>OU026120.1:0-5000000 GCA_907269095.1 Blastobasis adustella
TAAAGGAGAGGGAGAAAACCTTCAAATTTGAGGTTATGTTTTGGTGTTAAAACCTTATAAGTTGAATTACTCTTAAAGTAACTAAACGATTTTCTCGAAACTTTCACCATCGTGTGAAGAAAGTCAAGGACCAGCGGACGAAAGTTTTTCCGGCATTTTCCGGCCAACCCCCTGGCCGGAAAAATGAGAAAAACAAAAACCGCGTGAATTATAAATCACTGAAGGAGTCACCGCAGCATCTTCGAACAAATAGTGTTCTGTGAAGAGGGGCAAGATAAGACCTCGGGACCTGGATCCAGAATTTTCCATCATTATTAGGATAAGTTATAGCTCTTTATATTCCAAAATTTTGTACTGACTTAAATATTAAACAAAGCCGAAAATTAAAATTTCGCCTGAGAAATCTGTTGCGCGCTCGTTAAATCTACAGGACTAAAAAATTATGTATTCATAGGACTGAAAATGAAGGAAATATTTACATTTCAGTGAAAATTCCTGTCAAATTCAGTAATTTTAATTTTTTCTTAAAAAGCGTTTTGTAATTTAGAAATTTTTTTACCGTATCAGATCCACCCCAAATTTACACATTTTTTGACGTATTTTTTATATTTTTGTACCTATTGGTTGCAGATATATTCATTTTTAAGTAAATTATCGAAATAAATCAATAAATTACTACAAAATTCGATTTTTGACATTTAGAATAGGTTATTTAACCTGATTCTGACTTATTTAAGCCCAAAGAGCAGCGCAATATCTCTTAAAACAAAAATTATATAGTTTTTCGGCCATTTTGTTTTCCACTATATAAAACTAAAGTGTAAATATCTCTGGTACCAATAGAGCTACAGAGCCGTGGCTTGCAGCGGAGGCACAGGCAGCGCTTAGACATTAAGATAAATATATTTTCAGGAGTTTTCTGGCCTGAAAATTTTCTCGGCCTGAAAGCATTTTCGGGAGGTGCAGGAGGTCAAGCCGAGCTCTGAGCCCAAAACCTCGCGTCTCTACGACCACTGGGGGCCAAGTTATTCAGTTCTGAATACACCATCTGACAGCTCGGCGGCCATTTTGAGAATCTTCAAACTTCCCTAACTCTACAAATAACAACAGTAGAGAATTGCGGTTTTTTGCAAAAGGGTTGGGAGAACACCCCCCACCTGCCCCCCTACTTTGGGGAGGATTGGAGACTGTCAAATTTCGACCTCCTGAAAGTGCTTTCGGACCATAGTATAGGTCAAACCGACGTGCCCGAAAGAAACCCGGTGTCTCTGCGACCACCCGGGGCGAGGTTACACGCTGCTAAAGTTAGACTTTGACAGCTGATCCGCCATTTTGAAAATTTTCAAAGGCGGATAGCCTCGCAACGGGGGGGCGTAGAGAGTTGGGGTTTGGACCATCACTAAGGGCGCGACGTTTTCTACACGCCTGCACTAATTTCAGGCAACTTCAGGCCATACATTTTTTCAGGCCTGAAAAAGACTTATCTAGCGAGTATATAACTCTAGTTATCTCGGGGACCCTTGGAGCTAACCCCACTGAGTTGGGGCTCGTTAGAAAGGTCTCGGGGAGAGCTACATTCTTAGCCATAGGTGGAGCCTCTATGTAGAGCCGATGTAGAGATTGACTCTATCTCCACAGTTTGGCCAAACATAACCAAATTTTAGCGTGGTTTCGTCATTACATACCCCGTTAGAGGCCTCCCAAATTAGCTATATGACTATAGCTCTGCATAGAGAAAACTAATTATTAAACTAGGACTGTACACTACTGTTGATTAG
This sequence comes from Blastobasis adustella, assembly GCA_907269095.1. Taxonomy (NCBI): domain Eukaryota; kingdom Metazoa; phylum Arthropoda; class Insecta; order Lepidoptera; family Blastobasidae; genus Blastobasis; species Blastobasis adustella. Next base: position 1,779 of record OU026120.1, read on the forward strand.
ATATAAGTAAACAAATTAGCTTATAACTATTGACCGCCGCTACTCTTTACATAGCGGTATCATCTTTAGAACAAGATGCATAGGACACCGGTTAGCAGGACGCAAAAACAAATGACAGGCGCTGGCGCCAACACTTCTTCACCAACCACTCCCGTCGACTCCGAAGGAAATTGGATACCAAAATGCGAATGGACAAAAGCTGATTACTTGCTAAACAAAGCGAAAAAGCAGCTTGATATGTCGGGAAATATCCGTACAACAATAAAACTCGCAGTTGACAAATGCCTACAAGAGCTTGTTAAAATAGTCAAAGAACTTTATGACGAAAGGGTTGACCTCCGTGAGGAAATTGAAGACTTAAGAGTAAGATTAGAAGATAAAACAATAGTGACGCCAGCTGAGGAAGAAATTAGGGAAGAGCTAAGGAAGCAGAACAAAACAGCAGAGGACACCATGAAAGAAGTAGTAGAAATGAAAGGACAATTGCAGGAAATTATACAGAAACAGGAGACGATTATCAAAGATATGAAAACGAACGAGGGTGATAGGCCGAAAACCCTTAAAATAGAAAACCAGATGGAACAATTAGAGAAGACCCAAGAAAAAATTTTAGAAGAAGTGAGGGCAAACAAAACACCCACATACGCGGAGGCATTGTCCAGTAGAACTAAGACAGTGACCCCAACCCCTCCCAGTCACTCGGTCATTGTCAACTCGACCGATGAAGACGATACTAGCGAGGTGGTGCTCCAAAAGATACGCCAAACAGTCGATGCGAAAGAAGGGGGGTTCGTAATCGACCGAATCCGTAAAGTGAAAAACAGGAAAGTGGTATTAAGTTGCTGTACAGAAAAAGAACTCACCAAAGTTACAGAAAAACTAAAGGGCAACGACCAACTAGTTGCCAAAAAAGCAACGAATAAAGACCCACTTATAATAATTAAAGACGTTCTGGCGTACAACAAGGACGAGGATATAATTGGAGCATTACGTAAACAAAACCGGCAATTACTCGACGATATACCCGAGGACGAATTCAGGGCTTTGGTGAAGTATAGAAGGAGAGCCAGAAACCAACTGGAAAATCATGTGATACTGCAAGTGTCACCTAAAATACATCGCAAATTAACATCAGCAGGAGCAATCTATATTGACTTACAAAAAAGAGCGGTGTACCACCAATCACCACTCATACAGTGCACCAAATGCCTTGGATTGGGCCACGGGAGAAAATACTGCACTTCGACAGAAAACCTGTGTAGCCACTGCGGTGGTCTACACATGAGAACAGAATGCACAGAGTTCACACTTGGTGAGAAACCTAATTGTAGAAACTGTAACCTGGCCAAGCTCGACAATAACCAGCACAATGCATTTGACGCTGAGTGTCCTATTAAAAAGAAGTGGGACTCCATTGCAAGAGCCTCGGTGGCTTACTGCTGACAAGGTGGCCCAAAACATAGTATTAAGACTAGACATTATTACAAAAAATAAAACCTGTAAATACAGGGTGTCCCGTAAGTCGACGTCAAGCCGGAATCGGGTGATAGTCCAAATCATAATAGTTACTTGAAAAATAAAAAATAAAATCTAAGTCTTGAATTTTTTATATTATAGGCATTTCTTTTTTTTCGAGAAAATGTACACCCTGTGATGGTTTTTTAGCTCCTGTTGCTACAAATCTTAACTTTTTTTCAATTTTATTTTTCTTATGTAATCCCGAATAGTGCTAATCTAACCTATTACTTAGAATTCTAAGTCAACTGGTCCAGCTTGGAAGAAAGTGTCACATTATGCCGTACAATGAATAGACAATTCATATTTCGTCCAACTTTAACGTACTGTACTGAAAAAAAAAAGTACTACGCCAGGTTGGCAAGTAGCACGAAAAGTTGACGCATTTAATAAGGATTCTAAAATGGTATAATACTTGCTACATTATTTCTTTGATTACGGGGGAAAAAAATTCCTTCAAGAAACCCAGTTTCTAAAATTTTTCATTACATACTAAAAATTATTCTAGTGCGTTCAAAGCTTGCCTAAGACCGAGCGAGACGGAGAGTCATTCATGAAGTGTGAGTGAGACAGGTAGTGACGCTTTCGAGTCAAATATTCTAATGGGTGAGTGAGACAGATAGTGACGCTAATGAGTCAGATACAGAGAAAGTCATTTTATGAAGTGTGAGCGAGATAGATAGTGACGCCACTTTTTTAATATTGGCACACGCAATACAGATCAGTACGTTACGCTCCTTCGTTTACTACGCATCTTTCCGTATTCGTTCGTGTTATTTCGTACTTTCGACTTTTTGCTTCGTTTATTGGACTTGTTTGTTTGCTTGTGATTTGGACAGTTTCGATCTCTTTACAACGACCTTTGCTTTCTCCTGGACTATCGTGTGATTGTGTAGTGCCACCATGCCTGTGTACACCACTCACGAATATGCCAACATGCACTTTATTTATGGCGAATGCAGAGGGAATGCTAGTGCTGCGGCTAGACTGTATCGCGAGAGGTACCCAAATGTTGATCGTTATCCAGATCACCGAGTTTTTACAAATGTGCACCGTCTACTCTCCACAGAAGGCATACTTTCAAACCGACCACATGGTGAAGGAAGAAGTTCCTTGCCTTACGAGGACGTAGTACTTCAAGCAGTTGAAGAGATCCAAGTATTTCGGTACGTGCAATCCAGCAAAGCACAGGAGTGCCCAAAACTATAGCTCACCGAATTTTACAAAAACATGAGCTCCACCCATACCATGTACAGCGAGTACAAACCCTGCATCCTCAGGATTATCAACTTCGGGTTGCGTTTTGTCAAACGATGCTACAAAGACACCGGGAAGATCCGCGATTCTTAGAGAAAATTTTGTGGTCGGATGAATCGACATTTAAAAAAGACGGTTTCATGAACCTACACAACTTACACGAGTGGCACGTAGAGAATCCGAATTTAATGAGACAAGATAGATCTCAGTATCGTTTTAAAATAAACATGTGGACCGGAATTTTAAATGGAAGAGTCATAGGACCTTTTGAGTTGCCAGAGATCTTGACTGCTGAAGTTTATTTAGATTTTTTACAAAACAGTTTACCTAGTTTACTGGAAGACGTGCCACTCAGTATTTACGGAGAGATGTGGTATCAACAAGATGGCTGCCCAGCGCACTATGCCCGCTCAGTTAGAGCATTTCTCAATGAAGAATATCCGGGCAGATGGATAGGTCGGTCTGGTACGATCTCGTGGCCAGCCCGTTCACCGGACTTGAATCCATTACATTTTTTTTACTGGGGAGCAGTGAAAGAGAAAGTTTATTTTAAGCCAATCGAAAATGTAGCTGAGCTTCGGCAAAGAATTACGGAAGCAGCTGAATTTGTCAACAACGGAAGATTTGCCCGTCTGATAATCCGATCTTTTTTAAGAAGATGTCGAGCTTATATTGCAGTTGAAGGAAGGCAGTTTGAACATCTTTTGTAAATAATAAATCTTTGCATCTAATTGGTGTTTCATTTTAAACTTTAGTAAAATTTGTCCTAAATTTAACAAAAAGTTAGCATCTCTGACATGAAAGCATCACTACCTGTCTCACTCACATTTCATGAATGACTCTTCGTCTCACTCGGTCTTAGGCAAGCTTTGAACGCACTAGAATAATTTTTAGTAGGTAAAGAAAAAATTTTCGAAACTGGGTTTCTTGAAGGAATTTTTTTTCCCCGTAATCAAAGAAATAATGTAGCAAGTATTATACCATTTTAGAATCCTTATTAAATGCGTCAACTTTTAGTGCTACTTGCCAACCTGGCGTAGTTCTTTTTTTTTCAGTACGGTCCGTTAAAGTTGGACGAAATATTAATTGTCTATTCATTGTACGGCATAATGTGTCACTTTCTTCCAAGCTGGAGCAGTTGACTTGGAATTTTAAGTAATAGGTTAGATTAGCACTATTCGGCATTACATAAGAAAAATAAAATTGAAAAAAAGTTAAGATTTGTAGCAACAGGAGTTAAAAAACCATCACAGGGTGTACATTTTCTCGAAAAAAAAAGAAATGCCTATAATTTAAAAAATTCAAGACTTAGATTTTATTTTTTATTTTTCTAGTAACTATTATGATTTGGACTATCACCCGATTCCGGCTTGACGTCGACTTACGGGACACCCTGTATATAGGTCAAGCATTTGTCTAGATAGATTAGAATAAGTAAAATATGAAATAAGCAATTTTGAGTAAGCGAAATATAACAGTAAGTAAGACAATGTAGTTGATATATGGATAATAGAGTACTATACTCATCATAAAAAAAAAATACATATTATGCAACTAACCATATTTTAGACTATTGTACTGAGTTAGTTCTGTAACATGTACTGTACGTAATATATTAGATACACAAATTCTGAGTTATAATCTGTAATTGTGTAATTGACAGGTGTAGTCTAAGACTATCAATAGAATAATTGACTATGTTGCACCACCATTAGACTGGAAATAAAGCAATGTATACTCACAACTAATGCAAAAAAAACAAGGATTCTCGGAGACTCCCGGAACACGTTAAGAATGCAACTACCATCAATAGTTTTAAATTTAAACTAAAGAAGTGGTTACTAGATCAATCCTTTTACGACTTAGACGAATTTGTCAATTTAAAACATACACACCAAAAGGTGTAGTTTAACTTATTTTTGTTGCCGTAAAACCGGTCTATTTTTATTTCTTGTTAAAATTGTAATAAGTGACGACTGTTTTATGTAATAGATAATTTAATTCGTGACATTCTGAACATATTAATAAAGTGTAATACTTATATCAATCATTATCAATTGACTTGTAACACTGTTACCAATTAAGTATTTGTATTTGTTGTATGCCGTTGACACGAAGATTTTTAAGGTAATTCGCAATGTCCATGTTTTTAAATTGCTACAAAATTATCTCTTTAATTTTGAGGCCCTTTGTATCGATAATAATCTTTTCTTGAACTTGGACAAGTGCCAAATAATAAGGTTTTCTCGAGGATAGAGGTGCAAACCTCAGTTTCCTAAAGACAGAATCCCGGCTCTTCAGCAGCGGCTAACCCTATCGACACCTGGGGACATCCAGTAAATAAACATAGTAAATAGTAAATCCAGAAGCACTTAGCACTTGACGACCTGAGTAGCTCAGTGGTCTACATGCCGGTCTGCCACGCAAGAGGTCCCGGGTTCGATTCCCGGCCGGGCAGAAGTTGAAATGATGAATTTTAATTTCTGTTACGGGTCTGGGTGTTCTATTTATAATAAGTATGTATTTAAAAAAAAGTATTTAAGTAGTATATCAGTAATCTAGCACTCATAGCACAAGCTTTGCTTAGTTTGGGACTAGATGGCGCTGTGTGAATCTGTCCACGATTATCTATTTATTTTATTTTTAATAAGCGGATCCGAACTCCTTCAACAAACTCGGTCATTCCTTCATTGATCACACGAACTTTTATGATCTAAAATGTTAGTACGCTCTGCGGATCTAGCCAAGATGCGAATCGCTTAATAGTGATTCTATTATATTGCGATTGACGATCGGAATTTGTCAGCTACGTTGTAATGTCACAATAATATGATCATATTATTATTAAATATAATTATTATTGAATGCTCACTTTCTGGTCTACTGGTTGACTGGAAGATAAAGCCTTAATAGCTTTAAGTCTGCCAATTGTGTTATTGTGCAATAAAGTTTAAAATAAACGTAATATGAGTCTGTGAAACTTGAAATAAATAATATTTATTATTTATTTATTATTATAGTGTCATTTTAATAAGAAACAAAGAGTACTTTTATATTATAATTTATAAAGTATCATATCATGGCGAAACGCGGGAGCAAAAGGTACACATATACTGACTGACCGAGGCAGATTTGCAAAACTGCGAATGTTCGGTTAATCAGGAATTAACATGGCAAGCTATTTTTAGGGGAGTTCTTTAAAAAAAAGCACCGTGGCCCCTGCCCCCTCACGCCCCATCGCGTTCATGGCTGTACCTAACTAGCTTGGCGGTGACTGTAGTATTTTCGATGTAGTATATATTTTCGAAATTAAATATTAATACATGGAATAGAACCACCTAATAATAGGGAATAGGGAGAGCCTCGGTGGCCGGACGGTTGAGTATCCGACTCGTAAGCGAGAGGTACCGGGTTCGAATCCCGCCGCGGCCATGTACCTACCAATTACTCTTTTCTGAGTTATGTACATTAGTTGAATTCTAACCGATTCTCTTACGGTGAGGGAAAACATCGTTATAAAACATGCAAATTCAGGCAACTGAATTGGTCAACCATGATCCAATCTGGTCAGGTTCCCCTGATAGCGGGGTCACGTAGGTCAGATGGTTGTCGCTCCACTATAATTATCTGATTGCCAAATCCTGGATTATGGTCAAGGCGGACCCCGGGCGCTCGTGCTCGAGAGCATAACCGGGAAAAGATGATTATAATATTTTTATAAAAAAAAAACAATTTTATTAACTTTTACTTAGTACATAATATTATTATTATTTTGCTCTCCTTTTTTTTGGATCTCGGGATGTTATAGTGCTCCAAAAATTTCATTATATAAAGTTTAATTAGAAATGGTATTTTGTGAATAGTTTCGCAGGTAGTGCGCGCGGTGGTCGGCTCGCGCGCTGAGGCGGCGCGCGCAGCGGCCCGACAGCGCGCCGCCGGCGCCGCACGCCGAGCGCAGGTCTTCGCGTACCATCGCACCGCCCGCCGAATCTTCCACCACCGTATCCGTTTCCCATTTTTCTGTAACCCCAGGCAACTAATATTAATAGTTTCACCGCTGGACAAGAGCTGTCGTGGTTGGACGGTTTCGCAAATTAACTGATCGCAGGTCCTCCTAGAGAACTTGCCTCTAACTAAGAGATTCAACAGTCGCCTATAAGATACTTGTGAACGAATGGAAGGAGTTTATTTATTTATTTTGCCAACAGATTTACATTTTTTTACAATGCTCTTAAACTATAGTGACTATAACAATTTACATAAATGTAAAGCCAATAACAGGCAAACCTTACGTGCTCTATATGTATACTCGTAAAAACGCTTATATCGTATGTACTAATCTACTACATTAAAATATACAATGAGACTTAAGCAATTAGTTAGAAAAAACATCTGAGTTTATAGACTTATATAATTAAACATTTTTTGTATTTCGGCAGAGAATAGTTAAATATATCGACTGATTTTTCCGCATTAAACAACTTGTTTCGTTCATTGGAGAACCTAGTGTGAGCCCTGAGGAACGCCAGAAGGTGCCCCAAATTTTGCTGATTCCTGGCCGCAAACCACGACTTTCTGAAGTCTATCCGATAAATATGATGCTAGCCACCTCAACAACCTGCCACTGCATCCAAAAAGATAAAGATTTTCCAGCAACAGCGAATGATCGACACGATCAAAGGCTTCACTGATGTCTGTGTAGATGGCATCAACTTGATATCCAGCATCGACAGCGCAAGCAATGTCAGAGCTATAACAAGCCAGGTTAGATTGGGTGGACATGCGCGGCCTAAACAAATGCTGTTCCGGAACAAGCAAATTCTTCAGGTGAAGCACGAGAGAGGGACAGAATAGCGATTCAAAAATATTTGCAGGAACAGGCAAAAGCGAGATTGGTCTGTAATTTTTTATATTGTTTATATTACCATCCTTTTATATCGTTAATATCGTTGGATACGGGTACAATATTGGCAATTTTCCATTTGGAAGGGAAAACACCCGAACGGAGAGAAAATCCATAAATTAGAGAGAGTGGATAGCAGAGAGATTCCGCACAGTTAACCACAAACCAGGCCGGAATACCATCAGGACCAGCAGCGCCCTGCCTACCATTGATTTTCTTAATGGCCTTCAATACTGCATTTGGACTGGTATCAAACGACCATAGGCAATTTGATTACACAGAATTATAAGATAAAGACATATTTAGTTTGGTATTAAGTGGTGGACTATTGTCTACATATACAGATGAAAAGTTATCAGCAAAAGCATTACAAATATCCTGTTTGGTTGTTAAAGATGTATTATTGAGATACATATGCGAGGGAATCGTAATACTGTTGTTACGTTTATTGCGAATATAGGACCAAAAAGCTTTGACATTGCAATTCTTTAGAGAAGATTAGATCGATGCGATATATTTATTAGCAGACTTTAATCTGTCTATGGCACCTAACTCTGGCCTCTTTAAATTACTGAACACGAGGTCCAGAATTCGACCATCCTTGTTGGCTACACAGTTGTACTGCTGTAAGCCATGGAGAGCCGAGAAATCAGATACTCTCTGAGAAATACCTACATTAGGACCATCGCAAAACAATTGACCAGTACCTGTAAAATTTAAACTGGAGCAATTGAAATATCCTAACAGAATAACATAGTTTATTGTACGCAGTTTGTTACTGAGACAACTCAAATAATTATCCAACCGATTAAGAGACATAGGTGGAGGAAGGTAAACTGCACAAATATAGGTACATTTCCCATTCAAAGACACCGACACCCATAGCTCCTCATTAAGTTTACTTTCCATGTTAAAAACACTTGCTGAGCTCAACTTAGTAGAAACAGCGATTAGGACCCCTCTCTCATCCTGCTTAGAACTGCAAGAACTGTCCCGATCTCTCCTATATATTCTATAATTATTATTTAGTATTTACGAGTCCATTATACTGTCATTTAGCCATGTCTCGGTAAATATAATTATATCAAGATTACAATTAAGGCTAGCCAAATAAAGATCTAACAATTTACCCCGAATGCTTCTAGTATTCTGGTAATATATACGATAAGACATTATAATACTGTGAAATATTAAATCATGCACAATTACCACAAAAATTAATTATCTTTAGAACTTTTAACTTTGTCAATGGCCAATAATAAATCCACGTTCTTCACCCAGATGGCAAGAGTCTTGTCAGCCTTCCTCAGAAATATTCGGCCATTTCTAATCCAAACATACTTAAAGTTGTTATTTTTTTTGTATATTCGAGCCTCAGTATGTTCACAAACACAAATTACAACAATTAGAAAAAATATTCTGTTTAGCGGGAAAATAATTCCAAATGTACCTACATAATGACAACCACAGACTATGAACTGATCATAAACATAAACAGGAAAATTTGAATTTGTTGAAGACATTTAGGTATTCAGCCTACATTTAGCCGTGTTCCGGCGCCCAACAAAAATTTAAGAAAGAAAAGTGTTGCATAATGATTAAAAAGTTATTTTACGATACAGCTGTAATGAAAATAGTACGGGAAATGCTGCATCGAAAAGTATTTTTTTTAAATTTTTTAGACTAGCGTGAAAAAAGTGTATCCTTAAACAACTGTTTTCGAATATGTAATTGGAACATTACGCTATGAGTGTAGATAAAATATTTATATGTCTCTTTGTCAAGTCAAACCACAACACATTCCTTAGAAATACCAGCAGAATACTTAGACCGAACTATGAACATAATATAATTATACCCCAAAGTAATAATAACTTATTCCTTAAAAGCACATATGTAAGTGGTATTAAAATATTTAACAATTTACCATATGAAATAAAAAAGTTAGATGGTAACAAGTTTAAATCAACGGTTAAAAATTGGCTGTTACAAGAGTCATTCTACAGTCTATCGGAATTCTATAATTATAAAAATGATACCTACCTATATTGTTAATTACTAAATATTTTTGGCTTTGTTTTAAATTAAGATCATTATTTTGTTAATTTTTAACTATTGTATTACTATTGTACAAGACTATTACCTATAAATGTTAAAATGTGTTAAAAGTATTAAAGACTATTACCTACAATACCTACAAGTGTTAAAATGGCAGGGATTTGTCTGTTTTAGTATTAGCTTATTTATAATAGATACTATCATGTAGAATACGTGTACGTCCGAAATGGACAACACTGTACTTAATAAGAAATTATTGTCAGTGTCCTACAATAAACGATTTCTATTTCTATTTCTATTTCTAAGCAATGTTATACGTTAGAAGCGCCGGCAAAGATGATGATGAGGCCGGAAACTAAGGTGGTAAACAAGCTTACGGCCTGTCTGATGGTAAACAGTTCCCGCAGCCTACGATCGTTTGCATTTGCAATATGTAGAGCCTTTACAAGCCTTGTTATGCCGGGCTCCATAGGGACGGTCCACGGAAGTGTCAATGGACATGCAAAACACTAGTACTTACCACAGAAAGTGGGCCAGGGCAGAAGTGGGAGCGTTGAGCACTCGTTATACGAGACTGAGACGCGGTGCGCGCGCGCGGCGCCGTGCCGGGGGCCGCCCGCCGCGCCCGCCGCCGCGTGGCTCTCGTGGCTCTCGTGGGCCGCGACGCGCGCCTCACCGCGACACCGTTCGCCGCAAGAGTACGACACTCTGTAGCTCCACGTTGTGTAATTAGATTTCTCCTCCTCCACCGACCACGAGCCACTGTAACGAAGCAACAAAAATAGGTGCTACTTTAGATCGACTGACCTATGCTACCTACTGTGCAAGTTCAAGGGTAAAGTGTACCTAACTCACATATGCGGGTGCAATTGCGAGAGCAGCGCAAAGTCGGCGAGGTGGTGCGCGACGGTGGCGGCGCGCAGCCGCGGCAGCAGCGCGGTGCGCCGCTGCGGGCCCGGCGCCAGCAGCGCGGCCAGCAGCGCGCCCGCCGCCAGCGCCGCCAGAGCCGCCAGCGCCGCGCGCGCCGCACTCGCGCACCGCCATCGTAGAATGCCTGCCTGGACATATTTAATCATTAGACCTTCATCGGCACGGTAAACAAAGGTACCCAACCCCATAGGGCAGATGAAACAACAATTAATTTCTGCGTGCTGATAAAACAAGCTTTGAGAAAATAAAATTATCACATTTAATCTTTGGCAATCAACAACAACAGCCTGTAACCTCACAGAAACACAAGTGTGGTCCACTTAGTATTTTCTCCTCCACATTCATCTGAGTGGTTCAATGTTAAACATGCCATACGCCACGCAGAGGGCCTGGGCAGGAAATCAAGTGATAAATTTTAATTTCTGCTCCGGGTGTATCACCCATACCTACATAGAAGGCACCTACTAAACGAGCATAACATAACATGCGTGCGTTGTCACTGTCATAGTACTAAGACTAATGCGTCCGTCTTTGTGTCCGAAAATATATTTTATAGATATTTATTTATTTTGTGGATGGTTTTAGCCATAAATCTCCACGCTTGGCAAGCAAGTTGCAGGGGAAGGTGCTAAGGTGAGTTTCTCAAGGCGATTAAGGCGGCTTTTATCGCTACAAATGTTTTTTGTTCTTTATTTAGAAACAAACGTCGTTTACACAAATAGGACCTACATAGCACTAGATAATTAAATAGACCTAAAGTTTCCTATTTAATAAGCCAACTGTTGCGGCTGACACCAACGTTAAGTACAATACATAAACTAATACAATTTTGCTAATAAATGTTAGACTACAGTGCTTACATTGACAATTTGTCTTAATTTATTTCTGTACTGTGACAGATCGTTTGCAAAAACGTCGATTTCATTCAGCGAAACATTATAACACCATGCGATTCTTCTGACAAAGGAATTCTTCACATAGTTGTACCACTGCTCAATATAAAATGTGTCTTTAGAATGTGAGGAGATGCGTGGTATCTTAAAGATAATTTATTCAAGAAGAGGAGCTCGTGGCATATGCTAAGTGTGGTCCCATTGCACTCTCCACATGGCACTGGTAACAAGATTAGAGTATATTTGTCTCCTCTATTTACTTTTTCTTTTCCTCTATGAATATTTTTGAATGTTGTGCCGTGTATGTCTGAGTGAAATAAAAGTGTTTACTAGTGTTTATTAGCCTTTTCTAAAATTTTATCTACATGGAAATTGCAATGGAGCTTATGATCTAAAATAACACCTAACTTATCCGTCCTATTTAAGACGTCGTCGTCCAAAATCTTATAATAGTAGATATGTGATTGGGTTTGGTTTTCGAGAGAAGCTGACACTTAGATGCATTTAGAACAAGTTTATTTTCTATGCAATATTGATTAAAACTATCTATATCAGACTGCGGCTGCAAGCAGTCGTCATAAAATACTCGGCGGTGGCCCTTGTTGCTCTAACTAATCATCGGAAAGAAGTCGTAGCCGTAGACAAAGATTGTCGCAAGACCCGTACGCCCATAATTCAAATTATAGAAACAGCATTGAAACACTTGGTAAGGCACAATCATTTCCCACGAACGGTTTCGGTTTATTTTAAGTACCAACTGTTATTTAGGTAACCAAAACTAGGTACAGTAGCTAACACCTTCCTATTCTCAGACATATGTGTTATAAATTTTCTAGAAGAATTTAAGTAAATTAAGTAAAAGTAGATTAGGTTGCGCAGTTGACCGACAACAAGATAGATCATATGGGTAAACAGTAAGAATAAACAAAATATTGATGTTCTTACCATTTTGCTGACGTGAAGCAGTGTTAACAGCGAGCGGCGAATGCGCGCCGGCGCCGGCGTCCGGCCGGAACCCGCGGCGCCCACGCGCGGCGTGTGCCGCGCTATTAATAACCTACTTTATAACTTATCTGCAACGCGGTTCCTTTAACGTGTGGTGTTCATATAAACTACCAAATTATGTTCCCGGCCAAGCCATATATCACATATATTCCCTGTTCTCTCACTCTACAATGATTATGAATCTTGCTATCCCGCTTTTTCATCTGTTGAAATTAGTTGTCAAAAAATGACGCGCGCAATGTTTTGAACGTTCGACATGTTGCTGGAGCTCCTGAAGACCTGGCGTTTCTTTTGAAACATCGGTGTAAATTTTATAATTTTCTACTAAAATTTAAATCATACCATTTAAAAGACGGTGTTATTTAGTGCACATTTATGTGAAAGCGCAAAGTATAGAAATATCTACACCTGGATTATCTTTTCATCGGTAAGTAAACTTTCGTGGTCGCGGTGATCGGGAATAAATTTTAGTAATTGTGACAAAAATATGCATCGTAATGGTGTGAATTTGCAATAATTGAAATGCTTTACCTTAAAACAACAAGTCATTAAAGACAGATTTAAAAGTATTGGCAAATTGAGCCATGTTTCGGTGTCTAAATAGGTACGAAAATATTTGGATGCTAACGGGGTCGGATTTAAAGTCAGATTTGTTTGTGTTCATTACGAGTAGAAATTCGTAGCAAAATAACTTATCTGCAGATGAGCTCCTTGTTTCGTCCCTGCATTTGCATTAGTGTGTGAGTTATAGATATGGTGTGACAGGTGTGGTAGGTGTGACATTTTGTCTCGTATTTAAAGTTTTTTCGACTCGTTTTAAAGTTTTTTCGACAGTTTCGACTCGCCGTCGTATTGAACGGACGCAACCGTGACCGCTATCTAAGTAGTGATTTATCTATTACGTAATATACTGTGTGCAGTGAGTGTAATGAGTGATTTTGCTAGTAACTCAAAATGACGAGTGATGTGACAATAATAGTAAATGAACTATTGACTTTTTTGCAAAACAAATTAGACACGCTAGATGAACTGAGCCTGGTTCAAATCTGTGTCTCCAACTATACGGACGCGGAAATAGAAACCGCAAAAACTGTTTTATTTGACGCAATTTCCAACGGAACAAGATGTGTGATCAGGAAGGGGGAAGATAAGAAGAATAAGAACTTAAAGGATATCCTAAAACTCCTTAAGGAAACTGACCCGTCGACTCACCCGACCTTCGTGGCAAAGGACCTAAACCGCCTGCCTCCCGTGACGTTTGACCACGTTGATGTGTGTCGACTATTAAAGGATTTGACTATTCTTAAGTCCGAGATGCAGTCATTAAAACAAGACCTAGTTACCAAGGACGATTTTAAGCAAATCAGAGAAGAACTGACACAGCTTCACGCATCGAAATATACGGCATCAATGTCTTTGTTGCCGCCCGAGTGTACAATTCCGGCCCATTTACAGCCGAAGACTACACCACAATCACAATGCAATAGCGGCGCGAGCGCAGTCGATCGTAATACTACAGCTGTGCGACTGCGGCCGCCGAGCCGGCGATCCATACCTACGCGGGAACCTGTCCCGCCGCACGCGCAGTCGCTTCTACCTAACACTGCGCCTAGCGACGAGTTGTTTGTTCCTAGCTATAGAGATATGGCTGTCGCCGGCCGCTCCGCTCAACAAGCACAGTCACAAACGATATTGGACACTGATGTATTGAGCATTAGGGACGACAATGAAGGCGAGTTTACATCGGTTGTGCGAAAAAGGCGACGGAGATTAAATAATATTAAAGGAACACTGGAGAATTGCACTCGATTACGTGTAGCGGAATCGATGAGCTATATCTATGTATCCCGATTTAGTAAAGAAGTAACGGTTGAGGATGTTAAAGCTCATATTACAGATATGGGCGAGGAATGCCGTAGCGTTACTCTGTTGAAATCGACCCGAGAGACAGCTTTTAACTCTTTTAAGATAGAAATATTAAGTGCTAAAAACGAGAATTTCTTGAACGAGAAGTTTTGGCCAGTGGGTCTAGTGTTTAGGCGTTACAGGGAGCGAGCATTTAACCGTCTAAATATAACTAATAATGGATAATCTCTCACAAAACAGAAATATTAAAATGGTCACCTTTAATTGCAAGTCATTAAAGCGCTCAATAGACCAAGTACGAGAACTCTGTAAAGCCGCGGATATAGTGGCTCTTCAAGAAACTTGGCTTCTGCAGCATGACCTGGGCATTGTTCATACTATAGACAACAATTTTGGTGCATTTGCGAAGACCTCAGTGGACAGCGGGGCAGGCATATTGTGCGGGAGACCCTATGGTGGCTTAGCTATATTGTGGCGAAAGTCATTGTTCCATAATGTAACCATAATTGACTGCACATCTACACGTATCGCAGCCATTGAGATTGGAGTGGATGGAAGAACATTTATGGTGTTTAATGTCTACATGCCGATAGATGTGGAAGATAACCTAGTGGAATTCACGGATATCTTAGCTAACATGAGCGCGGTTATTGAAGACCATAGTGTTGAAGCTGCCTACATGCTTGGGGATTATAACGCACACCCTGGAGCGAGATTCGGCGAGGAGCTGCTGGAGTTCTGTGCGGAACAGACTTGGCAGTGTATGGACGTGGAGCTATTGGGCATCGCATCGGGATCATACACGTTCGTCAGCGATGCGCATGGTACAAGGAGGTGGCTTGACCATTGCCTCGCAACACAGGCTGCTCGGGACACCATTCAACGTGCGTATATTGAGTATAACGTCAACTGGTCGGATCATTATCCACTATTTGTGTGTTGTGATATTTTAACAGTTACACCAAAGAGTACTAGCGGTATTTATTCAGATAATAACTTATGTAGAAGGATAATTTGGGGTAACAGAAATGTAAGCCAGACTCACGCATATGCATTGCAATGTTATCATGATCTCAATCTCTTATATGAAAAATTTTGTCGAAACTATGATAATATTATTCAGTGTAAATCTAATGTTGTTGCCTTCATTGATCAGTTTTACAATGACATTATTAACATTTTGCAAAAGGCATCCATATTAACTTCGCATCCTGGTGCACGCAGTACTAGGCATAAGCAGATAACAGGCTGGAACTACCACGTTCAGGCTAGTCACGCAATAGCGAGACACAATTTTAAATGCTGGGTGGACTGCGGCAAGCCAACAGCCGGTGAGGTATTTATAAATATGCGGGAGAGTAGAAAAATATTTAAGGGAAGGTTGAAGTTTTGCCAGGACAATCAGGACTCTATAAAGATGAATGTCATTGCCACGCATAGGCGTAATAAAAACTTCGGTAAGTTCTGGAGATCAGCCAAAGCCTTAGATCCCAAGCAGGCTCTTCCGAGTTCTGTGAATAGTGCCCGGGATACTGCGTCTATCGCGGAATTATTCGCACAACATTTTAAAGTTGAGCCTCTTGAGGTGGATTTGGCGGATCGAGCTCAGGACTCCCCTGGTCTGCGGTCCGAGATCAACGAGACAACCACGGCCATCACCGCCGCTGCGGTGGAGAAGGTTGTTCGTGGAATGCATCGTGGTAAGTCGCCTGGGCATGACTCATTGAGCCTGGAGCACATCTTATTTGCGAGCGATGCGATTTTTAAAGTCCTGGCAAAGCTGTTTGAGGTGTGCCTTGGTTGTGGGTTCTTACCAGATTCCCTGATGAAAACGGTGGTGGTCCCTATAGCCAAGAACAAAACTGGCGACCTGTCGTCGGTGAACAACTACCGACCTATCTCGCTCGGCACGGTTGTTGGTAAAATACTGGAGCGTGTTATACAGCCTGAATTGATGAGAAATGTAAGTATTGGTGATAGTCAATTTGGTTTCCGTCCTGGTCTCTCAACAGACAGCGCGATATTATCTTTGAAGTACGCTGCTAACTATTATCTGCAGCGAGAAACATCTGTGTATGCATGTTTTCTTGACTTGAGCCGAGCCTTTGATCTCGTAAACTATGAAATCCTGTGGTCGAAACTGCGCTCAGCCAATGTACAGAATGATATAGTGAGTCTGTTGAGATATTGGTACGGAAACCAAAGCAACGTAGTAAGATGGGGCGACGCACAGTCTAGTGCGTATAGATTAGAGTGTGGCGTTCGTCAAGGGGGGCTTACATCTCCGGATCTGTTCAATATTTACATTAACGGCCTGATCGAGGAGCTGAGAGGCACCGGAATTGGTTGTCACATACAAGGGTTATGTTTCAATAATTTAAGCTATGCTGACGACATGGTGCTACTCAGCCCTTCGATAGGTGGCCTACGATACCTTCTTGAGGTCTGTGAGAACTTTGCTCGTAGTCACGGGATGAAGTATAACACCAAGAAGACGGAGCTAATGGTATTCCGTTATGGAAAGGGTCCGGAGATTGTACCGCCAGTATTCCTGAACGGCTCGTCAATTCAGGCTGTGAAACAGTTTCGTTATCTGGGCCACGTTCTCACTGAAAATCTATCAGATGACTTAGACCTAGAGCGTGAGCGTAGAGCTCTCGCCGTGCGCTGCAATATGTTGGCGCGCAGATTTGCTAAGTGCTCGAAGGATGTCAAAGTAACTTTATTTAGAACATTTTGTCAATGTTTTTATACTTGCCAGCTCTGGACCAAGTACACTAGAAGGGCCTTTGGCATTCTTCGAGTTCAGTATAATGATGCATTTCGCATCATGATGCGCCTACCAAGGTATTGCAGCGCGTCGGAGATGTTTGCTCAAGCAGGGGTCCCTGACTTTTTCGCAATACTACGTAGTAGGATTGCTTCCATGTGGCAGAGGGTGCGTGACTCAGGTAACGAATTATTGCAATTAATCGCGTGTGACTGTAGGAGTCAGTTTTATAGGCATTGGCTTAGCGTGCACCAGAATGCGAACAAAAAATGACAAAAAGACTGTAGGTATATTTATTGTACCTACTCGATAGTGTAATAATTTTAATTTTAATTTTAATTGAATTTATTGTTATATTTAATTTTAATCTTTATCTCTATATTGTATTTTTATATGGGTTTTTCCTGAAATAAAGAAATTATTATATTATTATTATTATTATAAACTCTGATTGTGTAGTGGAGGCTCTACTGGTGAGATCCTTAAAATTTTTGTAGAGCTATGGGCTTCACCACATTTATTTCTCAAGTAATTCTAAGCATTTTTAGCACGGGCCCTAAGAAAAAAAATGCTGCTGCCAGGGGTGAGGGGGGTACAAAGGACCCCTCCGCCCATCAATCTTTAAGTTCCCAGTTGGCTACTACAGCAAGTTTGGCATCATCTATACTATACTAATATTATAAAGAGGAAATGTTTGATTTTTTGTTTGTTTGTTTGTATTGAATAGGCTTCGAAACTACTGGACCGATTTCAAAAATTCTTTCACCGTTGGGAAGCAACACTATCCCCGGGTGACATAGGCTATATTATATTTTCTAAAAATTTACGGATCATTAATAAAACTCCAATAATGTAACCCAAGGTGTAAAAAAATACCCAAAAAATTCCTTACATCGCGTGTGCTGCGACAACTATTGATGATAGAACAAAATAATGTACTACGACTTTGCAGAACACATCATTATCTACAAAAAGTATCGCGACAGTATATGTATGTCTAACTATTATAGTCATGTCACAATAAGTGTTATTTAATTTTCAAAATTTCATTTTTTTTTTTTTTTTTAAATCATTTATTATTTTCATATTTAAAAAAAAAACTTATACTACTAAAATTACGTGAAAACCCAAAGAGGTTTGTGCCCGTAACATAGCACTGAGTCTTATCTAGATAACATATAAATGTGTTGTGGCAACATTACTTATTTCTAGGTCTAGGTTAGTCTTTGTGTTGAGTAAAGTAAGTTCGTAAGATAGTCACTAGATGGCGCTGTTGATATAACACGCCGATTCCTACATCGCGGTGTCAAGTTTGCGCGTTGTAAGTATATAAGGTGTTTAGAATTTAATTATACCAACCTACCTACCTACCAAGTCTATCAATGTGTATCTAATATACGGTTTAAACTTTTATCGCGTGTTTTTTGGTGAATTGCTCCCCCGCATCCCTCGTGAAAGTGCTACAATTGTTCATGGTCCTTACGAGTCGGATACCCAAACTGAAATTTGGGAATTCTTCATTTCGTCGTCGTCGTGGTGTGGAATCACCTTCGCGGAACTACTGGACAGTGGGTCGCTGTTCAGATCATCCTACCAGGAGCTGAGGAAGCCAAGTTGGACGGCTTCGAAGCTACGACCTGCGTACGGAGCCAGGAGTGGAAACCTGGATTTGTGACACGAGGAGCAACTGTGGTGGAGCAAGAAGACCAGCACGCAAGAAACCTTTCATCAGCAGTCGAGCCTGGAAGGGTCCAGTAAGCTGCAGTTTGACGGCAGAGGGCGCTGTCATCTCAAAGTTAAGTGATTGTGACAAGTGAAACCGTGAGTACTCTTTGCTTAACAAACGTCGTAAGTGCAATCTTCAAGCAATATTGAACTTTAACTGTTTGAAGAAATTAACTTAGAAATAAATAAGCTTAATTTGGACTTGTAAAATTTTCCAAATTTGTTTTGGACTTAGAATAATTTCAATCAATTTTAACTTAGAAAATTTAAGTTTGTTACTTGGTTAATTTTAAAGTATTTGGGACTTAGAAAAATTCGCTTCTGTTGGTTTTTACTTATTTTGGGACTTATATTTTTTTGGTAAATGTTACACTTTGAAATTTTTGGACTTAAGATATTGAAATGGATGCTTTGATAAAGTTGCAAGTTCATATTAATACCCAATTATATAAGTCCAGACAGAATTTCAAAAAGTCACCGAAGGAGAGAATTACTGTAAATTATGTCAACGCTCGTATGAGTATTTTGAATGAAAAATGGAATACATTTTGGGAAAACCATAAACAAATAATTGCTGAAGCACATGATTATCTATTAAATACTTATGATATTTTTGATGCTACAGAGGAACTTTATTTAGATTATAAAACGGAGTTATCAGATAGCTTAAGTAAATTAAATGAAGGCAAAGTGTCAAATTTAGGGGAACCATCCTCAACTGTTGTAACTAACTCAACTAATGTAAAACTACCTACAATAACTATACCTACATTTTCTGGAAAGTATTCAGATTGGAGTACTTTTAAGGATTTGTTTGTGTCATTGATAGATAAGAATAATTCTTTAGATGATGTTCAAAAACTTCACTACTTAAAGAGCCACTTGCCGGGCGAAGCAGAACAATTATTGCGTCATATTCCCATAACTGCTGATAATTACAAAACTTGTTGGAAACAACTTGAAAGTAGATACAACAATAAAAGATTTTTGGCAAATTGTATTTTAAAACGGTTGCTAAGTCAGAAAAATGTTTTAGTAGAATCATCTCAGCAAATAAAAGATTTAGTTGATACTACTTCCGAATGTTTGCATAGTTTAAAGAACTTGGGCATCGATGTCAGTAGTTGGGATATGATTGTAATTCATATTATATGTCTTAAGTTGGATCAGGAGACCAGAAAACAATGGGAACTAAAAGTTTCCAATGATTGTTCTGATGAATTGCCAGCATTTAATCAATTCATAGAATTTTTGACTAGTAGATTCCGAGCCCTTGAGTTTTTGGACTTTAGATCCAATAAAGGTCAAAATAACTCAAAAGGTTCGCAATCATTTCATGTAACAGACAATAAATATTCTTTAGAGTGCCAATATTGTGCGGCCGATCATAAAATTAACTCATGTAAGAAATTCATTGCTGCTGATGTCAACACTCGACGTAAAGTTGTTCGAGATAAGGGTTTATGCTTCAACTGCCTTGGAGTTGAACATTCAGTAAAGTTTTGTAAATCTACCAACACATGTCGTACTTGTAAAAGGCAACATAACTCTTTGTTGCACACAAATATCGTGCCATCGTCAAAACGAACCGATAAAACCGAGGTGATGTCAAAAACTGATGCTGCAGATGCTGACAGACAACCTATTGTATCTTGTTTTTCTACAGGAAGTAACAAACATACCGTTCTTTTGGCTACTGCTCTCATAAAAGCTGAAACCCAAAACAAAAGCTATAGAATATTAAGAGCTTTGATTGACCAGGGATCTCAGGCATCCTTTGTTACGGAGGCAGCAATCCAATACTTGGGTTTGAAGAAATACAAATCTAGACACACCATTAAAGGTGTAGGTGGTGAGAAATCCGTAATATCAAACTACTTTGTTCATTTAAATTTGATGTCAAGGTTGGATCAAAACTTCAAGGTTCAAGTGAAGGCATTTGTTTTGAAGTCTATAAGTTCACTTCTTCCTGTAGAAAAGGTAATGGAAACTGAATTTATTGATTTAGACAGCAGCTTACTAGCGGATCCAGAATATCATACACCAAACAAAGTTGATGTTCTACTAGGAGCTGAAGTATATGGAAAAATTATAAAAGAAGGTATCAGGAAAACCCCTCAGGGATTGTTGATAGCACAGAATACCAATTTAGGTTGGGTTCTGTCTGGCATTGTTAACTCATGTGATAGCTCGACTCATTCTATAGTAATGCATGCTCAAATAAACGAAGATTATGCACTGAAACGATTTTGGGAAATAGAGTCAGAGCCTATTATTTTTAGTAAACTATTTACAGAAGATGAAAACAAATGTGAAAAACTATTTGTCGCTACTACAACTAGAGATGACGAGGGACGTTACATTGTCAGACTGCCTTTTAAGAATGAAAAGCCAGCTTGTGAAAATGGAGGGTTTAGAGAAATAGCGGAAAAAAGATACCAATCATTAGAAAACAAATTTAAGAAAAACAATCAATTTAAAGAAAACTATACTAAAGTCATAAATGATTACCTGGAACTTGGGCACATGGAGAAGGTTCCTGAAAATGATGACAAGAAAAGTACGTCAGTTTACTTACCTCATCACGCTGTATGCAGAGAGAATAAAGATACCACAAAAACTAGGGTGGTGTACGACGGTTCCTGCAAGGGAAAAAACGGAGTGTCTTTGAACGATGAGCCTATTGTGGGACCTACTATACAGCCGGACTTGCGTCACTTGTTGTTACCATGGAGAACCATTAATTGTAATTCCTGAAAAAAAACATTACGAAGAATCCAACATAAACACCCTTAGGCGTTGGCGACTGATAAAAGATGGTATAAGCTTTGGGCGTCGATGGTCAAGAGAATATTTGACTCAATTTCTTCATCGTCACAAATGGACACAACAAAACCTGAGCCAAGCGTGGGCGACATTGGGTTGGTAATGAAAGACAATTTACCACCAGCCAGGTGGCTTTTTGGCAAGGTAGAAAAGAAACATCCCGGTCCTGATCAAATCACTCGAGTTGTGACATTAAAGGTTAAGAATTCTCTAATCAAAAGACCCGTAAATAAGTTATGTGTTTTACCAGTAACCGAATAGCCCAACATTAATTGTATGTTATTAATTGTTTTTTTTTAGCTTAAGAGTAAAATCTACCTTTAGTGTCCATCCCGCTAATGACGCATCTTAATTTTGTTTATTTGCTTCACATTTATCGATTTATATTAATGACGACTTTTTGAAAAGGCGTCCTTGGCGGGCGGTTATGTTGAGTAAAGTAAGTTCGTAAGATAGTCACTAGATGGCGCTGTTGATATAACACGCCGATTCCTACATCGCGGTGTCAAGTTTGCGCGTTGTAAGTATATAAGGTGTTTAGAATTTAATTATACCAACCTACCTACCTACCAAGTCTATCAATGTGTATCTAATATACGGTTTAAACTTTTATCGCGTGTTTTTTGGTGAATTGCTCCCCCGCATCCCTCGTGAAAGTGCTAAAAGTGTTCATGTGGTCCATTATGTTGAGTAAAGTAAGTTCGTAAGATAGTCACTAGATGGCGCTGTTGATATAACACGCCGATTCCTACATCGCGGTGTCAAGTTTGCGCGTTGTAAGTATATAAGGTGTTTAGAATTTAATTATACCAACCTACCTACCTACCAAGTCTATCAATGTGTATCTAATATACGGTTTAAACTTTTATCGCGTGTTTTTTGGTGAATTACTCCCCCGCATCCCTCGTGAAAGTGCTACAAGTGTTCACTTTGCGTAAAAACTGACGTACAACAAAATGTAAACAGGTAGAAAAAGCACGTATTACAATTTCATAAATTTGTTGTAATAGGTTGATTCCCAGGTTAAGAACCTCGTGACTGCATTTCCAATCATACTTTTAGCCTTTCGAGTTCTTGGGCAAAGTGTATTTTTAGTTTATTCTTAATGTTTAGTTCTGTTATTGAGTGAATTAAATCGGAGGGTAGATTGTTTATAAAGCGCGGCACGAGGAACGCCGCTGTCCTCTCGCCGTAGGCATTGTTCGCCGCCGGCGCAACCAGCTGGCGCTGAGTCACCGCCCGCGTGCACACAGGTGATTCAAAACTGTCTTCAGATCCTCATTGAAAAATTGCTCCTTTAAAAGACAATATTTGACTTTGAAGTGCACAGGTAAGACATTACAATGTTCAAATATTTTAAATTCGTCGTCTTTATATTTATTTTTTATTGTAGGTGAAACAATCGTTTTCAAAATTTTTAGTTGAAGTTTGTATATTTGATCAAGGTAAGTCTTGTACGTACGACCATAGCTACTGAGCCCGTAGTGGATGTATGACTCCGCTAGTGCGTTGTAAAGTAATAACTTAATTTTGTAGGGAATTCTTTTTTTAAGTGTAGTAATAATTGCTAAGAATTGCCTCAATTTATTACAGACGTGCTCAACATGCTGGAACCAGTTAAACTTTATCAATTATTAAACCAAGATAAGTCTGAGCATCCACCATTTCCAGATAAGGACAACCACAACCCCCAGCTCGCATGGTATGTAAACAACTATGGTTGTGGGCCACTAAACCTCTAATATTGATTGTCTTTAGGCGCGGCGACTTAATTAGTAATAACTTGGTTTTTAGTGGATTTATTACAAGGCCGGCATCATGGCACCATTCTGTCAGGGCATTGAAGTCCGCCTGAAGAAATTAGAGCGCCTTGGCAGGATCCTTGTCCGCGATTACAAGGCACGTGTCATCAGCAAATTGGTAACACGTACTATTCCTTAGGCATAAGTGCATTTCGTTCACATAAGTTAAAAAGTGCAGAGGCCCTAAAACTGATCCCTGAGCGGTACCTTGCGTTGAACCTACATAGTAACTGTAGGTGTCATCCACTTTGACGGTGAATCTTCTGTTATTCAGGTAGTTCGCACACAATCGAAGTAAGGGGCCACGAACTCCGCAGCTGTCCAACCTGGAAACTAGCTTTTTATGGTCCAGCGTATCAAATGCACGTGAGAAGTCAATGAATAGAGCTAACACATATTTTTTGTTCATTGACCTCATCAGTAAACTTAGACAACAACTCCACAGCGCTCCTCCCAGGCTGAAACCCAAACTGATTCTGGTATATTACATTGTGGGTTTTATAAAAATTATGTATTTGATCGCATACGTATTTCTCGACTAGTTTGTCAATAGTAGACAGCAGCGTAATGGGGCGATAATTTGAAAAATCGTTTCGCTTACCTTTCTTAAACACAGGTCTGACACATCCTATCTTTAGCGGATCCGGATAATTTCCCGTTTTAATGCTGCTATTAATTAAATTGGCTATAGCCACAAAAAATTTTTTCGCCTAGCATTTTTACGTCGGAGACTTTAATATTGTCAGGACCTGGAGCCTTATTTTCGCTTAATTTTTTAATTATTTTATATACTTTGTCCCTTGATGCTTTCCTAAAGAGAATACTTGCATTTCTAGATTGGCAGTACCTTTTAGAATCAATTAATTGTATTTAAATTGTATTGAAATGCCGCCGCCAAAAAACGCTTTTTATTTGTACCTTGGTAGTAATCCTTATCAAAATAAATTACTTCATATTTACGACTGCTTCAATACCTTTATATAACTTTTTGAATTATTCAATTCAGACATTCCATTCGAAAGATATCACGAGATTAAAAATGTGAATATTAGAAAAAAGTCGCGTGTTCGCCGCTCAGTCCGCTCGGCTATCTAGGCGGCACGGGGTACGGGAGGGGAGTCAATGTCAAGAAATAAAGTGCCGCGCGGCTCATGTTTTATAAACGGACAAAACATTGTTATGATCTATATCTAAACATAAAAATTGTGTCTGTACATTGAATATATTCACAAAAATGTAGTTTAGGGCGATGAAGGAATAGTAATAAAAATTTTGTCTGTCTCTTTGTACACGTTAGTCTCCGAAACTAGACAGATTTAAATACTTTTTTATTGTATAGCTATTAGATAAGCCTGGGAAACATATAGGGTATAATTGATTTTGGAAACTCGAACAACAGTTGTAGAACCATAATAGCCAGCTATACTATCTATAAGAAATATGGAAATGGCCTGCAATGAATTTTGTTTTTTCGTACAGTACATTACGTCTGTACGTACTGTACCTGTGCACAGTTTCGTAGTTTGGGGTCTAACTTAAAATCTGGGCCATGTTTTATCTAATTAATTTGGGTAGAACGAGATGAAACAGCTTGGCCTCTCCGTATTACTCCGTAGCTTTTATACATTAGGGAGGTCATTTGAAGTAGTCGCTCGGGAAAAATATAAACTGCCCTAAAAACGATTTCCACGCGGACGAAGTCGCGGGCAACAGCTAGTTTTCTTATAAAATGAAGATGTAGAATTCATTTCCGGTATTTATTTTAATAATTTTCATAGTAATATTTTGAATAAATCGCATAAAAGCATAAAAAAAATTTTTTGTTCTACTTTGAGAGCTAATAACTTTAAAACAGCAGAAAAAGATAAAAATAAATAAAAAAACAAATAAAGAGGCCGATTCTAACAATATAAACCTCAAGATATACTTACGACAAAAAGTTGGTAAAAAAAACTGCAACCTCGCGGTGGTGACGATTCTCTCTAAGAGGCGATTTACCTATCTTACAAAATGTCTGTATTATCAAGCTACTATGGTAAGTTTATTATCATATTCATATAAACTGAAGATGCAGAATTAAATTCTTGTATTTATGTGAATAATTTTCATAGTTTTTTTTTTACAAATCGTAAATAAGTCAAAAGTAAACAAATTTTGTTAGGCTTTGTGAGCTCAAAACTCTTATATGTATATAGGAGATAAAAAGAACAAACAAAAATACCCTAATAAAGCATATTTTATGTCAATTCTAACATATAAACTTCAAGAACCTCTTAGTACCTACAAAAAGTTGTTAAAAAATTCTATAACCTCGCGGTGGTTATAACAACTCCCGCTAGGAGACGGTGTTTCTATCTTACAAATTAGTCTGAATAAATTTATCAATCTAGTATAGCAAGTTCTGTATCATTTTCGTATAAGAAGAAGATGTAGACTTCATTGTCGGTATTTATGTTAATCATTTTCATAACCTTTTTTAACAAATTGTAAAAAAAGCTAAAAGTTTACAATGATTTTTATGCTTTGAGAGCTAATAACTTTAATATACTTAGCTGATAAAAATAACAAACAAAAATACTTTAATACGGATTATCTTGGCGTTAATGTCCACTTGGGGTCCGCCTTGACCATGATCCAGGATTTGGCAGATCAGATAATTACAGTGGAGCGACTGCCATCTGACCTACGTGATCCTGCTACCAGAGGAACCAGACCAGATAGTTACACATTCAGCCTCCTGAATGTGCCGGTTTCATCACGATGTTTTCTCTCATCGTAAGAGCATCGGATACCATTCACTTAATGTACTTACATAACTCAGAAAATAGTAATTGGTTTGCTTAGTTTGGGGCTAGATGGCGCTGTGTGAATTTGTCCACGACTATTTATTTATTTTATTGGTACATGGCCGCAGTGGGATTTGGACCCGGTACCTCTCGCTTACGAGTATATAGATTCTAACAACCTTAACTTTAATATGCAAGGAGTAGGAAAAAAATCGGTAACCTCGCAGTGGTGGCGAGTATCGCTAGGAGGCGGTATACCTCGTTCGCCATCAGAGCTTTTGATTACGATAATGCAGCCATCAACCATCACCATAGTCCTAGCGGGTTACCCCGGCTTCTACCAGGGTTCACTTTCCCACTTTTCAGCCTCCTCGCAGCCCTTGCGGTCTTCGTAGTAAACTCTCGCAATATTTTCATTTCGTTGGCGTGGTGTTCACGGAAGTACTACGTTACCACGGCAGCCATAGTGGCCTAATCACAGGCCTAATATAATGTTTTTGTAATAAGCTCAAGGGAGCTTGATCCGAATTTTAGTTTCACAGGAGATTTGGCGTAAGCTTTAGAGATACGGGACCTTACATCGGAGCCGCTGTCACCGGACTCGTGGAACATAGATCAGATGAACTTCATTTTATACGTTTTATTGACAGCTTCGTTCCCTGTATGAATGGTTTCAAGACCCGCGCTGCAGTTAGCCATACATGCATGCTACTCTTTTTTGGCGACGTTCAGTTTCAATTCTTAGTTTTCTAGCACTTCCTTCCACATGTTTACCCTGGTCTAAAGATCCTGTGTGAGCCTGCTCGCAAGTGCGATATCATCAGCGTATTCCATGAGTCATAGTAGCGTGCCCGGAATTTCAGCTTCTTCTTGATGGAACTTTTTTTGCGTTGTGCTCAATGCAAAAAAAGTACAGGCAATAGACTGATCTCTGGTGAATACCTGCGGTTATCGGGAAGACATACGGCCTCAGTATTGGCATACATGACATGGATAATTCTAATGTTCGCCTCCGGCACAGATTTTGTACCACTGTCAAATGCTCTCTGCAGATCGAAAAATGCAGAGGTTGACTTCTGCTGCTGTAGGCGTCCTGGAGGAGTCTCAGGGAAAATATTGGATTATTGGTGCCATAGACCGGCCTAAACTCGTATTGGCTCCGTAACTTACTCGGTGCAGAATGTGCAAATCTTTGCAACTGCTTTAAACGAATATAATGATTTTTTTTATGTCATACGGTGGGCAGACAGGCAAGTGGGCTATCTAATGGAAAGTGGCCAACCACTGCCTATAAACATTATTAATGCGAACAGAATTCTTTCTCTGTGCCGGATATTGCGACAATTATTTAAAGATACATTATTTATACTTAGGTTAAAGTTTTTAATCCATTGACATGAACATCACTATCTAAACTGGTGTATAGTACATTGATTAGTATTATCGTACTTTCAGAAGCTCCGATGGCTATGAGGTAGATCGTAGTTTGCCTCCTGACGCGAGTCGCCACCATAACGAAGATACAGATTGATTGACCGTTTATAGAAGTTGGTTGGTTGGAGTTAGTTTAACTTAATATTGTTAAAATATACTATATTAAAGTATTTTCTGTTTGTTTTTGTCAGCTGTTAAAAAAATGATACTAAACTTACCATACTAGGTTGATTATACAGACCAATTTGTAAGACAGGTAAATCGCCTCTTAGTGGTAGTCACCATCTCGAGGTTATATAATTTTTTTTACCAACTTTTTGTAGTAACAGGTTCTTGAATTGTTAGAATCAGCATAAAATACGCTTTATGGGTGTGTTTATCTTTTTCTGCTGTTTAAAAGTTATTAGCTCTCAAAGCAGAAAAAAATTGTTAATTTTTTAACTTTTATGCGATTTACTCAAAATACAACTATGAAAATTATTAAAATAAATACCGGTAATGAATTCTACATCTTTATTGTATACGAAAATGATACCAAACTTGCTATATATAGTAGCCAAATGAGATCCATAGATTTTTTTTAAATATGGTGGCCGAAAGGGCCTTTTGTATCCCCCTCAGCCCTGGCAGCAGCATTTGTTTTCTTGGGGCCCGCACTAAAAATGCTTAGAATTACTTAAGGAATAAATGTGGTGAAGCCCATAGCTCTATAAATTTTTTTAAGGTTCTGTATGGGAGCGATTCAATAGAGCCTCGACTAGTACTGTCTGCTCCTGTTATAATTTCTTTTCTCTATGGTACCTACCTACTAAGTATAGGTAAGTACCGCTGTAGTAGAGGCCAACAAAACTTGTTGCTGTATAGAAGGAAAGGTCTTTTGGGACATGTAGGTTTGTACGGTTCGCGCGCGAGTTCATGTCCGTCGGGCCCGACTGTCTAACTCGAATTGAAGACTAAGGCACATCACACCATCTCATTCGCTTAAACCGCAATCGAGTGAGATGGCGATGTATCGAGCCTTCACGATATCATCAACGTACATGACCAGTCACGGAGGATGTTATGATATTCTCGGATGCTGGCTGACAGAAAGTCTAATGATGAGGGAACCCCGATGTACATCTACCACAAAAGTGGCAATGGGCTGGTGGTGGTTCCCCTTTGATTTTTATATCAACTTTTTGCACTGCAATGCCCACCAGTTACAGTGAAAGGCCTTTTACAAACGCAGAAACAATAAATGCAGAGGAGAGAATTCTTTTATAAGTATCCCTCCATGATTTGATTTGATTTGATTTGACAATTGTTAGGGCAAATTCAGGCCCCGCACATTCGCCGAAACCCATTTCGAAATTTCGAGACTACGCACTCCTGGCAATATTTCATTATATTATAATTATGGAAAAGCCATACGAAGCTGGAAGAATTCAAATGAAACAAATATGTACAAAATTTCTTATTATATTACAATTATTATTATTCACAATATAAACGATATATTAATTCAGTCAGTTTCTACTACCCGGCATTGTGATGGAGGACGCGTTAAAAATAAATAAATATAATTTGGTTTCAGTCAGGCGGCGGTCGGTCGCGGTCGGTCGCGGTCGGGCGCAGGCGGGCGCTACCGGCCGCGGCGGCGGCGGCCCTTGCGGTAGCCCTTGCCGTACCAGCCGCCCGTGTCGGGGTCGGGCGCCGCGGCCGCGCCGGGCCCGCAGCACGCGCACAGGAACCGCCGCGCGCGCACGCGCCGCCACGCGCGCCGCTCCGGCGGGGTGCACGCGGCCGCGCCGTACCACAGGCAGCGGCGCGCCGCCAGCCGCCGCAGGCACCACGCGCACTCCGGCCCCGCCGCCGGCGGCCGGCCCGCGCGCGCCGCCCCCTCCGCGCCCGCCGCGCCCGCCCCGCCCGCCCCCCCCACCCCGCCCGCCGCGCCCGGCGACGGCACGATGATGCTGTGCAGGCCGGGGTAGAGCTCGCCGCGGCACAGCAGCACGGCGCGCGCGATGATGGCGGCCGCGAGCGCGCTCACCGCGTCGGCCGAGCGCGCGCGCCGCGCCGCCGCAGCCGCCGCAGCCGCAGCCGCCGCAGCCGCCGCAGCCGCAGCCGCAGCCGCCGCCGCGGGGCCGTGCGCTCCGTTGGGGGCGCGCGGCGGGTCGGGCGGCTCCTCTTTCGGCCACGGCTTCTTTTCCGACTCCACTAACTCATCCTTAAAGTCAAAGTCCTTCGTGTCCATTTTCTCTTTAAATTCTACCGGTTCGTCCTTCCACTCTGTAGTCTGTTTAAATTTAACACTATCGTCCTTTTCATCCACAAAACTCTGTCCTCCAGACGGTAGCGCGGGGTGCGCGGGGTGCGCGGGGTGCGCGGGGTGCGCGGGGCGCATGCGGCGAAAAAGCCGCAGCCGGCTCGGCGGGCGCGCGTCGCCGGCCGACGGGGCGTGCTCGGCGCGGAGGAGAATAGTCGCATCTCCGGAGTTCATCGAAACCTGCGAAAGCCGGTCTATTAGTCACCGATACGGAGAACTAATAAATCACTTAATTTTAAGGGTCAGCGTGCAATGCCACTCACTTGGAAGGCGTGCAGCAGGCCGGGCGGCGGCGGCAGCGGCGGCACGCGCGGGGCGGGCGCGGGCGCGGGGGGCGGCGCGGCGGCGGGGGCCGCGGGGGGCGGGGACGCGGCGCCCGCGCCCCGCAGCCGCTCGGCCAGCCGCCGCAGCGGGAGCTCGTCGTCGGACTCGTCGTCGTCGTCGGAGTCGAAGTCGTCGGAGCTGCCTTCGTCGCTGGCGGGCGGCGGCGTGAGCAGCGGGCGGCGCGTGGTGTGCGCCTCGGGCGGCGCCAGCGGCTCGGCGTGCGCCAGCAGCGGGTCGCCCCGCGGCCGGTAGCGCGGCACGCGCAGCCGCAGCCGCCGCGCCACCTGCGCCATCACGGCGTCGCAGCGCGCGTTGATCTTCAGCTTGGCCACGGCGTCCTTGGGCGTCCACTGCAGGTTGACGATGTAGAGCTGCGGCCGCTGGCCGGGCGCGGCGTGCATGCGCCACAGGCGCGGGTAGCGCCGCAGCACCTTGAGGCTGGAGCCGAGGCAGAGCACGACGTCGGCGAGCGCGGCGTGCCGCAGCGCCCCGGCCCAGTTGAGCGGCCAGGCGGCGCGGCCGCGCTCGCCGAAGTGCACGATGGTGTCGGCGAGCTCGGCGCCGCACGCGTGGCACAGCCGCCGCGTGCCGTGCGCGTGCCGCGCGGTGCGCTCGGTGGTGTCGAAGGCGCGCAGGTAGACGCGGCGGCAGGCGGCGCAGCGCTCGGCGAACATGTTCCCGTGCAGCTCGGCGAGCGCGCGCCGCGGCAGCCCGCCGCGCACGTGCAGCCCGTCGCAGTTCTGCGACACCACGAACTTGAGCGTGCCGCGCGCCCACAGCGCCGTCAGCGCCATGTGCGTGAACGTCGGCTGCGCGCGCGACACCTCCACGCGCCTGCAACACATCCCGACTTATGGTAGACATACACCATGATACCTATCGTCCAATCGGCATGACGCTGTCGGTTGGAACGAGTAGAATTGACCGTGTGATTGCGAATTGGATTGGCATGAGTGCGTCATCAAGTCATCAATTCACGCAGTCGGCAGCGTCATGCCGATTGGATGGTATGGGTTGGACGATAGGCATGATGCTTTCTGGTCACCATTAGACACCGTGTTCTGCCTAAATAAATTATGAATTCGAAACGATGGCAACAATGTCGATAATGTTGCACAGTATCAGCGCGGCCTTACCCGACGGTTTCGCCGCGCTGCAACCGTGTCCAGACGCCGCGCGGGCCACGGTAGTCCGGGATGTCGGCAGCCGTGCTGATACCCGCACCTGTATACACCTGCAACAACAAAATTATTGGTTTTTTGTACATGGTCTTTTTATAAGCCGAGTATATTTAAAAAGTTAAATGAAGCCTTAAATAAAGCCACTGCCTCTATTTCAGTACTTGCAATATCAGGCATAAAATTAAGTAAGGAGTTTCAATTCTGTGAAGTTTACATTAAACGCACTCCCAATTTGGAACTTCTTTATAAAGCCCTCGTATCAGTTAAGCCTATATCTAATTATTAATTATATCGAATTATTTAGTATGTACCTATTTGTTGTTTACCTATTTCTTGAATCTATGTAAAATTGTATAAATTTTGTATTTATTTATCTAAAGTATCCCTTCCTTCACCTTATCTTATTGTTTCTCTCGCACCGTCTGCCGTTTACGATCATATTTTTTTTAACGGTCGAAAAGGCTACTTTAGCTTTAAGTCCGCCAATGTAACTTTTGTGCATAAAGTTTTAATATTTAATATATTATAGCGAAAGACTGTTCTCAATTGCGGGAATTTTATAACAAAAACCAGTAAGAGGCTTTTGGATTGTTGCCTACTCGTATATGCAGTAGTATTTTTGGATGCATGTTTTTGAAAAGAAAATAAATAAATAAAAAATTATAAGTATGACGTTGCTCTAAAAGAAGAACTGTATTGAAGGAATTTTTGTGGTTTAAATAGTTTGTACTATTTATCTAATGAGTAGAAGGACTTAGGTAAATAGTAAAAGTTGTTTTTAGGTAATTGTTTTCTTTTCTTTTACAAAAGTTTTAAAAATGGGTAAACATCCAGGTAGCCAGGTATACCCGGATATAAAAAACAATCATACCCAGCCATACCCTGGTATTAAAAATAATCATACCCGATACCCAGGTAGTGCGGAAACCCTACTCTCAACTCAAGCTATAACAATGATTTTTTTTAATTATTAATGATGGCCATGTCTTTTTTACTTTTCGAAATTTATCAGTTAATCATGAATGAATAATTGGCACATAATTTAAAAGGCACGGGGAGTCTACTATTCTCACCTGTGAAGACTGAGAGAAATGTCCAATATGTCTTTGGTCCAACATTCTAATATTTTACTTCTCATCCCCTTCCATCTCATATCCCAGCCGACCCCGCCTCCGGCACCATGGCATGGCGAGGCCGCAGGAACAGCTGAATAACGCAACAGCCAGCAACTGTACCATACTAACTAATATAATATTTATTTTTACAGGCTTACCTACATATTTTGTATTTATTATTACGCTAGCCACCGCGGCACCGATGGTGGCATGGGAGTCCTATTCGGCAAAAAATGGTGTCTGGGGTAACTGGTTCCCTGTGATCTTAACAATTTCAGCGTATTTGTTATTTTATTATTTAAGTTGTAGATGGCTTCTAGTCCCTTCACATCATAATATCCATATAGTGTCTTATATGTTTCTATCAGATCACCACGTTGTCTACATCTTTCCAGTGTTGATTGTCCAAGTTCCTGTAAGCGTTCCTCGTAGCTTTTACTTTCAAACCCCACTACCACTGGACTCGCTCTAGCAGGCTGATGTCTTTCTTCAAATATGGGTTCCATATCAGAAAGCAGTATTCCAATATTGGTCTGACATATGTTTTATACAGTTTCAAGAATAAGTCCTTGCTAATTATAGAGAAGGCTCTACGAATACAGCATAGTAATGAATTTGCCATTTTAGTTACCCAATAATGTGTTCCTCCCATTTTAAATTTTCAGTTTCAGTTACACCCAAATTTCTTTGTGAGGATACACTTTGGAGAGAATTGCCATCAATCTTATAAGTTAGTCTAGGATTATTCGAGCCAATATGCAGCACTGTACATTTACCAGTATTCAGGGTAAGTAGCCAATCTTTGGTCCACTGTGCTTCCTCTTGAATTATGTTATATGATATCAGCGGATAACCAAATTTTTATTATTAATGTTTCCATTTTCTGTAACTGTTATTGTGTCGTGGTATGCTATGCGTAATAAATGTCTTTTCTTTCTTTCTTTCTTTCTATAGCCACCAAGCCATGGACCTACATACTGGTACAAAATAGTTCCAGTAGTTCCATTAAAGAACTAAGGACTGGAACTACTGGGATCCTGTTCCATCCAAAAGGTAACTAATGCTTTAGAGGCAGACCCATTAGTTGACAAACCTACGGATTACATTTTGGTCCGCTGCATTATAGTGTTTGCCATTGATACACTAAGAAGTAGACCAGAAAAGAAACAGGAGCATTATCTTTTGTGTTTCATTACCGTGATCTCTAAACCGCCAGCCAGATGTAGAGATTATGGCAAGACTCTTCACTAATGTCAAAGTGGTTTAAGTCCAGCAGTTTGGGCTGTTGATGGATATAAATCTTTAATTAATGTAACAACTTTCAAATAACTAGTTTGTTTAAGATATGTCAATATTACGCAATTAGTTTTAATATAGGTAGTTTTGATAAAATACAACATTATAAGGCATGTTAATTGCAATTATCATTGTTATAATATACTGTAATGGGGTCCCAATCAACTCCCAAGATTGTTCGACCAGCCTCAGGGTCCCCAGTGGAAATCCTTGGGCATTGCAATTATTACTGGAAGAAATAGGGGTAATAGACTTGTAAAATTTTCGGACGCCGCACCCACTAGTTTTTTATTTGCACCCTTTGATATCCTCTAACCAAAGTATTTCAGAAACTAAAATGCAGTTACTGGTGTATTTCTCAACAGATGAATGATAAAAACCCTGAACATAATGTTTGCAGCATGACATCCGGACATTAAGAAAACAATAACTCACGACGAGGTGCTTAGCGTTTCGCAATGCCCTCGCGAGGCGGCGGCACTTGTCGCGCAGCACCCGGGGGCTGTCCTCGACCTCGCGGAGGCGCTCAGCGGCGCGCGCGCGGCGCTGGGCCGCCGCCGCCGCCGCCGCCGCGTCCCGGACCCGCCGCGCGCCCTCGCCGCTGCCGGCCGTGCCGCCGCCGGTTGGCCCCACGCCGTTGCTGAGCCGGGCGCTGGAGCGGACCGGGCCACGCGCCGGAGCCGCCATCGCTCCGCCGGTTAATGACTTGAGCGCCTCGTCCTGCCGATACCGCTTCGAATCACGCGTGTCTTCACTAAAGTGCTGGTCTTTGTCCACTTGCACATATCGGTCGAAAATGAACAACTCCAAAGGGTTAGTGATAACGTGTTCATTGGAGTTTATGTCTTATATTGTCTAAGTTTTAGTTTATTCACAATAATTCATTTAGATACCATAATATTAATATTTTTTATCGAAGGGCGATCAACCAACGTCTCATCTTTTATTTTCATTTCACTCACACACACAACACACACGCAAATCACATCACATTGTTCTTTTTTTTTAAGCTGGCTTAGCTTTGGGCATTGCGCCCATACATCCATGTCGTATATCTTTTGATTTTCATAACTATTCTGTCAGTTCCGTTTTTATTTACGGGAATTTGTGAAGTGAAGTTATGGTTCTTATTAAATTACACGTAGCTTTTAAGCGTACTCCACATGTCTGCCGAAACTTTCGGCGAAACTTTTGCCGGGACTTTGGTCGACCCTCTACATTCTCGCCTATTAGGGATGTGGTGGGTGTTAAAACGCGTCGACATTATATCGATTCATCTGTGTAATATCGCTATCTGCTGTAAACAGGGTCACAGAGGTGATGGCAGCTGCTCTACTGTAATAATCTATTCTAATCTAATCTACTAATATCCTGGATGATGGTCAAGTGTACCCCAAACCTGTCACGGGAAAAAGCACTAGAAATATAAATATAAAATCGATCGAATAGAGACGACAACAACCAACCAATTTGGCAACCAATGCCAAACATGCACGGGACTACACGAATGTAGTCGAATACTCCCTCTACACTCTCGTGTTCCCGCGGAACTGTCCACATGTGGAGTGCGCTTTACCTGCAACTTCGACCGCGTAGACTTCGAAATACGCAGCATACATTTTTTCGTGTTCTAAACTTAAGCTTTGAACTGCATCTCAACTTAACTCAAAATTTCTTTTTTGATTAGGACAGTAAATATCTCTTTCAATTGTCAAAAAGGAGGGAGAAAGTAGGAAGGAAGCACACAGTGCACTGGCCACACTGGCCGCTCCATAGCCGCAGCAAACTCACCCCACGCCAACCACGACTGGACCGTGCCCGACAATGCCAGGCAAAGCCGGACCGTGCTCAATTTTTTTTTTTTTTTTTATGTTATCCGGCAGACAAACAGGCATGCGGGCCACCTGATGGAAAGTGGTCACCGCCGCCTATGGACATCAGCATCACCAGGGGTGCTACCAATGCGTTGCCCGCCTCTAAGGAGACCTCTAATATACCTCTTGAACGATCCCATGTCATAGACCAAAAGAAACACCGAGGCTGGGAGCTCATTCCACATCCGAATCGTACGAGCGAGAAACGTTCTTATATATATATATATATATATATATATATATATATATATATATATATATATATATATATATATATAATGTATATTATATAGGTATGTCCAGTATAATTGAGAAAAGCCCCTAAAACTACAGCAAGAGTAAGCCAGTCCACCAAGGCAGTACCCGTTCACGAGTATAACGCAAGGCCCAGCCATCGTCCAATTCAACCATATTTGAGGGAAAAGCGGAAAGAGGAAAGAGCGACCTGGCCCCCACGCCACCGCCAGACAGACTTTTAAGTGAGCTCCCAACCTACTCTATCCTAACCCTACTCTACTCCTACCTTACCCCTACCTTATTATACCACTGCCTTAACCCTACCCTACTACTATCTTACCCCCTACCTTACCCCTACCCAACCGCAGACAGAAGTCACCATGTGTGGGAAAGGAAGGAAAATTAATATTATTAACATCCTACTTTAAGTTGTAAAAATACGTTCATTTACAATGCGATGAAAAACCAAACAAGTATTTTGCGTTTCATAAGAGCTTTTTTGGATCTAGATTATGAAATCGACAATCACTATACATCTAGAATCAAGAATCAAATTGACCAGCCACAGAGGTGACCTGTCAATCGTGGCGCTAGTTCTGCGTTTTATGTAGCAACACCGGAAGTAGTATAATTTGTCATCATGTTCATATGTCGCTGTAAGAATCTCAGATGGCACTGTGTGATCGTACATTTTTACATATCGATATATTTTTTAATGAATAAAACGTTGAGTAAATAATAATAATAATAAAACATTCACTCTCAAATCGACTAAGACCACATACCCTATAGACGTTGCAGTCCCGAATACGCATAACTTGAGACAAAAACATGCAGAAAAGATACTGAAATACCTACAACTAGCAGACGAAATCAAGCAGATGTGGCAACAGGAAACAGTCCGAATTATTCCTATCATCATCTCATCAACCGGAGTAGTACCAACATCTCTGAATGCCTCTTTAAATACATTACAACTTCCAGATACTACATACATACCTTTACAATTGTCATTGACACCTGCTCTATAGTTCGCCGTTTCCTCAATCCAACATCATTGTCGTACGATATTAGCCCAGAAACTAACTAATTAATTATACTACGGGATCAGTGCACTTGGCAATAGCCCGTGCATGATTCCTATAAATCCGACCTCGTGTCGAGCTTTACAATGTGTAAATAATAATAATAATAATAATAAATCTTTATTGCAGGCATAAAAACCCATATTCAATTTAAAATAAAATAAAATAAAATAATACAGTAAAATAAAATAGGTATAAAAATAAAAATAGTTACACAATAATTAATTAACCTACTTAAATATTAAGGGCTCACAGCCCAAGAGTCACTTCCGGTTCGCAGCCATAAATATTAGGTACCTATTTATGTTCCCGTATACATACATCCTATCCAACTAATATGATATGGATGGATGGATGGATGTACTTATGTTACTCCGTCACGCAACTAATCAATAATGTTGATAAAATTACTTAATTATCACTTCTTACTATTGATAAAATACATAAAGCTTATAATATGCCCAAAATAGCACGTAGGCTATAATTAATTGGGGAAAATATTCCCGCAGGAGGCAATGTAAAACCGAATTCTACGCAGACGCAAGACGCAGACGCAGATGCGAGCAAAATCTAGTACTGCATTTATAGGTTCATAACATCATCGTTCACATTACTCACGTATCCTTGGGGTTTACGCAACACGTGACCATATTTTTAGCTATAAGATAACTTTTGTCGGTGTAGGTCTTTCTAGTTGTCCTAAATAAATACTAGCGCAGGCGAGCTCCCTCGCCCTTATTCGCGATATACTTATCGAAATTGTGTAGGTACATCGGTGCTATAGACTTTAGGGTATCAGCCATCGGGCTCATGACATTCGAAATGAAGCAGTAAACCCTTCCTTTTCTGGTTATCGACAAAAATATTAAAATTACATTGAACCAATCGATATCGATACTTTTTTAGTTTTTGAATCCCTATGAACTTATTTTGAAGCTTTAGTAGTGACAATGTCACAAAAGTTATTCCATTCTTTTCTTGTTTAAACCGATCAATTTTAGAAGGTATAGAATGACGAAGACGGTGGTAAGTGCTTTAGGCTACTTAATAATGTCGAGGTAAAGAGCGTCGGTGGCCGAGCGGTTACAGATCCGACTCGTAAGCCAGAGGTCCCGGGTTCGAATCCCGCTCCGGCCATGTACCAATGACTGTTTTCTGAGTTATGTACATTAGTTGAATACTAACCGATGCTCTTACGGTGAAGGAAAACATCGTGATGAAACCTGCACATTCAGGCGACTGGATGTGTAACCATGATCTAATCTGGTCAGGTTCCCCTGATAGCAGGGTCATGGAGGTCAGATGGCAGTCGCTCCACTGTAATTACCTGACCTGCCAAATCCTGGATCATGGTCAAGGCAGACCCCGGGCCCTCGTTCTCGAGAGCACAACTGGGACATTAACACCAAGATGATTATTATTTTTATTATTAATAATGTCGAGGTACATTTCCTTTTTTTTCATCTATTATTGCCAGTAAAATAACTTTAGTATACTTACTCATTTTTCCGCTACGTGTCAAAGTAACCTAAATCCTTTGTCCCCCTATATACCCGAAAGGGACAGATTCAAAGTACCAGTGTTGCCACCTCTATCAAAATTTAGCCCAAAATGTTTGAAAAATCCCCTATCACGTAATAGGTTAGATATGAGACAGTACGTATCAGACGTACATCTTGCGAATAAATTGACTAGAGCGCGTGTCATAACGAATTAATCAATGACAAAAGAAACTCTTTACTCCGTAAGGTCTTTGCAAATTTACTAGACTATCAAATTTAGTTCCATTTTCAGCGGCGCGCAGTTATCTTCGCGCACTCTATCCTTCGGTTTTTAATTAAAACAAAGACATGAGTAGGTACAAAGCGTTTAGTCACGTACGATGACAGTGTTCAAAACAGAGAACAAAAGGTATCATTATTTTCGGACCAAAAACTCGAAAGTGCAAGTCAGGAATAACTATTGTAATTTTCAGAAAGAGTATACAATTCCTAACATTAATACTATGGCGTCAAACCTGTAGGTACGTAAACCAACACCACTATGTATGTATCACTGGGCCTACAGCACTAGATAAATTTAGGGTCCATATCAAATATGAATACCCGACAAATAAGGTAATTTATCAGTACCACAGCTGGTATCCCTAAAACACTTGTAGCACGGACAAATAAAAATTATCATAAAATGGCGAATTTGAAGCTTGACTTAACTTATTCCCATTGCAACAAACAAACAAAACCGATATCCTGACAAGGACAAAAGAAATATCTTTGTTCTTTTCATTCCTAGCAGATTATGTATGTTGTGATTTCATTCATATTAGCTTGTCATCTCTATATTATTCTCCCTCTACGCTACACATATATGGTAGTAGTATCGAAAGTCATAGAAAGTCATAGATTTCTGCCTTATTGCGAAAACAAACGTACTTACAAATCCAAACATCGTTACAAACTTCAATACTACCTTTCATCCCGTAGGAACTACATTAAATTTCTGGTTTAATTATAGCCTACCTATGTGCTATTTTGGGTCATAAGCTACAATATTGCCTAATTTCATAAATATCCTTTTAGTTGTTTTTGCGTGAAGGAGTAACAGCGTGATCCCATGGGAACTACTTTGAATTTCGGGATAAATTATAGTCTATGTGTTATTTTGGAGTATAAGTAACAACACTGCCCATCAAAATCTTTTAGTAGTTTTTGCGTAAAGGAGCAAAAAACGAAGAAATGCAATAAAAAGCGCCTAGTGTTGCCAAGTGCTCCCTAACTACGGTAGCTTTACCGTAATTATAAAAATAAATTCTAGTTCTGCCACCTACGGTAGTCATAAATTACTGTGTTTGAAAGTTACCGTATTTTTAGTACATATATTGTCATTGCCCCACTCTAACGCAGAATGCCATAGAATATTTAGCACTGTAAATGACATCAAAACAAAAAAGAGAAATGAACTGATATAACGATATACAATAATAGGACCACGATAAGTTCGTATTGACTGACAGTAGTAAAAATTATAAACTGTGGAGATGGCAATAATCTGACCTTGTCAGTACTTCTTGCAAACATTCAGTTATTTGGTCACTAGTAGCTTGAACTTTTACTTTTAATTTGTCTAAATTATTAATCATGCTGAAAATTATCTTTCGCACTTCCTTTTTAATTGTTTTGCCTATTATTTAATAATATTTTTCATAATTCACGAAAATAAAGAATCCTACAGAAATCAAGTCGTTGGTTATGACTTTTATGAAAGACGTTCTATAACGTTTAAAAAACTTGGCATAAGTTGCCATACATAGTTTTTTTTCATAAGCGATTGTCTATTCTCAAATCTATTGGCAAAACAAGCCATTAAAGGGGGTCCAGGGACTTAGGTTACTTTGACAGGTTGCGGAAAAATGAGTATACTAAAGTTATTTTACTGGCAATAATAGACGAAAAAAAGGAACTATACCTCAACATTATTAAATAGCCTAGAGCATTTACCACAGTCTTCGTCATTGTATACCTTCTAAAATTAGTCGGTTTAAACAAGAAAGAGATGGAATAACTATTGTGACAAGGTCACTACGAAAGCGTCAAAATAAGTTCAAAGGGATGCAAAGACTGAAAACAGTATCGATATCGATCGGTTCAATGTATTTTTAATATTTTTGTCGATAACTAGAAAAGGAAGGGTTTACTGCTTCATTTCGAATGTCATGAGCCCGATGGCTGATACCTCAAAGTCTATAACACCGATGTACCTACACAATTTCGACGAGTAATTATATTATCATCGTAAGGGACAGCGCGAATAAGGTCGAGAGGGCTCGCCGGCAGCTTTGACTTAACTTGGTTGAGCAAGGTGCCTCTATCCACAGAATTCAAGGCAATTTTTACGTCAACCTTCAGCAGAACCTCACCGCCTTTATACTGAAGGGACGTCTTGAGAGCATAAATGGCGGCTTCGCAGTCTCTTCAAACGATAACCCAGCTGGATCGGCTGAAAATATTCCTTTAGACTGGGTGCAGAGAACCTGCAACAGAGCTTAGCTGTCAGGCGACGGTAGGTGGTGCCAACCGCAATGGGACGAATGCCCCGTCCCTCTTTTTAAAGCGATAAGGTTGGCACCATACAGGGTATCTTCAACCGAAGAGTCTACCGCGCCTAACAGCATCATGTTCGTAAGCCCTGTAATAGAGTCCAAAAGAATATCACCAGCCTCACCAGCGATAATAAGAAGTGATAATTAAGTTATTTTATCAAAATTATTGATTAATTGCGTGACGGAGTAACAAAACTACATGCATCCATTCATTTAATATTAGTAGGATAAGATGTATGTATACGGGAATATAAATAGGTAATATTTATTATTTACTCAACGTTTTATTCACTGTCCATCTGACATTCTTATAGCGCCATATGAATTTGTTAACAGATTATATAACGACCGGTGTTGCTACATAAAACGCAGAACTAGCGCCACGATTGACAGGTCACCTCTGTGGCTGGTCAAGCTATAAAATGAACAACAAAACATGTGATCAGTTTGGACCCAATAAAGATATTTTAAATAAAGTTAACGTATCTATGTACAACAAAACTAAATCAACTATAATTATTGAAAGTGACTTTGAAATATGTATATAATATATATATTAAATAAACAAAGTAATTTTTTTTTAATTTTCGCTTTAAGATAATATTTTTAATAAAGGTTATATAAAACACAGTAAAACGTAAGCTATATATTGTTGTTGGTGTGCAATAAATTGTTTATCTATCTATAATATCACCGTAATTCTACCGTATTATTGTTATTTGAAACATCGTAATTTTCACAAAAATGTAGTAATTTTGACCCTCTGTGCACCGTAATATTGATTGAACCTGGCAACATTGACATATACCATGCCTGCCATTTTGAAATTAATGGAAGTCTTGGCTGTGTAGGCTAGATTCCTTTGCCACTCCCTTAAAAAAGTTCAACTGTCAACATGACATAGCTTCCTCACCCCCCACCCTACCTCCCCCTCTTTCATCATTTGACAGGTGAGAGAATTGTTGGGTTGTTTTGGGTCGATTTATAAATCTTTTAAAATCCTACAAATGCAAGTGTTATTATTTAGATATTGTTAAAGATTTTTAATTGTAGTGATATTAATTTGTGATTGAGATAGATATTTTATGTTCAATTGTGTTATTATTTCAGTTTATCCTCTGCGAAGGTTACCTGTCAGCTTTATCCATCATGGTAAGTGTTTATTTCTCATACATTATTTACTAAGTGGAAGAACCGACCAATTATTACATATTACATCATTAGAAATAATAATAGTAATAATTTAATAAACGAATCTCTGCTGTAATGATAGTAAACATTGTATATGTAGCTACCTTTAACCTGTAAAGCATCGCTCTTGAAAAAGAACATCCTCCTTTCTTAGATTTTGTGTGATACGTGTTTACTTAAATTATATACCTATACATTATTAATTCCCTTATTTTATTTCAGCCTCGTGAAATCAAAGATATCAAGGATTTCTTATTAAAAGCGCGCAGGAAAGATGCGAAGTGTGAGTGTCTCATGATAATACCATTGTTTTGTAATCTTGCAAACCATAAGTTGCTTATGCAAACACAAACTAAATAAAGCATTATTTTGCAGCGGTCAAAATAAAGAAAAACCCTGAAAATGTCAAGTTCAAGGTGCGCTGCTCCCGGTTTCTGTACACACTAGTGATCACAGACAAAGAGAAGGCCGAAAAATTGAAGCAGAGCCTGCCGCCAGGTAAACACCGCCAACTTTCAATTATGATTATTATTGATAATTTTCTAGTTATTCGGATACTAGTAATCATTGCATAGAAATTTGTGTGCAATCAAAATCAAAGTGAGTGAATTTGGCCAACAATTTATAACTTCGGTGTTTAAAAAGTAACTACAATAATCATCTTGGTGTTAATGTCTCGTTTGTGCTCTGGCTTGGGGTCCGCCTTGAATATGAGCCGAGATTCGGCAGATCAGGAAATTACAGTGGAGTGACTACCATCTAACCTCCGTGAATCTGACCAGATTGGATCATGGTTACACATTCAGTCACCTGAAGTGCAGGTTTCACCACAAATGTTTTCCCTCACCTTAAGAGCATCGATTAGCATTCAACTAATGTACATGGCTGCAGTTGGATTCAAATTCCAATTGGAGGTCCTGGACCTCTTGCTAATGAGTCGGATCCTCTCACCACTATGCTACCGACACTGATTTGTTTGAAAAGTAAAGTTATAAAGTAAGTTTAAATAGCCTCCTGCAAAATTTTTATTTTGGTACCAACATAAACATTGATAATTTTCTTACAACTTTTTGTTTGTGAGTGAGGATAAATTTTCCTTACTTGGCATAAGTAGTAAACAAACCTCACCCGATCACAAATCCCAATGTTCTGAAATAATCACTCCATTTAAACCACCACAATAAGTCGTAGATATTAGTTTATACACATATGCATTAATTTCCTTTAAAAGCTGCTAACATTAAACTTACAAATAACATGTTTTAGCCAAAATACTAAATCTCACAAAATTACCCTCTCACAGATTATTGAAATGAAATGTTAGTTTGGCATTTCATTGCAGGGATGGGATTAAGTGAATGAATGAACGAATTAATGATTTGGAAAGGTTTAGTATTTTGTTCAATTAATAATTATGTTTAAACTGTACCTGTTATTATTTGTAACTATGTAATTTATTTTATGTAATACGGCAGACAAGTAGGCAAGCTAACTATCCTTATTTCCTTTGATATACCAATACAAGCCCAAACTGTTGTATGGTTTGAAATGCCAAAACTAATTCGCGCCGGCGTCATTGTCGGCGTTGTCGTCTAGCCTGTAAAATTAATTCCCTCACCGTACATACCTATGTATTCAATCTATAATTATCGCTCATTTCATCCATTTGCTGAATAAATTCACACATTCTCTCAATTATACCCAACCCTTTGAAATCGTAAACTTTATAGATATGCTGTATTTGTTTACTACTTATACCAAGTAAGAAAATATTCCATTTACTTAGTGTATGAATGCTAGCTAGTACTATGCTTAGATATATTTGACTTAGACTCCAAGCTACCAAATCAAAATCACAGTGTGCGCACAGACAATATGATCCATATTTAAAAGAAAATGCATACATCTGTCACTTTTCCATAAACTTTTTTGTGGAAATGTACTGTGCCGACTTGGTTATTTTACAGTTTTTAATAGTATAGATTTCAAGATATACGGACTTAATCCTTTTAAGGCTAAGCTGTTTCTGAGATTTGTGTGCACAGACATACAGATAATCAGCGAAAACGCACTTAAACAAGGTCTATTATGTTATTCAATGCCCTTTGCCCAAATTGTATCAACTATGAAACATGAAATAATCATCATCAAAGCAATTAGAAAACCTTATAGATAGATGGGTTTATTTTAGTTACAGGATTTGCTAAGTCCAGTAACACTAATCCTTTGCACAATAGTTCCTTTTGGTTTGTAATCTGAATAAATTTTATTTACTATCGATTTTTTCTACTTACAGGTCTTCAAGTTAAGGAGGTGAAGTGATGTAACTAGTGAC
Source organism: Blastobasis adustella (assembly GCA_907269095.1). NCBI lineage: Eukaryota > Metazoa > Arthropoda > Insecta > Lepidoptera > Blastobasidae > Blastobasis > Blastobasis adustella. The sequence goes on from OU026120.1 coordinate 46,594, forward strand.
TAAGACTAATAAACATTATAAAACCAAAAATTTTGTTATTCTGTTAATAGACCCCAGTTTATCTTTTAATTCCCATGAAAGGACGAATTATATTTGTCTCAGATCAATTTTCTTTTTATGTATACTTAGATCAGCGATACCAGAAATGTAGTTATCCATATCTAAGTCAAAATAAATGAACATTTGCTTTAGTTTTGTAAGCAAATAACCCATTAAACCACCTAAAACGCTTTACTAATTAATCCATGTTGAATTGAAATTGAAATGCTGTGCTTATTTATATCGATGGAAAATTGGTCTGAGACAAAGTAGTTGGGCTAGAGAAAACTGACAAACAGCAAACTTCAGCAAATGTTGAAACAGCCTTTACACTTCTTAAGCGTCTGGTTGACTGTTAAACCACCGGTAATGCTTGTAATTTGCTTTAAAATTAAAATGCTTGTAATTTTAAACCGTTAATTCTTGTCAGCGTAGCAGCTGGGTACCGCGGACGTATGTAAACCTGTAGCACCAAGACCCAGCCGCCTGACAGCACGGCTAGCACAAGGTGCGGGAGGGCGACAAGTAAAAAATGTTGGTTGATCTTGCTATCTCATGTTATTAGTGTTGAGAGAAGAAAGACACCGCGCGAGCACTCTTGTGCTAGCCATATGGGGTTGTATACAGATAATCGAGGGGCTTACCATGAGCTCTTATACCTAAGACTCGGATCTACAAGGATCTACAAGGATCCGGGACAGGACGGAATGGAAAATAACGTCCCCGGATTTGGATCGGAATTATCTCCGGAAGCAACCGGGTCTCGCGCCGTTTGCCTCGTATTCACGCACAGGTCCATCACAAGGACCCGATGTTGGGCAGTGAGACTCCGGGTATGACTTGACAGGTGGCTACTTTGCCAATATTGTCTCCCGAGTGAAAAAGTAATCAATCGGTAGCGCTCCTCCCACTCCATTATCCATCTGCTGATTTTCATAGTCAGTGCTTGCAGTAAAGGAACAGAATCTTGGTCGTTGCTCGAGCATTGATCTATGCATTACTTGTTGCATTTAGGTTTTTGGGGTTAGGGTTTTTCATTTGGTTTATTAAAAATCAATGTGCTTCTATGGACCCCGAAACACCTGGAACGATATAGATGAAACTGGTGAGTTGTTCTGAATACCTATGCCCGCGAAGGTTTAGAGATAGGGGTAGGATAGGAGACTAAGGGACGAGTATCTAGTTATGAAAATAAAGATAAAAGGGCGCGGGGGCCCTGTCCGCCTTGACCATGTTCCAGGATTTGAGAGATTAGCCAATTACAGTAAAGCGACTGCCGCCTGATCTCCTTGACCCTGTTAACAGAGGAACATGACCAGATTGGATCATAGTTTCACATCCAATCGCCTGAATGTGCAGGTCTCATCACGATGTTTTCCCTCACCGTACAAGCATAACTTGGTTGGCACTGGGGATCGAAGTCGATACTTTTCTCTTAGGAGGCTGGCGGACTAGCCATGAGGCCACCAATGCTCAAAGTTTAAAAATGATGTACGCGGCCAAACTATATTTCTATTTTATATAAAACTTTAAACTATGATCTTAAAACTTTAAGGCAAACTACCTAGTTTATCCTAAGAATTCATCTTCGATTTCCACCCCCTTCCTGTTCTCGTTGCCCCCTCCAGATTTATTTTTGGAGATCTGTAGCCTATGGCCTTACGGCCTTCCCCAGATTGCTTGCTCTATGTGAGTGAACTCTTTGAATCTCGTGCCGCATATCAGCTTTTTAACATCGATAGAGAGCGCGCAAGATAACTCTACACTTAGGTATGGCGTCATATGTCATTGTTTTTGTTGGAAGTTGGTTCTTGGCTGTCATTTTAATTTAGTTCTATTTTCATCCGCGCGCAAATTTATCTTACACGCATTTTGAGTTTACAAGGTTTCTACAATCTATGGGTTTCAAAATATTCCAGATGAAAGTGTAATATTGTAATGTTATTTTCTACCATTATCAAAAGTACCTACTCTGTATCCAAGTGATCCAATTTTAGAAGTGGGTACGGCAGTGAAATTTCACTATCTCTTAAAAGTACGAAGTAGTGGGCTGCATAATATTGTTACCCATAGGAAAGGCTAGAAGGTAATCAAGTTGGAAGACGTGTGAAGGCGATGGAGTACGAAACCGCCGAGAGGCGCCGCGAGAAGGAGCCCGCGGAGAGCATGCTCGGCTACGTGTTCGCCGTGTCCGGGCCCGGTGCGTCGCCGCATCCCCACACAACACACATGCAAATTCAAAATTTGCTGAATATGTGTCGTTATAAAATTTCTTTCGACATCTTAAGAATGATGTCGTTGCCCATATCAGTCCACTGCTGGACTCTTAGCTTCCTTCAGTTCAGTGGAGGGTTTAGCATAGTCAGGCGCGGATCCAGAATTTGGTTAAGAGGGGGGAAGGGGGCAAAAGTAAACAGCGCCTTGACCCAAAAAATAATGGCTTTCATTAAATGAATGAGCAAGCGGAGCGGAAATTTTGGGTTTTAAAAGCTGGGTTGATCAATGAATGTGTAAGCGAACGAAGCGAATTCGAAATTTTTCACATTTTAAGTCGATCATTGAATGAATGTGGTCTTAGCAGTAATGAGTAATCCTTCGAATAGTAACTTAAGGAAATCAATGAATGAGCGACCGCAACAAGCTTGGTGAATGGCAAGAAAATAACTGAAACCTATAAATAAGCGAGCGCAGCAAGCTTAGAATTTTTTCCTTTTGGCTCGTCAAACCGTGGGTGATTGTAGGTCAGAGTGAGTGAGTGAGTGAGAGGTGGTCAGCCTCTAATACATTATCTAGTCGTGTTTTACAACACCCATAAAGTCGAAGAGGTTGGTAAGTTCTACTTCCATACGGCTATGCTTGTCGATGATGGTTATTAACCCACAAACATCTTGTACACTAGCATTGCGTTGGTAAAAAAAAATCTTATTTATTTAATTCAATTATTAGAACCCCTGAACTATTTTGCTCGAGGTAGATACTTTCGAAAGGCGATTAACATAACATAAAACCTTTAATTTGGCATTTAATTTCAATCAGTGGAGGGGTCACCCTTTCATATTCGCTGTTACGTGGCTGAGTGGGGGCGGTACGTTGGCGCGGCGGTCAGGAAGACCTAGTGAAACGGTTGACCGCTGTCCGCCTGCAGGCTGAACGGGCTCCCGAACCTAGGTAATACATAATCTCTGTCTGGGAGGCTGACCTGCCAGTCCCTAGCGCAATGTTCGTACCGGAGGACGAGACCGGAGTGGACTCGGATGGTACGCCCTTCAATCCGCCGCGCCAGCAGACCGCATACTTGCCAGACTTCGTACCAGCCCCTTTGCCTATTTGCTGTTAGAGCAACGTTTTCCCTTCAAACTTTTAATTACGCGTGGGTGATGCCCCTGGTATTGCAAACGTCCATAGGCTGCGGTGACTGCTTACCATCAGGCAGGCCGTAAGCTTGTTTGCCACGTTAGTTGTATAAAAAAAATTGCCGTTTGGCATTTGATTGGCATAAAAGTACTTATGGTCCACGAAAGTGGTCACCGTCGTCGAAGACTAACGTTTAATCTATGCATTAAATTCAAAAGGCTATCAACCTACATTCCCGGAACTTTATAGGAAAAATAAATATAATAGGACCACGATAAGTCCGTATTGACTGACAGTAGTACAAATTATAAAATGTGGATATGGCAATAATCTGGGGATAATCTGTCCTTGTCAGTCCTTCTTGTAAATATTCAGTTATTTGGCTTGAACTTGTACTTTTAGTTTGACTAAATTATTAATCATGCTGAAAACTTCCTTTTTAATTGTTTTGCCCATTATTTAATATTTTTGATAACTCACGACAATAAACAATCCTACAGAAATCAAATTGTTTGTTATGACTCTTATGAATGACGTTCTATTACTTTTTAAAAACTTGGCATACAGAGATATTTTTTTTTGATAAGCGATTCGGACTTAGCGTGGTCTTATATAAAGGTGGTCGCGCAGATCATTAAGCAGAGTAAAGTAAAGTAAAGTAAAGTAAAGTAAAGTAAAGTAAATATTTATTGTTAAAAAACTGGTTAACAAATACATGCCATAGCAGTTTACCCATTTCGGGTGTACAATATTCAAATAATTATTACAAAACACAGAAAAACGAAACGAAGAAATAAACTTATTATTAACAGAATTTACTATTACATTATCGTATCTATTTAGATTACGATATAATAAAAGAACTTAAAAAAATAACAAAACTTAATATTTAATATAAACGCTGTCGACATTGTAGTATTCCTTGAGATCGTAACAAGACTTTTTTAATAGCCACTTTTTTAAATGCGTTTTAAATTTGTTAAGATCAAGTTTTTTTAATTCATTTAATTCAGACGTCACCTGCCTGGGCTTTGATATACTTACCTACCTATATTCTACGGCCTGCCCAACAAATATGTATCCACTTACTACGATAATTAAATGTTAAGTCTCAATAATATCCCTGTCCGGTGTCAGTGGTGACGGCGGAGAAGATGGCGGGCTCGGCGATGTACGAGCTGGTGCGCGTGGGCTACCACGAGCTGGTGGGAGAGATCATCCGGCTGGAGGGCGACCTCGCCACCATACAGGTGGGGGTGCGCGCTAAGGGAGGGTGTAGAAGGGACTGCTCCAGAGTAGAAGGGTGTCAAGAAGTGCGCGCGCCCAAAATAACCACGGGCGAGTAAGCGCGCGCATCTCCCGTGATTAGGTCTGACGCGGACCGACCAAGCGGGAGTCGTTGGTCGCTGTAAGAAAGTGTTTTTTTATAAACCAAACTATATTTTTTTGTCAATGTTCTTGATTTGCTTCGGTAAATTGAAGAGAAGCGAATGTTAGCGTGTTTAGAACTATCTACTGAACCTTTCTTGAAATTATCTAGAACTGTATCTACATATGTCATTGAATCGTCTAAAATCATCATCAGCCTATATTAGTTCACTGCTGGACATAGGCCTCCAATGAATGCCAATCCACGCTGTCTTCGGCTTGTCGCATCCAGCATCCACCTGCAACCTTTCGCAAATCGTCACTCCACCTGGCCGGAGGGCGTCGTCACAACACTTGCCGAGTCGCGGTCTACACTCAAGAACACATTTAACCCGTTGGTTCTCCGGCAGATAAAAGTACCTAGCTGGATCTTAAACTTCTAAACCCCATCATGGAACATTGAATCGGATCGCATGTTGGCATCCCCCTCGCAGGTGTACGAGGACACCTCCGGCGTGACGGTGGGCGACCCGGTCCACCGCACGGGCAAGCCGCTGTCCGTGGAGCTGGGGCCCGGCATCATGGGCTCCATCTTCGACGGCATCCAGCGCCCGCTGAAGGACATCAACGAGCTCACCAACTCGATCTACATACCGAAGGGCGTCAACGTGCCGTCCCTTAGCAGGGAAGCCGCGTGGGACTTTCACCCGGCCAAGATTCATGTTAGTTATCCGCTTTTATTGTTTAGGTAAGTATTTTAAGGGCGGCCACATCTGTCTGCTGGTATTATATCATATGTATATCATGAGATCATCATCATCATGGACATGGCCTCGTCTAACCTATGAGCACCAATGCAGGGTTTCGGCTCGGCTTTGTAAATAAACAAAAAAAGGGGTCCGAAATTTTAAATATGTTGATGATTTTTTCCTGAGTTTTCGCTTAATTACAGTTGAGATTTATTACGTACCTAACAGTAATTTTGAAACAAGTACCTAAATATAAATAAACTACAAATAATATTTTTTTTAAGAAAATCTTGATCACTTATTTATTTCTTCTTCTATTATTCATTCTTGACAACAAATTATTTATTTATATTTACTTGTTTCAAAATGACTGTTACGCAATAAATTTCACCTGTAATTAAACGAAAACTTAGGAACAAAATAATTAAAATATTTAAATTTCGAACCTCTCTCAAAGGCAAAGCCGCAACTAAACGCAAAGCTTTTAATTGTTATATGATAATAGATTTTAGATTTAAATAGTCATTTAGGTTAAACCTTGACATCTCTTAACAGTTTCGAGAAAAAAATAAACAAACTTTTCATCCATAAATTTATATTTGATACCCAATATAATATGAAGGACACAGTTTTATGAAAAATGGTACATAACAACTATTGTTCGGTTTTGCTAGTACTATCTAATAGTAGATATCTTTTTAAATCGATATTTTGCTATGTCCACGTTTTTCCCAATCCGGACCACTGTGCGTCGTCCTAATACTCCGCACTGCGACGAGTCTCTCACTATTTAAAGCAAAAGAGACAGAAACGTCTGTAAATTATCTGTATATACAGGCTGGTTTGTTGTATCGCAGGACCGCTCGCACATGACTGGCGGCGACCTCTACGCGACGGTGCAGGAGAACACGCTGGTGAAGCACATGCTGCTGCTGCCGCCACGGAACAAGGGCACTGTCAAGTACGTGGCGCCCGCCGGAAACTACTACGTCACGGTGAGGAACGAGAACTAGGGGAAAAGAGAATTGTTGCCACACAACACCTAGGTCACCCGACATCGAGCTAAACTCTGGGAACATTGTTCAACTATAATCCACCGACGCACTGGCTGAATATCTTTCTGTTATCCGCTGGGTGAACGGCGCCGTTTAGTTAAAAGGCTTGACTGTTAATTGAACTGCTAAGTAATGAGGTCTCTGCCTACCCTTACGGGAAAAAGGCGTGACGGTATGTATGTATGTAGGTAAGTATTAAGTTAGTTGGTGCGACATAGTACATCTTTTCTGCTATTACCATTACTAGACCGCATCATGAGAATGTGCCCGTGGGATTTCAGGCTAGGTGCCTGGATTTTAAGTGCAAGAACCGACGGATTTCAGGGTTGCTGCGATTCCGATTCTGAATTTTGGGGCAAACCAGCAGGCTAAGTACTTATGTGTGGCAAAATTAAAAAACTAAAAGCAGAAAGGGTATAAGGGAGCCGCCAATGTTGGCAAGCGAAGATGTGAAGGTGGAAAAGGGTAATTACCCACCAGGCCGCCCGATTGTTGTGACCAGGGGACGAGGGGTCCGACAGTGATCGCCGGAAATAGCATTTATGCCGCGGAAGTTCTGTAGTGCGATGTAGGAACAGTCAGTGTCAACTATGCGTGGATGTTTGCTAACCTTGTGTTCGTGTACTAGTATTGTTAAGTTTCCCTATTGGAGCGGAAGATGTCGCTACAGTACTCCCCCCGTTGACTCTTGAGGTCGATACCGAGCGAGAAACGCTGAAGCTGACGTTATGTGGCGTGAGGTTGCGCTGTGAGCTGTGCCAAAGCGATGCTGTTCCCAAGTCTACAGAAAGTCAAGACTGAATGGGGATAGTGTGAGGCCGTTGGTGAACGACCAGGAAGTACGCGTCCTTGTCGACGTTGGTCGTGATCCGGAGCACGCGTCCGTGCCGACTATGGTCTAGAGGCTGTGACTGCTGTGGGCAGTCAGGTAGGGAATAAGGATCACGTCGGGGTCACCACATTGGCGGAAAGGGTATGAGGTAGCCGCCAATGTTGGCAAGCGAAGATTGAGAGGGTGGAAAAGGGTAATTACTCATGTGAATATTATAAAGTGTCCCTGTTGGAGCGATACATGTCGCTACAACTTGACTACATCCTTTTCCGCTGTTACCCAATCTGTCTGGTATGGAGTGGGAGCGCCTAAGCTTCGTATCGACAGATACGAGTATACCGTCGGGTTTCCTTCACATCCTTCATCAATATCTCATCAATCTGATTTTCAATCAAGTGCTCTGAATATATCAGGACGTGGTGCTGGAGACGGAGTTCGAGGACCAGACGACCAAGTACACGATGCTGCAGGTGTGGCCGGTGCGGCAGCCGCGGCCCGTCGCCGAGAAGCTGCCCGCCAACAACCCGCTGCTCACCGGGCAGCGCGTGCTCGACTCGCTCTTCCCGTAAGGGTTGTATACATGTTATGTAGCATTTGGCAGCAGGTGGGAGGCGTTAAATGTGCGCCCTACTGAAGGCAACAGAGATATAGTAGGGTATAGCGGGGTAGTTCGAATTGGAGCCGCCCGACTGGAGAAGTACCTACACCTTTCCGAATACCGATTAGTGTTACGGAAGTCCATGGGCGTCCATGTCTTTTGCCTCCCTCTACTATACATATGTATAAGAATTTTTTTTACAGTTGCGTGCAGGGCGGCACGACGGCCATCCCGGGCGCGTTCGGCTGCGGCAAGACGGTGATCTCGCAGGCGCTCTCCAAGTACTCCAACTCGGACGTCATCATCTACGTCGGCTGCGGCGAGCGCGGTGAGCTGCCTGTTGTGGCCTTGTGCCAGCTTAGCTAGCTAATAATGGAAGCCGTGGTGATTTTACTCGATTACTCAATAATAGACGTGTTTTACCTGAAAATAAAACACATATTAAACTACTTACCTTATTAGAAGCTTATAATATGAAACAGGAACTTTCGTTTCCCGAGGCGTTCTGCTTCTCTTTCTACCGTATAGCTGTTGCTCTCTAGCACATCTCCTACCCTGAACACCAGGCGGGGGACCGGGAGCCGCGAGGCTCGCAGCGCACCGATCGTTCATCATTGCGTCGAATATGCACCAGGCAGAAATAAAAATTAAGCTTCCAATAAGGTAAGTAGTTTAATATGTGTTTTATTTTCAGGTAAAACACGTCTATTAAACAACTTGACCGTTATTAGAAGCTTATAATATGAGACCTGTTTGTTATCGCCTGGTGAAAATAAAATAGGCCAATGTGATAATGTAGGTACATATTATTAGGGTATTACTAGGTAGGTAGTTGTGACTCAATAAAATAATAGAGATGTGCGAAACCAGTGGTTTTATGAAAAGGAGTGATTTTAATTCAATTTTAAATACATAAGTATTTACAGGTACAGTGAGAAGTGTGTGATCACTGAAATTGATAACAAAAAATATTACATAATGATATTGTAGGTAGGTACCTACTCCAGTACCTGAATTACAAAAGAAATAATTTCTACAAAAATTGATTGTAAGAGATCGCTTGTAGCGTTAAGTTCGCCTTTGCTCATATGTTTGCCATATGTCATTACAATTACATTGTTCATTACAATTGTACCTGAGTTATTATTTATGTTAGGTAATAACTTATTATCTAAATATTATGTAAACATTAATAATCATTTGCAAGAAATTAACTGAATAATAAACCATTTCAGTTACCATTATAATCATTGATATTGTAAATGCTATAAGATAACGTAAATAAATCAAACATGCTCTTTGTCTGTTTAGAATTGGTTCAGACAGAAATTCTTACAAATTTTGTTATGATAAGTAAACAGGATTAAATAAATTTGTAACTAAATCACGTCTATAGAACCTTCTAAAGGTTTCGACTGACTTCTAGTTTCCTCTAGCTAAAATGTCCTCGAGAGGAAAACTGTCGATCCAGTTGTGTGACGCAACGGCAGAGCGTATGCTGCCGGGTGTAGCCGTAATGCTAGCTGGCATTCATAAGGGATTTCACCCAATCAGCTAATACAGTACGAGATGCAGGTGATGGGGAACCTCGTAATGTTGTAAATAAACTTGTAGTACCACAAGTTCTGCGCCTGGTATCTAAAAGTAAGATTGTATTTTTAACCCAATATACTGGATTTTGAGTAGTTTCTTGTAACCTCCATCCGGACTGGCGGTATTCACTGCAGTCTGTTTTAGACCCAAATTTTGGCCATAAGATTATGTTGTCAATGTTTATAGTACAATGAGCACTGTCTACGCAAAGCAAGGTGAGGTCATGGATTCGACGACCAGAACAGAGAATCAATAAAACAGCAGTGTGTCGTACTGTTTGAAAAACTTTAGTACTATCTATGTTATAATTGTCCAGAAAGGTCGACAAAACATTAATATCCCAAACCGGTGGTTTGGTAGTTTTGGAGTTTCGCAGTGCGATTGATTTTAAAATAGGCTTAACAATCACATCCCCACTGAGCCTGCCGGAGCTATCCGTGTTACACAGTGTAGACACTAGTAGAACTGTGTTATATGAAAATTTGAATTTTAAATGTAAATCAGCCAAAAACTGTGCTAATTCAGATCCTTGTGGGCATTTTGGGTTTATTGAATGTTGCTTATCCCACGACAACCACCGCTTCCAGGCTACGTTATAAGTTCTCAACGTAGATGAGCGCCACGATTCTTTTAATAAAGATTTTGAGCTGCGCTCCACGCAGTTATTTTACCTGACCACCCCCACATTTCCATACCTCCAGATTCATCTGCTGGACTTTGGGTGGTGGCAGGCCGATTCTCTGGTCCACAAGGAATCGTCTCAGGTTCTTCAACGTAAATGGAGCTGTTATGACCCGGGATTTGAGATCCGCTCTCCAGAAGACCTTCTCCCAGCGAGGGACTACTACTAGATATATTCCTGAGGCTTTATTCAGGTGCATTAACACCCGCGGTATGAGACACGGTGGGGGAAATATCCAAGCCAGAGGGAAGTTCCACGGGACGCTGAACGCATCGTGAAATATCGCTTCGAAATCGTTCTGATCCAGCGTTGCGTAATTTTCTACCACGTGAGCACTCTTCGAAGCGAACAGATCTACTACCGGCGTTCCCCATTTCGCGAATATCATTTCTGTGCAATTCGGTAACAGATGCCATTCCGGGGTTAATCGATGTCGCGACAGGTGGTCTGCGTGATTGTTGTATTTCCCGGGAATGAAATAGATTTTGAAACAAATTTGATATTTGTCCAAAATGCGAAGGACCCACAAGGTCAAGTTGGTTAGAATTTGTGATCGTTTTCCGCCTTCGTTTTGAAGATAGGCGACCGTGGTACGATTGTCAGACTGAATCAGAAGGAAAGCCTGACTCATTTCTGGTGCTTTCGACTCTAAGAACTTTAGAACGGCCAACATTTCCTTCACGTTGCAATGAAGGGTTTGCTCCTCTGGGTGCCAAGTTCCCGATAATGGAAGTTGATGAGCTGTGCACCCCATGCCAGATCCGACGCATCGGTGGTCAAAAAGTGTGTCGGTGGGGGTAAATGTATCGGGCTTGTCATGTGGCAATTTTGTTGCCACCACAGCAGTTCTTTTTTAACTTGGCAAGGGAGGGCGTACTTTAGCCAAGTGACATGATCGGGAAGGGTATTCAAAAAACTGAGCGCTGCTCGAAGCATTAGCCTGCCGCGAGGCACAGCAAAACTTGCAAAATTTAACAGCCCTACTAGGCTATGGAGTTATTTTAGAGAGACATTGCCTGACTTTAGTAACTTAGTCAATTTTACAAGAACTGCAGCAATTTTTTTGTCTGGTAGAGGCGAAACCGGTCGGTTAGCACATAATGGTTTAATGCTCTGAGGTTGAAGATTGAGCGTGACGAGCCGTCGCTCTTCGGTACCAAAAACAGAGGTGAAACAAAACTTGGGGTAATGGCGGTAACATCTAGAACGCCTTGTTGCTTATTTCCATTATAATTTTTGACATCTCTGTTACTAACGTGCGACAACGATCGTTTTTTAAATTTGGTAACCTTAGAGGAGGTTTTTATCGAAAGGGTATGCGATACCCTGAAATTACTTTCAAAAGAAATTTTGGGGCACCCATTTCTTCCCAATGACGGGCATAATATGCTAGTCGTCCGGCTTGAAATGTTTGTGAGTCATTGTCTCTGTCTTTTGTTGCCTCTATTCGCCGAGGGCGAGTAGTGGCGGTTTCGTCCCCGCTGTGGGACGTTTTTTGCCCTCGAACCGCGAGTTCGAAATGTAGAACCTCTATTAGAGTAATTGCCACGATGGTTGAAGCCGCCATAGTTACCATGCAAATGGCATTGATATCCACCCCGCGAGGTTTGGTATTGAGGGCATGATGTCGCCTCACACGCGTAGTTATAATGGGTACCACGCGATGGTACACGTTGAACGGCAGACCCCTGCGAGGGGAGCCGGGACATATTCGCAGACTTTGCTCGTGAAGCATTGCTGCTATTCGGTTTGTTAACCGCCCAAAAAGTTTTCCTCACTCCGCCTGACTTTTCTAACGCCACAGATAATTTATCAGAATGAAAAAGATGAATGTTCGAAGGAGGGACTTTATTTAATGAGACTTTCACAAGAGAATCACGAACGTTTTTAAGAATCATATCTCTTCGCATTTCTATTACCTCGGCTCTGTGACCGCACGACATTTGCAAAAGATCCGACGATACTTTGTGAAAGTCACCTCTGAGGAATACTTTACCAATTTCTCGCCCAAAGCTGAAAGAGCAGCGTCAGGGGTTCTAGACCAAGTACTAAGGTTACGTATGCTATTACAGACAATTTCTTTTTGTTTTAAGATACAAAAAGTCATGGCAGCGTAGGATTTGTCGGAGTAGGCTAAGTGGCGAAGTGTATCGTAAGCCTTTACCTCCTCGTTTGTTTCCAACTCTGAAAATCCCGGCGTATGGTTGTATAATTTCTGGGTCTCAGCGTATCGCACTTCCGCACATGTATCGCTATCAAACCGCCGTACGTCGTTAAATAATAAAAAAAAATGGTTAGGAGTACGAGGAACTGCGGGTTCCTTAAGCTTAGTTTGAATGTTAAAGCTAATATTTACATCCGATATAGAATACGGATCATGTGGCGAGTGTGCCGAGGCCTGCGAGGCACAACAATTGTAAAGGTTACGACTTACATCAGACAATGAGTCGTAATTATTGGGAGGTAGGATTACATTCTCGAAAATTATTAATTTGAGAAACATTTTCTCGCAAATCATCTTTAGATAATTTTCCAGAAGGTGGGCCTCACGTTTTTTTGTGGCTCGCTTTCTTTTACGATGCGCCTTCTTTTTATTTTTCTTAGCAGCTCGTGGCGAACCGGAATTAAAATATATACTTTCATGTTTTATATGGTTTATATAATTATTTGTAATGAAGCATTAATTATTTCACTACGAGAGCATCCTACAAGCTGTAATGATTATGTTAGCATAGATTTCAATATTTTCGGGTCACTGCATGGTATTACCCTGGATACGCCTGTGTACGAGACAACACGTACATTGGACTTGCATACACATTTCCCGCGCTGATCAGTGCGTATTTGGCAAATCAAGTAAGCTAAGCGTGTTCACATTTTTTCTTGTTTATACGGCATACAAACAGGCAAGCGGGCCAACCCCTACCGTCTTCTCTAAAGGCCTACCGTCCACTCTGTCGTAAGGACCGCGTCGAACCTAATCATAGGACGTGCGCGCGCTATCTTGCCGTTCCTGCATCCACAAATCCAATTGTCCCTAAGCACTCTTTTAGGCAATGAGATGTCGGAAGTGCTGCGCGACTTCCCGGAGCTCTCGGTGGAGATCGGCAACGTCACCGAATCGATCATGAAGCGCACGGCGCTCGTCGCCAACACCTCCAACATGCCCGTCGCCGCGAGGGAGGCCTCCATCTACACAGGTGACCAAATACACAAAAAAAAGACGCAGGTGCATCGTAGAGGTAGCTAACTTTCCAGTCTTCTTGGGTGGCCGTGTATTTCACCATAGGTGGGGTACTTGACTACGATACGACTAACTCGAATGAAGCAAACCGTACATAATTCTTTACAAAGTTTGCACCTAATGATAGAAATAGATAAATAATAGATATGATGAAATTTCTTTTAGAAATAAGTAGTGCCTGTTGTGTCGTCTACATGTATGATGTTTCTCTATGTATTTTACTGTGTGCAATAAACTGTTAAATAAATAATTAATAAATCGTTTTTTCGCATAATATCTGGTGTCGATTTCAAGCTAATAGGTCATAGGCCATTATGTTATTGGTAATTTTTTTTGCCTAATGTGGTTAAACTTACTCAAACTAGCTTTCTAGCTTTCTAGCTAGCACTTATTCAAAATAGCCCGCAGGTCTTGAGGCTCCTCCATATTAGGGAGATTTTAACATAATCACCACGCTGGGCAGATACGTTTGTGGCAAGACACAACTCTGCTCCTGTCTAGGGAGTCCGAGTCGAGTTAGGCGCACCCATGACACTCGTTACGGTCGGTGGGTTTACATTAGACGAACATAGAGCAAGAGCATTCGCTCATCGTTGTATATCTTTTTCTAGTACAGGTAGATAAAAACAATGACAGAATGACGCGCGAATGGTCTATCACCGTTTATCACACGAAGCGAATCTATGTAGATCATTCTTAAATGCATTTGCTCGCTTGATGTGAACCCTTCCACTACCAATGTCAGTCACCACAAGCTTCACGCTTCCCAATGTGCAACTGCATGATTTGTCCAGGCATCACCCTGTCGGAGTACTTCCGCGACATGGGCCACAACGTGTCGATGATGGCCGACTCGACGTCGCGCTGGGCGGAGGCGCTGCGCGAGATCTCGGGCCGGCTGGCGGAGATGCCGGCCGACTCGGGCTACCCCGCCTACCTCGGCGCGCGCCTCGCCTCCTTCTACGAGCGCGCCGGCCGCGTGCAGTGCATGGGAAACCCGCAGAGGGAAGGTAACCTCTCATGACAGGGTAAACTCCAGCTCTGCGGCGGCTCTTAAGGTCATGTGGAGCCCATGGGCACGCACTACATACAAACATAAAGCTCACGCCTGTGTCCCACAGCTGGGGTAGGCAGAGACTGTGGGCCGCCACTTTGCTCTGTCCTGACACAACTCCCTAGCCTCGCATATATCCACAACTCTTTTCATACATCTCCTTTTATTCTTGCTACTTCGAACCCCAGCTTTTTTGAGAACATTACTAATCTGATCAGTGAATGTTTTTCTGGGTCGTGGGCAGGCACTACTCGCTAACAAATTCTATCTGGCAGCCCAGAGATTAAGAAAAAGAAAAAAAAACGCGTTAATGAAATCAACTGTATCACACTTCATATTGGCGTGACAGGCCTTTGCTATGGAATAGGGTTGATCGTAATGTAAAACCATTATCATTAATTCCCTCTATTCTTGGGAATATTGAACTAGTATATAATGGAAGTTGTACCGTGCGGACTGTGGCGTGTCGTGCGCAGGCTCAGTGTCGATCGTGGGCGCGGTGTCGCCGCCCGGCGGGGACTTCTCCGACCCGGTGACGGCGGCCACGCTCGGCATCGTGCAGGTGTTCTGGGGACTGGACAAGAAACTCGCACAGCGCAAGCACTTCCCCTCCATCAACTGGCTCATCTCGTACAGGTGACCGACAAGTTATCAAAGTAGTAAACTTAGAGATTCGTCTTAAACATATACTTACCTAATCTCATCTCCTAGCCCTTATTCTTCTAGGTGAGACACAATATCTCTGTTCTTTTTTACTATAGCACCATCACCTCATCTACTCACTCCTTACTGCCCGTTACCATCCTCACAGTCTGTCCGATTTACAACCATCTTTCCTGTAATATAAACAAGACCCTCTGATTTGCAGCAAGTACATACGCGCCCTCGATACATACTATGAAAACGCTTATCCAGATTTCGTACCACTGCGGACAAAGGTATGTTTGCTATGGTCCTAGAGAATTAAGAGCAATTTAATTATTGATTTTCAATTTAGTTTACTGACAAACTGTAGAGTTAGTTTTGTTAGAAATTAGCCATTAGCGAATATATGCATATCGTTGATTGAGACCACTCTGCGACTTTCAAACTTACAGATTTTTCGCCTTCTCAAACGTTTTTGAAACCCCTGCTAGATTTTCTAGATTTTCCTTTTCCCCGTAACAACATACATAACATTCATACTTACCCGAATACAGTATCTACGTTTTTACATGCTCGAAACCATTTCAGGTGAAAGAGATCCTGCAAGAGGAGGAGGACCTGTCCGAGATCGTGCAGCTGGTCGGGAAGGCGTCCCTCGCGGAGACTGACAAGATCACGCTCGAGATCGCCAAGATCCTTAAAGACGACTTCCTGCAGCAGAACAGGTAAACCGATAAAAAACTTTCATGCGTATTCTCGCCCCAACTTTGTTACGAGTCGTATTCCTTTTGTGTTATATTTCAAAGCTTAAGCGGGCAGGACACAACTAGCTTGCCTCAATGTAATCTCCACTTTGCTAAGTATATTAAGACCTCTGGTTGTTTCTAAATTGCGTTTTTGCTGGGCAACCGCCGAGGCGTCTGCCATCATAATGGAAGATTGAGTGCATTTTGCTTAAAATCCTCGACAGCTACTCGAACTACGACCGCTTCTGCCCGTTCTACAAGACGGTGGGCATGCTGCGCAACATCATCGCGTTCTACGACATGTCGCGGCACGCGGTCGAGTCCACGGCGCAGTCGGAGAACAAGGTCACGTGGAACGTGATCCGCGACGCCATGGCCAACGTGCTCTACCAGCTGTCCTCCATGAAGTTTAAAGTAAGATTTTTCGTGCTCACTTTTGAACTCCCAGGCATTTGACAGGCGGTTCTTATGGTGTGACGATGCGGCCGAAGATGGCGAATCATCATCATCAATAACAGCCCGCAACACACTGCTGGTCTTGGAGTATGGGCCATAATCTCTACGCTTGGCAAGCGGATCATATCATAAACTAAAATCTCTTGTTGAGTTACTGTTGAGACAACGTGGTGCCGATTATCTGATTACACGAAGATACAAACAGCTGCCTTATTTGCTTATTTCACTCGTTTTCCTAAATTGATTTCGAGCGCTCCTTTCCGCAAGGCGTGTCAACCGTATCGCCATAATGTTTCGATTTGTCGGTTTGCCTTGTCAAAGCTATGTACAAAGGATTTGGTTAATTAATTTATGTGCTTGTTAATCATAAATGTAGAAGTGTTAGTACGTCACTCGTGATCGGGAAAACTGTCTATGTCGCAGCCACCTTGTTAAATCAACCATTTAATGAGAAGGCTAGTCCGTTAACTTAACGCAGGCATTCAATTGATTGCCTAGGCCGATCGTTGATCGTACTAGCAAAACTTAACGTTTAACTAGTTAGCTTATAGTAAGCTAGCCCTTTGAAGGCGTCTGACGTAATATTAGGCAGATGATTTAAATATAGTTCAAATTCTATCCACTTCGGCGCTGGTAGTCACCAAAACAAATATGGTGTCAGACAGCTCGCACAGCAAGCAATGTTTTTGTATTTATTTCGTTTCGTATTTATTCATTTTCTTTTTATATACTTATAATTAGGAACATAAATGTTTGCCAATCTTTCGTGCCATTTTATATTTAATATTATAAATCCGGAAGCACCACAAGATTTCAATGACTCCATTGAAGCGAGTGGCCAAGACGTCGCTTCAATCAACAGCGGTTCTGCGGGTGGTCTAGATGCTTTAATTCCGCAACATTTAAAAGACCTACTTTGCGGAACTAGCGGCGAGTCTGGTGAATCTCTTCTTCGGGACTTAACGTCTTTTACGAACTTGATGCTTTCAGGGCGAGTCAATGGTGATTGAAATTATTTAAACGGTTTGATTGAAATCTTGTACGGTGCTAACCTATGTGCCCTGAAAAAGAAGGACGGCGGCATCAGACCCATTGCCGTCGGTATGACGTATCGACGTATCGCGGCTAAAATCTGCAGCAAAATGATCTTTTTCAACCGATACAGCTTGGTTTTGGGTCGCTGTGAAGCTGCCGTTCATTCATTGCGAACATACTCGTGCTTAAAACAAGATTGCGGACAAGCATTGCTGAAGTTGGATGTAAGGAACGCCTTCAATTCGGTAAAATACGGTTCAAGTAAAAGACAAAATTCCAAATTTTGTTGGTTATCAACAGGGAGATCCCCTAGGGCCCGCCATTTTTGTCTCGCCATCCACCCAATCATTCATCGACTTCAATCCAAGTTGAATATTTGGTACTTAGATGACGGGACGTTGGGTGGTGATGTAAACACTTTGTGTAAGGATCTCGTCTTTTTAATCGACGAATTTCGAGCAATCGGCCTAGACCTAAATTTATCCAAATGTGAACTCTATGTTTCGGACACATGCCCTGCAAAAGATTTGGCTATACAGAAATTTAACGATTTGGCGCCTAATATAACAATTGTTGATAAATATTCGCTTCGTTTGTTGGGTTTCCCTGTCTTAGATGAGTCGCTTCTCCTTTTTTTCGATGAGAACATTCAAAATTTTTTGCAATATTCGGATCGTTTGACTAAAATTAATATTCATATGGCATTTACTATTATTCGTTTTTGCCTATTTGTCCCAAAATTTATATACACTATTCGGTGCTGTCAACTCTGGAAACATCCGGATATTATCCAAAGAATTAAGAATACTTTAGCTGTAATTTTGAATATAAATTTAGAAGAGCGAGGGTAGTTACAGGCTTCACTTTCTGTGCGTATGGGTGGCCTGGGCATCAGATCGATTTCCGGTGTTGCCCTGCCAGCGTTCCTGTCGTCGGTCCATGGCACTGCAATTTTAATCAATAAAATCCTTACAAATTCCAGGGGTACAAAAATAAGTTATTTGGATGATGCCAGGAACACATTGCTGTCAGCCTGCCCAAACTCAGACCCGCCCAGAACTCCCTCTTCACAGAGGATATGGGACGGGCCGATCTGCGAGCAAGTACGAAATAATCTCCTTCATACGTGCGTAAGCTCCGCGGATCGTGCCCGTCTGTTAGCCGTTGCTGAGTGAGAATCCGGTTTGTGGCTACAAGTCCTTCCTTCGGCGAACACTGGAACTTTAATAGATACTCGTAACTCCTCCTTTAGAATTGCTGCGTCACTCCGTTTGGGTGCTTCCTGCTGTGCTCCACATCGCTGCCAGTGCGGCGTTGCTGTTGATCGGCTCGGTCACCACGGCTTATCATGAGTCAGGAGTGCTGGATGATTTTCTCGCCACTCTAGCCTTAACGATATAATTCGTCGGGCCTTTACTAGCGCCAAATGTGCGGCCGTATTAGAACCTGACGGCCTCATGCGTGACGATGGAAAAAGGCCTGATGGAATGACCCTGGTTCCGTGAAAGTTGGGAAGGTCTTTGGTGTAGGACACTACTTGCGTTGACACCCTTGCGCCTTCACATCTTTCTAGAACACAGGGTAGGACTGGAGCGGCGGCGGAATCCGCTGAATCCCTCAAAAGGCTCAAATATAGTAATCTCAACAGTGGTTATTTATTTGAGCCTTTTGGGGTAGAGACACTGGGTCCGTGGGGGCCGGGAGTCCATAGAATTTTCAAAGATGTCTCAGCACGTCTCTTCGAGGCAAGTTGTGACTAAAATGCTGGCCTGTATTTAGCACAGCGTTTAAGCATTGCCATTCAACGTGGCAATGCCGCCAGCATTTTGGGCACCTTGCCTAATGGCAGCGGTTTATTAGATTAGCTTATTAATTATTATTATTATTTTTAGTTTTAGATTAACCTAGTTTTAATTAGTTAAGTTTTGTTATATGTATTTTATAACACATGATGGTGATTTATTTACCACAAAGCTGGAGTCAGTAAAGCGAGTATATGCAGAAAAATTATTTCATTCTTCCGAGGACGCAACATAAAATTATGAACTAATTTACACTAAGATTAATTAGTCTTTTTACAATAATTTATGTAATTCTGTAATTCTGTACAAACTGTTATCCTACTTCTAGTATTCCGTATCATTTCAAGACCTATCTGCGAGCACCTGTTAATGGCCTCGCTTTTATATATGTTTATAAGTATTACTTGTAACTTGCTGTTGGTGTTCTGAATAAAGTGAAAATAAAATAAATAAAATAAAATAAAACTTATGTTTATAATGAATAAATTTTAAATAAGAAAATGCATTGTTCCTATTGTTCCTACTACATTGTTACAAATAGTTATAAGTTTAAAGTTTTTATTGTGTTAAATACTGTAAATGTTATAGGTACTCGCAATACAATTAATAGTATACTTACTGAATTTGTTGCCTATAATAGTTTTACTCAATTTTTAAATAGAAGTGATATTTATTAATTAGTTCTTTTTTAGATTAAGTAAGGTAATCATTTAAGTTACGAACTCATGGTCATTCTAACCAAACATCTACATCCCCTTTAACAAAACGGTTAAATAATGTTCAGCTAAGTAGCTGAACGTTTCATTCAACTACTTGGCTAGTTGTCCTTTAGCCACTCAATTGAATGCCGGGTACAATACAACACTCGGCAATGGAAGAGTATGAGTTGAATCTGCCGAACACCGCACCGCTCGCCGTCGACAGGGAGTTCGTCCTCACACCTTGGAGCCAAATTGGTCGCGAACTGTGCGGTACCAAAGAAATTTTCTACCACGCAGGTTGTGGAATGAGCTCCCAGGAGAGGTATTCCCTGGAGAGTACAACATGGAGTTCTTCAAGAAAGGGGTAACATGGTTTTTACGGGGTCGGCAACGCGTTGATGATCCCCCTGGTATTGCAAACATTCATAGCGCGGTGACTGCTTTCCATCAGGCAGGCTACGGCCTGTTGCTGCAGCTTGTTTGCCTCCTTAGTGGTATACAAAGCACCACAGCTTCTGGAGAAAATACAACACGGAAGATGTAGAGATTGACGACTCAGTCCCGGAATGCCTTGAAGGTTTCTTAGCCGTAATCATTAGAAAGATTCAAGCACAGTAATTACAATAAGTAACAGGTTGTTCTCCCGCCTACAGGACCCGATCGAGGGCGAGGCCAAGGTGGTCGCGGACTTCGATCAGCTGCACGAAGACATGCAGAACGCCTTCCGGAACATCGAGGACTAGCCTGCGTTTATTAGCATACCTATAGCTCGATAAGCAATTATTATAGCAAGCTTTACATTTTGCATAGGTCTGTATTAATAATTATTTATGTCAGTGTATTTATTCCTTCTTCCTTTTTTGTAATAAAATAATGTTGTATTTGTTTGATTGTGGGTTATTCATCTTGTGCCTTACTAATATTAAAAATGCCAAAATTTGTGGGATGGATATATGTTTGTTACTCCTTTATGTGAAAACGACTGAACGGATTTTAATAAAATTTGTAGTTAAATTTTTTTGGGATATCTCAGTTTCGATAACTCTCGTCATAAGTTTTCCTTCAGACAGACTCGTGCAAAAAAATCAAAATTGGACTGACTCATGATCGACCTTTGGACGATCTTCTCACGTGCTTTTTATTCTAACTTTTTGCCGAATAAGTACTTTTTAGGTATCTACTCCACTTCCTTTGGATTATACAGGGTGTCCCGTAAGTCGACGTCAAGCCGTAATCGGGTGATAGTCCAAATCATAATAGTTACTAGAAAAATAAAAAATAAAATCTAAGTCTTGAATTTTTTATATTATAGGCATTTCTTTTTTTTTCGAGAAAATCCTGTGATGGTTTTTTAGCTCCTGTTGCTACAAATCTTAACTTTTTTTTCAATTTTATTTTTCTTATGTAATCCCGAATAGTGCTAATCTAACCTATTACTTAGAATTCTAAGTCAACTGCTCCAGCTTGGAAGAAAGTGTCACATTATGCCGTACAATGAATAGACAATTAATATTTCGTCCAACTTTAACGGACTGTACTGAAAAAAAAAAAGTACTACGCTAGGTTGGCAAGTAGCACGAAAAGTTGACGCATTTAATAAGGATTCTAAAATGGTAAAATACTTGCTACATTATTTCTTTGATTACGGGGGAAAAAAATTCCTTCAAGAAACCCAGTTTCGAAAAATTTTTCATTACCTACTAAAAATTATTCTAGTGCGTTCAAAGCTTGCCTAAGACCGAGTGAGACGGAGAGTAATTCATGAAGTGTGAGTGAGACAGGTAGTGACGCTTTCGAGTCAAATATTCTAAAGGGTGAGTGAGACAGATAGTGACGCTAATGAGTCAGATACAGAGAAAGTCATTTTATGAAGTGTGAGCGAGATAGATAGTGACGCCACTTTTTTCATATTGGCACACGCAATGATGATGATGATGATGATGATGATGATTTGGACAGTTTCGATCTCTTTACAACGACCTTTGCTTTCTCCTGGACTATCGTGTGATTGTGTAGTGCCACCATGCCTGTGTACACCACTCAGGAATATGCCAACATGCACTTTATTTATGGCGAATGCAGAGGGAATGCTAGTGCTGCGGCTAGACTGTATCGCGAGAGGTACCCAAATGCTGATCGTTATCCAGATCACCGAGTTTTTACAATGTGCACCGTCTACTCTCCACAGAAGGCATACTTCTAAACCGACCACATGGTGAAGGAAGAAGTTCCTTGCCTTACGAGGACGTAGTACTTCAAGCAGTTGAAGACGATCCAAGTATTTCAGTACGTGCAATCCAGCAAAGCACAGGAGTACCCAAAACTATAGCTCACCGAATTTTACAAAAACATGAGCTCCACCCATACCATGTACAGCGAGTACAAACCCTGCATCCTCAGGATTATCAACTTCGGGTTGCGTTTTGTCAAACGATGCTACAAAGACACCGAAAAGATCCGCGATTCTTAGAGAAAATTTTGTCTCACTCGGTCTTAGGCAAGCTTTGAACGCACTAGAATAATTTTTAGTAGGTAAAGAAAAAATTATCGAAACTGGGCTTCTTGAAGGATTTTTTTTTTCCCCGTAATCAAAGAAATAATGTAGCAAGTATTATACCATTTTAGAATCCTTATTAAATGCGTCAACTTTTCGTGCTACTTGCCAACCTAGCGTAGTACTTTTTTTTTCAGTACAGTCCGTTAAAGTTGGACGAAATATTAATTGTCTA
Source organism: Blastobasis adustella (assembly GCA_907269095.1). Taxonomy (NCBI): domain Eukaryota; kingdom Metazoa; phylum Arthropoda; class Insecta; order Lepidoptera; family Blastobasidae; genus Blastobasis; species Blastobasis adustella. Next base: position 69,276 of record OU026120.1, read on the forward strand.
TTCATTGTACGGCATAATGTGACACTTTCTTCCAAGCTGGAGCAGTTGACTTAGAATTCTAAGTAATAGTTTAGATTAGCACTATTCGGGATTACATAAGAAAAATAAAATTGTCTCGAAAAAAAAAGAAATGCCTATAATTTAAAAAATTCAAGACTTCGATTTTATTTTTTATTTTTCTAGTAACTATTATGATTTGGACTATCACCCGATTCCGGCTTGACGTCGACTTACGGGACACCCTGTATATACGTAGGTTCCTAAATTTTCTAACTACTTATGGAGAGCATATGGAGCCTTACCACCATCCTCTGGGCCCAAGCCAACCTCACCTGTACCACAGAATATAAATACTAACGTAACCTGGACGTGGTGCCCGTGCTGACGGATTGGATGGGTCCGATTTCAATCGCCGCACGCAAAAATCCAAAACATCATAAAATAAAGGATTCATGTAGAAGAGCAGACCATCACGGCTGGCAGACCTGCAGCCGCTGAGCCGGGATTAACCGCTACGATGATGAAGAAGAAAGGTAATGCACAGGCGTTTTGTAATTCTGTAAAATGCCCGCAACACCTAATGAATCATAAGCTTATCTAATTATATCGTAAAGAAGTTTGGACCATGGTAATCCACCTCAAATAAGCTATAATTACATCCTGTCCATATCCAGTCCTTTCTCAAGGAAATAAAGTTATTCTTCTTCGTTTTAGGTTGAGGCTTCCGCTATGTAGCGATTTTGCCAAATACTAATGAACTGACATCAACACGTCATAAGAAATATAGCCAGTAAAATAAAAAGAGGTCTATGTAGTTCCCATAAATGACATTCTAAAAATAAATGAATAAAAAATATAAACAACACAACACGCACTACTGTAGTGCTTAACGATAAAACAAGCTTAAAACTAGCTTAAAATTACAGTCTAATTTTGTTTAATTTAATAAAAGCAGACAAAATACCAATGAAAGGAGTGCGTACCAAAGACAACAAATACTTTTGATCGCAAGGACGAGGAATATCATCAGGTAAGATATCATAAAGCGAGCACTGAAGGTTAGAACAGCTAAAAAATATATGCTCCATATAGCCTTCGTCCAAACCACACTCGCAAAGCGAGTTGTCCCGAATGCGAAGTTTGCACAGAAAGACAGGAAAGCAGGCATGGCCAAGACGGTTACGGCAGATGACAGAAGTAATAGCCTTGGAGGCCCCAAGAAAGTGAAAAAACCAAGGTTTATCAGGGACAGTTTGCTGAATGTCAAAATAACGTTTGCCTTTAAGTAATTTTGAGAGCTCTAATTGTTTATCCCACTCTGTATACAAATCCGGTAATGCCAGAGCGGGCAAATCATGACAATACAGTTTGTAATGATCCATGGATCCAGAGACTATGGCATCCCTGACATGATAATCAACAGACTCATTACCAAGTATACCACAGTGCCCTGGAATCCAGGCCAGGACCACCCTGAGACTTTTAGCACTACAACGGAAAAGGGCGTTGCTAATTTTGAAAATGACTGGATACTTAACTTTAGGACGGAATGGGTTAGACAGAATTGCTTCCAAACAACTACGTGAATCCGAAAATTAACTAACTAACAACTACGTGATTCCCCTGTATAGACCGAGGTGAAAGGGGGACTTTTAAAACTTAAAATAATTTTATACCTGGGAAACCAGACAGCAGAACCTACATCACCGCCACCAGATAATTTAGAAAAGTCCGTATAAAGTGTATACCAACCAGGCCAATCTTTGGCAAGTTTTTCATTTAACTTGGAGTTAGCACACGGACAATACTTATCAATACCAAAATATAACATAACCTGCGGCAAAAAAATAAGGGAGTCATAAGGAGACTCAAAGAGAGGGCTCATCGCAAACTGACAAAGAGGTGAAGATAATTTTGTAAGCTTTATATCACTTTTAAGCAAACATGGAAGATCCTTATGAGACCAATAACTACTAGAATCAACCAAAGCTGAAAGGGCTTGATGCTTGGGAAGCAAAGGATGCCCTGAGAATGAAGCAGCACGATATAAGAACCTGTCCGCTAGATATTGCCTGCGGATACGAAGGGGTGGATCAACACATTTAACTCATAGAGCGTTAGTAGGCGAAGAGCGCATGGCACCTATAACCACACGAAGACTTTTATATTGCAGCCTATCCAGGGAAACCAAAGCACCCATGTTGCAAGGCTCCAAAAGAAATGACCCATAATCAAAGTGACTGCGTATGATAGCATTATAAAGCAATTTCTGCGTATACGGGTGAGAGCCCAACCAGACACCAGAAAGCGAGCGTAGAATATTATGATTTTTCTCACCTTTTATAACAACATTGCAAAAATGTGATCTCCCTGACAAATGCGAGTCTTATGTTACACCCAGAAATTTTACATCAGAACGAACTGGAATAATAGTATCACCAATGGAAATAGAAAGAGAAGGTATACTCCTCTTCCTTGTGAAAATAACTACATTACTTTTAGGGGAGGAGATGGATAAACCATCATTGGTCAACCATTCATCTAAGTAATTAACCGCAGCTGAGAGCCTAGATGCACAAGCAGAAATGTATTTATCCACCGAATAGAGAACCAAATCATCAGCATACTGTAACACCTTACAAAGACTACTCACTGAATTATTCAAATTATAAGTATAAATGTTATAAAGTAAAGGGCTCAGAACCGATCCTTGAGGGAGGCCCCTCCAAACAATTCTCGAAGATGGCAAGACTTCTCCATTATAACGGAAGAGAATCGTTCTAGCCATGAGTGAGTTAGAAATAAACCGAACGAATTTAATAGGGGCACCTAGTTGAAGCAGTTTCTGTCTAAGAACCGGAAGAAGGACACTGTCATAGGCAGCAGAAACCAGTGGCGTAGCTAGGTAGGCAAGGGCCCCGGTGCATAGTGAAAGAATCGGGCCCTCATCCCCTCTTTTCCCGTAGCTTCAACTTATATTGGCCTTCAAAATTATATATAGGCATAAGAATAGGATACTCAAAATAGGATACTCGAAATTTTCCTGTTTATATTTGCTTCAAACAAGAAAAAACATTCACAAACACAAATTACAACAATTAGAAAAAATATTCTGTTTAGCGGGAAAATAATTTTAAATGTACGCAATCACAACCACAGACTATGAACTGATAACAAATATAAACAGGAAAATTTGAATTATGAATTTGTTGAAGACATTTAGGTATTCAGCCTACATTTAGCCGTGTCCCGGCGCCCGACAAACATTTAAAAAAGAAAACTGTTGCATAATGATTAAAAAGTTATTTTTCGATACATGTATTTAGCTTCGATTTAGTTTACGGGTTCCAAGAAAGCCTCCACGCATCCCTATTATCCCACTCCACCCGCCATTAAGAAGAACGGTGCTAGGAACAAACTCTCCGATTCCTGGAATGTGTAAATTGATAAATAGAATGAGTAAAAATTGAAAGTGATGTTTACCTTTAAGTGGTTGTTACAATTAGACTTTTTACTATAATTGATGGTTAATTGAACTTACCTTAAGTGAACTTCAACCATAATTATACGAGATGTTACATCCGAAGAGATTTAATACCAGGTAGTCCGTGATTCCACGTACTGCATCATCACACAATGTTTAAAAAGCTAAAAAGCAAAAAAAAGACAACAACTTGACCATTTAGTACGTTTGTCCTCGGTAGATGGCGCAATAGCAACGTCATTTATTTTAGAGTGTTTTAATTTTTCATCAACCGCACATCATTCTGGCCAGGGCACTTATTCCGTAATAAGTGATGGGCTGGGTGGGACATTAAATCTCTTCGGATGTAACATCTCGTATAATTATGGTTGAAGTTCACTTAAGGTAAGTTCAATTAACCATCAATTATACTTCTGTGTTACATCCTCGAGATTTAATACCAGGTAGATGTTTAGCGCTACACAGAATGATGTGATTTAAGGAAGAAAATAAATTATTCGAAACTCAAAGAGAAAACATTTACTTATGAGTTGCCAAGTATTCAGTACATAAGTATTGTTTAAGCTTCAAGGCATAATAATTACATCACTATAATCTTAAATTACATTTACGAATTTAATATCGCTTCCGCAAAGGCCCTGTCTTCAGCTGAATCGACTAAAGGTAAGTTATAGAACTTGGCAAAGCACATGGACCCTTCAGTCCAGCCTGCGGTGCGCTTGATCAGCTCGACCGAGACGCCACCGCGGCGCGCCGCGGAGGCGGCAGCGTGCCGGGTGCTGTGCGCCGAGAACACGCCCACGTCCACGCCGCTCTGCGCCAGCGTCGCCTTTATCCAACGACTGATGGACTGGGAGCTGGCGTTATGGTGTGGCTTTTTAGAAGTTAGGATCAATTTATTTGTATTTACAAAAGATCTAAATTCTGCCATTCTGCTAATATATGAAGACAAGGTCTTTACAGGACAAATACATTGTTTTTCTGCATAATATGGTAGCACTAACTTTGGGTTAGGTCGATTGGGGGCTGATGTTTTAAGTATTTGATCGACCGTAATAATTGCCCCGGATTCCTGTAATCTAACATTACAAATGTCTAGGAGTGACAGGGTCTGAACACGTTGTCCTGTGGATAACGCGAGTAGAGTCACAAGTTTTTTGGTGAGATTTAACAAACTCAACGATTCATTTGGGTATAGACCACTTAAGTATGAAAGTACCTTATTGGGATCCCATGAACAATGGTATTTAGGCAAGGCCGGTTTGATTTTAAAAACGCCTTTAAAAAATCTGCTAACACTATCATTGTTACAGGTGTCCTTACCCAAAATTAGCGACAACGCAGACCTAAATGAGTTCAAAGTTCCGTAACTAGCACCTTTTTCAAAATAATATGTTAGGAACTTTAATATAAATGGTACACAATAATTAAAATAATCAACTTGACTAATATTACAGAAATCTACCCAGCACTTATAGGCAGTATTGTACTGTTGAAGTGTACTTTTTGACAGAGAATTGATCATTATGTCTATGGTATTTTCCTGTAACGCTTGCTTCCGGAACGCCTCGCTGATAATCTGGCGCACGCCAGGGTAAGGCTTGGCCACAAAGGATGGCGCGTCCTGGAAGGAGACAACAACAGGTTGGCGTTGGGCTGCAGGTATAGTACTTCGGAACAAGCCAGGGACATAAACATTGGATACCAGGCTTGACTCGGCCAGAAGGGAACAACTACGATACCTGTGGCTTGATCATTAACAATCTTGCGTAAACACTTTAGCACCAATGAAAACGGTGGAAACGCATAAAAGTTAAGGTTTGTCCACATTACAGTAAACGCATCTATATCATAAGCTTCCGGATCCCGTTTCCAGGATATAAAGCGACTACACTTTTTATTTATACTAGTGGCAAACAAATCTATATTTGGTTCTCCAAATTGTTGCACTATTTCCTGAAAACGTGAATCGTTTAGCTCCCACTCAGTATCAATATTTGTTATACGAGATGCTCTGTGCTTCAAGAAAGGTGATAAGGCTCTCTTGAAGAACTTCAGACCAATATCGCTGCTGACCCATGTGTATAAGCTGTTTTCGAGAGTCATTACGAATCGTCTCGCACGCAGGTTTGATGACTTCCAGCCTCCCGAACAAGCCGGATTCCGAAAAGGTTTTAGTACCATAGACCACATTCATACGCTGCGGCAGGTTATACAGAAAACCGAAGAGTATAACCGGCCATTATGCTTGGCGTTTGTGGACTATGAGAAAGCCTTCGATTCGATCGAAACTTGGGCGGTGCTCCAGTCTCTACAGCGGTGCCAAATTGACTATCGATATATCGAAGCACTGAAGGGTTTGTACGAAAACGCCACTATGTCAGTTCGTCTCCAGGATAAGAGCACAGAACCTATCCAGCTGCAGCGGGGTGTTAGACAAGGTGATGTCATATCACCGAAGTTGTTCACTGCTGCACTGGAGGATATCTTTAGGCTTATGGACTGGGACGGACTTGGCATCAATATTAACGGCGAGTACCTTACTCACCTCAGATTTGCTGACGATATCGTAGTCATGGCTGAAACCCTGGAAGACTTGGGCAAAATGCTCGATGACCTCTGTAGTGCCTCTCAACAAGTAGGTCTTAAAATGAACATGGACAAGACGAAAATTATGTCGAATGTCCATGTTGTGCCTACTCCAGTGACCGTTGGAGGCATTCCACTTGAAGTTGTTGACGACTATTCATACCTAGGACAAATAGTTCAGTTAGGTAGGTCCAACTTCGAGAAAGAGGTCAATCGACGAATCCGACTCGGTTGGGCAGCATTCGGGAAGCTACGCCATATATTTTCGTCCCAATTACCGCAGTGTCTCAAAACGAAGGTCTTTGACCAATGTGTGTTGCCAGTGATGACATACGGAACCGAAACGTGGCCGCTCACTGTGGGCCTTATAAGAAAGCTCACTGTTACCCAAAGGGCAATGGAAAGAGCTATGCTCGGAGTCTCTTTGCGCGATCGAATCAGAAATGAGGAGATCCGCAAGCGAACCAAGGTCACCGACATAGCTCTAAAGATTGCCAGACTGAAGTGGCAGTGGGCAGGGCACATAGCTCGAAGAACAGATGGCCGATGGGGCAGTAAAGTTCTCGAGTGGCGGCCACGTGCCGGAAGACGCAGCGTGGGTAGGCCTTCCACAAGGTGGACTGATGACCTGGTAAGGATCGCAGGTACCAGCTGGATGCGAAAAGCACAGGACCGGCCTTTGTGGAGATCTCTGGGGGAGGCCTATGCCCAGCAGTGGGCGTCTTCTGGCTGATATGATGAACACATAGGGAGCTGAACATAGGCCAAATGGAAGACATGTAAACTCATACAAGGTGCCGAAGTAGCGGAATCTTATATATTTTCTATGTGAAGAATGAACTGGAACCAAAAAATATGCATCCTTCAAATCAATGGTTGCCATATAACACCCATGTGAAACCAATTGAGTTGCTGTTCGAATGTCTTCCATTTTAAAATGGTTTCGTGTCATAAACTTATTTAACATTTTCAAATTTAATATAAATCTAGAACTACCGTCCTTTTTCGGGATTAAAAAAACTGGTGATATAAATTGGTTATGAGTTTCGATACAATTGGTAACTGCACCAATTTCCAAAAATTTTTGTATGTACTTACCCATTTCATCTTTTGAACAAGGTGGATTTGTTATCTCCGTCAGTTGGTACGGGAGACATTCAAATTCTAATTTATAACCGGTAACGTATTCTATAATAGTAGGATCAGACGTAATATTTTGCCAGTTGTATAGAAAATGGCTAATTCGACCTGAATGGGGTACCTCTAATATCGAGTTCTCCGGTCGAATCTCTGGCTGGTGTGCGTCGCGGGCTTGGCACGGCCCGGCGGCGGCGGCGGCGGCCTCCTCGCGGCGTGCGCCGGCGGCGCGGCTCCGCGGTAGTAGCGAGCCGGCGGCGGCGGCGGCGGCGGCGGCAACGGTGGCTGGCGCGCCGCGCTCTGCTGCTGACGAGGAGGCGCTCGCGAGTTTCCCGACTGAGACTTCTTAGTTTGGATACTCGGTATAGGTTTTTTAATTTGTTAACTCGATTTTTCTATCGTTTTCGATATTTTTATATTCTCACCCAAAGATTCACTAAATAAGTAGGCATCTCTCTTAACATCTTTGATTATATTCCAAAAAACCTTTGTCCAGCAATGGAATTATTAACCGGCGTCTATTGATTGTTTCTTCATAATGTAGGTCCAACAAGACCTGATTTAATTCAGATAATTGTTTGATAGTCTCAAGTCTATCCATGTCCCCGTCGATGAGCTGAGTCGTCAAATTGACGACTCTGGCTACGGCTAGCCCAAGCTGGTTTTGTGATTTTTCCAGCCGTTTATCACGATTTTTCGTCGAGTCAGTTAGAATAGACGCCACTTCTGGATTCAACTTGGGCGCTTTGGCGAGTTGAACATTTTCAGGTATCAACGTCTTATTTAAAAGCTCTTCTTTGGACTCTTTTGCCAAACCTGTGAGTATTATTTTTCCCTAACGTTCAGATATTTCTTGAGGAATTCTCTTACCAAAACATTCCTCAGGCTTTTTGGATTCGCCTAGCATAGCCAGTATTTCGGGAGGCACACTAGGGGATTCAGAAGCGCCTATGGCCGGTGTTTCGTCTGGAGCCAGTATTGGCGAGGCTGATGGGACCGCTGCCTGTACTTCCATTCCAGGTACGGGGCGGTGCACAACTGATTGCAGTGCAGATGATGGACAATCCTCAGCACCACGTAGCTCCTCGACATCACTATTGTTGTTGATATTGTATTCGGAATATGACCCATATAAGTCGGGATCAATCGGTGAATGCGCTTCTGCCTGTTCGCGTTCTAAGCAGATAAAGAAGAAACACCAGGTAAGTAGGACACAATCTCATCAGAGGTTGTTTTGTTTACATTCGGGATAATATCGCGTATTATCACTTTATGAAATGTAACAGTATGTTTCCGGGTGACATCTCGTGACACCACTTAGGAAACGATAGAAAAAAAAAAAAAAAAAGTAAAAATAAACAAGTTATTATGACTGCCGCCGCCACATCTGTAATCTGCACATTAAACGCGCAAGAAATGCATGCGTCTGGATAACATCGCGTGTTATCACTTATGACACAATATTTCATAGTGGACTCGTCAATTGTTCTTATAATATAATTATATGAAGAGATATGAAAAATACCTACAAGGTGTTTTTTTTTTTTTTTTTTTTTTTTTTTGTAGGGTAACATGAAAAAAATATTTCTAAATGGACATAATATTAGATAGACAACACTTATTTCAACTTTATTTTGTCTTATTATATTTAAGTAGGCACTAACCTTCGATTTGAACGTTATAATCAAGGCTAGAATTTGAAGAATTCGGTGACAGTGAACGGTTTTTCCTTCCAATTTTTTCCTCTAATTTTTGTATTTTCTTCCGGTATTCTGCCGATCTATCCTGTTTCCTCTTATTCTTTCCCATTATAACACGTTTTACACTGTTTTTACTGTATATTACTGATAAATTAGTTACAAATTCAAATAAAATACGGAACACGATATTGATGATGCCGCACACAAAATACGAAATGACGTTGCTATTGCGCCATCTACCGAGGACAAACGTACTAAATGGTCAAGTTGTTGTCTTTTTTTTGCTTTTTAGCTTTTTAAACATTGTGTGATGATGCAGTACGTGGAATCACGGACTACCTGGTATTAAATCTCGAGGATGTAACACAGAAATATAATGCAAGATAAGTACGTATACAATATTGTAAACAGTCGTTGGTGAACTTTAACAAAAAAAAAAAAAATAATAATAATAGTATGGGAAATGCTGTCTCGAAAAGTAATTTTTTAACATTTTATAGACTGGCGTGAAAAAAGTGTATCCTTAAACAACTGTTTTTAAATATGTAATTGGAACATTACGCTATGAGTGTAGATAAACTTATTTTATAATACAGCTGTAACGAAATAGTATGGGAAATGCTGTAACGAAAAGTAATTTTTTTAAATTTTATGGACTGGCGTAAAAAAGGGTATCCTTAAACAACGTTTTCGAGTTTGTTATTGGAATATAACGCTATGAGTGTAGATAAGCTACTATTAAAATCATTAAATAAAAATAAAAAATTCTTGTGAGCAGGGTCGAGGTTTTCTAATTTAATTTAATTTTATTTATTTATTTAATCGTCTACCTTCAGAAGCTGGCGAATTGGCTGACCCGCTCTTTTCAAAGCTTAGGTTGGAGGCCCCCCTGAGCTCCGGGACCCTTGTGCACTGCACCACCTGGCCCTATGATAGCTACGCTGCTGGCAGAAACATCAAGAAAAACACCAACTAACGACTCTTGTCTAGACAGAGCCAACCGAATAAGACTGTCTATCGTACCCATATCCTTTCTGAACTGATTCTTCGGGAAAATGCCCTTACTTTCTAGGAGCCATTCCAAACGCAGCTTGATTAAGTGCTCAATAATCTTCCCCAAGCAAGAGGAAAGAGCTACGGGGCGATAACTCGATGGGCAGCTGGGATCCTTGCCTGGTTTTAATAATGGAATGATCCAACAGTCCGGAGGAGACCCAGACTCAAAAATGCAATTAAGTAGATCCAATAAGTAGGACCTGGCTAAAGCACCCGACTTAACCACAAAGGAATAAATAAATAAATCAATAAATCATTTATTATCACCTGGATGCCACAACACAACATTTAAACAAATAATTTCATACATATTTCAACATACACAATCATACAACATAAAATCACACAATAAAAAATAAAAAATTAAATTGATAATTCCTACAACTAAACAACTTGGCATTGCCGTGCTGTGGCCCTCTCGGTCAATAAAAGGACTTCACTCAGCATGAGCCGAGGGCAAAGCCACGGCGCTGGTCTTCCGCGGGTCCCGCGGAGTGAGGTTCGGACCGCTACCCTTACTATGCGCGTTTTTCGCTTTGTGTAACCGTAGATTTTTAAAGATAAAATAGTAGTAAATGACAATAATACATAATAGATAAATTATTGGTAAAAATGTGGTGCGTAGTGAAATGATTAAACGATATAAACTTCCGTTACGTGTCTGCCAGTCACCCGCTTGCCACTCGCCATTCACTTTCGCCGCCAACATCAAGGAGTCGATCCGAGTGTTGTAAAAAAATAAAATTATAATATAAATAGATGTAATGTCCAAGTAAATTATATGTCTGGTGCAATATTACTCTAGTATCTCACAATAACATAAATAATATAATGTCCAATAGATAAATATTTTCAGATTAAGAATTAAAATTTACAAGTTAATATAATTGTGGGTACGTCAAAAAAATAAAAAAAAATAGTTTATATGTCCAACATAGTAAACTTATATTAGATATACATAATTTGAAATGTGGGTGTGTCTCCATATCTACAGTGAACCAAGCTTCAGGATAAGTGTAACGGTATGTCGATGCTTATTACGAATCTATTTGTGCCCTCAGCACATGTACTTTTAATTTATTCTTGAACCCGTGCAATGTTTTTAGGGACCGAATAGGAGGTGGAAGATCATTCCATACCTTGGCTGAAGCATACTTGAAACTACGCTGAAATGAACTGGTACGATGTTTCGGTATTTTGTTATTTTTTTTTCTTTATTTAGAAATAAACAGTCGTCAGGTATTGTCATCAAATAGCTTCTAGCCCGAGTTCCGTACTGGTAATTGTCTCGCGACCAACATAACTTGGAAGCTAGGTAAGACGGATACTGGTATCTAACAACTCCAAACAACATCGTCGCAAAGTGCACATACTGCCTTGCGCTCATTTTTAAAACTTTAGCCTCGTTCAAATATGGAGTTACATGCGAGCGGGGCGGTATGTTCAAGCAGAACCTAGCACAAGCGTTTTGGACTCTCTGTATCTTATTATTAGTTTGCTTCAAAATACAAGGACCGTATACTACGTCCATGTAGTTAAACTTGGATAAAATGAACGAATCACAAAGCTTAACTGTTGGTTTGTGGTTAAATAAGGGCAAACTTGGTAAAGTACCTTCAGCCTGTAGAAGCAATTGCTAACAGTATTAATTATATGTTTCTGAAACTTCAGTTCCTCATCGAAAAGTAGACCTAGATTCCTAGCTTCATTGACTCGTTCCACCGGCTCATTGTGAATATAAATATTGCTTATCCCATTCTTTACTTTTTCCAACGAGTTCGAGAGCTCAACGAGAATAGGGAATACCATCGAAACCCGGAGCAGAATCCTTCAGGCTATCGAGAACCAAGTTCAGCTCCTCCAATGAAAAGGGCTTTACGATATCACTGAGCTGTTGCTCCAATAATGAACCAGAAGAACCAGAGACAACTGGAGAAAATGGGAGGGATTCCTCCTGTGTAGGAACCCACGGAGGAGCAAGCCCACTTGTAAACCCGTCGAACCAAGAGTCGCAATAAGATTCAGGGGGACAGTCTACAAAGGAACCACGGAACCTTTTCCTTCCACACCAAAGAGGTAGAGGAACAGGGGGAAAGACTTTCACAGAAATTCTGCCAACAAATTTTCTTTTTTTGAGACAGATTAGGCCTTGCTTTAGCAGCTTGTACTCCAAGAAATTCTCTTCCGATAAAACGCTAGAAAACTGTTTTCCACAAATTTGCGTTTTCTAACCACATCTGTACATTCACTATCCCCTATACCAGGGAAGGAAGGAAACAACACCAGAGGGAGATTTTTTGCAGGTATTGAAGCATCAGCCGCATCCAACAACATAGAGGTATATTGAGAATAGGCCAACGGTATGCACTGAGGATCAATACAAGGGAGGGAAGGAGAAACAAGCTCACAGAACTCGGTAAACTCCACCCATTTGGCTCTTAATGTTTGGAATTTTAACATAGGAGAAACTTGCCTAGCAGGAAGAGACAAACCTGGAAAGGAAACCAGGATGGGAAAGTGATCACTACCACAAGAGTCGGCAAGGACATTCCAATTTAACCTGGAAGCTAGAGGGCGAACACAGAGAAAGGTCTACTACAGAGTTACAATTTTGATGTGGGGAAGTTCTACGAGTTGGGCGACCATCGTTTAAAACACATAAATTGAACTCATCCAAAACATCCAACAACAAAAGAGCAAAATTATTACTTTGTAGGATCCCCACATAGGTTGGTGACTATTAAAGTCACCCAACACCAACATAGGAGAAGGAAGCGAAGCCAAAATCAGATTCAATTCAGGAATACAAGTAACATCGGGGTAGGGGATATAAATTTATAAAATCGAGATATCAAACACCGAAATAGCGACTGTATTTATTTTATCAGAAAAAACAGGTAGATCCAGCCTATTATACGACACCAACAACAATGCGCCACCATGACCATCACCTCTATCATCTATGAAACATGAATAGCCCGGAATACGAAAATTCGTGCCCGGGCTCAGCCATGTCTCTGAAATAGCCAGAACGGCGGGACAATGCTTGTTAATCATATGGATCAGATCTGACTTTTTTGGTCTAACTGGGTCTACGATTCCATTGAAGGGCCTTCAGCATTTTGGATATTATGGTTCGAACTTAACAAACTAACTAAACGGTCAGACACGTGTGGCGGTAGGGAAACTGAACACTTGTTAAATTTAACAATAATATCTAATAAAAGAGAAACCAACTCGCCAATGGACGAGTCGTTATCGACGGAAGCACCACAAGAGCACGTGCCACAAGGACTTTTGAACTGACTGCTAAATGCAGAACCATTGGGTAACGCAGATACGGGCGTGGAAACGATAGAACTATGTGCAGCACTATCAAAACTCGGAGACAATGTCGGACGGGAAGACCGTGGAACCCACACAGTCTTACGATAAGAATGTAAGATGAAGAAACGGATTGAGAACTACGGCGAGAGTTTGGAAGAAGAGAATGTGCAGTGAGATGTGCATACGATTTTTTAACCCTTGACAAGGGGAATCTCCCAGCAGCTTCAACGAAAGAGACGCACTCCTGTGACATGACAATTTTTATAGCCTTCTGTCTTTGGAACTCCAGACAGGCCTTATCCGTAGCAAGGTGATTGCCGGAACACCAAAGCCAGGTGGCTGACGTAGCTGGGAAAGTATCCCTGCTGTACCCCTTCCCTCCACACCGGACACAACAAGAATCAAAACGTCACTGGGCTTTACATGACCAAAGCGAGCAAAATTTAAACACGAAATAATGGGAAATTCATACTTCTCTGCTGGGAAAGAGGTATAGTAGAAATACACATTAGGGGGCAACACTCGGCCAGCGAAAGTCAGCACCGGGTGGGTCGGAACCCACTGGGTAGCGCCATTCATGAAAACTTTACGGTTCAGCCTACGGCCCTTAAGAACTGTGCCAAAACCCTGAGAGCAGCTCAACCCGTAGACCAACTCCTCCATACTGACATCTAATGGGACCCATTTTACGATACCCAAGCGCGATACATTAAATGATGGGATTATAGCCGCTAATTTCTCTTTTTCAAGGGAGGAAAGTTTTACGAAGTTGTTAGCCAATTCGGCTGACGGAAACTCTATTGAACATTTATTTCGACCTTCATTCCGCAGACTGCCCCTGACAATGTCTTTGACAATGTCTCTGCGACTTTTCTTTCGAAGAATAACTTACCTAACCTTACAGCGTTCAAAATAGCGCCCTGGCCAGGACTGCTCTCCTTCCTGCAAACATGGACTACAAAGGGACCCTTATCCGAACTCGAGTACAGACGTTCATCCTCGAATTCGGGAATGTAATAAACATTCTGAATCGAAGCGCTCATTAAATTAATATTTGTAACCTTCTTTCCCTCATTATTATTCTCATAGTTGGATGATTTGCGTTTTTTTGATGCACTGACTGTAACAGCAGGCGAGGCATCGTTGGAATCGCCAGGTAAGACCTCTGGCGGGACATGATAGTCCTCATCCATGTCCAACTCAGACATGTTGACTACATTTTGAATAACACGACTGGAATATTAAAATATGCTATAAGGCAAATTACAAGCAAACTATCAGTAAAAATTACCGAAGCAAAGTAGGTAGGGAACACAATAGACACAAGAAAATTAATGAAATTTAGAAAGAAATTTTTTTTAGCAAATTCGTAAAAACACGTGTTGACACCCTTCAATTCGAATCCGTTATCCGTAAATAATGTTATAGAATATTTAACAATATTCAGCATAGAATACAGAAATTATTAAAGTTTCTGGTAAAAAAAATTACCAAGCATGCAGATGAGTCAGCTAAAGAAGTTCTTTGTTTGCATCTTTGAATTTCGATACCGATCTTCTTTATCACCATGAAACATTTTTAATCTGAGTCAGAAACTGTGCAAAATCCTCTAGATTATCGTATTTGACAGATTTTAAACAAATATTTTGAAGACGAGTTTTGTGTTATATTGGCGCGTGGCCTTGATTGATTTTATTGGAAGTGATATTTATTGCAATTTTCTAATATTTAGTTGCCTACTAAAAACGTATTAATCATTTCAAATCAAGGATTTTTTTGATAGAAGGCTTTTAATATTCGCGAAGATGTCGCACAGGAAACCATCGCACAAGCGGTTTCAGAAAGACCCGACGATTGCCGACGCGACCATCCTCATGAAGGTAGAGGACCTGATCAACATGGCGATGGGGCCTCCCCAGGTGAAAGCGAGGTGGATCTCTTTATCCACGGACATGATCATGGATAGTCCCTTTTATTCGTTGACGATAAAACTACAATTTATTGTAATCTGACAAATTACGATTAGGCAGGGCACCTGAGGTCCCTCGCTAACGCCCACCACTATGATCCAGAAAAACACGGTGAACTTCAAAATGCTGGAGACGGTGCTGTACGTGCTGGCGCGGCAGATGCGGCTACTGGAGCAGCAGGTGGAGGTGCACGTGGACGGGCCCCCGGACCCGCGCCGCCGCGGCCCCGCCGCCCACGGCCCCGCCGCCCACGGCCCCCGCCACCACACCGGCGGCACCCAGGCCGGCGTGGGCGTCTTCCGCGTGCAGACGGACGAGCGACTCATGTACTCCGGCGCGTACGGGCCCGACATACTGGCGCAGCAGGTGATGATCGCTATCTCGATACCTCGACGTCGATACACGCTATTTCTACTTGGATGGCGGTGCGTACACGACGGTTCAGTCGCACCACAGAATATATAGTAATGTAGGTACCTAAAAGCTCAGTTGCCCAGTCGTGTGTTTGGCCAATAAAGGAAGAAATTATCAAATTTGACCAATCACGAGCCAGATCTACCGATCGATACCTGTTGTCTTGTGCCGCGATATAAAAGTAAACAACATATTTTGTTTTCACGTAGGTACCTACACATCCATGTAGACCGCTATGTATCGCTGTGAGGTATCGTTCGGCATGTTTTTGCATACATTTGTTGACACATCGAGACATAGCGAACCGCGACCGCTTTGTATCGCAAACAAACACCTTCGGCATACACACACCTGTCTCGTACGATTCCCCGGGATACTGACTGATCCTTATATCCTTCTCTTGAAACATAAACCTTCTTGAATCACTCTCTCTTAGTGAAAACCGCATGAAAAAAAAAAAGTTTGTTTTATAATATGCACTAATTTAATGTCCTGTTTAGTATTTATATGTCACTTGGTAAGGTTTATAAGAATGTAGTAGGTACGTAAGTATGTAGGTATTTAAAATAAAACTAACATTACTTGTTACAGATACATACCTAAATAATAGTTGAGTTTGTTCTCTTCAATATTATTTTTGTCTTCTATGTCTTTTCCTGATCTAATTTTTAGGTCTGATCGTCTTTTCAATTAGGAAGAAGAGATAACAAGTACCGAGCCGGTGGCCGTGACGGTGGAGGGCACGGACGCCGGCGGCGGCGGCGGCACGGAGGCGGCGGCGGGCCCGGACGGCGCGCCGCCCGCCGGGGAGGCCGCCACCGCCACCGACCAGCCGCCCGCCGAAACCAAGGCCACGCAGGTAACTTACAGACATGCAGATATTAATATAGAATGGGAGCGTCCTCGGTGGCCTAATGGTAAAGGTATCCGACTCGCAAGCTAGAGGTACCAGGTTCGAATCCCATTGCCGCCATGTACCAATGACTCTTTTCTGAGTTATGTGCATTAGTTACCACTAACCGATGCTCTTACGGCGAAGGAAAACATCGTGATGAAACCTGCACATTCAGGCGACTGAATGTGTAACCATGTTCCATTTTTGTCAGGTTTCCCTGGTAGCAGGGTCACGGAGGTACGATGTCAGTCACTCACTTTATGTAGGTAATGCAGTTAGTGGTCCGCTACAACTGTATTAGTCTTTTTTTTTTTATTAGGAACAAACTGAATACCATTTTAAAAGAATATAATAAATAAAGACCTACAGTTTCCTAACTTAACTTAACCTTAGTTTCATAACTTGATTGTAACTGTATCTCTATTTTAATCATTAATTAAGTATAACAAGTTATTCTCAACAGCGTGGAGTCAGTCCACTCCACGCCGCCCTACAACCAAACAACAATAGTTAGGGGATCTCTGCATCTACTATCAAATCTTCAGACTTCAACTTCAGTAGTTTTAGAGATTAACGCACTTAAACTAAAATCGTCTCTTCAGCTTTTACATTATGTTGGTTGATAGGTAGGTACTTAGTAGAGATACCTACACAAACGGCAGCAGACTTCGGCTGGCCGCGCTGACCTTTTGGTATGTATATTTTGTTTGAGGTAGGTAAGCTAAAATTTATAGGATTTCACATAAGTCCTTAAAAATAATATTTTGAACACAATTTAAATTGTTATTGTTGTTTGAAGGATGCGAGGGCGAAGCTGGCGTCGGCGGGCGTGAGCGCGGATCCGTCGATCATGAGTCCAGCAGGCGAGCCCACCACTTACTCGCTAATCACCCCTTCCCACCCACCCATAACTCAGTGCCCACTGCCCATAATTTGTATGATACCCATAAAACTTTTCCGTGTGCAAAAATGAATGTGGATAGTGTCATCATGTAAATAAATAGGTACACCTTCTTAGCCTTGGCTAAGGCTAAATTATGTTAAAAAAAATTTTTAAAGCAGCCGAGATGTACTAACCCAATTAATGTTTATTAGTACGGTATTTCCTGCTTGTCCAGGGTTACAGAGGAACCTGATGTCCCTTACCTCGATCGCTTCGTCATTGTCCCAAAACTCCACAGAAGGCGCCCTAGGCGAAACCAGACTTGTTCGATCCGGACGCAGCTACCTCGTGTTGAGGGGTTCCCTTGCACAAATGTTCGTAAAACACCGCAGTAGGTTCATTGAGTCTCTGATCCTAGATGAGCGCTGGCCAGAAATCACTCCCGTCAAACCACGTGGCGCGAGATCAGCGAAGTTTACGGCATGCGCTTGGCTCCCAACGAGCAACAACTAATTTCCTCAACGCGGCGCGCACGCACAAGTAATGGCGGTTCTTTAGAACCACGACAGATGGCGCTGGATGCCACTGTTAAGGACTCTTTACCGGAGCCAGTAGCAATCGAAGAATTCCACAACGACCTTGGTCCACATTCAAACCATAGCCCCTCCCGGGGGGTATAGGTTCCGGCTGCTGAGCCCTAACATTACGAAAGACCTCGTCAACTACGAAAGCGACGTCACCAGTGGGCTGTATGATCACTTATTTAGATACAATTTTAAATTTCCAGTTTTCTGTCTATAGCTACCTAATAATAAATTTTTATTCTTTACAGAAGTTGAAGACCACAAGAAAAAGTTTCATAAATTAGGTATGTATCTATTTACTATCCTGTTCTTTAGTCTGCTTTATTCGATTCACTTGCCTTCTATGATTCCCTTGAACGTTTTTTATTTGAAGGACTAGACGGATATCAATTAATGCAATAAGAGAATGCTCAACATAGTGAGTACCTAACCTACAGGACTGCATCAACAGCAATATACCAAGTTGCAAATTAATTCATGAAATGTATTAATTTATGTTGTTTCTCTTTTTAGTGACGGAGGCTGAAGCAACACCGGTTGCACGTTAGTTATCACTTTATGTCAAATTCCTATTTAATACCTATTTACCTAAGGAAGGACAACAAATATAACTTTCACTTTTAAAATATTTATTGTAAATTAGGAACCTGGCCACAGGCTACTTTGAGTCGATCGATGCATGTGTAAGCAAGCAATACCTTTTTATAGATACCTAGATAGTAGGTATAGACATCTGCTATTTGTTCGTCTAATAATGTAGAATGAGTTAATCAATTAAACATTACTCAGAACGGGGTGGGTACCAACCACGCTATCGAGTAATGAAAATGTTTAACAAATGCCGAATTGATCCCATGTTATACTGCATCCGCTGTGTGTAATCGGCCGTCGGACCGCAGATCGGCGCGTGAGCAAGCTCGGCAGCATCGAGATCGTGACGCAGTCGCAGTTCAACCTGCTGGAGCGCGCGGTGGAGGAGATGAAGAAGACGGTGGGCACCGTCTCCCACACCTACTTGCCCGGCACCAAGGAGCTGCGCGACGAAATCCTCAGCGGGAGCGCCTCGCTCACGGACGCCATGCAGGCGCTGCAGGTGGGTTGCACTGTTGGATGTTACAGCCGGGCGCCTGGTGGTGACTGGTGAACGACGGTAGCATTGTAATTATTAATTTGTAATTTAAATACGCGTACATTTTAACTTTTTTATTATGGGTCAGGTCAGATAGGTAAATACGTCGAAAATAACCAGTCGTCAACGTTAATTGAATGACCTCACTGACCGAGACGGACGGTTTTTATTTATTTTTATTACTAGAGAGAGGCAAATGAACAATATCCGAAGGCATCTACCTACTTATGTACTTCTTCTTCTTATCGTTTCAATGTTCAATAGGTTATATTTTCCCAAACCAAAATTGAGCAACGAGGATTGCACTATCTGACGCACTGAATACCTCTTCGAGCGAGCAGGAGTCGGGGCAGGCCGGGCAGACGAGCAAATGCGCCATGGTCTGCGGCGAGGCTCTACACTCGCAGGCGCTTTCCGTGGGGTTGATGTACCCCCATCTGCACAAATTTTCTTTAGATCTGCCGACCTGGGCACGCAACCTGTTCAGCGACTTCCAAACCGGCCAGGGCAATCCATGCCCAGGTGGCAGTTTCTCCTCGGGTGGGACAAATGATTGAGGAGCGTTTTCCTCTCGCCACAGACTTGCTCTAGCTTTCCGAGCATCGTCAGTAGCCTTGGCAGTGCGAGGAAACTTTTACGACTCCTCAAACATTGAGGAGCTGGTATAGAGTTGTGGAGAGGGTTGAGAGAGAGGTTGTGTTTCTCGTCAGTTTCTTGCTTGTGCTTCTCCACAGCGCCCGCCACTTCCCTACGCACGGGCGGAGGAGCACTACCTGCCAGTGGATACAACATCTTAACCGGTGTGGGTTTAAGACAGCCTGTAATTATTCGGCTTGTTTCGTTGAGTGTCATATCCACTGGCTTCGCGTGGGCCGACCTATAAAAGACTGGGCAAGCGAATTCGCCGGCTGAGAAGCACAAAGCAAGACCAGTTGTTCGGAGTATCTTCGGGGTAGCTCCCCATTTCGATGACACCAGTCGAGTCAGGAGATTGTTACGGGGACTGACTTTCTGCTTGGTGTTTTCGCAGTGGGATTTGTATGTCAGTGGCCGGTCTAAGGTTACCCCTACTTTGGGTGGCTATTGTGCGTTGGGTTAAACTATTGCGTAGATGGAAAACGCAAGATTGTGTTTTCGACGGATTTTGTTTCAACGCATTCCTCTTGTAGTAGATGCTCAAAGCATCCAGCGCCTCTGAGAGGCAGGATTCCACTTCCTCAAATGTCTTACCCTGCGAGGTAAGAGCGAGGTCATCGGCGTAGATGAAGCTGGTAGTATTCGGCGATCGTAGCTGGTCATTTGTGTAGATATTAAAAAGCGTGGAAGCAAGAACACTTCCTTGTAGTAGACCGTTTTTTTGAGAGCGCCACCTACTTCTGTCTGATAGAAAGCTAACTTGAAATCGCCTGTTATGTAGGAGTTCGCTTAGAATGCGGACAAATTTGGTAGCGCCGGTCAGATCACTGGTTGACTTTTCACTGACGCCGCAGATAGGTCCACAAAAATGTACTAATAGTTATCATCGCCGCCGTCCGTAAAGACCACGCAAGATCCTGGAGGCTTTAGGAAAGTTTTAGACACATTTCTTAAATGCTCTAAATGTCGTTTTAAGGAAAAAGTTTGCTTGAAATCCGTAGCTTTAGCCATCCAAGCCATCCAAATTATCCATCTTAAAAATGATAGAATATCAAAAATGTTTGTCTCGTAGCTGACGGCGCGCGTGGGGGCGCTAGAGCAGGCGATCCTGCGTCTGACGGACATGCTGGCGGCGCTGGCGGCCGAGGGCATCCTGCCGCCCGGCGTGGCCAAGCACGCCGCCGAGCTGCAGCGCGAGGTGGCGCAGCTGGCGGAAGAGGCGCGCTCCTCGCACCATGGGGTAACACTACATTCTATTCAATTCATAATCTAACACGCGCATAGGTATGATATGGATAGCTTTCTCAAATTCGCTCGCAAAATCGAGTTCGTAAGTTCCCCACTACCCAATATATTGGCATGTTAGCAGAGAGGTCGGTTCCCCCCCGGGCACCCCGCGCACGCCGCGCACGCCGCGCACGGGTTCCCGCCGCACGAGGCGCACCCGCCGCACGCGCACGACGCGCCGGCGCAGGCGGGCCGGCCGGGCGGCGCGGGCGGCGCGGGCGGCGGCTACGCGGTCGGTTGGCAGCCCGGCTCCACCTTGGGAGACTTCGAGGCGCCCGCCGATGACATGAGGCGGCAAAGCGCTCAGGAAGGGGAGAAGTTTTACCTGGCGCCTGATGGCACTAAGATGCCTTGCGTCTCGCCGGAAGATATGGAGTAAGTGCTTATTGTACTCAATTCTTCATTGTACCAGCCAAAATACTCCTCCTTAAATTAGCTTTCAAGTACGTCGTCATTGCTTGGTGAAAAGGTACCATGTTGTAACTTGCCGGTGCCGGTGCTCGAAAACGACAGCGTCCGATTGTACTTTTTGCTTGCACTTGACCTCATCTCACCTGATGGGAAGCGACGATAAGGTCGAAGATGTAGCATGCTGGGACCTACTAAAATCTAGGACCGGTCTATCATTAGGGACTGACTGACGGAAGACTGTTCCTGTTAGTAAGCCTGATATCGCTCTGATGGATTCTGTGAAGTTGTGTGTGTCCCCTTCCTTAAGATTTCGTATCTGAACCTGGCACTCGAGGTTACCTATATATCGCAAGTGACGTCCATTGAAATTTGTTGGGTTGGGTCACAAAGGTGCATGACAAGTCCGACGAGTGGTAACGAGGCTCCACCAAGCGGTCTTGCTGGATTGCCAAGATTGACCGCCGATTCTTCTCTCTCTCTCTCTCTCTCACTCTGACACGCGGTACTTTAGCCTCCAGTCCAGTGATACATCATGATCCCTAATGACCCCCGTGAACGACTTGACGTTGATGTTGCATTCGCAGCGACGCGATGTCGATCCTGTGGGAGCGGCTCGCCAAGCGGATGCTGGAGATGTCTGGGCGCGCCACCTCCGCCGCCGAGAGCGCCATGGCTACCTCCAAGATCATCGGTTGGTAGCCGTCGTCCCTCTAAATTTATGGTAGCACTCTAGAGTCCGCCTGGATAGATACAGGCGGCCAGCTAAGTGGCCTACCACTCTAACATTGAAATTCTGTTGTAGGTACGTCATAAAACGAGTACGCGGATTTTCCTTAAGATTTAATATTCTAGGCTCGCCCTTAGTGATATATAATTATTGGTGTCATTGGATCTTTTGTCAAAACTGATAGCCACCTGTTTGTTCCGTCGTACAACTGCATATTGTCTATTTCTGCCGCCAGTAAATTGCGAGTCGAGAGTCACTTGAGCCAACTCGTCGGTACCAGTTGGCATATAATCGCATGATTTTTAGGGTTCCGAAAATAAAACGGAACCCTAGTGAAGAGAAGAGAACCCTCATGAAAAGATCACCCGTCTGTCACAGCCTATTTTATCCGAAACTACTGGGCCGATTAAGTTGAAATTTGGTACACATGTCAATTTCTGCAACCCGAATGCGGACGTAACGTAAATAGACATATTTCGAATTGGCAAACTGCGTCGTGTGAGATATGAAAGGTCTTATTGTAAGGATTTCCTCATCATCACCATATCAGCCAGAAGACGCCCACTGCTGGGCATAGGCCTCCCCCAGAGATCTCCACAAAGGCCGGTCCTGGGCCTTCCGCATCCAGCTGGCACCCATGATCCTTACCAGGTCGTCGGTCCATCTTGTGGGAGGCCTACCCACGCTGCGTCTTCCGGCACGTGGTCGCCACTCGAGAACTTTACTACCCCATCGGCCATCTGTTCTTCGAGCTATGTGCCCTGCCCACTGCCACTTCAGTCTGGCAATCCTTAGAGCTATGTCGGTGACCTTGGTTCGCTTACGGATCTTCTCATTTCTGATTCGATCGCGCAAAGAGACTCCGAGCATAGCTCTTTCCATTCCATTTCCGTTGGGTAACAGTGAGCTTTCTTATAAGGCCCACAGTGAGCGGCAACGTTTCAGTTCCGTAAGTCATCACTGGCAACACACATTGGTTAAAGACTTACGTCTTGAGACACTGCGGTAATTGAGATGAAAAAATATAGCGTAGCTTCCCGAATGCTGCCCAACCGAGTTGGATTCGTCGATTGACCTCTTTCTCGAAATTGGACCTACCTAGCTGGACTATTTGTCCTAGGTATGTAAAGTCGTCAAAAACTTCAAGTGGAATGCCTCCAACTGTCACTGGAGTAGGCACAACATTGACATTCGACATAATTTTCGTCTTGTCCATGTTCATTTTAAGACCTACTTGTTGAGAGGCACTACAGAGGTCATCGAGCATTTTGCCCAAGTCTTCCAGGGTTTCAGACATGATTACGATATCGTCAGCAAATCTGAGGTGAGTGAGGTACTCGCCGTTAATATTCATGATAAGTTCGTCCTAGACCAGAAACCTAAAGATATCCTTCAGTGCAGCGGTGAACAACTTCGGTGATATGACATCACCTTGTCTAACACCTCGCTGCAGCTGAATAGGCTCTATGGTCTTGTCCTGGAGACGAACTGACATAGTGGCGTTTTCGTACAAACACTTCAGTGCTTTGATAGTCAATTTGGAACCGCTGTAGAGACTGAAGCACCGCCCAAGTTTCGATCGAATCGAAGGCTTTCTCATAGTCCACAAACGCCAAGCATACTGGCCGGTTATACTATTCGGTCTTCTGTATAAGCTGCCGCAGCGTAGGTATGTATGTGGTCTATGGTACCTTTTCGGAATCCGGATTGTTCGGGAGGCTGGAAGTTATCAAACCTGCGTGCGAGGCGATTCGTAATGACTCTCGACGATTCGTAAACAGCTTATACACATGGGTCAGCACCGATATTGGTCTGAAGTTCTTCAAGAGTATCTTATCACCTTTCTTGAAGAACAATATCACTATGCTTCTGGGCCATGCTTCCGGCGTTTTTCCCTCGATGATGACGGAATTAAACAGCTTCTGAAGGGTCTTGAGCACCAGCTTTCAGAAGCTCAGCCGTAATTCCATCATCACCCAGCGCCTTGTTGTTCTTAAACTGTTTGAGAGCCATACTAATCTCGTATAGGCTGATGTCGGGATATCTTCGGTGTAGTGTCGGGTCAACTTGGCTCTGGGGTCTTTTGCCATACTGGTAACAGGTGTCGGTGTTGTCGTGTGTAATTGTCCATAGAACCTCTCGACTTCCCTCAAAACCTTGGACTTGGTCGAAACCTCGATTTCCTCATAGTGGCTTCGAACATCCGGTTTAATATTTTTCATAAACCCTAATGTAAAGTTAGTCTTTACATCAAGCTAAAGCCTGAAAGAAAGCGTAAAGCTAAGGAGAGCTCTGTGGTGGGCAGTCCAGAAGCTGGACGTGGCGCTGCAGCTGGACCACCGCATCATGACGCTGCAGGGCGTCATCACCGAGTACGCGGCGCAGCTGGAAGGCTTCGACGCGGGCTTCACCAGCCAGGTCCGATGTCTTTCAATTATATTGCTGTTGCAAAATCTTATTATTTTAGCTGGGTATGCTTTGTCATGATAGTGATAACATAGTAAGTACTCATATTTGAAGCAGCCTGCAATAAATGTATACCTAATGCTGCAACACCGCCGGCTACGCCACACTACGCTGCCTACACCCGGCTACGCTGTTCTACACTGCCTACGCCACACTACGCTGCCTACACCCGGCTACGCCGTTCTACACTGCCTACGCCACACTACGCTGCCTACACCCGGCTACGCCGTTCTACACTGCCTACGCCACACTACGCTGCCTACACCCGGCTACGCTGTTCTACACTGCCTACGCCACACTACGCTGCCTACACCCGGCTACGCCGTTCTACACTGCCTACGCCACACTACGCTGCCTACACCCGGCTACGCCGTTCTACACTGCCTACGCCACACTACGCTGCCTACACCCGGCTACGCTGTTCTACACTGCCTACGCCACACTACGCTGCCTACACCCGGCTACGCCGTTCTACACTGCCTACGCCACACTACGCTGCCTACACCCGGCTACGCTGTTCTACACTGCCTACGCCACACTACGCTGCCTACACCCGGCTACGCCGTTCTACACTGCCTACGCCACACTACGCTGCCTACACCCGGCTACGCCGTTCTACACTGCCTACGCCACACTACGCTGCCTACACCCGGCTACGCTGTTCTACACTGCCTACGCCACACTACGCTGCCTACACCCGGCTACGCCGTTCTACACTGCCTACGCTGCACTACGGGGTCTACACCTCGCTACGCAGCTCTACGCTGCTGTTGTGCGCGGGCTTACTCGATATATTTTTGGGACCCTTTGCAACTCAACTTCACTTGCTTCCCTTTCAATAAAATGTAAATAATTAACTATTATTCTTTTTTTTCTCTTATTGGCAAGTGCAAATAGTGCAATGCCACTGCCACTGGACGAAACACCCACACGTTCAACAAAAAATTAAACCATTTGCATCGTGTGTTTATTATTAAAAAGTTAGCAGAGCGATAACCCACTCTGTCATTATTGCAGATCCAGAGTTTCCAGGACCAAATAACCCAGCTGCGGGCCGAGCTGAACGCCGGCCTCGAGCAGCTCAAGTGCGTGAACAACACCGCGGAGACCGCCGGTACGCACTCAACTCATATGCATTGCAGATATTTCATTTTAATTACTACTTTTGCCTAAACTATGCTGCATTGACATGCTACTCAAGTAATGAAATTACCTCTGCGTATGATTTTTTAGATTTGCCTTTTGTACACTTGGCCAAGAAAGTGCTTTAGCACCCTAAGATTGAAGTTCAGTTGCACTTCACAAATACACAAGGTTCATTTTCCCTCGATATAAGGTCAGGTGACAGAGATAGGATACTGTTTTTCCCACTGTGTCGATGACGTCATTGGTTTGACAAACCGCCTTTTTTCTAGTAAAAGTAATATAATAGGACCACGCTAAGTCCGAATCGATTCGACACTAGTAAAAATTATAAAATGTGGATATGGCAATAATCTGGGGATAATCTGTCCTTGTCAGTCCTTCTTGTAAACATTCAGATATTTGGCTTGAACTTGTACTTTTAGTTTGACTAAATTATTAATCATGCTGACAATTATCGCGCTCACTTCCTTTTTAATTGATTTGCCCATTATTTAATAATATTTTTCATAACTCACGAAAATAAACAATCCTACAGAAATCAATTTTTTGTTATGGCTTTTTTTAGTGACGTTCTATTACTTTTAAAAAACCTGTCATTAGTTGCTATACAGATATTTTTATTATTTTTATAAGTGATTCGGACTTAGCGTGGTCTTATTATAGAGGTAAAACTCTTTAATATTGTGATACCTACCTAAAGAAATTTATGGTGTGAACTGTGGTTGCTAGGCTACATGTGTTATGTTTGTTGTTGGCAATCTGTCATGTTGAGTCTTATGAGTCAGACGAATATGGCGACCGCTTATCATGATCATTGACTTCTATGACACATGGCTTTTAAATAATTAATAAACAATCATTTATTTCAAAATTTAAACAATTTCATATTTTTACACAAACGAAATTCTAATTAGGCCTGTTTTGTGCCGGATGCAACTCATTCCTACTCTGTGTTTCTGTCACTGTATATCCTTTGGCTGTTGAGACTCGGAGCCCGAGAATTGCGCTACTTATACCAGAAGTGTAGGAGCATAAACCTAGAATTGTAGGTCATGTGTAGGAGGCAACCAACTTATTTCTTATTTCTATAAATTATGCATTCGGCAAAAAGTAATAAAAAACATTACAAAACGAACATGTTATCGTGACGATTTATTTTTCTACATACTTAGTAAATTGAATACACATAACTTCGTTCAAATTTTCACAACACTTCGATCTTCCGAATAGATGAATTTACCAATCCGTGATTTAAATAATCGTTGGAAATTCTTGTTCATTCCACAGGTTAATTTGTGATAGGTATGGATTGTTTTTATTTCGCGTCATGCTCACGTCATCATTAGGATAGGTATCCAATTAGTTCCAGATAATTGAGCATTACGATCACTACAAAAACTAGGAAATCACTTATATCATAATAGTTACGAGTATATTGCTCCGAAATTTATGCAAAATATGAAAATTGAACAAAATTCACTTTCGTGATTTTTTATTAATTCGAAACAATTATTGACAATGGTTGCCGTGGATTTATTATTTGAAACGTTAGGCACGGGCCCAATATGACAAGAACAGAAACATCGTTTATCTTTGCCATGTATACGACAATACCCGCGAATCATAGCCTCCTTCATCTTACAAGCGCATGGCTTGGCAAAAGTTAGACAACGTCGCATTTTTTATTTTTAGTGAACGTGTAAATGACTGGAAAACTATCGTCGCGGTCGTCGTCGTTTAATGTTATTATCTACTTATTTAAGTGATTAAGTATATGAAAAAGTATATGCATTAGTTCCATAATATGAAATTGGATAGGTGCCTGTAATATTTACCTATCTACAAACTTACAATTATATTTTTCTGATATTATAATTATTCTGAACGCGACTTTATTTGCGTTAAATTCGGGTACTCATGTTTGGAGATACGAAATCTTAAAATTAAATTAACCTCGAAATGGATTGGTAACATAGGTCGTTCCCATGGTTGCCATCTATCTGCTTGCCAAATTTTATCCAATTCTGTTCAGCGGTTTAGTCAGTTTAGTTAGAAAACGTAACAGACTAGAGTTATTTATTTATTTATTTAACAGTTTATTGTACACAAGATAACAAATACAAAAAGTACAGATTAGTTACGACACAACAGGCACTACTTATCTCTAAAAGAAATAGAGTTAGTTTCGATTCTATAATACAGACTTATACCAGCGATTTCGTAAAATTTGGTTCCTCCCTTCATAAAGTACGGGAACTACTTACAAATTATAATCAATTTCGGAGTAACGATTAGCCCATGTTCTTCCCCAGATTGTTATCTATCCCCTCGCCAAATTTTATACAAATCCATTAGGCGTGAAAATGTAACATAGAGAGATGCAAACAGAAAGGCACACATTTATAATATTAGATAGGATTACTTTAGAGTTATTGAGAGATACAACATGGGAAAAACAATTCATGATTTTCAAACTTTGGTTTTCGAAACAAATGACACGTCAATGACGTCATGCACAAAATGACAAGGAAAGAAACATAAATCTTTGTCTAAAATACGAGTAATGAACGAGTATTGTCCGATTTGTCTCGAATTTAAAATAACATGTCAACTGTACCATGGTAACCATAACTCGATTACAGATTAGGCATTGTACTAAATCTACTTCATGAAATTTAACTAAAGAAATGGTATTCATAGCAGAAGGTGTCCCATATCGCTCTTAATTAGGGTATCGACAAAAAGATTTTATACCAGGGAATATATTATCTCTATGGGTACCCGTAGGCCGTAAAACATTGACATTGTCAATGAGTTGGCAACTTCATTGTACGGTTTCGGGAATTTACGTATCCCGTCGTTTTCCGAATGTAACGAGAGGTGACCAGCATATTTTCGTCACCGTTGTGACGCTATCGAGTCGGTAAAACAGTTTTTATAGGTTGAACCTTAGCGACATTTTGGCTACGCGGAAAGCTTTGTGCAAGTTGCTAAGGCACTAAGTTAGTGCATTGTACATTTATGTTTGTTTTACTGTGAGTGGGAGTGGAATTGTAGAGTATGCAGACCTACGTAGGTACATTACAAAAAACTTTAAATATCATGAAACACGACTACTATTCATTAGGCAAATATTTGTTAGAAAAAAATGCAGGCCTATAAATACAGCTCAGCAGGCAGCCTTATTCCGACTTTCCGGTGATCACCGTACGCTCGGTAACTCTAGGCCGCTTGTTTGCCACCTCAGTGGTATAAATAATCCGTCTCGCTTCCCGATAGCGCTGATCGAGCTGCAGGAGCGCTACGAGGCGCTGACGGCGGAGCAGGAGATCACGATGACGCACCACAAGGAGCTCACCGCCTACCAGGGACACCTCTCGCAGGAGATACAGGCGAGTGCCCGTCGTGTCTCACGATACGCCTCGACGACGTTCTTCTAGCAAGCGGTTTTCGCGGTAGAATCGAAATTACAAACAGTCAGAGTAACGTTTCGAAATCATGAGTAAAATATCTAAAAAAGCCAAGCAAGCTATCATAAAGATGCTGTGAGAAAAAACGCTTAAAGATAGAATTTAGGATAATTTAACACGTACATTGTATAAAAAATAACAGTGACTTTTATGAAAAGCATCCATCACACTTCCATACAAGCAATGCACGAGTCCCTCCACCTCTAGATGATATTATTATTAATATTTTGCAAGAATTGTTTTTATTCCATTGCATATTTTACAATGCATTTTATTCAATTGCATAGGTCACAAACCGTAAACTTTATTTTTCTCTGTCGAACTCATAAAAATAGCAAAGATACACGTTCTACACGAGCGTAAAAGATCTGGTTTTTACTGTACGCACTGTGTTTAAACGCCGCGGCAGGCCGACTGTGGAGGGTACACACTGAACGTGTAGAGATTATTTCATGTGTAGGTAACATCCAGAACCGCTATTGCCTGTCGTTGTGAGGACTAATGCCATGATTATGATGTCCCATAACATTGTATTATTTGTGTGCAACGACAGAGCCTGATCGAGTGCGTGGAGTTGCTGCACGACGAGAAGGCGGATCGCGACGAGGTGCTCGACGGTCTCAGAGACAAGGTGATCACCCAACAGCAGTATTACGTTGCCTGCAACTGCGAGTGTGTTCCCTAGCTGATCATTATAACCTGGACGCCTTCAAGACTAGAGTAAATAGCACATGCATGCTCCAACTTCGGCCGCATTATCATTTACCTTTGCATCCGTAGGAACCTCTCCAAGGCCTGGGTCTAGAATATTACAAAACTATCTAATATCTTCCAGCTAATCTTCGTTTTAAAGGAGAATGGGCACTGTTGTATGAGTGCCGCCCCCACCCTTGCAACAAGTTACGACCTGTTAAGATGAAATGAAAGCTTTATTATTGACAAGACACCATGTCACATCACAAATAGGTAAATGAATAATACAAAAACCAAAAAGAAACAGAAGTTACAACTCCTTGAACTAACTACTTAACTAGCATGTGCGTCGAAATATCGAGGTGAAAATAATACTAACCGTGGTAATAAACCCGCTAACATGTGCGATGAAAGTCCTGAAGCTAAAATAAACATCGATTTGTGGCTGCTGTAACGCGTCACCGCCTGCCAACAATAGGACCTCGTTCGGCGTTGTGGTGGTAGGTGTCTAGTTCTATGTTCGCAAATTATTATTTAGTTACTACTCTATACAAGAAACAACATATAAACGTTTATAGCTATGGGTACAAAAGATACGAGTTCGCGCCCATACAAACAAAATTGAGAACTCTTAATGTAAGTCAAGAATGTTTTTACTAACACTAATATGGACATTGTCTGAAATAAATGGATTTTTTATTTATTTATTTATTTATTTATCAAACAAGGGAAGGGACGAAACCTCTTAAAGCCATGGGTACAAAAGTGCCCATAACATATTTCAAATGATATTGATATGGGTCACAAATTGTTACAAGAGTGTGGACGAAACGCCCAAAGGTTAAAAGTGCCCATAACTTTTTCTCTGCAACTCTCATACGAGTTCGCACGTATACGGACATTAAAAGAGCACCCAGACCCGTGACAGAAATTAAAATTAATTATTTAAATTTCTGTTCGGCCGAGAATCGAATCCCGGGACCTCTTGAGTTGAGCACTCAAGAGTTGAGTTGAACCACTTACTTACGCTCGCTACTTATTCCGTGTAATGTTCGGTTAGGCCCCCGGCCGTGCTTCCGCGAGAACCACATTCGATTCCGCAATCAATGTGTTATTAACATTCCAAAATGTTGTTAATTCCCATTGTCCCCTTTCAACAATATCTACAAAATAGTTTGTGCATTAATGAGTAAGAAACTTCAACCCAAAGCAAACATCCACCCTGATAAACTTTTGCGTATATAATATTAATAGAATGCTTAGCTATATGTAAGATTAGTCGGCTTGCATATCGTAGGCGGACGTGTCCCGGATCGAGGGTCTGGTTCCGGAGCCGATCTTCGAGGAGGCCTACAGGGACCTGCAACAGCGGCTTGAGGTCTGCGATGACAAGTTCCAGCGGCAAGAGCGGGTTTGGATGGTGAGAATTTTATCTATACACATAATAATGCTTGGTTGTACAGTGCCATCAACTTTTAAAGAAGGGTTCTAGTAGGAAGCGCTTTCTAAATAAGCGAATTTTGGCAAAAGCTGGGATTGTCCACCAAATCCTAGACTGGTACTGGTACCAGGTACTGTACTGGTTATGTATGTTTATTTACTAAGTAACGTACATCGCTTCTAATTGTGTGGTATGCCGTGTGCAGGAAGCGCTCGGCGACTTCTCGGAGCTGCTGCAGTCGAAGGCGAGCCTGATGCAGATGCTGTCGATCCACGACGAGGCGCAGCGCGGGCTGCGGCAGCTGCACTCGCGCATGCAGCTGCTCTCGCGCATCGTCGGCGACCCCAAGGCAATGCCATAAACACTACCTAAATTGAAGTTCTGTAACCATAGCCCAGCCCTGAACAAACTACTGCACATCATCAGAGCTACAGATAGCCCCCTGTGCAGGCGATGTTTAGAAGCTGCGGAAACGATCGTTCACGTAGTCCTGAAGTGTAAGAGACTAAAAGACTACAGAGCTAAAGCCTCACTAGGAACAGGTTCCCTTCGAGAGATCTGTAGACGTCCTAAGAGACTAGATTTCTTGGAGGAGCTGGGCTAGCTATCATAAAGATCTACGTTGACTCCATAACTAAACGAAATTTGTTGCTCGTACCGGGTATTGTAGAAATAGGTGTTAACTCCACAACCTGGCCATACGTTTCTACTAAGATTGTTCCTGTTAAGACTATAATACATTACCGTACAAATTGCTTGCATGGCTACAGTGTAGCCGCTTCAGCTTATTGCGTAAGGTGCCAAGGTTATAAAATGTTTGCTCATGTTACATTCAACATTTAGACGAACCCCAGAAGATGGGCAGCAGCTTTTCCTATAGTATATTTTCCACGCCGCGGTCTCTCGCCTGCCTGCGTGGAGGTTACGGCAAACGTCTCCTTGGAGGACGCTCAAGACCAAGAGTGGCCTCTAGCCTAACCCTTGGACGGATCTAGCATATTCGAATTGTCTGTCACGTCACGAAAGTTTTGATGTTCCACAGGCGGCGGTGCTGATCCGCAAACTGTCGCTGGAGGGCCGGTGCGCGGCGTGCGGCGTGCAGGCGCTGATGGACCCGCATGTCGCGAAGAACGTCCCGCCTGCGTTGCGCGCGCGGCGCCGCGGCGGCGGGGCGCTGCAGCCACTGCCGCCCGCCGACGAGCCCGCGCGCCCGCCCGAAATGCCGCCGCCCTCGGAGCCCGGCGACAAGTGAGTGCGATGTGCCGCTTTAATTCATTTCACGTGGGAAGTGCAGTGGTAGTCAGTAGAACCACAACCATTAGCTAATAACACAGCCGTAGACATACAATAACTTTAAAGACAACAGCGCCTCTCTCAGGAGACTTCTTGAAGGAAACCAAGCGCGGATCCAGCGTTGTGGGCACAGTGGGTATGCCCACAACCCTAATACACGTCCATAAAATAAATCATCTTGGCGTTAATGTCCCGGTTGTGCTCTCGAGAACGAGGGCCCGGGGTCCGCCTTGACCATGATCCAGGATTTGGCAGGTCAGGTAATTACATTGGAGCGACTGCCATCTGAACCCCATGACCCTGCTACTAGGGGCACCAGGCCAGATTGGATCATGGTTACACATCCAGTCGCCTGAATGTGCAGGTTTCATCACGATGTTTTTTTTCACCGTAAGAGCATCGGTTAGTATTCAACTAATGTACATACTCAGAAAACAGTCATTGGTACATGGCCGGAGCGGGATTCGAACCTGGGACCTCTGGCCTACGAGTCGGATACAGTAACCGCTCGGCCACCGACGCTCTCCTAATATACGTCCATAAACTGACGATAAATAGAAAAGTTTGAGTTTAAAGTAAAAAAGCCTGTACGGTGCCACAAATTTATCTGATACGTTAAAAACGTCGGAAGGAAGCGGCAACATTTAGTTCCAGCTCTTTTGGAGAGAGTTGTATAGAAAATCTCGTGCCTACAATCTTTTTAGGGGCTGGGTCCGCGCCTTAAGAGAACTCTGCCCATTGGCGTATCTAGGGCTATTTTCCAGGGGGGCCTGGCCCCTGAGGTGGCCGATGAAGCCTAGTCGATCGCCAGGCAGTGAGCACGAATCAGCACAATTAAAGCCACCCAACGCGGATCCAGTTTTAAAGTTAGGCGTTAATATTCAGTAGTTTTCAGAATTTTTGATATGTTGGCTCCTTTAATCTGAATTGATGGGGGGTGTGGGCGATGAGAATGTTTTAAAAATTTAGAAATTGTTAAAATCTTGGCTCAAAAGAACTGGCTCAACGAACGAGCTCACAATGTTTGGAGAGGCGTATACGAATAAAAAATTTAGCGAAATCAAAATAATTGGGTATTTTTCTCAAAAAACTTGTGCGAGCGTAGCGAGCTCGGATATTTTGGTATATTGGTTCTTGAAATCTGGGTTGATTATGAAATTTTTTGAATTTTTGCTGAATCAAGCTGGAATGAACATAATGAATGAGCGAGCTCAGCGAGCTTGGGATTTTATACAGTGGTTACATAATCAAAGTTTCATTGAGTAATTTTTGAAAGAACAATAACGGAAAATTAACAAAAATTGAAAGACTAAATGTTTTATAGAAAATTTTATAATCCAAATATGTGTGTTTCATCAAATGGACGACTGACTAAAAGTTGGCCACTGTTACGTTTTGTGGGGTCCAGTCGGTGGATATTTTAGCCCACAATTCGTTTGGCATGCGGCATATATGTCCAGTCGAGTCCCACTTCAGGGTATCAGCTATTTGACCCACTTCCGCGATTTAAGTTCTGGAGCGCAGTACACTGTTTTTTATACGGTCCGACAATTTGACTCCGAGGATGCTGCGCTCCATGGCTCGCTGGCAAACCCCGAGTGCGGACTTCTGATGATCCGTCAAAGACCAAGTTTGAGCACCGTAGGTGACGATGGGGAGAATACATAAGTCCATCAATTTCCTCTTTAGCGATAGAGGAAGATTACCTTACAATAGGTATTTCATGTACCAATAGCTTTTCCAGGCGTTTTCGATGTATAATCAAATTATATAATCACAAATTATTTCCTCCATAGTATTTTGTTTCCCTTCCTTAGTCTAATGGTTAGAGAGTATGATTCATGATCCAGAAATCACCGGTTATAATAGATCAGTAATTATTAATTTATTTGTCACAAAATCGAATCTATCAAAAACGTCGTTTGTGTTTTGATAGTTCCAGCGAGTTCCAGAACCAATTAACAGGCGTTATTCGCTAATTCATTTATTTTATTTCTTTTGAACTTTATGATTTTTAACGATTTGATCAATAGTGTAATAGTTGCCTAGGTAATTTAAACGTTGGTATTAGAGCACATCCGCATAACCAAGAAGTACCTCGTGAGGGTCCAGCTCTTGGAATCAAGCCATGAACGTACGTTCAACTCGTTCGTGGCGTTGGTTCCCACCGCAGATTTGGATTTCTTCATGAGGGAAGATTATTGGCCGAAGGGTGTGGTGTACCGGCGATTCCGTGGGCGACCCAGAATTTCCGGTGCCGCCGAACGACATTAAGTGTCAGTTATTTTTTAAGATAATAATAAATTGTATTTTTATATATTAGTTTACAATTTATAATAATTTGTATGTAGGTATAGGTTTTATCATTTTGTATTAGTTTATTTTATATTTATGTTGTTTGTGTATTTATAAATATGGGCCTCAGTTGCCTGAAATAAATAAATAAATAAATTACAGACTGGTCAGTAGAACTTTTGATTAGTTGATCAGTCTTTGACGACCAACAAATCGATAAATATTGTGTAGTACTTGCTCTGAGCATTTAATTCTAACTATCTTGCTATTTCTCGCTGTTTAATTTATAGTCTAAGAGCCCATGACAGCCAGACCTTCCTATTGTCCGTAAATATGAAAGTTTTTCCATGTGTGTCCCCAACACAGGTAAGAATGATCCCCACCCATGAAACCTGGATCGTGGTTCCTTTGGCAGGTAACAGGTAACAAAGGTGTATAAAATCTTATCTCCAATTTATTAAGTTACCAAGCTCAATTTTTTTGTATTTTATTCGTAACAGCATTAATACTCACGATGCTCATTGCCAGACATATAGTATAGTTACAACCCTCCGCCGGACACCCCTAAACTATAATTCTCTGTAATTATACTTACCTTATATTAGGAAAGCTGAATTTTATAAATGTTATTCAGAGAATTATTAAACTAAGTTTTCTCAGTAGCCAGACAGTTTTTTGGGTTCTATAATCCTGCCAGACGCATTAAAAGTGTCTCATATGCAACAACTGGTGCGAGTGGACAAGAGCGTATCGCACGCGAGAAAGCCGCGATATACATACTACTATCTTTCATCTTAGTATTGAGAGAATACAACAAACGTTTTCTCGCGACGCGAGATATGTCGCGGGCACATTGCGCTTGTCGTGGTGTATCCCTCAAACTAAACCCACAAACTTCGGGCGTAGTGTTACACTCAGTATGGCTTTTGCGGTATGGGAGGAGTGATGAAATCTGACGTAACAACGCTTTCAGTGACATCACTAACTGATAACTGACTGACGTCACCAGTACCGTCTATCCGGCAGCCAGACCTACTGACGTTACTAAGTATGACTGTGATCCCTCACTGACATACTTGTAACGTCAGTAGGTTAACGTCACTATGTTATTCTACGTCATCGAGTACAAGAAAAATTCCACTTTGTGGCGATAGATAGTAGACGTTTAAGGGACTCGCAAAACGTTGGTCCGTCAGTGCACAATCTGGCACAAAAGTACTTTCACGTTTTCTATGGCGCGGACGACGACGCGGTGACTAGGTGGGAGCGACGCGACGACTACGAGACGCTATTTGTTTACAAATAATAAAATAAGCTTTCTGACATTTCCATAGGAACCAAAATTGCTTAAACGTTTGGGAAAAATCGGTAAATATCCATGCCTGTATCAGGGGGTATATCCTGACACAGCGCATATTTACCTAATAGAATGTCTCAACAACTAACAACTAAGTCTAAATTAAAAAAAGAAAAGAAGGAAAGAAATCGTGCTTCATAAATCGCGTATGTCTATATGGGCTCTCCAGGCTTGACATTGTCCTACCATATATAAACATGAATGTTACTCTTATAAACTTTGATACGTTTTTAGAATCCATCTATCGAGAAAAAAAATACTTAGAACTATAATTAAATCTGTTTAACTTTAACAGATAAGTCTAAGTGATTAGACTTTTGTTATGATTTTGTGATGTATTTTTATAAAATTTTTACTGATTATACATTAAAAAATTTATTATTCAGACTGTAATAATTTTATTTAATTGAATTTCTTGATAAATTATAAAAAAAAAATCACAACGATTTGGAATAAACGATAGTATATATGTTTAGCAAATGATTGCAATGAACTGAGCGCTCTGTCTCACTCGCACCAGTTGTTGCATATGAGACACTTTTAATGCGTCTGGCAGGATTATAGAACCCAAAAAACTGTCTGGCTACTGAGAAAACTTAGTTTAATAATTCTCTGAATAACATTTATAAAATTCAGCTTTCCTAATATAAGGTAAGTATAATTACAGAGAATTATAGTTTAGGGGTGTCCGGCGGAGGGTTGTAACTATACTATATGTCTGGCAATGAGCATCGTGAGTATTAATGCTGTTACGAATAAAATACAAAAAAATTGAGCTTGGTAACTTAATAAATTGGAGATAAAATTTTATACACCTTTGTTACCTGTTACCTGCCAAAGGAACCACGATCCAGGTTTCATGGGTGGGGATCATTCTTACCTGTGTTGGGGACACACATGGAAAAACTTTCATATTTACGGACAATAGGAAGGTCTGGCCGTCATGGGCTCTTGCTCTATTAGTAAAGTGGAAATAGTTAAGTTTAAGGGACTTGTCTATCTATCACTGTACGTAAGTGTTTGTGCTATAATCTGCATTTATTAGCGTAAAAGTGCATCGAAAAGTTTGTGTTCGTGCCGACATACCGTCAACAAGTCACAATAGAAACAAGTGACCGTCACCGGACCGACCACCCGACCGATCGACGCGCGGGATTTGGACCCGTCCGCGAGCTACCGAGCCGTTAAAGTTGGTTTGCGCTTCATAATTGTGTCGCATCACGCATTTCGAGTGTACAGCATATTTCTCTGAGAGACAAAAGTTATTATTTTATTCATTATCATCAAGTGCGCAATGTGTGACGCGGAGTTCAATGATGGTGTGCAATGTGCGGCATGTAAGAAATACCTAGACTATCGATGTGCTGTACCGCAAGTTGGGGGCTGATCGTAGGGCTGCATGGAAGTGTGGGCAATGCAAGCTTGGCTCACCGGCACCACCAGTAGGTACGCCTAATGTACCTAACGCGCCTGTGGCCCCTAGCAGTATGGACTCGACTGTACTCGATACTATCTTGGCGGAAATACGGGAACTAAAGACTTTCTAGTTTGCCCTCGCTTATCACTGAAATAAAGAATATTAAGACGGATTTGGTGGATTTGAAGAAAGCATGCAGGTTTAATAGCGGGTCACTGGATGAATTTAAGGTCAGAGTAGATAGCATCGAGCGCGAGGTACGGGAAGTTTCAACTCTTCGTACAAGTACTATCGCCGCTGAAAATGAGATACTGGCTGCTAGCTAGCTGATGGTTAAGGACCAGTGGGCCAGACTAAATAATGTCGAGATTAAGGGGATCAAAAAAGACGAAAATCTATTTGCTATTACGAAAAACATCTGCAAGGCTGTGGGCTACACTTTTCCAAAAACGCAAGTTAATTATATCGCCAGAGTCCCAGTTTTTAATTCCAAGGAGAAATCGGTAATTATAAGCATTATAAACCGTTACATAAAGGAAGAATTTGTGACCGCTGCACTTGAGCAGAAATCCTTTTCTGCAGAGGACATCGGATTTACGGATAATAAACAGAAAATATTTGTCAATGACCATTTAACCCCTTACTACAAGAAGCTCTTAACAAAGGCGAAGACTATAGCAAAAGCCAATGGCTATAATTACACTTGGGTGAGATATGGGAAGATTCACGTTCGAAAAAACAATGAATCCCACTTTATTGTCATCTCCAAAGAGAGCGATTTAAACAAAATAGTCTAGTCTGTTATAAATTGATTACCGTTGCCGTGATTTGTATGCATGCCCTTTATCATAAGCTTTTATACCTAATTTATGTATTCGTTTCGCCTCCTACTATTTTACTGTATTTAGAATTCAGTTTGCCACGTTTGCTGATGCAGCGCTTTTGCTTGCTTTTTTGTGCACTGTTCTGTATTTCCCTATTGAACTCGCTCGCCCTCTTACTTGCTTTCGTACCGTGCATCATACGTTGCTATGTCGTATCTCCTTCGACAATCTTATATTTACGACACCTATTTTTATGCTCTGTTGCCGTTAAGTTAATTAATAACATATATTGCAAAATCTGTAATTATTCGCGTCTCAATTTAGGGTCCTTAATATATTCAAAGAGTCATTCAATTATCAGTAAATGTTGTAGGGTCTTGCCCTGAAGCTGTACTTACTGTTACTCCTGTTCAAATAACTGTTCAGCACGTTGACACTTTTATTGTCAATTTTTATACATACAGGGTGTCCCGTAAGTCGAC
The DNA here is from genome assembly GCA_907269095.1 of Blastobasis adustella. NCBI lineage: Eukaryota > Metazoa > Arthropoda > Insecta > Lepidoptera > Blastobasidae > Blastobasis > Blastobasis adustella. The sequence goes on from OU026120.1 coordinate 108,389, forward strand.
GTCAAGCCGGAATCGGGTGATAGTCCAAATCATAATAGTTACTAGAAAAATAAAAAATAAAATCTAAGTCTTGAATTTTTTAAATTATAGGCATTTCTTTTTTTCTCGAGAAAATTTACATCCTGTAATGGTTTTTTAGCTCCTGTTGCTACAAATCTTAACTTTTTTTCAATTTTATTTTTCTTATGTAATCCCGAATAGTGCTAATCTAACCTATTACTTAGAATTCTAAGTCAACTGCTCCAGCTTGGAAGAAAGTGTCACATTATGCCGTACAATGAATAAACAATTAATATTTCGTCCAACTTTAACGGACTGTACTGAAAAAAAAAAGTACTACGCCAGGTTGGCAAGTAGCACGAAAAGTTGACGCATTTAATAAGGATTCTAAAATGGTAAAATACTTGCTACATTATTTCTTTGATTACGGGGGAAAAAAATTCCTTCAAGAAACCCAGTTTCGAAAAATTTTTCATTACCTACTAAAAATTAGTCTAGTGCGTTCAAAGCTTGCCTAAGACCGAGTGAGACGGAGAGTCATTCATGAAATGTGAGTGAGACAGGTAGTGATGCTTTCAAGTCAGAGATGCTAACTTTTTGACACACTACTATAACTACACACTAGTAACTATTATGATTTGGACTATCACCCGATTCCGGCTTGACGTCGACTTACGGGACACCCTGTATAATTGGTATATTCTTGGGTTTGGCCCTTCAGGCTCTGAATGCTCATCATCTTTGCCTAGAAAATTAGTTAATACTGTAAATTTTGACTACGTTGTAATTACGTTCTACAAATATTTTGAATCGAATCGAACTTCGATTAGAGTATTTTCTTTTGGGGAAATGATCTCTCGTTTCCTAAATATCCAATTGGTAAAACTAATGAGGGTTTTTGGACAAATACAAGGGTATTGGGGTGTGTGTCTGGATTATTACCGTTGTATCTTCTTGTTTTCCTTTTTTATGAATCCAAGTTTGCCCCCATGCCACGGGGGTCATTTTTCCATCACATTAGAAGGTTTCTTTCGTGGCAAATATTTTATTTAGTATTTAAAATATAACATTTTCCAAATTGACGTTAATCTTTTATTATTTTATTCTTTATATGTCATATGTTGTCATGCGGACACAGTTCATAGATGGCGGAGATTTTAATCTTTTTTGTGCTTCCCTTATTCTAGATAATTGCTGGATCCAATTCTTCATCATATCTTCATGGATTATATCCTTGGCTGCTAAACACGAGGTCGTCCGAAAATAAATATCGACCACTTCAGAAACTGGCTGGTCGACTACGAGTACTGGCCATCAAGACTATATCTTCTTTTGTGCCAAATGCGTTCTCGAACGTTTAAGTGAAGACCCGAGCCTTTGTTAGAGAGTGCAGCGGATGAGTGGGCAGAGTTCTCCCAGCCTTCGAACTAGAAGGTGGATCAGTATCATAGCTAGAAGAAGCTATCTTCAGAAACCAATAATTAAATACCAGTTGACCGGTCAAATTATGCACGTGACTGCATAAAAGTTTATCCTCGAAGTTTTCTAAATTAAATAGTCTGTCGAGTCAATCTGCAACCTGTTCTTTTCGGCCAACAGTGAACCCAGTGATCCAGCCCGGGCATAAGTCGTGGACTTTCGTAAAAACTTTCATACTTTTAACATTTTAAATTCTTTTTTAAATTTCTTGTTTTGTAGATTGTTAGTTTCTGGACTGATTGTACATAAACCCATTACCCTGATATTCGTTGTTTTTATTATTAACTGAGCCTGGCACTGTCGACACTAATCGACATGCTTGTTGATAGCTTTAATAGTCTTAGCATTTACTATCAATACACATGTGGCCTGCGCACAAAAACCTTAAATTTCCATCGTGGCACGTGTAGTTGTGACTATGATGTAATAGTGCTTACTGAAACATGGCTTGTAGAGGGAATTTCTGATGACGAGATTTTTAGTAATCGCTACGTGGTCTGGCGTCTCGACGGACGATCACGACTATGACCTTACTAATCAGTCTAAGGGTGGAGGTGAATTGCTGTACGTAGGGACATTTTGGCAGTGTTGCAGCTCAGTTTTCAATCATCTGCTGAGGACCTTTGGATTACCGTTTCTATTAAAAAGACCAAATGCAATTTATCTGTTAAATTACACAAAACCAGGGTTTTTCCTTTGCAGATCAGTTGGAGCATTTCTTTGAAAAACTGGAAAGGTCTATAACTCAGTTCCCGAGTGACAAATATTTGATTGTGGGGGATTTCAACATGAGCAATATTGTATGGACTCGGAGCACTAGTGATTTCTCGCTAGATCCATCTAACTACCCATCTCCCAAAGAAATCACACTTATAGATGAGATGAATGCATTAAACGTCAAGCAGTTTAATGGAGTGCGTATTTGCTTCGACAAAACCCTTGATCTAGTATTGTGTAATGATGTTGTGAACGTAAGTGAATGCCCAGATCCACTTGTCCCTGTCGATCCTCACCATGGGTCTCTTCATCTGTGTGTCAACTTTATTAACTACGACCCTTTAATGAGTGCACCCCATAAAAAGTTTATATTTGATAAGGGCGACTACCACTTAATTAATTAATAAATTTCTCGTGTAGATTGTCGAGGAGGATGAGATATATAAACTGTTGACAAAAATTGACACATCTAAATCTGCTGGGCCTGATGAGTTACCTGCTCGATTCCTCATTAATTGTGCGGAATCTTTGAAGGTTCCGTTGGCTATATTGTTCAGGCGATCCCTGATCGAAGGTGTCGTAGCTAGGGTCTGGAAACGTGCTTTCATTACTCCTGTACATAAGAAAGGTACTAAAAGTGATATTACTAACTACAGGCCAATATCTAAACTCTGTCTTTTATCAAAAGTTCTAGAGAGCCTGGTATATAATCAGGTCTATCCATCAATAAGACAGTGCCTTAGCACATCTCAGCATGGTTTTCTTAAGGGACGCTCAATGGTTTCGAACCTGGTCCTTTTCAACGATTTCCTTACGGCGGCCATGGAGGGGGGGAAGCAGGTCGATGTCGTTTACACTGATTATTGCAAGGCTTTCGATAAAATTAATCACGCCATGCTTTTAACAAAGCTTTCTGCGATTGGAATATGTGGCGACTTGCACCGTTGGTTCTCATCCTATATTGAGAAACGATCCCAAGCAGTGGCCTTGCATAATTACACCTCTAGATGGATTGACATCCCCAGTGGCGTGCCGCAAGGCTCTTTGCTGGGTCCTCCACTGTTTATTATATTTGTAAACGACATCAACCAGTGCCTACGGTCATCCCGCCTTTTGTGTTTTGCTGACGCCATGAAATTTTTTACCACAATTGCATCGCTCACTGACGCTGAAGCCCTCCAAAAAAACTTGAAACAGCTTGAATAATATTGTAAATTTCTTAGATTTAAATGTTTCTAAGTGTTCAATTGTAACGTATAGCCGTAAACACAGCCTAATTGAATATAAATACACGCTTAAGGGCCATGCGTTGCGAAGAGAGTCATTGGTGCGGGACATAGGTGTCTTTCATGACCCTAAATTAAGTTTTGATATCCATATCGATAAAATTATATCAAAGGCTTCCAAGGCTTTAGAGTTTGTATTGCGTTGCTCTAGGGACTTCCATAGAGTTAAAACATTAAAGATCCTTTATTGCACATTTGTGAGAAGTAACCTTGAGTATGCATCACAGATCTGGAATCCTAGATATATGACATATATTACCAGGTTGGAACGCATCCAAAAGCGATTTATAAAGCATTTGTGTTTCCGCACTAAAGATAAGTATTCTTCCGACGCCTATCTTGACTTATGTAGAAAGCATCACCTGTTTCCCCTTGAGCAGCGGAGAGAGACAGCTGATTTAGTCTTTCTGTTAAAAATAGCGCAAGGAATGCTTGATTGTCCTGACCTGCTCTCACTTTTATCCCTATCTGTTCCTCGCAGGGTGTTAGGATTCAACGTACCCATCAGTCTGGAGAGTGCATCCACCAATTACAGACTTAATTCCTACATTTGTCGTGCAAGCAATGTTTTCAATAGGGCAAGTATTGAACTCGATTTTGATTTGTTCAACACTAGCGCTGTGTCAGCGAGGCATTTGCTGAGTAACAAGTTTTTTATTAAGCAATGAGCGTTTTCTAAAATTATATTTGAGTTTATAATTGGCAAAAATGTTAAGTTTATCTTATAGCTATGTACTTATAGAAAGATAGACCGATATCTGTCATTTTTATGTTAATTAGGTGCTCACTTTTTTATTGTTTTTGTTGTGTTGTATTATCTGTGTTGGTTTGATACCTATCTGTGGAGACCTATAATTGCCATTCTATTTCTTATATGAATAACTATTGTATTATAAAGCTGTTGGTCTTTCTAATATATAAAATAAAATAAAATAAAATATTATTATTTTAAAATTGAATCATTCATTGTCTTTTTAAAATTTTCCAAATATATTTTTGTTTTTCTAATATCTAACCGACGCGGCGCAGGTAGTGTAATTATTTAAAAAAATTTGCCAGCGAGGCATGTTCGAAATTTTTCGAATTTTGTCTCAGGCGAACATAATAAAAGTAACAAATTAATGTAGGAGCGAGCTCGGAGTTTGACTTAAAAATGCGGCGCTGGCAGTGTGTACCCACAAAATCTGTCCTGACTATACCGCGCGTCTACACTACACTCGTATAAGCGATAAAAATATTGTGAACCCGTCATTTCTGCGCCTGTACAGGATCTGCGCCCTGTGCCTGGGCACCGCTGGTACTGCTCTAGCTATTCTACTGACGGCAAGCCTCAAACAGGCCAAATACTGTTGGAGGCAGCATACGACTTTGTGCCGTTCGCTGCAGAGACTGGGCGGGGGCCCGCGGTGCTCGAATTAGCATAAAAAACTGTATCAGGAGTTGGGGCGTCGGTTGAGGCGTAGGGTCTTGTCCTACGATCTGGACACTTTTTGGGTCAGCAAATATCACTCGCCGTCCATCGGGGAAACATTTGACTATATTATATACCCGTGGACTGTTACCCGACTTTTGGAAAAATAACTCAATCTAGCTTTCATTGTAATTTAATTTAATTGTAATGAAATGTGTTTGTGTCCTGTGTGTGGCTAAGTGTCCTCCTTTCAGAATTCTGCCCCCCCCCCCTCCCGCCGCCGCCGCGGTCGCGGAAATTACTTAAATAATGACGACTACTACGATACCTTGAACAACCTCTTGTCACAGTAAAAAAAATTCAAAGTGGGTCATGATTCAGTTTCAGCCACTGAATTTTCTCAAAGAAGGACCGCCGCACTTATATATGTTACAAGTGTTACAACTAAAAGAATTGTTCTGAAGTGAAAAGTAACCAGGCGGCGACGGTAACTCGAGTTTGTCCCTTAGGGTGCACATGTGCCACCGCTGGACGGGCGGCAGCCACACGCTGACGGGCGCGGCGGGCGCCATGGGCCGCGAGACGGCGCAGCGCCCGCTGCCGCTGCCGCCGCCCGCCAAGCGCTACATCGGCGTCGGCGACGACGGCAGGGTAAGCCGACGCGGCTTCAACGACGTCTTATCAATTATCTTTGAGAATAATCTCGGTCGAGTGAACTTTTGGTTATCTTTCATACAACACTCGCGAGCAATAAACTTGAATCACTTCATTGCGCATGGCTCATAACAAATCCCCACAACGTACATGCAATGAGCCATGGATTGTGGTATATCATTTGAAAGGTAATTTTATCATATCAAAAAAATTATAAATTAATTTAATTTCCTAACGAAGTTTTGGGAATTATGGCAATATGTGGAAGTTGTGCTGGACGTCTAAATGAATAGGAACTAATATGAAAATATGAAAAAAAAATGTTGACCGAATAATTTTCCTAATGTAATCCTGTAGGATTTCTTGCCTCTCTTCGACTAAAGCAGTTTTAAGGTCTTCTATCGACGCCGGGGCTGGATAACTTTCTCATACCCGCCTTTTCAGCTAGTCCCACATAATGTTTAATCGGATTCAAGTCAAGACTGAGGGCTGGCCAGTCTTGTGTGGGAATCCAGACTTCTTTTGGGTACTGTCACTGCAGAGGTGCGGCAGCGGGCATTATCGTGCATTACCAGGAAATTTTCGCCAATAAACCCGGCGTAAAGGAGCCTAGCAGAAGCTTTCTGTGGTTAGCCCCTCCCCCGACCTGCACCAGGTACGAATGTGCACTCCGTTTTTGCTTCAATAGAAATCCCCACCCACGTAGACCCATCCCCGTATGCCGTATGCTGTTTAGGAGGCACATCCTAATTTCGTCCGAGAACAGCACTCGGCACTTGTACCAAGTTCATTCCATAGAAACTGTTTTTTTTTCCGAAGTGATTCCAGGTTATTGCTCGCGAGTGTATTTCCCCAAATCTCTAAAGTTGGAAGTATAAAAACCAAATTCTCGCGTACGTTACCTTAGCAATTGTATATAGCAACTTTCAACCGGCCGCTAGCTACGTGAGTATTTCTATCGTCAGGCCTACAAACTGGCCCGGGATCTGGAGCCGTGCGTGGAGTGCAACCAGATGATCCCGGGTGCGGCGGAGGTGGCGGAGGCGGCTGTGGCGGGCGCGGGCGACCAGGTCACGGTGGTGACGGTCGACGACGCGAAGAAGACCGTGGTGGACGGGGACGCGCTGGCGCAGCCCGCGGAGAGCGACGGGGACGCAGGGCCGCGCAGGTCCACGTTCGGGGCCGGCGCGACCACGGAGCACCGGCGCACGACGCTGGGGCCCGTGGGCACCGTGGTGCAAGGCCGAATCACCGCGGTGGAACCGGCGGCCGTCCTGCAGGCGGCCGCACGCCACGAGGCCGCTGTGCGTCGCGCCGAGCGGGAGGCCACGCGCGCCAGCCGCGCCGAGGCCGCCGGCACCACCGTTATTACCGAAGTCGCTGCCGAAGCCGAGAACGCAGCCGCCGCCGAGCACGGGGACGCGGCAGCCGCCGACGACAAAGGCGACGACGGCGACGGCAACAAGGGCGACAAAAGCGACGGCAGCAAGGGCGACAAAGGCGACGGCAGCAAGGGCGACGAAGGCGACGGCAGCAAGGGCGACGAAGGCGACGAGGGGGGTGATGGGGGTGGCGAGATCAGCAAGGGGGGTGACGAGGGTAACAACGGCGACGAAGGTGACGACGACCCTCCCGGCCCCGAAGTCGAGGGCTTCTTGAAATAGTTGCCATTCCGTTGATATATATTCATTTACTTCCATATTTTAATCGAAATTGTGAATCAAAGAGTTGGTATGTGTTAAAAGGATGATGGTCGGACCTTTTCATGATAGGGAGCTGATTTTTTTCTGCCAGTACCTCTAATAGTGTTAGGTATGAAGTACCCACTGGAAAATGTCGATACTTCCGCAAGTAAAAGATAGGAACAAATTATTAGTATTCGCAATAAGTACTTATCTCACTAATATTCCGCACAAGCCGCTTTGGCTCGACCTTTATAATGCGTACGGCTAAGGAATGGAACGCGTTGCCTGCGAGTGTGCTCCCTGATTAAATCTGGATGACTTCAAGGCTAGAGTGAATAGGCTGTTCCAAGACGGGCAGATTCAATCAACGAACGGATTCGGATGAAATTTGGTGGGTAGCTCGATTAGGGTTTGGAATAAGAAATAGGCTACTTTATATTCTTCATGCATAGAAAACTTTCTGAAAAATTGGGACAAATCGCATGGCGTGTTTTGAAATATCAGTTTTTGTAAAAATCTTCAAAATTACTATAGTCAAGAACTGTAAAACTCAGAACGCTAATAATTAGGGATAATAATATACCTAGGTAACAAAAAAAATCAGCTCGGTACGTATCATTAAAAGGTTGCAAATGTATGCAAATCCGACCATAACCTTTTATTTTTGTAGAATACGGCAATATTTCTGCTACCGTCGTAAAGACTACATACAAGTCTCAATTAGTGGATGGGATGTGTGAATTAACTGTTTTTATTTTGTTAGTTCTTTTGTTTATTGTTTTGTAGTAAAAATAACATCATCAGAATCAATTTAATGAGGTTGATATATTAAGTCCGGCGGATTATACAAATATCGAACGCAGTTTATGTAGCGCAGGATAATGTTATAGTATGCATAAGTAGTCCACGCGTTTTAGCATGGCCATTCATGTAAAATCCATAACAGCTGGTTGTGCTGTCGCTCGCACACACGCGAGTTGCATTAAAATTTGAACCTAAAATAATTGTCGAGAGTAGGTAGGTAAGTACCTACACTGTTTTATATAATTTATAAATAAATACAGCTTATTATTAATCAATAAATTTGTTTGCTTGCTATTAAGTGCTTATTATTTCACTAACTTCGACTCGCGGCTCAACATGCAAAAAGAAATAGCGCAAACCAGCGGCCATAACGCGCCTAATAAAGCGTACTCCACATGCCCGCCGAAACTTTCGGCGAAACTTTTGCCGGGACTTTGGTCGACCCTCTACATTCTCGCCTATTAGGGATGTGGTGGGTGTCAAAACGTGTCGACATTATATCGATTCATCGGTGTAATATCGCTAATCTGCTGTAAACAGGGTCACAGAGGTGATGGCAGCTGCTCTACTGTAATTACTTGATCTACTAATATCCTGGATCATGGTCAAGTGTACCCCGAACCTGTTACGGGAAAAAGCGCTAGGAATATAAATATAAAATCGATCGAATCGAGACGACAACAAACTATCTCTACTTAGTCTATGAAATAGGCGAGACATGTCAAAAATGCACGGGACTCATAGAGAAAAAAAATTATATACAGGACGGGACTACACGAATATAGGCGAATACTCCCTCTACATTCTCGTGTTCCCGCGGAACCGTCCACATTGGAAGTGCGCATAAGAATGCCAACTTCATGTCGTCCAAAATCTCACATAACAGGCTAGATATAAATCACAAATATTCCCTGTTCGCTCACTCTACAATGATTATAAATCTGGCTATCCCGTTCTTTCATCTATTGGAATACGTTGACGGAAAATGACGCGCGCAATGTTTTGAACGTTCGACATGTTGCTGCCGCTCCCAACGACCTAACGTTTCTTTTGAAACATCGGTGTAAATTTTATAATTTCCTAATAAAATTGAAATCGAACCATTTAAAAGAATGTCAATTTTGTGTGTAATTTAGTGCACATTTACGTGAAGACGCAACGTATGGAAATACACCTGAATTATCCTTTCACCGGTAAGTAAACATTCGTGGTCGCGGCCGGCGTTCGGAAATAAATTTTAGAATTTTTGACACAAATATGCATCGTAATAGTGTGAATTAGCAATAATTGAAATGCTTTACCTTAAAACAACATGCCATTAGAGATAGATTTAAAGTTATTGAGCAATAATTCGGTGTCAAAATAGGTACGAAAATATTTTGATGCTAACAGGGTCGGACTTAGTATTTGTTGTATAGAATTTTAATACTCAAATCTTGTAAGTAACGGTCCACAATTTTATATGTATTAGGTTTTCATAGCAAAAATGTACCTAGATAACATTTTAAATGTTCAGAAATTTTATGAAACAACGAATTAATCGCGTATTTACGTTTATTTACATAAATATTGTTTTTCTAGGTTTCCTAAAGACCAGACATGGTGATGTCTGGGTTGCAATTGGAAGTACTGCGTTGTGAACATTTTGAAGAACAAGTTAATAATTAGATGCAAGTCCCTTCTGTCCTGGTGCACCAGCATTATATGAATTTTTACTGAAAATAAAGAATATGCTGCCTGTTTAATATATTAATGTACCTATCCTTTTCATTATTATTTTTTTTTCATTTCTATGTCCTGTAGTGTGTATAATTTGTGAAGTCACATAGGCCAACCTGTGAACAATGAAGACGCTTCTAACGATAATTAAGTAAGTACCTACTTAGTTTAGAAGTTATAAGGCAACAAATAAACATTAATACCTGTCAAAATCATAACCCTCCTTTTTGCAAAAGCAAGCACTGCCAACTCACGGTATGTAGGATCGCGAGATCGAAAAGATGGTGGTAGGTATCAGGGCGTAGGTTTGATTGACTAAACACCTTACCTTTTATTATAATGTATTATGTATCCTTTGTGCGGTCTCGTTACCGCACATCGTTCCGTGTCAGCATTTATGCGACATAGGCATTCCGCCAGTACGCTAGCCAGTTCACTACATACCATCAGACAGTGTACTAACGTGTTAAGGACTCAAATAAAATGAATTTACAACCTATACTTACAAGTTTTATTCATCATATCAAGATATCATCTACAACACTGTGCAGATCATATCAAGATATCATCTACAACACTGTGCAGAACTACCAAGAGCCTGTACATGTTTATGGTCCTTCGAGCCGGATTTAAGTGTTTTTGTGTGATTTGCGAAGTGATTGCGATCGTATTGGTCGGCCTCCCACCAGCGGGTCTTAACGACTAAATTTGAGAAGCCGCTCTACGTCATTCGTGAATGCATAAATAAATACTTAATTAACCAAAACCAAGCAAGTATCAAGGAAAAATCAATTCACTCAAGATAATTGATTAAATCAAACAATATTCAAGAAAATTCAACCCATTTAAGGTGGTTGAAAAATCAAAGAAAAAATTCAATTCACTCAAGGTAATTGAAAATCAAGTATTATCAAGAAAATTCAATTCGCTCTAGGTAATTGAAAATCAAGAATAAATTCAAGACAATTCAATTCACTCAAGGTAATTGAAAATCAAGAACAATAAATTCACTCAAAGCAATTGAATAAACAAGCAAATTCAATTTACACAAGATAATTGAATAAATCAAGAAAATCAAGCAAATTTAATACACTCATGATAATTGATCAAAACAAAGATAAATCAAGATTATCAAGAAAATCAATTGAAACAAGGTAATTGATTAAATAACAAAAACTCTCAAGTTAATAAATCAAGTTTAAAAATAAGTCAACTGAGTCCTTTCACATAAACAATATTCAAACAAGTGAATATTTTATCAAGAACAAGAAAATCATAAAATGGAGGCATCTGATTGCCTCTACCAGCAGACCACGATTGCAGAGGGAATTAAAACATTATTAATTAATTTCAAAAAAGACGGTCCATCACGCAAGACTCTGGACCTCATAAAGAGACGCATTGAAACTCTCGACAGTTACTGGGTGGAATATGAAACCAATCATAAGAAACTACGAAAAATCTTATCAAGTGACAATATTTATTTCACCAATAATTATTACAAGCAAACTTTCAACTTATACCGCGAAGAGAAAGAATATGATTCGAAGACAACACCAACCATCAGTGGTCCATCAACTTCGAAAACGCCGCAACAAGAAAATCCATCAACTACGAAATTGCCCCAAGAAGTAAAGCCATCAACTCCGAAATTGCCGCAGCCACTTTTAACTTCGTGGGCGAGTGAAGAATCATTGGAAGATAGACATGGCGACATACAAGAAAGTGTCTCAAAAACAGATATTAATTATGGTCACCGCAAGCTAGACCACATGCACAAGAAACAGTTAAGTAATTTCAAGGCATTTTCCAGAACGGTGTCAAACATAAACATACACGAAATACAAGAAAAATGGGAGTTCGAAGACATCCTACATGACATAACGGCGCGTTGGAAGGCCATCGACGCCCTTCATTGGGAGCTAGATAGCCAAGTAGAAGGCTCCAATCAACAATATGAAGAGATATTTAATGATCACGAAAAACAATATTTGGATATCAAGAAACAACTAAACAGCAAACTGTGGTCGGTCTCGCATCGAGAAAAATCAACCCCTCAACTTGACATTCCAAGCTTCAATTAAATATTTATTTACGCGCAAAAGATGCAATTCCTCAAGAGCAAGCTGGAAGGAGAGGCTGAGCGTTTGATACAGCATCTACAAATAAGTTCAGACCACTACGCAACTAGCTGGGAAATTCTCAACAATCGCTACAATAACAAACAACTAATTTTATAATACACATGAAAACCCTAATGAACGTCCCAGTAACGCAACAAGGCAATTCGAATCATATCAAGCGCCTCCATGACGTCACGTCTGAGTCTCTCCAAAGTAATCAAAAGAAACCAAGATTATTTCATAAACCATATAATATAAAGCAATACTCCAGCAACAAGGCTGTTTCGAACGAACGCAAATGTCTCGTTTGTAAAAGTCAAGAACATAGAATTTATTTTTGCAAGCGATTCCTAGAAATGACACCAACTCAGAAGCGAAATGCAATTATGAACTTTAACTTATGCACTAATTGCCTACATTGTCACGATTGTAACGGGTGTCATAATACATTACTGCATGCCGCTTTTACACAGAATGCGAACGAAGTAACAACATGGTCAAAACCAACTGCACAAAATAACCAAAGATATGAATCAAGGACATATAATATGTATCTCAACAAGGAGATAATTCAGAAATACTTTGGCAACAGTCTTAATAAAAATATAAGGAGCAAACGGAGACTACAGAATCATGCGTGCTCTCGTGGACCAAGGCTCTGAAGTCTCCCTCATCACCGCCAACGTGCAAGTGCTGGGCTCACTCAAACTAAATGCAGAGGCATCGTTACTGGCATCGGTACCAAAAATAACACCTGTACAGGAAGAATTAACATCTCATGTGCCTCCACGGCCGGCGGCTATGAGTTCAATAAGGACGCATACGTCATGAAAAACTTGACCAACAACCTGCCCAACGCATCTTTTGCGAGACCATCGTGGGACTTCCTACAAGAGATTACATTAGCCGATCCAAACTTCAATAAAAGCAAGCCGATTTACTTGTTATTGGGAGCAGATGTTTACGCGAACATTATAATAAATGGAATGTACAAAGTCAGCAATATGACACCGGTCGCACAGCAAACGCGGCTCGGGTGGTTTTTGTTCGGAAAAATACACGTTTACAATGCAAGTGACTTTAAATAGTATGAAAGAAATTCACAAATATTGGAAAAAATAAAACATTCCCGAAGATTCGCAATTTTCATCCGAAGAAAATTATTGTATCGAGTACTATAAGTCAACGACCTCAAGATTGAGCGATGGAAGATACCAAGTTCGACTACCGCTCAAATCCACCATCAATCAATTGGGACAATCAAAACATAAAGCTGTGGCACAGTTCAGGTCCCTAGAACGAAAATTCCAGAAAAATAAAAATATAGATCAAGAATATAAAGCCTTCATACACGAGTATCAACGATTACGTCACATGAAACCGGCGGCTCTTTGGTTCGCTACAAGTAATGCGATTGCACAATGCTACTTACCTCACCATTGCGTGCTGCGCGAGGAGTCCACTACTACTAAGACCCGCGTAGTTTTCAATGGATTGGAAACAACATCGAATAACACGAGTCTAAACGATTGTATGTACAAAGGCCCAAACCTACAAAAAGACCTTTTAATACTCATCATGAGTTGGAGGCAGTATCAAGTCACCTTCACAGCCGACATAGAAAAAATGTATCGGCAAATATGGGTCCACGAAGATGATCAAGCAATACATGGAGAAATAACCACCACGACTTACTACAATAATATCAATTAACCACGGTGACTTACGGCACCAAAGCTGCGCCTTACCTCGCAATGATGACATTGCGTCAACTGGCAAATGATGAAAAGCACAAGTACCCAGTATTCTTGGTGTAATGAATACTTCAAGGTCAAAATGGAAACATCCTAAACAAAATATCAAGATCGTTGTCGAACTACACTCGGGGAAAGATGGCCTCGTTCGTGGGGTTACACTAAAAACAAAGAGCGGACACATGAAACGTCCCGTTACAAAACTATCAATACTTACAAGCTACGAAGACATGACTCAAATAAACAAGAAAACATGGATACCGCAGCGTGACCGACAAGGAGAATCCACAAACAGACAAACAAACATACATTCTTCACGTCATTACTAGCAACATTAATGCTATTTATGATGATTATATCAAGCACCGAAGCAACTATCAATATCACCAACTTCAAAATCAATCAAAGTTTATTTTTTGATAAACTTTCCAACATGCAACTTATAAACGACGAATGAAAACTAGTTGTTTATTATCAAATGGAACATTATTGGCAAGGAAATAAGGCCCTTCAAAACTACATTGCAATGTTCGATAAAGCATGCACTATACTAAGAGAATAAACACACTGCAACGCAATCTTAATTCAGTTACGTCACGGCTACGAGGAACTCGAGCACTACAACCAGCTATTGAAGCGTACTCCACACGTCCGCCGAAACTTTCGGCGAAACTTTTGCCGGGAATTTGGTCGACCCTCTACATTCTCGCCTATTAGGGATGTGGTGGGTGTTAAAACGCGTCGACATTACATCGATTCATCTGTGTAATATCGCTAATCTGCTGTAAACAGGGTCACGGAGATGAGGCAGCTGCTCTACTGTAATTACTTGTTCTACTAATATCCTGGATCATGGTCAAGTGTACTCCGAACCTGTTACGGGAAAAAGCGCTAAGAATATAAATATAAAATCGTTCGAATCGAGACGACAACAAACTATCTCTACTTAGTCTATGAAATAGGCGAGACATGCCAAACATGCACGGGACAACACGAATATAGGCGAATACTCCCTCTACACTCTCGTGTTCCCGCGGGACTGTCCACATGTGGAGTGCGCTTTATTAGTCAGCAATACCGCGCGCAGCCGGCCAGATGACGTCGGCGCCGGAGAGGACTTATCAATGGCATTGGATATCTCGCGAACAGCCTCTTGGAGTATTAGACGATAGATTCACCGAACAGTATGAAAAATATATCAAATTACTACAAGAGAACCAAAGGCATATCATGACGTCAAGATGTCGAAGCGTGGACAGCACAACTAGAAGCAACGCCACCAGCGCGCGCGCTGCGGGCGCCGCCCTTCCGCGCCTCGCGCCACCCCGCGACCGACGACAAGTAGCGGACGCAACATTAACCCAACTACAACTCCTAATTCAATGAAAATTTTAAGAACATACTGTTTAATGTTTATTATTGTAATTCAATCATTATTTTATACATCAAGTAGTTATCACATCTTAATCTGTCTGGCCCAGGAATATGTACGGTCTCATTACCGCACATCGTTCCGTGTCAGCATTTATGCGACCTAGGCATTCCGCCAGTACGCTAGCCATTCACTACATACCATCAGACAGTGTACTCACGCACAGTGGGCTGAAAATCGAGCTTCATAGACATAGGCAACTCAACTTTTAATGTGTCGTTTTTTTGGCGGGAATTGCTTCCATGAGCTATAACTATACATAAAAATGTTATCCGAGTTAACTCTGCGCAAAAACAAATGAATTATATTTTTTTTACGAAAAAAATGTATGGAGCCAATATGAAAAATCCAATTATCTCTGAAACCGCTAGGAAAACCGTAATATCCTTACAGATGGTTATAAAACTAATTATTCATGATTTTTTGACATACTCCATATAACGGTTACTGCTGCAGAATTTTTTTTAAAAATCGTCGAAATATTTTATTTATTTATTTATACACGGTTCCTTTCGGTGAGAATTTAGCAACACGTTAAATCATATAGTATTAGACTTGGTTCCTAGAAATAGTAGGTAGATGTAGGTAGGGTAAATTCTCACCGAAAGGAACCGTTTATAAATAAATAAATAAAATATTTCGAAGATTTTTAAAAAAAAATCTGCAGCAGTAACCGTTATATGGAGTATGTCAAAAAATCATGAATAATTAGTTTTATAACCATCTGTAAGAATATTACGAAAAAAATGTATGGAGCCAATATGAAAAATCAAATTATCTCTGAAACAGCAAGGAAAACCGTATACCCGTAACCTAAGCGAGACATAACTGCACCAAACAATACTTTATAGTCAAATGAAGTACTTTCACTTTTTAGAAGAACAAACAAGTCTAAATTAGTTATTAAACTTTCCATTCTAACACTTTTCAGTCGCAGGACAAATGTAATGTTAACGGTTACAAAGTTTTGTAAATACTAAATTATAACACAAAATTTTAGTCCTTTTATTGTAGTGGTCGCTCATTAAGGGTAGTTAACTAATGATCATCATTAAGGGTAGTTAACTAATGATCATTAGGTAACTACCCTTAATGAGGGTAGTAATTAACTAATGAGCGACCACTACAATAAAAGGACTAAAATTTTGTGTTATAATTTAGTATTTACAAAACTTTGTAACCGTTAACATTACATTTGTCCTGCGACTGAAAAGTGTTAGAATGGAAAGTTTAATAACTAATTTAGACTTGTTTGTTCTTCTAAAAAGTGAAAGTACTTCATTTGACTATAAAGTATTGTTTGGTGCAGTTATGTCTCGCTTAGGCGATTGCATTGGTGCCGAAGATTGTGTGACTTTAAAAGAATTTTGTCGGAAATTCACACGAGCTGCATCACAGAGATGGCAGAGATCTCACCGAATTAAAGATACATTCAGAAAACAGTACGATAATTGGCTACAAGCAAATATCGATTGGCCAAGTTGCGTACAAACAATGTTAAACACTCAAGAAGCAACTGTTGATGAACGACCAGTCTCACCAGAGCCATCGACATCATCCTCTGTTGGAACAATGACCAAGATACTTCGAAAACCTTTTGAAGATCTAGGAAGCAAACAGAAAAAGAGAAGATCTGATGATCATAAAGACGAAGACCCAAGTGAATTGGCATATACAGCTGCACTACGTTTAAAAGAGAAAGGCCACGAGGATATCGCATCTGTCATCGAATATATATTAAAAAATCCTGAAGCAGCTGGTCAAATTAAGGAATCAATAAAAAAAACTGTGAAAACTGATATATTTACCCCAGAAAAAGCGCTTGGATTATTGCTCTCTTTAAAACTATCGAAGTGGCAATATATCACATTGCGAGAGACGGCCATTAGAGAAGGTGCTAAGGACATTTATCCATCGTACTATAAAGTGCAACAAGCGAAGCTTGAATGCTATCCGCCAAAGCAAGCAGTGTCGGTGACGGATTCATCAGCCAGGATTACACTTCAAAGTTTACTTGACATCACAGTGAAGAGAATCCTCCACACTCTTTCTAACAATGTGCAAAATAAACATTTGAAACTGATATCAAAGTGGGGATTTGATGGTGCTTCAAACCAAAGCCGATACAAGCAGAAAATGGAGGGTGAGCAAGATGATTCCAGCATTTTTATGACGTCCTTAGTGCCACTTAAACTGACTGATGGAGACAACACTTTATGGACGAACCCGAAACCGTGCTCAGCGGTGTATTGTCGCCCAGTTCAGTTTACTTTTGTGAAGGAGAGCGAAGCAGTCGTCATTGATAATAAAAGACACATGGATGATGAAATCAAGGCTCTTATTCCCACAGAGTGCAATAATGGAAATAAGGTGAACCATCAACTGATGATGACAATGATCGATGCTAAAGTCTGCACGTACCTATCTGATGCCAGATCAAATTCATCATGCTATCTGTGTTTAGCAAAACCAACTGAAATGAACCGTTTGGATGCTGTGACGTCAAAGACCGTGTCCGCTGCCGTTTACGAATTTGGGTTGTCATCTCTACACGCCCGTATTAATTGTATGGAATGTTTGTTACATATTTCGTACAGACTTGATTTCAAAGAGTGGGCAGCGAGAGGAAATGAGCACAAAGAAATGTTAAAAAGAAGAAAAAAGATTATCCAGGATAAGTTCAAAAATGAACTCAATCTTTTGATTGACATCGTAAAACAAGGCTCGGGAACTACCAATGACGGAAATACAGCAAGAAGGTTCTTTGAATTCCCAAATAAAACTGCAGCCATTACCGGGTTGGATGAAGAACTTGTAAGAAGATTTGCTGTAATTTTGCAAACAATCACTTCGGGTGAGAACATCGATGTCAGTAAGTTCAAAGATTATGCTCGCCAAACCGCAGAAAAGTACGTGGAGTTATATGACTGGTATTATATGTCTTCAACCGTCCATAAAATACTTATACACGGGGCAGATATAATCCAAAATAATGATATTGTACCGATTGGAAGTCTCTCAGAAGAAGCATCAGAAGCTCGAAATAAAGATTTTAGAAGGTTTCGAGAACATCATTCGCGGAAAAAGAACAGGCAAGATAGTAATCAAGATATCCTTAATATGCTTATTATTTCTTCAGATCCTATAATAAGTGCACAAAGGCCCAAGTTAGATACCAAGAAAAGGCAGCAGTATTTTTCTGAAACTCTCGAGATAATTCAGTTTCGAGAAACTGACTTTGAGTTTCTAGATGTTTCCAATGTGCATTATGACTCAGAAATGGATACCCAAGACGACGAGAGTGATAAGGAAAATGAATAAACTGAATAATGTGTTTTAGATTAAGTCATATTTAATAATTTTTTGTTATTTTTTTTATTTCAATAATATTATTGCATGCTATTGTTATTCCTTATTTCTTATTACTTGTACATAATAATAAAAAGTGAAGAAGTTAAGTTTCTTCTTATCAATAGTTTGTAAGATATTATAAATTACTATCTTTTTATTATCAATACATATTATATTAATAAAAACCACATTTTTGTAACCCACCATTTTATATAAATGTAAATTATCAATATAAACAATTATCAATTTGATTAAACGGTTTTTATATACATATACCTATTATATATATACCTACTAAACATTTGAGCAAATATATTTGCCTACCATTTAAAATTTGACAATACTTTTTTTCAATAATTTAAAAAAAAAATCTGCAGCTGTAACCGTTATATGGAGTATGTCAAAAAATCATGAATAATTAGTTTTATAACCAAGCAAAATATTTCAGAGATAATTTGATTTTTCATATTGGCTCCATACATTTTTTTCGTAATATTCTTATAGATGGTTATAAAACTAATTATTCATGATTTTTTGACATACTCCATATAACGGTTACTGCTGCAGATTTTTTTTTAAAAATCTTCTAAATATTTTATTTATTTATTTATAAACGGTTCCTTTCGGTGAGAATTTACCCTACCTACATCTACCTACTATTTCTAGGAACCAAGCCTAATACTATATGATTTAACGTGTTGCTAAATTCTCACCGAAAGGAACCGTGTATAAATAAATAAATAAAATATTTCGACGATTTTTAAAAAAAATTCTGCAGCAGTAACCGTTATATGGAGTATGTCAAAAAATCATGAATAATTAGTTTTATAACCATCTGTAAGGATATTACGGTTTTCCTAGCGGTTTCAGAGATAATTGGATTTTTCATATTGGCTCCATACATTTTTTTCGTAAAAAAAATATAATTCATTTGTTTTTGCGCAGAGTTAACTCGGATAACATTTTTATGTATAGTTATAGCTCATGGAAGCAATTCCCGCCAAAAAAACGACACATTAAAAGTTGAGTTGCCTATGTCTATGAAGCTCGATTTTCAGCCCACTGTGCGCCGGGTCATTGACAAATTCTCGACTTCAAAATTTCATTAAAATTCACGCGAGAGACGGGTCGCAATACCTATATAGCAACAATTCACTATTGCCACCAAGTCCAGCCAGGCGCAGATCCAGGAATGTGTGAGACAAGCGAGCGGAGCGAGAGAAATTATTGACATTTTGGGCTTAAAAGCTGGGTTGATCAATGAATGAATAAGAGAGCGGAGCGAACTTTAAATTTTTTAAATTTTGGCTTATGTGCTGTGATGATGTATGATGCTTAAATTGATGCAATTTTTTTCCAAACCACATAATCACAAGTAAAAAAACGATTCTCAGCTGGCGACGCCGCGCCGCGCCGGGTACGTTTACCAGCACGCCGCCGCCGACCATCTTGACCGCGGCGCGGATCTCTAATCAGAGTAGAGCATATTCGAATTGAATGTTGTGATGTCATTCTAATTTTAAGGATCAAGATGGTGACGTTATATTGGAGATCGGCGGTACGACCCCAGGGGTGGTTCCGCCGATTCTGACTGATACTGAGTTAGGCGGTACCGAGTCTGTGACGTCATTGCACTTAAAATAGCGAAATACGAAAATAATCTGAAATTATTTTATTATAACGTACATTATTCTACAATTTTATTCAAAAAAGCACGATGTTTCAAAATCAAAGTGCGAAACGGATCGTAGCTATACTCCCCGATGGCATTCATTTCGTCCGGTCGTGACCGATACTGAGTTAAGCGTACTCCACATGTCCGCCGAAACTTTCGGCGAAACTTTGGCCGGGACTTTGGTCGACCCTCTACATTCTCAAATATTAGGGATGTGATGGGTGTCAAACGCGTCGACATTATATCGATTCATCGGTGTAATATCGCTAATCTGCTGTAAACAGGGTCACAGAGGTGATGGCAGCTGCTCTACTGTAATTACTTGATCTATTAATATCCTGGATCATGGTCAAGTGTACCCCGAACCTGTTACGGGAAAAAGCGCTAGGAATATAAATATAAAATCGATCGAATCGAGACGACAACAAACTATCTCTACTTAGTCTATGAAATAGGCGAGACATGTCAAAAATGCACGGGACTCATAGAGAAAAAAAATTATATACAGGACGGGACTACACGAATATAGGCGAATACTCCCTCTACATTCTCGTGTTCCCGCGGAACCGTCCACATAGGGAGTGCGCATAAGAATGCCAACTTCATGTCGTCCAAAATCTCACATTTTAGCACAGACATAACAGGCTAGATATAAATCACAAATATTCCCTGTTCGCTCAATCTACAATGATTATAAATCTGGCTATCCCGTTCTTTCATCTATTGGAATACGTTGACGGATAATGACGCGCGCAATGTTTGAACGTTCGACATGTTGCTGCCGCTCGAGCGCTCCCAACGACCTAACGTTTCTTTTGAAACATCGGTGTAAATTTTATAATTTCCTAATAAAATTGAAATCGAACCATTTAAAAGAATGTCAATTTTGTGTGTAATTTAGTGCACATTTACGTGAAGACGCAACGTATGGAAATACACCTGAATTATCCTTTCACCGGTAAGTAAACATTCGTGGTCGCGGCCGGCGTTCGGAAATAAATTTTAGAATTTTTGACACAAATATGCATCGTAATAGTGTGAATTAGCAATAATTGAAATGCTTTACCTTAAAACAACATGCCATTAGAGATAGATTTAAAGTTATTGAGCAATAATTCGGTGTCAAAATAGGTACGAAAATATTTTGATGCTAACAGGGTCGGACTTAGTATTTGTTGTATAGAATTTTAATACTCAAATCTTGTAAGTAACGGTCCACAATTTTATATGTATTAGGTTTTCATAGCAAAAATGTACCTCGATAACATTTTAAATGTTCAGAAATTTTATGAAACAACGAATTAATCGCGTATTTACGTTTATTTACATAAATATTGTTTTTCTAGGTTTCCTAAAGACCAGACATGGTGATGTCTGGGTTGCAATTGGAAGTATTGCGTTGTGAACATTTTGAAGAACAAGTTAATAATTAGATGCAAGTCCCTTCTGTCCTGGTGCACCAGCATTATATGAATTTTTACTGAAAATAAAGAATATGCTGCCCGTTTAATATATTAATGTACCTATCCTTTTCATTATTATTTTTTTTTTATTTCTATGTCCTGTAGTGTGTATAATTTGTGAAGTCACATAGGCCAACCTGTGAACAATGAAGACGCTTCTAACGATAATTAAGTAAGTACCTACTTAGTTTAGAAGTTATGAGGCAACAAATAAACATTAATACCTGTCAAAATCATAACCCTCCTTTTTGCAAAAGCAAGCACTGCCAACTCACGGTATGTATGATCGCGAGATCGAAAAGATGGTGGTAGGTATCAGGGCGTAGGTTTGATTGACTAAACACCTTACCTTTTATTATAATGTATTATGTATCCTTTGTGCGGTCTCGTTACCGCACATCGTTCCGTGTCAGCATTTATGCGACATAGGCATTCCGCCAGTACGCTAGCCAGTTCACTACATACCATCAGACAGTGTACTCACGTGTTAAGGACTCAAATAAAATGAATTTACAACCTAAACTTACAAGTTTTATTCATCATATCATCTACAACACTGTGCAGAACTACCAAGAGCCTGTACATGTTTATGGTCCTTCGAGCCGGATTTAAGTGTTTTTGTGTGATTTGCGAAGTGATTGCGATCGGATTGGTCGGCCTCCCACCAGCGGGTCTTAACGACTAAATTTGAGAAGGCGCTCTACGTCATTCGTGAATGCATAAATAAATACTTAATTAACCAAAACCAAGCAAGTATCAAGGAAAAATCAATTCACTCAAGATAATTGATTAAATCAAACAATATTCAAGAAAATTCAACCCATTCAAGGTGGTTGAAAAATCAAAGAAAAAATTCAATTCACTTAAAGTAATTGAAAAACAAGTATTATCAAGACAATTCAATTCGCTCTAGGTAATTGAAAATCAATAATAAATTCAAGACAATTCAATTCACTCAAGGTAATTGAAAATCAAGAACAATAAATTCACTCAAAGCAATTGAATAAACAAGCAAATTCAATTTACACAAGATAATTGAATAAATCAAGAAAATCAAGCAAATTTAATACATGATAATTGATCAAAACAAAGATAAATCAAGATTATCAAGAAAATCAATTGAAACAAGGTAATTGATTAAATAACAAAAACTCTCAAGTTAATAAATCAAGTTTAAAAATAAGTCAAGTGAGTCCTTTCCCATAAACAATATTCAAACTAGTGAATATTTTATCAAGAACAAGAAAATCATAAAATGGAGGCATCTGATTACCTCTACCAGCAGACCACGATTGCAGAGGGAATTAAAACATTATTAATTAATTTCAAAAAAGACGGTCCATCACGCAAGACTCTGGACCTCATAAAGAGACGCATTGAAACTCTCGACAGTTACTGGGTGGAATATGAAACCAATCATAAGAAACTACGAAAAATCTTATCAAGTGACAATATTTATTTCACCAATAATTATTACAAGCAAACTTTCAACTTATACCGCGAAGCGAAAGAATATGATTCGAAGACAACACCAACCATCAGTGGTCCATCAACTTCGAAGCCGCCGCAACAAGAAAATCCATCAACTACGAAATTGCCCCAAGAAGTAAAGCCATCAACTCCGAAATTGCCGCAGCCACTTTTAACTTCGTGGGCGAGTGAAGAATCATTGGAAGATAGACATGGCGACATACAAGAAAGTGTCTCAAAAACAGATATTAATTATGGTCACCGCAAGCTAGATCACATGCACAAGAAACAGTTAAGTAATTTAAGGCATTTTCCAGAACGGTGTCAAACATAAACATACACGAAATACAAGAAAAATGGGAGTTCGAATACATCCTACATGACATAACGGCGCGTTGGAAGGCCATCGACGCCCTTCATTGGGAGCTAGATAGCCAAGTAGAAGGCTCCAATCAACAATATGAAGAGATATTTAATGATTACGAAAAACAATATTTGGATATCAAGAAACAACTAAACAGCAAACTGTGGTCGGTCTCGCATCGAGAAAAATCAACCCCTCAACTTGACATTCCAAACTTCAATTAAATATTTATTTACGCGCAAAAGATGCAATTCCTCAAGAGCAAGCTGGAAGGAGAGGCTGAGCGTTTGATACAGCATCTACAAATAAGTTCAGACCACTACGCAACTAGCTGGGAAATTCTCAACAATCGCTACAATAACAAAAAACTAATTTTATAATACACATGGAAACCCTAATGAACGTCCCAGTAACGCAACAAGGCAATTCGAATCATATCAAGCGCCTCCATGACGTCACGTCTGAGTCTCTCCAAAGTAATCAAAAGGAAGCCAGGATTATTTCATAAACCATATAATATAAAGCAATACTCCAGCAACAAGGCTGTTTCGAACGAACGCAAATGTCTCGTTTGTAAAACTCAAGAACATAGAATTTATTTTTGCAAGCGATTCCTAGAAATGACACCAACTCAGAAGCGAAATGCAATTATGAACTTTAACTTATGCACTAATTGCCTACATTGTCACGATTGTAACGGGTGTCATAATACATTACTGCATGCCGCTTTTACACAGAATGCGAACGAAGTAACAACATGGTCAAAACCAACTGCACAAAATAACCAAAGATATGAATCAAGGACATATAATTTGTATCTCAACAAGGAGATAATTCAGAAATACTTTTGGCAACAGTCTTAATAAAAATATAAGGAGCAAACGGAGACTACAGAATCATGCGTGCTCTCGTGGACCAAGGCTCTCAAGTCTCCCTCATCACCGCCAACGTGCAAGTGCTGGGCTCACTCAAACTAAATGCAGAGGCATCGTTACTGGCATCGGTACCAAAAATAACACCTGTACAGGAAGAATTAACATCTCATGTGCCTCCACGGCCGGCGGCTATGAGTTCAATAAGGACGCATACGTCATGAAAAACTTGACCAACAACCTACCCAACGCATCTTTTGCGAGACCATCGTGGGACTTCCTACAAGAGATTACATTAGCCGATCCAAACTTAAATAAAAGCAAGCCGATTGACGTGTTATTGGGAGCAGATGTTTACGCGAACATTATAATAAATGGAATGTACAAAGTCAGCAATATGACACCGGTCGCACAGCAAATGCGGCTCGGGTGGTTTTTGTTCGGAAAAATACCAAGTTTACAATGCAAGTGACTTTAAATAGTATGAAAGAAATTCACAAATATTGGAAAATATAAGACATTCCCGAAGATTCGCAATTTTCATCCGAAGAAAATTATTGTATCGAGTACTATAAGTCAACGACCTCAAGATTGAGCGATGGAAGATACCAAGTTCGACTACCGCTCAAATCCACCATCAATCAATTGGGACAATCAAAACATAAAGCTGTGGCACAGTTCAGGTCCCTAGAACGAAAATTCCAGAAAAATAAAAATATAGATCAAGAATATAAAGCCTTCATACACGAGTATCAACGATTACGTCACATGAAACCGGCGGCTCTTTGGTTCGCTACAAGTAATGCGATTGCACAATGCTATTTACCTCACCATTGCGTGCTGCGCGAGGAGTCCACTACTACTAAGACCAGCGTAGTTTTCAATGGATCGGAAACAACATCGAATAACACGAGTCTAAACGATTGTATGTACAAAGGCCCAAACCTACAAAAAGACCTTTTAATACTCATCATGAGTTGGAGGCAGTATCAAGTCGCCTTCACAGCCGACATAGAAAAAATGTATCGGCAAATATGGGTCCACGAAGACGATCAAGCTATACATGGAGAAATAACCACCACGACTTACTACAATAATATCAATTAACCACGGTGACTTACTTCACAAAAGCTGCGCCTTACCTCGCAATGATGACATTGCGTCAACTGGCAAATGATGAAAAGCACAAGTACCCAGTATTCTTGGTGTAATGAATACTTCAAGGTCAAAATGGAAACATCCGAAACAAAATATCAAGATCGTTGTCGAACTACACTCGGGGAAAGATGGCCTCGTTCGTGGGGTTACACTAAAAACAAAGAGCGGACACATGAAACGTCCCGTTACAAAGCTATCAATACTTGCAAGCTACGAAGACATGACTCAAATAAACAAGAAAACATGGATACCGCAGCGGGACCGACAAGGAGAATCCACAAACAGACAAACAAACATTCATTCTTCACGTCATTACTAGCAACATTAATGCTATTTATGATGATTATATCAAGCACCGAAGCAACTATCAATATCACCAACTTCAAAATCAATCAAAGTTTATTTTTTGATAAACTTTCCAACATGCAACTTATAAACGACGAATGAAAACTAGTTGTTTATTATCAAATGGAACATTATTGGCAAGGAAATAAGGCCCTTCAAAACTACATTGCAATGTTCGATAAAGCATGCACTATACTAAGAGAATAAACACACTGCAACGCAATCTTAATTTAGTTACGTCACGGCTACGAGGAACTCGAGCACTACAACCAGCTATTCCTGAAGCGTACTCCACATGTCCGCCGAAACTTTCGGCGAAACTTTTGCCGGGAATTTGGTCGACCCTCTACATTCTCGCCTATTAGGGATGTGGTGGGTGTTAAAACGCGTCGACATTATATCGATTCATCTGTGTAATATCGCTAATCTGCTGTAAACAGGGTCACAGAGATGAGGCAGCTGCTCTACTGTAATTACTTGATCTACTAATATCCTGGATCATGGTCAAGTGTACTCCGAACCTGTTACGGGAAAAAGCGCTAAGAATATAAATATAAAATCGTTCGAATCGAGACGACAACAAACTATCTCTATTTAGTCTATGAAATAGGCGAGACATGCCAAACATGCACGGGACAACACGAATATAGGCGAATACTCCCTCTACACTCTCGTGTTCCCACGGGACTGTCCACATGTGGAGTGCGCTTTATTAGTCAGCAATACCGCGCGCAGCCGGCCAGATGACGTCGGCGCCGGAGAGGACTTATCAATGGCATTGGATATCTCGCGAACAGCCTCTTGGAGTATTAGACGATAGATTCACCGAACAGTATGAAAAATATATCAAATTACTACAAGAGAACCAAAGGCATATCATGACGTCAAGATGTCGAAGCGTGGACAGCACAACTAGAAGCAACGCCACCAGCGCGCGCGCTGCGGGCGCCGCCCTTCCGCGCCTCGCGCCACCCCGCGACCGACGACAAGTAGCGGACGCAACATTAACCCAACTACAACTCCTAATTCAATGAAATTTTTAAGAACATACTGTTTAATGTTTATTTTTGTAATTCAATCATTATTTTATACATCAAGTAGTTATCACATCTTAATCTGTCAGGCCCGGGAATATGTACGGTCTCATTACCGCACATCGTTCCGTGTCAGCATTTATGCGACCTAGGCATTCCGCCAGTACGCTAGCCATTCACTACATACCATCAGACAGTGTACTCACGTGTTAAGGACTCAAATAAAATGGATTTACAACCTATACTTACAAGTTTTATTTATCATATCAAGATATCATCTCCAAGAGCCTGTACATGAACTAATAAATCAAATCAAATAAATTACAATATTAAATTATAAAGACAAGTTTAAAAAAATTGCGTAGTCGTCTGGAGCGAAATATAAGTCAGATTTGTTTGTGTTCGTAACGAGAAGAAAGTTTTAGCAAAATGTAACTTATCTGCAGATGGGCTTCAGTCCAAGCATTTGCATTAGTGTGTGTGTGTTATAGAGGTGAGTAACATTTTGTCTCGTATTTAAACTCGAAATATACTCTATGCTTCTGTATATACAATTTTTTATCTATGCATTTCAGTCCATTCTACTGGATAGGCTCTATTAGAGTTAGGGGTCCGCGCCACGCCGGCGTACCGCCGCCGAGTTACCTCAGTGCGCCTCCGCCGCACCGCCGCCGGGTCATTGACAAATTCTCGACTTCAAAATTTCATTAAAATTCACGCGAGAGACGGGTCGCAATACCTATATAGCAACAATTCACTATTGCCACCAAGTCCAGCCAGGCGCAGATCCAGGAATGTGTGAGACAAGCGAGCGGAGCGAGAGAAATTATTGACATTTTGGGCTTAAAAGCTGGGTTGATCAATGAATGAATAAGAGAGCGGAGCGAACTTTAAATTTTTTAAATTTTGGCTTATGTGCTGTGATGATGTATGATGCTTAAATTGATGCAATTTTTTTCCAAACCACATAATCACAAGTAAAAAAACGATTCTCAGCTGGCGACGCCGCGCCGCGCCGGGTACGTTTACCAGCACGCCGCCGCCGACCATCTTGACCGCGGCGCGGATCTCTAATCAGAGTAGAGCATATTCGAATTGAATGTTGTGATGTCATTCTAATTTTAAGGATCAAGATGGTGACGTTATATTGGAGATCGGCGGTACGACCCCAGGGGTGGTTCCGCCGATTCTGACTGATACTGAGTTAGGCGGTACCGAGTCTGTGACGTCATTGCACTTAAAATAGCGAAATACGAAAATAATCTGAAATTATTTTATTATAACGTACATTATTCTACAATTTTATTCAAAAAAGCACGATGTTTCAAAATCAAAGTGCGAAACGGATCGTAGCTATACTCCCCGATGGCATTCATTTCGTCCGGTCGTGACCGATACTGAGTTAAGCGTACTCCACATGTCCGCCGAAACTTTCGGCGAAACTTTGGCCGGGACTTTGGTCGACCCTCTACATTCTCAAATATTAGGGATGTGATGGGTGTCAAACGCGTCGACATTATATCGATTCATCGGTGTAATATCGCTAATCTGCTGTAAACAGGGTCACAGAGGTGATGGCAGGTGCTCTACTGTAATTACTTGATCTACTAATATCCTGGATCATGGTCAAGTGTACCCCGAACCTGTTACAGGAAAAAGCGCTAGGAATATAAATATAAAATCGATCGAATCGAGACGACAACGAACTATCTCTACTTAGTCTATGAAATAGGCGAGACATGCCAAACGTGCACAGCATCGTAGAGCAGCTGTCATCACCTCTGTGACCCAGTTTACAGCAGATTAGCGATATTATACCGATGAATGATATAATGTCGACGCGTTTTGTCACCCACCACATCCCTAATAGGCGAAAATGTTGAGGGTCGACCAAAGTCCCGGCAAAAGTTTCGCCGAAAGTTTCGGCGGACATGTGTAGTACGCTTTACGCGGTACCGATTCTGTGATTCTACAGGATTGGATCAACATGGGGAACAACAACGATACACCCCTGGGGTCGTACCGCCTTCGTCCAATTGAATCCAGTTCATTCTGAGTAGAGTCTATTCTAATTGGATGTTGTGACGCCATTCTATACTATTGAATAAAAATGCGAAACAGGTCGTTACTATACTCCCCTCAATGTCATTCATTTCGTTCGTGACCAACAAGTTAGGGGGAAACGATTCTGTGACGTCATTCTATACATAGAGAAAAAAAATTATATACAGAAGCAGAGAATACAATCCGAGTTGAAATACGAGACAAAATGTCACACATCTCTATAACACACACAATAATGCAAATGCAGGGACGGAACAAGGCAACCCATTTGCAGATGTTATATGTTGCTACGACTTTCTACTAGTAACGTACACACAAAATCTGACTTGTTGGCGTATTTCGCTCCTGAGGACATCGTAATTTTTTTAAACTTGTACTTATAATTTAAATAATAATTTTATTTGGCATTATAATAAAAGGTAAGGTGTCTAATGAATCAAACCCACTCCCTGATACCTACCACCGTCTTTTCGATCTCTCGATTCTACATACCGTGAACCGGTACCATCTTTATGCGGATGACTTGCAGCTGTATGCCAGTGCTGATGCGGCGAACATTGCCGAGGCTGTTGATGCTCTGAACGGCGACTTGAACCATATCAATGACTGGTCTCGTAAGTTTGGCATTTCTGTAAATCCGTCAAAATGCCAAGCCATGGTCGTGGGCAGTTCTCGACTGATTAGTCGCCTTGATTTGGCACATGTTCCGCCAGTATATTTTAATCATGTTGCTATTCCATTTACCTCTTCTGTAAAAGATCTTGGTCTTGTTATCGACAGTGCTTTTAGCTGGTCGGATCAGCTGACAGAGGTGAGCAGAAAGGTAACGGGGACATTACGGTGCCTTTATAGACTTAAATTTTTTCTTCCCTCTTCCACCAAACTTTTGCTCGTACAATCGATTATCTTACCAATTATTGACTACGCTGATGTGTGTTGCTCTGACGTCAATCGGGATCAATTGAATAAAATGGAACGCCTACTCAACAACTGTATCCGTTTTATTTATGGTTTACGCAAATACGACCACATTTCATCATTTCGTGAGAAGCTGAAATGGCTTCCTATACGGCACCGCCGTAACTTGCGCGTTCTTTCTCTTCTTTTTTCCATACTGCAGGATCCAGTTGTACCGGAGTATTTGAAATGTAAATTTCAATTCCTCTGCGATACTCATAAGCGCAATCTTCGCTCTTCTGATACTCTCTGTCTAAATCTTCCACTTCACCGCACTGGTTTTCTCGCCAACTCTTTTTCTTTAATGGCAGCAAGGCTGTGGAATGATCTTCCGGTCGATATCAGACGAAGCTCCAACAAACCTTCCTTCAAAAAAGCTGTTCGAGAGCATTTTCTAAATTCCTTGTAATGCCCGACTTTAACTTATTATTATTTGTTTTTTTTTTTTTTTTTTTTTTCACCTGTTATTTTTGCGAATGATCTTGGTAGCGTAGGCACTTGATTGAGATTTATATTCAAGTACGTTGTGCTATCTTGTTGTTGTTGGTTTTTAGTATTAAATAGTTAATTAAATTAAATATCATTTTTGAGTTTCGGTATGTGAATACTAGTGGGTAGAATTGTGTTTGTTATTAGGTACGTAAGTGTAATGTTGTAAATTTTTGTGCACTGCCTGAATTTTTTTTTTTTGTACCAGTTTTCGGGGTAGACTGGTAGATAAAGCTACGAAGCTTTAAGTCCACCTTTGTACTATTTTGTGCATAAAGTATTAAATAAATAAATAAATAAATAAACCGGCAGTGCTTGCTTTTGCAAAAAGGTGGGTTATGATTTTGACAGGTATTAATGTTTATTTGTTGCCTCATAACTTCTAAACTAAGTAGGTACCTACTTACTTATCGTTAGAAGCGTCTTCATTTTCCACAGGTAGGACTATGTGACTTCACAATAAATTGAGTATTATGTCCTCTAGAGGACATAGTCATGAAAAAAAGAATAATAATGGAAAGGATAGGTACATCAATATATTAAACAGGCATTTCAATAGCATCAAAGGACTCCATATTCATCAATCGCGAGTTCATCACGCACGCATCATTCCATGCCCACCATGTAGCCAAAGCCCCGGCTCCCAGACCAACAACACACCACTCACAAACACATCTACCCCCTTACACTTACTCCTTAGTCAGTTAAAACATTCTACAGCCATTGTGAAACGCATACCTCGTGGTGCCCGATCCTGCGTAGCTTCCGCTCTAGCCGAATCCATCAAAATATGCACACGCAACAACAATTTCGCATCCTGGCATGACCTCACCTTCTCATACAAAACACTACACGCCTCACTTGAAAATAAGATCTGCCTCACACACCAAATTAAAAACAACACTGCTCCACACACAATTACCCCAAGCGGCGCCCCGAAGGCCTCCGCATAGCAGACATAATAATAACATATTTCCTAAATTCGAAGAGAAAGTGCAAGACGGAGACTTAAAGGGCGCCGCTCGACTACTATTCTCAAACGATACCATTGCACCCGACTCACCGGAGACCGCTGCCGCAGTACAATCCAAACACCCCTAGGCCCTTCTTGCCCCCCTTTTGTAGACCCCCCATCTGACATCGCAACATGTCTCCGCGCCAAAGAGAAAGATGTTGTTGCCGCTATCACTACCTTCCCGACAGGTTCGGCGTCCGGTTTGGATGGCATCTCCCCTCAACACCTCAAGGACCTCACCAGCCACGGTGTGGGCATGGCCGGCGACCACGTCATCTCAGCCCTAACTGGGCTGGTGAATGTCATGCTAGAGGGGAATGTGTGCCAGGAAGTGACACCGATCCTATACGGGGCTAATTTAATAGCCCTGACTAAAAAAGACGGTGGCGTACGACCGATCGCTGTAGGTTCCACCCTGCGGCGATTGGCTGCCAAAATTTGTATTCGGCTAACTCGTTCTAAATTCCAGTCTCTTTTCGAACCCGTACAGGTTGGCTTCGGAACCCGCGGAGGCTGCGAGGCAACTGTACATGCCTTACGTACCTTCACGCAAGACGATCTGTGCGAGGTTATCCTTAAACTAGATGTTAAAAATGCTTTTAATTCGGTAAACAGGGAATCCTGAATAAAATTTAACTACACGTTCCGGAGATTTATAATTTTATGCTACAGTGTTATCACTGTCCTTCAAAATTATTGCACAAAAATAATGAAATTCTTTCGGCTGTGGGGTGTCAGCAGGGTGATCCCCTCGGTCCAGCGATCTTCAGTTTGGCCATAAATTCGATAATTTACAGTGTCAATTCAAAATTAAACGTATGGTACCTGGACGACGGTACCATAGCCGGGGACGCTCAGGCTGTCCTAACCGTTTTTTGAAATGATAATACACAATTTTGACCTCATTGGTTTGGCACTAAATTTTAACAAATGTGAACTCTACATTTCTGAGAAAATAGACACAACCTTGGCACAATCTATAGTCCAAAATTTTAATAAGCGTAGCCCCAAATATTAGAATACTTACAAAAGGCAGTCTGAGCCTCCTTAGCTCCCCTATTTTCGACGAGGCCATTCCACCGCTCCTAACAAGTTCGGTTTCTAAATTTAATGAATTTTCGGACCGCCTCCTTTAGTGTAGCACTGCAGGCGTTTCTGTCCTCTATCTATAGCTCGTCTGACCTTACAGGAAATATTCTTAAAGCCCCCGTGGCTACAAACTGTGAGGTCGCGTGCCTGGCTAGCTGGACCGAGCCCGAATTT
The DNA here is from genome assembly GCA_907269095.1 of Blastobasis adustella. NCBI lineage: Eukaryota > Metazoa > Arthropoda > Insecta > Lepidoptera > Blastobasidae > Blastobasis > Blastobasis adustella. The sequence goes on from OU026120.1 coordinate 140,973, forward strand.
TCCTCCCACACCCAAAATTCAAAAGGCCTGGGATAACATTTCATCTCAAGTCATATACGACACTCTCATCAATAACTCACCATCTTTAAAATACCGTGCCAGGCTGGAAGCAGTTGCCAGATAAGAATCCGGGCACTGGCTCAACGCCTACCCATCCCCCAACACCGGCACTTTCATCGACCCGATCACTCTCCGTCTTGCCATCGGTCGTTTGTATCGACCATAGCTGTGCTTCCTGTGGAGCGAGTGTGACCGCCTCGGTCACCATGGGCTTGCCTGTTTTTCGAGCGCTGGCCGCCTCTCCCGTCACGCCGCGATCAATGACATCCTGCGACGGTCTCTCGTCAGCGCCAGCGTCTCCGCAATCTTAGAACCTCAACACATTGCACGGGACGATGGCAAGAGACCTGACGGGATGTCTATGATACCGTAGAGGATGGGTCGCCCGCTGGTGTGGGACGCAACGTGCGCCGACACCCTAGCTGCGACCTATCTTCCGGCAACCGCCAAACGAGCTGGCGTGGCGACTGAGATGCGTGAGCGCTCGAAGGTGGGCAAGTACAGTTGTCTCAGCGCCCAATACAACTTTGTCGCATTTGGTGTCGAGACACTGGGTCCGTGGGGCCCGGGCGCACACTCGCTCTTCAGGGAGCTTAGTAAGCGGCTCAGGGAGGCGACGGGTGACCCACGTGTCGGCGGCTTTCTCGCGCAGCGGATAAGTATCGCCATCCAGCGCGGGAATGCCGCCGCCATGATGGGCACCTTACCGCGGGGCCCTGGTTTTGTACATATTTTTTAATTTAGTTATAAAGTTAATAAAATATTTATAACTATAAGGTTTTAGTTTAGTCAGCTCGCCTTTGTACTTTGTATTCTAATGTGTTTTGTGCAATAAAGAGTATAATAATAATAAAAAATTAAACAGGCAGCATATTCTTTATTTTCAGTAAAAATTCATATAATGATGGTGCACCAGGACAGAAGGGACTTGCATCTAATTATTATCTTGTTCTTCAAAATGTTTACAACGCAGCACTTCCAATATGCAACCCAGACATCACCATGTCTGGTCTTTAGGAAACCTAGAAAAACAAATAAACGTAAATACGCTATTAATCCGTTGCTTCATAAAATGTCTGAACATTCCAAATGTCATTTAGGTATATTTTGTGTATGAAACCCTAATACATATAAAATTGTGAACCGCTATTTACAAGATTTGAGTATTAAAATTCTATACAATAAATACTAAGTCCGACCCTGTTAGCATCAAAATATTTTCGTACCTATTTAGACACCGAAATATTGCTCAATTTGGCAATAATTTTAAATCTATCTTTAATGGCATATTGTTTTAAGGTAAAGTATTTCAATGATTGCAAATTCACACTATTACGATGCTTATTTTTATCACAATTTCTAAAATTGATTCCCGATCGCCGCTACCACGAATTAAATTACTTACCGATGAAAAGATAATCCATTTGTATTTCCATACTTTGCGCTTTCTTATAAATGTGCACTAAATTACACCGTCTTTTAAATGGTTTGATTTAAATTTTATTAGGAAATTATAAAATTTACACCGATGTTTCTAAAGAAACGTCAGGTCGTTAGGCCCTCGAGCATAGCCTCCTTCGTCTTACGAAGGAGGCTATGCCTCGAGCAATATGTCGAACGTTCAAAACATTCTTATCAAACAACTTATTCCAATGGATGAAAAAACGGGATAGCAAGATTCATAATCATTGTAGAGCGAGCGAACAGGGAATATTTGTGATTTGTGTTTAGTCTGTTATGTCTGTGGGCGGTACGACCCGGTTTGAAATCACGGACCAAGAATGAAAAATAGTCATTCGTATTTATTTATAACTTATAACCTCGTTGATATTAATTTGACAAGTATGACAAGTAGCACAATTTTAGGTTATGTATGTTTTGTACTTGCTTCGTTCGTTTGATTAAGCCCTCGTATTTGTGTCTATTATTTATTTAATAATGTGATCAATGTAATTTCAATAAGTATTCTGTCTGTACTTCGTGTAATATTTAACAGCCGAAGTGAGTACCTCGAGCAATATTTTGCCAGTGACAACAACCACCCCAGCGTACCATTAAAAACTATCGAAATGGCAACTAATTACGCAAAATATGCCCAACTAATAAACGCGTCCACAAACTATGCGCGTCGGATGAGGAGGTTGTCGAACAGAATCTTCGGGGAGGTCGCTATTACCACGAATCCCAAGTCGATGAAGGTCGTCAAGATGTTCAGTGCGCGGCCACTGCACTCTGACGAAACGGTGATGCACTACTACCCGCGGCACATGGAGACGCACGCGCTGATGCTGCGGCTGCGCGAGTACGGGCTGTTCCGCGACGAGCACCAGGACTTCAAGGAGGAGATGCGGCGGCTGCGGGAGCTGCGCGGGAAGGTCAAGGTCTGGCGGCGCAAGCTCGAGGATGCCCCAACGGAGAAGTCGTAATACTGTTTTTTTTAGTAACTATAGCATTAATTTAGCTAATGTACAATATTTGTAAATAAATTACCCCTGTTAGAAATATGGTTTTCCTTTCTAGATAGAAAGTTACTAATGTGCTGGTCATATTGTATAAAAAAGCCTAAACATTTGAATTAGAGGCATCATTTGGGTTGCTTTTATATTAATTTCCTATTATCTACCTACTTCAAACCACTTTTTCCCTTTTCCTTCGATTGTACTACTCACATAATCAAAGTGCTTCCTATTGGAATAGTGTAACTTTTTAAGACAAATTAATATTCTCTTCAAAGATAATGAACAAAGGTTTTTGAGATTACAACCTGTGAGTTCAAGTGCAATGCATGGGTAGAATAATGCTAGAATAATTCACAAATTCAATAGGTTCACTAGAATAAGAAATTATTAAAGTCCTCCATAATTTTTATAGCTTCATCACCAGATCAGTCTGGTTGTACCAAGAGATAAAATATATGGGATATTATATCCTACATTTTGTAGATCCAGTACTTACTTTCTCATTACATTGATCCTGTTGTAGGACTCCCAAATGGTTCCACTCCACTGCTGGACTAGTTTATTCATTTATAATATGTGTGACAGGCAGGTATACAATAAAACAAAATAAAAATATACATAATTTATTACTTATAAAATTCTGTCAGCATTATCACTAATATCTTAAGAAATGCCGCAACTGTTTGACAATAACCATATGGGGTGCACAACTGTCTGTGCACAGCCTCTATCTCAATGACAAACCGTACACATCAATGATAAAATAGTCTGGGTATTTTAAAGCTGTAGTAATGAACAGAGAGCAGTTGATTTTCCTCCGGTTTTATCTCAAGTAGTTTATTTAAGTCAACTGAAAGGTGTTCTAGAAGCTCAATACTTAGGACCCATATTTTTTCACTGATGAGGTACTCTGCTGCGAAATAAGTCGAGTGGAAAAATCACTCCTCGTAAATAGAACGACATCATCGCCGGCGCGTTCGGGCGGGGCCACTCTGGCGGGGTGGGGCGGTGGGGCGGTGGGGCGGTGCCGTCCCCGGTCGGCTCTGCGGGTAGGGGTCGGAGGTGGGCCGGGGGCGGGCGTGATCTAGGTGTAGTCGTTGAAGTCGTCGATGGCGACGCGGCGCGCCAGGTCGGGCGTGCCCGCGTAGGGCTCCTGCGCGCGCGCCGCCGCCGCCAGCCGCTCGGCCTCGGCGCGTCGCCGCACGCGCTTGATCAGCCGCAGCCGCTCCAGCGCGTTGCTCGCGTACGGCAGCCCGCCCATCTTCAGCGATTGGGAGATCTGCGAAGCTAGCTGGGAACGGAAACGGAAACGGAGTCGTTACTGAGGGTACGCTTTAACAGAAACCAGATAAATGCAGCGATCAATTTGTTGATGACAGCCCGCCCTACTTCAGTCGGGTCCGCAATTGTGCTGATATATTATATTTCAACCTTACCTGCACTGTTTAAATATTTCGTACACACTATATACGCATGCATCCACCTATTAGAGTGTGGCTTCTATGATGAGGAGCCTGTCTGGAAAGTAGCTTATTCTATTTCTGACGTAAAAAATGAAAAATTTATGGAAGCTAATAAATATGAATATGAATATAAAAATGTTTGCATAGCCGTGTTCTAGTAACAGTAGGACAGTATATTTTTGATTGGGAGAGGGCATCAGGACATCGGCACTGCCAGCTTTGCCACGACAGTTGCCGCTTTCCACCAAATGGACTGTCAGCTCACTCGTCACGAAGTTCCGTATATTACCGAGGCGTGCAACGCGAGCTGTCTTGCGAGGACTGCGACGTTGGCGTCGGAGACGAGCTGTGGCTCGAGATGCGGCAGGAACTTGGTGGCCACCGTCTCGTCCTTGGTCTTCACCGTCACCAGGTTCATGCCGTGCGCCAGCGGCTCCACCACCACTATGCAGAAGTTCAGCTGGCCCTGGGGATCGGAACACACTCTCTGGAATATCTTCAATATACATTGTACAGTTTACACTTTTATAAAAAGTATAAATATAGACTCTGCCGTAGCCTTATCGCATACCCGTATGGTTGAAATGTTGAAGTCGTGCCCCGAGTCGTTGTACACGATGGAGACGTAGTCGTTGCCGATGTACTTGCGCTTCTCGTTGCAGCTCGGGTCGGCCGCCGTCGTCGGCATCGCCGTCGCCACGTGGAACAGCACCTAACACATATTGGGGCCATTAGGTATTTTTACAGGATCTAGTCAGGCATTTCACCACCATCTCACCTGGTGTGAAGTGACAGTGCGGTCGAAATGGGACATGCCTGTCTAATACTACTACTAACAGATATCTACTATGATATAAACTAAATGATTTCCGCCCGCACACCCAATGATGATAGTAGCCATAAATTGAGGTCGCCATAACCCGTCCGTGACGTCAATGCGTTAGGGGTAGGAATCCCTTAAACTATATCTTTTACTTGCATCCTACTCCTCGTTGCTGCCTGCTGAGGGTCGACCACCGCCTTGCTTTCTATATTTAGCGATATTTAGTGCTTAATAAAGCAATCGGTAGCGACATGTTTCAATTTGTTGGATTGAGAGCATGGAAGCTGATCCGACCAACGTATCGGGCTACGACCTCGGGGTCTCCTTCGTTCTACCTTTCCTATGATAATCAGTTTCTGGTTGTGTTTTCCTTCCTTGTGGTGTGCCAAAGTATTGCAGAATCCTTTGGATATATTGAGAGCATACACCTACATAATAAAATAAAATAAAAAAATGCTATCGATAGGGCACTGACCTGCATGACGTCATCAGTCCAGACGTAGGTGTACCGGCCGTCGCGGCCGCCCTTCTCCAGGTTGATGAAGATGTCGGGCGGCGCGTGCGAGTCCGCCTCCAGCGACACCAGCGCGCCCAGCCCGCCCACCAGCTCCGCGTATCTGGGCCCACAGACGACCTTAGCTATAGATCAACTCACACACACAACCTATTCGTCGCCGAGTATCAAGTTAAGGCATAAAAACTATAGTTTTTAAGCGACTCGGCAGATAAAATAATAGACTGAGACACCTCATGTAGAGTGGCCACCGCTGCCTCAGCACTAGGAGTATCATCAATGCGGTGCCTATCTTTGAAATTCCGGGACACGTTACTGTGGCAGTAAATAGGCAAGTAAATGCTAGTTCTCCACGGGGCCCAACTTCGGCCCTTATTAAGTTACAGCTTTCCATCGGGTGGGCTGTCCTGCACTCAGTAGCATAAAATGAAAATAAAAAGTGGTCATAAACTTTTTAACGATTGGATGTGGATGGGCTACCGCGCCGTCGAGGTTAAGTTGCTCAAGACGTTTGTCGGGACCTGTACGTAGTGTGCGAGAGTGAATATGCCACTCACGAGCTCATCATCATCAGCCCATACCAGTCCACTGTTGGACACAAGCTTCCCCCAATGAGTGCCAATGCAGGATGCATTCCTCGGGTCGTCGCATCCAGCATCCACCCGTAAATCGACCATCCAAAAAGCACACGCTACCTCAAATAGACATACACAATACGTCCTTGTTCGCGACAGCATTCACTTTGACAACATTCTTTACCCTTAAAACGATTTAAAATTCCACAATTAAAAATTTAACGGTCGTTAACTTCTGGCTCGGAACTAATTCATATGTGTATGTTATATTCAGAACGATAATAATTGTTGTAATACCTCAAAGGATCATATTTGTCAAAATTTTATGTAGAACTTGTTTGTAAAAGAACAGTTTTAGTCAATTATTCTTTAACTTCGTTACTAATGATGGCAGATGGGGGTCTATTCACTTTTAATTCAATTTTCATTGGTGGTATATTTCATGATAATTATTTTAAAAATATTATAAACTGTTCTACTTACATCGAATTTGAACGAATACGATTTTGTAAATGGTTGTCACTAACCTGACGCTACCGTACTGGTTGGCGAGAATGGCGCCCTCGTCGGCGTGCTGGCCCGGCCCCGCGTACAGCACGCCCACCTTGAACGTCTCCACGGGCGGCACCAGGTCCAGGTTCTTGATGGTGCGCTCGTGCTGCGCGCCCGACACGCGCAGCGGCCGCTCCGCCAGCGCGTTGGGCGCCGCCAGCGCCTCGCCCGGCACCGGCGGCGTCGTGGGGTGCGTGCTGAGGACACCCCCACCCCCACCGTTAAACCATCGACCGACACAACATTTCACCTGCAGTGAGGCTTCATTTCTAATTTTGTCAATCAAAATGTGAAAAATTTCAATTACAAAATTCATTAATTATAGATTGCACAAAAACTTAAATACCTCATATTGACGGGAGTCAATCAAATAATAAAAATAAATAGTCTCAACACATTAAATTAAAAAAAAAACCGTGATTATTTACTGTTAAATCCGATTTGAAAATCTCAAGCCTGTCTATAATTTACATAGTATATACCAATTCGACAATTTCCTCTAGGTATCTGTTGAGAATAAGGAGCATAAAAATGAGAACCAACAAAAAGGCGAACAACCCACTTCATATTGTGGTAGAGCTGCAGAAAGACGAAGGAGGGCGTGGCGCCGCCGCCGCCGCAGCCGGCGCCCCCGCCCGCGGGCTGCGGCGCCCCCGCCGCGCCCCCCGCCCCGGCGCCCCCCACCGCGGGCCCCGGCGGCGCCCAGCGCGCGCGCCGCGTGGGGCTCATCACGGAGATGGTGTACGAGCGCTTGGAGCGCGCCAGCGGCGGCAGGTCGTCGGGCTCGGCGCGGGCCGGGCCCGCCGCGGCCCCGGGCCCGGCCCCGGCGGCGGGGGCGCGCGGCGCCAGCGGCGGCCGGGACGTCGACACCGTGCTGTCGCTCGACGTCTGCGGAACGGGAAAAACGTCAGCTTTGGGACTTTTCTAACATGACATTATGCTCCATCCACTAAAGTTGATTTGGTTGATGGTGATAGATGACAATGACAATATGCTATGATCCAATCAAACTATTTTTACTGAGACCAGGACATTATATATGTTCATTCAATTTGATCTAACAATAATTTCCGCGAAACATATTTAATAAGCCGAAATATGAATAATAATATGTAACCGATAAGAAGAAAAAGCAGAATATTCGGTGTCTCGGTCGAATGCTTGACCGAATATTCGGTATTACCAATAGGGCTAGCACAAGTTGCTCTCGCACGCGATAAGCGAGAAATGGCGCGACATAGGTATTGCTTTCTCTTTCATCTTAGTATTGAGAGAAGGAAACAAACGCTTTCTCGCGGCGCGAGCTTTGTCGCGCTGATCTGCCAAATGCTGGATCATGGTCAAGACGCACCGGGTTCTCCCGCGCTAGAGCACAACCGGATCATCTTGGCGACGATGATGATGAGCATTTTACTAATATGACTAAAAGGATCTTGAGGCATTTCAGTAAATAAATTAGCGAATGTTTTTATATGAAGCGATCAGTACCTTCTGCAGCGCGTGGTGGTCCCTGGGCGCTCCGCCGCCGCCGCTCGGGCCTTCGCCCGCGTCGCTGCTGCTGCCTAAGGGTACAACTTTTACGATCACACTGACCAAACATTTACAAAGACTACGGTGATCTAGAGATTAATGCATCCATCTTAACACGCGTTCAGTTATCAGTACAATTTAACTGTATAGTTTCTTTACACAAATGGAATACATACATTACGTTTAGGTATAGATAGTTCAACTCAGTTGTGCGCGCGGCGCTATGTGGGCGTGCGCTTGTAAATATACAGCTTTCATTTATGTGGCAGTGACGCGACCGCTTGGCGTGCCAATGGCGTGGCGTCATTGTGACGTGTCTTTATATGTACAAGGTTTACCCACATATAGGGCCGCGCGCACAACTGAGTTGAAATATCTGTATCTAACGTAGGTATTTGCCGGACACAATAAATAGCCCGTCGGCAATAATAAAAAAGCAAAATAGTATCTCGTCTATATTAGAACCGTACCCGGATCCGAGTTGTAGGTCATGAGGGGGTGCGGGTGGTGCGCGGGCTGGGCCGGCTGGGGCCGGGGCGGGCCGGGGGGCCCCGCGGGCTGGTGCGGGGAGGTGCCGGGGGTCTCCTCGGGGATGGCCTCGCACGACACGCGCATGTCGCTCTTCTTCGCCGCCTTCTTCGCGTCGCGGAGCAGCGAAGCCCTGCGGCGGGGACGGCACGTCTTACGGCTATACTCAATATTTGTTCTATACCAATTTGTGTAGCTTGTACGAGGCTTCTAAATAGCCAGTATTTTTACAGCAGTATGTGGTTGCCTGCAATATTGACGTTCGTCACGACAACATTACAGTGCAGCTGAAACATCAAATAACAATGGACAAAATCCGGTAGCCACATTGTAGAAGCTCCTTTACAGCAATTTGAGTACCGTTTTTTTTTCAAACACACGTTTTGACTACAGAAAATTCAAAATGTCTTCGAAATTTAGTCTCTAGTTTTCACATGTGTAACACGGATGAAAATGTGAAAACTATCAGGGACTACGTTTGCTGACGAGTGGTGTATCAGACAATACCGCGAGCCCTCGCGCGGCGCGCAAGAGCGCAACCGGGATTTAACGCTAAGATGACGATGATGGAATATCAGACAATGTTTGGTGGCGGGTTCAGTAGGTATAATCTGACGTATATCGTACGTGATGGGCGCGGGATCCTGCGCGGGCAACACTAACAGGGCAGGCGGAGAGGGCGGGGGTGCGAGGGGCCCGGCGGGGCCCGCGGGCCCGGGGGGCTCGGCTGGCCCGCCGGGCGCGGCCTCGCACAGCTTCCAGGAGGACGACATCTCTGGCGAGGAGTTGGAACGCCGGACCGGGTGCCGGGATTTGCCCTGTTGGTTATACAATATTGCTTTAGTCTCAAGTCGCTACTTCGCTACCCCCCGGCTTCGCACGGGCTTCGTCGTTCATTTACTCCATCTATTGGTAAAGTAGTTTTTTTTATTTATCGCACAGACGGACGGATAGACGCGGCTCGGGACTTATGTTTTATAATATTTAGTGATGTACAGGCGGCCAAAAATGTGGTCTGTCATCCTCCAAAATTGAAGTTCGGTTTAATTCATAAAACAAGTAATTTTCTCTTGTAATAATATTGTAAAATAAATAATAAATAAATATTCGTGGACAAATTCACACAGCGCCATCTAGCCCCAAACTAAGCAAAGCTTGTGCGATGGGTGCTAAATAACTGATAAACTACTTAAATACTCTTTTAAATACATACTTATTATACATAGAACACCCAGACCCGTAACAGAAATTAAAATTCATCATTTCAATTTCTGCCCGGCCGGGAATCGAACCCGGAACCTCTTGCGTGGCAGACTGAGCCACTCAGGTCGTCAACTCTTTCCTAACTATATTTTGGTGACACGGGAAGTTTTGTCAAAACTGATAGACAATTTTCTTGGCCGATTGTACTCCTTCAGGTTGGAGTTAACTATTTATAGACAGGCCTGCCTTATTTTACTTGTGGAATACCATTACTCGACAACACTAAACTTGTTCTATTACGAAAGAAGGTCACTGTTTATGCGGAGGACGTTATAGAAAGTAATGACTAATTCTAGTCAAGTAAAGGGCATTTTTTACAGTAGACCCAAGCCATCTAGTATAACCTGTGACTTATAAAAGTCCTAAGTAATGAAGTCCTAACACTGTCGCTGCGGCCGACGCAACAACTGCGTCCGCACTCGGCGCTCCGCGGGTGCGGCCGCCGCGCCGCGGTCGCTCCATTAATACGCGCGCTACGATACTGAGCACTGCTGGAGCGTCTCTGGTATTTAAGTTAGCAGGGGCAGTGAGAAGCTCACCTGCGGTATCCCACTTAGCAGATCGTCATCGTGTGCAGCGGTGGGGGCGCGCTGCGGCGAGCCGGGGATGTTGATGGGCTGCGTGCTCGCGCGGCTCGGGCCCGCCGCACCCGCCGCACCCGCCGCACCCGCCGCACCCGCCGCGTCGGGGGGACCAGACGCACCCGCCGCGGCGGGCCGGCGATCTCCGGTTGCTACCGTCGTGTCGGAACTGGGGAGGGTAATGTTGTTGTTATGGAGAATAGAATGTATACATACATTTGTGTACATTTGTGCGAAATAAAACCAAAATGAACTATGTGTGGGATTAAGAAGCAACAAGATGTAACTACAGTCTTGCGCAGGTAGCCACTGCGAACACGCGTCAATACCTACTCGCTCGCGCCGGTCGTGTTGTTATCGTACCTATTGTTTTGTTCGTGCGTGCGTGAATAATAAAATAACCTCCTGGCTACTACTATAACGTAAAAGGGTAACTCCTGTTAACCAGGAACCCCTGATAACAAAATTAATCCCATCCCAACGTCGCAAAATACCCCAACGTCTCAACAAACCCCAAAGTTGCAACAAAAGTCTAATAGTTCCACAAAAACAACAAGTTATGCTAACGTAATCTCGACAACATGTTTCCCCAAGAAAGATCAAGCTATAATCTTGGATTCTATCGATGGAGTAACACTAAGGGAGTACCTACTTGCTTTATCCTCTGTTATACCTACGACATCTATCCGTTTTATCTCTGGCATATCAAATTCTCGTATATGTATCTATACGGACTCAAAAAATAACAGCAGACTAGCTTATAGACGGGAAAAAGGAAATTACTGTCCAAGGTAAAATTCTTGAAATTAAACCATTAATTACTAGAAACAAAAGGATTGTTCTGTCTAATGTTTGTCCCGTTATCCCACATCACGTAATTGAGAAAAAATTTGAAGAATTGAATGTCAAAATAATGTCATCAATTACTTTTATGAAAATTGGCGTAACGGACCCCGGATTTTCACACGTACTGAGTTTCCGAAGACAACTCTTTGTCTCTCCCGAGGACGAGAAACGCCTCCCTGAATCATTCCAGATAACGTTTGAAGATACCAATTGTTGGATTTACATATCTACTGAGTCGCTTAAATGTTTTTCCTGTAATAGTATGGTACATGTGGCAAAGAATTGCCCCCAAAATTCAATCGGCCCAGAAACACAACTAGAAGAAGAAATAATTAAAATATTTAATAGAAACGACGATTTACCATTATTAACCCCTATCCCAGACACAATATCACAACTGTTACAAGGAAATTCAAAGGGAGTAAAACGCATTCACTCGCCTACTACTACCGAATCTACAAATACCGAGTTCCTAAAACCTTTATATGGAGTAAGGGCGCAATGCTCAAAAGAAGACGACTCGGAAGTTATGGACCTCGAAACTGATGAGTCATCTAGTAATATCTCACTGGAGAATACCGAGGAAAGAACAAGTATAAAGAAAAAGCTAAAGAAAATTGATCCTAGAGGAGAGGAAGAGGTCTGGACAGATATACAGAAGAACTTGACAGATCAAGACACAGAAACTTTTCCCTTAGAGTTGGACCAGTTCATAAGTTTAATAGATAGCATAAGAGGAAAGCAAAATGTCAAAGAAGTGGTCTATTCATATACAGATAATGTTGAAGACCTCATTACCATGTGCAACAAGCTACACTCGAAAATGAATAAAAGTCTTAAAACTAGATGCTCCCGCCTATCAAGAAAACTCCATGAGATAATTAATAACACCATTAGCACTTAATTAAAGTATACAATTTTTTTCCTTTTTATAAATACAAATATAGATAATACACTATTATATACTTTTGTAATAGTTTATACATTGATGAACATTTTACAGTGGAATGTAAATGGATACTATGCAAGATTAGAAAATATTACATTGTTAATTAACCAGCCTGCATTTGTTTCCAAGAAACAAATTTCTCTTCTAACTATTGTGCATCATTAAAAGGTTATGAAACATTCCATAAAAATGGAATCCTTAGTGGTAAAACTAGCGGTGGAGTAGCAATTTTTATAAAACCATACACCATTCCCTGTCAAGTACAATTAAACACGCATTTGGAGGCAGTAGCAATCCAAATAAATTCCCGTTAAATATCGCAATATGTAATATTTATCTTCCTAATAGTAGTCCTTTAAATACAAACAATTTAAATAACTTGATCACTTAACTCCCGACACCCTTCATCATTATGGGAGATTTTAATAGTCACCACTTCTATTGGGGATCTGAAAAGTGTGACATCAGAGGTAGATTAGTTGCAGACTGGCTAGATAACAACAAAGATATCCTTGTACTAAATTCCGGACAACCAACACATTTTAACAGCAACACAGGAAGTACCCGTGTTATAGATCTAACTTTTGCTTCACAAAATATAGTATCATATTTTGAGTGGAATGCCTTAGAAGATCTGTACGACAGTGACCACTTTCCAATCTTAATTCAATCCCAAATTCAGGAATCACCTCCAAATGACATAAAATTTCCCAAAAAATGGAAATTGCGCGATGCTGATTGGTCAAAGTTTCGAGAAGAGGTAGATATTAACATTTCTAGGTTAATAGATTTAAAATCAAACGTAGATTCTTCTATCACAGACATTGTACATCAATTCACTGATGTTATTATCCAAGCAGCTAACAAATCAATACCAAAAACATCTGATAATTATAATAAAAAAAGTCTACCATGGTGGAATGAAGATTGTAATGTGGCAGTTAAAGAAACTAAGAAAGCCCTAAGAACATTAAAAAAATATGCTAGAAACCATCCAGATTCCAGTCTTAAAATCGAATACAAAAAGAAGAGAGCGAATTGTAGAAGAATACTTAAAGAAAGAAGACGAAGAAACTGGGAGGACTGGGTATCATCTATTTCTAACAAAACACCGGTTGGTGAAATGTGGAAAAAGATACATAAGATTAATGACCACAATACTCGATTTACCAATATAATACTTGAAAAATCAGACGGTACATTGATATCTAATCCTATTGACACTACCGATATGTTAGCTGAGACTTTCGCTTTAAATTCCAGCTCAAAAAATTATAACGAAAATTTTATTAGACAAACTCTCACAAGAAACGGACCAATCTAACTTTGAATTAAACAATAATTCGAACCCAATTAATAAAGAAATATCAATGCACGAACTGACGTTTGTGCTCTCCCTAATAGGAAATACTAGTCCCGTACCTGATAACATACCAAATACAATAATTAAACACTTACCTATTAGTGGTCTTGACTATTTACTTGATCTATACTACATTTGGTCCAAACAAGTATTTCCAGATAGTTGGAAAGAAGCCTTAGTAATCCCAATATTGAGACCAGGAAAAATACCTAGTTTACAATCAAGTTATAGACCTATATCTCTAACTTGTAACCTTTGCAAAATACTTGAAAAAATTATTAGTAGATAATATGGATAAGATGGTATGTAGAAACAAACCAGTATATTTCCCCATTTCAATACGGTTTCCGACAGTTTCGATCAACCGTAGATCATTTGATGAATATTGAAAATGAAATACTAGAAGCCTTTGCAAATGATAACATCTTGGTAGCCGTAGCATTAGATATTGAAAAAGCTTATGAGATGGTCTGGAAACACAGAGTACTAAGGCTTTACAGCAAATGGATATTAAAGGCAGTACTTTAGCATTCGTAAAAAATTTTTTGACTGAAGGATCAATTAAAGTAAGAATCAATGATGTACTATCTAAATCTACCAATATTGAAAATGGTTTGCCTCAGGGCTCAGTCCTTAGTGTGATATTATTTCTGATAGCTATTAATGACGTTCTCTCTAATGTTTCAAATCCAGTAAAAGGTTATCTTTTTGCGGATGATATAACAATAACATGTAGCGGTAAAACTCTTAAATCTACTTTAAAACTCATTCAAAATACATTAAATCAATTTCAAAATTGGGCAGAAACATGTGGATTTAAATTTTCAAAATTAAAGACAGAGTTTATTGTGTTCTCAAAGAACAAATTAGAAATTAAATTTAAACGGACATACAATTAAAGAAGTTAATAATGTAATAAATATTGGGATTAACACTTGATACAAAACTGTCATGAATCTCGCATATAAATATGTTGAAAACTGAATGTTACAAAAGGTTAAACATCATAAAAGTTTTGTCACCAACAACATGGGGGGCTGATCGAAACTGTTTGTTAAAAACCTATCGAGCCATAATTAGACAAAAATTGGATTAAGGATTAGTTATATATGATTCTGCAAACAAACTTATATTAGATTCCCTAGAATGCATTCAAAATACGGGTCTTCGCCTTAGTATAGGCGCGTTTAAGACTAGCCCTTTTAAAAGCATAATCGCTGAATCCCGGGAAATACCATTACACTTCAGAAGAAAAGAGATGGCCATAGTCTATGCAGCGAATATATTAGCTCAACCAGAAAATCCAACGTTTAATTATTATACAAAACAAACAGCTTCAGATTTAGAATATCAGTTTCGACCTGGATTGCCACAATTAAAAATTAGAGTAGCAAAGTATTTAAAAGAACTGGATCTCGGTATTCCTCCTGTTTTTATCAAACAATTATGTTCCTTTCCACCTTGGGAAAAAATAGACCCCCCTATCAACTTAAAATTAGCAAAAAATATCAAAGACAATACACCACAATATATTTACAAGAACCTATTTCATGAACTCAATGAGAGATATAAAAATAGCAAGATATATTATACGGATGGGTCAGTTAAGAATGGCAGATCAGGGTGTGCCATTGTACCAGGAGATGAATATCACCGATGCAGACTTTTGGATTGTCACTCGATCTTTAGCTGCGAAGCAATTGCTATACTTAAATGTTTAGAATTAATACAAAAAGAACCAAATTTTAGGAAATTTGTAATTTATACTGATTCCAAATCATGTTTGACGGCTTTACAAAATATTAAAAACATACATTCTCTTATTACAGAAATCAAGCAAAAATTACTTAACCTTATAAGAAGCAACTTTCAAGTTGAATTAATCTGGATTTCTAGTCATCAAGGGATAATTGGAAATGAGAGCAAAAAATGCAACTGAAATGACTCAGATTGATAAATCAGTTAAAGCAAGTAAAGCTGAAATTAAAAAGATAGTCAAGTTAGAAATTAGGAAGCTTTGGGATATTGATTGGAAAACAGAAAACCCAAGTAAACTATTTGATATATGAAAATCAATTTTTGAAAAATCACCAACTTCTTTCTCATGCAGAAAAGATCAAGTGGCTATCACTAGACTCCGTATCGGGCATACAAATCTAACTCATATTCATTTGATTACTAAAGCTGAAAGAAATAAATGTGATAGGTGTGGGCTGGACTTAACTGTGTTTCACCTCTTAGTTGAGTGTACATCCTACAATGCTGAAAAAATTAAATGTAATATTCCTAATAATATGATACACTGTTTAGATCAAGAGGGATGTACGCGTACACTCGAATTTTTGAAAATGATACAGTTATATAAATATTTGTAAGTTGCCGCGGTCGTTGATGACCTTTGATGTTAAAAAGCGACCTTAAATAAATAATAAAAAATGATGTAACTATTTAACTAAAAACGGGTTCAACGTGGTGTGTGCGTAAATATGTCAAATTAAGTGAATATGTAGAAGCCCAGGGCGTGATCTAAAATTTTAAAACATTCGCTACATAGCGAACCCGACTTCAGTTTGATTTGACGTAATTTAATTTGAAAAAGTCACTCGTGTACACTACGAGTGGAATCCAAGCTCGCTCCCACCAACGTCTCAGTCAAGCACTCCAACTTACCTAGACTTCTGCAGGTCAGGATCGGGATTGGGCTTGGTCTTGCCGGGGGCGGGGGCGGGGGGGGTGCGGCGCGTGGCGGCCGAGGCGGAGTCGGCGCGCGGGCGCGGGGCGGGGGGGTCCGCGGGCGGGGGCGCGCTCAGCAGCGCCGCTAGCTCCTGGCAGACACAACGACGTCATCAGTATAGTACAGTGCACTGCTAGACAAAGACGCTCTCGCGCGTCTGTGGGAGACTATGTTTGTGTGCAGACGCACGACTTTGAGTGCTTGTTTTGACACTTTTTGTCAAATTCTGTTATTTAAATGACAGATACAGACAAAACATGTTTTGAAAATAGGTTTATGGAATGTCAAACAACTTTTATGAATAAGACAGATGGAGGAGACAGCAATGAAAATCTTGCGTGAAAACAAATGAGATTATGTTGGTCATACAAATTACTATAATGTAAGTTTAGCAACTGAATGCGATTACGTTTCAAATAAATCATCATCATCTATCATCCTAGCGATCAATCCCGGATAGTGGCGGACACTCAATCTGGTTTTCTTACTCTTTTCTCTTGACTTCGTTGACTCTCGCATCCAGCTTAACGACGTCAATACATCATCCTTAGGCCTCCCTCGGAATCTCTTTCTTGATGCCGTACGCGAGCCAGGAAGCCCACGCAGGGGAACCCTCCAACCGTCCTCCACTCCAACTCGTGCGCTCCCGTCGCGCGTCGCGCGTCGCGTACCTGCAGGGGCGACTGGTCGTGCGCCAAGTTGAGCAGGTCCCAGCTGGTCTGGTTCTGGCCGCGCAGCACCCAGGAGACGTCCCCGGTGGGCGAGCGCACGTGCACCTCGGCCCAGCCGCCGCACCAGCACGGGCAGCCGCCGCCCAGCCCGCGCGCCCCGCCCGCGCCCAGCGCCGCCCCGCCCGCCCCGCCCGCCGTCCCCGCCCCGCCGTCCTCGCCGTCCTGACAACAAGGTGCGCTTATATCGGTCTATTCGTCTAAGCAATACAACATTAGTATGGTCTAATAACATAGCATATTGATACTAATTCAGCAAATAACACTTATTTTGTAAGTATGACGCTTGAGTAAGTACCTATCTATTTAGAAATTAATGCGATATCTATAGATAGATTGAGTTTAGGCGAATCCCGTATAAGCTTTCGTAATAAAATCGGGTACCTAATCAGTGAGGTTAACGATTTATTCAACCAAACATTAATTCGATCTACTATAGAAAAAACATTTTCGGATATTTTTGAATAGATAAAAAAGTCACGAGACTCGATCTCGTTCGTGAAAAATATTTGGACAGCATTTCGCAGCTGACACAATCTTCATGATAAGCAACGCCATTTGCTACAAAACTTTCCCAAGTTCATATTCATATTCGTTTATTGCTTCACATGGTAATATAATAACATTGGATCTTTACAGTAGATAAGTATCTCAATGTGACCCTGTGAGGGCACTGCAAAATAATAAAAAATATAGTAAACAAAATTATCCTTACAATTAATCTAGATTCCATATTGCATAAATTATTACATGTTCATTAATAATAAATTAATTAAATAATCAACTAGCTATATGTCAAAAATAAGAATATGAGTATGTCAATTAATTATCAAAATTAAATAAAGTTAAATGTCACCTTTTCAAATTAAATTACACGTCAATTATCAATAATAATTAAATTAAATGTCAATCACCGATTAAAATCATTATAAAAAATATACAGGGTGTTTCATAATATATGTATAAAGCCGTGAACTGGATGGAGTGCTAAACGTATTAAAACGATAGGTACAATTACTATTTTCTTGCGTGGAATTGTTAGCGAGAAAATGACTATCGAACTTTTTCTTTTTCAATGTCGATAATGACATTTTGAAAACGAAAGACCGCATCTCTAGAAATCAGTTGTAATAGGTTACTCAAGTTCATAATCAGGTCAATCAACCGAAGACTACAAATTTATCAATTACAGATAGGATATAGGTGTTGTATTTTTTGGTTCGAGGGTTCTGTACAAAAAAATATTGTAATCAATTATGATTTTAATTCAAAAGGTTCATTCATAGTTTTATCGAAAGTGCACCACCACCTAACTAATAGCAAAGTAGACAAATCTAAATTACTGTAGCATATTAATGTAGCAAACTCTAATTAATGTAACATCTTTGTCTTTACGAGTTTGCTTTCTCATGTCATGTCTATCCGTAATGTTTCAGTGTCGCGTAGGTAATCGTATCTATCTGCCATGAGATTTTTCGATACCTACACACACATATTTTAGTATCAAGTACAATAAATAAAATACCCTAGCGCCGCCGGCCGTAATGAATGTAACATAAATAAAACAAAGACTGTAGGTAGTGAAGCTTAAGACAGACCCCTCTACTGTTGTGGGGAAGGCTCAAACTCTTAGTAGATTGTTATCGGCTATTAATGATGATTAAAATGCGTAAGATTTCACGCTATTCTCGTTAACTAAAATTAACTAAATGATTCTTAGTTGATGGAGCCTGTATACCTGTAAATATCCCATGCTTCACCCAGTTGGAGAACTTAGGTTACCTAGGTGGAGCACGGACACAAACACAATTTTAGAAATTACTGTCTAGGTTACTGTCATTGTACCAAATTACCTGATAAAATAGTGGTAAGCAAATGTAATCTATCAGCGTCATCATAAGTATTATTATTATCCCACTGTTATATTCGCTTGAGCCTCATTTTATCAAATAAATAAAATCAACATTACGGTGCATCTACCAGAAGAACATAAAAAGCGAAATAAGTAAGACTCCTAAAACACGGATCCCTAAATAGGAATCCTTTTGTGCGCCGCCGTCGCGCCGACAAACGCCGCGCCGCCACGGGCCGAGGCGAGCCTGCCTGTGGCGGTGCCTTTGACCTACACGGCGCGGCTTCCATTGACGAAATTTACCTACTTTCGTGTCGTGTTCGTTAATTCGGTTTTTAGCTTTTCGCGTGATCGAAGTGATTACTTGTTGCGTTGTATGTGTAGGATACCTAAGTACCTACTGTGAAGATAACTGTGATAAGAGTGTTAACGATATGAATGAATGAGTGATTTATTGCTTCAGGTACCAGCATTAACGTAGTCTTGTCAAGTCTCTCTTACTCTTTGCAAGCTATACTCTAACACCCTTTCGGCTTTATACATGTATTACGTAACACCCTGTATTCTAAGTCATACAAGTACAGATATTGAGCATTAATACAAAATAAGTCATAGATATCAATTTTTTTCATTTAGAAATTCATTTAAACTATAATAGCTCTTAGATAACAGTAACTTCTTAAGCTTCCTATTAAAACTTTGCCATCTGGTTCATTTTTCAAAGTTTCAGGTAATTTATTATATATTTTGATGGACATGGTATATGTATGTGCTGGTAGAGTGGATCTTTAGTCTGGACACTGGGAGCATTAACTTGTTTTTGTGGCGTAAATTCATGTTAGTAGGCAAATTTTCACGTTTTGTATTTGAGCCTAGGTGGTTCCTTACGAACTTACACATTTCAAAAATATACATGCTTGGAAGTGTAAGAATCTTCAGTTTCTGAAAGTGTGGTTTGCATGTTTCAGTTTGTTCAATGTTAGCCAATATTCGAATCAGTTTTTTTTTGCAAAATGAAGAGTGTAGGTGCATCTGTACTGCATCCCCACAGGATTACTCCATAGTTCAACCACGCATGAGCATATGCATAATAAGTAGCAAGGGTAGTATCTAAGTTGGTAGATATTTTTATTTCACGTAGCGCGTACGAAAATTTTGATATTTTTTTACAGATTTTTCCAATGTATGTGTCTACCTATATCTACACCCAACAATGCGAATGCATTAACTGTTTCCACTGTATTGTTTTTGTAGTTAAAAGTTACGTGTAAGGGATCTTTTTGACGAGGGTAAAATGTCATTATTTTTTATTTTGAAAAATTTAAGTCCAAATTGTGTTTGTACATCCAATCGGTTATAAAGTCGAGCATGGAAGTTAGTTTATCCTCTATATCAGTACCATCCTCACATGAGGTCAATAGTGAAATATCGTCTGCAAATAAAGCACAGTGATCGTTCACTATTTTAGGTAAGTCATTAATGTATATAATGGATAGAAGACATCCTAGAATACTTCCTTGAGGGATTGAGGCATTTAAACTGGTCATTTTAGATCGTATTATTTCTATTCTAGACGTTTTGTCATCGTAATATTCTACTTCTATGTTCCCTTCTTGACAAATATGACTTAAACCATTCGTGTGCTATTTCTTCCCCTTATTCCTATGCCATATAATTTGTTAAGTAAAATTCCATACTGGACTTTATCGTAGGCTTTTGTCATATCTAGAAGCATTCCCACCGCATATTTTTTCTTGTCAATAATGTTTATTACTTCTTGAATGTATTTATAAACTGACAGTACTGTTGATCTTTTTTTACGGAATCCGTTTTGATTATCGTCAAAAACTTTAAACTTTTCACAAAAAGTATAAACGCGGTTGTACATCGCTCTTTCGTAAATTTTCGAAATCGTTGGTAATAAAGCAATTGGACGGTAATTAGATGGATCCGTTTTTGAATTTTTTTTATAAATTGGTCTAATTATAGCTTTTTTCAGTGCATTCGGAAAAATACCACTTTCAAAAGACTGGTTTATTAAAAATGTTAGAGGTAACGTAATTACGTCAGCGCACTGCTTAATTAGAGAAGGTGGGAGCTCATCCATTCCGTAACTATTTTTAGTTTTCAAGCTTTTAATAATCTTGTGTATCTCACCGTAGTCTACTGGGGCAAGGAACATGGTATTTTCAGTAGGACTGAGCACCGGACATCCTTGCCGGTTTTCAGTGCACTGTGCTTCCTTCTCTCCAACTGACGCAAAGTATCTATTAAAAATGTCAGCGACTTCTTCTGGTTTCGAATACTCAGTTTTATTAACTACTAAGCGGATATTAGATTTCTCTTTTTTTGTTGTGTTATTTGTACGTTCATTTATGATGTTCCACATAGTTTTTATTTTGTTGTTTGACTTTTTTAGTTTATTTATGTAAATTACTTTTTTAGCTATATATATTGATTTTTTTAATGTCTTTGCATATTTTTGGTAATGTTCTTTAAGTATTTTGTCATTTGATTTTATTGCAAGTATTTTTAAGTCTTTTGTGCTCACACGATTTTTTTATGCCGACTGTTAACCAGAATTTTTTATTTTTAGTTTGTAGTCTTATTCTTTTTTAGGAATACATCTATTTAATATATTTGTTAATGTATTTCAAAAGTTTTCGTAATTTTCATCCACTGTGTTATTTTGTTTCAAAAAACTTTGCCAGTCTATTGTGCCAAGTTATGAGCGCGATTTGTATAGTGCACGTAAGGTTTACCTGTTATTGGCTTTACATTTATGTAAATTTATATTGTTACTGTAGTTTGTGTAAGTGCATTGTAAAAAAATGTAAATCTGTTGGCAAATTAAATAAATAAATAAGTTCATGTTTAAATTTATTTATGTTTCTTTCGTGAAATAATCGTGTCTCTGTATACCAAACACTTTTACTGTTTGTCGGATGCAGATCAATATGTAATACGGTCCCCATACATATGGTCCGAAAACCCGAATTTTTCAATTGTTGTGTGGGTATTATTTGTATCAAAATTCATAAATATTAAATCTAAGTTTTCTACCTCAATAGAACATTTATAGTTTCCTACTACAAGTAAATCATGTAAAATTATGGGTTATGTTATGTGAATACGAACCATGTCCTTCAACAGCCGCTCAAAGCGCTGTGACAGCTCCGACAACTCCGCCTCACCCGAGCTCTGACTGCAAAGCAAAACAGAATGAATGAATAAATGAGCAACTCGTTGTTTCCTTTTTTTCTTTTCCATCTTTTATACAAGTTTTTATTTGATTAATTTTGACAACAAAAACGTCATGATCAGAATTCCTAATCTAATAAGTGTTGAAGATTGTCATTCATTAATTAGGCACAAACTGTCTCCAGTGGAGTGGTTTACTATAATTTACATTTGGGAGTTTGGGCTAGTTTGAATGATGCTCACACCCAACAGTAGGCTAGCGAAAAAAGCAGCAGTGGGAATGAGCGATGGGGCCGAGCCCCTTTTTTGTTTTCGGCCCTTATAATATATGTAGCCTTGATAATATATGTAGTGAAAGTATAGCGAATAAGAACAAAAGTCTTAAAAGCTATACAACTTACCGTTTGTATTCGGGCGGCGCGAGGTCGGCACTGGCTTGGTCGGGCGCGGCGGCGGCGGCGGCGGCGGGCGGGTCCCCGGGCAGCGGGCTGGCCAGGCTCTCGGCGTGCTGCCGGCACAGCACCGCGCAACTGGAACCACCCCCACATTTAGTACCATACGAGCTTTCGCCCGCCCCTTCGTTAGCGTCAATTGCGGTTTTAAAGTTCCGGACTCGTTCCGGCAGGAGCCACATTCAAGTTCGGGATAAAGTATAGCCTATTCTAGACTATCAGCTATATTACTGCTAAAATTGATCAAAATCCGTTCAATACTTTTTGCGTGAAGAAATAACAAACATTCATATCCTTACAAACTTTCGCATACATAATATTAAATAGGATAGGATAGAATATAGGATAAGTTTGCTACCACATCAATGACAGATATGGGCATCATTATCTGCCCATAAAGTGGGGTGTGCACAGTTAATAAACAAATGTGTGTGCTGTTAAGGCTTGTGGTGTATAGTCACCGGTCGCAGAGCCCCTGCTTGATGGAGTTCTGCAGGCAGCCGGAGGTGGTGATGGTGACCAGCTTGTGCCCCACCAGCCACGTCATCGACTGCCCGCCCGTGAACAGGAATTCCGCCAACTCCGTGCTGCAATAACATAGGATTAGAGTATTTAGGTAAAAGTGTTATTTTATTTATTTATTTATTCAGGAAACATACAGTCTTTAACTTAAGTATTATTGTTTATTAATAGTAATAATGGAGCGTGGGTGTGGGGTGTAGGGTATGGGGCACGGAGCACAGTAAAATGTAATGGAATATTGGTGTGGAATATATAGCGTTGAATATGAGACATGAGGCGACATGGGGCGTGTTGTAAAGGAATATGGAGTTGGGTATGGGGCATGAAGCGCAGTATGTAAAGCGTAGGGTATGAATTGCAGTGTGTGGACTGGCTTCTGGTGTACTAGTGAGTTGGGGGGTGGAGGACGTAAATCAGGATGTGAGGCATGGTAGTGCGGGGTAGGCGGGAGGAGTGTGCGCGTGCGCGTGCG
The DNA here is from genome assembly GCA_907269095.1 of Blastobasis adustella. Classification (NCBI taxonomy): domain Eukaryota; kingdom Metazoa; phylum Arthropoda; class Insecta; order Lepidoptera; family Blastobasidae; genus Blastobasis; species Blastobasis adustella. The sequence goes on from OU026120.1 coordinate 164,440, forward strand.
GTACTCACCGCTGCGGCTTGACGCTGCAGGGCGTGAAGGCGTAGCGGGCGAGCAGGTCCACGCAGGTCTCGGTCAGCTCCACGTGGAAGGCGGCCGACGCGGACGCGCCGCGGAGCGCCCCCGCCCCGCCCCCGCCCGCCGGCGCCCGCCGGGAACCCTAGAGACACCGAACACGCATATTTATATTGCCGATCATATTTGTTGTCATATGTACTTAAATATGATTTATATTGTAATTATATGTGAAAACTTGTAAATGGCGAAACATTACCCATATATTTGCAATACCATGTAATAATTTAAGCTGTAAGTTTTCCAAATAAAATAAAAATAAAATATTGGGTGCCTGTGGAGAATGGAGCGCCGTGTGGGGTGGTGTATGGTATGATGGAGCGTGAGTGTGGGTGGAATATTTGTTTATTTAATTTGCCAACACATTAACACTTTTTGTTACATTTAAATATTACATGAAAGATCTTAAACACTTAAATATAAATTAAATAACAGGCAAACTTACGTTCACAAAAGAATCGATCGCGCTTAATTAAAAAATAAATCTAAATCTACCACTACTCAAACTTAACAACTAAACAATGATATTGTTAATGTAAATGGCAAGAAGGCGTACTTAGTGTATTTTACCAATATTTTTTATATTGAAATAAAGAACAGTGTAATATGTCAACACAATTTTCGGAGTTAAGTTTGTTATCTTCCCAGCACAGTCTATAAACTATTTCATTACTTCCTAGATGATAGAAGTGCGAAAGGTCCAAAATTAAGTACTCTGGCATTACGTCTAGGCACCGAGAAAGATACCATGCTTAACAAGTATGGACAGTCGATTAACCCCCTTACAATCTTAAAAAGAAATATTTGATCTGACATCCATCGACGATCCCGGAGTGTGTACATATTATAGTAGGACAATCGCTCCTTGTACGACGTAAGCCTTGACAATTCCCCCACCGTTAAGAAGAAACATGAAACATTTCTGTATTCTCTTAATTCTGGATATATGGTTTTCATATTGTGGATTCCAGACACAAGAACAATATTCCAAGATGCTACACACCAACGCGTATGGAGCATGAAGCGCCGTGTTGGATGTATGGTATGATGGAGCGTGAGTATGGGTGGGGTATGGAGCATAGAGCGCCGTATGGAATGTATGGTATGATGTGTGGGTGTGAGGTATGGAGCGTGGTTGTAGAAGATGCGGCATGGAGCGACGTGTGTGTGGGATGTAGGGCATGGTGCGTCTGGAGTGGCGTACCAGGCTGGAGCTGCGCTGGCGGTTGGAGGAGTCCTCGTTGGCGGGCGCGGCGGGCGCGCGCGCGCCGCGGCTCTGCAGCTGCTCCTCGAACGGCATTATTATGTAGTTGTGCAGCCCCTGCCACACACAGACAAACACATCGATGTTTAGTCACAGCGACAAAACATTCTGTCGAGCGGTGGGACAAGTTGCAGTTTTTATGCAGTTCAACGGAAACATTTTATCGGTCGGACATATTACATATTTGTATGTAGATGTCATCATTACAATTGACAGAATAAAATTAAAAAATAAGCACTTCCCAACACGGACTCACATGTATGATGAACTTGACGAAGTTCCGTCGATACGAGAGCCGGCATTTGAGGAACCACGCGGCGATCACGTGATGCGCGAGCGAGACCACGTAGTGGTTGTAGCGCGACGGGTTCGTGTACGGCAGCACGATGGCGAACACCGACATGTACTGGTCCTCCACGAAGGAGGCGAACACGCGCGGCAGGCGAGTCAGGGCTGGGGGGAAAGCGTTCATGTTAATACCTTCATCTGGGGGACCGGTCCGATCTCGAAGATTCTACATGCCGTTTACGGAATCTACTCACTGGAGAGGAACTCGAGCATCGGGCTGGCGATGAGCGCGGTGTCGGACACCTTGGAGAGGTCGAGCAGCACCTCGGGCAGCATCCGCACCATGGTGTCGCGCATCTCCAGCGTGAGCATGGTGAGCGCGGCGATGTAGGGCGCCGGCTTGCGCAGCACCATCCCGTAGCGCAGTAGGCAGCGCACCACGCGCTGCTGCGTGGTGGGCTCCAGCGCCGCGTGGTAGGGCGCCAGCGCCGCCAGCACGGGCAGCATCGCCGAGTGGAACTCCGACACCAGCACCTTGGCGCCGCCCGCGCCGCGCAGGCACTCCGGGAACGACAGGCTGCGGTCGCACAGCATGGCGCACAGCTGCGACGCCAGGTTGTCCAGCTCGTGCGCCCGGCGGCCCAGCGCGGGCGCCCGCACGTGCAGCAGCGCCGGCAGCGCCCGCAGCAGCGCGCCCAGCACCGCCCAGTCCGCCTCGCCCGCCAGCATCGCGCCCAGCGCGCGCGCCGTGCGCCCCATCGGCACCACGCACGTGCCGGCCGCCGCGCCCGCCGGCGGCACCGCGGCCGCCCCCGCCGGCGGCGCGCCGCGCCCGCCCAGCGGCTCCGCCAGCAGGTACGGCGAGCACAGCGGCTTCACGCGCAGCGCCGCCGCGCCCGACAGCGGGACGCCCTTCTCGTCGTAGCAGAACCCCACCCAGTTGAACCGGTTGGCGCGCATCCCGAACAGCAGCTCGAAGATCTTGAGCCGCACGTCCGGGTGGTGCTGGAACAGCGCCGGGCGGCGGTAGTGGTGCTCGAGGTGGTCGAGCAGCACGAGCAGCGCCCGGGCGGCGTGCGCGGCGGGCGCGCGCGGCAGCTTGGCGTGCACCAGCTCGCGCAGCCCCGCCGCCGCCGCGCGCAGCCCGCCCGCCTCCGCCTCCGCCTCCGCCGGGATCGGGACGTCGCCCACGTACATCTCGAACGGCCGGTTCAGGATCTTCTCGAGCAGGTCGATCAGGTCGGTGCAGGCCTCGGAGCCGGTGGCGCAGGCCAGCTCGGCGATGGCGCGCGCGGCGGCGGCGCGCACGGCGGGCTCGGCGTCCAGCGCGCACGCCGCCAGCACCGGCACGCCCACGCGCTCCACCAGCTCCTCGCCGTACGCCTCGCGGTGCCGCATGATGAACGCCTGGATGGCCGCCAGCGTGTGCAGCCGCACCGGCAGCCGCGGCTCGTGGCGCAGGTAGCGCTCGGCCAGCGCCAGCGCGGCGCCCGCCCAGTCGCGGCCCCACGGCGACAGCGCGGCGGCGCGCGCCGACACCAGCGCCATGGAGGACGCGGCGGGGCGCGCGTGCCCGGCCGAGTCCACCAGCGCCAGCAGCGCGTCCTCGCCGCCCGCGTACGCGCCCGCCGCCGCCAGCGCCTCCACCGCCGTCAGCAGCGCGTGCACCCGCGCGTGCAGCGCGTCGTTGCGCGGCGCCAGCGCCACGTCGTGCGCCAGCGCCGCGCGGATCACGTCCAGCACCGCGTCCCACGTCGGCTCGTGCAGCTCCAGCGGCTCGTGCGGCGCGCGCGCCACCAGCGCCGACAGCGCCACCACCACCTCGTACGTCACCGCCACCAGGCGACGCTCCACCGCCTGCCGGGGGGCAGACGACACGCTTTATGTACCCGCACCGAAAGTAAAACCAAATAAATTTAAACAGTTCGCTAGCAAACCTTAAGGAACGACGGGAGCAGAGCTAGATAGGAGAAGCGGAGGTTCGGCAGCCGCTGCCCTCCCCACAACGCCATGTGTATGAAGAACACGGCGCCGCGGAGCACGCCTGCGTCCACGGGCTCCGCCGCGGGGGGAGCGGCGGCGGCGGCGGCGGCGGCGGGCGCGGGGGCGGCGGCGACGGGTGCCCTCAGCAGCTTCGCCAGCTCGACGAGCAGCGCGTGTCCGCAGTCGCCGCCGGCGATGGCGCGCGTGAGCTTCCAGCTGGCCGCGCAGTGCTGGTCGGTGTTGACGGCGCGGCACAGCGCCACGGCGAGCGTGCGTAGCGCCCCGCGCGGCACCAGCGAGTACGCCACCACCACCTCCAGCAGCTCCAGCGCCGTGCCCACCACTGCGCCCTCCGGACGGCACGACACCAGGTGGCACGCACGGCTGCAACCACACCGGCCAGGGTCAGGGCGGACGCTGATTTGGCTTAGCGACCCCACAGAGACATGGGGTGGCCCAGAACTTAACTACTTTGACAATGACTGTTGTAGTGTTACAACAACAGCACTACCGGTGGCTGCCATTGCATTCTTAAATGTGTACATGTCGTGGGCCAATCGTCGAATTGGGCAGATCGACATCGGGCTGGTTTAAGTTTATTTTATTTTATTTGCCAACAGATTTACGCTTTTTGTTACATTGAAATATTACATAATAGATCTTTAACAGGCAAACTTAGGTACGTAAGTTTTTAAACACTTCCGAATTTATCATAGTTATTGATGTCCAGGGGGAAGGAAGACTTTCAAAACGCGGAATCAAGAGCGGCAGTACGACGCGCGACGGTGCATACTCACTTGATGATGCCGTGCACCACGTCCTCGTCGAGCGCGCTGGCGTTGTACTTGACGACGTTGATGACGAGCTGCAGCAGCCGCACGGCGGCGGCGGCGGGCTGCTCGTCGCCGAGCCGCGCCACCAGGAACGCGCCGATGTCCTCCTCGAAGCACGAGATGTTCTTGCCGGAGTCGGTCAGCGCGTGCAGCAGCCGGAAGCGCGCGTCGGCGTCGCCGTCGCCGTCGGCCGCGACGGCGGCGGCGCCCGCGACGGCGGCGGGGCCCGCGGCGGCGTCGGCCCGCGACAGGTACCGGAACAGCACGGTGCGCATGGTGGTGAGCCGCTCGCCCTGCCCCTCGCAGGCGGCGCGCCACCACCCCAGCGCGACCAGTCTTCCCTCGCCGCCCTCATCCAGCAGGTCGCGCGTCAGACGCCACACCTTCTCGCATCCGCCCTATGACGACCAACCATTTTAACCATTAGCGCCACCCTTGTTTAGCCAAGATCTGCAGTGGCCATCCAAAGAGACAAACATCCCTCATGCTGAAACAGTTCACATTACTCACTTGCTTGCTCTATCACATGAAGAGTCGCAGTAAAGAGATAGATTACCCTTGAAGTTACCGAGACCAGCACTAGGTAACACAATGGTCCATTCGTTTTACATAACGGACACTGGCTGATAATCTTTCGAAAACTAAACGAAATCGATTTACCCCCATTTATTCAATTTATTAAAAATGTAATAAGTAACTCGGAAACAATTAGTCCTAGAATACTAGTTAGAAAACTTCAATATTAGAAAGAAGTGGCCGCCATTTTGAATCTTGTATTATTTTATGTATTATTATTTGAGAAAAGCAGTATATATGTCTCAGCGTCGGTCAATCCCTCACTTTTAAGAAAAGCCATTACAACATATTAAATGGCCTCGCTTTTATATATGTTTGTAAGTATTACTTGTAACTTGCTGTTGGTGTTCTGAATAAAATAAAATAAAATAAAATAAAATAAAATAAAATAAAATAGTACAAGATTATATGCAAAACACAAGATTATACTTTAGATAATTATAATAACCTAATTGTCCTTAAGAGCATCTTCGTTCAGAGATGAAAGTGTTTCTTCATTCTTCACCCAGATTGCCGGCATGTTATCATGCTTTCTTAAGTATATGCGGCCATTCCGTATCCAAACGTACTTAAATTTTTTAATTTTTCTTGAACAGTCGCGCCACAGCGAGAAGTTTCCGATTGCTCGGAGACAGATGCTCTCCCAGATAAATGTCCTGTTTCTCATCACCCAAGTCGAGTAAAGTTGAATTGAGCTTGGCCTTAGGGTTGTGTTTATTATACGACGACCTGAGTGGTTCAGTGGTCAACATGCCGGTCTGCCACGCAAGAGGTCCCGGGTTCGATTCCCGACCGGGCAGAAATTGAAATGATGAATTTTAATTTCTGTTGCGAGTCTGGGTGTTCTATGTATAATAAGTATGTATTTAAAAAGGATTTAAGTAGTTTATCAGTTATTTAGCACCCATCGCACAAGCTTTGCTTAGTTTGGGGCTAGATGGCGCTGTGTGAATTTGTCCACGAATATTTATTTATTTATACTTTAGGCATGCTGCAAGTAGTTCGTCCCGCTTCCTGGGAGTACGCAATTTAATTACTGTTCTAGGTCTTGCTGAATCGCGTCCAGATTTACCTACTCTAGAGCACGCAAGAATGTCCAAGTCTTCCATGGGACAGGCCACCACGCTGCAAAGTTGAAGGACGGTAGGAACCAGGTTCTCATTACTGTATGAGAATCATAACATTTATTTTTCTTGACTTTTATTTTATCACTATCACTTTATTCAATAATAATACATATATTTTTTTTAATGTAAAGAAATATACTCTATGACACTTATTTTAATACTTCGTCAATATATTTTTATTCAAATATTATCTATAGTATATAAAAATCAATTGCTCTTCAAAACAAAATAGAATTATTCAAATCGGTCCAGCCGTTCTCGAGTTAAAGCGAGACTAACGAAGAGCAATTAATTTGTATGTATAGAGATTGCTTCATTTATCACGAAAATATCTAATACACCACATAGATTTTGCAGTAAATTATTATTTCAGTTATATTATGAATATAAAAACGGCGCATATAAAATTTCTAGCGATTCTGGTTTTTTTAGCCATCTCTTGGATAATCCGGATCAAAGATCCATTCTTTAACCCTTTCTACGTTACGGATTTTTACGAAAGACTCGCCACACGCCACCACCCAAAAAGATATTGTCATTTTGATATATTTTTGAAAGTCTATAGACTATAGTAAATCTGTGTAATACAAATTTTAATAGCTTTTCTGGTATAATTAATGATTGCATGATACATTTTGGGTAAATTCAAATTTCTCTTATTCCTTCGCGATGTTTTAACTGAGTATAAAAATACTACAAGATGTCCACTGTTGCATCACTATCGCTTAGATATGTAAGTAAGACTTTGGCGTAGGCTTTTTACGAGTTCTCGTAATTCTTTAGTGAAATGAACACTTCCAGTCCAGATTCCGGCTGGGTACCGGATTGCAAAAAATGTATGAAAAGTAAATAAAAAATATTTTATTCATAGGAAATTTCTTTATCGAAGCACTGTTGATTAGGTACCTACTCGTTGTTGATTTAGTAGGTAGGTAGGCAAAAAAATATTTTTTTAAAGTTAATCTAAAATACATTGAGAGGTAGTATGCGGTTTCGTTTGTCTTCTTATGCAAGCTTAAGAGAATCTTTCACTACACTTAGGTCCATGATGCTGGGGGCTTATTACCCATATTTCGAATCGAGGGTTCCGCCCGAGATCGGAAGAATTGTTCAGAATAAAGTTCTAATTATTTGTATTGAACGAAGACTTGAAATCACGTAAACACATGCAGTTGTCTAATTTCCCACCCACACTCATAACTTGGACAGACTTGCTCAGAGACACTGTCCTGCAAAATATCCGGCCGCCGGATATCCGGCCATCCGGCTTATAGCAACAACTATCCGTTTCATCTCTTATTAATGCCTGATACGCCAATGACGCTTTAAAATGTCTGTGAAGGTTGCCAGTTTCTAAAAACTATTGAGTTAAGAGGAATATTAGTAGAATTTGTTTTACACTTTTCTGTGGCGTAGCTGCGACAATTTCAACAGGTTAAGCAAAGACGAGGATCTCAATCTGTTCAATACAGGCTATCAGACTACAAAGCGAGTGCTTTTAGTCTGGTGTTTTTCAATAATACTAGCTAAACATAATGCATCTAACAGAAATTGCACATTTGAGTTTTTAAGATATGTCATGCTTGTACATGTTTATATCATATACTAATGCTTTGTGATTTAATTAATTTATGTTATTGCTATCAATGAGAACTGTAATTGGCTTTCTGTATTTATTTCAGTTTTGTACTCTTGTATAAAAAGCTGTTGGTTTTCAATGTAAATAAAAAAAAATCTAAAATTACTAAGTATGTTTTGTACTTATTATTGTTATCTATTGAGAAGAATGTGTTATAATTAATAAATAATTAACAAATGTCTCTGGACGACTGTCTCTGTTTAAATTTTGCAATTTTCCAGTCCATAGAGCATAGGGCATAGTCTGTATGTTATTTGTGTCACAGGTAGGCCTGTGACACGAATAAATGCGTTTGACATTAGAAAATTTCAAAATTTCATCAAAATCCTACCAGTAACTTTTACGTGAAGAAGTAACATATATCCATCCATCCTTATAAACTTTCTCATTTATAATATTAGTAGAACTTACCTGTTAAACATTGAAATATACTTAAAACACTTTCAAATTCACCATCATCGTCATTTACCTCTAAAATCCTAATTAATTCTTCCATAGTAGTCATTTTGTGGATTTGTTTAATAATAATACACAAAAACGAATATAATAAATTGTTTTACAAGGTAGGTTTGCAAACTATTGAATTTTTTTTTAAATACCTGCCTTTATTCCACCACACTAAATAAGCCTTTCCAGAAACATCTATTGCCTCTGACATCCCTTCCTGTCTTATATATCAGATATTGGCATATGAGTTTTATAGACGATGGAGCTTTATAGTGTTGTAAACATGCGGTAAATAATGAATAATTTGTTAGATATATAAATTTCATCTTATCTTTAAAATATCGAAAATAAATGGCGAGTATGTGTTTTCCTAATTTTTCCTTAGGATTTTACATTCATAAATATTTAAAAGCATGAATTTCTCAATCAGTAGTCTATTATTTTTCATTGGTAACGACTCTTCCTTCAATTTTAGCTTTTTATGTCACACAAGATATAAACAAAATCACAATTCAAAAAATTGTATAAACAAAACAATATGTGTAAACAAAGTATTTGATTTATAACAAAGAAGAATTTGAAGGAGAGAGGAAGTTGCCTCTTTCTCATACTCCAACCCAACCTTCGTTATGCACACATACAACTAAGTCACAGGAACAAAGCATGTTTGTTGTGGACTTGTCTTTCTTGCAAAAAGGTGCATTATCTGGTGTAGGTCACTTACATCCTGTATGCGGGTATGCAGCGCCTTGTCGGCAAGGTCGCGCAGCGCGCGCAGGCGGCGGTGCTGCGGCGCGTCCGACGCCAGCTCGCGCTCTAGCTCGGGCGTCACCACGAGCTCATACGGCGCGGCAACCGCACCTGCAATGCCCGATCGTTAGCATTACACCGTCCTCTGCAACCCCCATCGATAGCGCTACCCTTCATACTCTTCTACCAACCTTTTTTGTTGAAGAACACCTTCAACTTATCTTGAAAAGACTTGGTATCCCGGTCTCGAGACCCCATCTTGTTTATCCGCACTAGTTGCCTACTTTACATTAGAAATTATTAGTGTTTGCATACGTCAACAAAACGGGTAATAATTGATTGCTCTTCCATCCCCTAAACACATATTTTAATCTAGAAAATGGGATTTTCTTGCTGTGAGGTATGAAGGTACTTGCTACTTTCTGACATTCCGATCCACAGTTCCGAATCCGATCCGTCAATTTGTTTGGAAAACGCTGGGAGCACAGATAATGCTACTGTTACATTCGGGATTCAGCGAATATTCGGAAGCGTTCGCGCAAAGACGAATAAGATTTGGAGTTCTGTCGGAATCAATCGGTACAAGGTTCGAGGAAGTGGCCACACTTTATTTCAAAAGTTGAGTTCATGCATTGCTAACTACGATTCGTTTAATAGTTAAATGTAGTAAGTATTATAATAGGACCACGAAAAGTCCGTATTAACTGACAGTATTAAAAATTATAAAGTGTGGATATGTCAATAATCTGGGGATAATCTGTCCTTGTCAGTCCTACTTGTAATTTTTTTTTGTGGATTATTTTATTTTACTTTATTCAGAACACCAACAGCAAGTATTCAGTTATTTGGTCACTATTAGCTAGAACTTGTACTTTTAGTTTGTCTAAATTATTAATCATGCTGAAAATTATCTCCCGCAATTCCTTTTCCTTCCGCAATTATTTTGTCCATTATTTAATTTAATAATATTTTTAATAACTCACGAAAATAAACAATCCTACAGGAATCAAAATGTTTATTATGACCACGTTATGACTTTTATCTACACTCATAGCGTAATGTTCCAATTACATATTCGAAAACAGTTGTTTAAGGATACACTTTTTTCACGCCAGTCTATAAAATTTTAAAAAATTACTTTTCGATACAGCATTTTCCATACTATTTTCATTACAGCTGTATCGAAAAACAACTTTTTAATCATTATGCAACACTTTTCTTTTTTTAAATTTTGTCTGGCGCCGGGACACGGCGAAATGTACCAATATACCAATATGTGAATACCTAAATGTCTTTAACAAATTCATAATTTCCTGTTTATATTTGTGATCAGTTCATAGTCTGTGGTTGTCATTGTGTACATTTTAAATTATTTTCCCGCTAAACAGAATATTTTTTCTAACTGTTGTAATTTGTGATTGTGAATGTTTTTTCTTGTTTGAAGCAAATAAATAGATAAATGTGAAAGTAGTGAAGTGAAATTCCCGCCGCTTGATATCCTGGACTCGTAGATACAACAGAACTGACTCGCAGCTTACTTCCAGCAAAGTTGAAAATATTATAGGTACGAAATTTTTAACATGAAAATATGAGTGTAGATAAAGTAGTGTATGCAACAGCATATAATTAGGTATTAAAACACTCGTGTCAAACTATTATCATACTCGGCTACGCCTCGTATGATAAACAAACACTCATGTTTTAATACCCCCTTTTATATGACAGTTGCATAAACTACTATTATGAATGACGTTCTATGACTTTTAAAAACTTGCCGTACAGAGATATGTATTTTTTTTTATAACGATTCGGACTTAAGCGCACTCCACATGTGGACAGTTCCGCGGGAACACGAGAGTGTAGAGGGAGTATTCACCTATATTCGTGTAGTCGCGTGCATGTTTGGCATGTCTCGCCTATTTCATAGACTAAGTAGAGATAGTTTGTTGTCGTCTCGATTCGATCGATTTTATATTTATATTCCTAGCGCTTTTTCCCGTAACAGGTTCGGGGTACACTTGACCATGATCCGGAATATTAGTAGATCAAGTAATTACAGTAGAGCAGCTGCCATCACCTCTGTGACCCTGTTTACAGCAGATTAGCGATATTACACCGATGAATCGATATAATGTCGACGAGTTTTGACACCCACCACACCCCTAATAGGCGAGAATGTAGAGGGTCGACCAAAGTCCCTGCAAAAGTTTCGGCGGACATGTGGAGTACGCCTTAGTGTGGTCTTATTATATTTATGTATTTCTCGGCCATTAGCACGAATATTTTATAATGGGTAGGTACTTAATAAGCTTGGTTGTTAAATATTTTACAGAATTTTAGGTATGCTTACAAATGAGATCGATCAATCTTCAATCTTCATCATCAATTATCAATCTTGTTATCCTCAAACTTTCGGATGTTTATGATTTTTGGTTATTACAGTGGACTGTGCAATAGCTCAGTCTACACTCTAATCCCAGATAACTAAACTAACTAAGATTCATTTATTAATTCAAATTACTTTATTGAGTAGGACATTATATATCTCTTTCAATCGTCAAGAAGGAGGGGGTAGGAATAAATGAAAATTACAATATACTACCAGAACAATTAATAGAGCTGCAGTTTATATTCAACTTATATATGTATAAAGGTTTATGGTCTAGCTAGAGGTATAGCACAAAAAAGCAATAGGTATTATAAAAAATACGAATTTATTTAATATCGGTTACATAAAAAATATACACTTGCAATAAAGGTAAGCATGTACAGAACCACACAAAGAGTAGACAAAAAAGTAGGGCGCCACTATCTATGCAGACTTGCCAAAATCACATATAACTTAGCAACACTAAACAATGTTTTGTATTAACATATTTTAGTTTTTTTTTATTTCTACTCTTTTCGCAGCACTGTACTCTTTCGATTGTGTACGTATATAGGCAAGCAAGAAACAATCTAGCAAGTTTATTGTGAATAAGTCTCCGTGAGCACATAGTGGAGGTTACGGTTTGACGGTACGACTTCACTAGAGTTCCCAACGCTGGCGCTGTAGCAGCGGCTTACAGCCGTCGCGCTCCAGCACAGCGTGCGGGGCGCAGATCCACGGGTCAGCGGTGGCGGCTTGCCAGCGCTCTAACCTCGCCTTAAGTTTCGCCTCCGCGCCCGACACCGACGCCTTGCCTGAGACCCAAAGTATTTGAGCAATATAACGAATCACAGTCATATATACAAACACCTAAATATGTTGTCCTAAAAAAGTATTTGTTGTCATATATGTTGTCCTAAAAAATTACAAATGAAAACAGTAATGAATATAGTATCCAAACAATAAATACGTGAGTCGATGATTAAGGTCTTTAGAGCTGTATGGTATGGGGACCGGTGGCATTGGCTGTGGGTGGAGAGACTTGGAATGAACTTATTTTCTGTCAGAGCAACATGTCCCGGGGTTTTAAATGTAAGCAGCGCATTCGTGATAACCCTGGTGGTGCTAATGTCCATAGGCAGGGGTGGCCACATTCCATCAGCCGTTTGCCTTTTTGTGTACCGATTTACATAATAAACAGACGACGGTAATCAATTTTGTTTTTATACTGCAACACAGGGGTTTCCAAAGCGTGCACCGAGGCGCCCTGGGGCACAAAGCGTGGAGAGGAAGCAACCATCACAACGCAAGTGTGCTATCCTTTATTAACGGTTGCTGCAGAAAGCGCATGTGGTCGTACAATGAAGGCGAGGCGGTCATCTGGTGGACATAGGTCTCCTCCAATGACCGTCAATGCAGCCCTGCCCTGAGATTTCCGTATCCAGCATCCACCTGCATACGCAAATTGTTACCCCATATGGCCTGAAAGTGTCCCACACTACGCTTGCCGAGTCGCAGTCTCCACCCTAGAATTCGATAATCCCAGCGGTTGTCGGTTATTTGGCAGATAGTGCCAGCCTACTGTCACTTTAGCGTTGTACTGTTAGATTATTTTGTTGACAATTTTGATCTTTACAGCACGTTCCATAGCACGCTGACCGTCTTTGAACTGGCGAACCAGCCGTACCGTAAGTGTCTACATCTCGGCACCGTTGGTCACGACATGTTTGTTTTTGTAGTACCTATGTAAGTGACGTGAAGACTCGACAAAGTTTTCCAAATGTATCCAGCCCAGCAAATCATATAAAGGGCAACGGAAAGGGCTATACTCAGAGTTCCATAGCGCGATTGAATCAGATATTAGAAGTTTTTACGGGGTTGGCAACCCGTGGGTGATGCCCCTGGTATTGCAAAAGTCCGATGATTTGGTCCGATGATGCATCGCCCTGCTCCTTATTATGTACTTATTATGTTAGTTTTAAGTTTTTTTTAATATGTTATTGGACCAAATAAATATACATCTATGTCTATGTCTATGTCCATAGACTGCGGTGACTGCTTACCATCAGGCAGGCCGTAAGCTTGTGGTATAAAACAAAACCGCAGCGCACAGTCGATCCACTGATATAGCCCGAAGGATTGTTTGGTTCAAGGCAGGGCACACAGATCGACAGAATACAAGGGCAGTAACATTTTCGAGTGGCGACCACGTACCGGAAGAAGCAGCGTGGGCACGCCTGTCTCAAGATGGACCGACAACCTGATCGCTGGTACCTGGACAAAAGGTCGCGGGTACCAGCTAGATGCATACGGTACAAGACCGGCCATTGTGGAGATCTCTGAAGTTTTATGATGATGATGCTGCTAACAAGTCTCACATTGACTTAGTTTTCCTTGTGCATGCCTGGTATCATTGCAGTCGAAGTAGGGTGGCGTGACAAAATACCAAACGTAAGTGCGCCGCAAACTGAAAAAGTTTGTGAGCCCCTGCCACAATAGATAGAGAATAGCTCTAATTAAGACCCGAGATGTATCATAGATGGCGCTGCAACTCTATAACGCGCTATCGATCAACTTTCGCGCGCTATACAACATCCAGCCAGTCCTCCTGGCATCTAGGTAAGTAGAGAAGAGAAAGAAAGTATGTAGTGCAGTTTCAATCTATTACCGTGTAAATTGTTGGTCTCAGCGGGATCACGCTTCAGGTCGAAGAACTCCCACTCTGGACGCGAGTAGTACTGGCTCAGCGTCTTATACCACGGTAGCGGCTGCTTGTCGCGAGTTCGATTCAATATATCCTACACGAGAAGACTATACATGAACAACACTATAGTAACCATAACCATTTTCTTTTATGAATGGTATAAATACGAAACTAACTCTACCTTTAAGGCTTTCACGGCAATACCTTTGAAGTTTGAACCGTTTTATTTAGTAAGGTTTCCCTGTTAACAGGGTCACGGAGTTCAGATGGCAATCGCTCCACTGTAATTATCTAATCTACAAAATCCTGAATCATTGTCAAGACGGAGCCCGGGGCCTCGCGCGCAACAGCACCACCGGGATATTAACGCCAAACATGAGCATTTTATCAAAGTCTGCAAAAGATACTAATTAATGAATTAAGCTAACTAAATAAAGGGCTGCTCGGACCCAGGTAAATTCCATTTCATTACCTGGAATGTGGGCGAAACGTAGAGATCCTGATCAATCGGGAACGGCATCCCATAGTTCAGGTTGTGGATGAGTTTGTAGCGGCGTGTACGCACAGCGCGCATTGGATAGTACATAGTCACCTCGTGGTGCGTGTGCGACGCGAACACCGCCTCAGAATCCGACGGCACCGGCTCTGCATTCACACATTTGAAACGTAGTTCACACTTAGTTAAAATCCACATCAGTGACTAATTATTTTATTAAACAGATATTTGATATTACTTTAGCCTGTGCTTTAGCTTTATACTAACCTTTTTCTAATACCGGCAAGAAGCTCTTAGATGTATCGGGCGGCAAGATGTCATTGTAATCCGGCAAGGGCATAGACATGGGCGGCAACTGCAGCCAATCGCGAACGGTGGGCGCCACGTCCAGCAAGCTGACCATTGCGCCGGACGTGGTGGCTCGGCGCGCGTTCGGCAAAGGCGATACTGCAAGTAAAGGGACGCGTGCGCCGGGCTCGTACAGGTTGGTGCGGCCACCGGGGAATGGGATTCCGTTGTCAGAAGTATACATCACTAGCGTATCGTCGCTGTGGCCCGCCGTATGCAACTCGCTTAATACCAGACCTACGCCTGAAATGTGATAAACAAAATCAATAATAATATTTAAAGAATTAATAAGATTGTTATAAAACGAAACTAAAGAAAAAAATAGGGAAAGTTAAGCTAGCCTATGCAGGTCGATTATGCAGACCGAGCGGTGGTAAATGCATATTCTACTCCTGCATCGCGAAACGCACTGCGTTCAAGCCGCACCGCAGTCGTGTCGTTGTCTACGCTACCCACCTTGATCCAGTCGCGACATCGTAGTGTATTGCGCCGCGACATCTCTTCGCGCTGGCTCGGTATCCTACAATCAAACCGAAAGATAAGTTACTCGTCCCACATTATTAG
Organism: Blastobasis adustella; assembly: GCA_907269095.1. NCBI lineage: Eukaryota > Metazoa > Arthropoda > Insecta > Lepidoptera > Blastobasidae > Blastobasis > Blastobasis adustella. The sequence continues at coordinate 179,899 of OU026120.1, forward strand.
GAATTACATTGGCACGGGTACTAGCATTTCACCTGAATATGATAAGGCAGCTCTATCTCGTCCCATTGGTAGTACCAGGGCTTCCAGTCGGGGATCACGCCCATACCCGGCTCGCCGGAGCCGAAGCGCTCACAGAAAGGCCCGAACTGCGGCTCACTGTGACCGCATCGGTGCGGGTCGTGGAACGCCACGTACAAAAAGAACGATCTGCCGTATTATTAGCAAAGATAGAATTAGAAAGATGAAGGTAACAGACAATATTGACTTCTCTTGATGGGTTTCATTTCAAGATATTATTTAAAGAGGAGATCATCGGCATCGAGCATCGGCGTAGGGTTGCGCGTCTGTCGGTCTTCTACAGGTTGTATTTCGGAGAGTGTGCGAAACGAGTCTAGGAACAGCCTATTCACTATAGCCTTGAAGGCGTCCAGATTATAGTGATCAGGGAATACACCCGCAGGCAACGTGTTCCATTCCTTAACCGTTTGCATTATAAAGGTTGGACCAAAGCGGCTCGTGCGGACAGTTGGAAGATCCACGACATAAGGATGAAGTGCTCGATCCGAGATCGCGTTTCCCGATGGTGGAAAGGGGCCGGCGGAATGAGGTCGTGCAACTGCTTCGCAAACTCTCTGAAATGCAACCAGTAGAAGACTGACAGACGCGCAACCCTTCGCCGATACGCTCTGCAGCTTAGCTTTAATTAATTGCGGCTCACAAATTATCTTCTTTGCACGTTTTCCACCGAATCCAAAGCAGTCAGTTGGTATTAGGCTAAACCATCCCAGAGGTGGCAGCAGTACTCCATGCAGGATCGGACTTTTACTTGATCTAACTGAAGCAACAGCATTAAAGTGAAGTACCGCCTAACTTTCGAGAGGACACCAAGTTTTTTGCTGCAGTCTTTGTTTTGGATTTGATGTACTGTCCAAAGTTGAGATTGGATGATAGTTCAATACCAAGGAACTGTAGGTTGTCGGTAATTCCTACAGGTACATTCAAGAAAGTCATAGATAAACTGTCACACAAATAACACACAAACAAACAAACAGACGAACTGTTATAAAAACTATTTTCACGCGGTGGACGAAGTCGCGGGAAAAATCTAGTAGTATATAATAAGTATAATAATCTTAGTTTATTCCAGAACACATTAATTGACAAAAGGAAAATTTTAATTCCTCTGTCTTCACGAAAGTTGTCACTTACTTGTTCTGCTTATTTGCTGTATCCAGAAACTCCCTGACGAGTAGTTTTATGTGTGTGATGTTGCGTCCAACCTGGTTGATGTGGTTGTTCTCCTCAGTCTGCTCGTAGTCGAAGCGGAAAGCATCCGCGGGGCCAACATGCTTCTTGCCGATTATACCTGGTCCATAGAATCTGGTACTAAATACGCCCAAAAGTTTATCACTCGCCATTTAAAAAGCAGTACCTATATATTCTAATACAAGCACAACAATTTAAGTAATTAAACATTTTGTTCACATGTTCCAGCAAGATATTGTTGCGGCCACATATTCGAGAACACTCGCTTGCGCCGTGACTTATTGCGCCGTAATAAGTGTACTAACGACGAGCGTCGGTGGCGGTTATAGTATACGACTCGTAGGCCAGAGGTCCCGGGTTCAAATCCCGTTCCGGCCATGTACCAATGACTGTTTTCTGAGTTATGTACATTAGTTGAATACTAACCGATGCTCTTACGGTGAGGGAAAACATCGTGATGAAACCTGCACATTCAGGTGACTGAATGTGTAACCATGATCCAATCTGGTCAGGTTTCCCTCGTAGCAGGGTCACGGAGGTCAGATGGCAATCGCTCCACTGTAATTACTTGACCTGCCAAATCCTGGATCATGGTCAAGGCGGACCCCGGGATCTCGTTCTCGAGAGCACAACCGGGACATTAACGCCAAGATGATATTTATTTTATTAATAAGTAGCACGCCAGCAAAGCCAGATTGTACCATATATACCTACTGGGTCATAAGGTATACACAGAATAAGCCCGGATGTGAAACGCGGCTATTTTCTATTCATCGTTCTCGAAAAATGTTCGGACTAGATTACTAGAAAATTCCAGAATCGGAGCCGGGGTATTTAAATAGCAACCGGTGTGGCGAGAGACAGTTCAGTTTTGACTATCGGAGAGGTAACTTCGGAGCGAATACCAAGGAATAACCTGCGACTACCTGCGACATCCTACGATTTAGACGATTCCTACCTACGAGAGACCTGCGATTGTGGAAGATCAGATTAACGTGGAAACCTTGGAAGAGAATAAACCTTCGAAACCGTTCATCAGTGTTTCAATAACGAACCCTAACACGTAACAATATCAACGCCTTATAACCTTGTCACTCTATATTTTTCTTCAAGGCTTAGAAAAAAAAAATCGTGCTTGTGTATTATTTAGACTGGTTTTACCTATCTGGGATAAGGAAAGGTTAATAACCTAACTGACAGAAAAGTCAGATAACCCCCGACTAAGTTTACTTAAACACAAATATTTCCCAAACAGCAAAACCGATTTTAATGAAAAAAAGCTAAAAACCATCTCGATTAAACTGGCTTTCAAATAGAGATAATCTCATCCAAACCGGTTTATCCGTTCGGGAGCTGCGATGCCGCAGACAGATACACAAGGCCCCGATTCACACGTCGAACTTCTAACACCCCTCTTATTTCGTCGGGGTTTAAAAATATACCTAGATATCAACTTAAAACTAACCGGTATAAAAGCCATGGCTGCGCAGTGCGTTGGGCAGGCTGAGGTTGGCGACGCCGTCGAATGCGTTGAAGTGGTGCACGCCGTGGTGAAGCCCGTACATGCCGTTCTGGTGGCTCGGCGTGCCCGTCAGCAGAGCCGCGCGGCTACAATACCACCAACCAAGCTATGAATAAACATCATGCCTTCTCTGCTGTTGCAAGGAAAATGTTGTGACATCTGGCAATCTGCCCGTATGTTTTTGGTGTAGTCAATGTCATCACTAAAACATAATAAAATACATGTTTGGACAATTCACACAGCGCCATCTAGCCACAAAAAAGCAAAGCTTGTATTACAGGTGTTAGACAATAAATCTAACTAAATTAACAATAATCAAATAGCTGTGTAATATAGATACTTTTAAATACATTCATAATATACGTATGAAATCAAAATTCATCATTTCAAATTCAAATTTGATATGCACAGTTGTCACCTCTCCACTGCAGTCTTCACGTGACCACGGTGGCTGTAACCCTGCCGAAACGTCGAGAAAACAAATCGAAAAGGTACGTCGCGTGTGAGTCCTGTCTAATATAATAAAATAATATATCAATTAAGATGTCAACAAATTTAATTATAGATTACTGGCTGATCGTAAATGGATTAAAGAACAAATTTTAATTCTAAACAAATAGCTTCCAGCTATTATTAAATCGACGTCGTCGGCGTCCCCCATTAAATATATCGTCAGTTACATTGGGTTATCGTTTTAAATCACTTTTAGATATTAGGTCCTCATTCATGAAATTGGGGTTTTGTATTTCGAAAATGATAGATAGAAAATCATTTTGATAACTACCTTTTTCATAAAATTACATCTAGTTAAAGAGGCAAAACTAACTAATAAATGAAAAGGGTTAGGAATTTTCAAACCCTTACAAAAAGTTAAAAAAATATATTATTTATTAAATTTTAAGGACTACATTAAATTACAAGGCATTCTATTTTCGAAATCAAGTATTAATTTTATGTTATTTAAAATTAAAAATATTTGAACTAACGATACACCATTTGGAAAGATACGCCAATTTCATAGGTAAGGACCCAACATTAAGTCATGTGAGTATTATATATTATTTGGTAATGTAAGTAGATACAGTGCGAGCAAGATAACGGGCTTCGCCTCACCTCTAATTCCCACCGCTGCAACTCCTGTGTAGCCAGGACCTGCAGCGGCGACTGCACACAGGTCCTGAGTTTTGACACTCATCGCGCCCGAGGACAAGCTAATACTGTCTTGGAACCCGCAACAAATTGAATTTAGAAGAATTTATAAGTAACCTATTGGTTAGAGTAGGAAATATAATATATAGCGAGCAAGATAAGTCTACGCCTTAGGGATGGCATTCGTCTTTGTTGTTGTGTACAATTATTTGTTAGCTGTCTGTCTTTAGTTCCATTATAAGCCGCGCGCAAAGTTATTTTGCAAGCACTCTACCAAAACTTTAGCTTGCAAAGCACATAATTTTATCAACCTTGGCGAACAACTGCTAACCGATGTAAATGCATTGTTGAAGATGACTCCTCGCTGCGCAAAAGCATCGATGTTTGGTGTCTGGCAGATCTTGTTCCTGTAGGCGCCCAGTTCAAAGCCGCCGTCGTCCGCTAATAAAATCAGTATAATACATTTTAGGTATATCGTCTTATCGACCACAAAACATGGATTGCTGCACGCAGAGGAGCTTCCCCCGAACCTTCCAAATAGTTAGCTTCGTGCCTATTGCATTCATCTGCTTTATCTCATAATTAACCTAAGAAAATAAGTAATTGATGTACATACCCACATACATAACGAGCCCGCTGGCTAGTTGAATGACCCTGCCTATACTGGTTGGTAAAATTTAAGTGAAAGTGAAAGCCACGAGAGAATTGAAAGAGATTTGTCAGGACCGTAGAAAGTGAGGTAGGGCATAGCGGGATAACCCGTTCGAATTGTAGCCGCCCTACTGGGAACGTACCTCCACCTCACATAATACCGCAGCTAAACAATACTCTTTTAAATAGTATTGTAGGTCTGCCGGTAAGTAAGGTTTCCAGTGCTCCATGGGGTGGGGACTTGGGGAACTGTGGCTTTGGCAGTGGAGGGGCATTTGCCTTTTTGCTAGCAGAGCAACGTGTTATAGAGGTGGGCAACGCATTGGCGATACTCCTGGTGTTGCTGATGTCTATAGGCAGTGGTGACCACTTTTCATCAGATGGCCCGCTTGCCTGTTTGCCACCGTTACATAAAAAAAAAGAAAAAAAGAAGTGGAACAATGTGGACTCTGCTCTGCTTATCCATACGAGAAAAAGGCAGGATGATATGTATGTGAAACCCATACGAAACCGTATTCAATACATACGTGATTTTTGACAGTCATTAAAATCTTCTATTTCTTACTTTTAACGCATGCGAGCATTACCTAATTCCTTGCATAGCATACCCGTTTTAATTTTTTGTACACATAGGTAACAATATTTTTTATAGTACTTAGACGGAATTCGTTCGTTAAAAAAGACACACGCTTTACTCATTTTTGTAATTTTTTAGTTATGGTAACACTGCCCACGAATTCCGTCGTCCCGTCCGTGCTTGTTTGCGTGAAATCATGTGAAACGGAACGTTCATTTCTAACCTCCTTTCTTGTATTTGTTTTCGTTGTATTTAGATTTATTTTTCTATGCAAAACAAAACCTTTGAATCTATTAGTTTTGTCGTGTATGAATAAAATCCAAATAAAGTAAATTGAAAAAAAGTCGCATGAATGTAAAGGATAATAATAATTTATGATGCATTTTTACAGCATAGGTAAATAATGATTTCGTCATAGTTACCCAGTATGATAAGAACATTTCTTGAGTTACTCGATAGCACAATATCGGTGACAAATGCTAAACATATTATCAGCGCGTAAGCACCGCTTGTCCAACGCGCCATGTTTACGTCGTTTCGATAAGCTCTCTCATTTTGACATATGAAGCAAGTGTTGGTTTGTGAGGTGTTGGCATTCGCAAGCTTTGTTTTGGGACCACGACCGGTGCCGGTGCCTTTAGGTCATTGACCGGTTCAGATTACTTAAAAGTTTGTTTGTTTTCCGAATTGTTAAAACTGTTAACATGGCTGCACGAAGCAAAATATTATATCTTTTCGACGTGGACGGAACTCTTACTAAACCGAGGCAAATTTTAACAGAGGAGTTCAAGAAGTTTTTGCTTCATCAAGTTAAGCCCCGCGCAACATTGGGTTTAGTAAGTGGGTCTGATTACAGTAAAATAGTGGAACAGATGGGCGGCGAAGCGGCGACGGCACAATTCGAATACGTATTCTGTGAGAATGGAGCGGTATTTTACCGCGATGGCGTGCTGCGCTCCTCCGAAAGTATCCTCAGCTACGTTGGCGAGGCGACATTGCAGCGTGTCATTAACTTTGCTCTTGCCTACATGTCCAAAATAGAACTCCCAGCCAAAAGAGGTAACTTTGTGGAGTTCCGTTCCAGCTTGATCAACTTGTGTCCAGTCGGGCGCTCCTGCAGCCAAGCTGAGAGAGATGAATTTTCAGAGTTTGATAAAGAACATAAAATAAGGGAAAAATTCATAGCTGCTTTGCAAAGCGAGTTTGAAGATTCTAAATTGATGTTTGCATTGGGTGGACAAATTAGTGTTGATGTTTTCCCTATTGGCTGGGATAAAACTTACTGCCTTAATCATGTTACCACTGAGAGTTTTGAAGAAATTCATTTTTTTGGAGATAAAACATTTAAGGGAGGCAATGATTATGAAATCTATAGCGATGATCGAACTATAGGACACCATGTGACATCACCAGATGATACAAAACAGCAATTGATAAAATTGCTTAATATTGAATAATTCTTTGATACTTTAAACTAATTTATTGGAAATGTTATTAGTCATAAATGTGTAAAAGTTGTAAATAATAATCCTCTATTATAGGGTTATTAATATGGATTAAATCCAATGCTCTACACTTACTAAATTACTTTAAAAGCTTATAGTTCTAAAATAAAAGTAAATGTGAAAGCACTTAAATGATAACATTTGTATATTTTGTATATGTTTTAACAGGGAAAAAGGAATTATAAAAATAGCACTGTAAAACTTATTTTAATATAATTTTGTATGCATGCTACTCTGTGATGTTAATTGCCCTCATACACTGGTTTCCGTTTTTCAATGAATGATATCATGCCTTCTTTACGGTCTCTGGTGGGAATGTTAATTTCATAACATTTTTGTTCTACTTCATATCCATCCTTGATGCCTAACTGTATACCCTCATTTACAGCCTGTTTTGCACAGCGGAGTGCAATGGGAGCATTTGGCAGGATTTCTCGTGCCACACTGAGTGCTTTCTCTAATGCAGCATTTTTACTGCTGTTCTGAGAAACAACATGGTTAGCAATTCCTGAAAAAAAAAAATTCCTTTACTTAGTTTCAGGTCATTATCTATCACATTTATATCACGTTTATCATACATCTATCTCAAAGGTCTTTGTTACTAACAGAACTTACCTAGCTCTTTGCTTTCTTTTCCACTAACTATTCTAGATGTAAATATTAGTTCTTTAGCAATATTTGGATGGATTACCCGTGGTAACCTCTGTGTGCCTCCTGCACCAGGAATTAATCCTCGACTAGTTTCTACTAGTCCCACCTTGGCTGTCTCTGCAACTACTCTTATATCACAAGCTAGAGCTAACTCTAGCCCTCCTCCGACAGCCACACCGTCTATAGCGGCTATAGTAGGCATAGGTAAGTCTTCTATTTGAATAAACGTTGATCTTAGCAACCGAACAAACTTTGCCACTTCCTCATCAGACATCTGCAACCTTTCTTTTAGATTGGCTCCTAAAATAAAAATTATAATAACGAGTATTAGTGTTTGAAATTGATGTACCTACTAAGATTAATATCTCTGTTATGGCACATTACCCGCGCAGAATATTCCGGGCACCATACTATGCAGTATGACTACGGAGATTTTAACATCCTCCCTTAAAATCTGATTGACCTCTCGCATGGCTTCGACGAACTCAAAGCCGAGAGCATTGCGGTCGCGTGGGCTGTTAAACCCAAATAGTGCGATGCCGCTGTCTTCGCCCCGCAACCGCTGCAACTGTATGGGGCTGCCGTCTGAGTGTTCAGTGCTTCGAGTTGATAACCACCGTACATTTCGGGCTTGAACCGCTAAATATTTCAATACGTTTGCCTTGGGTCGGAACATATCTCTTGTTACTAGAATATACACTTACAATACAGGCGCTCGCTACAACTATTATTTGTCAAACTTTCCTTATCACTTTTTCTTATCTTACAAGGACTTTATTATCTTATCAAGTGTTTTCTCATTCAATACCCAAAAGTAAAACAAACAAACTTTGCAGTTTGTGGACTTTGATTTGCTAAACTTACGCAATTATTAAACAAATACAACTTTTATGTAAAATTTCATTTCCATATTCCCCGAACTTTCCATCAACATCAACACACAATGACAGACACAAAGTTATGAATGAACTTTTTGTAGATCAATCAATGGACTTTTCAACTTTATTGTCTATGACTCCGGACCAATCATGACCAAATAGGCGTGGTTAGCGGAGAAGCTGGGGTTGGCGAGGATTTAAAAACGAGTGGTTTTTTTTTTTCGTTGTCTTAATAGAGTACTTTCGGAAACTCTATTTGAAACTTTTTTGTTTCGCAACAAGATACAGCTTTTACAATCTACGAACCTATTATACCTACTAGCAAGCAAAAGGAAGTCAGTCACTGTTTGGTCAATAATTCCTTTTATCGGACTTCCCAGCGGCTGTAGTTTGGTTACAAAACATTCTCTCTCTTGGGTTAAAGTAAACGTCTTACTCCGGAGGACGGGGGTCCGGCGGAAAAACAATGACATGAAAATGTGTACTTTGACGAGCCCCTTGCGCCTTACCCATTAATGCTACGTCGATGCCGATGGAACCAACGTGTAGCTTTTTAGTCGCCTACATGAACATAAAAAAAATTTACTTCACTCAGTGACGTCAGTTTTCTTTCTGCTTTCCATTGAACTTCTCAAGCGATACATGGAATTACTGCTGGATCAGCAATAAATTGTGCGAACAGAAAACAACGATGCCTCGACCAGTAAAACAGAAAAAGGTACCACGAGAACGACAAAAACTATAAGACAGTGACCACCGCCTCTAACACCGGCAGAGAGATCTCGACGATACAGAGAAAACAAAAAAGACAGCATTTGAACGCCTCCAGCTCCGTCCAGACGATCTCAAAGACAAAGTTCCGCACAGAAACTTCGACGCCGCCGCCGCCGCGCGCCGCGCCGTTGCGAAAATTTCGACCAAGCCAACGAAAGTTGCAAACCGCTGTCTACATGGTCATTGATTGTAGTGTAGCATCAAAGTCACTCTGTTGGCAACCGTGTAGTAGCCCCTTTAAAAAATGCAGTCTCAACAAATCGGATGGCGAATAGCTAGCTTTAGATACTGTAGCAATCTTTGGTTTACAAAACACACGCAATGCAAAAGCAAAACGCAAATATTCGTCGTTTTGCGTCAAATGGAATGTTTTTATGTTTATTCCAAGGAAATTGTACGTTTATTCCCATGTGGTTTAGAAAAATGGACGCGCACATGATTCTATAGTTTTGAAAATGTTTTTCTATAAAACTCGCCTGTCTTGATAAATACGAAATTGTGAGATTGTGATAAAGCGTAAAGTTAAAATGACCGACATGCCTCCTTATCTCGCTACCAAAGATGAAGATAAAAGCAAAGGACAAAATGACAGTGATTCCTCAGACATCGATGATTGGGATTTGCCTCTCAGTTTCGACAAACCGCGGCATCTAGAACCTATTAGGAGTGCTGAACGTGTGGAACACTCATGGCGCGTCAAGGAAAAGGTAGGACGCCCACTGTGTGCCACTGGGGCGAGCGTTCACCCACCCGCACCACCACAACAAACGCACATGGACCGCTTGCGACGTAATTAGGGTATACTAGACACTGGTAGTGTCCTCTATCCATGAATCAGTTGATAGCACAATACACAAAACATAATAAACAATAATATTAGAAATGAACAACTTCCTGAGTTCTTGCACTGTTTAGTTAGATTGAGTAAATCTGTAAACTTTGCACTTACATATTAATATACCTACTTTTCTGTTTTGTGTATGTATGAACTGCAAATACGTATTACTTTTTCTAATTTTATCAAATCTGTCACTGTAAATCACTGAGCATAATTCTCATATTGAATATTATGAATAAAAAAATTGTTTATTGTGTTTCAATGTTTTCCAATGAGTAGGTAATTTTCAATTACCTACTTTATTATTTGTTAAGAATAAACCATAACTAAATGTTTATTTATAACACTTTCACTGTTAAAAAGTTCACATATCTCCTAAAGAGTGAAAATTAGGTAGTTAACAACTTATATTATAACTTATTTAATAATTAATATGAATTAAATCACTTGTACACTAGTTCCACATGATTATACAAATTTTATTAAATTGCAACTTAAATATACATTTTGTTACATTCAAATAAATAATTATTATAATATAATATTGACGTAATGAATTAGGTAATACTAATAAAATATAGAGTACGTTGATAGCTACATATACCTGTAGCTTAGGAAAACAAGTATCACTACACCCAATTAAGTGTAACTAGTGTACAATAAGTGATTTAATTCATAATAATAGAGTTCCATCAGGAAGTGACAACACAATGTGTTAAATAATAATGATTTTGTTTCAGTATAAGACCCATTGTGTGGCTTTAGTGCTGTGCTTGAACGTGGGTGTGGACCCGCCTGATGTGGTGAAGACACAGCCATGTGCACGGCTGGAGTGTTGGATAGGTGAGTATTGTATGCTGCTAGTAAATTTTTCCTTAAGGCGAGACCCAAGGCACTTTTCCGCTAATCAGAGGGGGTGAGGTGCGGTACGTAAGCTCCGCCTACCGGGGGGACGCCGCGCGCCGCCACCGGCTGCGACCGAGTCGGCGACGCCGTCGGTTAGCATATCGGTACAGTCGGCTGCGCGTAATATTGTTTAGTAAATTTAATAAAATTTATATTTGGTATGATTTTATGCAAGAAATAAAAATATCTTCTGTAAAGCTTTCATTTATTAATTTTTCTTTACAAAAATCGATTATTTTATTTTTTATCCAAATCATTGTAAAACGAGTAACCAACAAAAAACAAAAGATAGTAAAATAATATTGAGCTTATTTTTTGGTTACTAGTCTAAGAATTATGTAGTACTAGCTTCCGCTCGCGGCTTCGCTCGCGTGTACTTCGGACCGTGATCCCGCAGGAAATACACTGAATTTCGGGATAAATTACAGCCTATGTGCTTATCCAGGTTATCTGTACATATAAAATTGGATGCCGACTCAAATCAATCAAATCAAAGCACTTTTTCACGTCAAATAATTAAATTATACAGTATTATAATTCTCTAAGCTACAAACTACTAGCATTTCGGAACGACCACTGCTGAAAAGAAATGCTGAAAGAAACTCATTATACAGTGTTGGTCCCTATCATGCCAGAGGGGCTTTCTCATATTTTTTTATTATTCATTTTTTATTATATAAAAATGAGTACATATTCTGAACAGTCAACAAAAATTAAAATAAAAAAATAAACATGTTATGCTTGTGATGGTCAGCCATCGCGAAGCTCAACCATAATAGAGGGAACCTCACGAGTGATTGGTATATCAACGCAGAGACGAAACCGCTGAATGTAGAAACTTGAAAATTTGCACAGAGGTTCTTTACATAGCGTAAGTGAACACTTATTATTCTAAAAGAAAAAATATTTTTCATTTAAAAATACTCTGTCTGGACATCTTTCCCATTCTAAAATTCATTAAAATCTAACTTTCTGACTTGAACAGAAGGAACATAATCTTCCAGTGAATTTTCTGTACAATTTTCCTTATTTTCATTTTCTTTGTTTTCATTTTCGACATTATTTCCTTTTTCATTTGGGTCGCGTATTGGCATACCACGAGTGTGCCTCGGATTCACAATTTCAGGGACTATGCAATCCATGAAAAATTTTACTAATTTTGCTTCCATTTTGGTGCACCAAAAATTATCATCTCTTTCGATGTATTCAATTTTTAATGATTTATTTTCACCAGCCCAGATTGCAAATAAACATTTAGATCGTTGTGTGACATGAAGTTGGCCCTGTATTTGGTGGTACCAATCACTATTTCTATTGATACAATAAGTTTTATTTTTTTTATCGTAGCGATATATTTGAATTTTATTTTCCTTTATTGATTCTTCAATTCCTTTTTTATATGCCGTTATAGGACATTTCACTTCCACTACTGTATCATTTCCTATAAGCCCATCCGGCGTGGCACCAATGAAGGCATATTTGCTGTCGATATATAATCCGCAAGGATCTATAGTCACATTTTCTTGTTTGGATAATTGCTCAATGGCTAGTTTTTCATTTTCTATTCCATGAGCAATGGAGGCAACATGTGATAAATTCTCTTTATACAAAAGCGTTTTTACTAAATTTTTACAGCTCGTCTTATTTTTCCTTTTTATAATTTTCCCGAAATTAGATGCTGTCACCATGATTTTCCGTAATTCCAACCAATCACTACTATGTCTTTGTAAAATAGTGTCTTTTTGAATTTGGTCTCTGTCGCTAGTAAGATTTTTTAGGTTTTTTAGAAATTCTTGTATCGCCTTCTCAAGACAATCTTGAGACATATCAGGAGTAGCACTATTTTCGCCGTATTCATTTTGTTTATTTTTATCCGTTTTGTTTAGCATCCTATTTTTCTTGTAGGGATTTTTCCGGTTATAATCTCGCTTCTTTTTGCGCCTTTCTTCCATTTTCTTGATAGAGCTTCGTGGACTTTTACCTAGCCACTTTTTCTGAATCGTGTAGTTAGGTAGTCTTGTGTTGAAAGATACTACGGCCGCCGAACATCTCCCTTGATAGGACCTTCTCGTTGAAAAGTTTATTCTTTTCCCCCCGACCATTTTAGCGATTACACTGTTGAACCTCTCGGCAGTATTAGTATCAACATCTTCGATTAAACTTTGAGACTTTGCAGCTACTGTATTTATTATAACTTTTAATCTAAACCAAAAAGTAGAATTTATGTGTTCCATGGAATTCATTAAACTTTTGTCTTTATCGCAGTAATAGCTCTTACAATTGCGGTGATCTCCAAAAGCATGCAAAGCGGAATTTTGAACGTCATTATATATATTTTGTATTCCTTCTGAATATTTACCCTCTTGTACAAACTTTTTATTTTCCTTTATTGACCGTACAACAACTTTTCGTATGCTAAGTACTTTCATGTCAGTTAACAATTTTCTGAATGTTATTGGATATTTCACATCCTTTGATAAGGCTCTCAATTTATTACACAAATTTCGTAGAATATGATTCCTACATTCAATTTTAATAACTATGGTATCTGAATACGGATTTAGTGTCAAAATTTTTTGGTAAGTCGCTGAATCTCCATCAGCAATGAGTCTATGATATATAACGTTATGCATCTCAATAGAATTTTTAAATCCTTCCGATATTATTTCTGCCTCCATGCCAGTGGATGAACCATCGTAATTTTTGTAGCAAACATGTTCTTTTGCCTCTGTACCTTTTTTTTCAGCTCGTGCACATATTGCACAGTATTTATTTTTTACAGCCATAAATAAGACTTCGCCGAATTGCCGACCAATAATAGCTGCCGCACCGGATAAAGCTTTATAATTATTGCCATAAGATCGGGCACTCCAACAGCCGTCCGCATACACGTCTATTAAAGCAATGCCATTTTTGTCCACTTTCCCTTCAGCAATAGCAGCTTGTCGTTCTCGCTCGTTAGCAGCTTCCATTAGTTCAATGGCTGTTCTCTCCCATTTGTTAAAAACATTATCTTGTAATTTTAAAAAATAATCTTCTGAAAATATGGGTACATTAATTGATGTTGCTATTCCTTCAAATTGAGAATAGCCTATTCCTGATGAAACTACGCCTATTACAGTGCCGATATTTATATCTACATTATCGATAGATTTCGGATCCTCTGAGTCTATATATATAATTTTGGCACACATATCACATTTAAATTTAAAATTACTTTTTAAACCAACCCTTTTTTCTCCTACTAAACTTAAGCATTGGTTCCCACAATTGAATAGTGCATCATGATTTGCAACCTCTTTAAATTTGTTAAAAAAATAAGTCATATCCAATATTCTTCTTCCAATGACAATTTCACCTGTTTGTTCTTCATTTGGAGGTGAAATAATTAAATATCCATCATGTCCTCTGTAACAACATACAAAAATAAATCAACTTTCACGTCGTCAGAAAAAGCTTATGCAATAACATTCGAATGATAAACTTTATTTACTCGTCACAAATTGCAGAACTAGCAAGTGGTGCTTCGTCAACTTTACATCCTTGTTTCGATATCATTTCACTGAAAGCACGAAAAATAAAATAGTTAAAATATATCAAATAGATAAAACGTTGTAAAAAATTATAAAACTTCTATTAAGTATTGACACCCTAAATCTACCAGTCTTTCTGAAGTTGAATTCACAATACCTGCTCGATATAGACTCGTCTTGTTGAACTGGCATCAATTCCGTAAATTGAGAATTGCTAGTTGGCCTGAAATAAATGATAAAATATATACAAATCAGGATATATATGTTGGAGAGAGAGACATCTCCACATCAGCTAACAATGGACTAACCGTAAGGTTAAACAGGTACTTTTACAACAGGTTCACTTGAAAACGTATGTGGGCACAATACTCAGATCATATTAACTGTCAGGATGAGGGTATTACTAGAAAGTTGTGCGCGCGGCCCTATGTGTGGGTCAACCTTGTACCTCGCTTGTGTGGGTAAACTTGCTCGGACGACGACTGCCGCGTCACTGCCACATAAATGAAAGCTGTATATTTACAAGCGCACGCACACATAGCGCCGCGCGCACAACTGAGTTGAACTATCTATAAGACGTATGCCATATAAAAATCAATGTGGTATCTACCTAATGCAAAGTACTTAGGTAGTTTTTATGTCCACGAAAAAAGGTTTGATTGAGACAGAGTAGGTATGTACTACTTACATTTCTTGAATATCTGATGTGGAAGCTTGACAAGAAGATGCATTATCGGGTTTTCGCTTCTTCGATCTATTAAATATTGAAAGAAAATTGGTAATTATTTTGTGTAGGTATATTGAGATTTCAAAACATAGTGAAGAACAAATTATGTAGATTCCTAAATCTACACCTACATGTAAAAGTAAACAGCAAAGAAAAGCTAGTAGGTATAATATAACCCATCGGAAATATCTGTGCACCTGACCAAATGACGTTATATGCGCCCATAGAAAATAAGTTTTTCTGTTATCTATGTATGCGCCGCTAACTGTACTACAAACGCGAGCACAAGGTACGCGGAGAGAACTGCACTCCACGGAATGTTCAAATAAATGTTATATAACATATTTATGTAACATTCAACTCACCCAAAACATCCATCATTCAGTCGACGTCGTTTTCGTGAAAAAGATTTTCCTATATTTACTTTATTTCCCATTATTAAGTATTTAAAACAGAGCGTCCGGAGCCAACCTTCTACTACGCGCGCTGCTCGCAGACTAACTGAATAACGCAATTTCCATTCGATTTAAAGCAGACACAATAAGGTTACTTTTCGAATTTTTTATAATTTGTGTTTTTGCTAGCGAGTTTTCGTTAGGCTCTTAAGGTAATTATTTTTAGAGGTTTTCTTTTAATTATGATAAAATACTAAATATATTTAAAAAAATAAGCCGGTATCGTTTTAAATAATTTTATTCTTTATTTAATTCTTTAAAAAAATTCTACTGTTATCGCTTAAATTACGGTGATTTTCGACGATAAAGGCAAAAAAAACAGGATTATGTATTATTTTTTTTATCAAGTCTCATTAATTTTATTTGTAATTTGATTCGGTATAATTCTAGTTTAGCATTTTCTCTTTACGGGATATTTTTCCTGCTTCAGTACTTCTAACCACTTCTTCACACTTGACGTTTAAAGACAGTACGTTTTCGGAAAATCCTGATTGGGCCTCGCCTTAACTACCTATATTATATTTTTGCTTATTGTCAATTTATAATTAGGAGGATTATAATAATTAACAGAATAAAATTAATAATAAATAAATTAATATATGGAGTATTTAAAATTTAGCTTTGTCACATACAAAGCTAATTAAGTTTAAAGTGGTCATTTATAATGATCGCCATCTAGTGACATCAAGCGGAACTATATATAACTAGTATAACTAAAACAGTGTGATGTTAAAATGTGTTCAACAATTGTGGTGGAAGACAATATAGAAGGTGAGCTGGATCTGCAGTTATAAAAAAAAGATATCAAAGTAAACATAATGTTTATTTGCATTAAATGTCTCCCAATGCTTCTTACCCCTGAAAACCAAAACTTCGGTAGTCCAATCCCTCCTTCTCCTTATCTACGACTATGCTGACTCCTATTACTTAGATGCCACCAAAGAGTTGTTGAACAAGCTGCATACATTTCATTTTTGGGCTGCAAAAATATTAGCATATTTCCAGCTTTCGCTCACAGCTTAAGTGGCTCCCAATACATATGCATAGGAATCTCCACATTCTTTCCACCCTTTACAATGTCCTCCATAACTGCGAACAAACTGACATACCTACGCAAAGGTACTGCAGACTGTAAAATAATACTTTTTTTGTGATTATTGTGTTGTTTTAGGTTCTTCTTTCCTTTTTTGTCATTGAAAATTATTGTGGTGTTGTTTGTGAATAAATGTTATTCTATTCTATATTAACAAAAACTACAGGTGTTTCGACTGTGTAAAGTTTAGATGTTAAGACTTACTCGTAATTGGTTTTTCACTACACTTTTCCAACACATATGATCGAGTTTATTACCACAGTTAGTATTGTTTTTACCTTGATATTTCGTGTCGTTTTGTTGTGTCGTGAGCATCAAGCGAGTAACAATGGTAGTAGTTCGAGAATTCGAAGTGAGGGTAATCGTTGCATCCGAAAGAGGGTGGACCGTTATGTCTGTCCTTAGGAACAACTTCACGCAGCGGCACTTGTCTACTCGTGACCATGGCGCATGCAACTGCGTCGAAATATCGAGGTAAAAACAACACTAACCGTGGAAACAAAACCGATAATATGTGTAGCGAATGTGTAAGTGAGTTTTCGTGTTTTAATTCGATTGACTAAAATGAATGTTATTAGTGGTGTCTCATATCCATGTATTTCTTTTAAATATACAGTAGGAAAAATTTAGTTCACTTTTTTGCCAACCTTAGCGCCAAGGCGGCCAGACTATGTGGGCTATTAAGTTGTAAAACGAAGTGTAGTACAATGATTCGGTGTGGTGCAGACCCGTGCTCCATGTCGCCGAGCAAGGCGCTGGAGAGCATCGGGCACTCGCTGCAGGCGCAGTACGAGCGCTGGCAGCCGCGCGCGCGCTACAAGCAGTCGCTGGACCCCACCAGCGACGAGGTGAGACCGGGGCCGCCTGCCTGCCTAACTTGACGGACTTTGTCGCGCGACATATACCGGCAGGTCTCGCTTATATCAACGCGAACAGAAAGAGCTCGCTAGATTATCTCGCCCTTTCACGCGAAAAAGCCCATCATGACCCTGGCCGTATTTTTGAACTGTTCGAATTTATTTCGTATGCGAATTAGCAACCTATGTCTTTATCACTCGTAGCAGCTTACCACGACCACGAGTATGACAGAGATTTTATTATTTTTATTTATTATTATTTTCTCTATGCGAGGTAGGCGACTAATTCGCACAACAATCTAATTCGAACGTATTTCTGAACCGTTCAAATTGTATTCGTCTGCAAGAGAGCTACCTATCTCTTTAACTCTCATAGCAGCTTATCACGTGTCGTACAGAGTTAGGTAGCCTCGCCTATGAATCCGATTCAAACGTAATATTGAATCGTTCGAATTGGATTCTTACGTGAATTAGCTACCTATCTCTTTCGCACTCGTAGCAGCTTACCACGAGTATGACAGAGATAGATAGCTAATTCGTATAAGAATCCAATTGAATAGTTCAAAAATACATTGCTGGTAAACTTAACCTATGATTAAATCCAGCAAAAGTAGTTCTATAAACTAGCGTGGACAATAAAATGACCTACCAACAGCTCAAATAATGTATGAATATGTGTGTGACACGCAGGTGAAGAAGCTCTGCTGCTCGCTGCGGCGCAACGCGAAGGACGAGCGCGTGCTGTTCCACTACAACGGGCACGGCGTGCCGCGGCCCACCGCTCAGGGCGAGATCTGGGTCTTCAACCGGGTGAGCGGACCGGGTGATTGGGATCACGCTCTTATTTATTTTTATAACCGGGGGTCAAGCGGGTCACCTGATAGACAGTTATCTTCGATGCCCCTAAAGTGGCGAATGCGAGGAATGAATGGAAGGGTATTCCCATTGTGCCCTTTACCCGAACATTGAGGGCGAGAGTGATGGATAAAATCGCACTTGATTTTATTTCTTTATACCATTTCTACTGTATGCAGAGCACATAAAATAATCTGGTTATCAATCCTAATAAATAAAAGAAATAATCATCTTGGCGTTAATGTCCCGGTTGTGCTCTCGCGCACGAGGTCCCGTGGGCCGTATTGACCATGATCCAAGATTTGGGCAATCAGGTGATTACAGTGGAGCGACTACCATCTGCCCCCCGTGACCCTGCTACCAGGGGAACCTGACCATAGGATTGACATTGGTTCATAATTACACATTCAGTCGCCTGAATGTGCCGGTTTTATCACTATATTTTCCCTCACCGTAAGAGCATCGGCTAGTAATCAACATAACACAGAAAAGAGTCATTGATGCATATCGACAGTGGGATTCGAACCCGGTACCTCTCGCTTGCGAGTCGGATACCGTTACCACAGCACCAGCAGTTATAATTATAACTAAACACCTAACCCAATTCGATTTTTAACATCGCTAAGGGTGGCAAAATCAAGTGTAATTCCTTAATTTCGGTTTCCCTGTAGTCCATTGTCTGCACCTGTAAAGCCTAGCTGGGTTCCCGTATAAATATGAAAAGCGATCCCCGTCCGTTTGGCCGTTTGCCCGCAGGCGTACACGCAGTACATCCCGCTGTCGATGTACGACCTGCAGACCTGGATGGGCGCGCCGTCGCTGTACGTGTACGACTGCTCCAACGCGGGGGTCATCCTCGACAACTTCCGGATATTCGCGGACCAACACGAGCGCGACTATGAGGTGAGGATGCCTGCTTTGGGTTACTGTGAAAAGGCTTCCAAAATCTATATTATTACGACGGCGAGCTTACTGTCATAATAGTAGAGTACGATTGAAACAACAGTAGGAAATATGACTGAATATGAATTGCCCCGGCATGGCCGTCCGCCGTGATGCAGCCACATACGACAGTAATATTGCCTGCCGCTTAATGATGGCCATACACCATCATGCCTAAAACGCATTGCCTGTCGTCCAATCGAACTGGTCGTGTGTGGGCGTGAATTGGCTTAACAGTCATAATTGATGACGCACTGTCATCCAATTCATGCTCACACACGGTCAGTTCTACTTGATCCAATGGACAGCGTCATGCCGGTGGCCACTATTATTTATTTATTTAATACTTTATGCACAAAATAGTACAAAGGTGGACTTAAAGCTTTGACCTTTTATCTACCAGTCTACCCCGAAAACTGGTAATAAAAATTGTAGGCGGTGCATAAAAAATTACAACAACATTACACTTACATACTTAATAACAAATACAATTCTACCCACTAGTATTCACATCACCGAAACTCAATTTTTTTATGAAATACTAAAAACCAACAACAACAAGATAGCAGAACGTACTTGAATACCAATTTAAATCAAGAGCCTACTTACTAAGATCACTCTCTACTACCACCTACTATGACAGTGCTATAAGTCGGTAGGTTTGCAGAGCTACACTGCAGCAGTGTCATGCGTCAATACGACCCCACCAGATGCAGGTGAACTCCGCGGGCGCCGCGGGCGCGGGCGCGGAGGGCGGCGCGGCGGGGGCGACGGCGGGGGCGGCGGGGGTGGGGGCGGCGGGGGCTGCGGGGCCGGGGGGGGGGCGCCGGCGGCGGCCGTGTGCTACCGCAACTGCATCCAGCTGGCGGCGTGCGCGGCCGGGCAGGCGCTGCCGATGAACCCCGAGCTGCCCGCCGACCTGTTCACCGCCTGCCTCACCACGCCCGTCAAGATGGCCATGAAGTGGTTCGTGCTCAGGAACCGGACCAGGGTCGCGCCCGCCAACATCAACGAGCTCATTGACAAGTTAGTTGGATTATTGATAAGTAGGCTAGTAAGCCAGGTGAAGATGTGTGGGGGAAAATGTTTCTTTTTACTACCTAGGGAGGCACGCGGTCAGACGACCTTATGGAATGTGAACATTGTCTAGAGTCTAGTACATCTGCTATCCAGTTCACAGTGCCGAAACTTGGCACGCGTTGCAAATCAGTAAACAATTAAAGTCGAACAGGTGTCCTTGAAGTGGCTCCTCAATCTCCCATAAGTTCCATTAACAAAACCAGTCTGTGGCATTTGGCTGCCTTCAGGGTCTGTACGGCTGCATGCCTTGTAACTGTCTGGGTGGTAAATTTTTAGCCAGCCAGCTAAAAATTACAAAGGAGCTTTATCGGGACTGAACGACATTCCGATTGTCTGTTCCCCAGGATCCCTGGGCAAGTGACCGACCGTCGCACGATGCTGGGCGAGCTGAACTGGATCTTCACGGCGATCACGGACACGATCGCGTGGAGCTCGCTGCCGCCGGACCTGTTCCAGCAGCTGTTCCGCGCCGACCTGCTGACGGCCAGCCTCTGCAGGAACTTCCTGCTCGCCGACCGGATCATGAGGTCAGTGCCCAGTGGGGTTGGTGGCACGGACATTGGGGTTATGTTAAGGTAGGTGAGATGATTGCTAGGGATTATTACGGACATGATCGCGTAATGATCGCTGCCATCGTGTGGAGGACGCTGCCGCCGGATATGTTGCAGCAGCTGTTTACGGCAGATCTGTTGACAGTCAGGCTTTATATGAGGTCAGGAGATTCTGAGTAAATTGGTTTTGCAGTGGTGGAAACAAGTGGTGGGGCTTAGCCCATTAAAATAAGAGGTCAGTGGGTTGATAACGGATATCATGGCGTGGACGTACTGCGATATCACATTGGCACCTTCAGGAAAGTTTAACTTTGCCAAAGTTCCATACAGACTGTCATATAGTTGAATCTCGTGGCATTCCGGTAGCAATTTCCTGTGATAGCACTGCCACAATTTATTGTATTTGGACGTGTGATAAAAACACCCGCTCACACAGTCAGCTACTCGATTCTACCAAAGAATGGGACGACATTTAGACAGCAGACCCCGAGTCTCAGTGGCGCCACCTACAGAAACCGATGCTTATAATATTTTTCAATAATAAAAGTGTTTTCCGTATACTCAAATCTTAGCACATTTCTCAACTGAAACAGTGGCCGTTAACCTATATCTCTCCCCTCAGGTCGTACAACTGCACGCCCGTCAGCCAGCCGGCGCTGCCGTCGCTGGCGCGGCACCCGCTGTGGGCGGCGTGGGAGCAGACGCTCGACCTGGCGCTGGCCCAGCTGCCGGGCCTGCTCTCCCCCGCGCCCGCCGCGCCCCCCGCCGCCGCCGCCCCCGCGCCCCCCGCCGCGCCCGCCCCCGCGCCCCCCGCGCCCGCGCCGCACTACCGCCACTCGCCGTTCTTCCGCGACCAGCTGACGGCCTTCCAAGTGTGGCTCGACCTCGGTAAATGTACGACGATGGATGGATTCCGTTTCTAGGCTCGCGCTCGCTGGGTGGCGGCAGCCAGCTCGCATCGGCCATGAGGGTGCTGGCTAGTGTTTTGGGAATTCCGTTTGGTGTGATTATTATTTTTTTATTGGCCAAATACTGCTTACAATTGATAAGAGCTGTAGCAATTAATTTTGCATGTCAATTTTGCAAATTGCAGTATATGAATTCGTTATTTACATGCAACTGATTTGATACACCTTAGGACTCTGTGACAATCAGTCGGCTCTGCAGTCGATTAAAGTCGTATACCTATGCGGCAGCCAGTCGCTAGTTGAAAAATTAGTTTTTGCGACTTTAAAATCCAACAGATACCACTGCTGAGAAGCAGTCTGTTGGCAGAATACTGTCTGTTATTGGACCAAAATAACTGCTGTAAAATGACAAATTTATTTCAGCCAATGACAGGACTTTATTTGGACATCAGACCTTACACTTCAGTAACGCCATCCTATTGTATGTATAATTTCGCTCAAAACGCTGTGCATGAGCATGAGCTCGGATTTCGGTTGACGCTGTTGCCTGTATTACTCTGTTGGCTGATTAAGTAACTCTGTTGCCAACAATTATCTGATTAAAATGATTGAAATTGTTACTTTTGCGATTGCAATGGAACTTTGGTAGCAACTGACCCCATGAAATTATTGATACGAAATCGCAAAAGTAACAATTTCAATCATTTTCATCAGAGAATTGCTGCCAACAGAATGACGTAATCAGCCTACCGCTGCTATCGATACCGGCCCGCCCGCCCGGCCGCTGCACCGCCGATCTCCAATCGCACGACGCCACCCACTGGAACGACGTCACACACCGAAATGCATGTCGTGACGTCACGCCAGGGGGATGGTATGATGCGATTGGAGCTAGCATTCCGGGTCTCCCGCCCTTAGGCGCGGAGGGCGGCGACGGGCGCGCGGTGGCGCTGTCGCGGCGGCGCGCGCCCCCGGAGCAGCTGCCCATGGTGCTGCAGGTGCTGCTGTCGACGCTGCACCGCGTGCGCGCGCTGCAGATCCTCAGCCGGTTCCTGGCGCTGGGCCCGTGGGCGGTGCGCGCGGTGCTGCACGTTGGCATCTTCCCGTACATGCTGAAGCTGCTGCAGGCCGCCGCGCACGATCTGAGGGCGTCTATGGTCTATATTTGGGCCAATATTATCGCTGTTGATCCGGTGAGTGGGGAGAGAGATAGCTTGGCTCGCTGACGGCATCGTGAAGCAATATAACTACTGAATAAGCTAGCAGGGGAAAATCGGCAAATTGCATTCATTGTACAACAAAAACGTACTGATTAACATTCCACTACATTGTTTCATAAATGAGATGATATGGCTCGAAGGTACAAAAAATTTTAAAACGTAAAACAAAATTTTGCGTCCAGCTGTGGGCGTCTTATTATTATTTATTTATTATTTAACAGTTTATCGTACACAAGAAATACATACCAAATAACAGGCAAAGTAATAAATGGCACAACAGGCGCCTTCTGACTGATATGATAATAAAGATGATAAATAGGAAGGGTAAAATAACATTGGGCCGCTGGCTGCATACATAAGCTGTTGTGGTTGTTTCAAGCGCAATTAGTACACGTCACACCAGTTAGGGGAAACCCACCATCATTCAATCATCGCATTTTTGTTGTCTCTCCAATTCCTTATCTGCGTGCCACATGATGACCGTTCTGTTTCCTCGGTTGCAGAGCTGCCAGGTGGACCTGGTGAACGCGAAGGGGCACAAATACTTCCTGGCCGTGCTGGCCGACCCCAGCGTGGACGTGAGTATCTCTAGACGCGGCCCACGAGCGGCATGGCTGGCCGGTCCATCGCTTTGTTATCACCGTAACAAGATAAGCAATAAAACAGACAGTGCCAAAATGTCAATGATGAGCTAGCTTTAGGTCTCTTTATAGCGTACTTGGTCGTAGACAGGATAACATTGAATTATGCTGGTTTATATATAAAAATGTGTGCTTGAGCCTATTGATCGGTTAATTTGAGCTTTCTGTATAAATGGTGTTTGGTGGGTCCAGGTTATGCTGGTTTACGTGGAAAAATTGTGGTTAGGCTGAGTATTTAGAGACGAAATTAGCTAGTGTTTGAGCTTTTTTATCAATTAATTTGAGCTTTTTGTGTAAACGGTGTGTTTGGTGGGTTTAGGTTATGCTGGTTTACTTGTAAAAATGGTGGTTCGGGCGAGTATTTAGAGACAAGTTAGCAAGTGTTTGAGCTTTTTGATTGGTTAATTTGAGCTCTCGTGTAAGCGGTGTGTGGTTGGTGGGTTCAGATGTAAAAATTTTATAGTTTAGTGAGTCAGAGAGAGTGGGGGAGAGAACGTTATATTAATTATTCGTGAATTTCATGCGTGCGTGTGGTGCAACCTCCAACTGAGCGACGACTAGGGTTTGATGTCAAGTCAGTAGCGAACTCGATCCTATTCCCGTTACTGACGCACGCTGTATGTTGTCCCGTAGACGTCAGTGCGCACGCTGTCGGCGTTCGTGCTGGCGGGCGTGGTGGACGGGTTCCCGGGCGGGCAGCAGGCGCTGCTGCAGGGCGGGCTGCTGGCCGTGTGCCTCGAGCAGCTGCCCTGCAAGGACGCGCGCCTCCGGCAGTGGGCGTGCCTCGCGCTGGGCCGCCTGTGGCGCCGCTACGACGCAGCTAGGTAACACCTTCCTCATCGATCACTCTGTTCATGCGTGAAAATAAGCTCCTGGACGTGGCTGCAACTGAAGCGTATTGTTTGCCGGTCAGATGGGCGGGCGTGCGCGACCTGGCGCACGAGAAGCTGTTCCCGCTGCTGTCGGCGGCGGAGCCCGAGACGCGCGCGGCGTGCGCGTGGGCGCTCGGCGCCTTCGTGGCGGCCGGGGCGCACGGCGCGCAGGCCGCCGCCCGCTCCGAGCACGCCAACGCGCTGGACCAGGTGAGCCGGAGCCCGAGACGCGCTCGGCGCCTTCGTGGCGGCCGGGGCGCACGGCGCGCAGGCCGCCGCCCGCTCCGAGCACGCCAACGCGCTGGACCAGGTGAGCCGGAGCCCGAGACGCGCTCGGCGCCTTCGTGGCGGCCGGGGCGCACGGCGCGCAGGCCGCCGCCCGCTCCGAGCACGCCAACGCGCTGGACCAGGTGAGCCGGAGCCCGAGACGCGCTCGGCGCCTTCGTGGCGGCCGGGGCGCACGGCGCGCAGGCCGCCGCCCGCTCCGAGCACGCCAACGCGCCAACACGCCAATGCGCATGGGCGCTGGATCGGGTGATGCTGCTAGGTACTAAACAAGGTCTTAAAACCTAAA
The DNA here is from genome assembly GCA_907269095.1 of Blastobasis adustella. Taxonomy (NCBI): domain Eukaryota; kingdom Metazoa; phylum Arthropoda; class Insecta; order Lepidoptera; family Blastobasidae; genus Blastobasis; species Blastobasis adustella. The sequence continues at coordinate 204,924 of OU026120.1, forward strand.
CAAGGTTCTAAAACCTAAACAAGGTTACTGCAGCCCTGCAAAATTGAGAGAGTTTATAATTCAAACTTCCGGCCTCGAGCTTTTACAACACTCATTTGCGAGAACGATTACCAAAATAAAGTTGGTTACAGACGGTGGGCGTGCAACTAGCGGCCCGGGCGGCCAACGACGCGTCGCCGCTGGTGCGGGCGGAGCTGCTGGCGGCGCTGCAGTGGCCGGTGCTGGTGTTCGAGCAGCACTTCATTGCGGTGTGCCTGCAGGAGCGTGCGCGCCGCCGCGACGCCCGCCGCCCGCGCGCCGACCGCCCGGACCGCCCGGACCGCCCGGACCGCCCGCTGCGGGTGGACCCCGGGCAGGACGCGCTCGCGCCCCGGGCCACCCGGGCCGCTGCGCTTGCGTTGCCGCAGATCGGTGAGTCGAGAGCGATTTAATTATGACTCCAACGTTGCCGCAGATCGGTGAGGCGCTGATCGAGTGGTTGAGAGCGAGAGAGATCGAATTGTGACTTTATTATCTCAGTATGAGGCTGAAAGTGATGATAGATTGATAGACTGTGAGGGCGCCGTAGGTTATCCTACGTCATCGAGTGAGAAAAAAATTCCACTATTTAGTGCTAGTAGACCTTTATAAGACCAACAAAACGTTGACCTGCCCGTGCAGTCTACAATTTTTTTCACCTTTTTTTACATCATAAATAAATGCAATTTTTCCTGTACTCGATAACATAGGATAACCTACGGCACCCTCACAGTTTAAGATCAAAAACGTGGCCGCTCCCTGTGGGCCTCACCTGAAAGGGTTGTGTTCGGAGCCTTGTTGCGTGATCGAATCAGAAATGGGGAGGTCCGCAAGCAAGCCAAAGTCACCGATAGCTTAGGTGGCAGTGGGAAGGAGAGCTCGCCGAACAGATGGCCGATGGGGCAGTACAGTTCTCGAGTGGCGATCACGTACCGGAAGACGCAGCGTTGTAGGCGTCCCGCAAGGCGAATCGACGACCTGGTAAAGATCAGAGGTACCAGTTGCGGAGATGGCCTTTATGAAGATTTTTAGGAGAGACCTAGGCCCAGCAGTGGGTGTCATAGCAGAATGACAGCAAATTGACATAGCAGAATCTGTTTGTTCGTGTTGTATACATTCCAGAAATTATGGTCCAAGAATTGAAATATGAATATTCCCTTTAATTAGTTCCACAAATAAATATTTAATTAACATGGATTACAATTAGTTAGAAGTAAATACAAAAATACGATGTTAGCTCGGTGGCTGATTGACGGGTAAGTGTCGTCTGTGCCGGGGCGGGGCGAGGTCCCGCGGTCCGCGGATCCCTGCCGCCCGCGCCTCATGGCTCTCTCTCGCGCTTCAACAGAATCAAATGGTCCTTTTCTATTTGACATACCTACGTTTTTGTTGCAGGCTTCGGTTCGGTGTACATGAAGTTGTGGGAGACACTCACGTCGCTGGCGGCCGAGCCGCACCCGCAGATCTCGCAGATGGCACAGGACATCATCGCCTACATCGCCGCACAGGTATGTATACACGGGACCACGCATGACATTACAAGGATATATAGTCTAATTAAGTTACCTTATTTGGACTTCACATCTTTATAAATTATAGATAAATATAACTTAAATACCTATCTTCTGTTTCAAAAACTAAGCGTGTACGGACCTTAGAGAGACAATGTTATAAGATGTATATTGACTATGCTGAGTTAAATATATCCCAATCACCGAAATTCTTTTGGACTTTCATAAAATCAAAATTTTCCTCGAACTCGGTACCAGATAGAATGACATTTGAAAGTGTGACATCTACAGGGTACGAGTCTATTTGTAATAGCTTTAATAACTATTTTAACTCTGTCTTTAGCACACCTCTTGATAGTCAAAACAGTAGTGACAACTTTGTACTGAATGAGGACTCGCCCTATAGTGTTTCATCAATTCGGATTTCCGTCTGTCAGGTCGCCAAACTTCTTGAAACTATAAATGTAAACAAAGGTTCAGGCCATGATGGGATTAATCCGATTTTTGTTAGAGCCTGCGCGAAAGAATTATCCATCCCACTTGCTGAAATTTACAATAAATCTCTGTCGGAGGGTTGCTTTCCCGATGTATGGAAAAAAGCTATAATTACCCCTATTTTTAAGGGAGGTGATAAAAGCGATATCAAACAATATAGGCCGATATCGAAGTTCTGTATTTTCGGAAAATTACTAGAATTATTTGTTACTTCAGAACTCACTTCTATTCTTGGTCGACATGTGACGGGTCAGCAGCATGGTTTCTTTCGCGGTCGTGGTGTCGACACCAACTTGGTGACATACACAGAATTTATAATTAACGCATTGGATGCCGGTTGTCAGGTTGACGCTATATATACTGACTTCTCGAAGGCGTTTGATAAGATCGATCACAAAACTCTTTTGAAAAAGTTATTGGACGTCGGGATACATGGCGATCTTTATAGATGGGTCAAATCCTACCTCAGTAATCGTAGTCAGGCTGTATCACTGAAGGGTTTTATGTCACAATTTTTGCCTATACCTTCCGGGGTGCCTCAGGGCTCTCATCTTGGACCATTACTCTTTTTATTGTACATAAATGACGTTGGTGAATCTTTCCGCAATTCGTGCTACTTGATGTATGCGGATGACATAAAAATATTTAAAATTGTCAGTTCGATTGACGACTGCCTGCAGCTGCAATCTGATATATATAGTTTTGATCAATATTGCAAGGAAAATAAACTTGTTCTAAATGCATCTAAGTGTCATGTAATAAGCTTCTCTCGTAAACATAACCCAATCACATACAACTATAAAATTTCGGACGATGTATTGAATAGGGTGGATAAAGTTAGGGATTTAGGTGTTATCTTGGATCATAAGCTCCATTATAATTTCCATATTGATACAATTTTAGAGAAGGCTTTTAAACAACTAGGCCTTATCCTCCGCCTTTCTAAACCGTTCAGGCGGACTGACACGCTAAAAATTCTCTACTATTCTTTCGTACGAAGCCACTTGGAATTTGCCAGTGTGGTATGGAACCCTCAGTATGCTGTTCATATCGCCCGTCTGCAAAAAGTTCAGAACAAGTTTCTGAAATCGTTAGATTATCGTGGAGGTCACAGTTTTCAGTCGTACAGTGATTCGGCAAAGAGACATAACTTACCTACTTTGCAAAGTCGCAGGTCATACCTAGAATCGATATTTTTATTCAAAATTGTTAACAGTGACATAGATTCTTCTCCTCTTCTTGAACAAATTAACTTTAAGATACCACGCATCTCCTCACGTTCTAAAGATACATTTTATATTGAGCACTGTACCACAAACTATGCAAAAAATTCGTTTATTAGAAGAACAACACGGCGTTATAATGTTTTGCTGAAACAAATTAAGGCACAAATTGTTAATGTAAGCATTGTAGCATTTATTAATAAATTTGTAATGGTTAATGTATGTACTTAACATTGTTATCAGTCGCAACAGTTAGCTTACTAAGTATCAAAGTTTGTAAATGATATAGGAAACTTTAGGTCTAATTAATTATCTAGTGAAATGTACTATTTGTGTAAACGACTGTTTGTTTCTAAATAAAGAAAAAAAAAAAAAAAAAAAAAAAAAACTTAAGTAAAAAAGAGATAACTTGCTGCTGTATTGATAAATGTTGCGTCCGGAAGCTAAGAAGCCCTGTCTGGTTTGTTATGATTGTTTCGATTATCGTTGTGGCATGCACTCGTTCACTGAAGACTAACTCTTTAAACTTGCACGATAAATACTGTCTTATTGCTGCGCCCATAACGCTCTTAACCCCGTGTGTGATCTGTCGGTACATACACATAACCGTGTTAAATTTTTTTTATCTTACCCACAAGTTATTTCCTACTATAATGTTGTGGTATGTTTTTTATAACAAATACGCTACAAACATTGTGTTACATTTGTTGACAATTAAGTTCAATCGTGGGACGTTTGAAGCGTTACTTATATTATACCTACCTTGTCCGTATAGCTACCCGTCGCGATGTCTAAACTAGTTAAAATACTACCAGAACGCCCGTGGGTTACGTAACAAAACATCTACATTTAAAAGAAATGTTATGCTAAATTTTTACGACATCGTAGCAATAACCGAAACATGGTTAATAGACGGTATTGGAGATAGCGAATTATTCGATGACCGGTATATTGTGTGGCGGCAAGACCGCGAATACGCGACTACGCGTCCGTCCATGGGCTAGCGGCTCGGCGGCGGAGGACTTGTGGCTCACGTTGACTCTGACCATGGGTCGGCATAGTTTATCGTTACACCTGGGTGTCATATACTTATGTATAGAAAGGAATGGCAACTCTTTAAACCAACAGCTGAATAATTTTTCACCAAAACTTTGCGATAATTTCAACTTATGCCCTAATGACATGTTTGTGTTGCTTGGCGACTTTAACTTACCTAATATTACATGGAGCTCTAGTACTGACGGGTGCCTGGTACCCGTAGGTGCATATGGTGAATTACAGATGTTATTCCTGGACACTTTGGTTGAGTATAGTTTAGATCAATACAATCATGTATGTAATATTAATAATAATCATAATCATAATAGAATATTGGACTTGGTAATCTCGAATCATAATTTAGATCTACGTCCGTGCGATGCCCCATTAGTGCAGCTGGATTTCCCAGCTAGCCCGCTAGAGAATAATGCTAGAACAACCTATAATTATATCAAAGAAAATTTTGAATCGTTGAACCAATCTTTGTCCCGAGTCGACTGGGTGGGCATTCTGACTAGTGACTCTCTTGAAGAGGCTGTTGCTATATTCTATCGCATCTTGCAGGACCTACGGGAGGCACAAATTCCGCACCGAGTTATTCACAAACAGACTTATCCCGATTGGTACTCATCCCCACTTAAGAAAAATATAAACATGAATAAGTACAAGCGATACAAAAACACTGCTGACCAAACTTATGTAATGATGAGAGAACGCGCTAAAAAGGTGGAGGCGGAATGCTACCAAGCGTACATTACTAGGGTTGAAGGCTCGGTTATAAATAACCCACGGATATTTTGGTCCTACGTCAAATCGCTCAATAGGCCCGCCCACGTACCCCGACGAAGTCTTCAAATTGTTAAAAACCATCAACGTAAACAAAGGAGCGGGCCCCGATGGCTTGCCTCCAGTTTTTAAAAGTCAGTGCGCGCAGGAGTTGACGTTACCTTTAACAGTATTATTTAAAAGGTCTCTCAAGGAAGGCATAGTTCCTAACATTTAGAAATCGGCGTTTGTAACACCCATACAGTGGGGATAAAAGTAATGTAACAAATTACAGACCGTTTTCCAAATTGTGTATATTTTCTAAAATATTTGAGCGAATAGTTTATAGACAAGTCTATGCCTCACTGCAGTTGCATTTTACACCGGAACAACATGGATCGTAGATCTACTACTTCTAATTTACTGATGTTTCATGATTTCGTGACGTCACACATGGATGGAGGGGGACAGGTTTACTCGGTATTCACCGATTATAGTAATGCTTTTGACCGCATCGATCATACGCTGCTTCTCACGAAGCTACGAAATGCCGGTATCCATGGCAACCTATTTAGATGGTTCTGCTCTTATGTGGAAAATAGGTCCCAAGCGGTGACGGTGAGTGGCTATACATCTACATGGATGCCAATTCCATCCGGCGTTCCTCAAGGATCATTGCTTGGTCCGCTGTTATTTGTCATTTTATCAACGACATAGGTGATTGCTTTAAGTTCTCCAATTTCTTACTAAACGCTGACGATACAAAATTATTTGCAGTCGTCAAAGATTTATCTGATTGCATTGGACTACAGAGCGACTTAGACAATCTAGAACAGTATTGTGTCAGAAACAAATTGGACTTAAACATACAAAAGTGTTTTACGATGACATTCACACGGAAACCGAATCCCATCACATATAACTATACAATTAGCAACAAACCCTATCCAACGACGGGCTCATTCGAGATCTTGGTATAATCCAGGACTCAAAACTATTATACAATTCTCATATTGACACCATGGTAAAAAAAGCATCGAAGTCTCTAGGATTCATTAAAATATCTACCTCCAAGTTTAGTAACATTAAAGCTATCAAAGTATTATATTGTGCCTACGTGCGAAGTATTCTTGAGTACGCTTCTATGGTATGGAACCCGCACTATAGAGTACACATTGATCGTATTGAATCAGTGCAGAAAAAGGTCTTGAGGTACTTACAATTCAAAAGCCGACAGATTATTCATGGGTATGGGAACCGCTGCAGGAAATTTCATTTCTTGCCTCTTGAAATCCGAAGGGAGGTAGCTGATATTATTTATCTAATAAAAATCGCGATCGGAGCTGTCAATTGTTCAGCTTTGCTTGACAAAATTAATATTTTCGTACCAAACACACTTAGTATCAGACACTTCCAATCATTAGCTGATGTGCAAGCTGGTACGAATTATCGGCGAGAGTCATTTTTCTCGCGGGTCGTGAGACCTTTTAACATCCTACATCATTTGCACACTGAGATGGATTTATTTAACACAAAGCTGGAGTCAGCAAAGCGAGTATATGCAGAAAAATTCTTTCATTCTTCCGAGGACGCAACATCAAATTCATGAACTAATTTACACTAAGATTAATTATACTTACAATAATTTATGTAATTCTGTAATTCTGTACAAACTGTAATCCTACTTCTAGTATCCCGTATCATTTAAATAACTATCTGCAAGCACCTGTTAATGGCCTCGCTGTTATATGTTTGTAAGTATTACTTGTAGCTTGCTGTTGGTGTTCTGAATAAAGTAAAATAAAAAAAAAAAAAAAAATTGTGAACGAAAACGTGTGCAACAAAAAATACTAAATCACGCCAAAGGAAACACTTAAATATTAGCTTTAAATTAAGTCAAGTTTGTGTTGTGACTAAGCGTCGAGAAACCAGTCTGCTTACTATGTCAACTCGGTCCAGTGACGAATTTTATTTAAATTCAATTAAAGTTCACGAGAAACAAATGAGTGGCCGCCGTCGCTCTGAGTCGAAGAAACTGACTACGTTAATAATCAATTTCCAATCGCCAAAAGCTAAAAGAAATCTAGAGTTTGGAGAGCTGATCCACCAGCAGCGGGTCTAAAAAGGTCATATGATTTATTTAAATTGTCTCAAACTTATCTGCAGCCTAGCTGTTATTGACATTGACATGACAATTCAGGATGGCGTCATTTAGTTCCAGTATTGGCCACCGGATCAGATAACTTTGTTGCACTTCAATATGAATCATAATATGAAACGCTAATTTGACATCTGCAATTCGACATTTTCTCTAGCCACAAATCTGTATTAAAACGTCACTGAAATCAATCTTCAACGTCATATGTAAAAAGATTGTCGAACATAATTATGTAAAAAGTATTTTTTGGCTGCAATAGACATTTCAGTGTCATTAAGAGAGGTTTGTGGCTAGAAAAATGTCGAACTCCACATGTCACACCGCGCGAATAGACCCCCAGAACAGACCCTCATTCAGGTGTTTCTCCGTACGTAGGTGGACGCGGTGGGCCGCGAGCCGGAGCCCCGGGCGCGCGTGGACGGCGGCTGCAACTCCCTGCCGCCGTCGCCCAACACGCGGCCCGAGCTGCCGCCGCACCACACGCACACGCTGCCCGCCGGCCGCCGCGCCAAGGCCGCCAGCGCCACCAGCGCCAACGCCGCCAACGCCGCCAACACCGCGCCCACCTCCACGAGCGCCACGGACGACTCGCTGCCGAGGGACAGGGATCGCGACTCCGTGGGTGGGGGAGGTTAGTATACGTACTCCAATACGCTGCCCGCCGGCCGCCGTGGCAAGGCCACGAGCTGCACCTACGTCCACAAGTACAACGGCCGCTTCAGCCACGGATGACTCGCTGCTGAGGCACAGGGATCGCGACTCCTTTGGCGGGGGAGGTTAGTATAGTTACTCTAACACGACATCAATACGCAGCTTGCGGTCGCCGCGGCAAGGCCACTATTGCCAATGCCGCACCTACCATCACGAGTACTACGTCTGCTTTGGCCGCGACTGACTCGCTGCCGAGGGACAGGGATCGCGATTCCGATGGCAGGGGAGGTTAGTATAGCTACTTCAACGCGACACCAATACGCTGCATGTCAGGCGCCGCGGCAAGGCTCGCGGGATCGCGATTCCGATTGCTGAGGAGGTTAGTATAGCTATTCACGGACAATGCGTGCGTGCCTTAGCCGCCCGTATGCTTCACCAACGCGCTGCTCGCAGGTCTTGTCATGCGTGAAATTACGTCGAAGTATTCGTCAGCTTCAAAACCAAAGTAAAGGATGCGAAACCTGAAATTCCGCACAGTTAATACGTAACATTCAGTGCAATTCTCTAAGAAACTTCTCTTGATCGCAACGACGAAATGTAGGATGTGTTGTCGGATAGCAATATTTCAATAGAAAGTTACTATGCAGCTTCGCCACGAACTGTCACATTACATCGTTGTGCACACAGATGTTGTCTTGGAGAATTGACCGGCTGCGAAGAACGTCTTCTGACCTACCGCAAAAAAATGGGTAATTACAAACCCCCATACTAACACAACACCCCTATTTTTTATTTTATTTTATTTTCTTCGGAAAACAAACAGTACTTAATAGCTAAATGGAATCAATACAAAGAATCTATCGACCATTAACATGTTTTCGCATATCCACAGCATACATCGGCAAGCAGCCAATAGTGAGCACGCAATTCGTGGAGTGGGCGACCGCTCAGTTCGCTCGCGAGGCCCTGCGCGGGGGCGGCGCGAGCGGGACGGAGAGCGGCCTCGGCGGCGCGGGGGAGGGAGACAGCGAGAGCCCGCTGCACCACTCTGCCGCGTGGCGGTTCTCGAGGAATCGGAGCTTGAGAAGACATGCTAGGTTATTGAGGTACTTGCGCTCATTTATTAACACTTTTTTTGTGTTAACAGCGATGTCGATCCATTGCCTCTTTATTGGGTTGCCCGTGAAACATCTTATTCATCGTTTCCTTATACCGGCAGATTAAGGCATTTTATTTCGCACGTATAGCTGCTCAGGAGCAGCACGTGACCAAACCAGCGCATGCGAGCTTTTTTAATCTTATCAGCAATATCTTTCACGCCAGTGTTGCCACATTCAATCATTACTAATTAATTTTCAACCAGTGTAGTTGTTTTCGATCAAATGATGGTTTTCGCGATTCCAAAATTCATAAGAAGACGCTACTGTCACGTCAGATCTGATGTTAAAATAAAGCATTGTCATTCTACAACAGCTGTTTCCGTGTAATGGATTTTATCTACACTGATAGCGTAATGTTCCAATTACATATTCGAAAACAGTTGTTTAAGGATACACTTTTTTCACGCCAGTCTATAAAATTTTAAAATAGTAGTTTATGCAACTGTCATATAAAAGGGGGTATTAAAACTTGAGTGTCTGTTTATCATACGAGGCGTAGCCGAGTATGATAATAGTTTGACACGAGTGTTTTAATACCTAATTATATGCAGTTGCATACACTAATTTATCTACACTCATATTTTTATGTTAAAATATCGTACCTATACTTTTCTCAACTTTGCTGGAAGTAAGCTGCGAGTCAGTTCTATTGTACTCGTATCTACGCGTCGGGGATATCAAGCGGCGGGAAATTCACTTCACTTCTTTCACATTTATCTATTTATGTGCTCCAAATAAGAAAAAACATTCACAAACACAAATCACAACAATTAGAAAAAATATTCTGGAAATATTTATTATAAAGAGGAAAATTTATATTTTAAATATGAATTTTGAATTTGTTAAAGACATCTAGGTATTTAGCCTACATTTCGCCGTGTCCCACCGCCCGACAAAAAATTAAAAAAGAAAAGTGTTGCATAATGATTAAAAAGATATTTTTCGATACAGCTGTAATGAAAATAGTATGGGAAATGCTGTATCGAAAAGTAATTTTTTTAAATTTTAAAGACTGTCGTTAACAAAATGTATCCTTAAACAACTGTTTTCGAATATGTAATTGGAACATTACGCTATGAGTGTAGATAAAATTACTTTTCGATACAGCATTTCCCATACTATTTACATTATAGCTGTGTCGTAATAGTAGTTTATGCAACTGTCATATAAAAGGGGGTATTAAAACATGAGTGTCTGTTTATCATACGAGGCGTAGCCGAGTATGATAATAGTTTGACACGAGTGTTTTAATACCTAATTATATGCAGTTGCATACACTACTTTATCTACGCTCATATTTTCATGTTAAAATTTCGTACCTTAAATTTTTTCAACTTTGCTGGAAGTAATTGCGAGTCAGTTCTATTGTATCTACGCGTCGAGAATATCAAGCGGCGGGAAATACACTTCACTACTTTCACATTTATCTATTTATTTGCTTCAAACAAGAAAAAACATTCACAAACACAAATTACAACAATAAGAAAAAATATTTTGTTTAGCGGGAAAATTATTCCAAATGTACCTACACAATCACAACCACAGACTATGAACTGATCACAAATATGAACAGGAATTTTGAATTTGTTGAAGACATTTAGGTATTCAGCCTACATTTAGCCGTGTCCCGGCGCACGACAAAAATTTAAAAAAGAAAAGTGTTGCATAATGATTAAAAAGTTATTTTTCGATACAGCTGTAATGAAAATAGTATGGGAAATGCTGTATCGAAAAGTAATTTTTTAAATTTTTATAGACTGGCGTGAAAAAAGTGTATCCTTAAACAACTGTTTTCGAATATGTAAGTGGAACATTACGCTATGAGTGTAGATAATAGTAGTTTATGCAACTGTCATATAAAAGGGGGTATTAAAACATGAGTGTCTGTTTATCATACGAGGCGTAGCCGAGTATGATAATAGTTTGACACGAGTGTTTTAATACCTAATTATATGTAGTTGCATACACTACTTTATCTTCACTCTATTTACATAAATATACACACGCCCTTATCCCATAGTGGTAGGCAGAGGCTATCGAGACTACTTCACAGTAATAAAACAAAAGTGGAAAAAGTATAATAGTTATTTATTAACTTATTATAATAATTATTAATATTTTGAATAGAACAATTATGAATTGTACATTACTTACAGAACTAGAGGTGTTGCTAGCATTACTATCACAAAAATTTGGGGCGGGAATATTTAAAGTTACATTTTTGGGGTTGCTTTCTATAGTGCTCATTATGGTGTTTGACACTTGTATTTTACTATTTACGGACTCGTCTATGTATCCTTCCGCCACTGCCGTAGACTTCCATCCACCGTGTCTTTTGAGGGCTGTAATGTCTCCACCGCCATCCACCAATAACGTCGCTGAAGTTCTGCGGAAGCAGTGACCGGTATACGAGTTCGGGTTTGGAAGATGTAGGTAGCACGCCACAGATTTCCCTAAATTTCCAAATTTATTTATGCCGATTCTCTGGTTTGTGCATTTTCCAGCAATATAATTTACAAAAAGACTAGGAATTGTGCATGAATTCGGACGGAGATCAATGTACTTTTTACATATGTTGAAATATATTCCTGTTATAGTAAAAGAGCGATCGATTTTCGTTTTTGTTTTACTAATTTTAACCAAAATTGTTGACTCAAAAACTTCCACGTCCGCCAATTCAAGGTTATATAATTCTTGTCGTCGGCATGCACCCATTATGCCAAATATTACTGCAGCCTGTAACAATTTACGTTTTAAAAGTTAGTGCAGATACAAAACATGTTTAGAGCAATAAAACTATTTACGTATTGAAGTTATCCAAATATTACCTTTGTAAAAAGATAAAGCTTATCAGGTGCGTCATTTATGAAGTTCCTCAGCTGTTCGGGCGAAAATGTTTTTGACTTTTTTGCTTTGTAGCCTGCAGATTTGCGTTTCAAAAATGCAATGAGTTTAGTATATTTCGTAATATCAATATTGTGATAGATACTCAACGTAGACTTTATCATTGAGTATTTTGACCATATAGATGACACTTGATACTTTTCTGCTAAGTACTGGAAATATGCAAGCAGAACATTTTCTGAAAATGACGTAGCTTTCTTTTCATGCCTCCAGTTCATGAAATTATTAAATTCTTTGTCGTATAATTTCCTTGACTTTGCTGGAAGTAATGTGTGAGTTATTTCTGTTGCCGCTTCGAGGATATCAGGCGGCGTAAAGTTTTCTTCATCACTAATATCACTCTCCATATTTGCAATCAATAAACACAATCACAAACTTAAACAGCACAAACAGTCTGAAAAAATATTCCGTATGGCGGGAAAACGCGCGGGAAACTATAAATTTCAAATTTGAATTTGAATTTGTTAATGACATATGTAGGTATTCAGCCTACATTTCGCCGCGCCCGGGCAAAGCAACAAATTAAAAAATAAAAGTGTTGCATAATGATTAAAAAGTTATTTTACGTTACAGCTGTAATGAAATTAGTATGGGAAATGCTGTATCGAAAAGTAATTTTTTAAAATTTTATTGACTGGCGTGAAAAAAGTTTGTCATTAAATAACTGTTTTCGAATATGTAATTGGCACATTAAGCTATGAGTGTAGATAAAATAACTTTTTAATCATTATGCAACACTTTTCTTTTTTAAATTTTTGTCGGGTGCCGGAACACGGCTAAATGTAGGCTGAATACCTAAATGTCTTCAACAAATTCAACATTCAAATTTTCTTGTTTATATTTGTGATCAGTTCATAGTCTGTGGTTGTCATTATGTACATTTGGAATTAATTTCCCGCTAAACAGAATATTTTTTCTAATTGTTGTAATTTGTGTTTGTGAATGTTTTTTTTTGTTGAAGCAAATAAATAGATAAATGTGAAAGTAGTGAAGTGAATTTCCTGCCGCTTGATATCCTCGACGCGTAGATACAACAGAACTGACTCGCAGTTACTTCCAGCAAAGTTGAAAAAATTATGGGTATGAAATTTTAACATGAAAATATGTGTGTAGATAAAGTAGTGTATGCAACTGCATATAATTAGGTATTAAAACACTCGTGTCAAACTATGTCACCTCGTATGATAAACAGACACTCATGTTTTAATACCCTCTTTTATATGACAGTTGCATAAACTACTATTACTTGCCAGCAGTGCTATCTGGTGTATTTTGGAATTGGGAAAGCCCTCATGTTAAATGTAAAAATAGTTGTTACCGTCAAATAAACGTTGCAATGTGTGTTCCGGCAGAGTCGCGGGCTCGCGCGCGCCGCGGCCGGACCACCAGGCCTTCCACTACCGCTGCCCGCTGCCGCCCGCCGTCGTGCTGTTCCACCCCTACGAGCAGCACGCCGCCGTCGCCTCCAAGGACAACTTCGGGTACGGCACGGATATCATCCACATTGGGGATCCCCCCCTCCCGGGCAGAGAGAATAGAGGGAGGGTACAGAGAAAAGGGGGGAGGGCGTGTAGTAAAAGGGCGAGATGGGGAGAGGAAAATGGAGCAAGGGGGAGAGAGAGAAAGGTGTGAGAGTGAAAGGGAGGGAGTGGCGAGAGAAAAGGGGAGGGAGGGCGTGAAAGGAAAAGGGTGAGACGGGATAGAAGAAAAGGAAGGGAGGGAAAGAGGAAAAGAGGGAGGGGGAGGGAAATTAGGGACCGGTGAGGCAGAGAGAAATGGGGAAGGAAAGGAGAAAAAAAAGGGAGGGTGGAGAGAGAAAAGAGGAGAAAGGGCGTGAGAGGATAAGGCTAGCAGGAAGATAAAAAAACAACAAGGGAGGGGAAGAGAAAAGAGGGAGTTAGAAAGGGAAGGACGGTAGAGAGAGAAAAGGAGGGTGGGAAAAAGATAGTAAAATGAATCGGCAGTCAAAAACTTGGCTAGTTCTTTTACAAAAAATAAGCCTTAACTATGTAAAAATATGGTCGAAACCTGGAAACTTCAGCAGAATCGATGACACTAAAATATGTATTTCGAGCCTATACCGCTACATTAACGTCATTAACAGACAATGTTAGTAGATAAATCGACGATCATTTTGACTAGTAAATTACCATTTGCTGCGAGGATTCGAAATTTCTATACTATAAATACATTTTATCAGGTCTGTCTTCATCATCTTAGTCGCCCTTTATTATGCCCTAGATTCCGTGATTTCATAATCCATCAGATGGTGCTACTGAAAATTAAGATCCGTTGTCAAAATACTGCTGTGCTATTGGACAGAAAGAACTGCTGTAAAAAGACGAATCCATTGCAGAGCTTTTGACATCAGATCTCCGTCCCGGGAGCGCTTTCTGCTGATGGATTTTGGAATCGCCAACTATAATGTGTTGATGTTGTGTGATGTCAGGATCTGGGACTGGGGCACGGCGGCGAAGCTGTGCGTGGGCGCGTGGCGCAAGCCGTGGGGCCGCATCACGTCGCTGGCCTACCTCAACGCGCAGCACCACGCGCTGCTCGCCGTCGCCAGCCACACCGGCAACCTCGCCATCTACAGGTACCCCAGCCACACCGGCAACCTCGCCATCTACAGGTACCCCAGCCACACCGGCAACCTCGCCATCTACAGGTACCCCAGCCACACCGGCAACCTCGCCATCTACAGGTACCCCAGCCACACCGGCAACCTCGCCATCTACAGGTACCCCAGCCACACCGGCAACCTCGCCATCTACAGGTACCCCAGCCACACCGGCAACCTCGCCATCTACAGGTACCCCAGCCACACCGGCAACCTCGCCATCTACAGGTACCCCAGCCACACCGGCAACCTCGCCATCTACAGGTACCCCAGCCACACCGGCAACCTCGCCATCTACAGGTACCCCAGCCACACCGGCAACCTCGCCATCTACAGGTACCCCAGCCACACCGGCAACCTCGCCATCTACAGGTACCCCAGCCACACCGGCAACCTCGCCATCTACAGGTGCCCCAGCCACACCGGCAACCTCGCCATCTACAGGTACCCCAGCCACACCGGCAACCTCGCCATCTACAGGTACCCCAGCCACACCGGCAACCTCGCCATCTACAGGTACCCCAGCCACACCGGCAACCTCGCCATCTACAGGTACCCCAGCCACACCGGCAACCTCGCCATCTACAGGTACCCCAGCCACACCGGCAACCTCGCCATCTACAGGTACCCCAGACACGCGACACCTCCTGCTCGCCAGTTTACCTACCTAGTGAATATTCAAAAGGTGAAGGTTTTTACGGGGTCGGCACCGCGCGGGTGATGCCCCTGGTAATGCAAACGTCCATAGGCTGCGGTGACTGCGCACCATCAGACGGGCCGAAAGCTTGTTTGCCAGTTTAGTGGTATAAAAAAAAACTGCGCAGTATCCCTGCGCGATGATGATGATCCCTCATTCTATCGTTGTGTATCGCAGTCAGTTAACCCATGCCCGTCCGCCCAGGCCGTCGGGCAGCAGCACGGAGCCGGCGCTGGTGTCGGCGTGGCGCGCGCTGCGGGTGCGGCCCGCGCCCGACGCCAGGCCGCCGCCCGCGCAGCCCCTCTACAGTACGTATGCACCTGCACATACAGCCAAGCTGGGGCTGCTAGTCACTATACAATAGAGGCCGCTGTCAGCACAGGCTTTCGAAAGACTGATCCACCATTGACTCGAGTGGACTAGGCTCCGCGTCCAGACCGGCACGAAGCCGGCGCTGGTGAGGTCTTTGTCTGTTAACGTTGACCCTGATTCATTCTAAGGCGGTAGTTTCCTGCTTCAGTGGAGCGGTGCATCACGGCACCCTATCCCGTGCCGTACTTTTTCTGCAGGAACCTTCCTGCATAGCATGACAGGCTTTGCCGCGCTACATGTAACATTTGTGGATCGCCTTACTCCGACGCAAATCGAAAGAACTAGGAGTTATTTCTCTCTTTCGTATACGACAAAGCCTGTTGCACAGGCTACTGGCCAGATATTGAAACACATACAAAATATAATTTTATTACACTTAAGTCGACTATTGATTTACTTTTATAGTTTGTACAAATGTACAATACAGGAACATTTGATTAGATTTATGTCTCTCGTGAATGGTTTTATTTTACTTATAAATAAATTATTTGGTTGCTGGGATGTTAATGGGACGCGTTGTGGTGTTTTACGATGTCTCAAAATTGGTGTAAAAGACATCGATTTACAATTTCATAAATTATTGTTCACTCATTCATTCATTTTTATACGTAATATTCGTTCAGTCAGAAAGTGAACGACACAAGTCATCGCTTAGTCCAGTCCATTTCGTAAGACAGGGAACGACGTCCTACGTTTGTTTCTCTCTTGTATTGTTGTGGATTCCACGCGGTGTCGCGCTCGGCGCTTCTCGCTGCGGGTCCAGCCAAGATGCCAATTGCTTCGTAGCTATTCTATTGCGACTGTCGATCGGAACTTGTCGGCTACATTCCGCTAGCTAGCGTTCGCAGTACTATCGCACTGGCGATCGTGAATGTCATTTAGTGATCGCTTACGTCACTTTTCTATTACATATGTAACATTCTAAAACTAGTTTCATAACTTAAACAGTTATACAGAGAAAAATATTGATTCCCAGCTGAATCGGTTAATAAAAATTCAATCCTTTCTGTTGTACTGCCGATCGCGAAAATAGAACGCATCTTGGCTAGAGCCGCCTCTGTGGTGGGTATCGTGCGGGCGCTCCATAGCATTCAGTCGTATCAGTCGCCCCTCCCCCATCCTCCCAGGTCTGGCGCAGCTGGTTCAAGAGCAGTTCGCAGCGGCCGACGAGCGACAGGCGGCCGCGCGGAACGCCACCCCACACCATCACCCCGACCGTGAGTGCCCCCCATCCCCCACCCCCCACGCATGTGACAGCAGCCAGCTGCCAGCTGCCAGCACGCCCCCTCTAACGCACCAATTCGTAGATTATTGTACTCATACTAGCCATGTGCATTTTCCCGCATAACATTTTCACGTAATACATTAATTGCATGTCGCTTATGTTTGTTTTGTCCTGTCCGTATTGAGATTATTTGGTTCGGTTTGTTTTAATTTCAGCTTCCTATTAACGCTGTGTCGGTAAGTACTTATCTAGAGCATTATGTGCTGGTTAGAAATAACGTATCGAGCTAGTGTTTGCTAGATTACTCCTATTGCAATAAGGAAACTTACATTGGTTTTAACTATGTTGTCTTCGATATTTCATGGTTTGGTGTATTTGGCATAGCGGTATTATAGCACTGTATGAGACGGAAATTACACTTGTAAGTTTTACTAACGTGAGTAACTTACGACAAATTTGCAAATGTCTGTTATCGATACAAAATCATAAGGTAACATACGTGAACAGAAATACAAATGCAATTTCGGCCTAAGATTAGTTCTTTCTTAGAAAATTGCCTTACGTTTAGAAATACAATTCAGACCAGTCTTTTTCAATTTAAAATTTGAACTTCTGACCGCCAAAAATGTAATTTTTGACATGGAGGACTCTTCAGTTGTTAATGCATTCAGTGTTAGGAATTTCTTTAAACTTAAGGGAATGATCGTGAAATGGGGTATATTAACCTCAGGCGTTAATGCGTATTAAATTAATTTTTAATATAATAATAATAATGATATTTATTTGTGTAACTTATACAGGGTATTCTTACGTCTATACTTATATGCATATAACAGTATTCGGAAGTGGTTACATCAGAAATCTGATGACTAAAATAGAAGAAGAAACTCCTGTGCTATAGTCACCGTCATCATTACAAGGCATAGCTATTTAGATGTAGCAATATAAACGTACTCATGTTTTTTTTTCTTTAACACTAAAATAGTTATTTCAATAGTTACAAAAACTTAGAACGTTTTAGCTTGCGTGTGCGTATGCGTGTAAATATACTAAGAATTTAGAAGTTCTGCTTTTACTTATTTATTCATGTATCTTAAGTGTCAGCACTTAATCGTAGATCCTAGTCATATGAGAGTTGCACCGATAAAAATCAGTAGATTTATCTTATTAAAAAGAGGCTAACACGTTGAATATCCCACTTTATTGCATTACGCTATGCCTTTCTGGAGGTATAGTGATCTCAATTTTAAGCTGTGGCCAACCCAACGCGTTCAGCCCGAATCCGCGATGGCGTGCGCGGGGGTGTTGCTGCTTTTACGTTGCGTCCGCTGCTTGGCCTCTGTAGCGTCTGCATGCGGCGGCGGCGGCGGCGGTCAATTAAATTGAAGAAAAAAGTAGCCACCGTTGCGTGCAGACGTTACACCGACCGCCGTGGTGGCAATCTGATCAAGCTCAGTGTAGTGTGGCCAGACATGTGACCGTCTAAAACGCAACGCGCACAGTCATCGCCACCGTGGCCCACACACATCGAGGGCTCGGGCTGAACGCGTTGGTTTGGCCATAGTTGTGTAGTTACCCACTAGTGCGTAAGTGCGCTAGCACAGCGTACCGCGCTAGCTATGTGCGTTAGTGCGCCAACGAATATCTGTCGGTCCCCCGCAGTCCCCGGGTCGGGCGGCGGCAGCCCGGGCGGCGGCTGGGCGTGGCCGGCGCCGGGCGCGCTCGTGCGCTGGTCGGGCGCGCGCCGCTCGCTCGCGCTGGCCGGCGCCGCGCCCATCGTGCGGCTCTGGGACGCCAGCACCGAGATGCTCGCCGCCGATATACGCACCGGTACGTACCAACACTAAGCGGTGACTTCCCCCATTCAGAGGAAGCGATGGATCGATATCATCGAGTCGGATGCGAGAGTGACGATGTTGAAGACCGAGCGGAGAAGAAAGAGTGGGAAAACGGACCTGACAGAAGCCAGGACCGATTGCTCGAACGATGAACATTATGAGTCATTACATCTCTCAGGCCGCTATCGCAACGTAAGATGTTTTTTTATATCACGAAGGTGGTAAACTTGCTTATGGCGTGCTGATAAGCAGCACCGCAGTCTATGGACGTTTGCAATTTAAGAGGCATCAGTTTCGAAATACATTCCAATAATCGCAATAAATAAATAAATTTATATTTCAAGTGACCTAATCTCATTAGGTTGGAGGAATGAAGGCTATCGTTTTTGTGCTCACCAGTGAGCACCATTAACGAGTAGCGCCGTGCTGTTCTATTCGCCGAAATCCGACTGTCAACTCAAAGCGTTTGATTCTGGCCAACAGCGCGAGGTATTTTGAACAATGAGCCTCACTCGCTAGCGGCGCCATTTATCGGAATGTCGAACTCGCGTTGACCCTCATTCGATCGATGCAAGAATGTATAATATGATAGCTCGCTGTAATGCGCCCTGCGGTCGAAATACCTCATTCTACCCGCACCCGAAAATAGGAGCAGCTCCCTCATGTCACGACCTTATTGTCCCCGACCCCAGAGACGGAGGCGGCGACGACGGCGCTGTGGCGCGGGGCGGGCGCGCTGTCGCTGCTGGCGGGGTTCGCGGACGGCGGCGCGGCGGCGTGGGACGAGCGCGCGCCGCGGCCGCTGTTCCGGCTGCACGAGCACTGCGCGCCGCTGCTGGCCGCCGCCGCGCGCGAGGACGCGCACACGCTCGTCACGGCCTGGTGAGCACGCACTTCACGCCTTTGTCCGGAGGGGTAGATAGACTGCCCCTAGCTGGGAAACGTCGGGCCAAGAATACCCATAACAGGGAATGCAATACCGGGATCCCGCATACATTGTGCGGGACTAATTCCGGGGATCCCGCTGGATTGGCGGGATTACAAAGAAGCATGGTTTATACGTGATACTGTGCGCGGGGCGGCTCGTGGGTCGTGGTCTGGCTGGCTGGGCGCTGGCTAAGCGATGAGATGCTACACTTGCGGGCTTAACTATCGAACCACCCCATATTTTTTCCCTATAAGTTCATACATTTCTGTCATTACAAAACAGTTTTCGGTTTTCGCGGTTTGATAGCCAATAAGACAATGATGACCTCTGTATTTTATTAATATATTTAAGATTTATTGTCTGATTGGCTATCATCACGCGAAAATCTAATTAAAATTGAAAAAGTATTTATGAAGTCAAAGACCGATTTGAAACGTCTGAAATGTATGAGCGTATATGGAAAAATATGGAGTGGTTTGATAGTTATGCTTGCAACTTGCATGTTTTTTTTCCAAAATAATGTTTAATTTGCTTACGATGTTGTTTGTGGTATGTACGTAATTAATTCAAATTGATGTTGATGTAGAGTTTGTCAATTTATCACTTTTATGTCTAAAAATACTAAACAACCATTTTAAATGTACCAAAAACCTTGTGTAATTTAGGTTAAAATTAATACCATGGTAACGAGGCCTATAAGGTTTTAATTACGATTGATTTCTAGGGTCTAAGTCCACCCTGCGGGATCCCGCAAATACCTGGATTGAAATTATTTTGCGGGATTGCATTCCCTACCCATAACCGATGTGTATGTATGAAACGGTGTATGAAATGTGGAAGAAACGAGATAGGTTTGTCAGGATCGGGGCGAGCATATTGTCAACGAGCTCGCCACTCGTCAGATGTGCTAAATGTCAATGATTCGGCAAGATCGACTATACTGCACTTTTGAATTCCGTTGAATTCTCCGTTTCTTGATTTTGATAGTCCCTTTAGAGTTTGTTGAGCAACCGTGATATCTGTCAAAATTCCACAGAACGGAAAAATGAATTTTGTATATCCACTGGGGATATATCTCCTGAGACCGGTTGCACTGTGTTGGTCGCCCCGTGACCGTACATTAATATATGGTTGTGTACCCGCAGCACGGACGGCACGGTCCGCCTGTACGACACGCGGCAGATTTCCAGCGGCGCGGGCGGCGGGCCGCGGGCCGTCGTGCGCGCGCCCGGGCCGCTCGCCGCCGTCGATGTGCATCCCCTCGCTAACCTGCTCGCCTGGTACAACACACTTTCTTTATTATTCTACGCAGTCACCCCACAGCCCACCTGATCATCGTTACAGACTAAAAACGCCATCTGACAAACTGCTGGGCGTCGGTCTCCCCCAGAGATCTCCCCAAAGGCCGGTCCTGTGCCTTTCGCATCCAGCTGGAACCTGCGATCTTTACCGGGTCGTCGGTGTACCTTGCGAGGGGCTTACCCATGCTGCCCGCCTGATGGTAAGCGGTGACTGTCGCCCGTAACATCTACGAATCTTGTTAGGTTGCAAGCAACAGTATTGCGGAACCGCAGGTGCGTTGTCACCGTGAGGACAAAGATGAAGTGCCTCATGGCTGTTATTGCGCTGACTTGACTACCTTCTCCTGCTTTCCCACTCAGCGTAATAGCATTCTGTGACTCGGCTTCCGTTTCACTCGTATCGATTTTATTGAACGTTTAATAAATTGACGCTGAAGTTGCTGAATCTAATTTTTTAGGACTAATTAGGTCACGT
Organism: Blastobasis adustella; assembly: GCA_907269095.1. Lineage (NCBI taxonomy): Eukaryota > Metazoa > Arthropoda > Insecta > Lepidoptera > Blastobasidae > Blastobasis > Blastobasis adustella. Next base: position 226,303 of record OU026120.1, read on the forward strand.
GTCACGTGCTGCGTGCCGGTGCAAGGTCCCGTGGGAGGCTCAAGAAGCGATGAATTGATATCGCCGAGTCGGATGCGAGAGCCGTTGGCTTACATAGAACGAGTGACCGTAGAACGAGTCAAGTGGAGGAGAAAAAGTAGAAAAGCTGGCTCTGGCATAAGCCGGAATAGACACTAGATGATGATTGTGACTCTCTACCAAAGTAGAATCTACTTGCAGCTACGTAAATAGGAATCAGGCAAAATATTGGAATTGAATTAGCATCTTGTCCAACCCAGGGCATAATAACAATGTGTCGTGTCTGTCCCTTAGCGGGTCGATCAACCAGTGCATCAGCATCTACGACCTGGAGGGCGCGGCGCTCAACACCATCAAGTTCCACGAGGGCTTCATGGGCGCGCGCATCGGGCCCGTCTCCTGCCTCACCTTCCATCCGCTCCGGTAACCGCCACGCTGCGAGCTCCCCAGCTATGCACTTGCCTCACAAGGCAACACCCGCTCACTCGGGATTTAGCTGCGTTGACACGCTCAAAAGTCTCATCATATATTTAAGAGTGTGCTAAGCCAAAAATAGCTTTGATCAAAGTTCACTTTGTTACCGATTGAAATCTACAGATTTTACGTGATCAATTTATTAATTTTTACCATTCACTCAGAGTAGAACAAAAAAAAAAGACTGCTTGTGCCACACGGGCGTAATTTTTGAGTTTGGTCGCGTTATTTCATTTTCATTCTATTGAAACTTCACACTCAGTTTGTGTCGTCGTGTGATTCACACGACTGCAATTCTGTCCATATCGACTTGCTCGTAATTGTTATAGCAGTTGGCTACTGAAATCTTACTAATTTCGAGCAATCAGAAATCGAAATATGAGTGAATTTGTATCAGGCTACGGCAGCACTGGCGCCACTGATAGGTGGCTTCTGTTTTGCTTAGCGCTTAGATAGCCGCCTAGTGGGTGGCCAACAGGGCACCCGCCAAGCGAGGCACCAAGCGCGCGAGTTTGCAACCCTATCTAGGCGCTAAGCCTGTCAGCGCGCCTCTATGGTTTCAGTGCCACATGTGTGTTCCCTTAGTATAAGAACTGTATATAATGTATTGTTGTTATGGTATCGGCAGGGTGGCGATGGGCGTCGGCACGAAGGACGCCACGGTGTCGGTGTACGTGTCCGAGGCGCGCCGGTGACCCTCGCTGTACGGCCGCGCGCTGCCGCTGCCCTTCCACTGACCGCCGCGGGGGCCGCCCCGCCACGGACCGCCCGCCCGCCTAGCGATGTACGTCACACTGTCTCAATTGTCGTTCTTGGTGTGGGTGTTGGGTGTTATCAGTTTGAAATGTGTATCTGGGATGTTAGCGCCCGCACGGATGGACCGATTTCGATGCGGATTTCTTTGTTTGAAAGCCAGGTTAATCGAAATCGTTTGTTTAATTAAAATCGGTTAAAATTTAAGAATTATAGTGTTTATTTGATTAGGGCTTGTCCGACGTTTTTCGGTGGTTATTATTTTCTTTGTCATTAATACCGATTATTATCAAAACCTGTGATCGCCCTTTTTGTTATTTTAGAATGATAAGCAGAAAGCGGAGGCGGGTGCGGGCGCGGCGGCGGCGGCGGCGCCGACACGGTATGGTGCTACGCTCTAATCTATATGTAGGTACGAGTACAAGACGCCGGGCCGCGGCCGCGCGGCCGCCGCCTTTATTTACCACTATCTACAAATTATAATATATATCAATGTGGCTTCATTTTAACGGAAATGAACTAATGTAACATTTTAAATTATGGTATCAAGAAACGGTTCATTTTCTTACGATATAATTTAGTCGGTAATGTGTAGATAGTACTTCGAAAACACATGGTGTTCATCAATGCAATGCAAGAGATAGCCAAATAGATACCTGCCTATACAATATTCACATATTTAGTCACAAAACGTAACGCTTTATGTATGTAATTATATGTAAATAGGGAGCCGCGGCGGCGAATAGGTTAATGTATTTATTTGTATAGTAACGTCGACTCGCGGGAGCGGGCCCCGCGCCCCGGGCGCCCCGGGCCGCGAGCGGACACCCGCCTCGCGCACTTCTGCTACCACGTAATTAAGTACCTATCACCACTTCTTATGTTCATTTAAGTTTTCGGTTAAAGTGAAATGTTTTGTGATTAGTGATTTACAGAAAGTTCCTAAGACTTAATAATTAATAGCTGCCATTTTTTATTTTTAATACATAAGATTTAAGATTTTATTCGTTTATTACGTAATACAATAATAAACAGAAAGATTGTGTTCGTTTATTAACTAGATATATAATTATATGCACGAGTAAATTAAAGATTTATTTAATTTTTTATGTGTAGTATTGCTGGCTAGTGAGGCCGTCGAGGTCGGTAGTCATAGGTTTAAGTGAATTATGGGCATTTAAGGAAATTGATTGAATATTTATATGGGAATTATAGAATGAACAAATATTGGAACATGAAACATAAATTTTTGATGAAATGTGTTGCCATACATGGTGAAATTAGCTGTAGTGTAATCGGCAACAAGATCAAACAATGGATTATGTGATTTGTGTAATAATGATGAACAAAGCCCACAGGGTGTTGAATTGATTTAATTACGGCATGGCAAGTCATGTGTCTATGAATTGTGGCTTTTACATATTGTAATTTATTGTACATTTTACATAATAATATTGTTGTTGTTACAATAAAAATCTTCATAACAATGTTTTATTTTATTTTTGTATACCTTTAATTTGGTAACCGAATACGGATAAGAGATTTAAATTAAAAGCACCTAGCGCCCTACTCGAATGCTATCGCTTATGAGTTGCCATGTCACTCGCTTGCTACAGACGTCAGTGCCGTGAAGTCAGATCCGAAAATGACGCCACACTTACCATAATACCTATAGTTATAACAGTAGCATATCAGAGTGGAGCTCGGCGGAGCCAACCATCCGCCATCCGAGCGGTGTCTATCGATGTCTATAGCCAAGGAATAAAGATGCCAAGGTTGAGCCTTTAATAAAAAAATACAGTGTTGCCATACATGTTGCACTAAATCCCTCACTACCACCAGGATATTTATGCTTTGCTGTTTTGACATTTAGTCAACTCGCTAGTATGACTATTGTAGGAGCCTTATAGCTTATTTCAAAATGTACGTGGGACCAGAACCAAGACAAATGAGATACACAAAATAACCAAGATATAATCGTATTCACAGAGACTTGGTTAAATTTTAGTATCTTGGATAGTGAGCTCATAGATTCAAGATACGTGGTTTATCGTCGAGATCGCTTATGTTCTAGTAGTCTGAATACATCTAATACAAAAACTCAGAAGTTGGATGGCGGTGGGGTTCTGATAGCGGTGTTAAAAATATTAAATCTTCGCGTATGTATGCATGGGAGACAAATTCTGATTTCGAGGACCTTTGGATAAGTGTTAATTTGGGTGATAATACTATATCTAAAAATATTGCTATATGTGGAGTATACTTGCCGTCCCCAGCTTAGTTAGAACGTCAAAATTTATTTTTAAGTAACGTAAGCGCGATTATGAATAATGTAGATGAAGTGATTATACTGGGTGACTCTAATCTTAATGGTATAGTCTGGAATAAGTGCTTGAATACCGTCGCAACTGATCCCACAAATTATAATTATCCCTTGGGTTATTCATTGGTTGATTTTCTATCGACCAATGGTTTACATCAATTAAATTACATTCGAAACAGTGACGATAGAACACTTGATCTTATACTTACTAATGTTTCAAACACTTATGTGGAAGACCCTATTGATATTTTATCGAAACTAGACGCTTATCATCCGCCTTTATTATTAGTGTCTCCAACTTTCGCTCGCAAATTTGCTAACATTCCTAAGCGTAAGGACTTGAACTATTTTAAGGCGGATTATGAGAGTATTAATGAGGAGCTGAGAGGTATCGATTGGGAAACTGTTTGCGGGCTGTTGTAGTGGTATTGATGATATGGTGTCAGTATTCTATCACAAACTTCGTGATATCATATGTAAATTTGTACCGAGTTATACATCAAAGAAACAGAAATACCCACCGTGGTTTACTGCGCCATTAATTAAGTTACTTTCAGAGAAAAATAAATTACGACAGAGATTTAAAAAGTTTAAAAACCTTCGAGACAAAATTGAGTACGAAATATTGAGAAGTCGCTGCAATGCCTTGTACGATATGTGTTTGAGTAATTATAAGCATAGCATTGAGGATAATATAATTCGGGACCCGACCTCATTCTGGCGATATGTAAAATATAAGAGGAATCATAGTGGATACATTTCCAGATACTATGTATTTAAATGACTATCTGGCGTGGACGACCACACCATTACAAATCTTTTTGCGCAACATTTTGCCTCGGTTTTTAATCACAACAAGACAGAACCTATTTCCATGTTCTTTAGTTGAGCAATCTGTGGACAAAATTCAGATTACAGAAACAGAAGTACTGAAAGGTATAGCTAAACTGGACACGTGCAAAGGCGCGGGTCCAGATTGTATTCCACCTGAATTTGTCAAAGGGTGTGGTTCGTCATTGGCTTATCCCCTGAGTCTACTTTTTAATAAGTCATTAGCTGATGGTACATTTCCAATGGAATGGAAAAGGGTCAGGATCACACCTGTTTACAAGAAGGGGGATCCCAGGGATATTAAAAATTACCGACCTATTTCTATTCTCTCGTGCTTTCCTAAACTGTTCGAGTCGTTGATCTGCCCAATAATTACTCGTTACACAGATAATTATATTATACCAGAGCAGCACGGGTTTAGAACTGGTCGTTCAGTGCAAACCAATTTAGTGTCTTTCGTCAATGATGTCAGCTATGAATTGGATAGAAGCGGTGAAGTTGACGCCTTGTACACGGACTTTAGTAGCGCATTTGATAAAGTCAGTCACACTTTGCTTGTCCAAAAGCTGGCATCATACGGATTTCATGGGTCACTTTTGAACTGGTTTGGATCCTATCTGAGTAATAGAACGCAGTCTGTGGTGCTGAGGGGTTGTGAATCGCAATCTTATAATGTTGCATCTGGGGTGCCGCAGGGTTCCCACCTTGGGCCTATACTGTTCTTATTGTTCATCAATGACATCACTTCAGTAGTTCAGAATTGTAAACCTTCGTTATTCACTGATGAAATTAAAATTTCTAAAACTGTCGATTCCTCTCATGTCTCTCAGATTCAGAGTGACTTGGATAGAGTTTTTTTACTTGGTTTGATAGAAACGGCATATAATTAAATATCTGAAAATGTAAATTTATTAAATTCACGAGGAAAAAGCTGCCATATAAGTCTGATTACTCCCTCAATGGCTTAAATATATCTGAGGTTCATGAGATGCGTGACCTGGGAGTCGTCTTGGATCATGGATTGACATTTGTGTCTCATATCAACGAAACAGCTAAGACATCAGGGAAAATGCTGGGATTTCTCAAAAGAAATACGAAAGGATTCGCACTTAAAACAAAATTACATCTATATAATGCACTTGTTCGTAGTCGATTAGAATACTGTAGTATTGTGTGGAATCCATATTATGCCAACCACTCCCAGAGAATTGAGGCACCTGGCTTTCATTTCACAGGGGCTTTCACACAGGCAGCCATACGACCAGCGTCTCTCCTTTTTAAAAATGACCTCACTTCGCAATCGTAGAAAATTGCTTGACTTAACTTTTATTTACAAATTAATTCGGGGATTCACAAATTGCAGTGATATTCTATGCTGTGTAAATTTTTCAGTACCTCACAAGTTGCCTAGACATCCACTCTCGAAACCATTTAGCCTGCCATTCTGCCGCACTAATATAGATTGTAATGCACCTATTACCAGAATTTGTAGGGAATATAACGAAATGTGTCATATGACAGATAGCATTGATATCAACCATGATTCATTCCCTGGATTTCGTCGATCGGTGCTCAAGTCCTATACACGTGACCTTCCTACCTGATAGACGCACGTATTCGATGCTATTTTTAATTTTACCTTGTATTAAGGTTTAGCCAATTTAAAATTATGTGTTAACTAATACTAAGTTTTTTGTAAATTATTGTTAACTTAAATTTCCTTATTTTACATTGTTATATTGAGTAAATACTTAGGTTGAAATGAATGTTGTATATACCTATAATTGGGGTGCAAATAAGTCTTGTACCTTGTCTAAACTAAATTGTTACTTTTGTATGTGTACTCTGTTGGTATATTAAATAAATAAATAAATAAACTTAAGCTTGTTCATGGAATTTTGACTTTGAATTTATTCAAACTAAAGGCTTGAAGAGTAGCAGTGAAGCTACGCTGTTACTAATTCCCAGGGTTCGAAGTTAATATGATAATAATAAAATGTTGCGTTACGTTTTATGTGTACATGATGTACTGCTTCTGAATGAATAATAAGTATAACTAAAATTTTTTTTACAAATTGGTCTTAGATCAAATACAAAAACAAAAATGTTGAAGGTTATGGCCCTGTTTAAACAGCAGTTTATGGGCGAGTTGCTTGATGTACCCTGCTAATTCTAAGCAGAGACTTTTTTCATTGAAATGAATATTTTGTAAAATACATATAAGTTTTATTATTTAATGGGACACAAACATTTTTGTAACCATTCTGCTTACAATAATATCCAGTAAATTCACTTTACTCTTTAAATTATTTAGCTTATAAACACTTTTAAGGTCTTTGAGATTTGTCAAATTGCTCAAATCGCTTATAGGACACAACTCGCCTTCAATTTGAGGCAATATATCTTGGCTGGCATCTTCTTCGGCAGTGATCAGGAAACAAATAAGCAGGTCTTGCCCTTTCTCTATGCCGAATTTGGTGAGACTTTGGGATATGTTCTTGGTGAGCGAGAGATTGTACAGTATCTCGGCATACACGGTCCGCGTGACAAGGGCGCCTTGCTCGCGCGCGACCACCGCGCGGTTGGCAGCCACGGCTACTTGGAACGGGTCGACCACCAAGCTCGGCTTCACCACCGCACACTGCCACTCCCCCTTTATAATCTTATTCCTAATTGCTTCTACGTTTTGTACCTTCTTGAACAGATACAATTTCAATGTGGTTTTTGTATCAGCATCAAGCTGACACACATAAGGCTCCGGCATGGTTTCAGTCTGTAATTTAAAACTTATTTTATTGGTACATAAAACCTAATATAGTACAGCATTAGATAGTAATCAATGAGCACTGTTAACAATAAGTAAGAATGCAATGTAAAGAATGAAATGAACCGGGTTATAAAAGTTCCAAACATTCCAAAATTTTGTTGATTTTACTTACGTAGTACCTATAAGAATACCTGACTTACATTCCACTTATTAATATGTATATTCAAATTCACCTTTTTAATTAATACAATAAATAATTAACAAAAAAATAACCAACTTCAGATTTTCACGTTTTTCACCAGAAATCCAACAATAACATCAACGGCCACCAACCAACCAAACATCAACAAAAAAAAGACAAGTTTTGATTCATTTGTTGGTCCATGGGTACAACAGTGACAGCCATTGCTTGACTAGATAGGCAAACAAAACTATATCGACACAGCCATGTCTTTAGACTCATAACACCGACACTCTTTTTCTCCTATAAGAGAGTATCACGAGGAGCGTTTCTCAATACTACTATCCACGGAACAGAAAAAACCAGATAATATCCTCCAGCACTTGCTCTTGCTTGGACCGCAATGTACGTAATTTATTAGTGGAAGTCCATGAACTCCTGAGAGAGAGTTTCGCTTCGAATTTACTTTACTATCGCGTTTGCGTTTTCACCGAAATAAGAATGAAGAAAAAGCTTCATTTACGTATACATTTTTTCATACTAATTTTCACGTAAACGCAAACGCGATAGTAAAGTAAATTCGAAGCGAAACTCACACTAAGCCCTCTGTTGTCCACATGATCCCTTTCACTTTCTCTATTCACATTAACTGCAAGAGAGAAATAAAATATGCTATGCCAATTTCAGCTGAACTCTGAAGCTTATATTGCAATTCGATCGCTTTAGTCTAGCATCATTATCATCATCCGAGCGGTCAATCCCAGCTCCTAACATGATTCGCTTTTCTACTTCTTCTTCTTTACTTTGTCCGATCTTCGGCATCGTCACGTCGTAAGCCAATGGCTCTTGCGTCCGACTCAGTGATATCAATCCATCGCTTTGATAATTTCCCGCGGGACCTCTATCTTGGTACAGGCAGGTTTAAGCACTTAATTAGGTGAACAAACCAGCGCAGGCGTGCCTTTTCGATCTTATCCGCGATCTCTTTAACGCCAAGGCTGCCACGGCTACTACTCGTTACGCACTCGATCAAGTCGCGCGCCACACATCTACCGCAGCATTTTAGTTTTATTGGCATGGAGTTCACGGACGTACTTCGTGAGCGCTGGCCAGGTCTCGCAGCCATAAAGAATCTAAGTAGATCTAATTATTATGCTCTTGTATATTAGCTCCTTGAGCTTTATGGAGATTTGTGGGGCGCACGTGACTGCCGTTTTGCCGCCATTTGGTCGGGTATCGCAGGAGTCGTGCAGCACGGATCCGAGGTAATAAAATAAACATCTTGGCGTTAATGTCCCGGTTGTGCTCTCGCGCACGAGGGCCCGGACCCCGGGCTTTTACCGGATTTGGCAGATCAGGTAATTACAGTGGAGCGACTGCTATCTGACCTCCGTGACTACCAGGGGAGCCTGAGCAGATTAGATCATGGTTACACATTCAATCGCCTGAATATGCAGGTTTCATCACGATGTTTTCCCTCACCGTAAGAGCATCGGTTAGTGTTCAACTAATGTATGTACGTAACTCAGAGAAGAGTCATTGGTACAGTCTCTCGCTTACAATTCGGATATCGGCTTAGCCACCGAGGCTCACGGATCACGGATCGCACGGATTCGAGGTAAGTATTTGTAGGTATTTATCAACACACATGCTTAAGGAGTTGCGGGACATTATACTATTGACAGCTGCGTTTCCTATATAGATGGTTTCAAGATCCGTGCTGCAGCTAGCCTATTTTGGCAACGTTCAGCATCAATTCGCCATTTTCTAACACTTCCACGTGTTTACTCTAAGCAAGATCCTGCCTAAGGTTGCTCACCAGTGCGACGTCATAAGCGTATTTCATAATCTAAGGAGACGCGTTCCAACTCAAAACAAGTAAGGGCTCAGCATTAAATGCTGGTGATCACCTATAGTAGCTAATCAGGAAGGGATTGTATGGCCTACGATGGTTTTGACGACGGCTTCGGAATTGGAGTACCTACTTATCTGTCCTGGATTTTTTAATTTAACGCGATCAATTCTATTGTCTTCAAATTAAATAAATAATCTAATAATTGTACGCCTCGGTCACAGACTTTGATCTCTTTGATCCCTTTTCAGGTCGAAAAATGCAAAATGCAAAGGTTGATTCCTACTACAGTGGGACTCCTGGAGGAGCCAGAGGGCAAAGTTTGGATCTATGGTGCTGCTGCTCGGCCTAAAGGCATATTAGCATTCCTGGCGAAGTCTCTGGCCTATAAGACGTCCGAATAGCTTCTCCGAATACATCCATAATTTCCGCACTTTTGCACACTGCCCTTTCTTTTATATATAAATTGGCGTATTATAAATAATTGACGCTCCAGTTAGTCCACTGCTGGACATAATCCTCCCCAATGGGCGCCAATGTTTGTCACTGCACCTGGCTGGAAGACTTTACGAGTCGCGCTCTCCATTCAAGAACTCGTGTACGTGTGAATTACTTTGTTACGCATTTCATCCTTCAGAGATTTCAAGCATAGCATGCGTAAACATGTTGGTTAATCAGCCACACGTGTCCCCCACACGTCTCTTCCCAGTTGCTTGTTAAAAACCATAACATAACTTTGTTTCTTTCCCTCTAATGTGAATCTTTCGCATTTATATCATAGTATAGGAATAGGATTATAATATTAGTATGAAGTAGGATTAGTAATAGGATATTGGAGATTATTAAGTAGGCTGACATTACAGTGGAGCATGATTTATTTTGATAATATGAGGACTACAAAGCCAGTTAATAAGCACCATTAGCTGTGTAATTATAAACGTACAAACAATGACGAGTACCTGCAGATCAAAAATATAAATAAGTACTAACATTAATTTATTTACATAGACTAATTAGAAAAATATTAGGTAATGCATTATAATTGTGGTTTTTACATTAATACACTTCAATATTGAGCTGTGACCCTTGTAATACTTGTCACATTTTTACAGCACTACATATAATACAGTTATTGCACTGAACACCATCTGGTAGGCACTCTATATGGAAGGAATGCCTACAGTTGTATACAATCAAGTCTGAAGCACTAGCTAAGTCTCTGATAATAATTCTGCCTTGGCACACGCAGCAGGAAAAGTCATCTGTCACAGATATGCCTCTCTGCTGAGTGATAATAAGCTTCTTGTGTAACTCAAAGTAGTTTTTCAGTGTGATTGCTTTGCATGCTTCTTGCACTGAGAGTTGTAGGTGATAGTCACACATCATTTTAGCCAATGACTCCTTCAAATCTTTAATTTCACAGCCTGATTTTATGTTTTCTATTAACATTCTTGGATCTACATAATTGCCAATTCTTTTGAGCAGTAATGTGACATACTCGGGTTTATCTACAGTTTGGTTAATTAAATCCGTCCACAATTCTTTGTCGTTATGCTCTTGGCAGAAGTTAATAGCTTGATTTATATCATTGAGTTGCTTAATGATGATTTGCAGAGCTTCCCTTGTATTTCCAATGCGACCAAGCAAAAATACCATTTCAGGATAATAATTATTGGCTTGGCATACGTCTAAAGCCTCTTGAATAGGGTAATTATCACTGCATTTGAGAAAGGGAAGCAAATTCTCACGGGCATGCTTTGCATACAACCTCACCAACTTGCCGTGATATCTGCCATTTGGTTCAATTTTGCTGTATGCATCCAAATATTTAAATAAAAACTCGTCATGATTCTCCAATTGTTTCTCAACAACTTCAACTGGAACATTTGTTTTTTCCAATACAACCATAGATTTAGGATCATTTTCATTTTTTGCTAATAAAATTGATATTGCCTTATCACAGTCTAATAGCATCAACTCCAAAATTTTATCATAGATTACGTTGTACATCTTGTGCTGAGTTATAAGTTTGAATACATCTTTGTGTTGTAGTTTCAAATATGCATTCAATGCCTTATCATATTTCTTTTGATAGCAATATAATAGTGCTAAGGCTTCAAGATAAACATTTTTATCAACTTCTGTTGTTAACAAGTGTTCAAGCACTTCCTTGATGATCACTCCCGTCTTGTACAATGCAGGGTTCCACTCCTGCACGAGCTTCAGGAAACCTTGTGGATCTACTTTAAGATATTCATAGAATATTAACTCATATACATGGGAACTCAAAGCATTTTCTGTGGTTTTAGGCACATAGTTACTGAGAGTTCTGAGTTGATTTACTTCAGCAAACTTTAAAATTTGTTCCTCCCATAAAACCTTATCATTTTTGCAAACTCTTGCACACAAAATAGCTGCTTCCTGGAACTGGTGCCCAGTCAAGAGGTGATTCAGGTAATCTACTCCGACTGTGACCACAGAATGTTTTGATGTCTTGCCTCCTACTTCTTCCAGCACAGTAAGGGCTTTTTCATATCTACCATGTTCTGTCAGCCAGTTAACTCGATCATCAATATCATATGGGCTAGCTATAACAATTTCTTTTGGAGAAACAATAAAGAATCTATTCTCTTCTATAAGCATATCTAAATAGTAGTCATTACATGAATATTCCTCATACCCTCTGATATTTAATGTGTCCGTTGAAACTTCAGAAAATTCACAGTCTTTGTAGTCGGAGACTGTGAGCACAGGTCTCTGGGCTTTGCCAGCTGGATCCAGTTCCTTTGGCACTCCAAGTAACACCAACTGGTCATCCAGTGGTCCTAGCCCACTGATGTAGTAATCTGTTTGGAAAGTGTACACAGGATCAACAAGATATTCAGTCACATCTCTAGTCTGTAGTTCTATTTGACTTCGTTTTCTAATAACACATATTCTTATGGTGTCTACCCAGCCTATCATTAGGGTTTTGGGAGCCGACCAAAGTAAGTTGCAACGGTAGTCTTCTATTGATCTATTTGGACTTTTCTCCCACTGTATGAGGCCTAGGGAACACCTGGCAGAGAGGTCATAAACTCTAACTCCGACTTCGCTGGCCCATGCCACAAAGCGGTCATGCCAGGCCATCGCCTGCACATACCCTTCACATTCGCAGAGCACTGTGCTACGTAGTCTGTTCAGGAATGTTTTCTCATACAGAGTCAACTTATTGTCACCTGCAAATAAAAAAAATAAAAAATGTATGTATATCTGTAAATAACATCATTATAATACTCATAATAATAATCACTCATTAAAATCATGAACTATATTTAATTATGTATAAAGATTGATTAATTAACAGCTTATCATACTGCCCTCATTACTCAATGTTACATATTTGGTTGCCTAAAATGTATATTTTGTGGTATATACCTGTGAGGAACTTCCTTCCAGACCCTGATTTGAAATAGTGGGGATCGATCGCGACGGACTTGACCACCCGGCCGAGCGACAGGCTGTGCGTGTTGTCGTTGGAATAGAGACCGTAGACCAGCACCTTCCCGTCGTCTGAGCAGCTCGCGATGTAGTCACCGTTGAGGTCCACTGCGATCCTGTTGACGGCAATGGCGTGCGCCTGGAGCTCCTTATCGCGGCCGTCCTGCGAGATGGGCACAGTGTTTCCCTCGTGGTCCAGCAGATGGATCACGCCCCATTGTGTGCCGAGACAGATAAACTTGGTGTGCACGCAGATACAGCTCACAGCATCTTTTAACAAAATGTTCTGCACGTCATTGCCCATCCGATCGTACTTCAGTTTAGGCTCTTCGTCAGGAGGCAGGCTGTCGCAACTCTCCAAGTTTAGAGCCATTTTTATATTTTACTTTATGTAGCTCACATAATTAACTGTATTTACATATATTTATGTTCACAGTTTTGCTAACAAAGCAAATTCGCCCACTGCTCGCTTTTCCTTCCTTGTATTTTTATCCATATTTTGACAAATACAAAGCAAAGCACTGACAAACAAAATGACATATCATAGTTCTTTTCGTTGTAATAGGCATTGGCATCTAGGGTCATCAGCCAAAAACAAAATAAAATAAATGTATCAACTATATGGATTCTGCTGAAAAATTAACGTTCAATAACGTTTATTTCAAGGCCGGAGCCCATGTTTTCACACCCCCACAATAGCACTATAGTAAGATTTTGCAGGTTCTAATGCGACTTCTTGGAGCAACTCGAAAGTCTCTCTCTCTCTCTTAGAGTTCCGTGCGTTTTATTGCATTTTCCATCACTATACACTTTTATAGGATATTTGCTACTCATTAAACGATCACTTAACGTGAATAAAAACCCGAAATTTACAATAAAAGAGTAATTCAATAAGAACCATAACTTCACTCTGCAAACTCTCGTCAAAAATACAGCCATGACCCTGTAATGCATTTGCTCACTTTGACAAATTGCGTGAAAAAAAACACCGTATCTCGCTAGACCGCGGAAGTGGCGCGAAATTAAAATTTGTGATTGTGAAACTTTTAATAAATAAATATGGAAAATATGAGAATCAATACGTTTAAGTTTAGCTCTCAAATAGAAGAACAGCTCTCTGTTTTCGGTAGAAAGGTGTTACAAGAATTAATCAAATCTTGGACTAAAGGTAATTTTGCAATGGTCACGCTCCCAAATTATTTAGAAGTGTATGTAAGAGAACTCTTGTCATCATCAATATAGGTAAAGATAATGTAGCGTCGGGGTTGCCAATCGTCTCCCGAGACTGTTCAATCTGTCTTAGGGCCCCCAGTGGAAGATCTTGGTCAACCTCGCTTCGTCAACGGTATTAGAAGACTCACCTAATGACCGCCTCACCCAGTGACGTGTTCGTAGATGAAATAAATGTATGCCTTCTGTCATCCATCAGCCTATATCAGTCCAATGCTGGACATAGGCAGTCCTAAAACAGTTTTGAGGGGCTGGAGACGACACCCCTCCTAGTAAATAAATAAAATAAATAATCGTGGACAAATTCACACAGCGCCATCTAGCCCCAAACTAAGCAAAGCTTGTGCTATGGGTGCTAGATTACTGATATACTACTTAAATACTTTTAAATACATACTTATTATACATAGAACACCCAGACCCGTAACAGAAATTAAAATTCATCAATTAAATTTCTGCCCGGCCGGGAATCGAACCCGGGACCTCTTGCGTGGCAGACCGGCATGTTGACCACTGAGCTACTCAGGTCGTGTCTATAGGTAGGCTCTATATATACTGCACACCTGTGTAGTATATTTAGTGTCGGCTCTAGGAGGGACATTAAATTCAAGCGACTTATTAATCTAACCTTTGTTTACGAATATAGAAGAAGAGTTGAAGGCTTCAATATATCGTCGGCGAGGCTGCTCAGACAACGTGTGAGTGATACTGACAGTTATGACTATTTATCATCATAGTAATTTTAATAAAGGCGGACCCCGGGTCCTCATGCGCGAGAGCACAACCAAGACGCAAGATGATGGTTATAGTAATCATACATAATAATCATCATGGCGTCAATTCCCGGTTGTGCGAGAGCACGAGGGCCCGAGGTCCGCATAGGCCATGATCCACGATTTAGCAGAAGCTAATTACAGTTCATACCTCTCGCTTACGATTCGGACCCGCTAGTTATTAGGCCACCAACGGTCTTTATCATCATAGTACAATTTATTATTTGAGTTGGGATATTATTCATTTGCTTGGGAAAATCCGGTACCAAAGTTCTAAAGTTACTAAAATAAAGCTCACTCAAATTAAATTGACAAATGTATCAATGCTGTGTTATCATATTTAAATGTACCAGAGGGTTTCTTGCCGTTTCTTTCTCCTACAGATGGTCATTTTCTTAACTGAATGTCGTCTGTCTATCAGTACGCCACTGATAGACAGACGACATTCGTTTTTACTTATTTGTTTCGAGCTCAGGGGGCGGCGCGGATAGGCCGTCTGGTGCGTGCGTGCTGGTGTGAGCGCCGGCAGGCTGGCTGGAGCCGGGCTCGCTGTGCACATGATTCGCCTAGGCGGTTATGTGCGTGGCGTGTGTCGGTGCCCGGTGTCACGCCGGTGTAAGCACTCGTACGCGCTGATCGGTCTGCATGCGTCGCCCCCTACTTGGAAGAGCTCGCTTAACTTTCCCTTTAACGTGAATACTTTAAATAAGCATACGTAATTTTTAGTTTTAGAGGCGGTTTTAATGACGAACTGCATGGTCCAGCACCTCGAAGCCGTGTTCCGAAGATAGATTATATGAACGTAGACAGGTCACCGGAGTTCGAAGGCGCCGGAAGCTCGCCAGCGCTCAAGGAGCCGCCGCCGAAGCCGCCAGTCATTGAGGGATTACCCACAGTCAAATCAACACGTACTACCGCAGCTTCTAACCCAGTTAACATATTAAAAAATGATTTCAAACCTGTTGTTATCAACCCCCCATGTGATGACAATAAACATGAAGATTTAGGAGACGCTAGCGACGAGGTTGTAGCCGCCAGTGAAAACGTACTGGAGTCTGATACAAATAATGGTAATGATAAAGACGTTGATTGGGATAACATGTTCGATTCTGAGCTGCTCCCTAGCGATGCTCTGGCGGCGACAGTGCCTGCAGCCAAAGTGGATACTGTATTCAACTCGCAGCGTTTCAACATTAACTTTCCTCTGAGCAAAGGTGATAAGGCACAAAGGGGTAATACGAATAAAAAATCCAAGAAACGTGCAAATCAAACGAAAATAACGGACGCCATACCGAAAAAGGTAAAGAAATCGGAAAGCGACCAATCTAGTAAAACAAAAAATAATTACCGCAAGCAAAAGTATACAAAGACTGTTAAGAACTGGCTGGACGATGTGACTCCGCATAAGCCCGTCGAGAAAGTGCCTGTGGGGCCCGCGGGTGACGAAGGAGCAAATCACAATGCTGCTAACTCAAACATAATTATAGAAAAAAATCCTAAACGGAAACCTAAAAAGAAGACAGTTCAAGCCCAGTTGGCTAATAGAGACGGAGTTATGAAGTTTAGGAAGCCGGTTCAAAGCAATAACAACGAAGTTTGTGTGCCAGATGAGCCCACAGAGAAGCCCACAGCCGAGGCATTGAACGCGAAGGGAACTCGCCTTCAAAGTAAAGTGAAGAAAGCTAAATCCAAGTTCGTGGTTCCAAAAACGTCGCAGCAGCTGCCGCCGGAGCCCGTCTACCATTATGAAATACACACGCTAGATGACTTGACTTTCGTCCGGTATGAGAAGGAGCTCTTGGATGTGAAGGACTGTGATGTTACGATGATTTTGCTTTACAGGTGAGTGCTTTTTCCTTTAGGTATAGGAACTTTATGGTATTTCGTGTCTGTGTATGGTAATAATTCAAAGATTCTATACAATTAACAGCGTGTGCGTAAGAATG
Organism: Blastobasis adustella; assembly: GCA_907269095.1. Taxonomy (NCBI): domain Eukaryota; kingdom Metazoa; phylum Arthropoda; class Insecta; order Lepidoptera; family Blastobasidae; genus Blastobasis; species Blastobasis adustella. The sequence continues at coordinate 242,931 of OU026120.1, forward strand.
ACAGGTGTACCTGCGTTACGTGCGTCCGGGCTTAAGTTTTACTTATAGGAAGTTTGTATATCAGAAAGTTATTTATTTATTACCCACTCAAGTAAAATCCTGAACTCAAACACTTTAAGTAAGAACTGATTTATACAGCATCTGAGATATCAAGATTGCGTAAATGAATCAACAATATAAATGTTTGCTCGATTCGTAAAACCACAATATAGTGCCACAAACTTATGTGACCCGGTGACGGCGTCGCTGTTCTTGATATTTACATGTCATTAAATTTCTATATGAAGTGCCGCCATTTCTCCATATTTCAAGTTTTGGCCACCGGGTGAAATGAGTTTGTGGCAATGCAAATGGTATAAAGATGTAAAACGATGAGGAATGATGTTTTCGTTGGCAGCAACGGCTTCTGTCAGGGGGCGGCAGGGGCGACAGGGACGACAGGGGCAGCGCTCGCGCTGCTGAGCCGGGGGCGCCACTACGCACTGCAAGGCCGCCAGATGATATATCGGTAGAGTTATTTCTATGTTGGGACGGTACTTATTATGAAAATAAGTGTAGCTCAGGTATTTTATGCCCTTTTAGAAACATGCTACTGGAGCTGTTGAACAACAACAATATAATTTGTTTCGACGGAAAAGATTTGCTGATTTACATTTATGAAACGTTCGCCGTCGACTTGGAGGATCTGAAGCTGGATATGAAAGTGATCGATGTGAAAGTGAGTGATGAGGATGAAATAGATTATTTTTTAAACCTCTTTTGGCAAGTACTAGATTCTCTAAGATCCTGACCTTACAAACCATTTTCGCTTTTTCCACATTCACCTAGGGTAGTTTTAGTTAGGGTCAGATACTCTTGTGGCTACCTATATGGTATTCGTATAAAAGTCAATGAAACTTGTGTTCTATAATAAATAGAACGAATGCGTATTTGGCCACAGAGCGTATTGGGTCGTGAAACTCAGGATTGCGTTCTGAAAAGAACGACTAGTCTTGCATTGTTCTTCACGCCACGGAGTCCGAACGCAGCTTCAGAAGACCACCGGAGTTCGCCGCCGCTGTTGGCGCCAGCGTGCACGCCGAGCTTCCTCTGATGTGCTGTTCTCCGATGCGCCGGCCAAATGGGCGAGCGCCCGTCTGTGTCGCTTATTTATAGCGGCACCACACGCGTTCGGCAGGAGTGGGGAGCTACCTCGCGTCGGGCTTTCCGATTGGTCAATGCAAATTTGCTAGATTGAACACGCAAGTTTAGGGAGTACATATTTGTAAATATAGTTAGGCACATTTTCTGTAAATATATCCATTCTACACTCGTCTACTGAGTTTAACTCCTAGTAACCTCAAGACCTCCAAAGTGTTGACCACCGACGTTCAAGAAGCAAGAACACAGCTTAGCACCGGGAACTATGGCGACTCAAGACTTACAACGGGATCAGCAAGAAGTTGCAGGCATCGCTCTCTCGCTGCGCATCCCACAGTTTTGGCGCGACACCCCGCGACTATGGTTCTACAGATTCGAGTCGGTCATAGCGGATCAGAAAAAAGGAAAACGACAGCTGGTGGACATGATCATCGCGCAACTCGGCAAACCAGAGCTGGAACAAGTGTGCGACATTATTTACGACCCACCTAACGATGACGCCGAATTTTACGACGCGCTGAAAAGTCGTCTCATCAGCGTATACGAAGAGAGCGACGAGCGGAAACTCGAGAAGCTGCTTAACGAAGTGGAGTTAGGCGATCGCACACCCAGCCAGCTGCTACGCCACATGAAAATGCTTAGCCGAGGAAAGCTCTCCGAACCAGTGCTGCAGCATCTGTGGAAGAAAAATCTACCACCTACCGTTCGCTCTGCAATCGCCGTCAGCGAAAATATCAACAAAACCGCAAAACTGGTCGACTTAGCGAACCTCGCCGACAACGTGTTACAACAGTCGCCCGAAGTGTCCGCCGTGTCCTCAACACTTGCGTCTCAAGCTCAAGACAAAACTCACGATCAAACCCTGCTCGAAGAAATTCGGAAGCTTAGTATGGAGGTCGCGGAACTAAAGCAAGGACGAGCGCATCAATCGGCACGCGGCCACTTCCAGCGCTCAAGACAGCGAAGCCCGTCGCACCAGCGCTACAGACCACCGTCCCGCTCGCCACCCCGGCCGCACTCGCCGCATCGCCCAATCTGCTACTACCATCGCCGATTTGGAGATCGCGCCAGACGCTGCACGTCGCCATGCTCATTCACCGCACAGAAAGCGGAAAACTAAAACAAACACTGGCTGTGGCGGAAACCAGTGTTTCAACTACAGCACACCGCCTATTCGTTACCGACAGAAAGTCGAAACTCACCTTTTTAGTAGATACGGGTGCAAATATATCCGTCATACCGAAGAGGAAAGGAACACGACCGCAACCGCTGCCATTCACACTCTACGCAGCCAACAACTCCGCGATACCTACCTACGGCGAAACGACGTTGGATCTAGATTTACGCCTACGCCGACCTTACCGCTGGAAATTTATCATCGCCGACGTCAGCAGACCAATAATTGGAGCCGATTTTCTTCAACATCACCGACTGATTGTAGACCTCAAGAACCGCCGACTAATCGACGACGTCACAAACCTAGCAGTAAACGCACCAGTTTGTCACACGAAAATACCTACAGTTCGGAGCATCGACCTGCAACAGTCCTACCACAGCATTCTAGCAGATTTCCCTGGAATCACTCGCATCACTTCGATGAAACTCAATCCCAAACACAACGTGGAACATTTCATCGAGACATCCGGACCACCGTTGTACTGCAGAGCCCGCCCTATACCTCACAATCGTTACGATCGAGTCAAAAACGAATTCCAAAATATGATCGATCAAGGATTGTGTCGGCCGAGCAAGAGCCCGTGGGCATCACCGTTACACATCGTACCGAAGAAAAACGGTGATCTGCGAGTTTGCGGCGACTACCGACGCCTAAACAGTATTACGAAACCCGACCGCTACCCGATACCACGCATCAAAGACTTTACATACCATCTCGCCGGTTGTCAAGTCTTTTCTACGCTCGATTTGAACCGAGCTTATCAACAATTACCAATCAAGGAAGAAGACATCGAAAAAACAGCAATAATAACGCCGTTCGGATTGTTCGAGTTCCCACGCATGTGCCCCGGTCTCCGCAACGCCGGGCAAACATTTCAGCGGTTCGTCCACGAAGTACTGCGAGGGCTGGATTACGTCTTCCCATTCGTCGACGATCTCCTCATCGCTTCCCGAACCGAAGATGAGCCCCGTAAACACCTTCGAACAGTCCTACAACGACTAGAAGAATACGGTATCACTATCAACCCTTCGAAATGCGTGTTTGGCAAGGGCGAAGTCAATTTCCTCGGGTACCACGTCTCGAAGCACGGAATCAAGCCGCCACAAGAGAAAATCAACGCAATCGCCGATTTTCCGAAACCGAAGACGATCGAAGAGCTACGACGATTCCTCGGCATGCTCAACTTTTACCGAGAGAACATACCTAACGCCGCTACCATTCAAGCCCCGCTCAGCAATTACCTACATAATTCGAAGAAGAAAGACAAAACGGAAATAAAATGGGACGACCAATCAACATCTGCATTTCAAGCCTGTAAAGCCAGCATTCAAAAGGCAGCTTTACTCGCCCACCCGTCCCACCATGGAACATTGGCGATATTCTCAGATGCCTCCGACAAAGCAGCTGGAGCCGTCCTCCAACAACGAATTAGCAACAGATGGCAGCCACTCGGCTACTTCTCGAAGAAATTCTCCGACGCACAACAGAAGTACAGTACGTTCGACCGTGAACTACTAGCTATTTATATGGCAGTCAAGCACTTCAGAAAAATGTTCGAAGGAAGAGAAACCATAATTTTCACCGATCACAAGCCGCTTACCTACGTACTACACAAGTCGCCATCGCCATCCGAGCTACCGCGCCGAGCACGCCAACTGCAATTCATCAGCGAATTCATTACCGACATTCGTCATGTGACAGGCCAAGATAACGTCGTCGCCGACGCTCTCAGCCGCGTCGAAAGCATCGCCTGTCCATCGACACTAAATTATGAAGAAATCGCAAGAGTGCAAGAAAGAGACAGCACGATAACGAAGCTCGCGAAACAAAGTAATTTATGCCTACGTAAAATTACTTTACCTAACTCGAACACTACTTTACACTGCGAGACGTCTACTCAACACGTGCGACCATACCTACCGCTGCCATACCGCAAGATAGCATTCGATGCAGTTCACAACATCAGCCACCCCGGAGTACGCACAACCCGCAAGCTTGTCACGCAGAAATACTTTTGGCCATCAATGAACAAAGACGTCGGCATCTGGGCCAAACAATGCCTACGCTGCCAACAATGTAAGATACATCGTCACACGTCAAGCGAACTATCTTCGTTCCCACCGGCAGACAGATTTCAGCACATCCACATCGACATAGTCGGACCGCTACCCCCTACGCGGCACGGCTACCGCTATCTAATCACAATGATCGACCGACTTACAAGATGGCCCGAAGCAATACCTACCGAAGAAATCACCGCCGAAGAAGTGGCGAAAGTAATCTACGAACATTGGATAACCCGTTTTGGCTGTCCACAAACCATTACAACCGACCAAGGACGACAGTTCGAGAGCCAGCTATTTACCTACCTAACGAAATTAATGGGAATAGAAAAAACCCGCACAACACCGTATCACCCGCAAGCAAACGGTATCGTCGAACGCTGGCATCGCAGTTTAAAAGCGGCGCTGAAAACGCGACTCTCTGGACAAACTACGTGGATCGAAGAATTACCTACCGTTTTGCTGGGACTTCGAGCCGCACTACGTAACGACACGAATATCAGCGCGGCCGAACTTACCTACGGCTACAACTTGCGCCTACCTGGCGATTTTTTCGCTGCCCCTACACAAGCCGAAAACCTGCAAATCGCCGACTACAACTACGTATCCCAACTACGAAAAACAATCAACACTCTGAAACCGAAGCAACCACTACCATCACATGCAAGCAACAGACCGATCTTCGTGCATAAAGACCTACAAACCTGCAGCCACGTTTTCGTAAGAATCGACGCTGTAAAAAAGCCGCTACAACCACCGTACGAGGGGCCCTACAAGGTCATTAACCGAGACAGGAAAATATTCACCGTTCAACTAGCACAACGACAAGCTAAAATATCAATCGACCGACTCAAGCCTGCCTACACACTGAACGAGACCGGCGAAAATGAATACAACTCCACTACCCAACGACAACAAATCAACAGAAACGACCCTGAAACGAAGATACCTACATCGAGACAACAGCCGACCACAATGCAAAACACGAGACCAACACAATACAAGACACGAGCCGGACGCACCACCAAACTACCTGTACGCTTCGCTTGAGGGGGAGTACTGTGGCTACCTATATGGTATTCGTATAAAAGTCAATGAAACTTGTGTTCTATAATAAATAGAACGAATGCGTATTTGGCCACAGAGCGTATTGGGTCGTGAAACTCAGGATTGCGTTCTGAAAAGAACGACTAGTCTTGCATTGTTCTTCACGCCACGGAGTCCGAACGCAGCTTCAGAAGACCACCGGAGTTCGCCGCCGCTGTTGGCGCCAGCGTGCACGCCGAGCTTCCTCTGATGTGCTGTTCTCCGATGCGCCGGCCAAATGGGCGAGCGCCCGTCTGTGTCGCTTATTTATAGCGGCACCACACGCGTTCGGCAGGAGTGGGGAGCTACCTCGCGTCGGGCTTTCCGATTGGTCAATGCAAATTTGCTAGATTGAACACGCAAGTTTAGGGAGTACATATTTGTAAATATAGTTAGGCACATTTTCTGTAAATATATCCATTCTACACTCGTCTACTGAGTTTAACTCCTAGTAACCTCAAGACCTCCAAACTCTACCTGACCTTAAAGCTTCATCGATTTGATTTTTATTAAATCACTATTTTTCTCTTATCTTAACATTACGATTACATTCTTAGATCGGCAGCAAACTTTTAGAGGCAGCGAGTGGACCTGAGTGGGCGGCATCTACCGCGACACCTATCGATGGCGCGGGGGGTGCTACAGGTGCGCCCCTGGCCCAAGATCCGATAGGCTGTGTGGGGTCGCCGTCTGGGATCCCAGGGGGCGTCATGGGAGCGGCCGCGGCGTGCGAGCGCGTGGCAGCAACGGCGGCGACGCTGCGGGCCGCGATTCTCGCTACGGGATTGCAAACCGTCTTTTACGAGATTGAGATGCCCATCGTGGCTATTGTAGCTGGTAAGATTAAGTTTCACACATTGGGATCTAATGCAAAATGTAAGCATATTTTTGTATTCATTCTTCCAACTGATTTTTCCAGCCTTTTTTTTTTCGTCATATAAAAATCTGTCTCAACTTTTAACGTTTCCTCTCCTTAATTGTAAGCTATTAGTGTAGCTTATCGTTGGGTAAAGGCCCTACGTCTCCATGTAGTGTGAATTGAGTTGCAGAAGAAATTATTATTTGCTGTCGCCTCCTTAAACATTTTTATTCTGCAATAAAACCCAGACATGCAGCACCGCGGGGTGTCCGTGGACAGTGGTCTAATATCCCGACTATCTGCCGCCGCGAGCGCGCGCCTGTCGGCAGCGGAGGCGGGGGCGGCGGCGCTGGGGGCGGCGGCGGCGTCCCCGGCCCAGCTGGCCAAACAGCTGTTCGGGGAGCTGCAACTGCATCGCCGTGTGGGAGTCGCCCTCCGCGGCACCAAGATCACTGGACGCCCTTCCACTAGTGAAGATATGGTGAGTGTCGGTTATGTCGTGTCTCTCTTACAGATTAACGATTGGTGCAGAATTTACGACATTTTATATTTATCATAGTCATAGCCCGTAACAGTCCACTGCAGGACTTAGGGCCTCTCCAACGGAAGGGGAGGTTATTGTCATAATCTCCACGCCTGGCAGGCGGGTTGGAGATCGTAGTGCTTAAATATAACAATGGAAAATGCTGTTGGCCATTTTCCAGACTCCGAAGACTCTTGATCGACTTTTGCCTCGAAAATATTAGTCGCCTTGTACGACACCCATGAGTGTAAGGGGTTGGTGCTATTCTACTCTGTCGGACACCACACGGCCAATATTATAATTATATTTATCATCATCATCATATCAGCCAGAAGACGCCCACTGCTGGGACTCCGAGCATAGCTCTTTCCATTGCCCTTTGGGTAACAGTGAGCTTTCTTATAAGGCCCATAGTAAGCGGCCACGTTTCAGTTCCGTAAGTCATCACTGGCAACACACATTGGTCAAAGACCTTCGTTTTGAGACACTGCGGTAATTGGGACGAAAATATATGGCGTAGCTTCCCGAATGCTGCCCAACCGAGTTGGATTCGTCGATTGACCTCTTTCTCGAAGTTCGACCTACCTAACTGAACTATTTGTCCTAGGTATGAATAGTCGTCAACAACTTCAAGTGGAATGCCTCCAACTGTCACTGGAGTAGGCACAACATGGACATTCGACATAATTTTCGTCTTGTCCATGTTCATTTTAAGACCTACTTGTTGAGAGGCACTACAGAGGTCATCGAGCATTTTGCCCAAGTCTTCCAGGGTTTCAGCCATGACTACGATATCGTCAGCAAATCTGAGGTGAGTAAGGTACTCGCCATTAATATTGATGCCAAGTCCGTGCTAGTCCAGAAGCCTAAAGATATCCTCCAGTGCAGCGGTGAACAACTTCGGTGATATGACATCACCTTGTCTAATACCCCGCTGCAGCTGAATAGGTTCTGTGGTCTTATCCTGGAGACGAACTGACATAGTGGCGTTTTCGTACAAACCCTTTAGTGCTTCGATATATCGATAGTCAATTTGGCACCGCTGTAGAGACTGGAGCACCGCCCAAGTTTCGATCGAATCGAAGGCTTTCTCATAGTCCACAAATGCCAAGCATAATGGCCGGTTATACTCTTCGGTCTTCTGTATAACCTGCCGCAGCGTATGTATGTGGTCAATGGTACTAAAACCTTTTCGGAATCCGGCTTGTTCGGGAGGCTGGAAGTCATCAAACCTGCGTGCGAGACGATACGAAAACAGCTTATACACATGGGTCAGCAGCGATATTGGTCTGAAGTTCTTCAAGAGAGCCTTATCACCTTTCTTGAAGAACAATATCACTATATTTCTGTGCCATGTTTCCGGCGTTTTTCCCTCGAGGATGACGGAATTGAACAGCTTCTGAAGGGTCTTAAGCACAGGTTTGCCACCAGCTTTCAGAAGCTTTCAGCCGTAATTCCATCATCACCCGGCGCCTTGTTGTTCTTGAGCTGTTTGAGAGCCATACTAATCTCGTACAGGCTGATGTCCGGGATATCTTCGGTGTAGTGTCGGGTCAACTTGGCTCTGGGGTCTTTTGCCATACTGATAACAGGTGCCCGTGTTGTCGTGTATAACTGTCCATAGAACCTCTCGACTTCCCTCAAAACCTCGGACTTGGTCGAAACAACTCTGCCGTCATCCGTTTTCAGTCTCGTCAGCTGGCTCTGTCCAATCGACAGATCTCTCGCAAAGACTTTAGAGCCTTTATTCCGCTCGATCGCCGCCTCAATGTTGATAGTATTGAAGCGGCGTATATCGCGCGTCAGAGACTTGGAGATCTGTCGATTAAGTCGCCTAAATTGAGAGACATCATCAGGGGATTGCAGAGTCATTGCGCGTCTTTCTTCCATGAGTTTGAGGGTATCGTCAGAGATTTTGCTTGTTCTTTTTGTACGGCAGGCTTTGTAAAACTTTGACCCAACCGTATAGGTAGACAGTTTCCACGAACCTGTTATTGTAGTCGTCTACGTCGACGCACTCTCCTCGGCGACGGCACTCGAAGCGATATTGTAATTCGAGTTGAAAGCTCTCGGGGTTTTGGATTTGGATGGGTACAGGCCGGAGCGTGGACCTCATCAATCTCGATCTTTCCAGCTGTGGATTAATATTCAATGTGCCTCTTACCAATCGGTGATCACTGCCAATTTTTACGCTATTGATCACAGAGACATCATTGAATATATGCCGTTTCGTAGATAGGATGAAGTCAATCTCATGTTTTGTGACACCATCGGGACTAACCCACGTCCATCTGCGATGATCCGGCTTCCCGAAAAATGAGTTCATCATAAAGAGCCCCTCTTTCTCCAGAAAGCCGGCCAGCATCTGGCCACGGGCGTTCCGACTTCCAACTCCAAATTGCCCCACTCTCAACTCGTCTCCGCTTCGTTTGCCCAGTTTTGCGTTGAAATCCCCCATGACAACGGTGTAATGTGTCTTGGAGGTATGTATGGCTGTAGTTATATCCTCATACATAGCCTCCACTTCGTCGTCGGAGTGAGTCGATGTCGGTGCGTAGACCTGTATGACCTTCAACGAATACCGCTTGGTAATTCTGAGTATAAGGTACGCAACCCACATACTTGCTGGCAACCCCAGCTGCAACTACTAAGTACAAGCTCCGATTACTTTAGTCTGCTAATTGCAAATTTGTGCATCTTCCTTTCTAAAAGTTTAATGGTTGTGTTCAGCGTTATGCTGTGTGTGTGTGGTATTGTTGGTGAGTGAAAACATTAAGTATAAAGCACTAAAATCAACAAATACTAGCTTTATTTATATACCCTCACCTATTAATAAGTTTACGGTGACTGGTAAGAAGCAGCGAAATACCCACATTTTATCATCTTTTAAACGTCATAATCAATTTGACATTGACACTGGCATTGACATTGACAGCGACTTGCAAGTGTTGCCAGCACTCATTAAATTACCACAAATTTTGGGAAATTTTGGGAAATTGAGTACATTTTGTTGTTTTGGTAATAAATAGATAAAAATGCCGATGAAGCGCACACCTCCAAAGACCCCAAAGCCCCAGGCTACGCCAACTAATAGCCAGCCACCTACTGCAAGTCCGAGTGTTCCAACTGTTGACATGGAGGTCATAGACTCTCAGAATATTACTGGCCGTACGATTGAGAGGCAGAGCCGTTCGGAATTGAGCTCATTGAAAGACGAGATCTGCCAATTAATTGAAGCCTAAAACCATAAAATGAACAAGAAACTTGAATCTCTTAAAAGTGAGATTATCGCGGAGGTCTCTGCTCACACAAATTATATATTGAAGTCCATAGAATTTATCTCAAATCAATACGATGAAATGAAGACTCAATTGGCCGATCTTGCAAATAAGAGAAAAAAAGACCGTGCGTACATTTTGAAACTTGAAGATAGAGTTGGAAATATGGAACGTATTCTGGCGTCAACAAAAATAGAGTTAAGGAATGTCTCAAGAGAGGAAGGCGAAAATAGGGAGGGATTGGCAGACCTAGTAATGAAGACTGCAAATGTGCTCGACATGCCCCTTCAAAAGCATGAAATTAAAGATGTCTTTAGAATCAAGGATAAAACTGATAAAATACCGAGAATAGTCGTAGACTTTGTAAGTGGAACTGCCAAGGAAAAAATATTAAATAGTGCTCGTAAATTTAATAAGGTAAACAAAAATAACAAATTAAATACTGGCCACCTGCAAAGCAGCGGACATATTAAACCAGTATATATAGTAGAATACCTTACTCCCAAAATGCAGCGCATGTATTACCTAGCACGCAAGTTTGCAAGTGACAAAGGATTCAAATACTGCTGGACGTCGTTTGGAAGGGTTTTCCTGCGCCTAGATGACAAACTGCCCCATTACATGATAAGTGAGGAAGACGACTTCAGTAGGATTCCGCTTGATGGTGATATTTTTTAATTATATACGCTTACGTAAATTTTCAATATTCCTCATAGTTGCTTTCTGCTTTTTGCTTTGTCGCCTATGTTTCTGCTTTTTTGCTTTTTGCTTTAATTATGTAGATGTACCTGCCATGCTTATTGCTGTATTTTTAAAACTTACACACATTAACACAAACATGAACAATAAACACACTTATTTGCGAACACTTACATACTCGGTAACCAATTTCATTGCTTGTACCCTGTACTTATTGCTTTCTCCTGATGGCGTCCCTTGAACATAATATTATTAACGAAATAGATGAGATGGCTGTAGCTACGTCTTACTTATGTGACAATAGTACATGCAACACTGTAATTAAACCCTTTCCTAAGGAGCCGGATTCAGTTGGTGCTAATTTTCTATTGCTTAATATTTTCCCTGATACTTACGTGTTGTCTGTGTATAGATCCCCATCAGTTTATTGCACTGAAAGTTTCTTGGATTCAATAGATAGGATTGTCCGCCCATTGCATTCGGCTGCTAATGTAATATTAATTGGTGATATCAATATTGACATAAAGTATAATAACACAGATCGTAACTCGTCTGCGTACCTAAACCTTACAGCTGAACTCGGACTACTACCAGGCCATATTTATCCTACCCGACTTCAGAACTGTATTGATCACATATTGCTTAAAACAAGCAATAGTGCATCAGTTTTTGCCTTGCAATCAACCATAACCGATCATGCCTCAGTTCTTTTAAGCCTCTCTTGTACGTATAATAAGAAAAAAAGTTGTGGGATTGTTACTAAAACCGATTGGGATGCTGCATTATATGACCTACAAAAAGTGGATTTTTCATTTATTTGTGACAATGCAAATGCCAACCTGGCTACTAATACGTTTGTCGAAACATTATCTACTGTAATTCATAATAATACTTAATAGGATAAAGCATCATGTCGTAAGCGCATCTTTAAGTCATGGCTTACTCCAGGTTTATTAAGGTGCATCAGACACAGAGACAAATTACATAAAAAGTTTAGGGATAGTCTTAATGACTCTATTTTAGAGATTTCATACAAACGTTACCGAAATTTTTGCAACGCATTATTAAAAAAACTCAAACTAGCCCTATTACTAGCTAGGTCTATTATAGAGTCTGCAACAAATAACAAGGAGAGATGGAAAGCTATCAAGGCGGTCACGGATATCTCAGTGCATAGGTCGCCGGCGGTGGACTTAATTAAATCCTCTGATATAGCCGGAGAAATGAATACAATAAATAATTACTTTGCAAATGTAGGAAAACACTTAGCTAACAAAATAAATAGAGGTAGTAGCTGCAATAAATTTACGGTATCTAGTGTTGATAAGTCAATCGTACTACTTGCACCTGATGAACGAGAAATTGAGGCAATCATAATAAATCTCAAGAGTTATAGTGCAACGGGGTGGGACGCCATACCAGCCAAGTTTCTTAAGCTAGCCAAAAATTTTATTATCGCTCCATTGACTAAGCTTATTGGACTCTGTCTTCATCAAGGAGTTTTTCCTGAGGCTTTTAAGAAATCTTTAATAACACCAGTGCACAAGAACGGGTCACGTGACGATTCCACCAATTATCGACCTATTTTAGTCCTAACAGCTCTTTCAAAAGTGTTGGAGAGAGTCTTGAATACAAGGTTAGTAAATTTTCTGGAACGTTATGATATCCTTTCTAAGAATCAATTTGGTTTTAGAGCTGATAAGATTTCTTGAGAATGCAAGTATATTTAAAAAATAAATGCCTGGGAGCTTTTCTCGATCTAGCGAAAGCTTTCGACACCGTCTCGATACCAATACTTGTGCAAAAACTTGAACGCAATGGCATTCGTGGTAGGGCTCTGGGTATTTATACAGATTTCCTCTCTGATCGTTTGCAGCAAGTCAGAATTGGGGACTACATAAGTTCAGAAGCTAATGTGACATTTGGGGTTCCACAGGGTAGTATATTGGGTCCGAGTCTTTTCCTGTTGTACTTCAACGACTTATGTGACTTGTCAATACAAAATGGGAGAATATTTACCTATGCTGACGATACTGCAATCATCTTTTATGGAGAGACCTGGGAGGAGGCTGTTAAATATGCTGAGATGGGACTTCATACGGTGTCCAGCTGGTTGAGATCTAACTTGCTCACTCTAAATTTATCAAAAACAGTTTATCTTCAATTCACAGTGAAATCATTTAAACCTGTGATTCCCGATCTAAAACTACATTGTTGTGACTTGCCTAATAACAATAGTTGTACATGTCTGGTCATAAAAAAGACATCTTCAATCAAATATCTTGGTGTATTATTGGATGACCAACTACGCTGGAAATCCCATATTGAACTTGTTGTTTCCCGGCTTAGAAAAACAATGTGGATATTTAAGAAGCTAAGACATGTTGCGGACTTTAAATTGTTTCGAACAGTTTATTACGCTTTAGTCCAGTCTATACTGGGGTATTGTATCGTGGTGTGGGGTGGTGCATGTAAGACTTTTATGATAAATTTAGAGAGAGCACAACGATCACTTCTGAAGGTTATGACCTTTAGTCCGTTTAGGTTCCCTACAAAATTACTTTACGAAAAAGTTGGTGTAATGACTGTCAGACAGTTATACATTCTACTACTAGTCTGCAGGCAGCATACTCTAACCACGTTTGATAAAAACAGTTATGCTAAGAAGAGAACTATAAGAGATGTCTGTTTTTACATTTCTTGTAGAACCGCTACAGCTGGACGCCAACATGGCCCCATGGGTGTATCTGTGTACAATAAAATAAATAGGTCCCTAAATATCTATCCGCTTACACTTCGCGAGGTAAAGGGTAAAATGAAGAAATGGTTACTCTCTAAAGATTATACCCAGACTGAAGCTTTGTTGCATTAGTTTTTTATTTAGACTGGACACGGATTCATGTTATGTTATGTAAGTACACTGAGTATAAACATGCACAACACACTTAGACTGACACACACTCACATACGCACTCACACACACACACACACACACACACACTATTGCAGATTTATATTATTGCAGATGCTTAATATAGTTAATTTTTAATATTTGTTTAAGTACCAATTTTTAATTTTTAATTTTCTGATTATAATAGCAATTTAAGGGAAGATGCAACTGTTTCTCGTAACACAGGTATATATGTACCTAGCTCGGGAAGCAGTGTATAAAATGTAAGCAACCATTATGGAAATAAAAACTATTTTATTTTTATTTTTATTTTTAACCCTAGACGACACACTCTCGATCTTGACGATGTTGTTCACAAGGGATTTGTGGACGAGGAACCCGACACCACCTAGGGACAGTTGGTCGCCCTCCCGGAAGTAAAGCAGATTTCCGGACTTCAGAGTTATCGAGTCCTCCCCCTTTCTTCGGACTTCAGATATCCCTATAATGTCCCAATGTAATCTGCTTACCACTTCCTCCAGCTCCACGAGCTTTTCGTCGGTCCGCAGTGTCTGGACATTGTATGTTGCCAGGGCCAGTGGTCGTGCTTTGTGGTAGCCTGGTCGCGTCCGGTGATTTTTCGCACCCCCTGCCCCGCCGTTACCGTGACCGCTACCATGGTCCGGAATAGCGGGGCCGCCGGGTACTGGGGGCCGTGGTTTGTGTGTGCTTGTCATCGGGGGGGGAATTGCCATAATCGCCACGCTTGGCAGGCGGGTTGGCGATCGCAGTGCAGTATATGTAAATGTACCCAGAAAGAAGCTGCTGCCCATCTTTCGGGTTTGTCCCTTAGTCGCCTCTTACGACACCCACGGGAAGAGATGGGGTGGTGCTATTCTTTGAGGTGGCGGCACCACACACCACGTATTATATTTATACCTACAGTGAAATAAAACATGTGACTATACGATCGTATAGATAACCGAAATACATTAATAAAATATCCCAGGGTCAGTGTTAGGGCTAGATGTTTATGATAGAAACATATGTCAGTAAGTTGGTCTACACTGTTTTTTCTTATATGTATATCTGTTGGAAGTAAGTACCTATAACACAGACTTAGAAACACGCTACGCTTGCTTGATTAATTACTATGTGTCGCTATAATATTTGTTGGATGCTGCACATCACGGCGCTGTGATACATTGTAAGATTCCGAAATCTTCAGAGATGTTTCGTCTCTTTGAGACATGGAACATGATTACCAGTTGCTCTGTGCCTTGCGGCCTACGCTGTAGGTACTCGGCGGATAAATATTGCCTACGAAAAACTGGTTACTGTGTAAATATAAATGTCCCAGCTATCGGCGGTGATGGGCGCGCACCCGCTGCCCGCGCTGGTGCGGTCGCGGCGGCGCGCGGCCGCAGCCAAGATCGCGCTCTTGGCTCTCGAGACACACGCTAGAGATGGCATCGTTAGACCCGTCTGGTACGACTCATTTTCTATCTATATATAGTATAAAACAAAGTCGCTTCCCGCCGTCTGTCCCTTTGTATCTATGTACGCTTTTATTTGTTTTGAACTACGCAACGGATTCTAATGCGGTTTTCAACAATAGATTGAGTGATTCAAGAGGAAGGTTAATAGGCAAGAAAAAAAACAATACACAGGTGTAGAGTACATATAGGGTAAGGGTAGGGCGCCACGCGAACGAAGTCACGCCGGGTCCACTAGTTATTTATTAAGTTGATATTTAGGTTCTGTGATAACAAATAATACTTAGTACTAATGGTGAATAGTTACGGTAGCTTAGCCAACGTCCTTGACAGCAGGTCATGATGATGTTGATATGCAGGGAGCAGGCGGCGGCAGTGACGGGCCGCATGACGAGCCGCGCGCCCAACCTGCAGGCGCTGCCGAACCGCGCCGACCCCCCCACGGAACTCACCGATGGATCTGGTAACATAATAAATACTCTGATTAACTTATTTTCCGTAGGGGTATATCACTTTTTAAGGTCTTGAGAGACTTATTCCTATCATCGATATCTTTGCTTCTTCTGTTGGACGACAAGGGGCAACTATCTAAAAAACACTCAGTGTTACTGAGTACAAGAGCAAATTCTAAATGGTTTATATTTTCAATGTGTAAAGATTTGCAAAGGACATACATATTACTGTCAGTATATTTTCAGGGATAAAGTTGTAGCGACGGCTACGGCTACAAGCTCAAACCAAGACGCGACTTGATAAGCATTGCAAACAGATGCCGCTTCCAAAGCTGCATCGCGCTCTTGAGATATTTAAATTTCAATTCCGCGAAACATTTAAGAATAATCTATATAGCCTCAGCCCCTGGTCACAACACTCTTCGCTTGCCACTATTTGAGTTTGCCTTCTCTATTTTAACAGCATAGCATTTTAGTGCACCTAGACTAGCTTCTGTACGGATCTATGACTACCGTTCTAACATGTAATTCTCATGCGAAATGGTCCTCGCGTCGTTTAGTATTTAATTGAAATAATGTTCTAAAGAGAGTGAAGCGACACTTAAGTGAAGCTCCAACGAAGATATCATCGTCATCATCACATCCCATAACAGTCCACTGCAGGACTTAGGGCCTTTCCCACGAAAAAGTAGGTTGTTTCCTAACAGTGTTTTCTTTGGACAATGACAAGAGGTATATTAGAGGTCTCTTTAAAGGCGGGCAATCCATTGGTAGCGCCCCTGGTGTTGCTGATGTTCATAGGCGGCAGTGATCACTTTCCATCAGGTTGCCCGCTTGCCTGTTTGCCTGCCGTATAACATTAAAAAAGTCTCCACGCTTGGCAGGCAGGTTGCAGATAGCAGTGTTATAAATATAACACTGCGATCCACACTGCTGGTGGTAGATTTAGATTTATTTTTAATTAAGCGCGATCGATTCTATTGTGAACGTAAGTTTGTCTGTTATTGGATTTACATTTAAGTGTTCAAAATCTTTCGTGTAATATTTCAATATAACAAAAAGTGTAAATCTGTTGGCAAATAAAATAAATAAATAAATAAATAATAAACGTTGTTCTTCGCGACTTGACGCGTGTCCACAGACAGATTAACAGATGATCGAAGAGCCAAAAGAAGAGCGTAAATGTCATAGACGTAGAGCAAAGAGTCATACAGTAAACGTTTTCTCTATGCATTTTCTACACTTGTGTTCACCCCTCCAGCGACTTCGTCCATCTGAGTTTGTTTCCGCGGTGTTACGTATTCTGCACAAGTTTTATAAGCCATGATTAAAAGGCTAAATAGGTGACCATCGTGGGTGTCGTACAAGGCGACTAATGTTTTTGAGGCAAAAGATCTTGTCTCTATAGACTGGAAAATGGGCAGCAGCGTTTTCCATTGTCATATTTATAACACTGCGATCTCTAACCCGCCTGCCAAGCGTGGAGATTATGGCAATAACCTCAATTTTCATGGGAAGAGGCCCTAAGTTCTGCAGTGGACTGATGATGATGGGCTGTGATGATGAGGTGACCATATTGGCGTGAGGGATATCGCAGATAAGATCGAGGAGGCTCGTCTGCGCTAGTTTAGTCACGTGTTGCGTAAGCCTCAGGGATACGTGGGAAATAGGTGCCTGAATCTGCCCAAGAACCCAAGAAGCGATGGACTGACATCGCTGAGTTCAATGCGAGAGCCAACGGCTTACGACGAGAGGATGCCGAAGTGGAGAAGATTGAGTAGGAAAGCGGACCCTGGCAGAGGCCGGGATGAACGCTAGGAGGATGATGATGATGACCATATTTAGTTTTTAATAATTTAAATTAAGTATTATTATATAGGAAGTGAATTTGTCGCTCTCGACGGTCGGCGTTTCTAAAAGGCGCTCGGAGGCAGCATCTGACAAGCAACTTTTTTTTATACTACGTAAGGATTAGTGTGAACTGTCTAGCTGCTTCGTAGATCAGCCCTGTCGCAGTGTCACATGTAGCGCCTTGAACTTACCGACTCCCGCAGGCCTCCACGGATGCCACGGTTCCCAAGGCCTGTTAGCCTGACCTGGCGCGATCGGGCCTGCATTTTCAATCGCCTTTATAGAGCCACAAATAATAACTTTTACAGGAAAAACGCTGCTGCCCATTTTTCAGCCTACTTCGACTCTAGAAGTTTTGTTTACAAAACATTAGTCGCCTCGAAAACGAAGATATCATCATCATCATCATCATATCAGCCTGAAGACGTTCACTGATGGGCATAGGCCTCCCCCAGAGATCTCCACAAACGCTGGTCTTGTGCTTTCCGCATCCAGCTAGTACCTGCGATCTTAGCAGAGGGCTTAATTTGAGTTTCGCTTCGATTTTACTTTACTATCGTGTTTGCGTTTACGTGAAAATTAGTACGAAGAAGTGTACAGCGCCGTTCGACGAGAACGCAAACGTCATAGTAAAGTAAAATCGAAGCGAAACTCACACTAAGCCCTCAGATCGTCGATCTAGCTAGTGGAATGCCCACCCACGCTGCGTCCGGTACGTGATACACGACAATATACGACACGAGCAATTGATTGATTATCAATTGATACGACATTGATATTTGATATAATACATCCGCCCATGTTCAATCGCGTTATTGATTTGCCCTTATTTCAACTGACGCCAGGGCCGCCTTGGGTAGGCAGATGCCACTGGGCCAGCATGGGGGCCCATGATGTGTGTCTATTAGCGATCCGGGCATGCGTTGTTGCGCGCGCGGGCTGCGTGCTGGTGGCGGGCGACTACCGGCAGGCGGAGTGCCGCGTGCTGGCGCGGGCGGCGCGCTGCGCCCGGCTGGCGGCCGCGCTCGACCAGCCAGACCTATTCGCCGCAGTCGCCGCCGACTGGTATCTTCATTTTATATCTACACATAGACTTATCTTTATTTGGTCCAATTCAAAAAACCTAAAACTTACAGAATAAGTACATAATAAGGAAGCAGGGCGATGCGTCCTCGGACCAAATTGGACCAGCCTCAGCTTAATGCTATGAATGGCAGCAGCCAAACACAGCGCTGGTTTTCTTTTACTCGTCATCGTGTATTGTTCTTTGGAATAAAAAAAAGTCATCATTCAACACCAATCACTACAAATCAAATTCGCGACACCCCTGGTGTTGCAAATCGTGCGGGATCACTTAGATTAGATATACCCGGGCACTTACCGTAACACGACGACCCTGCGCCTCTTTCACGTGAGGGTGGAAATTATAGTTTGGGTAACACTAATGTTCCTACCAACCCAATTCGTCAAGAAAATTCAGGAGACCCTTCGGTCTCCGGAAGGTCCCCGAGAGTTTGGTTGCGTGATCACTTACCATCAGATGACCCGCTCGCTCGTTTGCCTCCCCCTTATAGGTATATAAAAAAAGTTATCGGCCTACCGACATCAGCCCAGCAATCTGCTATGCATCATGTCATGAATCAGACAGAAGCTACCTTCATAAAGAAATAACCGAAACCTGTATTTGCTAACTGGTACGTATATTGTTCCACACAATATCAACGCTGTTATTTCGCTGCGAAGGCACGGGAAGGCCGTGTCAGCCGTGTCGCCAGTGGAGCGCGGGCGGGCCAAGCAGCTGGCGTACGCGGCGGCGTACGGCGCGGGCGCGGCCGCCGCGGCCCGGGCGCTGCGCCTGCCGCCCGCCCAGGCTAAGGAGATGCTCGACTCATTCAATGGTAACCAGGACTCCGGTTTATTGCTATTTTTATTTAGGTACTGTATGGAATTGAAAAGCGTTCGTCCGCGTGAAAATAAGTTTTGTACAATATTCGTACTGTCCACAAACTCTCCAGTCCCCATTCTACCCCCTTTTGTAGGAAATTCTGAAATAAAAATACCGATGTTCATAAGTAATTAAAAGACAATTGTAAATCGGTTAATTCATTTAAAAGGTTTATACTCAAGTAAAGGATGTTAATTAAGAAAGACTATATCACATTATGACAGGGAATGATTCCAGCCACCTGGATGAACCCGTCCCTTTATTTTCCTATTTTGACGTTTAATATAAGCTCATAATAATATTTCAAATTTAATTTTACGCGACTTGCGCAATGGCGCAATCTGACGGACTAGAGCTCATCAATACCGCCCTCTACCGTGACACACATGGCAATTATTTTCTCCCAGCTCGGTTCCCAGCGTTGAAGCGCTGGCGCTCGTCCGTGGGGCGCGCGGCGGCGCGGGGGCCGCTGCGGACCGCGGCGGGGCGCGCGCGCCGCTTCCCCGCCGCCGCCGGGCCCGACGCGGCCCCGCGCGCCAGGGCGCAGCGACAGGCGGCTAACTTCGTTATACAGGGTTCGCGCTAACTTTTATCTCCATTGCAACACTAACAATGTTAAACCCTCACACCTTCGAAGGGGCCCACCTCCCCAGAGTGCTGAATCAAGTGAAACTAGTCAAGATTTTTGGGACATAAACCTAATTAACCTACATACCACAGGAGTAAATGCGTACCAATACATGTAGGTCGGTTTTAAAATGAGTGGCTGGCTAATGCCCGATTCTAGACTTCCCGATTCTAAACTTAGAGACTCTAAAGTTGGCTTAAGGATATTCCTAAGCATTTCGGTAACAATGTCACAAAATTGGTGTCGTAAACATGTGAGTGGCTTAGCGAATTTAGCTTTTACTTATGGTTTGTGTTGGTTGAATGCTTTTCTTGTTAGAAATATTATAAATCAACTTATATTAGGAGTTGCCTAAAGTTTAATACAATCAGGCATAAATGCTATGAGGGAGCCATTTAATTTAATTGCATACCCAATATTTTATTTTTATTTATTTTTAGGTAATTTTTTTTACTTATTATATTATTGAAGAGAAATATTTAAGTACTCTATCTCTACTTACTGTAAGTTTTGATTTTGAAACCACAGGTTGCCTGGCGGATATCTGCAAGCGCGCGATGCACCAGTGCCGCGTGGGGTGGGCCGCGACAGCGGGGTCTGCGGGGTCGGCGGGGTCCACGGGGTCCGCGGGGTCAACGGGGTCCCCGCGGCTGCTGCTACAATTACATGACGAGCTGGTGTGGGAGGTGCCGCGGGAAAGCCTGCACCGGGCTGCTGGTTACACACTGTTTTATTCATTTATATCATTTGCTTTTAAGTATGTCGGGAATAAAGGCAGACTCTAGCAGCGGAGAGATACATTAGAAGGTATTTTAGGGATAGGGTTGTGGAAATAAAGATCAGCCGAACAGTTCAACAGTGTCTTCCTATATGCATATACAACAAGTCTTCCTATAATAGACATCTATTATAGGATTTAAACAGCGTCACTGTTGAGATAATAAAGCGTTATTATAATTTCAAATAGTTACAGTAGCAGACGCAATGTGGGACTACCAAACCCTTGGGTCGCTTGAATACCCGCCACCATCGATGGTCATATCTCGACCGAATCAGTGAGGTGCGCCAGAGGGTATTTACAAACGCGGCGCACCCCTACCAATTATAGCAGTCCCTTCTGTACTCACACTCCTTTCTGTAGGAAGGCCACGTCACGAGAGGCTGTAAATAAAGACTAATGCTTATATGAGCAGCTAGTTTCAGTTCTGGACTCGGCGATGGTTGAATGCAAAGTGTTCGTGGCAGTCGCGCCGAATATGACGTTATCATCGTATTTTCAGCCATCCGCGAGGTGGCGCTTCGATCGACGTTGCGTTTCCGAGTCATTGGAGTATCCGCACTCATGTCCGTCTACGACACGGCGACCCCGCGAGATACGTCCTCGTGAGCTATCTGAAACATGAAAACACGACAGCACAATACCATGTTCGCTCGATCATTCCTGACCCAATGGTGTTAAGAGACTCTACACTAGCTCTCTTCTAGTGATTCAAAATTCAAAATTATATTTTAAATCTCAAATAAATTAATAAACATTGCGAACGGATTACTCAGTAACGTTCATTCGTCACACTACTAATCGTATTTTTACAACATGTATTTGACTTGTTGAGTCATTGGAATGTGTACACTCAGTTATTATAGAACAAAGTAAATAATATCCGACAAGTAACTATTACAAGTACAAGGCGACTAATGTTTTCGAAGGAATAGATCAAGCGTCTCCGTAGTCTGGAAAATGGGCAGCAGCATTTTCCATTGTTATATTTAAACACTGCGATCTCCAACCCGCCTGCCAAGCGTGGAGATTATGGCAATAACCTCCCCTTTCGTGGGAGAGGCCCTAAGTCCTGCAGTGGACTGTTACGGGCTGTGATGATGATGATGATGATGAATTATTACAACAACAAAGAAATCGAATAAATTTAGAATTGCTTCTGTTTCGCTTTAATTTTTTCGTCTATTATCAGCAATAAGTATCTTGGACACTACTGAAGCATTGTGATTTCTAGGCACAAATAGCATGATGGCGTCATAGCTAGGTGCAGGAAGCCGTGGTCCCGCTGGAGTCACAGACATCATTGGTTTTTGTTAGTTTTAAAAAAGTCAGTAGGTAAATATTTGATTTGAGTAAAACGGAATGCCTAACATTGTCAATTTCTAAATTATGGCGTTTATTTACAAACTGACATTAAGGTGATTGTTTACCTATATTTTATTCAAATTCTGCAAATTTATGAACATTATAGCTAGCTTACCTAATACTTTTTGGCTCCAAGTCTAGTCCAATACTTTTGGCCCCAAGTGTAGTCCCTGGGCCCGTTGAAGAAATAGACGTTATGATGTCCCACCCGCGGCCCTACCGACCTCTCGGTCATACGGTTCGCTTCAGATCTATCATAGGAGATGGGCGCGGTTACTTGCCAGTGATTCTTTTGGGAGCGCACACAACTCCCTACAACTCTCTCGGAGTCTCATTTGCACTCCTCCATATCTCGTAACACGGCCGCACGGTCCCCAGCGATCCTGTGCTCGTGCATGGAGAGCGCGGGCGCGGCGCTGGGCGCGGGCCGGCTGCCCGCGGCGCTGCGGGCCGGCGCCAGCTGGGGCCGCCTCGCGGAGTACCGGCCCCCGGGCCCGCCGCCGCCCCCGCCCGGGCCCGACTCGGGAGACCACGGGCCGAGAATCACGCCCGTTATTGTTGTTGAAGGTGACATTCTGCTATTGACTCAAATGTTGTATGTGTGTACAACTGTGTTTCTGTATTCGGTGGTTGGGCCGCCTTTAACCTATTGGAGGCCCTGGGCACACGATAATGGGGATATGACCTTGAGAGAGCAGTTTTGTTAGGATAGACAAATAAATTCAAAAAATATGTAATGAGTAGCTTAAACATGAGCGACCTCACTCGTAACTTTTGGAATTTTAAGTAAAGAACCTACAAAGTAAAATCATGTTTTTCGGTTATCATTTGGTGATCAGGCAGACTATGGGGGGTTGGCCACATACCCAGAGTGCCCAGTGGTAAAGAGGGAAAGAGGCGTTTGTGGTTGTCGAAGTTCATCTGGATGACATCGGCGACAATACGCAGCCCTGCGGAATACTGCTTCTATGGTCCGAAAGAAAACTGGAAACCCATTTATCACAAACCTCCTTAGGCAGCCCACAAGGAAGTAGCGCTTTGTGACACTACAGAAGGCATACGAGTACACCATAGTCAAATTGACTACTAAGGCCTGGTACTGCATAAAGAATGGTAGGTGTAGGCAAGAGACGAGATAAAAACTAAATTTCAGGTGTAGGTAGGTGGCAGCTCTAGGATCATATTTAAATTTGTTCTAATTAGTCATGTCTTTGTTTTGTATCTAGCATTGGTCGCAGTACATATCGGTTGCGTCACCCCTTAAATATGTATAGTTGTAATTCCCATTGTTAAATTGGTCACAATAAATTGAATAGGCACCTAACCCACTTCACCAACTGCCATACGAATATTTATTTTAAACAAATAAAATCGCTTCCCGCCGTCTGTCCCTTTGTATCTATGTACACTTAGATCTTTTAAACTACGCGACGGATTTAATGCGGTTTTCAACAATAGATAGGGTGATTCAAGAGGAAGGTTTATAAAGAAAAAAATAGTAGGTACGGGTAAAGTAGGTTAGGTGTAGGTACTCGAACGAAGTCGCACCGGGTCCAATAGTTAAACCTTATGACGAATTCATCCGTAAATCTCCACAATATCCCCCAGTAGCAATCCAAAGAGTGTCCTTGTTATATTTTATAAGTATGATTCCCAGACACGTCGGCGCCGGCGCCGGTGCGCGCGACCGTGTCCACCGACTCGGACGAGCTCGGCGTCTGCCCGCTGCAGCCGTTCGCCCAACACCAACACGAAGATTACATTGACCCCAATGACTTTATGGACCTGGATGCCTTCGAAGATGACCTTCTGGAAGGCTGTCCCACTGACCCTGACCAGGAGTTGGGTACTACCGGCCAGGCTAGCGGCAGCAGCGACGACGGCACCACCGCCAACATGCTTGTAACTGCAACTATTCATATTCAAAAGTAGTTTTTCTCTGCTGATGGTTTATTTTTATTAGATTATTGACTGAAAGTAAAAGGGAATAAATAAAATTTTCTAATTCACTTTCAAATGTTTTTCATTTATATAGACACAAAAATTGACTAAAAGCAGTAAAAGTTCAATAATTATTTATACATATAAGAAACCCAAACATTGAAAATATTGAAATAGTAAATCTGTCAATATTAAAAAACCTCGTGAAGACGTGTCGGGCCACGTGCAGGGCAGGGTTCCGTAGTCGACTTGAAAGAGGGTTTTTTGATACTATAAACACATTACAAATTTACAAACGCATATAGCTTCTATACGACTTGTATGAAATATTTGCTAATCCAACTACTCTTTATAAGTTGGCCGACAATTTTTTTTTGATGCAACAAAACATTTACGGTTTTCAGATTTTTTCCTTTACTTGTGCTACATGGCATTGCTAGTTAGATCAACGGGAAGTAACTCCCTTGCGAGCGTCAAAATATGCAGCGAAAACGTAGCATAAACGGCCGTATCTTTTGATTGTTGGCCTAGGAATTTGATGTTTTCGCTGCTCAAGGATATTGCAGACTGATACCTCCACGCGTTCCTGAGAAAAAGGGTTTTGACAACTAGACGGACGGGCAGCAAAGTGATCCTATAAGAGTTCCGTTTTTTTCTTTTGAGGTACGGAACCCTAAAAAGATTAATAGTCCTGACCAAAAAAATATTTACTACTTACCTAAAATCTTCCTAAAATATACACCTTGTGTTAAAAAATCTAATAAAACATGGAAAATAATGTGCCGATTGATTATTGAAAAATCAATCAGTAATATCAGTATAGAGACATTGATTCTATAAAATATAATAAAAATACCTAACACAAATATACAGTAAATCAAATTATGCTTAAATCTAATTAAGTACAGTTCAAGGACAGATTAAAAACGGTTTCTGATTTCACAATCAGTTTCATTCCACACCAGGAATAATAATAGTAAAATATCGATTCTGGGATTTGTTATACATATGGAATAGTTTATAAATGGGGGACTTAAAATGGAAGCTATTGTTTGTGCCGACCTTGCCTTCAATCTGTCTACCAACATTCACAATTTCGCCTTACTAAAATATTTGGTGTAATTGCATTTCTATGCATCACAGAGTAATTTCATAGCAGACAGTGCACTCCATAAGTACTTAATCTAGTTACAAAATACAAGACTAGTAAACTTATTTCTATTTGCTAATATTTAGATGACCTATTGTACAGGTCTATTTGTAGCTTGTAACAGTAACTTTATTTCATTGATTTTGTTTGTCGAACTTCTCAGTCTATGAAAAAGCTGGTATTTTACCAATAATTCGTTTAGTCCCTGTATAAGCAAAAAAATTATAATAATAACAAAAATTCTATCCTCAATAGAGTCTCTTCCTTCCTAATGTTTTATAATTAGATTTTGGTTAGTTTGCGAGATCTTTTACATTCTATACAGGCTATTCAATAGTTGTTCACAGCTGCCTGCTGAACAACAACAATAATAATCGAATATTCTTTTGCGAATATTCGATAAATCATATTTTTCGAAAATTCTCGTTTTCATTTACGTCATTCGACTATTTATCTTATTACTATTAAAATAAGTTGATTCTGCAAATAATCGCTACCAAACCAAATCCTTTTCTTCTGTCTTTAAACAATAATTCCAAAACCGAGCCTCGTGCCTGAATTGATAACGTATCACGACGCGTACTGTGAGGATCATAAGTGTACGCCGATCAGCGTGAACAGGCGGTGGGGTTGTACCGTGTGGCGGGCCTTATGGCGCGGATCCAGGGTGTCCCGGGGCCCTTGGGGATCGGCGGCCAGTCCGTCGCGGCGGCGCGCGCCCACCGCGGCGCCCTCGGCCAAGACGCGGACTCGCGCCGCGTTGCGCGGCTCGGGCCGGTGCGGCAGCATCGTGTAGCGCGACATCACGCGCGGGAACCTGCAAGGGAGATGGATTCTGTCAGCTTTTGAATTGTAGGGTATTGCCCACTGGAACATAAACCTGACTCTTTCAGAGGAGGCCTACGAAAGCTCTTGTGTCACTAACTGCAACATACTCTACCTGACAATCTGCAATCCATGGTCCAGTATCCTGGCAGCCAGGTCGTCGTCCTCGCCGCCCCAGCCCTCGAACCGGTTTGAGAATCCATTGATCTGGGTGTAGTGGTCAGCGGTGATAGCCAGTGCCCCACCTACTAACCACGAGTAGATCAGGACATAGCGAAACTTATCCAGGCTGGCGGAAAGATGACGCGGCTGGTGGGTGCACGCATACAGGTTAGCAGAGTCCAGCGGTAGCATGTCAACATCATGCAGTATCAGGCAGGGGAACTTGTCAGCCAGAGCATATTGAGCCCCAATGTTGTACAACAAGCCCTTGTTCCATAGCTTGTCGTCTTGCTGCTCAATGAGATATATCCTGAAAATATTTATTTTTATTATCTACTCATTATTACCTCTTAAGTAGATAGGAACTGAATAAATAAATTAAATGTAAAAACACTATTCACATATTTTGTTTAGAGCTGGCTTAATTCATAATTTCAGTACATCAAGTGAAAATGAGCATGTAATCAGCACTATGGACTTAGGTAGATAGATAGATAAACACTATTGCTCATAAAACATAACAACACATATGAGCAAAGGCGGCCTTATCGCTACAAGCGATCTCTTCCAGGCAACCTTAGCAGAAATTGAGACAGGAACTTTAATGCAGGTAGTATACTTACTTAGTACAGTAGTTAGTAGTTACAGTAGGACTTACTTATAATGAATGTTCTGTAATCTCAAAAAGTTGTGCATGTAAGGCAAGAAGACATCCAGCTGGCTCTGACGGTTCCTGTACGTGACAAGGATGGCCACACTGAACTGTGGGTTACAGTCTTCGGGAGTATAACTGCCATTTACAATGCCTTTTGCAGAGAAATCATCAAATGTTCTAGGTACTTCCCAGCTTTTCAAACTTTTTGTACTGGCCAAAATGTGATCATACTTGCAGTCTGGTTTAGTTTTTTTAAGAACTAAGGTTGGAGTTATTTCTTGATTCAGCTCAAATGGTATGCTCTCTGGAGGAATGTGTTGGTAGTTGAAAGTGCCATAATAGAAGAAGAATATGTAAACAGTGAGTATGCATAGCAAAGTCAGCAGGCAACTGCTCACACGCAGCTGCAGTAATCGGGTCATTAGGCTACATTTAGGCATTGGTGAGATTGTGACTTCTTGCCCTTGTTTGTCCAGTCACAGGGATTCTTTATACAATATATAAAATATTGGTAGTACTTTAATATTTACAAAAAAATGTATGTTGAATTTCCAAAGTCCTATAAGAGAGCATGTACTTATCGGTGTTGCGCCGTCATACTTATTATTATTAGCTAGTTTTTTAAATCAGCGCAACTAACATATTCTTTGTAATACATAAATGGAACATAGTTTTCTATATTATATATGGGTTTTTGAATTTTCCATATTGTTGTTTAATACTGTTTTCAAGACATTCAAAAACTTTTCGTGTTGTTTACCGATTTGCCGTTTTTTTATTAATTTATGAAATGTTTCTTGGGCTTTTCCATTTCCTTTTCTGATTCCCTTCCTGCTCACAGAAACAATATGGATTGTATCCCACAAGATTAACCAGATCACAAAGTTTATTTACAAAATCCACCCTCCAAAACTCACCGAATATTTTCGATTCTTTTTTTTTTTGTTGATTTTTTGACTTTTTATTTTTTTCGGAGAGCAATATGCCTAGGGCAATATTTCACACTGCCCCGCCATCGTCACTTCTATTCACAAGGCGATCTGCCGTGGGATTTTGTTTGATCTACTGACTGAACTAAATATTAATTTTGTTATGGTGGCTGTATACGCTTTCCGCCCTTTGCATTGTCTTTTTCGGAAATGGTTTGGTTCATTTGGTTAGAATAAAAAATAAAAAAATTATCAAGTAGTGTGTGTGTAGTGTGTGTTGAGAAGCCCTTGAATTTGTATTTTCCAAAAAAATCGTGTTATTTGCCGTAGTACCTAAAGAAAAATCACCAAAAAATATATTTTTTAACTGCTGTTAGTGTTACCGAGAGAGGCATCAGGTTATTATGTTACTCAACAAAACCAGGTTTATTGTTTTTCTTGATCCAACGTGTCGTCCCCTATACCAGTTTTATTTGCTTATCGCGGCGCAATATCCAGGGATTAACTTGTATTTGTACGGTTTCCCAGGCTGGTGGGCTTCACTAACCGTTCGCGGAAAACGAACATGGACAGCTCGGGGTCGTCCTCGGACATCGTGATAATATCGGGAAACTCGCACCCGGAGCTCGCGGATTTGATTGCAGAGTAAGTGGGCCGGGCTGGTTTTATTTAAAAGGTTAATTACTTTAACCTATCCAAAATTATGAAATCGTATTATTTAGACATTTTTATGCCTGATAATAATGGTTTAGCTTTGCCAATTCGAAAATACCTAATGTACCTGTTGATGATTTGTTACAGCCGACTGGGAGTACGTAAAGGTGGATGCTCCGTGTATCACAAAACCAACCGAGAAACAATAGTGGAAATTGCAGATTCAATTCGTGGCAAGAATATTTATATTGTACAGACCGGGACAAAGTATGAAACAACATCCTTTTTAGTATTATGTCACTTATATCTGAGTATAAGTAATTTAAAGTTTAATCGGATTTCAGGGATGTCAACAACAACATTATGGAACTTCTTATCATGGCATATGCCTGTAAAACTTCATCAGCAAAGTCAATTGTTGGAGTGATTCCTTACTTACCATACAGCAAACAGTGCAAAATGAGGAAACGAGGTTGCATTGTCACCAAACTGTTGGCGAAAATGATGTGCAAATCCGGCCTCACTCATATCATTACTATGGACCTCCACCAGAAGGAAATACAAGGGTTTTATGAATGCCCAGTGGATAATTTAAGGGCCTCACCTTTTCTACTGCAATACATTCAAGAAAGTGTAAGTTTAGTTAAGTGTAATTGAAACAAAACAGTATAATTATGCTTCTTGTCAAAATACTTTCTTTTTATTCTGGAGGTTTTAGGCCTGCTGAATACGAACATCATCTCATTTCCAATCAAAACGGCCTAAAACTGTGTTAAAATATACATACCTAAGTTTGTAATCAAATGGGAAATATTTTACCTCATTAAACCATGATATAATTAGATTTCTTTAAGAGGAACATCCTTTTCTTTGTAGTTCTATCAAATACATATTATGTTACACAACTTAAATGCTCTCTCCCTGTAGTCCTTCATGATTGAAGATCGTGGTCTGATGAGCACATCTTCGAGCGCACGAAATGCCTCCAACTACTCCTATCCATCGGCAGCCTAACCGCGTCGCACAATCTGTCGCCTAAACGCCCATGCCATTGCTATGTACAGATCCCAGACTACCGCAACTCTGTGATAGTGGCGCGCAACCCCGGCTCCGCGAAGAAGGCCACCTCGTACGCGGAGCGGCTGCGGCTCGCGATCGCCGTCATCCACGGCGAGCAGAAGGAGGCCGAGAGCGACGAGGTCGACGGCAGATACTCGCCGCCTTGTGGACAGAGGTTGATATTTAGTTAACGATGGTATTCCACTTGTCACATTCTTTGTCCGATTTTTTTTATCAACGACGACGGTCATGGTGAAGTCCTCGTTTGGACAAAGCTATTTGATAAGTGGAAGCAAATAGAAATACACATACCACAGGTCTAATAAATTGCATGTAAATATTGTAAACCCAGGCAACATTGCAGCCCGATCCAGCACAACCCTTTGCAAAACATATTTTGGAGTGAATTCTGCAGCGCTGTTATTACTTTGTATTGTAATTAATTAGTTACCAGTGCTGGTTTTCCTTGTAACGTGTTTGGTATAAGTGCCTTTGAACATTGAATTGGAACCACAGACTACAATATATCAGATTGATCAATTATTCCTCCACTAGCTTAGTCGCGTAGACTATACTTTATATCGCGGTCGCCGCCATATTCAATTTATGATGACGTCACATAGCCTATTACAATGTCAGGCTTCCCAAGAATGTCCCTTCCAAGTTTTGTCAAAATTGGTTCAGAATTTTAGCCATGAAAAAGTAACAGATAGACAGACAGAGATGGAGGAGCGTCGGTTGCCGAGCGGTTACAGTATCCGACTCGTAAGCCAGAGGTCCCGGGTTCGGATCCCGCTCCGGCCATGTACCAATTACTGTTTTCTGAGTTATGTACATTAGTTGAATATTAACCAATGCTACGGTGAGGGAAAACATCGTGATGAAACCTGCACATTCAGGCGACTGGATGTGTAAC
This sequence comes from Blastobasis adustella, assembly GCA_907269095.1. Lineage (NCBI taxonomy): Eukaryota > Metazoa > Arthropoda > Insecta > Lepidoptera > Blastobasidae > Blastobasis > Blastobasis adustella. Next base: position 273,452 of record OU026120.1, read on the forward strand.
CATGATCCAATCTGGTCAAGTTCCCCTGGTAGCAGGGTCATGGAGGTCAGATGGCAGTCGCTCCACTGTAATTGCCTGACCTGCCAATTCCTGGATTATGGTCAAGGCGGACCCCGGGCCCTCGTTCTCAAGAGCACAACCGGGACATTAACGCCAAGATGATGATGACTGAGACAGACAGAGATGGATCGAATTGGATGTGGCTTTCCCTATTTGAAAACCACTTTCATCGAGAGTTTTTAGCTTTGTTGCATAGAAAATATTTGAGTGTAAACTCCGACCAAGTTTACACTTTTTCTGTCCGTTAGGTTAAGTTATGTAAAGTTAAACCAGTCTATAGTTACATCTTTTAATGTTGGTCTCGTCCACGCAGCGTGGACCGGTCCCGCACGATGGACGTCTCCGTGGGCGTGCCGGTGCACCCCGCCAAGGAGAAGCCGCCCATCAACGTGGTCGGCGACGTCGGTGGCCGGATCGCGATCATGGTGGTGAGTGAATGGCTTTCAACGTTTTAAGATTTACCGGTAGTGTATGCCGTCACGGTACTCAAAAATTATACAAAACAAGTATGCTGACGCGGCGTATACGCTGTGACGCGGCTCATGCGTCACGTATTTGACGCGTGCTATCCGCACCGGTGCTCAAAATACGCTGAAGCTATTTTAATTGGATTAAACTGCTAACCATTTCGATACTTTTTGATTCCTACCACATCCTTACTACCAATTTGGTCGTAAATGAAATCACCTAGTCCGGCTTTTCCAGGACGACATGATAGACGACGTGCACTCGTTCGTCGCCGCTGCCGAGGTGCTGAAGGAGTGCGGCGCGTACAAGATATACGTGCTCGCCACTCACGGCCTACTCTCATCTGACGCACCGAGGCTGCTCGAGGACTCGCCCATAGACGAGATTGTGGTCACTAACACGGTGCCCCACGAGTTGCAGAAGATGCAGTGCCCCAAAATCAAGACCATAGACATCTCCGTGCTCCTCAGCGAGGCCATCCGCCGCATTCACAACAAGGAGTCCATGTCGTACCTCTTCAAGAACGTCACGCTCGAGGACTAGTTGACGGTTGATGCTTTTATAAAATATTTCTTTCCATTTTTCTTATTTGTAGTATTATATCGTATTATTTTTAAAAGTCCTAGTTAGAGTTTTGTAATTTACTACGCAAATCATTTATTGTAATTATACTATTTAATATTGTCTATAGTTTTTAGGGAGAGTATTTTTATGGTATTATGAGGATGTATCGTCTACTTTTATAAGAGACCTAATTAAGGAGACGCATTTAATTATATGAATTTCTTTGCAATGCATTTGTTCAAGAACAATGTTCCATTTACATTATGAACACTGTTATTTTAAACCTGTTGGTTAATTTTCTAATGTTATTGTTGAGTACTGCTCCTTTGCAGTTGTTTTAATTGTGTGGTTGGCCCAACAAAATTTATTCCATTGGACTGGCCACAATCGGCAATTGTGGACTGTATAATATTGTAACAATTTGCACCATGAGACTACAGTGAATTTTACTATTATTTAGAATAGTATTTTAGTACGTGTAAGTAAAGCAAAGCTATAAAATGTGTATTGATTTGTTATACTGAATTATAAAATAGATTGTGGTAAATATTGATTTGTTTTAATCCTAACCACTATCTTGTCTGTGCTTAAATACTTCTGAGAGTAATAGCTTAGAACAAAGAGAAAAATAAATATACGGGCTTAGAATATGCCTAGGCTGCTAAACGGGCATTGTGTGACTGCAAGTCAGTGGCCACCACTGTAAGTCATATTTCTATTCTAGGCACTTTTAGCCGCACCCATGTTAAGGCCTCTATGGTACAATTTCTTTGGTTGTGGCCAAAGTTGTCTGTCCGTTTCTATTCGACATGAAGCTTGCCGTGAACAGAGCAGAAGCATCTTCTCCAATCCTCTTTTCAGTGATCACTTATTATAGATCAGAGTTAGTTCGCCAGGAATGCTCCTTGTTTTTAGCTTCAGGCTAGATTGCAGCTCCCTTGAGGCCTGCTGTGGTAGAAATCAACTTCGCATTTCTCGATCTGCAGAGAAATGAACACCAACACCGCTATAATAGGGCAATTGTCAAAACCATCGTAGGCCATACTAATCCCCTCCCGATTACCGTAGGTGGTCACCAGGGTTTAGTTCTGAGCTCTAACTTGTTCTGGGAAATCCCGGACTCACTTCGGTGAGTTCGTGACTCATGAAATACGCTGATGACATCGCAACTCTCACTTATAAGCAGGATTAGAGAGGCTCTACAGACGGATAGACGTCGAAGAAGAAGATAGAAGAAGGAAGTGCTAGAAAATAGCAGTTTGAATCTAAACGTTGCTAAAATGAATTACCTATGTTAGCTACAGCGCGGATCTTGAACCATCTGTATACGGAACGAAGCTGTCCGCCGATCTGTGTTGCACAAGTCCGGGGAAATTATTTCCGATGTCAAGACCCGTATCTCTCACGGCTGCCACCTGAACCTAATATTCCGATCAAGATGGAATGCTCTATGGCTGTAAGATTGGCCGGCGCTGACGAAGCACGTCCACGAACTCCACGCTATAATGAAAATGCTGCGGTGGATGTGCAGAATTACGCGAAGCGACTTAATGAATATTGAGTGGTTGGTTGAGGCTAGGCTGCAGAGCCTCGAACATCGGCGTAGGGTTGCGCATCTGTCGGTCTTCTACAGGTTACATTTTGGAGAGTGTGCGAAGCAGCTGCACGACCTCATTTTTCCATCGGGAGACGCGATCCGGGCGAGCGCTTCATCCTTATGTCGTGGATATTCCATCTATCCGCACGAGCCGCTTTGACTCGACCTTTATAATGCGTACGGCTAAGGAGTGGAACGCGTTGCCTGCGAGTGTTTCCTGATAAATATAATCTGGATGCCTTCAAGGCTGGAGTGAATAGGCTGTTCCAAGACGGGCATGCTCCATCTTCGGCCGCCTCGTCACTTACCAACAGGTGAGATGGCGGTCAAATGCCTGTCTTATATAATATAAAAATAAAAAGTATTTCCGTGAGAGACATCGCGTACAATTGAAGACGCTCGCTTGCGGTTGTTTTGGTCACGTAAGCCCCAGGGATATGAGGAAAATAGAGGTGCTTAAACCGGCCGGTATCAGAAAGAAATCCCGGCTTACGAAGCGTGGATGCCGAGGACCGGACGAAGTGAAAGTGAAAGAGTAGGAAAGCGGACCGTGGCAGATACAACCGCTAGCGGCTAGGATGACGATCATTTAGGATAATTACATGCCGCTGATGCCTATCTGCGACACTTCGTGGTCGCGGTTTCGATCGCTATCTTGATGTAATACAAATGTATGCAAGTAGATAAGCACGCACATGCCGAACGATACATCGCGATCTACACAGTATGTGGGACGTGCGTGCTCGTCTACTTGCATAGGTACATTTGTTTTACATCGAGGTGAGATCGCGATAGCAATCGAACCCGCGAGGTATCGCAGATAGACATGTTCGGCTTGTAATTACCCTAGGGTATTTCCCGGCATAAACCGGTGTGCGAGTAGCAAGGAACATAGCGAGCAGTCTACGTTGGACTTGGAGTGCACCCAAGTACGGACTTTTTATCTTGGTGCAAGGGCGCAGGCAATCTAGGTGGGCAAAAGATGTTCCCCAAATATCATTCATTCTTTCTTTGTACAATTTCTAAACGTAAACAAAAATGTCATTCGTTTATTTTGTAACATAGCTCTATGGATTTGTTTAACAAACAATTTGAACCTTATTGCTTTGTTTACGCGGCTCAATTTTCATTCGACGTAACCGTATTGAGTTAAGATTGTGTTGTGCACTTGTATCAAGATATTAATTTGAAATAATTTAGATTTAATTTGAATTTACTGCTATATGTGATTGATTTGTGACATGGTTTGTGTTAAACCTCATATTTAACGTTGCAAACTATCTGTTTAATTCACCTTATGAACACAAAATATTGTTAAATATTTGAGGTTAAAATATTTGCAAACTTTAACTCATAATCATGGGAACAGTAAAATATTTGCTGAACCTTCAAAAGGGTAGGCAGTTATTTATATCTCGAAGATTATACAGCAACAGAAATATTTTGAAACTTAGTGATAGAGGCATGTTTCAAGATCTGTTCCCAAACACTTCTGCGTAAGTATTATAGAAGTTGGATATAAAATTTGACCCTTTTGGCAATATTTATTTATAATTGAGAATTTATATTTCAGGAAGGAAATAGTGAATCTACTGAACAAATCTCCACAGTGTGTTTATGCAGGTTTCGATCCCACCGCTAACAGTCTCCATGTAGGCAATCTATTGGTTATTATAAACCTGCTGCACTGGCAGCGCGGAGGGCACAAGGTTATTGCTTTGGTAAGTTAAGACACTCCCAAATTACACAACATTCATATCATTCAATATTTTATAAACTACTTATATTTTTAACATGTTCAAAGTTAGGTGGTGCTACAGGACATATAGGAGATCCAAGTGGAAGGAGCACAGACAGAATGGCCTTAGAAAAGGAAACTGTACATGAAAATATAAATTCTCTATATAAAAATTTAGAAACAGTATTCGAGAACCATGAAAAATATTTCTGGAAGGACAAGGAACAATTGCAACCATTGCGGTAAAAATGTTATTGCAGCAAAAATATCGAATTTAGTTTATAGATAACTTTTAATTAAATATGAACTTTATTACAGAATAGTAAATAATGAAGATTGGTACAGAAATATAGATTCTGTACAATTTGTTAGTCAAATTGGCAGACACTTCAGAATGGGCACAATGCTTTTAAAGCAAAGCGTCCAAACTCGAATCAACTCTGATGTTGGCATGAGCTTCACGGAATTCGCCTACCAGATCTTCCAGTCTTATGACTGGCTCCATTTACTGAAAGAATACCATTGTCGGTTCCAGGTAAAATGAGTATGTAGTTCTTTTAATTTATATTTCTTACAACTAGTGTTCTTTCAATAATTAGCAATATTCTTGCTGCAGATTGGAGGAAGTGACCAAATGGGTAACATATCTGCTGGACATGAATTAATCAGTAGAACTGCCAAAACCGAAGTGTATGGTATGACTTTCATTCTCAATTCTATAATTTCCCATTTGTTGTATTTTTCTGAACAAGTTAAGTATTTACATGTATTGTATCTTATTTAGGTTTAACTTTGCCGTTGGTAACCACTGAGGAAGGCGACAAGTTTGGCAAATCAGCCGGGAATGCTTTGTGGTTGGATCCAGAGAAAACAAGTCCTTATAGTCTTTACCAATACTTTGTTAGGAGCAAAGATTCTGACGTGGAGAGGCTTTTAAAGTTATTTACATTCTACAGTTTAGGAGAAATAAAAGACATTATGTTCAAACACAAAAATCATCCTGAGCAAAGGTATCCGCAGATGTGTCTGGCCGAGCAGTTAACCACATTGGTGCATGGAGGTAAGATATAATGTTTCTATTTTTACTACTTCACAATAGAATCTTTGTGGCTAGTTTTTGCCACAATCTTTCTTTCCCCACTTGCTGCGCCTGCCTTGTTTAGGACATCCTAAAAAGGCAGAAGAACATTTACAGGAACATTCTTTATTTAACTTGTAGAAGAGGGGTTAGCCCTTGCGCGACGAGCCACAGACGCAATATACAGCAAGGACGTGAAGTCCCTAGTCTCCTTCACCGGTACTGAATTGGAGCAAGTGTTCGAGGGCGCGTCCACGGTGAAGCTGCTGCTCTCACCGGGCATCACTGTGCTGGAGTTAGCTATGAAGGCGAGATGCTTCCCCACAGAAAGTAAGACTAGAATAGGTTTCTAGTTAAACAGAGTCACTTTAAATTCATGATATCAAGGGGTACCGTATGCTCGTGATAACAAACTTTTACTATGACAACAACTCCAAATTTCTCGCGAAGAAATCAGCTGTTTCATACAAAATTGAAAATGAATTCTGTCAAAATGTATAAAACAGCTGACGTTTTTCGCGATTTCAGAATGGTTGCCTTAGTAAAATTGTTTCAATAATTATATTACAGCTGTGTGGTGGGCATGTTCTAATACCTACCTTTGGTACCTATTGCAACCATCCATATATACACAAAATATTGAAAGATAGAAATAAAATATTGAGAACTCTTAGTTATAAATTGTATCTTATACGGAATTTGCATTGCAGGTGATGCAATGAGAATCATCCAAGCAGGAGGATTCTATATAAATCATCAAAAAATGAAAAAAATTGACGAGGTCATCACGGAATCCGCCCACATTCTGCCCAACCTGCTCTCCCTGCTGCGAGTCGGAAAACGGAATTACTATATTGTCAAGTGGCAGACATGAAACTGAAGTGTTATTTATTATATAGTGAATTGTGATAAAGGTTTTGTTTAAATAAATACAGAAACTGTCCGGATACAATATTTATTAATACTTACAACAAAAGCTTGTATACTTGCAGTATAATAAAATGCATATCACATAAAACATTGTAAATACTACATAACATACTTAAGTCTAAAATTATAATAATCACTGAACAGCATAGATAATGTACACAACTTATGCACTGCGGATCATACATAAAATTAAAATATGGCTACTTGTCATATAATACGTTACCGTTTGTGCACCCGCCAGTGGGCTCGCGTCTGTGATTTAACTCTCTAATATCACAAGGATTAATTGCCATTTTTATAATTATATTGTACAATATTCCTTCAACTCGTACAAAAGCTAAATTCAAAATTTATTAGATATGTCTTTTTGGAATAAAGTTAAGTTTAAAGCGATCAAGCGCAGTGATATGAAACCAATCGATACAAATTATCACATCATCAATTTCCTCCATAACTAGCGAATACAAAAATAACTCTCGTGCCGGCGCAAAATAAATACACTGTAATTCTCGTTCGTCACGGCCTAGTACACATTTTTAAAAAATGTCGTCAATACTAAATACGTTCGCGTCGGTCGACTTCGGCGTCGCACAATCATACGTCAGCACAAACACTGCGTCCGGGGTTCCGGGCGGGCGTCGGGCTGCGCGTCACAGTCTCGGGGGTTTGAGGGACAGCCTCGGGCGGGCGGTCGGGGGCGGCCGCTAGAGGTCCGTGCTCTCGCTGGGGGACGCGGGCTCGGGCGCTGCGAGCGGTGCTAGGGCTCCGTGGGGCGGCGCTGGGACCCCGTGGGGTAGCGCCGGGGCCCCGGGGGGCGGCACTGGGGTCCCAGGGGGCGGCGCTAGGGCCCCGGGGGGCGGCACTAGGGCTCCGTGGGGCGGCGTCAGCGGCGGCGGCGGCGCGGGCATCTGCGGCCGCGGCGGCCGCGACGGCTGCGGCGCGCGGGGCGACAACGGCGCCTCCGTGATGCTGCCCTCCGACTGCGAGAGCTGGCGACTGGCGCCTAGCCCCTTCGCAGCCTCGAGCTCGGCGTCCTTCCCGCCGGAGCTGTGCGTGCGCTGCACCGTCACCCGCGAGGCCTCCTCCGCCTCCGGCCCGGCGGGCCCGCTGGCCGGCGGGGCGGCCCCGACCTGTATGACGGTGGGCTGCTGCCGGTCCACGGTGTAGACGTGGGCGCGCTCGAGCACGGTGAGCGGCTCGGCGTCGCCGGAGCCGCGCGGGCCGCGGAAGCTGTGCGGCCGCAGCGTGGCGGGCCGCTCGGGCACGGCCGGCTTGTTCCGCATCTGCACCTCCGCGGCCTCCTCCGCGGCCCCCGCGGCCCCCGCGGCCCCCGCGGCCCCCGCGGCCGGCACGAGGGTCCTTGGCGCGGCGACCGGCCGCGGCGGCGGCTGCCCGCTGGGCTTCGTGGGGGTCGGTCTCTTGTCGAGCGCGATGGCCCCGATGGACGCCGGGCCGCTGTCGCCGACGCGCAACCGGCCCACGACGGCGCTCGTCGCGACGACGGTCCGCGCCGACGCCGCGTCGGCCGCCTTGAGGCTCTCGAAGCCCTTGTCGAGCTCGAGGCTCTGCCGACGGCCGTCGGCGAGGTCCTCGCGGGAGCCGCGGCGCGCGGGGTCCTCCCGGGACTTGCTCTGCTTGTAGGTGGACCGGTTGATGGTCTGCACGCCCGATATCACCTTTCCCGAGTCGGAGACGACGGGCCGCGGCGGCTTCGCGGGCTTCTCGTCTGACTTCGCGGGTTCGGGAGCGGGAGCAGGAGCAGGAGCGGGAGCGGGAGCTGGCGCTTCCACTTTCCTGTTCTTGTCGGGCGTGAAGTTCGGCGGCACCGGCGCGAGGGGCTTGTTCTTCCGCCGGAGGATCGGTTTGGGGCTGCCGTGGGGCGGGCTGGACTGGTCGGAGAGCGAGCTGTTGGACTGCGCCTTCTTCATGTCCCCGTCTACTAGAATGAGGCTGGTGTCGTGGCTGTTGCTGCGGGAGTGGCGCCCGGGGCCGGGGCCGGGGCCGGGGCCCGCGCGGCCGTAGTCGACCAGCGAGCGGCTCATGCCGTCGCCGTTCTGCTCCTGCCCCACCGCCACCGTATGGTAGCCCTGCCCGAAGCCCGGCGTGAACCCGTACTCGCCGCACTGGAAGGTGGAGCGAAAGATTTGTTTTAATGGAAAAGCTCGGTTTTGGGATGCAAAGACGTTTAGGGAGTTCATCCAGCGGGGCTATGGGTCTATGGGCTATCTCTGTGGGCAACTAAATTTAATATATTTGATGATTCTACACTACTCTAATTTGGTATTTGCTATGGCCAGTAGCCAAAGTAGTTGACATAATATACAAATAACAAATTCAGTTACCCACTGAGATAGTCAATAGCCCGGTGCGCACGAACTCTATATACTAATATCTAATAATCAAAGAACTAAAATAAGCTTTTATTTCGTAAAGCATGTCTACACACAGTCATCCATCGCTAGACTGTCATCCCTAAAATTACACACAAAAAGTAGGCCTGCTGGAAGAAATTTCTTTTTCTCTGTGTATCATTATTGTGTACAATAAACAGTTAAACAAATAAAAATACAACAAGTCAGTCAGTTACCTGATCGGGCAGCAGGTCCTCCTTGGTGAACGTAATGAAGAAGTTGATCTCATCGTTGAAGAACCAATCCGCATGCTTGATCAGCAGCTCCACCACGCAGTTGATGGCCGCCGCGACGCTCATGTCGAAGCCACCCTCCTGCACCGGCCAGAGGAGGTTCGGCGCTATCACTATCGCCAAGTTCGACGGGGACATTTTGTTGACGGCTTGATTCTGCGTTAGGGCGGACAGGAACTTGATGAGGTACCGGAGGTTCTGATAATTCGGCTCGGGGAGGAGGTGTATCGCTTCCCAGAGGGTGGTCAGTCTCGCTTGTTCGGTGGAAGGTCGTGCGGCGTTGACGAACGCGTCGTACAGTCTGAAGGTGAGCAGCGGCTCGGGCAGTTCCCGGAGGTAGCTCTTGAGCACGGCGGCCACCACGTGCGGGTCGCGGTAGTCGCGCGGCAGCGGCATGCTGAACACCCCCGCGTCCAGAGAGAGCTTCATGCGGCGCACCTTCGACATGCCTGCGTGACAGAAGTTAAGAAGATGATTTTTGTGAATAGGAAAAACCTATTCGTTGATAAGATCTGGTGGTATGTCTTCCTTGAGACAACTCTTTATTCAGATCCCATTAAAATAAAACAAATTCAGGATGGCGGACGTGTATGGATGTAGTCGGGAAGGTCTGAGCTACTGTGTGTTACTATGTGATAATGTGAGCTGTCTGTGTGGTTGTTTTTCGCTTCTGCACATGGCACGAATGTGGTGTATCTATGGTCTGTATTCTACGAGGCAGCGTCGCCGCTGCCAGAATATTTCGTCTCATTCTAACTCACGTAACTCGCATCTCTCAGAGCATCAGAGCGGCGCCGCTGCCTCTTCAAGTTATAATACAGGTCTATGAGTCTCCGCGTTGTAGTGGGTGGATACATGTGTACATTTGTATGTGAGTGTGTTCACATGTTCGCAGGTTGTTTCTTAAAGTTTAAAAAAGTGTAAAGCTTGAAAAACGACATTTAAGTAAATGACAATGTCCTCCAGATTGTGTGCGCCTGCTCACTTGAATATGTCACTGTATTTCTTCCGCCTCTCTGTATATAAGTGCATGTGTGTGTTGGCTGCCCACGGTGGACTGCGGGCAAGAAGATGTTCCCACTCAGGATGTGTACGTGTGCACGTACACGTCTCCCTCCGTGCGTGCGTGCGTCCACTCACCGGGCGCGATCCGGAACAGTCCCTCCTCGTTCAGCGCGAGCTCATGCAGCGCGCACACGCACAGCTCGATCGGGAACGCGATCCCGCCGCCGCGGCCCGCCGCACCCGCCGTACCCGCCGTACCCGCCGCACCCGCCGCGCCCCCCGCGGCCCCCGCGGCCCCCGCGCCCGCGGCCGCGCTCCGCCCCGCCACGCGCAGGTGCTGCTCCAGCGGGTACCCGAATACGGGTTTTACTGCGCTGTCGTCTGAGGGAAGGAGGGTCTGAGGGTGTTATTGCGAAGTGTACAGTAGAAGAACATAAGTGTATTACCACTTTAAGGTAGTTTTCCATTGCCACCACAGCAACATTCACGGCATTTAGTGCATCTTTAGTCAAAATCAGTTTGCTAAAAGAAGAGAGAATTAGCTGTCCCTTATGCCTAAAGGACTTGTCCTTTACCCCTAGGGTATATTTAATAAAAATTTAATTCATGAATGCTTCAGTAGTGCAAAGGAATATGGTTCTTAAGGTGCTCATGCACTTATGCTCTTTCACTGTTCAGACATATTGATAGATCTACGCAAAAGCCGACAGTGGTTGTGGCAACATACGCCAGCGGTCCCGTTGGTAGCTCGTAAGTCCGACTCCAGGGGGCGATTCTCACTCTGCGACATCTCGAATTAAACAATCGGTAGGCAATACGGAAAGCGGACCACTTGATCGGTTAGACATTAACAACACCAGGGGTATCGCCAATGAGTTGCCAACCTCTATAACACGTTGCTCTGTCGGAAAAAAGGCAAATGCCAAAGCCACGTTTCCCCAAATCCCCTCTCCATGGAGCACTGAAGACCTTACTCACCGGCAGGAATACAATACTATTTGTTGATAAGATTGTTTAGCCGCACAATTTGCCGCGGTATTCTGTTAGGTGAAGTACTTCCCCATACCCCCGCTATGCCCTACCTTTCAAATCTACACAGGACTGACAATCATCTACACAAAGTATAAAACAAAGTCGCTTCCCGCCGTCTGTCCGTATGTATCTATGTACGCTTAGATCTTTTAAACGACTTAGAGATTTTAATGCGCTTTTTAACAATAAGAGTTATTCAAGAGGAAGGTTTATAAGCAAGAATAAAAGTGTTGGTAGGGATAAAGTAGATGTACGCGAACGAAGTAGATGTACGCCGTGTGGTGTCCGGCAGAGTAGAATAGCACCAACCCCTTACATTCGTGGGTGTCGTACAAGGCGACTAATGTTTTCGTGGCAAAAGATCTCGTCTCCGTAGTCTGGAAAATGGGCAGCAGCGTTTTCCATTGTTATATTTATAACACTGCGATCTCCAACCCGCCTGCCAAGCGTGGAGATTATGGCAATAACCTCCCCTTTCGTGGGAGAGGCCCCAAGTCCTGCAGTGGACTGTTATGGGCTGTGATGATGATGATGACGCGAACGAAGTAGTGCCGGGTCCACTAGTTTGCCTATATAGTGATAAACTGTTCAACCAAATGGAATTGCATAGTGGCGATAACTGTCATACTATCTAGACCTAACTTATTTCAAGTTATTTACCTAAACATCTTATCGCCGCATTCTTGGCCCATACATTACTGTGGCAATTATTGTCTATTTTGTAAGTAGGTGCCGTTCGTATAAACACTGACCGCCAAGTGCAACGGATTGGGCTTATCATAACATAAAACAGCTCGTCGACCGGGCAGTTGCTCGCCAGGCGGAGGTTATAACCTCGGATTGATTATTTATGCGCTTCTACACATGCACAAGCACAAGGTTAGCTTCTAGAAACCTACAGAGGGGCTTAAACGCTTATTGCGTTTGGCTAAAAGCGTGAAAGCAAGATGAAAGTGGAATATATTGCTGTAGAATAAGGTTCATTTTTGTATCACTTATACATGTTACGCATCGCTCCAGTTTTCAAAAGGCGTGATAAAAAATTTACCTTTCTACCTAATGAGCAATATATTCCACTTTCATCTTGCTCTGACGGTTTTTGCTTTTAAATTTAGACAACTGAATTCAGCCAAGTCTAAGCCTGTGAGTTAGATCAGTTTTTGCAAATTCGACTCATTGAAGTTCAGTTGCACCGTGCACGTCATAAATAAACCAACAAGTTCGATAAACTGACGAAAAAGAAAAGTGAACGAAGTCCTCCTGATTAGATTTCGTTATCTTGCAACAGTGTTCTAACAGTCAACAGTCTTACCGATATTTTTGTTACACGGGAAGTTTTGTCAACACCTAAAAATATGTACCTACATAAAGTATGGAAGCTTTCGTTCATGCATTATAATACGCACAGTAAATATCCCCGTTTGAACTTCCCTTAGTTTATCATTTGCCGTTGTCGAGAATTTCATATAGTCTATTTTAGTAACGGCAGTAGTCAGATAATGTCAATTCAAATAATCTGACTACTGTTATATATAGAGATTTTATCTAGTAGAATAGACAGTGTATCAGTGTACTTACATTACATTACCAATTACTAGGCTATGAGTTTGGAGTAAAATGATGATTGTACAAATTGATCCTACAGGCATAGTGTAATGTCCTAATTACATGTTCGAAAACAGTCGTTTAAGGATACACTTTTTTCACATGACTATTAAATAAATAAAAAATTACTTTATGATACAGCATTTCCCATACTATTTTCATTTCAGCTGTAACATAAAATAACGTTTTAATAATTATGCAACCCTTTTATTTTTAAAATTTTTGTCGGGCGCCGGGACGCGGCGACGAAGGCTAAATCATGGCCTAAATATATTATTTTCAAATTCAAAATTCAAATTTTATGTAATTATTTCTCCACTAAACGGTATATTTTTTCTAATTGTTGTAATTTGTGTATGTGAATGTTTTTTCTTACCAATATTCACCATAAATTTTAATTGAATGTACCCTAGTCTTAACATGTTATACCTATCATTGTTGATATTATTACAACTTGTCATATATATTTGTAGTTATTGCCAAATAAAAGCTATGTCTATGTCTTGTTTGCAGCAAATAAATAGATAACTCGGCTACGCCTCGTATGATAAACAGACACTCATTTTTTAATACCTCCTTTTATATGTAAGTTGCTTAAACTACTATTCCGCGTCCTTCCTCTCCCTACAAATCCAGATGTTAGCGGACAACAAACAATTATAACAACATAGTAAGGCCGCCGCGATAACACGTTAGTGTTAGCCGGGAACACCCGGCGCCGACACAGTTAAGCGGTCGATGCGTCAGCGACCCTATTCAATATCACGGCCCTATAATTGAATAGTCTTTGACCTACGCAATGCCTTTTATCGTATCGTGCCCTTTTTGGCATATCGGGCACGATCAACGACGACTTTTGGATTTTTAGAAAGAATGGCATTGATATGTCTGGCCTGGATACTCTTATACATCAAACCTGCTTCAGCAGTGGATGATTATGGCAAAACCCTACACTGACGTGGACGAGGCTCTACGCTAGTGGTTGATAATGATGTTTACTTCATATTTATTTACCCTTTTATTTAGACCGCAAGTACATGCGGTGTCTTTGATCACCCTACTACTGGAGCTATAAATATTTCTTGACATACGGTGGGCATAACCGAATTTAGGCATGCAAAATCTAGTAAAAAGCCTTGATTCGTAAATATGGAAAGCCTAATAGTATCGGTTGACAGAACATCTACGGGTGCCTCCAGCACGCAACGCGTTAGTCACTCGTCACTTGCAAATTGATGATTAAAGCAATTACTATCTCTCTGCAAATCTATTAGGCTAAGTGTTTGTTGACACTTCACTGGAATCACATCGCAGTACACGAATCAATGTTGGCAACAGTCGCTTTGGCCTGCTCGTTTTACGTGGAATGTAACAAAGGCGACTTAAGTTATTCATGTAGCTTTTGTCGTTCCGCGGCCGTTGCAGGGTGTCCTTTGTAACCATCATTACTTTATTTGCACACAATACGCGTAAATAGTTTGGCTTGATTAATTTCTGTATATAGTGTCGTTGTGTCCAATCTGTTCTTGTTATTACTATGGTAACTCTATCATATAAGATACTAGTGGACCCGGCGCGACTTCGTTCGCGTACATCTACTTTACCCCTACCTACCCATTTTTTATTACTTATAAACCTTCCTCTTGAATTACTCTATGTATTGTTGAAAACCGCATTCAATTCTGTTGCGTAGTTTAAAATATCTGTGCGTACATAGATACAGACGGCGGGAAGCGACTTTGTTTCATACTATGCATAGATATGTCATAATATTTCCTATACTAGCTTTTGCCTGCGACTTTGTCTTTCCTTCCCAAAAGCCTTATCTATCTCCATATCATAATTCAGCAGTATAGTCACGGTAAGCGCAAATATTTCATACAAACAAGTGTCTTTAGCTGGACTTAATATTTATAGTGTCCTAAAGTTAATATACCCGATATGTTCATTATATTCGATTGTACTAATATCCGGGCGCCTTATCGATTGGATCGTAAATTACAACTCATAACTCTGGCGTTATATCTATTCTTGGGAGACGGTTTGGATATCGCCGTTCTTACACTAGCTTCCAATATTGTCGATACCCGCAACGGTCACACATGCAACGCATTGGTAACTCCGCTGGTGTTGCTGATGTCCATAGGCAGCGGTGACCACTTTCCATCAGGTGCCCCGCTTGCCTATTTATCTGCCGTATAATATAAAAAAAAATATACAATGTCGATCGAGAAACAGATTCACTCACTAATAAACCGCTCGAGCTCCGGCACGGTGTCAGCGAGCGAGTGCAGCGCAGACTCGTGGTAGGCCCGTTGCAGCTTCACATATTGTAGTAGCGTGTGAGCAAGCTGAGCCTCCTTGGCCACCAGAGCAAACATCTCCGTGGCGAGAGCGTCTCTCGCGGCTTCAGCGCGGGCTCCAGCTTCCTCCAACTCATCTCGGGCCGCGCTGAGCTTCTGAGGGTTCTCTTCCTTTTGACGCTCCAAGTACTGTAAACATGAGTTACAGAGATTAGGATTACAGTGTGGTTGATAAAAGTAAAAGACGGAAGTATCCGAAAATTTGAAATGGTTGAATGAAAGTGAAAGAATCAAGAGAGATTTGTCAGGACTGTAGCGAGTGGAACGATTTGGTCTGTCTACCCCTATGGGGTAAAAGGCGTGTGCCTTTTATCCAAATATTACCTATGTTTGTGTAAAAGGTACAGTCTTTCGTGGTGGGAAGTCTAGGAGTAGCAGTGGATGTTTTCCGGCCGAAATGACGGAGATGACGGTAAAAATAAAGCAAACGCAATGACGGAGTTTAC
The DNA here is from genome assembly GCA_907269095.1 of Blastobasis adustella. Lineage (NCBI taxonomy): Eukaryota > Metazoa > Arthropoda > Insecta > Lepidoptera > Blastobasidae > Blastobasis > Blastobasis adustella. The sequence continues at coordinate 288,982 of OU026120.1, forward strand.
GACTGCGTCAATGCTAGCTAGAGCTTTTATATATTTTTTTCTACTAAGGTGGTAAACAAGCTTACGGCCATTGGAGCATTTGCGAGATCAGCGGTACATATCCACGCGGTTGGCATTTGTTCTAGTCGGTCGGGTATTGTTCTAATAAGGCGTGCCGCAGATGGCACTTGTAGTTATGAATAGTAGTAGTTGCCGCAGTGTCTAAGGGGTTGTGATGGTTACGGAATCGGTTACGGCACACACACGTAGTCGACAGTTTACAGTCGTCGTCTGCTGTGCGTCGTATGTGATAAAAATAAACATGCCGCGAAATCCCGAATCGCATCTTTTGTTTGTGACAGCTGTACACAGTGCTATTTAATATACACATCTGCATTTAAAAAAACTTAAAAACCCAGTAAAATAGGAAAAGAATACTTTATCAAACAATCTGATTATAGCCAGTGGGCTGATGGCATATGGAGATACTGAAAGGAAAAAAAAAGAAAAAATGTTTCATACTAGCATTCTTTACTTTACTTTAGCTTCTGTCCATGATTTCTTCAGCACTAAATTCAGTTATTACGTCCCAGACCTGTTCCCACGGGAACCACATAAAATATTAGGATAAATTGAAGCATATGTGCTGTTCTGGGCTATAAACTACTGTACAACCAAACTTCAACAAAATGCATTCAGTAGTGTTTGTGTAACAAACATATTTACATAAACATATTTATATTTACATTTATAATTTTTTGATGAGCTACAGATTCTAATTATAGTAGAATTTAATTCAATTCACCATTTCCATTGTGCACTACATCAATACAAATATCTTCAAAGATAAAAGAAAAATGGCCAAATATGTACATAAACAAAACAATACCAATTGATATAATAGCTGATTCACACCAAAATGTAGGGTTTGATAATATAGATAATGTCAAGATAATGTTGACACACTCACATGATATTTGTTGGCGGCCGTCTCCTTGTCACTGATATACCTGCTGAGCTGTTTCTTTGCCTTCATAATGGCTGGGAGGTCCTGGTCTATGATGGCTGTCAGCGGGGCGCACACCAACTGCTCCACCTTGAGCTCATGCTCAGCTATTTCATTTGCAAGATATTTTTCCGTTTTACCTGCAAACAGACAATTTTGCAGTAGCAAATATAAAACTACCTCTCCATTATTGCCCTATAATGCAGTAAACAGGTGGCAACAGATTGAAATCTTACTGGGTTCCTAATTCAATGAGATGGCTTGTTATGTCTCTGAATTCAACTGCTTGTTAGCTTTTCAATTTGTAAACTAATGATAATGAATGTTGAATGTAGGTAGGTGAAAAAATCTTTATGAACTCACCACATTCATGTAGGATGTACTTTAAAATGCTCTCATCATCATCATAATTGCTAGCTTCACACATAGACAGTCCCAGAAGGTACTCAGGAAGTTTCTTTAGCCTCTTCTCTCTAGCAGCGGGGTCCTGGCCCTGGGTACTGCCAGCCCCTGTGGATAGCCGCTTGCCAATAAGCTGCAGGGCATTGCGGACATGCTCCACCTTACGGTCCGCTGTCTGCAGCTCATCAGTTAGACCTTCGTTTTTGCCTGACCTGTAGGAATTAATAACAACAATACAAATATAAATAAATTAATAATTCCTTAGCAACAATTTACACAACAAACAATAATGTCCCAAACCACATACATGACATTCAAATACAGTATAGGATTAAACTAAACCGCATCCAAGATGCCAATACCTAATAAGGCTCTCTGATTCGGATTCACAAAAGAGTTGAGAATCTTATCAGATAGTAGAGATAAAACTTGAAGTACCTTGAAAATGTTTGGTCTGCTAACTGTTTCACTCTGTAGAACTGTTTCTTCATTTTGGGTGATTTCGTTGATTTTATTAAAAGCTACAAGGTCATTGGACTTAGTCAACAGTAAAATAATAAAACGATCAAGATCGCGCTATGTCAGTACGCCAATGAGATCATCCTCAACAAGAAATTATGGAATGGAGAAAGTACGAATTTCAATACACCAATAATTCAATAAGGCACTACATTTCCATAATTCACTACAGTGACTATAATTACACAATATACACATAAAATATAACACAATATTTGTTAGACAAAAATTTCTATTACGAAAAACCAAACTTGAAAAATGAATGAATGTGCGAGCAAAACAGCGAATGACATGACTTGACATTGACAATTTAGCCATAGACAATATACAAGAGTGAATGAATTATTTAGTTTTTGAACGGAGTATCCATGAACGTACTACCCAAAATGTTCATGGGAGTGTTCTATGTGCAATATAAATTCCGTTATTTGCGTGTATCCGAAATCGGAATGTAATATCTGTGGTCTGTCAACGTGTTGTCAAAGTTGTCAATGTCATACGGCATCCGTCAAATGCTCGTAGACGTGTTTGGTTAGTGTTTGTTTTGTATTTACTATTTTGATTTTGTTGATAAAATCAAGTGAGTGTTTCGTTTGAGAGTGGAGGGAGTTCGCACTTTGGAGAATGGATTGTTTATATTATTGCAAGAACACTAAATGAGACTCCAGTTGCGTCGCGTGTTTGGTATCGGTCGGAACCGTGTCATTTTGTGTACATACTTTCATTTCAGTGCAGTATAAATATTTCGTCTGCGGTATAAAAATTAAAACATAAAAAATGGAGCGAAGATTTATTAACGTAATACTTTTAGGCTTTGCCTTCATGTTTGTGTTCACCGCATTTCAGACTATGGGAAATATAGAAGTGAGTACCTATAACATACAATATTTTAGAATCATAAAAGTTTTATCTAATTTTAACATGTTTGGGAGATGGAGAAGCGATATTTCTTCACGAGAGTCATAATTCTCAATAGTACGGAAGCACCTTAGGTAGATGGATGAATATGATTAATTTTTCATTTACTGTTTCAATGTTTGAATAGTTAACTTAACAACTACATTGTTATCGAAATTACATGCATAACATGGTAACGTGTAGTTACGTTCTAATGAAATTAATTATATTTTTCCAAATATTAAACCTTATTTATATTTGCTGAATAGATGGCACAACCGCCAAAAAAGATCCTTTTGGCATAGTGCTGCAGTTCCAAGGAACACCTCTTTCCATCTCAAAAAGTATTGGGATCTTTGGTGTCATATCGGATAGCGCGCGGTTCCGGTGTCACCTGGAAGGTAAGGCAAAGCTAGCTTCGAAAAATCCTGGAGTGCTTAACCGGCCCAAGCGATACTTCACTCCAGGGCTGCGCCTGGTGCGGCCTTATATGGAGTATTGTTCCCATCTTTGAGCCGGCGAAACTGTTGACCTGCTTAACACTTTCGCTGCGGCCGACGCAAAAATTGCGTCTACGCGTGTGCGCACGACGCACCTGGCCGGTCCATTTAATACGCACGCGCGCTACGATACTTAGCACTGCTGTAGCATCTCTGGACTCCGTACAGAGACGCGCTTTACGAATTGTCTATTTCTTATATGCCTCTTGAGCTTGATAGGCATTTTAGACTGCCATGAGGGTCCACCATTTGGCAAAGCTTCAGAGTTACTGATCCGAGGTACTTGAACTCATCTTTTCTATTGACTATTGACAGCTTCGTTCCCTATATAGATGATTTCAAGAACTGTGTCCCATAGATACATGCCTGTACTTTAGTTTGGTCACGTTCAACTTTAAAGCCCGTTTTCTGGCACTTCCTACATGTGTCTACCATAGTCTCAAGATCCTGCCTCCGCTTGTTCACCAGTGCGATATCATCAGCGGGTTCTATGAGCCATTGAGACACGTTCGGAATTTCGGCTGAGAGGACATCCAGCACAAAGCAGAACAAGAAAGGGCACTGGACAGAGCGTCGTTGATAACAGCCGCATTGTTTGCGTACGTCAACAATCTAACAATCCAATGTCCTGCCTGTCTGAATGATTCTAATGTACGCGCAGGGCACAGATTTCGACCTTAGCGTTTATCAGATTACCTCCCGAGGAATACTGTCAAATGCCCTCTGCAGATCAAGAAATACGAAATAGAGATTTTTTTTTCTTTATACCACTAAGGTGGCAAAGAAGCTTACGGCTTGCCTGATAGGCAGTCACCGCATCCTTTTAGGTCCAGCCCGGCCAGTAGCCGTATTGGCATTCTGGCCGAAGTCTTTGGACAAGTGTCTACCTTTTTTGGGTACAAACAAACCCCCTGTCTCAACATAAAATACAGTTATGAGTTGCTTTCCTATTGCATGTTTCAATCAAATATATCAATGGGTTCTACACACTAAAGCCACCGACCCGCCGACACCCGCTCTGGCACGGAATAGAACAGTGGTGTGGATTGCGGCTGTAAGAAAATGAAAAAAGTAATAATGTAGTACTTACAATCATCATTGATATTTATGTGTTAATCTAATGTAGGTACATTTTCTCTTGTTGTGAAAAAGTAAAGTAGTGTTATAAATTACTCTGTTCAAAACTTAATACTCAGTACCTACACGCAGTAGGTATGTACCTACTTAATATCGCACATGGTAAAGCATATCGCTATGCGTCATGCAAATGCGACAAGCGCCTGTACCTATTGTGTTTTATTAGTAAAAAGGCTTTGTAAACATTCAGCAACAACTGTAGGCCAATAGTATATTTAATAGTAGGTAGAATAGAGAGGCTCACATTCCAAAGCGCGGGCGCACTACGCGCACTTACGCGGCGACCTTGATGTCGGTTCTGCATTTTCTTTTGAATGCCTTTGCAAATGTAACAGATACCGGTGGGCCTGCTATATTTTTCTAATACCACTAACCACTATGGTGGCTAACAAGCGTACGACCTGAAGGTAAGCAGTTACCCTAACCTAGCCTGCAGGTAACTAGTATTACAGGAATCTACAATTTACTTCGGCGTTTCACGAAAAGTTAGTGTATACCGACCTAGGTTCATTAGTTCACTGCTGGACATAGACTACCCTAATGAGCGCCAATGCACCCTGTCTTCGGCTTGCCGCATCCAGCTTCCACCTGCAGCCTGCAGCACTCCACTTATTTCCTCCAGCGATTGGTGGTTCTTCGGCAGATATAGAATAGAATAGAATAACTTTATTGTTAAACTGTGTAGATACAATCAGGTATTACAAATGATATTTGTGAGTTTCAACAGTTTGCCCATTTCGGACATACAATATTTAAAGCAGAAATAATTAAATAGTAAAATTCACATCCATTTAAAACAATAAAAAAGAACTTGGAAATAAATCAAAATATGCAATGTCAATATTAGCTAGATACGTAATAAATGAAAAATGTCAAATTCAAATTCAATTGTCAATTAAATAATAATATGAATGTCAGCATATAATTTACCATATCAAACTCTTATTTCGTCCAAAATTCCCCCAAATTATAAAAAGCCCTATCCAATAGCCATTCTTTTAATTTAGTTTTAAATTTATATCCACTTAACATTTTTAAATGTTCTGGTAAATTATTGAACACTTTAATTCGATTGACATAGGAGCTTTTTGTTAGAATCGCACTGGAAGATTTCACAGTACATATATCGTGTTTATATTGGGAGCGGACGTTACTTTTTATGTCAGACATATTACTAAAATATTCACTATTGTTCTTAACAAATACACAAACTTCTAGTATATAAATACACGTCAACGTCAAGAACTTCCTTTCTTTAAAAAGGGTTCGCTACGTTTCAAGTTGTAAATCGATCTTATACATTTCTTTTGCAGTATAAATGTGGATTCAACATTCACGGAATTTCCCCAAAATACCATGCCATATGGCCCTCTTTATTACTTCTGTGCGCTATGTCGGTACTTTGGTAGACTTGACGAAGTTTCCCGAATGCCGCTAAGCCCAGCCGAATTTCTTGTTGGCCTCCTTCTTAAAATTGTTTCTGCGTAACTGCATGGTTTTCCCCGAATATGTGTTCAGAAACAACTTCAAAGGGCATTTGATTTTGAATCTGTACCTATCATTTGACTAGTAGAAATATATTTTTCAAATGTGACCTGCAAAGCCCCAACAGTGATTGCCACCGCTGCAACTCCTGCGCGGCTAGCACAAGTATGCTCGTGACACAGCTCGCGCCGCGAGAGAGCTCCACTAAACGATTCTGAAGGAAGCCGAATTCCAGCACAGCCGTGGCCTTTACCGCGTGATGATGTGATGGTGTGATCATATCAATGAATAAAAGAATAATGGATAATTCATAAAGTCACGTCAGTTGCGAGGAAGGTATACCGTACTTATATACATCTAACTAGATGGATGAAGTCAGGTACATTATGTGCTCAATAAACTAGTTGAAATCAATACCTAAACTAGTTATAATCATACACGCTTAGCATTATCAAAGCAAAAAGGCTAAGTCATAAATTCCACATAATAATGGATAGCAGATGCAGTATGAGTATAATATATGTTTTATTAGCGAATCGACTTTATCCTCAACCTTAACAAAAGACATATCTCCATAAACTGAAGGTTTCTCTGAGGACATCAAATTAAAAATCATACGTTCATTAGTTAATATCCCTCGTTCCGTGGTGTCGGAAAGCCGAATAAGACTTGTGTCAGAGATTGAACACTCCTTGGAGCAAGTTGCTCACTGGGGCAGATTGAACCTGGTGGAATGCAACCCCTCTAAGACGCAGGTCTGCGCATTTTCCGCCAAAAAGGATCCTTTTGTCATGGTGCCGCAGTTCCAAGAAACATTCCCTCTCCATCTCAAAAAGTATCGGGATCCTTGGTGTCGACATATCAGACGACGTACGGTTCCGAAGTCACCTGGAGTGTAAGGCTAAACTAGCCTCGAAAAAACTTGGTGTGCTTAACCGGTCTAAGCGATACTTCACCCCAGAACAGCGTCTGTTGCTGTATAAGGCACAGGTGCGGCCACATATGGAGTATTGTTCCCATCTTTGGGCCGGGGAAACCGCCGACCTGCTTAATCACTTGGATTCTATACAGAGGCGCGCCGTACGAATTGTCGACGATACCGTACTGACAGGCAAGTTGGAACCACTGGCTGATCGAAGGGACTTTGGCTCCCTGTGTGTATTCTACCGGCTGTACAATGGGGAGTGTTCTGAGGAATTATTTGATCAGGTGCCCACAGCACAATTCCGCAATCGCACCACCCGCCGTGGGCTGGGTACTCATCCCCATTACGTGGACCCTCTAGTGGTGTCCACGCGAAGATTCGAAAGAACGTTTCTCGCTCGTACGATTCGGATGTGGAATGAGCTCCCAGCAACGGTGTTTCCTTTGGTCTATGACATGGGATCGTTCAAGAGGTATATTAGAGGTCTCCTTAGAGGCGGGCAACGCATTGGTAGCACCCCTGGTGATGCTGATGTCCATAGGCGGCGGTGACCACTTTCCATCAGGTGGCCCGCATGCCTGTTTGTCTGCCGGATAACATAAAAAAAAAAAAATTGAACAATTATCTCGTTGGTTACCTAGATAGAGCTTTTTTATGTCATATGGTGGGAAAATAGCCGGACCACTATAGACATTAGTAATATCAGTTGTCAAGAAAGTAGCAGTGGCCATCACAGCTTTCTGTTGTCGATGATTGCGATCGAGATTTGATGTCATTATATTATTACATTATTGGCCGTGTGGTGTCCGGCGGAGTAGAATAGCACCAACCCCTTACACTCATGGGTGTCGTACAAGGCGACTAATGTTTTCGAGGCAAAAGATCAAGAGTCTCCGTAGTCTGGAAAATGGGCAGCAGCATTTTCCATTGTTATATTTAAACACTGCGATCTCCAACCCGTCTGCCAAGCGTGAAGATTATGGCAATAACCTCCCTTTTCGTGGGAGAGGCCCTAAATCCTGCAGTGGACTGTTACGGGCTGTGACGATGATGATGATATTATTACATAACATTTGGTTATTATTTCGACATTTTTTATTATTTTACTATTATTTATTGTGACATTTGAATTTGGACATTTCCATAATTTTATTACGACATTCTTAAATTTACTTTTCAATCCATTGATTTATTAAGATGAAATTTTGATTCTAGAGGTACTTTTGTACAGAATAATAATATTATTATTATTGTGTTTCAATTAATTATATTATATCTGCTTATTATTATTGACGAACCCTAAATCAATGCACATTTTTTGTCTGTATTTACTGCTAGGTATATAAATGTACTTGTATTTACTTTGGGCAATAAATTAATCTGAATCTGAATCTGATGCCACCAATCCGTTTGCCAAGCGTATAGATTTTGACAAAAGCCTCTACAAAACTGGAGAGCACCTAGAATCCAGCCTAAGGCTATTATGCTACGGACCGACGATACACGAATCTGCGTGACGTGCTATTATTGTATAACAAAGAAAATTATAATAACAAATAAAGTAAAGGGGCTAGATATAGTTGTTATTGAGCTTGTACAGGATGATGCAAGCGCTGCCCGGCTAGCTGCGCATGCGGCGGCGGTTGGCGCGAACATCACAGTGAAAGTAAACTCGTGTGTTGCAACCAGTTATGCCTACCTATTAGATCATCGTCATCATCTCGGCCGTCGGACGTCCGTAGCCGGACATGGGCCTGACGCGAGTCTTTCATGTGTTTCACAGAAGAGTCACCTGCATTCGTTGGGTCAAGCGTGAATTGGGTCAAGCGTGGATATTTCCAATACAAAATCTATCCTTTTTAACCCCCGACGAAAAAAGAGGGTTGTTAGAAGTTTGACGTGTGTAACTGTGGCTCTGTCAGTCTGTGTGTCTGTCCGTGGCATCGTAGCTCCCGAACGGATGTACCGATTTTGAAGCGGTTTTCTCTGATTGATAGCCAGTTTAATCAAGATGGTTCTTAGCTTTAATTAAAATAGGTTTAGCAGTTTAGAAAATATTGGAGTATATGTAAATTTGGTCGAGGGTTATCCGACTTTTTCTGTCGGTTTTGCTATCTCACAATTAACAACAAGACAAAGTACTTATCGTTTTGTAAATTTACCACAAGTTTTTGTTAGCAGATCGGCCATGTCAACTTTATTGTTTCGCCAACTGGCGCGATTCGACAACTTGCTCCTTTCGCGATCTGGCGCTGTGTTCAGTAGTACCTATACAGCACCGAATGCACCATTATATGGGCATTTCTCTGAAAACTGGGCAACTCGTTTTAAGCAAGCTGTCTCCTGTATGTAGAGTCCCATCCCATACTCCCATACTCTACATCACCAGATCAGCGGAAATAATAGCGAAAATATAGACAAAAATGAAAATTAACGACATTTCGCAGAGCAGTCCGCTTAAAACACTGTATTGTCCTCTCAAGTGTTGTGTGGGGAAACAGATTTGAGAACGAGGACAACGGGTTCTCCTCTCTTTTTTGTTGCAAATTATTAAATTCGACATAAAAATCAGTGCTTTCACGGCTATTTTGCGGCATAATTTTTTTTATCAAAGTACGGAGGTGGTCGACGCTGGACGAGATAACGGTCGCATCCTCGCTTTCTCGTTGCACGTCCAGATTGCGCCGTATATTGTTGTTTACCGAACATTAGTTCATAATTTATTGGGTTTATTGACACCGCCCGCAGCGCCGCCGGCGCAGTTACGCAACGCGGATTGAGATCATCGGCCGAGATTCGCGACACCTTGTGCAACGCAGCCAGGTCGCGCACCCAAACACGCTTTTTGCACGCCTTCTTTGTCACCTACCCGCATCGACTTTTTAACGGTATTTCACATCGTGATATGTAATTAATAATTTTAAATGGAGATGACCAACGAGTTCGCTATAAAAGGGATAAACGGTGGCTCTTGTATATGCAATTGCTATGTGATTTCGTAAGCGTTTTGATCGAATGTTGTTTCTTCGGTAATTGGAGACTACATATTGGCCTAAACTTTTGGCAAAACATTTGCCAAGGCTTTGATTGATCCTCTACATTCTTGCCTGTTAGGTATGTGATGGGAAAGACTTTCTGCGGGAGGTTCAAGAAGCGATGGATTGACATCGCCGAGTCGGATCCGAGAGCCAATGGCTTACAACGCGTAGATGCCCAAGACCGAGCGAAGTGGAGGAGAAATGAGTCGGAAAGCGAACCCTAACAGAAGCCAGGACTAACCGCTCGGAAGATGAGGTTGTAGGGATAAAAAGTATCGTTATTATATCGTTTCATCAATTTCTGAAAGCCTACAGCAGCCTTACAGTTGTCTGTTTTTTTTTTAATCTCTCCGCGGATGCTGCGGCCTTGGCGCCACAGCCGCGGAACAATCGCTCGTCCGTCAACGGCAACTGAACAATTCAATTTATGCGATTGCTGTCTCGATGAACGGTTTCGCGTAATCATTGTTATGGCTCTTGTCTCAGTTATTTAAATTTACTAGCGGACCCGGCGCGACTTCGTTCGCCTACCTACCTACCTTACCTACCCTTTTTTTTCTTGCTTATTAACCTTCCTCTTGAATCACTCTATGGATTGTTGAAAATGAGTTGCATAGTTTTAAAGATCTAAGCGTACATAGATACATAGGGACAAACGGCGATAAGCGACATTGGTTTATATTGTGTATCGAAGATAATCATATTACAGGGTATAGCTACTGCGAATATATGAATACTCATGTACGACGACAGTAAATAAGTTAGTTATAGTAACATTCTTTGTAATGACAATGGACAATAGATAACGTTAAATAAAAAAATCATGCATAATGTTGTTGATTGGTAGTGTAGTGGTTATGAGGTCAGACTCGTTAGCGAGAGGTGCCGGGTTCGAACCCTAGTGCCGCCTACCAATAACTTACCAATGACTCTTTTCTGAGTTATGTACCTACATTAGTTAAATACTAACCGATGCTCTTACGGTGAGGGAAAACATCGTGATGAAACCTGCACATTCAGGAGAACCGTGATCCAATCCCCTGTTAACAGGGTCACGAAGGTCAGACGGCAGTCGCTCCACTATAGTTTCTTGATCTGACATATCCTGGACGGAGCCCGCGCCCACGAGCAAGAGCGCGAGGTACACGAGAGCACAACCGGGATATTAACGCCAAGATAATAAAAATAAAACAATAAATAAAAGTTTTATTAAATCTTGTGAAATACATTTCAACTTTTGATCTAAAAACACGTAAAAGATAAAAATAAAACATATTTAAAATGTTGTTTTAAGGAATATATCTCGCTTTAAAAGACTAAAGAAGGGGAGGGGGAACCAGACAGACGCAAGGAACGACATTGTAAAACAAATAAGAAAGTATATGTTCTGTGGATCCGAACCAACTATTATTATAACTTATTTTATAAGTAAGTAGTCGATAAGGCGTAAAAGGAAACAATGTAGGCCAGCCACCAGCCGTGGTTTATTGAATAACAATCTCGCCAGACTAGCCTTCACGTAACAGAGTTCATTTACTTCTCTACGTAACACCTAAAATATGATCATTAATCAATTAAAACAATTAATTGGTTGTAATATAACTACAGCAGGTTTTTACCAGAGCCAATAGCAATGCGATTGTGTAAAAAGTGTAGGTGTGCTAATTCACAAATCAATTTACCATTTTAAAGTTTGAAACCAGACTAATTGATCAACATGATATGTGAGAAATACGTTGGACATTTACAGATATTATTATCATATGTATTTGTCTCCATATCGATAAACTCAAGGATCTGTTTGTGTTCGATTTGGGTCAAGCAGATTTACTTAACGTCTTCTTCAAGGGTTTCCATTAAACCCACTATCTAATAATGAATGTATTAGTAGGTAGGATTCAGAAATCGCATCGCAACTGATTTATTTTTTATATATCTCGCGAGACGCGTAAATGACAACTTAATTATAGTTTGGCTCACGATGTAGGTTCAGTTATTAATAAGTAGTTAGTAGGGAGTGTCGGTGGCCGAGTAATTAAGGTATCCGACTCGTAAGCGAGAAGTACCGGGTTCGAATCTTACTGCGGCCATGTACCAATTACTCTTTTCGGAGTTATGTACAGTAGTTGAATGCAAACCGCCGCTCTTACGGTGAGGGAAAACATTATGATGAAACCTGCACTTTCTGGCGACTGAATGTGTAACTGTCATTACCTAATCTGCCAAATCCTGGATCGTGGTCAAGGCAAACCCTCGGCTCTCGTGCCCGAGACCACAATCGGAACATTAACGACAAGATGATCAATTGGTCACCATCGTCCTGGCATCGATACCGGTTATGATCTGAACAGTGGCGCGCGAGGCCAGGGCCCGGGATCCGCCTTTTTACTTCTCCGCTCTTCGCACGGTATTTTATCACTGTCTAGTGATGGATGTAAGCCACCTATAGTAGTAGAAGTAACCGTTCAATATCAAACATTATACCCAAATTTGAAAATGTTCTGAAAATATGTAAAAGAGAAATCTATATCTTAATCTGATTATGTAAAGCCTTGAAGTCCCTCTGGTGTAAATGTCATGATCGCATACCATAAATTGATGACAGTCGAAATATATTTACAATATTGTTTTCAATTGCCATTTCCACGCTACCTTGAACCGGCGCCGGGCGGTTTCTTTCAATGGCTCCATTAAACCGGATTTGTATGAACGTAATCGATACTTTTTTGTCGTAATATTAAGTACCCTCTATATTTCACGGATTATCTATCACCTCGTAAGTGATTTCGACACTCATTGTACGTTATAAGCTGTTGAACGTTGCGACAGATCTTGCTTTATCTTTATCGGTATTAATAAAATATTTGTGTTCTTCTTATTGGGTTGTTTTACCGTTTTCGTTTTTATGCGACACCTCGTTTCGATGACATCCCACGCTGGCTTTCATAACCTTTTCACTGAAATAAACTTCTTTATTAATTTTGTGTTTGCATACATTATCAGTGAATCTGTCGCACCATCCGCGGTGGCGGTGCATTGCGTGCCGCTTACATATGTTATGAGGCCTACTTTCTGTATTTTATGTTTCTTGTAAACCTTGTTCCGAATGCAACACATGGACTTGTTAAAATTACTCGTCCATCCTTTGATAATTCTCGGACAGTTTGTAATTATTCAGAAATAATCCGCGGCGCAGCCGTTTCCGTACGGTTGTTAGATGTTTACATTTTCTCATATAAGTGTTACTAACTAGACTAGAGAGTACTTTTCTTAGTGGTTAGGTTGATACTTCTATCATTACTTAGATGATTAAGCCTTATTAAGAAATTTTCGCAAATCTTAGAATGAATTGAGCTGAACGCCTTCCACACTGATCGAATTTGTGCCTCTCGCATTCAGGGATATATGACTAAACCTGCTGGTATAAGGAAAGGGTCCCGCGACCCACACAACGTCGAAGAAGAGATGGATTGACATCACTTAGTTCGATGTGAAAACCAACGGCCTTCGGCGGGAGGATGCTGAAGAGGGGTGAAATTGAGTAGAAAGAGGAGGAAAGCGGATCCTGGCTGTAGAAGTTCATGTCGGCCGTACAGTAGAAAGTAGTCGATATTGACTGGTCGGGTGATGATTGATCATGATGTACAACGCCTGATTGTGAAAGACTTTTATTTATATTGTTTAACTAGTTATTCTAGTGTTGTCCTACACCTACCCCACCCTACCCTACCCTACACCTACCCCTACCTTACCCTAATCAACCCTACCCTACCTTACACCTACCCCTGCCCTACACTACCCCTACCTTACCCTAATCTACCCTACCCTACCCTACACCTGCCCTATACCTACTTTACCTACTCTACCTATCCTTTTTTACTTGCAATTTTTGTAATCATCAGGGCGTTCTCGAGTTTTAGCGAGACAAACGGGCAGCAATTGATTTTTATACATTACATTATATATTCGATTAGATTTTATGATTACATATACATAGATAGTGGCCAGCAAACGAGCAAGTCATAGAAAACGGAACCAAACAGTCTACCTGATGGCTACTTTCTTTATCGCACTTGCCACACAAGCCGCCGAGTTATTGACGGCCGAAGTCAAAACACTCGAGCCTAAGGTCATTTCCCCTGATCTCGCGATACTGAGATCTGACACAAGGCCCGCGCTTCTCATTATCGCACACTCCATTGACGTTTTGGACTCGCACTGATAGTACAGGAGGTGTGTGATACGCCGGATGATCTCTGTGTCTAGGCCGCGACATCCAACTCTGAAGGCCGCAGTGATCTTGTATCACTTCTTTGCGCGTAGAATCTTGATGTTGCGGTATTATTTGTGTCATTTTTTCCGCTTCGAGCGGAGGTTCATTCGTCAATTGTTAAATAATGTCGTCTGACGTAGTCTATTTCCATAATTGTCACTGATTTGCCATTCATTCTATACCTTAGATCAACTATAGTTCGGTAGGCTAATAACGTAACTCTGTTGTTAACATATCTCTGATTTCAATGGTTGAAAGTGTCATTTTTGCAATGACGTATGATCCATTTAATAGTTTCAGTTTATTGAATGGAACGTTGTTAGCAACTGAACTCCTGAATAGCAAAAGGAACAATTTCAATCATCGATATCAGAGAATTGTTAGCAACAGCGTTACGTAATTAGGCCACTGGTATAGTTGATCTAAGTTCTATACGTATAAAGATTCATTTTTATGGCATATTTCCAATATTCCTCGTTCTTTGGTGACTTTATTGCATAAGTACCCATTCGTAAATGTTCGTCAAATAAAACTACTATTGCTAAAAATTCTTTTGCACTTGCAACTTTATAGGCTAGGTATCATACTCGTAGGCTTTCATCTTTGCCGGGGGTTTTAGCCAAATCGAGACAGTTTATCACAAACTGAATACAAAGTTCATTGTAAAATGTAATGCGAAAGTTGCATTGCACGATAACCTAACTGCAATCACCGCAGTATCAGCAACTTGTGAATACCCTGGTTTATCTGAGTGGGTAAAGCACGCATTAAGAAACTGGCCGTTAATTAATTTTAAGTGGCGATTTACAGTGTTGTTTAATCAATAGGCAAGATAATAATTAAATGGAATCTCTACAAGTACCTACTGTTATCAATATTGTCTTACTGTGAAATGGTAATAAAGATTTATTCGATTTATAAATTGTTGCGTGATCAATACAATATATTGATTTACTTTCATTTACCAATATGAAAACTTCACTGAGGGCATACTGAAAACCCATGTCAAACGGGCAAGCGGACCACCTGGTGGTAGGTGGTCACCGCCGCCGCCGCTTATGAATACTACACAAAAAGGACCTCGCCCACCTCTATTAAGACATGTCCACCTCTAGAACGATCCCATGTCGTGGTCCAAAGGAAACCCTGCGACTGGAAGCTCATTCCTCATCCCTGCAATTAGTGCCTCAAACTTTAATTTCTTTATTTACCAAGCTGATCAATATTTAGCAATATGAGTATGTAATATGAATATGTATTAGCTGTATCTTATTTTCTTATTGTGCACGTCCTAGCTGCTTCTAGTCATCACGTTTTCTTTGCTGTAGGCCTGCTGGAAGAACTTTCTTCATAGAAATAAGTAGTGCCTTTTGTGTCATGTTTACATTTGCTTTGTATTTGTTTCCAATTTTGTGTACAATAAACGATTAAATAAATAAATAAATGAGTGCCGTGTATCACTCTTTTTGTCGGTCGTAAGGTATGTGGCAGGTTCATTCGATTCATTTAATAAAAACAAACACAGGTGCGTACGTTTGTTACTGTGAGGTCTACGCATCACTGCATTGCACTGGCTGCCTTTTCCTTCCAACCGGATACTTTGCTTGGCAGACATAGATAAAGTTGTTACACCGGACTTTTCAGGCCAATCAACAACCCTTATAGTCAAAAGCTCCTTCTCCTCTTTGTGTCGTATCTCCTTAATGCTAAGGGTCGTGACCTCACTTTTTCTTGGACTATTCGGCGTTAGCATCACAGACCGTGGTGTTTAGTGTTGAGTGATTTTGATTTACTTCAACAACTAACATTGAAAAACCTCCCCGCCCTTACAGAAAACGATCCTGGACAGCATATCGCAGGATGACCCCTCGTTCGTGGGCGACGGCTACACCTCGCTGGCGATCATCTACGCCACGCTGGCCGTCTGCAACTGGCTGGCGCCGTCCACCATCACCGTCACCGGGCCCCGGGGCGCTATGATCATCGGGGCTTTCACGTACCTGTGAGTATACATTACCTACTATAGAAAGGAAGACAGAAAACCATACATTAATACAATGTACAAGGACTACGGGCAACTGTAGCGAGTACCTTATGTACTTAGGACATAAAGCCCTTAGGCGTCAGGACGGTAGGAATGTTTAAAAAAATCATAGCCATGATTTCGGAGGGTTACAGGCCATACATATAATTAATTAGCGAACGTAGCGAACTCGAAGTTCTTTGCATTTTTGGCTATTTAAGTGCATGATTTTATCTAAATTGTTATAACTTACAAATGAGATAAACACGTAGTGTAGACTTGAAGGGGCGCCCCGTCTGGCGCCCTGGGCGGTCGCCTATCCGCGCCCTATCCTCACGCCGCTACTGAGTATCTATAATTTGTCCAAGATCTAGAGGATTGACGATAGTTATTCTATACTGCCAACCCAATTGCCGATACGCCTACAGCGACGACTCAAAGACACTTATTATAAAGTGTATATTATTAATTATTATGTATACATAATTATTATTTATACTGTACCTATTTGATTATGATAATTTGTATGACGTATAATTTTACATTATGAATAAATCGATTATGATTATGATTACATCTGAATCCTGAAACTACCTACCGACTGAATGGTCGATAAATAGGCAGTGGATGCATGTTTCTGTATGCATTTCTGGCCACCACTATCAGGGAGAGCACCGTGACGGTGTACTACGTCATGCAATACCTACCTACTCAAGTTTCGTACAAACATCATAAGCCGAATGTCTGAATCGCTATTTGTCGGAAAACCACAACTAATTAGACAGCGATTGAACTGATTGCGACACACGTTTCTGCGATAGCATAGTTTTAGCTATATAACTGCATGTGAAATGTTATCAAACTCTGCGACCAGCTGACCAAACCATCGGCTTCGGCATAGGGTTAACGCACTCTAGGCTTCGTACTGTGTTGTATCGCCTGTTTTGTATGTGCGGCTGCCGACTGCGAATGGCAAGCATAAAGATTTATGGTTATTTATTTTGCATTTTTCTTTACCGGCTTTATCTGGTTATATACCTGGGTTGGACGAGTTATTTGTTATGTTGATCAGACTAGTTTCGTTATAGTTTTATTGGAAAATGATTATAATATTCTCTCAATGTCACATTGAGGGAGATATTTTAATTCTAAAGAGGCTTTAGATAACTACCAGGAGCAATAGGGTAGATGCAACGCTTTCGCGACTCCCCGAGTGTTGCGGGTGTCTATGGGCGGCGGTGACCACGCACCGTCAGGAGGCCCGATTGCCTGTTTGCCTACTTCAGATTCTGATTCAAATTTATTGATTCTGTATGGCATAAAAACAAAGACGATCTTAATATCTTGTTTATTTTATTTTATACATATCATCATCACAGCCCGTAACAGTCCACTGCAGGACGTATGGCCTCTCCCACGGAAGGGGAGGTTATTGCCATAATCTCCACGCTTGGCAGGCGGGTTGGAGATCGCAGTGTTTAAATATAATAATGGAAAATGCTGCTGCCCGTTTTCCAGACTACGGAGACTCTTGATCTTTTGCCTCGAAAACATTAGACGCCTTGTACGACACCCATGAATGTAAGGGGTTGGTGCTATTCTACTCTGCCGGACACCACACGGCCACACACATATGTATTATAATTATTACTACATAATATCTACTAATGTATAAATTGGTAGCTGTGTGCTTCTTGCACGTCTCCGTACTGATGAGGTCCCGCTGAAAATCAGCGTTGCAACGTTCTGCTGAAGCTTACGCTGAGCCGGGGACACCCTTTTTGACATCGCAGTACTCCGTATTGTATTCGAATCGCTTTATTTACGTCGGGTTTAAATAGCTATAGAAAGTTACGTGTGCAATGGTGCCGGACTCATACCGCGAGGCGAATTACGCTGAGTCACTGCTTGAGAGCGCGGTGCGATATGCTGTCTTTAGACTAGACTAGAGATCTAAAGACTATCGATCTTACATATGTAACGTATTCAATGTATTACGAGTATTGTTATGTCAAAATAAATAATGTCTATCTCTATAGACACCCCTAACGACAGCATATCGCACCGCGCTCTCACACAGTACCCTGTCAGCGTAATTCGCCTCACGGCGTGAGTCCGGCACCCACCACACGTAACTTTCTCCGCGTTGTTTACGTAGTGACGCTGCGCCTGCGCCGCCGCCGCTTTGCGCAACCTTGTGTTGTGATGCGACGGCGTGGTTGGCCACGTGGCTAGTAGACAGTTCTGTGACTGTAATACTAGACAATGAGAAGCAGTTCATGGTGCTTACTATAAAATAAATCGGTGGCCAAGTGGTTACGGTATCCGACTCGTAACCAAGAGGTACCAGAATCGATTCCCACGGCGGCCATGTACCAATGAGTTATGAACATTAGTTGAATGCTAACCGATGCTCGGTCAGGGAATCAACGTGATCAAACCTGCACATTCCCTGCAACTTGGCCTGTGACCACCGTGACCATGATCTAGGATTTGGCAAATCAGGTAATTACAGTAGAGCGACTGCTGTCTGAACTTCGTGTCCCTATTAACAGGGGAATCTGACCAGATTGGATCATGGTAATTTCATCAATTCAATCACTGTCGCTTAAATGTGCAGGTTTCATCACGACGTTTTCCCTTACCGTAAGAGAGTTCAACGCAGTAAAAATAATTATTACATGGCGGCACTGGGGCTCGAACTCGGTACATCTCACTTACAAGCCTGACTCACTAGCCATTACACCACCGGCGCTCTATGCTCCCCAGAAATGTTCAGATTGAAAAGGTCCTTCTTGTAGGTTTCGGCTACGGCAACTGCTTCAATTCCGTGTTTTGTTGCCTGTCAACTTTGCAGAAGCATCTTAGAGTCATAATAATAGAGCGATTTGGTTGGTAGGTATGATCCTTCATCATAGCAATCGGACGACGCCCACTGCTGGGCATAGGACTCCCCTAGAGATCTCCACCAAGGCCGGCCCTGTATCTTACATAATATGATCCTTACATTAGTATAAAATGAAGTCGCTAACTGCTTCCACGCAACGGATTATGACACGGCTTAACCATCCGTTAGATAACTTTTCACTGTAGGTTTATGTTTATATATTATAAATACACCCGTGCGAAGCCAGGGCGGGCCGCTATATAGTAATAATTTAATAAATAATATAATGGAGTTATCTAGGAATCTGCGTTGTTTTATCTAGGCGCAGTTAAACTTAAAGTATGCACAGTTTATTGAATTTTAAGGAAAGTAAGCAGGAAGTTCAAGTAGGATCTTGCTGGCCAAGTATCAAAAGCTTCATGCAGGAAGGAAGAAATGTGGAAAACTTAGTACCCATATTATTAGATGGTATCTTAATAATGTCTAGTCATTGACATAGAGCACTGTTCTTACTGGTATTTGTAGAAGGTCATACAGGTGTGGTGTCCGGCATAGTAGAATAGCACCAACCGCACACTCGTGGGTGTCGTATAAGGCATCTAATGTTTTCGAGGCAAAAGATCTAGAGTCTCCGTAGGCTGGAAAATGGACAGCAACGTTTTCCGTTGCTATACTATATTCCGTTGATATACAATATATGTATATTGTCGTTTCCAATACGAGTCTCTAGCGTCTACGATAATGCGATAGCTACACTCACTGAATGCAAAGTCTGTGCTAGCGGAAGTATTTACAATGCACGTCCACTGACGTCCGGATGTCTGGCTGCATTTAGAACAAAAACGGAGTTGCCATTGAATACACCAGTACCGGTATCATAATTACCTGGATGTCTAATGTCTATGGAAAAGTGTTTATGAAATCAAACCTAAGTACTTTACTTTCTGAGTAATCAGTTGGTTATTTTTTATTTTATGCTATATGGCGGACAGACAGGCGGGCCACCTTGTGGAAAGTGGTTGCCTATAGACATCAGCTGAGACCTCTAATATACCTCTGGAGCGATCCTATGTCATAGTCCAAAGGAAACACTGTGACTAAGAGGTCATTCCACATCCAAAATCTGTTGTTTCGAACCTTTGCGTGGAGACCACTAGAGGTTCTACGTAGTGGGGATAAGTACCCAGCCCGCGGCGGGTGGTGCAATGGCGGAATTGTGTTGTAGGGTAACAAATCAAAATGTTCTTCAGAACACTCCGCACCTCAGGGATGTGAGCAAAGGTAAATGGACAAGAGATATTTAAATTATGTTATATTAGCTTCACAATAGTACAAACTATGGACCTAATCCTTCCGCGTCGTTCACGTGAAAATCGTGTAGTTCAGACGAAGTTATCGAATACAAGCGCGAAGTCTTGGCCTGTTGTTGATATAATTTATGACAACCTTAACTAACGCCTGTCGTTATCAATTTGCCAGGTATTTATTGCGGCATGGCAGGCGTTTCCCGGCGTGGGTCGATTTCGTCACATCATAATACTTTGGTGCGGGCGATCAGGCGATTTCTACTGACGCGCGGTCGGTGGCGGTTAACTCGCGCGGCGGCGCGGCGCGGGCGCGGGAAAGTCACTTTTATGACCACTACGAGAAATATTTCTCTAGTTTTTATAAGTTGTAATCAAATGGCGGTGTTAGAGACGTACGTCGTATATATTTAAATATCTTAATGGTAATGACTGACTGATGTTTCAATGCGAAGTTCTATTCAAACCATTGGAAGGAGCGAAGAATGTTATGAATCAGAAAATTAAATAATTTGATCCATCATGTAGGCGAAGTCTGGAGCATAAGCTAGTACGTGTGACGGCGATTACCTATACATTCATACTAGATTTTATACACCATTTTTAAAAAGCAAATGGAATTGAACCAACAACCAAAAAAAAAATCAACATCACAATTATTACCGTTTTGGTAGGAGTCTATGAAGCCTGTGTAGCCCGCTTACTAGCGACCCGCCCCGGGTTTTCTCGCCTTTTCTTTACTGTGATAGGTATATGTATATGTATAATACAATGTATGTGGAAATTTTCTAACCGATGCTGAAAACCACTTCTAAATCCGTTGTGTGGTCATAGAATATATATACGCGTGGTTTACGAGGAAACGAAAATACATACAGACTGGCAGACCGACAGACGCGGAGAGCGACTTTAACGTATACTAAGTATAGATAGATAGATGCAAATAATTAAATACATAAACTAGTGGACCCGGCGCGACTTCGTTCTCTTACACTTATACTTTACCCCTACCTACCCTTATTTTCTTGCTTATAAACCTTCCTCTTGATTCACTATATATTTTTGAAAACCGCATTTAAATCCATTGCCTGGTTTAAAAAATTTAAGCCTACATAGATACATAGGGACAGACGGCGGGAAGCGACTTTGTTTATACGATGTGTAGATAAGGTAATTAAAAGAAACATTGTCACCTTAGTTCGAGGGGCTACGCACACACCCTGCGGTTTTTTATTTACTTATTTTTGTTAAATGATAAAGAAGCAACAGTAACATAATAAAATAATTAAGATATAATTTTATAATTTATAATTACCTTACACAGAACGTCTTTATCACTCGCATCTTATCAGGTGCCGTACCTCCTCGGTCGCTAAATGCAAGCCAAATGTTGGCAGAGGTAAATTCTTTTGGCAAATATAAATATGAAGATTGTTGTATTTTTGACGAAGAGTTGACAAATAATCATGTAAGTGTGTTTACTAAACTGTACAGTAAATGCTTTTAAATAAGTACTGCATAAGTGAGCCACCTAAAGGAATTCTATATAGGGCAAACTTTTAAGCGACAATCGGCTCTTTTCCATGATTCCTGGATAACGATAAATGTCTTCTTGGATAACGATATCTGACAGATTTTACGTTTTTTCTTATACCACTGGTGGCAAAGATTATTATAGGCTGCCTTTAAACTGTTTGTTACAAATCGTCGTTTTTTATAAACTTAAACGATCCGAAAACGTAGGCATTTATGGGCGGGTACGCATCTACGGTATGATGGGTGTCGGTCGGCTAGGCTACGCATCTACGTTATCGTGGGTGTCCACCGGCGGTGGTCGCTTACTATCAGTCGCCATCTGGTGATCCGCTGGCTCATGTGCCTGCATATCTATACCAAACGGAAAGCGATCGGAAATTCTCTCTGAATTCCATATACGTACTCGCTCTGCTGCGGGTCGGTGCCACGCCATGTTAACGCGTCACGCGCGCTGGTGGAACCGTTATTTGGACGTCGCTGTTTGCATTTTAATCAACATGCTCTTTATTTGATTGGAATACTCGTTTTTAAAGTTAAATAAAGCTGAATATCGGCAAATAACAGCATCCTCGGCCAACGAGCTTTCATGAGAATTATATTTAATTTTTTTATGTCAATCGGTAGACGTGAAAAGAGTCAAAATCGGAAATGGTCACCGCTGCCTGTGGACATTAGCAACACCTGCGATATCATCAATGCTCAGTGGAGCAAGGTAGTGACCAAATTCATGTTTTCCTATGGAGTTTCACGCTTCAGGCCTTACTCACCGACAGGAAGGAACACAATACTATATAAAATAATATTGTTTGGCTGCAGTATTGTTTAATTGGAGCTATTTCCCCAGTCGCGATGGCGACTCGAATTCGAACGGGAATTGTTCCAGCGGACTAAGTAGTTCGCTGCTTATTCAACGCCAATTTCATCTAAAGCATTAGGGGACTGTTGATGTAATTGTTTATTTTTGTACTTGACACATCCCAATGCCAAACCTTGCCCGAATCTGTTGGTAGGTCACTCTCTTATCAGATCCTTATCATTCGCCGCACAACATCAGTTTCCGTTCACGTTGACGGATGCCCATGACGCTCGTCAATGATACCTTTTAGAAATCTTTACTCTCAGAAATCACGACGACGAATATAAAAATTCCTTCAATAACAGAGAGGAGAGCCATATCATTTCTGCTACCTGCCATATCTACGTTGTTTTAAAGAAATAATATCAAGAAGTGCTACTTGACCTTTTATCAGAGTCGCCGCGTACGAAGACGCGAGCGAGCTATTGTAATAATGAGATATTGATTGAGCCAAACCTGCAGCCGGTTTTAAACATAATATTCTCAAGAGTCTCAATCCAGGTTAGTACAGCCACGTTGGCAGTTAGGTGCGAGCCAGTCCGCATATCGATCTAGTCTAGTAGATATGGCAAAACCTTCACCGCAGGCCCAAGGCTGCACACCTTTAAGCTCCGCACAGACAAACTACCAAAATTACCACTATTTTGTTTCGGATAAAGCCTCATCGCTGCAATTCCTGTTTAGGCAGGACGTACAGCGGTGTCCTAAAAGAGCTATTGAGTACACGTAGGCACGTTAGTGGATAAATTAATACAGTCTTCGCACCCGCAACTTTAGTTAAGAAGTAACCGGTAAGAGTAGGAAACATATTGGTTGCCACATTCACAAGCAATAGTTTTTGAGCTGCTATGTACGTTGAAGCTCTTGTAACGTTTGTTTAATAGGCTGGTCTAAACCGGGTCCAAACATTAATGTTTCATTTTCGACCACATCGTTACTTTCTTACATCGTTACCAGGTGCGCTAACGAACAAGCTTGCCCTGTTGGTACTTTTTACTTGGCAATTCTTTTTATTGTCTAGGGAGCGTGGACGATGATGGCGGCCACCGTCGTCCAGGGAATTTGCAACCTAAGGGGAGCGGATACGGTGCAGGCCTTTGAAGTACCTGTAGACATGCCTTTTGAAGAACCCTATGTTCATGTGCAAAGGAAAAACTTCGGGAGAGCTTATTCAACATCTTGCACGTGCGCAGTCCGCAATCCGTCCGTTCGCGTTCGTCGTGCATTGTAATACGATTAATTAGTAGTAAATAAGTCTAGTTGAGGACCGTATTTCGTCCAAGTGTATCTATTGGAGGTGTTGTACTTTTATCTTGGCTGTTGCTGTTATTAACCCCGTCGCAAAAAGAGTTGTACATATGTGTTTCTGTAACTGTATATGTGTATAAGTCTGTCTCTTCGATTTCGAAGCGGCTTCTTTCAATTGAAAGCTAGCTTCACAGATATGGTTCTTAGCTTTTTTACATTCAAATCTGTTCAGGAGTTTGAGAAATATTTGAGGAATGTTGTAGCCTTCGTCGGAGATCTTTTCTATCACCTGTCGTTAAGTTTATTAGCGATCTACTCCCTCGATTGTTCTTGCACTAAAGCATGTAACGGGACAAAAGGAGAGTGGTTATCCTCTCTCGCCTGTGCGGGCCCTTGCCCACCGCAGCGCTGTGTTTACGTTTCACTTTCCACGTTCAATGACACACCCACCGCCCGTATGTTAACTAATTAACTAAGGCTGCGCTGCGTCATTGCTGGTTTAGTACGCAATGCGCGCGACGAAATGCCTGAAATGCCAGCAATGGTTTCTAGTCGCCATCCACGTTACGGATTACATACGGTTTTACGCGCGTCCAAACGCACCATTAACCTCGTTCGCGACGGCGACTCGGAATTAAAACTAAACTAGTTTACGAAAATCACAATCGATTAAGTAATATTTACGAACCGGTAATTGGGTCCGCTTAATAGGGTTTCGAACGTGGTGCTCTCTTTATGTCAACGACAATTGATTTGATGCCTACTTCTTCTTGTTGATAATATGAGGAACATGGTTTGTTGATTTCGAAGGATATAGAGGCCTTGGTAGGAGACTAAATATGTGTATGTCACAGGATCTTGTCGTTTGTTTCTATTATTTTAAAAGAATACAGAAATGTGGAGTAATTTAGCGAATCCCTAAGTCTTCCCCGTCGTCTCCCCCATACTAGACACCGTAAAGTTTAAATTGTGGAAGGGTTACTGTGCGAATAATCGGTTTTACAAAGTAACTCGAATTCCATCGCATTACACCGCTGGACTTGGCCCTCCTCCAAACCAAAACATAATTATGCATAATTAGATAAGCTATACGAAAAATAACTTTAAATAGACATACCTAATTGACCTCGCGTAACCTTGAATCTTTAACGATAGTGGCGGGCGGAGACATCTTTACAAATAAATAATCATGTCTGAATTAAGCTTGTCACATGTTTTTGGAACAATAAAATCTTGCGCCGGGGATTATAGAGAGATGAAGAGGTTGGCAGACAGGAGAGAAGAGTGGATATTGCTCCACCGACAAGAGTCATAAGTACTCTTAAATATATGATGATGATGATGTCTTTAGTTTACCTAACTAATTATAACACACCTAACCCTACCCTAACTTAAACAGTAATAACATTAATATGCTTGTAAAATAATGAAATACACATTCTATCTCTCATTTAGTTTAGATTACGCTTAAACAGTTTGCGTTGATGATTAGGTTAACCTTAATGTTTTCTATGTTATGGTTAAGTGCCATAACATATGGTAGATAGTTCTTGGAGAGATTTCTCCAATTTCCAGTGTTAGTGACGAAACAGTAGAGCAACAAGCCGATATGTGATTCGAAGCTGAAGCCGTCAAAACGTTCCTCACTATCTTCTTTTATTCGGGATCCGTTTTCTAGAGATATTGTGTTCAAAATGGATGCAGAACTATGGGATGATTCGCCTGATGATATGCTTCAGTTGGCAAGGATTCACTGTGCGCGAGTCCAAGTTAAACGCACATATATTTAATTTCAGGTCACTAAACATTCCTCTTCTCGTAGGGGTAGTCAGAGATCATATTGTTACACTTGCTACGACCCTGAACGCTTCTCTCGCTTCTTCCACATCCATCAACCCTATCACACATGCTCGTCTGTTAAGGGTACTCTTGACCGGACCTTTCGCTAGAATATCATCGTTTTGATAGTGATGTGTACGTACTCTTCCCCTTTCAACGCTTCCATTCATTCCTGCCATACACATAATCTTTTTCGTTAACTAAGCATTCCTTTCTCTACCCATGTTAGACACAAATCAATGCGGTAGGTACTTCTTCCATGAACAATATGTACTTTACGAACGACACTAAGCACCGATTCTGGGTTCATCATCAACAAAGCTGCAACGGTGCACGGTTAGACATGTGCCTTCTCCATATTTACAGAGGTTTGCATTATGTAAAAACCCAGCAATTTCACACACGTCATTTCTCTTTTATTTATTCTCATAAATTCTCCCCTCCACAGGTTCTTCATTGTGACGTTCCTGTTCCCGCGCACGTGGCTGCTGTACGCGGCGAGCGTGCTCATCGGCGCCGGCGCCGCCGCCATCTGGACCGGCCAGGGGAACTACCTCACGCTCAACAGCGATGCGGACACCATCAGCCGGAACTCGGGCGTCTTCTGGGCCATGCTGCAGTGCAGGTGAGGAAACATTGGGAATGTAGCGACATCTATTGCTTCAATAGGGAAGCTCAACTATACTCAACCGGCCAGGGGGACTCGGGCGTCTTCTGGGCTAGTAGTGCAGGTGATCTTCAGCATTATAATTATTAGCTAGGTACTGGTCCACGGCTGGTCGCACGGCCTCCCCCAATGAGCAATGCCCCTCTTCGGCTTGCCACATACAGCATCCACCTGCAGCCGCCCGCAAATCGTCACTCCACCTGCCTGGCCGAAGGGCGTTCTACAAATGATCTTGCACTAAGAATATGTAGCGATATCTATCACTCTAAAAGGGAAGCTCAACAATACTCATAATTACCAGTACACGAGCACACAGTTAGCAAAGCATCGCACGTAGATGACGTTGACCAAGGCCCTCGTCCATGCCACAATTTATATTCAATAGACGGCAGCGTTACTAAGGCTAGTGGAAGGACATTTACTGAAAATAAGTTGGTGGCACTGTACAATATCCAAGTTCTCATACGATCCTACAACGCGCTATCGATGCGTCAGACGATCATACTGTTGATCACCTGGTCGCAACACTCGGCCAGATGTTTAATTAATTACCCAAGACAAGATCAGCACGCATAGCATAATAGGCTCTTTCTATTTGCGTTGAATTAAGTGCGACATAAAATTATTTCAAGCGCAACAAAACCCGTCATGCCACGCAGGCAGGAGGAAATCGCTTTATTTTGTCGACGTCAGAAAAGTCTACTGTACTTTTTTCTGACTACTACTCTTTTCGTACGACTAAATATAGTTAAATAACTGTGTCCATTTCCCCTGTTTGTCATAGCCTGTTCTTCGGGAACCTGTTCGTGTTCATCCAGTTCCAAGGGAAGACGCACATCGACGAGGGCACGCGGCAGGTGGTGTTTGGCGCGCTCACCGCCGTCTGCGTGCTGGGGATCGGGTTCCTGTTCACGCTGCGACCCATTAGGAAGGAGCCGAGGCACGATGAGGCCAAGGTGGGTACGGTGCTGGCATCTGGGAGTGCAGATGCGATAAAAAACAAAAATAAAATACTACTAGGGATACCAAAGACCGGGCGAAGTGGATGAAGGAAAGTAGGAAAGTGGGCCTTAGTAGAAATTGGTTTGATCATCTCTCATCAATGTTTGCGTTGTTGTGTTCCGATTTGAAGGATAAGGTAGCCAGCGCAATTACAGGCAAGATGCATTTCATGTTACTCCTCACAGTGATATCATACCTGCGCTACAGCATTTTAGTAAAACCAATTTTTATTTGAGGGAGGCATATAAGCAGAAGTGGTTCACAGTGCAATGAATGGAAGACGTAGACGACAGTTACCGCTCACCTTCAGGTGGACTGCATCCTCGTTAGTCACTGAGTAGCATAAAGCGGGCTCTGTCAGAAGCCGGATTTGACCGCTCGAATGATGATGTTCTTGATGCTGATGAGGCTACCGTTCCCCGGCAGGTCGAGATGGTATCCCGCGAGTCGGAGTCGGCGGCGGCGGCGTTCCGCGGCGCGCTGCGACTCTTCGCCACCAGGGACATGCTGCTGCTTAGCGTTTGCTTCATTTATACAGGTACACTTTGAAACTACCCGCATTTGCAGAGGTTCTTTGTTGATACTACCCTCTGTTGTTAAAGCTTTTGAAGTAATCGTGCTAAGATGTTTCTTCGTGACCGTAAGCTAGTTGGCGCTAAGCGTAAAACGTTGAATATTGGCATTGGATTAATGTTTTTTTTCTGTCGCGTGTCAATGATATTTCTTTCTTTCTTATATTAATCGGCAAATAAAGCCGTCTGATGGAAAATGCAAGAGAGGCGTCTGATGGAAAATGGTCACCGCAACATGATGTATTGCATTGCCCACTTCTATAATGACACCTCTAACATACCTCTTGAAGAATCTTATTTCACAGTCCAAAGGAAACATCCCACATCGGAAGAATAATTGCACGAAAGTTTTCTTTCGAACAGTCAATAACTTAAAAGACTATACATGTTGCTACGCGTCTACCTCAGTTTTTTTATACCACTAGGGTCGCAAACAAGCTTACGGACTGCCTGTCCTGTGGTAAGCAGTTACCGCAGCCTACTTTCTGTAAATAAGAGAGTTCCGTTGTCCTAATAAAAGTCTAACCAATCCCTCCGATGTCTCTCCAGGCGTGGAGCTGTCGTTCTTCAGCGGCGTGTACAGTTCCAGCATCGGGTTCACGGAGGGCTTCGGCGAGAGCGCCAAGCAGCTGGTGGGGCTCTCGGGGGTCTTCATCGGGCTCGGGGAGGTCTCCGGTGAGTAGCGACCCATTTTTTTTTATACCACACAGGTGGCAAACAAGCTTACGGCCTGCCTAATGGTAAGCAGTCACCGCAGCCTATGGACGTATTATATCTATAAGGTTTTTTGGGTTTCGTACCGCATATTTTTGAAATGTACATTGCCTACTGGTTTTTCGCATTTCGACTTCCACCATATCCGTGTAAACGGTTGTCTGGGAGAGACCGCTATTGGCGATAAAGCCGCCCTTGTACTGGTTATAAATCTTACAGAATCTGTAATAATTATACTGTTAATGAGAGAATAGAGAGTTAAATAAATAATTCGGTCACTTTGGTTTACGAGTACCGCTCGTTTAAGAGTCCTATATTTTGACGCAATTTAAAAAATTGCTTTAATAAGTCACGAGACGGGTGGAGATCTGCGGGTTATAACTAGCGACGGGCCAACCAAGGTCCCCAGGGCTTTCACGAATCCAGATGGCGCTATTGAGGTGTAAGGTCAGTTGTCAAAATACTGTCTTGTTATTGGACAGCAACAACGGCTGTAAAATGACGGATCTATTCCAGCCAATGAGTGGCTTTATTCTGACACCAGACCTAACGTCTTAGTAGTGCCATTTCGTGGATTTTGAAATCACAAAATCCCTCATTACTCTGTTCTCTCAAATGTGCTTTTTACATTTGACTAAATTCAGAAGCACAAAGCGCGAGAGCAAATTAAAGTGGAATGTATTGCTCATAGAGGTCCATTTTTGTATCACGGCTTTTGAAAAGCGGAACGACAGAATATAAGTGATACAAAAATTTACCTTATTCTATGAGTAAGACATTCCACTTTCGATTTGCACACAGGGTTTTTACTAAATTTAGGCTACTGAATTTGAAAAAAGCCAGTTCCCTCACCGTATTAATTCGTCCAACCATCATCAACAGGTGGCGCTGTAACAACTAACAAGCTAGTACTAATTCCCGTTCCCCCCGACAGGTGGCGCGCTGTTCGGCATCCTCGGCAGCAAGACGACCCGCTGGGGCCGCGACCCCATCGTGATCATGGGCTACGTCATCCACATGGTGTCGTTCTTCCTGATATTCCTGAATCTGCCGAACGCCTCGCCGCTGGGCTCCACGGCAGATGTGTCGTATCTGAATCCGTCGCCCTACCTCGCTATGCTGTGCTCGTTCCTGTTAGGTATGGTGGTTTTTTATTTCTAAACGAATGTTGTAGAGGAAAAGTTTGAATGTTTACAGAGATCTTCGAATCTCTCGGATCGGATCAGATGCAGTTCGCTGCGCGTGGGTGAAAACCACTGCGAGGGACTAGTATTAAATAAATTGCCGAAAAATTTATGAGACAAGCCCGTCAAAATAATATCTCTGGGGGAGGCCTATGCCCAGCATAAAATTAATTACTTTTTTTACTTCGTCATTATTTCAACGTCGACAAGGTCGATAATGGTTAGCTCACGAATATTTCTCATTTCGCTGCGCGTTTTGTTTGATTTTGGTTGGTTTTGGCTGGTCCACCACTAACCACAAATCCACTATGTAGCATTTTCAAAATTATAATATAACTAACATGCAAATAACGGCTGTTCACAACCTCCATTCCCTTGCAGGGTTCGGCGACGCGTGCTTCAACACGCAGATCTACTCGATCCTCGGCGGGAACTACTCCGACAACAGCACCTCCGCCTTCGCGCTCTTCAAGTTCACACAGGTGAGTTGCGTAATACTGCATGTAAATATACTTGACACAATTAATCGCATGCGAGATACTTAGGTACTGCTTTTACACTTGACACAATCTACACTTAATAATATGAGAGTCGGTGGCCTAATGGTTAAGGGGCCCGACTCGTACCCCGAGGTACCGGGGTGGAACACCAGTGCCGTACCTCTTTTCTGAGTTATTTACGTACATTAGTTGACCACCAACCGTTGCTCTTACGGTGAAGGCAAACATCGAGATGAAACCTGCACATTTAGGCAACTGACCATGACCAATCTGTCAGGTTCTCCTATGGGTCACGAAAGTCCGATGACAGTCGCTACACTGTAATTACCTGTCTGCTAAATTGTAGATCATGGTCTAGGCGGAATTTCTTCGGGCTAGAGGGCCAGCACGTTTGGCGAGGCACAGCGAAGAATGTTTCTCATAGCCTTGTGGGCGTTAAAATAATGCCGTAAGTAGCCGTGAAAACGGCACTGCTGCGCCTTGCCTAAAGTGCGCCGCCCCTAAATCACACTCGTAAGAGTATCACACCAATTACAGTTTTTCACTTAACTTAGGAATCGCCTAAGTTCTTTCTAATCTCAATTTGGACAATGCTGATTGGCTAAAAATTAAGATCTTCTGTTTAGCGAAAACAGCACACATTTTTCACAAAGGGTTATGACTCGACAGGAGCAAAAGCTTTATCTATTTATTTATTTATTAGTTTATCTTTTCTCCTTTGATGTAGATTTAATTTTATAGTTAAAACTCTTCTCATTCGCAGTCGCTGGCCGCAGCCGCCTCCTTCTTCTACTCATCACAAACACTGCTGTCAGTCCAGCTGGGCATCTTAGGCGGTCTGGCCACCGTGGGCACGTTCTGCTTCTGCCGGGTTGAATGGGCAGGGAAGGCGAGGGCGCGGGCAGCCGCCTTGGAAGCCTTAGATGATAAGCCAGCGCCAGAGGCGAATGCCTTGCACTATGACTAGGTTATGTTAGGGTTACTCGTACAGACTAGGGTTGGTCGTGGTGACACAGTGGACGCTTGACTGGTGCTCTCAATGTGAATATGTGTCATATTGGAGCTAGTCGGGGTTGGTAGCTACGTAGCCTGGCTACAATGGTTTTAAACTAAGTCCCGAGCTCCCAACTCTTAACAACTCTCGATACCCGCTTACCAATGAATTTGATTTACACGTCCATGGGCCTACTTGTCAATTGAAGTCTATGGCGACTGAAGCCATGAATAATAAATATTTTCAGGATCAAGTGTGGACACAGGACAAAATGTGCCCAAAAGATGTTAATACTTCCAAAAGTGTGGAAATTACTTCAAATTATAAGAAATTAAGATAACTTGCTCCAATTCACACTAATTTCACCAAACCCATTAGGGAATATTCCTTAGAATAGTAAGAGAAAGTTATCAGAAAGTTTAAAAGCAAGTATCCAGTTTAGAGAGCAGACAACAGCAGGGTAAAGGCAATTCATAAGGCCTACAAAATTATAATAGTAATTTATTTGGTGTTTATAGGATTTTAATCTCTTTCCGAAATTATGTTCGAGATAAAGTAGTCATAATTATCACGAGAATTTATTTAAATAGGACTTCACACCGGCTCAGCCCTAGTAAGACTGCTGATAGGCTCAATCCTGCTGGGGCAGAACATTTATAACATTCTAATTAATTCTTTGGACCGAATACAAAAGATATTATTCTGTGGCGAATATTTCCATTTGATTTATAAGTACATAGCTTATGTTATTCCTAAGAGATATATTATGACTCGAATATAATAAATATATAAACTGATATTTCAATGAATTTGTTGTAACCAAAAAGTATTAAAATTCAAGAATTTATACATGTATATAGTAATTATTTAAATTTGAATGCAGTGCTAAGAAATTAAATTATGTGGTGTCTGTATAGGTGCTGTAAAAATGTTTAAATGTTTATTTTGTCCCAAAACTCCTTGTTTTTCTTTAATGTAAATAAACGTAAAATATCAAATAGAAAGCCAAGTAATTGTTCCTATTTGACAAAACTTTTATATTATGTTATTATTTTGATATTGAAGTAAATGTAAAAATTTAAGGTCTAGTGTAGGTATAAAATACCATAGGTTATTAAAAAACATATTATTTAACATTCCATATTAGTATAAATTATATGAACTCTATGAAAGTAAAATATTTTTATATGTAAATAGATAATAAATACAATAAACACCTTACCACCATTTCATATCCAACTGTGGTGGAAATAGCTAGAAGCAGAAAGTCTAGTCAATATCTTGCTTAAATGGTGGCATAACTATATCTAATAAACTTTAAACAAAAATATTGATGTTGTTTTTTTTCTAATTATATTTTCTGATGTAATATCTCTTTGGAATAATTATTGATTAAGGAGAAGGCATCAGAATGGAAAGCTTTTTGAATCCTAGAGGATTAGCCAGCGTAAGTACAGGAATGAGTCAGCTAGCCTGCAGTTTTGAAGAGACTTGTGGTAATTGGTAATAGGTATAGTTTTTGCTTCAACAGTACAACATAAAATTTAAATAAAAATTATATTGCGGTTTGAGTCACTCTTATTTACAAAATAGTTTAACTAAGTTACCGAGGGTAAAGCTAATTTCTTCTTCTTACATACAAAAATTTAAACAGACATTTTGCTATTTACTGCTATCTGTATTGTGCGATTCGTTTCCTAATTTGAAGTCCATTGGTTTATCATATCCCATAATCTTGGCGTAATGTAGAGGATCATTGAAGAACCTTGCTTCAATAAATAGTGGCTTCCCTTTTGCATTTATTGTGGTGAACATTCCAGGTATGTCAGGTACTTCTACATCATCAGGTTTGAACTCCAGCTGTAAGAGAACATGCATGTCAATTATTAGTAAGAACAATAGGAGGAGTTCTCATTGGTATTAGATAAAGAGAAAAAAAATATGTTTATTTTTGTGTTTGTTCTAAAGGTTTCATGATGAATACAATAGAATATTCGATTGATTCCTGGTCTCAAAAAGTACGCTACACCCCTAATTATTTATTAAAATAGAATATTTGTGTAGGAGTGAGGATGTGACATCATACTTATAAACGTTAACTTTAACTTTTTTTTTATATTATATGGCATACAAACAGGCAAGCTTATATTTCAATAACTTAATTATTACAAAACAATCCTTACCGTTTTCTCTTTCATGAAGAAGCTGATGGTTTTCGCTTTGTATGTGGTTGTCGCAGGATCACATTCAATTTCTGTCACATACTTTTTGGTTATCAAGTGGAGCAATAGAGGTGTTACGAATGTGAAGAACCCGACCACTGAACAAATTGCGATCAGCAACGACGTACTGCCAATGGTAGACGCCTCACGCAAGATAATGGGTTGTGCGAAGAGCCCAGCTATGCTCGACCCCAGAGAAAACACCTTTACAGCTCTAATCTGTGGCGTCAAGGGGCCATAATATACGACATGAAATTTATTATCGCCTTTTTGTGTCTCCACATTTTTTGTGGAAAGGTGCCTCGATATTATATTGGCACAAACACTCAGAGGTTGTAAACTGGAATTTGTCCGGACTATTGAGTGAAAAACTGAAAGACTGGGTGCGTAACTGTTTCGCGCACAAATACGCAACATATTGATGTAATTAAACTTTCGGGAAAACTAATAAATTACAAAATCCAACATGTAATTCAACATTTCTTTACACCCCACACCGCCTGCTTTGTTTGACTCGGTTTGACGTTTCATCACGTTTCGCTGACAGTGACAGTAGTGACAGTTAACAGCTGACTGCTATAACGGCTTACTCCACACTGTCCGATTCGATGTGGCATCTAAATGGACTTAGGTAAGGATTGTGTGATAGAAAATGTTCTCAAAAAAGAGTTTTCCGTGGTGAGAGATTGAACAATTGTTTTTTTTTATTTTATTTTTTAAATATTTTGTTCAAAGACTTGAAACAATATGGTCTCTTCATCGCAGCTATCCATTGAAGAGTATGTACGTTCAAAGTCCGAACAGTAGAATGCGACTTATAGTAAAAATCAGCTCAGGCGGTCCGTCGCGCCCCGTATGGACGCAACGACATAGTAATTACAATACAAGTAATTGCTGGAAGCCATGCAAAACTAACTAGTGGGTTGTAGCAATTTTTATGAGTATTTCCAGCTCTACGAACGTTCTCCACTGGCAAGCATGGCGATGTGTCAAAATACACTATTAATGTGGAGGAGACTCAAGTCCAGTGGACTGTTAAGTTATGGGCTTTCGTTAAGCTTTATTTAAAAATAAAGCGTATATTTTATTGAACTACTACAATTTTGATACCTACCTAAAAAACAGACCTACCTAATTATTTCTGTATTTCTTTAAATACAATTTTCCAGTTGACCTAAGCAGAGAGAAAAATGCAAGGAGGTGGAACCATATCTGATACGAAATCGGATTGTGCAAGCTGTTCTTTATTTTAGCTCGCATAATTCAAGTAGTTTAAGATGATCACGATAGATGACGCTGTAAGTTCAAGTTTAAACGAAGGAATCAAGGGAAATTCCGGCAGGCAATATATAGTAATCTGTGAATTTCAGGAAATTCAGAAAGGGTCTTAGTTCAATAAGAAAAAAAATTATATCAATAAAAAACTTTTATATTGCAATGCTCCATCAAGTAAATTTATCTAACGAATCATGTTTCTTAGGGCAGTTTTCTAGTTCGAAGCAGAATCCTGTGTCGGTATCGAGGACATTTCCATCGACGCATTGACAGCGGGCGGACCCGCATACGGTGGCCACCAGCGCGGGCTCCGGCTCCTCGCACGTTGGGATGCTCTCCCAGAACGACTGGTTGCACCAGCTCTTCACTTTTATTAGGTCCCCGGGGCACTCGTCCACACCTGCAAGTTATTGGGGAATGAGATTGTGATAATTTGCATTTTAATTTGATGCAACAAAATGACGGGAAAGATGAGGCGCAATTTTACTCTATACTTATAGTCTATCCGTCTTTCTGAGGTAAAGTACAGACAGCAGAGTTTTCTACTTAGAATTGTGCATTTTCAACAGTAGGTGGTAGTAGTAGTGTTATTGTCAGAGAAATTAGAGTTTAGGTAGTTACCTATTTGCCTACTTACTCCTCATCTCCACCTTTGTGGTAAAACAAGAGTAAAATCACAGGGTAAAATAACATGATGATGAGCCTTTTTATGGGGTAAAGTAGGTACCTATATTTAAAAATGACTGGCATAACTATCAAATGCATTTCTCTTTTCTTTTATAGAGTAGCCAGATATTTGACCGCCACCATCTCATTACATAGGTGAGTGACGATGCGGCCGAAGACGGAACATGCCTGTCTAGGAAAGCCCTATTCACTGTAGCCTTGAAGGTGTCCAGATTATAATGATAATTGATCACACTCGCAGGCAACGAGGTCTTCATTAGCCGTACGAATTATAAAGGTTGAACCAAACGGGTCGTGCGGATACCGGAAGATCCACGACATAAGGATGAAGCGTTCGTACGCCGACTGACGACCAAGTGTTATTGCCATCTTCGGCAAAGAAGTTTCAGGAGATGGTTAATACGTTAAATAATAAAGATATTTTAAAAGGAAAAGTATAAAAGAAAGACGAATGTAACATAGGTTTGGAAAAAAATCGTGATCGCGGGTGAAAAAGTGGAACAGGTAGGTACTTAAAAGGGGTAATATTTACGAGAGATGGAAAGTGTGAAAGTGATCTCGAATGGAGAGTGAATGGGGGAAGTACGGTGAATGGAGCACTATATACGAACAGCCAGAGGTGTCCAAATAGGCCCGTCTGGCTCTCTGGCTGTTCGTAGAGGGCTCGTTCGTTCTAACATTAATGTGTGGAAGCGAAAGTTGGGTATTGCAGAAGAAGCATGAAATTAGAATTACTACAGTAGAAATGGCAGCGATGGAAGATAGAATACGATATACCTAGTGTAACTGTGTAATAAGAGAACGTGCTGGTGTGAAAAGTAGTGACTAGGATTGAGAGAGGAATGCTGAGTTTATATTAGACAAGACAGACATTTGACCGCCATCTCACCTGTTGTAAGTGACGATGCGGTGCGATGAGCATGCCTATCTTGGAACAGCTTATTTAGACTAGCCTTAAAGGCGTCCCGATCACACTGATGCGGAAACATACTTGCAGGCAACGTATTCCATTCCTTAGCCGTATGCATTATAAAGGTCGAACCAAAGCGGAAAGCGGCTATCAGATCCACGACACAAGGATGAAGCTCTCGCCCGTCATGTAGACAGGTTGAATGAGAGTAGATTAACGAAAAAGATATATATGGCAGGAGTTAATGGAAGCGTTGGAAGGGGAAGACCGGCACTAATTTCCAAATATAAAATTAGTGTATTGTTTATACCTATTTTGAATTAAATATTTTGATTTTGATTTTCGTACATATCACGATCAAATCGGAGATATTTTAAAGAAAGGTCAGGCAAGAGTTCCCTAACCGACGAGCATCATGAAATGGTGATGAATGTGGAAGAAACGAGAGCTATTTGTCAGCAAGTGGAACAATGGTGGTCTCTGCATACCCCTAGGGGAAAACGGCGTGACGTAGTTTTTTTTAGGTACGTATCTATATACTGGAGTAATATGACTGGTGTGACCAAATGGCCTCAATAGAAAGCTTAAGCTGCTTAGCGTGCGATGGAAAGAGCTATGCTCAAATTTTCTTTTCGATAAGATTAGAAATAAGTTGCAGTACTAAGTCTTTTATTTTTAAGAATCGCAAAATTGGAGTAGCGATGGACAGACTACATAGATAATAGCTCGCATAATCGGCTTAGTAGCTGATAGGACAGGAAAGTTGACGAGCGGTGACCACATACCGGCAATCGCAGTGTAGGCCGCCGGCCTTCCATGGGTTTGACGGACCTTCTATGGGTCCTAGGAAGCCGATGGACGCAAGAGTGTGGGGAGTCCTACTTTCCGCAGAGGACGTCCAGCGGCTGAGACGATTATGATAAATAGGTAGGTAATTATGTTTTGGTATTATTATCTACTTAAAAGTAAAGGCTTCAGATTTAGCTGTTTACTTAGCTACCTACGCAAAAAAGATCAATCGGTTAGTTTGAACTTACTTAATATGAAGTTTAATTAAAAGCAAATAAATTACCTACCTAATTAGTAAGTACCTAAGTAGGTAAGTATACTGGTGGGCCCTAAGGGCTTCAATAGAAAGCTTAAAGTAACTCAGAGTGCGTTGGAACTACACTTAGAGTTTCTCTACGTGATAGGATCAGAAATAAATATGTACGAGTAGCAGAATTAAGGTCTCCTAGTTTTAAGAGTTGCAATACTGAAGTGGCAGCCGACATAGCTCGCAGAACCAGTGGCTGATGGAAAGGAAAGAGTCGCTAGTGGCGACCACGTACCGGCAATCACAGCGCAGGTCGGCCTTCCACGGGATGGACGGTGAGGGACCTTCTATAGGTCGTAGGAAGCCGATCGATGAAAATGTATGGGGAGGCCAATAGAGAGCGGTGGTCGTCATGTGGCTGAGATGATTATGCCCCCTAAATATTAAGGCAAAATAGGCTTTTAATTAAAAAGTAAAGCCTCGACATTTAGTTATTCACTTAGTCACGCAAAATGTTCAACCCAACAGTAAGACACGTAGGTTAATTTACTACAAAGCTGCTTTCAAACAAATGTTAAAATTATTTAGTATGGGTGAGCAAGCATTTAGGTACTTACTTACTTTTCACAAAGGATCGCAGAGAGAAGCGGACCTTAAATTTGGAAAATAATATCGGTTGCTTTTTGTGCAATAAGTAAACAACAAATACGAATACAACTTCTGCCTCTACCCAACTTTATTCTAATAGGAGGACAGAGTGCATCGGCGCTCTTTGAGGGAGGCCTTTGCCCAGCAGTGGACTAACTAGAGTAACAAGTATGGGGTGATGATTGATGAGTGATTCACACAGCACCATCTAGCCTCAAACTAAGCAAAGCTTGGACTATGAGTTCTACATTAATCGGATTAAGGTGCCTAATTATACACTTTCTCAAAAGTATACCTCTACTTATAAAACGTGTCTACATAGTAACACCCCGATCCGAAACGAAAATTAAAAATGATTACTACAAATTCTGTCCGGCCAGGAATCGAACCCGGAACCTCTGCGTAGACAGCGTGTTGACCACTGAACTACTCAGTTAATTAAACTTTCAGAAACGAAGGTAAAATAAATGTCTTGTAATAAATTGATACTAGTATACCCTAACATTGATGTATTGTGACATGGTGTCATTAGTGGGTAAGTGGAATTGCCGTTTTGTGTCACGAAAAGTACCTACAATGCAAATTTTGGCAGCCATATTGGGATATTTAGTACTAATGGTTATTTTTGGCCTTCAACACATTTAATTAAACATATCTATTAGCATTATATTACAAGTGAAGCTTTGTTTTTTAGGTAAGGCACTACATTATAAAAATAGTATCAAATGAATGTAGGAAAAACGGCAATTTCACATGAACTCTGTCCCGCATTAGTTCTAAAAGCAGCTTACATGTATTATTGTGCCACAAGCAAGTAGTCACGGCGACTGAGGACCTGACGTAGATACATGTGACGTAACAGCTCATTAGCAAGGGACACAGGAACGCGGTCTTCCACATACTTCTGGTAACGATATACTCTGACGCACTGACTGTCTCTGACGGACTGACTCTTCATGAGTCTCGAAGTAAAGTTAAATACCTTTACGGCAAGATAGTCGTGGCATGTTTGTTTTAAGTTACGAATTATTTATTATACATTAATCCTTGATTTCTATACAATAAATTATCAGTGTGTGAACAATGCATAGTACGTAGTCCATGATACGGGAAGATAAAGAAAACATTGGTGTATGGCCTGCGACACCTGTTTTAAATAAAATATACATTTGTTTACTATATGGGTTACTCATGACATGATTGTTATGTTGATGACACAGCCTTTCTTCAGACAAAGTCCTTCCTCTGATTTCACAATTTATACACGGTTAATTATACTTTGGTTTTATTATTTTATGAGATGATAATATCTACTGAAATGCATAATCTACATAATTTAAAATAACGAATAACCGTACATAGAGCACACTTAGAGTTCTACGCTACTAGCCCTCATAAAAGTTTAAAGTTTAAACGTTTCGTTATTATCACCAGACCTTAAATATCACCTAGGGGTATAGCATTCATCAAGATCATTTAAAATACGATGAGGTTATCTTGTTGCTTTAATGAGTTCATTAACCGGTCCAAGCGATACTTCACCCCAAAGCAGCGCCTGTTGCTGTGTAAGGCACAGGTGCGGCCTCATATGGAGTATTGTTCCCGTCTTTGGGCCGGCGAATTGCCGACCTCCTTAATCGCGGTACAAATTGTCGATGATCCCATACAAACAAGCAAGTTAGAACCACTGGCTATCCGAAAGGACTTTAGCTGCCTGTGTGTGTTCTACCGGCTGTACAATGGGGAATGGTCTGAGGAACCTTATGACCTGGTGCCCACGGTACAATTTCATTATCGCACTACCCGCCGCGGGCTGGATACTCATCGCTACTACGTATACCCTCTGTTGGTGTCCACGCGAAGGTTCGAGAGAACGTTTCTAGCTCGCACAATTCGGATGTGGAATGAGCTCCCAGCCTCAGTGTTTCTTTTGAACTATGACATGGGATCGTTCAAGAGGTATATTAGAGGTCTCTTCAGGGGCGGGCAACGCATTAGTAGCGCCCCTTGTGTTGCCGATATCCATAGGCGGCGGTGACCACTTTCCATCAGGTAGCTTGTCTGTTTGTCTGTCGTACCTATAACATAAAAAAAATTCGACGTTATACCTAGGACGCCTTTATGTTCATGTCATGTTAACAACCGCGGTGCAGTAGATTTTTGGCACATTTTGATTTTCCACTATATGAAAATGTACACTATATCAGAATGTTCACTGTCTATCTGTTGACCCTTAGTGTACGAAACCCTAAAAAGCATGTATATACGTTCTTATAAAAGACATCAACTGGGGCGTCGATCGCGTTGAACACTTTTGTATAAAAAGTCAACATTTTCAAGAAATTAGTACATTTAAAATAATGATCTTGTGATTGTAAGACTGGCAGCTGTCATCTGAGCCTATTAATATTTGAGTGTTAAATCTCTTTGAATTATTTATGCAGACCTCACAGACATAGAAATATTAGGTTGGGGAAAAACCTCTTTGGCTATATATACTATTTGTACCTGGCTGGTTTTGGTATAATTTAAAAGTTTAAATTTTAAAGAAGATAATTCTAAATTCAAATTATGTAAATGCGTGATTTTCATTTGTTTTTCTTAGCGTCAAGATGAGTAAATCTAATGAAGAAATTAGATACATTTTAAAATGTTACTACAAAAAAGGTAAAAATGCAACGCAAGGTGCGAAAAAAATTTGCGATGTTTATGGACCTAATGCAGTGTCTGTGAGAGTAGCACAAATTTGGTTTAAGCGTTTTCAATCCGGAAATTTTGATGTCAAAGATGCACGTCGCTCTGGTCGCCCTGTTACGGATAAAATGGATGCTATTTTTGAAAAAGTGGAGCAAGATCGGCATATCAGTAGTTACGACGTAGCTGAAGAACTGGGAATTGACCACAAAACAGTTTTGGCGCATTTGAAAAAAAATGGGTACACAAAAAAGCTCGATATTTGGGTACCTCACGAGCTCTCTGAAAGAAACCTAATGAACCGTGTACTCATTTGTGATTATTTATTACGACGTAATGAAACCGAACCATTTTTGAAGAAATTGATAACTTGTGATGAAAAGTGGATCACGTACGACAAGAACGTGCGAAAAAGGTCATGGTCAAAGGCCGGTCAGGCTTCACAGACTGTGGCGAAACCCGGGTTAACTCGCAACAAGGGGATGCTGTGTGTGTGGTGGGATTGGAAGGGCATTATTCATTATGAGCTGTTACCACCAGGCAGGACCATCGATTCAGAACTCTACTGCGAACAACTGATAAGATTAAAGCAAGAAGTTGAGTTTAAGCGGCCGGAATTAATCAACAGAAGGGGTGTGGTTTTTCATTATAATAACGCTAGACCTCACACATCTTTAACCACTCAGCAAAAATTAAGAGAGTTTGGCTGGGAGGTGTTAATGCATCCGCCTTATAGTCCTGACCTTGCACCTTGAGATTGCCACCTGTTTCGGTCTCTTCAGAATTCTTTAGGCAGTGTCAGGTTAACATCACGAGAGGACTGCCAAAACTACTTGACGCAGTTTTTTTATCAGAAGCCCCAAAATTTCTATAGCAATGGGATCATGTCCCTACCTATAAGATGGCAAAAAGTTATCGAACAAAATTGTACCTACATACTTTAGTTAAATGTAAATAAACTACATTAAAAATGTTTTGAATTTTCATATAAAATGCGAAGAAACTTTCTCCCCAACCTATTATTTTTCGGCTTTTGACACCATCATAATTTTTCTGGCTCTGAACTTGATACTAGCTAATCTAATGCTAAAAAAGTGACTAAATTAGGACATCCGCGTTGGCCCTGTACTGTACGTTACTGTATAGTCTCCCCCCCCCCCCCCCCCCCTGCTGATCCGGAAGCCCCCGATCCTGGTGCTGCAAGTCCGGGCGGCGTATTCGCTGTTGACGACGGCGTCCAACCGCCTGAGTATTTGGTCGCCCGCGCGGGCCCTTAAAGTCTTTTGAGGGTCGTTTTCATGTGGCTTTTATAGGTGATCATTTCGATGGGCTCTCTAGCCTAAAACTAAAATCTCTACTTTGCTTGTCAGACATTACGGAACAGTTTTTTTTTTTTTTAAAGGTGGGCTCTTCAATGCTTTTCAGACCCAGTATCACTGCGACCATTCCTGATCTATTGTGATCGCCTCTTTCTACAATTCAGTACTAATTCCTATAGCTTCTATGAACTGTAATAGGTTCTTAGTACTGCTTTCTTGCACCTCGTCGGGTAGTAGTTGGTGTTTACCCAGATGGATGCTGCGTTTGCGCACCAGGGCCTCACATTGGCAGATCAGGTGGAGAGGCGTTTCGTCCTCCTCCTTGCAGAATCTACAGTCCTTTGTTCGGAACAGTTGACAATACGGCTATATTATTTTTTTAATGTACCGAATGAATGTGGAAGGGTCCTACGGGACTCAGTGGAAACTCCTGTGGACTGTATAACCTGGTATAATGTTGGTGTAAGGATTACAGAATCAACTAGGTATTAAGGTTTCGGACGATGGCTTGAAGAGAAGTGGTCGTTCTCTTGCGAGGTGTGCAGCTTCGTGCCACGCCGCTCGTCACGAGCGCAGCTGCGGCTTCGTCGTTGTCAGGCGCCAACAAATGTAATAGTGTACATTTTGAGAAAGTGGACTTTTCTTTAAGATGAACATTTCTGTACAGTGGCCGTATCGTAAGAGTTGACATTTTAATGTGGACGTTTTAATACAGTGGATATTTTCGTGTAGTGCACATTTTGACACCTATTGACGGTTGTGGGAACGTCTAACTAGCCGTCGTCACATACCTCGCTCAACTTCTCTCTATCTGTTTTACAGTTCACTGTTGGACCAGAAACTTTTCCACTTTGGCGTAGGGGTTTGCCGTCTCCTGGTAGGAACCTACTAGCTGAGTCGACTTGTAAGATAACCGTGACTGGAACTGGAAGGGATTTATCTATAGACGGAGACAAAGACGCATAAAGTCAAAGTTTACATCTCAAAGTTTTTTCACAGTCGGACCAACTCTGAAATGTCATATTCATATTCATATTCATTTATTGCATTTATTTAGGTCGTCCGATGGTTGACAAGCCTTTTTTTTTCTACGCCGTGAATAAAGAAATTTTAGGTTTTTTAAATTTTATTTAGCATGAATTACATCACTTTAAATTGATGTGGGTACCGATCTTTAATTTAAATTATTATGTGTCTGTACCTACATATAGATTGTAAACAAAATATAAAATCATTGCCTGAAGATGAGTAATTCGAAACCGGTAGCAATTTCATAAAAAATTGTATAATAAAGTGGAACTAGTGTAAAAAAGTGATTTAATTCATAATAATGGAGTTCCATCATGAAGTGACAACACAAAGTGTTAAATATTTTATTTAGCATTTTAACAATAACAATAATACCTGTTTTCTGTTTTATAACTCTATTCCAGTATCAAAGCTACAGTTTTAACCAGACCCGTCCTATTCGCGTCCCGAACGGAGATAAGCGGCGAATTGCGACCTAAACAAACCCGCTGCGCCGGCGCGGGCGCAGCCACAAAGCGGCTATCTACAGCAAACAACCGGCTGTTGACACTGTCTATCGGCGGGCAAACACGCGCGCACCGGCGGACTTATCCAGCGACCCTAGTGCTGTTTCTACGTTTATTTCAATCATAGAGACTCTGACAATCTGAAATAACGGAATCTGCAGGCTGAAGTGGCTTAGCTCACCAAATCTGGCGTAGAACCGACGGAAGATGGCCTAAAACCGGGGGTTGAGTGGAGGGAGAGCGCGACTCGGCGAGCGTATTTTGACGCCCTTAGCTGCCTTAGTAAGGATTTACGAAAGGCTGTTTTTTGAAGTTGACATAGCAGTCAAATACCTGAAAGTTCTCTATAAAAAAAAAGTGGAGGCTGGATGCGGCAAGCCGGGGGGAGGCCTATGTCCAGCAGTGGACTACATAAGCTGAGGATGACGATGTTTATGATAACCTAACAACAAAGTACATACCTACTTCTATATTACACAATACCTATACATCTAGTTTCAACGTCATTACTCAAATTAAAAACGAAAGAGCTTAACCGCAAACTTTTTAAACAAGCTATTAAAGTTGAAAGTAGCAAAAAATCACAATAATTTACTTGATAATTACCGATATTTTGAAAGCGCAACCTTTATTCCTGACACTCATA
Organism: Blastobasis adustella; assembly: GCA_907269095.1. Taxonomy (NCBI): domain Eukaryota; kingdom Metazoa; phylum Arthropoda; class Insecta; order Lepidoptera; family Blastobasidae; genus Blastobasis; species Blastobasis adustella. The sequence goes on from OU026120.1 coordinate 333,441, forward strand.
AAGCTTTTATTAATAGCTAAACGAAACAAAAACTAGGGTTGTGCTAACTCACCCCTTCATAAAAAAGGGATGGTCATCATAACGTTAGCAATATCACACGTAAGCATTTTTTGTCGACTCTACCTGTTCCCTAAGGACGGACGATCGAATTATGATTGACCGATAACAATAATTCATTGTTATAATCATTGGGTATTTTGTATTTTTGCAATATGCTATTAGGGAGAGGAAAATTTAGTTGTAAGTATTAATTACCCGATTAAATAAAAGATGAGCGCAATAACAGTTCTGGAATGGACGACTTTAGTTCGTATCGTAGCACACCTTTTTGAGTAGGCAGACGTAGAACTTAGGTGAACACCAATCGAACAAGAACAAGAAAACATTCAGGCCAAGTCTGGAAATAGGGAGCCTTTTGTAGCACAGCCCCAGGGAGGAATATCAAACAAACTAAACAAATCGCAATTTTAATTAATCGGTTTACTTCTAACAAAATCAAAGAAATACTTATACAAACAAACAGTTAAAATAACGTATTCTCTAATAACTTTAAAAGCAACCTCGTGATTATCACCATAAAAGTCAGGAATAAATCACGGTCACAACTTTTCCCGCCAACTTAAAAAGTTATTGTTAAGCTTTTGATGTCATTTAGTTAAGCTAATTTCGATTTTATTTTAAAAGTAATAGAGTTCATAACGGCACGGCAATAAGCCCGCATATTTCCCCACTCTATCGAACTGTTATTATACCTATCTCTGTCGCTCGTAGCTCTGTGAATGCTAGGTTGAATTCGCCATCTCTTTCGGATAACCAGTTAGTGTCGTTCAAAAGGCTACGCAAGGCGGTCGCATGCTGCCCTGTTTTAATACGTAAACTTTTTCGATAACTTTTTATCTTCGAACTGATGGAGTTAACATGAAAGTGCTTATGGTATTATTTCGGGGGTGATGTGATGTAGTGCTGGATTGTTTCTGGTGTTGTTTGACGGACTTCCACGATGCGTCCCAAGGTTGTGGTGTGGGCTGTGCTCATTCTGTGGGCCTCGGAGGTGGCAGCCGACCACTGCGACTGGACTGGCAGGTGAGAGATGTATTTCTTGAAGTCTAGCTTTTAGACAAGTGCTGAAATGTATATATGTGGTAGAAGATGAAAATGCGAATCGTGTTCGTATACTTTTCGTACTTCTTCTGAAAGACGCAACGGATCTTTGTACTTCATTTTTTCATCATATCTAGAGCATGGACAGATTATTCACAAGGAAGATTGCTTTGAAGTTATAATAATACATAGACAATTTATTTGGACCGCGACAAAATACTTCTAAGTTTATTATACTTAACTTATATATACTTTTATTGTTAATGTGAGCACGGTTGTTCTCGATGGAGCTTATGTATAATAAAACAAGCTGATTATTCAGTACAAAATAATTCTATAGAACAGTATTACCTATAGTTGGAGAATGTTAAACGCCAAATATAACGCTCACTCTAATTACTATTCTTTTAACTATGATTTATCTACCATGGCTACATAATGAAGTGGGTAATTACAGGCTACACACAAACGGTCCCATCGTTGGTTTCTCTACAGTATCATCATGGGGTATACTCCTTAGGAAGCAGGCATTCTTAGTCCGCATCTGTATTCTTTGCTAGAATTAAACGATAACTAAATTAATATATAAATGGGAGCTTATTAGAGTATCTAACTAAGGTTAAAACCTTTAATTAAAGTTCAACGATTAAACATAAACGGAAAACAAGAATTTAAGTTAAATAAACGTTACATATAGTAACTAGATAGGTACCCAAATGCATCATTCACATAATTACTTTTCATGTTTACCAGTAGTTAAATAATCTGTTGTCCATTAAAGCACTTAATGCTTATTAAACAATGGTTAACACCACAAGGGAAAGAACATAATGTCTCAGCATATTTGGATATTGCAAACGTCTATGGTCCATTTACGAGCCTTCTTATGGCGGGCCATCCTCTTGTTTGTATCAAACAACCTTGGTGGTATAAAACAAAACCTACATAGATATAGGAAAGTTGACTAAAAGTGTAGTCCTCTCTTAATCCATGTGGTATGCAAGCCGCCCCGCAGCTACCCCGAGGCGCTGCCAGCTCACGGCCCAACAATTTGCAATTATTACCCTCACATCATCACAACCTATTGCCTGTTTAATGCAGACACCAGTATAAAGTATTTATCTCGACTCCTCCATCGCGTGCCCTCACGTTATTAGCATCTGATTAGGGCATTTTATATCGAAAAATTGGACGCTTTTTGGCAGAAAGAATTTCGAGAATCGCATAATTGGCAGATGAATTCGCCGACCATTAGTGGCTCGGACACAAATCTTTTAAGTTTTACAAATATTTTGTGCCGATTACTATTGTGACCTAAGTCCTGCAGTGGCCTTATCGGCTGTGATGATGACTATTTTGAACCCCTGATGGAAAAGAGGGCTGTTATAAATGTGACGTGTTTTCTATATTTTAATGTCAGTTTCGAGACTGATTGAGAATGTAATCGGGACGGTTCTAAGCCTGTTTCATTAAAATTGCTTTAGTAGTTAAGAAAATATTTGAGTATTTGTAAACTCCGTCGTATTTCGATCGGTTAGGTAGATTATGTACATAATGTACGAGCAACTTGTTTAAATCAAACACAACCGTGATACTAGTCCTAATTACAACTAAGCATTGTAATTAAAAACATTTCTTATCACAGGAAGTAGAAGTAATTAAAGTCGAGTCCAATACGAAGCCAAACATCGTAATCAAAGGATGGTCGGTGTCAACACCCGGGGACATTAGGACGAAATAATTGTTATTGTTAATGCAGGGTATCCGGAAATGGGTGTTATATGGATGGCGACCAACCCTGGTTTCCCATTGCAAGGGGTACCGTGGGAATCGAGAGGGAAAGCCTTTCTCGTCCACCCCCGCCCTGGGCCGACCCTTCCGCTAGGGAGGGTGCCGGCAAGCCGATTGTTGACGCTTATTGCCATTGATGCATTGACTTGTGTATTTTGTTACACACTGTTCTTTTATTCCGATAGTTGTTGCGTCTTTGATGGGGCACGTACTGTTTTTTTTTATAATATTACAGCAACGTTGGTTTTGATTATTATTTTGTTCGGCATTTTCTTTCAAGTTGCCTGACTCTATTTTACTTTGGTAGATGTAGATGATAGGATAGTCAAAATACAGGAGATGTCACAAAAGAAATCATGAACTTTAGTAGTTCATCCTTACACAGAACACTGAATTCGTACACCCAGTTCTCTCATCAAAACATCAATCACGTTGTTTGCATATTATTTTTTGCCAAACAGTCACTTACCGACCGCGATAAGGCCCTCTACACTCGAAGACATGCAAAAAGTCCACCACTTACCCTAATGCGATGTCAATGTACCAGCATGACGCTGCGATGCATTGTGTCGCCGTCCCAAGTTCATACATACAAGTTCACACAAACAAGTTCATACATTAATATTGATTGGGGAAGGCGTGCGGAGGGCCGAGGGGCCGGGATCTGTCTGTTTATTGTAATATCCTCTCGCATTATGCCGTTCGCACGATGCGAGTGCGCCCTGATTGATAGTGCCGGTTCGGGAGGGTGCGCGACGAGCGGCCACGCTTTTTACGGCACTTAGTGTAGCGGATCGGTGTGGGGTAACTAATAAAGGTACTTAATCAAGGGGTTACCAAAAATGGTGTTATACGAGTATGCACAATTATGGTTTGTTCTAAACTGACGCGAGAGGTTTTGTCAGGGGAAAAGGCGGGAAAGATGTCATGTAATGTAAATAAAAATCAGCGCTGTCGTTATCTTTTATTAGTATATAATTTAATTGTTTAGTAATTCGTAGACAACAAACGAAAAATAACATAACTAACTAAAACTAAGTTTATCTAAAACTAAATAAAATTAGAAAACTATTTCTAGAAATCTAATAAACCGCTGCCATTAGGCAAGGTGCCCAAAACGTTGGCGGCATTGCCAGATACATACACAAGTATTATACAGGTACCACAAAATATTTACCTACATACTGAATAAAATATCTTGTAGAGAGAGAGGCTGTACGTAGGTATCAAGAACTCAATGTATCTTTTTGTGCCAAAACACTAGGGCAATTGAAATTAAAGATCATCTCAATAAAGTTGTACGAACAAGTCATTAATCTTAAACCTACTATAATTTACTAAAGTCCAATTCAATAAAATGTTAACCGTCTCCATTTGGCGACATGTAAAAGTTGTAAAGAGAATTCCTTCTCATTTGTCTGCGATCCCCGGCTTCCCGTGACGTCAGTCGGGCTGAGAAATGGCAATTGGCTAATTAGATTGCCCCACGCACTGCTTGCGAGGGCCGGATACAATGTGCGCGTGCGTGGCAAAAAGACCTAATATCAATTGACACTTTGTGGGAACAATGCGTTTAGCGAACCTATTACTGCACGGCACTGTATCTATGTAATAAGTAAGCCTAGGGGAGCATACGATCAGACTGTCCATCTTATGGAAAGGTGCTCATCGTCGATCAACCGTCGGACCCTTGGTCCCCTGGTCACAACACCCGGCCAGGTGGGTAATTACCCTTTTCCACCTTCTCCATCTTCGCTTGCCAACATTGGTGGCTACCTTATATCCTTACCACCGCCAAAATATCATACCAAATCTTGCACGTAGGTACCTACGCAGTAAAATGGCGACTGTAAAAAATATAGATACAAATTAAATCTATATCGAAAATCATGATGTTTATGGAGTGCAAGTGAAAATCCTATTAACCCATCATTATCATCATCTTCACATCAGCCAGAGGACGTCTTATTTTTCATTTATGTAAGTAGGTAGAAACTTGCAAGACGAAAATGCAAGGATAGCCATGCAATTTATTTCTTTCAAATTACACGGATTAGCTACCTATATCCAAAAGAAAACACACGTCAAACGTTGCTTGTTCACAACTCACTCCATATAATTCTTGGAATTGTGTATTTGTGAGTTATTGCCGTGAAAGAGTAAAAAAACACTCAAGTTTTTGTTAAGCCGGCGCCTCGCGAACAATGGGTAGTTAGCTGGCTTACTTAGTCACAATAGATATACCCACTTAGTGGGCAGCTAAATAGAAAAGGGACATTGCTTGCAGTGACTTCACATTTTTCTACGTGTCATTATCTTATCATATGGACCCATGTCATCCTACAGTTGCTAGTTTCTAAGTGTTCTTTTAAATCTTTCTTGCGCTTTTAAAGTCATAACAACTATGTTTTTATTTAATTGGGAGTAATGGAATTAAAATTTATTGATAGATTTAGAGTAGATCAGCATCATCATCATTATCTTACCGTCCATCCCGGCTTCTGCCAGGATTCGCTTTCCTACTCATTCTTCTCCCTGTCTTCAGAATCCTCGCGTCATAAGCCGTCAATTAAATTTTTAACTCCCATTTCATTTTAAATATTCTCGTATATTTTATACAAATATCGTCAGCGGTATGTAGGTACCAAATGTTTACATACATATATGCACACATACGTACAACATCACGCCCGCATCCCATAGGGGTAAGCAGAGACTATCGAGTGCCACAAACTACGATTCTGACACACCTACCCCGTCTCTTCCACACTCATGCATTTACGCCGGTTGAGGGTACTCCTGACCGGTATCCAAACCATACCACGGAATGTACCAAATGTCTGTTTTTTATCATTTAGATAGCGAAAGGAACAAAACGACCACACCGACCGCAATGATACACGGCGTGTGAGAACATGCAATTAACGATACTTGATCACTCCTCTAACAAACGGAAGCCATTATTGAGCGATATCATTCGTCATCATTACAATAACAAGTACATTTTTTATTATTATTTTTTAGTCACTGCTCTGGATGATATTTCCGTATTGATATACATACATTTAGATACATATAAATATAATATATATAACGTCAAGCCTTTCTCCTGTAGAGGTATCTAGGTAGAGCCCACAATGTTCGACTTGCTACTTGTTCCATTTTGACACTAGGGCAATTCAGCAGCAGCATACGAAATGTGAACACCTATGATCTGTCCAGAGTGACTTGTCTTACTTGGTAATGAAACAATACCCAAAATCAAGACTTGCCGTATCAATCCCGTAGCGACATTGATACGCTTGAACTATATAAGAAACACAGAATGTAAATTTCATCGAATACTGCTGCAAATTATCCATTTAAATACATAATTTCCATAACGAAATAAGACAAGACAGTCTGAACAGTAAATAGCTATGGTAAAACTTATGCAGGTTTATTAAAGTAGGGATTAAGCTACATGCTTGTAGCATTACTGTTTCGCACCAGATATGTTGCTTGCTCGTTCGTCACTGATTGTGAGCAGTACAAATTGAGAGAGGAAGAAAGAGGAGTGCTTGGTCCTTAGGTTCAACTCGAAGATTTTTAAATCTTTCGTCCAACTAAACTGTTCATGCGAGTCCATAAGTATCATAATTGAGAGGTCCTATCCTCTGCCTTTCTCTATTTCGCTCTATCCGGAATCCACCAAGGGTAGGTACAAAATTGCCGTCCCACAATTTTATTGCTATCAAAACCATCAAATATAGTTGTTTATGAAATTTTTGCGTTGCGGTTTCTACTTCCTGAGTATTTCTGACCCATATAGCTGCGCCGGACGCGAGTGGTATCGGGCGCTCGGCCGATAAGACACCAGATGACGTGCCGCTAGGGATGCGCCTGCGCCGATACGATTCGATGGGCGATTCGGAATCTGCGATAGATTAAATATTTCTGTGATACAATTATATGTCGAAGATTTTGTTATAAAGTTCGCAGAAGAAAAAAATTAAACTTTGCATCGGTTATTACATTTCATTGATATTCGATAGAATTTAACATTGCGGGTGGAGGAATATCTATAATAGCAATATTGCTTTGAAATTACCTAAAAAGTGCGTTAAGAAATCGAATAAACCGTTTCTGTGTATATTTTCTCTCACGATTCTGCATCGACCATTCGAAGATCAATTAAACAGCGTACAATTCGATCCAATCCACATTAATCTATAAAAGATATATAGCATTACAGGGCGCCAATCGGCTCCCAAGACTCTTCGACCAGTCTCAGGGTCCCCAGCGGAAGACATTGGTCTTCCTGGCTTGGCCAACGGACTAAACGATTTATCGCCAAATGGCGCATCCCTACATGTTTCGGCTCCCACGACTGACGCCCGCGCCGCTCCACCGGTTTACGATTCCTCTTCCAGGAACTCTTCCTTGCGCACACGCAGATGCTGGTGATAGTGGGATATATCGCGACTTTTTTATATCGCTAAGGTGGTCCTATGTGACACTAATGTAAAGCCTTCTGGGGGCCTATTTTTGAACCGCTGGCTTCGTGTCGAACGGTTCTAAATTTCGATTTTTGCCATAAAAATTCAATATTTTTTATATGACACCTATTTTCCCTATTTTTAAACTGTCGGTGTTGCCAACGTAATTTAAAAGATATTGAAATTTTCATGCCGGAAATAAAAATTCGACATGATGCGAGCCGTTCAAAAATCGGGCCCCTTTCTATATTTGTTTCTGCCGCCAAAGGACAACTTTGTGCTGACCAAAAGGAAAAAGCAGCTTAGTCTCGAAAACCACAGACCCGTGCAACTGTGGCTGATGATCAAGATGATGATAGCCAAAGAAACCGTATCTTAGTTATGAATCTCCAATATTCTGGATGCGGAAACTGTCGCCCATAAGTCCATAACATCCATGTTATCCTAATCCTTCTATATGTACGAGTAGGTTAGGTACATAGTCGCTTCCACGAACTCCTAGAGCAGCCGTTTGCAATCGGATAGCTTACGCTTGTTTTATTCAACAACAAATAAAAAACCGAACTCATTAAGCGTTATACGCAATTCGGCGGCCTGGGATCCCGCCGGCAGGACATTTCACATGGCCGCGCCGTTCCGCCCAGAGAAAACATCACATGTTGTATGAAATCACGGTTATTTTTAAGCGACGATTGTTTTTATTCGTTCGCCAATTGGGGGCAATCAGCGCCACGTGTTGAGACGCCTTGAGGCCTCTCGAGTCTCTCTATTGAGCTCGTTGACGCGGCGACGGACTGCTCCCACTGGACGCACTATCTATCTATCTTGCCGTCGCAATTGGAAAGCTACCTCCGTCCGTATTATAGCAAAATTACCCTCCTATACAGCGGCGGGCTAAACGCGCCTCGGAGCTAGTGAAAGGCCAGCCTGGCCGAGCTCTACTTTTGTTCCTACAATCTACCGGGTTGTTAGCCACGGGCTACGAGTCTCGCAATGTCTTTTACAATAACAGTCATCTACGTTTAGGTACGGCGTGTCCAAATTGTCCATGTAAATCGAGCTAGCGCGCCGTTCCCAAGCCACTCGATTCCTGTGTCACTCTATGTACCTATCACATCGTCGAGGGTTCCACAGAAGTATTTTTATGACGCTCTCAAGTTCGAATCACGAGAGATAATGTGTCTGTCCGCTGAAGGGTAATCCAACGCTGTACCACATGTCCACTCCGTCAGATACATTAGGGCGCTATCGCTCGTCGTTAAATATCCGTATGGAGGAACGCGACCGTTGGGGCGTCGCCTCGCGTTCACTTCGACCTACAAGATAAAGTTACACTAGTCGTAGTCTAATTATTCTAATTGGCACCAGTATCGCAACGGGGGTATCGGACAAACGGTGCTTTGTCCGTCGCGTTGTGAAGCCGATTCCCGGAGAGGTGTTTTGTTCGGCCGAGTACGGCGTTCTTTGAAAACTAAACTAATTAACGGCGAATTGTACGGCGGCTTTGTGCGGCTCTCGGAGATTGTTTATTTTTTCAATCAGTTCGGGGAGCCAGCGCTAATTGCGGAGGTGGTAAACGTGAAGGCGGCGTCGCCTAATTACAAGCGATCTGTATTGATCTTTTACGACCATAATCCTAATGGACACCTACGCGTTTCTATAATAATTCGATAGCATTGAACCTGTTTGAAATGTGGTGAGAATTATACTTATTGAACGTATTACGCGAAACTTAGCAGCTCTATGTCAAAACATTTTTTTTAATAGTCTAGCAGGCATTTAACCGCCATTTTAGCTGTTGGTAAGTGATGATGCGGCCGAAGACTGTGCTTGCCTGTCTAGGAACAGCCTATCCACTTTAGCCTTGAAGGATTCCAGATTATAATGATCAGGGTATTTTGTTTATTTAGGGCAAAGCGATAAATCCTTCAGTTAGGGCCAACTGTGGGTTTTAAAATTTAAAGTATTTCATTGTAAGTTGTAACCGCTTTCCATCAGATGGGTTGTCTGCTCGTTTTTCACTAAGTAATACCTATAAAAATTGTAATGGGACGTAACGTAGTATCTATGCTCGGAGTTGAAATTCAAGATCAATAGTGTAAACAAAATGTAAAACTAAACCTAAGGGATGGATTATTTAAAATAGTGTTTTTTTAAATATTCATACGATTTTATTTCATTTTATATGAGATAATTTTTATCAATATTTCAATGACTTTAAGTAATCCACCCGCTGAGTTTATTTTTTATTGTGGCATTTTGTTTAGACTGTTGATCTTGAATTTCATCTTCGATAGACCTCATTTCTCGTTGAAAACGTTGGTGTTTTTGCTTAAAACGTCGTCAATTCCCGAATTGTTTCCGCCAACTCCTACCGAAACAAATTATTTTTTGGGACGAAAATAAACCCCTAAATTATGTAAGCAAGTTTTTTTGTACTCCTAAGAATTTCGCTAAAGTCAAAGCGCATGCTAACGCGGCGCGGTGTCGCCGCCACATTATAATATTTCATCAGAATGAATTTAGAATAGGTTGAAAACGATATTTATGTCCGTGTCGTGGCCTGTTGTGCCGTTATCCTTCCGAATTCGTGATGAAAATAGTAATAGTGAAGCAACATTTATATTTTGGATGTACGCTTCTTTACGTCTCTGGACATCTTGTTCAGGGATGCTGCTATTGTACCATACCATAATATAATACTTGTATCTTGGAATTGGGACATCAATTTAAGCCATTAAAAAGTCTTAAATGTACAATATTCAGGTATTTCATTAACAAACAATCTCCTCTACAAGTTCATATTAAAAACAAATCCTTACGATAAAATAAAGTAAGCCCTCAGGCCTTTACCGTTCCGATGAAGCAAGAAAGCGACGTCAGGAAAGGCTGAAATATTACACTCGACCAATGCACGCGAATCCACATCGGTTGCGTCGCTAATGAGGCGGCACGAGCGCGAAACCCGAGCCTGCGCCTGCGACGCCACCCGCCGACGACACGGATAACGGACAAACCCTGGACACGGGCCTACCATGGCAAGGCAGGGCACAATACAATTGTGTCTAAGGTTCTAAAGTACCTGGAGGTTTGGCGGCTCTCCATTGCCAGGCGGCATAGAATAGATACAATCAATAGTACAGTCAGCGGCAAATATTTAGTGAAAACTGATCTCGGTTAGTCACTCTTACTTTATGATACCGAATTTGTGACGCCTAAATGCTTAGGAATAACTTAAGGCGAATACTTAAGAGTCGCCTAAGTTTAGTGGAATCGGGCATAACTCTTTTATCCCTTTAATGTTACGAGTTTTTCTCGTGGGGGTAGAGCCGTTAATAATCCGACTATCACAGCGCATTATAGATACGAACATTTAAGCCTAGAACAAAAGCATTCGCTCGTGCTCTTTTAGTGATAAAGAATGCTCTAGCTACCTAGATAGGGCTCACCTTGCTTGTTCGTCTGCTCTACTTGCTTAGTAATATAATACAAAGCTCGGATTATAAAAGCTTGCCGGCTTAAAAAGTAGACCTCACGATTGCAGGCAATCCACGGCCATGAAAGCTCCAGCTCCAGCCACATTGCCGCTTTGCATCCATGCCCGTGTACGTACGACGGGCGACGGCGACCATCACTTATCTGGCCGCCGCAAAAAAGCAACGAACGGGGACGGCCGATTATAATGCAAAAAGAGGTCCGCGCCCGTTCCATAACCGATTGCAAATGGCAACCGCCGCGGGCGCGCCGTTTATAGCTCGCAATCTCGGCTGCTAAAAAATACCCGATTCCTTCGGGGTATGGGCGAGTGGAGGCTCTAGCGGCCGTCCCCGCGCATGCGCGCCGCGGGACGCCCGAACGCGCGACGCGTGCCGGCAAAAACGCGCCGCGGCCCCCTTTCCGAATGCCTGCACGGACCAAGCGATTGTTCCTACCGTCTTGTGGTACTTTTTACGCTACATAGTGAAAGCTGAAAGCGTCCAACATAGATATTCAAGTTTCAATACATACAATATACCTAGATTATGTCAGACTTTTCCTGGTAGACCCCTAGGCAGAAACCACATTGTTCCACTTGCTACGTCCTGACAAACCTCTCTCGATTCTTACACACTCACCAATATTTTCATACATGCTCGTTTAGACTACCTACTTTTTACTTGACCTTTCTTTTAAATATATCCGATTTGATCGTAATATATATCGTGATCGTGTGCGTTTAATGTATCAAGTATATACAAAATACACAATATTTTCACATCCGCGGCGTCATATTCCCTCATTCGTCAACACAGTCTCCACGAGGATGGGACAAAGAATTATGACCACATAAATTCCATTAGCCCCAGCCAGGAATGCCATAAAACTTGGGTTTCATATTTTACTGGTTTTGTTTACACCGGCGCGGGCGCGGGCTGGCGACACAACAATGGCCGACGTTGGCGCGTGGAGATTTACCCGATAAAGGTTAAATTGGCTTTTCTGGGCTTATTAAGGGGGGTACCTTTCCAATGGTGACAGCGGCGCGGCCGCCGCGCGCTCTTGTCCCTCATTAACGAGGATACCAACTCCTGCGCCGACCTCGTCCGTTCGCTTTAGTAAATCTGGTGGTACTCGTACGGTCGAACAAGTATAAGGCTCTGTACAAGAACACGTCATTTTGTCATTGATTCCCTGTGTAGACTTCTAATTTTTTCGACTGTACAAGTTTAGACACAAAGTTTTAAAGTTTCGTCATATTAATTTTAACAAAGGGTGGTTTTAACAGACGCGTCCTCTCGACACTTCCTTTCGCTGGCTCATGTTAAACGAAACGATTCCGCTCGGCTGCGCCTGCGCAGGCTCCACCACAGGTTTAAAAGCATTGCGTTGCGTAGGCGTAATGTAAGACGCGGACACGCGATGACATCCGATACAGCGGGGTCGGGTGTGGCGATCGACGCAATGTTTAATAATAACGTGCCGAAATTTTGACCGAATCGGACCTGCAACGGTCAAATCGAACTATGAATGATTAGTAAATATTATGGACACTTAGAGCCTAGAAAATGGTATGATTACAGAAGCGTTTAAATATCATTTTCTGCACAAACGTTGCTGAAAGATATCCGTAGCGGTTTGATGTCGGAGTCACGTTTCTGTACCGTAATTATCTGCTAAACCCCACAATCTAAAGTTTGCGACAGGCCGTGCGATTTATGGTGCAGCCGAATGAATGCTGTGGCTTATCCTGGCGGCGGGCTGGTGAACGGTAGTAAGTATGAAATAGTGTTTCGAAGCGAGATTGCGTTGCTTCGGGTTTATGGTACCGGTGGTCGGTGAGCGGCCGAGGCTAGGGATGCGCCGGAGTTGTCACCGAATCGATAATCAAATTTTAGGTCAATGGATCTAACGATGAAACTCGATTGGATAAGAGCGCATGCTGTTGAATCTTCAAAATGAACGAAATTAATTTCTAATTTCCTTATTTGCCTGAAAATCACATCAACTTCAGTAAATCTTCCATAAAATTTGTTCCCATCTTCGTCATACGATATTTTAGTAAGAATCTTCTCTGTCCATAAAATCTTATGGTAATGCTAATTCACAATTCTCTGGGACAATGCTTCGGAGTAGATTTTTTATAAGGTAGCAAATGCGAAAACCTACGGCCCGTCTGACGGTAAACGGTTGTCGTAGCCAATGCATTTTTAAAATACCATAGGTATTACTCTCGTGTTGTCGACCCCGCAAAACCTTCGATTAATTCAAATGCTACACCTACCGAGGCTACGACAACCAAATATCTAAAAACACCAATCTTCGAATACCACCGCCACATCCCTGCGCCGGAGCGGCTTAGGTGAGTCCAGACGCGACGCTTTTCACACCTCCGTGTTTGAGCCGCTCCTTAACGCTTTACCAGTTCACGCCTCGTGTGTGCCAGCCTTAGGTGCCAGCCGACCCCCGAGTTCGCGCCTTCGTACATATCACGCGGCTATGTAACGCCGAAGGAATCCCGTGTGTAAACCTCGGAGTTGAGCCGTCCAATTTAAAAGTCCTCCGTGGCTAACATGTTACACAAACTAGCCACCGACTAATAAATAATGTATTGGTTTCGAATTTGTTGGAAGGAAATTTGGAAAATGGTGTAAAAATCCCTTTCCGTTTCAAAAAGGGAATGTATAACAATTACATATCAAAATACAGCAATAGCCTGATGGAAAGCGGCCAAAGTCGACCGACATCTGCAAATTAAATGGAGCGGATGTGGCCACACTGACTGCGGCCAAACTCCCTTGTACTTAATGTGGTGGAGCCTTTTGATTGATGATAATGTGTAACCTAACTAATGATTTGGAGAAAACAATTGCCAAAAAGATAAGTGTAGTTATGCCCAATGACCTCAATGAAGCTTTTGAGTAACTTCTCGGCGTGCGAGGCAGTATTCACTGTGCAATGAGAGTTCATACTTTCATACGTACGACTACAGCCAGTGATCAATCAGCCTGTGAACAATGAGTGAAGCTCGTCGGTTGCGTGACGAGCGAGAGGCAGGCGGCAGGGAAGCTTGGCTTGCTGATCTAAAGTATACAGACTGTCTTACTTCACGAATAAATATAAGGTTCTAGACTGTTTACTGTAGATATGAGATGGGTATCCATTCCTATATCGTTTTATTCAGGATTCGTCGTCTATTTAGAACCTTACTAAGAAGTTGTAACTCGAACTCCTTCTGAGTTACATTAAGTACTTACTAAGCAAGCTTGACCTAAGTAATTAGTACTTTTATAAAACCAAACAATTTGCCTCAAAAACGAATCGCAGGAGCTGCGTTGTCTATTCTTGGTCTAGTGTTACAGAATTTCACGACACGTCTGTTGCAAGCGCACTTGGTTCCCTCTACTCAGTCTACCTCGAAACTTATGTCTCGCTTTAGTCCCAATCGGCCCCAAGTTTCATAACACAACTAATTGACACTAAAGTCCGATAAGCTCGGTCTATTGGCCATAAAGCAGGGCTCCATCGCGTCGCGCGTCGCGTGGAGCGTAGATTAGCCCCGCGGCTGCGCGTGAGTCGGTCCCCATTGTGCGGGTGAAAGTTGAAGTTACGACCGAGTCGCGTGTTACGAAAACCTTGTTAGCGGCCGACAGTTTTGTGATCGTCGTTTTAGTATTTAGTACCGCGGAGAGCTGCGAATGGGCGCAGGCTCGTAGAGGGTTTACAGTTGCTTCGTGCGATTTCGTACTGATAATTAAAGATCTGTTATCTCATTACCGTCTGCGAGTAAACACCATCGATGCCGAAAGAGTAGGCAAGGAGAAGTAGGAAAGCGGACCCCAGGCCCTCGCTAGCTTGTGGTCCGATATTGCAACCGTTTCCCTATTTTTCTTTATGCATATTGCATATGCAGATATAGGTAATATATAATAACAAATGGCCTATATAAAGTTTTATTCATGTTCAAACAACGTCGACTCTACCAAAGGATTCAAAGAACAAGATTACCACCGTGTCGAATGGACGCCGTCGCCGCTAATATAGGACGGCGTATTGCCGCCAGTAAAACGACTGGGTACAAAACGCGATGTCCATTATAACATTGAGACATTGAAGGGCCATTATTTATAAATAATGTCTACATCTCGCGCTGGTGATTGCTCGCTTTCGTTCTCTGTCGTCGGCAGTTAATCAAAATTGCATTTATATTACGTCTGATTTCGTTACGCGCCCGCGCAGCGCCTTCTAAAAAACCCCCATTGACTTGCATTCCTCACACCGACACGGATTACCCGCCCCGTGATGATGGATTGCTTCTCATGTGCTCGTGTCAATTACGCTTGCACTTGTTTTTTTATTATTGTCCCTAAAAGGGTACAGGAACTGATTGACGAAGTTTTAAGTTTGCTTGAAGTTTTAAGCTAGCAGATTTATGGCAATTTGTAGTTTGTAGAGGTTTATTATTGGTGGTTTCACCTGTCATCATCATCACAGCCTATAACAGGACACTGCAGGACTTAGGGCGTCTCTCACGAAAGGGGAGGTTATTGCCATAATCTCCATGCCTGGAAGGCGGAATAAGATCGCAGTTTTATAAATATAGCAATGGAAATGCTGCTGTCCATTTTCCAAGCTACGAAGACTACATCTTTTGCCTCTAAAACATTAGTTACCTCGTACGACACCCACGAGTCTAAGGGGTTGGTGCTATTCTACTCTGATCTCACCTGTATAATCTATCAATTAAATGGTACTAACAAACGTTTTTGACAAGTATATGAACAACGCAGGTGATTACAAAGCAGTGAAGAGGTTAGCACATAGAAAAGAAGAATAGCTTGCTCCATCGACACGAGTCAAACTCTTAAATGATGATGATGATTTTAACAACTACCTACATTTAAAGCATCAGCAAAAGCAACGATATCGCGACGGAAGTGACGACGCCTACTAGCAACCTGATGCTCATTTAAATCGATTGTGAACGATGTTATGCATTATCAGTAAGAACATTATTATGCTATTGATGTTATTCTATAAACCTGCCATAATCCGATAGCCGTCATTGTCAGGGACCCCATGTTATGACTACGGACGAGCAGTAATAGCACCTGCATGGCACAATGGTGCATTATCAAGTGTTTAGTTACTGTTCATATTTAAGTGGATATATGCCGTGGCGTGGGCGGAGGCTAACGAGTTATGTAAACATGCTGACGCTGACCACTGAGCTCCGGGCACGCATTCCGTGGATGGAGAATGCTCGCGGGATAGGTGTCATGGCATGTGTGATGCGTGCTCGTAAGTGATACTTGCTTGTATATTGCAGATGTGTGGTAGGACATGACGATTGCGTTGTGTTGAGTTGTCAGTTTACTGGGGATCTACATCTACTTTGTAATCAGAATTTCAAATGTTAAAAATGTTAAAGCGTTTGAAAATTTAATTGGTGGTTGAGCGGCTAGGTTCGGTTCAGAGACAGATAGAGAAAAACCTAGTTTGCATTACCTACGTATACATACCTATTATATAGAATTATATTTACCTCGTCTTTAGAAAACCTAATGTATTTTCTAAAAATAGATGTTTACAAAACACAATCCTTTAACAAAAGTCGATAACTTTATTTTGATTCGCGGAGTCGTCAACAAAACTCATTTTATTCTACGTCCTCGGCCCGACGCATTTCCTCGGCGAATCTCGTTTACGACATTAGAGTTCAATAACTCGAGGGGTTTTATGTTAAACAGATACAAAAGAAAATGCGTACCTGGGTACCTGCTGAATTTTTATGTAAGTTAGGCATTAATGTCCCTACCCCGACTCAGTTCCCACACATTATTTATTTGTTATGGAACAACCCATGTTGTTAATGAGGGCGATCACGGCGTTTTAATGTTGAGGAAAAATGCGACACCGAGCCCGCTTTCCTATGTGAACTTTTATAATTAAAGTGTAAGCCGCCGTTACCTGCTTTCCTTCGCTCTTTATGGGAATTAGAGTTTTTGGCAGCTATAAAAATGATATGCGAGCGTGAGTCATCGACGGGACGGTCATAAAATCGTTCGGAGAAGCAAAGCCGTTCTATTCACCAGTAATGAAATAAGCTTGTAACTAGTTCTACCAGCTATAATCCAGAGCAATCACAGTATGAATTTACATCTAACTTATTTAGATAGCCGATTTCAAAGTCGTAAAAATTTGATGCCTTTTATGTCCCAGAGCGGCGCGTGCAACGAGCCAAAGTCTAAACGTTGTAACTTTCCAAACTAGTTTGGGTTTAATCGATCTCAATTGGACATACATACATTTTATTAATACTTGTTAGAGCGTCTGTCATAATGTTTATGCGATTGAATCCAAACCGTAGAGCACAGGCACGTTCTGTAACGAATGAATGGCCGGCACCCGCCGCGACAATGCCTTCGGCCGAATGAAACACGACACTGTTTGCAGAACACTCGACGCGGACGATTCAACGTTCTAGACTGCAGCCGATGTTGGTATTATTTATATTGACCGGGTATTGTGCGAGGCGCAGGACAAGCTTGGCTAACCTCTCCTAATGTGAAGCTTATAAACAACACAGACCACATTAGATACTCTTAATTCATATTATCATGAAGCATAAAAAACAGCCCGCAAATTGTCCTGAGCTGCTTGGTTACCTCTACTTTCCAACCCCTCCTGTTTTACGATTGAAAGAGATATTTAATGTCCTACTCAATAAAGAAATGTTGAATTTGAATTTGATATTCAATCTATTATAAAAAAGAACACGATTTTTTCCAGGAATTTTCTTAAATATATTTTTGTCAAAATCTTAATCAACAGTCCCGCTCGAAAACGAAAACACTCTTCAATGGCTGCTTCGACGATTGAAGCGCCAATAAAGGCAATAAAGCGCAGTCCTAATGAGTGGACATTGGCATCAACGAGATTTGCAAACGCGAAACATAATACTGGCAAATTGAGAGGTAATTTAAAAGTCATGGCCGTTATGAACTTTACTGAGGCGCGTATGAATTTGAAATTGAGATTGTGCAAGAAAGTTTCGGCTTATTTTGTTAACCAACAGCTCTCTGTTGGTACTCTCTGATACTAAATAAACAATGATTTTCATGGCATACCTAGCACGCAATTAACCACTGGTTATCTAAACACGAGGTTTACAGAGCACGCAATAGCATACAGCATAACAACTTATTGGTAAGTAAAGAAAGTATAGAAGAAAACATGACATCACGACAAGATAAACAAAGTAGATGAATATAACGGTACAAGTACAGAAAATACAAATAACACAAGGGCGCAAATTTAAATAGTAAAAAAAATTTTACAACAAACATATAAGTATCTTTAATCTCAGTGGCATTGCTTGAATTAAATAAATTATCTAACTTTTTCTTGTTGTTTTATTAAACTAATCCAGCGCGAAATTGAGCTTAACAATAATGAAGTCACCGAATTGACAATCTACATCATTGTTCTGGGAGGTATTGCAACGGAATCAAAGAAATCTTTGTTCAGAGATAGGATTTTCGTCTTCGGTATTGTGTCGCGTGTGGCTCGAGCCCGCGACCGCGGTCGTCATTTCGTCTAATTTACGGCCGGCCGCCGGGCCGTCTCTCTAATTGGACCCCGTGCCTGAATGCAAGCGAATTTTCAAACGGCGGTCACTGATTTGAATAAAACATCGCCGAAAGATACATGGCCGCTTGCTCGGCTCCGAGAATTCCGGTTTGCTATTTTGAATTTAATAACTCGTGGAAAAACTTTGACACAAATAGAAGCAATTTTAGCGTTGTATTCAGGGTGGAGTTCCCCAAGACTTTTGGGTTAGAAAGACAGGAGTATACAGGCATTTAATAAATCAGCTGACCTCCTGACCATAAGTATAATAATCTATATACTAATATGACCTAAGTGGTCAGCTAATTCGTTGTATGACCTATTCTTGCCAGTATTGCATTATGTATACGTCTGAATTATCATCATTATCCGAGCGGTCAATCCTGGCTTTTGCTATGGTCCGCTTTCCTATTTTAGTAATTATCGATGTGGTAAGCATACGTCCCAATAAAGTTTAGCAATTGCTTGCTGATTAGTGCCATCTTAAAAATCAGGATTCTCGTTAAGCAGGCTGGTTCAATTCGGTGTCAGTGGTACTTACATTCTAGTTTTTTTTTTAAATGCCTGAGATTGCATCGAAACTATCTCCTTATGGAGCTGGCAATTAATTCTGAGTCGAAGTGGGTCGTCGGCTGATTACCATTAGAGTAATTACAGAGGCGCGGGCGCAGTCCCCGGCGGATCGCCTAACCGCAATTTAGAATTGCGTAGTAAAACTTCTACCGAGAACACTGGAATTTGTTTCTGTCATTTAATGCCTTGATTACATTTTAAATTACGGTTTCTGCACGAAGGAGTAGAATCTTCTACGACAACCGCAGAGTAACTTACTTTATTTTGTTAACAATAGCTTTCCAAGTGTAGCTTCATAAAAATCATAAGTATAGAAAAAAATACATGTTTATTCCAGAATATCATTTCCGGAGTACATTTACTTTTTGTAAAAATATTACAAACATTTGTAAAAATAATATTTTGTCTGTCTTGACCAGCCGATCCCAAATTACAAATACAATTATTTTTCATTGAACAGTTGTTATTTTCATTTTTGGTAGGAATACTGAGAATTGGTACCTACTACGAGTAGACCCCAATTAATTGAGATGATGATTGAGATACACTTGGAAGTAAACGAGACAATCCAAGACCCACTGACATCTCATTCCCATGTCTCCACTAATAACTCAACATTTAGGTACCTGCCTTCCACTGGCGAAGTGCTAGGGCACGCGCCGCGGGTAATTGCACGCGAGGTGCGCCTGCGCCGCGGAATGGATTATAATGAGGTTGATAAATCAAAGGCGCGTAGGAGCGCGCGTGCCACGGCGCTCCCCCCGCCCCCCGCCCCGCCGCTGCGGTTATGCACCTTGGAGTCCCATTGCATGTAGATGTAGACCACCGGTGTGGGGATTTATGAGTTTTGAATAGAGTAAGATTGTAGTATTATGGATTTAGAAGACTTGTTTGGTAATGAAGTAGATCTTGAGTCAACCACTAAGGTCTTTCGCTGGAGGAGTGGTTGAACAGTCTCTGGAGGCGATTGGTACCTCGTAACGATGTACTATTATTAGAGCATTATTAAAATATATTTATCTTGAGTTTTTAGTAGATACCTACAACCACATATCTGGAAGATAACTTATGGATGTTGCACCAAGAGTTTTCTCTTTCAGCAGAGGCAGTAATAGGCCGTCATCACGTTCTTTGTTAATCTTTTTACACGGTACACGCTAATCCTGAGTTTAGAGTTGACCAAAACGAATTCTACATTTCCGACAGCCAGCCAACTCCGTCAGCCAATACACTGAAACCCACCTCACAAGAAGATCGCACAGAAAATTCTCGTACACTATTACCATAACTTACCACCCCGATATGTCATGACGTTCACCCTTATACGACTGGATTGCGGTACGTGCCGTCCGTCAGCGCTCGCTATCGACCCATTCAAATCACTGGATACAAAAACACGCCAACACCAAATACAGAACCAGTCACCACTACCAATATTTGGTGTACGGACCTCATTTCTTTATCTGATCGTAACGATGTAGTTTCATTAATTAACAGTGCTTAACTTTAATCGAGTAAAAGGTAATCGGGGCTCTAATTGAGACTTGAGGCATACGAGATCCGAATTAGAGCGGTGTCGATCAATTGTAATTGTGTGGAGTAATTTATTGTACGGGTTTTGCCGGAGACTTCTAAAGGTCGTTAACAAATCTGCGCCAGTGTAGTAATACATTGTGAATTTGTAGCGTTCATTGCTACGGGTAGCTGTGTACACGGGCCCCGAGATCACGACATGTACCAACTGAAATGAGGGAACAGGAGTCATATAATGGTGTAACGTTTTGTAATCGAATAGCTGTACTACTTATTTTCTGCTGGACAAATATCGCAAATAAATGTGAATTTATGTTTCTTTTCATAAATACAATGGGCATTCCAGAAAAAATGCGTCATATTCATCTTAAATACAATTTATGTTAGTATAAGACAAATTATTACAGCTGTGTTACAGTGATCGATGACAATCATATATCGCGCCTTGGAAATCACCGAATTCCCGAAAAAAAAATTGACAAACTGCTATCTACCCCGATTTTATTTCGAAAACTCAGAGTTACGCACGAGATAAACGAAGTATTTAATCACAACCGACTGTTTATAAATGTGGTCCGAGCGAGCCCAAGAGCAAGAAACAAAGCCGTACCAGTCATAAAGCAACACATACACGTCCAACAGTTTCGCGAGGCCGTAGCCCGCGGCAGGGCGGCCTAACGACGCAGCCTCCAATAGCATAAACCTGCATATAATATGCATAGTATATATGCCTCTAAAGGCTATAAATCGCAACTAGCCCCCGGCGCGGCGCACGCGCACGCAATCCCAATGCGGAAAGTATTATGGCCACTAGCAGCCAAGGCTTAGTGTCCACGGTTTCGTGTCGTGCCGTACGCGTCGGACCGATCGTGCTAAAAGGATGTACTCGTGCTTGAGAAAGTCGACTGCTGTATTTGCAGTTATTGGATTGCTGACGAAAGTGTGATACTGGTCGTTACTTTGGTTCTTCGTAAGTAATGTCATTATGTATTATGGTGTCCAGTGCAGTAATTCACATCACAACCCTTTCCACTCTCAGGGGTCGTATAAGAAATAAATTAGAAATAATAGTTAAGATATAGGTAGAATTAAAAGAGTAGAATTAGGCAGCGTTTTCAATACCGGGATCTGCAAGCCACCTGCTACTACTAAACGGTCACCCATCCAGTTCTCTCGGACTCTGCGAGTGTTGCTAAACCTTGATTATCGGTATCGCAAACACGCTGCCACTAGAACTGTCGTTGTTTTATACCAGGCAAAGTATGTCTTCTAAAAGCCGTAGACTAGGCGATCCGAATCGTCTGATGCGAAACTACGGCTATGGACACTTCCCTTAGCGGCTAGCGGGCAAGGCGGGCAAGGCGGGCTAGACCGGCCCAGCCTCTGGGCCCGCCATTGTTGCCCGTCGGATTTGTTGGCCAGAGATTACGTGTAAGTTACTGTTGTCGACCAGGTGTTGTGAACGTTTTGCTGTAAACCCGAGTCGGTGTTTCTGTTTCGATATGGTTAACGTTTGCTATCATAGATCTAACTTTAAGTATTTAAGAATGTTTGTTAGATACTATTTTAGTTTGCAGTTCATCGGTATATATTTAGGTAGTCTGCAGGACAACAGAATGGAAGCTACAGATCTGAAGCACGCTCTCGAAAGGGCAAAGGCTGCTCTTGTAGGTACAATTTTGGCGCTGGCAGTTTTATTTTATGCTCTATAGAAGATCACCATTTATTTGATACATGGTTATGATTAGGTGATATTTAATGTTCATTAAAATATACATACCTAATTAAATGAATTAAAAAGAGTCTGAGTTTAGAATCGTTTTCGCCCTCAGATCACATTTGCAACTGTTTGCAACTATTCGATGCCTCTGCTTTCGGAATGTCACCAAAACATAATGCGTGGTCTGTGGTCCGAACAAACCGGTAAAGGCTAGTGATCACTGCCCCCAGCATTTAGTCCATAGCGGTCCGCCACACACAGCCTAGCGATAGCCCGGGTCGGCTTCGGACCTTATTGTTTCCTGCTCGTTTATGGTCAGTTAGACTCGGGGTTTCCTGTGCATATCTGTTGGATAGATTAGGGATATAGACTACCTTTAAAAACTTTTGTACATTGTCTCCACAATTTATATACGACTAACTTTTTTGCCCACGACTTCGTGAGCGTAAAATTTTGTTACGACGTTCCAGACCCTTTCCCGTCGGAAACACATTGAATTTCGGGAAAGATGTTACTCACTAATAACGTAGCTAATCTATTAGGTGGATCAATTTTTAAAATCGGTTTAGTCATTTTTGAATTTATCCATTACAAACAAACAAACAATCAAATCTTTTCTTTTTATAGTTCCTATTAGATTTAGCTATTACCTATTAGGTATAGCTTGTCTCTACAAATATGAACAGTTTTTGTTAGATTCAATTCAAACATAGGTAAAACATTATTCACGGAATACGTCGTTGAAAATATATACGGCACAACAGCTACAACCTAGCTATAAAAACGAACGCATTAAAACCAAACTTAGTACTTAATCGAATTAGTTCCAAGCCCTGTCAACTCGGTAGAGAAGCGCAGTTGAAACATTGCACGCTCAAGGCTCAAGACGTGGCTAACGTGGCTTCGGTCATTAGAGCCCGCATACCTCCGAGGAAGTGGAGTGAGCGCGGTGGCGCGCATTCCTGCCCATTGTGGCCGCCACGCTCCGCCCAGCGCCACTTTGTCGATTAGCAGCACTTTGGTCACGGAACTCACGGAACGGTAGGCCACAGGACACTTTTTGTTCGAGACGATGACTGAAGGTTTCGGGGTTAAAATTTCGTTTGGTTCAAACCCTCCAGACGTAAATTATACGTCTGAATGGGATTTGTTGTTAAAATTTAGTATAAGTGTATTTTTACTTATGTATAGATTTTAGTCAAATATTTAACAGCTTTACCAATATGGATGGAATGAGTGCGTTGATGTCTTTTGTACCCAATAGAGCAAAACAGCAATGAATTATATTGATTGAAAAAATTGTCGAGCTTGATATATTTTGTATCTGTTTGTTTCACTGCTCTTCATCTATAAACGGCCACAAGCTTTCTTGTTTCTCGAATTTTAATGGGAGCTTGTCGAACTTGAAATGTGTCACCCAGACGTCCGTAGGAAAGACATCAACGAGCTCGCACTCGACCATCTCTTTCGTAAGGCCCGCTCCAATCCGAAAATCGTTTGCACTTTATTCACTTAAACGTTTCATTGCCTAACGCGGTTTGCATTATTCATAGTTTTCATTCGACAAATGACGGGAACCGAGTCAATTAACCTCACAACAAACCTCACAACAGGACTGCGGAACCGCATGGAACTTTGAACCTTTTACCAACGTAGTAAGAGTAGAAATCGAACCTAGTCAAGTATAGTTGCGCGTGTCTTACCCAGTTTGATGCAGACAGCAATGGCTAGCAATGTTGTTACGTCACAGTAGTGTAAGCTGGCCGTTTGGTGGTTCGGCGATAGAGTTGGCCGTCGCTTCTTTTCTCAGTACTTAAATTAACAGTTCAATTGATAATGGTTACACAATTAGTTGTTTGAAATGTGCAGGTTTCATCATGATATTTTCCCTCACCGTAAGAGCATCTGTTAGTGTTTAACTAATGTACATAACTCAGAAAAGAGTCATTGGTACATGGCTTCAGTGGAATTCGAACCCGAGACATCGCTTACGAGTCGGGCCCTCTCACCACTAGACCGACTCTCTAAACTTAATAACTTTGGCGGAAGATCCAAAAATAGGCATTTTCTGTTCAACACAGCGATATCCAACCATGAATTCATGGGCATAATAATAAAAACCCACATGGTAATCATGATAGGAGACTGAGTCCTATAGTGTACTCTATCTAGCTGTTACGGGACAACGTTACGTCACAAGCGCGGCGTACCCGCGTGGGAAACGCAACCACACGTAACACAGAAAGCGCGTCCAAATTAAATAGGGCAATGAAAACGTAAGTGATGCTCAGTATTCAGTGCGGCGACCGCACCGTTTGTTCTCACGGCTGCTTGCGTATTCTGCGCGCGCCTGCGTGAGAACGCGGGGGATGCGGGCTGCGCAGGCGCACGCTGATTGGCGGCCGATAGCGTGGTCTAGGTCGGAGTGCGGTTACTGGGGCACCGGGGTGTGAAGGTTACTTGATGTTTCTAATTATAAAGCTTACGCATAGAGGGAGTATTGATAGGTTGGTTAGCTGTCGAGGTCTGCGTGGACATGAGCCGCTGCGTTTCTGTTAGTACGTTTTCAACACTGCGAACTCAAACTTGTCTGTAAGCGTGGAGTGGATAAACTCTATAGAAATGAAGAGTAGGCTCTAGCTCAGCAGTGGACTACGTGATAGTAGTAGTATTGACTCGAATTAAAAATCACCAGAAGCGAATTTATAAAGAGCCGAAGAAATGTTTCTTTTACTGCAGAAATAGTACAAAAACTGTACTATAATGAAACCAATAAGCATTACCGTGGCTGTATTGGTAATCGGAAGCCAATAGCATCACATACCCACCTGGCTTGCGCAAGCCGCACTACTTAGCTGTAGTGACATTTACATTTACCTTTAATAATTTATTTCCACAATAAATACTATAACGCGTTCGAAAGGCTGCTTTGCGTAACGGCATGATATTTACAAAAATGTGACGACTAATTTATTTAAATCTTGTAAACTTGTATATTTATGGTCGCTTGTATTACAGGTTTGTTGTACGGTGTGAAGTATGTTTTTATTACATTTGCCTGTTTACCTTCTAAAAATGTAGATTAAAATATTAAAGAAATAGGGTGGGATTAGATAAGATACATAACACATCTGAACTGATTTCTAAGACCTGATAGGATATTTAGAAATTAGAGTTGTAGACATTCCTGCCACAACAAATCATATCGATACCTGTGACATAACATCGGCCGGCGACAGGCGTCACTCTGACAAGTGTCATCTGTCAGATAAGGCGTGAGAATTGGTCTATGGGAAGAGTTATCTACGGTTGCGCCTGCGACGGACTGGCTGGCCTATTTACTGTGGGAATCACCTGTGCTCGCTATGATTCGGGTATTTGTTTACTTATATTGTTTACACAGAGAGCGTATCAAGATTGATACGAGAGATTTGAAGTCTTGCGTGGGCGTCGTTATCGTACTGTGAGATGCATGATAATAATGATACCCTGCGTCACCCTAATGCATGATGGTGATGCTGCGTTTTTGTGCATTGGATGTTATAAACGAAGGAAACTGTAGTGTTTACTTTTACGTGTGCATTGCTATATATAAATAGAAAATATCTAAACGAAATCAATATCTCCTAACACAGTGTTTTAATTACAATACATGGGAAAAAATGATGACGTTTATCTATACAGGGTGGCCAGAAAAGTGACGTCCAAAAATTTTAAGGGGATTTGTAATAAAATTAAATGATTGTAATTCAGTGGGAGGGAGGCATTTTGAAAACCTATTGTAAATAAATTTAATTTTATTACAATCATCTTTATTTTATTGAATCAATCCATCCAATGTACCAAACCTGATAAGCTATTTTCCAGTATTTTCAATCATTAATTTTTGACTTTATTAATAATAAAATTCAAAAATTTTCGACCTCGCTTCGTCTTTGATGGCTTATTTCAGCGAAAAATAGCCTATAAAGTACTATTTTTTTATTGTTATTATGAAAGCTTAGAGTCTAGCGCATTTTCTTAAGCTACTTAGAAACTAAGACATTATCAGTTTAGATTTTTAATTTAAAGTTGAAACTTGAAATGATAACTCACTTAACATAAATCCTCAAATTTAGGTCAATTTTGTAGTAACTTTCATGAAAGTTATGAGGCTGTTTATTTTATGCATAAATGCACAGTTTATAGAGATTTAGCTGCAAGAAAAAAAAAACCGAAGAAACCTTTTACTTTTTTTTTTTGAAATTTTTCAAACGGATCAGATCGCAATTTCGGAAAAATTCATAAACAAAATCGTAACTCGAAAACTACGAAAAATCGCAGAACATATATAGGGGTGATTCAGATACCTCTCAACACGAGGCACCTAAAAAAAATTTTTGGACGTCACTTTTCTGGCCACCTGTATAGCATCTTACCTCATAAGTACTCGTACCTCTAGAAATACCTATTTTGTAATTTATTTTTATATGTAAGCCATCACCGCTATCCATCAATTGCGCCGACGCATTGACGTAACTTGGGAGCGGATCAGCGCGGGAACCCTGTTATCGTCATTTCGCGGCAAATTGGCAAATAATTTGGCGGATCACACGCAGCCACGCACTATGCGGTTCCCACGCGTGCGTGAAAGCGTCCGATCCTCGTCCGATCCCGATCGCATGCCCGAATCTCTCCTATCACCTTATCGATAAAGATTCCCATGTGATTCTTCGCCGCCCGAACTAAGTATTTGCATAAAAACGCCGATTACGTGCTATGTGACTGTAGGTACGTTTGCTACTCGTTGTAGGTTCATATTATGTAAACTTTGTCGGCGTCGAGTCTGTGTGAAATTATGTTAATGTTACATTTAATTCCAAATTGCAGTTTTGTATGTGATCTGCCGCTGGAGCGATAATAATAATAGGTGTTGTGTACTATGCAGCCGATTAAGTTTACTCGTAAACTACATTTCGTTAATATTCAATGAGACAGTTGTACCTAAACGTGTATTAGCTTCAAGGACTTCTATATATAACTAGTTATTAGCTTAGCACTAATGAGCGTACGTCTACACCTATCGCAAAGGGGCGCATTCCCGTTGCGGTTGTCTGTCAATATAAGCTGTCATCATTTTCCATCAGGTGACCCGCTTTCTCGTTTTTATTTTTCTAAATTAATATATACCATTTTGTACTTACGTCTCTAAATGAAAATAGCCTGTATAATATTATTAATAGTTTCGATAATGTCTAAACTAGGCATAGCCTGTGCTATAGACATCACACAACATAATATTCAGTGCATTTTATGTTTACCTTTGTAAGTATTGAAGTGCAGAAGATAGATGTAGTTTGACATTGTTAAGATAGAAGAGATAAAATTAATAAATTTCTGAAATACAATTTTTTCAAACAAATAAGATATTGGTAAAATATTGGATGCCATTGTCATAATTTAGAAGGTAGGTATAATTATGTTGTGTGTGATTGTAATGATACATGGATTTATTTTCCAAAATATAAACCCAACAATAAGCCCTCGGAAGACAATGACGATAAATCAACCAAAAATCCTCATAACTAGTGAAGGAACGCAATAAATATCGTCACTAATACAGGCAAGTGTGGCCAATAAATCTCGTGGGCACTTCATGTTCAGTTTTCGTCTGTTAATGAGAGTGGAGCGCATGTGTGGCCGGCGGCGGCGCCGGCGCCGGGCACATGTGACGGCGGTACTGCAAGCCGTGTTAACAATGCAATAGTCTACAGCTGGGCGGCTGCGCTCAATATTGGACAGGTACATGTTTCCATCTAGGTATTGGGTCGTTGGATTTGTGGTCGGTTGGTTGGATGGGTGTGGTGGTAAATGCTGGAGGGCGGGAATACAAGCATACCAAGAGCCCTTACAGTGGAGGGGTTTTGTCTCCCGTTGCATGTTCTACGCCTTGTAGACAGCGTTTAATGTTTAAAGTCTCGTGGTTTTAAGTGGATCTAGGAACATAAGCATTAGCTAGTCTAGGTCTAGAGACAACAGCAGAGACAAAAGCGCCATTCTTCCAAAGTAGGTACTAAATGTTGAAACAGGTTATACATTGATGTGATGACCATAGCGCTACGTCGCTAGAATATCACCGTATCATTTACCATCTGTGGTGTTGAGATGCGCTACCATTACACCTCCTTGCAAAAACTAGAAATATAGTAAATCACATGCACAATTTTCTACTACGTACCTAGCAGCTAAAATATTTATAAAGCTCCTTTAATAAAAAGTTTTAACTACCTAAAGGCAAATAAAAGCCACACTGCTCATTTAATAAACACCGTGTACCATAAACAGTTCCAAACGGCGATCGTTGCAAAAAGCCTTGTTGCCGACGTCAGACGCGCCGACCGACATAACGTAAATATTTCAACACAAACTGCGCTTTAGCACATTGCAAAACACACCTGTAAAACGATTACTTACTTATATTTGATCAAAACAGACGAATAAAGACATAATCATTCTCCTAGGGGGCACTACACAAAAATTATGCATTATAAAAACTCGATGATCATCCGTAATTATTTTGAAATATTTTGTATCGGAGAGCGGCCCGGCTGCTTCGGAGTCGTAAAAGGGAATTATCACAATTAAACTAAGAGATGTTTATATTTATTAATACGTAATTGTGGGTTTGCTGAAGGTCGGTATACCTCCAAGATATTTTTGTTGGTAGAATAGGAATTTCTAAATGATTAAATAGCTCTAGCGCGGCTTTTTCTCTCTTTTATAAAGTCAAAGCAGCGATTTTTTCCTTCGATTTGATTTTAATACTGACATCGCGATTTCTGACCGTAAAATAATTTTCTTAGTTGTTGTACGCACCACGCATTCGTATGATACACCATGACTCATTAATCGTTGTGCGTTTACGAAATGTTGGTAATTTAGTCAGCTAAGCCATCTGTATGTTTTGCCTTTACTTATAAATAGTTCGGTTCTGATACATGTGATTAGATTAGTCATTAATGTGACGCTATACTTGGGCTGTTATTTTCTACCTGTCGTATAAGGCGACACTCTTAGAGGTGAACCGGCGAGGCTAGAAGTACATTATACTTCAGTGGGTGAGGACTTCCGACCATGCTCTGACCTCCGTAAACGGTAAACCAGAAAATGGGCAGCAGCGTTTTCTGGCGAGCACAAGCCGCTTACCAGGTATGAAGATAGTGGTTACCACAGGGATCGAAAAATATACTAACAAGGTGCTGACTTTTCAAACTCTAAGATGGCTGCTCCAATCACGAAACTCATGTCAGCAGTGGACTGTTAGACCGTCGACAATAATCAATAAAAACTTATATTAGACTGCTAATAACATGTCACAAAGAGATTTATTTTATCCACAAACCCTAAGAAACTGTATCCACAATTTCACTGAAACATAAACATGACGTGACAACACCACACCGACGACAACTACGACTAGATTACAGCACAATTAGCTGACAAAAAGCTGCTATACTTGGCCCAGCAATCCAGCATACCGGCCGGCGGCCATGCAAGGCGCGCGGACTACTCTAGGCGAGGTAATTAATGCGTTAGTCATGCTATGGTCACGTGCCGGCCTCTTTGAAATGCTTGGAAGACTGTGACCATACACTATCTTGAATTTCTCAGAATAATATTTTGTAAAGATTGTGTAGTTGACATTATATGTATAAATAGCAGAAAAAACCTCGTCATCTCACGCGTCGTATAGGGGTCTTGCTTTAGTTCATGTCAATGGCCAATACCTTTTTCCGTTTTTTATTATACCACTAATGAGGCAAACAAATTACGGCCTGCCTGATGGTAAGCAGCTGCGTGTATTGTATTTTCAAACACTGCCTTTCCACCCACCAATTTAAAGCTCCCACATACTAGAAGGATGTTGAAATCCCATAGTAGTACTTGAAAATGTAGAACACAAAGTTAACACATTCGTAGTAACCTACCTTACCTATAATTAATCACGTCATTTCGGCAATCAGTGTACCAAGACTAGCCAAACACCAGTCTTCACTCATACGCATAGAATGTCCGCGCAAGTCGCAACTGAGCGTTGTTTGCGGAGCGCGCCGGAATCCTGGCCGCTGATTGGCTGAGATTGTTTCCCGCGCGTGCACCTACCGTGCGCGGTGTTTGCGGAACCAATGCGTTTCATGACCAATGCGCGGTGGCATGTTCCATTATGTGTGCACTGGTTTATGTAAGGTTGAGCTTAGGAGTAGCTTTGAGTACAAATGTGGTTAAGCTCGTTTCATAGGGACAGAACCGCTTAAACTTCTTTTGTTATAGTCTACTACCGCATTTTCGGAGCCAGTATTCATGATGCTGATATCAAGAGCGAGAATACTGTTTACCTTTAGAAACAAGTGGCACTTTGTACAATTTAAGAAACGAACCTTAATGAGTATTTGAAGAGCTCTACAAATATAGAGCAGACGATAACTTTACAACTATTTCTAATTACACCAATACATGTTTACAACCGTTTATTAAACTAGGTTAGGTTATTCATTAACGTCTCGAAATCCAAATTCTATACATACTGAATAATTACTTGATTTGTCAAATCCTAGATCAGGGTCAAAGCGGACCCCGGACTTGCGCACGACAGCACCACCGGGATATTGACGCCAAGATGATGATTATTATTTAACTAGGCACACGCCATTACATTCCCACTACCCGCACTGATCTAGTTCATAGAAACCGCGTCCCGCAATTATCGGGTCCTAGGCGACGACAGCGTCCGCCCACGCGCGACCCATTATACAATAAAAGTTTGCAACAGGACGTGCATTGATGTCACTTTACAATACATGTCTCCTTCTTCGAAAGATACAAAGTAACAATCCAGAGCGCCGCCGCCAATCTGCAGCGCGCCGGGAACATTTATCGCAAATTGTGGGTAGACTGCAGTTTCTTGGTCCATCTGATAGGAGTGACCGTATCGTTAAGATCTCGCGACGCACTCGCCGGTCCTAGGGCTAGGCTGCCTACGCCAATTACGCCACTTTAAATCTAAAGTGTAGCACGCCGTTGTAGAGAATTGCTTCCTTTCGCGTTTGCTTTATTGGAATTATGGCTTTGATTTGTTCTGTGCTGGTTCTGTCCTGTTTGTGTAACTGTAAAGTAGTTACGGTTCGACCAGTTAGTTTCAAAGTAGGTAACTAATGTAAAAAATGTAATCGTTAAAGATATTAAGTGAAATAATGTGAGAGTCATTACTAGCGACCCGCGCCGGTGTCTCACTGGTTTTCTCGGGGTTACTCTATGATTGATACATATAAACCTTTCGGAAAAATATACTAAATCATAGTGAAAACCGTATCAAAATCCGTTGCATAGTGTAAAATATCTAAGCGTTCATACAGAAGGACAGACGGCGAGAAGCGACTTCGTTTTACACTATGTATAGAAGCTTTCACACAAAGCCCACATCATCATTTACCACCGGGTGAGATGGACCCTATTTAAAATCCCTATTAACAAAACAACCACCGAGACCGTCTCCGTAAAATGACATTAGCATATTCCTCATCGACTTTATTGACTCGGGGCGCAGTAAAACATCTCCTCGGCGGAGGCCCAAGGCCCTGCGCGGCTCTGCGCAGGCGCACGTGCGCAGCTCGCGCCCGCGGCGTCGCCTTTGTCCTCAGGCCCATTGTTTCACGGAAATCCTCCAATCCTCCATGCTAGTGCTTTGACACTCACAATAAAACCCGATACAGAACGCAGCTAAGAATTTTATGGCCTTATTCATCAGGTCGGGACTTCGGCTCGAATATAACAATGGGCGCATAATGTCGGGAATGCGTGGGTATTAATGCCGTGCGTGGAGCCCCGTACTGTTTCTTATTCATATACAAAACCGACCATTCGATATTCAACAGGGAATTTTCATAAGTGATGTGGATGTGCCGCGACCTGGAGAACTGCTCACGTAGATCATCGTAAAAGTAGCTTGTCGGTATACTATCTGAAGTGACTTAACTAGGTATCTAATTCATATAAAATTAAAATCATGAATAGGTTTAAGTCCGTATTGATATCCGTTACGAATACTGTCCTGTTATAAAGCGCTCTGTGAGGGCTTGCTTCTACTTCGTCAGCTTCCTTGAAACTATCGTAAATTGTTCTCTAGTTACCTTAGCTAGGAGATTGGGCAAGTTTGTTGTCCCTTGTTTATGGAGTTGATAGCGTTAGACTGGCAGAAGTGGAGCGGCGCGCGCTCAGCTATCTTATATCGCGTCTCGGATCTGACCCAGAAACGAAAAACGCAGCACGATCGGCGCGTGAGTGTGCGTTGATTCATTGGCCGAGCGGAGCCTCAGTGTCGACTCTCGAAAGCTTATAAATCTCGCTTGTATCGCCCCGGTTCGGCGGCGCTGGGCCTGTGTGCGTGCGACAAGCCAGTTCCAATAACGTATTGACTATTGTCCAATCCCTTATAATATATTGAACAAAGAAAGAGCCCACGCAATCTCATAAATAAAAACTTGCATCTATTAATCTTTTCAATCGTAAAAAGTACTCGTCAACCGGCGGTTGTTGTCGTTTCTTTCGTCAATTATACTCTAATGGGATCCAATCTAAACTGGTTTCCGTAAAATTTCTAATGCTTTTGGCTTTATCATACATACAAACATAATAAAACCTGACAATAACAAAGTCGCTATACAGGGGATGCATCAAGTCAAAATCGTAGCATGCAATTTACGGAGCAATAAAACTGTATGTATGACATGTATGTATGTGTATGGCAGGGACACAATGAGCGGGCGCGAGCGTGTATGGTAATCCGGCGCGTGGGCTGCGCAGGCGCGGTGTGGCGCGCGCCAGGGCTGAACAAGACATGCCTACTTAATAATAATCCTGTTGTACCATGTATTCCTAACTTTTTCAATATAAGTTATTAAGATTTTGGCCGTGTGGAGGTCGGTAGAGAAGAATATAGCAACCGGGATCGCAGAGGCGACTTGGCAACACACGCTATACTTTGTGCACGACTGATGTCTGATGAGGCAGACCAGAAAACGGACAGCTTTTCAAGTTTGTGATACATCCGACCGACCTGCCAAGCGCTAGCGACTACACCTACCTACCTCTGAGGAGGTGGATGAAAATCAGGATTTTCTGCTGTCACTCCATAATCTCAGACACTCACTTTGGTATTTACACAGCCTGAGCAAGGAGTAGGGAATAACTTAGCAGCTTCCACTAAAGTAAAAATATCCTTCGTTTTTGCGATTTCGGTTATTAATATCACCTATTAGGAATAATGTTCATCGCTGTGTACAGGCATTAAGATAACGTTTTTTTGGGCTATTAAGTAGGTACGTACTTTTTGCTAATTTTGTTACCAGGTAACCGCTATAAATTGACGTTCAACTAAGATAAATCTAATATTGTTTGTTTAATTAAAAATCTAAATTTTTGATACTTAAAATTTGAGCTTTGCGTTTTATTAAGTATACTTAATTATTAGACTATAAGACTCACTTTATACTGGAGAGGAACATCAGTATTACTCATGCCTATACCCTGTTTTTATAAGTTAAAAAATGAAGTAGACCACAACTTTCCTCGGTGTTCAGCCCTGAGGCCGTTGAACGCGACATTGTTATCTGCGCCGCTTTGGGCGAGAATAAATAAAACTCTTCGTAGAAAAGACACATTTATTTTATTATTCTGTGAGGCTTTGTGGGCCGAGATAACGCTTTATGGGACCTGTTATCGCGCACTCGCCAGCTTTCTACGCGGATAATGGCCGGCGCTGGACCCGCGACCTGGACATCATCATCATATGCCGAAATGCACTCGCTTACCCTCCCCGGTCAACATTTCTCAGAAAAATGCAGGATGTGTAGCTACCAAAACAAGTACCATCTTTCCGCGGAATTTTAACAACAGCATGGAGTGGACCCAAATGCATTAAGGAGTCATAAAATGGAGTTGATAAATGATGGGAATTTTCATTTTATTCGTTCGTCCCCGCGGAGTCTGCCCAACAAAACCTAATTTTTACAGCCGTTCAACACCGTTACAAAGTAACGATTCTACAATTTTAAACAAAACGGCCATAATTTTCTCGAAAGTCATAAAAAGATATAAACTATCGATTTACATAACATGTTCAAGGTGGTGTTCGGCGTATGGATCTTAGTGGAATTCAAATTTTTCGATACCAAAGGTAAATTGACGCATTAGCACAAATATGTTAAAAGCAATTTTGTATAAGCCGAGATTTATGGTCGAATTTTAGGAATAGTAAATTTTATTGTATTCATTTGTATTCGCGAATTACAATGCCTATCGGCAACCATTAATTTTTTAAACATGTCTGCGCTGTATACGTCATTATTTATTTCTACGATTATAATGAGCTTATTTCTTAGGCACTAATTTGGCTGCGCGCGTGACTTCATTTTATCGGTAATCCTTTGGACCTCTTGGAGCGGGATAGCAGCATGCGGAGTCCGGTGCGTGGGGTAGAGAGCACCGCGCCGGAGACTGAGGTGACGCCCGCGCCGGCTCCGGTGCATTAGTGGCTTTTAGGCCAGTGTCGGCGTCATTTGGCTCTCGATTGCCTCAATTTGAATCTGCTCAAATGATGATAATAGTTGTTTTATACATTTTATGCGCCCAAATGGATCACGACTTACATGACTTTTGTTTTGACCTATCTACTTATTGTACCTACTTTATCTTAGTTACCAAGAATTAGGACTTGTTTTTAAAACTGAAGCCGTTGACTTTTTTCTGATCTGTAAGTCGTAAATTATAGAAGAATAAGAATTATTTATGACATCATAAAATCTTTACAACATTTTGTGCTTACGGCTTTAAATAAAAATAGCATGAATAATATTATTATAGTTTTGATAATGTCTAAACTAGGCATAGACATGAACAAAACAATACAATTACCAACGGCGAAGTTAATAATTAGTTTGGTGACGATTAGCTGCCCCGAAACGCGGAACGAGTCGTTCAGAAATCAGGTTAACACCCCTCTGCATTAGATTTTTTGTATTCATGTTTGGAAACAAAAACCATGCGGTTTTTATGTTGGTTTTTGTGTGTTTGTTTTAGCGCGCGCCGATAACGCACGCAGGGCTGGGGCCGGCGCTGCGTCAATATTTGTTGGGCCATTATAGGATTAACTTTATCAAATAGATATCTATATTTCGTTTTCAAAACTATAATTTAGCTACAATATTGTGACAAACAATACTGTGGCAATCATAATGAAGAACAAAACCAATAAAATATTTCAAAACTGACCCCACAATATCATGTTCTTTCGTATTTCTCATTTATCTCCGTCCGAAAAAAACACAGACATGTCTAATTCAAACAATAAAAATATGATAATCTCGGCAGGTAGTGGTCCCATTTTTCGTCCTTAGAATTTACATTAGGTTGTTCACCCCTGCCCCGGCGCAATGGGGTAGCCACCACGTGTGCCTGCGCCTGCGCCGGTCGACAGGACCATTTGAGACACCCCACTCACCCTGACGCACACTTGTTCTGGTCATAAGTCAGACGCATATTTCAACGTCGGCCCATTAGGGTGGATTAAGGAAGTCCTTTGATGACGTGGACGTATTAGGGAAATGACTTGTCGAACTTAAATATTTATCGGCGTGAAGGTCCGCGCTATCGCGTTTGGATTGCTAAAGGGTTACTCTCAGTGCCTCAATGGGAAGATTTATTAGCAGTTCCAACGTGAACTTATAGAAGCCATTGCGATGGCAGTTTACGACGGCCATTCGTAAGACATAAAGTCGTTCAATGTCAGTGAAAGAAGGCTCGACGTTGGCGTGGAGGCTTTGGCTTTTACACGGAATATTTTGTCGTGCTTTTATTGGTGTCGCGCTGAGCGGAGCGCTGTGTGTAGCGTCTTCGTGGCCACTTTTATAGTCGCGTTGGTTTAGGCAGACGAGTGTGAGTGTGTATAACAATGTCAGTTTTTGCCTGTAATATCAACATGTAACGTTTACAATATATTATTAAACTAGGGAACCCGGCGCGACTTCGGTTCGCGTGGTGTCCCACCCCTACCTTACGCTGCTCCTACCCCTACCGTACACCTACCCAAAACCTACATCTACTTTACATCTACCTTACACCTACTTTACCCATACCTACCCCTTTTTTCTAACTTACAAACCTTCCTCTTGAATAACTCTATCTATTTTTGAAAACCGCATTAAAATCCGTTGCGTAGTTCATAGACGTAGGATGAGGGGGAGCCGAGTGGGCCGTGCCCACCCTAGAATGGCTGGTGCCCACCTAAGAATGGGGTGCTCACTGGCTGTACATTGGCGATTGACTCGGCTTTATCGGCCACCTCAGGGGCCAGGACCCCCTGGAAAATAGCCCTAGATACACTAATGGCGTAGTTTAATAGATCTAAACGTGCATAGATAAATACACAGATAAATAAGAACAGACGGCGAGAAGCCACTTTGTTTCATACTATGTATAAACCTACTGGGTAAAAATAACTTATGTAAAGGACTTCGAGACAGACCGCACATATCT
Organism: Blastobasis adustella; assembly: GCA_907269095.1. Lineage (NCBI taxonomy): Eukaryota > Metazoa > Arthropoda > Insecta > Lepidoptera > Blastobasidae > Blastobasis > Blastobasis adustella. The sequence goes on from OU026120.1 coordinate 370,314, forward strand.
AAATACGGGGTGATTCCTGACGTAACTAACATATCAAGGCGCAACACAAGTTCACAACGTAAGTACCTAGCAGATTTTTGTGAATAGACGTAAACATGATACAGTACAAGATGATATGGTACTGTAATGTATTATATTGAATCCGTCTCAAGTCCTCGCCGGACCAGACTGTCCTCCAGATTTTTGTCCTCCGCGGACCAAACTGTCTCGTCTGCACAGTCGTTTGCTTAGCATCTTTTATACTCGCGCTTAGTCGTATATTTTGATTTTATGCTGTCTTGGCCGCGGCCGCGGCGGCGTGGGCGCGGCCCACGTGCCGGCGACATCGCTGCGCGCGCGCCGCTGAGGACAGTGCCACCAACTTTATAGTAGACAAAATCGGAACTAAAATTGACAGTTTGAAACACCCACTTCTTCACCCACTGGCGAGGCTGTCAGCTGTATAGACAAATTTGTCTCACAGTCGCACGTAAAGTGCCACTAACTTATCCCGGTAGCCTAAACTGGAACTAAGTGTCGCTATTTTGAAATGTCACTTTGTTGTCAACAGCAGCGACGCTGTTACCGGTTCAGATAAGTTTGTGGCAATCTAAGTGGGTATTGTGGCCGCTCTAAGCCCGCGACGCCTCCGCTACCACTGTGTAATTTGTTGTCTTAGGCGGGTGAGGCAGCCGTTCGTCGAGATATTCTGTCTGAACTACACTCAGATTGCGATAAAAACTTGTTTCCTAATCTGAGGTATTACACAATATGATTATGATATCCTTACTTCATAGGATCACTTCTACAGTAAGCTCCTCACGCGGTATGATGATAATGATGACGGCACAATTGCATTCAATAATCGCAGTATTCTTAAATTAAACGAGCACTTGTCATGGAAAAATAAGAAACTTCGTACCCATTTATTGGATTATTAGTATTATTTCCGTACGTAGCAACGTTGTAATTTCCGGCAAGCCTCAGCAAGCATGTATTCGCAAATTACGGTACCTACAGTGCAAGCGCAAGCGCAACCACGGCCGGGGTGAGGAACGACGCCAATTTCGCGGTAACGACGCCGCGCTGCCAATTTGGAGTAGTTTGAATATTTTTTTACGTTGACAAATAAACGAGCTGTCCCGTCGTATGGAATACTTAATGAACTTTCTTCATGCACGTTAACGGCTACGGTAGCCGGTCCCGCGGCGACCCAATCAAATCTCCCAAATATGATTATGTCCAAGCGAGTCTCCGATGCAATACACGCATCGCACACGGACTGGGCCCGTAGCTAGAGGCTCTGCATCTCCATAACGTATTTTAATTAGTTACTCCTAACTTGTTCTTGGCAGGGCGTTTATTAACCATTTGATTTACCCCCCGGCGGTGTGCTTCGGGAAGATTTTATATCACTGTTCTAGCGATTGATTGGTCAACGAATTCCTTGGTTCATCACAAAATTTTAATGTCGATAAGCTACTGATGGCGTAATCAAGTTAACGATATATCTATTGACTGATAGCAAAGCTATGGAAAATTATTGATGCATAGGTTTCTAAGAAAGTCGTGGTCGACAAGAACCGCCTAACTTATAATGGAATAAGTATAAGTACAGTAGTAAAAATTTGTCTGCACTTGACCTGTCGACTGTCGCTCAACGTTCGTCGAGATTTCGTCTACCCTCCTCCACCAAGGGTCCAATCGACCGCTCTGTCATACGGACCGTGTCAGACCTAGTTACGGGTGATGCACAAGCTTACTTGCCGGTAGCTCTTTGGGCGTGCGTTCTTTGAGATTTCGTCCGTCGTAATTAAATTGACTTCTTTTTATCGTGTCAATATTTAATGGTAAAACGGTGTTATTGACGCATTTCTTTCATTGTTACAGCGGCCTAACCTTGCCATCGCGCGGCGTGACCCCGGTCTACCTGCGCTGCCGGTCCGGCTCGGTCCGGTGGCAGTACCCGCGCGGGGCGCTGCGGTTGCTGTTCCGGCCGCCGCTGCCGGCCGCCGGGGACTTCAGGCTGTGTCTGCGGGTGGTGCGGCGGCCGGACCCGCCTGGGCTGTTCCACCAGCTCAATGAGACTGAGAGTGGTAAGTTGGGGGTTGGATTACGCCTACTATAATAGTCTCGTGTAACTTAATTTGTTTGGAAGACATACGGCCACCTGATGGTGCGTGATCACCGCTGCCTATGGACATTAGAAACACGAGGAGGATCACCAATGCGTTGCCCACTTCTAGATTTTCTAAAATGTGGCTCTAGCAGCAAACAAGCAACCCCTCCACTGCCAATACAACGGTGTCCCCATGGAGCACTCGAGGTCTTACTCACCGGCAGGTACACAATACTGTTTAAAATAAGTTTGTTGGGCCGTTGTATTTTGTAAGGGAGGTACTTCCCCAGTGTATGGCTGCTCCAATTCGGGCAGGACTTCTCTACATCTCTTAAAATTCCACTCACAAAATGATGTTCTCACCACCCCCAGAGCCGACGCCGTTCCCAGCCCGCGTGTTCGTGGAGGGCAAATCGCGGCTGCTGCCGCTGTACGCGGCAGGCGACGGCGACCCGCGCGAGGTGCGCTGCGTGCGCGCAAGGGAAGGACGGCTCGCGCTGTACATCGAGGCTGAGGTACGTACTAACACTAAATCTTTTGTTAACAATACTCCCGATAGAACTACCAGTGGTGGCCACGGCATATCATTGTTTTTACAGCTTAACTTTATTTAACTTTGCCTGCCGCAAGTTGTGTTCCGCGAACAGAATAATTTGGGCTCTTTAAACGTAGAATGATCTAGCCTACTCACTATGGGCTTGAACACAGGTATACAATAGAAGATGCTATGGAATGTTTAATGTTCTATGTAATGCAAAAATAAGCAAGCAAGCATAGCGCGAGATGCTCTCTTCTGTGGAATGCCTTAACACTCGTCAACACAGGCAGATAGATAGTGTCAGGGGTAGGTTTACTCGACCTGTCACCACGACCTTCACAATCGACTGTAAGTTCACCAATCCGCTTATCCACAGGCGGAGTCCTCAGCGACAACACGTCGCGAGGCCATACTGCAGTACGAGGCGCGGCCGCTGCCACGCCGCCACTACGACCCCGCCTCCGCCGACTGCCGGCCCTGCTCTGATGAGGAGATGGAGCTCGCGTTCTGCACCAGCGACCTTGGTGAGTAAGCTTGGTGAACCTGTCACTCGGCCGTGACCAGTCGTTCTAAGCGACTTGTTTTGTAGACAAACAGGCAGGCCACGGACCTGATGGATAACTGATCACCGCTGCCTATTGCCTTGCACCTGGACTAGCAATACCAGCGGCGTCACCTCTGCATTGCACACCTCTGATGGGTCTTTAACATACCTCTTGAAGGATCTCATATATTGGTCGAAAGGAAACATTGCGGCCGGGAGTCCCACATTTGAGTAGTGCGAGCGAGAATCGTTCTTTTGACAGACAGACGGAGATAGTGAAACCAACCTTGTAAGCTTTTCAGGTTACCGTAGTAAACCTCCTAAACGCTAATAAAATTTTGACGTTATAATTCGCTATAAAAAACTGCAACACAACTTGCAACCAATCCGATTTGAACCCAACTAGCATACTGAACCTGCGCCGGCGCAGGCAGAACGTCGCCCGCCGCCGGCGCACCGCAATTTGTCGCTGTAATTGAGATTCCTCCCGCATGAAATTAAATTAAAAATTACGCCGCGATATAATTTCCTCCGCCCTAACTACCGCGGAGATATTTGCTCGGCCGGCGACTCGCCACCATGCATTTATCATTGGGCCCGTGATTCGGGCGAAACGCGAAATTTCTCCCGTTTACGCTAAACGGGCGAAAACAAAAAAATTGTCGACGCGCATTGTGAGGCGCTTTCATGTCGCGCCGCTAAGTGCCCCGAGATAAGTTCTTAGAAGCGGAGATAAAATTGCAAATCATACCGGTTTCTGATTTACGGAAGCCTTTGCATAAGTATGCGACGGGATCGGGTGGCCGACTCCTCGCCGGCTACTCCGGCTAGATTCAATTGCGTCCGTAATGGCGCGGGCGAGCGCGGCGGGCGAGCGCGGCGGGCGGCGGCGGCACGCGACGCAGCGGGAAACTCATGTTCATTTTTTCCAGTTGTTTGATAAATTATAATAGCGGAGTTATGTCACTGCGCCCCGCGGGGCGGTGGGCGGCCGCCATTACCCGCGGCCGTCATAGAGATTTCTGTTTGTCATGCCACGTAGTAATTATTGATACTTTTTACCGGCACGACATCGGGCCGGCTTAGCTCGGATTTACCGTGATGAACGTCTTGTGTGGACGCAATGGTGCTACGCGGCGGCCTCGCCCCCCGAGACTAATGGCCGTAATAGGATTAGCTTCAAATTGTAATGTAGATGATTTGAAAACACATAAATAAAGCTTTGATTGAAAATGTGAAGCTAGACAAATTGTCCACAAATTATTTTTGAAATACCAGGTGGCTAAATGTAACTAATAACCGGCGACCGCGATCGAAATTTATCATTTTATTTCTTGGTCTTGCTCCTAAATAGCTCTGCTACAAAAACACGTGAGAACTAATCCTGTAGGTAGGCTAGGCCTGCGTCCGACATGTCTCAACCTCCTCGTTAGTCAAACTTAAAAGCCTTCGCTATAATTACCGCGGGTCGTCGGCCGCGCCCGATCGCGCACTATTCTTTATCTATCTCAAACAAAAGGCTGGCCCAAAAAAGACTGTTACATTTGCGCTTACTCACGCCACGCCAGGCACCGACAACCGACAAAAAGTGATTGCGTCGCAGCGACAAAAGGCGACAACGTGATTAATACTTGGTCGCGCCGTTTGGAGAATGGCGTGCGCGGGCGCAGCGCTAAATGTATGCTAAGGCACCCATCAGGGTGTGGCTGTTCTTGATACCTACTTGGGTATGTAAAGTTGGGAGCATTGTTTGGGAGTCGAACTGGATTTGTGGCTATTGTTGTACTTACATTGTACTTTACCGGGACCAAAATGTCTCAGCGGACCATTTTCGAGACTTTTAACTGATTTTTTGTTGTGGTAGTAAACGTACGTACAATCATCAGCTTTTATAAGCGTCTTAAGAACTGTACCTAACTATCTGACAACCTACCAACTGGCTAACGTTTAATACTTTTAGTGAAAAATACTTAAGTGCAGTGGTTAGTTCAATAGGTACAGATGAAACTTATTACCATCTACTGCACAGAACAGACCACTACACCATTTAGAGGTAACTTACGGTACTTAGCTAAAAAAGTCAAGTATATGAACATTCCTATGAAGAGTATTTTAGACCCCGACGAAAAAAAGAGGGGTGTTGTTATTTTTATGTGTGTAAGTATCTGTGGCTATGTGTGTGGCATTGTAGCTCCCGATCCAACGGATGGACCGATTTTGTCGAGATGGTTTTTAGCTTTAATTCAGTAGGTTAGAAAATAATAGAGTACCTATATATAAACTTGGTCGGGGGTTTTTCGACTTTTTCTGTCGGTTAGCTCATGATATTTCAAGAACAATAAGTTTAGTAAGTACCTATTAGCTCTATGTAGCAGCTGGAACACGCTGAGACAATAATAAAGTCTATTTTTTGCCACTTGTTAACGTCCGCATTCGCAGCGAGCTGTCCTATCCCGGCTGTGAAACTAGATCACATGACATCATCGATTCTAATGGAGACATTAGTGCAGACCAAGATAATTTATTAATGCTCTTTTTGTTGAGTTGTCGTACATGACATTTGGACAAGGACATTCGGCTAGCGTGAGAGAAGTATCGTTTTAAGTTTGTTATTCTTAGACTTGCCTATGATTATACATAGGTAGATAGGTAGGTAGGTGGCCCGCTTGCCTGTTTGTCTGCCGAATAACATAAAACAAAAGTTAGGACCTAAGCGTATCAAGGGTAGTTATGTTACTAATAACTTTGTCAAGTGATCCTTCAAGAGGTACATTAGAGGTGAGCATCGGAGTTGGTGAGACTCCATCCGTGTTGCTCATGTATAGGCAGGTGACCACATTGAATGACATAAATTTGCTGCCTCGCTAACAAGCTCCATTCTCCAGTGTCCCGTGGCGTGATCGTGGGCAGCGCACACCGCGCCGAGCTGGACGCGACCCGGCTGACGCTGCGGCTGACCAAGCTGCTGCGCGCCACCGCGCCCTCCGCGCCCGCGGACGAGCCCAGCGATGAAGAGGACGACGAGTATTACAGGTGATTGGCACACCATGTCTTTTTTATACAAGAGCTACAAGAGGGAGCGGGCCACTTGATGAAAAGTGGTCACCGTCGCTCATGGACATCCACGAATGCGTTGCCCACTTCTATAACGTGGTTCTGGCAGCAAAAACAACTGCCAAAGCCACGGTTCCCCGTTGAGGTCTGTAAGCCTTACTCACCGGAAGGAACACAATACAATTTAATATAGTATTGTTTGTCTGCGGTATTCTTTTTATTTATCTTATTTGCCACGTTTTGTTACATTGAAATATTATATTGAAGATCTTTAACACTTAAATGTAAATCCAATAACAGGCAAACTTACGTTCACAATAGAATCGATCGGGCTTAATCAAAACAAATCTCTATAAAGTGGAGGTAGGTACTCCCCGAGTTAGGCGGCTCCAATTCGAACGGGATACACCGCTATGCCCTACCTCTTGTAACATGACTCGATATAGACTGTTTAACCTCTTCTGGATCAGAATCAGAAATCATTTATTGTAAAACTGTAGTGGGTAGGTACATTGAGTTCTTGATCGAAACGTCTTAACTCACCACCACCCCAATTTCAGGTACGAGACCGACAACAGCCTCAGTACGTACGCTCAGCCAGCCCGCCGGCGCGCGCGCAGCCTCCACGCGCACGTCCACGTGGCTGCGTCCTGCGGCGCCAGCGCCGGCGCGGGGGAGTTCCTAGTCATGGCGAGGAGAAGGTTCGGACGATACTCCTTGGTCTGCGCGCCGAGGGTGCAGGATTGGATAGAGCTGGTGGAAAGAAGGAACGCGGAGGGTGTCGCCCATTGTGAATTGCAACATTGAAGTGCTGAGTTGACCGTGTGGGACAAAGTGATTGTGTTGGACGAAGGACTGTTTAAGGTTGAGAGAGTGAGGAGACCATACAGATACTATACCTAGCTATAAATGAAAATGGCTTGACTGGAGCCGTATCATATTTGAAAGTAACTGTTTTGGTTATCGCATACGCAACTAGTAAAAAAATCCGCGATGTAGCTAGTTACAAAACTCAGTCATAGGCGATCGAAATAAGTTGCTACAAGTTTAGTCTGTTCAAGTAGACTACAAGTGATACAGGAGCTCAGACCGTATCTTTAAGATTTGACATCACCTTTGGTCTTTTATCCCTAGAAATAAATAAAGTTTATCAATACATTGATAATGAAATAGTAGTTGAATTAAGAAAAGCTTGAGCTGTGATGGTACACAACGACACCGTTAACAACTATTTTTTATGTTATTAAATTCAACTATCACAGAGTATTCTATTAATATAAAAATATATTATCTTCGCTTGCCATAATTTGCGTAACGCAATATATTGTACATATGTGCTAATTAATATACAATGTACAGATAAAATGTTTATTAAATATATTATGTATATTTCATAGTTTAAAAATGATTTGTGGTCCATAGTGCCAAACTATAAGATCTTCATAAGCATGTGATCTCATTGTTGTACATATTGTAAAATAAGAGAGAATAATACTAATTGTAAAAGTAAAAATACTATCTTGAACTTACAGATTTTCATACATTGTCATTTACTTACTCTTAAATATTTTTTGATGAATGTTAAAAAACATTACGTATTACATAGACAGTTTGGATGTATTGTATTATCACGATATTATCTATCCTAATATTCAAGTCGAGTGCTTCCTATACATTAATTATTAAAAAACATATATTACAAAAACAATACATAACTATATTTTATAAAGACTTTTTAGGTAATCTTAAACCTTCAAATGCCTATCTTATTTTTGATTAGAGCGTTACCTAAAACTTAACAAGTTCAGACCCACCGTACCGCTGGTGGTACGGTAGGTCTATGAAAGTTAAATGGTAACACAGAGTAGTGTCCCTAATGATGTGATGACCTACCAAGCGAATTCCTAGAACCATGCAGAAAATTCAAAACATAGAACCTGGTAAACGGTACATAGAGCTAATTCCATTATACGTGTATTATTATTGTCTTCCTACACCATTCCTACATCTTGAGTTCCGATAGCGAATGACCTTGTAATAAATATTGTACAGAATTTAAAGTAGGTTAAATATATGTAGTTGTCGTTATTGTGATATAGATTACACCGAGGGAGGGGATGTTATAGAGTGCCTATTGTAGATATATATTACATACCTATTGAAAGCTATTTGATATTTGTATTTACATCTATTATAAACAGTATAATACATAAACTGTTGAAATAAAATAGTTTACAAAACTATGAAACCTTGTTTTCTTTTGTTTGCTAGCTGGCTACAGAAGAGTGGAAGCAACTAACACAGGCGTACAGAGGCTAGGCGAGAATTTTCGGCGATCCCATACTAACAAGCCGGTTAGAACCATTGGCTGGTTGAAGGGAGTTTGGCTTCCTGTGTGTTCTACCAGCTGGAAAATGGGCAGTGTTCTGAGGAACTATTTGATTTGGTGCCCACAATACCGCCATCGAACCACCCGCCGTGGGCTGGGTACTCATCCCCATTACGTAGACCCTACGGTGTCCACGTGAAGATTCGAAAGAACGTTTATCGCTTGTACGATTTGGATGTGTCTGGGAGCTCATTCCCAGCCACAGTGTTTCCTTTGGACTATGACATGGGTGTATTAGAGATCTCCTTAGAGGCGGCAACGCATCGATGCAGCGCCCCTGGTGCTGCTGATGTCCATAGGCGGCGGTGACCACGCACCATCAGGTGGCCCGCTTACCCATTTGTCTGCCGTATTAATAAAACTGATAAATCAAAGAACAATCGCTCTCACCGGACACGGGGGACATGCAACTTATAAAAACAAATCCACTAAGTATATAAAATCACCCCTACAAATATGCGGAGAGAAAAGAAAAACTTGCCTTTTAAAAACGCCTAACTATGTTTTAAGAGCAATTTCAACTCTCAGTCAGTGAGCACGTTTTGAAACGTCAGCAGGCGCCACCTACACTATTATTGCAATGGCTATCTTCTTGAATGACGACCTTAGTGGTTCCGCGGTTAACATGCCGGTCTGCCACGAAAGAGGTCCCGGGTTCGATTCCCAACCGCGCAGAAATGGAAACGATAAATTAAAATTTTTGTTTCGGGTCTAGGTGTTATATGTCCAAGAACTCATCCTGCGGGTTTAGTCAAGATGCCAATTCGTAACGATAATATTACAGATATTTCAACTGTGCGCGCGGCCCTATGTGTGGGTAAACCTTGTACATATACAGACACGTCACAATAACGCCACGCCATTGGCACGCCAAGTGGTCGCGTCACTGCCACATAAATGAAAGCTGTATATTTACAACTGAGTTGAAAGCTGTATATTTACAACTGAGTTGAACTATCTATACGAATGTAGATCGGAATTTTCTGGATACTTTTGGCCGAGCGCGAAAATAAAATAAGGCAGGACAAACAACCGGCAAGTACGCGTGCGCATCACCCGTGATTAGGTCTGACGCGGTCCGTATGACCGAGAGGTCGATAGGACCCTGGGTGGAGGTGGGTGAAAACTTTTTTTATTGCCTAAGGAGGCACATGGACGGATGGTCCACCTGATGGAAAGCGGCCACCATCGTCCATGACATCTGCAACTTAAGGGGAGCGGATGCGGTGCTGGCCTTTGGGGTATCTGTAGACATGCCCCTTGGAGAACCCCAAGAGACGTGTGAATAATAACACCGCATTGAATATAGCATTTCATTTATTGAAAAAATTCACAACTGATACCACATAGAAAAACTACTCGGCACGGTTTAACTCTTAACTATAAATATCACATAAAACACTTTAAATTTATTAACTATATACATACAATACATAGACTACTAACATGGTTAACGTCGCGAGCCGCACGGCTCGGGCAGACCATCACAGATCACAAAATAAACGTAACACAAAATAAACACTTCTTTCATCTAATTAAAAATAATAGTTTAAAACAATTAAAAATAAAATTACCAATTCAACAGAGAAGAAAACGCATAATAAAACTTTATACAATTAAGAAAATATGGATCGGAGTTTCATAACATTACCATTTAAAATACAGATTTACATTTGAACTAGTTAGTTTCCGAATTGGGTTCGCAAAATATGACGCCATAATATTATGTACAATAAGCGAATCCGTACGGATCAACAACAAATATCAATTATCATAACATGAAACTACCTATAAATATTCATAATTAATTTGGATAATAAATAAAAACATCGCCATTCAACTTGCAAATAGAGAAAGAGTGTTCTCTCAATGAAATAAGTATATAAATAACTCTTCATGTGATATGTCATACATAATGTCATCAGAAATACGATGGACAAAATCCACAAACAACTGGATATAATAAAAATACGAATGTAGAACAACATTGATTCCAAAATTCATAAGATTCCGCCACGGGACTGGTGGAGTTAACAATTCAAGGATAGTTATGAAAAATGCTGTCAAAAATTGTTTGTATTATAATTTGCATATGAAATTGTAGTGGCACATTCTTGCCCAGTCTCATAACATCCTAGTACGTACCCGAATCACGCCTCAATCTAAACTAGACCACCAAGGTAAATTCATCACTTCCTTACTTAGTAACTATCTCAACACATACATTCCCAATGTCGTGAGCAAGTAGTTTCAGCCTTTATCCAGTTAAAAATATTGTTTTGTCTACACAATTTTTATCATGTATAAAAACTTGAGATGATAATTTAAAAACTAAAACGCGACACGAAATCACGGACAAAACAATTGAATATTGTCTTAACGCCTTAATTTCTATAACAACAATTTAGCCGACATTAGACTTTACTTTAATTGTGCGAATTAATTGTAATGTAGCTCATAATGATGATATTTCGAAAATATATTATAAAGTAAGTTATCGATATTTCGGAAAATCTTTCAACAAAATGAAAATAGGTACCTTATTTCTATAGTCACATAGAAAAATATAAATTTTTGATAGAATTACGTTTTAAAAATTTCAGTTCAGGATAAAATCATTTAAAAATAGACGTGCTCTTGGGGATTTACAATATAAATATAATTTATAATATTAAAAAAAATATATATGTGTACTTTTACTTTTGTTAGTGAAAAGAACGGTAAATATTATGTTATTGTCAAAATATTTATTATTTATAATACAGGGAAGCTCATTGCGATGAAGAGATGATGATGCACACTTACGTATACGAAAATAAAATAAATAATTGAAAAGTTCATAATACTTACAGACATATAAATAAATACGTATAATTACATTTATGTGAATGAGCTTTTAGTGACCTATATATAAATCAATACTATAAATAACAACTTTAATATTCATTTAGATATGGGGTTGTGTATTGTGACCAAGGAGCAATTAACTGAAGCACGAATCAGTACATTTTTGTTCTCTGACAAGTTACGGTCTTGTCACGATCAAAATAACGCCATTTCATTGGCAAAAATCTGTCAACTTTGAACGTTTGATTCTGACCAATAGCCCGACGAATTTGGAACAGACCTTAGTAGGCCAACAGCGCCATCTAGTGCAATTTGGGACTCGCGTTAGCCCCCATTATCCAACGCGCGATATCGCATAAAATTCATATTTATCATATACATATATTCAGTGACCTCGGGCCCCCGCTAGCTCTCTATACTAGATAAATTGCTTCAATATTGCAATTTCTTGAAAATAGATAAATTACAGTAAAAATTGAAGAAACAGAATCTAAATGATAGATTAGAAATGAGGAACTATCATGATAAAATAAATTGTGGTTAATCTACAGTGAAATATAATGGAAGTAAATATTATGGCATATGACGGGACTGTTAGGCGTCGGCAAATACGTAGTAAGAGAAAATTATATTTTCTACCCGTATCCTTAATACTTGATTGCCACTTTGTAATTTTTCCCCAGGCATTGATTAAAAAAAATTCATAAATACAATAACACTATACAACGAAACACCTAAATAAAATATTCGATACACATCTAGACCGCACTCGGTTACTAAAAATAGTATTTTTTGTACTATACAAAATACAAAAACCAATTAACACAACGAAAATAAAAATAATAGTCCAACTATCTAATACCTACTCAACACTTTTATAAATGCTCACACATCGAGTTCGCTCCGTCGATTTGATTCTGTTTTTATTTGTAAAGAGTTCTTCTCTAACTAAAATGGCATATCTTGAGTCTCTATTGGTAAAACACTAAATGCAGGGAATGAGTTCATAGTTCTACTCTTACACGTATCTTTGAACTGAGTATACTTCACTAGTCTTGATTCACGTTATGCTGCCGACAATAAATAATAGAGTAGTCACAGTACAGTAATACAGGGATCATAACGAATCAGGGGTCTAGCGTAGATGATCTTTTGATATCATCAAAATTTATATGTTAGACGTTTCCAATATGGCGGCATCACTTTCTTAGGCTACATTCATTATGATCCTTGATCGGTACCAATTATTATGAAACAATACTGTTGGGATATTCTCTACTTAGTTTTGTACTACGGGCGGCTACTGACTACGTTATTATAGACGGTACTCGATCATCGGAGAACATTCGCATCGCGAGCACAAGTTATACAGCAGTCGATCAAAAAGTAAATATAGATCAAATAATTAATTAGTTAAAGGTTCTAAAAAATTAATTAAAATTGTAATTGAATCAATAACGACTCATTAAATTGATACAAAGTAGATCATTTGCATTTTTTCTTTGGCTGTATATTTCAAATGCTTTAGAATTGTCTCTAAACAACGCCATCTAGTGAGTATGCCGAACTACACTTTTCTTTTTAAACAAGCTGTCAGAAAACAGCTCATTAGAATGTTCGCCGGTGACCGTTCCAAGTGGAAAGTGCCGTAATGAGCTCTACAATCCAAAGCCGCCGACTCACCGACACAATCCAACTTGTTATGTCAAAATGTGTCGGCGGCATATGACAAAATTGCGAAACAGACCTTTGGTTTCTAGTGTAGCCTCACGACTGAAAATATTTACGTCGCTAGGGGGCGCCGCTAACCACCCGGCAGTATCGATTAGCAGCGCCACCTAGCGGCCTCTACGATCACCACACACTAGCCAATCACAGACCAACATGGCTTCCACGCCCGATGAGATTTTTTATACCACCAAGGTAGCAAACTTACTGCCTGATGGTAAGCAGTAACCGCCGCCTACGGCAGTTTGCAATACCAGACGTATCCGAACCATTTCAGCCCTTTTTCGGATCGCTCGAATGGTCGGCCGTAGCGCCATCTGTCGGTACGAATACGCAACGCTTACTCGAAATCGATCGGCGTAGGGCTGAGGCAGTCGATCACGATGTCCTCCATGTTGGGTATGACCAACACCTTCTCGAACTCCTTGGTGAGTTTCTGCTCGATCCAGTTGGAGATGTGGGCGAAGCGCAGCGTGCGAGCGCCCACCGTTGGGCGCGCCTTCAGGACCAGTTGGGGGTTCGTGCGGAACCTAAGCAGATTTAATGCGTTAGATTCAAGAAATATATGTAAACTCTTTATTGCTTCATAAATAAGTACAGGAGTTACAAAAGTATCATTTAAGATAGCAAATGCGGGCTTATCCCGTAATGGGATTTCCTTTAGCCGGTTGGCTAAAGCCTTTTAGACCCTCTGAAAGGCGTCTAAAAAGCGGTGAGGTAATATTGGCTCTTAATTAAAGGCAATGTTTTTTTATTAAACAAAGTCCTATGTTCATAGACGGCGGTGATCGTTAACCATCAGAACTGTACACTGAAGGAATTATGGAGTCTTGCTAATTAACGTCTAATATGATTTATAACTGCTTACTCGATTACCTCTCTCTAATATAAAAAGTACAACTATGTGCTGTAAGCACCATATCAAAAAGGATATTCTCCCATTGTAAGGTGTACCCCGTTGTTCAAATGATCTGTATCCATAGGTATCCTGCATACTGATAACGAATGGAATTATTTTTAACAAGGAGACAACCCTACACATGTCACTTTTTGCGCGAAAGAGATACTACTCACGCGACAAAATGAGAAGGGCATATTTAGGTTAATATTAGTACAAGGTTATAGCGATTACAAATTTCAACAGATGGCGCGGCTGAGAAGTAAGGTCCATCGACACGCAGGCGGACTCCTCAGGCTTGACAGAGTCCTACCACCTGATCAACCACCAATCATTTATGATGTCCTCCTTCTGTTACTTTAGTACAAGTATCTCTACTATATAAATATGTTTTTACGTGTGTGTGTGTGTGTGTGTGTGTACTGTATGAGTATGGTTCCCACTGACCCGACCCAGATCCGATCGTGCGGCGGCGGCGGGATGTTGATGGCGAGCCGGCCGTCCAGCCCCTGCACCTCCAGCTGCAACTTTATGTCCGTGTTGGAGAGCCCCTCCATCGCGCGCTTCACGTACTTGTAGTCGGTCACCTGGCGAGGGAAAGGGAGTGATGGATTACGTGCTAAGTGGTAGCTACGAGCAGTAGGCTAATTATGTAACGCTGTTGCCGATAATTGTCTAATTTTAATTATAGAAATTGTTACTTTTGCGATTCCGTATCATCGATATCATGGGTTCAGTTGTTAACAAAGTTCCATTGCAATAAACTTAAACTATTAAATTGACCATAAGACCTCGCAAAAAACAATTTCACTAATTGAAATCAGAAAATTATTGGCAACAGAACTACGTAATTAGCCTAGTGATAGTGCAACTAATCTGATGGCCGATGGGGCAGTAAAGTTCTCGAGTGGCGACCATGTATCGGAAGACGCAGCGTGGGTAGGCCTCCCGCAAGGTGGACCGACGCGACCTGGTAAAGATTACAGGTACTACCTGTACGCGGAAGGCACAAGGCCGGCCTTTGTGGAGATCTTTGGGGGAGGCCTATGCCCAGCATCTTTTCGGGCGTCTTTCGACTCTTCGAATACGTTGTCGAGAAATAAAGTAAAGTAAACATACCCTGTCATCTTTTGGTTTCGCGAAAACCATACTCTCATTCCTCGTTCTGTACTAATAATAAATAATCATCTTGGCGTTAATGTCTTGGTTATGCTTGATGGCCCGCGGTCCACTTTGACCATGATCCAGAATTTGGCAGATCAGGTAATTACAGTAGGTAGAGCGACTGACATATGACCTCCGTGACTCTGCTACCAGGTTCCCCTGGTTGAATACTGACCTGACCAGATTGAATCATGGTTCATCCTTCATTCAGTCGCCTGAATGTGCAGGTTTCATCACGATGTTTTCCCCCACCGTAAGTATTCAACTAATGTACATAACTCAGAAAAGAGTCATTGGTACGTAGCCGCAGTGGGATTCGAACCCGGCCCCTCTCGCTTACTAGTCGAATACTGTAACCAATTGGCCACGACCTTTCCCTTCCGATTCCACGTTCCGCACTGACCTGCTGGAAATACTTGTTGGTCGCGATCTTGTCGACCATTCTCAGGAATTTCTTCTTGGACGACCCGGGCACGGCGGCGGGCTCCGGCGGCGGCCTGCGAGGACATTCACATATTACTTGCTAAACCTCATTAACAGTAACAAAGTAAAGCATGTCATATAGGTTATATTCTACCACATTTATAAATCGCATCAGCAATATTTATTTTCAAAAATTGTTACAAAAACGAGACATTTTCGCTTAATTCAAAATTATACCTTATGTTTCGTTTTCAATCAATGTATGTGTTTATGACTGGGCGTGTAGGTACATGCAAATGTGTGTGTGCGTGTGTGTGTGTGTGTACATGTATGCGTGTCCTACGCAATGCGTATATGCATGTGTTAGCGTGCGAACGTATGTGCCTCCATGCGTGCAAGTGTATCCAACGCCGTGTGTATATGCATGTGTATTAGCGTGCGAATGTGTGTGTGGAGGTGTACAAGTGTGTGTATCCATGCGTGCAAGTGTGTCCGTGCCGGTGCGTGCGTGCGGTACTCACGAGTCGCGGCCGCGCACGGTCTCCGCGCTGTCGACGGGCTGCAGCGGCGGCGTCTCGTCGTCGTCGGACGACTCGGCCGAGTCCTCCATGTCAGAGTCGAACACGGCCGGCTTGCTTTTCTGGTAGGAGCGGGTTCGAGAAAACAACAATATTAATTCAATGTAATGTTTTGGTACTATCGCGGACATTAAAGTAAGTAAGAAAAAGACATGCCTGGACATCCACGTAAACAAAAGGAAACACTAGTGTAATTCGAAGCCATTCGGTAGCTAAAAACAATAAACTAAAACACGACAGAAAAAATAAGGTATGAGGTTTGCATTTGTTATTTGCATAATTCAGAATGCTTGAAAACATAAATATCAAATTTTTTAACAAACTATAGAACTGGCAATGATTCAAATTCACATGAAGCACTCCAACCATCTACATAATACTCACTGATTGTCCACTACTTTCAGGCTATAAAAACAAAGTTTTGATTACATATTTGAATACGTCGAGTCCAATATTTGATTACAGTGCCCATGAGCTGGACCACTGAAATTATTCCTTTATATATAAATTATGGTACTGTATGGTATGGTATTTCAACTTTTTTTTTAATAATTTAAAATTTTAAAAAAGAATAAAGACAAAAAATAGAGCATTCTGACAAAAATCGGACAACAAGTGTCTACCACATATAAATAAATATTCTTGGAACCATTTAGCTCGCTTATCTAAGTAAACTACAAATGCCAGCAGCGTTGTTTTATTCCGGTATGAAGGAATTATTTGAGAGGTTTCAAATAATACAACCGAATCGGAATTGATCGATCGACCTTCCGAGATTCACAATGTCACAGATATGGACACCTGACTCTCACCATGCGTACATATCAACAGTCATTGCTGGACATGGATTTCAAAAACAATCCACGCAATGACAAGCGGTTTGGAGATTTATTGAAAACACACAATAGAAAACGCTGCTGCCCATTTTCTGGACTACTGAGGTCCTGGCTGGTCTGCCTCCAAGACGAAGAAGACGATGGATTATCTCGACAGTCAACGTGTCAGTGATGTCATTCGAGGCTTATAGCGACTGATAAATATCGACACCGCTATTGGAAGAAACCAAAGCTATACAAAGAGTAAAGCTTTCGAAATAACTTTTCTCGCTCGTACTATTCGGATGTGGAATGAGTTCCAACCACAGGGACTATGATATAGGATCCTTCAAGAGATGTACTAGAGGTCTCATTAGCGGTGGGCAACGCATTGGTTGTTTTACTCATAGGCGACGGTGATCAACTGATCACTTCCCATAAGATGGCCTGTTTGCCTGTTTGTTTGCCGTTTAACTAATTTATTTATTTATTAAACAGTTTATTGTACACAAGATAACAAATACAGAGAGTACAGATTAGTTACGACACAACAGGCACTACTTATCTTAATTACTTACTTATGTTAATAAGACCTTTGATACTAACACAATATGAACAAAATAGTCCGAAATAAATGAATTTAATTTAATTTTTTATAACAACAAAGATAGCTGCAAGGGGCACTCACCCTGAGAAATCGCTCAAAGGGCAGTCCGGTGTGCCCGCGCCCGCGCAGCGACTCCGCGCTGTCTTCGGCGTCCAGCAGCTGCTCCTCCAGGGTTATGTCTGAGGGAAATGTTGCAAGTTTCAGTGCTAGGGTATTAGGCGCAGAACAGATAGCCGATAGCAGTCAAGTTCTCGATTGGCGACCACGTACCGGAAGACGCAGCGTGGGTAGGCCTCCCACAAGGTGGATCAACAGCCTGATAAAGACCAGTACCAGTTGAATGCGGAAGGCTTAGGACTTTGTGGAGATCTGGACTAATAAAAAAAAATGTAGACTCACTCTTCTCCTTCAGCTTCATGAGGTTGATCTGCGTGAGTATGGTGATGTAGGCGCCGCCCGCGTAGCGCAGGTCCGCGTCCAGCCACAGCCCGCGCTCGTCCCACGCCGGGGACGCCACGCGGGCCACCAGCGGGCAGGCCCCCAGCAGCGACAGCTGCGTCACCACCAGCGGGGACATGAAGGCCGGCAGCTGGAGGGGACAAGGTGGGGATAAGACATTAGGCCACAGCCCCATACGGCCTCTAATTCCCGGGGCCCTATACACCATCTACCTCCCACGACCCCGCACGCCCTGTCCCAACCCCGCTCACCTTCAAGGTATGCAGTTTCCGCTGTATGCGCGCCTGCATCCGCTGCGCCAAGGCGGCGTCGCGCATGACGTCGTAGAAGACGCGCGCCAGCGCCGTGTTCAGCCACGACACCTCCGCCGGCAGCATGCGGCACTCGCACGACACGCCCAGGCGGCCCGCCTGGGTGCCGAGAGACCACGTTCATATTCATATTCATTTATTCTAGTAATGTACATACATCGTCATCATGTAGCTAATTCATTGAGAATATCAATAAAAATTAACAAAAGTTAAGTTTCAAATAATAAAATCAAACATTCTAGTAAATTATTAAAATAATACAATGCATCATATCAACAATATTAATATAAATAACAATATAAATGTCATAATTAAAATTCATTAATTTGCGTCAATAAACATAAATTCATAATGTCCTTCAATAAGAAACGAATAAATAAATTGTAAATGTCAAAATAATTGAAGTACCTATGCCATACTGAATTGAACGTCAGGAACTTGTAATTAGGTTAAATTAATTGAATGTCAGCAGAAATCACAAAAAATTAAAACAAATCATTTAATACCTACAAACAACAGAAGGGACAGAAGGAATTCTACCATTGGGTGGAGGAGCCCTCGAGCCACGGTATACGAGTGGGTTTGGGCAATGAAAGTACCCCTTCCAGTCATCGGGAAACACCACGCATTCACGCGTTGTGAATCTTCCAGCTATTCGCAAAAACCTGAGGGTCGATCTTTTTCTTTTTATACCACAAAGGTGGCAAGCTTACGACCTGCCTGATGGTAAGCAGTCACCACAGCCTATGGACGCTTAGATCTCAAGCGCTTCTTCTCGTGCGTCCTCGGTATAACGTGGGCCACGCCATGTCGAGTCTGACTGTGTCGTCTCTCAGATGTCGGCCACGGAGCTTTTAGCGTGCGTTTGTGGGCGCTTGGTTTAAGCGACTCTGCGGAGTGCTCATAAGGTGGGGGGGAAGTGGCTTTAGATATTATGGACCACATTTACTTATTTAGGGAACTTCGCGAAGCTGAGGAAGTTCGCGTGTGGAGAATGCATCTGCACATGAGGAGAATAGAGGAGGAAGAAGTGAAGAAAGATGAGAGCTGGCCGACCTGCGCTCTCGGTATTTATTCGACCTGTGACATGAGCAGTATCACTACTATACACAGAAATTAAAAATAACAACGCAAACAGACTCTCAAGAGCTATAAACAGGTTAATCATAATGCGACTATGTTAATTGATTGACAAGCTAATTTAATTTTGTTCAATAATATGATGATTGTTCCAATTAGTTTAACCATAATGTTTGAACTACAATTAACTGATAAGGAAATGCCCACAACGAAGCGTACAAATTGAACAACCATTTAACTATGCACTCCAATATAATTGCCGAGTAATCTGTAATAATAAAACAATGTAATGACTAGCCCTGACCATTATCAGTCTAGTGCTTCTGTACTGACAATATACGCCTAGTATTTATTTCTGTTTATGTGTAGACATTTTAGAAGAAACAACTCTAAAATTAAACAAAATATACTGATGTTATCTTTGTCCATCAGTAACCACTATGAAACGTGGGAATAAAGTGATAAATATAAACCGCGATTCATCTTGGCATCATCGTCCCGGATGTGCTCTTGCGCGTGAGGGCCCGGGGTCCGAGTTGACCATGGTCCTCCAGGATTCGACAGATCAGGTAACTACAGTGGAGCGACTGCCATCAGATCTCCGTGACCCTGTTAATAGGGGAACCTAACCGGATTGGGTCATGGTTACACATTCAGTCGCCTCAATGTGCTGGTTTTCACATGATGTTTTCCTTATTATAATAGGTAAAAAACCGCGAATAATCTGATAACAGCGGTTTCATTTATAAACAAACACGTACTAGGAAATTCAAGATATAGTATCTACTATCAATAAAAATTAAGTGTCTTTACATTAGATTTATCGAATTTATTTATAAACTAACTAAGCTACTCATTCATGGGTGGGGTCAGTCATAAGGGAACGCACACATACTACGTGACCCATTTCTTTTTGGTCCCCTCCCCCCCTGCGTTGACAACTCGTAGTATAAGACCTCCCCACCCCTCTAGTTTTCACGTACTAATTCATAAATATGGCTTTAAATAATTTGTTGCAAAAAGAAAGTTAAAAATAAATATTTGGGTCATATTTGTCTTTATCATAATACGGCGCTTGGCGCGTGACGCAGAGTGCGTGCATATCTACAATTATATGTGAAGAAAATTTGGATATAGCTCGAAATATCACGAGAATTTCCTAGAAAAATTGATTACGTGACGAAGACCTAAGCTCTCTCCGCCCCTGTGACCAAGCATGGTATTTTGGATACCCCCCCTTCCCCCCCTAAACAGGTCACGTAGTATAGGTAGGTTCCCGAATACCTGATTGAAGTCGTACGCACCTACAGAAAAAGACTACTGATTATTTTATATCAAACTTTGTAATCTACGCAAGATTTATGATATTAATATGGGTTATTTGGAAAGACTGCATGTTGTTGTCCGTTTCTGCAAACTGCATTTATTAATGAGTTGTTTAATGAATGTATTTTATTTTTACCCACTAAGGTGGCAAACAATGGTACGGTCCGTATGATTGTAAGCAGCTACCGTGGCCTATGGGCGGTTGTAATCCAAGGGCATCATAAGAGTGTTGCCGTCTCTGAAAAATCGTTTTCGCTCCGTTTTTTAAGAACTAATATTAGAATTAATTCCGGTCTTTCTCATAGAGCGCCTTTTATAAGTCGTATCGACATTATTCGATTGTGTAGGGAAGTGCAACGTTGTCTAAAACGGAATGTTATAAAGAAAATATACCGTCACGGGGTGCCAAGCGGCTTGGTCGACTTAGCTTCGCCAACGTTGCGTCCGTGGCGAGTGGGAATACCAATAAAATATAGATCTTATTTCTTCACGTTAAGATTTTAAATACCGAGACCCTGCGACGCGGCCGGCTACGCGAAAATGACGCTACGCGAGATATTTTCGCGACAATCCCAATTCCAATGACTTGTTCGCTGGTACATCGGTGTAACTTATAATCATAATAATCAGCTGTAAAGTGAATGGACCCCCTAGCCCTAACATACATTAAATGTATGGTAGGGGGAGGGGGTCAGTTCTCTTTGCCGCCGACTGCACTACCACAGAACTCTAAACTAACCCTAGTACTACTGCAATCGCAGACAGTTACCGCTTACCATCAGCTGGACCGTCTGGTCGTTAGTCACCGCGTAGCATAAAAAAAATCACTACATAAATAAGTATGAAACCATAATGCTAACATCTTTCTTCTTCCGTTTGCTTTTGGAGCGCGCCGCGGGGGAGGGCTCGAGGTCGCACATCACGCACGCCTCGCTCGTCAGCTTGTAGGCGGTTTCGTGCGACTGCGGCACAGATCATGGCTGTTTGCTACTCTATTTACTTCACCTACTCGTACACTATGAATAGGATTAGCACTGAACTGTAGGTAAGCGGCTATCGCAATAGATCAGTAATGATCGCAGTGATACTTGGACTGACCTAGCCTTGAAAACCCCACTCCTCAAATAATAAGATACTCTATGAAATAATGTAGGCTGAAATATCTGACCTGAGTACCATGGATGTAGCAACTTGATTAGGATTCGTACGTAGCACAATTAAAAATGCAGAGAAAAACAGGCTGATGCTTGCTGTTTTCTTGCTCCTGGGCTATAACTGACATGTAATTACAGGCGTAGAAATAGTAAGTACTGTTGCTTAACGCTCAGGCGCGGATCCAGCATTTGGTTAAGAGGGGGGGCAAAAGTAAAAATTATAGGTTTTAATCAATGAGCGAGCACACTGAGCTAAACAAAATTGGCCTTTTAGTGGGTGGTCAATAAATAAATGGAGAGCGAAGCGAGCTCGGAAATTTTAGGTTTTAAAAGCTGGGGTAATAAAAAAAATGTGTGAGCGACCTTGAAATTTGCGAGGTTTTGGGTTATAACAGCCAGAAGTGAAAATTGAATGAATGAGCGAACAGTGCGAGCTCATGATCATGGACATTTTGGGTATTAACTGTAATGGGAGATCCTCACAATAGTAAATTAAGGGAATCAATGAATGAGCGACCGCAACGAGATGGTGAATGATAAGTTTTTTTTTTTTTTTTTTTTTTTTTATGTTATCCGGCAGACAAACAGGCATGCGGTTACCGAAACCTATGAAGAAGCGAGCGAAGTGAGCTCGAAATTTTTTGTGTTAAAAGTTGGGGTGATCAATTAATTGATGAGCGAGCGTAGCGAGCTGGAAATTTTTGACATTTTGGGTTGTCTTCACAGCAAGGGGTGATCTTTACATAAGTAACTTAGGAAAATAATTTTTGGCCTTTTCCTTCATAAACCCATGGGCAACTGTGAGTCACGAGTCGGGGTTCAGGCGGGGGGCAATTACATCCATTGCTTCCCCCCCTCGATCAGCGCCTGACCATCCCACAGTCAATAGTAGAGTAAGCAAACTTCCCCTATATTAAATGCAGGTCACTTTGCAGGTTACTGTACGTCGAGTGATAAGGTAACGTAAAAGAGGGATAAGAGCATTACATTACTTAACAAATAAATAAATCGATAAAAAATTATAAAACAAAAATAAAACTTGCTAGTAATGTAATGCTAGTATGCGAACAGAAATATACCGATCGGAGCTCGATCTAGAGATGCGAATTCACCGCTCGAAGGGTGCACCCGGTGTGCTACCCCACCAGCTACCCAATAGCCCCGACACTCGGCCAACCATCATCACCACTAACCTCGATGATCTTCAGGAAGTACGGCCAGAAGTACTTCTCGTGCGTGAGGTAGTCGCGGTAGAGGCCGTGCAGCGGCGCCGGCTCCTCCGCCCCCGACTGCGGCGAGTCCGGCGCGCGCGGGGGGGAGCTCGCCGACGGCGGCAGCTGGGGGGAGGACCCGAGGTTCGCCTGTGAGGGCAACCGTGCAAGCCATTATTATCCAGCAATCCATCGACGTCGGAGAAGTCATCGTCATCATCATCGACCTCAGGCAATGTGTTGTGCTCACCAGTTGGCCCCACTGTCGAGTAAAGTCTAGTCACTGTCAAAGTAACGACGTTCTTTTGGCTCAAATTTAAATGTCAACTTTGAGAATTTGATTCTGACCAATGGCGCTACGTATTCTGGTTACAGAACTTACTCACCAGTGGCGCAATCTGGTGAAATTTTGATCGCGCGATAGCCCCCATTACTGGACTTTTCATCCTCTTGCTAGCGGTATATTTTTTGTAATGTATTTATATATGTTTTTTTTTCTTTTTAATTCTGTTACATTTATTTTATATACATATATATACATTTTTTTATAAGATGGTAAATAAACGATTAATATTATTATTATTTTTATTATTACATCCAAGATCAAGATCCGCTCTTCTACTATGAATACGCATTCAGATTTACTGAAAGCGGTTATCTACCAAAATACCATTTATGGTGTTATGACTATACGTGCGACGAATGCAATCTAACCCGCACAACCATTAGGAACTAGCCGGTTCGTCGGAGTCGCGTCCGGCGGTCGGCAGCGAGACCACGAGGAGCCCTGTAACCTGCCCACTGATGGACTTGATTGATGGTCATAAAACATATCCAGTATTTGTTGCGTGAAGGGGTAAAAAACATGCATCTGTTCAACCATCCTTACAAACTAAGTGTGTAGCAACTTTTCAGTATTAGTAAGATGATTCTCACCGTGCCACTATACAACGAAACCCCCTCCTTATCCTCGTGCGCATGGAACACCGCCATCTCGATACTCTCGCGGTCGGAGCCAGTGGAGCCCGCGGCGGGGTAGGCGGCGCCCGACGAGCCCTCCAAGGCCTCGTCGGGCTCCGCCGGGGACACGTGGTTGGCCTCCGATATGGACAGCAGGAAGCGACGGTACCTGGGGATGGAGGAGCGTGGAGATGTACTTCCTATCGTGTGATCCTCCAGTAGATTTACATGTAGCGCCGCGAGAGACTGTTTGTTTCCTTCTCCCGACACTAAGATGAAGGAGATAGCAGTATCTATGTCGCGCCTTTTCCCGCTTATCGCGACAGCAACTTTTGCTAGCCGTACTGCATTGGTACCGCCTATCTATGATTGTACGCCGCCATTTTGATGCAATTGAGTTTAAATCAGTCGCAGCCAGACCCCTCTGGCTATGGCTTGCTGCGATTGGTCAATTGCGTCAAGATGGCGGCGTACTATCGGAGTCCTACCTTAGGCAATAAAACGTGTTCCATTCCTTCGCCGTACGCATTACAACGGTGAACTAAAGCAGTTCGCGCGGATAGCTGGAAGATTTCGTAAGCGAGAGGTACCGGGTTCGACCCTCAGTGCGGCCACGTACCAATGACTCTTTTCTGAGTTATGTACATTAACTAAACACTAACTGATGTTCTTACGGTGAGGGAAAACATCGTGATAAAAAGACGGTATTTATAACCATGATCCAACCTGGTCAGGTTTCCTGTTAAAAGGATCACGGAGATCAGATGGTAGTCGCTCCACCATAACTACCTGAGCTACGAAATTCTGAATCATGGTCAAGGCGGACCGCGGGCCCACACGCGCGAGAGCACAACCGGGACATAAACGCCAAGACGATTATCTCACGGATCCCAGTGTATACGCTTCTGTCGGGATATTACTGGGATCAAAGAAACTAAAATAAGTATTAACACTTACTTTTTTAAGATTATTACTAAGTAATGGGCTTGTTAACAATTAACGTTGTTTAAAACTTACTACCTAAGGTACCAAATTGTGAATAATAATCAAGGCGGACCCCGGGCCCACACACGCGACAACACAACTGACGATTATCGTTTTTTTGTGCAGTGAGCGTTCTTAGTGTACGTCAGTGGCGATGCTCACCACTCGTGCTTCTCCCGTCCGGTGCGCGCGAACAGGTACAGGTGCGAGTGGCGGCCGCGGGACTGCTTCACGTGCAGGCTCCACTCGCCCTCCATCGCGTTGTCCGCCATCTGCTCCACCTCCTGCCGAGAAGGGACAACACGTCAGGGATTTGTTTATTATCAACTTTATCGACTTTATTGATTCGGCGACCTGAGTGGTCTCCCGGCCTTAGTTCTCTAAGTTTAGGAGTTTCTCTATTTTCACATTTCGCACTCACAGTTTCTTCCAGGAACTCCTTGACGTTGGCGTCCGTATCGTCCAGGTCCAGTATATCGAAGGCGAGCGCGGAGCCCTGCGCCACCTCGGGCTCCGACGGCGTCTCCTCGGCGGGCTTGTCCGCGCCCCCGTTGCCCTCCGTGCTGATCGCCACGTCTGTCTTCTTGTCTGGAATTAAGAGGAATACATACAGTAGGTATTCACGGCGGTTTTTATACGTGTGTAGTTCGGATTTGTACAAGCATTCGACTTTTACGCGGGACCCTATTGTTTACGCGGAGTAAAAAGTAGCGTTTGTCATTTGGGAATAATGTAGCTTCGCTTCCTATTAGTGACAGAATTTTCAAAATCGTTTCAATGAGTTTTTGAGTTTATCCAATACAAACAAAAATTTTCTCTTTACATATTAGTATAGATAACGGCACGCTTTTTTTCTGTAGGTAGAGACCATATCGTTCCACTTGCTGGGGTTCTGAGAGATCTCTCTCGTTTCTTCCACATTCGTCATTTCGCAGGGACGAAAAGTGGTGAACTAAGTGTCAACTCAAAACAATATTTTAAGCTGCAACAAGTTTCAGAAGGATCGCAGCTTAAGTGGCAGTGGACAGGGCACAAAGCTCGCAGAACGGATGGCTGATGGGGCAGTAAAGTTCTCGAGTGAGGACCGCGTACCGGAAGACGCAGCGTGGGTAGGCCTCCTACTACGTGGACCGACGATCTGGTAAAGATCACAGGTACCAGCTGGATGCGGAAGGCACGGGACCGGCCTTTGTGGAGATCCCTGGGAGAGGCCTATGTCCAGCTGTGGGCGTCTTCCGGCTAATATTATGATGATGAAGAAGTTTCAGCTATCTTATCATTCAAATAAACGTTAAATGCTTACTATTAGACAGTTTGTATGTTTACGTAACGTAACACAACAACGCGAGCTTTGTTGCTTGGAAATACGTAACGCAATTACAGGTATGAGGCATTCCATCTTAGTCTTTACAGTGGCAACGGACCTGCGATTCTGCATTTTTGTTTGCTTGCAACCTAAATGCATGCATAAATCGTACATGTTATGGGCGACAGTTACCACTTACTATCAGATGGACTCTCTGCTCATTTATCACAAAAATAAAAAAGGCAGTGTTCTCATCCAGGCGGTCACACTCCTCAGGCCTAACAGAATATTACCACCGGAAAAACGGTACATTTGACCCGAGAGGGATTCATAAAAAAAACAATGAACAACAAAAATTACAAACCTCTATTTTTTTTTCTACCCAGTCTATGACGCAATCCTTCTTTGCTGCCTTCAATCTCGGCATGTGTAACGCTAAACAAAAAGAAAGAAAAATAATTAGTCGTATTCTAGCGGGAATCCTGCGTCAGATGTTATAAAACTACATAATAAGTAATTTTAAAACGAAGTTTCAAATTTACAACTGACGTGACAAGCCATTTTGCACTTTAGTGGTTTTGACATAATCTCCACATGGACAGGCGTTAAATAGGCAAAACTGACCACAAATGAAAAGAGGTATTTTCAAACGCTTAATAATAACTTAAGATTATATATTTTTATTTCATTTTAAGGACTTACTGGCATCTAACTATACTCGAGTTTCAAAATCAATTATTTATTTTGATCTGTTGAATGTACAATAAAAATATTTGAGCGAATGTATACATGAGGAAAAAACAGCAATGCCACAGGTAAATACCTAATATTATTACATCCTGCATTAAACAGAAGTCATAATGTTCGCAATTAGGTAATTAACGACCATACGGGCAATATGGCATGGTCAAATCCGCTTTACGCTCAATATAAAGCTGCATGATGCACTTCATGATGCTAAGGATAGATGCCGGTGGAGAGACATCGTAAAGCAGAAATTGACTGTTCATTGAGGGATTCACGACCCTCAGTAATGAGAAACTCGACGCAAGGAGGAAGTTTTTGTGTAGTAGTACGTCATCATTTGTACAACAGACCTTACGCCTCAGTAGCGCCATCTAAAATCGCGCTAACTGTCATTGCAGCCCACAGCTGGACATAGGTCTCTCCAAGGCACGCCACAAAGACCAATCACTGCCAGCGGTCACTCCATCTAGCCACAGGATGGCCAACGCCACATTTGCCCCATCGCGGTCCCCAATCGAGAACACTTCTCTGCCAGCATCCATCGGTTCTACAGCAAATATTAAAAGCCCACTGCCATTTCTGTTTTGAAATTCATTGAGCTTTGCCGACCACTTTGTTTCTCCGTCAAGAGGTTATTTTCTGATTACTTATGTGGTTTAGAGAAACACCGAGCAGTATAGTTCGCTGCATCGCGTGCTGTGCTACATTATTTACGATATTGAACCCTAAGGTTATATAAATAAGATAAACCATCGCGTAAAGGGTTAGATAATAGCCCCTTGGATGTGTCCAACGGCCTTATCTATTCCTGGAGACAAGCGACAATGCTTGCGTTGTTGTGTCACGGTTTAAAGGTTAATCATAGAAAAGATAAGCAACGCTGGCAGTATCCAAACAGGTAAGCTTTTAAAAGGCATCAGCGCCCCGGTAATATATTTATTCTATTATTTATACCATTTTGAATATCGTCGTATGGTAGTTGAACAGCAGAGCAACTCCTCCCATTTCACTCAAGGGCTCAAGGGTACAAAACAATATACTGGATTCAGACCTATTAGATGGTAGCTGGTGCTAGAAATACTTGACTAGCCTGAAAATGTGGAGATTTTGCCAAAAACTCTGCAAGTCTGGTTGTCTTTTACGGCTGTGATACGCTCTTTTACCGATCCCGTTTAATTTGTAAATCTTTTTTCTTTTTGTAAACCAAGGTACGTGGTAAGAATTGCGTTATTTTTTTAATGTCTGGTAACAACCACGGCACTTCACCTCTTATCTGTCTTCTGCCAGAAGAACTTCTTCCTCTTCTTTTGGCAGGTGTGTTGGCATACCAGTTACGTCTTACCCTCAGGGCGCCCTAACACTTTAAATGATAAGGTATACTTACAAAAACTATGCCCCATTTGTGAAACTTACACGATAGATTTCGCTGCACGTCGATTGTTACGCGCTAACGGCGCTGCACTTTTAATAAAAGGATTCCTCATCTTCAAAATGGGCCGGTCAGCAGTGTGGCTAACCGGCGTAAATGTATGAATGTAGAAGAGACAAAAAAAGGTGTGTTAAGATCGTAGCTTGTCGGCAGTCGATGGTCTCGGCCTAACCCTGTAGTCAGTGGGATTCTATCGTAAATGTGTATGTACGTGTCCTCACCTCTTGTCCCTCCTCCTCCAAACGAACTTCTTCCGTTTCTCCGGGCTGGTGTTGGTCTCGGCGCTCTCCATGCCGGGGCTGGGGGACTCGCGGCGCGGCTCCGGTGTCTCCGGCTTCTTCTTGTCGGAGGCCACGGAGCCGCCGATAGTTTCCTTCTCGAGGACCTGGATCTTCTCGTCCTCGCTTAGAGTTATGCAGATCGGGTACTTTTTACTCCATTGCCTGTGGGTTGGGAAGGGAGGTGAGAATCAGTACAGCGCTTTCAATAAAGTCATAGTTTAATAATAATAGTTATTTATTCACATTACTTAGTTAGGCACACTTGTGGTATGTAGAATTAACATTTGTACAAATTAGTTGTTGAACCCTGATATCTAAACTAGGCATATGCCTGTATCTTGGGGATCAGTGTTCTACCGTAAAGCCAAGATGTATTTTATGGTTACCACCACATTGAGCGTTACCTGTACATGCATTGTACGTGCGCGTGTGTGTGTGCGTGCGCGTGTGTGTGACTTTGCAGCACATCCCCAAGCAGTCGCATATTATTGAATATTTGATTCGCAGAGAGCTGAGTAAACCAAGTTTAAAGTTTCTTTGTCAGCTGATTGTTTGAGTGTCCGAAAGATGTGTATGAGGCGCCTTAGCGGTCGATGTAAACACCAAGATATTTAATGTTAGTGGTTTGTGATATGGGGCGGCAGGTACAATTAAGGCTTCGGTTGCAATTTGAATAGACGAACAATTGATAATTAGCGGGTGGCTGTGTGTTCTGTCTTATGGAAACGGGGATAAAGTATGTCTTCGTGAGGTTTAGGGTAAGTAGGTTCAGTTTTAGCCATTTATAAATTATTGCAAGATTATTTTCAGCTATGGATTTTCCTTCTGCCCAATCCGTGTATCACAACGGCAGTGTAATCCGCATATGTAAATAACTTGCAATTCGGGAGAATCAGATCACATAACTGGTTCATGTAGACTAGGAAAAGCATAGGCCCAATAATTGATCCTTGGGGGACGCCATACTCAATGGATGATTCATCACTCGTAAAGTTACCTATCTTGTATCTTTGTGACCCATGCTTTAGATAGTCGCTAACAATACCGTGCGCAACACCCCTGATGCCCACGCCATACAGCTTGGAAAGTACAGTTGGTATATGAACAGTGTCGAAAGCCTTTTGTAGATCAAGGAATATAATAATACATTTCTGGGCGTGATCTAACTTTCCAGCAATATGGTCGACCAGATCGACAACTGCGTCCTCTGTAGAAATTCCTGCTCTGAAACCATACTGGTGATCAGATATAATATTATTTTTGTTTAGAAATTGAATCAATCGCTTGTGTAATCGTTTTTCCAGATTTTTTATAGTGTAGGTAATACAGAAATAGGCCTGTAGTTTTCCACGTTATTTTTATCGCCTTCTTTATGGATCGGGTGGACCAAAGCCTTTTTGAAAGCGTTTGGAAAAACTCCGAAACGGATGGAGACATTATAGATGTGCGTGATTACAGGTATTAGATATTCGGGATTGAATTTTAAAATTACGGGAGATATACCGTCATAGACCGTTGATGAATCAGATCGGAGGTTCAGGATGATAGACTCTATTTCTTTTTCATCTATTTCAGTAATGACCATCGAGTTTAGTATTAACTTATGTTTGAGATATTGCCGGAGATATCGTTAGCGATGCCAGCCGAAATCCTAGCTGCAAGTGTTTTACCAATCCCAGCAAAGAATTTTAATGTTATCATATGTATTTTTTTCTTCTTAATATGTCTCAAACTATTACTCTGTTGCTTTACCATTAAATTGAACATTTTTGTGAACTAATATTAAATAGGGTTAAGACCTGGCGATCTGTGTTATAGGTTTGTTTTACAAACCTACTTTAGACGTCAGTTCTCTCATGTTCTGTAATTACCTATACTTATCAAATGGTGTGCATTATTGTATCACATGTTGCAGTTATGTAGAGAAAATAAAGAACACATTTATTTATTCATTTATTCGTTCACCAAGTTTAGAGAGGTATTGTTGTTATCCGACAGTTTTAAGAGTTAGTGAGGAAAGTTACGAGGGCGTTCGGTATAAGTAATTCTCTTAATTGTCTTCCAGATGGCTTAAGGGTTATTTTTAGACTATGTTTCCCTCACATTGTTTCAATTACGCCCTTATTTCATTAGTGATCTTATTGATTTTAACATTAGTGGAGTGGACCCGGCACAACTTCGTTCGCGTGGCGTCCTACCCCTACCCTACATTGCCCTTCCCCTACTCCTACCCCACCCTACACCTACTTTACCCCTACCGGTCCAATTTTTCTTGCTTATAAACATTTTTATTTATTTATTTTATTTAACTGTTTACTGTACACAATAATTATATACAGAGAAATATAACAGTACCTATAGAAGACACAACAGGCGCTGCAAACATCTCTTTGATCACTTTATCTATTGTTGAATATAACATTTCATGAACGCTACGTAGTTATAAAGATCAAAGCGTACATAGATACATAAGGACAGACGGCGGGAAGCGACTTTGTTTTATACTATATATGTATAGATAAGGGTTAACTGCATTTGCAAAAGCATCGTCGTCATGCGTTATTGAAACCTTAAATAAACTTTAATTAATTATAAACTTTAAAACCTTAATGAGTAGTTTGTATGTATAGGTTTAGTAAGTTAACGTTAAATAACGTTATTATATTTTCAGACAATCGATAGTGTGTGCAGTGTGCTGTTTCTCAGAAAGCACCATATCGAGTAGTCGATCTCAATAAACCTTGATTAATATGTTATGATTTAATTGAGATACCTATTCACACCACTGACGGCAAGCTGTATCTGTCATCCATGAAAATCGACGATTCACAAATTTACTCCATATTTAATATAACAAAAGTGCAAAACCGCAAATTGCCACAAATGTAATTGCGGTGGCCACCATATCCTTCAAACCGGAACACAATCGCCGCATTTAATTTATCATACTACTATTTTTATTTATTCTACGCAGTGCCAAACGAGCGGACAGCCCACCAGATGGTAAGCGGTAACTGTCACCCATAACATCTATGACTCATTTCAATACATAAAACACGTCTCTGGTTGCGTCGGGAATAAAAAATCAACTCTTGAGCTGTTTTCTGCCATAGGCTACCGAAGCAGAAAAGAACAGAGATTTGTTTTATACTATTTAGAACAGTGGACCATTTATTTGCCGATGCAAATTGAATACATGCATTAACTCGAACGCCTTGGAATTATTGATAACGCCAAGGTCACCTAACTCGTTTATAGTCGATCCTTTGAATTGCAACTAACCGATCGGCTTTCGATAAGCTTCACGCCTTACTCATTTACTTCCTGATTCGTGAAATATTACATACTAGTGGACCAGGCGCGACTTTGTATGCGTACACCTACTTCACCTCTCTCTAACCTTTTTTCTTGCTCATTACCTTCCTCTTGAATCACTCTATCTATTGTTGAAATCCGCATTAGAATCCGTTGCATCATTGAAAAGATCTAAGCATACATAGATACAAAGGGACAGACGGGCGGGAAGCGATTTCGTTTTATACTATATATATATATATATATATTTTTTTTTCTTTATTTAGAAACAAACAGTAATTTACACAAATAATACATTTCACTAGATAATTAATTAGACCTAAAGTTTCATTTCCAAACTTTGATACTTAGTAAGCTAACTGTTGCGACTGATAACAATGTTAAGTACATACATTAACCAATTACAAATTTATTAATAAATGCTACAATGCTTACATTAACAATTTGTGCCTTAATTTGTTTTTATAGTGTAACAAATCGTTTGCAAAGATGTCGATATCGTTCAGCGAAACATTATAACACCGTGTTGTTCTTCTCATAAACGAATTTTTTGCATAGTTTGTGGTACAGTGCTCAATATAAAATGTATCTTTAGAACGTGAGGAGATGCGTGGTATCTTAAAGTTAATTTGTTCAAGAAGAGGAGAAGAATCTATGTCACTGTTAACAACTTTGAATAAAAATATCGAATCTAGGTATGACCTGCGACTTTGCAAAGTAGGTAAGTTATGTCTCTTTGCCGAATCACTGTACGACTGAAAACTGTGACCTCCACGATAATCTAACGATTTCAGAAACTTTATCTGAACTTTTTGCAGACGGGCGATATGAACAGCATACTGAGGGTTCCATACCACACTGGCAAATTCCAAGTGGCTTCGTACCAATGAATAGTAGAGAATTTTTAGCGTGTCAGTCCGCCTGAACGATATATGGATATAGAAGACGAGGCTGAAGCGTCTTTTAAACAACCGTTGCTAACAAATGTGCATAACAAAACAGTACAATAACACTTTGAATACTAGTGTCAATATCCAACAAGATTTCATGATGGAGGCCAAAGAACTCCATAAAAAACTAGGGAAAACATTGTCTATAAATTATTAGCACTCATGTACCTTCCTACAGAATGATTCACATAATTAGTAACATGTGTGCCTATGTTGTTTTAGTAGTCAGGCACTTCAGTACACAATATTATTTCATACTGGTTGAAACGAAGAGGCGCGTACTCAGCTAGGAACTTAATTATTGATATTAGTGCATAACCTAGTTCCACCGTTATTAGCAATGAGCACGCATGAGCCGAGGGTAACAATTTAAGGTCGATACGGAATCAGATGTTTACGATAGGTGCTATTTTTCGTCATAATTAATTATGGAAGACGGGTTACGGAAGGCAACTATCGTGCGAGAGTAAGTGGTTGGCAGCGCCCGAGGAGGATATATGCGCTTATTACTCGTACCTACACCTGGCTTAATTCAGTAAATTAAATTCAGAGTCAAGAGCAAATCAAGGTGGAATGTATTACTCATAGAATTTTTGTATCATTTGTATTATGTTACGCGTCGCTCCGCTTTTCAAAAGGCGTGTTACAAAAATGGACCTTATTTTATGAGCAATACATTCCACTTTGATTTGTCTCACGCTTTTTGCTTCTGAATTTAGCCAATGTAATAACGACAATAAACTGATGAAACAAATTACCTCCACAAAGGGCAGGTGAGAGGACTCAGGAGTATCCTCAACTGTCGTAAATGTATGAGATGTAT
Organism: Blastobasis adustella; assembly: GCA_907269095.1. Taxonomy (NCBI): domain Eukaryota; kingdom Metazoa; phylum Arthropoda; class Insecta; order Lepidoptera; family Blastobasidae; genus Blastobasis; species Blastobasis adustella. The sequence continues at coordinate 404,333 of OU026120.1, forward strand.
TAATGTGGAAGAGACACGAGGGGTGTGTCCGGATCGTAGCTTGTGGCACTCGATAAATGTATGTACGACACGAGTATGTATTATCTATAAGCATTTGCAGCTAATCCTACATATAGATATTGGGTAGGGTACTGAACTCAGAGTTTGGCTTGAAAGCCGTTTTTATCAATCTAAACAATAAAGGATTTCCAATTAAAGATGATAAATGAAAAACGGTCTTATCGATTCATCGGTCGGTTTGTACCTTAATATTTATCAATATAGTTCAGTTTTGATTGCACTATAGTGCTTGGCCTGACAATAATCTGTTTCAAGAGATAACGGAAACATTGTTTCCTATGAAACGGCAATAATACCTAACTATCGTAATGAAGTTAGCTCCACCACGCTAATGAAAAGACAACGTATATCGAATCACATCATAGCTAAATATAGAAAATGTCTCTATTGATATATCTTTTATTTACGCGATGGACAGATACACCTTTTTTTATTATTACTTTTTTAACACCAATTGCGATTTTGTATCAATCGTGTAGAGTAGATTTCCATTGATGATGTCCTGGCCGATTTCTGCCTGGTTGTTGTCAATTTGATAAATATTCTTGCACATTGGAGACAAGATTTTCATTACTAATTTGAGGAGTGGACATTCTAGTGCACCGTGAATATGGAGTCTATCCTCTGCTTATCATTTTCTGTGGCAGATTTTCTCCGGTCTTTAAACAACTTAGCCCTCATCTCTCATAACTTGTCCATACCATCTAAGACGGCTTTTTTTAGCTTTTCGGCTGTTGGAACCAAAAACTGCAACGAATGTGCTTGCTCCGTACCCTGCCTGACCTTGCAACCCCTCCTGACCTCAGCATTTTAATTTCAGCGGTGTAAAGTTTCTAAACGTGCGTTTCTTTCACTCGCAGCACTTCGCTTACCGCTTAAACTGTTGGTATTACCAAGATCTTATAGATCTTGCCCCTTGTGCGAATCATAAGAGAAGCATATCATAACAAGAGTTTAACGAAGGCCACTTTTGTCGCCTAACTATATCTATTTTCACAGACCAAGACCAGATTTCGGCCCCTGACCTTATTACCTTTAAAATATTGTCATTTGGAATTAATTTGAAATAAGTGATTGCCGGCAGACCCTGCAGTATTATTTATGGCAATAATTGTAGATATGACATTTTAATGATAATTTGCACGCCTTATAAGTTGAATACACCTACTGGGCTAACTAATTTTAACACATATACCTGTACATTTTAAGCACCACGTATTCTAGCAAATAAATAAATTGATTGATTATTCAAAACATTCGGTCACAAGCATACAGTAGCGCCGGCGGTAGACTGTCTCATAATACGTTGGTATAGTGATTATTACGTGCCTTGGTGCTCTAGCAACGTGCGCGAGTGTAGGTACATTCTGAGTCATCGCGCATATGGGCGGTGTGTTGACTTGACATGCCTTATCTAAATAATTATAGGTAGGTACTTAGTTCTCGACCGTTTCAAACCGGAACACGGTTCAATTTTGAAAGACCATTTAACTAGATCGACAGCTTCTATGTATGGGAATTTCCCTATTCATTGCTGGGGAATCCCCAAATTACAGAAAATGGTTCACAAATTTGGGGCTAATAGTTTAAGTTTGTTTTTAAGGCTGAAGATGATTTACAGACTACGAGAAACTACAGATTTTTTTTTTTGTTGTACGTCAGACAAACAGGTAAGCGGGCCACCTGATGGAAGGTGGTCACCGCCGCCTATGCACATCAGCAACACCATGCCTCTAAAGAGACCTCTAATATACCTCTTGAACGATCCCATAACATAGTACCCACGATCCCATACATAGAACGGTCCCATACCATAGTCCAAAGAAACACTGTAAGGAGCTCATTCCACATCCGAATCGTAAACGTTCTTTCGAAACTTTGCGTGGACATCGAGAGGGCCTTAAATTAAATATAGTCCCTACCCCTTATATGAGAAAAAGGATTAAGCTTCAGCGTGTATTTAGTGATAACTGATAAGGTAACGTACAGGATACTGTGTGACATTATTAGAAGTGTCATTTTTTTGCCTAAACTTTATGGATTATACTTGCGCCAAACTGATACGTACTCTCTGTCAATTTAATAATACATTTTGGTAACGATATTATATGGGCCAGAGGTCAATTATATCAATCATGTTAAATGGTCGGTCAAACGCTTGCACGCAGTAATGAAGCGGTTCGGCCACTTAAAATCCAGTAGTGTTTATTTGATTTTAATGGCACTGTAATGTGCTTTGTAGCTAATAGTCCAACAAAATATTAATTACAAAATTAACTGTTTGTACGGTATACTCATCACATCTTACAGGTGAAGGCAGAGTATATCGAGCAGTGTCATTAGTAGTGTAGCAACAGTTATCAATAAGACACTCAGTACCAATAAGTACCACAGGATTTTGGTACTAACGTCCTATACACTACACCTCTGTCTGCCCGTCGAGCGATAATTTTCACCAGCGGATAGAGTGATTCCCGTTCCGAGAAATATACATGTTCTCTATTTAAAGAGAGAGAATAAATCTTGTAACCGTGCGATTCGACGGCCCCCTAGCGGTTCTGTACGACCAAGGTTTTGCGAAACCTGCAAGAATTCAACAGACAGTGCAAGACACCATGAAGGATTGCTAGTCAAGGCCGCGGCTAGCCAGACAAGCTGTTTTAGACCACACGTGGACCACATCGACACCAACCTATCGAGATGGCAGAAACACTGACGATATCATTATAGATCTACGTAGGAGTCAATTGTTGTATTTGTGCTAGCTGTCAATCTTGTCCTTTTGCGTATATTGTTCTTTTTGTATATTTCTTGTTTGTATGTTTATTGTATTACATCGTAGTGTGTTTGCAATCAAATATGTTTTTTTAATTATTATTGTTTTCTCTTTTTCTAGATCTTGAGCTCAGTGAACCAGTTAAATGATTGTCATGTTTCAAAGCCAAGTGACAGTCATGCTAAGTTTAGTAACGTTAGTAAACGTTTTCTGGTTATCTAGCAATACCGTTTTTTTTAATTGCTTAAACAAAACCAACAGCAGTTATTACAATGTTAAATAGTACTAGCCACACAGAGCCAATTATAGGTTACCACTGGTAGAAACTGGTTTTACCTGGCAATCTAAACTAGGTAGTACAGTCAAGTCCTTTTTCCTGGAATTTCCTATTGCGGAAATGCCGGTGAGAAACATAACAAAAATAAGACACAAACCTTCTCCTCACAAGACCCTTGGGCAGCAGCATGATCCGGGCGCCGACCAGACTGTACAACCGGTGCTGGTAGAATAACACCGGGTCCAGTTTCTCGTCCCACAACGCCCTTTTCGGTATCTTAGTTGAGGTGTACGATAACCTTAAACAGGGGCCTGTATGGATATGAATATTATGATTAACATCACAATAGATTTTCTAATGCCATCAAGTCTTGGGACTCATATTTGTATGAACTCACCATCTAACTTTATAAAAGCTGTAGTTGTTTTATTGATGTTATATGTAAAAGGATCATAATTATGAGATCTATAATGGTTTATCCAACCCTGAAACAAAGAATCGAGATTCACTTTTGAATTATCACACACACATGCTTCAATTCGTGCAATTCATTTGTTATATATACATATCAGTTACCTCAAATTTCTTAATTGGCCTGTGCTCCTTCACTGAAGGTATAGTGTACATGGGCAGACTGGCAGACTCTTTTCGTGGCAAGGTACGAGTCTGTGGCTCAGATTCGCTAAAGAAAGTCTCTGTTACCCAACGTTTGGAATTGCTTGCGATGCAAAACGCCCACAGCCCAAATATAAAACTGTTCCAGGAGCTCCAAGTTGGCAGCAAACAGTAATTAACACAAAGAAACAAAGTCAATAGACACATTGTGTAGCTAACAAAGTGTATATCATTAGTATTGGTCACATTTCTTGGCTTTTCCAATAAGCTTTCCTTCAGTAACGGCGGCAACGTAATGTCGGGTGCCTTTGGTGGACTCTCGGGCACTTCAAATGAGAGTTTTGGAGTGTTTATATTATCTTTATTGGTTTCCTCCATGTTATTGAAGACGTCTTCGAATGCCTCCACTCCTGACTCAACTTCAGTATTAAAATCAAACTTGGTTACGTCTGCTGGACCACTGTGAACTACATATCAAATACAACAAATTAGCATTGATACATACCTTACGAAAATATTCAGAAATTTACACGAAAATTTAAATAATGCTTACTCAAATTCTTGTGAGTGTCGTCACTGCCTTCTGAATTGTCTTTGACCGGGCTACCTTCATTCGGTTTTGCTGTCAATGGTTGTGTTAATTCAGACAAATTGTGCAAACTACTATTCAGTGATGACACCTGTGATGAATAATTTATAGAAATATATAAAAAATTTAAAATAATAATAATATGCCAGACAAGACCTTGCAATAATAAAATTGTAAGAATACCTGATTATCTGTGTCACCAACACTTATGTCAGAATCTTTAACAGCTGAGTTCTCTTCTGAATCAGACACTGAATTATCCCTTACTACTTTATCTTTTGCATCTAGAACATACAAATTACAAAACTATAGAGAACATTCTACATACTATTACTATTTACTCACATAATAAAAATAGAACAAGTACCTTCCGAAGATCTTGTTTTCATATCCTCCACAGCCTGTGTGATCTTGTATTTGAAATCGTGGAATATCCTCCACGTTTCATTGCCTCCCTCTTTTGGTTCTGGTGTTCCTTCAGAATTATTTCGCTTTCCAAAACTTTTCAAGTATTCTTTCATAGGAGAAGAAGTCACATCTTTAGGCGGGCTTCGACTCTCTTCGGTTGGCTTAGGCTCTCCGGCTTTAAGATCCTCGATTTTCTCAATAGCACGGATGGATTTGAAATATTTGTCTAGGATAGAAGAGGTCTTTTCAATACGTTTGGGGCTAGCACTTTCGCTTTTAGAGACATCGCACTGGGGGGTGGGGGGGTCGTCGTCACAAATGCCACACAGCTCCTCCAACTCCTCATTGTTAGCATTGTATCTGAAGGATAAGGATGTATTTGGTGATTTCCCTGAAATTAATTATTTAGTGTTCAAATAGGCCAAAAGATGTGATGGAAAAATTTTGACTTACTCATTTTGTATCGGTATTAACGGAAACGTGTTAGGTGTCTCGCGACGCTAGCAATTTTGAATTCCTACAGACAATAACAGCCACTCGCAGCGATCGTCTTCTTTGTCTCGGCCATACAATCTGTCCGATTAGATTTAATTCGCGTTGTTTATCGATAAAAATGCTCGAATTCGAATTTTGTACCCAATGTGATAAACAATGTATTCATGTAGTCGCAATAGCTAATAAATGAGTAATTTTAAAGTGTTGTGAAATAGTTTGGACGACTTAAAACATACCTGCGCCGGAGTTATCCATATTTTACACTAAATACAGCATTACACTAAGAAATCAATTACAGACATATGTAACAATGCAATAAATCGTAAACACAATATCAGTTAATTAGGTTCTATAACTTTTTCAGTACACTTTTTCTATAAAATTAGTGTTGACGAAAATCACTCGAAAAACATTTGTTTTTTCAGACGTTTCATTCGACGTGACATTTGTGTAATATGTTGCTACATCAAAAAGTTAATTGACATAAGCGTGACAGTTGGATATTGGCAACATTTTTCTCTAGAAAGTCTATGCTTTAAGTGATGTGCACATAGTCGATTACATTTGTTATCGGATGGATATTATAAAACATAAATGATTATACTACAAAAAAGACCGGCTAAAAAAAGCAAATTAAGACCAAGTGGTTTAAACACACTTCACATGTTCGTCAATCCGCGGGATCACAAGAATGTAGAGGGAGTATTCATTTGGTTCGTTGTTACATTACATTATTGTAAACGCTCGGAAAGTATTTAGACATATTTACTGCTTTCTTAAATAATAATACATAAAATAACACAAGGTTCAAAATGGCGGCTACATCTTTATAATATTGGAGTTTTCTAACTTGTGTTATAGTTAGAAAACCAATAGTTTCCGAGTTACTTATTACGTTTTTAATAAATAGAGTAAATGGGGGTAAATAGATTTGTTTTGTTTTCGAAAGCCTTTTCAGTGTGCTTTACCAGCCATTGTAAATCACACTGAAAAGTGTGCATGATGCATAACCATTTGGTAAATAAATACATTCGATAAAAAGGTTTTACACCCCTGGATAGTCTCTTTGACATTTACGGTTGGGTGTTTACATTTTTTATTTCATCTCCAACTTAAGGTTTATCCAAAAATGTACAAAATTCACAGATAACTACATTACATCTACAAACAAAATGTACAATATTCATAGACAGCTCTGCTACGCTAAAACAATTTTTATCGGATGACCGATGTACCGATTTGATATTTTTCTTGCTAGCGCTTTTTCCCGTAACAGGTTCGGGGTACACTTGACCATGATCCAGGATTTTAGTAGATCAGGTAATTACAGTATAGCAGCTGCCATCACCTCTGTGACCCTGTTTATAGCACTACGTACCAGATTAGCGATATTACACAGATGAATCGATGTAATATCGACGTATTTTGACACCTACCACATCCCTTATAGGCGAGAATGTTGAAGGTCTACCAAAATCCCGGCAAAAGTTATATCAAAAATTTCGGCGAACATTTACAATACGCTTCATGTGCTAAATTATAGAAGAAAAAGTGATAAAAAAGCTACAGCTTGCTTATCAAAAAACAATTGCTTTTTTTACATATGAACATTACGTCATTGACAATCTACTTGATAATCTAAAGTACAAAAAAAAAATGTCGACAGCCAATGGAATTTGCACAGTGCATCACTATTTTACACAACCATAGACAACAGACGGTAAGGTTTTCGTTCAAAAATATGTGCCATGCCATGCCCACGTCCATACGACGCGGAAAAGAAAAAAAAAGGTCAAATGGTGAACGGTCTCTATAAAGTCTAATGTCTGTCAAACAAATCACATTTCGCGACGATTCTTATAGAGTTCTCATTGTGTTTTGATTGAACTTCTACTTATCATTTTGCTATTTTAGCGGCTGAAAACTTGACGAATATAATGGGTTTTGCTAATTTTACACGTGCCATTGTTATACAGTGAAGTGATAATGAAAAAGTATTTGTTTTATGTTTGTTTTGTGTTAGGCTCATTTGGCCTCGGATCGCAGTTGGATAAAGATGGCAAGGTGAGGAAACGTGAGCATGATAGCGGGCGCAGTTCGTCGCCTGCAGCAGTTATGACCGATTCGTTGGAGTTGCCTTAGCCGAAGTATGATAAATTGTTAATACTGAAAGAAATCTCCAGAGGTAGTAATGGTTGGTCAATATTGCAGCTCAATACAGAGTTATCCCGGGCAGTTGATGACCGACCGCTCTTGTTGGCAACGCTGGGGGGCGGCATGGTAGCAGTGCACCCTGTCTCCGGTAACATTGTATGGAAACTGAAAGATGGTGAGTGCAATATTATTTGTTGATTGTGGAATTCTCAACACACAAATTGTGTCAATTGTTGTTGTTAATTTGTGTCATATTACACATGTAGCCTTTGTATTTTTATAAATACATGTTTTTGCTCCTAATTTGAGATTCCCAACAATAATGAGTCAATGCGATATTTATTGTTGTTGTAGGCGAGTTGATATTTTCTGATGTAATGCATGTGCAATTAATTTTAGAATTTTTAAATATAAGTTCGTAAAACTGTCACTAGCCACTTTGCCGTGGCTCATCATCACAGTCATGGTAAAATCTTTTATGTCTCATAGATTGACACTTTCTTACTAATTTACCATATCTATTTCCCCCTTAAAGTTTAAATTTCCAAAAATCTTTTCTTATCAGATGCTTACATGCCTTATGTTATAAAATAAATAAACCTATAATTATAAATAAATAATTTTCAAATATAATATAAATAATTTTCGACTTCCTAGACTGTACTTGACTATGTGTGTGATATGTCCTAGGTAAATAAACTGATGTGATAGGTGTGTTAAAAACTTTATGTGTGACTGTGTTTGATGATAGACATGAATAGTAAATAGAAAATATTTTTTTTAATTGTAGAAATCCAATCAATGTGAAAAATGTACTTCAATCTGAATGTTTAAGTATTGTTTTACAGTATATCTGTACACCACAAACTCATAAATGAATTTACGATGAAAATGTATCACAAGTATTGTAGATACAATTTAATTAGTAAGACTGTCTTATTAATTTCTTTTATAAAAATACTAGTGGACACGGCACAACTTCCTTCCCAATTCTACCCTTTTTCTCTTGATTATAGACCTTCATCATGAATCACGCTACCTATTTTTTAAAACTGCAATAAAAACCATTACATAGTTTAAAATATCGAAGTTCATAGATACATCCATAGACAGATGGTGTGAACCGACTTTGTTTTGTACGATGTAGATGTTCTTATGAGAGGTACAATACAATCCTGCTAATAATAAATTACACCCCTTACACTTGTGGGTGTCGTACAAGGCGACTAATATTTACGAGGCAAAAGATCAAGAGTCTCCGTAGTCTGGAAAATGGGCAGCAGCATTTTCCATTGTTATATTTAAACACTGCGATCTCCAACCCGCCTGCCAAGCGTGGAGATTATGGCAATAACCTCCCCTTTCGTGGGAGAGGCCCTAAGTCCTGCAGTGGACTGTTACAGGCTGTGATGATAATAATAAATAATAAAACTCACACATTAGGATAAACTGTGTACCAATTATACTTGCTAAAAATAAAAATGAAATTGAATTGTCATACTCTCATAATGATATAACACTATTTACTACATCATTATTACAGATTTGGATAATTATTAAAACTATTCTGTAGTGTGAAGTGTCTTGTTTGTTGTACAGAAGGAATATTAGTGGAAAGACATTCCTTGAAAGAGATATTTTACGAAAGTGAAATTCTGCAAAAGTAACTTTTTGCAAAAATTTTTCACTGTGTTATTTTGCAAAAGTAACATTCTGTGACATAACTATCTTCCTTTTGGTTGGTGATCCACATCCGGTATTGAACCAATAATATGGGCTTTTTATTGTGAACAACATTGAAATAAAATGCAGTTTTAAAGATAAAAACGATGTTGTGCCATGTGTGTAAGATAACTGCTGTTATCATCCCATAGTTACAGATGCTCAATTTTGTTATGCACCTAACAACCCTAATTAAAACCAATGTGTTATTTGATCATTCTGAGTTATCAACTTATCAGTCATGTGTTTAACCAGATTTTTTATTAAAATGTTACTGTTATAAATCAAGTAGATAATTGGAGTGTGTCTATGTATGTTCTTTTAGTCCTAGGTCCACATTATTTCAGGTGGTATCCAAACAAAATAAATAACACTTATATTTTTTTTTATTGTCATAGAGGTTTAATTTATTATATAAACCCTTGTGTTTTTTTGGTGACAATTCTGATATTATGGCTGCTATAAACGAAGCAATTGCATTAGTTAATATCATTAAGTATAAACCATAATTAAATTACTAAACACTTACGTTTTAGTACTATACTACTAGTACGTAAATCGAATCCCCTTAACTGAGAGTGTAATCGGTCTCCTTGCCTCGCGATTCTTGCCTCACGAGAGAGAAGGGGGCCCGCCTCGCCTCGTGTCACCTCACGCGAAGTCGCCTCGCGATACCCTCGTGAGAGTGAGGAGTGCATTATTTATTTATTTATTTATTTATTTAATTTGCCAACAGATTTACATTTTTTTACAATGCACTTAAACTACAGTAACAATATAAATTTACATAAATGTAAAGCCAGTAACAGGCAAATCTTACGTGCACTATACAAATCGCGCTTATAACGTAAGTACTAATTTACTACAATGAAATGAAATATACATAAAATGAAACTTAAGGTCATTAAGATCCTAAGATTAGGTATTTTACGAGATTAGTGTACTAAATGACTTTTGACTTAACAAGAAAAAGGAAGAAATTTTATAAATAAATCAATTTTTTTATATTTCGACTAGCCAGGCATTTGACCGCCATCTCACCTGGTGGTAAGTGACGATGCCGCCGATGATGGAGCATGCCCGTCTAGGAACAGCCTACACACTCTGGCCTTGAAGGCGTCTAGATTATAATGATCAGGTAACACACTCGCGGGTAATGCGTTCCATTCCTTGGCACAACGCATTATAAAGGTTGAACTGATTGTTAAAAAATATTCGAATATTCTATCGAAATTACTATTCGAATAATTCGAATATTCGACTTGCAAGCCCTAGTGGGATCCCATTATTTTTCTAGGATGAACAGTAACCTAGTAACGTTAGTGAAAAAATTTTGACGGAGCTTTGGTTCCGATTCCGATGTCGGAACTTCCGATTGATATCACACTTCCGGTTCCGATTTCGGTTCCGATACTATTCAATTGCAAGTTGTAATCTGAAATCGATCAAAGATATTTCTTTAGAAATAAGCTGTACCTGTTGTGATCTTATCTGTATGTCAATTTTGTATTCTATTTATTGTGCACAATAAATGTTAAATAAAATAAATAAATAAAGATTCAAGGCGCAACGGGCGGCTGCGCACGGTTAAGAACAAGTTTAAACATGCCGCGTTCGCGCGGAACGTTTCACCCCGCGGGTCCCCACTTGCTTCCTGTCGATTCATTTACTCTTTCACTTTTGTTTGTAATCTCTCTTCTACTTCCGATTCTGGTTCCGATTCCGATTCCGATTCCGATAATCCAAATTTGTAAACTCCGATTCCGATAAAACCATTTCCGTTACATCCCTGCCCCCAACATACAAATTCACAAACATTTAAAAACTTTACCTCTTTATACGTATTTCTAGGTATAGATAACGTCTCATTTAATTCCAGGCGTTTATGGTTCAGTGAACAGTTCATGCGGGTGTGTAGATAAAAATGTAGGTAGGTTATAGGTACAGTTGTAAATGGAAATTCCAGCTTCGGGTTCGCCTGAAAGAGAACCTAAGGCCGTTTGTCCACGGCGTTCGTCTCGCCGGATCCGTCATCCGGTCTTTGTGGACAAACGTTCATATAAATATATAGGCCGCTTCTTCGGTCCGGTTTTTTTCTCGGATGACGGATCCGGCGAGACCGACGCCGTGGGCAAACGGCCTAAATGTTGAACCTAAAAACAAAATCAAAGCTAAGAGCCACCTTAATAAAACTGGTTACCAACCACATCGAAAATGGTCTAACCGGTTTGAAGCTAGAGTGCCTGCCACAGGCAGATACACAGATACACATGTGTCTCTGAAACGAAGAACCATTTTTGTTTTTATGTCGTACGGTTGGCAAACAGGCAATCGGGCTACCTGATGGAAAGTAGTCACCACTGCCTATAGACATTAGCAACACCAAGAGTAACCAATGACCAACTGCCGGCCTTTCAAATGATAACCATATATAATTAAATTTGCTATTTGTTATTTTTCCAAAAGTCAGGCCACAAACCTTGAGTGGTTTTGTAGTCCACCACAATAGTTCTGTACTTTCGAAGCGTTTGGAGTTTACGTCCTACCTAATTACAAACTTTACCGTCCGTTACATGCTATTGGCTCCCAAGAACAGTCACAGGAGGCACGTGACGGAGTCTCCGGGTCCCCACCAGCCGACTTTCGCTCGCTTCGCCAACAGTATTAGGAGGCACCCCTAGAGGGGAGTTTGTTGTGGTGCAGAAGTTTGGTTACCGTCAAAGTACGGAATGGCCACCCATCCAGTAACTGGCATAGGCGCTTTTGTTATTGGACTAGCAAATCCAACAGCCAAAGCGCGCCACTCCGCCATTCCGGTAGACCTAGGCCACTCCGAACTTCAAAACTCTTGAGTAATAAAATAAGGATTTTATAGGTATATTACGTATCTCTTTCAGATGACTATTAATTGCTATTAATAGCCAGCTTATTTGCCTATTCGAGTAGTGATTCGTGATGATAAGTTAATTGCCTTATCGTAACTCCCTTGAAAATGTTATGACTCCGTCTTGTTAACGTCATCAAGCATTATTACTTATGCGTGTTAGTCAAGAACCTGAGTATATGTGGACTTTGTTGGGCATTTTCCGTCAGGACATTACCCAAATCCGTTAAAATTGTAGTTAAAGTATAATTAATCAATGATACAGTAGATCTGTGAGACGACCGCGAGAGATAACGGCATAGGCACGGTGTAATACCTATCTTTTACAAATAAATATTTTGAATCTTTGAATCTTTAGGTGTGATAAAGTGCACAAATTGGCGGAAGGTAGTATTTCTGCGATAAATGAGACAGGTCCATCCAAGTTTATAGCGTAGGTACTGCTGCGGCCAGCGATATCATTACGAAATTTACAATTAGTCTTCTTAATTGATGGCTGCCCATGCGATTTAATGGTGTCTTGTACCAGTATGAAGGATAAGTTCTCGTGCAAATGCTACTATTATTAAAATAAGTGCAAATGCTCTTCATTGAGATTCTTTCTCTCTGCATATTTGTTTGTGGACACTCGTTGACGAGCTTCCACAAACACCCAAACCACCAACAAGACCAAGAGAGAGAGAGAGAAAAGAAAAGGTTTTGGTTGACCAAAATCTGGCACCCCTGATACATAAGGTGACCACTTTGCTTAACTACCAAACATAAAACCTGCTTGTTAACCGCAAAAAATGTTCGATGGAGTATGAATAATGAATCTTCGTCTCTCCACCCAGAACCCGTGGTGAAGGTGCCGAGCCAGCATGCCAGTTTACGCCCCCAGTTCCTGCCGGACCCTCGCCACGGGTTCCTCTACATGTACGGTCCCCGTGGCGAGAAGCAGATGCTGAAGAAGCTGCCCTTCACCATACCAGAGCTGGTCGCTAACGCACCCTGCCGGTCCACGGATGGAATACTCTACACGGGCAAGAAGAGTGACACCTGGTTCATGATCGACCCGCTCACTGGGAGCAGGGAGCATGTTTCAGGTGCGTGTGCTTTCTTATGATAGATAAGACTTATGTAAGGCTGCAGGTGGATGCTGGGTGTGGTAATGGCAACCCGAGGACGAGTATGCATTTTCATCTATTTCGTAGGCATATGTCCAGCAGTTGTATAGGCTGATGATGATGATGAGACTTATATATGGTTTGATCATGTGCTGCGTGAGCCCTGCAGGTATTAGGAAAGAGGTCCCGCGGGAAGCCCAGGAATGGATGGATTGACATCACTGAGTCGGATGCGAAAGCCAACAGCCTACGACGTGAGGATGCTGCAGATCAAGCGAAGTGGAGCAGGAAAAGCAGGAAAGCGGAATCCTCGCATAAGTCGGGATTGACCGCTCGGATGACGACGAGACAAGACATTCTCTATTGTAAATTTTTTTCGGTGGCAGGACTTTGTCAACGGTGTATAGTCCGCTCGCATACGTACCGCTGCGTTATCTAATTATGCAACAGTACTATACAATTCAAGCTGCAATACTGACGTTCTTGTGATACTAATTCTAGTATTGTAGGAAGAAGTATCCAATGTAATTACGGATGTGAGGCATGCGCGTTTAGTCTGCAAGGTAACAATAACAATGCGCCTGCGGTTTTCTGCATTTCTGTCTGTTACATAAAGCCATAGATAGAATGGGCGACAGTTATTATCCATCATCAGATGTGCTATCTTGTCGTTTGCCACTAAGAGTCATTACTTTTCCTTCTCCACTTCGCCCGGTTTTCTGCATCAGGCGGCGACGCCCTATCTCTGGATGAAATCCCATCGGACATTTTCATTCAGTGATATTTTTACCTTTTTAATGTTAACCTATTGACGTAAACGGACTACCTGATAGAAATTAGTAACCCATAGACATTAGAAACACCAGGGGCCTAATTCTCGCGCTGTGACATATCTCCATTAATAATGACATTGAAAAGTCTATTTCAGCTCAAAAATATTTTCTTAGCTATCTTCGACAGTCGTATATTGTCGAAGATCAATTTCAGTGACATTTTAATACAGTTTTTTGGCTAGAGACAATGATGAATTTGAGATGTCACATCGCGAGAATCGACCAGAGGTAATACCAATGCGTTGCCCGCCTCCAAATCCATGGGACAAGTTGCTCTGGCCGCAAATATGCAAATGCTTGGCCCTCCATTGCCAAAGCTACGATTCGCCATGGAGCACTGGAGACCTTACTCACCGCCAGGAACACAATACTAGCTGCTTTATTTTGCAAGCTACTCCCCCAATCGGGCGTCTCCAATTCGAGACATCCCACTATGCCCTACCTCTCAAATTCTATAGAAGAAACACCCCCACAGGCTTCGACAAGTCCCACATCTTCCCATCCTCATCGGAGGCGGAAACGTGCTCACCGGAGCGCGCGCGCGGCATCTACGTCGCGCGTACAGAGTACAACGTGCTGATGCACGACGCGAGCGACCGCGGCCGCCGGTGGAACGTCACGTTCTACGACTACAGTGCGCACGCGATGCCGCAGGAGATGAGGAACGATTATGGTGAGTGCATAAGTGCTTAGATACATACATATAGTTCACGCCTCCGTTCCACAGGTGCCAGGAACCGCTAGTTTCTGAGCGGTTGCTTTAAATCGCCGGCATTTCCAGCTGGAAGGTCTCCATTGCTGGTACTGAACATTAGTTTAACCAATGATACAGTTTGACGGGCTGACTTCTAGCAGAAGGTAGCATAGGCTCGATAAGGATGGAGCATTTATTGTCGGAGCACACTCATACCTGTATCATTAGGTACTATGATGAGTATTTATCCGTCATAAAATCTGATGGGTAATTGACGATTACGTCAAAGATTGAGCTGGTTATTCATTCTGGTCTTGAGACTGTGATCAATTTTTTGGATCGCAGCGTCATGTTGTAGGACTCAGGACTAAAGTTGTGAGTCTCCATGCCGTGAAACAACCTACTCAGTCTTTAGTTCCGGACGAAAATCGAGATACGAAATAACGCAATAACATGTGCGAAGACGCCGTACTGATAAGGAAAGGGAAATGGCCTCTATTCGCCTGAAATAAGGTATATTTTTGACATGAGATCAACACACCTAGGTGATAATTATAAAGAACAATTTACCACAATGGTGGTGTCAACGCCCTCAATAGTCACGCTTACGTCGCCTTCATAATGCGTACGGCTAAGGCATGGAACACGTTGCCAGCGAGTGTGTTCCCTGATCACTATAATCCGGATGCCTTTAAGGCTGGTATGAATAGGCTGTCCCAAGACAGGCTCCATCTTCGGCCGCATCGTCACTTACAACCAGTTAAATGTCGGACGAGTGTAATAAAAAATAGTATTAATAACATTCTGTGGTTGAGTTATAGTTTTGGAAAGGTCAATGTTTTGTGTAACAACACGTGGGTTTGACATTTTTTTTAAGAAAAACGAGCAAACAGTTCGGCTGATGGTAAGTGACCATCGTCCATGGACTCCCAACGCCAACAGAGTCGCGAATGCCTTGCCGGTCTTTGCGAAATATGTAGATTGATTTCTTGAAGGCCTCAATGTCGTACGGGCCCGGGAATACCGCTTCCGGAAGATCACTCCTTATAGACTGGGATCGCGCCGTTGGTAATCCTACGTCATCGAGTGCAAGAAAAATTCCACTATGTAGCGATGGTAGACGTTTACGTGACCCATAAAACGTTACTCTGCCCGTGCACAAACTGGCAATAAATTAAAAAATTTCTTCTTCTTCTAAGTCGCTACACTCTTGACAGAGTGGTCGTGGTCGTCGGTTGAGGATTGGCAGCACGCTTCACTATCCAGCGCCACTCCTCTCGAACTGCTGCTTTCCTAGTACACTCATAGAGAGTACCATTGACTCTTATTGCATACGAAATTGTGACAACTTTCCAACTAGGATCGATGCAAGTACTTTTCATTTTCTTAGAGACTATCCTTCATATTATGACCCCGTGGTCATAAATAAATATTCGAATTTCTTTTATTTAGTTGTTGTACAAAAAGAACCAACCTTCATTGGTTCTATATGAAGCTCTTTAATTATAACCTAGTTTCAAAATTTATATTGGAACTAGTCAATTCCCCAATTACTTGAGCGTTCTTAATGATTTGATTCATTAACTTTTCAATAATGGTATCGATTTGAAACTTTACAAGGACATGGATTATACCTACGCTATGATAGAGGCCGTGTGGTGTCCGGCAAAGTAGAATAGCACCAACCCCTTACACTCGTGGGTGTCGTATAAGGTTACTAATGTTTTCGAGACAAACGATCTCCGCCGAGTCCCCGTAGGCTGGAAAATGGGCAGCAGCTTTTTCCATTTTTATATTTATAACACTGCGATCTCCAACCCGCCTGCCAAGCGTGGGGATTATGGCAATAACCTCCCCTATCGTAGGGGAAGTCCTAAATCCTGCAGTGGACTGTTATGGGCTGTGCTGATAGATGACAATATAAGAACTTAATACCATCGTGGCTCATCGTGCTGTCATGACTGGGAAGGGAAGATAGTTACTAGAACTCCCATATTTGACCTTGTAACAATTGTCGCAAGATGCACTATGAATGACTCATAGAGACAAATGAATTTAACAGCCATTTGTGTTTTAAATTATGGTAGACGTGTCTAGAACAATTATAACCTCCTGACTTATTCGGTATTGTTTCCTTATCAGTATTTCGTTACAGTAGTTTAAATTTTCCTCGCTTGTTCCGACACCGTATATTGAATACTGCTCTGAAGTTTAGTAATATTACAGTTATACGATGTTGTTGTATAAATGTAATTCGGGTGTGTATTCTTGATTTGTTTAATGCTCCAATTTTAATACATTTAAAAATAAGTAAGATGTGAGTGTATGTGTGTGAGAGATCGATAGCGGTTGCGACGTCATTACTCTCTATCGACATATAAAATGCACTGTAAGCTCATTTTTAACCGCCGACGCAAAAAGACGGGTGTCTTAAATTGGACGTGTGTATCTGTATCGGCGTGGCATCGTAGTTCCCGAACTGATGGACCGATTCCGATGCGGTTTTCTTTATTTGACAATCCCAAAAATACAATCCCTTCCTCAAATATATGGTGCATAGCTTTGTTTAATTAAAATTTAAAATCAATTCTATAGTTTGGGAAATATATCCGACAGCCGACGGTTAATATTGTCACGCACATCGGGTTTATCACTATGGTATCGGGTTTATACTACAGGTATGATTACTACGGCATGACAATATGTGAAACCACGAAAGCCCTAAAATCTATAATATTTCCGACCACTATCATGTCGTTCACGTTATCCTTGTACTTATATTTAGAATATTCATGTTACCATTGCATCAAAGTGAATAATATAGACGGATATTTCACTATTTCGTATTGTCATTTAAATCAACCTTGACATCGTCATGGCGGATCGATATAATCGAACAACTGTTGTTACTTACTTATTATTGTGCTACGGAATTTTTAATATGGCGACGGCACCGGTATGCATTTTATACATGACTAGCGACCCGCCCCGACTTCGCATGTGTTTTCTTGGCTTTTCTTTACCATAATATGCATGTATTGTAAATAATAAAATTACCGAATGAAATTATCTAAATGATAGTGAAAATCGCATCAAAATCCGGTGCGTGGTTTAGGAGTTAGCGGGTATATGTATAGACAGACAAACAGACGCGGACGAAGCCTTTATTTTATATTATGGAAGTGCGCAAAGACAGCACCTCAAGCTAACCTGTTTAGACTTTGGACCGTTTCCGATTAGTGCATCCATAGTGATGCTAGCTCATTTTATGCTGGTGGTGGGTAGGTTGATGTACTGCCTTCTGTACCAGGGATGGTTATTATGACGATGGCACTCACTGATATACATATTATACATGATTGCTGTCGCCTTGACTCTCTGAATGGTTCACCTGCCTCGCCTCTCTGAATGGTTCACCTGCCTCGCCTCTCTGAATGGTTCACCTGCCTCGCCTCTCTGAATGGTTCACCTGCCTCGCCTCTCTGAATGGTTCACCTGCCTCGCGAGTTACAAGTTATGTAATATATTACTTATCTACTATTATAAAAACGAAAGTTATTTTTATGTCAGCCGGTCGACAAACAGGGCCACAAGTCTGCTAATTTATTTGGCTCGATTGAATTGTAATTGGATCGCAATCGCAGCTCAATGGCAGTTTGTCGCGTTTTTGGTATTCTGCTATTAAAACTGCAGTTGAGCTGTTATTGCGATCCAATCACAATTCAATCAAGTAAATTAGCAGACTTGAGGTCCAGGTAAGCCGGCCTGATGGACGATCACGGCTGCTGGACATTTGCAACACCAGTGGTATAACCAATGTTGTGTTCCTATTTGAAGGATAAGGTAGCCAGCGCAATAACAGGCATGAGGCATTTCATCTTAGTCCTCACAGTGACAACGCACCTGCGGTTCTGCTGTTTTGTTGCCTGCAACCTAATTGCATGAATCGTAGATGTTATCGACAGTTTTAGCTTAACATCAGATGGACTGTCTGCTCTTTTGACACTAAGTAGCATATTTTTTTTTTGTTTTGGCTGCTACATTCTGTACTTCCCCAGTCAGGCTCTACCTCGCTCAGGAACAGATACCCAAGACCGTCACCGAATTTGAGTTCATACATAGGCTCCACATTAAGCAATGGAACTCGATAGTCTCAGCCTAGCCCTGTAGGCTACGGGCGTGACTATGTATGTAGGTATGTTAAGCACACGTGTTTCTATCCAGGCATCATCCACTTCACGTCGACTTCGAGTGGCCGGGTGACGTCATTCGACCGCCTGACCGGCGATCTGGTCTGGTCGCACAACCTCGAGACGCCGGTGGTAGGCGCGTATCTGCTTGACAGAGACGGGCTGATCTCAGTCCCGTTCAGTGCGATAGGGGATGATACGCTCGACCATATCATGGAGGATGCGTCTATGCTGGCCAAGGGAGAGGGCATTTTGAGCTCCAATATCGAGTTGTAGTGAGTATCCTTTTTTATTTAATTGTGTAGTGTGTGGTCCCTGATGGAAAGTGGCCACCGTCGCTTATAGGCATCTGTGATACCCGGGGAGTCGCGAATGCATTGTCGGGTTTGAGATATAATAGTTTTATCCTTTAAAACGAAGGAGGCAAACAAGCTTATGCCTGCCTGCCTGATGGTAAGCAGTTACCGCAGCATCTTTATGACTCACATGCTGTCGACCCCATAACAAAATTGTCCCCCTCCTTAAAGAACTCCACTCCAGGGAGCTCATTCCATAAACTTAGTTTGTGTGTGTGCTTAGATTACAAAGAGAGTTACGACTGAGGCTTAAAAACTTGATGGTCGCGCTCGCGCTCCTTCCGAATTTAATTGTGCTTTACAATTTCAAATCCTGCAAAGGATATTTTCTCAACGCTACACACGACACACTTTAGTTTGTTAAGTATTTTGTAAATAGTTACTTCCTGACTCCTTTAGAGATTCACGCGCTAGCCCCGTAACATCAAACGTGCCTCTATATCTCTAAAACGAATTATCTTTGTTCCAGTCCCACATTGTACGTCGGCGAACACAACCACGGCTTATACGCCCTTTCGTCACTTGTGGACAAAAACACTATCACCATATCAACTGGGCACGCAAGCCCTCTGCTCATAGAGGGGCCTACGTCAGAGAACGTTGAAAGAGACGACAACTACGAGCCATTCAGAGATATACACCATGACTTGAACGATTTGAACCTCCACGTCGCAGCCCCATATTTGCTCCTTGGACACTACAAAGTCCCGGAGTTGATTACGTCATGGATACCGCAGCTGCCGAATATAAACTTCGTTGGCATGTCGAAGCGTCAATACCCTGTGAAACTGATCAATGGTCAAGTCCATACGGAGACGGAGAAGGACGTGGAGAACGAGACCAATCTGAAGTCGAACCTGATCTCGGTTTCAGTCCAGACCGACGAGTTCTTCGAAGGGTTGAACTTCAGACCAGACATGTGGTACAAGAAGGCGTACATTTGGCTGCACCAGCAGGAGAATAAGGCGTTGAAAGTGCTGCTGATCATCCTTGTGGGGTTGGTGATCACGATGTTCTGGTATCTCCGGCATCAGGTATGTGCTGTTCTTTTTTAAGGCGTTTTAGTGGCATGCGGATTTAACCTCGTGAAACTCTTTCGCAAGCTACTGTGTGCAAATTTGCGATTGGTGCGAAAAGTTTGGTTTGTGTGAGCAAATGCGCATGACACTATGCCCTACGAAGTCACACTCTCCAAAATTGTTTATTGAAATTGGAATAATTGAATTGTTCTTAACAAACGTCAAACAGTTTTTTGGAAGCGAATCAAAGGGACTGATATACGAGCTCATGTAGGTAGGGGCTGACACTTGTAGACAGGTCAAACGAATGCATACGCTGGCGAAGCGTCGAACACTGAACCTTCGTTATGTAGTCATAGAGTAAAAACTCCTGCATGTTTCAGATTAACCAAACTAAAAAATCGGACACTGGTTTATAGCAGTAGCTTAAGCGATTTAATTCTAAGGTAGATAGCTCGAACTCTCTATCTCCTAAATGCCATTCGTCGCGACTAGTCCTTTTATACAAAATTGTATATACTTTATACTAATATTTTAAACAAGGAAAGTTTTATATATTTGTGAGTTTGTATGATGGGTGTAATCTCCGAAATCATTGAACCAATTTTGAAAATTATGAATAACATGAATAACAAAGGGTCCCGCGGTATAGTCCGATGTTGACAGAAATCTGAAGCGTTGTACGGGCATAGGTATACAGATTTATTACGCGAAGTTATCATTAACGTCTGGAAAATTAAAGAAAGGTCTACATATTTTATTTACCAATCAATTATTTAAAATCTATCTGATAAACTCGTGTCAAGGTTGGCTGGCTGATAATCTCTATGGAGTATAGCTATTACTTACCACCGCCATATAACCGAATAATAACACATGATAAAGTTTAAGTGCACAATTCAATAAATAACAACCGCAGTTTTTAAAGCGTAAAAAGAGTTTTAGAATGTAAGAAAGAAAGAAAGAAAGAAAGAAAGAAAGAAACATTTTTTACACGTGGACACCACGCACGACACTGTCTATGGCATCGTGGCTTCCGAACGGAGAGCCAATTGCGATGCGGTTCTTTATTCGAACTTTGTTCTTTATTTGAAAAACTGTGTAATCGAGGTGGTGTTTGATTAAAATGGGTTGGGTAGCTTAGAAAATATTTTCTTTGATGTAGACACGTTCATAGGATGCGGTAACTGCTTACCATCAGGCAGGCCGTACGCTTGTTAGCCACCTTAAGGCGGCTACATACGGTCGGACGTCCGACCGCGATTCCGCATTCTTCCGGGGTGTTATGGATATGTAACTTCGAAGCAATAATATTTTACCGGTTTCAGATACGGTTATGGATATGGATATGAAATCATTTCGGATTATCCGTCAGTTTCGGTTACGGATATCTGATTTTTAATAAATTGTATAATTAAAATACATTTAGAGACATGATTTGACTTTATTTCTAGGTTATCAATTGGGTAATTGGTACTACGACCAGTTAAATAAGTAATTTATTATATCTAAAATTAAGCGGTATTTACTTCAACAATTCTGAAAAGCACCTGTCTTAACATGTCGCATTTTGGCTTCGCCCCTATCCGAGATTATTCGAAACTTTTATGTCGGACTCTGTTACAATTACGGATAATTTTTAATTTCGGATATCTGATAGTTTCGGTTACGGAGCTCAAATATCAGTGTCAAGTTAACTGACTATCTGCCTCCTAGATCGGCTCTGGCTTAGTGTAATGTATGGTGCGTTATTGTCGAGGGTTTTCCGACATGTGTCGGTTACATTATTAATGACAAATTATGTTCGCAACACGATAAAACCCGTATCTGTAATAATTTGATAGGAGGTTATTTTCGACTTGGGGATTTAGGTGTGAAATACCCGTTAACAATACGTCTAGGTATTAAATGATAATATTATATAAATACTGGAACTAATCTATATTGATATTACATTCAAGTTAAATATATTTGGTAGCCGCGTGGCCGTGGCCTATCCCAAAGGCCTAACTCTGTGTGTGACCTTCGCTAGGCCATTTCTTGCCGAATTTTATTCAAATTACTGCTTGAGGTATTCAAACGTAAACGCAGACGTATAAATTTCGTATAAATTTATTTATTCACGTTCGTATAAATTTATTTATTTTACTACGTTTCGTCGTCATCACCCTTATCAATCCATTGTAGGTTTGTAGGACATGAAACCCCTCTACATCAGCGGAGTTTGTCATAATCAAAGTCAGACCGCGTGCTACAACGCCAGGCAGAGCCGGTCCGCGTCCGACAATACAATGCCATTCGCATCGCGGCCAATGCATCGCATTGTTGAAAACAACAGGAAAAGCTACAAATTTTTAACCCCTGACGAAAACAGAGGAGTGTTATAAGTTTGTCGCGTGTATCTGTGTGTCTGTCTGTGGCATCGTAGCTCCCGAATGGATGGACCGATTTGGATGCGCTTTTAAATAAATAAATAAATCAATAATCGTTTATTCACCATCTTCCAAAAAAAACAATGTATATAAAATAAATGTAACAGAATTAAAAAGAGAAAAAAAACAAATTAATAAATACATAACAAAAAAGAAAAACGAATTGAAAATTTACACGATGATAAATGGGCTTATGGCTCAGGGCTTAGGGCTATGGGCTCTTTCAGTATTGAAACAGATAGTATAATCGTGGTTCTCAGCTTAGTTTCATAAATATCTGTTCAGTAGTTTAAAAAATATTTGAGTATATGAAGGCTTAGTCGGGGTTATCCGACTTTTCTGTCGGTTAAGTTATCTGGCCTGCGTAGCTCGTAGCTAGACCAGCTACGATCTACCTAGGCCTTCTACTTAGGGCTTCTAAACATTAGTCGCCTTTACGACAACCTTCAGTGGACGGGGCTGGTTCCATATTATTCAATTCTACTGACCATGCGGCTATGTATTTTTAGCCAGTTAATTAGATACTACGCCAAATGTAATACGTATTACCGATAAGATAATTGGAATTTCCATTGCTGTTCGGTTTATCGCAAATATACAGGGTATTTGGTTCGCTACGTGACTGTATGTGTGAGTTGTACGAAACAGATTCAAACTGTACTTGCATATTGATAATGCTTTCCAAGTCGAGTAGATGACCGTAGATAGAGCATGCCTGTCAACAAACAGTCACTCTGGCCTTGAAGATGTCTAGTTTGTACTGTGGTATTGTTGTAATTATACAAATTAATACTTGGTGTCATACTAATATGAACAATATTATAAATTGCGAAGGTTTGTAAGAATGGATGTTCGTTACTCTTTTAACCTCAACATTTTGAGGAAATTTTATATTGCTGCAGCTTATTAATACCAGAAAAACTCAGTGTGTCGGATTGTTCGCGGACGAAATTACAGTCAATAGCTAGTATAAAATAAAGTATTTTCCCGCAGTCTGTCTTCTTGCTGTATGTATCTATGTATGTTTGTATGTACGCTTAGATCTTTTAAACCTCGCAACAGATTTTAATGCGGTTTTCAATAATAGCTAGAGTAATTCAAGAGGAAGGTTTGTAAGCGAGAAAAAAGGGTAGGTAGGAGTAAATTAGGTGTACGCGAACGAAATCGCGCCGGGTCCACTTGTTGATAATATTTTCTAAGTTGAATAGGTTATCATATATTTCTTTGAAAGATGAAGCATGCTTGTTTACAAACAGGCGATTCACTCTGGCATTGAAGATCTCCAGTTTGTACTGTTGTAATAAGTGTCCTACTAATCTTATCAAAATATTATAGACTAGCCGTTTCACCAGCGCGCAGTTCGGATCTCTGTAAATTATCAGCTTTTCCTGGGGATCCTATTATTTTCCCTGGGTAAAAAGTAACCTACTCAGTGATAATGTAGCATTCTATTTATGAAAGAATTTGTCACATTGGTCTTGTAGTTTTTGAGTTTATTCATTACAAACAAAATGAAAAAATATGTGCTCTTTATAATATTAGTTTAGTTTGCGAAAGTTTGTAAGGATTTATGTTCGTTACTATATTGAACGGATTTTGAGGGAATTTTATAGTGTCCCAGCTTATATCCCGGAATAACTCAAATGTTTTCGAATTTTACGTGGACGAAGTCGCGGACATAAGCTAGTTAGCTTAGCAGTTGCTATGACGAATCTTTGGTTGATCCAATGAAGTCTCGAATGATGGTGTATACATATATTATACCCAAACTAGCGACCCGTCCCTGCTTCGCACGGGTGCTCTTGTCTTTCTTTACTATAATATAATGCATGTATTATACACATAAAGCTTCCAGAAGAACTTCTCTAAAAGATAATGAAAACCACATAGGAGCGTCGGTGGCCGAATGGTTAAGGTATTCTACTGCGGCCATATACCAATGACTCTTTTCTATGTTTGTATATTAGTTGAATGATAATCGTGTTCTTACGTTAAGGAAAAACATCGTGATTAAACCTGAACATTCTGGCGATTGAATGTGTAACCATGATCCAATCTGGTCAGGTTCCCCTGGTAGCAAAGTCACGGAGGTCAGATGACAATCGCTCCACTATAATTACCTGATCTGCCAGATCCTGGATCATGATCAGACCGGATCCCGGGCCCTCGTGCGCGAGAGCACAACCGGGCCATTAACGCCATAATGATCGATCGAAAACTATGATACCACGATGACACCCAAATTGCCCCATGTGCTTCCCTGAACGTTTTCTCACAATCAATTAGCACAATTTTTTCTAATTAAATTGGTATCATGCAGTTGTTTTGTTTACTCAGCTGGCCAGTCGGTATTCGGTAGAACGCGTGCCACAGATTACCACAGCATTGTGCGCCAACTTACACAATCTCGCGCGTACAGACGTCAACAGGCGGCACTTTCCGGAGAACGGTGTGTTGACAAACATCCGCTACTAAGTCACCGGGGCGGGCTTTGTTGGGCATTGGGAAATGTCAATAGAGTAGAAATGCGCGTGGCAAATACTTGGACTCGATTGTTGGTAAATACGTGTGAAAAGTATGCTGTAATTAATATAACCTGTAAGCCATCAATAAGAGGTATATTAGAGGTCTCTTTAGATACGGGCAACGCATTGGTAGCGGTAACCACTTTCCATCAGGTGGCTCGCTTGCCTGTTTGTCTGCCGTTACTTAAAAAAGATCAACGTGAGGAGTCCACCTGGACCACCAACGCTTTGGTGGTCCGTCAAGTCCATTTTTCACCCGTCAAGCAACAAGCACAAGCACGGCAAGCACAAGTGTGCGCGTGAGAGCGACAAGTGAGAAAAGGCGTGACATAAATCTGCTACCTCTTTTATCTTAGTATTGAGAGAAAGAAATAAAGACAGTCTATGTCGCTGGCACAGCTCTGCAATTAATTTCTCCCCATACGTTACAAAATGGACCACCGGTGTTTACTGTTGATTATATTCAACTCACCCAGCCAAGCACGATTATGTCAACGTAAACAATCACTACTAAAGTAGAGAGGGCCGTCTCCAGCCGGACACCAAGGCTTGATACTCGCATCTCGCGTACCGCATCACGTTTCCTACATGTGCGCCCTCCGTTATCGAGCGGCCCGTAAGTGTAATTGCAAATGAGCTGTAAAAATGCATGTAAAATACAAACCACAGCTGTATTCGTTACGTAACAGTCGCAGCGACGCGCGGCGGCTACTACGCTGGCCTTATTGGAGCCTTGACTGTACTGGATGACTGGAGATTTGGTAGAGTTTTTTTTGAGACTATGGTGGTTTTGGCGAGATATTGTCAGCTTTATTATGGTTTCCAACATCATCGGCCATTGACGAATCGTTATTTAATGACAATTAAAACTAAGCGTCGATCGTACGAATTAGGCGCTGTCCTAACTGGCAACGGTCGTGCGACGGGCGGTTTTGAGGTGTCCTATTGGTTAGGCGACGTTGCCAATTAGGACAGCGCCTGACGTTACGTGATTTTTGACGTGCTGTAAGAACATCGAGCGGTCAGTGCAGGGTTCTGCCAGGGTCCGTTTTCCTGCTTTTTCTCTTCAGCTTCGACCCACCTTAACGCTGCCTGTCCACTGCCTGTCTCACTCACATGCCGTCTTGCATCTACTCCTCTATACAAATGCAACCTATTATTCGAAACATTGCACTGTCGACATGGCTACAGACTTAACTTGCAACAGTGTTTGTAACTTGTACGAGTTGTTGATAAGCGTTATCTAATAAATACTACGCGTTAGTATGAATATTCTGTGATACTAGTATACTTATGTAGTACTGATGTAAAAACACAATCTAGGCATATTACGTGTACTACAACTTTCTCCACGTGTCTGTCTCTGTTTGGGGGCAGATTGATGAAAACAATCTTGTTTGTTTGAGCGCGCTATCTCTGGAATGATCGATCGGGATAAAAAATATTTTTGTGTTCGATAGATGACTATCTGGGAAAGGACATAGGCTACTTTCTTTCTCCAAAAACAAATCTGGAGGAGGTTAAATAGGGGTAGAAAGTTGGGGAGCTTCTCGGTCGTCTGTCAACGCGTTCTAGAGGTAACCTGGTACCTTCATACAAGGTATAATTTCTCAACCTAGGTATATAAAATTGGTCCATGTGCATTATGTGCTGAATGCTGTAGATCATCAATAGATCTCCCTCCTTGCGTCGTTTCTCCTCAACGCTGAGGGTCGTGGCCTGTTCAGATGACTTTCTCGTAGTCTATCTTGTGCCAGCTCACTCTAATCAAATCATCAAAATAGATAGAGTCTGCCAAATCCTGGATCATGGTCAAGGAGGACCACGGGACCTCTTAACGCCAAGATTATTATTTTCCAACAATAGATATAGAAGTGATTCAAGAGGAAGGGTTATAAGGTAGTAGGGCAACACGCGAACGAAGTCACGGCGGGCCAGCTGGCAAAACATAAAACATTCGTATGACGGTCGTGGCCAATTTAAGCGAAGACCAAAATTGAATAAGACCTAAATTGTCATCGGATCAGCAGGACTTCGTCTACTACCCTTTTTCGTTATGTAACCCAATTTTTTTTACAAATAAACATTTAATGTTAGCAACCGGCCACTGTGACCATTCGATTGAAGTTAAAACCGTGACCGAATTTACTGCTGTACGTGAGTGTATTGGACGTAGAATGCAAGTAATTCAGATGTTATTATCTATACTTCACTCACTGATTATTTTCTTTATCACAAAAAGCGACCCGCCCCGGGTTCAGACGGGTAGTAATTTTAACCAATTATGCACATAAACATCCCTCAAGAATCACTCTGTCTATTGGTGAAAACCGCATAAAAATCCGTATGGTAGTTTATGAGTTATCGCGAACAGACAGACAAAGACGCTCCGTAGGACTTTTGCTTTATAATATGTAGTGAATCAGCGCGCAACGATCTACTGCTGGACATTACTGCAGACGCTAACCAAAGCACTGAAATGACAATCCTTCTAGACAATAATTGTTACCTGATGGAAAGTGACAATACGGGCGAAGATGGTGCATGCTTGTACAAAAGCAACAGACCAGAGTCCTTGAATTTATTAACCCCGACGCGAAAAGATATTATGAGTTTGCCGCGTACATCTGTGACTGTCTATGGTAACCTAGCTCCTGAACGAATAAACCGATTTCTATGCGATTCGAGATGGTTCTTAGA
The DNA here is from genome assembly GCA_907269095.1 of Blastobasis adustella. Lineage (NCBI taxonomy): Eukaryota > Metazoa > Arthropoda > Insecta > Lepidoptera > Blastobasidae > Blastobasis > Blastobasis adustella. Next base: position 432,168 of record OU026120.1, read on the forward strand.
CTTGTCTCATTATAATCAGTTCAGTCATTTGGGAAATAATAAATATAATATAGCGTGATTTTAAATTAATTCTTTATACCAAGGCATATGCATGTGCAACTTTTATTGTGGCACCAACTCTGAAATCTCAAAGTTTGTTATCACGAGCATATGCGTACTCCTTGGTAACAATAATTATTTTAAAGTCAACCTGTATTTAGACTGGTAGTTTTCGACTTCTCTCGGTTAGCTCATTATACGTTTAGGGAACACATTCGCATCACATTCTACACATTTATCTCTACTACGGTATCCGATTACGTGATGACCTATTTTTTTAATTACTCCAATATCTCTACAACACTATCTAGTGACCACATATTTTTTAAATTACTTCAATATCTCTGCTAAAGTATCTAGTGACCACATATTTTTTAAATTACTCCAATATCTGTACTAGAGTATCTAGTGATGACATATATTTTAAATTGACAACGATTTTTATCAAGCGATAGTGACACACTCCAATCCGCCTCCCGCGTGTGTAGCCACGTGCCTGCAAACGTAATTATGTTTGTTGTGTTTGCCTATCAGTCGCTGTAAACTGTGCGATTTGATTTCCATGGCATATGTTTCGGAATACGAGGGTATCTGGGAACTTATCTCATGCTTATTATTTTAATGGGTACTTGCGATACGCCCCGGATTCGTACGGGTATTCTGGGGTATGCTCTGTTATAATATGCATGTATTATAAATATAAACCGTCGGGTAGAAATATTTATCAAAATTCGTTGCGTGGTTTAGGAGTTTAGTGCATATAAGGACAGATAGACGGACACATATTCTGAGCTAGGCTGTCAACCCAGCTGACCCACACGAGGTCAGTGCCATGTAGTAAGGCCTAACTCTCGAAGCTTCTAGAAATTAAAATATTATTCATTTCCAAATGAAAGTAAGCGACGATGCGTCCGTATATGGGGCGGGCACGTCTGTCTAGAAACCGCCAATCACAGCCTACTACAACTATGGCCTTGCTAGTCCAGATGAAATTGCTAAGGGAACAATTTATATTTGCTCCATTATAACACGGTTGGCCTCGATTTCTATAGACGACGCTAAATTTAATTTATATCTATCCTGCATTATCTTGCCATTATCACAGATAATGAATGGACAGACTATTAGCAGTAGTAAACAACAGATTGCGGCATGACAAATGTAATCGGTGCGGTAGTTCCATTAAAATCACATCAAACAAATATACACAGAGAGAAAACAAACAATGATGGGTCATTTTACGTTATCCCAATGAATTCTGTTTTCACAAAAATATATAGTGTATGTTACGTCGTTTCATTTACTAATTTATTTTATTTTATTTTATTTACTTAAGGAAAACCAACAGCAATGGTTACAATATAAAATAACACTAGCAGCACAGAGCCACAGGTTTCCACCGGTAGAAATTGGAATTGGTTTAAAACCAAGTTTTATTTCTCGTCAAGAGTGGCGATGTGAAACGCAGATTTAGTATTAATTTAGTTTGACAACATATCCCCTTTATGGTCTCAATGGTTCCAACACTAAAGCGGCGCCAAGCGAAGTGCGGACGCCTCGACAAACGCTAGTCTGGATCTAGATCCACATCCACTAAGATGAGCTATCTTCCACCAGCTCCCTACCTGGATAAGCTCGCTTAACTTTCCCTTTGTTTTCCATTAGCTTTTTGACGTTTGAAAAGATATCATAGGGAGGGTGGTTATGGGGTCCAACCCCCATCTCAGAGGCCCAAACCAACATCACCTACGGATATCACATAAACGGACGAGGCTTTGGCGAATCGGCTTATCCCCAGCGAATAACTGTCGCCGCACGTAAAAAGACACTATTTTCTAACTAGTTCTAGTAGTTCAGCAAACCCGGTCCGCAGTTTCCTACAAGACGAGCGGACCCTGGCAGAAGGGAATGACCGCTAGGATGATGATAATAAAATAATCGTAATATCCCGGTTGTGGTCGCCTGGGGTCCGCCTTGACCATGATCCGGGATATGGCAGATCAGATAATTACAGTAGGGCGACTGCGACCTGACCTCTGTGACCCTATTAACCAGGGAACTTGACCAGATTGGATCATGGTAACACATTCACTCGCCTGAATATGCAGATTTCATTACGATGTTTTACCTCACCGTAAGAGCATCGGTTGGTGTACAACTTATGTAGGTACATAACTCAGAAAAAGTCATCGGTACATGGCGGCACTGGGGATAGAACTCGGATACCACTAGCTTACCGCTAGGATGATAACAATGGATCCACTAAGTAGAAGTATCGTCCACCAGGCTCGCGAGTTCCAGCAGCTCTCCCAGTCCGGCTCCAAGTCCTCGAACGCCTCGACGTCGTCCTCCCAAGGCGTGACGGCCGAGCTGGAGGACCTTGGTGACGGGGAGGTGCGCGTCGGCAAGATCAGCTTCCACACCGGACAGGTGTTGGGGAAGGGGTGTGAGGGCACCTTCGTTTATCGGTGAGTGTGGTATTAGATATATTGTAGAAGTTTTTGGGGCGTTTGGTTCATTTCGCGATTAAAATAAATGTTAGTCTATTTAGATATTACCTCAAAAAATTTGACTAACCGCGATTTGAACTAACGGCTTGGATCAATCTGTTGCTATGGTTCTGCTTTCTGCTAATTACTGAACTGAATGAACTGACGATTATGCAAAGATCATTTCAAGCTTAAAATTATCTTTGCCTAATCGTCAGTTCATTTAGTAAGGAGCCAGCCAAATCTATAGTCTATTCGCGTAAAGAAAATAGTGAGTAAAAGTTTAAACGATGTATATTATAAAAAATATTAATTTTGGATAAATATCAACATAATTGTCTCAAATTTAAAATAAAGTCACGGATATCCCTTTGCTTAGCAGCCAGTCTAGTATTGGTGGTTTATTTTAATCTTTCAAATACATTTTTATTATTTTCTGCCGTCAACTGGTCACTGTCAACTCACCTTTCTAATTTGATGCGACCCGACTGGTCGAGGGGCGGGGCTAGGCCGCCGAACTCACTATTTTCTCATCGCGAATGAACTATAGTGTTCGTCATTTAAGAACGCTTATTCGCTCTTTTCCTCCAGAGGCACGTTCGACAAGCGCGCGGTGGCGGTGAAGCGGCTGCTGCCGGAGTGCTTCTCGTTCGCCGACCGCGAGGTGGCGCTGCTGCGCGAGTCCGACGCGCACGCGCACGTCGTGCGCTACTACGCCACCGAGCGGGACAAGCAGTTCAGGTATGCCGTATGGACCATCGTACTACGCTCTATCGAATATAATGCATCTTAGCTAGACCCGGAGGCCCGCTGAAGATAAATGATCACGATTCATGTGCGCGCTAGTGAAAAGTAATGCGCTTATTACATTTGGCTAAATTAACTCGTCTAAATTCTGAAGTAAAAAGTGGGAGAGCAAATAAAAGTGGAATGTTTATGCCTAATAAAATATCACATTTTTGTGAGCGTCGCAAACATAACACGGGAAAAGGAATAACGTTATGAATATATGTGTATTCGTGGAATAGGCCAGACCTCGATCTGCCTGGGCATATCGTATAATATGGAAATTTCAATTCGTTTTAGGTTTTGTTAGTGTTGCCTCAAAGCGCAAAGAATATTTATTTAGATTTCAATTCGGTCGGTATATGATATCCTAACGGTTTATCCATCATGTCCGCATTTTTCTTCTCCATTTCGCTCGGTCGTCAACATCATTGCGTCGAAAGTCGTAAGCTTTCGCATACGACTTAGCGATGTCAGTCCATCGCTTTTTGCGCCGCCCACGGGGCCTCTGCCCTGATACCGGCAGGTTCAGGCACCTATATCCCACGTATCCCTGGGGCTTACGCAGCTCGTGACCGGACCGGACCGGATATCTCTCACGCTACGGCTGCCACGGATGTACTCGTTGTGGACTCGGTCGAGTCGTGCAACGTCGCACATGTACCACAGCATTTTCATTTCGTTGGTCCATCTCTGGTTGTGTATGTATGTGGGTATATGTACGTCTACAGGTACATAGCCCTGGAGCTGTGCTCGGCCACGCTTCAAGACTACGTGGAGGACAAGTTGGGCTTCGAGTGCGACATCGACGCCTCGGAGATCCTCCGGCAGGCCACGCTGGGGCTGGCGCATCTACATTCCATGGATATTGGTGAGTTGGTCCACAAGTTTTCCGTTCCAAGGAGACCATTCACGTCCTACACAAAAACTACCTAAATTTGAACGTACCGGCCGACAAAATTATGGTAACAGTTTCGACAGCGTGCTTTATTCTGAACCTTTTTATTAGGACAGTTAAGCTATATAACACTCGAGGTGTTCTTACTTTCCAAATGTATGTTCCGGAATTCCTACCGCGTACCTTTGTTTACGAGTAGTCCGAAATTTTGACGCAGTTGCATGCATCACGGGACTGGAGAGCCAACAATGCCCGGCGCTCGCAGCTCTCCAGTCGGCAATGATGCATGCAACTGCGTCGAAATATCGGTCTACTCGTAAACAAAGGGACGCACTAGGATACCCGGAACATATTTTTAAAATGTGTGATAATAACCGCGTTAGTTTTGAACATTATGTTCATCATCATAGCCCATACCAGTCCACTGCAGGACTTAGGGCCTGTCCCGCGAGAGGGGAGGTTATTGCCATAATCTCCACGCTTGGCTGGCGGGTTGGAGATCGCAGTGTTATAAATATAACAATGGAAAACGCCGCTACCTATTTTTCAGCCTACGGAGACACTAGATCTTTTGCCTCGAAAACATTAGTCGCCTGGTACGAGACCCGCGAGTGTAAGGCGTTGGTGCTATTCTACTCAGCCGGACACCACATTGCCGCCTGCCATGCATTATGTTATTTATTTTTAATTATATGTTTTACTTCCTAATTATTTTAACTGTTTGGCCAAACAAAGCTTAACCCATATATATATCTGTCACCGGCCAGTCCACCGCGACATAAAGCCGCACAACGTGCTGCTGTCGGCGCCGGGCGGCGGCTCCGCGCGCGCCATGATCTCCGACTTCGGCCTCTCCAAGAAGCTGAACATCGGCCGCGTCAGCTTCTCCAGGCGGTCGGGCGTCACCGGGACGGACGGCTGGATCGCGCCCGAGATGCTGAATGGGGAGAGGACGGTGAGTTGTCATATCAGATGGGAGACGCCCACTGGTGGGCATAGGCCTCGCTTAAACCTGCGAGCTTTACTAGATCGTCGAGACCGACATGAGATTACATTTCAAGGTAGACCTTGCCACTCGAAAACTTTACTGCCCCATCATCATTATACTCAATACTCTAATTTTTATTGCTTCATAAAAGTAATTTGTACAATTATGACCCTGACGGGCACTACAATATTATAAACTTAAAGATACTAGGGTTATATTATATTCTAATTTGAATAACAACTGCCCCATCATCATTATCCTAGCCATTAATCCCGGCTTCCGCCAGGGTCCACTTTCCAACTCTTTGTTCGCCCGGTCTTCGGCATCCTCGTATCGCAAGCTGCGTTAATTACGAGGAGGGGCTGTCCTCAAATGTACAAACAAAGCACAGGGGCGACGAGACTTGCCTTTGATAGTATAGATATCAGCATTTTATTCACCACTGAGTAAGTGGGGGTAGCCTGAGCGAGAACGCCTGAGACATCAATTGGTGGCAAGTGGAACCGGAAAAGGGTGAAGGGGGAAAAGGGTAATTACCCACCATGCCGGTGAAAAACGATCTAAATCTTTCTAATCAGCGCTATCTATCGTATACAATGAGAACTGAGATTACGATTATGATTAAAGGTAGATATGTGGCAGTTTTCCGCATGTCGACGATTTCGCGCCTATTTTGCTTGGGAGAGTTTTTTAAAGGAGAATCCATAGACCTTTTAGGGGTCCGTCGCCATCATTTGCCATCAGTTGATGTATTTATTAAGAAACTAGCGACCCGCCCCGGTTTCTCTGTTTTTTAAACTAAAATATGCATTATTATACACATGAACTTCCGTAGGTAATTCTCTAACTTATGATCAAAACCGCATTAAAATCCGTAGCGTGGTTTAGGAGAAGCTAGCGGAAATACAGACAAACAATTATAATATGTAAGGATTAGTATTCTAATAAAATATTGTGTTTTTACGGGGCTTCGTGGAATTTTTAAATACTGAAAGTGGTCTGTGACTGCAAAGAATTTAAGAAACACTTCTACTGTCCCTGCCATACCATTCTGTGTACCCATGTAATTTCTTATGAATTAATAACTGTAACTCTAGGCCTATATTGTTAATCTATTATTTATAAGTAATATGAACTAGAATGAGAACCCACTAAGTCCGAATTGCTTACTAAAAATATTAAATCTCTGTATGGCAACTTTAAATGTTACAAGCTAAAAGTACAAGTTCAAGCTAATAGTGACCAAATAACTGAACGTTTACAAGAAGGACTGACAAGGACAGATTATCCCCAGATTATTGACATATCCACACTTTATAATTTTTACTACTGTCAGTCAATACGGACTTATCGTGGTCCTATTATATGACTGCTTGCTACAAAAGGAAAAACACCTGCTATGTCAGTATTAGTTGGTCACTGTCACGTTTGTGTTGGCAGACGACGGCGGTGGACATATTCTCGCTGGGCTGCGTGTTCTACTACGTGCTGTCGCGCGGCCGCCACCCGTTCGGGGACCCGCTGCGGCGGCAGGCCAACATCCTCGCGGGGGACCACAGCATGCATCATCTCGAGTGAGTACATAGACAAGTAACAGAAGCTCCCAATTTGGCTGGAGGCGGCCAACCGTCAATTGCAGTCGATACTAATCCATTGTCATGACACTGCCGATTGGATCAAGTAGAACTGATAGTGTGTTTCGGCATCGTCATGCCGATTGGCATGAGACTCGGCTCTTTTATTACCCGATTGTGACAGAACTAGGTTTATGTTATTCGAGCGTATGTGTGTAGGTATGATTGCTTGGCATGGACTACTGAATGGATTTTAACGTATGGGGGGTTGTAAGATTCGTCTTGGTCTCGTGAGTGACACTGGGTCCATTAAAATGGCGGATTATACGTAAATTGTGACATTCGAAAATATTTTTCTCTAAAACCAACCGAGTATGGTATCAAAATGAAGCTCTTCAGAAGCCGATTTCAAAATATATAAACTTAAACGGATTTTTCGCTTTTCAGTTTTTAATAGCCATAGCGGTTCCTAGTTTTCATGCTACCTACTTACTTACTTATCTAATATTTCCTTGCAGCACAATCCTGTCCTACGAAGAAGCGGTGGTGTCCCGCATGGCGATCCGCGCGATGGTGTCCCCCCGCGCGGCGTCCCGCCCGCCGTGCGAGACCGTGCTCAAGCACCCCATGTTCTGGGGGAAGCAGTGCGTGCTTAACTTCCTGCAGGTATGGATATCGGCGTATCGTATCACATCACCAACGGCATGTCAACTTCGTTTAGTGTGTAAAATGTCCAATTCGCAGTTGGTTCAATTTGCAAATGGTTCAATTCGCAAACGGTCCAATCCGCAATTGGTTCAATTTGCAAATGGTTGAATTCGCAAATGGTTCAATTTGCACATGGTCCAATTTGCAAATTGTCCAATTCGTAGTTGGTTCAGTTTGCAAGTGGTTCAAGTTGCAATTAGATCAATTCGTAATTGGTCCATTTACAATTGGTTCAGTTTGCAATGTCGCCCATAACATCTACTGTTCTTACATTTAGGTTGCAGGTAATAAAAATTAGCCGTGTGGTGTCCGGCAGAGTAGAATAGCACCAACCCCTTACACTCACGGGTGTCGTACAAGGCGACTAATGTTTTCGAGGCAAAAGATCAAGAGTCTCCGTAGTCTGGAAAATGGGCAGCAGCATGTTCCATTGTTATATTTAAACACTGCGATCTCCAACCCGCCTGCCAAGCGTGGAGATTATGGCATTAACCTCCCCTTTCGTGGGAGAGGCCCTAAGTCCTGCAGTGTACTGTTACGGGCTGTGATGATGAATAAAAATGCAAAACCGCAGGTGCGTTGCCACAGTAAGGACTAAGGAGGGTGTTATATGTATAATAAGTATGTATTTAAAAAACGATATAAGTAGTTTTTTTGTTATCTAGCACCCATACCACAAGCTTTGCTAAACTATCCAGCAATATTTATTTCTTACTTTATCCCCCAGGACGTAAGCGACCAAGTAGAAAGCTGTGTGTCCACCCACCCCTCGGGGGCGGACCACCCCGTGGAGCGCGGCGCCCGGGTGGTCCTGCGGGGGGACTGGCGCGCCAGGGTGTCCCCCCCCGTGGCGGGGGACCTGCGCGCCAGGAGGACGTACCGGGGGGACCGCGCCGCGCATCTGCTTAGGGCTATACGGAATAAGGTACGTAGTAACGACTTCTGCAGCGGCACCGCGGATCCCAATAGTATGATACCACCCTCTGAAATGACGTCAGAACATGCATTCAAAATTCAAAATTACTTTATTCAGTAGGACCCTTGTTACCTAGATGCCACTGAGGAGCTTTTGAATAAACTGGAACGTCTCCAAAATCTATGTATCCGTTTCGTTTATGGTCTGCGTAAATATGACCATGTATCTAGCTATCGATCTCAGCTTAAATGGCTACCTATCCGCTTGCGAAGGAATGCTCACATCCTATCCACCCTCTTCAATATCCTTCACAATCCTTCTGCTCCTTCATACCTCCGTGAACAGTTCCATTTCTCCCGTCCACAAGACAAACCCTGTCGATCCAGTGTAAGATCCTCATTGGCAATTCCTATCCATCATTCCGATTTCTATTCCTACTCCTTCACTGTTCATGCTGCAAGACTTTGGAATTCTCTTCCGCACGAAGTGCGTGATAGCCAGTCTATTACCATATTCAAAAAGCGTGTAAAAGAGTTTTATCTATCACAGAGTGTTCCTAAGTTATAGATTATGCATTATGTAGTATATATTATTATTGTATTATAAGTCGATATGTATGTATGTATGCATGTATATATGTATGTATTTATAGATACTTATATGTGTAGGTAGAATAAATATACTTATATATATGCCTATTTAGATAGGTAATATTGTGCACGTCCTATCGGCGTCTCATGATCACATCACACTCCCAAAGACCTGCTGGAAGAGATTTCTTTAGAAATAAGTAGCGCCTGTTGTGCCATTTATTACTTTGCCTGTTATTTGCTATGTATTTCTTGTGTACAATAAACTGTTAAATAAAATAATAATAATAGGATATTACATATCTCTTTCAATCGTCAAAGAGGAGGGGGTAGGAAATTAGGAAGGAAACACACAGTGACATGTTGGCCGCCCCATGGCCGCAGCACACCCACCCCCCGCCGACAACGGCCGGACCATGTCCGACAATACCAGTGTTAGGTAGCTGCTCCCACCCTACCCTCACCCTGCCCCTAGCCTACCCCTATCCTACCCTACCCACCCCTACCCCGGCCTACCCCTTAAGCTAACCTAACCCTACCCCTACTTTTCCCCTATCTTATCCTACGCCATCCCTACCGCAGTCAGACGCCCCCCAGCCCCGCTACGACCAAAAGACACCGTGTGTGGGAAGGGAAGGAATGTTAACGCCGCTTCCTAGGTGGTCCTCCGTGGTAAAGAAACGGCAACAAACCCACAGAGCCTAAGTTAATTCCTTTTTCCCCCACCGAACCTACTTATGAATTCAATCTATATATATCACTCAATGATTCCTAACCCTTTGAAATGTCAAACTTTATTGATACGGCATATTTGGTTACTACTTATGCCAAGTAAGAAAAAATGTACTATACATTGAGGAAAGAACGTCCGGCAACAACCAACAATGACATTATTTTCACGCTTAATAATTTTGATTTCATAAATAAATGTAACGCCGCAGATTACATTTGATGGACTAAAAATGAAAAAGAACGAAAATAATTTTAAAATACTCTATTAGAAAGTAAAATTCTAGCATTGTATTCAATGAAAAAAATACGATGTTTTAAAATTAAAATGTGAAATGGATCGTTTCTATGCCCAACTTCTCATTCATTTTGTTCATTTTGATCGACACTGAGATCGGCGGTACGAATTCTGTGACGTCATTCCAGAGCGTGGATTCCGATGCTTAAATATTTAGGAATTGCTTAAAACGAAAATACGTTTGGAAATAATAATAATTATTATTATTATTATTATCGCCGTTAAGTAACGCTTAAAGTTAGGAAGTGGATTGGACGGTGCTTAGTCCCTAGGCATCGCCTACAATGACATTTGCGTAGGAATTGACGTAACTCGCGTTTTGTTTATTTTAAGGAACGAATTTTTGTCTTTTTTGTAGTTCTTCAGTTGTATTTATTTAATGTGTAAAAATAAAGAAATTAATTAAATTTTTTTATTAACGTCGTTTTTTAATTATTGTTGTGTGCTTACAATGTCTATATTTTTGAGTTTCACTTTTGGGCTAGACAGCAGCTGGGGTCAATGCCCGCTACCGCCAATATATTTATTTGTTCTAAATACTCTCTAATGTCATGTTGTACACTTACCACATTTACTGCAATAAATAATTGAATTGAATTGAATACCATATACCTACCACTACTTCCAATCCACAGAAACACCACTACCGCGAGCTGGAACCCGAAGTCCGCGAGACGCTGGGCCGCCTCCCTGACGGGTTCGTCAGCTACTGGCTTCGAAGGTTCCCCTTACTGCTTCCTCACGTCTGGATCCAGATGCAGCAGTACCGCCACGAGGATATACTGCAGACGTACTATCCTCACTCGTATACGTTCGACAGGGATGATGTGGTGGAATTGAGGGACAGTGGAGAGGTTGAGGAGCCTGTGTCAGAGGTGAGTATTGTGTTTTTTTTAGGTTGCACAGTGAGAAACGAGCAGGCAGTCTATCTGATGGTAAGCGGTAACTGGCGCCTATAACATATACGATTCGGTCAGGCATCGGTAGTATCGATAATGAATGTTTTAGCGATGCAAAAATCAGAATCAGAGAAGTAGCGTAAGCGAAGTAAGTAAGTAGCGAAGTAAGAATAAGCGCGAGGGTCCGAGGTCCGCCTTGACAATACTCCAGAATTTGGCAGATCCAGATGCAGCATTACAGGCACGAGGATATACTGCAGATGTACTACCCTCACTCGTATACGTCCGACAGGGATGATGTGGTCGAGTTGAGGGATAGTGGGGAGGTTGTTATATTGAGTAAATACTTAGGTTGAAATGAATGTTGTATATACCTATAATTGGGGTGCATATAAGTCTTGTACCTTGTCTAAACTAAATTGTTACTTTTGTATCTGTACTCTGTTGGTATATTAAATAATTAAATAAATAAACCTGTGCCGGAGGTAGATTTGCAAGGCTTGAGTTTGTTTTCATAAGATGCGCAGTGACATTCTAGCAGACAGCTCACCTAGGACCGTTATGCCGATCTCAGATAGTACGCCGCCATTTTGATCCCATACAGTAGAATGTCACAACGTTCAATTCGAATATGCTCTCCTCCAGTAGAATGGACTGAAACCGCATCAAAATTTGTTGCCTACTTTAGGAGTTAGCGGAAATACAGACAGATAGCCAGGCGCGGAAAGCGACTTTAATTTATACAGTGCATAGATTACTTGATGACATTATTATTTTTTGATCGTTCTGGCCATAAAAGTGGTATATTAGAGGTGTCTTCAGAGGCGGGCAACGCATTGGTAACTCCCCTGGTGTTGCTGATGTCCATAGGCGGCGGTGGCCACTTTCCATCAGGTGGCCCGCTTGCCTGTTTGTCTGCCGTATAACATAATTTAAAAACTATCTTAAACAAGCATTTCATCATCATCATCATCTCAGCCCGTAACAATCCACTGCAGGACTCAGGGCCTCTCCCACAAAAGGGGAGGTTATTGCCATAATCTCCACGCTTGGCAGGCGGGTTGGAGATCGCAGTGTTTAAATATAATAATGGAAAATGCTGCTGCCCATTTTCCAGACTACGGAGACTCTTGACTTTTGCTTCGAAAACATTAGTCGCCTTGAACGACACCCATGAATGTAAGGGGTTGGTGCTATTCTACTCTGCCGGACACCACACGGCCTATAAATAAGCATTTAAACCTTACCAATCCCTCTCCACAGGAGCTCTGCGACCCGGAGAAGAACGGCCTATTCACCAAGAGCAAGGTCTACCACGACGAAACAGAGGACTCCCCCAAACAATACAAATACTACAGGCATGGATCCCCACGCCACGTACGCGAGAACTGGCGCAGCGGGTCCCCGGACTTCAGACGGCATGATGACGTCAGGATACGTCACGACGACGTCAGATTAAGAGATAGACACTACAAGAAGAAGGAGAAGAAGAAAGAGGAGATGCCGGTGTGGACGCTGCCGCCCCAGTGATGGAGTTTATGTGATGATTGTGGGTACGCTGTGTTTTTTTGTACTTGTCTAATGTTGGAATGAATGAATTCGTGCAACACTACTTACACTGTACTAGATAATACTTTAGAGACATTCGCATGGTTTATGTTACGTGTAGAACTGTGTTTAACATTGTGTAACAATGTAATTACACTGCACTGAAATCTGCTTTCGATGATTTGCTCTGATTTATAATTCAAGTCATTTAGTGACAATTAAAACTGTCAGTTATGAGTTATTACTGCATGTAAAGGCTTCCCCACATGTCATAGTGTCATAATATCGCGGGAGTTACCAGTTCATTTTGTATCATTAATTTATAGATTAATTATATAAATACACAGAAATAGGAGTAGGATGCTTGCGCTCCTGCGTGCTCCAATCGGAGAACGTGCAACGCCTAATGAGAATTACCACCAATGAGATTAAAAGACACATGTGGTGGTCGCTACAGGACAGTAAAAACGCAGCTGTGTGGACAGCATTATCGCAAACATGTATGCGATTTTATCGCGCATTACATCGGTCTGTTTGGAAGAGCCTTTTACATATAACTAACAACTTTAATGAGCCGTTTTCAAGAAGGGCTTCTCAAAAACTCACATAGATGGCGCGCTTTAAAAACTCAAACATTATTATAAGAATTTGACCATACAGGGCTATTGTTGTAGTTATATGGCAATCATTCATCGCAAAACAAATAAAATCGCGTTAAACACTAGTTATTATTTAATATTTGCGAAAGTGATATAATGCTAACCTCAATTTTATTTATTAATTTAAACTTAATGGACGATGAAGTACATAGGCCTAAACTTACGCAGCTTCATCTTCCTGTCAACCAGAAATCGATTAATAAAATGTACAAAGTTGAGTACCAAGGAGCACTGACATTAAAAAACCGTTAAATTAATAGATCTAAAATGAAATGCATCGAAATAAAGATAAATATCAGTACCATACAGCCAATAGATCATGACATTGTCTATAGTCGTTAGAGCGCGCCATCTATTATTATTTGGGGGAACCGAGCCTTGAAAACGGCTCTTTGTCATTTTATCGACTCGAATTATAGATCAGAGTATAACTCGATATTGATGTCACAAATTGGACAAGTAGGAAGAAACATGGCATAGAAGTATTTGAATGCAGAATTTATTAGTTGTAAGCGTAATGTGACACATAGAATAAGATCTCTCTAACTTTACCCAGTAATTTTTATTTAGCGTCAACGTTTAGTTCGCTTTCTGCGGGAGAGGTTAGCTGACTCTCTGGTAGTTGGAAATTGAACCTTATGACTATATCCATAAGATAGAAATCATAGGTTCCTTGAAGTGAAAACGTCATAGAGTCAGTTACCTTACCCCTTATTGAATATATTGTCTTTGTTGTTTAGCGAAAATCTGTACAATGCAAAGTGTTGGGTCTAGGCGGGCTGCTTATGGAATGCCAGCAAATGAGTGTACTTTTAAATTGACACAGCGGCCGTCAAACCAATTGCAAAGTTGGTGGGTCGTTGCAGCTGACACAAATAGATGGATACTGACTGTCATGAACGTATCCGCAAAGTCAGTTGCAGCTGTAACAGACAGAGCTGCTTTAAAAAATCCTATATTCCTATCATATAGTTGTAACTCTTTAGAACCGAGTGCTCACTGACTGCGCAACCATTAGACAAGTTAATTGCAATTCTGTCAACTGCAACTAAATGCAAAGTTATGCAATCGACTTGCAGACACCTATTTAGACTTTCAGTTTAAATTTCTTAACTGATATTGCTAAATTATTTAGACAACTAGGGCTTGCCATGCCCGCCGCAAAGACGATAGGGACCAACTACTCTCTACTTTTGTAAGAAACTTACCAACTAACTTAAATAATTTATACAATAGTTTGTAAACATTCGAAATAGTTACATACTACTAGTCGGTAGTCCTTTGAGGAAGTATTAATATGAATAAATACCGCAACGGGATGCCAATCGAGCTCCCGAGACTGTGCAACCTGTGTCGGGGTCCACAGCGGATGCAATTGCTTAGAACCGTGTACTAAAATAAACGAATGCAGACAAATAATAAATAACGAAATAATTACAAGGTACAGAAGGCAACCCATCGACCTACCCAACACTAGTATAACCGGTTGAACGTCCTGTGACAGTTCCGATGGAACAAAAAATAAGCGCCATCTAACGTAACGAACAAAAAACGCGCAACCGTGCAACTGGTGTACTGGTAGTACCATGGGGCATTTTTCACTCACCAGTAGTACTAGCGGTAGTACCACGGGTAAGCACTCGTAAGGAATGGTGGCCAATGACATAAATTACAGTAAAATTTGCTAAATGACGTATAAAGATATCCCTGTAATTAGAAATTTAAATTTCCACGGAGCGAGTAGATGGCGTCGTCGCCGCCCGGACGTTAGATCGCAAAATAGAAGGACAGACGGGACGTTTAAGTGGATAAAAGGACCTAACGCATCCATAGAGATGATAGGTTGATGTGCTGCGTTCTGTACTTTACACATACGAATTAATTTCATATCAAACTATTAGGATTTTTGACTAGCGAACCAAACTAATGCGGCCAAAATAACAATGCTTAACTTTCTTTTCAGTGAATTTTCGTAACAATTTTCAATTTAGTAATTAATTTTTCTAACTTTAGTAATTAGTTACGTTATAGTAGGTAAGGTGAAACCTAGCCGCTCGTTATTGGTTAATGAAATTGACTTAATATATTCTAGATTTTATTATTAATTTATTATTATTTTTTAATGAAACTTGTAATAGGGGCAATATCTTTACTGCAATATTGTCACTTACGGCAAACTTTATGTCCAGTAGAAAAGGACGCATTATGCCAAAACATTAGAGTGCGGCTGAGACAACAATAGAAAAAAATTGCTGGCAAGATGTTGCCACCAACCATTGCCACATATTGCAATAAAAATATTGACTGTCCCTTAAAGCCTGATTTACATTTTGAGAAGTTCGAGTGAGACCTGGCAAGGAACCATTACCAAGTGACAGCGGGCAAGTCGGTGTTAACATAAATGGCAAGTGGGTCTGCTGTAAGCTCATTAGTACGTCGATTTCTGAACTGCACGGTTTTCCCAGTACCTACTCAATAACCTAACCTACAAAAATAGTCAAAATCCGCAGCTACACACGTCAAATATAAAACGCACTCCACATGTGGACAGTTGCGCGGGAACACGAGAATGTAGAGAGAGTATTCGCCTACATTCGTGTAGTCCCGTGCTTGCTTGGCATGTCTCGCCTATTTCATAGACAAAGTAGAGACAGGTTGTTGTCGTCTCGATTCGATCGATTGTATATTTATATTTCTAGCGCTTTTTCCCGTAACAGGTTCAGGGTACACTTGACCATAATCCAGGATATTAGTAGATTAAGTAATTACAGTAGAGCAGCTGCCATCACCTCTGTGACCCTTTTTACAGCAGTTTAGCGATATTACACCGATGAATCGATATAATGTCGACGTGTTTTTACACCCACCACATCCCTAATAGGCGAGAATGTAGAGGGTCGACCAAAGTCCCTTCAAAAGTATCGGCGGATTTATTCGCCCAATTTATTCGTCGGGCGTACAAACTGTGCACACGCACTAAGAACTTGTCATTTATCAGTTGCACTTCCCATTCACACTTGCAGTTTCTCAAAATGTAAACCAGGCTTATTATAGTGTGCGAGTAATGGCTATGTAATAATTGAAACATTCCTTTTAACGTGTAAGTCGATGTTGGTTGATTGGTGCTACGGAGTCATTTGTAATAGATAGTGCGAAATTGTTAATTGTAGTTAGTGCGTAGTAATATCTAATTTACACAATTATGCAATATATTTGTAATAGGAGTTAGTGAAAATAGTAATATCTAATTTACACAATTATCCTGTATCTGTACGGCTTTTTGTGCACATAAGTTGTAGAATGATTTGGTTGAATTGGATGTAAAACAGTTTCTTGACGACACACATAGAATATAAGTAATGTTCCTGTAAATGTATGAAGTTTTAATATTATGCTGTAAGATATTATTGTTTTATATGTACCTACACTTGTGTATGTATGTCTGTATATGTATATTTTGAACATGAATAGTGCACAAAGTTTTAGAGGATTGAGATTAGTCATTTATTTCCGTTAACATTGTGTATTTTTTATATGTATTAGTGAACTGTTACGTTCTCATCTTTACGTTGATGTTTTTACTGTTTTGTTTAACTTATATACAGGCGCAAAATAAATAAAAATAAGAGAGTTACATTGCTGTTTACAATGAGGGTTTTCTCGTTTTCAGATGGCGCTAGTGAGTCGTAAGGTCTGTTGTCAAAATACAGTGACGCTATTGGACAGAAAAAACTGATATAATATGAGAATTCATTCCAGCCAATGACAGGGCTTTATTTTGACATTAGATCTGACGTCGCAGTAGCGCCATCACTTGGATTTTGGAATCACGAAATCCTTAGTTAACCCATTATGGACTAGTTATAAGTTGTGAGATTGCAAATTGTTATATTGTGAGGTTACCTCAAGGGTACAATTTTTAAACTAATGATATATTGAATAATGAAATATTCATTTCAAATAGTAACAAATAATTATATTCAATAATTTATTCTGTTGTGTATTATGAGTATTTCGTTCTAAAATGGCGTTTAAAAAATAAGGATTAATAAATAAATAATTACAGTAATAGTATCCCAATCAATAAAAATTAATCCAGTATGATTGAAAATGGCTGGGCCATCGTTTTTATCAATAGAATGAATAAGATATTAAAGAAAATTGATTGCGAAAGTCCTCTGTAGACAAGTCCTTAATCTACGATTCGTAACCCCATTGACGGCTAGAGCGATCAAAATGCGACTTTATGTATTCCGTATACGGCTTGTTTACCTTTGATGTAACTTTTGATTGAAAGATAGTTTATTTTGCTATGCCAATAGCAGCCGTATGATAAGCATTTTAAGGTTGCAATTCGATCGCTCTCGCCGCCAATGGGGTTTTTTAAAGTGGAGAGCCCGTCGTAACTGGAATGCAACGATTACCATAAATTGTATACTAATTGCGCACCTACGTTGATATTGGTATGATGAAAAGTGCGTGAGAACTGATATTTGGAAATTTTTCATAAATATGTGTAGGAGGAAGCTCAAATACCATTCGTATATTTATGGAATTTATGTATTATGGAATGAAATTAATCATGAATTAATAAATGGAATATCATGAACTTACATAAACAGCATTTTTATTTCAATGGAATTAAATCAAAGAAAGTATTTGAATATCAGTGTTTATTGTCAGTTTACTAGAAAAATAATAAAAAATAACATTAAGTCATACAAAACATGAAACAATTATATAAAAATAATCAGTCTTATAGAAATGAAAATAACAGGGTTTTAAAAAGGTATGAGTTAAAATATAGGGTGTGATTCAGAAGTTACACAGCCAATGGCCCCCTAAATTTTTCCACATACTTATACACCCTGTATAGAGAAGTACAAAGTAAGATAAAGTCGTATGGCACACGCTAACCTTTGGTGAAAAATTAAAATCAGGAATAATAGCTGAAAATGTTGAAATCATTATTTTTCTTGTTACGATTATACTATAATAATAATAATAACCAATATATCATCATGGTTCCCGATACTGTTCGACCAGTCCACTATGAATATATGCATACTTCAATTATACAAATGAATTAAATTATAACTAGATTCTAAATTCGATCATTTTAAAGCCTATTACATAACAATATGTGTCCTTACAAATATTAAGATAGAATGATCACCTTATTAAAAATATACATCTGCATAAGTTAATATAATTTAGACTCATATTTGTCTATCAAGTCAATGATGGTTAGATGCACTTTTTCTTTCGCAATAATAGAGGCCGATTTTGCGTGACCATTCAAAATAGTTGTGTCAGGCCTGTAGCCTATTAAGATCTTGCAAGCACCAATATTACCCATTAGGCTAGCGTTATGCAATGGGGTATTTCCAGAAATATCAAGGACATTAATATTGGCACCGTTTTCAAGTAACAGCCTCATAACTGTTGTCTTATTGTTTAAAGCAGCGAGATGCAATGGGGTCTGGAAATTGTTGTTTTGGCAGTTTACTTTGGCTTTGTTAAGGATTAAAATGTTGCACAACTCGTCTAGACCATATCGAGCTGCGTAATGCAGCACGGTACAACCATTGGTGTCAGAGAAATGTACGTCAAATGCAGATGTGTATGACTCAGTCTTGTTCTTACAGGAATGACATTCGCACAGTGGGTGACATAATGCCCTGTTTGGCTGTTTACTTGCCTCCTTGTAACTAACATAGTCAATATTCATATAAAAGCAAGCTAGTTTCACATCACCATAAGATATCGCCTTAATAATCCTTTCGATTGTTTTTAAATTTTCAACAGCTTGTGATGCATTCGTTTCGCTACTTTTCCATTCGAGTTCTTCGAACTTGGACGGTGCTGGCTCTGTTTTACAACTCAGTGCTTTCACATCTGAACTGGTAATATGTATGTATTCGTACAAATTTGGCGTGCATGACTTCAGTACCTGTAAGATCTTTAGGTTGTGTGCGTAGTCAAAGGCTGTTTTGTTGTATCTGTTACGAAGAGATGGCTCGCCACCGCTCTCTATCAACAGCTTTGCTATCCCTTCGTATCCCCATTTAGATGCAAGATGAAGAGGTGTGTTACCGCTTTCATTTATGCTATTTATTATAATCTTCTTTCTGCTATGTTCAGCAAAGTAAATAAGTGCTTTGACACAATTCAGATGTCCATTATTAACAGCTAAATGTAGTGGAGTATTTTTATCTATATTTGATTGGTTTATATTTGCGCCAGAGTGCAAGAGTAGCAATAGCGCGTTTTGATGACCTCTGGAAGCGGAGTAGTGCAGTGGGGTGCACTCATTCAAGTCTGTAGCATTTATCTCGGACCCCATTTCTAAAAGGGACTCCACAATTGTGGCCTTGCCATGAATGCAAGCCACATGCAAGGCGGTCAGTCCGTGACTGTCTCTAGATGTCACAGTGGGCGAAGTCTTTAACAGATTCTTTGAAATCTTGCAAATGCATATCTTACAGTTGCATAAAGGATGGCAAAGCTTTTGATAAATTTCAGCTTCGGTATTCTCATCGTCATCCTCATAATCATCTAGCAGGTCATCTTCCAATGTTTTTAGGATGTTAGTTTCATTCTGCTGTATATTGACTAAATGTTTTTGATTTTTTAGTAATATATTTTTTACTTGCTCACCATGGTTTGCTTTGATTAACTCAAAAATGTATTCCAACGTGTCTTCTCTACCACTGGTGTCTGATGTGGAAACTGATTCAGTTAGACTACTTCTCCGTTGCTTACTTGTTTGCAAATTGTCCTCTGTTAGATTGCTCTCATAATAATAAGATTCAGGATCAGGTGGCCCTGCCAAGGCCCCAGACTGGATGTGCTCTATTACAGCTTCCAGAGTGGTTATCAAGAAGGCACTCTCGTCTCCGTCTCCTCTGCCTATACCGCTGAAGCGGAATTCCTTCATGTAAGTCAACTGACTAAACCAGTTTGGTAAGCCAGACTTGATGACTAGAAAAACGAACACAGGTAATAAGTCATCAGCTGTTAATAGGACTACATTATTACTACTGTCTTTTTTATTTATTGCATTCAATGCCTGTTTTAGGCATAACACCTTTTCTAAGACAGTACTATGCGAATCCATCTTAGACAATATTTGCTTTGCTTTTGGCACGGCATGGTACAAATCCTTTTTTATATCTAAATCTCTGAGCTGGATATCGCTCATATTCCGAATCTTCTTATTGAGGTGGGAATCTTCATATGCACAACAAGTGCAAATGGGTTTGAAAATGAAATCAAACAATAGATGTTGCATATAACATTCCACTGCCAGCTTGATGTTTTCGAGTATTTGTTTACAAGCTTTCGACTTGTCTCTAAGCCTACGGTTCTGTAGCGCTGTTTGGAGGCAGTGTGTGTACAGCTCACTCACAGCATCTCTAAGAGGGCCGATTGCAACAGGCAGCGATGGGTTTTTCTTCAGAAACGTTTTTACATTCTGCTCTATTTGGTCAAGAACTTGCCGACCAGCGGCTTGGGTCCACAGCAAGTCAATGCAATCATTGATAGACAAAAGATATTCTTTAGTAACAGTGTTGTCCCCATGATTCGCACTGGGTTCTAATGGGGTTTCAATACACCACACTTTATATTTAATAAAATCTTCAGTGTAAAAAGTTTCTTCAAACAGTATGTGGCTCTGAAGAGGTAGGCCTTTGGTTACTTCAACAGTTATTACCTTATTAGTGACAGTCACTTGTTTCTCAGTGAGCGTACTGTAGTGAGTCTCGGGTAATTCATCACTTGGCACTAGTATATGGGCACAGAAATCTTCTACGGTGAAAACCCGAGTGTTCAGGCTGCCGATCCTTGGCACGCAAATTATCCAGCTCTGCGCTATGCAATGTTGAAACAGATTGGAGTATTCATTCTTCAACTCCACGAAGAAGGGGTTTTCGGATATTATTTCGTCGTAGGCGCCGTCCATTCCTGGAGCGAGAATAAGCAAATTAGGTATTTAAATTTTGTGAGAACAAGGAAAACTTTAAAACAAGTTTCCAAGTTCGAGTTGGGTTATAAATCCAATTGGGAAGTGATAAGTAGAAACTTACTGAACACGAGATTGCTAGCCAACACGTAAAAAACTAAAGCCCTTTTTCTCAAATATTTACATTATTTTCACACTATTCTTTTTTGCGGCCAAAAACAAATTAAACACATGATCACGCACGCACACAAAGAAACAAAACAAAAACCATAATGAAAACCACAGACTATAAAAGTATGAATGAACCCTAGATCGGAATGAAAAGTGAAGTGAAGAGTGAACATCTCACATTTCCTCCCGCGCACATTCGAATTTTCGTTTAATGCAGTATTGAATTGAATAGCGATAAAATTTATCATCATTTAATGGGTGTTCAAAAAATTGCAAAAATTTTTTTGGTTGTCTCGAATTATGTAATTTCTACTACTTAATCAAATATTTCCCAAACTACTGAAAGATTCTAATATTTTAATGAAATAAAACTGAGAACAATATCGCTTAAACTGGTTTTTAAATAAACAAAGCAGCATCAAAATCGGTCCATTCATTCGGAAGGCTTGATGCACTAACACTCAGATACTTACGTACGTCAAACTTACTAAGGTATAACACCCGTTTACAGCTACACCCGTTATACCTATATTAGGTGTATTAATTAAAGAAACACGTAAGTTCGGTAAGTAGGTACTAAGTTCTTTAAGTTGTGCCCATAATATAATATAGATACCCAGGCACTTAAGTACTAGGTTTTGCTAACATATAGCCTATATTTTAGCAAATGTAGGTAACTCAATCATGATCACCTTTGATAGATGACACTGGCTCGTAAAGATGACGCAGAATATAACACAGATTTACATCTTAACTAATGAGGACTGGGAGAAGTGAAAAAAAAACAATATGAATAAATAATTGGAAAATTTTATTTTTTATTACACTTACCTAACTAATTTATTCAATTAATCGTACACATAAATTATTTACAGTTATAATAAAAAATACACTAATACCTACATCTAAAATACCAAATATATGCACTAATATCTACATATAAAATTTACTAAACTAAAACCTTAATAGTTATAAATCTTTTATTACCTAACTAAATTAAAAAATATGTAAATAATAATAAATAATAATGTAGGTACTCGGGTACTTATAACAGTATACTAAAATACAAAACAATCACAGTCACGTTTCCAAACAATTATTATTTTAATGTTGTAACTACTTAATTAAACCTTTTATCCCCTTCCCCCGCCTCTACCGCCACCAATTCCACCTCCTCTTCCACCAATACCTCTTCCACCAATACCTCGACCACCAATACCTCTCCCAGCGAGACTTGGGCCTCTGCCTCCAAAACCTCGTCCTCCGAAAGCTACACCTCTGCCACCGCCTCTGCCCCCGAAGCCTCTGCCACGGTAACCACCGACGCCAATACCACCAAGTCCAACGAAAATTGGAAGTGGATATGGATCTGGAACAATATTGGTATTTTCATCAGCTCGCGTCAGTCAAATTGCTGTTTTAATATCTGTTTGTGTTATATGACTGGGAGATAGTGGAGAAAGGTGCATGGCGTGCTTTGGCATGGCATGGCCTCCCATGTAGGCATTCAACGCATGCCACATTATACTTATTTAACAAATAAAATTTACGGAACAATAGGTCAGTAGTTTTCAAATTATTGTTAGTATCCTGCCTGGACCTTTCGTTAAATTGGTGATTTCGATTGAGTGGACATTTCTGTAGAGTGTACGTAACGGTAGATAGACTAAGACTTTTTGAAGTGGAAGTTTTAGTACCGTTTACATTTTGACAACCTAAATAACTTTTAGCCGTGTGGTGTCTGGCAGAGTAGAATAGCACCAACCCCTTACACTCATGGGTGTCGTACAGGCGACTAATGTTTTCGAGGCGAAAAATCTAGCCTCCATGGGCTGGGTAATGGGCAGCAGCTTTTTCCATTGTTTTATTTATAACACTGCGATCTCCAACCCGCCTGCCAATTAGAGATTTGGTGGAGATTTTGGTAAAAACCTCCCCTTTATGTTATGACTGTTATGGGCTGTGATGATGAAAGAACTTAATGGCTATGTGCCTGTTAAGTTTACAAATATATAGGTATGTTAAAGATGGATATTGTGTATGTACGGTAGGTTTAATTAACTCTACGTCTGGTTTTACGTCCATAGGCTGCGGTGACTGCTTACCATCAGGCAGGCCGTAAGCTTGTTTGCCACCATAGTGGTATAAAAAAAACTCTACATTTTGGTACACTTACATCGTCGATAAGGGCTATATCCGTACTGGCGCTTCACTCTCGACAGAGGCTGTGTGTCGGTCTGGTTCTGATGCAGCACCAAGTCTGCCAGCGGATTGTAGGATTCGTTCACATCGTCTGGTAACTGAGATGAAGTCTCAGTTGAGTCCGCCTCTACTGCTAGTGCAAACGCCAATACTGCTACCAAATATATCTGTGAAAAGAGATAGTAACATATAAATCAAAATATTGCGAAAATGATGCTGGCGTGCCTCAGGGTAGTATTCTCGAACCCTTGTTATTTGTTTTGTATATTATTGGTCTACCCTTAATCACAAAATACCCATGTAGTTTATTTGCGGAAGACATTTCCATGATTATTAACAAAATTCCCGAACTAGATTATGAAACAGAAATGAATGGTACAATAGATTAAATAATTAATTGGCTTACATACAATGATTAAAGTGTGTATATATCGAAAACAAAGTACATACAATTCTATAATAAGAATGGATTCCTACTAAGTTCGTCGGTAAAATATCGTGAAGACCCCATAGAGGAGGTAAGCAGAGTTAAATTTCTAACTGCAAAGTTTGTAAGGATGTGTTGATGTTTGTTATTTTTTCACTCAAAAGCTACTGAACGTGTTATGATTATCGATATGATAGCATACCTACTAATATTATAAAGAGAAAATATTTGATTATTTGTTTGATTACTTAACCATTTTAATATCGAACAACGAGGGGGACAAACGATCGAACATCCATATATGGTAGACGTCCCCTCATCTCGTACTAAGCGTTTTGCATCCACTTTTCTTATGCGCACTGCAAAGGATTGGAACTCTCTAGCTGAGTCAATCTTTCCCGATAAGTATAACTTGGGGTGTTCAAATCGAGTGAATAAGTATCTTCTAGGCACGCATGCTACATCTTCGACCTCATCGTCGCTTTCCATCAGGTGAGTTGAGTATACTGTGTGTGTGTGGTGACTATTAATAAAAATTAAAAAAAATATCTTTCAGCCATAGAAAGTTTTATCATGAGGGGTAACATAGCCTACGTTAGTCTTTCCCTAAATTGAATGTGGTTCCCACAGAATTTTACGCGGACGAAGTCACTGGCAAAAAGCTATAATTTACAACCCAGAAATTAAACAAAGTTCCCACGGGAACATATCACACTATCACTGAATTTAGCAACGGTACCTATTTAGTAGGCGAATAATAAAAAGTTTGCAAACAAATACGACTTACACACAACTCCATGTTGCCGGAAAACTGGTCTCACACAAGTAACACGTCCGATATAGCACTAACTACCGGACAATGAAAATACTGAAGTGTAGCGGCTCAGTGTAGTGGCGGTTATTTAAACGATTCCAACTGATAGTTATTTATTTTGGTACCCCACAGATACATGCTAATTGCATGACAGCCACGGCGTCTTCAAAGGTTGTTGTTGTAAAGAGTTAAAGACATGTTTTTCCCGTATTTGGAAAATTTCAGACCAATTAGGAACTACTTAATGAACTTCGGCGCATGTGTAGCTTATTATACCCCGTCTTCGCTAGGGTTTTCTCATCTTGTATTTACTATATTAAACATGTATTTTACATATAAATCTTCCGGAAGAAATTTTGTAACTGGTAGTAGAAACCACATCAACATTTGTTGCGCGCTTTAGGAGGAGTTAGCGGAAATACAGAGATACATAGAGACATACCCGGAAAGCGACTTTAATGTATACTATGTTATCATCATCATCACAGCCCATAATTGTCCGCTGCAGGATTTAAAGGATTTTCCACGAAAGGGAAGGATATTTCCATAATAACATCTCCACAGTGTCACAAATATAGCAAGGTAAAACGTTGCTGCCCATTTTCCAGCCTATGGAGACGTAGATTTATTGCCTCGAAAACATTATTCGCCTTGTTACTTTGCCGGACACCATACGGCCAACTACCTATGTATAGATAAACAATTTCTTGGCTTATTCCCTTTTGGGGTTAGCCCTCCTGATACTATTACGACTATAGTTAGTTGACTATTTCTCAAAATGGCGATCGTTTCCTGGAGTAGGTACTTTGGCTTACTTTGCAATGATAAAATGCCCGTTAGAACAAAAGACATGGCACATAAGAGACCGTAAACCGTCTATGCTCTAGTATCGGAAGGTTGGGCGGTCAAAAAGTGTGATAAACAAAAAATTTACGTCACCGAAATGAAAATGTTGGTTGGGCTGGTGGAATTACTAGACTGGATCGAATTAAAAACGAATTCCTACGGGGCACCTTCAAAGGCACAGCAATCAAAGCTAAAATTGTGAACGCCGATTACGCTGGTACTTGGTGATACAGTCTTCCAGCTGCAATGTAGTGCGCAGAAATGAGGACCACCTGACGAGACAGGTGATGGCCTAGGAGAGAGTAAGGGATAGAGGACGCCCACCAACTACTTGGATGAGTACAATTGCCAATGACTTAACAATAAGAGATCTTAAAACAGAAATGAGACCTTAATCGTATGTACAGATACCTACTCTTTATTGCACAAAAACACTTAATGAAATTGTTACAATACAATGTACAAAAGCTAGCTTATCACTAAAATATATCTCTCCCAGCCAACCTCACTTCTTAATAAGAGACCTAAATATCCGGATGTAATGCGTACAATTTAAGGGAGCTTACCGAGTGCGTACCCCAATGCTGCCATGTACCTTGTCTCTTTTCTGGGTTATGTATGTACATTAGTTGAAAACCGAAGCTTTTACTTACGGTGGGGGAAAACATCGTGAGGAAACCTGCACATTTAGGCGACTGAATGTGTAAGTTATAGATTCTGTAACCATGATGCAATCTGTTCAGGTTCCCCCAGGCCCTCGCCCGCGAGTGCACAACCGGGACATTAATTGAGAGAGTCAATTTCTCTAGGTTTTTAGAGTATTATCATCATCATCATCATTATCATATCAGCCAGAAGACGCTCACTGTTGGGCATAGGCCTCCCCCAGAGATTACTACATAGTACGGTCCGTGCTTTCCGCATCCAGCTGGTACCTGTGATCTTTACAAGGTCGTCGGTCCACCTTGTAGGAGGCCAAACCCACGCTGCGTCTTCGGTACGTGGTCGCCACTCGAGAACTTTACTTTTCGAGTGTACGGTATCAATACAGACATGTAGCATGAAATGGGGGCATGTAGGAAACGCGTGATATTCGATAATGGAATCTGAATCATGAATTTCTTTGAATAACTATGTCACAACAAACTCTATTTATAGTGTCTATTTGTCATTACTAACTTCCTCACGAGTTATATTGCGACGAACTTCTTTCAAAGTGGCTCATGATTCAGTCTCCGCGACCGTACCTGTAGAGCAAACATGTTGACTATACCTATGTCAATGCTCTTCTTTGTAGAGTACGTATGAGGTACGTAGATTACTAGATCATGTAGTAGATGATAATGACGTGGTATACCTATATAACACTATCTTTCCTACTCCTATCTGTTACTTATTAATTCAATTAGTTGCGGGTTCCAAGACAGTACTAGCTTATCTTCGGGCGCGCCTGAGTGTCAAAACTCAGGTCCTGTTTGTGGTCGCTGCTGTAGATCCTGGCTACACAAGAATTACAGCGAGAAAGAGTGGTGGCGCAAAGCCCGTTAAAAACACGCCTATATAACTTAGATGACAATGCATTATTATGGTACCATGTAGTTGTCTGATGATAGAGTTGGAGATTGTCATGGAAACACTCTGGTGCTATTATGATATCCAGGGTCTGAAAATGAAGTCGGAAGGTGGCCATAGCATCTCCTAAACTACGCATGGTAAGTTTGAGCTGGTTTGATTAGTCTTGACAAGTAGATACTCTACGCTGACTGTTGTATCTAAAAATAGAACACGCGACAAAAGCTTGTTATGAAAACATGTTTTTCATTTGGGAACTTATTGTATTTTATTGATGCTAATTTGATAATTGTAGCTAAAAATTTGTTTATTGCGATAAATAACCAATTGCGTCGTTTCATATCCTCCTACTTCCTGTTTCATTATTATGAATGAGTCGTAACTTTTTTTTTCGGTCGTAAATGCGAAAGGTACCTATTAAAGCCAAAACGCTTAAACCGATTCGATTATTTTGGGAATGCATGAATACTCTGGATACCAAACGGTAAACATAATTGGACAAGCAAAGCTACGAGTAAAATATTAGATAAAACAAAGAAAGAAACTACTTAACTGTGTGAGTTTTTTGAAAATCGGTTCTGTTGATTCGGAGATTAGAGTGTTCAAACCTATGGTTCAAACAAACAAAAAAGTACTTAATACATAGGTACGTTAAAGATACGTCTATGTCTAGCTTGTAGTATTTATCGTCCGGAATTTCCGTCCCAATTACCGCAGTGACTCAAGAAGGTCTTTGACCAATGTGCGTTGCCAGAGATTACTTACGGAACAGAGACGTGGCTGCCTCATAAGAAAGCTTACTATCACTCAAAGGGCAATAGAAAGGGCTGTGCTTGGAGTCTCGTTTTGGAGCGTGGAGGAGGTTGGAGCGAACCAAGGTCACCGATATAGCCCGATGTATTGCCAGGCTAAAGTGGCAGTGGGCAGGGTACATTGCTCCAAGAACAGATGGCCAATCTCGCAGAAGTTCCAGTTTCTCGAGTGGCGACCACGTACCGGAAGACACAGCGTGGGTAGGCCTCCCACAAGGTAAATCGACGACCTGTTAAAAATCGCAGGTACCAGCTGGATACGGAAGGGATAGTACCGGCCTTTGAGGAGATCTCTGGGGGAGGCCTATGCCCAGCAGTGAGCGACTTTCGGCTGATATGATGGTGATGATGAAACGAATAAAAAATTAGGAAAACTGGTGGCAAAAGCTACGTTTAATTAGGTACAGAATTACGAGGAACTACGTCGGTATTCTAACCAACTAAGTCCAAAGGCAAGACCCCTCGCTACTTTCATGTGTTCTGTGCCCCTTACGTATCCATCCCATTCTAAACACCACTCTTCCTCTCTGCTCCGGCGCTTAAATAATTAACAGGCACACAGAAAAATCGAGACAGTGTTATAATTACAGCTCGCACATCGCTTGAAATGTGTGAAAATCACTGCGTAGCTAGTTACGCCGGGCTCGGCAGTGAGTGGCGTTCTGCGGTCATATAAATATTTTATCGCGCACGAGCGGGAATATGAAGTGGTTAATTTAAATTCTGACTCGGCTGCGGGCGAGGAGTGCCGCGCTTTTTATGTTTCGCGCCCTTTTTGCTGGACTCCTTTCGCGATTGGCTAAGTTTTATTTATCGCCTTTTCCTTTCAGTGGAGCGATATTTATAGATGATCGGGTGATATTCGTTTATATTTGGATTCGTTTTCGTTTTATCGCGAACCTATTCGTCACAACTGGATGAGTGGCGGTCGACCACCATTTCGTGCTCATCCGTGTTACCGTGTTGGAGTGGACGAGGACCGTGCGGTTTTCACGAAACTTGCTGCCTCGTTCACCACGCTATGGAACCATTGCAGCTTCCTTAGTGGTGTTTCCAGACCAACACGACCTTCAAGAAGAGCCGGATAGTTACCTCAAGGGCCGGAAACGCATTCGCGACTCCCTGGGTGTCTCGAGTCTTTACCTGACGGTGGTTACTTTCCATCAGGTGACCTGCTAGCTCGTTCGCTTTCCTCTGTTATAAATAACCTAACCGTTAGAATAAGTCGGATAAACCCCGACCAAGGTTACTTAAACACAATTTTCTTGCTAAACTACTGAACTGATTTTAATGAAACAAAGCTAAGAACTTCCATTAAATTGGCTTTCAAATAGAAAAAGAAAGAAAATCTGTCTATCTAAAATAAAAAAAAATAATCATTTTGGCGTTAATGTCCCGGTTATGCTCTCGCGCACGAGGGCCCGGGGTCCGCCCTGACCATGATCCAGAATTTGGCAGGTCAGGTAATTACAGTGGAGCGACTGCCATCTGACCTCCATGACCCTGCTACCAGGGGAACCTGACCGGATTGGATCATGGTTACACATCCAGTCGCCTGAATGTGCAGGTTTCATCACGATGTTTTCCCTCACCGTAAGAGCATCGGTTAGTATTAAACTAATGTACATAACTCAGAAAACAGTCATTGGTACATGGCCGGAGCGGGATTCAAACCCGGGACCTCTGGCTTACGGGTCGGATACTGTAACCTCTCGGCCACCGACGCTGAAAGAAAACCGCATCCAAATCTGTCTATCTGTTCGGGAGCTATGATGTCACAGACAGGTACACAAAGCCACAGACAGACACACACGTCAAACTTAGAACATCCCTCTTTTTTCCTCGGGGGTTAAAAAGGACTGCTTGAAATAAGTCTCCCCCAATGAGCGCCAAAGTAGCTGATGATGATGATTCATTTATGGCAGCGGGCAAACGACCTGATAGAAAGGATGTGGGGTAAAATGGAGAAGTTTTCAAGAAGTTTTACTCCTTAGAATAGAATAGAAAATTTATATATAAAATCACATTATGCAGACAAAGAATACAGATTCCCAGCGCTACAGAATCCCATTTATAGACACAAATGCTCTAAAAGACTCAGGCAGTATTCGCGGCATTTGTAAAAATGTTCATACCTTCTACTGTATATCTCTCTTAATATTGTAGCAAATAAGTTCTTAACCTAAAAATATTTTTTCAAAACAAGCTTTTATCGCGCAGCTTAGATTGAATATCATAGGGGTGTAGTACTCATCAAGACGATTCCAAAAAACCTAAAAACTATGGGTTTATCTTGTTGCGTTCTGTAGTTTCTCTGGTCACCTTCTGTCATCATCAGACCTTGACTGTCACCCCCTAGGTGATATAGGTATAGTACTCATCAAGACTATTCCAAATAGCTCTAACAATTTGGAGTTATTTTGTTGCGTTCATTAGTTACTGTAAACTCCTCCCGACTCCATCTGATGATGGACCAGCTCCATGGAACCATATTATTACAATGTCATCGAAGTTACATAGCGATACCAAATTTTAGCTCAATTAACGCCGGGAAGTAGGCCAAATTAGAGTTGCAAGATTTGTCCCGAACATACATAAATTTAATAGTTGCAAATATTGCAAGTTAATTATACGATTTTATTTAATGACTCTAATTATAATCCTATCTGCAGGCTACAAGATCAACTTGACCGTCAACAACAATTGCCTGGCGAAACATTTTGGCCATATAAAGTTATAAATTGGTAGCCTCGTAAACTGTTCTGGCCGCTTCTTTCCCCACAGGTGGTCCATTCCGAAGCGGTGGTACGTAAAGTACTGCCTTCGCCTTTTCGAAGTCCCTTTTAGTTTTTCCTGGGCTTAGAAGTCGACCTAGATAGATCGGCTAGTGCGTGCGGGTGTTAGCGTTGACAGGCTGGCCGGGCCGAGCACGCTATGCACATGGTTCGCCTACGCGGTTATGTGTATGGTGTGTGTCGGTATCCGGTATCCGGTGTCTCGCCGGTAAAAGCAATCGTTGACGCGTGTCAGTCTACATGCGTCGCTTTTCCACCTTTCCCTTTGCTTTCCATCACTTTTCGACGTTTGAACAGAGACTATAATAAAATAATCAATGACGTTAATGTCCTGCTCGTGCTCTCTCGCACGAGGGCTCGGGGTCCGCCTTGACCATAATCCAGAATTTGGTACATCACATAATTACAGTGGAGCGACTGCCATCTGACCTCCATGACCCTGCTACCAGGGGAACCTGACCCGATTGGATTATGGTTACACTCATTCACTCGCCTGCATGTGCAGGTTTCATTACGATATTTTCGTTCGCCGTAAGAACATCGGTTAGCATTCAACTAATGTACTTAACCGAGAAAAGAGTCATTTGTACTTAGCCGTTGTGCGATACGACCTGGTACCTCTCGCGCTCGGCCGCCGACGCTCACGTTAGCAAATAGATTAATTAACCTAATTCAATGAAATACTGTTTTCGTTACAATTTTCAAGATAAGGTACTTCGAACCTATACAAGTAACGTGATGAGTCTAGGATTGTTTCACAGCTCGCATATCCTCTTTGCCTCCTTCATTTCCATTCAGCGAGCGGGAAAACATAAAGAAATGGATTTTCAAAGGCTCTTGTGACTTGGTGCAGAGGCTTTAACATTTTATGCTCCAGCGAGGGTTCTTGCGGAAAATGTATTCCCGGATTTGGGTACCCGGAATAACGTTATACGGTCTATTTAAAAGCAAATACGAAAGGGCTAACTTAGTATAATAACTTATTTGAATAAGCAAGCTTGGGACGGGCCAATAATACGGCCTTCTTTTCGCATTATGAATTGTAAACGTCAATGTATTTGCGTACTTTTAGTACGATTTAATAGTAATTCCCGATTGTACTACACTATAGTACGCTAGTATTCGCTAGTATTAGTAGTAGAAGTCTTTGGTAACGCCTAAGTTGATTTCAAATACTCCAAACAAGAAAATTCATTCCTGATTCATCTTGGCGTTGATGCCCCGGTTGTGTTCTCGCGCACGAGGGCCTGGGGTCAGCATTGACCATGACCCAGGATATGGCAGATCAGATAATTACAGTGGAGCGACTGCCATCTGATCTCCTTTATCCTCCTACCACAAACACACCTGTTACACATCCAGTCGTCTGAATGTGTAGGTTTCATCTCGATGTTTTCTCTCACCGTAAGAGCATCGATTAGATTAGGACACACGATAATAACGCGTCAGTGTCTTTTCACCAGCAGTTTCTCAATCAGCGGCATGTTAGGAGATTAACAAACGTGGCGTAAAAAGGTACTATCTAATATGCCGCCGATACTAGTGAGTTTATTTAACACCTATCTATAGCACATCATTTGTGTGAAGTTACTGAGAGGTCGCCCTAGTAGTAAAAATTGGCTTGTATACTTCTAGCTAGAATCTACCTGCGTCACAAGCCCTTTTACCGTTATTACCAAGATTGTATTTCATACAAGAAATGGGTAGCAGCTGTACCGTAAGTACCTTGAACCCTGAAATACTTATTCGCTCTCCTTTTGACAAAGGACCTGAAATAGCCCTGTTGAGTGTAAACGGTGCGAAGGGACGCTTTGTCCACACTTACTACGGCCACGGATGTTGCTATGGTATGGGGAAATACTTGTACAAAAAGGTAAGTATAGTACGCCATTGTCGTCATGAAGACCCAGATTACTGATAAGAAGAAAATTCCGAAGGAGGAAAAAATAAATGGCGAGCAAAACTTTCCACTTTTTTGGGGTTATTTATCGGAATCACAAGTTTACCACGTGTGTAGCTTGAAATAAGTGGCTTGCAATAGTAGCGATCTAAATAATTTTATTACGAGTTTAATGAATTATATAATTACATACATAATAAACAAATGTAAAGTTTGTAGGTGGGGCAAATTAATTGAAACTTTTTTTTGCGCAAAATGGATTGAAAAATTATCCAACGGTAGGTTGATGAGGTTCATGGTGAAATAAATACCTAAATGGGCGACCCGAAACGAGCGAGCTTTCACTAAGTACATTGTAATGATGTAGGTTTTTGGTATACGTAGGTATACACAGAGCAAAAAAAAAATTGGAATGTAGCTAACTTTCCAATCTTTTTAGTAGGTATATCTAAGCGTACGCTACGCGTAGTCCAGTAAATGTTGAAAACATTCCTATTTTTTATTTGTTTGTGAAAAACTATACAGGTTACCGCAGTACACGTGTCGTTTCGGAATTCCAGGAATTCCATTTTATTTTGCATTCCAATTCACATGTTATGAATATGAAATGGTACGAAAAAACAAGTCGTACTTTTTTATAAAGTTTTAATTCTCTAATTTCCTATATTTATACAAAGCTTACGTCCCGCCTGGTACCAAAAACAGTTACCGTAGCCTGTATCACTCACGGGTTGTTTCAGTCATTTCTTGTAGAATTCCATGTTGTACTCTCCACGGAAAACCTCTCCTGAGCGTTCTTTCCACAATCTTTATCATCATCGCAATGTTATGAATATTATCATTACGTGTGAACATATTTCAAACCAAAACAACATCCATGTAGATACGACGCGCCGTTGGACAGACCACAATCGGTTCCAAGAGTTCCCTAGGCGACAATCCGCTTTGAATAGAGGCATTATGTCCCGTGGCTGTACGTACCGTATCGCCTTGTGCTCTAGTAACCGGAAGTCCTTTCAAATGCGCGCGTTTTTGCCTGAAAGCCTTTTTCTTTATGGCTGCTAGGTGGGCTGATAGCAGTTTACACGCTCGTACGAGGTGTGAGGTAAGGGATGAGAGATACACGTAAGTTAAATACGAAAACTGCGGTAAAAATAGTACCTATTTATTGGTATAAAGGTTTATTTGTGTTTAGACAGGTCTGTTGTGTTGTGTATAGGTACTTCGGCACTCTCCATGGTTAACTGCATATTCTTACTGCTGTTACTTCTGTTTCTTGGCACACGGACGGACGGTGCACCTAATGGAAAGCGGCCACAGTCGTCCAGGACATCTGCAAGCTAATGGGAGGTTGCTGTACCTGGAGACATGCCTTGTGAAGAACCCCAAGTTATCGTGCAAAGGAAAGACTTCGGGAGGGAGCTCATTCCACAACTTGCGCGTGCGCGGCAAAAAGGCTCGCGATGTCCGTACGTTAGTTGGATGCCAGGCATTCTGTTGGTGTGGATGAAATCCATCCCATCGTCGGAGGCCTTCGACGATAATCAAAGAATTTGGACCATAGCTAGGTCCAAGTTCTTTGACGACTCTGAACTGAAGGCACGACAGTGTGTATACATAGAGATAAAAAATCTCTATGTGTGTATCATCACAGTCCGTAACAGTCCACTGCAGGACTTTGGGCCTCTCCTAGAAAGGGGAGGTTATTGCCATAACCTCCACGCTTGGCAGGCGGGTTGGAGATCGCAGTGTATAAATATAACAAGTGAAAATGCTGCTGCCCATTTTCCAGACTACGGAGACTCTTGATCTTTCGCCTCGAAAACATTAGTCGCCTTGTACGACACCCATGAGTGTAAGGGGTTGGAGCTATTCTACTCTGCCGGACACCACACGGCCTATACGTGTGTAGACGATTAAAAAAAACAGGTTGGACTGTTGACTAACTTTACTCAAATAAGTACTTTCGAGTCGCTAGGCAAGCGTGTAACCAGCTATGCGAGTTGCTGAAACATTCATGGAGATAACGTTTTGC
Organism: Blastobasis adustella; assembly: GCA_907269095.1. NCBI lineage: Eukaryota > Metazoa > Arthropoda > Insecta > Lepidoptera > Blastobasidae > Blastobasis > Blastobasis adustella. The sequence goes on from OU026120.1 coordinate 466,829, forward strand.
ATGAAGGGAGAAAGCTTGTACGTTATGTAGATATTGTATACCTCGTAGGAGTAACTTTGTTAACACGGAACTGTGAAAACGAAACCAACGACAAGAGAAGGTTGTTATAAATTTGACGTGTATATCTATGGAGGCATGGCATCATAGCTTTTGAACAAGTTTATAATTTGAAACCCAGTTTAATCGACGTGGTTCTTACTTCTTAGCTTCGTTTCATTAAAATTCAGTTAGTAGTTTAGATAATCTTTGAATATATGTAGGTAAACTTGGACAAGGGATTTTTGACGTTTTTCGCTCAGTGCCTAACTGAGCGCGCGCGAGTTCATCTCCATCGGGTCCGACCGTCTAACTCGAACGGATTATTTCTCGCCACCTCACTCGCTCAATTCGCAATCTAGTGAGATGGCGATGTATCGAGCCTTCAACAATGGGAAATTTAACGAGAGCCGATTAAAAAAAAATAGTTCTAATAATAGTAATAGATGGCGTTGATCAGACACGATTCTCAAAAATAAATCAAAATGAGACCGTTACATGTATAAAATGTACGAAAATCCCCCATTGCTACTCGAATTATTTCAGCGGTCATGCCCTAAGTACCTAACTATGTGCTGTAATAAAGGTACCGACTGGATGTGAACGCTACGGACCGGTTTTTGTAGACATCTTTGGGGTAGGCCTAGGCGCAGCAGTCGGCGTCGTTCGACTGACATTGTGATTGATGTTCTTACATGCAGAGACATACATACACACATGCTCCATCACATGCACATGCGGTTATACTATTGGAGCAAGTGATGGTAGGCCACATACTTAAGTAAATAAATCAGAAGCAATGGACAGTCAATTTTAGATTGAACTATCTTCATCGGGAATGAGGTATCGGCGATATGTCCACGGACTGAGATGGGGCAACGAATCTAATGCTACGTGTTTCGTAACCAAATTTGGAGAATTTTTTTAACTGAGGAAAAAAAAACGGAAACGAAAATGTAAACGTTTATTTGTTTTGCTTAGGATTGCCTGTATTATTAAATACAAAGTGAAAATGCATTTGTATGAAAAATTTGAACAAACTAAAACAAAAAATGGTCCATGGCTATGGCATAGTGAGACCAGCAGTCGCTGTTATTCTGCCATGGCCGTGCGGCATCCTAGTCAAACCAAAGAAACTGAACTTCCTTTGAAGTTTTTTGATTTGTCCAAAGTGGATAAAATTATATTTGGGACGCCCATTATCAGACTACCCGTTCCAGTGTTTGTCATTCTATGTTTCTCTGTTGATATACAATACACCGAGCCATGCGTGAGATTGGGTAAAAAATTGTCGTTTTGTTTGTAACGAATAAACTTAAAAGTAGTAAAAAAAAAAGTACTGGTACGATTTTAAAACTCTTTTAATAATGTAGCATACATTATCACTGAGTAACACAGTTACTTTTAATCCCGGAAAAGTAACAACTTCACACGGGGAAAAGTGACTGTTTACAGAGATCCGAACTGCGCGCGGGTGAAGCCGCTGAGGACGGCTAGTGTTTTAATGTATTAAATAAGTAATTATTAAAAGAAATTAGGCACATAATAAGTATGGGAATAGGGTTAAGCCTACAACACGGCTAGCACAAGTTTACTTTCGCGCGTGATAAGCGACAAAGATACTGCTATCTCTTTCATCTTCGTACTGAGAGAAGGAAACAAAGGCTCTCTCACGGCACGAATTATGTCGCGGGCACACCTGTGCTAGCCGTGTTGGTGTGCTTCTCATAAAATATCTATTCCAATTTAACTTTACATTCATAAAGTACGATTACAGTTGAGATTGTATAAAGTAAAATGCAGTGAATACTGCAGTAAGTAACTGCAACGTCTTCTGCCGCAGCAGTCGTAACTTCAACTGAATTATAGCGCCAGTGGAGTGCAAATCTTCGAGCGGGTAACTACTTTATTACACAATAGTGTCTGCGAAGTCCACTGTGAATTTCAGCTGTGAAATACGCACCGGAATTATGAAATATCTAGTGACGACTCGGATGACCCACTTCGGTTCCCGTTGGCTTTGCTGACAAAGGGTTGGACATTTGTGGAGTGAATCTAGGTGCTTAGGTTTTAGGCGCGCTACGAGTTAAAATATGATGATAGTGGAGAGCTTAGTTGCGCTACGGCATTCAAAGAGCTGTCATTAAACCGTGAGACTGTATTTGAGTTAAGAGAATACTAGATGGGAAAGATTCATTCGTATTGGACCAAAACGCTGAAATTTCCGGATGGATTTGTTTTTTGTAATTTTCAGATTGTGTATTGGTACAGTTTTTAACATTTTTAGGTACTTAGCTGCCAAATCAGCAAGGGTATCGCCGATCTCCGATAGTACGCCGCCAGCTTCATCCAATTGAGTAATCGCAATCGCAATAAGAAAGAGCCAGAGCTGCCTTGCTGCGATAGCGGCCGAAGTGATATACTATCTACTCGAAGTTAGGTGGCCACTGTATGTCCACCACCGTCACAATGTACTCCTGGGCGTACTACCTACTAATATTCTAATAGCCTTTAACTCTTGCATATACCAAGTACAAGTGTACTTTACTTTGCAGAGGTACAACCAAATGAAGATAACGCTACACGGAGGCTCTGACAAAGTGCGTGGCATTGCATACAGCCTCCATCCATAGTCCCGAATGATTCCATGATAACATGTACAAGTAGTAACACGTGTACAAGTAGTGTAAGAAACTATGCTGTTATTCTTTGATTGTTACTTCATTAGGTTACAAACTGGCCGTGTGGTGTCCGGCAGAGTAGAATAGCACCAACCCCTTACATTAATGGGTGTCGTACAAGGCGACTAATGTTTTCCAGGCAAAAGATCAAGAGTCTCCGTAGTCTGGAAAATGGGCAGCAGCATTTTCCATTATTATATTTAAACACTGCGATCTCCAACCCGCCTGCCAAGCGTGGAGATTATGGCAATAACCTCTTCTTTCGTGGGAGAGGCCCCAAGTCCTGCAGTGGACTGTTACGGGCTGTGATGATGAGGTTACAAACGAATTACGAATTACTTAGTCATGGCCTTCTTGATTTACTTAACCAGTCGTTATTTGGTTATATTATTTACTTCTTCTTCTTATCGTGTCAATGATAAATAGGTTAAGTGTAAAGTATATTTATTTATTATTACTTATATTTTTCCAGTCCATTTCCTTATTTACGTGTTTATAGTATATGTATATATCGTGATAATAAGTATACGAAGAATTGACAATAATTTTTACAATCATAACGCTCGTCAATTTTATATTTATTTTTATCCATATTCCTTTCGCAGTTTCAATTTGAAAAGTCGCAAGTATAGTGGCGCCGTCTATGCTTACAAGATAATTTTAGTTTCAGTTTCAGTTTTTACCTCAATATCGAAATTGATACTTTAAAATGTGTTTCAATTTGTTATGCAGATGTATCATCTGAAGTGTCTCTGACAGTCCATAGGTAACACTGGCTGGCTGATTATTTCACATTGGAATAGCATGAGCAATAAATGTATCGAATAGTGTAATAGATGAATCACAGTGATAGTAATTTATCAGTGCGAAATCAGCCGGGTTCAGTGAGCAGGAGCCATCACAGTATCGCGAGCATGTGCAGTGACCCGATGCTAATTGGTATCATGGCATACATTTGATGCACAGTGCATTTAATTAATAGGTGCATATATTTTATTTTTGATGACGTACTAGGCACTTAGAATTGAAGAGGAACGCATCTGCAATCGGAGGTACTTACTTAGGTAGTCTATTTTTTTACTCGTTTTTAAAAGACGTAGGTATTTATCCATAGGAGAGATTTAATTAATAATAATATTAAAAAAGAAATTAATTAAAACGAAAAGCTTGTGTTATGGGTCTAGATAACTTATAAACTACTTATAAACTTTTAAATACATATTTCAACACAAAACAGATAATTATTTTTGTTTGATAATTATTTATTTAACTGTTTATTGTACAGAAAAATATAACAGTATAGAAGACACAACAGGCGCTGCTTATTTCTAAAAAGAAATTTCTTACAGCAGGCCTACAGAAGAGTGATGTTAGACTAAAGTAACGCAGATACGACGTGCACAATAAATAAATATATTATATTAAAATATATTTATGAATTATTATTATTTACGAAACAGCGAAAAATAATTTCTCTTTCGTAGCCAATTACGAAACCGCAATTACGAAAAGGGACTGAAGGGGACGCCCTACCTAATGCTTGGATTATGTTGACGCGCAATTTATTGGGATGCAAGCGTGACTGTTAGGTAATTCGCACTCGACGCTGTATGGTTCACTGTATGTTAAGGTATCCGACTCGTTAGCTAGAGGTACCGGGTTCGAATCCCACTGCTAATGTACCAATGACTATTTTCTGAGTCATGTACATTAGTTGAATGCTAACGGACGCTCTTACGGTTAGGGGAACATCGTGATGAAACCTGCAAATTCAGGTGACAGAATGTGTAATCATGATCCAATCTTTTCAGTTACTCCTAGTAGTAGGGTCACGCAAGTCAGATGGCAGTCGCTCCTCTGTAATTACGTGATCGGCCAAATACTGGATCATGGTCAAGGCGGAGCCTGGGCGCTCGTGCGCGAGAGTACAACCGGGACATTAACGCTAAGATGATGATGACTGTATGTAGGTACTTGATGTACTTTATAAGATAAAAATATGCGCAATACCCATATTTATTACTTAAGTAAACAGACGGCGCTAACTCCAATATTCATTGTCCCGCGTCGCACGGTCTCATTGGACATTATTTACTTTTTAAAAAGATGCAGCAACGGCAGCGGAAAGCGAGCTCCAGATTCCTATTCCCAGTCGGGCGGTGCACGAATGCGCTGAGTAACACCGCACGGTACAGTGGGCTGCGGAGAAACGTTATAACGGCTTAGTTAGACTATATTATTATATATATGCCATCAGTTTAAAAACTAGATTTTTTCTTTTTACCTACTCAGTAATAAACGAGCAAACATCCCATCTGATGGTAAGCGGTAACTGTCGCCCATAACATCTACGCTTTATACATTTAGGTTGCAAGTAATAAAAAAGCAGAACCACAGGTAGGTTGTCACTATGAGGTCTAAAATGAAATTCCTCATACTTGTGCACTGGCCACTTTATCCTTCACACGTGGAACACAACAATGCAAATATTGCTGCTTGGCGGCCGACACATAAAAACTAAACCTTATAGGTAGATAGCATAGGTAATTTCAAGAGAGTTAAGAGAGTTATAAAGACAAAAGTTTAATTTATACTAATATTTTAAAGATAAAATATTCGTATTTTTCTTTGTAGATAATGAATAAACTCAAAAATTACATGCCCGATTTTAAAAATTCTTTCACTGATGGAAATCTACGTTATTCCCGAGTGACATAGGGTCTCGCAGGAAAATTGAATGTTTACAGAGATCCAAACTGCGCGCGGGTAAAAGCCTTTGGGAACGGCTACTTCTTTTTTTAGTGGTGAACCGTAATATTTTATTGTAAACAAACAAAGCGTTGCCTGGAAGAGATCGCTTTTAGCGATAAGGCCGCCTTTGCCCACAATGTTTGAAATACCTGATAATTTTTTTTTGTAATTATGTTTGCAAGAAAAAGTGTATCTATCTATTCATCTAACAAAGGCGTGCTTCACAATAATATCTATACAGCCACAAACCTCGTCCATTACTCACATTTTCAACACACCCAACTATTGTTCCCACGTGATACCACTTTTGCATGCACCAACTGCTCTCCGCAGCTGACTGTACCGCCGTTACTGGCTAAAAGCACATTCGTGTAGTGCTAAAGTTCTCGCGCTCAGCCGCCGGGCTCCGTACGTGACCGCTGCTGCCTGGACACGGCAGCCGAACTTTGGTTACGAATTGGCCGGGTTTTTAAGTGAGGAAGTAGTTAACTGGCACGAGAGTTCGTAAAAGCCTTCTTTGGGATTTGATTTCTGATGAAAACGGTCTATACTTATAAACTGTGGGCGCGCCATCGAGTACAAGAAAAATTCTACGTTGTAGCGAAAGTAGACGTTTAGCACATACTTATTTTAATGTCAAAATCTTTGACGTTTAGGAGACCCACATAACGTTACCGGCCCGTGCAAAACCTGACAAAAAAAATTTTAAGCTATTGCATAGCTTTTATCGCGAGCTTTGAGCGCGGCGACCGAATCAAGAAATTCCGTAACGAAAATAAACCTAACACCCCCCACTCCGACCGGCACAGCGGTGCGGCGTTGAAATCCGTGCATCGTCTAACGTCGTTTCAGTTCGGCACGGTGTTTGTGTGCGTGCGACTAGACGTGTAGACTAGCTGCTAACTGCTCATAACTGATTCTCATCTCTTTTAGACACAATGCTAGATGAGACAGCGTGCTTTTTGGATGAAGACGAAAAAAAATACTGCATAAATAAAAGAAATAAATAATTATAATTGCATAAGTTGATAAAAAAATGCTATGCAATAGCTTTACCGCGGCAGTCCCCGAGTGCCACACGTATTTTTTTTAGTTTCACAAATTTCGACATTTTGTAATGATAGTACTTACATATCCCCTTGTGTGGATTATGGAAGTAAAGAAAAAACCGACATGACCTGACATCCTCTTGGCAGTTGCGCTTTTCAGCCACATTTAAGTCTCTTTTCTTTTTGGTGACGGATGGATGATGTGTCTGAAAAGTGAAACAGCCAAGGGATGTGAGGCAGACCGCCGTTTCGTGGGTCTTATAAACTGTATATTTTTTTATATTACGGCCTCAAAATTTTATTTTTAACTTGTCAAAGTCAAAGTCAAAGTCAAATAATTTTATTCAATTTAGGTCTTACAATTTAACTCTTATGAACGTCATAGAAAATACAAATAACACAAGAAAAATGAGGCCGCCGCCCGTGGCAACATTGAGCCGGTAAGTTTGTTTTGGAACACTGGCTGCATTCCAGATATTATTGGTCCTTGGATTGTGTTGAGTGACTGTCACTGTCACTTTGACAGTTTGATTTACCTTGGTAAGTATTAATGTATAGTTAATGTATAAAAAATATTTGCAATAGTGATAACTTTTTTTATCAAATTAAAAACCATTGTGACTTTTAAAAGGAAACTAGACAAAATGATTTTGAATTGCAATAAGAAAATAACTACAAGCCATTTTTATATTAATTTTATTTAAATAGGTTTTAATTTATTCCCTTTCGAACAGTATGCTACAAGGTATAAAATATATATACATGCTAGAAACCTTATGACAGCTGCACAGGAATATGAACTTTAAGGTGGTAATACACTTATGAGCGTGACCGTACATGACGTATGCTACGCACAACGTAATAGGGCACAAGTTTTGATAAAACAAAACTATTTTTCATTTTTACTGTAAACTTGCCCATGCATGCAATGTGTCATTTTGAGAAATCTCAGATACTGTAAGTAATATAAGGACCTACTATACCACACTAACAGCACTCTGTGTCAGCGAGCCAGCCGCGGCATACCGGACGCGATACCGCAGCGTAGTAGGTTGCTGGCTCTTCCTGCGGCCGCTATCTCCAGCCGCCACACTCTGACGGCACTCCGCCACTCCGCAGCCGCTGCATCCTGAGTTATGGCCGTCCACAACGTTATTACAGGGCTTAGTCTGCACCGTGTATAGAGAAAGTACTCTGTGGTCTGCACCAGCGTGCGTCGCGGTTTGACTCGCGTAGTGTTTCAGGAGTTGGACAGTTTTGTAACGGTCTCGGAATTCGTCTACTTATGACTTTTTTGTATTTGAATTAAGGGATATAAGTTTCAGACTGTGTTATTCTGGGTTATACGCTACAACACTGCAAAATTTCATTAAAAAAGTAGCTATTGGGGTAGGCAGAGGTTATCGAGGGCCACAAGTTACGATTCAACAAATACACAAATGTGACAAACATGACCCTGTGAGAGTTACAACTGCCCCATCGGTCGTCTGAACTGCAAGCTATGTCCCCTGCCCACTAACACATATGGTTGGCAATCCTTCGGGCTATGGCGGTGAACTTAATTCGCTTACGGAGGTATTCATTCCTGATTCGATCGCACAATGTGACTCCGAGCATAGCCCTTTCCATCGCCCTTTGGGTCACAGTGAGTTTTCTTATAAGGCCCACAGTGAGCGGCCACGTCTCAGTTCCGTAGGTCATCACTGGCAACACGCATTGGTCAAAGATCTTCGTCTTGAGACACTGTGGTAATTAGAATGAAAATATATGACTTGCTCGTTTGCCTTCCAATACAAAACATGATCGACTGTAGACGTGAATTTTTACTACAGCTACGAAAAATCACGCGTCTGACCTCTGATGTGGACTCCGGTGATAACTTATTTAAAATCGCCAATTGTATTCCCATCGGCGGAATAAATTAATTCCGAATTTCCAGCGCAGGGTAACGAGCGTGTTGACAATGGCGCCAAAATGCGATCACGCTGATTGCAGCGCCGATTGGAAATTATAAAGAGAAACATTTTAATTTTTTTTGGAGGCCCGTAGTGAGTGACGGCGAGCAGATTTTGAGTTGAGATTTTTAATTTTATTTTTAAATAGCTGTGTTTGCGACTTCTGTGTAGACTACAGAATGTTTGCAACACTATTCTGGTGAAGAACTTATAAAAAAAGGTACATTAACTTTGGATTATCTATTTTAGATTTTCGTTAAAATATATTATTTCAAACCTGCACGGGCTTTTATGGACATCTTAAATCCTGTGTAACTTTGAAACGATATATTTTAGCGAGAATCTGACAAACCACTAGTATAGATATTGGTTTCTGTATCACATCTACAAAATTTCTTGGAGCGCGCTCGGGATACACTCCTTCTTCATGACCATGTTAAAGATGCATGTTTATGAGAGCCAAAATGCCAGATATGTCTGCTCTATTGCCACTGAGTAGTCGTACTATTAATTGACAACAGAGCAGTAATATTATAATAAATAGTTTAACTATTACCTACTATTTCATTGCTTGCCTACTACTCATGCATCTTATAATCTTATACTGCAACCTGCAAATTGTTGCAGCCTTTTAAACAAACTACAGTCTACGCGATACCGGCCAGGGCGGGCGGAAGTGGGGGCCGGGGGCGGCGGGGGCTCGGAGCGGACGCGTTCCGGACCGTTATCCGAGCGCGCGTCCGGCCTGCACTACCACTATCGGTCACGGATGCGGATTGCGGATGCGGATGCGGACGCGTTCACACCACCCAATAATGGGATCCGGCCGTTATTGGCTGCTAGCTTTGTGTTGTGGAGGAGAAAAATATTTAGATCATCTATTTAGATTACGACTCAATAAATTTACTAGCAATAGGCTTTTCTTTATGATTTGTTTATATTATGACATGCGCTTAATTCTTTTTTCTTTATTGTAGACAAACATGCAATCATGATTCACGAAGGTAATAGAGATGTACAAAGGTGAGCTTAACTCAACAATTGAGTTTTCTACCAGCAAACCTTGGAGTCATAGGAACAGGTTTAACTTAAAAGCAGGTACTTACTAATAAGACGTAAATTTCATTTAGAAATAAATTTATTTATTTATTTTTTTAAAACTTTATTGCACAATAACACAATTGGCGGACTTAAAGCCATTAAGGCTTTATCTTCCTGAAACCAGTAGACCATGCAGAAAGTGAGTAGTAGATGCTTTAGACATTAGACATTAGACATTGATTTATTGATAAAATAATTTACAGGTCATTTAAATTCACAAATCATGATCATATCGTAATATTAACAAATATCATAAAAATAATTATAGCAATCAATCAATAATTAAACATAAATAATAATAATTCCTTAACATGTCATTAATTAAATAAATAATGATATTCATAATGTCAGTATTAATATAGTAAACGTTGGTCAATAATAAATTTATATAACAAAGAATAGTAAAAAAAAAAGCTAAAGAAAAATGTTATTAAATTACTGATGTACAGCCATGTCACAAGCATCTATTTAAACACAGTCAACTTAAGGTCCAGAAATTCAGCAAGTGAGTAGAACGCCTGCGTCATGAGCCACTGGTGAAGCTTCTGCCTAAATGTTCCAGAACTCGGAGCTTCCACGACCGATTGTGGGAGCGTAAAAAAGCGTTATAAAGCGTAATGATAGATTGTAATTAACCTAATTAGAATATTAACTACATCTAGATAGAATAGAATAAATTATCTTATCTATTATAATATAAAGTAAAGTAAAGTAAAGTAAAAATATATTTCCATAAAAATTGAGAAATACAGGGTTACTGTGCACTAAGATCGACTTGTGTCGCAGGCATCTACAAATTAAATTACTTTTATCTACACTCATAGCGTAATGTTCCAATTACATATTCGAAAACAGTTGTTTAAGGATACACTTTTTTCACGCCAGTCTATAAAAATTTAAAAAATTACTTTTCGATACAGCATTTTCCATACTATTTTCATTACAGCTGTATCGAAAAATAACTTTTTAATCATTATGCAACACTTTTCTTTTTTAAATTTTTGTCGGGCGCCGGGATACGGCTAAATGTAGGCTGAATACCTCAATGTCTTCAACAAATTCAAAATTCCTGTTTATATTTGTGATCAGTTCATAGTCTGTGGTTGTGATTGTGTACATTTGGAATGATTTTCCCGCTAAACAGAATATTTTTTCTAATTGTTGTAATTTGTGTTTGTAAATGTTTTTTCTTGTTTGAAGCAAATAAATAGATATGTGAAAGTAGTAAAGTGAATTTTGCTTGATATCCTCGACGCGTAGATACAACAGAACTGACTCGTAGTTACTTCCAGCAAAGTTGAAAAAATTCTAGGAACGAAATTTTAACATGAAAATATGAGTGTAGATAAAGTAGTATATGCAACTGCATATAATTAGGTATTAAAACACTCGTGTCAAACTATTATCATACTCGGCTACGCCTCGTATGATAAACAGACACTCATGTTTTAATACCCCCTTTTATATGACAGTTGCATAAACTACTATAAAAGCCCTAATTATTATCTTATACCTGTATTCAACAACAATACTAAGTCAACTAAAGTATCATTATTATGTGTAGCTGCTACGACACATTTGCGGCCCGATCTCGAGGTTTGGACGCACCCTAACCCTGTGGTGTCTGTTCATATATGGCAGCCCTCAAAGTCTAGACCCACTATAAGTATTCTAATAGTATTAAGTATAAAGTAAGTAGTAAGTATTCTAATATGTGCCTACGTCATCGAAATTAATAAACACTGCTTAATAACAGATTTTAAACATGCCTTCATTATGTACAGTATCTAAAAGGCGGTAAGTAAATGCACACCCTCCAAATTAACGTTCTCCCACACACACTAAGCCCAGCTTGCACCAAATTCTTAAAGAATGACGTTTAAGGTTATTTGTATGAACTTTTTTGTTTAAGTGTCAACTTAAATACGTTTCAGAATTTGGTGCAACCCGCCCTAAGGTTTTGGAATGAGCTTCCTAGAAAGGATTTTCCTAGAGAGTAGGTATAATATGGAAGAGTATAAGTTCTTCAAGAATGGGGTGAGAAGGTTTACAGTGTCGGCAACGCGGGAGTGATACCCCTACACTCATCATTAGGGGTCATACATGACCCCCTTGGAATCCCAGGATTATGTGCTTGTATATCGACTTAGGTACCTGTCTATGAGTTTCTATTATTATTATAAAAAAAATAATATTGGAGTTAATGTACCGGGCTCGAGGACCCGGGGTCCGCCTTAACCATGATCCAGGATTTAGCGCACTGCTATCTGACCTCCGTGACCCTGCTATCAGCGAAACCTGACCAGATTGGATCATGGTTACACATTTAGTCGCCAAAATGTACAGGTTTCATCATGATGTTTTCCCTCACCTATCCCTCTTGGAATCCCTGAATATGCGCTTGGATATCTACTTATGTACTTCCTATTTCATCATCATCATATATTTAAGAGTATGACTCTTGTCGGTGGAGCAGCTTCCTGTTTATATTATGGAAAACCATTGAGTAGAAATTATTACCCAGTAAAACAAGGTAAAACTTAACACGAATAAAATTAAAAACATGGCCGACAACGTACCTATACACATAAAAAAACAAGTAATAAAGAGACCTCGTATCGTTAAAAATTACAACAACGAAACGGGACACTAATGGAACAATATCGTATCGGAGAGCACTCCGGGCGCGTATCGGCTGCAGATTTCCCGGATTCCCAATTTATATTTCGCAGTTGGATGGCTCGTGGCTAGGGTTGCTAACCCTACTATACAGAGTGTTTAGAAGATGGGTGCAAAGCCTGAAGGAATTATATCTTAGACCATTTAGAACATTTTAAGCTAAACTTGTCTTAGACGAAGTCTGTTCCTTTTTTTTGTTGTAACTCTTAAGGTTTTTACCAATAAAACCCATTTTTTTTCAATTAATTGCTAAGAGTTGATCTAATAAATGTTGTTATGTTATTATTTCCTTTTATTTTTATTATTGTATTGTGTGATTACTCAAATAAAATAATTGCCGAGCATCTGTGTCATCAAATATACATACGCATATTCAAGTTTAAGAAACTTTAAAAATATTAAGAACATTATTTGTTTACGGCATAATAAAAAAATTAATACAATAGCCTCAGTTGTTCCAACAATTTTAAAAATATGCTTGGTTATTCCCCTTTCTTTTGAGGTATTCTTTACGTATAATATAATATCCTACTGTTTTTGGTATCTTCCTACTATTATATTAAAATTTTAATATAGTAGGCGAAACCACTATATTTTATAAGCAGTCACTTATCAGTATCACTTACCGTAAAACGGAATTTGCCTGAATGTTAATGTTGAGAATTCAGAAATAACTCAAATTAACACCATCCTGGGCCAGCTAACTACTTACTGAAGATAAATTTTAGACAATGAGAGGGACGGCGATTCGCTCTAGGTCATTTCTGTTACAGAGGCTGTCCATCGCCATACAGCGTGGCAATGGCGCTAGTGTTTGGGCACCTTTGCACCGGGAGTGGCAAAGAGTGGGGCCTCTAGTTTAAGTTCAGACGAAGTAATGTACTTACAGCTGCCCATTTTATACTAAATATACATTTTGAAAAATATTTAATGAATTCCCTATCTACCATATTTTTATGGCTATTGAATCCGAAAATACTATATTTGGTCGTAAAAAACTTGGCATCCCTACTCGTGGTGGCAATTATGCGAGTGCGCTCCGACGGGCTGCGGGCATGCGTATTGCGTAGGCATTCCACATCGAGGAACTTGAAAGAGATACCTCTTATTTTATAGACGAAAATGTGTTTAAAATTGTGTGAAAGATGGTAGGGTAGCACTCTGTCAAGCCTGAGAAGTCCGCTCGGGTGAAAAAAAAAAACATTTTGGCGATAGTGTCCCGGTTATGCTCTAGCGCGCGAGGGCCTGGGGTCCGCCTTGACAATGTTCCAGCATTTGGCAGATCAAGTTATTACAGTGGAGCGACTGCTATCTGATCTCCGTGACCCTGCTACCAGGAGAACATGAGCAGGGCCGCGATTACGCTTAATTAAAACGTTCACGTTCATTTGCAGTTCGTCTCTAGTCCAGCTTCAATCGTCGACCAATTTCGTTTCAGCCGAGCGAAATTCGGTATTACGCTAAACTTCAAATGCCAACCGTACGAATGTTAAACCGTACGAAATGTATGAATGATACATTTTTAGGTTTTACTCAGAAATAAACACAAAAAATGTCCAAAGAATGTTCAACAGCAATTGGAAAGAAGTAGCGTCTGTCGTAACTTTTCGTGTGCAGCCGTTGCTGCACACGAAACTTGCTGTCAAATCATTAGCGTGATACGGATGTCGTTCAACGGTCGCCGTTCAATTGCGTTTCAGCTTCGTTTCGTTTCGTAATCGCGGCACTGATTTGATCATGGTTACACATTCAGTTGCCTGAATGTACAGGTTTCATTACGTAGATAGACTAAAATGTGTTCAATTGAAAATTTCAATTGAAAAAAGTTGTAGGACTCTTTCTTTTGGAGGTTCTTAGATTTTATCAGGTAGGTAGTAGGACTCTGTCAAGCCTAAGGAGCCCGCCTAGGTAAGTACCACCGCCTTATCTATTGCTGCCGTCAAGCAACAATGTGGTCCAGTTTGAAGGATACGGTAGCCAGCGTAATTACATTCATAATATATTTCATTTTGGCCCTCACAATGACAACGCATCGCAACGCAATTTTGATGCCTGCAACTCAAATGCATGAATTGTAGATGTTATGGACGACTGCTATCGCTCACCATCAGGTGGGCTGTCTGATCGTTTGTCACTGTGTAGCATAAGAAAAGAGAGAAAACAGTTGGGCGCCACAACGATGGCAATGACACCTGTAGGTATTCACAAGCTATACTTGTGTAAAAAAAGTGGCGTTACTATGGGTTTTCACAAAACTCGGGCAATGCGTAGACTCTTCGGTATGCTTAACTTTTAGTTAAGTATGTATTCGTTTGTCCAGTTTCTATCGGTGGAAACCTATAATTGGCTTTGCGCTGCCAGTATTATTTTATATTATAATCATTGTTGTTGGTTTTCCTTAAGTATATATAATACAATAAATAAATAGGGCTCTTTGATTAGTCAATTTCGTTCATTTTGACGGACTCATAGTGCCGACCGTACCTTGTGCGTTCGCGCCGGTTCGCGCGAATTAAGTTAGGGGCGGCGGAGTAATTAATAAAAATAATTTATTAATCAGGCAGAGTTTACACTTCGTTTATTAAAACAATACTGATTTAAATCTAAAATCCAGTGTTATTTATACCTAAAATAGTGCTGTGTTGACAATATTATATAGCTTATGACGTTCGTTGATTATGATGACTTGGTGCTGACAAATGATAGTTGTAAGGGGTGCTCAACCTTAACATCTCCCCCCTTAAGAGAGAAATTATCCGAAGTCGTTGAAGATGGTTTCGGAGAATTTCGGTTTATACATTTTGTATATAATCTGAATTTAATTAGTAATGATATAATGATAATAAATATGATAGAATAAAGTAGAATAGTCCATACACTTATGTTTTTCACCACATACGTATAGTCGTCCGAAAGACTTTTACTGACACTAAACTTTGCACTGTTGATAATGTCTTTGATATCACTAAAGTCCACGTTTCGCAGGTTGAGTCGTTTGTCTTCTTGTCTGATGACGTGACTTACTTCTGGTATCTGTACAAACGGTAGTTGAAGATTGATCGTTGAGGCGTTTGTCGGTGTGTTTATGACGACATCTTGTACCTGTGTTGTGCAGTGTTGACTCGGCCATATCAGAAATGTTCCTTGTATGTTCTGTTTGTAAACTTCGTCCTTACAGTGTTCCGTGATGATTAGTCCTGTTTTGGAATAAATAAGCCAACAGTTTCCAACTATCCTTTGAATCTTTTCTTTTTCCATTTGTATTATGTGCTGGTGGCATCTGCTGTAGTTGTCTTTCAGCGTCATTATCTCCTCTAGGTTTCGGTAGGATACTGTGCTAGGTCGTCTCGTGAACACAGGAACTTGTTGTCCTCGACTTCTTTACACAGGTTCGCTACGGGTCTGTATTTCAACCTATTCACCATTAGGTAGGGGTGTTTGGGAATAATGGTAACGGGTTTTTGAATTAAGGGGTGATATATGGGAATGGGAATTATTTTATAATATATATACGTGTTGGGTTCTAATAGTGGTACTTCTAATACAAAAACTAATTTATTTCTACCAATGTATGATTTTAACAAAATATTACGTTCTAACTTAACTAGGTTTTCCCTTTTTACCGTGTAAATTAAATTATTATGTCTCTCAATTTCTATAAGGACTTGCATAAGTTCTGTGGAATTTAATATTGACTGATGTAGGGTATGCAACTTGCTGAAGGCAAGAGCGGTTTCGGTTTCCTTTCATACTTCATTCTTTTGCACTGTTCACACGAGTTAATTATAGCTGTTACTGTTTCATTCATATTCGGCCACCAATAGTGTCGTTTGATTTTCGTCAATGTTTCATTAATACCCCTATGACATGTTTTATCTTCGTGGTACTTTAGAATGACCTGACGTTGATCTTCCTCTGACTCTGATAGATTTACCGTACGCTCGGTGCATTCTGTCAAATTTAGTGTCCCTTTCTTGTATAACCTTGTGACAACTTTTGAAAATGTTGCCCTAAACCTTGGGTCTTCGAAATAGATTAAATATTTGTGTTTAATATCTACATACCCTTTAAAAAAATCTTTCACTAACTTTCCGTTATTGACGGGCAGAAATACTTCTACGATTCTTTGTTTGTTATTAGAAATATCGTTTACTGAGAGTTTATCTCTAAACCATGTCTGCACTATTATTTGTTTTGGTTTGCAATCAATTGCCTCATTAAGAATAGGAATTCCTTCGTGTTCCCTATTAGAGATTGAATTTGCAGTTGCCCCATCTTCTGAATCTGAAATTTCTATGAGCTCCATTTTGTCACTTTCGGAATCTAAAAAATCTATCACTTGTGTTTTAACACTCTCAGGATCTGAAATATCCCTTGCTTCTACTTGTGGTCTGGGCTTTCGCAATTCTTCAATAATTTCCTTGACACGATTCTCGTCTGCATCTACATTAACTAAAATTGAATCTAAGTCGTCTTCTAATGCGTTAATCCTAACTCGAGAAAGGATTAGTATTTTGCTGTCCTTTCTTAATCTCGATGGCTCTCATATAAAATTTTTCCACCGGTTCGCTATACGAGACAGAATTTTGACTGTCTTCCGTACATTGTTGTGAGTTACACGGTTGAAAATCGTTATTATTTTCTGTGTAATTAACACGTCTAGAACTCGCTGTGCGCATCGTAATATCGGTATTCGACCCCGACGGTGTAGGTGACGCATAATATTGCATCGGAGCATTGTCCGCAAAGTGCTGACGCTGTGCTTGTACCGGTGGCGGTGCTGACCTGTTAACACGCGGCGAATTATTAAGTGTTTTCATTTAATCTATTATTAGCCTGCTGCTGTTTATTATTTCTGAATTGGAATGAATTGTTTGGCGAGTTCTGCGCACTGTTTTGCAATTTTGTTTTGTAATTTTGTTTTGTTTTGTAATTAAATGCATTATTTGGTGCACCTGATACTCGTTGTGAATTATCGTACCGTGGAGGGTTATGTTGGGCGGACTGATTTGACCTTACTGGTTGATTGCTACTTGATCTGTTATTGGGTCCATTCCTGTTTGAATTGATTCGCGGACCGTTCTTCGCATCGTATACTGTTTGGAAGTTTTGTTCCTCCAATACCACTTTCAAGGCCTCCTCCAGAGTAGGAACATTTCGCAAGCGTACTAGCCTAACTAAGTAAGCCGGCAAATTGAAAAGAAAAACATTCAGCGACATATGATCGTAAATGTGGTGTTACGCTTGGCGTAAATTCACATCATTGATGGTTTCGTTAATTTTCGCGAATAGTATACTTCTCAAATGTTGGATTCTATCGCAAAGATCGCAATAACTTTCGTTTCTATTTCGTTTTAATGCTTCCAATTCCATGGCCAAACAATCTTCGGACCTTGGATCACCGAAGTTTTGGCCCAATAAACGTTTTAACTCATGTATCATGCTTTCTCGTTCCCCAACTAGTTTAGCTGCTTCCTCCGAGAGCCTACTAGTTATAACATGAAACAAGTACTCATTTTGTAGGTTTCCCCCTTGGAAACTGTTTAAGATGTATTCGCATTTCTTTACAAAAAGTGGTAATAATCTAGTGTCCCCATCGAATTCTGGAATAATCTTGACCATTTCCATTGGTACTCTCACAATATTATCCATCTTGAACAATGAGAAAACATTTACCTATCAAAAACTAAAGACTTCTAAAATCTACTACTAATAATACCAAACTAAATTGTTATGACGTTTTCTAATTCGTAACAACACGTATAAGTATTATGAACGGAAGGAAGTGCGAAAAGACAAGGAATGGTGAAAAGGTATACTCACAATCCCGTCGCTCCCATTTCCTTTCGGAATATTGTTTGTTTGCCGAAGTGTCCTCTGGTCCTGGTCCGTTGCTTGGTCCTGGTCCTGGTTCTGGTTCCCGTGACGTCGTTGCTTGACTTCTCAGGTACTACGTTCGCCTCTTCTTAATGTATTTATTTGTTCGGTGGTATCAACTTAACCGTAGAAACGGACGATGAATATGTATTCAACTGTTGAAATCCTACCGGCTGCGCCAATTAAGTTAGGGGCGGCGGAGTAATTAATAAAAATAATTTATTAATCAGGCAGAGTTTACACTTCGTTTATTAAAACAATACTGATTTAAATCTAAAATCCAGTGTTATTAATACCTAAAATAGTGCTGTGTTGACAATATTATATAGCTTATGACGTTCGTTGATTATGATGACTTGGTGCTGACAAATGATAGTTGTAAGGGGTGCTCAACCTTAACACGCGCACTGTAAGACCTCAGTTGTCTTTTGTAGCATTTGGTAGATCAGGTACTTACAGTGGAGCGACTGCCATCTGACCTCCGTGACCCTGTTTCTGAACAAGATTACAAAATAAAAAAATTGTCCTCATTTTGTGATATCGGTGTCAGTCTGACTTATTTATATATACTGAGATTATGGTCAGTTCCTCCGCTCAAGTCCACCGGTGGACTGTGAGCTGTTACCAGGAATTGCCATGTAAAATACTTTATAACACAACACAACATCATCATAAGCAATAAGCGCCTGACTATTAAACATGGCAAAACCCACGACCGGGGCATTACATTTTTGCGCAGGTGTTTTCTTGAATATTAAAGTTTATGTGTACCCTCTTAAGTTGTTACACTTGGGGAGAAATTACCGGTATTTTTCACAGTTTAGAATGACATGGAGCACTTTTGTGAGCGGGGGAGAATAGGGTGCCGGTGCAAAGGTTGGAGTTTGTACCTACCTACGCGTAGACAGTCATTTAAGTAGGTAGAGCTCATGGGGGGCGATTACGTAACCCATAGTAATCGGGTCGACTCCGTTATTTTAAATTGAATTGAAAGATTACCTATTAGTAATCGGGACGTTTTCGTTATTTTAAATTAACTTTAAATGGAATTAAATTAACAGTTGGTTAAGGTTTGGGCACTTTTCAGTTATAATGATCACTGAGAGTCATAATCGATGTGAAAAAGAGTCATAACCTAGAAAAGTAAGTCAAATAATGGGTAAAATTGTAACACAATGTGTGACCACAATTGTAAAATTGTAACACAGTGTAAAATTGATAATAAAATGATGAACATAAAACTGCGATTAATCCATTAAAAGTTGTTTCAATGTCTTAACGTGTTTGACAAAAGAAGTTACTCCGCTTTAGTCATGTTATGGTTAGCTATTCCTTTTACAGAAATGTTACTATGAGGTCTCATAGAGCGAACGCGCGTAGCGAGCCAAATTTACCAATCATACAGCCGTATTGAACGTAGTGCATTCACTTAGCAACGGTGAACGTATAGCAATGGCGATTCTGGGTTTTGTTTGGCGCGAGGTTACGGTTATATTTTTAGGGCTCCATAGCAATACAAGAAACCAAATCAAAACGAACTCAGGGTTTAAATCAAATTAGTAAAATAAGAAACCAAACTCGTTAAATCAAATCTCGTTACGGTACGGATCACGGAAAGCCACGGTTACGGTAAGCTATTCTGTCGTTGCGATCTACGTCATCGAGTAAAAGATCCGACAACGCGCAACGGTCTGAAAACGAAACGCAAACGACCCAATCGTAACACATATATGCAATTGCACCACTATTTTACTTGATTGCGAGCGCGGGCTATCTCCGCACTCGAGCGAACCCTGGGCTTTGTGTGAGTCTCTAGTGGCGACATTTATGCCTCCACTCTACACCTTGCGACTTGCATTGTACTTTCTTACGTACCTAAAGCATACTCCACATGTCCGCCGAAATTATCGGCGAAACTTGGCCGGGACTTTAGTCGACCCTCTACATTCTCGCCTATTAGGGATGTGGTGGGTCAAAATGCGTCGACATTATATCGATTCATCAGTGTAATATCGCTAATCTGCTGTAAACAGGGTCACAGAGGTGATGGCAGCTGCTCTACTGTAATTACTTGATCTACTAATATCCTGGATCATGGTCAAGTTTACCCCGAACCTGTTACAGGAAAAAGCCATAGGAATATAAATATAAAATCGATCGAATCGAGACGACAACGAACTATCTCTACTTAGTCTATGAAATAGGCGAGACATGCCAAACATGCACGGGACTACACGAATATAGGCGAATACTCCCTCTACACTCTCGTGTTCCCGCGGAACTGTCCACATGTGGAGTGCGCTTAATGCCAGCCGAGGTGTGAGCAATTTTGCTACAGGGCAGGAATGGTGAACCTTTACTGGCACAGGTGCCATTGGTGCGGCATCTCTGCTATAGGATATGAGGTGGGTAGGGAAGGATTAATTTTGATTTGCTTTGATTAACAGGAAAATGAATAAAAATATCATGTTTCCAGTACTAGACAAGTGGAACAATGTGGTCTCGGCCATTACCTACATTAGAATATGGTAGGAGTACGATAGACTAGGATATCACACTCTGACAGAAGCGGGAGTATCCTCTCGGATGATGATGATAAGGGTAGGGTGGGAGTAGGGGTAGAGTTCATTCAATGGAAATCACTCACTCATGTTGAATCACAGCTAGTAGTTAGGTAATAATAAACACGCTCCACACTGCAAAATCTGGCACACACAGATCCAGAAAAGTTATAACATGTTATACCTATCATTGTTGATATGATTACAACTTGTCATATATATTTGTAGTTATTGCCAAATAAAAGCTATGTCTATGTCTTATATTCTGCTTTACCAGAATCGAACGCGTTACCCTTTGCAGAGAAACGTGGCTACCTAAATAAAAAATGACAACCGGCCGGCAGTATTCGAATGAAAACGAACGCCTCCGCAATCGGTGATAGTTTTTTGGGATCCCCTTTATGCTCAGTTGGAAATATGGCACTCGCGAGGTTTTCCAGGACCTGTCTACTCCGGGGACAATGCAAAATTCAGAGATATAAACCTAACGGCGCGGCACCGCGTCGCGTCGACGCCATTTTGCGCGGCCCGTTCCCGCCGTTTTATTTCCCGCGCTTTTGGCTGCCACTTTAATGTTTCAACCGAATTTTGGAGTTAGAATCGGATATTGCGAAATTGGGAATTCTTTAAGCGAAAGATTGTCTGGTTGTGTGCAAGATGTGGGATAGGTATTAGTTTGGTGCTGCTAGAAATTGCGTGTAGCGCGTGTCGTGGCTGGATCGTGGAATAAGCCGCCCGTGTCACAGAATACTGATTGCCTGTGTCATGGAAAGTGGCTGTTCGTAGTGCAGTCGCCGAACCATTTCATCATGTGGATTTGTTAGTTATCATTCCTCATCGTGATTTCGGTCAGACCATTAATGCGAATAATGGCCATAAAGAATTCACAATTCATACAAAATTGGCGCTACGCGAGTGTGCGCAGAGTCAGTTGGCCGGGCGTCCGCACACGCGTATGGTATATTTCGGCGGCCATATAGCTGTGTGTACTGTGTGACTTATCTGACCGTTTCGACTTTTTATATTTGGGTTCGCAGCGAGAGTGACGGTTAAAATTTTGTTGGATGTATTGGAAATAGAACTACGATTACATAAAGCAGCTACTGTCCGCAACAGGTCGATATTGCAATTTTCTAGTCATGCAACATCACTCGATAACCGATGTCGCTATTTCTTTTTACCACTTGTCCGAATCTTCAAAAGTTCCTTATTTTTCAGTTATTATCCTCATTTTCAGTATTTTCACTTAAGTTGGCAGAATAAGCCGATGAGAGTTGGTCTGTAATTTGAACTGAATGTGCACGGAAGAGCAGAAAGTTGCACCCCATATAATAATGGTACCTTCTGGGCACCTATCAGCGCCACCGCCGGAAAAAAAATTAATACCTTTAAGGTGGCAATCAAGCTAACGACCTGCCTGATGGAAAACAGTCACCGCAGCCTATGTACGTTTGCAATACCAGGAACATCACCAACGCGTCGCCGACCCCGTAAACACCTGGCTACCTTCTACTACCAGTCTACTAATACTTAGAATTGAATCCTTTCAAACACACTCCAAACAAATAATCGCTATCCCTCACACTTACCAATAGAATAGAGGTGGCACACCCTATCATGATAACCGAACTATTGTTTAACGTTAAAACAAAGGCTCTATTTACAATGCCCGGCGTGAGCCGTCGGCTGTTTGAGTTGGCAGCCACTAGGCTTCGTCTCTCCCTTTCACAAGTCACATGTCAAAGCTAAACAGAGTTTAATTTGAGTAAGCAATCGAGGTATTGCCACTAGGGGTGGGAGGGCGACCTCGATGAGGATTTCCGGACGGATTTACGATGCTTAACGAGCTTTAGATTATAAAACTAAAGTAGAAAAACTTTATAGATCATATTCGCAACCGCGTGACCACGAAAATGAACTTTATGTACAAGGAAATGATGACAGCTGTTATAGGTGATCTGTTCAATTCGTCCTCAAAGGCATCAGCCATAGCCTCCTTCATCTTACAAGCCATGCGCAGAAGTTTGACAACGTCGCATTTTTTATTTTTTAGTAAACGTGAATATGACTGCAAAACTACCGTCGCGGTCGTCGTCGTTTAATGTTATTACTTATTTAAGTGATTAAGTATATGAAAAAGTATAAGCTACTTAAATGTCCTTTCAGACTGTTTAAGGTTGGCTGGAAGAAATCCCATTGTGGGATAAGCCCGCCTTTGCTTTGTAAAAATTTTTTGTAACTCCTGTATTTATTAAGCAATAAAGAGTTTACATACATACATACATACATAGTATATGCATTAGTTCCATAATATGAAATTGGATAGATGCCTGTAAAATTTATCTATATACAATTTTGCAATTATATTATCCTAATATTATAAATGCGAAATATAATGTTTGTTACTCCTTCACATAATAATTACTGAACGGATTTTAATGAAATTCAGCAGTAATATAGCATATGGTCCCGAACAGCATAAATGTTATAATTTATCCCGAAATTCAATGTGGTTCCCGCCGGAAAGGCTCCGGAACGTTTTAACCGAATTTTACGCGGACGCAGTCGCGGCTTAAAGATATTATGAAATAAAATAGTCTATGTCAGCCAAAAGATTGCCCAATTTATTCGTTATTAAGTATAATACATTTTATATATTCTTATTTAAGTACCTAAGTTTGCAAAAACTAACTACCTACTTACTCATTGTACCTATCTACTTTTTCAACGCTGCCATCCTCGTGGATAATCAAAGATCATGGTTTAAAGTAGTTGTCTACTTTAAAACTTTCACTGTGCGGATATGTTTGCTGCACACAAAAGATTCTACGGTGGGACTCCAGCATGGTTGGAGAATAGCAAAAGTCCATTTGTTTAATAGAATTACATTTTTTGGGAAAAAAAACGTCGGCACATCATCATCCCCATTTTTAAGGTTTAATCATAATTTTACTTGTATTTTTTAAATGTAACAACGCCTATGCATCTGTTAGAGAAAAATTATGATTATAAAACAGAATTGGATTGATGAAATAAGTAAAAAACTAACAACGAAAATGGTCAAGGAATGTTTTTTAAAAATTATAAATATATTTACTTTTATTTACCTTCATAGGTGGTTCATACAAATACGTTAATTTACAGTTTTATCAATATATATATTTATCATTATAAAATTCGTAATTTTCCCGCACATTGACATTTAAACAATGAGTAAATCGGTTCATAGAGATGTTGCCGTTCCGTGCTACGGCATGGCTTGTCAGTTAAAGGAGGCTATGGTAAATCGGTTCATTGCGATGTTGCCGTTCCGTGCTACGGCATGGCTTGTCAGATAAAGGAGGCTATGGTAAATCGGTTCATTGCGATGTTGCCGTTCCGTGCTACGGCATGGCTTGTCAGATAAAGGAGGCTATGGTAAATCGGTTCATTGCGATGTTGCCGTTCCGTGCTACGGCATGGCTTGTCAGATAAAGGAGGCTATGGTAAATCGGTTCATTGCAATGTTGCCGTTCCGTGCTACAGCATGGCTTGTCAGATAAAGGAGGCTATGGTAAATCGGTTCATTGCGATGTTGCCGTTCCGTGCTACAGCATGGCTTGTCAGATAAAGGAGGCTATGGTAAATCGGTTCATTGCAATGTTGCCGTTCCGTGCTACAGCATGGCTTGTCAGATAAAGGAGGCTATGGTAAATCGGTTCATTGCGATGTTGCCGTTCCGTGCTACAGCATGGCTTGTCAGATAAAGGAGGCTATGGTAAATCGGTTCATTGCAATGTTGCCGTTTCGTGCTACAGCATGGCTTGTCAGATAAAGGAGGCTATGGTAAATCGGTTCATTGCGATGTTTCCGTTCCGTGCTACAGCATGGCTTGTCAGATAAAGGAGGCTATGGTAAATCGGTTCATTGCGATGTTGCCGTTCCGTGCTACAGCATGGCTTGTCAGATAAAGGAGGCTATGGTAAATCGGTTCATTGCGATGTTTCCGTTCCGTGCTACAGCATGGCTTGTCAGATAAAGGAGGCTATGGTAAATCGGTTCATTGCGATGTTGCCGTTCCGTGCTACGGCATGGCTTGTCAGATAAAGGAGGCTATGGTAAATCGGTTCATTGCAATGTTGCCGTTCCATGCTACGGCATGGCTTGTCAGATAAAGGAGGCTATGGTAAATCGGTTCATTGCAATGTTGCCGTTCCGTGCTACAGCATGGCTTGTCAGATAAAGGAGGCTATGGTAAATCGTTTAATTGCGATGTGGCCGTTCCGTGCTACAGCATGGCTTGTCAGATAAAGGAGGCTATGGTAAATCGGTTCATTGCGATGTTTCCGTTCCGTGCTACAGCATGGCTTGTCAGATAAAGGAGGCTATGGTAAATCGGTTCATTGCGATGTTGCCGTTCCGTGCTACGGCATGGCTTGTCAGATAAAGGAGGCTATGGTAAATCGGTTCATTGCAATGTTGCCGTTCCGTGCTACGGCATGGCTTGTCAGATAAAGGAGGCTATGGTAAATCGGTTCATTGCAATGTTGCCGTTCCGTGCTACAGCATGGCTTGTCAGATAAAGGAGGCTATGCATCAGCGTTCCAAGTGACACTTTAATTATTTATTATGACATGGAATTTTTATTATTTTTTACTTGACATTTATTTTGACATCAGAATAAGTGTGAAATTAATAATCAGAATTTTATGAATATAAATCTTATGACACCACAAAATTATCTACCAACATAGGCAGTATTGTTCATTTATTAACAAATTAAAAACTGAAATAAATGATTTGAATGGAATTGAATTAATAATACGCATATTTACTTTATTTAACACAAAACAAATATTCAATCAATTATTACATCATTATTAAATTTGGAAATTTATTTTAGAAAACACCTAGCTACTTAATAGGTACACAGTAGAGACCAAAACTGTATCAACTAAGTAATTAAAATACCCACAACTCTGACCTACATGCAAAACCCACACATCGAAAAACCACCCAACATGCGGACTGAACTAAGCCTTAAACCCCGATGGGGCCCGGAAATTGCCGACGTGAGACACGAACTACGGAGCTACTAGGCGAGTGGGGCAGCACTATAGGCGTGGATACAGACTCTCCACATGAGGACTCTTGGAGCGTGAGACCGCTAGGGCTCTTTGCCTAATGGGCACTCGGGAGGCTATCGATCTGCATTTGTTACTTTCACAGCTTAATAAAGCACTGTAATGCGGTGCAGCGAGGATTGCGCTATGAAGATGTATCGAGCTCTTTTGGAGTGGAGGGGAAGGCGGCTGATTGATTGAGATGCTGAACTTTATAACTGAAAACAGAGAGTTTTATGTAATAAAGTGCTCGAAATTGGGTTCTGTAAGTGTCTGATGTTCAAAATAGTCGTCCTGGCGTTAATGTCCCGGTTATGCGCTCTCGCCCGAGGGCCCGGGATCCGAATTTACAATGGTTCACGATTTTGCAGATCAGAAATTACAGTGGAGCGACTGCCATCTGACCTCCGTGGCCCTATTAACTGAGGAACCTGACCATATTGGATCATGGTTACACATTCAGTCGCCTAAATGTTTCATCACTATGTTTTTCCTCACCTTAAAGGCATCGGTAAGTACATTCAACTAATTTACAAAACTCAGAAAAGTGTCATTGGTAAATGGCGGCAGTAGGATTTGAACCCGGTACCTCTCGCATTGCGAGTCGGATACCTTAACCACTCGGCCACCGACGCTCCTACCTATGGTACTCCCGCATGTTGGTTAGTTAATTATTTCTAGCCGCTCTAATGAATAATATAACACTCATCCACTAACATCAAAACTACGCAATTAGCACCGCAATCTAACGCAGTCATTAAAAAATAACAGCGCATGCTATTTCACTCACCCCATATACGTAACTAATGCACATAATTTTTTACCACAAGAGTGCTTCACCGCGTAAATATGCAACATAACGTGTAGCAAGCCACATGTGCTCTTTATTAGGAAGAGTGGAGATTGCAATAAGGGCGGTAAGTTCGCCCATTCGCGCGCTGTAGTGCCCGAAATGACTGCCATGAGTGCCATGTTTGTCTCTATTAGCATTATTTTGCATACTTGGTAAAAGAGCAGACAACCTGTAGGACCTATCTTGTAGAGGGAAAGTCGTTTGTCCATATTTTTTTTATTTGTGATAGTAACAAACGAGCATACAGCCCACCTGATGGTAAGCTGTAACTGTCGATAAGGGCGTAGTCAGGACTCTGTGTAGGGGGGAAAGCCCAAAAAATACCTATAGGTATGTCATACCGACAGAGGCCTTCGCGGCCTTTTGAGAACGTGTAGCACAAAAAGCCATAATATGTGCTCTTTATTAGGAAGAGTGGAGATTGCAATAAGGGCGGCTGGGGGTAAGTTCGCCCATTCGCGCTATAGTGCCCGAAATGACTGCCGTGAGCGCCGCGTTTTTCTCTATTAGCATTATTTAGCATACATGGTAAACGAACAGACAAGTATTATTAAGACGGCAGTATCTACCTGATGGAAAGTCGTTCATCCATATTTTTCGTTATATTACGCACTGAATGTGATGGCTCACAGACGACGTAACCGAGAGGTTCGCGCCCCAGTGCCGCCATGTACCAATGACTCTTTTCTGAGTTGTGTAGCTACTTTAGTTGAACTTGGCGACTGAATTATGATCCAATATGGGCAGGTTAGGTTAGGTTAGCTTAGATTCATACGACAGATGGCAGTTGCTCCGTTGTAATCACCTGATTCTGGATCATTGTCTAGGCGAAACCCGATCCCTCGTGCGCGAGAACACAACCGTGAAATTAACGCCTAGATTTTTTTAAATAAATGAATAATAATAACAACTACCCCCAAGGTAAGTAAACCTTGTGTTATGGGTGCTATAGATAACTGATAAACTACTTATATACTTTAAAATACAGTCTTATTAAAGATAGGTATAACACTCAGACCCGCATGGCAGACCGGATGGATGTTAACCAACTAAGAAACACCACTCAGGTCCTTTCTGCCTTAACAAACTGAACCATTCAGGATTACAATGTCACAGGATACTTTAGGTATCTGAAAAACACTCTGTGCCCGCAGTAACCTGCACAAAGTTTTAGCTTCACTCGGGCGGGAGCCGCGGGAGGACTCCTTCAAAAATAAAGCAGCAACCAGGCTACCAGGCAACCCGGCAACCCGTAGTTCAGAGCTCACATTACGCTGACAAAGACGAATGCCGCGAGACGACGCCCTAAGATGCAATTCCGCGGCGCTATTCACTCCCGCACGCTATTATGGCAGCCATAATGTCTGGTGCGCGTCTGCATATTGAATTCCGTGTAATTGCACTGGAATTATAATTAAAATTGGTTGTCAACAAAGTATATTTTATAAATAAATTCCCAAAATTAAGTAAGTCATCATCATCAAAGCGCTTATCCCAGCTTCTGCTAGACTCGCCTTCCTACTCATACTTATTCTTCTCTACTTCTCCCGGTCTTCGGTATCTTCGCATCATAAGGCGCTGTCCTAATTGGCAACGTTCATACGACCATAGTCGCACGACCGTTGCCAGTTACGACAGCGCCTTTACCGTTGGCTCTCGCATCCGAGTCACCGAGTCACCGGCATGTTCAAGTACCTATTTTCCATATAATCGAAAGTAAGTGTATCTAAAATGTAGATAGTAGATACTTTGGGGCTAGATGGCGCTGTGTGAATTTGATTTTTATTATTTACGTACAAATCTGTGCGTCTGTTTCATTCCGACGCATTGCACCAGAAACGCAAATTTTAGGTACACGTCAATGACCGCAATTTACAGTATAATTGACCATATTGCTAAGTTGTAGAGTTTCTGTGATGTTGGTATCTACCTATAGTACTTAATAATTTGCGCCACCCTTGCGCACTAGAATGAAGTCTAGGCGGGCGGGGATATTGTCTAGAAGAGAATAGTGAAAATGGTGCTCTGGTATAATAACTAAACGACAGGTAAAGTCGGATACCCCCCGACCAAGTTTACCCAAATATTTTCTAAGCTACTGGACGAATTTGAATGAAACTCGATTAAATTTATTTTTATTTTTATTTATTTATTCATTTATTTCAGGCAACTGAGGCCCATATTTATAAATACACAAACAACATAAATACAAAAATAAACTAATACAAAATACAGACAAAGATAAAACCTATACCTACATACAAATTATTATAAATTGTAAACTAATATTTAAAAATATAATTTATTGATATCTTAAAAAATAACTAACACTTAATGTCGTTTGGCGGCACCGGAAATTCTGGGTCGCCCACGGAATCGCCAGTACACCACACCCTTCGGCCAATAATCCAAACCATCTGGTTTTTAAATAGAGTGAACCGCATTCAAATCGGTCCATCCGTTCGGGAGCTATGATGCCACAGACAGACACACACGGAAAACATATACCACCGCTCTTTTTTTCGTCGGGGATTTAAAATGAACTAATTTTATGGAGCGCAGTTCAATAACCCGTAATAATTGGCCGTGTGGTGTCCGGCAGAGTAAAATAGCACTAACCCCTTACATTCATGGGTGTCGTTCAAGGCGACTAATGTTTTTCGAGGCAAAAGATCAAGAGTCTCTGTAGTCTGAAAAATGGGCAGCAGCATTTTCCATTATTATCGCTGCGATCTCCAACCCGCCTGCTAAGCGTGGAGATTATGGCAATAACCTCCCCTTCCGTGGGAGAGGCCCTAAGTCCTGCAGTGGACTGTTACCGGCTGTGATGATGATGTTCAATAACAACGTGATATTTCAAAATTATTCTGCGTTTTCCGTTTCTTTCTGCGTCACTTAGTACTGCAACTGCGTCGAAATATCGGGCTACTCGTAAGTCAAGGTACGCGGTGAGATGTAATGTTTTAAACTATCGCGGTCCCAGCCCAGTCGTCCCGGGACCATGATGCATGCAACTGTGTCGAAATATCTGGCTACTCGTAAACAATGGTACACGGTGGGAAACCCAGAACATACCTTTAAAATGTGAAACTCAGGTAATTCTTTTTAATATACCGCGAAAGAGTAGTGAGTGTGGAAGCAGACATACTGTTAGATAGCGAATTGCGCTCTCAAAAAACAAGTTTGCATAACTTTTTAAATAACAGCAGCAAAAAACTGTGGTTGAAGCTGATGTGTGTCTGTTTATTTTTACCCCGTCTGCGGTGAAGCCCACAAGGTTATTTCTATATTGAAACCATTTAGAAACTTATTTTACTTATAAATAGGAAGTTACATTGGTATCAACGAAAGCGCACGGTTCTAAACTAGAGATAATAGATGCGTCATGCATTAAAATACTGAATATTTAATGCCAAAAATCAAACTTGAAAACCGTTGTACTCGAGGCCAGCTGTTCAAAAATAGGGCCCATAGTACAGTAACCAATACCTCCTTTTTTTACGCAGTCACAGAATAACATCAAATCCCAAACCATCTCAGCACTCCGTATCCCGAAATACACGTCTGCCGCACCGTCGCGGCGCAAATAAACACAAAAACCTCTGCGAAAGCAAGTGGAATCACTTACGGAGCCCTAATTGGAGCCCCGACAAAGAGGAGGCGCTTTTGTTCGGTTCATTAGAGCCGGCACTCCGGCGCAAGGAGCCCTCGATGGAGATACGGCACGATGCAAAACACTCCGCGCTATCTACGCTTTTATGCTGCCCTGGTACAAATTTAGAGAAAAACATGTATTTATAGGAGTGTAGCGAGTTTTGGTTTCGTATTCTATCATTCAGTCCAATTCCATAAAAGTAGGGTAAGGAAAGTAAAGTAGGGGTAAGATCACATATTTAGATAGACGAGCATCACAGTATTTTTTTAAATTATAATAGTGGGAAGAAACGAACAAGCAGTTTATTTGATGCTAAATGATCTCCGACGCCCATGAATAACGCCACAAGGGTCACAAATGCGTAGCCATTCTTCGAGGAAATACCTACCCTGTAATAGTCTATCTACTCTTGGACTTCCCTCCAGTTTCCCTTAAAATACTATGCCTCTCAGCAGCTTCAGTGTCAGCATCCAAAGGAGCAGCTGCAGCGATTGTTGTCAGTGATAAAAGGAACGGAGATCTGGTGTGGATCTGGTTTACAAATCACTGCCCAATGACAAAGATAATATGATACTATAGCCAAAGCTTAGGGCTAAGGAAATGGCTATGCTTGGAGCCTCCCTGCGCGATCGAATCAGAAATGAGGAGATCCATAGGTGAATGTGATAGACACCGACATAACCCGAAGGATTTCAAGGCTCAAGTGGCTGTGGTCATATCATTTAAAGCTCGCAGAACAGATAGTCGCTGGGGCAGTAACGTTCTCGAGTGGCGACTAGGTACCCAGTCACGGGATCGGTCTTTCTGGTGATGTTTTTTGGAGGACTATGCCCAGCAGTGGGCGTCTTTCGATAAATGCATCTGTTTGCAATGTACATTGGTCGTCGCTGGTCGTTCTGGTGCCGAAATCAAAGCTATAGAACGAAACAGAACAGATCCGAGCAGAGCAGAGCGAGTAGGAGCGGAGCGGAGCAGGGCGGAGCAGAGCAGGGCAGAGCAGAGCAGGGCAGAATAGAACAGAACAGAATATAATATAATAACAAGGTTGTTCGGTCGTGAAAACTCTATAAATTCCTCTTACCAACCATCTACAAAGTTCCCAGCAGCTAGTACCGACCTAGATACACAATAGAATAAAAAAAACTCAACATCGATTGTGTTGTTACATCGAGTTTCGCCGGGAAATTGGCTCTTTAAAAGTCCCGCGCTTATTAATCCCACGGGAACAGTTCCCCGGGACGAGTGGCCACTCGAAATCATTGTTGTGATCGCGGCTTCCCCGCATCGTAACGATCCAATCGAAGACAGAGCTGGATATAATATAGTAAGTTGTTTTGTTTTTGTTTGAGGGACAACATTTTGCGTCTTTATAAAATGGTGATACTTACAGTAAGTATACGACACGTTCAAAATAATGAAATAACGTTAGAATTATAAAAGAGAAGTTAGAAAATAAAACCAAAAAAGAGGGAGAAAATCATAAATGAGGTACCTAGCTTAGTCCTCATAGTGGCATTGTATTCTGTATTTGTGTGTAACCTAAGTGTCCAAATATAAAAAAAATCAACTCTGTGTTAATGTCCCGGTTATTCTCTAACGCGCGAGAGCCCGGGGTCCGCCTAGACCATGATCTAGGATTTGTCAGATCAGATAATTACAACAGAGCGGCAGACATCTGATCTCCGTGACCCTGCTACCAGGGGAACCTGACCATATTGGATCATGGTTACATATTCAGTCGCCTGAATTCTTATTAGCGGGTCGATAACAAAATGCCGCTTGCCTATTTGTTAGTCTATCGATCGAGTAACATAAAAAAACTAACTTTCAATATCATCACCATTGTCATGAGCGTCTGAGTTGTAAGATATCCACTCCCTGCTGTAGGTATATTGGTCCTAGCTAAAGCAGAATGGTGTAGAAGGCAGGAAAGCCTTTTCCCATCAGTAGCTATTCTATGGCAGCGATGGTGATGACGATGAAGTCACCTGTCGCACGATTATCTCGGTTTCTCGGTTTCCTAAGTATCTACTTAAATAAAATATCTTTAAATAAATAGTACCCTACAAATATTATACTTAATCGGAAAAGTTGAGGAGCTCTTTGCATGTTTGAAAAATAATAATGAACAACGTTTTTTTATTGCCTAGAGAGGCACACGGATGGACGGTCTACCTGATGGAAAGTGGTCATTGCCGTCCAGGACATGTGTAGGCTAATTACGTAACTATGTTACGAATAAATATCTGATTTGAATGATTGAAATAGTTACTGTTGCGATTTTGTATCATCGATTTCATGAGTTCAGTTGGTAACAAAGTTCCATTGCAATAAACTGAAACTATTGATAGATACGTAATCACAAAAGTAACAATTTCAATCATTGAAATCGGAGAATTGTTGGCAACAGACTTACGTAATTAGCCTACTGCAATCTAAAGGGAGCGGATGCGATGCCGGCCTTTGAGGTACCTGAAGACTGTGATGCTTTGAAGTTTAAACCCCATTAATAAGCAGATACATTGTTGAAACCCCAAACAGCAACGTAGGTGCGTTATTTAATCCATACCATTCTCCCATCCCAACCCTATCACCAACAAATCTTACCAAATCAAAGCCGACACTCAATTTGATTATAATCTGCAGAGCCGACTCCGCAACCGTGTGCGTGCAGTTCTACAAAAGCGCAAACTACGGAGAACTCATCAAATCAGACGGCATTCAGTGTCGGAACAATGCGGGGTGAGGCGGGGGGGTTGCGGGAAGTAGGGGTGGCGGTTATGCACTTCAAAGAGCACCAACTATCTGACAGAGCGACCACTACAAAAGCGTCACCGGCAAAGTTCCGTTGCCGTCCCACAATTATCTAAATGCGAGGCGAGGTGTCGGCGGCCGGAGTAGACGGGGCCAGTAGCGTCATCGACGAAACATGTCATAAGTGTTAGTAAAAATCTAAATTGAATTAACGTATTTGAATTAAAATTTGGAACAACATTCTTTAAAAAGGGTCTCGCGCCTGGTGTTGCTGATGCCCTTAGGCGGCGATGACCACTTTCTATCAGGTGGCCTGCTTGACTGTTACAGGGACAGGCAAGCGGGCCATATACATAGACAGAGACAGGCTGCCTATCGTATTAAAGATGGAAATTTTGTCTTGACGTTTTTAATTGTACTATTGATTTCTTATTTCATTTTTAACGCGACCACTGTCCATCAGGTGACCAGCTACCGGTTTATCTTAACTGACAGAATAACGTCGAAAAGACCCCCAACCAAGTACTTACAAAATACACACGAATATACCCAAATATTTTCTCGAATAATCAAACAATTAACAAAAATGCCACAAACCGACACATACATATACACACGTCAAAAATATTCCCTCTTTTTCTGTAAATGTCGTAGTCCTAATAAAATAAATCCTAATTGTATACATATCTAAATTGTAGCGTCTGCTTGCTTCGTTTTTTTAATGTTATACGGCAGACAAACAGGCAAGCGGGCCACCTGATGGAAAGTGATCACCGCCGCCTATGGACATCAGCAACACCAGCATTACCAATGCGTTGCCCGCCTCTGAAGCGACCTCTAATATACCTCTGTGTTGCGGACAGAAGCTAATTGTTGCTAATCTTACTATAATCTTTACATTACATAGTATAAAACAAAGTCGCTTCTCACCGTCTGTATCTACGCTTAGATCTTTTAAACTACGCAAAGGATTTTAATGCGGTTTTTTCCCGTCTGCGGCAACCCATCTGCGGCCACTCCAGAGGGTGGAATTATTCAGACGCCCTTTTAAAATGTGCTTTTAGCCACCTCCTGTAATGCGACGTCGTTTCTGCAAATTGTAATGGCTCCGACAAGGATTATCAAAATTTATAACACCTTTGTGAGCTGGGAAAAATATCGCGCCGAGCCCGACCTAACTTATGGCGTCTGGAGACAGGGTAATGCCTTGAACGCTGGGCATTTAGGCGGCCTATATCTAGTTAGGTTCTTATTATTACAGTTGAGGATCCGTCGTGACTTCGTTCGCGTGGTGTCTAACCCCTGCCCTACCCTACCCTACACCTACCCTACCCCCACCCTATACCTACCCTACACGTACCCTACACCAACTTTACCCCTACCTACCCTTTTTATTCTTACTTTTAAACTTTCCTCTTAAATCACTGTTTTTAAAACGGCATTTAAATCCGTGACGTAGTTTAAAATATCTAAACGTATTTAGATACACATAGGGACAGACGGTGGGAAGCGACTTTGTTTCATACTATGCATCGATTTATCGAGACTAACACATGACCGTAGCTTTGCGATTTGTTTGTCTCGACGTTTTGGTCGGGTAACACCCACTGTGGTCACGAGAACACGTCAGTCAAACGACTACATTGTGAGGTACGTCGAGTGTTAGTCCCGATAAATGTATCAATGTTATCGGTGGTAGTGTAGTACTTTTACTATACTACAAAACTGTGAAACTAATAATATTTGTTTTTAACTAAACTCGCGTTCTTTACACATCATTATCCATCATCACAGCCCATAACAGTCCACTACAGGACATAGGGGAGACTCCCACGAGAGGGAAGGTTGTTGCCATCTCCACCACTGGTAGCGGGTTGGAGATCGCTGAGCTATAAATATAACAATGGAAAAAGCTTCTACCCGTTTCCAGCCTACGGAGACTTTAGATCTTTTGCCTCGACAACATTAATCGTCTTATACAACACCCACGAGTGTAAGGGGTTGGTGCTATTCTACTCTTCTTTACACATGTTGTTACATTTATCGGGACTAACAAGCAGGTTTGACAGAGGTCAAACCTAAACCTGCCAATCAACATCGCATTAGCAACCCCTTCGCGGAACCCTGCTTTAGATGAACTTTTACGAATGAGTACGATTCAAGTTACGAAACAGCTGACAGAAAAGATCATTACAAAAAACGGTTATAAATAAATTCTCTCAATTCTGTGTAAAAAAAAAGAAAAGACTATTTTAATTTTTTTTTTTTTTTTTTTTTTTTTTATGTTATCCGGCAGACAAACAGGCATGCGGGCCACCTGATGGAAAGTGGTCACCGCCGCCTATGGACATCAGCATCACCAGGGGTGCTACCAATACGTTGCCCGCCTCTAAGGAGACCTCTAATATACCTCTTGAACGATCCCATATCATAGACCAAAGGAAACACCGTTGCTGGGAGCTCATTCCACATCCGAATCGTACGAGCGGGAAACGTTCTTTCGAATCTTCGCGTGGACACCACTAGAGGGTCCACGTAATGGGGATGAGTACCCAGCCCACGGCGGGTGGTGCGATTGCGGAATTGTGCTGTGGGCACCAGATCAAATAATTCCTCAGAACACTCCCCATTGTACAGCCGGTAGAACACACACAGGGAGCCAAAGTCCCTTCGATCAGCCAGTGGTTCCAACTTGCCTGTCAGTACGGTATCGTCGACAATTCGTACGGCGCGCCTCTGTATAGAATCTAAGTGATTAAGCAGGTCGGCGGTTTCCCCAGCCCAAAGATGGGAACAATACTCCATATGTGGCCGCACCTGTGCCTTATACAGCAACAGACGCTGTTCTGGGGTGAAGTATCGCTTAGACCGGTTAAGCACACCAAGTTTTTTCGAGGCTAGTTTAGCCTTACACTCCAGGTGACTTCGGAACCGTACGTCGTCTGATATGTCGACACCAAGGATCCCGATACTTTTTGAGATGGAGAGGGATGTTCCTTGGAACTGCGGCACCATGACAAAAGGATCCTTTTTGGCGAAAAATGCGCAGACCTGCGTCTTAGAGGGGTTGAATTCCACCAGGTTCAATCTGCCCCAGTGAGCAACTTGCTCCAAGGAGTGTTCAATCTCTGACACAAGTCTTATTCGGCTTTCCGACACCACGGAACGAGGGATATTCGCACGGCCAGTATAACGAGCGTCTGCAGTACTGTCATCTGCATAGCAATGAATACTGGGAGTATTCAGCATATCATTGATATGCAGAAATAAAATGACTTTCCGAGAAAAGGTATTTTTAGAAAGGTCATTTCGAGAACAAGACACGCGCGGAGACGGGGCTTAGACTAGATGTTTAGTAGTTTTGTTGCCTGCGGTTGCAGGGTAGGTCCTCTGTTCCCCTTAGCCCCTTGTTCTCCTGTGTACCCTTGGCTGTTCCCTTGAGGGTAGAGTGGGAAATAAATATTACCCGCTTCACCCTTGATTGTGAAACCCAACCAAATTAATAATTGTAAATGTGACCACTTTCCATCAGGTAGCCCGCTTGCCTGTATGCCTACTGTATGAGTGTATGACATAAAAATGTAACTGGATTATAATAATAGTACAGAAGGCAGCGCACAAAATTTACACTGTTTGGGTGTTATTATATTGACTTAGATTAGAGGTGAAAAACATGTGAGAACCACATGCCTCGGGCCTCCGTAGAACAGAAAATGGGCATAACCGTTGTGTACCGCAGCCTATGGTAGTTTGCAATACCAAGGGCATCACCCACGCGTTGCCGACCCCGTAAAAACCTTTTAACCCCTTTCTTAAAGAACTCCATGTTGTATGTGTGTTGTTGTGCTGCCAGAAACCCGCCGATTCCAGAATAATCTACCCCAATCCGCACTTGGCAGCGGGGAAGCGTAGGTACACGCCAGTCCTGCATTCACACGGGGCTCCGCTCGCGCTTAGCAGTTCAAACTGATTACGGGTCGCGGATTAATCGGCATTACCGACGCGAGACTCCCAATTACTATGCAAGTGTGCGGATATGCTCCTGTAGGGGATAGTATACTTGGAGTACGCTGTACATGGAGATAGCAACGATATAAATGAACTATAAGGCTTCTTATACCTGTATTTATTTATTAATTTAAAACTTCATGCACATTACAGTACAAAGGCGGACTGTATTCATAAACGTTAAGCGGCGGTGGTCGAGAGGTATCGGGTTTGAATCCCACTGTGGCCATGTACCAATGAGTTTTTTCTGATTTATGTACATTAGCAAGACATCGTGATGAAAAGACTGAATGTGTAACCATGATCTAATCTTGTCAGGTTTCCGTCACGGAGGTCAGATGGTAGTCCCTCCACTGTAATTACCTGATCTGACAAATTCTGGATCATGGTCAAGGCGGACCCCGGGCCCACATGCGCGAGAGCATAGCTCTCCCACATTCACACTGATACATCTTTTAATAAGACTGATAAAATTTGGATATAAATAGTCCGAGAATCGATAAAAGTAATAGACTGAAAATTATTATCTAATCTAATCTAAATCTAATAAGTCGAACAAGATGAGGCTCGACCGTAGCCTCCATTGGACGCACAGTGGACACTTGGAACCATAAAGTTTGATATCAAACTCTTTGCTTGAAACCCTGTGCATTTCTTGGAGGTAAAACTTTTAAAATATATAAAAAATAAATTCGCGCCTCCTGTATCCGCTATATGAGACCTCTTAGAATCTGTAGGGTCAACGGGTCTGAAGTCTTCGTTTCTTTAAAAAAATATTTGAGAGCGTAGACGATGCGGTCTAATTTCCTCGATAATCTCATAAGTAATAGGTCAGAAAATTCATAGCCATAGAGACTCCAAAATGAGACGCAAATATTCCGCCTGTCGCCGAGTAACACTACCGCGACGCATAAGATTAAGCCTTCATTACTGTTGTTCGGTACCTTGCCAGGAATCCCGCCTTCAAAGCGAGATTTGCCGCTTCGTGTGACTCTACCCTCTCTACTAGGGGGCCGTAACATTCGCCTACCCGCATATTTTCGTCGCTGTTTTATGCAAATAGACCATGTATGTGTAGTTCCACAGTCTTTGTTGGCACCGTACAAGGGGAACAACTCAAATTTGTTTGATGGCACACGTTAATGGCGTCGGAGTGGACCGAAATAAGTCCGTTTGAGACAAATACGTTGGACTGTGCACGGAGCTGGAAAAAATATGGACGCTCCTACACTGAAGAGAAGTGAAGCATGACAATTCTTGATAATTTTTGTTGTTGTCTATGATCTACACACGCACACACATACATCAGGGACCCTATTTTTGAACCGCACGTATCTACGCGAGTGCTCACGTGCATTACCTGTCTCTTTTACATTCGTGGTAAGTTGCTAGAGATAGAAAAGACAGGCATTAGAAGGCATGCGCTCTGGTGGATGAGAGCGATTCAAAGATAGAGCCCCAGGTCTTACCTTACAACCCGCAGCCATTTTTGATCTTTAGAAAGACTGTGTCACTGCACATTGTGGTCAAAATACGCACACGCGTAAATGGGCTGCCATCTTTTTGCTTCATTAACGATTTTAGAGCATATCCGTCCGTATTTTTTTCAAGTCCGTGGGACTATGTTATATTACCTTCCATATTTAATTTCTTTAAACAGTTGCCGGTTTGCGAGGTACGCGCTCGGAAATAAACCGGTCGCTCGGACATCATAGGGAAATGTGGAATATTCCGCCCACCTGTATTGATGTTCGAATTAAGTCGCGTAGACCTTGGATTTTTCACCTCTGTAGCATAAAAATAATGCTTTTAGTGTATTAAAGCTCGCAGCTTTATTAATACTACGAATAAATATAGCGTCGGTGGCCTGTTTGGTTACGGTATCCAACTCGTAAGCGAGAGTTACCGGGTTGGAATCGCACTGCGGCCATGTACCAATGACTCTTTTCTAAGTTATGAACCTACGTTAGTTGAATGCTAATCGATGCTCTTACGGTGAGGGAAAACATCGTGATGAAACCTGCACATTCAGGCGACTGAATGTGTAACCATTATCCAATCTGGTCAGGTTCCTCCGGTAGCAGGGTCACGGAGGTCAGCTGGCAGTCGCTCCACTGTAAGTATCTAATCTGTCAAGTCCTGAATCATGATCAAGGCGGACCCCGCTCACTCGTACACGACAGCACATTCGGGACATTTACGCCAAGATGATTATTTTATATACGTAACGCATAATAGTTAATTTCCAAGGAAAGCATGAACAGCGGAGCGTGTGATCCTAGCTGCAGTTGGCTCAAGAGGCTCATTTGGAATTCATATAGTCTCCGTCGGATATGCAGCCGTAAAACGTAGCGGCCGCGTGGCGGCGCCCCAACCGCGTCGGCAGACTGTGTGTTTTAATATTCATACTGTTGCTATTCCGTTGAA
Organism: Blastobasis adustella; assembly: GCA_907269095.1. Classification (NCBI taxonomy): domain Eukaryota; kingdom Metazoa; phylum Arthropoda; class Insecta; order Lepidoptera; family Blastobasidae; genus Blastobasis; species Blastobasis adustella. The sequence goes on from OU026120.1 coordinate 506,318, forward strand.
GAGGAATGCTATTGTATGAAAATAGTTGACGCTTATGGGGTACCGCCACAGGATTAACGCCACAAAATGCTTACTTTAATTATCCCTATATTAGAAGTCTCCCTGGAGGCGGGCAACGCATTGGTAGCGCTCCTGGTATTGCTGATGTCCGTAGGCGGCAGTGACTCAAACATTCGCCGTTGCGCGTCCGACCGATCGGACGTGTCTCCGCTGCCGAACCGCGCCGCGATAAAAGTATTGCGCACTACCTACTTACGTCGCGTAAGCGCGTAGTGTAAACCCGCCGCCGCAACCGTCGCCCTAAAACCAACCCTCACCGGTCTCCCGGCATACCCGCTCGCGGGCGTCTCAGCTGGGCATCCCTCACGGGAATCGCCTGGCTGGATAGCACGCGCCGAGGGGAGCCCGGAACCGGCGAGTGCGCGTGCGCGTCGCGTCTTTCCGCGTCATCAAATCAAATTGGATTGTAACAACATGGCGTCCAACCCACCACCGACTCCATCGGGATCGCCGGGGCTTCACGAAACCCCCGCTCCTGTACAGCCGCGCCGCTCCCGCCCCAGCCGCCTGCCACTGCGACAGCGCCCGGTTGTTGCCCGCCACCTGTTTGACGAAAGGCTTACGTACCTAGGCACGGTAGGTGAACTATACCCGGAGGCTATTCGCGCCGCGAACGCGGGCGAAACTATTACCGCCGCACACTATCTCCGTGCGGCGTCGCCCCGCCAGGAAAGTCTTACTCGGTCAACAGTGTCACTTGACCCAGTCCCCCATTTACCGACCCCCGTGTCGTCGTCGGTCGTAACCACAAATGCCCCTGTGTCAACGACGGCAACGACGACGACCATCGACCTGACCACCGCGCCAAAGGTGCGAACAAAAATAATAGGACGGGAAAACATCCCCACGTCCACCCGCGCCGCACGTAGGAACGCTCGCGCCGCCCGCGCGGACGCTGGAGCAACGCTAGGCACCGTCGCGACCGAAACGGAGACCGCTCGCACCGTTCAAACGGAAGCTAGAGCACCGGAACTGCCCACCGCGACGTCTACTGGCCTGGCCTCCTCCGCCGCGACGCCTACAATCGCGACCTCTGCCGCCGAAGCGCCAGCCGCCTTGACACCCGCCACCTATATGCCCGCCACCGAGGCGCATGCCGCTGCGACGCCCTCCACCTGTGTGCCCGCCGCCGCGGCACCGGTCTACGTGGCGCCTGCCGCATGCGTGCCCGCCGTCGCGACGCCCGCTCACTACCCACCCTCCGCCGCGACGCCTGCCGTTCATGTGACTACTGCCGGGATGTGCGCCGCCCCGGCGCACGTCGTCGCGGCCTCCGCCGCCGGGGCGCCTGCCGCTGCCCTACCCGCCGTAGCGACACCTCTAACCGCGGTACTTGCCGCCGCGACACAAACCGTCGCGACGCCTGCCGTGGATGTGGCTACCGCCGGGATGTACGCCGCCCCGGCGCATGTCGTCGCGGCCCCCGCCGCCGGGGCGCCAGCCGCTGCCCTACCCGCCGTAGTGACACCTCTAACCGCGGTACCCGCCGCCGCGACGCCCGTCCTAGCCAAGGAGGAAAGAGCCGCGATCCGCCAGCGCCCGGACTCTGACGACTCCTACAATGAAGAGAACAAGAGGCACAAGATGGGCGTCTCACCGACTGCCCGGCCACTTCCCCGGCCGGCTGCCCCCTGGAGACCACCCATTCCCCCACTGCAACCTTATGTGCCCAGACCGATTACGTACATACCACCCGACACACTCGCGGTAGGTATACGTGCACCTACGCCGCCGCCGTTTATCCAGCTGTCCGGCAGCGGGGGGTCGGGGGATGCGCTGCGACTACATGCAAGCATGTCATTTGCTCCCGTCCTCGACTCCACGCGCTACGCCCCACTGGACACGGTAGTGGAGCCCCAGCGAGAGGAGGAGATGCCGTCGCCGGTACGCCGCACATTCGCAGAGATGTGCGCGCTGCCGATCCCACCACCCCGCACCCCGCCGCCGCGCTCCCCGCCGGCGCCCCGGGGACCACGTGCATCGCCGACGCAGCCTGCTCGCTCGACGCCACCCCATTCATCGCACCCACAACAGCCGGCCCCGCCTACCCAGGCCCTAGGCACCCAACCAGGTGAATCCGTACCAAGGAGCTCCTACCCGCCTATCATCGTGGAAAGACTCCCAAATTGGACGACCCACCTGGCCCGCCTAAAGGCCCTGCTAGGGCACACCCCCAACGCGAGGGCGTTCAAGTCGGGGGTGCGCTTCCTCCCTCGCAGTGCAGACGAGTTCAGGGCCGTACAAAGATACCTGATCTCGGTCAGCCAGGAAGACCCCGGAGTGCAGTTCATCTGCTACACTCCGGCAGACGAACTGCCCACCAAAGTGGCAATAAGGGGCCTACCGGCGGACACCCCACCGAAGGAAATCGGAGAGGCGCTCACCGAACTGGGCTACGAGGCCACCCACTGCCGCCACATCCCCGCGAAAAGAGACCGCCCAGGATGCCTCTTCTTCGTCCAACTCGCCCACCAGACGCAGGAAGACCTGATCCGGCTGTACGCCATCGACGAGCTCCTCTGCCTCCCGGGCGTAACGGTCGAGGCATGGAGGGGTCGCGCCGGGCCACCACAGTGCCACAGGTGCCAGGCCTTCGGCCACGCGTCTGTCAACTGCCACCGCGCCGCAAGATGCGTGCGTTGTGGCGAGGAACACGCGGCCGCTGACTGCCCCCGCCCTCGCGAACAACCGCCAACTTGTGCAAACTGCAGGGGGAGCCACACGGCAAACGACCGCCGCTGTCCCGAGTTCCGACGGGAGGCGAGAAGGAGAGGTAAGCCAACAGCACCCCCGCTCCCGACCCGCCCCCCACACACCTTACCACTGCCTCCAAGCACGGAGCCACAGCGACCTCGGCAGCAGTACCCACAAGGGGAACAAGCCCCGCGCCGACACCAGCCGGCGCAGTCGGGCGCTGGGTTACCGCCCGAACAACGCCAGATACCACAAACCCAGGCGACATCAACCCTACAGCCGCCCGCAAATCCGGCGACGGAGCGAGGTGCGGCGCCCGCAAACTCGCGGAGACGCTGGAGACGTCGGGGTCGAGGACGCCAAAACCCTCCCCCAGAACAGGAGAACCAAGGGAACCAGCAAGAACCCCCTCACAACCAGGCCACACAGGCCGCGCAGGCCGCGCAGGCCGTGCCGGCCGTGCAGGCCGCGCAGACCATGCAGGCAGTGCAAATGCGCCCCCTGACCGGCACAATGACCGCCCAGCCACCACATTACCCCACAGGCCAAACTCTCCCCCATGCCACCCACTACCAACACAACCAAAACCAACACCATCACCAGCAACAGGACCAGATGTACAGCCTTCTGGTGGCCATCTCGCGGGTGTTAAATGAGGCGATACAATCGCACATGAATGGAGAGGACGCTCGTCCTGCACTAGCAAATGGCTTGATCGGCCTACTACCACAAATTCTTAACCATGGCCCCTAGACACCCACCAGAAGTAAGAGTAGCGTACTGGAATCCCGGTGGAATAACACCCGACTCCAAAAATGACCTCCGGACACTCGCCCAGTCGCAGGATCTACATGTGATCCTCCTGGGCGAAACCAAGCTACGGCCGGGCCACGAGCTAAGCTTCCCCAATTTTACCACCTACCGGCGCGACGAACTTTCACCGAATGGCGTCCCGTACCGAGGGACTGCAGTGCTGGTGAGGCGTGACGTCGTCCACGAAGAGCTGCCGCTGCTGCCCTTCAATTCCACGCGCACAATAGGGGTACGACTAAGAATAGCAGACGCCGAACTCAAAGTGTATGCCGCCTATCGCCCCCCTGGAACTCAAACACCGTACTCCCCAGCCGACTTCCGGGCCGTGTTTAGCGACAACACGCCGACCCTGCTAGCGGGAGACTTGAACGCAAAGTCACCGCAGTGGAACTCGCGCACCCTCAACACCGCTGGCAGAAACCTACAGGAGGACGCCGAGGAGCACGAATACACGGTGGTCGGCCCAAACCAGCCCACACATGTCCCTACAAACCACCGCCATTGGCCTGACGTCTTAGACATAGTCATACACAGAGGACTACCCTGCCCAATGAGCGTAGAGGTGATGTATGACACAAACACGCAACACCTGCCGATCCTAATAACCCTAGGCAAAAACGGTGTCTTCACCGCCCCACACAAGCCCCTGCCGAGCACCAACTGGGACAAGTTTGCGGAGGCTCTCTCGAACTACAGCCGGGAGGGTCCCCTGTCAACGCCACGAGATGTCGAGGAAGCGGCGACCCACATCACCAAATGCATCTCCGAGGCACTGACCAGAGCGAAAACCATTCAGCCACGACAGAACAGCCACCGTCGCCCTCCCCTACCAGCCACCCTACAAAGTCAAGTCCACAGGAAGCGAGAACTGACGAAGCTGTGGGCCCGCACCCGCTGCCCCAGGGTCAAGGCCGACCTCAATCGGCTTAGCCAGAGGCTGTCGGCTGCCGCGAAAGAGCACCGCGGCGCCGCCTGGGAGACCGTAATCGACCGGGCGAGTGAGAGCGATACATGCCTACATCGCCTCAACCGACAGTTGACTCGCACCAAGGACCCGGCCTACCCCCTCCTAGACGCCACCGGCAGACGCTGCTGGGACGCCACGGAAAAGGCGGACATCCTGGCCGCCCACCTAGAGGAGCAATTCCAGCCCCACCCAGCTGCTACCGAACAAGCAGAACACCACCGAAACGTGGAGAGTGAGGTGCAGGCATTCCTAGCCGCCCCGCACCCACCACTCCCGGGCGACGCTTACATCTCGCCGAAGGAGGTGGCAAGAGCGCTAGCCCGTCTCCCCTCACGGAAGGCGCCAGGACCAGATGACATCCCGACGGCTGCCCTCAAAAAACTACCACGCAGATGCCTAGTCGGGATGACAAAACTTTTCAATGGCATACTGCGAACGGGTCACTTTCCCGAGGCCTGGAAGACAGGGAAAGTGATAACGATCCCCAAGCCTGGGAAGGATCGCCGCCTCCCATCCAGCCAGCGCCCCATCACCCTACTGCCTCACCCAGCCAAGCTGTTCGAGCGTCTACTCCTGCGGAGGCTACAGCCAAAAGTCAAACTGCGTGAAGAACAGTTTGGCTTCCGCAGTGAGCACTCGACGACGCTCCAGCTGACCAGGATAATTCACCACCTGACGACCGAGCGCAACAGGGGTCGCCACACGGTCGGAGTTTTCCTGGACGTCGAAAAGGCCTTCGACCGTGTTTGGCATAGCGGCCTCATCAGAAAACTCATGGGTACTGATATCCCACCGGCCCTGATAAAAATAGTGGCCTCCTTCCTACAGAACAGGAAATTCTTTGTGGCAGTAGAAGGAAAAAAGTCCTCCTGCCACCCCATCGCAGCCGGCGTGCCACAGGGAAGCTGCCTGTCCCCGGTCCTGTATGCGATCTACACGGACGACATACCGACGCTGGCGGGCCGCCTACAGGACTGGGAGGTCGACGTCCTCTTGGCCCTCTTCGCAGACGACAGTGCCTACTTCGCGTCGTCACGCAGCCCGAAGATAGCAGCCAAAAAAATTCAGCGTGTCCTGGATTTGGTGCCAGAGTGGCTTGACAAATGGAGAATGGCCATCAACGTGGGCAAAACGGCCGCGATCTGCACGGGGACACGCAAAAAGCTCCCACCACCACTCAAGCTACGAGGCCAGGACGTACAGTGGAAGACCACGGTGCCCTACCTGGGCTGCCACATCGACCGGTCGCTTCAAATGGTACCGCAGGCAAACCACGCAGTGCACCAAGCCAAAGCCGCGCGCGCCTTGCTTCGACCGGTCCTAGCGTCTCACCTGCCAACTCGAGCCAAGACCAGTATCTACACCGCGTACGTCCGGTCTCGCCTCACCTACGCTGCCCCCGCCTGGTACCAACTTCTGTCGGACACACAAAAATGCCGCCTCCAAACGGTGCAAAACACCACCCTGCGGACGATAGTTAAAGCTGGTCGCTACGTCCGTAACGACATCATAGCGCGCGACCTAAGGATGCCGTCCGTCGACGAGTTCGTCCGATCGCTGTCGCGTCGAATGTTTGACCGCGCCGATCACGGGCGGCATCCCCACCTCCAACTCATCGCCCCCCACGAAGCCAGACCACCTGAGGGAAGGCCGCTGCCGCGAGAGCTGCTGCGCTCCCCGTCCCCATAGACGGGTCGAGCGCGCAGCAAACTGCCGAACGGCTGCCTCCTCCCGAAATTGCTCCTTCCAAACAGCTCTCACCCAACTACTTGGGGTCATCGCGCCCTAACAGATTAGCATAATCTGTTGGGGCGCGAAGATCACAAGCAAGCTTCACCCCCCCCTCTGCTTGTATCCCCATGCTTACCCCCTAAACCACCCGCAACCAACCAAACATTGACGACGCTGGTCTATCCACCGCTCCCTCGCCGCAGGATGCCGCCCGCTCGCTGGTCGCTCGTCGGGCCTCCCCGAACGGGGTCCCACTCGGCGGGCTAGTACCGCGCCGAGGGCGGCAAAAGAAGCGCTGGCGAGGGCGCCTAAACAGACCGGCAGTCGTCTAGCCACCACGAGGGGTTTCCCCCCCCAAACCAATAAGACCGGTTGGGTTGTCGCCCAACCGAGAAGAAGCCCGGGCAAGAGGCCACCGCCTCAAAGGCCCGTATACCTCCCTCCAAGAGGAAGAAGACCCGAGATGAGATGAGTGACTCAATTCCATCAGGTGGCCCGCTTGTCTGTTTGTATGCCGTATTACATAAAAAAAACTTAAATCAAATTTAACGAATACCATGATTATAGCAATTGCTGTGACTATTTACAAATTAATTCTAAGAGAGGTCAATGTCCTCTATTACCAATGTATTTGGCACCTACTACAAGTAGCTGCTTGCTCAGCTGAAGGCCTTAAAGGCACTTACGGAATCGCGCATACATTTGCATTAAATATTAAAATAATGGTGCGCGGATTTCAGCGAAGCGCGCTGAATTGTTCATGCTGTTGGTATTTAATTTTTTGCTCTTTATGGTGTGCTTCTTATTGAAACGTTATTGTAAAGGGAGATTTTCTGAGAGCCGTTTAAAAACAAAAAATAATTTAAATAATTGTAATAGATGGCGTTGATTTGACACGATTCTCAAAAATAAATCTGAACGAGACCGATAGATGTATAAAAATGTAGACACTTTTCATAAAGTCCGTGCGATGCAGTCAGACTGATGTATGAGCCAAACCAAAATCAATTAACTGAAAGAATTTGTTTCAGTTCGTGATTCTTAAGCGAGCGAAAATTATACAGTTACGCTGTGGAGAGTTTTGTCATAATCTCCCATCATTGGCTGAATATTAGAGATTGAAGCGTTTGAAAATACACGTTCTGTCCTAGCTTAGTTTCTCTAACCGTTCGTGCGTTCTCTGTTCCGGTTACCTATGTTGTCTATTAGTGTTTTACATATTTCTGCAAAAAAAGTAATTACTTATTCGTCGTGTGACGGCTCGCGCTCGGTAGGGGCCGATCAAACAGCGGCGCGAAACACCGCTTTGTTTCATGTTGATGCTCGTCAAACAATGGGAATTGGAGCAATATTGTATGGCGAAAGAGGCGACGCGGCTGTTCCAAATGAAATATCCTATAAAGAGCAATATCTCTCTATAAAATCGTGTATGGTGTCTCTATAAGAGGTTTCAAGTCTTCGATTCGGCGCGCCTGGCTCATAAGCAGAACGTACCTTATGGAAAGCGACGATGAGGTCGAAGGTGTAGCATGCGTGTCTAGAAAAAACCGATTCGCGCTTGACTTGCAGGCCCTAAGGTTGTACTTTGCAGCACGCATAAGAAAAGTGGGGGAAATTGATGCTAAATGCTATATTACCTAACCTATGGACGTATGCAATAGCAGGGGTATCGCTAAATTGATGCCGTGTAAGAACCATTTGCGCTCATCTTGAATAATTTCGTTGAACTCACTTAGAAAAAGCTCTCATGAAGAAAGTTCTCTTGAATCGTACAATATGGGACCATTTTAGGATGTGAGGGTGAACTTCCTGTCACACTTCTATTTAGTACTGACACTTTGCTTGCTATACTCACAGGAGCGTCGGTAGCCGAGTTGTTGAGGTATCCGACTCATAAGCGAGAGGTACCGGTTACGAATCCTACTGCGACCATGTACCAATGATTATTTTCTGAGTTATGTACATTAGTTGAATGCTAACCGATGCTCTTCCGGTGAGGGAATACATCGTGATGAAATCTGCACATTCAGGCGACTCAATGTGTAACCATGATTCAATCTGGTCAGGTGCCCCTGATAATAGAGTCACGGAGGTCAGAAAACAGCTCCACTGTAATTATCTGATCTGCCAAATCCCGGACCATGGTCAAGGCGGACCCAGGGCCCTCGTGCGTGAAAGTACAGCCAGGACATTAACGCCAAGATATTTTTATTATTATTATTATTTTATTAAGGTACTTACACATAAAAATTTTTAAGTTATAGTAAAAATATACAGCCCCCACCACAGCCCCCCGAAATGGTACCCAGAGAGCTGGTTGCGTTGCCTCGTTGGATAGCGATGCTAATCTGTTGCCCAAGGAACGAGCCAGCTTTCCAGTTATCAATTGAGTCATTAATTTTTTTTGAAGTTTTATAAAGAACTTTGCTATTATTGCTTTGCTTGCTACACTGACGCTACTGCCCTCGGCGCTCTAGTCAGACCGACTCGTTTTATAAATACAGCTGTTATTTGCTGCGCGCTATAATCAAAGGCTGTACCATTCAGGTCAGGTGAATTACAGGCGTTGAATGCATGCGGGCAACTGCAAGGGGCCGTTGCTTTGTGTCGCCTTCTAGGCGTGTGCGCACTAATTTAAACCCTCAATGGACTAATTTCGCACTCGAGTGCCGAGGCGTTTGCAGTGCTTGCAGTCAAGCAGTGCTTTGCGGTCTGACGCCTGCAGTTTTGTAGCCACTTGCATTTAATTACGACTCTCGGGCTATTGACGTGCGGTTCCTTGGCGACGACGCTTTGGTGGGTCCAAGTGTCTTGTAGGCGAAGGGATTGGTGCTACTTGGCTTTATTTATCATTACCTACATTTTATGAAACGAAGTTAGACGCCGCGTCTATCTGTCTGTTCGCGATAAATTCAAAAACAACTTAATGGATTTTCAATAGACAGCATTGATATATAGGTATATAGAAGTCTTTGATAGACAGAGTGATTCGTGAGAAAGGTTTGGTGTATAATTTGTTAAGGTTACTATTCGTGCGAAGTCGGGCGGGTCGCTAGTGATTATTATTTGTACCATTATGTAAAAGCCTTTTATTCCTCGATTCATTCGCATGCAACGATTGCATAATTGAAAGTACTTATTTCGGTAAAATTGTGGAACTAGCCGATGCTCATTATTATACCGCAGACTATAATACCACATACAATGCTATTAAATTATGAAATGAAATTTAAATTTTAACGTTTCCGATGTGATGCTTTCGGAAACCCTGAACAGGTGTTCGTTGAAGGAGATACATCGGTGGCGTAGGTTTTATACCAGACCAACACAGAGCAAAACTATTCACTCATGGTATTTTGGTGTAAACGTTGCGTATAGACTGGACGAGCGTTTTTTCTCAGAAATCTGCTTGGGTAGTAGAGTAGTAAGAACTCGGTTTACATCTAGCGAATGAGCATTGTTAGAGCATTAGATCGCTCCGTGTAAAACTCACCATAGATAAAAGTAACGTTCAAAAGATCCCGAGTCCCCGCGTGACTCGTGTGAGCGGAACCGGGATTGACGCCAGCCTGCGTAGCATGCCGAGCTTTGTCGATATTGAACTTTTTGCTTCAACGCTGTTCGACAGAGATAACTAGAGTTATCTCGCTCTATCGCACGTGACAAAGCCCTTCATGTAACGGGTGCTGGATGCTGATGAGAAAAAATAAACCTAAACTGTAACCACGAACACTAATAATTTCTTTGCTATGCATCGCTGGGATTCCGGGACTTCCGTGATTAATTCTTTGACAGCGGTATCGATAAGAGCATCTTTTCGTAGTTCTAAAAACGCCGATAAGGGTGAAAATCGTTTGTTAACTGAACGCGTCGCCGTTTCGCGCGTCGACCCCGCGCATATGGCTTTGCATGTGTAAATCTGACAATAGCGCGTTCCGATCCATTGGGCGTATCAGATCGGTGAGTGGACATCGAACTGATTTCCTTTCCATTGAACACGCTCGCGCTCGCCGTGGGCCCCATAGAGATACTTGTTGCGGATTGCGGACGTCCGCATCCACATCTGAATAGAATAAGACATGTGTGTGCTGCAGCGGCCATGGCTCAGCACAGTGTCACCTTGCATCCTTATCCGCCAATGCTAATATGTAGACCTGGGTTAATAATAGAGAAACATACATTTACGGATCCAAGTCGTTGTAAATTCGGAAGGTAGTTTACATATTCGGTCTGGCTGACCAGAATGACCCGTGGTAGCCATTTGGAGGATTTTCTGGAACCGATTCTGCACCACACAATAATGTAGCTTAAATTAGTTTAATTTAGTTCCATACTAGTGGACCCGACGGGACTTCGTTCGCGTACACCTTCTTTACCCCTACTTACCCTGTTTTTCTTGTTTATAAACCTTCCTCTTGAACCACTCTATATGAATATTGTTTAAAACCGCATTAAGATCCGTTGCGTAGTGTAAAATATCTAAGCGTACATAGATACAGACGGCGGGAAGCGACTTTGTTTTATACTATGTATAGGTATATATTGGCCGTGTAGAGTAAATAATAATAAATAATAAATAAATAAATATTCGTGGACAAATTCACACAGCGCCATCTAGCCCCAAACTAAGCAAAGCTTGTGCTATGGGTGCTAGATAACTGATAAACTACTTAAATACTTTTAAATACATACTTATTATATATAGAACACCCAGACCCGTAACAGAAATTAAAATTCATCATTTCAATTTCTGCCCGGCCGGGAAGTAGAATACAACCAACCCCTTACACTCGTAGGTGTCGTACAAGGCAACTAATGTTTTTGAGGCCAAAGATCTGGAGTCTCCGTAGGCTGGAAAATGGGCAGTACTGTTATCCATTGTTATATTTATAACACTGCGATCTCCAACCCACCTGACAAGCGTTGAGACTATGGCAATAACCTTATCGTTCGTGAGAGAGGCCCTAAGTCCTGCAGTGGACTGTTATGGGCTGTGATGATGATGATAGATGTAGATGCAATGCAACCGCAACAGCATCCGTTATTCCATAGGTGTGTAAGGGCCTTAAATTCGCATCCGCAAACTAATACATGTCACTTAACCCAATTCCGAACATTCCTGGATATTGGTATCGAGCTATTACGAGTTGTGTTCATGCAGTGCTAAACTGCGTGAATAATTTGAGTTCCATCCAAAGGGTTAACGGTTTCGACGACAGACTTTGAGTGGGTGAACTCGCAATTGAGATGTACGTACGTAGATGCAGGTTGAGGATTAGTCAGCTGGCGTTGCGCTAATGTCATAATATACTACTAGGTTCTTATAACCCACGTATTATTGGTCCCACATTATACAACAAGCTGCCAGCAGACTTGCAGGGTAAACCGTCGGACGAAGCATTTAGGCGCCGGCTCAGAACCCTTTCATTGGATAATCCTTTGTACTCTGTAAAGGAGTACTATGGTATTATGTCAAAATGAATAATAGTTACCAAAAAGTTATTGGCGTTTTCATTCGAGTTGACATTATATTATTACTTTTTTTTTATATTATACTAGGCAAGCATTTGACCGCCATCTCACCTGTTGGTAAGTGACGATGCGGCCGAAGATGGAGCATGCCCGTCTTGGAACAGCCTATTCACTCCAGCCTTGAAGGCATCCAGATTATATTGATCAGGAAACACACTCGCAGGCAACGCGTTCCACTCCTTAGCCGTACGCATTATAAAGGTCGAGCCAAAGCGGCTCGTGCGGATAGCTGGAATATCCACGAGATAAGGATGAAGCGCTCGCCTGGATCGCGTCTCCCGATGGCTGATAGGAGCCGGCGGAATGAGATCGTGCAGCTGCTTCGCACACTCTCCGAAATGTAACCTGTAGAAGACCGACAGACGCGCAACCCTACGCCGATGTTCGAGGCTCTGCAGCCTAGCCTCAACCAACTGCGGGTCACAAATTATCTTCTTTGCACGTTATTCAACCGAATCCAAAGCCGCTAGTTGATATTTGGCTGATCCATCCCAGAGGTGGCAGCAGTACTCCATGCAGGATCGGACTTGTGCTTGATATAACTGAAGCAACTGCTTTGATGTAAAGTACCGCCTAACCTTCGAGAGGACACCAAGCTTTTTTGCTGCAGTCTTAGCCTTGGATTCGATGTACGGACCGAAGTTGAGATTTGCAGATAGCTCAACGCCAAGAAGCTGTAGGTTGTCGGTAATTTCCACAGGAACATCCCGAAAAGTTGGAGTTAAATGGAATGGACTCCTTTTGGCGGAAAACAAACACGCCTGTGTTTTGGTTGCGTTGAACGCCACCAGATTGGCTTCACCCCAATCAGAGACTGCCTTGAGAGCTTTGTCCAAACGATCAACTATAGCCTCTCGACAAGACTGAATATCGTCCCTGCTGGCTTTTGCCTCTGACAGATATCTATCCGTTACTGTGCTGTCGTCTGCGTACCCAAAGGTACCTGGTACAAGCAGATTGTTAATATGCAGCAAGAATAAAGTCGCGGACAGTACCGATCCCTGAGCAACTCCCGCGTCGATAGCCTGAAGATTAGACGAGTAGCCATCGATAACTACACGGATAGAACGTCCACTCAGAAAATCCGATATCCAGGTGCAAAAGCCAGCAGGAATACCAAATGACCAATCATTTGACATTTTTTTATTACTATTATTACATTTATTATTATTTATTGTGACATTTGAATTGTTTTATTGAATTAATGTTATATTATATTTCAATTAATATTATTATGTAACATTTGGTTATTATTTCTACATTTGTATTATTGTACTATTATTTATTGTGACATTTGAATGACATTTCCATCATATTATTATGACATTCTTAAATTTACTTTTCGATCCATTTATTTATTAAGATGACATTTTGATTCTAGAGGTACTTTTGTACAGAATAATAATATTATATTATGTTTCAATTAATTATATTGTATCGCTTATTATTATTGACGAACCCTAAAGGAATGCACATTTTTGTCTGTATTTACTGCTAGGTATATAAATGTACTTGTATTCACTTTGGGCAATAAATGAATCTGAAATCTGAAATCTATAAAGGGTGTTTGTAAAGTTTTGGTTTCATTTAAGAAATAAAAAAGGCAACTTTTGAAAATCAGTGTGAAACTGTGCAACGCGTGGTTGATGCCCCTGGTATTGCAAACGTCCATAGACTGCGGTAACTGCTTACCATCAGGCAGGCCGTAAGCTTGTTTGCCACCTTTGTGGTATAAAAATAAACTAGCTTTATTGGGAAGATATTTTTTTTATATACCACTAAGGTGGCAAACAAGTTTACGGCCTGCTTGATGGTAAGCAGTCACCACAGTCTATGGACGATTAAGATATGCATTTTATTAAGGCTGGGATTTTAATCACAACTACTTTTTTTAAACGTCCAGATTAGCGTTGCAGGTCATAATTCCAATCTAAAAAAATAGAGGATAGCTGAAGAACTAAACTAAAAGTATCTTACGTTCTTGTATGCCGGAGATGATCAGTAGTATCTTATGAGTACATGAGTCTCCGACCCTTTACAAATTATATTCGCTTAGATCTCTAAATTTGCTATATCGACTATAATTTTTTATACAATACCTAAAAGTTGTAGTAGTAACATTCATCAAAATAAGCACGTTTCCGCATTCACGCATCGCTCCGCGTTCCAAAATGCGTAACATAAAAATGACGCTTATAACGCGTTCCAGTTTAGTCTATCGTTAAAAGAATTTTCGTTGTGAACGATCCTCGCCATAGACAGGCGCTTCTGGGCATGACTGTACTTACTTATCTTTTGCACGCGACAATTAATTAGGTTTAAATGAATAGTGTGGCGTGACGAGGTGCGACAGAGTACTGAACGAATACATAAGAGGAAGCCTCAAAATGGCCCCAATTGGTGACAAGATTAAAAGTAGCCGCCTATCATATTATGCGAAGAGAAGAAAATCATGTCACCATAAGGGTATTGAATATGAATGTGGATGGATACGCATGAAGGGGAAGACCAAAGAAGAGATGAATGAATTGTGTGATGAGGGATATCAGTGAGCGAGAGGTGAGCTGGGATATGACAGCGAATAAGGATGAATGGAGAAAGAAAACATACTGTGCCGACCTCAAATGAGTGGGATACGGGCAGGAAAATGATGAGACTGGATGACTTTATGAACGTAAGGGTACGTGTGAAAGCACAACCGGGACATTATCGCCAAGATGACCATACCAGGCCATACCTAGTATAGATAGATAGGTATAGGTTTTGGAACGATACCCGAGGTAATGCATTGTCAGCGTCGGCTGCATGGAGGCGTGCGTTTGTTTAGCAATAATTGGAAACCGGATTAAGCTGTGTGTTTGCTCTCAGCGACGCGCTGCGAAGGCTCATCAATCCGTTTTTATTTACCCCCACTCAACGGGATTAGGTTTGTTGTGTTGGCCATTTCGTTTGCTTGTTATGATCCGGTTTCGTAGAAATATATATTAAGATACTTATATACAATGCTACCAAGTTATTTGATCAGTACGCTAAAACTGGAACGATGATTTTTTTTATATTCATCATCACCATCATCATCACAGCCCGTAACAGTCCACTGCAGGACTTAGGGCCTCTCCCACGAAAGGGAGGTTATTGCCATAATCTCCACGCTTGGCAGGCGGGTTGGAAATCGCAGTGTTTAAATATAACAATAGAAAATGCTGCTGCCCATTTTCCAGACTACGGAGACGCTTGATCTTTTGCCTCGAAAACATTAGTCGCCTTCTACGACACCCACGAGTGTAAGGGGTTGGTGTTATTCTACTCTGCCGGACACCACACGGCTAATTTTATATATTACGCAGTGACAAACGAGCTGCCACCTGATGGTAAGCGGTAACTGTCGCCGATTCATGAATCGGAAGGTTGCAGGCAGCAAAAGTGCACTGGTGCGTTGTCACTATGAAAATTAAGATAAAATGCCTTATGCCTGTAATTGTGCAGATGTCATAAATTGAATTTAATTATTTCAAGTAACAATTATAATCTTGTACAATGGCTACTTTATTTAGGTACATTTATGATTATTTTACGCTAATACATATAAAATTTACTAAACTAAAACCTTATAGTTATAAATACTTACGAGTATACTCGAAAAAAAAGCCCGTCAATCACTCTGACCGTAGCAACTTCTAAATCTGTATATTTATAACCCCCATATTTGATCTATGCGATTCTATGGAGTTCCAAGATCTACAGTGGTGATCTGTAGAGACCCCCAGGACTTGCAGTGGTACCGCCTATCCTAGTACCGTACAATACGCCGCCATATTGTTGCAATTGAGTTTAAACCAATCGCAGCAAGACAGCTCTAGCTCTGGCTTGCTGCGATTGGTCCACACTCAATTGCATCAAAATGGCGGCGTGCTACCGGAGATCGGCGGTACGGCTGCTGGGGGCAAGCTACCTACTGTCTGGTAGGTAACTAGATTAGGGTCAGGAAAAAGTAGTCTTATTCCAGAATCTAACTAGCTACCTACTAAATTTCATCTAAATCCGTTATTTAATTTTGGCGTGAAGAGTTAACAAACATACACACACACAACTTTCTCATTTATAATATTAGTGGGGTAATAGGGAAGTAGGGATAATCTACCCAATACCCATAACTCCTACAAATCTCCCGCAAAAGTACAATTTTAACCTTTAACATAAAGCAGTTATGGCTTTAATTGAGTTATTAAAATACACATGCCAGTAAACCCGCTCGCTACAAATTGCCAAGCTAATTATTCTTTGCAAGGGTCGCAGCCGGAGTGTGGGCATTTTGTATCGCGCCACGGCATACCCTCTTTGTGTCGCAACAAATGGGTTATTAACTTGCAAAGCAGGCTTTCGTTGCAACCTACCTATAGTTAGATAACATGTCGCTGTAACGCTATGTTTTTAAACGCGGCCATAGCTGGAAGGCTTTTTAGACAAAATTAATACCTAAATGTTTTATTTTTACATAGGTATTACATGTAATTTTAGAACAGTTCAATTCTAAAGTGCCTACAACTAAATACAAATATAATAAAATGGACTAATGCGATGTCAAAAAAGGCCCCAGATAATAATTGTATGAATGAAATATATTATAAGATAGAGGTTTCGGAGACCAATAAAAAGTTGGTCTGCCCGTGCACAAAAAAGCCAAAAAAGAATTTCTGTGTGACCTTATTTTCGGCATTTGTAGCGAATCACAAAAAAAACGTTGTACCAGGTTGTACACAGGCCGTTTTGTGGGTCTCCGAAACGTCTACTTTAGCTACAAAGTGAAGTTTTTCTTGAACTCGACTCCCTCATAGCCTATTAGTCTTTCATGCAAAAACTACTTTGATGCCATGTTATACTGCGCGGCTTACATCTCAGAGTATCTTTTGTATTACCTAAACTTATTGACTAGTTTCTGGAACGCACGTAAAGTAAAAGACATTAAAGTTTCAGAACCTAATTAATAAGACCAGAATTAATCCTTGCATTGAAAGCCGTATACAGAAGCTCAGAACCTATACATTATAGTTTGATATAAGGTAAGCAGCTTATGTCATCGTACGCTGATGTTAGCACATAACTGACGCATCTACCACACTGCGCGATCAATTTAGCGCCACATAGTCACTGTAAACGAGTTCTCTGTTATACATTGCGCGTTAGGCGTGGGCCGTAGGCGAGCGGTAATCCGTTTTCCATTACGCCGTTAGTACGTGACCCAGCCTCTAAAACCTGATGCCTGATGGACGCACCATACAGCTATGTATGTACATGTATGTGTGATGTAACGCTTGTGTTCGGTTTAACTGGTATTCTGTAGGGCTTTTGGTTAGGATTTGCATGATGTGGAATGTTTTTACATGTCGTTTTTGAGCCTTGCCTTCGTAGGTTTGGAGTGAAGGGTGAGGCAGTCTGGGTAATTGTTAGAGGTGAGGTAAATGAGGTATTCTTAGCTCAGTCTCCAGAGGAATCAGTTTTTGAAATTCTGATTTAATTTGAATTTGAAAAATGTGAATTTGGATTGCTTCCACAGGAGGGTAAGTGTCAATTTTAAAATTGATTTGACTAATAATAAATTTGTTTTAACTATTATTAACGACTTCAGGCAAGAAAATGGGAGATAGAATGACAGCAGTAAAGAAGGTCAAGGTGGTCTAGTCATTAAAAAAATAAAATAAAATGTGAGTTAGAGGTAAGCTCGCTCTACCATACGTAGGTATTTATATTATTAACCCAGTATCATGTAGCCCTATTTAGTATAAGTACATTGGAGTTGTATATCTGGCTATTACCGTAAATTGACGTGTTACCTATGACAACGTTATGTTAATGAAAAATATATTAAAAAATTGTATCCAAAAATTATAAACATTCGTGCATAAAACCGACAAGGGTATTTATATTTTGGCGGTGGCAGGATAAGGCAGCCGCCAATGTTGGCAAGCGAACATGGAGGAGGTGGGAAAGGGTAATTACCCACCTGGCCGGGTGTTGTGACCAGGGTACCAAGGGTCCGACGGTTGATCGTCGGAAGTTGTACCGTGAGTATCGTTGAGTTTTCCTATTGAAGCGATAGATGTCGCTACAACATTGAAAGAATAGGAAAAAAGAACATAAAAAATACTATACACACACGTTAAAAATTAAAACTTTCGACTTGTAAATTATTATTTTTATCAAAATAAATTGAATTGTATTGAATTGTGTTTGTCGGCAATGCTTGGCAATGCTGTAAAATAGTATGGAATAGGTGTTCTATGTTATCGGTTGACCGTCAATTGCGTATACTTGGAGCATCTGTGGTTCATCATCTTAATCAACAATAAGGTCTAATAAACAGCAAGACTTCGCACCAGGCTTTGAGTACCTTTGAACAAGCACACCATCCATTACCGCCGATCCCCACATTCCCCAACTACCCGCCAACGGTTTAGCAGCAATAAACGTGTGATTTATCAATTAGTCGCAACAATAGTTTGCGTATAACGAGCCGGCGTATTGTGTGAGGCGCTGTTATGCACATAATGCATTCCGGCACGTTGCGCCGCGGTGCTATGGATCGCGGGAGGTATAGAGCTCAGCACTTTAAGTTACCCACAACCAGGGTTAGGTAGTAGGATCAGCGTGTGAGCCGCGGTGCTGTGGGGCGCGGGAGGTACATAAGGCAGCACTTTAATCTACCCACCAACAGTATTAGGCAGTAGTATCAGCGTGGGAGGGCCTTCCGCAAGGTGGACTGACGACTTGGTAAGGATTTCAGGTATCAGCTGGATGCGGAAGGCACAGGACTGGCGTTTGTGGAGATTTCTGGGGGAGGCCTATTCTCAGCTATGGACGTCTTTCAGCTGATATGATGATCAGGTGGTTGGACTCTGTCAAGCCTGAGGAGTCCGCCTGGGTGAGTACCACCGCCCTAACTATTTCTGCTGCCAAGCTACAATGCTTGCATTGTTCTGTTCTGGTTTTAAGTATTCAACGCAATTCTAGGCATTGTTCATTTCATCTTAGTCTGCGGTTCTACATTTTTGTTGCCAGCAACCTAAATGCGTGAATCGTATATGTTATAAGCGACAGTTACCGCTTACCATCAAGTGGGCTGTCTGCTCATTTGTCACTGCGTAGATAAAAAAATAGTATAAAATAAGCAAACGCCATTATAAATGTGCGTACAAATCGGAGACGGTCCAAAGTCTAGACAGGGTAGGTTGAGGTGCTGCCTTCTGTACCTACCCTCGCTCCGAGTAGGCATACAGAATAGAGAATGTGCACCGGATTAATCGGTATAGAAGGTCTGGATGTAGTGGCGGCGTGCTTGTGAGAGCGATAACTAAAGTTAAGCAATACACGCAGAGTCCGCAAACTGGATGGGTGACCGTTTCGTACTGTTTGGTCTAGTCAAACCGCATTGAGATCGTTATCGTGGTTAGGTCCGGTAAAATCAGTTTACCAGTTTTTGGTTTATCGTAAAATTTATAAATATGGTTTTTAATGTTTGGTGGTAAAATTGATAACTTTACATCAGCGACAGTTTTGACACAGACTTGTTACACAGTTGATTTCACTGTTTGGTTATTTTAACAGCAGTTTCCAGCGGTTTTCAACCGCGCACAAAACATATACCTGTAAACTACTATTCCACGGGACCCTATTATTTTTCCGGGATTAGAAGTAGCCTATACTACTCGGGAATAATGTAGCGTCCTATTTGTAAAAGAATTTTCAAAATAAATTCAGTAGTTTCGGAGATTGGACTTGTATACGTCGCGGTTTCCGCGCTGACCCCGATTTCGATGGTTGAACGCACCTAGCATCAATTTAGTGCGTATTTGACAATAAAGTAAGTTAAGCGTACTTACATCAGTCATCAGTCATTAGTTATAAATTATACAGGGACTCGGTGGCCGAGCGGTTAGGGTATCCGACTCGTAAACGAGAGGTACCTGGTTCGAATCTCGCTGCGGCCATGTACCAATGACTCTTTTCTGAGTTATGTACATTAGTTGAACACTAACCGATGCTCTTAAGGTGAGGAAAAACATCATGATGCAAATTAAAACCTGCAAATTTAAGCAACTGAATTTGTAACTATGATCCATCTGGTCAGGCTCTCCTGGTAGCAGGGTCACGGAGGTCAGATGTAATTACCTGATCTGCCAAATCTTGGATTATGGTCAAGGCGGACCCCGGGCTTTCACGCGAGAGCACAACTGGGAGATTAACGACAAAATGATTTATTTAGTTATAAATTATACTTCGAACATATCAGTATTTCAGCAGTTTATCACTGTCTATCATTTACCAGTCTATAATGCGGTTCAACCCCTAATATATATACTTACAACCTTCTTATTTTTATTCATTACAATAGATTACCCTAATAATATTATAAACATAACCATAATATAACTAATTTGTACAGTCAACTAAATACTTGGAATTCTGCCAAACTGACGCCGGTGCCCGAGTCAGTTGCAAAGGCCGCCCTCAAACCACAGCGTGCCACCGCCGACATTCTAGGCAAGTTACCTTGTAAACAGCTTAATACAATTATAAGTTTACACTATTTCATAAATTTTCATTTTGGTGATTACGTAAAGAAAAATAAGAAAGAAAAGAAAATACATTTATTGTACATAGTATACGACACAATAACAGTCGCATAATTGCCAAAGGAAACATTAATACCTAATTAAAACATTTTAAACAATGAGTAGCCCATGCCACTGTCGGTGCTGCTGTTGTTCCGGTTGTGCTTTCGCGCACAGGTGACCGGGGTCTTGAGCCTTTAGAAGGACTTTGGTCATGGACCCAGGATTCGGCAGATCAGGTAATTACAGTGGAGTGACTGCCATCTCTCCTCTGTGACCCTGTTAACAGGGTCCTGACCAGGATGGACAATGGTTACAATTTCAGACGCCTGTTTGTACAGGTTTAGTCACGATCTTTTCCCTCACCGTAAGAGCATCGGTTAGTGTTACGTAACTTAGAAAGTGTCATTGGTACTATGTGACGGTATTGGTACCTCTCGCTTCCGAGTCGGACACCGTAGCCACTAGGCCACCGACCATTAGACTCCAATTACAACTATCGCTGTGATCCCTTACATATTAGTTGTGACCTAGAGATTAATGTCGGAGGCTATGTCAAAACTCAGGTCTTGTTACGGGGCGCTATGTCTGCCCCACGACGCCCAATGCTTTACGTTGTTTTTGACTTACGCCCCCACGTCTTACATGCCGTCATTGATGCCAAGTCGTCGGCCCGCTTTGCTAATGCTTTGAATGCTTTACATTTAATTTCCAAATCGTACTGCACCTGAAACATATAACTTAATTAGATCCCATCTTCACAATTTAGAAATACACTCACGTCGCACCATTCCACCGCCGAAATATTTAATTAATTCGCCCATTTCCGGCGGCACGCGAAAAGAATACAGTCGCCACACTCACTTGCAATTAACGTCGAAATACGAATATTTCCGCTTCTTTTCCTCGCAATTATTGCGCGGAATTGTTTCCTTTTATTGTAGGAGAATTTTCCTTAACAATATTGTAACGTCTTTGTCTGTTAATGTTCGGTTGATTATTACGTTTGATTGCTTGAAGGTTGTGGCGGTCGATAAATCAAAGTTACTTGGCATTGACTTGGCGTGAGAGATATCGCGGATGAAATCGAAGGGCACGGCAGCGCTGGTTTGGTCACGTATTAGGTACGCTCCAGGGATGCGTGGGAAATAGGTGCCTAAACCTGCCTATATCAGGAAAGAGGCCCAACACGTGATGTATTGATATCACCGAGTCGTTGAGAGCCTATGGCTTGCGACGTGAGGATGCCGAAGATCGAGAAAAGTGAAGAAGAAAAAGTAGGAAAGCGGACCCTGGCAGACTGCGGGATTGACCTTTCGGATGATGATGATGACTTTGGTGTTGTGTACGTAGTTTAAGACTTTATGAGGTATCAAAGTGCTGCCGCTTTTAAAAATATCCTCGCTAACCACAAAAATCTTCTCAATTAAAGATACAGTTTTTCGTGTGGTGTCCGGCAGAATAGAATATCATCAACCCCTTACACTTGTGGGTGTGGATCAAGGCGATTAATGTTTTCGAGGCAAAAGATCTGTCTCTGTAAACCGGAAAATAGGCAGTAGCATTTTCCATTTTTATATTTATAACACTGCTGTCTCCAATCGCCTGCCAGGCGTGGAGATTATGGCAATAACCTCCCCTCTCGTAGGAAAGTTAAGTTCTGCAGTGGACTGATAAGACAAGACAAGCGCTGACATGTACAGCAATGAACTATTGTTAACGGCAATTTCATGGACGTCTTAGCAGAGCTAAAATTTTAATTTTTTTGTTGTAGGTACTTAGACGTTGTTTATAATAAATAAATATGCTTGGTAAAATTCACACAGCGCCATCTAGCCTTAAAGTAAGCAATGCTTGTGTTATGGGTGTTAGATAACTGATACAATACTTATATATATTTTTATTTTTAAATACACACTTATTATACATACTACACCCGGACCCGTAACAGAAATTATAATTCATCATTTTAAATTTCTCCTGGGCCGGGAATCGAACCCGAGACCTCTGCGTGGCGACCAGCATGTTAACCAACTGAACCACTCAGGTCATCATCTCAGATATCTTACAAAACACGGAACATATTGATCAAAATGTAAATATAATAATTTTAATAAGTAATAGCCTTAAAGTACGAAAATATGACATAATTAAGGGTTTTGAAGTGTTGCAAGGATTGTCTGCAGGAAAAATTGTATTATGCGCATTTCCCTTCATAAAAAATGATTATAATTCTGAAAATGACCGTATTCACAAGTTGAATACTTTGATGTATAATTTGACTTGCAGTCAGAAAGACGCATTCACCTTTTTCGACTGTAATAAATTTACAGATAAATTATTTTTAACAGAAGATACTGTGTATCTTCGACGTAGGTACAAAGTCAAACTGGCTACAATGTTAGCGTACCATATTTATTTATTTATTTCTTCTACCATAGGTAGATGTGACCAGAGTCCCGATTTGTTAATAAACAAAAAGGGTCACTGTTTAAACTAGTATGTAAGACAAAGGAGCCGTCCTGTATCACATCAGCAGCATATAACAGTCCACTGTTAGACTTGAATATTAAATCTTTTGATATTGGTCAGAATATACAGGACTGCTCGGGCATAAAGTCATCAGTAAATAGTGGTATTAAGCCTTTGGATGTACGTAAAGTAAGATGTTATAATAATATAATAATAATAGTACATCAAAATATCCAAGGCATGTCGAATAAAGAATTGGAAGTTGAGCTATTCATGAACGGTGAGAATGTTGATATTTTTTGCGTTACTAAACATTGGTTAAAAGATCACCAGCTCATATTTGGCTTTAACAACCATAAACTTGCAAGTTCGTTCACTAGAGGGCAAGCAAATCATGGGGGTTTCCTAATACTTGCTCGTAATTGCCTAAAATGCAAGGAACGTACTGATATTGTCAAGCTGTCTGTTGAACGAACTGCTGAAATTGCCTGTGTAGAACTTGAGCGACTTATTGTAATGAGCGTATACAGACCACCAGCTTCATCATTTGATCTGTTCGAAAAAATTATGGATGAAGCCCTTATTAAAGTTAGCAATTGTAATAAGAATATTGTTGTTTGTGGAGATTTTAATATAGATTTATTAGATATATCCTGTAAATATACTAGTAGGCTAACTATTATTTAAGTGTCATAATTTAATCAACTTATTTTTAGAGCCTACCAGAGTAACAAGTACTACATCAACTTGTCTAGACAACATTTTTTGTGATATTCAGGCATGTCGCCAGTCTGTAATAAACAAACTACAATCCGATCATTGTGGTCAATTAGCTGTCTTTAATGTTAATATGAGGAAAGAGACAAAGAATACTATTAAATTTGTACCAATAAACAACAACCGTCTGAATAGTTTTAGAAATAACATTATAGAGAAATCATCTAATTTAAAGTATTGTGATGATACAAATCAATATTATAATTCAGTTTTACACATGACAAAAACTGAAAGTAATCGTATATTCAAACCAAAGGTAAAGGCAATAAACAGCAAAGTTATGTTTAGCGATTGGGCGACAGCAGGAATACATAAAAGTAGAAACAAATTATATGAGCTCTATGCGGAACGGGCGTATAATAATAGTGTAGAATTTGCTGACTATGTTAAGCATTACTCGAAGTTATTTAAACGCGTTTGTGCTACAGCAAAATCGAATTTCTTTAAACACAAACTAAAAAATAGCAAGGATGTAGTAAAATCCACATGGCAGATAATAAATAGTGAAACTGGAAAAGTCAAAACTCGCGATAAAAATACAATTTAAAAATAAATGATAAAAGTGATGAAAAAATGAATGAATTTTATACAGACATTCCAGTGTCGACTACAAAATCATTAAATGCGTCTCCTGCTCTCGCTGAATCTTTGCTAAAACAGAACGTACCCAAGAGTGTCATCGATTTTAAGTTCGAACATGTAACACCTCAAGATATAGTTAAGGCTTTTAAAAGCATAAAAATAAAAGCGACTGCCGACATTGACGATTTGTCAGTTAAAATAATTAGCTCGGTAATTGATGTTATTGCTGTCCACTTAGCGAATATATTTAATAAATGTGTTGATAATGGCGAATTTCTTGACCTGATGAAGCATAGCAAAATTATTCCATTGTTTAAAACAGGTAGCACAACAGATCCCACAAATTTTAGACCAGTTTCGGTGTTACCGGCGTTAAGTAAAATATTTGAGAAAATCATATTAAACCAACTAAAAGTCCACTTTTATGGAAATAATCTATTGCATCATAAACAATTTGGTTTTACTCGGGGTCGTTCAACAACTACTTACTACTACGGGGTGTTGAACTAATTAAACATGTCTTTGGGGCCTGGGAGGAATCACGTGATGCCTTAGGGGTGTTCTGTGATTTATCCAAGGCTTTCGATTGTGTTAATTATGAAACTTTGGTCAGGAAATTGCAACATTATGGAATAAAGGGCTTAGCTCTAAACTTATTAAGTTCATTTTTAAATCAGAGAATTCAGAAGGTTGATGTGAACGGAGAAAGATCTGCAGGGTCTGTTGTCTCTATGGGGGTCCCAGAGGGGTCAATTCTGGGTCCGTTTTTGTTTCTTATTTATGTAAATGATTTGCCGTACTTTGTAAAAGATACTCACGATATTGTTTTGTTCGCTGATGATACAACTTTAGTGTTTTAAATTAAAAGACAACAATTAACATATGACGACGTGAACAAAGCTATTTTAGAAGTGGTAAACTGGTTTACGATTAATAATTTATTACTGAATGGCAAAATGACAAAATGTTTAAAATTCTCCTTGCCAAATGTTAGATCAGTACCTATCCACTAATATACAAGTAAGAGGCGAAAATTTGGATCTTGTTGATTCCACAGTATTTTTAGGCTTTACTCTAGATAGTAGATTACAATGGGGTCCACACATTGATAAATTGGCGAAGAGGCTAAGTTCTGCAGCATATGCTGTAAAGAAGATGCGAGGTTATTGTGATGAGGCTACAGCAAGATTAGTTTACTTTAGTTATTTCCACAGTATTATGACTTATGGCATACTGCTGTGGGGACACGCTGCCGACATATGGCATAATGTATTTGTTCTGCAGAAAAGGGCTATTCGCGCGATTTACCAATTGGGACCTAGAACTTCACTTAGAGATAGATTCAAGAATATTGACATTATGACAATGCCATCACAATACATTTATGAGAACTTGATCTATGTTCATAAAAATATACACTTGTTTATGAAGAACAGTGGTGTGCATAGTAGGAATACTAGAAATAAAGATAAACTTGTTACTAGTTCTTGTCGTCTGGCCAAAGTCCACAAATCATTTATGGGTCAATGTGTACGCTTTTATAATAAGGTCCCAACAGATATATAGCATTTACCATTGAATAAATTTAAAGCTACTATAAAAAATAAATTATGTCAAAAAAGGTATTATAGTATACCTGAATATGTGAATGACAAAAATCCCTGGAACTGAACTGCAGTTTTAAACAGGTATTAATTTAGTTAAAATTAGAAGGTAAATATAATGTATTAGTAGACAATTAAAAAAAAAAAGAAATATGAATTAACTTAGGCTCTGTGGGTTTGTTGCCGTTTCTTTACCACGGAGGACCACCTAGGAAGCGGCGTTAACATTCCTTCCCTTCCCACACACTGTGACTTTTGGTCGTAGCGGGGCTGGGGGGCGTCTGCTCTGCGCGGACTGCGGTAGGGATGGCGTAGGATAAGATAGGGGAAAAGTAGGGGTAGGGTTAGGTTAGGTTAAGGGGTAGGCCGGGGTAGGGGTGGGTAGGGTAGGATAGGGGTAGGCTACGGGCAGGGTAAGGGTAGGGTGGGAGCAGCTACCTATCACTGGTATTGTCGGACATGGTCCGGCCGTTGTCGGCGGGGGGTGGGTGTGCTGCGGCCATGGGGCGGCCAACATGTCACTGTGTGTTTCCTTCCTAATTTCCTACCCCCTCCTCTTTGACGATTGAAAGAGATATGTAATATTCTACTCAATAAAGTAATTTTGAATTTTGAATTTTGAATATCTAAAAACATTGTGCATTGCTATTTCTAAACATTTGATTGAGCAGATTTTGATAATTACTGGAGAGCAAGAATTATTTTTTTCCTAAAGTGGTAGCACTTTCGCACTTCTGGAAGCTATACTATACTTAGGCAGAGTATTAGCCTCGCTATCCAGCAGGGTAATGCGGCCAGCCTTCTGGGCACTTATCCGGTTCAGTAACCTCTAGTGGGATCTTGAGCACATTTTTTATCTTTACATAAGTTTAGTTTAGTGTATTTTGTTTCTATGTACCTATATACGAAGTCTGTTAAAAAGTATCGCGAATTTTGAAGTTTATTCCAAAAAATTGATCAAAGAATCCGTATCAAATTTTGTGTGAAAAACAAAATAAAGTGCGCGGACGCATTTTGAATGTTGACTGTGGCATATGGTGAAGCTACTTTGGACCAAAACAACGTTTATCGGTGGTACAAAATGTTCTCAGAGGGCCGAGAAGATGTGAAGGACGAACAGCGTGCTGGACAATAAGGAATAGGAATAAGGAAAGTCAATAAGGAATATTACCTGCAACTTATGTGCAATTTCCGCGAAGCAATCCGCCAGAAACGCCCGCATTTTTTGGAAGAACAAAAACTGGCTTTTGCACTATGATAACGCCCCTGCTCACACATCGTTGCTTGTACGCGAATATTTGGCCAAAAACAACACAGTATTGGTGTCGCAGCCACCATATTCCCCAGACCTGGCCCCCTGTGACTTTTTCCTGTTCCCAAAACTGAAGAGGCCCATGAAAGGACGACGCTACGCCACGATTGAGGAGATAAAGACGGCATCGAAAGAGGAGCTGGACAAGATCACAAAAATGATTTTTTTAAGTGCTTCGAGGATAGGAAAAAACGTTGGCACAAGTGCATTATATCCTAGGGGGAATACTTTTAAGGGGACAAAATAGATATTCATAAATAAATACTCTAAAAAAAAATACAAAATTCGCGATACTTTTTGAACAGACGACGTACAGAGCACGTTAGAGAGAGGAGCTAGGCACCGGGACACCGACAACCCGTCAACCACATCGCACTCTCGCAGCGCATTATCCATTTCAACTATTAAGTCCAGCCACCTGCGCTGCTGACTTATGATACAGCGGTAACACAGTCGTGACAAATGTGATGCACTTTCTGCAACTAAGGCGACAAGGGAAGGAAAAGCGCGGGGGAGGGACAGGCCCGGACACAGAGTAATATCAGGCAGAGAGCAACCTATGTAACTGAACAACAACGAGGATTTATAATAACGATCCGCCCCGGCTTCACACGGTTGTTGAGTAACATAATAATATGCATGTTATAGGCGCTGTCCTAATTGACAATGGTTGTGGTGTTCTATTGCTCGGGCGGCGTCCGTCGTACGACCATTGCCAATTAGGACAGCGTCTTTGGTATACATGTAAATCATCTGGATGAAATTCCCTAAATTATTGTGAAAACGGCATCAAAATCTGTTGCGCGGTTGAGGAGGATTTATCGGATGTATAGACTGACGAGGAAAGCGACTTTATTTTTAATCCTTAACAAAAAAAATAGGACTGTTAAAGCTTGACGTGAGTAAAGAGTTACGCTCCCGAACGGATGTGGTTTACGCTGTTTGATAGCCAATTAAATCGAGCAAGATCTAAGGTTTGTTTAATTTAAATCAGTTCTATAGTTTAGAAAATATTTCAGTTTCAGTAAACTTGTTCAAGGACGTATAACATACAAGAACTATCCACTTGTTCAACACAGCAAGCTCCTTCTTTCTGACGGGGCACTTACTCCTGTACCCGGCCTTTATCTTTGCGGCTCTTGGCTCTTCATAAATCGCCTAATGGAAGCCCGGGCTGGTGTTAGAATGCGGGTATAACTGACTTTATATGTAAGAGGGTAATTTACTGTTACTTTACCCTGCACGAAGTACCGCCCGCTCTCGGACATTGTCAAAAATTGTCAAAAATTGTTATACCGCTACAAAGGAAAATCTGCTCGTGTTTTATGACGGCTAAAATCTGTAAAAAATTATATAGGTGTACTATGCTGTGTTCATAAGACTTCTGAAACAAGTTTGTGTACAACTTTCGTTCGATACGTACACCTCTTCGGTGTACTTATAGAAAGCGGTACCGCCCGAAATATCTGCAATACAAAAAGTCAGTTTTCATGAAAAAAATCAAAATAGCAGACGATCTGTAAATCTCATGCTAGTAAATAAATAGTGATTGCTCTCGTTACCGTTCAAATCGCATAGCAAGTACGTAGCAGGTATTTCTTTGTGGAAGGCGACATTATAATCCACGTGGAATCTAAGTAGGTGTCACAGCCGACTAGTGAAGTTTATTTACATTATTTTAGTTACATCGTTCTAAGTTTTTAATGCTATAAAGAGTTTACATACATGCATACGGAGTCATACCACACGATGTTGAAACCTTCAAGAAACGAGTCTAGAAGCCTCATAGTCCTCACAATGACAACGCACCTGCATTTGTATTGCCTGCAACACCAGAGCTACCACTTACCATCAGGTGGCCTGTCTGTTCGTTTGTCACTGAGTAGCACAAAAAAACAGTTAACACCTAATAGTGTTCTTACATTATTAACTAAAACGCACAAAACCTTTAGAACCATCGAACAGGGAATAAAATCATTCGCACATCTCCTAAGTGCCGGCGGGAATCCGTTTCGCGGAATCAGAATCACTTTTCGCGGGCTCTTTATGGCTTTCCATTGTTTATGCGGCCCCAGTATTGCCAGTCAGCCGGGTGAATTATGCGCAGTGCCGCCATTACGGATTTACGATCGCGAACGTGGATAATATTGAAATACTTATCTCTACCTGTCTTCTTGGGCTAAAACTGTCGCTCTGTCGCCAAAACTGGCGCTCGTCAGCTTGTTTGGTCGCTTTATAACTAACGCCGGAACCCAATATTCAATCGTGATCCATTTTTAGCTATCCAAGATTTAAATCTCAATCTATATTTGTGTTTGAGTATATCAATATCCAATCCGCAGATAGCAAAAACTATCCGTGGTGCAAACCTTCCATGGGAGACCCGATCGGAAAAATTAAATGAAAAAAAAAACACAATATACACCTAATACTGTTATTATAAGAGTATTAGTCTAAAACGCTCATGAAACTCAAAACCATCGAACAGGGAATAAAATCATTCGCACATCTCCTAAGTGCCGGCGGGAATCCGTTTCGCGGAATCAGAATCACTTTTCGCGGGCTCTTTATGGCTTTCCATTGTTTATGCGGCCCCAGTATTGCCAGTCAGCCGGGTGAATTATGCGCAGTGCCGCCATTACGGATTTACGATCGCGAACGTGGATAATATTGAAATACTTATCTCTACCTGTCTTCTTGGGCTAAAACTGTCGCTCTGTCGCCAAAACTGGCGCTCGTCAGCTTGTTTGGTCGCTTTATAACTAACGCCGGAACCCAATATTCAATCGTGATCCATTTTTAGCTATCCAAGATTTAAATCTCAATCTATATTTGTGTTTGAGTATATCAATATCCAATCCGCAGATAGCAAAAACTATCCGTGGTGCAAACCTTCCATGGGAGACCCGATCGGAAAAATTAAATGAAAAAAAAACACAATATACACCTAATACTGTTATTATAAGAGTATTAGTCTAAAACGCTCATGAAACTCAAAACCATCGAACAGGGAATAAAATCATTCGCACATCTCCTAAGTGCCGGCGGGAATTCGTTTCGCGGAATCAGAATCACTTTTCGCGGGCTCTTTATGGCTTTCCATTGTTTATGCGGCCCCAGTATTGCCAGTCAGCCGGGTGAATTATGCGCAGTGCCGCCATTACGGATTTACGATCGCGAACGTGGATAATATTGAAATACTTATCTCTACCTGTCTTCTTGGGCTAAAACTGTCGCTCTGTCGCCAAAACTGGCGCTCGTCAGCTTGTTTGGTCGCTTTATAACTAACGCCGGAACCCAATATTCAATCGTGATCCATTTTTAGCTATCCAAGATTTAAATCTCAATCTATATTTGTGTTTGAGTATATCAATATCCAATCCGCAGATAGCAAAAACTATCCGTGGTGCAAACCTTCCATGGGAGACCCGATCGGAAAAATTAAATGAAAAAAAAACACAATATACACCTAATACTGTTATTATAAGAGTATTAGTCTAAAACGCTCATGAAACTCAAAACCATCGAACAGGGAATAAAATCATTCGCACATCTCCTAAGTGCCGGCGGGAATCCGTTTCGCGGAATCAGAATCACTTTTCGCGGGCTCTTTATGGCTTTCCATTGTTTATGCGGCCCCAGTATTGCCAGTCAGCCGGGTGAATTATGCGCAGTGCCGCCATTACGGATTTACGATCGCGAACGTGGATAATATTGAAATACTTATCTCTACCTGTCTTCTTGGGCTAAAACTGTCGCTCTGTCGCCAAAACTGGCGCTCGTCAGCTTGTTTGGTCGCTTTATAACTAACGCCGGAACCCAATATTCAATCGTGATCCATTTTTAGCTATCCAAGATTTAAATCTCAATCTATATTTGTGTTTGAGTATATCAATATCCAATCCGCAGATAGCAAAAACTATCCGTGGTGCAAACCTTCCATGGGAGACCCGATCGGAAAAATTAAATGAAAAAAAAACACAATATACACCTAATACTGTTATTATAAGAGTATTAGTCTAAAACGCTCATGAAACTCAAAACCATCGAACAGGGAATAAAATCATTCGCACATCTCCTAAG
The DNA here is from genome assembly GCA_907269095.1 of Blastobasis adustella. Taxonomy (NCBI): domain Eukaryota; kingdom Metazoa; phylum Arthropoda; class Insecta; order Lepidoptera; family Blastobasidae; genus Blastobasis; species Blastobasis adustella. The sequence continues at coordinate 537,554 of OU026120.1, forward strand.
TGCCGGCGGGAATTCGTTTCGCGGAATCAGAATCACTTTTCGCGGGCTCTTTATGGCTTTCCATTGTTTATGCGGCCCCAGTATTGCCAGTCAGCCGGGTGAATTATGCGCAGTGCCGCCATTACGGATTTACGATCGCGAACGTGGATAATATTGAAATACTTATCTCTACCTGTCTTCTTGGGCTAAAACTGTCGCTCTGTCGCCAAAACTGGCGCTCGTCAGCTTGTTTGGTCGCTTTATAACTAACGCCGGAACCCAATATTCAATCGTGATCCATTTTTAGCTATCCAAGATTTAAATCTCAATCTATATTTGTGTTTGAGTATATCAATATCCAATCCGCAGATAGCAAAAACTATCCGTGGTGCAAACCTTCCATGGGAGACCCGATCGGAAAAATTAAATGAAAAAAAAACACAATATACACCTAATACTGTTATTATAAGAGTATTAGTCTAAAACGCTCATGAAACTCAAAACCATCGAACAGGGAATAAAATCATTCGCACATCTCCTAAGTGCCGGCGGGAATCCGTTTCGCGGAATCAGAATCACTTTTCGCGGGCTCTTTATGGCTTTCCATTGTTTATGCGGCCCCAGTATTGCCAGTCAGCCGGGTGAATTATGCGCAGTGCCGCCATTACGGATTTACGATCGCGAACGTGGATAATATTGAAGTACTTATCTCTACCTGTCTTCTTGGGCTAAAACTGTCGCTCTGTCACCAAAACTCTCGATCGTCAGCTTGTTCGGTCGCTTAGCGAAAAGTGACACTTATTAGCTCAAAATTAACGCTCTTTTTTAACACTTTATTGATTTAACTTACACAATAAAAGAAATATAAACAATATAAACGACACAACAGGCATTACTTAGTTATAGTAAGAAATTTCTACCAGCGGGCCTACAGAAGTTTATGTGCATAATCATCTCTATAAGTAAAATTACATAAACTTAACGTTTCTATGATACGGATCTCTTCATTTCGGTGATAATCATAAGCCTAAAATCACAAATTCTGAAAAACATTACCCTTCTTTTACAGATTGAGAGGTAATTAAGCCTTCTAACTCATAACTAAACTTTCCTCATGAATTACTCTTTTAACTGGTAAACAAAGTAAGTACAATATCTATTCAAAAGTTAAGAAGAACTAAGTGAGCAGAAATCCAGACCCAAATAGCGAATTCATTTGATATCATTCAGTACTATTCAGTGAGATACTTTTTATTCAGTGAGGTACTATTCAGTGAGACATATATTACAATACGTCACAAACCCTGAACGAAGCTCTACCATTATGAACGCTTATGCCGTCGAGGCATGTAACGTATGTATCTTGCAGAAACCGCACAATACATAACACAGACTGCGCTAGCGGATGCGCAACTCAACCTTATTACAATTGTTAATAGGTACATTTTACAATGCTGACGAGTGTATGAGTCAATTTAGTGCCGGGAACTCAGGGATGAAAATGTGACAAGTACCCGTAAAGTGATAGGCTTATTATTTAGGTACACTGTCTTTCTACAGTGGCATGTATAATGTAGCGCGTAGTATGAAAACTAATACCCGATTTCACTAAACTTTAAGCGCCGCTTAAGTTGGTTTACGATATTTCTAACAACAAGAAGCATTGCATAACACCTACTCTAAGCGAAACTAATTTCGCTAAGTTACTCTTTACAGTAAAATACCAACACTAATTGCTGACATCATATCGTGCCCTGAGTGTCCAAATATCTACACGCAGAAGGATTTCATGCCAGAATCCGAAAGCGCTGTTAATGTAACTAAGTTTTGGGCCACAACAATAAAATGTTTGTCATTGAAGAAGAACACAAATTTACACTAAACTCGTCTTAGGATATTCTTAAGCATTTAGGAGTCACAAAATCGGTGTTATAAAGTTAAAAGTGAATTAGCGAGTTTCATTTTTACTTATTAAGGTTGCTGTTGGCGCAATGCTTTTTCTTGATAGAAATATAGAGCAGAAGGTTGATGAAAACTGGTCTGCCACACGCTGTATGTTTGAAACGATAATAGATAAACGATAGAAAAATAAAAATAAAAATTTATGGTCGTCCTCATTGAAGGAACCGGCTTTTTTGTGTTCTCCATTATAAAACCGATAATCAAATCAAACTTTGTTTGAGATGAAATTATAACGGAAAAGTAATTAAAACTCTCTTCCGAATTGCACGAATCATATGTTACTCTGTGAATTGTGAAACCCACGCCAAACAGTCTAAAATCATCCTAAAAGTTTGTTTTATCGTTTGGCCTTGATACTTGACTTGTGTGTGTTCACTCGTACTCGACTTGATGCTCTAGTTACAGAACACCGGCCTGTGAAGAACAAGTAAGTGGTTGGATTGTTTGAAGACGCTCCAAGTAACTCTCTGTTGCGCACGTGATCGAATTCAGTGGAATATTGCGTGTAACGTGCAAACTTGTATCTTGATACTCATGGTTGTGTAATGTAGGTTCTTTTTGTAGTGATGTTATAAAGGCGAAAGTCGCTTGCATGTGAGTTGGGTGCAGCGATTAGGTTTATTATGATAGCTTCAAGAAAGGGGTAAAAAGGGTGATGCCCCTGGTATTGCAAACGTCCATAGGCTGCGGTGACTGCTTATCATCACACAGGCCGTAAGCTTGTTTGCCACCTTAGTGGTATATAAAAAAGAATAATCTAACACCCGACAAAGTCTGCAACTACGTAAATATTTTCTAAACAACATATACGATGAAACAAAACTAAGATCCATTTCGATTAAAATGATTTGCAACTAAAGAAAACTGAATCAAAATTGGTTAACACTTAGCAGCTACTTCTGTTAAGTGTTACTTGAATTTAACTTTTACTGCGATTTCCAATTCGTCTGCCAAACGTAGAGATTATGGCAATGCACTTGACTAATGATAAGAAGCTTTTTTACTGTTACTAACTCGACTTTATGTTTACTAACTTTTTTTATTACCAATAATGTGTAACTAATTTGTTTGACCTATTTGTTTTTATGAAGATGATTTTCTGCTAATCTGTTTGGTTTGTGCCTAAAGTAACAAAAGCCTTGACATTTGACATTGTGACGTCGTTATCATTACTGTCACATTCGAATTCGAATTTAACTTGTATAAAACTGCCAACGCCTCTAGTTCGAGTCGTTTGGCAGTTCCGAACTGCGCGTCGCAACTCAGCGCAATCATGCTCAGCCGCATTCGCTCCAACTTTATAATGCTACCACTAACGAACCGTTTAGTGGATGTGTTCACAAGTACAAGTTATTGTCATTCAAATATATGGCTTACTAGGTTTTGGTCGCTACTTTGTCTTTCTAAATTCGGCCTATGTGCTATTCTAGGCTATAAGCTACATTACTGCCAAATTTAATCAAAATCGGCTTCGTAGCCTTTTGCATCCTTACAAACTTTCGCATTATAATATTTATTTATTTATTTATTTAAAACTTTATTGCACAATAACACAATTGGCGGACTTAAAGCCATTAAGACTTTATCTTCCAGTCAACCAGTAGACCATGCAGAAAGTGAGTAGTAGGTGCTTTATAAAGCGTGATGATAGATTGTAATTAACCTAAATACAATACTAAATACATCAAGATAGTATAAACATATATTATATTATATAATAAATACTATACATACATACATGATCTATAAATAAAGATACTTTATACAATTTGTATTAACTTTTTGGCCTTTTATTTATAAAAAAAATCTTAATTTGTTTTTTTAAAATAAAGCGATTCGGTGCTGTACGCACATCTTCAGGAATCTCATTCCAAAGACGTGCTGCCTGAACTGTGAAAGAATGTAAGTAAATAAGTAAGATAAAGTAAGAAAAGTAATATAAGTAAGTAAGAAAGTAAGATTGGCGTTTGCTCATAGGAATGATTTAGGACAGTGGTGGGCCAACTTTCTTCATACGGGGCCAGACAGTTTAAGAAATTTCAGAGGATTGAAATAATTATGGTAAAAATGCATTTTGTTTTGAAATCTTTTAATCATATAAATAATCATTACAATACAGCATAACACACTTTCAAAAATTTTGGTTACTGTATTAGAGAAGTGTGAGAACTTATCGGCCTGAGTTGTTCAGTAACGAACTGAGTGGTTCAGTTGGTTAACATGCCGGTCGCCACGCAGAGGTCCCGGGTTCGATTCCCGGCCAAGCAGAAATTGAAATGATGAATTTTAATTTCTGTTGCGGGTCTGGGTGTAGTTCATATATATGTCGTAGACGGTTATGAGCCTAGACATCATTTTGACTAAGAAACGCAACGTTAATCGAAGCGCTACTTAGCGGATAGCTGGAAATACTGTGATGACATCATATTCGGCGCGCAGCCGTAACGAACACTTCGCATTCGACCATCGACGAGTCAAGACGTGGAACTAGCTGCTCATCCATTGAAGAGAGAAGAAGTCTTGTTTTATTGCCTCACGTCACATAGCCGTCCTCCATAAACGAGAGTGTGAGTACAGAAGGGACTACAAACAATTTGTACGAGGGCACACGTGAAAAGAGCTCCTGGAACTTTTATCTAAATTTATTTATATTTATCGTGATAAATTCCATTACAAAAACAAGCGCAGGCAGGGCATTTTCAAGCAGAATCTACTGTAGGAGTATACACTTCATGTTACAAAACGTAATTACACTTTCTTAGCGGTTAAACGTTCCTTGGCAAGTTCTCCCTCGCCTTTGGAGTTGCTGCTGTTAAGGTAAAACTATACATTAGTTTAGTACTTACGCTGCCATTATCTCGGCAGCTTAGCTTGAAAGAAAGCTTTGTTTCAGTGCAACCGCACTTTAAAATGTAGCTGTGAAAAAGGAAAACTGGAAAGTATTGTAGTTTTGTATTGTGTTGACCACGATATTTATGTACCTACGGAACAAGTTCTTAGTTTCGTATCTGAAATATCAGTACTGATATCAACGGTTATACTTTTTTTTAAGCTATTCAGTGACAAACGAGCAAACAGCCCACCTGATGGTAAGTGGTAAAACCCGCCCGTAACATCTACAATTCATACATTTAGGTTGCAGGCAACAAAAATGCAGAACCGCAGGTGCGTTGTCACTGTGAGGACTAAGATAAAATGCCTCATGCCTGTAATTTCGCTGGCTACCTTATTATACCTCCAATCCGGAACACAACAATGCAAGCATTGTTGCTTGACGCCAGAAATAGATAAGGCGGTGGTAATCTTATCACCTGATAAATACCTAGGCTAGCAGGAAATAAAGGAAACCACGTCCAAGTGTTCACACATTTATTTCATGACTGGCGGTACCGACCCTACAATATGTACAAAGCTATGATGTATACATCTCTATAACTATGGGTAGGTCACTATGTATCGACATACATTACAGTATCGATTATTACCTACCTGTTTTTGTCATTGGATAAGAACAATAAGTGAATCATATATTATTAGGTGGTACGGATCAGAGACGTGCTGCCTCACTAAAGGCCCCATATGAATTCTTCCACTCAGCCTGAGATGGAGGGGGATATAGCTTCCGATGAGTTCCTCTACGTGATAGGATCAGAAATGAAGACTTCCAGACAAGTTCCAGAGTTGCAAAAATGACGTGAAAATGCGTCTACGTTGTTTTTTTATACAACTAAGGTGGTAAACAAGCTTACGGCCGACCTGATGGTAAGCAGTCACCGCAGCCTACGCAGCTCGCAGAACCGATTCACTTAACCTGTGAAAGTTATACCTATCAATTTTATATATTTTATAAAATTTGCATATATATCCACCAGGTGAACCGCTTGCCAGTTTGTCTTCCGTTAAACATAAAAAAGCACCACAGCGTATGATACTTGCCCGTTGTCGACTCCTCAAACAGCCAGCAAACTGAACCAGAAGAGTTTTTGAGACCTAAATATATTCTTAACGAAATTGCGACGAAACGAACCACATTGATAAATATTGCAATAAGGTTAATTTTGTTGAAAAAGTTTAGTTTTGAATCGGAAACATTTGGAAACTGTGCTTTCACTGCACCACCACCGGATGTTTCAAACATCCGTGTTTCAATAACTGTGTGGGGGCACACTTTCCATCAAGTGAATTCTACTCTATATACCTATATAGCTACCAATCCCGGGATGCCAATCAGCTCCAGACACTGTTCAGACCTTGGTCAACCTCACTTCGCCAACGGTATTAGGAGGTACGCCTAACTAGCGCTGAACGTGCGATTAGCCTCAAAGTTCGAAACGGTCACCCATCCAGTTACCAGCTTCCTTAACTTTTGTTATCGATCTTGCAAGCACGCTATGAACTACCTGGATAGGTTTTCCCTGGAGAGTATAACATGAAATTCGTCAAGAAAGGGGTGGAAAGGGGTCAGCAACGCGTAATGGGTGATGCTCCTGGTATTACACACGTCCATAGGCTGCGGTGACTGCTTACCATCAGGCCATTGCCACTATAGCAGTATAAAAAAACGCTGCCATTGGACTAGGCCCGCTTGTACCTCTTTAGCTATCATATAATGACCTACTACTGAAGACCTGCTTACAAATTTACAGCACACTATCACAGAAACCGGGTCAAACATCTCCGTACAACCTCCACAACGTCGATTCCATCAAGTTAGCTACATTTAGCTTTGCGGGGAAGTTGGAAGCGCGAGAACTTGGTAGTTTACAGCGCCAACTAGCGTGGCGAGTTGCAACTTGTGCTAGTCAATGAGTAGCCGTTAGTACTAAGTCAACATCGACCCTCTGGAGATATTCCAAGTGGCGATGGTCTGGTTTACACGGAATTGTGTTAAGCGGTAGGTCTAATGCAAGCTCTGGGGTAGCTATATGTTGTACGGCTTCAGATTGCTTGCTTGCGTTTTACGAGACTTTTGATGACCGTTTTCTAGAGTGACTGACTTTGGCTGGTCTAAGTTCATGTTTGAGGTCGCTCTGAGCACGTTTAAAATCATCATATCAACAAATGACAACAGCATAAGATTCACTAAATGGGCTGCCAAAATTTACAGATGATTCTAAAAACGTTAATTCATGTTTAGAATAAGAAAGAGGACGACCCAGGAAAACATTCACTGATCAGATCAGTAATGTTCTCAAAAAAGCTGGGGTCCGAAGTAGTAAGAATAAAAGGAGATGTATTAAAAGAGTTGTGGATATATGCGAGGCTAGGGAGTTGTGTCAGGACAGAGCAAAGTGGCAGTCCATAGTCTCTGCCTACCCCACCTGTGGGACACAGGCGTGAGCTTTATGTATGTAGAATAAAAAACCGAAACGAAATGCTACCCGCGTTACCTCCTTCGTAGAGGTTAATTCGTGGCCGACATGTTATTTTTAACAATCTATAAGAAATAACTAAAGGTCGGGAGTTCGTAATAAAATTTGCCTTTAAACGATATCAAAATTAAAACAGTAGGGTGTATAAACCTATAGTCTTATTATTAAAACTTATAAGGATAGGATATTACAGTCGCGCAGGGACGAAACAACAAAGTTGTGTTTACCCTACAGACGTACAACAAGGAAACTCTTAATAAGTACAGTCTGTTCCCTTAGCGATTCGGTTGTGGAATGAGTCAGTGAGCCAGTGTTTCTTTTGGACTATGACATAGGATCGTTCAAGAAGCATCAGAGGTCCTTTAGAGGCTCTGAAATACTTCAGGTTATATTCACTCGGAAATACAGGCGGAGGCAGGGAACCTGTCAAATACAATCGATTACAATAATATTTGAATCGTGGAACAATTGTTATTCAGTAATAACTGAAGTTAAAAATGTGTAAAGGCTTACTTTTAGACTAATGTCGGATTACAATAAACTTAAGTGTCGATTGAGTTATTGTCATAAGATGTTTCTTAGCATTTAGGCGTCACAAAATCTGTGTTATAAAGTTAACAGTGCTAAATCACACTTAACTTGTTATTTTTTACCTAAGGTTGGTTATTGGTGCATTACTTTTCTTGCTTAGAATATCTGAAATCAACTTAGGATTTTTTTAAAGAGTCGCCTAAAGTTCGTATTCGGACATAATTTAAATAAACAAGAAAAGAAAAACTATTTTTCTTTTTAATTAATCTAATCTCTTACTATCTAATCTAACTCTAATTGCATACATAAAGTTGGTAAATAAAGTCAGTCGACACACCATAACTATGTCATATATACACACCTATGTTACAAATAAACGACTTTGAACTTTGACTTTTGAAAATGTATCTATTTGGCCCCGGTATAATGCGCACACAAAAACACCAATCCGCATCTACAAACTGTACCTACAATAGCGAAGTTAGTACTTAGTTGGTATTCCATCGAAGTGGAGGAAACTCCGGGGCAAAGTATCGCCTTAATACTTCCCGGGAAAGATTAATCTGGAACCGATCCTCGTTAACAAGTTGCCTCTCCAGAGGAGTTGCCCGGACTGATAGATCGCTGAATCGCCGCTAAGTCGAAGATTAGTTGGGGATTCGACGCAGCAATCTGTGATGGGTAGTTTTGAAGCGAATTAATGTTGTTTGAATGGTCAATGGTTATGAAGCGGACTCGAGGCATTTTAATGAAGTTAATAAATAAAGAAAGTGCTTTGCTTTTAAGGATGTTGGCGGTAAAAATGCACAGCGGATGTTGCTATAGCACAGTCAGCTGCAGAGAGAACGGGCACACCCTACCGTACATTTTATTGCTAGGGGGGTGCACTCTGCAGCTCACTGTACGTGTGAAATAAATTGGTAATAGTGGCCAAAGCGATAGCTAACGCTTAAAAAATTGTATTCGTTACAATTTAATGAAATGTAAACGTTTAGAATAGTTGAAATAATGCCAGTAGTTTACCGAAAGGCTATTGCCCATCCATTTGACAAGAACTACAGACGTTAAATTTATTATTGTTATTAATGTAAGTTAGCAGTCGCTGTTTTCCTGAGAATTATCAACAACAAAGGTTTCCATTATGTTCCTTTACGTGGGGAACGACTTGTGTGGTTCAGTCGTCATCCAGTTCGGTCTGCCACGCCAGAAGTCCCGGGTTCGATTTCCGACCGAGCAGATTTTGAAATTATGAATTTAAATTTCTGTTACGGCTCTGGGGTTTCTATGTATAATCAGTATGTATTTAAAAATGTATATGTAGTTTATCAGTTTTATGATACCTATAATACAAGCGTTACTTTCTTTGGGGCAATATTTATTTATTTATTGGGCAGAACCTACTACACAGTCCTGGACAAAGAAGCTTTACAAAGCAGGGTCAATGACCTAACACTGTAAACATAGGATCAATCCGCCTCATTTGCTTAGTTTAGAGTTAGATGGCGCTGTGTGAATTTGCTCACATTCATACAGTGTTGTATTTATTAACATAATCTTTATTATGTTTCTTGGACTCAGCCCCCGATCCCCGACCTACAATCAGCAACAAACCGGCCAAACAGCCGCCCCAAACCCACACACGACGAATAAATCACCCAATTTCCTGCATACGCGGCACCGTCGGCTATGGGCACCCCAATATTTGTAGTGTACACACACTGGTTATTGTCGCCGTCCGTAAATCTCGGCCGATAGTAAGACCTTAATATCGGTGGAACCTGAAGCTGACACCATGGATCGGAAAGAAATACGGACGGATTCTTTGTACAGTCATGAGTGAAGCTTAAGAAAATGGCCGCCAATTTTTGTGGCTGCGTCCTTTGACACTCACTAGCGTGACAGCGCGATAATAAATATGAAAAATGCCGGCACATTGTCAGACCTGGGGCCCTATTTTTCGAGCGCTGGCCTTCTAATTGTCGTCTTTTCGAACGGTTCAAAAATAGGTCCCCAATCGCATTAATTCGTGTATGGGGTTGTGTAAATGTGTAGGTCATACAAGTAATACAGCTGACCCCATATTGTCAAATGGGTTATTATAAGGCCGGGGGGTCAACTGATTAGTTGAGGACTGTACCTACAACAAAATAAACTGTCAAAAAATTGCCATACCTTGCATTATTCATTTCTCTTTAGAGCAGAATTGCATCCGTATTTTTTTCAGGTCCGTGGCCAGCACTATATCCCGGTCACGGAAAGGATCACGTCCTGCTCACACTTGTTCCGGATTCCGTGAGAGTGAACAGCGTAGCATGGTCCGAAATCCTTTACTGGCCCTTTCGGCAGTATCCGCGCGATAAGCCAGCATCCGACCCGCCCGCCATTTTGAAACGAAGTGAGGGTTGCACTTCGCGTAATTAGGCCTACACCTAATAGAGGAAGAAATGTAGAAACGCAAAGGTGTATTTATAAGTAACTAGTAGAGTAAAGAAAGTATGAGCGTCGGTGGCTGAGTGGTTATGGGATCCGACTCTTAAGCGAGAGATACTGGGTTCGAATCCCACTACGACCATGGACCAATTACTCTTTTCTGAGTTATGTTCGTTGGTTGAATGCTAACCGATGCTCTTACAGTGAGCAAAAACATCGTGATGAAATCTGCACATTCAGGCGACTGAATTATTCAATCTGGCCAGATTTTTCTGGTAGCAGGGTCATGGCAGTCACTCCACTGTAATTGTGTTATCTGCCAAATCCTGGATTATGGACAATGCGGATCCCGGAACCTCGTGCGCGATAGCACATCCGGGAAATTAATACCAAGATGATTGTTTTTTATTTATTTACGATGTTTGTGCAGAACCTACTGCAGTCTTGGGTAACGAAAGTTTTCAAAGCAGGGTCGATGACCTAACTCTATGTAAATAACAAATTTAAGTGAAACTTAAGAGGAACCCAGCGTTTAAGTGAAACCCAAGCCGCTCTCATATGCTCCAGTAGAAAGAAGATCAATTGAGTTTTAGCGATACCGTATTCCGCTAATAACTCACCAAATGTTGTGTTCGATTATCTCTGGTTCATCGGTGTAGAAAAATGAATTGACATAATCTCCAAAGAAAATAACGTAATGGACTTATATCACACAATCTTACCCAGATTGTGAAATTATTCGTTGATATCATTTCTTTCCCCATACAAAAGTTTGTTCGGCGATGAAGCTCACTTATGGTTGAATGATTAAGTTAATAAATATACGACGGCCACATGACCAAAATCACATGCACAAATAATGCCATAAAATGATCTTTCCAATAAAGCCAGTTTCACTAAAACTAAATACTTTTTTCTTTGTTTTATTTTACTTTGAAGTTCGTTCCCTCTAAAAAGACAACCATCAGTATCACGTTACTACTTAAAAAGGCACGTCAGCCAACAACTGCTAGAGACACAACTGCGACGGCAAAGAACTAGCACAAAGGACTCGCAGAACTCGCAACTCGCAACGCACATTGTTTTGGATGTCATTACGAAGATGAGCCTGGCGGAAACGGCGCAACACTTCAGTTGCAGGCTCCATGCGGGCGCGTTCCGGGCAAACGCAGCGAGACAAAGCCCGTAGCACAATGGGGCGCGATGTGAGCGAACTCGCGCCGCGTAAACGGTCGTCTTGCTTGCGCATTTCGCGGGAGGGTGTGGGCATGGAGGCAGCGGGCGGGTGAGAGATTTTTCTTATGGTACGCAGAGACAAAGGAGCGGTGCACCTGATCATCTTGGCGTTAATGTCCCGGTTGTGCTTAGTGATGGGTGATAGAAAATTTTTGGCCAAAAACAAAAAAATATTTTTCTAGTAGTTTTCAAATTTTCAGAAACAGAAGGCGGGTAGCGATTTTTGTTTTATACTATGTATAAATGATTATGATTATGATGTATCATGTTACTCTTTAAAAAGTCACGTCACTAGAGGTACAACTGCACTTCAGTTGCATTCTCCATGCGGGCCGTTCCGGGCAAACGCAGCGAGACAAAGCCCGGGCACAATGGGGCGCGATGTGAGCGAACTCGCGCTGCGATAAACGGTCGTCTTGCGCCTTTCACGGAGAGGGTGTGGGCATGGAGTCGACAATCGAATAGAACATAATTTCCATCTTGCAGCCACAAAAGGCCCCGACATGACATAATTAAAAAAAAAGGAATCGAGATAAATATTACAGTAGCTTCAGTACATATGCACATAATTATCACTATGTTTTCCCTCGCCGTAAGAGCATCGGTTAGCATTCAACTAATGTACATAACTCAGAAAAGAGTCATTGAGAAGAGAAGCGGCACTGATCTTTTGGCAGCGTGTTAAGGTTACCAAGGTAAGCATCGCAGAGTAAGGAACTGGATGCGTGACCGTTTCGAACTCTGAGGCTGGTCGAACTTCAGCACCGCGACGAACTCAAATCAAATCAAATCAAATACGTTTATTCAATTTAGGTTTTCACAAACACTTATGAAAGTCATTCAATATACGTGTAACAACAATGAACACTAGGCATCACAGCATCATCGAGCGGACAACGGTCACTCGAATACCGTTGGCGAAGTGAGGTTGACCAAAGTCTTCCGCTGCGAACCCTGAGAATGGTTGGATAGTCTTTGGAGCCGTTTGGAGAGAAGATGTTGGAGAAACAAGTCTAGCTATGTCCGAACTGATAGTTGGCTTCATTATCGCCTCGTGATTAGTGAAGAAAATCCCGTAATGTTCGCGGTCTGTCGCACTACGCGCTTGGCACCTTCGCTACTCGTAAAAAATATAAAAAGACCTTCCAAATCCCAACATAAGCTTTAAATCCTGGAGTGTAAAACAGTTGTAATGGAGTTTGTCTTTGTGGCATGCCTTAACGAATGCGTTCATTCATCGATGTGTCATTGCTGTGGCAAACATTCCAGAACATGTAGATAGATCGATGTGGCGTACTTTCGCAGTAACTTTAATTGCATTTTAATACTTAATGCTTCGCTATTTTGAATCGAAATTCAGTATTACACTCTTAAATCTTCTTAATTTTTTTTTTAAATTTGGACTAGCTAAGCATTTGCCCGGCATCTCACCTGGTGGTAAGTGACGATACGGCCGATGATGGAGCATGCCTGTCTATGAAAAGCCTATTCACTCTAGGTCTAGATTATAATGATCAGGGACGCAACTCGCAAGCAACGCTTTCCATCAGGTAGCCAGCATGCCTGTTTGTCTGCCGCTAAAAAAAAAAATCCATTCCGTAGATCACATACAATATGAGTAATACCTGCATCACCTCCGCTCGTCACCATAACCATAGCCTCAGTAATAGTGGGGCCTCAGCGTCCGCTGTCCCCAGGAAATGGCGCGGCCTGCAGACACCCTTCATTTCCTGTGCAGCCCTCCGCAGCCCGAGGGCTCACAGATGTTAATCTGTGTTTGATGTCGCTATTAGCTCCTAATGGCCTGGAATACAGCTTTCTGATCTGGTGTGGGTAACGGATGTGGATTTTCTTGCGGTTTGTGTGTTTTTGTTGAGGTCAATGCTTGCTCGGGTTACAGATCAACCTTGTAAGATTACGTTTACAGCCTGCTAAAACTCCAGCCGATTCGGCTGGAGCCGACCAACTGTTTTTTTTTTTTTTTTTTTGAAAGATAGGCTCTTCAAGGCTTTCCAGGCCCAGTATCACTGCGACCATTACTGATCTATTGTGATCGCCTCTTTCTACAATTCAGTACTAATTCCTATAGCTTCTATGAACTGTAATAGTTTCTTAGTACTGATTTCGTGCACCTCATCGGGTAGTAGTTGGTGTTTACCCTGCGTTTGCGCACCAGGGCCTCACATTTGCAGATCAGGTGGAGAGGCGTTTCGTCCTCCTCCTTGCAGAATCTACAGTCCTTTGTTCTGCTGATCTTCAAATTATACATGTGTTTGTTCAGCCCACAGTGGCCAGTCAGTGCCCTTGTTAGGATACGCAAGTTATTCCTACTAAGTAGTAACAGTTCTTTGGCATGCCGCCTATTATAGGGTTTGACTAATGCCTTAGAATGTGTTAGGCCTGGCTGATTTTTCCAGTGCTCTAATGATTGTTCTTTGAAATTTATATGAAGGGTCAATTTTGCAAGGCTATTTGGTATGCCACAGAATGGTTCTGGACCATATGTCGCAATTGTGCTACCAGCCTTCGCGAGTTCGTCCGCAATTTCATTGCCTTCGATCCCTTCATGCCCTGGGACCCAGCGCAAGATCACTTGGTTTTTCTCACCCAAGGAATTGAGGACCTTCACGCAGTTTAGCACCAATCTTGAACTCACAGAGTCTGATGAGAGGGCCAATAGAGCTGCTTGACTGTCTGAGTGTATATAAATACAATGGTTAATGTATCTCTTTTTGAGGTTTATGTCCGCACATTCTAAAATAGCGTACACCTCGGCCTGAAATATGGAGGTGTATTTGCCCAAGTTTAGGAATTTCTTGACCTTGGGCCGCTCTCCGTATATTCCACACCCTACATGAGCACCTGATTTGGACCCATCGGTGTACCATATCAGGCTTCCATTTTTCCAGTATACTTGGCTTTTAAGCCAGTCATCTCTGGATAAGAGTTCCACAGAGTATCGTTTCGGGAAGCTGCTCTGTTTTGTCATAGAGTCAGTGTACATACTCAGTATGTTGCTGCCCATAACAGTGTCCTGGAACGATCTCAGTGACTTTTAGAGCCAGTTTCCTTCTCCCTGGGTGGTTAGCCTGTATATGCTGTTTACCGCCACCATCTCTACATGCAGGTGTAGGGGCGGGATATCCAGCATTGCATTCAGGGCCTCACCAGGTGAGGTTGACATAGCTCCTGTGACCAAGAGACACGCAATTCTTTGCATGCCGCTTAGTTTAATTGTAGCAGTTTCCTGGCTGGCTTTCCTGTGCCACACTGCGGCGGCATATGTTATTATGGGCCTTACGACCGTCTTATAAAGCCATAGGGTGTTTTTAGGAGATAACCCCCATCGTTGTCCTGCCAGTCTGCTACATATTCCCAAGGCTGTTTTAGCCTTGTTCAGTATTCCGATTATATGGCTGTTCCAAGTAAGTTTTTGGTCCAATATTACACCTAGGTGCTTGACCTCCTTGGAGAATTCAATAGTTTGGCCATTCAATCGTGGTTTGACTAAATTGTCAAGTTGCCTTTTGTTGGTAAATGGTACAACCACTGTTTTCCCCGCGTTGATGGACAGCTCGTTGTCCTTGCACCACTTATCAACAATATTTAATGCTCGTTGCATAACGTATGACAGCATACTTTGACAGAAACCTCGGACGATTATCACCAGGTCATCAGCAAATCCCTGCGTGTCTATCCTAAGCTCCGCCATTTTATACAAGAGCTGATCCACTGCCAGGGTCCAAAGTAGTGGAGATAAGACCCCCCCCTGGGGGCAACCCCTGGTAGTGAATAATTCAAGTGAGGTTTCATATAGGGTTACCTTCACTTTCCGGTTTGAGAGCATCGCTTCGACCCACTTCACCGTCGCACGGTCAACATTTTTCTCAGTGAGACCTCGAACTAGTGTCCTTATAGGGGTGTTGTCAAATGCGCCCTCAATGTCTAAGAATGCACAAAGTGCAATTTGTTTATCCTCTAACGCCTTTTCTACCTTGTCTACCAGATTCATAAGGGCAGTTTCAGTAGATCTCCCTTTGCTGTAGGCGTGTTGAGAATAATGAATAGGATAGTCAATTTTGATCGCCTCCCTAATGTAAATATCCAGAACCTTTTCCATAGTCTTTAGCATAAAGGAGCTTAGACTAATAGGCCTGAGTGATCTCGGTTGAGAGTAGTCTCTTTTTCCGGCCTTTGGAATGAATAGAACCTTGACTTCGGTCCATTGTTCTGGAATATGTCCCCAGGCGTAGCTTGCTCTGAAGATTTTTATCATGTAAGGGATTATTACTTCTATTCCTTGCTGCAGTAGTGCTGGAAAAATGCCATCCGCTTCACATGATTTGTATGGTTTAAAGGATTTAACGGCCCATTTTATTTGAGATGGCCTTATTATAAGTGAGGCCCTCCTCCATTCTTCATTACCTGGGCGAAATGATTGCGTTGAGGATGGACTTTCTGCGCAAGCACCAGGAAAATGGGTCGATACCAATAAATTTAGAGTTTCTTTTTCGTTGGCCGTGTAAGTCCCATTAGGGTATTTAAGCAAGCCAATTTGGTTAGGTTTGTCTTTTGCGAGGAATTTGTGAACTCTTGCGCACTGAGACGTGCTGTTTACTTCTTCGCAGAATTTTCTCCAAGTTCCCCGCTTAGCCTTCCTAATTTCTTTATTGTAAGTGGTTAAGGCTTCCCGATAGGATTCCCACTCTTGGGTCCTTTTAGCCTTATTGAATAGTTTCCGAGTTTTACTTCTAAGCTTTTCTAGCTTGGAGCTCCACCACGGTACTGCCCTTTTAGTTGACATTGTTTTTACAGGACAGCTATCCTCATAGGCCTTAATTATGCCGTTAGAGACTATGGTCACTGCAATATCCAGACTTTCTACTGTCTTTATTGTTTTAGGTACATCTTCTAGGTTCTGTTTAAGGTTGTCCCTATAGGCCGCCCAATCAGTTACTCTAGGGTTCCTAAAGCTAACATCCTGACTTGATAATGATCCTACTAAGTCAAAACAAATATGGTTATGGTCAGACATTGACGGTTCATCACTAACGTGCCAGTCGCTAATGCGCCTAGCCAGATCATTTGTTGCAATGGTAATGTCTAACACCTCTTGTCTTACACGGGTTACAAAGGTCGGTTTACATCCCTTATTCACCACGTGCAACCCCTTTGTTAGTAAATAGTCATATAACGTGTTACCTCTCCTATTTACGTCTGTACTTCCCCATGTGGTGTGGTGGGCGTTTGCATCACACCCCACCAGCAGTTGCATCCTGTGACGCCGGGCGTACTCGACCGCAGGCTCCAGGTCCTCAGCAGGGTTTTCCTTTTCCCCCGGGAGATAGGCTGAGCAAATTAGTACTCTAGTCCCGCCTCCCTTGGGGATCAAAATGGCTGCTACAACTTCGTCGGAGCACAACTCTGTAACAGTCAATAGATTAATGCTGTTCTTATAAACAATACAAGTTCTGGGTCTTGTCCCGCCTTTGTTGTAAATAATCTTACCGGCAGCGTTGAGCCCCAGAATAGTCGAGCTGGATACCCAGGGCTCTTGAATTAGGGCGAGGTCAGCCCTACCGTCGCAAAGCCATTTTTCCACCACGGCACTTGCTGCCGCAGCGTGATGGAGGTTGGCCTGCAAACACCTCACCGGCCCCTGGGTCGCCATTACTTCCCTCTTTGTGAAAGGGAGTACGAGGGCTTGGTTTTTCCCCTTCCCTTCTGCGGATTGAAAAATCCACGTCCGGAATGGGTTCCACCCTGACCTCTCCCCCTTGTGCTTCCTCTACCTCTATTCCTTTCCCCTCCCCTGGCAGAAAAGTTCAAGCTAGGTCGTGCTCCCGAGGGGATCGATCCTCCTTGCTGCCCGGTGTTTGGGGCCATGCCGCATCGCAGGGACCTGCGTCGCCTTAGCCTGTCCCCTGTCAGCCAACTTAAGAGGGGGTCGTTTTCCCTGAGGGATCGAACCTCCTTGCTTTTTGGGTTTTTCGGCGGTGACAGTCGCAGGAGCCTGCGTGACGTCTGAGGTAGAGGTGCCTGGTTGAACAGGGGTCTCTTTGGCTGGGTCGCCCTTGATTTTGAAGACAATGCTTCTAAAACCAATTGCGGCTTTGCCTTGCCTCCCTTTCAGGGTCTCCACAGAGGGATCATCCACCGCGAAGGTTGCAATAATGCCCCCTTCCTCCCCCCTGCTATGGAGAACCTTCCAGAGCTGCGTGTTTAGGCCCCTGTTCTGCGTGCCCAGCAATGTTATCGCTTCGTCTATTGACGTAGCGTCTATGCTGGGTATGAAGGCGGTAACCACCGCTGGCTTTGGCAGTTCGCTCTCTGATAACACAGACAGCTTTGCCTCTGGCCAGGGTTTAACGCTAGGTACCGCCCTCATAAGCCAGTGCTTGCTGGCTTCATCCTCGCAAACAACCAGGATCCATCCTGGTCTTTGCGAAAATGAGGTGAACCTGGGCCCCTCTCCCCTGTTTTCCTTAGAGATAAGGTCAACAAGGGCGCGGCGCACAAGGCCCGTCTGCTCCTCGGTTAGTGGATTTTCCCCACGAATCCCGACCCTGACTGAACCGGCCACTTCGCTGAAGGTAGGCTTTGCTCTTACCTCCTGCGCGGTCTTAGGGTTCTTTTTCAGTCGGTCTTTCGGTGATTCCTCCTCTGATCGAGTGCGTTTTAACGACTTCGCCTCAGGGAGATCGGGGAGTAACCGAGGAATCTCTTTCCAATGCTGTCGGCAGAGGACTAGGGCTTCTTTGAGACCCACATCCATCTCCCTCAGCCTTCGGAAACGCTTTCGCGCTGCCCCAGAAAGCCTGTGTTGGCTCCCTGGGATGATGCTGTCGGAGGCCGACGTCCCTACCGTATCTGTGACATTACTGCCCCCATCTACGTCAGGTAGCGCCCTCTCGGCTACATCATCTAATCTGGGCGTTGGGGAGGCCAAAAGCTCTCCTTCCGCACCAGAATCAATCTCCACTACTTCCATGGTAGAGAAAACTGGACTTTTTTGTTTTTTTTGGTTATTAATACTCATGTAAGTCCCACGAATAGCTAGGGAACTAAAGGTCACCTCCGGCAGAGCCCCGCTTGTCGGAGTAAGGGCACAACTTTCCTCCGAGGAGCCCAGGTATCGGAGGTGCACCGTTAAAGGCCGGACATCCCTCCGGCCACGCAGCCCTCGGCACGGTTCGCGTTACACCTTGGCTTGGGATCAGTCTCCTCGCGCTCGACTAGCAAGAACCCCGCAGCGCAGCACACCAATACTGTTGCATTGGTGCACCGCGCCGCCGGATAGTTACTAATCGACCCCCAGGGCGCACCGGCGTGCCGCTTGCGTTCCAGCAGGAATTTCCGGGGAATCTCCCAACTGGACTACAAACGGCTACGCACACGTGGAGGTGGACTGATGGCGCGCCCCAAACTGTTAGTTGCAGTCGATACTGACCCTTACGTAGTAAAAAATAAAATCGCTTATAGATAAATAGAAAAAAGCATTCAACATTGTTCGTTGACCGGAATCGAATCCGGGAATCTGCGTGAGCATAGAACAAAGCTTCAAACCCCTAAAAGCACCACCCTATACCTATCACCCTACAATAAAACGCAATATTCATTTATGCACTTGAAAATGTCAAACTAAAACAACCGTAACAATAAACAAGCAACGGAAACAATTTCTCATTAATTTGGAATCGACATCAGCTGACTGCTGCGCTCGAGCGCGCCAGCCAATTGGCATTCCTTTGCACAGTTTTTTGCGCCAACTGACGGTTGTCATGGTAACGACAAAGGCACTCGCCGCCGCAGACGAGCACACAACGAGAGTTGCTAACAACGGGAGATGCTAACAACGGGTGTAGTCTGCAGCGGGACCGCTTGCCGTTGTCAGGAGGGCAGGGATGTTACCTGTAAACGTACGAGACGATCCGGTACAAGAAATAGTTTTGTCTGGAGCGACTGGATGCATTGGCACTCAGTAAATAAATATGCTAGAACAAATTCACATAGCACCATTTATATGAAACTTAAATAGTAATGGCGGTATTATTAGTAATCTATACATAGTATAAAGCAAAGTCGCTTTCCGCTGTCTAGTGTCTGTCCCTATATACGAGTATCTATGTACGCTTAGAATTTTTAAACTGCGCTATGCTTTTACTTCACATAATTGTAATACCTCCGCAATAACTATTAGATGTCAGATACTTTGATCTTATCTTAGGTATTTTGATTTCTGTGTTACATACGCACGTTCTGTTAATCTGAAAACGATACAATAAAGGTTTTACCAAACATATTCAAACAAAATTCCGTATATTTTAATATTCGGTACCTACTAAAAGAGATTGTCTTCGTCCAATTTCTCTGAATTGCTAATCGAATGTGCCATTTCTTGTAAGGAATGAATTTCCACAATTTTCGTAATATAAAACGGAAATTCCCACTACTCAGTACGACACGTAGTGCATCTGTACCCATAACCACGGGATTTCGTATCCTTAACACCCCTGGAGCCAGCGTTCCCTCCACTGCGGACAATCTCGCGCGGAACAAATGAACAATCCGTGTCAAACACTCAAATGGTTTATTATCTTTGTTCTCCATTCAGCGAGGTCTCCTACCTTCGGCTGTACGTTGACAGTATTATACTCTGCGTTGTAAGGAGTGTTTGTGGCGTTAGAATTCGTCTGGGAGATAAGAGAGTGATAGATGCTTGGAGACTTGGAGAGAAAATGTGTCTATTTTAATGTTTTGAAGGATCGAGTTTCAACTCGTCGTCGTTTAGTAAACTAGCCTTCATTGGATCGGCTATTGAATCAATCGAATGTATTCGATAGAGAACGAAAGTAGCAGTAATTGCTCAACAAATTTCAACACAAAAGTGGCGTGATCTGATCACAACACGAACACACGACACGTTTGGTTTGGAACACGTTGTCTGCGAGTGTTACGGTTACGGTTAGAGTGAATAGGCTGTTTCTAGACATGCTCCATCTTCGGCCGGATCGTCACTTACCTGGTGAGATGTCTATCCAATAAAAAAAATATCACGATTAGTGATAGATGCTTGGAGACAAAATGTGTGTCTATTTCAATGTTTTTGAGTGAGTTGAAATTCGTCATCATTTTGTAAATAAGCCTTTATCACATAAGCTCTTGATTAAGTCGAAGTCATTCGCCAGAAAACGAAATAAGAGGTCAACGAATTTCAACACTGAAATGGCAGTAGGCTGGTCACATTAGCGTAGAATTAGTGATCATATTTGCCATAGAAATAAAACCGAAACCAACGGGTAGAGGTTAAGGATTGGAACATGTTGTCTGCAAGTATGTTCCCTGATTATTATAATCTGAATGCCTTCAAGGTTAGAGCGGAGAGAGGCTGTTCCTAGACCGGCATGCTCCATCTTCGGCCGCATCGTAACTTACCACCATGCGAAATGGCTGTCCAATTAAATAAAAGCCACAGTGTTTCCTTTGGACTACGACATGGGATCGTTCAAGAGTCAAGTCTATTCAGAGGCGGGCAACGCATTGGTGACTCCCCTGGTGTTGCTGATATCCATAGGCAGCGATGACCATATTCCATCAGGTGGCCCGCTTGCTGTTTGTCTGCCGTATAACAAAAAAAAAATCACTATTGGGCAGACGTGATATCGGTCCTGTGGCAGTGACAAAATGCACAAATGTTTAAAGTGGTTGGTCTAAAAGTGGTATGGATGGGATTCAGTAGTGGACTAGAATTTTCACACGATGATGATACTGATTTTCATTTTTATAACTTCATCTATCATCATTCATACCTACGCAAACAAAACGATCGTACTAAATAACAAATAATATAAAAAATGAACTTTCTACACAACACAATATGAATACACCAGTGAAAGTGGATATAATTAATCATAATTCGCGAGTTTGTCCGCGGCGGTCTCAGGTGGACACGGTCGTTAAAAGCCGAACCGTGTCGCGTGGCGACGTACATTTATCAAGCCACGCATTGGGTTAAGCCACTTTTACTGCGAGGAACCGTCAAGGAAGCCATTAATTATTATCTTATACTTTGTGCGGTGGGAACAGATATGCTTGGAGCTTTTCTACGCGATAGGATCGGAAACGAAGATGTCCGGTGTAGATAGAACTAGAGGCTCTAATTTTGAGTCGCTCGCCTGGATTGAAATGGTTTTCAATGTTGATTTTCAATTCAATTCAATTCAATTCAATTATTTATTTGCGTTAAATATGGTACATACATTACAGGTCTTATAGTATAAATAACATTGAATCACATATTTAGTCATATAGGAAGCGACATGCAAAATATATTGTATGTTAATTACATTCGGCATAGAGGTTTCGATATTTTGATGCATGATGCTGTTTTTCAATATTTTTGAACCGTGCTATTTCGGTGTTGCCAGTGTTATTTAAAAAATATTGAATTTTTATGGCGAAAATCATAATTAAAAACTGTTCAAAAATAGAGGATTGAAATAGTTTTTGCATAATTTTTTTTCTCATGTGTCAAAATAAATATCAAGCCATAAAATCATGATACTTTTACATCAAGATATTTAGTGCCGTTGCCAAATTAAGTAAGCTTTAAGAGCGGTCGTTTGATAAGATCTTTTTTGTTTGACCGGATTTTTTCACTTCAGAATAAATAAATATTCTTTCGCAAAATTGTAGGCCTGCTGGAAAAATTTCTTTGAAGAAATAAGTTGGCCTAATGTGTCTGATATATTCTGTTATTTAGTTTTGTAACAATCTTGTGTACAATAAATGGTTAAATAAAAATAAAAATTTTGTAGTGTCTTAAAAAAATACTTTAACTTTGTTATAATATCTCCATTTTATAATGGTTACTGCTTCGTAGTAGTATAGTTAATTCAGAAAACTAATTATAAGAAAACTTATAATTTAAACTCACGGTTAGTTGGAAACTTGTTTAAGCAAAAAATGGAAAAAAACCGTTAAGTGGTTTTTGCGGTTAACAAATAATTTACTAGAACAAACTGTCCAATGCACTTTCGAGTCACTATCGATCAATACGATATCGACATACATATTTTGTCTTTCTTTCGCATAACTCTTAACATCATTATCATCATCATATCAGCCAAAAGACACCCACTGCTGGGCATAGGCCTCCACCAGAGATCTTCACAAAGGCCGGTCCTGTGCCTTCCAACTCCAGCTGGTACCTGCGATCTTTACCAGCTCATAACATATTACGGTTAAACTATGCCCCTACAATGTAATCCGCAACCACCAAAGGTGAAATAATATCCAAACTAACTTCCCTAGTTCAAAACGAGAACAAGTTTCCATCGCAAATGTAAGTTCTCGCAGAACGAGTGCCGAGTGGCTGCTAATTCTACGCGGAGAGAGGGGAGGAAGGGGGGGGGGGGTAACTTAGTAAAAACTCGGCATATTCAAAGTGCACCATCACTATTCAGTGTGTGCAATCTTGCATTGAAAGAGTTAGAAGGGGTAACGGGAGGGGGGGAGGGCGGGCACAAAGGGGCTTTTATCGTGTACTAGGGGTCGCAATACCGGTATATCTTTCCATAACCGGGATTTTCGGTATTAACATGAGGTCAATACCGGGTATTTTCGGGATTTGGAGAAGTTGCTAGTAATTGATTATAAACTTTTAATTATTATATTCTTTATTGCATAAAAGTCATAGACAGACTTAAATAGTTAGAGGATTTCTTACGAAAGGTTACTTTCTAGAAGAAAAATCTTATTTTAAATTTACCCTGTTATAGATCCCCCATCGAGGAGTGTTTTCTTTTGCTATCGTATTTGAGAAAATGAAATTGATGCAAACTATTATGCGTTTTGTTAATCTAGATCGTGATTGGAATATAAAATTGATTATAATAATGCAAAAGTAATTTAAAACTTTATTTTAACTGAATACCGAAGCTTTCGGTTTTTGTAAAATGAATACCGGTATTGTGAAGGCGTATTTGTCGTCCGGGGTCCCGGTATTTTCGGTATCCGGGATTCCGGTTTGGGACCTCTATCGTGAACGTAGTACCGAGACGCGGGTGTGAAATCCTGAGTGGTGAAGGCAAACAGACTACACGTCTCTGTGTAGAGGTTCTGCTGTAGAGAGCGACTCTATGAGGCAGTAGAGTAGCGGTTTGGCGTAGGTCAAGTGGTTCGTATTTTTTTGTATAGATTGGGAGCAGAATAAGAATTTGAAACAATATCTTAGACGGCATACGAAAAATGAAGTCGAAGGATATGTAGAAGCGGGCCTTTTATGGTCAAGAAATAATAATCGCAATTCCAATTGAATTACATTTATTTACTAACCACAAACCATTTTAATATTTTCAGCAACATTAAACTCCTTAGTAAACAAAAACGGTCACATTGGCAATTTTCATACAATCGAGACAATTTATAGATCTTGGATCTCCCCCTGGGAACTTCCTGGGGGCATACTGATTATGCATATCTAAAGTATATTAAATCGTATAAAAGGCCTTTAATTCAGTCTCCAAATTGCCTCGATAATATGAAAATTGCTCATGTGCCCGGATTGTTTGCAACAGGGTTTTTTTGGATACATCCGGTGAGGGAGCAATAAAAACTAAGTAACAAAAGGAAACATTTTGTAACATTTGCCAATGTGGTTCGGTCTCAACAATATAAAACAAAAAGAAACTGTGCAAAGATCGGTGTCAGAGCACCTCTGGGGCCTGATTCTCGCGATGTCACATTTCGAATTCGACATTTATTCTAGCCACATACCTTCATTATTGATAACATTGAAATGTCTTTTGCAGTCCAAAAATATTTTCTCAACTATCTTCGACAGTCGTATGTAGTCAAAGATAATTTTCAGTGACGTTTTAATATAGTTTAATGGGTAGAGAAAATGTCGAAATTGAGATGTCACAGCGAGATGCGAATTGATTGGGATGCCCCCCTGGACATGAATAGGATATGTTTATTCCAAGATGCAATACAAAATAACGATAATAATAATAATAATAATTACGTAATTTTAATTTCATCGTAATAATAATTTACTGTACTCACCTTAGGTTAAGGATGTAATGTGGAACCGAATAAAGTGCTATCTATGTCTCTGTCTATGTCTAAATACATAGCACACAGCGAGAAACAAATTCAAAAATTTACATATACATCAAAACTATCTTGTACTGCGCTAGGAATAAGAGCCGACTCAGCATATGTTGCTAGTCGGGCATGGACGTCATCCGGTTACTTCCACACCTTTGTAGTTACGACGCCTGCGTCCGTCGGATTCCGTCGAAATTACTACGTGTAAATCGTTCATCTTTTGTATCTGTTGCAGTCGGATGGTTAAATTATCCGTTTAGCTATACGGCTAGATTTTTAATCAATTATTCGATTGAACGCAACTTTAAATTCAAAACTTTGATAGTATCATCAAGCGAATGACAATACTCAATTTTGCAGAGCTAATCCATGCACTGTCACACCACTATCCTAATCTTCCTAACTTAAACGTCTTCAAACGATAATAATAGTTTGAATTTGATTTTATTCAGTTAGGTCAGGTCAGCGTTGTGACAATGCATGGAGGAGCTCCGTAAAATTGGGGCAATATCGGTCGTCTTTCAAAATGTATGAATGTTAAATTACATAATTGCTTAACAACCTAGCCGTTTAATTAACCGACTAAATTTAACCATCCGGCATCGACATATTTACAAAAAACGTTTTTTAACCTCAACAACTGGACTATCACAGGGTTATATTAATATATATGTTACCAGTGAACCCGGCGCGACTTCGTTTGCGTACCTACTTTACAATTATTAACCCTATTTTTCTTGCTTACAAATCTTCCTCTTTAATCACTCTATCAATTGTAAAAAACCGCATTAAAATCCGTTGCGTAGTTTTAAAGATCTAAGCGTACATAGGGACAGCCAGCGGGAAGCGACTTTGTTTCATACTATGTATATAGATGTATGTAACTAGCCGCAAACTTTGTTGCTACGTAAATAACTGACGATATACCACAAATTAATTCTGCATAAATCGATTTTATATTTGTATTACTTAAAACCATCTATCAACCCAAAAG
The DNA here is from genome assembly GCA_907269095.1 of Blastobasis adustella. Taxonomy (NCBI): domain Eukaryota; kingdom Metazoa; phylum Arthropoda; class Insecta; order Lepidoptera; family Blastobasidae; genus Blastobasis; species Blastobasis adustella. Next base: position 563,171 of record OU026120.1, read on the forward strand.
TCGGATAAATGGAAATGTTGTTATTTAAGCTGATGTTTCACGTTTATTTTACGAACTAAATAATGAAACGTAGTGGTTTTTCTAGGAAAAGGCTGTGATGAAAATTACAAGTTCTGTGAATTCAATTTTATCAATTATTTCGCCTCGAGCGAAGTTCTGTTGGCCGGGTATTATTAATACTTATTAAATTACTGAAATACAAAACCACTCTTAATATGATTAAGAACACGCTTAAATATTTTTTTTGTCTTTTAGTAAATAAATATATTTTACCATTTCTTTTTATTTGACGTAATGTCCCGGGTGTGCTCTCACTTAAGAGTGCCCGGAGTCTGCCATGATCAAGGACAGATCAGGTATAGTGGAGCGACTGATATCTGACCTCCATGACCTGTAAACTGAAGTGACCCCAAACCGATTGGATCATGGTTACGCATCCAGTTGCCTGAATGTGCAGGTTTCATCACGATGTTTTCTCTCACCGTATAAGCATCGGTTAGTGTTCAATATGTACATAGCTTAGAAAAGAATCATTGGTACATGGCGGCACTGGGATTCGAACCCGGTACCTTTCGCTTACGCTTAACCATTTAGCCACCGGCGCTCTACATTTTACCTTATTTTTGTTTCGTTACAAGTGTTGTTATATTTTTACGCACTTTAGCACATTTGGTCAACGAAGCGGAGCCTGGCAGAGGCCACTAAGACATTGATGATTATTTGGTCAACGAATAGTTCCATATATAATGTCAGACGATGACCGCGGTAGATTGAAACATTAATATTACGTATTTAATTATGTATGGCTCTTATATAGGACCGATTCTAATTACTTTTCTGAATCTTCAATTTACAGTGACGAAGATCATGAAGGACGCAAGGGCTGAGGTTAGTTTTCATTGATTTAATAAATATTTGTATAAAAAACCAACGAATCCAACATGGCGGCATGTTACTACCTTTTTTTGTCACGTTAATCGTTTTTATAGGTTTTTAAACCAAAGCCTAAAAACAACTCTGGTGACCGGAGACCGAACGAGGCAACGCAGCCAGATTTCTGGCCACCATTCCGAAAAGCAGCGGTGTCGACTTTTTTAATTTTTAGTATGTATTTTATATAAATTAGTGTATATTTGTAGTATTTTAGGTATGGGTATTAGTGCATATTTTTACTATAACTGTAAATATTTTATGCGTACCTTAATAAGTTAAAGCACACACAAATAACAACCTTATAACCAGCTTCTCGAACGAAAAGCCCGCGTCGAAAAATCCGAAGAATTCAAAATAGCTAAAGGAAGTTGACGCTCGCTCTGGCAAACCTTTTACCCTGTAACCTGGAATAGCTATTATAAATGGAAAAGGTGAACGGGTGCCCGGTTCCATTCCAACGAACGACGCAATAGGACTTTGGGGAGCAGAGTTCGTGGAAAAAGCAAAAGTGAAACCTCTCTTGAGCAAAATGTAGGCACTCGCGTCTGTGTCGCGCAAATAGTGTATGTAAATAATGTGTAAGGATAAAACATTCGTGAGATACAAGTATAAGGGTTTTGAGGGCGGGATTGTGTAGATAATTATGCATAGTTGTATATGAAAGCAATTATATTGTGATTAGATTAGGTAGAATTGTGTTTGTAATTAGGTACGTAAGTAAATAAATAAATAAATAAATAATCGTGGACAAATGTAATGTTGTTGTAAATTTTTGTGCACCGTCTGCAATTTTTATTACCAGTTTTCGGGGTAGACTGGTAGATAAAGCTACAAAGCTTTAAGTCCACCTTTGTACTATTTTGTGCATAAAATATTAAATAAATATATAAATAAATACTACAATAGGTTTAGGAAGGCAATCTGGTCAGGATCCCCGAGTAGCAGGGTCATGGTTAAGGGGTCCGACTCGAACCGCCAGGTACCAGACCCCAGTGCTTCTTCTTTTTATCGTGTCCATGATAAAATTGGTTTTAGCGCTGATATGTACCAATGGCTCTTTTCTGAGTTATGTACGTCAGACGCTCCACTGTAATTACCTGATCTTCCAATTCCTGGCTCATGGTCGATGCGGACCGTGGGCCCTGTACGCGAGAGCACAACCGGGACATTAACGCCAAGATAATTTTTTTTTCATTATATACTACAATAGGTTCCCGCAGCTCCGCCCACGTGAACTATGTTAATTTATCATGAAAGCTTGCGAGTGGAGTGTTAAAATTAAAAAAACATATAATTTTATTCAATTTGGGTTTTATACACAACACTTATAAATATCAATCACAATAATAAAAAATGTTATTGGCCACAGCATTGTCGAATCGGCAACGGTTTGTTTAGCTCGGTGATATTATATGGTCAGTGCGGTCCGCGTATGGCTGATAAAACGTAGTTTATATCCATCTTCAGGCGCTAAACTATCTCCATGTCAAATTTAATCAAAATCGGTTAGTGGTTAAGCCGTGCAAGCGTAGCAGACAGACAACAATTTTCTACGGACCAGTGATTACAAGCGAAAATCGCTAAAATAATAATGTTTACGAAAAAATGTTTGTCAGTGGAAAAAAAGGAGCAGGTGAAATGGTGGTTCAAAAGCCTGACTTAGGAACTATTTTGTAAACATTCGAGAATTCACTGTTTAAAAGTCAGTAAACGACCTAACTCAATCGCGCCATTAGTACCTTTAAGCTTTAAGCCCGCCATTGTACGTAACAGTGCATGAAGTTTCAAATAAATAAGTACCTATAAAAGTTACAGTAACTCTTCAGAAGCTTCGCCATTCCGTGTCTCTGAGATTTGCCACTTGCGCTGTCGTCGAGGACTAAATACTCGCAACAAAGGCTTTCCACACACTCCGGACAGTAGTTCCCACTCGGCCGATACCGACCGCTTTGTGGCGATTGAGACCAACTTGCGAAGGCTTTATGTAAGCTGTATCGGAACGTGGAGTTTATCAGATATTTTAAAAGTATTTACTGGGTTTCTCGCCGGGTATCACGGTTTACGAGCTCAGTGCTACTCGCATTCGCACGGGTGTTAAATAAACGTCGTAAGAGAAATGTGCGTATTGGTAATTAGAAAAAGAGAAACATAGGAAATTTATTGACACAAACAACAACACAACAGCATTGAAAAAGATATAAAAAAACAAAAAAACATAACAAGAATATAATGATTACAACATATAATTGATTGATTGATTTGACGACCTGAGTGGTTCAATTGGTTAAGATGTCGGTCGCCACGCAGAGGTCACGGGTTCGATTCCCGGCCGAGCAGAAATTAAAATGATTAATTTTAATTTCTGTTACGTGTTTGGGTGTAGTATTTATAATAGTTTGGGTGTAGTATTTATAATAATATTTAGCCATATTAAAAATAAGTAGTTTATCAGTTATCTAACACCCATAACACAAGTTTTGCTTACTTTGGGACTAGATAGCGCTGTGTGAATTTGTCCAGGCATATTTATTTTGTATTTATTTATTAAAATTATACACGGGATGACTACACAGTGCCAATGTATATACCTACTTGATTATTGACTTGTTGTGTAGTATAATTGATAATGTGTTGTGGTGTTGTGTTTGTGTAAAAGGACCTCACTCAGCATTATGCCCCGGCGTGAACCGGAGCGCTCGTTTTCAGTGAGACCTGCTGAGCGAGGCACGGACAAATTTACGCAATGTAAAGTTATGTACTAAATAAACTACTTATACTGGTCTTAATAATTTATTGTTGTTTTGTAACATGCGCAGTTTGAATTGTGTAGGTGGCCGGTGCTCGGGAGGTGAACCCACTTAGATAACGCTGCAATCGCGTCATGTCACCATCAATCACCAACGCATTTCGCATACGAATTGAAATTTGGAATGTGACGAAAACGACTTGTCAATAAAGCATCTTGGAAAAGGGAGGCCAGTGACCGGACGAGATGGAAGAAAATTGTTGTGGAGGCCAAGACCTACAAAGGGTTGTAGCGCCACTGTAAGTAAGGTATTATAAAACAAAGCATATCAAAATGATGCGAAATGGAGAATGAATCACTTTTATGAATTCGTTCGAAAGAGAATTAAATAAATTATTAGTTCGTGGTACCGATTAAATATGCCTTTAATAATGTTATTATGTTTTTTATAACAAACATATCCATTTCAATTGTATTTTTATCTACACTAAAAACGTAATGTTCCAATTACATATTCGTAAACAGTTGTTTAAGGATACACTTTTTTCACGCCAGTCCATAAAATTAAAAAAAAATACTTTTCGATACAGCATTTCCCATACTATCTTCATTACAGCTGTATCGAAAAATAGCTTTTTAATCATTATGCAACACTTTTATTTTTTAAATTTCTGTCGGACGCCGGGACACGGCGAAATGTAGGCGGAATACCTAAATGTCTTCAGTATGGTAAATGCTGTATCATCATCATCATCACAACCAGTAACAGTCCACTGCAGGACTTGGCACTTCTCCCACTAAAGGGGAGGTTATTGCCATGATCTCCACGCTTGGCAGGCGGGTTTGGAGATCGCAGTGTTTAAATATAACAATGGAAAATGCTGCTGCCCAATTGGGCAGCAGCATTTTCCAATTCTCCGTAGTCTGGAAATTTCCAGACTACGGAGACTCTTGATATTTTGCCTCGAAAACATTAGTCGCCTTGTACGACACCCATGAGTGTAAGGGGTTGGTGCAATTCTACTCTGCCGGACACCACACGGCTAATAGAAATGCTGTATAGAAAAGTAATTTTTTAAAATTTTGTGGACTGGCGTGAAAAAAGTGTATCTTTAAACAATTTTTTTCGAATATGTAATTGGAATATTACGCTATGAGTGTAGATAAACTAGTAGTAACGCCCGACCAAAAAAGAGGGGTGTTATAAGTCTGACGTGTGCATGGGTACGATGTGTGTAACTCCCCAAAGATGGACCAATTTCGATGCGGTTTTCTTTATTTGATAGCTAGTTTAATCGATATAGTTCTTAGCCGTTTTATTAAAATTTGTAGTTTAAGAACTATTAGTGTAGATATATACTTGATCGGGGGCGTAGGCGTCGCTTCGGCATAGGTCAATTATAATGTCATGTTTAGACTAATATTATAAAGAGAAAATATTTAATTATTTTTTTATATTGGATAAACTCAAAAAATACTCAACCGATTTAAAAACTAGGCACATTATCACGCATAGGTTAAAGCGTTTCCCGAAATTAAATGTGGTTTCCACGTCGGAGTAAAAATTTTAAGCGAAGTCGTGGGCAAAAAAGCCAGCATTTGATATTTTACTTTTATGGGTATTTTATTTATGATGATGATGATGATGATGATGATATTATATAGTTACTGTCGCCGAGAACCTACCCATCTAACCTTAAAACTCTAACCTTATTATTTTCAAAACATAGTAAATAAAAACATCAAAACAAATACCTCGGTTCACGTTTCAAGTAAACACAAATAAGAAACACGTCTAGGTACCTAAGTGCTAAGCGGTTAGTGTTCCCCTTAGAATGCTGTGAGATATTTATGGCTATTTACGAGGTTCTTAGACGAAAAGAAACACTTAGTTTAGAGCGCAGTGCAAGGGGAAATACAATGGAGAAATTTCATTGTTTCTTTTGTTTGTGTTTTGAGCGTTTTTACAATTACTCGGCAAGCATTTGGCCGCCATCTTACCTGAAGGCCAAAAAGGTATGCGGGTGAATAGAAATTAAGATTTAATTTAGTCTTTTAAGTTTTTTCAGCTTACAACTAGGTGAATAGGTATACGTAATGTTCCACATTCTACAGAAATTATGATTTAATTCAGTCATTTCTTATTTATCAGCTCATATGAAGTGTAGTCCTAAACATACGTAATATTTCACATGCTACAGTCCTGGCAAACCCTTCTAGCTTCTTCCACATTCATCAACCGTGTAACATAGTGTCGTCGAATAAATATACGATCTTTCTTTCTTCTTTCTTTCATGAACGGCGGTTTAGGGTACTGGCCACCGACATCCGGAGAAGAACAAAGCTACGAGCCATAGTCCAAAAAATCCTACTCGACGTGTCCTTTAATTACGTAAAAGCATTACAATTTCACAGACACACGTCGGACCGCTCACGGAACACGGAAATCCATTATTAAAACATTACTCAGGCCCACCGAGAACAAAATACACACATTAAAAATGATTAACATGTTTCGGTAGCAAACAATATTGGTGGGAAATGTTTGCCTTTTTAAAAAAATAGCGGCTGCATTCCACTGGCAATTTTCCCTCTCAATATCGTGCGGCGCTGGTGATAAAATTTTAGCATCGTAAAGTATCAAGATTGTCATTATGGCTGGACGCTGATGACGATCGGGGGAGGCAGGGGGGGGGGAGGGGCAGTTATCGACTACCCCCCCACCGGATGTTCGCCGAATATAGGCCGATTTCCTGCTCTTTATGTCGATGCATTTACGGCTTTACCGGTACAACCGACGCTTACGCTATTCAGTGATTGAGTTTCGGGGAAGCATATGGTTGTGTGCCTTGACAGTGGAAGATGGAGGAGCCATTTGCCATTAAATATGTTTCTGAATGACTTTTCTAGTTGGATACTTACCGATGCTGTTACGGTGAGGGAAACATCGCTAGTGAATGTGTAACCATGATCCAATCGGATCAGGTTACCCTGTTAACAGTATCACGGAGGACAGATGGCAGTCGCTCTGTAATTACCTGATCCGTCAACTCCTGGATCATGGTCAAGTCCGAGCTAGAGCCCTCGCGCGCGAGAGCACTCGAAAAATAATGAAAGCGGGACGTTTTTAATGAAAACGCAAGAACCGTATTTAATTTCGGAATAAATTATAACCGTAACATAATTACAATCTGGATATTATGTTACGACACTGTGAAATTACGTCACAATTCAGTAGATTTTATAATGTAGAGTAATAGTAGTTTATGCAACTGTCATATAAAAGGGGGTATTAAAACATGATAATAGTTTGACACGAGTGGTTTAATACCTAATTATATGCAGTTACATACACTACTTTACCTACACTCATATTTTCATGTTAAAATTTCGTACCTATAATTTTCTCAACTTTGCTGGAAGTAAGCTGTTCTATCAGTTTTGTTGTATCTACGCGTCGAGGATATCAAGCGGCGGGAAATTCACTTAACTACTTCCACATTTATCTATTTATTTGCTTCAAACAAGAAAAAACATTCAGCTGCCTAATGTCAAAGTTGGCAAGATAGATATAACTCTAGACAAAAAGAAACTAGCGCTTTCTGATTCCACAGTCTTTCTGGGAATTACGTTGGATAAAAAGTTGCAGTGGAAAACTCACTTATCTAAATTAAGTAAAAAATTAAGCTCTGCAATATTCGCAATCAAAAAAATTAAGAGCCTTACGAATGTGGAAACAGCGAGAACTGTGTACTTCAGTTATTTTCATAGTATAATGACCTATGGACTAATGTTATATGGTTCTGCAGCTGATATCCAAGACATCTTTATTCTGCAAAAGAGAGCTATTAGGTCAATTTATAGTTTAGGTCCGCGAGTCTCATTAAGAGATATTTTCAAGGAAATAGGTATTCTGACTGTCGCGTCTCAATATATCTACTTTAACCTAATTTACATATACAACAATAAAGAAAAATATTATAGGAATTCAGATAATCACAATTATAACACAAGGCACAAGGACAGGTTGGTGATGGATCGCTATAGATTAAGTAAAGTTAAACGCTCATTTGTGGGACAATGTATAACTTTTTACAATAAGGTACCCGAGGAAATTCAAGGATTGCCTCTCAGGGAATTTAAATCCTGGATTAAGGGTAAATTATTGCAGAAATCATATTATTGAGGAAAAAAATCCATGGAGTTGAATTTTTTTTTTATTCGGCCAATCTTTTATGTTTCCTGCTGCATTTCAGGTCGAGACAGTATTTTTATTGTTAATTTATATATTATAAATTATGTATGTATTATAAATTTATAAATTGAATGTAATTGAACATGTGTTACAATAATTTATATTGATTTATTTAACTTGTTTATTTAATGCAATGATTTGGTTGACTTGGGATTTATTATGTTGCAATATTGTAATTTTTCAATTTTTATGATTTGATTAATTCTTTATACTATTGGCTAAGAAATGAATGTAATAATGATTATTATGAATTCATACATTGAAATATTGAATTGACTACTAAGATACCTAAACTAGTGCCTAACCTGTATTATTCGTTTGTTATGTAGGTATTTATTGTCGACGTTCATAAGTGTTTCTTGTAAACCTTAAATTGAATAAATATATTTGAGTTTGAGTTGAGTTTGATTCACAATCACAAATTACTACAATTAGAAAAATATACCCTTTAGCGGCAAAATAATTAACAATTAAATAATAAACTAACAGGAAAATTTGAATTTGAATTTTTTATTTGTTGAAGACATTTTGGTGTTCAGCCTACATTTTGACGTGTCCCGGCGCCCGACAAAAATTTAAAAAAGAAAAGTGTTGCATAATGATTAAAAAGTCATTTTTCGATACAGCTGTAATGAAAATAGTATGGGAAATGCTGTATCGAAAAGTAATTTTTTAAAATTTTATAGACTGGCGTGAAAAAAGTGTATCCTTATACAACTGTTTACGAATATGTAATTGGAACATTACGCTATGAGTGTATTTTACTTTACTAAAGAGAATAAAAAAACATCCAACTTCCGCAACTAAAGCATTACTAAATACTTTTGCGGTTTTTACCACATTCAGTCAGAAACCGGGTGATTTTCGGTACTTGAAGTACTTACCGTATTATATTCGGGAACAATGCAGCTTTCCATTACTAAAAATCAACTCAACATTACATGGTGGATAGATCATGATACGCATAGAGTAAAACTCTGACAGTCAGAGCGTACCCAGACGTTCCGGTGTCCCGTTTGTTTCCTCACTAATTTTGACCGAGTTTTTCCGGAAAACGCACAATCAACGCCACAAAAGTAAATGGTCTCTTTTGTTGTGTGAACTCAACATATTTATGTTGATTAGTCCTGAAGCGCTCGCACTAGGGATGTAACAAACGAAAAAGTGTTTTGCCGAATATGAATACGAATATCGGATTAATATTCGTCGACCACGAATACAAATAATGACAAATTGTGATTTAAAATAATAGCCGAGTAGAAAAAGCTATGTTTAGTAAAAATCTAAATCAAATCATCCAGTGCATCCAAAGCAATGTGTTATAGAGTTGGATAACCTTGGTGTTGCTAGTGTCTATAGGCAGTGGTGACCACTTTCCATCAGGTGGCCCGCATCAGATGCCTGGTTGCCTACCGTATGATATAAAAAAAACATTTGTTGTAGTTTTGTCAATCTACTAAACTCCTGTGTTGCTGAGTAAGTACTTTGCCTGCTGTAACTTTTCAGTCACCCTAATACGTAGTTATCTGTATAAATACACACATACGAGTATCTATCTACCTAAAAAGATTAGACAGAAATCAACATAATTTCACATATTGTGATTTGGCCGTAAGCGAGTGATCGTCTAGTTATCGATTTAAATTTTCGGACCCATTACGTTGTGTATAATTTTTGAAAAACGTCACAAGGAATTTGTAAGTTTAAAGCAATACTCTGAAAATCCACCGCAATGAATATTCAGAAATATTCACAAATGAATAAGTTTCAGTTCACATAAATAAAAGTAAAATCAAATAACAAAATCCGCACAAATGAAACATAAATCCGCGTAAATAAGTTGATTAAAGTGTAATCCACGCAAATCGAAATAGTCATACAATTTATAAATTCCGCACAAGAAATCAAACAAGGTATAAAGTAAACATGCGACTTAGCTTTGACAGCTCTCTACACGGTAAACAGGATTCTTCTTTCTTCTGTGGCCACTCTAACCCTATTTTTACGAAACCCTAAAGTTTCCTAAATAATATGGAAATAGGCCCTTTAGGTCTCGGAAACCTACCTAATCGATAGGATAAAACTCAGACTCCCATCCAACCTAACATCTCAGGCCTACAGCATCGTGGCTGGACTACATTTCCAGCCTACGTGCCGTTCCAGCGAAACCTTTGACAATAACTAATTTTTAATCCTTCCAATCCATCACACATATTCCTGTCGTCTCGTCAAGCTTTACTATGGTCCTACCTATTGACTTACAAGTCATGGAGAGACATTTTTTTTTTTAATTTTAACGGAACATGGGTATAAATCGTACCAGAATTCGGCGGCAAACCTAGACGTAGACTTAGTTAGAGCGCCTAGGCCATCGAAGACAAAGTCGGGTTCGTGCGCCAACTCATTCTCTTTAGTGCATTCGATGTCACATCCGAACCTGTGTCCCAGGTTAATTTCTATTGTTTTTTATTCAGTGAGGGTGAATACTGATGATATGTAATTTGGTAATATTTTTCTTTTAAATTTGTGTTTTAATCACCTTTCACACCTACATTGAAATCTCTAAAGAGCCCTAATAAATACTCTAACTACCACAAAAGTAATGAGAATGTAACTTACGCTTTCGAAACTTAGAAACAAAGATAAAACCAAAACAAACCAAATCACTGACACTACGGAGATAAAGACATAGATACACAAAGTAATAATGCACAAATTAATTTAACAAATCACACGCGAGTTGTAATGAATTTTTCCGTGGAAATTTACAAAACCTGGGGTTTCTTAGTTATGGAAATGGATAAAATGATGTTCACGCGACGCGCCCCAGGAGTTGACTGTCCCGATTCTACTACCCTGGCCACCTTGATTTGAATCCTTATCTTCGAAATTCCCATAGTTCAATATTTCAAACAAACAAAAAATCAATTTTTTTTAATTTTAAGAGGTCTAAGCGACTGCTCTTATAACGTTCGCACATTCATAAATTTTACAAACTGTTCCTGATAAACCGAAAATAGTTAAATGTTACAACAGCTAGGGATGTATAACACACGATGTCTTATTTATTCAACGAGTCGATTAAATTTAAATAACGCAAAGAAAAATACGCAAGCAAATGATTTCGATGTGGAATTCCATTAGACCAAAAGTTATAGTGTAGGGAAGTATGAGTAACCAATATAATGACATTTTAGGTAGTATAAACTCGACGTAATGTTAAATTAGACCGAGTATAGATTAATACTGAGGTTTAATTTCCATATAGAAATTAAATTTGAGTCATCAAACAAGTAGATTAAAATTAAGCTCTAGACTCAATTTGGTTGTACTTTAATTCAATTATTAATTTCGATATTTCGTTGAAACGTATCTATATATTTACATCACTATCACCTGCGGGTATTTTTTCATGGGTCCCATAACTTGTCGCCCCAACATTTAAAATATTCCCGATATTCTGCCTGTCGTTCAGCTTATCAATAGCGTAAATTTATTACGTGCTTTTGAAGTAAAATATTTCTCTTAACGTCAAATAAATTGTTTGAGTTTATTACAAAACCAAGTTTTGGTTAAGTATTTGAGAGCATTTGTTAAAAGAAATCATGATAAGCAAACATATTTTGACACACACTGCTCTGTGTATGATATGCCTATTCATTTCTAAGTCTATCAACTATAAACATACGATATATAAATAAATTGTACGGTGACGAGCTCATGGTACATAGTGATCGTTACACTGCCTTTAAAATAGATTTTCGGGATCAACGGTGCACCTATAAGTGAGAAATACGTTTGATATTTCTTAGGCTTCGGGAAGTACGATTATGATATCTATAAGCAATTACGATCATCACAAATCACTTTGACCGTATCTAAGTACGTATTTTCACAATGTTTAGCCAACTAAAAAAAGTTTGTAATTCTATGAATTTCTAATTTTCCCCTCTTTACTAAGCAAAGTTTTTTTAAAACGGATAAATAAAATTAAAAATAATTTATTTCGATCTCATGGTAGCCCATAAAATAGGTACACTAATACAATCGTTTACAAAGTTATTAATAGGGAATAAAGAACGAATAATAGTATTCGTAGTCACGCCATCCCTAGCTCGCTCGCGTCACGACTCCTGGCGTCCCACTCACGAGCCAACCGCGTCCGTGAACTGTTATCTAACACCCACAACACAAGCTTTGCTTATTTTAGGGCTAGATTGCGTTGTGTGAATTTGTCTAAACATATTTATTTATTTATTCTATAACGTCATAATATTCCCCTTTTTTAAAAGCAAAGTTTTTTTTAAACGAATAAAGTATGAATAACACTATTCGTACTCTTCGTTCTAATATTCCCTTTTTTAAAACGTAAAGTGTTTTTCAAACGAATAAAGTACGAATAACATTATTCTTATTCGTAGTCCTGCCATCCCTAGCGCGCTCCCGTCACGACTCCTGACGTCCCACTGACGAGCCAGCCGCGTCCGTGAACTGTTTAGCATAATCTCCTTTTGTAAACACCCACATATTTGTTTACACAAAAAGTGAAATTCGGGACGCAATTTTCGCACTTTGCCTGTCACTTCTGAGAATTCGAAAAACATTACACAGAAAGATTACAGGGACTTAAATGGGATTTGTTACGTTTGTAGGCTAGTACGAATAATGGGGAGTCCGTGTATTCAATATCACAATGTAATCTGGGCATTACAAGAGTGAATAAAGACTTTTCTACAGGTGTACTTTATGTTTGGACGTATTAAAAATGAGGTGGGATATCTGACGTCTCTAGAAATATAAAATAAAAATAATCATCTTGGCGTTAATGTCCCGGTTGTGCTCTTGAGAACGAGGGCCCGGGGCCCGCCTTGACCATGATCCAGGATTTGGCAGGTCAGGTAATTACAGTGGAGCGACTGCCATCTGACCTCCATGACCCTGCTACCAGGGGAACCTGACCAGATTGGATCATGGTTACACATCCAGTAGCCTAAATGTGCAGGTTTCATCACGATGTTTTCCCTCACCGTAAGAGCATTTTGTTTTATACTATGTATATTTCTAGAGACGTCAGAGCGTCGGTGGCCGAGCGGTTACAGTATCCGACTCGAAAGCCAGAGGTCCTGGGTTCGAATCCCGCTCCGGCCATGTACCAATGACTATTTTCTGAGTTATGTACATTAGTTGAATACTAACCGATGCTCTTACGGTGAGGGAAAACATCATGATAAAACCTGCACATTCAGGCGACTGGATGTGTAACCATGATCCAATCTGGTCAGGTTCCCCTGGTAGCAGGGTCATGGAGGTCAGATGGTAGTCGCTCCACTGTAATTACCTGATCGCCAAATCCTGGATCATGGTCAAGGCGGACCCCGGGCCCTCGTTCTCGAGAGCACAATCGGGACATTAACGTCAAGATGATTTTTTTTTTTAAATTCATACTTGTTGTACACACTTACGACCCGTAACAGAAATAAAAATTCATCATTTCAACTTCTGCCCGGTCGGGAATCGACCCCAGTACCTCTACATGGCAAACCGGCATGTTAACCTGAATCACTTAGCTCGTCAATTACATGAGAGATTTTCTCCACATCCAACGAAAAACTTAGCCACAAGATACGTACAACAGAGCACGTAGAACGTTAACCTCCGCGTAGCGCGGTTACGCCGCGTAGCTGATAGCTACGCCGCCTCTACGACGCCTGTTTAGCTGTAGATAAGGGCGAATTTCCCAAATTTCCCAACCAGATAAGCTAATGAGTACAATTTTGGACCGTGCGCCTAGCATATCTGAGTGGCGGTGTGAAATTTTATACCAGAGCACCGATTTTGTAGCTAATTGCAGATGGGACCTTCAGATAGGTTGGCGAAAATATATTTTGGAAACGTAATGCGGCGGGAAATTGGAATTTCCTATTTAAATTTTCAAATAATTGGGTAAGGCGTGTAATCAACTAATTTGTTGGGTAATTTTTGTTTTTTTTTTGCAACTGAGAAACAAAACAAGCATGTCAGATAGCATAATAATGTTAGAGCGCTAATAGTCACAGTTTGGTATGAAAGTCGTGGATAGAAACTGTGATGTGTGCCGGTTGGCTACATTGATTACACTATTTCAATGTCATGGCGTTTGAGATAAAGTTATAACAAATATATCGCTATTTCTCAAATAAAACCACAGTTAAATGTATATTCGAGTATTTATTTACTTTAATAGATATAAATAAAATAATTTGGACAATAAGCTACATAGTCCAAATATAAAATGCTACTAAAAATCAATTATTTATGGCGCAAATACAAAGGAAATTCATCAAACAAATCAAGATTTTCTTAGAGGCTGTCATTGTTTTGCTCAAACAAGAAAATGAAAAATTGTTTGTTTGTATTTTCAAACGATAGAAGCCGTTCATTGCCGTATACAGGGTGCAGGGCTTTTACTAAATATTGTATTTTAGTCCTATGTTCTACGTAAGATCTACCAGAAGATTCTGAGTTTAACAAATGGATGAAGAACAAAGAAAGAGGAGGAAGAACGAGGAGGTGGAACAGCTTATTTCCGAACCCAATATTCTGGGAGAGATTAACGCATGGCTGCGTTGGCTTGGCCACATAAATAAATAAATAAATAAATAAATAATTTATTATCAACTGGACGCCACAACACAACATTGAGACCCAAAAATTACATACATATCAACACACACAATTATACAAAATCAAATCAAATTATAAAATAAAATAATGTAAATTTTAAAATTAAACACTGGCATTGCCGTGCTGTGGCCCTCCCGGTCGATAAAAGGACCTCACTCAGCATGAGCCGCGGCTTAAGCCGGAGAGGATGCGGGAGGATTGCCCCGTAAGGCAAGCATATGTGGGTCGGCCGAGCGGACGTCAACCAGGTATTCCAGATATCGCTGTATCGATGAAGTCCTAAAATACCTGCAAGCACTAGGTATCCTCGATTGGCAGGAGATGGCGCGAGATAGGAAGAGGTGGTGATCTCTAGAGCCGGAGGATAAGATCCATTTTGGGTCGCTGAGCTAGCGCAGTAAGTAAATAAGTCATATTATAGTAACAAATTGTGGAATAACGGATGGAGTAAAAGGAGATGTTTTGACTAAGATGAAAAAAGGAATCTTAAGTTGGTATGTTCATATAGAAAGGATGAATGAGAGAAGATTATCTAAACAGTGACGGTACGTAAACATGTATGTACCAAATTACGACGCATTTATTGAAATATAAGTGGCGGAGTATTCTCCTAAAACGATTAAAAAAATCATCTAGTGTCAATGTCCCGGTTGTGCCCTCACGCACAGGGCCTGGGTCCGCTTTCATTTTAATGCGATTTGGATTTGATAGATCAGGTAAGTGCACATCCAGTCACCTGAATGTGTAGGTTACCACTATCGAGGGTACCTCTCGACAAGTCTTACCCGGTGGTTAGTACAGCGAACTCTCTTTTTAAATTATACGATTATTAGCAACCCGCCCCGGCTCCGCACGGGTAGCCTTAACAAATTATATACCTTAACCTTCACAAAAAAAAAAAAAAAAAAAAAAAAAAAAAAAAAAAAAAAAAAATCATTATTTCTCAAATCTTCACAATGTATGAGGTGAGTCATCCCCAGTAAGTAATGAATATACTTGAGTTGGGGTGGCTCGCTCTTTCCCTTAGTTATAAATCGCTCTATTGGTAAAAACCGCATGAAAATCCTTATAGCGTAAAATTTCGGAAACGTGCAAATTAACTTATATTTCTATACACGCTAATTCCCAACACATTCAGGCCGCTGCCTCACAAAAATAAAACCAAATTAAATTACATGAGTTTAAAGAGATCCTGTACATTGCAAATCCTCATAATCCGCGGCAGCCCGCGAGTCCTTGACTCGGCTTCCACGGGATCCCGCTGAGTGCGTCGGAGTGGGGGAAAATGTACGCGATATTGCAGTGTTCATTGTTCGTTTTATATATAAGCCTAGATGGTGGTGCAGGTATATTGCGCGCAGTGGATGGTGCAAAGCAGTTTTGACGTAGTAGATAACGTTATGAATTTTTTTACCGTATGTGATATATAGCGTCATCATCATCATCTTGGCGTTAATGTCCCGGTTGTGCTTTCAAGAACGAGGGCCCAGGGTCCGCCTTGACCATGATCCAGGATTTGGCGATCAGGTAATTACAGTGGAGCGACTACCATCTGACCTCCGTGACCCTGCTACCAGGGGAACCTGACCAGATTGGATCATGGTTACAAATTCAGTTGTCTGAATTTGCAGGTTTCATCACGATGTTTTCCGTCACCGTAAGAGCATCGGTTAGAATTCAACTAATGCACATAACTCAGAAAATAGTCATTGGTACATGGCCGCAGCGGGATTCGAACCCGGTACCTCTCGCTTACGAGTTGGATACTCGACCGCCCGGCCACCGACGCTCTTCTATATGATCGCTATCTATATGATTTATAGCGTAATACCTTTCAAACCTTGGATTTTTTATTGCTTAGGGAGGCACACGTATGGACGGCCCACCTGATGGAAAGCGGCTACCATCGCCCAGGACATCTGCAACCGGCAGGCCTTTGAGGTACCTATAGACATGCCTCATCACAGAAAATGTCATTGCCTGACAAGGAAAATATTGAATGAAAGAAAAATTACTTACTGCTTATACACAAAATACAACTAAACTACTGTACTAAACACTACACTACTTTGGAAACTTACTGTGAGAACGTGGGTCAGGAATCAAAATATGGTTTGATTGTACATACGATACGGTACATTTAGAACAAGCGAGTGAATTAACATTCGCTTATTGTAAGCAGGAAGTAGAGCATACGCGTGTTTTTCTTTTTTTTTAATGATGAAGAAACATTTTTTACATAAACAGAATATTGCCTAGAAGGGCCCCTCCATTCAGTTCTATAAACGGCCGAAGGGAGGGAGGCACACAGACGGACAATCCACCTGATGGAAAACGGCCACCGTCATCTAGGCCATCTGTTATATGTTGCTCTTCATTTATTTCTACGCTCAAAGCAGGTTTCTACTAACACTATTCACAGCAAGTGATCGAACATTCTCGCATATCTTATCTAACCGTTAGGTTTCTTGTAACAAAACTGTTATTCTTTATTGTGTGCAATAAATAGTTCAATAAATAAAACTTCACTTTACCTAAGTTGTCAACTTCTACGTTCATCGTAACAGCTCCTCTTCACCTCAATGAGTGCAGAAACCCAACACAAAAGTGTTTCCCAAACTGAAATGGCGAATTTCACCGAATCCCTGGCATGTCAGACAAAGACGCCGTCGACAGCTAGTCTAGATGATTGCAGGTCGTCGACATAGGAAATAAATGGATATGAAATCGTTTAACATTGTATAGAGGGATGATGCGGGAATTTGCGGCCAGTCTGCAACTACAGAGTAGTTTGTGGCACTAGAGATAGTGCCACAAACTTATCTTGCCCGGTGGCCAATACTGGAACTGAAGAAATTAATTTTGAAACGTATTCGAACTGATAGGTTAACGCCAAAAAGAGCACTGCCCGTCACCGGGTCAAACAAGTTTGTGGCACTGCGCTGCTTTTATCTTTAATACATCATAGAGTATGAGTTTGTTTATAAATATTCTTATTTTTTTATTTCACTTATTCTATCCACAAAGAATAATTCCAAAGGGTGTTATTTAGGGGCGGAGAATTTTCAAATTGAAATAAAACATAGAAAATAGTATTTTGTATAAGTGAAACTAGCTACTATATTAGTGGAAACATATTTTATGTATCACTTTTTTCGTTTTTTTTTCAATATAAAGTTCTCCGCCTCTTAAAAACACTCCATACTAAGTTTTTCTTATTATTCCCATATATATCTCATTTACGCCGGTTGAAGATTCTCCTGACTTGCCATTTTAGAAGAAAATCATTTATTTGATCAGTAAATATCCTTCCCGGGCCTTCATAGTTTCATATCTCCTCAACTCCCAGACCATCGAAGTTGCAGGTACAGCGGTGTCAAACGCCTCGCCGAAAGCCGTGAGCGCCCGCGTCGAGACAAAGTCGGATTTATCCATTCTCTGTTCCCTGCCAGTGTAAAAATGTGCCATTTCATATCCGGGCTTGTTTCGCTCGTATTATTGTTCAGAGGGATTAAGAACGAGATTTAATGCTGGCTGGAGTGGTAAGCGGTTTAAATATGATGTAAGATGTATTTATTTGTGGCGACGGCGACGAGGTATGTGGTTCAGTTGGTTGACATGCCGTGGTCTGCCATGGGGTCGATTCCCGGCCGGGCAGAAATCGAAATTATGTAATTTAATTTTTGACACGGGTCTGGGTGTTTGTATGTATAATTAGTATGCAATACTAGGGGCATCACCCACGCGTTGACGACCCCATATAAACCATGTCACCAGGAAAAACCTCTCTAAACAGAAAAAAAAGCTGTGTCGCACATACCTACCTAAATAAAAGTACAAAAACACCGCTTAATACTTCAAAGGAAACACCTTAGCCGCCGCAATACTTAGCTTATTATATCCCGGCGCTTTTAAGTTTTTAATTTAATATCCACTTATTCAGAGGTAGCTGCGCCGTATTTCTGCTAAGTTCTTCGTCTTTGTTCCCGAGTTTAAGAGCAGCTGCGGCCAGGAGCTGGCTAACGTGTCACTTTAGCACTCCTATTACACTAGTTATTCTGTACTTTTTGCTTTTTCTCTTTAATGTGTATCATCAAGAACATGTTAAAGGGAAGTCTGAATGAAATTATCGACAAAATAGCTTTGTTTTACAAGCTTTTATTTAACTTGCACCGTTCGTACGTATGTAAGTTGTTTGTCAAAATTTGCACACCATTTTTCGACCACGTTGGTATCCGATTGAGCTGAAATTTTCATACCTTAAGTTACATACTTTGATGTCGCCGCCGCTGATGTAGCCGCCAAAGGGTCGGTCATGTCTGCCGCATGTCGGAGGAGTTATGGGCCAAAACCGCTACAGATTGGGCACTCAATACTCGGGAACGACGGCTCAGCAGACCCAAAAGACGATGGAGAGACGAGTTGTTGGCATTCGACAGGGACTGGCAAACCATAGCAAACGATCGCGAAATATGGAAGAATAGGGGGAGCGGGGGGGGCGGGGGGCTTTGCCCAGCATTGGGATGATTCTTGCTGATATAAATATATACAACTTGGATGATAATGCATTAATATGGCACCATGGAGCTGGTCTGGTGATGGAGTCGGAAGGTGGTCATAGGAACTAATAAACGCAATAAGATACCCCCATCGTGTTTAGGCTCTTTGGAATGGTATTGAGGAGTACTTATACCACGCGATAAAAGCTTAAATTTTTTTTCATTTATTTTAAGAATCATATACAACCACAGTGTTTCTTATGGACTATGATATGGGATCGTTTAAGAGGGTGTTAGAGGTCTCTTTAGAGGTGGGCAACGTGTTGGTGATCCCATAGTATTGCTGATATTCATAAGCGACCGTGACCACTTTCCATCCGGTGGCCCGCTTGCCTGTTTGTCTGTCAATGTATAACATAAAAAAAGGAGTTCTCATTTTTATCCCCTTTCCTTTCGATTAGCTAATACGCTATTAATTCTTTTAACAAATTCAAAAATGATTCATAATGCGAAAGTGCACCTTATGCTCTCTACATACTACTCGTACATACCAATCAACCAATCATTATCACAGCCCATAACAGTCCACTGCAAGTAAGTCTTGCGGAGGGGAGGATTCCCTCACGAAAGGGGAGGTTATTGCCATAATCTCCACGCTTGGCCGGCGGGTTGGGGATCGCTGTGTTATAAATATAACAATGGAATAAACTGCTGCCCATTCTCCAGCCAACGGTGACTCTAGATCTTTTGTCTCGAAAACATTAGTCGCCTTGTACGACACCCACGAGTGTAAGGGGTTGGTGCTATTCTACTCTGCCGAATACCACATGGCCTACTAATATTACCTACCTATCCATCGCTCACCCATTAGTGCCAAACAAACAACGTTTTATATAGCCAATACACAAATAATTAAGCCATTAATTACCTCATTTGGCCAGTTTGCAGTGAATAGTAAATTATGTTTAGAGTGCATCAAAGTGGTATTTATTTCTGTTGAAATGGGTTTTAAACACAATTGTTGTTCATAGGTGGCTATTTAGGTTATTACTACAAATGGGAAATTAATGTATTAGAAAAGAATTGCATTTACTCACACTGTAGACAATTTATTTCTCACAATAAAAAGCAATAGATGGGAACCTAAAACTTATTTGAACCAATGCATTCCAATTCTGTATATTTCGCCAAAATCGCTTCAGCACAATCTCTCACACAGATTCTAGGTATGTTACTATATATTTATTGTTTTTGATATGTTGAAATATATGTGAAGAGAAAGGAAAGTATGTGGAGTAAAATTGAGTGATAGAGTGAAAAATATAGTGATCCGTGAAAGGTGTGACATGAAAGATGATGTAGTATCAAAAATAGAAAGAGGGATGTTAAGATGGCTCGGGCATGTAGAGAGAATGGATGATAGACGATTGACAAAAGAGATATATAAGCCGAATCTGGAAAACCAGCCCTTAGGGGGACGACCCAGGAAAACATTCACTGATCAGATCAGTAATGTTCTCAAAAAAGCTGGGGTCCGAAGTGGTAAGAATAAAAGGAGATGTATGAAAAGAGTTGTGGATATATGCGAGGCTAGGGAGTTGTGTCAGGACAGAGCAAAGTGAAAGTGGCAGTCCATAGTCTCTGCCTACCCCACCTGTGGGACACAGGCGTGAGCTTTATGTATGTTATGTATGTATGTATGTGAAGAGAAAATGAACATCTCGAATTATGAATTATTCAGTTTTTTAAATTAGTGGACCCGGGCGAATACCTTTATCTTTCTACTACCTTTCGCCGTTCTACCTTCTTCTTTTTTCTAGTTTTTAAACCTTCCGCTTGAATCACTCTATCTATTGTTGAAAACAGCATTAAAATCTGTTGCGCAGTTTAAAAGATCTAAGCGTAC
The DNA here is from genome assembly GCA_907269095.1 of Blastobasis adustella. NCBI lineage: Eukaryota > Metazoa > Arthropoda > Insecta > Lepidoptera > Blastobasidae > Blastobasis > Blastobasis adustella. The sequence continues at coordinate 584,173 of OU026120.1, forward strand.
TTAGATACATACATGGGACAGACGGAAGCGCTTATACTATAAGATAGTAAAAGATTTGTAGTAAAATAGCGAAAACGTGTCAAAACTCCGACTGAGATCCGTTTAAGATTCAGTTGAGTACATTAACAGACTTGAAGCCCAGACAAGAATACTATATCACCTGATTGCATGGTTATCAATTTAAATAAATTTCTATGAAAGTACGTTTCTACAGAAAAAGACAAAAAGAGAGACATTACTTACATATCCACAGATATGTAAGTAATGTTTTATCAGGTGGAAGGACTCTGTCAAGCCCGAGGAGTCCGCCAGGGTGAGTTCCACCGCCTTACCTATTTCTGTCGCCAAGCAACAATGCTTGCATTGTTGTGTTCCGGTTTGAAGGATAACGTAGCTAGTACAATTACAGGCATGAGGCATTTCATCATAATTCTAACAGTGATAACGCACCTGCAGTTCTGCATTATTGTTGCCTGCAACCTAAATGCATGAATCGCAGTTGTCATGGGCGACAGTTGAAATTGACTTAGGTAAATAAATGAATATTCTTCTTTAGATTTCTGTGGATAATACATACAGTTGTCATGCTCCACTTTTGCTTCTTTCTGTTTGTCTCACTCCTCAGGTTTGATAGAGTCCTCCCACCTGATTACTTAGTTACATTTCGAAAATTGACAAACTTGATGTATTAACACGTCAATTTATTTAGTATTCTAGAATCGTCGGTGGCCTAGTGATAACGGTATCCATCAGCCGAATCGCAATGCGTGGGGTACTGGGTTTGAATCCCACAGCCGCCATGTATCAATGACGTTTTTCTGAGTTATGTACATTAGTTGAATACTAACCTTCTTAAAGTGAGGGAAAACATCGTGATGAAAGCTACACATTTTGGCCACTGAATGTGTAACCATGATTCAATGTGGTCAGGTTCTCCTGGTTGCAGTGTCACGGAGGTCAGATGACAGTCGCTTCACTGTAATTACCTGGTCTGCCATCTTGGATCATGGTCAAGGCGAACGCCAGGGCCTCGTGCACTAGAGCAAAACCAGGACATTAACGACAAGATTAAAATTTTTAAATTTAGTACAATACATACCGTTATTGTGCTCTGCTTTTATTGTTTTCTATTAAAACGAGCATTCGACATTTCAGTGAAACTCGCCATGGGTACAACACCACTAAATCCTAAACAGAACGACGTCACAAAGCAAGAAGGAACCAAACATTTCGTCCAAATGGATCTCTTAATGGATGAGCTCAATGTTATTGGACGAACAGTCACATTATTTACTGCGGCACGTTCCCACCTGTACATAAAAGGGGAAGAAAACGCTAAAAGCGTATGCCATTATATTAAAAGATAATATCTTTGTGAATGCGGATAACGCATTAGCTGAATTAATGTTCCGCCTTTCAACTTTGTCCGTGGAGTAGGGATGTGAAAGTTTTAGCGTCGGATCGATACATCGGATCGTAATAAAATAAAAATAATAAATAATCAATGGCAATAATCTCCCATTCCGTGGGAGAGGCCCTACAGTGGACTGTTATGGGCTGTGATGATGAAATAAATCATCATCATTATCCGAGCAGTCAGTTCCGGCTTCTGCCAGGGTCCGCTTTCCGACTCGTTCTCCTCCATTGCGCCCGGTCTTGGGCATCCAAGCCTTTAAAATAAATAAAAGAGCTTGGATAATTCACACAGCCCTTTAGATATAGCCCCAAAGCAAGCAAAGCTTGTGTTATGGGTGCCAGGAAACTGATAAATTACTGAGGAATATAATTTCAAATAAATTCTTATTGTAATATCCAGACCAGTACCAAAAATTAAAATGAATTGCTCGGTCCACGTGGATCGAAGCGCACGTTGTTGAAGCGGTCTTCGAAATATCTATTAAACAACAAACATTATTTCATGAAAACATATTCATTTTAAATGTATGTCTCAACATGCCATAATGTATTAACACAACATTGTTGTAGTTTATTATATTAAATGGGACTCAAACGCGACGCACCTTTTCGATTTTAAGTGAGGTTGGGACGCCTACCCGCTTCCATGTGAGGATAGGACACTTCCTCACCCGCCCATCACCGCAGCTGTCACCTCTCCACTTCAGTCTTCCCGAGACCACGGTGGGTGTAACCCTACCGAAACGTCGGGAATACAAATCAAAAAGGTACGTCGCGTGCGAATCCCGTTTAATACAATAATATGTGTACATTTTTTGGTGTATGTTTCAACACAATATCGTTCTTGTAAATCTTTGCCCGAATGCAATTTTTTATGGTTGTTGGTTTATTTCATATGTATCTATGTGTTCACCAATATTTGCAATCATATTGCACCGCCCTGTAATTTCTCATACTATCAACTCTCCGGTTGACTGTTAGAGAAAGCTATGAAGCTTCAAGTTCGCCTTTGTACGTAACAGTGCATGAAGTTTTAAATAAATAATAAATAAATAAATTTCTAATACAGACAGATTAAAATCTGGCATCCTGCCGTGGACTTAATATCTGGAGGGTACCGAACCAAAATGGTAAAAGAAACCCTTATGGCCTCGCTCCGGTATCCATTCGTCTGAACGACACAGTCAAATATCTCAGCAACTACTCAAGCCATCAATATGAAATTTAGCATAATTATAAGCCTTGCTGTCCGAAAGCCATATTTTGAATCGTTCGACAAGAAAATCGACATTAAATTGGTTCAAAAATCTCAATAATCGATTCGATTATATCTTATCAAAGACCGTCACATCCCTACCACGGAGGCAAATCTGCTCCCAAGCGAATTGGATAGAGGATCAATAATCCTGAGGAACTGGCTGATGCTCATTGGGAGGAATGGGCAAAAGAAGTGATTTACGATGGACGTTTTATCAGACTAAGCCTCCGCTTTCATCCTGGAAACAATATGGACACAGTGATAAATATATAGCAATTAATCCGCCTTAGTCGCTGTTTAAATTGTGTCCTCTTGGTTTTACTATAGCTTGCATTAGTAGCTGTAACTTGCACTAGATTTGGCAGACTAGTAGATTATTTATTATTAGAGGTCTCTTCAGAGGCGGGCAATGCATTGGTGGCGCTCCTGGTGTTGCTGATGTCCAACCGCGGTGACCACTTTCCATCAGGTGGCCCGCTTGCCTGTTTGTCTGCTGTATAAAAAAACTGGGCTCGGTTTTATCTCTCCATTCGGGCAAAAAGTAGGAAAATATGGTAAATAATGGTAATCTAAACACTGAAGTGGCAATCTGTATTGACTAAATATTTGTATTCTTATGACTATCACGATTTTTGTTAGATTGTGCGATGTAGGTATTATTCAACAATGGACCACTACGAGTTTATAGCAGTAAACCACGATTACCTACAAACAAAAGAAACACAGAACAAGAAATTAATGAAAAAAATCGGTTGTCTGTAAAGTCGGTTTACTGACGCTAGTTGAACGTGATAACGTCATAACTTCATACTTGACGAAAACATGTAAATGTATTATTGTATAGCAGCTGTCCACGCGGACGCATCGCTCACTCAAGTAGGAGAGAGACAGATGTCGAACGCTGCCGAACGCGGAGGCCGATTGTGCCTCTTTGTCGCTCGTTCCGCGCTCTCGCTTGCACTTCAAGCCTCAGAGCGAGGTAACGACGGTAACGACGCATGAGTCATGTTTTTACGTGCGTGCAGCCGGCTCCGTCGATTTATAAGACGTTATCACGTCAAAAAAAAAGAAATTTAAAGACATATTAATACTGTAAAACGTGTACGCACATCAGTCATCAGCCCACTAATAACACAGACTATATGACAAACACAATTAACAGATAATTAAATCATACAAATAACTACCATTCCATTACAAATACAGAACTCCAACTAGCGCCAATTAGACGGGCAATCGAGTAAGTGATAGGAAAGGGGGGGATGCGGAAGTGGGGCCAGCGCTTTCAAAGGAACGGCAGGAGGCAAAGGCTGCGGCGTACAGCCAACGGAGTCGGGAATAGTCGGGATGGCTGTATGTTACAGCATCCCTAGCCAGTCGTTAGGCGACCGTCGCCGAGAGCGGACGCGTGCGACCGTACAGCACTTGGCGGGAAAACTTGATACGATGTAAGGAAATTTTGCCGCGGAAAAGCAATGATCGGACGGGACTGTGCTCTGGTTTGACTGTGTTGTGTGAGAATGTGGTGTAATGTCCGTTCTGGTGACATGAAACTGTTGGTGGTGTAACTCGGCTGAAGAAGGAATGATGATAGGTTTGTTTCTGATGTTATTATTTTTTTTTTTTTGTTTTCTTTTCCGGGAGCTGGATGAGTTGTTGATGAAATTAAAGTAATAAGCAGTCTTTTTAATAAGCAGGCACGAAATTATATTAATTATTTAATAGCGCTATAGGTTGGGTGGAAGATACCTCTTCAGAGATAACTTCGCCATTGTAAGTATTACTTGTTATTGTCCAGCTTACCATTTCACATCTTTACCTAAAAATTACAAAAAAAAAGAGTAAATAATATCGTAGTCTCCCAGTACAACAAATCACTTTGATAAAAAATTTATCAAAAAATAAGTTAAAACTCAGTAACTTTTATCTAAGTGGTACTTTTATTAGTTTTAAATGAACAGCTTTTTTTACGTCCGAAACCGAACGTTCAGTCGGACACCAATATTATACAATGAAACCTCCTCTTATAAAAAAATTATCTACAATAAAAAACAAACAAAAACGTTTATTTCCCACATTAAAATACAAATTGCAAACTCCGCTTCGATATCGGCTTGAAATACGGTAACATAAATAAATACTAAGTACTCGCCATTACACGAAATTAAAGCGCGCGAAAACCCGTCTCCGTAAAATTTATGCGAATCCCGAACGAATACCCGTTGACAAATGAGGAATGTGTGCCTAGCCGGAGTTGAAATCAGTTTTGCCGCGTCAGCCGGTTTCAGAACGTTTAATAACTGGCAGATAAGTTTTTATTGCTCACGTCGAGCCAGCTGAGTTGCATTTTCACCGGGCCCGAGTTTCCCGCGCTAGGATTCGCGCGTTTTTTCTTTTTTTTTATATGCAGAATGAACGTGGAAACTAGGTTAAAGTCTTCTCGGTGGTGGATTCGATAACAGTATGGGTTAGGTAAATTCGGAGAGTAGTTTGATGGTGAAAGTGTAAAAGAGAGTAGGTCAATATGAAGTTTCTTTGGTTGGTTAAAATAATAGCTATTTATAATGAATTTTTATTCCTTGAAGGATTTTATCCCGTAGTTCATATTTTTTGTTTATTTTATTATTATTATACTAGTCAAGTCAAGTCAAACATATTTATTCAGTTTAGGTTATTTAAAAAACACTTATGAACGTCAAACTTAACACAATTGTAAAAAAATTACAGTGCACAAAACATTAGAAATTACAAAAATTTACTTAATAATTACTACAAAATTAGTAATAAATTCAGACTCATTTCACTAAATATCATATTATTACACATATGTTAATGTCAAACTTAATTCAATTATATATATATCAGGTATGTCATTGAATATCATTTAATATTGGTAAAAGGAATTTGTGTAGTTCATGTCAACTTATTATAATTACGATCAATGAGAAATAAAGTTATTATACTTTTATGTCAAGACAGACAACAACATCCAAAAACAATATTCAACAACAAACACATTAAAATAAGAATTAATATTAGAAATGCCAAAAAAGGTAATAATTTAATTAATAATCATGATTTCAGGTCGCAGCATCCTGATTGGGTACAGTTAAATAACATGTCAAACACTAGACAAAATAAAATAATTATACAACGAAATAGGTCATAATATTAAATTTAACTACATAAATCCCTCAGTTCTAAGGATTTTTGTCTTCCAAATAATCTTTAATTTTATAGTAAGCTTTATTTATAAGTTTAGATTTAATAGTGCTTTTAAACTTGTTCAGTGATAGGTTTCGAATATCTTCCGGTATTTTATTAAAAAAAGATACACAATGACCCACAAAGGAAGATTTAACTTTTGTTAATCGAAAACATTCAGTAATAATCTTATCTTTATTTCGAAGGTTATGGTTGTGATTATCTGAAAGATTTGAATACGATGTTTTATGCTTAAAAATGTGTACTAGGTTAAGGTATATATATTGTAAAGCAACTGTCAATACTTTAATATTTTTAAAATGTTCTCTTAGTGACTCCCGAGAACCCCAATTGTAAATTGCACGTATTGCCCTTTTTTGAAGAATAAAAACCTCTTGAATGTCTGCCTACTATTTTTAAACAAGTATTCCTTTTACATTATGTTATGTAATGAATTACAATAATTATGATTTTTTGCGGTATTGTGTATCAATGTAATTTTTTGACATTTAACAATGGTTATCAATAAATAAACTTAAACTTAGGCCGTGTGGTTTTTGTAGGTTTTGTATCACATTATTGATAGATTAATGCGTCGCAGCATATATCTGTGCAGTTAAGTGTGCAGTGATTGGAGAATGCTATGAAAAGCACTATGTGGACTTACGGGCTGTCCCAAGAAAATCCACTTAACCATTACTATCGCCATATTGTGGAAATCGTACCACGTCGCCTGAAATTGTTAATTATACTAAGAATAATATACCTAATTACTCACAATTTTCTCGACATTGTCTAAATCGACGCAAATATGATGAATTAATAATTGACGACCCGAGTGTTTCAGTTGGTTACCACGCGGAGGTCCCGGGTTCGATTCCCGGCCGAACAGAAATAGAAAAATGAATTTTAATTTCCGTTACGGGTTGGAGTTATATGTGTAATATGCATGAAGTACCAAGACACTCGAGAAGACTGTAGCTTCCAGTTAGTAAGAATTTTTAAAATCGGTTCAGTTAAATTCGATTACAATTAACATTCAAAGTTACGAGTCGTACACTTTATAATCATTACTATCACAATCAAAGTCCCTCGCCGCGTCTCTCTGTCTGTTCGCGATAAACTCGAAATACTGAACGGATTTTCATGCGGTTTTTACTAGTAGATAGACTGATTCATGAGGAACAATTTGTGTAAATCAGTTGAAATATGACGATAATTGTCGAAAATGTCTAAGGAAGCCGTCTGGGAGCTTTCATGGAAAACGTAGCCTAATCTCTTTTTGAGATAGGGGTAGGGTAGGGTAGGGATAGGACACCATGACGTCACGCCGGGCCATCTAGTATTAGTATAGATATATCATGTAGGGGCGTAGCTACCGCCGCATCAGCCGTATCAATGATACGGGGCCCCCGGGCCACAGGGGCAAACGTTGTAGGCAAAAATTCGTTATCTATAATTTCAGTTAAACTCTTACCTAGTTCCTGCGTAAAAAAATTATTCAATCAAGTATTTCAGAACAGGGTCGGGGGCCCCTACCCGGGTGAAAAAACAAAACAACTTAGGGCCCTCCACGCGCACTCACTCATTACCTCATTGTGTAAAATATGCGCCTATTAGATGGCAAAAATTACAAAATCTTTGATCTCATATTGAAAATATCATATTTTCACCACTATCAGTAGGGTCCAAAGACTTAAGAAACTCCTTTTTTCTACGTTCTTTTCTCAACGGATCAGACGCTCTCAATCTTCGAATTTGTCTGTTTTCAAGTTTATAATGGACTACGCTTGCTCATTAATTGTTCGCGACGTTAATTTATTTATACAAATCCCAAACACCAGAATGTCAAAAACTTGGAAATCGCTCGCGGCGGTATCGTTTATTTACTGATTTTACATTATTTTGATTAAAATCGCGCAAGGTTTTAAGGGGTAAATTACAAAAATTTCGAGCTCGATTCGCTCGCTCATTCGATAACGTAAGTCATTTTTGTAATAATCACGTAAGGTTTCAATAAAGGCAAGCCTAGGGACAGTATCAGTAGACAACTATTGATACGGGGCCCCTGGAGGGCAAGCTACGCCACTGATCATATATGCTTCATGAATTAAATCACCTTTTGTACACTAGTTCCACTTTATTATACAAGTTTTATTAAATTGCAATTACTTTCTCATCTTTAGGGAAATGTGAGTAATTCGAAACCGCTGCAATTTAATAAAAATTGTATAATAAAGTGTAACTAGCTTATAAAAGGTGATTTAATTCATAATATACAATACAATACAAAACTCTTTATTGCACACCAGAGGACACAAGTACAGATACAAAAAATATGCTAGGTAGTAACATATAATGGAGTTCCATCACGAAGTTACAACACAAAGTGTTAAAAAATGTGTGCTTCTTCGTGTTCCGGTTTGAGGAATAGCATAGCCGCTCTCTAGTGTTATTACCAAAATTTAATCCATACGGAGTAAAATACACACAATATAATATAATTACGGCATATTATACTTGGGTATATAATATTTACCCAAGTTGCAGGCACGCGTTCAAGGCACAATCTCTGGGCGCGTTAGATTCTAAACTGGGGTAGGAAATTTCGTATTGCGTTCCTCGCGTATGCCTATTGTGTGGTGGAGCTGTGTGATTTATTAATTATTTCATGCAAACAAAAACGAAATATTAATAATTTAGATTATATGTCGATACTTAGATATAGTAAAATCAGGAGCGGCTGTCGTACAAGTGGTTAAGGTATCCGACTCGTCAGCGAGAGGTACCGGTTTCGAATCCCCGATGTACTTATCTGAGTTGCAGTTGAATGCTAACCGATGCTCTTACAGTGAGGGACAACATTGTGATGAAACCTGCACATTCAGGCGACTGAATATGTAGGTATTGGCACGTAATTACCTGTAATTACCTGATCTGCCAAATCCTGGATCATTGTCAAGGCGGACCTCGAGCCCTCGTGCCCACAAGAGCACAATCGAGACATTAATGCCAAGATGATAGATTTATTTTACTCCGCCATAGTAAAATCGATCAGTTATTGTTTCTGGTAATAAATTGCAATGTATGTATACATTTTATTAGAGTCGTATTAAATTCTGTGGTAAAACCTAGAAATTAATTCAAATTACGGATGGTCTATGGAGCAGTATCCCTAGCCAGACATTAACATAAATATCAGTCAAGTGCAGTCCACTGCAAGACATTGGTCTCCCCATCCCCTATCAGTCATTCCCTGGCTATTGTAAACAGAAACAACCAACCGACACGTGTCGGATAATCCTCGACAAATATTTCTTCACCTATTGTAATGAAACGAAGCGCATACAGATATTTCAACTCAGTTGTGCGCGCGGCCCTATGTGTGGGTAAACCTTGTACATATACAGACACGTCACAATGACGCCACGCCATTGGCACGCCAAGTGGCCGCGTCACTGCCACGTAAATGAAAGCTGTATATTTACAAGCGCACGCACACATAGCGCCGCGCGCACAACTGAGTTGAACTATCTATACCCATCTCGATGAAACTGATAAACTCACTACCAAGTACGCTGAAAACCGAGCGAAGTGGATCAAGAGGGCTAGGAAGGCGGACCCTGGGCACTCGCGTGCCGCGCGAGAGCGAAAAGAATTTAAAGCCAGGATGATGATGATTAAACTGATTTTTAATAGAGAAAATCGCATTCAAATCGGTCCATCCGTTCGGGAGCTACGATGCTACAGATATGCAAACGTCAAACTTGTAACACCCGTCTCTTTGCGTTGGGGGTTAAAAATAAATTAATGTACTTAGTTGAATTCACACAGCCTCGTCTAGCCCCTATGTAAACAAACCTTGTGTTATGGGTATTAGAGAACTGAGAAACTACTTACATGCTTTTTTTAATACATACGTATTACACTATACTACACTCATACCCGTAACATAAATTAAAATTATACATTTTATTTCTGCTCGGTCGGGAATCGAACTCGGGACTTCTGCTTGGTAGACCGGCATTGCAAAGCTTGTACAATGGGTGCTAGACTATTGATAGACCTATCTATCAAGTGGTTGGATTCTGTCAAGTCTAAGGAGTCCATCTAGGTGTGTGTCACTGCCTTATCTATTTCTGCCACCAAGCAATAATGGTCCGGTACCGATTTAAAGTAGCCAGCGCAATTACAGGCATCAGGCATTTCATCTTTCTTCACAGTGGCAAAGCACCGGTTCTACATTTTTTATGCCTGCTACCTAAATGCATGAATAGTAGATGTTATGGACAACAGTTACCGCTTACCGTCAGGTGGGCTGTCTGCTCGTTGACGTAGTATTAAAAAAAACTTAAAAAGTCGAATAAACCCCTACCAAGTTTACTTAAACACAATTTTCTTCTAAACTACAGAACCGATCCTAATAAACCATTTCGATTAAACGGCTTTTAAATAGAGAAGAACTGCAACCAAACCTATCCATCCGTTCGGGAACTACGATACCACAGACAGACACACAAAGTCACAGATACAGATGCCCTCTTTTTTCGTCAGGGGTTAAAAAACCTTCGAATCTGAAGGTTATTGTAAACAAAACCCTTCGCTAGCGCTCAACTGTTTTGTACTGAACATTGACTTTAATATTCGGAGCCGAAAGCCGAGCCGTTACCACCAGTGGCGGCGATTGGGCGGTAAATAAAGACCTAGCCTCGGCATGTGCGAAGCGATAGCCCCGCCAGATTTACTTTATGGTTTGGCCTGGATACACGGGCTTTAAACACGAATTGGCTCTAGAAATTCGTAAGGTATTTCAAAATATTTCAACATGATTTGTAAGTGAAAACATTTATAAACAACAACACAATACACACACAAACAAAACAAAAACTAAACAAAGGCGAAAACTAAACTAACTAAAACTATATAACCTAAAATCCTAATCTAAAAATCGATGTCTACAAATGTTTGTATTGCAAATGGCTGGCTGCATTCCTCCGTTGGATGGCTGGATAGAATTTTAATGAATATGATAAAGTATTTTTAGGGTCTCATACATTTTTTAAAATTGATCGACATTTCACCTGGTAGTGTGTGGCGATGCGGCCGAAGATGGAGCATGCTGTCTAGGAACAGTCTATTCACTCTAGCCTTGAAGGCGTCCAGGTTATTGTAATCAGGGAATACACTCGCAGGCAACTCGTTCCATTCCTTAGCCGTACGCATTATAAAGGTTAACCAAAGCGGCTTTTGCGGATAGTTGGAAGACGAAACGATAACTTATGTAACTCTAATCATGTTGAAATTAATTGTCGACGTTAATTATTGACATAGACATAGACATAGACAGCACTTTATTCGGTTCCACATTACATTCTTAATCTAAGGTGAGTACAGTAAATTATTATTAGGAAGAAATTAAAATTACGTAAGACCAGCCAGTGATGTAACAAAAACCGAAATGGACCAGTCTCAGCATAATTATTAATTAATTATTGCACATCGTATCGATAAGCTGCTTTCCCTTAGCTTGCAAATTCGCTTTTTGTTGACATTTGAAAAGAGATTACTTAACACAGTCCTAATTCAATAAACACTTTTTAAACCCCCCAAAAAAAATGAGAGGGTTTATAAGTTTGAAATGCGTATCTGTGTATCTTTGGCCCTGTGTATCTGTGTGTCAGTCAGTGGCATCGTACCTCACAAACTTATGAACCGATTTTGGATCGGTTTTCTTTTTTAAAGTCAGTCTAATCGAGATGATTCATAGCTTTGTTTCATTGAAATCGGTTCAGTAGTATGTACACTTGGCCGATGGTTGTCCGACTTTATCTGTCAGTTAGGTTAGTTTTAAAGTCATTCAGGGTAATGAAGGGACACGTAGACAACGACTAGAGAGAATAATAGCATCCACACCTCACTCGTAGGTGCCGTACAAGGCGACTAATGTTTTCGAGACAAAAGATCTAGAGTCTCCGTAAGCTGGAAAATAGGCAGCAGCTTTTTCCATTGTTATATTTATAACATTACGATCTCCAACCCGAGTGCCAAGCGTGGAGATCATGGTAATAACCTCCCCTTTCATAGGAGAGTCATTAAGTCCTGCAGTGGATAGTTATGGGCTGTGATGATGATGATGAGACGACTAACTTCCCAACTTCTCCCTCAGAATGGCTACTCCTGGCGCTTGGCTCGGTCGCCTCCCAGGCGTCGGACAAGCGCCCCCACTTCACGGCGGAGCCCCCCGCGCGGCTGCTGTGGCCGGCGACTCGCGGGGCCCACGCAGCCTGCCGGGCCGCCGGCCATCCCACGCCTGAGGTGCAGTGGGTCACCGCTGAGGGACAAGTCGTCACGACTATACCTGGGCTTAGGTAAGTCATTTACTAGATCCCTAAGAATCTTTAAAATAATAATAAAAAAGTACATGCTTGTATCCCCCTTTTTAAAATCGAACTTGAAAATCTTTTCACAAAACTCTCAACAATTACGTACGCGTAAAGAACAGTAAACTTGCAATCAGCTGTAAGTAGTCCTTACGTAAGAGACTATTTTTTAAAGTTCGAATCCACTTTACTCTAATAAGTTTCTTTCCTCATTGCTGTAGACATTACCATGTGAAAAGCACTATTAACTTTAACCCCTACGAAGAAAGCGCGTGTATCGGTTTATTTGTGGCTTGGGTGTATGTGTTCAAATGTGGGTATGGTTTTTATTGGAAAGCTAGTTTATTCGAGATGGTTTTTAGCTTTATTTCATTAAAATCGGTTCAGTTGTTTAGGAAATATTGAAGAATATGTGTACTTAGTCGGAAGTTATTTGATGCTTTCCCGTCGGTTAGGTTAGTTCCTTAAAAAAACATAGGTTTTCAATAATCTTCAATAACAGTTTCTCCATCCTTGGCTCGAAAGCTGAGGCGTACAAATAATTAAATATACCAATGCTACAGTCCTATAATAGATGGCACAACTTTTGCAGCCAACCATCACAAGATCTGCCTACACTATCCCGTTCAGAGATACGGCCGAATCTAGCCAAAGTTCCCGTCGACATATCCATTAAATAAACTAGTCGAACTTTATCTATATTTTACGGGGAAGCGATACGCGAACACGTTAATATTTACTGCCTGTGCCGCGGGCGCCTTCCATTATGAGGCTGAGTACAGTCTGTTCCCTTTTGTAATAACCGCCTCTTGTGTGGATAGAAAAACAAAAAGTTCACAACAAACAAATGATTCTAATTCTAATTCAAAAATCGAACGCACTGCGGTAGTCTACATAATAGGATCACCTCTAAAACTCTAAAAATCACTCAAAATATACAAGAAAACCAGTTGAAATGAATAATACTTTTTCATAGCAAGCCTTCATCGCGCGTTTTCTATATTTAGACAGAGTATTTGTCAAGACTAATCAAACGAGCCCAAACTCCCCAAAGGCGTTTACCATGCGTAGTTTAGGAGTTCCTAATGCCACCTTCTATCTTCTACATCATAACAGCTCGATGGTATCAAAACATTGCACTGTCACGGAATTAACTAGAGTGCAAAATTTCAGCTCAATCGGAAACCGAGAAATGGGTCTTTAACTTGCAAGATTTATTACGAACAGACATGGGGACATGTGAAACTAAATTAAAACTTGTAAGTGTAAGTCCCTATACTACGGGCTAATAATATACCTTCAAGAGCTGCCAATCGGCTCCCGAGACCGTTCTACCACTCTCAGGGACCCCAACGGAAGACCGTGGTCAACCCCTATGTCACCAAGCAACCCCTAACTTATATTACCAGTTGAACACATTATAGGCTGCAGCATTCATAACGATTACAATGTTTTTTTAAAATAGAGAACCACTTGTTATGTACATTCTTATCACAATGCTAATTTAATACAAAAAACCTAACCTAATAAACCGCTGCCATTAGCCAAGGTGCCCAAAATGCTGGCGGCATTGTCACGTTGAATGGCAATGCTCATGCGCTACATAATTTTGAAAATGCCACAATTTGGAATAAAGTTATAGGTAGAGTGTAACGTAACATTGATCCACATACAGTGCCAGATTCAGTTTATAAAGGAAAACACAAAGATTCAGGGTAATGGGTTTTATTCTTTCAGTCCGGAAAACTAGCAACGTACAATAAAGTTACAAAAATAAATTAAGTAAATCACAAAGTTCCTAAAAGCGTCTACGTCACATAACCTTAGTCCTGGCTGGATCACAGGGTTCACATTTCACAGATTGAAAATTTCAAATATCAGTTTAGAATACATTATAGAGAATTTGCTGCTGCAACCATGTGCAGCAGCAAATGGTTGCTTAGCTTATGCTGGGCAATGATACTGGTTCTTTTTCAAATAATAATTTTCGTAAAAATAACATCAAATGCCCTTCTCTTTATTCATTTCCAAACTTCAGACTGAATTTCTTTTTGTGGCCGTCAATCATTTTAAAATTTATGACAATCACCGTCTTCTTCGTGTCCGGCAAGTAGGAATAAAATCTTCGCCGTCATGGCATCGATCTATGGTTCGTCACTGCTTGACAACTTCAAAATAACTTGTAAACAACATTATTAAAATTATATAGAAAATAAACGCCATAAGGAAATTAATTAGAAAAATTAACAAAACAAAAGGCATGTCGAGAAATACATAATTCGTAGACCATTTAGAATAATGGTCGCAACAAAACAAACATAGTATCCTCTTCTTTTTAGAACATAATATAATGGATTGGAGCACCATCGAGTAACAGAAATTACCTACAATAACTAATACTATCTAACCTAATTCTTGCATCAATTCCTTAAACACATTTAAGAACGACGTTTAACGTAATTTTGTATGAGAGCTTGTGTTTAACTTATGCAAATAAAGTCATTTGGACCACCAACAAAAACAAACCAACAAATATCAACTAGCGGCTTTGGATTCGGTTGAAAACCGTGCAAAGAAGATAATTTGTGACCCGCAGTTGGTTGAGGCTAGGCTGCAGAGCCTCGGCGTAGGGTTGCGCGTCTGTCGGTCTTCTACAGGTTACATTTCAGAGGGGGATTACATCGGGAGACGCGATCCGGGCGAGCGCTTCATCCTTATGTCGTGGATATTCCAGCTATCCGCACGAGCCGCTTTAGCTCGACCTTTATAATGCGTACGGCTAAGGAGTGGAACGCATTGCCTGCGAGTGTGTTTCCTGATCACTATAATCTGGATGACTTCAAGGCTGGAGTGAATAGGCTGTTCCAAGACGGGCATGCTCCATCTTTGGCCGCATCGTCACTTACCAACAGGCGAGATGGCGGTCAAATGCTTGCCTTGCATAATATAAAAAAAAAAACATCGAGTAACAGAATTCCCCTACATCAATTAATACTATCTAAGTCCATCTTGCATCAAATCTTTACACACATTTAAGAATGATGTTTAACGTAATTTTGTATAAGATTTTGTGTTTATTACAAGCTTACCTAAATGCGACTAAGAATTTGGTGCAAGCCGCCCTTTATCCAGCCATACAATGTTCATACAAAACTACCAATAACCCTCCCGCCATAGCTAGCGAACAGACTGTACTAGCTACCCGTTATTACCTCGCTATTTGCTTTCACGACTAAGAGATTAGCAATTAATTGTACGCTCATGTAACCAGAGACCGCGGGCTCTGTAGCTAATATGAAACATGATAAGAGACAGTGTACTCGTATGGAGGGAAACAAGCGCGTTATAGATTTACCCGTTTACCCGGTATTTGGGTAAACCGGTGAGCGCTGCGGCGGTAGAGGCGGGGGCTAAAAGGTCCGACTCGTACCCCGAGGTACCACGTTCGAACCCCAGTACTGATATGTAATAAAGACTCTTTTCTGAGTTATGTACCAGCTCCAATGTAATTATCTGGTCTGCCAAATCCTTGATCATGGTCAGGGCGGACATAGGGCCTTTGTGCGTATATTAATGAAAAATGATTATTTTTTATTTATTTATGTAAACCGGCAGGGGATTTCTGTCAACCACGGGGAATCTGGTTTAATGGGTATGGTTTTCAGATTATTATAGTCGCTCCACTGTAATTATCTGACCAGCCAAATCTTGGACCATGGTCCGGGCCCGGGCCCTTGTGCGCGACAGCACAACTGGGACGTTAACACCAACATGCTGGACGATGATGTTGCTAAATAATACACAAATTCTTCTTGAGCGATACGCTCTTGACAGGGCGGTCGTGGTCGCTATGTGTTGTGGGCAGCTGTCACTCGCCTCACGATTTCTTGCCATCTCAGTCTGTTTGCTGTCTTCCTGGTACACTCATGCAAGGGATAGTCTAAAGCAGATTTGATCTGGTCGGTCCACAGCATGGATGACCTTCCGCGCGGTCGGGTACCCTCCACTCTGCACTGCACGACGATACGCTTGATGGAGTCATGGTTTCGCCTCGAGACGTGTCCGAAGAACTTGAGAATGCGGGCTTGTACGAGTGTGGACAGACGCTGCGTAATACCGAGTTCTTGGAGTATGGAACCAAGTATCCTCCTCCAGCATCACATCTCTATAGTATGTGCTTTCCTGCTCTCAATTTCGCAATGACAATACACAAATAATTACCTTAATATAAATAACAGTCACAACGCATAATCACAATGAATAATAAAGTTAGTACAAGGACCATCGCTGTTCAAAATACACTCAGTTTCGTCGACTTTTTAATAAGCCTTGTATCAAAAGCTGTCGCCCGACTCGAGTAACTTCTCTGAATGGTTATTTGGAAGTTTCGAAGACACGAAGTTTGCGAAGACAGTCTAGCGATAACTAGGTACCTATTCTCTTCCCAAACAGTATTTATACTTGGAAAATAAGCGAGAGGACACACTCATTATAACTTTTTAAAATGCTAATATTTTCCAAAGAAAATTCTCCTCAACTGAACTCCGTCGAGTTACGTCACGATACAAAAATAATGTAAAAGTTTTATATGAAAAGTTTGCGTCTCATTCGTTCTTAATGAAAAATATTTTGATTCTCTTTAAGCCATTCTGAACTTAATCAGTATGTACTTTAGTTAAACGTGAAGAAAGCGCAACTGCAATTAAAAAGTATATAGTATAGTAGTAGTTAGTAGCCTTTTATATTATACTCTCTCTGTAATTACCTCAAGGCGGGCTCTCGAGAGCACAAACGTGTATATTGACGTCAAGATGATTATTATTATGTAAATGGATAATACTTCCCGTTGGCCTAGAATCAGAACACTGACCAATCATCATCAACACGCACACACCGCCTTCATTACAGTTCAACGTACGCGGCAACTTCTGAACGCGCAGGAAGGAAGGCGGTCGCTGATAAATTGGCCAAGTTCTGCCCATACCGACGGTGGTCCGTTGGATTAATAGGTCGCCAAGTTCGCGGACGTGTCCTCTCGGCTAGTTATGCTGTCCTGGTAACTGGTACTCTGTGACATAGTTATGAATTTGCGTTATTAACGCTTCTTGAGTGCACTGCGCTCGTCTCTCTGGAATATTCCATTGACATTAAGACAGGAAACGTAACGGCTTGTTAGGTTTATCCTACTATATCCAATATAATGTTAATGCGAACAATAATATGATAAATATAAGAAGTGTGAAAGATATTCGCGTGCTTCGTATGTGGTATGGACAACACAATTTTTTTACCAATCGGAACTATCACAGGTTTTCTTTTTTAAATATTTTAGCTAGCCAGGCATTTGACCGCCATCTCACCTGGTGGTAAATGACGATAATATAATACACTGGGTGTTCAACCAGATAAGCTATTAATCTAAAAACCATGTTAGAGTGCGCGCAAGCATACTTTTCGCGCAGCTGAAAATTGAACTAAATTTGAGAAACAGCTTACAAGAACAACTTCCATCTAATACTTAAAAAAATGCTTCGCTGGAAAGTGATTACGTAACGTAATAAACAGTAGGTGCGTTGTTATTGTAAGGACCAAGGAGATTGGAAAAATTGCCAATTATCCAACACAATGAAGGCAGATTACTTTCCAATCTCTTTGGCGAGGACAAGGATGAAAGGCCTTATGCCTGTATTGCGCTATGTACCTTATCCTTCAAACCGGAATACAACAATTCAAACATACGTACTCACCTAGGCGGACTCCTCAGGAATGACAGAGTCCCGCCATCTGAGAGACATACCTAACACAAAGTAAAACACAATTTTCTATTACAGACCTACTACCTACTCGTATTGGTGTATCTGTTCTAATAAATCACGTATTATCTGTGTGGGCATATCTACGAATATTATAGGTATCTGCTGCTATCTGTTAAACTGGTTGACATCTGCCCCAAAGTTATAATTGCCGTAATAGGCAGCGATTATTGTTAGAACTGTTTCGCAGCCGACGTCAAATATCTCGGAGTACGTTTCCTTGTTGTGCTATTTAAGTACGAGAGTACTTCGATTTCTTGTTGACGATGTATTACTTGCTACAAAAGTTACATTGAATAAAAATAATAGCACTTTTCTCCACACTACACTCCACAATTAAAAAAAAAGTTTGCCTCGCTGAAGTATGAAACGGTCACCCATCCAGTCACCAGTATCGGCTTGCGTTGCCTAACTCTTACATAA
Organism: Blastobasis adustella; assembly: GCA_907269095.1. Lineage (NCBI taxonomy): Eukaryota > Metazoa > Arthropoda > Insecta > Lepidoptera > Blastobasidae > Blastobasis > Blastobasis adustella. The sequence goes on from OU026120.1 coordinate 602,667, forward strand.
ATAAATAATCCGTTTATTATACGAAACTCACTTTTTTAACCGACAACCAGCCTAGTTTGTCTGATGGTAAAACGTCATGTTCTTTCCCCCATTAAACAAAGAAGGTGTAAATTCCCCACTCACAACTTCAACCCTGCAATACTGTCTTTGAAGTGGCTGACAGTTAAACACCAAGTTCCCCCATTTCGACTGAAAGTGGTCTGACAATGGGGCTTTATTGAATGGAACGGCAACAGCGTACTCTGCAATTCCGTTGTCGCAGCTTCGCCTGTGGTAAAAGTAATATCGGTTTTCAACTCGCGAGTTGAGAGTCCTGTTTAATGATACGAGCGAGGACGTTATTTAGGTTTTGAAACAGAGATTAATTAATTTAGATACATAATTAAATTGGCCGTGTGGTGTCCACCAGAGTAGAATAGCACCAACCCCTTACACCCGTGGGTGTCGCACGAAGCGACTAATGTTTTCGAGCAAAAGATCTAGAGTCTCCGTAGGCTGGAAAATGGGCAGCAGCGTTTTCCGTTGTTATATTTATAACACTGCGATCTCCAACCCGCCTGCCAAGCGTGGAGATTATGGGAATAACCTGCACTTTCGTAGGAGAGACCCTTAGTCTTGCAGTGGACTATAATGGGCTGTGATGATGATGACATAAATAAATAAATATGCTTTGACAATTCACACAGCGTCATCTAGCCCCGAAGTAAGCAAAGCTTGTGTTATGGGTACTAGATAGCTTATAAACTCAGTTTAGTCACAAAACATAACTTTTTCATCTCATTCATTCCCTCTACAGTTACACGACGACCACGACAATTTTAACCAGCTACCTTATTACAGCGTGCCCCAATATACATTGACCACAGAATTGATGCAAGCAGGACGTGCCCCGCGCAAACAGAGGCAAGTGAGCATGAAACAAACGATTATGGTGGCAGCTGACTTATAGCGCTCGGCGGACAAATGGCGGGCCCCGACAGGCTGTATTTCATGTGCCAACCGTTTTTGTATCAATGACAGTGCTCTGTCCAGCGCGGTAATAGGCGGAGCGATCGGGTTCGTTCGCTGGGTTCAATTTGGTAAGGTAACATTGTAGGTAATTAGACAGATATATACCTTACTACGGCCGTTTGGTATCCGGCAAATTAGAATAGAACCAACCCCTTAGACTCGTGATTGTCGTACAAGGCGACTAATGTTTCTGAGGCAAAAGATCTAGACTCCGTAGGTTGTAAAACGGGCAGCAGCGTTTTCCACTGTTATATTGATAACACTGCGATCTCCAACCCGCCTGCCAAGCGTGGAGATTATGGCATCACCTCCTCTTTCGTGGGAGAGGCCCTAAGTCCTGCAGTGGACTGTCACGGGCTGTGATGATGATGATATATACCTAAGAGAAGAGAAGAGAATCGGATCCACTGTAGTGGCAGCGTGCTTGTCAGGCCAAAAACAAAAGTTAAGCAACGCAAGACGATGCCGGTAATTGGATCGGAGACCGTTTCGTAGTTTTATGCTTATCCAGCATTCCACTCGTTTTTTTTATTATGTCGTCTTCATATAAAATTTGTTAAAACTTTCAAACTCGACTCAAAACGTTTTTATTGATTAGGACATTAAATAGGTATATCATTCAATCGTCAAAAGGACAGGGTTTGATAGTAGGAAGGAAACACACAGTGTCATGTTGGTCGCCCCAGGGCAGGAGCACATCCACCCCACGCCGACAACGACCGGACCGTGTCCAACAGAGCCGGGTAGCGCCCGACAATGCCAGTTTTTAATACAAAAACTTCAGCTTTGATTATCACAAAGATAACGTTACTGTAAAATTTAGGGATCGTTTACATGTCTACACTTTGTCAAAAAAGTGTTTGCCGAAAATGAGGGCGCCACTGTCCAAATCCATACAGCCGTGTAGTGTTGACATTGAAAAAACAGTTGTTCCATCTGTCGAAAGTATATTAATGGACGAATTCATCATCATTATCAGCCTATACTAGACCACTGCAGGCCATAGACCTCCCCCAATGAGCCCAATGCACCCTGTCCACGGTTTGCCGCATCCGGCAACTACCAGCAGCCGCCCACAAATCCATATTCATTTAATTGGTCATGTAAATTTCTTGTCAATGTTAATCATATTAATAAGTACATAGCACATATTACATTAATTGTAATATAAATGTACCTACATAACAAAATTAAATTAATAACGTAAGTAACGATAACCAAATAGGTAATTATTTCAATGCCAAATAATAACAATAAAATGTCAACTAATTAATTAATAATCTTCAGTGATAATTAATGATTATTGCATATAATGAACCGAAAATTATCATAATACTCCTAGGAATTCGTCAAGTTTATAGCACGTTTATTCAACTAGCCTACATTTTAATTTTTCATTTAAAACATTACACTGACAATCGACACTCAACCTTAACAACATTAGCTTAGAGATCAAACTGTTGTCGGTGGACCGATCGATAATGCTCTTCTATTATTAGACAAATTCACATCGCGTCAAAGCGTTCCTATATTTGATACGCAATATTGTTAAATATGTCAATCCCACCTCATATTACCGAAACAACCCACTAGACAGATCGCTTTGAATTGCTTTTGCTCCAATAATGCCCTATCTACCTTACACCAGACCTCACCACCATCTTGACTGTACCTATAACCACCTGAAGTGTAGGCTTAATATAATTATCGTCTACAGGCAATTGTTTACGGGGTAATGGAATGTATTGTTAGGTACGACCCTCGTCTGCCGAGATTGGGCGTCCCATTTCTGAGTTGATTATGGTTCGCTTCTTACTCTTTGGTCTTGAGTCGGGAGTTGGGTTGCAAAGGCGGAAATAGCCCTTGAAACTGTAGGGTAGTAGAGTTCAAAATGCAATACTTTGTGTTGTAGCACTTACAATATGTTTAGGTCAAAATCTTTGGTTTCGTAATACAATATGTAAGTGACAGTATATTATTGGTTTGACAGTAAAAAAAGTAATGGAAACACTCATGTGTTTTTCTGCCGTATAATATATAAACAAAGAATATTACGGATAATATCTGCATTATCATTTAAAAAATTGTAATTAGTGGGAACTTGAGACCTTATCGAGATGACATCCCATTGTGGGATAAGCCCGCCTTTGCAATGTATATTTATTTTCTTTTGTTATTGTTCTTTATGCGGAATAAAGAGTTTACATACATTTATGTAAAAGAGAGATATTCATGACAGCAACACACTCAAGTGTGTGAAAACAATTTACGTGATGTGAGTAATGTTTTACAAATGTGATCACGATTATTCCGACCCTTGCATCTCTAAAACGTTTTCGCAAATCGCCATAACATAACTCGATGAAACTGGCATAAATAACGCAACAAACTATTTAAATAGTAGATTTAACGAGCTCATGCCAGAATACGATGTCCGCAAACCCCATTACGGCGCCGAGCGGTCGCCGTAAACTAGTGATGGGCGAATGTAGATTATTCATTCGAATAAAATAAAATAAATCATCTTGGCTTTAATGTCCCGGTTGTGCTATCGCGCACGACGGCCGGGGACCCGCATTGACCATGATAGAGGATTTAGCAGATCAGGTAATTACAGTATAGCGACTGCCGTCTGATCTCTGTGATCCTGCTGCCAGGGGAATTTGACCAGATTGGATAACGGTTACGCATTCAGTCGCCGGAATGTGCAGGTTATATCACGATGTTTTCTGTCGCCGTAAGAGCATCGGTTGGTGAGCAACTAATGTACTTATCTCTGAAAAGAGTCAATGGTACGTGGCGGCACTACGATTCGAACCCGGTACCTCTCGCTTGCGAGTCGGATACCTTTACCGACGCTCTAGAATACGCTAGATGATTAATTTGAATGATCATTCGAATTTTTTCTTTTTACTAATAGGACGGAGATAGGTAGATCTAAAAAGGAGTACATTAAAATAACAATGAAGCCCAAAGATTATGTAATTTAAAATTAACATAATTTGCTAAGTCAGAATAATTCTAAGAATGTGTTCTTCTAACACTTTTCTTATTGACCTCTTGTTTTCAAGGAGCTAGATAGCCTTGACATTCACACGATTATGAAGACTTTTTTAATGTGTTTCGGCAAATTTTTAATGATTTACGGTACAGTTTTTTATGTTTTACGGTAGGTACTCAAATGCGAGTTATTCGATTGTAAAAAAAAGCTATTCGAATAAAAAAAAATAATAATAGTCGAATTATTATAATGTATTAATGGAGTTAAAAACGAATTATCATTACTAAATAACACAAGCTAGACTATACGCTAACCCACCGAGATCTTTGATCCTGGAGTTTACCAAAGAAACGGGATTTATAAACATGATTCGTCCGTTTCACTCGAATAAATGAATTCATTACATTCGAATCTAAATTATTCGATTGTTCGTTAGTTTTTAAACAATCGCCCATCACTACCGTAAACGCTCACACAGCGCGTGGAGTGTCAACTCACTGTTTCGCACTATAAGGTTGTTTTACGAGCGAATAAAGACCATTTTCGCTTACACGCTGTTTGCGTAGTGCTGGGCTGTTTACGGCCTCAGGTTTAGGTCGTATATTGAGCTCGTTTGCGAATATTTCTGTTGGTGTTTTGCAATCGTTGCGTTCTTTTTATGTCAACCGGTATTCAGGCAAATAATAAAAAATAATCTTTCATCTTGGCATTATTCTTCTGGTAGTAATCTGTTGTGATCCGCCATGATCCAGAATTTGGCACATCGGTAGCCTTATTACGTTGCCAACAAGTTTCTGATTTCAATGATTGAAATTGTTACTTTTGCTATTACGTATGGATCTATTTAATAGTTTCAGTTTATTGCAATTATACTTTGTTAGCAACTTAAACCAAAAAAAAGTAACTATTTCAATTCCGTGTCATCAAAGGAATTGTTGGCAACAGCTAACAGGTAATTACGTTCAATTAGCCAATGTATTTTTAAAGAAGATAATTGAGGAGCTGGCGTACAAAACGGTATATTTACGCTTCTGGCCAAAATTCTATTTTTTAATCCGGAGGTTTTCGTAATTTAGGTATTCAGTTTTATTGCATAATCAAGTACATTGATGGCGTGATGTATGGATGGATAGTTTTAGGCTGAATACGAACCTCAAATCTTTTCCAATAAAACGGCTCAAAACTGTATTAAAATGCATCCAAAATTTGTGGTTTTGATCATATTTAGTTTTTTACTGCTCCTGTAAAATTTAATTTTATGTAATTACGTCGTCTGATAAAAAGTATCGCGAATTTTGCATTTTTTTCACAAAGTATTTATTTATTCATGAATATCTATTTTGTCCCGGATATAATGCGATTGTGCCAACGTTTTTTCCAATCCTCGAAGCACTTAAAAAATCATTTTTTGTGATCTTATTCAGCTCCTTCGATGCCGTCTTTATCTCCTCAATCGTGGCGTAGCGTCGTCCTTTCATGGGCCTCTTCAGTTTTGGGAACAGGAAAAAGTCACAGGGGGCCAGGTCTGAGGAATACGGTGGCTGCGGCACCATTACTGTGTTGTTTTTTGTCAAATATTCGCGTACAAGCAACGATTTGTGAGCAGGGGCGTTATCAAGGTGCAAAAGCCAGTTTTTGTTCTTCCACAAATCCGAGCGTTTCTGGCAGATTGCTTCGCGCAAATTGCGCATAACTTGCAGGTTCCTTTCCTTATTGACCGTACTACCCTGTGGCAAGAACTCATGGTGCGCCACGCCCCTGCAATCGTCTGTTGTTGACGTGCTCGGGCGTCCAGCACGCTGTTCGTCCTTCACATCTTCCCGGCCCTCTGAGAACATTTTGTACCACCGATAAACGTTGCTTTGGTCCAAGGTAGCTTCACCATATGCCACAGTCAATATTCGGAATGCGTCCGCGCTCTTTATTTTGTTTTTCACAAAAAATTTGATACAGATTCTTTGATAAATTTTTTGGTATACACAAAAATCGAAGACGAGCTAAAACATATCCAAACAAAACAGCTGGCAAAAATTAATTAAACATTCAAAATGGCTGACCTTGTGAGCATAAGTAAGGGACATGAGTACCAACATAACGCTACAAAAAAAATAAAAAAACAAATATACGTAGCCCGCGGAAATTCAAAATTCGCGATAATTTTTGAACAGACCTCGTATACCGTTTTGTTCGCCAGCTCGTCACTTATAGAGTGAATTAAATTTTATGGCCTTAAGTAGGCACAAACGTTCATATGGCACGTTGCTGGACAATGGTATTTGTTCTTACAACTCATCATCGTCCTAGCGTTTATCTCGGCCTCTGCTAAAGTCCGCTTTCTACCCATTCTTCTCCACTTCGCCCGGTCTTCTTCATCCTCACGTCGTCGTAAGCCGTTGGCTCTCGCATCCGACACAGCGATGTCAATCCATCGCTTATTGGGTCGCCCACGGGGCCTCTTTCTTGATACCGGCAGGTTTAGGTACCTATTTCCCACGTATCCAAACCAAACACGTGACCAAACCTCGATCTTATCTGTAATATCCCTCACGCCATGGCTGCCACGGATGAATTCATTACGTACTCGATGGAGTCGCGTAACTCCGCACATCCACTGCAGCATTTTCATTTCGTTGGCGTGGGGTTCGCGAACGTGTTTCATCAGTGCTGGCCATGGCTCGCAGCCTTAGAGCATCACAGGTCTAATTATACTTTTGTATAATTAGACCTTGAGCCCTTTGAGCTTGACAGGGATTCACCGTGAATTCGCGCCATTTGGCTGATGAGAGCAAAAGCTGCAGAGATTCGGGACTTGACCGGAAGACTTATTGTTCTTACGACTACCGAACGTCTTTTTGCAACAATCATTTTTACTCAATTTCGTATGACTGAAACAATTCAAATATAAATGTTATTATGTGTAAGGATAAGGACGAATTTTTACTATTCGTTCACGCACAGCCACGGAAACGATTTTGATGACACTTTAAAATGTTATAGGTTACATAAGAACCTATGGGATACAGGCGTGAGCTTAATGTTTGTGATGTGTAAGAATAATATCTACAATGGCTATAATTTATCCCGAAATTCGACGTAGTTCCCGTGGAACATGGCATTACCGAATTTTAAGTGGGCTAAGTCACGGGCAACAGCCAATGATGTAATACATTCGCCTTCCCAAGAATGCGAAGGAACCCGAGGCTCTACAAAACAGTGACCTACCGGGAATTTCTGTCCCAATGGGCGCTTTTATAATATGTAACGTGACGATTTATCGTGGACGACTACGGTATAGGGGAGAGGTGGCATTAAAGGGGACGTTTTTTTTGTAGACGTTCCTGTACTAAATGCTCGATATATTATTTTAAATAGGTTGAACCTGAATGAAAAGCCGTGTCGTCTCGAGACGTTTCTTATTTTGCCGATTATTTGACTTATCCCTTTCAATAGTGTCCCCTTCATGCCACCGCTCCCATATATCGTGAACGTCCATGATAATATCGTCACGTTACATATTATAAAAGTGCCCATTGGATGACAGTTTGACATATCGGGAACTTTATTCCCGTTGAGTAACGTGTTACACAACACTTTCACTACACATTTTATCGGGTTAGTTACCACGGTTAGTATTTATTTTATAAAAGAACCCGAGGCCAGTACGCCCCTCACTAGTCCGACGAGAGTCACGTCCCTGCGGCGTCGGCGTCAGCTCTGGCGTGTCAGCGGGAGATAACTTCGGCACAAGTTCGCACCTGTACTTGTATAACAAACACGGATACTGCCAAACCATAAACTGAAATATCTAGAAGAATTATTCGTGACTAACCAGCTTCGTACGGGGTGTCTCTATTATAAAACTAATGTACTGTAATGATAGTTTCGATTCCCGGCCGAGCACCGAAACTGAAATGAGGAGTTTTACTTTCTGTTATGGGTCTGGGTGAAATATGTATATTAAATACTTATATATTAAAAAAGAGTATCATCATTGTAGATGAATTAAACAGCGTCCTCGTTAGAGGTTTGTGAACAACATTTTGTATTTAAAAAGTATGTAAATAATTTATCAGTTATCTAACACCCATAACGCTTTGCTTACTTTGGGGCTAGATTTCGCTGTGTGAATTTGTCTAAGCATATTTAATTGTTATTTTATTTATTTTATACTGTATTAGCTGGTCCGCCCGTCCATTCCTAACCGACAAATCTGTCAACCTGGTTGGTCGGTTAGTAAATCGTTTTCTTAACCGGTTAATCTAGCCGGTTAGTAATATGATTTTTTCATATTAACCGACTGAGCTTTTTCAAAATATTTATTAACTCGCCTCCACTTCCTACGCCGTATTGTCCTACCCTATAAACCTTTCTCGAATCACTCTATCTATTGTAGAAAACCGCATTAAAATCCAATTAAAGTCCATACAAACCTACAGGGGAACAGATGGCGTGAAGCGACTTTGTTTTATACTATGGTATAGAAGTTGAAAAATATTTATTTAATTTATATTTGGGTTTAATTTACCTAAATTTTTTGTTCTTATGTATCATGCTACAACATTCTGAGAGGTTCAGGTGCTGTGTCACGCAGTGGTCCCGGGTTTACATTTTAATTTTTGTTACGGGTCTGGGTGTTATTTGTATGAAAAGTGTATACTTAAAAAAAAGTATAGTTTATCAGTTTTCTTGCACCCATAACACAAGATTTGCTAACTTTGGGGCTAGATGTAAATTATCCAAGCATTTTTTTTGTATAGCTTCAACAAAATCTGTTTAGCTCTGTCTGAAACAGAGACACCATTCATCCACCCAAACCTTCACGTTTACAACATTAGTAACAAGATCCGATACTTCACATAAATATGAGATTACCAGTGCCCTTACTTCTTCGTATCCGCATATTACAAGACACTGAAGCGGAAAATTAGATTTTCATGTCAATATATCCATTCGGTATTAAATGAGACGTGTCTTACTGGGAAATTGGGAGTGATCGAATAGCATAACGTGATCAGGTAAGCCATCGCGCCTGATTGAAAAGCCTTCAAAGCTCGACATGAGCTCTAAAGGTATGAAATCGCGACGCGATGGGATAGAACCTTGTCGTAGGAAAGGGTTCAGTATTCAGTATTTATTTATTTGCAGTCTGGTATATATACATATGTGGGAGAACGTGTATAGAAATTAAACAAAGAAATATGAATAATAAATCTATGTATATTATTACCAATAATATAATAAATGGACAGCAACAGATGGAGAGGACATATTTTAGTAGCTTAAGTGATGTACTTAGATTTAGCAAAATACAGACAAGTTGACAATAATTCATTGTTATTTCTATAGAAATAACAAACTAGAACATAGAAATAATATGCGTTATACGGTTAAGCAAGATTACCTGAGGAAGACAGTTCAGAGCACTGGTGTTGCCGTGTCCGCAGTCGGACAACGTCTGACCTGTCGAGAGCGATGGCCGCCTTTTTATAGACTGCGGTGTACCCGCATGTGGTTTTTAATTTAAGAACACTACCTTCATTTTATAAAAATGAAGATAAATACAATAATAATAATATCTCCCACACATAGGTAGTAGCATGTACAATGAGTGGCTTATCAGACACCTTCTCCAGTCACTACAAATTTAAGTGGTCACAGATCTTTAAATTATTTTACACAATATCAATATTATAAAATTACAAGAAATAATACTAAATGTTACAATGTCATACTGTGGACATATATAATTGTTCGTTCGTTCGTTTATACGTCGCCGCTTACAAACTTGACAGAAAACGCGTACGCATCGTGCCCGCGTAGTCAATGTGTAGGAACCGGACAGAAAATGTGAAGTCTTCCCTATTGGCGTGTACACGACGCGGTGACTAGGCGGGTGCGGCACAACGACGACTGTGCGGTGAATATGCGGCTGCTGCGCGTTGGTTTACAAATAATAAAATAAGCTTTTTGTCATTAGCAGAGAAACCTAAATTGCATAAACATGTATGTATAGGCTCTAATATTGAGATTTACATTTCATGGGAAAAGGGTGTGATAACGCGGTTCAATCGCATATCCAATGCAGGCCTCCCCAAACAGCGGCAATGGATCCAGACCTCGACTTGACATGTTCAACTTTCAGCTGCCCAGCTGCTTGCCTTTCTAGCTGTCGCAAATCCACACTCCACCTCATCAAAGGACTACTCGCCTACCTCAGCAGTTGTCGATTCCTCAGCAGACCTCCAGCCCACTGCCGCTTCAGATTGTTAATTCTGTGCGCTAACTTTGGTTCTCTGACGAATAGGTAACTTCGTTACGAATTTTATTCGTCACAGATACTCCGAGTCTAGACTATCTTAGGTCTGGCAATGTTGGTAGCTTGGTACTCTGTCGAATAACTTCATTTTGATTTTTATCGGTCATAGATACTCGTACAAGAGTGTCGGTGGCTGAGTGGTTACGGTATTCGAGTCGTAAGCGAGAGGTACCAGGTTCAAATTCATGTGGCCATGTATCAATGACTCTGTTCTGAGTTGTGTACATTAGTTGAATACTAACCGATGCTCTTACGGTGAAACATCGTGATGAAACCTGGGTGGACCCCGGGCTATCGTGCGCGAGTGCATAACCGGGATATGAACGCCAAAGTGATATTTTTTTTTATAGATACTCTGATGATGGCGGGATGTTTCCACTTTTCAAACTTCCCACTTCTAAATTTCACACTATACCAGTTGGTATAGTGTGAATTTTGTTCACAGTTTACTTGTGGTGCTAATATTCGTAGGAGCATAGCGCTCTCTTTGCCAAAAAGATATACCTAGTCTATAACTTTGGTTCTCTGGCGAATAACTTCGCAAAATCTGTGATAAATACCAGCCACTGCGCCTTTGCCACTATATTCTGGGAAAATATATACGGCCATCTTAAGTCTGGGCGGACGAAATCGCTGCTATAACGCTAGCTGGATAACTAGTTATAAATAAGTCTTTAGCCGATCGTAAATAGCGACCAACGCAAACGGCTCAAGTTTCGCTGCCATCGTAAAATACTTTTATACTATCCAACTTTTATCTAATAAGGTGGTCCGAGAACTCGCTTTTATGGCGTAAACACATGAAAAGCAGGTCTAATACATGCGAATTGGGAGTTATCGACTAGTGATATTAGTTTTGCACTGTTTTATGGCAGCTGGGTGGTAAACAAGCGTAGGTTCCGTCTGGTGGGCAGTTCGGAGGGAACTGAAGCTACAAGGGCGATTTGTTCTTTGGAACCATAAGGCTGATTTTCGAAGAAGCCAGCATAAAATGAGCCTTACGTTCAAAGGTTCCTGTACATTCCGGGTTTCAAGTTATTTCGAACTAATAATTAGGTGTTTTTTCTGGACATCTACCTATCACTTTGGAATATTTACGGAACAATTTTTAAAGTACCTCCTTTATAATAACATGGAAAGAGTTAAATTGCACTACGCCTTAATTAATTAGAACTAAGTACACATTTTGACTTCCAATCGTGGTTCCCAAGGGAAACGTGATGAATTTCGGTATAAAAAGTATCCAATATTCTATCTCGTAGTATGAACTAAACTTAGGTATACAAAGTTTCATTTGCATTCATTCAGGAGTTTCAGAGTGATCCGCGGTAAGACAGACAGTCAGAAAAAACGAAAAAATTACAGTTTTGGCTTCAGTATCGATTATCCTCCCATAAAAATTTACAAAATTTCTTCAATGTACAGAATTGGACTTGTTACAGTTTTATTATAAGTATAGATTACAGTTATATTATATGAATAGATAGATGTCCGGGCACCGCGCAAGCAGAAGAATACTATTAATTATTTTATCAATTAGCCGAAATATTCTTTCCCCCAGCCCAAATAACCTCATACATTAGAATTGGGAGTTATCGACTCGTGATTAGCACTATTTTATCTTATGGCAGCAAGGCGGTAAACAAGTGAAACAACAAGCCGTGGTCGGTCTACTGGGGACCTTCTGGTGTATGCCACACAATTATGGAGTGAGGCCATTGAGAGACACGGCGAGGCCCTTGCTGTGTCTCTTGATATCTCCAAGGCCTTTGACAGAGTTTGGCATGCGGGCCTTTTAAGCAGGCTTCCTTCATTTGGTATTCCTACTGGCTTTTGCACCTGGATATCGGATTTTCTGAGTGGACGTTCTATTCGTGTAGTTATCGATGGCTACTCGTCTAATCTTCAGGCTATCGACGCGGGGGTTCCTCAGGGATCAATACTGTCCGCGACTTTATTCTTGCTGCATATTAACAATCTGCTTGTACCAGGTACCTTTGGGTACGCAGACGACAGCACAGTTACGGATAGATATCTGTCAGAGGCAAAAGCCAGCAGGGACGATATTCAGTCTTGTCGAGAGGCTATGGTTGATCGTTTGGACAAAGCTCTCAAGGCAGTCTCTGATTGGGGTGAAGCTAATCTGGTGGCGTTCAACGCAACCAAAACACAGGCGTGTTTGTTTTCTGCCAAAAGGAGTCCATTCCATTTAACTCCAACTTTTCGGGATGTTGCTGTGGAAATTACCGACAACCTACAGCTTCTTGGCGTTGAGCTATCTGCAAATCTCAACTTCGGTCCGTACATCGAATCCAAGGCTAAGACTGCAGCAAAAAAGCTTGGTGTCCTCTCGAGGGTTAGGCGGTACTTTACATCAAAGCAGTTGCTTCAGTTATATCAAGCACAAGTCCGATCCTGCATGGAGTACTGCTGCCACCTCTGGGATGGATCAGCCAAATATCAACTAGCGGCTTTGGATTCGGTTGAAAAACGTGCTAAGAAGATAATTTGTGTCCCGCAGTTGGTTGAGGCTACGCTGCAGAGCCTCGAACATCGGCGTAGGGTTGCGCGTCTGTCGGTCTTCTACAGGTTACATTTCGGAGAGTGTGCGAAGCAGCTGCACGACCTCATTCCGCCGGCCCCTTTCCGCCATCGGGAGACGCGATCCGGGCGAGCGCTTCATCCTTATGTCGTGGATGTTCCAGCTATCCGCATGAGCCGCTTTGGCTCGACCTTTATAATGCGTTAAACGGCTAAGGAGTGGAACGCGTTGCCTGCGAGTGTGTTTCCTGATCAATATAATCTGGATGCCTTCAAGGCTGGAGTGAATAGGCTGTTCCAAGACGGGCATGCTCCATCTTCGACCGCATCGTCACTTACCAACAGGTGAGATGGCGGTCAAATGCCTGCCTTGTAAAATATTAAAAAAAAAAAAAAAAAAAAAGTGAATGTACGACGAAATCAGCAGATTAATTACGTTGCCAACAATTCTCTAAGTTCAATCATCGATTTCATGGGTTCAGTTGCTAACAAAGTTCCATTGCAATAAACTGAAACAATGAAATTGATCATACGCAATCGCAAAAGTAACAATAGTAAAGTAGTGAATTTTGTTTTTAATTTTACATATTGAATTTTGATGATTTGACATTTATTTAATTTTATAATTAATTTTATTATAAGCAATCAAGTTCATGCAACTTGTAATATTTAGTATGCTTTAAGGCATATCATTGAGCCGCTATCATTATTATATTACCACCTTTATGTACCTGTGATGACTGAGTAAATGATTTTGATGATGATGATTATGAACGATTTTAACTGTTCATTTGGTAACAAAGTTACGTAATTATCCAACTGCACTACAAGAGTAATTTGTTCTTAGGAACCACTCGAGACTGATTTTCGAAGAAAAATTGCAATTAATGTTTTTATTATTCTTGAAATTTTGTAGTAGGTATAGCAGCAAACACAGAGCAAAAAAAAAATTTGCTATTCTAGAAGGTCGCAAACTTTTCAATCTTTTTGCAGCCCTGTTACAATGTCTAATATTTTTATTTACCACCATGGTTACCATATTTCAGCAGGTGTCATATGCTAGATTGTCTATTGTATAATATGCAACCTCCAACAATTCTTTGTAGGTCACTACAGTGCCTTCTTCTTATCGAGTCGATGGACTAAACTCCAACTTACACTTTATTCGCCCAGTATTCGGCGACGCATACAGCGTTTGGGCTGGCCACGAACAAGTCCTCCATTGTGCAAGTTTTAGGACAGTGCCTGACAACAAATGACAGAATATAAAATATCCTAATAAAACACTTATAACGGATTATTCGCGGCTATATCATTATACGAGCGTCCCTGATCTAGTGCTTGAAAGAACGATAACCAAGGTCAAGTAATGTTCGCAATGTCCGGTACCTGGATAGGTGACACTTTCGTACTTTGATGCTGGTCCAACTTCAGCGCCGCAATAAGCTCGCCTCTCGTTAGCTTAGAAGGTATTTATTTATTACTTTTATACACGTATTAATTTCAAGAACCACGAAATTACAAGTGTTTTATTTGGTATGTCCGGGCATCGCGTAAGCAGAAGAATACTAATAATTCTTTAATAAATTTGCGGAAATATAAAGTAAATTTCCTCGCGTATCCCAGTCCAAACTAACAAACGGCTCATCCAACTGAGCTTCCTACCTGGCTTGGTCCATATAGGATATTGAGAGCATGGGTGTGCGTCACTCACTTCCGCTGCCATTTTTATAATTTTTTCTACAAGGAACATACACCTTAGTTATTTTTCGACTATCTAATTATACTCTGTTGTGCTTCTGTGTTCGATCTTAGGGCCTTTTTTATTGCCACAACAGATTCTGGCTAAACAGATTTTGCAGCCGTGTAAAGAATGAATTTGCCTTTAAGCTAGTAACAGACGTTCCGTTTTGGCTGGAGCCGACCAACCGTCAGTTGCAGTTGATACTAATCCTTACGCAGTAAAAAATATAGCCGCTTTTGGGTACGGGGGACGTGGTCGGACGGCCGACCAGGTCAGCTCACCCGCGCATCCGAATTAATCCAAAAACGACTTTATTTTGTATTGCGTAAGGATTAGTATCGACGAAATCTGACGGTTGGTCGGTTTTCTTTCGACCATCATCAACGCATAGTCCTGTCGACCTCTCGGTCATATGGACCGCGTCAGACCTACTTAATCATGGTACGTGCGCCAACTAAGCACGAATAAGATAAAATCAAAACTATAGACGCCATTTAGCAAATTCAGTAGCCTTTCTGACGCTGACGGCTACTACAATAAACAGATGAGTTGGTGGCTCTGTCTATCACTGTATCAGGTGGTAGGACTCTGTCAAGTCTGAGGAGTGCGTCTGGATGAGTACCATCACCTTATCTATTTCAGCCACTAGGTTTCTAGTTTGAAGGTTTAGGTATCCAGTGCAATTACAGGCACGAGGACTGGCAAATTAGCATGCCTTAACTACGAACAAAGAACCAAATTTGAGTTCAAGTGCGGAAAAAGAAGCCCATTAACGTAAATCTAAACAGGCATGAGGCAGTTCATCTTAGTCCTCACAGTGACAACGCTCCTGCGGTTCTGCATTTTTGTTGTTTACAACCTAAACGCATGAATCGTAGATGTTATGGGCAGTTACCGCTTACCATCGAGTGGGCTATCTGCTCGTTTGTCACCGCGTAGAATAGAATAATAATAAAAAGTTTCAATAATCTGAACCTGGTCTTCCTCCACCAGGCACGTACTCCTGGATGGCCGGCTGGTGGTGGGGGCGCGCCGGTCCCTGGCGGAGGCGGGTGGCGCAGGCGCACTGCTGCGGTGTCGCGCCACCAACCGCGCCGGCACCGTGCTGTCCAGGACTGTGATGCTGCAACCAGGTTGGTTCTCCGACTTGTAGATTTTTGTAACGTAGGTTTTAAGATTTTCGTGGTTTACACTACGCTTTCGCCACACATATCTTATGTCTTTAATGTAATAAAACCTTTCTATACTATTATATTATTATATTTTATCGGGTTTTTAACCACGGTTAATATTATTTTTACCGCGAATATTGTTTTTAAAAACAATACTATTTGTAAAGATATTTCGACTCGATATTTTTTATAACAGCCGCCACCACTGATCCCAGCAATTATGATTCCATCAGGATATTTCTGGGTACGAATTCATCATCATCATCATCTTGGCGTTAATATCCCGGTTGTGTTTGCTGCTCTGACTGCACAACCAGTCTCAGAGTCCCCAGCGGAAGCCCTTGGTTAGTCTCGCTTCGCTAAACGTATAAGGAGGCACCTCGAAAGAGTGGCGAGCTCGTTGTGGTGCTGAAGTTTGACTAGCCTGAAAGTACGAAACGGTCACCCATCCAGGGAGGCACCCCGAATGAGTGGCGAGCTCGTTGCAGTGCTGAAGTTTGACTAGCCTCAAAGTACGAAACGGTCACCCATCCAGTTCCCGGCCTCTGCGAGCGTTGCTTACCCATCGGTCTCGCAAGCACGCTATCACAAGACCAGTGTGGCTTTTCAGTATATTGTTTGCTCTTTACCCAATACAGTTAAATAAAGCGTTCCTCACTAAGTCGTCGATCGATTCGGCACGAAGTGGCGTTGTCCCCGCCTAATTAAGCTCCGTCGAAACTAACAAGTGAAGCACATTGTGTACAGGTTCTTGGTAGTTCTGCACAGTGTTGTAGATTACATCTTGATATGATGAATAAAACTTGTAAGTATGGGTTGTAAATCCATTTTATTTGAGTCCTTAACACGTGAGTACACTGTCTGATGGTAAGTGGTGAACTGGCTAGCGTACTGACGGAATGCCTATGTAGCATAAATGCTGACACACATTGTTTACTCGAACGTGTTTAAAACGATCCAGATGAACCATTCATACTGTGGCCGTGAATGAGATATTGTATATCACACGTGACGTACCTTTTCGATTTGTTTACCCGATATTTTGGTCGGGTTACACCCACCGTGGCCACGAGAAGACTGCAGAGGAGAGGTGACAGCTGCGGTGATGTACGGGTAGACTTCCTACCCTCACATGGATGCGGGTAGACTTCCCACCCTCTTATGGATGCGGGTAGGCGTCCCACCTTCACATATTTTATTTATTTTTTTATTTATTCATTTATTTCAGGCAACTGAGGCCCATATTTATAAATACACAAACAACATAAATACAAAATAAAACCTATACCTACATACAAATTATTATAAATTGTAAACTAATATATAAAAATATAATTTATTATAATCCTAAAAAATAACTAAAAAAAAGAGCTGGACCCTCACGAGGTACTTCTTGGTTATGCGGATGTGCTCTTCCACGTCCTTTGCCGTCACCGTATAATGAAGGCGAGACAGGTAGAGCGCCGTCGTCGGTGTCGCAGGGCGCAACAGGAAGTTGGGACCAGTTACTGCAGTGCCGCGAAAATTCTGAGCAGCACTACGTCTACTCTTCTTCTGGACCGTGACAAATCCTTCCTCATCACGGTCCACGTCGGGGGCGCATGGTGGCTTCAATGCCGCAGATTCTCGCGGAGTTGTAGCCTCCACGCGAAGATGTTGCCGCGATGTTGATGCGCGGACGGTAGCCGCGGGCGCGGTAGGCGCCGGCGTTCGAGCGACGGGCGCAAGCGAGCGAGCGGCGGGCAGGCGGGCGAGGCGCGGGTTGCGAGTCATGCGGCGCCCCGGCCGGAGCGCGCGCGCCGATGCGGGCCGCGTACGTGTCGGGTGACCGTGCGACAGGCGGCGGCGACAAAACTGCTGACTCGAAACTCGAGCCCGCGAGGTCGACACTCGCACAGCCGCGTCGAACACACACATTAGCAGCGTCAGCAGGCGACCCGATGACTGTAATAGAGTTGCGCAAAGCGTTGACTTCCTCCCGCAACTCAACCACAGTTTTTTGGGATGCCTCAAATTTTGCTCCCATTTCGGCCAGATTTGTCTTCAGGAGCACGATGTCCTTCAGCAACCGGGTGACGTCGACGTGGTCGAAGGTGATGGGCGGGAGCTTATTCAGGTTCCTACACAGAATTGTCAGTTTGCTGTTGCGTGTGAGTCCCGTAATATGTAGTAAAGAACGCGAGTTTATTTTGAAATGATTTTGGATATGTGTGAATCTTTAATTGGTACTCTTCCATGTTGAATCGTCTGGATGAGGTTTGATGAAACTCCACAGTATTGTAGTTTTTATAAATGACAAAGAATTACCACTCATTCCCTTACTTAATTGCTCATGCACTATACCTAGTTTAAGCTAATATTACACATTACAACATCCGACATTGGTTGGATCAAGGTCACACAGTCGCATGTCTCTTCCAATAGGTTGCCCCAAGGCTGTCTATGCGCATTCTTTTGTATCTATTTCACTTTTAAATTAAATAAGAACACCACTTCAAAATACGTCCATCAGTTCGGGAGCTACGGTGCCACAGACAGACACACAGATACACAAAGCCGTAGATACACACCTCAAACTTGTACACTCCTCTTTTTTCGTCGGATGTTACAATGGCAGAATCCCCTGAGGCGCTCACAATACCCGACCACAACTGTTCTGTCAAAAGCGTGTCGAGTAAGAAGAACAAAGAGGCGATGTTTTAAATCGAAAATCCTAATTAGCACCGAGCCCACGCACCCGCAGCGCAGATATTTGTATAGTAAAAAAATTAATTAGACTAACGAGCTCGGAGAACAAGTTATTCCGGGAGCGTACAACAAAAACATCATTATTTCTACCTGCCACTCTTCACGTGAGTTCAACAGAGTTACCAACATAAAGGGAATTAGGCAAATTGTGAACAAGAGACTTGCGTAATAAACAGATGTACGGGAAGAGGGCACAACAAATTACAACTCGCAATACCGTCGGACCAATTAACTTTCTGTTACACAGCTGAGGGGAAATATGGAATAAAATGAAAAACAGCCGGCCTCCCCGGAGTTTTTACACGGGAAACTTTTAATTAAGGGATTAAAATTGACATTAGAGTGAGTTTGCAACAAGGTAACTTTTCTTTTGTTCCGTGTAATAATGTCTGAGAATTCTGACGAGGATTTTATGATTACCTACTTAAGCGGGTACAGCGCTGCGGCTTGTTAAAACTTGCTCTTCGAGGCGTCTACCGCGGTCTGAAACTGTATTTAAATGTACAATGTCCAATAAAAAGTCTTGAAAGTATGGGTAGTTAGACATTTGTTAAATTGGCACAGTTATATAGCTTGCTACGAAACCTGGGGCCACTGTAAGATTTATAAGAAAACTCACGGTTACCCTAAGGGCGATGGAAAGGGCTATGATCGGAGTCACATTGCGCGATCGAATTAGAAATGAGGAGATCCGCAAGCGAACTAAGGTCACCGACATAGCCCGAATGATTGCCAAGCTTAAGTGGCAGTGGGCAGGGCACATTGCTCGCAGAAGAAGGCCGATGGGGCAGGAAAATTCTTGAGTTGCGACCACGTACCGGAAGACGCAGCGTGGGTTGGCATCCCGCTAGGTTGACCGACGATCTGCTAAAGGTCGTAGGTACCAGCTGGATGCTTTGTGGAGATCTCTAGGGAATGCCCAGCAGTGGGCGTTTTCCGGCTGATATGATGAAGCCTGAGACACTTGTATGGTAACCAGGGTTACTCACGGAAGTGAGTAGTATCAACTCCCACGAGCTTAGCACCCGTAATCACAAATATACTTGTCTATAAATAAATAAATTGGATTGTCGGTGGCCGAGTGGTTAAGGTAAAGTAATATTTGCTAAATTGCTACCGTGCTAACCTAAAGTTTATTTATTTATTCAAACTTCATGGACAATGAAGTACAAAGGCGGATATGAAGTTGCACAGTTTTATCTTCCAGAAATCGATTAATAAAATTTACAAAGTTGAAGACCCAAGTAGCACTAACATTCAAAAACCGATAAATTAATAGATCTAAAATGAATTGCATCGAACTAAAGATAAATCATCATCATCATCATCGTCTTAGCGCTTATCCCGGCCACTACCAGGGTCCGCTTTCCTACTCATTCTTCTCCATTTCGCCCGGTCTTCGGCATCCTCTCGTCGTAAACCGTTGGCTCTCGCAAATCGAAATAAAGATAAATAGCAATACCATAAAGCCAAGAGATTATGATAATGTCGTCAGTCGTTAGAGAGCCACCTATTTTTATTTGAAGGTAGAGCGGGCTTTGATAACGGCTCAATCGTGCGAGCCGTTACAGCAACGGCAAATTCACAGCGCGTTCTCAAAGTTTGAACGCACTAACGCGAAAATACACCGACAGAACACCCATGTAACTTTCCAACTCAGCAATAACACCGAGGTTTCATATTTTCTCTCCAGTCGGCAATCTTCGGAAAGTTCCGACCTATTTAAGAAGAATGCGTAGCAACATTTGGCCCAATTACTTTTTCCACCGACAGACTCTGGGGGAAAGTTTTAATTAAAGATTGAGCGAAATTATGACTCTGGACGTAAAGAAAAAAAATATTGCTCATTAAAATGAACGACGATGTCTGCGAAGACGTTGTAATTGAGCTGGCCTAAGTATCATTTTTAGGGAATATGAATATCTATAAAAAGGCGTCTTAAAAAAAATAAAGCTTATATGAATTTTAATTTAACACGCTCAAGCGCTTCTTTATAGCAATGTAATTTCCAATGCCCCACCGGGGCTCATGTACCGAGACTGTGACTAGTAAAAAGAACTATTGAGAAACTGTGTACATGAAGGCAATAATAAATACATAAAATAATAGTAAAGTATGTAAAAGAAGGTAAAAGACAAAACAATTGAGCACGATAAATAAGAAATGTGAATAAAAAAAGCATCAACATGCCCTGGACCTGAAAAAAATTCATACGGATACTCTTTAAAATCAAGAGTGAAGCATAAAAATGGCCGCCCCTTGTGTGCTTGCTTTGATACTGTCACACTGGTGAGACAGCGCAGTACAAGATCAACCAAAATGGCGGCGGGATGTAAGAACATGTATATCTGTGTGAGTGTGTCAAACAAATAGAATAAGAATAATTTATTTACCACAATAGGTTACATACAGGATAGTAGGTAAGAAACAAACAAAAATTGCAATTTAGTATACCTTGAATTATAATAAAATAAATTGTCAAGAAATTGTCGTACATTGCATGCTTTACTTCTCTTTAGTGTAGAATGGCGTCTGTACATTTTTCAGATCCGTGGCCGCCATGGGGTTTTAGAGGTAGACAACCTTGGTGTTGCTAATGATTTTTTTTTATATTAGTCAAGACGCATTTGACCGCCATCTCACCTGTTGGTAAGTGACGATGCGGTCGAAGATGGAGCATGCCCGTCTTAAAACAGCCTATTCACTCCAGCCTTGAAGGCTTGTCTATAGGCAGCTGTGACCTCTTTCCATCAGGTGACCTAAATGCCTGTTTGCCTGTACCATATGACGGAAAAAAAGAAACTCCAGGCGTTTGAACATGATAAAGTACCAAAGATTCACACATACAACATTTCGCATGTATGACCGTAGCGTCCTGTGTACTTATTGTACACAAGGTCAGATGGCAGTCGCTCCACTGTATTTGCCTGATCTCCGAAATCCTGGATCATGGTCAAAGCGGATTCCGGACCCTCGCGGAGAGCACAATCGGGATATTGGCACCAAGATTATTATTTTAACCTTTTGGAAGAAGTAAAGTGTAACGTTAGCTAAAAACTAGGTACAGTGCATGAGCAATTTGAGGAAGGGAATGAGTAGTAGGTATTTGTCATTTATAAAATAGAGCAATACTGTGGAGTTTTATCAAACCATGTCCAGGCATTCTAACATGAATAACTCTATTTGTCTAATATTGTATTATATATGTATATATTTATGTTATTGGTATGTATGTATATAAGTATTTATTGAGTTTTTATATTAGTTAGTCATATTTACGTAATTATCTGTATCTTATTTTCTTATTGTGCACGTCCTTACTGCTTCTAGTCATCACGTTTTCTTTGCTGTAGGCCTGCTGGAAGAAATTTCTTCATAGAAATAAGTAGTGCCTTTTGTGTCATGTTTACATTTGCTTTGTATTTGTTTCCATTTTTGTGTACAATAAACGATTAAATAAATAAATAAATGAAATAGTACTAAAGATTAACACATTGCAATATCGTTTCAAAGTAAACTCGCATTCTTTACACATATTATTACATTAAACGGGACTCACTAGCAACAAACTGGCAATTCTATGCGAGGGTGGGACGCCTACCCTCATCCATGTGAGGCTAGGAAAACTACCCGCACATCATTGCAGCTGTCACCTCTCAACTGCAGTCTTCGTGGCCACGGTGGGTGTAACCCTACCGAAATATCGGGAAAACAAATCGAAAAAGTACGTCGCGTGTCATATACAATATCGCATTCACAGCCGTAGTATGGATTGTTCGGTTGAATCGTTTTAAGCACGTTCGAGTAAACAATGTGCTTCACTTGTTAGCCTCGACGGAGCTTCATTAGGCGGAGACAACGCCGTGCCATCGTGCCATCGCGAATCGACCGACGACTTACCGAGGAACGCTTTATTTAACCGTATTGGAAAAAAAGTAAACAACCCACTGAATGCCACACAGCTCTAGTGATGGCAGCTTGCGACCGATAAGGTTAAGCTACGCTCGCCGTGTCCGAAAACTGGATAGGTGACCGTTTCGACTTTGAGGCTAGTCGAGGTTCGAGCTCGGATGCGAGAACCTACGTCTTACGACGCGAGGATGCCGAAGACCGGGCGAAGTGGAGAAGAATGGGTAGGAAAGCGGTCAATAGCATAGGCCGGGATAAGCGCTAAGACGATGATTATGATTAATGTGAATAATTGAAAGACGGCATACAAATATTTTTAATGTTAAACTAAGTTTTCGATTAGTAGGTAATATTATTTATTATCCAAGCCGAAGTTTCCGACGCCATGCGCAACTAGCGGTAAAGTCGCAGCTTTCACTTACCATATTCTAATATTTCCGAACGCAGACTATGGGCACAAAGGGAAAAGGCTGCAAAACGGAGCCGCGCTAGAAGGTTATTCTCATTCAAATGAGTTTCCAACAAAATATTTCGACACTTTGATGTTTTAATATTTACGCGCCTTGTTCGTTGCGAGTTTTTCGCCGAAAAGTACAGTCAGAGCCTACAGGCACGAGGGGCGCCGATATTTCTGCGTTAATGGAATACGCTGCCAATGGGTATATTACAAAACACGTTTGCTAGAGAGCGGAGAATTTTCAAAGCTAAAATCTACTTTGAGCCAAATGGATCGCAGTACTAGCGTATTTCACTTGGCATTCTTTTTGAAATTTTTGTAGTAGTAGATCGCCTTCCAAGTTAATTAGAGGGCCTCTGTCATTGCCTGAAGATGAATAATTCGAAACCGGATGCTATTTAATAAAATTTGTGTAATAAAGTTGAACTAGTGTTCAAAAGGTGATTTAATTAATAATTTAGGGAGTGGAGAAAAGCAGGAGTTGGGACTTGTGTCACGCTCCCCTGAGCCATAAGCCCATTTGTCGTTGGGTACATTTTGATTTCGGTTTTGTTGTTATGTATTTTTTTATATATTTTTTTTTGTTTTCACAATTGTGAAATGTATATTTTATAACTTTTATAAGATGATAAATAAACGATTATTTATTTATTTTTATCAGTTAGTGAACCAGGTAGTGTCGCAAAATAATATGTCTACAACAAAAAAATTATTAAACAAAAGGTGCTTGATGTACGAGCTAGTCTATATAAATGAGTAAATAATTTGACGACCTGAATGGTTCAGTTGGTTAACTGCCGTTGGTGCCACGCAGAGGTCCCGGGTACGAACCCGGCCGAGCACTAATTGATGAAATTGAATTTCTTTGGGGCTAGATGCTGCTGTGTAAATGTGTACATTAATCCAAGCATATTAAGCAAGCAAGCAAGAATATTACGACACAACACGTGTCGTCAACAAGGAGGACTCGCTACTATCCTAACCCGTAGCTTTGCAATGTGAAAATCAGTTTCATGGACTCCAGGTATTTAACGGGGTGGATGTCAAGAACAAGTTTCTGTAACTGTAACACCCATTCCCCTGCCCCTAATACTTAAACCTACTTACTTACATAACAGAGATGTCTCTAGCTATAAGATGTGTAAATTACACATAAATACATTTGGCCGTACATCGTGATCGTCTAGCTTTTGATACATTACAAGGACCCTCTACTTTGTGTGTTCGATAAAATCGTACCTTAGCAGTCGAAATAACACCTTTAAGTTTATAAAATATTGCTAAATTAAAGGAACACTCAATTAAAGGAAATGCGTTTTAAAGAATCACCGACCGGAAAAGTAAATCGTACAACTAGCGGGAGATAACCAAGATAAACATGTGAACTCTAAACTATCCGTGAAGCAAATAAAACATAAGAAAATAACCACAACTATATAAATATAAAAATTAGGTTCGTCAAATGAATGCACCGTGTAAAATACGCGAGTCAAATGAAACATCAATTCCGCACATAAAGCAAGTGACAATCAAAATTTGTGTGAGTAGACAAAAAAAACAAAATATAACTTAAGAAACATGCAACTTAGCTCTAGAACTGATCATCATCATATCTGGTCGGCGGGCGATCGACGCACGTCGCTGCTTCCGAGCATTAACCTCTTCTTTCTTCGTGGCCACTCCTATCCCTATGGCTGCGAGATTTGCCTAACATAGACCTGACCCTAATGAGTTGTGAAATATGGACCTTTAGGTCTCGGAAATAGCCTAATCGATAGAAAAACCTGGGCTGACCTTCCAACCTACACACCAGGTCAACACATGAACATATAGACCACATGTCCTGCTCATGCGTCCAGCGAAACCTCGACATCGAACGACCCCGTAGTAACCTATTATCTACTCCGTTCAAACCGTCACACGTATTCCGATCATCTCGTCGTACTTAGACTCCGGCCTAATAGCTTGCAAGCGATCGAGAGACTATTATTTTAATTTTGTTTACGCGCACGCGGTATGTATCCCTATTGGTGTCGGGACGCTAATGGCTGAGCCCACCTATCGATCTAACTCGATTTTCCATGTCCGCTGGTAAAAAGGTCGTTAAAGCATTAAAAGCACAAAATTCTTAAGCGAAAACGGGTCAAAGCCATACCAAGATCCGGTGGCAAACCCACGGTAATAAATTACCGTCAAAGTACATGGAGCACAAATCAGTTTCCTGATCCTACTCATCAAGAGCGGTCCGAACCTGGTTCCCTGTGTAGTGATGTTTTCTATGGGCGGGCCGGGTGGTAAACGTGTATAAACAACTTTTCATTTTATTCCCAATAAAAGCACATTGAGTTAAAATGAGTAAATTACACGAGAAAGAAAGAACCCCGCCACGTTTATTGTCACTCGGTCACAACAGGTGCCAGAGGCTCGGCAAGAGGCGCAGAACACATTACCAGAACTGTGCCCATATGTGTACTCTAAGTGATAGTTTATTTTTATTTATTTAGAAGTTGAGAATTATTTTTACGGATGTATCGGATTTAATTATTCTAAACAGTGTATTTAAAGGGAATTAGTAGGGAACTAGTGATCGGTTTAATTTCACTAAATAACTTTCAGTACCTAACAGAAAACTATGCCTATCTTCATCTTTCACTCTTTAGTATAACTATGTGATGGCCCTACCAAAATATAATTATAGCCACCATAAAATATATAGGTAATTCAATATCAGACTTACTGCAAAAGCTCGTACAAAACGCAAGTCACCAACATACCCGAGTATAAACTAAAATAGTGGACGATAGACAACACTACGAAACCACCACACAAGAGATACCTAATGCTCGTACAAAACGTAGATTATCAACTCTAGCACACGACAAAACTCTCGAAACTACCACGCGGTGCCTGCGCGCACTCCTCGTATTAAGGAAATATCCCACGCCGAAGAACCACACAGTCCCGGGACCTTAGACCAACTGTCGTTCCCGTCTTTTTTTACTTAGCCCCTCAACCCCGCATCCTACAGCGTGATAAGCCCAACCATTGACCAACATGTGTTACTCAATTCCTCTATGAATGACAGGGTCCGCTCGTCGAAATTCTTTGTTTTCTCCGGGAGTATCTATCGCCTTTGTATTTAAAATATATTGACGCAACGCTAATGATAACGCAGGTCATAAAAGTAAAGAAATGCTCTCGCGTGCCATAAAGACAAAAGCGCGTACCATTTTTGTTATAAATTTTACAATAGAGACTAGGGAACAATATGCCTGCTGTGAAGGAAGGAAGTCAGCGCCGTTTCTTAGTTAATTGCCGACCCAAAACATCTTAATAAATCCTGTTTCAGACAATAGCCTACATGTGTGCAGCGGCGTCGATTAAGGTCCCGAAAAAAGGCATTTCGAAAACGATAGTTTGTCTTATTTGTTCTATGGTATTTCCAAATTGCTAAAGCGATGACAATGCACCCCAATATAAAACTCGCCATTAAAGTTGTGTCCTATTATTTTGTCACCCGAACTTACGCATTTAAACACGACATACGAATACTTTTCAAAATCACATACTTATAGTGATGTAGGTAATAACTAATCTACTGGAACGCACTTATGGCACATAAGGATCGTTACAGTACCCCGGCAAGGTAACAAAATACCTAGGCGAATTTAAGCTTGATGCGTGGAATTCGCTGCGTTAAACACTTGGGCTACTGGGATCGAGGTATTTTTAGGTCACGGGGATAATAGAGAGCAATTCACCCCCAGCAATGTAGCTAATTAATATAAAATAAAAATAAATAAAGAAATAAAAATCGTTTATTACATCTATCTCACACTTGGCACAGTACATTTGGGCACAATATATGACAATGTAAGAAAAAATGGGATTGGGACAATGCTATCGTTACTTCGTTACCTGTGCCATAAGGAGACGTACAGTGGGGCCAAACTCAGCATAAGCCACGGCTGACGCCATGGCGCTGGTTTTCAGAGTCAGATATAGCAGATTCGTTAATTACTGTAGACCCTTGTACGATACGAAACGATTTATTCAATGCCACTTTGAGAATATTTTCCATTGCAGCTATAGTACATACAGGGTATTTGTCAAAATAAACTGTCTGAAAGAAGGGACTTTCAGCTGTCCCTAAGGATACAAGAACTCATACTTGAAACCTAGAATTTTTTATTTAATATCAATATATTTTTATTTCAGGCAAAAGTTTACTATAGTAGTAGTACCCGGATAGTAAATTAACGCCGGATAGGCCGGATACCGGATAGTAACCGGATATCCGTTTCATCTCTACTCTTTATTGCACACAACATTACAAAAAATAAAATTTAACAGGTATTTTCAAACATTGTGCAGTACGTTTACAACTATGTATACATGCAAATATTTCGTCCATGTATCGTTCGTTTCGGGCTAAAATTATTGCATGAATGCTTTAAATATCTGCACAGGATTTGCAGAATTTGATTGTTCTCTTGCATTGTACATGAATTTGAAATACATAATACCTTTTATCAGTGGAAGACAACGTGTTATCCCACTCTGCGCGTCAGCTGGTCCCAGCCAGAGTTGGGGGGGCTGCGGTGCTGCGCTGCGAAGTGTCCCCACAGGCTGGCATCATCGACGTAACTTGGCTCCAGGATGGACTGCCTTTGGGGCTGGGATATGCGGCAGCTGGTAAGATCTTGACTACTATTAGTTCTCTGTTCTTATTTATTTATTTAAAACTTCATGCACGTATAAAGTCTTAAAGCTTCATAGCTTTCTCTACCAGTCAACCGAAGAGTTGATAGTATGAGAAATTACAGGGCGGTGCAACATGATTGACACAAATATTGGTGAATACATTAAATCTAATTGCATTAGATTGAATCGGTATGACTAGGGTTGGCAAAAAATTTCAATAAGAATATAGGAGATTTCTATTTAGGGTGTCAAAAAAATTATATCCATTTAAAAATGTATGTCTGTTAAAATACCCCATGAAACCCCTCTCAATATATAAATAAAAACATTCAAATGTATCAACCTCGCACGTCACCGACCAAAAACTTCATATCCCAACCAACGCATTCAGCAAGTCTCCACGAAAATCTGAATAGAATTTCTGTTGTAGACTCCCGGTGGGTGTCAGGTGCCGGCGGCTTGCTTCTTGGATCAGACCTGACGCATTCGGACGTCCAAGCGGAATACTCATGCGTGGCGCTGGATACTCCGAGTCCTAGTATCAAGCTCACGACTGATGGTGAGAACACATATGATTCTACTGCTACGATGTTGATTTTATGCCTTTCCCGTGGGCTCTACAGACGTCCGAGAAAGTGCCGTACACAAACATAAATCATCTATAATAGGTAGAGGTTAAAGGTAAATGATTAGGTATGTTGATTTTTAAGAGGGAGGCAAACGAGTAAGCTTGCCTAATGGTAAGTGATCACAGTCGCTATCAATCGACCACGCAACTAATTGCTTGCGGGGATGTGGGAGGGTGAAGTGTCGATGAACGCAGGTCGCGAAGCAGGGAGGGAGCATTTTGTCATCAAGTGACATTTCGAGGTGAAACACTGGAGCTCCCTACCCCGCGCCCACGCGTTCAGCCCCGGAATAACCCCGAAACCCCCTTCCCGCTTACCTCACCGTGGCGGATATACCAGTTGTGTGGTCGATTTATCACTGCCGCAACACTAGAGAAAGGTGTAAGCATATTTTCAATAAAGTGTTCCTTCATTCATATTTCAACTTCGCCTTAAGGCTTCGCTACTGCGGAATTAGGCTCTACACCTATTGCTCCTATTGCCCCATATAGACTCTATTGGTGGAGACCAATACCACAAAAAATCTTTCAGAAGACGTACTTCCAAAAGCTGTAAGCATATCACTTCACGACAAGACAGCCCATAACGTAATCTCTCATAGAATATCACTAGTTTAGTGTTATTTATAGTTGTTACATTGTTTATAATTAAGTTAAATTTTAAATAAAAAAATAAGAGTCCCTTGCTTATTTACTGGTTTTGACTAATTGATATTAATAATTTTATATCTGAAATTTTAATCTTATCAAACCACATTACAGTCACTGTTCAACAGACGAGTACTATTAGAAAAGTAGAAAGTATCAACTTTAAAGTCAAATCAAATCAAATCATGTTTATTCAGTTTAGGTTTTTTACAAACGCTCATGAATGTCTTAATATTAAACATTACAATAATTTTATTGTACATAAATAAAATAAAATGCTTCAGCGCCGCGGCACCACCACCACAGTAAAATTACCCTGCAAAGAATCACCGTCGCGGGTCCCATTCCAACATGGAGACGAGCTAACCTTTTAACTTTATACAATATTCTATTTCCTGGTTTTATAAAGTTATAATTAAGAAATATTCATACAAATTTAATAAAGTCCATTAATTTCCAGATAGCAGTTGGTTGGAAAATATTGAATTGAATTCAATTGAAGCAAAAGTTGGAGATTCTGTGATATTACCTTGTATTTTACGGCACATTACTGGTCATACTATAAGGTAAGTACGTTAACCCATATTTTCAATAATTATAATTATGATGCACACAGTAATTTCGATGTACGCTATAATTTAGAATAATATGATAGGTTCTTAAAACTACTAAGTCCTTCAGTTGGCAGCGTCAAGATGCATCTGGGATATGGAGTCAAGTAAGCGAAGGTACAGTCAGAGGAGGGACCCTGATTCTGCTGAACGTGAGGCCTAACCAGGGTTCCCGATACGCCTGTTCTGTGTCAGCCGAAACTGCTTCAAGACTCGTCACCAGACTGGTGGTCTATGAGCCACTGACTGCCACTGTTGCTCCGAATCCACTGGTTAGTTGAGTATGAAAAAAAATATGAACCTAAGTAGACGGACCTGTAAAAAAATAAGGACGCCTGCTATTCTGCACTAAAGAGAAGTGAAGTCTGCAATGTATGACGATTACTTGACCTACACGCTCACACAGATACACGCCTGCCAATCCACCGCCATTTTGATTGATTTTGTACCGCGCTGTCACGCCTGTAAGTGTCAAAGCAGGCACACAATAAATGAGCGGCCATTTTGATGTTTCGCTCATTATTTTAGAGAGTATCCGTCCGTATTTTTTTAGGTCCGTGCCTAGATTAATTATTTAAATTGAACAGTATTGGACGGCTAAAAAGCACTCGTATTTGCTACCTTCTGATATACAGCATATACAGAGTGTTTGGTGCATGGTTAGATGAGTACGGGAGAGAGGTGGGAGCGTTTGTCCTCAAAAAATGATTTGGTCCCATGGTTTCGTAGTAATAACTTTTACCTCACCACTCCTCGTTTGTCGAACCATCCGCCAAACAGCCTGTATAACCAATTCACACCAACATTATAAGTCAATAAGACAAATAAATATTCACACCACATCTTCCAGATGCTAGGCACTGGGGGCACAGGATACTTCAACTGCACAGTCCAAGGGGGGCGAGGTGGGGGGGTCACCTTGAGTTGGCAGCACGAAGGGAGACCACTGCATTCGCCACAACCGCGCCTATCCTTGGGACCTGTGCGGAGTCACCACGCAGGGCTGTACCAGTGCACCGCACATGACCACACCGAGTCAGCTGTTGCAGCAGCTGAGCTGATTATAGCTGGTATTTTTGCGACCTAGGGGTTTAAAAAGGCCACATTAGCGCATTCGTTTGTCACAAACTTATCTGCAGCGTCGCTGTTGTTGATATTGATATGAAAATTGAAAATGGCGTCACTTAGTTCCAGTTTTAGCCACCGGATCCGATTAGTTTGCGGCGCTCTAATATTATGAATCATAATATGAAACGGTAATGTGGCCTTTTTAGACCCCTAATAACTTGCTATTTATCGATTGCTTTGGTAACGTAGACAATATTAGTTGTTGCACAACTTTCGCTTACATCGGTTGATATATAACTATCCGAAAATTCCAACAGTCACGTGATTTCAGACAGACCTCCTAGACTGGTTTCGACGTTCAGTGAAGCGGTCACCAGGATCGGCCAGAACATTGCCCTGAGGTGCGCCGCTACTGGAGTCCCTCCTCCGAGGATAATCTGGACCTTAGACGATAGACCTTTGCCGTCAGCTCCTGATAAGTAAGTTTATTTTGATATTCACTATTATTGATCTCAGGTGCGATGTGAATCTTTAGTTTTAAGAAGTGTTTTGTTTCCTTGCTCAAAGAAGAAAGCCATCATGCTCCCGTTCTTGTTGCTTTTGTAGATCGTTCCAGGTTTTTCTTTTACTAGAGGTCGTTTAAAACAAAGAACTACCTTATTCAAAGGTCATAATTCAATCGACTTAATTGTTGTGAAGAAATATGGATGTATCACACATTAAAGGCCATGGTGGCTTGAGCCTCCTCCACTGAGTTGCTACAACTTGCCTATTTGTCTGCCGAATTACAAAAAAATAGTTTTAGTTTAGTTTAGTTTTTATTTATTTCTCAGAGATACAATTTTCACATAAAATTATTACATAAAATATAAAAGTATGTATCGAGATAGTCATTTTTATATAAATACCCTACTGGTATTAATTATTATTATTTAAGTAAATAAAATCATTTATATGTCATTAACAATGCACTAACAATCATTGACTTCATTAAAATTATAAATAGGGTACCTATTTAAATTACAAATATAAATTTTAAAATGTTCCAATTAAAGTATATATGTAAAATTAAAATTAAAATTTCGGCTTTAAATAATTATATAATGTCAATTTCATTTAAAAAATATTGTCAATTAATATGTAATGTAAAGTCAATAAGATTAAATAAATGTCAACAAATTATATATTATAAAATAATGGATTTCATAAATACATTATTAATAATGCAGTATGTGCCTAGCTAAAACTTTTCATTTATATATTCATTTACTGAATAAAAAGGTTTATCTAACAAGAAGTTTTTGAGAAGGGTGGCAAACTGCGAGTAGCTACTGGCATTTTTAATTTCAGATGGCAGGTGTTCATAGTACACTGGCCCAATGACACGAGGATTTTTAGTCGCCAGTGTGGTATTGTGTTGCACCGATTGCAGTTTACCATTTTGGCGAGAACGACTTTTAATACGTGTGAACGAATCAATATTACGTCTCGTAAATATAATTATTTCATAAATGTATTGGGAAACTTGAGTCATTATTTTATTTTCAGCGAAAATTTCTCTGCAGGATTGCCTACTTTTTGCCCCTACTATTATTCTTATTGCTCTTTTTTGTGCAATCAAAACCCGTTTTGCGTCTGTTGAGTTTCCCCATAGAATTATTCCATATGATAATAAAGAATGGAAATACGCAAAATATGTTTGGCGCAGGATTCCCAACGAAACAATGGGTTTCAGTTTCCTTAAGGCATATGTTGCACTGGATAATTTTGCGCAAAGGTTGTCTTAGTGTATTGTCCACTTCAATGTAGAATCAATATGCAGTCCTAGAAATTTACTACTAGAGCACAAGGGAATCGGGGTACGCAATACCTGCAAATCACGTTGAACTCGTCCAGAAAATAATATAATTTTGGACTTCTTAGTGTTAAGTATGAGACCGTTACAACTAAACCACTCATTCAGCTTAGAATATGCATCCTGAATTTCATTTTCTAATTTTTCATGTGTCGGGGCCTTCACTATTACCGTTGTGTCATCCGCAAAAAGCACAATTTTATATTCTTTCATAAAGTTTGCTAGGTCATTTATGAAAATCAGGAATAGTGTATTCCCTAGTGATGATCCCTGTGGAATGCCTATCGATATGTTACCAACGTATGACCTGTACTTTTTTCCATTTATGGGAACTTCTACCGTCTGTTTTCTGTTAAATAAGAAAGACTTTAATAGTTTTTGGGCGTTCCCTACTATTCCATACCGTTGTATCTTGTCAATTAGAAGGTTATGATTAACAACATCGAATGCTTTTGATAAATCGCAAAATATTCCAGCAGTTTTAACTCGTTTGTCTATATCACTAATGACAGAGTCGACCAGTTCATGGGCAGCCAATACTGTGGATTTACTTTTGCGGTAGGCAAATTGTTTATCTGCTAGAATGTTGTTTTCTTCCAAATGACTAATTATAGATTTTGACATTATGCATTCTATGATCTTTGATATTATTGGAACTATAGTAATTGGGCGATAGTTGTCAACACTTGCCTTCTCGCCACTATTTTTATATACTGGACATACGCGGTTACTTTTAAGAATATCAGGATATATACCAGACTCAAAAATTTCATTTACTAGTGTTACTTAGATATTGCTGATCACAGGCCACGCTACAAGTAATATATTCCCAGATATGTCATATATATCCATTGTTTTTGGAGACTTTAATATTTCTCTCATTATTTTAGTGAGATAATCATTCGTGACTTTAGGCAGCTCAAAGTGAGGAATTTTAAGATCTTCTGTATATTGTTCTAAGTATTTAATGGCAGCTGCGTTATTAGCATCAGTTTTACATTTGTTTGCTATATTTAAAAAATGATTGTTGAACATGTTAGGTATTTCAGTAGGAGGTACATAAGATTTGTTAGAATCTATTAAACTAAATGTATGGGAAGTCAATTTTTTATTCGATACTTCCTCGTTTATAATCCTCCATACTTCTTTAGATATATTGTTTGTGCAGTTTATTCGTTGATCTACATAATTTCTACGTGCTTTAAGAGTCTCAGATTTCAGTAGTTTACCACATTTTTTTATCGAGGTCAGTATGTGTTCATTATTTTTATATTGTTGCCTAATACAGTTTAAATTATTTATTTTTGTTAAGTGGTTATTTATTTCCTCAGTCATCCATGGTATATAATTAGTTTTACCCTTTTTTATTTTTTTAACCGGAAAGTGAATGTTCATATAGCTAATTAGAATGTCAAATAATTTTTTAAATTTATTGTTAATGTCCAATTGTGTATTATTAATAAATGTCCAATCATAATTAATCAAATCTAAATAAAACGAATGTATTGCATCTTTTTTATAAATACGACGTTCGATCATGTTTGTTTTTAAGTTATTTGAGGGTAGCATGTCAACTTTGTAAATTTGAGCATTGTGATCACTGATTGCCATTTCAATTGGAGATACATTAAATAATGGTTTATCAGATCGTGATATTATACCACAATCAATGGATGACTGGCACATATTGGTCACTATATAATAACATAAATAAAATGGAAAATACAGCTCATTTAATAGTCTATGGAGGTCCTAGCTGATCTAGGTCAAGACTGTCCCCAGATTCAAGGAAAAATCATAATATCCACGCTTGACAGGAGGGTTGGAGATCGCAGTGCTAAAACTACAATTCTGATCTAAATTTCTGATCTAAGGAGGTCCTTGCTAGTTCGACTTAAATACAAAAGTCGCCTTGTATGACACCCGTAAATAGTAGTAATAGGGGTAGTTCAATATTCTACTCTCCCGGCATTACACGGCTAGTCGTTTTAAATATGTCGCGTTTAATTAGGTATAGTCGAATGAGGATCAATCATATTATGGTAGAATTTTATAGGTTGGTCGATAAAATCTGAACGCATTTTCATACCAATGAACCCCAATGAATGAATTTTTAAACTCCATTTTGAAATTTCAAGCGCAATGAAATATGGGCTTTATTTTGTGTAGCGTAAGGTTTAGCCGGGTGTCGAATGACGTCATCAGACATGTCAAAATCACAATGTTCTACCGCATATACTATTATCTTCTCTGGTTTAACAGATATCGTGAAAATTTCATCGTGAAGTCAGTAAACAAATCGTTACAGATCCTAATTGGGTCATGCATTCTGCAATACCGAAAAACACAAAGCCAATTATTGTTTGAATCAATTCCTGTAAGTTTAATGGCATCCAAAGCACATTAATCATCATCTGTATTAATCGGACATCTTCATTGTTCCCCCTTTTAGTATAGAGGCATATTGTACCCCATAATACGCCTTTGTGCCCCTTACATCGCTTGAAGCTTAGACAGCATCGTAATCCCATTTGGCAAGGACCAATCGGATTTCACTATCGGCTCTATTGTCTAGTCTAAGTCTGCATCCTGATTAGGTAATATGGGAAGCGAGAGCTGCATCGATATATTGTCTGATTTGACTTGCTCAATTAAATTCATGATTATTTGAACTACCTTATAGGGAAAAGACTGGATAAGTGTGGTTAATATGGAGATAGCTTTTGTTTGCTACTTCATCCGTGTAAAATTTCACACAAAAATATGTTAAATTACTTCTCGTGCTATTCTGGTTTATAAGCTAAAACTGTAAATTTACATCAAAATTTGTTATCTTTTACGGAAAAGAGTCAGAAACATCCATCCAAAAATCTATCCTTTCTTTATTCCTATGGTTAAACTCCATACAAAAGTAGTTTGGTCATATTTTCCGTATAACGCTATGAAAGCCAAAGAAAGTACAGTGTTAGTAGTATAGTTTTTTTTAATAGTTTGTATACGTGATTCAGAAACCAATATCTATGCTTGTGATTTTTCAGATTTTCGTTAAAATATTTTCATTCATGGCCGTGTGGTGTCCGGCAGAGTAGAATAGCACCAACCCCTTACATTCATGGCGAATAATATTTTCGAGGCAAAAGATCAAGAGTCTCCGTAGTCTGGAAAATGGGCAGCAGCATTTTCCATTATTATATTTATACACTGCGATCTCCAACCCGCCTGCCAAGCGTGGAGATTATGGCAATAACCTCCCCTTTCGTGGGAGAGGCCCTAAGTCCTGCAGTGGACTGTTACGGGCTGTGATGATTTTCATTCAAATTTACACGGGATTTAATATTATTCTAAACCCGCTGGAGTACGCTCGGGGGAAACTAGCCTTAATGAATATTTTTAGCATTTTTATGGAAATCGCTGGGCAAACTGGCTGATTTGAAACCTAAGGGAAAGTGGTCACCGCTGCCTTATACATTAGAAACACCAATGCGTTTCCCACCTCTAAAACCCCGGGACAACAATTAGGCAAATGCTACGCTCCTCCTCTGCCAATGCCATGCTTTCCATTGAGAATAAATCTTGATTCAGATACAGCGTCAACACTCGCGCAGACACCATGCCTGGAGCTGAAGAAGGGACGATAGTATCGACTCTCAGTGTAACCATAAGGTCAGCAGACGAAGGTGGTCGATACGGATGTAATGCAACGAATTCTAAAGGTTCCCATGCCCACCATGCAAGACTGAATGTTTTTGGTAAGAACGGAAATTATTTACATGACGATAATGAAGTGAGTATTTAAATTATTGATAGTTAAAAAAGAACATATCTTCCAGGTCCACCGAATATAAGATATTTACCTGCAATTCATGTGAAAACTGATACAGATGTTGTATTATATTGTCCGTATTCGGGATATCCTATCAAGTAAGTACCTTACGAACAGGACACATTTATTGATTATTATTGGAATTTGAACAACTTTGTAACATTTGGAATTCTTCTAGAGAAGTCATATGGAGGAGAGAAGATGGTTCAGCTTTAGATGACTCATCTGAGCATGGTGATGAGCGAGGCATGCTTAGGCTAGCTTCTGTGAGGAGCTCAGCAGCTGGTAGTTACATTTGTGAAGTGCAAGCTGAGAGCGGGGAACTAGCTAGGAGGACTGTGCGGCTTGAAATACATAGTATGTACACAAAGACTATGAGTATATGAAATATTTATGTGATTCCTTGTCATCAAAAATGTCGTACTGACCCGAGTAATTCTTCGTATCAAAAACTTTTACTATCATATATTATTTTAACAATTAGGTTTTGAATACCGAAGTAAACCATCCTATTCAAACATAGATAAAAAATTGACTTGCAGACAACAACTCTCGTTGAGTATTCATATTCTGTGGTTGATTTGATTCTACCTTCGATCTACGTTCCGTAATAGTCATCCAAAGTATTATTTACTAGTCTCTCTGTAAATGATACATGCAATATGGCGCTTACGGGATGTTGGAATAATACGTAACTTATCACGTTTAGACGTATAATGAATCAAATTCCTTAGCCTTACAAAAATACCCTAAGTACGGGGTGAGGTAAGCGCTACACACTACATACAGCACTGTAGCATTTAATTACTCCTGCCCCACAGAACCTCCAAAGATAGCTCCATTCCAATTCCCGGACGAACTGGAAGTGGGCGGCAGCACGCAGGCTACGTGCAGCTTAGTTTCGGGTGATAAGCCTATACAGTTCACTTGGCACAAGGATAACTTGCCCATACCGTCGACGTTGA
This sequence comes from Blastobasis adustella, assembly GCA_907269095.1. Taxonomy (NCBI): domain Eukaryota; kingdom Metazoa; phylum Arthropoda; class Insecta; order Lepidoptera; family Blastobasidae; genus Blastobasis; species Blastobasis adustella. The sequence goes on from OU026120.1 coordinate 639,868, forward strand.
AAGTAAGTAAGACTATAATTATCTACGTATTGGTTATACATAATGTTTACATAAGATTTGTATGTGAATATATGAATTTTTAAAGATGTTTTTCTATAATTATGAAGTCTACTGAAAAGTCTTTTATTTTAAATACCGTAATCTAGCTACTTAGCAAACATCTAAATCCGTTATAGGCGTCAATAGGTAACCAATATAGACACACAAACTTTCATATTTATGATATTAAAGGGGAATAAATTGATTTTAATAACATAGGGTACGGCATGACAGGTCATCTAATTGCAAGCTTCTGCGACATTTGCTGCTATTTAGTAAAAATGTATTGTTTTAAATAACTGCTGGGTTTCACAATACTGTGTATTGGATCTTTGTTCTTACTTGCTTTGGTGACATGTTTCACGACAGCACGATTCTTAAGAAACAATATTGTCAACAGGTTGAGCAGAAAAACATGGACTTCTTTTCGATCATGATAATCCAAGAGCTCACATCCATGCATAGCGGGGAATACTCCTGTCGAGCTAGCAACGACTTTGGTTCTATCAGCCACATCGCTCAATTAACAGTGAAAGGTATTCCTAATTTTAAGATCGTTTGGATGGTAGTGAAGTGAATAGTTTAACATTTATAGTAGCTTTTCCATGCAGAGCCGCCTACGTGGGTGTGGAGAGCACAGAACACTTCGGTGTCAGCTGGGGCGGCTTTGCTTCTTCCTTGTTCAGCTAAAGGCCAACCTTCACCGAGGATATCGTGGGAGTACTCTTCAGGTAAGTTCGAGTTCTCTTCTTTATTATTGCGTTCGTACTGTGCTTTTTGTTGATTCAAAGATATATCACTGTGTCCAATTAAATGAAGATATTTTGATTTGATTTGAGGAAGTTGTCCCTTTGATATATATTGTTCAAAAAATTATGTTGCTGGACTTTGGTAAAATACAATTTTAACGAGTTCTCTGTGAAGTTGAGGGATAAAGGCAAATTTTGTAATAATTTACCTTTAAAAATAAATTTTTGCCCAATGTTTCCGTAGACAGGAAAATGGGCAGCAGTGTTTTCCATTGTTATATTTATACCACTGCGATCTCCAACCCGCCTGCCATGCGTGGAGATTATGGCAATAACCTCCACTTACATGGGAGAGGCCCTAAGTCCTGCAGTGGACTGTTATGGGCTGTGATGATGAAGTATCTAAAATCTCTTGTTATCGTCACTTTCGTATTCTTGTATTCGCCAGGTCAATTGCTATTATACATTGTAAATGTTTCACTCGCTTATTCATCATTATTAGCATGACTTCTTCCGTTGTTCAGATGGCGAGATCTGGCGTCATGTGCTATGGGGCCAGTCTGAGACCACTGACGTGAGTGGAGGGGTGATTCTGGTCGATGGCACTGTGTGGTTACGCGCAGCCACCCCTGACCACGAGGGTTGGTACCGATGCACAGCGAGGGTCCAACATTCCTTTCTTCATCACACGTTTTATCTAGATGTAAGAGGTAAGGAAGGCTTTCTTAAAGTCCTGTTTATGTTAAGTACCTTCTTATATTTTTCTTTGTAACGTTTTCATAAATTAAAATGTGCTAAGAATAAGTGAAATGTGATTCTACAATAACTATAAACAAAAACTGACATAATATATGAAAAAAAGGTATAGTCATAACGTAACACCCGTCAACACAAATGAATTTACAAAAAGCTTTGCCCAAACGTAGTTAGATTAAAAGTGAAATTATATATTTTTGTGTTGGCGTGCTTAATTGTTTCCCAAGATCACTTTAATTCTGTAGTATACCCATACTTTGTGATTTTGTTTAAAAATTCACCTGAAATTAACCATCCTGACTTTTGCACTTTGTCGGGCCCTTTTCAAAGCAAAAGCATTTGATAGCGAAGTATTGACTAACAAAAGCTGTCTTTTAAATTTTTCCTTTTCACTTTTTGACTGGTTGATCAAAGGATCTGTTTCGTTTTAATGCTTTTTATATTTCCATCAGAGCCTCCGAGACTGAGCCGGGGGGGAGGTGGGGGTGAAACCAGATGGGTGGTGAGGGGGTCTTCAGCCCACCTCACGTGCACAGTCAGGGGGGAGCCTGAAATCCACTTGCACTGGACACATGACTCGAGGCCCCTAACCTTGCAGTAAGTTTTAGTGTTAAGATTTAAGGGTTTGGTTTTGATTCTCGGTGGAAATGAATATGTTAGTGCTATAGACTTGTGCTGTAAGTGCATTGACAATGGATTTAGTTCAGCTTTTAAAACTAGTGAGTATATAACTCTATCAAGGTGAATAAAACAAAATTCATCGACTGTTTCTGGACTGGAAATCCTAGCTTTAGTCCGCGACTTTATCCGAGTACAATTCGGTTATCCCGTGTTACCGCGGAAACAACATCGAATTTCTGAATCAATTAAAGCCGATGTAAATATGTATTATTCTGGGTTACAAGCTGCAAAATTTCTTTTAAATCCGTTCAGTACAATTTGCGTGATTATTAATAAATATCCATGCAAATATCTATAACTTATGTTAATGTAAATGGAGTTTCGCATTTACAGTAACACAATTCAAATGTCTCTTTTTTGCTTTAATTGTAAATTCGGATTGTTCAAGGAGTGACTTTTTTCCCTTTTGAAGGTTTGATTCGCTGATATTACCCAAGGGCTTATTTATTATGATGTCATTATGAAATAAGATGTGAATTGGATCAATAAAGCTGATCGTAAAAGTGTGTTTATTAGCCATTTGCCCCATTTGCCCCTTAATAAAAAAATGTTTAACGGGAGAAAAGGTATTACTTGTAATAGATCCATAATCGTAAAACATTTTGGAAATCGTAATTTTATCGTAATGGAATTTTGGTAAACGCAATCAGTTTTTATTGTGTGATTTTTCGCCTGAAGATTTATTTCTTGATTTCAATTTGAATAACTTATTACCACAAGAAACTGATTTAAATTACCGAATACTCTAGAGCCTAGCTATTTTTTATTTGTTAATTTGATTTGCTTGATAATGTCCTTCATTAGAGTCGCTGTGGCAACGTTGAATTTGTTACTCTTATTACGTTAATCTATACTGTAGATACTTGAATATTTCTCAATGCTCGATCATTTTTGCTATATTTAATGAGGTTATTAATAATCAAAGTTGCTTATCACTCGTGAATATTTTGTTCGTTCGCTTATAAACCTTCCTCTAGAATCACTCTAACTATCGTTAAAAATCGCATTAAAATCCGTTGCGTAGTTAAGAATAGATATAAGCGTACCTATATAAGGACAAACGGCGGGAAGCGACTTTGTTTTATACTAGGTATAGATAATAGAATAACTTCATACATTGTTCGATATGGCATAAATCTTAAATCCAATAAATGACGTAGCGTGACATCAATAAGGTGGAAGAATTCGCAATAAGCGAAGGCCGCCGACTGCTTTTCATTGTAACGGGCTTGGTTCAATTGTATTCTTTATTTATGTATGCAATAAACCATTTTCATTCAAACACAACTGAACGGTAGGAGTAGTTTCTAATGGTTTGAATGTATTGAGGACTCAAAACCGAGTGAAATAATTACCTCTCTTCAATAGGTCTAAAGATCGTCGGTGGCCGAGCGGTTACAGTATCCGACTCGTAAGCCAGAGGTCCTGGGTTCGAATCCCGCTCCGGCCATGTACCAATGACTGTTTTCTGAGTTATGTACATTAGTTAAATACTAACCGATGCTCTTACGGTGAGGGAAAACATCGTGATGAAACCTGCACATTCAGTATGTTGTAACCATGATCCAATCTGGTCAGGTTCCCCTGATAGCAGGGTCATTGAGGTCAGATGGCAGTCGCTCCACTGTAATTACCTGACCTGCCAAATCCTGGATCATGGTCAAGGCGGACCCCGGGCTCTCGTTCTCGAGAGCACAACCGGGACATTAACGCCAAGATGATTATTTTTTATTATTAATAGGTCTAAAGATCATGATGCGATATGTGACCCAGTCAGAAAAGGATTTGCTTACAAAAACTAAAGGATTCTATCCTACTACGTAAGGTACATAACTATGCTTCAAAAGCGTGCTCGCTCATTCGCAATGAGGTCACGTTACGAAAGCTAGAGGTCACGAAGTCTTGCATTGAACTCAGCTTGAACACAGATTCCTGACATAACTCAGCGGTCGGGAGGGGTTGGCGTTTGAGGTAACAACATTAGCACTCTACATATATATTATATCTTATCGAACATTATATCATATACTGTTATATCATACACTACATTATATCATAGCGAACGACTTAATATCATGGTGTGACTATTACACGTAGAGATACCGAAGGATCTCTTGCAGTGCCGTCTCGTTACTGAACGCTGAGCCTTACAATGCTACTAATATTTTAAATACCAAGGTTTGTAAGGATGTTTGGATGTTTGTTACTCCTTCACGCAGAAGCTACTTAGCGGATTTTGATCAAATTTTGCAGTAATCAAGCTTATAACCCAAATAATACAGTCTATATCGAAATTCTATGTGGTTCCCAAGGGGATGGGTCCGTAACGTAAAAACCGAATTTCACGCTGATGAAGTCGCCGGTAAAAGCTATGTAGTAATAACCATCAAAAGTACATACTTAATTTTGACAAAGGACTGATGCTGTGCTTTTTCAACAGACGGAAGTTTTGAGTCCAAATTTCAATAGAAAAATCGATACAAATTGACAAAAGTCAGTGAAATTTGCAAAAAAAATATTCCATTACATTTTCTCTCGTTATAACTATTTTTTTATGCTACGCCGCGACAAACAGGCAGACAGCCCACCAGATGGTACTTGGTAACTGTCGTCCTAAACATCTACGATTCATGCATTTAGGTTACAGGCGAAAAAAATGCAGAACCGCAGATGCGTTGTCACTGTGAGGACAATGAAATGCCTCCTGCCTGTAATTGCGCTGGCTACCTTATCCTCCAAACCGGAACACGACAATGCAAGTATTGTTACTTGGCGGCAGAAATAGTTAAGGCGGTGGTACTCATCCACACGGACTCTTTATTCTTGACAAAGTCCTACCACCTTCTAAAATCAGCGAGCATATCGTTATCCTAGGTCTACCCGTAAACTAACAGCTCTCGTAACCCAGCAGCGGCTCCGGGGTCATCGAGACCCGCGAGGTGTCCAACGGCGCGCTGACATCGTCGGTCACGGTGACCCACGCCGGACCCGAACACGCGGGCGAGTACCGCTGCCTCGCGCGGAACCTCTACGGGAGCGATGAGGCGGTGTACCGGCTGTTTGTTAAAGGTAGGGTTGTACTGGTAGTTTGATACTGAATATATTATGTGATAATTATATACCCTGAAAAACATGTCTAGCTGACAAAGATCTCGCATATAATCAACATCACTATCGACAAAACAACACTCTGGGGCGTCCAGTGTCGTTGTCATTATGTATTTCCTTCCTACATTCCTGTCGCACTTGACGATTGAAAGAGGTTATTCTATCCCTTTGATGTGACCGCCACGTTTCGGATGGCCAGCACACGCCAACGAACGATCATTGGCGTTTGCTGATCCCCCAAATAAGAAAAACGACGAATGTGGAACCCATTAGTTTGCATTCGTTGGGTCCAGCATGTACATAGCATAAGAGCAACCTTGACAAGTGCATTTCACCCGCAGAGCGCCCCAACACGCCTGAAGAAATGCGGATATCGGAGGTCTGGTCTCGACGGGCACGGGTCACTTGGCGAGTGGCCCGAGGCGCCATGGTGTCCCACTACACCCTCCAGTACCGAGCCCTGACGAGAGACCTCCCTGCGCCTCTCGATGGTCCCCTCCCTGCCATTCTGGAGACCTGGGATACGCCTGAAGTGCTCAACGTGACACTGGCCAACACCGAGTTGCTGCATGTCGCGTAAGTCTTTATTCCACTACACATACATACATCATGTCATGCCTTTTTGGTTAGTGATCAAATAAGGTACTATAGCTCAGAAAAAGTCGTTGGCGGATTCAATTAAAATCAGATTGCAGCCAGTAAGCTCCCAGATGGAGATTCAAGGTCTCAGCATTGTCTCGATTGTATAAAAACTGCCCCTGTGCCTGTTTTTTTTTGCGACAGGGTTTATCTCGTACGACAAAGACCAAAGACATAGAGGCATAGAAGGAGCCTACTCACAGCTGAAGTCACGATCTATATTTTGTTTCCTTTATTAATGGTAGTAGGTGTCCAAAAGGAAGGGCTATAAGTTGTCAAATATGTATCCCCGTCCATAACTGCTGCTTTTGTCAAATTTGATGGCCTTGGTAACCTAATGTTCTAGTTTTTGTATGACATTGAGTAATTTGTATTGAGTTGTGACAGAGTGACAGTATATATTCTCTATAGGTCGAAGCTGTCTATGTTCTATGTCAAAAATATTTGTCAAAGACCCTCTTGCTACGCAGACAGGCTTTGACCTTGACATATCCGATAGGTCTGAGGGGTCGGCGCGCGCAGGCGCAGTGCTGGGTGCGCTGGCGCCGGACACGCGCTACGCGCTTCGAATGGCGGCGCACAACGATGTCGGCGCATCGCCTTACACCGCACCGCTGCACTTCACTACTCGGGAGGAAGGTAAGTACGCTATGAGGTGGAGAGTCTTTGATCTTTTTTATGGTAGAGGGAACAGTGGGTCGTGTAATGGTAAGTGATTACTGCCGCTCCTAGTAAAGGTTAGGCACTCTCTATGCTGCCCAACTTAATCTATAAGCTAATTACGTAATTCTGTTGCGAACAATTATCTGATTTCAATGATTGAAATTGTTACTTTTGCGATTACGTATGATCGATTTATTAGTTTCAGTTTATTGCAACGGAACTTTGTTAGCAACTCGAACTATGAAAAATCGATGAGACGGAATCCCAAAAGTATCAATTTCAATAATTGAAATCAGACAATAGTTGGCAACAGCGTTACGTAATTAGGGTGTAGATAAATTAATAGTAAATCCTCGTCACAGACGCGGCGCATGCATAGAAATCTAAGACCCAAGTTTTGCTTCGTTTGAATCATGGTTACGCTGTGTGATTTTGTCCAAGAATATTATATTTTCTTACTTACTTCAATAAATCTGTCTCTGCTGATGCGTATTACAAACGTCCACAGGCTGCGGTGACTGCTTACCATCAGGCAGGCCGTAACTTTTTTGCCAACTTATAGGTATAAAAAAGCTACTGAAACTGCGTGCGGCATTGATAATATTATTAGCAAGGAAGGTCGCTTAAAACAAAAGCCTAGCAGAATAAAGGACGAATGCTGAAGGGGCGTGTCTGCAATCATTACTCAGAACGTCTAGAATTGCGGTTTCTTTCATCGCCATCCACATTCATTCTGATAATGCTAGTGCCAACAAACCTCTTTTGTACACCATCTCACAGACAATGCTTATTATCCATCACTGAGGTACTAATGCATTTTCTGTTGAAGGTTTCGCCTGATTTGTGAGCTAAATATTCTAAATATTATTTATTAGAGGTCTCCTCAGAGGTGGGCAACGCATTGTAAGCGCCCCTGGTGTTGCTGATGTCCATAGGCGGCAGTGACCACTTTCCATCAGGTGGCCCGCTTGCCTGTTTGTCTGCCGTATTACATAAAAAAACTTATATACTAGACTAAGATCGCAAACAAACGACCCTTTCTATTCGGCCGCGTACGTGACCGCGGTTTCGTAACTAACAGGTTTCGATCGAAAAAATACTTTCATCTATACTTTACCCGTGACATCGTCAATCAGTAAAAAAAGTCACAAAGCTTTTTATTGTCAGAACATAGTAAATACAAGGTTACAAATGATTACATTAGATCCTTATGTTCTACCCATTGAGGCGTGTAAATATTCAATAATTATGATTACACACCACACGACTACCGCGACAATCGACGCGCGACGCCATTTGCAAATCATTCTCGGTCATTTTAGGTTCGAGAACTTACTTAGATAACGTCTATCTTCCTACTTAAATTTCAAATTAAAATGGAAATATAATCAGTCGGGTCAGATCATTCAGGAATGTTCCGGTTTATCGATAAATATGACAAAAATGTTATTTACTTGGCTAAACAAATCTGACACCTATTTTCCTGTTATGAAGTTATTTAGATTGTGTCCGTGATACTTTTGTCTTCTAGTATATCTAGAATGAAATTGGTTTGATTGAAAACATGGAAAAGCTTTTAATAAGTATGTGTGTAACCAGTGCATTCTACCTGTCATGTGCTACGGTGTCAAAACGTGGACACTTACGGTACGGCTTATTCACCAGTTCAAAGTCGTGCAATGGAACGTGCTATGCTCGGAGTTTCCCTGAAGAACAAAAGTAATTCGTCAGAGAACCAAAGTGACTGACATAGCGCACAGAATCAGTATGCTGAAGCGCAGTGGGCTGGCTATATCTTCCGACGAACCGACAACCACTGGGGTAAACGAGTTGTTGAGTGGAGACCGCGACTCGGCAAGCGCTGTGTAGGACGCCCTCAGGCCAGATGGAGTGACGATTTGTGAAAGGCTGCGGGTGGATGGTGGATGCGGCAAGCTCATTGGATTGGGAGGCCTAGGTCCAGCAGTGGACTAGTACAGGCTGATGATGATGAAGTATAAGCACTAAAATATTTATACTTATGAAATATATATATTTAGCTTTTGCCCGCGACTTCGTCCACGGAAAGTTTGGATGTAACGTTCCAGACCTGTACCCGCGGGAACCAGATTGAATGCACACGGGCATTTATTGCCCATGCTCCGATTGCCGACTTCTACTTTTATTGCTGCCAAATTATATCAAAATTCGATCTGTAGTGTTTGCGTGAATAAGTAACAAACATCCTACCATACATCCTTAGAAATTTTCGCATTTGAAATTACTCAGATACTAAACTAACATAACAGGCTCAACTACCCATCTAAACATCGATATCCTCCAAATCCACAGAAACACACCCATTGTCACTCGAGCCGACCCGATTCCGTAATCAATACGCATGACCGGTAGCTTAAAACGTTTCCAAAGCCATTACAGCCTCAGACGGCTGTCACCTGACATACGATACGCACTCACGACCGACCCTTCAGATACTAAAAGGCTCTCTAATGTCGGACTGACCATTATTCTAATGGCTGCATTATCTTAGAGAGCAGAACAAAGCGACCTTTCCGAGAATTTTTATCAATAATGTTGTTTGATGTGTCTTTATAGGAATCGCGTTTTGTGACGACGAACTTGTATACTTTTTTTGTATGGTATTATACATATCTACATCGTCATAATAATAAAAATGAAATGGTATAAAATTAACAATAGTTAATTTTTTCAACATTCAAAATACAATCATCATCATCATCCTATAACAGTCCACTGAAAGACTTAGGGCCTCTCCCACGAAAGGGGAGGTTATTGCTATAATCTCCACGCTCAGCAGGCGGGTTGGAGATCGCAGTGTTATTAATATAACTATGGAAACCACTGCTACCCATTGTCCAGCTAGCGCAGATTTTACAAGTTTTGCCTCGAGAACATTAGTCGACTTGTACGATATCCACTAGTGGTTGGTGTTATTCTACTCTTCCGGATACCACATGGACATATTTACACTACATAGACGTATAGGTTCGTTATAAAAAGTTTTGGCTTCGCATTTTATGATCGGCCGCGTGATTGACGGCAATCTTACATGCGTATGCTGTTGATCGCAGTGTCTAACCGCTTACGTGCAGACGACCCACCGGCTGCGGCCCGCAACGGGTATTCCTCTTTACCTCAAACGAGTGAGACTACCGCACACCAGCTGCTAAAACACACAGCAGAAAAAGGCATTATGTTAGGTACAATAAGACCTACCAATACATTGGCCCGCCCCGCGGAGCAAGCTTTAGAGCACAGACAAACGTAAGCGAATTCTGCGCGACTTGTCCCAAATGTTTATGCCATTTTAGTTTCTTTACTAAGATCAGAAAGTTTATTTAATTATTCGTAAACCATCGCGCAGAGTCCGTCTTGTCACCGCGTAGTCGTCGCGACGCGTCCATCTAGTCACCGCGTCATCGTCCGCGTATATGGTAGGCTACGCAATTTAGGCGCGGTTCCTACGCGATGACTAGGCGGATACGACGCGTAGGCGACATATAAATATTTATTGAGAGCCCTCAGTCATAATCATCATAATTTATTCAGTCATCACAGGTATATAAAGGAAGTAATATAATAATGGTAGCGGCTCCATGATGCGCCTTTAAGCATACTAAATATTGCAAGTTGCATATGAACTTAATTGTTTATAATAAATGAAAAAGAAAATTAAATAAATGTCAAATCACTAAATCAGTCTTTCCTTCTTTCAAAGATCTTTTGACGCCTGTTGAATTCCATTGTGAAAAGTCAGCTTACTCGTAAAGAGGGCAAAGGTTGAGCATGGGAGCGTTTACGATACCTGCATTCAGGGCTGCTTCGCAGTTCTTGCTTGCTTTGAATAGGAAATTCTCGCTGCGAGCGAAGTTCGCGGAATCGGTAAACGAGTTGCATGTTTAGAGATTTCGTTACGAGCCGATCAAGGCGATGGGAGAGGAAATAATGAAGTATCTGTTAAATATAGCTTGAGAAAATAATGTTGTTTGTAGTTAGAAAGTCTGTTAACATTCACTATTATTTAAGATTATAATGGTAGATAACCTAATCAACAGAAAGAATCGGATAACCTCAGACCAAGTTTACTTAAACTTAAATATTTTCTAAACTACAAAACCGTTTTTAATAAAACAAAGCTAAGAACTATCTCGATTAAATGAGCATTCAAATAAATCGCGTACACGGTCCGTTCGTTCGGCAGCAACGATTCCACAGACAGACACGTAGATACCCACACAAATACATACGTTAAACTTCTAACACCCCTCTATTTTCGTCGGAGGTTAAAAACTAGCAACATGATCTCGATGCAGTATGGCGACGGTAGCCATTACAGACGGAAAATGTAACACTCGTTTGAACGATTAATAATTTAAATGAACACCTAACACCACACCAATTTCCGTTCGTCAAAACCGAAGAGCAAAATATACGACGACGTCGTATTAAGCGAACAAATTAAACGACCTCTCAGGACCATGTGTCCCGTTTATAATTGACACTCCCGCAAATGTGCCGGGTTACTGTAGCACAAGGCAACACTTTATTAATGTCCCGCATAAGCACTTGCATAACTAATTAGTCGAGTCGAATGCGAGGTGTTACTACATGCGTTCGAATCAGGGTTGCTGGGCTCCAGTTGACTAATGCGTCCGTTTCTGCATCTGTGATAATAAATAAATAAAAATAAAAACACTTCTTTCATATTTTAAATTTTTTTAAATTTTTTATTTATTCATTTATTTCAGGAAACTGAGGCCCATATTTATAAATACACAAACAACATAAATACAAAAATAAACTAATACAAAATACAGACAAAGATAAAACCTATACCTACATACAAATTATTATAAATTGTAAACTAATATATAAAAATAGAATTTACTAATATCTTAAAAAATAACTGACACTTAATAAAGGTTTTCAGACTTTCGTGGTTATTTACACGGCCACTTACATATTATTGGATTGTTACCACGGTTAGTATTGTTTTTGCCTCGATATTTCGACGCAGAAGCATGCGTCATGGTTACGAGTAGACCAGTGCCGCTGTGTGAAGTCGCTCCTAAGGACAGGACTTTATTTCAGACAACACAGGTCCAAAAATTGATATACATTATCTTCAGACATCGCAGTCCTTAAGCTGTTAGTTTAAAACAAAGTTAAATAACTAATAATTAAATCTATTACATTTAAAACAGATTAAAACATTTAATAAAGTAACAAAATACAAAAACTCACTCTCTGCACTTTATCTCACTCTACAGGGTCACCCAACCCTCGTAGTATGAAGCACAGAAAACCTGTCACCTGTCACAACCAGCAAGATTGGAGTCCATCCTGTCCCCCATCATCTTCAAGATTCTATTCGAACTCCCTCAAACGCACCGGACTACAGGCGCCACTTTTTTACGCAAGATTGCATAGAAATCGTCCGTACTGGCGTCTGTAAACATCCCTGATAATCCTCAGGGAGGTTTTGCGAAATCGAGAAAGTACCGTCCTCATTCATGTTTATGTAGGAAAAGTAATGGACCCGACGCGACTTCGTTGGAGTGGCGTCCTACCTCTACATACACCTACTTTACCCCTACTTACCCTTTTGTCTTGCTTATAAACCTTCCTCTTGAATTAAAAATAAATAAAATAAATTATCATGGACAAATTCACACAGCACCATCTAGCCCCAAACTAAGCAAAGCTTGTGCTATGGGTGCTAGATTACTGATATACTACTTAAATACTTTTTAAATACATACTTATTATACATAGAACACCCAGACCCGTAACAGAAATTAAAATTCATCATTTCAATTTCTGCCCGGCCGGGAATCGAACCCGGGACCTCTTGCGTGGCAGACCGGCATGTTGAACACTGAACCACTCAGGTCGTCAATTGCTCTATTGTTGAAAACCGCATTAAAATCCGTTGCGTAGTTTAAAAGATCTAAGCGACAGACGACAGGAAGCGACTTTGGTTTGTAGTATGTATAGATTAAATTACCTATACTTATCAAATGGTGTGCATTATTGTATTACATGTTGCAGTTATGTACATTTAAAATAAAAATAAACTATAGATAACGTATTCCGAGGTTTTATCTTTAATTTTTTATAATTGTTGTGCCATCGTCAGTTTTCAGCTAGTGCACCCTGCGACGATGGAATAAATTTAATACGCATCATCTAGTTGCCAGGGGCCATGTTTTTGTTTCGCTCGCCACGAGGCGAATAGTTTTCAATTTTGATTTTCGCCAGAAAAATTCAATATTTCGATGCATGGCACTGAATTTTTCCATTCCGCGCATGACGAGTATTTGCATTCCTATAGCGCGGTAAAACAATACTATTTTAACCACCGACAAAAAGAGAGGGATGCTATTAAAATTAAAAAAATTAAAATATATTTATTTCAGACCATGGATCCATAACTTGTTAGTATAATATTATTTATTTTATTTATTTATTTATTTATTTAAAAACTTTATTGCACTAAAATTATTACAATTGGCGGACTTAAAGCCATCAGGCTTTATCTACCAGTCAACCAGTAGGCCATGCGTAAAGTGAGTGAGTAGGTGCCAAAAGCGGAACAGAGAGCAAGTATACTTAAGTAACTAAATAACAAATATAGTATTAACGAGAAAGATGATAAATAAAATATTATATATCATATCCCTACAATAAATACAATACGATACAAATAATATACCTATCATAAATACTATAGATACATATACTATATCGACACATATACTATTTACTGTTAGGCCTTTTCTCTATAAAGAATTTCTTTACTAGCTTTTTAAAGGTAAAGCGATTTTGTGATTTTCGAACATCTTCGGGAATTTTATTCCAAAGACGCGCTGCCTGGACTGTGAACGCATGACTGTAGAAATTAGTGCGATGAGGTGGAATATCCAGACGCAAATTACTGGAGGAACGTAGATCACGGTCATGTGCTGTATGTAAGTAGTTGAATTGATCTCTTAAATAACCCGGCGAGGAAGGATTGTCAAGAATGGAAAAAAGTGTTGAGAGGATACGAGACTTCCTTCTCTCGCGGATGGTTAGCCAACCCAGCTTTTCCCTGTATTCAGAAATGTGGTCATACTTCCGAAGCCCATAGATAAATCGAATACAGTTGTTCAGTAGGCGCTCAAGCTTGTTGAGATAGGCTTCGTTCAGGTCAAGGTAGCACACGTCTGCGTAGTCTAAGATGGGCAAGACTAGGGTCTCCATCAGTAGTATTTTAGTTTTTATTGGTAAGAAAGTTTTTCTAAAACGATGCAACGCACGCAGAGTACCCGTGACCTTTCTGCCTACCTCGGCCACCTGAACGTTCCAGCTGAGCGATTGATCCATTTGAAGCCCCAGGTTCTTTACGTCCGAAGTGAATGGAATAGTAACACCATCGTATACAATCGGATCCAGGGAACTGACGTCAATTTTTCCCAAGATAAGCGTGCTGCCAAGAATAATAGTCTAGCATTTGTTTGGGTTAACGGCAACACCGAAACTACGGGACCAGTCGTAAATTCTACTTAAGTCACCATTCAGTTTACTGATGGCGCTCGCCAGATCGTTTTATATCGCACTGGACGTATAGCTGCAGGTCATCGGCATAAAGGTGGTACGAGCAGGAAATATTGGAGGTTATCTTATTTATGAAGATGGAAAACAATAAAGGAGAGAGCAATCCGCCTTGTGGTACGCCAGCAGTCAAATTGCACCACTCAGAAGATGTCTGCCCAAGACGAACTAGTTGCTGGCGACCACGAAGATAGCTTGAAAACCAGTCTAAAGCTGAAGATGAGATTCGAAAGTGGGATAATAAGGAGAGGAGGATATCATGATCCACTGTGTTAAATGCGTTTGAAAAATCTATGAGAGCAAGGATGGTCACCTTGGTGTCCTCCATCCCTCTCCTAATATCATCAGTGACCTTTAATAAGGCAGTAGTCGTACTGTGCGCAGCTCGAAAGCCCGACTGATACTGGTTTAAAATATTGTGTTTATGAATAAATTCAGAGAGCTGTTTATGCGCGACGGCCTCTAGCACCTTCAACAGGAAAGGGAGGATGGAGATAGGGCGGAAATGACTGGGAAGGGAAGGGCGTGGGACCTTAGGAAGTGAACGAACATAGGCTTTGCTCCACAAGGTGGGGAATTGTCCAGTTGATAAGGAGAAATTAATGATATGGGTGACAGCGGGCAGTATACCGTCAAGAATCATCACCACCATTCTGCGACTAATCTCATCACATCCCATGGCGTTGGACTTAATGGCAAGGATAGTTTTTCTGATCTCATCCTCACTATGTTGAGTAAATAGGAAGTCTTCTAAATCAAGCGGGGGCAAGCCAGATAAGCGTTGCAATGTAGATTGTTTCAGGGTCGAATCGAAGGATCCGCTAGTTGAAAAATGCCTATTAATATCACCGAGTGGTACAGCCGAAGTCAGCTGATCATCAGCTGGCCCACTTATGCCTACTGACTTGAGAAACTTCCAGAGGTTGGCTGAAGACAAATTGGAAATATTACTGTGAAAATAGTGTCGTTTAGCAGCCCGCACCATCTGGTTACACCGATTCCTGGCTGCCTTAAAGAGAACCCAGTTATCTTCCGTACGATCCCTCTTGAATCTTCTAAATGCTTTGTCGCGACGTCCCATTGCTATGCGAACACATTTTGTCATCCAAGGAGCCGGAGGATGCTTCACTTTAACCTTTCGGATAGGGGAATGGTCATCAAATATTTTAAGGATCGTTGAGTTAAGAAGGGTGACTTTCTCATCAACCGATGATGCGCCCACCAACGTTTCCATATCAATTCGTGAAGCATCGCTCTGAAGAGCCTCCGTATCCAACCTAGCAAAACTTCGCAGCGACAAGGTCACAGGTTTCTGTCGGGGCGTTTTCATTTTGTATGAAACGAAAATGAGATCGTGGTGTGAGAACCCAGGTGCAGAAAACTGCCCGTGTACAAGATCCGGCGAGGACGTTATTATAAGATCTATCAAGGTGTCGTCGGTGTCAATGTTGTGATGAGTAGGTTTGAGCGAAAGCAGATTAAGACATGATGACTCCACGATAGATTTAAGCCTACGAGTTCGTGCCGGTTGCTTGGCAGTAGCAAGCAGGTCGGTGTTAAAATCACCCATGATAATATGATGAGAGTATTCGGAAGAGAGTGCTTCAAGCGCACTCTCGAAGTCCGCAAAATAGTCGGTCGCGGGAGGACAATAAACCACGCCAAGAACAGCCTTGACCCCCCACACATGATTTCCAAAAATATAAACTCAGCTGAGGCTGAGTAGCTGGGCTGTGACATCATCAATATCTTGTAGGAAATGTGATTACGTAAGTAAATGGCTACTCCACCCCAACCCTTATCCAAACGATCATTACGCACTAACGTGAATCCAGGTAGTGAGTATGTATTAGTAACAATTGTACTTATATGTTATGTTAGTAACATTAGTTAAATTACTTTGTAGGTAACAAACACTATTTGAGGCCTATAGCTAACTCTATCCAATGCCTTTGGATAGGGCAGTCGAGCCTATTGGCTATCATCTTTAGGATGGTGTGCCGACTGCCACGCAGGCGCTGCAGCAGAGAGGCTGCTTTCTTGCGCATTAGGGCGTGAAAGCCATCCGTGCGCGCCTCCGCGAACATGCTATAAGTTTGACGTGTGTATCTGTCTATCTGCGTGTCTGTCTGAGGCATTGTATCTTTGGATGCGGTTTAAACCGATCGATTCGGATGCGGTTTTCTGCATTTGAAAGCCAGTTCAATCGAAAGGATTCCTAGCTTTGTTTAATTAAAATCGATACAGTAGTTTAGAAAATATTTGAGTAGGTTTATGTAAATTTGGTCGGGGGTTGTCCGACTTTTTATGTCGGTTAGGTTATAAATAGCATTGTGTTCCTGCCGCTGAGTAAGTCTCCAGCTCTCCATGAGGTGAGGATTTGTGGAACCGTGGCTTTGGCAGTGGAGATGACTTCTTGTTGCCAGAGCAGAAAGCTGTTATAGAGTTGGGCAACGCATTGGCGATACCCCGTGTGTTGCTTTCCACCAGCTGGCCCACCTGTTCACCTACCTATAACATAAAAACTCGTGTCTGTAAATTTGCATTAGCAACGTCCTTGGCTCGAATGACGCATAAAAGAAACGCCACGTTTTAGTGGCTCCGGCTAAAAGGTGTGCCATTAAAGTGACCCATATTTTATTGCTACGACACATTAAGTTTTAATGACCCATTACGATGTGTGGCCTGTGGTTCTCATTACACCGCTCTCTTGGAATTCGTAGGTGGTTTTGCTGTTAGGGTGGTGTTTGTTTGTCATGACTAGTGATGGGAATGGAAAACTTTCGTAAAAGAATGAAAAAAAAACCATAAGTTTTTAAATTTTTCTAATATTTTCTGATATTTTTCCTAACTTAAAACTACACTATGCTTAGACATAAAGAGAATTACACTGAAATAACTGTAAAAAAAAACTTGAATTTATAATTATTACACCAGTTCTCATTACAATACTCTCTTGGAAATCGTAGGTGTTTTTGCTTTTAGGGTGTTGTTTATTTGTTATGTTATAACTAGTGATGGGCAATAGAAACGAAATTTTATTTTCCAATTTTCTTTTTAGTTTTTTAATATTTTTCTGATACTATTCCTTATCTAAAAGTTTACTATGCTTAGACGTTAAAGGTATGTAATCTGAAATAATTGTAAAGACTCTTAAATTAGTAATTATGAAATCAGAAGAAAACAGACACGCCTACGGTACGCTATTTTCTCAAAATTTTACAAGAAACATTTTTTCCATTTATTTATTTTTCTGAAAAAATTATTGAAAAATTTCCATGATATGAAAACAATTTCGTAAAATTACACATCACTAGTTATTACGTAATCGTTACTACCACAAATCACGAGGCTTACGACGCGAGGATGCCGAAGATCGGGCGAAGCGGGGAAGAAAGAGTAGGAAAGGATTAACCGCTAGGATAATGATCATCATCATCTTGGCGTTAATGTCCCGGATGTGCTCTCGCGCACGAGGTCCGCCTTGACCATGATCCAGGATTTGGCCGATCAGGTAATTACAATGGAGCGACTGCCATCTGACCTCCGTGACACTGCTACCAGGGGAAGCTGACCAGATTGGATCATGATTACACATTCAGTCACCTGAATGTGCAGGATTCATCAGGATGTTTTCCCTCAGCGTAAAAGCATCGGTTAGTATTAAACTAATGTAAGTAACTCAAAAAAGAGTAATTGGTACATGGCCGTGGCGGGATTCAAACCCGGTACCTCTCGCTTACGAGTCGGATACCCTAACCGTTCGACCACCGACGCTCCACCGCTAGGGTGATGATGATGTTGACTACATCGATACTTTGTCCACAGCGCCAGGAGGAGCTCCACGCGATATCTCAGTGCGGGCGCTGCGACCACGGGAGCTGCACGTCACGTGGCAGGTAAGTCCTGAAATATGTTGTCACTGTAGAGGTGCCGCCATATTAGAGTGACGTGATGTAATGTGATGTTACATTAAGTTACTTGCTATACTACGTCGATGTTATACGTGCTATCACTATCAGTTGTCTAGCACACATAACACAAGCTTTGCTTAGTTTGGGGCTAGATGGCGCTGTGTGAATTGTCCAAGCATATTATTTATTTACGTCACGTGATGCCAAGTGACGCGAATGACGCAACATATACGTGTATACGGGCCTGTCTGTGCATATGTGTGCGGGCCAAATGATGCGTAACGCGTCAGATCGCACTCTGATGCACATGCAGTGGGATTTGGTCGCATTAGTGACGTCACGTAAGACAAGCGTGTTTCTAAATTGCAATTTTTCATACATTTACTGTGAGAGCTGATGTCCCATGTATCACTCACGTCACATCACATCACTCTAATGTGGCGCTACCTTAGGTCTCACGGAGAACCCTCTATGCAGAGCATGTATTGGAATTTTAATGCAATAACTTATTTGATCTTAATAAAATGCATAGCCTACTTTTCAATAAAATTACGTGCAGACTCATGGAGTCCGCGGTTACGAAGTCGCTAGCAAACGTCAGAAAGTATAACAATTTATATTATAAAGACTGCTCCGATCTGCTTCAGCCTACAAGTTGCAAATAAATCAAATGACATCCAATGCCCAAAATAATTTCCACTACATTTGAGGTTGTAAAACAGTAATATTTACATTTAAAGTGAATCTTACGATTCCGTTTTTAGAGTTGCTTTTCGTTTACATCTTTTTGTGTTGCTTACACTGCACTTTGCTGGTGAAAGCCTCCACTCAGACAGTTTCGAGATTTGCTATGATTTAATGTGCCGATGCCGTCCATTGTTTGTGATATTGATTTGCGGAGCAAGAGAAAGATGTGTATTCAGAGAAAACTGCTTTGTAGCGAGTCCGTGACTAAAGTGCGAAATATAAAAGCGGGTGATAGCTCAGATATTTTTTTTCAACCCCTGACGAAAAAGAAGGGTTTTATATGTTCGTGTGTATCTGTATGCCTGAACGGATGCACCGATTTGGGTGCGGTTTTCTTATTTATTTATTTAATTTAATCGTTTATTGTACACAAAAATGGAAACAAATACAAAGCAAATGTAAACATGACACAAAAGGCACTACTTATTTCTATGAAGAAATTTCGTCCAGTAAGCCTACAGCAAAGAAAACGTGATGACTAGAAGCAGCTAGGACGTGCACAATAAGAAAATAAGATACAGATAATTACGAAAATATGACTAACTAATATAAAAACTCAATAAATACTTAAAAACATACATACCTATTGGTATGTATATATTTATATATATATATATGTATATATATAAATATATACATATATATTTATATATATATATATATGTATATATATAAATATATACATATATAATACAATATTAGACAGATAGGAAGAAAATGCTCTTTAACTCGCTTCTTGAATACGGTAATAGAGGAGCTATCACGTATTTCACTTTCTTTATTTGAGATGGTTCTTAGATTTGTTTCATTAAAATTGGTTTAGAAAATATTTGAGTATTTGGAATCTTGGTCGGGGGTTATCCAACTCTTTCTGTTTGAGTTATATTATGTTATATCCGTAAACAAACTGGCAAGCGGCAAAAACCTGAGGAAGCCTGAAGACAAACGACAGGCTAAAGCTGTAATGCACCCGCAACAAAAACAGAAGTGAAACTAATAATCAAAATATTTATCAAAACTTCCCACCTCAAGAAGTATAGTGCAAAACAAACAGACTAACAAACAGGCAAGCGGACCTAATTACATAATTGTTGATCAAAGGGCAAAATGTGGCCCAAATTAGCGAGCTCTCACGTTGCATCCTGGCGTTAATTTGGACACGTGCACCCAAAATGAGGAAACGTGTTGCCCACTAAGTAGTTGCTGGGAGTGGGTGTCCATTGCTTGTTTCTTTGTAGGACGAATTAAGTTTACGTTTTGGTTCGTAAATAAGTTTAGGTAGTACAACGCCCGCGCCGTATGTGCGCCTGTGAGTAACTTCTTGCCTCACAGCACATGCTGTGTGGGTACCATTTATGCTGGCAGCCACAGCACCGACATTGGCATGGGAGGCTACTTATTGTTTTAAATGTTTTCAGTTTAGTAATGTTTTCTTTGTCAATTATGTAACTGTTATTGTGTTGAGGTGTGCTATGTTTAAAAAATGTCTTTTCTTTCCTTCTTTCTAAAGGGATTTTTGACTACAAATTACTGGATTTGATTACTACTAGTTGTATAGAATGATTTATGTACTCGTATAAGAGTTGTCATCGTATTAGCTAAAACGTGGATTGTCACTTTCTTTCAAATTCAATCATTTCAGTGACAGATAAAGACAAAACTTATTTTTCCTTTTTTTTACACAAAAAATGAAAATGCCGAATTGGTTAGGCGAATAAGGTAGGTGCTATTTGCCCTACCAACCTCACTGCAGGGCTTTAATAAAACGAAGCCCAAACTAGTGTTTTTAGTTTTTTAAATGCACAAAAATAGTTCCACAAAACAAACCCAACCAGAAACCCAGTCACGAATCGTACTTCACAATTCTTCGCATCGTATTCAACTGGGAAACGAGCACACGCACCTAGACTCGTAACGTTGCCAACGAGCGAGCTTTAAACGAAAAGTTATGCGCGTCTCGTCACATTACACGTGACGTGCCAATGTAAACGCTGATGTATTATTATGTTGCCATCCTTTACCACATGGAATCTTTTGGTCGGGTCGCGTGCTATGTTGGCTGCAGTGCGGATGACGTTGTTGCCTGGCATTGCTGAGCGCGGTCCGGCTTTGCCTGGCAATATCGGACGCTGTCCGGTTCTACCGGACCGGGCAGTTTTCGATGCGGGACACTGCCTGGCATTGTTGGATCCGGTGCGGCTCTGCCTCGCGTTATAGGACGTGGTCCGACTTTGTCTGGCATTGTTGTAGGTACGCGGTTCGGCTCTGACTGACATCGTCGGACGTGGTCCGCGTCAGATGCGGTCCCGTTCTGCTTGGTATCGTCGGATGCGATCCGGTTTTGCCTGGAATTGACGGATGCGGTCCGAATCCGATTGTCGGATGCGGTCTCAAACAAATTTGCCATCACTGTAACTGTACTCATCCGTTCATCAAAAAAAAGAAAATATGACACCATGGGTCACTTATTGTGCTTCAGTTTTGTAAGCAGATAACCACTTAAACCGATATATAAATCGTAAATTATTATTATTTTAATTTTTCTACTTGTTGACATCGATGGAATATTGGTTTGAGACAGACTGTGGAATTTAATATTTCTTTAAATAATACATTATTTTAATCTACTTAATAAATAAATACTGATAACTGATTTATCACTGTCATAGGCGCCTCCAAGAGAAATGTGGCACGGGACGCTCCTTGGATACACCATACGATGGTGGGAGGTCGTAGAAGATTCGTCGACGAAGGCCGAGAGTCCAGGGTCGGAGTCAGGGGCCAGTGCGGACGCGACCAGCACCACCCTCAGGGGGTTGAAGGCCGCAACAAGATACGGGGTCACGGTGAGGGCCTACAACGCCGCTGGGTCGGGCCCTCTTTCTCCGCCACATTACAGACATACACTCGAGTCGGGTGAGTATTATAGTTAGTATGTGTACTGTTTTTATGTATGAGGTGAAGCCTGGTGGTGTACTAATTATGACAAACTTGTTGACAACGACATCACGAGCAGATACGATATTGGGGTTCTAGGGTCTACAAATCAGCGTTTAAATGGGATCTACAATGATAAGTCTTCTTCTTCCTCCTACACTTGCGCCAGGAACGTCCATCCCGGGTTATCATCGGTGCCAGGGTTTCGGTTTTTAGGTCCTTTGTACTAGTTGACCACCATGTAGCGGGTGGCCTGCCTCTAGCTCTTAGCTGTATGCTGATGTTAAGAACAGTCTACAATGATAAGTAATGAATAATATTAAGATATTAGCGCCCATTAAAGTGGTCACCGCCGCCTATGACAGGCGGCACTTTTCATCAGGTGGCCCGCATGCCTGTCTGTCTGCCATATCTGACATCTGTATAAACGATCTTATTATCGCTTAATATTAATATCGTTACGATTGATATTATTTCAATTACCTAATCAACAAGATTGTAATAAGAATTATAATATAAGGTTGTGTGTAAATACACAATGTAAACGCCTAGACGTAAAATGCATCAAATCTATAAATATATATTTCTTTTCTTTTATTTTGTATTATATATATTAGTATTAATATCATTTCTGTATTAGCACGTCTTTCGCGTCGTGCGCGCATCGAGCTCTATTATGGGTCAGTCTGAAAACCAGCGCTGTGTTTGGCTGCTACCATTCATAGCATTAAGCTGAGGCTGGTCCAATATGGTCCGATGATGCATCGCCCTGTTTCCTTATTATGTACTTATTATGTTAGTTTTAAGTTTTTTTTAAATGTGTTATTCGACCAAATAAAGATACGTCTATGTCTATGTCTATGTCTAAATTACTTAACCTAATTTAATTATATATCCTAATGCGGGGGTGAGAGGTGCGCTACATTTTACAGCAGTTAGGACGTGCCCAACTTAAAATAGAAGCAACATGTTATTCGAATAAAACCAATTAGGTGGCACAGACCAAACTAGCACATAATAGAATAACAAAGCTACTACCAGTTACCTCTAGCTACCATTTGACTAACTACTTAACGACTCTGGCTTAATTCCGCTAAAACTAGATAACGTGATTAAGTTATCTCGCATTCACACGCCGCTAGCTGCGAGGGTTTATTAGCGGAATTGGGCCAATTTATCACGCCCATTTACCTTAGGGGTGCGCCAGAATAATAGTTGTGGTGTTCAAGAGCACTTAATGCATTTCCATTTCTTGAAAATAATCCTTTACAGCTACAGCAGCATAAGGGTATTTGGTGCACCCCTTTATGCGTCACCGCTTGCAAACCGGATAAAAAACGCGTACGCGTCGCGCTTGCCCGGTGGCCGTGTAGCAACCAGACACAAAACGTGCATTCTATGCGGGCACGGCACGAGGACTGTGCGGGTACGACGCGGTGTGATACGCGGGCGCTGCGCGTTTGTTTTTAAATGATAAAATAAGCATTTGTCATTCGTATATTTGGGACAAATCGCGCAGAAATCGTATAAATCTGTGTGGGCTCTAAGGGTGGTTCACCGTTAGCCGCATATGTTTTTTTTTTAATTTTTTTTTTTGATTTGATGAACGAAGGTTCAGTTGGTTAACATGCCGTCCCGGGTTCGATTCCCGGTCGAGCAGAAATTAAAATGATGAATTTTAATTTCTGTTACGGGTCTGGGTTAGGTTAGTAGTATGTATAAAAAGTATGGTGTTAAAAAAAACTATATAAGTAGTTTATCAGTTATCTAATACACATAATACAAGCTTTCCTTACTTTTAGGCTAGATGGCACTGTGTGAATTTGTCTAAGCATATTTTTTTTTTTTTTTTTTTTTTTTTATTCAGAAACAAACGGTTACATTGGGGTTAATTACATTTACCAAAATCTCAATATTTAAACCTATAGTTTCCTAAAAATATATATAGCAGTGGTGCAGCTAATTGCAGTTAATAACAACTAAATTAAGTTAAAAACATTTGCAAGCAGATTAAAAAAGTACCTTATTACAATAACATGTATGCTTTCTTTATTGTATTTACATTGCAATTAAATATATCTATACTCTTATTAATTGCACTACAATTGTACAATAGACACGTTCTTTTTAAGAACATATTCTTGGCATAACAAGTTCTACTACGTGGTATGTGAAACAGGTCTTTAGGGCGACAATCACGTTCCGGTCTGCGAGGAACTCTGAAATCAATTTTATGCAGTAAGGGGGTGTCTAAAATATTGTGTATTATTTTGTAAATGAGTACAGAATCCACACAATCACGCCGATGTTTGAGTTGGCAAATTTTATGTCGTTTAGTCGAATCTACATAGTCTACATAAGCGTTACCGGTTCTATAATCCAGGGCTTTAAGAAATTTTTTTTGGACTTTCTCTATTCTATTTATATGAATGGCAAAACTAGGATTCCACACAGCGCATGCAAACTCAAGATGACTCCTGACAAAGCTATTGTAAAGGATTTTATATGTCAGAGGGTTTTTAAAGGGTTTACTAACTCGGAGAATAAAACCTAACTGTTTATAGGCCTTGACAAGGATTGAATCTATATGCGGTATAAAAGTTAATTTCGAATCCATTATTACACCGAGATCTCGAGTTTGCGTGACTCTTTTAAGTGTCGTGTTAACAAGTTTATAATCGTTATGAATTTTCTTTTTCTTTTTTGTAAAACTTATAACAAAACACTTATTTATATTAAGATGCAGTTTATTTTCAGAGCAATAATTTACAAAACTATCGAGATCTCGCTGCAACAAAGTACAGTCATTAGTATTACGTATTACCCTATAAATTTTCGTGTCGTCTGCGTATAGCAGAGCTTTCGAGTGTGAGATATACTTGGTAATATCGTTTATAAACAGGATAAATAAAAGGGGTCCTAAATGGGAACCTTGGGGAACACCAGAAGTTATGAATTTGTACTCAGAAACATACCCAGCCAAAGCCACAGCCTGGCTTCTCCTGTCAACATATGACTTGAACCAGCGGAAAAAGTCACCGTGTACACCGAGTCCCCAAAGCTTGTGTAAAAGCGTGTGATGGCATATTTTGTCAAAAGCCTTGGCGAAATCAGTGTATATTACATCCACACGGTGCCCATCATCCATAGACCTTAAGATATCGTCAGTGAATTCCAACAAATTACTCTCTACCGAACGACCCTTATAAAAACCATGTTGATTAGGAATAATACAATTACGAGCTACATTGAAAAGCTGATCGGTTACGATCTTCTCGAAAACTTTGCTAAATTGGCATAGTTTGGAGATGGGGCGGTAATTCTCTATATGCTGACTAACAGCTCCCTTAGGTATTGGGGTAACCCACGCTCTCTTCCAAATCTGAGGCACACAACCCTCACTCATGGAACGGTTAAAAAGGAGAGAAACAGGTAAGGCCAACTCCTCAGCACAACGTTTTATTAATACGGGGTGTATTCCATCAGGGCCAGCCCCTTTATGAATATTAATCGAAGATAAATGTTTTTTAACTATGTTTATATTTAAATCTATAGTATGAATATCGAACAATGGATCCAGCGGTGGCGGTAAAAAGTTTAAGGGTACTGAGTTTTGAGTGGAATGCTCGAACACAGAGAAGAAATGAGTGTTAAATAGATTACAAATTTGTTCGCCATCAGATGCAGTAATTCCTTTGTAGGTCATTTTTCGTGGAAGTTTATTACCCGAAAAAATTGATTTAATATATGACCAAAAATATTTAGGGTGGGTTTTTAAATTATTTTCTGTCAGGGATATAAAATTATTATAACATTCAATTTCCAATTTTTGTGTCCGTTTGCGTAATTGTTTAAAGTTTAGATAGTCAAGTGGATTATTATACGTTTTCCACAATTTATGAAATTTACGTTTTTCTTTTAACATTTTTCGAAGTGCATGATTGTGCCAGGAGGGGGCTGAAGTGGAAGACCGACATTTACGACGAGGAATGAAGCGCTGAACCAAATCTGCTAAAAAAGTATTAAATTTTGTTACACTGTCCTCAGTGTTTAAATTTGCGAAAAAATCGGACCAATCATTCTTAGACAATTCAAGGTTAATTTTATCAAAATCTGCTAAGTGATAGTTATATGTATAACTTAAAGCTGGTTCCATGAGAGGGGTGAAAGTAATATTTACATCTATTAATAGGGATTTGTGATGGAGATCTTCCGGAGTGAGCGGGTAGTCACAGGCTAAAACAGAACAGTCGCAATTACATAGGACCAGATCTAATATTCGATTATGTGCATTAAAATGCCCATTAAACTGTTTTAGACTTGTTAATGATAAAAAGTCCTGCATAAGCTTGATTTCATTGCAACCACTATAAGCCAAAGTAAGACCGACCGAAGGGGATGACTCCCAAACTGCTTGTGTTATGTTGAAATCTCCCACTAATAAAAAAATGTCATTCGGCTTGCTGTTAATTAATTCACTGGCAATATCGAAAAAACTACAAAGTGAATCTGTATGCCCCGCACCATGTGGTATGTAAATACATGCTATGTTTAGGTGTCGTTGTTTGTCATCTGGTGACGTCGAGTACAGGCTGTAGTTGGTAGTTGCAAGAGGGATAGATAACCAAAGACAGTCACAGTGGGCACGCGGGGGCACAGGCCAGTCGCGGCGGAGCGGCCGGAATTCCGCCCGCACCGCCACGACTACCCCACCCCCCCGCGACGCCCCACTCTCTGCAACGGATCGGTCACACCTAAAAACACTAAACCTATTATCAAAGTACTCGCTATCATGAAAATCATATGTTAACCATGACTCAGTGACACAAATTACATCGTAGTCAGAAAGACAGACACGGGAAAAAAAGTGTTGTGATTTCGTACGTAGCCCCCTTACGTTTTGATAATAGATATTGACATATTTGTTAGATAACATTCCTAAAAAGATATGTTATAAAATAGCTTGAGATTCGCAAACCCGAACGTATATTGTGCCTTATAATACAACAAAAATTACACCAACATAAAATGCGTAGTAGTTTGTCATTGAGATGCGTTAAATAATACAGGTTGAAACAAATGTACATGTCAGAAAGTACTACATTACAAAGAACACAGCTAGATGCAATAGAATTATAAAAAACAATGTATGAGTGTAATAGTCACTTAATTTTTCCGAGATCCGATTCATCTTTGATTAGTAGAATTTTGCTACTGTCGCTTTTACGCACAAATATTTTGCAGTCGCGTACCCACAAGTATTTATATTGTAGTTCCGCTCTTAGTTGTCTGACTTGTTTAAGTAATAATTTATTAGTAGGCGTGAGGTGATCACTGGCGAATATGTCCGACGCAGGCCCAGCTAGGCCTATGTTTGCAGTAGTTAGTCCCCGACGTGTACGGATCGCCGCCAAAAGCTCGTCCTTTCGCCTACGCTGGGTGAACTTCACCACTATGGCAGGTGGCCGCAGGACTTTTTGACTGTCCTTCGTATCATTTTGATAACGGCGGACGCGGTAGATTGCATCGACGTCATGTTCCAGGAGGTTATAGCCAACCGTAGTACATATACTACGTAAAACGGTATTAAGGTTTTCACCCTTTTCAAACGGTATTCCGGAGAATTCAATGTTGTTAAGCAAGGAAAACTGTTTGTTATTATTATTTTCTAGGGTTAAGCTTTTAATAGTTTTATTATGTTCGTTGAGGGTGGTCGAAAGCGTTGACAAGGTGGTAATATTGTTTTCAACAACATCGATTCTACATCCAAAGTCGGCTAAATTGAACTTTATTTTTTCTTGTTCCTCTGACAATTTTTCTGCTAAAGTTGAAACAGCACGAACTTGCTCCTTAATTTCAGATGTTATCTCCCGACGCATTTGTTGCAAATTTTCGGTTTGATTGACACTAAATGTTTCAAAAAAGGACTTAATTTCCGTGCGAAACTTCGTCAATTCGTCGATTACGGCAGCGTCAATCTCCGGCTGCCTACGTTTTCTCATGGCGGTTAGTTGCTCATTTTCAATTTCATTGAGTTTGGAAAGGTCCGGATGTGATCCGCAATGCATGGTAGACCCCTTGACGGGCGACCGCAACAGATTATTCATATCACACACGGAGTGATGGAGGTACACTTAGAAAAAGGTATTGTTTGTTGCACTACACGCACTGTAGGTACTGCAGGGCTGGAGTGAAAGGTCGGATGCGCAAGAGTCTATCACGTTCCCGCGGTTGGTTGCGGGGCGGCGGCGGCGGCGCTCGCAACGCGTTGTACACAATCAATAGGTGACAAGTGCAATTATGCACGCTCGCGAAAAACAACCAAACACAGTTAGTACACACAGTCCAAATTAGAATAGATAGTGTATCGGCAATTTCACTAAAATATCAACGCACAACTGCTCCGTAAGAGTGTTAGCACCGGAATGATTTGATGAATATTTACTTATATTTATCCTTGATCCCTTACATACATAAATATGATTAAGGACAAAATTAACAGAAAACATATGAAATCGATCTGGTCATTCGTCAAGTCGAAACGAAAAATCCATAGTAACATTCCCGGAGAAATGGTTTTGAATGACATCAAACTTTCATCTCCAGAATCTGTTTGTAATGCTTTTGCCAAACATTTTTCCTCGGTCTACACAGTTGGGGAATCAAATATGCTGCGTTTCAATTGCCTTGACTTTACTGCCAGCGATAATGCATTAGGATCTATTTATATACCCTTAGACGACGTTAAAAAATCTCTAAGAGCATTAAACGTTGAGAAAGGACCAGGGCCTGACGGAATTCCGCCTATTTTTATCGTGAGTGTGCGTCTTACTTGTGCCAGCATCTGTATCTTATGTATATAAGTCGTTAAACACTGGAACATTTCCGAATTTACTGAAGATGGCTCACGTTGTGCCTATTGCTAAGAGCGGTAACATTAATGATGTCAAAATTGCAGACCAATATGTCTCTTAAATACAGCGGCCAAGATTTTCGAATCCTTACTGTACCCACACATATCGAATTTTGTTAGTGCAATTTTAGTCCCTAGTCAACATGGGTTCCGTAATAGAATGTCCACGATCACCAATCTTACTCAATACTTCAGTGATTTAGCTGAATTTGTAGACCAAGGGCGTCAAGTCGATGCAGTATACACTGATATAAGCAAGGCGTTCGATAGAGTGAATCACGATTTGCTTATTTTGAAATTGTCCGGAGTGGGAGAATGTGGTAGTGTACTTCGTTGGATGAAATCATGCTTGTCATCTTGCACACAAAAATTAGCAGTTTGTGGGTACGTGTCGGACACATTTGAAGCCACTTCTGGGGTTCCCCAAGGATCGCATTTGGGTCCGCTGCTGTTTCTCATATTTATCAACGATTTGTCATCTCGGATCACCCATTCAACATTTTTATTTTTTGCTGACGATTTTAAATTCTACATGGTTATCCAGAACTCTTCAGACTCATTCCTACTCCAGCAAGATCTAGATAATGTGTATGTATGGTGTGAAATTAATCAACTACATTTAAATATCAATAAATGCATGCATATAAAATTTACAAAGAAAAAATTACCCATTTCGATGACATATAAAATAGGAAACAAGGTACTGGATGAACTAAAAAGTATTAAAGATCTTGGGGTTATCTTCGACAGTAGGCTTTCTTTCAATCTTCATTTGGATGAAATAGTTAAAAAGTCTTATAGGATGCTAGGTTTCGTGTGGCGTAATTGCAAGAAATTTCGAACAGTGTCTGCTTTGAAGATAGCCTACTTTTCGTTAGTTCAAAGCAACTTGGAATATTGCTCTAGTGTGTGGAGTCCTCAGTACAGATGTAATATAGATAGGATCGAAAAAGTACAGAGAAGATTTCTTTATTATCTGGCAATCCACCAAGGAAAAAGCATTCTCTATCTTCCTACTCTGAACGCTGTGCCTTTTTTTAAAGTGATACCACTTAGGAAGCGACGTTGGATTGCTGATTTGATGTTATTATTCAAAATCGCAATAGTCTGGTCAACTGTCCTCAACTGATTGAACAGTTGAACCTCAATGTTCCACGAATACACAGGCGCGTCGTAGACAAAGAACTTTTGCCATCAAGTATTATAAGACTAATAAGACTAGATAAGACTAATTTGGGACTGCACTCAACAGTCCCCCGAATGTGTCGGGAATAGAATCATTTGTGCGGAGCGACGGATGTAGATTTATTCCACGTCAAGTGTATTAGTTTTAAGACAACTTTGTTCAGGCATGCTTTCAACGCAAATGCGCTTTAGATCGCGAAGAAGCGCTGTAAATGGACATAGTAAAGTTCCAGTTTACATACCTACCCATATTTGAATTTTACCTTATTTTTGTTGTATAATATTAATCATTTTGTTTTATAATTAAATTAGTTATTTCTGTTTTACTTACCTTAATATAAAACTACTCACTGCTGTCGTTATGATGTCCAGTTGATTAACAAAACATGATGTGTTTACCTATAATTGGTTTTACACTTAAACTAGACTACAAACTGTATATTAAATAGATTATACCTATGTATCTTGTGTACAAACTGTTGGTGCACCAAAATAAATAAATAAATCCCTAGGATATTATGTTCTAAAAACTCTTTCTTGAAATTACATTATCTAATCGTAACAACACACCCCTACGCGGTAAGATTTCACATTCGATAAGTTCCTCGAGCGTATCAACACGTTTAAATTAAGTATATACGCTATTGCGTTCAGTAGTTGCCAAGGTAAACTATTATCACAGACAATAGTAACGTCTGACGTGAAATATTACCTATGCAATTAACCATTACCGCTCGATTCACGCGGATTCGCGTACAGAGGTAGACTCCCTAACACAAGTTCTCATTCTTTATTGTTTGCTATTATGATATAGTACGGTAAAATAGATGTACAAAGGCAAAGTTATTATACATAGCAAAACCAATATACACAAAATGACAGAAAAGCTTTAAATAAAAAATGCGTACGTGTCGGGCTCGTAACCGCGTAGCAACCGGACACAAAACGCAGTCTATTAGCGCGCACACGACGCGGTTCGGACACGACGACTTTCCCCGTACAAATCTTTTCGCACTCTAACAAAGCAATCTTGATACTTGAATGCTCTAGAGAGTCGACTGTCAACGCTGTCAGTGAATAAATTCACGCGGCCATCGGCTGAGAGAGGCGATCGTAAATTTTCCCATCAAAATGCAAAATGGTTTAATTGGACCGTGGCCTCAGCCGATCTGGGTCGATCGGTTCAGAACAAATTGATGGCTCTTTTGGATAGTCACTTTGTCCCCAACGGAGGTAGGTACTATGCAGAGGTGAGACCGAGAATTAGGAGATAATTACGTGGCATTACCCGTTCACGATGAAACGGTTTTGAAATCTTTTGTGGTAATCGGTATTCAGATGCTCGCATAAGTATGTGCGCTATAAGGTGCTAGCGAAGTAGAAGAAATTATTTGTTAGAATGCACTGATGACATGATTCAAATGGCACAATGATTCGTCCACGCCATATTTTTCCATATTTCCATTCATACATATTAATCGATTTTAATTAGGTTTTCGCTGTTTGATAGCCAATGAGGCGATGATTACTTCTGTTTTTATTTAATTTCTTCAACACGAT
This sequence comes from Blastobasis adustella, assembly GCA_907269095.1. Classification (NCBI taxonomy): domain Eukaryota; kingdom Metazoa; phylum Arthropoda; class Insecta; order Lepidoptera; family Blastobasidae; genus Blastobasis; species Blastobasis adustella. The sequence goes on from OU026120.1 coordinate 671,376, forward strand.
AGCTTTTTTCCGCAGATTCATTATACAACAAAGTTATTACACCAAACTAAAAAGGCAAGCGCCAAAGGGGCAAAGATGGGTAAAAGAGAACGCCCAACACTCAAAATCTCTACAGCCAACTACACAGCTCCACGCTTTTACACTGCTCTGTAATTTATCGGCACTTCAATGGACGACACTATCGATCCGGAAGCCTGCCTGTTATCACTGTTGATTGCAGGATTTCAATTTACGGCGAAATGTAGTTACAATTAAAATGTAGTTGGCGTTGGTGTAAAAATGGGTTACGTAAATTGCAACTGCTTTTAGTGTCATACTTTCATAATTTAGTGTACATGTCATACTTTAGTGGTCATACTTTCGAATCGGTAGCTTTTACCGACGCCAGGGGTTGATGTTAAAATATAACAAAATATGATGATGATTTCAAATTTCCTATTATGTTACCTTCTTACTTAAATGACTTGTATAACATACAATCCACCAGGTAACACGCTCGTTTACCTCCGTCTAATAAATAATTCTCGTCATTAAAAAATTTCAATCACATCCAAATCCCTTTAAGAGTTTTTATGTGAAAGAGTAACCGACACCCAAACTTATAAACTTCCAAATTCGCAATATACTACACAGCAAAGAGTACAAAGGATATTCATTTTACAGTTACCAGCAACTAATTTCATGAAACCAAGTCTTTGCATCAAGTTGCAAACAGTTTCCCTCAGGTGGATTGCCTAGTAACATTGTATTATAGAAGCCCTCACAAGCCATTTTCCCTGCAGCCCCCACGTCCGGCCCCGACGCCCTCTCCTGCGCCGCCAGTGGGCCCACATCGCTGCGGGTATCATGGAGGCCCCCGGCCCTGGATTCCCGCGGAGGCCTCATTACACATTACACGCTGCAGTACACGAGAAGGGACGCTGACCCTCTGCTGCCGAGCCAGGATGCCTACTTGAGGGTGCAGGTATGTTTTATTACAGGATAAAAACAATAATCTTGGCGATAATGATATCAGTGACGCATAGTAAAACATTGTGTTGTGTACTCGCGCAGGAGGTCCGGGGTCCGTCTTGATCAGGTAATTAGAGTGGAGTGACTAATGTAATGCCATGTGCTAATGTCTCTTTTCCGAGTTATGTACATTAGCTGAACACTAACCGATGTTCTTCCACTGAGCGAATACATCGTGATGGGACCAGCACATTCAGGCGACTGCATATGTAACCATGATCCAATCTGGTCAGGTTCCCCTGTTACCAGGGTCATGGAGGTCAGATGGCAGTCGCTCCACTGTAGTTACTTAATCTGCCAAATCCTGGATATGATCAAGGCGGGCCCCGGGCCCACGCGCGCGAGAGCACAACCAGCGACCAACGCCAAGTGGCCAGATAACCAGATCACCATAATTGTCTTTGTCTGTAATAAATACACAAATATTCAATTTAGGTATAACACTTTCCCTTGACGTGATGATAATATACTTAGTAAATATAAGTTAGCAATAAAGGGACTTATTTCTTACAATAATCCAGGTGTAGGCGTTGTTAATTATTGCTTGTAGCGCTTAGAATGCAACACAATAAATGGATCTGTTTTATGTGTTCGTGAAACAAAATAGATAATTACTTTTACTTCAAGACAACAAATTAGTAAATATCTTTAATTCCGTAGTGCTTACGGTCATGGAAAGGATCGCGTTAACTGCGAGTGTGTTCCCTGATCATTATCATCTAGACGCCTTCAGAGCTAAAGTGAATAGGCTGTTCCTAGACAGGCATGCTCCATCATTGGCCACATCGTCACTTACCGCCAGGTAGTCAAATGCCTGGCTAGTCTAATTATATAAAAAGTAAAAAAACAATGGAGTTCCGTCAAGAATATTACACAAAGCATTAACTAATTAAAATTTTCTTGTTAATACTGGCAACATTGGACTTTGTTGACTACAAAAGTAATGTTGCAACATTGGACTTTGTACTGACGAAGTTCCACCCAATATAAAAGTATACAATGTTGTTTGGATACGTACCAGAACTTTTGCGCTTACTCTCGACTCAAGAGTGTAGTCTTTAGAAGTTATAAACCAATGACGAGGGTGCAACTCTGACATCTCTCTCTCCCTGATCTATCTCTGTCGTCAATGTAACCCTTGAATCTCACTGAAATCGGTCCAGCCGTTAGGTTGCCACAGCATATACACAGGCACACACACCGTGTTCAGAAACGTTGCGATGAGGACTCACAGTGCGCGAACGCACAGGGTTCCTACTGACAATACTTGAGTAGTGATTGGCAGAAGATATAGGACATATTACATTAAGATGGCCAATGCCACCAAATTTGACAATCCCAGTGGTTATGGAGGGGTATTTCACAACTTAGAGTCCCTTTTGGACACATTATGGAGGTTATATTCTCGTGTCTTAGGGCGTCGAAGCAACAGTTTCCCGACTGACTCCGTATGCGGAGTACGAGATAAGGGTGCGAGCACACAACGCGGCCGGCGACGGGCCGCTCTCCGCGCCGAAGGCTTGCCGCACGGACGAGGATGGTGCGTATCTATACATAGTACAAAACAAAGTCCCTATGTATCATGTATCTATGTGTTATTTATTTCCTTAAACTATGCAACGGATTTTAATGCGGTTTTCAACAATAGATAAAAACCATTGCTTCAGATAGATCAATCCCAAGTACGATCCTCCGTGGAGTACCGCCGCCGCCTCTGGCTCTTAGACATAAGGGTAGAAAAGACCCTCTATAAATGTGGAGAGTAGTATACTCTAGTAGTAGCCTACCAGTTACGGGCTTACCGGGATAATCAGATGTACAGTGATTAACGGGATAACTAGTGATATCCAGTGATTGCTAAGATAAACAGATATCCAGACTCCCCTTAGGTTGTAAATGTCCTGGACAACGGTGGCCGACTTCCTCAGGTGTAGCTCTCTCGGCAATAAAAATAATTACCAGGTAACCATATGAGTATATCCAGTGATTACTGAAATAACCAGCTATCCAGTGATTTCCGGGATAAAGAAAGAAGGAAAACATTTATTGCACATAGACACCACGACGCGATAATTAGTTACAAAAAAAACAAAGAACGAATTATTAACAAAGCGTACATAAAATGAAGATTATATTAGAAAGAGTAAATAAAAATGAATAATAATAGTAGAAGTACCTACCTACAGTTTATCTATTCCCAGTGGCATTGTTTAAACTCCGTGTCGCGGCTTCCAGTGCAACTGGACCCCTGGATAACTAGATATTCAGATGCACTGAGCGATGTTAGATCCGTGGGCACGATTCATTGGCGCGTAACACAGTCACGTACCGATCTCCGAGAGGTACAAATTACGCAATCGTGATGGGGGTTGGAAGTTTGTGGCCCTTCGAGTTTTGGTTTCAACAAGTTTATGTAAATGTGGGTATTCGATTAGGTAATGCTGGTTGGAGGGTATTGTTTTAAGAGTAGATGGTAGGAAGCTGAAAGGTGATGACCTGATTTTTGACACGTATAAGTATTACCTGGTTTTATCCGTATGTAATGCGTATTTATACAACTCAGCGGTAATTAATGTACATCGTTCAGTTGCGGGTATATTACTTTTGGCTATATTCAGTCGTCTAAATTCTAAAGGACATATATTACATTCGGCCTAAATTCGTCTAAATTCAGAAGGAAACAGCGTGACAGCAATTCAAAGCTCATAAAATAAGATCCATTTGTGTGTCACTTATAATAAGGTATGCGTGGCGCCGCTTTTCCAAAGGCGTGATACAAAAATGGACCTTATTTTATTGGCAATTCTGTTAATTCTGAATTTGAATTTAGTCGCAGTACTCACACGCGTGCGAGAGAAACGACGCTCTACGAAGCCTCTCTTTTGCTCGATTGCACTAAACTTTAGGATATGGCGACGCTTAAGTTGATTTAAGATATTCATAACAAGGAAAGGCTTTGTACCATAAGTGAAAACTAAACTCGCCAATATACTCTTAACTTTACGACACCGATTTTGTGACGTGAAAGTATATGAAGTGAAATTGTGTGATAGAGTAAAAAATACAGTGATCCGTCAAAGATATAGCATGACAGATGATGTAGTGACTAAAATAGAAGGAGGGATGTTGAGAAGGTTCGGGCATGTAGAGCGGATGGATGAAAGAATATTGACGAAAGAGGTACAAAGCGTGAATTAAGAAATCCAGCCCTTAAGAGGACGACCTAGTAAAACATTCCCTGATCAGATCAGTAATGTTCCCAAAGAAAGCTGGTGTCCGAAGTGGCAAGAATGAAAGAAGATGTATGAAAAGAATTGTGGATATATGCGAGAATAGGGAGTTGTGTCAGGACAGAGCAAAGTGACGGCCCATAGTATCTGCCTGAATACCTCACCTGTGGGACAGAGGCGTGAACTTGATGTATGTGTGTATTTTGTGACTCAGAAGTGCTTAGGAATATCTTAAGGCGCCAACTTCAGAGTCGCCTAAGTGTAGTGCAATCAGGCATCCTACTCACTGCAGCACTGCACCTGTAGTGATTGTTCTATGGTTCCCAGTACCCAGTGCACCCGGTGGCATGAAGCTGGTGGCTCTGAGCGAGCGCTCGCTGCGGGCGTCCTGGCTGCCCCCTCCGGAGCCTAACGGGAGACTTACGTATTACCTTCTCTATGTGAAGGATTTATCTGGGTAAGTTGCTTAGATACTCAATACTCAATATATTTATCATATTACTAGATATATATTGAAATAAAAATGTTAACAATTATTAAAATTAAAAAGAACCTTACTCTAACCCTGACTAAAGATAAAAAATTTGGTCCAGGTCCCCCGAATTTGGAAAAGTCCCCAGAAGGCTGGCCGCGTTGCCCCGCTGGATAGCGAGGCTTAAGCGTTGACCAAAAAAGAGGCCAGCCTTCTGGTGATTCGTAACTTCGACCAGGCGCTTAGATAACTACTACTTGATTATGAATATTTGCATGACGTATAATTTTCCATTACGAATAAATTGATTATGATTTTTATGATTTTTATTATTTATTGCCTTCTATAGGATACAGAAAGATGTTATGATGATAACTGTTTAATAACATTTGGGTAACATTATTCTAGTTATATAGTTCTCTATGGACCTAGGCAAGGCACAGAAACACGAGAGACACGTCAGCGTACAATCACATATTAATAGCTTTTCATGTTTTTTCGTTAAGAATCGCATCTACAGAGTAGTAGCATTTTGTAAGCAAGTGCTGTGTAAGTAATTCAATTAATTTCTTATCATTTGGTTCGTCCTTTAGTGATTGCGATAAACTGTTCTATATTTTTATAGTCATACAATGTGGACCTGAAGAATGGAGTTTTAGTCGGGAAGCTGGTTGAACAAGTTATTTTTTTCGACTTAAGATCTTATTGAATTGAAGTTTGAAGTCACCCGTATTCAGATACGTTACTATATGACGTCTTACAATGTGCATTCATGCAGGTTCCAGCTGAAAATATTTGATTGGCGATCGGCACTATGAGTCCGTAAAAATGAACCAAATTGACCAATCATGGATCCGTATTGAAAGCATTACGTATACTTATCAGACGAGCTGGTAAAGCTTTAGTATTAATATCGATTCAAGTCTCGTTTGTGAATAAGGGTGTATTACATAATTTACTGACTGTATGTGAGTAGGTATCTCTTTCTTTGTCATACGAAACTGCAGATTAGTTACGAATGATATCGAGTTTCAATAGTTGTATCGATGGATTTAGACATGGTAGAAATTGAACCAATATCGAGAGAATCAGCACGAGTTTGTTCCAAACACTTGTATCATGGCTAAATTACTACACGAGTTTAGAGAATCTACATCATATGGGAACCGGATTAACTTACAATTAATGTAATATTATGTACATTTAATTTTCAATAATAGATAAATAAACTAAACTACACTAAACGGGGGTTAGGCAAAAGCTATAAATAAAACCGTCTACATTTAGGTCTCAAGAACCGAACGTAAGCCGGGTGAACGCTTGCTCGGAGGCCGAGGGGGGCACCACGGAGTGCATGAAGGCCCTGCGGGGCCTCCGCGCGGGGAGGACCTATGAGGCGTGGGTGCGCGCGGCCACGGCGGCTGGCGAAGGCCCCCCGTCGACCAGCGTCGCTTGCCAGACTAGCGCCTTGGGTATGTATCACTATTACGTTCCGTTCCATTCTGTTTTATTATACTCCTGATTAATAATATGCTGTTAGGGGATGCCAATCGGCTTTCGAGATTGTTCAGCTAGCAGGATCCCCAGGCTCTAGCTAAGATCTACGTTGAACAATTACGCGAAGATGGAGCATGCCTTGTTAGAAATTGTGATTCACTCAAGCTTTGGTTTCTGTGTTCTGAAACACACTCGCAAAGTCCATACTCTTATTTTGGTGATAGATTTAGTAGTACCAGCACGGATATCCTCGTTCGATGGGATATTTCTGCATTGTTTCTAGGCAGACGTACTCCTACTTCTGCCCCCAACTGATGATATATTGAGGCCACATATTTTCTAACTTAACTGATGGAACTGATAGTTAAAACTGATTGTGTGTGTGCGTCTATTTATGGGATCTGTACATAGTTCAACCCGGGACATCGATAGCGTGACGTCAAGACTCGAATATCCACGACTTGGGTGGGCCAAATGGCGGGAGGTAACAGATGTCATTTGTGACCCCAAGAAGACGATAAAGCTGAAGGGACAGGTCTATAAGACCACCACCAAGGATGCCGAAGAACGAGTGAGGTCGGCCGGGAGTAGCAGGAAGGCGTACCCTGGGGCCCCGCATGCCACGCGGAACATAACGCCCAGATAACGATAATGATGATGTGTGTAGGCGTCTATAGATTACATCTAGGTTAAAGAACTACCCAGGATACTGTTTACAGCACCAGCGCGTATATCCTCCTTCGGCGGGGTGGCGATAGGGGCCGCCGGCGGGGCGCTGTCGCTGCGCTGCGTGGTGGGGGGCGCCCCCCCGCCCGCCAAGCGCTGGCTGCGCGCCGGGAGCCCCTTGCACCCCAGGCCGCCGTTCCATCTCGATGGAGACGCTATGCTGATACGGAGTGAGTTTGCATGTGTATATAGAATGATTGTCTAATTTTGGTTAAGTTAAGTTGTGAGACCTCTTGAAGATTTTGGGTAAAAAAAAAACACGTTATTGAAGGTGTTTATTATGGTAGCTGATCGCGTAGGTACCACTTACTGGTTTGGCTTCTTCAATTACTTAAAAGGTTGAGGATGTTTTTAGTTACCGGAGTATAGTTTTCTAATTTTAGGTGTAGAACATCATCCTGATTTTAGGTGTAGACCATCATCATAGATCTTATTATTAATAATTGTATTAACTATCCACTGTTCGATACTTGCGCAAGCATCAGTCTAATTTGACCATCAGGTCCACTGATCCATTAGTATGTAGCACTATATACCTAAAACAGATCGCGCGATTGGTTGAGGGTGGAAACAGAATATACTAATGTGATCTGATCGCAAAATCAGTATACCTAAAACTGAAAATTAATCAATTTTCCCGGTCGGTCTATCGAACTAATCGGACTACTTTCCCAATCTGTCAATTTCTCTTACATGGCTTAGACACCTTGTTCAACGTATCCCTCGTGCTTATGCAGTATCAACAACGATTACCTTTTGCTAGAAATACACCTCCCTTTGTCCTTTTTCTTGATTCCGGCATGTTTTGGCACGTATCATCATCGTCAACCTATTGCTAGTTATACATACGCCTTTCCCAAGTCACATCACTTAGATCCGTCATCAATCTAATGATGAAGTCTAGGGTGCGTCCAGATCTCGCGAACACGTAGCGAATATGCCGCTTGCTGGTGTTCGCGAGATCTGGCCACACCAGGATAATCTCAACTGACTCTCTGATCCTCTCAGACCTCGAGTTATCCCACGCCGACAACTACACCTGCGTCGTTGAGAACCCCCATGGATCCGATTCAGCCACCTGGAAAGTCGTGGTTCTCCGTCCACCGTCGCCACCAAACCTGGCTCTAATAGAAGCCAGGCCTAGAGAGTTGGAACTAGAGATGCGGCAATCACCTAGAACTCCTGGCCACGCTTTGCCAAAAGGATATACTTTGCATTGGAGACTGTCTGCGCCTGAGGTAAATGTCACATCTGAATTAATATCTTTATTACTGATGTCGTCTTTAAAATAGTGCACATCGTCTAGTACGGCTTCGTAGGGAGTCGCACCTGTCGCATGCGTAAATAGAAAAATCGTCTAGGCGATATATATCTTTAAGACATTAGTCGCCTTATACGACACCTGTGATAGGTTTAGGTGGTCGAACTCTGACAAACCTGAGGAGCCCGTCTGGGTGACTACCACCGCCTTATCTATTTCTGCCGCCAAGCATCAGTGCTTGCATTGTTATAAATAATTAAAAATAAATAAATATTCGTGGACAAATTCACACAGCGCCATCTAGCCCCAAACTAAGCAAAGCTTGTACTATGGGTGCTAGATAACTGAAATACTGTTGTGCTTCAACTTGAAAGATGCAATCACAGGCACGAGGCATTTCATCTTAGTCCTCACAGTGACCACGCACCTGCGGTTCTGCATTTTTGTTGCCTTCAACCTTAATGACTAAATCGTAGATATTATGGGCTATAGTTATCGCTTACCATTAGGTGGGCAATCTGCTCGTCTGTCACGGCGTAGAATAATAAAAATAGAACTTATATGCATGAGTTTGATCCAGTCATTTTTTCAGGGCGAATGGCGAAAACAGGCCTCAAACCCAGGCGTCATATTGCTATCTGGCCTGCGTTGTGGCTCTGCATACAGAGCATATGGTACAGCAGGTGGCCCTCCGGGCTCCGAAATAGCTGTAAGGACCTCTGGAGGACCTCCCACAGCCCCTCCAGATGCTAGGTGGATTAAGTCGAATGCTACACATGCAAGGTTCGATACTACGGCCTGGGGCGATGGGGGCTGTGGTCCGGTAGCTTTGAAACTGGAATGGGCCGGTTCAGGAGTTACAGGCGCAAGGGACGTTCCGGTTGGAGGAGAAGTCATCTTAGGAGGTGAGTGTGGTGAAGAATCTTAATTCTTGACATTCCCTAGAAATATTATGAATGCAAAAGTAAGAGTTAGTCTGTTATGCTTTCACGGCTAAATCACTGCACCGATTTTGGTTAAAATCGGTATGGAGATAGTTTAGTACCTCATGAAGGAAATGAGCTACTTTATATTCCCCTCCATTCGCAAGATACGACTACAATAAGTCATGCGGACGGAGCCACGGCGGGAAAGCTAGTACATGTTTGCGATATTTCTTACACCAAGACAGCCAAATAGCCAAATAGTCAAGATATACGAAGTTGATTATAGACCCAGCTTATAATCATCCTCATCTTAGTATTTAACCTAGTTTATGCCAAGGTCCGCTTTCCTTTTCTTCCTCCACTTCGTCTAGTCTTCAGCATTCTCGTGGCCATTGCCTTTCACATTGGACTTATTGATGTTTATCCATCGCTTCCTGGGTCACCCGCTCTATCCTGTTACTGCCAGGTTTAAACACCTATTTCCCTCGCATCCCTGGGGCTGACGCGAGACCAAACCAGCGCCATATAGGCCCAGATTGTCTTTTACAGCACAAAACTCCCCCCACAGGCCTATCCCCTGGCTCCCGGTACCGCGTAGCCGCCCGGGCCTCCAACGAGGCTGGTTGGACTCGGGAGGTGTACGAGTTCACCACCGCACCCTCCGAGGGTGGGTTGGCTGAGGAGGTGGATGCACCATTCCCAGCCACGGCGGGGGAACTGGCCCTCCTGCTGGCTCTTTGCGCTGCATTGTCGCTGGCTGCGCTGACGATACTAGCCATATTGCTCAGGAGGAAGAGGTAAGTTTGTTTTATTGAAGTAGAGATCCGGCTTTAAAAAAATGACATATTTAATTTTTCAGAAAAATCGATCTTTAAACCACTGAATATGACTCAAATGAGAAAAAAATATGGCTGGCCTACTGTCTATTAAATATGGATTGAATGAAAATGATTGAAAGCTTTATTGTACCAAAAGAAAAAAAATACATTTTACATAAATGTTACAGAGGTATGTACAAAAACGGACTTAAACTGCAGAGGGATTTCTTCCAGTCAACCTTTGAGAGTTTATTAATGTTTACCGATATTACCGTTTTGACCAAGTTTTTCCCAGGCAACGATTTATATTGTTGGATAAGTGCCTTTCATTTTACATTACCTCGATTAAATAAGGGATGAGGGTAGATTATCTACATGACAACCCCATAGTTGGTTCAGGGTGAGAGTAGGCAACGCATATTCATTTCTGATTTGAGTCATATTCTCTCGTTTTCTCTGACAATTTTTTACTACTTTTTCTCTAGACTATTATTTATTCTTTGAGGAGTGATTTTGAGTTTCAAGCTTTGCGGCACATGGTATAAGCGGTTATTTTAAGCGATACTTAAGTCGGTGCTACCATGGAATTGTCACTATTTATTTATTATTTCTATAGGCTATACTCTGAAATTAAACCGTAACCGTAAACCTTTACGCATGAATACCGACCGACTGGAGCATGTTTTTTTGTCAACGAGCAGACAGCCTACTTGATGGTAAGCTGTAACTGTCGCCCATAACATCTGCATTTAAGTTGCAGACAACAAAAACTGTGATTTCTAAATAGTTCGACCACACAACTGATACATCACCCGCGGAGGTAGGAGGGTGAAGTTTTGTCTTTTGAAATTTTGTTTCTCATAACACACACACACACACACACACACACACACACACACACACACACACACACACACACACACAGACACACACACACACACACACACACACACACACTCACACACACACACACACAGCCACACACAGACACACACACACAGACACACACACACACATACACACACACACACACACACACACAGAGACACACAGAGACATACACAGACACAGACACACACAGACACACACACACACCCACACCCACACACACACGCACACACACACACACACACACACACACGCACACACACACAAACATACACACGCACTCACACCTAGACACATTCAAACTTTTACGTTTTGTTTTATTATTAATTCTTTTCTTTATATTAATATCTATCTTAATATCTAATATGAGTATAAGTAGAGATAGAGCAACAATATTGTTATCATAGAAGAGCGGTGTCTTCTAACACAGGCATCGCCTAAAAGAAGACACCTGCCACTAATTTATAAGGAATTTGTGAAAATGAAATAAAATATGTATTATTATTATTATAACGTCACTTGATGACGTTTCGCGTAGAACCACTTGACCTTAATGCCCCGCGGGGTGCGCGCACCCCGTTCCCCTTCGTGTCCCTTCCGTCTACCTCATCGCGGGCGATATACCAGTAGTGTGGTCGATATATATATAGCTACTGTATCCTTCAAAGCGGAACATAATAACGCAAGTATTGCTACTTGGCGGCAGAAATAGATAAGTCGGTGGTATTCACCCAGGCGAACTCCTCAAGCTACTACCGCAACACATGACTAATGCAGACAGGTACGCCAAAATGAATGTTGAAATGAGTGTTTTCTCATCTTAAATCGTGTAACCTAACCGTCAGAAAAAGTCGGATGACCCCCGACTAAGTATATTTAAACTCAAATATTTTCTAAACTATGGAACCCATTTTACAGAAACATAGCTAAGAACTATGTCGATGAAACTGGCTTTTAAATATAGAAAACCGCATTTATCTCGGTCCATCCATTCGGGAGCTCCGATGCCACAGGTGTACACGTCCACCTTTTAACATCCCTCTCTTTTCGTCGGGAGTTAATAAAATCGTTGTTAAATCGAGACTCCCGCCCCCTGCTGCTAAAATTGAGCCGATTTTAGATCCAGTTATCTTGGAATTCAGACAATTTTAGTTTCAGCTGCTTTTATATTAAAACAATTTTATTTGTACTAGTGTTGATGTGTCGGATAATTTGGGAATCTGTTATTAAGGAGCGGAAGGGAAGACATTTGGCTATATTATTTTATGGCTTGAACATCGGAGCGTCGTGGTTACGGTATCCGACTCGTAAGCGAGAGGTACCGGGTTCGAATCCCACTACCGCCATGTGTCAATAACTCTTTTCTGAGTGATGTACATTAGTTACATATCGACGCCATTACGGTGAGAGGAAAACATGCACATTTAGGCGACTGCATGTGTAAACATTATCCAATCTGGTCAGGTTCCCCTGGTAGCAGGGTCACGGAGGTCAGATGTCAGTCACTCCACTGTAATTACCTGATCTGCCAAATCCTGGATCATTGTTAAGGCGACCCCGCGACCCCGCGCCCTCGTAACTTAACTATGATGATGATTATATAGTTCGAGATATTGAGGAAAAAATCCAAGTTTATATTATCTGGTTTAGTTTACTTTAAATCGATATCTCCAATAAAGTGTATCCACCAATTTTAGTTTCAACGTTATTAGCCATTCATTACTTTAAACCGGGCTATTTTCTTATACACCGTTACTGAACGAAGGCAGTAACGTCTTCCCCCTAATCGAATTTGGCAGTATAGGACCTTAGGGCTTAATTTATTTTATCTAGTAATTTGCAATGTTGTTCGTTTTAATGATATTGCCGGAGCAGCTGAGGAAATAGCTGTCAAGCGTAACTTTAAGACGAGACGAAATGTTAATAGCTAAGGTAAATTGTTAAAGCAGGACGCGCTACTCTGAGGAGATATGGTTGCTGCTGCTGGAAGTTAAAATTTTTATATAATTCAACCATTTAAAATAGAAATAGAAAGGTTTTATTACATCAAAGACGCTACGACACAACAACACAAAAAAGTCTAGTAAAAAGAAAAAACAGGTAAATCGATCTTTTTAACAACAAAACACAAAGGAATACAATTTATTATTGTGCCCACAGACCGTTCCCAATGGCATTATCGGTGTCAATTTGTATCAGATTTTTAATTGGAACCTGTTGGTACAGTGCTGTGCGTAATTTCGCCATCTATCCACAATAAATAATGTATTAAAATAGAATTAGGTAATTAATGTTATAACAAACGTCATTTAAACTACAGGAGAACGAAGAGCTTGTTAGATATAAGGTATTTTAGTATATTTTAATTGTTATTTAAAGTTACATATATATTGAAAATTAATGTTAATTATTAATAATCACGATAATTTTCAATATATATGTAACTTTAAATAACAATTAAAATATACTAAAATACCTTATATCTAACAAGCTCATACAGGTTGGGGTGGGTGGCTATACTAAATTATTGTGAATACTACTGTACCCGCGACTTCATTCCCGTACACCTATTTTCCCCTACCTAACCTTTTCTTCTGACTTATAAACCTTCCTCTTTAGTCACTCTATCTATTTTTGGAAACTGTATTAAAATACGTTGCGTAGTTTAAAAGCTATAAGCGTACATAGATACAGAAGGCGGGAAGCGACTTTGTTTTATATTATGTATAAATTACCAACGGCCAACTTGACCCCTTCAAAATGAGCGGTGTCGAATTGACCCGGAGAAAGCCGAGCAGGCTAGATGATTCTTGAGAGTTTAAAGTTTCCTAGTTTCGACTTAAACAGCCCCTAGTTATTTAGATAAGCCCCTTTCACCTTCATTAATTCTACCCGGCCTTGTCAGCACCCGTCAAGGTAAAGGACTCCCAGTACAACGAAGTGATGTTTTAATCAAACTTCTGCTGCCTACCTATAATCAAAGCCTGGTGTATACCAAGACTGCTCCGAACCGGTTATAGCTAGTAAGAAACTTCCTAACTTCTATATTATTGAGATACTTACCTATAACTTTTTTTAAAGGAGCGTCGATGGTATGCGACTCGTTAGCGAATGGTCTTACTTTTAAAATAGACCTTTCCATTCTAAGCCTAAACAATAAAGGAGGAGCGTCGTTGACCGAGTGGTTAAGGTATCCGAATCCCACTGCGGCTATGTACTAATGACTCTATTCTGAGATATGTACATTAGTTGAATGCTAACCGATGCTCTTACGATGACGGAAAACATCAGGCGTTACCATGATCCAATCTGGTTAAGTTTCCTGGTAGGGTCCCGGAGGTCAGATGGCAGTCGCTCCACTGTAATTGTCTGATCTGCTAAATCCTGGATCATGATCAGGGCGGGCGGGCTTTCGTGCCTAAGAGCACAACCGGGACATTAACGCCAATTTTATTATTTTACTTACCTACTCATAAGTTTCGTTTTTCAAAGACATTTTGTGTAAGAAGATAGAGTTACGGCCAAATAAAATAAAACTAATTACTACGGATACCCACAATTTACCCAATTTGAGTAATGGCGTATTGCGATGTGTCAATAGAAAGGATTTTTTATATTCTATCTATAGCTTTTACTACGGCGACAAGTCTCAATTTATCCCGACATAACATAATCGTACGAGAACGAAGCCGTGTGCAAAAACTAGTCCAATACAAACAACGAGTACTAGTACCATACACCATTTTACCACATTAATACGTTAACTTAACCGACAGACAAGTGTCGGAAAACCCCAGATCAAGTATATACTCAAATATTTCCTAAACTACTAAGCCTATTTTAACGAAACGACGTCAAGTACCATGTATATTATACAGACTTGCATATAGATAAATCCGCATCGAAATACATCAATCCGTTTGAAAGCTACGATGCCGCAGACAGACACACTCATACACAAACAGGTCCACAGATATTTACAACCCTCTTTTCGTTGGTGGGTAAAAATAGCCAAACCGGTGACCATATCACGTCACCTTCCAACAGACCCTTTGCGGAGACATGACAAAAATAGCCATAAAAGGCGAGGTACAAATACCACGTCATTTCATTACCTCACGGGCTGAAGTGAAGAGTGAGAAGGGTCGAACGCTCAATAGCCGACAGGCGACTCCATATCCGCTCCATGTCATTGCCAGATCACTTGTTAATGACCTAGCTCAGTTTACAAAAGGTGGGCTTATGTCCGGACAATTGCGTTCTGCTTGGCAGGTTGTTGGGGTAGTTTGGGTTCATCGGTTTGACGAGTGGAATATTTAGATTGAAAAAATAAATAAAAATAAATCTAAACGTAATATTAAGCGCTAAACTCGAACGGCTTAATCAATTAGGCAAATTTTTTGTGTTGTAAAAAATGAGTAAGTAGGGGGTAGGGTAGGGGTAGGATACTAGGCGAATGAAGTCGTCTTCCGGGTCGGGCTTATCTTCATCATATATTTTAGAGTATGACTCTTGTCGGTGGAGCCATCGCCACTCTTCTCTCCTATCTGCCAACCTCTACATCTCTTTATCTCCGGCGCTTACTCTTTCCTTCTCGTCCTTCCAATATTCATATCTTGGCCTTCCTCTTCCGGGCCGGGCCGGGTTGAAAATGAAATATACCTGCGACAATCTTTAGTTTTAAATTAACGCATTTAGCACCGCGGTCGCAATCTTCTGGCGATGCTCTTGTGAGACGTATAACGAAAGTAAATATCGCACGCCAAAGCCGATAACTGGATGGGTAATCGCTACGTACTTTAAACTTCTGTAGGTACTACAACGCGCTCGTCAATCAGTCGGTTTGCCTCCTAATAATACCCTGGCGAAGGTTTACTAATCTCTTATTTTATTTTATTTACTTAAGGAAAACCAACAGCAATGATTACAATATAAAATAACACTGGCAGCACAGAGACAATTACAAAATTCTACCGATCGAAACTGGATAAACTAATACATACTTAACTAAAAGTTAATTATGCCGAACAGTCTATAAGGTTACAATTTCAAACTTAAACATACCTACAATACCCGAAAGTAATACAACAATAGTTAATAAATAATATAGTTTGAAAAAATGCTACAACTTGTCCAAGCAATACTTGAGTATGCTTGGTTCCGCTGGGGAAGTCTGATACTGGCGGTGGCGGTGGGACCACGGTTAAAAAGTCGTTTTGTTTTAATAAAATTACCCGTAGCTACTCTAGGGCAGTGGATTTACGGGGAAATATATCCTTTGCAACCATAAGTGGGGCATAGCGATGGGACCATCTTTAAAGTTTGGGTTGAATAGTCTCGGAACGGCTCCCAGTCATTAAATAGGTGGCGGCAGGCGGCACTGGCAGCCTGTGACGGCACATTGTGTTATTTAGTATGTACATTCATGCACTAGATAGGGGCGTCGGTGGCCAAGTGGTTAATGTATCTGACTCGTAAGCGAGAGGTACCGGTTTCCGGGCCATGTACCAATGACTCTTTTCTGAGTTATTTGTTGTAATTAGTTGAATACTAACCGATGTATGCTCGTACATTAGTTGATAGCTAGCCGATGCTCTTACGGTCAGGGAAATATCGTGATGAAAACTTCACATTCGGGCGACTGAATATGTAACCATGATCCAATCTGGTCATGTTTCCCTGGTAGCAGGGTCACGGAATTCAGAATGCTGACGCTCCACTGTAATTAACTGATCTGCCAATTCCTGGATCATGGTCAAGGCGGATCTCAGGCCCTCGTGCGCGAGAGCACAACCGGGACATTAACGTCAAGATGATTATTTATTTATATTTATGCATTTAGTTACATTTTTATGACACTAAGGTGGCAAACAAGCTTACGGCCTGCCTGATGGTAATCAGTTACCGCAGCCTATGGACGTTTGCAATACCAGGGGCATCACCCACGCGTTGCCGACCCGTAAAAACATTTTCACCCTTTTCTTGATGCAAAATAAATTAAGTTTAAGACACTTGAAATCGGACCTACCATAAAAGTGATAGGCAACACGCTATAACAGCTACATTGTCGTCATCGCCCACAAAGATCCCTCAGACTATAACATCATAGTAATGGCAAGCAAAGCAACAAACAAGGCTTTATATGCCTTTTACGACACACTAAAGGCAGTAATGAAATCTGACTTGACATTATAATGTGTACTGTTACTAATTAAATTGTAACATTAAGTTTATGACTTCGTGGTGGAGGCGTCACGCGCGGAGATAGTTGCATCTTGTCTTATCATGTTTTTCTTGGACGTCTTATAGCACAAAAATGTCAGAAACTCTCGGCAATGTCCACCGATGCCTAAGATAAATGCTAGGATACATGCCTGGCATTTATAAAAAATATCCGAAAGTATTGAACCTATTTCAATGAAGCAAAGCTTAGACCATCTTAATTTAGCTTTTTATTTTTAAATGAATCGATTGTTGTAGACAAACTCAATAAATAAACGTAAGAATCACCGCCCCAGTTACACTGAATAGAAATGCGCGGGAGCCCGTGTTTCGTTAATTCCATGCTGTGCAATGCAATTTCTTCTTCCATTCTAAGCTGAGTAGTCTCGGAAACACACCTCAAATAGAGCGTTTCTTTCCCCTTGTCAACACTTGACATGGGGAAATTGAGGTAATTGTCCCAAAAGTATCGGTTATTTTTAGCCATAGGAGCGACGGCGCGGCAAGGGTGACCACCAACTCTGAGAAGCCTGGGTGCGGCACCTACAGGGCACCTCCTCATCAAGCACCTAAGTTACCACCAGAACCTCCAGGTAAGTTCACCGGTAAGGCTTACAGCCGTATAACGATCGCGTACTTGAAAATTAAACAGGTGACCTTATGCAATTGGGTAATGGTAGGCAATCAAGATATGCTTTTTTTGTATAACCCAATCTAGCACCAGAATTTACCATTTATCACATAAGAAGATGCTTTCGCAATTTCGTATGAAAGGCCGCACCACAAACAATGAGATTAAAATATAATGTTTTGTTTTAGTTCTCCCCACATTAAGATGATACAGACGTACACGATTTCTGCACCACTTGTCCCATATATTTATGAAATTTTGGTTTGGTTTTAGTTTCTGTCATTTACTCATTTATCGTATGACTTTTAAGTACCTACTGCTACTTAAATTTTTAAATTGTCATGTCATTAGTCACAATCATCATCATCCTTGCGGTCCCGGCTTCTGCCAGGGTCCGCTTTCCGACGCATTCTCCTCCATTTCGCCCGTTCTTGGAAATCCTCGCGTCGTTAGCCATTGGCTCTCGCATCCGACTCGGCGATCTCAATCCCTCGCTTCTTGGGCATTTTACGAGAACTCTTTCCTGGTGCCTGAAGATTTAAGCACCTATTTTCCACGTATCCCTGGGGCTTACGCAGCACGTGGCCAAACCAGCGAAGCCTCTTCGATCTTATCCGCGAAATCTCCCACACCAAGATTTCTGCCATTAGTATAGAAACCAAAATTGCATAAATATTTGGAAACAAGTACTATGTATGTTTATTGCACTAAATACCTTAAAACTATATAACAAAAGTAATATACATTTAATTGTAAAGGCGGGCTTATCCCACAAATGGATTTCTTACCGCCAACCTTAAATAGACCAGTCATGCAAAAATCGCGTACGTCAGTATAGGCTCTTACCCCCCCCTTAACCCCCCACCAGACGTATACGAGATATCGCCGTACGCGACGTTCGCGGGCGCGGCGGCGGGCGCGGGGGGCGCGGGGGGCTCGCGCGCGTACACGCTGCAGCTGCGCGCGCTGGCCAGGCACGACGACGACGCCGCGCCGCCTGCGCTGCCGTGCTGTGATGGTGACTATTGTTAGGGGGATAAGGTTGATATTTCAGTTACCAGGTAGCAGTATGGGACACGCAGGATGGTGACTTTTGCTATGGGGATAAGGGTGATATTGCAATGCAGGTTGTAGCGCGGGATACACAGCTGCGCGCGCTGGCGAGGCACGATGACGACGCCGCGCCGCCCGCGCCGCCGTGCTGTGATGGTGACTATTGCTTTGGGGATAAGGGTGATATTACAGTGCAGTATGCAGCGCGGGGAACGCAGAACGGTGACTATAGCTATGGGGTAAGGTTGATATTACTGTAGCTAGGTTGCAGCGAGAAACGCAGTTGCGCGCGCTGGCGAGGCATGACGGTGATCCCTCGCCGCTCGCGCTGCCGTGCTGTGATGGTGACTATTGCTATGGGGATAAGGGTGATATTACAGTGCAGTATGCAGCGCGGGGAACGCAGAATGGTGACTATAGCTATGGGGTAAGGTTGATATTACTGTAGCTAGGTTGCAGCGGGAAATGCAGTTGCGCGCGCTGGCGAGGCATGACGGTGATCCCGCGCCGCTCGCGCTGCCGTGCTGTGATGGTGACTATTGCTATAGGGATAAGGGTGATATTGCAATGCGGGTTGTAACGCGACAACGGTGACTATAGGTATGGGGATAAGGTTGATATTGCAGTGACGTGCTGCCGTGCTCGACGACTGCCGTGCTGTGATAGTGACTAGTGCTATGGAAATAAGGGTGATATTGCAGTGTCAGGTTGGCGCTGGGAAGCGTAGCTGAGCACGCTGTCGTGCTGTGATGTTGGCTTTTGCTATGGAGATAAGGTTGACTTTGCAGTGGTTAGGTTGCAGCGCAAGACACGCAGGATGGTGACTATTGCTATGAGGATAAGGTTGATATTGCAGTGCCCAGGTTGCAGCGCGGGAAGCAGCGATATTGTCAATCATCATCTCAATCCATAACAGTTCACTGCAGGACTTAGGGCCTCTCCCACGAAAGGGGACGTTATTGCCATAATGGCACGCTTGGTAAGCGGGTTTGAGATCGCAGTGTTATAAATGTAACAATGGAAAACGCCGCTGCCCATTTTCCAGCCTACGGAGACTCTAGATCTTTTGCCTCGAAAACATTAGTCGCCTTGTACACCCGTGTGTCTATTGTCAATACTTGTAAACAAAATGCGTATTTCTTTTAGAAGAGACGTGCGTAGACGCGTGCGACGCGCAGCGGCGGCGACGGCGGCGCCGGCACTACTGCCCCGATCATGGTGATTATTGAGATAAATTCTCGTTTTTTAGACTAAATATTATAAAGAAGGAAGTGTTGAGAGTGACAGTGGCCTAAGGCGCTGTCGTAACTGGCAGCGGTCGTGTGACCATGGTCGTAGGACGGGTTCACCCGATCAATAGGAGACCTCAAAACCGCCCGTCGCACGACTATGCTCGTCCGACGGTTGCCAATTAGAATAGCGCCTTATGGTTAAGAAATCCGCCTCGTAAGCGAAAGGTTTGCGAATTTACACGCCAGTGCCGTTATGAACTCTTTTGTGTTATTTAAGTACATTACTTGAACACTAATCGATGCTCTTACGACGATGGAAAACGACGTGACGCAACCTGAACATTCAGGTGACAGAATGTATACCCATCATCCAATCTGGTCAGGTTCCCCTGCTAACAGAGTCATGGAGGTCAGATGGCAGTCGCTCCTATTTTAACCAGAAGTGTAAATTTTTTTATACCACTAAGGTGGCAAACAAGCTTACGGCCTGCCTGATGGTAAGCATCACCCACGCGTTGCCGAATATATATCGTTTTGTTCGCCAGCTCGCCAGATAATCTTCTATAATAAGTTCTTTTCTCTCTCCAGGTTGTTCACAAGACTCAGGGAGTTGAGAGCCGAAGCTGCCAAAGGTTTAGTGAAGAATATCTAGTCGATGTAATTTAGAGAATTCGGTTAACATATTAATTAATATGTATACAAAAATTTATACAATAATATTGTCTATTTACATTGATGTTGTTTCAATATCCTATCCCTATCCAAAAACTCCAAAATAAGAAAACCAAATTCACGATTCGAAATTTTCTAATCAATTATGCAACATAAAAGAAAACCTTTAGGACACACAGACATCACAATACTACAAAGTAGATACAATACAGCAGTGCAAGATACAAATAATAACATTGAGAGACAAAAAATAGAGATAAAATAAAAAAGATTTAAGAGGCCATAGCGGGATATCCCGTTCGAATTGGATATGCCCGACTGGGGAACAGAATACAGCAGCAAAACTAACTATTTAAATATTTAATAGTATTGTGTTCCTGCCGGTTTGCTCCACGTGATGGGATTTTCTTTTTATGTCATTCGTCATTCGGTAGGCAAACAGGCAAGCGGACCACCCGATGGGAAGTGGTCGCCACTGCCTATAGACATTAGCAACACCAAGTGTATCGCCAATGCGTTGCCTTCTCTATAACACGTTGCTCTGGCAGCAAAAAGGCAAATGCCCCTCTACTGCCAACGCCACGGTTCCCCAAATCCCCACCCCATTTTGGGATTGTGGCTTTGGCAGCTTAGTTACGGCGTGACATACAAAATACATACAATTACAATAATAAAATCGTAATATAGTTTCGTAGATCTGGACAGTAACTCTTGAGAATAGAAGAATAAATTTACAAAAATGGGAAAGTGAAAGTAGTATTACTCACAAAGAAAATGGTAGGGTGAACCAGTTGGTACCACTGAACCAATACGAGATGTAGAAGGAGATGAGATAGCTGAGAGTTGGTCTACGAGTTGTAAAGAAAAGGGAAGAGAGGCACTTGTCAAGATATACTGATGTGGCGTCGCGGGCATTACAAAAGTATTACTGGAAATAAATGAGAATTATTATTGCAAATTTGTTACGATGGATATGCAATAATGATGAATAAATAAATTTATTTCATCATTTATAGACAATTTTTGGCAGTCTCGCTTTTCAGTCACATTACGAGTATAGTAAAAACTAAACTGCCATGAGGATGTAAGGCTCCCAGTTTTTTTACTTCTAGAACCCATACAAGAAGATATGTAAGTAACATCGCTACGAAAAGTCGAAGTTTGGGTAAGGAAAAACATTCTTTTTTGTACCATGTTGTGCACGGACAGACCAGTGTTTTGCGAGTCTCTTAAACATCTACTATCTCTACAAAGTGGTATTCGATGACGTAAGATAACCAACTGCGCCCTTAGAGTCTGTTATATTATATTCTAATCGAAGGACTAGGTACTCAGATTCAAGAGTTTTACGCGCCAATTGAGAAGACTACACTTTTCTGTCAGGTCGCTAAGCGGTGACTACTTATGCGGGCACGATGCGTACTCGTTATCTGTCCAGTTTCTAATCGGCCCTGAGAATTGTTTTTTTTTATGCTACAGCCCAGCCCATGTGATGGTAAGCGGTAAATGTCGCCCAAAAAAACTACGATTATTGTAGACAACAAAGATGCAGAACCGCAGATGAGTTAGGGTATGCCGACTGTAGTAGCATGTGCTGAGTGTGGCCCCATTGCCCTCTCCACATGGCACAGTCCAGTTTTATCCGTCAATTTAAAGTAAAGTAAAGTAAAGTAAAACACTTTTGTTCCACGCAGACACGGCACATAATTCTTAAATATTCATAAAGAAAAAAAACGTAAGCCAGAGACAAACAGAAAAAGAAAAACAAAACAGTGGAGCCCCTAAGTGATGCACGGACAAAAGTGCTACAAGGAATAAATGAAATGAAATAAAGAAATAAATGTTATTTGTGTAAATACATAATGATATATATGAGTGTATGAGGCATAGGTAATGTATCGTGTGAAGTGTGGAAAAATACGTTGCTTTTCATCGTACAGGTGAAGGAGTTCACTTTTTTTTATGATTATTTCGGAATGTTGTGGCGTATGTCTGAGTGGAATAAAAGTGTTTTACTTTACTTTACTTACAGGAGCGTCGGTGGCCGAGCGGTTACAGTATCCGACTCGTAAGCCAGAGGTCCCGGGTTCGAATCCCGCTCCGGCCATGTACCAATGACCCTTTTCTGAGTTATGTACATTAGTTGAACACTAACCGATGCGCTTACGGTGAGGGATAACATCGTGATGAAACCTGCACATTCAGACGACTGAATGTATACCCATGATCCAATCTAGTCAGGTTTCCCTGGTAGCAAAGTCACGTAGGTCAGATGGCAGTCGCTCCACTGTAATTACCTGACCTGTCAGATCCTGGATCCATGATCAAGGCGGACCCCGGGCTCTCGTGCGCGAGTGCACAACCGGAAAATTAACGACAAGATGATTATTATTATTATTGCACATTATTTACAATTACGCCGACTACTTTATCCTTCAAACCGAAACACAACAAGGCATAGTAAGATAGCAGAGAAAAAAGATAAGGATAAGAAGGATAATTATCCGGATTCAGAAGGAATTACTGTCACAGCGTCTGTAAGAGGATTACGACCTAATAGCCGGGTAAGAGGCTGGAGTAACTCAACAATTAAGTGCTTATTATAATTGCCTTCATTATACGGGAAACTTGGAGTACCGTGACCTCTAAAGGTCTCTGAGGACGACCCTCTACACTTTGTTAACGAAATTGGAAGTTTAATTCAGTATTATTCTATGCAAATGCTCGTTATTGAACACTTGTGGGTATTTAGTTGGGTAGGAACTTTCGTATTGATTATGTTTAGAGTGCTGTGCTATGTCTGCGAGAGTAAGTCATAGTTGAATCTATTTCTGCAGTTACTCGTGGGTGTATCATGGAATGGAACCGATATTTTCTGCAGTTACCCATGGGTGTGTCATGGAGTGGAACAAATTTCTCCAGTTACCCATGGGTGTGTCATAGAATGTAACCAAGTTTTTCTGTTCCCAATGGGTATGTCATAGTATGGAACTAAGTTCTGTTGTTACCTATAAGTGTGTCATAGAATGGAACAAATTTCTGCAGTTACCCATGGGTGTGTCATACAATGGAACAAATTTCTGCAGTTACCCATGAGTGTGTCATAGAATGGAACCAATTTCTACAGTTACCCATGGGTGTGTCATAGAATGGAACAAATTTCTGCAGTTACCCATGGGTGTGTCATAGAATGGAACCAATTTCTACAGTTACCCATGGGTGTGTCATAGAATGGAACCAATTTCTACAGTTACCCATGGGTGTGTCATACAATGGAACCAATTTCTACAGTTACCCATGGGTGTGTCATACAATGGAACCAATTTCTACAGTTACCCATGGGTGTCTCATACAATGGAACCAATTTCTACAGTTACCCATGGGTGTGACATACAATGGAACCAATTTCTACAGTTACCCATGGGTGCGTCATATAATGGAAACAATTTCTGCATAACCCATGGGTATGTCATAGAATGGAACCAATTTTTTCAGTTACCATGGGTGTGCTTTCATTATACGGGAAACTTGGAGTACCGTGACCTCTATAGGCCTCTGAGGACGGCCCTCTACACTTTGTTAACGAAATTGGAAGTTTAATTCAGTATTATTCTATGCAAATGCTCGTTATTGAACACTTGTGGGTATTTAGTTGGGTAGGAACTTACATATTGATTACGTTCTGAGTGCTGGGTTTTGTCTGTTAGAGTATGTAATAGTTGAACATTTCTGCAGTTACTGCTTACCATCAGGCCGTAAGCTTGCTTGCCACCAAAATGGTGTAAAAAATCAAAAGAGTTTCCTATGGTATTGTAGTACATAAGGACTAACGTAAACTGGCTAGGACCTCCGCAGGCCAAATGGTGAGGAGGTGTGATGATAGTGTGGTTACCACAGAGATCGAAAAAATAATTAGCTCTGACGTATAACTAACTTTATCTACACTCATAGCGTAATGTTTCAATTACATATTCGAAAACAGTTGTTTAAGGATAAACTTTTTTCACACCAGTCTATAAAATTTTTAAAAATTACTTTATGTTGTAGCATTTCCCATACTATTTTAATTATAAAAATAAAATAAAATCAATTTATTACAGACAATGTCCATCTTAGTGTTAGTAAAACATTCTTGACAAACTACATTAGTAAATCCAATATATTACTAAAATTATCATGTCAAAATTTCAAATTAAATCACCCATCCAATATAAAATGTCAGCAGTAACTCACAGTACAAAAAGAATAATATTAATAATTTAAAACATAAAATGTCAAAGTAATATAGATAGTTCAACTCAGTTGTGCGCGCGGCGCTATGTGTGCGTGCGCTTGTAAATATACAGCTTTCATTTATGTGGCAGTGACGCGGCAGTCGTCGTCCGAGCAAGACGTTTGATGTTAAATTAATAATTAAGAATCCAAGCAACTTATACAATGTCAAAAATTTGTCCACTCAATTTGGAATACAAAATGTCAACAACAATAAATACAATAATAAATAATATATCGGTGAATTTAACTTAGGTATTTTCTATCTGGTACACCAGGCACTTGCGCGTGCACCTGTACCCAATGTCTCAGAATAGGACAATCTGGCTTATCACTGATGACCCTCAAGATGGTATTGGCGCTTCCTCGCACCCTGCGCAGAAGCGAGGTGATGCGGCGCCGCACCACCGTGTGGAAGCCGTCCATGTGCGCATGCGCAAACATCGCTGATGCACTGCATAGCGCGGGAGCCCCAGCAAAACCCTGAAGACATCACTGTACTGTACTCGGAGAGCGTTAAAAGCCCGCTGCGTATATCTCACCCACAAGCTACACGTGTACAGCGTTTGACAGAAGGCTTTAAAAAGGGTAACATTTACCTCCACACTGCAAAGCGCAAACCTGCGAGCCAGCATATTACAGCGGACGCCAATGCTCTCTTTTCCCTATCAATATCGCCATCATCTCTCAAATCCTCAGTAACCACGTGGCCGAGGTATTTAAACTCTGTGACCCTACAAAGAGGCACACCATTTAATAGCACAGGTGGTACACACGTCACCTTACGTCTTCCGGTTTGAAATATCAAGAGCTGACTTTTGGTAACATTGTACGAAAGCCCATGTAATTTCGCATACTCCTCATACACTCCCATCAACCTCCTAAGCGCTGCAATCGATGGACTGTGCAACACCATGTCGTCAGCGTAGCTGATGCTGTTGACACAGCGACCGTCAATCGAGCAACCCACTCCGGTGCCGCTCAGCCCACGACTCAGGCCATCCATGTACAGGTTAAAGAGCGAAGGCGACGTTAACCCCCCCTGTCGCACTCCGCACTCCAACCTGTACTCCTCAGAAAGTTTGCCGAGCCATTTGACTTGGACCTATATTTTAAAATATTGGTAAGTTCACGAGGCACATCACTGTTTCTTAGCCTCTCCCAAAGAATATCGTAACTGACCAGGCCATTATACCTGTAACATAAAATAACTTTTTAATCATTATTTCAACACTTTTATTTTTTTTAATTTTATTGGGCGTCCAGGCACTGCGTAATGCAGGCTGAATTCCTAAATATGTCATTAACAAATTCAAAATTCAAACTTTCCTGTTTATCTTTGTAGGTATGACTGGAATTATTTTCCCGTGAAACTAAATATTTTTTCTAATTGTTGTAATTTGTGTTTGTGAATGTTTTTTCTTGTTTGAAGCATATAAATAGATAAATGTGAAAGTAGTGAAATGAATTTTCCACATATAATTAGGTATTTGGCCGTGTGAGTAGAATAGCACCAACCGCTTACACTCATGCGTGTCGTACAAGGCGACTAATGTTTTCGAGGCAAAGTATAAAGAGTCTCCGTAGTCTGGAAAATGGGCAGCAGCATTTTCCATTGTAATATTTAAACACTGCGATCTCCAACCCGCCTGCCAAGCGTGGTGATTATGGCAATAACCTCCCTTTCGTGGGAGAGGCCCTAAGTCCTGCAGTGGACTGTTACGGGCTGTGATGATGAATTAGATATTAAAACACTCACATGAAACTATTATCAGACACTCATGTTTTAATTTATAAGCGCGTTGCATAAACTACTATTTAAACCTTTTCGGTGGTTACCCTGCCCCCGATCCTTTTGGTATTTCCACTTTATACAACTGCCCATAGTCACCAACCACGCGTTGCGCCTGGGTAGCATTCTTATAGTGATCGCGTAGCGTTTTCCATCGTAGCATCAGCGTAGCAACCGCGTAGCAAACATGGCTGTACCGTCTGCGTAGCATCGCTGTAATGACTCCGTAGCTTATGCGTTCGTAGCACGTATGTAGCATTTGGGACGCTGTGCGTTTGCTCTTCGATTGCTGCAAGTTTGCTGTTTGCAATCATCTTACAGAGCCTTTATCATTATTATACAGATTCGTACATTTTGTACATTAGTTGAACACTACCCGATGCTCTTACGGTAAGGGAAAACATCGTAATGAAACCTGCACTTTCAGGCGACTGACTGTGTAACCGTGATCCAATCTGGTTGGGTTCCCCTGTTAAAAGGGTCAAGAAGGTCAAATGGCAGTCGCTCAACTGTAATTACCTGATCTACCAAATCCTGGATCATGAACTTAGCTCAGACGAAGTACCAATTAAAGTCCAGTTACAGCACAGACTCACATAGCCTATTCAGACTCAAATCCAGCAAAACTTACCAATTCGGAACACCGTAAACAAAACCTCGGCTACAACAACCCCAATCTATATGCAAAGGCAGTCCGGAACGAAAATAAAAATATTATTCCTGTCCCCAAAACTTTGCAGAGATATGTAGTTCCCAAATTCGTCGTATTACCTTACATAACACGTTTGTATGCTAATTTTATTCTCGAAATCCTTCCTGATGTGGACCCTGTCCCTTGGAGCCGGTATTATCGGCAGGAAACAACTTTTGGGTCGGCTTGATAACGCCTAAATGCCTCCGACGAGCGCACATTGCCATTCGTGTCGCTGATATCGCTGTATTGTTATCCTGAGCGTACTATTATGAGTCTGGATGAAGAAGTGCTTTCAAGGTTCTGTGTACAAAGAGTATGTGTTATCGGGAGTCATTTACTTTATATTCATTTAACTCATTTAACACCGCAGCCGCAGTCTTCTGGCTGGGCTTGTGAGAACGATAACGAAAGTTAAGCATCGCAACCTAATTACTGGATGGGTGATATCTTCGTATTTTGAACTTCAGTACCGCAAAGAGTTCGCCGAACGGACGGTGTGCCTTCTAATAATACGGCTTGATAACGCCTAAATTTAATTAAATTAAATTAAAATTAAGAGTTTTATCTATCACAGAGTGTTCCTAAGTTATAGATTATGCATTATGTAGTATATATTATTGTTGTATTATAAGTCGATATGTATGTATGTATGCGTGTATATATGTATGTATTTATAGATACTTATATGTGTAGGTAGAATAAATATACTTATATATATGCCTATTTAGATAGGTAATATTGTGCACGTCCTATCGGCGTCTCATGATCACATCACACTCCCAAAGGCCAGCTGGAAGAGATTTCTTTAGAAATAAGTAGCGCCTGTTGTGACATTTATTACTTTGCCTGTTATTTGCTATGTATTTCTTGTGTACAATAAACAGTTAAATAAATAAATAAATAATAAAAAAAATTCTTCATAGAATAAAGCAGTGCCTTTTGTGTCATATATACATTTGCTCTGTATCTATTGCCATTTTTATGTACAATAAACTAATAAATAAATAATAATAAATCAATCAAATTAAATTTAAATTCAATTAATTAAGTGTCGTTTATTTCAGGTAAATTATCCCGAGCATATTATTATGAGTTTAGATGAAAAAGTGCCTTCAAGCTTCTGTATACAAAGAGTGTGTGTTCGGGAGTCTTTCACTAAGCAGGATTGTATTATATAGGTATATTTAAAGTTCTTCGCAAAATTAACAAGTTTTGCTCGTTATTTTGCTACTAGTGGACTCGGCGCGACTTCTACCTATCCCTACGTACCCCTACCTAAGCATTATTTCTACCTTTTAGAATTTTTCTTGAATCATTCTATATATTCTTTAAAACCGCATTAAAATCCGTTGCGTAGTCTTAAAGATCTTAGCGTACATCGATTCATACATAGCATTGTAAGGACAGACGGCGGGAAGCGACTTTGTTAGATTATGTAAAAAAATTTAAATAAATAAATAGTCGTGGACAAATTCAAACAGCGCCATCTATCCCCAAACTAAGCAAAGCTTGTGCTATGGGTGCTAGATAACTGATATACTACTTAAATACTTTTAAATACATACTTATTATACATATTCTATATTGATAGGTAAACATGGATGTTAAGGGCACTTGCAGTGCTACCGATAATGCACGAATGCCATCACTGAATTGTTTCAAATATAGAAGAAAATTTTCATACAAACTATGAACTTATTATTTTTCTGTTCCTATTACTAATATACCTAAAATTAGTTCTCCGAAATACATTAAACCCAGCTACCACTCCCTTCAAACCACGTAAAAGACACAACGGAACAATAAACGAAATTAAGCGAAGGTTCTAGATTGTCCCAAGTTTTATCTTGACTCCGAAATGAATGGAAATCTTAATAAACTCTGCCTAACGATATAAACAACAGGTACTTATCTCGGAAAAGGAATGGACGGCTAAATAAGAAATGTTTAATATCTCCAGTTCCATTTTTTTCATTCTGTTCAATTTATTATGATAAACTTAACAAACGGCCGGCCCGTGACCTAAAAACAATAATGGTTCGTTATTGGTTAGTAATATGATACGAACAGCTTAATGGCTCTAAAGTTTTAATGTAATTTGTACTTTTATAATTAATGTGAATGTAGATCCAGATCGGATTCCCTGTTTCCAGGGAGGAGGTCAGATAGCAGTCGCTCTAACTAAAGTAATTACCTACCTTATCTGCCAAAGCCTGGATCATGGTCAAGGCGGACCGGGACATTAACGCCAAGATGATGTACCCTCGCGCATTATGGCCCGGGGTCCACCTTAACCATGGTCAAGGATTTAGCAGATCAGATAATTACAGTGGAACGACTGCCATCTCACCTTCGTGAACATTGTGAACCTGCACATTCAGGCGTCCGAATGTGCAGGTTCACAATATTTTCCCTCTCCGTAAGGGCATCGGTTAGCATTCAACTAATGTACATAACTCAGAAAAGAGTCATTGGTACGTGACCGCAGCGGCATTCGAACCTGATACCTCTCGCTTAGGAGTCGGATACCCCACCGACGCTTTTCAAATTTTCTTTATATAGGTATTAAAGTAAGGTCAGGTATATTAAAAGATTACCGCTACAGACCAAAGGCGTGACATTCTGTAGGAACGTAATACTTACAGTCATAAATAGGCTCGTCAAAGCAAACCCAGCATAACACGAGCTTGTCGCCTTGTTTGACAAATTTGCCCCGCTGTCATCCGCCAGTAATCTCCTGAGCCGTTACGATGCTGCTAATTAATTAAACCAGACTGATAAATTAATTAAAAGCAGCTATAAATTAATTATGGAGTCAGGTGGAAGCTGTTGCCAGCCGAGTCGCCGACAGATAGACCAAGGACTATGGAATTGGAAGACTTTATAGTTCTAGTGACCCGCCCCGGATTCGCACGGGTGTTCTTGGCTTTTCTTTACTATAATAATAATATAATAATAATCAACAATATCAATATCTTACATCATTGTCGTACGATATTAGCCCAGAAACTAATTAATTAATTATACTACGGGATCAGTGCACTTGGCAATAGCCCGTGCATGATTCCTATAAATCCGACCTCGTGTCAAGCTTTACAATATGGAAACAATATAATAATAAATCTCTATTTCAGGAATAGCCTCACAGTATACAATATAAACTTATTAATCATGAAATACAAAATAAAATAAAATAAGAATACAATATTACACAAGTATAAATAAAATTACAGTATTTAGTAGTACACCGCCTGTACCTACAGTCTT
This sequence comes from Blastobasis adustella, assembly GCA_907269095.1. Lineage (NCBI taxonomy): Eukaryota > Metazoa > Arthropoda > Insecta > Lepidoptera > Blastobasidae > Blastobasis > Blastobasis adustella. Next base: position 702,040 of record OU026120.1, read on the forward strand.
TCTATCGTTTTTTGTTCGCACTCTGATGCACGCTAAGACACTGTTTGTAAAACTGACTCCTACAGGATGAACCTTTTGAAGATTGCCAAGCTTAAGTGACAGTGGGCAGGGCACATAGCCCGCAGAACAGATAGCTGAAGGGACAGTAAAGTTCTGGAGGGGCGACCACGTACTGGAAGACGCAATGTTGGTCGGTCATAAGGAGGAGCGGTGAGTTGGTAAAAATGAATGGAATGAAATAGAATAATCATTTACTCGACCATTACATTGTTTATTTATTGAGATGAAGCAATGAAGCTTTGTTGTGCGTAAGGATCCGTTTGTGCGTCTGTGCTTACAAACTGGACAGAACCTTTCGAGGAGGGCAGGCTTTTTGAAAGATATATTTTATGGCCTAATCAATAAAGAAATTTTGAATTGAGTTGAGAAAACGAGTACGCGTCGTGCCCGCATCCGTCAGCAATCGGATAGAAAAGTGTAGTCATTCTATTGGCTCGGTCACGGTGCGGTAACGAAGCGGGTGCGACGCGGTGACTGTGCGGGTGCGATGCGTTTGTTTCCAAATAATAAAATAAGCTTTCTGTCAAGTACAAAATTGCATAACCAGAAATCGTGTAACTACATCTGTATTGGTTTGTATTGTTCGTGAAAGAGTAACAACAAAGTATTAAGTGTATTTATGCAACAAAGTATCCATCATTAATTCAACAAAGTGGACAACTCTGTCAACACACCGAGAACCACGAATTCGTACAATCACAACACAGTGTAATATTTCCAGCAGCAAAGCCCAATTAAAGAAGACATTAAACATCTTCAACGTTCGCCCTGCTCCATTAACGCAGAAGGTAGCAATATTATCATTTAATTTCAAAAATAGAACGCCGACTCCAGCCGTGATTAATGGCACGTAGCAAGAATTTATTAAAAAGTTAATTTAAATCTCTGGGGGCCATTCGGCCGATCGTTAGGTGAAAAGGTGTGAGCACACCGGTGTCGGGAAACGTTTGGAAACGTTTAGAAATGTCGGATATGGGAGCAGTAAAAATAAAGTTTTGAAATGCTTCAGATATCTACAATTAGATACTTTTATAAAGTTTACTTAACCGACAAAAAGAAAGTAGGCCATCCCCCCGACCATCTTTACATATACTCAAATATAGAAAATATTTGAGTATATACCGAACCAATTTTTATGAAACAATGACAAAAACCACGTCGATTAAACTGGTTTTCAAACCCGCATCTAAATCGGTTTACCCGTTCGTGAGCTACGATGACACAGACAGACATACACCTCCACACATACGCAGAGTCACAAACACAAAGAAATGTGTATCTGTGTACAAACTCACCTCATGCTTTTAACACCCCTCTTTTTCATTTGAGGTTAAAAAGTAAACTTTGCAACGTTTGTCAACACCGGTGGGCACCTTTTTTTTATGTGATACGGCAGACAAACAGGCACTTTCCATCACCTGATGGAAAGTGGCCACCGCCGCCTATAGACATCAGTAACACCACAGGGGCTACCAATATGTTGCCCGCCTCTAAGGACCGAAATGCCCTAAATGTTTCATACACAATTTTAGAAAATTTTACATCATTTATAATTCCTTAACAAAATTTCAACATTTATTTAAGCACAGGTGTGGCGACGTCTTAAGCAAGCGCCATAAGCGCCTATCTGCATCAACATTCAAACAATTAAGACTGCCAAAGTCAATCAATCTTCGTCCCTAAGAGTTAATCGATAGAGACTACCGCTTGTAGTCTGTAAGGTCGTAACAGAACTCTGTGATTTTCAACGTACTTATTTCACGCAATGAGTATTGCCTATTTTTACCCCTATTAATTATGTAATAAGGGGCGAAAATAAACAATTCCGTACATTAGCTACATTCGCACACATCAAGAGTCTACTTTTAACCCTCAAGAGGGGTCTTGATTTGTGTATATGTGCCTCTGTGTATGTATGTGTCTGCCTGTGGCATCATTGCTCATAAACGTATGGACCGATTTCGATTTTCTACACAAGCTTGGCACATTACAAATAATAAGACGATGAATTTAATTGATTTGTAATTATTGTCATATCTAATTAATATATATAAAATATATAAAATAATTCAAATGTCTCTTCTTTTATTAGGTTAGTAAGATTTGAAATTATATTCTGTTTTTGACACTACTAACCCAGAGTTAGTTATTTAACCATGGCTGGTTAAGAGTTAAATATAGCCACTTCTGTATAAGTAGATACAACTCGATTTTGTTTAAAAGTAATTTAGTGGGGTAGTCCCACATAAATCTAAATAAATTGAATATTTAGATGTGGATGGTCGCTAGCTATGTTATCGAATTTGAATACTTATAATCAGATTGTCTTTCGACATATCTTCGTGGTTATTTGAAAAAGGACGGTGGGTCGGTAGTTATGTTCAGACGACGCCACGAGTTACTTTCATTTAAAAACCGGATAACCGGATAAAAGTCGGATAACCTCCGACCAGTTTTACATTTATTTCAATTCCGCCATCGCACCACTCGCCGTGGGCTGGGTACTCATCCCCATTACGTGGACCCTCTAGTGGTGGACACCAGTGCGAAGCGAAGATTCGAAAGAACGTTTCTCGCTCGTACGATTCGGATGTGGAATGAGCTCCCAGCCACAGTGTTTCCTTTGGACTATGACATGGGATCGTTCAAGAGGTATATTAGAGGTTTCCTTAGAGGCGGGCAACGCATTGGTAGCACCCCTGGTGTTGCTGATGTCCATAGGCGGCGGTGACCACTTTCCATCAGGTGGTCCGCATGCCTGTTTGTCTGCCGTATAACATAAAAAAAAAAAATTTTTTTTTTGTAAACTACTAAACCATTTTTAATGATACAAAGCGAAAAATCAACTCCATTAAACTGACTTTCTCGAGGAAACCGCATCCTAATCCGTCCATCCATTCGGGAGCTTCGATGCCACAGGCAGTCAAACATCGCCACAGATAATCTTTTATTATTTGACATGATTTTTTATATATTTTATACCCTGACATCCAGATTTGTGTTTGTTTTTAATATTGTTATTATTTTAATAATTATTTATTTTAGTCACAATTGTATTTAGTGTATGCCATGAAGGTTTATATTATTATTTCAATTGTATTAGGCATTTGACATTGTGTTTATAATATAGTTTGACATTGTTTTAAAATCACAATTAAATTTGTACGCCGAATGGCAGGTCACAGAGGAGCACATAAATATCCAATGTATCATCTTTTTTTACCTGTGTAATAAAATAAATTTGAATTTGAATTATTTTAATATTTTCGTAGGGAGTTAAAATTGGAGTATTTTCCCCATCGTATAATTGTAATATTGACCGAATGAGAGAGAGGGGTGGTGACCCCCGCTGGGTCATTCCTGTTGCAGAGGGCTGTCCATAGCCATTCAGTGTGGCAACGCTGCTAGTGTTATGGGCACCTTTGCACCGGGATGGCAAAGAGTGGGTTAAACATCTAGTTTAAGTTTTATGACGAAGTTATACTGATATCTAGTTTTATGTATTTATTTTGATAATTGTAATTGTATTATGTTATTCCTTTTTTAACCCACGACAAGAAATAGGGGTGTTATAAGTTTGACGTGGGTATCTGTGGCGCTGTGTATCTGTCAGTGGCATTGTAGCTCCCGAACGGATGTACTGATTTGAGTGCGGTTTTCTCTATGTGAAATTCAGTTTCATCGAAATAGTTCTGAGCTAAAAATAATAAAACAATCATTTCTCTAATTCTCTAGTTTAGAAAATCAGTTCTCTAGTTTAGAAAATCAGTTCTCTGGCTTAGAAATTCAGTTCTCTAGTTTAGAAAATCAGTTCTCTAGCTTAGAAAATCAGTTCTCTAGCTTAGAAAATCAGTTCTCCAGTTTAAAAAATCAGTTCTCTAGTTTAGAAAATCAGTTCTCTAGTTTTAAAAATCAGTTCTCTAGTTTAGAAAATATTTGAGATTAAGTAAACTTGGTTGGGGGTTATGCGACTTTTCTGTCCGTTAGGTAATTTATGTTGACGATTTTACTAAATCGTTCCAAAATCCGTAAATAGTATAGTATGGTAAAAGACAAGAGTAGACAAAGAACCCATATTAAAACAACGACACCAATTTCCTGCAGTATTAGCAATAGCCAATATAATTAAGTTATCTTCCGCTCTCGATGCGGATTTTTCCAGCTCCGTTTGGCCTCGTTCTGTTCATATTTGATAGGCGCATATGCAGTTAACTTTGTAGCTACATCCTGTATGCAAACGCATTCAGCCCGAAATGTAATTACCGGTGTGTGCAGGCCCGGACTATGTGGATATTTCTTATTATATAGACGTTTTTAACGTAATGGCTACCAGTGAATTGTAATATTTCTTATAATATAAAAATATTCATCTTGGCGTTAATGTCCCAGTTGTGCTTTCGCGCACGAGGGCCCGGGATCCGCCTTAACCATATCCCAGGATTTGGCAGAACAGGTAATTACAGTGGAGCGACAGCTATCAGGGGAACTTGATTAGAATGGATCATGGTTACACATTCAGTCGCCTAAATGTATGGCTTTCATTACGATATTTTCCCTCACTGTTATAGCATCGGTTAATAGTGTACCACTAATGTACCAACATAACTCAGACAAGAGTCATTGGTACCTGGCCGCAGTGGGATTCGAACTTGGTACCTCTCGCTAACGAGTCGGATACCGACTATTTCCTAAACTACTAAACCGATTTAAACGAATTAAAGCGAAGAACCACCTCCATTAAACTGGTTTACAAAAAGAGAAAACCACATCAAAATTGGTCCATCCGTTCGTGCCGCACTCACACCACACACAGAGAGAGCCACATGTGTATATATTCATATTCATATTCATATTTCTTTATTAGTATTGTTCATACATTGTCCAAAATTCAGTATCTAGGTATACATTATGTCCTAAGTTCAAAGTTCAAAGTCTTTTATTTGTAACATAGGTGTGTATACATAACTTAGTTGTTATAAAGTTGAATGTCTCTCTATCTCCAGCCCTAACTGACAATGCATATATATTGAGTATTTCCATCAATAATTAATAGTATCACAGTCAATAGAATTAATAACAGAAATGAAATTGTCACCTTTAGATATTAATAGTATATATGTATCTGCACAACTCTAAGTTATAGCACCCTCCTTTTTTCATCCGAGTTTAAAACGAAGTAAGTATACTGTGCCATACAATATCCATTCAGAAATACACACATTACCAATATCCCAACGCCCAGCGCGTAAGCTCGCAACAAATAAAATGATCCATCTCAATCGATCACGTTCTGTCATGGCGGCCATTATCATTCGCGCTATTACGTAGACATCACGAGAATAGCATTCAATTAGTAAATGTTATTTGTTCGAGTTACAAGGCAACTAGTGGACTCGGCGCGACTTCGTTCGCGTAAACCTACTTTCAAATAGTCAAAGTGGGAAGGGAATACAAATTAAATAACCTACCCCTACCTACACTTTTTTGCTTTTACACCTTGGTCTTGAATTACTCGATCTGTTACTGAAAACCGCTTTAAAATCCGTTCCATAGTTTAGAGCGAATGGATGATAGACGATTGACGAAAGAGGTATATAGCGCGAATCTGGAAAACCGGCCCTTAAGAGGACGACTCAGGAAAACATTCACTGATCAGATCAGTAGTGTTCTCAAAAAAGCTGGGGTCCGAAGTGGTAAGAATAAAAGGAGATATATGAAAAGAGTTGTGGATATATGCGAGGCTAGGGAGTTGTGTCAGGACAGAGCAAAGTGGCGGTCCATAGTCTCTGCCTACCCCACCTGTGGGACACAGGCGTGAGCTTTATATATATAATACTAACGTCAGCCAAAAAGCAAAAGTGTTTCGAAAGTGGGTCTCCTAAACCTCTATTATAGCTTCAAAGTGGAATTATTCTACTCGATGACGTAGATAACCCATGCGTCCTCGAAGTCTATAACATTCTTAAATTCTCCACATAGCTGACCTGGGTCGGTATTTTTGAAGCTTGTGACACGATTACACGACACAGGTAGCGTTCACTTGATGAGATTGTAATTGCATTCGCTCACCCTGCCGATGGCATGTCTGGCCAGCAATTTACCTTCAAAATTTTGAATTACGCTACCTACTTCTATATAGGATGGGGTCAGTGACTTTGTGAGTTCTGTGTTGGTTTTTATCGGTTCTTGCCTATAGCATTGTCTATATTGTGCAATAAATATCTGAATATATCTCGAATACAGAATGAAATTCAAAATTTTACATGTCCTTTGTCCTTTAAATTTGATTTGTTGTTGTTAGTCAATATCATTAAAATATATATGATACTTTTGCGTTTTTTCAATCTGTAAGTACTGTATTTTAACTTTAAACTTGTTGCTTCGTTTTTTTTTTGTTTTTAATATAACCAACTCCGTTTATCACCTGCGTGACCGATGATGGTTCATGCCTAAAATCTATTAGCCTTTTTCTGATGAAAATCTGAAAAAACAAGTCGTAAGATTATTGCTAGTTGATTGTGGTAAGCAAACTCTTTTATAATATTAACTAAGTATTATTGCCTATGAAGCCACGGCGTAGACGTTATAGTCGTCTTGGGCATTCTGACTATTATCAAGAAACAAAAAAATCCAAAAAAATATTTTTGTACCTGCTTATCTCAGTCATCAATATCTTCAACAATATACTGAGATACTTTAAAAATACTTTATCTACACTCATAGCGTAATGTTCCAATTTCATATTCGAAAACAGTTGTTTAAGGATACCTACACTTCTTTCACGCCAGTCTATAAACATTTAAAAAATTACTTTTCGATACAGCATTTCCCATACTATTTTCATTACAGCTGTATCGAAAAATAACTTTTTAATCATTATGCAACACTTTGCTTTTTTAAATTTTTGTCGGGCGCCGGGACACGGCTATATGTAGGCTGAATACCTAAATGTCTTCAACAAATTCAAAATTCCTGTTTATATTTGTGATCAGTTCATAGTCTGTGGTTGTGATTGTGTACATTTGGAATTATTTTCCCGCTAAACAGAATATTTTTTCTAATTGTTGTAATTTGTGTTTGTGAATCTTTTTTTTTGTTTGAAGCATATAAATAGATAAAGTGAAAGAAGTGAAGTTAATTTCGCTTGATATCCTCGACGCGTAGATACAACAGAACTGACTCGCAGTTACTTATAGCAAAGTTGATAAAATTATAGGTACGAAATTTTAACATGAGAATATGAGTGTAGATAAAGTAGTGTAAACAACTGCATATAATTAGGTATTAAAACACTCGTGTCAAACTATTATCATACTCGGCTACGCCTCGTATGATAGACAGACACTCATGTTTTAATACCCCCTTTTATATGACAGTTGCATAAACTACTATTAACTGAACGTCGCTGATTGCAAAGGTTGTTAACTACATAAAGGTAGCCAATAAGGAAAAAATTAATACATTATTTCTTAAGTTCTAGTCTTCTGACGTCCTCTACGGAAATTAAGAAATTGATACCTATTGTAGACATCATGGCTCTCATTTTCTCCATTTCTCAATCTCTTTAAGAAGTAGCTGTACAAGCACCCATTTATTTGACAATAGGCAAATATGAAATTACGACATCGTTCTCCCGTCCTTCATTTTTAATAAGAACGGGCGATGGAAGCCGTTTAAAATTCCTTTGTAGCTTTGTAAAACTAACAAACAGAAAGAGTGATCAACATAAATAACGCAGAGTAATGAAAAGGCCTTTGTTTGAAGCATTTTTATTCTACGACAAAGACCTAATAATTCCTTTATTTCGAAATGAAAATGTCAATTAACAAAATTGTTATGAAATCTAATTGTGAAATTCAAATTTCATTAATAATTTTCTTCCAGAGGTATGCCTACAATTAGATTTACAACTAGCTGTACCCGTGACTTCGCGTGAAGTACAGGATCTTTGGTATGTTTAATATTAAGCTTCACTGTGGTCTATTTTACGATGAGAGTATGCCGAAGAACTGTTTAGGAATTGAGTAGGAAAGCGGACACTGGCAGAGGCCGGGATAAGCGATAGGACGATGATGACTGTGGTCTGTTTACTTTGGATTTGAAAAGACTCAGTTTATATGAAAGTAAGTGAAAGACAATAAGTCAGGCAGAGAGTTCGTCACGGTACGCACAATAAATGTTGAAGCAAAGTAGTTTAAAATAGTCTTTGTAAGACATCATATATACGTTCTAAAAACATAACGCTCCTTTTGTCGCAGTCGTGTAAAAACAGATAGTTTAGACAAAGAAATACTAATTTCGGAGAGGTTCTAGGTTTTAGATTTAGAGTTTAATCTAAGCGTAAGTAAGCATCTTTCTGCTAGCGCATCCGTACCCGCTTTCATCACTCCTGCACCGTTGGCGAGTAAGTTTAGGCGAAAAATAGGATTTTCATGGAAAAATATAATTTGGCAATATCTGACTTCTTTGGAATGGTTTTACTTTGAAAACAGGTTTATCCATTTTGAGCCTATACGATAAAGTGCATACGCCAAGAGGAGCGTCGGTGGCCAAGTGGTTAAGGTATCCGACACGTAAGCCAGAGATACCGAGTTCGGATTGCACTGCGGCCATGTACCAATCACTCTTTTCTGAGTTGTGTACAAAAGTTGAATGGCAACCGATGCACTTACGGCGAGGGAAAACGTAATGAAACCTGTACATTCTGGCGTTTAAATGTGTAACCACGATCCAATCTGGATCGGATTCCTCTATTAACAGGGTCACGGAGGTCAGATATCAGTCGCTTCACTGTAATTGCCTGATCTGCCAAATCCTGGATCATGGTCAAGGTAGACACGGGCCCTTGCGCACGAGAGCACAATCGTGATATTGACGCAAAGGTAAATATAAAATAATAGCTATCCCGGCGCGACTTCGTTCGCGTGGCGTCTTACCCTTACCCTACCCCTACTCCTATCCTACACCTACTTAATCCCTACCTACCCTTTTTTCCTATCTTAAAACATTCCTCGTGAATCACTCTATCTATTGATAAAAGCCGCGTTATAATCCGTTGCGTAGTTTAAACGATCTGAGCGTACATAGAGACAGACTTCGGGAAGCGACTTTGTTTTATATTATGTACAGATAATTCACATCGTAGTAGTTTTGGCTTCGTATTGACTCACACATATGCGACAGAGGCGATGATGTACATTCATTATTTTCCACCAAAATATAGTATATTTATAATCATAACTATCGACTGTTGCTTACCGTACTTGTTATATCTACATGCCATAACATCGCGCCTATTTCCCTCTGCCCCGGTACAACACGGAAAAAATACTGCGAAACTCGACACTATAACGTAAATTGCCAATCGACGTTCCGGCAGCAAAAATGTTTTGATCGTTCGTTGGTTTTTGCTTCGGAGTTGCAGAGATTAATTACCGAATCGACAGTTTTAATTAGTTTGGTAATTAACAACGGTTCCCTTCCACCCTCGCACGCCGAACTAAAATAAATTACTACAATTTCCCTTTATGTTGGGACGTAGGCGAGGCAAAATACCTATTATCCTGTATGAGAGTTCTTAAGATGGATAATAAGTTTGTATTCAATTATATCGTGGGTGTCGTACAAGGCGACTAATGGTTTCGAGGTAAAAGATCTTGAGTCTCCGTAGGCTGGAAAATAGGCAGCAGCGATGTTATATTTATAATACTGCGATCTCCAACCCGCCTGCCAAGAGATTATGGCCACCTTTTTCTAATTTTAGCATCAGATTCGTGTTGGTAGTCCTCAAGCATCCACGGATATCGATTCATTAACCAAAAAGTCTAATAAGTGGCAATTTTTTACCAATTTTAGAATCCGATTCATGCCATGTACCGTCTTCTGGAATATACAGTTTTGTAAAGAGCCATCGGTACCAGGTCGCTCTCTGCGCACGGTTAAGCGTATAATTGAAGTGGTCTTCCTGTGAGGTGGTTGCTCGAATCTTGAGAGAAACCCATCTTCTTGTTACACTCCCAGTCTCTAGAAATCGATTACAAGCATTCTGGGTCGCTCGCTGAAGAAGACCAAGTTCAATAGCTACAGACCGCTGCGAATCGTACTCTACAATGTCATGGCTATGGTTGTGGTTTGCAAGTCCACATGTTTTCGAAACCTCGCCATATCTCGTAAACAAATTTTTTAGGCCGTAACTTAGCAAACGTTACAATATCCCCTTTTTAATTGACTTTAAAAATTACTTTACACAAGAAAAATCAAAGTTTAGATTTTGTAATTCAAAAATTATGCGAATGCCTAACTCATAAAATGTTGGTCAACACTCAGGCTAACACCACACAAAAGAATCATCCATTTTAGTATGCTTAGATTAGCATTTTTACAAAAATTAATATTACTTAGTATTCTATCATCTACTCAATATTTCCAGCGACCTTTTTACGTGACAGGACTATATTCCGTCAAAGAATAAAATGAACAGCTAACTGTCTCTGGGAATAGTTAACTCGTGAAAAACGTAGTAGTCAATTAAATTAAAATAAACTTCTGATACTCCAACTCTTTACACTTGCAACGATAACGATACCACGCAATCGTTTAGCGTTCCCAATATCTATATCCAGAGCAAAGTAAATGCTCGTTCTATTTCATTTAATCAGAAAGAGCGCACATTGTTCAGAGCGCAATTCGTCACAATCGGAATTGTGACAATTCCCTCGGGAGAGCTTTGAGAAAAATTGTTGCTAACGAGCTTGTTCCCCCTCCCCCCACCCCCTTTAATCCACACCCACCCTTTATCCGTAGCCGTAGCACTTTAAAACCCTTTTGCGATTTTCTGCTCGGTGGCATCCAGAAAAAGTGGGACCATTTATTAATTGTCCACCGTTTTTAATTATTCCCAATTAATTATGGGCTAAAACATTCTGACGCAACTCGACAAAAGGTGTTTGGGCTCCAATTAGGTTGATTGCTCGGGATTAGGTTAAATTAGGCTTGGTGTTGTGTGACGTAATACCTGTTTTGTTTGTTTTTGTTCCTTGTTTGTTCTGGTCATCATCATCATTAGTCATTATCGATGATTTACACTACAACCGATTTGAGATCATAATAATCCCCCACTAATGTGGAAGAGGTATAAGTTCACCGATGTGAAAACAGCGACAATATTAAATCGATAATTCCTAATAAAATTTTCAGAATTCCCGACACTATTCAAATCGAAGCAGCTGGCAATTTACCCCCCCCCCCGAACGGTAACAGTGAAAGACAAAAATCTCCGCCAGTCTCGGAATAAAACATTAGGCAAATTCTCTTCCAGTGTGTTCCTTTTTAGTAGCATTCAGCCTCATTAGCGATTTTCCACTCGAGCGACTCGTGAAAAGACAAGAAAAGGTGGCGAAAACCCCTATTCTTATAATAAAATATCTGAAAAGCGTGTCGGACTTGAAGGGAAATTGTCATTTGCAAATCGTTCACTTGGAAAATTATCGTCGTCGCTCTGAAATGAATTGCTGCTTCGTTGTGTACTCGTAGCGTGAGAGTTTCGCTCGAAATGTTACTTTAAATTGTGTTCGAATGTAAATGAAAATCGAGAATACTACCCTGAGTTATGCCGGTATTAATAAAAAAATGAGTTTCTTTGTTCTTAATCAATATTGGGGCATGCTTGTAAAGGTTAAAATGAAGTTGACTTTGGAGTGAGCCTAGTAGATGCTTATCCACTTGTGACTTAAGGGATATATTCCTTCGAAAATTGAAATTCAAGGTTTGTAATATGAATTCACGCTTATAAAGAAATTCTCCGAAACAACTGAACCGATTTCCAAACTGTTTCGCTATTATGAAGCTAGTTGCTCCCAAACAAAAATAAGGTTCCCAAATACCTAAACTTAAATGTTCACAGATTCGGACACCACTCGGACGAATATTGCTAGAAAACAAGTATTCGGTGGCTTGTAATAACAATATTAACCAAACTAATATAAACAAGCGAACCAACAAGCGGAAACCTGGTGAAATTCCTTTGTATTCATTAGAGTTAACAAAGCATAAACTATCTAAATCATCGCTGAGGGAAACAATACTAATAGACAAGTTTGCCTCGAACCTTGATTCTCTAAAGTTTCTAACCTCTATTATACCAGGCCGTGTAAGGCCTGTTTTCCATCGAAAGCTCCAAGTAGGTAAGAAAGAAAGGTGTTCAATATAGAGGCGACAAGCTTGAAATATGTACAGAGTTGAAATATGTAGCTGCGGTTCACGGTTTTTCTAGAAATATTTTAAAATAGGCACAAAATCATTCATCATCGTCATTAGTACAGAAACAAAAATTATGTTTTGCATTTGTAGTATCTGGGACTATACGCGAAGCGAGTGGAATTTCACGACCTGAGTGGTTCAGTTGGTAAACATGCCACACAGAGGTGCGATTCCCGATTTTCCCGATTCCCGGGTTCGATTCCCGGTCGAACAGAAATTGAAATAATGAATTTTAATTTTTGTTGCGGACCTGGGTGTTATTTTGTATAATAAGTATGTATTTATGTAAAAGTAAATAAGTAGGTGATCAGTTATCTAGCACCCGTACACAAGCTTTGCTTACTTTGGAGCTAGATGACGCTGTGAGAATAATCCAAGTATATTTATAATAAAAATCGTCGTACTTTCCTCTCTGGCTCCTATACTACCCCGAGTATCTCTTGCACTGGAAGCCCAGCATTGTAATAGAAGCTCCTATTAAAGTGGGGATTAGTGGTACGACCTCTTATTTAATATGAAAGCCCGGGTCCGCACTCTGTAATGGTAATCGGCCACTTTCCTTCCATTAAGCGTAATGGCTGAGGCTACTTCCTCCGCGCCAAAGCCCGAGCCTTGCGGTATCCCCGCTCAAATACATATTTGAACCTCAATTATCAACACTTGAGAAATGATATATTTTAGGCGAGATTCTGCTGGAATTTCTGTAACATTTACGTAGTTTTTGATGCTTTCGAGGCAAAAGATCTAGTCCCCGTAGACTGGAAAATGGGCAGCAGCGTTTTCTATTGTTATTTATATAACACTGCGATCTCTAATCCGCCTTTTAAGCGTGGAGATTTTGGCAATAACCTCCCCTTTCGTGGGAGAGGCCCTAAGTCCTGCAGTGGACTGTTATGGGCTGAGATGATGATGATGATGAAGAACTTTTAAGTAAGAAAGGGTATTTAAGGATTTGAAACGGTTTAAGAGTTAGTATGTATTGAGGATATATGCGAGGCTAGGGAGTTGTAACAGGACAGAGCAAAGTGGCGGTCCCATAGTCTCTGCCTACCCCACCTGTGGGACAGAGGCGAGAGCTTCATGTATGTATGTAGAATTATAAATAAGTATGAATATCTTTGTATATTAAATTTACAAGAATTATTGAAATCCTACGTTGTTTAATGGTGAAAGCAACCACGACAAATAAAATTGGTATATATAGATTCGTAATTTAATAACGTTATGGCGTAATAAAACACTTCCATTGATTATCAAATCAACCAATAGATAAGTAAAGTGGTATACTGTCCAATAACATTACTAACTGGTAACTGGTGGTGGTAACTATCCACTTTATAGTAATTGGTAGTAACCGGTAATATTTGACAAAGAAAAGTATAACAATGACTTTAAAATTATTAGAAAATGTAATTATAGTTCAGAATATTTTTGGTGTGTATAGAAATGTTTTAATATTCGGGATGTGGGGGAAAACGATGATAACGTTGCGTTCATTGATAGAGCTATCTCTAATAGCATTTACAATAATAAGATTTGATAACTTCCGCTCAACTACTGCCTACAATCTTATGCTTTTTTACGGCGCTCTCATAAATTCAGTTATATTATTGGCATCAACAGCTTTCCAACAGAAACTTTTCCAAAAGTTTCTCGATGAACTCAATGAAAATCACTCATATTTTGTAAATGATACCAAATACGTGAAATCCAACAAAACTATCACAAGAATTTATGTTTGCGTCACCGTCTCGTACACTTTATACAAAATGGCTGGTGGGTGTTTTTATGTTATCAAAGAAAAGGTATCTGACATTGAATATTTTTACGCTGTTATGTATATTTATTGTGATCTACGTACAAGTGTACAATTTATCACACTGTATTCTATAATGCATGTAATGTCAGAACAACTGCAATCTGCTATTCGCATGGCCGAAGACTTAAGGATCACCATTATCACCAAGGTTGAATGTAATCAAGAGTCGATAGTATCAAATTTTGACATCTTCAGAAGAGTGTTTTGCAATATTAAAGATGCGACAGAGTCGCTCAACTCAATGTATGGGATTCATGTAAGTATTAGCCCTATTTATGAAACAATGAGTCCCACAGGACATTTTGTCACGTTGACAACTCAGTCCCGGTATGATAAAACTAATAAAAGACATGGATCACCGCGATAGTATTTAATTTTGACCTTTTTAGAACAGTGTTTTGTAATATTATAGATTTTTTAATTAGAGATTAGAGTTTATCAACTTAATGTTTAGGATTCATGTGAGCAGGTTGCTAAGTATGCGGAATTACCAAAATTTAAATTCCTAGACACGATATTCGACCTCCATAGAAAAATTCAGCATACAAGGAAAGTGGTACAAGTGCTATGAAAATCGGTTTAAACGTTCGCAAAGGTGTTCAATCACCACGGTAAATCTTTTGAAACACAATTACACTGTTTTCATTAGTATTTGTTTCTCTTTCTTATTCCGTTACTTAATAGCAACTCTCGTAGGTATGAGCTAAATAATCTTACTATCATAGGGACTTTAGCTTATCTAACGATTATTGCAACCCATAGTGATTTATAAGTTTATATTTATCATGTATCTGACTTATGACGTGAGGATGCCGAAGACTGTGCAAAGTGGAGAAGAATGATTAGGAATACGGACCCCGGCAGAAGCCGGGATAGACCCTAAGATGGTGATGATGATTTAATATTATTAATGTTACAGTTAACTATCATGTTTGCGAGATTGGTTATCGGTTACATAACGTTTTTGTATGAGTTTATCACTGAGGGCATTCAGGTAAGTTAACAGGACCTATGAATAAATATTGCTTGGACAATTCACACACTGCCATTTCAAATTGAAATGATGTATTTAATTTCTGTTGCGGGTTTGGGTGTTGTACGTATTTAGATTATGTAAGTAGTTTATCAGTTATCTGGCACCCACAACACAAGCTTTGCTTACGTTGGGGCTAGATGGCGCTGTGTGAATTGTCCAAGCAAAATGTTAATATTATCATAGTAAGAATTATTGTCGATTTAACAATCTTTGTTAATATTAAACTGTGAAGATTATTAATATCAATAATGTACATAAACTAAATTGCAAACAAGTTGGTAAGTCCACCCAGACAGAAGTCAGGATTGACCGCTCGGAGGATGATTGATATAATGAGCTAATCGTTGTAACTTACATTTTATTACTTTAGGGCCATCTGTCGCTGCTATTAGTATGCGGGTATGTGTCGAGTTTGGCTGTACTGTTCTTGACCCTGATTGGTTTGTCGTCTGCGGCAGGCTGCCTCTACAGTAATGTGAACAAATTGAGAAGAAAGATCGGTCGGCTTCTTCTTATCTCGTCGTGTAAGTAATTTTGATTCATTTGTGAATGCTATTTCTTATCTAGTATATACGAAAACAAAAATTATTTGCAGTTCAAGTCATATTCTTAAAAATTTTACCTATGATATAACCAGAAGAAAATTAAATCAGGGACTTAAACATGCATAAGCTGATGTAATATTAGATAATTAAGTAGGTATTTTGGGTATATTTGTAAGCGAAGTCTTTGGTAAATATTATTAATAATGAGAAAGGGGTTTAAATTTTACAGTAATATCCTTTGATATATCTGAACGTCAGGATATTTTTGTGCAAGAATTTATTGTGATATTTAACTTGACAAATGGACCCAGATCGGACCCTTGCGGGACACCTGATTGAGATTCACTACTTCCGCTTGCTCTTGAACTTCTTCTTTTTAGGTGAAAACACATTGTGCTATGAGTACGCAAAGAGATTAATGCGCGTGGAAGCGGCGGGTCCGGTGCGCGTGCGCGCTTTCGGCAATGTGCGCATGGACATGGCGCTCGTGCCCAAGTGCGTCATGTTTTGCACGTACTACACCGTCGTAGCTTTGCAGTTTAACAAAATTGTGTAGCTTATCATCTTTGTCACTTATCTAATCATTTATTCAAGTGACTGTTAGTATTTCTAAGTGTGTGAAATATAACATACTTTATATTGGAGTATTATGTAAAAACATATCTGGTATGACGAGAAGGCTGGTCTGTACTTGGGTCAGTTTAAGGGTCTTTCCACATTCTGGGCGCCTTAGACAATTTTTTTATAATTTCAATAAATTTATTGCTACAATAATTTTATTACTGTGTTTTATTAGAAAAACAACTTCTTATTAAAAATACAAACCAAAGGTACTGTACATACATAAAATTACATCATAATCATATTAATAATATTGGTGGGCCAACTATTAATGATTATCAAAGAAAGAGCTATTTCACGATATAACTACAAAGCAATATCGTGAAATAGCTCTTTTTTCTGTTACTCAGCAGTCTTAAACAGGGTTATATATTTATCCTTGACTCTAGTTCCTTATTTGCAAATACATTGAGGTGCTTTTAGCAAGTAGGATGTTGAAAAACTTGACTCTCCAGTTAAACAAGTATGTACCATACAATTATGTAATTTGGTGAAACTATTATTATATTAGTTTGACTAGTCATCTGTAGATAAAATTTTATTATGACCTTTGACAAAATTTCTGCTCCCGCATTTGGAATTACGTAATGAACTGTTTCGAATGAATTGTAGAAGAATTCATTTTTTTATATTTCACTATATGTTATACCTTCTACTGTTTGTAACAATGCCGATCTTTGGTTATTTATTTGTGTATTAATTTTTATCTGACTTATTGTTTTATGTTCCTAGCTTAGAGTCATGATTACTCATATCTTTTGTATTTGTTAATTGTGAATTTGTCATTTTGTTAATAGGTTTTATTTTATTTATGGGTTTGTTGCCGTTTCTTTCTCTCGCGGAAGGTCATATTCCTAACTGAAGCGGCGTACTGACAGACAGACGACATTTTTTTTTTTACTTATTTGTTCTGAGCTCAGGTGGCGACGCAGGTAGGCT
Source organism: Blastobasis adustella (assembly GCA_907269095.1). Taxonomy (NCBI): domain Eukaryota; kingdom Metazoa; phylum Arthropoda; class Insecta; order Lepidoptera; family Blastobasidae; genus Blastobasis; species Blastobasis adustella. Next base: position 719,318 of record OU026120.1, read on the forward strand.
GGCTGGTGCATGGGGGTATGAGCGCCGGCGCGTATCAGTGCCCGGTGTATCGCCGGAGTAAGCACTCATACGCGCTGATGGGTCTGCATGCGTCGCCCCTTACCTGAAATAATATTTTTAATCATTTCTACTTGTTATAATTACGGTATAATTTGAAATGTAATATGTCAAACTTGGTAATTGGCTGTATAAGTTTGTATTTGTAATAATAAACATCTTGATGTTATTGCTGTTAAGTTTGCAATAAATAAATAAATAAAATAAAGGTCAAAACTTCTCGAAATTATGTCGTCATCTACAGTATTTATCGATGTATTATCTGAGTCAGGTTTTGAGTTCTGTGTACAGCATTTAGTAATATTTGTCGTGGTTATTTGAGTGTTACCTATCTAATACTTTGTGTTATTAGTCATTTGTTTGTTTGTTTAGGACACTAGGACAGCCTATTCACTCTAGCCTGGAAGGCATCCAGATTTTAATGATCAGGGAACACACTCGCAAACAACGTGTTCCATTCCTTGAGATGGAGGCAAGCTTGTCGTCGTATCTAAGTGTCGATGCACATTGAAGAGGTGCGCCGCGCGGCGCACTGCAAGATAGGGGCAAAACCCGCAATCCAAGCCCGAAACGTTAGCTCTGATGTATAATTTTCTTTTAATTTTTTTTTAATTTGCTACTATCGTGCAGCTTGTGGCGCGACAGCGCGTAGACGTTAACATGAGACGTCACACTTGACTCTTACTTTTTACCAACAGTTCGAATCTTTACTCATTATGTGACATAGTTCACTCACATATATCTGTCTATTTTTTTTAAGTACAGATATAATGCATGTGAATGAAATAGAAAGTCGACCTGGACAATGAACGTTTGACCGCTGATTTCTAAGCTCCTCCCCTTTTTCCGATTCTGTAAGACTATAGTATTCGTTTCGTTTTCGTGGTCCTTTCGTCATGCCGAATTATAAATAAGGCGTGTTTGGTTCTGGAACACGGGTTTCTAAAGAGAAATGTTAGTACTCGTCGAGATCTACATTTCGGATGACACTGTCAAAATTAAAACGGTAATAACTCTGAAACGATCGCTACTAGAACACTAGTTACCGAAGGGAAATAATAGTGCTCGTCAATATCCGCGTTTTGGATGACTAAAATCGATGATGAAAACTATAATTACTCTGAAATTATTGGTCCTAGATTACTAGTTTCTAAATAGGAATAATAGTGCTCGTCGAGATCTACATTTCGGATGACAGCTGTCAAACTTATAACTGTAATAACTCTGAAACTATTGGTCCTAGAATATTAGTTCCTGAAGAGAATTTATACTTCTCGTAGCGATCTACATTGTGGATGACAGCTGTCAAACTCAAAACTGCAATAACTCCGAAACGATCACTCACGAAAATGGTAGAAATTGTAGGGTTTCTCTGAAAATTGCATAATTATTTATGAGTGATCGCCGGAGATTATAGAGAGATGAAGAGGTTTGCAGACAGGAGAGAAGTGTGGCGATTGCTTCACTGACAACAGTCATACTCTTAAATATATGATGATGATCCTTTTTGTACATTTCCTTTCGTTGCATTTGAGTCGTCAGATTAATAAAATCCTCGATCACTTTTTTACGCCCGCTTGTCAAAACACAGTCGAAAAGTCATATGGTCAATAATTATGCGAGTCATTTAAAATAACGAGCGTAAAAGCGTCTAAAAAGCTCTCGTGCAAACGTTGCCTAACTTAAAACCTCTAACAAATCTATCGTGTGAACCTTGCCTAATTTGAAAAACCAGAATAACACCACCGTTTTCTTTGTTGTCACCGTGACGTGGCACCGCGCGGTCCCCCGTAGTGCACTGCACCGCGCCAATGGAGTTTCGGCCTAATACAACAGTTTTTTTATAACTTAGGATAATAACCCTGATGGTAAATGATCACCGCCGCTCGCAACACCAGCGAATATGTCAGGGAATCATTTTACTTTTCTAGATTTCAAATAATTTTCAGCTTATATTATTGATGGCAGCTCTAGTGCTACGTTTCATCGCCATTACGTACGATTTCGCCTCCGATGGGGTTGAAGTAAGATACACCTTCTATTATCCTACCTTTATTGACCTTTTTAATTTCACCTAATAATATAAAATAAAATAAAATGTGCGAATCATGGATCTGTGAATGATATATAACGCATTTTTAAAAGTATTATTATAATATTTAATAGATTAATAATTATTTTATGAACGAGCACGCAGATTACTAAATTGTTGTAAAAATGTGTCAAGGCAAACTGACAGAATTGAGGGGCGTGAGAGTCTCTCTTTTCAAGGAAGCAGGGCTTTTGTTTGAGTGCTCGATCCAAGCAAAAGTTGGATATGGTAGAAAAATAATGAAAGTGGCATAAATGCAGTAGAAATGAGAGCGTTACGAAGTATAGACGAAGTATTGAAAGAAAAATTTATAAGTAAACTGATTGTATACATGCCATCTTCACCTCATATCATTATTCAAGGAGAGGCTATCGGCAGGCTCAACGACGACATACATGCTAGCTGTGGGCAGCATGCTGTTGATTCTAATTGTCATGTCCTGTGTGGCGAAGTGCATCAACCGTAACATGAGAAACTTACGAAGGCGCCTGGGAAGACTGCTCGTGCAGTCTTTGTCTTGTAAGTATTTATAAAGATATATTATGTATTGTTACTATAGATTAAGGAAAACCATGCCAGATATGCGTGGGTGAGAGGGGATTTGTGTGGCGAGGCAGGCATTTTTTCATTGAATCTCAGCTTCATCTTTTGGGAAACTTTACTGAACCTAAATATATTTGTTTGACTTGACTGTATTTATGGGTTATAAATTGAACGTCACTCACATGATCACTGTTCTCCATCATTAAAGTTTAAGTCAATGAAAATTGCGTCAAACAAATCCTATATTAATTATCAAGTTCTCCCAAGACTATCTCTATATGTCTGATTATGTATTTCTCGATCAGGTGAGAACGCAATTAGCTACGACTGTGTAAGACAACTGCTACGCGTGTGTTGCAAGGGCGCTAGCAGCGTGCGTGCGTGCGGCGCCGTGCGCATAGAGATGGCGCTTGTGCCCAAGTGCGGGCTGTACTGTGCGTACTACTCGGTCGGTGTGCTGCAATTCAACAATGTCGTTTAAACAAGCTAAGAAAAGAATACATTCAGAGTGTGAGAATGCTTACGCACTCTATTCGATCCGAATCCGACAAAATATTATCCAAGAAAGAGTCTGGCTATCGAAAATAGACCCTAAACTGTAAAAAAAAAAACTGCTTATCCCAACTCTGACTATCTATATACTGAATAACTGGAATTGTCAATATTGGCGTCCAGATTATAATGTTCAGGGAAGACACTTGCAAGCAACGTGTTTCATTCTTTTGCCATACGCATTATAAAGATTGAACAAAAGCGGCTCGCCCGAATAGCTGGAAGATCAACGACATAAAGTAGAAGCGTTTGTATTTTCATTAGAAATTAGCCACAGTTATTTATATGTTAGCTTATGATGTCAGACTTCTATCTGGGTTATCGAATACGTCATGTATAAGTTGTCGCTTACCAAGTAAACGAATGTATTTCGTATTCAGACGGATCTAATAAAAGTGATATAGTCATTTGTCTCTGTTTGATTTAAACTGTCCAATTTCTGACGAACAGACTTCACCCTGGCGATACTCTGCATAGTTATAACTTTCGGCCATAACATAATATAATCAATTTTTATTATTTTAGTACTTACTACTACCACTACCTTTATTAATTTAGGTTTCAACACGTACCTACCTACTTGACTAAATTAATTTTAAATATACTAACACAAACTGTTTATTATATGTATCGGTACTCGTTCTCTGATAGTTTTCCCTGTAATATTAATACGTTATGAATATCTTTTATGGTACGCGAATTCTACGCGGTGACTACGTGGAACGTGCGAGTTCGATTTACGATTATAGTAAGTTTTATGGAACGATTAGAAAATTTGCTTTTTGTCATTAGCACAGAACAAAAAATTGCATTTGGAACAATAACGCGCAGAAGACGCTTATGTTTGTACGGGCTTTAATTACAAGTTAAGGAATTACAAATAAAAATCAGTAAAATTTGTGTGCCCAATATCATGTATGTTTGCCCTTGCACCAAAATAAATTAAATAATAAAGAATTTAGCAGTAGTGAAATGTTGCGATGCCGACTATGAAGATTAGGTAACTTTTTGACAGGCATTTGACCGCCATCTCACCAACTGCAATAAAAATAAGAAACACACATTAATATTTTTCCAAAATTATGTCGGGGCCTAAATATTATCTATATAAAAAAGAGATAGGAACTTACTAACTAGTTCGCGAAGGTAAGTTTTGAAAATTTTGAAAGTATCACGTTAAATTCTATTCATGGATATTGTCGTACTATTCGTACTGCTATCATTTTCGATACAACTTTTGATAGACCTCGAAATCCACCATCACTGCTCAGGATCAATATTGATAGTACAATTTATATAAATATTAATACTAAAATGCAGCGGAAAGCCATTGCAATTTCATTAGCAAAAAATAAATATACGGTGAAGGCTTCATGGAGAGCGAAATCATGATAACTTTGAAGATTCACTACTGTTGATGAAATGCAACGAAATGTCAACATGAAAGCAAAAATTTTGACAACCTGAGTGGTTTAGTTGGTTAATATGCCTGTCTGCCACCCAGAGATCCCGGGTTCGATTCCTGGCCGAGCAGATATTGAAATGATGAATTTTAATTTTTGTTACGGGTCTGGGTGTAGTAAGTAGAATAAGTATGTATTTAAAAAATATATAAGTAGATTATCAGTTCTCTGGCAGCCATAATACAAGCTTTGCTTAATTTGGGGCTAGATGGCGCTGTGTGAATTTGTCCTAGCATATTTATTTATTTATTATTTATTTACATCGCTACGATTCTCAATATTTTTAGTCGTTTTAAATACACCAAGTCTTTACAGATATAAGTTTGGTTTAAGCCAAAGAGCATGACAACCTTTTTAAAATTCTTACAACGGTAAACACTGAAAAAGATAATGGCAATGGAATCAAAGCATAATAATAAACAGAATAACTTATACTACGGCAGAGAATATTCTATTCTAATTCGAATAACCATAATTATTCGGAATTTTTATGGTTATCTGAGCTAATATGTTCAAAAGTGATAGTCCTCTTTTGCATATCTCGTGCAAATGAATGTCTCTGTGCAATATCCATTTTCCGAAATGAAAACGAAAAGGGCTGGCGTCAGCTAATGTTAATGATCCTGATGAAACTAAGACAATGAAAGCGAACTATGCTTTGTCTAATATAGGATGATAATTTTGACAGCTCATTGATTGTTGGTCTTTGGCGCACGCCTATGTTTTTTTTTTTTTTTGGTAAAATGTACTACGGATAATGTCGTAGTTCATAGACTGGTACCGCCCCTTTAGTGAAGTGTGAAGACAATCAAAAATCGGTATTCAAATTAATTCAATATAAACATTTACAATTAACATTTAGGGAATTAAATTATTTTTTGTAACTAAACTCTTATTCCTTGTTCGGATTTCACCCTAAGAACCCTTTACAACAATGATTTCGACTCGTGCGTATTCTACTGACCTAATAAAAATACGCGCGTGTCGAAATCGTTTTTGTGGAAGGGTTATTAATGTCATATTAATAAATTATTAATTCAAAAGAAAATAAATCGTTTATTTTGTATAACACGTACAGAATAACCATGCAACTATCAAATTCAAGTTCTATGAGACTGATAATCGATAATGAAATAGATTCATTAACGATTTTACACTACCGCATCCCTACTGTGAACTGTCAAAATTATCATCCTATATTTGATAAAGTATAATAATACAAGGACACTTATGTAGATTAAAAGACTAAGCAAATAATAGGACAGCAATAGTAGTAATATCTCTTTATTAATTCCATTGGTTATCCGAAAACTAGACTATTCTAGATACTAGTGTATTGATAATTATACGTATAAAATAAGTTTTTACTTACAATGATCTACTTACAAACAATATGAAAATGAACCTACTTTAGGTTGGTTGGTAATCTTCGAGACGAACATCCAGCGCAGAAGCAATAAATAATCCACAAATAGACGAATTTTATAATTTTTTATTTATTAATGATTTCTCGATAGTATACATTATTATAGATTAGCTGTTGTGAAGGTATGTGTTAGCATTACTTTCCTGTATATTTACAGATTGTCACCTTTGGGTACATACTCAAGAGGGGGGCTATTCTACGCAATGACAAATGAGCAGACAGCTCAACTGATAGTAAGCGGTAACTGTCGACTATAACATCTATGATTCATGGATTTAGGTTGCAGGCAACAATATTTAGAACCGCAAAGTGCGTTGGCACTGTGAGGACTAAGATGAAATACTTCATGCCTACCCCAGGCTACCCTATCCTTCAAACCGGAACACAACAATGCAAGCATCGTAGCTTGGCGGCTGAAATAGATAAGGCCGTGGTGCTTACCCAAACGGACTCCTCAGGTTTGACAGAGCCCTACCTCTGTAGTCTGTAGCCGTCGTATAAACCACAAATTTAATTTGTTGTGTCTACTTTTGAATACTACGAAAGTACTATCTCTAGTAGATGCCACCATCGCATCGCAAGCCTCCTTACCGCGCACATGCAATATGTGGAATGAGCTCCCCCCGAAGTCTTTTGCACTATAATATGGGAGTATTCTTCAAAAGGCATGTCAACAGACTACCTTAAAGACCGGCACCGCATCCGCTCTTCTTAGATTGCAGATGTCCTGGATGATGGTGGCCGCTTTCCATCAGGTTGACCGTCCGTCCGTGTGCCTCCCTAAGCAATAAAAAAAAAAGGTTTAAACGAAATGATTGAACTGTAGAAATATGACAGTGTAGTAGACGATAATGAACAGGTATTTGGGCACCAACGCCATATTTAGGCTGGAGCCAGCTCTTAGTACGAGCTCCTGATTCGCTGTCACCTGTCTCAGGAAATCTCTTGCAGCCCTGTACTCCGTCTCATCTGCGAAGATATGTAGGTAATTTATTTTCAGACAAACTCTTTAAACTCAATTTTTTAAATGTTAATTATAGTATTTCAATGACAAGATGTAAAAATATAGAAGTGGTAAAGAACTGCATCAGATTAGTATAATAGCTTGGCGCTGTTTAATATTTAACTCCTCATATTTTTGCACTGAATAAGGGCATTAATGCCTTGTCTTTGCTTCTTCTATTTCGCTCCGAACTACTCAATAATTTTGGCAGGGTAATTACATTTCATAAGCCGCATTTTTTCAACCATTCTCACCACATGTTCAAACTGTGTCAGTTTACCTCTTTCAATCCTGGTCACCCCATCATTCTTCAGCTTACGACCATCTCTTATTACTCATCCTATCATCGAAGGCCATCAAAATAAGGTATCATTAAAGAGTATGTCTAAGGTCCCTCACACATCTCCGTAGGCATTTTCATGATCTAATTCATTTTTATTAACTTACTGTGCAAACAATATGTGCAAAGTCTGCAAAGGCGCTGCCTCACACGGTCAGCACTGTTCTTCAATCTTTGGCCGGCTGAGGTTACCAATACCAGTATTAGTAGTAATATCAGTAGCAGATACACAATAAGCACTTTTGAGACCATAGTGGTGCTATGCTGCAACAATAAAACAAAAAGACTACCACAAACTTATCTGAACCGTGGACCAATACGGGTCCAAGATTATGATGATGATGATGGCCAGCTGACGTGCAAGATAGTGCAAGTATTTGCCTATGAGTGTTAGGGTCTCGTTAGTATAGATGGGCTGTGGCTTAGCATTAGGGTTGCATGTTGCGGAGTTTAGCCTATTGTTTTTATTTTGTGAGTTGTAGCTTTTGCTGGCTTTCAGAATTTTATTTTTAGGTAAAACTGTTTTCAGAGTGACCAGTATAGTGCTTTTGTCCGTTTTCGAAGGATTAATCTCATTGGGGTTGATTTAAACAGAGATGGCTTCATAAGAATAATAATATGTTTTCCACTATTCGTGTGTTCAAATACTTACTCGGATACTGTTTGTTATAACCTTATAAATAAATCTCAAATTATAGGCTATCATGGTTCCAATCATCAAAGTTAACTGAAATTCAAAAATAACAATATCTTAACTATTATTTATCATTATTTATAAATAATTACTGAGTATAGACTAAATTAGGTATATACCAACCTCATCTCTAAAAATCTTGTTGATTAAATTAGAGATTTCTTTAATAAGCCTCAATATTTCATTCCATTTTCCAATCATGTCTACTGTAGAAATATTATCTTGGATTTCTGATTGTTTTGCCATATAAATAGCGGCATCTATTGACCTTGAGATAGCGTTCAATTGTCTGGATAATACAGTTAATACACAGTACGCAGTTACAAATTCTTGAACATAACGCATGGTCATAATTGCATCATTAACATATAAGAGCCAAAACTTAAATATAAGTTCTTTAAGAACACTAGATGAAACATAGTAAATGTGAGATACGACGCCATAAGCGAATGTAAATATAGAAATGAATATCACATGTTTAGTCAAAGTCTCTAATTCTTTTACGTATATTGTGTCATTAATGAGGTGAAAATTAACCATATCAAGAAGCTTGATAACGTTTTTGAATTCCTTTATGTAGTATATGCTTGATATAACTATAACAAACGACTCAAAACATACGAGCAAATAGAATGATTTAAAGTTAATCAAATTGGCTTCCAGCATTTCTATTACTGTAGCCCAGACGATACCGCTTAGTTGCACTATTGCGTTGACACAAAAAACTGCTCTCATCGGAATTCTGTATAAAAGAATACTTCTAGGCACACCGAGAATATTCTCGAGCAACATTGCAATCTTCATTGGTTTTATATCCATCTCTTCAAGAACTACAAAACAATTCATAAATAAAATGCTTGCTGTGGTCACTTTTAAGTAATTTACACTTAGCTAAGTTTGTTAATGATAATCAATGTAATGCTATATTGCATATTAATGTATCTGTGTATGAATTGTTAGTGATCCTCAATAAACAAAATTAACCCAGATTATGCCCCTTCTTCTAATTATTGTATAATGAAATAAGTTATCCAGGACATGTTTAAAATCACCTTGAAATTAAAATTACATACTTTAGACCTCTCCTTGTGCAAGTAAATAAAATAAATCTTCTTTTACTGAGAGCAACACCTACACAAAATAATATTTTTTATATTGTACGGTTCCCAAATACGCAAGTGGGCTACCTATACCAAGTGGTTCCCGCTGCCTATAAACATCAGCAACACCAGCGGTTAACCTAAGAAATTAATTTACTTTATTGCAGTTATAGTAGAGTAGAAGTTATTATACAGTGGAAATAAGTAATGACTCCGATGTTGCTGTTTCCAATATAATTATTTAAGCAAGTTATCGTAATATCGTAAACCAAATAATAATATTTGTACAATTGTTGGAAAGGAGGACCGGCTGAAATATATGGAACCCAGCCTATATGACCAATAACGTTGAGCGATATGTCATTGGAAATAATTTTTCATTTTCTACAACTTTTACTATGGCGACAATTCGCAATTCAATCGCGGTGAGAAAAAAGTTAATTGGTCATGTAGGCCGAATTTTCCAGTAGGTCTTAAATGTTTAGACCACTGAGACTACTCGTATATCAGATCAATGTGAATATGTATGTGAAAAAACCGGCCACGATGTATCGTGCTACGTGCAGTGTAGGATTCCGTAGTTGCATACTATACGTGCAAAAGAGGGCCTGATACAATAAAAACATTAATAAGTTACAATTTTTTTTCCATTCAATTTGTACAGTGTTTTCTTTGGAATATGACATGGGATCATTTAAGAGGTATATTAGAGGTCTCCTCAGTGGCCGGCAACGTATTGGTAGTGCCCCTGGTGATGCTGATGTCCATGGGTGGCGGCGACCACTTTCCATTAATTGGCCCACTTGACTGTTTAATCTGCATTACTACAAAAAAAAAAATTATTCGTTTGCTAATCCAACTACATTTCATAAGTGGGTCGACTATTACTCTTTAACTTGAAGAGTCTACATGGCTATGATAGTTTTCCTTTTAACTTCATTGTATTTACTAATAATTATGTTTAATATATGTCTGTTAGAAGAGGGGGGAGAGGGAGAATAACGTGTTTCTAACAAAACATATTACTCAAAAACGGACAATTTAATCCAAAAACTTGCTTTGACGACTTGTCTGACGACACGCTACACAATGGACTATATTCGAAAAAACAATATTAATCCCCCGCTGAATGTGTACCCAAACAAGGATAGTTAAAAAATATATATTTTACAACTTTGTCGGCGTAATTCCTATGTATAATCATACCAAATTTCAGCTTTCTGATAATAATAGTTTTTGAGATAAGCCACGGACGGTCGGACATATGGACAGACATGACGAGACTATAAGGGTTCCTTGGTTTACTACGGAACCCTAAAAACGGTCTACTTATTTCCAATGTCAAAACTTGTAGGTCCGTGTATTAAAATACAATAAAATTACAAGATAGATGTATATTATGATTTATTTCACCTAAAAACATTTTAACGACATTTGGGGTAATTTAATGCGTAGATTCAATTCAATAAAAACCTATTCTATTCTATTCTAAGAATGTTTTCGAATAAGTTGTAATTCATGTTATCCTCTTTTTGCAACATTGTTATTTATTAGTACCTCCGGATTCTACCGTAGGTTCTTTCTAATTCATCACATTCATATTTGCCACAATATTGCAGACTAGTAAAATGTATGGTATGTTAAGACAGTTCGAACTTGTAGAGAGGAAGTACGAAAGATGCCTTCCGATTTATAAGGGTTATTTTTGGTTTTGGTGTAGTGATGAACAAAAGAGAAAAAATCGGAACCAAAAAAAATGCATTACATTAATTGGTCATGTGTATCTATACAATAATGCAATTAAAGATGTTGAGATGAGAAAGAATACAATGTTTTATTGGCTAAAACGTTAGACGATGTTGTTGATCTGTAGTATCATGACGGTGTAGTAGACGGAGAAAAACACAATTTGTGGCAGTAACGGCATCCCCAGCGGCGTAGCGGAGTGCACGGACAGCGAACTCGTCGCCACCTGCCGCAAGCAGTCCTTCACCGCTCTGTATTCTGCTTCTTCTAAGGGGAAACAAATTAAAGTAAGGCTACATCATCATATCGAGCGATTTTAGGTACCCATGAGCGACCGTCATAAGGTCGTCCCTCCATACTGAGGGGGTCGTTCTAGATAGACATAATTACAACAAACTCATTACAATTCAATTAGATGTTTTCAGGAATAGCATCTCGTAGATGACGCCCTCTAAGGACTCAAAAATTATAATTATTATTTATTATACGGGCATAACGTAAAAAGCTTTATCTTCCAGTCAACCAGAAATCAATTAATACAATTTATAAAGTTGAGCACCGAGGAGCATTGACATTTATAAATTAACAGATCTAAAATAAATTGCATTGAAATAATAAATATCAATATCATACAGCCAAGAGATTATGAAAATTGGATAATTCTATGGAAATTTGTAGGAACTTTGTTTTATTTTACGCAGTGACAAACTAGCCCGCAGCTCACCAGCTGCACCCAATTTTTTAGTGTGGCGAGTTATGAGACATAGAGATTTTGACTGTCTTTATAGAGTTTACAGATATACAGATGCTTTTGCACACAAGGGTATTTTTCGCCGCTTCGTTTGTAAATGTCCAGTTCAACAGCCGTAATTTATGTTATGTAGCCCTTACTACTCAGTTGTTACTTTAAAGTAAATTATATATGTTTATTGCACTTACTTTCAAGGCACAAAAGTACAAACATATAAGACAATAACAAAAAGAGAAAAACAAAAAATATTAACCAAAAAATACGCCAATTATCATTAGCCATGCCATGGAGTAGTGGCGTCGGTGGCCGAGCGGTTACAGTATCCGAGTCGTAAGCCAGAGGTCCCGGGTTCGAATCCCGCTCCGGCCATGTACCAATGACTGTTTTCTGAGTAATGTACATTAGTTGAATACTAACCGATGCTCTTACGGTGAGGGAAAACATCGTGATGAAACCTGCACATTCAGGCGACTGGATGTGTAACCATTATCCAATCTGGTCAGGTTTCCCTGGAAGCAGGGTCATGGAGGTCAGATGGTAGTCGCTCCACTGCAATTACCTGATCGCCAAATCCTGGATCATGGTCAAGGTGGACCCCGGGCTCTCGATCTCGAGAGCACAACCGGGACATTAACGCCAAGATGATTAATATTATGCAATGGAGTAGTGCAATAAGCCGCACGCAATATTATGCCACGGTTTTCAGTACACCCCACTTGACTTACTATTGCAGATGTGACTACATAGCCTCCCTAAGAGCCGCTTCAGCTTCTGGTGGCTTTTCTGCGTATTTTGACATGCGGATGTGATTAAAGTCAAAGACACCAATAAGATCAGCAATACGGTAATGATGAAAATAACAGCGCCGTTTGTCAAGGTTCTCTGAAATTTTTTTATTTACATCAGTTATGATTATATTAAAGATTAAATAAAATAGGATAATAAAATAGTTCTAACAATGAAATTTACATTTTGTACCTTAACCTTTGCCATAAAATAAAAGAGGCAAAACTAACTACAATTACCTTCATCCCCATTGATATAAAAATGTATAGAGTTTGGATGAAGTAATATGTTACGAATCCGACCATCAAGATAAACTGTAACAATTTAAAATGATATTACTTGAAAATGTTATATGGAAACGAAAAAGGAAACAACGATGATAAAAGATTATAATTTGGCTAGAATACGTACTTGTTCACGAAACATTTTTCGTAACAATCCGGATAATTCTTTGATATTCATGAAAACATTTCTCCAAATTTTACTCATGATTATAACCGAATTACTAGTTTCGTCACCGATACAAGATTGGACGGATCTGGAAATCGCGTCTAATTGCTTTGAAACAATATTTATGATACAATTTGTGGTAATTAATACCAAGACGTGTCGAAAAGTCATAACAATTTCGATAATGTAAACTAAATATATTTCGAACGATTCCATATTTTGGTAATTGTGAAACGTATACAATTGGTCTTTAATTAGAATTGCAGTAAATAATCGAGATATAAGAGCACAGGAACAAGTTGAAATCAGAAAAATTCTCATTGTCTTCAATTGTTTTAAATACAGCAAATCATTACCAATACATGCATGGTTCAAACTGAAAAGTGTGGTAGCCTTCTTAAAGTCTTTTCTATACAAAAAACTTGCTATGATAAAACATGCTGACTCAATGCACAATATGAAATAGCTTAACTGGTACTGCCTATCAGTCTCATAAGAAATAAAAAATATAAAACTGAAAACAATACAGAATGTCTGAGCGATTATTTGGAGAAAAGATAGTCCTTTTCTGATTGTTCCGTGCATAAGAATGTCTCTGTGTACACAGAAAATATTTTCAAATATAATTGCTGTTCTCAAAGGCTGGATATCCATGTTACGGGTAAAAGAAGGAACTATAAATACGATAACGAATGATAAAGAAGCAGTAGTGACTGGCATGAAAAACTTATAATAAAAAGAAATGAAAATAGGAAATGAAAATAGGAAATGAAAGGTTTTCAACGCATTCCAACACACAAATAATTTATTAGTTGAAACAATAAATTGAAATTAAGTTGTCTGGGCCTTCATCCGTTTCTAAGCGACTGCGATGTACAACACACACATGACATCAACAGACTATTTCAGTCCACTGCTGGATTTTTTATAACGAGATATTTTTAGTAAGTCAGCTGATGGTACCTAAGTGTACACCGCGACCTATTGACATCGGAAATACCAGGCTGTTCGCGAATCCATTTTAAGTCAACAATTCCTGTCCATTAGTATCTTACGGTGCGTCCAGATCTGGCAAATACGAATCCTGCGCGCCGCTTGCGAGCGTGTGCATTTCATCGTACGAAACAACGCACGCAGCTTGAGGACACTGGATCTGGGCGAGTGCATTTGCTAGATCTAGACGGAATCTCACAATTTAATCTTTAGATGGACTAAAAATTATAAAGAAGCAATAATAAGTTAAAACATTTTTATTAGGGTCATTTCGTTACTGGTAATTAAAAATATTATGTAGTGTAGTGTATAGGAAAACTCATATATTATATATTTTGTAGACGTAAATAATATTTTATATTATAAAGAAAAAGACATCAGACGATGTTGTTGATCTGTAGTATCATGACGGTGTAGTAGACGGAGAAAAACACGATTTGGGGCAGGAACGGCATCCCCAGCGGCGTGGTGGAGTGCACGGACAGCGGACTCGTCGCCACCTGCCGCAAGCAGTCCTTCACCGCTCTGTATTCTGCTTCCTCTATAAGAAAAAAAAAGTAAGAAAGTTAAGCTTCATCATCGTCATCTCTAGGTATCGTCTAGGTATAATTACAACAAAATCAAAATAATTCAATTAGAACTTTTCAAAAATAATTTTGTTACACAGCATTATCTTCCAGTCTCCAGTGAAAGTTGGAAGCACTCCACCTGAAGTTGTTGACGACTATACATACCTGGGACAAATAGTCCAGCTAGGTAGGCCTTATTTCGAGAAAGAGGTCAATCGACGAATCCAATTCAGATGGGCAGCGTTCGGGAAGGTACACCATATATTTTCGTTTCTCGAGTGTCGACCGCGTACCGGAAGACGCAGTATGGGTAGGCCTCCCACAAGGTGGACCGACGACCTGATAAACATCGCAGGTACCTGCTGGATGCGGAAGGCACAGGATCGGCCTTTGTGGAGATATCTGGGAAGGCCTATGCCCAGCAGTATTTCGTCTTTCGGCTGATATGATGATCTTTCAGCCAACCAAAAATCGAGCGCGCCTTCTATAGGAATTTGTAGGAAGTTTGTTTTATTTTACGCAGCGACAAACTAGCACACAATTTATTAGTGTTGTGAGTTTTGTGACTTAAGAGATTTTGAATTCTGTCTAAATTGAGTTTAAATATGCTTTTGCACACATGGCTATTTTTCGCCGCCTCATTTGTAAACGTCCAGTTCAACGGCCTGAATTTATGTTATGTAGCCATTTTAAGAAACGGATTTTGAAGTTCCTGAAGTGTTTTAAAGTTCAAGAACTATATTTTTCTTTCTAGAAGCGAAAGCACCAGGTACGGTAAGGTTCAGAAAAAACGAACTCAAAGAATTGTTTTACAAAGTTTAAAATTGTTTGATGTCTTTTCTTAATAGCTTTCATCGTAAATGAACGATGATTTTGCCAACGACCAGTAAAATAACACAAAGTAAAGATTTTAATCCGTATTGATTGATTATGGACGGTATAACGAAAAAATATGTCACTTGTTGTTTATGATTAAAGTTGTGATGTGTTGTATACGTAACGTCAAAGAATGACATGTGATACATTGTTACTCGAGATATTTATACGATCGGTAACTATGGTAACTATGTGTAATTCGAAGATATGCTCATATTGGTGATACAGACTGTATGGGTATTTTTTATTGACTTATAGAGTGTTTTTACTTATGCATTGCATGTCAAAAGGACAAACTGTAAAAGATCTAAGTGACGTCTCAGTGGTTACGGGTCTTACTATTGCAGCAGCTGGTACATAGCCTCCCCAGCAGTTGCTTCAGCTTCTGGTAGCTGTTTTGCATATTTTGACCCGCGAATGTGATTAAAGTCAAAGTCACCAATAAGATCAGCCATACGGTAATGTTGACCATAACAACATCGTTTGTCAAGGTTCTCTGAAAAATGTTTATTTATATCAGTTGTGATTATATCGAAGATTAAATAAAATAGGATAATATAATAGTTCTAGCCATAAAATTGCAGTTTTGTATTCCGAAACTTACGGAAACTGCAATTTTCAAAAAGCCAATTTTTAAATTTCTTGTAAATGGCATATCCGATTACAATGAACCTTTTAAAGTTGAAAATAATATTTCATTTTTGCTATTAACCTTTGCCAATAAATTTCCTTCAAAATTAGGTGTTTGGTAAAACAGGCAAAACTAACTACAAATAATAAATATAGGTACCTGTATCCCCATTGATATTAATAAGTAAATAATCTGTATGAAATAATATATTATGAATCCGACGATGAAAATTAACTGCAACAATTTAAAAAATTATTAATTGAAAATGTTATATGGAAACGAATAGAGACAACGATGATAAATACAATAATTTGGCTAGAATACGTACTTGTAAACGAAACATTTTTCGTAATAGTTCGGATAATTCTTTGATATTCATGAAAACATTTCTCCAAATTTTACTCATGATTATAACCGAATTACTAGTTTCTTCACCGATACAAGATTGGACGGATCTCGAAATCGCGTCTAATTGCTTTGAAACAATATTTATAATAGTATTTGTGGTAATTGATATCAAGACGTGTCGATAAGTCATAATAATTTCGTTAGTGTAAACTAAATACATGGCGAACGGTTCATTATTTTGGTAATAGTGAAACGTATATAATTGGTCTTTAAAAAGAATTGCAGTAAATAATCGAATCATAAGAACACAGGAGCAAGTTATTATCAGAAAAATCTTCCTTGTCTTCAATTGCTTTAAATACATCAAATCATTACCAATACATGCATGGTTCAAACTGAAAAGTGCGGAAATCTTCTTAAATTCCTTTCTATACAAAATACTTGCTAGGATAAAACATGCTGACTCAGTGCATAATATGAAATAACTTAACTGGTACTGCCTATCAGTCTCATAAGAAATAAAAAACTGAAAACTCCAAACAATCCAGAATGTCCTTTTCTGATTGTTCCGTGCATAAGAATGTCTCTATGTACACAGAAAACATTTTCAAATATTATTGCTGTTCTTAAAGGCTGGACATCCATGTTACATGTCAAAGAAGGAACTATACATACGGTAACGAATGATAAAGAAGCAGATGTA
This sequence comes from Blastobasis adustella, assembly GCA_907269095.1. Classification (NCBI taxonomy): domain Eukaryota; kingdom Metazoa; phylum Arthropoda; class Insecta; order Lepidoptera; family Blastobasidae; genus Blastobasis; species Blastobasis adustella. Next base: position 736,441 of record OU026120.1, read on the forward strand.
ACTAGCATAAACAACTTCTAATTAAAAGAAATGGAAATAGTAAAAGGAAGGTTTCCAACGCAATTAGTAAATAAAAAATATCTCACACACAACTAATTTATTAGTTGAAACAATAAATTGAACATAAGTTATTTGGGCCTTTATTAGTTACTAAGCAACAACGATGCACAACACACATATGCTATCAACAGACCATTACGTCCACTGCTGGATTTTTTAAGTTTTTTTATAGCAAGTCAGCTGATGGCGGGTGATCACCGCCAAGGACTAGGTACAGAGTACAAGTAAAGAGGTAATAATAAGTAAACCCATTTTCATTACGGTCATTTCGTTACTGGTAATTAAAAATATGAGAGAGGTAGGGTATAGCGGGGTATCCCGTTCGAATTGGAGCCGCCCGACTGGGGAAGTACCTCCACCGCAGCTAAACAATACTCTTTTAAATAATATTGTGTTTCTGCCAGTGAGTAATGTCTCCAGTGTTCCATAGGGTGGGGATTTGGGGAAAGCCGTGGCTTCGGCAGTGACAGCAACAAGGCAAATGCCCTTCCATTTGCCTTATTGCTGTCAAAGCAACGTGTTATACAGGTGGGCAACGCATATTGGCGATACTCTTGGTGTTGCGAATGTCTATAGGCAGTGGTGACCACTTCCCATCAGGTGGCACGCTTGCCTGTTTGCCTACCGTATGACATAAAAAAAAATGTTGTGTAGTTTGTAGGAAAACTCATATATTATAGAAATTGCAGACGTAAATAAATTTTTATATTAGAAAAAAATCTTCAGACGATGTTGTTGATCTGCAGTATCATGACGGTGTAGTAGACGGAGAAGAACAGGCATTGCGGCAGGAACGGCATGCCCAGCGGCGAAGCGGAGTACACGAACAACGGACTCGTCGCCACCTGCCGCAAGCAGTCCTTCACCGCCCTGTATTCTGCTTCCTCTAAAGGAATAAAATAAGAAAATTAAGCTACATCATCATCATCTGAACCAAAAGAAGTACACTGCTGGACATTGAATTTCTTAAACATTCCACATCGAACTACTTTGCCACCTGTACCCATGAGCGATATCATGAGGCCGTTCTTCCATCTCATTCTATGATTACAGCAAAATGATAATAATAATTTTTTTAACCTTTCGCAGTGCTAAACGAGCAGACAGCCCACCCGATTCACCCAATGCTTTAGTCTGGCAAGTTTTGCGACTTAGAGAATTTGAATTCTGTATATTGAGTTTACAGCTATAAATATTCTTTTACACACATGTTGCTGCTGAGAACCGGAACATCATTTGTCGACCCCCAGTTCTACGATCTGAATTTATGTTGTGTCTCTATAGCAACGGATTTTGAAAACGATCGTTTAGCATTTGAACGTTTTTGAAGTTCAGGAAGTATATTTTACTTACATATGAAATGAAATGATAATATTTATTTCGAGTATCAGGACTTATATGTATGTTAGTAATATTTTAAAATTAGATAAGTAACAATTATCTTATAAAATGTCTTAAATTTAACTAAATGTCATAATAATTTAGTAGGTATCACACGTCATATTTTACGTTAAATCATTTTTCCATCCACGTTAGGTGACGTGAACCAAACAACAATGGTTTACATACTGGCAGTCTAGCCTGTTCGCTAAGATGGCCAGGATGCTGTTGGAGCTGGCCCTCACTCTTCGCACAAGTAAAGCGGCCCGTTTGCGAATCGTCACATAAAAGTAATCGACGCGCGCTTCGCAAACGTTTGAGACGCACTGCAAAAGCGGGGCAGCCTTAACAGCACCCTGAATGCGTTGTTAAATTGAACGTACTTTGTACGATCGAGCTTCGTGCGATCTTTGAGTATGGCTTGCCCATAGGGAGCCCGTGTAAAAACTAGTACAAAAGGCTCTAAATAATGTGACTTCCGCCTCTTTCGAGCAACGCGTCAACCTATGGGCAAGCATGTTCGCCCTTACCGACAACGCTCTACGCTCTCTTTCAATGTCGCCATCGTCTTTGAGGTCCGTGGTGAGTATGTGTAGATACTTAAACTGATGCACATGTCATAATGGCGTGCCATCCAGTCTAACCGCAGGCATGTTCTGCACTTGTCTGGCACGGGCCTCAAACATTCTTAACGTTATAATAATATCGCAGTCCATGGCTGGCAGCATATGTCTTACATATTGTGATCAGTTTTCTGTACATACAAATATTTTTTTCACTTAATGGTGATTACTTACCTATATATTGCTTTGTAAAATGACAAATTGTGAAGGGTCTAAGTGAGTTATTACTTATCACTTGACTTACTGGTGCAGCAGCGGGCACATAGCCTCCCCAAGAGTTGCTTCAGCTTCTGGTAGCTGTTCTGCATATTTTGACCCGCAGATGTGATTAAACTCAAAGACAACAATAAGGTCAGCCATATGACAATACTGACCATGAAAATACCATTTGTCAAGGTTCTCTGAAAAATGTTTATGTAAATATCAGTTGTGGTTATACCGAAGACTAAAGAAATTGCCGTTTTGTATAGGTTCCGAAAATAACGGATATTGCAAATTTCAAACAAAAATGTTTTCAATTTCCTGGAAATGGCAAATCCAATTACAATGAAACTTTGTAAGTGGTTAATAATATTATATTTACGATTAAAACCTTTGGCATAAAATTAGGAAAAGAGTAATTATAGTAACAGTAACAAAACAAACTATAAATAATAAATATACCTGCATCCCCATTGATATTAAAAAGTAAAGAATTTGGATGAAGTAATATGTTACGAAGCCGACCATGAAGATTAACTGTAATAGTTAATAATGATTAATGTGGAAACGAATAAAGAAAGAACAATATACGAGTAATTTGGCTAGAATACGTACTTGTTCACGAAACATTTTTCGTAATAATTCGGATAATTCCTTGATATTCATGAAAATATTTCTCCATATTTTACTTACGATTATAACAGAATTACTTGTTTCATCACCGATAGAAGATTGTACAGATCTTGAAATCGCATCTAATTGCTTCGAAACAATATTTAAAATACAATTTGAAGTAATAAATCCCATGACGTGTCGAAAAGTCATAATAATTTCGTTAGTGTAAACTAAATATGCTGCTAACGATACATTATTTTGGTAATAGTAATTCTTTAATAATTGGTCTTTATTTGAAATTGCAGTAAATATTCGAATTATAAGAACACAGGAGAAAGTTGATATCAGAAAAATCCTCATTGTCTTCAATTGTTTTAAATACACCAAATCATTACCAATACATGCATGGTTCAAACTGAAAATTGTGGTAGCCTTCTTGAATTCTTTTCTATAAAATAAACTTGCTATAATGAAACATGCTGAATCAATACACATTATGAAAAAGTTTAACTGGTAGTGCCTATCAGACTCATTTGATATAAAAAAATTAAAACTCCAAACAATCCAAAACATCTGAGCGATTATATGGAGAAAAGAAAGTCCTTTTCTGATTGTTCCGTGCATAAGAATGTCTCTATGTACACAGAAAATATTTTCAAATATTATTGCTGTTTTCAAAGGTTTTATATCCATGCTAAGTGCCAAAAAAGAAACTATAATTAAGGTACCGAGTGTCAAAGAACCAGACGTGACTAAGGTAAAAACCTTCTAATATTGAAGAAATAAAAATAAGAAAATGAGGGTTTCCAAATTAATTAAATAATTAAATAAATTGACTCAGTTCAATATCTCGCACACAACTCATTTATCATACGGTCGCCCGTCGAAATTCAAATTACTAAAAAGGTTCGACATATCACATTACGCCCTTACGGCAGTTCACAATCTTTAAGACTTCGGTTTTTTTGTATAATATGTGGAGAATCTGAACAATGACGTAAAATTTTGAATTTTTCAGTATTACTGCGATTATAACAAACTTCCCTCCCCCCTCAGCCCTCATGACAATATTACAATGTCAAACGGTAATGTTTTTAGTAATTTGTCCACGGGTGACTGTACTGTTAGATGAAACAATTGATTGAATTGAAATAAAGTTTTCTAGGCCTTCATCAGCAAACAACATTGATGCACAACATACACATGAAGTATGGAATCCGGGTGATGGTCAGTAGCATCCTTCTGGACAGCTAAGCATCTACTGCCATCGCCTACCCGCCTGCCAAGCATGGTGATTAAGTAATACACATAGGCCACGAGCCTCCAGTCCTCGACGACCCTGCTATACCAGATCATGGTAGCGGTCACGGTAATGACGGGGCAGGAGGTGCGATGAACCCCGTGAATGACGACCAAAAACGACAACCCCTGGTCTTGACCACGTACCATGTCCAGACACTGCGGACATATGCATAGCTCGTGGAACTGGAGGAAATTTGAGAGAGATTTTTAGTTGGCTACAAATTCATCAGAACGACAACATGATGATGCCAATCTGTATCTTATCACACCTCTAGCTAGTAGAGGTTTATAAACTTTTATGAACAAGGAATTTTATAATGCGTTTTAAAGGCCTAATGAGTATTCTAACTAATATACGTAACGGGCCGTAACTGCCGTGCATGGTGATTATGGCACTTACTAATAGGGAGAGGCCCTAAGTTCTGCAGTGGACTGATATAAGCTATGATGATGATTCATACATTTGTCCCATTTAGTAGCTTAAATCGTAGCTGGCGTGTAGTAGGTATGAAATGGAAATTAAAATATCCCCCCATAAAGCCAGGTGCCAAATGGATTGGTTTGTGATAAGTTGCTTTTCGAAACGACAGTTATTCGAGTGTTGTCGTTATAGTAAATGTTGTACAAAATGAAAAATCCTTTCTAATTAATGTCACTATAGCTCAACGATATTGGTTATAGGGTTGCCGGACCTCCTTTATAACTAATTAAATAAACTAACTGAAACAAACCTACAGAAACAAGCAAACTTCGCTTTCAACATTACTATGTTATCAATACATCGTCTTTTTCATCATTACTTAGTATATTGTCCATTAAAGTGTCAGTAATATTCCGTCGAAAGACGCCTTCTTACATAAGTATTTTTATTTACACGATTGAAATGTGTAAAATCTGTTATATTTATTTTCATATTTTTAAAATAAGATATTATTCTACACTGTGATTAGTCCTACGTTGTATTTCAATAGCAATTTTACTATAACATACATTTGATAATCAAATAAAATTGTTTGTAGAAGGATAAGTTGATTAATGTAGAAGAGTACGAATATTACGTTACGAATTGAAAAGTGTTTTGAAGACATGGATGTAAAACCAATGAAGATTGCAATGTTGATCGAGAATGTACTCGGTGTACCTAGAAGTATTCTTTCATACAGTATTCCAATCCGAGCAGTTTTGAGTATCAACGTGCTAGTACAACTATATGGTATTGTTTGGGCTACAACAACTGAAATGCTAGCAAACAATATTGTTGACGCTAGATTATTCTATTTTCTGCTTAGTTTTGACTCGACTATTATAATTATATCGAGTTGGTATTACATGAAGGAGTTCAAAAAAGTTATCAATCTGTGTGATTTGATTAATTCTCATTTTATTGATGACTTCATATACGTAAATGACTTAGCGACTTTGACTAAACAAGTGACCTTGTTATCTTTATATTCATTTGCTTATAGAGTTATTTCTTACGTTGTTTATGTTCCATCAATTAAACCTTTAATTAAGGGAGGATCTTTAAAAATATGGATGCTAAATATCAATGATGCAATTATGTCTATGCGCTACAATCAAGAATGTTTAACTGTATATTGCGTATTGACTGTATTACATAAACAATTAAACGCTATAACGAGAGCAATGGATACTGCTATTTCTATACAAAAAGCAACGAAAAACGAAGCTGATACTCCTTTAGTAAGCATGATTGAAAATTGGAACGAAATATTTAAGATTATTAAAGATATATCTTACTTAATCAACACAATTTTTAAAGGACCGGTGGGTACATTAAATAGTTAATAACTGTGTGTAATCTAATAATTAGCAAGGATTTATAAATATGGCTCAAATGTGATATCTTTAATTTGGTTACAATATAGTTATCTCTTAAATTACAGCTAATTTTAATGATTGGGACCAATATGGCCTATTTAGTGAGATTTCTCTGCAGAGCAATAACAACCAGCGTTCTAGTAAGTACTTGACAATACAATAGTTGTAAACTTAAGGTACTTAGAATTTTGATTCACTTCTTCTACATTCATCAATTTTTTCTAAATGTTAGTCTTCGTTAAGATAGATATTTGTACTGTGTTTATTGCTCATAATATGAATTAGAGACTTTTTGTTTATTTATTGCAGCATACAATCACTATAGCCCATATGCTGTTTCTTACGAATCTGCTGGTTTTATTACTAGCAGTACTGACATTGTTGACTTCCGCTGGGCAAAGAATGAAGAACAGTGCCGCCCGTGTGAAGCAGCGTCTATGCAGGATTTGTACATATTGCTTGCACAGTAAGTTCATAAAAAAAGATATGTGCAGACCGAATTTACTTATTTTATGTTCCAACATAATTCACAGATGAGACGGAGTATAGGGCTGCGAGAGACTGCTTGAGGCAGGTGACGGCGGGCCCGGAACTCGTGCTTGCGGCCGGCCCCAGCCTGGACATGGCGTTGCTGCCCAAATGCCTGTTCTTCGTCCTCTACTACGTCGTAGTAGTTCTGCAGTTTAATAATTTATTTTAAATAAAACAAAGGAAAAAATTGTTATCTGGCTATGTGACATCCGTAAGAAAATATTAAAGCATTTATGGGGAAACGCGACAAATAAGGAAGCAGTGTTTATAGCGCACAAACGGTGTATAAGATCAATTGGCATTCTAAAACAAAAATATTAATTTCATCTACACTTTGAGTGAATTATAATTTTTTACAGTGTCTATTTTGGAAGTTGCTACATTTGTAAGATTAAATTTACATTTCTAAGTTTGTTTCAAGAACCCGCCGATGTGACCATTTATGTTTGATTCCGCCGAGAACACACAAAACACATACAACATATGTTACATTAAAGTTTATTTGCAATGGCGCCGAAAATGTATAATGAACTACCTAAACACATTCAAAAATGTTTTAGCAAATTTAGGAAAAATTAAAGAATGCTTTGATGGAACAATGCTACTATAATTGAAATTGTTTATCTGTAATTGACATTTTGTTAATTTACTTGTTTGGCATATTAAATCATTAGTTTGTTGAACATTGACATTTTATTTATATTCTACCACTACCAACGCGTGTCCGGTGGCATACATGACAGAGACCAGGAATTCATGGACTTTAGCCTGCCCAAGGACTGAATATCCGTCTACCCCTTCGTCACAGAAACTTTGGGACGAGCCGCTCTGCAGGTTGGTGTGGGATAATCTGGTTAATACGTCAACCGATGCTACGGTGCGTGCCCGCCTCCTGGCTGTCGGCAAATGGGAGTCAAATCTATGGCTTCAGAGACGTCCATCATCCACCATTGGCACCCTGCTGGATAGCTCTACGTTTAGAGTTGCCACGGTCCTTCGCCTTGGTGTTTCCTTCGTGGCCCGTCATGAGTGCAGTTGTGGCCATGCAGTGTCGCAACTTAGGCATCACGGGTTGTCGTGTTGCAGGAGCGCCTGACGCTTCTCGCGGCATGCAGAACTGAACGTCGGGCCTTTACCACTGCTGGTTCTCCCGCCCTCCTGTAGCCAAATGGACTAGCGAGAGACGAGGGAAAAAGGCCCGACGGTATGACACTCGTACCTTGGAAGATGGGTCGGTTTTTGGTTAGGGCGCCACCTGCGTCGATATCCATGCACCGTCACATATTCCATCCATGAATGTCAATGCCGGTTCCGCTGCCACTTCGGCAGAAAATTTCAAACGGCGCAAATATGCTGGCCTCAGCGGAGATCATCTATTTGAGCTGTTTGGAGTAGAAACGCTTAAGCCGTGGGGTCCAGGTGCTCATACTCTCTTCAAAGAGTTGTCTAAGCGCCTGGTTAACGCTTCGCACAACCAAAAGCCTGGCCAATACCTTGGCCAAAGGATCAGCCTCGCGATACAGCGAGACAATGCGGCCAGCCTTTTGGGAACAATTCCTTTACCAAGGGACATGGGGCGAGCTTTTTATTTGTAAATATTATTTTATAATTTAGTATTAGTATTATTTAATTTATTTATGTCATGTAAATATTTGTTTTAATAAATTTCGCTTTTATTTTATTTACATATTTAATTATTTCGGTTGACATTATATGTAACTCGCTAAGCCTAAGAAAGGCGTCTAATGTGATCAAATAATTGTATTAACACCACTGTAACCATTAGATAGAGAATGAATAAATGAATTAACATTTTTTTTTTTAAAGCCTAACCTTGTTTAGAAAAGACCAGTTTTTGCCGGCCCAGATCTCGGGAATGCGTTGCTGACCTCGCTAGCGCCTGCATTTTAGCATTCAAAACAATTGCATTCAGTGGACGTGTTCGACTCCGTGTTACTGGATCTGAGCGAGCACATTCGCTATATCTAGACGCAGCCTTCCATTTTAATTTTGAGAACCACAAAAAGTTATGAATACATATTATATCTAACAATAAAAAGACAAAAAGAAAGTAACTTAAAACTTAGGTTTTGTGAAAATGTACCCTTCTTCTGCCACAGCGCCACACTTAAAAGTTTAGTTAAAATAAGACAAACGATCATTGTAAAAGAAAGAAACACATTTTTATTAGGGTCGTTTGGTCACTAGTGATACAAAATATGTAGTGTATAAGGAAACTCATATATTGTAGAATTTGCAGAAGTAAATAATTTTATACATTATAACTATAGTACAGAGGTTTCGAAGACGTCAGACAATGTTGTTGATCTGCAGTATCATGACGGTGTAGTAGACGGAGAAGAACAGGCATTGCGGCAGGAACGGCATGCCCAGCGGCGCGGCGGAGTGCACGGACAACGGACTCGTCGCCACCTGCCGCAAGCAGTCCTTCACCGCCCGGTACTCAGCTTCCTCTAGAGTAGTACAGTAATATTGTCATCAACATCTTAGTTGTAGAACTTACACACTGAATGATTACGATAAAATATAAAATTTGTATGAATGCGAATAAGGTAGCGAAGTATGGTACGGATGCTGAAAAATAATAAGTACCGTGCTGTACACAAATACAGTCAATATCACGTGAAGTATCGCGGATGCCTAAATTGATATCAGACTATGAGAGTTCTGAGCGATCAAGCTGCACTGACACTGATGCACACACGCTCAATTTTCGAAATGTTAATCGTCTCGTCTTAAAACAGTAAAGCTCGAAAAAAATGTATCTCAACTGAGGAAAACTTCTAAACATTTTGAACATAACAAAACATTGTTTTATTTGTAAAGTTTTGAGGTGACTTACTGAGGCAACAGCGCGTGCACAGCCTCCCCAGGTATTGCTTCAGCTTCTGCTGGCTATTCTGCATATTCTGACACGCGGAAGTAATTAGAGTCAAAGACATCAACAACAGCACCCACGTGCCAAAGCTGATTATCAAATTACTCATTGTCAAGGTTCTCTGTAAAAGTTACATGACTTATTTTCCGTTTTGGTCTTTTACACAAAAATATATATACCAGATCGTTCCATTTGCTAAGGTCACAACAAACCAAATTTGTCGATCTTTCCATACATAAACATGGCTTTGGTGTACTCTTGACTTGACCTTTCTTAAAATACTTAAATACTACGCACGTCTTGATCTTTCCCTCCCGACCATTCCATTCATTCAGGAGTGTGATGGGTTATATTTATCATCATCGTCATCTTGGAGTTAATGTCCAGGTTGTGCTCTTGTGCACAAAGGCCCGGAGTCCGCCATGATCATAGTTTATTATTTGGCGGATCAAGTAATTCAAGTCATGGACTGCCATCAGACCTCCCTGATCCTGCTAACAGGGGAACCTGACCAGATTAGATCATGGTTACACATTCAGGCGCCTGGATGTGCAGGTTTCATGACGATGTTTTCCCTCATCGTAAGAGCATTGGTTAGTGATCAAGTAACGTACATAACTTAGAAAAGAGTTATTGGTTTGTGGCGCCACTGGGGATCATACCCGGTACCTCTGGGTTACGAGTTGGACCCCTTACTCACTAGGCCATAGACGATTTCGATGGTACGCCATTATATACCTTATTCGTTATTCTCCTTTCATCCACCCATTTTCAGTATTATGTTAGATATATATAATTATAGGTACCTACCCGTATACCCATCAATGTCAAAAGGTAAAGGATTTCTATAAAGTAATATATTACGGAGCCAATCATGAAAATTAACTGCAAAGAAAACGGTTATCATTAGATCAGGTATCTTATTGTACTTCATGTCTTTGGTATTTAGCTACATACTTGTACTCGGAATACTTTTCTTAATAGTCCGCATGATTCCTTAACATTTGTGAAAGCATCGCACCAAATATTATTCATGTCCGTAATGGAGTTACTAGATTTATTACTGATACAAGCTTCAACAGATCTCGAAATTGCATCTAGTTGCTTAGCAACAATATTTATAAAACAATTTACAGTACAAAATTCCAAAAAATATCGCAAAATCATAATTATATCGGCAATGTTAAACAAATAGAAAATTGGTTTATTAGTATGAAAATTGTGGTACGTACGGTTAATAGTTATTATAGCATAATGAATATGAAACATTACAACCAAGGAACACATTAATATCAGAAAAATCCTCATTTTCTTCAATTGTTTTATATACACTGAATCGTTACCAATACTAGCATGATTCAAATTGAAAAGCGTGACGACTCTTTTAAATTCTGTACTATGGTAAAGGCTTGATAGAATAATACACGTTGATTCAGTGGCCATGATCAAATGGTATAAAATGTACTTCCTGTCAACGTTTTGAGATATACACAAATGTAAACTCCATATGACAAAGAATATCTGAGCGAATACGTGGAGAAGTGAAACTGCTCTTCTGAATGTACCGTGCAAAAGGAAGTCTCTGTGCACACCAAAAATATTCTCAAATATTAGTGCTGTCTTCAAGGGTTTGATATCCATATTCCGTGTCAAGAAAGGAACTGTGAATATACTAAAGATACAGATCCAACAGATATAGTTGAAGCACAGGCGAAGGCTTCTAAGTTACTAAAATAATTAAACAAAATGATAGCGATCAATTTTTCATCGCTCATTTATCACCCGTAATAATTAAATACTAATACTAGACAAATATTAGTGTTGTATTCAAGGGCTTGATATCAATATTTCGTGACAAGGAAGCAACTGTAAATATATGGCAACAAATACTGAAGAAATTGTCTAGTTGAAGCACCGACGAAGGCTTCTAACTTCCTGTATTAATCAATCAAAATAACAGCGATCAAAATTTCATCGCTCATTTTTTACTTAAAGTGATTAATGGGACTAATACATTTTTGACTGAACACATACCTGTATCTATCTATTTGTATACTAAAAAAATAATAGTAATCTTGGCATTAACGTCCCGGTTGTATTCTCGCGCGTGAGGTCCCGGTGTTCAATGGTTCGGGGGATTTCGTTCAATATTTCATTGCACATTTACTACTAGAAATAATTAATGTAACTAATACGTCTTTGATTGAAAATAGACCTGTACCTACGCGTACATTAAAAAATCTTGCAGTACCGAGATTTCGCAGATAACAGAGGAACCTGAACAAATTAGATCATGTTTACACATTCAGTCCCCCCTTAAATGTGAAAGTTTTTTCATTATGTTTTACCTTACCGTAACAGCATCGATCAGTGAAAAGGCTAGGAAAAAAGGAGAAAAGCTGCGACCGGTTATAATAACTTTTACTAAAATGGGGGGAAAAAAAATATTACTACTACACAATCAGAAGAAATTCGAACATACAAAAATTTATTTTGTAGAACACTACCCATTGAAAGTTTTGGAGAAAAGGAAGCAATTAAAAACGTAATTTCTTAAATTTAAAGCCGAAGGTAAAAAGCTATTATTAAATACGATAAGCTCATAGTTCTGAACCAAGGTAAACCCAACCAACCTGAGGGCAACCAACAACAACCAAACGAGCGAAGCCTATATATCTCGCCTAGTCACGACAGAAAAATCCAAGAAAATAAATCTACAAAGAAAAACAGGACGCAAATCACACCCTTCATGAAACCAATGAAAGCCTCCGAATCTAACTCAGACTCTACGGAAAATCAAACTTCCACACCTAAAGTTTAGCAACTATCGGAGCCCCCTCTACCTCAAAACCCAATACGGCCGGTCACCGCGGGAGAGACACAGTTTTTCTCTTGACTATAACCCTTCAATATAACATAGAAAGGATAACACATACACTCTATATATTGGTACTTACAATGTGAGATCACTGGCAAGCCCTATGAAGCTAACAGAACTCTAAAATGCATTAAAATATATTAAATACGACGTTATTGGACTGTCTGAAGTAAGAAGATTGGGTAGCAATATTGACGAATACAATGAATTTATATTATGCTATAATGGTCAAAATAAAGAAAAATATAGAGTCGGCTTCATTATAAAAAAGAATTTAAAACCATGTATTAAAAGCTTCAAAGGGATCTCAGACAGAGTAGCGCTGTTAGAGGTAGAGAAACAAAACTTTACAATCTCTATTATTCAAGTATACGCACCCACTGAAGAATTGGAGCAGTCTGAAATTGACTTATTCTACAGTACTCTACATGAAACTCATGAACTTGCAGGAGATGCGATGAACCCCGTGAATGACGACTAAAAATGAAAACCCCTGGCCTTAACTACGTACAATGTCCAGACACTGCGGACATATGCATAGCTCGTGGAACTGGAGGAAATGGGAGAGAGATTTTTATTCAAAAACCAAACTTATAGCCAAAAACTAGCCAAGAACATGATGATGCTAATCTGTATTTTATACAGATTAACATCATCATAATAGAACAAATACATTCAAATTTCTCGGATTTGTACAGCACGAGTCCGGCGATATCGGCTCCGATATCAAGTCACGAATTTCTGCAGCTTGGGCCTAATGGCGCAAGATCACGGCGGTCACCTGTGAACCTAAAATCCCGATCAAGCTCAAGGGGCTAATATACAAGAGCATAATTAGCGTAGCCTGGCCGATGCTGACGAAGCACGTCCGCGAACTCCACGCCAACAAAGTGAATATGCCGCGGTGGATGTGCGCTATTACGCGACTTGATGGAGTGCGTAACGAGTACATCCGTGTAGCCTTGGCGTGAGAGATATCGCTTTCACTGGTTGGTTAAGTGTTGCTTAAGACCCAGGGATACGTAGTAAATAGTTGCCTAAACCTTCCGGTACCAAGAAGGTACCCGCTGAAGTCTCAAGAAGCGATGTATTGACATCGCCGAGTTGAATGCGAGAGCCAATGGCTTACGACGCAAGGATACCCAAGACCATGCAAAATAGAGGAGAATGAGTTGGAAAGCGGCTTCTACCAGCCGGGACTGACCGCTCGGGTGATATTGTCCCATTTAGTAGCTTAAATTCGTAGCTAGCGTGTAGTAGGTAAGAAATGGAAATTAAAATATACCCCCATTAAGCTAGGTGCCAAATGAATCCATTTTCGTTTCCATAATTATCCACAATCGGATTGTGATAAGTTGCTTTTCGAAAAGACAGTACAGTTTTGTTTCATTTTTATTCAACTTCGCTTTTTCTTATATGTAAATGAATCAATTACTTAATAAACATTAAAACTGATTATAATAATGATATACTAGTACTAATTACAAATTTATAACTAATTAAATAAACTAAGTGAAATAAACCTACAGAAAAAAACAAACTTCGCTTTCAATATTACTACGTTATCAATACATCGTCTTGGTCATCATTACTTAATGTATTGTACATTTTCGTGTCAGTAATATTTCGTCAAATGACGCCTTATTACACAAGTTATTTTCATTTACACGATTGAAATGTGTAAATTCTGTTACATTACATTTTCAAAATAAGATATTATACTATACTGTGATTACTCCTATGTTGTATTTCAAATTTCACTATAACATACATTTGATAATAAAATAAAATTGTATGTAGAAGGATAAGTTGATTAATGTAGAAGAGTACGAATATTACGTTACCAATTGAAAAGTGTTTTGAAGACATGGATGTAAAACCAATGAAGATTGCAATGTTGATCGAGAATGTACTTGGTGTACCTAGAAGTATTCTTTCATATAGTATTCCAATCCGAGTAGTTTTGAGTATCAACGTGCTAGTACAACTATGTGGTATTGTTTGGGCTACAACAACTGAAATGCTAGCAAACAACATTGTTGACGCTAGATTATTCTATTTTCTGATTAGTTTTGACTTGACTATTATAATTATATCGAGTTGGTTTTACATGAAGGAGTTCAAAAAAGTTATCAATCTCTGTGATTTGATTAATTCTCATTTTATTGATGACTCCATATACGTAAATGACTTAGAGACTTTGACTAAACAAGTGACCTTGTTATCTTTATATGCATTTGCTGATAGAGTTATTGCTTACGTTGTTTATGTTCCATCAATTAAACCTTTAATGAAGGGAGGAGCTTTTAAAATATGGATGCTAAATGTCAATAATGCAATTATGTATATGCGCTACACTCAAGAATTTTTAACTGTATATTGCGTATTGACTGTATTACATAAACAATTAAACGCTTTAACAAGAGCAATGGATACTGCTATTTCTACTATACAAAAAGCAACGAAAAACGAAGCTGATACTCCTTTAGTAAGCATGATTGAAAATTGGAACGAAATATTTAAGATTATTAAAGACATATCTTACTTAATCAACACAATTTTTAAAGGACCGGTGGGTACATTAAATAGTTAATAACTGTAAGTAAGCTAATAATTAGCAAGGATTTATAAATATGGCTCAAATGTGATATCTTTAATTTGGTTACAATATCGTTATCTCTTCAATTACAGCTAATTTTAATGATTGGGACCACAATGGTATCTTTAATGAGATTTCTCTGCAAAGCAATAACAACCAGCGTTCTAGTAAGTACTTGACCATACAATAGTTGTAAACTTACGACCATACAATAGTTGTAAGGTACTTAGAATTTTGATTCCCTTCTTCCACATTTATTAAATTTTTCTAAATGTTAGTCTTCGTTAAGATAGATAGATGTACTGTTTGTTGCTCATGCTATGAATTAGAGACTTTTTGTTTATTTATTGCAGCATACAATCACTATAGCCCGTATGCTGTTTCTTACGAATCTGCTGATTTTATTACTAGTTGAACTGACATTGTTGACTTCCGCTGGCCAAAGTATGAAGAACAGTGCCGCCCGTGTAAAGCAGCGTCTATGCAGGATTTGTACATATTGCTTGCACAGTAAGTTCATAAAAATATATATGTGAAGACCGAATTTACTTATTTTATCTTCCAACATAATTCCACAGATGAGACGGAGTATAGGGCTGCGAGAGACTGCTTGAGGCAGGTGACGGCGGGCCCGGAACTCGTGCTTGCGGCCGGCCCCAGCCTGGACATGGCGTTGCTGCCCAATTGCCTGTTCTTCGTCCTCTACTACGTCGTAGTAATTCTGCAGTTTAATAATTTATTTTAAATAAATCAAAAGAAAAAATTGTTATCTGGCTATGTGACATTCGTAAGAAAATATCAAAGCATTTTTTGGGGAAACGCGACAAATATGGAAGCAGTGTTTATAGCGCACAAACGGTGTAAGAGATTAATTTGCATTCTAAATCAAATAGATTAATTTCATCTACACTTTGAGTGAATTATAATTTTTTACAGTGTCTTCATTGTATATCTTGGAAGTTGCTACATTTGTAAGATTGAATTTACGATTAAGAAGCCGCCGATGTGACCATTTATGTTTGATTCCGTCGAGAACAGCCTTGTTACATAAAAGTTTAGTTGCAATGGCGCCGAAAATTTATAATAAACTACCTAAACACATTCAAAATTAAATAATGTTTTGATGGAACAATGCTACTATAATTGAAATTGTTTATCTGTAATTGGCATTTTGTTTATTTACTTGCTTGGCATATTCAATCATTAGTTTGTTGAACATTGACATTTTATTTATATTCTACCACGTCTACCAACGCGTGTGAGGTAGCATACATGACAAAGGCTAGGAATTCATGGACTTTAGACTGCCCGAGGACTGAATATTCGTCTACCCCTTCGTCACAGAAACTTTGGGACGAGCCGCTTTGCAGGTTGGTGTGGGATAGTTTGGTTAATACGTCAACCGATTCTGCGGTGCGTGCCCCCCTTCAGGCTGTCGGCAAATGGGAGTCAAGTCTATGGCTTCTGAGACGTCCATCATCCACCATTGGCACCCTGCTGGATAGCTCTACGTTTAGAGTTGCCACGGCCCTTCGCCTTGGTGTTTCCTTCGTGGCCCGTCATGAGTGCAGTTGTGGCCATTCAGTGTCGCAACTTAGGCATCACAAGTTGTCGTGTTGCAGGAGCGCCTGTCGCTTTTCGCGGCATGCAGAACTAAACGACATCATCCGTCGGGCCTGTACCACTGCTGGTTCTCCCGCCCTCCTGTAGCCAAATGGACTGGCGAGAGACGAGGGAAAACGGCCCGATGGTATGACACTCGTACCTTGGAAGATGGGTTGGTCTTTGGTTCGGGACGCCACCTGCGTCGATATACATGCACCGTTACATATTCAATCCACGAGTATCATATGGCGCAAATTTGCTGGCCTCAGTGGTGATCATCTCATCATTTGAACAGTTTGGAGTAGAAATGCTCAGGCCGTGGGTTCCAGGCGCTCATAATCTCTTCAAAGAGTTGTCTAAGCGCCTGGTTAACGCTTCGCACGACCAAAAGCCTGGCCAATACCTTGGTTAACAAGGAACTTGAGGCGAGTTTTATATTTGTAAATATTATTATATAATTTAGTATTAGCATTATTTAATTAGTGGTGTGTGGTGCCGCCACCTCAAAGAATAGAACCACCGCCTCTCTTCCCGTGGGTGTCGTAAGAGGCGACTAAGGGACAAACCCGAAAGATGGGCAGCAGCGTCTTTCTGGGTACATTTACATCTACTGCACTGCGATCGCCAACCCGCCTGCCAAGCGAGGCGATTATGGCAATTCCCCCCCCCCGATGACAAGCACACACAGGCCACGGCCCCGAGTACCCGGCGGCCCCGCTATTCCGGACCATGGTAGCGGTCACGGTAACGGCGGGGCAGGGGGTGCGAAGAATCACCGGACGCGACCAGGCTACCACAAAGCACGACCACTGGCCCTGGCAACATACAATGTCCAGACACTGCAGACTGACGAAAAGCTCGTGGAGCTGGAGGAAGTGGTAAGCAGATTACATTGGGACATTATAGAGATATCAGAAGTCCAAAGAAAGGGGGAGGACTCGATAACTCTGAAGTCTGGAAATCTGCATTCCTTCCGGGAGGGCGACAACCTGTCCCTAGGTGGTGTCGGGTTCCTCGTCCACAAATCCCTTGTGAACAATATCGTCAAGATCGAGAGTGTGTCGTTTAGGGTATCGTACCTTATACTCAGAATTACCAAGCGGTATTCGTTGAAGGTCATACAGGTCTACGCACTGACTTAGACTCACTTCGACGATGAAGTGGAGGCTATGTATGAGGATATAACTACAGCCATACATACCTCCAAGACACATTACACCGTTGTCATTGGGGATTTTAACGCGAAACTGGGCAAACGAAGCGGAGACGAGTTGAAAGTGGGGCAATTTGGAGTTGAAAGTCGGAACGCTCGTGGCCAGATGCTGGCCGGCTTTCTAGAGAAAGAGGGACTCAATATGATGAACTCATTTTTCGGGAAGCCGGTTCATCGCAGATGGACGTGGGTTAGTCCCGATGGTGTCACAAAAAATAAGATTGACTTCATCCTATCTACAAAACGGCATATATTCAATGATGTCTCGGTGATCAATAACATAAAAATTGGCAGTGACCACCGCTTGGTAAGAGGCACATTGAATAATCATCCACAGCTAGAAAGATCGAGATTGATGAGGTCCACGCTCCGGCCTTTACCCATCCAAATAAAAACCCCGAGAGCTTTC
The DNA here is from genome assembly GCA_907269095.1 of Blastobasis adustella. Lineage (NCBI taxonomy): Eukaryota > Metazoa > Arthropoda > Insecta > Lepidoptera > Blastobasidae > Blastobasis > Blastobasis adustella. The sequence continues at coordinate 754,598 of OU026120.1, forward strand.
AACTCGAGTTACAAAATCGACGACTACAATAATAGGTTCGTGGAAACTGTCTATACGGTTGGGTCAAAGTTTTACAAAGCCTGCCGTACAAAAAGAACATGCAAAATCTCTGACGATACCCTCAAACTCATATAAGAAAGACGCGCAATGACTCTCATCATTATCCTGGCGTCATGTCCCAGCTGCGCCCCCGCGCAGCACGCGAGGGCCCAGGGTCTGCCTTCCTGCTATTCTTGGCCCACCTCGCTCGGTCTTCGGCATCTATTGTAATGAGCTAGACGCGCAATGACTCTGCAATCCCCTAATGGTGTCTCTCAATTTAGGCGACTTAATCGACAGACTTCCAAGTCTCTGACTCGCGATATACGCCGCTTCAGTACTATCAATATTGAGGCGGCGATCAAGCGGAACTCTTAAGTCTTTGCGAGAGATCTGTCGATTGGACAGAGCCAGTTGACGAGACTGAAAACGGATCACGGCAGAGTTGTTTCGAGCAAGTACAAGGTTTTGGGGGAAGTCGAGAGGTTCTATGGACAGTTATACATGACAACACGGGCACCTGTTACCAAGTTGGCTAAAGACCCCAGAGACAAGTTGACCCGAAACTACACCGAAGATATCCCGGACATCAGCCTGTACGAGATTAGTATGGCTCTCAAACAGCTCAAGAACAACAAGGCGCCGGGTGATAATGGAATTACGGCTGAGCTTCTGAAAGCTGGTGGCAAACCTGTGCTTAAGACCCTTCAGAAGCTGTTCAATTCCGTTATCCTCGAGGGAAAAACGCCGGAAACATAGCACAGATGTATAGTGATATTGTTCTTCAAGAAAGGTGATAAGGCTCTCTTGAAGAACTTCAGATCAATATCGCTGCTGATCCATGTGTATTCGAGAGTCATTACGAATCGTCTTGCACGCAGGTTTGATAAGTTCCAGCCTCTCGAACAAGCCGGATTCCGAAAAGATTTTAGTACCATAGACCACATACATACGCTGCGGCAGGTTATACAGAAGACCGAAGAGTATAACCGGCCATTATGCTTGGCGTTTGTGGACTATGAGAAAGCCTTCGATTCGATCGAAACTTGGGCGGTGCTCCAGTCTTTACAGCGGTGCCAAATTGACTATCGATATATCGAAGCACTGAAGTGCTTGTACGAAAACGCCACTATGTCAGTTCGTCTCTAGGATAAGACCACAGAACCTATTCAGCTGCAGCGAGGTGTTAGACAAGGTGATGGCATATCACCGAAGTTGTTCGCCGCTGCACTGGAGGATATCTTTAGGCTTATGTACTGGGACGGACTTAGCATCAATATTAATGGCGAGTACCTCACTCTCCTCAGATTTGCTGACGATATCGTAGTCATGGCTGAATCCCTGGAAGACTTGGGCAAAATGCTCAATGACCTCTTTAGTGCCTCTCAACAAGTAGATCTTAAAATGAACATGGACAAGACGAAAATTATGTCGAATGTCCATGTTGTGCCCACTCCAGTGACAGTTGGAGGCATTCCATTTGAAGTTGTTGACGACTATACATACCTAGGACAAATAATCCAGTTAGGTAGGTCTAACTTTGAGAAAACGGTAAATTGACGAATCCAACTCAGTTGGGCAGCATTGGGGAAGATACGCCATATATTTTCGTCCCAATTACCACAATGTCTCAAGACGAGATCTTTGACCAATGTGTGTTGCCAGTGATGACTTACGGAACTGAAACGTGGCCGCTCACTGTGGGCCTTACAAGAAAGCTCACTATTTCCCAAAAGGCAATGGAAAGAGCTATGCTCGGAGTCTCTTTCCGCGATCGAATCAGAAATGAGGAGATCCGCAAGCGAGCCAAGGTCACCGACATAGCTCTAAGGATTGCCAGACTGAAGTGGCAGTGGGCAGGGCACATAGCTCGAAGAACAGATTGCCGATGGGGCAGTAAAGTTCTCGAGTGGCGACCACGTGCCGGAAGACGCGGCGTGGGTAGGCCTTCCACAAGGTGGGCTGACGACCTGGTAAGGATCGCAGGTACCAGCTGTATGCGAAAAGCACAGGACCAGCCTTTGTGGAGATGCCTCTGGGGGAGGCCTATGCCTAGCAGTGGGCGTCTTCTGGCTGATATGATGATGATGATGATTATTATTATTTAATTTGTTTCTGTCATGTAAATATTTCTTCTAATAACTTTCACCTTCCTTTTATTTACATATTTAATTATATCGGTTGACGTACAGGATGTGACGTCATGTATAAAGCCGAAAGGGTGTTAAAGTATAGCTTGCAAAGAGTACACTGGCGACTTCATATTTTCCGGACATTGACTTTTAATTTTCATAAAAAACCTTCGTAATTAAAGAAAAATAACCATATCGACTACGTTGAAGCGCAGCTCTGTTTCAAGTTCATGCTCCTACAAGGAGCAATTTAATAACCTTGTGCAACCCCTTTTAAAAAAGAGCTAAATTCTTACGCCTACTACCAGGAGCCTAATACTACGTACACACGCACCGGTTTTGGCCAACGATTGTCTGATGGCGTGTGCCGGCCGGCAATCCGCAGCGCAGCGTGGCGGTAACATCAAACGGATAGAAGCAATCGACTAAACGCAGTTTGGGCGGATACCGAAGGCCAACGAACAAACGTGCTAATACGAGCCCGAATCGGTCAAAATTTCCAAAGCTTGCAAAGCTACTTGCTTAACCACGAAATGCAAGTATTGGACCTTAGAAGTCCACGGCGAATTCGGCCCTAAGCACTTCGTTGGCGTACGTTGAGTGTGTACACACCATAAGGAGGAGTTTAATAACCTCATGCCATCCATATCAAAACAAACGAACCTCCTACATCTTACTACCGCGCGTCGAACTAAATGTTACCTACTTATCTACATGAATAAGCTCTACCAAATCAACTAGGAATTTACCTACACTAATTATTTACAATAGGTAGGTGTGCTTAAATAGTCGGAGCGTCGCCGTCGGTGGCCTAAGGTTACGGTATCCGACACGTACGCGAGAGGTACCGGGTTCGAATCCCACTGCCGCCAGTACCAGTGACTCTTTTCTGACTTATGTACTTACATTAGTTGAACACTAACCGATGCTTTTACGGTGACGGAAAACATCGTGATGGAACCTGCACATTTAGGCGACTGAATGTCCAACCATGATCCAATCTGGTCAGTTAAGTTCCCCTGGTAGCAGGGTCAGGCAGAACTCAGGACTGTCAGATGGCAGTCGCTTCACTGTAATTACCTGAAATGCGAAATCCTGGATCATGGTCAAGGCGGACCCCAGACCCTCGTGCGCGAGAGCAAAACCAGGTCATTAAGACTGAGACAATTTCTACTAGGTACTTAACAGGGCAAACCACCCCAGCGCAACAAAGGTAAAATAAAAAATAAATTCATAATACTTAGTTATTAACTAAAGGCCTATAAACAGTATCAGGTTATGTAGGTAGGTAGTCTGGAAGACAGTTGGAGCCGCGGTGTGGACTGCCGCAGATAGGTACCTAGGTACTTCAACTACATAAAAATAAAAATAGTCTGCTACCTACCTACCTACTAAATAACTACATGTTTTTATAAAAAGATAAAAGCTCTGTCTTTTCTACCTATTTCCCGTCGGAAAAGGACCGACGGCGACGGTTGCGCTCCTAACGTCACGATTAGGTGGTAAGTAGCGTCTTCTAGTCCAGCTAGAACCTAAACCTTTAAAACATGTAGGTACGTACCTTTTAAAAGTTATTTTATGAAAACAAACAGCGTCAGGTGTTAGCGCTGTTAACCATACTTCACTGGTTGCCATGCAATACGTAAGTAGGTAGGTAACATGGTATTTGGTCTACTGTTTGGTTGCACTTATGCACAGAATAATGATTATCACAATACTTAATCCGTTGAACATTGTACACACACAAGACTACGTTAATGTACCTGATGTACCTGAAGCAATAAATCATTCATTCATTCATATCGTTAACTGTCTTATCACAGTTATCTTCACAATACTTAGGTTTCCTATACATACAACGCAACAAACAAACACACCGATCACGCGAAAAGCTAAAAATCGAATAAACGAACACGATTCGAAAATAGGTAAATTGTAACACAAGAAGTCGCGCCGTCGGCGCTAGCGTTCGGTTCAAAGGGGTACACGGCACACTCGAGTGTGCAGCACGCACACTGCCAAAACTCCAGCGCGCGGACTTGTGGGCCTCGTGGCGGGCCGATTTTCGGAGCGGGCGGCGCTCCTTTACAGCTGTATCAAAAAATAACTTTTTAATCATTATGCAACACTTTTCTTTTTTAAATTTTTGTCGGGCACGGCTAAATGTAGGCTGAATACCTAATTCAAAATTCCTGTTTATATTTGTGATCAGTTCATAGTCTGTGGTTGTGATTGTGTACATTTGGAATTATTTTCCCGCTAAACAGAATATTTTTTCTTATTTGAAGCAAATAAATAGATAAATGTTAAAGTAGTGAAGTGAATTTCCCGCCGCTTGATAGCCTCGACGCGTACAAGATATAACAAAACTGACTCGCAGTTACTTCCAGCAAAGTTGAAAAAAATATAGGTACGAAATTTTAACATGAACTTATGAGTGTAGATAAAGTAGTGTATGCAACTGTATATAATTAGGTATTAAAACCATTATGTTAATCATACTCGGCTACGCCTCGTATGATAAACAGACACCCATGTTTTAAAACCCGCTTTTATATGACAGTTGAATAAACTAATATTATTATTCTTTTATTTAACAATTTATATATATTTTATTTACAACGATATTTGTAATTATAACAATTATTAAAATTAAAAAGGACCTTACTCTAACCCTAACTAAAGATAAAAAATTTGGCCCAGGTCCCCCGAATTTGGAAAAATCCCCAGAAGGCTGGCCGCGTTGCCCCGCTGGATAGCGAGGCTTAAGCGTTGACCAAAAAAGAGGCCAGCCTTCTGGTAATTCGTAACTTCGACCAGACGTTTAGATAACTCCCTGTATAAGGAATGTGCGCCTGGTCCCCACGGCTCAAGAATTTCAACGCCAAATGGCGCAAATATGTAATCGCCACTGAGATTCGCATATTTGCGCCGCTTCGTGTCCTCAGCTGAGGCAGCACCCATCTCAACCTGACACGCGGTCACTGGATGATGGGACGGCGCAAGGGTATCGATGCAAGTAGCATCCCATACCAGAGGCCGTCCCAGTTTCCAGGGAGTGAGTGTAATTCCGTCGGGCCTCTTACCATCCTCGCGGGCTAACCCGCTCGGTTCCAGCACCGCGGGTGCTCCAGCGGTGGTAAAGGCCCGGCGGGTGACATCGTTGAGTTCCGCATGACGAGGAAGGCGACCAGCGCTCCTGCCGCAAGACAAGCCGTGGTGGCCAAGCTGGTCTACAGGACGACCACAGCGGCATTGATGAGGAGCGCTACAGGGTGCGCCAAGACGAAGGGCCGTGGCAAGCCTAAACGTGGCACTGTCGAATAAAGTGCCGATGTTTTTAGAGGGTAATGCCTGTAGCCAGAGACCCGACTCCTACACGCCAGCAGCCATGAGGCGAGCACGCTCTGCAGAATTGGTTGATGCGCTTAAAAGGTTGTTTCGCATTAATCTGCAGAGCGGCTCGTCCCAAAGCCTCTGCGAGCAAGGATTAGCCGGGGGCTCCGACTCCGGGCAAGCCAACTGCCAAGCATTTTTGGCCTCGGTGGAGAATGCTAACTCAAAAATCCCCAGTTTTGACAGTATCTTATTTACTAGGGACTGCGAGCTATTCACCGAGGACAAAAACGCTGGCAGGGAAACACTCGACACTTTCCGAATGCCCAGACCATCAAATCGAATAGGCAATGATGCCTGGTCCCAGGAAGAATTTGCCAGATTAATATTCAAAACCGAACAGAGGGTATGTTTCACGGTGTTATCTAGGAGCTTTAAAAGAGCAGGATTTTTCCACAATTGACAACACCGCAAAACGTACATAAATTTTGGAACAAATAAACAGTATCTAATTATGACATAAGCCATGTGGCTGTTAATTTGTAGTAGGCGGTTCGAAATATAATTAAAATTTTGAATTTTTTGGTCAACAAAATCTTGAAGGGAATCGTCGAAAATTGGGGAGCCTAAAAGGTGAAGCGAGGACTTGCCGACGACTGTGATATTAGGGGCTAAAGCACTCAAAGCAGCAGAAATAGCGCCAGGCGTCGGACAAGACTCAGAGATAAACAGCTCACACTTCGAGAAATTCAGCTCCAGGCCTATGGCACTGAACTCTCGAATGAGGAGCTGCAGATCCCGTAGTACTGTGCTCGCTTCGCCTCCCAGAGTCCCATCGTCAAAATACCACACGCTAAATTTGGAATTTAATTTTTCGATAATGGGGTGGATCGCGAGACTAAAAATGGCCGGCCCGAGAGGGACGCCTTGCTGGCAGCCGACCGCCGAGTGCAGGAGGTGGCCCTTGTGTAGAAGGTTGGTGGGGTCCTTGTAGCACTGCCACAAAAATGTATACGTGGCAGGCAACTCCTTACGAATTTGATCCAACAAGGCGCCCCTATCTACCGAATTGAACGCGTTCTTAACATCTACCTTCAGCAGAACTTCCCCGCCTTCATTCTGAAGGAAAGTCCTAAGGGCATGAACGGAGGATTCGCAACCACCGTTCGTGCCAAAACCGAGCTGGAGAGGCTGAAAATATTCTTTGAGATTTGGGGCGGAGAATCTACAGCAAAGTTTTGCTGTCAGGCGCCGGTAGGTGGTGCCAACAGCAATGGGCCGAATGCCCCCATCCTTTTTATTTAAGGCAATTAGGTTGGCACCATATAGTGTTTCTATGACCGAACTAACGACTGAGCCTAACAGCATAAGATTCACGAGCCCCGTAATAGAATTTAATAGAATATCTCCTGCCTCACCAGCGCAGCTTAAGAGGTCCTTCAGGTGCTGCGGGGTCAGGGCATCTATGCCACCCGCCGAGCCGTTAGGGAATGAAAAAACGGCTTGACGGACAGCATCGGCAGAAACTTGCAGCGCAGGATCCGCAGCACTAGGGGCGTCTGGTAAGCGAAGGTCTGCCGAAGGTAAAGGGTGTTTAGAACGTAGACCGGCCAACGTCTCGGGCGTGTCGGGAGCAAAAGTGTCGCTGGAAAAAAGGATCCTGGCAGCCCCTTTAATATCACCGTCGCTTATTTTATTTTCTACATATTGAGAGATACTTGGATAATTAAAAAAGCGGTGATCATTGATGGTGATGAGGGAGGCAGGATTAGAACAAATATTTTTAATGCATGAAGTCAGTGAATTAGTTTTGTTTGGGCAAGCAGTATCTTCAATATGTAGAATTCTGAACGGAAATGTATGTTGGTGCTCCCAGCTCTGTTCGTCGTTTTTGGCGGTGGCACTAAGAATGTCTTTCGCGAGGGTCTGAGCTACAGCGACCCTCGCTCCGCGTGGTATTCTTTTTACAACGCGTTTTGTTGATTTTAAGTCGGATACCCGTTCCCAGAAAAGCTATATATAGAGTCTGAGGCTGAGGCGGTGGGAACGGGGGCCGACGAAGGGGCAGAGGCGGTAAGTACGGAGCGGTCTTTGTGCGACTTACCTATATGGATGTTCAAGCCCCTCTGTCCCTTACACAAATGAGGCTGGGGCACCTGGGGCAACGGATCCAATTTGCCAGCGAACTCGACTGTGCGTTATTGGGAACCTGAGACATGCGTATGAAAGTAAATTGGTAAACTATATATACAAAAACACCTCAAAAAAATACTTAAACATATCAAAATGACAACTGCTGCCTAGATGACTTTTAAAGACTTTCCGTCTGAAGCACGTCATGCGCCAACTCCAAAGGCGCCGAGGAAAACAGCTTGATTTAGGCCTTTTCACATGCGCAGCTCGGCGACCTCCTATGGCAACAGTCAAACAACAGACGCTGCTAGGGCAACGGCGTGCCGATCTGTCACAACAATTATGGTGTATGAAGTAAAATCACACAAACAAAACGGCCTCAACACCACTAAATATCCGATCACTCACAACAGTACCAACAACAAATAATATGTACTGCCACGGGGCGCGACTAAGCACAGCGCCAGGTGGTAGGAAAAAGCCCCGTGGCTATTTTTAAAAATTAAATTTAAATATGCGGTAGTAGACCGTGTCAACATTTTTGACATGACAACCAACAATTTAACAATTTATTGCACACAACATATATAAAATAAACGACAATATATATAATGAAGTATGTATATCGAAAAATCTCATGGCAGATAGGTACGATTACCTACGCGACACTGAAACATTACTGACAGACATAACATGAGAAAGCAAACTCGTAAAGACAAAGATGTTACATTAATTAGAGTTTGCTACATTAATATGCTACAGTCATTTGAATTAGACTACTTTGCTATTAGTTAGGTGGTGGTGACCTTTCGTATAAACTATGAATGAAACTTTTGAATTTAAGTCATAATTGATTACAATATTTTTTTGTACAGAACCCTCGAACCAAAAAATACAAGACGGATAATTTAGATCTCTTTAATATCCCATTGCGCCTCGTACGTGGGGTGTCCACAAAATAAGCGAACGCAAATACAGGCATGACGCATTTCATCTTAGTCCTCACAGTGACAACGCATCTGCTGTTTTGCATTTTTGTTGCTTGCAACCTAAATTCTTGAATCGTAGATGTTATGGGCAACGGTTACGCTTGCCTTCAGTAGTCCTACCATGAGTTACTACAGTAAAATCGGCTTACGTAACTACTCTCGTTTCGTAAAATCCGTTTCCACAATAGTAAATGTTAAATCGGTACCATGAGTTTCACATACGTTTCCCGTTTACTGTTCCGTGAAAACCACACCAACTACAGTAAAAGCTAACTTCAGTGTAGTTCCGGGGTATAGGTCCTTGACAAGTGTTGTTGATTATTAGTAGTCTGTGTCACAAAATGCTTGTTTATTTACAAAGGTTATATTTTAGCAACGCCTTGGCACTTATTTAAATCCTGTTAAATTGATAATAACATATACCTTATGTTCAAATAAAATTACAAAATCATAGACTATCCCCGAAATGAAGAATTCAGCGACTGGTTGAAACTGCGCTTATAGTTTGTCCACTGGGTTTTAAGTAGTTTTTAACCCAGCGGAAACAGCAAAGATTAATACTGCATAATTATTGGTAAGTTTTATCTATATCTTGGACTATATTATACCTAATTTCAACTAAATGGACATGTTGTACTGAGTCAATTTATATTATTTATTATTTGTCAACAGGATCAGACTCTGGAGTCATGTTGGTGCAGTGAATTCTTAGAAATGGACGTCTGTAGTTTGAAAACGAACTGCACTTACCCTAGTTGAATGAATATCGAAGGCACAATCCCATTGTAAAAAGGAAATCTCAACATCGGCAAACAAAATAAATTTTTCAAATTGAAGATGCAAGCGGCAACTAAAGTGATGTGAATGTCAGACTTTAGCATTAGTTAGTACAATACTATATAAGAAATTGTTTGTAAAAGTGAAAGTGGTAGTTTAAGTGGGGACAGTTTTGATTTTTTAGATTCTGAATAAAAATAGATGTACCTAATTCATAATTTAATTTTTAATTTCCTGCTATAATTACTAACATTGGTATAGTATAGGTATAGTACAGCTAAAATAATAGCCATGCTATTTTCTATGATCAATACAATCACATAGTTATTTACCAATAATAATACCTGAGGTTAAAATTCTAAATGACCTATGTGTAAAACCCAAACCTCCTTAATCTCATCAATGTCTTAGAGGCAGACCAACTAAGACATTCGTAGACCAGAGAATAGACAGCAGTTTTGTGTACTTGTGTGTTCTCAAGACTGGAATCTGGACTAAGGCTGGAGATCCAACGGCATGTCAAGTGCAGAGATTATGGTAAAACACTCCACTGATGTGGAGGAGGCCCAAGTCCAACTGTGTACCATTAAAGACTGTTGTGTGTGTGTGATAAAAATAAAATAAAATATAATTTTTTATTAATAATCTAATATTTCATAGTATGGCACATAACATAAATTTGTTGCAATATTGTTGTTGGGAGCAGTTTTGTGGCTCTATCTAGAGCATAATGAAAAACAAAACATATTTGTTCATCTAATCAACTTAAAATATTAGTTTTTGTTTGTAAAATACATAAAACGAGGCAGCGAGTAACTTAATTATAAATATCACTTTCTACACATTTTATTATTATATTAGGTGTTATAAATTTATTAGACAAGTAGCATTTCTGCTGATATGTCTATACAACATCGCAGTGCTGATAATAGCTTTCACTTCCATAACACACATACTACATTTTAGTTCACCGAATAATTTTATTAATTTTGCACCATTGTCCAATTTGTTTTTAAAAGAGTTTACAGATCTGGCGGTTACCTATGAGAGAACTTATTCCAACTATTCACAATTCACAACCTTATGGTTTAGCAAGTGATGAACAATGATAGTCTTAGATGGTGTGCGATTTGTCCTTGTGCTGTGTCCGCGCGATGCTACAGCACCTTTCATATTAAACATTCGGTGAAAGTAAAGTTTGTAAGTCTCAATGAGACCACCCCGTATCCTTATTTCTTCCAGTGAGGTGAGTTAAATTCTACAAGAATTCTTTCCTCATATGACTTCTGTTTCAGGGCTGCCGCTATCTTGGTGGCTCTTTGCTGCACACTCTCGAGAAGATCAATGCCTTCTAGGGAGTTTTAACTCGTAAATAAGTGAAAAATCTAAAAAATACTTCTCGCTTTAGAAAATACAGTGAGAGACGTAACCACGTATTTTCATCAGCCGCTTGGGCAAACATCCTTCAAGCTAAATATCGCTTTCCAGACATTTTTGTCACGAAAATAATAACTATCTCCAAACGAAAAATACTTCTCACATTATAAATTTCAGTGAGTGACGTAACCACATTAGTTACCGTAATTTACTATCCCATCTGTCAAATTTGTGACTTATGGTACGGTTTTGTATGCAAAACGCAATGTAAACCACACTCCCTACGTAAACTGTAACGTGAGTGGTAAAATAAATTAACCAATAGCAACTCATGGTACGGATTTTAGTTCCCAATATAGGCGCTGTACGAATTCTCATAGAAAGCGATTCACGTTTACTGTACAATTAACGGACAGAAAAACTCATTGTAGAGGCACAGGTGGACTATCACTGCGTAGCATAAAACAAGTAATTGTACTGCCACTGGGCCACTAGGTACATGTTTGTTTTTTAAGCTTTGTTTAGACAAAATACTAGTAACAGACGTTTCTCTTTTTCTGGAGCCAACCAACCGTTAGTTGTAGTTGATACTAATCCTTACACATGATAAAATAGTCGCTTTTAAGTGCGGAATACTTGGTCGGACGTCCGACCAAGGAAGGCATGCCCGCGCATCCGTATTAACCCAAAAGCTGCTTTATTATGTACTTCGTAAGGATTAGTATCGACTGCAACTAAAGGTTGGTCGGCTCCAGGCAAATCGTAGCGTCTGTTACTAGTAAATTGACTAAATGGTAAAACCGGATCTCCTGACCGTACCTAGTACGTAAATAGTGTTGCTAGGTAGTTTTTCAGCTTTTCAAATCGAATATTCCCCTTCTTGAATTGATACATGAGTAGAATTTAATTATTACTATTAAATAGGTAGGAACTGAAATTACGTCTTTCCTTATTTCGGAGCTGTCGGAAAAGTTCTTCGAGAAGTGCATAAACTTGTGCAAAGGCTAACCACATGCATTCAACGGGATGTAGACTATGTGAAAAAATAGGCCAAAAATTGTAACAACAACATCCTGTACTTTTGTTGTCAAACACTTTCCAAAAATAATAAAATTTTTGGACACCCTATGATATCAGTATCCCGTACCTAGTCCACCTGCTTCAGTCATGATAGCCTAGTACAATAGAAGATATGGCGCAGACGCGAAATCAAGCTGTGACTTTTTTGCCTACTAATGTTTATTGTGTTTTCGCAATTAGTTTGTCGACTATGTACCTATGTGCGAACATTGTGTTGAAGGCAAGAAAAAACAAACGAATAAATTAAAGTAGAAACAAGCATTGAAATGTCTTGTAGTTGTGCCAGGCTACTCACGAGCTGCTCATGATAATAATTTTATTAACCAGCCACTTCAGGTATTTATCGTAGTGATCTTTAGATTGAATTTAAAACTCATATCGCACGCTGAGAACGAAAGTGACCGATCTCAAAATTTTGGTTAAATGAGTTAAATATACAGAATTACTCAAAAAAGTATACTCTATCATACATGTATTAGTAAACTGACCAATGATGGTAAGAGAAGGATAAAGGGATATTTCGGTCTCTTTGTCACCCAGCCGTTCCTTCCCCCCGCGCCCGAATCGAAGTGATGAAATCAGTGTTGCACCGCGAGTTGTCGTAGCAGGACGTGACAAGTTTAGTACCGCAGTGACCGATTACGCTTTGCGTCTGTTTGTTTGACAATTCCGGTGGCAAGTGTAGTTACAAATTATTATAATAAACTGACCTATTTAGGTTCAGGTCTCTTTCACATTTTATGTATTATCAACTTATGTGACATATATATATACAATTCAGTCACCTTATTATTAAGAAATTAGTCTAACTAATGGACCCATTTTGAAACAGGTCTGTTTAATTCTAGTACACTCATATTTATTTTGTACTATTAATAAGAAAGTCTGTTTAGCATTTTTAAGTTTGTTTTTTAATAGGCATATTCACTAATAGTGCAATTTATTACTTTTTTCCGTGTTTAATGTTTCCTACTGAGTTGGCTATCCCAGAAGCTAAAAATGAAAAGAAGTGCTTTAATTCTTAAAATGGTGGAAGAGAAACAGCAAAATAAAGTAATTTTGGACAATATTTATTTATGCTTCTTTTTTCGTTAGTACTATATTTATTTGTAAAAGAGTTTAAAATTGTTTTCTATTGTATTGTTTTCAGAATCCTAACGAGGCTTTGGAACTCGACAAAGAAAATATGCTATCGAGCCCTTCAATTATCGAAAATACACCTCCTTGTCTGGGTCAAGAACGTCAATATATAATACAAATCCCAAGCAAAAACTCTGAACCTTTGAATGTAAGTAATTAATTATAATGCAATTATTGGGTCTTACATTAACATCAACATTATGTGTTTTGATTAATGTTAAATTATTCATGTTTCAGGACCGTGAAAGAGCTTGTCAAGAAATAAATACAGAGTTAGAAGTTACTGACACAACCTCGGAAAATACATCTGTTGTTCAACCACGTTCAAGAAGTTCCAGTACGAGTAGTCCTTCATCCTCGAGTAGTAGCAGTACTTCATCATCTTCAAGTACTTCAGTTACGAATGAATCTCAAGACACAGCTACTCCTGGCCCTAGTACCAGCAATTTAAGACATCAAACAGATCTTTGTCCAAATAAAAAAAAATCATTCCAGCTAATCATGTGAAAGGAACATGCACGAGCAAGTGTAGACTTAAATGTTTTGATGATATAAAAGAGGATAAGAGGTATTATCTGTTTAAAGCCTATTGGGGATGATCTTGCATGATGGAAGTGCAACCTAGATACAGATACTCAAATGCTCATAATCCCCGCCTTCCAAACGACGTCTTTTATTTTACAGTAAATGGCAAAAAGATCCGTGTTTGCAGATTGTTTTTTATAAACACTTTGGACATAACGGACAGACAGCTAGGATCTGTTAAAAGTAAAACCAATAGCCATGGTATTGTAAAGCCTGAAGGTAGAGGAAAGCATGACAACAAAAAGAGGGTAGACCCTGAACTATTCCCAAGCATCAAGAGACACATAGAGTCAATACCAAGGGTAGAATCTCATTATTTAAGAGCGACTACATGCAGAGAGTACATAACTGACAGCAAAACTATAAGGGACCTCTGGACTGATTTTAACAATGAGCAAAAGGGAAAAAGTCTGCCACAGTCCGACTATTGGTTATACTTGAATACTTTCAATAAAGATTTCAATATAAGTTTTTTTCAGCAGAAAAAAGACAGGTGTGAAACGTGTGTTGCGTACGAACTGGCTCCCAAAAGTAATAAAACACTGCTCAAGCCGAACTATGATAAACACCTCAAAGAAAAATAACTATGTCGCCAAGAAAAACGGACGGACCGTCGAAACAAAGACGAGACCCACATTTGCGCAATTTATGATTTACAGTCCGTCATGTTATGTCCCAGTCCAAGTTATTTTTACTATTCTTCAAAAATAAATTGTCTCGATTTCACAATAACAGAATTAAAAAATGGGGAAGATGATAAAAAGTCTTACGGAGACGTTTTCTGTTATTTTTGGGACGAAACCCAGGGACAAAGGGGAGCCAATGAAATAGGTTCATGTATTTTCGATTACTTACGAACCCTTAGCTCAAAAAACGCAGATAAAAAGTTGCATTTAACATTTTATTCTGCCAACTGCACTGGCCAGAACAAGAATAAAGTTATTGCTAGCCTATATTCATATGCTTTCGCTCATTTTGATAACATCGAAAGTATAACCCATAAGTATCTGATAAAAGGGCACACCCAAAACGAAGCAGATAATGTGCACAGTTTGATTGAAAAAGAAATTAAAAAGAACGAAAAAGCAGGGCCTATATACATACCTCTTCAATTTCCTACCTTGATCAAAAGCGCTCGGAAGTCTGGACAACCTTTCATAGTCAAAGAAGTTAATTATGAATTTTTCTTAAATCTCAAACTACTTCAAGAGCAGTAGGGATACAACTTTATGGAAAACCTCCATAAAGAAACGGTTTTGTTGAATGATCTTAAAGTACTTAAATTTGACAAAGCGGAGATGTTTCACTTTTATTATAAAACATCATACTCCAATGAGATGTTTTCCCAAATTGACATGCGGAACAAACGTAAAAAAATGATGGGTTTCAAAGAAATTGTAATTAAACAGCTATATGAGCATGCAATTGAATTAAAAGAAAAGATCTCAAAGATTTAGTCAGAAAAAATGTAATACCTAGTATTTACGCCAGTTTTACAGTACTTTGTAAGTAACTTATAAATAATAACATAAAATATTATTGAGTATAACCTATTATTGGAAGTGATATTAAAATACAATAAGTTAAAAAGGTATCTCATACTAAAAAAAGCAAAGTCTGAATTAAGTAGTGTATTAAGCAGAGTTTAATTAAAATTATTTGATTAACTTACAACTGAACTATAACTACAAGACTTTTACTATATTAAACTAATAAGTTAGTGCTAATAATACATTTTTTTGTTTGGTTTAAATACTTAAGTACCCAGTTTAATAGAAATATAAAGTGATATTAGTTATTTCGTTAAATTTAAGAATGACTTTTCACAACCAGTGAAAACAGTTGTTGGGTTTGTCTGAGTAAGTTTGTTAAGCAGAGTTTGATTAAAATTATTTGATTAACAATACAACCGAACTATAACTACAATACTGTACTACTATGTTAAACTGATAAGTTATTGCTAATAACGGCAAATTGTTGATTTTGATAAATACTTTATTATTGTTACAGAAACAATTGCTAGAAATAAGCGGTAATTGATTGTTTTGTTTTATTTAGGAATTACTTATCTAAACCAGTGAAAACATGGTTTGGTATGTCTGGTTTCCTACCAATTTTTGATACGATTTTGACTTATTTTGTTTAGTGTGATGATTACAGGTTCCTATTTTGTCTAATAACTGATTTAATAAATGACGTTTAATACTACTTCACCGTTTTATTCGGCTTTTTTGAGAAAATATACAAAATCATAAGAAGGAAACTGACTGATTTAAAAAAAACACATTTATTTTTAGCAAAGTTAAAAATGAATAGACCTTTACCTAAAAAGGTCAGTAGACATAAAAAAACTTCTAATACTAAAGTGACCTATTGTTCCAAGTTTTTTTCTAGTGCTATTTTAGATAATAAAATAATATTATTTGGTAAAAGCTATTTAGTATATCTAAAGCTATTAAGTCAAACAATATAATGCAAAAGAAATTCATAACTTTCGTTATCGTGGTTTAGTGTTATTGTAAAATGAACAGAAAATGCTTAATCCCACAGACACATTTTCGTCTATTCCCAAAAACTGCCAATTTTGGGTTGAGTCACTTTCGTTCTCAGCGTGCGATTTCATAACAAAAACTGGGTCCTATGTAATTTGTTTTACTAAAAAGATCCAAACTGTTTGGTTGACTTGATGTCATACGTTTGTGTAGTGTTGGTGGTACCGAACTACTTAAAAAATATCCATTTTATTAATTTTAGAAGAACCAAGCGATTTGGATCCAGCATAGGTTTATCTTCTACTTAAACTAAATACGCAAGATGGATCCAAGTGGCATGGTTCCTTTGAATTAATTGAAAATGGCTTTTCATAATAGAACTATGTGACTCGGATCTTTTAATAAATTTTTTATTCTTATCCTTGTTGACCTTCAAAAATTATGGTTTTAATAGTCAAATCATTTTCATACTTATTGGGTAGATGCAAATGTCAAATTAGAGTGTTCCTACGCAAATAACTCAATTTTACCCAAGTTGTGGGTTGTATATTTTATGCATAACAACGTCCAATCATAGGGAACGAAGCTGTCAATAGAACAGATACATTCGAATTTCTCGGAACGAGTTACAGCACGACTCTGGCGATATCGGCTCTGATGTCAAGTCTCGAATCTCTGCAGCTTGGGCCAAATGGCGTGAGCTCACGGCGGTCACCTGTGAACCTAAAATCCCGATCAAGCTCAAGAGGCTTATATCATCATCATCATCCTGGCGTGATGTCCCGGTTTCGCCCCCGTGCAGCACGCGAGGGCCCAGGGTCCGCCTTCCTGCTATTCCTGGCCTACCTCGCTCGGTCTTTGACATCTCTCGTGGTGAGCTTATTGGCACGGATATCGTTCTTGACTACGTCTACCCATCTCTTTTTGGGCCGGCCTCTCCTTCCCGTGCCCGGCGGGGGCGGCATAGCCAGACACTTGTTCCCCACATAACTTGCCGGTCTGCGCAAGACGTGGCCATACCATCGAAGGCGGCACTCTTGCAGCTTATCTGCGATGTCACGGATGCCAAGGCTACTCCGAATGTGGGCGTTTCGAACCCGATCCTTCCGTGAAACTCCACACATCCACCGCAGCATCTTCATTTCCGTGACGCGCAGCTCCTGCTTGTGTCGCTCTAACAGGGCGAGCAGGTCTAACGATGGTCTTATAGACCTGTCCCTTCAACTTTATCGGCATTTTGGGGTCACAAATGACACCTGTTACCTCCCGCCATTTGGCCCAAGCAGCGGATTTTCGGGCCTTGATGTCGCCATCGATGTCCCCGGTTGAGCTAAGCACAGATTCCAAGTATCTCACCTGATCCGTGCACTTGACTTCCTCATCGCCTATGCGTGCAATGTGGTGCTTACGGGATGTTGGAATAATACTCAATGTCTTAGGTTCAGACGTATAATGAAACAAGTTACTAAGCCTAACTTACATATTTACCCTAAGTGCGGGGTGAAGTGTGCGCTACACTCTACACCTTCCCCCTTTTTGAATAAAAAAATTCTTACTCTAACAAGTCAATTTTTTTTTAATAAATTTCAATACCAACTTAATAATTTTCATATAATAAAAGTAATTAACTTTTTGTTAATATACTTGTTACAAAATACACAATGAAATACATGTATTTGTTAATAATGTAAAACATGACGTTTAAATTTTTTTTTTTTGACTTACATAATCTATAAATTATTTGACAGAAAAATTCACTTTATATAGGCTTATAAAAAACAACAAAATAACTATTACAACCATTAAACACTTCATCTAAACAAGGTAAACACTGGGTATTCCATGTTTATAATATTTATTTTATTTTTATGTATTCTAAATCTACATAATTTTAATAATGTTACTTTTTTTTTAAATAAACAGTTAGAATTATCCACTGCCATATTAAACAATAAGTTCTTATTAAAGTGAATTTTAATCAATGAAATACAAAATTTACCTCGTAAATTTTTTTTTATGACATTTGTTAATTTCTTTAAAAATAATCATTGAGTTACTAATTCATATTAAATAAAATTCCTTAAGAACTACTACGGTATTCGCTATGTTTACAATAAACAGCAGTTACATCTAGATACATTTGATTATATTTACTACCTCAGATCAAGTAACACGCGCAAGTTGTGTTTGTGAAAAAAAAGTACTATAGGTATTTTATTTTTTGCTCATCAATAATAATAAAAAAAATCAAATAATAGGACATTATCAAATTGACTTCTTTTTCTTTTATTTAGTCTCTGCTTTCATACATAATTATCAAATACTAACAAACACATCCAAAGTCATCATGAATATATCCATTTTATTTTTACTAACTCATAAGGTACACATATATTATTTTATGGGGTGGCCACCCAGTATACTTTTACAACATCATTAGTCGACTCTCATATTTATTATTTATTTATCTGTAAGTAAGGGACACTTCTTTTAAGACTTTTAACTGTCTCCAACTATTTCCACGGGAGAATTTAAGTTCCGGCCATGATCAAATGAAGGATCTGCCCCTTACCTTACTTTTATGTGTACCCTGATGACTTTGACGGTAGGTATAATATGCCAACTCCATTTCCTTACATAATTTGCCCTTCAACTTGAGTGTTTGGTTAACCGAAATCGTTATGACTAATGGATGATCAGGCCATTCGTCTAATTACTGTTAATCAAAACACTCCTTCTTCCTAAACCAATGCATCCATTAGTCCTTTCTATTTCTTTACTATTTTGTATCAACATTACATAGTTTTACATAACTCATTCAATACCATATCTATTCTGAAATAACTACCAATCTATATTTAAATCAACAACTAATCAAAACAATTATCTCTGTCTCATCGCTCGCTGCATATCCTTCGTCATCCTATAAATCCAGTATCTATTATTCACAAACAATGTACCTCAATGCGTTGTTATACAGAAGTAGTTAGGCTATTCTGTAAACACAAAATGATATTTTAATACATCGTTGTGTATAACAAACAGACATAACTTTGATTATTCCCATAACACTTATTTACTTCAAGTACTTCTTAATATAATCATCTGGAACGGAGATATCGTTTTTTTCCATACTTAACAAACGTAATAATGTCTTATGATCACATATACAGGCTGTCCATGTTTTATTCTATTAAAGATTATTTTTTACGTATTTTTCATAAAGTAAATACTATGTACAAATTCTATTTATAAATAACATACTATACAAAAATATTTGCTATTTTATTTAAAAAAAAATACGCAATGCTGTTGATGTTAAAAAATTACGACATTAGTGCGCACCATAAATGTACAAGTTTGAAACAATTTGCGTAAATTCGCGAAACTTTTGTTTGACCTAATCTGTGATCTGTTTAATTTTTTGTAACAGGTAATTTATAATATGTTGATTGGCTCATGAAACAATCACGTTGCATTGCTCGGGCGCAAGTTGCTATGTGCAACCGTGCGCGGTTCTGCGTCGTCAGCATTCGGCAGCGACATTCTGCATCGCTTGAAGGAATGCTTACAACTTGACACGTAACACGATATTGTGTGTTTCTAAGTGCTAATTATGAGTAACCAAGATAATGAAATGCATTGAATGCGATCAAGAACAAAGGTATAACTTATTTTCCATTAATGTATGTAACGGCAATACGCAAGAGTTATTCAAGATATTTATAAGTAGTGAAAAAATTTGTACGTTGCGAATGTATTAAGCGTTGATAAAAACACTTTTTATTAAGTGGGGTAATTTGGGGTATAAGAATCAGAGAGATATTCATGTTATTTACTGGCTTTCCAGAAAATTTCCTTCACATTCTTGCTTCCTAACGCAAAGAGTTGTTTTAAAAATAGTATGCCTGAAGTACGTAACGTAGTTATTATTTGTTAAAAAAAAATGTTGAAACTTGTAACAGCTCTGTATAGTGCACAATTATTTAAATCACTTGCATTTATTTGTACTCTATTAAATTATATAGAGCAATATGATGTAAGTACCTAGTGTGTGTGTGTCACTTATCTTTTCATTAAGAAATTAATAATTGGAAAATATTGTCAACATGCAACATGTCTTTACACAGCATAATTACAAATAAAAATAACGAGTTACTTAGCCTAACTTACATATATACCCTAAGTGCGGGGTGAGGTGTGCGCTACACACTACATGCGCACCGGTAGGGGATCTGCACTGTTGCAGGCCATGTACTCTGTCTTCGCCACATTTATCTTCAGACCGCCGTTCTCAAGTGCCTCCTTCCACTTTTTTACACGTTGGATTAGCCGCCCCTTGTCAGAGTCTGTCAGCGCGATATCGTCAGCATACACGAGCAGCCATGGATGTACCTCATGATAATCTCGGATGCTATCTGACAATACGTCTAATATCACGTTGAACAGTAGTGGGCTGAGCATAGAGCCCTGGTGTACCCCAACGGTAATCGGGAACGGTTTGGTGTCACCAACGGCAGTCCTTACTATGGAATCGGAATCGTGGTACATGTCTCAGATAATATCAATATAGGCCTCAGGTATCGACTTGGACCGCAACGCCCACCATATCATCTCCTGAGGGATACAGTCAAAGGCCTTCTGCATATCCAGAAACAGGAAATGCAGAGGTGTGTTCTTTGATCTGTATCCCTCCATGAGAGTTCTTAGGGCATATACGGGGTCCATGGTCCCACAACTCGGCCGAAACCCATACTGACACTCCGAGATTGTACACTCCCGTCGGATCCGAGAGTCCACAATGCGTTCGAAGAGCTTCATGGTGTGAGACATCACCTTTATACCGCGGTAGTTGGTGCACTCCCGCACCGAGCCCTTGCCCTTATAGACTGGAGTAATAATACTTAGCCTTGTAGGGTCTCGCCCTGAAGGTACTTACGGTTACTCCTGTTCAAATAACTGTTCAGCACGTTGACACTTTTATTGTCCATTTTTATACATATAATTGGTATATTCTTGGGTTTGGCCCTTCAGGCTCTGATTGCTCATCATCTTTGCCTGGAAAATTAGTTAATACTGTAAATTCTGACTACGCTGTAATTACGTTCTACAAATATTTTGAATCGAATTGAACTTCGATTAGAGTATTTTCTTTTGGGGAAATGATCTCTTGTTTCCTAAATATCCAATTGGTAAAAGTAATTATGGTTTTTGGACAAATACAAGGGTATTGGGGTGTGTGTCTGGATTGTTACCGTTGTATCTTCTTGTTTTCCTTTTGTTGGAAATCCAGACAGACCCCCTTGCCACGGGGGTCATTTTTCCATCACATTAGAAGGTTTCTTTCGTATCAAATATTTAT
The DNA here is from genome assembly GCA_907269095.1 of Blastobasis adustella. Taxonomy (NCBI): domain Eukaryota; kingdom Metazoa; phylum Arthropoda; class Insecta; order Lepidoptera; family Blastobasidae; genus Blastobasis; species Blastobasis adustella. The sequence goes on from OU026120.1 coordinate 776,040, forward strand.
TTTCTAATTAAAAATAGCACATTTTCCAAATTGACGTTAATCTTTTATTATTTTATTCTTTATATGTCATATGTTGTCATGCGGACACAGTCCATAGATGGCGGAGATTTTAATCTTTTTTGTGCTCCCCTTATTCTAGATATTTGCTGGATCCAATTATTCATCATATCTTCATGGATTATATCCTTGGCTGCTAAACACGAGGTCGTCCGAAAATAAATATTGACCACTTCAGAAACTGGCTGGCCGACTACGAGTACTGGCCATCAAGACTATATCTTCTTTTGTGCCAAATGCGTTCTCGAACGTGTTTAAATGAAGACCCGAGCCTGCGATAGAGAGTGCAGCGGATGAGTGGTCAGAGTCTTCCCAGCCTTCGAACTAGAAGGTGAACTAAATCATAGCTAGAAGAAGCTATCTTCAGAAACTAAAAATTCAATACCAATCGACCGGCCAAATTACGCACGTGACGTCATAAAAGTTATCCTCGAAGTTTTCAAAGTCAATCTGCAAACTGTACTTTTCGACCAAAAGTGAACGCAGTGATCCAGCCCGGGCATAAGTTGTGGACTTTCGTGAACTTTCGTACTTTTAACATTTTAAATTCTTTTTATAAATTTCTTGTTTAGTTGATTATAGTTTCTGGACTGAATGTACATAAACCCATTACCCTGTTATTAGTTGTTTTTATTATTTACTGAGCCTGGCACTGTCCGTCGGATAGTGCTACGTTACAGCCTCCATTGGTCTGGTATCTTCCCGGTGCGGAGAATGTGGTTATAAAGGTCGGTTAAGATGCTCACACCACGATAGCCCATCGATTTCCACGCCTCGATAGGCACTCCATCGGGCCCGATAGCTTTCCGATTCTTCATGAGGCGAAGAGCCGTCTCCACTTCCTCAGGCGTTATCGGTGGCACAAGTCCTTGGTTCCGAGGGAGGTCCGGGGGCTGCACCTCTTTGTGCTGCTTGTTGAGCAGCTCGTGGAAGTACGAGCGCCATCTCTCCTTTACCGCGCGGTCATCGCATAACAGGTTACCGCTAGGGTCATTAACACAGCGGCACGTGGAAATGTCCTGTGCCGCGTTAACCCTCGATCGTACTAACTTGTAAATGAGTTTCTGCCCCTCAAACGATTCAAACTAATCGTATAAAGGACGTAAGTGGTCTCGTCTGGCTCTGGCTACCGCTCGTTTGCTGGCACGTTTGGCATCCCTGTACGCAGCGTGGTCTTCAGGAGATCTTGACGCTTGCCACTTTTTAAAGAGGGCTTTCTTCAGCCTGTGTTGCTTAAGACCCAGGGATACGTAGTAAATAGTTGCCTAAGCCTTCCGGTACCAGGATAGAGGTCCCGCTGAAGTCTCAAGAAGCGATCTATTGACATCCCCGAGTTGGGTGCGAGAGCCAATGGCTTACGACGCAAGGATACCCAAAACCATGCGAAATAGAAGAGAATGATTTGGAAAGCTGCTTCTACCAGCCGGGACTGACCGCTCGGGTGATAATGATAATCTACGTCAAAATTGTGAATGATAAAATATTCCATCAATATTTATACTTTTATGTTTATTTTTTATCTAGCCGTGTGGTGTCCGACAGTATAGAATAGCACCAACTCCTTCCACTCGTGGGTGTCGTACAAAGCCACTAATGTTTTCGAGGCAAAAGATCTAGAGTCTCTATAGACTGCAAAATGTGTAGCAGCGTTTTCCATTGGTAAATTTATAACACTGCGATCTCCAACCCACCTGCGGTGCGTGGAGATGATGGCACTTACTAATAGGAAGAGGCCTTCAGTTCTGCAGTGGACTGAAATGGGCTGTAATGATGATTTATACATTTGTCCCATTTAATAGCTTAAATTCGTAGCTAGCGTGTAGTAGGTATGAAATGGAAATTAAAATATACCCCCATTTAACCAGGTGCCAAATGGATTGGTTTGTGATAAGTTGCTTTATTAATTATGAGTATATTCGAAACGACAGTACAGTTTTCTTTTCATATTAATTCAACTTTGCTTTTTTTAATATGTAAATGAATCAATTACCTAATAAACATCAAAACACATTATAACAGTGATATATAGGGTGTTTCATAATATATTTGTAAAGCCGTGAACTGGTTGGAGTGCTAAACAAATTAAAACGATAGGTTCAATATTTTTTTTCTTGCGTGGAATAGTTAGCGAGAAAATGACTATCGAACTTTTTCTTTTTCAATGTCGATAATGACATTTTGAAATCGAAAGACCGCATCTCTAGAAATCAGTTGTAATAGGTCACTCAAGTTCATAATGAGGTCAATCAACCGAAGACTACAAATTTACCAATTACAGATAGGATATAAGTTTTGTCTTTTGAAGTCTTTTCTGCCTACCGTTTCATATCAGTTTTAAAATTCAATCTAAAGATCACTACGATCAATACCTGAAGTGGCTGGTTAATAAAATTATTATCATAAGCAGTTCGTGAGTAGCCTGGCACAACTACAAGACATTTCAATGCTTGTTTCTACTTTAATTTATTCGTTTTTTTTTTTTTGCTTTCAACTCAATGTTCGCACATAGGTACATAGTCGACAAACTAATTGTGAAAACACAATAAACATTAGTAGGCAAAAAGTCACAGCATGATTTCGCGTCTGCGCCATATCTTCTATTGTACTAGGCTATCATGACTGAAGTAGGTAGACTAGGTACGGGATACTGATATCATAGGGTGTCCAAAATTTTTAATATTTTTAGAAAGTGTTTGACAACAAAAGTACAGGATATTGTTGTTACAATTTTTGGCCTATTTTTTCACATAGTCTACATCCCGTTGAATGCATATGGTGAGCCTTTGCACAAGTTTACGCACTCCTCGAAGAACTTTTCCGCCAGCTCCGAAATAAGGAAAGACGTCATTTCAGTTCCTACCTATTTAATAGTAATAATTAAATTCTACTCATGTATGAATTCAAGAAGGAGAATATTCAATTTGAAAAGCTGAAAAACTACCTAGCAACACTATTTACGTACTAGGTACGGTCAGGAGACCCGGTTTTACCATTTAGTCAATTTACTAGTAACAGACGCTTTGATTTGCCTTGAGCCGACCAACCATCAGTTGCAGTCGATACTAATCCTTACGAAGTACAAAATAAAGCAGCTTTTGGGTTAATACGGATGCGCAAGCATGCCGTCCTTGGTCGGACGTCCGACCACGTATTCCGCACTCAAAAGCAACTATTTTATCCTGCGAAAGGATAAGTATAAACTACAACTAACGGTTAGTTGGTTCCAGAAAAAGGGGAACGTCTGTTACTAGTTTTTAGTGTCAACAACGCTTAAGAAACAAACATGTACCTAGTGGCCTAGTGGCAGTACAATCACTTGTTTTATTCTACGTAGCGATAGTCCACCTGAAGGCAAGCGGTAAACGTCGCCCATAACATCTACGATTCAAGCATTTAGGTTGCAGGCAACAAAAATGCAGAACAACAGATGCGTTGCTACTGTGAGGACTAATGCGCTTATTACACCTTGCTAAATTTAGTCGACTAAATTCAGAAGCAAAAAGCGTAAAAGGCAATCAAAGTGGAATGTATTGCTCATAGTATAAGGTCCATTTTTGTATCACTTATATTATCTGATGTGTCGTTCCGCTATCCAAAAGGCGTGATTCAAAAATTGACTTTAGTTTTTAGACTAAATTTAGCCAAATGTAATAAGCGCATAAGATGAAATGCGTCATGCCTGTGTTTGCGTTCGCTTATTTTGTGGACACCCCACTTACTAGGCGCAATGGGATATTAAAGAGATCTAAATTATCCGTTTTGTATTTTTTGGTTCGAGGGTTCTGTACAAAAAAATATTGTAATCAATTATGATTTTAATTCAAAAGGTTCATTCATAGTTCTCTCGAAAGTGCACCACCACCTAACTAATAGCAAAGTAGTCTAATTCAAATTACTGTAGCATATTAATGTAGCAAACTCTAATAATGTAATATCTTTGCCTTTACGAGGTTGCTTTCTCAAGTCATGTCTGTCAGTAATGTTTAAGTGGCGCGTAGGTAATTGTACCTATTTGCCATGACATTTTTCGATACCTACACACATATTTTAGTATCAAGTAAAATAAATAAAATACCCTAGCGCCCCCGGCCGTAATGAATGTAACATAAATTAAAACAAAGACTCTAGGTAGTGGAGCTTAATACAGAACCCTCTACTGATGTGGGGAAGGCTCAAACTCTCAGTGGATTGTTATCGGCTATTGATGATGATTAAAATGCGTAAGATTTCACGTACATTTCTCATCAACTAAAATTACCCGATAAAATAGTGGTAAGCAAATGTAATCCATCACCGAGATCGTAAGGATTATTATAAGTCCACTGTTGGACTCTTGAGCCTCACTTTATCAAATAAACACAATCAACATTAAGGTGCATCTACCAGGAGAACATAAGAGGCGAAATAAGTACGACCCCTAACACGTGGATCCCTAAAGCGTCGGCCGCCGCCGCGCCTCCCGCCACCTGCGCCACTGCATGCCTCTCCGAAAGTCGGCCCCGCCACGAGGCCCACGAATCCGCGTGCAGTTTTGGCAGTGTGCGTGCAGCACACTCGGGTGTGCCGTGTACCCGTTTGAACCGAGACGCTGGCGCCGACGGCGCGACTTCTTGTGTTACAATTTACCTATTTTCGAATCGTGTTCGTTTATTCGGTTTTTAGCTTTTCGCGTTATCGGTGTGATTGTTTGTTGCGTTGTATGTATAGGAAACCTAAGTATTGTGAAGATAACTGTGATAAGAATGTTAACGATATGAATGAATGAATGATTTATTGCTTCAGGTACCTCAGGTACATTAACGTAGTCTTGTTTGTGTACAATGTCCAACATTTTAAGTATTATGATAATCATCATTCTGTGCATAAGTGCAACCAAGCAGTAGACCAAAGACCATGTTACCTACCTACTTACGTATTGCATAGCAACCAGTGAAGGATGGTTAACAGCGCTGGCACCTGACGCTGTTTGTTTTCATAAAATAACTTTTAAAAGGTACGTACCTAAATGCTTTTAAGGTCTAGGTTCTAGCTAGACTAGGAGACGCTACCTACCACCTAATCGTGACGTTAGAAGCGCAACCGTCGCCGTCGATTCTTTTCCGACGGGAAATAGGTAGAAAAGACAGAGCTTCTATCTTTACATAAAAATATGTAGGAATTTAGTGGAACTTGCCTGTAATGTGTTTCACCAAATCGAGACTCGACTCATAAGTGGTTCCCTACGCTACGTAGGTACTTCGATGTGGAACCCGTGTTAGTAGGTACCTAGTACTTACCTATATGTGTAGAACTATTTTGTCAATTGAACGATAGCCGTTTCAGTTTAGTAGATATCTATTAAGTAAGTAGGTAGCTGACTATTTTTATTTTTATTTAGTTGAAGTACCTAGGTACCTATCTGCGGCAGTCCACACCGCGGCTCCGGCTGTCTCCCAGACTGATTAACATTTTCAATTTCAATTTCAATTTCATTTATTTGCCTTAAATATGGTACATATATTAGAGGTCATAAAGTACAACATTGATCCACATATTTAGTCAGAGGAAGTGATATGCAAACATTTTGTATTTATAATTAACTTAGAAAATAGATACTAACTGGGCCTCTTATATTCAAAAAATGCTTTAACAGTATAAAAGACGTGCAGCATCAACCACTTGTACAGAGCTCGTTTGAATTTATGTACCGGTAATTCTCTTATGTCTATTGGTATTTTATTATACATTTGAACACACATGTAATAACAATTTCTTAAGAATAACGTTGAGTGTGGTAACGTATGAACTACTAACATTTGCGCATGCCTGGTACTTCTGGGATACATTTCCTTTGAGATTTAAATAGCTCCTTGTTATATTTTACAAAATAGCATGTTTCTAATATATATAAGCATGCCAGAGGTAGGATATTAGCTTTTATAAATAAAGGTTTACAGGACTCATACGGTGCTATATTATAAATAGTTCTTACACATTTTCTTTGGGCTAAGAAAACCTTGTCTACATCCGTACTATTGCCCCAGATAATAATCCCGCATTGCAATATTGAGTGGACATACCCATAATATGCTGATTTGCAAGTTGCTATACTTGATATGCGTTTTAACTTCTATATGGGATAAGCAAATCTATTAATTTTTGTACAAATATTCTCTACATGTTGTTTCCAATTCAGATTTTTGTCAATAATCACACCTAAAATTTTTATATATTCAGCTTCCCTAAAGATTTGTCCGTTATAATTAATATTCCAATTAGTCATGTCATTTTTTAAATTAATAAAATCCATATAATATGTCTTTGTTAGGTTTACATGCAATTTATTTTGATTTATCCAATTTACTATTAAGTTCAATGTATTATTTATATCATTCTTATGTGCTTCTAAATCAGTATACAAAATACATTTATGATGTGTCACTTTAGGAAGGTCATTAATATAAACTAAGAAAAACATTTTGTTTTGTTTTTTATTTACTTAGGTTCCTACCTACCTAACCTACATAGATATTGTTTTCAGGCCGTTAGTTAATAACTAAGTATTATGAATTTAATTCTTATTTTACCTATGTTGTGCTGGGGTGGTTTGCCCTGTTGGGTACCTAGTAGAAATCATCTCGGTCTTGATGACCTGGTTTTACTCTCGCACACGAGGGCCTGGGGTCCGCCTTGACCATGATCCAGGATTTCGAATTTCAGGTAATTACAGTGGAGCGACTGCCATCTGACAGTCCTGAGTTCTGCCTGACTCTGCTACCAGGGGAACTTGATTACCTGACCAGATTGGATCATGGTTGGACATTCAGTCGCCTAAATGTGCAGGTTCCATCACGATGTTTTCCGTCACCGTAAGAGCATCGGTTAGTATTTAACTAATGTAAGTACATAAGTCAGAAAAGAGTCACTGGTACATGGCGGCAGTGGGATTTTAACCCGGTACCTCTCGCGTACGTGTCTTATTCATGTAGATAAGTAGGTAACATTTAGTTCGACGCCTGGTAGTAAGATGTAGGAGGTTCGTTTGTTTTGATATGGATGGCATGAGGTAATTAAACTCCTTCTCATGGTGTGTACTGTAGCGTGTGTGCTCGGGCAGGCCCTAGGTTAGGACGGATCCCAAGACAGGAAGGCGGTTGGAGGCCTCATGTCTGGAGGGGCTTTAGGTTAGGTAGGCTTTCAGGTGCGGTTGCTGCTCCCATAGGGTAAGGCAGGAAGGCGTTCGGAGGCTTCATGCCTGGAGGGGCTTTAGGTTAGGTAGGCTTCCGGGTAAGGTTCCTCCCATAGGGCAGCCGGGGCTTTAATTAGTTAAGTAGGTTAGGTTAGGTTCGAACAGGTAGGAAGGAGGTCGGTCAGCTTGGACGGTTCGGAGCAAGCAGAACTTGGGTCTTTGGCCTGTATCTATGAGCACACATCGCACTGGCTAGGCAGGAATTCAAATAGATTATATTTGAATTAGACGTAAGATGTCTTATGTATTTTTGTATCATTCATTATTCATTATTGTTGATTCTTCAGTTGACTTTCTTAATTATAACTATAATATCTTCTATCTCGAGCTACGAGTATTTATTTAAACGCCCCCACGATCCCGAGTGTTACATTTTGGTGGAGGCGCCCGGAGTCCACAATCGCTAATAAATATATTTTCAGAAAAACAAAGAAAAAGAAGTGAATGACAACCGTGTCATATCGAGTCATTTTTTTTCCGAGGACAGGAAAAATTCTAGACACAACAACAGAGCAATAAAGGAAAACGGAGAAGCCCAAAAACGATTTAAAGGACCTAAGGAGAAGTGGCTTGAGAGAAAGAAAAGGATAAAAACCGAAGTGGACACAAGCGGACACACACCAAGACTGTCAGATTGCGTATCGTTATTTTTATTACCTTAGTATATTCGATGATGAATGAGGAGTTATTTACTGGAATGAACGGAAATGTTCATGCATTTTTATCGCGAATCAAGCGATACTTTATCATCAAACGCCTAGATGAAAATGAGAAGATCGCTACGCTGCCGGCATACCTCGGTGGTCCGGCGGCGGCGTTCATGAATGAATACGAAGAAAGGAATGAGATATTCACATTTGAAGACCTCGTCGTTGCTCTTGAAAACGAGTTCTCGCCCACCACAAATTATGTGGAACAATTTTACTCTCGCCAGCATCTACCGGGCGAGGATATCATGTCTTTTTTTTACAATCTCTCCGAAATAGCCGCGAAAGCGAAAATTGATGATCATAAAATATTCGTCAATAATTTTTTAAAGAAAATCCGCGGTCCCTTCGCCCACAAAATTAATTGTTCCTTGATCACATCCAAGGAACAATTAAAGGCATTAATACGGCAATTAATTATGGTATATGACAAACCAACAGAACAGAATCCTACTGTAAGATTTTCAAGCCTTCCCTCTACCATGGATGCCCATCACAGTGTACCGGTCCATTCCCCCGGTCCAGTTCAGGGGTCACCAGACTTCCAAACCCCACCGAATGTGTTTAGCGGCACACCTCAAAGGCCGAGGGTACCAAGATACCCACTAAGATCTTATACGCGCCAACAGCAGCTGCCTCAGCAGCAGCCACAGCAGGGATACTTTGCGCGGCAACAGCCGTATAGCCGTCAGCAAGAGCAACCCCAGCAGCGACAGGAGCAGCAAGAATACTTGGCACAACATCATGTGAGAGGTGCATTCGCCGAGGAGAACGCACCCATGATGTCGCAGTCATTTTCGAATGATTTTAATACGGTCAGACCATATATTTTGTGTAGATTTGGAAGTAGCCAGGATATTCCTGCGTTAGTCGATACAGGAGCATCTATTTCTTGTGTGTCAAAAAGTGTTGTTGATAGAATCGGTTTAAATATGATGAATTGTAATGACATCTATGTCAAAGCCGTAAACGGAGCAAAAATTAACATTTTGGGCAAATGTAGCGAAATAGTTGAGATAGATAATAGGGAGTACGTATTACCTCTGGTGGTAGTAGAACACCTAGGGTGTGAGGTCATCATCGGCCAAGATTTTTTATATCGCCATATGGCAAGTATAGATTTTTCTCAAAAGTGCGTGACGTTGGGAAAGAACCATCACGTAAACTTTGTATTGAGTAGAAATTTATGTAATGACAATGGGAATTTATACCAGGGTTCTCTAGATTCGTTAGGGCACCAGGAGCAATTTGATTACATTTATTGTGCGTCCTTAAACGAAAGGGACGTATCTCCAACGTTAATAAATACCGTTATTTCTCCACAGTTTCCAGAGGACAAACAATTGTCCTGTTTAAGCGATAATTTGCCTGGTCAGGAACGAGAGGAGTCAGGGATCTCGTCAAATCAACTTGTAGATAGATTAGCGTTTGATAGTAGTCGGTCGAGCATTGTGACTACGGACGAGAAAACGGGTGATGATGTCCCTATTCGTAGTTCCCCGTGTCGTGTTTCGCAGGTGCAAAGCGAGAGACTGGACACCCAGGCGGCGGAGACATTGGAGTTAGACGTAGTTGGGTTATTGAATATAGAACGGGATTTAGATTTGGTTCATTGTGCAGGTCGTGATAATGTCGTCGCTGATTGTTTTAGTAAAAATCCTTTAGCGGAAGATAATCCAGCTTCGGTGATGGAATCTGTACCTCCGGACGGGTATGAATGGTCCATCGTATCGAAGTGGGGTGAAAATCAAACTCGTAATAAGGTTTATGCTTGGCATGTAGATAAAGTTTGTGCTAGGCGTACAGGTGAAGTTCGTACTAGGCGTACAAATAAAGTTTCTGCTAAGCGTGCAGGCACGGCTCACGAAAACTCGAATAACACAGATAAAGGTTATTTCATACGAGATAATCTCTGGTATAAACGGGCGCGTAATAGAGTCAGGTCACCTGATGGGTGCACTGTGTTCCCTTTGATAGTTTTCGCCCACAATAGTAGTGTGAAGGTTTCCCCGTATATGAGAATTTTCGGTTTGAATTTTCGGATTTTTCGTAGGGAAAAATTTCATAACACTCCCGATTTTCGTAGTAGGTTAATACGTAATGCTTCTGGACAGCAGGTGAACACGAATTGGAATAACGCTGAATACTGATGGTCTAAGAATTTGATTTTCAAAGTCTATACATAATCAGATATTTTTGTGCCTATCTTTTGGGATGAATTTCATCACTTTTGGTCAAGCACTTCAAAAGTTCATTGTTTGAGGTAGAGTAGATTGGTTGGAATGGTTAGACGTTATTAAATGCGGATATTTTTTTAGTTTGATTTTGGTCATCATCAGATTGGAGCCAGATGTTATAATTTCTGGTAAGGATTTCCTATGGTCCTCAGTACGGGATCCACTTAGGTGGTCTGGATGATATTTCACTTATGAAAAGTATCAGCCTGTAGGGATATCCCTGTTATAGATGAATTATAGATGGTCCATATATTAATGAAAAGATTTATTTGAATTGGTCTCAATGATATTTAATTGAATATGGTGCATGTTTCTTTCCCTACCTTTTATTTAATAATTTTAATATCATATGTCTTGTGTTTTCCATATGGCGATTACTTCACAATGTCCGAGTTGGTGTGCGGGCCACTTCTGCATTGAGTGGTGCGCTACACCGATCGTACATGAGAGCCACTTGCGAGGTGTTCCGAATAGGACATCTCTTCGCTGGTGCTGCACCAGCTGTATTGTAATTCGGCTGAAAGAAAATCAGCAAGTTTACTGCAAGCCATATCACTTATGTAAGAGAATGATTTATAAATATTTAAGGTTCAAAATGAAAGATTTTATAATCTTTATGAATAATAGGGGAAGTTCTTAAGATTTGTCGAATTGTTTCTTCATGTTAGGAAGAAAGGGGATATTTTGTATTCATCTATTTGGGTGCAATCGCTTTGTCAGTAGATGGACGATAGCTTTGGATGTCATTTGAAGGAATAAACTCGTGGTCCATACCTGATCAAGTGGAGGGGTGATCCAACCGGTTCACCTGTTCACGAGCGCTTGTACGCAATAATTTGCACTCTGAATATGACGACTTTGGGGCGTTCGATTATTTAGGTAGATGAAATGAGGGAGTATTGATGGTCGAAGGTGGCCTTCAAGGCAGCAGCCATTTTTCCCATAGTGGATATGGCGTGACATGTGTTGTGTCACAGCTGCTATATGGGCAGCGAGACCAGAAATAAGGGTTGAATAGAAGCATAGAGTTGGCATATGAACTGAAGAGGCATCTTGGCGGTACGCTATTTTTGGGGTTGACCATAGGGTCACAATATCTCTTTGTTGATCATAGGATCACAGATCCAGTCAGGGATCAATAAATAATTTAGGGAGGTTGTCAATGTCTGGTTCAACCGCAGTCCAATTAATCTTTTGGCTTATCTATATGACAGGTCGGTTCACAGACACGGTCGTGAACCAACCAGTTTCTGAAATGGATGTCTAATATTAAATTAGCATGGGTTTCGTGTTTTAACCTGACATTGATATAATATGTTATTGTATGGTAAGAATTGAATGGTTTGATATGGGAATGTGTTTTGTTTTGCAAATTGTAGGAAGTCGTAACATATAGTTTTGCAGCAATCAAGTTTTTTTGCTCTGACTATAACTTGCTGATTTTCGTTATGTTTGCATGGCTCATACATATTGTTGTATTATTTCTTTTCATAGATTTAGTATTAAGGTAGGTACAGATAAGTTATCATTAAGGATCGAAGGAATGCCATATTATTTGTTTAATTGGTAATGGACAGGTCAACCGTAGTATGAAGATAGACCATGGTTATTGTGACAATATTGGATTAATGTTAAAGTATTTCTCTTTGAAAATATGGCAATTCTGCGGTGGAGAACATTGTTCTTTGTACGTGTATAAGGTTAAGACTTTGTAATGTTAAAGAATTATTTCAATTTTACTTTGAAGAAGTAAATATGTCAAGTCAAGCTTTGCAATAGGGTTCTGTAGGCCTTGTGCAGATTGGCATGGTTTTTTACGGGGTTTTGCCCAGCCTTGTTTTTGGGAGCTGGCTCCCAAAAACAAAATCCGTAGCAGGGTTCTTCTGCACAATGCCGGCGTTTATATTTCCCCGTTTAGGTAGAATAATTTAAGACTAGTATGTAGTTATTAATCCAAGGTTAGGATTTAATCATTGTATTCAAGGGGATTAGGAATATAGATAGAGGTTCTTTTAAGAAATTACTAGGTAATTTCTTTATTTGGGGCGTGGGTAGATGTAGCGTGTGTGCTCGGGCAGGCCCTAGGTTAGGACGGATCCCAAGACAGGAAGGCGGTTGGAGGCCTCATGTCTGGAGGGGCTTTAGGTTAGGTAGGCTTTCAGGTGCGGTTGCTGTTCCCATAGGGTAAGGCAGGAAGGCGTTCGGAGGCTTCATGCCTGGAGGGGCTTTAGGTTAGGTAGGCTTCCGGGTAAGGTTCCTCCCATAGGGCAGCCGGGGCTTTAATTAGTTAAGTAGGTTAGGTTAGGTTCGAACAGGTAGGAAGGAGGTCGGTCAGCTTGGACGGTTCGGAGCAAGCAGAACTTGGGTCTTTGGCCTGTATCTATGAGCACACATCGCACTGGCTAGGCAGGAATTCAAATAGATTATATTTGAATTAGACGTAAGATGTCTTATGTATTTTTGTATCATTCATTATTCATTATTGTTGATTCTTCAGTTGACTTTCTTAATTATAACTATAATATCTTCTATCTCGAGCTACGAGTATTTATTTAAACGCCCCCACGATCCCGAGTGTTACAGTACACACTCAACGTACGTCAACGAAGTGCTGTCGGCCGAATTTGTCGTGGACTTCTAAGGTCCAATACTTGCATTTCGTGGTCAAGCAAGTAGCTTTGCAAGCTTTGAGAGTTTTGACCGATTCGAGCTCGTATTCGCACGTTTGTTCGTTGACCTTCGGTATCCGCCCAAACTGCGTTTAGTCGATTGCTTCTATCCGTTTGATGTTGCCGCCACGCTGCGCTGCGGATCGCCGGCCGGCACACGCCAACAGACAATCGTTGGCCGAAACAGGTGCGTGTGTACGTAGTATTAGGCTCCTGGTAGTAGGCGTAAGGATTTAGCTCTTTTTTAAAAGAGGTCGCACGAGGTTATTAAACTGCTCCTTGTAGGAGCATGAACTTGAAATAGAGCTGCGCTTCAACGTAGTCGATATGGTTATTTTTTTTTTAAAACGAAGGATTTTAAATTAAAATTAAAATTCAATATCCGGAAAATATGAAGTCGCCAGTGTACTCTTTGCAAGCTATACTTTAACACCCTTTGGGCTTTATACATGTATTACGTAACACCCTGTACTAATACTTATTACTTATAACTTAATAAATAAACTAAGTGAAACAAACCTACAGACATAAAAAAACTTCGCTTTCAATATTACTACGTTATCAATACATCGTCTTGGTCATAATTACTTAATGTATTGTCCATTTCAGTGTCAGTGATATTTCGTCGAAAGACGCCTTAGTACAGAAGTTATTTTCATTTACCCGATTGAAATGTGTAAATTCTGTTATATTACTTTTCAAATTTTCAAAATAATATATTATACTACACTGTGATTACTCCTATGTTGTATTTCAAATTTCACTATAACATACATTTGATAATAAAATAAAATTGTATGTAGAAGGATAAGTTGATTAATGTAGAAGAGTACGAATATTACGTTACCAATTGAAAAGTGTTTTGAAGACATGGATGTAAAACCAATGAAGATTGCAATGTTGATCGAGAATGTACTCGGTGTACCTAGAAGTATTCTTTCATACAGTATTCCAATCCGAGCAGTTTTGAGTATCAACGTGCTAGTACAACTATGTGGTATTGTTTGGGCTACAACAACTGAAATGCTAGCAAACAATATTGTTGACGTTAGATTATTCTATTTTCTGCTTAGTTTTGACTCGACTATTATAATTATATCGAGTTGGTTTTACATAAAGGAGTTCAAAAAAGTTATCAATCTCTGTGATTTGATTAATTCTCATTTTATTGATGATTTCATATACGTAAATGACTTAGCGACTTTGACTAAACAAGTGACCTTGTTATCTTTATATTCATTTGCTTATAGAGTTATTTCTTACGTTGTTTATGTTCCATCAATTAAACCTTTAATTAAGGGAGGATCTTTAAAAATATGGATGCTAAATATCAATGATGCAATTATGTCTATGCGCTACAATCAAGAATGTTTAACTGTATATTGCGTATTGACTGTATTACATAAACAATTAAACGCTATAACGAGATCAATGGATACTGCTATTTCTATACAAAAAGCAACGAAAAACGAAGCTGATACTCCTTTAGTAAGCATGATTGAAAATTGGAACGAAATATTTAAGATTATTAAAGACATATCTTACTTAATCAACACAATTTTTAAAGGACCGGTGGGTACATTAAATAGTTAATAACTGTGTGTAATCTAATAATTAGCAAGGATTTATAAACATGGCTCAAATGTGATATCTTTAATTTGGTTACAATATAGTTATCTCTTAAATTACAGCTAATTTTAATGATTGGGACCAATATGGCCTATTTAGTGAGATTTCTCTGCAGAGCAATAACAACCAGCGTTCTAGTAAGTACTTGACAATACAATAGTTGTAAACTTAAGGTACTTAGAATTTTGATTCACTTCTTCTACATTCATCAAATTTTTCTAAATGTTAGTCTTCGTTAAGATAGATAGATGTACTGTTTGTTGCCCATGCTATTAATTACAGACTTTTTGTTTATTTATTGCAGCATACAATCACTATAGCCCATATGCTGTTTCTTACGAATCTGCTGGTTTTATTACTAGTAGTACTGACATTGTTGACTTCCGCTGGGCAAAGAATGAAGAACAGTGCCGCCCGTGTGAAGCAGCGTCTATGCAGGATTTGTACATATTGCTTGCACAGTAAGTTCATAAAAAAGATATGTGCAGACCGAATTTACTTATTTTATCTTCCAACATAATTCACAGATGAGACGGAGTATAGGGCTGCGAGAGACTGCTTGAGGCAAATGACGGCGGGCCCGGAACTCGTGCTTGCGGCCGGCCCTATCCTGGACATGGCGATGCTGCCCAAATGCCTGTTCTTCGTCCTTTACTACGTCGTAGTAGTTCTGCAGTTTAATAATTTATTTTAAATAAAACAAAGGAAAAAATTGTTATCTGGCTACGTGACATCCGTAAGAAAATATTAAAGCATTTTTTGGGGAAACGCGACAAATAAGGAAGCAGTGTTTATAGCGCACAAACGGTGTATAAGATCAATTTGCATTCTAAAACAAAAATATTAATTTCATCTACACTTTAAGTGAATTATAATTTTTTACAGTGTCTATTTTGGAAGTTGCTACATATGTAAGATTGAATTTACATTACTTTAAGATGTGACCATTTATGTTTGATTCCGCCGAGAACACACAAAACACATACAACACATGTTACATAAAAGTTTATTTGCAATGGCGCCGAAAATTAACTACCTAAACACAATCAAAATGTTAAATGTTTTAGCGAATTTAGGAAAAATTAAAGAATGCTTTGATGGAACAATGCTACTATAATTGAAATTGTTTATCTGTAATTGACATTTTGTTAATTTACTTGTTTGGCTTATTCAATCATTAGTTTGTTGAACATTGACATTTTATTTATATTCTACCACTATCAACGCGTGTCAGGTGGCATACATGACAGAGACCAGGAATTTATGGACTTTAGCCTGCCCGAGGACTGAATATCCGTCTACCCCTTCGTCACAGAAACTTTGGGACGAGCCGCTCTGCAGGTTGGTGTGGGATAATCTGGTTAATACGTCAACCTATCCTACGGTTCTTGCCCGCCTCCTGGCTGTCGGCAAATGGGAGTCAAATCTATGGCTTCAGAGACGTCCATCGCGTGGCGCCTGGCGCTTTTCGCGGCATGCAGAACTGAACGACATCATCCGTCGAGCCTGTTCCACTGCTTGTTCTCCCGCCCTCCTGTAGCCAAATGGACTGGCGAGAGACGAGGGAAAAAGGCCCGACGGTATGACACTCGTACCTTGGAAGATTTTTGGTTCGGTCGCCACCTGCGTCGATATCCATGCACCGTCACATATTCCATTCATGAGTGTCAATGCCGGGTCCGCTGCCACTTCGGCAGAAAATTTCAAACGGCACAAATATGCTAGCCCCAGCGGAGATCATCTATTTGAGCTGTTTGGAGTAGAAACGCTTAAGCCGTGGGGTTCAGGTGCTCATACTCTCTTCAAAGAGTTGTCTAAGCGCCTGGTTAACGCTTCGCACGACCAAAAGCGTGGCCAATACCTTGGCCAAAGGATCAACCTTGCGATACAGCGAGACAATGCGGCCAGCCTTTTGGGAATAATTCCTTTACCAAGGGACATGGGGCGAGATTTTTATTTGTAAATATTATTTTATAATTTAGTATTAGCATTATTTAATTTATTTCTGTCATGTAAATATTTGTTTTAATAAATTTCGCTTTCATTTTATTTACATATTTAATTATTTCGGTTGACATATATTTAACTCGCTAAGCCTAAGAAAGGCGTCTAGTGTGATAAAATAATGTATTAACACCACTGTAACCATTGATAGAGAATGAATAAATGAATTAACATTATTATTATTATTAAAGCCTTGTATACAAAAGTGTAAATCTTGGTACAAAAGTGAGGTTAGTCCCGGCAACGTGGTCGGCGAAACGGCGAGAGGCAGGAAGGCGAGAAAATACTTATTTGAAATACATCAAGCAAGATGGAAGGTGGTGATAACTTCAACACGATCAACTTCCAGGAGCATTCCAAGAACTCCATTTTGAAATTCCAAACTAAAGTGCTTTTACGAAGTAAAGGTTGGCTGGACGTAGTAGAAGGACGCAGTGTCAAACCAGAGCGAAATCAACCACAGGAGCAAACTACTTTGGAAACCAAGGACGCGAAGGCTCAGACTCTACTGGTCACACGAATGACAGAGGATGTTATGATACACGTAATATCCTGTGAAACATCTGCAGACATGTGGAGGAAGTTACAGAGTGTGTTTGAGCAAAAGAGTGAAACAAGTATTCACATTGTTCAACAGCGATTTTCTCAATACAAGTTTGAAAAGGAATATAAATGTCAGTATTTCTGTCCAAAATTCAAAATCAACTAAAACAGATGAGTGAAGACATCTCCAGTAAACTTGTCATAACTAAAGTGCTGATGTCCCTGCCAGACGAATACAAACACTTTGTGTCGGCATGGGAGTCTGCACCCGACGATAAACAAACGTTTGACAATCTAGTGGCCCGATGGTTGATTGAAGAGGAGAGGCTGAAAGAAAAAAGTAATGAAACCCAAGAAAACCATTCGTCAACTGCGTTTCTGGCTAAAAACAAAAGGACGGTAAAGTGTTACAAATGTAATAAATTCGGACATTTCCAAAGTGACTGTAAAAGTGCTAAACAAAACAATGAAGAAAATGTGAAAAAGAAGTGCTTCTTTTGTGGCAAATTAGGACACTTCAAGTCTCAGTGTTGGTTCAAGAAAAATAAAGACAATAACACTGTGCTGGTCCCCCCTAATATGCACCATTACGCCCCCAGATGTCACGGTGGTCCTAGAGTCGATCTAGAAACCTAGCGTTGGTCGATGGAGTCTCGCGCGTCACGTGAAGCGGTTTTGCCGCCACCGACTGATTTTGTTTCGCTTGCTCGTCCCTGAAATTGTCCAACGGTTGCCGCGTAATATCATATTTGATAAGCATCCCTAAGTCGTAAGACTTAGAATATAGATTGATTTAAATGTATCTGAAACCTTTGTTTTTATGATAGTTTTTTATTCTGAGGCTAGCTTGTTCTCTTCTTGGTATTGTTTTTACATCGATATCCCAGCGTGAATTTATTTGACATTTTGAAATACGAACTTTTAATTTTTTTCGCACTTCACAAGTGTGACCCTTGTAATTAAGCTCGTTGCGTTTTGGGGAATTTATTGCTTTTGGTTTTGGGAATTTTAAGTAGGTGCCACATGTGGGTGTTTAGCCTCTTATGTTAGCAAATTGAAACGTTCGAACGACGCCAATGTTTTTGACCGACTGCGACAGAAGGAGGGTTATGTTTTATTAATTTGAATTATTAGCGTCCCATCACATACCTCTCCCTGTAGAAAGTTAGGAATCGATAGTTCTCCTGACTTTATACATAATACTCAACTCATAAGATGGGATAATTGAATTCATAACCAAATTATTAATCAATGATTTCATTCTGCAAACGAACCTTTTAAGATTAAGTATTTTTCTTTATTCAATTTCATATCAAAATTTTAATTCAACGTTTACGTAATATTTACATGTACCGCATTGTAAAAAAAAAACCCTTTCCCATGCTATGCGACTAATGTACATCCTCTGTTAGATGTAGCTCTAGACCATTTGACTTCTACATCATAGTAAATAGAATGATTTTTTTATCTTATATTACTGTTGTTTTTTTCAAGTTCAGATTTTCATTTGTACGAAGTCATTTAAATTGATTTTCCGCTACCTACTTACCCTAACACTCCTAAGCTTACCTAGATACCCTAAGTTTACCTAAGTGAAACAACCTATCCTAGTCTACCTAAAACTAATCTACCTAAACTAGTTGTATGCGACCCTACCTAGCAAGTATGATTAACCTAAGCCATTCAACCTAACCTAATCTACCGAATGTGGATAAACCTAACATAATCTATCTATATCTAAATAATCCGACTCTATCTAACAATTATTGTTAACCTAAAACATTCGACCTAATTTAAACTAAGTAATTAACATTCATTGATACCTATTATTCAGCTCTACCTAACAAGTATAGATAACCTACCTAGCTAAATACATCTAAGTCTATATTCCTAAATCAAGTTTCCTACCTAGTATCGATTTACCTAGCTGCCTTACCTACAAGTATAATAGTGCCCTACCTAACCTAGACAATAAACCAATCTGAACTACCTATCTATACACATTCTAGTCTAATCTACCTAAAGCAATGTGATCTCTTTTAAATACCGCAGCATTACACTTTTTCATTTGGCAAACTACGTACTCACTTCTTTTGAATTGTGGAATTAAGATATGGTGTCACATGGTCATTCCGATCACACTGTGCACATCTTGATTTGATTAATGAATTACGTTTATTACGTAATTGTGGGTTTAGTAACATATTTGTTCCCCATAAAATAAAGTATTCCCAATATTATTACTCGCCATTTCATAGTGCATTTTCTCACCAATCCATAGATTGTTATTTTGTAATGTGTACAAAATATTGTAATGCGTTCTCAACGCTTTATGATGCTCTGTTTCATTGGGTGGTAATTTTGGGACATACCTGTTAATAATGGGTACATTTGTTATAGTTGAGTGTTTTTTACAACACACTTTGCACACCCGACAGTCGACTTCTGTATACTGATATATTTCATTATTTCTGATCTTAGTGAGCTTGTAATTGAACTACTTGTTAGTTCCAAAGATTTATTTATCATACTACTTGCAAGTAACTGTAACACTTAGTTACATATTATTAGACATCGTTTTTCGAGTCCATTTTAATCCTTTAATTCCATTGGTAATAAACAGTACATATCCTTAGTGCTGAACTATATAAATCGTAATAATACTGACAAAGATAATCCCTAATCACTAAAACGATTATCGTACCTAAGCGGCTACTACCTACATGTTTCCACCCTGCCTAACCTAAGACTACTAGACTACCTAGACCTAGACTAATTCCTGACAGTAGGTAATTTGTTTATAAATATACCTAACACAAAATAAAACGCCATTATTTTCAAATGGGATGCACCATTCATTTTGATTATAGGTACTCAATGATATTGTGTATAATGATATTCACTAAACCAAAACATTCATAAGCGTTATAGGATTTCAATTAACTCTACACAAAACTTGACCTTCTTTTGCGTCATGTTATCTCGTCTAATGCACCAGTTCAGTTCAGTTTCGGGGCACACTTTCTAGACATCTGTTTTTTTTTCTGGCGTTCCTACTTTTGCAACAATAGTTTATGGATTCCTTAATTGTAGGGTACAAACAAAAACAATGTTAATGTCCCATCGCAACATGTGTATCCCTTTTTTGAGTTACATTGGCATTTCCGTTCGACCCTACTGGCCGTTTGTACTTTACTTTAGAATGTTTATTAATATAATATATACTGTTACCCAAAGGGCAATGGAAAGAGCTATGCTCGGAGCCTCTTTGCGCGATCGAATCAGAAATGAGGAGATCCGCAAGCGAACCAAGGTCACCGACATAGCTCTAAGGATTGCCAGACTGAAGTGGCAGTGGGCAGGGCACATAGCTCGAAGAACAGATGGCCGATGGGGCAGTAAAGTTCTCGAGTGGCGGCCACGTGCCGGAAGACGCAGCGTGGGTAGGCCTTCCACAAGGTGGACTGACGACCTGGTAAGGATCGCAGGTACCAGCTGGATGCGAAAAGCACAGGACCGGCCTTTGTGGAGATCTCTGGGGGAGGCCTATGCCCAGCAGTGGGCGTCTTCTGGCTGATATGATGATGATGATGATGATGATGATATATATATTAGCCATGTCCATCAAATATTTTGAGTGGGCATCTAGATATTCAAACAACGCATGAAAACTAGGGATTCTATATGATAACATAAGTATAGTGTATCTCAAATACTGCGATCTCCAATACGCCTGACAAGCGTGGAGATTATTGCAAAACTCTCTGCTAATGTGATGGAGGTTAAAATCTGGGGTCTGGAGGTGGACTGTATGCGATGCAACGTAGGTATTTTGCTAACTCTGTTAATACTTAGTGCGACAATGGTGATGCGTTGTCTATTTGATCAACAAGAGTTTAATCAAAATTCGTTTGAATTATAACGATTACATATTAACGATCTAGCACAACTATATATTAGCTCGCTTTTCGATCTTGGTCGTATATTACAACACATTCAACCATCTCTAACATTCTTAGCTTAATTATAACATGTCTGTTACCTGTCGCGAACTACATTTTAGTAAAACGCAAATTTATGATGACTGACAAGTAACACTATTTTCCATCTAAGTATCCTAAACACATGTATTCTATCAACTCTATTCCCTACTAAGCTGCGCGGTAGGTAGCGTAATCACTTTATAGCAACATTACTATTATTTATGTACTTTATCAAAAAGACTTACGCGATTCTGTAGCTAATCTAAGTTATATTCGTTTTTAAATATTGTTGTTCAACGCGCAATTTACTATTATTTAAATGTTTTGTAAACGAACAAGCTTCGCCCTGTGGAATCACACAATAAACACACAAATATAAAATGGCAATTAACAATTTTCACAACTCAAGTATAACGCTTTCAGTTATTTATAAGTTAATAGATTATACAATTAGCTCCTCTCCCAGACGTTTAGACCAAACATATTTGTGAAATCAGTACTACCTAGGTTTTTGTATTATGCTAGTATTAGTACTTAACCAATTGTCCTCAATTTATCATTTCTCAACTGAGAATTGCAATGAAATGGGTATTTCATTATAAATACTTAAAAGAATTGTGATCGTCATATTTTTCAATGAAATTTATTTAGTAATAAAGTCTACGTTGTGTTATTTTTTTTTTCAAGTTCTTTTATCTAGGTGTGTCTGCTTAATTGAGACACAAAACCTAGATCCTGGGCAATCGGCATCAGATGTGCTGGTCCCCCCTAATATGCACCATTACGCCCCCAGATGTCACGGTGGTCCTAGAGTCGATCTAGAAACCTAGCGTTGGTCGATGGAGTCTCGCGCGTCACGTGAAGCGGTTTTGCCGCCACCGACTAATTTTGTTTCGCTTGCTCGTCCCTGAAATTGTCCAACGGTTGCCGCGTAATATCATATTTGATAAGCATCCCTAAGTCGTAAGACTTAGAATATAGATTGATTTAAATGTATCTGAAACCTTTGTTTTTATGATAGTTTTTTATTCTGAGGCTAGCTTGTTCTCTTCTTGGTATTGTTTTGACATCGATATCCCAGCGTGAATTTATTTGACATTTTGAAATACGAACTTTTATTTTTTCGCACTTCACAAGTGTGACCCTTGTAATTAAGCTCGTTGCGTTTTGGGGAATTTATTGCTTTTGGTTTTGGGAATTTTAAGTAGGTGCCACATGTGGGTGTTTAGCCTCTTATGTTAGCAAATTGAAACGTTCGAACGACGCCAATGTTTTTAACCGACTGCGACAGAAGGAGGGTTATGTTTTATGAATTTGAATTATTAGCGTCCCATCACAACACGCAATCTAATAAAAGTAACGCGTTCGTCATGTCAAATAAAACCTATGAACAATATCAAGAATCAAAATGGCTAGTAGATTCTGGTGCTAGCGAACATATGTGTTGTGATCGTAAATTGTTTACAAAATTTTCATCAAACGTGTCTTAAAGTTCAGTAATCATCGGTAACGGCGCAGCGATTAGTGTGCAAGGATGCGGCAAGATGGCAGTGCAAGTTCGAAACGGAAGTGAATGGATTGACACTACCATAGAGAACGTGTTGTTTGTTCCCGAACTGAAGATTAATCTGTTCTCGGTCAATCGCGCCACAGACAAAGGATACGTCAACGACCAATCACAGATCGTGCAAATTTTTTCAAAATGGCGTTGTTTGTGCTATTGCAAATCGAGTTGAAAACTCGTATTATTTACAATTTCGCTACAAACAAAATATTGCGAGTGTCGCTAAGACAACGATAGAAAATGATTTCTACATGTGGCAGTCAGCCATACTGAGTACAGGGTCAGAATCAATGAAACGACTAAAACATGTGTATATTCGTTTTCATTATGTTAAAGATTTAATCAGCAGTAACAAACTAAATGTAAAATATATTAAAACAGATGAACAACCTGCAGATATTTTCACAAAAGCATTATGTAAACAATTATTTGAGAAATGTTTGATGAGGTGTGGTCTAGCTTCATCTCAGCTGTTGAACGGCAACTGTTAAAAATGTCATATACCTAGTATAAGTTATTAATAACATTTTGTTTTTTGTTTTTATATAGTAAATGTTATTGTATTGAGTGGGGGTGTTGTGGGGTGGCAATACCATAACAATTTAAGTAGATTTAAGTGATTTGCTGTTGGCAGCACTCGATGTCATTCGTTCAATAATTTCTCTTTGCGGTTGATCTTAAACAGCTATGTTGTGAAACGTGGAATATAAACTAAATAAACTAAATAATAGTTATACCAAATATACAAAGTCTTGTTCTCATTTCATCACGTCATATACCTAGGAAAACAAGTATCACTACACCCAAATAGTAACGTAGAAGAAATTAATAGGAAAATAAATATATCGTGGAAAGAATTCTGGGCCCACAAGGAAATACTTAAAGGAGACTTTCCGCTCGCCCTGAAAAAGAAAGTGATGGATAGCGCAATTCTTCCATGTCTCACGTACGGTTCCCAGACTTGGATATTCACAGAACAGGTGAAAGAAAAAATTACAACATGTCAGTCTGCAATGGAAAGATCGATCCTAAAAATACGAAGAAAAAATAAAATACGTAACAGCATAATTAGATATAAAACGAAACTGATAGATTTTTTGCGTTACTCTATGAAACTAAAGTGGAAATGGGCTGGACACATGGCTTTTTTTTAAATATTATACAAGACAGGCATTTGACCGCCATCTCACCTGTTGGTAAGTGACGATGCGGCCGAAGATGGAGCATGCCCGTCTTGGAACAGCCTATTCACTCCAGCCTTGAAGGCATCCAGATTATATTGATCAGGAAACACACTCGCAGGCAACACGTTCCACTCCTTAGCCGTACGCATTATAAAGGTCGAGCCAAAGCGGCTCGTGCGGATAGCTGGAATATCCACGACATAAGGATGAAGGGCTCGCCCGGATCGCGTCTCCCGATGGCGGAAAGGGGCCGGCAGAATAAGGTCGCGCAGCTGCTTCGCACAATCTCCGAAATGTAACCTGTAGAAGACCGACAGACGCGCAACCCTACGCCGATGTTCGAGGCTCTGCAGCCTAGCCTCAACCACCTGCGGGTCACAAATTATCTTCTTTGCACGTTTTTCAACCGAATCCAAAGCCGCTAGTGGATATTTGGCTGATCCATCACAGAGGTGGGAGCAGTACTCCATGCAGGATCGGACTTGTGCTTGATATAACTGAAGCAACTGCTTTGAAGTAAAGTACCGCCTAACCTTCGAGAGGACACCAAGCTTTTTTGCCGCAGTCTTAGCCTTGGATTCGATGTACTGACCGAAGTTGCGATTTGCAGATAGCTCAACGCCAAGAAGCTGTAGGTTGTCGGTAATTTTCACAGGAACATCTCGAAAAGTTGGAGTTAAATGGAATGGACTCCTTTTGACGGAAAACAAACACGCCCGTGTTTTGGTTGCGTTGAACGCCACCAGATTGGATTCACCCCAATCAGAGACTGCCTTGAGAGCTTTGTCCAAACGATCAACTATAGCCTCTCGACAAGACTGAATATCGTCCCTGCTGGCTTTTGCCTTTGACAGATATCTATCCGTTACTGTGCTGTGGTCCCAAGGTACCTGGTGTGTACCCAAAGGTACCTGGTACAAGCAGATTGTTAATATGCAGCAAGAATAAAGTGGCGGACAGTACCGATCCCTGAGGAACTCCCGCGTCGATAGCCTCAAGATTAGACGAGTCGCCATCGATCGCCGTACACGGATAGAACGTCCATTTAGAAAATCCGAAGGTAGAGGGCGCCACCCTCTCGTACAAATCGTGTCCGTATTTAAAATTTATTTTAGTATAATAAAACAAGCATGTTGGCTTAAATAAGTGTTGAATAAGTAAACAAAACGTTCAATAATTTGTACAAGTGTTATCTTATATTGAAATTATATATAAACATTTAATTATGAATACTAAGTGACTCTCCTGATTAGTAATGATATATATATGTGAACATAAACAACGTTGTTAACAGTGGTGCAAGAGTGAAACAATTAAAAGTACAATGGAAACAAGTGAATAAATTGACTGAGATTCAAGATATCTTTGTGTTACAAAAACAGGCCATCAGGTCCATTTACAGTTTGGGTCCACGAGTCTCATTAAGATAACTTTTTAAAGAAATAGGTATTCTAACTGTGGCATCCCAGTATATAAATAATAATTTGATACACACTTACAAAAACATTGATTCTTATTGCAAAAACTCCAACAAACACAGTTATAACACTCGACACAGGAACAGGCTGGCGGTGGAGCGCTTTCGACTGTCTAAGGTCAAATCCTGCTTCATTGGCCACTGTGTTCCTTTCTTTAATAGGTTACCAGAGGAAGTTCAGAGATTGCCTTTCAATGAGTTTAAGTCTTTTATTAAGAGAGTATTACTGAATAAAGCATATTACAAAATAAATGATTATAATTAAGACAAACATCCCTGGGTTTAGTTTGAACCTGAATCTGAAATGAGCATTATTATTTTCATTAATTTAATTCTAATTTTACATGTTGATATTCATAAATATATTATTATCTTGACATTTAATCATTATGGGTAATTTCAATTTAATCATTTAATGTTATTTATTCTATTGTAATTTGAGTGAATAAACTAATAACATATGTAATATTAGATCAATTGATTCATAGAATCGTGTATTTAGTCTAATTTGAATGTAAATTAGAACGAGAAAACTTACGTAAATTCCATTATGTCATTCATCATGTATTACCGGAGTCTCAAGTCATACATTGCAAGACTCATTCCCTTTTATTGTATTTCTTTCATAAACGAGCTAAAATACAAATGCACTGTTAATTAATTAGGTTATGTTCACTTTATTAAAATGTAACATTGTTGTATATTTACAGGTATGCAGTATATACCTACCGGAGAATACGTATGGTTGTGATTTAACCATTAATTATTATCACAGGTATCACCTTTGATATATATCAAAAATTTGTGTTCGTATAATATTTGCGCGCTGTACGCCCGCTGCGTGAAGTTGGTCCACAGGCTGCACGTATAAAAACTCTGACAGTATGCTCTAAAGAGCGTCAACTTGACCTCTGTCGTGCAACGCGCGAACCTGCGAGCCAACATGTTGCAGCGGACGGACAGCGCCCTGCGCTCCCTAACAATATCCTCGCAATCACGTAAGTCGTCGGTGACCCAGTGGCCCAGATACTTAAATTTATGTACTCTGTTCAGAGGATTGCCGCAAAGAGTAATGGGTACGAAAGAGTAACATTTGGTACCAGCTTTAAATGTCATACATTCACTCTTTTTGGCATTGTATCTGAGCCCATGTGCCTCTGCGTATGTCTCGCATATGTGTAGCAGTTTCCTCATAGCAGACACCGATATGCTCAGCAGCACCATGTCATCAGCGTAACTGATATTATTTACGCTCACTCCGTCTATGGAGCAGCCGATGTTGGTGTTGCTGAGCTCAACGATGAGCTGATTCACATAAAGGTTGAAGAGACGGGGCGAGCTCAACCTCCCCTGTCTCACCCCGCACTCCAACCCATACGCGTCCGAGTACTCCCCTGCCCACCTTACAACGTTCTGCTGGTGATTGTACCAATACCTAAACATTGAAACAATTTCATAGGGTAATTTGGTTTCAGACTCTATCTTTTGCCTTAACTTGTTATAAGCCACCAAGTCAAAGGCTTTGGACAGGTCCAAATAACATGCGTTAACTGGCGTTTTTCTAGTAGTGTAGTATTGAACAGTTTACTTGAGACAAAAGATGGACTTTCAGTTGAAAGTTGCGGTGTAAAGCCAAACTGCGCGTCATGCAGGTGGAGGTGCTCATCAAGCTGCTTGTCAAGCAAACTGTCCAGTACTTTACCTATAATTGTCGTCAGGAAAATTGGCCTGTAGTTAGACATGTCCGAAACATCACCAATTTTTATTTTTCACAATTGGCACAACCACTGTGTGCATAAGGTCATTGGGCAGATAACCATGACTCACACATAGGTTAAAAAACATTGCGAGGACCCTTGGTAGGTGCACACCGGCATACTTCAAATGTTCGATGCTGAGGTTGTCATGACCCGGGGACATGCCTCTTACCATCTTTTTTATAATTGTCTGTAAAACGCACACTAAAGACCCCGGGATGACCCCCCGCACCGCCCCGCGCCGCCCGCCCGAGCGGAGACTCTATTGCGAAGTGACGCTGAAAAGCGGCTGCTATGTTATGCGACTCGTGAAAGCCACCCACACCCACACTCACAGGACTCGACTGAGGATTTAACTTATTCGTAGTTTTCCAGAACTTACCAAAGTTTTTCTTGGTATGGTACGTTGCCAAAATATCCATTTTAATTTGTGTCTCATTACCCTGATAAAATTTTAATTTCGATTTAAATGGTTTTTTAGAGTCACACATTCTATTATAGATGTCCGCATATCTAGGTTTCCAACTGATCACTCAGGTCTGAAAAGAAAGTCGAGCTGCCCTGTGAGCGTCTCCAACGTGTCGATTCCACCCTACCACACATCGGTGGTTCTGCCTACGCTCTATATAACTACATTCGGCAGCCGCAGTCAGCACCCCCACGATACGACAATACATTTCATTCAATAGCAGCTTATGACTAGTATTACTGCACAATTTATCACAACACATAGTAAATTCAAATGGAAAATCTATTTGTTTCAGCTATGTGTTACAATAGTTATAATATTTGTCTATCTGATAATTATCCCTTTCCCCCCACTTTATTCTATTACAATAAGTCTTAACCTTTATGTACTTAGGTATAATATTCTTTATATTACAATGAATAAGTAACGGGTAATGGTCAGAACAATAAGTATCGTATAACACTTCAGCCGCGATCACAGAGCGGCGCGCAACACTCTTAACCACGCAGTGGTCGAGCCACCTTTGGGACCCGTGCGCGTCACTTACGAATGTGAACGTATTACAGGGTAGAAACTCTATGTCCACACACGACCACGACTGTTCCCCGCAGAAACTTATTAGTTCAGTGCCAAACAACTCACCGGGGTGCGCGTTGTAGTCCCCAAGTACATAGACAGACTCCACATCATTTGTCTCAGTTATGGCATGTATTTCACTAAGGCACTGTGTGAACTCTGTCAAATTGGCCTCACCATCACAAGGCATACATATACACTGACATCACTATTATGGATCTGTCACAGAGCTCCACTTTAATAGCATTGAGGCGAACGCTGTTACACTTAATCACCGATACTGATGGAAACGCGGTTTTTCGCCATAGCAAGGCGACTCCTCCACGTGGCCTCCCCCGCAGAACACCAGCAGACAGATCAACGGCAGAGTTTCCGGTGTATGAGAAACCCTCATCAATGTTGCCTTGGTACGGTATGTCGTGGTGAAGGAGCCACGTCTCCTGCAGCGCCACAATGTCCGCCGAGCGACACAGTCTCTGTATGTCATTGACTGATCGAAACACGTTTTTACACGTTTGGACCCTTTGCAATTGTTGCACTGTCGCGTACTCCTCACTAATCCTGTCCACGTCGTTTTTAATCCTCACAATATCCTTGAGAAGCCGGGTCACGTCCACATGATCGAAATGGTCGCGCATCGCGCATCCAGATAAAAACTTACATCATACAAAATATGTTTTTTTGGGAAATGTAACGTAGCACTGTCCGACGGACAGTGCCAGGCTCAGTTAATAATAAAAACAACTAATATCAGGGTAATGGGTTTATGTACATTCAGTCCAGAAACTATAATCTACTAAACAAGAAATTTATAAAAAGAATTTAAAATGTTAAAAGTACGAAAGTTTTTACGAAAGTCCACAACTTATGCCCGTTCTGGATCACTGGGTTCACTGTTGGCCGAAAAGTACAGGTTGCAGATTGACTCGACAGACTATTTAATTTAGAAAACTTCGAGGATAAACTTTTATGCAGTCACGTGCATAATTTGACCGGTCAACTGGTATTTAATTTTTGGTTTCTGAAGATAGCTTCTTCTAGCTATGATCTAATCCACCTTCTAGTTCGAAGGCTGGGAGAACTCTGCCCACTCATCCGCTGCACTCTCTATCTCTATCGACTTTTTCCAAAATTAATCGTTAATTTCGCATTTGAGAGTTTATCAAGAACCCTTAGTAATAAGGAGATATGTTCCTCAAAGTTAGAACTAATGATGATGATATCGTCAACATAACAAAATACTTTATTTTCGAATTCTAGCGTGAAAAGAGTATCCATTAATCGTTGCTGAGTGGCCGGTGCATTGGTAAGTCCAAATGGCATTACTACGAAACGGTACATCCCCCTACCGGGAACATAGAAAGCGGTTTTGTCCCTATCAGGTTCAAATAATGGAATCTCCCAGAAAGCTTTCGCAATATCAATACTAGATAAATATCTTGCATCCTTAAGGTTATCTAAAATTTCATTTATATAAGGCAATCTGTACGCGTCCTGACGAGTAACAGAATTAACTTTCCTACTATCAACACAAAAACGCCAGTCACCGTCCTTTTTAGGTGTTATGAGAACAGGAGATAACCACGGACTTTCGCATTTCTCAATGACTTTTAACGCTAACATCTTATCAACTTCCTTTATTAAAGCTTCCTGTTTGATAGGGGATAGTCTATAACAACGTTGTCTAATCGGAAGGGAATCACCAGTATCGATTCTACCGTAGAAATTTTATTCCGATCAAAGAAATTACGGATTTTAGCAATCCAATCACGCCAATCGTTTAAACGAAAATTAATCAAGTCTTTATTTAGTTTTTTTGAGTAGAGGTAGATGGACGATTTTTTTTACACTCAGGACATTCAGGTTGTCTAACCCCTTTAAGGCCACAACCAAAACAAATCAAAAATTTAGGTTGAGGAGACGAGAATAAACTGTGGCCATTAACCCGACAACGAACACAAAATTCGTGAGCGTTAAATTTCATTGTATCAATTGCATTTACTTGGAAATTACCCTTGGCTTGGTAATTATTTTGAGAAAATTTTGAACTGTTATTAAAAGGTTGTTAATAATTAACTTGCTTATTATTAGCTTGATTATTAGGTTTAGAGTTATAGTAAAAGTCGCTAAATAATTGAGAAGGATCCGAATTTTGAGGTTCTTTAAAATTTCTGTCCCTATCATGAAGTCTCTCATACTTCTGGCATGACAAAATTAAAGAATCAA
Organism: Blastobasis adustella; assembly: GCA_907269095.1. Classification (NCBI taxonomy): domain Eukaryota; kingdom Metazoa; phylum Arthropoda; class Insecta; order Lepidoptera; family Blastobasidae; genus Blastobasis; species Blastobasis adustella. The sequence goes on from OU026120.1 coordinate 806,350, forward strand.
TCGTGGTAATGTCGCATAGGGCAACAAAAACCGAATAACAAGGACGAATATTTCTAAGTAAAATTTGGAGTTGATCGGGTTCGGTTAGTTTTTGATTAAGACGAGAGAACATCTCGTACATAATTGATACGTAAATAATTATTGTTTCATCCTCGCCCTGAGTGCAAGAGTTAATTGCCGATAGGAGTTTATAATCGAAATCAAAGCTGCCAAAGCCCTGTATTATTAATTCTGATAATTTAGCCCAAGAAAGTTTTATATCTCTATGTTTTTGAAAACGGAACCAATGCAATGCTTTGCCTGTAAAAATTTCAAATGCATTATCGAGCAGCCGCTCATGGGTTAAATTTCGCGAGATTCGAAACTCCTCGAGTTTTTGTAAAAAAGATTTGGGGCAAGTGTCGCCTGAATAAGATAATTTTTTAATGTCATTTATAATGGAAGTCATCTGAACAACCGGAGGTTGAAAAGTGGGAAACGCAGTAACCGGTGTCTGTTCCTGAATTAATGCAGAAGGCCAGGGAGCATCAACAGGGGCAGCAGGAATTTGCTCCACCGCATGTGTTGATACAATAGTTGATTGATGTATTGGGTCGAAAAAGGTTTGCTCCACCTCACCCGTAATGGAAATATATTTAGATTCACAGCGTTCAAAAATTGTTTTTAGTGAGTCAATCTTAGTCGTTAAAGAAGGGGAGCAACTATCGCAGTCCAGGCGCTCAAATCTATAGTATAAATGATTAATGTAGGTCCGGACTTTATTAGAAGTCACAGATGTGAACTTCTTCTGGAGAGAGTCTAGTCTCTCCTCAACATAAAGTAGAGTTGACTCCACCTGGCTAATATCCTCTTCTAAAGGCAAGGTCGAAATAATGACCTCTTCAGTCGAAAAAGTTTTAGATATAAGCAATATCTGCTTTTTAAGACTAACTAAGTCCGAAGCGGGCGTTTCCAAACGTATCCTTACTTCATACTCTAACTCACTCTTATTTAGTAGCGTAAAATTGATAGGACGTGCCATGATTAAATAGTAATTGCCAAAATTAGAGCCGAAATACTATATGACTTTATAGACAAGTGTGTGTCTTTTTTAGAATTTAGAGAAAAAGCAAGTTAGATATGTAATAGGTATGTATATGAGTATGTATATAAACACCGCCAGAGGGTAGCCCTGGGACCGATGCCAATGTAAGTATATGAGTATGTATGTAAACACCGCCAGAGGGTAGCCCTGGGACCGATGCCAATGTAAGTATATGAGTATGTATGTTATGTAATGTTAAGTAATATTTTTAATGAATATATTTAAAGATTTTATGTACGCAAAATAATTAAGAGTGAACCGACTGAATAATTATGAATGAATCTACTAGACTAGACTTCTGGACTGAAAGACCACAGTTTACGGCGCCAAACTGTAACGTAGCACTGTCCGACGGACAGTGCCAGGCTCAGTTAAGAATAAAAACAACTAATATCAGGGTAATGGGTTTATGTACATTCAGTCCAGAAACTATAATCTACTAAACAAGAAATTTATAAAAAGAATTTAAAATGTTAAAAGTACGAAAGTTTTTACGAAAGTCCACAACTTATGCCCGGGCTGGATCACTGCGTTCACTTTTGGTCGAAAAGTACAGTTTGCAGATTGACTTTGAAAACTTCGAGGATAACTTTTATGACGTCACGTGCGTAATTTGGCCGGTCGATTGGTATTGAATTTTTAGTTTCTGAAGATAGCTTCTTCTAGCTATGATTTAGTTCACCTTCTAGTTCGAAGGCTGGGAAGACTCTGACCACTCATCCGCTGCACTCTCTATCGCAGGCTCGGGTCTTCATTTAAACACGTTCGAGAACGCATTTGGCACAAAAGAAGATATAGTCTTGATGGCCAGTACTCGTAGTCGGCCAGCCAGTTTCTGAAGTGGTCGATATTTATTTTCGGACGACCTCGTGTTTAGCAGCCAAGGATATAATCCATGAAGATATGATGAATAATTGGATCCAGCAAATATCTAGAATAAGGGGAGCACAAAAAAGATTAAAATCTCCGCCATCTATGGACTGTGTCCGCATGACAACATATGACATATAAAGAATAAAATAATAAAAGATTAACGTCAATTTGGAAAATGTGCTATTATAATTACAAAATACAATATTTGCTATGAAAGAAACCTTCTAATGTGATGAAAAAATGACCCCCGTGGCATGGGGGCAAACTTGGATTCATAAAAAAGGAAAACAAGAAGATACAACGGTAAGAGTCCAGACACACACCCCAATACCCTTGTATTTATCCAAAAACCCTAATTACTTTTACCAATTGGATATTTAGGATACGAGAGATAATTTCCCCAAAAGAAAATACTATAATCGAAGTTCGATTCGATTCAAAATATTTGTAGAACGTAATTACAACGTAGTCAGAATTTAACAGTATTAACTAATTTTCCAGGCAAAGATGATGAGCATTCAGAACCTGAAGGGCCAAACCCAAGAATATACCAATTACATGTTTAAAAATTTTACAATAAAAGTGTCAACGTGTTAGTAGTGTAAGTACCTTCAGGGCGAGACCCTACAGAAATCGCATTTGACGTTTTTTTATAAATTAAAATCGTAATTAAAAATTACTCGAGAGAGCTATTGAAAACCCGAGACACATTCCAGTAGACTATTTATTTAACAATAATCTCAAAATGAAAATAAAAATTTAAATGTACTGGTTCTTTAATTAAAAATTAAAATATATATATATATATATACCATAGTGTCTCTTTTTTAGATTAAATGGAGTTTGTTGCTGGATGTATAACACTTGTTTACCTAAATATTGTCCGCGGGTGTTGTAAAAGGGGACTAAGGGACAAACCCTAAATATGAGCAGCAGCATACGTAAAATCAAACTTGGAACATTTCCCTAGCAAATCAGAACGACCCTGCTATTCAAGATCATGGTAGCGGTCACAGTAATGACGGGGCAGGAGGTGCGATGAATCCCGTAAATGACGACAAAAAACGACAACTTCTGGCCTTAACCAGACACTGCGGACATATGCATAGCTAGTGGAACTGGAGGAAATGGGAGAGAGATTTTTGGTTTTTGGCTATAAATTCATCAGAACGACAACATGATGATGCTAATCTGTATTACTATACGTAATATATTAATAGAACAAATACATTCAAATTTCTCGGATTTGTACAGCACGAGTCCGGCGATATCGGCTCCGATGTCAAGTCTCGAATTTCTGCAGCTTGGACCAACTGGCGCAAGCTCACGGCGCGCGGCGGTCACCTGTGAACATAAAATCCCGATCAAGCTCAAGGGGCTACTATACAAGAGCATTATTAGGCTTGTGATGCTTTACGGCTGCGTAGCCTGGCCGATGCTGACGAAGCACGTCCGCGAACTCTACGCCAACGAAATGAATATGCCGCGGTGGATGTGCGCCATTACGCGACTTTTTCGAGTGCGTAACGAATACATCCTTGCAGCCTTGGCGTGAGAGATATCGCGGATAAGACCGAAGAGGATCGCCTTCACTGGTTTGGTTAAGTGTTGCTTAAGACCCAGGGATGCGTAGTAAATAGTTGCCTAAACCTTCCGGTACCAGGAAAGAGGTCCCGCTGAAGTCTCAAGAAGCGATGTATTGACATCGCCGAGTTGGATGCGAGAGCCAATGGCTTACGACGCAAGGGTACCCAAGACCATGCGAAATAGAGGAGAATGAGTTGGAAAGCGGCTTCTACCAGCCGGGACAGACCGCTCGGGTGATAATGATAATCTACATCAAAATTGTGGATGATAAAATATTCCATCAATATTTATACTTTTATGTTTAATTTTTATCTAGCCGTGTGGCAGACAGAATAGAATAGCACCAACTTCTAACACTCCTAGGTATCGTACAAAGCGACTAATGTTTTCGAGGCCAAAGATCTAGAGTCTCTATAGATTGGAAAATGTGCAGCAGCGTTTTACATTGGTAAATTTATAACACTGCGATCTCCAACCCGCCTGCGGTGCGTGGAGATTATGGCACTTACTAATAAGGAGGGGCCCTAAGTTTTGCAGTGGACTGATATGGGCTGTGATGATGATTTATACATATGTCCCATTTGGTAGCTTTAGATCGTAGCTAGCGTGTCATCATCACAGCCCGTAACAGTCCACTGCAGGACTTAGGGTCTCTCCCACGAAAGGGAGGTTATTGCCATAATCTCCACGCTTGGCAGGCGGATTGGAGATCGCAGTGTTGAAATATAACAATGAAAAATGCTGCTGCCCATTTTCCAGACTACGGAGACGCTTGATCTTTTGCCTCGAAAACATTAGTCGCCTTCTACGACACCCATGGGAGTAAGGGGTTGGTGCTATTCTACTCTGCCGGACACCACACGGCCAGCTAGCGTGTAGTAGGTATGAAATTGAAATTAAAATATACCCCCATTAAACCAGGTGCCAAATGGATTGGTTTGTGATAAGTTGCTTTTCGAAACGACAGTACAGTTTTCTTTTATTTTTATTCATCTTCGCTATTTTTACTACGTTATCAATACATCGTCTTGGTCATCATTACTTAATGTATTGTCTATTAAAGTGTCAGTAATATTTCGTCGAAAGACGCCTTATAACAGAAGTTATTTTCATGTACACGATTGAAATGTGTAAATTCTGTTATATTACTTTTCAAATTTTCAAAATAAGATATTTTACTACACTGTGATTACTCCTATGTTGTATTTAAAATTTCACTATAACATACATTTGATAATAAAATAAAATTGTTTGTAGAAGGATAAATTGATTAATGTAGAAGAGTACGAATATTACGTTACGAATTGAAAAGTGTTTTGAAGACATGGATGTAAAACCAATGAAGATTGCAATGTTGATCGAGAATGTACTCGGTGTACCTAGAAGTATTCTTTCATACAGTATTCCAATCCGAGTAGTTTTGAGTATCAACGTGCTAGTACAACTATGTGGTATTGTTTGGGCTACAACATTGTTGACGCTAGATTATTCTATTTTCTGATTAGTTTTGACTCGACTATTAAAATTTTATCGAGTTGGTATTACATGAAGGAATTCAAAAAAGTTATCAATCTCTGTGATTTGATTAATTCTCATTTTATTCATGACTCCAAATACGTAAATGACTTAGCGACTTTGACTAAACAAGTGACCTTGCTATCTTTATATTCATTTGCTTATAGAGTTATTGCTTACGTTGTTTATGTTCCATCAATTAAACCTTTAATTAAGGGAGGAGCTTATAAAATATGGATGCTAAATATTAATAATGCACTTATGTCTATGCGCTACAATCAAGAATTTTTAACTGTATATTGCGTATTGACTGTATTACATAAACAATTAAACGCTATAACGAGAGCAATGGATACTGCTATTTCTATACAAAAAGCAACGAAAAACGAAGCTGATACTCCTTTAGTAAGCATGATTGAAAATTGGAACGAAATATTTAAGATTATTAAAGAGATATCTTACTTAATCAACACAATTTTTAAAGGATCGGTGGGTATATGAAATAGTTAATAACTGTGTGTAATCTGATAATTAGCAAGGATTTATAAATATGGCTCAAATGTGATATCTTTAATTTGGTTACCATGTAGTTATCTTTTAAATTACAGCTAATTTTAATGATTGGGTCCACAATGGCTTATATAGTGAGATTTCTCTGCAGAGCAATAACAACCAGCGTTCTAGTAAGTACTTGATCATACAATAGTTGTAAACTGAAGATACTTAAAAGTTTGACTCACTTCTTTCACATTCATCAAAGTTTTCTAAATGTTTGTCGTCGTAAATATAGATAGATGTACCTACTGTTTATTGCTCATGCTATGAGTTAAAGACTTTTTGTTTATTTATTGCAGCATACAATCACTATAGCCCATATGCTGTTTCTTACGAATCAGCTGGTTTTGTTACTAGTAGTACTGACATTGTTGACTTCCGCTGGGCAAAGAATGAAGAACAGTGCCGCCCGTGTGAAGCAGCGTCTATGCAGGATTTGTACATATTGCTTGCACAGTAAGTTCATAAAAAAGATATGTGTAGACCGAATTTACTTATTTTATCTTCCAACATAATTTCACAGATAAGACGGAGTATAGGGCTGTGAGAGACTGCTTGAGGCAGGTGACGGCGGGCCCGGAACTCGTGCTTGCGGCCGGGCCCAGCCTGGACATGGCGTTGCTGCCCAAATGCCTGTTCTTCGTCGTCTACTACGTCGTAGTAGTTCTGCAGTTTAATAATTTATTTTAAATAAAACAAAGAAAAAATTGTTATCTGGCTATGTGACATCCGTGAGAAAATATTAAAGTTATTTTTGGGGAAACGCGACAAATAAGTAAGCAGTGTTTATAGCGCACAAACGGTGTATAAGATCAATTTGCGTTCTAAATCAAATAGATTAATTTCATCTACACTTTGAGTGAATTATAATTTTATACAGTGTCTATCTTGGAAGTTGCTACATTTGTAAGATTGAATTTACATTTCTTTAAGTTTGTTTCAAGAAGCCGCCGATGTGACCATTCATGTTTGATTCCGTCGAGAACACACAAAACACATACAACACATGTTACATGAAAGTTTATTTGCAATGGCGCCGAAAATTTATAATAAACCTCCTAAACACATTCAAAATGCTAAATGTTTTAGCGAATTTAGGAAAAATTAAAGAATGCTTTGATGGAACAATGCTACTATAATTGAAATTGTTTATCTGTAATTGACATTTTGTGAATTTACTTGTTTGGCATATTCAATCATTAGTTTGTTGAACATTGACATTTTATTTATATTCTACCACGTCTACCAACGCGTGTAAGGTGGCATACATGACAGAAACCAGGAATTCATGGACTTTAGCCTGCCCGAGGACTGAATATCTGTCTACCCCTTCGTCACAGAAACTTTGGGACGAGCCGCTCTGCAGGTTGGTGTGGGATAATCTGGTTAACCGATCCTACGGTGCGTGCCCGCCTCCTGGCTGTCGGCAAATGGGAGTCAAATCGATGGCTTCAGAGACGTCTATTATCCACCATTGGCACCCTGTTAGATAGCTCTACGTTTAGAGTTGCCACGGCCCTTCGCCTTGGTGTTTCCTTCGTGGCCCGTCATGAGTACAGTTGTGGCCATTCAGTGTCGCAACTTAGGCATTACGGGTTGTCGTGTTGCAGGAGCGCCTGGCGCTTTTCGCGGCATGCAGAACTGAACGACATCATCCGTCGGGCCTGTACCACTGCTGGTTCTCCCGCCCTCCTGTAGCCAAATGGACTGGCGAGAGACGAGGGAAAAAGGCCTGACGGTATGACATTCGTACCTTGGAAGATGGGTCGGTCTTTGGTTCGGGCGCCACCTGCGTTGATATCCATGCACCGTCACATATTCCATCCACGAGTGTCAATGGCGGTTCCGCTGCCACTTTGGCAGAAAATTTCAAACAGCGCAAATATGCTGGTCTCAGCGGAGATCATCTATTTGAGCAGTTTGAAGTAAAAACGCTTGGGCCGTGTGGTCACGACGCTCATACACTCTTACTGCCTTTTGGGAACAATTCCTTTAACAAGGGACTTGGGGCGAGTTTTTTATTTGTAAATATTATTTTATAATTTAGTATTAGCATTATTTAATTTATTTCTGTAATGTAAATATTTCTTTTAATAAATTTCGCTTTCCTTTTATTTACATATCTAATTATTTCGGTTTACATATATGTAACTCGCTACACCTTAGAAAGGCGTCTAGTGTGATAAAATAATTGTATTAACACCACTGTAACCATTAGATAGAGAATGAATAAATGAATTAACATTATTATTTTCATTAAAGCCTAACCTTGTTCAGAAAAGACCAGTTTTTGCCGGCCCAGATCTCGGGAATGCGTTGCTGACCTCGCTAGCGCCTGCATTTTAGCATTCAAAACAATTGCATTCAGTGGACGTGTTCGACTCTAGGTTACTGGATCTGAGCGAGCACATTCACTAGATCTGGACGCAAACTTCCATTTAAATTTTGAAAAATACTAAAACATATGAATATATTTATTCATATAACGACTAACATAAAAACTAAATATGTACAATAAAAAGACAATAAACGGAAATAAAATATAACAAAAAATTTTAACAGTTTTGACCGTGTGACAGCATACTCAAGATGCTGGCAGTATTACCTCTCTGTTTCTCTTTCAGCTGTTTCTGCCGCAGCGCCAGCTTTTAAAGTTAATTGATTATGTAACCAACTTTGTAACCCATGTTGACAATTAAATAAATTAATTGAAATTGAATTAAATTCTTGAAAATTATAAAAAGTCAAACGATAATTGTAAAAGGAAGCAACATTTTTATTAGGGTGGTTTGGTTATTAGTGAGACAAAATATGTAGTGTATAAGGAAACTCATATATTCTAGAATTTGAAGAAGTAAATAATTTTATACATTATAATTATATTACAGATGTTTCGAAAACGTCAGATGATGTTGTTGATCTGCAGTATCATGACAGTGTAGTAGACGGAGAAGAACAGGCATTGCGGCAGGAACGGCATGCCCAGCGGCGCGGCGGAGTGCACGGACAACGGACTCGTCGCCACCTGCCGCAAGCAGTCCTTCACCGCCCGGTACTCAGCTTCCTCTAGAGTAAAAAAGTAGATGTCATCAACATCGTAGAATTTACACACCGAATGATTACAATAAAATATAGAATTTTTATGAATGCGAGTAAAGTAGCGAAGTATGGTAGGAATACTGAAAAATAATAAGTACCGTGCTGTACACATATAGTATCAATATCACGTGAAGTATCGCGGATGCCTAAATTGATATCAGACTATGAGAGTTCTGAACGACCAAGCTGCATTGACACTGATGCACACACGCTTAATTTTCGAAATGTTAATCGTCTCGTCTTAAAACTGTAGAGCTCGAAAAAAATTTATCTCAACGGAGGAAAACTTCTAAACATTTTGGACTTATCAAAACATTGTTTTATTTGTAAAGTTTTGTGGTGTCTTACTAAGGCAACAACGCGTACACAGCCTCCCCAGGTATTGCTTCAGCTTCTGCTGGCTATTCTGCATATTCTGACACGCGGAAGTGATTAGAGTCAAAGACATCAACAACAGCACCCACGTGCCAAAGTTGATTATCAAATGATTCATTGTCAAGGATCTCTGTAAAAGTTACATGACTTATTTTCCGTTTTGGTCTTTTACACAAAAATACATATACCAGATCGTTCGTCGATCTTTCCATACATGAACGTGGCTTTGGTGTACTCTTGACTTGACCTTTCTTAAAATACTAAAATACTACGCATATCTTGATCTTTCCCTCCTGACCATTCCATTCATTAAGGAGTGTGATGGGTTAAATTTATTATCATTGTCATCTTGGAGTTAATGTCTATGTTGTGCTCTTGTGCACAATGGCCCGGAGTCCGCCATGATCATGATTTATTATTTGGCGGATTAAATTATTAAAGTCATGGACTGCCATCAGACCTCCCTGATCCTGCTAACAGGGAAACCTGACCAGATTAGGTCATGGTTACAAATTCAGTCGCCTGGATGTGCAGGTTTCAGGACGATGTTTTCCCTCATCGTAAGAGCATTGGTTAGTGATCAAGTAACGTACATAACTCAGAAAAGAGTTATTGGTTTGGAGCGCCACTGGGGACCATACCCGGTACCTCTGGGTTACGAGTTGGACCCCTTACTCACTAGGCCATAGACAATTTCGATGGTACGCCATTATATACCTTATTCGTTATTCTCCTTTCATCCACCTATATTCAGTATTATGTTAGATATATATAATTATAGGTACCTACCCGTATACCCATCAATGTCAAAAGGTAAATAATTTCTATAAAGTAATATATTACGGAGCCGATCATGAAAATTAACTGCAAAGAAAACGGTAATCATTAGATCAGGTATCTTATTATATTGTATCTTATGTCTTTGGTATTTAGCTACATACTTGTACTCGTAATACTTTTCTCAATAGTTCGCATGATTCCTTAACATTTGTGAAAGCATCGCACCAAATTTTATTCATGTCCGTAATGGAGTTACTAGATTTATTATTGATACAAGCTTCAACAGATCTCGAAATTGCATCTAGTTGCTTAGAAACAATATTTATAAAACAATTTAAAGTACAAAATTCCAAAAGATATCGCAAAGTCATAATTATATTGGCAATGTTAAACAAATAGAAGAATAGTTTATTAGTATGAAAATGGTTGTACGTACGGCCAATACTTATTAATACGGCATAATGGATATGAAACATTAAAACCAAGGAACACATTGATATTAGAAAAATCCTCATTTTCTTCAATTGTTTTATATACACTAAATCGTTACCAATACTAGCATGATTCAAATTGAAAAGCGTGACGACTCTTTTAAATTCTGTACAATGGTAAAGGCTTGATAGAATAATACACGTTGATGCAGTGGCCATGATCAAAAGGTATAAAATGTACTTCCTGTCAACGTTTTCAGATATACACAAATGTAAACTCCATATGACAAAGAATATCTGAGCGAATACGTGGAGAAGTGAAACTGCTCTTCTGAATGTACCGTGCAAAAGGAAGTCTCTGTGCACAGCAAATATATTCTCAAATATTAGTGCTGTCTTTGAGGGTTTGATATCCATATTCCGTGTCAATGAAGGAACTTTGAATATACTAAAGATACAGAGCCAACACGTATAGTTGAAGCACAGGCGAAGGCTTCTAACTTACTAAAACAATGAATCAAAATGATAGCGATCAATTTTCATCGCCTATTTATCAGCCGTAATAATTAAATAAACGAATACTAGTCAAATATTAGTGCTGTATTTAAGTGCTTGATATCAATATTTCGTGACAAAGAAGCAACTGTACAGGGCAACAAATACTGAAGAAATTGTCTAGTTGAAGCACCGACGAAGGCTTCTAACTTCCTGTATTAATCAATCAAAATGACAGCGATCAATATTTCATCGCTCATTTTTTACTGAAAGTAATTAATGGGACTAATACATTTTTGACTGAACACAAACCAGTATCTATCTATTCGTATACTAAAATAATAATAATAATCTTGGCATTAATGTTCCGGTTGTATTAAGTCCCGGGGTTCAATGTTTATTTATTTATTTTATTTATTAGGAAGCCAACAAAATATGAAAATATAATGACATTTTGTTTTTAAATTTACGTATAACACAACATTCATATTTCACTTACAGGCTAACTCAACATGTATAATTCAATAACTTATATTTCGAACTAACTAAAATCTTTTTTTCTACTGATCTCGCTTGATGTGACAATACTCATGTTAAACGCTGATGTTGTTGTGATGATGTTTCGGGGGATGATGTTTCAATGAAATATCGACCAATATTTCATTGCACATTTCCTATTAGAAATTATAATTTATCTAATACGTCTTTGATTGAAAATAGACATGTACCTACTCGTATTTAAAAAATGAAATAATCTTTCAGTACCGGGATTTCGCAGATAACAAAGGAACCTGAACAAATTTTTTCATGTTTACACATTTAGTCCCTTAAATGGGAAAGTTTTTTCATGATGTTTTACCTTACGATAATGAAAAAGTGCGCCCGGCACTGGGGTTCGAACCTTTCGTTTACGAGTCGGACCCTTAACCCAACCATTTGGCCACCAACGCTCTCATGTGTATTTTATGTCTCTTAAGAAGATATAAAGACAAAATATAGATTAATTTTTTACAAATACAAGTCGCATTCAGATAAAGACTGTCACATAAGACATAATCGCATTTGAAGTTTTTTTTATAAATGAAAATCGTAATTAAAAATTACTGGTTCTTTAATTGAAATGTTTTTTTTTTAAATCCCATATTGTGTCACTTTTTTAGTTTAAATGGAGTTTGTTGCTTGAAATAAAACTCTTTTTTACCTAACTATTAGTTAAATGTTCTTAAGAAATCAGATAAATGTTTAACAAAATGATAGTTTTATTGTTGTTACTAACAAATTAATAAAATTTACTAGTAAACTAGTATACGAAATGTTCAATTTGAGTAGGTACACACTTTTCGAATTATGTATTTTTTAATTTAAGATGAAAGACTTATCGTAATTACTTCAGTTCGTACTGTGTAATTAATGGGACGCACACTAGTTAATATAGTTCCAAATTTATTTATATTGAGTATATCAAATTTTGGTCTCAATATTATTAAACTACTGTTAACTAGTTAATTATCACGATTATGCGGCTGAGTGCGAAGGAATAAACTGTTATAAATAATAAAAAATTTAGGCTAGCAATAAATTTATTAAATTGGTCGACGCCACAAGTGGCCTAAGCAAAGAATAAGCATTGCTATTCAGAGAGATATTTAATGCTGCCAGCACCTTGTGTACGCTTCTACACGGCCCCAATTTTAAGTTCGTTCATTTCTTTTTGCTTTTTTTTGCACGTATTTAGTTTTTATGACATTTTTTGATTAATATGAACAATAGATTCAAATTAAATTTTAAGACGAGTTATTAAAAAATAGTGTTATGCCCAATGGCACTGTCACTTAGGCCACTCTTAAGTGGACTCCTTAAGATATTCCTAAGCATGTACGATTGAACTGCGGCAAAATGAACAACTATTGGAACCTTGGTTTTTTGTAAATCCCTGGGCCTGCGACACAAGTCGATCTTTGCTTAACTGAATCCTCCTCATTGAGAGGATACCCAACTAGTGAAGGCTGAGTACATCACTCCAGTCTTCAAGAGCAAGGGCTCGATGCGGTGAACAAACCACCGCAGTATAAAGCTGATGTCTCACACCATGAAGTCTTAGAAAGTATTGTGGACTCTCGGACGGGACAGGAGTAATCTCGCAGTGTTAGTACAATGGTTTAGGACAATGGACCCTGTATTTGCCTTGAAAACTCTCATGAAGCGACACTGGTTAAAGAACACGCCTCTGTAATTAATAAGTAAGTAAATTTAGCAGAGTTTAGTAAAAGTAAGTAAATTAGACTGTAAGAAATAAGTAAAAGACAGAATCGCAAGTACTATAAGTAATAAATTATAGTAATTGATTACTATAATTTATTATTATTGTTAAGACACATGATGTAATTATGTTCATTATTCGCTTACCGTATGCGACGTATAATTTATATTATGAATAAATTGATTATTATTCATCTTCTTCTTCTTATCGTGTCAATGTTGAAATAGGTTAGTTTGTTCCTTATTATATTTTTCCAGTCCAAAACTGACAGACGAGGATGGCACTGTTTGAGGCTTGATATAGATCTTCGAGCGAACAGGAGTCTGGGCAGGCCGGGCAGACTTGCAATTGCGCCATGGTTTGCGGCGACTTTCTACACTCGCAGGCGATTTCGGCGGGAGCGATATACCCCCATCTGCATAAGTTTTCTCTTGATCTGCCGACCAGAGCACGCAACCTGTTCATCGTCTTCGAAATCGGCCAGGGTAGCTCACAACCAAGTGTCAGTTTCTCCTCAGGTGGGACAAACGATTGAGGAGCGTACTTTTCACGCCACAGAGTTGCTCTGGATTTTTGAGCATCGTCAGTAGCCTTGACACTGGCGAGGAACCTTTTGCGGCCCTTCAACCGTTGAGGAGCTAATATATTGTTATGGAGAAGGAGTTTTTCATCTGTTTCTTGCTTGTACTTCTCCACGGCGCAAGCCAATAATCAATTGATTATTAATTACTATATTTCCTGTTTCTAGCCATGCAGAAAGCTTTTGACTGTGTCCTTCGTGAGATGATCTGGTGGGCATTGCGGTCCAAGTCGGTGCCTGAGGCCTATATTGGCATGTACCGCGATTTCACAGTACAGTGCAGATCCCTTACCCGTTAACATACCCGTTAACATAGGTGAAGATGAAGTCAAGCTCATGGATCAGGTCAAACACTTACCGCAACCAGTGACATTGACAGCGACGCCATAACCTGAATATCAGCGGCTCGGGCCGAATGGTGGGAGGAACGGGTGTTATTTGTGACCCGAAAATAATGGTAAAGCTGAAGGGATAAGTCTATAAGACTCTCCTATACGGCAGCGAGACGTGTCCCCTACTAGAGTAACACAAGCAGGCGCCGCACGTCACGAAAATGAAGAAGCTGCGGCGGATGTGTGGACTTTCACGCAAATATAGCGTCCAAAACACTTACATTCAAGGCAGCCTTAGCGTCTGTGACATCGCAAATAAGCTGCAAGAGTGCCGCCTTCGATAGTATGCAACGTCTTGCGCAGACCTGCAAATTTCGTAGAGAATAAATAAACCGGGAGTACCCCGCCAGACACGAGAAGAAGAAGCCGGTCCAAGAAACGATGGTTAGACGACGTTAAGCCTGACATGCGTGCCAACAAACTCACTACCTAGAATGCCGAAGACCGGGCGAAGTATTCCAAGAGGAGTCGGACGGCGGCCCCGGCCCTTGCGTGAGCACAACCGGGATTTACCGCCAAGATGATGATGATGACTTAAGACTCTCGACTTATATAGCTTTGTGGTAAACCGTCTTAGACCTCTGTGAACCACTGCAGTGTACATATATGCAAACTGATCTTAGAAAGGGTACATTATATTGTTGTTCGTAGTATTAATGTAGGTTATGTCACCTTTATTCTTTAAATAAAACTGTTTTATTTAACTAATTAAACGTATAAAAAGTCGTCACATCTCAGGTTATGACACTGTAGTTCCCTATCACCTAGTCAATACTTGGAAAGAATTCGTCTGCAAAACTGTCACACTACATAATGTGACAGTATATTCGAAATGACATAACCTTTCGAATAGTCGTATGTTTTTCTTTTATATTCAAGAAATATGCTTATAAAATGACCCTTGCGGCAACCTGTTATGCGATGACCGCGCGGTGAAGGAAAGATGGCGCTCGTACTTCCACGAGCTGCTCATAAAGCAGCACAAAAAGGTGCAGCCACTGGACCTCCCTCTGAACTAAGGACTTGTACCACCTATAACGCCTGAGGAAATCGAGACGGCTCTTCGCCGCATGAAGAATCGAAAAGCTGTCGGGCCCGATGGAGTCCCTATCGAGGCATGGAAATCGAGGGGCTCTCGTGGTGTGAGCATCTTTACCAACCTTCATAACCGCATTCTCCTCACCGGGAAGATATTTAACCAATGAAGGCTGAGTATTATTTCTCTAGTCTATAAGGGCAAAGGCTCGGAGCGGGAGTGCACCAATAACCGCGGTATAAAGGCGATGTCTCACATCATAAAGCTCTTCGTACGCATTGTAAACTCTCGAATCCGACAGGAGTGTACAATCTCGGAGTGTCAGTATGGGTTTCGGCCGAGTTGTGGGACCATAGAGCCCGTATTTGCCCTGAGAACTATCATCTGTTTCTGGACTTGCAGAAGGCCTTTGACTGTATCCCATGGGAGATGATATGGTGAGCGTTGCTGTTCAAGTCGATACCTGAGTCTTATATTGACATCATCCGAGACATGTACCACGGTTCCAATTCCATAGTAAGGACTGCCGTTGGTGACACTAAACCGTTCCCGATTACCGTAAGGGTACACCAGGGCTCTGTGCTCAACCCACTTCTGTTCAAGGTGATATTAGACGTTTTGTCAGACAGCATCCGAGATTATCAAGACGTAAATCCATGGCTGCTCATCTATGCTGACGACATTGCGCTGACAGACTCTGACAAGGGGCGACTAATCCAACGTGTAAAAAGTGGAAAGAGGCACTTGAGAACGGTCTAAAGATTAAAGTTGCGAAGACAGAGTACATGGCCTGCAACAGTGCTGATCCCCTACCCGTGCACATAGGCTACGAGGAAATCAGTGCATGGATCACGTAAGATACTTGGGATATGTACTTAGCTCAACCGGGGACATCGATGGCGACGTCGAGGCCCGAATACCCCGTGCTGACTGCGTTATGGCAGAGGTACGAATACATTAGAGAGAAATTCTAAAAATCCTGCGAAGTCTGGAAATAAACAAGGCTAGTGGACCTGATGGTATACCGGCAATAGTCCTGCGTTGTTGTGCCCTTGAGTTGTCTCCTGTACTTACGCGCCTGTATCGCCTCTCACTTGAGACTGGTATTTTACCCAAGTCGTGGAAGCTTGCCAATGTGCAGCCCGTGCTTAAGAAAGGCAGCCGCGCCGACCCTGCCAACTACCGCCCTATTTCGGTCACTTTCATACTCTGTAAGATTATGGAACGTGCACTGAATAACAAACTCCTTGCGCATCTTGAAGGTAACAATCTCGTCAGCGATTACCAGTACGGATTCCGCCGTGGTCGGTCTACTGGGGACCTTCTGGTATATGCCACACAATTATGGAGTGAGGCCATTGAGAGACATGGCGAGGCCCTTGCTGTGTCTCTTGATATCTCCAAAGCCTTTGACAGAGTTTGGCATGCGGGCCTTTTAAGCAGGCTTCCTTCATTTGGTATTCCTGCTGGCTTTTGCACCTGGATATCGGATTTTCTGAGTGGACGTTCTATCCGTGTAGTTATCGATGGCTACTCGTCTAATCTTCAGGCTATCGATGCGGGAGTTCCTCAGGGATCGGTACTGACCGCGACTTTATTCTTGCTGCATATTAACAATCTGCTTGGACCAGGTACCTTTGGGTACGCAGCGACAGCACAGTAACGGATAGATATCTGTCAGAGGCAAAAGCCAGCGGGGACGATATTCAGTCTTGTCGAGAGGCTATGGTTGATCGTTTGGACAAAGCTCTCAAGGCAGTCTCTGATTGGGGTGAAGCCAATCTGGTAGCGTTCAACGCAACCAAAACACAGGCGTGTTTGTTTTCCGCCAAAAGGAGTCCATTCCATTTAACTCCAACTTTTCGAGATGTTCCTGTGGAAATTACCGACAACCTACAGCTTCTTGGCGTCGAGCTATCGCTACATTTCGGAGAGTGTGCGAATCAGCTGCACAACCTCATTCCGCCGGCCCCTTTCCGCCATCGGGAAACGCGATCCGGGCGAGCGCTTCATCCTTATGTCGTGGATATTGCAGCTATCCGCACGAGCCGTTTTGGCTCGACCTTTATAATGCATACGGCTAAGGAGTGGAACGCGTTGCCTGCGAGTGTGTTTCCTGATCAATATAATCTGGATGCCTTCAAGGCTGGAGTGAATAGGCTGTTCCAAAACGGGCATGCTCCATCTTCGGCCGCATCATCACTTACCAACAGGTGAGATAGTGGTCAAATGCTTGCCTTGTATAATATAAAAAAAAAAAAAAAAAAAAAAAAAAAATATCCGCTGCTTGGGCCAAATGGCGGGAGGTAACAGGTGTCATTTGTGACCCCAAAATGCCGATAAAGCTAAAGGGACAGGTCTATAAGACCATCATTAGACCTGCTCTCCTTTACGGTAGCGAGACTTGGCCCCTATTAGAACGACACAAGCAGGAGTTGCGCGTCACGGAAATGAAGATGCTGCGATGGATGTGCGGAGTTTGACGGAATCATCGCTTTCGAAACGCCCATATCCGGGGTAGCCTTGACGTCCGTGACATCGCAGATAAGCTTTAAGAATGCCGCTTCGATGGTATGGCCATGTCTTGCGCAGGCCGGCAAGTTATAAAAGGAGAGACCGGCCCAAAAAACGATGGCTTGATGTAGTTAAGAATGATATGCGTGCCAATAAGCTCACCACTAAGGATGCCGAAGACCGAGCGAGGTGAGCCAAGAATAGCAGGAAAGTGGACCCTCGGCCCTCGCGTGCTACGCTGGGGCGCAACCGGGACGGACATAACGCCAAGATGATGATGATGATATTCACTACCTATACAAATATAATATACATATACGCCTAATTGGCTTGGTGGTGACTGTGGTATTTTAAATGTCATATAGATATCTAGCAAATACACTTTCGCTGCGGCCTGCACCTGCAAACCAGATAAGATTTAAAAGGTAAGGGATGTGATAAGGGGTATTCAATTATTTTAAGAAAAGCAGGTAAAAGGTGATCCTTGTACCTATCTTGGCCTTTAAGTATTGTACTTTTGTATTTAATGTATTACGTTAGAGATAAGAGTACAATAAAACAGCAAATATTAATTTAGCACAAGTATTTACAATTCCACTACTTAATTAGTTTTGAGATAAGGCGTTTTGTACACACAAAGCAGGTATAAAAAGTCGAAGAAATATTATTTGCACCGGTGAATGTTATATCTTGGGCGGCTTATCGACATTGTGATTTAGCGATCACCGTTCGTACGCACAAGGGTAAAACCACTAATAATCGCAACGAACTATTCTTAACTTAGTAGGAGAGGAAGTAAATACAATGTTCTTATTTAACCTATAGTGCGGACTGGTTAACACATTCATACATTCACATTAATTTCCCACATTTAACATTATTCTACCTACATTAAAATTTCTAATTCGGTTATGGCTATTTTCTTGTTCGACTAGCGGCAACACCGGCCTTTAAGCTTCGTACTCACGTTCCAGCTTTTAACCATATAGATGTCAAAGTCGCAATCATAATAAATCGCCATGATAGATGTATGAGCGATAAAGTCAAACGTTTAAAGATTTTGGGTTACTGTTGTTGTGACTTATCTAGTTTCTGCGATCAATTAACGAGATGTGAGCGTAGAGATGACAGCGGATAGGGATGAATGGAGAAAGAAAACATACTGTGCCAACCCCAAATGAATGGGATAAAGGTAGGCAAATGATAGTAATAATAAACAAAAGTCAAATAAAAAATTGAATACGGTATTATCATTTATATTTCACAATATGGTTTCCAACGTACATAGTCGTGACAGTGTTCTCCTCGAGTGGGAGCAAGACCGGCATTGCAGCGGCGCGACGCATCAGTTTCTCAGCCACAGGATCGTTGACACCATGATATCTGGAAATTAAAAAATAATTATAGTTTCTTGATATCAATGTTTAGACATAAAAGAGAAGCAAAAGCGGTCCACGCTTAAGGTCTCATAATGCACACAAAACATGGAATAGAAACCTCACAATTAGAGGTAGCATGTTGTATTTTGGGAAGATGTAGGTACCTATGTGCATGCAACATTTTGTGAAAAAAATATTGAAGGTGATACAGACAGAAATTGCAATAATTGCCTCTTGTGATTTATTTTAATTTAAATCAGGAATCTGACAACAAAATTTAATAATGGAAATTACATAATCAAAGCCTCAAATCACCTATAGAAAGTCAGAAGGTTCCAAATGTGGCATTCATGGTGTGACTCAGTATGAAATTATTAGAAATTTGATACAATAATAACGTTAGATAAATAGTTTGGCAATAAATACCTGTCTTTGATATTCTGGTTCGCTAACGGATCATCAGGATCAGTAGGTTTCTCATGCCGATAAGGACACTCCTCGCCCCGCCTGCATTGTCCTTTCACCCAGAACGAACATTCACGGTGCCTATTCCGCTTGTAATAAGGTGCTGTTCTCGCCAGACGAAACAATAAATCATTAGCACCCTTTGATTTTAGCGCACAGTTTCTCGGTTGTGTGGGGTCGGTTTCAGCCATTTGTCTGTCCAAATTCTGTATATAGTACTCCTTATTGACTTCATTTCGTGGCAAATCGTCTTGAATGTTAAGAGCACCATCTCTAACTTGAATCGGCAAGCCATACTCAAGATCTAGGAGACACGTTTGACAAACATTCTTGAGTTTTGAACAAGTCTGACAGATCTCTGTTTTCTTGAAACGCATCCTCGCACTAGGACACCAACGAAACACAGTGAATGCTCGTGAACAGGTTTTGCATTCTTTTCCATATTTTTTTTTAGTCTGGAAATAAAGAGTTAATTATAAGTTAAACAAATTACATAGGTATCAGAAAGCAATGAGTCATTTAAAAAGAATGTAATATTAAAACATACCATACGAGTGTAAGGGTTATCTCCAAGACACGTTTGACACAAAATTGGGAAGTCCTGAAAAAAAAGCAAAATATTAATATAGGTACCACAAATGAGTTAACATGACATTTGACATTAAGTTGTAGTGTATACTTACAGAATCCTCCCATTTCTGTGGACTGTATGCATTTGTTGATTTGGACACAGCCATCTTCACAATAACTACAAATACACTTTAGGTTTAAACTGACTTTAAATATAAGTGTAAATAATGAATTAGCACTGGAGCTTTGGTAAACTGTCAAAGCTACATGCACGCGACTGTAAGAACTGTCGACTGTGGGTCACCAGAGACCCGTATTGGGTTTTATGCTGATTGCGCTAGCTACAGTGCAGCAAGCAGGTAGTGCGCCCCTGCGCACGCGATCCCTGCCCCCTCACGCCCCATCGCGTTCATGGCGGTACCTGATTAGCGTGGCGGTTAATGTGGTATTTTCAATGTCGTACAGGTATCTAGCAAATTTAATTATTTTCGAAATCAATCAGCCGATAAAGCTGAAGAGCTTTTTGTGGTCACAAATGACACCTGTTACCTCCCGCCATTTGACCAAAGCAGCGGAAATTTGGGCCTTGACTTCGCCATCGATGTCCCCGGTAGCGCTAAGTCAGATCCCAAGTATCTGACCTGATCCGTATGCGCACAGGTAGGGGATCTGCACTGTTGCAGGCCATGTACTCTGTCTTCGCCACATGAATCTTCAGAGCGCCGAAATACCTCAAACAGTTATTGATAACTAAACCTTATTATACGATGAATACATGAATGACAAACTTGAATAAAATGCAATAAATAAAAATCTATTTTCGTAATATGGTAGATAATGTATACAGATTTATAAAGATATATATAATAACTAAATATATATTGTATTGATTTACAGTTGGTAGTATATAATAATAATATTATTAAAATTAAGTACCTAAGTAGGTATTTCATAACACTGGTATGTCACACAAGCTATTCTTGAATCAACTAAGTCAAGTCTATAGTGACTTCTCTATACCAATTTGCTGTGCCCAATCCGGGTCCATGTTGGTTCTTATCATTATTATAACATCTATATGTAACACATGGAATGCGAAATAAAGAAATTGAACTAGAAATTGATATTATAATTACATTACATGAGAATTTGAAGACTAATGACGTTTTAATTCGAATGGATAGTAACTATAATTCATCAATGTTTTCTGTGCAATGGGCCAGGACCTATTATTTGTATGATATATTTGATTTGCAGTTAATAAACAACATTACAATCAGCATTTTTCTTTTAACAGACATTATTATAATTACATTCGTATTTATGTACAGACCACACAATTTTTTTGGAAATTATGGTTTTCTAATTTGTATTTTAACTGAACAGATAATAGCCTCACAGCTTTCATGCAACGATGGAAATTTTCTAGCTATCTCTATAATTATTTTATGATTTCTTGCACTTTCAGAATTAACTAATTTCACTTGGATAACTTTGGTTCGTCACACTGGCAGAGCGAACAGGTAGATAAACGGCCACGCCCTTTTCGGTTCCTTATCGCATAAGTTATCTTATCGTTGCCGCGTACTTTTGTGACGCCATTCGTATCAACTTCAGAGCGTTCACCAAAAGCTCGCATTGTATTTTTATTACTAATCAGTCTAAGTATTATAACCTTATCGAAAATAGCATAGTCTCAATTTTATACGTGTAAGTGTAAAAATGATGTTTTTTTTAAATTACATAACAGAACCCCACAGCTTTCGCATAATGACGGCAATGGATTCAGATCATTAGTTCACGCAATATAATATATAATTACATTACGTTTCCCTGCACTTTCAGAATCAATAAATGTATGAAGATGATGAATCGTTGAAAGTGTATAACTTTGCTCAGAGTTTATCTTACAACTTTTGTGGTGCATTAACTTTTGGTCCAAAAGGCTAGTTCTAACAATATTTGTCTAACAAGACAAACAAGATAAAATATTGCACCGGCACAACTCGCTTAGTCACTCTTAACTTTTTGATACCGATTTTGTGATTCCTAAATGCTTTAGGATATCTTAGGGTGCTTATTTAAGAATCGCCTGAGTTTAGTGCAGCGTAACAGTATTCAATATGGAATAAAACAAATATTAAAGACGTTAATATGACTTTAAATTTTAATTTAATTGCTCATATGAAGCTATGCTATGTGCGTATGGGTAAAAATGAAGATTTTTTGTTTGGCCTTAGGTAACTTTTTGCCCACAACGTTTTGAGACTAACCGCTGTAGTAAGCAAAGGTAACCATGCTATCAACATCACCCTTAACATATGGGGGCAATGCACCCTTAACAAATGCAAAAGCTCCGTGTCTAGGCTAAGCTCTACCTAGTCATAATTTTTATAAATCATTTAAGACATTAAGTGGATCTATTTATTTGCGTAATGAATGTTACTCATTTTCCCTATTGCCTAAATAAGTTTTACCTATCTTTAGCTCTTTTCAATAGTTAGTTTGACAAGAATAACTTTTTTAAGCCATCCTTAATTTACTTATAGAATAAGAGCACGCTAAGTCCGAATCGGTTATTAAAAAAATATAATAAAAATCTCTGTATTGCAACCTATGTCAAGTTTTTTAAACATCATAGAACGTTTTTAATAAGTCATAACAAACAATTTGATATCTGTAGGTTTGTTTATTTTCGTAAGTTATGAAAAATATTATTAAATAATGGGCAAAACAATTAAAACGAAGTGCGAGAGATAATTTTCAACCTGATTAATTATTTAGACAAACTAAAAGTACAAGTTCATGCGAATAGTGACCAAATAACTGAAAGTTTACAAGAAAGACTGACAAGGACAGATTATCCCCAGATTATTGCCATATCCACACTTTATAATTTTTATTAATGTCAGTCAATACGGACTTATCGTGGTTCTATTCCATGTTTTAATATTTAATTTCGAAAAGAATTAAATTTGCTAGATACCTGTACGACATTGAAAATACCACAGTAACCGCCACGCTAATCAAGTACCGCTATGAACGCGAAGGCGCGTGAGGGGGCAGGGGTCGCGTGCGCGGGGGCGCACTACCTGCTTGCTGCACTGTAGCTAGCGCAATCAGCATAAAACCCTTGACGGCTCTCTGGTGACCCACAGTCGACAGTTCTTACAGTCGCGTGCATGTAGCTTTGTCAGTTTATCAAGCTCCAGTGCTTATTGATTATTTACACTTATATTTAAAGTCAGTTTAAACCTAAAGTGTATTTGTAGTTATTGTGAAGATGGCTGTGTCCAAATCAACAAATGCATACAATCGACAGAAATGGGAGGATGCTGTAAGTATACACTACAACTTAATGTCAAATGTCATGTTAACTCATTTGTGGTACCTATATTAACATTTTGCTTTTTTTTCAGGACTTCCCAATTTTGTGTCAAACGTGTCTTGGAGATAACCCTTACACTCGAATGGTATGTTTTAATATTACATTCTTTTTAAATGACTCATTGCTTTCTGATACCTATGTAATTTGTTTAACTTATATTTAATCTTTATTTCCAGACTAAAGAAAAAAAATGGAAAAGAATGCAAAACCTGTTCACGACCATTCACTGTGTTTCGTTGGTGTCCTGGTGCGAGGATGCGTTTCAAGAAAACAGAGATCTGTCAGACTTGTTCAAAACTCAAGAATGTTTGTCAAACGTGTCTCCTAGATCTTGAGTATGGCTTGCCGATTCAAGTTAGAGATGGTGCTCTTAACATTCAAGACGATTTGCCACGAAATAAAGTCAATAAGGAGTACTATATACAGAATTTGGACAGACAAATGGCTGAAACCGACCCCACACAACCGAGAAACTCTGCGCCAAATTCGAAGGGTGCTAATGGTTTATTGTTGCGTCTGGCGAGAACAGCACCTTATTACAAGCGGAATAGGCCCCGTGTATGTTCGTTCTGGGTGAAAGGACAATGCAGGCGGAGCGAGGAGTGTCCTTATCGGCATGAGAAACCTACTGATCCTGATGATCCTTTAGCGAACCAGAATATCAAAGACAGGTATTTATTGCCAAACTATTCATCTAACGTTATTATTGTATTAAATTAGTAATAATTTAATACTGAGTCACACCATGAATGCCACATTTGGTACCTTCTGACTTTCTATAGGTGATTTGAGGCTTTGAATATTTTATTGTCAGATTCCTGATTTAAATTAAAATAAATCACATGAGGCACTTATTGCAATTTCTGTCTGTATCACCTTCAATATTTTTTACACAAAATGTTGCATGCGCATAGGTACCTACATCTTCCCAAAATACCACAGGCTACCTCTAAATGTGAGGTTTCTATTCCATGTTTTGTGTGCATTATGAGACCTTACGCGTGGACCGCTTTTGCTTCTCTTATAGGTCTAAACCATGATGTCAAGAAACTATAATTATTTTTTAATTTCCAGATATCATGGTGTCAACGATCCTGTGGCTGAGAAACTGATGCGTCGCGCCGCTGCAATGCCGGTCTTGCTCCCACTCGAGGAGAACACTGTCACGACTCTGTACGTTGGAAACCAGATTGTGAAATAAAAATGATAATACCGTATTCAATCTTTTATTTGACTTTTGTTTATTATTACTATCATTTGCCTACCTTTATCCCATTCATTTGGGGTTGGCACAGTATGTTTTCTTTCTCCATTCATCCCTATCCGCTGTAATCTCCACGCTTACATCTCGCTCATTGATCGCAGAAACTAGATAAGTCACAACAACAATAACCTAAAATCTTAAAACGTTTAACTTTGTCGATCATACATCTATCGTGGCCATTTATTATGATTGCGACTTTGTCATCGATATGGTTAAAAGTTGGAACGTGAGTACGAAGCTTAAAGGCCGGTGTTGCCGCTAGTCGAACAAGAAAATAGCCGTAACCGAATTAGAAATTGTAATGTAGATAGATGTTAACTGTGTGAAATTAATGTGAAGGTATGAATTGTTAAGCAGTTCGCATTATACGTTTTATATGAACAGCCACATTGTATTTTCTTCTTCTACTACTAAATTAAGAATAGTTGTTGGCGATGATTAGTGCTTTTACCCTTGTGCAAGCGAACGGTGATCGCTAAATTATAATGTCGATAAGCCGCCCAAGGGATAACATTCATCGGTGCAAATAATATTTCTTCGATTGTTTATACCTGCTTTGTGTGTACTAAACACCTTATCTCAAAACGAGTTAAGTAGTGGAATTACAAAAAATTTTGCAAAATTATTATTTGCTGTTTTATCGTATCTACTCTTATCTCTAACACAATACATTGAATACAAAAGAACAGTTATTTATAGGCCAAGGTAGGCACAAGGATGACCTTTTACCTGCTTTTCTTTGAATAATTGGATACCCCTTATCACATCCCTTACCTTAAATCTAATCTGGTTCGCAGGTGCAGGCCGCAGCGAAAGTGTATTTGCTAGATATCTATATGACATCGAAAATACCACAGTAACCACCAAGCCAATCAGGCGTATATGTATATTTTATATATAGGTTGTTAATAATATCATCATCATCATCTTGGCGTTATGTCCGTTCCGGTTGCGCCCCAGCGCAACACGCGAGGGCCCAGGCTCCGCTTTCCTGCTATTTTTGGCCCACCTCGCTCGGTCTTCCTTAGTGGTGAGCTTATTGGCACGTATATCATTCTTGACTGCGTCAAGCTATTGCTTCTTGGGCCGGCCTCTCCTTCTCGTGTCCGGCGGGGGCGGCATGGCCAGACACTTGTTCCCCACATTACTTACCGGGCAAATACGAGGTCCATCTTCCCAGAACTCGGCCGGAACCCATACTGACACTCCGAGATTGTACACTTCCGTCGGATCCGAGAGTCCACAATGCGTTCGAAGAGCTTCATGGTGTGAGACATCTGCAGTAATTATACTCAGCCTTCATTGGTCGGGTAGCCGGACGAGAGCCCATCGATTTCCATGCCTCTATATGTACTCCATCGGGCCCAACAGCTTTTGGATTCACCATGCGGCGAAATGCCGTCTCGACTTCCTCAGGCAGTATTGGTGCCACAAGTTCTTGGTTCCGAGGGAGGACCGGTGGCTGCACCTCTTTGTGCTGCTTATTGAGCAGCTCATGGAAGTACGAGCGCCATCTCTCCTTCACCGCGCAGTCATCGCAAAACTGGTTACCGATGGGGTCATTAACACAGCGGCACGTAGAAATTTCCTGAGCCGCTGTAACCCTCGATCGTGCCAACTTGTAAATGAATTTCTGCCCCTCAGACGATTCCAACTTATCATACAATGGACGTAAGTGGTCTCGTCCGGCTCTAGCTACCGCTCGTTTGCTATCCCTGTGCGCTGCGTGGTCTTCAGAAGATCTGGACGCAGGCCACTTTTTTAAGAGGGCTTTCTTCAGCATAGTCTCTCTCTGGACGGTATCGTTCCACCACCAGGTCTCCTTGTCAAGGCTGCGACCATCCCTAGAAACACCCAGCACCGTCCGCGCTACCCATGCGATAGCTGTCTGAATTCTGTCCCAAATTTGTTGGACGGGATCACCGTCTGTCGCAACACTAAGGTCGCTGATAGTGACCGATTTCGATCTCGTGGGACTTGGCTCCTTAAAGCAGCCACAACCGGGTTTGGCATCGGCACTGCTCCAGGTATTTGCCTCGAGGCTTAACGCGCAGGTCCATCACAAGGACGCGTTGTTGGGCAGTGAGACTCACTCCGGGTATAACTTTACAGGTGGCTACTTTGCCAATATTGTCTCCCTGAGTGAGAAAGTAATCGATCTGGGTGGCGCTACTTACACTCTTGAAGGTGATCACATGCTCGGATTTATTTTAGAAAAACGTGTTTACGATTGCCAAATCGGCAACCGCATACGTCCGAAGAATTTTTCCCCCTTCTGCGTTGCGGCTCCCAATGCAAAAACTACCGTGAACACAGCCAAACTCCTCACACTTCTCATCCACATGACCGTTTAGCACCCTGTGACAACGGAATGTTTCGTAGTACTTCCCCGAATTGTTCCCAGAACAGCACCTTATCCGCATCGCTGCAAACGACCTGTGGAGCGTGGGCGCTTATCAAATTGGTCACAACGCCTTCGAGAAGCACTTCACAACCATAAGGCGGCCGCTTATACGAGTTAATATGCTTTTCTATTTTCAGCAGGAATCACCCGCTATGCAGACTAGTATTGGTCAGGGGTGAATCCGCCGATCTCCGATAGTACGCCGTCATTTTGATCCTATTATGTGGAATGACGTCACAATATCCAATTCGAATATGCTCTACTCCAATAGAGCCTACCCAGTAAAATTGAGTTGGTTATAATCTAACTGCATCAATGTTTCGAATTAGATATTGTAACATCATTCCACAAGTTGAGATAAAGATGACGGCGTACTATCGGAGCTCGGCGGTACCACCCCAGGCCAAGTCTAGAACAGCTCGTCTTCATAATCGACGAAATCGATTTCCTTGCAGAAGTTGTTAGGCTTATGCGTGGTCGGGTGGTTTTGTAGGCGTCTCCTGTAGGAACTGCTGAACACGGGCGTAGTCATGTTTTGATTGTGGGGGGGGGGAGGGTTCAAGATTAATGTGCATAAATTTCGATTTGTATCCCCATCCCTTCTTAAAACATGGGATAATCGTAATAAAAGTAACCAAATTCATATTAAGAGACTTAGGATGTTCGCAATAAATGTAACTCAAATTGAAAAATGACCGAGCATAGCGAGCTTAAAGTTTTTTTAATTTTGCTACAAGTTTGAAATAAACCAATTTCTGAGTGTACGCAGCGAGCTCGGCTCGGACTTTTTGATATACCTGTACAGGGTATTTCATAATATATGTATAAAGCCGTGAACTGAATGTAGTGCTAAACGTATTAAAACGATAGGTACAATTATTTTTTTCTTGCGTGGAATAGTTAGCGAGAAAATGACTATCGAACTTTTTCTTTTTCAATGTCGATAATGAAATTTTGAAAACGAAAGATCGCATCTCTAGAAATCAGTTGTAATAGGTTACTCAAGTTCATAATCAGGTCATTCAACCGAAGACTACAAATTAACCGATAGGATATAGGTGTTGTCTCTTTAAGTTTTTTCTGCCTACCGTTTCATATGAGTTTTAAAATTCAATCTAAGGATCACTACGATCAATACCTGAAGTGGCTGGTTAAAAAAATTATTATCATAAGCAGCTCGTGAGTTGCCTGGCACAAAAACAAGACATTTCGATGCTTGTTTCTACTTTAATTTATTCGTTTGTTTTTTTTTGTCTTCAACACAATGTTCGCACATAGGTACATAGTCGACAAACTAATTGCGAAAACTCAATAAACATTAGTAGGCAAAAAAGTCACAGCTTGATTTCGCGTCTGCGCCATATCTTCTATTATACTGTTGTAGGCTATCATGACTAAAGCAGGTGGACTAGGTACGGGATACTGATATCATAGGGTGTCCAAAAATTTTAATATTTTTGGAAAGTGTTTGACATCAAAAGGACAGGATATTGTTGTTACAATTTTTGGTCTATTTTTTTACATAGTCTACTTCCCGTTGAATGCATGCGGTGAGCTTTTACACAAGTTTATGCACTCCTCGAAGAATTTTTACGCCAGTTCCGAAATAAGGAAAGACGTCATTTCAGTTCCCACCTATTTAATAGTAATAATTAAATTCTACTCATGTATAAATTCAAGAAGGTGAATATTCAATTTGAAAAGCTGAAAAACTACCTAGCAACACTATTTACTTACTAGGTACGGTCAGGAGACCCGGTTTTAACATTTAGTCAATTTACTAGTAACAGACGCTACGATTTGCCTGGAGCCGACCAACCATTAGTTGCAGTCGATACTAATCCTTACGAAGTACAAAATAAAGCAGCTTTTGGGTTAATACGGATACGCGGGCATGCCGTCCTTGGTCGGACGTCCGACCACGTATTCCGCACTCGAAAGCAACTATTTTATCCTTTGTAAGGATTAGTATCAACTACAAGTAACGGTTAGTTGGCTCCAGAAAAAGGGGAACGTCTGTTACCAGTTTTTAGTGTCAACAACGCTTAAGAAACAAACATGTACCTAGTGGCCTAGTGGCAGTACAATTACTTGTTTTATGCTACGTAGTGATAGTCCACCTGAAGGCAAGCGGTAACCGTCGCCCATAACATCTACGATTCAAGCATTTAGGTTGCAGGCAACAAAAATGCAGAACAACAGATGCGTTGCCACTGTGAGGACTAATGCGCTTATTACACCTGGCTAAATTCAGTCGACTAAATTCAGAAGCAAAAACCGTGAAAGGAAATCAAAGTGGAATGTATTGCTCATAGTATAAGGTCCATTTTTGTATCATTATTATTATCTGACGTGTCGCTCCGCTCTTTATAAGACGTGATTTAAAAATGGACTTTATTTTGTGTGCAATACATTCTACTTTCATAAGCTCTTACAGTTTTTGCTTCTGAATTTAGACGACTAAATTTAGCCAAATGTAATAAGCGCATAATATGAAATGCGTCATGCCAGTATTTGCGCAATGGGATATTGTGATGGTCCCCCCTAATATGAGCCATTACGTCCCCAGATGAGGTGGTCCTAGAGTCGATCTAGAAACCTAGCGTTGGTCGATGGAGTCTCGCGTGTCACATGAAGCGGTCTCACCGTCGTGTGTAAGTCCAATATAAAGTGGGTTGTACATAGGCCGTCAACGACAGTCCATTTAACTTTATGAAATTAGGATTTTATGTAGGTTTATAAATGCCTTAAACTGTAATGTTAATTTATTTCTAATGTCTATGTAAAATGAGATGACAGAAACTTGCAATAAAACTCTACTACGTCAATGGCAA
The DNA here is from genome assembly GCA_907269095.1 of Blastobasis adustella. Taxonomy (NCBI): domain Eukaryota; kingdom Metazoa; phylum Arthropoda; class Insecta; order Lepidoptera; family Blastobasidae; genus Blastobasis; species Blastobasis adustella. Next base: position 836,230 of record OU026120.1, read on the forward strand.
TGATTCGAGTGATATATAAATATAGTTTTAGTTATAAGACAGCAAGTTGAGCCCCCTGAAGTGGGTCACAAAGGAGCCAGTCTCCCAGCCGATATTAGTCAGTTACTAGGACCTTTTAACGTGTACCTGCTTCCTTTCATGTGCTCCAAGGAGTACCACGATGGTGGGTGTCGAAGCTTTCTGATCCCCAAGGTTCCCTAAGCTTGCCTTGGCCTGGCAAGATAACTAGGTATATCCTTTGATATACCGCTGTCAATCGTTATAACCCCGTAGGGTTATCATACTCATATATTTAAACCACATCCGCTCTTCATCTGAGAATGGGGCACCCCTTTTTATTTTCCTTTCTTTTTTTCTTTTCAATTTTGGATCCTTTGGACAGCTAGTTCCCTACGTTTCACGAGATGAAGGATCGCAACAACGGTGGTGTCTCAATCTTACTGAATATAGAACCAACTAGGGCTTGATAAGTATTACTTTAAATCAAAACTCGAATGCCATGCGTTAAATTGCAAGAAGTTATATGGATATTTGTATTGACTTTCTCTAAAGCAAATGAGTTTATTTAAGGCATTTAAGTACCATTAGTCCAGATTGCAGTTACTTGTAACAATGCTGGGTAATTTAGAAACCCAACTTAGGGCCAACTTAGAAAGTAATTTACTGAAAATAAGTCAAGGTATGCGGGAATATGAATTAAAGTCACAGGTAGAGTTTAAAGGATAAATATACGTTTATTTAAAAACTATTTTATTATTTTAACCAAGAATTTCTGACAATAAAGAAATTCGTGATTCTGACCGAACGATTCCTAGGGCCAATACCTATCGGAACTGGAAAACGGGTCAGTCCGCAAAAACCAGTTCCGCCCAATTAAATCTAATTATAGTTAATTAATGAATTAATATCTTAATTCATATTATTTAAACAATTATCTGTTCATATCAAATCATTTCATCTACACAATTGAAAGACAAAGCGTCATACTTGGTTTGTAAAGTTAAGACATATAATCAAACATATTAAGCTTCATTACGTAAATTAATATGAAACAATTAATCGATATAAATTATAACTTATCAATCAAGTATTCGACACATTAACGCTGCGCGTTACTAACAGGCTAGTCATGTGGAGATTTATCAACTCACATACATTTTGGTCTAATAATAATATAGATTATAGGTATATTCGTTAATTAGACTAGTCGTTTAAGCTGGGACAGCCCATACGCCTTTTGGTCTAATAACATTATGAATAAACCGTTGGTTTAAGCTATTACATATATTTATTACCAAACATTTATGTAGAATACAATCAAACAATATATATTTTGAGGTATTCGTTATTGATGATGATTTCAATATAAGTACATTACGAAATTCCCAAGCGTCGCATTTTAGACATAAGTAGGTTTGATATCATTTTATTCAAATAATGCCAAATTACGACTATATCACGCAGGGATGAGTTAACGTGATGATTAACGTTAACGAGAATTACGCGCGATATATACATATACATAGGCTTTGGTTGAATATAATCAAACAATAGCAGACATTCATCTCATACAGAGATATATCAAACAAATTAATTACTTGATTGGATGATGAAAGACATAGGCTTCGGTATATTTATTCTAATAATACCATGCTCAAATTATCTCACGTAGAGATAATTCATAGTTAATAATTACAGTTAAAACTAAATGTAAATGTCAATCGATTGGGTAAATTTTACTTCCCATCTAGACTGAGTTAAACTATGTTATAGAAATCTTTAGTAGTGAGGATATAAATGAAAATTGATGAAATTGATAAATGTAATTAATCTGTTCGATACATTATAGACCCAAACCATTTATGTAAATATAATAGGTGTCAACTTAACTTTTGTCGCCGACAGCAAATATACACTGACTCTAATTTATAGTAAATTAAAATATTATTGAATTATACATTATTAAACATTATGATCTCATTCTAATATTTGTTCCGCTGCTCGCCCAGCCGCCTCGCTCCACCACCTAACTAATAGCAAAGTAGACTAATTCAAATTACTGTAGCAAACTCTAATAAATAAGATCTTTGTCTTTACGACTTTGCTTTCTCATCTCATGTCTGTCAGTAATGTTTCAGGGTCGCGTAGGTAATCGTACCTATCTGCCATGAGATTTTTTGATATACATACTTCATTATACAGGGTGTTTCATAATATATGTATAAAGCCGTGAACTGGGTGGAGTGCTACACGTATTAAAACGATAGGTACAATCATTTTTTTCTTGCGTGGAATAGTTAGCGAGAAAATGACTATCGAACTTTTTCTTTTTCAATGTCGATAATGACATTTTAAAAACGAAAGACCGCATCTCTAGAAATCAGTTGTAATAGGTTACTCAAGTTCATAATCAGGTCAATCAACCGCCGACAAACGCCCCGCCGCCACGGGCCGAGGCGAGCCGGCCTCTGGCGGTGCCTTTGATCTACGGCGCGGCTTCCATTGACGAAATTTACCTACTTTCGTGTCGTGTTCGTTCATTCGGTTTTAGCTTTTCGCGTGATCGAAGTGATTACTTGTTGCGTTGTATGTGTAGGATACCTAAGTACCTACTGTGAAGATAACTGTGATAAGAGTGTTAACGATATGAATGAATAAATATTTATTTTGATATTATTTTTAATGCTTCAGGTACCAGCATTAACGTAGTCTTCAGCGTCTGTGTTCAGCGTTCAACAGTTTAAGTATTGTGATAATCATTATTCTATGCATGAGTGCAAACTAGCAGTAGGCCAAACACCATGCTACCTACCTACTTACGTATTGCATAGCAACCAGTTAATGACCTGGTTTTGCTCTCGCGCACGAGAGCCTAGGGTCGACTGCCATCTGACACTCCTGAGTTCTGCCTGACCCTGCTACCAGAGAAACTTGATTGCCTGACCAGATTGGATCATGGTTAGACATTCAGTCGCCTAAATGTGCAGGTTTCATCACGATATTTTCCGTCATTGTTAAAGCATCGGTTAGTATTTAACTAATGTAAGTACATAAGTCAGAAAAGAGTCACTGGTACATGGCGGCAGTGGGATTCGAACCCGGTACCTCTCGCGTACGAGTCATACCTATTGAAAATAATTTGTGTAGGTAACTTCCTAGTTAATTTAGTAGATCTTATGCGCTTATTACATTTGGCTAAATTTAGTCGTCTTAATTTAGAAGCAAAAAGCGTGAGAGCATATCAAAGTAAAATGTATTGCTCATAGAATAAGGCCCATTTTAGTATCACGCCTTTTGAAAAACAGAGCGACGCGTAACATAATACGAGTGATACAAAAATGAACCTTATTCTATGAGCAATACATTCCACTTCGATTTACTCTCACGCCTTTTGCTTCTGAATTTAGTTGACTGAATTTAGTCAGGTGTAATAAGCGTATTATTCATGTAGATAAGTAGGTAACATTTAGTTCGACGCCTGGTAGTAAGATGTAGGAGGTTCGTTTGTTTTGATATGGATGGCATGAGCTTATTAAACTCCACCTTATGGTGCGTACACACTCAACGTAACTGCGTTTGGTCGATTGCTTCTATCCGTTTAATGTTACCGCCACGCTGCGCTGCGGATCGCCGGCCGGCACGCGCCAACAAACAAACGGTCGCACGAGGTTATTGAACTGCTCCTTGTAGAAGCATCAACTTGAAATAGAGCTGCGCTTCAACGTAGTCGATATGATTATTTTTCTTTAAAAACGAAGATTGTTTAATGAAAATTAAAATTCAATGTCCGGATAATTTGAAGTCGCTAGTGTACTCTTTGCAAGCTTTACTTTAACACCCTTTCGGCTTTATACATATATTATGAAACACCCTGTATATATTGTCGTTTATTTTATATATGTTGTGTGCAATAAATTGTTAAATTGTTGGTTGTCATGTCTAAAATGTTGACACGGTCTACTACCGCATATTTAAATTTAATTTTTAATGTGTGTGTACATATTTTAGTATCAAGTGAAATAAATAAAATACCCTAGCGCCGCCGGCCGTAATAAATGTAACATATATAAAGCAAATATTGTAGGTAGTGGAGCTTAATACAGAACCCTCTACTGATGTTGGGAAGGCTCAAACTCTCAGTAGATTGTTATCGGCTATTAATGATGATTAAAATGCGTAAGAAAGATTTCACGAACATTTCTCATCATCTAAAATTAACTAAATGATTCTTAGTTGATGGAGCTATACCTGTAAATATCCCATGCTTCACCTAGTTGGACAACTTAGGTTACCTAGGTGGAGCACGGACACAAACGCAATTTTAGAAATTACTGTCTAGGTTACTGTCATTGTACCAAATTACCCGATAAAATAGTGGTAAGCAAATGTAATCTAACAGCGTTATCATAAGGATTATTATTATCCCACTGTTGGATTCGCTTAAGCCTCATTTTATCAAATAAATAAAATCAAAATTACGGTGAATCTAACAGGAGAACGTAATAGGAATCCTTTTGTGAGCGCCGTCGCGCCGACAAACGCCGCGCCGCCACGGATCTAGGCGAGCCGGCACTGTGGCGGTGCGTTTGACCTACGGCGCGGCTTTCATTGACGAAATTTACCTACTTTCGTGTCGTGTTCGTTCATTCGGTTTTTAGCTTTTCACGTGATCGGTGTGATTGTTTGTTGCGTTGTATGTCTAGGATACCTAAGTACTGTAAAGATATGAGTGAATGAATGATTTATTGCTTAAGGTACCAACATTAACGTAGCCTTGTTTGTGTACAATGTTTAACAGTTTAAGTATTGTGATAATCATTGTTCTATGCATGAGTGCAAGCTAGCAGTAGGCCAAACACCATGCTACCTACCAACTTATGTATTGCATAGCAACCAGAGCCTGCGTAGTGTTGTGTATCTGTGTGTATGGAGTGTACCTACCTACCTACGCTACGATACGAGTGCAAGCTTACTTGATAGTTAATACCTATCAGTCATCTGGGCCTCAAGAAAGCAAGAAAGTATGGTTTAACCGCGCTGGCACCTGACGCTGTTTGTTTTTATAAAATAACTTTAGAAAGGTAGGTACCTACATGCTTTAAAGGTCTAGGTTCTAGGAGGGGCCCGTGTTAGTAGGGACCTAGTACTTAACTATCTGTGTAGAGCATTTTGTCAATTGAACGAAAGCCGTTTCAGTTTAGTAGATATCTACTTAAGTAGGTAGGTAGGTAGCTGACTATGTTTATTTTTATGTAGTTTAAGTACCTAGGTACCTATCTGCGGCAGTCCACACCGCGGCTCCGGCTGTCTCCCAGACTGATTAACATTTTGTTTTGTTTTGTATTTACTTAGGTTCCTACCTACCTAACCCACATAGATACTGTTTTTAGACCTATAGTTAATAAATAAGTATTATGAATTTAATTCTTATTTTACCTTTGTTGTGCTGGGGTGGTTTGCCCTGTTATGTACCTAGTAGAAATCATCTCGGTGTTAATGACCTGGTTTTTCTCTCGCGCACGAGAACCTGAGGTCCGCCATGACCATGATACAGGATTTCGTATTTCAGTACTTACAGTGGAGCGACTGCCATGTGACAGTCCTGACTTCTGCCTGACCCCGCTACCAGAGGAACTTGATTACCTGACCAGATTGGATCATTCAGTCGCCTAAATGTGCAGGTTTCATCACGATGTTTTATGTCACCGTAAAAGCATCGGTTAGTATTCAACTAATGTAAGTACAGAAAAGAGTCACTGGTACATGGCGGCAGTGGAATACGAACCCGGTACCACTCGCGTACGTGTCGGATACCGTAATTTCAGGCCACCGACGCTCCAACTATTTGAACATACCTACCTATTGAAAATAATTTGTGTAGTAACATTTAGTTCGACGCCTATTATTAAGATTTAGGAGGTTCGTTTGTTTTGCTATGGATGGCATGAGCTAATTAAACTCCTCCTTATGGTATGTACACACTCAACGCACGCCAACGAAGTGCTGTCGGCCGAATTGGCCGTTCGCACGTTGGCACGTTCTTTGGACTTCTAAGGTCTTGCATTTCGTGGTCAAGCAAGTAGCTTTGCAAGCTTTAAGAGATTTTACCGATTCTGGCTCGTATTCGCACGTTTGTTCGTTGGCCTTCGGTATCCGCCGAAACTGCGTTTGGTCGATTGCTTCTATCCGTTTAATAGGGGTCGCACGAGGTTATTAAACTGCTCCTTGTAGGAGCATCAACTTGAAATAGAGCTGCGCTACAACGTAGTCGAAATGGTTGTTTTTCTTTAAAAACAAAGATTTTTTATGAAAATTAAATGTCCGGATAATATGAAGTCACCAGTGTACTCTTTGCAAGCTATACTTTAACACCATTTCGGCTTTATACATGTATTACGTAACACCCTGTATATTAGCTCTTAAAATCCGAATTAAAAAGGCGGTGTGGTTGAAGTAAAAATTGAAAAAGTGAGCGATCGTATCGAATTCTGGTTAAAAAGAGCTGGAGCGAACTTATTAAATAAATCCAATGAATGAGCGAGTGCAGTGCGCTCAGAATTTTATGTATTTTTCATGTTAAAATACGGATTGATTACGCGGCACAGATGGTGTGAAATAATTTTGGGGGTGGTGGTTTGAGTCCCTTGCAGCTATCGCAGGGTGTGAGCAGATGCTGGCGGGAGAGGCGGAACTACGTTGCTCCAACGTTGCCAGCCGGTTGAGGATGGCGTCCATGGTCGCCGCTAAAGAACCTAGATCGGGATAAATACTGGGCGATGGCGCGCGCTCTCGCGGTGGTTTTCTACTTGACAGATATGAAGCTCGGCGGCTGATGGCTTTCGAATCCCACTTCTGATTTTAGAAGAGATTGAAATTTATAAAAAAATAAGAAAAACTACCAACAAATAAACAATTGAAATTTTTTTATTTAAATTAAAACGAAATAAACAAGTGGATACTTAATTACTACGCGAAACAGAAATTAGCACGGAAAATGAAAGTTATTCGAGCGCGCGCCGCAGGCAAAATAGGCCGATCCATTGTCCCGCTTGTTCTTATATAGGGTCGTAGACTGGTGGCGCCCTCTGCACGGAGAACGCAGCTAACAGTAGTTTATTCGGAGCTTAGGACGGCAGATTTATGTAGTATATTTGTTCTGAATTTAAACTTTTAGACCGCAGCGTTCTAGACCTCACTCCGCAGGTCTCGCGGAAGATCAGCGCCGCGGCTTCGGCCGTGGCTCATGCTGAGTGAGGTCCTTTTGTTGACAAGGTGTGCCACAGCACAGCGATTCCGAATCGATTTATAAATTTTGTTATTTGTTATAAATGTTTTTTATTTGTATGATTATTGTTTATTTAAATTATGTGATTGTTGTAATTTGGTGTCCTTGTTAATCAATAAATGTCATTCATTCATTCATTCATTCATTCAAGTTGTTGACGACTATACATACCTATGACAAATAGTCCAGCTAGGCAGGTCCGATTTCGAGAAAGAGGTCAATCGACGAATCCAACTCTATTGGGCAGCGTTCGGGTAGCTACGTGATTATGTTTTCGTCCCAACTACCGCAGTGTCTCAAGACGAAGGTCTTTGACCAATGTGTGTTGCCAGTGATGACTTGCGGAACTGAACCGTGACCGCTAACTGTGGGCCTTATAAGAAAGCTCACTGTTAGCCAAAGGGCAATCGAAAGAGCTACCTATGCTCGGAGTCTCTTTGCGTGATCGAATCAGAAATGAGGAGATTCACAAGCGAACTAAGGTCACCGACATAACTCTAAGGATTGCCAGACTGAAGTGGCAGTGGGCAGGGCGCATAGCTCGAACAACAGATGGTCGATGGGGCAGTAAAGTTCTCGAGTGGCGACCACGTACCGGAAGATGCAGCGTGGGTAGGCCTCCTACAAGGTAGACCGACGAACTGGTAAAGATCGCAGGTATCAGCTGGATGCGGAAAGCACAGGACCAGCCTTTGTGGAGATCTCTGGGGGAGGCCTATGCCCAGCAGTAGGCGTTTTCTGGGAATATGATGATGAACCTTTACTGCTGCAGTCGATATTGTTAAGTACTTCGAGCTTCTTTTTCATTTTTTCATCCATGTTGGACCAAGTTACTTACTTTAGAGTGAGTTAGGCATTTCTTTACAAAAAGAAAACAAAAAACGACTAACGGTTCAAAAGCTCAGGCACGAATGTCACTATAAAGTTTTAAAAAGGGGTTGTGGAAAATAAAGGAATTTACTCATACAGCCAAAGACTCTGAATCTGACAAAGGATCTGTTAAAACCACACAAAACAGCTTGGACATTTCATAACAAAAACTGGGTCCTATATAATGGAACTACCATATAGATGCCTTATGTGCTAGGCTAAATTCCGCCTACTACGCTGTATCACGTCTCTCGCGTACACTCTCCTCGCAAAATCTGCTATCAACGTACTATGGGTATTTCCATTGTCACCTGACGTATGGGATAGACCTGTGGGGGATGGCTGCTGACAGGGACCGGCCCTTCACAATACAGAAGAAAGTCGTACGTATGATGTGTCGGGTACCACCTGATGAGCCAGCACGCGAGTTGTTTGTTAGATTGGGAATCCTGACTGTTCCTTCCCTATTCATACTAGAAATTGCTAAATACGTATGGAAGAACCCAGCCGAGTTCCCTGTCGCTGAACGGTTCTCGGCGCGACGGAAATGCCAACTCCAAACTTTTACGTGTAGATTGCAAAAATCTGAGAACTCTCTTAGGGGTATTGGTCCACGTATTTTCAACAAAATCCCTGATGAGATAAAACGTTCATCATCATTATGTGGGTTCAAACACAAGCTTAAGGTATTTCTGGCGGGGAAGGCCTATTACTCAGTGAGGGAATTCCTTGACGGATGAACACTAGGTGCGATAGTTAGGTATCATTTTTAATTTCATTGACAATTTAATACTGACATTAACTATTTTTAATTGTATTTTTAATTATTATTATGACATTTACATGAACTGATTTGAATTAACATGACATTTTGAATTAATTGTTTATAATATTTTATTAATATAATGACATAATTATTATCATTAATCTAATTATTAAATTTTGATGATTATTTATTGTTCTAATGAATGTTAATATTTCAATATTGAAATTAACGATATGTGTTAATTTTATTCTATTGATAACTGAAATGACGATGTATATTTAATACTATAAATAAATGAATATGAATATGAATATAATTTGTTTTACTAAAAAGATCCAAACTGTTTGGTTGACTTGATGTCATGCGTTTGTGTAGTGTTGATGGTACCGAACTACTTAAAAAATATCCATTTTATTAATTTTAGAAGAACCAAGCAATTTGGATCCAGCATAGGTTTTTCTTCTACTTAAACTAAATACGCAAGATGGATCCAAGTGGCATGGTTCCTTTGAATTAATTGAAAATGGCTTTTCATAATAGAACTATGTGACTCGGATCTTTTAATCAATTTTTTAATGCTAATATAGAGTTTGGTATCCTTATTGACCTTAAAAATTTATGGTTTAATAGTCAAATCATTTTCATACTTATTGGGTAGATGTAAATGTCAAATTAGAGTGTTTCTACGCAAATAACTCAATTTTACCCAAGTTGCGGGTTGGATCTTTTATGCATAACAACGTCCAATCATAGGAAACGAAGCTGTCAATAGAACAGATACATTCGAATTTCTCGGAACGAGTTACAGCACGACTCTGGCGATATCGGCTTTGATGTCAAGTCTCGAATCTCTGCAGCTTGGGCCAAATGGCGCGAGCTCAAGGCGGTTACCTGTGAACCTAAAATCCCGATCAAGCTCAAGAGGCTAATATCATCATCATCATCCTCGCGTGATGTCCCGGTTTCGCCCCCGTGCAGCACGCGAGGGCCAGGGTCTACCTTCCTGGCCTACCTCGCTCGGTCTTCGGCATCTCTCGTGGAGAGCTTATTGGCACGCATATCATTCTTGACTACGTCTACCCATCGCTTCTTGGGCCGGCCTCTCCTTCCTGTGCCCGGCGGGGGCGGTATAGCCAGACACTTGTTCCCAACATAACTAGCCGGTCTGCGCAAGACATGGCCATACCATCGAAGGCGGCACTCTTGCAGCTTATCTGCGATGTCACGGACGCCAAGGCTACTTCGAATGTGGGCGTTTCGAACCCGATCCTTCCGTGAAACTCCACACATCCACCGCAGCATCTTCATTTCCGTGACGCGCAGCTCCTGCTTGTGTCGCTCTAACAGGGGCCATGTCTCGCTACCGTAAAGAAGATCAGGTTTAACGATGGTCTTATAGACCTGTCCCTTCAACTTTATCGGCATTTTCGGGTCATAAATGACACCTGTTACCTCCCGCCATTTGGCCCTAGCAGCGGATATTCAGGCCTTGATGTCGCCATCGATGTCCCCGGTTGAGCTAAGCACAGATCCCAAGTATTTCACCTGATCCGTGCACTTGACTTCCTCATCGCCTATGTGCACGGGTAGGGGATCTGCACTGTTGCAGGCCATGTACTCTGTATTCGCCACATTTATCTTCAGACCGCCGTTTTCAAGTGACTCCTTCCACTTTTTTACACGTTGGATTAGCCGCCCCTTGTCAGAGCCTGTCAGCGCGATATCGTCAGCATACATGAGCAGCCATGGAGGTACCTCATGATAATCTCGGATGCTGTCTGACAATATGTCTAATATCACGTTGAGCAGAAGTGGGCTGAGCACAGAGCCCTGGTGTACCCCAACGGTAATCGGGAACAGTTTGGTGTCACCAACGGCAGTCCTTACTATGGAATCGGAATCGTGGTACATGTCTCAGATAATGTCAATATAGGCCTCAAGTATCGACTTGGACCGCAACGCCCACCATATCATCTTCCGAGGGATACAGTCAAAGGCCTTCTGCATATCCAGAAACAGGAAATGCAGAGGTGTGTTCTTTGATCTGTATCCCTCCATGAGAGTTCTCAAGGCATATACGGGGTCCATGGTCCCACAACTCGGCCGAAACCCATACTGACACTCCGAGATTGTACACTCCCGTCGGATCCGAGAGTCCACAATGCGTTCGAAGAGCTTCATGGTGTGAGACATCACCTTTATACCGCGGTAGTTGGTGCACTCCCGCACCGAGCCCTTGCCCTTATAGACTGGAGTAATAATACTTAGCCTCCATTGGTCTGGTATCTTCCCGGTGCGGAGAATGTGGTCATAAAGGTCGGTTAAGATGCTCACACCACGATAGCCCATCGATTTCCACGCATCGATAGGCACTCCATCGGGCCCGACAGCTTTCCGATTCTTCATGAGGCGAAGAGCCGTCTCGACTTCCTCAGGCGTTATCGGTGGCACAAGTCCTTGGTTCCGAGGGAGGTCCGGGGGCTGCACCTCTTTGTGCTGCTTGTTGAGCAGCTCGTGGAAGTACGAGCGCCATCTCTCCTTTACCGCTCGGTCACCGCATAACAGGTCACCGCTAGGGTCATTAACACAGCGGCACGTGGAAATGTCCTGTGCCGCTTTAACCCTCGATCGTGCCAACTTGTAAATGAGTTTCTGCCCCTCAGACGATTCCAACTTATCGTATAAAGGACGTAAGTGGTCTCGTCTGGCACTGGCAACCGCTCGTTTGCTGGCACGTTTGGCATCCTTGTACGCAGCGTGGTCTTTAGGAGATCTGGACGCTTGCCACTTTTTAAAGAGGGCTTTCTTCAGCCTGTGTTGCTTAAGACCCGGGGATACGTAGTAAATAAGAAAAAAAGGTCAGAAAAGAGGTCCCGCTGAAGTCTCAAGAAGCGATGTATTGACATCGCCGAGTTGGATGCGAGAGCCAATGGCTTACGACGCAAGGATACCCAAGACCATGCGAAATAGAGGAGAATGATTTGGAAAACTGCTTCTACCAGCCGGGACTGACCGCTCGGGTGATAATGATAATCTACGTCAAAATTGTGAATGATAAAATATTCCATCAATATTTATACTTTTATGTTTATTTTTTATCTAGCCGTGTGGTATCCGACAGAATAGAATAGCACCAACTTCTTACACTCGTGGGTGTCGTACAAAACCACTAATATTTTCGAGGCAAAAGATCTAGTCTCTATAGACTGCAAAATGTGCAGCAGCGTTTTCCATTGGTAAATTTATAACACTGCGATCTCCAACCCGCCTGCGATGCGTGGAGATGATGGCACTTACTAATAGGAAGAGGCCCTCAGTTCTGCAGTGGACTGATATGGGCTGTAATGATGATTTATACATTTGTCCCATTTAGTAGCTTAAATTCGTAGCTCGCGTGTAGTAGGTATGAAATGGAAATTAAAATATACCCCCATTAAGCCAGGTGCCAAATGGATTGGTTTGTGATAAGTTGCTTTATTAATTATGAGTATATTCGAAACGACAGTACAGTTTTCTTTTCATATTTATTCAACTTCGCTTTTTTTAATATGTAAATGAATCAATTACCTAATAAACATCATCATCCCGCTCCGGCCATGTACCAATGACTGTTTTCTGAGTTATGTACATTAGTTGAATACTAACCGATGCTCTTACGGTGAGGGAAAACATGTGATGAAACCTGCACATTTAGGCGACTGAATGTGTAACCATGATCAAATCTGGTCAGGTTCCCCTGGTAGCAGGGTTGTCAGATGGCAGTCGCTCCACTGTAATTACTTGTCCTGTCAAATCCTGGATCATGGTCAAGGCGGACCCCGGGCTCTCGTTCTTGAGAGCACAACCGGGACATTAACGCCAAGATGATGATGATGATGATGACCTAATAAACATCAAAAAACAGATTATAACAATGATATACAGGGTGTTTCATAATATATGTATAAAGCCGTGAACTGGATGGAGTGCTAAACGTATTAAAACGATAGGTACAATAATTTTTTTCTTGCGTGGAAATGACTATCGAACTTTTACTTTTTCAATGTCGATAATGACATTTTGAAATCGAAACACCGCATCTCTAGAAATCAGTTGTAATAGGTTGCTTAAGTTCATAATCAGGTCAATCAACCGAAGACTACAAATTTACCAATTACAGATAGGATATAAGTTTTGTCTTTTGAAGTCTTTTCTGCCTACCGCTTCATATGAGTTTTAAAATTCAATCTAAAGATCACTACGATCAATACATGAAGTGGCTGGTTAATAAAATTATTATCATAAGCAGCTCGTGAGTAGCCTGGCACAAAAACAAGACATTTCAATGCTTGTTTCTACTTTAATTAATTGTTTGTTTTTTTGCCTTCAACACAATGTTCGCACATAGTCGACAAACTAATTGTGAAAACACAATAAACATTAGTAGGCAAAAAAGTCACAGCTTGATTTCGCGTCTGCGCCATATCTTCTATTGTACTAGGCTATCATGACTGAAGTAGGTAGACTAGGTACGTGATACTGATATTATAGGGTGTCCAAAATTTTTAATATTTTTAGAAAGTGTTTGACAACAAAAGTACAGGATATTGTTGTTACAATTTTTGGCCTATTTTTTCACATAGTCTACATCCCGTTGAATGCATGTGGTGAGCCTTTGCACAAGTTTATGCACTCCTCGAAGAACTTTTCCGCCAGCTCCGAAATAAGGAAAGACGTCATTTCAGTTCCTACCTATTTAATAGTAATAATTAAATTCTACTCATGTATGAATTCAAGAAATGGAATATTCAATTTGAAAAGCTGAAAAACTACCTAGCAACACTATTTACGTACTAGGTACAGTCAGGAGACCCGGTTTTACCATTTAGTCAATTTACTAGTAACAGACGCTTCGATTTGCCTGGAGCCGACCAACCATCAGTTGCAGTCGATACTAATCCTTACGAAGTATAAAATAAAGCAGCTTTTGGGTTAATACGGATGCGCAAGCATGCCGTCCTTGGTCGGACGTCCGACCACGTATTCCGCACTCAAAAGCAACTATTTTATCCTGCGTAAGGATAAGTATCAACTACAACTAACGGTTAGTTGGTTCCAGAAAAAGGGGAACGTCTGTTACTAGTTTTTAGTGTCAACAACGCTTAAGAAACAAACATGTACCTAGTGGCCTAGCGGCAGTACAATCACTTGTTTTATGCTACGTAGTGATAGTCCACCTGAAGGCAAGCGGTAAACGTCGCCCATAACATCTACGATTCAAGCATTTAGGTTGCAGGCAACAAAAATGCAGAACAACAGATGCGTTGCCACTGTGAGGACTAATGCGCTTATTACACCTTGCCAAATTTAGTCGTCTAAATTCAGAAGCAAAAAGCGTAAAAGGCAATCAAAGTGGAATGTATTGCTCATAGTATAAGGTCCATTTTTGTATCACTTATATTATCTGATGTGTCGTTCCGCTATCCAAAAGGCGTGATTCAAAAATTGACTTTAGTTTTTAGACTAAATTTAGCCAAATGTAATAAGCGCATAAGATGAAATGCGTCATGCCTGTGTTTGCGTTCGCTTATTTTGTGGACACCCCACGTACTAGGCGCAATGGGATATTAAAGAGATCTAAATTATCCGTTTTGTATTTTTTGGTTCGAGGGTTCTGTAAAAAAAAATATTGTAATCAATTATGATTTTAATTCAAAAAGTTCATTCATAGTTCTCTCTAATAATGTAATATCTTTGCTTTTACGAGGTTGCTTTCTCAAGTCATGTCTGTCAGTAATGTTTAAGTGGCGCGTAGGTAATTGTACCTATTTGCCATGACATTTTTCGATACCTACATACATATTTTAGTATCAAGTAAAATAAATAAAATACCCTAGCGCCCCCGGCCGTAATGAATGTAACATAAATTAAAACAAAGACTGTAGGTAGTGGAGCTTAAAACAGAACCCTCTACTGATGTGGGGAAGGCTCAAACTCTCAGTGGATTGTTATCGGCTATTAATGATGATTAAAATGCGTAAGATTTCACGTACATTTCTCATCAACTAAAATTACCCGATAAAATAGTGGTAAGCAAATGTAATCCATCACCGAGATCGTAAGGATTATTATAAGTCCACTGTTGGACTCTTGAGCCTCACTTTATCAAATAAACACAATCAACATTAAGGTGCATCTACCAGGAGAACATAAGAGGCGAAATAAGTACGACCCCTAACACGTGGATCCCTAAAGCATCGGCCGCCGCCGCGCCTCCCGCCACCTACGCCACTGCACGCCTCTCCGAAAGTCGGCCCCGCCACGAGGCCCACGAATCCGCGTGCAGTTTTGGCAGTGTGCGTGCAGCACACTCGGGTGTGCCGTGTACCCGTTTGAACCGAGACGCTGGCGCCGACGGCGCGACTTCTTGTGTTACAATTTACCTATTTTCGAATCGTGTTCGTTTATTAGGTTTTTAGCTTTTCGCGTGATCGGTGTGATTGTTTGTTGCGTTGTATGGATAGGAAACCTAAGTATTGTGAAGATAACTGTGATAAGAATGTTAACGATATGAATGAATGAATGATTTATTGCTTCAGGTACCTCAGGTACATTAACGTAGTCTTGTTTGTGTACAATGTCCAACATTTTAAGTATTGTGATAATCATCATTCAGTGCATAAGTGCAATCAAGCAGTAGACCAAAGACCATGTTACCTACCTACTTACGTATTGCATAGCAACCAGTGAAGTATGGTTAACAGCGCTGGCACCTGACGCTGTTTGTTTTCATAAAATAACTTTTAAAAGGTACGTACCTAAATGCTTTTAAGGTCTAGGTTCTAGCTAGACTAGGAGACGCTACCTACCACCTAATCGTGACGTTAGAAGCGCAACCGTCGCCGTCGATTCTTTTCCGACGGGAAATAGGTAGAAAAGACAGAGCTTCTATCTTTTCATAAAAACATGTAGGTATTTAGTGGAACTTGCCTGTAATGTGTTTCACCAAATCGAGACTCGACTCATAAGTGGTTCCCTTCGCTACATAGGTACTTAGGTGTGGAACCCGTGTTAGTAGGTACTTAGTACTTACCTATATGTGTAGAACTATTTTGTCAATTGAACGATAGCCGTTTCAGTTTAGTAGATATCTATTAAGTAAGTAGGTAGTTAGCCGTGTGGTGTCCGGCAGAGTAGAATAGCACCAACCCCTTACACTCATGGGTGTCGTACAAGGCGACTAATGTTTTCGAGGCAAAAGATAAAGAGTCTCCGTAGTCTGGAAAATGGGCAGCAGCATTTTCCATTGTTATATTTAAATACTGCGATCTCCAACACGCCTGTCAAGCGTGTCAATAACCTCCCCTTTCGTGGGAGAGGCCCAAAGTCCTGCAGTGGACTGTTACGGGCTGTGATGATGAAGTAGGTAGCTGACTATTTTTATTTTTATTTAGTTGAAGTACCTAGGTACCTATCTGCGGCAGTCCACACCGCGGCACCGGCTGTCTCCCAGACTGATTAACATTTTCAATTTCAATTTCAATTTCATTTATTTGCCTTAAATATGGTACATATATTAGAGGTCATAAAGTACAACATTGATCCACATATTTAGTCAGAGGAAGTGACATGCAAACATTTTGTATTTATAATTAACTTAGAAAATAGATACTAACTGGGCCTCTTATATTCAAAAAATGCTTTAACAGTATAAAAGACGTGCTGCATCAACCACTTGCACAGAGCTCGTTTGAATTTATGTACCGGTAATTATCTTATGTCTATTGGTATTTTATTATACATTTGAACACACATGTAATAACAATTTCTTAAGAATAACGTTGAGTGTGGTAACGTATGAACTACTAACATTTGCGCATGCCTGGTACTTCTGGGATACATTTCCTTTGAGATTTAAATAGCTCTTTGTTACATTTTACAAAATAGCATGTTTCTAATATATATAAGCATGCCAGAGGTAGGATATTAGCTTTTATAAATAAAGGTTTACAGGACTCATACGGTGCTATATTATAAATAGCTCTCACACATTTTTTTTGGGCTAAGAAAACCTTGTCTACATCCGTACTATTGCCCAAGATAATAATCCCGTATTGCAATATTGAGTGGACATACCCATAATATGCTGATTTGCAAGTTGTTATACTTGATATGCGTTTTAACTTCTATATGGAATAAGCAAATCTATTAATTTTTGTACAAATATTCTCTACATGTTGTTTCCAATTCAGATTTTTGTCAATAATCACACCTAAAAATGTTATATTATTTTTTATAATATTCAGCTTCCCTAAGGATTTGTCCGTTATAATTAATATTCCAATTAGTCATGTCATTTTTTAAATTAATAAAATCCATATAATATGTCTTTGTTAGGTTTACATGCAATTTATTTTGATTTATCCAATTTACTATTAAGTTCAATGTATTATTTATATCATTCTTATGTGCTTCTAAATCAGTATACAAAATACATTTATGATGTGTCACTTTAGGAAGGTCATTAATATAAACTAAGAAAAACATTTTGTTTTGTTTTTTATTTACTTAGGTTCCTACCTACCTAACCTACATAGATATTGTTTTCAGGCCTTTAGTTAATAACTAAGTATTATGAATTTAATTCTTATTTTACCTATGTTGTGCTGGGGTGGTTTGCCCTGTTAGGTACCTAGTAGAAATCATCTCGGTCTTGATGACCTGGTTTTACTCTCGCACACGAGGGCCTGGGGTCCGCCTTGACCATGATCCAGGATTTCGAATTTCAGGTAATTACAGTGGAGCGACTGCCATCTGACAGTCCTGAGTTCTGCCTGACTCTGCTACCAGGGGAACTTGATTACCTGACCAGATTGGATCATGGTTGGACATTCAGTCGCCTAAATGTGCAGGTTCCATCACGATGTTTTCCGTCACCGTAAGAGCATCGGTTAGTATTTAACTAATGTAAGTACATAATGCAGAAAAGAGTCACTGGTACATGGCGGCAGTGGGATTTTAACCCGGTACCTCTCGCGTACGTGTCTTATTCATGTAGATAAGTAGGTAACATTTAGTTCGACGCCTGGTAGTAAGATGTAGGAGGTTCGTTTGTTTTGATATGGATGGCATGAGGTAATTAAACTCCTTCTCATGGTGTGTACACACTCAACGTACGTCAACGAAGTGCTGTCGGCCGAATTCGTCGTGGACTTCTAAGGTCCAATACTTGCATTTCGTGGTCAAGCAAGTAGCTTTGCAAGCTTTGAGAGTTTTGACCGATTCGAGCTCGTATTCGCACGTTTGTTCGTTGACCTTCGGTATCCGCCCAAACTGCGTTTAGTCGATTGCTTCTATCCGTTTGATGTTGCCGCCACGCTGCGCTGCGGATCGCCGGCCGGCACACGCCAACAGACAATCGTTGGCCGAAACAGGTGCGTGTGTACGTAGTATTAGGCTCCTGGTAGTAGGCGTAAGGATTTAGCTCTTTTTTAAAAGAGGTCGCACGAGGTTATTAAACTGCTCCTTGTAGGAGCATGAACTTGAAATAGAGCTGCGCTTCAACGTAGTCGATATGGTTATTTTTTTTTTAAAACGAAGGGTTATAAATGAAAATTAAAATTCAATATCCGGAAAATATGAAGTCGCCAGTGTACTCTTTGCAAGCTATACTTTAACACCCTTTGGGCTTTATACATGTATTACGTAACACCCTGTACTAATACTTATTACAAATTTATAACTTAATAAATTAACTAAGTGAAACAAACCTACAGACATAAAAAAACTTCGCTTTCAATATCACTACGTTATCAATACATCGTCTTGGTCATAATTACTTAATGTATTGTCCATTTCAGTGTCAGTGATATTTCGTCGAAAGACGCCTTAGTACAGAAGTTATTTTCATTTACCCGATTGAAATGTATAAATTCTGTTATATTACTTTTCAAATTTTCAAAATAATATATTATACTACACTGTGATTACTCCTATGTTGTATTTCAAATTTCACTATAACATACATTTGATAATAAAATAAAATTGTATGTAGAAGGATAAGTTGATTAATGTAGAAGAGTACGAATATTACGTTACCAATTGAAAAGTGTTTTGAAGACATGGATGTAAAACCAATGAAGATTGCAATGTTGATCGAGAATGTACTCGGTGTACCTAGAAGTATTCTTTCATATAGTATTCCAATCCGAGTAGTTTTGAGTATCAACGTGCTAGTACAACTATGTGGTATTGTTTGGGCTACAACAACTGAAATTGTAGCAAACAACATTGTTGACGCTAGATTATTCTATTTTCTGATTAGTTTTGACTTGACTATTATAATTATATCGAGTTGGTTTTACATGAAGGAGTTCAAAAAAGTTATCAATCTCTGTGATTTGATTAATTCTCATTTTATTCATGACTCCATATACGTAAATGACTTAGCGACTTTGACTAAACAAGTGACCTTGTTATCTTTATATGCATTTGCTGATAGAGTAATTGCTTACGTTGTTTATGTTCCATCAATTAAACCTTTAATGAAGGGAGGAGCTTTTAAAATATGGATGCTAAATGTCAGTAATGCAATTATGTATATGCGCTACAATCAAGAATTTTTAACTGTATATTGCGTATTGACTGTATTACATAAACAATTAAACGCTATAACAAGAGCAATGGATACTGCTATTTCTACTACACAAAAAGCAACGAAAAACGAAGCTGATACTCCTTTAGTAAGCATGATTGAAAATTGGAACGAAATATTTAAGATTATGAAAGAGATATCTTACTTAATCAACACAATTTTTAAAGGACCGGTGGGTACATTAAATAGTTAATAACTGTAAGTAATCTAATAAATAGCAAGGATTTATAAATATGGCTCAAATGTGATACCTTTAATTTGGTTACAATATCGTTATCTCTTAAATTACAGCTAATTTTAATGATTGGGACCACAATGGTATCTTTAATGAGATTTCTCTGCAAAGCAATAACAACCAGCGTTCTAGTAAGTACTTGACCATACAATAGTTGTAAACTTACGACCATGCAATAGTTGTAAGGTACTTAGAATTTTGATTCACTTCTTCCACATTTATTAAATTTTTCTAAATGTTAGTCTTCGATAAGATAGATAGATGTACCGTTTGTTGCTCATGCTATGAATTAGAGACTTTTTGTTTATTTATTGCAGCATACAATCACTATAGCCCGTATGCTGTTTCTTACGAATCTGCTGATTTTATTACTAGTTGAACTGACATTGTTGACTTCCGCTGGCCAAAGTATGAAGAACAGTGCCGCCCGTGTAAAGCAGCGTCTATGCAGGATTTGTACATATTGCTTGCACAGTAAGTTCATAAAAATATATATGTGAAGACCGAATTTACTTATTTTATCTTCCAACATAATTCCACAGATGAGACGGAGTATAGGGCTGCGAGAGACTGCTTGAGGCAGGTGACGGCGGGCCCGGAACTCGTGCTTGCGGCCGGCCCCAGCCTGGACATGGCGTTGCTGCCCAATTGCCTGTTCTTCGTCCTCTACTACGTCGTAGTAATTCTGCAGTTTAATAATTTATTTTAAATAAATCAAAAGAAAAAATTGTTATCTGGCTATGTGACATTCGTAAGAAAATATCAAAGCATTTTTTGGGGAAACGCGACAAATATGGAAGCAGTGTTTATAGCGCACAAACGGTGTAAGAGATTAATTTGCATTCTAAATCAAATAGATTAATTTCATCTACACTTTGAGTGAATTATAATTTTTTACAGTGTCTTCATTGTATATCTTGGAAGTTGCTACATTTGTAAGATTGAATTTACGATTAAGAAGCCGCCGATGTGACCATTTATGTTTGATTCCGTCGAGAACAGCCTTGTTACATAAAAGTTTATTTGCAATGGCGCCGAAAATTTATAATAAACTACCTAAACACATTCTGAATTAAATAATGTTTTGATGGAACAATGCTACTATAATTGAAATTGTTTATCTGTAATTGGCATTTTGTTTATTTACTTGTTTGGCATATTCAATCATTAGTTTGTTGAACATTGACATTTTATTTATATTCTACCACGTCTACCAACGCGTGTGAGGTAGCATACATGACAAAGGCTAGGAATTCATGGACTTTAGACTGCCCGAGGACTGAATATTCGTCTACCCCTTCGTCACAGAAACTTTGGGACGAGCCGCTTCGCAGGTTGGTGTGGGATAGTTTGGTTATTACGTCAACCGATCCTGCGGTGCGTGCCCCCCTTCAGGCTGTCGGCAAATGGGAGTCAAGTCTATGGTTTCTGAGACGTCCATCATCCACCATTGGCACCCTGCTGGATAGCTCTACGCTTAGAGTTGCCACGGCCCTTCGCCTTGGTGTTTCCTTTGTGGCCCGTCTCGAGTGCAGTTGTGGCCATTCAGTGTCGCAACTTAGGCATCACGGGTTGTCGTGTTGTAGGAGCGCCTGTCGCTTTTCGCGACATGCAGAACTAAACGACATCATCCGTCGGGCCTGTACCACTGCTGGTTCTCCCGCCCTCCTGTAGCCAAATGGACTGGCGAGAGACGAGGGAAAAAGGCCCGATGGTATGACACTCGTACCTTGGAAGATGGGTTGGTCTTTGGTTCGGGACGCCACCTGCGTCGATATACATGCACCGTTACATATTCAATCCACGAGTATCAATGCCGGTTCCGCTGCCACTTTGGCAGAAAATTTCATATGGCGCAAATTTGCTGGCCTCAGTGGTGATCATCTCATCATTGATATTGATAAAAAAAAAAAAAAAAAAATGATAAAATATTTTATTTTCTCAACACATAGGCATCATAATTATCTAGATAGTAACAGATTTATTTAATTCACAGTAGAACCTGTGTGAGAGACTGGTGTCCGCACTAGGTAATAAATACCTGTCTTACAGATCACCAGGCCCTCGGCCCAATGGAATGTAACCAATACAAAATTGCTTAATTTATGGTATTAATAAAAACCTTTTTTTTTTTTAAACATTTCAGTTTTAAAACAATAGAAACAATAATATTAACAATCAAAACATTCAAATAATTCTTCATAATATTAAATACGTTTGTGTGCATGTGTGCATGTATGTGCATGTGTTTATGTGTTTTAGTGTGTGCCTAAATACATAGAAGAGCCTCAGTCGCTTCGTAGTCCTTCTCCATGAGCCACCTCAATAAACGAGTTTTGGTTTCGTGTTTAGAGAGGGAATATATAGTCAGCGCCTTATGGATTTTATTGTATAGATGTGCCCCTCTAAAATGATAAGACCTTTGAGCGATAGCAGTCTTACATGCTGGTGTATGACAGATCGTGTGCTTTCTTCTCTTGCCCTGGTTAAGTGAAGGGTCGTATCCAATTTCCGAGTGTTTGTGGAGCGTGGTATGTAGGACATACAATTGACGAACTGTCAAAACTTTAGCTCGTTGGTAAAGTTCGGCAGTCGGAAATAAATAAGGTAGAGCATGTTTTGAGAACAGCTCTCTGTGCACGCTCCAGTCCCAGCAACGTAGTCTTGGGTACTCCCCCCATGAAGATATGCAATACGAGAGCACAGATTGACATAAAGCACACACATAGTATACACTTTTAATAACAGACTCGTCTGCTACGTGTCTCAGATTTTTAAATATGTAAATCAGTTTACGAGCTCGCGACGTCAATAAATCGATATGTTGTTTGAAGCTGAGTGTATTATCTATCAGGACACCGAGATATTTCACTATAAGGGTGCATTGAATTGTAGGACAGGAACATGATGAGACATTAAAATCAGGACAGGAGTGCGCAATAATTTTGTGCTGAGGGTTTGGTTTAGAAGTTTTGTGGTGTGACAATGTAAATGTAATATACTTAGTTTTTTCAATATTTAGGGATAGTTTATTAGCACGTATCCAATTTGATACTGTATCAAAACCTGTCTAAGCATATTTAAAAACTTCATCCCATGTGTCAGCTGCAAAAAGGAGTGCCGTGTCGTCAGCGCAAGTAATTATTTTGCCATGGGATAGCTGTATGTTACAAAGTTCATTAATAAACATTAAGAAAAAAGTGGGGCCAAGGATACTTCCCTGGGGTACTCCATATGACAGAGGTAGGTCTTCACTCACGAGATTACCTATCCTAACACGTTGACACCTATCCCTGAGATAATCGGCTAGGAGATCGTGCTGTACGTCTCGTATTCCCATTTCATTAAACTTTTTAAGAAGTAGTGGAACAGACACCGTGTCAAACGCTTTGGCGAAATCGATAAATAACGCCACCACCTTCCTTCCTCCATCCAGGTTTGATACAACGAAATTTGTTAATTCGTGAACTGCCTCGTCTGTAGACTTTCCCTTTCGAAAGCCATACTGAGAAGCAGAGAGCAACTTTTTATTTTCTAAGAAATTAACCAATCTTTTATTTATAATTTTTTCAATTATTTTAGAGACAGTAGGGAGGATAGATATTGGCCTGTAGTTGTTTACCGATTTTTTAGGTCCTGCCTTATGTATGGGATGTATTTCTGCCTTTTTCAAGATGATAGGGAATTTACCAGTTTTTAAGGCCAAATTACAGATATATGCCAAAGGTGCGGACAATATATTTTTGAAAGTTTTTAGAAATTTTGAAGAAATGTCATCACGACCCACAGCACAGTCATTTTTCAAACCCATCATTACGCTTTCGATTTCCTTTACATCCGTCGGGAGAAGAACAAAACTGTTACTGGAAGAAGTGGCGGTTGAGGGAGATATGCCAACGATCTGATTGGATTGAACACTCTCTGCAATATCTTTGCCTATATTTACAAAGAAAGTGTTTACCTTATTTACTGACCCTTTCGGGTCTAATTGATCAACGAGTTCTGTTAAATGTTCTTTCATTTTTGTAGTGTTTGTTATTGTTTTAATTACTTCCCATCGCTTTTTATTAGTTGTTGCTTGCTTTATTTGCTGTTTCTCGTATTCAAGTTTCAATTTTCTTAACAAATTAACGCAGTAATTCCTATATCGTCTATAAGTTATTTTTAAGATTTCCTTATCGGGTTGTTTTTTTACTTTTTGGTGTAATTTATCGCGATTTCGCATGCAACGTAAAACGCCGTTTGTAATCCAAGGTTTTCTAATGGTTTTCCGACTTGGAATTGGGGCATTTGTGGTATACGTGTTTATTGCGTTACAACAAAGTTCAATAAAAACATTAGCTGCCTCATTTACCTCTTTGCATGCAAAAACGTTGTCGAAATTGATGTCCTTCATGTGTTCTCCTAGCTTATCGTAGTCTGTACGTTTTCCAGACCTAGGATACTTATTATGACGTATTTTGAGACCTAGGAAGAGAAGCACAGCATTATGGTCAGTAAGAGATGTGTCTGCAACATAGCAATATGCTGAGAGACTGGTCTTTAAAACAACGTGGTCCAGACACGTTCGTGTATGTGTAGGTATAGTGTGTGCTGGTAGCATACCGTGCATAGCTAGGAGGTTCAAATAGTTATGCGAGCGCGGGTCGGAATTATTTTCAGAGTTATCAATATTTAAGTCCCCCATTACGGTGATATTTTGATATTTCGAATACCTCAGCAAAAGTTTGTTTAGGGAATCAAGGAAGTTGGTTATGTCCCTTACACTCGGTGGCCTATAAATTACTATAATAATTGAATTCGAGTTTACCTTAATTAACAAACAGTTAGCATCTTGCAAATTGGGTTCTTCGAATTCGGATTCATATGAGGTTTTGATGTAGACTATAATCCCTTCATTCTGAGTTCTGTTAGATGTTGTTTTAAAATATTTATAGTTGTCAAGTATGGGTATTTGAGGTGTTGAAGGTAACCAACATTCCGTTAAGGCAACAATGTCCTATTCAGTACCACTTCTCTGTAACATCGCTTCCAGTCCCGAAAAGTTACGTTTTACGCTTCTTATATTTTGCGTTATTATTTTTAAGTAGGATTTATGATTTTCAGGCACACAGTGTTTGCAACTTTCTATGTCACTTATTTTGGACGACTGAGCTATTGACATCACATCCAAGTCGTCATTCAAACCATTTTGCAAATCATCGAATTTGCTACAAAAACGCTAGGCTGAACCTTTAAAGGGATCGCAGATAGTATCATACATACCTGTCTTCGTGTTTGTGTGAATGTACGTGTTCGTCTCAACTGATATGATATGAAGTTAATCAATGTTAGAGTTGTATAAAGGGTGGTTTGCATATGTGATTTTATTGTATAATAAATTGTGATTTGTGCATAATGTGAATGTATGTAGATAATTAAAGTATAATTGTAAATTACCATAAGATTATTAAAATTAGATTTAGTAATTAAAATTAGTAATAAATTATTAGAATTAGGAACTATCAATAAATGATTACAACAAGAAATTATTAAAATTAACATTAGGAGAAAGTAATATATTAAAACTAGTCAATTAGTAACTTGCTCTATGGGGGGCAGATCTTTTTCAGACGTGATCTTCAGAGCCGGTGCCTCCTCCCTCTTCCTTAAGTACACTACTCCATGGGATGTCCAGCAAAATTGGTATTTATTTTCTGCAGCAAAGTCTCTAGCGCATCTGAAGAGTTTCCTGGTTTTAAATGTCAGGGATTCCAAAATGAAGATGCGGTTTGCCTCTCCTTCTATTTTTAGGTGTTTAGTAGACATTTTTGCCTTAGAATGTTGCCTATTAAAAGTTTTATATGCTGCGAGAAGCCTGTCTTTGCAGCTGGCTGTGGTAAATTCAACCATTATCGGTTTATTCGCCTCATTTTTTGTGTTGATTCTGTGGATATCTTTTATTTCAGTCTCGCCAATGTCGACACTCAAAACGGAACAGATTTTCCGAAAAGAGTCGCGCAGATCTATTTTCTTTTCCGATTTCAATGCCTTAGGAACATTGCGAATCTCAATTTCCATGGAACGGTTCCTTTTTTCAAGCTGTTCTACTCGGTTTTCCAACGCCTCAACATATTTTTGTGTTTCCTTCCGTTCTGTTTTATAAAAATTAAGCTCTTCGCGCATTTCGTCATATTTTTGACTCAGAAAATCCAGAGATTTAACTATTTCGACGTTCTGCTCTTTTATTGTATCTACTGTATTTTGGATACTAGCCAACTTTTTATTTTGTAAGTCAGTAAAACCCGCAAACATTATTCGCATATCGTCCATAAAAGTCCGCATTGTATTCTCCTCATCGCTAATGAATTTGCGCATGTTTCTTGTTGTTAAGATATCCAGCGCTGAGTCCGAACCAGCGTGTTGTAGTGTAGCCGACGGCTGGGCCAGCGCGGGGGTTGAGGTTACGGTAGCGGCGGGGGGATCTTGCATTGCTACGGGAGTAGTCGGTGGGGTGCGTCGCAAAGGCATAGCAAAATAAAGCGGTGTACCAGGCAAGCAGTATTAAGCAGAGGCAAAGATAATGATTACGGCGGGGTTCCAGTTAAACTGGTCGGTATCGACGATTTCATACAACTTGGCTTTACGTCCAGTATAAGTTGACCCCCGACGTTATGCGTCGGGTGCAAGTAAGAAAGCAAAAATTCTTATGAATGTGTAGTATGTATCTAACTCACTTGACTATTCGTAGTACGTATTGACTGTCAAACTTGTAGTAATTTCTTCTTTGTGTGCTTGTTTCCAACAGTAGGC
This sequence comes from Blastobasis adustella, assembly GCA_907269095.1. NCBI lineage: Eukaryota > Metazoa > Arthropoda > Insecta > Lepidoptera > Blastobasidae > Blastobasis > Blastobasis adustella. The sequence goes on from OU026120.1 coordinate 862,811, forward strand.
GCGTGGGACTGCGATAGATCTTCAGTGTTTTATGCACTCCTAATTTTAAGTATACTATTTTTGATTTCTAATTTATAATAATTATTAAAAAAATGGAATAATGTGGAGTTATTTAGCAAACACGTCTGACCCGGTCAGAATCCAAGGGGGAAGGCATTTGAACAGTTTGGAGTAGAAATGCTCAGGCCGTGGGTTCCAGGCGCTCATAATCTCTTCAAAGAGTTGTCTAAGCGCCTGGTTAACGCTTCGCACGACCAAAAGCCTGGCCAATACCTTGGTTAACAAGGAACTTGAGGCGAGTTTTATATTTGTAAATATTATTATATAATTTAGTATTAGCATTATTTAATTAGTGGTGTGTGGTGCCGCCACCTCAAAGAATAGAACCACCGCCTCTCTTCCCGTGGGTGTCGTAAGAGGCGACTAAGGGACAAACCCGAAAGATGGGCAGCAGCGTCTTTCTGGGTACATTTACATCTACTGCACTGCGATCGCCAACCCGCCTGCCAAGCGAGGCGATTATGGCAATTCCCCCCCCCGATGCAAGCACACACAGGCCACGGCCCCGAGTACCCGGCGGCTCCGCTATTCCGGACCATGGTAGCGGTCACGGTAACGGCGGGGCAGGGGGTGCGAAGAATCACCGGACGCGACCAGGCGACCAGGCTACCACAAAGCACGACCACTGGCCCTGGCAACATACAATGTCCAGACACTGCAGACTGACGAAAAGCTCGTGGAGCTGGAGGAAGTGGTAAGCAGATTACATTGGGACATTATAGAGATATCTGAAGTCCGAAGAAAGGGGGAGGACTCGATAACTCTGAAGTCTGGAAATCTGCATTCCTTCCGGGAGGGCGACCAACTGTCCCTAGGTGGTGTCGGGTTCCTCGTCCACAAATCCCTTGTAAACAACATCGTCAAGATCGAGAGTGTGTCGTTTAGGGTATCGTACGTTATACTCAGAATTACCAAGCGGTATTCGTTGAAGGTCATACAGGTCTACGCACTGACTTAGACTCACTTCGACGATGAAGTGGAGGCTATGTATGAGGATATAACTACAGCCATACATACCTCCAAGACACATTACACCGTTGTCATTGAAGATTTTAACGCGAAACTGGGCAAACGAAGCGGAGACGAGTTGAAAGTGGGGCAATTTGGAGTTGAAAGTCGGAACGCCCGTGGCCAGATGCTGGCCGGCTTTCTCGAGAAAGAGGGACTCTATATGATGAACTCATTTTTCGGGAAGCCGGTTCATCGCAGATGGACGTGGGTTAGTCCCGATGGTGTCACAAAAAATTAGATTGACTTCATCCTATCTACAAAACGGCATATATTCAATGATGTCTCGGTGATCAATAACGTAAAAATTGGCAGTGACCACCGCTTGGTAAGAGGCACATTGAATAATCATCCACAGCTAGAAAGATCGAGATTGATGAGGTCCACGCTCCGGCCTTTACCCATCCAAATAAAAACCCCGAGAGCTTTCAACTCGAGTTACAAATAAAAGGTTCGTGGAAACTGTCTATACGGTTGGGTCAAAGTTTTACAAAGACTGCCGTACAAAAAGAACATGCAAAATCTCTGACGATACCCTCAAACTCATGGAAGAAAGACGCGCAATGACTCTCATCATCATCCTGGCGTCATGTCCCAGCTGCGCCCCCGCGCAGCACGCGAGGGCCCAGGGTCTGCCTTCCTGCTATTCTTGGCCCACCTCGCTCGGTCTTCGGCATCTATTGTGGTGAGCTAGACGCGCAATGACTCTGCAATCCCCTAATGGTGTCTCTCAATTTAGGCGACTTAATCGACAGACTTCCAAGTCTCTGACTCGCGATATACGCCGCTTCAGTACTATCAATATCGAGGCGGCGATCAAGCGGAACTCTAAAGTCTTTGCGAGAGATCTGTCGATTGGACAGAGCCAGTTGACGAGGCTGAAAACGGATCACGGCAGAGTTGTTTCGAGCAAGTGCAAGGTTTTGGGGGAAGTCGAGAGTTTCTATGGACAGTTATACATGACAACACGGGCACCTGTTACCAAGTTGGCTAAAGACCCCAGAGACAAGTTGACCCAAAACTACACCGAAGATATCCCGGACATCAGCCTGTACGAGATTAGTATGGCTCTCAAACAGCTCAAGAACAACAAGGCGCCGGGTGATAATGGAATTATGGCTGAGCTTCTAAAAGCTGGTGGCAAACCTGTGCTTAAGACCCTTCAGAAGCTGTTAAATTGCGTCATCCTCGAGGGAAAAACGCCGGAAACATAGCACAGATGTATAGTGATACTGTTCTTCAAGAAAGGTGATAAGGCTCTCTTGAAGAACTTCAGATCAATATCGCTGCTGATCCATGTGTATTCGAGAGCCATTACGAATCGTCTTGCATGCAGGTTTGATAACTTCCAGCCTCTCGAACAAGCCGGATTCCGAAAAGGTTTTAGTACCATAGACCACATACATACGCTGCGGCAGGTTATACAGAAGACCGAAGAGTATAACCGGCCATTATGCTTGGCGTTTGTGGACTATGAGAAAGCCTTCGATTCGATCGAAACTTGGGCGGTGCTCCAGTCTCTACAGCGGTGCCAAATCGACTATCGATATATCGAAGCACTGAAGTGCTTGTACGAAAACGCCACTATGTCAGTTCGTCTCTAGGTCTTAAAATGAACATGGACAAGACGAAAATTATGTCGAATGTCCATGTTGTGCCCACTCCAGTGACAGTTGGAGGCATTCCATTTGAAGTTGTTGACGACTATACATACCTAGGACAAATAATCCAGTTAGGTAGGTCTAACTTTGAGAAAAAGGTCAATTGACGAATCCAACTCAGTTGGGCAGCATTGGGGAAGATACGCCATATATTTTCGTCCCAATTACCACAATGTCTCAAGACGAGATCTTTGACCAATGTGTGTTGTTGCCAGTGATGACTTACGGAACTGAAACGTGGCCGCTCACTGTGGGCCTTACAAGAAAGCTCACTATTACCCAAAAGGCAATGGAAAGAGCTATGCTCGGAGTCTCTTTCCGCGATCGAATCAGAAATGAGGAGATCCGCAAGCGAACCAAGGTCACCGACATAGCTCTAAGGATTGCCAGACTGAAGTGGCAGTGGGCAGGGCACATAGCTCGAAGAACAGATTGCCGATGGGGCAGTAAAGTTCTCGAGTGGCGACCACGTGCCGGAAGACGCGGCGTGGGTAGGCCTTCCACAAGGTGGGCTGACGACCTGGTAAGGATCGCAGGTACCAGCTGTATGCGAAAAGCACAGGACCAGCCTTTGTGGAGATGCCTCTGGGGGAGGCCTATGCCTAGCAGTCGGCGTCTTCTGGCTGATATGATGATGATGATGATTATTATTATTTAATTTGTTTCTGTCATGTAAATATTTCTTTTAATAACTTTCGCCTTCCTTTTATTTACATATTTAATTATATCGGTTGACGTACAGGATGTGACGTAATACATGTATAAAACAGAAAGGGTATTAAAGTATAGCTTGCAAAGAGTACACTGGCGACTTCATATTTTCCGGACATTGAATTTTAATTTTCATAAAAAATCTTCGTTTTTAAAGAAAAATAACCATATCGACTACGTTGAAGCGCAGCTCTGTTTCAAGTTCATGCTCCTACAAGGAGCAGTTTAATAACCTCGTGCGACCTCTTTTAAAAAAGAGCAAAATCCTTACGCCTACTACCAGGAGCCTAATACTACGTACACACGCACCGGTTTCGGCCAACGATTGTCTGATGGCGTGTGCCGGCCGGCAATCCGCAGCGCAGCGTGGCGGTAACATCAAACGGATAGAAGCAATCGACTAAACGCAGTTTGGGCGGATACCGAAGGCCAACGAACAAACGTGCTAATACGAGCCCGAATCGGTCAAAATTTCCAAAGCTTGCAAAGCTACTTGCTTAACCACGAAATGCAAGTAAGTCCACGGCGAATTCGGCCCTAGGCACTTCGTTGGCGTACGTTGAGTGTGTACACACCATAAGGAGGAGTTTAATAACCTCATGCCATCCATATCAAAACCAACGAACCTCCTACATCTTACTACCGCGCGTCGAACTAAATGTTACCTACTTATCTACATGAATAAGCTCTACCAAATCAACTAGGAATTTACCTACACTAATTATTTACAATAGGTAGGTGTGCTTAAATAGTCGGAGCGTCGCCGTCGGTGGCCTAAGGTTACGGTATCCGACACGTACGCGAGAGGTACCGGGTTCGAATCCCACTGCCGCCAGTACCAGTGACTCTTTTCTGACTTATGTACTTACATTAGTTGAACACTAACCGATGCTTTTACGGTGACGGAAAACATCGTGATGAAACCTGCACATTTAGGCGACTGAATGTCCAACCATGATCCAATCTGGTCAGGTAAGTTCCCCTGGTAGCAGGGTCAGGCAGAACTCAGGACTGTCAGATGGCAGTCGCTTCACTGTAATTACCTGAAATGCGAAATCCTGGATCATGGTCAAGGCGGACCCCAGACCCTCGTGCGCGAGAGCAAAACCAGGTCATTAAGACCGAGACAATTTCTACTAGGTACTTAACAGGGCAAACCACCCCAGCGCAACAAAGGTAAAATAAAAAATAAATTCATAATACTTAGTTATTAACTAAAGGCCTAAAAACAGTATCAGGTTATGTAGGTAGGTAGTCTGGAAGACAGTTGGAGCCGCGGTGTGGACTGCCGCAGATAGGTACCTGGGTACTTCAATTAAATAAAAATAAAAATAGTCTGCTACCTACCTACCTACTTAATAGATATCTATTAAACTAAAACGGCTTTCGTTCAATTGACATAATAGCTCTACACAGATAGGTAAGTACTAGGTACCTACTAGGGAACCACTTATGAGTCGAGTCTAGTTTTGGTTAAACGCATTACAGACAGACAGGTTCCACTAAATACCTACATGTTTTTATAAAAAGATAAAAGCTGTCTTTTCTACCTATTTCCCGTCGGAAAAGGACCGACGGCGACGGTTGCGCTTCTAACGTCTTGATTAGGTGGTAGGCGTCTTCTAGTCCAGCTAGAACCTAGACCTTTGAAACATGTAGGTACGTACCTTTTAAAAGTTATTTTATGAAAACAAACAGCGTCAGGTGCTAGCGCTGTTAACCATACTTCACTGGTTGCTATGCAATACGTAAGTAGGTAGGTAACATGGTATTTGGTCTACTGTTTGGTTGCACTTATGCACAGAATAATGATTATCACAATACTTAATCCGTTGAACATTGTACACACACAAGACTACGTTAATGTACCTGATGTATCTGAAGCAATAAATCATTAATTCATTCATATCGTTAACTGTCTTATCACAGTTATCTTCACAATACTTAGGTTTCCTATACATACAACGCAACAAACAAACACACCGATCACGCGAAAAGCTAAAAACCGAATAAACGAAGACGATTCCAAAATAGGTAAATTGTAACACAAGAAGTCGCGCCGTCGGCGCCAGCGTTCGGTTCAAAGGGGTACACGGCACACTCGAGTGTGCAGCACGCACACTGCCAAAACTCCAGCGCGCGGACTCGTGGGCCTCGTGGCGGGCCGATTTTCGGAGCAGCGCTCCTTTACAGCTGTATCGAAAAATAACTTTTTAATTATTATGCAACACTTTTCTTTTTTAAATTTTTGTTGGGCGCCGGGACACGGCTAAATGTAGGCTAAATACCTAAATGTATTCAACAAATTCAAAATTCCTGTTTATATTTGTGATTAGTTCATAGTCTGTGGTTGTGATTGTGTACATTTGGAATTATTTTCCCGCTAAACAGAATATTTTCTCTAATTGTTGTAATTTGTGTTTGTGAATGTTTTTTCTTATTTGAAGCAAATAAATAGATAAATGTGAAAGTCATGAAGTGAATTTCCCGCCGCTCGATATCCTGGACGCGTACAAGATATAACAAAACTGACTCGCAGTTACTTCCAGCAAAGTTGAAAAAAATATAGGTACGAAATTTTGACATGAAAATATGAGTGTAGATAAAGTAGTGTATGCAACTGCATATAATTAGGTATTAAAACACTCGTGTCAAACTATTATCATACTCGGCTACGCCTCGTATGATAAACAGACACCCATGTTTTAAAACCCGCTTTTATATGACAGTTGCATAAACTACTATTATTATTCTTTTATTTAACAATTTATATATATTTTATTTACAACGATATTTGTAATTATAACAATTATTAAAATTAAAAAGGACCTTACTCTAACCCTAACTAAAGATAAAAAATTTGGCCCAGGTCCCCCGAATTTGGAAAAGTCCCCAGAAGGCTGGCCGCGTTGCCCCGCTGGATAGCGAGGCTTAAGCGTTGACCAAAAAAGAGGCCAGCCTTCTGGTGATTCGTATCACGTAATGGATGAGTCACGTAAGCACTAGTTACGCGTTTAGGTAGTTTATATTAAAAATAAATAACAAACTTATCCATAAAACCAGTGATATATTATAGTGTACTACAGTGCAAATATTAAGTGGAAGTGTTATCTACACAAATAGTTAAATATAAACGCTTAAATTATATAAATATTACAACGTATCGTAACGACATCTATCGGTGTATTTTACTTATTGAAAACTATAAAGGTTACAGTTATTCTAGTGACAAAACGTGTTAAACCTAAAAATATTGCAATATCGAGCAATATAAACTCATAAAAATTAGAGTTTAATTCATGAATGTGCATAAAATTAGACAAAGGATTATTTACTAAAAAACGTAGCGTAGTGAAATATAATGGTGTGCACTACCGTCAACAAAAAATTATTCTAAATAAAATTACAACAATAAACACTATTTACAAACTATACCATCATTTCGACTACTTCTGTAATAGTATAGATAGTACGGAAAAGTACATGTTTAACTTCTAAGCGGAGCGTGCGGAGGTGGGGAGTTCAAATCCCACCCAGCTACAAGATTTTTTTTCTTTTTTTCTTTGCGAGCATATAACAAAGTCGGGAGTTCAAATCCCATCCAGATACTAATTAAAAAAAAAAAAAAAGTTCTTTTTTCTGTAATTTTTTTTTTTTTCCGCTCAATCAAAATGACTACACGCAGAATGCATGCAATCAAATTGGAGGACCAGCTGTACTGCCGTCGTACCAATAAAGGGCACATCTAACATTTTGGTGAAACCGAGAAATTTAAGATTGAAATTTTTACTACATTCTGCCCCCCTGGCGTCGTATACCATAGATTTAAAGAAAAAAAATATTGATGATAGTTGCGTAAGGGTTAGTACTACTATATTATTTACTTTATACTTTTAATATTTAACGAATTAATTAATTAATTCGAATTATTCCTTTCAACTTAAAAAAAAAATGTGATAAAAATACGACTTATTACATTCAAAAGGCATAAGTAACCAAATGTGACCTTTCTTTTTAATATTTTAAACAAATTATTCACAGAATCACAATAAAGGGGCACACTTGTCTAATTGTTCCTTTATAATGTAAATCTACTGAATGTGTTAAACCAGAAAAACCATAATCATTATGTTTATTTATTTATTCGTATGGCAAAAATACAATATACGAGAAACACATTCAACTACAAATTTAAATCAAGCGAAGTCAGCCATTTCATTGCTTCGTCACTAAGGGTGATCAGGTCCTCCGGTGGGCCAGGGTAACTTGTGTTTGGGCAATCCGATAGTATGTGCCACATTGACTGAATAGGGGAACCGCACGGACACTGGGGGGATACACTCCATCCACAGCGGTGTTTGTAGGAGGCACAAAGGCCATGGCCCGTGCGTAGCCTATTTAAGTTGCACCAATCTCGCCTAGATAGTTCAGATCCCTTTAGGTTGCTGCCAGGTATTATATCACATCCGAATTTTCCTGCCATACACAATAACCAAGTTTGGCTCCATGCGCGACTACTACTGAATTCGTCGTTCATGAGTGACGCAGCAATTGAAAAAGTTTAATAAACTAAAAAATGTCCTTCTAACTAAATGCTAACGAAATTATTGTAATGTCATTTATTGTTTTCTTAATCAAATAATTAAAACAAAACTAAACAAATCTTATTCTAAATAATAACAATATAGGTAACCAAAAAAATTAACTTTCTTCAAACTTTCTTAAATTATAAAAAGTAGCAACATATAAAAATGTAATGTTGCTTTAATATTTATGACATGGCATGGCCCTTTTTTGACATAATGACGTAATCACCAGTTATATAATCAGTTCAATAATCAATATAATAATCAGTTTTACTTAAAATTAGTTCAAAAGTCTGTCTTCATAAGTTTCAGTGAGATCATTTGCGCTGTCGTTAACGGGTAGCCTACTTAAATAATTAAATATTTTCAAACATGTCACATAGTGCCACACAAAGCTTCACTTCAGCTGAGAGGTTCATGCTACAACCAAAAAATCTGCGCCGGCGCGGATCTCTAGTCGTATAGGTTAGACGCTAGATAGGTAGCTAACCGACTACATAGATCGTTATTCGTTCTTTAAACTGCGCTACATAGTCGGATCGTTTATTTAATTATTATTGTTTCTACAACTGTAGTAAATCATATGCATTAATTTCACACGTAATCTTAATAATACCTACTTCGCGGGAAATGACTTTATTTAAACCAGGTAGTCAGAAAGCAGCAAGTTACCTAGTTTATCCAGATAAACGTAGGTATGCCTACATAGTTATGTGACTACTTGAAATAGAAAAGGATAAAATCTTAAACGTTCAATGCGCCTTCGATGGCTTAAAATCAGCATAAAATACTATCATTAAGTACTTAAAACAGACTTAAATTACTTACCGATACTCCAGAATAAGCAAAAACACAAATGTTACTTTTTAGTTTTAAAAAACAAAGCAACATGTAAAAATGGGCAAAAAAAACTTAATTATCTTACCTATGACGGGCAGCCTGACAAGCGTGGAGTCGCTCTGACATCGCAGGCACAACTTGCGCGTTTCATTCAAACCCTGCCCCCCTTCCTCACTTTTAATAGTAAATAGAAGGAAGAAAAGGCACAATTGGTTATTTGTGACTTTTATTTGAAAATTAATCGAGACATACTATGAACTATGATTAAGTAAAAGGGCGCATCTGCCATTTGTGCCTTTTCTATCTTTTATGTTACAGGTGTGCCTTTTTAACCTAGTTTTTAGTAAAAATATTATATGAGTGATAGCCACATCTACGTATTTGTGACTTTTCAATATAATGGTAAGCAAGTGTGCCTTTTCATTCTATAAAACATGAATATTAGTGTCACTTGTGCCTTTTGAGCCTACTGTATCTTCGAATTCCTTGAACATAAAAATCTTCAAAAAATTGAGAAGATGCGCCTTTTCTTCCTGATTCCGAATATGTATATAACTCATATTTTCAAAAAATGTTACTTGTGCCCTTTTGTTGTACGACGGCAGTGTAGGAAACCCTCATGGATTTAAAATTTTCGAGGGACGAAGTAAATAAATTATTACGGGAGAGAGAAGATTATGAAGTAGAAATTCATGTGGTTAATGACAGAAATCAAGACCTCAAGCCCAGCTTGCAGAGCTTGATATCCAATTTGAGGATGTGAGAGCCTAGCGTGATGTACTTCTGGCAGAGGTGGACTCCTTTCAGGAGTGCAGCGAGCAACACATGTCGCTGCTCGACCGTATAGCGGATCTCGAGCGTCAACTTTAAGCTGCGCACCGAACCATTCACCAACATGAAATGGAAAAGATGGAAGCACAATCTTCCCAGACGCAAACAATGTACAACGAGCTTATGTCTGAAAAAATTGTAAATAATGTCTGTACAAAAAAAAGCAAACGATCACGACGCAAACACAAAAATAACACAAATTTGAAAAAAATAGTTCGTAATTATCAAAATTTAAGAAAATGTTTTTATAATACACGAATTAAACCGCAAAATTGTACAGACATTATGCTTAAACAACAGTCCACGTATGAACAAGATACTCACAACTTGCAGGTGCAACTTTCAGAAATGGAGGCGGAACTAACAGATACTAAGTATGTGTCAATATGAAAAATCCCAAAGTATAAAATAAATAAATAAATAAATAAATATTCGTGGACAAATTCACACAGCGCCATCTAGCCCCAAACTAAGCAAAGCTTGTGCTATGGGTGCTAGATAACTGATAAACTACTTAAATACTTTTAAATGCATACTTATTATACATAGAACACCCAGACCCGTAACAGAAATTAAAATTCATCATTTCAATTTCTGCCCGGCCGGGAATCGAACCCAGGACCTCTTGCGTGGCAGACCGGCATGTTGACCACTGAACCACTCAGGTCGTCGTCGTATGATAACAGAATATTCAGAGTCCATGACCAAATTGCTTCTGGATTTAAAAGATACTGAAAATAAATTTAATTCCTTAATCGATAACCAATTCTGTAACTGCGAGTGGTCACAAAAAAATACACGTTGCGAATTGCCTCTGGAGGGTAGCCGAGAATCTCCTGTGGATACAAGTGCGACGGTGGCGCCGCAAACGGAAAGTTTATGCTCGACACAAAATATCATTACATCACATCGAACAATATTATTTTCGGATGGTTTTGGTCGACATCTAGGACCACTGTTAAGCACGTATACCAGTAACAGTGTGATTAACTATTGCTATCCCGGTATATCATTAAATAGCCTGACATCAAAAATAAGCGCCCATGAATTTAATAATAATGATATCTTAATAATTACAATTTCCGAAAGACTTAATTTGAATAAACATGACATTTTTTATTTTTATAATATTCTGAATTCTATAACCAATATTGGGAGAGTGATAATATGTTGTTTTCCATTATCTAATAACTTAAATGCATGTCAAAATAAAAATAATTGTTATCTTAATTATTTATTACACACACGTAAAAACAATAAAATTATTCTTTTTGACATAAATAAATATATTCGACAATTTAGTTACAATAAACATTATGTTTATATATCCATAAAAGATAAAAAGTTAATTGCTAAATTATTAGCATCTTATATTTTTAATCCTGACATAGTAGTTAAATCTAATTCCATTGACATGAATAGTACAATTAGTACTTCTAATATTTCGATGACTTTAAACTATCAAATTTGACAACGGCTATGTCCTGCCCTAAAACAAACTACTTAAATGTAATGTATCAAAACATCCAAGGGTTAAACAGCAAGGAGCTAGAATTAAATTTATTCTTAATTGATAGAAATGTAGATATTATATGTATATCTGAGCATTGGCTCACAAAGTCATCTATATGTCCAAAATACAATGGCTTTAGTGTTATTAGCAAATATTCGAGACAGAAAGCAATTCATGGTGGCTCACTAATCTTTGTAAAAGATTACCTTCAAAGTAAAGACAGAAAAGACATAGTCAAACTATCTATAGAACGAGCTATCGAACTTTCTTGTGTGGAACTAGACACATATGTTATCGTTTGCGTCTATAGGCCTCCTGCCGGTGATTTTGATTTGTTCGAAGAGACCATGGATGATGTGTTAAAAAAATTGTTAAGGGGTAGTAAAGATATTATAGTTTGTGGCGACTTTAATATTGATATGCTCGAAGATAGCTCACGGTGTAGGAGATTAAAGTCCTTGATCCTCAAATCCTACAATCTAATAAATGTATTTCTGGAACCTACACGAGTAACCGAAACTACAGCTACGTGCCTAGATAATATATTCTGTAGTTGTAATATATCTTCAAAGTTTATTCTCAACTGCCTAGGTTCTGATCATTATGGCCTTGGAATTAGGCTAAAACATACGGCTCAACCGAAGTGTTACAAAATAAATTATAGGCCATTAACCGCAGCACGATTAAAACGCTTCAAGGAACAGATTGATACTAAAATGCTGGGTTTAAGTTCATCTTATAGTGATCCAAATTCGCTTTATAACGAGCTATTTAGTGTAGTAAAAAGCGATTTTGAGAGCACATTTAAACCTAAAACATTAAATAAAACTATTAATCTTAGCTTTTGCGACTGGGCCACTGAAGGCATATATAAGAGTAGGATGCGACTCTTTGAGTTATATAACATGAAGAGCTCTAATAAATCTGTCGTATTTGCTGAATATGTTAAAAAGTATTCTAAAATTTTTAAGAGTGTTTGCTTCAACGCCAAAGCTAATTTCATTAAGAAAAAGATCGATGGAGCTACAAACAAAAGTAAAGCTGTTTGGGGCGTTATTAATAATGAGATAGGTAAAACTGAAAGTCGGGATCAACAATATAAACTAAAAATCAATTCTGAAATCATTACGACTGATCTTGACGTAGCAACTTGCTTTAATGATTTTTTCTCTAAAATAGCTGTAAACACGACTAAAAATCTTCAGTCTTCTCCGTCGGTGGCACAGTCTATGCTGAAACTGACAAATAACCCTTGCAATGAAAACTTTAAATTCAGTCCTATTAATGAGATGGATAGAATTAAGGCCTTCAAGTCGTTAAAATTGAAAAAGACGGAGGATATCTGGGGAATATCCGTCACGGTATTAAAGCCAATTGTAAATTCGCTAGCACCACATCTTGCATATATATTTAATAAATGTATAGATGAGGGTGTGTTTCCAGACTTAATGAAAATCAGCAAGATAGTGCCCCTCTTTAAAAATGGCGAAAAGCATGAGCTGTCCAACTTTAGGCCCATATCTATATTACCAGCACTAAGCAAAATTTTCGAAAGAATAATACTAGATCAACTGCTGGCCCACTTCACTGCAAATAAGTTGTTCCACAAAAATCAATTTGGTTTTAGAAAAGATCGATCTACTGTGGATGCGGGTGTGGAATTAATAAAGCATATCTATGATGCTTGGGAGAGATCACAGAATGCTATTGGTGTTTTCTGTGATCTTTCCAAAGCATTCGATTGTGTGAATTATGACACGCCATTACTGAAATTAGATCATTACGGCGTCAGGGGAAATGCACTGTCCCTTTTAAAATGTTATCTTACCAACAGGCTTCAAAGGGTAAAGGTCAATGGCGCGACATCTGGCGAAAATACTGTTGAGATGGGCGTACCACAGGGATCTATTTTGGGTCCTTTTATGTTCCTAGTCTATATAAATGATATGCCTTTTTTCTTGGGAAACCGCTGCGACACTGTACTTTTTGCTGATGACACTTCACTAATATTTAAAATCGACAGAAATAGGGAAAACTTTGGGACGTAAACAGTACACTATCTGAACTACATACATGGTTTACAGTAAGCAACCTACTACTAAACGCTGTGAAAACTAAATGTGTTTTGTTTCACATGCCAAATGTTATAATGCGAAGTATGGCTGTGTATCTCAATAACGAATCATTAGAATTCACAAAGTCAACAGTTTTCTTAGGATTGACGCTGAATAATAAACTACAATGGAAAACCACATCGAAACCCAATCAGGGAGGTTAAGATCAGCGGCTTATGCTATTAAAAAAATTCGTGGTCTTACAAATGTGGAGACTGCCCGTATCGTCTATTTCAGTTACTTCCATAGCATTATGTCCTATGGCTTAATGCTGTGGGGTTCTGCAGCGGACATCCATGACATATTTATTCTTCAGAAGAGGGCAGTACGAGCAATTTATAATTGGGGTTCACAGGTGTCTCTAAGAGATCATTTTAAAAATATTGAGATACTGACAGTAGCTTCGCAATATATTTACTTCAATTTGGTACACATCTACAAGCATAAAACCTCCTATTTAAAACTGTCAGATAACCACAACTACAACACCAGAAATAAAGACAGGCTTGCCAATGAACGTTTTAGACTAACAAAAGTAAAATCTTCCTTTGTGGGTCACTGTGTAGCCTACTTTAATAAAATTCCAGAAGATATACAAAATTTATCCTTAAATAAATTTAAAAATACAATTAAATCTAAATTAATAAGTAAAGCTTACTACAAAATAAATGATTATTTGGATGACAAAAATCCTTGGACATAAATATTATAATTAATTAATCTACGTTTTACAAACTGACATTGAAACTTATTATTTCTAAATCAATATCTGACATTTTGTTCAATTATGCTATTCATATTATTATTTTACTTAATTTAGATGAATATAATCTGGAACTTAATCTTAGAATTGTAATTTCTAAACCAATCAGGAACTTGGCGAGATCTGAAATTTGATAAAATAGCTATACTGATAATTACTTATTTTGTTATTATTTATTTTAATGATTACTGACCAGCACTGAATTTAATGACATGTTTTATACCAATGTTATTATTTTTATTTTTTTATATACATACATATATTTTTATCTTAATCATATTATATTCTTAAGGACATCATATTCAATTACATTTTAAATGGAATCTCCAATTGATATTTTATGTAATAGTGATATTAGATGTGAATTTTATACTGTGTTACATTAGATCAGATTGTATTATAGATTAGAATAATCGTTTGCGATTTTGCGAGCGGCATCATTGATGTGCTCGGTGCGGTGACAGTCAGACAGTGTCACAGTGACAGGTGGCGGCGCTGGAGTTGCGGTTTATGTTTTTTTTTCTGTGGCCGTGCCTACCTGCTGTTTTGACTGTTCGGTCGGTCTCAGGACGGCCAAGGAAATGCGCTCGTTGATGCCGCGGCGCCTAGCAGTTTAAAATGCTTACAGATTTTTATTTAATGTTACCTATGTAGGTATGACGTTCATAAGTGTTTGTAAAAACCTAATTTGAATAAATGTTTTTGAATTTGAATTTGAATTTTGTATCTTCGACCAGACGCTTAGATAACTCCCTGTATAAGGAATGTGCGCCTGGTCCCCACGGCCCAAGAGTTTCAACGCCAAATGGCGCAAATATGTAATCGCCACTGAGATTCGCATATTTGCGACGCTTGGCGTCCTCAGCTGAGGCAGCACCCATCGCAACCTGACACGCGGTCACTGGAAGATGGGACGGCGCAAGGGTATCGATGCAAGTAGCATCCCATACCAGAGGCCGTCCCAGTTTCCAGGGAGTGATTGTTATTCCGTCGGGCCTCTTACCATCCTCGCGGGCTAACCCGCTCGGTTCCAGCACCGCGGGTGCTCCAGCGGTGGTAAAGGCCCGGCGGGTGACATCGTTGAGTTCCGCATGACAAGGAAGGCGACCAGCGCTCCTGCCGCAAGACAAGCCGTGGTGGCCGAGCTGGTCTACAGGACGACCACAGCGGCATTGATGAGGAGCTCTACAGGGTGCGCCAAGACGAAGGGCCGTGGCAAGCCTAAACGTGGCACTGTCGAGTAAAGTGCCGATGTTTTTAGAGGGTAATGCCTGTAGCCAGAGACCCGACTCCCACACGCCAGCAGCCATGAGGCGAGCACGCTCTGCAGAATTGGTTGATGCGCTTAAAAGGTTGTTTCGCACCAATCTGCAGAGCGGCTCGTCCCAAAGCCTCTGCGAGCAAGGATTAGCCGGGGCCTCCGACTCCGGGCAAGCCAATTGCCAAGCATTTTTGGCCTCGGTGGAGAATGCTAACTCAAAAGTCCCCAGTTTTGACATTATCTTATTTACTAGGGACTGCGAGCTATTCACCGAGGACAAAAACGCTGGCAGGGAAACACTCGACACTTTCCGAATGCCTAGACCACCAAATCGAATAGGCAATGATGCCTGGTCCCAGGAAGAATTTGCCAGATTAATATTCAAAACCGAACAGAGGGTATGTTTCACGGTGTTGTCTAGGAGCTTTAAAAGAGCAGGATGTTTCCACAATTGACAACACCGCAAAACGTACATAAATTTTGGAACAAATAAACAGTATCTAATTATGACATAAGCCATGTGGCTGTTAATTTGGAGTAGGCAGTCCGAAATATCATTAAAATTTTGAATTTTTTGGTCAACAAAATCTTGAAGGGAATCATCGAAAATTGGGGAGCAAAAGTGTCGCTGGAAAAAAGATCCTGGCAGCGCCTTTAATATCACCGTCGCTTATTTTATTTTCTACATATTGAGAGATACTTGGATAATTAAAAAAGCGGTGATCATTGATGGGGCAGGATTAGAACAATTATTTTTAATGCATAAGGTCAGTGAATTAGTTTTGTTTGGGCAAGCAGTATTTTCAATATGTAGAATTCTGAACGGAAATGTAAGTAGGTGCTCCCAGCTCTGTTCGTCGTTTTTGGCGGTGGCACTAAGAATGTCTTTCGCGAGGGTCTGAGCTACAGCGACCCTCGCTTCGCGTGGTATTCTTTTCACAACGCGTTTTGTTAATTTTAAGTCGGATACCCGTTCCCAGAAAAGCTTTATAGAGTCTGAGGCTGAGGCGGTGGGAACAGGGGCCGACGAAGGGGCAGAGGTGGTAAGTACGGAGCGGTCTTTGTGCGACTAACCTACTTGGATGTTCAAGCCCCTCTGTCCCTTACATAAATGAGGCTGGGGGCACCTGGGGCAACGGATCCAATTTGCCAGCGAACTCGACTGTGCGTTATTGGGAACCTGAGACATGCGTATGAAAGTAAATTGGTAAACTATATATACAAAAACACCCTAAAAAAATACTTAAACATGTCAAAATGACAACTGCTGCCTAGATGACTTTTAAAGACTTTCCGTCTGAAGCACGTCATGCGCCAACTTCAAAGGCGCCGAGGAAAACAGCTTGATTTAGGCCTTTTCACATGCGCAGCTCCGCGACCTCCTATGGCAACAGTCAAACAACAGACGCTGCTAGGGCAACGGCGTGCCGATCTGTCACAACAATTATGGTGTATGAAGTAAAATCACACAAACAAAACGGCCTCAACACCACTAAATATATGATCACGCACAACAGTACCAACAACAAATAATATGTACTGCCGCGGGGCGCGACTGAGCACAGCGCCAGGAGGTAGGAAAAAGCCCCGTGGCTATTTTTTAAAATTAAATTTAAATATGCGGTAGTAGACCGTGTCAACATTTTTGACATGACAACCAACAATTAGGTTCTCAACTCAACTCTTTAATATCCCATTGCGCCTCGTACGTGGGGTGTCCACAAAATAAGCGAACGCAAATACAGGTATGACGCATTTCATCTTAGTCCTCACAGTGACAACGCATCTGCTGTTCTGCATTTTTGTTGCTTGCAACCTAAATTCTTGAATCGTAGATGTTATGGGCAACGGTTACGCTTGCCTTCAGTAGCACTACCATGAGTTACTACAGTAAAATCGGCTTACGTAACTACTCTCGTTTCGTAAAATCCGTTTCCACAATAGTAAATGTTAAATCGGTACCATGAGTTTCACATACGTTTCCCGTTTACTGTTCGGTGAAAACCACACCAACTACAGTAAAAGCTAACTTCAGTGTAGTTCCGGGGTATAGGTCCTTGACAAGTGTTGTTGATTATTAGTAGTCTGTGTCACAAAATGCTTGTTTATTTACAAAGGTTATATTTTAGCAACGCCTTGGCACTTATTTAAATCCTGTTAAATTGATAATAACATATACCTTATGTTCAAATAAAATTACAAAATCATAGACGATCCCCGAAATGAAGAATTCAGCGACTGGTTGAAACTGCGCTTATAGTTTGTCCACTGGGTTTTAAGTAGTTTTTAACCCAGCGGAAACAGCAAAGATTAATACTGCATAATTATTGGTAAGTTTTATCTATATCTTGGACTATATTATACCTAATTTCAACTAAGTGGACATGTTGTACTGAGTAAATTTATATTAGGTATTATTTGTCAACAGGATCAGACTCTGGAGTCATGTTAGTGCAGTAAATTCTTAGAAATGGACGTCTGTAGTTTGAAAACGAACTGCACTTACCCTAGTTGAATGAATATCGAAGGCACAATCCCATGTGTAAAAAGGAAATCTCAACATCGGCAAACAAAAAAAATGTTTCAAATTGAAGATGCAAGCGGCAACTAAAGTGATGTGAATGTCAGACTTTAGCATTAGTTAGTGCAATACTATATAAGAAATTGTTTGTAAAAGTGAAAGTGGTAGTTTAAGTGGGGACAGTTTTGATTTTTTAGATTCTAAATAAAAATATATGTACCTAATTCATAATTTAATTTTTAATTTCCTGCTATAATTACTAACATTGGTATAGTATAGGTATAGTACAGCTAAAATAATAGCCATGCTATTTTCTATGATCAATACAATCACATGGTTATTTACCAATAATAATACCTGAGGTTAAAATTCTAAATGACCTATGTGTTAAACCCAAATCTCCTTAATCTCATCAATGTCTTAGAGGCAGACCAACTAAGACATTCGTAGACCAGAGAATAGACAGCCGTTTTGTGTACTTGTGTGTTCTCAAGACTGGAATCTGGACTAAGGCTGGAGATCCAACGGCATGTCAAGTGCAGAGATTATGGTAAAACACTCCACTGATGTGGAGGAGGCCCAAGTCCAACTGTGTACCATTAAAGACTGTTGTGTGTGTGTGATAAAAATAAAATAAAATATTAATTTTTATTGTCAATCTAATATTTCATAGTATGGCACATAACATAAATTTGTTGCAATATTGTTGTTGGAAGCAGTTTTGTGGCTTTATCTAGAGCATAATGAAAAACAAAACATATTTGTTCATCTAATCAACTTAAAAATATTAGTTTTTATTTGTAAAATACATAAAACGAGGCAGCGAGTAACTTATATTATAAATATCACTTTCCACACATTTTATTATTATATTAGGTATTATAAGTCTATACAACATCGCAGTGCTGATAATAGCTTTCACTTCCATAACACACATATTACATTTTAGTTCACCGAATAATTTTTTTAATTTTGCACCATTGTCCAACTTGTTTTTAAAAGAGTTTACAGAACTGGCGGTTACCTATGAGAGCCTATTGTCCCATGTGTGAGAACTTATTCCAACTATTCACAATTCACAACCTTATGGTTTAGCAAGTGATAAACAATGATAGTCTTAGATGGTGTGCGATTTATCCTTGTGCTGTGTCCGCGCGATGCTACAGCACCTTTCATATTAAACATTCGGTGAAAGTAAAGTTTGTAAGTCTCAATGATACCACCCCGTATCCTTATTTCTTCCAGTGAGGTGAGTTAAATTCTACAGAATTCTTTCCGCATATGACTTCTGTTTCAGGGCTGCCGCTATCTTGGTGGCTCTTTGCTGCACATTCTCGAGAAGATCAATGTCTTGTAGGGAGTTTTAACTCGTAAATAAGTGAAAAAACTAAAAAATACTTCTCGCTTTAGAAAATACAGTGAGAAACGTAACCACGTATTTTCATCAGCCGCTTGGGCTTCGGCAAACATCGTTCAAGCTAAATATCGCTTTCCAGACATTTTTGTCACGAAAATAACAACTATCTCCAAACGAAAAATACTTCTCTCATTATAAATTTCAGTGAGTGACGTAACCACATTAGTTACCGTAATTTACTATCGCATCTGTCAAATTTGTGACTTATGGTACGGTTTTGTATGCAAAACGCTATGTAAACCACACTCCTTACGTAAACTGTAACGTGAGTGGTAAAGTAAATTAACCAATAGCAACTCATGGTACGGATTTTAGTTCCGCTATTGCCCAATATAGGTGCTGTACGAATTCTCATAGAAAGCGATTCACGTTTACTGTACAATTAACGGACAGAAAAACTCATTGAAGACGCACAGGTGGACTATCACTGCGTAGCATAAAACAAGTAATTGTACTGCCACTGGGCCACTAGGTACATGTTTGTTTTTTAAGCTTTGTTTAGACAAAATACTAGTAACAGACGTTTCTCTTTTTCTGGAGCCAACCAACCTTTAGTTGTAGTTGATACTAATCCTTACACAGGATAAAATAGTCGCTTTTGAGTGCGGAATACGTGGTCGGACGTCCGACCAAGGAAGGCATGCCCGCGCATCCGTATTAACCCAAAAGCTGCTTTATTCTGTACTTTGTAAGGATTAGTATCGACTGCAACTAAAGGTTGGTCGGCTCCAGGCAAATCGTAGCGTCTGTTACTAGTAAATTGACTAAATGGTAAAACCGGGTCTCCTGACCGTACCTAGTACGTAAATAGTGTTGCTAGGTAGTTTTTCAGCTTTTCAAATTGAATATTCACCTTCTTGAATTGATACATGAGTAGAATTTAATTATTACTATTAAATAAGTCGGAACTGAAATTACGTCTTTCCTTATTTCGGAGCTCGTCGGAAAAGTTCTTCGAGGAGTGCATAAACTTGTGCAAAGGCTCACCACATGCATTCAACGGGATGTAGACTATGTGAAAAAATAGGCCAAAAATTGTAACAAGAATATCCTGTACTTTTGTTGTCAAACACTTTCCAAAAATAATAAAATTTTTGGACACCCTATGATATCAGTATCCCGTGCCTAGTCCACCTGCTTCAGTCATGATAGCCTAGTACAATAGAAAATATGGCGCAGACGCGAAATCAAGCTGTGACTTTTTTGCCTACTAATGTTTATTGTGTTTTCGCAATTAGTTTGTCGACTATGTACCTATGTGCGAACATTGTGTTGAAGGCAAGAAAAAACAAACGAATAAATTAAAGTAGAAACAAGCATTGAAATGTCTTGTAGTTGTGCCAGGCTACTCACGAGCTGCTCATGATAATAATTTTATTAACCAGCCACTTCAGGTATTGATCGTAGTGATCTTTAGATTGAATTTAAAACTCATATGAAACGGTAGGCAGAAAAGACTTAAAGAGACAAAACCTATATCCTAGCTGTAATTGGTAAATTTGTAGTCTTCGGTTGATTGACCTGATTATGAACTTGAGTGACCTATTACAACTGATTTCTAGAGATGCGGTCTTTCGTTTTCAAAATGTAATTATCGACATTAAAAAGAAAAAGAAATTATTGAACCTATCGTTTTAATACGTTTAGCACTCCACCTAGTTCACGGCTTTATACATATACGAGCTTTATATACAGGATGGATTTTTGAGACGGGGCAGTAAGGACAGGTAACTTAACCGTTGCAACTAGAGGGAAACGTTCTTAAGAGACTGTCCTTAACTTTTTGAGACAGTTTTACCCCCATTCACAGATTTTGAAAAAATTGTACAGTCGGGAAGAAAATTGACCATTTACACAAAAACTTTTTTTTTATGTCAATCGATCCTGTTTCTTATAAAGATCAAAAAAGTCTACGAGACCAACTGAGCTTAGAGTACTAGAAATGTCAGAAATCGCAAAAAACTTCTCCCATACATTTTGTTTGTAGCGTCGTCGTCGATATGATATCTACATACTATTAAGTACTGAAATAAATAAAAATAAGGAACTGAAAACGATTAGGCATGTATTCTTAAAATAAGATTGCAAAATATGTACATTTAAGATTACAAGAAATTTTACATAGTTACGTACCTTTTTATGTTTTAAGATATGAGGTGCTCAAAATGGTTGCCGTTTTCGCGGATGCATAGGTTTACCCTCTTTTCTACTGAGTGGGTAGCAGCCGATAATGTCATCTTGGCGTTAATGTCCCGGTTGTGCTCTCGAGAACGAGAGCCCGGGGTCAGCCTTGACCAGCAGCCGATAATGTACTTGGATTAATTCCATACAGAATCGTTGTTGGTGCCTCTTTCAGCTCCTCAACACCGTCGTAGTTCTTTTTGTAGACTTTATTTTTTAAATAGCCCCATATAAAGAAATCTAGAGGCGTAAGATCAGGACTCCGAGGTGGCCACTGAATAGGGCCATGTGTTCCTATCCACTGTATCCTAAAATGCTGGTTCAGATTAGAACGTGTATGGCGGCTGTTGTGTGGCGGAGCGCCATCTTGTTGGAAATACACTTTCCTTGATTCAGACAGCGGCAATTCATCTAACTGGTTTTGGAGATTCTCGAGAATTATGTTGTTATAAGTGTCGGAATTCAGGATGCCTTCATAAAATTCCACCATTACCACTCGGTTCGACATTACACCACACCAGCAATTAAAAGAGAAACGAATCTGATTATGGCTTTCTCGATATCTAAGAGGATTCTCTCTAGACCAATAATGGTGGTTTCGCCGGTTATACATGCCATTGTTGGAGAAATTGGTTTCATCAGACCATAAAATGTAGTTAATAAAATAATTATCTCTACTTATTTTCCCCCTTAACCATCTGCAAAATGTAATTCTGCGAATATCATCTCCAGAATGTAATGCCTGAACTATTCGCCCCTGCTGGTAACATTTATATCCGTACCTCTTCCATGTCTTCAAAACAAGTGAGTGAGATACACCTACTTCAGCAGCGACATGTCTTGAAGATATCTCAGGATAAGCTACTACTAGTGATAAAATTGCAATTACCATATCTTCATCCAATACCAATGAATGTCGTACACACACTTTCTTGAACGAGCCACATTCTTCGAGATTCTTTAAAAGATTTATAATAAACTTTCTGGTTGGCACTACTCTCATTGGATGTTTGATCATGTACCACTCCAAAGCGGTTGTTGGGTTTTTATTATTTAAATAATATGCTTCTAGTAAGTCCAAACGTTCTAAATTAGAGGTCATTTTTGGCTCAGAATGTTAGCAGAGCAAAGCAAAGCAATCATATATCTAGTTTATTTGTTTTCGAAGCAGATTACTAATTAAGAAATGTTCGAAGAAATTCAAAATTATTTTGGACCAGTACCTCATCTTTACCGACCATGCATCGTAAAAAGTTTTGTTATGTATTAAATGTTTAGTAAGACTCAATCTTATTTTTGCAAAATGTGTGGGAGAAGTTTTTTGCGATTTCTGACATTTCTAGTACTCTAAGCTCAGTTGGTCTCATAGACTTTTTTGATCTTTATAAGAAACAGGATCGATTGACATAAAAAAAAGTTTTTTTGTAAATGGTCTATTAACTTGCTGACTGTACATTTTTTTCGAAATCTGTAAATGGGGTTAAAACTGTCACAAAAAGTTAAGGACAGTCTTTTAAGAACGTTTCCCTCTAGTTGCAACGGTTAAGGTACCTGCCCTTACTGTCTCAAAAATCCACCCTGTATACTAACCTGTAACCTGTAACCTGTAAATCAAATAATTGTATTAACACCACTGTAACCACTAGATAGAGAATGAATAAATGAATTAACATTATTATTATTGTTAAAGCCTAATCTTGTTCAGAGAACACCAGTTTTTGCCGGCCCAGATCTCGGGAATGCGTTGCTGACTTCGCTAGCGCCTGCATTTTAACATTCAAAACAATTGCATTCAGTAGACGTGGTCGGCTCTAGGTTACTGAATCTAAGCGAGTACATTCACTAGATCTGGACGCAAACTTCCATATTAATTTTGAGAAATACTAAAATTTATGAATATATTTATTCATATAACAACTTACATAAAAACTAAATATGTTCAATAAAAAGACAAAAAAAAGAAGTGTGCCAGCGTACTCAAGATGCTGGCAGTATTACCTCTCTGTTTCCCTTTCAGCTGTTTCTGCCGCAGCGCCAGCTTTTAAAGTTAAATTCTTCAAAATAATAAAATGACAAACGATAATTGTAAAAGAAAGCAAAATTTTTATTAGGGTCGTTTGATTTCTAGTGATATAAAATATGTAGTGTATAAGGAAACTCATACATTCAATAATTTGCATAAGTAAATAATTTTATACATTATGACTATAGTACAGAGGTTTCAAAGACGTCAGACGATGTTGTTGATCTGCAGTATCATGACGGTGTAGTAGACGGAGAAGAACAGGCATTGCGGCAGGAACGGCATGCCCAGCGGCGCGGCGGAGTGCACGGACAACGGACTCGTCGCCACCTGCCGCAAGCAGTCCTTCACCGCCCGGTACTCTGCTTCATCTAGAGAACAAAAGTAATATTGTCATCAACGTCTTAGTTGTAGAACTTACACATCAAATGATTACAATAAAATATAGAATTTGTAAGAATGCGAGTAAGGTAGCGAAGTATGGTAGGGATACTGAAAATAATAAGTACCGTGCTGTACACAAATACTATCAATATCATGTGAAGTATCGCGGATGCCTTAATTGATATCAGACAATGAGAGTTCTGAGCGACCAAGCTGCACTTACACTGATACACACTGATCGTATCGTCTTAAAGCAGAAGAGCTCGAAAAAAAATTATATCAACTCACTAAAACTTCTAAACATTTTGAACATAACAAAACATTGTTTTATTTGTAAAGTTTGAGGTGACTTACTAAGGCAACAGCGCGTACACAGCCTCCCCAGGTATTGCTTTAGCTTCTGCTGGCTATTCTGCATATTCTGACACGCGGAAGTGATTAGAGTCAAAGACATCAACAACAGCACCCATGTGCCAAAGTTGATTATAAAATGACTCATTGTCAAGGATCTCTGTAAAAGTTACATGACTTATTTTCCGTTTTGGTCTTTTACCCAAAAATACATATACCAGATCGTTCCACTTGCTACGGTCACGACAAATCTCGCTTGCTCTACCAAATTCGTCTATCTTTCCATACATGAACGTGGCTTTGGTGTACTCTTGACTTGACCTTTCTTAAAATACTAAAATACTACGCACGTGTTGATCTTTCCCTCCCGACCATTCCATTCATTCAGGAGTGTGGTGGGTTATATTTATCATCATCGTCATCTTGGAGTTAATGTCCAGGTTATGCTCTTGTGCACAAAGGCCCGGAGTCCGCCATGATCATGATTCATCATTTGGCGGATCAAGTAGTTAAAGTCATGGACTGGCATCAGACCTCCCTGATCCTGCCAACAGGGGAACCTGACCAGATTAGATTATGGTTACACATTCAGTCGCCTGGATGTGCAGGTTTCAAGACGATGTTTTCCCTCATCGTAAGAGCATTGTTAGTGATCGAGTAACGTACATAACTCAGAAAAGAGTTATTGGTTCGTGGCGCCACTGGCGATCGTACCCGGTACCACTGGGTTACGAGTTGGACCCCTTACTCACTAGGCAATAGACGATTTCAATGGTACGCCATTATATACCTTATTCGTTATTCTCTTATCATTCACACTTTTTCAGTATTATGTAAGATATAATTAAAGGTACCTACCCGTATACCCATCAATGTCAAAAGATAAAGGAGTTCTATAAAGTAATATATTACGGAGCCGATCATGAAAATTACCTGCAAAAAAACGGTAATCTTTAGATCAGGTATCTAATTGTATTGTATTGTATCTTATGTCTTTGGTATTTAGCTACATACTTGTATTCGGAATGCTTTTCTCAATAGTTCGCATGATTCCTTAACATTTGTAAAAGCATTGCACCAAATATTATTCATGTCAGTAATGGAGCTTCTAGATTTATTACTGATACAAGCTTCAACAGATCTCGAAATTGCATCTAGTTGCTTAGCAACAATATTTATAAAACAATTTACAGTACAAAATTCCAAAAGATATCGCAAAATCATAATTATATCGGCAATGTTAAACAAATAGAAAAATAGTTTATTAGTATGAAAATTGCAGTACGTACGGCCAATAGTTATTATAGCATAATGAATATGAAATACTACAACCAAGAAACACATTGATATCAGAAAAATCCTCATTTTCTTCAATTGTTTTATATACACTAAATCGTTACCAATACTAGCATGATTCAAATTGAAAAGCGTGACGACTCTTTTAAATTCTGTACTATGGTAAAGGCTTGATAGAATAATACACGTTGATCCAGTGGCCATGATCAAAAGGTATATAATGTACTTCCTGTCAACGTTTTCAGATATACACAAATGTAAACTCCATATGACAAAGAATATCTGAGCGAATACGTGGAGAAGTGAAACTGCTCTTCTGAATGTACCGTGCAAAAGGAAGTCTCTGTGCACAGCAAAAATATTTTCAAATAATAGTGCTGTCTTCAAGGGTTTGATATCCATATTTCGTGTGAAGGAAGGAACTGTGAATATACTAAAGATACAGATCCAACAGGTATAGTTGAAGCACAGGCGAAGGCTTCTAACTTACTAAAACAATTAATCAAAATGATATCGATCAATTATTCATTGCTCATTTATCACCCGTAATAATTAAATAAACTAATACTAGTCAAATATTAGTGCTGTATTCAAGTGCTTGATATAAATATTTCGTGACAAGGAAGCAACTGTACAGGGCAACAAATACTGAAGACATTGTCTAGTTGAAGCACCGACGAAGGCTTCTAACTTCCTGTATTAATCAATCAAAATGACAGCGATCAATATTTCATCGCTCATTTTTTACTGAAAGTAATACATTTTTGACTGAACACAAACCTGTATCTATATATTCGTATAATAATCTTGGCAGTAATTGTATCATGTTTACACATTCAGTCCCTTAAATGGGAAAGTTTTTTTATTATGTTTTACGTCACCGTAAGAGCATCGATACTGTTAATCTAATATACGTAACTCTAAAAAGATTAATTGGTATACTTGTATGGGCGCACTGGGGTTCGAACCTTTCGTTTATGAGTCCGACCCTTTAACCATTTGGCCACCGACGCACTCATGTATATTTTATGTCTCTTAAAAAGATATAAGGACAAAATATAGATTAAATTTTTACAAATACAAGTCGCGCATCCAGATAAAAACTGTCACATCAGACAAAATGTGGTTTTTGGGGAATCGCATTTGAAGTCTTTTTATAAATGAAAAACGTAATTAAAAATTACTCAAGTGAGCTATTAAAAACCTGATGACACATTCAAGTAAACGTTTTATTTAACAATAATCTCAAAATAAAAATAAAAATTTAAATGTAGGTACTGGTTCTTTAAATATAATGTTTATCGTTAAAGATCCCATAATGTGTCACTTTTTTAGATTAAATGGAGTTTGTTACTTGAAATAAAACTCATTTTTACCTAATGTTGAGTAAAGTTAGTTCGTAAGATAGTCACTAGATGGCGCTGTTGATACAACACGCCGATTCCTACATCGCGGTGTCAAGTTTGCGCGTTGAAAGTATATAAGGTGTTTAGAATTTCATTATGTCAACCAACCTACCTACCTACCTACCAAGTCTATCAATGTGTATCTAATATACGGTTTAAACTTTTATCGCGTGTTTTTTGGTGAATTGCTCCCCCGCATCCCTCGTGAAAGTGCTAAAAGTGTTCATGGTCCTTACGAGTCGGATAGTGACAGTGGGTCGCTGTTCAGATCATCCTACCAGGAGCTGAGGAAGCCAAGTTGAACGGCTTCGAAGCTACGACCTGCGTACGGAGCCAGGAGTGGAAACCTGGATTTGTGACACGAGGAGACCAGCACGCAAGAAACCTTTCATCAGCAGTCGAGCCTGGAAGGGTCCAGTAAGCTGCAGTTTGACGGCAGAGGGCGCTGTCATCTCGAAGTTAAGTGATTGTGACAAGTGAAACCGTGAGTACTCTTTGTTTAACAAACGTGGTAAGTGCAATCATCAAGCAATGTTGAACTTTAACTGTTTGAAGAAATTAACTTAGAAATAAATAACTTTAATTTGGACTTGTAAAATTTTCCAAATTTGTTTTGGACTTAGAATAATTTCAATCAATTTTAACTTAGAAAATTTAAGTTTGTTACTTGGTTAATTTTAAAGTATTTGGGACTTAGAAAAATTCGCTCCTGTTGGTTTTTACTTAGTTTGGGACTTATATTTTTTTGGTAAATGTTACACTTTGAAATTTTTGGACTTAAGATATTGAAATGGATGCTTTGATAAAGTTGCAAGTTCATATTAATACCCAATTATATAAGTCACCGAAGGAGAGAATTACTGTAAATTATGTCAACGCTCGCATGAGTATTTTGAATGAAAAATGGAATACATTTTGGGAAAACCATAAACAAATAATTGTTGAAGCACATGATGATCTATTAAATACTTATGATATTTTTGATGCTACAGAGGAACTTTATTTAGATTATAAAACGGAGTTATCAGATAGCTTAAGTAAATTAAATGAAGGCAAAGTGTCAAATTTAGGGGAATCATCCTCAACTGTTGTAACTAACTCAACTAATGTAAAACTACCTACAATAACTATACCTACATTTTCTGGAAAGTATTCAGATTGGAGTACTTTTAAGGATTTGTTTGTGTCATTGATAGATAAGAATAATTCTTTAGATGATGTTCAAAAACTTCACTACTTAAAGAGCCACTTGTCGGGCGAAGCAGAACAATTATTGCGTCATATTCCCATAACTGCTGATAATTACAAAACTTGTTGGAAACAACTTGAAAGTAGATACAACAATAAAAGATTTTTGGCAAATTGTATTTTAAAACGGTTGCTAAGTCAGAAAAATGTTTTAGTAGAATCATCTCAGCAAATAAAAGATTTAGTTGATACTACTTCCGAATGTTTGCATAGTTTAAAGAACTTGGGCATCGATGTCAGTAGTTGGGATATGATTGTAATTCATATTATATGTCTTAAGTTGGATCAGGAGACCAGAAAACAATGGGAACTAAAAGTTTCCAATGATTGTTCTGATGAATTGCCAGCATTTAATCAATTCATAGAATTTTTGACTAGTAGATTCCGAGCCCTTGAGTTTTTGGACTTTAGATCCAATAAAGGTCAAAATAACTCAAAAGGTTCGCAATCATTTCATGTAACAGACAATAAATATTCTTTAGAGTGCCAATATTGTGCGGCCGATCATAAAATTAACTCATGTAAGAAATTCATTGCTGCTGATGTCAACACTCGACGTAAAGTTGTTCGAGATAAGGGTTTATGCTTCAACTGTCTTGGAGTTGAACATTCAGTAAAGTTTTGTAAATCTACCAACACATGTCGTACTTGTAAAAGGCAACATAACTCTTTGTTGCACACAAATATCGTGCCATCGTCAAAACGAACTGATAAAACCGAGGTGATGTCAAAAACTGATGCTGCAGATGCTGCCAGACAACCTATTGTATCTTGTTTTTCTACAGGAAGTAACAATCATACCGTTCTTTTGGCTACTGCTCTCATAAAAGCTGAAACCCAAAACAAAAGCTATAGAATATTAAGAGCTTTGATTGACCAGGGATCTCAGGCATCCTTTGTTACGGAGGCAGTAATCCAATACTTGGGTTTGAAGAAATACAAATCTAGACACACCATTAAAGGTGTAGGTGGTGAGAAATCCGTAATATCAAACTACTTTGTTCATTTAAATTTGATGTCAAGGTTGGATCAAAACTTCAAGGTTCAAGTGAAGGCATTTGTTTTGAAGTCTATAAGTTCACTTCTTCCTGTAGAAAAGGTAATGGAAACTGAATTTATTGATTTAGACAGCAGCTTACTAGCGGATCCAGAATATCATACACCAAACAAAGTTGATGTTCTACTAGGAGCTGAAGTATATGGAAAAATTATAAAAGAAGGTATCAGGAAAACCCCTCAGGGATTGTTGATAGCACAGAATACCAATTTAGGTTGGGTTCTGTCTGGCATTGTTAACTCGTGTGATAGCTCGACTCATTCTATAGTAATGCATGCTCAAATAAACGAAGATGATGCACTGAAACGATTTTGGGAAATAGAGTCAGAGCCTATTATTTTTAGTAAACTATTTACAGAAGATGAAAACAAATGTGAAAAACTATTTGTCGCTACTACAACTAGAGATGACGAGGGACGTTACATTGTCAGACTGCCTTTTAAGAATGAAAAGCCAGCTTGTGAAAATGGAGGGTTTAGAGAAATAGCGGAAAAAAGATACCAATCATTAGAAAACAAATTTAAGAAAAACAATCAATTTAAAGAAAACTATACTAAAGTCATAAATGAATACCTGGAACTTGGGCACATGGAGAAGGTTCCTGAAAATGATGACAAGAAAAGTACGTCAGTTTACTTACCTCATCACGCTGTATGCAGAGAGAATAAAGATACCACAAAAACTAGGGTGGTGTACGACGGTTCCTGCAAGGGAAAAAACGGAGTGTCTTTGAACGATGAGCCTATTGTGGAACCTACTATACAGCCGGACTTGCGTCACTTGTTGTTACCATGGAGAACCATTAATTCTAATTCCTGAAAAAAAACATTACGAAGAATCCAACATAAACACCCTTAGGCGTTGGCGACTGATAAAAGATGGTATAAGCTTTAGGCGTCGATGGTTAAGAGAATATTTGACTCAATTTCTTCATCGTCACAAATGGACACAACAAAACCTGAGCCAAGCGTGGGCGACATTGGGTTGGTAAAGAAAGACAATTTACCACCAGCCAGGTGGCTTTTTGGCAAGGTAGAAAAGAAACATCCCGGTCCTGATCAAATCACTCGAGTTGTGACATTAAAGGTTAAGAATTCTCTAATCAAAAGACCCGTAAATAAGTTATGTGTTTTACCAGTAACCGAATAGCCCAACATTAATTGTATGTTATTAATTGTTTTTTTTTAGCTTAAGATTAAAATCTACCTTTAGTGTCCATCCCGCTAATGACGCATCTTAATTTTGTTTATTTGCTTCACATTTATCGATTGATATTAATGACGACTTTTTGAAAAGGCGTCCTTGGCGGGCGGTTATGTTGAGTAAAGTTAGTTCGTAAGATAGTCACTAGATGACGCTGTTGATACAACACGCCGATTCCTACATCGCGGTGTCAAGTTTGCGCGTTGTAGGTATATAAGGTGTTTAGAATTTCATTATGTCAACCAACCTACCTACCTACCTACCAAGTCTATCAATGTGTATCTAATATACGGTTTAAACTTTTATCGCGTGTTTTTTGGTGAATTGCTCCCCCGCATCCCTCGTGAAAGTGCTAAAAGTGTTCACCTAATTATTAGTTAAATGTTCTTAATAAATCAGATAAATATTTAACAAAATGATAGTTTTATTTATTTATTTATTTATTTATTTAACCATTTATTGTACACAAGATTTTATTGTTATTTATTGTTGTTACTAACAAATTAATAAAATTCTAGTATACGAAATGTTCACATTATGATATTGAGTAGGTACACACTTTCGCATTAGATATTTTTTTTTAATTTAAGATGAAAGACTTATCGTAATTACTTCGATTCGTACTGTCTAATTAATAGGACGCATACTAGTTAATATAGTTCGTAATTTCTTTATATTGAGTATATCAAATTTTGGTTTCAATATTATTAAACCACTGTTAATTAGTTAATTATCACGATTATACGGTTGAGTGCGAAGGATTGAACTGTTATAAATTATAAAACATTTAGGCTAGCAATAAATTTATGAAATTGGTCGACGCCACAAGTGGTTAGGCCACGGCAAAGAATAAGCATTACTTTTCAGAGAGGTATTTAATGCTGCCAGCATCTTGTGTACGCTTCTACAAGGCCTTAATTTTAAGTTCGCTAATTTCTTTTTGCTTTTTATTGCACGTATTTAATTAAATTCAATTCAATTCAATTATTTATTTGCGTTAAATATGGTACATACATTACAGGTCTTATAGTATAAATAACATTGAATCACATATTTAGTCATATAGGAAGCAACATGCAAAATATATTGTATGTTAATTACATAAAATAAATTTAGGTATAGTTATAAAAAAAACTCTATTCTGGCTTCTTATGCTCAAAAAATTCTTTAACTGTATAAAACACACTCTTCATCAACCAGTTATTCAAAGCTCTTTTGAATTTATGTATCGGTACTTCTCTTATATCGCTAGGTATTTTATTATAAATTTTAATACACATACTAGGACAATTTTTTAAGTAAAGTGTTGAGTGCGGTAACGTACTCATTACAAGCCTTTGCGCATGCCTGGTACTTCTAGGATATATTTCTTTTGCGGTTGTGAATAACTCTTTGTTACATTTAGTTTTAATGACAATTTTTTTATTAATATGAACAATAGATTCAAATTAAATTTAAGATGGGTTATTTAAAAATAGTGTTATGCCCAATGGCACTGGCACTTAGGCGACTCTTAAGTGGACTCCTTAAGATATTCCTAAGCATGTACGATTGAACTGCGGCAAAATGAATAATTATTGGAACCTTTGTTTTTTGTAAATCCCTGGGCCTGCAACACAAGTCGATCCTAGCTTAACTGAATCCTCCTCATTGGGAGGATACCCAACTAGTGAAGGCTGAGTACATCACTCCAGTCTTCAAGAGCAAGGGCTCGATGCGGTGAACAAACCACCGCAGTATAAAGCTGATGTCTCACACCATGAAGTCTTCTAAAGTATTGTGGACGCTCGGATGGGACATCCTCGGACTAACTAAGACAAATAAATATTTATAAATTATATTATATAAATAAATAAGTATTTATTAGAGAAAATTTATGATGACATAATTTTTTTTATAGCTATTTTTTTTTCTTTTCTATGACTCAAATAGATCTACGGAATACCTAAATGTAGGAACGAAGGAGCACAATTCTAATACGAAATGCCGAATGTTTGCACTAACAGCTCCCACTTTTCGTTTGGCGATAATTCAGTCGTCTAAATTCAGTAGCAAAAAGGAGGAGAGTAAGTCAAAGTGAAATGTATTCCTCAGAATATGTTCCATTTTTGTATCACATGTTTTGAAAAGTGGAGCGACGGGCAATAATTATATAAGCGATACAAAAATATACCTTATTCAATGAGCAATACATTCAACTTTGACTTGCGCTCACGGTTTTTGCTTCTGAATTGACACGCCTGAATGAAGCCCATTCCTAACGACTTAAGTTTCTTAGGACTCTAATATACGTGAACAATGCATACATATTAAATTCGAATAATAAATATTTAAGGTTAAATTTAATTATTAGACTCAATTCACAACGGAGCCTGACAGCATGCGGCTCGGCTTTGAGAGCCCGTTCTTTGGCTCGGGCCTTCGAGCTTTCGCCAATAAACGCTATAACAATAAACCTTTAGGCTGTTGCGCTGACGCGTATGACGAACGAGGAAGACCGTATAAGCACGCTTGTTCCTTTTACAAGTATGCCTTAGTGCACAGCACAAATATTATTATTACTGACTGCTATGGCTGATATCCATTATCAGAAATAAATTGGTTTCCTTTCACGACCAACTTTTATACGTACTTATGGGAGTAGAACAATCAGATTACAAATTAAATAACTAAAATAAGCCTAAAATACCATTCTCAAAATTACACATTTTTACATCAGGTCCACAATAAATGGTAATCAAAATATATAATCACATTCCAAACGATTTAAAAAATATAGGAAAGATACCTTGTTAAGTTGTTAAGTAAGTAAGATGAATAAGAGTTACTACAATTTAAAAGAATTTTTTGAAGACAAAACTAATGTTTAATATTTATGTGTGATGTAGTCTTTCCAAAAACTCAAATGTTATTATCTTAGTTAGTTGCAGTATTGTTATGTTAATAAATATTTATCAATGTTAACTCGGTATAAGAATATATAGTAGATATTTATTAATGTTATTTGTAAATTGTAAATTGCTATACCCCAGCGGGGTGTCACTATTAATATAAGATCTATACCTATATATATAGTATGTGTAATGTAACGCACTGTACCTATTAATAGTGATATTGCAATAAATAAATAAATAAATAAATAATTTAAACAAGAAGGAGAGATAGGGCGACCCTCGCTCTGGATCATTCTTGCTGCAGAATCTGTCCGTCGCTATACAGAATGGCAACGCTGTTAGTGTTATGTGCGCCTTTGCATCAGGAGTGACCAGCAGTGTGACAATTGCAGTTTACACGAATTGCTATTTGTTACGGATGTTTAGTTTAGACTTATGCTTAGTTTTATATTTTGACATTGTAATAATATAACTTTATGAATAAAATTAAAGAATTATACAAGTCACC
This sequence comes from Blastobasis adustella, assembly GCA_907269095.1. Taxonomy (NCBI): domain Eukaryota; kingdom Metazoa; phylum Arthropoda; class Insecta; order Lepidoptera; family Blastobasidae; genus Blastobasis; species Blastobasis adustella. Next base: position 896,648 of record OU026120.1, read on the forward strand.
GTGGAATATCTCGTCTTTCATTTATTCAATGAAATCAAGTAATTGATTCGTGGTAGGTATAATATGTTACGAATGTTTTTAAAATGATAATTTAATGAGAGCCAACCTATTAACATAATTTACTTCTTACGTGAATGTGAATTTGAAAAATAACAATGTCACAAACATATTTCCTAAGTAATTGGATTGTGAGTTACTTTTTCTAGCGCCTTCAACGTGTTAAAAGCTATCAATCTTAAGAAAGAAAAATGTCTATAAAATTTCTCCTAAACGTTATTTTTGTGGAAAATATTTTTTGTATTCACAGAAATTTTTGGATGTTCAAGCCATGGGCAAAAGTGATGATTATATTGCGTACGGTACTAGAGTTGTGCGTAATGTCATTTTGCATTGTTATCTATAATAGCGACCACTCGGTCACAATCACAGATCTAGTTCTGTGGTATTCTGCTCTTCTAAATTCTTTGCTGGTTATAACATTCCCAGGCTTTCAATCGCAACTTTTCAAAACATTTCTTGACAAAATCAATGAAAACGATTCCAAATTCGAAAGGGAATGCAACTATAAAATTAATAACAAAATCACTTTAGGATTATATTCTGGTGTCATAATGTTATATACGTTGTTTGATACAAGTGTTTCAATTTACTATAAGTTTCTAAACAGCGTTTCTGACGACAGTGTTGTAATAACCGTGATATATACGTATTGTTGTTTACGAAACAATTGTCAGTTCTTCACACTATTCAGCATGCTTTTGGCTATGTCAGAACAGCTCCGATGTGCCGTGTGCACCGTGGATAACTTTAGCATTTCCATGGTACAATATGATGATGAAACGATAGTCAAAAGATTTGACACGTATAGAAAAGTATACTGTAATATCAAAGATACGGCCGATTTACTTAACACAATGTTCGGAATGCAGGTACCTATCTATTAACAATAATCTCAATTAGTTACCAAAAATAGACGTAAGTAGGTTTTATAATAAAAAGATAAGCAATTAATAAAAAAACAACAACCATCCTCAGAAAAAAACGTTGATCGTACCTAAGTAATAATAACAGATGAACTTGGTGTACTTACTTTTTTAAAACTTGTAAACTCCATATATTTATCGCATCGGTGAGCTTCTTAGTATCCTTAATGTCGCTATGCTCGAAATTTCTTTGCATCAAGCAAAATTCGACGCTGAATTCAGATGATTGTCTTAGAGGTTTTTAACAATTATTACAAGAAATTATAACTATTTTTACATTTATTGCGGAATCTAGGACTGAATAACTGGTCATCTGGTGAGGGTCAGAATATATTGGATAGTTAGGTGTAGTGTAAGACAGATCCTTGATTTTTATAGAGCAGTATTCAGCAGTAGAACTGTTTCAGTTGTTAATAAAGACGTCCATTGTTCCTTTTTATATTCCAGATAAACTTAATGATTGGAACAATGCTACTCAGTTATATTTCATTTTTGTACAAGTTCGTGACTATGAGCGTTAAGGTGAGATTGAGCAAATTATAACTAAATTCTGTGTTCGTTGAGATATGATTCTAGTGAAAAATTGTGTATTTACCTACTTAGTTAGTTCAAATTATAAATAAATATTGCAACAAAATGTACATAACAAAATTGTTATGTTCTGAAACTTGCAAGTTTATTGTTGACAGAAAAATAGAAATGATCATTTTTAATTTTTCCTGCTCCATAAATGAGAAGTCAACCTGCCACCGTAAATTTATAATAACTTATGTGAGACAAAAGAAGCATTATACGAAAGAGTCTTTACAAAAAGCAGTCACAAACATGCCTAGAAATATCAAATGATAATGTTATGATGATTTTATTTTTAATACTACTTTATCCCGGGCAGTGCCATTCAACGTGGCAATACCACCAGCATTTTGGGCATGTTGCCTGAATGGCTTTAGGTGAATTTCGTTTTAATTTGTTAAGTTTTCTGTATTGTAAAGTTTTGTAGTATTTATGTTTAAATAAAATTGTCTTTTTACTAACTAAATTCATTATTTAGGGCAATTTGACGCTCCTGTCAGTATTATCATATGCATCGACTGTGCTGGTATTGTTTATCGCAATGGTTGCACTGTCCTGGGCCTCAGGACGTATCTACGCTAATGTGGAAAACTTGAGAAGGCAGGCTTGCCGGTTACTCCTGAAATCTCTGATGTGTAAGTAGTTTTCAATTATCTAATGATTATGTTATAATTTTGTATAATTTTCAAACAACACAAGTTATGGTATAATTTTGAATTTGAGAAAATTGATTTCCTTCCAAGAGAGTTAGAAGAAGAAAAGGAGGTCTAAGGGCCGAGGGTCAGGGCGAGTGAAAAAGAGACTATATTATAATACTTGAGTTGCGATCGGCTGGTTCAGTACTAGAGGCACCGTCAAAATGAACAAAATTAACCAATCATAAAGCCGTATTGAACACAGTGCCACAACTGAATTAGCTGCCAGGCCCGTCCACACTCAACCTACCCCTGGCCTACCCATATCCGATGCGTACCCTACCCGTACATTGTCCGTACCCTACCCGTACCCTACCCGTACCCAACCCCCCTCAATCCACTTTTATCCAAAACCAAACCCTTCTCAAATAACTTCTACTTCGATTTTTATATACGTTATCCATACCCTACATGTACTAAACCATTATCCAATCTCCTACCCCTCCCGTACGCAACTCCCAACCCCATACGATTTTTAAAAATAACTCCAACCACTAGCCCTTCCCCTACCCTAAATAAAAAAATAATCATCTTGTTTATACAATACAGAAGAAATTAGATCTTAGCCAAGATTGCACTAAGCAGGGACGTTACTTAACTATGAGAACGAATTTCTGGGACTTTTAAAAGTATGTCTTTAGCAAGTTTTGCTAAGACCAGTCTAAGCTAAAAATTAAGCGTTGTCTCTGAATGTTAGCCTTATTTCGCATAGTAACGCAACGTTTACATAGACAAGTATTATACGAGTATGTGAATACAGGTGTAAGACTGGCGAAACAGTCTTAAGATCTGATCATTACGTGACGGCATTATTGATAATTTGTGTTAACGGAAACTCCCGCAATTCAGGATTTACATGCTGCTAGATAGTTTAAACATAAGATTGGAAATATCTACCTCAGCATATCAAGCAATCCATTATTACAATATTACCCATAACAAATGGACCAAGAATGGAGACCTGGGGAACGCCTGCAATAACCACTTCCAACTCCGACCGATTATAAACTTCTATTTCTTTTTCAGATGACAAAGGGGTTTGCTATGAGTACACTAAAAAACTGATGCGCGTGGAAGCGGCGGGTCCGGTGTGCGTGCGCGCTTTTGGCACCATGCGCATGGACATGGCGCTCGTGCCTAAGTGCTCACTGTTATGCGCGTACTACACCGTAGTCGCCTTGCAGTTCAACAACATTCTGTAAAAAATATTATTTTGTAGTATATGTACGTTTATTAATTAAGCTTTTGACCCAGTTACGCCCGGTGTTCAATTGAGCTCATATTTGGTACACCTATGTAACTCGGATGACAATGCATTATTACAGTATTTACTTATATGGTAAGCATACTTAGTTTATTTACCTAAGCGAATTGTAACATTGCATTTGCATTGTACATACTCTCTATGGGTGACCTGTTGTTCTTCTTGTATTGCAAAACAATCTGTAACAATGTGTCTAAAGAGATTATTTTATTCTATTCTGTGGTCATGCGTAATGTTATAGTTTACTGTTTTTTCCTAGTAAGTACTTTTATATATGGCAATAGATTCCTAACCTTTTACAATTTCATATTTTGGTTACCTATCGTCAATCCTAAATTTCTTTCATCCTGCATCAGAAAACCTACACAATATACCAAAGCAATACTAACTAATATTATATAAATGCTAAAGGCTAATTTTCCACGCCTAAGCCGCTAAATTGGTCTGTGGGCTGAGTGTAAGTTTTGCTTCAACTTGACTTTACTGAATGTATGAAGAAAAAACTTCATTTACGTGCCATTAGTAGGCGCTATACATTTTTTCATACTAATTTTCACGTAAACGCAAACGTGATAGTATAGATTCCGACATTCATGAGTGTTTGTAAAAAAGCTAAACTAAAAACGTGATATGATTTGATTTGAGCGACATTTGTTATAAACGAGTACCCATAATTAACTTGAATGTGTCTACTCATAGTATTTAATTTATTTTATAAGTTGTTGGTTCTCCAACAAATAAATAAATAAATTATGCGTATAGTAATAATAAACTAACTTATTAACATATTTTTTTCATTTATATTCGATTACATCATCAGAGTCTGAGTATCATCCGGGAATAGAGTCCACGATGTTCTTGTCAAGATAAAAAATAATCATCTTTGCGTTAATGTCCCGGTTGTGCTCTCGAGAACGAGGGCGCGGGGTCCGCCTTGACCATGATCCAGGATTTCGCAGGTCAGGTAATTAGAGTGGAGCGACTGCCATCTGACCTCCATGACCCTGCTGCCAGGGGAACCTGACCAGATTGGATCATGGTTACACATCCAGTCGCCTGAATGTGCAGGTTTTATCACGATGTTTTCCTTCACCGTAAGAGTATCGGTTAGTATTCAACTAATGTACATACCTCAGAAAACAGTTATTGGTACATGGAGCGGGATTCGAACCCGGGACCTCTGGCTCACGCGTCGGATACTGTAACCGCTCGGCCACCGATGTTCTTGTCAAGATACCGTTTATTAAACAATAATAACTCTTTCGTACATTGTGTCATGAAAATATGAACCTATTTTAATTGAAATGGGGAAGTTTTTGGGATTTAGAAAATATTTTCTTCTAATGACTATGATATTTATTCCATCAGTCTTCATGTGTTGTTGTGTATTTAATGAGAGGCAGAATTTGTCACGTAAATCAAATTTTATTTTATTGTATTCGGATGTCTCACAGCTTACAACAATAAGATATGTAAAATAGCCTAACTTCCATCAGTCATTTACGTGACACTACAGACAAATTTCACAATTTGACTTTAAAAAGGTCTAGTATATTGAAACATTTAGTGAAAGTAGGTACCTACTTACACGAAATCAACACCGCTAAACGTACATTAGGTATATCGTACTTAGAAATAAAGGTCTTAACTAAAATGTTCCTAACTTAAAACTTGAAATGACGTCGATAGAGGATCTGATCACTACAACAAATACTTCACTGTTATTACACTACGAGTATTACACAATATTATTGATCTGAAGGATCATGATGGCATAGTAGACGACGAAGAACAGGCACTGGGGCAGGAACGCCAGGCCGGTGCCGGCGGAGTATAAGAACACCGGACTCGCTGCCACCTGCCGCAAGCAGTCGTTCACAGCCCTGTACTCTGCTTCATCTAAATAATAAATAAGTCCTTTAAAAACAGACCCGTATATTCAATAAATACTTATATAAAGAACACATTTTCTGTTATCCTGCTATTTACTGAAATTGTAACACGAATTAAATGTTTATTGTACAATGTCCAATAAGGACCACAACAAGGACCAATAAGGACAAATAATCCCTTATCAATTCCTTTGGCAGAGTATGTATCTACTTTATGCCACCGTATGGTGAACGATCAGTAAAATATATTTGCAGTATTTTTTAATGTATATGTAGGCGGACGGTCAACCTGATGGAAAACGGCCACCGTCCATTATCCAGGTCATTTTCAACCTAAGGGGATGCAGTGCAGGCCTTTAAATACCTGTAGACATGCCTTTTGAAGATCCTCATGTGAAAGCAAATTGAACGGTGACACCAAGTTAAACAGTTCTTTGGAATATTCATCCTTGTAGGTACAGACGGTAGAGTATGTTCACACAGAGAGCTAAAGTCTCCCCGGAGGCTTCAGGGATCTAAATCATCTGTGAGAAAGTGATCAGCGAATACAAATAGCCCGGCGTTGGATGGAGTAAAAGTTTTATCCATTATAAGATTATTCTCTGCTTACTGTCTCACTCTAATTTCATAATCAGACTTCTGATCAGTTGTTAATAACCTAAAGTTATACATTCCTGAATACAGTCTAAAAGATACAGATGACAAACAGACTTACCGTGGCAACAGTGCGTACATAGCTTTCCCAGGCATCTCTTCAGCTTCTGATAACTATTCTTCACATTCTGGCTCGCGGATGTGATTAGGGTCAGACATAGGAACACTACTAGCAATATGACAGCCATTACTGTATACTCATTCACTGATACCTTTCTCTGTAAAATTAAAAAGAAAAATCTGTTTGCCAAATAAAATAGTATTAAATAAAACTAAAATATATTAATTATACTCTACCTGCACAGTCATGTATATAAAATTATAAAGAATGTATATGTAGAGAAAGGTTATGAAACCGATCATAATGATGAACTGCAAGTATTAAAAACATAAATACATAACTAACATTAACACAAGAAGCGATGCTAAATTTGGTTTTTACCGTACGTACTTGTTCATGAAATACTTTATTTAATAGGCTAGATAACTCTTTTATATTCATAAAAGTATCACGCCAAATTTTGTTCATGACAATAATTGAATTAACAGGATCACTTTCGATATAAGTTTCAATGGATCTTGCAATCGTGTCTAATTGCCGAGATACAATATTGAAAATACAAAACATAAATAGAAATTCTAAAAAGTGGCGAAGTGCCATAACAGCGTCAATTGTGCGAAATAAATATAGAGCGAACGGTGCTATAAAAGGTATATCTGTGAAGAATTGTCTAAACATCACTGCCTCAACAACAATACGAAATACTATTATGAAAACAGAAAATGAAATCACGACGTTTTTCAATATGTTCAATTGTTTTAAATAGACTAAATCACTACTAATACAGGAATGGATCAAGCTGAATATTGTTATGGCCTTGGTAAAATCTTTACTGTGGTAAAAAGCCAATAAGATGATGCTAGAGGAATTAAAGCACATGATCAAATTAAATAAATAGTCCATAAGTGTCACGGCATAGTAAATTATAAATTGAAAGCTCCAAATAATCAGAGCTATATGAGCAACTATATGGCTAAATATAAGTCCTCTGCTGAACGTTCCTTTTGCAACAATATCTCGGTGCACAGCAAAAATGTTCTCTATTATTATTACTGACTTCAATGGTTTTATATCCATTTTCAGAAATCAATTGATTTTCTTCACGACTAATGTTAAACAAATGGATATAACCAAAACATTACGAAACGTACGAACTGCTGGAACTAGGACCTAAAAATATTTTATACGAACTCTTACAAATGGGACATATAGATGATTAGGTCACATAATTGATGAAAAAGACACAGATAAATATCTTAACACTAATTTTTCCGATTAAATCAATCAATCAACTAATTGAAAATATAAGTCAAAATAGCCTAATACAAAAACGTCAAAGCAGAGCAAACTTCTGTTTTCTAAATTAATTTATAATTATGTGAGTGTAGACGGTGTTGGGTGTGAACCCTGATTGAAGTCAGTGTACATTATTATTGCTTCAAAGGTTCTAGAAGTTTGACACGATGCCACACTGTGCAACGCAAAGGGTTGCTGTTTATTGCGCGCGCAGCCTGATGAGGAAAAATCGAACCAAGGAAGAGCGCTGTCAACGCGTCTGTTAGGCACGTCGGATGCATGTCGCGTGTGACAAAAAAATAATATATTTAGACTGCGCACATCGCACGCTAACGACATGCAACTTGACACTGACATGACACTCACTGCATACGTGTCTCCTAAGGATGTTTAAGATTTTGTTTAATTGAAGCTAAAAACTAGAAAGCTGTGACCCGGTATACAAATGTAAGACCCTCATCGATTATACAGGGTGTTTGATAATATATGTAAAAAGCCGTGAACTAGGTGGAGTGCTAAACGTATTAAAACGATAGGTACAATTATTTATTTTGTGCGTGAAATAGCGAGAAAATTACTATCGAACTTTTTCTTTTTCAATGTCGATAGTGACATTTTGAAAACGACAGACCGCATCTCTAGAAATCAGTTGTAATAGGTTCATAATCAGGTCAATCAACCAAAGACTACAAATTTACCAATTACAGATAGGATATAAGTTTTGTCCCTTTAAGTCTTTTCTGCCTACCGTTTCATATGAGTTTTAAAATACAATCTAAAGATCACTACGATTAATACCTCAAGTATCTGTTTAATAAAATTATTATCACAAGCAGCTCGTGAGCAGCCTGGCACAAAAACAAGACATTTCGATGTTTGTTTCTACTTTAATTTATTCGTTTGTTTTTTTGCCTTCAACACAATGCTCGCACCTAGGTACATAGTCGACAAACTAATTGCGAAAACACAATAAACATTAGTAGGCAAAAAAGTCACAACTTGATTTCGCGTCTGCGCCATATCTTCTATTGTACTAGGCTATCATGATTGAAGCAGGTGGACTAGGTACGGGATACTGATATCATAGGGTGTCCAAATATTTTAATATTCTTGGAAAGTGTGTTTAACAACAAAAGTACAGGATTTGGCCTATTTTTTCACATAGCCTACATCCCGTTTAATGCATGTGGTAAGCCTTGGCACAAGTTTATGCACTCCTCGAAGAACTTTTCCGCCAGCTCGGAAATAAGGAAAGACGTCATTTCAGTACCTACCTATTTAATAGTAATAATTAAATTCTACTCATATATGAATTCAAGAAGATGAATGTTCAATTTGAAAAGCTGAAAAACTACCTATCAACACTATTTACGTACTAGGTACGGCCTGGAGACCCAATTTTTTCATTTAGTCAATTTACTAGTAACAGACGCTACGATTTGCCTGGAGCCGACCAACCAAATAAAGCAGCTTTTGGGTTAATACGGATGCGCAAGCATGCCGTCCTTGGTCGGACGTCTGACCACGTAACATGTACCTAGTGGCCTAGTGGCAGTACAATTACTTGTTTTGCAAGCGGTAACCGTCGCCCATAACATCTACGATTCAAGCATATAGGTTGCAGGCAACAAAAATGCTGAACAGAAGATGCGTTGTCATTGTGAGGACTAAGATGAAATGCGTCATGCCTGTATTTGCGCTCGCTTTTTTAGTGGACACCCCACGTACTAGTCGCAATGGGATATTAAGGAGATCTAAATTATCCGTCTTGTATTTTTTGGTTCGAGGGTTCTGTACAAAAAAATATTGTAATCAATTATGATTTTAATTCAAAAGGTTCAGTCATAGTTTTTACGAAAGTGCACCACCACCTTACTGATAGCAAAGTAGTCTAATTCAAATTACTGTAGCATATTAATGTAGCAAACTCTAATTAATGTAACATCTTTGTTATTACGAGTTTGCTTTCTCATGTTATGTCTGTCAGTAATGTTTCAGTGTCGCGTAGGTAATCGTACCTATCTGCCATGAGATTTTTTGATACCTATACACTCATATTTTAGTATAAAGTATAACAAATAAAATACCCTAGCGCCGCCGGCTGTAATGAGTGTAACATAAATAAAACAAAGACTGTAGGTAGTGGAGCTTAAGACAGAACCCTCTACTGATGTGGGGAAGGCTCAAACTCTCAGTGGATTGTTATCGGCTATTAATGATGATTAAAATGCGTGAGATTTCACGAACATTTCTCATCAACTAAAATACACCAATGACAAAAATGAGGAAAATCTTGATCTCATGTACAACATTTTCAGCACTATCGGTGAGGTCATAAGACTTAAGAAACTCCTTACTCCGTTAATTCCTCAACGGGTCAGATCGACCTGGCTCATAATAAAATCGTTTTGGCCCATACGCCCTCACTATCTTGACGAATTTGACTGTATTTAAGTTTTCACTATACATATTATCTTGTCCACCCCGGCTTTTAAGGAGTCTCTTGTCATACAAACTACCAACATAAAACATGAACAAATTATACACCTAAACCTTCTTCATCAGACAAAGTGATACCATTTTGTCTATTGGTAAAAACCGCATGAAAATCCGTTCAGTAGTTTTTGAGATAATCGCGAACAGGCAGTTTGTTTCATAACAATATTTTTATAATTAAGGTGATTAGACGCTCATACTAAATTTCTGTCGATATACTTTCATTGGTTTGAGTGTTTAGTGATTGTGATATGATTTCTGCTATTAGTAAATGTATTCAATGGTGCGCAAAATGGGTTTCTTTTCAAAAGCAGTTAAATCGAAAAAAGCACAAGTCGCCGCCAGATGGCGTTATTTTGTGATTTCATTATTTTTCTTTTTCATTGCTTTGTTTTACATTATTAACATGTAGAAATCTATTTCGCGCACATTGGACACATTTTCTAATGGCCAATTGCAAAAACTAAAACAACATTAAAAACATGAAGGAACCCTTGAAGGAATGTCGATCAAACGTTACATAAAAATTGTATCAAAATCGTACCGCCTTAACACGCGAATGGTTTGGATTTAAGTTACTCATTAGCATCCCTTGTAGTTGGGGGTACTAAATAGGGGGGCCCCCAGACAGCTATTGATACGGGGCCCCTGGAGGGCAAGCTACGCCACTGAACCTAGATCACCTAGGTGGAGCACGGACCCAAACATAATTTTAGAAATTACTGTCTAGGTTACTGTCATTGTACCAAATTACCCGATAAATAGTGGTAACCAAATGAAATCCATCACCGAGATCGTAAGGATTATTATTAGTACACTGTTGGACTCGTTTGAGCCTCACTTTATCAAATAAACACAATCAACATTACGGTGCATCTACCAGGAGAACATAAGAGGCGAAATAAGTACGACCCCTAACACGCGGATCCCTAAAGCGTCGGCCGCCGCCGCGCCTCCCGCCACCCGCCGATTCGCGCCGCTCCGAAGGTCGGCCCGCCACGAGGCGCACGAGTCCGCGCGCCGAAGTTTTGGCAGTGTGCGTGCCGCACACTCGGGTGTGCCGTGTACCCCTTTGAACCGACGCTGGCGCCGACGGTGAGACTTCTTGTGTTACAATTTACCCATTTTGGAATCGTGTTCGTTTATTCGGTTTTTAGCTTTTCGCGTGATCGATGTGATTGTTTGTTGCGTTGTATGTATAGGAAACCTAAGTATTGTGAAGATAACTGTGATAAGACAGTTAACGATATGAATGAATGAATGAATGATTTATTGCTTTAGGTACCTCAGATACATTAACGTAGTCTTGTTTGTGTACAATGTTCAACAGTTTAAGTATTGTGATAATCATTATTCTGTGCATAAGTGCAACCAAGCAGTAGACCAAAGACCATGTTACCTACCTACTTACGTATTGCATAGCAACCAGTGAAGTATGGTTAACAGCGCTGGCACATGACGCTGTTTGTTTTCATAAAATAACTTTTAAAAGTACCTACATGCTTTAAAGGTCTAGGTTCTAGCTAGACTAGAAGACGCTACCTACCACCTAATCGTGACGTTAGAAGCGCAACCGTCGCCGTCGGTTCTTTTCCGACGGGAAATAGGTAGAAAAGACAGAGGTTTTATCTTTTCATAAAAACATGTAGGTATTTAGTGGAACCTATCTGTAATGTGTTTCACCATAACTAGACTCGACTCATAAGTGGTTGCCTACGCTACGTAAGTACTTAGATGAGGGACCCGTGATAGTAGGTAGGTACCTAGTACTTCCCTATCTGTGTAGAGCTATTTTGTCAATTGAACGAAAGCCGTTTCAGTTTAGTAGATATCTATTAAGTAGGTAGGTAGGTAGCTGACTATTTTTTTTTTAGTTAAAGTATCTAGGTACCTGGCTGCGGCAGTCCACACCGCGGCTCCGGCTGTCTCCCAGACTACCTACCTACCTAACCTGATACTGTTTTTAGGCCTTTAGTTAATAACTAAGTATTATGAATTTAATTCTTATTTTACCTTTGTTATGCTGGGGTGGTTTGCTCTGTTAGGTATCTAGTAGAAATCATCTTGGTCTTAATGAACTGGTTTTGCTCTCGCGCACGAGGGCCTGGGGTCCGCCTTGACCATGATCCAGGATTACGCATTTCAGGTAATTACAGTGGAGCGACTGCCATCTGACAGTCCTGAGTTCTGCCTGACCCTGCTACCAGGAGAACTTGATTACCTGACCACTTTGGATGATGGTTGGACATTCAGTCGCCTAAATGTGCAGGTTTCATCACGATGTTTTCCGTCACCGTTAGAGCATCGGTTAGTATTCAACTAATTTAAGTACTGTAACGTAGCACTGTCCGACGGACAGTGCCAGGCTCAGTAAATAATAAAAACAACTAATAACAGGGTAATGGGTTTATGTACATTCAGTCCAGAAACTATAATCAACAAAACAAGAAATTTTTAAAAATAATTTAAAATGTTAAAAGTACGAAAGTTCACAAAAGTCCACAACTTATGCCCGGGCTGGATAACTGCGTTCACTTTTGGTCGAAAAGTACAGGTTGCAGATTGACTTTGACAGACTATTTGATTTAGAAAACTTCGAGGATAAACTTTTATGACGTCACGTGCATAATTTGACTTTGACAGACTATTAGATTTAGAAAACTTCGAGGATAAATTTTTATGACGTCACGTGCATAATTTGACCGGTCGATTGGTATTTAATTTTTGGTTTCTGAAGATAGCTTCTTCTAGGTATGATCTAATCCACCTTCTAGGTCGAAGGCTGGGAGAACTCTGCCCACTCATCCGCTGCACTCTCTATCGCAGGCTCGGGTCTTCATTTAAACACGTTCGAGAACGCATTTGGCACAAAAGAAAATATAGTCTTGATGGCCAGTACTCGTAGTCGACCAGCCAGTTTCTGAAGTGGTCGATATTTATTTTCGGACGACCTCGTGTTTAGCAGCCAAGGATATAATCCATGAAGATATGATGAAGAATTGGATCCAGCAAATATCTAGAATAAGGGGAGCACAAAAAGGATTAAAATCTCCGCCATCTATGGACTGTGTCCGCATGACAACATATGACATATAAAGAATAAAATAATAAAAGATTAACGTCAATTTGGAAAATGTGCTATTATAATTACAAAATACAATATTTGCTACGAAAGAAACCTTCTTATGTGATGGAATAATGACCCCCGTGGCATGGGGGCAAACTTGGATTCATAAAAAAAAGGAAAACAAGAAGATACAACGGTAAGAGTCCAGACACACACCCCAATACCCTTGTATTTATCCAAAAACCCTCATTACTTTTACCAATTGGATATTTAGGATACGAGAGATCATTTCCCCAAAAGAAAATACTCTAATCGAAGTTCGATTCGATTCAAAATATTTGTAGAACGTAATTACAACGTAGTCAGAATTTAACAGTATTAACTAATTTTCCAGGCAAAGATGATGAGCATTCAGAACCTGAAGGGCCAAACCCAAGAATATACCAATTACATGTTTAAAAATTTGACAATAAAAGTGTCAACGTGCCGAACAGCCACTTGAACAGGAGTAACAGTAAGTACCTTCAGGGCGAGACCCTACAGTACATAAGTCAGAAAATAGTCACTGGTACATGGCGGCAGTGGGATTCAAACCTACCTCTCGGGTACGTGTCGGATACCGTAACCTTAGGCCACCGACGCTCCGACTATTTAAGCACACCTACCTATTGAAGCTAATTAGTGAATGTAAGTTCCTAGTTGATTTGGAAGAGCTTATTCATGTAGATAAGTAGGTAACATTTAGTTTGACGCCTGGTAGTAAGATGTAGGAGGTTCGTTTGTTTTGATGTGGATGGCATGAGGTTATTAAACTAATTCTTATGGTGTGTACTGTAGCATGTGTGCTCGGGCAGGCCCTAGGTTAGGACGAATCCCAAGACAGGAAGGCGTTTGGAGGCCTCATGTCTGGAGGGGCTTTAGGTTAAGTAGGCTTTCAGGTGCGGTTGCTGCTCCCATAGGAAGGCGTTCGGAGGGCTCGTGCCTGGAGGGGCTTTAGGTTAAGTAGGCTTCCGGGTAAGGTTGCTGCTCCCATAGGGCAGCCGGGGCTTTAATTAGTTAAGCAGGTTAGGTTAGGTTAGAACATGTAGGAAGAAGGTCGGTTAGCTTGGACGGTTCGGAGCAAGCAGAACTTGGGTCTTTGGCCTGTCTCTATGAGCACACATCGCACTGGCTAGGCAGGAATTCAAATGGGTTCCATTTGAATTAGACGTAAGATGTCTTATGTATTTTATATTCTTCTTGATTCTTGAGTTGACTTTCACAAATATAAATATAATAACTTCTATCTCGAGCTACTAGTATTTATTTAAAAGCCCCCACGATCCCGAGTGTTACAGTACACACTCAACGTACGCCAACGAAGTGCTGTCGGCCGAATTCGCCGTGTACTTCTAAGGTCCAATACTTGAATTTCGTGGTAGAGCAAGTAGCTTTGCAAGCTTTGGGAGTTTTGACCGATTCGGGCTCGTATTCGCACGTTTGTTCGTTGGCCTTCGGTATCCGCCCAAACTGCGTTCAGTCGACGCGAGCCACGCTGCGCTGCGGCTCGCCGGCCGGCACGCGCCAACAAACAATCGTTGACCGAAACCGGTGCGTGTGTACGTAATATTAGGCTCCTGGTAGTAGGCTTAAGGAGGTTTCTCTATTGTCATGGGGGTCGCACGAGGTTATTAAACTGCTCCTTGTAGGAGCATGAACTTGAAATAGAGCTGCGCTTCAACGTAGTCGATATGGTAAATTTAAAAAAAAAACGAAGTTTTTTTTATGAAAATCAAAATTCAATGTCCGGATAATATGAAGTCGCCAGTGTACTCTTTGCAAGCTATACTTTAACACCCTTTCGGCTTTATACATGTATTACGTAACACCCTGTTTATTATGAAATGTGAAATAAGGTACTTCTGATACGAAAATTGGTCCCGCATGCTTTTCAATTTTAATTAAGTAAACCTAAATAAAAATGTATAGGTACTATTACTACATTCATACAACACTCACGCCCGTGTCCCATAGGGGTAGGCAGAGACTATCAAGTGCCCAAGCTACGCTCCTAACACACCTCTTTTACTTCATCCCCATTCATACATCTTTTCATGCATTTACGCCGGTTGAGGGTACTCCTGACCTGCCCTTATCGGAGCTGGTCATTTAGATGATTAGTATAATGTCCTACTTGGGCGCTCTTTCGACCCTTCGATATTCATACGAAGGATTCATACGATAGATACCATTCGTATGCTGTTTTTCTGCCATCCTCTACACGTGTCAAAATCATCTCAGCATACGTCTTTTAATCCTAGTCGTCACATCATCCTTGCGATCTTTTATCAAGTTACTCCTCATGATGAACGTACTCCGTACATATACTCCGTATATTATACATTAAATATATTGTTATTTTTATTAAATTCCTTTATACATGGAATCATGGACAGAATGGCACAGATCTATCATTACTCTGCAGGAACAAGAGTTCTGAGATCAATACCTACCTACCGGGTCTACGTGGAGAGCTTGGAAAAGGTTTAACGTGCTTTTTTAAGATATTTAAATTTCAGATTTCGTACTGAATTATCAGACTATAACGAGAGATGTAAACACCACCATATTTTGCCGCTGTCTCTTCGCAGGGAACTGGCCGACTTGAAATTGCTAAACAATATTGTTATAGGCAAGATAAACTGTCCCGACTTACTTTCCGCAGTGGGTCTGAGCGGTGGAAATGCACGCAGACCGGGTTTGCGTCTTCACTTACCATTTGTGCGAACCAACTATAGACAACACTCGTATTTGTGGCGTGTGTGTAGAAACTTCAATGCAGTTTACTCTCATGACGCAGACATTTTAGTAAGCAATCCAATCTGGTTTAGTAAAAGGCTATGCGCGGACTACTTTGGGTGAAGAGGTGCAATTTTAACTTGCTTGATATTTTATTTTTGATTATTGTTTGTTCTTGGTTGGAAATATTTTATAATTTCTTAGGGATATAATGTAATGTTTTCAGGGTTTTGCTGTGTTCTATGTTAATTTATTTGTTATACATTGTGTGAGAACCAGGTGGTTGTAGCTGTACTGATAGATGCACATACGAGTTCAGTATGTAGTTTAAGTGACTACACTCAAATGTATGAGCTGATACAGCCACCTGCTATTACTGAGTGTACTTGTGTTTTTTGTTTTTATTGTAACAACTACCCTCATGTAATGGGCTGCCTACGCGGCGCAATAATGTTCAAATTTAGCCTACCTACCTACTGAATTGTTTACGGATAGAAATTGTATTTATGTTTTGTTACAATATCACTGTATTTTTATACCTACTGGTGAAAGCTTGTAAATGGCTGTGTATTACCCATTTATCCAACAATTTAATGTAACCTATTTTAGCTGTAAGTTTTCCTAATAAAATAAAAATAAAAATAAAATAAAATAAAATAGTTTCCAAGTTATTACAATTTCAGCTATCACACAGCTGATATCCAAAATGTAGATCGCGACAAAAACTATCATTTTCCTATAGCAACTAGTATTCTAGGACCTTTAGTTTCAGAGTTATAACTGTTTTAAGTTTGACAGCTGTCATCCGAAATGTAGATCTCGACGAGTACTATCATTTTCCTTTAGAAACTAGTATTCTAGGACTAATAGTTTCCTAGTCATAACAGTTTGAAGCTAGCTGTACGCTTGATTTAAGTCGCTTTGGGGGTTTTGTTAATCTTCTAATAATTGTTATTTTCTGAGTTCTGGACCGATTTCGTTGATTTTAGTCTCAACCGATGGACCGGATTAGGCGCACAATACTACCAGGGCAAAACACTAACTCGGGATTTTATTGCGTTTTGCGACTTTTTACAATCAATTAAGCAAAATATGAAACACGCACATTGCCACAAACACAAAACACAAACAAGGGACTTGTGAAATTTCTGCAATCATGAAAAGAAAATGGCGGACAGTACAATAACAGGCCGATATTTCGTACCTTCACTATCCTGGGTACGAGTTCGAACCTAGGTTCTTTCTTCGCGCTGGTGGGTGGCTATTCGTCAAATCATTAGTCACCACACTAAGTGAATGGTGTTATAATATTTTGTAAGTGCTTCTGGTAATCACAACGATAGTACTATTAGAGAGATTTCATTCTGAAAATCACAACACACTTTATATTTTCGCAATCTGACTTGCAGTTCCGAAGATATTTAGGCTTTAACGAGGGAAAGAACAGAGGCGACTGACGTAAGTCAAGTATCAAAATTATTAGTACCTACTGTTGTTGCAAGAGCGCCGAGTGACTCCATTACTGGACTCCTGGTTTGCTGGGCTTGGTTGAGCGGTTCGTGAGATAATGGTACGCCGAAAGTAGACATTACTTTTCTACATACTAATGGATGCCATGTCAAAAATAGTCGTGACAGGGTATCGAGACATATTATTATTATTATATTAAATATTCCTTCAATAATGCATACATTTTCTATATAAACTCCAATTTAGAGCCAAAACTGAAAGTTCGTCCCAACACTAGTTCATATAGTAGCATGACGGGGGACTATTGTCTAACTCACTTGCAAACTGAATTTGACATTAGGTAATTCTACACTACGTCATCTACGTTGGCTTCTGGCCATAGCATCTACAAAATTAGAGTAGTGTAAGATTTTTATATGACAAATTCAATTTTCCAGTGAGTTAGCCAATTGTCCCCAGCAATGACGAATAAAACCAGAGGACCGGGTTTGTGGTTATGGTTTCTGTGGCGATGATAGGCCATAAGCGTTGCCGATTGACAGCCGATTATCCATATTATTATTATATACTACCTGTTGCCCGCGTGGACCTCTAAACATAAACAAAATACCGATCCTTCAACGACAATTTAAAATGAGCCATACATCTCTGGTATGGTCATCTTGGCAATCATGTTCCGGTTGTGGTCTCGCGTGCAAGGGCCCGGGTCCGTCTTGATCCATGATTTGGCAGATCAGGCGATTATAGTGGAGCGACGGCGATCTGACCACCGTGACTCTGTTAACAGGGGAACCTGACCAGATTGGATTATGGTTCGACATTCAGGGGCCTGAATTTTGAACCCTCCTTGGCTTATGAAATACGCTGATGACGTCGTACCAGTGAGCAAGGCTATGCAGGATCTTGAGACCAAGGTGGACCAAAACACGTGGAAGTCAGTGCTAGAAAACGGTGGTTTGAAGCTGAACGTCGCCAAAACAGAGTATATGGCTAGCTGCAGCGCGGATCTTGAAACCATCCGTATAGAAAATGAAGCTGTGAGTAGATCAGATAAATATAAATACCTCGGATCCGTGCAGCACGAGACCGGCGATATTGGCTTTGATGTCAAGGCTCGAATCTCCGCAGCTTGGGCCAAATGGCGGGAGCTCACGGCCGTCACCTGTGACCCTAAAATCCCAATCAAGCTCAAGGGGCTTATATATATGTAGAAGCGTGGTTAGGCCTGTGATGCTCTACGGCAGCGAAACTTGGCCGGCGCTGACGAAGCACGTCCGCGAACTCCACGCCAACGAAATGAAAATGCTGCGATAGATGTGTGGAATTACGCGACTGGATTGAGTGCGTAATGAGTACATCCGTGGCAGCCTTGGCGTAAGAGATATCGCGGATAAGATCGAAGAGGCACGGTTGCGCTGGTATGGTCACGTGTTGCGTAAGCCCCAGGAATACGTGGGAAATAGGTGCCTGAATCTGCCGATATCAGGAAAGAGATCCCGCGGAATTCCCAAGAAGCGATGGATTGACGTCGCCGAGTCAACAGCGAGAGCCAACGGCTTACGACGTGAGGATGCCGAAGATCGGGCAAAGTGGAGAAAGCAAAGCAGGAAAACAGACCCTGGCAGTAGCCGGGATTGACCGCTCGGATGATGATGATTATTCAGGGGCCTGAACGTGCAGATTTCATCACGATGTGCAAGGACACTGGTTAGTGTTTAACTAATGTATCACACTTATACAATAAACATTATAATTATGAATATCAATGAATTTAATACCTGTATAATTTAAGTTATATGTTAAATAACACTAATAATACTTTGTAACAATTTGAATTTAACAAAGCGGACATGTAAATTTTTAATTTATGCAATAAATGAACAATGAACAATGAACAATAAAGAGCATTGGTACATGGCGGCACTACTGTTCGAACCCGATACCTCGGGGTACGTGTCTTACCCCTTAACCATTAGGCCACCAGCGCTCTCATCATTATACATCTCAGATACTGAATATAAATGTAAAGCAGGTGAACTGATAACAGAGTGTGCTGTGAGCCCGGACGCACTTAAACATTTAAGTTATGGTACCAACCTCGATTTACGGTCTCGCTGCCCTTGTCTATTATTAATAGATGTACAGGCAGGTTTTTTATTGACAATGCATCATACGGACACTATTGAAACGATTTTGAATGTTTTTTCAATAGTGATAGATTATATCCCGGGACAGCATTTAGACTGAAAACATCTAAAAAATTGCCATAGAAATTACAAACCAGCAACAAAAATCTCTGGTGCGGTACAAAGATCCAATAAAGCAAGTTTTTTTAACAAACACACATTGAACTCCCAGTACATTTACAATAGCTAAAGAGATCAGCGTATATACAACATTATGGGAGGTAAGCGTACCCCACCACCATCTCAGGGGCCCAAGCTACCTACACCAGCAAGTGGTCTTCCTGCTGGCAGACGGACGAGGCTCTGGTGAAACGGGTTTTCCGACGAAAGGGGTTGCCGCACCTAAAAAGTACAAACCCCGCAAACATTATGGCAGGTCTAGTAAAAAAAATGTAAGGTGTCAGCTTAGAATGGATTTTTGCAAATTACTGTGGGTACTGGGTAAGTAGCTATCTCTTGTTGAAAAGAACGGTACAACGTATAAAGTGGTCGGTACAAAGTAGCGGGCAAAAGCTAGTATAAATATAAAATCTCGTTTTGACGCTAAAATGTTATCTTTAAGTCAAATTATGAAAAAGGGCTTAGAACACTCTTTTTTTTAATAAGATTACTTTTGTTTTTTTAACTCGCCAGGCTGAAAAAATAGACCAAAAATAGATAAGTAGAACCTACCTAACCTCCAGCTAAATACTCCACTGTTCACAATATTGAAATAATAACAACTTTGTTTCAAAACGTACAATTTATGCCGATAATAAATCTATCTATCGATCACATTATGCGAAAAAGCATAAAAATGTCGAAAGCGGTATACTCTCTGAAATCATTATCATAATTTTGGTGTCAGTCCCGTTGTGCTTTCTGATGGCCCCGGATCAGCTTTCCTATTTCTTTTTGTTTACTTCGCTGCAACTTCGGCATCCTTAGTGGTGAATTTGTTGGCACAATTAACGACAACGTCCTTAAGACGTCTACCCATCGCTTCTTGGGCCGTCCTCTTCTCCCCGTGCCTGGCGAGGGTGGCATGGTCTGACATTGGCGTAAGTTATATAAGTGGCCACAAAAAGCTAAGAACTATGGGTAAATGTTTTATCTGTATATGTATAATACTTTTATAATCTTTCCTCCGTATAACCTGTTCAACATTTAGTTCCTATGAATAGTGGCGCAATTGTCTCTTAATGTTTGTAGTTCCGCTTAAAACTACGGGATTTTAAATGTGAAACTCAGGTTATAAGTCAGCGTTCACATCAACCACCCACTTCCCACTTCCCGGTAATCAAATGAATTGAATTTTGCATACATCTAAAATAAATGACAGTAGAATATAATGGTATCAGTGAGCTGAACTGCTGTCGGTGCCAATCGGCTCCGAGACTGATCAACCAGTCTCAATGTCGCCCTCGTTTATTGTATCGAATTAAAAAAAACGAGTATTTATGATATTTTAGATTAATTTTTTGTTACACGTAAAAATCGCAGGTAAAATCCACACCGTGAAAGCCGCCTTAGCGTACTTAATTTGAATGAACTAAAACTTTATCGTTGAATACCTGTGACCGTTCATTGTGACGGGTACCTCTTAAAGTGCAAATAATATGGTGATAATTGGCCCCAAATTGGCTAAGAAGACCGCCTGACCAATTTGGGTAACAGTAAGTGACAAATAAAAAATAATGATTATAGTGGAACTTGTATAAAAAGTGTTTTAATTCTAACAAATAAATAAACATTTGTCTTACTCACATATAAAAAAAATTAAACTTACCTCCTAGATTAACGTTGAAAACAGTTCTGGCACCGATTGTTAGAAAAAGTGAGTTATAGCACAAAGTAGATAAACTAAACAAGTTGTTTCAAATCTATATGCACGACTAAACATCTCATAAATAACCCATAGTTTCTTTATAAATTAAGATAAGATAAACTATGATGCAATGGAATTTTATGGATAGTTCTAGTTTGTGCACATCGGTTTCAAGCATTATTTGACATTGTGCTCTCTCCTCTTAAAATGAGTTTTTTCTTTCCTTATTGCATCACAGTTACAAGGATCATTTGGCATATGGATGAGGGCGTGGGTGTCAAACATCAACTCCAGCTGTCTATCAAAAATGACGCTTTACAAGATGGCAGCGTTAATTCTGATTTCGGCCACGTTTGGCACGTGGCCAAATGATCTTTGTAAACCTAACGGTTTACAGTGTCGCGTCGTGTGCGACGTGAATGCGTGCTGCATGCGTCCTGCATGTGTCCGTCGCGTCGCTGTCGCGTTATATGCGGAGTGTCTTACTGTGTCAAATTGTGCTGTCATCTTTCTATATTATTATTTTTATAATGTTTTACGATTTTTAGCTTAGTGCAATATTATATTATTATTACAAGATTCAGAAGCGGAAACGATTTAAAAAAAATTAACACAAAAGATTAACAACCTTCTTTATTTAATTTTATTACAATTTTGAATGCTAAACCGGAAATAAATCACACGAAACAAAGCAGCAATTACTCACAACACAAATAGGCACAAAATCAGAAAATAAGCGAAAACCAAGGGGCTCACGTGACCGGGACAAAATTACGGAGCAGCAAAACCGATGCGTAGCCGACGAGCGCCAGGAAGCCAAAGAATCTAATGCGCACCTGCTGCGCCTTATATAGCAATAAGCGGGAGGGGTGCGAAAATAGAAGGGGTTCCTCTTCACTCCTGACGTTGGGTCGTCCTCGGCCCAAATGCTTCCTGAATTCTCTTCGTAGATGAGTGTCTTCAGTTGAAGGCTCGGCCTCTTCGTCTGCGTCCAACAGAGGCATGGACTGGCCTGCTGTAGGTACGAGCTCGGTTGATACCGTCTTAATTTCATTGGTGTCTGAAACAATCATCACTTACTTAGCATTTGTATTTCAACATGGATACATGCATCCACAAAAAAACCCATTCGCATAACAGTCAATTAATATATTCGTCAGCAGTTTACCTCACACACATGACTATTTTCATACGTCTTCAAAAACTGAACCGTTTCATAATAGTGCTAAGATCGATAGAATACCAAGGCCTATTTCTCGGCGTGACGTATGCACGCAGGGCAGACAGAAAGCACACCAGCCAGTGGCATGACACGCATGCCCGCCCGACTAGCGAACAAACACTACGGACGATTGGCGCCGGCACGACAAACGTGCACCGCCTGCCCGACTAGCGAACCAACGCTACGGACAATTGGCGCCAGCACGACAAACGTGCACCGCCAGCGCGACTTGATGACTAGCGCCAACGTTTGACAATTGGCGCCGGCACGACAAACGTGAACCGCCTGCCCGACTAGCGAACCAACGCTGGTAAGGCTTACTAAGTTGCGTTAAGTATTCTGATTGTTGTTATTTTTTCTAAGAAACTATATTACAGTTGACGGGGCTATCTTGAATTAAACAGCAATTTCAGCACAACAAGTAGTAGGCATCGACACTTACTTTCGAAAAAGACGGCGCACGTCTCGAGGCACCAATCACCCTGCAACGGTACCATGTACAGCGCTGCGGCCTGCGTGGTCTTGCCATAACCACCAGATAGTGCGGACGTACCTCTCTACCTGACCATTTGCATGGTGCATCTCCGGCCTGATATAGTGAAGCTCGCAGCCAAGGTCGTTTATCCACCTAACGAACTCGTTCGATTCAAACATACGACCTTTATCAGTCTTCATCAATTTTGGAGTACCGAAGAGTGCGACAGCCTGTGTCATGACTCGCTTCAACTCGTTGACATCCTGTCGGGCAATCGGATACAGCAGGGCATATTTGGTAAATGCGTCCACGATTATGATGACGAACTTGAGTCCTTCCGATGCAGGAAGTGGACCCAGGGCATCCACGTGCACAGTACTAAAGGGCACGTCCGGCTTCTGCCAGGAAGTGATATTCTGCAGAGGGCCACGGGGAACGCGCTTTTTAGACTTTAGAGACATGTCAAACAGTGGCCCACATACTTGGTTACAAACTGCTTCAGTCCCGGAAACCAGAAGTTTTTCAGAATTAAGTCCAGAGTCTTTTCTGCTTCTATGTGCTCGTGCTTATCCTAAGGAGACTGAGGCGGTGACCCTAAGGGATGTAGCAAAGTAGACGGCTTTCCTCACCCACTGGCGCGTATCGGTAGTACAGAATGTCATTTTGTACTACATACCTGTAAGCATTGAGATCACCATCTCGCAGCTTTTGCATCATAACTTGCGTTTCATCATCGGCTAGCTGAGCGATTTGGGCCCAGTTTCAAGGTCTTAGGTAATCAGCGTGTGGAATCAATACACCCTTACGGTACTCGATCGTAAAGTCGAAATCTTGTAGATAGATCCACCAACGAGCCACCCGTGGAAGCAAATCCTTTTTCCGCTCGGTGGACTTCAGAGCATTGCAGTCCGTCACTATTACAAACCTTAGACCAACTAAGTAGTGTCGGAAGTGTTTTAGCGCTTTGACGACGGCGAGGGTCTCAAGCTCGTAAGAGTGGCACTTACTTTCAGCTCCTTGCGTCACTTTACTAAAGTAAGCCACAGCATGCTTCTTACCATTTGGGTGTGTCTGCATCAGTACCGCTCTGTATCCTGCGCTGCTTGCATCTGTGTGGATTTCGGTTGGTAAAGTCGGGTTAAATATAGTGAGTACTGGCTCGTTGGTCAACAGCCTGATGAGTTCCTGCCGAACTGCTTCACGTTCCGGGGTTCAGTGGAACGTAGCATCTTTTGTGGTGAGGTGTGCGATGGGCGCCGTCTTCAGCGCGTAATCTGATATGTATCGTCTAAAGTACCCAGCGAGACCAAGGAATTGGCGAACTTGCTTAACGTTCTCTGGCGGTGAGGTGTTAACTAACGCTTCAACCTTTCGAGGGCTCGGCCGTACCTGACCACAGCTTACCACTCTTCCTAAGTATTCGAACTCTGTTGAAAGAAACGAGCATTTCTTCAGGTTGATGGAGAATCCAGCTTGTGTGAGCGCCGAAAGAACCATGCGTAGTTATGTAATGCCTTCACTCACCGTATTACTTAGGATGAGCACGTCATCGACGTACACCAGCGTATTACCATCGTCGATGAACACACGCAAAGTGTCATTTATTATGCGCTGGTAGACGATCGGAGAGTTAGCTAATCCAAAAGGCATTTTAATGTACTCGAAATGATCCTCCGGAGTCACGAACCCCGTTAGACGAATACATTCCTTCTTAATGGGTATTTGATGAAAGCCGGTGGCCATATCCAGACTTGAGAAGTATTTGGAACCACCCTTATCTGTCTATTTGGTCGTCGGTTAGGGGGAGTGGATAGCGATCCTTAACTGTAACCCGGTTGAGAGCTCTAAAATCTACGCAGAGCCTGTCAGAACCGTCGCGTCTTTTGACGAGTATGATTGGGCTCGCGTACTCGGAATTAGATCTCCTAATTATCCCCTTATCAAGTAAATCTTTCGTTATGTCTCTTACATTAAGTTTCTCCTGGTGAGAAAGCTTATATGGTCGATAGACTATTGGCGTGGAACTAGTCAGTTTGATCTCCATTTCACCAGTCTTCACGGTAGTCGCAGCGGTTCCCGAAATGAGGAATGCGGAGAACTCTTCGATAACTGACATAAGGTTCTCACGTTGTGCTCCTTGAAGCGGTGTGTTCACCTCCAAGTGTTTTTCTGTCGTAATTTTGTTAACGGTAAGCGGTGGCGCTGCACTAGACGACCGCGTTTGGTATTGACGATCATTCGTACGTACAAACGTTACTCTGTCGCGGTTCAGTACGTCGGTGCCTATCACGACCGGGACGTTCATGTAAACAGATGGGACTACGACTAGGTCCGTTTCAATCGTTATGTTACCGAATTCTAATGGGACCGTGATGAAAGAAGTAGCTACTATCTCCTTGTCGCTTATACCTTTAAGCGTGCAAAGTCGAGGCTGTGTTTTACGTGGCAAATATTTGAGAACGTCGGACGAAATAAGTGATACGTTAAGCGCACCACTATCTATAAGCACGTCATAGGCATTTGTGAAACGTATGCCTCTAATCACGGTATTAAATACAATGCTATGAAAAGCGACCTGATGATTTTTAAGGCTGGCACTAGAAGTCCGATCAGTGTGCCCCCAGTTAAATTGGGTGGAGTGTCGTTGAGGCGGGTACAACAATTTAAATATCTGGGCCACATATTGAATGACGATTTGAAGGATGATGCTGATATTGAGCGGGAGCGGAGGGCGTTGTCGGTAAGAGCGAATATGATAGCCCACAGGTTTGCTCGTGGCTCTACAGACGTAAAGTTAACCCTTTTCCGAACCTAATGTTCATCTTTTTATACGGGCAGCCTGTGGGTTTGTTACACGCAAAGATCATACAACGCTCTCCGTGTTCAATATAATAACGCGCTCAGGGCGCTGTTGCGGCTGCCCCGCTACTGCAGCGCGTCGGGGATGTTTGCCGAAGCGCGCGTAGACTGCTTCTATACCACGATGCGCAAAAGGGCGGCATCGATGGCGGCTTGGGTGCGGGCCAGCGGCAACAGCGCTCTGGCGATGGTCGCGGCGCGGCTGGACGGCTCGTTCATGGGGTACTGGATGTCGCTTCATGCGCCACCTTTGCCTCGGGAGCGGGAATATTACTAATTATTTTTATAAAATTGACATTGTGATAATTGTATAATGATTAAACTGACATTGATATAATTATTTTAAATTAATAACATTTTAAATATTGAATTAATTTAATTATTACTGGTACGATTATTGCTTGATGTCTCGTTGATATTTTACATTATTGTTTTTAATTAATTCTAATGTAATAGTTAATATTATGGAATGTAATTTTCTGAAATAAATATTATAATATTATTATTATTAAAGGAGACTGAGCAAAAGTGGTCTATAACCAGCAGCAATATGGTGATGACCTATGGGTTAGGGTGCCTCAGCTGCATAATTGTACAAAAGGGCATCAAAATCGGTCCCGGCAGTTTCGAGAAAAAAGCATTCATTTGTCACATTTGTATGGCAAGTGCAGTATTCTTTAAATCAGCAGCGACATGGTTACTGGATATAGATGGAGCATCTTTAACTGTGCTTTTATGCTATACGACATCAAAATCAGACCCGGCAGTTTCGAGAAAAATGCATGTGTTTTTCACATTTGTATGACGAGTGCCGTATTCGTTGAACCAACAGCGACATGATGACCGAGTACAGGTAGAGCATCTTCAACTGTGTTCTTATGCCGCACGACATCAAAAACGGACCAGGCAGTTTTGAACAAAAAGCATTTACTTGTCACACTGTTGTAGATCAAATTCCGTATTCTTTGAACCAGCAGCGACATGGTTACGGAGTATAGGTAGAGCACCTTCAACTGTTTTCTTATGCCGCACGACATCAAAATCGGCCCCGGCAGTTTCGAGAAAAATGCATGTGTTTTCAACATTTGTATGACAAAAGCCGTATTCGTTGAACCAGCAGCGACATGGTTACGACATGACTACACACAAATATATGTTTATTTTTTTCAGAACCGCGGGTCAGATTTTGACGCCCTTCTCTATAAGGATGTATTTGATGGTGCTAAACGTAAATACTATAATGATGTCGTTATTTCAGTCAGTCTCCTTTCACACATTGTAACCCATTAAAAATATGATTTATCGACAACATTGTTTTTGTTCAATAAAGAGTATATATTATAAGTACCTCATCATATCAGCCAGAAGACGCCCACTGCTGGGCATAGGCCTCCCCCAGAGATCTCCACAAAGGCCGGTCCTGTGCTTTTCGCATCCACCTTGTGGAAGGCCTACCCACGCTGCGGCTTACATTTGAATGAATCACCTCTTAATAATTTAATTACGAGTGTACCTATAGTTTTCATAATTATAAAATCAGCGGTCAGCCTGTATCTGTGACAACAAAATAGGTATAGAGTTCTATTAATTAATTTCAGAAAAATGTTAATATTGAAGAGAGAGTTGGATATTTTAATGAAAACTATAAGTGTGGTTAATTAGTTATTGGCATAGGTAAACAGCGATGTATTAAAATATCCTTTGGTGTATACAGCACATTTAGGTACATCGTATGTGGAAAGGCATCCTTTGTGAAGATAAGTAGTTGTTGGTTTAATTATCAATTAATAGATACGTTGAATGTGGTATTGAATGAGTAAAGTAAGACGGAATGATGAAGGTGACATAAGTAAAAAGTGAGGAAATGAGAAGGTATTATGGATGCATTGGTTTACGAAAGTTGGGACTGTAGCTTAGAAGAAGCACAGAGAGAATTTGGATTGTTTTGGTGAGCAGGAATGGAAATGGACTGATCACCCATAAGTTATAACGATTTCTGCTAAACAAAAACTCCGAAAGGTTTGTAAATTTTGTAAGGACATGGAAATGGCTTAATTACCGTCAAAGTATCAGGGTACACATAAAATAAAGGTACGGTAAGGAGACGATCCTTCATTTGATCATGGCCGGAACTTAGTTTTCCCCCGTGAAAATGGTTGGAGACAGTTATGTCTTAAAAGAAGTGTCCCTTACTTAATGAATATAAAGAATAATAATAATTATGAGAGTCGACTCATGAAAAGTAAAAAGTACTTTCATATAAAAATGAATGTATATGTAAAATGAGTGGCCACTCAATAAAATAAAATGTGTGTGTACCTGAATTAAAAATAAAGTGATGCGGTACTCGAGAAGTAACTGAAATAATGTTAAATTATGATGACTTTGGATGTGTTTGTTAGAATTTAATGATTATACTATATGAAAGACGATAAATGAGAGAAAATGAACGCATAAAGAAGGAAAATGAAATTATTGGTAATAAATAATAATGAATAACTTGTAAGTGTGCTATTACTAAAATACATTTTTTTAAATCTATTTTATTATTTAAGTGCAATTTTATTAAAGGCGTGTGTCACTTGACCTCGTTTATGTTATTTTACAAAATTTCTCAAAATACAATGTACTACCTATTGTCAACATAGCAAATTGGTTACTTGTTATAATTAATGCATAGATTTATTGGTATAATAAAAATAACTAACAAATTGTAAACAAAAAACATATAATATTCCTGTATTTTTTTTTATTACTGTGTGATTGATATTTTATAACATATTATTTTGTCTATTTGTAAACCTTATGAGATACCATTGTAGCAAGATTATTAATTATTTAATGCATTTTTTCTTGTTAAAATCATAAATTCATTATGTGAGATATTGACATTGTTTTGTAAAAAATTCAAATCAACAAAACGTAGGTACCTTGGTTAGATAAGTACCTACCTATAGCCATATATAAAAATTATTTATCTTGATTATATTATCAGTGTATTATTAAATATGTTTGTGTGCTCCGACATGTAAAATATTATTATCTTTGCATTTAAGTTGATATTTTTTCAACATCAATGTGTATCTAGTTTATATTTTCACTTATTTCAAATATACTTATGTTAAAAAATTACTTGTAACGTAAGAATTTTTTTTTTCGATATGGGATAGGTGTAGTGTGTAGCGCACACCTCACCCCGCACTTAGGGTATATAAGTAAGTTAGGCTAAGTAATTCAATCCAATATACGTCTGAACCTAAGACTTTGAGTATCATTCCATCCATCCCGTAAGCGCCACATTGCAATATATCAAAATGCCAATTCCAGATAAACAATTTCAATTATAGTAACATTGTTCAAATCAAAACATTCTTTAATTTTGAATGTATTTAAGTAGTTTATTATAAATTTTCAGCGTCATTGCAAATAAACTTTTATGTAACAATGCTGTTCTCTACGGAATCAAACATAAATGGTCACATCGGCGGAAATCGACTTCTTGAAAGAAACTTAAAGAAATGTAAATTCAATCTTACAAATGTAGCAACTTGATGTGTAGATGAAATTAATCTATTTGTTTTAGAACGCAAATTGATCTTATACACCGTTTGTCCGCCATAAACACTGCTTCCTTATTTGTCGCGTTTCCCCAAAAAATGCTTTGATATTTTCTTACGGATGTCACATAGCCAGATAACAATTTTACCTTTGTTTTATTTAAAATAAATTATTAAACTGCAGAACTACTACGACATAGTAGAGGACGAAGAACAGGCATTTGGGCAGCAACGCCATGTCCAGGCTGGGGCCGGCCGCAAGCACGAGTTCCGGGCCCGCCGTCACCTGCCTCAAGCAGTCTCTCGCAGTCCTATACTCCGTCTCATCTGTGGAATTATGTTGGAAGATAAAATAAGTAAATTTGGTCTGCACATATCTTTTTTTATGAACTTACTGTGCAAGCAATATGTACAAATCCTGCATAGACGCTGCTTCACACAGGCGGCACTGTTCTTCATTCTTTGGCCAGCGGAAGTCAACAATGTCAGTACTACTAGTAATAAAACCAGCAGATATGTAAGAAACAGCATATTGGCTATGGTGATTGTATGCTGCAATAAAAAAACAAAAAGTCTCTAACTCATAGCATGAGCAACACACAGTACATCTATCTATTTTAACGAAGACTAACATTTAGAAAAATTTTATGAATGTGGAAGAAGTGAATCAAAATTCTTAGTACCTTAAGATTATAACTATTGTATGGTCAAGTACTTACTAGAACGCTGGTTGTTATTGCTCTGCAGAGAAATCTCACTAAATAGGCCATTGTGGTCCCAATAATTAAAATTAGCTGTAATTTAAGAGACAACTATATTGTAACAAAATTAAAGATACCACATTTGAGCCATATTTTTAAATCCTTGCTAATTATTAGATTACACACAGTTATAAACTATTTAATGTACCCACCGGTCCTTTAAAAATTGTGTTGATTAAGTAAGATATCTCTTTAATAATCTTAAATATTTCGTTCCAATTTTCAATCATGCTTACTAAAGGAGTATCAGCTTCGTTTTTCGTTGCTTTTTGTATAGAAATAGCAGTATCCATTGCTCTTGTGATAGCGTTCAATTGTTTATGTAATACAGTCAATACGCAATATACAGTTAAAAATTCTTGATTGTAGCGCATATACATAATTGCATTATTGACATTTAGCATCCATATTTTAAAAGCTCCTCCCTTAATTAAAGGTTTAATTGATGGAACATAAACAACGTAAGCAACAACTCTATAAGCAAATGAATATACAGATAACAAGGTCACTTGTTTAGTCAAAGTCGCTAAGTCATTTACGTATATGGAGTCATCAATAAAATGAGAATTAATCAAATCACAGAGATTGATAACTTTTTTGAACTCCTTCATGTAATACCAACTCGATATAATTATAATAGTCGAGTCAAAACTAATCAAAAAATAGAATAATCTAGCGTCAACAATATTGTTTCCTAGCATTTCAGTTGTTGTAGCCCAAACAATACCACATAGTTGTACTAGCACGTTGATACTCAAAACTACTCGGATTGGAATACTGTATGAAAGAATACTTCTAGGTACACCGAGGACATTCTCGATCAACATTGCAATCTTCATTGGTTTTACATCCATGGCTTCAAAACACTTTTCAATTGGTAACGTAATATTCGTACTCTTCTACATTAATCAACTTATCCTTCTACAAACAATTTTATTTTATTATCAAATGTATGTTATAGTGAAATTTGAAATACAACATAGGAGTAATCACAGTGTAGTATAATATCTTATTTTGAAAATTTGAAAAGTAATATAACAGAATCGTGTAAATGAAAATAACTTCTGTAATAAGACGTCTTTCGACGAAATATTACTGACACGGAAATGGACAATACATTAAGTAATGATGACCAAGACGATGTATTGATAACGTAGTAATATTGAAAGCGAAGTTTGTTTATTTCTGTAGGTTTTTTTCACTTAGTTTATTTAATTTGTTATAAATTTGTAATTAGTACTAGTATATCATTGTTATAATCTGTTGTAATGT
Organism: Blastobasis adustella; assembly: GCA_907269095.1. Classification (NCBI taxonomy): domain Eukaryota; kingdom Metazoa; phylum Arthropoda; class Insecta; order Lepidoptera; family Blastobasidae; genus Blastobasis; species Blastobasis adustella. The sequence continues at coordinate 928,016 of OU026120.1, forward strand.
TTATTAGGTAATTGATTCATTTACATATTAAAAAAAGCGAAGTTGAATAAAAATGAAAAGAAAACTGTACTGTCGTTTCGAATATACTCATAAATAATAAAGCAACTTATCACAAACCAATCCATTTGGCACCTGGCTTAATGGGGGTATATTTTAATTACCATTTCATAACATACTGAATTTAAGCTACTAAATGAGACAAATGTATAAATCATCACAGCCCATATCAGTCTACTGCAGAACTGAGGGCCTCTTCCTATTAGTAAGTGCCATCATCTCCCGGGTTGGAGATCGCAGTGTTATAAATTTACCAATGGAAAACGCCGCTGCACATTTTGCAGACTATAGAGACTCTAGATCTTTTGCCTCGAAAACATTAGTGGTTTTGTACGACACCCACGAGTGTAAGGAGTTGGTGCTATTCTATTCTGTCGGACACCACACGGCTAGATAAAAAATAAACATAAAAGTGTAAATATTGATGGAATATTTTATCATCCACAATTTTGACGTAGATTATCATTATCACCCGAGCGGTCAGTCCCGGCTGGTAGAAGCCGCTTTCCAACTCATTCTCCTCTATTTCGCATGGTCTTAGGTATCCTTGCGTCGTAAGCCATTGGCTCTCGCATCCAACTCGGCGATGTCAATACATCGCTTCTTGAGACCAAGCCAAGGCTGCACGGTAACGAGTACTCGTTACGCACTCGATCAAGTCGCGTTGGCGTGGAGTTCGCGGACGTGCTTGGTCAGCACCGGCTAGGCTTCGCAGCCGTAAAGCATAACAAGCCTAATTATGCTCTTGTATATTAGCCTCTTGAGCTTGATCGGGATTTTAGGTTCATAGGTGACCGCCGAGAGCTCGCGGCATTTGGCCAAAGCTGCAGAGATTCGAGACTTGACATCGGAGCCGATATCGCCAGACTCGTGCTGTATAGATCCGAAAAATTCGAGTGTATCTGTTTTATTGACAGCTTCGTTCCCTATAATTGGACGTTGTTATGTATAAAAGATCCAACCCACAACTTGGGTAAAATTTAGTTATTTGCGTAGAACACTCTAATTTGACATTTACATCTACCCAATAAGTATGAAAATGATTTGACTATTAAAACCATAATTTTTTAAGATCAACAAGGATACCAAACTCTATATTAGCATTAAAAAATTGATTAAAAGATCCGAGTCACAAAAACAGGTGAGATGCACATTCGGCTCACTAGTGATGAGCCTGTCAATTACCGACCGTACAAATTGTCGCACGACGAAAAACTGCGCGTTCGCGACATCGTCCGCGATTTGAAAGAAAAGGGCATAATACGCTAATCGGGGTCCTTGTTTGCTAGCCCTATTCTATTAGTAAAAAAGAAAGACGGCTCGGATAGGATGGTAGTAGACTATCGCGCCTTAAATACCATCACCATAAAAGATCGGTACCCGCTTCCTTTAATTGAGGACCACATCGACAGGCTCGGGAACTATAACTACTTTACGGCGTTAGATATGGTGACCGGTTTTCACCAAATCAAAATCAACGAGGATTCGGTGCATAAGACAGCGTTCGTTACGCCCGAGGGGCATTTTGAGTACCTACCTCAAAATGCCCTATGGACTCGCGAATGCACCGGTTGTATACCAACGCATAATTTCCGACACGCTAAGGCCGTTCATTGATGCAGGCCAAGTCCTCGTTTATATTGATGACGTGTTATTGCTTAGCGACTCTGTTGAGAGTGGACTATCTCTGCTCGATTCTGTTCTGAAGACCTTAACTGAAGCCGGGTTTTCAATTAACCTGCGTAAGTGCTCTTTTCTCACAAACGAGGTAGAATATCTTGGGAGAACGATAAGCAAGGGTCAGGTCCGGCCGAGCGCACTAAAGATAAATGCACTAGCCATGTCTCCCATACCTAAAACAGTAAAACAAGTGAGACAGTTAATCGGCCTGGCCAGCTACTCCAGGAGGTATATCCCAGGGTACGCTACCAAGGTGGCCCCCATCGCATTTTTGACTCGCATGGATGTTAAGTTTTATTGGGGCGAAGAGCAGGAGCGAGCGAGACAGGAAATATTGTCAAATTTGACAAGCGAACCCGCACTATTCATTTTTGATCCGGTGTTACCGACCGAGGTACACACTGATGCGAGTTCGCTGGGTTATGGAGCCGTGTTAATGCAAACGAGTGAAGATGGTCATAGACACGCATATTTTAGCAAGGTTACGGTAGGTGCGGAACCACGATACCACTCCTACGAATTGGAAACCCTAGCTGTGGTCAAAGCTTTACAGCATTTCCGTCAATACCTTGTTGGTAAATATTTCAAAGTCGTTACAGACTGCAACGCTTTAAAAATGACACAGCGGAAAAAGGATCTCCTTCCTAGGGTGGCACGTTAGTGGATGTACCTACAGGACTATGATTTTACCCTTGAGTATCGAAAAGGCCTATTCATGCCGCACGCCGACTACCTCAGCCGCAATCCGGTTACCATGTGCGCAGTTCGTAAACCGCTCAATTGGGCGCAGGTAGCACAGGCCGCCGACGATGAAACCGTTACATTGTTAGAACAGCTTGACCATGGTCAGTTAGATAGTTCGCATAATGTAAAGAAAGACAATACACTTTACTACAAGTACAACCCTATTGGTGACGAGCCCCGGTTGTTATGCTACATACCCAAGGGGTTTAGGTTAAGTTTAATGCGCGTATTTCACGACGAGCATGAGAACATTGGCATTGAGAAGGAATTTGATATTAAAACATTTTTGGTTCCCGAATATGCGTCAATTTGTTAAAAAATACATTTCCCATTGCATTGTGTGCCTAACACATAAAAAGGTAGCTCGTGCTCCGCTACAGCCAATAGTTTCGTGGACTAAACCTTCCACACCTTTCGATACAGTGCATGCGGATGCGCTTGGTCCCTTACCCGAGTCAAACGGGCACAAATATATCCTCATTTTAATAGACGCATTCGCTAAGTATTGTTTTTTGTACCCTACGTACAAGCAAGATAGCGCCGAACTTAAGCGCGCGTTTACAAACGCGATTTCAATATTCGGCACGCCTAGATTAATAGTTTGTGATAGGGGTAGAATGTTCGATAGTTCCGACTTTGCTAAGTGGGCACAATATTTTGTAGTATAAGTTACATTTTATAACACCTAGTATGCACCATGAAAACGGACAAGTGGAACGCTACTGTCGCACGGTTCTTAACATGGTTAGAATCGAAGTAAATCATAAACGTGTATCTTGGTCCAATCAACTTTGGAAGTTATGCATCTTGCGAAAATGTTTTTATATTGACTAAGATCTTTCTTCACGCTTATTGTTGTGTATTCAATGAAAGGCGCAAATTGTAACGCAAGTCTAATTTTGAAATACCATCGACAGAAGAACTGATTAATCACTATTATTACAATAAATACGGCATTGTTATTATACTATCAATATTAGACAATATTATTCATCTGCAGGATCATGATGGCATAGTAGACAACGAGAAACAGAAACTGAGGCAGGAACGCCAGGCCGGTGCCGGCGGAGTGCACGAACACTGGACTCGCCGCCACCTGCCGCAAGCAGTCCTTCACGGCCCTGTACTCTGCTTCATCTAAAACATAAATAAGTCCTTTGAAAAAGGTCCCGTATACCTATTCAATAAATACCGAAAGTTAAATCGGAATTAATTTTCTATTATCCTGCCATTCCACTGAATTTCTAACATTGCCCGAGTTGATTGTTTATTGTACAATGTCCATGAGCAGAGTCTCTTGTCAAGGACAAATAATCCCTTGCTAATTCCTTTCGCATGGTGTGTAAAATACTCTGTGGTGAACGATCACTATAGATCGGTCATCGTATATTGTCCCTTGCCAAGGACATGTAATCCTTTACCAATTTCTTTGGCAGAGTATGTATGTATTCTGCGGCAGGGGACATCGTATGCTGAATGATCAGTACATTATATCTGAAGTTTTTATGCGGTGCCGGCTTTTATGCCTGTAGACATGCCTTTTGGAGAATCTCACGTGAAAGCAAAATGTGCAAATTATGGACTTCGGGATTATAGCTCATTTCACACCTCGCATATACACGGTAAAAAGGCTCGCGATACCCGTACGTTAGTTGGATAGCAGGCATCTTGATGGTGCGGATAAAATCTATCCCTTTGTCGGAGGGTACGGTGGCGACAAGTGAAACAGTTCTTTAGAATATTCACCATTTTACAGACGGTAAAGTATGTACACACAGAGAGCAAACGTCTCCCATGAGGCTTAAGGGATTCAAATCATCTGTGAGAAAGGGATCATCCAAAACCAATAGTCCGGCGTTGGATAGAATCATTTTTTTATCCATGAAAAGATTATTCTCAAGAAGGTCCGCTTCGCGACCTGGAACTTTGGCACGCTGACCGGACGGGCGCGTGAGCTGGCCGATGTACTCGCCAGGCGAAGGGTGGCAGTGGCGTTCGTGTAGGAGACTCGTTTTAGAGGCAACAGGTCCCGCAACATCGGGAACGGCTACACTCTGATATACACGGACTCTCCGAGTGGGGACAACGGAGTAGGAGTGGTGCTCTCTGAAGAGCTTTGAGACGGCGTCTTGGATTTAAACCATGTGAGCGACCGCCTTATGGTTGTGGGAGTGCTTATCGAAGGGGCCGTGACCAATTTGTTAAGCGCCTACGCTCCACAGGTCATTTGCAGCGACGCGGATAAGGCGCTGTTCTGAAAGCAAATCGGGAAAGTACTGCGAAACATTCCGTTATCACAGGGTATTGTTGTGGGTAGCGATCTAAACGGTCAGGTGGGTGAGAAGTGTGAGGAGTTTGGCCGTGTTCACGGCGGTTTTGGTTTTGGGAGACGTAACGCCAAAGGAAAAGAATTTCTCCGGACGTGTATGGCTGCCGATCTGGCCGCCGTGAACACGTTTTTCAAAAAAAAAGCCGAGCATCTGATCACCTACAAGAGTGGGAGGAGAGCCACCCAGCACGATTACCTTCTCACTCGGAGAGACAATATTAGCAAAGTGGCCACCTGTAAAGTCATACCCAGAGAGATTCTCACTGCCCAAAACCGGGTCCTTGTGATGGACTCGGGAGATGATCTGGTGGGCATTGCGGTCCAAGTTGGTGCCCGAGGCCTATAATGACATTATCCGTGACATGTACCGCGATTCCGATTCAATAGTGAGGACTGCTGTTGGTGACACCAACCCGTTCCCTATTACTGTTGGGGTACATCAGGGTCCTGTGCTCAGCCCACTTCTATTCAACGTGATATTAGACGTACTGTCAGACAGTATCCGGGACTACCATGAGGTGCCTCCGTAGCTTGTCATGCTAGCTGACGATATCGCGCTGACAGACTTGGACAAGGAGCGACTAGTCCAACGTGTAAATAAGTAGAAGGAGTCACTTGAGAACGGCGGTCTGAAAATAAACGTGGCGAAGACAGAGTACATGGCCTGCAACAGGGCAGATTCCTTACCCATGCGCTTAGGCGAAGAAGAAGTTAAGCACACAGATCAGGTCAGGTACCTGGGATGTGTGCTTAGCGCAACCGGCGACATCGACAGCGACGTCAAAGCCCGAATATCCGCAGCTAGGGCCAAATGGCGGGAGGTGACAGGTGTCATTTGTGACTCTAAAATCCCGATAAAGCTGAAGGGACAGGTCTATAAGACCATCATTAAACCTGCTCTCCTATACTGCCGTATGCGAGACTTGGCCCCAACTAGAGACACACAAGCAGGAGCTGCGCGTCATGGAAATGAAGATGCTGTGGTTGATGTGTGGAGTTTTACGAAAGGATCGCATTCGAAACGCCCACATTCGAGGTAGCCTTGGCGTCGTAAAATCGCAGATAATCTGCAAGAGTGCTGCCTTCAATGGTATGGCCACGTCTTGCGCATACCGGCAAAATACGTGGGGAACAAATGTCTGGCCATGCCAACCCCGCAAGGCACGGGAAGGAGAGGTCGGCCCAAGAAGCGATGGCTTGACGTCCTCAAGAATGACATGCGTGCCAACAAGCCCACCACTAAGGACGCTGAAGACCGAGCAAAGTGGGCCAGAAAGTGTAGGAGGGCGGACACCAGGCCCCCACGTGCCGCGTGGGAGCGCTACCGGGATATAACGCCGAGATGATGATGATGATAAGATTATTCTCCACCTACTTTCTTACCTTGTTTCATAATTAGACTTCTGATCAGTTGTTAATAACAAACCAAAAAAAGTTACACATTCCTGAATGCAGTCTAAAAGAAACAGACAACAAACAGATAATTATATTGCTGGTTTCTTTTTCCTCCACGTTAATTAATTACCCTCATTTTCGAGGAAGCATAATTGTGAATTACTTTATATTGACAGCTGTATTTTTGTCATTATTTTAACGTGACTTGTATTTAAATTGCTTAATGATTAATTACAAACAGACTTACTATGGCAATAGCGCGCACATAGCTTTCCCAGACATCTCTTCAGCTTCTGATAACTATTCTTCACATTTTGGCTCGCGGATGTGATTAGGGTCAGACATAGGAACACTACTAGCAATATGAGAGCCATGAATGTACACTCATTCACTGATAGCTTTCTCTGTAAAATAAAATAATAAAAAATGTTTCCTCTTGCAATAATATTAATTAAAACCAAAATATATTATAATACTCTACCTGTACAATCATGTGTATTAAATTATAAAGAAACTGCACGTAGAAAAAGGTTAAAGTACCGACCATAATAATAAACTGCAAGTATTTAAAACATAACTACATAACTAACATTAACACAATAAGTGATGTTAAATTTGGTTATTACTGTACGTACTTGTTCATGAAATACTTTATTTAATAGGCTAGATAACTCTTTTATATTCATAAAAGTATCACGCCAAATTTTGTTCATGACTATAATTGAATTATCAGGATCACTTTCGATAAAAGTTTCAATGGATCTTGCAATTGTGTCTAATTGCCGAGATACAATATAGAAAATGCAATTTATAAATATAAATTCTAAAAAATTGCGCAGTGTGATAACAGCGTCAATAGTGTGAAATAAATATACAGAGAACGATGCAATAAAAGGTATATTTGCGAATAAGTGTTTGTACATCACTGCCCCACTAACAATACGAAATACTATGACGAAAACAGGAAATGTAATCATGAAGGTTTTCAATATGTTCAATTGTTTTAAATACACCAAATCACTACTATTACAGGAATGGATCAAGCTGAATATTGTTATGGCTTTTGTAAATTCTTTACTATGGTAAAAAGCCAACAAGATGATGCAAGAGGAATCAAAGCATGTAACCAAATTAATTAAATAGTCCATATGTGTCACGGCATAGTGAACTCTAAATTTAAAGCTCCAAATAATTAGAGCTATATGAGCAACTATATGGCAAAATATAAGTCCTCTGCTGAACGTCCCTTTTTCAAGAATATCTCGGTGCAAAGCAAAAATGTTTTCTATTATTATTACTGTCTTCAATGGTTTGATATCCATTTTCAGAAATCAATTGGTTTTCTTTATGCAATACCAATGTTCAGCAACTGGATGTAACTAAAATATTTTTAACGAACTCTTGGAAATAGAATAGAATAGAATAGAATAACTTTATTGTTGAACTGTGTAGGTACAATCAGGTATTACAAATGACATTTGTGAGTTTCAATAGGACACCTAAATAATGAAAAAGACACACATGAATATCTAAAACATTCATTTCTCCGATTAAATAAATTAATCAACTAATTCAAGATATAAGCAAGTTAGCCTTGACTTTTGATAATAATTTATTCACTGGCAGCGGCTATGTGCCGAGTCTAGATATCGCCACCTGGCGGATGTCTGGAAATAAATATATATTTCAATAAATGTTTATTTTTTACAAACCTTAAAAACATGTACTGTGATTGGGATCTAGTTAAAAAGTGGAAAGAGGCAGTTGAGAACGGCGGTCTGAAGATTAATGTGGCGAAGACAGAGTATTTGGCCTGCAGCAATGCAGGCCATTCCCCTTGCCGTGCACATAGGCGAAGATGTAGTCAAGTGCACGGATCATGTCAGATACATGCGAGCTATACTTAGCGCAACCGAGGACATCGATAGTGACGTCAAGGCCCGAATGTGCGCGGCTTGGGCCAAATGGCGGGAAGTAACAGATGTCATTTGTGACCCCAAAATGCCGTTAAAGCTGAACGGACAGGTCTATAAGGGTAGAGGGCGCCAGCCTCACGTAAACACAAGTTTAAAATTAATTTAATTTTTAAAAATAATTTATGCACTTTACAGTTAAATAGGTGTTATATTTTAGTGTAATATAGTGCAAGTAATATGTGATGGTGTTATCTACAATTAGAATCAATTAGAAACGCTTAAATTTGGCAAGTTGTACGACGAAGAGTAACGACATCTATCGATGTTTTTTATTTCTTTAATACTACGGAAACAAGTGCAAATCGATTTGTAAACTGTGTGAAACCCAAAAAAAACGCAATCTTTAACAATATTTAGTGGCAAATAAACAATTTTAATACATAATTGTGAAAAAATCTGAACAAAGATTTAGTGAAGTGCACCTAACCTAACCTAACCTAACCTAACCTAACCTAACCTACCGACAAAGGAAAAAGACAAATTATTAAATGCGTCATAATACGCACTGTTTTTAACCTATCTCGCTATTTCGACATCAAGTGTATGAGTCAAGATAGCGTGTAGAAAGGCGTGTTCAACGTGCACGGTCGCCGGTTCAAATCCCGGCACAGCAGGAGAGGAAAAATATATATATATTTTTTTTCTTTTCTTTTCTTCTGTTCTTTAAGTGACAAGGAAACTATGACGACACGCAGAATGCACGCTATTAAGCTGGAAGACCAATTGAAGGAAGCCCTCACGGACTTGAAAATTTCGAGGGCGGAAATTAAGAAATTACGGGAAATTCGGGTGGTCAATGAGAGAAACCAAGACTTGAAGGACCAGCTTGCGGAGCTCGATATCCAATTCGAGGATGTAAGGGCTCAGCGAGATGAACTTCAAACAGAAGTAGACTCTTTTCACGAGTGCAGTGAGCAACACATAGCATTACTCGACCGCATCACAGACCTGGAGCGCCAACTTCAGGCTGCACACCGAAACATCACCCTGTATGAACTGGAAAAAATTGAAACACAATCCCGTCATACGCAAATTTTGTATAAAAAGCTTATGTCTAACAATGTAAATGTAGAAATATGTACAAAAAGTAACAAGCGTCATCATCATCATATCAGCCAGAAGACGCCCACTGCTGGGCATAGGCCTCCCCCAGAGGCATCTCCACAAAGGCTGGTCCTGTGCTTTCCGCATACAGCTGGTACCTGCGATCCTTACCAGGTCGTCAGCCCACCTTGTGGAAGGCCTACCCACGCTGCGTCTTCCGGCACGTGGTCGCCACTCGAGAACTTTACTGCCCCATCGGCCATCTGTTCTTCGAGCTATGTGCCCTGCCCACTGCCACTTCAGTCTGGCAATCCTTAGAGTATGTCGGTGACCTTGGTTCGCTTGCGGATCTCCTCATTTCTGATTCGATCACGCAAAGAGACTCCGAGCATAGCTCTTTCCATTGCCCTTTGGGTAACAGTGAGCTTTCTTATAAGGCCCACAGTGAGCGGCCACGTTTCAGTTCCGTAAGTCATCACTGGCAACACACATTGGTCAAAGACCTTCGTTTTGAGACACTGCGGTAATTGGGACGAAAATATATGGCGTAGCTTCCCGAATGCTGCCCAACCGAGTTGGATTCGTCGATTGACCTCTTTCTCGAAGTTGGACCTACCTAACTGGACTATTTGTCCTAGGTATGAATAGTCGTCAACAACTTCAAGTGGAATGCCTCCAACTGTCACTGGAGTAGGCACAACATGGACATTCGACATAATTTTCGTCTTGTCCATGTTCATTTTAAGACCTACTTGTTGAGAGGCACTACAGAGGTCATCGAGCATTTTGCCTAAGTCTTCCAGGGTTTCAGCCATGACTACGATATCGTCAGCAAATCTGAGGTGAGTAAGGTTTTCGCCGTTAATATTGATGCCAAGTCCGTCCCAGTCCAGAACCCTAAAGATATCCTCCAGTGCAGCGGTGAACAACTTCGGTGATATGACATCACCTTGTCTAACACCCCGCTGCAGCTGAATAGGTTCTGTGGTCTTATCCTGGAGACGAACTGACATAGTGGCGTTTTCGTACAAACCCTTCAGTGCTTCGATATATCGATAGTCAATTTGGCACCGCTGTAGAGACTTGAGCACCATCCAAGTTTCGATCGAATCGAAGGCTTTCTCATAGTCCACAAACGCCAAGCATAATGGCCGGTTATACTCTTCGGTCTTCTGTATAACCTGCCGCAGCGTATGTATGTGGTCTATGGTACTAAAACCTTTTCGGAATCCGGCTTGTTCGGGAGGCTCAAAGTCATCAAACCTGCGTGCGAGACGATTCGTAATGACTCTCAAAAACAGCTTATACACATGGGTCAGCAGCGATATTGGTCTGAAGTTATTCAAGAGAGCCTTATCACCTTTCTTGAAGAACAATATCACCATACTTCTGTGCCATGTTTCCGGCGTGTTTCCCTCGAGGATGACGGAATTGAACAGCTTCTGAAGGGTCTTAAGCACAGGTTTGCCACCAGCTTTCAGAAGCTCAGCCGTAATTCCATCATTACCCGGCGCCTTGTTGTTCTTGAGCTGTTTGAGAGCCATACTAATCTCGTACAGGCTGATGTCCGGGATATCTTCGGTGTAGTGTCGGGTCAACTTGGCTCTGGGGTCTTTTGCCATACTGGAAACAGGTGCCCGTGTTGTCGTGTATAACTGTCCATAGAACCTCTCGACTTCCCCCAAAACCTCGGACTTGGTCGAAACAACTCTGCCGTCATCCGTTTCCAGTCTCGTTAACTGGCTCTGTCCAATCGACAGATCTCTCGCAAAGACTTTAAAGCCATTATTCCGCTCGATCGCCGCCTCAATGTTGATAGTATTGAAGCGGCGTATATCGCGAGTCAGAGACTTGGAGATCTGTCGATTGTGTAGCCTAAATTGAGAGACATCATCAGGGGATTGCAGAGTCATTGCGCGTCTTTCTTCCATGAGTTTGAGGGTATTGTCAGAGATTTTGCTTGTTCTTTTTGTACGGCAGGCTTTGTAAAACTTTGACCCAACCATATAGACAGTTTCCACGAACCTGTTATTGTAGTCGTCCACGTCGACGCATTCTCCTAGGCACTCGAAGCGATTTTGTAATTCGAGTTGAAAGCTCTCGGGGTTTTGGATTTGGATGGGTACAGGCCGGAGCGTGGACTTCATCAATCTTGATCTTTCCAGCTGTGGATTAATATTCAATGTGCTTCTTACCAATTGGTGATCACTGCCAATTTTTACGCTATTGATCACAGAAACATCATCGAATATGTGCCGTTTCGTAGATAAGATGAAGTCGATCTCATTTTTTGTGACACCATCGGGACTAACCCACGTCCATCTGCGATGATCCGGCTTCCCGAAAAATGAGTTCATCGTAAAGAGTCCCTCTTTCTCCAGAAAGCCGGCCAGCATCTGGCCACGGGCGTTCCGACTTCCAACTCTAAATTGCCCTACTCTCAACTCGTCTCCGCTTCGTTTGCCCAGTTTCGCGTTAAAATCCCCCATGACAATGGTGTAATGTGTCTTGGAGGTATATATGGCTATAGTTATATCCTCATACATAGCCTCCACTTCATCGTCGGAGTGAGTCGAAGTCGGTGCGTAGACCTGTATAACCTTCAACGAATACCGCTTAGTAATTCTGAGTATAAGGTACGCAACCCTAGACGACACTAGTATATTGTCTATAATGTCCCAATGTTATCTGCTTACCACTTCCTCCAGCTCCACGAGCTTTTCGTCGGTCCGCAGTGTCTGGACATTGTATGTTGCCAGGGCCAGTGGTCGTGCTTTGTGGTAGCCTGATCGCGTCCGGTGATTCTTCGCACCCCCTGCCCGCCGTTACCGTGACTGCTACCATGGTCCGGAATAGCGGGGCCGCCGGGTACTGGGGGCCGTGGCCTGTGTGTGCTCAAAGGAAACACCAAGGCGAAGGGCCGTGGCAACTCTAAACGTAGAGCTATCCAGCAGGGTGCCAATGGTGGATCATGGACGTCTCTGAAGCCATAGACTTGACTCCCATTTGCCGCCAGCCAGGAGGCGGGCACGCACCGCAGGATCGGTTGACGTATTAACCAGACTATCGTGCACCAACCTGCAGAGCGGCTCGTCCCAAAGTTTACTGTGAAGGGGTAGACGGATATTCAGTCCTCGGGCAGGCTAAAGTCCATGAATTCCTGGCCTTGTTCATGTATGGTACCTTACACGCGTTGATAGACGTGGTAGACTATAAATAAAATGTCAATGTTCAACAAACTAATGATTGAATATGCCAAACAAGTAATGTTGTAGTGTGTAGCGCACACCTCACCCCGCACTTAGGGTATATAAGTAAGTTAGGCTAAGTAATTAAATCCGTTGCAGTGGAGGACAAGACCTCATCGGTGCGCCGAATCCTCGCCGGCGTACCACAGGGCAGTTGCCTCTCGCCTGCACTCTACGCCATTTTCACCGACGATATCCCCGTGAGCATCGGCGTGCTGTTGTCGCTCTTCGCCGACGACACGTCGTACCAGAGCTCGTCGGTCAACGTCACCCACGCCATCAAGCGAATGCAAGCCCAACTCGACACCCTACCCGCCTGGCTCGACAAATGGGGAATGTCGGTGAACGTCGCGAAGACTCAGGCCATGATCGTCGGGCGAAAGACGAACATCGCCGAGCTACCCCCACCAATGAAACTCCAAGGGCAAGACATCCCGTGGTCGCGCAGGGTGGACTACCTGGGCCTCACCATCGACCAGGGCCTCACTATGCACCACCACGTCCAAAAGACGGTCGTCGCCGCAAAGGTGGCACGAAGTAAATTGCGTCCGGTCCTCGCTGGCCCGCTACCACTGCGGACCAAGCTGGGGATCTACAAGACCTACATCCGATCCCGCCTCACGTACGCCGCGCCAGCGTGGTACGCCCTAGCCGCCAGCAATCAGCGGCAACGCCTCCGTGCGCAGGAGAACCTCTGCCTGCGCACCATCGTCGGCGCCGGTAGGTACGTGAGGAACGCCACCATCAGCCGCGACCTCCAGCACGAGAGCCTGGACGACTTCGTCGTGCGTCTGGCGCGGCGGATGTACGAGTCCGCCGACAACTCGGTGCACCCGCACATCCGCGGCATCGCGCCACTACACGCACGCCCCCCCGATCGCAGCTCCAGAGCGCTCCCACGTGAGCTCCTGGAGCCCACGACGACCACAGCACCCTCTACGACACCCGCTACCGCCGGAGCCCCCGGCCCGGGGAGCTCGCGGTAGCCCCACCACAAAAACATCATTGCCGCGGGAAATCCCCGCTCGGGTGAGTCCCGCGGCAACGCCACCGAACGAGACAGCTTCGCCGCAGTCGTTTTTGCAAAAAAACGAAATTGCCGCGAAAAGAATCGAACCCGAGACCTCTGCCGAGTGAAGCTCCACCGAGTTAGCACACGGCTGCACCATTAGCGCTCAATAACGACGCGACACGAAATTTTTTCCAACTACCCACAAAATTATTTGAATAATTTTTGTTTGTAAACAGACAGGGCTGCCAACTAAACCACATGACTGCCGCTGCCGTTGGGGCTCGGGAGAGTTCTAGCGGTAGCGGTACCGGTCTGACTCCTCGCCCCCCTCGCAGCAGGATGTCGCCTGCTCGCTGGTCGTTTGCCGGGCCTCCCCGAACGGGGTCCCACTCGGCAGGCTAGTACCGCGCCGAGGGCGACAAAGAAGAGCTAGCGAGGGGTGCAAATCCCCACAGACCGGACTGTCATCATCATGGCATCAACCGGCACCACACCACCACAAGCCGAGGCCCGCGATCCCGTGCGTGAAGAGCCGGGAGCGCCTAACCAGAAGACCGTCAACGGGTCGCGACACCACACCACCGTCAGTGGGCAACCGCCCTTACACGGTCTCCCCGCACGTGCGCTCCGCGCACGTGCGAGATGAAGAAATGATGAATTAAATCCAATATACGTCTGAACCTAAGACATTGAATATAATTCCATCCATCCTGCCTCGCGGCAGCACTGCGCGACGGGTACAGTTTAATTAAAAATATTAAAATAAAATAAAGTTAAGAAGAACATCATAATATTTGAAGAGGAAGTTATTTGAGAAATATGAAGACTTTTATATCCACCACACACCACAACCTCACAAAAATAAGAAGTCACAAACTTAAAAAAAATTTATTCGTAACAATTTAAATTTCAAAAAATCTCTCCACCATATAAGAACAAAACTTCAAAAATGTACCGATGTCATGCAAAAACAACAGTCCCAGTATGAAAAAAATACTTACGATTTACAGACAAAACTTTGTGAAATGGAGGCAGAATTAAACAATACTATGTCTCAATACGAAAAATCGCAAAATTTAATCGCAGAGTACTCAGAGTCCATGAGCCAATTACTCTTGGACTTAAAGGATACGGAAAGTAAATTTAATTCTTTACTTGGAAATCAAACATGTAACTGCGGGTTTTCACGAATTAACTATCCCTTGACTCAGGAGGGTACAAATGAAGCGAGTGAATGCGCAAGTATTACAAGTGCGACGATGGCCTAGCAAATTGATTTGTGCCCGCCTTCACAAAATATTTTCGCTATGCCATGCAGGCTAATATTATTTTCCGATAGGATTGGTCGCCATCTCGGACCATTAGTAACTAGGTATAAAAAAAATGCAATAAATCATTGTTATCCTGAAATATCTATAAACAGCATGACATTAAAAATAAAAGAATATAAATTTACAAATAATTATCAGAAACACTATGTTTCTTCATCAATAAAAAATAAAAAAATATTTGCTAAATTATTAGCATGTCATAGCCTTAATGCTGACATAGTACAAAATTCCAATTCTAATCTTAATACTATTGACATGAGACATTGTAGTACAATTAGTACTTCTTCTATACCGATGAATTTAAACCATCAATTTTGACAACGGCTAAGTCCTGCTCTAAAATAGTAAATTGTCAAAAGAGAATAAGCATATCATAGTCTGCGGTGATTTTAATGTCGATATGCTAGAAGATAGTATGCGGTGTAGGAGATTAAAGTCAGTATTTAAGACATATGACCTGCCAAATATATTTCTGGAACCGACTAGAATAACTGAAACAACAGCCACTTGTCTGGATAATGTTATTTGTAGTTGTGGTATATCAACAAAGTTTCTTGTAAATTGTTTAGGTTCAGATCATCATGGTCTCGGAATTCAGTTAAAACATAAGGCTCAGACAAAGTCATTTACAATAAATTACAGACCTTTGACAACAGACCGATTAAAACGTTTTAGTGAACAAGTGGACAATAAAATGCTCTCCTTGTGCTCGGTTTATAAAGATCCCAATCGTCTTTATAACGAGATGTTCGACATAGTAAAAAATGATTTTATTATTTATTTACAACAAAAAAACTAACTATAAACAATAAACTTAGATTTTGTGACTGGGCCACCTTAGGCATACATAAAAGCAGAAAGCGTCTTTACGAATTATATAACTTGAAAAACATTAATAAATCTATTGCTTTTGCTGATTATGTGAAAAGTTTGCTTCGAAGCGAAAGCTAATTTTATAAGGAAAATAATTAATGCTGCTCCTAATAAAAGTAAGGCAGTATGGAATATAATCAACAATGAAACAGGTAGATCCATAGAGAAAAAAATGTATATACAGAAGCAGAGAGTACATTTAGAGTTTAAATACGAGACAAAATGTCACACATCTCTATAACACAAACACTAATGCAAATGCAGGGACGGAACAAGCCAGCCCATCTGCAGCAAAATATAACTCATCATGAGTTATATTTTGCTACGACCTTCTACTCGTAACGAACACAAACAAATCTGACTTGTTGTTTACTCCAGATGACTATGCAATTTTTTAAACTTGTCCATATATTTTAATATTGACATTATAATAAAAGGTAAGGGGTCTAGTGAATCAAAGCCATGCCCTGATACCTACCACTGTCTTTTCGATCTCTCGATCCTACATACTGTGAATCGGCAGTGCTTGCTTTTGCAAAAAGGAGGGTTATGATTTTGACCGGTATTAATGTTTATTTGTTGCCTCATAACTTCTAAACTAAGTAGGTACCTACCTACTTACTTATAGTTTTAAGCGTCTTCATTGTTCACAGGTTGGCCTATGTGACTTCATAAATTTAATATGATGCCCTCAAGAGGACATAGTCATGAAAAAAAAAAATAATGTAAAGGATAGATACATTAATATATTAAACAAGCAGCATATTCTTTATTTTCAGTAAAAAAACATATAATGCTGGTGCAGCAGGACAGAAGAGACTTGCATCTAATTATTATCTTGTTCTTCAAAATGTTTACAACGCAGCACTTCCAATTTGCAACCCAGACATAACCATGTCTGGTCTTTAGGAAACCTTGAAAAACAAATATATGTAAATAAACGTAAATACGCGATTAATCCGTTAATTCACATTTGTCTGAACATTTAAAATGTCATCTAGGTACATTTTTGATATGGAACCCTGATACATATAAAATTGTGAACCGCTATTGACAAGATTTGAGTAATAAATTACTATAGAATAAATACTAAGTCCGACCCTGTTAGCATCAAAATATTGTCGTACCTATTTAGACACCGAAATATTGCTCAATTTGCCAATATTTTTAAATCTATCTCTAATGGCATGTTGTTTTAAGGTAAAGCATTTCAATTATTGCAAATGCACACTATTTCGATGCATATTTTTGTAACAATTTCTAAAATTTATTTCGTATCGCCGCGACCAATAATGTTTACTTACCGGTGAAAGGATAATCCAGGTGTAATTCCATACTTTGCGCTTTCACATAAATGTGCACTAAATTTCACACAAAATTACAATCTTTTAAATGGCTTGATTTAAATTTTATTAGGAAAATATAAAATTTACACCGATGTTTCAAAAGAAACGTTAGGTCGTTAGGCCCTCGAGAAATATGTCGAACGTTCAAAACATTGCGCACGTCACTTTCCGTGAACTTATTCCAATGGATAAAAAAACGGGATAGCAAGATTCATAATCATTGTAGAGCGAGCGAACAGGGAATATTTGTGATTTGTGTTTAGTCTGTTATGTCTGTGATTTTGAGTGAGTAAGGCACTCCGCACATGACGCGACATGCATCCTACATGTAGGACGCATGTAGGATGCATGCATCCTACACGTCGGATGCATGTCGCGTGTGAGAAATAAATTATATATTTAGTCTGCGCACATCGCACGCTAGAGATGTTCTAGTTTTTGTTTAATTGAAGCTAAAAACTAGAAAGCTGTGACCC
Organism: Blastobasis adustella; assembly: GCA_907269095.1. Classification (NCBI taxonomy): domain Eukaryota; kingdom Metazoa; phylum Arthropoda; class Insecta; order Lepidoptera; family Blastobasidae; genus Blastobasis; species Blastobasis adustella. The sequence goes on from OU026120.1 coordinate 945,527, forward strand.
GGTATACAAATGTAAGACCCTCAACGATTAAATATTATGTAGTGTGAAATAAGGTATTTCTGATATGAAAATTGGTCCCGCATACTTTTCAATTTTCATTAAGTAAACCTAAATATATATGTACATTCATACAACACCTACTCCCGTGTCCCATAGGGGTAGGCAGAGACTATCGAGTGCCCAAGCTACGATCCTAACACACCTCTTTTCCTTCTTCTACGTTCATACATATTTTCATGCATTTACGCCGGTTGAGGGTAACCTGCCCTTATAGGAGCTGGTCATTTAGTTGATCAATATAATTTTCTTCTTGGGCGCTCTTTCGACCCTTCCATTCACTTTCATACGATAGATACCATTTGTATGCTGTTTTTCTGCCATCGTCTCCACAAGCATACCTCTTTCAATCCTCGTCATCACATCATCCTAACGAACTTTTATCACATTACTCCTCATTTTATCAATGATGATGACCCCACACATACTCTTTATATTATACATTAAATATATTGTTATTTTTTATTACACTCCTTTAGACATGGAATCATGGACAGAATGGCACAGATCTATCATTACTCTCCAGGAACAAGAGTTCTGAGATCAATAGTTCCCAAGTTATTACACTTTTCACGTTAGACAGCTGTCATCCGAAGTGTAGATCTCGACGAGTACTATCATTTCTTTCATAGCAAGTAGTGTTCCAGGGCCACTAGTTTCCGAGTTATAACTATTTTAAGTTTGACAGCTGTCATCCGAAACGTAGATCTCGGGGTGTGCTATCATTTCCCTTGAGCAACTAGTGTTCTAGGACCTTTAGTTTCCGAGTTATAACTATTTTAAGTTTGACAGCTGTCATCCGAAATGTAGACCTCGACGAGTACTACCATTTCTTTCATAGCAAGTAGTGTTCCAGGGCCACTAGTTTCCGAGTTATAACTATTTTAAGTTTGACAGCTGTCATCCGAAACGTAGATCTCGGGGTGTGCTATCATTTCCCTTTAGCAACTAGTGTTCTAGGGCCACTAGTTTCCGAGTTATAACTATTTTAAGTTTGACAGCTGTCATCCGAAATGTAGATCTCGGGGTGTGCTAGCATTTCCCTTTAGCAACTAGTGTTCTAGGACCTTTAGTTTCCGAGTTATAACTGTTTTAAGTTTGACAGCTGTCATCCGAAATGTAAATCTCGACGATTACTATCATTTCTCTTTAGAAACTAGTCTTCTAGGACTAATCGTTTTCTAGTCATAACAGTTTAAATTTAGAGTCGCTTTGAGAGGGTTGGAGGATCTTCTAATCATTGCTATCTTCTGAGTTCTCGGCCGATTTCTTTGATTTTAGTCTCAAACGATGGACTGTATTAGGCACACATTACCACCAGCGCAAAACACCAACTCGGGATTTTATTGCGTGTTGAGACTTTTTACAATTAATTACGTAAAATATGAAACACGCACATTGCCACAAATGCAAATCACCAACCCGGGACTTGTGAAATTTTTGCAATCAAAATGGCGGACCGTACAACAACAGGCCGACATTTCGTACTTTCACTATCCTGGGTACAAGTTCGAACCCAGGTTCTTTCTGCGCGCTGGTGTGTGTGCCTATTCGTCAAATTATTACTCATCACACTAAGTCAATGGTGTTATAATATTTTGTAAGTGCTTCTGGTACACACAACGATAGTGCTATAAGAGAGATTTAATTCTGAAAATCACAAAGCACTTTATATTTTTGCAAACTGACTTTCAGTTCCGAGATATTTAGGCTTTAACGAGGAAAATTAGAAATTTTCTGGCCCAAATGACTGACGTAAGTTAGGTATCAAAATTATTAGTACTTACTGTTGGTGGAAGGGCGCCGAGTGACTCTATTACCTGACACCTAGTTTGCTGGGCTTGGTTGAGCGGTTCGTGAAATAATGGTATGCCGAAAGTACATTAGATTTCAAAAATAGTCGTGACAGGGTACTGAGACACATTGTTATTACTATATAAATTATTCCTTCAATAATGCATATATTTTCTATATAAACTCCAATTTAGAGCCAAAACTGAAAGTTCTTCTCAACACTAGTTCATAATGTAGCATGACGGGGGGACTATTGTCTAACTCAGTTGCAAACTGAATTTGACATTAGATAATTCTACACTACGTCATCTACATTCTTATCTACGGCCATAGCGTCTACAAAATTAGAGTAGTGTAAGATTTTTATATGAAAAATTCATTTTTCTAGTGAGTTAGCCCATAGCCCCCCAGCAATGACGAATAAAACCAGAGGACAGGATAATTGGGTATGGTTTCCGTGGCGATGATGGGCCATGAGCGTGCCGATTGACAGCCGTTTATCCATATTATTATTATATACTACCTGTTGCCCGCGACTACATCCGCGTGGGTCTCTGAACATAAACAAAATACCGATCCTTCAATGACAATTTAAAATGAACCATACATCTTGGATGGTCATCTTGACGATAATGTCCCGGTTGTGGTCTCGCGCGCAAGGGCCTGGGGCCCGTCTCGATCCATGATTTGGCAGATCAGGCGATTATAATGGAGCGACTGCCATATGACGGACATCTGTAAACAAGGGAACCTGACCAGATTGGATCCTCACCGCAAGGACACTGGTCAGTGTTCAACTGATGTACAAACCTATAAAAAGCATTGGTACATAGCGGCACTGCTGTTCGAACCCGGTACCTCGGGGTAAGTGTCTGACCCCTTAATGAGGCCACCAACGCTCTCATCATTATACATCTCAGATACTGAATATAAATGTAAAGCAGGTGAACTGATGCCCGGACGCACTTAAAGATTTTAGTTATGGGACCAACCTCGATTTACGGTGTCTCTGCCCTTGTCTATTATTAATAGATGTACAGGTAGGTTTTTTATTCACCATGCATCATACGGACACTACTGACCGATTTTGATATTTTTTGGCATAGTGATAGATTATATCCCGGGGCAGCATTTAGGCTGAAAACTTCTAAAAATTGATAAAGAAATTATAAACCAGCAACTAAAATCTTTGGTGCGGTACAAAGATCTAATAAAGCCAGTTTTTCCAGCAAACCAATGTTGATCGAACTCCCAGTACATTTACAATAGCTAAAGAGCTCAGCGTATATTTCATAGTTAGTAGTATATTTTATAGTAAGTATACGAGTACCTAACAACATTATGGGAGGTTATTGGGCCTCACCACCATCTACCTTCAGGGGCCCAAGCTACCTTCACCAGCAAGTGGTCTCTCTCGGTCAATCTCCATCGGAGCCTACCGCGTCTCCTTTTCATGGTTCGTGGGACCCGTTCTGTGGCAGCTTTAGCCTACAATTCGTACAACGTCTTGTGTTGCATACAAGAATAATGGTAGTTTTAAAACTGCAATCCACGGAATAATGTGGTAAATACGGCCCTGTTACAATCTCTGTCAAATATACATCAAATTTGGTACTAAAGCTACCAAAAACGTTAGATGCTCGATGGACACGCGCTAAACTAACATCTGCTAAAACAACTCTAGACAACCGTTAGACACTCTTTTACAATGCAATACACAATACAATACAAAACTCTTTATTGCACCAGAAGACACAAGTACAGATACAAAAAAATATGCTAGGTAGTACAAAGAGCGGTATTATCACTAATTTGATCTCTTCCAGACAACCTTGGTATGGAGAGAAGCACAGGAAAGCTCTTTTATGGTACAACTTTTTCTAAACATGTGTTAAACAGATGTCCAACCCTTGTTTAACTTTTTTGTGGTAAGACTGTATAAATGTTTATCATCTCTGTCAAAAATACGTTGACCTCTCTAGCTATTGTAAATGTACTGGGAATTAGATCATTCATGCGCCAATCAGTGAACCTCTAGAAAATACTAAATTTTTACCGCACCAGAGGTTTTTATTGCTAGTTTATTATTTCTCAAGCAAGTTTTGATTTGTTTTATAGCCTAAATGTTGGCCGAGGATATACTATTGCTATATAAAATTTCATGGAACTCTGTTCAGTGGTTTTTATGTGATGCGTTCAAACAGACAGATAGACAAACATTGTTGTTTTAAGTCGGTCTGGTTGGTTTTCTTTCGATTATCTTCAATGTACAGACTTTTTGACTTTACGATTTTATTATATGTATAGATATTTTAGATTTATTTTTTGTAACATAGATTAAAATCGCAGGTAAAATCCACACCGTGAAAGCCGCCTTAGCGTACCTACTTAATTTGAATGAACGAATGAGTACTTGTATTCAGCCTCAGTACTTCATAGTTGAAAAAAATAGAGTATAGTAAGCCATTTTTCGATACAACTTTAGCGTTAAATACTCGTACCTGTGACCGTTCATTGTGACGGGTACCTCTTACAGTGCAAATAATGTGGTAATAATTGGCCCCAAATTGGCTAAGAAGACCGCCTGACCAATTTGGGTAACAGTAAGTGATAAATAAAAAATAATAATTATAGTGGAACTTGTATAAAAAGTGTTTTAATTCTAACAAATAAATAAACATTTGTCTTAGACTCACATATAAAAAAAACCTCACATATAAACTTACCTCTTAGATTAACGTTGAAAACAGTTCTGGCACCGATTGTTAGAAAAAGTGAGTCATAGCACTAAGTAGATAAACTAAACAAGTTGTTTCAAATTTATACGCACGACTAAACATCTCATAAATAACCCATAGTTTCTTTATAAATTTGCGACAAGCACTTGGACACGTTTTTGTGCTGCTGAGTGTAGGTATGTATAAGATAAGATAAACTATGATGCAATGGAATTTTATGTATAGTTCTTCTAGTTTGTGCACATATGTTTCACGCATTATTTGACATTGTGCTCTCTTCTGTTAAAAGGAGCTTTTTCTTTCCTCATTGCATCACAGTTACAAGGATCATTTGGCATTTGGATGAGGGCGTGAGTGTCAAACATCAACTCCAGCTGTCTGTCAAAAATGACGCTTTACAAGATGGCAGCGTTAATTCTGATTTCGGCCACGTGCCAAATGATCTTTGTAAACCGTCACTTGACAGTGCCGCGTCGTGTTCGAAGTGAATGCGTGCTGCATGCGTCCTGCGGCCCGATCGCCGTAATTTTATGCAGCGCGTCTTGACTGCGTTTGCGTCATAACGTTTGATTTCGTATTGCCGTAATTATCTAACGACGCACACGTCACGCAAACCTAAGCGCCGCGTGTCGCCGTATCGCCCTAATAGAACCTGAGTTACGCGTCTTTTGTATCGCACAATCGGTATCGCGCTAAATTTTGACGTTTCATAAATGTCAAATGAAATGTCACTGTACAGTGTTTATTACTTGTTTCCCGCGTGTTGGTGACGCTTTGCACAAGTATATCTTTAGTTGAGTTTGCAAAGTTTGTAAGTAACTTTTATGTTCTTTTCGTTTTATTTCCTACAGAAATATAGTTAAAATACCATCATACGCAAATAATTGATTAATAAGTACCTAAATTTGCAGCCACAATTGAAAAAAATAAACGATTTGCGTTGGCAAATATTAGATTTGGCGGATGAGGAAGATCGCCGCCGCCGACGTCGTATCGAAGCAAGGCGAGCCAGACTTCAGGCAAGGGAATTTTACCTCGGTGATATGACGGACACCCAATTTGTTAAAACCTATCGGCTTAACAAGGTTGCGGTTCACCTTATTAACACCTGTTATGCCCAGGCAAAGGAGGAACGACGCAATGAGTGTGACTACAAAGGTAAATATACTTGTGTAGGATGTAGTTGGTTGGGGATGGGACTATATACATATTTTAACGGCGGAAATTTTACAATTTTACAGTCCCTACTGTGCCCCAACTTAAATAGGTTTATTTAAACAATAATAGAGGAAACAACTTTTCTTTCTTTTCAGCTACTGATGGCACTGGCATTTTATGTCTAATTCCTGTCCCACAACTTCCGTTACAAGAACGCAGGCGTGAGCCGCATAATCAGGTCTGTAGGGGGGCTGCTGAGGCAGAGTTCTAGCTCTAGCACCGCCGAATGTCGCTAGGCGTGGCGTGTCGCATAGAGTTAATACAGGGGAGGGCAGCCTAACAGGCTCTTATTGAAAGGCTTTGGGATGAGAGAAACCTTTTGTAAAAAATAAAAACGAATAAATTGTAATTAAGCAAAAATTGTTTTATTTATTTAGTTTTAGTTCTGCTTAAATCATATTAAACATAATCACAGTCTTCAACATTAATCTCTTCTTCAACATCAACAATAAGTCTCATCGGTATATTAAAGTTCTGCTTAAATCATATTAAACTATAATGACAGTCTTCAACATTAATCTCTTCTTCAACATCAACAATAAGTCTCATCGGTATATTAAAGTTCTGCTTAAATCATATTAAACTATAATGACAGTCTTTAACATTAATCTCTTCTACAACATAAGCAATAATTCTCATCGGTATATTAAGGGATGGCTTTGTTCTGTTCATCTTCAGACCGCAAACAATGAGAACAGCAACGTTTATTCTGAAAGCAAGATATACATTTTTAAATAGCAGTACAGTCACATCACAAAAGCTGAATTGAAATAATTATAGCTCACCATATCTAAACGCATGGATTGTGCAAGTTCCCTAGTGGCCTCTGTATTTTGTACCATGGAAGATGCTAATTGCCTCACACTATCGGCTAATAATTTTGGTGTCTCGCATCTGAGACTCTCCAGTTTTATCAACATTTGCCTGCAGTGCGCTGGGATTTTCAGGATGAGGCACCTCTTCCTCCCTCAACCTCTTTGCAGGTCGCCTTGAACGTGTCGGTCTGAAATATATTTAAATGTTTAATCATTTTATAAATAATAAATTTTATTGAAACCTAAAATTATTTTCTTTGTCGGGAAAGAAGACGACTCTTATAGTCTGTGTAACCAAAGATTCACCTTTAGTTATAACCAATAACAATGTAATTAACATGTACCAAAGCGACTAATTACAACATGTACCTTTTGCCATACTTTGGGGCTCCGACTTATTCCATCAGCCTCTGCGTTGAGTAAATTGGCGCATTCTGCCCAGAGTCTTTGGCTCAAAGCCCGAGCCTCCTTGTCCGTGTCCCGGTGGTTCTCAAGGAACTCAACCAAGACCTCAATTTGTCTCAAAGAAACTATTTTTTTTCTCGACGTCATAACCGTAAATCTGCAAAGTAAAAACTTTTTATTGACGTTATCTTTGTAGTTGCCGGCAAGTTAAATAAACGGCAAGTTACTTTTACTTTTAATACATACCTTTGCAAGCGAAACAAAAACAAATAAAATACAATTTTAATCTTGTCGTAGTAAACAAACATAACCTTTGACATCACCAATGTTTTCTTTTTTCTTCCATGTCAGGGCAAAAGGATACAGCTTAAACAGCCATTTACCAACTTTTTTGTATTAAATATCTCCGTTTTATACAATTTTTAGTACATTATAACAAAATCAAGTGTTTTGCATGTGTATAAACATATATACTAGGATATTTAGTATGATATAGCCATCTAATACCAAGTTTATGAGTAAACCTAATCGATTTCATAATGAATAATCGATAGGTAGATTGTCAAAACTGGCGCACGGCAACACACACTTGTCTTAAGCGTAGGTGAAGTAGACGTGCAGTGTACGCAACGCTTACGCGCAGTTTTATTTTACGGCAATACCGATGATTATTTGCGCTTAACGTGCACGTCGCTTAAGCGTCAACTGCACGTACACTCGACTAATGCGTCATAAAATTACGGCGATCGGCCCGCTGGTCACCTTATTAACACCCGTTATGCCCAGGCAAAGGAGGAACGACGCAATGAGTGTGACTACAAAGGTAAATATACTTGTGTAGGATGTAGTTGGTTGGGGATGGGACTATATACATATTTTAACGGCGGAAATTTTACAATTTTACAGTCCCTACTGTGCCCCAATTTAAATAGGTTTATTTAAACAATAATAGAGGAAACAACTTTTCTTTCTTTTCAGCTACTGATGGCACTGGCATTTTATGTCTAATTCCTGTCCCACAACTTCCGTTACAAGAACGCAGGCGTGAGCCGCATAATCAGGTCTGTAGGGGGGCTGCTGAGGCAGAGTTCTAGCTCTAGCACCGCCGAATGTCGCTAGGCGTGGCGTGTCGCATAGAGTTAATACAGGGGAGGGCAGCCTAACAGGCTCTTATTGAAAGGCTTTGGGATGAGAGAAACCTTTTGTAAAAAAATAAAAACGAATAAATTGTAATTAAGCAAAAATTGTTTTATTTATTTAGTTTTTGTTCTGCTTAAATCATATTAAACATAATCACAGTCTTCAACATTAATCTCTTCAACATTAATCTCTTCTTCAACATCAACAATAAGTCTCATCGGTATATTAAAGTTCTGCTTAAATCATATTAAACTATAATGACAGTCTTTAACATTAACCTCTTCTACAACATAAGCAATAAGTCTCATCGGTATATTAAGGGATGGCTTTGTTCTGTTCATCTTCAGACCGCAAACAATGAGAACAGCAACGTTTATTCTGAAAGCAAAATATACCTTTTTAAATAGCAGTACAGTCACATCACAAAAGCTGAATTGAAATAATTATAGCTCACCATATCTAAACGCATGGATTGTGCAAGTTCCCTAGTGGCCTCTGTATTTTGTACCATGGAAGATGCTAATTGCCTCACACTATCGGCTAATAATTTTGGTGTCTCGCATCTGAGACTCTCCAGTTTTATCAACATTTGCCTGCAGTGCGCTGGGATTTTCAGGATGAGGCACCTCTTCCTCCCTCAACCTCTTTGCCGTCGCCTTGAACGTGTCGGTCTGAAATATATTTAAATGTTTAATCATTTTATAAATAATAAATTTTATTGAAACCTAAAATTATTTTCTTTGTCGGGAAAGAAGGCGACTCTTATAGAATGTGTAACCAAAGATTCACCTTTAGTTATAACCAATAACAATGTAATTAACATGTACCTAAGCGACTAATTACAACATGTACCTTTTGCCATAATTTGGGGCTTCGACTTATTCCATCAGCCTCTGCGTTGAGTAAATTGGCGCATTCTGCCCAGAGTCTTTGGCTCAAAGCCCGAGCCTCCTTGTCCGAGTCCCGGTGGTTCTCAAGGAACTCAACCAAGACCTCAATTTGTCTCAAAGAAACTATTTTTTTTCTCGACGTCATAACCGTAAATCTGCAAAGTAAAAACTTTTTATTGACGTTATCTTTGTAGTTGCCGGCAAGTTAAATATACGGCAAGTTACTTTTACTTTTAATACATACCTTTGCAAGCGAAACAAAAACAAATAAAATACAATTTTAATCTTGTCGTAGTAAACAAACATAACCTTTGACATCACCAATGTTTTCTTTTTTCTTCCATGTCAGGGCAAAAGGATACAGTTCAAACAGCCATTTACCAACTTTTTTGTATTAAATATCTCCGTTTTATACAATTTTTAGTACATTATAACAAAATCAAGTGTTTTGCATGTGTATAAACATATATACTAGGATATTTAGTATGATATAGCCATCTAATACCAAGTTTATGAGTAAACCTAATCGATTTCATAATGAATAATCGATAGGTAGATTGTCAAAACTGGCGCACGGCAACACACACTTGTCTTAAGCGTAGGTGAAGTAGACGTGCAGTGTACGCAACGCTTACGCGCAGTTTTATTTTACGGCAATACCGATGATTATTTGCGCTTAACGTGCACGTCGCTTAAGCGTCAACTGCACGTACACTCGACTAATGCGTCATAAAATTACGGCGATCGGCCCGCTGCATGCATCCTGCGTGTGTCCGTCGCGTCGCTGTCGCGTGGCTGTCGCGTGTCTGTCGCGTGTCTGTTACGTGGATGTCGCGTCATGTGCGGAGTGCCTTATATGTTCCTTAGTATTTTTCCGCTATTTTGGCTGGATTACTGTATTGTCGAGTCATTGTCTATGAAATGACCTAGAAAGAAAAAGTTAGGTTACTAAACTGAAATTGTGACTGCAATGTATAAATTTCTTTGCATTGTACTTATCTTGTATCATAATGGAGTATGTACTTACCATAGGGTACGTCATTGTTTGTTTTTGACTGACTAAATTTAGTATCCATTTACATATTAAGTAAATAGTAAGAATTTAAATTGTATTGGTATTCACGCTACAGGCGAGCGGCATTGTTGATGCGCATGACATTACGTATCTGTCAATGTCACAGTGACAGGTGGTCGGCGTGCGGCGCTTGCGTCGCGGACAAAGAACAAAAATTTTTGGCCGTAGAGTCTATTTAAATTTTACTTTTTTTATGGCTCTACATACTGGCTATGAAACCATTGTCCGCTCAATGATGCTGTGGTGCCTAGTGTTGTATATTGAATGACGTTCATAAGTGTTTGTGAAAACCTAAATTGAATAAACGTATTTGATTTTGATTTTGATTTATAAGACCATCATTAAACCTGCTCTCCTATACGGTAGCGAAACTTGGCTAATACTAGAGCGACAAAAGCAGGAGCTGCGCGTCACGGAAATGAAAATGCTGCGGTAGATGTGTGAAAGGATCGCATTCGAAACGCCCACATTAGGGGTAGCCTTGCCGTCCGTAACATTGCAGATGAGCTGCAAGAATGCCGCTTTCCAGGACATATTGATGATGACAGTAATTAGGATCTTCTATTAAGCTTAGCCTTAGCCTGTGTCTTATCTAAAATTATATTTCAGTACATAAAAATAAATTTAAAAAGCTATAAGTATAATATTCTATAGATGATTTAACAAATTCACACAGCGTCATATAGCCCAAAAGTAAGCAAAGCTAGTGTTATGGGTGTTAGATAACTGATAAACAACTTATTTACTTTTTTAAATGCATTCTTTTTATACATAGTATTAATAAGACCAAATTAACACCATTTAATGTGCTACGTAGGGACCTACTATCAATAGATTTAGAACAGTTCAATGCTGACTTAGCTTTAATTAACTAGAATTATATTTCCTCATTGGGAGTAGTTGATGATATGGTGACTTATCTGAATCAATGCATTCTCACACTATTTAATAAGCACGCCCCGCTCAAAAATCGTAGAATAAAAGACCACCAATACCCGTGGATTACGTACAACATAAAGCAAATTATGTCAAAACGCGACGAGGCCTATGCTCGCGCCCGCTCCTCTGGCCTAGATACACCTCTTAGTTATTATAAAGACCTAAAGAAAGTTGTTGACGAGGCACTTATAAGGGAAAAGCGTGCTTACTATGATTTTTATGTCAATTCTAACGTACACAATCCACGTAGCTTATGGTCTCATATAAAACGTAACGTTAGGATTCGAGGTGTTAGCGAAGTGCCTGACCATTTACTGAAGGATCCAAATATAATTAACAATCACTTTTTAAAGGTTCCAGGAAGGCTGGATGTCTCTAGTTTGGAAGTCGAGTACTTCAAGACCCACTGCGGTAACCTAAGTCAATTTCAGTTGAGGACGGTAACAGAGGAAACTATTTGTAAAACATTAAAAAGCCTAAAATCTAATGCGGTTGGAGTTGACAATATATCCCTGGATATGCTGTTAATGATGACGCCGCACATTTTACCCGTTCTCACTTCTATTATCCATGCCTCCATTGAATCTGGTCAGTTCCCCACCGCTTGGCAGCATGCTATAGTCAGGCCATTACCTAAAAACTGTAACCCAGCCACAGTAAACGACTTAAGACCTATAAGCGTGTTGCCTTGCGCTTCCAAGATTCTAGAAAAGGTTGTTGGAGAGCAAGTCCGTAAATACTTGGAAGAAAATGACATATTGCCTGTCGTGCAGTCAGGGTTCAGAAGACAACATAGCACTTTACACAGTACAGCTTTGGCTCAAGTGGTGGACGATATCTTGTAAGCGCAGGACAATGGCCAGGGGACCCTTCTGGCTCTCCTTGATTTTTCCCGAGCCTTTGACAGCATAGACGTTTCTCTGTTGTTGGCGAAACTGAAATATTATGGTTTCAGTGGTCAGACATTGAACTGGTTTGCTAGTTACTTCAAGCACCGTAAACAGCACGTCGAAATAAGCGGTGGAGGGGGTATGGTGCATGAATCTGAGATATCTGATGTTATGAGGGGCGTTCCCCAGGGTTCAATTTTAGGACCGATACTTTTCATTATTTACACTGCAGATATCACAAGGGTCATTCGGCATAGCTTTTATCATATCTATGCTGACGATCTGCAGCTTTATATACCTTGTAGTCCTGGTGATATAGCTTCAGCTGTCAGAAGGCTAAATGAAGACTTAAATAATATAGCCACATGGTCACAATCTAATTCACTAGTTATAAATAGTAGTAAATCGAAGTTCATGATCTTAGGTACTGCAATGCAAATCGAGAAAATTGCAGGGGTAAATGCTACAGTGCATATTCAAGGCGAACCCATTGAACGTGTCAGTGAGGCGCGAAATCTGGGACTGATTCTGGATGAGCAACTTCGCTTCGAAAAGCATGTTTCGAATGTATTAAGTCAATGTTTTTACAGGCTAAATATATTGTACCAAATCAGTTCATTTATTAAAACCAACATAAGGATTAAACTTTGTGACACGCTTGTTCTGTCCAAGCTTAACTACATGGACATAGTTTATGGCCCTCGGCTGCTAGCAAGGACAAAGAAAAAAATACAGCAAATTCAAAACGCATGTGCCAGGTTTTGCTTTCATATTCCTCCCCGAACGCACATCACTCCATATTTAAACAAAGCTGATATTCTGAATATGCATTACCGTAGAGAGATGCACTTGGCCAATCTCTTGTTCGGAGTAGTTCGGTACAGGACACCACCATATCTCGCTGATAAACTTGTATGGACTAGCGACATCCACAATATTACCAGAGCCTCTCAGTATTCATTCGTGTTGCCACACCACAGAACGAACGCATTTCGAGGGTCGTTTAAATTTGCAGCTACCAAGTGTTGGAATGACTTGCCTCCGCCTCTGCGTAGTCTGCAATCATTGGTTACTTTTAGAAAACATCTCAAATTATTACTATTAGATATTCAAAAGAAGGAAATATAAAATAATGTTCAACTTACCACAAAGGTTGCAGACTCATAGCATAGCGTTGGCAGGATCATTCCACATTGGGTATGCAAAGGTTTACCCTTGGAGGCCATATCACTTCATTGATACGATCAAAGTCCTTTCAATGCGAGTTACTCCATAGTGTTTTGATAAATGATTCATCCTCAAGGCTAATAACATCACTCATAACACCATCATCATCTGACTTTAGGTTTATACATCTGAAAAATACAGGACTGACATAAACTGCATTGATTTTCTGAATATTTTATTGACATTACTTTTATTATATGTATATTTGGGTTATTCATGTATATTCATGACAAAGTCTAATACAATCATAATATTAATTAGTGTATTATTCACCTGACTAATAATTATTTTTCACACATATTTCAGTTTTCTTTATTTGATTTTCACCAATGTGTTCTCTAGGAATGGTACATAACAACAATGACCACTGTTTTGTTGACGTCTTCGCTGCGACCAAGGTGCACCCAGTCAATCAATTAATTACACTCTCCGCACGTTTTTTACACTCCACACTGCATTATTATGTATCTATTTTACGTCTTCGTCCGTGCCTCACTCAGCAGGTCTCACTGAAAACCAGCGCCCTGGTCTCCACCAGGGCATGAAGCTGAGTGAGGTCCCTTTTTACACACCTCATCACATCCACATACATCGGCTCTGTTTTTAATTTCTCCTCTATTTTTGTCTGTTTGTCTAGTTGTTGTTTAACTTTTCATGTTGTTTAAAATTGGTTTTGTTTATTATTTGTACCTTGTGCTTTCTTTTCTTTAGTTTTTTTTTTTTTTTATTCGAGTCGCTGACTAATAATACTTGTATTGTCAGTGATTCAAGCGATTTTGAGCCATTTTAAATATGTTATATGTTTGTGATGTGTTGTTGTGTGTGAATAAAAACGTATTCTATTCTATTCTATTCTATTCTACATAGCACACCCATACTCGTAAAAGAAATTAAAATTCATCATTTAAATTTCTGATCAGCCGGAAATCGAACCCGGGACCTCTTAATGGCAGATATTAAGAGATATTAACAATCTGAACCACTTAGGTCGTCAAGTGTTGCAATGCATAACACATAGTTAAACTGTTATTATTATAACATAACATTTAAAAAGTGTGTATGAGAAAAACGTTGTGATGACGTCGTATTCGTCGGACTGCCACATTTTGCATTCGACTATCAACGAGTCAAGAACTGGAACTAGCTGTTCATCCGTAGAAGAGTGAAGAAGTCCATCCATAGAAGTAATTGTGATAATAGCCGTGCTCAAAAAAGTAGTTGTACGAGGGTGCATGTGAAAAGAGGTCTTAGTGCATTTCACTGGGTTCGGTCGAGATATGACCATGGGTGGTGGCGGGTCTAACAATTGACCCAAGGGTTTGGTAGTCCTGCACTACGTTTGCTACTGTACCTATCTTAAATTCATCCTAGTCTATTATTGTTTGCTATTTTTTTCATTGTCTCAATAAACTGTTCGGCTGAAACTTAATTTCCACAAAACTATCCTGAAAATACTTTCTGATCGATCTTTCCCCTACTAGAGTCTGCCCATTTTCCCGGTATAGATGTAAATTTAAATAACAATTAAAAATAGACCATAATACTTTATATCTCACAAATGCATCCTCAAGTGACTTATGCAACCAGCGGCGCTAGCGTCGCGGAGTTCCCTTTCTTTTCATTTTTTATGGTCTGTTGTGGTGACGCCGCGGCGCTTGAGCATTTTATTTTATTTATGCACAATAAAATTATTGTAAATTTTAATATTAAGACATTCATGAGCGTTTGTAAAAAACCTAAACTGAATAAACATGATTTGATTTGATTTGATTGATTTGATTTGGTCCTTCGCTATTATTGTTTCATTTGTTGTCCCTTCGCAATGACCTATAATCCCAAGACCTGATGTTTGCATTGTATTAAATTCTCCGTACCAGCCTCAGACATTATGCTTGTAATAATAATTTACTTACTTGTTTACTGTTTTTTTCATCACCATCCGAGTCTGAGTATCACCCGGGAATACAGTTCACGGAGTTCATGTCAAGATACACTTTATTATACAATAAAAACTGTTTCACATTGAATATAGTGTTTTGAAATTAAGGGCCTACTTTGAAATTGAAATGGGTTAAGCATTGTGCATCTTCCTAAAGTTTTCTTATATAGACTTTGATCTTTCTTCATCCTTATTGTTGTGTATTTAATGAAAAGCGCAAATTGTAACGTAAGTCTAATTTTGAAATACCATCGACAGAAGAACTGATTAATCACTATTACTACAATAAATACGGCATTGTTATTATACTACGAATATTAGACAATATTTATGATCTGCAGGATCATTATGGCATAGTAGACGACGAGAAACAGAAACTGAGGCAGGAACGCCAGGCCGGTGCCGGCGGAGTGCACGAACACCGGACTCGCCGGCACCTGCCGCAAGCAGTCCTTCACGGCCCTGTACTTTGTTTCATCTAAAACATAAATAAGTCCTTTGAAAAAGGTCCCGTATACGTCAACATATACCGAGAGTGAAATTGGAATTAAATTTCTGTTATCCTGCCATTTCACTGAATTTGTAACAGTGCCAGAGTTAATTGTTTATTGTATTGTTTGTTGTTTGTCTATGAACAAAGTCAAGTCTCTTGTCAAGGGCAAATAATCCCTTGCCAATTCCTTTGGCATGGTGTGTAAAATACTCTGTGGTGAACGATTACTATAGATCGGTCATCGCATATTCTTTATTCTTTATTATACATGAATAATTTTACAGAGTTAAAATCTTAAGATAGTTCACAAGGGCGAACTTATCTCTTCCAGTCAACCTGAGAGGTGTGAAAGCAATATCACGGGTACTTGAGCATGTACTTAGATACAGTTTACAAAAAAGCTAATAAAACCTTAGCTAAATCCTTAAATACTAATGAGACATGTACACAATTAAATACATAAATATATACATACCATATACCTATCATAATTGTGTAGAAGTGTTCTTTTACTCTCTTCTTAAAAGTGGAAAAAGTGGGACTTTCTTGGATAGCCTTGGGAAGTCTACTCCATAGCTGCACAGCACGCACAGAGAAGGAGTTGTGGAAAAATTTTGTATTCGTTCTAGGGAACTCTAACATCCTAGTTATACAGGGGCGCCTAGAACACGTGTCAGGGAGTACATGCTGGAAACGTGAGCGGAGATAGTCAGGAGCACAAGGATCATGTAGGATTTTGTACAGAAAGGAAAGGATATGCATATCACGCCGCCGCCGGATGGGGAGCCAATTCAACTGAGCACGATACTCAGAAACACGATCGTATTTGCGAAGACCGAAAATGAACCGTATCGCTAAATTTTGCAACCGTTCAAGTTTGTTAAGTAACTCCTCAGTGACATCCAAGTAGCATACGTCAGCGTAATCGAGTATCGGGAGGAGCAACGCTTGAGCAAGCAAAATTTTAGTTTTGTGGGGCAAAAAGTTTTGAAGAAGCTTTATGGAGTGGAAAGAGGAGTGCATGCGCCTGCTCACTTCACCAATCTGCGCCGACCATGACAAGTCACAGTCCATAATCAGACCCAAGTTTTTGGCTTTGTATGTGTACGGAATACACACCCCATCATAGAAAACCTTGGATACATCATCCAACCGGAGTTTACCCCTGAGCCTTCCGCTACCAATAATCAAGACTTGTGACTTAGCAGGATTCACCAGTAGACCCAAAACGCCTGGCCTAGTCGTGTATGGCGGCAAGGTCATCATTGATCGCATCAACTGCGAGTGATACATCTGACACAGTGAAATGTCTGTAGACTTGTAAGTCATCTGCATACAAGTGGAAGGAAGAAGAAATAGCATGGGAAATATTGCTAATAAACACAGAAAAGAGCAATGGTGAAAGTACTCCGCCCTGCGGTACACCAGCAGATTTTCCTAACCAGTCCGATGAAAACTCATCTGTCATGCGTAAACCTTGTCATCAATGTTGTCAGCGGTTAAAACTGGAGACCAGTCGATTTTTATGACATCCTCCCTCAAGCGAACAAGGTCGATGCCTCTGACATTGCGCCGAAAAATTACCTTGCTCCTAATTTTGGGGGGACGAATTTTGTAACCCAGGTAAACTAGGTCATGGTGTGAAAATGGGGCTCCTATTTGCCCATGTGTGATGACAGAATCAGGCCTTGAGACAATCATGACATCCAGCAAAGAAGGCCTACTGTTAGGTAAATGATGAGTAGCGGCTAGCGGCATTATTTGCAAGTTGAGCGAGGAAGTAAACGCTGCAAGTTTACGAGCTCTAGAGTCATCCTTAAGAATGCAGGTGTTGAGATCGCCCATAATTATTATATGGTCATAAAGAGTGCTAAAATTCTCAAGATATAATTCAAAAGAACCAAAATAGTCAACCTTATCAATTGGGCTGCAAACAACACTAAGTAAAATCTTTCGGTGGTGAATAACAATTTCCAGAAATAGGTGTTCGAGCGCACCAGTATACTGCGCAGGAGAGGTACTAATTACCGAGGCAGAAATGTCACTGCACAGGCAAATACCAACTCCGCCGCCTCGCACTCCCACACGATCATTACGGAAAAGCGATAACCCGGCAAAGCACACATAGTCGACGGCATGGAGGGCTTAAGCCAAGTTTCTGAGACAAGAATTCCATCGGCGACCCCAGAGCTAAAAGAAGCAAGAAGATCAGCAAGATGTGCCTGAATGCTTTGAGCGTTGATATGCACTAAGGAGAGGAAGCGTGAACAGTCTTCGAACGAAAATTTTAGCTTATCCTTAAGCGGCTGCGAGTCTGTAAGACAAGAACAATCACTAATAGCACTTTCAAAATCATCAGAAGAGGAGCAATCAATGAAAAATTGCTATCATTTAACATAAATAGAATATTATAGTAATAAACAAGTAATATAAAATATACCTAATAAATACTTATATGAATTTAAAAAATGTCCTTTATACCTCACCAGCACAAATTGAGAGGAAGAGATATCAACAAACAATATTATAACCATCAAACAGAACAAAAACTCAATACACATAAATAAACTCGAGAGTCAATTACAATATATAGTAGAATGTTGTAAAAAATATTAGACTGTATACTATTAACTCCATAGGTACTAGTAGTCAAGCCAAACAAAAAAAAGAATAAATTATCTTGGCAGTTGTCACTTCGGTCTGTGTGTCAATGTCACATCATTACAACCTCAAATTCAAAACAACAGAAGATAAACAAAGACATTTTAAACAATACCCTTATTATCAATAAAAACTAAAAAATGAAAAGACCAGCAATAAGGACCATTTTCGTAGCGACAAGAAGCTCTATAAATGATATTCGACAGTCGGCATCAGTGTAAAACATCAGGATGTCACTTGATCGGCAGCTGCAGTTTTGGGTGGGAACTTCGTAAGTAAATCCTGAAGCTCGGCCATGGTGGTCATCTTTCTGCGACTCTTATCCGGCACTAGCACAACAATAGTACCCTGTGCCGTCCAGCAATTGCGCATGCCATAATGTTTCCTAGCCGACGCGAAAACATCCTGCCGCCCCTTAGTGAGAAACTCGGACATGGAGATTCTTGTCCCCTTTAACGCGGTCTTCGCATTCCATATAGCCGAACGGTGTTTCAGAGCGTCAAAGCGCACAAGAATCGGTCGAGGTTTATCCTTCTTGACACCTAAACGATGACAAGCCTCAACTGTATTAATATCGATGCCGGGAAGTTTAAGTCTGCCATTGATTATTTCAATTATCTTACTTGATGTGTCCTCGCCGTCTTACTCGGTCACTCCATGCAGCAAGAGTATTTTGCGTCTGGTGTGTGTCTCATGATGATCTAGCCCACCTACCACTAGAGAAATCTGTGCTTTGAACATACCTAATGCCCTCCAAACTAGGGTTTTAAATGCAACATAATCCGCAGACAGTCCTTTGACAGTTGGGTTGCCTGTGCTGGTGGGCTGCTGTTGCTGACCACGCTCAAATTCAGACATTCTGGAGTCCATCCAGACTGCGAGTTCCTCCATTCTCTGAGCAAGCTGTGTAGTGTTGTCCATTTTTGATAACTTGGTAATAGTGAAGACTTGTGTTGTGCAAACGTTTGTGGTGAGAAGTGATGATCAATATTATGCGTGGTGAGTCTTTTAACACATGTAAAATCACATTTACTATAACTTTAATCATAAATCAAGGAGAGCTTAAATTTGATGTTATCACTTTCAAGTCTACCCGAAAAAAAAAAAGCCTATTGTCTCTTGCCAAGAGCATATAATCCCTTACCAATTCCTTTGGCAGAGTATGTATGTATTCTGTGGCAGGGGACATCGTATGCTGCATGATCAGTACATCATATCTACAGTTTTTATGCGGTGCCGGCTTTAAGACCTGTAGACATGCCTTTTGAAGAATCTCATGAGAAAGCAAAATTCTCATTTCACACCTCGCATATAAACGGTGAAAAAGCTCGTGATACCCGTACGTTAGTTGGATAGCAGGCATCTAGATGATGCGGATAAAATCTATCCCATTGCCGGAGGGTGCGGTGGCGGAAAAGTGACGGTGACACCAAGTTAAACAGTTATTTTTAATATTTACCATTTTATAGACGGTAGAGTACATACTCTACTCTCTGTGTACATACACAGAGAGCAAATGTCTCCCATGAGGCTTAAGGGATCCAAATCATCTATGAGCAAGAGATCATAGTAAATCAATAGCTCGGCGTTGAATAGAATCATGTTTTTATTCATGATAAGATTATTCTCAAGAAGGTCCACTTCGCGACCTGGAACGTTGGCACGCTGACCGGACGGGCGCGTGAGCTGGCCGATGTACACGCCAGGCGAAGGGTGGCAGTGGCGTTCGTGCAGGAGACTCGTTGGAGAGGCAACAGGTCCCGCAACATCGGGAACGGCTACATTCTGATATACACGGACTCTCCGAGTGGGGACAATGGAGTAGGAGTGGTGCTCTCTGAAGAGTTTCGAGACGGCGTCTTGGATGTAAACCGTGTGAGCGACCGCCTTATGGTTGTGGGAGTGCTTATCGAAGGGGTCGTGACCAATTTGATAAGCGCCTACGCTCCACAGGTCGGTTGCAGCGACGCGGATAAGGCGCTGTTCTGGGAGAAAATCGGGGAAGTACGGCACTCCGCACATGACGCGACATCCACGCAACAGACACGCGACAGACACGCGACAGCCACGCGACAGCCACGCGACAGCGGCGCGACGGACACACGCAGGATGCATGCAGGACGCATGCAGCACGCATTCACTTCGAACACGACGCGGCACTGTCAAGTGACGGTTTACAAAGATCATTTGGCACGTGGCCGAAATCAGAATTGACGCTGTCATCTTGTAAAGCGTCATTTTTGACAGACAGCTGGAGTTGATGTTTGACACTCACGCCCTCATCCAAATGCCAAATGATCCTTGTAACTGTGATGCAATGAGGAAAGAACAAGCTCATTTTAAGAGAAGAGAGCACAATGTCAAATAATGCGTGAAACATATGTGCACAAACTAGAAGAACTATAAATAAAATTCCATTGCATCATAGTTTATCTTATTTTATACATGCCTACACTCAGCAGCACAAAAACGTGTCCAAGATGCTTTAATTACTTATGAGATGTTTAGTCGTGCGTATAGATTTGAAACAACTTGTTTAGTTTATCTACTTAGTGCTATGACTAACTTTTTCTAACAATCGGTGCCAGAACTGTTTTCAACGTTAATCTAAAAGGTAAGTTTATATGTGAGGTTTTTTTTATATGTGAGTCTAAGACAAATGTTTATTTATTTGTTAGAATTAAAACACTTTTTATACAAGTTCCACCTTAATTATTATTTTTATTTGTCACTTACTGTTACCCAAATTGGTCAGGCGGTCTTCTTAGCCAATTTGGAGCCAATTATCACCATATTATTTGCACTTTAAGAGGTACCCGTCACAATGAACGGTCACAGGTACGAGTATTTAACGCTAAAGTTGTTTCGAAAAATGGCTTACTATACTCTATTTTTTTCAACTATAAAGTACTGAGGCTGAATACAACGTACTCATTGGTTCATTTAAATTAAGTAGGTACGCTAAGGCGGCTTTCACGGTGTGGATTTTACCTGCGATTTTAATCTATGTTACAAAAAATAAATCTAAAATATCTATACATATAATAAAACCGTAAAGACAAAAAGTCTGTACATTGAAGATAATCGAAAGAAAACCAATCAGAGCGACTTAAAACAACCACCTGAACACGTTCCGACAATTTTAAAATTTTATGTTTGTCTATCTGTCTGTTTGAACGCGCATCATATAAGAACCGCTGAACAGAGTTCCATGAAATTTTGTATAGCAATAGTATATCCTCGGCCAACATTTAGGCTATAAAACAAATCAAAACTTGCTTGAGAAATAGTAAACCAGCAATAAAAACCTCTGGTGCGGTAAAAATTTAGTATTTTCTAGAGGTCATTCAGTATCTGAGATGTATAATGATGAGAGCGTTGGTGGCCTAATGATTAAAGGGTAAGACACGTACCCCGAGTAACCGGGTTCGAACAGCAGTGCCGCTATGTACCAATGCTTTTTATAGTTATGTACATCAGTTGAACACTGATCAGTGTCCTTACGGTGAGGATCCAATCTGGTCAGGTTCCCCTGTTAACAGATGTCCGTCAGATGGCAGTCGCTCCACTATAATCGCCTGATCTGCCAAATCATGGATCGAGACGGACCCCGGGCCCTTGCGCGCGAGACCACAACCGGGACATTATCGTCAAGATTATCATCCAAGATGTATGGTTCATTTTAAATTGTCATTGAAGGATCGGTATTTTGTTTATGTTCAGATGCCCACGCGGATGTAGTCGCGGGCAACAGGTAGTATATAATAATAATATGGTTAAACGGCTGTCAATCGGCACGCTCCTGGCCCATTATCGCCACGGAAACCATAACCAATTATCCTGTCCTCTGGTTTTATTCGTCATTGCTGGGGGCTATGGGCTAACTCACTAAAAAAATGAATTTGTCATATAAAAATCTTACACTACTCTAATTTTGTAGACGCTATGGCCGTAGATAATAATGTAGATGACGAAGTGTAGAACTTAAGTTAAGTTAAGACTTACGTCAGTCATTTGGGCCAGATAATTTGTAATTTTCTTCGTTAAAGCCAAAATATCTCGGAACTGAAAGTCAGTTTGCGAAAATATAAAGTGCCTTGTGATTTTAATTATTAAATCTCTCTTAAAGCACTATTATTGTGTGTACCAGAAGCACTTACAAAATATTATAACACCATTCACGTAGTGTGATGAGTAATAATTTGACGAATAGGCACACACCAGCGCGTAGAATAAACCTGGGTTCGAACTTGTACCTAGGATAGTGAAAGTACGAAATGTCGGCCTGTTGTTTTACTGTCCGCCATTTTGATTGCAAAAATTTCACAAGTCCCGGGTTGGTGTTTTGCATTTGTGGCACTGTGCGTGTTTCATATTTTACGTAATTAATTGTAAAAAGTCGCAACACGCAATAAAATCCTGAGTTGGTGTTTTGCGCTGGTGGTATTGTGTGCCTAATACGGTCCATCGTTTGAGACTAAAATCAAAGAAATCGGCCGAGAACTCAGAAAATAGCAATGATTAGAAGATCCCCCAACCCCTCAAAGCGACTCTAATGTAGCGTACCGCTAGTTTGAAACTGTTATGACTAGAAAACTAATAGCCCTAGAAGACTAGTTTCTAAAGAGAAATGATAGTAATCGTCGAGATTTACATTTCGGATGACAGCTGTCAAACTTAAAACAGTTATGACTCGGAAACTAAAGGTCCTAGAACACTAGTTGCTAAAGGGAAATGATAGCACACCCCGAGATCTACATTTCGGATGACAGCTGTCAAACTTAAAATAGTTATAACTCGGAAACTAGTGGCCCTAGAACACTAGTTGCTAAAGGGAATTGATAGCACACCCCGAGATCTACGTTTCGGATGACAGCTGTCAAACTTAAAATAGTTATAACTCGGAAACTAGTGGCCCTAGAACACTACTTGCTAAAGAGCAATGGTAGTACTCGTCGAGGTCTACATTTCGGATGACAGCTGTCAAACTTAAAATAGTTATAACTCGGAAACTAAAGGTCCTAGAACACTAGTTGCTCAAGGGAAATGATAGTACTCGTCGAGATCTACACTTCGGACGACAGCTGTCTAACGTGAAAAGTGTAATAACTTGGGAACTATTGATCTCAGAACTCTTGTTCCTGAAGAGTAATGATAGATCTGTGCGTAGTGTGTAATAAAAAATAACAATATATTTAATGTATAATATAAGGAGTATGTGTGTGGTCATCGTCATTGATAAAATGAGGAGTAATGTGATAAAAGTTCGTTAGGATGATATGATGACTAGGAATGAAAGAGATATGATTGTGGGGAGGATGGCAGAAAAACAGCATACAAATGGTATCTATCGTATGAATGTCAATGGAAGGGTCGACAGAGCGCCCAAGAAGGATATTATATTGATAAAGTTAATGACCAGCTCCAATAAGGGCAGGTTACCCTCAACCGGCGTAAATGCATGAAAATATGTATGAACGTAGAAGAAGCAAAAGAGGTGTGTTAGGACCGTAGCTTGGGCACTCGATAGTCTCTGCCTACCCCTATGGGACACGGGCGTGAGTGTTGTATGAATGTAATAATAGTACCTATACATATATATTTAGGTTTACTTAATGAAAATTGAAAAGCATGCGGGACAAATTTTCATATCAGAAATACCTTATTTCACACTACATAATATTTAATCGATGAGGGTCTTACATTTGTATACCGGGTCACAGCTTTCTAGATTTTAGCTTCAATTAAACAAAAACTGGAACATCCCTAGGAGACACGTATGCAGTGAGTGTCATGTCAGTGTCAAGTTGCATGTCGTTACGATGTCGTTAGCGTGCGATGTGCGCAGACTAAATATACAATTTTTTTCTCACACGCGACATGCATCCGACGTGTAGGATGCATGTCGCGTCATGTGCGGAGTGCCTACTGCGAAACATTCCGTTGTCACAGGGTATTGTTGTGGGTGGCGATCTAAACGGTCACGTGGGTGAGAAGTGTGAGGAGTTTGGCCGTGTTCACGGCGGTTTTGGTTTTGGGAGACGTAACGCCAAAGGAAAAGAAATTCTTCGGACTTGTATGGCTGCCGATCTGGCCGCCGTGAACACGTTTTTTCAAAAAGAAAGCCGAGCATCTGATCACCTACAAGAGTGGGAGGAGCGCTACCCAGATCGATTACTTTCTCACTCGGAGAGACAATATTGGCAAAGTGGCCACCTGTAAAGTCATACCCAGAGAGAGTCTCACTGCCCAAAACAGGGTCCTTGTGATGGACTCAGGAGATGACCTGGTGGGCATTGCGGTCCAAGTTGGTGCCCGAGACCTATAATGACATTATCCGAGACATGTACCGCGATTCCGATTCAATAGTGAGGACTGCTGTTGGTGACACCAACCCGTTCCCTATTACTGTTGGGGTACATCAGGGTCCTGTGCTCAGCCCACTTCTATTCAACGTGATATTAGACGTACTGTCAGATAGTATCCGGGACTACCATGAGGTGCCTCCGTGGCTTGTCATGCTTGCTGACGATATCGCGCTGACAGACTCGGACAAGGAGCGACTAATCCAAAGTCCGTGTAAATAAGTAGAAGGAGTCACTTGAGAACGGCGGTCTGAAAATAAATGTGGCGAAGACAGAGTACATGGCCTGCAACAGTGCAGATCCCCTACCCATGCGCTTAGGCGAAGAAGAAGTCAAGCACACAGATCAGGTCAGGTACCTGAGATGTGTACTTAGCGCAACCGGCAACATCGACAGCGACGTCAAAGCCCGAATATCCGCAGCTAGGGCCAAATGGCGGGAGGTGACAGGTGTCATTTGTGACTCTAAAATCCCGATAAAGCTGAAGGGACAGGTCTATAAGACCATCATTAAACCTGCTCTCCTATACTGCCGTATGCGAGACTTGGCCCCAACTAGAGACACACATGCAGGAGCTGCGCGTCATGGAAATGAAGATGCTGTGGTTGATGTGTGGAGTTTTACGAAAGGATCGCGTTCGAAACGCCCACATTCGAGGTAGCCTTGGCGTCGTAATATCGCAGATAATCTGCAAGAGTGCCGCCTTCAATGGTATGGCCACGTCTTGCGCATACCGGCAAAATACGTGGGGAACAAATGTCTGGCCATGCCACCCCCGCAAGGCACGGGAAGGAGAGGTCGGCCCAAGAAGCGATGGCTTGACGTCCTCAGGAATGACATGCGTGCCAACAAGCCTACCACTAAGAACGCCGAAGACCGAGCGAAGTGGGCCAGACAGTGTGGGAAAGCGGACACCAGGCCCTCACGTGCCGCGCGGGAGTGCAACCGGGACATAACGCCGAGATGATGATGATGATAAGATTATTCTCCACCTACTTTCTTACCTTGTTTCATTATTAGACTTCTGATCAGTTGTTAATAACAAACCAAAAAAAGGTACACATTCCTGAATACAGTCTAAAAGAAACAGACAACAAACAGATAATTATATTGCTGATTTCATTTTCCTCCACGTTTATTAATTACCCTCATTTTCGACGAAGCATAATTGTGAATTACTTTATATTGACAGCTGTATTTTTGACATTATTTTAACGTTACTTGTATTTAAATTTCTTAATGATTAATTTCAAACATACTTACTATGGCAATAGCGCGCACATAGCTTTCCCAGACATCTCTTCAGCTTCTGATAACTATTCTTCACATTTTGGCTCGCGAATGTGGTTAGGGTCAGACATTGGAACACTACTAGCAATATGAGAGCCATGAATGTACACTCATTCACTGATAGCTTTCTCTGTAAAAGAAAATAATACAAAATGTTTCGTATTGCAATAATATTAATTAAAACCAAAATATATTATTATACTCTACCTGTACAATCATGTGTATTAAATTATAAAGAAACTGCATGTAGAAAAAGGTTAAGGTACCGACCATAATGATAAACTGCAAGTATTAAAAACATAAATACATAACTAACATTAACACAATAAGCGATGCTAAATTAGGTTATTACTGTACGTACTTGTTCATGAAATACTTTATTTAATAGGCTAGATAACTCTTTTATATTCATAAAAGTATCACGCCAAATTTTGTTCATGACTATAATTGAATTATCAGGATCACTTTCGATAAAAGTTTCAATGGATCTTGCAATTGTGTCTAATTGCCGAGATACAATATTGAAAATACAATTTATAAATATAAATTCTAAAAAGTGGCGAAGTGTCATAACAGCGTCAATAGTTTGAAATAAATATACAGAGAACGATGCAATAAAAGGTATATCTGCGAAGAATTGTTTATACATCACTGCCCCACTAACAATACGAAATACTATGACGAAAACAGGAAATGTAATCATGAAGGTTTTCAATATGTTCAATTGTTTTAAATACACCAAATCACTACTATTACAGGAATGGATCAAGCTGAATATTGTTATGGCTTTTGTAAATTCTTTACTATGGTAAAAAGCCAACAAGATGATGCAAGAGGAATCAAAGCATGTAACCAAATTAATTAAATAGTCCATATGTGTCACGGCATAGTGAACTCTAAATTGAAAGCTCCAAATAATTAGAGCTATATGAGCAACTATATGGCAAAATATAAGTCCTCTGCTGAACGTCCCTTTTACAAGAATATCTCGGTGCAAAGCAAAAATGTTTTCTATTATTATTACTGACTTCAATGGTTTGATATCCATTTTCAGAAATCAATTGGTTTTCTTTATGCACTACCAATGTTCAGCAACTGGATTTAACTAAAATATTTTTGACGAACTCTTAGAAATAGAATAGAATAGAATAGAATAACTTTATTGTTGAACTGTGTAGGTACAATCAGGTATAACAAATGACATTTGTGAGTTTCAATAGGACACCTAAATAATGAAAAAGACACACATGAATATCTAAAACATTTATTTCTCCGATTAAATAAATTAATCAACTAATTCAAGATATTAGCAAGTTAGCCTTGACTTTTGATAATAATTTATTTACTGGCAGCGGCTATGTGCCGAGTCTAGATATCGCCACCTGGCGGATGTCTGGAAATAAATATATATTTCAATAAATGTTTATTTTTTACAAACCTTAAAAACATGTACTGTGATTGGGATCTAGTTAAAAAGTGGAAAGAGGCAGTTGAGAACGGCGGTCTGAAGATTAATGTGGCGAAGACAGAGTATTTGGCCTGCAGCAATGCAGGCCATTCCCCTTGCCGTGCACATAGGCGAAGATGTAGTCAAGTGCACGTATCATGTCAGATACATGCGAGCTATACTTAGCGCAACCGAGGACATCGATAGTGACGTCAAGGCCCGAATGTGCGTGGCTTGGGCCAAATGGCGGGAAGTAACAGATGTCATTTGTGACCCCAAAATGCCGTTAAAGCTGAACGGACAGGTCTATAAGGGTAGAGGGCGCCAGCCTCACGTAAACACAAGTTTAAAATTAATTTAATTTTTAAAAATAATTTATGCACTTTACAGGTGTTATATTTTAGTGTAATATAGTGCAAGTAATATGTGATGGTGTTATCTACAATTAGAATCAATTAGAAACGCTTAAATTTGGCAAGTTGTACGACGAAGAGTAATGACATCTATCGATGTTTTTTATTTCTTTAATACTACGGAAACGAGTGTAAATCGATTTGTAAACTGTGTAAAACCCAAAAAAAACGCAATATTAAACAATATTTAGTGGCAAATAAACAATTTTAATACATAATTGTTAAAAAATCTGAACAAAGATTTAGTGAAGTGCAACCTACCGACAAAGGAAAAAGACAAATTATTAAATGCGTCATAATACGCACTGTTTTTAACCTATCTCGCTATTTCGACATCAAGTGTATGAGTCAAGATAGCGTGTAGAAAGACGTGTTCAACGTGCAAACCGAGGTCGCCGGTTCAAATCCCGGCACAGCAGGAGAGGAAAAATATATATATATATTTTTTTTCTTTTCTTTTCTTCTGTTCTTTAAGTGACAAGGAAACTATGACGACACACAGAATGCACGCTATTAAGCTGGAAGACCAATTGAAGGAAGCCCTCACGGAATGAAATTTTCGAGGGCGGAAATTAAGAAATTACGGGAGGAAAGGGAAGATTGTGAGGCCGAAATTCGGGTAGTCAATGAGAGAAACCAAGACTTGAAGGACCAGCTTGCGGAGCTCGATATCCAATTCGAGGATGTAAGGGCTCAGCGAGATGAACTTCAAACAGAAGTAGACTCTTTTCACGAGTGCAGTGAGCAACACATAGCATTACTCGACCGCATCACAGACCTGGAGCGCCAACTTCAGGCTGCACACCGAAACATCACCCTGTATGAACTGGAAAAAATTGAAACACAATCCTGTCATAAGCAAATTTTGTATAAAAAGCTTATGTCTAACAATGTAAATGTAGAAATATGTACAAAAAGTAACAAGCGTCATCATCATCATATCAGCCAGAAAACGCCCACTGCTGGGCATAGGCCTCCCCCAGAGGCATCCCCACAAAGGCTGGTCCTGTGCTTTCCGCATACAGCTGGTACCTGCGATCCTTACCAGGTCGTCAGCCCACCTTGTGGAAGGCCTACCCACGCTGCGTCTTCCGGCACGTGGTCGCCACTCGAGAACTTTACTGCCCCATCGGCCATCTGTTCTTCGAGCTATGTGCCTTGCCCACTGCCACTTCAGTCTGGCAATCCTTAGAGTATGTCGGTGACCTTGGTTTGCTTGCGGATCTCCTCATTTCTGATTCGATCGCGCAAAGAGACTCCAAGCATAGCTCTTTCCATTGCCCTTTGGGTAACAGTGAGCTTTCTTATAAGGCCCACAGTGAGCGGCCACGTTTCAGTTCCGTAAGTCATCACTGGCAACACACATTAGTCAAAGACCTTCGTTTTGAGACACTGCGGTAATTGGGACGAAAATATATGGCGTAGCTTCCCGAATGCTGCCCAACCGAGTTGGATTCGTCGATTGACCTCTTTCTCGAAGTTGGACCTACCTAACTGAACTATTTGTCCTAGGTATGAATAGTCGTCAACAACTTCAAGTGGAATGCCTCCAACTGTCACTGGAGTAGGCACAACATGGACATTCGACATAATTTTCGTCTTGTCCATGTTCATTTTAAGACCTACTTGTTGAGAGGCACTACAGAGGTCATCGAGCATTTTGCCCAAGTCTTCCAGGGTTTCAGCCATGACTACGATATCGTCAGCAAATCTGAGGTGAGTAAGGTACTCGCCGTTCATATTGATGCCAAGTCCGTCCCAGTCCAGAAGCCTAAAGATATCCTCCAGTGCAGCGGTGAACAACTTCGGTGATATGACATCACCTTGTCTAACACCCCGCTGCAGCTGAATAGGTTCTGTGGTCTTATCCTGGAGACGAACTGACATAGTGGCGTTTTCGTACAAACCCTTCAGTGCTTCGATATATCGATAGTCAATTTGGCACCGCTGTAGAGACTGGAGCACCATCCAAGATTCGATCGAATCGAAGGCTTTCTCATAGTCCACAAACGCCAAGCATAATGGCCGGTTATACTCTTCGGTCTTCTGTATAACCTGCCGCAGCGTATGTATGTGGTCTATGGTACTAAAACCTTTTCGGAATCCGGCTTGTTCGGGAGGCTCAAAGTCATCAAACCTGCGTGCGAGACGATTCGTAATGACTCTCAAAAACAGCTTATACACATGGGTCAGCAGCGATATTGGTCTGAAGTTCTTCAAGAGAGCCTTATCACCTTTCTTGAAGAACAATATTACCATACTTCTGTGCCATGTTTCCGGCGTTTTTCCCTCGAGGATGACGGAATTGAACAGCTTCTGAAGGGTCTTAAGCACAGGTTTGCCACCAGCTTTCAGAAGCTCAGCCGTAATTCCATCATTACCTTGGCGCCTTGTTGTTCTTGAGCTGTTTGAGAGCCATACTAATCTCGTACAGGCTGATGTCCGGGATATCTTCGGTGTAGTGTCGGGTCAACTTGGCTCTGGGGTCTTTTGCCATACTGGAAACAGGTGCCCGTGTTGTCGTGTATAACTGTCCATAGAACCTCTCGACTTCCCCCAAAACCTCGGACTTGGTCGAAACAACTCTGCCGTCATCCGTTTCCAGTCTCGTCAACTGGCTCTGTCCAATCGACAGATCTCTCGCAAAAACTTTAAAGCCTTTATTCCGCTCGATCGCCGCCTCAATGTTAATAGTATTGAAGCGGCGTATATCGCGAGTCAGAGACTTGGAGATCTGTCGATTAAGTAGCCTAAATTGAGAGACATCATCAGGGGATTGCAGAGTCATTGCGCGTCTTTCTTCCATGAGTTTGAGGGTATTGTCAGAGATTTTGCTTGTTCTTTTTGTACGGCAGGCTTTGTAAAACTTTGACCCAACCATATAGACAGTTTCCACGAACCTGTTATTGTAGTCGTCCACGTCGACGCATTCTCCTAGGCACTCGAAGCGATTTTGTAATTCGAGTTGAAAGCTCTCGGGGTTTTGGATTTGGATGGGTACAGGCCGGAGCGTGGACCTCATCAATCTCGATCTTTCCAGCTGTGGATTAATATTCAATGTGCCTCTTACCAATCGGTGATCACTGCCAATTTTTACGCTATTGATCACAGAAACATCATTGAATATATGCCGTTTCGTAGATAAGATGATGTCGATCTCATTTTTTGTGACACCATCGGGACTAACCCACGTCCATCTGCGATGATCCGGCTTCCCGAAAAATGAGTTCATCGTTAAGAGTCCCTCTTTCTCCAGAAAGCCGGCCAGCATCTGGCCACGGGCGTTCCGACTTCTAACTCTAAATTGCCCCACTCTCAACTCGTCTCCGCTTCGTTTGCCCAGTTTCGCGTTAAAATCCCCCATGACAATGGTGTAATGTGTCTTGGAGGTATATATGGCTGTAGTTATATCCTCATACATAGCCTCCACTTCATCGTCGGAGTGAGTCGAAGTCGGTGCGTAGACCTGTATGACCTTCAACGAATACCGCTTAGTAATTCTGAGTATAAGGTACGCAACCCTAGACGACACACTCTCGATCTTGACGATGTTGTTCACAAGGGATTTGTGGACAAGAAACACGACACCACCTAGGGACAGTTGGTCGCCCTCCCGGAAGTAAAGCAGATTTCCGGACTTCAGAGTTATCGAGTCCTCCCCCTTTCTTCGGACTTCAAATATCCCTATAATGTCCCAATGTAATCTGCTTACCACTTCCTCCAGCTCCACGAGCTTTTCGTCGGTCCGCAGTGCCTGGACATTGCATGTTGCCAGGGCCAGTGGTCGTGCTTTGTGGTAGCCTGATCGCGTCCGGTGATTCTTCGCACCCCCTGCCCGCCGTTACCGTGACTGCTACCATGGTCCGGAATAGCGGGGCCGCCGGGTACTGGGGGCCGTGGCCTGTGTGTGCTCAAAGGAAACACCAAGGCGAAGGGCCGTGGCAACTCTAAACGTAGAGCTATCCAGCAGGGTGCCAATGGTGGATCATGGACGTCTCTGAAGCCATAGACTTGACTCCCATTTGCCGCCAGCCAGGAGGCGGGCACGCACCGCAGGATCGGTTGACGTATTAACCAGACTATCGTGCACCAACCTGCAGAGCGGCTCGTCCCAAAGTTTACTGTGAAGGGGTAGACGGATATTCAGTCCTCGGGCAGGCTAAAGTCCATGAATTCCTGGCCTTTGTCATGTATGGTACCTTACACGCGTTGATAGACGTGGTAGACTATAAATAAAATGTCAATGTTCAACAAACTAATGATTGAATATGCCAAACAAGTAATATTGTAGTGTGTAGCGCACACCTCACCCCGCACTTAGGGTATATAAGTAAGTTAGGCTAAGTAATTAAATCCAATATACGTCTGAACCTAAGACATTGAATATAATTCCATCCATCCCGTAAGCGCCATATTGCATGGCGATCCTGCCAGTGCTGCCTCGCGGCAGCACTGCGCGACGGGTACAGTTTAATTAAAAATATTAAAATAAAATAAAGTTAAGAAGAATATCATAATATTTGAAGAGGAAGTTATTTGAGAAATATGAAGACTTTTATATCCACCACACACCACAACCTCACAAAAATAAGAAGTCACAAACTTAAAAAAAATTTATTCGTAACAATTTAAATTTCAAAAAATCTCTCCACCATATAAGAACAAAACTTCAAAAATGTACCGATGTCATGCAAAAACAACAGTCCCAGTATGAAAAAAATACTTACGATTTACAGACAAAACTTTGTGAAATGGAGGCAGAATTAAACAATACTATGTCTCAATACGAAAAATCGCAAAATCTAATCGCAGAGTACTCAGAGTCCATGAGCCAATTACTCTTGGACTTTAAAGGATACGGAAAGTAAATTTAATTCTTTACTTGGAAATCAAACATGTAACTGCGGGTTTTCACGAATTAACTATCCCTTGACTCAGGAGGGTACAAATGAAGCGAGTGAATGCGCAAGTATTACAAGTGCGACGATGGCCTCGCAAATTGATTTGTGCCCGCCTTCACAAAATATTTTCGCTATGCCATGTAGGCTAATATTATTTTCCGATAGGATTGGTCGCCATCTCGGATCATTAGTAACTAGGTATAAATAAAATGCAATAAATCATTGTTATCATGGAATATCTTTAAACAGCATGACATTAAAAATAAAATAATATAAATTTACAAATAATTATCAGTAACACTATTTATTTATTTATTCAACAAACTTTACAGTATTACAGTTTAAGAACTAATACACTGTAAAATTAATATTAGGTACATCTTAAGATAATACAAATTTATAGTAGGACAAAAATATAATTTCGAATTCCTCATGCGTTCATCGTCTCACAGAACTTCAAACACTCCCTACACACATCCGCCCATCGACTCGCAAAAATATCACAGTCAGGCGCCGATGCCAGAAGCGAATTCAGCGTAGTTAACGCTCGAATGAGAGGTGCGTTGGCGCGAGACACAGTCCGAGCTGCAGGGGTCGCGAAGATATAATGTTGGCGTGGTCTCAGCAATAGCCTAGAGATATGTGGAACGGAAAGTCTCACAACCCTAGCAACGAGCTCCGAGCAGTCCGAGTCCCCACGCAAAATACGGCACACAAAAATAAGCAAGCCAGCATTACGCCTCACTTCTAAAGAGTTAAATTGTAGTATCCCCAGCAAGAACTTGGTAGGATACAAAAATGGGTAATAGCCGTACATTTTCTTGTAAAGAAAGCGCAGGAACGCCTTTTGAATTTTTTCTAGAAGTAAGGCGTAAGTACTCTCATGTGGATTCCAAACAATAGACGCAAACTCCAGTTTGCTTCTCACTAAAGCCATATATATCAGTTTCAATGCACCAGGATCGTCAAAGTCTCGGGCATTCCTAATCACAAAGCCTAACCTTTTGTAGCAGCTAGTAGCCACGGACGTCATATGATTATGAAAATTTAGTCTAGTGTCGAAAGTAACTCCCAAATCCCTTACTGTGGTAACCCGCTTGATAGGGTCGCCACCCAGCACATACTGGGCAACCAGAGGGTTTTTTGCTCGACTATAGGACATGACACTGCATTTGGCTGGGTTGAAACTAAGCTTATTGTCAATACTCCATTGCAATAGGGAGTCGATATCACGTTGCAATGCCGCACAATCACACATATCACTAATAGGGCAAATGACCTTTAGATCATCGGCGTATAATAAACTTAGGGACGAAATAAGGACTGCATCTAAATTGTTAATCATAATTCCAAAAAGTAATGGACCCAATATGGACCCCTGACTAACACCGGAACGAGTGTGATAAGTGTCGGAAATGAAGCATCCATGGCGAACATACTGCTGCCTGTCACACATATAGCTTGCGAATAGTTTTAGGAGATCTGGAGAAAACCCCATAGCACAAAGCTTACTCAAAAGTATGTCGTTGTCGACCTGGTCGAAGGCCTTTTTAAAATCAAAATAAATAACGTCAACCTGGATACCGCGGTCAAGGTGATCAGATATAATATCAACCAAAGTAAGAAGATTGGTGTTGACCGAGCGTTTGGAACGAAATCCGTGTTGACAGTCAGATAGGTATGGTTTAATCTGCCATGAAATTTCCTTATGTAGGATGGATTCATACATTTTAGCAGGAGCCGAAGAAGTAGCTATAGGCCGATAATTCTCAACGCTAGAAGGATTACCAGACTTAAGGATTGGAGTGACACAAGTAGTCTTCCAACAGGTCGGGTACACACCAGTTGAGAGTGACAGGTTTAGAATATAGCATAACGGGTTCTTTAGAAAATCTTTACATCCTTTTAACACAAATCCCGGCACTTTATCAGGCCCAACACATTTGGATTTCAGCCCATTGATGCTGCCCTCAATGTCTGTAACTGTAATTTCTCCTATACTGACGTGACCAGCCAACGTATTAGTGTTAGAGTTTACCAAATCACTATCGAGAGTAGGAGTGTCAGGCAAGAATACACTTGAGAAAAATGACGAAAATGCCCAAGCAGCCCTACTGCCACTATGATCCTCTCCCGCGTAAGAAACCTTAGCCTCAAATCCGGCTTTGGATCTAAGGCTGCCGATATGTTGCCAAAAAGCACGAGGGTCGCTCTTAATTTTTGATTGTACGCGACGAATGTAATGTGTATAAGAAAGAGTGGTTCGCTTATTAATATCAGACCTGAGGCGAGAAAATTGCGTATAGTATTTCGGATCTCTACTTGCCTTCCATTTGAACTTCCATGAGAACCAGACCGGATATGTTCTACTGGCTTTTCGTGATCTATTCCTTTTAGGCATGCATTGATCGAAAATATTGTATAATATTCTATAAAATGCTTCCACAGACTCATCTACATCTCCCGCAAGATACACCTCGTCCCAGGAGACATCAGACAAAAGTTGATACAAAAGCTCATAGTCACCCCTCGCAAAGTTCCAGTCATTGCACGAGTCAATGTTACTTGGCTCAATGGTGACGGAACCCCCTAGACCAGTCACTGTATCGAGAGTAACGTCGATATCCAGAGGAGGGTGGTATGCGTCTCGATGCGGTACCAATCCATCGCCATCTATCTCCGATACTTTGCCATGACGAGTACGCTCCGACATCAGCACCACATCTAACTTTCCTCCATACATATTTACCACGTCATTCATCTCAACCAAACCACAAACCGAAAGAAAATAACAATAATAACTTAAAATATCACTAGATCTATACCTTGGGTTTAAATTAAGGTCACCCATTATTATAATATTACTCTTTAAACTACATATTATTGACTCAACTTTGATGAACCAATTCATATACTCTTCAACGGAAGCACGTGGGTTTATGTACACTACACAGATATAGCACCATTGATTTCCAATAGTGCACAAAGCCCAAAGGTCTTCACCGTCTATTGTCTCCAAATCAGTGCGGCGGCTAAGTCCGACGCCAGGGCGGGCGGCCAATAGTACTCCTCCGCCACCACCGGTAGAACGATCACGACGCAATAAATTCCATCCGTCGCTCGCTATCTCCGAGTTCTCAACTGACTCATTTAAAAACGATTCGGTAACAGCCACTATGTCATAACTGGAAGTCAACAACGCATGCTTGAAAAATCCAAGTTTAGTATTAAGGCCCCTAACATTTTGGTATGCTAAGGCAATCTTCCTTCCATTATTTCTGGAGGTGCTTCTCAGTACGCGCTCCAACCGTGGACCCGTGGGCTCTTCGAAATAACCAAGCTTTAACTCTTGCGTTATCGGGCCAGACTTCTGGAGACAGACATAACTCGTAGAACTTCACAGGAACAGTCAGCTTGTACGACTTGTAGTCACCTCTTGGCTTGAGCTCCTCCACAATACAGCTCCCCCCAGGACACAACTGTTGCAGGTAGCTTTTTACCTCATCTGCCCCTGATGACATATTCCATAGATGAATGTGCTTCCGATCCTCCACGGCTTTCAAAGTGGTGACGTTAGGCCCGGCAGTACAGCGAATCGAGCCAAAACGCTTAGGCTTTTTGTGATTTACACGTACCCATGCATTTTGAGATTCCGACAGAACTGTTTCCGCCTCAGTCCCGGCGTCATAATTCCGCTGAACTGGAACATCAGACGTTACACCTGGGAGATCCGGTTTTCTGGATTTGGCTTTGTTATCCACCTCCGAAGTAACCTCCAATTTATCCAAAGACAAACAGCAGTCGGGCCTATTAGTAAGTGACTTTTGCTCCTGACTCTCATGCGTTTCCACAGTCCCTCTCTTAATAATCGGCACCACATCCTCACCGACCACATTACCGGCATCACGACAACACCGACACCGTCTCTCAAGTGCAACCTCGACATCCTGAAGGCGCTTGTTAGTCATTTCTAATTTCGCCGTACATGACGTTAGGGCGTCATAGTAGCGAGCGATAGCGGACACGGAGTCCGTGAGTTGCTCAGTCAGCAACATCATTCGCTCCCGCAGTACCTGCATTTCAAGAGATATAATGTCCTCGTTAAGCGAACTATCGGCAGTAGTAGCATCCGGAGCGCGCTGGTGCGCTACAATACCTTCGCTCGGCATCACCACACCACCGACGCCAC
Organism: Blastobasis adustella; assembly: GCA_907269095.1. Lineage (NCBI taxonomy): Eukaryota > Metazoa > Arthropoda > Insecta > Lepidoptera > Blastobasidae > Blastobasis > Blastobasis adustella. Next base: position 982,413 of record OU026120.1, read on the forward strand.
GCGCACCCTGGGGCACAGTATCGCCGGAGGCGAGACCAACAAGCTTGGGCGGTGCAGCAGTAGGAGTGGGTTTTCTATGCGTAATATTCTTCAGAGTTGTTGGTGTACCGACAGGAGTGTCGTAGTTACGCGCACCTCTTTTAGGAGCAGCGCTACATTCAGGGCAAACCCAGGTATCCTTTACGACATTGCTAAAAGTTCTATTGCAGCACTGTAGATGATATACCTTACTGCACTCCGTTATCTTGCATTGGAGAAATTCCTCGTCCGGCATCAAACTACGGCGGCACCCAGAGCAATTCATGACAGCAAAAGTAGCTACAAAAAAGCTCAAAGCAAAGCAAAAATGTAACAAATAAATAACGGGCGTACTCAGCTAAGTAACAGCGGCACGGCGCGGCGGCGCGGGCGAGCGCAGCTAACCGGTTACACTCACGGCAGCGCGGAGCGATGACGTCAGCCGCGCGCTCGAAGCAATAGACTGATTCGCCGGGCGCCGCAGGTGCACGATAGCGCAGCGGTTATACTGCGGCAACTTGCACCACGGAGACACTGGGTTCAAAACCGCCTGTGAGGTAGATGTTTTTTTTCCAAGGAATGCGCCTCCTCAACACCACACCAGTTGTCCCGCTCTAAGACCGCCCAGTGGGCGTCAACAACAGCTAACAACTCCACAAGAGGAACAAGGAATCGAAAAATACAGTTTATCACCAATCACAGCTAAGTTAAAAATAAATTCGCAATAATTCACAACTAACAAACACGTCTAACGGTAGTGGCGACCGCGACGCGAACTATGTTTCTTCATCAATAAAAAATAAAAAAATATTTGCTAAATTATTATCATGTCATAGCCTTAATGCTGACATAGTACAAAATTCCAATTCTAATCGTAATACTATTGACATGAGACATTGTAGTACAATTAGTACTTCTTCTATACCGATGAATTTAAACCATCAATTTTGACAACGGCTAAGTCCTGCTCTAAAATAAACTATATAAATCTAATTTATCAAAATATCCAAGGGTTAAATAGTAAGGAGCTAGAATTAAATTTATTCTTGATTGATAGGAATGTAGATATTATGTGTATATCTGAGCATTGGCTCACAATGTCATCTATTTGTCCAAATTACAATGGATATAGTGTTATCAGCAAATATACGAGGCAGCAAGCAATTCATGGCGGCTCATTGGTCTTAGTAAAAAATTCCATTAAAAGTAAAGATAGGAAGAATATAGTCAAACTATTCATAGAAAGAGCTATTGAACTTTCTTGTGTCGAAATAGACACATATGTAATCGTTTGCATATATAGACCACCTGCCGGTGACTTCGATTTGTTCGAAGAGACCATGGATGACGTATTACGTAAATTGTCAAAAGAGAATAAGCATATCATAGTCTGCGGTGATTTTAATGTCGATATGCTAGAAGATAGTATGCGGTGTAGGAGATTAAAGTCAGTATTTAAGACATATGACCTGCCAAATATATTTCTGGAACCGACTAGAATAACTGAAACAACAGCTACTTGTCTGGATAATGTTATTTGTAGTTGTGGTATATCAACAAAGTTTCATGTAAATTGTTTAGGTTCAGATCATCATGGTCTCGGAATTTAGTTAAAACATAAGGCTCAGACAAAGTCATTTACAATAAATTACAGACCTTTGACAACAGACCGATTAAAACGTTTTAGTGAACAAGTGGACAATAAAATGCTCTCCTTGTGCTCGGTTTATAAAGATCCCAATCGTCTTTATAACGAGATGTTCGACATAGTAAAAAATGATTTTATTATTTATTTACAACAAAAAACTAACTATAAACAATAAACTTAGATTTTGTGACTTGGCCACCTTAGGCATACATAAAAGCAGAAAGCGTCTTTACGAATTATATAACTTGAAAAACATTAATAAATCTATTGCTTTTGCTGATTATGTGAAAAGTTTGCTTCGAAGCGAAAGCTAATTTTATAAGGAAAATAATTAATGCTGCTCCTAATAAAAGTAAGGCAGTATGGAATATAATCAACAATGAAACAGGTAGAACCATAGAGAAAAAATTTTATATACAGAAGCAGAGAGTACATTTAGAGTTTAAATACGAGACAAAATGTCACACATCTCTATAACACAAACACTAATGCAAATGCAGGGACGGAACAAGGCAGCCCATCTGCAGCAAAATATAACTCATCATGAGTTATATTTTGCTACGACTTTCTACTCGTAACGAACACAAACAAATCTGACTTGTTGTTCGCTCCAGATGACTATGCAATTTTTTTTAACTTGTCCTTATATTTTAATATTGACATTTTAATAAAAGGTAAGGTGTCTAGTGAATCAAAGCCATGCCCATCAGGGCATCAACCTACCACCGTCTTTTCGATCTCTCGATCCTACATACCGTGAATCGGCAGTGCTTGCTTTTGCAAAAAGGAAGGTTATGATTTTGACCGGTATTAATGTTTATTTGTTGCCTCATAACTTCTAAACTAAGTAGGTACCTACCTACTTACTTATAGTTTGAAGCGTCTTCATTGTTCACAGGTTGGCCTATGTGACTTCATAAATTTAATATGATGCACTCAAGAGGACATAATCATAAAAAAATTATAATGAAAAAGATAGATACATTAATATATTAAACAAGCAGCATATTCTTTATTTTCAGTAAAAATTCATATAATGCTGGTGCAGCTGGACAGAAGGGACTTGCATCTCATTATTATCTTGTTCTTCAAAATGTTTACAACGCAGCACTTCCAATTTGCAACCCAGACATAACCATGTCTGGTCTTTAGGAAACCTTGAAAAATAAATATTTATGTAAATAAACGTAAATACGCGATTAATCCTGATAATGTCTAAACATTTAAAATGTCATCTAGGTACATTTTTGGTATGGAACCCTGATACATATAAAATTGTGGACCGCTATTCACAAGATTTGAGTAATAAAATACTATAAAATAAATACTAAGTCCGACCCTGTTAGCATCAAAATATTTTCGTGCCTATTTAGACACCAAAATATTGCTCAATATGGCAATAATTTTAAATCTATCTCTAATGGCATGTTGTTTTAAGGTAAAGCATTTCAATTATTGCAAATTCACACTATTTCGATGCATATTTTTGTCACAATTTCTAAAATTTATTTCGGATCGCCGCGACCAATAATGTTTACTTACCGGTGAAAGGATAATCCAGGTGTATTTCCATACTTTGCGCTTTCACATAAATGTGCACTAAATTACACACTAAATTACAATCTTTTAAATGATTTGATTTAAATTTTATTAGGAAATTATAAAATTTACACCGATGTTTCAAAAGAAACGTCAGGTCGTTAGGCCCTCGAGCAATATGTCGAACGTTCAAAACATTGCGCGCGTCACTTTGCGTGAACTTATTCCAATGGATGAAAAAACGGGATAGCAAGATTCATAATCATTGTAGAGCGAGCGACCAGGGAATATTTGTGATTTGTGTTTAGTCTGTTATGTCTGTGGGTAGAACACAGAGTAGGGACTATCAACACAAATTAATAATAAATTCTGAAATAATTAAGACCGACATTGCCGTGGCAAATAGCTTTAATAACTATTTTTCTAAGATTGCAGTAGTCACCACTAAAAACTTGCAGTCATCCCCTTCTGCAGCACTTTCATTCTTACAAAATAGCACTGATCCCTGTAAGATTGATTTTGAATTTAGTCCTATTAATGAAAGGGATATATTAAAGGCTTTCAAATCTTTAAAAATGAAAAAAACAGAGGACATATGGGGCATGTCAGTCTCTGTTATAAAAGCTGTAATAAAGTCGTTGGCACCGCACCTCGTGCATGTATTCAATAGATGTATCGAGGAAGGTGTGTTTCCTGACTTGTTAAAAATAAGCAAAATTGTGCCACTTTACAAAAGCGGGGAAAAGCACGAGCCGTCCAACTTCAGACCAATATCTGTTTTGCCAGTGCTAAGTAAAATTTTTGAGAGAATAATACTGGACCAACTGCTAGCCCACTTTACTGCCAATAACTTACTCCACAGCAATCAGTATGGTTTTACCAAAAATCAATCTACCATAGACGCGGGTGTACAATTGATGAAGCACATTTAGGATGCTTGGGAGAGATCACAGAATGCTGTAGGCATTTTCTGTGATCTTTCCAAGGCTTTTGACTGTGTTAATTACGATACTCTGCTAAGCGAATTGGAACACTATGGCATCAAAGGTAATGGACTTTCACTATTGAAATCCTACCTTCAAAACAGGTTCCAAAAAGTAAAAATAAATAGTGAGACGTCTGGTGAAATTCCTGTTGAGTTGGGAGTCCCCCAGGGCTCAATTTTGGGTCCTTTCATGTTTCTTGTATACGTAAATGATATGCCTTTCGTCCTCGGTGAACGCTGCGAAACCGTACTGTTTGCTGATGACACCTCATTAATATTTAAAGTTGATAGGAATGAAGAAAATTTTAAATAGTACACTGTCACTGCTGCACTCATGGTTTACTGCTAATAACTTGCTTTTGAATACTTCTAAAACTAAATGTGTTTTATTTTACATGCCAAACGTGAGATTGCAGGGTATGGCTCTTTATCTGAACAATGAAATGCTTGTGGGAGATAATATTATTATTGTATTTATCTTCATTTTTATAAAATGAAGGTAGTGTTCTTAAATTAAAAACCACATGCGGGTACACCGCAGTCTATAAAAAGGCGGCCATCGCTCTCGACAGGTCAGACGTTGTCCGACTGCGGGCACGGCACCACCAGTGCTCTGAACTGTCTTCCTCAGGTAATCTTGCTTAACCGTATAACTCGTATTATTTCTATGTTCTATTTTGTTATTTCTATAGAAATAACAATTAATAATTGTCAACTTGTCTGTATTTTGCTAAATCTAAGTACATGCTTAAACTACTAAAATATGTCCTCTCCATCTGTTGCTGTCCATTTATTATGTTATTATTAATAATATACATGGATTTATTATTCATATTTCTTTGTTTAATTCCTATACACGTTCTCCCACATCAGAAGTGGGATAAAGGATCCCAACGTCCCACAATATTTCTAATGCAATGTCCTTTGTTTTCATGTTACATCGTGATCTTTTCGCACCGCCCGCATGAGGCTGAGGAAACTGGATGCTTCCGACGACGCGAAGTGTCGAGTGCATGCAGATGCAAAACCAGACATCGTAGGGTCCACAACAACTGCAACAGGCTGCAAATTAGCATTCGGTGAGTCGTTACGAGTTTACTTGATTCAAGTGAGTTTAAAACGGATTTAGAATCATTTGTTTCTGCGTAGAACGCGTAACGAACAAAATTGAGAAAGTCCTACTAAGTTTTTATTTACCAAATGACGGAGTTACAATTTAATTTTGATTTACAATGAATTATTACTGTCTAGAAACGAATACGAACACAAAAGTAAACGTTGAACAATATTTGTTTGCCGAGGGTATGATTTTATTATAATTTTAACGTTGACCGCCAAAATACGATTATTCTGAAAAGCTACCTCCAACATTGAAAAAAAAAAAAGGCAGTTTGATTGGTAGGTAACGTCATTTTTGTTGGTGACAAATTATTTTATCGAAAGGAATGTAAATATATTGACGGTAGATAGTTTCAAATTATGTTTTGAGTGACTTAATTAATCCTGTGACTTACTTTAGTTCGACCTGTTTAAGACTTTGGTAGACGGATTTAAGCAACTAAGTCCATACGTGACGACTATCGAGCAAAGGATTTTATGACATTTATGTGGTTGGTTTTGTTTACTCAAAGCTTGTGACATTACCGGATGGAGATGATGTTGGTGTTTTACGTATTAGGCTGATGGAGCCTCTGGGAGCGTGGCCAACAGATGATAGTTGTTTCAAGCTTTGTGAGAAAATGTTGAACAATAATGATGATGAGAAAGTCTACATATTTTGGTGATTGCTCAATAGTCAGTTACATAATGTTAACTTTAGCTTCGAGTACTGAAATTTCATTGATTACCGATACCAAGTAACTATTTCGAGTTCTGTTGTTGGGCCTGTAAGATGAGGCACTGTAAGCAATGGTGAGATTTATGTTCTGATTTTTTTGGAAGACGGCTGGATATGAGACCTCTTCGTTATTACAAACATTGTTAAATTGTTTAAAATGGGAACTTACACGTAACGTAGTCACAGATAGAGTAGACTCGATCGAACAGTGAAAAAAAAAGTGATGACGATTACTTCACTTGTTTAGTTGTTTTGGTGTGGTAACCGATAGACACATAAACTTAATGAATGTAATCTCTTATTCTTTTAGGTCAGAAGTACTAAAAATGTTACATAGTCTGTTTTGTAAATCCATGTGGTGGGAGCCTGGTGACCTGTATCACAGGTTCTATGGAACCTATTTCAGGCACCAGTTTCTCACAAATAAATATAGCTACAAAAATTATATAGTACTGACCTACTTACGTATCATTTATTTGTTTGTGAAAATATAATAAATGCTTGTTTTATTTTTATTATACTGTTACCTAAAACTGTTGAAGGCAGAAAGAAGCTTTTCATTTCCAAATTTGGAAATTATGTATCTAATGTAAAGAACGATACATTTTTAGAGACGTTAACACAGTTGAATGAAAGCGTTTTACCGCGCTGGTAGACAAATGAAAGTAGGTAATATTTTGAATTTGATTACTAATGAGACCTAAAGCAAGTGACTTAATGGAAAATGAATTTCCGATTCTGTTATCCACGGACCGTGACCGTGGCAAAACTCAGTTGCTCTTTTATGACGCTGCTTTAGATATTAGCTAAATAGAAGTTGCAGCGCTGGGAATTTGCATTGCATACTACTGGCAGTATAGTTGTTTAGGTAGTGAGTACGGGTCAATGGTGTGGAAAGTTCCTACATGGTTTACGATGAATCAAATACAAAAAATATGGAGACTAGACAATTGTTTTGTCTAGGGTACAAGAGGAGAGTGTAATTTCTTTAATAAAATGTGATTTCGATGAAAAGCCCTAGAGTTGGCTAGTATGTAATCACGGGGATTGGAAATCCTACCTAATGGATGATCACGGCAATGATCATCAGGTTGATCACAGATGACGACTGATGGATAATTATAAAGTTGAAATTTTTATTGTAAGTTCGGGTAGAGCAACCGGGACAGCTCTGTGTGATTGTATTTGAAGATACAGACACCTTGCAATAACAGAGGTGACATGTTCTGAGATGTTTATTTTGGGTACATTATTAACGATTAACGACTCAGTCATTGAAATTTGTGACTTTGATGCCAAGAAGCTGTTCATTGGTAAAATCCTGATTCAATTTTGATGTTGGGCGGTAGAGATAATGTTATTTTCGTTGAGATGACACGGTGAATGTTGGTTTGGGTCTAGGACGATGACTTGTTGTGTAACTCACGTGTTTATTATCACGTGTTGTGATGGCAGATGGACTGCATTACTTGTGATAGTCTGTATACGATGTACTGAATAAATTTGGTCGAAGAACTGACCACGAATTGATAAACTAAAGTGGGCTTAGTAAATTAAAGCTTGTTAAATTTACTATTTTACGATTTTAGCAATTTCATATTGAAATACTGTATAGTCTAATAGTAGTTTATCTACATACAAGAGTACGGCCAGTACTGTACTAGCTTCTATGTATAACAAAGGTATTACTAGAGTCTATAAGTACCTACGGATTACAAAAGTACGACGAATCAACGTCACTGAGTGGAAGCGTTAGCAATGTTTATTGATTTCGATTTGTATTTCCACGAGTTAAGGAATATTGTTTTGAGTTTAGAATGATAAGAGGAGAGCTAGTATAGTCTTTTACAACCATAGGGTCAAGAATGATAGAGCGAACATGGTGCTGTGCTGTGGTATTTTAGTTTCAGATAACACACGAGGGCGGTCTTGAGCCTAGACATCATGTTGAATAAAATACGCCACGTCAATCGAAGCACTGCCTTGCGGATTGCTGGAAATACTGTAATGACATCATATTCGGCTCGCGGCCGTAGTCAGGACGTGGAACTAGCTGCTCATCCATTAATGAGAGAAGAAGTCTTGATTTATTGCCTCACGTCACATGGCCGTTCTCCATAAATGCATAAATGGGAGTTGTTGCATAATGGATCATCAAGGGACTTTCGTTCTTCGTTCATCGGTGCTCCGATAAATTGTCCTGTACAATATATCGGTGGCCAGCGGTGTTGTGCTGGGTGTTTGGTGCGATGTGCGGGTCATTTGATTTGACCGTTGCCCTGTGATTTGGCATTTAATTGTAGTTGATTTGGCCACTGATTTGAGAATTGGCATTTGGGGTCATATGATTTGACCATTGCCATGTGTTTTGGCCACTGCCGTGAGGATTGGCATTCAGGTACCTGTGATTTGACTATTAGTACCATGTGATTTGGTGTTTTTATGGCTCATGTGGTTTGGCCATTGCCATGCAATTTGGCGTATTCTACCAACTACAGAAGGAACACCTTTCTATCGTGAGCAATGAATAATTGTAATGTTTTATACAGGAGAATTAATCTTGATTTATTTAACACAAGCTGTGAGTCAGCGAGAGACCGCATACTCAACTATTACCTCGACGCGTTGTGGCATTTTTCAAACCATGTCATTATGGAGTTGACTATTGTTGCATTACTTTCGAGTATTGTAGGTATATTTTAGTTTAAACTTGAAATCGTAAAGTCTTGTAGACTGTTCGGTATGCTTGACTTTTAGTTAAGTATGTATTAAATTATCTAGTTTTTATCGGTGGAAGCCTGTAATTGGCTCTGTGCTAATATAAAATCATACTGGTATTATTTTATATTGTAATCATTGCTGTTATTTTTCCTTAAGTAAATAGGATATAAAGTATGATTTCGGTCACGTTTAACAAATTAAATTGCTACGATCATGAGACCTAATCAGTATTTCCTAAATAGATAATTTAATTGGATTTTACATTGATGCTAGTTGATGTAAATTGATTATCTTTTTAGTAAATTGTCATAATGTAACTCAAGTAAAGATACGTGCATTGCATTGTCATGATATAATTCGACCCTAAGTATTCTTTAAGGATTGAATTTTATTGTTTCCTAATGTTAAATATCTCTTTCTTATGTTACACATACATTTTTGTTTAATTGTAATTTTGAGATAGTGTATCGCAAGCCAATTAGGCTGCTCGTCAGTATGGCCGTGTGGGAGATATTTATATTATTATTGTATTTATCTTCATTTTTATAAAATGAAGGTAGTGTTCTTAAATTAAAAACCACATGCGGGTACACCGCAGTCTATAAAAAGGCTGCCATCGCTCTCGACAGGTCAGACGTTGTCCGACTGCAGGCACGGCACCACCAGTGCTCTGAACTGTCTTCCTCAGGTAATCTTGCTTAACCGTATAACTCGTATTATTTCTATGTTCTATTTTGTTATTTCTATAGAAATAACAATTCATAATTGTCAACTTGTCTGTATTTTGCTAAATCTAAGTACATGCTTAAACTACTAAAATATGTCCTCTCCATCTGTTGCTGTCCATTTATTATGTTATTATTAATAATATACATGGATTTATTATTCATATTTCTTTGTTTAATTCCTATACACGTTCTCCCACATGCTAGAATTTGCTGACTCAACTGTTTTCTTGGGGCTGACACTGGATAACAAACTGCAGTGGAAAAAGCACTTAGAGACCCTGTCAGGGCGGTTGAGTTCTGCAGTTTATGCTATTCGGAAAATTCGTGGTCTTACAAACATTGAGACTGCTCGTATCGTTTATTTTAGCTACTTCCACAGCATTATGTCTTATGGCTTAATTCTGTGGGGTTCTGCGGCAGACATCCAGGACATATTTGTTGTTCAGAAGAGAGCAGTGCGTGCGGTTTACAGTTGGGGTTCACGGGTGTCCCTGAGAGAACATTTTAAACATATTAAAATATTGACTGTAGCTTCACAATACATATATACTCCAATCTGATACACATCTATAAGCATAGGACGTCTTATTTAAAACTGTCAGACAACCACAACTACAATACTAGAAATGAAGACAGGCTTGTAAATGAACGTTTTAGATTAACAAAAGTAAAGTCTTCTTTTGTGGGACATTGTGTAGCATTCTTTAATAAAATTCCAAACGACATACAAAATTTACCCCTAAATCAATTTAAAAATACCATTAAATCTAAATTAATAAGTAAAGCCTACAATAAAATTAGTGATTACTTGGACGACAAAAACCCTTGGACATAAAAATAACTCAGTACATCTACATTTTACAATTTGACATTTAATTCTATTATTTTTTATTTTATCAATCTATGACATTTTGTTGATTTGTGCTGTTAATATCAATTTATTTATTTATTCTACTGACATTGATTTGTAAACCAATCAGGAACTTGTTGCGACCTGAAATTGGATAAAATACCTATACTAATAGTTTTCTATTTTATTATTATTTATTGTAATTATTATTAAACTATTATTGAATAGTACAGAACATAACTTGACATATTTTAAATTAATAATTTAATGCTATTTGATTTTGTAATAATGTTAATATTTACTTATGTAAAATCATGATATTATGCTCAAAATAATAGTGTAATATCCATGACATCATGGTATTCAATATCATCCTTATTAAATGGAATCTCCAATATTGTTTTATGTGATGGTGAATTTAGTATTGTGATAATGGTAGGTATTTACCATACTCATGGTGTATTCATGATTTTGTTGCCTGTTACAAGGGTACAGGGATTGCCTTGTGGTCATGTTTTTTGGCCTTTACTTTGTACTTCTTGTATTCTGGTTGATATTTACTTTGTGGAGAAAGTGCACAGATACTTATCAGCGTGTGTATCACCACCATAAATGCGTATTTTGAGCATAGAGAAAAAATTTTATATACAGAAGCAGAGAGTACATTTAGAGTTTAAATACGAGACAAAATGTCACACATCTCTATAACACACACACACTAATGCAAATGCAGAAACGGAACAAGGCAGCCCATCTGCAGCAAAATATAACTCATCATGAGTTCTATTTTGCTACGACTTTCTACTCGTAACGAACACAAACAAATCTGACTTGTTGTTCGCTCCAGATGACTATGCAATTTTTTTAAACTTGTCCATATATTTTAATATTGACATTATAATAAAAGGTAAGGTGTCTAGTGAATCAAAGCCATGCCCTGATACCTACCACCGTATTTTCGATCTCTCGATCCTACATACCGTGAATCGGCAGTGCTTGCTTTTGCAAAAAGGAGGGTTATGATTTTAACCGGTATTAATGTTTATTTGTTGCCTCATAACTTCTAAACTAAGTAGGTACCTACCTACTTACTTATAGTTTAAAGCGTCTTCATTGTTCACAGGTTGGCCTATGTGACTTCATAAATTTAATATGATGCCCTCAAGAGGACATAGTCATGAAAAAAAAAATAATGAAAAAGATAGATACATTAATATATTAAACAAGCAGCATATTCTTTATTTTCAGTAAAAAATCATATAATGCTGGTGCAGCAGGACAGAAGGGACTTGCATCTAATTATTATCTTGTTCTTCAAAATGTTTACAACTCAGCACTTCCAATTTGCAACCCAGACATAACCATGTCTGGTCTTTAGGAAACCTTGAAAAACAAATATATATGTAAATAAACGTAAATACGCGATTAATCCTGATAATGTCTAAACATTTAAAATGTCATCTAGGTACATTTTTGGTATGGAACCCTGATACATATAAAATTGTGGACCGCTATTCACAAGATTTGAGTAATAAAATACTATAAAATAAATACTAAGTCCGACCCTGTTAGCATCAAAATATTTTCGTGCCTATTTAGACACCAAAATATTGCTCAATATGGCAATAATTTTAAATCTATCTCTAATGGCATGTTGTTTTAAGGTAAAGCATTTCAATTATTGCAAATTCACACTATTTCGATGCATATTTTTGTCACAATTTCTAAAATTTATTTCGGATCGCCGCGACCAATAATGTTTACTTACCGGTGAAAGGATAATCCAGGTGTATTTCCATACTTTGCGCTTTCACATAAATGTGCACTAAATTACACACTAAATTACAATCTTTTAAATGATTTGATTTAAATTTTATTAGGAAATTATAAAATTTACACCGATGTTTCAAAAGAAACGTCAGGTCGTTAGGCCCTCGAGCAATATGTCGAACGTTCAAAACATTGCGCACTTCACTTTCCGTGAACTTATTCCAATGGATAAAAAAACGGGATAGCAAGATTCATAATCATTGTAGAGCGAGCGAACAGGGAATATTTGTGATTTGTGTTTAGTCTGTTATGTCAGTGATTTTGAGTGAGTAAGGCACTCCGCACATGACGCGATATGCATCCTACATGTAGGACACATGTCCTACATGTCATACACGTCGGATGCATGTCGCGTGTGAGAAAAAAATTATATATTTAGTCTGCGCACATCGCACGCTAGGGATGTTCTAGTTTTTGTTTAATTGAAGCTAAAAACTAGAAAGCTGTGACCCGGTATACAAATGTAAGACCCTCATCGATTAAATATTATGTAGTGTGAAATAAGGTATTTCTGATATGAAAATTGGTCCCGCATGCTTTTCAATTTTCATTAAGTAAACCCAAATATATATGTACATTCATACAACACTCACTCCCGTGTCCCATAGGGGTAGGCAGAGACTATCGAGTGCCCAAGCTACGATCCTAACACACCTCTTTTCCTTCTTCTACGTTCATACATATTTTCATGCATTTACGCCGGTTGAGGGTAACCTGCCCTTATTGGAGCTGGTCATTTAGTTGATCAATATAATGTCCTTCTTGGGCGCTCTTTCGACCCTTCCATTCACTTTCATACGATAGATACTATTTGTATGCTGTTTTTCTGCCATCGTCTCACAAGCATACCTCTTTCGATCCTCGTCATCACATCATCCTAACGAGCTTTTATCACATTACTCCTCATTTTATCAATGATGATGACCCCACACATACTCCTTATATTATACATTAAATATATCGTTATTTTTTATTACACTCCTTTTGACATGGAATCATTGACAGAATGGTACAGATCTATCATTACTCTCCAGGAACAAGAGTTCTGAGATCAATAGTTCCCAAGTTATTACACTTTTCACGTTAGACAGCTGTCATCCGAAGTGTAGATCTCGACGAGTACTATCATTTCCCTAGAGCAACTAGTGTTCTAGGACCTTTAGTTTCCGAGTTATAATTATTTTAAGTTTAACAGCTGTCATCCGAAATGTAGACCTCGACGAGTACTACAATTTCTCTATAGCAAGTAGTGTTCTAGGGCCACTAGTTTCCGAGTTATAACTATTTTAAGTTTGACAGCTGTCATCCGAAACGTAGATCTCGGGGTGTGCTATCATTTCCCTTTAGCAACTAGTGTTCTAGGGCCACTAGTTTCCGAGTTATAACTATTTTAAGTTTGACAGCTGTCATCCGAAATGCAGATCTCGGGGTGTGCTATCATTTCCCTTTAGCAACTAGTGTTCTAGGAGCTTTAGTTTCCGAGTTTTAACTGTTTTAAGTTTGACAGCTGTCATCCGAAATGTAAATCTCGACGATTACTATCATTTCTCTTTAGAAACTAGTCATCTAGGACTAATAGTTTTTTGTCATAACAGTTTAAAAAAATAAAATAAGAGTCGCTTTGAGGGGGTTGGAGGATCTTCTAATCATTGCTATCTTCTGAGTTCTCGGCCGATTTCTTTGATTTTAGTCTCAAACAATGGACTGTATTAGGCACACAATACCACCAGCGCAAAACACCAACTCGGGATTTTATTGCGTGTTGCGACTTTTTACAATTAATTACTTAAAATATGAAACACGCACATTGCCACAAATGCAAAACACCAACCCGGGACTTGTGAAATTTTTGCAATCAAAATGGCGGACAGTACAACAACAGGCCGACATTTCGTACTTTCACTATCCTGGGTACAAGTTCGAACCCAGGTTCTTTCTGCGCGCTGGTGTGTGCCTATTCGTCAAATTATTACTCATCACACTAACTCAATGGTGTTATAATATTTTGTAAGTGCTTCTGGTACACACAACGATTTAATTCTACAAGAGAGATTTAATTCTGAAAATCACGAAGCACTTTATAGTTTTGCAAACTGACTTTCAGTTCCGAGATATTTAGTATTTAACGAGGAAAATTAGAAATTTTCTGGCCCAAATGACTGACGTAAGTTAGGTATCAAAATTATTAGTACTTATTGTTGGTGGAAGGGCGCACAGTGACTCTATTACCTGACATCTAGTTTGCTGGGGTTGGTTGAGCGGTTCGTGAAATAATGAAATGCCGAAAGTACATTAGATTTCAAAAATAGTCGTGACAGGGTACTGAGACACATTGTTATTATTATATAAATTATTCCTTCAATAATGCATATATTTTCTAGATAAACTCCAATTTAGAGCCAAAACTGAAAGTTCTTCTCAACACTAGTTCATAATGTAGCATGACGGGGGGACTATTGTCTAACTCAGTTGCAAACTGAATTTGACATTAGATAATTCTACACTACGTCATCTACATTCTTATCTACGGCCATAGCGTCTACAAAATTAGAGTAGTGTAAGATTTTTATCTGACAAATTCATTTTTCTAGTGAGTTAGCCCATAGCCCCCCAGCAATGACGAATAAAACCAGAGGACAGGATAATTGGTTATGGTTTCCGTGGCGATCATGGGCCATGAGCGTGCCGATTGACAGCCGTTTATCCATATTATTATTATATACTACCTGTTGCCCGCAACTACATCCGCGTGGGCCTCTGAACATAAACAAAATACCGATCCTTCAATGACAATTTAAAATGAACCATACATCTTGGATGGTCATCTTGACGATAATGTCCCGGTTGTGGTCTCACGCGCAAGGGCCTGGGGTCCGTCTCGATCCATGATTTGGCAGATCAGGCGATTATAATGGAGCGACTGCCATATGACGGACATCTGTTAACAGGGGAACCTGACCAGATTGGATCCTCACCGCAAGGACACTGGTCAGTGTTCAACTGATGTACAAACCTATAAAAAGCATTGGTACATAGCGGCACTGCTGTTCGAACCCGGTACCTCGGGGTAAGTGTCTGACCCCTTAATCATTAGGCCACCAACGCTCTCATCATTATGCATCTCAGATACTGAATATAAATGTAAAGCAGGTGAACTGATGCCCGGACGCACTTAAAGATTTTAGTTATGGGACCAACCTCGATTTACGGTGTCGCTGCCCTTGTCTATTATTAATAGATGTACAGGTAGGTTTTTATTCACCATGCATCATACGGACACTACTGATCGATTTTGATATTTTTTGGCATAGTGATAGATTATATCCCGGGGCAGCATTTACGCTGAAAACTTCTAAAAAATTGAAAAAGAAATTATAAACCAGCAACTAAAATCTTTGGTGCGGTACAAAGATCTAATAAAACCAGTTTTTCCAGCAAACCAACGTTGATCGAACTCCCAGTACATTTACAATAGCTAAAGAGCTCAGCGTATATTTCATAGTTAGTAGTATATTTTATAGTAAGTATACGAGTACCTAACAACATTATGGGAGGTTATTGGGCCTCACCACCATCTACCTTCAGGGGCCCAAGCTACCTTCACCAGCAAGTGGTCTCTCTCGGTCAATCTCCGTCGGAGCCTACCGCTTCTCCTTTTCATGGTTCGTGGGACCCGTTCTGTGGCAGCTTTAGCCTACAATTCGTCCAACGTCTTGTGTTGCATACAAGAATAATAGTAGTTTTAAAACTGCTATCCACGGAATAATGTGGTAAATACGGCCATGTTACAATCTCTGTCAAATATACATCAAATTTGGTACTAAAGCTACCAAAAACGTTAGATGCTCGATGGACACGCGCTAAACTAACATCTGCTAAAACAACTCTAGACAACCGTTAGACACTCTTTTACAATGCAATACACAATACAATACAAAACTCTTTATTGCACCAGAGGACACAAGTACAGATACAAAAAAATATGCTAGGTAGTACAAAGGGCGGTATTATCACTAATTTGATCTCTTCCAGACAAACTTGGTATGGAGAGAAGCACAGGAAAGCTCTTTTATGGTACGACTTTTTCTAAACATGTGTTCAACAGATGTCCAACCCTTGTTTAACTTTTTTGTGGTAAGACTGTATAAATGTTTATCATCTCTGTCAAAAATACGTTGATCTCTCTAGCTATTGTAAATGTACTGGGAATTAGATCATTCATGCGCCAATCAGTTGACCTCTAGAAAATACTAAATTTTTACGGCACCAAAGGTTTTTATTGCTGGTTTATTATTTCTCAAGCAAGTTTTGATTTGTTTTATAGCCTAAATGTTGGCCGAGGATATACTATTGCTATATAAAATTTCATGGAATTCTGTTCAGTGGTTTTTATGTGATGCGCGTTCAAACAGACAGATAGACAAACATTGATGTTTTAAGTCGCTCTGGTTGGGTTTCTTTCGATTATCTTCAATGTACAGACTTTTTGTTTTTACGATTTTATTATATGTATAGATATTTTAGATTTATTTTTTGTAACATAGATTAAAATCGCAGGTAAAATCCACACCGTGAAAGCCGCCTTAGCGTACCTACTTAATTTGAATGAACGAATGAGTACGTTGTATTCAGCCTCAGTACTTTATAGTTGAAAAAAATAGAGTATAGTAAGCCATTTTTCGATACAACTTTAGCGTTAAATACTCGTACCTGTGACCGTTCATTGTGACGGGTACCTCTTACAGTGCAAATAATGTGGTAATAATTGGCCCCAAATTGGCTAAGAAGACCGCCTGACCAATTTGGGTAACAGTAAGTTATAAATAAAAAATTATAATTATAGTGGAACTTGTATAAAAAGTGTTTTAATTCTAACAAATAAATAAACATTTGTCTTAGACTCACATATAAAAAAAACCTTACATATAAACTTACCTCTTAGATTAACGTTGAAAACAGTTCTGGCACCGATTGTTAGAAAAAGTAAATCATAGTACTAAGTAGATAAACTAAACAAGTTGTTTCAAACCTATACGCACGACTAAACATCTCATAAATAACCCATAGTTTCTTTATAAATTTGCGACAAGCACTTGGACACGTTTTTGTGCTGCTGAGTGTAGGTATGTATAAGATAAGATAAACTATGATGCAATGGAATTTTATGTATAGTTCTTCTAGTTTGTGCACATATGTTTCACGCATTATTTGACATTGTGCTCTCTTCTCTTAAAAGGAGTTTTTTCTTTCCTCATTGCATCACAGTTACAAGGATCATTTGGCATTTGGATGAGGGCGTGAGTGTCAAACATCAACTCCAGCTGTCTGTAAAAAATGACGCTTTATAAGATGGCAGCGTTAATTTTGATTTCGGCCACGTGCCAAATGATCTTTGTAAACCGTCACTTGACAGTGCCGCGTCGTGTTCGAAGTGAATGCGTGCTGCATGCGTCCTGCATGCATCCTGCGTGTGTCCGTCGCGTCGCTGTCGCGTGGCTGTGCGGTGCGGTGTCTGTTACGTGGATGTCGCGTCATGTGCGGAGTGCCTTATATGTTCCTTAGTATTTTTCCGCTATTTTGGCTGGATTACTGTATTGTCGAGTCATTGTCTATGAAATGACCTAGAAAGAAAAAGTTAGGTTACTAAACTGAAATTGTGACTGCAATGTATAAATTTCTTTGCATTGTACTTATCTTGTATCATAATGGAGTATGTACTTACCATAGGGTACGTCATTGTTTGTTTTTGACTGACTAAATTTAGTATCCATTTACATATTAAGTAAATAGTAAGAATTTAAATTGTATTGGTATTCACGCTACAGGCGAGCGGCATTGTTGATGTGCATGACATTACGTATCTGTCAATGTCACAGTGACAGGTGGTCGGTGTGCGGCGCTTGAGTCGCGGACAAAGAACAAAAATTTTTGGCCGTAGAGTCTATTTAAATTTTACTTTTTTATGGCCCTACATACTGGCTATGAAACCGTTGTCCGCTCAATGATGCTGTGGTGCCTAGTGTTGTATATTGAATGACGTTCATAAGTGTTTGTGAAAACCTAAATTGAATAAACGTATTTGATTTTGATTTTGATTTATAAGACCATTATTAAATCTGCTCTCCTATACGATAGCGAAACTTGGCTAATACTAGAGCGACAAAAGCAGGAGCTGCGCGTCACGGAAATGAAAATGCTGCGGTAGATGTGTGAAAGGATCGCATTCGAAACGCCCACATTAGGGGTAGCCTTGCCGTCCGTAACATTGCAGATGAGCTGCAATAATGCCGCCTTCCAGGACATATTGATGATGACAGTAATTAGGATCTTCTATTAAGCTTAGCCTTAGCCTGTGTCTTATCTAAAATTATATTTCAGTACATAAAAATAAATTTAAAAAGCTATAAGTATAATATTCTATAGATGATTTGACAAATTCACACAGCGTCATATAGCCCAAAAGTAAGCAAAGCTAGTGTTATGGGTGTTAGACAACTGATAAACAACTTATTTACTTTTTTAAATGCATACTTTTTATACATAGTATTAATAAGACCAAATTAACACCATTTAATGTGCTACGTAGGGACCTACTATCAATAGATTTAGAACAGTTCAATGCTGACTTAGCTTTAATTAACTAGAATTATATTTCCTCATTGGGAGTAGTTGATGATATGGTGACTTATCTGAATCAATGCATTCTCACACTATTTAATAAGCACGCCCCGCTCAAAAATCGTAGAATAAAAGACCACCAATACCCGTGGATTACGTACAACATAAAGCAAATTATGTCAAAACGCGACGAGGCCTATGCTCGCGCCCGCTCCTCTGGCCTAGATACACATCTTAGTTATTATAAAGACCGAAAGAAAGTTGTTGACGAGGCACTTATAAGGGAAAAGCGTGCTTACTATGATTTTTATGTCAATTCTAACGTACACAATCCACGTAGCTTATGGTCTCATATAAAACGTAACGTTAGGATTCGAGGTGTTAGCGAAGTGCCTGACCATTTACTGAAGGATCCAAATATAATTAACAATCACTTTTTAAAGGTTCCAGGAAGGCTGGATGTCTCTAGTTTGGAAGTCGAGTACTTCAAGACCCACTGCGGTAACCTAAGTCAATTTCAGTTGAGGACGGTAACAGAGGAAACTATTTGTAAAACATTAAAAAGCCTAAAATCTAATGCGGTTGGAGTTGACAATATATCCCTGGATATGCTGTTAATGATGACGCCGCACATTTTACCCGTTCTCACTTCTATTATCCATGCCTCCATTGAATCTGGTCAGTTCCCCACCGCTTGGCAGCATGCTATAGTCAGGCCATTACCTAAAAACTGTAACCCAGCCACAGTAAACGACTTAAGACCTATAAGCGTGTTGCCTTGCGCTTCCAAGATTCTAGAAAAGGTTGTTGGAGAGCAAGTCCGTAAATACTTGGAAGAAAATGACATATTGCCTGTCGTGCAGTCAGGGTTCAGAAGACAACATAGCACTTTACACAGTACAGCTTTGGCTCAAGTGGTGGACGATATCTTGTAAGCGCAGGACAATGGCCAGGGGACCCTTCTGGCTCTCCTTGATTTTTCCCGAGCCTTTGACAGCATAGACGTTTCTCTGTTGTTGGCGAAACTGAAATATTATGGTTTCAGTGGTCAGACATTGAACTGGTTTGCTAGTTACTTCAAGCACCGTAAACAGCACGTCGAAATAAGCGGTGGAGGGGGTATGGTGCATGAATCTGAGATATCTGATGTTATGAGGGGCGTTCCCCAGGGTTCAATTTTAGGACCGATACTTTTCATTATTTACACTGCAGATATCACAAGGGTCATTCGGCATAGCTTTTATCATATCTATGCTGACAATCTGCAGTTTTATATACCTTGTAGTCCTGGTGATATAGCTTCAGCTGTCAGAAGGCTAAATGAAGACTTAAATAATATAGCCACATGGTCACAATCTAATTCACTAGTTATAAATAGTAGTAAATCGAAGTTCATGATCTTAGGTACTGCAAGGCAAATCGAGAAAATTGCATTGCTACAGTGCATATTCAAGGCGAACCCATTGAACGTGTCAGTGAGGCGCGAAATCTGGGACTGATTCTGGATGAGCAACTTCGCTTCGAAAAGCATGTTTCGAATGTATTAAGTCAATGTTTTTACAGGCTAAATATATTGTACCAAATCAGTTCATTTATTAAAACCAACATAAGGATTAAACTTTGTGACACGCTTGTTCTGTCCAAGCTTAACTACATGGACATAGTTTATGGCCCTCGGCTGCTAGCAAGGACAAAGAAAAAAATACAGCAAATTCAAAACGCATGTGCCAGGTTTTGCTTTCATATTCCTCCCCGAACGCACATCACTCCATATTTAAACAAAGCTGATATTCTGAATATGCATTACCGTAGAGAGATGCACTTGGCCAATCTCTTGTTCGGAGTAGTTCGGTACAGGACACCACCATATCTCGCTGATAAACTTGTATGGACTAGCGACATCCACAATATTACCAGAGCCTCTCAGTATTCATTCGTGTTGCCACACCACAGAACGAACGCATTTCGAGGGTCGTTTAAATTTGCAGCTACCAAGTGTTGGAATGACTTGCCTCCGCCTCTGCGTAGTCTGCAATCATTGGTTACTTTTAGAAAACATCTCAAATTATTACTATTAGATATTCAAAAGAAGGAAATATAAAATAATGTTCAACTTACCACAAAGTCTGCAACTCATAGCATAGCGTTGGCAGGATCATTCCACATTGGGTATGCAAAGGTTTACCCTTGGAGGCCATATCACTTCATTGATACGATCAAAGTCTTTTCAATGCGAGTTACTCCATGGTGTTTTGATAAATGATTCATCCTCAAGGCTAATAACATCACTCATAACACCATCATCATCTGACTTTAGGTTTATACATCTGAAAAATACAGGACTGACATAAACTGCATTGATTTTCTGAATATTTTATTGACATTACTTTTATTATATGCATATTTGGGTTATTTCATGACAAAGTCTAATACAATCATAATATTAATTAGTGTATTATTCACCTGACATAATAATTATTTTTCACACATATTTCAGTTTTCTTTATTTGATTTTCACCAATGTGTTCTCTAGGAATGGTACATAACAACAATGACCACTGTTTTGTTGACGTCTTCGCTGCGACCAAGGTGCACCCAGTCAATCAATTAATTACACTCTCCGCACGTTTTTTACACTCCACACTGCATTATTATGTATCTATTTTACGTCTTCGTCCGTGCCTCACTCAGCAGGTCTCACTGAAAACCAGCGCCCTGGTCTCCACCAGGGCATGAAGCTGAGTGAGGTCCCTTTTTACACACCTCATCACATCCACATGCACCGGCTCTGTTTTTAATTTCTCCTCTATTTTTGTCTGTTTGTCTAGTTGTTGTTTTACTTTTCATGTTGTTTAAAATTGGTTTTGTTTTTTATTTGTACCTTGTGCTTTCTTTTTTTTTTTTTTTTTATTCGAATCGCTGACTAATAATACTTGTATTGTTACAGGTCAGTGCTTCAAGCGATTTTGAGCCATTTTAAATATGTTATATGTTTTTGATGTGTTGTTGTGTGTGAATAAAAACGTATTCTATTCTATTCTATTCTATTCTACATAGCACACCCATACTCGTAAAAGAAATTAAAATTCATCATTTAAATTTCTGATCAGCCGGAAATCGAACCCGGGACCTCTTAATGGCAGATATTAAGAGATATTAACCATCTGAACCACTTAGGTCGTCAAGTGTTGCAATGCATAACACATAGTTAAACTGTTATTATAATAACATAACATTTAAAAAGTGTGTATGAGAAAAACGTTGTGATGACGTCGTATTCGTCGGACTGCCACATTTTGCTTTCGACTATCAACGAGTCAAGAACTGGAACTAGCTGATCATCCATAGAAGAGTAAAGAAGTCCATCCATAGAAGTATTTGTGATAATAGCCGTGCTCAAAAAAGTAGTTGTACGAGGGTGCATGTGAAAAGAGGTCTTAGTGCATTTCACTGGTTTCGGTCGAGATATGACCATGGGTGGTGGCGGGTCAGACAATTGACCCAAGGGTTTGGTAGTCCTACACTACGTTTGCTACTGTACCTATCTTAAATTCATCCTAGTCTATTATTGTTTGCTATTTTTTTCATTGTCTCAATAAACTGTTCGGCTGAAACTTAATTTCCACAAAACTATCCTGAAAATACTTTCTGATCGATCTTTCCCCTACTAGAGTCTGCCCATTTTCCCGGTATAGATGTAAATTTAAATAACAATTAAAAATAGACCATAATACTTTATATCTCACAAATGCATCCTCAAGTGACTAATGCAACCAGCGGCGCTAGCGTCGCGGAGTTCCCTTTCTTTTCATTTTTTATGGTCTGTGGTGGTGACGCCGCGGCGCTTGAGCATTTTATTTTATTTATGCACATTAAAATTATTGTAAATTTTAATATTAAGACATTCATGAGCGTTTGTAAAAACCTAAACTGAATAAACATGATTTGATTTGATTTGATTGATTTGATTTGGTCCTTCGCTATTATTGTTTCATTTGTTGTCCCTTCGCAATGACCCATAATCCCAAGACCTGATGTTTGCATTGTATCAAATTCTCCGTACCAGCCTCAGTTTTTATTTACTTACTTGTTTACTGTTTTTTTCATCACCATCCGAGTCTGAGTATCACCCGGGAATACAGTTCACGGAGTTCTTGTCAAGATACACTTTATTATACAATAAAAACAGTTTCACATTGAATATAGTGTTTTGAAATTAAGGGCCTACTTTGAAATTGAAATGGGTTAAGCATTGTGCATCTTCCTAAAGTTTTCTTATATTGACTTTGATCTTTCTTCATCCTTATTGTTGTGTATTTAATGAAAGGCGCAAATTGTAACGTAAGTCTAATTTTGAAATACCATCGACAGAAGAACTGATTAATCACTATTACTACAATAAATACGGCATTGTTATTATACTACGAATATTAGACAATATTATTGATCTGCAGGATCATGATGGCATAGTAGACGACGAGAAACAGAAACTGAGGCAGGAACGCCAGGCCGGTGCCGGCGGAGTGCACGAACACCGGACTCGCCGCCACCTGCCGCAAGCAGTTCTTCACGGCCCTGTACTCTGTTTCATCTAAAACATAAATAAGTCCTTTGAAAAAGGTCCCGTATACGTCAACATATACCGAGAGTGAAATCGGAATTAAATTTCTGTTATCCTGCCATTTCACTGAATTTGTAACAGTGCCAGAGTTAATTGTTTATTGTACTGTTTGTTGTTTGTCTATGAACAAAGTCAAGTCTCTTGTCAAGGGCAAATAATCCCTTGCCAATTCCTTTGGCATGGTGTGTAAAATACTCTGTGGTGAACGATCACTATAGATCAGTCATCGCATATTCTTTATTCTTTATTGTACATGAATAATTTTACAGAGTTAAAATCTTAAGATAGTTCACAAGGGCGAGCTTATCTCTTCCAGCCAACCTGAAAGCAATATCACGGGTACTTGAGCATGTACTTAGATACAGTTTACAAAAAAGCTAATAAAACCTTAGCTAAATCCTTAAATACTAATAGACATGTACACAATTAAATACATAAATATATACATACCATATACCTATCATAATTGTGTAGAAGTGTTCTTTTACTCTCTTCTTAAAAGTGGGAAAAGTGGGACTTTCTTGGATAGCCTTGGGAAGTCTACTCCATAGCTGCACAGCACGCACAGAGAAGGAGTTGTGGAAAAATTTTGTATTCGTTCTAGGGAACTCTAACATCCTAGTTATACAGGGGCGCCTAGAACGAGTGTCAGGGAGTACATGCTGGAAACGTGAGCGGAGATAGTCAGGAGCACAAGGATCATGTAGGATTTTGTACAGAAAGGAAAGGATATGCATATCACGCCGCCGCCGGATGGGGAGCCACTTCAACACGATACTCAGAAACACGATCGTATTTGCGAAGACCGAAAATGAACCGTATCGCTAAATTTTGCAACCGTTCAAGTTTGTTAAGTAACTCCTCAGTGACATCCAATTAGCATACGTCAGCGTAATCGAGTATCGGGAGGAGCAACGCTTGAGCAAGCAAAATTTTAGTTTTGTGGGGCAAAAAGTTTTGAAGAAGCTTTAAGGAGTGAAAAGAGGAGTGCATGCGCCTGCTCACTTCACCAATCTGCGCCGACCATGATAAGTCACAGTCCATAATCAGACCAAAGTTTTTGGATTTGTATGTGTACGGAATACACACCCCATCATAGAAAACCTTGGGTACATCATCCAACCGGAGTTTACCCCTGAGCCTTCCGCTATAAATAATCAAGACTTGTGACTTAGCAGGATTCACCAGTAGACCCAAAACGCCTGGCCTAGTCGTGTATGGCGGCAAGGTCATCATTGATCGCATCAACTGCGAGTGATACATCTGACACAGTGAAATGTCTGTAGACTTGTAAGTCATATGCATACAAGTGGAAGGAAGAAGAAATAGCATGGGAAATATTGCTAATAAACACAGAAAAGAGCCATTGCTCTTTTCTGTGTTTATTAGCACTTTAATACTTTAACAGGCGGAGTACTTTCACCATTGTGAAAGTACTCCGCCCTGCGGTACACCAGCAGATTTTCCTAACCAGTCCGATGAAAACTCATCTGTAAATGCGTCAACCTTGTCATCAATGTTGTCAGCGGTTAAAACTGGAGACCAGTCGATTTTTATGACATCCTCCCTCAAGCGAACAAGGTCGATGCCTCTGACATTGCGCCGTAAAATTACCTTGCTCCTAATTTTGGGGGGACGAATTTTGTAACCCAGGTAAACTAGGTCATGGTGTGAAAATGGGGCTCCTATTTGCCCATGATGACAGAATCAGGCCTTGAGACAATCATGACATCCAGCAAAGAAGGCCTACTGTTAGGTAAATGATGAGTAGCGGCTAGCGGCATTATTTGCAAGTTGAGCGAGGAAGTAAACGCTGCAAGTTTACGAGCTCTAGAGTCATCCTTAAGAATGCAGGTGTTGAGATCGCCCATAATTATTATATGGTCATAAAGAGTGCTAAAATTCTCAAGATATAATTCAAAAGAACCAAAATAGTCAACCTTATCAATTGGGCTGTAAACAACACCAAGTAAAATTTTTCGGTGGTGAATAACAATTTCCAGAAATAGGTGTTCGAGCGCACCAGTATACTGCGCAGGAGAGGTACTAATTACCGAGGCAGAAATATCACTGCACAGGTAAATACCAACTCCGCCGCCTCGCACTCCCACACGATAATTACGGAAAAGCGATAACCCGGCAAAGCACACATAGTCGACGGCATGGAGGGCTTAAGCCAAGTTTCTGAGACAAGAATTCCATCGGCGACCCCAGAGCTAAAAGAAGCAAGAAGATCAGCAAGATGTGCCTGAATGCTTTGAGCGTTGATATGCACTAAGGAGAGGAAGTGTAAACAGTCTTCGAAAGAAAATTTTAGCTTATCCTTAAGCGGCTGCGAGTCTGTAAGACTAGAACAATCACTAATAGCACTTTCAAAATCATCAGAAGAGGAGCATGAAAAATAGCTATCATTTAACATAAATATAATATTATAATAATAAACACCTAATATAAAATATACCTAATAAATACTTATATGAATTTAAAAAATGTCCTTTATACCTCACCAGCACAAATTGAGAGGAAGAGATATCAACAAACAATATTATAACCATCAAACAGAACAAAAACTCAATACACATAAATAAACTCGAGAGTCAATTACAATATATAGTAGAATGTTGTAAAAAATATTAGACTGTATACTATTAACTCCATAGGTACTAGTAGTCAAGCCAAACAAAAAAAAGAATAAATTATCTTGGCAGTTGTCACTTCGGTCTGTGTGTCAATGTCACATCATTACAACCTCAAATTCAAAACAACAGAAGATAAACAAAGACATTTTAAACAATACCCTTATTATCAATAAAAACTAAAAAATGAAAAGACCAGCAATAAGGACCATTTTCGTAGCGACAAGAAGCTCTATAAATGATATTCGACAGTCGGCATCAGTATAAAACATCAGGATGTCACTTGATCGGCAGCTGCAGTTTTGGGTGGGAACTTCGTTAGTAAATCCTGAAGCTCGGCCATGGTGGTCATCTTCCTGCGACTCTTATCCGGCAGTAGCACAACAATAGTACCCTGTGCCGTCCAGCAATTGCGCATGCCATAATGTTTCCTAGCCGACGCGAAAACATCCTGCCGCCCCTTAGTGAGAAACTCGGACATGGAGATTCTTGTCCCCTTTCACGCGGTCTTCGCATTCCACATAGCCGAACGGTGTTTCAGAGCGTCAAAGCGCACAAGAATCGGTCGAGGTTTATCCTTCTTGACACCTAAACGATGACAAGCCTCAACTGTTTTAATATCGATGCCGGGAAGTTTAAGTCTGCCATTGATTATTTCAATTATCTTACTTGATGTGTCCTCGCCGTCTTCCTCGGTCACTCCATGCAGCAAGAGTATTTTGCGTCTGGTGTGTGTCTCCAGATGATCTAGCCCACCTACCACTAGATAAATCTGTGCTTTGAATATACCTAATGCCCTCCAAACTAGGGTTTTAAATGCAACATAATCTGCAGACAGTCCTTTGACAGTTGGGTTGCCTATGCTGGTGGGCTGCTGTTGCTGACCACGCTCAAATTCAGACATTCTGGAGTCCATCCAGACTGCGAGTTCCTCCATTCTCTGAGCAAGCTGTGTAGTATTGTCCATTTTTGATAACTTGGTAATAGTGAAGACTTGTGTTGTGCAAACGTTTGTGGTGAGAAGTGATAATCAATATTATGCGTGGTGAGTCTTTTAACACATGTAAAATCACATTTACTATAACTTTTAATCATAAATCAAGGAGAGCTTAAATTTGATGTTATCACTTTCAAGTCTACCCGAAAAAAAAAAAGCCTATTGTCTCTTGCCAAGAGCATATAATCCCTTACCAATTCCTTTGGCAGAGTATGTATGTATTCTGTGACAGGGGACATCGTATGCTGCATGATCAGTACATCATATCTACAGTTTTTATGCGGTGCCGGCTTTAAGACCTGTAGACATGCCTTTTGAAGAATCTCATGAGAAAGCAAAATTCTCATTTCACACCTCGCATATACACGGTGAAAAAGCTCGTGATACCCGTACGTTAGTTGGATAGCAGGCATCTAGATGGTGCGGATAAAATCTATCCCATTGCCGGAGGGTGCGGTGGCGGAAAAGTGACGGTGACACCAAGTTAAACAGTTCTTTGGAATATTCACCATTTTACAGACGGTAAAGTATGTTCACAGAGAGCAAACGTCTCCCTTGAGGCTTAAGGGATCCAAATCATCTGTGAGAAAGGGATAATCGAAAACCAATAGCCCGGCGTTGAATAGAATCATTTTTTTATCCATGAAAAGATTATTCTCAAGAAGGTCCGCTTCGCGACCTGGAACGTTGTCACGCTGACCGGACAGACGCGTGAGCTTGCCGATGTACTCGCCAGGCGAAGGGTGGCAGTGGCGTTCGTGCAGGAGACTCGTTGGAGAGGCAACAGGTCCCGCAACATCGGGAACGGCTACACTCTGATATACACGGACTCTCCGAGTGGGGACAATGGAGTAGGAGTGGTGCTCTCTGAAGAGTTTCGAGACGGCGTCTTGGATGTAAACCGTGTGAGCGACCGCCTTATGGTTGTGGGAGTGCTTATCGAAGGGGTCGTGACCAATTTGTTAAGCGCCTACGCTCCACAGGTCGGTTGCAGCGACGCGGATAAGTCGCTGTTCTGGGAGAAAATCGGGGAAGTACGGCACTCCGCACATGACGCGAGATCCACGCAACAGACACGCAACAGACACGCGACAGCCACGCGACAGCCACGCGACACCGACGCGACGGACACACGCAGGATGCATGCAGGACGCATGCAGCACGCATTCACTTCGAACACGACGCGGCACTGTCAAGTGACGGTTTACAAAGATCATTTGGCACGTGGCCGAAATCAGAATTAACGCTGTCATCTTGTAAAGCGTCATTTTTGACAGACAGCTGGAGTTGATGTTTGACACCCACGCCCTCATCCAAATGCCAAATGATCCTTGTAACTGTGATGCAATGAGGAAAGAACAAGCTCATTTTAAGAGAAGAGAGCACAATGTCAAATAATGCGTGAAACATATGTGCACAAACTAGAAGAACTATAAATAAAATTCCATTGCATCATAGTTTAACTTATTTTATACATGCCTACACTCAGCAGCACAAAAACGTGTCCAAGTGCTTGTCGCAAATTTATTAAGAAACTATGGGTTACTTATGAGATGTTTAGTCGTGCGTATAGATTTGAAACAACTTGTTTAGTTTATCTATTTAGTGCTATGACTTACTTTTTCTAACAATCGGTGCCAGAACTGTTTTCAACGTTAACCTAAGAGGTAAGTTTATATGTGAGGTTTTTTTTTATATGTGAGTCTAAGACAAATGTTTTGTTAGAATTAAAACACTTTTTATGCAAGTTCCACTTTAATTAATATTTTTTATTTGTCACTTACTGTTACCCAAATTGGTCAGGCGGTCTTCTTAGCCAATTTGGGGCCAATTATCACCATATTATTTGCACTATAAGAGGTAGCCGTCACAATGAACGGTCACAGGTACGAGTATTTAACGCTAAAGTTGTATTACATATAATAAAACCGTAAAGACAAAAAGTCTGTACATTGAAGATAATCGAAAGAAAACCCACCAGAGCGACTTAAAACAACCACCTGAACACGTTCCGACAATTTTAAAATTTTATGTTTGTCTATCTGTCTGTTTGAACGCGCATCACATAAGAACCGCTGAACAGAGTTCCATGAAATTTTGTATAGCAATAGTATAACCTCGGCCAACATTTAGGCTATAAAACAAATCAAAACTTGCTTGAGAAATAGTAAACCAGCAATAAAAACTTCTGGTGCGGTAAAAATTTAGTATTTTCTAGAGGTCATTCAGTATCTGAGATGTATAATGATGAGAGCGTTGGTGGCCTAATGATTAAAGGGTAAGACACGTACCCCGAGGAACCGGGTTCGAACAGCAGTGCCGCTATGTACCAATGCTTTTTATAGTTATGTACATCAGTTGAACACTGATCAGTGTCCTTACGGTGAGGATCCAATCTGGTCAGGTTCCCCTGTTAACAGATGTCCGTCAGATGGCAGTCGCTCCACTATAATCGCCTGATCTGCCAAATCATGGATCGAGACGGACCCCGGGCCCTTGCGCGCGAGACCACAACCGGGACATTATCGTCAAGATGACCATCAAAGATGTATGGTTCATTTTAAATTGTCATTGAAGGATCGGTATTTTGTTTATGTTCAGATGCCCACGCGGATGTAGTCGCGGGCAACAGGTAGTATATAATAATAATATGGATAAACGGCTGTCAATCGGCACGCTCCTGGCCCATTATCGCCACGGAAACCATAACCAATTATCCTGTCCTCTGGTTTTATTCGTCATTGCTGGGGGCTATGGGCTAACTCACTAAAAAAATGAATTTATCATATAAAAATCTTACACTACTCTAATTTTGTAGACGCTATGGCCGTAGATAATAATGTAGATGACGAAGTGTAGAATTATCTAATGTTAAATTCAGTTTGCAACTGAGTTAGACAATAGTCCCCCCGTCATGCTACATTATGAACTAGTGCTGAGAAGAACTTTCAGTTTTGGCTCTAAATTGGAGTTTATATAGAAAATGTATGCATTATTGAAGGAATAATTTATATAATAATAATAATGTGTCCCAGCACCCTGTCACGACTATTTTTGAAATCTAATGTACTTTCGGCATACCATTATCTCACGAACCGTTCAACCAAGCCCAGCAAACCAGGTGTCAGGTAATAGAGTCACTCGGCGCGCTTCCACCAACAGTAAGTACTAATAATTTTGATACCTAACTTACGTCAGTCATTTGGGCCAGATAATTTGTAATTTTCCTCGTTAAAGCCAAAATATCTCGGAACTGAAAGTCAGTTTGCGAAAATATAAAGTGCCTTGTGATTTTAAGTATTAAATCTCTCTTAAAGCACTATTATTGTGTATACCAGAAGCACTTACAAAATATTATAACACCATTCACGTAGTGTGATGAGTAATAATTTGACGAATAGGCACACACCAGCGCGCAGAATAAACCTGGGTTCGAAATTGTACCTAGGATAGTGAAAGTACGAAATGTCGGCCTGTTGTTTTACTGTCCGCCATTTTGATTGCAAAAATTTCACAAGTCCCGGGTTGGTGTTTTGCATTTGTGGCACTGTGCGTGTTTCATATTTTACGTAATTAATTGTAAAAAGTCGCAACACGCAATAAAATCCTGAGTTGGTGTTTTGCGCTGGTGGTATTGTGTGCCTAATACGGTCCATCGTTTGAGACTAAAATCAAAGAAATCGGCCGAGAACTCAGAAAATAGCAATGATTAGAAGATCCCCCAACCCCCCAAAGCGACTCTAATGTAGCGTACCGCTAGTTTGAAACTGTTATGACTAGAAAACTAATAGCCCTAGAAGACTAGTTTCTAAAGAGAAATGATAGTAATCGTCGAGATTTACATTTCGGATGACAGCTGTCAAACTTAAAACAGTTATGACTCGGAAACTAAAGGTCCTAGAACACTAGTTGCTCAAGGGAAATGATAGTACTCGTCGAGATCTACACTTCGGACGACAGCTGTCTAACGTGAAAAGTGTAATAACTTGGGAACTATTGATCTCAGAACTCTTGTTCCTGAAGAGTAATGATAGATCTGTGCGTAGTGTGTAATAAAAAATAACAATATATTTAATGTATAATATAAGGAGTATGTGTGGGGTCATCGTCATTGATAAAATGAGGAGTAATGTGATAAAAGTTCGTTAGGATGATGTGATGACTAGGAATGAAAGAGGTATGATTGTGGGGAGGATGGCAGAAAAACAGCATACAAATGGTATCTATCGTATGAATGTCAATGGAAGGGTCGACAGAGCGCCCAAGAAGGATATTATATTGATCAAGTAAATGACCAGCTCCAATAAGGGCAGGTTACCCTGAACCGGCGTAAATGCATGAAAATATGTATGAACGTAGAAGAAGCAAAAGAGGTGTGTTAGGATCGTAGCTTGGGCACTCGATAGTCTCTATGCCTACCCCTATGGGACACGGGCGTGAGTGTTGTATGAATGTAATAATAGTACCTATACATATATATTTAGGTTTACTTAATGAAAATTGAAAAGCATGCGGGACAAATTTTCATATCAGAAATACCTTATTTCACACTACATAATATTTAATCGGTGAGGGTCTCATCGACATTTGTATACCGGGTCACAGCTTTCTAGTTTTTAGCTTCAATTAAACAAAAACTGGAACATCCCTAGGAGACACGTATGCAGTGAGTGTCATGTCAGTGTCAAGTTGCATGTCGTTACGATGTCGTTAGCGTGCGATGTGCGCAGACTAAATATACAATTTTTTTCTCACACGCGACATGCATTCGACGTGTAGGATGCATGTCGCGTTATGTGCGGAGTGCCTACTGCGAAACATTCCGTTGTCACAGGGTATTGTTGTGGGTGGCGATCTAAACGGTCACGTGGGTGAGAAGTGTGAGGAGTTTGGCCGTGTTCACGGCGGTTTTGGTTTTAGGAGACGTAACGCCAAAGGAAAAGAAATTCTTCGGACTTGTATGGCTGCCGATCTGGCCGCCGTGAACACGTTTTTTCAAAAAGAAAGCCGAGCATCTGATCACCTACAAGAAAGGGAGGAGCGCTACCCAGATCGATTACTTTCTCACTCGGAGAGACAATATTGGCAAAGTGGCCACCTGTAAAGTCATACCCAGAGAGAGTCTCACTGCCCAAAACAGGGTCCTTGTGATGGACTCGGGAGATGACCTGGTGGGCATTGCGGTCCAAGTTGGTGCCCGAGACCTATAATGACATTATCCGAGACATGTACCGCGATTCCGATTCAATAGTGAGGACTGCTGTTGGTGACACCAACCCGTTCCCTATTACTGTTGGGGTACATCAGGGTCCTGTGCTCAGCCCACTTCTATTCAACGTGATATTAGACGTACTGTCAGATAGTATCCGGGACTACCATGAGGTGCCTCCGTGGCTTGTCATGCTTGCTGACGATATCGAGCTGACAGACTCGGACAAGGAGCAACTAATCCAAAGTCCGTGTAAATAAGTAGAAGGAGTCACTTGAGAACAGCGGTCTGAAAATAAATGTGGCGAAGACAGAGTACATGGCCTGCAACAGTGCAGATCCCCTACCCATGCGCTTAGGCGAAGAAGAAGTCAAGCACACAGATCAGGCCAGGTACCTGGGATGTGTACTTAGCGCAACCGGCGACATCGACAGCGACGTCAAAGCCCGAATATCCGCAGCTAAGGCCAAATGGCGGGAGGTGACAGCTGTGTCATTTGTGACTCTAAAATCCCGATAAAGCTGAAGGGACAGGCCTATAAGACCATCATTAAACCTGCTCTCCTATACTGCCGTATGCGAGACTTGGCCCCAACTAGAGACACACAAGCAGAAGCTGCGCGTCATGGAAATGAAGATGCTGTGGTTGATGTGTGGAGTTTTACGAAAGGATCGTGTATTAACGCCCACATTCGAGGTAGCCTTCGCGTCGTAATATCGCAGATAATCTGCAAGAGTGCCGCCTTCAATGGTATGGCCACGTCTTGCGCATACCGGCAAAATACGTGGGGAACAAATGTCTGGCCATGCCACCCCCGCAAGGCACGGGAAGGAGAGGTCGGCCCAAGAAGCGATGACTTGACGTCCTCAGGAATGACATGCGTGCCAACAAGCCTACCACTAAGGACGCCGAAGACCGAGCGAAGTGGGCCAGAAAGTGTGGGAAAGCGGACACCAGGCCCTCACGTGCCGCGCGGGAGTGCAACCGGGACATAACGCCGAGATGATGATGATGATAAGATTATTCTCCACCTACTTTCTTACCTTGTTTCATTATTAGACTTCTGATCAGTTGTTAATAACAAACCAAAAAAAGGTACACATTCCTGAATACAGTCTAAAAGAAACAGACAACAAACAGATAATTATATTGCTGATTTCATTTTCCTCCACGTTTATTAATTACCCTCATTTTCGACGAAGCATAATTGTGAATTACTTTATATTGACAGCTGTATTTTTGACATTATTTTAACGTTACTTGTATTTAAATTTCGTAATGATTAATTACAACCATACTTACTATGGCAATAGCGCGCACATAGCTTTCCCAGACATCTCTTCAGCTTCTGATAACTATTCTTCACATTTTGGCTTGCGGATGTGGTTAGGGTCAGACATTGGAACACTACTAGCAATATGAGAGCCATGAATGTACACTCATTCACTGATAGCTTTCTCTGTAAAAGAAAATGATACAAAATGTTTCGTATTGCAATAATATTAATTAAAACCAAAATATATTATTATACTCTACCTGTACAATCATGTGTATTAAATTATAAAGAAACTGCATGTAGAAAAAGGTTAAGGTACCGACCATAATAATAAACTGCAAGTATTAAAAACATAAATACATAACTAACATTAACACAATAAGCGATGCTAAATTAGGTTATTACTGTACGTACTTGTTCATGAAATACTTTATTTAATAGGCTAGATAACTCTTTTATATTCATAAAAGTATCACGCCAAATTTTGTTCATGACTATAATTGAATTATCAGGATCACTTTCGATAAAAGTTTCAATGGATCTTGCAATTGTGTCTAATTGCCGAGATACAATATTGAAAATACAATTTATAAATATAAATTCTAAAAAGTGGCGAAGTGTCATAACAGCGTCAATAGTTTGAAATAAATATACAGAGAACATCGCAATAAAAGGTATATCTGCGAAGAATTGTTTATACATCACTGCCCCACTAACAATACGAAATACTATAACGAAAATAGGAAATAAAATAACAAAGTTTTTCAATGTGTTCAATTGTTTTAAATACACCAAATCACTACTAATACAGGAATGGATCAAGCTGAATATTGTTATGGCCTTTGTAAATTCTTTACTATGGTAAAAAGCCAATAAGATGATGCAAGAGGAATCAAAGAATGTAACCAAATTAATTAAATAGTCCATATGTGTCACGGCATAGTGAACTCTAAATTGAAAGCTCCAAATAATTAGAGCTATATGAGCAACTATATGGCAAATTATAAGTCCTCTGCTGAACGTCCCTTTTTCAAGAATATCTCGGTGCAAAGCAAAAATGTTTTCTATTATTATTACTGACTTCAATGGTTTGATATCCATTTTCAGAAATCAATTGGTTTTCTTTATGCACTACCAATGTTCAACAACTGGATGTAACTAAAATATGTTTACCGAACTCTTGGAAATAGGACACATAATTAATGAACAAGACACACATAAATATCTAAACATTAATTTCTCAAATTAAATAAATTAATCAACTAATTCAAGATATAAGCAAGTTCGCCTTGACTTTTGATAATAATTTATTCACTGGCAGCAGCGATGTGCCGAGTCCAGATATCGCCACCTGGCGGATGGCTGGAAATAAATATATATTTCAATAAATGTTAATTTTTTATAACCATGTACTGTGATTGGGATCTAGTTCAATGGGTTAAAAAGTAGAAGGAGGCAGTTGAGAACGGCGGTCTGAAGATTAATGTGGCGAAGACAGAGTATTTGGCCTGCAGCCATGTAGGCCATTCCCCTTGCCGTGCACATAGGTGAAGATGTAGTAAAGTGCACGGATCGTGTCAGATACATGCGATCTATACTTAGCGCAACCGAGGACATTGATAGTGACGTCAAGGCCCGAATGTGCGCGGCTTGGGCCAAATGGCGGGAAGTAAGAGATGTCATTTGTGACCCCAAAATGCCGTTAAAGCTGAACGGACAGGTCTATAAGACCATTATTAAACCTGCTCTCCTATACGGTAGCGAAACTTGGCTAATACTAGAGCGACAAAAGCAGGAGCTGCGCGTTACGGAAATGAAAATGCTGCCGTGGATGTGTGGAAGGATCGCATTCGAAACGCCCACATTAGCCGTCCGTAACATTGCAGATGAGCTGCAAAAATGCCGCCTTCCGGACATATTGATGATGACAGTGATTGGGATCTTCTTTTAAGCTTAGCCTTAGCCTGTGTTAGAAGATCCCGCGCTTATCTAAAATTATATTTCAGTACATAAAAATAAATTAAAAGAGCTATAAATATAATATTCTATAGATGATTTGACAAATTCACATAGCGTCATATAGCTCAAAAGTAAGCAAAGCTAGTGTTATGGGTGTTAGATAACTGATAAACAACATATTTACTTTTTAAATGCATACTTTTTATACATAGTACCTACACCCATACTGGTAAAAGAAATTAAAATTCATCATTTAAATTTCTGATCAGCAGGAAATCGAACCCGGGACCTCTAAATGGCAGATATTAAGAGATATTAACAATCTGAACCACTTAGGTCGTCAAGTGTTGCAATGCATAACACATAGTTAAACTGTTATTATTATAACATAACATTTAAAAAGTGTGAGTGTGTGTATAGTATGAGAAAAACGTTGTGATGACGTCGTATTCGTCGGGCTGCCACATTTTGCATTCGACTATCAACGAGTCAAGAACTGGAACTAGCTGTTCATCCGTAGAAGATTGAAGAAGTCCATCCATAGAAGTAATTGTGATAATAGCCGTGCTCAAAAAAGTAGTTGTACGAGGGTGCATGTGAAAAGAGGTCTTAGTGCATTTCACTGGTTTCGGTCGAGATATGACCATGGCTGGTGGCGGGTCTAACAATTGACCCAAGGGTTTGGTAGTACACTACGTTTGCTACTGTGCCTATCTTAAATTCATCCTAATCTATTATTGTTTGCTATTTTTTTCATTGTCTCAATAAACTGTTTGGCTGAAACTTTATTTCTACAAAACTATCCCGAAAATACTTTCTGATCGATCTTTCCCCTACTAGAGTCTGCCCATTTTCCCGGCATAGATGTAAATTTAAATAACAATTAAAAATAAACCATAATACTTTATATCTAGTGACTAATGCAACCAGCGGCGCTAGCGTCGCGGATGTGGTGATGGTGCCGCGGCGCTTGAATATTTTATTTTATTTATGCACAATAAAATATTGTAATGTTTAATATTAAGACATTCATGAGCGTTTGTAAAAAACCTAAACTGAATAAACACGATTTGATTTGATTTGATTGATTTGATTTGGTCCTTCGCTATTATTGTTTCATTTGTTGTCCCTTCGCAATGACCTATAATCCCAAGACCTGATGTTTGCATTTTATCAAATTCTCCGTACCAGCTTCAGACATTATGCTTGTAATATTAATTTACTTACTTGTTTACTGTTTTTTTCATTACCATCCGAGTCTGAGTATCACCCGGGAATACAGTTCACGGAGTTCTTGTCAAGATACACTTTATTATACAATAAAAACTGTTTCAAACTGAATATAGTGT
Source organism: Blastobasis adustella (assembly GCA_907269095.1). Classification (NCBI taxonomy): domain Eukaryota; kingdom Metazoa; phylum Arthropoda; class Insecta; order Lepidoptera; family Blastobasidae; genus Blastobasis; species Blastobasis adustella. The sequence continues at coordinate 1,019,234 of OU026120.1, forward strand.
TTTGAAATTAAGGGCCTTTGTTTCTTATGTTAGCAACACCGTAGTGCGGCGAGTGTCTCAGTACCTTCCTAAATATTTGTCCCCTCTCCGCGCATCTCTGCTGCGTCTGCACAGTAAGTCGATTGTGCGACCGAGCCGTAAAGTGCGGCGATTTTCTCATCGCGCGCCTATCCGCGTAAGTATTTTTTCTTGTTATGTAAATATATATTTTCTGTATTATTACACATAAACACGCCAAAAGTTATTTTATTGTTTGTAATTAGGTTGTTTATTATTACAGCTTACAAATATTGTGATGGATGACCGGCGAACACACCAAATATCTGCATGGCTGGAAGAAGCTCTTTCAGATGAAGAATCTAGATTGGATCCTGAAGATACTGATGCCAATCGTGTAGATAACCCTGAAAGCGACTGCTCAGATATAGATAATCCCCATGAAACAGACACTGAACAACCTCTTCCTAATAAGGAAACTGAGCCTGGACCGAGTGGCTTTTGTGCATTTTGACCAAGAAGGAAAAATAGACGCTCTAAAAAAGCATGTACTTTGTGCCACAAATCACTCTGCACTGAGCATGTGACATTTATGTGCAGTATGTGTTTTGAGAGTCACATATCTCCAAATAACATGGAAGACTGATTTTTCGAAATTTAAGATGTTTTTATTTTATAGATTTTTTTTCCTTGCAAGCGCCAAAAGTAAAGGCCAAAGTTTAGAAGAGTTTTAATTTAATGCATAAGACTGCATTTTATCACTTAATTTTAATTAAATACTTTTATTACGTAACCAAATGCCTTTCATTTACTAAAACATGTGTTTTTATTACAATCTAATTTCACCTTTTTATTTTTAAAACGATTTAAATAGCGTGAGTATTTTGCTCCCGCGCGCCTATCCGTGTAACTTTTTAAGCCGCGCCTTCTCACGGGATAATGAAAGGCGCAAATTGTAACGTAAGTCTAATTTTGAAATACCATCGACAGAAGAACTGATTAATCACTATTACTACAATAAATACGGCATTGTTATTATACTACGAATATTAGACAATATTATTGATCTGCAGGATCATGATGGCATAGTAGACGACGAGAAACAGAAACTGAGGCAGGAACGCCAGGCCGGTGCCGGCGGAGTGCACGAACACCGGACTCGCCGCCACCTACCGCAAGCAGTCCTTCACGGCCCTGTACTCTGCTTCATCTAAAACATAAATATGTCCTTTGAAAAAGGTCCCGTATACGTCAACATATACCGAGAGTGAAATCGGAATTATATTTCTGTTATCCTGCCATTTCACTGAATTTGTAACAGTGCCAGAGTTAATTGTTTATTGTATTGTTTGTTGTTTGTCTATGAACAAAGTCTCTTGTCAAGGGCAAATAATCCCTTGCCAATTCCTTTGGCATGGTGTGTAAAATACTCTGTGGTGAACGATCACAATAGATCGGTTATCGCATATTGTCTCTTGCCAAGAGCATATAATCCCTTACCAATTCCTTTGGCAGAGTATGTATGTATTCTGTGGCAGGGGACATCGTATGCTGCATGATCAGTACATCATATCTACAGTTTTTATGCGGTGCCGGCTTTAAGACCTGTAGACATGCCTTTTGAAGAATCTCATGAGAAAGCAAAATTCTCATTTCGCACCTCACATATACACGGTGAAAAAGCTCGTGATACCCGTACGTTAGTTGGATAGCAGGCATCTAGATGGTGCGGATAAAATCTATCCCATTGCCGGAGGGTGCGGTGGCGGAAAAGTGACGGTGACACCAAGTTAAACAGTTCTTTGGAATATTCACCATTTTACAGACGGTAGAGTATGTACACAGAGAGCAAACGTCTCCCTTGAGGCTTAAGGGATCCAAATCATCTATGAGCAAGAGATCATAGTAAATCCAAAGCCCGGCGTTGAATAGAATCATGTTTTTATTCAACAGTACAGATCCCCTATCCGTGCGCTTAGGCGAAGATGAAGTCAAGCACACAGATCAGGCCAGGTACCTGGGATCTGTACTTAGCGCAACCGGCGACATCGACAGCGACGTCTAAGCCCAAATATCCGCAGCTAGGGCCAAATGGCGGGAGGTGACAGGTGTCATTTGTGACCCTAAAATGCCGATAAAGCTGAAGGGACATTCATTCATTCATTCATCATTAAACCTGCTCTCCTATACTGCCGTATGCGAGACTTGGCCCCTACTAGAGGGGCGCGTCACGGAAATGAAGATGCTGTGGTTGATGTGTGGAGTTTTAAAAAAGGATCGGGTTTAAACGCCCACATTCGAGGTAGCCTTGGCGTCGTAATATCGCTGATAATCTGCAAAAGTGCCGCCTTCAATGGTATTGCCACGTCTTGCGCATACCGACAAAATACGTGGGGAACAAATGTCTGACCATGCCACCCCCGCAAGGCACGGGAAGGAGAGGTCGGCCCAAGAAGCGATGGCTTGACGTCCTCAGGAATGACATGCGTGCCAACAAGCCTACCACTAAGGACGCCGAAGACCGAGCGAAGTGGGCCAGAAAGTGTGGGAAAGCGGACACCAGGCCCTCACGTGCCGCGCGGGAGTGCAACCGGGACATAACGCCGAGATGATGATGATGATGATAAGATTATTCTCAACCTACTTTCTTACCTTGTTTCATTATTAGACTTCTGATCAGTTGTTAATAACAAACCAAAAAAGGTACACATTCCTGAATACAGTTTAAAGGAAACAGACAACAAACAGATAATTATATTGCTGATTTCATTTTCCTCCACGTTTATTAATTACCCTCATTTTCGACGAAGCATAATTGTGAATTACTTTATATTGACAGCTGTATTTCTTACATTATTTTAACGTTACTTGTATTTAAATTTCTTAATGATTAATTACCAACATACTTACTATGGCAATAGCGCGCACATAGCTTTCCCAGACATCTCTTCAGCTTCTGATAACTATTCTTCACATTTTGGCTCGCGGTTAGGGTCAGACATTGGAACACTACTAGCAATATGAGACCCATGAATGTACACTCATTCACTGATAGCTTTCTCCGTAAAATAAAATAATAAAAAATGTTTCGTATTGCAATAATATTAATTAAAACCAAAATATATTATTATACTCTACCTGTACAATCATGTGTATTAAATTATAAAGAAACTGCATGCAGAAAAAGGTTAAAGTACCGACCATAATGATAAACTGCAAGTATTAAAAACATAAATACATAACTAACATTAACACAATAAGCGATGCTAAATTAGGTTATTACTGTACGTACTTGTTCATGAAATACTTTATTTAATAGGCTAGATAACTCTTTTATACTCATAAAAGTATCACGCCAAATTTTGTTCATGACTACAATTGAATTATCAGGATCACTTTCGATAAAAGTTTCAATGGATCTTGCAATTGTGTCTAATTGCCGAGATACAATATAGAAAATGCAATTTATAAATATAAATTCTAAAAAATTGCGCAGTGTCATAACAGCGTCAATAGTGTGAAATAAATATACAGAGAACGATGCAATAAAAGGTATATCTGTGAATAATTGTTTGTACATCACTGCCCCACTAACAATACGAAATACTATGACGAAAACAGGAAATGTAATCACGAAGGTTTTCAATATGTTCAATTGTTTTAAATACACCAAATCACTACTAATACAGGAATGGATCAAGCTGAATATTGTTATGGCTTTTGTAATTTTTTTACTATGGTAAAAAGCCAACAAGATGATGCAAGAGGAATCAAAGCATGTAACCAAATTAATTAAATAGTCCATATGTGTCACGGCATAATGAACTCTAAATTGAAAGCTCCAAATAATTAGAGCTATATGAGCAACTATGTGGCAAAATATAAGCCCTGTGCTGAACGTCCCTTTTACAAGAATATCTCGACGCACAGCAAAAATGTTCTCTATTATTATTACTGACTTCATTGGTTTGATATCCATTTTCAGAAATCAATTGGTTTTCATGCACGACTAATGTTCAGCAACTGAATGTAACTAAAATATTTTATACGAACTCCTAGAAATGGGACAATAGATCATTAGGTTACATAATTATTAGGTATCATATTAGAACGTATCATTCCGTCCCTTCTGTTAAGTTCTAAATACGTATAACTTATATCTATCTAGTTAAACACATAATTTACCTCTAATAATATTAAAAAATCTCTTAAACCATACTGTAATAAATAAAAAATGGTAATCTGAAAGTGTTACGAAACTACTACGAAAGTGCAATAATAGGCGTCAATGTAAGGGTGCATTATTTAAGTAGAAGTAGTTTAAGTAATAAAAATAAAAGTACAAAGTATTAGATAATTACTATAGAGTATTGATTTACAATACTAGTAAAACTCACTGATAAATAATATGTATAATGGATATGTAAATACTTAAATAGTCAATAGGTATAAATTATTCCATTAGCATCGTAAGTTTAAAGCCTCCTCTCTCCCAAAATGCTGCGCCCAACCGGGTCTGTATTGTAAGTACATAACAATGTTATTGTATTATCTTTATGGAAGCTAATAAATATGAATATGAATATGAACACATTGCACGAGTGTGGTCTTGCATGCGGGATCACTGATTATACAAGAGTAGAAAAAAGATTAGACACTATAACAAAAAGTTGCATTAATCATATATTTGTTAGATCCCGTATGCAAGATGTTTACTGTGGAGCGCTCGGTACCGTACTAGCGGACCATCGCCTCACGGCGGTCACATGCGCCAGCGGCCGCGATGTGCGGGTACGGGATGATTGTAAATATGTTACACGCTATTACAGGAACATTGTACAGCAAGAGCTTTCTAAAGTGGAATGGAATAATGTACAACTATTGGATTGCCCTAAAGAAATTTACAACACAATTAAAAGTAATATACAGGATCGAAGCGGGTCTGCGTGGGTAAATAGCAGGGTTATCGGCCAGTGTAAAAGACGGGACCAATTATTTTTAGAGCTAAAAAATGATTCAACTAATAAGATATTGATATTAGGATACAATCGATTACGAAATAAAACTAACAAATTAATTACTAATACTAGAAATAATTATTATAGATATCAAATACAGTCTAACAAAAATTATTCCTCAATCAAATTACCGGTAAAATAACACTACAAATAGACCAAGTCATTACTAAAGCTCTATCCAGTAGTACAGTAAATGATAGGGATAATGCTAACAAATTTGCCTATAACTTCGATAGAAATATGAAGGATATTATCCCTAACTGTAACAAACCCATATTAAAGAAATCTGACTATGAATTTTATTGCGATAGGAGTATGATTTTTAAGAAAGCACGGAGTAAGGATATTTACAAAATAATACAAAGTACTAGCACTAACAAAGCGGCAGGTGCAGATGGTATTAAACCCATTGACATAAAATGTATTGCGGATAAGATTGCGAAAGTTATCGCACATTTAATTAATGTTAGTGTTAGTAGTCATAAATTTCCAAAAGATTTAAAGGAGGGTATAGTTAGGCCTATTTTTAAGAAAGGCAGTAAACAAAATTATGAAGACTATAGACCAATCTCTAATTTGCCGGCAATTGATAAAATTATAGACAAATATATTTGTGAACAAGTACACAATTACTATAGCGCTAATAACATTTTATCTGATAAGCAGTTTGGATTTCAGCCTAAGAAAAGTACAACTATGCTCCTTTCTAAGTTTGCCGATCACATCAATAAATGTCTTAATGAGAAAAAGCATGTTTTAGTAGTGTTTATTGACTACAGCAAGGCGTTTGACACCTTACGTCATGATATCTTGATCGAGAAGCTAGAGCAGACGGGTATACGTGGTCAATTGCTAAATTGGTGTAAAGATTATTTAAAAGACAGAAATTATCGCGTTAAGGTGTGCGACTCTCTCAGTGACAAAATCGAAGTCACACAAGGAACCGCACAGGGCTCAGTAATGGGACCTCTGCACTATCTGGCGTATGTGAATGAACTCAATAACATCATAAAAAGATGCACCGTCTATCAATATGCTGACGATACATGTCTGATATCAGAAGGCGATTGTTTACAAGAAGCGGTAAAAAAGCTGCAATACGATTTTGATCTGTAATGTAAGTGGTCACATGACGTAGGATTAGTATTAAACTCTGATAAAACGAAACTCCTACATATGTATACGTTCTTGCCATAACAAAATAAATGGCCCAGTCAACATAATCGTCCATGACCACGAGTGCCTTCATTCGGGACGTCAGCCATGTTATTGTAGGCCCATAGATGTAGTAAAGCAGCAAAAATATCTAGGCATTGTCATTGATAAGCGCTTTAATTGGGGCCCACATATCGAAACGGTCGAAATCAAATTGCGCGCTTTGTTAGCTAAATTTCATATAATAAGAAACAAAATTCCTTACGATATCCGCTTAAGGCTTTATAAATCCCTCGCTGAGAGCATGATTGATTACGGTCTTAGCTGTTATGGACGTACTTTTAAAACATATATAGATAAAGTTTATAATTTACAGGTTAAATTGCTAAAAACTATAATTCCTATTACAATAAAACAACAATATTGTCACGAACAGCATCTCAAATTTAATTATTGCAACGTACTGCCAATTCATGATAAAATTAATAAGATACTATTGTGTCAAAATTATTTCGATTTCAAGGGGTGGGTCAAAAATTTCTACGGCGAAAGAACAACGGAGTACATTTTGCCTAGATTAATAAACAAATACTTACCCTTGGATATCCGGAACACTATCACAAATGAAAACGTAAGGTCGGTTGTTGGCAGAGTATTCTATGGGCAATAGTCAACTTATAATTTATACTAATGTACGGTAATAAAAATATCACACCCGTATCTGCACTCGTCGCGCAAGGTTTGACAAATGCGGGTGGTTTGGAGGGCCGGAACGGAAAGTGAAGATGCCGGTTCACAATCACTACTTGTTTTTGTAATCTACCGGCATTTTTGGTTCCTTATAGTTTATTGGAATGTATTTGTTCGTTAGTGTGGAGATGTTTTTATTGCTATTATTGGTTAGATAATAGTAGTAAGTAGGTACAAGTCTATGTACCTACTTACTACTATTATGAAGCTGAAGTTTATTTAGATTTTTTACAAACCTAGTTTACTGGAAGACGTGCCACTCAGTATTTACAGAGAGATGTGGTATCAACAAGATGGCTGCCCAGCGCACTATGCCCGCTCAGTTAGAGCATTTCTCAATGAAGAATATCCGGGCAGATGGATAGGTCGGTCTGGTACGATCACCGGACTTAAATCCATTAGATTTTTTTTACTGGGGAGCAGTGAAAGAGATAGTTTATTTTAAGCCAATCGAAAATGTAGCTGAGCTTCGGCAAAGAATTACGGAAGCAGCTGAATTTGTCAACAACGGAAGATTTGCCCGTGTGATAATCCGATATTTTTTAAGAAGATGTCGAGCTTGTATTGCAGTTGAAGGAAGGCAGTTTGAACATCTTTTGTAAATAATAAATCTTTGCATCTAATTGGTGTTTAATTTTAAACTTAAGGAAAATTTGTCCTAAATTTAACAAAAAGTTAGCATCTCTGACTTGAAAGCGTCACTACCTGTCTCACTCACACTTCATGAATGACTCTCCGTCTCACTCGGTCTTAGGCAAGCTTTGAACGCACTAGAATAATTTTTAGTAGGTAATGAAAAATTTTTCGAAACTGGGTTTCTTGAAGGAATTTTTTTCCCCCGTAATCAAAGAAATAATGTAGAAAGTATTATACCATTTTAGAATCCTTATTAAATGCGTCAACTTTTCGTGCTACTTGCCAACCTGGCGTAGTACTTTTTTTTTTCAGTACAGTCCGTTAAAGTTGGACGAAATATTAATTGTCTATTCATTGTACGGCATAATGTGACACTTTCTTCCAAGCTGGAGCAGTTGACTTAGAATTCTAAGTAATAGGTTAGATTAGCACTATTCGGGATTACATAAGAAAAATAAAATTGAAAAAAAGTTAAGATTTGTAGCAACAGGAGCTAAAAAACCATCACAGGGTGTACATTTTCTCGAAAAAAGAAGAAATGCCTATAATTTAAAAAATTCAAGACTTAGATTTTATTATTTATTTTTTTAGTAACTATTATGATTTGGACTATCACCCGATTCCGGCTTGACGTCGACTTACGGCACACCCTGTATGTATGTTTTATTGTGATTTACGTAATATTGTAGATAAGTGGTTATAAGTTATTGTTTTTTTTTTCTTTTTCTGAGGAATGTGCAACACTCAGAAAAACCCCCTGGTTTAAGAGTGTGAAGTGGTATCTGTTAAATGTAAATTTCATTGAATATATATAAATAAATAAATAAAAATAATTAATTTAAAAAAACACCAATAAATATCTTGACATTCATTTGTTCGATGACATCAATCAATCAACTAATTGAAAATATAAGTCAAGTTAGCCTAATAAAAAAACGTCAAAGTAGAGTAAACGTTTCTTTGCGAAATTAATTTATAATAAAAATAGTTTCGTGGCTCCAGGTTACACATTTTGCAGGTCTATGGTTTTTTTCAGTATTGGTGCAATACTGTAGGCGGTGTTGGCTGTACGCCCTGATTGAATCGTAAATTGTAAAACAGTGTAAATTTATATTTGCTTAAAAATTTCAAGAAGCTTGACACGACGACACACTGTGTGACGCACAGGGTTGCTCGGCAACTGCCGCTGTTTATTGCGCGCGCAGCCCTTGCGCATTGGTGCGCCTTGTAATACTTCGCACTATATCATCCGCCGGAGCACTCGCGGAGCAAAAGCCATGTGGTTTGGTCCGTGATGACGGTAAGAGAGGCCTCTTGGGCGGAAGGTAATGGGATGACACTTATGCCCTGGAAGTTGGGACGCCGGTTGGTCTATGACGCCACCTGTAGCAATACCCTTGCAAGGTTCCATCTTCCAGTAGCCGCAGGTCGTGCTGGGCCTGATGCCGCCTCAGCTGAAAGCATCAAGCGGCGCAAATACGCAAGTGTTCAAGAGGGTGAAAACCACATATTTGCGCTTGGACTTTGGGGACCATGCGCACACTCCCTATTTCGGGAGCTAGCTAAGCGCATGGTCGATATTACTATAGACGAGAGTGCTGGCTTCTACTTCGGACAGGGGGCAGTGCGACCAGCCTTCTGGGCATCATTACTAATAGTCCTAATTCTGTGAACCTAGTACTAAATTTTTGATTTGTTTTTGTTTAGTTAGTTGTCAATTTGGAATTAGTATTATGTTAGGATAGTATTTATAATATGTTACTATCCTGCGCAGCTTACGCGCGCTAAGACCGGGCGAAGTGGTGAAAAGTTAGAAGGAAAGCAGACTCCCCTGACAGAGGCCGGGATAAGCGCTAGGAAGATGATTATGAGTATTTATAATATGTAAGTACGAGTATAATATTTATTCCTACTTTGCCTTCACCTCGTTTTTCATGATTGTGATTGAACTATTACTTTTTCTGTACTTCAATGAAAGAAAATGAAATGTACTACAACTTCCTATTAATTTTTTTTAATTTTAGTACTAGCAATTTTACCAATAATTTGCTCCGGACGGGCCGCAAAACTTAAAATTGAGAATTTATTTGGGAAAAATAAACCATCTTTAAAGAGGCATGACTTGGTTGCTATATGCTTTATAGAGCTGTGTTTGCTTAAATAATTGCAAATTTGATTGAATTTAAAAGCTATTAAGCTTTGTTGGTAGAGAAACGCATAATTTACGATTTTTAAACCAAAAGTAAAAACGTCTCGACATTTCGCACTTTTTCGCGTACTACGCAGGTAGCAAATTTTTTTGCTTGTAAATTGCTGTTCCACACTCTCTTAAGGGGTCTAAATAACATGCCAAAAATAGCTTTATCTTGCCTTCGATATGGACTACGTATGAAAGGCAAGAATCTTCATAACTTGCGATTCGCTGACGATATTGTCTTGTTTTCTGGAACTCCGTAACAGCTGGAAGCCGTGATGCGGGAACTCAATCATGCCTCTCGATTATGCGGACTAGAGATGAATCGAAATAAGACCGAGATCATGACCAATTGCCCCAATACCGCTTTTAATATCAAAATGGAGAAGGTCATAATTGAAAGGGTAGATAAATATGTATATCTCGGTCAAGAGGTGGTAATGGGAAAGGAAAATAAGACAAACGAAATTTACAGGCGCATAAGACTAGCATGGGCAGCCTAAGTGAAGATAGATTATGTATTCAGAATGAAGTTAACATCAGAATATAAGGCTCACATACAGGATCAGTGCATTCTGCCGGTTCTCTCTTATGGAGTTGAGACGTGGGTTTTTACGAAGGAGATCCTCAATAAACTCAGAATCGCTCAAAGAGCAATAGAGAGGAAGATACTAGGTGTAACACTCAGTGACCAAAAGAAATGACTGGCTAAGAGTACAGAGTAAAGTGAGAGATGTTATCAAACATAATATATCGAAGCTGAAGTGGCAATGGGCTGGCCACGTCAAAACACGTGTAAGATGTAAGAGTTGTTGTAGCGCAGTACCGAAGAGCGTTATTTACACAGTAAATAACCCATAAGTCGAGAGTTCAAATCTCGTGTTGGACATCGTTTGACATACATTGTTATTTGAATTTATTTTTTTGCGACAATATTTTTCTTTCGAATTTTTTAACAGCAAAGTCCAAAACGCTGCATGGAATTCCACATCGATAACCCAGCTCAAGCCGACTGATCGATTTGTATCTTTTAATATTCTGGATAAAATCTAAGAGAAAAGAAAACTTCGTAAGCTTTGGCAGCAGAACAGAAGTCCCGGTGTTAAACAACGCCTAAACCATAAAATAAGGGAACTTAAACATCTTCTTGAAAACGAGAGAAACACAGCTTTCCAGGAACATCTGAGAAGTCTAGATGCAACTGCCTCCACTGAGTATTCCTTGTGGAAGGCCACCAGATAAATAAAACGGCCTGTAGTTACCTCTACTTCTTTAAAAAAGCAGACCAAACCTGCGCACGTACAGACATTGAAAAGGCTAATACATTTTCTGAGCATCTAGAGAATGTCTTTCAACCTCACCCTTATGAAGGTCCACCAGAACACGAGAGGGAAGTCTTGAATTTTCTGAATGCACCGAGCTTAGAAGATACAAGCCTAGATAAGTTCACGATAAAAGAGGTCAGAAAAGCAATCATACAAGCTAACCCCAAAAAGTCACCAGGTTACGACCTTATTACTAATAAAATCCTGCATGAATTACCTTTCTCTGGTGTGAGACTCCTCACGTCCATCTACAATGTGATAACAAGACTGGAGTATATACCACCACAACGGAAGGTCGCAAAAATAAAAATGATACTGAAACCAGTCAAACAACCTGAGGATCCAAAGTCATATAGACCAATCAGTATTCTGTCCATCCCATCGAAAATCTATAAATCCCTGCTGCTGCGCCGAATTTTACCTTTCATTTATCAAAACAAGCTCATTCCTGACCATCAGTTCGGTTCAGATACACAGGTTGACCAACGAGATAAACAAAACCTTTGAGGACAAAAAGTACTGCGCGAGTGCATTTCTCGACATATCTCAAGCATTAGATCGTGTGTGGCATGAAGGATTGTTATTCAAGATCAAATCCTTATTACCTGATTATGCCTATAAATTTTTTAAATCCTTAATATAGAACAGGCACTTCTTTGTCCAGAGCGGAGAGGCAACTTCGATAGTTGCAGGAGTCCCACAAAGGAGCGTACTGCCACCGATACTGTACCTTCTTTATACGTCGGATCTAACAACTTCACACTACATTATTACTGGTACCTATGCTGATGACACAGCGATCCTAGCTTCCCATCAGGACCCACTAGAAGCCGCAAAAAGCCTTCAGAGAACATTAGACGAAATATCTCTTTAGATGAAAAATTGGAGGATTAAGGCCAATGAATCTAAATCCGTAAATGTCACTTTCACCTTGAGGAAAGGCATCTGCCCACCTGTAACACTTAACAACCAAGAAATCCAACATGAAGACCATGTGAAATACGTAGGACTACACGTAAACAACTGGGACTACAAATGCGAAAACTTTACTGGCTGATTGGACGGCGATCTCAATTATCGCTCAGCAGCAAACTCCTATTATACAAGGCAATACTGATTCCAATCTGGAGCTATGGTATTCAGCTTTGGGGTACAGCCTTTCACTCTAATATTGAAATCATACAGAGATTCCAGAATAAAATGTTGAGGACAATATCTGACGCCCCACGGTTTGTCACTAACGAACACCTCCACCGCTATCTAAAAATAAATACCGTTCGACAAGAAATTGTCTGCCACACCACTATAAAACAACAATTGCTGACCATCCCAACAATTTAGCAAGACATCTGATAGAGGAACACCACGTAGCCAGAAGACTAAAACGTAAAATACCCCAAGACATACTGAAATAGTAAAAGTAAAATGAAGTAGGATATGACACAGGTCGCATACAGAGCATGCCTTCTGAAAATACCGCCAAACTTACTGTTTAATGTCCCACGAGAGAGACAGATTGCAGTACAAATATATAATAAAAAAGAAATAAAAAAATACATGTGGCACTCGGGGACTGCCGCGGTAAAGCTTTTGCATAGCATTTTTATTAACTTATGCAATTATAATTATTTATTTATTTTATTTATGCAGTATTTAGCCCGCTCGTGGACGCGGCCAAAAAGCACGCTGTCTCACCTAGTGTCTAAAAGAGACACCTCACATTGTGTCTAAAAGAGATAGAATCAGTTATGAGCAGTTAGCAGCTAGTCTACACGCATACGTCTAGTCGTACGCACACAAACATCGTGCCGAAGTCTGCCGAACTGCCGCACCGCTGTGCCGGTCGGAGTGGGGGTGTTAGGTTTATTTTCGTTACGGAATTTCTTGATTCGGTCGCCACGCTCAAAGCCCGCGATAAAAGCTATGCAATAGCTTAAAAAAATTCAAACATATTTTTCTTTTAAGCTTATTAGCCTGTGTTATTTTAGTAAATGTAGCAATGTATAACACAAACTTTAACTATTATTATATTTAAGCGGAAGTGGTCAAATGTGCTACAATAACTGGAAACAATAAAGTAAAACTATTATTATTATAATATAACATTAGAAAAGTACGTATGTGTGTGTGTGAGAAAGAGAGAGAAAGCGTTGTGTGAGAGAAATATTGTAAAGTCATATCAACGAGTCAAGAACTGAAACTAGCTGCTCATCCGTAGAAGAATGAAGAAGTCCATCCATAGAAGACTGTGTGATAGTGGCCGTGCTCCAACAAGGAGTTGTACGAGGGTGCACGTGAAAAGAGCTTTTAGCGCACCTCACTGGTTTCGGTCGAGATATGACAATGGGTGGGGTGATAGTCCCACATTACGTCTACTACTGTAACTTAAAATAATTACTGTTGTAGGCTGTGACCCATAATCCCATGACCTAATGTTTGCATTGTATCAAATTCTACGTACCAGCTTCAGACATTATGCTTTTAATAATAATTTACTTACTTATTTATTTTTTTTACTCATTTACCATCCGGTTACATCATCTGAGTCTGAGTATCACCCGGGAATAGAGGCCACGGAGTACTCGTCAACATAAAGTTTATTATACAATAATGACTCTTTCATATCGTTGATAGTGTTTTTAAAATATGGACATACTTTGAAATTGAAATGGGTTAAGCATTGTGCATCTTCCTAACGTTTTATTTTATTTTATTTTATTTTATTCGGGAAAATTGACAATATTACAATATATTACCTTAAGATTAGGTTACAAAGTATTTAGTAACTGTAATACCAACTACATTTTCCACAAATTAATTATATGTATAAGTAGGTATTTTCTTATGTTGACTATGATCTTTCCTCATCCTTATTGTTGTGTAATCAATGAAAGGCGCAAATTATAACGTAAGTCTAATTTTGAAATACCATCGACAGAAGAACTGATTAATCACTATTACTACAATAAATACGGCATTGTTATTGCATTACGAATATTAGACAATATTATTGATCTGCAGGACCATGATGGCATAGTATACGACGAAGAACAGGCACTGGGGCAGGAACGCCAGGCCGGTGCCGGCGGAGTGCATGAACACCGGACTCGCCGCCATCTGCCGCAAGCAGTCCTTCACCGCCCTGTACTCTGCTTCATCTAAAACATAAATAAGTCTTTTGAAAACGAAAGATATGGCGAATCTAAATTAAATAAATTTTCTGTTATTCAGCTATTCCATTGAAATTGTAACAATGCGCGAATTGATTGTTTACTGAATAATATCCATGGACAATGTATCTTGCCAATGACCAATAATGTCAAATAATCGCATGCCAATTACTTTGGCATAGAGAGCATCGGTGGCCGAGCGGTTACAGTATCCGACTCGTAAGCCAGAGGTCCCGGGTTCGAATCCCGCTCCAGCCATGTACCAATGACTGTTTTCTGAGTTATGTACATTAGTTGAATACTAACCGATTCTCTTACGGTGAGGGAAAACATCGTGATGAAACCTGCACATTCAGGCGACTGGATGTGTAACCATGATCCAATCCAGATTGGATCAGTCAGACCTGACCAGTCAGGTTTCCCTGATAGCAGGGTCATGGAGGTCAGATGGCAGTCGCTCCACTGTAATTACCTGACCTGCCAAATCCTGGATCATGGTCAAGGCAGACCCCGGGCTCTCGTTCTCGAGAGCACAACCGGGACATTAACGCCAAGATGATTATTTTTTTTAATTACTTTGGCATCGTTTTTAAATACTCTGTGGTGAACGATCACTATAGATCGTTCATAGTATGTTGTCCCTTGCTAAGGACAAAGGGGAAAAATAATCCCTTATCAATTCCTTTGGCAGAGCATGTTGGTATGTACTCTGTGGCAGGGGACTCCGTGTGGTGAACGATCAGTACATTATATCTGCAGTTTTTTTAATACCTTGAAATTGGCCACCGTCATACAGGACATCTGCACTTAGGTATTTGTACACTTGTTTTTTAAAGAAGACATGTGAAAGCAAAATGTGCAAATGGAAGACTTCGGGAGGTAGTCCGTAGCACAGGCACGGTAAAATGGCTCGCGATGCCCATACGCAAGAGAGTGCGGTGGCGGAAAAGTGACGGTGACACCAAGTTCAACAGATGTATAGATGGTAGAGTACATGCAGAGGGCCAACGTGTCTGCGGAGGCTTAAAGGATCTAACCAATCTTTGAGAAGAGGATCATCGAATACGAAAAGCCCAGCGTTGGATGCAATCAATTTATTATCCATGATAAGATTATTCTCTACCTACTTTCTTACTCTTGTTTCATAATAACACAGCTAATCAGTTGTTAATTCACTAAAGTTACACATTCCTGAATACAATCCATTAGAGACACACTACAGATAGACTTACTATGGCAACAGCGCGTACATAGCTTTCCCAGGCATCTCTTCAGCTTCTCATAACTATTCTTCACATTTTGGCTCGCGGATGTGATTAGGGTTAAACATAGGTACAGGACAAGCATTATGATAGCGAAGACAATATACTCATTATCTGATAGCTGCCTCTGAAAAATTATAAAGAAAAAATGTTTACCCAATAAAATAATATTAATTTAAACAACAAATTTTTTATTATACTCTACCTGTACTGTCATGTAAATTAAATTATAAACAATCTGCATGTAGAAAAAGGTTGCGGTACCGACCACAATGATAAACTGCAAGTAGTAACAACATAAATACATAACTAAATATACTTAATACAATAAGCGATAGTAAACTTTATGATAAGTCTACATACTTGTTCAGAGTATATTTTATTTAGTAGACCCGATAATTCTTTTACATTCATAAAAGTATCACGCCAAATTTTGTTCATGACTATAATTGAATTACCAAGATCACTCTCGATATAAGTTTCAATGGATCTTGCAATTGCATCTAATTGCCGAGATACAATATTGAAAATACAGTTCATGAATATAAATTGTAAAAAGTAACGCAATGCCATAATAGCGTCAATTATATGAAATAAAAATAGGGCAAATGTTGAAATAGAAGGTATATATGCATAGAATTGATTATTCATCATTGCCATCATAACAATACGAAATACAACTAAGAAAGAAGACAATGAAATCACGACGTTTCTCAATATGTTTAGTTGTTTTACATACACCAAATCACTACTAATACAGGAATGGATCAAGCTAAATATTGTTATGGCCTTGTTAAATTCCTTACTATGATAAAAAGCCAATAAGATGATGCTAAAGGAATCGATGCACATGACTAAATTAAACAACTTGTCTATCAGTGCCACAGCATAGTGAATTCTAAATTGAAAGCTCCAAATAATCAGATATATATGAGCAACTATGTGGCAAAATATAAGTCCCCTGCAGAACGTCAGTTTTACAAGAATATCTCGGTGCACAGCAAAAATGTTCTCTATTATTATTACTGACTTCAATGGTTTGATATCCATTTTCAGTAATCAATTAGTTTTCTTTATGCACGACCAATGTTCAACAACTGGATGTAACTAAAATATTTTATAACTTTTTTATTCTAGGACTGGGACATAAAGATAATTAGATCATAATTGATGAAAAAGACACAGATAAATATCTAAACATTCATTTGTTCGATGAAATCAATCAATCAAATAATCAAGATATAAGTCAAGTTAGCCTTGACTTTTAATCATAATTTATTAAACTGGCAGGGGAATAAATTCAGAAATACTGTTTAAACAAAGTTATGTAGTTGTAATGTATACGCTTTATAAACATATCAATATAAACTAATATACAAAGGCGAGCATGTCCATAAACGATATGTCTTCCAGTCAACCTCACATTTTGTCGATAAATCATATTTTTAATAGGTTGCTATATATTGCGATGTGTGCAATTTCAATGAAAACAATATTACATATAATCTAATTTAATATATTATATTCAATTTAATAAAATAAATATAAGTCAATAAATAAAATAAATACCTGTAAAATATAAAATAGGTACATGCTATTGCGGATGGAGCATTGCGGATGGAAGTTGGCAAGTCTTTCCACATGTGAACTGCTTTTGATGAGAAAGATTTAAAAAAGAAGTGCTTTTGTGACGATCTTAAATTGTAACATAACAAGTATTTGTAACATGTAATTTCATTGTTGTTTTAAATTCACAGAAAATGATGTGTTCAGTATTTAGATGAACATTACACATTTAACAACTAATTAAATAAAACGTTAGACGACACTGTTAATCTGCAATATCATAACGGTGTAATAGCACTGGCGAGCGCGTGCATTTCATCGTACGAAACAACGCGCGCAGCTTGAGGACATTGGATCTGGGCGAGTTCATTTGCTAGATCTAGACGCAATCTCACAGTTTAATAGTCAGAAGTACTAAAAAAATTATAAAGAGGCAATAATAAGTAAAGACATTTATTACTTGAAAGTTACTTGTGATTCAAAATATGTTGTGTAGTGTAAACGAAAACTCATGTATTATAGAATTAGCAGACGTTAATAATTTTTTCTATTATTAAGAAAAAGACGTCAGACGATGTTGTTGATCTGCAGTAACATGACGGTGTAGTAGACTGAGAAAAACAGGCATTGCGGCAGGAATGGCATGCCCAGCGGCGCGACGGAGTGGTCGAACAATGGATTCGTTGCCACTTGCCGCAGGCAATCCTTCACCGGCCTATACACTGCGTCCTCTGAAAGAGAAATTAAAAAATTAATTGTCTTATTATAATAAATTACTTACGCCCGTATCCCATAGGCAGAGACTATAGAGCGCCGCAAGCTACGATCCTAACACACCTCTTTTGCCTGTTCCACATTCATACATCTTCTCATACGTTTACGCAGGTTGACGGTACTTCTGGCCCCTTTTGAAGGTCATTTATTTGATTAGTAATATCCTTCATGGTGATGGTAGTGGACAGACAGGGTATGCTGATTCCCTCCAATGAGATCGATGACCTAGAGTTTGTAAAATCAGTTTGCTTACCTCGGCACTCATTTTAACAACGCGGGTGGCAGTGGAAAGTATCCAAATCAGGAGAATCCAAATGTCTAAAGCAGCGATGACTAAACTCACAAGGATATGGAAAGACCACAATATATCCCACAAAACTAAAGTGAGGCTAGTGCACACATTGGTTTTCTCAATTTATTCTTACGGCGCCGAATCTTGGACGATAAAACAGAAAGAAGAGCGAAAATCTACACTTTTGAAATGTGGTGTTGGAGGCGTATGTTGTGAATGTCATGGACCGCACGCCGAACCAACGCGTCTATTCTGAAGGAGCTCGGAATAACCACAAGGCTGTCCACTATCAGCTTCCCGCGATACCTACATATTTTGGACACGTTGCTCGCAGAAACCTGGATAGTCTGGAAAAACTTATGGTGGTTGGTCAGGTCGACGGGAAAAGATCGCGCGGTCGATCGCCTACCCGTTGATCAGACCAAATAAAGACACTTACTGGCCTATCTATAGCTAAAGCTACTAAGACCGCCGAGGACAGAACCACATGGAAGAGTCTAGTGCAGCAAGTGAGCAATATTTCATACTAGACACGACCTTCAGCAATGAAGATGCTGACTAGGAAGAAGAAAAATATTCTTCAATAGAGATAGATAACTTACGTATGCCGTGTTTCATCCGTCCTCTCCACGTATCCATCTCAGCCTACCTCTATCAAGCCAATTTTTATCTACGGTCAGTTGGTTTTGCAGAAGAAGATAAATAGTGTACGGTAAATAATAGGACTTACGACGGCAGCAGCGCGTACATAGACTCCCCAGACGTTGCCTTAGCTTCTGCTGGCTGTTCAGCACATTCTGACCCCCAGAAGTGATTAGGGTCAAAGACAGCAACAATATCAGTAATATCACAACGTAGACTATAATAGAGATTATTGTTAGGGTTCTCTGTAAAATTTACAGGGCTCATTTTATATTTTGGATTTTCACATTTTTTTTACATTAAGATATAAAATGAAA
Organism: Blastobasis adustella; assembly: GCA_907269095.1. Taxonomy (NCBI): domain Eukaryota; kingdom Metazoa; phylum Arthropoda; class Insecta; order Lepidoptera; family Blastobasidae; genus Blastobasis; species Blastobasis adustella. The sequence goes on from OU026120.1 coordinate 1,038,332, forward strand.
GTACCTTTATACGCATTAATATTACATAGTAAAGAATTTGGATGAAGAAATATGTTGCGGTGCCGATCATGATGATTAACTGCAAAACAATCAATCAGGAATTTTTTAAGTTAGTCACCTACGTAAATATCTACGACTATTATTGGTATTGGGTAACATACTTGTTCTCGGAACACTTTCCTTAATAATTCGGATATTTCTTTGATATTCATGAAAGCATCGTTCCAAATTTTATTCAAGGGTTTAATGTAACTACTTGTTTCTTTACCGAAACCAGCTTCTACAGATCTAGTAATCGCGTCTAATTGCTTGGAAACAATATTAAAAATACAATTTATAAAAATGAATTGTAAATGGTATCGCGAAACCATAACTAAGTCGTTTATGCGTACTAAAATATACAAGATGATAGGTTTATTATTATGGAAGGATAAAGTTAAGTTATGTGTTATAGCAGAATATATACAAAATACAAGAAGAATGCAGGTTGTTGTTGTTAGAAAAATGGTTATCGTTTTTAATTGCTTTAAATACACCAAATCGTTACCAATATATGCATGATTCATGTTGAAAAGCGTGATGACCTTTTTAAATTTCTTTCTGTGATAAAAACTTGATAAGATAATACACGTTGAATTAATGTACATAAATAAATAGTAAAAATTGAAATGCCTGTCATGGTTTGCGTGAGATAAACAAAAATGCAAACTCCAGGTAACTAAGGATATCTGAACGAATATATGGAGAAGAGAAACCCCTCTTTTGAAAATGCTGTAAAAGGGAAAGTCCCTATGCACACAGAAAATATTCTCAAACATTAACACTGTCTTCAAGGGTTTGATATCCATATCCCGTAAAAAGAAATGAACTGTAACTGTTGGAACTGTTGATCGAAATGGTAGAGATCAATATTACATCGCTCATTCATTACTCGAAGGTTAGATTAGATTAGATTAGATTCATTGATTGCCCAAAGTGAATACAAGTACATTTATATACATAGCAGTAAACAGACAAAAATAAGCATTCCTTTAGGGCTCGTCAATAATAATAGGCGATACAATATAATTAATTGAAACATACTAAAAATATTATTATTCTGTACAAATGTACCTATAGAACCAAAATTTCAACTAAATAACTCAAAGGAATAAAAAAAAATTAAAGAATGTCATAATAAAATTATAGAAATGTCAAAATTCAAATGTAACAATAAATAATAGTAAAATAATAAAAAATGACAAAATATTAACTAAATGTTGTGTAATAATATAATGTCAATTCGAATGAAGATGTCAATAGCTTAATGGTATTATTAATTATTCATTTTGACATAATCTCATAAATCTAATTTTTGGAGTATAACGGATATCCATCCGTCTATAACGCTTTAAATATAATGAAATATACTAGAAGCCCCGGCGATGATGGCATCACCACCGAAGCTATAGTGCCGATTCACATTGAAGAGGTGCGCCGCGCGGCGCACTGCAAGATAGGGGCAAAACCCGCAATCCAAGCCCGAAATATTAGCTCTGATGTATGAATTTTTTCTACATTTTTTTTAAATTTGCTCCCATCGTGCAGTGTGCGGCGCGATGTCAGTAGATGTCAACATGAGACGTCAAATTTGTCTTTTTCTTTTTACCAACAGTTCGAATCTTTCCTCCTTATGTGACATAGTTCACTCACATATCTCTGTCTATCTGTCTACCTTTTTTAAGTACAGATCCTAGTCAAAAAAAATTTTGACCGCTGATGTGTAAGCCCCTCCCCTTTTTCTGATTCTGTACCAATATCGTATTAGTTTCGTTTTCGTGGCCCCGAATTCCGAATCCCGTTATCCCGTTATCCCGAATTATAAATATGGCGTGTTTGGTTCTGGAACACTAGTTTCTAAAGAGAAATGATAGTGCTCGTCAAGATCTACATTTCGAATGACAGCTGTCAAACTTAAAACTGTAATAAGTCTAAAACTATTGGTCCTACAACACTAGTTCCTAAATATAAATGATAGAGTTCGTCGAGATCTACATTTCAGTTGACAGCTGTCAAACCAAAAACTGTAATAACTCTGAAACTATTGGTCCTAGAACACTAGTTTCTAAAGAGTAATGATAGTGCTCGTCGAGAACTACATTTCCGATGACAGCTGTCAAACTTAAAACTGTAATAACTCTGAAACGATCGCTCCTAGAACACTGGTTCCTGAAGATAAATGATAGTACTCATTAAGATCTACTTAAGTCACGTTTACTACTTAAGTTACGTAACGTTAAGATCTACATTTCCGATGACAGCTGTCAAACTTAAAACTGTAATAACTCTGAAACGATCGCTCCTAGAACACTGGTTCCTGAAGATAAATGATAGTACTCATTAAGATCTACTTAAGTTACGTAACGTTAAGATCTACATTTCGGATGACAGCTGTCAAACTTAAAATGGTAATGACTCTAAATTGGTCCTACAACACTACTTCCTAGAGAGAAATGATAGTGCTTGTCAAGATCAAAATTCTTTTAAAGAAATTCTTTAAACGGCGAGACCGATGCTGTGCGGCGTGCGGAGACATGCAGTGTGACGGATTCACTCAGTGTAGTGCGAGAAATGTGAAATGTTTCTTGTGTGGCCATAAAGGTCACTATAAAAGATTATGTCCAGTACGTAAATCCAATAATGTATTCCATCTGCAGCAGAATAAAGATGAACTAGGTATTTTATGTGTCCACGATTAATAGGATTGATGACTCAGGATTTATAAACTGTAAGTGGTTTGATACACTTTATCTTACTTACAATGAAATTCAGCATACTTTTAAATTAGATACAGGGTCGGATTTGAACGTCTTATCTAAATATAATTATTTAAAATTAGGGTTGCCATTAAACAGTATTTGGTTGGATTCTGTAAGAGCTCAGGCTCACAGGCTCAGACAGCACTAGCCACTACCGACACTGACCGAAATATCTTCAAAGCTGAAAGGAGCTCGCTATTACAGCAAGCTCGATGCTAGATCGGGATTCTGGATGATGACATTGGACGATCAGAGTGCGGACCTGAGCACTTTCGGTACGCCGTATGCACGGTACCAGTTTCTACGTCACCCCTATGGCATAAACTTGGCGTCAGAGGTTTTCCACTCAAGAGTTCGGTAAATTCTAGAGGATCTAGAGGGCGTCGACTCATTCAACGACGATATCATTGTTTGAGGATCATCAAAGCAAGAACACGACGATAGTTTAACAAAATTGTTAGAACGGGCAGCGCGAGTAGGAATAAAATTCAATCGAGGAAAAATGCGAATTATGTGTCTCAGAGGTAACCTACCTCGGTCATACATTCAATGGCAATGGTATACGCATTGATGAAAACAAACTTAAAGCCGTGTTGAACATGCCCACTCCAAATGACAGGTCGGCATTGGAGCGTTTCCTGGGCATGGACTTGTGTAAGTTTATAGCGAACTATTCAGAAAAGGTAACTCCACTTCGAAATCTTTGAAAAAAATATAGTGAATGGATATGGAAAATTTACGGTATATGAATTATGATCTAAATTTTCAACTTGAAATAAAAAATTTAAACAGGTGATTTAAAAATGTCTAGGTAAGTCTCATGAATTTTTCACACTGTCAGCTTTCATAATCATTTAAAAAAAGTAGCATTTGATGGGCCACTAAAAAAAATAGCCCTTTAGAGACTGCAAAGTGGAAAATTCTTGAAATTAGCCAAATTTGCAATCAGATAATTACAAATTTTTTTTGGCCGATTCGTTATCGCAGATCATTAAGGCGCAACCTTACCTTTTTCACCTGCCAAACAAACAATGGACCGAGAGGATAAAATACCGAATTATTGCTATCTTTCTCACTCTCATTGGAAAGAGGGGATTGCAAAGATTGGTATTCATGGAATTTACTACCTGAGTGATAAGGGAATGAGGCGGGGGGTGCGGTATGGGCAATGGTCGTGTTGTGACTTGTGTTTTGCTCTGCGTTTAGTCGTTTGCCTGCCTTTGTTTGTGCTTTACGATACGCTCCTGTGATTCTGTGATAATTTAATTGACAAACTTTGCTTTCTTTACGGACTGTGAGTGCGATAACGATTTGGTTGGTGATTACATACGGAACTTCGACAAATTTGGATTTCTCTACTTACTTTTCGAGCGCATCCATTTGGTGAGATGCCTTTTTCATCACAAGATTATGCTCGTATGCATTACTTTTATGGCTATGCAAGAGGAAACGCGTCTGAAGCAGTCAGATTGTTCAGGGAGCGAGTACAAAACAGAGGTGGACCTTAGCCCGAAACTTGGCCTGATCATCGGATGATTTTAAGAGTGCATAACTCCTACATAGAAGGACGCCTTCCAGGCAGAAACGGGCGTCCGTCTCAAATGCATAACCCAGATGCTGTCGAATCAGTGCTCGACGAAGTGGCAAGAGATCCTTCAGTTAGTGTGAGAACAATGGAACGTCGAATCGGAATTCCAAAATCACGGGCACATCGCATACTCCAACAAGAAAGTTTTCACCCATACCACATACAAAAAATTCAGCAGCTTAAGCCCGTAGACTACCCGAGAAGAGTGGCGTTTTGTCAGGAAATGTTGCGGCGACAAGCTGAAAACGTAGATTTTTTTTAAAACATTTTGTGGATCGACGAATCTCATTTTAAGCAATGTGAAGTTTTCAACATCCACAATTATCATTCACGGAATATACAAAACCCACACCTGACACGGGAATCCAATTTTCAAGACCAATTTAGCGTCAATTTATGGTCAGGCATCTTAAACGGAGAGCTGATTGGACCGTTCGAACTACCTGACTGACTGAACGGCGAAGCCTATTTGCAATTTCTACGAAATGATCTTGACAACTTATTAATAGATGTAAATCTACTAACGCGCAGGAACATGATATTCCAATGCCTCCACTCCATGCCACTTTGCAAGAATTGTAAAGGAGCACTTAAATCAAAAATACCCAGACAAGTGGATCGGCGGTGGAGGACCCATTGCGTGGCCGCCACGTTCCCCCGACTTGAATCCCATTGATTTTTTGTCTGGGGATATTATAAGGAATTAGTTTACGCCAAAGACATAAGTAACGTAGGCAAATTACGAGTTAAATTGAGAGCGGCAGAAGAAACAATAAAAAGTAATAGAACAGCATTCATACGACTGAAAAAAATCTTTCTTAGACGATGCAGAATTTGTATCGACCACGAAGAATTTCGAAAACTTTCTGTAAATAAATAATTTATAATGATTATTTACTATTGTTTAATTTTTTAACCTTCAAATTAACCTCCAAATGTTTATTAAATCGTAGCTTTCCTGCAGTTAATTTTGATAAGTTTACAAACTAATAGACCTTAGAAATAATAAAATAAACAAAAAATTTTTTTTATCATCTGATTACAAATTTGGCTAATTTCAAGAATTTTCCACCTTGCAGTCTTGGAAGGCCGATTTCAGCCAAACTAGCCCATCAAGTGCTACTTTTTTTTTAAATGATTATGAAAGCTTAGAGTCTGAAAAATTCTTGAGACATACTTAGAAATCTTGAAATCACGTGTTTAAATTTTTAATTTCAAGTTGAAAATTTAAATCATAATTCTTCAACAAATTCAAAATTCCTGTTTATATTTGTGATCAGTTCATAGTCTGTGGTTGCGATTGTGTACATTTGGAATTATTTTCCCGCTAAACAGAATATTTTTTCTAATTGTTGTAATTTGTGTTTGTGAATGATTTTTCTTGTTTGAAGCAAATAAATAGATAAATGTGAAAGAAGTGAAGTGAATTTCGCTTGATATCCTCGACGCGTAGATACAACAGAACTGACTAGCAGTTACTTCCAGCAAAGTTGAAAAAATTATAGGTACGAAATTTTAACATGAAAATATGAGTGTAGATAAAGTAGTGTATGCAACTGCATATAATTAGGTATCATATGACAGTTGCATAAACTACTATTATTGTTATTGCGTTTAAATTTATTTCTTTGTAAGAACGTTGTTTATTAACACTAGAGTGGTCGCGCTATGTTTTACTCCTTAAACGGTCGCGCGGGCTACCTGTGTAGCCCATTTGCATTTTAAATTTATAGACTTATTTAAAGATAAAACAAAGAAAAGACTCGAAATATAATGAAAAAATATCTTTATTATTAAAGTAATTTAGAAAACAAAGCAGTTATAAACATTTTTTTTTAAGATTTTAACAAATATTAAAATGTTCTTAAAAATTAACTTAATTGGCACAGACTGAGATCAACCAAACTTAAAACTAATTTTATCTTTAGGAACTTCACAATTTTTGTTTTCATGGTAATGTATACATATGTTTCAAACAAATAAAAGAGTTTAAGTTAGTTTTCCTCGATACATTCGGGGCACAATAATACCAGACAAAATTGTAAAACAGTGTCACAGGCCATCTACGTGTTGTGCGTGTCACATTGTACTGTCTGCACATTTTATCAAAAATATCAACACCACATTTCGTACGATTGTAAAAAGTTATTATTTCTGGTTTTTTGGCCTCACCACTCTCGAGATCTATTTTATCGTCGTTGTGGAGGGTAGAAAGCAACAAAACTAACTTTTTTTTTTTGACACGTAGCTAACCAGTGTGCAGTCGGACTGAAAGCCAAACTTAGACTCGCATATTTCCCTGCCGTGCGTAATCTTGAAAGACTCCGGTATCTCGGGTTTATTTTTTTTTAATGTTCCAACAGTTGTAATTTTCTGAGCAAGTAGTTCTTTACATACCGGCACACTAGTGAACCAATTATCCATCGTTACATTACATCCCAAGCCGTAAAGTGGGCTAAGAATGCGATGAATAATATCTGGAATTTTATTCGACCGTCTGAAAGGGCCTTCTGGTTGCATGCCAGCATAAATTTCAAATTTATACACATAAGGGTACTTGACGTCTACAACCATTATTATTTTTATACCAAATTTGGCTGGCTTGTTTGGCATATACATCACAAAGCCGCAGCGTCCTTTGAATGCTACCAGTTGTTCGTCAATGGTAAGATTATCGCTGGGTGTGTAATATTTCTTACAGTTCTGTTCCATAATAGTCGTGATCTGTCTTATAGGTGCCAGTCGATCAGTTTCCATACGAGCTGGTCTATCTCTTATATCATCAAATCGTAATACACGCAAGAGGAGACGAAATCTTCTCTCTGACATAGTAGTATAAGCCATTTCTATGCCAGAACCTTTTGAGTTATCCCAAATTGATTGAATATTTCTACGACCAGAGTGACAAGTGCCAATCATCAGCAATATGCCTATAAGTGCTCTAATTTCCACTACATCTGTATAAGCTGCATCCCGTTCTCTTTGATATCTACTTTTTATGTTATCAATATAAATGTTTGTTGACTTCACAATAATATCCAAAATATCCGAATCCAAGAAAAGATCGAAACTTTCAAGAGCTGATTTAGCATCTTTTGCTTTACCGATTGGCCCAGGGGGACGAGAAAGAATATTATGTGAACGGGTTCTGGAAGTAGGTGGTGAAAACTTACTCCATTTTGTGCCATTACGAGATGTGCAACTGGACAAAAACGACAGGGGTAAATCGTCATCGCTGTCTGGTTCTTGCTCACTTTCTGAGTTGTGTGGCTCATCATCAGCTACATAGCTACGTTGCACCTCCTCATCCTCACTTTCTGTTAAATTGTCATCAATTTCTTGATGTTCTTGCAACCAACGTTGGATTTGCTCCTCGTACGCGTTTGCAGCCATTATTTCACCTAAAAATATGTCACACTGCTGTATGTTTGTTTCTACAAAACAAAAAAAGAGTATAATATATATTTTTTAACTAATTGATGTTAAAGAGTAATGATAGAATAGAAATAAACACCATACTGAAAATTAAAAAAAATATCAAAAACTTACCTTCAATGGTCGCGCGGGGTACAGGTGTAGCCCAGCAACTTTGACACTGTTTTACTCAAACGTCTGTTAGCTGATACTGTCGGCACGCTACTGAGGGGTGCAGGGGTTCATATTCGAGGAATACATGTGGCGGCGGCGCGTGGGTACGACGCATGAGAGAAAGAGACGACAATATTACACCCTGGGCTACACCTGTAGCCCACGCGAGCGTTCTAGTGTTAAGGGAAGAGATGTAGTACAAGGTGCCTCAAAAAAAAGTTTATATTTAATTAGTTTACTGCGTGAACGCAAAGAATCCGAGGGGCGCGGGGGTTATGTCAATCGGTAGCCTGGCTCTTGGGAGTTCAGTCGCTATGGAGCGTTGTGCTTGCGAGAGTTTTACAAAAACGGTGATTCGGCGACTGTAGCGCGTAGGAGATTCTGCAGTATTCGAGGTTTTCGCCACTCAAATGATGCGCCAAGCATTCCTCTTATTCGAAAATGGGTCAAAGAAGTTTGAAGAGACCGGTACAACGCTGGAAAAACCAAAATCCAATGACCAAGGTCATCAAGTACGGTAGAAAACGTGGAGAGTGTTAATCAGTCTGTTCGTGATGACCCGAACCTTTCAATTCGGAAGCGCGCAAGTGCTTTAAATTGGTGCAAGAATTAAAGCCCCAATATGCCAGTCAGAGGCTTGACTTCGTAAATCAGGCAATTAAGCGCTTTTCAACGTTTACCAACATTTTGTTTTCGGATGAAGCTCATTTTTATCTTAATGTACACGTAATTAAGCAGAATTGCCGCTACTGGAGTGCAACGACTCCGAAACGCAAGCATCAGAAACCCTTCATTCGCTTAAAGTGACCGTATGGGCAGCGATGTCGGCGCGAGGAATGATCGGCCCTTACTTTTTTGAAGACGAAAGGGGGCGTGCAATTACAGTGAATTCAGAGCGTTATGTGAAGATGTTAGACGACTTCTTGGTGCCTGAACTGCAAAACTTTCCTGGCTATAACCAAAGAACATGGTTCCAGCAGGAAGGAGCAACGTCACACACGTCCAATACATCTCTACCACGAGTTCGTAAAACTTTCTAGGGCAAATTGATCTCCTGGAGAGGTGACATAAATTGGCCTCCACGCAGTCCTGATTTAACCCCTATAGACTTTTTCCTATGGGGTTATCTTAAATCTAATGTTTACGCCAATAAACCGACTTTCCTGGTGCGTTTGAAAGAAAATATCCGTCACGAAATGGCAGCCATCACTGAGTCTACCTGCCGAGCCGTCATAAGTAATTTGACTGTTCGATTAAATGAGTGCCGCGAACGCGAGGGTCTACATTTGGACGATATTATTTTTAAGAAAGAAATTCCCAAATTGTGTATTTTAAAAATCAATAAACATTTTTTCGATACACGGCTTACTTTTTTTTTAATCGATCCACTAAATATAAACTTTCTTTTGAGACACCTTGTATATTGTGTAATGTGGGTAAGTGGAATTTATTTATAATAAATCAGTCTGTGACCACCCATCATGTTGTTTACTTCACCGACCACCTACATACAATCAATCAAATAATTGAAAAGCATACCGAATATAATATACCTCTTTAGCTTGCCTTCGTCGATTACTCCAAAGTCTTCGACAGCATATACCACCAATCAATATTTTCAGCAATTGAGTCTTAACAAATAGAACAATCCTACAGAGGTTTGCTTCAAATTATTTACACTAATAGTACTGCAGCAATTAAACTACAGACAACTGGGCCATCATTTACCATTCAGAGAGGAGTGAAACAAGGAGACCCACTTTCCCCCAAACGTTTTACCAGTACCTAGAAAATATAATATATTTCGGCAAATGACTTCCGCTTGGGAGACGAAGGGCATTGTTATGAATGGTAAGAGATTAACTAATCTCCGGCTTGCTGACGATTTTGTGCTATTCGTCCCTACAGTTACCGAGCTACAGCAAATGCTACACGAACTTAACACCGCAAGCCTCGAGGTTGGACTCGAGATGAACATGTCAAAGACCAAACTCATGACGAATGCCATCAAGTATAGGTTAAAGTTAGAAGGGCAGGAGATTGCATTATGTCGATGAGTTTCCTATTTGGGCTAATTAGTTTCCTTCCAGGCGCGACAAGACAAAGAGGTATCACGCCGTATAGATAACGCCTGGAGGAGCTATTGGTCCATGAAATATTATTAAAAAATTAAATGGTATTTTTTTATAATTATCCAATCAGCAAGAAACTCAGCTAAAAAGTTATTTTGACAGCATAATAATTATGTTTTTATTGGCCATAAAATAAAAACATTAGAGGTACCTGGTCAACAACTATATCAAACATTGTCAGAGATTAAGTAAATAGGCTGCGGGAACTGCTTACCATCAGGCAGGCCGCAAGCTTGTTTGCCACATAAATGGTTTAAAAAAAATTGATTTACTTGATAATGGTTATGTTTGCAAAATAAATAGTTTTAGTACAAAATTGTTATTTGGTCAGCAGATACGAGTATCGGTCACATACGGTCGATTCGGAGAAATGCTAAAGCTGACGTACGAGGCATAGTCAGTCTGGCGATGCGGTAAGCAAAAGCGAAGCTCTTGTGTGAGGTTGGGCGATATGAGCTGTGCCGAAGCGATGCTGTTCCCATGTCTACAGTGCATCGAGACTGGGTAGGGACAGCGAGAGGTCGCAGGTGAAGGACCAGGAAGCACGCGTCCGTGCCGACAATGGTCAAGGCTATGACTGCTGTGTGCGGGAGTCAGGTAGGAAAGACGAAATAATCACGTCGGGGTCACTTGGTCACTTTGGCGGTGAAGGGATATGGTAGCCGCCAATGTTAGTAAGCGAAGACGAAGAAGGTGGAAACCGGGTGTTGTGATCAGGGGACGAAGGGTCCGACAGTTGATCGTCGGAAGTTGTATAGGGGAAGGTGGCCTAGAACGGGTAAGTTTCGCGCGAGTATAAAAAAAACTAGAAATGTGGTGAATATCTTAGCTTGATTTAGTTTATAAGATAGGATGTTTATTAAACTTGAAAATAAATCACAATTTTAAAGCATAATCTATCAAATATTTTATAAATAAATAAAATAAGAAACCTCTAAAAAGAACCGTTTTGCCCGTATATGAGCCTAAAACGGGTATCTGGTTTGGGCAAAACGGGTAGACGTCATGATTTTTAGGATAAGTAAATCAAACTTAAAATCTAACAAGTAGGAAAAAATACTTTACCTACCGACTATAGTTTATCATTTCGACTGTAAGCATTTAACATGTTGTTTACTGTGAAATTCAAACTTAAAAACCTCAAGCACCTAACAAAATCAACCTTTCTATAGATGTAATATTAATAGCTACAGGAGTTGTAGATCAAAATACCTCTCCAAAGTACTCCTTTGAGGTATTTTTACAATATAAATTAAAAAAACAAGTTCTTCATGTAATCCATTTTGTATTAAATTATTCATACAAAACCATACCCGTTTTTCCCTACCCGTTTTGCCCAATAGCACATATATTTGTAAAATAATTAAAGACTTCAAAATGAAAGGCAATCCGAGATAACTCTTTGTCTTAATATAAAGTTAGATAGCGCTAAAATATAAGCGCAATATGTGCTAATTATAAAGGTTTTCGACTAATCAAGGAATACATATCTTAATATTTTTCAAGAAAAGCACTAAAAAACTTTCGTTACACATACAACCGCCATTAAGCGGCTCCGATGCCCGAGCAAAACGGATCGAAACTCGTCATCATTCGGCTACTTTCGGAACATGCACCCGTCGGCACTACTTATTGACATGGCAGCGTACGAGCGCTTGTAACGTAACACTGTCCGACGGACAGTGCCAGGCTCAGTTAATAATAAAAACAACGAATATCAGGGTAATGGGTTTATGTACAATCAGTCCAGAAACTACAATCTACAAAACAAGAAATTTATAAAAATAATTTAAAATGTTAAAAGTACGAAAGTTTATACGAAAGTCCACAACTTATGCCCGGGCTGGATCACTAGGTTCACTGTTGGCCGAAAAGTACAGGTTGCAGATTGACTCGACAGACTATTTAATTTAGAAAACTTCGAGGATAAACTTTTATGCAGTCACGTGCATAATTTGACCGGTCAACTGGTATTTAATTTGGTATTTATTGGTTTCTGAAGATAGCTTCTTCTAGCTATGATACTGATCCACCTTCTAGTTCGAAGGCTGGGAGAACTCTGCCCACTCATCCGCTGCACTCTCTAACGAAGGCTCGGGTCTTCACTTAAACACGTTAGAGAACGCATTTGGCACAAAAGAAGATATAGTCTTTATGCCCAGTACTCATAGTCGACCAGCCAGTTTCCGAAGTGGTCGATATTTATTTTCGGACGACCTCGTGTTTAGCAGCCAAGGATATAATCCATGAAGACATGATGAAGAATTGGATCCAGCAATTATCTAGAATAAGGGGAGCACAAAAAAGATTAAAATCTCCGCCGACTATGAACTGTGTCCGCATGACAACATATGACATATAAAGAATAAAATAGTAAAAGATGAACGTTAATTTGGAAAATGTGATATTTTAAATACTAAATCAAATATTTGCCACGAAAGAAACCTTCTAATGTGATGGAAAAATGACCCCCGTGGCATGGGGGCAAACTTGGATTCATAAAAAAAAGGAAAACAAGAAGATACAACGGTAAGAATCCAGACACACACCCCAATACCCTTGTATTTGTCCAAAAACCCTCATTACTTTTACCAATTGGATATTTAGGAAACGAGAGATCATTTCCCCAAAAGAAAATACTCTAATCGAAGTTCGATTCGATTCAAAATATTTGTAGAACGTAATTACAACGTAGTCAGAATTTACAGTATTAACTAATTTTCCAGGCAAAGATGATGAGCATTCAGAGCCTGAAGGGCCAAACCCAAGAATATAACAATTATATGTATAAAAATTGACAATAAAAGTGTCAACGTGCTGAACAGTTATTTGAACAGGAGTAACAGTAAGTACAGCTTCAGGGCAAGACCCTACACGCTTACCCGTATTAGGCGGGTCACCCATTTTAGGCCACCTTAGTCTACATGCCGCGGAAGTTGACACACTTCGCTAGCGTGATGTAGGATTGTCAGCACCATCTATATGCGGATGTTTGCCAACTTTGTGTTCGTGTACTCCTAATATAGACATAGACATAGACGTATATTTATTTGGTCCAATAACACATAACAAAAAACTTAAAACTAACATAATAAGTACATTATAAGGAAGCAGGGCGATGCATCATCGGACCAAATTGGACCAGCCTCAGCTTAATGCTATGAATGGCAGCAGCCAAATACAGCGCTGGTTTTCAGACTGACACATAATAGAGCTCGATGCGCGCACGACGCGAACGACGTACTAATACAGAAATTATATTAATACTAATATATATAATACAAAATAAAAGAAATATATATTTATAGATGTAGGACGTGTAACTTAATAGGGGAGAAATAATTATATATACCTTATTTTTAATGAAAACCAATAAATAATTTAGTGTAATAAAAGCAAACATTAAACACTACTTTTTTATTACAAAACGCTGTTTCTAACTGGACAAAATGGCTAAAATCAAAATAATAAATAAGCGATAAACGCAATCGCATCCTGGCTAAGTAAGTGGGACGTACGCGCGTACCAGGGACCAAATCTTTTTGATAGTTTATAAGAAAACTTATTATATGTTTTAAAAAAAATACCTTTATTTAAAATAACGAACAGGAGATGGAATATTGTTCCAGCACCGCATTGCTAAATACCTAAAATTGCCACGGAATGCCATAGTATGGTGCTGGTATGCAACTAATAAATGCACTGCCCGTAGTGCGATCGATCGAGAACTACAATCACTTTTAGATTTTAATTTTCTAAACAAGTAATTCGGTACCTCATGCTTCACGATACCAAAGATTAAAGTGGCTAGATGGAGTTCTCTTCTAAGAGTCATTTTTAAAATGTTAGCGCTATTAAGAAACGGGGTCACATGTGTTCGAGAGGAATACTGAAACAAAAACGTGCACAGGCGTTCTGTACTCTCTGCACCACACGTTAAGTGTGGGTCAGCAGATACGGACCATAGACAGTGTCAGCATAATTTAACTTGGACAGGACTAATGCGTCACACAACCGTATCCTGAGTCCAACCGAAAGATAATCGCGGATACGGTACACAATTTTAAGATGGTAGAAACAATTACGAGCAATTTCTTGTAGATGACTTTCGAAATGCAAATTTTCATCAAATAAAAGGCCTAAGTTACGTGCTTCAGAAACGCGCTCCACCTATACTCCACATAACGTCACACAAGAGTTACGACTGGCATTTTGCTGATCTGAGACTTGGACCCCAGAATCAATATTTAGTTTTAGTAGGGTTAAGTACCAAAGCATTAGCCTCAGACCAGACAGCAATTCATAGTAGATCCTCCTCAATTAATGTGACTGAATTTTCTGTGTCTCGTTGATGAAACGATGTACAAATTTGGGTGTCATCGGCGTAGAGATGATAGTTACAGTTCAAAACTTCGCCCTCAAGGTCTGCTGTATACAAAGTGAACAAAACAGGTCCCAAAATGGACCCCTGTGGCACGTCTCTGTTCATTAAACATGGGTCAGAAAAAGAACTGCTGCCCCGTTCACCTGTTACATTTACCATTTGCGTCCGATCACAGAGATAGCTGGCGAACCAATTGATTGCGTCAGAGTCAAAACCATAGAATTTCATTTTTGCGATCAAAGTGGGAATATTGATTGCGTCAAATGCCCTAGAAAAATCCAGCAAGACCAACATTGAACCCTTGCCCTCATCTTGTGCAGCTAATATCTCGTCAACGACGTCAATAAGAGCTGTGGATGTACTGCGGCGTTTACGGAATCCGGACTGATAATCTGGGAGTATTTTGGACTTTTCCAGATACTCTGTCAGCTGCAGATAGACGGCTCTCTCTAACACTTTCGAGGGACAAGGGAGTATGCTAATGGTTCTCAAATCCTTTAAACTTAAGACTTCCTGCTTTTTAGGAATAGGCGTTACCAGAGCTGTTTTCCAAGATCGAGGAAAGGTAGCGGAAACAAATGAGCGATTAATAATTTCACGGATAACTGGTAAACTATAAGGAAGTGTGAGAAGCAGCATATCTAAAGATATACCATTAGCACCACTGGCATTTGATTTTAATGATAATAGGGGAGCGTCATCAACTGGCTGTAAACGAAAAACTGCGTCACTGTGTTTTCCAAGTTCAAAAGAGGATAGGTACATTAGCAAAGTGTGCGTTGACCCGATTGACATCAGAAATATGGTCAGGCAGAACGGTATCAGTTCTGCGACCACTGACGTCGAGCGTCTTTTTTAGATTTTTCCAGAGGGGTCTAGGAGAAGATAAATTAATATTAATATACTGAAATATGCCACCTTTTCACTTGAAATTGCATTATATACACACTTTTTGAGGTCTTTATAATATGACATATGTGACTCCTTCCCCGTACGACGACTCCTGGAGTGAGCCTCATTACGAAGACGGACCATTTTTTAAATAGTGGGTGTGATCTAGGGTAGACCTCTCTCTTTAACAGAGGCTGAGACCACCGGGGCGAACGAATCATACAATAATATTAATGTTTCAGTGAACGTATCCACTAGCAAGTTAATATCCTGTAGAGAGATCATGGCATTCCAATCCGTGCAGCGGAGGGCACGGTCGAAGGCTGACTCGTCAATAGATGTCAATGGACGGTAGGCTATGTAACGCAATGGTGCTTTAGGTTTGCGAATATTAACTTCACAGGTAATAAAGCTGTGATTACTGAGACTGGGGTTGAAATTGACAGACACATTCGAAACAATAGTATCACTGCAAACGAGATCCAAACAGGTTTCACTGTGATCGGTAAAGTGTGTGGGCACATTTACATGTTGCGTCAAATTAGAATATTAAAGAAACGATTTTAATTTGGCGTATTTCGAGTCATCTACCAATGCATTAATATTAAAATCTCCAATAAGAAATATGTGATCGTATTGCGACAGTGTCAAAATAGTGTCCGTAAGCGCATCCAGAAAGTCTTCGATATTTAGCCACGGAGGACGATACGCCGCACAGTGGGCTGAAAATCGAGCTTCATAGACATAGGCAACTCAACTTTTAATGTGTCGTTTTTTTGGCGGGAATTGCTTCCATGAGCTATAACTATACATAAAAATGTTATCCGAGTTAACTCTGCGCAAAAACAAATGAATTATATTTTTTTTACGAAAAAAATGTATGGAGCCAATATGAAAAATCCAATTATCTCTGAAACCGCTAGGAAAACCGTAATATCCTTACAGATGGTTATAAAACTAATTATTCATGATTTTTTGACATGCTCCATATAACGGTTACTGCTGCAGAATTTTTTTTAAAAATCGTCGAAATATTTTATTTATTTATTTATACACGGTTCCTTTCGGTGAGAATTTAGCAACACGTTAAATCATATAGTATTAGGCTTGGTTCCTAGAAATAGTAGGTAGATGTAGGTAGGGTAAATTCTCACCGAAAGGAACCGTTTATAAATAAATAAATAAAATATTTAGAAGATTTTTAAAAAAAAATCTGCAGCAGTAACCGTTATATGGAGTATGTCAAAAAATCATGAATAATTAGTTTTATAACCATCTATAAGAATATTACGAAAAAAATGTATGGAGCCAATATGAAAAATCAAATTATCTCTGAAATATTTTGCTTGGTTATAAAACTAATTATTCATGATTTTTTGACATACTCCATATAACGGTTACAGCTGCAGATTTTTTTTTTAAATTATTGAAAAAAAGTATTTTCAAATTTTAAATGGTAGGCAAATATATTTGCTCAAATGTTTAAAAAGGTATATATATAATAGGTATATGTATATAAAAACCGTTTAATCAAATTGATAATTGTTTATATTGATAATTTACATTTATATAAAATGGTGGGTTACAAAAATGTGGTTTTTATTAATATAATATGTATTGATAATAAAAAGATAGTAATTTATAATATCTTACAAACTATTGATAAGAAGAAACTTAACTTCTTCACTTTTTATTATTATGTACAAGTAATAAGAAATAAGGAATAACAATAGCATGCAATAATATTATTGAAATAAAAAAAATAACAAAAAATAATTAAATATGACTTAATCTAAAACACATTATTCAGTTTATTCATTTTCCTTATCACTCTCGTCGTCTTGGGTATCCATTTCTGAGTCATAATGCACATTGGAAACATCTAGAAACTCAAAGTCAGTTTCTCGAAACTGAATTATCTCGAGAGTTTCAGAAAAATACTGCTGCCTTTTCTTGGTATCTAACTTGGGCCTTTGTGCACTTATTATAGGATCTGAAGAAATAATAAGCATATTAAGGATATCTTGATTACTATCTTGCCTGTTCTTTTTCCGCGAATGATGTTCTCGAAACCTTCTAAAATCTTTATTTCGAGCTTCTGATGCTTCTTCTGAGAGACTTCCAATCGGTACAATATCATTATTTTGGATTATATCTGCCCCGTGTATAAGTATTTTATGGACGGTTGAAGACATATAATACCAGTCATATAACTCCACGTACTTTTCTGCGGTTTGGCGAGCATAATCTTTGAACTTACTGACATCGATGTTCTCACCCGAAGTGATTGTTTGCAAAATTACAGCAAATCTTCTTACAAGTTCTTCATCCAACCCGGTAATGGCTGCAGTTTTATTTGGGAATTCAAAGAACCTTCTTGCTGTATTTCCGTCATTGGTAGTTCCCGAGCCTTGTTTTACGATGTCAATCAAAAGATTGAGTTCATTTTTGAACTTATCCTGGATAATCTTTTTTCTTCTTTTTAACATTTCTTTGTGCTCATTTCCTCTCGCTGCCCACTCTTTGAAATCAAGTCTGTACGAAATATGTAACAAACATTCCATACAATTAATACGGGCGTGTAGAGATGACAACCCAAATTCGTAAACGGCAGCGGACACGGTCTTTGACGTCACAGCATCCAAACGGTTCATTTCAGTTGGTTTTGCTAAACACAGATAGCATGATGAATTTGATCTGGCATCAGATAGGTACGTGCAGACTTTAGCATCGATCATTGTCATCATCAGTTGATGGTTCACCTTATTTCCATTATTGCACTCTGTGGGAATAAGAGCCTTGATTTCATCATCCATGTGTCTTTTATTATCAATGACGACTGCTTCGCTCTCCTTCACAAAAGTAAACTGAACTGGGCGACAATACACCGCTGAGCACGGTTTCGGGTTCGTCCATAAAGTGTTGTCTCCATCAGTCAGTTTAAGTGGCACTAAGGACGTCATAAAAATGCTGGAATCATCTTGCTCACCCTCCATTTTCTGCTTGTATCGGCTTTGGTTTGAAGCACCATCAAATCCCCACTTTGATATCAGTTTCAAATGTTTATTTTGCACATTGTTAGAAAGAGTGTGGAGGATTCTCTTCACTGTGATGTCAAGTAAACTTTGAAGTGTAATCCTGGCTGATGAATCCGTCACCGACACTGCTTGCTTTGGCGGATAGCATTCAAGCTTCGCTTGTTGCACTTTATAGTACGATGGATAAATGTCCTTAGCACCTTCTCTAATGGCCGTCTCTCGCAATGTGATATATTGCCACTTCGATAGTTTTAAAGAGAGCAATAATCCAAGCGCTTTTTCTGGGGTAAATATATCAGTTTTCACAGTTTTTTTTATTGATTCCTTAATTTGACCAGCTGCTTCAGGATTTTTTAATATATATTCGATGACAGATGCGATATCCTCGTGGCCTTTCTCTTTTAAACGTAGTGCAGCTGTATATGCCAATTCACTTGGGTCTTCGTCTTTATGATCATCAGATCTTCTCTTTTTCTGTTTGCTTCCTAGATCTTCAAAAGGTTTTCGAAGTATCTTGGTCATTGTTCCAACAGAGGATGATGTCGATGGCTCTGGTGAGACTGGTCGTTCATCAACAGTTGCTTCTTGAGTGTTTAACATTGTTTGTACGCAACTTGGCCAATCGATATTTGCTTGTAGCCAATTATCGTACTGTTTTCTGAATGTATCTTTAATTCGGTGAGATCTCTGCCATCTCTGTGATGCAGCTCGTGTGAATTTCCGACAAAATTCTTTTAAAGTCACACAATCTTCGGCACCAATGCAATCGCCTAAGCGAGACATAACTGCACCAAACAATACTTTATAGTCAAATGAAGTACTTTCACTTTTTAGAAGAACAAACAAGTCTAAATTAGTTATTAAACTTTCCATTCTAACACTTTTCAGTCGCAGGACAAATGTAATGTTAACGGTTACAAAGTTTTGTAAATACTAAATTATAACACAAAATTTTAGTCCTTTTATTGTAGTGGTCGCTCATTAAGGGTAGTTAACTAATGATCATCATTAAGGGTAGTTAACTAATGATCATTAGGTAACTACCCTTAATGAGGGTAGTAATTAACTAATGAGCGACCACTACAATAAAAGGACTAAAATTTTGTGTTATAATTTAGTATTTACAAAACTTTGTAACCGTTAACATTACATTTGTCCTGCGACTGAAAAGTGTTAGAATGGAAAGTTTAATAACTAATTTAGACTTGTTTGTTCTTCTAAAAAGTGAAAGTACTTCATTTGACTATAAAGTATTGTTTGGTGCAGTTATGTCTCGCTTAGGCGATTGCATTGGTGCCGAAGATTGTGTGACTTTAAAAGAATTTTGTCGGAAATTCACACGAGCTGCATCACAGAGATGGCAGAGATCTCACCGAATTAAAGATACATTCAGAAAACAGTACGATAATTGGCTACAAGCAAATATCGATTGGCCAAGTTGCGTACAAACAATGTTAAACACTCAAGAAGCAACTGTTGATGAACGACCAGTCTCACCAGAGCCATCGACATCATCCTCTGTTGGAACAATGACCAAGATACTTCGAAAACCTTTTGAAGATCTAGGAAGCAAACAGAAAAAGAGAAGATCTGATGATCATAAAGACGAAGACCCAAGTGAATTGGCATATACAGCTGCACTACGTTTAAAAGAGAAAGGCCACGAGGATATCGCATCTGTCATCGAATATATATTAAAAAATCCTGAAGCAGCTGGTCAAATTAAGGAATCAATAAAAAAAACTGTGAAAACTGATATATTTACCCCAGAAAAAGCGCTTGGATTATTGCTCTCTTTAAAACTATCGAAGTGGCAATATATCACATTGCGAGAGACGGCCATTAGAGAAGGTGCTAAGGACATTTATCCATCGTACTATAAAGTGCAACAAGCGAAGCTTGAATGCTATCCGCCAAAGCAAGCAGTGTCGGTGACGGATTCATCAGCCAGGATTACACTTCAAAGTTTACTTGACATCACAGTGAAGAGAATCCTCCACACTCTTTCTAACAATGTGCAAAATAAACATTTGAAACTGATATCAAAGTGGGGATTTGATGGTGCTTCAAACCAAAGCCGATACAAGCAGAAAATGGAGGGTGAGCAAGATGATTCCAGCATTTTTATGACGTCCTTAGTGCCACTTAAACTGACTGATGGAGACAACACTTTATGGACGAACCCGAAACCGTGCTCAGCGGTGTATTGTCGCCCAGTTCAGTTTACTTTTGTGAAGGAGAGCGAAGCAGTCGTCATTGATAATAAAAGACACATGGATGATGAAATCAAGGCTCTTATTCCCACAGAGTGCAATAATGGAAATAAGGTGAACCATCAACTGATGATGACAATGATCGATGCTAAAGTCTGCACGTACCTATCTGATGCCAGATCAAATTCATCATGCTATCTGTGTTTAGCAAAACCAACTGAAATGAACCGTTTGGATGCTGTGACGTCAAAGACCGTGTCCGCTGCCGTTTACGAATTTGGGTTGTCATCTCTACACGCCCGTATTAATTGTATGGAATGTTTGTTACATATTTCGTACAGACTTGATTTCAAAGAGTGGGCAGCGAGAGGAAATGAGCACAAAGAAATGTTAAAAAGAAGAAAAAAGATTATCCAGGATAAGTTCAAAAATGAACTCAATCTTTTGATTGACATCGTAAAACAAGGCTCGGGAACTACCAATGACGGAAATACAGCAAGAAGGTTCTTTGAATTCCCAAATAAAACTGCAGCCATTACCGGGTTGGATGAAGAACTTGTAAGAAGATTTGCTGTAATTTTGCAAACAATCACTTCGGGTGAGAACATCGATGTCAGTAAGTTCAAAGATTATGCTCGCCAAACCGCAGAAAAGTACGTGGAGTTATATGACTGGTATTATATGTCTTCAACCGTCCATAAAATACTTATACACGGGGCAGATATAATCCAAAATAATGATATTGTACCGATTGGAAGTCTCTCAGAAGAAGCATCAGAAGCTCGAAATAAAGATTTTAGAAGGTTTCGAGAACATCATTCGCGGAAAAAGAACAGGCAAGATAGTAATCAAGATATCCTTAATATGCTTATTATTTCTTCAGATCCTATAATAAGTGCACAAAGGCCCAAGTTAGATACCAAGAAAAGGCAGCAGTATTTTTCTGAAACTCTCGAGATAATTCAGTTTCGAGAAACTGACTTTGAGTTTCTAGATGTTTCCAATGTGCATTATGACTCAGAAATGGATACCCAAGACGACGAGAGTGATAAGGAAAATGAATAAACTGAATAATGTGTTTTAGATTAAGTCATATTTAATTATTTTTTGTTATTTTTTTTATTTCAATAATATTATTGCATGCTATTGTTATTCCTTATTTCTTATTACTTGTACATAATAATAAAAAGTGAAGAAGTTAAGTTTCTTCTTATCAATAGTTTGTAAGATATTATAAATTACTATCTTTTTATTATCAATACATATTATATTAATAAAAACCACATTTTTGTAACCCACCATTTTATATAAATGTAAATTATCAATATAAACAATTATCAATTTGATTAAACGGTTTTTATATACATATACCTATTATATATATACCTACTAAACATTTGAGCAAATATATTTGCCTACCATTTAAAATTTGAAAATACTTTTTTTCAATAATTTAAAAAAAAAATCTGCAGCTGTAACCGTTATATGGAGTATGTCAAAAAATCATGAATAATTAGTTTTATAACCAAGCAAAATATTTCAGAGATAATTTGATTTTTCATATTGGCTCCATACATTTTTTTCGTAATATTCTTATAGATGGTTATAAAACTAATTATTCATGATTTTTTGACATACTCCATATAACGGTTACTGCTGCAGATTTTTTTTTAAAAATCTTCTAAATATTTTATTTATTTATTTATAAACGGTTCCTTTCGGTGAGAATTTACCCTACCTACATCTACCTACTATTTCTAGGAACCAAGCCTAATACTATATGATTTAACGTGTTGCTAAATTCTCACCGAAAGGAACCGTGTATAAATAAATAAATAAAATATTTCGACGATTTTTAAAAAAAATTCTGCAGCAGTAACCGTTATATGGAGCATGTCAAAAAATCATGAATAATTAGTTTTATAACCATCTGTAAGGATATTACGGTTTTCCTAGCGGTTTCAGAGATAATTGGATTTTTCATATTGGCTCCATACATTTTTTTCGTAAAAAAAATATAATTCATTTGTTTTTGCGCAGAGTTAACTCGGATAACATTTTTATGTATAGTTATAGCTCATGGAAGCAATTCCCGCCAAAAAAACGACACATTAAAAGTTGAGTTGCCTATGTCTATGAAGCTCGATTTTCAGCCCACTGTGCGCCGTACCAACCACAACTTTCTTACGATTAATAGTAGTTTAGATCTACATATGTTCAACGGCAGGGGCTGCGGCGAACGGGCACTCGCGCACACGTAGTCCGCGCCGCCAAAGGTAGAAGCCCACTCCGCCACTGCGAGCGCGGATCTCGGGCGGTCGCGCCGTCGCGGCCGGTGCAGTCTGTAGCCAACCATGGAGGGTGCACGACGCTGTTCGCCGTCCCTCAGCCAAGTCTTGTTCATTGCCATTATATCGACTGCATGGTGCTCCATAGCTATAATAAATTCGTCATGTGATGTGCCTAAAGAGCCAGGATTTAGAAAACCAAGCTTTAATTGTGTTATTTTATGTGCCATTGTTAATAATAGAAAAGTAGCTATTTGTTGGCGCCAGCGTGTTTGTCATTGTGCGAGGTATATAACATATAATAGGCAATAGATGAGGCCTTGAGGCAAATGGATACATAATATGGAAGACTGTAAATATGATAACATCAAATACAGTGTATGACATGAGTTCAGGGGATGGCATCGGCGTTTACTTGATAATAAAATAATAAAAATATAGATAATGTAGAAATAAGTGGTAGTGGCGTGACTTATATCTAGGAAAAAAGTGCAAAGGTGTGTAACGTTAAGGTTATTATGATGTAAACAGAATACTAGTACTTTTAATTTAGTAGATATGAGGCCGTGCGTCGCATCACTATGAAAAAGCTTAAACCTATGCTGCATCGCCCGCCAATAAGCAAATAGGTTAGAATGTAAAACACACATTTGAGCAAGTAAGGTGAGCTATAACTCAGCGAAAGCAGGAGCGACGGATAGCAATAAAAAACACTTAGATAAAAACCGACTCAATGTCCTCCTCTGTACGCAGCCGCCGGGCTTCTTCATCCTTGGACCGTCGAACATAAATTCGCCCATTGCGCGTCCACACGTATCTTCACTTCATTCTTGATGCAGCTTGACGGGCCAAATAGAATAGGTGGCGGTTATGGGCCGTGAGGCGTTCTTTAACAAAGAACTTAGACGGCAGGTCGGGAAGTTGCATGCCGGCGGTATCCGCTCCACGACGGACCCGAGCCTCCCGCCTCCAGCCGCACCACCACGGGCCGGGGCCCCTTCCCGCTTCCATCTTCCGGCATCGACGCTCGACGACGACGGGGTCCAGCACGCTCTGCGCTCACTATGTCGTTCCTGTCCAGTGAGACACACAACTTGCTAGCCACTAGTGCAACCAAGTGATAAGGGTTCTCGCCATCCTGTTCGGGCAACCCTGAAATTTCGACGTCCGCGAGTAGAATTTCCTGGTCTCTGTCATTAATTTCCGACTTCAGCCGATGAACCGTTTCTGTGAGAGATTGGGCTTCAGTAATTGCTCCGGCTCCGGCTTGCTGTTCCAGAACAGACACCCTGGACTCTACTGTATCTATGCGACTGTTGAGCAGACCAATGGAGCTGATTAATTCGTCAAACCTGGATACAAACTTCATCATCCGGCCGACAACTCGACGCGAAATAAATGGAGCTCACTGTCCACACTGCTCTCTTTGCTCGGGCTGATCTCCTGCTCAGGCCCCGGAGTACCAATAAGCGCTTCACTAGTCTCCGGCTCAGGACCTTTAGAGTCAATAAAGAGTCTACTGGATACATGATCATTACTTATAAAGCCGGTAACTGATAGATGTCGCTACAAGTAGAATATTGTGTGGCTCTGGCTTCAACATGTGAGAACGCGCGCTCTTACGCCTGCGCTAGACAGCTGCTACGCGAGTGTTGTTCTAATGCTGCTAGCAAACGGCAGTTACTGTCTCTGTTAAAAAATTTCCTAATCAAACTATGTCTTTAAAATCAGCAATTTAGGTAAAGTATTTTAGATCATCATCATCATCGTTCTAGGGCCTATCCTGGCCTCTGCCAGGATCCGCTCTCCTACCCATTCTTCTCCACTTCACCCGGTCTTCGGCATCCTCGCATCGTAAGTATTGTAGATAATATTGTAAACGTGAACGTTAACTAATTTATCAATATTATTGCGATTAACAGGTAGTAAGTAGGTCGAAAGATTCGAAAGAACGTTTCTCGCTCATACGATTCGGATGTGGAATGAGCTCCCAGCCACAGTGTTTCCTTTGGACTATAACATGGGATCGTTCAAGAGGTATATTAGAGGTTTCCTTAGAGGCGGGCAACGCTTGGTAGCACCCCTGGTGTTGCTGATGACCATAGGCGGCGGTGAACGCTTTCCATCAGGTGGCCCGCATGCCTGTTTGTCTGCCGGATAACATAAAATAAGAAAAAAGTGTTTTTCATAAAATTGAGAACGGATTAAAATGCTCTATTCTGAATTTTTGAAGTAAATAAATATTGATAAATCCTTATAGTTCGCGTTCATATCTACAATATTGTCTAAAAATTTTTCCCGGAGACTTCATAGGAGTAGTCAAATTTTTCAAAGTGAGGAACGCCATTTCGGACGTGCGACTAGTGAGGATACGTTCATAGCGAACAATAATTCATATAAAATCAGTCCAGTGCACGCATAAACTAAGGACGCCTCTGAAAATGTTATTCATTTGGGCAATTTGTTTTAATATTCCCCCGCATACACATGTGTCGCCATATCCTAATAATGCTGATATCTTAAAATTTACTCTTAGGATGAACTACATCTCGCTGTTTTAATCTATGGCATGGTGAAGGACGGGGTTCCGGAATACTTGTCCGAAAAATTTACATAGAAAGAAAGTTCGCGATCTGTGCGTGCTGCGTGCAGTGTATTAGTCTCATTCATGGCTTGCCGTGGTAGTTTTCGGTACTCGGCGACCAGATACTGGAACAATAGGCACTAGGCCTTACAGCCTGGTTCACGAGTACGTCCTTTCTACGTACCCAGAATGTGAGTGCATCTACAGCTTTAGTGAGGAAGCTGAAATGTTTTATTTATTTTATTAGTTTAAGTATTCGGAGCTGTATAACATGCTTTATGTATAATCTAATACTTGTGTGTACCATATATTCATATAAAAATATTGTATGTAAGTACTTCGACCGTCGTACATAGTACGCGCATCGAACTTTGGATCAGCCTGAAAATCAGCACTGTCAAAGTCAAAGTCAAGTCAAATAATTTTAATTCAGTTTAGGTTTACAAAACTCTTATGAGCATCTTTTAAATACAAAATTATGTTTTACAAAATACATTTAGAAAAATGGGGCTACGGGCCATTGAGCCGGTGTGCGTTCCAGACGTTATTGGTCCTTGGATTGGACTGACTGTCACTTTGACAGTGACTTACCGCCCGAATCAACAGTGCAAGGTGCCGCGCCGCGTGTTTCCCTTTCGTACACATACGAAGCAAATATTATACGAACACAATTTTCTTTTTATATGTATCAAAGGTCATACCTGTGATAATAATTAATGGTTAAATCACAACCATACGTATTTTCTGGTAGGTACATACTGCATACCTGTGAATATACAACAATGTTACATTTTAATAAAGTGAACATAACCTAATTAATTAACAGTGCATTTATATTTTAGCTCGTTTATGAATGAAATACAATAAAAGGGAATGAGTCTTGCAAATCATGACTTGAGACTTCCGTAATACTTGATAGATGACATAATGGAATTTACGTAAGTTTTCTCGTTCTAATTTACATTCAAATTTGACCAAATACACGATTCTATGAATCAATTAATCTAATATTACAAATGTCAATAGTTTATTCACTCAAATTACAATACAATAAATAACATTAAATGATTAAATTGAAATTACCCATTATGATTAAATGTCAAGATAATATTATATTTATGAATATCAACATGTAAAATTAGAATTAAATTAATGAAAATAATAATGCTCATTTCAGGTTCAGGTTTAATGTGATTGGCCTTCATAGCATGACGCTGAGCCTGGTCCAGTTTGGTCCGAGGTCATATCGCCCTACCTTCCTTTTATGCAAATTAGGTTTTAATTATTTTTATGTGTATTTGAGCCAAATAAAGATTTGTCTATGTCTAAAAGTTTGAATAATCATTCAGGTATACATAAATGAGTTTATTTAAGTATACCTAAATGATTGCGTGTTTTCCTAACAATAAAATATATATTGGTTTTTAGAGGAGGTAATATTTTGGCTACTAGTTCCTAAAAATCTAAAGGACTGTTTTGAAGCCAGCGAAAAATGATATTAACAAATAAGTCGATATTAAGTGAAAATAAAACGAACAATGACAGGTTCCTTGGAATTGACATTACATTGAATATGATTACTATTAGAAGCAATTCCATTAGAACATGTTTAATGTGTTATTAAAAATTTCAATTAAAATATTGAACACCTTGAAAATGTAATCAAGCACGAAGGACACAAAGTTTTTCTTTATCGATAAAATGTAAATTACTGTTCACTTTATTTCAATACCCTTGGCGTTTCATACATTCGGAAATATGAGAATAATTAATCAGTTTATATTATTAGAAATTATTTTCAGTGTACACAGAAAAAATTGTGACTACGGCAGACTAAAAAGAATTTTCGCAAGCATGACTGTGCTCTGCAACCTAATCGTAATTGTCATTAATCTCAATGCTTATTTTAATCAATCTGCGCACACAATGACTCCATATTTCTTCTATAATGTTATCATTGAGTCTTTGTCGACAATGCTGCTTGCGTACATACATTCTAGTAAAACCACCGCCCTAATCGAAAATTTATATTCGAACCATCTCCAGTTCAGCAAAAACATTGTTTACTCCAAAACAATCGCTGATACTCGATTTTTCATATTAATTGAATGCTTATTATTTATACTTATTCGCTTTTTAACTTATCTTTATTATAAGGGTAATTTAGCATTGCTTAGTTTCAATAAAAGCGAATATTTTGAGCTGCTCTTGCATTTCAATTTCTTGTACTGCTATCTCAGAAATACAGTCGAACACTTTGTACTGATAGTCTTTTTGCGCATCATATCCGCACAAATGAAACATGTTGCTGAGCTAGTGAAGAAAAGAAATGAACTAAAATTTGGAAAAGTTCGAGATGTTAATCCTCTGTTGGATGATTGGTGTGCAATATACACGAAACTGTCTGACGCTTCCAAGTTGTACAACGCCGTATTTGGATTGCAGGTAATATCTGTAATAAGACTAATAACAAGTATAGTGCTTACTTCAGTAGCGTATTGCCATATTTTTACAAGGATTTCGCATCGCCACTTTACACCGAAACAACTCCCTGGCCTCGCATATACACAATATACATACACAATATCTTCGTGCAACTTTTTTTTTTCTAGCCATTTCTTTCTGTCTTTCATCTCAATTTCCCTTTGTCTATTGGTGCCACTACATTATCTTCCATACCACACTTTTTACTGAAAACTTTATTATAAGTATGTAAAACTAATTTTCTCGTAATTATTGAAAACGCTTTAAAAACTTTACATGTTGCAGATTACAGTAAAGTTAACAACGATGATTTTCTACACCATCTCTTTTATATATTTCCTTATTTCGGTAATTATGCCTTCCATTTTATTGCTTTAATAGACATTAAGATAGTTTTGCTTCTCGTAACTGAAAGAAAACAGGAACCTAATATATTAGCACACGTCACACAATATTAATAATTTAAGTCAAAACGATCCAAGGTTAGATTTAAAAATCCTCCACATTAATGAAGAGCTTACTTATAATCTCTATTGTTGGCAAAGTCTGATTGGAAATTCGCAATGTTATTAATAAAAGTCACCAGAAAGCGCTTCTACACAGTATGGAAGACTGCCCCAAATATGTTTATCGACTTAAACGTTCATGGAAACTGAATAATGACCCAGTTTGACACTTTGAAGGGCCGCCACAATAAAACTTCGTCCATGCACCGCAGTCGAGGTTGTCGCTTTTTCTACATAAAAAGAGCATATTTTCTTTTAAAATGTTTAAGGATAAAAACGATCCTATACGAAGTGCTGTATACGCGCTCTCTCTGTTCCTTCACGGCTTCTCTTTCGCGAGGCTGCTGACAGCGGCCTCGAGGCAACAGCGACAGTCGGACACGTTCCAACGAAGAATCTGTCGACTCCTCACTTTGTCGTCAAGTTAGTATTATTAAAATATAATAGACTGTCCCGACGCCCGGCTTCTACGTTGATATTGATATCAAGCTCGTGGTTCGAGGCATTTCTAAGCTTAAATAGACGTACACGAGACCTTGCTGCAACTGTGTATTAGTGGTGCGTTCATAAGATTTGGAGGCACCCTTAGGGGAAGGGGTATCGCTTTGAAATACCTGAGATCCTACCTTAACATCGTGAATATCGTGAGGAAGTGTAAAAAAAGAGTAACAGTGCTGAAAGTATGATGGAGTGAAGCGAGCTATTGTCTGTGCAATCGAATAATGTTATGAGAATGAGACCTTGCATTAAACAAAATTGTCGTCTTACTGACACTTCGCTACCCCCTTGTAAAGGCTTTGCAACCTCCCAGGGGATTGTAACCTATACTTTGAAAACACTGGTCCATAATATATTCGAATATTCAATAGGAAATACTATAACTTAAGTATGTAGAAATGTTGATAACTCTGTATAGTATAAAACAAAGACGCTTCCCGCCTTCTGTCCCTCTGTATGTAGTAATTATAATATTATGTATTAGAGGATAATAGAGTTACATGGAGAAACTCCATGCGAAGCCAGGGTGGATAGGTAATATACTATTAAAATATTCAATAACTATTATTTTCAGACGTTGAGTCATCATATGGCCCAATAAAACAGCTGATCCGAGTGTCCCGCACGCGGCCGACGTGCACGCGTGCATTCGGCTCTATCGACGTCGGCCTCTCCTTGCTGCCGAAGGGCATCCTCCTCACCCTCTACTACGCCATCGTTATGCTTCAGTTCAACCAAATTGTCTGATTGTTTAAGTGTAGTATCGCATTAATATTAACATAAATGCTGAAATGCCTGTGCGTTTCCAGTATAAGGAATAATGTAGACTAAATATCTCGGAAGAAGTTTTATATTTAGGAGATACAAAGAAACAACTATTTTTTTATGGAAAAAAAAAACAAATTACATGAAAATAAAAATTTTAATTGAAAAATGCCCGTCTTTGATTGTTCCCGGGGCATTGTTTTAAGAACGATGGCTGCATTGCCCCGCTGCACCGCCAGCCCTTTGGGCGAAATTAGCACATGCAAAGAAGGTACAAAGTCTCAAAAGAAATCTTGCATAACCTGTTCATAACTAAATCATAACTATTTCGATTGACTATTAAATTACATTACATAAATAACATTTTAAGCGAATTCGGGAGTAAGCGACAAGCCTTCCTTCTCATGTTAACCATATTACTGTTGATGCACCCCGAGGCCTAAGACAGACCAACCATTGTGATAAACAATACCAGCACAGTCGATGCATGCACGAATACTACCAGGAGCGACATTACTCCACAAGTAAAGTAAAGATGAAAAGTATCCATTGTCTTATCTCGTAAAATGAACTCAAATCGTTCCACGTTTCATTTTAATTTATTCAGTAATTTCGGAGTGATGCAGCTAAGATACAGACAGGCAGACAGACAGCTAAGACTTAAAAAAATTACAGTTTTGGCTCATTGAGAATAAATTTTATATACAGAAGCAGAGGGTACAATCCGAGTTTAAATACGAGACAAAATGTCACACATCTCTATAGCACAGATACTAATGCAAATGCAGGGTCGGAACAAGGCAGCCCATCTGCTAAGTTATATTTTTCTACGACTTTCTACTCGTAACGAACACAAACAAATCTGACCTGTATTTCGCTCCAGACGACTAAGCCATTTTTTTAAACTTGTCCTTAGAATATAATATTGTCATTATAATAAAAGGTAAGGTGTCTAGTGAATCAAACCCACGCCCTAATACCTACCACCGTCTTTTCGATCTCTCGATCCTACATACCGTGAATCGGCAGTGCTTGCTTTTGCAAAAAGGAAGGTTATGATTTTGACCGGTATTAATGTTTATTTGTTGCCTCATAACTTCTAAACTAAGTAGGTACCTACTTCTTATCGTTAGAAGCGTCTTCATTGTTCACAGGTTGGCCTATGTGACTTTACAAATTAAATATGATGCCCTCTAGAGGACATCATCATCATCATCACAGCCCGTAACAGTCCACTGCAGGAGTTAGGGCCTCTCCCACGAAAGGGTAGGTAATTGCCATAATCTCCACGCTTGGCAGGCGGGTTGGAGATCGCAGTGTTTAAATATAACAATGGAAAATGCTGCTGCCCATTTTCCAGACTACGGAGACTCTTGATCTTTTGCTTCGAAAACATTAGTCGCCTTGTACGACACCCTTGAGTGTAAGGGGTTGGTGCTATTCTACTCTTCCGGACACCACACGGCACATTCTACTCTGCCGGACACCACACGGCACATAGTCATGAAAAAATAATAATAATGAAAGGATAGGTACATTAATATATTAAACAGGCAGCATTATCTTTATTTTCAGTAAAAATTCATATAATGCTGGTGTACCAGGACAGAAAGGACTTGCATCTAATTACTATCTAGTTCTTCAAAATGTTTACAACGCAGCACTTCTAATTTGCAACCCAGACATCACCATGTGTGGTCTTTCGGAAACCTAGAAAAACCAAAAATTTATGTAAATAATCGTAAATACGCGATTAAACCGTTGTGTCATAAAATGTCTGAACATTTGAAATGTCATCTAGGTACATTTTTGGTATGAAACCCTAATATGTATTAAAAAAGTAAAATTGTGGACCTCTATTTACAAGCCTTGAGTATTAAAATCTATAGAATAAATACTAAGTCTGACCCTGTTAGCATCAAAATATTTTCGTACCTATTTAGAAACCGAAATATTCCTCAATTTGCCAATAATTTTATATCTATCTCTAATGGCATGTTGTTTTTAGGTAAAGCATTTCAATTATTTTAAATTCACACTATTACGATGCATATTTTTGTCACAATTTCTAGAATTGATTTCCGATCGCCGCGACCACTAATGTTTACTTACCGGTGAAAGGATAATCCAAGTGTATTTCCATAAATGTGCACTAAATTACACCGTCTTTTAAATGGTTTGATTTAAATTTTATTTATAATAATTTCCTAAATTATAAAATTTACACCGATGTTTCAAAAGAAGCGTCAGGTCTAAAGGTGCTACAGCAACATGTCGAACGTTCAAAACATTGCGCACGTCATTTTCCGACAACGTATTCCCATAGATGAAAAATCGGGATAGCAGGATTTATAATCATTGTAGAGTGAGCGAACAGGGAATATTTGTGATTTGTGTTTAGTCTGTTATGTCTGTGTTTTGGCTGCAGTATTGTTTGTAGAGGACCCCCCAATAAAAATAATTAATTAGGAAGTAATTATATCGTCGTTATAGGTTGCCTCTCATAAAATAAACATAATTGCAAATAACAATATCTTAAGCGTTGAGACACATTGAAGAGGTGCGCCGCGTGGCGTACTGCACAATGTGTCAAAACTTGTTGCACGCCGAGCAGTTTATATGCAAGTACATTGTTAGGTGGCGAAATGTCCAACTGTGCAGCGCGCCGCGCAGCGCACTGCACGATGCCGCGATGGGGCAAAACCCGCAATCCAAGCCTGAAATGTCAGTTTGTACGAATATTGTCCAATTTTTTTTTATTTGGCCCCATCGGTCAGTGTGCGGCGTGCTGTGAGCAGATGTCAACATGAGACGTCACACTTGACTGTTCCTTTTTACCAACAGTTCGAATCTCTCCTCCTTATGTGACACAGTTTACACACATATATCTTCATATGTCTTCTTTTTTTAGTACAGATTTAACGCGTATGAATTAAATAGGAATTCGACCTTGTCAAATAAATTTTGACCACTGATGCGTAAGCCCCTTTTTGTGATTCTGCAATATTACCGTAGTTGTTTCGCTTTCGTGGTTCTTTCGTCATTTTGTTCTCAGTTCCTCCCGAATAATAAATAAGGCATGTTTTGTTCTAGAACACAAAGTTCTAAAAATAAATGCTGGTACTTGTCGAGATCCACATTTCGGATGGCAGCTGTCAAACTTAAGACTAATAACTCTGTAACTTTTGGTCCTAGAACACTAGTTCCTAAAGAAAAATGATTGTGCTCGACGAGATCTACATTTCGGATGACACCTGTCAAATTAAAACTGTTGTACAAAGTACAGCATGTATTCTGCGCGCGCAGCAATAACACAACATAACAAAAAAAAAATATAATTAACATAGGCCATTTTTGTATCAGTACTTACACGGACGCCTAGCCGCGTGGTACTCCTCATTAAGCAATAAATCAGTCTTCGGATATTAGCCTTATCATTTATAATCAAAGCATCCAAGAAGTGTGGTAACATGAAAACATCTTCTTTATGGTCCTTCGTCCATCAAGAAATCAGATTCAACACCTACGTGACAACACACCACTTCTAAAGTGAGTAGGCGAATATTATCGCATCAAGCTCTTATTATCACTGAGAGAAGGTCATCAAGATCAATCAAGTAATCAAGTTTTTATCAAGTATCAAGTATATATAAAGTATCAAGTAGTATATCAAGTAAATAATAATATCAAGTAAACAGAAAATGAGTCTGACATACATGGTAGACCTCATCCAAACACAAAAAGATATTACGGCAGAGATGGAGAAGCTTTTATCAAATATCAAGAAGGACGGCCCTAGCCGTAGAACAACAACAACAGCAATCAACGCGTAAGAAACCTTGATCAATACTGGGAGGAGTTCAAGTTCAACCATAAAGCATTAAAACAATTTGAATCAAGTGATCATCCGTACTTCACGAAAAAATGTTATCATGACGCAATGGATTTTTATCAAAAAACCCGTGAGTACACCATAAGCAATAAAATACCAGACTCAGTGGTGGCAGATCAAACTAAGCCGGTAGAAACGATCAAGAGGTAATTCCAGCAAGAACGAAGAACTGAATCAATAATTTAAATTTAGAAGTCTCCGATAAATGGGAGTTTGAAGACGTTTTGAAAACATTACTATCAAGATAGCCAGCAACTGACTCCCTTCACTGGGAGATCGACAGCGAAATGTTTGAAGAAAACTGGGAATATGAGCAAGAATTTTTTACCTACAAAAAATGTTTAATAATACGAAAAAAGCTATCAACAATAAAATGTAGGCCACATCTAACCGCGCGCAAAAAACGCCGAAAATGAATGTTCCAACATTTCACGGAAATTATCATCAGTGGATTTCCTTCAAGGACTTGTTCGTGGAAATAATTCATCGAAACAACCTCATGTCAAGCGCGCAAAAAATGCAATTTTTAAAAAGTAAGTTAAGGGGTGAAGCAGAGAAAATTGTACAACATCTTCATATCAGTTTGGAGAATTATGAAGCCTGCTGGGAGCTGCTGAACCACAGATATAATAACAAGAAATTAATATTCAGTACACATGTCAACACGCTCTTAACTCTTCCTAATATGCAGCATCAATCATCAGATCAAGTGAAAAAAATGCACGATACAATCAACGAGTGTTTGTAAGCAATCCGCCACCTTGGAGTCAATATATCAACATGGGAGCCATTGGTTGTACATATTATGGTGCAGAAGATGGATTCAGACACGCACAATGAATACATAGCATCATTAAGCAATCCAAGGGAGTTACCAACCCTTCATGACCTCCTGGAATTCCTGGAAAACAAGTTTACGACTCTGGAATCTACACGACGAATACAGCAACCCAATACTCAGCAAAAATCGATCACATTTCAACAAAAATCAGCGCCGAATTTAAAATACCAAAAACCAAATAATTTCAATCGAGCATTCGCAAGTTTCACAAGCAGAAACTACAAACAACAAAGTATATAATTGCCCAATATGCAAAGAAAAGCACGGCATTTATTATTGCAAAGAATTCCAGAAGATGTCTCCGATTACAAAGTACAAAACTATCTCACAACTCCAATTATGCCATACTTGCCTTTTTAATCATAATGGAAAAACATGTTATTTGACGAAACGATGCCGCGAATGCAACGGAGCACATAACACGATATTACATGAAACCTTTGAGAACTTGAGCGCGTTCCGTGCCGCCGCTTTGCCTACCACTCCATGAACATGCGAGCAAAATCAGCACTCTCACGTGTCGCAGCAAGGCGACATTCCAGAAATGGATAATGGAGGCCAGCGACGGATACTATATTACGATGCGTGCCCTCATTATCAAAGGTCACAGCTATCACTTATAACAGAAAAAGCATCTCAACGCCATTCATTGCCGAGACTTAGATGCATGGGAGATATATCTGGAGTCTGCATGAAAGAAAGCAACATTAAAGGACGGAGCAAGATCAAAATGGAAATCGCCTACGGAAAATATAAAAGTTGACGACGTAGTAATTATCAACGACGCCAATCTGCCACCAGAAAAGTGGTCTATGGGACGAGTAGTGGAACTACACCCCGGAAAGGATGGCTACGTCAGAGTGGTGACGTTAAAAACCAAAAATCCTGTGGCTCCTAAAAAGGCCTGTGATCAAACTGTCCAAACTACTAGTAAACGAGCAAGGATTTAATTATCAAGAAAATGCAAAACATACTACCAAGAAACGAGAGCAATCAAGTCTGAAGACAATTCTGCTCACTTTAATGTACTTTATGACACTTCTAACAAACTGCTGCTGTCATAAAATCACAGCTCTCAATAGCAATCAATCTATATGACGGATCCGGTCAATAGCATGGAATCATGTGGTCAATAGTACGGACTCATGTGGTCAATAGTACGGACTCATGACGCAGAAAACGGAAGTGGGAGTGCGCCACCTGGTGGGGCGTGCTGACAGAGTCTCGACGGCACGACTCGGGCGGAGTGGCGGGCAGTCTTGGCCCAACCGCCGAGGAGTGAACACGTCTTGAAACTGTCTCCACATTTCGTTTTTAGAAAGTGTTGTTTACGTTTGAAAATAAAGTGATTTTAAAATAACCTTTGAAATAATAATGTGAATTACCTCAACTGCCTACATTATAATACCTCTCTGATTTCAAGTAAAATTATAAGTGATGTGCAAAAATGAAGTGGAATAAATACAGTGGAGTAAATGTGAACCCTTTCTTTAATTTATCTGTACGAATACGATCTAATGCTGATATCACCACCCTGATGACAAAGATCCTGATACACCACCTTCCTTGACGCAACGACATATATATCTCGACAAAATGGCAAATTTGCAAATCATACGAGATAAATGGAATGTCATAATTTATTATGATTTAAAACCTTACTGGGAAGGGACATCAGCCTACATGAAATACGCTCGACATTTAGACTACATCTGTAATATAAAAAACATAACAAACTGTGAAGTTATCATGCTACAAGCACAACATCAATTCTCCGAAGTCGAGCACTATAATGAAGTATTACTGCATCATCACTCTATAACGCGGCGCAGGCGCGGCCTTATCAACGCTGTAGGCAGCGTCGCGCGCAGCCTGTTCGGAGTATTGGACGAACAATTCCCATAACAATACAGCAAGGACATTGATCTAATCATGCAGACCCTAAAACATATTCAATTACTGTGGAAGAACCAGACTTCAATCGGGGAAGCGGAGTTTAATTTACTGAAGAGAACAGAAGAAGCAATAAATAACCAATCTAATTTATTTAATCACCACATGTCAAATTTAGATAAAGCTATAAATACATTAAGCACAGAAGTAAACACAGAATGGACTAACGAATTCATTCTATCAGCAATAGCAGCAAATAATATGTTTACAACTCTAAAACACATTCAAGATAACCTCCTGGACACGATCACGAATATCTTCAATGGAAATGCAGATTTTCGTCTCTTTTCTTCGAAGCAACTGCAGAAGGAACTGAGCAATGTGTTAAGCCAATTAGGCAACGACCTTGCCTTGCCAATAAGAAACATTCAAAAGGACATTTTACAAATATATAATTGATTGCGAAACAGAACAAGAATGACGTTACATAATCAGCTGCAAGTTACCACTGATAGGCAGAGATCACTCCGACTTATGCAAAGTAATATCTATTCCGAGACAGATTGGGAATAAAGCAGTATACGTTACACCAGCAGCTGACTACGTTGGGATAAATTTGCAAAAGGATGCATACGGTATGTACTTCGCAGAATGAGATAAATGACAGCATTAATCATGACGCATGAACCTATCTATGTGCCCTGAGAAACCCAATCTTCAAGATGAATTCCTATCAAGATAAAAAAATATCAAAAATATATAAATATATAAATATCAAAAATTCAGAAAAATCAATGCAGAACAGATATCGCCGAGAGCAAACACAAGTGGTATGCACGCGTGCAAACTGAGAACGCTATGCGGCGATCAGCTGTCCGCGGTCCAGATAACGCAAGCAAATATTATCAAGTTCAAAGAAGGCTACACTGTAAAGACTGAAAACTTTACTATAATGACATATAGAATATTAACAAATACTTTGAAGGTGAAAAGCAATTCAGAAGATTTTTCTAGTCCTACCATCAATCGAATCTTGAATATTACGATTGAGTTGAGCCCTTCAACGGGAACGAAACCCTGTCGACAGACCAAACCAATCAAATGTTAGAGAGTTTACATCGAAAAATAGAAGCCATCAAGACCGAAGAAGTGCCAATAACAGATCAGATATCTTACCACAATATCACTATTGGCCGCGCCGGCACCGTACCCCGCCAGAGTGGAGCAAGGGACGACGCCAGTTTTAAGAAGAGTTATTTTTAATACTTGAGTAAAATGCTTAAGTTCATATTATTTGTAACTACAACTGTAATAACAAGAAACCCATACAACTGTAATAACTCTGAAACGATCGCTCCTGGAACATTAGTTACTGAAGAGAAATGATAGTGCTCATCAAGATCTACATTTCGGATGACAGCTGTCAAATTTAAAACTGTAATAACTTTTAAAACTATTGGTCCTATAACACTAGTTCCCAAATAGAAATGATAGTGCTTGTCGAGATAAACATTCATTGATACAACAAACAATGATACACATTCATTCGGTCACGCCTTTCTCCCGTATGGATAGGCAGATACCACATTGTTCCACTTGCTACGGTCCTAACGAATCTCTGTGGCTTCTTCATATATACATAGACTGTTAACCCATTTCACTACCCATCGTCGCTTTCCATCAGGTGAGTTGAGGTCAAATGCAAGCCTATTGATAATAAAAAAAAACTACCCTTCCTTGGCTTCCTCGTAGTCGGGTAAAAAGGAACAGTTATCATGGTATTCGAGGAAGACCAATCGAGGTGGTCCAATTTCTTTACATATTTATGATGTTATAATTTTTAGTTTAAAAAAGCAACATTCGCGTTAAATACATTTTTGGATTAAAAATCTAAGTGTTGGCTAGAACAAAATTATTCGTTTCCAATAGAGAAAACAGTTCTTACTATTATTTATTTACTATTATTTATTATTAACTGCACGTCCGACGGTTCGATTGTTATAGGCTTTTAAAATAGCGATACTTAGTACCTACTGTATGCCCAGTGGTACGTAGTGGTGGTGGTGGGCGTACAGGTTTGACACCATAGTTATAAAATTATAGAAACTGTATGCTGTATCTGAAAATTGCATAATATTTGTCGGGGGAAAGTAATTTAATCCACTTTCAGTGTTTTAATAATAATAATAATAAGCATTTATTTCAGATAATTACATCCATATTAAAATAACAACAAAAATACAATAATACAGAAATACAAAATTACATTATCACGTAACATTTAACAATGTTGTGTACTAAAGTAAGTAGGTACATATTCGTACATACTTACAAGTCATCATCATATTAATGTCAATACAGTAGGTATAAATAACTATTTAAACTATGTTGCGATTCTCGCACCTGTGCAGAGCTAGCCAATGGCTGACAATAGGGTTACTCATGTCCTCACAGACCCGCGCCAGTATAATATTTTTCGTATTCTTCAATCTTTCCCAACAAGAGGCTGTTCTCTTTCTCAAGACAGCGAAGAAATCGGGAACGCCTGCATCGGCAAACATGGCTTTTGCACTACATAATCCAGGAAGTTTCATTAGAATCCGGAAGGCGTCGTTATATTGTACGCGAAGCACGTTAATAGACCGCTTTGTGTACTTTGTCCACAAGCTACAACTATAAAAGCATTGACAGAATGCCTTGAACAAAGTGACTTTTACGTCTTCGGTGCATCGCGTAAATCTACGTGCAAGCATCTTACATCGGATTGCTAGTGCCCTTTGCTCACGTTCGATGTCAGTATCATCGGACAGTGTGTCTGTGAGAACATGCCCAAGGTACCTTAAATTATCGACAACCCGCACCACGGACCCATCTAAGTACACAGGTGGCACCCTCTCCGGACCTCTCCCAGCTCTGAAAACTAAAAGCTCAGTTTCTAACGCGTTGTATTTCAAACCGTGCCTTTTGGAATATGATTCACATATTCCAAGAAGTTTCCGAATGCCGTTTATTGAGGGGCTGAGAAGAACCATATCGTCCGCGTAGCTCACATTGTTAACACACACGTTACCAATGTGGCAACCGACCCTGGAACCTCTCAACTCCTCAATAAGGCCATTTACATAGAGATTGAATAGGTCCGGAGAAGTGAGCCCTCCCTGGCGTACGCCGCACTCTAGTCTATATTCACTAGAGAGCGCGTCACCCCATCTTACGCAATTAGCTTGGTTTCCGTACCAGTACCTAAACAAATCTACAATTTCAGTCTTAGTGTCAGAGTGCGATAACTTGTCCCACAGTCTGTCATAGTTAACAAGGTCAAACGCACGGCTGAGGTCTAAAAAACAGGCATATACTGATGTGTTTCTATTAACATAATAGTTCACCGCATATTTTACACTAAGAATTGCAGACTCTGTCGAGAGACCGGCACGGAATCCAAATTGCGCATCGTCAATTCTAATGCTTTTCAAGAGGTGGGGTTGCAGAAGCCTTTCAAGCACCTTGCCAACTACGGTACCCAACGAGATAGGTCTATAGTTGTTGAGAGTATCTACTCTCAAGGGATCTATCTAGATCCCCCGTTTTGTTTTTCACTATCGGAACTACTACTGTACGCATCAAGTCGTGTGGCAGGTAACTATACTCTAAACATAAATTAAACAGTATCGACAGAACACGGTAGAGTTCATCACCGGCGTAGAGTAGATGTTCGACGCTGAGTCCATCATGGCCGGGCGACTTCCCGCGCTGCATCCGGCACACCGCCTCGGCCACTTCGGCCGGGCTGAAGCGCAACGGCTCCTCGCCGCGCCCACTGCTGGACTCAGCATCGCCCACAGGCTCCACGCTCAGCGGCTACACCTGAAAGTGCTCCGCGAACATATTCGCGATTGCAGCTGGGGACTCGAGCCCATTTACTGAGTTAGGAAGAAGAGATTTGTACTCCAGCGATTTCGAGGCCTTCCGGAACTGGACAAAGTTTTTACGTTGATGACTAGTAGCTAGAATGCTCATTTTAATAGAGTCTTCGTTGTTTTGGCACCATTTCAATTTGTTTTTGAATGCCTTTCTTGTTATACACATATTATCGTATATGTTACACGTTGTTGGTTTCCCATGGTGTGCCCACAACCTAAAACATACACGCGCTTTCTCATGGAGCTGGCGAACATGGTAGTTCCATCCGACCACCCTACCACTAGCACGCTTCCTACACAAGGTGCAAGAAGAGTGTGTACGTACAGATGCACTCTGCAGTGTTACTATTATTGCATGATATAATTTTTCAATTATCTGTTTATAATTACATGACATGTTTACGCAT
Source organism: Blastobasis adustella (assembly GCA_907269095.1). Lineage (NCBI taxonomy): Eukaryota > Metazoa > Arthropoda > Insecta > Lepidoptera > Blastobasidae > Blastobasis > Blastobasis adustella. Next base: position 1,079,042 of record OU026120.1, read on the forward strand.
CCTATATGGCCATAACTAAAATCACAGTTTCTATCACAGGTACAACATGATGTCTGCATTATATTTACTAAGTTATCATAACAAAATTGCCCGTATATGTTAGTCTGATCTACATTTCTGTTCCCCCATACTATATTTTTTTGATTCGAATTACTTACATAATTATGCGTTGCACATTTACCGGATATTTGCATGTCAATTTCCATAATAACGGGGTAATGGTCCGACCAGGCGACGTCATTGCTAACTCGTATCGTATGCACTGAGTCGCTTCAGTGACCAACCAGTGATCCAGCCATTTACGGGATCCGGAGGCCTCGCACATGAATGTGTATGTACCGGAGTCCACCCCGAGCATGTCCACATCCACACACTCCCACCGCTCTTCCGCGCAGTAAGCGAGCAGCTCTCTTCCGAATCGTGAATTGGGATTGGCATTAAAATCACCTGCGATAAATGCCACCTGAAAGTTTCCTTCACTGATAGTGGCACTCACAGTTGCAAGGCAGTTCGTAAACTCTATTAGTTCGTCCTCACCTTTTTATCATACGGCATATACACGTTAAATATCACGAAGGAGTGAGGGTCTGTTTTGATTTTTATTGCAGTGACTCTGTCGCTATTGCAATCCACAGGAGAGACGTTAGAAAATATCGATTTTCGCCACATAAATGCTAAGCCGCCGTATGGTCTTCCACGAAGTATACCAGACGAAGTGTCCACCGAAGACTGAGAGTAGCACCCAAACTCGTCATCAATATAATTGACATAATTAGTCTCGTGGGGCAAAAACCAGGTTTCCTGAAGGGCAAGAATGTCCACGGTTTTACATAGCTCTCGTATATGATGTGAGGAACGTTTTATGGACTTGCAATTAAATGTCGCTAATGTTGTCTTCGTACGTGTACTAGCCATTGAGTTTGTTATTCAGTTGCGGTGCTGATCGCTCTCGGTAACGTCGACATACCAAACCTTTGGGCCAAAATTCGTTGCTTAAGAATTTTTGGATACTGGTGCTACATATAGTAATTTTAAATGAGACAAAATCGACATCGCGATTTTGTTTTAATAATTGCACGCTTAAGCATTGCTCGCCCATATCCAAAATGTGTTCGTTAATATCTTTTTCCGTAGTGCCTATCTTGGCTCTTGATAAATATCACACACTTGTATTTTACTTTGCGATTGCAAAGTACCGCGCATGTTACGTCGCATAGATTTCTTTCTCGTCACCTTAGTATAACTACCGTGATCAGAGAGCGACTTCGCTATAGACGTATTGTTGTCGTTGTCCGTTTTAATGAATGATATACTTTTCGTACGTTTCTTTTGTTTGCATTTGAGTCGGCAGATTAAAAAAATCTCCATTTACTTTTTACGCCTGCGTGTGAACACACAGTCGAGAAGACATATGGTCAATAATATGCGAGTCATTTCAAATAACGCGCGTAAAAGCATCGACAAAGCTCTTGTGCAAACGTTGCCTAACTTAAAATCCCTCGTGCGAACGTTGCCTAATTTGAAAAACCAGAATAACACCATCGTTTCTTTGGTTGTCACCGAGACGTGGCGCCGCGCAGTGCACTCAACGCGCGAGTGGACATCAAGCCTAAAAGCATAGAGAAAAAAAATTCTATACAGAAGCAGAGAGTACATTTAGAGTTTAAATATGAGACAAAATGTCACACATCTCTATAACACACACACTAATGCAAATGCAGGGACGGAACAAGGCAGCCCATCATGAGTTGCCCATTTTGCTACGACTTTCTACTCGTAACGAACACAAACAAATCTGACTTGTTGTTCGCTCCAGATAACTATGCAATTTTTTTGAGCTTGTCCTTATATATTTTAATATTGACAAAATAATAAAAGCTAAGGTGGCTAGTGAACAAAGCCATGCCCTGATACCTACCACCGTCTTTTCGATCTCTCGATCCTACATACCGTGAATCGGCAGTGCTTGCTTTAGCAAAAAGGAGGGTTATGATTTTGACCGGTATTAATGTTTATTTGTTGCCTCATGACTTCTAAACTAAGTACCTACCTATTTGCTTATAGTTAAAAGCGTCTTCATTGTTCACAGGTTGGCCTATGTGACTTCACAAATTTAATATGATGCCCTCTAGAGGACATAGTCATGAAAAAAATAATAATAACGAAAAGGATAGATACATAAATATATTAAACAAGCAGCATATTCTTTATTTTCAGTAAAAATTCATATTATGCTGGTGCAGCAGGACAGAAGGGACTTGCATCTAATTATTATCTTTTTCTTCAAAATGTTTACAACGCAGCACTTCCAATTTGCAACCCAGACATAACCATGTCTGGTCTTTAGGAAACCTAGAAAAACAAATATTTATGTAAATAAACGTAAATACGCGATTAATCCGTTGTTTCATATAATGTCTGAACATTTAAAATGTCATCTAGGTACATTTTTGGTATGGAAACCTGATACATATAAAGTTGTGGACCGCTATTCACAAGATTTGAGTAATAAAATACTATACAATAAATACTAAGTCCGACCCTGTTAGCATCAAAATATTTTCGTACCTATTTGGACACCGAAATATTGCTCAATTTGCCAATAATTTTAAATCTATCTCTAATGGCATGTTGTTTTAAGGTAAAGCATTTCAATTAATGCAAATTCACACTATTTCGATGCATATTTTTATCACAATTTCTAAAATTTATTTCGGATCGCCTCGACCACGAATGTTTACTTACCGGTGAAAGGATAATCCCGGTGTATTTCCATACTTTGCGCTTTCACATAAATGTGCACTAAATTACACACAAAATTACAATCTTTTAAATGGTTTAATTTAAATTTTATTAGGAAATTATAAAATTTACACCGATGTTTCAAAAAAAACGTCAGGTCGATAGGCCCTCGAGCAATATGTCGAACGTTCAAAACATTGCGCACGTCATTTTCCGTGAACTTATTCCAAGGGATGAAAAAACGGGATAGCAAGATTCATAATCATTGTAGAGCGAGCGAACAGGGAATATTTGTGATTTGTGTTTAGTCTGGTATGTCTGTGCCTAAAAGTGCCACAAACTTATCTCACTCAGTGACGGGCGTCGATGTTGTTGGCATTGCCATTTCAAATTTATTACAAGTTTTGCCACATTGTGCAGTCCCAGCGCTAATGTGAAACCTCATTAGCAACAGCGTATAAGTAGACTTTGCGCATATTAGTTACAAAGTAAGCTTGTTGTAAATCATATTTTTAAATTAATAAATATTTCTAAATGAATATGTGAAATTTCTTAATTTTGAATGAAAATAGACAAATAACATACCCGCTGTCGATTACAGTATAGTTACAATTTTTCTATTATTTTATCAGGCATCTGCACAGAAAATCCTGTTAATTGGCATAACTCAACCAGCACACATATTTATTAATTTATTTATTAAATCTTCATGCACAAAATAGTATCATATCAAACATATCGGCAGTACCCGGCAGCAGTTTTAGCAAGTAAAACTGCGACGGCGTCTAGTGTAGAGGCAATACTATGCAGTCCCTAATGGAGATGAACGCTATGCTACCGACCGCTACCACTCCAGTGAGAGTTGTGGCTAATAGTCCACTACTAGATTTCAGCCTCCACAGTAGTGCAGGGTTTTGCCATATTCTTTAAACTTGGCAACAGGGTTGGAAATCGCAGTGTTGAAAACACGAGAAACACGCTGCTGCCATGTTTGGTGTATGAAAGTACTAGTATGATCTGTCTCTAAAAGGACGTTCCTCTAAATTGACTTTTCAATAAAATGATCTGCCTCGCCAAAGGGAAACATCCTTTGTCTCCTTTTTATAGTTCTGAATTTCTAAAAGAATATATTCTATTTTCAATGTCCATTTTATTATTAATCTACTTGTCCACACACATAATTCTTTTTTCAACATTTTCGTGTCACTTCCTTCCTATCAATTATTTAGATATAATCTCATTAATGTAGTAGTTTCTTTAACCCTCTTTAGTTATTACCAGTTTCGTAACATTTTTTGACGTGAACGAATTTTCTTCATATCTGAATATGGATATTAAACCGTTGAAATCAATGATAATAATTGAGAATATTTGCGGTGCGTATAGAAACATCTTCGTGCATGGAACATTTAAAAAAGGATTTGCTATGCTCCATATTTTCGCTCAGATATTCTTGATAATTTAGGGTTTTCAGTTTAGAATACACAACGGTGTTAAACCGATGTACAAGTTACTCCATTTTACCAAATGCCTTGATGCCGTTGCCATTATTTTCTTCGCCATTTACCATAGTAAAGAGTTTAATAAAGCTGTCTCACTCTTCTGCTGGATCCATGCTTATATTTGTGACGATGTTGTATATTTAAAACACTTGAAAATATTGAGAATCGTTACGATATCAATTACTGTTTTCATATTCATATTTCGTTGTATTTCGGCAACAGTAGTGAGTGGTCTAATTTATCACGATTTTACTCTTGTTGACACATTCGCCGGTTTTTTATTTTCTACGAATGATATTATTATAACATTTCGCTACTTTATGGAATTTATTTCTATAAATTGCATTTTCAATATTGTGTCTGAGCAATTAGATTCCATATCGAGATCCATTGAAACTTACATCGAAAACAGTGGTAGTAATTCGATTTGCGCCATTTGGCGTTGAAACTCTTGGGCCGTTGAGACCAGGCACACATCCCTTATTCCGGAAGTTATCTAGGCGCCTTGTCGAAATTACCAATCACTAGAAGGCTGGCCTATTCTTGGCAACGCGGAAACGCGGCCAGACTTCTGGGGACCTTCCCGAATTTGAGGGACCTGGGTCAAACTTTTTATCTTTGGTTTAGTTAGAATTCAGTTTTGTTTGTTAGAGTAAGTTGCTTTTTTTCTTAATAAATGTTCAATTAAATAGAGCAACCAATTCAAACATTTTTAAGAGACCCGACATCGACTGATTAAATACCAGGCTGACGAAGCGTCGTAGTATAAACTTGCCCTGAAATCGGGATCGATAGCTAAAATAATAGATTCAAAAAATGAATATTCCTCTCATCTCTATACCATATAAACTACTTCATGAAGATACTCGTATGCAGTAAAACGAACACCACATGCTTGCAAATTTAAAATAAAATTTAACAACACAATTTTATATTTCAAGAAAAAAAAACATTAAATTAATTAATTATTATTTATTATTGACTTCTATTATGAATTAGATTAACATTAAAGAAATTCTTTATAGAGTTGTATGATTTAAATTATTATTTGACATCGAAATATTATTTGCACAAATGTTATTGACTATTGTAATAATTTATCTAACATGTTTAATTTTTATTGTTATCCATTGTATGCCTACATTTATATATTATTAAACCTAGTACTAAAGTTCTTAAATTTGTATGCCGTTGGCCGGTCATAGAGCATCCACTGTACACCACTGTAACTTCCATTTCATCTGTTTGTACCACAAATGAATAAATGAAATATGCATTACCTTTTAGAGGACGCGGAATACAGAGCAGTGAAGGACTGCTTGCGGCAGGTGGTGACGAGTCCAGTATTCGCTCTCTCAGATAGCACCAGCTTAACTTTCCTGCCGAAATGCATGTTCTTCATAATCTACTACGCCATCATCGCCCTTCAGTTCAATAACATCGTCTAATGTTTTAAATAGTTGCCTAGTAAAAAGCCATTTCTTCGAATGGTATGATAATTGCATCATCATTTCCTTCAATATTTTCATCGTAATATTTTTGTTACTCTGCGCTGATGTGCTTTGTAACTCGGCTCTGTCAATTATGTATTCCACGGCAGAATACTGCACTCCAGTTTGGTTGGGTAGCGGACACACGAATAGGGTAGACACAGAATTAAAAAGGTCATACGCTGCATCTCTGGAACCTTAACTTCCAGAATAAGACCACGCTAAGTCCGAATCGCTTACTATAAAAAAAAACTCTGTATTGCAACTTATGCCAAGTTTTTTAAACGTCATAGAACGTCATTCATAAAAGTCATAACAAATAATTTGATTTCTGTAGGATTTTTAAATAATTGGCAAAACAATCAAAAACGAAGTGCGGGAGATAATTTTTAGCATGATTAATAATTTAGACAAACTAAAAATACAAGTTTAAGCTAGTAGGACTGACAAGGACTGACAAGGACAGATTATCCCCAAATTATTGCCATGTGGATATCCACACTTTATAATTTTTACTACTGTCAGTCAATACGGACTTATCGTGGTCCTATTCTACCCCTACCCACTTACTGACCGTACTGTGCCAAATTCCTTCTCCTCACTTAAGGATAAGAATGCAACATTACGGGAGGCCCGGAAGATTTCCGACTGCCCCAGCTTTCCCATATGCTCGGAGTTCTTGGAAACCTCAAAACTGATTGAAGTGCAGAAATTAACCAAATGTGATAGCTTCGACTTTGTTGCTACAGGACTTCGACCTCAAGCAGGAATGGTCTACCTCGTAGTATTCAAAAATGTCAGGGACACTGGGCTCTAGGATTATCCCGGGCTCTGTGGTGAGGGGTTTTGAGCTCCCGAGGCGTAACTGATGTATCGTCAAAAGACTTCGCACAGGTTATGGACGCTGCACAGGTACCGCTGTAGGTTGATAGACTTTCCGGTCTGTTCTTGTGGTGCCGCTGTGCAGGACATCCAGCACATTATCTCCGAGTGTCCTTTAACGCGATACACCGGAGGTCCGTCCGATGACCTGACCGGCCTAAGTGACGAAGCCATTAAGTGGCTCAAGCTTGTGAAATAGATATGTACGCTTAATATTACCTAATAAACGATTATTTATGTTTATTTATTTTTTATTAATATAGGTTTTTTTTTCATATTAATATGCCATACGAATAAATAAATAAACTAGATGTAAAAAAAGGTAACTAGATCCTTCTTGGCTATACGAGGGATCCAATCATAGACAATAAAACATGGGGTACGACCCTCGAACTAAGTTGAATACAAAAGGAATTAATTTTAATGAAAATTTACTCTAACAAAACATTCCTTTAGTTTTGAAAAGAAGCAAATCTGCATTCCTCGTTTTTTGTAAATACAGTTGCTACACCCGTGAGTCGAACTGCAGAAAAAAAAAATTATATCACTGAGTTGGCAAACAAGCTTACGGCCCGCCTGATGGTAAGAAGTCACCGCAGTCTATGGACGTTTGCAATACCAGGGGCATCACCCACGCGTTGCCGACCCCGTAAAAACCTTTCCACTTCATGGAGTACTGAAAACCCTACTCACCGTCAGTACTTTTAAGGCAATATACCGAAGTTATAATGAACCGATTTTAATTGAACAACGCTTCTTAGCCATTTTTTTTTTTTTTTTTTTTTATACAACACAGGCATTTGACCACCATCTTACCTGTTGGTAAGTGACGATGCGGCCGAAGATGGAGCATGCCCGTCTTGGAACAGCCTATTCACTCTAGCTTTGAAGGCATCCAGATTATATTGATCAGGGAACACACTCGCAGGCAACGCGTTCCACTCCTTAGCCGTACGCATTATAAAAGTCAAGCCAAAGCGACTCGTGCGGATAGTTGGAAGATTCACGACATAAGGATGAAGCGCTCGCCCGGATCGCGTCTCCCGATGGCGGAAAAGGGCCGGCGGAATGAGGTCGTGCAGCTGATTCGCACACTCTCCGAAATGTAACCTGTAGAAGACCGACAGACGCGCAACCCTACGCCGATGCTCGAGGCTCTGCAGGTGCATGGTGTAAAATGTATAAAGTATGTAAAAATTACAGGGCGTAAGGAGTACGAAGCATAAAAAGTACATTATGTAAAATGTATGAAGTATGTAAATAGCTTCAATCAACTGCGGGTCACCAATTATCTTCTTTGCACGTTTTTCCACAGAATCCAAAGCCGCCAGTTGATATTTGGCTGATCCATCCCAGAGGTGGCAGCAGTACTCCATGCAGGATCGGACTTGTGCTTAATATAACTGAATCAACTGCTTTGAAGTGAAGTACCGCTTAACCTTCGAGAGGACACCAAGTTTTTTTGCTGCAATCTTTGCCTTGGATTCGATGTACTGACCGAAGTTGAGATTGGTATAAAGCTCAACACCTAGAAGCTGTAGGTTAGCGCACCCCGTCCCTACGGGGTGTCGCATCCGATGAAACCTGAAAGGCCCTTCCGGCTACAGGTGCTCCGAGGGGGTGTTTAGCACGTATGCGCCTAGGTCTTTTTTTTGGCGAGTCGTGCATAACCAGCTGGCCGGCCGGCCGGTACTCATGAGAGTTCACCTCCTCCCTCCTAACCGCTATACCGGAGGGTGCCCATTTCCTTTGCGTAGGGCGAAAAAAAAAAAAAAAAAAAAAAAACTGTAGGTTGTCGGTAATTTCAACAGAAACATCCCGAAAAGTTAGAGTTAGATGGAATGGACTCCTTTTGGCAGAAAACAAACACGCCTGAGTTTTAATTGCGTTGAAGGTCACCAGATTGGCTTCACCCCAATCAGAGACTGCCTTGAGTGCGTTGTTCAAACGATCAACCATAGCCTCTCGACAAGACTGAATATCGTCCCTATTGGCTTTTGCATCTGACAGATATCTATCCGTTACTGTGCTGTCGTCTGCGTACCCAAAGGTACCTGGTACATAAAGTCGCGGACAGTACCGATCCCTGAGGAATTCCCGCGTCGACGACGTATTAGACGAGTAGCCATCGATAACTACATGGATTGAACGTACATTCAGAAAATCTGATAACCAGGTGCAAAAGCCAACAGATATACCAAATAAAGGAAGCTTGCTTAGAAGGCCCGCATGCCAAACCCTGTCAAAGGCCTTGGAGGTATCAAGAGACTCAGCAAGGGCCTCGCCGTGTTTCTCAATGGCCTCACTCCAAAATTGTGTGGCATACACAAGAAGGTCGACCCAGTAGATCGACCACGGCGGAACCCGTACTGGTGATCGCTGAGGAGATCGTTACCTTCAAGATGCGTAAGGAGTTTGTTGTTCAGTGCACGTTCCATAATCTTACAGAGTATGGAAGTGACTGAAATAGGGCGGTAGTTAGCAGGGTCGGCGCGGCTGCTTTTTTTGGGCACGGGCAGCACATTGGCAAGCTTCCTCGACTTAGGTACAATACCAGTCTCAAGTGAGAGGCGATACAGGCGTGTGAGAACAGGAGACAACTCTGGGGCACAACTACGCAGGACTATTGCCGGTATACCATCAGGTCCACTAGCCTTGTTCACGTCCAGACTCTGCAGGATTTTTAAGATCTCTCTCTGATGTATTCGCACCTCTGCCATAGCGCAGTCAGCACGAGATGAGATATGAGGTGTTTTTCCTGCAGTATCCAAACGTGAATTCGCCGCGAAAAGAGAAGCAAGCAAATTCGCTTTCTCTTCAGCAGCATGGGCCAATGTTCCGTCTGGCCTCAGCAACGGTGGCAACGAAGATTGACTAAAATTTGATTCGACCGCTTTTGAAAAAGACCAACACGCCTTACTCCCAGGAGGGTAAGAGGCTAGTTTGGCGCCAATCCGGCTTCTGTGGTCGAATCGAGCCCTGCGTATTGTCCTTGTGTAAGACTTGGCAGCGAAGTTAAAGGCTCTCTTCAGTTTGCGAGTATCCGGAGACATATGCGCTCGAGCCTCAGCCCAGGCAGAGTATGCCGCCTGCTTCAGCACTTCAGTACGTCTGCACTCAGCACTAAACCATGGGTGAGACCTGCCGTTCATCGCTACGTCAGAATACGGAAAAAAGTACTCCATACCCTGCCGCATAACCGCGGTAACGGCTTCAGCACAATTCGACAGATCGTCCGAAGAGAAGCATATCTCCCGCCAAGGATAGGACGAAAAGAAGTGGCGCATCTCATCCCAATCTGTTGACTTGTATCGCCACACCCGTCGGGGGTTGCATGGGGTTTGCTCGGGTGGGGAATAAACGTATACAGATTTCACCAGACAGTGATCGGATGTACCCAGCGGTGCAGAGACCGATACTGAGTGTCTGTCTGGATCGGTTGTCAGCAGAAGGTCTAAGCAATTGGCGGTATGGGAGTCAACATCAGGAAACCTCGTGGTACAGTTTACCAGCTGGGTGAGATCTAGCGACAGAGCTAGTTTACGCGCCTCTCTTCCAACATTATCCATCACCTGGTATGGGAAAAGCAACTCTTGGTGGTGGGCATTGAAATCCCCCAGAATGACTAACTGCGCCGCGGGGTAACGTTCCCTTGCCTCATCCGCCACTTCTATGAGATGGTCACATAAGCGAGTCGTCTCTTGATCCCCGCTGTGCGATCGGTAAATGCAGGCATACAGGATTTGCACTTGACCTGTATCCACCAGCAACCATAAAATAGAGAAACTGGACCCCTCAAAGCTCCTTAGACGCCGAATTCAGATGTCTTCGCGAGCGTACACACAGACTCCGGCACGAGGTACAAACCTGTGCTCGAGAGTATACCCTGGATAGCTGAGGTACGTCGCGTCAGCCGGACATTTGATCTGCGTCTCAGTGAGGACAGGAACTGCGGTTTTTCAGTCTCAAGGTGGTAGTGGACTGCATCGAGATTTGAGTGCAGGCCTCGAATGTTAGTGAGATGCACTTTGAGTGGGAGGGAGTGCAGCCGCTGTTTACAGTTTCTCTTTTTGTTGTCTATCATTTGAATTGAGTGTGAAGAGGTTGTTGTAGGAGGATAGCAGTTGGACGCAGTAGCGCTCCGCCTACCAGCTAACATACTCACCAATACCGCACGGGAAGGTGCCTGACGCGGAGACCACGGGGACGCCAGAACTCCCCCTAGATTGGCTACCTGGACCTCCCATCCGGTCGCCAACCGGCAAGGTAGAGCAATCTGGGATTTTTCGTAAGATGGCGGGGCAGCCTTTCACTGGTGGCTAACCAGCTACTTGGGCCTCCTACTATCTACGGTCGGCCAGCGGCGGCACTGTGCTTCGGATCCCACTGCCCTCCGAAGCCAGGCACCCAATACGGGAGTGGTGAGCATCAAGAAAAAACGGTTACGCAGAGCGTCTACGACTGTCCAGACCCATCCTCCTCGATGACTACTCCAGACATCGCAACGGAACACGGCTTGGCCGCTTGGCGCCGCGTTCGCCAGGAGGGTGGTGACCAGCCACGGCCGATGCCTACCACCGTAGAGAGTGCTGTCCATTTCGCACTACTCGGGGATCACGTATAGGGTATCTAGAGTCATGAAGCCCAAAGTTTAATATTTAATTAACTGTCTTTCAAATCGAGAAAACAGCATTAAATCGGTCCATTCGTTCGATGTCACACAAAGCTACAGTAACACAGATATACATGTCAAACTTTTAACACCTCGTCGTTTTTGTCAATGTTTAAAAGAGGATAATTTATAAAAACTTCGGGCCAATGGCGCATGGGCCATATCCAATAAAAATTACAAATAATTTTACTGCAACAACTGCAAGACGTAAAACACTTTGCAGAAAGCAGTTGTACAACGTGAGAAAAAGTATAGTGTTACAAACTGATCTGACCCGGTGGCAGCGTCGCTGTTGTTGGAATTGACCTGACATTTTAAAATGGTGACACTTAGTTTGAGCTTTAGCCACCTGGTCAGATAAGTTTGTGGCACCATACCATACATATTACAGAATTAGTAGCTCAACTTCGAGATCATCATTTTTAATTGATAGGTCTTTGCTGTAATTACGTACACCACAAGAAACGAAATAAATTAACAGAAATGCATAGAAATCAATTGGAGCTGCGGTTTACAGTCCCATGTGAAATCACAACTTCATTGCTTCGAAAAAATTTAATTTTACTTTGTAGGCGTAAGTAGTAATGAATAAAATATAAATGAAAAAAATGCTTTGACAAATGCACACAGCGCCATCTAGCCCAAAAGTAAGCAAAGCTTGTGTTATGGGTGTTAGATGACAGTTGCTGCTGCTAAGTAAACAACACATTAGTTAACGAGCTCACGAAATTATTTCTAAAAAGTGGTAAATTTCTTAAAATCCATTTTAAAAAGTGTGTGTGAAAAGGAAGACAACGCCCGTATATGTTTTTCAATATTGAACAGTGCGTAATATTAGTGATTGACACGAAAATACACAAAATGATGTGGTGTTAGGGAACACATAAACAACTATAGCTGCATCTATTTGTTCTGGGACTACCCTCAAACCACTCTCCAACACTCAAAGATCTTGACACCTGACAGCTGTCAGCTTGACTTGATTGAACTGTTACACCATAGACAAACTCTCTACGTACAAGTGGACTAAAGCCGTCTACACACAACGCGACCGATAATGTTGCTAGCAGATTAAAAATCCTACCAAAGTAGTGGAATCCCGCACAACCCGAGTGAGCGCATAAGGATGAGTCTTCAGAGAACACCGCCGAGCGGACCACTCACAAGCGATGGCGGGGGCGGTTCTACGCCAAATTTGTCAATCTATGGCATCGAGGAGAATAAAATTCCAAGAAAACGCAAAGAACGTTCCGAGGAGACAGATTTCAAGCAAGATTTATCAGATTTTAGGACGGATATAATGAACTTCTTTCATGAATTTGCTACAAAACAAAATGCAAACATGGATAATATTCGGTCAGCCATTACTGAGATCAAGGATGAGATTAAAATGGTTAAATCGATAACGGACGGATTAATTTTAGAGAATAAAAAAATTAATTCGGAGTTGCACATTATTAAGTCCGATAATTTAGCTACCCAGAACAAAATTGAGCACATGAACGCAGAAATCTCATCGTTGAAAACCAGCGAATTGGAAAATTTTACACCAAAATCGCCGTCGCTCAACCACGAAAACCTCATCTTTGAACTCAAAGATCGTCATGATCGTGAAAAAAATGTCGTTCTTGTGGGAATGGATGAAATAAATAACAAAAATTCTACTACTAGGAAAAATCATGATGAGTAACAAGTCCAAAAGATACTTATTTCAATATATGCGAATTGTCCTAAGCCTGTAAGGTGTATGAGACTGGGTAAATACAACCCAGATATCAACCGACCTCTAAAGATGTGTTTTGAGAATACCGAAAATCCTATATGCTTATTTCGCAACTAGGCAAAACTGCCTGAAAATATTCGAGTCTACATGGATAGAACACCAGCACAGAAAACTTACACGCAAAAACTACCTATTGAATTGTAACAACGGGAGGATAACGGAGAATCTGATCTTGTTATTAAATACGTAAGGGGAGTGTCCAAGATAGTTCAAAATACCACCAAGTCAAAAAAGTAAATATCCTACACAATCCAAATAAAACAAACAAAGCGGATTCTGGAGAAACTCATTACTTAATAAGTAAATATCAACATATTTCTGTGTGAGAATCGACCCTTACATTATTTTACGCCAATTTACGCAGCATTCGGCGACCCGGTAAATTCGATGAGATAAAATGCATACTCAAGTCTATACCCACAACCACGCACATACTAATATTCACAGAGACATGGCTTAGATCGGACGAAGACGCGAAACTGTACCAGTTGCCAAACTATACGCACGTATACAATTAGAGGCTGAACCGTAGGGGCGGTGGAGTTTCGATGTTTGTGCATAAAAGTATACCATTTGAGGTTACTGAAAGTTTGGTTGAAAGTGGTAACCACTATTTATGGATATACCTGCGTAAAATGGATCTAACTATATGGGGAATTTATAAGCCAAATGATACAAACTTGAATAGTTTTCTATCATCATATTCCTCACAATTAGAAAAACGCAAAAGGACAATCACTTTTGGTGATTTTAATCTCAATTTATTAAGTGAGAGTACTCAAGTTATTCAATATCAGAATATGCTTCAAGGGACTGGATATGACGTAATAAATGCAATCGATGAAAAATACTGTACTCGAGAAACTTCGAATACAAAAACGATATTGGATCATGTTTGTAAAAATTTTAACCAGCATATCAACTTTTACCTAATAGAATCTTCGTTATCAGATCACAAACAAATATTTATTTAACTATCAAAACCTAAAGTGGAGGTACATCCCAGAGTTACTTACGAATGCTTAGATTACGATGCCCTACATATGAACTCATCTAAAGCCAATTATGAGAATGAAGAAAATGTTTACGAAAGGCTGGAAAATTATATCATTCACAGATACAACAAAGTAAGATATGTAAAACAAAAATCTTAAATCCACCACAGAAAGACTGGATTAACAAACAGATAATAGACTCAATAGATAAAAGAAACATGTTATTGCAGAAATTGAAAAGGCATCCAGAAAATGCAGATTTAAGAAAAAACTATGAAATCGAGAGTAATAAAACGAAAAAGATGATCAAATGCTGTAAAACTAAATTTTATCTCGATTCATTTGAAAAATGTAACATAAAACCTAAAAGGATTTGGAATCTTATAAATACATAAGTGAAAAATACAGGCAAAGAAAATTGTGCTCCTCCAAGTCTTGTGATAAACGAAACTTTAATAACTAACGGGAGTGAGGTATGTGAGGCATTTAATAAGTTTTTTTCGAGCATTGGTACTGAATTGGCCGATAAACTTCATAGTAAATACCATTCAAACACAGTTAACACTTTAATGTGCAAGAGCAATTACTTACATGATTCTACTCTGTCTGTACTCAAACCATGCAGTGAGTCTGAAGTATCAAAAATTATAGATAGTTTGGATAATAATACTAGTACTGGAATTGATGGCATAACCACAAAAGCTATTAAATGCTTGAAAAATTGTATCATTGGGAGCCTAACAAGCTGTATAAACATATGTTTGGCTAACGGCGTATTTCCTGACAATCTTAAGATAGCTAAAGTCGCACCAATTTATAAATTAGGAACGAAAACGGAACCAGGTAACTACAGGCCCGTTTTCGTTCTACCGGTGCTATCTAAAATATTCGAAAAAATAATATATAACAGGCTTAATGAATATTTAACTGACAAAAACTTTTTAATGGAACAACAGTATAGATTTACACCTAAATCAAATACTCTTTCGGCAGCTATGGATATAATCACAAAAATGAAAACAAACATTGACAAAAAACTTATCGCTTTGGGCACATTTATCGATTTGAAGAAAGCGTTTGACACAGTAAGTCACATAAATTTAATAGACAAGCTTTCAAATATAGGTATAAGAGATAGTGCTTTAGATATATTTGTGTCATATCTACAAAACAGGTACCATAAAATAAGATAACATAAAATAACTTGCGGAATTCCTCAAGGCTCTGTCCTGGGGCCCCTGTTGTTTCTAATTTACATTAACAATATAAAAAACGTTGGTTTGCAAACGACACATGTCTCTTTTATTTCGGACACTCTATACACGAAGTCATTACAGATGCTCAAAAAGATCTGGATGTGCTCAATGAATGGTTTCTGTACAATTTATTAACTATTAATACTATAAGAACATCGTATATGATATTCTCAGCTAAAAATAAAAAGATACCGGCCTATAGTCCTCTAACCATAAACAAGGTTACCATACATCAATCACATTCAGATCACAAAAATATCTCGGTCTATGGTTGGACGATAAGCTAACGTGGAAAACACACATTGAGCATGTCCGATCTAAATTGACACCACTAACTGGGGCTCTAAGAAACATTACAAATTGTATACCACCTCAAACTCGAATAATGATTTATAATGCAATGGTTAAGTCACACCTTGAATACCTAATAGAGATATGGGGATGTTTAGCGAAAACTGTCTTAAAAGATCTGCAAGTGTCACAAAATAAGATTATTAAAGTAATGTTCCATTGCGACTATCTTACTTCTACGGAATACCTTTACAAAAACACACAACTTTTTAACCTCAACCAAATTTACACTTACAACATATGTTTACTTATTAGGAAAATATTATCAGGTACCATCCACACAGATTTTAAATTTTCTAAGAGAGTATTTAGACATAATCTGAGAGATACTAATAAACTCCAGCTTCCACAAACAAGAACATTAAAATACGGATGCAAGACCATAGTGTTTGAGGGAGCACAGCTTTATAATAATTTACCAAGTGAAATAAGAAATACTGAAACTTTAGGTGAATTTAAAAACAAGTTAAAATGTCATATACAAAAGTGAAGTGAATATACTACACGTATCCTTTGTCATAAGTAACTATAACTTGCAAGATAATATTATATAAGCGGCTTCTTGTATTGCCACTGATATGTAATGTTAAGCGATATGTTTTTGTAACATCGTTTTAAGTGAACCATGTTGTTCTTATGAGGAATAAAGTTCTTTAAGCCGAGATAACTGATAAACTACTTATATACAACTTTTTTAAATACATACTTATTATAGGTACATACTACACCCAGACCCATAACAGAAATTAAAATTCATAATTTCAATTTATGCTCGACCGGGAATCGAACCCGAGACCTCTGCGTGGTGACCGGCATGTTAACCAACTCAACCACTCAGGTCGTCACTTGCCTTGAGTTGATCTAAAAGAAATTATCAAACTGCAGATATACTACGACGTAGTAGAGGACAAAGAAAAGGCATTTAGGCAGCAACGCCATGTCCAGGCTGGGGCCGGCCGCAAGCACGAGTTCCGGGCCCGCCATCACTTGCCTCAAGCAGTCCCTCGCAGCCCTATACTCCGTCTCATCTGTGGAATTGGAATTAACAAAATAATTAGTAAAATATCCAAGATTAGAGAAGAGGTATATTAGAGGTTTCATTAGAGGTGGGCAACGCATTGGTTGCACCCCTGGTGATGCTGATGTTCATAGACGGCGGTGACCACTTTCCATCAGGTGGCCCGCACGCCTGTTTGTCCGCCGAATAACATAAAAAAAAAAGTTTCGGTCTGCACATACGTAATTTTATAAACTTACTGTGCAAGCAAATTGTACAAATCCTACAAAGACGCTGCTTCACACGGTTGGCACTGTTCTTCATCTTTTGGCCGGCGGAGGTCACGAATATCAACATTACTAGTAATAGTACTACCAGATTCGTAAGAAAGAAGAAACGAACTATAGTGATTGTATGCTGCAATAATAAAACGAAAAGTCTTTAACTCATGGCAAGAGCAATACCGTATAGTTACAGTACCTGCATCTGTCTGTCTTTACCACAGAATGTAGAAAAATTTAATAAATGTAAAGAAGCGAGAGAGGTTTATCAGGTATGTAGCCCGTGAAACAATGTAGTGTCTGCCTGCCCTTATGGGAAAAGGCGTGACTTTATATGTATGTGTACTTATCATCATTGGTTAGGTCACATTAGGTATAACGAAATGCAGACAGAAAATCGTTAAAATTTTAAGCACCTTCGGTTCACAACTGTTGTATGGTCAAGTACTTACTAGAAAGCTGGTTGTTATTGCACTGCAGATAAATCTCACTAAATAGACAATCGTGGTCCCAATCATTAAAGTTATCTGTAATTTAAGAGATAACTATAGTTTAATCAAGTTTAAGATATAACAGTTGAGTTATTTTCTATAACCCCTTCCTACTTATTAGATTACACACTGTTATCATTTATGTAATGTACCCACCTGTCCTCTAAAAACTTTGTTGATTAAGTAAGATATCTCTTTAATAATCTTAAATATTTCGTTCCATTTTTCAATCATGCTTATTAAAGAAGAAGTATCAGCTTGGTTTTTTGTTTCTTTTTGTATAGAAATAGCAGTATCCATTGCCCTTGAGATAGCGTTCAATTGTATATGTAATACAGTCAAGACGCAATACACAGTTACAAATTCTTGAGTGTAACGAATAAACATAAATGCAACATTGATATATACTAACACTATTTTAAAAGCTCCTCCCTGAATTGAAGGTTTAATTGACGGAACGTAAATAACGTAAGAAACGACTCTATAACCAAATACATATAAAGATTTCAAGATCACTTGTTTAGTCAAAGCCGCTAAGTCATTTACGTATATGGAGTCATCAATAAAATAAGAATTAATCAAATCATAGAGATTGATAACTTTTTTGAATTCCTTCATGTAATAACTACTTGATATAATTATAACAGTCGAGTGAAAACCAACCATAAAATAGAAGAATCTAACGTCAACAATATTGGTATTTAGCATTTGAATTGTTGTAGCCCAAACATTACCGCATAGTTGTACTAGCACGTTGATACTCAGAAGTACTTGAATCGGAATTCTGTACGAAAGAATACTTCTAGGTACACCGAGTATATTTTCGAGCAACATTGCAATCTTTATTGGTTTTATATCCATGTCTTCAAAAATCTTTTCAATTGATAACGTAATATTCGTACTGTTCTACATTAATCAACTTATCCTTCTACGAGCAATTCTATTATATTATCAATTGTATGGTTCAGTGCAATTGCCATTGAAAGTTAACGATGAAGTAGATAATCACAACGTATTAAAATGTCTTATTTTTAAAATATGAAGAATAATACAACAGATTATACACATTTCAATCGTATTAATGAACTAAAATAACTTCTAGAGAAGGCTTCTTTCGACGGAATGTTACTGTCACTTTAATGGACAATTCACTAAGTAATGATGACCAAGATGATATATTGATATCGTAGTAAAATTGAAAGGGAACTTAAATGAAAATGAAACGAAAACTGTATTGTCGTTTGGAATATACTCATAATTAATAAAAGAACTTATCGCAAGCCAATCCATTTGGCACCTGGCTTCATGGGGGGATATTTTCATTTCCATTACACACTACACGCTGGCTTCGAATTTAAGCCACTAAATATATTTTTTTATGACTTTCGGTAGGTAAATAAGCAAGCGGGCTACCTGCTGGGAACTGATCACCACTGTCTATAGACATTAGCAACACCATGAGTATCGCCAATGTGTTGCCCACATCTATAACACGTTGCTCTGGCAGCAAAAAGGCAAATGCCCCTCCCCAATCCCCAAAGTTCCCCAAATCCCCACCCCATCACTAGAAATCTTACTCACCGGGAGAAACACAATACTTTTTAAAAGAGTATTATTTAGCTGCGGTATTCTGTAAGGTAGAGGTACTTCTCCAGGCGGGCGGCTTCAATTCGAACGGGATACCCCGCTATTCCCTACCTCTCTTAAAAATGGGACAAATGTATAAATATTGATGGAATATTTCATCTTCCACGATTTTGACATAAATTATCATCGTCATCCGAGCAATCAGTCATGGATTCTGCCAGGGTTCTCTTTCCGACTTATTCTCCTCCATTTAGCCCGGCCTTGGGTATCCTCGCGTCGTACGCCATTGATTTTCGCATCCAACCCGGCGATGTCAATACGTCACTTCTTGGGCCTTCCGCGGGACCTCTTTCCTGGTACCGGAAGGTTTTAGGTACATATTTCCCACATATAACTGGGACTTCGCCGTGTGGTGTCCGGCAGAGTAGAATAGCACCAACCCTTTACACTCATGGGTGTCGTACAAGGCGACTAATGTTTTCGAGGCCAAAAATCAAGAGTCTGTGTAGTCTGGAAATTGGGCAGCAGCATTTTCCATTGTTATATTTAAACACTGCGATCTCCAACCCGCCTGCCAAGCGTGGAGATTATGGCAATAACCTCCCCTTTCGTGGGAAAGGCCCAAAGTCCTGCAGTGGACTGTTACGGGCTGTGATGATGATGATGAACTGGGACTTAAGGAACATGTGACCAAACCAGCGAAGGCGAGCCTCTTCAATCTTATTCGCGATATCTCTCACGCCAAGGCTGCCACGGATGTACTTGTTCACACATCCACCCCAGCATTTCAATTGCAAGTAGGTAGATAGGTAAATATTACAGGACATCTGTCTAATTTCATATTATCTAACTAATGCATATACTTATTTATATACTTAATCACTTAAATTTCTAATAACATTAAACGACGACGACGGCGATGATAGTTATACAGTCATTTTCAGGTCCACTAAAATTTAAAATTGTGACGTTGTCAAACTTCTGCACATGGCTTGTAAGATGAAGGTGGCTATGACCCAAGTCATTAACATCACAAGTTACATTCATGTGTTAAGTAGCTGACACACGTACGTACTTAAAGTACGCGGTTTTTAAGTTCGCGAACTTATTCGGCATGTTTTTCTATGAATTAATTAAATAATTCGAGTCAAATGCTTCGAAAATCAGTCACTTTTGCAACAGAAAAGCATAAAGTTAATTAAACTTAAACAAATTTTAGGCATAAAACACAACTGCACAATATACATTACAAAAAAAATGGCGGCACGCGGTTCGCGGCGCTGACAGACGAGCGAGCCGAAGCCGCGAGCCACGATCGCCAGCGAACTTACTCGGCGGTTTTAAAGTACGCGTACTTAAGGATAGGTTACACAGTGCGAGCAGCTGATGTGACAGTAGACAGCTGACACTCGAGCGAACAAGGTCGTCGAGCCACAAGTACGCGTACTTACTCGCACGTCTAACAGCCACTTTACGTCATAAATGTCACAGAATAAATCCATTCGTGTTCTCGTGATACAGTATATTGTATTCGTTGCCGATTAAGGCAAGGAAAACATCGTGATGAAACCTGCGCATTCAGGGGACTGAATATGACAGGAGCTGACTGAGGGGGCAGGAATGTGTAACCCCTGTAAACAGGGTCACGGAGGTCAGATTACAGTCGCTCCACTATACTTACGTGATCTGCCAAATCCTTGATTATGGTCACTGGGGTATATAAACAATAAGATCTGTTTTCCATAATAAATGTATTAGTTTAATTATTTCGATTAATAAATGAACGATGAATCACTATTATATTGATTGATCAATGTAGTAAAGTTGGAAGCCTTCGACTATACTTTAACTATTTCTTTCTATATATTTCGAAATATGGGTGTCAAACCCTTAAAGACAGCTTTTTGGTGTGCCTAGAGACGTTCTTTTGCATGGTATATTCAAAGGAGTAGTTTTACAGTGTTGTATGTCTCAAAATGTTGAAAACACGTTCAAGTTTTACTTTTTTATCCTGACCTTTGAATCTGCGTCAATCCTTGAACATAGTAAAGAATTTAAAAGGTCATCGTACTTTTGAACTTGAATCATGGCATCGATTTAGTGTATTTCAAACAATTGAAGGCAATGAGGAGTTTTCATTTTCATGAAAAACATTCATTATTGAACAATAGCTTTTGGCATTATAGTAATTTAAATATCTACTACTGTTTCTAGGGAATTATACGCGATTTCGAGATCTGTTGCAATTTGTATTGGCGAGAAAACGTTTAAATTTGGGGCCATGCTCTCATGAAAGTTCAAGAAATATGTAGAGAACAAGTATGTAGATAAAAACAAAAACTAAAGATTGCTAGTTTTATTACAGTAAGTCTCATTGGTTGTCTCCATAATGTTTTACTTTATCCAAATTAGGTAAATTCGCTGAGACTTTGATCTAATATGAAACTTTAACTATATAACAAAAGGAATGCATGATACTGATAAATGTTAAAGGGTAATTTTATAATCAACGTTGGGTTATGGCTGATGGCTGTTGGTGTCTTTGACGCTAATTACTTCCGGGAGATAGAATATGAAAAACAGCCAGCAGAAGCTAAAGCAACGCTTGGGAAGGCTATGTATGCGCTGTTATTTTAACAATTGAATTCAAAACTTATGATTTTTGTACGATTTATCTTCAAATCAAATCAAATCAAATACGTTTATTCAATTTAGGTTTTCACAAACACTTATGAACGTCATTCAATATACGTGTAACAAACAATGAACACAAGGCACAACGGTTTCATAGCCAGTATGTAGAGCCATAAGAAAAGTAAAATTTAAATAGACTCTACGGCCAACAATTTTTGTTCTTTGTCCGCGACGCAAGCGCCGCACGCCGGCCCCCTGTCACTGTGACATTGACAGATACGTAATGTCATGCGCATCGACAATGCCGCTCGCCTGTAACGTGAATACCAATACAATTTAAATTCTGACTATTTACTAAATATTTATTTATTTATTTATTAAATCTTCATGCACAAAATAGTACAGTATAAATTGTTACGAGATCGCGTAGTAAGCAATACGCCAAGTTAGCAAACGCCACGAACAACAGTGCACACGGCTATAAAAGCTGAGTTGGCGTTTGCACAACCTTCGCCCGCTCCAGTTGACGCGGCTGAAGTAAACCGCTGACACCGCGCCTCGTGCCTTCCACGCAGCGGCCTACTTGACCGGACGACCACGCTACTTCGATACAGACATCGATCGGGTCAAGACTTAGATTTTATTGTTAATCATAATTTTTACTTGTAATTCTAAAAATCAGAATTAAATATATTTAAATTAAATCGGTTTTTTTTTAACTATCCGGCCGTGGCTAACGTAATTGGCGCAGTCGGTAGGATTCCCGGGTTAGTACGCGTAAAAATCTTATCTCCGAAATCGTCATCGTCGTATCTAATCGGCTTCCAAGCCCTCACCGGGAATTCTGCATAACGAGCGAGCCTGCACCGGGGTATCCAGACATCGATATCAAGATCAAAGAAACCGAGGTCTACGATGTTCATGTAAGTACACCACTTATCTCTAGTGTTGCTCTCCTTTTTCCTATTTTTAGTCCTATTATTAATTCCTAGATTTATATATGTTATATTGATAATTTTATCCTGCGGTTATCATAATCCTTCAAAATTTTCCATCCTAGAAGTAACAGGAGCCCTAAGGCTATTAGGAGTACTAGGGTTACCCGCTCTATTGTCGATAGAAATAGAAATATTAGCAGTGATAACGAAAGTTGTAATAGTTTTAGTACAATCAGTGAAGTAAGCTCAATAGCTCTGCCCACTGATCCTGATATGATCCTCAAGGCTCTACGCTTGTTGCCAGAATTCGATGGCAACCCTAACGTACTGACTAGATTTGTAAGACTATGTGATCAAATAGTAGAGTCTTATATCGAACAAACAGACGCCTTAGGCAGATTATTTCTAGTAAACGGGATACTCAATAAAATCACGGGACCCGCAGCTAGAACGATTAATTCCAATGGAATCCCTGAGAGTTGGTGTGGCATTAGAAGCGTTTTGATAAATAATTTTACTGATCAACGGGACGAATCCACTCTCTACAATGATCTAGCTGTTCAAACCCAAGGGAGCGTCACCCCACAAGAATTTTATGATAAATGTCAAACATTATTTTCCACAATTATGACATACGTTACATTGCACGAGGCTATAGAGACCACTATTGAGGCAAAACGAAACTTATATAAAAAACTTACAACGCAAGCGTTTGTGCGCGGACTTAAGGAGCCCCTAGGATCTCGGATAAGGTGCATGCGCCCGGATTCTATAGAAAAAGCATTGGAATACGTACAGGAAGAGCTTAACACTATGTATTTGCAGAATCGAAACGAAGCTTTACCTAAAACAGTACAGAATGCGTCTAATTATAGACCTCCCGTACATATGCCAATGCCTAATGCTTCTGCTATGCAACGTCCATTCACCTTTCCTATGAAACTACCAAGCACCCAAGCTCCACCTCCTCGTTTTACTAACAACTTCCAACCAAAACCTCAATTCCAACAATACATGCCACCGCCTCCTATGCGCACTCAACAAATGTTCAGTGCGCGTCCTACTAATTACAACCCGCAAAGTAATATGTTTAGGTTGCAACAAAGACCTAATTATAATTATAATTATAATAATAATGCTCTAAAACCTATTAGTGGTGTTAGCCACTTTGCACCTCGAGCTTTGCCGCCATTAGGGCATAATTGGACGAAGCAGGGTAATCAACCACCATCAAATTACTTTAAAACTCGCGACATCAACGTTAATGAGTGTACTCCATATGATGATTATTCTAATTACTACTATAATTATTGCTATGATAGTGATTCTTACTTTACTGCGCATGACGCATCATACAACAATTATGAATACGATAATTCGGTTTCATACCAATATGAGGAACCGCCACAACCAGAAGTATGGTATGGGCAGGTAGAAGAGCAGGACCAGCCTTCTACATCCTCTAAAAATAATGATCAGGATTTTCGGTCGGTCAGAAATTTATAAAGCTCAAAATAGAAGTTAATCTTCAAACACAAAGACAGCTTCCATTTATTCTCATTGCTGATCCACCTTTAAAACTATTGATCGACACTAGGGCCAACCAATCTTTTCTGAGCTCAAATGCTGTAGATAACTTTTATCCTAATACAAAACTAGACTACGATCCATTTGAAGTGTCTAACATACATGGAATTAGTAGAAGTAGTCACTCAATAACGATGCCTTGTTTTAAAGAATTCAAGGATGAAAGTAGTTTAAAATTTTTCATATATAAATTCCACGACTATTTTGACGGTCTTATTGGGCTTGACCTCCTAACGCAATGGGAGGCTACTATAAATTTAAAGGATAACGCTCTGACAACTCGGACCATAAATAACCCTATTAGGATGTTTAAATCGCGAAACGTTAACCTATATGAGGACATGATACCAGCTAGATCATCTAAGTTAGTAAGACTACCTATAAACGCGTTGGAGTGCGATGTTATAGTTAACGAACAAGTTTTGTGTAACTGCATTATTTCAGAATGCGTCACCAACATAAAAAATAGTCGCGGTATCATAGAAGTGACGAACCCAACGAACAAGGACGTCATATTTTCGCTAGATCGGCCGGCGACCGCAGAAATATTTAATACCGAGTCGTTTGATGTTAAGTACGCGTGTACCGAGTAAAGTAAAAACTCACGCGTCAATGATGTAATTTCGCGGCTTAGGACAGACCACCTAAACCCGGAAGAGAAAGCGAATCTTAGGCAACTTTGCTCTCAATACTGTGACATATTTTATTTAGATGGCGAACCGTTAACTTATAGTAATATAATCAAACATTCCATTAGAACCACTGATGAAATGCCTATCTACAAGAAGAGTTATCGATATCCGTTTATACATCGTGACGAAGTCCGGGAACAAATCTCGAAAATGTCAGAGCAAGGAATTATACGACCTTCGGACTCTGCTTGGAGTTCACCGATCTGGATAGTACCTAAAAAAGCTGATGCGTCAGGTAGAAAAAATATAACTACACCATAATCTATAAAACAGGAAAGGCCAATACGAACGCGGACGCCCTTTCTCGAATCGAAATTCACAATGAGGAGACTAGCTCCATGTCTGTGAACCCTTCGGAACGACCCCCTACTCTAGGAAATAACTCTATCACTAACACTGTTCACACTGACCAAGAGCACCCCATACTTGAAGTCCCCATAACAGATGATTCAATAAACAAATTTCACCGTCAGTTATGTCTTACCATCGTAGGCGATATTAAGAAACGAGTAACCGTAACAAAGCCATTTGATACTCACACGCGTATATCAGCCCAACTATCAGAACTTAATTTAGAGAATGATGTGGTAGACATAATCAAAGAATACATCAATCCGAAAGTAAAAACTGCTGTATTAATAACACCTCCATTAGGCATGTATAAAATAATTCCTATACTACAGGAAAAGTTTAAAAATTCAGCCATGAACCTTGTTATCGCCAAAACTGAACTAGAAAATGTTAGGGAGTACCTTCGGCAGCAAGATATCATTAGACACTACCACGAAGGGAAAACCAATCATAGAGGAATCAACGAATGCTATCTATCATTATCCTGTAAATACTATTGACGACCTGAGTGGTTCAGTGGTTAACATCTGTTCTTGTTGTTCATCAACAAGTCTGCCACGCAAGAGGTCCCGGGTTCGATTCCCGGCCGGGCAGAAATTGAAATTATGAATTTTAATTTCTGTTACGGGTCTGGGTGTTCTATGTATAATAAGTATGTATTTAAAAGTATTTAAGTAGTATTTCAGTTATCTAGCACCCATAGTACAAGCTTTGCTTAGTTTGGGGCTAGATGGCGCTGTGCGAATTTGTCAACGAATATAAAAAAAAAAAAACTTGAAAGAACATGTTACTAAGTTCATCAATGAGTGCACCATATGCGGGCAAGCTAAATATGATAGACACCCCATACGGCAGCAATTTAATATTGTACCCCCTACTACTAAGCCCTTCGAAGTCGTTTACATGGACCTCTTTACCGTCCAAAGTGAAAAGTACGTCACTCTCATCGACGTTTTCTCAAAATATGGGCAAGCCTACCACCTAAGAGATGGTACTGCCCTTAGCGTAATTCAAGCCATATTAAAATATTCTACACATCATGGGTTACCTCTGACTATAGTCACTGACCAAGGTACAGAATTCACAAACCAGATGTTCGCGGAATTCACCAGAGTCCATAAGATCATCCATCATAAAACACTCGCGAACGCACCCAACGACAACGGAAATATAGAAAGATTTCACTCCACCATATTAGAACATCTAAGGATACTGCGGCTCCAGAATAGGGACGATGCAATCGTGAATCTTATGCCCTATGCAATAATAGCATACAATAGTTCAGTACACAGTTTTACCAAATGTAGGCCCTTTGACATTATAAATGGACATCTTGATCCTAGAGACCCAACAGATATAGACATAACCGGACATCTAATGCAGCAATATATTCATACCAACCGAGACCAAATGAAGACAGTTTATGACCTAATCAATTATTCAAGTTTAGCTAACCGTACCGCCCTTATCGAAAGACACAATAAAACTCGAGAACCAGAACAGGAATACCAGCCACAGCAGCAGGTATTTATCTCTAACCCTTTAGCGAGTCGACAAAAGATAGCCCCACGATACACACAGGATAACGTCTTAGCTGACTTGCCTATACATATTTACACCTCAAAGAAACGAGGCCCTATTGCTAAATCTAGACTTAAACGTGTACCAAAAAGCGCTAAATTGTTACAGGATAACGCTGACTCTGACCATGAGCCTGGGACTGGCGCACGAGATAAGACTTGAGAGTTTGGATGACGGACCGGGACTCTTAACGTTTAAACTTGGACCTATGAACCTTGCGACACACTTCCACAGCTTCCTGCAATACATAGAACTAACCGACATCCATAATAAGATTAACATAGTTAAAGGTCAAATCATAGATTTAGAAAATAAGCTACCTAATGACACTCATATATTATTTGAAATACAGATTAATTATCTCAGTTCTAAATTAGATAAAGTAACTTACCAGCTAGAAAGCTTAGAGCCCCATCGGTTGAAGCGAGGTCTTGTAGATGGATTAGGATCTGTAGTTAAATCCTTAACAGGAAATTTAGATTACACCGACGCTATCAAATACAGTAATGCCATAAAAAATCTCAAGGATAACCAAGATAAAATTTCATCTCAAATTAACAATCATATTAGTCTTAGCAAGGAATGGATGACACACCATACGAGTATCATCTCAAGTATCGTACAAAATCAGGTTAAAATTAACGATACCTTACACTTGCTTTTAGATAGAGACGCTTATATTCAACATAGTTTAATAAAATATGCCAAACTAGCTCAGCTTCTTACTATTATTACAGATAACATAGATGACTTATCTCATCAGTTACAACGAATAGAAGATGTCATAGCGTTTACGCGTACCGCAAGTACACATCATTCAATGATAGGAGTAGAGACGTTAAAAAAGATGATAAATGAGCTCGAACATTTTTATAACAAAGATCAATTGTTAGATATATAACTTAGAGAATACTATGATGTAATAAAAACAGGCTCATTTTATTCAGCTAGACAAATAGTAATAGTCTTTAAAGTACCAATAATATCACCTCATACTTACCAATTATATAAGCTTCCTATAGCACCCGATAGAGCTAATCGTGTCCTCATCCCACCTTATCCTTTAATAGCAACCAATGAGAACTTTTACGTGTACATTGAGGCTGAATGCCCGAAGTTCAATAGTCGATATCTTTGACATGAGAATTTGAATCAACATCTAAGATCAGATCCAGACTGCATCCAGGAGCTCCTGCACCACCAACGGCTGGACGAGTCCTGCAAAACAACATTCGTGACTGTCTTAAAAGAAGACATTCAAAGGTTAGATGATCGAAACTATATAGCAACATTTCCAGAGGCAACGAAAGTTCAGCTCACCTGTGAACGCAACGACTATCAGATGCTGAAAGGTAGTTACCTCATAACCATACCATCTCAATGTTCAATACGGACGAGAGACCTTACCATCTATAACACCAACGACCAAATTGAAGGACAACCTATGAAGATATTGAACATTTCCGATTACGTCATTACGAATCGAGCAACACCGGCTTCTGTAACACTATCATCATTGAATCTCAACGACCTTCGCGTAATACAAGATAAGATCGACTCCCAGACTGCAGTACATCTCAACGAGGTCCCGACAGATTCATTATATCATACTACCATACCATTTTATGTGGCTCTGTTTAGTGCACTTGCACTCGTTATTATCTTGCTACACAGAAAATACACGATGTGTTTCAAGAATAAACATATAGACCTGGAAATAACACCCGATCTTCCAGAACGTGTTCACACCTATGCAGCACCAGCACCTGCCAAGCCAGCGCGACAGAACCCAGCAACATTTTTGCGATTCGCTCAAAAATTGTTGCTGCTCTTCGGGAGGGAGATGTTACGAGATCGCGTAGTAAGCAATACGCCAAGTTAGCAAACGCCACGAACAACAGTGCACACGGCTATAAAAGCTGAGTTGGCGTTTGCACAACCTTCGCCCGCTCCAGTTGACGCGGCTGAAGTAAACCGCTGACACCGCGCCTCGTGCCGTCCACGCAGCGGCCTACGTGACCGGACGACCACGCCACTTCGATACAGACATCGATCGGGTCAAGACTTAGATTTTATTGTTAATCATAATTTTTACTTGTGATTCTAAAAATCAGAATTAAATATATTTAAATTAAATCGTTTTTTTTAACTCTCCGGCCGTGGCTAACGTAATTAAATAGTAAATATGTAAATGGATACTAAATTTAGTTAGTCAAAAATAAACCATGACGTACCCTATGGTAAGTACATACTCCATTATGATATAAGATAAGTACAATGCAAAGAAATTTATACATTGCAGACACAATTTCAGTTTAGTAACCTAACTTTTTCTTTCTAGTTAATTTCATAGACAATGACTCGACAACACAGTAATCCAGCCAAAATAGCAGAAAAATACTAAGGAACATATAACTCACTCAAAATACGCGTTTATGGTGGTGATACGCACGCTGGTAAGTATCTGTGCACTTTCTCCACAATGTTGCTGTACTAATACTAAATAAAGTAAATATCAACCAGTCATACAGTCATTACAGTTCATAGAAGCTATAGGAATTAGTACTGAATTGTAGAAAGAGGCGATCACAATAGATCAGTAATGGTCGCAGTGATACTGGGTCTGGAAAGCCTTGAAGAGCCTATCTTTCAAAAAAAAAAAAAAATATATATCAACCAGAATACAAGAAGTACAAAGTAAAGGCCAAAAACATGACCACAAGGCAGTCCATGTACCCTTGTAACAGGCAACAAAATCATGAATACACCATGAGTATGGTAAATACCTACCACTATCACAATACTATATCCACCATCACATAAAACAATATTGAAGATTCCATTTAATAAGGATGATATTGAATACTATAACAATTAAAATAAATAATAATAAAATAGAAAACTATTAGTATAGGTTTTTTATCCAATTTCAGGTCGCAACAAGTTCCTGATTGGTTTACATACAATATCAGTAGAAAAATAAAAAAATAAAAAAAATTACATTAATAGCACAAATCAACAAAATGTAGTAGATCTCGCACTTCCTTCTTAATGGGTGAATTCATTTATTGACAATTAAAAAAGATTATAACAATGATATAAATAAGTACAGACTACTAATAACAAATTTACAACTAACTAAATAAACTAAGAAATACAAACTTACAGATAAAAAAATTGTTAAAATCGGGGCTTTGGCTTCAGGCAATGCCCTCCAAAAATATTGGCACACTTCTCGACCGCACTACGTTTAGGATTGCCACGGCCCTGCGCCTTGGCGCGCCCTGCAGTGCTCCGCACCAGTGCCATTGTGGTCACCTTGTTGATCATCTTGGCCACCATGGCCTGTCGTGCAGCAGGAGTGCTGGGCGCTTTCCTCAGCACGCGGACCTAAATGACATCATCCGCCGGGCCTTTACCTCCGCTGGAGCTCCCGCGGTACTCGAGCCAAGCGGTCTAGCTCGTAATGACGGTAGAAGGCCCGACGGGATGACACTCACGACGCCCTGGAAACTGGGACGACCTTTGGTTTGGGACGCCACGTGTGTCGATACCCTCGCACAGTCCCATCTTCCAGTAACCGCGTGTCATGCTGGGGCCGTTGCCGCCGCAGCTGAAAACGCCAAGCGGCGCAAGTACGCGAGTCTTGGTGAGGACCACATATTTGCGCCATTTGGCGTGGAAACCCTTGGGCCGTGGGGACCAGGCGCACACTCTCTGTTTCGGGAGCTAGCTAAGCGCCTGGTCGATGTTACTAAAGACCAGAAGGCTGGCCTCTACTTCGGACAGCGAATTAGCCTCGCCATTCAGCGGGGCAATGCGGCCAGCCTTCTAGGCAGCATTCCTAATACCGTGGACCTGGGACAAATTTTTTATCTGTAAGTTTGTATTTCTTAGTTTATTTAGTAAGTTGTAAATTTGTTATTAGTAGTCTGTAGTTATTTATATCATTGTTATAATCTTTTTTAATTGTCAATAAATGTAGTAGATTGAACCTGATTTGAAGGTAGGATTTCAATAGTGAAAGTCCATTACCTTTGGTGTCATAGTGTTCCAATTTGCTTAGCAGCGTATCGTAATTAACACAGTCAAAAACCTTGGAAAGATCACAGAAAATGCCTATAGCATTCTGTGATTTCTCCCAAGCATCATAAATGTGCTTCATCAATTGTACACCCGCGTCTATGGTAGATCGATCTTTGGTGAAGCCAAACTGATTGCTATGGAATAAGTTATTGGCAGTAAAGTGGGCTAGCAGTTGGTCCAGTATTATTCTCTTAAAAATTGTACTAAGCACTGGCAAAACAGATATTGGTCTGAAGTTGGACGGCTCGTGCTTTTCCCCGCTTTTGTAAAGTGGCCCAATTTTGCTTATTTTTAACAAGTCAGGAAACACACCCTCCTCGATACATCTATTGAATACATGCACGAGGTGTGGTGCTAACGACCTTATTACAGCTTTTATAACAGAGACTGACGTGCCCCATATGTCCTATGTTTTCTTCAGTTTTTAAGATTTGAAAGCCTCTAATATATCCCTTTCATTAATAGGACTAAATTCAAAATCAATCTTACAGGGATCAGTGCTATTTTGTAAAAATGAAAGTGCTGCAGAAGGGGATGACTGCAAGCTTTTAGTGGTGTCCACTGCAATCTTAGAAAAATAGTTATTAAAGCTATTTGCCACGGCAATGTCGGTCTTAATTATTTCAGAATGTATTATTAATTTGTGTTGATAGTCCCTACTCTGTGTTCTACCTGTTTCATTGTTGATTATATTCCATACTGCCTTACTTTTATTAGGAGCAGCATTAATTTTTTTCCTTATAAAATTAGTTTTCGCTTCGAAGCAAACTCTCTTAAAAATTTTAGAATATGTTTTCACATAATCAGCAAAAGCAATAGATTTATTAATGTTTTTCAGGTTATATAACTCGTAAAGACGCTTTCTGCTTTTATGTATGCCTAAGGTGGCCCAGTCACAAAATCTAAGTTAGTTTTTTTGTTGTAAATAAATTATCAAAATCATTTTTTACTATGTCCAACATCTCGTTATTAAGACGATTGAGATCTTTATAATCCGAGCACAAGGAGAGCATTTTATTGTCCACTTGTTCACTTAAACGTTTTAATCGGTCTGTTGTCAAAGGTCTGTAATTTATTGTAAATGACTTTGTCTGAGCCTTATGTTTTAACTGAATTCCGAGACCATGATGATCTGAACCTAAACAATTTATAAGAAACTTTGTTGATATACCACAACTACAAATAAGATTATCCAGACAAGTGGCTGTTGTTTCAGTTATTCTAGTCGGTTCCAGAAATATATTTGGCAGGTCGTATGTCTTAAATAATGACTTTAATCTCCTACACCGCATACTATCTTCTAGCATATCGACATTAAAATCACCGCAGACTATGTTATGCTTATTCTCTTTTGACAATTTACGTAATACGTCATCCATGGTCTCTTCGAACAAATCGAAGTCACTGGCAGGTGGTCTATATATGCAAACGATTACATATGTGTCTATTTCGACAAAAGAAAGTTCAATAGCTCTTTCTTTGGATAGTTTGACTATATCCTTTCTATCTTTACTTTTAATGGAATTTTTTACTAAGACCATTGAGCCGCCATGAATTGCTTGCTGCCTCGTATATTTGCTGATAACACTATATCCATTGTAATTTGGACAAATAGATGACATTGTGAGCCAATGCTCAGATATACACATAATATCTACATTCCTATCAATCAAGAATAAATTTAATTCTAGCTCCTTACTATTTAACCCTTGGATATTTTGATAAATTAGATTTATATAGTTTGTTTTAGAGCATGACTTAGCCGTTGTCAAAATTGATGGTTTAAATTCATCGGTATAGAAAAAGTACTAATTGTACTACAATGTCTCATGTCAATAGTATTAAGATTAGAATTGGAATTTCGTACTATGTCAGCATTAAGGCTATGACATGCTAATAATTTAGAAAATATTTTTTTATTTTTTATTGATGAAGAAACATAGTGTTTCTGATAATTATAATGTGGAATATATTTATTGATGTCAAAAAGATTTATTGTATTATTTTTACATGTATATTTATGTAATAAATTATTATAGTAACTTATTTTTTCATTTTCCCTTGCATTAAAATTGTTTAAATATGTATTAATATTATTATTTTTCCAACATTGTCAAATTCACTTAGCGTATTAAATAAATTAAAAATGTCCTGCTTATTCAAATTATGTGTTCACTCTTGTAACAATTAAAATATCATTATTTGTAAATTCATATTCTTTTATTTTTAATGTCATGCTGTTTAAGGATACTCTTGTCAAAGACAAAAAACGTTGAAAATAATATTAGGACCATAGCAAATAGAACAATGTGGCGTCTGCCTACCTCTACGGGAAAAAAGTGTGACTTTATGAAAATAGAAATGTAATAAAATATAGTTTACGTAATTTATAACTGGAACTTCTAAGCGCTTAGAATTATTGCTCTCGTTTTCGTAAAAACATAGTGTTATACCATTAAAATCGAGCCCGCCGCATTTTCTAAGTGTTGCAGGTAGGAACATAGAAATCAATTAAAGAAGGGTAGGAACATTACATAAAGAAAATGGTACCATATATATTATTATTAGATATTAGTCCACGTCGAAATCGTACTAGTTTAATGAATTATTTCGTTAGTAAATGAGCGAAGAAATAATGACCTCTATTATTTTGATTGATTGTTTTACCAAGTTAGAAGCCTTCGTCAGTGCTTCAACTACCCCAGTTGGGTCTGTTTCTTTACTTATTTATACTCCTAGATACTTCCCTGACACGAAATATGGATATCAAGCCCTTGAAGACAGCAATAATATTTGAGAATATTTTCGGTGTGCACAGAGATGTTCTTTTGCATGGTACATTCAAAAGAATAATTTCACTATTCCATATATTCGTTCAGATATCTATGATCATATGGAGTTTACATTTGTGTATATCTGAAAACATTTACGGGAAGTACAATTTATACTTTTTCATCATGGCCACTGAATCAACGTGTATTATTCTATCAAGCATTTACCATAGTGCAGAATTTAAAGAAGCCGTCACTCTTTTTAGTTTGAATCATGCTAGTATTGGTAACGATTTAATGTATTTAAAACAGTTGAAGACGATGAGGCTTGTTCTGATATCAATTTGTTCCGTAGTCGTCATGTTTTTTTTTTATTATGTAATTATACGTATTACGTACCAGTCTCTTCATATTAATAACAGATTTTTTTATTTGTTTCATATTGCCGATGTAATTATGTTATTGCAATATCTTTTAGAATTTTTTATTGTCAATTGTTTTTTAAATATTGTTTCTAAGCAATTAGACGCAATTTCGAGATTGGTAGAAGCTTGTATCAGTGATGAAACTAGTAACTCGATTATAGTTATGAATCAAATTTGGAGCGATGCTTTCACAAATGTCAAAGAATCTTGCAGACTATTGAGAAAAGTATTCCGAGAACAAGTATGTGGCTAAGTAAAAAATATATAGTTTACAATAAGATACCTGACCTAAAGATTCCCTTTTCTTTACAGTTGATTTTCATGATCGGCTCCGTAACTTATTACTTTATTCAAATCCTTTACATGTTGACATTTATGGGTATTTATTATGGTATTTATTATTTAGGTACATTTAATTATATCTAATATAATACTGAAAAAGGATGAATAATAGGAGATTCACGAAAAAGATTTAGATTGCCTACCATCGAGAGCGTCGGTGGCCTAGTGGTTGAGAGGTTTGACTTGTAAGCAAGAAGTACTAGGTTCGAACGCCAGTGCCGCCATGTACCAATGTCTCTTTTCTAAGTTACCTAAGTCCATTAGTTGAACAGGAACCGATGCTCTTACGGTGAGAGAAGGCATCGTGAGGAAACCTGCACATTCAGGCGACTAAAAGTGTAACAATGATCCAATCTGGTCTGGGTCCCCTTTTAGCAGCGTCGTAGAGGTAAGATGGCAGTCGCTCCAATGTTAGTATCAGATCTGCCAAGTCCTGGATTATAGTAAAGGTGGACGCTGGGCCATCATCCGCGAGAGCACAACCTGGACATTGACGCCACGATAATGATGGTGATGATATATAAGGCCTACCATACTCCTGGTTGTATGGAATGATCGGAAGGGAAAGATTACGAGAAGACGTACGTCAAAGAAAGGTCAAGTCACATACTAAGAGTACACTAAACCAATGTTAATGGATGAAAAGATCGACGAAATTGGAAGAGCGAGCGCGGTTTGTCAGGACCGTAACAAGTGTAACTGTGATGTGAGGGAAAAGGATGTGATGTAAGGTATTTTTGTGTATAAGACAAAAAATGTAATGAGGCATGTAACTTTTACAGAGATCCTTGACAATGAGTGTTTTTGTAGTCGACTTTGGCATGTGGGTGCTGATGTTTACGTCTTTGACTCTAATCACTTCCGGTAGTCAGAATATGCAGAATAGCCAGCAAAAGCTGAAACAGTACCTGGGGCGGCTATGTACGCGATGTTGCCTTAGTAAGTCACCTCAAAAGTTTAGAAATAAAATATAAAATAAAATATTTGTATGTACTTTGTAACTTAAAAAACTTAGAAGTTTGCCTCCGTTAGCTTTAATTTTTCCAACCCGACCATTTTAAGACTAGTCTCTTTTGCTCTAGAGGAAGCAGAGTATCGGGTGGTGAAGGACTGCTTACGGCAGGTGGCGACGAGTCCGTTGTCTGTGCACTCCGCCGCGCCGCTGGGCATGCCGTTTCTTCCGCAATGCCTGTTCTTCGCCGTTTACAACGCCGTCATTTTACTGCAGTTCAACAACATCGTCTGATGTCTTTGTAACCTCTATACTATAGTTATAATCCATGAAATTATTTATGTCTGCCAATTCTATAATCTTTGAGTTTTTCTTATATACTACCTATTTTGCATCATCGGTACGATGACCGTAATAATAATATATTTCTTTCTTTTACAATTATCACCAGTGTATTTATAATTTTGAAAAAAGCTGCGCGCAAGAGATGCATTTGCCGGCTCTGGACGCATCGTAAGACACTATAATATCCACGTATTCGCGACAAGCCTAGTATTACGGATGCCCACAGGTGGTGGTGATCACTTACCATGGATATGATGTGTTGATTTCCTGTGTGTTATCATCATCATCATTATCATATCAGCCGAAAGACGCCCACTGCTGGGTATAGGCCTCGCAGAATTTTTTACCAGGTCGTCGGTTGGTTGGGCCTACCTGGCACTTCCGGTACGTAGTCGCCACTGGAGACTTAACTACCCTATCGGCCATTTGTTCTTCGAGCTGCCTACTGCCACATTAGCCCAGCAATCTGTCGGTGACCTTGGTTTGCTTGCAGATCTCTTCATATCTGATTCTATCGCGTAACGCGTAACTCCTAGCTAGGGTGACAGTGTGCTTTCTTATAAGGCCCGCAGTGAGAGACTACGTCTCTGTTCAACACACACTTAAGAAAGGCTTTTGACTAGAGACACTGCAGTAGGTAATTGTGACGAAAATATATGACATAGCTTTCCGAACGCTGCCTAACCGAGTTGGATTCCACGATTGACCTTTTTCTGGAAATTGGACCTATCTAGCTGGATTATTTGTCCTATGTATGTATAGTCGTTAACAACTTCAAATGGAGCGCCTCCAACTGTCACTTTAGTAGGCACAACATAGACGTTTGACATATTTTTGGTCTTGTGAAAATGGACAAGAAATTTTAAGACCTACTTATTGCGATGCTCTACAGAGGTCGTTGAGCATTTTGCCTAAGTCTTCCAGGGTTTCAGCCATGATTATGTTATCGTCAGCAAATCTGAGGTGAGTGAAGTACTCGCCATTAATATTGATGCCAAGTCCACCCCAGTCCAGAAGCCTGAAGACATCCTCCAGCGCAGCCGTGAACAACTTCGGTAATAATGTGACAAATGTAATTTGGTAATACTTTGTCTAACTCCTCGCTGCAGCTGTATAGGCTCTGAGGTCTGGTACTGGAGACTTACTGACATTGTGGCGTTTTCGGAAACAGGAAGCTATCAAACCTGTAAGCGAGGCGTTTCTGGTCGGGCGATATTGGTCTAAAGTTCTTCAAGAGGGTCTTATCCCCTTGCTTGAAGAATAATATCACTTCTTCCAAAGCTTTCGGCCATTTTCCCTTGAGGGTGACGGAATTGAATAGCTTGAGCACGGGTGTGCCACCAGTTTTCACAAGCTAAGCCGTAATTCCATCATCACCCGGCGCCTTTTTTATTTTTATTTAAGACTATCCAGGCATCTGACCGCTATCTCATTTGGTGGTAAGTGACGATGCGGCCGACAATGGAGCATACCTGTCTAGGAACAGTCTATTCACTCACAGTCTAGCCTTGAAGGCGTCCAGATTATAGTGATCAGGGAACACACGCGCACGCAACGCGTTCCATTCCTTAGCCGTTCGCATTATAAAGGTCAGGCCTTGTTGTTCTTGAGCTGTTTGAGAGCCATACTATTTTTTATATCGGATATCTTCGGTATAGTGTCGGGTTCACTTGGCTTAGGGGTATTTTGCCATACTAATAACATACGCCCTACTACCCTCAGAATCTCGGACTTGGTCGAAACAACTCTGCCGTCTTCAGGTTTCCGTCTACGCGTCAGTTGACTCTGTCCAATCGACAGATCTCTCACAAAGACTTTGTTCCGGTCAATCGCCGTCTCATAATAAAATTATTAAAACGGCGTATGTCACGAGTTAGAGACTTAAAGATTATATTCGAGAGGGAAGATGGAGTCAATCTCATTTTTTTGTGACACCATCGTGACTAACCAACGTCTATCTGCTAAGTTCCAGTTTTCTGAAAAAATAGTTCATCGTAATAATAGCTTAACTCTTCTCCGCTTCGTTTTCCTAGTTTCGCGTTGAAATCCACCATGACAACGGTGTAGTGTGTTGGAGGTATGTATGTCTGTAAAAATATCCTCATAAATAGCCTATACTTCATCATCGGAGCGGGTCGAAGTCAGCGCATCGACCTGTATGACCTTCAACGTATACGTTGTGGTAATTCTGAGTATAAGGTATAATTGTAGACGAGAAACCCGACACCACCTAGGGACAGTTGGTCGCCCTCCCGGAAGTAAAGCAGACTTCCGGACTTCAGGATTATCGAGTCTTCCCCCTTTCTTCGGATTTCGGATAACCCTATAATATCCCAATGTAATCTGCTCACCACTTCCTCCAGTTCCACGAACTTTGCATCTGTCTGCAGTGTCTGGATATTGTACGTGGAAATTCGACATTTTCTCTAGCCAAAGAAACTGTATTAAAACGTTACTGAAATTTATCTTCGGCAATATAGGATAGTTGAGTAAATATTTTTTGACTGCAATAGACATTTCAATGTCGTTCTTAATGGAAATATAATAATATGGCTAGAAAAAATGTCGAATTCGAGATGTCACAGCCCGAGAATTAGGTCCCAGGGTCACGGGTTGTCGATTTTGTTAGCCATGTCGTTTTCGGGGTTCATGGCAACCCCTGCCCCGCCGTTGCCGTGACCGCTACCATGATATAGAATAGCAGGGCCGCTGGGTACTAGGGGCCGTGGCCTAAATGAACTAGATAATCGCCATGCTTGGCAGGCCAGTTGGCAATGGAAGTAGAGTTGCCTAGAAGGATGCTGCTGCCTATCCTTCTCTGTATGTTGTACATCAATTTTGCTTAGCAACTAACAAAGGCCTAGAAAACTTTATTTCAATCAGTTGTTTCATTTGATAGTACGGTCGCCCGTTGACATTAATATTACTAATAAGGTTACCGTTTGACATTGTGATATTTTTAGAGTTCTCCCAATTTTACTTACTAAAACCGGAGTCTTAAAGCTTGTAACACGACGTAAGGCCGTAAAGTGATAAGTCGAACATTTTTATTTATTTGAATATCCAAGGGCGACCGTACTATAATAAATGAGTTGTGTATGATATATGTATATACAAGATAATTAATTACTTTGGAAACCTTATTTTTCTTTCTTTAATATTGGAAGTTTTTTACTCTAGTCACGTCTGCTACTTTAACTTTCGTTACTTTAATTATAGTTTCTTCTTTGACACAACATGGATATCAAACCTTTAAAGACAGCGATTATATTTGAAAATATTTTCTGTGTACACAGAGACATTCTTATGCACGGAACTATTAAAAGAGGACTTTATTTTCTCCATATAATCGCTCAGATGTTCTGGATTACTTGGAGCTTTCAGTTTTTAATATCTTGTAACACTGATAGGCAGCATCAGTTAAACTATTTTATAATGTGCATTGATTCATCATGTTTTATCATATCAAGTTTTTTGTATAGAAAATAATTTAAGAAGGCTACCACACTTTTCAGTTTGAACCATGCATGTATTGGTAATGATTTTGTCTACTTAAAACAATTGAAGACAATGAGAATTTTTCTGATATCAATTTGTTCCTGTATTCTGATGATTCGAATATTGACTGCAATTCTAACTAAAGACCGCTATTACCAAACCAATGAATCGTTCGCCGTATATTTTGTTTACATCAACGAAATTATTATGACTTATCGACACATCTTGGGATTAATAACAACAAATTGTATCATAAATATTGTTTCAAAGCAATTAGACGCAATTTCAAGATCTGTTCAATCTTCTATCGGTAAAGAAACCAGTAATTCAATTATAATCGTGAGTGAAATTTGGAGAAATGTTTATATGAATATCAAAGAATTATCCGGATTATTACGAAAAATGTTTAGTGAACAAGTGCGTTTATCAGCCACATTATAATCTTTTTCATTTGTTGTTTCTTTATTCGTTTCCAATATAGAACGTTTTCAATTAAATATTTTTTTAATTGTTACAGTTAATCTTCATGGTCGGATTCATAATATATTACTTCATCCAAATTCTTTACCGTCTAATATCATTGGGAATGAAGGTATTTGTTGTTAATTTTGCCTCTTTTCCATATACCTATTTTTATGGCAAAGGTTAATAGCGAAAATGAATATAATTTATACCTTAAAAAATTTCATTGTTATCGGATATGCTATTTCCGAAAAATTTAAAATTTTGCTTGTTTGAAAATTGCAGTTTCCGACATTTTTAGGTATACAAAACGGCAATTTCATGGCTTCAACTAATATACTGGGTGGGGACTGTAACAGGAGCAATAAATTTAAACACAGACTCCTCAGAGTATCCGAAGTTACCTTGACCTGATCCTAATGATCCAAAGTGCTGAAACTCAAAGAAATATTAATTTAAAGTTATA
Source organism: Blastobasis adustella (assembly GCA_907269095.1). Taxonomy (NCBI): domain Eukaryota; kingdom Metazoa; phylum Arthropoda; class Insecta; order Lepidoptera; family Blastobasidae; genus Blastobasis; species Blastobasis adustella. The sequence continues at coordinate 1,119,201 of OU026120.1, forward strand.
ATTCATAATAATCAATGAATTTTGTCATCGCGAAATAATCGTTATCGGTCATTAGATGTCTTGGTACCAGGCATTTCCTTCATAATGGGGCGACGTAAACGATCGTAATGTCAATGTCAAGTATACTGACTGGACATGACGGTATGCAGTACATTGCTGGCTCGATTAATTTTCTTTGAAAGTAATAATACATTTATTTTTCATTTAAAAAAATAAAAACACGTTGACTTAGGTATTAATTAGTTAAAGGGTCTATATTTTAATTTATTGCTCTTGTTTTAGTGGGGGCTCTACTGGTCAGAACCTAAAAAATTTTATAAAGCTATGGGCTTCACCACATTCATTCCTCAAGTAATTCTAAGCATTTTTAGCGCGCGCCCCAAGAAAAAAGATGCTGCTGCCAGGGGCGAGGGGGTAAAAAGGCCCATCCGCCCACCATATTTAAAAAATCTGTAAGTTCCCAGCTAGCTACTACAGCAAGTTTTGTATCATTTTTGTAACGAAGATGTAGAACTCATTGCCGGTATTTATTTTAATCATTCTCATAGTAATATTTTGAATTAATCGCATAAAAGTAATCTGCTTTGAGAGCTAATAACTTTTAAACAGCAAAAAAATATAACAAACAAACAATACACAAATAAGACGTATTTTATACCAAGTCTAACAATATAAACTTCAAAAACTTCTTTCTGTTAAAAGTTGGTAAAAAAAATCTATAACCTCGCGATGGTGACAATTTCCTCTAAGAGGCGAGTTACCTATCTTACAAATTGGTCTGGTTAGGTTAGGTTAGGTTAGCTAATATGGTAAGTTCAGTATCATTTTCATATAAATAGAAGATGCAGAATTCATATCTGGTATTTATGATAATCATTTACATCGTATTTTTTCTAAAAAATCTTAAAAAAGTGAAATGTTTAATATGTTTTATTTTTTGCTTTGAGAGCTAATTCTTTAATAGCTGAAAAGAGAACAAACAAAAAATACTTAATTAAAGTATATTGTAACAATATTAACTTAAACAACCTCCAACCAACTAATTTCTATAAAAAGTTAGTAAATCAATCTGTATCTTCGCAATGGTGGCGACTCGCGCTGGGACGCAGACTACGGTCTACCTCATTAGCCATAGGAGCTTCTGAAAGTTCTATAATACTAATCAATATACATATACGACACCACTTTAGATAGTCATGTTCATATCAATCTCAACACCGAGTCCTTGTTATGGACTTTCGGGTAAGTAGTAGACGGCCTACTGCAAAGCCTTACGAGTCGTCTATTGAATTCACAAGTCTTTAAGTGGTTGGCTAGAAATGCTTAGAATTACTTAAGGAATAAATATGGTGAAGGCCATAAATTATCTCTATAAATTTTTTTAAGGTTGTGTATGGGAGCTATCCAATAGAGGACTGTATAGATTAATTAGCCAATAATATTTTACTCCATTATTTTTGGTTCCATTCGCGTTTTTCCCCACTCGAGTTTGTTTTCGTTCATATATTTCACCATTCGCATGTGTTCCCAATACTTTATTTATCCGTATCGTAATTTCTATTCCCGTTTTCCTTTATTTCATAATTTTCCTAGTAGGGTTATTTCCATTCGCGTTTTTCGCCATTAATTTTTCAGGGAACCTTGACAGACGGTGTTGTTATTGTCAGCATTGCCGTATGGCTAGTCTTATTGATATCTTTGACTTTAATCACTTCCGCGTGTCAAAATATGCAGAACAGCTACCAGAAGCTGAAGCAACTCTTGGGGAGACTATGTACCCGCTGCTGCAATAGTAAGTCAAGTAACAACTGAGACCTCACTCAGACCTTTTACAATTTGTTATTGTTTGATTCATATAAGAAACAAATTGAGATACATCATTTAAATTATTTTTTAAAATTATATCATGCAACAATGTATGAGCCAATTTTTTACGTTACGTATACGACACATCACTGACTTTAATCATTAACAACAACTGACATATTTTATTGTTATACCGTTCATAGTCAATCAATACAGAGTAAAAACTTTACTGTATATTATTTTACAGGTCGTTGACAAAATCATCGTCCATATACGATGAAAGCTATTAAAAAAATACATCAAACAATTTCAAACTTTGTAAAACAACTCTTTGGTTCCGTTTTTTCTGAAGTACCTAGTGGTTTTTCTTCTAGTAAGTAAAATATAGTTCTCGAACTTCAGAACGTTTCAGGAAGATATTCAAAATCCGTTTTTTACAATGGCTACATAACATAACAGGCCGTTCACCTAGTCGTTGACAAACGAGACGGCGAAAAATAGACATGTGTGCTTTGGCTTTGGCATATGTACACTCAAGCTGTAAACTCAATATAGACAGAATTTAAAATCTCAAAGTCGCAAAACTCGTCATACTTTAAAGTTGGGTGCATAGGGTGGGCTATGTTAGTATGTCACTGCGTAAAATAAAACAAACTTCCTACAAATTCCCATAGAACGCGCGCACTAACGGTTGACAATATTATATTAATCTCTTGATCATCATCATCATCGTCCTAGCGCTTATCCCGATATCTGCCACTCCTACTCATTCTTCTCTACTTCGCCCAATTTTCGTCATCCTTGCGTCGTAAGCCGTTAACTCTCGCATCCGACTCAGCGATGTCAATCCATCGCTTATTGGGTCGCCTACGGGGCTTCTTTCAGGGGGGGGGGGGGGGGGAAGGTTCAGACACGCGCCACCTATGCGACTTTTTAAGAAGCTATTCTTGAAAACTTTTAATTGAATTATGATGGTTTTGTTATAGTTATACATATAACGACCTCCTTGATATGGAGGGACGGCCTCATGACGGTCGCTCATGGGTACAGGTGGCCTAAAATTACTCGATGTGGAAGGTGTAGGAAGTCCAATGTTCAGCAGTGTACGTCCTTTGTGATGTTGATGATGAAGCCTAACTTTCTTATTTTTTTTTGCCTTTAGGGGAAGCAGAATACAGGGCGGTGAAGGACTGCTTGCGACAGGTGGCGACGAGTCCGGTGTTCGCGCAGTCCACCACCGCCGGATTGGGCATGTCGTTCCTGCCCCAAATCGTGTTTTTCTCCGTCTACTACACCGTCATGATACTACAAACCAACAACATCGTCTAACGTTTTGTAGCCAATAAAAACATTGTATTGTTTCTCATCTAAACATATTTTATTGCATAATAATATACCTACATGTAACAAATGATATATGTATAAATTTATTGATAAAACATTAAACTCTAAGATTTACATTTGTGATTAAAGAAATTTATTTTCTAACAAAGAAATACAATTTCGCTTACATTGGAAAATATAGGTTTAATTTATGTAATAATTACCTTGATTAAGCGTTGAGGTTAGACACTTATAAGCTAAATAGGTACATTAAATGTTACTAACGTGTTGACTCGGCACATACACAAAACATTGATACTAACGTAAACATAGGCTAACATTCCAAACATGGTATTTGAAATCCACCCGCATTTTTCATCGTAGATGTTCTTATTTAATGGTTGAAAAATCATTTAAAACATGATTGCGTAGACTTTTTTTGAATAACGGAAAAAATTGAATGTTTTTTATGTGCTTTGGAAGAATATTATATAACTGTGCGCCTTCAAAAGTAAGGTTCTTTTTTCCGTAATTTGTTCGAGATGGACGTAAACAAATATTAAGGGATCTTCTAGTGAGTCTATTTTGCACTTGGATGTTTGTAGTAAAGGTAATATGTGTATGTCTCTTTTTGTGTAATATTTTTCTTATTAAAATGCATGTATTGTATTTATAAGTCTGAGTGACCGTCATAACTTTAGTTTCGCTATATACTTGACTGGAAGTGGCATGGTAGTCGTAGTGGAATAACAGTTTGACAATTTTTGAGCTACTTTTAGTCTATTTAGGTTAGTTTTAGCAGCGGTACCCCATATTTTAACGAGATAGTCTAGGTGTGGTTTAATTAAGGAATTGTAAATAAGGTACTGCACTCGCTTCGGTAAACAGCGCACAATAGGGCGGACTATACCAGCAAGTTGTGACAATTTGGAACATAATTTTTCTAGGTGAGGTTTCTACAACAATTTACTACCAAGTAACAGGCCGAGATACTTTTCCGAATAGACTTCACTTCGTGCTTCTCCATTGATTGTTAGTGGTTGGAAATTAGAAATTATTTTCTTTTTAGCAGCAAATACTATATAATTACTTTTGGTCGCATTAATTATCAGTAAATTGTCTTGAAACCAAGTGTTCAAGAGTTTTAGATCGTCATTTGCTTGTTGTGATATGGCTTCAATTGACTTGCCAAAGTAAAAAAGGCTTGTATCATCTGCGTACAAAGATATGTCTCCATTTAAAGGTAGATTTTGGATGTCATTGATGTAAATCAGGAAGAATAGCGGTCCCAGGATTGAGCCCTAAAGAACGCCATAGGTAACTAGTTCCGGCTCCGAAACAGTGTTTTCAATTTTGACAACTTGGTGTCGGTTTGAAAGATAGGACTCCGGTTCCGATTCCGATCTGCCTTAACTTTCCCAGTAGCAGCCTATGACTCACAGTATCGAACGCTTTTTTCAAATCTAGACTAGCTAGACTATATTTTTATGATCAATATTGTTTTTAAGTTTGGTTACAAGGTCAACAGCTGCGCTCAGGGTATTCGAAGCAGGTCGAACTCTGTATCGTTTCGGAAATAGAAAGTTAATCGATGACAGGTAAGTAAATAGTCTACTGTAAATTATCTTCTCGTATATTTTTAATAATATTGGCAAAACCGAGATAGGTCTATGGTTTCCTGGGTCAGATCTACCATCAGACTTATATATGGGGGTCACTTTTGCAAGTTTTAGGGCATTCGGAAAAACCCCTCAGTCTAGGCAATGTCAGGGGCAATAAGATCCTTGAGACATTTTATTACTTTTGTGCTTATTAAGTCGATGCTACAACAAGTATTTATATAAGGGTAATCAATTTTTTTGCTGACTTCCATTGCTGTGGTATGTGTAATTAGGGACAGTTTTGTTGCAGTGTCCTGAGAAACTTTATCAGGGTGAGTGTTTGTGTTATCTATACGTAGGTTTTGTGTGATTTTTATTGCTAGACTTGCTCCAGTAGTGGAGAAGAATGAATTGAAACTTTGTCAAATAAATTTTGGGTCTTTTGTTATTGTGCGTTAAGGAGTATGCAACTTCGACGGCGCACAGTTAGATTTACTTTTATTGCTTTCTAATTCTTTAATTAAACTCCATATTTTTAGAGGACTTTTCTCACATTTTTTTAAGGCTTTATTGTAGTAGTTACTTTTGGTGTTTTGTATATTATCGGCTACTTTTTTTCTTTGATCTTTGAACTCCTTTTTCACTCTCTCGTCGCAAGGGGTAGCTTTGTGCTTCTGCCAGAGGAGGTTTCTATCATTGATTGCGGATATTATGTTCTTGTTTATCCAATCACTTCGAGGTAGGTTTAGTACTTTAGTTTTTGTTATTCTGCTTTCGGTTATTGCTGATATTAATCTTCGTTCTGAATCTCCGTATCTGCCACTTTCCAACGGCCCCATTTCTTTTACTAGTTTGTACAGTTTCTTGTAATCTGTTGCTTGGTATTGGATTCTTTTAATTGGTTTTGGTTTAAATTGGTGTATTTCGAGGTAGATTTGTTTATGATCCGACATTGTGGATTCTACATTTAGGTTAGTGCATACATGATCTATTATTGTTTTAGAGGTTTCTGTTTCCCGAGTACAGTGCCGTTCTTCTGTTTTGTTTAGTAATATGAAGCTATTATCTTTTAATACGTCTTTGTAATCATAATTCATAATTCATAATTCACAAATCGCTCTCTAATGGTTACATTGGTGTTAATACAATTATTTGATCACATTAGTTGCCTTTCTAAGGCTTAGCGAGTTACATAATTATACCTATGTGAAGTCAATTAGATTAAATGTGTCTCATTCTAACAATTCATATACAAAATCAAACCGAAATAATTAAATATGTAAATAAAATGTCAATGATCTACAAACTAATTACTGAATATGTCAAACAAATAAATTAACAAATGTCAATTACTACTAAACGATTTCAATTAGGCACTTAAATTAAATTTTTGTGTCAGATAAATAATCACTCACTGAATAGTAACATCGTTCCATCAAAAAATTATTTAATTGCCTCTTAAATTCACTAAAGGTTTCGGCATCTCGAATGCGTTTAGACACTTTATTATAAATTTTTGGCGCCATTGCAAATAAACTTTTATGTAACAAGGCTGTTCTCGACGGAATCAAACATAACTGGTCACATCGGTGGCTTCTTGTAACAAGTGTAAAGATATGTAAATTCAATCTTACAAATGTAGCAACCTCCAAAATATACAATGAAGGCACTGTAAGAATTTTTAATTCTTTAAAATGTGGTTGACATGAATCTAATTGTTTTAGGTTACAAATTGCTCTTATACACCGTTTTTGCGCTTTAAACACTGCTTCCTTATTGGTATCATTTCCCCAAATAATGATACCATATTTTATTACGGATGCCACATAGCCATGATAGGCCGTTACTAGAGCGTTCTTATTCACATCTTTACTTAGCCTGTATAAGGCATATGACATTTGGTGAATTTTATTACATACCGTGTCAATCTGAGTTTGCCATCTCATGTTGTTGTCTATAAACAGACCTAAAAACTTTGTTGCTTTCGTTTCTTCAACTTTTATGCCTTGATATTTAATGCCAAGTTCAATATTATTTCTTGGCCTTTGACGAAAATCCATTATTAATGTTTTATTTATATTAATCATTAAGTTATTCGCTTTTAGCTAATCAGTCATAGAATTTAAATTACTGTTAATGTTATCGACAATGTCCTCTACATTTTTACCAGTAAACACGACAGTACTATCGTCCGCAAAGAGAGCCATGAAATGTTGTGTTGATTTAGGAAAATCGTTAATGTATATTAGGAATAGTAGTGGTCCTAATACACTGCCTTGGGGAACTCCATACCGCACAGCCCCTGATGTAGACGAATAAACTTTTTCTGTTTTAGTTTTCTGGCAAAGACCAGTAATACATGTAATTTGCTTTCTTTTATTTAGGTATGAACTTATAAGTTGCAAACATTTCCCTCTAACTCCATAGACACTGAGTTTATCTAACAGCAAATCATGTCTGACACAGTCGAATGACTGGATTCCCCGCATCCATACATGAATATATTTTCTCTAAGAAACTATACAATGCCGAGTCAATAGATTTATTTTTTCTATATCCCTTTTGTTCTTCACATATAATATTGTTTTTCTCGAGATATGAATATAAATTATTGTACATAACCCTTTCAATAATTTTGGAAAAAATTGGAATTAAAGCAACTGGTCTAATAGTTACCTAAATTTCCTTTATCTCCTTTCTTATATAATGGTTTAATTATTGAGACCTTAAGCTTGTCAGGAAATATTCCGTGTTCTATACATTTATTGATAATGTCACTTAAAATGGGTCTAATTATGATAGCTACCGATTTGATTACCTTAGTACATATGTCGTCGTATCCTGTACTATTTGTATCTTTTAGGTCCTTTATTATACACCTCTAAAATACAGGATCCACCATTTCTATTAGTTCTAGTATATGAGGCAGCTAGTTTATAGTTAGGTATATTTAGTATCGATAAATCACTTGAGATCATGTTATGTTCTGTTATACATAACACGTGGACTAGTTTACCATTAAGAGCTAATTCTTCCAATGACAATAAAAACATATCTGACTTATTAATTAGACCATTAATATTTTGATGCAGTACAAAGATTTTATCATACACGAAAAAAACCATCACATTCTGAATCAGTTTTACCATTGACTACAATAGTATCATTTTTATTGCTAAGCTCATGAGGTTCTATATTTGAAAATATACTGTTTGCAAGAGCGCTAAAGTGCTCAAAGATATTTCTGAAACCTCTGTTGTTCAATTTACCAGTATTAAGAGAGAAAATATCATGATTTAAATCGAAATTAGAGTTCAAAAAATGAGCATATTTATATGTGTCAATGTCTTTTTTCAGTAGGTTATTGAAAATTTCAACACGATAGTTGTAAATACTTGCTCCACATATATAGGTCGGAGCTGCTATTATTACATTCACATGTGTTATCTTCTGCATTTCTTGCCTAATATGATGAACAAGGTTTTTGTAATCTTGGGATACTTTAAAGTCCTCTTCTCCAATTAGTATCGAACAGATGTCTCCACAGTTGAATTGTTTTAGCTTGCCATTTATGTTCCTTAAAAGCTCTCGAACATCTCCACCTGGCTTACAGTAATGACAACAGTCGTTTTGGTCGCCCCACAATGTTGTACTCTTTGCAGTTTTTATTATATTACTTTTGTTACTATTGCTTAATATGCACAGTTTCTTTACATTTCCTAAACTGTCATTAGAAATTAAAGTGTATTCTTGATTGTTTCTGTCGTTTTTGGTTTTTGCGTGTAACTACAGCAGTCATTTAAGTTTGCTTCGATTACCGTTGAGTTAGTATTTTGGTAAGTATTTCGCTGTATTTCAAGTCCTTTCTTAAAATTGCTTAAATTACCTGGGTCAACAATTTCATTGTGTAACTCCATTCGCTTTTTACTTTTATTATTATACTTTCCTGGTGTAGATGACTCCATTACAGTAGTTGATCTGGTACATATATTTTGCAAAACTTTTATTTGACGTGCCTGTTCCATGTTCTTATTTGCTAAGATAGAATTCTCCTGCAACAAATGTTCTATTTCTTGATCCGCACTTTTCAGCTGTACTTTAAGATGATTTACTTCTTCTTTAAGTTTATTCATTTCGGTACTGCAATTGATAACTGAGATATCAGGAAGACTGTTTGTTCGCAGTCCGTTTCGAGAAACTCGAACAATCTTGGCCTCTCTGGTCTATATATAGCACTAACATCTAGACAGAATTTATCTATATGTATCCACAGGTAGTGATAATCATCATTTTCACAGATATTTTCAATAAGGTTATGTTTTAGATTGTTATGAACGTAGATAGACGTTCCTCCACCTCTGGTGTTAGTTCTGAAACTGTAATAGTGTGAATAATTCTGTAGCTGTAGTTTTTTTGCCTCATCTTCCGTCTGCACCCCACATAAATGCCCGTGTGGAGTGGACGTCGACCACCTGGGACACCACGGTCTATCCTGCCAAAAAAGTGCAGGCTGCTTTTCACGCCATGTAGCCTTGAACGAGATTTTGCGCCGCTCTCTCGCTACCGTCAACGTGCCGGCTATTCTAGAGCCGAACGGTATCGCACGTGACGATGGCAAGAGACCGGACGGAATGTCGCTCATCCCTTGGAAGATGGGTCGGGCCTTAGTGTGGGATGCAACATGTGTCGACACTCTGGCACCCTCCCATCTTCCATTTACTTCGAAAAAGGTTGCTGCTGCGGCTGAGACCGCCGAAAGGCAAAAAATGGTGAAATACCGGGGTATCGGCACCCAAAACAATTTTGTTGCATTTGGTGTCGAGACCCTGGGTCCGTGGGGCCCCGGGGCGCTCGCTTTGTACAGAGAAATTGCAAAATTGCGAAATTGCAAAGAAATTGGTCGACACCACAGGTGACCGAAGAGCTGGCAGTTACCTCGCACAAATAATAAGCATTGCTATTCAGAGAGGTAATGCTGCCAGCATCTTGGGTACGCTTCCACACGGCCCAAATTTTTTACATGTTTTAAGTTTATTTATTTATTTTTCTTTTTATTGTACATATTATAATAAGGTTCCATTTAACCAATAAACTTTATTTTAATTCTAAAAGTTGATTGTAGTATAACTACATGTACAATATTATTTTCAAATGATTTAAGTATACATCTCAGCTCGTCCAGTTTACCGGGTTTTACAAAACTCTTCACATTAGCATAGAAAAGTTTTAGGGATTTCTTGTGCTTGACCAAATTAACGTAATTGTTCGTAATATTGTACGTTATATTGCCCGATGCATCGTCAATATCGGCCATGTTCGTTGTGCTTAAATTTAGTTTTTTGGTGGGAATGTTATTATTTCAGGGATACCTTTTATATATTTTATTGACAAGTTTTCTTCGCCATTTTCAGTTCGAGTTTTTAGGTTTTTACATTTAACTAGTTTAACCGACCTATACAGTCAAAAATATATACAATTCTTACAATTCATACAATAATACAATTCTTCTTAAGTTCTTTTCGAGATTACCTATCAACCTAAAGTAGTTTCATTTTCATATTATTTGTAATTATTGCAAGTACAAACTTATATTTTATATGTATAATTATCAACACACTACTACCTAGCATAGTCCGTGTAATGTCAATAAAATGCATAAGATAAAATTTGAAATACCTTGGTAAAGACTTGGTCTATCTCTTCTGCTATCATGTTGATATTTCGTTGCATTTCATCAACAGTACTATCCTCAAAGTAATCATGATTTTGCTTTCCATGAAATATTAATTGTTCGCTAATAAAATTGCAATGACTTTCCGCTGCTTTTTAGAATGCATTTTTTATACATTGTATTTTCAATATTGTTTCTGAGCAGTTAGGGTCGATTCCGAGGTCTATCAAAGGTTGTATGGAAAATTATAGCAGTACGAGTAATACGATAATATCCAAGAGTAGAATTTATTGTGATACTTTCAAGAACATTTAAGAATAAGTCAATTTATTTATTGTTTTATAGATAGATGTCAACAAAATTTACATAGTCAAAATAAAAACTCAAAACTAGATTACTATAAAATAAAAACTTAGAACCGTATAACTTTGTCATAAAACTTAAACTAGATGTTTAACCCACTCTTTGCCATTCCCAGTGCAAAGGTGCCCATAACACTAGCAGCGTTGCCACGCTAAATGGCGATGAACAGCCTGTGTAACAGGGATGACTTTTGGAATGAATTTAAGAATTATAAAAACTATTAATCAAAGAGTTCCGCGAGTTAGTCTCAAAACTAAGGTCTTTGACCAATGTGTGTTGCCAGTGATGACATACGGAACCGAAACGTGGCCGCTCACTGTGGGCCTTATAAGAAAGCTCACTGTTACCCAAAGGGCAATGGAAAGAGCTATGCTCGGAGTCTCTTTGCGCGATCGAGTCAGAAATGAGGAGATCCGCAAGCGAACCAAGGTCACCGACATAGCTCTAAAGATTGCCAGACTGAAGTGGCAGTGGGCAGGGCACATAGCTCGAAGAACAGATGGCCGATGGGGCAGTAAAGTTCTCGAGTGACGGCCACGTGCCGGAAGACGCAGCGTGGGTAGGCCTTCCACAAGGTGGACTGACGACCTGGTAAGGATCGCAGGTACTAGCTGGATGCGAAAAGCACAGGACCGGCCTTTGTGGAGATCTCTGGGGGAGGCCTATGCCCAGCAGTGGGCGTCTTCTGGCTGATATGATGATGATGATGATGATGAAAGAGTTCCGCGAACAAGTAAGTTAAATAAGCTCTTCTTAAATATAAAATTTTGACAACGATATAATTTAGGAAAAATATTAATGTTTGTTTGTTGTTTTTATTGCTGTTAATCATCATTTAATTCATTTGGGTGTACAGGTAGTTGATATTTATATCTTGAACAATTCTCTTAAAATTGGTTGATTTTACACCGGAGCAGCTGAAGTTAGTTTTGGCTATGACATGGTGGTAGGGACCCATTCCCCAGAAATGTGACTTAGGTATATTTCAAATTAACATTATAGTGTAGTCAAGTAGGTACGTGTTGGAACCTAAAGTACTAAGGGTATTGTAGCATTATATTATGGCCGAAACTTATAACTATAGAGCATTTTGTCGGTATGACGTCTGCTCGTCAGAAATTGGACTGCTAAAATCAACCAATGACAAATAATGACCATATCACTTTTATTAGATCCGTCTGAATATGAAATACGTTACAATCAAAAATATTACGTTTACGCAAAAATAAATTTGGATAGTTTGTACCGAACAAACGCTTCATGCTTATGTCGGGGATCTTCTAGCTATCCGCTCCAACCTTTATAACGCGTACGTCTATGAAAAATAACACGTTGCTTGCAAATGTCTTCCCTGATCATTCTAATTTGGACTAGAGTGAACAGGCTGTCCATAGACAGGCATGCTTTATCTTCGGTCACATCGTCAATTACAAGCAGGTGCGATGAACTGAATAGACAATGAACTTTTAAGCAAACTTTTTACATTACAATACTATCTACTTTCGATAGGCAGATTCTATCTTGGATGGTATTATGTCGGATTCGGATCGAATAGTATGCATGTATTATATTCTTCGCTTATTTAAACGACATTGTTAAACTGCAGCACGACGACTGAGTAGTACGCACAGAACAGCACGCACTTGGGCACGAGCGCCATCTCTATGCGCACGGCGCCGGACGCACGCACGCTGCTAGCGCCCGTGCAACGCACGCGTAGCAGCTTTCTGACACAGTTGTAGCAGATTGAGTTCTCACCTGATAGAGGGGAAATACATAAATATAGCACATTCTTCAGTCACACAGAAATCTGTAGAAGTCTTGGGAGAACTTGATAAATAATTTAGGTTTTGTTTGATGTACCTAACCTACATTGATTTGGAAACTGTGATTAGGTGAGATTAGAAATGATTAAATAATAGAGAAAAACGTTGAGAGAAAAAATACATTTAACACAAATATATTTAAACAAAAATAAATTGATTTAGTTCAGTTTCCCAAAAGATGAAGCTGATATTTAATGACTAAAGTTGGAGAGAAAATTGACGCCTCATCACACACGCATATCTGGCATGGGTTTCCTCAATGTATAACAATAATACATAATATCTCTTTACAAATACTTACAAGACAATGACTGCAAGAGCAGTCTCGCCAGGCGCCTTCTTAAGTTTCTCATGTTACGGTTGATGCGCTCCCCCAGCCAGGACATGGCAATTAGAATCGACAGCATGCTGCCCACAGCTAGCATGTATGTCGTCGTTGAGCCTGCCGATAGCCGCTCCTTGAACAGTGATATGACTGAAGCAGGCATGTTTACGATCACTTGATATTGATTTATTTACTTTTGAACATCACATCACTCAACAGACCGTAAAAGTTATGAAACTTTATCAATATTAGTGCCAAAATCTTCACTCTGGGCGGCTGATTGGAGATCGCATTGTGGAAAATGCTAAACAGAAAATGCTACAACTCAGCATTATTTATGTTTTAAGAAGACTTTCAGCATTGCTTTCTCTATCCTAGTCACTAGGTATGTCTTCTTTCATTTAAGTACATTCCCGTATTATGTACATTTTTACGTTAAATTTTTATCTTTTGTGAATACTAAGTCTACACTGCACAACGCTCTTATTTCTACAGCATTTATCCTACTTTCATTCTTCTTCTGCCACACTCAAGTTTTGCGTAGATCTCTTTAAAAAGAGAGAATGTCAAGCCCCTCAATTCTGTCAGTCTGCCTTTACGCATTTGTACAACAATTTTGTAACCTGCGTGCTCGTTTATCATATAATATTACCAATTATATAAAAAACAACTTTTAAAAATACAATAAATACATCAGATTCGTACATTTTCATTTCATTTTATATTATTTGGAGATATTTCAAAGACCAATAAACGTAGGATAATAAAACATGTATCTTACTTTAACTCCATCGAAGGCGAATTCGTACACAATAGAGATGAAACGTAGCACTAGAGATGTCATCACCAATATAAGCTGAAAATTATTTGGAAACTTGAAAACTAAAAAGATTCCGTGACATACCTATACGCTGGCGTTGCTAATATCCATGCGCGGCGGTGATCACTTACGTAAAAGAGTTACGTTTAAATGGCTAATTAATAGGTAAAATGTGGATGAATTCTTCTGTGTACTTCTCTGGACACCCCGTTTAGTTAGAGTAATGTGCTTAGATAATTACCTGAACACTGAAAATAGAATTAAATAAATTTGGTGTCTCATTGATGCTTGTGATTATTTCTTTAAGCTTATCGAAGTTCGTGAGAAGTTCGCTTTCTTCACAATTTCTCATAGAAATGCTGAGATCATCGACAATCCAGGTTACACATTGCAACTGCTCCGCTATCACAAACATATAACTGTACGTCGCAAAGTATTCAAAATTATTACGTAAGCCACATACTGCGTATGTTAAACCAAAGAATATAGATGTTCCTAATCCAGTCGACTCCATATTTTGATAGAGAGTAAAGGTCACCAATTTTATCGTAGTGTATATAACTGTGAGACACAAATACTTTGCTTGATCGTAGAAGCCGCTGCGTGTATTTCATGTTCATCTTTAGGTAGAAATGGTTTTGATTGAGATTCTTCAGAAACTGTCTGAAATTTCTAGTTTTGATAACAGCATTTATAATTATGAAAGCCGACCAGGAGAGGCTTGGAAGCCATATGATGTGATTGGTTGTATTAGTAAAATATTTCTTGATGTTTATAAGTATGCACAATATTATTGCGGAAAACTCGGTTAGTGCACGAATTAATGTAATAAATCTTGTCCATCTCCCATAATTGTAAATATTTCTGTATATGCAAGCAATATTTTCTATAAATATAGTCTTTTTTATGGAATTTATATCCATATTATAAAATCTTTGTTGTACTGTCGACTTCGTGCGGCAAATACATTCGATATTAACACTTTCTATTACTGTAATGTACTTTTTATACCACATTAAAGTAATTGGACGAATAATAAAAACGTAGAAGGACCGCAGATGGAAGGTAGATCAATATTTTTATCTACGCTCATTAGGTGGTAACTTCAACACTGACTGACTGGCTGGGATTCCCCAGGGAGGTATCCTGTCGCCTTTATTGTTCTAAATTTTTATTAATATGATTACCATCTGTCTTTCGTGCTTATACCATCTGTACGCCGAAGACTTGCAACTTTACGTGCAGTGTGGGGTGAATGAGCTAACGAATGCTATAAATGGCCTTAATGGGGATTTGGACAGAATTTACCAGTGGTCTAAGAGTTTTGGTTCGCGGCTCTTGGCGAGGATCGATCTGGCTGCTCTGGATTCGGTGTTAGACAATGGTATTGTTATTCCGTTTGCCCCTCATGTAAAAAACTTGGGACTCTATCTGGACCAATCTTTGAGTTGGAACGTCCAAATTGCTGAGGTAAGTAGAAGGGTCACATATACGCTGCGCAGTCTGCATCGCTTTAAGTTCTTTTTGCCGATGAAAACTAAAATAATATTGATGCAGACTCTGGTTTTGCATATTTTAGATTACGCTGACGTATGTTACATTGATGTGAGCGAAGTCTATCTCAGCAAGCTGGAACGTTTATTGAATTCGTTTTTTTTCGGGCTTCGGAAAAATTATTATGTTTTTTCGAAACACACAGCGTTGAGTGAAGAAGCTATCTAAGATTTTACCTTAATAAATGATGCAAACATACCAATCAATCCGCATATTACCTCCTTATGCCACCCATTTCAGCAGCAGTGCGGCTTTACTACATCCATGAAAGCGCGCTGAAACTTGTCATAACATGTTTACCTCATAGCGTCTACAGATTTTGCCGGCAATGAATGCAAAATCTTATATTTGTTTAAAAAATAGTTTTTATTGCTTAT
Source organism: Blastobasis adustella (assembly GCA_907269095.1). Classification (NCBI taxonomy): domain Eukaryota; kingdom Metazoa; phylum Arthropoda; class Insecta; order Lepidoptera; family Blastobasidae; genus Blastobasis; species Blastobasis adustella. The sequence continues at coordinate 1,134,867 of OU026120.1, forward strand.
TTCCGTGCGAAATATGTACTTATTGGTGGTGTTGTGTAATTTGGTAACTCTGTTTTTGTGCAATAAGCGTGCAAAATTGTTAAGTCGATGCCGATAATACTAATGCCGGGCGGGTGCTCCGGGCGAAGCTGTGTTGCTGCCTGCTGGGCATCCCTCATCGTCTTTTAGCCAATGATGAGGCGGTTGGTGGGAGCTCAACATCCTCGGAGAATGAAGGTGTAGCTTCCGCGCACCGCAGCGTCCGTATATACTTGCCACCCGCGCATCGTATTTCTAAATAACTAATTAGACAGGTTAGTTACATCTTGCACAGTTACCTCTTACTATATGTACAAAATGTTACACAGAAGAGGACTTTTGACACATAGTCAGTGTAAAAAAAAATTAAGTAAACCTTCCTGGAGCTAGTAGTTTACATAACATAAGAGAGAATGCCAAACAACTTCTTGGTAAATCCTATGGGATCTTCTGAGAAATTATATTACAGCTATATACATTTACTAATTAGTACAGAAGTTGAATTGAAAACTAATAAGAAGGTTCGTAGATCTTACTCTCTTACAACAATTTGACTCACCGGCTTGGATGAGGCATAATCTTCCCGGCTTATGCCAGGGTATGCTTGGAGCAGTGTTCATTATAAATCTACCATAAGGTTGAATACCTAAAGCGACACCAGGATTTGTGCAATGTGATGCCCCTGGTATTGTAAATGTCCATGGGTTGCTGTACCCGCTACCATCAGGCCGTGAGCATGTTTGCCATTTTAGTAGTATAAAATAAATTATTTAAATATTAAAGTATATAAAAATAACTCTCTCACATTTATAAGTCTATGGATTATCTAGCCATCACAGAGGGAGTTTTGCCCAGTCTCTCAAACATAGGTCTACTAGTAACGAGTTATTAAAACAGGACCTAGTAAATTGGGCAGCGGCTAACCCACAAGATCTGAATCTCAGTTCTCTGTTACATATTTCTTGGCCCAAAGTTAAGGTTAAGAGCTTTCTTCATAAGTATACCTCTAAGTTCAGAGGATCTAAGTAGCCGGGATGCTCTTTCACCTCTTATTCAATTCCTGGGAAAATTACTTTAGAAAATAATAATAATAATAGTTAAGTACTGATTGAATCTCAGTAAAAAATAATAATGCACATATTGTGCAGGCAAATACAAATCCTTTTGGAAGCAATCCATTTATATGGAAAATAATAACGGGTAATCTATGTAATTTTCCCTATAAATCTAACCATTGCAATTTCCCATTTTTTAAATACTTACTATTCACCTACTATGATGGTACTACTATGAGTGACCCAAAGTGAGTTTGGGTACTGTAGGAATAACAAATATTTTTGATAAAAAAAAAAAAAAAAAAAAAAAGAATTTATTTTTTTATTTTACCTTAGAGGAAAAACATTTTAAACTGATAAGTCAGTGAGTCAGTAATGTATGCTTACTTCCATATCCCAATAAAGATTGATTTTAGTAATAATTATTACTAAGAGTTAATGTGGCCTCATGAGGGCCGGCCCTTGAGGGTTGAACTCCGACTGTTTGCAGCGGTCACCAATTAGATAATAGAGAGGTAGAGATGCGTCTCACCGTCTCGTCGGTGGTCTATCTTGCCGATTTTCTAATAGCCCACCAGAACAGGGTGGCACTGGAAAATCAGACACAGTGGACTTTCAGAAATAAATTTCTGAACCAGTCCTGGAGTGGAATACTTGGGGCTCTACCTCTACCTGTACACAATACAGTGATAAGGATAGGATAAATTATAGGTACTATCTAGGGATACATTTTTAATATTTAGCTAACCTAACTATTCCAAGGGTGCTTACATTGTTGTCGGACTCAGGTCTTTCTGAAGTCTTTGGACAGGGCAGACCCAAAGAGAGGAGGTCGATGCCATTTTAAGCGTTATTTGAGATTTTTTGAACGTGCTATAAATCACAGAACAGCAAGTCTAAGACAAGAACCCAGTAAAACACTTACCACCGATGCAGCGGATGCACGATGGGGAACTCACCTAGAAAACCTTAGTCTGTTAGACATCTGGAGACCATATCAGAGATGATGGTGTTACATACTACATAATACATATTACATAATACATACAGTGTGCGCCGAACAGTTGTACGAGACAGACACGTAGCCTCAAGTCAGGAATTGTGTTTTAATCAATTAAAAAATTCATAATGATGAAGTGCGCTACATGTGACGCTGATTTTAATGACGGTGTGCGTTGCTGTTCATGTAAGAAATATTACGATTTTAAATGCGCTGATATCACGGAAGTTGGTTACCGCAAGCTGGGAGCAGAGCGCCGGGCGTCTTGGAGATGTCCTCAGTGTAGGGCGGCGACACCTAGCAAACCAGTGGCTGAAGACGCATCCCTTGAGGTCATACTTAAGGAGCTGCGTGAAATGAAACTTCAACTTGCGGGTGTCCCGAGTCTTATTGAGGACATTAAGACTATAAAAGGCGATGTAGCGGACTTAAAGCTAGCCTGTAATTTTAACGGTGAAAGAATAGACAAATTGGACGAAAAAATTAAAGAGGCAGAGGTGAAATTTTCAGAAGTTAAGCTTCTGCAAGCTTCTCTCGAAAGTAATCAGAAAGAGATATTTGACCTTAAAAAGGAGCTGGCACTGAAGGATCAATGGTCCCGTTTGTCAAATGTGGAAATTAAGGGCGTCCCTGCCAATAAAAATGAAAACTTATTCTCTGTACTTAATAAGTAATTTTGTAAACTTTACCTTGCCCAGGCCACAGATCAACTATATTGCCAGAGTGCCAACGCATAATTCTAATGAAAAGAATATAGTAGTCGGCTTTATGAACCGTTACGTCAAGGAGGAATTTATTGCGGCGGCGCGAGAGAAAAAGACCATTAAAGCGACGGACATAAGATTTTCTGATAATGCTCATCGAATCTTTGTCAACGACCATCTCACTCCTGGCTATAAGATGTTACTAACAAAAGTGAAGACCTTAGCTACTGAAAAAAAATACAGCTATGTATGGGTGAAGTACGGAAAAATTCACGTGCGAAAGGACGCAGCAGCGGATGTCTTAATTATGGTAACTGAGAAAGATTTAAACAAAATCATTTAAAATGGTGCTTTCATATTGCTATTCATATTAATTGCTTACTTTTAATTATGTTACTCGCTTTTCTTGCTTTTATAGTGCTATTTTTGCTCGGCATTGTAATGTCTATACTTGAACGTAATGAAAGGTGCGTTACCCCTGATTTGTTTCTGGCGATATTATTCCGCCGCCGTAACTGGTTGGTCTCATCGCTCGCTTATTTACAACTTATTATTGCTATCTCGCGCTTACCGGTGCATGCTCGTATTTGTGATAATTGTTGCAGTCTCGCTTACACTAACTTATCATTGTCCGAGGCCACGCGCCGTCGTCGATGTTACTTTCACTTTTATAATAGGTACTTTGTGGCAATGCTGACTCGTACACGGGTAGTGAAGCTTGTGTTGAATGATTTTATTGTGGTTGAGTGCACGGGCCGTCCCGCGATAGTTATTGATATTTTTACATTGCAACTAAACAGTTTTTTGATATTTTATCGCTGTAATGGCTTCTAACACCAACAATTTACGTGTGTATTATCAAAATGCGAGGGGCCTACGTACTAAAACCACAATATTCTATCGTAATGTGTGTATGTGTAGCTACGATTTAATTTTAATCACGGAGACAAGGTTACTAGATGGCATAAATGATAGTGAACTATTTGATAACAGATACGTGGTCTGGCGCCGCGATCGAGACTATAGTGCGACTAGGCAAGGGAAGGGAGGTGGTGTACTCATTGCGACGCGTAGGGACTTATGTATTACTCCTCAGCCCCGGTTCCACTCATCAGCGGAGGACCTTTGGGTTACTGTCGGACTTACTGCTTCCACTAAACTTCATATATGTGTTTTGTATTTACTTCAACAAAATATGGGTCTTAGTTTTTCGCAACAGTTGACTAATTTTACTTCCAAATTAAACGAGGTTGTGCAATCGTGCCCTTCCGATAAATACTTAATCGTCGGAGATTTTAATATGAGTAGTATATGCTGGAATCCTTCCGACCCGAATCGTTATCTTACACCGTCTAACTACACCAATCAGGACGAAATTTTATTAGTCGACGAAATACATTTATTAGGCCTTAACCAATATAATGGTATTAGAAATTGTCAGGACAGAACACTTGACCTTGTTTTGTCTGATCAGGAAGTAGTGGTTACCAGCTGCTCGTGCCCACTAGTACCAATTGATAGGCTGCATGGTGCCGTTAGAGTGTCTACCGTATAACAAATATAATTATTTGAAGGGTGACTATGAGTCTATTAACCGTGACATCTTGGGCATCGACTGGCATACCGAGCTCGGGTCCAAATCTCTGGATGAAGCTGTGGATTACTTCTAAAATGTGTACATTAGGTTGCGCAACGAATTCGTTCCATCTAGAATGGTTAAATCTGGTGTTTATCCGAAGTGGTACTCATATAAGCTTATTAAAGTAATCAAAGAAAAATATAATTTTTTTAAGAAGTATAAGCGGTATGGTAATGCTGGAGATAAGGCAACTTTTATGCTTTTAAGGAATCGCGTAAAAATCCTTGAGGAGGAAAGCTATAAAGAGTACTTAAGATCAGTGGAGTCGTCAATTGAAAAAAATCCTAAGTATTTTTGGTCCTATATCAAATCAAAGACGAATAATAATGCAATACCTAGTACTCTTAACTACAGTGATTCTATCTATAATACAGGTAAAACAATTTGCAATGTCTTCTCTGATTATTTCCGCTCTAATTTTGTTGACACCGCCGTATACTCTTCTGATCTCATCTCGACCTTTTCATCATCCACAGCGGATATATCATCGGTTAATGTGGACCCGGATATGGTTCGTAAGTTACTTGTTGACTTAGATCCCTCTAAGTCTGCTGGTCCTGATAATTTACCCGCGGTTTTCCTTATCAAGTGTGCCGAATCAATAGCTGGACCAATCGCTTTATTATTTACAATGTCACTTAATAGCGGCACAGTACCGACTATTTGGAAGAGGGCTTATATTACACCAGTTCATAAAAAAGGACCTAAAACAGAAACAGTAAATTACAGACCTATATCTAAACTGTGTATAATCTCCAAAGTCCTTGAAAAGGTAGTCTACACGCAAGTGTACGCCTCGCTGCAAAGTTCTTTCAGTCACTTCCAACATGGGTTTCTGAAAGGTCGTTCCACTGTGACTAATTTAACTCTTCTTAATAATACATTGACTGATGCTATGGAGAGTGGCTCACAAGTTGACGTTATTTATACAGACCATAGCAAAGCCTTCGATAGAATCAATCACAAACTGCTTTTAAATAAGTTGGCTGATATCGGGATCAGTGGTGATCTGTTCAGATGGTTCACCTCCTACATTTCAAATAGATCCAGGCTGTCGTAATCAGCAACTATATGTCTGGTTGGGTGACCATTCCTAGTGGCGTGCCCCAAGGTTTATTATTGGGGCCTCTGTTGTTTATTGTCTTTATAAATGACATAGAATCATGTTTTTTAACAGCTAGTCTTTTGGCTTATGCAGATGATATGAAGATATATGCTACCATAGATTCATTTGCTGACGCTGAGGCCCTCCAGGCCGATCTCGAGCGTCTTGACGACTACTGTCTAATAAACAAACTGGATCTCAATCCCGCTAAGTGTTCAGTTGTGACTTACGGTTGCAAGCGAGCTTTCATATACTTCGATTATGTTCTTAAAGGACAAAAACTTCAAAGAGTCTCTGTGGTGCGTGATTTAGGCGTTCTGCACGACTCCAAACTTATTTTTGACTCACATATCAACGCTATAGTAGCTAAAGCATATAAGGTGCTTGGTTTCATAATGCGATGTTCTAAAGAATTCAATTCCATTAAAACTATGAAGATATTGTACTGTTCGTTTGTTAGGAGTATTCTTGAATATGCATCTCAGGTTTGGAGTCCGTGCTATGCTATTTACAAGTCACGTATCGAGGCTATACAAAAGAAGTTTATGCGTTATTTATGCCATCGAGCGGGTCAGTATTATGAATCCGACAATTACTTACGCCTATGCAAGAAACACCACCTTCCTCCACTTCTCAAACGAAGAGAAATAGCAGACCTGAGACTACTCATCAGAATTGCATCTGGTACTGTTGATTGCCCGGAACTTCTCTCTCGTATTTTTATTAAAGCGCCTGCAAGATCCTTTAGACACCACTACCCTCTTTATGTTCCCGAAGCTACCACCAACTATAGGAGAAATAACTTTCTGTTACGTGCAGCTCAAAATTTTAACGTCTTGTCCAAAGTTGTTGACCTTGACCTGTTTAATATGAGTTGTGAATCGGCGAGAAATCGGGTACTTAAGTATTACTTTGACACACTGTAATGCAAGTTTTCTTTGAAAAATTGAGTCGAGCAAAGATAATTTTTAGGCTTAAGTTGTTGTGTCTCATCAACTGTTGTACTTATTTTTATTTATTGTGTGTTTTATCAGTGGAAGCCTATAATTGGCTATGTAATGCTATTATTGTTTTTAGTGTAATAACTGCTGTTGGCTTTCCTTAAGTAAAAAAAATAAAAAAATAAAAATAAAAAATACTGAAGGTGATGTTTGCCGTATAAGGAGCTGTAAGCGTACATGAAGCAGGCCTTCAGTGTGCAAACATTCTAGTTTAGTCCATATTGTATGTAGCTGCAAGTCAAATCAGCAGTTGTAAACACCTGACAAAATACAGAATTTGTATGTAATACAGACTTGTGAGCTCATTGTCAAATGGGTACTTTTTAACGTTTTATGTGGTTTAAAACATAATTTGATTTTCTTTTTCTCATACGCTGGGCGAGTTTTAATGTAAAACTCAATAAACATTTGAGTATTGAATATTGAATGTAAGTTCTTTAATGGTGTTTCATAATTTAGTTGCCACCTAGGAAAGTAGCCTTTTACAACAGAAGGAGGTATTCATTCCCGTGCTCTCCTGAATCTGACTGCACACCTCACTGATAGCGGTGTACCTTTCGGGAAGGTACAGCGGCATAGCCGACCGCCTTTCAAAAAATACTCTTGCCGGAATGGCATTTGTTGCCCCGGGCCTCAGAGGCCTTGATTCGTAACTGGGGCGTCCATGTTGTGAACATATCATTTTGACATCACCCTCACACTGGTGGTCCTCTCGGGGAGGAATAGCGGCATGGCCGACCGCCTTTTAAGAAACAGACCCTAACCGGAAGGGCATCTGTTACCCCAGGCCTCGGAGGCCTTGATTCGTAAATAAGGTTGGTTCATACATTTGTTGGTGTTGTCATATTGGCTCAATATCACCCTCACAGTGGTGGACCTGTGAGAAGGTACAGCGGCATAGCCGACTGCCTTTAAGGAAACAAACCCGTGCCAAAATGGCATCTGTTGCCCCAGGCCGCGGAGGCCTTGTGGGCGTCCCAGACTGTTGACTCGGCCGGTGGGCGAGAATATGTCACTTGGGACTCAAACGATGACTTGGCAAAATATTGCGATGCATTCAGTAAGACGGAAGTTTCTGCTTGCGTGGCCTCCGCCTAATCTGATAGCGCGAGTTCTCAATCACTTGAACTTGGCAGAGAGACCTTACATATTAATTGCGCCTTAATTAGTACTGGACTCAGTGCGCCTGGATGCCCTACTTGTGGGCCCGAGCTCTGGAGGAGCTGGTATCAGTAGAGAATCTGAGCGAAAACCTTGCAATTGGGAGACCCTCCCCCACCCACAAGTGGACAAACTGCAAATCTTGGCTTGGAAAAGGAGAGGGGGAGGGGGTGAAGCTACTCAGTGTAGTTTAGAGGAAAGAGAGAGAGAGTTATGCTCTCATAAGTACCTATAGATACTGGTTACTGAGATGAAACAAACTGTTAATTCAGAAATCTTGCAAACTAATAAATAAATTAAATAAAAAATAATTTATTTCAGGCCGATTGACCCATAAATTGCATTACATGGGTAATATGTCTAATAACTAGAATATGCATAATGCAATGACCTGAACTTGTGCCACAGTGTTATCCTTTCCTCCTCCTGAGTAATATTGTCTCCAGAAATATCCAAGTGTATGATTAGGCAGATGTCTTCCTGAGACCAAAAGAAGAGTCAAAGCCGTTCTTCTTGACATGTCATGCAGTGTGCATAAGGAGATGGTGGACAAATAACCAGTTATATAATAGTTTTGTGTCCCACACAGGCACTCTCTTGGGTTGTGGTTTACTCAGAGAAATAGCTTTTAGAATCTGCTGCACATAAAGGTTTATCATATATTCTCATTTAATGGGGCACAATGGCGGAAATACCCACTCGTATGAGAAATACCTACTGTACAGTAGATTGTCTTTTAAAAATAAGATAGCTAGAAATATAGCTAGCTCCTGGCCTTCAGGAGGTTTAGGGTAATGTAATGTGAATTAAAAGAAACATTAAAAATAGGGAAATAATTTCAAAATACCAGTCCCTCTAAATCTTAAATTATGAAGAACATGGAGGCACCAACAAGGAGTTTGCTAGAGAATAACCCTAAGACAAGTAGGAAAAACTGGAAGAGTTATATAATGTACAAAAAATTTACTGTCATCAGGTTGGCAGAAAAACAGACTCAGCTTGTATTTCATATTGATTTTTACTTTTGGTAAGGTGTTCATTACCTGATTTAAAACCAGAGACTGTTGTGGAGTGATTAACAATTATGTGTACTTACTGTTGTTTGTAAGGCCTTCCCTGATAAGACTCTATAACAGTCAACTTTACATTTTTATGGTTATTGTTAAGGTTACAATTGTTGCTGATGTCATTAGCAATATAATTTGTTGATTTTTGGGATAACATTTCATAGTAATTTATAAAATTTTAAAAGGAATCGTTGTATTTGAGACATACTAAAATGTTCTACGTTTCAGAATACTTAAACTAAACATTAAAATTACATATTATTTCAGTTATTTGATCACATAGCGTCTGCAATCCTCTTTCACCAGCAGTAATCAAACAAGTCTTCACTCAACGCTGTGTGTTTCGAAAAAACATAATATAACTGTTTTGCATTACAACAAAACAGATATTATGTGTATGAGAAACACACAGCGTTGCAGCAAGGTTCTTGCTGGTGGATCATGAAGACTTCTATGAGGTAAACATGTTATGACAAATTTCAGCGCGCTTTCATGGATGTAGTAAAGCCGCACTGCTGCTGGAATGGGTGACATAAGGAGGTAATATGCGGATTGATTGGTATGTTTGCATCATTTATTAAGGTAAAATCTTAGATAGCTTCTTCACTCAACGCTGTGTGTTTCTCATACACATAATATCTGTTTTGTTGTAATGCAAAACAGTTATATTACATCTTCGAGTACAGAGAGAAGTTGTCTTGGTTGACTGTTCGGGAGAGAAGGAGATCCCGTGTCCTTTTTACGCTTTTCTCAATTCTGGACAATCCTCTCTCACTGGGTTATCTCAAGCACAATTTCCGACTATTGTGTTCGACGCATGACCGTGATCTCCGATCCTCCGATACGTTATGCCTTGACATTCTCCCTCATCGGACCAACTTCTTCAGCCACTCATTGTGTGCAGTCTGCAGCGAGCTCGGCTCGTACTTTTTGGTATATATACATATTGGCTTTTAAAATCCGAATTAAACACGCGACGCAGTTAATGTAAACATTAAAAAAAATATCGAGCTTACGCTCAAGCTCTAAATTTTTATTTATTCTGAATAAAAAACAGCCGGAAGACAATCTCTAAAGTGCTTGGTTCTCCAGCTGTGACGTCATATATATGGCCACCGCCGCATTTTGAAATTTACCCCTAAAACAGACTGTATTGCATTTAGAAGTATGTGTGGGGCATCAAATGAAGCAGAATAAAATGTGCTACAATATTGTGAGAGATTTATTTATTTAACGATTTATTGTATACAAGATTTTTAGAAAACTATATGACAGAATATATCAGACACAACAGGCCAACTTATTTCTTCTTATTATAAAAATATATAAGAGATTTTTATAATAAGAAGAATTTCTTGTTATTATAAAAATTTTGCAAAAAATTAATCCGTTTGTAGTTTTTAACAGCTTTACGGATAACTTTAGAACAAATTAAAATACTAAGATATTAAAGACACATTCTTAAACTATACAAAACAATTTTTATAATTGCAATCAGATCATAAACATGTGATATATTTCAATGTTTCTCCGTCACCGATTTGAATTTATATTCTTCCCGATAATGAAGCAAGTAAACCTTTCTCGTACTTTGATCAGTGTTCTTTTTAGGCCTAGATGTCCACCTGTTACATCATCATGTATCTCCTGGACAACGTCTTGCAGCTTAACCCGTGGAATAACTACCTAAAGGTGGTACTCACTGCTGTTAGGCTTTTCCCATTTCCGGTAAAGTATTCCGTTCTGCAGGTGCCACTTCAGCCCATCTTGGTTTCTCCGCACCACGTTCCTTCCATGCAGTGATTAGAAAGATATATTCATCATCTTCTTGAAATTCCCTCATAGCTTCATTCGCCCAGGGTCGTGAAGGGCTTGCCCTTATAAGCATAACTGGAAATTTCTTCAAATCCTGTTTATCACAGTGCTTATATTCCTCCGAGCAAGGTTTCCTTGATAGAGCATCAGCATTTACATGAGCCCGATGAGTTACTCGATCTATCGGGCAACCTGTTCTTCAGAGTTTTTAAATTGTAACAGCCACTTCAAGACAGCGTGATCATTACGGAGTACAAACTGCCTGCTGACAAGATACTTGTTGAAATGTTGTTGTGTTTTTACCGCAGCCAAGAGTTCTCTTCTGGTTACACAGTGGTTCTTCTTTGGTCTCGACAACGACTTACTGAAGTAAGCAATCACGACTTCGGCGTTGCCCTGTTTCTCTGACAACACTCCTCTGATCGCCGTGTTGCTTGCATCTGTGTTGACGATAAACTGACCGCTGGGTTGTGGGTATATCTTAATATAGCAGATACGCAATGTCACTATATCCGTCTTTGAAAGGAATCCTTGCAGAGCACATCCCAGCGGAATGGCTGGTTGCCTTCAGTCAGACGATGTAGTGGCTATGCAAGAGAGTTCTTTAACAACCGTCAGTAGTATGAGCACAGCCCTAGGAATGCCCGAACTTCCATTCAGTCCTTTGGAGTAGGCTATTTCTGTAGTTTTTCAACATTTTCTGGGACTGTTTGGATACCCTCACTGGTGACCACATGACCGAAGTAGTTACTCAGTTGAGTTTGCTTCTAAATAGATGGCATTTCTTCGGGTTTAACGTCAGGTCGGCATCCTTTATTTTCCTTAAGACTTAAAATCACGAGCCATGATAATGACATGACAATGACAATCCAAATAGACTAGTCAGGCATCTTACCGTGTCCGTACATATTCTATTGAGTCTTTCGAAAGTAGCAGGTGCGTTGCACAGTCTGAAAGGCATAACATAGAACTGCCATGGTCCTTTTCCTGTTGAAAACCCTGTCTCATCCTTATTCCTTGGATGAGAATGCCAATAGTCGGGCTTAAGATCCAAGGTTGAGAATCAGTGCATGCCACTTAGGGTTTCCAATGTGTCGTCGATACGAGGCTAGGTATAGCTGTCCTTTTTTGTGATTTTATTTAGTTGACGGTAGTTTAAGAAAAATCGTGTTTCGCTTCTAGTATCGATCCTGTGTTGAACTAGCGAAGTCCTTCCAAGACTTTCATCTTGGGAAGAGAAGATATCCACGAAGCGTAGCACATCTCTTGGCGATCGTGCTCTGCGAAGAACTTAGGTTTCCTTTGCATCCATTAAGAGGTTCGGTAATAACAGAACTATTCTTAGTGTTCGTCCCATCTGAGGTAGGTGTTGATTTGCACTTTTTCATCCAGATAACTTCCTCGCATTTCCCAATAATATCGCCTTCATCCAAGCAAACGTCGTGGTCGTGCAGACTTACAACCCTTACCACTGCAGTTTTGCTTCCACTGACAAGGGTTATTTATTTTATTTATTTAACAGTTTATTGTGCACAAAAACAAGTATACAATACAACAGATACACCATATTTCATAAGAAATATCTTACAGCAGACCTACGGAAGAGACAGAGCAAAATTAGAAAGGCAGTCGACGTGCATCTTAAAAAACTAACTACCTAATACTAAAAAAAATATTTATTTTACATAATTAAATATGCAGCTACATACATACATATATATTATATATACATACACACATACATACAAATGTATATTATGGATAACAAATTGAAAGATAATACTCTTTAACTCGCTTCTTAAAGGTATCAAGTGAAGGACTGATACGTACAGTAAATGGCAACGAATTCCACAATCTAGCCGCATGAACAGAGAAGAAATTAGAATGACACTCAGATTGATGAGGGAGTTAATATTTTCGCCTCAATGAACAGCTGTTTAGCGGGGTGATCCCACTTTACACTGGCCATTATACGTACTGCTCGCTTCTGTAGGCGGAAGACTCTGTCGCGATCCGCGGACGCACCCCACAACTCCACTCCATACGATAAGATAGAGTGTAGGTACCCGTAGTACGCTTTTTTTACGTTGTTCTTGTTTAGACTTGGGCTCAACCGCTTCAGAGCGAAACAAGCGGATGATAGCCTGTCACACAGTTTATCTACATGGGGGATCCATGTGAGGCGGGCGTCAATTATGAACCCAAGGTATTTAACCTCGTCAACCTGCGGGACCATCTGACCGCGACACATTACTTGCAGTTGGCATGCAGTGTTTCTGCGTAGTGAAAAATGTACGATGTTAGTTTTTTCAATATTCAGGACCATTCCGTTTGCGCAAAACCACGAGGCTAGGTCCTCCATTACGGCGTTTATTTTACTCTTCAAGGTCTCAATGTTATCAGCGGCAACAATTACACAGCCGTCGTCCGCAAACATTACATATTCGGCGTCCCTCGACGCAGTAGTAAAGTCGTTCATGAGAATCAGAAATAGGTTATTACCCATTATTGAGCCCTGCGGAACGGCACAGTCGCCCAAGTCCAGAAGGTCGGAGGCTACTCCTTTAATGTACGTGAGTTGTTTACGACCCTCTAGGAACGATGCAATTGTTTTATGCATTACTCGCGCTATCCCGTAGTGATCTAATTTAGAAAGTAGTAGTGGATGGCTCACGAGTTCGAAGGCACGAGATAAGTCGCAGAATATCGCCGCTACCTGCCGCCCATTGTCGAGATGATCGGTTACCTTCGTTATGACGTTCCGCGCAGCGTCCACCGTCGAACGCCCCCGTTGGTAAGCATACTGTTGTCCGTTTAACAACCTATTTCTGTGAAAGCGTTGCATCAGTATGTCACTTGATAAATGTTCAAATGCCTTAGAAAAGATAGGAATCAGCGAGATCGGTCTAAAGTTCTTAAGAACATGCATAACACCCTTTCCCTTATAAATTGGCTGAACTTTAACGTTTTTTAATGTTTAAGGGTATACACCTTTGTTCACACACGAGTTAAACAATTCACAGTATATATCAATTAGAAAGGGAGGCAACACATCAAACAGACGTGTAGACATGTAATTAATATCGCTCTAATTTTTACGTTTCAACAATTTTATCGTCTTTTTGACCTGTGATGGTAGAAACGGTTCAAATGTAAACATATGAGCGTGCCTTTCGCTATAATTACTTAAATATAACATAGCCCGGTTGATATCAGTTGCCGAATTAGTGGATAGGTTAGCATTAACATAGAACTGGTTTAAGGCTGAAGCGGCGGCGGCGGCGCGCGCCGTCTCCGACTCGCCGGCCGACTCCCTTATCAGTATATAAAGCGCATCGGTCTTGTTATCAGCTTTCCTGTTCCTATCATGTTTCCGCACCTATTACTCGCCAAACAGACTTGCTTACGTTTTCACTTTTAGTAATGCACTCATTAATGAACTGCTTCCGCGCTGCGCGCATCTCAGAGGCGAATTCACATTCTAAATCCGACAGGCTACTTATGAGATAATTATCATTGGGGTGATTCGTTAACATTATTTTAACATTCGGATGGCGGCTATGCCATTATTAACCCACACTTTAGGTTTATTTCGTAGTGGATATTTTCTCATAGGAAAATGAACGTCAAAGTAATGTTTTAGTACAACGATTACGCTATCAAATAATGTGCCAGGGCAAGTATAGGATGCAAATAATTTGGTGAAGTCATAATTACTTAAGCTGTTTATAAACAAATCGATATTATTTGCTGAGAATAATCTTTTATAAATTATACTATTTGATTGCAATATTTTATGGAATACAATAGTAATTAATATACACGCATGATCAGACATATGGAATTCCATTGGCTTAACACATACAATGTCACCTTTAGGTATATTCGTGTCATGGTCGAGGCATGTTTTGGTTGTTTTACAAGTTCTGGTTGGAAACTGAACCAGACATCGTAGCCCAGCCACTCTTGTGGTTTCAATCAACATTTTTTGTTGTGAATTATTTGACAATAAGTCAATGTTAAGATCTCCCACAATAATTACTTTGTAGCTACTGATGAGTTGAAGATGTATTAGTTCAGATAGCTTCTCAAAAAACACGTTCATGTTACTTACTGATTCTAGTTGTGTAGGAGGTTTGTAAATACACACCACGATCATGCCCAAATCAACGTATTCTGCTGCACAAGCTTCAAAACACGACTCAGCCGCCAGGTCGGATACTTCCGAACGCTCGATTGTCAGCAACGATGTCTTGGAGTAGATACAAACGCCACCACCTTCACGCGTACTTCTGCAGTATTTAGCACTCAGCTTAAAGTTAATTAAATTAACAGAAGAGAGTTCATTTTGTTTTAACTTGTGCTCGGAGATACACACTATGTCAATTTCACTTAATAGTTGCAGTTCGCATTCCAGCCGGTACGTTTTGTTTTTTAAACTATTTATGTTTTGGTGTATGATTGTTATGTTTGATGATTGCACTTTCTTCTTATGACTACACGTAGCACTTGGTGGAGGATGGTTAATCAGTGGCACCTTCTGATTGTTTTCTACCTTCGTGGTTTTTGGCGAGAAAGGGCAGCCATTGGGACAGCGTTACGTGAGCGGGCCACACTGATGGATCCATTATATTATCGTAGACGGATGATGGTATGCCTATCTTGAACGATTTGTACGTGTCACGTTTTGACTGGATCCCTTCAACCGAATAATCTGCAGACTGAATACCGTCTAGGTGCTCAATTATGGATTCAGACGTTGTGGAGGTACTGAAGAAGCAGCCGTGCACATACTTGGGTACATCAAATCCTCCAAATCCTGTGATGGTGGCGACTCCTTTTATTAGTAGCTTCTTGCTTCCTACGTTTCGTCCTCTTTTCACTGTTGTCCATTTTTTCTCACTGTCGTTTTGTTTGTATTTTGTTAAATCGTCGTTAATTCTCGAAGGTTCGCTATTAGATTCCGGGGAAACCTTGTCAGTTTGAGTAGAACACGGCGTTAAGGTCGTTGACCTGTCGCCCGTCCGTGCTGCAGTGCTTGCTTTGCTGCTATTGGACCGTTTCGCGGCGGAGTTGACATTTCTCCGTGCTGCATTCGCAAGATTGGCCGCGGCGTTTATGGCCGCCGTGCGCTGAGGACGTGCCATTGGTTGACCGCCGTTCGGTTTGCAAGTAGTCTCGAGCTTTTCAATTTTATCGGTTAGCCACTGGATTAGCTTCTGTTGTTCACTATTTATCACCGATAATTTATGTATTTATTGCGCACATAATGTGTTTTCTTTATTTGCAGTCATTAACGCGTCTTTACACTGCTTTAATAACACGTCACACTCATTGTTACACTCCATTTTACACGAAAAAGACTTATATTAATTACGGTCGAAATATTCGACGTCCAAATTGCTGTCACAGTAACAAGCAACTATGGTACCCGTTGCTAGGGAAAAATTACAATATCTCGCTTCTTTATTAACCGATAGGGATTATAAAATAGTTTGGCCTAGCTTAATAATGTGCCTTTATTTTCTTAGTATATTATATTTTTTATTTTGAATTTGTAGATTTTTATTTATTTAAATAAAAATGTTAACAATTATTATAATTAAAAAGAACCTTACTCTAACCCTAACTAAAGATAAAAAATTTGGCCCAGGTCCCCCGAATTCGGAAAAGTCCCCAGAAGGCTGGCCGCGTTGCCCCGCTGGATAGCGAGGCTTAAGCGTTGACCAAAAAAGAGGCCAGCCTTCTGGTGATTCGTAACTTCGACCAGGCGCTTAGATAACTCCCGGTATAAGGAGTGTGCGCCTGGTCCCCACGGCCCAAGAGTTTCAACGCCAAATGGCGCAAATATGTAATCGCCACTGAGATTAGCATATGTGCGCCGCTTGGCGTCCTCAGCTGAGGCAGCACCCATCGCAACCTGACACGCGGTCACTGGAAGATGGGACGGCGCAAGGGTATCGATGCAAGTAGCATCCCATACCAGAGGCCGTCCCAGTTTCCAGGGAGTGAGTGTCATTCCGTCGGGCCTCTTACCATCCTCGCGGGCTAACCCGCTCGGTTCCAGCACCGCGGGTGCTCCAGCGGTGGTAAAGGCCCGGCGTATGACATCGTTGAGTTCCGCATGACGAGGAAGGAGACCAGCGCTCCTGCCGCAAGACAAGCATATTATATTGCTCTAAAGTTATCGGTTAAGTTGTTAAAAAATAAAAAAAATTTAATATAATCTTGAATATCTCCGAAACCATAATATTTAAACGGTTGTGTGGAAAGATATATTGTAGTACTCTTTATTCTGCGTCGTTTGATACCCCACACATCATTCCAAGTGCAATACACTTGTTTTTAAATGCAAAATTTCAAAACGCGGCGGCAGCCATGTTGATGACGTCACAGCTGGAGAACCAAGTACTTTAGAGATTGTCTCCCGGCTGTTTCTTATTAAGAACATACTTAACAACATACTAAAAGATGGTGCTGGTTTCCGGAAGTAAACCTTTTTTCAGTTAAGGGAAGGGACTACATAAACTTCTGTGAATTTTAAACAACAATGAAATTCCATATTACAGTTAAGTATTAGTATCAGCCACTACCCGTTCACATCGCCCCTGCATTAGTCAAACTCATCAAATGTCTCTATCTACTGTTAAAAACAGCATATAAATACGTTGCGTAGTTTAAAAGATTTTAGCGTTCATACATATACATAGGGACAAGGCTAACTTGACTTATATTATGAATTATTTGATTGATTGATTTCATTAAATAAATGAATGTTAAGATATTTATCGGTGTCTTTTTTATTAATTATGTAACCTAATTTATCTGTGTCCCATTTCTAAGAGTTCGTATAAAATATTTTAGTTACACCCAGTTATTTAACATTGGTCGTGCGTGAAGAAATTCTCATTTATTTCTGAAAATGAATATCAAAGCATTGAAGTCAGTAATCATAATAGAGAATATTTGTGCTGTACACCGAGATTTTCTTGTAAAAGGGACGTTCAGCAGAGGACTTATATTTTGCCATATAGTTGCTCATCTAGCTCTGATTATTTGGAGCTTTAAATTTAGGAGTCACTATACCGTGACACAGATGTATAATTTATTTAATTTTGTCTTGTGCTTGGATTCCTCTAGCATCATCTTATTGGCTTTTTATCATAGTAAGGAATTCAAAAAGGCTATCACAATATTCGGCTGGATCCATTCCTGTATTAGTAGTGATTTGGTGTATTTAAAACAACTGAACATATTGAAAAACGTCGTGATTTCATTTACTGCTTTCATAATTGTATTTCGTATTGTTAGTGGGTTAGTGATGAATAATCAATTCTATGCAGGTGTACCTTCTATTGAAACGTTTAAAATATTTTTATTTTACGCAATTGACGCTGTTATGACAATACGCTACTTTTTAGAATTTATATTTTTAAATTGTATTTTCAATATTGTGTCTCAGCAATTAGATGCGATTGCAAGATCCATTGAAATTTATATTGAAGTTGATTCTGGTAATTCAATTATAGACATGAACAAAATTTGGCGTGATACTTTTATGAATTTAAAAGAATTATCGGGTCTACTGAATAAAGTATTCTATGAACAAGTACGTAGACTAATCACAAAGTTTAGTATCGCTTATTGTATTAAGTATACTTAGTTTTGTATTTGTTTTTAATACTTGCAGTTAATCATCATGGTCGGTACCATAACCTTTTTCTACATGCACATTCTTTATCATGTAATATACATGACTGTACAGGTAAAGCGTAATTAATGTATTATTGTTTTAATTAAAAAATGTATAAAGGGCAAACATTTTTTCATTTTAATTTTACAGGGAAAGCTGTCAGAGAATGAGTATACAGCTTTGGCTGTCATATTGCTAGTAGTGTTTCTATGCCTGACCCTAATCACATCCGCGAGCCAGAATGTAAAGAATAGTTATCAGAAGCTGAAGAGACGTCTGGGAAAGCTATGTACCCGCTGTTGCAATAGTAAGTCTGATCAGAAGTCTTATTATGAAATACAAGTTAAGAAGTAGGCAGAGTATCATCTTATCAGGATAATAACTTGATTCCATCCAAGGCCGGACTATTCATATTCGATTATCCCTTCTCACAGATGGTTTAGATCCCTTAAGCCTCCGGGGAGTCGTTGGTACTCTATGTGTATATACTCTACCGTCTGTACAACGAGGAATATTCCGAAGAACTGTTTAACTTGATGTCACCGTCACTTTTCCGCCATGGTCATCCGTCCGGTCGACCGTCAGACCGAGTTCCTCCCTAGGTATTTAAAATACTGCAGATATAATGTACTGATCGTTCACCATTCGGTATCCTCTGCCACAGAGTACATACATACTCAGTCAAAGGAGTTGGTAAGGGATTATTTGTCCTTATTGGCCTTATTGGCCTTGGCATGAGATTTTGTCCATGAACATAAGTAAATTTCAGTAAATGGCAGGATAACATAAAACTTGTTCCGATTTAGATCTGTCATGTCTTAGGTATTAAAAAAACTGCGGATATAATGTACTGATCGGTCACCATTTGTTGTCCTCTGCCACATAGTACATACATACTCTGTCAAAGGAATTGGTAAGGGATTATTTGTCCTTATTGGTCCTTGGCATGAGATTTTGTCCATAAACATAAACAACTTTCAGTAAATGGCAGGATAACAGAAAACCTATTCCGATTTAGACCTGTCATGTCACGGGACTTTTTTCAAAGGACTTATTTATATTTTAGATGAAGCAGAGTACAGGGCGGTGAATGACTGCTTGCGGCAGGTGGCGGTGAGTCCGGTGTTCGTGCACTCCGCCAGTGCAGGAATGGCGTTCCTGCCCCAGTGCCTGTTCTTCGTCGTCTACTATGTCATCACGATCCTGCAGATCAATAATATTGTCTAATATTCGTAGTGTAACAACAATGCCGAATTTATCATTGTATTTAAATTAAATAAATAATAAGTTCTTGTATCGATGTTATTTCAAGTTTTAAGTTAGGAACATTATGGTTAAAACCTCTATTTCTAATAACAATATACCTAATGTAAGTTTAGCACAGTGTTGATATCGTTTATGTACCTACCTACACTAAATATTTCAAAGTACTAGATCTTTTTTAAGTCAAATTGTGACATTTATCTGTATGGTGTCTCGTAAATGGCTGATAGAAGTTATACTATTGAACATATCTTATTGTTGTAAGCTGTGAGACTTTCGAATACAATAAAATAAAATAATAAAACAAAATTTGACTTACGTGACAATTTGCGCCTCTCATTCAATACACAACAACACATGAAGACTGGTGGAAGAAAGATCATATTCCATGGAAGAAAATTATCGCTAGATGACCAAAACTGCCTCGCTTTAAATAAAACAGGTCTTTCTTGTCAAAACACAAGATACGAAAGAGTTATTATTGTATAATAAACGGTATCTTAACAAGAACACAGTGGACTCTGCTCCTGCGTTACACTCAGACTCTAATATTATTATAGGATGGTAATGAATTAAAAAAGATAATTCTCATTTTCGGGTTAAACTCAAGTGGCTTCCAATTCGCCTTCGTAGGAATAATCATATTCTTTGTGTCCTCTATAATGTACTATATAATCCTCGAGCCCCTTCCTACCTCCGTGACCGTCTCAGTTTTTCCCGCCCCCAGGACATGCCTTGTCGCTATAGCGTCAAGGCACTCCTCTCCATTCCCCTTCATCAATCTGAGTGTTATTCTAATTCCTTCTCTGTTCATGCGGCTAGATTGTGGAATTCGTTGCCATTTTTTGTAAGTATCAGTCCTTCACTTGATAACTTTAAGAAGCGAGTTAAAGAGTATTATCTTTAAATTTGTTATCCATAATATACATAGGTATGTATGTGTGTATGTATATATAATATATATGTATGTAGCTGCAAATATATATGTATATTTGCGCCATTTGGCGTTGAAACTCTTGGGCCGTGGGGACCAGGCGCACACTCCTTATACCGGGAGTTATCTAAGCGCCTGGTCGAAGTTACGAATCACCAGAAGGCTGGCCTCTTTTTTGGTCAACGCTTAAGCCTCGCTATCCAGCGGGGCAACGCGGCCAGCCTTCTGGGGACTTTTCCAAATTCGGGGGACCTGGGCCAAATTTTTTATCTTTAGTTAGGGTTAGAGTAAGGTTCTTTGTAATTATAATAATTGTAGCTGCATATTTAATTATGTAAAATATTTTTTTTTTTTAGTATTAGGTAGTTAGTTTTTTAAGATGCACGCCGACTGCCTTTCTAATTTTGTTCTGTCTCTTCCGTAGGTCTGCTGTAAGATATTTCTTATGAAATAAGCTGTACCTGTTGTGTTGTTTTCTTTATGTCAATATTGTATACTTGTTTTTGTGCACAATAAACTGTTAAATAAATAAATAAATAATAAGTAAATTTTATTTTTATTAGCATTATGTCTGAAACTGGTACGGAAAATCTAATACAATGCATTATGGTCAAGGCATTATAGGTCATTGCGAAAGGACAACTTATGATAAAACATGAGCAATGAAACAATAAAGCAAAGGACCAGTTTCATAAGTCACTTGAGAATGTGTTTGTTAGATATTCGGTAGTTTAGTCTATTTTTAACTGTTATTTGAAGTTACATATTTGTCGGGAAAGAGGGCAGACTCTGTTTGGGCCATTTTTCTTCGGTCGTTCAGACTTCAGGATAAGCAGGTTAAAATGATGAAAGGTGAACTGTTGTATTAAATGAATTCATATTCATATTCATTTATTGCTTAACATGGTAATATAATAACATTGGATCTTAACAGTAGATAAGTATCTCATGTGACCCTGTGAGGGCACTGCAAAATAATAAAAAATATAGTAAACAAAATTATCCTTACAATTAATCTAGATTCCATATTGCATAAATTATTACATGTTCATTAATCATAAATTAATTAAATAATCAAATAGCTATACGTCAAAAATAAGAGTATGAGTATTTCAATTATTATCAAAATTAAATTAAGTTAAATGTCACCTTTTCAAATTAAATTACACGTCAATTATCAATAATAATTATATTTAATGTCAATTAAATTTAATGCACTGATCAAAGAATTACGAAGGTAATGAGGGGCTGCTGATCTTTGTGAGAAATAGGTGAATAATTAATGGTAATTAAGGGACAATAGGTTTAAGTAAAGGTAGTTACAATATATAGCCTAAGTTTGTACATATTGTATTGATTGATCAGTAATATTCAAAATAAAAACATGTTTTTTTCTAGACGTTCTACAGAAACATCAACAATTTTTTTTTTAAACTACAGTTATCCTCAACTGTATAAGTAAGTATATTTAGGCTAGTGACATGTCACTCAAAAATTCAGTCTGGATTTCGTAAGGTTCGATCTATGCTCTTAGACGTGACGCAAAATGTTCTTGCTCAACAGGATTTTGACGCTACTGTTATGACTTCTCGCGAGCATTCGATAGTACAAGCATACCACTCTTGCTGTCAAAATTGATCATCACTCCTTCGCTTGGTTTACAAGTTATTTAAGTAACTGTCACCAGTGTGATAAGCTTTTGGGTACGAATGGGAATGTGAAGCTATCAAGTATGCAGAGTATGCAGCGTGGGATAGGATTCTTCAAGGATCCAAATTGGGACCACAACTTTTCAAAATATATAGTACGGACCTTGTTAAAGTTATACATGTCTGCTTATATCTTTGCTATGTAGATGATGTTCAATTGTATATTTCAGATACACAATCCAATACTACAATCGGATTATTAACCAGGATCTAGAACGTATTGAAGATTGCTTGGTCTGACAGAAATGCTTTGTTGTTAAATCCTGCTAAATCAAGGTTTATATTGTTGGGACCACTAAGCGTACTCATAAAATGTCAGTTAAAACACAAAACCTGTAAATGGAACAAGTATTGAATTTTTAAATAGGGCCAGAAATCTTGGTATCAACATGGATAATTTGCTTTGGTTTGACAAACATGTAAGTAGTAACAAATTGCTTCTTCCGTCTGAAAGTTTTATTAAGGGTCCGTAACTTACTGAGTAAGAAGATGTGCATTAGGCTGTGCGACAAACTTATTATGTAACGTCTAAATTACTGTGACACTATCTACGGCCCAGCGGCAGCGGTTGATACAACGCGTTCAGAATGCTTGTTGCCGCGTCTGTTTTAATATAACACCTCGCCGTCATATATCCCCTGTTTAAACAGCAAACCAATTTTAAACATGTCATATAGGCAGAAATTGCATCTTGCGTGTGTTTTATTTACCGAAGTATTTAGTGAAGTTTGAAAGATTTTACGGTGTCTGCGAAATCGAGACAAACTACATCAAAAAGTAAAGAAACACCCTAACGACGAAATGATAAAAATAATATACAGAAGATATAGGAATTATTGCGTAAACTTACTAAGAAAATTAAAAATTGTTCTCGAAAAACTACAACTGAAAACAAGCTAAAACCAATAAAAAGCTATGGGAAGTAATAAAATCCATAACTCACACTACTAAAACGAAAGAACACCCGACCAAACGCCTTAATCACTTAGACCAGCATGGATCCGTTTACAGAGTAAACTCCTTCTTCGTCAACATCGGAAAAGAGACTGCTGAAAGTGCTTAATCTAACTACAACCAAAACGAGGGCGTATCAAACTCATCTAGTGCCATTCCTGCCAGTACCAGTTTTGTTCTTCTTCCGAGAGATGAAGATGAGGTTGAAAGTGTGATAATGAGCCTGAAGAGTGAGTGTGCTGTGGGCCGCGATGACATTTCCACCAAATTTCTGAAGAATTTCAGAAGTATTTTGAGCCCTCCTTTGACCTACATTTGTAATTTGGCTTTTAAAACTGGCGCGTTCCCTTCGGTTTTGAAGAAGACTGAGGTGCATCTTATACATAAGGCAGGTTCTAAAAGCACTATAAATAATTACAGGTCCATATCTATCCTGACCAGTCCTTCTAAGATCCTGGAAAAACTGATAAATAAACAATTACTTGGAAAAAAATAATCTGCTTTCAGCTTCTTAGTTAGGTTTTCGCTATGGGAGGTCTACTAATGGCGCAGTTCATGAACTAACCAATTTCACAGTGTCTGGCCTGGATAGAAGAAAGAAGGTGGTGGCGATATTTATTGATTTGGCCAAAGCTTTTCACACGGTGTCTGTCCCGCTTCTAATTAAAAAAGTTTACGACATGGGTATTCGAGATGTACAGCGCAGGTTGATAGATTGGAACGAAAAATGCATCTTCTTACTGACCTCATTGACCTGAGACACCCGGGACAAATTGTGCTCTAAAATCAAACCTAGGTTTTTTGCTTTTTGCTGAGTGGAATAGAAATTCCATCGTAACAAATTTGGGGGATAGCCGTGTCAGACCCAAGCCGCCGACACATATACGGGCTACCTATTAGCATTACCTGAGACTTCTTCGGGTTTACCAACAGACCATAAGACTTGGCCCAGGAACAAATACGCTTTAAGTCCTCGTTAATACAACTAAAAGCATCCTCGATGTCAGTGATTTTAAAATGGCGGTAAACTTGCAAGTCGTCTACATAGATATGGTACTTGGGGAGGATGACAGTGGTAAACGTGTTGATAAAAATTGAGAAAAGGAGAGGGGACAGAACTCCACCCTGCGGTACACCTGCAGCTGTACCACACCATTCCGAGAAAACCTCGTCAGAGCGAACCCGCTGCAAGCGACCACGAAGATATGAATCAAACCACATTATCACGGAAGGAGAGATATTAAGAGAGCGAAGAATAGCAAGAAGAACATCAAAGTCTACAGAATTAAAAGCACTGCTAAAATCAAGCAAAGTCAGAATCGTTAAGCACTTATCCTCCATCGTAAGACAGATGTCATCGGTGACTTTTAACAGTGCTGTGACGGTACTGTGACCTGGTCGAAAACCAGATTGGAAAGTGGAAAGTAGACAGTTTAAAGACAGGTACTCAGTGAGCTGACAATGGATGATGTGTACAAGGACCTTGAAGAGGAATGGTAGCACGGATATGGGACGGAAATCAGAAAAGGAAAAGAGATTGGAGATCTTTGGAAGTGGGATAACGTTGGCAAGTTTCCAAGCCGATGGGAAAGAACTCGTTGCCAGTGAATGGTTGAAAATGTGACAGAGAATTGGTAAGAGTTCAGGGAGTAGGAGGTATATCATCCGAGGACAGAGGTTCTCGCTGCCCACTGCAGTAGAAATGATAGAAAGCATATGCTTTTAACATACTCCTGTGACATATTTAAAGGAAATAGACGTACTCAGAGGGAGTGGCTTACTATTTACCTGCGCTATAGTACAAGCCTTTATATTTGGATCTAATGAAACGGTGGCGAAGAGAAATAGTGATTGAGTGGATTTAGATCAACAGAGCTACCCAGAGACATTAAGAATTTACAAATACCTAGAGATCTAAGGTACCCCCTAGACCTTTGCGGGGCTGATCCATTAACCGACTTATGAATACGGCGTCCTTACACTGCAATCATTTCGGAGTTACTTATAGTGTTTAAGGTTTTGCTCGGTCAGATATTTCCTAAAGCGCCGCTTTGCAAAGTCACGCTTCGCCAACAAAGATTTAATATCTTCTGTAATCCTCGGTGCGGGTGCTTGTCGCAATTTTACCCTCTTCGGAGGTGCGTGGTTATCATACAGCCGAGAAAGAATGAAGTTAAATTTTTCAACCTGTAAGTCAATGAGATCAGCACTAAGAACAGGAGTCCAATTAATACTCGGTGCGTCATTTTTCAATACCTACAAGTTAATCCGCCCGAAACTATGGCAGAAGGAATATCGTGGTTTACGTTTCGGGGGTTGTATTTTAAATCATGAAATGAGAAGGGGGAGGAAAATTGGCCATGAACTGCAACTTTATCGAGAGAAGAAGTAATCCTTAGATCAAGAAGAGAAGGGGAACAATTTGGAGAATGATGCATTGCAGAAAGTGGGATTATATGCAGATTGGCCGAGGACAAGAGAGTCTGTAACTTGTAATTTTTGAGCAAGCATGTATTAAAGTGCCCTAAAAGGAGAACATCATCATAATTGAGACAGAGATTGCAAAGCAAGCTGTCAAGAGAATTAAAATAATTATTATGCAAACAGGGACTATAAAACACGACAAGCAACATTTTTTTATGACGGAGCGTTATTTCAATGAACAGATATTCAGCAATGCACGAGTACGGGTTTGGTGATGCACTGACAACAGTGTATAAAATATCTTCATGAAGATAGATAGCGATACCACCACCTTCCTTGCTAGTCCGGTCATTGCGAATGAGTGTAAAGCCAGGGAGGGTGAATTGAAAAGAGGGGAGAGAAGGTCTTAGGAAAGATTCCGAAATAAGCACCGCATCAACAGGACTGTTGCTAAAGGATGCCAGTAAATGGGTGTAGTAGCCAGGAATGCTCTAGAAATTTATGTGCACAATATTAAAGTTGTTTGGGAATCCGGAAAGGGAAGCCTTCAACTGATCAGCTGATTCAGCACTGAGAAAACTGTCAGCAAAAGAAGAGCAGGAGCAAAAACTATCATTAATTTCTTGAGGGCTAATCATACAATACCTATAAATATAAACTACCTACTTAAATAACAGTAAATATATAATATATAAATTGATAAATAATAAATACACAATAAACTAAAAGCTCATTAACGCTACGAATTTTTTTGCTTTAATCTCAGTCACTCACCGCAGCGTTCTGTAAGAGATTAAATGCCTAAACTAAAATACATTTCAATTTTATCACAATATCAAAACAACATCCACAAATACCGGTTACATTGCCATGACGCTAGGCCTAAAACAAAATAGGCTTTGATATTATAACATTTTTTCTCTATGTTTTATATGAACAAAACGCAACAGAAAAAAAAAGGAATTTCTAATGTCATTGTTTTGTCATCGAATTGAAGTGAATTGGCACGATATACAAACAATAAAATAATCAAAATATTTAAAGTGGCCTCCATTTAAAGTTAAACAATTTATAAACGTGACTACCGTAAAGTAAAAATTTTTTTTTTATTGTTTGTTAAATTGAAAAAATATTAAGCTACCAAAATGAAGAGAGCCGAACTTGACTAACAGGATAACACCCTACTTTCTCTTTCGTTTCACGACGGCAGCAGCCGCTGTCTTGGAAGTGTCTTAGCCTTGGCCTTCGCAGGGATCGCCGACTCCACTAAAGGATTAGGTTTGGCAGACCTTTTTTATCTTTTTTTTTTTCTTGGGGAAACGCTTTTACGCGTACCCACTCACCGGGGAAGCGAGCAGGTTATGCGGGACTCCCGGGCCAAAGTGGCCAGACTACACTGCTAAAACCCCAATGTATCCTTATCGCCGCTTGTTGACGGAGCCACGGTACCTGCGCGAAAGAATTCCACGCATTACCACGATGACTTCGCCAGCGGGCCTTGCTAGATGCGAGTCGATACTCGGGGAGTGAGCTTTAGACCCACTCCTGCAACAGCTCACGTTATCAGCGCCCTTAGCCACCGGGAACTTGACGATTAGCTCTTGAAGTTCGGCAGCGGTCTCGATCTTCTTTCGCAGCATATTTGTAAGTACAATGGCTATCTTGCCATCCACTGACCAGCAGCTTCCGACCCCGAAGTGTTTTCGTGCAGCCATGAATACCTACGTCGTGACTCTCTTTAGTTAAAAATTCGGACATGACGATTCCCGAGTCCTTGAGGGAGGTCTTTGAGTCCCAAACACAGCGTCGCTGCTCCAGTTCCCGAAAACGCACCAAGACAGGGCGAGGCTTGCCTTCTCTGGAGACACCCAGTCGATGACAGGACTGCAGATCACCAACGGTAAGATCACATGCAATCAATTAGTTATAGTACTCACAATGACCTCGTTTGTCTTTTCCTCTTTCTTTTAAGGAACGCCATAGAACAGTAGTATCTTCCTCTGAAGAAATGCCTCCTGCCGCTCCTGACCCAGTGACAAGTGCTCCTTTTAAATTTTCATCTTTTTAAGAACTTGCCAAACAAAGGCTTTAAATATACGGAACTCCCGGGCCAGTGAGGACAGCTCCGGTGCCGGCGGCGATGCTGCAGTTGGAGCCCTCGATTGAAGCCTTTCAAGACGCTCTTGAAAACTAGTCATTCGAGCAAATAACTTGTTCAAGTCGCCTTTGTTGGAGAACTTAGTTGATGTTTCCATTATTGATGTTTTTGTTTAGGTTACTAAACTGAAATTGTAATTGCAATGTTTAAATTTCTTTGCATTGTACTTATCTTATATCATATTGGAGTATGTACTTACCATAGGGTACGTCATTGTTTGTTTTTGACTGACTAAATTTAGTATCCATTTACATATTTAGTAAATTGTCAGAATTTAAATTGTATTGGTATTCACGTTACAGGCGAGCGGCATTGTCGATGCGCATGACATTACGTATCTGTCAATGTCACAGTGACAGATGGCCGGCGTGCGGCGCTTGCGTCGCGGACAAAGAACAAAAAGTTTTGGCTGTAGAGTCTATTTAAATTTTACTTTTTTTATGGCACTACATACTGGCTATGAAACCGTTGTCCGCTCGATGATGCTGTGGGTCCTAGTGTTTATTATTTGTTACACGAATATTGAATGACGTTCATAAGTGTTTGTGAAAACCTAAATTAAATAAACGTATTTAATTTGATTTGATTTGATTCCATTGCAGTGGTGTGGTAGTGATTGCTTTAGTAAGTAAAATTTAACAGGAAAAAGTGATTCTATTAGCACAGCAGGTGGTTAAGTGACTAACAATTAATTCCTAAATGCCATGTAACAAAGGTATCTAATTAAACTATTTAAAAAAAATACTTGTGGCACTCGGGGACTGCCGCGGTAAAGCTATTGCATAGCATTTTTTATAAACTTATGCAATTATAATTATTTATTTATTTCGTCTCGATCCGTGCGAGCTTCGTACAGTCGTACCATATACATACACGTTATGGTTCAACTAGTCGCGGGCTCGAACTCACTCGTGGACGCGGCCAAAAAGCACGATGTCTCACCTAGCATTGTGTCTAAAAGAGATAGAATCCGTTATGAGCAGTTAGCAGCTAGTCTACACGCATACGTCTAGTCGCACGCACATAAACACCGTGACGAAGTCTGCCGAACTGAAACGACGTTAGACGATGCACATCTTTCAACGCCGCACCGCTGTGCCGGTCGGAGTGGGGGGTGTTCGGTTTTTTTCGAGACGGAATTTCTTGATTCGGTCGCCGCGCTCATAGCCCGCGATAAAAGCTATGCAATAGATTAAAAATTACACAAGTGCATCTCAGTAATTAGATGCTTCTTAAGCAATGTCTACCCTCAAAAAACAGCTATTATTAATAAAAAACAAGTGTAACATATACCTCAATTAAATACCTTATTTCATCAATCTAATAAAAGACGAGATATTGCAAGGTGTCTTGTTTATTTCGTAATCTGATTATCCTACTTCCTGGAGTAGGTACGTATAAAAGTTGGTTATGAAAAAACCAATTGATTTTTGATATTGGATAACAAGCCATTGAAGTCTTAGATGACCGTGTGTTGTCCGGCAGAGTAGAATAGCACCAACCCCTTACACTCGTGGGTGTTATACAAGGAGACTAATGTTTTCGAGGCAAAAGGTCTAGAGTCTCCGGAGGCTGGAAAATGAGCAGCAGCGTTTTCCATTGTTATAATGATAACACTGCAATCTCCAACCCGCCTGCCATGCGTGGGGAGGCCCTAAGTCCTGCAGTGGACTGCAATGACCTGTGATGATGATGATGAAGTCTTAGAATTGTATGGACACAAAACGCTTTTTTTTTCATAAACCTATTGTATTGAAAGGGTTTCGTAAGCCGGTTCCAAAAAATACCTTACACAATAGGATTTCGAAAAAAATTGCCCTTTAGCGATTCAAATTGGTTTAATAGGTGTACAAAACAAATATACGAAGAAGAACAATTCTAATGACAAGTGCCGAATAATAAAATATGTTTTGCATTAACAGCTCTTACTATAAGCCGTAGATAAAAAAAGTACAACGAAGAAATAATAATCAGATTAATATTTTACAGAATATGTAACATATGATTTAGCTTTAAATCCGCCACTGTACCATTATGTGAATGAAGATTTTATAAAAATAAAAAAGAGCTTGTCCCTTGACAAAGACCTCCTCTAACAATCTCCATATTTCTCTATCTTTAGCAGTTCGTATGCAAAGAGGACCAGCTTAGAAGAAAGGTGGAAATATTTACAAGCAAAAGATAAAAACAATCGTCGGAAGATAGAAGAAAGAAGCGAACCTATAAACGAAAGTATCTTGAAAGATAGGCATATGAAAAGACAAACCACATTACAAAATACATAACGAAAACTAGAGGTGTGAAGAAGGCTTATAACGAAGTGAACTACAAGAAAATCTGGATGGCCAAGGTTCAAGACAAGGATGGAAACTATACAAACAAAAGAAAAAAATAATTAGGATTGCCACTGATCATACCAAAACCTTATATTAAAACTCAAAACTAAGAAATAATAGGAACTCGAATGAAAAACCAGTATACTCTTAAAACCAGTATACTATTAACGAAATTAAATACAGTGAAGATGTTCCCACAGACTGGACAAAATCTGCCATTGTTCTCATAAACAAAAAGGGTGAACAAGGAGATATTAGCAACTATAGACCAATAAGCAAAATGTCAAACTTCTACAGAGTCTTTTCCAATATCCTACTAGCTCGAGTTACACCCGCACTAGATGAGAACTAACCTAAGAAACAAGCTGGTTTTCGTAAAAACTTCTCAACCAAAGATAATTATCTTTGGTTGAGAATTTCATGTATAGATAACCCATGCACTAAGACAAATCATCCAGAAATACAAAGAACACAATAAAAAAATTACCAAGTTTCGTGGACTTTGACAAGGCCTTTGACTCACTGGATCACTAATGCATCTGGGAGGCTATGGAGAAAATATATAAGACTAATAATGAAAATCTATACCGAAAGCTCAACACACATTATACTGGAAACTGCAGACGAGGAATCGCCAATAGAAAGAGGCGGCCGACAGTGAGATTTAATCTCACCAAAACTTTCTCAGCAGTTCTAGAGACGATATTTAGAAAATTAGATAGGGACAACAACGGACTACAGTTAATACAAATAGCGAAAAGCTTAATCACCTAAGGTATGCCGACTACCTAATTATATGCTCGGAATGCCCCCAAGAACTGGAAAGCGCTAAAGCGGGTCTTGTGATGAACGCCACAGAAAATAAAAATAAATAATGAAAACATTGAAAATATAACTGACAGTTGGCTAAAATCGACAGTTGACATAATGCATAAATAAATATATAGAATAGTCAATAATGCATGGAAAAGCCACTGTCACTGAGTGAAATAATGAAAATAAAACATGTCCATTAAAGAAAAAAGAAAAATATACAACATGTGTATTCTACCATATTTAACATATGGATGCCAGACATGGAACCTAAGAAAACAACTATTGGAAAAATACTAAACTTGCCAGAATAGAATAGAAAGAAGCGTTAGTGGCGTTAAGAGAATAGACAGATTAAGACTAAAAGACATAAAGAAAATTACGAGATTCAAAAGTAAGGAATCAGTATACAAAACACTAAAATGGAAATGGACCAGAAATTATGTCGAGGGACAAAAAAGAAAAATCACAGCAGAGTGGTATCCAAGAGGTAGACAAAGACAAAGTAAGTAGAGGTCGACAAACAAGACGATGGGAAATTTCCGCATATTCTGTTAAAGGCGTAGAAATAATAATAACTTGACGCTAAGTAACGATATCTTGTTAGGTACTTCATCGCTTGTATAATTCACTGTTTTTACTACCCTCTACTACTCACATTCCACTAGGACCCAGCACGCTGCCTTGCGGGACGCCACAGTTATTCGATGTCAGCGTAGATTTGTATTATTCTTTTACGCCGTTTTTAATTTTAGAGGTTCTCGTTTATCAAGGTAGCTTTTTATCCAATCATGTACTTTACCTCGGAGTTTGTAGTTTTGAAGGTTTTCTAGCAATCTCTAAACAATCTTTACAAAATCAAATTTCTTATTTTAACTGTTTGACATTAATTGTTAATTATTTGAACTATTGCAAATTCATTGACAAATTTTCCTAATTTATATTCATATTCTCAATTCATTTACATTAAACAATATACTTGACATTTCCTATACCTATTGATAAATTACCTATGGTAATATTTTGTGTATCGACATTTTATTTTATATTATTGTATTTGACACTGACATTACCACTGTGTAATTTTGTATTGTATTTTATTATAATCTCATGATATTATTATTCATCATCATCATCTCAGCCCATAACAGTCCACTGCAGGACTTTGGGCCTCTCCCACAAAAGGGGAGGTTATTGCCATAATCTCCACACTTGGCAAGCGGGTTGGAGATCGCAGTGTTTAAATATAATAATGGAAAATACTGCTGCCCATTTTCCAGACTACGGAGACTCTAAATCTTTTGCCTCGAAAACATTAGTCGCCTTGTACGACACCCATGAATGTAAGGGGTTGGTGCTATTCTACTCTGCCGGACACCACACGGCCAATTATTATTATTATTGTAATTATATTATTATTATTGTTCCTAATATTAATTATTAATGTTAATTTGCTTTCAACTATGGAAGTAAATGTAGGTACGCTTGTTCTGATTAATTACATATTGTAAATGTTTTTATCACTAAAATTGACGATCTCTTTTATAGATTTATATCAATTACTATACTAGTGATAATTAAATATAGCATGTAAAATGAGATAATATATAAATCTAAAAATCTAAATCAAAGGCCTAGCTCATATCTAGAAATATTTGTATTATGGTTTCCTTATTGATTATAACCTCAGTAATATGTTTCACTAGTGAATAGCAAGCAAGAGCTGTTTAACTTTGTTTCCTAAAAGCGAATTGTTTTGATGTAAGTATTTTGAATTTATGTAGTTAATTTGATATTTTATTGTTATTACAACAACTTTTATAAACATAAGTATTAACGTAACTAATCTGTAGTTATCCATCAGTGTTGAATCTTCCTAGTTGAATAAAGACCTTTCTATATACAGTATTAATCTTAGTT
Source organism: Blastobasis adustella (assembly GCA_907269095.1). Taxonomy (NCBI): domain Eukaryota; kingdom Metazoa; phylum Arthropoda; class Insecta; order Lepidoptera; family Blastobasidae; genus Blastobasis; species Blastobasis adustella. The sequence continues at coordinate 1,167,636 of OU026120.1, forward strand.
TTAAAGGAAAAATAGTTTGTTTAAGCGAAATATTGATTTTGTGACACAGTGGTCCAGCAGCAGTATTTGAGTTGCAGATAGTATAATGATTTTGAACTTATTTCATTGTACTCTATGTATTTACTATAATTTACGTATTTAATAATCTATATAACGCCTATTTCATTGAAAGGGGATACAAACATTGTTTACTGCATATAAAAATAAAATTTTAATAACATTGCAATTGGAACACAATTAGAATTTTGTAGAAAAGGTTATCAAGAAATGGACAATGCAAGTACATGATCTCATTTTATTGTCACGTTAACGCTTTGGGTTAACCATGAATCTTTAAATTAATTAACAGGACTCGACTTTGAGTTCATCACTGTTTGTTTATTGGTCTTCGCTGTGTGTACGGACACGACGATGAACGAAATAAATTGACAGTGGACCAATTCATTGATTCTGCAAATTTTGGTTTTGCTTTGAAGGCGTAGGTGGTAGATCTAAAAGAAATTATTAAACTGCAGAATGACCACAATGTAGTAGATAACGAAGAACAGGCATTTGGGCAGCAACGCCATGTCCAGGCTGGGGCCAGCCGCAAGCACGAGTTCCGGGCCCGCCGTCACCTGCCTCAAGCAGTCTTTCGCAGCCCTATACTCCGTCTCATCTGTGAAATCATGTAGGAAGACAAAATAAATAGAAAAAAATGTCAAATTCGGTCTGCACGTAAGTAATTTTATTAACTTACTGTGCAAGCAATATGTACAAATCCTGCATAGACGCTGCTTCACATGGGCGGCACTGTTCTTCATCCTTTGGCCGGCGTAGGTCACCGATATCAGCACTAGTAGTAATAGTACCAGCAGATTCGTAAGAAATAGCATATGGACTATTGTGATTGTATGCTGCAACAAAAAAAACAAAAAGTCTTCAACTCATAGCAAGAGCAATAAACTGTACATCTGTCTCTTTAGCGGTTTATCAGTGTTAAGGCGTATGTAAAAGTTTAATACCCGTAGTGACCGATGGATGGCGCTGTCAATGAGATCGATATATTTCTACATCGCGGTAACGAGTTGCGTTCTACAAATGGTTAGTCGAATGAGAATTTTTTATTGAATATACACTTCCTACCACTGTGAACTTTGGGTATTTTATTTTATTCCTATTTTGGATCCTGGTTCACCCTTGGGGTTCCCGACAATTCCCGATTTTATATCTGGGTTGTTCAATCAGGTTCGTAGTAAGTGGAATGATGTAGTCTCTTCGTAGCAGTAAAGCGGTAAAATTTTTAGTAACCTTCAGCTTAAAACTACGTATGGTCATGTACTTACTAGAATGCTGGTTGTTATTACTCTGTAGAGAAATCTCACTAAATAGGTAATTATGGTCCCAATCATGAAAGTTATCTGTAATTTAAGAGATAACTATATTTTAACCAACTTATTTAAGTTTGTTAATTAAGTATGCACATTTTGTGTTATTTATACCCGTTCGTAATGACTTACTGTTATCAATAATGTAATAAACCCACCTGTCCTCTAAACATTTTGTTGATTGAGTAAGATATGTCTTTAATAATCTTAAATATTTCGTTCCATTTTCCGATCATGCTTGCTAAAGAAGTATTGACTTGGCGTTTTGTTTCTTTTTGTATAGAAATAGCGGTATCCATTGACCTTGAGATAGCGTTCAACTGTTGATATAATACAGTCAATACGCAATATACTGTTACAAATTCTTGAGTATAACGAATAGACATTATTGCATCATTGATATATAGCATCCACATTTTAAAAGCTCCACCCTTCATTAAAGGTTCAATTGATGGAACATAAATAACGTAAGAAACGAGTCTAAAACCAAATGAATATAAAGATAACAAGATCACATGCTTAGTCAAAGTCGCTAAGTCATTTATGTACATGGTGTCATCAATAAAATGAGAATGAATCAAATCACAGAGATTGATTACTTTTTTGAGTTCCTTTATGCAATAAATACTCGATATTATTATAATAAATGAGTCAAAACAAATCAGAAAATAGAATATTCTAAAGTCAACAATATTGACTTCTAGCATTTCAATTGTTGTAGCCCAAACAATACCGCTTAGTTGTAGTAGCACGTTGAAACTCAAAACTGCTCGAATCGGAATTCTGTATAAAAGAATATTTCTAGGTACACCGAGTATATTTTCGAGTAACATTGCAATTTTCATTGGTTTGATATCCATGTCTTCATAAAATTTTGATTGATAATAGAATATTAGTTTTGTTCTATATAATCAAATCATTCTTCTAAAAACAATTCCGTTTTATTACACGGTGTGTGGTATAATAAAATCCAATAAAGGAGTAGTCACAGCGTAGTTAAATAACTTATTTTTAAAATAAGAAAATATATAAAACAAAAACTTCGTATAAATAAAAAAAAAACTTTTATAATCATTCTTCCTTAGACGGAATGTTACTTTCACTTTAACGGATAATCGACTAAATAATGATAACTAAGACGAAAGGTACCGACGTTTCGAATATAGTAATGATTATTAAAGCAATTCATCATCACCAATCCATTTAGTACCTGGCTTATTCGCATCAGATTCTACACGCAAGATACGAATTGAAGCTACCAAATGCGACAAATGTACAAATATTGTTGGAACATTTTACCTTCCACAATTTTGACATAAATAAACCTGCATGATTTATTTATTCCTGATAATATAACATAAACCTTGCCAAGGTCTTTGTTAAATAAATAAGCCATGGTTCTCCAGCGGTATTTGGATTCGGAACTCAATTATATGTAACATCGAGTACTCAGAAGAGTTGCCAGGAATATATATTTTTTCTCCAAACACACACTTAATATTTAGTATTAATAGGAGCACCTCCGAGCTCCATCTTCTTGCGTCCACTTCAAGAAGATTGTAAAAAATGAAAAGTAAAGATATCTAACTGTCCCATCAAATTCGTTACAGAGATATCTACATATAACAAAAAATTTATATCTATATTTTAATATGTTTCTTTAGGGAACGTAAGAAACTATATACATGACAGCGTCGGTGGCCAAATGGTTAAGAGGTCCAACTAGTAAGCGAAAGGTACAATTTTCAAACCCCCGTGCCACCATATACAGAGCCTTTGAGAGGACTTTTTAGAAGAGTTTCTGAGTTGTTAGTTGAAGATTAGTTTAACACTATCGAAGCCCTAACGGTGAGGGAAAATATCATAATAAAACCTGCACCTTCAGTGCGAACTGAATGTGTAACCATGTCACCATCTAATCTGTTCAGGTTCCTCTGTTTACGGAGGGTCACGGAAGTCAGATGGCAGTCGCTCCATTATACCTAATTACCTGATCTGCGAAATCCTGGTCCATTGTCAAGGCAAACCCTGGGCATACAACTGGGACATTAACGGCAAGATTATTATTATTTCATTAGTATATGAATAGCTAGATACAGGTCTGTGTTCAATACAAATGGATTACTACAATTAATTTATTCGAGTAATAAATAAGCGATGAAGTATTGATTGCTATCATTTTGATTGATTAATGCAGTAAGTAATGAGCCTTCGTGTATGCTTCAAGTGGCCAATGTCTTCTGTATATGTTGCCCTATATTTACAGTTGACCTTGACGCCAAATATGGATATCAAACCCTTGAGCAAGCAATAATATTTGAGAATATTTTAGGTGTGCACTGAGACTTTCTTATGCACGGTACATTTAGAAGAGTAGTTTCACTTCTTCACATAATCGCTCAGATATTCTTGGTCATGGAGTTTACATTTGTGTATATCAGAAACTGTTGACAGGAAGTATAACTAATACTTTTTTATCATGACCATTGAATCAGCGTGTATTATTCTATCAAACCTTTACCATAGTACAGAATTTAAAAAAGTTGACACGCTTTTTAACTTGAATCTTGCTAGTATTGGTAACGATTTAGTGTATTTAAAACAATTGAAGAAAATGAAGATTTTTCTGATATCAATCTTTTCCTTGATTATCATGTTCCATTTTTATTATGGAATAATGAGTATTTACCGTACCTACTACCATTTTCATACTAATAAACCATTCTTCTATATGTTTCACATTGCCGATGCAATTATGTTTTTGCTATATCTTTTGGAATTTTTTACTGTAAATTGTTTTTTAAATATTGTTTCTAAGCAATTAGACGAAATTTCGAGATCTGTTGAAGCTTGTATCGGAGATGAAACTAGTAACTCGATTATAGTCATTAATCAATTTGGAGCGATGCTTTCACAAATATCAAAGAATCATGCGGACTATTGAGATAAGTATTCCGAGAACAAGTATGTAGTTAAATACCAAATACAAAAATAATATAAGATACCTGACCTAAAGCTTCCGGTTTTGTTTACAGTTAATTTTTATGATCGACTCCATAACATTTTACTTTATCCAAATCCTTTACATTTTGATATTGATGGGTATACAGGTAGGTACTGTAGCATGTGTGCTCGGGCAGGCCCTAGGTTAGGACGGATCCCAAGACAGGAAGGCGTTTGGAGGGTCATGTCTGGAGGGGCTTTAGGTTAGATAGGCTTCCAGGTGCGGTTGCTGCTCCCGTAGGAAGGCGTTCGGAGGGCTCATGCCTGGAGGGGCTTTAGGTTAAGTAGGCTTCCGGGTAAGGTTGCTGCTCCCATAGGGCAGCCGGGGCTTTAATTAGTTAAGTAGGTTAGGTTAGGTCCGAACAGGTAGGAAGGAGGTCGGTTAGCTTGGACGGTTCGGAGCAAGCAGAACTTGGGTCTTTGGCCTGTCTCTATGAGCACACATCGCACTGGCTAGGCAGGAATTCAAATAGATTCTATTTGAATTAGACGTAAGATGTCTTATGTATTTTTATATCATTCTTTATTGTTGATTCTTGAGTTGACTTTCATAAATATAACTATAATATCTTCTATCTCGAGCTACGAGTATTTATTTAAACGCCCCCACGATCCCGAGTGTTACAGTACCTATAATTGTGTTAAATATAATACTGGTAGAGGATGAATGATTGGAGATTATTGAAAAACATATACGTGGCCTATCATCGAGGGTGTCGGTGGTCTAGTGGTTAAGGGGTCCGACTCGTAAACCAGAGGTACCGGGTTCGAATCCCAGTGCCGCTACGTATTAATATTTTTTTCTCAGTTAAGTACATTACTTGAACACTAACAGGTGCTCTTACGACGAGGGAAAACATCGTAATAACCTGCACATCCAGGCGACTGAATATGTAACCATGGTACAATCCGATTAAGTTTCCTTGTTAGCAGGACCCCTGGCAATCGCATGTGCACGACAACAAAACCTGAACATTGACGCCAACATAACGATGATGACATATATGACTTACCATACTCCTGAATGAATGGAATGGTGGGAGGAAAAAATCAAGACGTACGAGTTTGTAGTATTTTATGGGAAGGTCAAGAGTACACTAAACCGACGTTCATGTATGAAAGAGATACGAATTTGGAAGAGCGAGTGAGGTTTATCAGTACCGTAGCAAGTGGAAGGATCTGGTTTCTGCCTTCCCCTTTGGAAAAAATGTGATTTTGTATATTTTTGTGTATAAGATCAAAATGTAAAATAGGGCATGTTACTTTTACAGAGATCCTTGACAATGACTCATTTTATAGTCAACTTTGGCATGTGGGTGCTGTTGTTGATGTCTTTGACCATAATCACTTCCGGGGGTCAAAATATGCAGAATAGCCAGCAAAAACTGAAACAATACCTGGGGAGGCTATGTACGCGCTGTTGCCATATTTTATTTATTAGTTATGTCAAATATATTTATGTAATTTGTAACTTCAATAGGCTTCGAAGTTTGCCTCTATTTAGATCTAATTTTTTCGAGCCTGACCGTTTTGAGACTATTCTTCCGAAAGTTGAGCTTATGTGCATCAGCGGCAGTGCAGCTTGGCGGCTCAAAACTCTTATAGTCTGATATCGATATCGGCCTCGGCGATACTTCACATGACATTGAGGATATAGGTACAGCAGGGTACTTAATGTATTCAAATTCCCTATACCACGCTTTAATCTGAATTATAACTCGCAGTTTTTAATTGGACATACCAATTATTGTTATTTGTAATTTCATTATTTCAACTATTGTTAATTTTATGCCATTTATTATAATGACGATGTATACATACTTAATACTAAATAAATATGAATATGAATGTCGATGTAGGCATCGGCGATACTTCACATGATATTGATGATGTAGGTCCAGCAGGGTACTTATGTTTTCAAATCCCCAATAGAACGCTTCATAACAAAAATTCTATATTTTATTGTAATCATTCGGTGTGTAAGTTCTACAACTAAGATGTTGATGACAATATTTTTGTTCTTTTCTAGATGAAGCAGAGTACCGAGCGGTGAAGGACTGCTCGCGGCAGGTGACGACGAGTCCGTTGTCCATGCGCGCTGGGCATGCCGTTCTTGCATCAATGCCTGTTCTTCTCCGTCTATTACACCGTCATGATACTGCAGATCAACAACATCATTTGACGTCTTCTTCTTCATAATGTATGAAATTATTTACGTCTGTAAATATGACTTTTCTTATATACTACATATTTTGTATCACCAGTACGAGGACCCTAATAAAAATATATTTCTTTCTTTTACAATTGTCACCAGTGTCTTTATAATTTTACAAGAATTTTACTTTTAGTATTGCATAAAATTAAAATGTAAGGTTGTCTCCATATCTAGCGAAAGCAGTTGCCTAGATCCAGTGACCTAGAGCCGAAGGCGTGCAGTAACTGCAATTGTATTGTACGATGAAATGCACGTTTTTACCAGCGGCGCGCAAGAGGCGCATTTGCTGGATCTGGACGCATCGTAAGACACTACAATGGCAACGCGTTCGCGACTAGCCTAGTATCGCCGCCCACTGCTGGGCATAGGCCTTCCAGAGATCTTCACAAAGACCGGTCCTGTGCCTTCCGCTTCCAGTTGGTACCCGCAATGTTTACCAGGTCGTCGGTCCACCATGTGGAAGACCTGCCCACGCTGCGTCTTATGATATGTGGTTGCCACTGGAGTACTTTACTGCCCCATCGGCAATCTGTTCTTCGAGCTGCTCACTTTAGCTCACTGGCTAATCCTTCGATCTGGCAATCTGTCGGTGACCTTGGTTTGCTTGGAGATCTCTTCATTTCTGATTCCATCGTGCAAAGATACTCTGAGCATAGACCTTTGGGTGACAGTGTGCTTTCTTGTAAGGCCCACAGAGTGAGTGGTCACTTCTTTGTTCAACACACTTAGACACTGCAATAATTTGGAAGAAAATAAATGGCATAACTTCCCGAACGCTGCCTAACCGAGTTGGATTCTCTAGTCGGATAACTCTTTCTCGAAATTTGACTTATATAGCTGGACTATTTGTCCTAGGTATGCATAGTCATCAACAATCTCAGACGTACTAACATTGTGGCGTTTTCGGAAGCTTGAAGTCATCAAACCTGTTAAAAACAGCTTATGCACATGGTTCAGTAGTGATTTTGGTCTGAAGTTCTCCAAGAGAAGCTTATCCCCTTGCTTGAAGAATAATACCACTATGCTTCTGTACCAAGCTTTCGGCTTTTTTTCCTTGAAGATGACGGAATTGAACAGCTTCTGAAAGATCTTGAGCACGGGTCTCTCATCAGCTTTCAAAAGCTCAGCCATAATTCCATCATCACCCGGCACCTTGTTTTTCTTGAGCTGTTTGAGAGCCATACTATATCTTTTATTAGATATCTTCGATATAGTGTCGGGTTGACTTAAAAAATGTTCGACATATCACCTTAACAATATCACAATGGCAAAGGATAACCTTTTTAGTCATTCGAATGTCTACGGGCGACCGTACTGTTACGTTAAACAATGATTGAAGTAAAGTTTTATAGACCTTCATCTGTTCCTAAGCAACATTGATCCGGCTGATGGGCAGTAGCCTCCTTCTGGGCAGTTAAGCATCTACTGCCATTGCCTACTCGCCTGCCAACCATGGCGATTAAGCAGTACATACAAGCCACGGCCCCCAGTTCCCGGCGGCCCTGCTATTCTCATCATCATCATGGTAGCGGTCACGGTAACGGCGGGGCAGGGGGTGCGATGAACCCCGGAAACGACATGACTAACTAAAACGACGACCCATGACCCTGGCTACGTACAATGTCCAGACACTGCAGACATTGCAGATATTATAGGGTTATTCGAAATCGGAAGATAGGGGTAATCCTGAAGTCCGGAAATCTGGTTTACTTCCGAGAGGGCGACTAACTGTCCCTAGGTGGTGTCGGGTTTTTTGTCAAAAATTATACCTTATACTCAGAATTACCAAATCATACAGGTCGACGCCCTGACTTCGACCCACTCAGATGATGAAGTGGAGGCTTATTTGAGAATATTTCTACAGCCACACATAACATGCCTCCAAGACACACTACACCGTTGTCATGGTGGATTTTAACGTGAAACTGGGAAAACGAAGCGGAGAAGAGTTATGAGTCACTTTGGAGTTAGATGTCAGAACGCCCGTGGCCAGATTTTGGGCGGCTAAATGGAGATAGAAGCATTCTGTACGATGAACTCCTTTTTCAGAAAGCCGGAATATGGCAGATGGACGTCGGTTAGTCCCGATGGTATCACAAAAAATGCGATTGACTTCATGTTCTCTTTTGAATATAATCTTCAAGTCTCCGACTCGCGACATATCTAAAAAAAATCAAAGTCTTTGTGAAAGTTTTTGGTAATTTGAATGCCCACGGGGGACCGTACTATTATAAATGAGTTGTGTGTAAGATATTAACGGAAACACGAATCAATTTAAGTAATTATTCCTTTTCCTATTATTATTTATTTAATATAAGACGTATTTTCCCTAGTCACGTCTGCTTCTTTAACTTTCGTTACTTTTATTATAGTTTCATCTTTGGCACGTAACATGGATATCAAACCTTTGAAGACAGCAATTATAGCTGAAAATATTTTCTATGTACACAGAGACATTCTTATGTACGGAACTATTAAAAGAGGACTTTCTTTTCTTCATATAATCGCTCAGATATTTTGGATTATTTGGAGTTTTCAGTTCTTAATATCTTGTGACACTAATCGGCAGCACCAGTTAAGCTATTTTATACTGTGCATTGACTTAGCATGTTTTATCGTAGCAAGTTTTTTGTATAGAACAGAATTCAAAAAGGCTACCACACTTTTCAGTTTGAACCATGCGTGTATTGGTAATGATTTGGTGTACTTAAAACAAGAAATTTAAAATTCAAAATTCAAAATTACTTTATTGAGTAGGATATTACATATCTCTTTCAATCGTCAAAGAGGTGGGGGTAGGAAAGTAGGAAGGAAACACACAGTGACATGTTGGCCGCCCTATGGCCGCAGCACACCCACCGCCGACAACGGCCGGACCATGTCCGACAATACCAGACAGATCCGGTCAGCGCCCGACAATACCAAGCAAAGCCAGTCCTCGCCCGACATAATAAAATTCAAAATTCAAAATTACTTTATTGAGTAGGATATTACATATTTCTTTCAATCGTCAAAGAGAAGGGGGTAGGAAATTAGGAAGGAAACACACAGTGACATGTTGGCCGCCCCATGGCCGCAGCACACCCACCCCCCGCCGACAACGGCCGGACCATGTCCGACAATACCAGTGATAGGTAGCTGCTCCCACCCTACCCTTACCCTGCCCGTAGCCTACCCCTATCCTACCCTACCCACCCCTACCCCGGCCTACCCCTTAACCTAACCTAACCCTACCCCTACATTTTTCCTATCTTATCCTACGCCATCCCTACCGCAGTCCGCGCAGAGCAGACGCCCCCCAGCCCCGCTACGACCAAAAGACACCGTGTGTGGGAAGGGAAGAAATGTTAACGCCGCTTCCTAGGTGGTCCTCCGTGGTAAAGAAACGGCAACAAACCCACAGAGCCTAAGTTAATAATTTTTTTTTGTATGTCTTATGTACTAATACATTCTTCGTCCTATATACTATCTTAAAAGTAAATACCTGTATAGAACTGCAGTTCAATTCCATGGACATTTGTCATTCACATATTCAGGTATACTGTAATAAGTGTTTTGACATAATTTATTTTTTATAATGGCTTTAAATTTATTCAATGGTAAATTCTGTATATCTGTGGGACCTTATTATAAAAGCGTAGACACAGACGACAAGAACTAGTAAAAAGTTTATCTTTATTTCTAGAATTTAAGAGAATTTTTCTGATATCAACTTGTTGCTGTGTTTTGATTATTCGATGGCATCAACATTACCAAAATAATGAATCGTTCGCAATATATTTAGTTTACACTAACGAAATTATTATGTCTTTCCGATACGAATTGATATTAATTACCACAAATTGTATCATGAATATTGTTTCAAAGCAATTAGACGCTATTTTAAGATCTGTCAAGTCTTCTATTGGTAAAGAAACTAATAATTCGATTATAATCGTGAGTTAAATTTGGAAAAATGTTTTCCTGAATATCTAAGAATTATCTGGATTATTACGAAAAATGTTTCGTAGACAAGTACGTGTTCTACCCAAATTTTAATCTTTGTTTCTTCATTCGTTTCCGTATTTCATATAACATTTTTATAATTGTTACAGTTTATCTTCATGGTCGGATTCATAACATATTACTTCATCCGAATTCTTTACTTATAAATATCAATGGGGATGCAGGTATTTGTAGTTAGTTTTGCCTCTTTTACCATACACCTAATTTTATGGCAATGGTTGATAGCGAAAATGAAATAATATTTACAATTTTAAAAGTTTTAGAAATTTGCTTGTTTGAAAATTGCTGTTTCCACAAAACGGCAATTTCATAGTTATCTTATTTAATTAAATCTTTAATATAATCATCATCACAGCCCATAACAGTCCAGGACTTTAGTAACACTTAGTTAGGACTTAGGGCCTCTCCCATGAAAGGGGAGGCAATTGTCATAATCTCCTTGCTTGATAGACGGGTTGGAGATAGCAGTCGTATTAATATAACAATGGAAAACGCTGCCGCCCATTTTCCAGACTACGGAGACTCTCGAACTTTTGCATCGAAAACATTAGTCGCCTTGCACGACACCTACGAGTGTAAGTGCTATTCTACTGTACCGGACACCACACGGCCACTTTGATATAATATCCTTGGCCAAATTCAGACAGCGCCATCTAGATATAATCACAACTGATATAACAAACAATTTTTAGAGAACCTTGGCAAAGGGTGTTTGCATGGCTGTATCTGGCTGTATGGCTGATCTTATTGGTGTATTTGACTCTAATTACATCCGCGTGTCAAAATATGCAGAATAGCTACCAGAAGCTGAAGCAACTCTTGGGGAAGCTATGTGCCCGCTGCTGCAATAGTAAGTCAAGTAATAACTGAGACCTCACTTAGACCTTTTACAATTTGTCTTTTTGATAAGCAAATAAAAAATACCTATACAGCATATATCACGAATATAGGCATATATTCGAATTACACATTGTTACCGTATGATTCATATGAGCAAGAAATTTTCTTAATTAGTTACATCAATTAGGTGTAAACATGTCATACTTTGATGTTTCGTATACGACACATTACTGGCTTTAATCGTAAACAACTACCGACATATTTTATTCTTATACGGTCCATAGACAATCAATATAGATTGAAAACTTTACTGTATATTATTTTACTGGTCGTTGGCAAAATCATTGTCCATATATGATGAAAACTATTGCTTTTTGAAGAAGTATCTAGAGCTTTTTCTTCTAGTAAGTAAAATATAGTTCTGGAACTTCAAATCGCTTCAGAAAGTTATTCAAAATCCGTTTTTGCTATTTATTTATTTATTTATTGGAGTGCTAACAGCTATATAAAACATAATAAATATTATCTTAGAGTCAAAAAGCCAATTACAGGTCCTCGTTAGTAACAAATTATATAACATAAATTCACGTTTACAAACGAGGCAGCGAACGAGCTGTAAACTCAATATAGACAGAATTCAAAATCTCATTTCATTCAAAGTCGCATAACTTGCCATACTACAAAATTGGGTGTATCGGGTGAGCTATTTGCTCATTTGGGTCGCCCATGGGGCCTCTTTCCTGATACCGGCAGGTTCAGGCACCTATTTCTAACGTATATAGAAAAATAATGATAACGTTTTAATTCCTTAGAGCGCGCGCCATTTATGCGATTTTTGAGAAGCTATTCTTGAAAACGTCTGATTAAATTATTGTGATTTGGTTGCAATTATACCTAGATGGATCCCCTCGATATGGGGGGATGGCCTCATGACGGTCGCTCATGGGTACAGGTGGCCTAAAATCGGTTGATATGGAACTTGCAGGAAGTCCAATGTTCAGCAGTGTACGTCCTTTGTCTTAGATTATGATGATGAAGCCTAACTTTCTTATTTTTTTCCTATAGAGGAAGCAGAATACAGGGCCGTGAAGGACTGCTAGCGACAGGTGGCGACGAGTCCGGTGTTCGCGCAGTCCATCACCGCCGGCTTTGGCATGTCGTTTCTGCCCGAAATCGTGTTTTTCTCCGATTACTACACCGTTATGATACTACAGATCAACAACATCGTCTAACGTCTTGTAGCCAATAAAAACATTTTATTGTTTCTGGTCTAAACATTTAATTGCGCAATAATATACCTACATGTAATAAATGAAATATATATTTATTGATATAACTCTAAGATTTACATTTAACTAGTTTAACATAATTTTAACTTTAACTTAAAATATATATACAATTCATACAATAATACAATGTTCTTTACGAAAATGAAACTTCTTTAGGTTGATAGGTGATTACCTATCAACCTAAAGAAGTTTTTTTTTAATATTATTAATAATTATTGTAAGTACAAACTTATAATTTATATGTATAATTAACAACACACCTACCTAGCATATTCCGTGTAATGTCAATAAAATGCATAAATTCAATTTAAAATACATTGGTAAGGACTTGGTCTATCTAAAGCTACTAAAAGTATTGAGAATCGTAGCTATGTCAAATTCTGCTATCATGTTGATATTTCGTTGCATTTCACCAACAGCATAGTATCTTCAAAGTAATCATGATTTTGCTCTCTATAAAACATTAATTGTTCGCTAATAAAATTGCAATGACTTTCCGCTGATTTTTAGAATGCATTTTCTATTCATTTTATCTTCAATATTGTTTCTGAGCAATTAGGGTCGATTTCGAGTTCTATTAAAAGTTGTATGGAAAATGATAGCAGTACGAGTAATGCGATAATATCCAAGAATAGAATTTGGTGTGATACTTTCAAAAATATTCAATAATTTTAAAAGCTATTAACCAAAGAGTTCCGCGAACAAAAGTAAGTTCCTAGCTCTTCTTAAATATTAAATTTTGACAACGACACAATTTAGGAACTATATTATGTTTATTTCTTATTTTTATTGCAGTTAATCTTTATGGTCGACACCGTTACATTTTACTAATGCCAGATTATTATTTTATGTGGGTGTACAGGTAGATGTTATCGAATATTAAAAAGTTCTTAGATAGTAATATTTATATCTTGAATAATTATTTTAAAATTGATTGATTTTACACCGGAGCAGGTGAGGTTAGTTTTGGCTATGAGATGGTGGTAGGGAGGGACTCATTCCCCAAAAAATGTGACTTAGTTGTATGTGTTAATGGTATTGTAGCATTATATTATGGCCGAAACTTATAACTATGAAGCGTATTGTCAGTATGACGTCTGCTCGTCAGAAGTTGGACTGCTAAAATCAAACACATACAAATAATGCCCATATCACTTTTGTTAGATCCGTCTGAATATGAAATATATTGCAATCAAAATTATTTATTTTGCTTGCCAAGTGACAACTTATACTTGAACGTGTTCGAAGACCCAGATAGAACTCTCACATCTATTGCCACATAGAAATAAATGTGGATAGTTTGCACCGACATTACAAACGCTTCATCCTTATGTCGTGGATCTTCCAGCTATCCGCACCAGTCGCTTTTTTTTCAACCTTTATATTGCGTACGTCTGAGGAAAAGAACACGTTGCTTGCAAGTGAACACGTTGCTGTCAAGGCGAGAGTGTACAGGCTGTTCCTAGACAAGCATGCTTTATCTTCGGCCACATCGTCACTTACAACCAGGTGAGATGAACTGAATAGACACTGAACATTTTTGCAAACTTTTTACATTACAATACTCTCTATTTTCGATAGCCAGACTCTATCTCGGATGACATTTTGTCGAATTCGGATCCAATAGAGTGCGTGAGCATTCTTACACATTGTAGGTATTCTTAACTTATTTAAACGATATTGTTGAATTGCAGTACGACGACCGAGTAGTACACACAGAGCAGCACGCACTTGGGCACGAGCGCCATCTCTATACGCACGGCGCCGCACGCACGCACGCTGCTGGCGCCCGTGCAACACACGCGTAGCAGCTGTCTGACACAGTCGTAGCAGATTGAGTTTTCACCTGATCGAGGGGAAATACATAAATTTTGTAAATTTTTCAGACATATTGAAATAGTTTTGAGAGAACTTGATAAATAATATAGGTTTTGTATGATGCAACCTTTATTGATTTGGAATCAGTGATTATGTAAGTTTAGAAATTATTAAATAATAGACAAAAACTTTAAAAGACCTTCAATTTATAATCCATTAATACGGTCATGTCAAACACAAATACATTTAACACTAACAAATATAAATAGATTCAGTAAAGTTTAAGCTGAAGCTTTCGAGAGATTCAATGACTAAACTTGGAAAGAAAATTGTCGCCTCATCACTCACGCATATCTGGCATGGTTTTCCTCAATGTATAATAATAATCATCTTGGCGTTAATGTCCCGGTTGTGCTCTCGAGAACGAGGGCCCGGGGTCCGCCTTGACCATGATCCAGGATTTGGCAGGTCAGGTAATTACAGTGGAGCGACTGCCATCTGACCTCCATGACCCTGCTACCAGGGGAACCTGACCAGATTGGATCATGGTTACACATCCAGTCGCCTGAATGTGCAGGTTTCATCACGATGTTTTCCCTCACCGTAAGAGCATCGGTTAGTATTCAACTAATGTACATAACTCAGAAAACAGTCATTGGTACATGGCCGGAGCGGGATTCGAACCCGGGACCTCTGGCTTACGAGTCGGATACTGTCACCGCTCGGCCACCGACGCTCTCATTATTCAAAATTACACAAAATTTTATCTTATTCTATTTATTTTATTTGTGCAATATCATTACACAAAATTATGTTTTCCTCAATGTATAAAAACAATACATAATATGTCTATACAAACACTTACAAGACAAAGACTGCACGAGCAGTCTTGCCAGGCGCCTTCTTAAGTTTCTCATGTTACTATTGATGCGCTCCCCCATCCAGGACACGGCAATTACAATCGACAGAATGCTGCCCACAGCTAGCATGTATGTTGTCGTTGAGCCTGCCGATAGCCGCTTCTTAAATAGTAATAATACGTAAAGATGACATATTCAATATCACTTGATATTGATTTATTTGCTTATGAACATCACATCACTCAACAGACTGTAATAGTAATATGACTTGAACCTCGTCAATATTAATGCCATAACCTCCACACTTGGCGGCGGATTGAAGATCGCACTGTGGAAAATACTGGACAGAAATCGCAGCAACTCAGCATTCTTTATAGGTTTTAAGAAGATATTTAGCATTCCATTCTCTATCTTAGTCACTAGGTACACCTTCTTTCACTCCAGTATGTTCCCATATTACGTACCATCCATAAAAAAAAAAAATTTAGGTAATACACCGTCTATACTGCGCTACGCTCTAATTTCTACTGCATTTATCCTACTTTCATACTTCTACTGCCATACACAAGTTTTGCGTGGATCTCTTTAAAAAAAGAGAATTGTCAAGCCCCTCAATTTTGACAGTCTGCCTTTACGCATTTTTCAACAATTTTGTACCCTGCGTGCTCGTTTATCATCTAATATAACCAATTACAAAAAAAACTGTTAAAAATGCAATAAATATCGCACACATCCATGATTCGTATATTTTAATTTCAGTGGATATCATTTGGAGATATTTCAAAGACCAATAAAAAAAATTCTTTACATACGTAACAGAAATTAAAATACATAATTTCAATTTCTGCTCGGTCGGAAATCGAACCAGGGACCTCCGCGTGGCGACCGGCATGTTAACAAACTGAACCACTCAGATCGTCAAACAACGTAGGATAATAGAACATGTATCTTACTTTAACCCCATCGAAGGCGAAATCATACGCAATGGCGATGAAACGTAGCACTAGAGATGCCATCACCAATATAAGCTGAAAATTATTTTAAAACTAGAAAAAGGTAAAAAGTTCCGTGACATTTACGCTGGTGTTGCAAATGTGATGAGCGGCGGTGATCATTTGCTATAATGTGACCTGCATGCTTGTTAGTTTCTCTGTCATAAAAAAACGGTTCTCTTAGATACGTCGACGGGCTTGCCCCCATCTCAAGAAATGGAACACATTGTCTGCGAGTGTGTTCCCTGATCCTTCTCCTGATGATTCCTTGTCCGCCCGCTTCGTCACATACGCGAGATGATGGTCAAATGCCGGAATCACGTTTAAATGGCTAATTAATAGGTAAAATGTGGATGAATTCTTCTGTGTACTTCTCTGGACACTCCTTTTAGTTAGAGTAATGTGCTTAGATAATTACCTGAACACTGAAAATAGAATTAAACAAATTTGGTGTCTCATTGATGCTTGCGATTATTTCTTTAAGATCATCGAAGTTCGTGAGAAGTTTCTTCACAATTTCTCATAGAAATGCTGAGATCATCGATAATCCAGGTCACACATTGCAACTGCTCCGATATCACAAACAGATAACTGTATGTCGCGAAGTGCTCAAAATTATTACGCAAACCACATATTGCGTACGTTATACCAAAGAATATAGATGTTCCCAATCCAGTCGTTTCCAAATTTTGATACAGAGTA
Source organism: Blastobasis adustella (assembly GCA_907269095.1). Classification (NCBI taxonomy): domain Eukaryota; kingdom Metazoa; phylum Arthropoda; class Insecta; order Lepidoptera; family Blastobasidae; genus Blastobasis; species Blastobasis adustella. The sequence continues at coordinate 1,184,727 of OU026120.1, forward strand.
TAGGTTACCAATTTTATCGTAGTGTATATAACTACGAGAGACACAAATACTTTGCTTGATCGTAGAAGCCGCTGCGTGTATTTCATGTTCATCTTTAGGTAGAAATGGTTTTGATTGAGATTCTTCAGAAACTGTCTGTAATTTCTAGTTTTGATAATAGCATTTATAATTATGAAAGCCGACCAGGAGAGGCTTGGAAGCCATATGCTGTGATTCATTTTATTTGTAAAATATTTCTTAATGTTTAACAGTATGCACAATATTATTGCGGAAAACTCTATTACTGCACGAATTGATATAATAAGCCTTGCCCATCTCCCATAATTGTAAATGTTTCTGTATATGCAAGCAATATTTTCTATGAATATAGTCTTTTTTATTAAATTTATATCCATATTAGAAAATCTTTGTTGTACGATCGACTTCGTACGGCAAATACATCCGATATTAACACTTTCTATTACAGTAATGTACTTTTCATACCACATTAAGGTAATTGGACGAATAATAAAAACGAAGAAGTACCGCAGATGGAAGGTATATAAATATTGTTATCTACGCTTATTATATTGTGGTAACCTCAACACTAACCGACAGTTTATTATTTTCTTTTTTGTGTGCGCGCCGGCGGGTTGCCGGGGGTCCATGCGTGCTTAGCTTACAATAAGGGGGCACGTTAATAGCACAGGCGGAACGTTCCAGTCGAAATTATAAATAATAAATAATGTTTTAATTATAATATATAAATTTATAAATAGAAAACCCTAAGCAATACCTCAGAAGTTTATATGAAAGACGATTGAAGAAGTGGCAGGAAAACAGAAGCTGCACGAAGATATGGTGAATATATGTGAGGCCAGAAAGTTGTGTCGGTGGAAAGTGGTGATGCGTAGTCTCTCTGTGAGATGCTTGTAAAGAAATGGCGATACTCCAAAGTAAAAATTATACTTGTTTTTAGTCTTAATACAGATTTTACCTGTTACCCAAATACGGCGTTGTATAAATTGAAAGCGTCAGACAGTTTCGTGTTTATTGCACACTAATCATCCAGGAGAGGATTAACATCTCGAACATTTCCAAGTTCATTTCTTTTCTTTACTAAATCGGCTACATGTTTCATTTGTACGGATATGATGCGCTAAAAGACTATCAGTACAAAGTGTTCGACTGTATTTTTAACATAGCAGTACAGTAAATTAAATTGAGCAGCTCAAAATATTAGCTATTATTGAAACTAATCAATGCAAAATCACCTTTAAAATAGGTAAGTTAAAAAGCGAATAAGTATGAATAGTGACTATTCAATTAACAAAAAAAATCGAGTGCCATCGATTGTTTTGGAGTAAACATTGTATTTGCTGAACTGAAGATGGTTCGAATATAAATTTTCGATTAGGGCGGTTGTTGTACTAGAATGTATGTACGCAAGCAGCATTGTCGACAAAGACTAAAAGATAACATTATAGAAGAAATATGGAGTCATTGTGTGCGCAGATTGATTAAAATAAGCAGTAATATGAATGACAATTGCGATTAGGTTGAAGAGCATAGTCATGCTTGCAAAAATTCCTTTCACTCTGCTGTAGACACATTTTTTTCTATATACACTGAAAATAATATTTAATAATATAAACTGATTGATTATTCTCATATTACTAAATGTATGCAACGCGAAGTGTATTAAAATAAAGTGAAAAGTAATTTACATTTTAATAGACAAAGAAAAACTTTTTGTGTTCTTTGCGCTTAATTACATTTTCAAGGTGTTCAAACTAGGTTACTCTAAGACTAAATTGATTTTAAATTAAAAAAAAAAAAAAATAAGAAGAAGAAGAATCTAATCTAATAAACCGCTGCCATTAGGCAATGTGCCTAAAATGCTGGCGGCATTGCCACGTTGAATGGCCATACTCAAACGCTGTGCTAAATAAAGGCCAGCATTTGGTCACAACTTGCCTAGACGAAACGTGCTGAGACATCTTTAAAAACTCGATGGGCTCCCGGTCTCCACGGACCCAGTGTTTCTACCCCAAATGGCTTAAATAAATAACCACTGTCGAGATTACTATGTTTGAGCCTTTTGAGGGCTTCAGCGGTTTCTGCCGCCGCTCCAGCTTTAGCCTGTGTTTTAGAAAGATGTGAAGGCGTAAGGGTGTCGACGCAAGCAGCGTCCTACGCCAATGACCTTCCCAACTTCCACGGAACCAGGGTCATTCCATCGGGCCTAATACCGTCGTCACGCATGAGGCCGCTAGGTTCTAATACGGCGCTAGTAAAGACCCGACGAATCATATCGTTGAGGCAAGAGCCAGCAACGCCATTAGTTATAGTTAGTTAAGTTATGTTATCTTATAATATTTTATTTCATCTTATTTCGTGTACTGTATAATAAAAGGTATTGCACCTAATGGTAATTGACGATGCGTCTGAAGATTTTCCCAGGTGTTCAATATTGTAATTGCAAATTTAAATAACGCATAAAACATGTTCTAATGGATTTGCTTCTCAATAGAATCCCTCCAATATAATGTTGATTCCAAGATAGGTTCCCATGCATTGTCAGTTTTATTTTAATTATCATTAATATCATTACGCGTCGGTTTCAAAACTGTCCTTTGATATTTAGGAACTGGTAGCTGGTACCTTCTCTAAAGTCAATTTATATTTTATTGTTAAGAAAAATACGCATTAAGTTTAAATAAGTATACCGGAATGATTATTCAGACTTTTCGATAACGTCTTTAGTTCACACGTGTACTGTACCGACTCCATATGAATTGTTATTTGGCTTTGAAAGTAGCCCCGCCCCACTTGTCATACGTCCGCAGCAGCAGGCATTCTTTTCTGTGAAAAATTTTACTACTCCTAAGAAATCTTCGCAATTCAGGCAAAATATTATAGATTTAATTGTAGATATGAACGCGAACTTTAAGGATTTATCAACATTTTTGGGATTAATGGCTAGGCTACCCAAAAATTCAGAATAGAGCATTTAAATCCGTTCTCAAGTTTATAAAAACCAACCAACCTATTAATCGCAAAAAAATTTACAAATTAGTTAAAGTTCTCATTAACAATCTGAACTAGCGTTTATCCTGGCTTCTGCCAGGGTCCGGTTCCTACAAATTCTTCTCCACTTCGCCCGGTCTTCGGCATCCCGCGTCGTAAGCCGTTAGCTCGCGCATCTGACTCAGCGATGTCAATCCATCGCTTCTTGGGTCGCCCACGGGGCTTCTTTCCTGATACCGGCAGGTTCAAGCACATATTTCCCACGTATCCCTGAGGCTTACTCAACACGTGACTAAACCAACGCAGGCGAGCCTCCTCGATCTTGTCCGCGATATCCCTCACGCCAAGACTGCCACGAATGTTTTCATAACGTACTCGATCGAGCCGTGGAACTCCGCACATCCAGCGCAGCATTTTCATTTTGTTGGCGTGGTGTTCGCGAACGTCTTTAGTCAGCGCTGGCCATGTCTCGCAGCCACAGAGCATCACAGGTCTGATTATACTCTTGTATATAAGCCCTTTGAGCATGACAGGGATTTTAGGGTCACAGATCACTACCGTGAGTTCTCATTTACATAATTTTACCTAAATTTAATTAATTTAATTTAATTTAAGTGTTTTAACAAAAGTGTCAACAGAAAAAATCCCGGCGCAAGAGCCCACAAGGCTCTTAAGAATCTTGATTGATTAAGTATCAATCAGTATTTTTTCTGTATGCTACTCTTAATATGTAATACGTATTAAAACTTTTACCTCCCTGCCTGTTATTTGCTATGTATTTCTTGTGTACAATAAACTGTTAAATTAATGTTACTGAATTTGACAATGCTTGTTATAATATATATATCTAAACAACTTTGTTGATTTGCAGCGCCACGACCGTGTAGTAAGCGCAGAACAGCACGCACTTGGGCACGAGCGCCATCTCCATGCGCACGGCGCCGCACGCACGCACGCTGCTAGCGCCTGTGCAACACACGCGTAGCAGCTGTCTAGCGCAGGCGTAGGAGCGCGCGTTATCACCTGTTGATGTAAAAGTGACACTAGACTATGCACTTATTATTATAGTCATCACAGCCCGTAACAGTCCACTGCAGGACTTTGGGCCTTTCCCACGAAAGGGGAGGTTATTGCCATAATCTCCACGCTTGGCAGGCGGGTTGGAGATCGCAGTGTTTAAATATAACAATGGAAAATGCTGCTGAACAATGGAAAATGCTGCTGAATTATTATTATGTTCACTTTATATTAAGATGCACACTGCTGCTTGTTTTAGTAAGTTAACTAACCAAATAATTTAATTCTTAATTCCTTCCTAAATTGTTATAGGCTTACATTTTTTGTATGTTTTTTCAACACATCAACCTCCTACCCATCTGCTAAGAATGGAAAGCATGTCTAGAGTATCTATTATAAGGAGAAGACAACAACAAGCTTTTGACATTTCCACGTGCCGCTATGTTAATGACCCTAGCGGTAACCTATTATGCGATGACCGTGCGGTGACGCTCATACTACCACGAGCTGCTCAACATGCAGCATAAAGAGGTACCAAGGACTTGTGCCACCAATAACGCCTGAGGAACTCGAGACGGCTCTTCGTCGCATAAAGAATCGGAAAGCTGTCGGGCCCAATGGAGTCCCTATCGAGGCATGGAAATCGATGGACTCTCGTGGTGCGAGCATCCTTACCGAACTTTATAACCGCATTCTCTTCGCCGGGAAGATACCAGACCAATGGAGGCTGAGTGTTATTGCTCCAGTGCACCAACTATCGCGGTATAAAGGTGATGTTTCACACCATGGAGCTCTTCGTACGCATTATGGACTCTCGGATCCGACGGGAGTGTACAATCTCGGAGTGTCAGTATGGATTTCGGCCGAGTTGTGGGACCATGGACCCCGTATTTGTCCTGAGAACTCTCATGGAGGGATACAGATGGGCGTACAGGTGGGCGTTGCGGTCTAAGTCGATGCCTGAGGCCTATATTGACATTATCCGAGACATGTACTACGATTCTGATTCCATAGTAAGGACTGCCGTTGGTGACACCAAACCGTTCCCGATTACCGTTGGGGTACACCAGGGCTCTGTGCTCAGCCCACTTCTGTTCAACGTGATATTAGACGTATTGTCAGACAGCATCCGAGATTATCATGAGGTACCTCCATGAGTGCTCATAAATGCTGACGATATCGTGCTGATATAAAAGGGGTGACTAATCCAACATTTAAAAAAGTGGAAGGAGGCACTTGAGAACGGTCTGAAGATAAATGTGGCGAAGGCAGAGTACGTGGCCTGCACCAGTGCAGATGGGGATCTGGTGCAGGTCTGCCCGTGCGCATAGGCGATGAGGAAGACAAGTGCACGGATCAGGTCAGATACTTGAGATCTGTGCTTAGCTCAACCGGGCACATCAATTGAGACGTCAAGTCCCGAATATCCGCTGCTTGAGCCAAATGGCGGGAGGTAACAGGTGTCATTTGTGACCCCAAAATTCCGATAAAGTTGAAGGGACAGGTTTATAAGACTATCATTTGACCTGCTCTCCTCTACGGTAGCGAGACTTGCCCCTATTAGAACGACACAAGCAGGAGCTGCGCGTCACGGAAATGAAGTTGCTGCCGTGTCACGGAAATGAAGTGTATGGTCACGTCTTGCGCAGACCGGCAAGTTATGTAGGGAACGATTGTCTGGCCAAGCCGCCCCCGCCGGGCACGGAAAGGCCGACTCAAGAAGCGATTGCTTGAGGTAGTCAAGAACAATAAGCTCACCACAAGTGATGCCGAAGACCGAGCAAGGTGGGCCAAGAATAGCAGGAAGGCCCTCGCGTGCTGTGCGGGGGCGCAACCGGGACATAACGCAAAGATGATAATCATGATGATGATGATGACAACAAGCAAATAATGTCATAGAATAATGTAATAAATATCATAGAACAGTTAATATTGCCTAGAGAGTCGTGTGCGCGTGTGGGCAGACGTAACACTAATGGAAAGTGGTTAGTGTCGTCCTTCTGTCCACTAAACTTACGATATTGGCATTACTTTCTGTTGCTGTATAATAATAATAATAATATTCAGTCATACGCGGGGGAGCTGTTCTGTATACATATGACTTTACTAATTTGAATTGAATTAATTTATGTAATGTGGTCACAGGGTATAGGGCAAAATGATTAGAAAGTCAGTTACTGTCTTGACTGTGTGCCAATTTTTTTATTGCTCTGTGGTATCGGGTGTACGAAAGAAATCTAAATAGGTAATAAGTCTTTACTTACATTTATGTGGCTTAAGTAGCAGTAGGAACTTAAAAGTCATACGATAAATAAATAAATAAATGTGGCTATACGTAATGCTATAAAACACTTACAAGCCAGAGACCGTACAAGTAGCCTCGCGACGCGTCTCTTCAGTTTTCTCATGTTTCTGTTGACGCACTCCGAAGCCCAAGACATGGCTACTAGCATCATCATTGTACTGACAACCGCCAGCAGATATGTTATCGACGAAATTGTTGATAGCCGATCCTAGAACAGTGGTTGAGTATTAACTGTTTTATATTAACGTAAGCTGTATCTAACCTGCTTTTTAAACCGTAAGTCTATCACAGCATCCTAACCTCGCGAACGCGTTGTTGCTGCAACGGCTCAGCGTGCATGCATGTGTTCAATTTACTGTAGGTACTGACAGATGATATCAACAATGCTCAAAAGATGGCTGTCTCAGTAATTTGGTAGGGGAAGGTGGCTTAAAATGAGTGTGCCGCCTAAGACGGGTAATATATATATGTGTCATTTTTTCACATATCGTGCGCGTGTCTCGAACGCTTGTTATCAATGTATTTCTAATTTAGACAAAAAAACGTAGATAACATACTACTTACCATAACTCCATCAGTAGCGAAATTGTATATGAATACCATAAAATGGAACACCATGGACACTATGTGTAAAATGAGCTGCAAAACGAAAGTGATTTACAATAATATTGAATATTCATTCACGTGATGTATTTCTAAATATATTACTACAAACCTGAAAGTTAAAAATATTTCTAAATATATTACTACAAACCTGAAAGTTAAAAATAGCGTTAAACAACTTAGGCGTTTCATTGATATTTGTTATTATTTGCTTCAGATTATTGAACTTTTCAAGAAGTTCTTCGTGGTTACAGCTGCTCATAGAAATGTTGAGGTCATCCACATACCATGTCGCACTTTTTAACTGCTCCGACATTACAATCAACAAACTGATTAGTGTGAAGTTCTCAAAAATGTTTCTCATACCGGAAAACATGTAAGTCAAACTGAAAAAAATGTTTCTATTCCAATCTGTATGATAGAGGATGATTGTGACATATTTGATGATTGTGTAGACAATTGTCACCGCCACGAAGATCTTGTTGAACCTTTTAAGTCCTTGGGTATATTTGAAATTATTTCCAAAATACGAATGGTTTTCATTGACGTTTTTCAAAAACTGTCTGTAATATTTAGCCTTGATTACAGCAAGGAAAATAGAAACGGGCGAGGTAGCAATTCCAGGGTATTTCATCACGATATCAATATTTTTTACCGAATAGTAGTTGGTGTACAAACACAATAAAGTTGCGGAAATTTCGATTATTGCACGAAATAATCTGATACATTTTCCCCAAATTCCATAAGTGTAAATGTTTCTATACACGCAAACAATGTTTTCTAGTAATATCGTATTCTTTACTAAATGTATGTCCATTTTTTAAAGAAATAACGACGTCAGCAGTGCAAAATGTTAAACGATATGATTGTGTTTGAGCTGGAAATATACCTCATTTTAGATTCATGCACTTTAGTAATTGTATTTGCGATATATTAACGTAGGATGTAATGGACAGGTTAATATTTTTAATGTGTTATATGAAATTAGATAGATTATAAATGGTTTTACCCTTCAAGAAAAGTTTAAAAATAAATATTTAATTTTAATTATGTGGAAATGTCAAATTTATTTTGTTGTTGTAAAGAATATTCAAATTAATTTGACATAAATAATTTTTAAACTGATGATAAAATAACGACTGAGCATACTGAAGAAGGTAGTAGGCTGCCCATATCTGGCCGAAGAAGCGACAACCGCTGGAGTGTGGGGGTGGGAGTGGAGCCCAACCGCAGTGAAGAACACCCTCCGAAAAGGTGGAGTAACGATTTGCGCTAACCGAGGACAGAACGCCAATAAGTTCATTAGTGGATTTAGCAGTGGACAAGTATATGCTTGTGTCGAAAAATAATAAATCGGTCAAGTGCAAATTCCAAAGAGAGCGTAAATAACAAATTATATGTTAAGTGTCGGGGGTCATATCAGTCAGGGACCAGGGTTCTACCTACGGATATATAAAGAGTTTTAAAACTTTTAAATTGAAATAAGACTGCGAGAGACCTTGGTTAACCTCGCTTTACCAACAGTATTAGAAGGCATACCTAACGAGGAACACCCTTGTTGTTGCTCCTAGTTAGCTGCTGCGGTGCTGAAGTTCCATTAACCTGTAATCACCAATCTAGTGAATCGGTTTCGAAAGTACGCTGCCACTAGAACAGGATTTTCACGTCAAAAACTGTATTCGTTTAATTTTTTTTTATGTTATACGGCAGACAAACAGGCAAGCGGGCCACCTCATGGAAATTGGTCACCGCCGCCTATGGACACCAGCAACACCAATGCGTTGCCCGCCTCTGAAGAGACCTCTAATATACCTTTTGAACGATCCCATGTCATAGTCCAAAGGAAACACTGTGGCTGGGAGCTCATTCCACATCCGAATGGTACGAGCGAGAAATGTTCTTTCGAACCTTCGCGTCGTGACCAACAGAGGGTCTACGTAGTGAGGATGAGTATCCAGCCCACGGCGGGTGGTGCGATGGCGGAATTGTGTTGTGGGTACCAGATCGTAAAGTTCCTCGGAACACTCTCCATTATACAGCCGATAGAACACACACAGGGAGCCAACGTCCCTTCGGTTTGCCAGTGGTTCTAACTTGCATGTTTGTATGGGATCATCGAAAATTCGTACAGCGCGTCTCTGTACGGAGTTCAGAGGATTAACCAGGTCGGCAGTTTCGCCAGCCTAAAGATGGGAACAATACTCCATATGAGGCCGCACTTGTGCCTTGTACAGCAGCAGGCGCTGCCCTGGGGTGAAGTATTGCTTGGACCGGTTAAGCACTCCATGCTTTTTCGAAGCCAGTTTGGTCTTGCCTTCCAGGTGACTCCGGCATCGCACGCTATCCGATATGTCGACACCGAGAATCCCGATACTTTTTTAGATGGAGAGGGGTGTTCCTTGAAACTTCGGAACTATCTCAAAAAGATCTTTTTTGGCGGAAAATGTGCAGACCTGTGTCTTCGAGGGCTTGAATTGGACCAGGTTTAGTCTGCCCCACTGAGCAACTTGCTCCAAGGAATGTTCGATATTCGACACAAGTCCAATTCAGCTTTCCGACACCTTGGAACGAGGGACATTCGCTCGGCCAGTATAACTAGCATCTCCAGTACTCTCATCCGCATAACAATGAATACTGGGATTATTCAGCATATCATTGATATGCAGAAGAAATATGCAGGAGAAACAGCGTGGGAGATAGCACTGAACCTTGGGGTACTCCAGCATTTATAGTCTTGGTATCGGAGCAGCATCCATCGACAACGACTTGGATGCTCCGTCCAGACCGGAAGCTGAATACCCAATTGCAGAGCCCCTCGGGGATACCGTACTTCGGGAGTTTGGATAGTAAAGCCCTGTGCCAGACCCAATCACATGCCTTGGCTATGTCAAGACTGACAGCCAGAGCCTCCCCCTTGCTCTCAACAGCCTCAGTCCCACGGTGTGTTAGGTACACAAGAGAGGTGTTAGGTCACCAGCTGAGCGACATTGGCGATAGCCATATTGACGGTCACTGATCAGCTAGTGGTCCTCTAAGTATCCGAGGAGCTGGATATTGATAACCCGCTCAATCACCTTAGTGAGCAAGGAGGTTACTGCTATAGGCCTGTAATTTGATGGGTCTGAATTATCACCCTTCTTGGGTATCGGATGCACAAGGGCTAGCTTCCACGAAGACGGCACCATTCCAGAGGTATAGGAAAGCTCGAATAAGCGCATTAGCACGCGAGATAACTCCCAATTACTTCGAGTACGACTTAGTTATGGTTTCGCGATACCATTTACAATTCATTATTATAAATTGTATTTTTAACATTGTTTCTAAGCAATTAGACGCGACTACTAGATCTGTTGAATCTGGTGTCGGTAAAGAAACAAGTAATTCCATTATAAACATACATAATATTTGGAACAATGCTTTCATGAATATCAAAGAAATATCCGGATTATTCAGAAAAGTATTCCAAGAACTAGTATGATACACAATACCAATACTTGAATTTTACGTAGGTGCCTAACCTAAAGAGATTCCTGATTTATTGTATTGCAATTAATCATCATGATCGGCACCACAACATATTTCTTCATCCAAATTCTTTACATTATAATGCATGGGTAAAAAGGTATTTTCATTTAATAACTCAATGTAAAAACAAATATGAAAATCGAAAGCACAAAATGAGGCATGTAAATTTTACAGGAAATCCTAACAAAAAACTATATTATAGTCTACGTTGTGACATGGCTGATATTGTTGCTGTCTTTGACCCTAATCACTTCTGGAGGTCAGAATGTGCTGAACAGCCAGCAAAAGCTGAATCAACGTCTGGGGAGTCTATGTGCGCGCTGCTGCCGTCGTAAGTTTTATTATTTATCGTAAACTATTTATCTTCTTCACCTACAATAACTAAAAACCGTAGATATCAAGTTCTCAAATGAAAAAATATTTATTCGTAACAAGCTTTTATCGAACGTGATAGTACTTATATTAATCATCAAGACTATTCCTAAGAGCATAAACATGATGGGGTTATCTTATTGCGTTGATTAGTTCCTATGACCACCTTCCGACTACATCATCAGACCAGCTCCATGGTACGATATTAATTTATTAGTCACAAAATACTAAAATTCAGCTCAATCGGATACATACAAAAGGTCGAAAAAAGATTTGTAAATTTTTACATACAACTTACAATTTTAATTTCTGTTACGGGTCTGGGTGTAGTATGTATAAAATGTATGTATGTATTTAAAAAAAAGTATATAAGTAGTTTATTTATTATCTAACATATATAACACAAGCTTTGCTGACTTTGGGGCTAGATAGCGCTATGTGAATTTCTCAAAGCATGTTATTTTTACATCTTTATTTATTTATTTATTTAACCATTTATTGAACACAAGATTTTTACAAAACTATATGACAGAATATATCAGACACAACAGGCCAACTTATTTCTATAAAGAAATTTCTTCCAGCAGGCCTACAGCAGAGAGATCGTGACAATTAAATGCAGTTAAGACGTGCACAGTAAAAAAAAATATATATATATATAATGCTCAATTAATAAAAGCCTATACTATACACACATAAAAACATACATATATACCTACCTCTTTATTTAATTAATTTGTTAACTGTCTCAAATTCCTCTTTCAGAGGATGCACAGTATAAACCGGTGAAGGATTGCCTGCGGCAAGTGGCAACGAATCCGTTGTTTGAGCTGGGCATGCGGTTCCTACCGCAATGCCTGTTCTTCTCCATATACTACACCGTCATGATACTGCAGATTAACAATGTCGTCTAACGTTTTGTTTGATTAGTTGTTAGTGTAATGTTCGTCTTGAATACTGAGCACATAATTTTCTGTGAATTTAAAACAACAATGAAATTACATGTTACAAATACAGTTTAGTATTAGTATAAGCCGCTACCCGTCCACAGCGCCCCTGCATTACACAAACCCTTCAAGTGCCATCGTCAGAAATGGACTTATTTTTTAAATATTTATCATCTAAAACAGTTCGAATGTGGATTGACTAGCCGGCACCCATCTGCGACGCTCCAACCGCATTAGCGTGTATGGTATATTTTATAGTTATATAATTTATTTATTGACGTAAAATATTTACAGTTACAATACAAATATATCTATATACATATACCTACCACTACATATACCTATTCATTAACACATAAAATATATACTAAAAATTAAAAAAGTCGTCCACACCGCTGCCCCCCGGAATGGTGCCCAGAAAGCTGGCTGCGTTGCCTCGTTGAATAGCGATGCTAATCCGTTGTCCGAGGAACGAGCCAGCTCTCCGGTCACCAGTGGTGTCATTCATTTTTTTGAAAGTTCTATAAAGAACTTTCTCGCACCTGGGCCCCACGGTCCCAACGTTTCCACACCAAAAGGCTGAAATACGAAGTCTTGCGCTAAACTTTCGTATTTTCTCCGCTTGAGGTCTTCCGCAGCTAAGGCCGCAGCCCCAGCGCAGCTGGCAGTGGAGGCCACATGCGAAGGCGCCAGGGTGTCCACACAGGTAGCGTCCCACACCAGCGCCTTCCCACGCTGCCACCCAATGAGCGTCATGCCGTCGGGCCTCTTGCCATCGTCACGTACGGTACCTTTCGGCTCTAATACGGCCAGTACGTTGACGGTGACAAGTGCCCTACGAATGACGTCATTGATTGCCGCGTGCCTGGAGATTCGGCCTGCGCTGCGGGTACATGAAAGACCGTGGTGTTCTAGTGGATCCACAGACGCGCCACAAGGACAGTAGTGTGGACGAACAAGATTGACCCCCAATCTTAAACCCAAACATATGGACAACGACAAGTTGTCCAGGACGGTGCCGATATTCAAGGAGGGGACTGCTTGCAGCCAGAACCCTGACTCTCGCTCTGTCACGGCTAGGAGACGAGCCCGTTCCGAAATGCTGGCCGAAGAATCTAATAAATCTTTTAATTTTTTTTGCATAAAGGCTCGTCCCATAGCCGTTGATGCATCGGAGACTCTGGGGGAGACTCGTTCGGACATATACTCATCCAGGCTTTTTTAGCATCTGTGCAGCAAGGACTGTCAATAAAACTTGTGTGTGGTCCTAGGATTTTGCTGACTAAATTTTCAGTGCTATAGACAGATGATAAAAAAGCCGGGAGAGAAATACTTGAAATTTTGCGCACTCCGATTCCGCCTAAACGAGCTGGTAGCGAAACTTGGGACCATGCTCGTGAATTAAGATCTAAATTTAGAATTTTGGAGATTATTGTTCGAATGTCATTGTCTAAAGGTATTACTAAATTGTAAAATTGCCAAATAGGACTGCATCGTAAAAAGTACGTAAATTGCGGAACAAAAAGGCAGAAACGGAGTAAAAATGTGTGATTTTATTTTAAGTAGTTCTTCACAATAAATTTGGAATTTTGATTGTTTTTCATGTAAAAACTGTCCAAAATGGGGGCACCTAGAAGACGGAGAGTTTCTTCACTTAAAATTTTGATTCCTGGGGCTTTTGAGTCAAAATTTGATATGATTTCAGGTTTGTTAATATTTTAATATACCTACGTAGAAATAGATTGTAGGTAATATTGTTTATAAATGAATAATTATTAATAGCACACATTGCAATCTGTTGCAACCTATTAAAACATGATTTATCGACAAAATCTAAGGTTGGCTGGTAGAGATATTAGGAACAAGCTGGCTTTTGTACATTGTTTTATATTGTTATCTTACACCACGTATTTTTGTGCAATAAACAGCATATATTACAAGTACCTAAGTTTTTAATAAATAGTATTTCTTAAATAATCCCCCTGCCAGTGAATAAATGATGATCAAACTCAAGGCTAACTTGACTTATATCTTGAATTAGTTGATTAATTTATTTCATCGGAGAAATGAATGTTAAGATATTTATGTGAGTCTCTTTCATTAATTATGTGGCCCATTTCAAAGAGTTCGTATCAAATATTTTAGCTACATCCATTTTTTGAACATTGGTGGTGCTTAAAGAAAATTAAATTGATTTCTGAAAATGGATATCAAACCATTGTCAGTCAGTAATCATTATAGAGAACGTTTTTGCTGTGCACCGAGATATTCTTGTAAAAGGGACGTTGAGCAGAGGACTTATATTTAGCAATATAGTTGCTCATATATATCAGATGATTATATGAAGTTTTCAAATTAGAATTCACTATGCCGTGGCATTGATGGAAAAGTTATTTAATTTGGTCATTTGCTTGGATTCCTCTAGCATCATCTTAATGGCTTTTTACCGTATACCGTACCGACCTCTGTAGTGCCTGTCAATAAGTAGGCCTTAAAATGAACATATACAAGACGAAAGTTATGTCGAATATCCATGTTGTGCCTACTACAGTGACAGTGGAGGCACTCCACTTGAAGTTGATGACGACTATACATACTAGGTCTAACGAGATCAACAACTACGTGCGATAACCACAGCTTTCTGCAAACCTTGGCATGATAAGCCCGATTACCCCTGATGAGGGGGAGAGGTCACTGGTACGTATGAAGAACGGAAAAGCTATTGGCCATGACGAAATACCCATAGAAACCTGAAAAACCCCGGCGTACTCTTGCTTACTGAGCCTTTCAACAGGATTGTAGCTACTAGGCTTATACCTGACGCGTGGCGCGTAAATATTATCACGCCAATTTATAAAGGAAAGGGCAGTGTGCAAGAGTGTGCAACTATCGAGGTTACAAACTTATGAGCCACACAATGAAGCTATTCGAACGGATTATTAACCAGAGACTTTGCCAGGAATGCTCCTTGTGGTTATGCCAATACGGCTTCAGGCCGGGCTGCAGCACCATGGATCCAGTCTTTGCTCTCAGGGTCCTCCAGGAGTCCCATTGCAGTAGGAGTCAACCGTTGCATTACGCATTTCTCGACCTGCAGAGGTTTTCGACAGTGTCCCTCGGGAGATAATTTGGTGGGCTCTGAGAGCAAAGTCTGTGCCAGAGGCGTACATTTGTATTATACAGGAGATGTATGCCAATAATGGAGCTGTCGTCAAAACCGTCGTAGGCCATACTAATCCCTTCCCGATTACTGTAGGTGTTCACCAGGGTTCTGTGCTGAGCCCTTTCTTGTTTTGCATTGTGCTCGATGCCCTCTCAGCGGAAATGCAGGACATGCCTCCCTGACTTACGAAGTATGCTGACGACATTGTACTGGTGAGCAAGCTTAGGCAGGACCTTGAGACTAGGGTAAATATGTGGATGGATGTGCTAGAAAACGGTGGTTGGAGCTGAATATCGCCAAAACAGAGTTTTTTTTTATTATTATGGAGTATATGGCCAGCTGCAGCGCGAATCCCGACACCATCCGTTTAGGTAACGAAGCTGTCAATAGAACAGATAAATATTCAAATACCTCGGATCCGTAATGCACGCGTCCGGCGATATCGGCCCCGATGTCAAGTCCCAAATCTCTGCAGCTTGGGCCAAATGGCGGGAACTCACGGCAGTCATCTGTGACCTCAAAATTCCTGTCAAGCTCAAAGGGATCATATACAAGAGTATAATTAGACATGTGATGCTTAAGGCTGCAATACATGGCCAGCACTGACGAAACACGTTCGCGAACTCCACGTCAATGAAATGAAAATGCTGCGCTGGATGAGACGAGTTACACGGCTCGATCGAGTACGTAGTGAATACATCCGTGGCAGTCTTGGCGTGACGGATATCGCGGGCAAGATCGAGGAGGCTCGCTTGCGCTAGTTTAGTCACGTGTTGCGTAAGCCTCAGGGATACGTGGGAAATAGTTGCCTAAACCTGCAAGTATCAGGAAATAGGCCCCGTGGGCGACCAAAGAAGCGATGGATTGACATCGCTGAATCGGATGCGAGAGCCAACGGCTTACGACGCGAGGATGCCGAAGACCGGGCAAACTGGAGAAGAATTCGTAGGAAAGCGGACCCTGGCAGAGGCCGGGATAAGCTAGGACGATGATGATGACATACCTAAGACAAATAGTCCAACTAGGTGGGTCCAATTTCGAATAAGAGGTCAATCGACGAATCCAACTCTGTTGGGCAGCTACGCCATATATTTTCGTCCCAATTACCGCAGTGTATCAAGACGAAGGTCTTTGACCAATGTGTGTTGCCAGTGATGACCTACGGAACTAAAACGTGGCCGCTCACTATGGGCCTTATAAAAAAGCTCACTGTTACCCAAAGGGCAATGGAAAGGGCTATGCTCGGGGTCTCGTTGCGCAATCGACTCAGAAATGAGGAGATCCGCAAGCGAACTAAGGTCACCGACATACCCCTGAAAATTGCCAGAGTGAAGTGGCAGTGGGCAGAGCACATAGCTCAAATAACAGATGGCCGATGTGTCAGTAAACTTCTCGAGCAGCGACCACGTACCGGAAGACTCAGCGTGGGTAGACCTTTCACAAATTGGTACCGACGACCTGGTAAAGATAGCAGGTACCAGCTGGATGCGAAAAGCACAGGACCGGCTTTTGTGGAGATCTCTGGGGGGAGGCCTATGCCCAGCAGTGGGCGTCTTCTGGACGATATGATGATGATAATGATGACTGTCGATAAATCCCGGACCGCTTATGTGTATAGCAACTCTAGGATGAAGAAGGCTATTATTGGTCGACGCATACCATTTTTGCGAATTTCCGCGAATTTTGACGTATTTCATCTACTTTATTGTTTATTTTTCCGCATAAAAATGGTAAAGAGACCAAGACCCATGCAGCCAGGTATTTTAAAGGAATCCTAATATCCGTCAAAATTCAAAATCTTGTGAGCGAAATATTTTTTCTGTCTGACTACTTTGTGTGGTCTGTTTTCATTCCATGACGCTCTACAGAGACTTCAACTAAAGTTGTGTATGGGCTATATCTACGCTTTCAGATGTGACTGATAATATCCTGGCTCAACAGGATGTAGACCGAGGTACTATATTGATGCTACTTGACTGCTGCTGAGCATTCGATAGTAAAACATACCTCTTTTGCTGTCAAAATTGACGTACTATGAGGTAGATCATAACTACATGACGTGATTTACTACTTGTTTGGGCAACCGTTACCAGTGTGTTAAATTTTTGGGTAAGGATGGGAGTGTAAAGATGTAATAATAATAATAATAATATAAGTATTTATTTTCTCTCAATCACATAGTTATACATTTCTTCATGCAGGTTACAAAATTAAAAATGCGAGTGAGAAACAGGAGCCCAAACTAGGTAATCCTGTGTGAAGGGTCTCCTGACCCCTCCTCTCAGATCCATTGTATTTTGATGGCAAATAAATGTTTAGATAATTCATAAAAATACCAAAAGGGACTATAAAAACTAAAATCTACTGTACCAACTATTACTTGACGTGATTGTTGTGCGCGCGCGTAGGTGTGTGTGTGTGTGTGTGTGTGTGTGTGTGTGTGTGTGTGTGTGTGTGTGTGTGTGTGTGTGTGTGTGTGTGTGTGTGTGTGTGTGTGTTGTGTTATTACCCTACTATCATCAGCAGTTGTTCTGTTTTATCGTAGTCTAATAGCATAAGCCAGTTTGTTACTCGTACTTTACATTCCTTTCTAGATGAAATGTGAAGAGATAATATTCTATTTGTACTATTATAAAGGCGACAACCCCTAAATGCAAAAAACCTATAAGCAAAAGTAGTCCTTACCGGCATCTCCTGATAGACCATAAAACTTCTTCTGGTTGATGAACTTTTATGGTGCTCTCCTGAAGGCATCTCACAATGTTGTAGCATTATTGTTGATAAAATATACAGTTGACGTATGGTTAACACCTCTGCTTCCTTATAAAGATCTACAGTAGGGAACAGGCGCGGTTTACGGAATGCAACTTTCAGTATGAGTCTCTGTGCTCGCTGAAGTTCAATCATTACAGTTTTGTTAGCTCCACCCCAAGACGATATTCCATACGATAAAACTGATTGGCAGAGTGCAATATATATGTTCTTAATCAATTTTTTGTCAGCTACCGTTCTTAAATTTTTTTAAATGTATATAAATTTCCTAACTTTTTGTGTTAAATCTAAAATATGATATTTAAAACTAAGTTTGTTATCAAAAATGACGCCAAGGTATTTAATAGTTTTGGTTTGCTCTAAGATGGGACATAGACAATCTTGACTTGTGTCATTTCCACACGAATTCGCTGTTATTTTGAAATTACGTATTTCTGGATCAATATTTTTAATGGAAAATATCATACATTTCGTTTTATTAGTATTTAAGGTATGGCCATTTTGAGATAACCAGCGGCAAACTAGGTTAAGTCCACACTGGGCATTTGTATACACGTCCTCCCACGTCTCTCCAAAAAATGTTAATGTGGTATCATCCGCGTAAGAGATAATCTTACAATTAGGAATTTTGAGTTCACATAGGTCATTTATATAACATAAGAATAATGTAGGACCCAAAATACTTCCTTGCGGAACGCCAACCTCAATTGGAGCCTCATCGCTTGTAGTACTGTTATTTCCAATCCTGACACGTTGTGTACGGCCACTAAGGTAATCCTCAATAAGTTTTAGCTGAATGCCCCTTATACCAAGTCGTTCCAGCTTCCCAATGAGAATCGAACTTTTCACAGTATCGAATGCCTTTGCGAGGTCCATAAATATCTTTATCAATCTTCATCATTCATCTTTATTATCAAGTTTACGAGATATTAAGTCAGAATACGTATGGATAGCTTCTGTTGTCGATTTGCCTTTACCGAAACCAAATTGTTTCTTTTATAATATACTTTTAGTTTCGAGAAATTGAACGATCAAACAAATGACCTTCTCCAAAACGGGTTATGAGTACCCTTAACCGGTGTAAATGTATGAGAAGAAATATGAATGTGGATGAGGCAAAAGATGGCTGTCGGGATAGTAGCTTGTGGCTCTCGATAGTCTCTATCAACTCCTATGGGATATGGGCGTGAGTATTCGTAAATAATCAGATAAAATATATTCAGATGAATCATCGACAATTATTTTTTAACTTTCTCACAATTATCTTGCAGAAGATGCACAGTATAAACCGTGAAGGATTGCCTGCGGCAAGTGGCAACAAATTCGTTGTTTGAGCTCTCCGCCGCGCCGTTCTTTTCCATTATGTATAGAACTCAAGGCTAACTTGACTTATACGTTGAATTATTTGATTGATTGATTTCATTAAATAAATGAATGTTATGATATTGATCGGTGTCTATTTGATTAATTATGTAACCTAATTTATCTATATGTCCCATTTCTAAGAGTTCGTATAAAATATTTTAGTTACATCCACTTATTTAACATTGGTCGTGCGTGAACAAAACAAATTGATTTCTGAAAATGGATATCAAACCATTGAAGTCAGTAATAATAATAGAGAATATTTGTGCTGTGCACCGATATATTCTTGTAAAAGGAACTGTCAGCAGAGTACTTATATTTAGCCATATAGTTGCTCATCTAGTTCTGATTATTTGGAGCTTTCAATTTAGGAGTCACTATACCGTGACAAAGATATATAATTTATTTAATTTTGTCTTGTGCTTGGATTCCTCCAGCATCATCTTATTGGCTTTATATCATAGTAAGGAATTCAAAAAGGCTATCACAATATTCGGTTTGATCCATTCATTTACTAGTAGTGATTTGGTGTATTTAAAACGACTGAACATATTGAAAAACGTCGTGATTTCATTTTTTGCTTTTTTAATTGTATTTCGTATTGTTAGTGGGTTAGTGATGAATAATCAGATCTATGCAGGTGTATCTTTTATTGAAACGTTTGACATATATTTATTTTACACAATTGACGCTGTTATGACAATTCGCTACTTTTTGGAATTTATATTTATAAATTGTATTTTCAATATTGTGTCTCATCAATTAGACGCGATTGCAAGATCCATTGAAAGTTATATCGAAGGTAATTCTGGTAATTCAATTATAGACATGAACAAAATTTGGCGTGATACTTTTATGAATATAAAAGATGTATCAGGTCTACTGAATAAAGTATTCTATGAACAAGTACGTAGACTAATCACAAAGTTTAGTGTCGCTTATTGTATTAATAAACTTAGTTATGTATTTAAATTTTTAATACTTGCAGTTAATCATTATGGTCGGTACCATTACCTTTTTCTACATGGAGATACTTTATAATTTAATATGCATGACGGTACAGGTAAAGTGTAATTAATATATTGTTGTTTTTATTTTATTTTTTATAAAGGACAAAGATTTTTTATTTTAATTTTACAGAGAAAGCTGTCAGAGAATGAGTTTATAGTCGTAACTGTCGTATTGCTAGTAGTGCTCCTATGTCTGACCCTAATCACATCCGCGAGCCAAAATGTAAAGAATAGTTATCAGAAGCTGAAGAGATGTCTGGGAAAGCTATGTACGCATTGTTGCAATAGTAAGTCCGATCAGAAGTCTTATTATCAAATAAGAGTTAGGAAGTAGATATAGTATAAACTTATAATGGATAATACCTTCGTTCAATCCAACGTCGGCCTACTCTTATTCGATGATCCTTCTCACAGATGATTTAGATCCCATAAGCCTTCGGGAAGACGTTGGTTCTCTATATGATTATACTCTACCGTCTGTAAAACGGGGAATATTTCAAAGAACTGTTTAACTTGATGTCACCGCCACCGCACTCTTTGGTAGTAGGATATATTTCATCCACACCATCTAGATGAGTGTCCAAACTAACGCACGGGCATCGCGTGCCTTTTACCGCGCGTAAGCAATTTGTGGAATGAGCTCCTCAGAAGTCTTTCATTTGTAAATGAATTGCTTTCACATAGAGTTCTTCAACAAGCATGTCTACGGGTACCTAAACCCACAATCCACATCCGCCCCTTTTAGGTTGTAAATTTTCTGGATGACGGTGGCCGCTTTAAGCTACACGTCGACTACTCCGCACCGCACGAGCCGTACGCGCCGCACGCGTCGCACGCGTCGCACGCGTCGCACGCACGATGGCATGGCCACACCGGCCCCAACGCACGCACCGCAAGCATCAGTATTACTGACAGGGTTGCGAACTGTATATCATGATTTGGTACTAATAAATGTCATCTCAAAATAATGCTTAGATGGGAACCCAGATTGCTCTTTCTCTTTGCCCTAAAACTGAACCCATTGTTGTCCGAGCTTGTGATGCCATCATTCATCTTCCATTTATGTTGGGACTAGTATGTTCATCGAACATGCAGTTATATCGACATGATACGTCTTATTTCCCCTAACAATGTCCAAAGTGGGAGCGTCTGCTTTGTTGAGTATCTGTAAGCCCTTGAAAAGCTCCGGACTTTGTTTCTTCTCTGCGATCAATCTTACTGCTTCAGAATGTATCAGAACGGCGGTCTGAAGATTAATGTGGCAAAGACAGAGTACATTGCCTGACAGATCCCCAACCCGTGCGCACAGGCAAAGATGAAGTCAAGCGCACGGATCAAGCCAGATATCTAAGCGCAACCGGGGACATCGACAGCAATGTCAAAGCCCGAATATCCGCAGCTTGGGCCAAATGGCGGGATGTGACAGGTGTTATTTGTGACCCTATAATGCCGATAAACCTGAAGGCACAGGTCTATAAGACCATCATTAGACCTACTCTCCTATACGGCAGCTAGACTTGGTCCCTACTAGGGCGACACAAGCAGGAGCTGCGAGTCACTGCGATTCAATGAAGATGCTGCGGTGGATGTGTGGAGTTTCACGAAAGGATCGGGTTTGAAACGCCCACATTCGAGGTAGCCTTGGCATCCGTGACATCGCAGAAAGGCTGCAAGAGTGCCGCCTTCGATGGTATGGCCACGTCTTGCGCAGACCGGCAAGTTATGTGGGGAAAAAGTGACTGACCATACCACCCCCGCCGGGCACGGGAAGGAGAGGCCGGCCCAAGAAGCGATGGCTTGACGTAGTCAAGACTGATATGCATGGATAGGCTTACCACTAAGGATGCCGAAGACCGAGCGAGGTAGGCCAAGAGTAGCAGGAAGGTGGACTCTGGGCCCTCGCATGCCGCGTGGGGGCGCAACCGGGACATAACGCCAAGATGATGATGATGATGATGATCATCATAATGTATGAAAATACTCAGCTGCGGAAACCCACTAAACACAGCAAACTGTTGCTGCCTATGTATACAAAAAAAAATCTCATGCAAAATATTTGGGTATTTTCGTGGACCAGCGATTGTCATAGTATTAGCACGGTGAGCATGTGATTTCAAGATTGCGAAAACCAACCTGGATTTTTAAATGTCCAAGACATGTGGTCTAAAAGGCGGTCGCTGGGCCCCATGACTCGTCTAGAGATATCCTCATAGACATATACGTGTCACTGGCTCAGTCTGTGTTGGCTTATTGCCTGCCGATGTGGGGGCGTGCAGCTAAGACTCACTTCCTTGAGGTGAAGCATGCCTAACGTAAATTTAATGTTAAAACTTAAAGTTATTTACTTTAAAGAGAGGCGTTTTCCGACCGATAGTCTGTATCAAATGTGTAGGTTGCCGACTGTGAGGAAATTGTACATGAAGACGTCCATCTTTAAGCTAGTATTTTCAGACCGTCTTCTTTATTCAATCAGTAATGCTTAGGTACCTACTTGTTGATTTCGATTAAGTTCAATGACGTTGTACGGGTACAAAGAAGGAGATTAATGTCTTAGAGGCCAGCTCAGGACTTTTCTTTTGTTATAGAAAATGGGCAGCAGCGTTTCCTGTTTTTTGTTTTACGTAACAAGCGTGGAGAGTGTGACAAACCCCTCTATTAGTTTGTAAAAAGTTTAAGTACAGAAGTGCAGTTACATGTTAAACCTTATTTTTTATTCTTAGTTTTAAGGGTTGGTATCCCATTTTAGGCAGATAATGCATTTCTTGCTGGTATCAATGTCCGCATCACACCGCATTTTATGCTGATATCCCTAACGATTGACAATGCGGGTCGGCTGTGCGGTACGGCCAGTGCGGACAGTGGACGCACTCCTATACAAACTCATACAAAGCAACCTAAAATGCTATGCGTGCGGAGCGTATGGTTCGTGAGGTGCGGACTATTCGACGCGTATCTTTAAATCTGGTCGTCAGTCCGAGTACCTCCCTAGATATTAAAAAATTGAAAATAAAATACCGTTCGATGTCCTCTGCCCCAGAGTACATACGTACTATGTCAAAGTAATTGGTTAGGTATTATTTGTCCTTATTGGTCCTTGGCATGATACATTACCCATGGACATAAACAATCAATTCGCGTTACAATTTCAGTTAAAGGCAGGATAACAGAAAACTTATTCCGATTTAGACCTGTCATGTCTGGCTGTAATTATTGGATATGCGGGGCTTGTTTCAAAGGACTTATTTATGTTATAGATGAAGCAGAGTACAGGGCGGTGAAGGACTGCTTGCGGCAGGTGGCGGCGAGTCCGGTGTTTGTGCACTCCGCCGGCACCGGCCTGGCGTTCCTGCCCCAGTGCCTGTTCTTCGTCGTCTACTATGCCATCATGATCCTGCAAATCAATAAAATTGTCTAATATTCGTAGTTTAATAAAAATGCTGTATTTATTGTAGTAATAAGTGAACAATCAGTTTTCTAGCGACATTATTTCAAGTTTTAAGTTATGAACTTTAAAGTTTCTAAGTATTATAATACAGTATTGATTTCGTATAAGTACCTTCCTACACTTAATATTTAAATGTCTCTTTTAAGTCAATTTGCGAAATTTTCCTGTGGTGTATCGTAAATGGCTGTTAGAAGTTATGCTATTGTAAGTATACGTGTATATCTTATTGTTGTAAGCTGTGATAAGATATCCGAATACAGTAAAACAAAATATAAAATAAAATTTGACTTACGTTGCAAATTATGCCTCTCATTGAATACACAACAAACACATAAAGTTACCTTCTGTTAAATTGTATTTATTATTTTGTGTACACTAAAGAATAAAAATTAAAGATTAAAGATGAAGCCGCAGATTAAAGATGAAGAAAGATCATAGTCAATGAAAGAAAATATCGCAAGATGCCCTAAACTTCCTGGATTCAATTAAAATAGGCTCATATTTTCAAAACACAGTATACAAAAGAGTTATTATTGTACAATAAACTGTATCTTGACAAGAACAGCGAGGACTCTATTTCCGGCTGATATTCAGACTCTGATGCTTCAACTCCACAAGAATCGGCGGTATTGAAGCTACCACGCGCCCCCGACGTGGACCATGATAAGGAAGGATTTGTCACGGTCCAGAAGAAGAGCAGACATCGTGCTGATCAGAATTTTCGTGGCACTGCAGTAACCGGTCCCAACTTCCTGCCACGCGCTGCGCCACCAACGGCGGCGCTCTACCTATCTCGCCTTCATTACACAGTGACGGCAAAGGACGTGGCAGAGCACATCCGCTTAACCAAGAATTACCTCGTGAGGGTCCAGCTCTTGGAGTCAAGCCATGAACTAGGACTGGGACTGGGACGCTGTCGAAACACAATGTAGTCATTCGGTAGATACCCTCAAAACTAATGCGCTTATTACATTTGGCTAAATTCAGTAGTCTACATTCAGAAGCAAAAAGTGTGAGAGCAAACCAAAGGGGAATGTATTGCTCATAGAATTAGGTCCATTTTTGTATCACTAATACTTTACTCATACTTTTTTGTGACGCGTCGCTCTGCTTTTCAAAAGCCGTGATACAAAAATGGACCTTATTTTATGAGCAATACATTCCACTTTGATATACTCTCTCTTACTTTTTGCTTCTGAATTTAGTCAAGTGTAATAAACGCATAAGGTAGTAAACGTAAAAAAGACCTACTGTTTCGATATTTGTTTCCCGGAGAAACGTATGAATAATCGTAAACTGACAAACTAGTTATCGTCTGACATTTTTAATTTGAAATCACTTTTATTTCAATTAATTGACATACACAAGAATAATTCTAATAATGACATAATCACCAATATAATTTCAACTTTAAATGATAAGTATATTGAACTATTAAAATTTTCTAAAGCCCGCTATTATTCTCGGAAGATATCATGCAGCAAGGATCCAGCGAAGGCCATTTGGAACGTAGTAAACTGTGAGAGGGGGAAAGTAACTACTACTAGAATGGATTTTAGCGACATTGTTCATTGCCCTGGGGGATGTAAGTACAATAGTGCCGCTGAGGCCGCGAACGCGATGAATGCGCGCTTCGGCGGGCCGCGACACGTCGTGCGCAGCTTCACTGCCGACGAAGTCTACCGTATAATAAACTACCGCATCGCACAAAATCCCACCAAGGATATATATAACACGTCTGTATTAACACTGAAAGCAGCATCCCATGTGTTGGTCCCCGTACTGGCGAATATCTTCAATCGGTGTATGTGAGAAGGTGTGTTCCCTTCCCCGTTAAAATAAAGCAGAATTTCGCCATTGTTTAAGGGTAAAGGCAAAAAGGAGGACATTGATGGTTACGTTACAGAACATTGACCTGTTGCTGTAATCCCAATTATAGCTAAGGTGTTCGAGAACGGTCTCTCCGAGCGGCTGACGTTATACCTTAGCGGCACGAACGCTTTAATAGAGCGACAGCACGCGTACCGGTCGGGACGCAGCACGGTGACGCTGACCCGAGAGGTAGTGCGCCGCGTTTTAAATGCCCGCGAGCGCCGGGAACAGGTGGCAGTCTTGTGACCGATGACGACATTTTGGCTGCTAAAATAGACCATTACGGAATCCAAGGTCCTGCTCACGCAGTCCTGATGGGTCTACTTTGGGAGGGATAACAGAATGTAACAGCGCAAGGAAGAAAGGTTAAATCTGAGCCAATTGCGACAGATATTGGCGTAGCTCAGGGATCATCTGTATTCAACATATTATTTTCCTTACTACTATATGATCTTCCATATGCGATTCCCACCGGAGACGCTTTTATATATGCCGACGATGTGACTATAATCGCAACAGCTCCAACAGTCGAGGCTCTGGAAAAAAAGCTTAACGGTCTCGTTTTAAATCTCTCAAAAACGCACTTTCTGCACTTCGACCTATCAGGTAGATCAATGAAGCCACTGAGAGTACCCGCTTGTGGTACGTGTATTGAGCAGATTGAATCCACGAGTTTCTTAGGATTCCACCTGGATAGGCGCCTGACCTGGGAGCAGCACATAGATTGCTGTGTGGCAAGCTGAGTGGCGCATGTTTTGTGCTCGGTAGATTGTCGCGCGTCGTGTCGTCGGAGATGGTGCGCACGTGTTATTTTGCTCTAGTACATTCGTTGCTGCAATACGGGGCTGAGCAGCTGTGGGGCAGTGCGGCGGAGTGGGAGAGAGCGTTCAGATTGCAGAAGCGAGCTGTACGCGCGATCGCCATTGTACCACAGGAAACGTCTGCGAGGCAGTATTTTAACTCGCTGAAAATTCTTACCCTACCATCGTTAGTTATTTTGCAAATAGTGTTGTATGTGAGGAATAATCTCTCCCTCTATTCGAGGAATGAGGAAATCCACGCATACTAACATGGCGTCCGTCTCGCGCAGAAGTCTCGCGCAAAGTCAAGTAAGGTGACGCATGTGATGGGCCCGTTAGTGTACAACCGCATTCCTAAACATATCACCCAAGTTATCAGTGACAATGTTTTCAAAGGGAAATTAAAGTGTAGGCTAATTGAACAAACGTTCTATAAAATTATTTGTTCTACAAGGATAATTTTAGTTGAATATTTACAAAATCAGTAGATAAGTATTTAATAATGAATGTTATCATTTTATATAAATTTTTCGACATTGTTTGATTATTAAGTTGACATTGCAATAATGGCCTGTACTCGTATTTGTAATTTTTAATTTGTAATTTTTATATTATTATTTTGATATTGTAATAATTATGTTTACCTATTTTCACATATTGCTCGACTATTTAGTGTTATAGATATTACAACCAATGTAATAATTATGTACTACTGTACGTAATTTATATAATTAAATATGGGGTTAAATATAATGACCACCATAAAATGCTTTGATACCCTTAGTTCTTTTACCAAAATATATATACATAACACCAGAAAAATAAAGTCTAAAATTACAATAATACTAGCTATTTTAGTCACGACGCACTTCAACTTGTATTCGAACACCAAATGTAGTAAATGATCACCAAATCTTAGCGAGCAAATTAATGCGCTATTTCTGCCTAAATAAACCACTATGATTGCCATAAAATGTAGGCTTATAACCAAATAAAGTATTATGATGCCATATTAAGTTATTAAGTTATGATTGTTTAAATAATTAAATAAAGGATTATTAAAATTGTTACAGTTTAATTTTCTATCTTAGGTATAGCATTTGGTTGAATAAACGAAACGAAAAGATTAGGAGTTTATTTAATATGTTTGGCAAAATATTATTTTGCTGATGGTAATTTACTTTAATCGGATAACGAGATATTTTCTTTTTTGCATGTCATTTTAAATTAAAATGTGGTTAATAATTTGATGTTCTATAACTATTTTTGGGTTAACAATGATTTTTTTGGAGTCAGTTTGTTTAGATAAGATAGCAAGATGTAAAAACTTTGGATATAATTTAACATTAAAATGCATTTTTAATTTTGGTAATCATGTACTACTTTTGGGCTAAAAATGATTTATTGGGAGTAATTTTGTTTAAATAGGATAGCGAAATGTTAAAACTTTGGTTATAATTTTACATTAAAATGCGAGTTTAATTTTAATGATCATTTACTATTTTTGTCTGTTATATGTTACTATATCTGGTGGTAAGTTAAACATAAGCCATTAAATATTGACATGTAATTTATATTACCAAATAAATAATATGAATATGAATAATATTCGTGGCGTTGGTTCCCATCGCAGATTTGGATTTCTTCATGAGGCAAGATTATTGGCTGAAGGGTGTGGTGTACCGGCGATTCCGTACAACTGATGCAAATTATTTTTTTATATATTAGTTTACACTTTATAATAATTGTATGTAGGTACAGGTTTTATTTTTGTTTTTGCGTCAGGTTATTTTATATTAATGTTGTTTGTGTATTTATAAATCAGACTCTTTTCAAGCCATTTTTCTTGGGTCGCAGACTTCAGGGTAAGCAGGTTAAAACGAAGAAGGGTGGGCTGTAGTATTAAATGAATTTAATGCACTTTGAAAGATAAATGAATAATTAATGATGAATACGTTAACTTTGAATTTTGAATATGATTGACAATAGGGTTAACAAAGGTAGTTGCAATGTACAGCCAAAGTTTGTACCTACTCGTACCTATACAAAAATATATAGGTATAATTTAAAAAAAAAAAATATTAATATTAAGAGTTTTACTTAAATCTGAACAGCCTCTAGCTGGGGAAAGATTCATCAGAAGATATTTTCGATACAGTTTTGTAGAAATAAATATTGTTTATTGAGATAATGAAAAATGATATTACTATAAAAATAGCAAACAAGTAAATATTACGATGAATTTAAGATAGTTACAGTAGCAGACTACGAAGCTCTTGGGTCACTTGCCAGACCCACCAACACCCATGGTCATATCTCGACCGAAACCAGTGCGGTGCGCTAGGAGCTCATTTTACGTGCGCCCTCGTACAACTCCTTTCTGGACCACGGCTACTTTCACACAGCCTTCTATGGATGGAATTTTTCACGCTTCTACAGTGTAGTTCCAATTCATTTATTTCGACATGCTCTACAGAAACTTCATCTAAATTCATGTATGGGCCCTTGCTCTTTTGGAGAAAGTTGTACATGCTCTGTATAAGTAAGTATATTAAGGGAAATGACATGTGACTTAAATTTCAGCCAGGCCTTCGTAAGGCTTGACCTATGCGTTTAGACGTGATAGAGAGTATTCTGGCTCAACAGGATCTTGACGCTGCTTGACTTCTCGCGAGCATTCGAAAGTAAAAACACCACTCTTGCTGTCAAAATTGACGTACTATGGGCTACATCATCACTCCTTTGTTTGATGCGGACCTTGTTAAAGTTATACATTACTGCTTATATTTTTGCTACGCAGATGATGTTCAATTGTATATTTCAGATACACAATCGAATACAAAATTCGGTTGATAAAATTGACCAGGATCTGGAATGTATTGCAGATTGCTTGGTCTGACAGAACTGCTTGGTTATTAAATTCTACTAAATCGATATCCATGTTGTTGGGACTACTATGCGAATTCATAAAATGTCAATTCAAACACACTACATTTGAACAAGTATTTAAATGGTAGATCAGGCCAGAAATCTCGGTATCAACATAGATAATTTGCTTCGGTTTGACAAACATGTAATCGACTTAATAAATAATTGCTTCTTCCGTCTGAAAGTTATATATAGGGTCCATAACTTACTGAGTGAGAAGATGCGCATTAGGCTGTGTGAGGAACTTATTATGTCACGTCTAAATTACTGTGGCATATATGGCATAAAGTTGTTCTGTAAAATGCAGAGGTTAATACAACGCATTTAGAATGCTTGCTGCTGCTTCTGTTTTGATATACCACCTCGCCGTCATATATCCCCCTGTTCAAACAGCAAATCAATTTTAAACATGGCATAATAATAATCATAATCGTCCCGGTTGTGCTCTCGAGAACGAGCGACTGCCATCTGACCTCCATGACCCTGCTACCACGGGAACCTGACCAGATTGGATCATGGTTACACATCCAGTCGCCTGAATGAGCAGGTTTCATCACGATGTTTTCCCTCACCGTAAGAGCGTCGGTTAGTATTCAACTAATGTACATAACTCAGAAAACAGTCTTTGGTACATGGCCGGAGCGGGATTCGAACCCGGGACATCTGGCTTACGAGTCGGATGCTGTAACCGCTATACCACCGACGCTAGGCCACCGACGCTCTTTCGAATTTTAAACATGGCATATAGGCAGGTATTGCATATTGCGTGTGTTTTATTTAACGTAGTCAAGTTTGAAAAAAAAATCTCCTGTCTTCAGGACAGGCAGTAATTCTGCCAGTAAATCTGCCTGTATTCTACTGTTGGTTAATAAACATGGATCTGTAGCTTTAAGGGGCAGTTTCCGCTATCGAGCAACGAAGTGCTGGAACAATATACCCCTCCTGTAAGGAAGGTAAGTACAAAATAAACTTTTAAGAAATACTCTAAAATCTTGGTCTTAAAGTCCTGGTCGTATTCCCGCGCGCTAGAACCCAGGGGTTTGCCTTGCTGGCTCTCAAACAGCTCAAGCTAGATAGTATGGCTCTCAATCAGCTCAAGAGCAACTAGGTGCCGGGTGATTATGGAATTATGGCTGAGCTTCTGAAAGCTGGTGGGAGACCCGTGCTCAAAATCTTTCAGAAACTGTTCAATTCAGTCATGTTCAATTTCCTTGAAGCCGAAAGCTTGGTACAGAAGCATAGTGGTATTAATTTTCAAGCAAGGGGATAAGACTCTCTTGAAGAACTTTAGACCAATATCACTGCTGACCCATGGACATAAGCTGTTTTCAAGAGTCATTAAAAACAGCGTACAGGTTTGATGACTTCCAGCTTCCGAAAAAGCCATAATGTCAGTACGTCTCCAGTACCAGACCTCAGAGCCTATACAGCTGCAGCGAGGAGTTAGACGAAGTGTTACTAAATAACAATATTGCCGAAGTTGTTCACGGCTGCGCTACAGGATGTCTTCAGGCTTCTGGATTGGGGCGGACTTTACATAAATATTAACGGCGAGTACTTCACTCACCTCGGATTTGCTGACGATATCGTAATCATGGCTGAAACTCTGAAAGACTTAGGCAAAATGCTCGACGACCTCTAAAGAGCATCACAATAAGTAAGTCTTAAAATTAAAATGGACAAGACGAAAACTATGTCAAACGTCCTTGTTGTGCCACTACGGTGACAGTTCGAGACGCTCCATTTCAAATTGTTGATGACTATATGTACCTAGGATCAATAGTCCAGGTCAAATTTCGAGAAAGAGTTATCCAACAAGAGAATCCAACTCGGTGAGGCAGCGTTTGGAAAGTTATGCCATTTATTTTCGTCCCAATTATTTCAGTGCCTTAGTGTGTTGAACAGAGTCGTGGCCACTCACTGTGGGCCATATAAGAAAGCACACTGTAACCCAAAGGGCTATGCTCGGAGTCCTTTGCGCGATGGAATCTGAAATAAAGAGATCTCCAAGCGGGCAGTAAAGTTCTCCAGTGGCGACCACATACCGCAAGACGCAGAGTGGGCAGGCCTTCCACATGGTGGACCTGGTAAAGAAGCAGGTACCAACTGGATGTGGAAGGCATGGGGACAAGGACCGGTCCTTGTCAAGATCTTTGTGTGGCCTATGCCCAGCAGTGGGCGTCTTTCGGCTGATATGATGATGATGAAGATTGACACACAGGAAATCAACAGTCGATAACCATGGTAAGTGATCAGCACCACCCATGGGCATCGCATGGTCATGGCAACGCATTCGCGTGAATGCGTTGCCAGTATAGTGTCTTACGATGCGTCCAGATCCAGCAAATGCGCCTCTTGCGCGCCGCTGGCAAAAACGTGCATTTTATCGTACAATACAATTGCAGTAACAGCACGCCTTCGGCTCCAGGTTAATGGATCTGGGCAACTGCAGTCTCTAGATATGGAGACAACCTTCCATTTTAGTTTTAAGCAATACTAAAAGTAATATTCTTTATAAATTATAAAGACACGTGATAATTTTAAAAGAAAGAAATATATATTTATTAGGGTCGTCGTACTGGTGTTACAAAATATGTAGTATATAAGAAAAGTCATATTTGCAGACATCAATTATTTTATACATTATGAAGAAGAAGACGTCAAACGATGTTGTTGATCTGCAGTATCATGACGGTGTAATAGGCGGAGAAGAACAGGCATTGCGGCAGGAACGGCATGCCCAGCGGCGCGGCGGAGTGCACGGACAACGGACTCGTCGCCACCTGCCGCAAGCAGTCCTTCACCGACCGATACTCTGCTTCCTCTAAATTAGAAAAATAATATTATCATCAACATTTTAGTTGTAGAACTTACACACCGAATAATTACAATAAAATATAGAATTTTTGTTATGAAGCGTTCTATTGGGAATTTGAAAACATTAAATACCCTGCTGAACCTATATCATCAATATCATGTGAAGTATCGCCGATGCTTACATCCATATTCATATTCATATTTATTTATAGTATTAAGTATACATACGCTGTATGCGTCGCCGAATACTGGGTGAATAAAGTATAAGTCAGAGTTTAGTCCATCGACTCGATAAGAAGAAGAAGAAGAAGTATACATACATCGTCATAATAATAAATGGCATAAAATTAACAATAGTTGAAATGATGAAATTACAAATAACAATAATTGGTATGTCCAATTAATAATTGCAAGTTATAATTCAGATTAAATAGATAATAGCAAAGCGTGGTATAGGGAATT
Source organism: Blastobasis adustella (assembly GCA_907269095.1). Classification (NCBI taxonomy): domain Eukaryota; kingdom Metazoa; phylum Arthropoda; class Insecta; order Lepidoptera; family Blastobasidae; genus Blastobasis; species Blastobasis adustella. The sequence goes on from OU026120.1 coordinate 1,217,139, forward strand.
TGAATACATTAAGTACCCTGCTGTACCTATATCCTCAATGTCATGTGAAGTATCGCCGAGGCCGATATCGATATCAGACTATAAGAGTTTTGAGCCGCCAAGCTGCACTGCCGCTGATGCACATAAGCTCAACTTTCGGAAGAATAGTCTCAAAACGGTCGGGCTCGAAAAAATTAGATCTAAATAGAGGCAAACTTCGAAGCCTATTGAAGTTACAAATTACATAAAAATATTTATGGAATGTTTTTTTCTAAAGTTTTGAAATAACTTACTATGGCAACAGCGCGTACATAGCCTCCCCAGGTATTGTTTCAGTTTTTGCTGGCTATTCTGCATATTTTGACCCCCGGAAGTGATTATGGTCAAAGACATCAACAACAGCACCCACATGCCAAAGTTGACTATAAAATGAGTCATTGTCAAGGATCTCTGTAAAAGTAACATGCCTCATTTTACATTTTGGTCTTATACACAAAAATATACAAAATCACATATTTTGTCCTGATAAAGCTCACTCGCTCTTCCAAATTCGTATTCCTTTCATACATGAACGTCGGTTTAGTGTACTTTTGACGTGACCTTCCCATAAAATACTACATGCTCGTACGACTTGATTTTTTCCTTCCGACCATTTCATTCATTCAGGAGTATGGTAAGTCAAATATGTCATCATCGTTATGTTGGCGTTAATGTTCAGGTTTTGTTGTCGTGCACATGCGATGGCCAGGGGTCCGCCATGAACATGATCCAGGATTTTGCAGATCAGGTAATTAAAGTGAAGTAACTGCCATCTGACCTCTGTGATCCTGCTAACAGGGAAACTTGACCGGATTGGACCATGGTTACATATTCAGTCACCTGGATGTGTAGGTTTTATCACGATGTTTTCCCTCATCGTAAGAGCACCTGTTAGTGTTTAAGAAATGTACATAACTGAGAAAAAATTATTGATACGTAGCGGCACTGGGATTCGAACCCGGTACCTCTGGTTTACGAGTCCGACCCCTTAACTACTAGACTACCGACACTCTCGATGATAGGCCACGTATATGTTTTTCAATAATCTCCAATCATTCATCCTCTACCAGTATTATATTTAATACAATTATAGGTACCTACCTGTATACCCATCAATATCAAAATGTAAAGGATTTGGATAAAGTAAAATGTTACGGAGCCGATCATAAAAATTAACTGTAAACAAATACCGGAAGCTTTAGGTCAGGTATCTTTTATCATTTTTATATTTGGTATTTCACTACATACTTGTTCTCGGAATACTTTTCTCAATAGTCCGCATGATTCTTTGATATTTGTGAAAGCATCGCTCCAAATTTGATTCATGACTATAATCGAGTTACTAGTTTCATCTCCAATACAAGCTTCAACAGATCTCGAAATTGCGTCTAATTGCTTAGAAACAATATTTAAAAAGCAATTTACACTAAAAAATTCCAAAAGATATCGCACAAACATAATTACATCGGCAATGTGAAACACATAGAAGAATGGTTTATTAGTATGAAAATGGTAGTAGGTACGGTAAATACTCATTATTCCATAATAAAAATGGAACATGACAATCAAGGAAAAGATTGATATCAGAAAAATCTTCATTTTCTTCAATTGTTTTAAATACACTAAATCATTACCAATACTAGCATGATTCAAGTTAAAAAGCGTGTCAACTTTTTTAAATTCTGTACTATGGTAAAGGCTTGATAGAATGATACACGCTGATTCAATGGTCATGATCAAAAAGTATAAATTATACTTCCTGTCAACAGTTTCTGATATACACAAATGTAAACTCCATATGACAAAGAATATCTGAGCGAATATGTGGAGAATTGAAACTACTCTTCTAAATGTACCGTGCATAAGAAAGTCTCGGTGCACACCAAAAACATTCTCAAATATTATTGCTGTCCTCAAGGGTTTGATATCCATATTTCGCGTCAAGGTAGGAACTGTAAATATAGGGCAACATATACAGAAGACATTGGCCACTAGAAGCACAGACGAAGGCTCATAACTTACCGCATTAATTAATCAAAATGATAGCGATCAATATTACATCGCTTATTTATTACTCGAATTAATTAATTAAAGTAATCCATTTGTATTGAACACAGACCTGTATCTAACTACAAACGAAATAATAATAATCTTGCCGTTAATGTCCCAGTTGTATGCCCGGGGTTTGCCTTGACCAAGGACCAGGATTTCGCAGATCAGGTAATTAGGTACATATGAGCGACTGCCATCTGACTTCCGTGACCCTCCGTTAACAGAGGAACCTGAACAGATTAGATGGTGACATGGTTACACATTCAGTTCGAACTGAATATGTAGGTTTTATTATGATATTTTCCCTCACCGTTTGGGCTTCGACAGTGTTAAACTAATCTTCACCTAACAACTCACAAGCTCTTCTAAAAAGTTCTCTCAAATCCTCTGTATATGGTGGCACGGGGGTTTGAAAACTGTACCTTTCGCTTACGAGTTGGACCCCTAAATCATTTGGCCACCGACGCTGTCATGCATATATTTTCTTACGTTCCCTAAAGAAACATATTAAAATATATGTCGGTAACTTGGCGGTAACTCGTACATACGGTGACGGAAACGGAACGTAAGCGCCGCCTACCGGCGGCGCTTCGACAGAGTCTAGGCGCGCGTGCGTCGGTCCTCGCTACTCACTTGCCTTCGAGACGCGACGATCGTTGCACGTAGCAAGAAACTGTTCTACGTTTCGTGACCTACCTACGTATCTAGTGATAGTGATTAATATTACGGATTGTACATTTGTGTGATAATTGTTAATTACCGTAATAAATAACTCTTATTGTATTCTACGAGGTTGTTTAGTGCTTAACCCGTGCGTTACCCACATCAACGCCCACAATGCCAACCGAGGATCGTCAGGAAGCACATGACCCACTCTCCGATCTGATATCAGAAGTGGGATCCGTACGGGTTGACGAAACACCTCGTAATAGTGAGCATAACTGGCAGTTGATGTTTCAAATGCAGAACGAAAATATGAAAGCCCTCATCGCGGCGTTGCAGACAGCCGGCTCTGGCGTGAAGGTCACCTTGCCAGACTTCGACCCTGACAAAGCAGAAGCAGACGCACGATCCTGGTGTGCAACCGCCGACGTGTGCCTTTCCGACAATCCAGTCGAGGGAGGTCAGCTCATCGTGGTTCTAAGTAAAGCGCTGAAGGGTGTTGCGTCGACCTGGCTGTCACAAATATCGTATCCCGGAATAACGTGGTCGCAGTTCAAGGAATTGTTTATCTCCCGGTTTGTTACGCTGGAAACTGTAGCTGCAACTCTTATTAACCTGAGCCACGACAAACCTAAAGATGGTGAGAACTTAGCTGCCTACGGAAGTCGCTTAATTACATCCCTGATGAACCGATGGAAGAATCGTACCATGGAAGAGATTGCCGTTTCAACTGTACTCGCTCATATGGCCCAGTTTGATTCTAAATTGCATCATACGGCATATACCTGTGAAATAAGTACTCGACTACGTCTACAACAAGAGCTGCAAGCGTTTTCGTACTTAAAACGTAAAGCAAATACCAGTACCGATCATAAAATTACTCCAGAGATAAAGCGCGGCAAGTTTTTACAAGTACCTCCAACTATAAAATGTTTTTACTGTGGAAAAATTGGGCACAAGCAATCGGAGTGTTATCACAGGAATAAAGATTCTCATAACATGAAACAACCATGGATTGCTCCGATAGCCAACATTAACCGAAGCGGACCGCAACAAGCAACGACGAGCAAGATCACATGCTTCAAATGTGGCGGGTCGGGACACATTGCGAACCGCTGCCCGGCGACGGCGGGCGGCAGCGGCGGCGCGGGCGGCGGCGGGGCGCAGCGCACCGAGCGGCGTGTCGATGTGTGCGTGGTCGCACCACCACCGGCGGGATCGTTGATACATAATGGTCAGTCCTTTGTTTTTAACTATGATTCGGGTGCTGAATGTAGTTTGATTAAAGAATGTGTTTCTAAAAAGTTTTGTGGAAAACGTTTAAATAATACAGTGTATTTAAAAGGCATTGGTCAATCAAATACAGTCAGCACTTAACAAATATTGTGTAATGTTGAAATTAATGATAATGTTTTGGAAATATTATTGCACATTTTGCCCGATATTTATTTACAATGTGATGTCATGATTGGTCGTGAGGTCTTACAACTCGGTTACGGTGTAAATATGACGTCAACGGAATTTAATTTAGTAAAAGTGTCAATGGTAACTAGTTGTGTTCTCGATATACCCCCGGAAAATGATTTTAATAAAATCGATACAGACGTTTCGGTCGAGAGTCTACCAAGACTTGTTGATGTTTTAGAACGTTCTTCTGAGTATTTTATTACTGGTATGCCGAAAACTCGCGTAACTACGGGTGAACTTACAATTCGTTTGGTTGATCCGTGTCGTACAGTGCAACGTCGTCCTTATAGACTTAGTGCGGAAGAGAGAAAAGTAATGCGTGACAGGATAGATGACTTGTTAAGTGCTGGTATTATCCGACCAAGTAGTTCACCATTTGCTAGTCCGGCACTTCTAGTTAAAAAGCGCGACGGTACCAACAGAATGTGTATCGATTACCGCGAGTTGAATAGTAATACTGTACCGGATAGATTTCCATTACCGCTTATTTCAGACTTAATATCTCGGTTACATGGCGCAATGTACTTTACGAAACTTGACTGCGCTAGCGGATTTCATTTAATTCCTATTTCGTCGGAGGAATCTATTGAGCGTACGGCGTTTATAACACCTGACGGTCAGTACGAGTACCTCACCATGCCGTTCGGGTTGCGAAATGCAATTTCGGTTTTTCAGAGATCGATTACGAAAGCTCTAGGTAACTTAGCGTATGATTACGTCATAGTTTACGTGGATGACGTATTGATAGTGTCGAAAACAATTGAGGAAGGATTAGACAGACTCGAAACTGTTCTTGAAACACTAACAAAGGCAGGTATTTCCCTCAATCTAAAGAAATGTTCCTTTTTAAAGACAGAACTAGAGTTCCTTGGGTATCAGATTAGTAATGGTAAAATTAAACCTAATAAACGTAAAGTAGAATCACTAACTAATCTTCCACCTCCCACTACAGTCACACAATTAAGACAATTTATTGGCTTAGCTACTTATTTTAGACAATTTGTACCAAAGTTCTCTATCTTAATGGGTCCACTTTATAACCTTACTAAAGAAAACGTTCCCTTTATCTGGCAACCGAGACATGAAGAAATTCGTCAAAATACAATCACGATACTTACTAGGGAACCCATACTTATGATTTATGATCCAAATTGTTCAGTTGAATTACACACGGACGCAAGTGCAGACGGTTACGGTGCGATACTTTTTCAAATTGTTGATGGAAAGCGTCGCGTTGTAGAGTACTTTAGTAAGAGAACCACACCGGTGGAGTCGCGCTATCACAGCTACGAGCTTGAAACTTTAGCAATCGTTAACGCTATCAAACATTTTCGACAATATTTACATGGTATTAGATTTGCGGTCGTAACTGATTGCAATTCAATAAGACCTTCGAGCAAAAAGGCTGATCTGACACCGCGAGTCCAACGGTGGTGGGCTTATCTTCAGTCTTTCGATTTTGACGTTATTTACAAGGCGGGTAAAGAGATGGCTCATGTAGATTTCTTCTCGCGAAACTTAATACCCGGTGCAATAGTAGAGTCAAATGTAAAGCGAAATATAGAGCAATAATAGAGCAAAAACTTATTAATTTTACTGAAATATCAAATACCTGGATGATAGCCGAACAAAAACGTGATACTGGAATTAGTAAACTTTTAATAGATTTTGTGGAGGGTAATTTAACTGAGGATATAGCTAAAACTTACGAAGTGCGCGCAGGTATTCTTTGTAGAAAAATTCAGCGTAACCGGCGTACAAAATGCTTACCAATTCTTCCTAGAGCTTTGAGGTGGTCCGTAGTTCATAATATTCACGAATCCTTAATACACTTAGGCGCGGATAAAACTCTAGAAAAGTTGTATGATTATTACTGGTTTGAAGGGATGGCTCGCTATGTACGAAAATTTGTTGATAGTTGTGTAAGCTGTAAAGTAGTTAAAACTCATTCGGGTTAAGTACAAGTAGAGCTACACCCGATACCAAAAGTAACAGTTCCTTGGCACACTGTTCACACTGATGCGACGGGAAAGCTTAGTGGTAAAAACGATCATAAGGAGTACGCCTTCGTTCTAATTGATGCTTTTACTAAATACACGCTTCTATTTCACACAACAAATATTGACACGATTAGTAGTATACGGGCTGTAAAAGATAGTGTGGCATTGTTTGGAGCTCCCGTTCGTATAATTGCAGACCAGGGTAGATGCTTCGCTAGCAAAGAGTTTAAGGATTTCTGCGACATAAGTAACATTAATTTACATCTAATTGCGACCGGTTCATCACGCGCTAACGGACAGGTAGAGCGCGTTATGAGTGTCCTGAAATCTATGTTAACTGCAGTAGAAGTCACTGAAAATCGATCGTGGCAGGACGCTTTAGGTGACGTACAACTTGCTCTTAATTGTATTATGAACCGAACGACGCAAGCAAGTCCTTTAGAGCTTATGATAGGAAAAGTAGCGCGACCTTTAGCACTCATGACCTGTGATGACGACACAATAGTTGACTTACCTACAGTTAGAAATGAAGCGGCTGAACGTATTGTGAGTTCAGCGTCGTATGAAAAGCAACGTTTTGACAAAAATAAGGCAAAAGTGATTAATTTTTCTGTAGGTGATTTTGTATTATTAGCTAATGAAGAGAGAAATCAGACAAAGTTAGATCCTAAGTTTAAGGGCCTTTTTCAAGTCATAGAAGTACTAGAGGGGGATCGTTATATTTTAAAAGCACTCAATTCGAAGCGCACATACAAGTATGCCCACGATAGATTACTTAAAATGAATTAGATAAAGAAGATGAGACTGTAAATGAGAATGTTAATGAGTATGTTAATGAGTCTGTTGACTCGATGGTAAATAATGATGTTATTGTTAAATAAAAATTGAATAAGCTTTAATAATTAAAAAAAAAAAAAAAAAAAAAAAGTGTGATTTTGGAGACCGTACCAGAGACTGACATGTAGCCGCAGCTTAGTAGAAATTGGCGTCTATGTTCGCATAGTCCGTGAGTAGGTGGTAGGCATGTAGTCCTGGCGGAGGTCGGGTTTCAGAGGAAACCGTAGAGTCAATGGTTGACTCGGTGATCCATTGTGATGGATGCACGTAATGTGAGAGCAATAGGAAATTGCTGGACTATGTGATAGTCATTGATGATGATGTGATGATGATTATGTAGAGCTTATTTGATGTAATTGTGATAACTGTAAACTATACTATGAATTATTTTTGAAATACAATGATAGCTTGGTACATATGGGTTATAATGTGGTTTTATGTGTAAAGATTGTTAGCTATTGATAGTAAATTTACCTGATCGTCATCCTATGACGATAAAAGGAATAAGATACTGTTCGTGATCTATTGTTACAGAATAGTCACACACGAGGACGAGTGTATCGTAGGATGGCCGTGTCGGTAACTTGGCGGTAACTCGTACATCCGGTGACGGAAACGGAACGTAAGCGCCACCTACCGGCGGCGCTTCGACAGAGTCTAGGCGCGCGTGCGTCGGTCCTCGCTACTCACTTGCCTTCGAGACGCGACGATCGTTGCACGTACCAAGAAACTGTTCTACGTTTCGTGACCTACCTACGTATCTAGTGATAGTGATTAATATTACGGATTGTTCATTTGTGTGATAATTGTTAATTACCGTAATAAATAACTCTTATTGTATTCTACGAGGTTGTTTAGTGCTTAACCCGTGCGTTACCCACATCAACGCCCACAATGCCAACCGAGGATCGTCAGGAAGCACATGACCCACTCTCCGATCTGATATATATATATAATTTTATTGTTATATGTAGATATCTCTGTAACGAATTGGATGGGACAGCTAGATATCTTTACGATTAATTTTTTCCAATCTTCTTGAAGTGTTTGTAGAAAAAATATATATTCCTGGCAACACTTCTGAGTACTCGATGTTAAATATGATTGAGTTCCGAATCCAAATACCGCTGGAGAACCATGGCTAATTTATTTTACAAAGGCCTTGCCAAGGTTTATGTTATATTATCCGGAATAAATAAATAATGTATGTTTTTTTACGTCAAAATTGTGGAAGGTAAAATGTTCCAACAATATTTGTACATTGGTCGCACTTGGTAGCTTCAATTCGTATCTTGCGTGTAGAATCTAATGCCAATAGGCCAGGTACTAAATGGATTGGTGATGATGAATTGCTATAATAATCATTACTATATTCGAAACGACGGTACCTTTCGTCTTAGTTATCATTATTTAGTCGATTGTCCGTTAAAGTGATAATAACATTACGTCTAAGGAAGAATGATTATAAAAGTTTTTTATTTATTTATAAGAAGCTTTTGTTTTATCAATTTTCTTATTTTAAAAATAAGTTATATTACTACGCTGTGACTACTCCTTTATTAGATTTCATTATACCACACACCGTGTAATAAAACGAAATTGTTCTTAGAAGAATGATTTGATTATATAGAACAAAACTAATATTCTATTACCAATCAAAAACTTTTATTAAGACATGGATATCAAACCAATAAAAATTGCAATGTTACTCGAAAATATACTCGGTGTGCCTAGAAATATTCTTTTATACAGAATGCAGATTCGAGCAGTTTTGAGTTTCAACGTGCTAGTACAACTAAGCGGTATTGTTTGGGCTACAACAATTGAAATGCTAGAAGCCAATATTGTTGACTTTAGAATATTCTATTTTCTGATTTGTTTTGACTCATTTATTATAATAATATCGAGTATTTATTGCATAAAGGAATTCAAAGAAGTAATCAATCTCTGTAATTTGATTAATTCTCATTTTATTGATGACACTATATACATTAATGACTTAGCGACTTTGACTAAGCAAGTGATCTTGTTATCTTTATATTCATTTGGGTTTAGACTCGTTTCTTACGTTATTTATGTTCCATCAATTGAACCTTTAATGAAAGGTGGAGCTTTTAAAATGTGGATGCTATATATCAATGATGCAATAATGTCTATTCGTTACACTCAAGAATTTGTAACAGTATATTGCGTATTGACTGTATTATATCAACAGTTGAACGCTATCTCAAGGTCAATGGATACCGCTATTTCTATACAAAAAGAAACAAAACGCCAAGTCAATACTTCTTTAGCAAGCATGATCGGAAAATGGAACGAAATATTTAAGATTATTAAAGACATATCTTACTTAATCAACAAAATTTTTAGAGGACAGGTGGGTTACATATTACATTGTTAATAACAGTAAGTTATTACGAACGGGTATAAATAACACAAAATATTTGTACCTTTAAAATATAGTTATCTCTTAAATTACAGATAACTTTAATGATTGGGACCATAATTACCTATTTAGTGAGATTTCTCTACAGAGTAATAACAACCAGCATTCTAGTAAGTACATGACCATATGTAGTTTTAAGCTGAAGGTTACTAAGAATTTTATCGCTTTACTGTTACGAAAAGACTACATCATTCCACTTACTACGAACTTGATAAACCACTAAAGAGACAGATGCACAGTTTATTGTTCCAGCTATGAGTTGAAGACTTTTTGTTTTTTTTGTTGCAGCATACAATCACTATAGGCCATATGCTATTGCTTACGAATCTGCTGGTACTATTACTATTTGTGCTGATATCATTGACCTACGCCGGCCAAAAGATGAAGAACAGTGCCGCCCATGTGAAGCAGCGTCTATGCAGGATTTGTACATATTGCTTGCACAGTAAGTTAATAAAATTACTTACGTGCAGACCGAATTTGAGATTTGTTTCTATTTATTTTGTCTTCCTACATGATTCCACAGATAAGACGGAGTATAGGGCTGCGAGAGACTGTTTGAGGCAGGTGACGGCGGGCCCGGAACTCGTGCTTGCGGCTGGCCCCAGTCTTGACATGGCGTTGCTGCCCAAATGCCTGTTCTTCGTTATCTACTACATCGTGGTCATTCTGCAGTTTAATAATTTCTTTTAGATCTACCACCTACGCCTACAAAGCAAAACCGAAATTTGAATAAACAATGAATTTGTGATTTCACAGCTGACTGTGAACCTCAGCACCACTTGGTTTCTGTCCACTGTCAATTTATTTCGTTCATCGTCGTGTTCGCAAACACAGCGAAGACCAATAAATAAACAGTGATGAACTCAAAGTCGAGTCCTGTTAAGTAGTTTAAAGATTCATGGTTAACCCAAAGCATTAACGTGATAATAAAATGAGATCATGTACGAGCATTGTCCATTTCTTGATAACCTTTTCAACAAAATTCCTATTGTGTTCCAATTGCAATGTTATTAAAATTTTTATTTTAACGTACGTAATACACTAGACTAGTATAATAGCGTAATAAGACTAGTATTAATTTGTATATGCTGTAAACAATGTTTGTATCCCAATCGAATGAAATAGGCGTTATGGAGATTATTAAAAACTTAAATAATAGTAAATACATAAGTTCAAAATCATTAAACTCAAATACTGCTGCTGGACCACAGTGTCACAAAATCAATATTTCGCTTAAACAAACTATTTTCCCTTTATAACTAAGATTAATACTTTATACTTTACTTTATATGTATAGTAAGGTCTTTATTCAAATAGGCAGATTCAACACTGATGGATAACTTCAGACTAGTAACGTTAATACTACTGTTTACAAAAGTTTTTGTAATAGCACTGAAATATCAAATTAATAGCTTTCTACATAAAATTAAAATACTTACATCAAAACAATTCGCTTTTATGAAACAAAGTTAAACAGCTCTTCCTTGCTATTCACTAGTGAAACATATTACTGAGGTTATAATCAATAAGGAAACCATAATACAAATATTTCTAGATATGAGCTAGGCCTTTGATTTTGTGAAGATTGTTTAGAGATTGCTAGAAAACCTCCAAAACTACCAACTCCGAGGTAAAGTTCATGATTGGATAAAAAGCTACCTTGATAACCAAGAACCTCTAAAATTAAAAACAGCGTAAAATAATGTTACAAATCTACGCTGAGATCGAATAACTGTGGCGTCCCGCAAGGCAGTGTGCTGGGTACTAGTGGAATGTGAGTAGTAGAGGGTAGTAAAAATGTGAATTATACAAGCGATGAAGTACCTAATAAGATATCGTTACTAAGCGTCAAGTTTATATTATTTCTACGCCTTTTACAGAATATGCGATAATTTTATTTATAACACCTCATCATCATCATCATCATCATATCAGCCAGAAGACGCCCACTGCTGGGCATAGGCCTCCCCCAGTGATCTCCACAAAGGCCGGTCCTGTGCTTTTCGCATCCAGCTGGTACCTGCGATCCTTACCAGGTCGTCAGTCCACCTTGTGGAAGGCCTACCCACGCTGCGTCTTCCGGCACGTGGCCGCCACTCGAGAACTTTACTGCCCCATCTTTTACCCCATTACAGTTCTTGGGGGCATTCCGAGCATATAATTAGGTCGTCTGCATATCGTAGGTGATTTAGCTTTTCGCTATTGGTATTAACTGTAGTCCGTAGTTGTCCCAATCTAGTTTTCTAAATATCGTCTCTAGAACTGCTGAGAAAGTTTTGATGAGATTAAATCTCACTGATGGCCGCCTCTTTCTATTGGCGATTCCTTGCCTGCAGTTTTCAGTATAATGTGTGTTGAGCTTTCGGTATAGATTTTCATTATTAGTCTTATATATTTGCTCCATAGCCTCTCAGATGCATTCGTGATCCAGTGAGTCAAATTCCTTGTCAAAGTCCACGAAACTTGGTAATTTTTTTATTGTGTTCTTTGTATTTCTGGATGACTTGTCTTAGTGCATGTATATTATCTATGGTTGAGAAGTTTTTACAAAAAAAACAGCTTTCTTCTTCGGTTGGTTCTCATCTAGTGCGAGTGTAATTCGAGCTAGTAGGATATTGGAAAAGACTTTGTAGAAGTTTGACATTTTGCTTATTGGTCTGTAGTTGCTATAACTCCTTTCTCACCCTTTTTGTGTATGAGAACTATTGCAGATTTTGTCCAGTCTGTGGGAATATCTTCACTGTATTTAGTTTCGTTAAATAAATCTGTTAGTTTTGGGGCAATTATTGGCATTGTCGTTTTTAGTAAGTTTGTAATTTGGTCTTGACCTAGAGCCTTGTAATTTTTTTGTGATTATATTGCTTGCATTGTTTATACTGGTTTTCGATTCGAGTTCCTATTATTTTTTGGAATAATCAGTGGCAATCTTAATTATCTCTTATCTTTTGTTTGTATAGTTGATATCCTTGTCTTGAACCTCGGCCATTCATATTTTCTTGTGGTTTACTTCGTTATAAGCCTTCTTCACACCTCCAGTTTTCGTTATGTATTTTTGTAATGTGGTTTGTCTTTTCATATGCCTATCCTTCATGATACTTTCGTTTATTGGTTTGCTTCTTTCTTCTATCTTCCGACGATTGTTTTTATCTTTTGCTTGTAAATATTTTCACCGTTCTTCTCAGCTGGCCATCTCTGCTTACAAACTGCTAAAGATAGAGGAATATGGAGATTGTTGGAGGTGGTCTTTGTCAAGGGACAAGCTGTTTTTTTTTTTATAAAATCTTCATGCCCAAAATGGCACAGTGGCGGATTTAAAGCTAAATCATCAAATGTAACATATTCTGAGAAATAAATCATTGTATTTTATTGTAATAACAGGATTATTATTTCGTCGTTGTACTTTTTTATCTACGGCTTATAGTAAGAGCTGTTAATGCAAAATATTAATATTATTCGGCACTTGTCATTAGAATTGTTCTACTTCGTATATTTGTTTTGTATACCTATTAAATCAATTTGAATCGCATCAGTCCAATTTTTTTTTTGAAATCCTATTGTGTAAAGTATTTTTTGGAACCGGCTTACGAAGCCCTTTCAATTTATAGCCCATACAAGAGATTTCTGAAAAAAAACGTGTTGTGTCCATACAAAAAGAATGACGACGTCATAACTTGTCTAGGCAATGACAAAATTTTGGTGCGTGCGACTCAAATAGCAAGGACTTAGGGCCTCCCCACTGGAGGGAAGGTTATTGCCATAATCTCCACGCTTGGCAGGCGGGTTGGAGATTGCAGTGTTATAATTATAATAATTATAACGAGACTCTAGATCTTTTGCCTCGAAAACATTAGTCGCCTTGTACAACACCCACGAGTGTAAGGGGTTGGTGCTATTCTACTCTGCCGGACACCACACAGCCATCTAAGACTTCTATGGCTCGTTATCCAATATCAAAAATTAATTGGTTTCTTCACAATCAACTTTTATACGTACCTACGCCAGGAAGTAGGACAATCGGATTACAAAATAAACAAGACAGCGTGCAATATCTCGTCTTTTATTAATTTAATGAAATTAAGTAATTAATTTGAGGTATATGTTTACACTTGTTTTTTTTTGCGGGTAGACATTGCTTAAGAAGCATATAATTATTGAGACGCACTTTTGTAATTAAAAAAAAAAAAGTTTAATTAGATACCTTTGGTACATGGCATTTAAGAATTAATTGTTAGTCACTTAACCATCTGCTGCGCTAATAGAATCACTTTTTCCTGTGAAATTTCACTTTCTGAAGTAATCATTTCCACACCACTACAATGGAAACATCAACTAAGTTCTCCAACAAAGGCGACTTAAACAAGTTATTTGCTCGAATGACTAGTTTTCAAGAGCGTCTTGAAAGGCTTCTTTTCCATCGAGTGCTCCAACTGCAGCATCACCAGGCACCGGAGCTGTCCTCAGTGGCCCGGGAGTTCCGTGAATTTAAAGCCTTTGTTTGGCAAGTTCTTAAAAATATGAAAATTCAAAAGGAGCACTTGTCACTGGGTCAAGAGCGGCAGGAGGCATTTCTTCGGAGCAAAATACTACTGTTCCATGGCGTTCCTTAAAAGAAAGAGGAAAAGATAAGCGAGGTCATTGTGAATACTATAACTAATAGATTGCATGTGACAGATCTTACCGTTGGTGATCTGCAGTCCTGGGTGTCTCCAGAGAAGGCAAGCCTCGCCCTGTCTTGGTGCATTTTCGGAAACTGGAGCAGCGACCCTTGGTTTGGGACTCAAAGGCCTCCCTCAAGGACTCGGGAATCGTCATGTCCGAATTATTAACTAAAAAGAGACACGACGTAGGTATTAATGGCTGCACGAAAACACTTCGGGGTCGGAAGCTGCTGGTCAGTGGATGGCAAGATAGCCATTGTACTTCTAAATAAGCTGCGAAAGAAGATCGAGACCGCTGCCGAACTTCAAGAGTTAATCGTCAAATTCCCGGTGGCTAAGGGTGCTGAGCCGGATAAGCAGGCTGCCAAACCTAATCCTTTAGTGGAGTCGGCGATCCCTGCGAAGCCAACGGCTACTACTTCCAAACCAGCGGCTGCTGCCGTCGTGAAACGAACGAGAAAGAAGGGTGTTATCGTGTTAGTCAAGTTCGGCTCCCTTCATTTTGGTAGCTTAATCTTTTTTCAATTCTACACACATTTAAAGTTTTTATTTTTTCTTTACGGTAGTCACTTTTATAAATTGTTTAACTTTAAATGCAGGTCACTTTAAATCTTTTCTTCTTCGTTTTAGGTTGTAGCTTCCGCTTTGTAGCGATTTTGCCAAATACTAATGAAATGACATCACCACGTCATAAGAAATATAGCCAGTAAAATAAAAAGAGATGTACATTGAGTTCCCATAAATGACATACTAAAAAAAAGGAATAAAAAATTAAAACAACAACACGCACTACTTTAGTGCCTAACGATAAAACAAGCTTAAAATTACAGCCTAATTTTGTTTAATTTAATAAAAGCAGACAAAATACCAATCAAAGGAGTGCGTACCAAAGACAACAAATACTTTAGATCGCAAGGACGTGGAATAGGCACAACACGTTTCATTAGGTAAGATATCATAAAGCGAGCACTGAAGGTTAGAACAGCTAAAAAATATATGCTCCTTCGTCCAAACCAGACTCACAAAGCGAGTTGTCCCGAATGCGAAGTTTGCATAGAAAGACAGGAAAGCAGGCATAGCCAAGACGCATACGGCAGATGACAGAAGTAATAGTCTTGGAGGCCCCACGAAAGTGAAAAAACCAAGATTTATCAGGGACAGTTTGCTGAATGTCAAAGTAACGTTTGCCTTTAAGTAACTATGACAGCTCTAATTGTTTATCCCACTCTGTATACTAATCTGTTAGGGCCAGAGCGGGCAAATCATGACAATACAGTTTGTAACGATCCATGGATCCAGAGACTATGGCATCCCTGGCATGATGATCAACAGACTCATTACCAAGGATACCACAGTGCAACGGAGTCCAGGCCAGGACCACCCTGAGACTTTGAGCACTACAACGGAAAAGAGCGTTTGTAATTTTGAAAATGACTGGCTACTTAACTTTAGAACGGAATGGGTTAGACAAAATTGCTTCCAAACAACTACGTGAATACGAACAAATTATGAACTTATCAAGATTATGAGATTCGACATACAAAAGAGCTTCCAAGACCGCAATTGATTCCCCTGTAAAGACCGAGGGGAAAGGGGGACTTTTGAAACTTAAAATAATTTTATACCTGTGAAACCAGACAGCATAATTTGGAAGAGTACGTATAAAGTGTATACCAACCAGGCCAATCTTTGGCAAGTTTTTCATTTAACCTGGAATTAGCACACGGGCAATCCTTATCAATACCAAAATATAACATAACCTGCGGCAAAAAAATAAGGGAGTCATAAGGAGACTCAACGAGAGGGCTCATCGCAAACTGATAAAGAGGTGAAGGTAATTTTGTAAGCTTCATATAACTTTTAAGCAAACATGGAAGCTTCTTATGAGACCAATAACTACTAGAATCAACCAAAGCCGAAAGGGCTTGAAGCTTGGGATGCAAAGGATGCTCTGAGAATGAAGCAGCACAATATAAGAACCTGTACTCTAGATATTGCCTGCGGATACGAAGGGGTGGATCAACTAATAGAGCGTTAGTAGGCGAAAACGCGTAGCACCTATAATCACACGAAGACTTTTATATTGCAGCCAATCCAGGGAAACCAAAGCACCCTTGTCGCAAGGCTCCAAAAGAAATGAGCCATAATCAAAGTGACTGCGTATGATAGCATTATAAAGCAATGTCTGAGTATGCGGGTGAGAGCCCCACCAGACACCCGAGAGCGAGCGTAGAATATTATGATTTTTCTCACGTTTTTTAACAACATTGCAAAAATGTGATCTCCCTGACAAACGCGAGTCTAATGTTACACCCAGAAATTTTACATCAAATCGATCTGGAATAATAGTATCACCAATGGAAATAGAAAGGGAAGGTAGATCTTAGGGGCGGAGATGGATAAACCATGATTGGTTAACCACTCATCTAAGTAATTAACCGCAGCTGAGCGCCTAGTTGCATAAGCAGAAATTCATTTATCCATCGAATAGAGAACCAAATCATTAGAATACTGTAACACCTCACAAAGACTGCTCACTGAAATATTATTATTATATTTTGAGGAATTTTTCATAGTTTTTGCCCGATTTATTATTTTAAGTGCGTTTACGCCGTGTTGTTGACTTACATGAAAGTTGACATGTATGATAGGATTGTTGGGTTACTTCAGAAGTGTTCACATGGATGTTTAATTTACCCCGTTATTTAGGAATTTTTTGAGATTTACCCCGATTTATATTTTTAACGACATTTTGGCTGTGATTATGACGTTTCTGAAATTGGTCATGTATCAAGGGATGGTTGGGTTACTCAAGAAGTATTCACATGGATGAAAAATTTACCCCGTTTTTATGGAAATTTATAGAGATTTACCCTGATTTACATTTATAAGTGCGTTTTCGACATGTTGTTGACGTATATGAAAGTTGTAATGTATGGGAGGATTGCATGGTTTCTTAAGAAGTGTTAACATGGATGTTAATGTAATTTACCCCATTTTTAGGTAAATTTTTGAGATTTACCCCGATTTATATTTTAAAGTGTGTTTTGGCCACGTTGTTGACGTATACGACAATAGTAATGTATGAGGGGATTATTGGGCTACTCGAGAAGTATCTTAATAGATAAATAGTTTAATCCATTTTAAGGGAAATTTTTGAGATTTACCCCGATTTAGAATTTTAGTCGCATTTTTGGTTGTTTTTGACGTTTTTGAAAGTACATATTCGTGTATAAGGAGATTGTTGGGCTACTCAAGAAGTATTTACATGGACGAAACATTTACCCCGTTTTTTAAGAAAGTTTTTAGAGGTTTACCCCGAGTTATATTTTTAAGGGTATTTGGCCATGTTGTTGACGTTTATGAAATTTGTAATTTATGAGAGTATAGTTGTTCTATTCGAGGAGTGTCATCACAGATAAAAATATACCACGTTTTCGAGGAAGTTTTTTAAAGATTTTCCTGATTTATATGTCTAAGTTCGTTTTCGCCATGTTGTTGACGTATATGAAAGTTGTTATGTATTGGGGGATTGTCGGGTTCCTCAAGAAGTGTTCACATGGATGTTTAATTTACCCCGTTTTTAGGGAATTTTATATTAAATTTTTTAATGCAATATGGCTGTGATTTTGATGTTTATGTAGTTTGTAATGAATGAGAGTATTGCTGGGCTATTCGAGGAGTGTCCCCATGCATGAAAAATTTACCCCGTTCTTAAGGATTTTTTAGTGATCCGTGACCGTCCACTACCCAACCCAATCCTTCCCAACTCTACCTCTACTTTACCTTTCCCTACCCCTACCCTACATACCCTACCCTACGCTAATCCCTCCTTATACCACCCTCATCATCATCTCGGCGTAATGTCCCGATTGCGCCCCTGTGCAGCACGCGAGGGCCCAGGGTCCGCTTTCCTGCTATTCTTGGCCCACCTCGCTTATGGCTCGCATGTCATTCTTGACTACGCCAAGTCATCCCTTCTTGGGCCAGCCTCTCCTTCCCTTGCCCGGCGGGGGCGGCATGGCCAGACACTTGTTCCCCACATAACTCTTCGGTCTGCGCAAGACGTGGCTATACCATCGAAGGCGGCATTCTTGAAGGTCATTTGCTATGTTACGGACGCCAAGGCTACCTCAGATGTGGGCGTTTCGAAAGCGATTCTTCCGTGAAACTTCGCTCATCCATCGCAGCATCTTCATTTCCGTGACGCGCAGCTTCTTCTTGTGTCGCTCTAATAGGGGCCAAGTCTCGCTACCGTAAAGGAGAGCAGGTCTAATGATGGTCCTATAGACCCGTCCCTTCAGCTTTATCGGCATTTTAGGGGCACAAACTCCCTACGCCACCCTATCTGTAACATAGCATTTTCTTCCCTTACCCTTTTCTGACATACATATACTACATATCCCACATACTCGACTACTCCATTCCTACTCTACCCTACAAACACCCTATCCTACCTTACCCATACCCTATCCTACCATACTCATACCCTAATCTACATTTTATGATATCCTTCTCTACCCTACCCATATCCTATCCTACCTTACGCATACCCTAACCTACCCCTACGTTATCCTTCTCTACCCTACCCTACTCAACTTCTGCCATTCTATCCTACATATTGTACCCCTATCTACTCCTTACCTAATCATACCCTACAATAACCTACTCTACCCTAATCCTGACCCTACTCCACTCTATCCCTTTCCTACCCTACACCACTGTACCCCTTGCCAACCCTGCCCCCGTCTACCCCTTCCTTACCCAACCCTACTTCTACCGTACCCTTCCCTAACTATCATATCCTACCATATTTTACCCTACTCTCACTACTAGCCATAACCTAACCCTACCACATTCTACCCCTACTTTACTATACTCACAGCTATACTATATTCTATCATCGCATCGCTCGCCACCGACAGGGAGTTTATCCTCACAAGTTGGAGAAAAATTGGTAGCGAACTGTGCGGTTCCAAAAGAACTTCCTCCCACGCACACTAAGGTTGTGGAATGTACTACCTGTAGAGGTTTTCCTTGGAGAGTACAATATGGAGTTCTTCAAGAAAGGGGGTAAAAGGTTTCAAGGATTCAGCAACGCGTGGATGATGCCCCTGGTATTGCAAACGTTTATAGGCTGCGGTGATTACTTAACATCAAGCAAGCCGTAAGCTTGTTTGCCACCTTAGTGGTATAAAAAAATAACTCTACACCTTGACTACCCTACTCCTTCCATACATACCCTACATACACCACTATACCCTTCATCTAACCTAGGCTATCCTACTTAACTTCTACCCTACCATATCTTATCTTACACGACCTCTACCGGCTACACCTTAAACGACCCTTCCCTACACCATACTCTATCCCACTCTAACCCTTCTCTATCCTATCTTATTCTGCCTCCAACTTACTCTACCCCTACCTTACCCTACCCGTCCCCTACCATTCCCCTTCCTCTCTAACCCTTGCCTACCCTACCCCTCTTTACTACTTCCCTACCTTACGTTAACTTTACCCTAATTCTACAACTACTACCTTACCACACTCTATACCTATTCTCTACCCTACGCTATCCTACCCATCCCATACCTTAGTCTACTACCTTTTATCCCCGTCTACTCTACCCTACTCTATTTAGCCCTTACCTACCCCTTCCCTACATACCCAACCATATTATGATAGGGTAGGACTTAAACTACTCCAACCCTACCCTACTCTACTCTACCTCGTTCCTACCCGACCCCACATAACACCTTGTCTACCCCGTCCCTTCCACCCCTTCCCTACCCTAACCAACCTACCTTTACGCATCATTATGTTACACTACCCTTTCCCATCTTACATACCCTTCATATCCAACACATTGTACCAGTATCTTTTTTATCTCAGTTTTTATTTCAGTATCTACTCCTTCATCATACCCTACCCTATTCCTACTTCTACCCTACCCTAGCCTTCCCCGTCCGACACTTCCTTGCCCTATCCTACCCTACTGTACCCCTAACGAACCCTACCCTACAACTTTCCCATAAGTGTCCCCGTAAGTGTCCCATAACCATTCTTTCTCGGCTGTATGATAACCACGCACCTCTGAAAAGGGTAAAATTGCGACAAGCGCCCGCACCGTGGATTACGGAAGAAATTAAATCTTTGATGACGAAGCGTGACTATGCAAAGCGGCGCTTTAGAAAATATCCGACCAAGCAAAACCATGAACGTTATAAGTACCTCCGAAATTATTGCAGTCGTCAGTGTAGGGATGCCAGGAGACGCCATATTCATTAGTCGGTGAATGGATCAGCCCCAGCAAAGGTCTGGGCGTACCTTAGATCTCTAGGTATAGGTAAATCCCCAATGTCACTTGGTAGCTGTGTTGATCTTAATCCACTCAATCGCTATTTCTCTTCGCCACCTGTTACCTTAGACCCAAATATAAAGGCTTGTACTATAGCGCAGGTAAATAGTAAGTCACTCCCTCTGAGTACGTCTTTTTCCTTTAAATCTGTCACGGAGAAGGATGTTAAGAAGCATATACTTTCTATTACTTCTACTGCTGTGGGCAGCGACAACCTCTGTCCTCGTATGATATCCCTCCTACTCCCTGAACTCTTACCAATTCTCTGTCACATTTTCAACCATTCACTGGCAACGAGTTCTTTCCCGTCGGCTTGGAAACTTGCCGACGTTATCCCACTTCCAAGGACCTCCAATCCTTCTTCTTTTTCTGATTTCCGTCCCATATCCGTGCTACCATTCCTCTCCAAGGTCCTTGAACACATCATCTCCACCCATTGTCAGCTGACTGAGTACCTGTCTTCAAACTGTCTACTTTCCACTTTCCAATCTGGCTTTCGACCAGGTCACAGTACCGTCACAGCACTGCTAAAGGTCACCGATGACATCCGTCTTGCGATGGAGGATAAGTGTTTAACAATTCTGACTTTGCTCGATTTTAGCAGTGTTTTTAATTCTGTAGACTTTGATTTTCTTCTTGCTATTCTTCGCTCTCTTAATATCTCTCCTTCCGTGATAACATGGTTTGACTCATATCTGCGAGGTCGCTTGCAGCGGGTCCGCTCTGATGAGGTTTTCTCGGAATGGTGTGGTTTAGCTGCAGGTGTACCGCAAGGTGGAGTTCTGTCCCCTCTGCTTTTCTCGATTTTTATCAACACGGTTACCTCTGTTATCCTCTCCAAGTACCATCTCTATGCTGACGACTTGCAAGTTTACCGCCATTTTAGAATCACTGGCATTGAGGATGCTTTTAGTTGTATTAACGATGACTTAAAGCGCATTTGTTCCTGGGCCAAGTCTTATGGTCTGTTGGTAAACCCGAAGAAGTCTCAGGTTATGCTTATAGGTAGCCCGTATATGTGTCGTCGGCTTGGGTCGGACACGGTTATTCCCCAAATTTGTTACGATGGAATTTCCATTCCACTCAGCAAAAAAGCAAAAAACCTAGGTTTGATTTTAGAGCCCAATTTGTCCTGGGTGTCTCAGGTCAACGAGGTCAGTAAGAAGATGCATTTTTCGTTCCACTCTATCAAACATCTCCAAAGTTTTCTGCTATTGAAAACTAAAATCTCTCTTGCTCAAACTCTTCTTCTTCCTCTTCTAGACTATGCAGACTGTTGCTATCTGGATGCCACTGAGGAGCTTTTAAACAAGCTAGAGCGACTCCAAAACTTGTGCATACGCTTTATTTTTGGGTTACGCAAATACGACCATGTCTCAATATATCGATCCCAACTCAAGTGGCTCCCAGTTCGACTACGTAGGAATGCTCACATCCTTTCCACTCTTTATAATATCCTTTGTAACCCGTCCGCTCCTTTATATCTCTCTGAACGGTTTCACTTCTCCCGTCCACTAGACAAACCTTGTCGTCCCAGTGTACGAACCTCGTTAGCAATAGCTCCTCACCATTCCGATTTCTATTCCTACTCCTTCACTGTTCATGCTGCAGGGTTGTGGAACTCTCTGCCGTATGAAATACGTGATAGTAAATCTGTCGGTATTTTTAAGAAACGTGTAAAAGAGCACTATCTCTCTCTTGGTTCCTGAAAATGCAGAGTATAATGCCTATAGATAATTTGTAGGTATTTATGTATTTTATGTATTAGTATAAGATGTAGGTATATGTAGTTTATTATTTTAGTTTATTATGTGTGTATGTATATTTAGTTAGATATTGTGCATGTCTGATCTGCGACTACTTATCACATATCTCTTTGATAGGCCTGCTGTAAGAGATTTCTTTAAGAAATAAGTAGCGCCTGTTGTGTCATCTATAATTTTCCTCAAACTTTCATGTGTACAATAAACTGAAAATAAATAAATAATAAGTGTAAGCAATAAGTTGACAAAGATTTATCTTAATCAGTAGAATGCTGTGGCAACGCACAAACGAAGAAACAAACATTATTTTATATCATGAAAGGTTACTTTCGAAGGACAGTACCATACATTGAAAATAACCACTTTCCTGTACGTCTACTCGAGTAGATACATACGTTTTATAAACATGTTAGTTTTCTCTAAAACTCTGGACGTCTCGTGGACTCTTCCACGTTGTACACTATCAAAATAACGCGAGTTTTGACTGTGTTGTTTATATTGCTATGACTTGTAATAATGAAGTAGACTATGTCTATGACATGGGATCGTTCAAGAGGTATATCAGAGATCGATCTCCATATGCGACGGTGACCACTTTCCATCAGGTCCATCACTTTTCATGTCTGCCGAATAAAAAAAAAATAAAAAAAAATGTTATAAGCTTATAAATATCATCATGTTGGCGTTAATGTCCCGGTTGTGCTCTCCAGAACGAAGGCCCGGGGTCCGCCTTGACCATGATCCAGAAATTGGCGATCAGGTAATTACAGTGGAGCGACTACCATCTGACCTCCGTGACCCTGCTACCAGGGGAACCTGACCAGTTTGGATCATAGTTACATATTCAGTTGCCTGAATTTACAGGTTTCATCACGATGTTTTCCCTTAAAGTAAGAGCATCGGTTAGTATTCAACTAATGTACATAACACAGAAAAGAATTATTGGTACATGGCCGCACCGGGATTCCAACCCGGTACCTCTCGCTTACGAGTTGGATACTTAACCGCCCGGCTACCGACGCTCTCATAAATAAGCTTATAAGTATAGAAGGCGTAAGAATACCCTGTATAAGTATTTACTAGTTTGAAATTGACATTGTAACGTGTTGTTTTGAATAAAGATTTTGCCTTGTTTTATGACAAATATGACAGTTAACACTATTTACAATTTGTACCTCAGTTTGTTTGTGGATTCGGTGTTTAGGAAAGTTATCATTATGAAGTAGTTAAGTCGGTATGCTTCTTTTTCCCTTCCGTGACCCTACCCAAGATGTTGCTATACAGTAAAACTGTTAAGACTCTGATTTTTGGTAAATTTTGATTGACTTTATCACTTAGAGCCATTTCTTCCAGGCAATATAAGCGTATCTCAAGTGGCGTGCCGGAAATTTATCCCGTTTTTTGTTAAATTAGTTATGCAGTACAAGTATGATTTTTAGCGCGTTTTGACTGTTTTTACAATATGTGACTTACATGAAACAATTAATATTCGAAGCCAGTCTGATATTACCAGGGTGAAAATGAATTCCCCATTTCTTGGGAATAAGAGAATCAGCGAGAGGGTTGCATTCATACAGCCAGGACTTCTACAATTTTCTTTGGATCTCCGTTTTGATGACCAAGTTTAGCACAATAAACTTTTTTTGAGATTTGGCTACTAGCGATTTTATGTTTAGGCTATAAATTCATCAGAGTGACAACATGATGATGCCAATCTATATTTTATTAGACCTTTAGTAATGAGGTTTATGAATAAAGAATTTTAAAACACGTTTTAAACACCCAATGAGTGTTTTAGCTTATGAACGTTTTACACCTATATTACTATAAGGTATTTTTATGAATAAAGTCTGATATTACCAGGGTGAAAAAGAATTCCCCATTTCTTGGGAAAAAGACGTATCGAGGGTGACCGATAATAACAGACTAAATTATTAACACTTTTTAAGCGACGCCCGGCACTGTTTTC
Organism: Blastobasis adustella; assembly: GCA_907269095.1. Lineage (NCBI taxonomy): Eukaryota > Metazoa > Arthropoda > Insecta > Lepidoptera > Blastobasidae > Blastobasis > Blastobasis adustella. Next base: position 1,241,376 of record OU026120.1, read on the forward strand.
AAGTATTGCCAGACACAAAAATAATATCCCGTTTTTTGAGGAAAAGTTACAACATTAACGCTTCACAAGCATCCCCCCGCTGGCACTTAGCCCACGAGGCTAGCTTTGCTGGCCGAGAACAGAGCGAAACACTAGTTATTATTATAAGTATAAATGATATAAAGTAAAGGGCTCAGGGCCAATCCTTGAAGAAGACCCTTCCAAACACAAACAAAAGTACAATGCTGTATCGAGGTCTACAAAGAGGGCATTGGCCGGAGCAAAATACAAATTCATCGGTGGAATTGAAGAGAAACTAATCAGCTACCCCTCTGGGAGCCGTGCTTTTTGGTCTCTCTCCAAAGCTGTCGAGGGGAACTTTTGTCGGACCACCTTTCCACCTTTGCGCAAGCCGGATGACCAATTGGCCCACACAGCAAAGGAGAAAGCCGATCTCTTGGATAATCTCTTTGCTCATAACTCAACTCTGGATGATGGGGGAGCTGCACCGCCTACCATCTCTCGGTGTGAGGGCATCATGCCCGAGGTTCGTTTCACCCAAAAAATCATAAGACGTGTGCTTCTCTCCCTAGACATCCGGAAGTCCAGTGGACCTGATGGCATTCCGGCTATCGTTCTTAAAAAGTGTGCTCCCGAGTTGTCTCCCGTGTTAATGCGCCTATTTAAGCTTTCCTACACCTCAGGAACGGTGCCGTCTTCGTGGAAGTTAGCCCATGTGCACCCGATACCCAAGAAGGGTGACAATTCAGACCCATCAAATTACAGGCCTATAGCGGTAACCTCCTTGCTCTCTAAGGTGATGGAGCGGGTCATAAATATCCAGCTCCTTGGATACCTCGAGGATCACCAGCTGATCAGTGACCGTCAATATGGCTTCCGTCATGGTCGCTCAGCTGGTGACCTTCTTGTGTACCTAACACACCGGTGGGCTGAGGCTGTTGAGAGCAAGGGGGAGGCTCTGGCTGTCAGTCTTGATATAGCCAAGGCATTTGATCGGGTCTGGCACAGGGCACTGCTAACAAAACTCCCGAAGTACGGTATCCCCGAGGGACTCTGCAATTGGGTATCCAGCTTTCTGTCTGGGCGGAGTATCCAAGTCGTTGTCGGCGGATGCTGCTCCGATACCAAGAGTATTAATGCTGGAGTACCCCAAGGTTCAGTGCTGTTTCTTCTGAATATCAATGATATGCTGAATATTCCCAGTATTCATTGCTATGCAGATGACAGTACTGCAGACGCTCGTTATACTGGCCGTGCGAATGTCCCTCGTTCCGTGGTGTCGGAAAGCCGAATAAGCCTTGTGTCAGAGATTGAACACTCCTTGGAGCAAGTTGCTCACTTGGGCAGATTGAACCTGGTGGAATTCAACCCCTCTAAGACGCAGGTCTGCGCATTTTCCGCCAAAAAGGATCCTTTTGTCATGGTGCCGCAGTTCCAAGGAACATCCCTCTCCATCTCAAAAAGTATCGGGATCCTTGGTGTCGACATATCAGACGACGTACGGTTCCGAAGTCACCTGGAGTGTAAGGCTAAACTAGCTTCGAAAAAACTTGGTGTGCTTAACCGGTCTAAGCGATACTTCACCCCAGAACAGCGTCTGTTGCTGTATAAGGCACAGGTGCGGCCACATATGGAGTATTGTTCCCATCTTTGGGCCGGGGAAACCGCCGACCTGCTTAATCACTTGGATTCTATACAGGGGCGCGCCGTACGAATTGTCGACGATACCGTACTGATAGGCAAGTTAGAACCACTGGCTGATCGAAGGGACTTTGGCTCCCTGTGTGTGTTCTACCGGCTGTACAATGGGGAGTGTTCTGAGGAATTATTTTATCTGGTGCCCACAGCACAATTCCGCAATCGCACCACCCGCCGTGGGCTGGGTACTCATCCCCATTACGTGGACCCTCTAGTGGTGTCCACGCGAAGATTCGAAAGAACGTTTCTCGCTCGTACGATTCGGATGTGGAATGAGCTCCCAGCAACGGTGTTTCCTTTGGTCTATGACATGGGATTGTTCAAGAGGTATATTAGAGGTCTCCTTAGAGGCGGGCAACGCATTGGTAGCACCCCTGGTGATGCTGATGTCCATAGGCGGCGGTGACCACTTTCCATCAGGTGGCCCGCATGCCTGTTTGTCTGCCGGAAAAAAAAAAAAAAAAAAAAAAAAAAAAAAACAATTTTCGAAGATGGCAAGGCTTCACCATTATAACGGAAGAGAATCGTTCTAGCCATGAGTGAGTTGGAAATAAACCGAACGAATTTTATGGGGACACCTACTTAAAGCAGTTTCTGTCTAAGAACCGGAAGAAGGTCACTGTCATAGGCAGCAGAAATATCAAGAAAAACATTAACTAACGACTCTTGTCTAGACAGAGCCAACCGAGTATCGGTAACCAAAACACTAAGACTGTCTATCGTACCCATACCCTTCCTAAACCCGAACTGATTTTTAGGGAAAATGCCCTTACTTTCTAGGAGCCATTCCAAACTCAGCTTGATAAGGTGCTCCATAATCTTCCCCAAGCAAGAGGAAAGAGCTACGGGGCGATAACTCGATGGGCAGCTGGAATCCTTGCCTGGTTTTAATAATGGAATGATCACCTGGGTGCACCAACAATCCGGAGGAGACCCAGACTCAAAAATGCAATTGAGTAGATCCAATAAGTAGGACCTGGCTAAAGCACCCGACTTAACGACAAAGGAATAGGGAATATTATCGAAACCCGGAGCAGATCCTTCAGGCTAGAGAACCAAGTTTAGCTCCTCCAATGTAAAGAGCTTGTGGCGAACATACAAAAAAAATTATTAGACCATACCCGCTCAAGCGGTTGCACTTGGGCAACCGCCTTACAATTTGGCGAGAAACGCTCCGCTTGTGCCAAATCTTGTACCAAACGCAAGATGCACGAGAACAAAGGACTGGAGCGCGCAGTGGCGCGCGGCCAATCACGAGGCGCGGCTGTTACTAGCCGCTGCCACTATGCGTCCGCGCAGATCGACACACCGCTACTGGAGTTTGACGCATTCGCTTATGTACGATAAATTGCTTACTCGCTGTTAATTTTTGCTTTTGTATTGGATTTATAATTTAACTAAATTTTAACTCGGAAATTATTAATTTCCATTCAGTGTTTGCCTCTCGTCAATTACCTATCTAGCCTTCAGCAAATTACTAGCCTACACTTCTAGCCTGCCGCTTATTGTTATAATTGCCTTATGCAATCATAACAGCTCCATTTAACGATATCACTGAGCTGTTGCTCCAATAATGAACCAGAGACAACTGGAGAAAATTGGAGGGATTCCTCCTGTGTAGGAACCCAAGGGGGAGCAAGCCTACTTGCAAACCCGTCGAACCAAGAGTCGCAATTAAATATTTCGATAATTTTATTGTTTGTATATCGTGTCAATTCACTCCAAATCGATGACAAAACAATGACATTTGATATTTTCTTCTTTGTTTTTCTGTTGCGTTTTGTTCATATAAAAGCATATTTTATTTTTTGGCCTAGCGTCACAGCAATGTCACCGGTATTTGTGTATGTTGTTTTGATATTGTGATGACATTGAAATGTATTTTAGTTAAGGCATGTAATGCTGCGAATACAGAATGCTGCGGTGAGTGACTGTGATAAAAACAAAATATTATTAGAGTTCAATGTAATAGTAGCGTGAAATGAGCTTTTAGTTTATTGTGTATTTATTATTTATAAATTTATATTGATATATTTAGTATTATTTAAGTAGGTAGTTTATATTTATATATATTGTATGATTAGCCCTCAAGAAATTCATGTTAGATTTTTCTCCTGCTCTTCTTCTGCTGACAGTTTTCTTAGTGCTGACTCTGATAATGACGATGAGGGTGCCACAAGTCCTTGTGTGCATGATCAGTTGAAGGCTTCCCTTTCCAGATTCCCAAACAACTTTAATGTTGTGCACATAAATTCCCAGAGCATTCCTGGCGACTACACCCATTTACTGGCATCCTTTAGCAACAGTCCTGTTGATGCGGTGCTTATTTCGGAATCTTTCCTAAGACCTTCTCTCCCCCCTTCTCAATTTACACTCCCTGGTTTTACAATATTTCGCAATGACCGGACGGGCAAGGGAGGTGGTGGTGTCGCTATCTATCTTTGTGAAGATATTTTATACACTGTTGTCAGTGCATCACCAAACCCGTACTCGTGCTTAGCTGAATATCTGTTTATTGAAATAACGCTCCGTCATAAAAAAATAGTTGCTTGCCGTGTTTTATAGTCCCTCTTTGTATATAGATTATTTTAATTCTCTTGACAGCTTTCTTTGCAATCTCTGTCCCAATTATAATGATATTCTCCTTTTAACTTTTTACCGGAACTTTAATACATACTTGCTCAAAAATGACGGTCGCTCCAACAAGTTACAGACTCTCTTGTCCTCGGTCAATCTGCATATACTCCCACTTTATGCAACACATCATTTTCCAAATTGTTCCCCTTCTCTTCTTGATCTAATGATTACTTCTTCTCTCGATAAAGTTGCTATTGGCAAATTTTCCGCCCCCTTCTCATATCATGATTTAATATTTTTTCTTTTAAATACAACCCCCCAAACGTAAACCACGATATTCCTTCTGCCGTAGTTTCGGGAGATTAACTTGTAGAAGTTGAAAAGTGACGCAGCGAGTATTAATTGGACTCCAGTTCTTAGTGCTGATCTCAATGACTTAAAGGTTGAAAAATTTAACTTCATTCTTTCTCGGCTGTATGATACACCACACACCTCTGAAGAGGGTAAAATTGCGACAAGCGCCCGCACCTTGGATTACGGAAGAAATAAAATATTTGATGGCGAAGCGTGACTGTGCAAAGCGGCGTTTTAGGAAATATCCAACTCAAACTCTTCTTTTTCCTCTTCTAGACTATGAAGAATGTTGCTATTTGGATGACACTGCGGAGCTTTTAAGTAAGCTAGAGCGACTTCAAAACTTGTGCATACGCTTTATTTTTGGCTTATGCAAGTACATCCATGTCTCAAGATATCGATCCTAACTCAAGTGGCTCCCAATTCGACTACGTAGGAATGCCTTATAACCCGTCCGCTCCTTTATATCCCTCTAAACTGTTTCATTTCTCCTGTTCACAAGACAAACATTGTCGTCCCAGTGTACGACCCTCATTAGCAATACCTCCTCACTGTTCATGCTGCAAGGTTGTGGAACTCTCTGCCGTATGAAATACGTGATAGTAAATCTATCGGTATTTTTAAGAACCGTGTGAAAGAGCACTATCTCTCTCTTGGTTCCTGAAAATGCAGGGTACAATGCCTATAGATAATTTGTAGGTATTAATGTAGTTTATTGTATTGGTTTATTATATGTGTAGGTATGTATATTTTGTTAGATATAATGGGTAGTTATATATTATTATTGTGCATGTCTGATCTGCGACTACTTATCACATATCTCTTTGATAGGCCTGCTGGAAGAGATTTCTAAGAAATAAGTAGCGCCTGTTGTGTCATCTATAATTTTGTATTGTTCATCAAACTTTCATGTGTACAATCAACTGATAAATAAATAAATAAAATTCATAATTTAATGAGACCCACATAAAAAATTTTTCGAGCCAACCCATTAATGTAATTTACTTCGTACGTACATTCACATTTGATCAATAATAATTTCACAGAACTATTTCCTAAGTAATTAGGTGGTGAGTTACTTTTTATAGCGTCTCCAAGGTGTAAAACACTACCAATAATCTTAAAAAAGAACTATGTCTATGAAATTTCTCCAAAATGTTATTTTTGTGGAAAATATTTTTTGTATTCACAGAAATTTTTGGATGTTCAAGCCTTGGGCAAAAGTGATGATTATATTGCGTACGATATTAGAGTTGTGCGTGATGTCATTTTGCATTGTAAGCTATTATCGCGACCACTCGGCAACAATCACAGATCTAGTTCTGTGGTATTCTGCTTTTCTAAATTCTTTGCTGATTATAACATTCCCAGGCTTTTATTCGCCACTATTCAAAAAATTTCTTGACAAACTCAATGAAAACCATTCAAATTTCGAAAGTGAATGCAACTATAAAATTAATAACAAAATAACTATAAGATTATTTACTGGTCTCATAATGTTATATTCGTTGATTAAATTAAGTGCTTCAATTTATTTAGAGTTTTTAGACAGCATTTTTGACGAAAGTGCTGTAGTAAGCGTGATCTACGCGTATTGTTCTTTGCGCAACAATTCTCAGTTCTTCACACTGTTCGGCATGCTTTTCGTTATGTCTGAGCAGCTCCGATATGCCGTGTGCACCATGGATGACTTTAGCATTTCCATGGTACAATATGATGATAAAACGATAGTCAAAAGATTTGACACGTATAGAAAAGTATACTGTAATATCAAAGATACGGCCGATTTACTTAACACAATGTTCGGAATGCAGGTATCTATTATCAATAATCACAATAAGTTTTGTCCGTTGATACAAATAATCGATGTACTCGTATGTAGGTAATATAATAAAAAGATAAGCAAGTAAGAAAAAGACAAGAAAAACATCCTCAGAAAAACGTTGACCGTGCCTAAGTAATAACATGAACTTGTTGTACTTCTTTAAAGTTGGTATACTCCAGATTTGTGTCACATTGGTGAGCTTCTTAGTATCCTTAATATCGCTATGCTCGAAATTTATTTACTTGATCGACGTAGAATTTAAAACATTTCCTTAGAGGTTCTAACCAATATTACAGGAAACTTTACAACTTTTTTTTTTGGAAATGTTATTACCTTAATTGTGGAATCTACTATAAAAAGGTAGATCATCTGGTGGACCATCTGGTGAGGGTCAAATTACATCGGACAGTTATGTGTAGTGTAAGACAGATAGTTGATTTCTTTGGGGCTGTGTTCAGCATCAAACCTGTTTCGTTTTTAATGAAGACGTCGACGTTTATATTTATATTGCAGATAAACTTCATGATTGGAACAATGATACTCAGTTATATTTCATTTTTGTACGAGTTCGTGACTAAGAGTGTTAAGGTGAGATTGAGAAAATTATATTTATTCTGAATATATTCGTTAAGATATGGTTCTAGTAAAAAAAAATTGTCTTTTCCTACTTTGTTAGTTCAAATTTTAAACCTATTCATAAATAAATATAATTTGTTATGTTTTGAAACTTGCAAGTCAGAACAAGTGACAGCAAAATATGTCAAGAAAAAGCGACAGCAAGCTATTTTGTTTCTCTTTATTTGATAATTTTTACTTGTTCCTGCTTCATAAATGAGAAATCCGCCTGCCAGCATAATATAATAATTTGTGTGAGACAAAAGAAGCATTATTCGAACTACAGTCCCCCTCTAAATAGATCTGCTGTTTAGAGAAGTAGAACAATGTGACTTACGTCTTTAGTAAAAGCAGTCACATACCTATAGAAATAGCCAATGATTGTATTGTTATAAAGATTTTATTTTTACTAACAAATGTCGTTATTTAGGGCGAATTGACGCTCCTGACTGTATTACTATATGCGTCGACTGTGCTGCTACTGTTTATCGCAATGGTTGTACTGTCCTGGGCCTCAGGACGTATCTACGCAAATGTGGAAAACTTGAGAAGGAAGGCTTGCCGATTACTCCTTAAATCTCTGATGTGTAAGTAGCCTTCAATGATCTAATGACTTTATTATAATTTTGTATAGTTTTCAAACAACACAATAAACTTGGACCAAAATCGGAGCCCTGGGGAACGCCTGCAACAACCACTTCCAACTCCAACCGACTATAAAATTATATTTCTTTCTCAGATGACAAAGTGCTTTGCTATGAGTACGCCAAGAAACTGATGCGCGTGGAAGCGGCGGGACTGGTGTGCGTGCGCGCTTTGGGCACTATGCGCATGGACATGGCACTCGTGCCCAAGTGCGCAATGTTATGCGCGTACTACACCGTAGTTGCCTTGCAGTTCAACAATATTCTATGAAAATTATTATTAGAGTTACATCATAATCAATTAAGCTTTTGACCCACTTTCCGCCCGGCATTCAATTGATCTGAAATTTGGTACACCTATGTAACTTGGATTAATGCTGTATTTATTTATATGGTAGGTTTAATTACCTAAGCAAATTATAATTTTGTATTTGCATTGTAATTACATACCCTCTTTAAGTAAACTGTTGTTCTTCTTTTATTGCAAACCCATCTGCCACAATTGATGCAATAAAGTTTATTCTATTCTATTTTGAGGTCACGATGTTGTAGTTTCTTGTTTTTTTACTAGTATTTACATTACAATTTTGTATCTGGCAATAGATTGCACGGGACTATGGCAAGAAACCTGACGGGATGTCTATGATACCGTGGAGGATGGGTCGCCCGCTGGTGTGTTACGCCACGTGCGCCGACACACTAGTTGCGACCTATCTTCCGGCAACTGCCAAACGAGCTGGCGCGGCGGCTGAGATACGTGAGCGCTCGAAGGTGGGCAAGTACAAATGTCTCGGCGCCCAATACGACTTTGTCGTATTTGGTGGCGAGACACTGGGTCCGTGGGGCCCGGGCGCACGCTCGATCTTCAGGGAGCTTAGTAAGCGGATCAGGGATGCGACGGGTGACCCCCGTGTAGCTTTCTCGCGCAGCGGATTAGTACCGCTATCCAGCGCGGGAATGCCGCAGCCATGATAGGTAACTTACCGCGGGGCCCTGGCTTTTACATCTTTTTTATTTTAGTTTAATAAAATAATAAAATATTAAAATAAATAATAAACTATAAGGTTTTAGTTTTGTCAATTTTATATGTATTAGTGTATTATTTTAGGATTTTAGATGTAGGTATTAGAGTTTTTTTTTATTATAACTGTAAATTTTTTATGTGTAAGAAAAAACATTCAAAATCACAAATTACAACAGTTTAAAAAATATTCTGTTTAGCGGGAAAATAATTCCAAATGTACGCAATCACAACCACAGACTATGAACAGATCACAAATATAAACAGGAAATTTTGAATTTGTTAAAGACATTTAGGTATTCAGCCTACATTTCACCGTGTCACGGCGCCAGACAAAAATTAAAAAAAAAAGTGTTGCATAATGATTAAAAAGTTATTTTTCGATACAGCTGTAATGAAAATAGTATGGGAAATGCTGTATCGAAAAGTAATTTTTTAAAATTTTATAGACTGGCGGCAACTGTTTTCAAATGTGTAATTGGAACATTACGCTATGAGTATAGATAAAATACTTAAAGAGAATCAGTACAGGTTTCAAAAGGGTAAATCTACATCTTCCACGTTTTTTGACATCAGCAAAGCATTCGACTTCGTTTCACTCAAGAAACTGCTCGACAAATGTGAGCGTTACGTAATACGGGGGTCAGCTCATAAATGGCTTGAGAGCTACCTAAGCAACAGAAAACAGTATGTTGAAATAGCAAAGGTGTCTAATATAGAGCGCAGAGCGTACAGATCCTCAATGGAACTAAATAAGGCTGGGGGACCCCAAGGCAGGGTAGTAATTTATGGCCATTATTATTTTTTATCTATATTAATGATCTGCCAGATGTAACTGAGTATGACTGCACCCTATTTGCTGACGACATCTCAGTGGTAATACCGTGTGAAGTAGTTAATAATGATAATGATGAGGTTAATAAAACAGTACATGATATAATGCAATGGCTTAATGACAATAATCTTAAAGTAAATTTGAATAAGACAACCTATGTACAATTTATAAATAGAAATGACTAGAAAAAGGATTTAACTGTATTAACGAATAATCAAATCATTGAGGAGTCTAGTGAAGTTCCATTTCTGGGCATCTGGCTTAAGGATGGGCTATTCATATTTCCAAATTGTGCAATAAAATAAAATCATTTGCGTATGCACTTTGGCGGCTCTCAAGAGTTTGCAGTAAAAAAATCGCTTTGCAGGCATATCACGGTTACGTGTGCTCCGTTTTGAGATATGCCATCATCATATGGGGCTACTCATCTCACATAAGTAAAGTACTGCTTTGCCAAAAACAATGCATTAGAGCCATTTGTGATGTTAACTCATTAACATCTTGTAAACCCCTATTTCGACATCATAATCTGTTGACTGTCCCGAGCATGTACATTTATGAAATATGTGTGTTTGTTAAAAGTTATCCTCAATTATTCACCAAAGTCTCAGAAACTACGACTTTCAATACAAGGTTCCCAGATAGATTAGTGGTACCTACTCATTCAACCCCACTCTATGATACAAACAGCTATGCAATGGCAATTAAAGTATATAATAGCCTCGATAGTAATATGAAACTATTGCCATTGAACATGTTCAAACACAAGTTAAAAAAGTGGTTGATTCAAAGCTGCTTTTACAGTATTGAAGTGATTTTTGAGGCATTTAAGCGCCGGTAAGTACTTAGAACTACCTTTCAATTAATACAACGGACAGTTTAGATGGATATTTTCATATAAGGCGTCTTCGTACGCTAAATAATGTGACACCAATATGATTAACAAAGTACAAAATAATAAGTAGACTCACTTGCTTCTCGATCGTTACAGGAAAATAGCACGCCAAAACATATTTCGCTTGTCGTTTGGGAAGAGTCAAAATGGCCATAAGCAATATGAAATCGGTCTGAAGTGGTCATGACGTAAGGAAATGCTGCCAGTGTAATATTAGTGTTTGGTTGCTGCTTTAACGTTGTTTCTTATTTTGACGTTTAAAATTAGCATAATTGTTATGACATATCTATTTATCTTCGTCTTAATTAATTGTTGTAAAAGACTCAAATCACTTAATTTAGTATTTAGAATGACATATTTATTTTGTAGATTAATGATTACTTATGAAATTTGTTACCTACGGACATTTTGATATTTACTAGATTAACCAATTACTTTAAATATTGCATGCCAGATTCTGGTAAACTGTGAGAAGCAAGTACCTATCTTATGGTAAAATCTTTTTTATACTACATTGTGAAGCAATAAATAATTCATAATTCATCAAAATAAAGTAAATATTTCTTTCCAGAAATGGGCAGATACCTGTTGTGTTATATTTCTGTATGTTTTTAATACTTTAGTAGTTTATAGAAATAGAAATAGAAATAGAAACATTTATTTACACACAATAACACCACAAACACATAACATAATGGCTCAAAGGGGATGAATCACCGACCTCCAAAAAGGTATTTTTGAGGTCGGCGGTTCGACTCCAGAGCCGTAAAATAAACAATTAGAAAAAAAGAAGATTAAGAAAAATAAAAAAAGTGACAACAATGCACAAACAATACCATTAATTACAAACAACATGAAATAAGTAAACGACAACTAGACAAACATACATGAATAGAAGAAAAATTTTGAATAGAACCGTTGCATGTGGATGTGGTGTAGCGTGTAAAAGGGACCTCACTCAGCTTCATGCCCTGGCGGAGACCAGGGCGCTGGTTTTCAGTGAGACCTGCTGAGTGAGGCACGGACGAAGACGTTTTAAATAGATACGACATGTGGAGTGTAAAATACGTGTTTAGTGTAATGTATTGTATGGATGTATTGGCCGCAACGAAGAGTCAACAATACAAAAACGACTTATGTATCTAACCTATTAGGACTAGAAAAATAAAAAAATAAAAATTGGTAAAAGGTAATTATTGTGTCAGGTGAATATTAATATTATAATTGTATTGGATTTTGTCAAGCTATTGAATAAAGTAAATGTGAATGAAAGTTTTAGAAAAATAATATAATTATGTCAAACTTGCATTTTCAGATATCTTTATCTACCTACCTATGTCTAAGCAAAAACACTAAAGCAACTCACATTAAAATGACTTGGAACATACCCATCAAAGACACTTCTGGTATTGGTAATCCTTTGCACACCCAATGCGAAACGACCCAGCCAACGCCCCGCTGTGAGTCTGCAACCCTTGTGGTAAGTTGAATATTTTATATTTGCTTCTTTTGAATGTCCAATAGCAATATTTTGAGGTGTTTTCTAAAAGTAAACAATGATTGCAGACTACGCAGAGGCGGCGGCAAGTCATTCCAACATTTGGTGGCTGCAAATTTAAATGACCCACGAAATGCGGTCGTTCTGTGGCAAGGCAACACCAATGAATACCGAGAGGCTCTGGTGACATTTTGGATATCGCTAGTCCACAAAAGTTTATCAGCGAGATATGGTGGTGTCCTGTAACGAACTACTCCAAACAGGAGATTGGCTAGGTGTAGCTCTCTACGGTATTGCATTTTCAGTATATCAGCTTTATTCAAATATGGAGTGACATGCGTGCGGGGAGGAATATGAAAGTAAAACCTGGCGCATGAGTTTTGCATCTGCTGTATTCGTTTCTTTGTCCTTGCCAGCAGTCGAGGGCCATAAACAATGTCCATGTAGTTCAGCTTGGAGAGGACAAGCGCGTCGCAAAGTTGAATCCGTACCTTGGTATTAATAAACGGTCTGATTTGGTACAACACCTTTAACCTGTAAAAACATTGGCTTAGCACATTTGAAACATGTTTTTCGAAGCGAAGTTGCTCATCCAGAGTCAGCCCTAGATTTCGCGCCTCACTGACACGCTGAATGGGTTCGCCTTGAATTTGCTCTATTGAATTTTTTGCCGCAATTTTCTCAATTTGCTTTCCGCTACCTAGGATCATAAACTTGGATTTGCTACTGTTTATAACTAGTGAATTCGATTTTGCCCATTTGGCTATATTATCCAAGTCTTCATTTAGCCTTATGATTGCCGAATCCACATCACCAGTACTACAGGGTATATAAAGCTGCAGGTCGTCGGCATAGATGTGATAAAAGCAATGCCGAATGACCCTTGTGATATCGGCTGTGTAAATGATGAAGAGTATTGGTCCTAAAATCGATCCCTGGGGAACGCCCCTCATAACAGCGGATTGTCCAGATTCATGCACCACACCATCCCCATCCATTGTTTCAACGTGCTGTTTACGGTGCTCGAAGTAACTGGCAAACCAGTTCAATGTTTGACCACAAAAACATCAGTAGAGAAACATCAATGCTATCAAAGGCTCGGGAAAAATCAAGGAGAGCCAAAAGAGTCCCCTGACCATTGTCTTGCGCTTCCAAGATGTCGTCGACCACTTGAGCCAAAGCCGTGCAAGTGCTATAATGTCTTCTGAACCCCGACTGCACCACGGGCAATATGTCATTTTCCTCCAAGTACTTACGGACTTGGTCTCCAACAACCTTTTCTAGAATCTTGGAAGCGCAAGGCAACACACTTATAGGTCTCAAGTCGCTCACCGTGGCCGGGCTACCGCTTTTGGGCAATGGCCTGACTATTGCATGCTGCCAAGCGGTGGGGAATTGACCAGTTTCAATGGAGGTATTGATGACAGAAGTGAGAACGGGCAAAATGTGTGGTGTCATCATTAACAGCATATCCAAGGATATACCATCAACTCCAACCGCGTTAGACTTAAGGCTTTTCAATGTTTTGTAAATAGTCTCCTCTGTCACCGTCCTCAACCGAAACTGATTAAGGTTACCGCAGTGGGTCTTGAAGTACTCAACTTTCAAACTAGAGACATCCAGACTGCCTGGAACCTTTAAAAAGTGATCGTTAATTGTATTTGGATCCTTCAGTAGATGGTCAGGTACTTCGCCAACGCTTCGAATCCTAACGTTACGTTTTATGTGAGACCATAAGCTACGCGGGTTGTGTACGTTAGGAATTGACATAAAAATCATAGTAAGCACGCTTTTCCCTCACTAGCGCCTCGTCAACAACCTTTTTTAATTCTTTGTAATATCTAAAATGTGTATCTAGGCCAGAAGAACGGGCGCGAGCATGGGCCTCGTCGCGTTTTGACATCATTTGTTTTATGTTGTACGTGATCCACGGGTATTGATGGTCTTTTATTCTACGATTTTTTTGCGGGGCGTGTTTGTTAAATAGCAAGAGAATGCATTGATTTAGATAAGTCACCATATCATCGACTACTTCCAGTGAGGAAATATAATTCCAGTCAATTAAAGCTAAGTCGGCATTGAACTGTTCTAAATCCACTGATAATATGTCCCTACGTAATACATTAAATGGTGTTAATTTGGGCTTACTAATATTTACTTCACAAGTAAGAAATGCGTGGCTGCCAAGATCCCTCACATAATCAACCCCGACCTCACGGACCTTAAGATCGGTGGCTATTACATCAATTAATGTCGCACTCGTATCTGTAAAGTGTGTTGGCTGAGTGACACACTGAGAAATTCGAAAACAAGAAAATAAGCTTATAAGTTTTTTTGTGTTTGTGGTATTAGGCTCTAATAAGTTGATGTTAAAGTCACCTAGCAGTATTATATTATTTGCCCACGAAAATGCGCTCAGTGATTCCGTAATTGCATCGATAAACGTATCGACGCTCAGCCACGGCGGCCGGTAGGCAGTCCCAACAACAATGACGGTCCCGCGCACAGACAGCCGCAGCCACATTTGTTCGACTTGGGGCGCGTCGGGATGGACCAAAGTGCGAGCGTGTACTCTGCGCGCAACGTAGAATCCAACGCCGCCTCCGCGCGAGCGCACGTCATTCGATCGCGGAATATGCCGCAGACGATAGTTCGGCACCGCCGGCGCTCTGGCGGTTTGGTTGTCCCGCAGCCAGGTCTCGTTAATCGCCATGATGTCGACCCTGTGACGGTCCATAGCCACCAAGAACTCGTCGTGTCGTGTGCCTAGTGAACCCGCGTTTAGCAAACCTAACTTTAGTCGTTTGTTATTGAATGTTGATAATATTTGATGCGGGTGTGAGAGAATTCGATTTATAGTAACTGCATTTGATCGTCAGTGAATTAGATAACTGTTGGTTTGAATGTGTAGTGCGATTGGTGTCGTGTAAATTATGTGTATGACTGAGTGGGTAGTGTACGTATATAGAAAATGAATTTAGTAAGTAGGGCAATTATATATAAATATATATAAAAATACATAATAGGGCAATTATAGGTTATAAGCTTTGGACGTGTTAATAAGATGTGTAGGTTATGGGAATGTTTTTGATTGTAAGTATGAATGTTGATAGTAGTGAATGGGTAATGTATATATTGTGTGATTATGTAAATATGAAATATAAGTTGATTATATAGTGTGTGATGTTTATAATTACACATGCAACGGCACTGAACAACAAA
Organism: Blastobasis adustella; assembly: GCA_907269095.1. Lineage (NCBI taxonomy): Eukaryota > Metazoa > Arthropoda > Insecta > Lepidoptera > Blastobasidae > Blastobasis > Blastobasis adustella. The sequence continues at coordinate 1,256,560 of OU026120.1, forward strand.
AAGTATACGGTAAAAGAAATAGACGAAATACAACAAACAAATATAGTTCCGCGAAGATAGTAGATAGTAGTTCCGAGTAGATAGTAGTTCCGAAGCGTTGGCATTAGGGCTTGGGGTCGATCTTAGAGAAACCAACGCAGCCAGCCCCAAAAACACGCAAAATATCTGGCTCAGAGCGAATGCGATGGCCTGGATCACCTTGAGCCTTACGCGCGTAGATTCGGCCCTCCCGTGTCCAGACGTATCTCCATTCTAGAAGGCGAGCCGACTCCCGCGCCGCGTAGAGAAGTCGCCTGTTTTCCTTCGTGAGCCGCTCATTTATATAAAAGCGCGCCGGGTTAGATGCGACGCCGACGCCCTCTGTGGTAGGAGAACGTCGCACCCGCGCAGCCCTTAGCAGCTCGTCCCGTAGGGACCGGCGCGCCAGCCGCACCGCGATCGGGCGCGGGCGCACCGCCCCGCCAGCAGCCTCTCGGATGGCCCCTACACGCTGGCAGCTCACGAGGTCGCGCTCGTCCAAATGAAGCCCAACTTTCGCCGCACACCCTAGCACAATGTGAACAACATTTTCCCCATTAGCTTCTGGGACTCCGCTTATATCAACGTCGTTCCCAAGGGCATCCTGCTCGCGGTCCGATAGGTCTATCTTCAGCCGGGCGATGGTTGCCTCGAGCGCCTGGACGGTTTGTGCTGCCGCCTCGTCCTTCATTCGCTTCTCCAAAGCGTCGATCCGCGACTCCACGGCATCCACTCGCCCGTCACAGCGTATCACCAGTGCCTTTAGCTCCACGACGTCGGTCCTTAGCTCGCGAAATTCCTGCCGTGCCTCCCGGATCTCATTACGTAGCTCCCTTAGCTCCCGCAACACTGACCCCTGCATGTCGTGCACGCTGGTGTCCACCCTTGACGTGTCCATGTATGTCGTGGCGTCTAGAGGCGTACTCTCCAACGCACCAGTATCCATGGCCTCCACCATTGAAGGTGCTCCATGTTGAACGGGGGTACTAGCCTTTACGGGGTTTTTATCCTGGCACTCCGGGCACCGCCAGGACTCGCACACCTGTACTCCCGCAGGCACACTCACACACTCCCGGTGGCTCGTACGCTGGCATCTCGAGCATGCCACCGCCTCCGCTGCTGACAGGAACCTCCCGCACGCATGACACTTCACAACCATAGTGCTAAAATATGTTTATTAACTAATTTTCGCAAAACAGCTGATTAATAAGTTTATGTTTATATGTGTGGGTACCCGCAGCAAGGTCAACGAACTGCACTATTTTAACTGATGGTGTTTTATTATATTATGCTTTTATTTAACACTAGAACTTTAATACCACCCAATTGTCTGTACTATTTAATGTATTTAACAATAAATATATAAGAAAATATGCAATTTTGTATTTTTTAAGACACAATGTATACACAGTGTATGAGTAAGCGACAACGTCCGTGACGTCACTCCAGTTTGTCGTTCCGCCCTGCTTATACGAAATATTGTCCAGGCATGCACAAAACGAACAACTACGTAATCTGAGACTCATCGTCATCGTCATCATTATCATATCACTGCTGGGTATAGGCCTCCCCCAGAGATCGCCACAAAGGCCGGTCCTGTGCCGTCGGCATCTAGCTGGTACCTACGATAGTTATGCATCTAAATTTAGTATAGAGACGAGAAAATAGGAGCGCATCACGGCGACTCTTCTTCCTCTCCACGGCACCGCGGTGCTCACTTTGGGAACCCCTGTGCTTGTCTATTAATTGTTTTAGCAAACATTTTCGAGCCTCTATATTCAGGATTTATCTTGGGCTAATTAACCTCATGTGCGTTGTTCCGAGCGACCGTAACAAAACAACCAACATCGCTGTACGGAGTCCGCGGGCGAACTGAGAAACGTCACTTGACCTCCCTGCCCCGCGCCCCCGCATTCAGCCCCGAAACGTCACATGACGTCATCTATTCTACGCTTCGAACCGCGCAGACGATACACCAGTTTTCTTGTCGACCTATAGAAAAAAAACATTATGTTATTTAGAATACTAGCTGTTGCCCGCAACTTCGTCCGCGTGGATACTGAACATAAACATTGTACCTACGTATTATTTTCTTTCAATAACCACATGAAAATGAATCATACGAAACCATTCGTTTTTACGCACAGTAAGGATTCAGTGAAATTTCCAGATTACTGTTTCTTGAACTTTGTGATAGAATCATCCTTTTCTTGCTGGCATCGTATCTTGTGTCACGTGTTGTAGGAGCTGTAGATCTGTGTCTTGTCGGAGTTGCAGCCTGTCGTAGCTGTGGTCTATCAGAGCTACGACATGTCGGGTCTAGGGTTTGTCGGAGCAGTGTCGGAACTTGGTTTCAGACAGGTTTTATGGACCTTTCCGACATGTCGCTATGTTACCTAATATCAGGAAAAAGGGAACGTTTTAATCATTTATCTAAAATATATATAATGATATTGTTTGTTCTTGTGGGCAAAACATAATTTAGTAGCCCTGTTAAAGTTATCTTTTAAATATAGGTTACTATATACCTATCTGGAAATAAGCTTAGCAGGAATTAAAAAAAAAATTGGATTAATGGCCTCCATTCTTCTGATAATTCTCTGATGATTCTAAGTCACCATAAGTTACAATGTCTACCAAAGATATAAACTACGCATAAAGAAAAAGTATAAGGGATAAAAAGTCTTTGCACCGAATATTCTCTTCATTTCTTCTATTTCTTTTAAATTATAACATTCGAAAGCCAGAAGTGTTTTGTTTTGCAGGGCCGGAGTCTGCTTACCTGTACCATAATAACATAAGATGCCTACGCCTTGAACAGGTGTTCCATCGGAATTCTTATAAAAAGCACGTCGCAGTTAATAAAATATACAGGAGCACTACATAGGTAGTTTCTCGCAAACACGTACCTAAGATTAACTTCAATTACGATTAGCAAGCATAGTTTTATAAAAGCATTCAATCATGATCGTCCGTGCGGCCAATCCCGGCTTCTGCCAGGGTCCATTTTCTTGATCTTTTTATATTAAGCCGTTGGCTCTCCGTATCCGACTTAGCGATGTCAATCCATCCCTTCCTGGGTCTCTCGCGAGACCTCTTTACTGATACCGGCAAGCAAAGGCCTCCTTTTCTTCCATTGCTCACATTAATCGCTATCCTGGGCCAATCCTTGGAAAAAAAAAGTCCAGCTCATCCCGCCGTCTCCGTCGGGACCTACCGCGTCTCCTCTTCACGTTTCGTGGGACCCGCTATGTGGCAACTTTAGCCCACAATTCGTCCAACGTCGTGTGTTGCATACACGAATTATGGCAGTTTTAAAACTGCTACTCCACGAAATAATATGGTAAATACGGCCTTGTTACAGACAGACGACAGACTGTCAAAAATACTAAAGCCACCAAAAATGAAGTTAGATGCTCGATAGACACGCGCTAAACCAATATCTGGCACGGTACGACTTTTTCTAAACATGTGTTCTACAGATGTCCAATCCTTGTTTAGTTTTTTTGTGGTAAGACTGTATAAATGTTTACCATCTCTGCCAAAAATACGTTGACCTCTTTAGCGTAGCATAGTGGCGTAGTAAATGTACTGAGGTTTTTATTGTTGGTTTATTATTTCTCAAGCAATTTTTGATTTGTTTTATAGCCTAAATGTTGGCTGAGGATATACACTGTTGCTATACAAAATTTCATGGAACTCTGTTTAGCGGTTTCTACGTGATGCGCGTTCAAACAGACAGACAGACAAACAAAAAATTTAAAAATGATGGTAACGTGTTCAGTTGGTTGTTTAAAGTCGCTCTGGTTGGTTTTCTTTCGATTGTCTTTAATGTACAGACTTTTTGTCTTTACGATTTTATTATATGTATCAGATTATCGAACACATATCTATAATCAATCAATACAATATATACAAACTTTGGCTGTACATTGTACGATATTTCAACTCAGTTGTGCGCGCGGCCCTATGTGTGCGTGACAAGAGGTACAGTCGGGTACAAAATACAAATACAGTTATTTAAACAAAAAGGAATAACTCAGTTTTTAAGGTCTTTATGTATGTATGTATGTATGTATGTAATCTCTTTATTAAATCAATTTATAACATTACAGGAAATAAAAATACAGTTTATAATGCAAAGGCGAGCTTATCCCACAACGGGATTTCTTCCAGCTAACCTTGTAACTTGTTGTGTTTGATAATATACGGGTTCTTAAAAAAAACAATAATTTGGTAATTTAATGTTTATGTATTGAACATATTATTCTGAATCGCTACTTGAAAAATCAAATGATGAATTTTCGGATTCACTGCTGTCACCAAGGTTAATTATGAATTCTGCCTCCAAGTCAAAATGTCGATAGTATTCTTCTTCTTTCTTTTGTACATGTCGACAAGTATTACCCCACATCCCTTCATCAATTTGACTTAAACGTTCATTTATTAGTTTCATTATTCCCGTCACATTTTGGTCGACATTACGCGAAGCAATATAATTTAGTTCAGGATGATATGGTGGCAGTCGAAGAACTTTTATGCCATATGGCTGAAGTATGTCATCAATCTTATAACAAATATGGTTTTCTTTATTTTTTTAATCAAATCATACAGTTCAAATATTTTTCATATCTAAATTAAAAGCTATATTTTTTTCAGTCAGCCATCTCTGCATTTCAATTTTTTTGGAATTAGAATTCGGAGCTCTGTCATTTTGAACACTATGGTATGAGGCATTATCAAGCACAACCACAAGTCTAAAACAATAATACGTTAACGTCAACAAGGATATATTTTTTCGTATATAGAATTATTATAAATATCTTTTATATCTAAATTCAAAATTAACAAATATTTACCTGACTCCTTAAACATTTTCTTCGTGAAGAACTAGACATTTTTGTTAACGACTGTACCCGTAAGAAAAAGCGATAAGAACACGTCTTGCTCGGACGACGACTGCCGCGTCACTGCCACATCAATGAAAGCTGTATATTTACAAGCGCACGCACACATAGCGCCGCGCGCACAACTGAGTTGAACTATCTATAACTACCTTTGCTTAACACTATTGTCAATAATATTCAAAATTCAAATATTTAAACGTATTCACATACATAAGTGGGAAATAATATTATTATTGTATTTATCTTCATTTTTATAAAATGATGGTAGTGTTCTTAAATTAAAAACAACACATGCGGGTACACCGCAGTCTATAAAAAGGCGGCCATCGCTCTCGACAGGGAGCGCACCCCGTCCCTACGGGGTGTAGCATCCGATGAAACCTGAAAGGCCCTTCCGGCTACAGGTGCTCCCAGGGGGTGTTCAGTACGTATGCGCCTAGGTCTTTTTTAGCGAGTCGTGCATAACCAGCTGGCCGGCCAGCTGGTACTCATGAGAGTTCACCTCCTCCCTCCCAACCGCTATACCGGAGGATGCCCATTTCCCATTGCGTTGGGCGCAAAAAAAAAAAAAAAAAAAATCAGACGTTGTCTGACTGCAGGCACGGCACCACCAGTGCTCTGAACTGTCTTCCTCAGGTAATCTTACTTAACCGTATAAAGCATATTATTTCTATGTTCTATTTTGTTATTTCTATAGAAATAACAATTAATGATTGTCAACTTGTCTGTATTTTGTTAAATCTAAGTACATCGCTTAAACTACTAAAATATGTCCTCTCCATCTGTTGCTGTCCATTTATTATGTTATTGGTAATAATATACATATATTTATTATTCATATTTCTTTGTTTAATTCCAAATACGTTCTCCCACATCAGAAGTGGGATAAAGGATCCCAACGTCCTTTGTTTTCATGTTTCATCTTTTCGCACCGCCCGCATGAGGCTGAGGAAACTCGATGCTTCCGACGACGCGAAGTGTCGAGTGCATGCAGATGCAAAACCAGACATCATAGGATCCACAACTACAGGCTGCTAATTAGCATTCGGTGAGTCGTTACGAGTTTACTTGATTCAAGTGAGTTTATAACCGAATTAGAATCATTTGTTTCCGCGTAGAACGTGTAAAGAACAAAATTGAGAAAGTCCGACTAAGTTTTAATGTACCAAATTACGGAGTTACACTTTAATTTTGTTTTACAATGAATTATTACTGTCTAGAAACGAATACGAACACAAAAGTAAACGTTGAACAATATTTGTTTGCCGAGGGTATGATTTTATTGTGGTTTTAACGTTGACCGCCAAAATACGATTATTCTGAAAATCTACTTCCAACATTAAAAAAAAAAGGTAGTTTGATTAGTAGGTAACGTCATTTTTGTTGGTGACAAATTATTTTATCGAAAGGAATGTAAATATATTGACGGTAGATCGTTTCAAATTATGTTTTGAGTGACCTAGTTAATCCTGTGACTTACTTTAGTTCGACCTGTTTAAGACTTTGGTAGACGGATTTAATCAACTAAGTCCATACGTGACGACTATCGAGCCAAGGTTTTTATGACATTTATGTGGTTGGTTTTGTTTACTCAAAGCTTGTGGCATCACCGGATGGAGATGATGTTGGTGTTTTACGTACTAGGCTGATGGAGCCTCTGGGAGCGTGGCCAACAGATGGTAGTTGTTTCAAGCTTTGTGAAAAAATGTTAAACGATGATGATGATGATGATGAGAAAGTCCACATATTTTGGTGATTGCTCAATAGTCAGTTACATAATGTTAACTTTAGCTTCGAGTACTGAAATTTCATTGATTACCGATACCAAGTAACTATTTCGAGTTCTGTTGTTGTGCCTGTAAGATGAGGCACTGTAAGCAATGGTGAGATTCATATCCTTCGGCTAGTACAAGTTTGGTAGTACCTACACTGTTGTTGAGATTAAACACTCCGATTTATTTTGCTGATTTGGAGTGGCCCGGGAGTCGTGTGTGTGACTCTTTGGGCTGAAAGCCCCGAAAGTCTCGAATGTTGCAAGTTTTTATGTTCTGATTTTTTTGGAGGACGGCTGGATATGAGACCTCTTCGTTATTACAAACATTGTTAAATTGTTTCAATTGGAACTTACACGTAACGTAGTCACAGATAGAGTACGGGTCAATGGTGTGGAAAAATCCTACATGATTTACGATGAATCAAATACAAAAAAAATATGTAGACTAGTCAATTGTTTTGTCTAGGGTACAAGAGTAGAGTGTAATTTCTTTAATAAAATGTGATTCCGATGAAAAGCCCTAGAGTTGGCTAATATGTAATCACGGGGATTGGAAATCCTACCTAATGGATGATCACGGCGATGATCATCAGGTTGATCACAGATGACGACTGATGGATAATTATAAAGTTGAAATTTTCATTGTAAGTTCGGGTAGAGCAACCGGGATAGCTCTGTGTGATTGTATTTGAAGATACAGACACCTTGCAATAACAGAGGTGACATGTTCTGAGATGTTTATTTTGGGTACATTATTAACGATTAACGACTCAGTAATTGAAATTTGTGACTTTGATGCCTAGAAGCTGTTCATTGGTAAAATCCTGATTCAATTTTGATATTGGGCGGTAGAGATGACACGGTGAATGTTGGTTTGGGTCTAGGACGATTACTTGTTGTGTAACTCACGTGTATATTATTATCACGTGTTATGATAGCAGATGGACTGCATTACTTGTGATAGTCTGTATACGATGTACTGAATAGATTTGGTCGAAGGACTGACCACGAGCTGATAAAATAAAGAGGGCTTAGTAAAGTAAACCTTGTTAAATTTACTATTTTACGATTTTAGCAATTTCATATTGAGATATTGTATAGTCTAACAGTAGTGTATCTATAACCAAGAGTACGGCCAGTACTGTACTAGCTTCTTTGTATTACAAAGGTACTACTAGAGTCTATAAGTACCTATGGATTATAAAAGTAAGACGAATCAACGTCACTGAGTGGAAGCGTTAGCAATGTTTATTGATTTCGATTATATTTCCACGAGTAAAGGAATATTGTTTTGAGTTTAGAATGATAAAAGGAGAGCTAGTATAGTCTTTTACAACCATAGGGTCAGGAATGATCGAGCGAACATGGTACTGTGCTGTGGTATTTTAGTTTCAGATAACACACGAGGGCGTGTGTAGACGGTCTTGAGCCTAGACATCATGTTGACTAAAATACGCAACGTCAATCGAAGCACCGCCTTGCGGATAGCTGGAAATACTGTAATGATTATTACAGTATTTCCAATCGAAGCACCGCCTTGCGGATAGCTGGAAATACTGTAATGATTATTACATAATATTCGGCTCGCGGCCGTGGTCAGGACGTGGAACTAGCTGCTCATCCATTAATGAGAGAAGAAGTCTTGATTTATTGCCTCACGTCACGTGGCCGTTCTCCATAAATGCATAAATGGGAGTGTTGCATAATGGATCATCAAGGGACTTTCGTTCTTCGTTCATCGGTGGCCAGCGGTGTTGTGCTGGGTGTTTGGTGCGATGTGCGGGTCATTTGATTTGACCGTTGCCCTGTGATTTGGCATTTAATTGTAGTTGATTTGGCCACTGCCTTGAGAATTGGCATTTGGGGTCATGTGATTTGACCATTGCCATGTGTTTTGGCGACTGCCGTAGGAGTTGGCCCCTGCCATGAGAGTTGGCCACTGCCGTGAGGATTGGCATTCAGGTACCTGTGATTTGACCATTAGTACTATGTGATTTGGTGTTTATATGGCTCATGTGATTTGGCCATTGCCATGCAATTTGGCGTATTTTACCGACTACAAAAGGAACACCTTTTTATCGTAAGCAGTGAATAATTTTAATGTTGTATCCGGGAGAATTAATCTTGATTTATTTAACACAAGTTGTGAGTCAGCGAGAGACCGCATACTCAAGTATTACTTCGACGCGTTGTGGCATTTTCGGACCATATGATTGTGGAATTGACTATTGTTGCATTACTTTCGAGTATTGTAGGAATATTTTAGTTTTAATTTGAAATTGTTAAGTCTTGTGGACTGTTCGGTATGCTTAACTTTTAGTTAGGTTTGTATTAGTTTATCCACTTTCTATCGGTGGAAGCCTGTAATTGGCTCTGTGCTGCTGGTATTATGTTATATTGTAATCATTGCTGTTGGTTTTCCTTAAGTAAATAGGATAATAAGTATGATTTCGGTCACGTTTGACAAATTGAATTGTTATGATCATGAGATCTAATCAGTGTTTCCTACAAGGATAATTTGATTGGATTTTACATTGATGCTAGTTGATGTAAATTGATGATGTTTTTAGTAAATTGTTGTAATGTAACTCGAGTAAAGATACGTGCATTGTATTGTCATGATATAATTCGACCCTAAGTATTCTTTAAGCATTGATTTCTGATGTTACACATACATTTTCTTTTAATTGTAATTTTGAGATAGTGTATCGCAAGCCAATTAGGCTGCTCGTCAGTATGGCCGTGTGGGAAATAATATTATTATTGTATTTATCCTCATTATTATAAAATGAAGGTAGTGTTCTTAAATTAAAAACAACACATTCGGGTACACCGCAGTCTATAAAAAGGCGGCCATCGCTCTCGACAGGTCAGACGTTGTCCGACTGCGGACACGGCACTACCAGTGCTCTGAACTGTCTTCCTCAGATAATCTTACTTAACCGTATAAAGCGTATTATTGCTATGTTCTATTTTGTTATTTCTATAGAAATAACAATTAATGATTGTCAACTTTTCTGTATTTTGCTAAATCTAAGTACATCGCTTAAACTACTAAAATATGTCCTCTCCATCTGTTGCTGTCCATTTATTATTTTATTGGTAATAATATACATAGATTTATTATTCATATTTCTTTGTTTAATTCCTATACACGTTCTCCCACACATACATACATAAAGCTCACGCCTGTGTCCCACAGGTGGGGTAGGCAGAGACTATGGACCGCCACTTTGCTCTGTCCTGACACAACTCCCTAGCCCCGCATATATCCACAACTCTTTTCATACATCTCCTTTTATTCTTACCACTTCGGACCCCAGCTTTTAACGTATTCACCATTAATTATTCACCTATCTTTCACAAGGATCAGCAGCCCCTCATTACCTTCGTAATTCTTTGATCAGAGCATTAAATTCATTTAATACAACAGTTCACCCCACATCATTTTAACCAGCTTACCCTTACTTCTGCGACCGAAGAAAAATGGCCTGAACAGAGTCTGCCCTCTTTCCCGACAAATGTGTAACTTTATATAACAATAAAAATAGACTAAAACACTTAATATCTAACAAACGCATCCTCAAGTGATTAGACACTCAAGTGAGTGATGATGATGATTTGGACGAGGTAGGTAAATATACGCACTGAACACAAGTGATAACTACCGGGGTGCCTGCGCACGTACGTGCACAAAGGAAAAAACACTTTTTGTTGTTGTTCCATCCATGGTCTTGCGTTTGGATTTGGAATGATAATGCTTACAATGTTCAACTGTACAGTTCGAATTTTGTTGGTTTAGTCTATGTTCGATAGCTACAATCAGGGTGGTGCAAGGACACACGCCGGCCCCAAGGGTGGCTATCAACGCGGGGAAGACAGTGGTTGTACCATTTACCAACAAAAGGCAACTTGACAATTGAGTTAAAGCACGATTGAACGGCCAAACTATCGAATTCTCCAAGGAGGTCAAGCACCTAGGTGTAATATTGGACCAAAAACTTACTTGGAACAGCCATATAATCGGAATATTGAACAAGGCTAAAACAGCCTTGGGAATATGTAGCAGACTGGCAGGGCAACGGTGGGGGTTATCTCCAAAAAACACCCCATGGCTTTATAAGACGGTCGTAAGGCCCATAATAACATATTCCTCCGCAGTGTGGCACAGGAAAGCTAACCAGGAAACTGCTACAATTAAGCTAAGCGGCATTCAAAGAATTGCGTGTCTCTTGGTCACAGGAGCTATGTCAACCTCACCTGGTAAGGCCCTGAATGCAATGCTGGATATCCCGCTCCTACACCTTCATGTACGGATGGTGGCGGTAAACAGCATATACAGGCTAACCACCCAGGGAAAAGGAAACTGGCTCTAAAAGTCACTGAGATCGTTACAGGACACTGTTATGAGCACCAACATACTGTGTATGTACACTGACTCAATGACAAAACAGAGCAGATTCCCGAAGCGATACTCTGTGGAACTTTTATCCAGAGATGACTGGCTTACTGGAAGCCAAGTATACTGGAAAAATGGAAGCCTGATATGGTACACCGATGGGTCCAAATCAGGTGCTCATGTAGGTTGTGGAATATACGGAGAGCGGCCCAAGGTCAAGAAATTCCTAAACTTGGGCAAATACACCTCCATGTTTCAGGCCGAGGTGTACGCTATTTTAGAATGTGCGGACATAAACCTCAAAAAGAGATACATGAACCATTGTATTTATATACACTCAGACAGTCAAGCAGCTCTATTGGCCCTCTTATCAGACTCTGTGAGTTCAAGATTGGTGCTAAACTGCGTGAAGGTCCTCAATTCCTTGGATGAGAAAAACCAAGTGATCTTGCGCTGGGTCCCAGGGCATGAAGGGATCGAAGGCAATGAAATTGCGGACGAACTCGCGAAGGCTGGTAGCACAACTACGACATATGGTCCAGAACCATTCTGTGGCATACCAAATAGCCTTGCAAAATTGACCCTTCATATAAACTTCAAAGAGCAATCATTAGAGCACTGGAATAATCAGCCAGGCCTAACACATTCTAAGGCATTCGTCAAACCCTATAATAGGCGGCATGCCAAAGAACTGTTACTACTTAGTAGGAATAACTTGCGTATCCTGACAAGGGCACTGACTGGCCACTGTGGGCTGAACAAACACATGTATAACTTGAAGATCAGCAGAACAAAGGATTGTAGATTCTGCAAGGAGGAGGACGAAACGCCTCTCCACCTGATCTGCAAATGTGAGGCCCTGGTGCGCAAACGTAGCATCCATCTGGGTAAACACCAACTACTACCCGACGAGGTGCACGAAATCAGTGCTAAGAACCTATTACAATTCATAGAAGCTATAGGAATTAGTACTAAATTGTAGAAAGAGGCGATCACAATAGATCAGTAATGGTCGCAGTGATACTGGGTCTGAAAAGCCTTGGAGAGCCCATCATCCAAAAAAAAAAAAATGGTTGGCTAGCCGCAAGCGCATGATAGTTTGGGGTTCACACAACCACTTTCGTTATACACAAATATAAAAACATATTAGTTTATTTTATTTACTTAATACTTATCATATAGTATATATATCATCATCACAGTCCGTAACAGTCCACTGCAGGACTAAGGGCCTCTCCCACGAAAGGGGAGGTTATTGCCATAATCTCCACGCTTGGAAGGCGGGTTGGAGATCGCAGTGTTTAAATATAATAATGGAAAATGCTGCTGCCCATTTTCCAGACTACGGAGACTCTTGATCTTTTGCCTCGAAAACATTAGTCGCCTTGTACGACACCCATGAATGTAAGGGGTTGGTGCTATTCTACTCTGCCGGACACCTCACGGCCATATATATATATATATTCCATGCTATTGACCGGATCCGGTCAATAGTACAGACTCATGACGCAGAAAACGGAAGTGGGAGTGCGCCGCCTGGTGGGGCGTGCTGACAGGGTCTCGACGGCACGACTCGGCCGGAGTGGCGGGCAGTCTTGGCCCGACCGCCGAGGAGTGAATACGTTTTGAAACTGTCTCCACTTAGAAAGTGTTGTTTACGTTTGAAAATAAAGTAATTTTAAAATCACCTTTGAAATAATAATGTAAATTACCTCAACTGCCTACATTGTAATACCGCTCTGATTACAAGTAAAATTATAAGTGATGTGCAAAAATGAAGTGGAATAAATACAGTGGAGTAAATGTGAACCCTTTCTTTAATTTATCTGTACGAATACGATCTAATACTGATATCACCACCCTGATGACAATGATCCTGATACACCACTTTCCTTGAAGCAACAACATATATATTGAATTCTTTAACTGTTTTATTTATGGTTATTATGAAGTATTCATATGTTATTAATAACTTCATTTTATAGTAGGTATTTCTTTGATGTAGGTATTGGTTGCTTGACGGTGCAGTGTCGGTGGGATATTACGGGGCCCACTGGAAACCAGCGTTGTGGTTCGCGGCAAGCGGAAACAACATTATGCTGGGGTCCATTTACGCTGGATGCTACGAAAAATGCCACTGGGAACCCTATAATTGTCTGCGTATTTTATGTACCATTTTTTTCTTTTTAACTGTAAATTATCATGTCGTGGCGTCCTTTGTAATAAATGTTTTCTTTCTTTCTTTCTTTCTAATGAAACTAGTCTTTGGTTTATTTGTTCAATCTTTGATTATAAATTGTCCCTTCGCAAAGACCTATAATGCCTTGACCTAATATTTGCATTGTATTAGATTCTCAAATCAGACATTATGTTTATAAAAATAAAATTTACTTATTACCTTTTTTTAATTCATTACCATCCGATAACAATATCAGAGTCTTAGTATCACTCGGGAGCAGAGTCCACTGTGTTCTTGTTAAGATACAGTTTATTATACAATAATAACTCTTTCGTATCTTGAGTTTTGACAATATAGACCTATTTTATTTGAAGCGAGCTGTGGAAGCGAGCATAGAGAAAACAATTTGGAAGCGAGGCAGTTTTGGTCATCTAGCGATAATTTTCTTTCATTGACTATGGTCTTTCTTCCACCAGTCTTCATATGTTGTTGTGTATTCAATGAGAGGCGTAAATTGTCACGTAAGTCAAATTTTGTTTTATTTTATTTTATTGTATTCGAAAGTCTCACAGCTTATAACAATAAGATATGTACAATAGCATAAATTCTATCAACCATTTACAAGACACCACAGATAAATGTCACAATTTGACGTAAAAAAGATCTAGAACTTTGAAATATTTAGTGAAGGTAGGTACATAAACGATATCGACACTGTGCTAAACTTACATAAGGTATATCGTAATTAGAAATAGAGATCTTAACCATAATGTTCCTAACTTAAAACTTGAAATAACATCGATAGAAGAACTGATTATTCATTTAATTTTAATACTATGATAAATTCGGCATTGTTGGTACATTACGAATATTAGAGAATATTATTGATCTGCAGGATCGTGATAGCATAGTAGACGACGAAGAACAGGAACCGGGGCAGGAACGCCATTCCGGTGCAGGCGGAGTGCACGAACACCGGACTTGCCGCCACATGCCGCAAGCAGTCCTTCACCGCCCTGTACTCTGCTTCATCTAAAATATAAATAAGTCCTTTGAAAAATTCCCGTATTACCGCAAGACATGACAAGTCTAAATCGGAATAAGTTTTCTGTTATCCTGCCATTTACTGAAAGTTGTTTATGTTCATTGACAAAATCTCATGCCAAGGCCAATAAAGCCAATAACTACAAATAATCCCTTACCAATTCCTTTGACAGAGTATGTATGTACTCTGTGGTCTGCCACATCTGTGTGGTGTCCTCTGGGACACCGAATGGTGAACGATCAGTACATTTTATCTGCAGTGTTTTTAATACCTAGGGAGGCACTCGGACTGACGGTCGATTGGACGGATGATCATGGCGGAAAAGTGACGGTGACATAAGTCTAAACAGTTCTTCGGAATATTCCTTGTTGTACAGACGGTAGAGTATATACACATACAGAACCAACGACTCCCCGAAGGCTTAAGAGATCTAAACCATCTGTGAGAAGGTATAATCGAATATGAATAGTCCGGCCTTGGATGGAATCAAGTTATTATCCATGATAAGATGATACTCTACCTACTTCTTAACTTTTATTTCATATTAAGACTTCTGATCAGACTTACTATTGCAACAGCGGGTACATAGCTTTCCCAGACGTCTCTTCAAATTCTGATAACTATTCTTCACATTCTGGCTCGCGGATGCGATTAGAGTCAGAGATAGGAACACTATAAGAAATATGATAGCCAAGACTGTATACTCATTTTGTGACAGCTTTCCCTGTAAAATTAAAATGAAAAAGTTTTTGCCCTTTATAAAAATATTAATTAAAACAACAATACATTAATTACAATTTACCTGTACAGCCATGTATATTACATTATAAAGAATCTCCATGTAGAAAAAGGTAATGGTACCGACCATAATGACTGACTGCAAGTATTAAATACATAAATACATAACTAAGTATTCTTCATACAATAAGCGACACTAAACTTTGTGATAAGTCTACGTACTTGTTCATAGAATACTTTATTTAATAGGCTGGATAACTCTTTTAAATTCATAAAAGTATAACGCCAAATTTTGTTCATGGCAATAATTGAATTACAATGATCACTTTCGATGTATCTTTCAATGGATCTTGCAATCGCGTCTAATTGCTGAGACACAATATTGAAAATACAATTTATAAATATAAATTCTAAATGGTAGCGCAGTGTCATAACAGCGTCAATTGTGTAAAATAAATATATATCAAACGTGTTAATAAAAGGCACACCTGCATAAAATTGACTATTCATCACTAACCCACTAACAATACGAAATACAATTATGAAAGCAGTAAATGAAATCACGACGTTTTTCAATATGTTCAGTTGTTTTAAATACACCAAATCACTACTAATACAGGAATGGATCAAGTTGAATATTATGATAGCCTTTTTGAAGTCCTTACTATGATAAAAAGCCAATAAGATGATGCTAGAGGAATCCAAGCACAAGACAAAATTAAATAAACTATACATCTGTGTCACGGTATAGTGACTCCTAAATTTAAAGCTCCAAATAATCAGAGCTAGATGAGCAACTATATGGCAAAATATAAGTCCTCTGCTGAACGTCCCTTTTACAAGAAAATCTCGGTGCACAGCAAAAATATTCTCTATTATTATTACAGACTTCAATGGTTTGATATCCATTTTCAGAAATCAATTGGTTTTCTTTACACACGACCAATGTTAAACAACTGGATGTAACTAAAATATTTTGTACGAACTCTTAGAAAACGGACATATAGATAAATAAGGTTACATAATTAATGAAAAAGACACCGATAAATATCTTAACATTCATTTATTTGATTAAATCAATCAATCAAATTCAAGATATAAGTCATGTTAGCCTTGGGTTCTATACTTAGCATAAAACAAGTCGCTTTCAGCCTTGTCCCTATGTATGTGTATGTACGCTTAAATCTTTAATATTACGCATTGGATTTTTATGCTGTTTTTAACAATATATAGAGTAAGGTGTATAAGCAGGAAAATAAAGGTAGATAGGGGTAAAGTAGGTGTAGGGCCTACCCTACACCTATGTAGGGTGGGTGTAGGGGAGCTGTAGGGTACGTGTAGGGTAGGTGCAGGAATAGGGTAGGGGTAGGACGTTACGCGAACGTTATTAACTGGCGAATAATATTACATACTCCTTATTGCACAAAAAAAACCATGAAACATATAAATATAAAACATTGTACAAAGGCGAGCTTATCCCGAAGAGCGATATCTTCCAGTCAACCTAATATTTTGTCAATAAATTATATTTTTAACGGGTTACAACATATTGCAATGTGTGCAATTTATTTAATAAATAATATTATCTACAATCTATTTCGACGTATATTAGAAGTGAAATACAATTTGTAATTTGTTGTTTGTAATTGTAGTTTCCCGCTTTGACAAGTCTTTGGTCATGGCGAAGGCGGACCCCGGGCCCTCGAGCGTGAGAGAACATCCGGGACATTAACGCAATTCAATATATAAAATAAATGCATGTACAATATACTGTAAAATATATATGCTAGTGCGGTTGCGACGCGGATGGACGCTGGCAAATCATTCCACATTTAAACTGCTATTGATGAGAAAGATTTAAAAAATTAGTGCGTTTCTGACAATGGCAGTTGAAGGGTTTGAGTAATGCAGTGACGCTGTGAACGGGTAGTGTAATTCTGAAGAATTGTATTTCTTATTTTATTTATTATTAAGCCAGTACAATTAAATCTTATCAATAGAACTTATGACTAAGTAGATTATGGCCCGTATTTTAAATACTTTTACAAATTATTTATGTCCCCTGATTCTCAAGCTAAGTGAAACTTGTGATAAGAGAATCAATGGTTCCACACTGTGTCTGCCACAATAATTTGCAAACTGACATTATGCCTGTTCTTATATACATTAGAAATCAAACAAAGATAAAAAAAAAAAGTTTAGTAAAATAATCTAGAATGTGTAATATGTAATTTCATTGTTGTTTTAAATCCACAGAAGTTTATGAGTTCAGTGTTCTATATGAACATTACAAACAAAACAAATTAAACAAAACGTTGAACAACATTCTTTATCAGCAGTATCATGGTGGTGTAGTATACGAAGAAGTACAGGCATTGTAGTATACGAAGAAGTACAGGAACAGCATGCCCAGCAGCGCGGCGGAGAGCTCAACAACAAATTCGATGCCACTTGCCGCAGGCAATCCCTATACTGTGCATCCTCTGAACGATAATTTTGAGAAGTTAAAAAGGCATTGTCAATGTTTCAACTGAATTTATTTTATCTGATTATTTACGATTACTTATCATATGAGTTGGCTATCGAGTGCCACAAGCTACGATCTTGACAGACATCTTTTGCGTCATCCACATTCATACATCTCATACATTTACGCCGGTTAAGGGTACTTCTGACCCGTTTTGGAGAAGGTCATTTATTTGATCAGTAATGTCCTATACAGAAATATAACTTTCGCGAGCTCTTCACGTGTCCAAATCATCTCAGCATACCTCTATCAATAAAATTTTTAGTGAGGGTTAGTTACTTAATTTTTCAACCAATGGTAGTATTGGATGCTGTTTCTTAAGATGTTCAATTGAATATATTTAATATGTACAATTGAACATCATCTGCATAGCAATGATATAAGCCATGTTCTATAGTTTAACAAGGTCCACACTGTATATAATGAAAAGTAGAGGATATGGATCCTTAAGGCAATCCACGCTGCGTACTCTGCATACTTAACAGCTTCACACTCCCATCCTTATCCAAAAGTTTAATACACTGGTAACAAAAAACTAGTAAACCAAGGAATGGAGTTATGATCTAACTCATAGTACCTCAATTTTGACAGCAAGTCAAGCAGCGTCGAGATAGTACCTCAGCCATTATCCTGTTGGGCCAGGATATTATCTGTCTTACAAAATCCAGACTGAAATTTGGATAACTTGCCTCAATATACTGACTTATACAGGTTGACCTTACCCTTTAGACAAATTATGCAATTCATTTATTTTTTTCACAGTCAAACCCTGCTTAAGACTGCTACACATCAGTATCGTACAATAACTCTTTCTTTAATTAGATGAAAAAAAAGCAATTTTTCCTAACAAATAAAATTGAAATTTAATCGGCAATATTTACAACATACACACAACAATATACAACATTTACGACAACACGAATGAATTGATCCTCGAATTAATTATTAATATTCATACCGTGACACATGAGGAGCGAGTGACGTCATGTCACACTTCAATTTATTGTCAAATTATAACAGGTACAATTTCTTTATTTAATTTAATCTGTCACCGTTGAGTTCTAATGCAATTCAAAAGAGTTTGTGAAGTTTTGGCTACTTCCTAGACCATGCCAACTACAAATAGGCTACTCCTAAGTGATAAATTTAAAAAAGTTGATATTTCGGTATAAACTGGACTAATGGTTGTAACACTTTGCAGTATAGTTTTAAATACTCTACCCAACTAGTAGTATTCAAAATTGGGTAAAAAGCCGCATGCACAGCTGCACATAACAAACTTGGGCAAACCGGGCCGTGCGGCAATTTTAGTTCTGTTTTGCCAAAAATCACCTAAGTATTACTTTGAATTGAAATGGGAAAGTGTAATGCATCTATACTTGGATCTGAAATTAAAGATCAAAAATGTAAACACAAAACTGTCAATGTCAAAGAGACTATCCAGGGGTATAAAACCTTTTTTATCGTATGTATTTATTTACCAAATGGTTATACATCTCGCACACTTTTCAGTGTGCTTAACAATGGCTGGTAAACAAATCCATTTACCCCCATGTATTCAATTAACACGGAAACTATTAGTCCTAGAACACTAGTTAGAAAACTCCAATGTTAGAAAGAAGTGGCCGCCATTTTGAATCTTGTATCATTTTATGTATTATTATTTGAGAAAAGCAGTATATATGTCTCGGCGTCGGTCAATCCCTCACCATCCGAGCCTTTGCAATAATGTACCGAAACAACGAACCAAATATTTAGAATTTCTAAATATTACCCGTGGCATAAATGAAATCTACCCATATTTCATTGAAGCAGGACAAATACGAAACAAAAAAAAACATTGTTCCCTATTTAATTTAGTAAAATATTTTTAAATATTCATATGATTTTATTTCATTTCGAATGCAATAATTTTAATAAATATTTCAATGATTTTAAATAATCCACATACATACATACATACATACATGAAGCTCACGCCTGTGTCCCACAGGTGGGGTAGGCAGAGACTATGGACCGCCACTTTGCTCTGTCCTGACACAACTCCCTAGCCTCGCATATATCCACAACTCTTTTCATACATCTCCTTTTATTCTTACCACTTCGGACCCCAGCTTTTTTGAGAACATTACTGATCTGATCAGTGAATGTTTTCCTGGGTCGTCCCCTTAAGGGCTGGTTTTCCAGATTCGCGCTATATATCTCTTTTGTCAATCGTCTATCATCCATTCTCTCTACATGCCCGAACTATCTTAACATCCCTCTTTCTATTTTTGATACTACATCATCTTTCATGTCACACCTTTCACGGATCACTATATTTTCCACTCTATCACTCAATTTTACTCCACATACTTTCCTTAGGGACCTCATTTCAACCGCATTTATTCTACTTTCATTCCTCTTCTGCCATACCCAACATTCACTACCGTATGTTAGTGTGGGAAGCAAAACAGCGTTATGCAAAGCAAGGCGTGCTTTTTGTGGCAAACTTTTACTTCCCATCACACGATTAATGGCTCCATTCACTGCGTTACCCTTGTATACTCTTCTTTCAATATCCTTCTCATACTTTCCATCACTTGTGAACATACTTCCCAGATACACGAACTCTTTCACTTGCTCAACACTCTTCCCTTTTATTTCAATCGAAGTGCCCTCATTTCTTTCAAACACCATTACTTTCGACTTCTCCACATTTACTTTCATGCCTTTTCTTTTCAACGATTCACTAACAATATCCAACATCCTCTGCAGTTCGCTTTCCGACGACGCAAGTAATACTTGATCATCGGCGTACAAAAGGCATTTAATGTTGGACATTCCCATTCGCAGTCCACAATCACTCTCTCGCAGTTCACCAAGACAACTATCCATAAACAAATTGAAGAGCCATGGCGATGCCACACATCCCTGTCTGACACCTTTAGAGATGCCAAACCAGTCTGAGCAACTACCATTGACCCTAACACATGCATTAGAATCCTCATATAGTGATTGTAGTGCACGTATAAGGCGGCTCTCCAATCCGAACTTGGACAGCACATCCCATAATATACCCCTCTCCACTCGATCGTAAGCCTTCTCCAGATCTACGAAGGCGCAAAACACTCTCTGGTGGTTAGCCAGGAACTTCTCAGTTATGCACCTTAAAGAGAAGACTTGGTCCATACAACCCATTCCCTTTCTAAGTCCCGCTTGCACATCCCATATTCTCTCATTCGTCTTCGCTATCACTCTCTCTACAAGAACCTTTGCATACAATTTGCCTACGATGCTAAGTAGGCTGATACCGCGATAATTTTTTGCTTCCTGGTGTGATCCTTTACCTTTATACAGTGGTACAATAACGGCTTTGCACCAGTCTGTAGGTACTAAGCCTTTTGCCCAACCCTTTACCAGCCCTTTTCCAGCCCTTAGCATCTCAACACTCACTCTATCATACCCTGCTGCTTTTCCTTTTTTCAAACTCTTAATAGCATTAATCACTTCTTCCATACTAATTTCTCTCTCACAACTTTCCATATCAGGTTCCTGGTTGCGGTCCTGACCCTGAGACGAAGAGTCACTACATTCAAATAGACTTTCAAAATAATCCTTCCATCTTTGCAAAATACCATATTCATCCCTTATGCCATTCATTCCCGAACTTTCAGACACTCCCCGTGACAAACGAACCTGTTTCCATAACAGTTTCTGATTGTCCCGGAAACTGTGTGAAAGTTTCTTCATATACTCTTCTTCCATAAATCTCTTCTTTTGTGCAACTCTCATTTCTTTATCCCACCAATTATTCTAGGTCCCATTCTTTCTCACGCTTACCCCACAGACTTCTGCAGCGGTACTCGTAACCACATTCTTAAACCTCGTCCATCCATCTTCAATATTACGTTCTTCTTCCTCCTCAGCTGATCCTAACCTTTCACCCAACTTTCTCAAATACGTCTCACCTACTTCCATTTCATCCAATCTCTCTACTTTTATTCTTTCAAATTTTGTTGTTGACACTTTAGTGCGATGGCGCCATCTCTTAAACAGACCCGCAAAACGTGATACCACGAGAAAATGGTCCGTACCGACATTTACGCCCCGAAACACTCTAGTGTCAACAACCAAATTCTTCAATCTTTCATCTACAATCACGAAATCTATCATACTTCTCTCATTCCCTCTTTGCCATGTATACTTATGAATATCTTTATGATCAAACATAGTGTTTGATATAAGGAGATTATTTCCCAGGCATAACTCAATCCAACTAGCACCATTATCATTCACTCTCCTATCACCAAATTTCCCTACCACACTTTCACATCCATTCCTCTTCACACCAACCCATGCATTAAAATCTCCCAAACGAATTATTCTTTCATTCGCGTTGGACGCACTTACAACTTCATCTAACAGGCTCCAAAACTCCTCTTTCTCAACCTGCGACTTTGACACATCCGGTGCATACACGCCTATTAAGCGCACGCGGATAAGTCCTATTTTGAGCCGCATCCAGAGGAGTCGAGGGCTCACGCATTCGTGCTCCACCATACAGTTCATCATTCTTTCAGACATCAAGAGTCCAACTCCCTGGCATGCACGGAGGTTTTCGTCAACCCCTGACCACACCGCGGTTATCGAGCCATGTTGAGCAACTCCTTTCCCTTTCATCTTAGTCTCGTTCACGCACAAAATATCCAACTTCCTCTCATCCATCATCATACACACTTCGTCTAGTTTACTTTAAATCCCTCCACAAACATTCAATGTTGCAAAGCGGCACTCCACTGCCCCCTTTCCGCCCTGTGGAACTCGCTGGCGTGACAAGTGGCGAACTGTATCGCCGCCTCCGTGTTTATTTTTATTATTAGAACACATTTGAGTCCCACGAGAAGCAAGGGATACAATCTGTCCGCCTTGTCAGAGCCCCGCATGACAAAGTAAGGCAATTTAGTACCCAGAGATTGCCAGGTTCTGGGACAGAACGGCACGCTCACGACCAGACACACCTCTGGCCATGCATCCATCGGCACGGCAGACCTTGGATTGGTTGGGGATAGATTGGGAAAGGAAAGTAGTAGGTAAAGGAGAAGAGAGTGAGTGGATACCGCCGTTGTGGAAGGGGAAGGGGCAGTACAACGGCGATAGCTCGAGGGGCCGGGGTCGCGTACCCGTACTCCCTTGGTAGTCTTGGAAACTTACTACCAAGAAATGATTCCTCTGACCCTCTTAAATAATCCACCCTTTGGGTAATTTCTCTTAATGGTTGCAACCCATTTGTTTACATTTTTTATCTTTAATTCGATCTCATACCTTACCGAAAATTTTCTTATGTTGACTTTGATCTTTCTTCCCCCTTATTGTTGTGTAGGTAAGGCGAGGCACAAGTTGTAAGTCTAATTTTTAAACGACATCGACAGAAGAACTGATTATTCATTAATACGGCACTGTTATTACACTATTTCAATTTCAATTCATTTATTTGCATATAAATATGGTAAATACAAGGTCTTAATTCTATGAAGTCTCACATATTTAGTCATTTTACATGACATGCAAAAACTTATATTATATTATATATTTATTCGTCATATATTTAACGTTAAAGTCTAAAGATTCAAAGATTCAAAGATTCAAAAGATTCAAAATATTTATTTGTAAAAGATAGGTATTACAGATGTTATCATTATCTTCAATGGTTTCTCTATCCTTTGCCCGCATGCTGAGGCGTACAAATCTTTAAATGTAATTGTTTCATTTTTCTTTTTTTAAATATTAAAATCTTTCATAAATAATACTTTCAACAAATTTAAATTTCAAATATAAGTTATACAATAATCAATTAATAAAACCATGCCATACAATTTAAATGTCATTAAAATATTCCGTCAATTCATAATATGCCTTATCTACTAAGTAAGAATATAATTTATTTTTAAATGTCATAAAATCTGTACAACGGCGTAAGTTAATTGGTAATTTATTATAAATCTTTGGGGCTAGTATGTAGAAACTTTTCTGATAAAGAGTAGTTTTGCATCCATTTTGCATCAACTCATCGTTACGCCTTAAACTATTTACTCTGGAGAACAAATTGGGATTTCGGCGAATGAAAAGTGCCGTTTCGTAAATGTAGATAGATGTTAAAGTTAGGATCTTTAACTGCTTAAAATATTCTCTGCAGCTATCTGTACGTTTCAGACCACACATGGCTCTAACACATCTTTTTTGGGCTCTAAATACCTGGATAATGTTCACCGCATTACCCCAGAAAATAACACCGTATCTTAATGTCGAGGCCACATATCCATGATACGATGAACTCCTTAATTGTGTAAAATACATACTGCATAAGCCAATCATGCAAAGCCCTTTTAAATTTATGTGGCAGTACCTCTTTTATTTCGTTTGGAATTTTATTAAATACCGTTATGCACATATTGTAGCAATTTTGTAGAAATAGCGTAGACTTTGGTTGCGTGTTTACTACGAATATTAGACAACATTATTGATCTGCAGGATCATGATGGCATTATAAACTGTATTTTTATTTCCTGTAATGTTATAAATTGATGCAATAAAGAGATAACATACATACATACATACATACATGGCATAGTAGACGACGAAGAACAAGCACTGGGGCAGGAACACCAGG
The DNA here is from genome assembly GCA_907269095.1 of Blastobasis adustella. Lineage (NCBI taxonomy): Eukaryota > Metazoa > Arthropoda > Insecta > Lepidoptera > Blastobasidae > Blastobasis > Blastobasis adustella. The sequence continues at coordinate 1,280,796 of OU026120.1, forward strand.
CCGGTGCCGGCGGAGTGCACGAACACCGGACTCGCCGCCACCTGCCGCAAGCAGTCCTTCACCGCCCTGTACTCTGCTTCATCTATAACATAAATAAGTCCGTTAATAAAAGAGAGATATGAAAGTTCTAAATTAGAATAATTTTTCTGTTATCTTGCTTTTCCATTGAATTTGTAACAGTAACGCGAATTGATTGTTTATTGTACAATTTCCATGGAGAATGTCTCTTGCCAAGGACCAATAATGACAAAAAATTGCTTGAGAATTCCTTTGGCAAAGTGCGTAAAAAACTCTGTGGGGAACGATCACCATAGATCGTTCATCGTACGTTGTCCTTGTCAAGGAAAAAAAGGATAAATATTCGCTTACTAATTCCTTTGGCAGAGCATGTATGTACTCTGTGGCAGGAGACACCGTATGGTGAACGATCAGTGCAATTCAGTGTTCAGTTTTTTAATACCTAAGTAGGCACACGGATGGACGGCCAACCTGATGGAAAGCGGACACTGTCATTAAGGACATCTGCACTTAGGAACCTATAGACATGCCTTCTAAAGAACTCATGTGAAATCAAAATGTGCAAATGAAAGACTTTGAAAGGGAGTCCGTTGCACTTGTATGGTAAAAAGGCTCGCGATGCTTGTACGTAAGTTAGATGCTTAGCCGTCGCTAAGATGTCGGAGGGTGCGGTGGTGGAAAAGTGACGGTGTCACCAAGTTAATCAGTTCTTCGGTATATTTCCCGTTGTACAAACGGTAGAAGAGGCTTAAGGGAGCCTCCCTCTCACCCATCTGTGAGAAGAGGATCATCGAATACGAATAGCCCGACGTTGAATGCAATCAAGTTACTATCCATGATAAGATTATTCGATACCTACTTTCTTACTCCTTTTTTATAATTAGACTTCTTGTCAGTTGTTAATTAACTAAAGTTACGTATTTCTTCCCAGTAATACAGTTTAAAAGAAACACACTACAGACAGACTTACTATGGCAACAGCGCGTACATAGCTTTCCTAGGCATCTCTTCAGTTTCTGGTAACTATTCTTCACATTTAGGCTTACGGATGTGATTAGAGTCAAACATAGGAACACTACTAGCATTATGACACCCAAGACTGTACACTCATTTTCTAATAGCTCTCTCTGTAAAATTAAAAGGAAAAAATAAGTGACCTTTGAAATAATATTGATTAAAACAACAGTAGGTATATTTATTATACTCTACCTGTACAGTCATGTATATTAAATTATACAGTTTCTGCATGTCGCAAAATATTATGCTAGCGATCATAATGATAAGCTGCAAGTAATAAAAACATAAATACATTACTAAATCTATTTAACACAATAAGCGATACTAAACTTTGTGATTACTCTACGTACTTGTTCATGGAATACTTTATTTAATAGTCTAGATAACTCTTTTATATTCATAAAAGTATCACGCCAAATTTTGTTCATGACTATAATTGAATTACCAGGATCACTTTCGAAATAGGTTTCAATGGATCTTGCAATCGCGTCTAATTGTCGAGATACAATATTGAAAATACCATTTATAAATAAAAATTCTAAAAAGTAGCGCAGTATCATTATAGCGTCTATTATATGAAATAAACATAGGGCGATCGTTGAAATAAAAGGTATATATGCATAGAATTGATTATTCATCAATGTAACACTAATAATACGAAATACAACTAAGAAAGCAGACAATGAAATCAAGAAGTTTCTCAATATGTTCAGTTGTTTTAAATACACCAAATCATTACTAATACAGGAATGGATCAAGTCGAATATTGTTATGGCTTTGTTAAATTCCTTACTATGGTAAAAAGCCAATAAGATGGTGCTAATAGAATCCAAGCACATGACCAAACCAAACAACTTGTCTATCTGTGCCACGGCATATTGAATTCTATGTTGAAAGCTCCAAAGAATCAGAGCTATATGAGCAACTATGTGGCAAAATGTAAGTCCTCTGCTGAACGTCCCTTTTACAAGAATATCTCGGTGCACAGCAAAAAATTTCTCTATTATTATTACTGACTTCAATGGTTTGATATCCATTTTCAGAAATCAAGTTGTTTCTTTACGCACGACCAATGTTCAAAAAATGGATGTAACTAAAATATTTTATACGAACTCTTTGAAATAGGCCACATAATTAATGAAAGAGACTCACACAAATATCTTAACATTCATTTCTCAGATGAAATAAATTAATCAACAAATTCAAGATGTAAGTCAACCTTGACTTTTGATAATCATTTATTCACTAGCAGGGGAGTAAATTAAGAAATACTGTTTATTAAAAGGTAAGGTACTTGTTATATATGCTATTTATTGCACAGAAATACGTGGTGAAACATATCAATATAAAATGAGCTTGTTCCTAAAATTTCTTCCGGTCAACCTCAGAGTTTGTTCATAAATCATGTTTTTAATGGGTTGCAACAGATTGCAATGTGTGCTATTTAAATAATAAACAATATTACCTACAATCTATTTCTACGTACGTATTTATTAAATAAATATAATTCAATAAATAAATTACATAACTATAAAATATACCATATACGCTAATGCAGTTGGAGCGTCGCGGATGGATGCTGGCTAGTCATTCCACATTCGAACTGTTTTTGATGAGAAAAATTCTGACGATGGCACTTGAAGGGTTTGAGTAAAGCAGGGGCGCTGTGGACGGGTAGCGGTTTATACTAATACTAAACTGTATTTATTACATGTAATTTCATTGTTGTTTTAAAGTCACAGAAAATTATGTGCTCAGTATTCAAGACGAACATTACACGTTTAACACCTAATAAAACAAAACTTTAGACGACATTGTTAAGCTGCAGTATCATGATGGTGTAGTATATGGAGAAGAACAGGCATTGCGGCAGGAACCGCATGCCCAGCGGCGCGGCGGAGAGCTCAAACAATGGATTCGTTGCCACTTGCCGCAGGCAATCCTTCACCGGTCTATACTGTGCATCTTCTGAAAAAGGAATTTGGGACAGTTAACAAATTAATTAAATAGATATGTAAAAACACATAGCGCTATCTAGCCCCAAAGTCAGCAAAGCTTGTGTTATATATATTAGATAATAGATAAACTACTTATGAACTTTTTTAAAACACATACTTTTTATACATACTACATCCAGACGTCATCATCATCATCATCATCATCATCATATCAGCCAGAAGACGCCCACTGCTGGGCATAGACCTCCCCCAGAGATCTCCACAAAGGCCGGTCATGTGCTTTCGGCATCCAGCTGGTACCTGCGATCCTTACCAGGTCGTCGGTCCACCTTGTGGGAGGCCTACCCACGCTGCGTCTTCCGGCACGTGGTCGCCACTCGAGAACTTTACTGCCCCATCGGCCATCTGTTCTTCGAACTATGTACCCTGCCCACAGCCACTTCTTCTGGCAATCCTTAGAGCTATGTCGGTGACCTTGGTTCGCTTGCGGATCTCCTCATTTCTGATTCGATCGCGCAAAGAGACTTCGAGCATAGCTCTTTCCATTGCCCTTTGGGTAATAGTGAGCTTTCTTATAAGGCCTACAGTTAGCGGCCACGTTTCAGTTCCGTAAGTCATCACTGGCAACACACATTTGTCAAAGACCTTCGTCTTGGGACACTGCGCTAATTGGGACGAAAATATATGGCGTATCTTCCCGAATGCTGCCCAATCGAGTTGGATTCGTCGATTTACCTCTTTCTCGAAGTTGGACCTACCAAGCTGGACTATTTATCCTAGGTATGTATAGTCGTCAACAACTTCAAGTGGAATGCCTCCAACTGTCACGGGAGTAGGCACAACATGGACATTCGACATAATTTTCGTCTTGTCCGTGTTTATTTTAAGACCTACTTGTTGAGAGACACTACAGAGGTCATCGAGCATTTTGCCCAAGTCTTCCAGGATTTCAGCCAGCAAATCTGAGGTGAGTGAGGAACTCGCCGTTAATATTGATACCAAGTCCGTCCCAGTTCAGAAGCCTAAAGATATCCTCCAGTGCAGCGGTGAACAACTTCGGTGATATGACATTACCTTGTCTAACACCTCACTGTAACTGAATAGGTTATGTGGTCTTATCCTGGAGACGAACTGACATAGTGGCGTTTTCGTACAAACACTTCAGTGCTTCGATATATCGATAGTCAATTTTGCACCGCTGTAGAGACTAGAGCACCGCCCAAGTTTCGATCGAATCGAAGGCTTTCTCATAGTCCACAAACGCCAATCATAATGGCCGGTAATACTCTTCGGTCTTCTGTATAACCTGCCGCAGCGTATGTATGTGGTCTATAGTACTCAAACCTTTTCGGAATCCGGCTTGTTCGGGAGGCTGGAAGTCATCAAACCTGCTTGCGAGACGATTCGTCATGACTCTCGAAAACAGCTTATACGTGAGTCAGCAGCGATATTGGTCTGAAGTTCTTCAAGAGAGCCTTATCACCTTTCTTGAAGAACAATATCACTATACTTCTGTGCCATGTTTCCGGCGTTTTTCCCTCGAGGATGACGGAATTGAACAGCTTCTGAAGGGTCTTAAGCACGGATATCTTCGGTGTAGTGTCGGGTCAACTTGGCTCTGGGGTCTTTTGCCATACTGGTAACAGATGCCTGTGTTGTCGTGTATAACTGTCCATAGAACCTCTCGACTTCCCTCAAAACCTTGGACTTGGTCGAAACAACTATGCCGTCATCCGTTTTCAGTCTCGTCAATTGGCTCTGTCCAATCGACAGATCACTCGCAAAGACTTTAGAGCCTTTGTTCCTCTCGATCGCCGCCTCAATATTGATAGTATTGAATCGGCGTATGTCGCGAGTCAGAGACTTGGAGATCTGTCGATTAAGTCGCCTAAATTGAGACACATCATCAGGGGATTGCAGAGTTATTGCGCGTCTTTCTTCCATGAGTTTGAGGGTATCGTCAGAGATTTTGCTTGTTCTTTTTGTACGGCAGGCTTTGTAAAACTTTGACCAAACCGTATAGACAGTTTAGATTAATATTTAATGTGCCTCTTACCAAGCGGTGATTACTGCCAATTTTTACGCTATTGATCACCGAGACATCATTGAATATATGCCGTTTCGTAGATAGGATGAAGTCAATCTCATTTTTTGTGACACCATCGGGACTAACCCACGTCCATCTGCAATGATCTGGCTTCCCGAATAATGAGTTCATCATAAAGAGTTCCTCTTTCTCCAGAAAGCCGGACAGCATATGGCCACGGGCGTTCCGACTTGCAACTCCAAATTGCCCCACTCTCAACTCGTTTTCCCAGTTTCGTGTTATGTGTCTTGGAGGTGTGTATGGCTGTAGAAATATTCTCATACATAGGCTCCATTTCATCGTCGGAGTGAGTCGAAGTCGGCGCGTAGACCTGTATGACCTTCAACGAATACCGCTTGGTAATTCTGAATATGAGGTACGCAACCTTAGAAGACACACTCTCGATCTTGACGATGTTGTTCAAGGGATTTGTGGACGAGGAACCCGACACCACCTAGGGACAGTTGGTCGCCCTCCCGGAAGTAAAGCAGATTTCCGGACTTCAGAATTATCGAGTCCTCCCCTCTTCGGACTTAAGATAACCCTATAATGTCCCAATGTAATCTGCTTACCACTTCCTCCAGCTCCACGAGCTTTTCGTCAGTCCGCAGTATCTCTGGACATTGTATGTTGCCAAGGCCAGTGGTCGTGTTTTGTAGTAGCCTGGTCGCGTCCGGTGATTCTTCGCAACCCTTGCCCCGCCGTGACCGCTACTATGGTCCAGAATAGCGGGGCCACCGGGTACTGGGGGCCGGGTACTGGCCCCGGGCAGGGGGGGAGGATTGCCATGCAGAAAGATACTGCTGCCCATATTTCGGGTTTGTCCCTTAGTCGACTCTTACGACACCCGCGGGAAGAGATGGGGTGGTGTTATTCTTTCACACACCACTCCAGACGTAACAGAAATTAAAATTGCACTGCCGTATGTACGTTTATAAGTTGTCCGCAAAAATTTAAAAATCTTTTTTCGACCATTTGTATGTATCCGATTGAGCTGAATTTTGGTATTTTATGACTTGGATGACAATAAATTGATACCTACCATGGAGCTGGTCTGATGATGTAGTCGGAAGGTGGTCATAGGAGCAAATAAACGCAATAAGATAACCCCATCATGTTTATGCTCTTTGGAATGGTCTTGTTGATTAATATAAGTACTATCACGTTCGATAAAAGCTTGTTACGAAAAAATATTTTTCCATTTGAGAACTTGATATCTACGGTTTTTAGTTATTGTAGGTGAAGAAGATAAATAGTTTACGATAAATAATAAAACTTACGACGGCAGCAGCGCACACATAGACGTCCCAGACGTTGATTCAGCTTTTGCTGGCTGTTCAGCACATTCTGACCCCCAGAAGTGATTAGGGTCAAAGATAGCAACAATATCAGACATGTCACAACGTCGACTATAATATAGTTTTTTGTTAGGATTCCCTGTAAAATTTACATGCCTCATTTTGTGTTTTGGATTTTCATATTTGTTTTTTACATTGTGTTATTAAATGAAAGTACCTTTTTACCCATGCATATTATAATGTAAAGAATTTGGATGAAGAAATATGTTGTGGTGCCGATCATGATGATTAACTGCAATACAATAAATCAGGAATCTCTTTAGATTAGGCACCTTAGTAAAATTCAAGTATTGGTATTGTGTAACATACTTGTACTTGGAATACTTTTCTTAATAATCCGGATATTTCTTTGATATTCATGAAAGCATCATTCCAGATTTTATGTATGTTAATAATGGGATTACTTGTTTCTTTACCGACACTAGATTCAACAGATCTAGTAATCGCGTCTAATTGCTTAGAAACAATATTGAAAATACAATTTATAATAATGAATTGTAAATGGTATCGCAAAATCATAATTAAGTCGTTAATGCGTACTAAAATATACAAGATGAAAGGTTGATTATTTTGGAAGTAGTAAGATAAGTTATGTATTATAGCAGCATATACACAAAATACAAAAAGAATGCAGGATGAAGATGTTAGAAAAATGTTAATTGTTTTCAATTGCTTCAAATACACCAAATCGTTACCAATATAAGCATGATTCAGGTTGAAAAGCGTGATGACCTTTTTAAATTTTTTACTGTGGTAAAAACTTGATAAAACAATGCACGTTGAATTAATGCACATGAATAAATAGTGGAAATTGTAAAGCCTCTCAAGGCTTTGAGATAAACAAAACTGTAAACTCCAAGTAATCAAGAATAGCTGAACGAATATATGAAGAAGAGACACTCCTCTTTTGAATCTTCTGTGGAAGGCAAAGTTTCTATGCACACAGAAAATTGTTTCAAACATTATCACTGTCTTCAAGGGTTTGATATACATATCTTGTAATAAGGGAGGAACTGTAACTGTTGTAACTGTTGATCCAAATGGTAGCGATCAATATTTCATCGCTCATTAATTACTCGAAGTAATTAATTAAACGAATATAGTTTTAACATGAAGGGCCTGTTCTAGTGGCAGCTTGCTTTCGAAACCGATTCAGTAGATTAGTGATTACAGGTTAATCGAACTTTAGTACCGCGGCACCTAACTAGGCGGAGCAACAAGGGTGTTCTTCGTTAGGTATGCCTTCTAATACTGTTGGTGAAGCGAGGTTAACCAAGGTCCCTCGCAGTCTTTTTTCATTTTAAAGGTTTTAAAACTCTTTATATATCCGTAGGAAGAACCCTGGTCCCTTACTGATATGACCCCTGACCCTTAACATTATTTTTTTTATTTACACTCTCTTTGGAACTTGCACTTGACCGATTTATTATTTTTCGACACAAGCCTATACTTGTCCACTGCTAAATCCACTAATGAACTTATTGGCGTTCTGTCCTCGGTTAGCGCAAATCATTACTCCACCTTTTCGGAGGGCGTTCTTCACTGCGGTTGGGCTCCACTCCCACTCCCACACTCCAGCGGTTGTCGCTTCTTCGGCCAGATATGGCCAGCCTACTACCTCCTTCAGTATGCTCAGCCGTTATTTTATCATCAAATAAAAAGTGCGATATGGTATGTGGATGACCTCAACATGTCTATGAGCAGCTATAACCACGAAGAACTTCTTGAAAAGTTCAATAATCTGAACCAAATAATAACAAAAATCAATGAAACTATTTTTTAACTTTCAGGTTTGTAGTAATATTTAATATTATTGTAAATCACTTTCGTTTTGCAGCTCATTTTACGCATAGTATCCATGGTGTTCCGTTTTATGGTATTCATATACAATTTCGCTACTGATGGAGTTATGGTAAGCATTGGCGTATCTAGAGCTATTTTCCAGGGGGGGCTTGGCCCCTGAGGTAGCTGATGAAGCCGAGTCGATCGCCAGTCAGTAAGCACGAATCAGCACAATTAAAGCCACTCAACGCGAATCCAGTTTTCAAGTTAGGCGTTGGTTTTCAGTTGTCGCATGACATACTGTGATGGGACGCTAATAATTCAAATTCATAAAACATAACCCTCCTTCTGTCGCAGTCGGTTAAAAACATTGGCGTCGTTCGAACGTTTCAATTTGCTAACATAAGAGGCTAAACACCCACATGTGACACCTACTTAAAATTCCGAAAACCAAAAGCAATAAATTCCCCAAAACGCAACGAGCTAAATTACAAGGGTTACACTTGTGAAGCGCGAAAATAATAAAAGTTCGTATTTCAACATGTCAAATAAATTCACGCTGGGATATCGATGTAAAAACAATACCAAGAAAGTGAACAAGCTAGCTTCAGAATAAAAAACTATCATAAAAACAAAGGTTTCAGATACATTAAAATCAATCTGTATTCTAAGACTTAGGGATGCTTATCAAATATGATATTACGCGGCGAACCGTTGGACAATTTCAGAGACGAGCAAGCGAGACAAAATCAGTCGGTGGTGAAAGGCGCATACGCGGGAAGCGACGGGGTTGGGAGATTGCACTCCCCGCCACAAGGGATGATGCGCAGGCGTCGGTTGTCATTCGTAACAACCAAAGGACACCAAACAACACAAGCAAAGAAGAATCTTATGTTAATTAGAGTAGATACTAAAATTGAAATTAGTAATTAATAATTGTCAGCGAGATGAATCGAGGAGTAGAGGGTTGACACTTCTTATTTCGGAGCGGAGCGAGGCGGCTGGGCGAGCAGCATTGCAAATATTAAGATTAGATCTTGAAGTCTAATAATACGTTATTAGACTTCAAGATCTAATCTTAATTATATATAATTAAATTATATTTTAATTTACTATAAATTAGAGTCAGTGTATATTTGCTGTCGGCGACAAAAGTTAAGTTGACACCTATTATATTTATGTAAATGGTTTGGGTCTATATGGTATCGAATAGATTAATTACATTTATAAATTTCATCAATTTCCATTAGAATTCTCACTATTAGAGATTTCTATAACATAGTTCAACTTAATCAAGATGGAAAGTAAAAGTTACCCAATCGATTGACATTTACATTAATTTTAACGTAATTATTAACTATTAATTATCTCTGCATGAGATAATTAGAGCATGGTATTATTTGAACAAAATATACCGAAGCCTATGTCTATCATCACCAAATCAAGTAATTAATATGTCTGATATATCTCTGTACGAGATCATTATGTGCTATTGTTTGATTAAATTCAACCAAAGCCTATGTATAAGTATATATTGTGTAATTCACGTTAACGCTCATCATCACGTTAACTCATCCCTGTGTGATATATTCGTAATGTGGTATTATTTGAATAAAATGATATCAAACCTACCTATGTCTAAAATGCGATGCTTGGGAGGTTGTAATGTATTTACATTTAAATCATCATCAATGACGAATACTTCAAAATATAATTGTTTGATTGTATTCTACATAAATGTTTGGTAATAAATATTTATTGTAATATATATGTAAGAGCTTAAACCAACGGTTTATTCATAATGTTATTAGACCAAAAGGCGTATGGGCTGTCCCAGCTTATATGACTAGTCTAAATAACGAGTGTACCTATAATCTACATTATTATTAGGCCAAAAGGCGTGTGGGTTAATCAATATCCACATGACTAGCCTAATCCTGACCACCTGTTGGTAACGCGCAGCGTTAATGGGTCGAATACTTCACTGATAAGTTAGCATTTATATTGACTCATTGTTTCACATTAATTAACATAATTAAGCTTATATTTGACTATATGTTTTAGCTTTTGCTAACCAAGTATGACGCTTAAACTTATAAGTATGTAAATGTAATGATTTGATTTGAACGGATAATTTTCGAGATAATATTAATTCAGGTATTAATTGATTATAATTAGTCCTAATTGGGCAAAGTGGTTTTTATACGTTGTCAGAACAGTTTTTTGCCCAGTCTATCAGGAATTGGCCCTAGGAAACGTGTTCTGAACATCACGGATTTTATTATTACCTTCTACTCTAGAAATCCCTGTTGAAAATCTTTGAGCTTCAATCGTAGAGTCACAATTAAGTGAATAAACGTATATTCATACTTTAAACTCTACCTGTGACTTTAATTTATATTCCCGCATACCTTGACTAACTTTCAGTAAACTACATTCCATATCTAATGATTGAGATGCCTAAGTAATTTCATTCTGGACTAATGGTACTTAAATGCCTTAAATAAACTCATTTGCTTTAGAGAAAATCAATACAAATACCCATATAACTTATTTTAATTTAACGCATGGTATTCGAGTTTTGATTTAAAGTAATACTTATCAAACCCTAGTTGGTACTATATTCAGTAAGATTGAGACACCACCGTTGTTGCGATCCTTCATCTCGTGAAACGTAGGGAACTAGCTGTACATGACAACCCTACGGGCTTATAATAAATGACAGCAGTAAATCTAAGGATATACCTAGTTATCTTGCCAATCCACGCAAGCTTAGGGAACCTTGGGGATCAGAAAGCTTCGACACCTTCTATCGTGGTACTCCTTGGAGCACATGAAAGGAAGCAGGGACACGTTAAAATGTCCTAGTGGCAGAATAATATCGGCTGGGAACCTGGCTCCTTGTGACCCACTTCAGGGGGCTCAACTTGCTGTCTTATAACTAAAACTATATTTATATATCACTCGAATTTTTTTTATTTTTTGCTCAATCGAGCTGGAATGAACATAATAAATGAATGAGCGAGCTCAGCGAGCTTGGGATTTTATACGGCGGTTACATAATCAAAACTTCATTGAGTATCTAAGTTTTGAAAGGACAACAAATGAAATAACTAAATTTGAAAGAAAAAATGTTTTATTGTGCAAAGTTTATAATTCGAATGTAAGTTCCATCAAATGTACGACTGACCAAAAGTTGTTAGATGTTTTAAAGTACCAAATCATCCCTAATCAAATTATATAATCACAAATTATTTTTTCTTTTCAGTATTTTATTTCCCTTACTTAGTCTAATGGTTAGAGAGTATGATTCATGATCCAGAAGTCGCCGGTTATAAATCCAGATCAGTAATTATTAATTTATTTGTCACAATATCGAATCTATCAAAAACGTCGTTTGTGTTTTGTTAGTTCCAGCGAGTTCCAGAACCAATTGATTAAATTTCTTTTGAACTTTATGATTTTTAACGATTTGATAAATAGTGTAATAGATAAGTAATTGAAACGTTGGTATTCCAGACTTTGGTCAGTAGAAATTTTGATCAAATGACCATTACTATTTTATAATAGTCTATTAAAATTTTCTCAAAAAAGTTTTGATTTTCAAATATGTAACCGACGCGGCGCAGGTAGTGTATTTCATAAAATTAGCCAGTTTGGTATGCTTGAAATGTTTCGAATTTTGTTTCAAAGAGGCGCCTCAGGCAAACATAATAAAAGTAACAAATTAATAGAGCCTCAAACATAAACAGGAAAATTTGAATTTGTTGAAGACATTTAGTTATCCAGCCTACATTTAGCCGTGTCCCGGCGCCCGACAAAAATTTAAAAAAGAAAAGTGTTGCATAATGATTAAAAAGTTATTTTACGATACAGCTGTAATGAAAATAGTATGGGAAATGCTGTATCGAAAAGTAATTTTTTAAAATTTTATAGACTGGCGTGAAAAAAGTGTATCCTTAAACAATTGTTTTCGAATATGTAATTGGAACATTACGCTATGAGTGTAGATAAAGTTTTTTACGTGTCCAGCCCATAATTTCGTATCGGTACATCCTGGGGTGGGCACCAGAACAATCTGGGGCGGGCACGCCCCCCCCCCCCCCCCCCCCTTTTTACTATGCATATGGTGGTAAGTAGTACATTATCTGCTTTTTAAAACGTCGCGCTTTTAAGCTATTGCGCAATGGAATTGTCGCACAACTTAACGTTCGCTCTTAGAAGATTTGGAATTGATTTTTCGCACAAATGAACCATCGCGCATTCAAGCTTTCGGGCAATCGTCTTCGCGCTATCTTTATTCGTGCTTTCGGCATTCGCAATCGTGTTCTACACCCCGCACAAAATTATGCTCGAGCTTATACAAGCTCGAGCATAATTTTGTACGCGTGCCGGGGTGTGTATAGTTCATTCGGGAGGATATTTGTTGCCGCCGTTTACACGGACCTGGGACCTGACCTTGAAGACAGGGACCTGTCGATTCTTTGGTTTCTTGTGGATTTAGGTGGCCACACCCGTAACTATGCATAGCCTACAGATCTCATGGCGGTTACTTGGACACAAAGTTACTTTTTAAGTACCTGAAAGTCAAGACTGATAAAGTCTTTAAGCAGTATCCTTCCAATGAGTTAGTGGTTTTGAGATTTTAATGCGGAGGAGGAAGGAAGCGGAAGCTATCTCCTGCGTGGATGCGCCTCTAGGCTCGTTGGAGAACTGCCTTGTATACTATCTGCCTCTCCCGTGCCCACTGCCCGTCGCAATTGGCACTATAAGTCAGCAAACTGGGATGGATTGCGTGAATTTTACGAATCGTACACGTGGAGGCAGCTTTGCTTTACATCGGATGATCCTGATACCTGCAACACCTGTCTCGATCTTAGCGAGTATGGACTGTTTCGTTCCTAATTCGCTAATGGCTGCTGGGGCACGGAGAAGACCATGGTTTAATCGACCATGCATAGAGGCTCAACGAGCGAAGCAATCTGCGCACGAAGGTTGGACCACTGTTCGCCTCAATCAGGACCCAAATATTGCTGATGCAAAGCGGAAGTTAAATGCTGCCTCGGTAGACTGGATTACTGTTGCTGTAGTTTTAGGTGGTTTTACCTTAAGTATACCTATAATTATTACGTCGAGCGCGGTCTAGCTCTGCTTGGCATTGTCGGGCACTGACCTGCTCTGGCTGGTATTGTCGGACACGGTCCGGCCGTTGTCGGCGTTGGGTGGATGTTCTCCGGTCCTCTGGCGGCCAACATATCACTGTGTGTTTCCTTCCTACTTTCCTACCCCCTCCTCGTTGAGGATTGAAAATTATATTTAATATCCTACTCAATAAATAAACATTTATTTGATATATTTGACGTGAGTCAGTAACATTGACGGCATAGGCGCCCGGATGGGATGCAAGCCGGGCGGCATAAAAAAATTTAATACTACCGTTTAGATAGGCAAAATGACAACAATTTTGAGCTCGCTTAACATGCTCATTGGCCTGCCAGGCCCATAATAAAATCACTCGCTTTCAAAATCGAATTTCTCTCTTTTCAAGTTAACCATGCAATCTTTTGAGAGCCCAGAATGCAAGATCTTTCACTAATTACTTGATTTTAATTGCGTAAATAATGTAAGCGTTTTAGATAAGCAAAATGACATAAATTTCTTTACTTGTGCTTCTACTGATTATAGACATGTAGAGGCAATGGTTTGGCCATGAAAGCGTAACAGACAGAGTTACTTCTCATTTATAATATTGGAACGTAAGGATATATATAAAAAACGGGATGTTTGGGGCCCCGTTTTACCAAAGGCTCGTGGCCCGCAGCTAGGTACTTTTAGTATGTTATAATTGGGGCACCTCCACCACTGAAGAGAATAACCAATACATGATTTATTAGATTTGATTTTTCCTTCGTTGACTGGATTAATCATGAAAGACTATTAGTTCGCATAACAATTAAGGGCATTAACTGCCAATAAACCAGGAGAACGTGGCAACGAAAACGAAAAAGTCGAAATAAACACACATATTCAGCACACGTAGGACCATTACAGTTTTACCTAAACCCTTCCCTCGGAAGTGATATGATCAAATCACCTTTTACAGGAACGCAAAACCCTTTCGAAGTAATACGATCAAATCACTGTAATCAGACGCTGAATATCAATTCCGCACCGCAGAAAGCGAAGTTTTAAATAAATGTTTGAGAGACTCTCGGAAAAAGTGTAAATAGTGGTTCGGCGATGCTGGGCGAGGGGGGTGTAGGAGAGGGGGGGGGGGGGCGATAAAATGAAAATGAGGGGGCGTGGCTCGTTAGCGAGTCGTCTTGCCACTAGGGCTGATGCTCGATTGTTTTGGCTGTTTTGTCAAGTTTGATTGCTACTTGGAGTAGTGATATGATGTGACAGGAAAGAACCCAGATCAATGTGATAGCCGTCAGAATCTCAAAATTGTCACCACCGTTATAATGAGAGTCATTCATGGATGCAGTAGAGTTTTGTTATTCAATGCTGAAGGAAAATAACCTTCGACACTTTTGCAGCATTTTTTCAAACTATATTATTAAATTAACTATTCTTGCGTTACTTTCTGGTATTGTAAGTAGGTACATTTTAGAATAAATTTGAAATTGTAAAGTATTATAGACTGTTCGGTATGCTTAACTTTTAGTTAAGTATGTATTCGTTTATCCAGTTTCAATCGGTGGAAACCTATAATTGTTTCTGTACTGCGAGTATTATTATATATTGTAACTAAAAAACTTAAAAAAAACAGTCAAGTGTCTATTTGCCATCGTCGCGGGTCTTCAACTACCTCGTTACAGTTCACTGAAAAATAGCTCTATAAGCTATCAATAAAATAGTTACGTCATCGATTCAGAATTACAAGAGACCTTTTTTATGTATTAGACAAGACAGGTATCAGGCGGTCAACGCCATCTCACCTGATGGTAAGTGACGATGTAGCCGATAGTGGAGCATACCCGTCTTGAAACAGCCTATACACTCGAGGCTTGAAGGCGTCCAGATTTTAATAATCAGAGAACACACTCCAGGCAACGTGTTTGGATTCCTAACAAACACACACACATACAGAGAAAGAATCTTATATTATATTTTAGAGAGAGAAGTTTATATTTTAATTTCGATAGTAGTTTTTTTTCTATTAGTATTTTATATGGTATTTACAGGCTATACAAAATTATAAATTGCTATTTTGTAATTGGCATTACAACTTAATAATGTAACATTTTTTAATAATATTTCATATGCTGTAAAACTGTGAAATAAATAAATAAAACAATAAAATGAGTATAAATCAAAATATAATAATAAAAGCGAAAGAAAAAACGTAACAAAACCCCGCAGCCCTACCGACTGCACTCTTACCGATTGTCAGCGCTTTCGCCATTTGCTTCGCGCCAAAATGGCCCGTAAAGCCCACAAGTTACGGCACAAAATGTCGTGGTGGCCTTTAAAAAATGCTGCACCAACAAAGAGTGCATAAAATTCCAGAGCACAAAGGGGTTTCTGAAATGTAACTGGCGTAATTACTAATTAGGCGACTCGCTTTGCCTTGGAGGCTTTGAGTGCCGCGGGGAATATGGTCTTATCATTACCTATACTAATATTGTAGAGAGGTAAAGTCGCTTGTATGTAGAGGTAAGTGTACAGATGTACGGTTAGATGTCAATGTTCTGTGGAGATGCGTGAGTGTTGTAATGTTGGTTAAATATGTAGGTATATAAATTAAGGAAAAGGCGCGACATAGGTACTGCTATCTCTTTCATCTTAGTATTGAGAGAAGGAAACAAATGCTTTCTCGCGGCGCGAGCTGTGTCGCGGCCAGCAACTCGGAGAGCACGAATTGCGGAGAGAGGTGGAGTAATAAAACCAATATATGATGAGGTTCGAAGTAAAATTTATTATAATGAGTAGGCGGACACACTAGAATAATGATGATGAAGTATAAACAGGTGAACGATTATAGTTGGATGCGGTTGATGTAGTTAATGGAGGAGCGATAATATTTGTTTCGTATGTGTACGAAAGGGAAGCACGCGGCGCAGCACCGTGCAGTGTCAATTCGGGCGGTAAGTCACTATCAAAGTGACAGACAGTCAGTCCAATCCAAGGACCAATAACATCTGGAACGCACAGCGGCTCAATGTTGCCATGGCCCGCAGCCCCATTTTTTAAAATGTATTTTGTAAAACTTAATTTTGTATTTTATGACGTTCATAAGAGTTTTGTAAACCTAAACTGAATAAAAATTATTTGACTTTGACTTGACTTTGAGCGAGGATGAAACAGGTCCTTGCGCTTTAATCGGTGTCCTAGGAGCGTAAAGCATACTTAATGAAACTGATAAATTTTTGAAATGAATACATCGAGCATCGAAAAATATTTTAATGAGGAAAGAATCGTTTTATTTTATTAAGTCTTTTAAACAGGAAACATTTGCATGTTTATGAGTTTGTATGATGGGAGTAAGCCCCGAAAGTACTGCACCAATTTCGAAATATATTTCAGTAACTCTTCTAAATTTGTATGCCGATGGCAGGTCACAGAGGACTTATCTACTAAAACTGTAACAACTGCCTGTATACCACAAATATATAAATGATTGATTTATTGGTAGGTCTTAATAGGAAGCTACATTCATCCTGAGTGTATTGACAATTAATAGGATCTCGGGGGATAGTCGAATTTCAGCAGAATTTCGTATTGAACTTGAAAACCCGTGAAGGACGTTTTTATTTTATTTCCTAGGGAGGCACACGGACGGATGGTTCCCTGATGGAAAGTGACCACCGTCGTATTCACATCTGAAACCTAAGGGGAGCGATAGCGGTGCCAGCCTTTGAGGTACCTGTAGGTATTTGCCTTTTGAAGAACCTAACGTAGGTTCTTCAAATGCGTTCGGGTGGGTTACGATTTACATGACTTTCAATAAGTGTAAATCACTATATTATTGAATAAAAACTTTGATTATTTTGGAACTGAAACCAAAAAACTTTTCAATTATATATTTTTATTATAGACAAACGAGCAGACAGCCCACCTGATGGTAAGTGGTAACTGTCGCCCATAACAACTAAGAGATACGATCCTCTGAAAATATTGAATCAAACACAAATACATATTAATTTCACTATTATTTTACTTTAAACTTTAGCGTTGGAAGCTATATTTGTGAGAAACTTAAAAGCATTTAAGGTTTCCAAGAAAATGAAAGGTTCTCAACAACGAACTTTCAAAAGGGTCTCGAATTTCATGCGGCTGAAATTTTAAACCAACAAATCCTTGTTAATTTGACTTTTAAACATTTAATTCTTATATTATCTATTTGCTGTTGTAATTTATGTAAGTTGCTTTGTGCAATTTTAATAAGATATTATGTAAATAATCATCTTGCTCTGGCCATGTAACAATTACTGTTTTCTGAGTTATGTTCATTAGTTGAATATCAACCGATGCTCTTACGGTGAGGGAAAACATCGTGATGAAACCTGCACATTCAGGCGACTGGATGTGTAACCATGATCCAATCTGGTCAGGTTCCCCTGGTAGCAGGTTCATGGAGATCAGATGGCAGTCGCTCCACTGTAATTACCTGACCTGCCAAATCCTGGATCATAGTCAAGGCGGACCCAGGGACATTAACGCCAAGATGATGATGATTATGTAAATAATCATCTTAGCGTCAATATCCCGGTTGTGATCAAGTAATTACAGTAGAGCGAACAGAGGAACTTGACCAGATTCGATCATGATTACACTGTCAGTCACCTCAATGTGTAGGTGTTCGATGTTTCCCTCACTGTGAGAGCATAGGTTAGTATTCAACTAATGTCAAAAAGTCATTGCTATATAGCGGCACTTGGAATCAAACTTGGTGCCTCCCGCTTAGAAGACGGACCCACTAGATGCTTTATTAAATCGCTCGCATAATTAAATTTATCGTATAATATAACAATATAAATTTGGATAGTATTTTTGCCCGACTGCGAGGGTTGTGATTTTGACTGAAGGTATGTATCTATCATCCGTTCCCAACTAGAGTTCAAGGCTAGAGTGAATATGATGTTCCAAGACGGGCATGCTCCATCTTCGGCCGCATCGTCACTTACCAACAGGCGAGATAACGGTAAAATGCCCGTAATGCCTGCACTGTACTTTATATAAACATATCAGTCTATACGCTGGCTACAGTATGTGCTTACATTTACTGAACAAGCCTACATGACTAGAAATCTTTTCCAGACAATAACAGAAATGTCTGTCTAGTCGCCATAGGCAACTAGTCTAAACACCCACAAAAGCTTCAGAGATAGGGGTGCAATCTAATCTCGCGCGTCAAAAGACCCTATCTGTATGCCATCTGCATTGAAAGGGGAAAGTGAACAAACATGAGATACGCTCGCCAGGTGCCGCTACACGTAGCGTCAGCTACGAGAATGTGTAGCTACGTCTACGCGTCGACGCTACAAACATGTAGAGATAGGAGCTGGTAGAGATGACTGGATATTTTTTTATGTTGTACGGCGTGGGACTAGCGGGCGACCTGATGGAAAGTGGTCACCCCAGCCTATGGATATAAGCACCTAATCAGTTGCCCTAAAATAAGACCTGTAATATATTTTTTTATTTAAATACTTCATCATTGGCATGATTAGTTAATACTGAATTTAAAACTTCATTTGTATGGAGCGCACTTGGGGGACTTTCTAATTACGTATTTCGTCTGGATGTGAAATAGAGACTATCCCGATCAAACTTAAGGGACCACAGGTCTAATTTTGCTCTTGTATTATAATTAGGCCTGTGATTCTCTATGGCTGCAAGACTTGGCCGGCGCTGACGAAGCACATCCGCGAACTCCACGCCAACGAAATGAATATGCTGGAATGGATTGACCGAACGTAACTAGTACATCCGTGGCAGCCTTGGCGTGAGGGATATCGCGCTGGTTTGGTCACGTGGTGTGTAAGCCCCAGAAATATGAGAGCGAATCGCTTATTGTTAATTGTTAAATTTCTTGTCTCTTGACGGACATAACTCTGACAGAAATCAGACGTCTATTTCAAAAGCTGTATATAAATACTGCTATGAGTACCTCGGACAACATTTTGCGATTCTTGGCCTTTCTATATCTGTGGCTCTCACTCGGAGGGGCATGAAAGCGATGCCAAGCGCCTCGGGGACAAACGGCGACCTTTTAAAGGCGTTGCTTGCTCGTCGCTATCAAAACTGCATCGCTTTATTGCCGCACGGCAAGTTGGATATTCTTGAGTTTATTCTTTCCCTAACATTCATATAACATATTGCCCCTTTGCTTCAATAACGTGTTATCTCGAAAAATGCAAATTTACAGGAGAGTTTGCTAACATTTTAAAAATTATTGTGCTTAACGCAAGTATCGTTACTGTAAATTTTACACTTATTATGTATATCAATAAATAAGGTTTATGCAAATAAAGGAAAAACCAAATAATTTCAAAAATTTATGGGAATAAATTACATTAAAAAAAAGGGGGACGAGATGTAATAATAATAATAATAATAAATATTTATTTACACAAACAGAAACACCACAACACAAAAATTTGGAAAACACGATATTTTGTAACACAGAAGAAAAGAAAAAGTACATAATAATTAACAAAAAAGCATATAAAAGCGTCACGTCACGATGTCACGTTTTTTCTGATAATATGGTATAAGATGAGTGTTACAAACTGACTTGTCACGTTGTACATGATATTACTTTTGTTATGTTATTGAGTTATCTAACAAAAAAATCGTTGTTGAAATAAAAACTTTAAAATTTGAGATTCATCTTTTCTATTGAAAAAGGAAAACAAATTGCAAAATAATACTTAAATAATCAGTCAAACTATGAAGTTCGTTGTGTGACGGTGTTTAAAGTTCTGAAACAAAAATAAATTTACAAAGTATACCTAAAGTTAACTAACGACACTATTGTCATCACCCTCGCCGTCAATCCCGGATTCTTCCAGGGCCCGTTTTCCTGCTCGTCTTTCTCCTTGCCCGATCTTCGGCACCCTACTTCGTAAGCAGTTGGCTCTCGCATCCGACTCGGCTATGTTAGTCTTGAGCTTCTGGGGTCTCCTGCGAAGCCGCTTTTCCAACACAGCCCTGGGATTTACGCAGGACATGACCAAGCTTCTTCGATCTTATCTGCAACGTCTCTCACGCCAAGGCTACCATAAGTGTATTCGTTACGTACTCGATCTAGTCGTGAACGCAACACATCCACCGCAGCATTTTCATTTTATTGGCCAGGAGTTCGCGGACAAGCTTCATATGCGATGGCCAAGCTTATCACATTTCTATTTTTAACGATATTCTTATCAAACCGGGGGTGTAATAGTCCAAAAGTCTAAGCCTCTTCAGTTTGATAGGGATTTTAAGATTGCACGTAACTGCTATGAGCGTGGGACGTAACATCGGAATGTATATATCCAGACTCGTGCAGTAAGGATGCGAGGTACTTGAATTTATCTATTGACAGTTTCGTTTCCTATGTAGACATAGACATAGACATAGACATTATTTACGAGTTATGTACGAGTATATCTAAAAATCCTTGCTTCGGCTAGCTATGTACTCTGTTTTGGCGACGTTTAGCTTTAAACCCCTCGTTTTGTAGCACTTCTTCCACGTATTTACCCTGGTCTCAAGATCCTACGTATGTTTGTTAACCAGTGCGATGTCATCTGCCATTGAGGCACGTCCAGAATTTCGGCAGGGAAACAGCTAAGGACAGAACCCTGGTGAACACCTACGGTAATTGGGAAGGGATTCGCATGGAATACGATGGTTTTGTCAACGGTCCCAGTGTTGGCGTACATCTCCTGAATAATTCCAATGTACGCTTCGGGTAAAAACTTGGACCTTAGCGCCCACCAGATTATCTCCCGAGGAACACTGTCAAAAGCCCTCTGCAGATCGAGAAATGCGAAATACAGAGGTTGATTTTAATCATTAAGCGAAGACCCTGGAGTCTATAACACAGTTTTAAATAACACAGACTTCTAGTGCGTCTACACTGCTAAATCCTGTTTCTTGGTACAATAAAGATTATATTTATTATTGATTTCAACTGCAGTGGGCCTCCTGCAGAATTCTAAGGGCGAAAATTTATCCATAATGATGCATCAGCCCGGCCTGAACCCGTTTCGACAGGGAGCATTCCTGGCGGAGTGTTTGGTCTATGATACGTTTGAATAACTACTTTCTATGGCTCATTAGTTTGATACCTATACATATATTAGCCGCACTCCTTTAGACTGATCTTTCCTTTATAGATAGGCGTAATTATGTTTACGCGCCACGTGTTAGGTATAAGTCCCGTCAATATGAGGGTCCCCATTGTTTTCCAGGTTTCGATGGGTATTCAATCATGCCCAATAGCTTTTCCATTCATCGTGCGGGCAAGTGACTTCTCCATTTCATCAGGGGTAGTCTGGGTTATCATACCAAGGTTTGCGGGAAACTGCTGTGACTCATACTTCTTGGCCTTGTTGGATAGTTCTTTGAAATCGGCGCACCAACGGTCTTTAATCAACTTGGCAATTTTGAGCAAAACGCCGTCCTGGTTCCTTATGGCAACATACTTCGTCACATTTAAACCGGGTCGACTTCGCGACTTTGCCAGCTTGTAGATAAGATTCTGCCCCTCCACAGTGTCGAGCGCGTCTTAGAACGGAGCCAGCTGAGCCGACCACGACTTTGCCACCATATTTTTTGCTCGGTGCTTTACTCCCAAGTACACCTCCTTATCCGAAGCACAATTACTTCCTACCATTTCTTGAAGCATGCCTTTTCGTCCCTCACTGTTTCCTGTACCTCTGTATTCCACCACCTCGTGTCCTTGTCAATTTTGCGCCCTTTCGACGTGTCAAGGACTGTACGCCCGAGTTTCACAATGGACGTCTGCTAACGGTGCCAGAGCTTAAATGATGGCCTCTGTACTAATAGGCACTGTAATGGAAATACTGGATTTCTCCATGCGTATTGCAAGTTCCAGAAGTAGTTTATATCGCGATGATATCTGAAAAAAAAACAGTAATAATAGTTAATTGTTTTTCTATAAACAACGGTATATTTTGGAATATTACACTATAAAATATAAATATTTTCTGGAAAAACGGAACATCAGGAAGTGACAAGAACTTGTCTTTTGAATAGCAAAAAATGTCATGATCAACAATGTTGCATCCTAATATAACACAAAGCAAAATTAAAATTCTTTCGACAATACGGTGACATGATGATTTGTACCATTTCACACTCCACCAAAAATTTTCGGCAACACCATGTTTATATACAATATCACGTTATAAAATAAAATAATATAACTTATTTAAAACATACCTTTGCAACCAAACCGTGATATTGTTGTAATGACACGTTTTCGTTGAAAAACAAGAGCACCTTCCACGTCGTGTGCTTAGTGACAACTGTATTGTTACGTTGTTGAAATAAAATACCCCGAAGTAAGAGGCAACGTGATATCGCTATATAACACAGTTGCACTTTCTTTTTCAGTCATAACTTCGCCAATAATCGGTTAAACACACGGACACGGCGGTTTCAAATTATCATTAAAAAGAAATTAGATTTTTCGGACTTGTCACGTTATTGAAGAAAAGAGGCGTATTCATCTTCGCGTTAATGTCCCGGTTGGCTTCTCGCGCACGAGGGCCCTGGGTCCATGTTGATCATTATCCAGAATTTGGCTGACAATGACAAAAGATATAATATTTAGCTTTTAAAATCATTGCTAAAAATATAGGAGACCTCGCGATCTCTTAAAGGTTTTTACGGGGTCGGCAACGCGTGGGTAATGCCCCTGGTATTGCAAACGACTGCTTACCATCAGGCGGGCCGTAAGCTTGTTTGCCAACTTAGTGGTTAAAAAAACTCAACTGTAACAGTTGTTGACCTCGATTTGTAAGTTAATCAAGCATTGATTGGCGTTTCAGTATACGATTTATTTAAATAAGTGGCCTTTAGGTACAGATCAATTTGGAATCCTGTTAAATCTAAGTCATACTTTGAAGACGTTTGAGAATACGAATTTCGACTTTAGGTGCTGCTCAAACGTTAAAGTAGGCGTTAAATATTTGAGAGACGTTTCAGTATTCGACTGATAACTCCTTTGGCGCGGATTATATCAAGCGTCAGCGACGCGTGTTGCGTGGACGACGCAAGTTGCCTCCTAGCGCGCAGTAGAAATACATACATTTTTGAGTTGACAAGATAACTCAACCTGCGTTGACGACACTTGATATAAAATAGCTAATAAATAAGTAAAATGGGGAATGATTCTATGTACATCTCTGGTAACCACGTTTACTTTTTTGTTAGTTTTAGACTAGTCAGGCATTTGACCGCCATCTCACCTGGTGTTAAGTGACGATGCGACCGAAGATGGAGCATGCCTGTCTCATCATCGTCATCACAGCCCGTAACAGTCCACTGCAGGACTTAAGGCCTCTCCCACGAAAGGGGAGGTTATTGCCATAATCTCCACGCTTGACAGGCGGGTTGGAGATCGCAGTGTTTAAATATAATAATGGAAAATGCTGCTGCCCATTTTCCAGACTACGGAGACTCTTGATCTTTAGCCTCGAAAACATTAGTCGCCTTGTACGACACCCATGAGTGTAAGGGGGGGGTGCTATTCTACTCTGCCGGACACCACACCACACGGCCTGTCTAGGAACAGCCTATTCACTCTAGCCTTAAACGCGTCCAGATTGTAATAATCAGGGAACACACCCGCAGGCAATGTGATCAATAGCCATTTGGCAAGGGCACGGGTTGCCTGGAAGAGATCACTTTAGTTTTAGTTTATTTGGAGAAACAAATAATTACACAATCTATTTTAACAATAGATACATTCTACATAATTTACTTATTGTGTAACCAACACCGTTTCCCACAGATAGAAAAAGAAAAATTCTGAAACATCCCCCAGACAAACAGCCAGAAAAACATTTCTCAAATGTTAATAGAAAAAAAAAATAGTTCTTACTTGTTAATGCTCCTCTGACTGCTTATATCAGGGCTACCATTTCAGGCAGAGCACAAATAAGTATACCCACTTTAACTCTTTACACAAAGTTTTATACAAAATGAGAATCACTTTATTAATCTTAGACTGCACCAACTATGTCTATATTTTGAATATTTTGTAATTTTTGGATAATGTTATCCCTAAACATATTTGCTGAACTAGTAAAAATGTCAATGTCTTTAAAGT
The DNA here is from genome assembly GCA_907269095.1 of Blastobasis adustella. Classification (NCBI taxonomy): domain Eukaryota; kingdom Metazoa; phylum Arthropoda; class Insecta; order Lepidoptera; family Blastobasidae; genus Blastobasis; species Blastobasis adustella. The sequence goes on from OU026120.1 coordinate 1,305,309, forward strand.
TATCATTGTACATCTTTAAGATACGATTAATCGGGGCACGTCTCCCTGCATTGGATTTACTATCTTTAGGCATAAACACATAATGTTCATATGAATTTCTAATGCGCTGGGAACATTGTACAATATCAAGTTGTTGAGAGTGCTACAATCAAAACTGTTATGCAATAATTTGTACATAAACATTGCGTCAAGAAGCAACCTTCTCATTTTCAAGCTGAGAAAAGAGAAGTTTGCAAGTGAATTAATGTAAGAAGATCGCGAGCGGAAACATCTATAGTTGACAGACTTAAAAAATTTACGTTGAACTATTTCGATCTGATAATTGTATTTTTCGTAAAACGGACATCAAATGGGTGTAGCATATTCTAATTGTGATCTAATGTAGAAGGTTATTTAAATTCTAAGCTTGCACGCATCACAAATCACTTGTCTTTGCCCACAATGTTTGGAAAGACCTGTTAAATTTTCTTTCTTGTATTTTTGTGTGCAATAAAGATCTATCTATCTATCATTTAAATTACTATTCTATATACTATTATTCTAAATACTGTTAAAAATACTTTGAAAACTGAAAAAATATTCAGAAATAGTAATCTGCTAAAACAATATATCCTTACAATCTAAACTCCAAATCCTTAAATAATTAATATTACCCTCGCCAAAGCGTGAGTTAGCAACTTGACATTTAATTGACGTGCAATTCCCATAAGTACGCCCTCACTTCCCCGTTTTAATTACTCTTTGGATCAAATCATTTGACAATCTATTATCTAATGACCAAAGAAGCCTCCTGTCTGAAGTCTAGAAGCACTCCTGCTAATGAAATAACGAAGTGCTGCGAATCCAATCTCCCCTTCGAAACTTCAAAGTAATTCAACTGATGAGACTCTCCAAATGTTTTAAACTAAGTAATAGGCGTTCCGAGAATAGAGCTCATTCATAGCTAATAATAACTTATTCAATACAAGTACTCCATTATAACTTTTATCTACACTCCTAGCTTATTGTACCAATTACGTACCTAAAAACAGTCGTCTAAAGATGATCTTCTTTCACGCCAGTCTATACAAAACAATATAAAACTCTTTATTGCACACCAGAGGACACAAGTACAGATACAAAAAATATGCTAGGTAGTACAAAGGGCGGTCTTATCACTAATGTGATATCTTCCAGACAACCTTGGTCTATAAAGTTTTAAATTACGCAACACTTTTATTTTATAATTTCTGGTCGAGCGTGTTTAATTGACTGAGAGTCAGTAAACTGCGCTGTGTGAATTTATTTTCCCGCCAAGCAGAATATTTGAAATGCTTGAAATTTCGCCACTGTGAAAAACTACTTTTACCAAAATAAAATCTAGCAAATCTAAACAATTCTGTGGTGGATGTGCGGTGTTATGCGGCTTGCCCGAACGGATGATAGACCCAACCACTTACGACATGAGGATGTCAAAAATCAGGCAAAGTGGAGATAAGAGAGCAGGAAAACGGACCCTGATAGAAGCCGGGACCGACCACTCAGATGACGATGATGACGAATATACAACTGACGATTCTATTATTCTGCGATCTTTAGGAGCGTCGGTGGTCGGGCGGTTGAGTATCCGACTCGTACCGGTACCGGGTTCGAATCCCGCTGCGGCCATGTACCAATGACTCTTTTCTGAGTTATGTACATTAGTTGAATACTAACCGATGCTCTTACGGTGAGGGAAACATCGTGATGAAACCTGCAAATTCAAGCAACTGAATTTATAACCATGATCTAATCTGGTTAGGTTCCCCTGGTAGCAGGCTCTTGGAAACCAGATGGTAGTCGCTCCACTGTAATTACCTGATCGCCAAATCCTGGATCATGGTCAAGGCATACCCCGAGCCATTAACGCCAAGATGATTATTTGTTACTTTGCGATTCTTCAAATACCATACTACAGCAGGGAAAGACATTAAAAGCAGCGCCAGTGTGACTATGATTAGTGGCAAAAAATAGCCCCTCTCTTTCCCCTATTCAGAATCGCGTTAACCCGTCATCGGAAATTGGGTTATCGCCGGCCCTGTGCAGCCGCGTGGACACGTTATGCAGATCCGATTATCTGTTTTCCATTGGCCAGATAACCTGATAAAGCAATTCTTACATTCTACAGTCGTAATACAGGCGTTGGGCTGAGAAGAAAGGTAATCAGTATTCTGAGGTGCAGTGATGATGAAAGAATCGGTTTATATGTCTATGCTTATAAACCGTCTGCGAGCAGCGACTGAGAAGCGAACACGTAGCCACTGCGAATAAATCAATGAGAACTAAGACATTCTAGGTGGCGCGGTCGCTACATTATGGCTAATGAGGATCAATCATATAATACAATTCTATAAGTTTGTTGATAAAATCTGAACGTATTTTCATAGCCATGAAACCTAATGATTGAAATTCTTTTAGAAATCCCTAAGTTATAAGGGTTTGAAGGAAATGTCAAGCGCAATATAATATGTGCTTTATTATGAGTTAGGCGCTGACCTAATTGGCAACGGTCGGGCGACCGTGGTCGTACGACGGGCATCGCCCGACGAATAGAAGACCTCAAAACCGCCCGTCGCACGACCTTTGCCAATTAGAACAGCGCCTTACGTAAGGTTTATCCAAGTCTCGATAGCGTCATCAAGCATGCCAAAACAGTGTTCTAGCTCATATATTTTCTCTGGTTCAAGAGATATCGTGAAAATTTCTTCACAATCATTCATAATAGAAAAGCCACTACACAAAAAACGTGACTGATCCTCATTGGCTTCGCGTTTTATACGCATATTCTACGCGGTGCCATGTGAGGCTATGTCTTTGCTTTGCGGTCCCTACTCGACTCGCAAAATATGTAAATGTATGGGCTCTTTACTGTTAAAGTTTCATAATAAGGTAAACGTAGGCATTGAAGTTAGGTAGAGCCTTTGAAAGCCCACAAAGCCGTCAAAGTGGTTCCATACTGAGCGGTTTCAGAGCAAATAACTTACACGCGTTAGGTTGAGGAATGAGGTCACTAATAATGTTTTCCCAAATTATTAAGACCAATCATGTAAAAAGGTTATTTTTCTGTGACTTCCACGGTCTGCAACGCAGAGGTCTCGGGTTCGATTCCCGACCAAGCAGAAACTGAAATGATAAATTTTGATTTCAAATACGGGTCTGGTGTAGTAATTCAAATACGTAGTAAATTGGTTACCTTTTTTTTGTCTTTTTTGGTGTTGATAACCAACATATTTCTTTTTTTTCCTATTGATTTTCGAACTTTTGGCTACTTTACTGATTGTTATTCACTTGCGACTAGTTTCACCTTTTCTAGAAACTTTTTTTAAGTGAATATGATAACAACTTTCTGTGATATTGTTTTTTTAATACACACCTGCAAAAGTCAAAAACAATAAAATAAAAAAGTATGCCATTTCTAAACTATTGAGCTTGGAATTTTTAAAGTTTTTTTTATTATGTATATTTGAGTGTAGAATCCACCCCTAAAGTTTGTACAGTGCATGGCAATACAGATTGGATATAAAATAAGTATGTAATTAAAACTATATAAGTCATCATCATCACAGCCCGTAACAGTCCACTGCAGGACTTAGGGCCTCTCCCACGAAAGGGGAGGTTATTGCCATAATCTCCACGCTTGGCAGGCGGGTTGGAGATCGCAGTGTTTAAATATAATAATGGAAAATGCTGCTGCCCATTTTCCAGACTACGGAGACTCTTGATCTTTTGCCTCGAAAACATTAGTCGCCTCGTACGACACCCATGAATGTAAGGGGTTGGTGCTATTCTACTCTGCCGGACACCACACGGCCAAAAAAACTATATAAGTAGTTTATCAGTTATCTAGCAACTTTAACACAAGCTCTGCTTACTTCGGGACTAGATAGCGCTGTGACAATTTTCCAAGCACATTATTAAACATAATGTTATTATAGAATAGGTAACCATTATGGCTATTAAAGTGGGCTATCTAATCCACATAGGGGCATAACTTCCCTCGATCCGGCCCTGGAGCGCGGTGCAGGGAAATTGAACTGCTTTGCATTTTGATGAAACATTTCATCCAATGCGCCTGAATATTGTTTGAACTCCATCCGATATTGCCATAATAACTTTATCCCGGATATTCTGGCGCAAATGAATTAAAGATCGATCACGAACGTCAATCAACGCAGGCAAGTTTGGTTTTACTATGATTATTTATTAGTAAAAAGTATTACTAAAACTGTATTGGGATGTGGAATGAGCTTCCAGACACAGTGTTTGCTTTGGACTACGACATGGGATCATACAAGAGGTATATTAGATGTCTCTTTAGAGGTGGGCAACGCATTGGTGATAGCCCTGGTGTTGCTGACGTCCATATGCAGCGGTGACCACTTTCCATCAGGTCTCCCGATTGCCTGTTTGTCAGGCGTATAACATAAAAAATTGCCTGCCGGTAAAAATTTATGGTAGAACTGGAAAATTAATGGTTAAACGATAGGTTTCTAGAATTTAGTACCTACCATTGTTTCAGTTATAAGGAAAAGATACGATGTATATGAGGATGTACCAGAAAGAGGTATACATTCTTTGACCGCATCGCCACTTACCACCTTAGTCAAAAACTTGACTAAATCAACAACAATAGATACCGTCACGGGGTACAAAAGACCTTGGCCAACACTTTCACTACACATATTACCGACTTACACTTTTTACATCGATATTTCGACGTAGTTGCATGCGTCATGGTCACGAGTAGACTGGTGCCGCTATGTGAAGTTTTTTTTTTATATATTATACAAGGCAGGCATTTGACCGCCATCTCACCTGTTGGTAAGTGACGATGCGGCCGAAGATGGAGCATGCCCGTCTTGGAACAGCCTATCCACTCCAGCCTTGAAGGCATCCAGATTATATTGATCAGGAAACACACTCGCAGGCAACGCGTTCCACTCCTTAGCCGTACGCATTATGAAGTTGCTCTAAGGGTAATGAAAGAATAGTAAATATCCACGAAAATCTTAAGGCCTTGGTCAACCTCGCTTTGCCACCGGCATTAGAAGGAACACCCAACGAGTATTGATCTCGTTGCGTTTCTGAACGTTCGATTAGCCACAGAGTACGAAATGATCACCAATCCATTTACTGGCATCGGCTGCGTTGCTTAACTCTTGTTATCGTACTGAGGTCGCAAACAATAAATACCCAATCAGTCCCTAAGCCCCCTTTTACGGGTCCCCCAGCGAACAGGCCAATCGCCTTCCCGCCTTATAAATCATCGTCGATATTTTATAGGTTTTAATTTGGACCATTTACGTCGTGATAACATCTGGCGGCGTAATGGCGTGGCCGGTTTACGAGCCGGTTTATAGCGGCGAGCCGGGATCCGGAATACACCGGGAAAACCGCAGAATACCGGTCCGTGTGTCTACTTTGTTTGGGTTACTCGTGCCGGAATTACCTTGCCAATTACGGTACTTTATAACGAGTGGCACGTGCCTAACAGATAACGCACTTACTACCTCGACGCGCTAGATTTTTTCTGGTGGGGTCAATAGACTGTGAGGGCATCGTAGGTTATCCTACGTCATCGGGTACGAGAATAATTCCACTTTGTAAATATAGCAGACGCCTAGGAGACTTACAAAACGTTTGTCTGTCCGTGCATAGAATAGCACAAAAAAAAATACGTGTGGCACTCGGGGACTGCCGCGATAAAGCTATTGCATAGCATTTTTTATCAACTTATGCAATACTGTCTCACCTAGCATTGTGTCTAAAAGAGATAGAATCAGTTATGAGCCGTTAGCAACTAGTCTACACGCATACGTCTAGTCGCACGCACACAAACACCGTGCCGAAGTCTGCCGAACTGAAACGACGTTAGACGATGCACTGCGTTCAACGCCGCACCGCTGTGCCGGTCGGAGTGGGGGGTGTTAGGTTTATTTTCGTTACGGAATTTCTTGATTCGGTCGCCGCGCTCAAAGCCCGCGATAAAAGCCATGCAATAGCTTAAAAAAAATTTTGTGTTTCTAGTTTTGACCACCGCCCACCGAGTCATGTAAGTTTGTGGCACGTTAACGGATTTTGATGCGGTTTAAGAGAATGCCTACTTAAAGGCCTAAATATACCAAAAACATAAACTAAAACTAACACTAATACTAAAACATTAAAACAATTGAAAGTCATCCACATCGCTGCCCCCCGGTAAGTATTATCATCATCATGTCAGCCGAAAGACGCCCACTGCTGGGCATAGGCCTCCCCTAGAGATCTCCACAAAGGCCGGTCCTGTGCCATCCGCATCTAGCTGGTACCTGCAATCTTTACCAGATAGTCGTCCACCTTGTGGGAGGCCTACCCACGCTGCGTCCCCCGGTAAGTATAATACATGCATAGAATAACAAAAAATACCGAAAACACTCGTGAGAAGCCGGGGCGGTTCGTTAGTTCTAAATAAACGCAACCAAGTCGTAAAATCACCACGAATCTCATTACATAAACAGTCCAGCCCCTTGGCAGGCCTAGATAATTTACAAAGTGGGAATGTGGCGAACTAGGCTGGTGACCTAGATGTGGTTTCCTCTGAAGTCTGGGCGGTCTCGTGTAAGCTTCTAGAGTTAAACACATAGTTTCTCTTCAATGTAGGTGTCTCTAAATATATAATATGAAATACAGTACTCTCTCCTGTAATTTACGCGATGCACAGATAACAATTTTGACGGATGAATGGGAGTTTTTTATTTTTCTCAGGGTCACTTTATTATAAATTTTAAGGGTAGGTTCCGGGTTTCCTATCGCATACCTTTGTTGACGATTAGCCCGATATTTCGACGCAGTTGCATGCATCCATGTGATAATAACCGCGATAGTTTAAAACATTACAGTTTAATATATTATGCAACTTGTGTACATAAACCTTCCCCATGAATCTATCTATGGTTAAAACCGCTTAAAAATTAATTCAGTATTATAGGGAACAGATAGACAGACAGACGCGGTATGGGACTTTGTTTTATAATATAAACCCTGTAAAATGTACCTTCATAGGCTCCAAATACGACACATGAAATAAGAGGACGCACGTGTAACATTGAAGCTGTATCGGCATACCCTCTCCCACAATATGGAAACCAATAAGTCAGCGGCGTTACCGCATATGAAGTGAGCGTGCGTAATATGCGGTTTACACCCTAATACGGCTACAGTTGCGGTCACCATTCCCTCCGCGTTATGCGATGGGTATTACGTATGGAGAATATTGGTTGCCAGGGTTTGAGTAGTGCGGTATGCGAGAAAATCGTAATATATTTGGTATACAATCGTTAGCGACTTGCAAACGCAACAATTTCGTTTGACTCCGCTCTGTGAGTTTTTTCTAACGTAGCGACATCTACCGCTCCAATAGGGAATTTCAAAAATACTTACATTACGAATATACGACCACGAGTTGGCAAAGCATCGCTCATAGAAAGCGCTGACCAAGTTACTACCATACAAATATCAAGTTTCCATATAAACCTACATCGCATTAGAGAAGTGTTCCAAGTTACGCGACATAAGTACTGCTTCCGACGATCGTCTGTCGGACTCTAGTATATTATATTCTTCGCCAAATATATGTCAGTAGGAAAAAAGGGAAAGCGGAAAAGCAGTCATCCCAATGCGTTGCCCACCTCCTAAGACCCGAGACACATTGCTACGGAAACAAATAGGCCCCTCTACTCTCCTCCCCTCCATTGTCATGGCCATGGTTCCTCCATGGAACACTGGATAACTTAAAGGCTTATTACACTTGGCTAAATTCAGTCGTCTAAATTCAGAAGTAAATACCATCAGATCAAAGTAAAGTGGTATTGTCATAAGGTACATTTTTGTATCACTTGTTTATTTATTATTTATTGATTTATTTATTCCTTGTACAACATTACAGTTAAAAACTAATGCGTATATACTTATATACTTATCTTATGGTCGCTGCAGCCCCCATTGTGCGGTATTTGCATGTTGTGCGGACATACTCCACGGCGGAGAACATGCTGTGGAATGCCCTAGTTTTGGGAGATTAACTCAGTGACGCCATCGCGCAGTTCCATGGTTATGTGTTACGTAACAATCATAATTTAAAGAGGGCTTACTTTATCCTAGACTCCCTCTGGAGTTTGTGGTTCCACCACCAGGTGTCTCGTTTGTCGGTCGTTTACCACTCGGTCGAGACCCCCAGTACCGTCCTCTACTTATGGTGCTGTACTTATTATCCTACTGTCCTAAATATAGAATGGGTCATCATTATCACAGCCCATAACAATCCACTGCAGGACTTAGGGCCTCTCCCACGAAAGGGGAGGTTATTGCTATAATAGTTAGTTGGAGATCGCAGTGTTATAAATATAATAATGGAAAACGCTGCTTCCCATTTTCCAGCTTACGGAGACTCAAGATATTTCGCCTCGAAAACATTAGTCGCCTTGTACGACACCCACGAATGTAAGGGGTTGGTGCTATTCTACTCTGCCGGACACCACACGGCCAGACCTAAATAATTAGACCAACACAATGCCATAAATCTGAACAGACTAGGCAGTTGTGGCACTTCCAGTCAACAAAAGGGCCTCACTTAGCTCGAGCCCAAATGTCCCCATTAGGAGCTCGAGTCACACGTGACTTCACTACTACAACAAAAACGTACGTTTAGAATACTGCCACCATGTACAGTTTCTCTGCCGATAATAGTGGATATCACGTTCGGGGCGTGTTCTACAGTAGTTTAGCTAATTTCCCGCCGTTTCGACGTGTGCCGTGTGACAAATCAATTCAACTAATCTCATATTCTGATAGACGTGTGATTTTTTTACTTGTTACCAGTATTTTAAAAAAGCATCTTCGCGTTAATGTCCTGGTTGTACTCTCGCGCACGAGGACCCGGGGTCTGCCTTGACCATTATCTTGGATTTGGCGATCAGGTAATTACAGTGGAGCGACTACCATCTGGCCTCCAAGACTCTGCTACCAGGGGAACCTGACCAGATTAGATCATGGTTACACATCCAGTCGCCTGAATATGCAGGTTTCATACGATGTTTATACGACGTATGACGATGACGAATACGATGTTTTCCCTCACCGTAAGAGCATCGGTTAGTATTCAAATAATGTACATAACTCAGAAAACAGTAATTGATACACCATACCATATTGGATCATGGTTACGCTACACATTCAGTCGCCTGAATTTGCAGGTTTCATCAGAATGTTTTCCCTCGCCGTCAGAGCATCCGTTAGCATTCAACTAATGTACGTAACTCAGGAAAGAATCATTAGTACGTCCCATAGGAACCCGGTACCTCCCGCTTACGAATCGAATACCTCAACCACTCGGCTACCGATGCTCCATTTTTCTATTCGAAAATACTTTACTATAAATAATAGAGCAACAAACTCCAACAGCCGTCGACAAGCTCCAATGATCTAAATGAATATTATTGCCGCAATCTCATCGAGCGAAACAAAGGACAAAGCTCGGATAACTGCGTCGTAATCGAGTCGTTCCGAGACACAATATCCGAGTGAGTAATGGCGGCGATCGCAGCGGCCACTTGGAAGCGGTGATTTAATTTCACCGCCTTTCAGTGCTGCTCTTTTAGCGCTTTCGGCGCTAGCTCTAGCGGATTTTTTATGTGTTTGGTGCGCATTATCGAAATGGTTTTCTTATATTTAGCGCTTCTTTTTTTGTACGTTTAACGCCTATTTGCGAAAGATTTTATACAAAATATTGAAAAACTAGTGCTGTGTCTGGCTGCCGACATTCATAGCATTAAGTTGAGGCTAGTCCAATGATGCATAGTCCTGCTTCCTTCATCATCATCACAGCCCGTAACAGTCCACTGCAGGACTTAGGGCCTCTCCCACGAAAAGAGAGGTTATAGCCATAATCTCCACGCTTGGCAGGCGGGTTGGAGATCGCAGTGTTTAAATATAACAATGGAAAATGCTGATGCCCATTTTCAGACTACGGAGACTCTTGATCGTTTGCCTCGAAAACATTAGTCGACTTGTACGACACCCATGAGTGTAAGGGGTTGGTGCTATTCTACTGTGCCGGACACCACACGGCCAGCTTCCAGCCCTGCTTCCTTATCCTGTTAGTTTTAAGTTTTATGAATGTGTTATTTGACCAAATAAAGATATGTCTATGTCTATGTCAATGTCTATTTCTCCTAGTGTGACAGTTTGCTCATTCACTCGTGCCTTGAAGATGTCAAGGGGAGCTACTCTGTATACCCGCTATCTAAACGACCTGTCAAAGCCTAATATACATATATATATATATACGCAGCGGCCACTTGGAAGCGGTTATTTAATTTCACCGCCTTTCATTGTTGCCCTTTTAGCGCTTTCGGCGCTAGATGTAGCGGATTTTTTGTGTGTTTGGTGTGCATTATATGAACGGTTTACGTACATTTAACGCTTCTTTTTTGTTCGTTTAACGCCCATGTATTGAGCCCATTCAGAAATCTAGCGCTTTTTTTTAACTGATTTAGTGACCAACACTCCAAAAGGCAACACTACCGCCTTTAAAGGACATAAAGCAATGGATACTTTTATTTTTTGACGCGTGATTTTATCGGCCATTTGTGCTTGTTGCTTTGAAATCATTTTTTTTTGTTGAGGATTTAGTAAAAGCAGATATTTCTGAAAATACCATAGTTAATTAATTTATATAAAGGACAATTCAGATAAAAAAACATTTTAAATCGGAAAAATACTATTGTGGAGAAAGTCGATTGGCAAAGTGATAACGACACACCACGATCTAAAACAATGGTATCATTTAACTGTGGCCAAACTTAGCAAAGCTTTATACTGTGGGCGTTTTATAATTATATATAGAAAGAGGGTTGAAAACGCGCCCATAGGAGAGATATAAAATGACTCCAGCCCAAGAAGATTGACTAACGTTATGTTATAAACTCATGACCGTCTCTGACATATTTATTTTTAATACAGGTATGTATGTAATTTTCTATGGATGCAAGTGGCACAAAGCCAATCAGTGTGTTGCCCAATCACCATGCCCTAACAGTGGGTTTCCTGTGACCTTTGTAACGTCTAACTGCCCGCGCACCTGGAACCCTATACGCCCACCAAGACTACAAAAAACGCAAGTATTTCGCTACACCACAGAATATCGATACCTCCGTAACATAGGTACTAACACTCAACGGCGCATCGAAAAATTAGATTCCCCGCTATATTGAGGTGGATCAAAATCGAGGCAATATCGCTGTGCTGATTTGTCGCCCGACTGGGTATTGGCTGATTCGGCCCCGGGCCCGCCAAATGGAGGGTGCCTTAATTCCCTGAGCACGAATTTAAATAAAATACCTCCCATCGGCTCTGATCGGCTTGTAGCCCAATTCGCCTAATTGTTTCGGGGTTTTGCGACGAGGTTGGGAGTTGTCGACGGCTTTCGGTATTCGGGGGCTCTTCTCGGTAATTGATTAAATTTTTAGGCAGCGAGCCTCTCTGTCGTTGTATACGTGATTTAAACTGAGGCGGCGGCCTAAAATATTAGAGGTGTTATTAAAAGCTTTATGCTCGTTTGTAGGGTAAGAAAATTAATGGTTGGAAATACCAAACCGGGTTCGAAAATTCTTGAAACATTCTGGATTCCAAGATATTCCATTTTTATGGTGAGAAAAGAAATTATTTTTCTTATTATTTGAATTGCGGATACATGCGAGGCTAGGGAGTTGTGTCAGGATAGAGCGATGTGGCGGTCCATAGTCTCTGCCCACCCCGCCTGTGCACAGAGGAGTGAGCTTTATGTATCTTAATATTTTGTTTTAATTAGGCCCAAATTAGATCCTAAGCGTCACAGTATACTAGTTTTGCCTAACCCGGAAACCTGCAATAATGTACCCCAATAAGAATAAGAGTCTGACATACCACGCCCAAAGAATTTGATCTTTTTGGCGATCGATAAGGTAGTAGTTGTAGATAGGTTGTGTAATTGCGGCTGTGAACATGCACCAAGGAGTCCTGTATCGAGGATTATTTAACCTGTGCATTTCCTTAACCCAATTATAAAGCGATAGGCTTTATACCGCGGTGCCAAATTGATAACGACAAATCGAAGCACTGAAGTGTTTGTACGAAAACGCCACTGTGTCAGTTCATCTCCAGGACAAGAACACAGAGCCTATTCAGCTGCAGCGAGGTGTTAGACAAGGTGATGTCATATCACCGAAGTTGTTCACCGGTGCACTGGAGGATATCTTTAGGCTTCTGGACTGGGACAGACTCGGCATCAATAGTAACGGCGAGTACCTCACTCACCTCAGATTTGCTGACGATATCTTAGTCATGGCTGGAAACCTGATAGACTTGAGCTAAGTGCTCGATGACCTCTGTAGTGCCTCTCAACAAGTAGGTCTTAAAATGAGCATGGACAAGATGAAAAATATGTCGAATGTCCATGTTGTGCCTACTCCAGTGACAGTTGGGGGTACTTCACTTGAAGTTGTTGACGACTATACATACCTGGGACAAATAGTCCAGCTAAGTAGGTCAAATTTTAAGAAAGAGGTCAATCGACGAATCCATCTCGGTTGGGCAGCGTTCGGGAAGCTACGCTATATATTTTCGTCCCAGCTATCGCAGTGTCTCAAGATGAAGGTCTTTGACCTATGTGTGATGACCTACGGAACTGAAACGTGGCCGCTCACTATGGGCCTTATGGAAAGGGCTATTCTCGGAGTCTCGTTGCGCGATCGAATCAGAAATGAGGAGATCCGCAAGCGAACCAAGGTCACCGACATAGCCATAAGGATTGCCAGAATAAAATGGCAAAGGGCAGGGCACATAGCTCGAAGAATAGATGGCTGATGGGGCAGTAAAGTTCCCGAGTGCCGACCACGTACCAGAAGATGCAGCGTAGGTAGGCTTCCCACAAGGTGGACCGACGACCTGGTAAAGATCGCAGGTACCAGCTGGAAGCGGAAGGCACAGGACCGGCCTTTGTGGAGATCTCAGGGGGAGGCCTATGCCCAGCAGTGGGCGTCTTTCGGCTGATATGATGATAATAATGAGGCTTTACACAATACCTATTTGTCCTGCTTGTCTCTTTTTGAGAACGTCTACCACTTCGCGCTGGCACTCGTCTTGAAGGCGTGCCCCAACATCGGCTACTGCGCGGGTTCAAGTTGTTTGCAAAGCACTTATGCTGGATGAGAACATTTCTGTGAGGAAGAATACGTTGCTTAATAACGTTCAAAACGACTATTTAGAAAAAGGCAAGTCGACAAATCCTCAGTGCTTTGTCACAACCAACCTAACCAAATTCTATCGCTATGTAATAATATGTCAACTTTCTAAAAACTAAATTAATTTCATTCATTCAATTTAGTTCTTACTTGCTTCGTAATCTAATTCACCACTTCAGCCGCATACCAAACCGCGATTTTGTAATTGGTTTATACAAAGACTTTTTCATCCTTGTACGAAACCAGATCAAACAATTTTTACTGAACTATTTAGTTTGGCCTGAAATCGAGTTTGGATGGTAACATCCTTGTACGAAACCAGATCAAACAATGTTTACTGAACTATTTAGTTTGCCTGAAATCGAGTTTGGATGGATACCTATGTCAAAAGACAATAATAAATTATGTTAAAATATTTTGAGAAATCTCTGTGAATTGCATGTTATACCTATTATAAATTGCGTAGTTTAATGTAATTTTCATCGATTAATAAATGAATCTAAATCTAGTCATACAGTATGGTACAGCCGTAATGACCCGGTTTTTACATAAGTCAATTTGTGTTGAATCATTCACTAGCATTAAAACATCTATAGAAGTTTAAGCACCTCATTCAAATATGCTTAAATAATAAAAAAGAAATAAAAAATATCGCCGCTTTTTCCACGTCTATATAGGTATAATACTAATATTAAAGTACATCCATTAATTACCTTTTACGCCGTAAAAAAATCACATTTTCTCTTGTATTTATCATTATTTTTTAACGTTATTTGCAACGGCAGATGACATTGAGGCATGTGGAAGATTAATCTAGGTGAGGGTGTGGGGGGGGGGGGAGTCAGGCAGCCCGAGGGGGAGGGGGAGGTGTAGATGTCCACGTTATTTAGTTAGGGCCATTATATCAACCGTAGTTACGGCATTCGTTGGACTTTGGCATGAGAACTTTAAAGTTTTCAGCATTATTATTATTTCTATTTGATCGAATAATCGGTGGCAGAGTGGTTGAGGTATTCGACTCGTAAGCGGGAGATACCGGGTTCGAATCCCACTGCAGCCATGTTTTCAGTGACTCTTTCTGAGTTATGTACAATGAATGCTAACTGATGCTCTTATAGTGAACGGTGTACACAGCAAATATTGATAGCAAAACCGCAAATCGATGTACACAGGTACATTAGGTTAAAACATTATTTTTGAGAGGTAGTTCTTAAAATATTCCCATGGGGGAGCAGTGATGACGTCATAAATTTTTTGTATGGTATTTGAATTTTTTTTTTCATAAACCTATCGTGTTTGGTATCATATGAAAGGGCTTCATGGCCCGGTTCATGTATAACAAAACTATACGACACAACTAACTTTCGACCACGTGTTTTCTAAAAATCCAAATAATAGTTTCTAAACGCCGTTATATAGTTTCTAAATCGTTTCTAAGTCGCCTTCTCAATTTTGTATCTAAATTATTCAGACCGAACTTGACTACCCAAGTCTCCTTCCCTAGACCGCAATCCCCCCCCCTCTCCGCTCGTGAGTCGCGGCGGCGAAATTAAATCATCGCTTCCAAGTGGCCGCGGCGATCGCCAGCCATTACTCACTCGGATATTGCTGTGGAACAACTCCATTAGGGCCCGCTATCTGAGCTTTGTTCGGTGAGAGTAGCATTAAAGTTATTGGGGATTGTCAACTGGGTTTTAAGCGCTAGTTACGTAATTCTAGATATCTATCCAGACGATTTCACGTTAAATATTTAACGTATTCACCATCATAAATGTATAATGGTATTAATGTCTCGGTCCGACGAGAGGATGCCGAAGACCGGGTAAGGTGGAGAAGAATGATTAGGAAAGCGGACCCTGGCAGAGGCCGGGATAAGCGCTAAGACGATGATGATGATTAAAGTCCCGGTTGTGCTCTCGCGCACAAGGGCTCCACTGTAATTACCTGATCTGCCAAATCCTGGATCATGGTCAAGGTGAACCCCAGGCCCTCGTACGCGAGAGCATAACCGGGACATAAACACCAAGTTGATTTTTTTAATTTCATGTTCTCTCGTGCACAAGGGCCCGGGGTCCGTCTTGACCACAGAGCAAAAAATTTGCCAGTCTTAACCATGAAGGTAGCTAACCTTCCAATATCTTTGGTCTTGACCATGATCCAGGATTTGGCAGTTTAAGTAATTACAGTGGAGCGACTGCCATCTGACCTTCATGGCCCTGCTACCAGGGGAATATGACCAGATTGGATCATGGTTATACATTCAGTCGCCTGAATGTGCAGGTTTCATCACGATGTTTTCCCTCACCGTAAGAGCATCGGCTAGTGTTCAACTAATATAAATATCTCAGAAAAGAGTCAATGGTACGTGGCGGCAGTGGGATTCGAACCGGTACCTCTCGCTTGCGAGTCGGGTACCTTTACCACTATGCCACCGACGCTCGCTCACCACCAACGTTTTCACCACGTAAAAAGACACCGTTTTTAATATAGTTTTTCAGAGGATATGCGATATTTAAAAAATACCCACTTAATAATTTTAATCCTAAAGTGAGCGCTATATTAATTTTCTGCGGTCTTCCGCGAAAAACGTCGATAATTTGTTAATTGCAGGCGCAGCCACATAAAATTACGGAATAAATTAATCCTGTATGTTATTCAGAGCTATAAGCTGCATTACTGCCAAATTTTACAAAAATCCATTCATTAGTTTTGAGTGTAGGAGTAACAAACATCCATTCATTTGAGTTCGATCGGCCCAGTGATTTGTGATCAGATGGCAGTCGTTCCACTATACTTACCTTATCCGCCAAATCCTGGATCATGGTCAAGGCAAACCTAGGACCTCCGCGCGCGAGGGCACAACTGAGACATTAACGAAAATCTGTTTTTTTTTTATTAACATTCGTTGTTGCTATATCCTAAAAAACAACGCACTGGGTACATAATTATGAACGAAACCGGCCCGTGTCCTGAAAAATTATGCCTGAACGTTTCCTGAACCTGAATTTCCCTCAACAATGCCACCTATTATGCCCGAAAAGCGCTCCAAAATCGAATTCTAATTAAGCGAGCAATCCCAACTTCTTAATAGGCTATTTATCGCCTTACTTACTACATTAACTGACTTACCGGATACTTAAAATATAGCTTCGGGAAAGTTGCTGGCTGAGTACCGAAGCTTCGGAGAGGGAAGTGTTATTTCAATTTCGATGCACGTGCAAGGACTTACAACTAAAATAACTTTGTATATGAGTTATTTTTTGTAAGTTATATTTAGTATATAATTCCCCTCTATTAACTGGCTGCCTATTAAGATCGAAATCCATAAATGAACGCTTGAGCATTAGTTGTGTAATGGATAGCAGGTCGGTCTCGTTTGCGAGAGGTACCTGATTCGAACCCCAATGCCGGCATGTATCAATGTTTTTTCTGAGATTTATACATCTGTTGAACACTAACCAATGCTGTTCCTGTGAAGGAAAATATCGTGAGGTGACCTGCAAATTCACGAGACGAATATGTTAAAACCATTAACCAATCTGGTCAGTTTCCGCTGTTAACAGGGCTACGGAGGTCAGATGACCCTCCCACATCTCTCCGCTGTCAAGAGGGTCTCTCGAGGCTCTCGCGCTCGATCTCAAACAGAATATTGAGACTAAGATAACTACTCCTTTTATTAAACAAAATACTTGCAACTCCTTCTGATGCAGTCGGTTAAAACACTTGCAACCTATCCATGTAAAATCCTATATCCAAACACCTACCACTGTATATAGCAATGTATTGAGAGTTGTTAGAAAGTTCACCAATCTAGGGGACGTCGAGCCCGCCTTTACCTTGTCATCAGTAGAGATTATTCCAAGGCGCTTCCTCTAAACATCCCTTGCTAAAACTAGTCTTGTTGTCTTGCTTATACATACACTGAACTGTCCGCGTGCGAACAGTCTATAAGATATCACGCCCACTTTATTTGGCACGTACAGCAAAAGTTAACACTTGAAAGTGCAGTGGATATTGGTTTTCAATTATTACCGGGATAATTATCCTTCTTTATTCAAATTCTACTTCCTACTGTTAGATAGGAATTCGAGAAAATGCTCCAACACTATGGCTAATTTGATGTAAGACTAAATAGATGACACAACCTTAATAGATGCGTGATAGCACGTTTTCTGGCCAGTCAGTCAAATAAAAGTTGGCCGTGTGGTGTCCGTCAGAGTAGAATAGCACCAACCCCTTACACTTGTGGGTGTCGTACAAGGCGACTAATGTTTCCGGGGCAAAAGATCTAAGAGTCTCCGTGGGCTGGGAAATGGGCAGCAGCGTTTTCCATCGTTATATTTATAACACTGCGATCTCCAACCCGCCTGCCAAGCGTGGAGATAAAGACAATAACCTCCCCTTTCGTGGGAGAGGTCCTAAGTCCTGCAGTGGACTGTTATGAGCTGTGATGATGAATTAAAGTGCTTATTGTTAAAAATACATATTTTATCTTTTACTCACTCATGAACAGCTCTTTAATACAACTGTAATGTCCTCAATGTTTATGCAAATATGGGTTCTGTACGAACGAGAGAAAGCAAATTTAACAATCTTTCTACAAAACAGTGAAAGCTCCGTGACCCTGTTAACAGGCGAACGATTACACATTCAGTAGCTTGCATGTGCAGGTCTCATCAGGATGTTTTCCCCTCACCGTACGAGCATCACTCAGAAAAAGTCATCGTTACATGGCGGCACTGGGGATTTTTTATCCTACGCAGTGACAAACGAGTAGACAGCCCACCTGATGGTAAGCGGTAACTGTCGCCCATTACATCTACGATTCAAGCATTTCGGTAGCAGGCAACAAAAAAGCAGAGCGCAGGTGCGTTGTCACTTTAAGGACTACGATGAAATGCCTCTGTCCTGCAATTGCGTTGGCTACCTTATCCTTTAAACCGGAACACAATTATGCAACAATGTTTGCTAGGTGGCAGAAATAGATAAAGCGGTGGTACTCACCCAGGCAGACTCCTCAGGCTTGACAGAGTCCTGCCACCTGAGATATAATCGTAGACATAATAACGAGGAAACAAACAACACGGTGGCAACTAATATTACCCAGTCCTACCGCAAATCAACGTACACAGTAATCACTTCAAACGTTAATACCCTAACCTACTCCGAGTGTAGTTGCATAATCCTAATTGCTATTGGAACAATGCAATCGCACGCGGCACTCGAGGTATCCGCAATAGTGCTGCGTCGGAATATATTCGATGGCTTCATTAATTCGAGTGGCGTTGCTCAAATATCGACTGTCATAAACGGATTAAACCGGTTTCCGATCTAGAGTGGGTCTGGCTACATGTGAATGGGGGCATGGCGTGGTTGCAGCCTTTGAATGTAGCTGTATAAGGTATACACACGTGCATAAGTAGAATAGCATAGCACTTACGAATTATATTCTACTAGTAGACACCGACTTTACCCCTACCTACCCTTTTTTATCAGTTGTTGAAAATCGCATTAAAATTTCGTAGTTTAAAAGATCTAAGCGTACATAGATACATAGGAATAGACGGCAGGAAGCGACTTGGTTTTATCTATGTATACATTACACCTGTATAAGGTATAAACACATACATAAGTGTGTAGCATGTAGATAGGCAATATAGGCGTCGGTGGCCGAGCGGTTACAGCATCCGACTAGTAAGCCAGAGGTCCCGGGTTCGAATCCCACTCCGGCCATGTATCAATGACTGTTTTCTGAGTTATGTACATTAGTTGAATACTAACCGATGCTCTTACGGTGAGGGAAAACATCGTAATGAAACCTGCATATTCAGGCGACTGGATGTGTAAGCATGATCCAATCTGGTCAGGTTCCCCTGGTAGCAGGGTCATGGAGGTCAGATGGCAGTCGCTCCACTGTAATTACCTGACCTGCCAAATCCTGGATCATGGTCAAGGCGGACCCCGGGCCCTCGTGCGCGAGAGCACAACCGGTACATTAACGCCAAGATTATGATGTAGATAGGCAATATGCGGACAGACTGTATCAGGAGTTGAACTGTAACATAAACGTTACTTTTCACACTTGCTGCGACATTGAGTCAGCATATTTGCCGACCTGAGTTATTCAGTTGGTTCACATACCATCTGCCACGCAGAGGTCCCAGATTCGATTTCCGGCCGGGCAGAAATTGAAATTATGAATTTTAATTTTGGCTTTATTTGGGTTTAGGCCAGCCAGTATTCGGGTAGGTTTAGGTAAGTACTAGCTAATACCTTACTGACCAAGTAAGGGTTAGCGCAGACCCATAATAATAATTATCTAAGTTCAAATAATATACGAATATATTAATCCAAGCATTTATTCAAAGAAGTACACATAAAACTACATACAACTAAGTAACATCGTAAAATTAAACAACATTTAGCCACGAACACAAATAAGGTGAGAATATTCAGATTTAAGCATAGCTGACATTATTTGTAGGTAATACCAGCTTAATCAGATCTGGGCAAACAGAACGTCTGCCCTCTCACATATAACCCTCATCGCTTCCGGGAAGCAAGACAAAATGTTAATCCAAGAATCCAGGCTCAGCGTCAAAATGCTTACCTGCAAAAAGTTTTATAAACTGTGAAAAAGTAGTACTGTATAGTAGGAGCCTGTCTGAAGTGTCAGAATCATAAGGTAAAGAAACTAATGGAGAGACCAAAGTTATTGGACTCTAGGGAAAGCGTGCAATAGAATGTCTTTTTTGGTGCGAAATATCGTAAAAGAAGATAACGACCATGACTTCAGTTTTCAACGGACGAAACGTTCCTCAATTATAGAAATGCAATAATGGTTGTCATAATTTATTAGTCATCTTGTTTTGAATTACGTGTTTATTCAAAGTACCTGTACCTGTTGTGTTGTTTTCTTTATGTCTATATTGTATACTTGTATTTGTGCACAATAAACTGTTAAATAAATAAATAAGTGTGGACACTGACTGAACGGTAGCGCGTCGTCGCATCGTAGATTTACGACGTCGTAGATTTCTACGATACGTCGTCGTGCCGCAGTGTTGGGGCCTGATAGGTACTTCGATTATTTTGACATGTACAATTTATTTATACATTTTTTATTTAAGGACATTATGAATTTATGTTTATTGACGCAAATTAATGAATTTTAATTATGACATTTATATTGTTATTTATATTAATATTGTTGACATGATGCATTGTATTATTTTAATTATTTACTAGAATGCTTGATTTTATTATTTGAAATTTAACTTTTGTTAATTTTTATTTATATTCTCAATGAATTACCTATATGATGACGATGTATGTACATTACTAGAATAAATGAATATGAATATGAATATGACCCTTAGTTAGAAGTGTACCTTGGTCTCCGCCCTATAGGAGAAGCAGTGCGCTATCCCCCGATCCAAGCCTTGCAGGATCCCAAACACATCGCCAGGCCCGAGCAGCTCGTGCGTGGTCTCCGTCAGATCAGGCCTCACGGACACCACGGACACGTTCCCTGATGACACGAAGTACATCTTCGCCTCGCTGTCGCCTGCTACAACTACGTAGTTGCCTGTTAGGAGAAAGAAGTAAATACGAAAGGACTGGTTTGTTTATATCAACTCCATATGATAACATCCTTTTGAAGCTTTATGTCAGATTATCAGAATACCAGATCAGCAGAATGCTAGGATTAAGCTATGGTTATGATATGAAATTATTGTAGATATTTAAAGTGTCACCTAGAGCCTAAATGCTAAATTCCGACAACTAAATTCAGAAAAAAAAGTGTGATAGCAAGTCAAAGTGGAATGTATTGCTCATCCATTTTTGTATAATGCCTTTTGGAAAGCATAGCAACGCGTAACAATTATATGAGTGATATATTCGACTTTTACTTGCTCTCACGCTTTCTGCTTCTGAATTTAGACGACTTAATTTAGCCTAATGTAATAAGCGCATTAACCTGTCCTCAGCGCAGATACAATGACGATAACGATTTCTAAAGAGGCGGATAGAATGAACGTACCAGGAAAGAAAATGGTGTAGTCCAAAACCACAGTCAGTTGACGCAAGAACGGCTCCTCGGTATCACAGAACAGGTAGCAATTGCGGAGGTGATGGCCAAACATGGCGGACATCAGGTCGCAGCGGCGGACGTACGGGGTTTGGGCTAGTAGTACTGGTAACTGAAGGAGATAAAAAATGTTATTTGTCAGGTGGTAGGACTCTGTCTAGCCTGAGGAATCTGCCTGGGTGAGTACCACCGCCTTATCTAATTTTGCCTGTAGGCAATAATACTTGCGTTGTTGTGTTCTGGTTTGAAGGATAAGACACGAGGCATTTCATCTTAGTCCTCACATGTCGTCTTAGACATCAAGTGAAATGTCTGCTTGTTTGTCACTAAGTAGCAGAAAAAATTTTAACAATGAAGACTTAAGACTTACGTACCTATGAAGAGTGGTGCTGTTGTCTCTAGCCTTGTCCATCTGGCCTGACCGTCTAACTCGAGTGGATTATCTCACTCTCTCAAGCCTTCAATGCTAACGCTACTCGAATTATTTAAGCGGTCGTGCCCGATGAACATGAACTCCCGCGCGCATTGTAGATGTGGATGGCCTACTACGATTTTGCGATGTTTCTGCATCGACATTCGTTCTGAGTATCACCTGTATTGATAACTACATTTATTAGAAAAAAAAGGATAAAAATAAAATTGAGAACCTTCTTTAAGTTGTGGAGCAAAAGCAACTCGATCTTACGAGGTAAAATCGATTGGGTCTCTTCATTTAACTCAGGCGACTGACTGATGTGTAACCATGATCCAATCTGGTCAGGTTCCCCTATTAATAGGGTCACGGAAGTCAGATGGCAGTCGCTCCACTATAATTACCTGATCTGCCAAATCCTGGATCATGGTCAAGGCGGACCCCGGGCCCTCACACGCGAGAGCACAACCGAGACAATAACGCCAAGATGATTCTTTAAAGATAAAGTCGGACAATAAGGCAACGCAGCCAGCTTTTTGGACATCATTCCGGGGGGCAGTGGTGTGGGCGATCTTTTAAACTTAACTTTTTTATTGGATAAAAGAAATGCTTATAATAGTTAAATAAAATATTTACAGTTACAATACAAATATATCTATATACATATACCTACCACTACATATACCTATTCATTAACCCATAAAATATATACTAAAATTAAAAAAGTCGTCTACACCGTCTACTTATTAATTAAGTTATATTCCCCTTTTCTCATTGGACCTAATAAATGTTAATATACCTGTTAAGTTGGACAATGGTATCAAATATTAAGTACTAAATTGAGTACTCTAATTAAAACTACTCAGCGTTTATTATAGTAATAAGCTCTCATCCATAAAGGCTCACCTGTCGTCCGCGTTCCGAAGTCCACAACTGTTGCACATACTTCCAAAACTTGCCAAGTTGGTAACCTGCCAAGTGGTAACCATGTTACAGTGTAGGAGTCAAATTATTATTCTGATATAGTGGTGATAGTATGTTATCATTATGTATCAACTTTTGGTTGTAATTTCATCCTTGTAGACCAGATTTAATATTTTCTCAGATTCCACTCAATCAGGAGAGAAATAAACCGTAATGTCTTAAAGTATTGCGGTTATTGAGCTACTTGTAAACAAAGGTACGCGTTAAGAAATCCGGAATATATCTTTAAAACCACAATTATTAGTACTAACTTTAAAAAATCCTCTGTTGCTTACTCATGGACAGACCCAGGACACCCGGCCAGTAGATCAGACTCAAAGAGGCCGAGGTCCTCTTTGGTTGTGAGTCAATGCAGTAAGTATGTAGATCCGAATTATTGTGACCAAGTCATTACCCAGAAGCCCTATTTTTGAACCGCTCGCCTGGAGTCGAACCGTTTTCAATTTTCAGCATGAAAAATTCAATATTTTTTAAAATTACATTCTCAATAACGAAAGCGAATAACTAATTCAATAAGTAGTACAAAAACTAAAAACCCGACTGCTATTAAAAAACTGCAAGGCAAAACATTTTTTTAAGTTGTATATATTTTTGAAATCGCCTTTATATTGATACCCAACTCGATTGGTTTTAGAGAAAAAAGATTTCCAAAGTAACAATATGGCATCTAAAATCCGCCAGTTTAAATTTTAAATTTTTTCTGTATCCATTATTACTCACGCAACCAAGACAAATCTTACAACACCTATTAAGTTAAAATGCATTGATCTGTTAGGGCTGTAGCCTGTGTCAAAGAAAAGACATAAACACCCTTATCTCGAAAAAAATAACCCTCCTTTTGTCGCAGGCGGGTAAAAAATGATAACATCAGTATCATGCATTAATATAATGAATTCTGCATGCCGATAAATCAAATTTTGGCCGTGTGGTGTCCGGCAGAGTAGAATAGCATCAACCCCTTACATTCATGGGTGTCGTACAAGGCGACTAATGTTTTCGAGGCAAAAGATCAAGAGTCTCCGTAGTCTAGAAAATGGGCAGCAGCATTTTCCATTATTATATTTAAACACTGCGATCTCCAACCCGCCTGCCAAGCGTGGAGATTATGGCAATAACCTCCCCTTTCGTGGGAGAGGCCCTAAGTCCTGCAGTGGACTGTTACGGGCTGTGATGATGAAATCAAATTTGCAAACCATTTCATTCGAGCCGAGCGGTTCAAAAATAGGGACCCAGATCGTCAATATTAAGCTTCTTTAATTAAGAATGACCTGCGGTCCTCTATGTTTGTCAAAATCTTTGCCAGCAATACTAAAGATATTCGGCAAAGTAAGGCGACGAAGAAACAAAGTTTAGACGTGTTGAAACTCAGAAATGTCGACGAATGCTTTAGTGCTGCATCTTGATAAATCTTTATTGATCTATGGATATCGACGACATGGATGACTCGACCAACTGATGTAAACGAAAAGGTTGCCTCAGGCGGCGGTCATCGGCGTCATCCTAATTGGCAAAAGTCGTGCGACCAAGGTCGCCAATTAGGACAGCGCCTCAGTCGACATCGTCTAACATCGCCTTACTCTGCCCGACAAATCTAACATAGTTCTTTTTATTTCCAGCAATATAATCAACTTCTACAGAATTAACACTTGAGTTCCTAAACCAACCCGCTAACCACAGCCGTAGCGAAGTTTATACAGCTACAACTTCTTGCCTGCAACTACGCTTCACTATTTTAATACTTCGCAAGTCCTAAGCTAACGATTGAACAAAGGATCCGAGAAGTTTCCGTTTAGACACACCCTGTTGATCGATGAAGCGAGTTTTGGATTTGCATATTTGGTCCCAATGAATATGCCAATAAGATGCAGGGAACCATGACACTAACCATTAACCACTGGTATATGAAGCGGTTTTGCTTGACTGCTTGGCTGATTCAGGGGAAAGCGACAGCGTGCTTACGGCGTATGAGGATTAGATTTTGCCATTATAGATTTTGATGAAGTTACAGATTTCGTTTTATTCTACTTAAAAAACACTACTTTCTTAGTTTTACTGTCTACTTTACGTTTTTATTGACAAGCCGTTAGTGATAATTTTTTTGTTCTTATCGTAAATATATATATTTTTTTGTTTGGTAACTAACAGCATAAATGACAATTATTTGTATAGGATTGATGGCTAGCCATCAATAGGTTCTCACAGATAGGAAGATATATTATAAAACATTTCTAGAAGACGACGACCAAAGATGGTGGCACGGAGTGGCCTCTTTTTATTTATCTATGATCCGCATCATAAGTAAGTAAAAACCTTATGAATGACACTGAAGTAATGAGTAATATTTTGTTTATATTAGGCATGCTTTATGATGCAAGACGTACGCTTTGTAATACAATTTACGATAAGTCACACCAAAAATTAACTGTCAAGAAGCAAAAGTCGGTCTTATCACTGAAAGCAATAACGATATGGTAGGGAAACTTACTGGACAAGCCTTGGTTACTGAGCATATCGATCAGCTCCCTGGTCTTCTGTTCGTAGCAGTTGAGAGCGTATTTTGTAGAATACGCCACCTGGATTGAACAAAATTGTTATAAAAACATCGGCAAAGTCAACACTACAAACTACAACGTAGATATATCCTAGTCACCAGCTCACACAAGTCCACAGTCGAGGACAAGCTTCTGTCATTCCTTATTACCCACCGCGTTAAGTGTAGCTTACGAAAGTGTTGTGGAGGGATCTGTTCGCTCTGCAGCTGACTATACGGTCCGGATCTGCCTGACATTTTATACTCGACTTACCACCCAGGGTCTTATCGACCTCTCGGTCATACGGACCGTATCAGACCTAATCACGGCGCGCTTACTAGCCGGTGGCTCTTTGGGCTTGTGTACTTCTTGATACCCATAAACGTCCCGGGTCGATCTCGGCTTCAGCAAGGGTCCTTTCCAACTTTTCCTTCTTTACTTCGCCAGGGTTTTCCATTATTCATATTGAATAGGAAATTTTATTTGAAATTAATAAACCAAAACGAACGAAGATGCTTGTAATACAATACAATACAATACAATACGATGCGATGCAATGCGACGCGATCCGATACGATATGATACAAAAGTCACAGAAAAAACTCACCTGCATAGAAGTGGCAACGACCACTGACGCCATCATCTTTCCGCAGACACTGCTGGTCACCAGGATGGCCATCGGCAGCACGGCCTCAATGATGAACTCGTCACCACCAGTAGTGGTCATCTCGGCTACCACCACGTACAGCGACGTGGTGAAGTCCCATTTATTTTGCGGGGTCTCTCTGGATGTATGAATTTGTATGGGAATATAGAAACAGTTTACGGGACAATGCAATCGGAACTCAAATTGTCTGTATAGTGTAATTTGGAAAATTCTGTAACTGAGCTTATAAAAAAACTCCTGTTTTTGAAACTGCATCTTGAAATATTTTAAAATGTATTTCATTTTTAAGCCCCGACGAAAAAAAAGGGTGTTGTAAGTCTGTTACAATTAATTCCATATCTAAAACTATTTCTACTGCACTACATTTGTTTATTTAGTTTGTTCATAGTATGGATGAAGCGAGGGAGATCTGTCAGGACCGTAGGAAATTAAGCGATGTGTTCTCTGCCTACCCCTAAGGGAAAAATGGGTGACGTGATATGTATAGTGAAACTGCAATAAGTTGAAGTAATACCCATACTCATCAATGAGATGCAGCTTTAGTGTGCGTATCACGCTATGAGGCGAGAAGAACACAAGCACCAGAAGCCAGACGCAGGTGAACGAGTGCACCACCAGGATTACCACCATCAGCGTGGTCACCCACTGCTCAAACAAGCATATATATCATATCATATCAACAGGCTTTGCCGCCTTGGCTCGATCTTTCTAATGCGTACGGGAGCGTCGATGGCGTAAGGAGGAAAAAATTAGTAAACGAGAGATATCGAGTTAGAACCCCAGTGCCACCATGTACCAATGACTTTTTCTGAGTTATGTACATCAGTTGAACGCTAAGATATATTGTTAGATGTCACATGGCAGTCGCTTAACTGTAAATTATCTGATCTGCCAAATCTGGCCCTGAAGGTCCCTCGATACAGCACAACAGGAATAATGACGCCAAGACGGTTTTTTTTTCGGAATATGGAGTACTTCAAGGCCAGACTGAATAAGCTGTTTCTAAACAAACGTTACTTATCATCAGTGATATAGATGGCGGACAAATAACAGCCCGTAAACTGTCCATTACTGCACTTGAGCCTAAATTAGTAGTGGAGTTGTGCAAGAAAGAAGCAAAAAGGTTTCTACAGGTTTAAACATCTGATTGGGCTTATTTATTAGCCCCCAGCATATTAAATTCTGTACAGTTTCTAAAACAATAACTCTTACAAATATTTTTCATTAACAAAGTTGTACTAATGGAATGTGATACCAGCAGAAATGGTATCGGTATTGAGTACCAATCTCTTTAAAAACAGACATATATTATAAATGATATGAAATGAAGTAGAGCCACACAATACAGAAAAGCTCATGATTTGCCACAACCGCCTGCCTGTTCGAAATCATCCATAACCGTTTTACCTGCAAAGTCGTCAAGTTATTCGTGAGTTCCGCTGAGGTTTTCTTGTAGAACTCGACCAGATACTTGATTCTCAGAAGCTTGTGCACGCGCAGGTAGTGTATGACAGAGAGCGGTTGTCTGGAAACGGAGGGCTTGGTGGTAAGCTGTAACAGTCCACTGCTCAGCACCGATTAATCACAGAAATCTTTATTTATTATTTACTAACTGGCCAGGCGATGGAGGTCAAATGGGAGTCATTACACTGTTATTTCCTGATCTGCATAATCCTGGATCATGGTCAAAGCGGACATTAAAGCCAAGAGATGACTACCTGGCCCGGCGCGATTTCATTCGTGAGATGTTCTACTCTATCCTACTCTAATCTACCCGTACTGTACCCCCTACCCTGCCACTTTTCTGTCCTACCCTATATCCTAATCCTAACTAATATCTGTAGCCTGATTACGTAACGTTGTTGCCAACAATTCTCTGATTTCAATGATTGAAATTGTTACTTTTGCGACTACGTATCATCGATTTAATGGGTTCAGTTGATAACAAAGTTCCATTGCAATTAATTGAAACTATTGCAAAAGTAACCATTTCAATCATTATAATCAGATACGCAAGAGATTTACGTAATTAGCCCACTGATCTCACCTCCCTCTCTCGAAGACTTACTTGAAACAGAAGAAGAACACCTCGATGGGAAAGTTGACCGCGAAGTCGCTGATCACCCAGGTCTTGTGGCGGAAGTAGCGCTGCCTACACCGCACTGCGTGCGTCTCCATCTCACCACGTTTATTGATGTAGCCCTGGAGACGGGTTTTTCTTAACACATCACAAGATATCAGGTGTAAGCTTAACCATAGCTTTGCCATACATACAAAAAAAGCTTTGCATGCGGATCGAGGAGATTCGATTAGGGCTCGGTTATACGTCGCTGTTTACAAACCGGACAGAAAACACGTACGCGTCGTACGCATAGTCACCGCGTAGCAACCGGATAGAAAACGTGCAGTCTACACATTTTCTACACGTGAGTGCGCCACGAAGAAATCGTGGACGTTTGTATAGGCTTCTTCGTAGCCGTAGGTATCACTCTTGGCCGAGTGGTAGTAGCTGTTACTGGTTGATGGCTTGCTTCACATGTTGCCGCTATTCTTTACTGATGTCTGTCTTTATTACGCACTCGTGGGAAGGGATCCACCTAAAGCCTGACTTGGTCCGTCCACCGCGTTGTAAATCCGCCGCGAGCCCCGAAAATCCTTCCTAAACTACGACACTGATTTTAATGAAACAAACCTAACAACCAATTCGATTACAATGTCTTTCAAGTAAAATAAACCGCACCGAAATCGGTCCATCCGTTCCTGATCTACGATGCCACAGGCAAACGCACAAAGATACACATACACACGTCCAACTTATAACATCCGTCTTTTTTCGTGGGGTGTTTAAAAGCATATATTTTAACCTTACCTGATGCATATCGATGTATATTTTCACGT
The DNA here is from genome assembly GCA_907269095.1 of Blastobasis adustella. NCBI lineage: Eukaryota > Metazoa > Arthropoda > Insecta > Lepidoptera > Blastobasidae > Blastobasis > Blastobasis adustella. Next base: position 1,334,167 of record OU026120.1, read on the forward strand.
AGAAGAATATATCAAAAAACGCCTGGATCCAGAATAAAACGTAGCAGTCGTTCAAGGTGGTGATCTCGTACAGCAGGATCACATAGTTGGACGTGACTACGAATGAGGTCATGTAACCGTAACACTGTAAGAAAATAATAATGGAAAGTCAGGGAGAGGTCGGGATGTTTTCCAGGCGGTAGGACTCTGTCAAGCCTGAGGAGTCCGCCAGGGTCAGTACCACCACCTTATCTATTTCTGTGGTTTGAAGGATACGATACGCAGCGAAATTGGCATGAGGCATTTCATCTTAATCATCACAGTGACAACACACGATGTAATGGGTGACAGTTACCAATTACCATCAGATTGGCTGTCTGCTCGTTTGTCACTGCGTAGAATGATAAAATCGGGTCCGGAGACTGATCAATTAGTCTCAGGGTTTCCAGCGAAAAACCTAGGTCAACCTTGCTTCGACAACGGTAATAGGAGGCACACCTAACAGGTGGCGAGCTCGTTGCGATGTGAAGTCTGAGAACGCCTCATAAAGTGCACTTCTATCTTCATCTTCAAGAAACGTGTAAAAGAGCACTACCTTTCTCTATCTGTCAAATATATGTATGTATATGCATGTGTGTATGTATTTGTATGTATGTAAGTATATGTATTTGTTTTTAAAGTAGGTATATATGTATGTATAGTATAGGCTTTTATTAATCGAGCATTATATGTATATTTTTAATTACTACTGTGCACGTCTTAACTTCATTTAATTGTCACGATCTCTCTGCCGTAGGCCTGCTGGAAGGAATTTCTTTATAGAAATAAGTTGGCCTGTTGTGTCTGATATATTCTGTCATATAGTTTTGTAAAAATCTTGTGTGCAATAAATGGTTAAATAAATAAATAAATAAATAAATAAAGTGTTACTTGTTTTTCTGGTCCGTTCTTGCGTTGCTTTTTTGCAATTTCATACGTATTCTTCTGTTATTATAGAAATAGTGTAACGTGAAGTAGTCCAGGTTAGTGGAACTTTAACACCGCAACAAACTCGCCTTCCAATCAATTAATTAATAAATTAAGTGTGCCTTCCAATACCGTTGGCGAAGTAAGGTCGACCAAGATCTTCCGCTGGAAACTCTGAGACTGATGGAACAGATTCGGGAGATCCAATTGGTACCCCGTGTCGGTAAAGTATAGTTCCCGTTATGTCAAAAGAACGCTATGGGAAAGTGGACGTACATCGCGTCCTTACGTGACGGGACATAATCCAAAGCAAATCAATTGAATTCTGGCTTCTGACTCAGGTTCTGCCCACTCAGAATTACAATAAATCAAAACAAACAAAAGTAAAAATATAAACATTGCTACAAAAAATAATCAAAAATACGCAAGCATTTATGCTATTTAGTAAATAACAAAAAAAGACACAGTCACGAAAAAACATCTCACAAAAAAACAAAACAATTTTTCAGTAAACAAGAGCTGAAATAACTTCCATCCGAACGCTCTCGCAAATAACAAATTTTAATTCTGGATTACATCTTGCAAAGTATTCAATTGACCTTTTCAATAAAATTTCCGTTCTTCGGATCTAATTGACGTGGCATTGAACAGAGGGGATTTGAGAAATGGGTCGGCACTTTGTGATTTGGGAAACGTTTTAACGATCAAATAAAATATTCTCGTGAACGTGAAAGTTGCGCGATAACGGAATTGACGATTCATAATCGTCAGTTTAGTCCGCGAAAATGCTGAGTGCTTTTAAACGTCGAAGTTGACATCAATGGAGGACGATAAAGAATACTGTTAACGTTAAATAAGCCAGTTATAACCGGTCTCAAGGTCTTCGATGGAAGACCTTGGCCAACTTCGCTTCGCAAACGATATTAGGACGCACGTATAATGAGTGGCGAGGAAGTAGCGGTGCTGAAGATTAGTCGAACTTCAGCACTACAAAACCATCATCCACCAATTGGTGTACATTTAACTCTAGGCAGATTTCTTTATAGAAATAATTTGGCCTGTTGTGTCTGATATATTCTGGCATATAGTTTTGTAACAATCTTGTGTACAATAAATGGATCAATAAATAAAGAATAAATAAATAAATACTTTACGACAACATAGAACCGAAACCGCTGGGTCTAGAAACTTGAAATTTTGCACCATGGTTTATTAAATGTCGTAAATGCGTGCTAAGATGGCATTGTTAGAACTTCCGCTCCTTAGAGGGTGAAATAGGGGGTGAAAGTTTGTGTGAAAATGCATAAAAGGCCTTCAGTGGATTCACTTGAAACTTTGTACAACAATTCTATGAAAAAATATGAAAAATGTATTTCAACGTTTTTGGAATTTTGTCCCCAAGAGGAGTGAAACAGGGGGTGGAAGTTTGAAATTCTGACTTCTGCCTGCTAAATGACAACGCAGAGACAAAAGCACTGGCTCTTAAAAAAAAGTTTAAAATTTTGTTTAGCTATTTACTGCATTACGTAAGTGAGTACTAAGAAGGGAATTTTGGAAATTCATGCCCTAAGAGGGTGAAAGTTTGCATGGCAGACAACTGCCGAAACAGCTGGATATAGGCGGTAGAATTTTTTTATTTAGGTTTGCAATATGTCTGATTAATATAGGGTCGGGAAGCTTTAACTTTTGAATAGATGTTCATTTTATAGATACGAGCACTGAGAAAGTTTTTTAGATTTCCATCCCTAAAGTTTTAAGGGATGAAATTCTAAAAAATCATCCCTTAAAATTAACGTGAAATTATGAAACTCTTTATACCTTCAGTCGATTTATTTGAAACTGAGTACAAATATCCTAGCAAACAATTAAATACGTAAAATAAGATTTTTTAAATTTGTCCTTGAGGGCGGGAGGGAGGGAGGGAGGTGAAACAGGGGTTGGAATTTTGTAATATTGACTAACTAACTCTAACAGCGTACAGACAAAATTACTAGATATAGGGAGTTTTAACTTTTGCATGCACGTTTCTAAAGTGCCCCTAAGAAAAGATTTCTTTAAATTAATCTCCTGAGTGGGCGGAATAGGGGTTGTCTTCAGGGTTTCTCAATGTAAAATCTCCTATTTGGCCTGTCTCTGTAAATCCTGGAAATGAAGCCACAAAAGATATTCATGCTTTCGTGCATGTGCCTACGTGCTTACCTGAAACAGCCAGGTCCCAGGTCTAAGCAGATTGGACGCGTGTTTGTAGCTCTGGAACGTGCCAACGCTCAGCGAAGCCGACTTCGCCATACTGACGTTGGAGTGCGAGCTACGCATTGACACTTGGCCTACGAAACGAAGGAATAATAGTTATAATATATCATTATCCAAGCAGGACCTGCACGCACTAGGAATCCTCGATTGGCAGGGGATGGCGCAGGATAGGAAGAGGTGGCGATCTCTGGTGTCGGAGGCCAACATCCACTTTGGGTCGCTGAGCTAGCGCAGTAAGTAAATAAGTATTATCCAAGCTATCAACTAACATAGCCTCTCATCCAGCCAACGTACGGGCAAATTGAGTATTTTTCTGGGCACGTGCAAGATGTGGAGTGAGTCTTTCCTTTGCACTATTGCATGATGTTCTGTAAAAGGTCTCTGGCACAAAATCGGCGGTCAAATGCCGGCACCGCATTCGCTCCCCTTAGGTTGCGTTGGTCTTGGAGGACGGTGGCCGCTTTCCATCAGGCCTGGCCGTGTGCCTCCCTAGGTACTGGCTTCTGTCAGGGTCCACTTTCTTGCTCTTTCTCCCTCCGTCCGGTCTTGGAAATCGTCTTCGCAGCAGGCGTCTTTCGGCTGATATGACGATGATATCTTTTAAATTACCTATCAAACTGAGCGTGATACCTCTTCTGATGTCATACAGTTATCTAAAAATTGCATACTTACTTTTCGAATGGCCTCGTCCTTCGAAGCGAGATGAACTCCTGGAGTCATTCGAGCTGTCCTGCGAGTCCACATTTTCTTCAGACTCTAAAAAATAATAATAATATACCGTAACTGGGTGCCAATTGGCTCCCGAGGCTATTAAAACAAATTAGGGTCCCCCGCGGATAGCCTTGGTCAAACTCGTTTGCTAAAGTTATTAGTGGGTACCACGTCTGGGAACCGTACGTGAGATAGGGAAGAATTGCGCTGTCCATCACTCTCTTTTTTTTTCTTGATATTCCAGACTTGGATATTCACAGAACAGGTGAGAGAAAAAATTAAAACGTGTCAGTCTGCAATGGAAAGATCGATCCTAAAAATACGAAGAATAAATTAAATACGAAACAGCATAATTAGAGATAAAACAAAACTGATAGATTTTTTGCGTTACTCTATGAAACTAAAGTGGAAATGGGCTGGACACCTGGCTAGAACGAAAGATAAAAGATGGACGAAGCAAGTCGTAATGTGGGAAGGACCTACAGGAAAGAGAAAACGGGGAAGACCGTCAAGAAGATGGGTAGACGATATAAAGAGAACAGCGGGAGACAAATGGCAAATTAAGGCACAAGACAGAAAGAAATTACCCTAGAGAGGGGCTCTCATTTGAATAATAATACAAAAATAAATATAAAAAGATAAAATAATAATAATAATAAATATATATTGATAAATAAACAATAAATATAATATAAATACCAATAATAAATTAAAATAAAATATTATGAACATGATTAAAAATATAAAAAGAATTATAAAATTAGCTTTACCTAATTCATTATGTCAACATTATATTATTATAATTATTTTTTTTGCATGAAATGAGAAGTTAATAAAAAGGTTTTTTATTATTATTTATTATTAGTGGGTACACATAATGAGTGCTGAGCTCTTTGCGCCGCTGAAGTTCGACTAGCCTCAAAGTATGAAACTGTCAACAATCCAGTTCCCGGGCTTTGCGAGCGTTACTTAACCTAAGTTTTCGGTCTAGACCTACGCACTAGACCAGTGCCGCTTCTTCAAAAAATATAGTATTATGAAGCAGAGGGTTATTACGGGTATCAACAATACACCAATCAGTACAGCGGTTTAGGAAAACCTAAAGTACACACAGATCAACGTTCAATATACTTATCGACTTTGAAACTCCCGCGAAGAAATTCTTTATGTATGTTAAGGTCTGTTTACATGCTCAATCTTTCGAAGAGTTAGCCGCGGAAGTGTACAACAATATTTCTGAACGTAGCATTGCGTTGTAAAGCGCTCTGTTTTCTTTCTCTATCAAAAGTATTCGAGACGGAAGGTAACGATCTAGGACCATACAGCCAAGTGTGTTTCAATAGAAAAATCCTCCGTCTCACCACCAGCCACAGGCAGGATACTCATCTTCACCACGTGGACCCTCTATTGGCGTCCACGCGAAGGTTCTAAAAGACGTTTCTCGATCGTACTATTTGAATATGGCCCTGGCTTTACCTGAAGAACTATCATCCATCATGTTCATTGTGATCGGAAGGATGTAATCCTTGGACATTGCGAAGGCCTTCTTCAGGGGCTCTCGAATCTTCGGGTAGTACCGGATCAGGTTGAAGAACGTTTGGCTCGGTATCACGAGTAAGTCGAGGCTGCGGCTGGCGTATATTGACACGTCTGACGAGGAATACGGTTGCTGAAAGTCAAAGAATATCATCATTGTAAGAGTCATTTAGGCGACGCTTAAGTAGCTAAATGATTTACAATATTCACCTTAACTGAAATCTAAACTCGCTAAGTCACTCTCAGCTTTATGATTCCGATTTTGTATTAGATTTTGAAACTTTTACTTTGTCGCTTCAGCAATAAAATAAACATACCTTATCATCACAGCCCATAACAGTCCACTGCAGGACCTGGGGTCTCTCCCACGACAAGGGAGGCCACTGCCACAATCTCCACGCTCGGCAGGCGGGTTGGAGATCGCAGTGTATAAGGATATAACAATGGAAAACGCTGCTGCCCATTTTCCAGTCTACGGAGGCGCTTAGATCTTTTGTCTCGAAAACATTAGTCGCCTTGTACGACACCCATGAGTGTAAGGGGTTGGTGCTATTCTACTCTGCCGGACACCACACGGCCACGTTCTAATTGTAAATTAATATTACCAAGGGTAGCTATGGTGATCTGAGTTACACGTGCTCACTTAACATCAGAGTATACGCTTGGTAGTATTGACTCTCTCTATTTAAAAAATAGTTTTGCTATATATTAGGTATGAAGGCATAGGCAATCACAGCGTGGGACGGTCCCCCACGAGATGAACGGACGACCTCGTAAAGGTCGTAGGGAATCGATGGATGCAAGAGGCACACAGTCGATCGGTATAGAAGACGCGGGGGAGGTCTACGTTCAACAGTGGACGTTTTGCGGCTGAGCTGCTGGTGATGATGATTTCTCAGTTATGCCTGTTTTCAGGTACTTTCCTAAAACTGATTAAATGAATGACCGTCTTCAAAATGGCAGGTCAGGAAAATTCGGCGTACCTTTAAGAAAATATGTATGAATGTGGAAAAGTAGATAGAGAGTAGGTAGTAGAAGGTACCATAAATCAATTAAAGTTATGTACTTACCCCAGTGAAGTTACCGAACATGCCACCAGGTCCCATGCAAGTGAGCATTTCGTTGTAAGAACTCATCACGTCTACCTGTTGTTTAAAAAACTTTGTGGTAAATAGTGATCGTTCAAAGCTGGTTTTCCCCTACAGGAAAGAAATGCCATTCCTAATGTTCTTATAAGAATATACTCTCGCCGGCTAGTCGAACTTCAGACCTCAACGAGCTTGCTACTCGTTAGGTATGCCTTCTAATAAAATAAAAAATAATCATCTTGGCGTTAATGTCCCGGTTGTGCTCTCGAGAACGAGGGCCCGGGGTCCGCCTTGACCATGATCCAGGATTTGGCAGGTCAGGTAATTACAGTGGAGCGACTGCCATCTGACCTCCATGACCCTGCTACCAGGGGAACCTGACCAGATTGGACCATGGTTACACATCCAGTCGCCTGAATGTGCTGGTTTCATACCGATGTTTTCCCTCACCGTAAGACCATCGGTTAGTATTCAACTAATGTACATAACTCAGAAAACAGTCATTGGTACATGGCCGGAGCGGGATTCGAACCCGGGACCTCTAGCAAACGAGTCGGATACTGTAACCGCTCGGCCACCGACGCTCTTAGGTGTGCCTTCTAATACCGTTGGCAAAATGGGGTTGACCAAGGTCTTCCGTTTGGGAGCCTGACAGTCTCGGCAGCCGATTGCCACGTCGTAACGGTACATATTAAGTCAACTTTTAATAAATTTTCATGTCACTACTGTACTCAGTATTTAGAAAGAAAGAAAGAAAGAGCATTTATTAACGCAAACAACAACATCACTACATTGAAAAAGATAGAAGAAAACATAAAGACATAAAAAGAATACAATTATAAGATGGCAATGCCGCCAGCATTTTGGGCACCTTGTCTAATGGCAGCGGTTTATTAGATTGGTTTATTAATAATTATTAGTATTATTACTATTTTTAGTTTTAGTTAAATTTAGTTGTAGATTAACCTAGTTTTAATTAGTTAAGTTTTGTTATATTTTGTAAATTGTGAATAAAATAAATAATTATCAATATCATTATAAGCAGAACATAAATTACACAGTGCCGATGTAAATACCTATCTGATATCTGTTTAATGTGTTGTGGTGGTGTTTGTGTAAAAAGGACCTCACTCAGCATAATGCCCCGGCGTGAACCGGAGCGCTGGATTTCAGTGAGACCTGCATTATTATAGGAGGTGATAACGGCATTATTTTGAATGTGTCCAAAACAAAATATATGCTACTACACTCCCCTTATCTGAGTACGCCTACCGAAACAATTAAAATCATAGGACACAGTTATGACTGTCTACATCGGATCAAATTATGCTGTAAGTGTAATTTGTTAGAATGTGTTAAGGAATATAAGTACCTAGGTCTAACAATAGACAAGAACTTCAGTTGGAAAAGGCATGTAGACAATGTGTGTAATAAATTAAGGGCTGTGTTGCTGAAGATGACTACTCTTAAATATGTAGTTGGTAGGTCAACGCTGTATATGTTATACCACTCGATGGCCGATGCAATCCTAAGTTATGGTTTATGTGCTTATGGCCGCACCTTTAAAACATACCTTGATAGAATTTATTATTTACAACTCCGATTTTTAAAATTATTAGTAAGTAGGAAACAAAAAGATAAATGTAACGGAAATTATGGGTTATTGTTCAAAAAATGTAATATCTTACCAGTGCACGAAAGAGTTAAGTATTTGTTATTGTTAGAACAGTTTGGCAAATCAGAATTTAAAACCAAAAATATTATTAATTGTAAACTAAGAACGAATATTAGGAAAAAGTATGAGCAGCCTAAAGTGAACAATTACTTTGGCCAGCGACAGAGATTGTACCTGGTGCCTGGTATTCTGAATGAAGTTGATATCGAAGCAACCGAGAGCAGACATACTTATAAGTCAAAGCTGAAATGCCTGCTGATAGATAGCTTCATTCGGAGTCTATGCCCAGGTGCACATTAGGTATAAGTATTTATTATTATTGTTAGTATTATTTTTGTTTTTTTTTGTACTATGTTGGTAGGGGAAAGCATAGAGAGTGCAAACCTTCGCCAACAAACTGTTTTACAGTTTGGCGAATTATACAAATAAATACCTATGTACCACATTTATGATAAATAAATAAAAAAAATAAAAATTTACATTATTCCATGTTTTAGACGGAAAGTTTAATCTGTCCATCTGATTATTTCGCTACTAACTTTTCACCCGCGACTCCGCCCGTGTGGAATATTCTACCTATATTTAGTGAGCTTTGTCCATACTCAGGTGCTAAATTATCCCCATACAGAATTTCATAAAAATCGGTGCAGTGCTTTACCCGTGTAAGTCTAAGAGACAGACTTGGTTTCACATTCATAATGACGGTGACCATGCGACTCTGGAATGGTCTTCCCTCTGAAATTAGACTATTGACTAGCAAATTCTCGTTCAAAAAGGCTGTACACAAGCATTATCTGCATTTTCCATAATTAAATTATTCCCCCTATTATTTACTCCTATATACCTACCTTTAGTATGTATTTGTTGTTTAACTATTTCTTGTATCTTTGTAAAATTGTATAAATTTAGCATTTATTGATGTAAAGTATCCCTTCCTTCACCTTTTCTTATTGTTTCTCCCGCACCGCCAACCGTTTTAAAATTTTTTTTCACGGTTGAGTGCTAGATAAGGCTACTTTAGCTTTAAGTCCGCCAATGTAACTTTAGTGCATAAAGTTTTAACAAATAAATAATTTAGTAGGAAAGTAAGCAATGGTATAAACGTCATGTACCAACCTTTCCCCTGTAAATAATATAGATGTAAGACTGCAGGTCCCTGCACTGGACAACTGTTTCACCCTTCAGGAAGTACATCTCTGTGAGGTGCTGGGTTATCACCCTGATGAAGGAGCGCTCCACGTTGCCGAAGAGAGGCACCTCCCTCAGGGCATGCTCGTACATGAAAACCAGGGTGTCTTCCATCAGAGCCGAGTTCAGACAGCGACAGATTTGCTGCAATTTATAAATCCTGTTCGAATTGGAGTCGCCCAACTTGGGAAATACTTCCATCTTACAGAAAACTGCAGCTAAACAATACTATTATTAACCCCCGACGAAAGAAGAGGTGTGATATAAGTTTAACGTGTGTATCTGTGGCGTTGTGTATCTGTCTATGCTATTGTAGTGCACGAACTTAGGATATGGAATGAGTCGCAGTGTTTCCCGTGGACTATGGCATATGATCCTATAAGATGTATGTTAGTCTCATTAGAGGTTAAGGCGCTGGTGACGCCTCTAGTGTTGCTGATATCAATAGGCGGCGGTGAACACTTTCCATCAGGAGGCCTGCTTACCTGTTTGGATTGTCTACCAAATAATATAAAAAGTATTACCCGAAAAAAGGAGGGAAAAATAAGCACTTGCCTTATTAACAAAAATTTTAAAAAATGTAAAAACTGCTAGCTCCCGAGATTGTGCTCAGAAAGCTGGCTGCGTTGCCTCGTTGGATAGCAAAGCGTGTCCTCTCTCTGGCCGAGTAACGAGCCAGCTCTATGGTCACCGGTGGTGTCTACTAGGTTTTTATCTAAACTTTTGAGCGCTAGGGTCTCACGGTCCCACGGTCCCAAAATCTCGACCTCAACGAACAAAACACAGAAACTAGCGTTGTGTGTGGCCGAGGAGGGTCCACTTACGCTGGATGACCACCCAGGAACCCAATAATTGTCTCAGTGTTTGATGAACATATTTTTTAAATATTATTTTATTGCAAAATTATTGTTTTGAGGCGTCCATGTGTCATAATTTTTTTTTCTTTCAATGTTTACCTGAGGATTACTCCCATTGGTCCTCTTCCACACATACTCAAAATACTTCATAGTCTTCACGGTCAACACTGGATCCACGTTCTCCTGGTACAAGAAATTCTCCAAATCCTTCGTATTTTCCTGCGACAGACATACACGTGCTCATTAAAACTTAATGGCATACAGCTACCGAGTACAGAGTTCATACGGAATATTTTTAACGATACAAGTTTTGTCATTACTGAAAGCATGTTGTGGAAGTTCGTATAAGTACCTGCGCAATGACGAAAGAACCGTATAAGAGGAGAGGACGTAAACCTACTGTGATGAGTGGAAATAGTACCTACTTGATTATTGTATGTTCGAATGGACTAAGCTATTGAGACTCATAATTTGACATGTAACAACTTATTGTATCATCATCACAGCCCGTAACAGTCCACTGCAGGACTTAGGGCCTCCCTCACGAAAGGGGAGGTTATTGCCATAATCTCCACGCTTGGCAGGCGGGTTGGAGATCGCAGTGTTCAAATATAACAATGGAAAATGCTGCTGCCCATTTTCCAGACTACGGAGACTCTTGATTTTTTGCCTTGAAAATATTAGTCGCCTTGTACGACACCCATGAGTGTAAGGGGTTAGTGCTATTCTACTCTGCCGGACACCACACGGCCAACTTGTTATAAAACGTCAAAACTTATTGTATACAGTTCTACAATAAAAATGTATTTTTTTCTATTGTATCTACACTTAAACATGCCTGTAACACAATGGAGGAAGGATGTTTCCATAAGAATGAATTAGCATAAGAACTAGAATTCCCTGGCATAATTACAGAATTAACCGTTCTCAGCGGCTTTCGCCCACGCGCAGTTGGGATCCCTGAAAACAATCCACTTTCCCGCGGGAACTTATTATTTTTCCGGGATAAAAAGTAACCTATGTCACTCACTGATAATGTTACTATTAGTGGACGAAGTCAATAATAGTTATTGAGTTTATTTATTACAAACAAAAATACAAGTATTTTCTTTTTAAATACCCATGGCCTGTAACCGTAATAGATGGCGCTGGCGGGCAGAACGCGTTGACGCGGTTTACTACTTCATTTAACTACTTCATAATTATGCCTAACCGATGAAGCCGTTTCTGAAATTTTTATTTTTCTTCTTCTTATCGTGTCAATGATGAAATAGGTTAGTTTATTACTATTTATATTGTTCCAGTCCAAAACTGACAGACGCGGATAGCACTGTCTGAGACTTGACATTTTTATTATTGTCCTTATTTGCTTACATAATATATAATAACTCCTTTTAAACCAGGCAACGGATTTTCATGCGGTTTCCACTGTAATTCTGAGAATTTCTTCCTGAAGGGAAACTCCTACAACACCCGTGGGTGTTGAAGTTGCTCATTAAAAGTACCTAATAAGATTTTCCTTTCCTAGCTACATGATGAGAACAGTCGTAACTTCGGTATGCACGTAATTAAGATGTGGTTTTGATTCTGGGTAACCCAGTTGAGGGCGAGAGCGATCTATTTGCAACCTTTACTCGCTGAGCATACGGTTGAAATTTATCCAGCAAAATAAAATCACACTTGTTTTATTTCGCTTCGAGAAAAGTGTTGATTCGTAAGTTATGAACAACAGTTGCGAATGTAGATGAAAGAGAATGTCCGTGTGGGGATTATGAAGACTTATCTATCACAGTCCTCGGAGCCCAAGCTAACCTTACATTTTCATATAGGCACGCAGAGACAAACGAGCAGACAGCCTATCTGATGGTAAGTGGCAACTGTCAGCTACATCAACAATTCATGCATTTAGGTTGCAGACAAAAATACCCTCGCTTACGAGTCGGATACCTTAACTACTAGGCCACCGACGCTCCATTCCATACTATGTACTATACTAATACTAATATAGTAAGGAAGCCAACACTATAGTCTCACCGTATGTTCCAGAAGCGCGTGCGCAGCCGCCGACCGCGTGGAGGTGACGTATCCGTACATGAAGGCGAAGTACAGGTACCCGCAGATTTGCATTATCATGACAAGCCATACGTCCATCTTTCCGCCAACCAGCGTGGGCGTGCAGCTACAACCTGGTATAATATTAAACTTAATTTCTAAGAACCATCTCGATTAAACGCAATAACCTCCGTCCGTGCGGCACACGTCAAACATATAGAGGACTTCGGCAACAACTCGTCGCACTGAGCTTCTAACTGCTCATCGTCGGGGGTTCAAAAGTCCGGGTGGCTCTCGTGTCCACCTGCTCAGTCCATCTGAGTGGACGACGAGCACATTTTACTTGCTCAAACCGCAACCGATTGAGATGGCGATGTATCGAGCCTTCAATAATTGCTACACAAATTATATAAGCGGTCGGGCTCATGCCCGATGGCCATGAACTCGCGCGCGCACAGTACCTGGTTTCATACTTCATGTTAAAGTCCTAGGAGTCTAAACAAGCAATATTAGTGATTCATATTAATTTGTCACAAACTTCTGCAGCATCGCTGTTGTTAGCATTGACATGACAATTCAAAATGGCGTCTCTTAGTTCCAGTTTTGGCCACCGACTCAGATAAGTTTGTGGCACTCTTGAATCATTATATTAAACATACAATGTTGCCTTTTTAGACCCCTGATAGATCGAAAGCGATAAGCTGACCAAACAATTTATTTTATGTAATAAAAAGCATCTTTAAATAGATTTCCTCGAAGAAGCTGTAAACTATTCACCTCCGTGAATATGGCAAGGCGCATCTTCACAGTTTGAATAGGTAAGCACTTTTATTCTATTACCCATATTTTTATGACTAGCCGTTTCTCTGCGAATTTGAGACTGTAAAGTTACTACTAGACTGTGGGGTACGGCACTTGGGAATGGTGTAACTTAGTATTACTGAAAGAATATTTTAATTAACTAGTGGCTTTAAATACAAAGAGAGTTATTAATAATATTTGTTAAATTTGGTAAAAGTAGGTATTAAAAATATGAATATGTTTGCTTCAATGATCATGAACCGCCTTGAAATTGTCATACCATCACCTCCCCCGTTGACTGGTAGATAAAGCTATGGAGCTTTAAGTCCGCCGTATATTTAAATGCATTCAGTATTTTAATTAACATCACAGTGAAAAATCACACCAATACATCAGTATCAAGAAACGAGTTACTACAGATAATAGAGCCAAATACATTATGTATGTGTATTTACATGAAAGTTATAGCGTGGTTTGATCCACATATAATAACATAAAAGACAACTCACCGGCAAACACTTCGAACACCCAAAACAGTGTGTATGTGTATCTTGTCAACGCATCTGAAATATTGGTGAAATATCTGACTCAAAATGCGCTCTCTCATCTCAATCATCGGCTCAAGTTTCATTCTTTTTTTTATAGACTGACAGTACGAGCTTGAGCCTATGAGTTGCGTTATCGCAGCGACAGCCTATATTGAACACCGGTGTGGATAGCCCGCGTCGAAAACGCGATGCATGATCCTATTATAGGAGACGTGTATACGCAGCCGTATATATTTTGAGCTTCGTATTAGTCGGCCCTTTTGAGCGTCGGTGGCCGAGTGGTAAGGGTATTCGACTCGCAAGCGAGAAGTACTGGATTCGAATCCCACTGATGTACTAATGACCCTTTTCAGAGTTATGTACATTAGTGTTGGCAACTATATATGTATGCAGTGACTAAATGTGTAACCATGATCCAATCTGGTCAGGTCAGACACCGAGGTCAGATGGCAGCCGCTGTAATGTAATTATAGATAGTTCAACTCAGTTGTGCGCGCGGCGCTACGTGTGCGTGCGCTTGTAAATATACAGCTTTCATTTATGTGGCAGTGACGCGACCACTTGGCGTGCCAATGGCGTGGCGTCATTGTGGGTTACCCACACATAGGGCCGCGCGCACAACTGAGTTCCAAAATTATTTATTAATGAATGAGTATGTGATGTGATCATACCCATTATTTCGTACGAATCTTCGTTGACGATGGTGGTCCTTGAACAGTTAGCTCGGATGTAGGTATAGCCTTCCGACATGAAGGGTGTGCAAGCATTCATAAATATGAATGCAGTCATGAAGTTTACAAACGCCAGTGCCAGAGGCAAGAATTTCAGTAACACAACAGCCTGATTCAGCTTCATAATGTCGCCCTCCCAGTAGGTAAATGCGCCTGTTATCCTGGTCACCTGCAATTATATTAGGATCGCTGATTATATACATCTTTTTCTATACTGTCTATATCTATACTAATATAATAAAGAGAAAAGATTTGTATTTTTGTTTGTAATGAATAAATTCAAAAAGTACTGAAGCGATTTTAACGACCTCATATTTAAAACTGATAGTGATTCGATCTATATTATTCGTTAATTAATGGGTATATTGTTATAAGTAAAATATAAGTAATTCTGAAATACGGAGTTAGTATCAGATGGAGATAAAGCAGCGGAATTAAATTGGAATTACCAATTATTTTTTACGGCTATATAACAGTAATATTTATTTTAATACTTACAAGAAGCAACCTATTGACCCTGCATAGATCTAGATTTGAGTTTTCATTGACTATTCGTAACTGAAACAAAATAATGGTTTACTTTCATGAGGTTAAAGAACACAATCCGTGTGAATGACCGAGTTAAAAATTTTGTCAGAATTTAAAATACAACGTGGGCGTGGGTTATGTGTATTCGATACGTGACAACTTATTTCGCAGCCACTTCACCGTTCAAGAGCGGGTGATAGCTACCTATTAATTAAGACAAACTTATGAACCGGCTCCATAAATAATTTAAAAACAACTAATTTCCACTCAAGTTCTAAACACAACTCGAGCCAAAAATGAGCAGACAGTCTTATTTTTCAGCATTGAGATGGCATACCTTTTTTTATGACAGAGTTCCACCTAATTACTTAAGAACCTTCTTTCATTATTTGTAATAACAGCTCTGAAACGCTACAGTAATATCTATTCCATGCTACGCCTCTACTTACAAACCTACAAGCCTGAATACACTAAAGCGAGCATTGCTTGGCGTTATCAAGTGTGATCACAAGTGTGATCGCGACAGAGATAGCGTCAATAAGCTTATAAAGCACATAGCCAAATATTAACTGGCGGCTTTGGATTCGGTGGCAAAACGTGCAAAGAAGATAATTTGTGACCCGCGGTTGATTGAAGCTAGGCTGCAAAGCCTCGAACATCGGCGTAGCGTCTGTCGGTCTGCTACTGGTTACATTTCGGAGAGTGTGCGAAGCAGCTGCACGATTCCATTCCTCCGGCCCCTTTCCGGCATCGGGAGACGCGATCCGGGCGAGCGCTTCATCCTTATGTCGTGGATCTTACAGCTATCCGCACGAGCCGCTTTGGCTCGACTTTTATAATGCGTACAGCTAAGGAATGGAACGTGTTGTCTGCGAATGTGTTCCCTGATTAATATAATCTGTATGCCTTCAAGGCTAAAGTGAATAGGCTGTTCCAAGACGGGCACGCTTCATCTTCGGCCGCATCGTCACTTACCAACAGGTGAGATGGCGGTCAAATGCCTGTATTGAATAATATAAAAAAAAACAACTAAAGTCTAGATGAACTCTTCAGCCTAAACAGAGTTTTTCATCGATATTCGTAAACTAGGTATAGCGAAATGAAGTTGAAAATGAAAATTGGAATTACGTTAAATTTATATCTTTTCATACGTCAGAAAGCAAATGAAACACTTAGCTAAAGTTAAACGAACTTATTCAGGTAGGAGGCGACGCGTGCAGACCGACCAGCCCGTACGCGTTACGAGCGTACGCCGGCGAGACACCAGCCATACACATAGGTATACCACGTAGGCGAATCAATAAAATATCATCTTGACGTGAATATCTCGGTTGTGCTCTCGCGCGCGATGGTCCGGGATCCGCCTTAATCATGATCCAGGATTTAGCGGATCAGGGGCCCTATTTTTATAACTTAGATTGGATCATGGTTACACATTCAGTAGGTAAATCAATGTGTGGAAAAAATTTTAATGTAACAAATAACAGTAAACTTACCAAACGATCGAAAGGGAACACAGTTAATACATCCCACAGGAAGGCGTTCTTCAGGTAGCGAGTAACAATCAGCAAAGGATGGGTGACCAGGATTGACCGCTCATCGTAGTATGAGACGTACGACATTACAAGTATATCGATGTACAGCAGTACGTCAGTCCAAGGATAATCGGCTTTGAACATGCTTTGCTTCGTCTGAAAGAGGGAATGTTTTTTACCCGACTGCCACAGAAGGAGGGTTATGTTTTTCGTGTGTATGTGGGTATCTATGTAAGTCTATGTATGCCCTAACGGAAACCCGGAAGTAATGCAAGATTTTATTACGAATAGACATGGGGACACGTGATACTAAATAACAGCTAGAAATAAAGACCCTATCTTCGTCTGTGCTGCGTTTTCTTCAAACAGCCGATAGAAAATGACAAATAGCTACAACAGGCTACGGTTACTATTTACCATCACGCAAGCCGCAAGCTTGTTTGCCACCTTAGTGTTCCATAGGATTAGATGATATACTCACCGCAATATTATACGGAACGACAATTATGTAATACACAGCAAGTATGACTCTAAGTGCGCACCAGAATTTCAAAAATATTCCATGTGGCGTAATGCATCCGGGCAGGAATATGTATTTCACAAATCTGGGGACGAATATACAAACTCATATTTTCTTAAACATACATTCGTGTACCTGCATAACAATATAAAAAACAAGCATTTTTTAAACAACAGATTTTTAATAACTTTTATTTCATCATCATAAGTGTATACTCGTAATAGTCCACTGCTGGACATAGGCCTCCCCCAATGAGCGCCAATGCACCCTGTCATTGGCTGGCCGCATCCAGCATCCACCGGCAGCCTTTCGCAAACCGTTACTCTGGCCGGAGAGCATCCTACGCTTGCCGAGTCGCGATCTCCACTCAGAAATTTGTATACCCCAGCGGTTGTCGTCGGTTCAGCTGATGTTATCACCTTTAATTGAACGGAATCCGAATAGAAGCGTCTAATTCAGACAATCGTTAACGACAACTTGAGAGCCGTGAACATAAATTTAACACAGGTATCACTTGTCCAAAATAAAATTAAAAAAGCTGAGGATAATTTCTAAGTATTTGGGTTTTATTTCGCGCCCTGTAGGCTATTTTGAGAGTTTTAAGGTTAATTAATGAAGTTCACATTTTCAATATATGCATACATAACATATACGCGTTATTACCGCGATGTAACGTGTACATCAGTGACATCTAGTGTCCAAGTATAAAACAACACATTTTGTAGTAGGAGATCCGGCCATATCTTCTCTCATCCGCTATTCAAAAAATCGTACGTATACGAAAGAATCTTAATCTGGTCTCAACGGTGAACATTCATAAAATAAATGTTTGAAAATTAATTTATGAATGTTCACCAATATGTCCGTTCGTACTAAGTTTTGCCTAGGCAACCATACATTGCTAAATAGGGGAAATAAATACCTTTAACTTGACGTGTTACTCGATTAAATACGATAAGAGTAGGTAGATTGTCTCCATGGCAACCCCATAGAAGGACTAGGGCTCACCCTGTCACCTCTCAAGTTGCCTACTCATATATTTTTTTCTTGATGACGTAATATTTTTTCGTATAATGCACGATTTTTTTAGTAACACATGTGGGATGATTTTCTATGTTCGAATCTTAAACCATTGGTAAAGTTTCACAATAAGCATTCAACCTAATAAAGTTACATCTGTTACTCACCTCATGATTCCCAACTTCTCGAATGCCCTATTGAACTGCCGCCTCTGTTCCAGACTGTTCAATACGACGAAACTTTCCTTTATCTCTTGCTGGAACAGAACAAGTTTTCTTTCAAAGAACTCCGTCGACGGGAACAACTTTGGCCAAGTATTAATTTGATCATTTGCCGCCAAATGGCGAAAACATCGTGCGCGTAAGTGAAGTAGGTTTCAACAGACAAAAATGTCGGAAAGCCTTTGACCAAGTTTACATAATGATCAAATATTTCCAAAACATCCAAGACCGATTTTAATGATACAAATATAAGGCCGCCTTTGCCCACAACTAGTTATGGTTTTTGTCGGAACTCTTTAATGTAGTGTTTCTTGTGTGAGCAATAAAGAATTTATCTATCTATCTATCTATCTAACCATGACGATTAAACTGGCCATCATTATAGAAAACGCATCGAATTCAGTGCATCCGTTCGGGGACTTCCATGACATAGACAGACACACATAAACACATCCAACACAACCACACGCCAAACTTACAACACCTCTCTTTTTTCTGGCACTATTGGCATAGAATCCATCTGATATCATAAAAGCGAAAGTAACTTTGTTTGTTACGCTTTCACGGCTAACCCACTGCACCGATCATGTTTGAGGATGGACATAGGCTACCTTATATTCCCCTCCACTTGCAAGCTCGCTAGATATATCTAATTACAATAGTCCTTGCGAAGCCTTGGGCGGAAAGCTAGTAAAAAATAAGATTTAGTTGTTACTGATACAAAATTGTAGTGTCAAACTGAAACTCCAAACGTACCGCTATCCTGTTGGTCTTGGTGCCAATTTTTCCTGTCAAAAGCTTCGCCTCTTCGTACTTTGCAGCTAACTCCATTAAGTCCGGACTTCGTATTGTCTGCGAAATAAAGTGTAATGAGGAATTGTTTTGTTGTAGGCCTCCCATATGTTGGACCGACGACCTGATAAATATCGTAGGTACCAGTTGGATGTGAAAGGGCTTTGGATGGCCTTTGTGAATGTCTCTGGGGGAGCCTATGCCCAGTAGTGCGTGTATTTCGGCTGATATGGTGATGTCATCATCACCATATCAGCCGCATGTATAGGTGCCATATTCTATAGTTTTCTTTTTAATTCAATGCCCAAAACTTAGCACAAACCGTTCAAAGGCGGTACTTTAAATTTCCGGAAAAAATGACTAAATTCCACTCGAGAAATTATATTGTTTTTTTAGAAGCTTAATCCCCTATTTCTAAAAAAATTAAAAGCGCTCTATGCTAGCCAGTAATGCCTCCAACTATGCTGAATTACATAGCCCTGGCGAGATACTTGACTGTGACTGGCGCACGGAAAGACCTTAATATTAGTTACTTGCTAAAATATTACTAGTTTCTTTTTTGCCCCTACCGCTACGGGTAATGGGCACCCTCCGGGATAGCGGGGGAGGGAGGCGGAGAACACTACAGGGAATCTTTTACTGTTAAATCTGCCCTACTATCTGCTAACCTAACCTAACCTATGGGATGCATTGCCGAGAGAGATACGACACGGTACGTCATTACCTACTTTTAAAAAGAAAGTACACGAGTATTTCTTCTCAGAGTCGAATTGTTTGCAGTAAATACATTTTCTGTTTGTAATTTTGGTACTATAGTATTATAGAATTTTTTATGATTATCTTGTATTTATGTATAGTATCACATATACATTTTATTTATTTAGAAGCATCTAAGTTTATTTGTTAATTAATATGTTTTGCTACTACTATTTACTCTTGCACTACTTACTAGTTCATGTGAAACATTACCTCTTCCCAAAGGTTGTCTGGGAGAGATCGCTTACAGCGATAAGGCCGCCTTTGCGCGCATGTACATTTTACTGATTCTTGTATATTATCTTTTAATATGTGTGCAATAAAGAGTTTTTACTTACTTACTTACTCATGAGTACCAGCGCGAGCGACAGGTTACTTATGCAGGACTCGTTATGAAAACCGAAGCGCCTACCTGCTAAAAACCGCCTGGGGACGCCTGCAGCCGTGGCTTTTAAGGCTTCATCGAATGCGAATCCCCATGGAGATGAGGATTAGCAGCGGAGCAAATGTCTTTCCTAATTATTTCGACCTTGCTAAGTAACGAGCTTTCTGGAATTTATTAGTGTTGTGACATCGAAACTTTCAAGGAACGAGCCTATTCCTATATCAAAGGCCGGCACTGCATTGGCGACCCCAGGTGTTGCCCATGGGCGGCGGTGATCCCTTACCATCAAGGCCTCGAGTCCGCCAATTTACTAATGGCGCAATCGAATTGCAGTTTGACACGTTTTTGCTATTCTGCTACTGTCACTAATGGCTCTATTGAATGGTAATCAGATCGCAATTGCAGCTCAATGGCAGTATTACGCGTTTTTGCTATTGCAAGCCGCTTATAATTCGATCCAGTTTCGTACAGACTCGAGACCCTGGTGAGCCGGTAGCTCGTTTACCTCTCTCTATTACAAAAAACGTCAGACGATATAAAATAGTGAATCAAGTTTTAAAGCCCGCTGGAAATTTTTTACTTGATAAATAAAGCGGAAATTTTCGCTAGAAACACGGTGACCTAGTTTTAGACCTAGTTAAAAACCAGTGTACACTAAATTGGGTTTTTTATATCGTGCAAAAAGCTGGTATCAGATACAATGGGACGTCCAAACGGGCAGTTACTTTTAAAAAAATGCAACTATAAAATCCTATTTCCGTCTTAATAATTTAAAAATGCTAAAGTTTGTAAGGATGGCAGTATGTTTAAATGTTTGTTACTCCTTCACGCAACGACTACTGTTTTTGATAAATTTTGGTAGCAATATAGCTTATAGCCCAGAATAGCACATAGGCTATAATTTATCTCGAAATTCAGCGTGGCAAACTAGCAGACAACCCACCTGCTATCACATACTTGGCCACAATTCATGAACTTAGTTTCTCGCTGGAGAGTACATCATGTAGTTCTTCAAGAAAGTAGTGAAAAGTTGTTTTCGGGATCAGCGAATCGTACGTATTCATAGGCTACAATAAAAATAAACAATCATCTTGGGGTCAATATCCCAGTTGTGTAACCAACACGAGGACTAATGCCAGCTATACAACAACAATAGAAATAAAATCGCAACTATATGTAACTAATTAAACAAAGCAAAATTCAACGAATACATAATTGTCAGCGTGTCGTTTGAAGTCGCTTAGGTTAGGTTAGGTTAGGCTTAACCATGCATTATGGCAATGCATGGTTAAGCCTACAACTCGGAGCATTGTAGTTCGTTAGATATTACTTCAAAAGTTCATCTGAATCAGGCGACTGAATATGTAACCATGATCCAATCTGGTCAGGTTCCCCTGGTAGCAGTTTTTCGAAGGTCATTTCCGATTAATTGAATATTTGTTTAACGTTCTAGCCGTTTAACTGGGCGACTAATTTAACTATGTGCTTGCGTCATAAATGTAACGGCACACCTTTTTCCCATAAAAGTAGTCAGAGACCACGTTCTCCATTTTTAATTCATGACATATCTCTTTCTCTTCTTCCACATTCATCAATCAATCAATCGCATCAAATCACATAAATCTTCAAAATTCAACCGAACCAGTGCAAAAATAATACTGCGGATAGGGTTCGCGCCAACCTATCTGCAGTAGAGCAGGCGCCATCGAATGCTTTCAAAGGATAAATTAAATGGAAGTGCGAATATGAAGAGAAGAGAAAATCCTTTATGTCCCCTCTGTGATAAATATATCAACCGTAGGAACGAGTGTGTGAGGGCTGACACGTAGCTTTTAATATTTTAGTGCTGACATTCGTTGGGCTCGGGTTGAATGTCTAAAGTAGCTAGAATGTAGGTATATATAGTTTTGAAATCTATACGACAATTGTAGAGTAATTCTCTAAAGTGATTGGTTTCTCGGAAGCGGATTTTGCGATTTTGGGAATATTTAAACATGGAGATTTTTTTTTTCAAGAATTAGTTGAGCCAAAGAGTAGGCTCGAAGGCCGGCACCACATCCGCTTCCTTTAGGTTGCAGATGTCCTGTTCGACGGTGGCCACTTTCCGTCAGGTGGACCGTCCGTCCGTGGACAATAAAAAAAGAAAAAATTCATTCCATAGGTCATATAGTTATCTATGGATCTTGTCAAGGCACAGCAACACAAGAGAGAGAGACATTACCCTTTGATGGTCAGTGTACTGTACGTACACATATTAACTGTTTTGTCTGTTCACTGATACTAAATACTTCTTCTTTGTTTATTTTTTTTAAGTTCACCGTCTCTTAAAAAAAACCCTCTTTACACAAAGTTAAATATTAGGTTAACAAGTCACTTACCTCGATGATGAGGTGGCTGATGTCAGGAAAAGAGCTCCAGCATTGCACCAACGCGCTGTACTCCACATAGCGCAATTGGCAATTTGTCGTGGTCAACACTGTATGAACCTGAAGTCAAAGTCACAACATAAAGAGGTCTATTATAAGGCTCTGTCTTAATTGATAAACGGTCATACGACCATGGTCGTTTGACGGGCGGATTTGAGGTCTCCTATTCCTGCTATTCCTCCTATTCCTCCTAGTCGCACTACCCGTTGGGGATTAGGACCGCTGCTTAGTGGTGTCATTAGAGGCGGACAACGCACTGATGATTCAGCTAGTTAGGCGGTGGTCACCACTTTCCATAAGGTGGCCGGAATGCCGGATTGCCAGATCGCAATAAAAAAACGTTGAACAGACCAACATAGTCAAATTGGATTCAACAGCGCACAACCGTCTACTGTCTCCTCGATATGAGTTCAATGTTTTGCTATGACGTCATATAGCTCTCACGGCTAATTTACATCAAAGGAATTCTTAATTAGTAAACAGCGCAGTATTCTTCGTACCCTCCGTACTCCGGACCCGCCGCGTTTTCGTTCGCTTACACCAACTTTACCCCTACCTACTCTTTTTTATTTACTTACAAACCTTTATCTTGAAACACTCTATCTATTGTTGAAAACCGCATTAAAATCCGTTGCGGTGTTTAAAAGATCTAAGCGTACATAGATACATAGAAACAGACGGCGTGAAGCGACATTGTTTTATTCTATGTATGGATTTGAGACCCAATGAACTATGTAGTTGCGACTTACGCCTAATAGCAATTTTGTTAGATTGTGTAAGTGGACCAGCAAAGTACAGAAGGCAGAACATCAACCTACCAAAAAACCAGTGTAAGACGAGCTAGCATCTTTATAGACGCGCTCCTTCTATAATTATTTTGTGTAGGTTGATACGCTGCCTTCTATATAATGTTACGAACCTTAGGCAATCCGAAAAGCATCTCAATCACACCAAAATGGCTGCCCGGCCCGATCGATCTAACTATCTTGCCTTGGTAATTCAAAACGTTGCAGTGACCCTGAAAATAATGGACAAGAGCATAAGTGCATATATTATTGCCTATGGAGGTACACGGGTGGGCGGTCCACCTGATGGAAAGTGGCCAAAGTCGTCCAGGACATCTGTAAGCTAAGGGGAGCGGATGCGGAGCCGCTTTTTGAGGTACAGGTAGACATGCTTTTTAAAGAACCCCATGTTATAGTTCAAAGGAAAGACTTCGGGAAGGAGCTCATTCCACAACTAGCACGTGCGCGGAAAAAGGTATGATGTGATGTGCAGTTGTCAAAAAAGCTTAGGAAGAAATTTTCATTAATTAGGTTAATGAAATTATTGTAATCAAGGACGCCTTGGAGCCTGAGGGACAAATAATGACTGATTCTTTCAGCCAATTTAATTTGACTAACGATTCAAAAGATTGCTAGCTGGGAAGGAAAGTTTCCATGAACTTATGCTCTTGTAATGAAAAATAAGTTCGCAAATGAATAAATATTTTTCATAACAAGCTTTTATCGCGCGCTAAGCTTTAATCTTTTATTTATATAGGTAGTACTTATCAAGACCATTCCAAAGAGCCCAAACACGATGGGTTTATCTTATTGCGTTCATTAGTTCGTTTGACCACCTTACGACTCCATAATCAGACCAGCTCCATGGTACCATATTAATGCATTGGCATTCAACTAACATAGGTATACCAAATTTCAGCTCAATCGGATACCAGCAAGTGGATGAAAAATTGTTTGCAAATTTTGACAGACAACTTACAAACATACATAAGAGCAGTGCAACTTAAATATAAGCTTGCAAAAATAGAAGGTTCATCTTGCCCATAAGATAGTCCGACGAGTAAAATGTTGATCACTTAACAAATGAATCACAGTGAACCACGAGAATTTCAGCCAATACCCATAATAAGGTTTGATTTGTGGCTAACCGAATTGGCAAAGTTTCCAATTTGTTCTAACCGACTTTCTGCTATCACATTGTGGTGAATCTATTTGATTGATTTAGGTTCACTCTATTTAATACTTGTCATGTTTTACCATTGTCGTTTTGGGACACGCAACAAATTATTGAAGAACTAAGTCTAACGTCTAGTGGCACTTGTCATAACGCCAATATATCACTTTCCAAGGTCAAACTCTCTAGAGGAATTTCCTTAGATAGCGCGTATCTAGTTGGATACGTTGCTACTGTAATTAATGTGGAAATCGATCCCAATTTAGATAACTTGTAACTAGTGTCCGACCGATGCTTTGGTGTCGGCTTCGACCCGAAACCCGGCCGAAACCGAAGGGCCGAAGGTGTTTTTTATTATTTTTGATAAATAAATTGCCAGGAAATATATTATCATCTCTAGATCAACTTCTAGAGATGGTTTAAATTTCCCTTCTCTATATTACACAGTCAATATAAACTTTCAATATTAAAGTTTTAAAATAATTTTTATTTTATTTGTAGTCAATCTTGAACGAAATTTTTTTAGGTTTATCCTTCATAATTCGTACGGCTGAGGAGTAGAACGCGTTGCCTGCGAGTGTGTTCCCTGATCATTATGATCTGGACACCTTCAAGACTAGAGTGAATAGTTCTAAGACAGACATGCTCCATCTTCAGTCGCATCGTCACTTACCACCAGGTTAGATGGCGGTCAATGGCCTGGCTAGTCTAATAAAAGAAAATTGGAATGGATAACTGTGTATTAAAGATTCATTTACTTATTACCATTTGCAGAATGTACATGTCCCGGCCAATGTCGCCAGCGTGCTGCACTATCTCGTTATCGGGCAACACTATCGTGCTAGTGTTGCTGGCTACCGTTTGCAGAAAGTCTCGACTGCAGTCCTGCAATAGTTTATTGATTCATCAGTGGCACTTGGAACAGGAATCTGTCTGCAATCATCGTTAGAAGAACTAAGAAAACCAACATTGGTTCCAGGGTCGCAAAACTGAAGTGAAGAACACCCACATGCCGATTGCCACGGTGTATCTATTTTAATTTTAACTTTCTCCTCGATAATTTTTATCTCAAACTGTATGAATGTATTCCTTATAGGTATCCAAAATCAATGAAACTGTTGTTTCTTGACACTTTCATTTAGGAGGATCTAACGTGTTAATTTGTCACTCTTTATCCTTATATTGAGAGCTAGCCGAACGCTGGACGATATTAATAATGATCAGGCCTGCCTAGACTAGACTAATGAATTAACCTTGACATTCAGACGTTGGTCGCTATGGTACAGTGACAATGACTAATTGCAGTTTTTGCTTACAAAGCCTGCTATCCTACTTAATGTATTTTGGGCTATGTAGTATTCTGGGCTCTAAGCTACATTACAGCCAACTTTCATAAAAGTTCATTATGTAGTTTTTGCGTGAAGGAGTAATAAACATCCATCCATTCATTCAACCTTTCGAATACTTAAATACCAACTATTACTTTTTTTATCGCCCGCGGCTTCGTCCGCGTGGACTACACGTTATATCGCGCTAGTGGAGGAAAGGGGAAAGGGGGAGGAGGGGGTAAAAGTACCCTATGTCTCTTATTCCAGACTCTATTTTAGCAGCCATCCAAATCTCCTCACCCGTTTAGACGTAAAGAGCTAACAAACATACACACTCACAAACTTTGGCATTTATAATATTAGTAGGATCAGGATTAGGATAGTAGGATAGGATAAGATTATTAGAACTAAGGGCCAGATTAACCTTTGTTTTATCCAGTAACGTAAGTCATCAGAGAGCAGATCAAAACGGAATGTATGCTCACAGATTCAGATCTATTTTTGTATCACTTAATCTTTTACGCGCCGGCGTGATACAAAAATGGACCTTATTCTGTGAGTAAACATTCCATTTTTTTCTGCTCTCTAATGACATTGGTTGCTGAATTAGCCGCTTAATATCCATACCTGAAACAGGGGACAATATTTCAGAGTCTTCACCGTCTCAATGGACAACACTTCCTGCTGGATGTTGCTCGAGATGTCCTTGAACATTTCCTGCGTCGACACCGCGTTGTTGTAATACCTAGAGGTAAACAATATTTTTTTTTAATGTTAAGACTATCCAGACATTTCACCGCCATCTCACCTGGTGGCAAGTGACAATGCGGCCGAAGATTGGGCATGCCTGTCTAGGAACAGCCTATTCACTCTAGCCTTGAAGGCGTTCAGATTATAGTGATCAGGGAACACACTCGCAGGCAACGCATTCCATTCCTTAGCCGTTTGCATTATAAAGGTTAAGCCAATGCGGCTCGTGCGGATAGCTGGAAGATCCACGACATAAGGATGAAGCGATCGCCCGGATCGCGTTTCAACCTAGTCTTAACAGTACCAGTAGATTGATAGTCCAGGGGAATCAATGTAGGTGTGCTTATGCAGGTGTTAGTTATATTTTACTGCAGATAGTGATACTTACCTACATAAGACAATGTTTGCTTTTTGTGTTATTTTCAACTTGTTTTTTGTGTCGAATGTTCTTATTCTTATTCTTTCAAAGCGATAGCTTTATTTATTTGTTTTTTATTGTCTAGGGAGGCACACGGACGTACAGTCCACCTGATGGAAAGCGGCCACCGTCGAGCAGGACATCTGCAACCCAAGGGGTGCTGATGCAGCTTTGAAGAATTTTAAAGTCTAGACGGCAATAACATTTTATGTAATTAAAATATTCTATTCTAATTTTAATTAACACCAATACGGCACACAAATTAGTATTTAACTTCCGATAAAAAAGAGGGGCGTTTTAAGTTTGATCTGTAAATATTTTCTAAAGTTATGAGCCGACTTTAATGAATTATCTCAAATAAATAAAATAAATAAATTGGCTTTTAAATAGAGAAATTGCATCCAAATTGATCTACCCGTTCGGGAGCTACGATGCCACAGATACACAAATACACACGTCAAACTTATAACACACATTTTTTTCGTCGGGGGTTAAAAATAGTAACTAAATACTGCCAGCACGGTGTATCTAGATCGCCTTTAGGGTGTTTCTAGAAACATCTATCTATTTCCTACTTCCGAATATTTCCCCAAGCCAAAAATAGTTTTGAAAGAAAAAAGCTACTAAAATCTAAAAAAGCTACGAAATGTACTTAAATATTAAAAGGAAACTTACCACTGAACACAGAAAAACTTCCCAACTCTCGCTTTTATTTTACTGCTTACTCGATTGAATGTTAGGAAGTAAAATAATTCTCTCATGGACTCCTGTTCGAAGAAATTACAAGAGGACATCATTAGTGGAATTGCATAAATTTTTTAATTACCTAGACTTTGAGAGAGTCTAAAAAAGTTTTTATCTTCCACTTAACAAAGTTCCACTTTGAAAGACAAGGCGGCCATTAACAACCGGCCCAGCAGAAATTTAAATTATGAATTTAAATTTCTGTTACCAAGGGTAATTGAACACAATTACAGTCAAGGGCTTTAACATATTAGTACTATGGCATCTTACAATGGCATGAAGCAATTTATCCTGTGGAGAAAGCTAGCGGGGGGAAGAGCGTCGGTGGCTGAGTGGTTAAGGTATCCAACTCGTAAGCGAGAGGCACTCCGCTATGTACCAATGACTCTTTTATGGGTTATGTACATTAGTTTAATGCTAACCGATGCTCTTACGATGAGAGGAAACATCGTAATGAAAACTGCATGTTCAGGCGACGGTATCGACTAATCGACGAAGATTTAAAAGATATTATTAAACATTCGCAAACTACCTTGAACTTTGATTTTCGCTGCGTCGATAGTAAGAAGAGGCTGCACATTTTTGCTGTATAGAAACAGCACATGAACGAACCCATCACGAAAATTAAGCACACCTTTGGAGAAAGAAAATTCGTTTATTGGAATCGGAAAATCAGGTTTGATATTATGGCTACTGACTAGTCAAAGCCACCAATACCTACATTAAGCTTAGAAAGGTAATAAAATGTCGTCGGTAGAGTAAAAGCGTGAGCATTCGCGCGAATTCACGAGAATTCCCGAGAATACGCGCGCAATCGTGCAACTGAGGCTCTTCAACTCTGCGCTAGCTATATTGACCGTAATTCCCAATTTACATTGGTCAGTATCGATTTACACAGTAAGTAAGGATAGTTAGTGCAAACCTCTCGTACAGTAGCGAGTCAATTTGGCTTGCATTTTGCCTTGCAAGCGGCAAGTGCTCCCCATTGCGCGCTCAATCAAACCCCGCGCAGCCACTGACTCGCCAGAGTGACTGGAGTAGTATTTACAGTATAGTTGCCGTGTGAATATACTCGTGGGTGTCGTACAAGGCGACTAATGATATCGAGACAAAAGTTCTAGAGTCTCCGTAGGCTGGAAAATGGGCAGCAGCGTTTTCCATTGTTATACTTATAACACTGCGATCTCCAACCCGCCTGCCAAGCGTAGAGATTATGGCAATAACCTCCCCTTTAGTGGGAGAGGCCCTTAAGTCCTGCAGTGGACTGTTACGGGCTGTGATGATGATGATGATGATGATGATGGTGATATATGTAAAGTTGGCCAGGGGCTATCGGACTTTTCTGTCGGCTAGGTTAGTTGTCATCATCGTCATTTTGGCTAGTTTTAACGTCTCTCCCGTTCACGTTCTTCATCCACATTTTTTAAATGAATTTTTTAAAATGATGTTTTTTAGACATCCCTATGTTATGATTGTAATTATTTAAAATGTTTAAGTTGATTGAAGAGAGATGGATCCGTTCAGTTACCGCTTTAAAAAATATTTAAACATTTAAAAGGAGAAATCTACTATTGATTCCAGAGTTGTAGTTCATACAAATTCAAAGTATCCCCCGGCGACAATCTTATTTCCTCGCGTCACCCGACTGGGCTGGGGTGTCGGCCGACCGGCCGTATGAAGAAAATTTACTCAAAATTGAACTATTTGTTGACATTGCTCGTCCATTTCACCAGAGACGTAGCACTGGGCTCGAAATAGTGTAAACAGCTGTTTGGGCGCTCGCTACACGCCACTGTCCTTGACCAACGTTAATTGGACATAAGTCGTAGTCCTGATTTGTATCGATTGATAGGCAGTTGTCAAAATACACGTCAGAAGCCGGAGGCCTAATGAGTGGCTCTCAGCTCCACCATAATGGGTACGTAATAATCGTATTACGTACCCATTATGAGATTATTATTTTTATCGGCATTATTCATTGTCGCCACCATCATCGGATGGTGGCGACAATGAATAATGCAAAACAGACTCTAATCTCACCACCAAAAGGTCCCCATTGCCAGGCGAGATCTGCGCTATCCCGCTGGCCGTGAACACACCAGTCCCAAACGCTAGTGACGAGAGCATTGGGCGCTCGTGTTTCGAGTTGTTTATTACGAACACCTTCGTCTCCCAGAATATCAGTTTCGCCATCCAGGAGTTCTGCGGAATTCTTTTATTTAATAACAGGGCGAACAAACGAACAATCCCGTCACCTTATAGAAAGTTATCACCGCCGCCCAAAGACAACAATGCCCGCAACACCAACATATATGTCTGGCACAGTCTGGCTGTGCCTGGCATAGTCGGGCGCCGCCCGACACAGCCTGGGGCCTAATTCTTGCGCTGTGGGTTATCGAAATCGACATTTTTCTAGCTAAATATGTTCATTAAAAATGAAATTCAAAACTATCTTCGATAATAAAGGATTAGAGATAATCGTTAAGAATAAGTTTTTGGCTTGCAATAGAGATTCAATGATTTGTAGCTAGAGAGAATTTTAATGTCGAAAGCGCGAAAATTTCCCCGTGGTATTGTCTGACACGGGCAGGTCATTGACGGCGTGGGGGTGACCAACATGTACGACAACTGTGTGTTTCCTTCCTACTGTGTGTTGCATACCCCTCCTTTTTGACGATTAAAAGGAATATGTCCTGCTGAATAAATAAATTTCGACTTTGACTTGAGTCGACAATAACGTATTCTTTGACCGGCCTTTGAGATTTGGATTGAGGCTTGTTTCTTGAAGGCTTCAATATCGTAATGGCCTGGGAACACCACTGCAGGAATCTTGTTCAATATCGTAAGCACGGTCGTACGAGGGTGGAAATTGTTTGAACATCGTACGGTGGTCGACCGCCACTCATCCATTTGGCACGGTTGGAATGTCAATTTTGGTATCATTGGAAGATCCGTCACGAAGGAGAGGTATAGTTAAATTAAAATGATAAATTTCAAAGAGTAGCTGTAATTTCGTTATTACAAATTACTTATATGCTAATATTAGTAGTAAATTAACTAAGTAAAGTGATTTGAACGTGAAGATAAGTCCGTATATACTACATTGGCATAATGTTGTACCGTTGTATTTAGGTATATGTGATTAGATACTGAGATGTTTATAATTTTTTTCAGCACCAGTTTTAATAGTAACAAATGGATTGTATAATCGGCTACAGGCGCTGCTGTTATGTATATTCATAATAAAAAAATGCAGGTGAGTAATGACTGCAAAAACCCTCATCCACCAAGCTTATAATCCAGAAACTGTTATTTATCTATCAAACTGGAACACAATAATATAAGTAATAAATAAAGCGGTGATTTATATTGATCCCAAATTGCCAACGATTGCCAACAATAACGCGAACCCTCAGATGATCGCTTTCATCAGGCAAGTAATGAATGTACGTGATCACTGATTGTACAAATAAGTATTGGAGCTGGTACTGGGTCGTTATTATTTATACTCTCACATATTTCATTCCTGCATGATTTATTACATGGTTCCGAAAACCAGATAATCACGTAAAATCAATTTAAAGGTAATAGCAGTTTCAATGAAATTAATTTGCAATGAGTAATTATGATTTATCTTGACACAGATGTATGCGAAATAAAATATTTTATTAGACAAATAAAAATATTAGGAACAAAAAAATCAATAGAAAAGCCAGAGGCCATTCCAAGAGTAAAAAGTAGTTAGTAGTTAAAAGGATTTACCTCCAAACATAACCTCTTTGGACAAGCATACATGTACAAAAAGCATCCCGACCAATAACAAAAGATTAGTATTAACATGCAGAACTTGGTCAAGGTCATAAACTGAAACAAAAAAGTTACACTTTAATTACTTCTAAGGACTGAGTGAATAAACCACAACAAATTTTTTCTACAGTATATTTGATCGGTTAGAGAAGATACCCACCCTGAAATGAGCATTGAAGCTTGTCTCCCATTTGACCATGTAGTCCCATATATGCCAGACTTGCAGTATGGGACAGAGCCTGATCACTTGTCCCCAAATCGAGGTCCCATGAGGGTCCAAGGTCTCCGAGAATATATGGATTGGGAACACTGATACTATGTCCAGGTAGAAACCAAACGTTGACATCTTCACCTCAGCTATTTCTTTCACAGTCTCTTTTCTTACAGTCTGGAAAAAATATGCAAGGTTTCGATATAGCAAGTAGAAATTTAAGTCTGTTTCTCATTTATCGCAAGTTGTCGAAGAAACTAACTGGCCCGTGATAACAATGAGTTTAAAAAAATACTTTTTCTGGAGCATTTTTAACGAAATAGATATCTCAGCCCCACGCCTTCCACACCGACCGGCTTTATGCCTCTCGCATCCACAATTCCCCCTCGTCTATTGTGTCATCGTAGCATACGAAAGCCCCCCCCCGCTTTAATCTGCCACGATTGCGATAACCCAATATATGCAACAAAACAAAACTACTAAATATTTTTTGGTTCCAGATGGTCTTCTATCTTTAAGATATTCTACCGGTCCTACTTTTCATCTCATTTCCAGTCAAATTCCTCCAGCCAATATCAAGATTATTATTATTTTCAATATTAACATTAACAGTATATTTTAGCACAATTTAAATAATAATGCCCGACAAGGCCTATTTGAACGTAACTTTACCATATTTCCTATAAGACTGCTTAAACCATCTGTAACAGATGTTAAGGGTTATATAATAAACGTTAACCTTTCCCACAATAGCTGTAGTAAGCTGTATGTACATATTGAGTACAAGGCCTGCGAGGACGATGCTGTCCATCACTCTCTGAATGTCGCTCGTTCGGGACTCGATCACGAAGTAAGGCGTCATCATGCATACGTACAACACCATCAAGAAGTGGATGATGTCGAATAGGTTGGTCTATAAGAAAGTAACGAATAGTTTGCGATTTAGTTGGAGAAAGAGTGAGATAAAGATTCTGTAGTTGTAAGATTAGTGTTGGCTGCTTTTTGGAAAAAGATAAACAATAATATTATGACGATTTGTCACAAACTGGCAAACGAGCAGACAGACCACCTAATGAAAGCTCCGACTTTTTCCCATAACATTTACTTTCCTTCAAGCATTTACTATTTTTTAATAGTGTGTTTAGAAAGTTACTGCAATTAACTCGCAGAAACAAAGTATAATTACAATCATCTTGGCGTTAATGTCACGGTTATGCTCTCGCGCAATATATAATTACAATAATCCATAGAATCAAAACGAATGTTTATATATAATTATAATTAGGTTCTTTTTTTAACGGTAGCAAATAAGTGTACTGTACGCCTGATGGTAGAAATTCAGCAGACATACACCTTTTAGTACAGAGAGAAAGTTATTTAACAATACTACTTACAAAGTTAGTGTTAGGCTCAAGGATCCAGGGAAAGTTGGCCTTCAAACAGATCTTGGGAGGTTCGACGGTGGTCACATTGCTGGACAACCGGTAGAGTTCCAAGTACTCAGGAGTGAATTTCGGTTGACGCTCGTTCATAAGGTCTAATTTTAAAACGAAAATTTGACAATGTGTAAATATTGTAAGTAATATGGACACCAAAATTTGATAAGAAATAAATTGAGACTCTACCGACAAATGCAAAGCTCTTCCGCGATTCTTGCATAAAGATCATCGCATAGTTTGTGTTTGCAGACCATCGCCTCTGTAGAACGCGTGTGAGTAAAACAAAGGCGAATAGCCCAACAAGACTCCGGCCTAAACGTAAGTATCTTGGAAATTAACAAAATGAAAAAGTCACCTATGCACATGTGATGAAGTTTCCACATAAATACATCATACTTTACGACAGAACCATCTAAGCTTAAGTAATTTTTAAATCTATACCTATAGATTCTAGTATATATATATCCCATAGTTCTATAAAAATATATGGCACACAAACAGGCAAGCGGGCCACCTGATGTAAAATGGTCAGCACCGCCTATGGACATCAGCAACACCAGGGTATCCCAATACGTTCGCCACCTCTAAAGACATCTCTAATAACCCTAAAACAATCCCATGTCGTAGTCTACACCAGCAGAGGGTAGTGAGCATGAGTACTCATCCCACGAATTTGTAGAATTATCACTCACCTCGATAATACAAGTGGGAGTCATCAACGAACGTTGCGTCCTCTTCTTCTATGCCAGCGAGATTGTCTTTCAGGACTTTCATTGGCCGGTAACGGGTCCTGATGAGCCTTGAGTCACCTTTGTCATATTCCACTATCTGGGTCTACAAGAAGAACTCAAATTGGGGTATTGCAGGGTGCGTCCAAATCTTCTCTGATCTGAAGGCGCCCCGAATGCACGGTTGCAGCAACAGGTTGCGCGCCGTTTGCGAGAGATGTTGCTGCAACAGCACGCGAGCGGCGTGTTGCATGTCATCGTACGATAGGGCGTATACACGTAAACAGCTGGTTATTAGCGCCGATCTACCAGCGCTTACTGATAAGCGCCGAATAAGTATAGAGACTGCCTGCGCAG
Source organism: Blastobasis adustella (assembly GCA_907269095.1). Lineage (NCBI taxonomy): Eukaryota > Metazoa > Arthropoda > Insecta > Lepidoptera > Blastobasidae > Blastobasis > Blastobasis adustella. The sequence continues at coordinate 1,368,476 of OU026120.1, forward strand.
ACTATCCGCGCGGGCTGGTTCCAATAAGCGCTGGTAGCCTGCTTTCTACATGTATACGCCCATACAATGGGGGATTTTCAGAAAGCTACTTCAAAAAGTAGTTCGGCGTACCTCACTAGATGGCACTGCTTAGACGGGATTGTCAGGTATTTAATTTGGTAAACGAAGTTACTCGGATGTTTCGTCAAAAGATACTTAGTACCTTTTTTGAGAAGAAAGCGCAAAATGTGTAAATTTTTATACATCTAATGGGCTCATTTTTATTTATTACAATTGTTTACAAATGTAATTTAAAATGTAAAGACATATTATTACAAAACTGGAGACGAAGTCGCTATACCTGTCTCTCCTTGGTGGTCGACAGCCGCTTCTCAATGTTGTTCCGTATCTGTTTCAGCATATGTGGGTTCTCGACCATTGCCCTCATGAAATCCGTTCGTCGCAATACCTGTGGTGAGACCTCGATTAAATTCCTGCTCTCGATATTAAAATTCCTCGGCACACGGTATAGTACTAGCTAAGCGACGGGGAGAATCCATGTCTTGATTTTAGGAGTAGTGTGGTACAATGTACCTTTTTAAACCGTCTCCGATTTGTACGGGCATCCATAGTCATGATAGCTCATTTTATATTGGTGGTGGGTAATTGTGTGTTGTGGGTTAATTTAATTGTTTGTACTCATTTTCGAGCGGCATCGTCGATGCGCTCGGTGAGGTGACATTACAGGTGACAGTGTCACAATGACGGGTGGCCGACGGCTTCACTGAAATTGCGGAGTTATTTTTTTTCTGAGGTCGGTCAGTCTCATCACGGCCATGGAAATCCACTCGAAGATATCGCGTTGCCTAGCATTTTAAAATTATTATGGGTAGTAGTTATAATTATCCTTATTTAACGTTACCCATGTTAGGTATGGCAATCATAAATGTTTGTTAAAACCGAAATTGAGTAAACGTATTTGAATTTGAATTTGGTAGGTTTCTTTTATACTTCCGCTGCCTTTTGTACCTGTTGCTGAGACACGAAGTGAAAAAACTGAAACCTGGTTTTAACAGAACTTACCTGGAGTTCGACATATGTAGCTGCGGTCACCGTGACTTTCGCCGGCAGCGAATAGAACAAACTCAACTCTCCCAGCACCTATGGAGTATAATCAATTGCTGACTACTGGTGAACTTAAATAAGCTCATACTCAGATGAAGGTTGAAGAAGAAGAAGAATAACATAATTTAATAACTGTAAATTGGTTGAAACCTCAGATAAAGTGAGTAATGCATTACATATGTTTTTAATATTTATTTTAATGGGTGGGTTAATATTTATTTTAATGGGAGAATCGAAAATTTGCTTTCCGATAATGCTGCTGAAGAGTAAGTAACACGACGCATTAGTTGTGGTCGAAAATAATTAGCTCCTAATCTTCAATAAAAATAGAAAGTCGAACTATGGTCACCCCACTGACTTTGACGTTATTGACCAAAAATTTAAAATAATTAGGATACTTGAAATTAAATAAAAAAATATATTTATTTGAGTTAATTAGCGGTGAAAACAATATTTCGTTACACGAAAAAAACATCACCCGTAGATGTCACATGTCATAATTTTAATAAAACTTGGTAAATCCATTCGGAGTAAAACCGATTCGTATTTTATATATTTTTTACTCTCAGACATGGGCGACAGTTACGCTATCCGTCAGGTAGTTTGCCTGCTTGATTATTGTGTACCCTAAGGATATTTTTCTGTCGGTTAGGTTTACAACAAAATAAACGTACAGTCTCTTCCTTGAAAGCGATCATGGGGCTTTCGTCGTCCTCGTCCGACAGCATTTCCAGCACGCCTCTTTTCACGCAGATCATGCCGTGCTTCACCACACCCTGGCTCCAGATTTGCTGCCCAGCCAGGAAGATCTCGTGCCGCATGATCAGCGACACTTGGCGCATGAAGGCTTCTCCTGTGAACGGATGGCAGCGAATCTTTGTTTAAAAATGTGGAACCGTCATCATACTCGTCGCCTAAATAATCATCATCATGTCAGTCGAAAGATGCCCACTGCTGAGTAACAGACCTCCCGGAGACCTCTACTAAGGCCTACTAACGTCCTGTACCTTCCGCGTCTAGCTGGTACCTGCGATCTGTCCAGGTCGACGGTCCACCTTGTTGAAGGCCAAGGATTTATTAATCATCAATCAATGCGTTCGCGTAACGCGCGTGGGATGCATGGGCTTCACTGAAAACCAGGACTGTGATAGGCATTAGCCCTCACAGCATTATGCTGAGACTGGTTTCCGTTACAGCACTGGTCTTATGTAATTTTCAATAATTATAATTTACTGCACTCACCTTAGGTTAAGGATGTAAGTTGTTAAGGTGAGTGCAGTTAATTATGGAGATCCGAATAAATTACTGTATCTGTCAATGTGCTGTTAAAGATGACGATGATTTGTAGCACTTGTCATTCGATCTAATTCAGTATTCCAATACCTACCAGGTACCTACTTACACCAATAAAAGCTCACCAGTATCTCTAAACAGCAACGTATTATGGAAGTGTCCCACATTGATGTCAAAGATCAGTTGCATCTGCAGCGGGTGGGGCAATTGCTTGAAGTGATCTGACGTCAGGACCCCGTCCTTCATCTCCCAGAGCTGCCGTTTGTAGTTCTTCGCCTGCTCGACAAGCCAAACTGGTGCCTCGCAGAACTCGAGGTAGTTTATCATGTGGTGGTACTGCAAATGCACATTCGATCATGGTTAAGTTAGCAGGTTTTTTTTCACGCACAAAGGATGAGTCGAGGTACTTCGGATTGATTCATTGGCTTGGCGTGTAAAATACACGCCAATCCTAACGAACGTCTGTCAGACCAAGTATTCTTAAATGCCCCTAACTGGTAGCATAAAATAAAACGAGTGAAGTTGCATAAAGTAAAAGAGATAACGAGATGCGATAACGAGCACTGTGAGTTCGCAGTATTGTTTCTGAATATGTGTGTAAGAATCTTTTGGGTCGCTGTTGTAGATCCTGGCTTAGCAGGAATAGCAGCGGAGAGAAGGAGTGATGGGCTGTAATTTTGATCATAACTTAATTGTTGTTCATTGTTCATTTATTGCATAAATTAAAAATTTACATGTCCGCTTTGTTAAATTCGTTATTATTACATAGTGTTATTTTAACCTATAACTTAAATTATATCGGCATTAAATTCATTGATATTCATAATCGTAATTATAATGTTTATTGTGGGTATGTTTGGGTCAATGACATTGTTTTATTCCTTTGTAGAAATCGTCTATATTATAGCAAGCTATGCCAACCAAAACATTTTTTAATTTGTTTGTGAATGTGTCAACATTTGATGCATCCCTTACATCCGACGGTAATGCATTATATAGCTTGGGGCCTACGACATCCAGCAACTTGCGCGCCTTGGCGCGGCGCCGCGGCGGCACGGCCAGCAGGTGCCGTAAATATACGGTGCGGGTGCGGTAATGTAGAGATAACGTTTGAATTTGTGTTGCTGTGAGGAAGATCTTCCGGAAGGTTCCTTGGAAGAATAGAGAGGTGGAACAACTAGTCCCCGAACCCAATATTTTGGGCGAAATTAAATCCGTAAGACTGCGTTGGCTGGGCTACGTAGAAAAGATTGGGGAGAATCGCGCCGTACGGAGAGCATATATGGGTCGTCGACGTAACGTAACGAACGATCGTCGACCAGTCGGACGGCCCAGGCATCGCTGGTTGGACATCATCGACTGGCGGGAGATAACCTAGGACAGGAAGAGGTGGCATACTCTGGTATCTGAGGCCAGGATTCACTTTGGGTCGCTGAGCCAACGCTACCTAAAATGTCTGAGGTAAATAATACACAACAAGAACTTAGTAGTACTGTCGCACACGTGTAAGTAAACTTGTACTGTACTTATTTGGTGAAACTTCTACTGATTGCTGATTGTCTACTTGCCATTTCGACAAAATTGGACCACCTCCTGTTCTCAATGACTATCTCCCACGACAGGTACCCGATAAATTGGTATCGAGCCAAAACGAAACCCAGAATCATTAAGGTCGTAGTCAGCCACTTCTCAGAGGCAGTCTGAAAATTAAAACAGAAGGGTTATCACTCGAATCACCAATTTGTGTAAAATTGTTGAGACAAAAGCCGTTCGAACTTACAATAGGAAATGCGTCCGAAAAAATGACATTGAAGTAGCGACAGCAGCAGTAATACCAACACTCGGAATATCTGGAAAATAAAACAAATTGTATACAATGCAATGCGTACAATACACTTTCATGCTATCGGTTTTTATACTATTAATAGCAATAACAGTTTATACAATAGTCAGGCGTTGAGTACGGGGCCCCACCACTGTTTCAGGAACGAAATCCGTCAGCACTCCTTTTCATCCGCTTGGATGCAAAGGAATCGGATAAACAATCAAATCTTTCGATAGCCAATCGATTCTGAGGTCACCGACATAGCCCGTAGGATTGCCCACCTTAAGTGACAGTTGGCAGGGCACATAGCTCGCTGAACAGATGGCCGATGGCGCTGGAAAGTTCTCGAGTGGCGTCTACGTACCGGAAGATGCAGCGTGGGTAGGCCTACCACTAGGTGGACCGACAAGCACAAGACCGGCCGTTGTGGAGATCTCTGGGGGAGGCCTATGCCCAGCAGTAGGCGTCTTCCGGCTGATGTAATGATGATTATGACTTTTCGTTAGGCCATAGATAGTTAACACTCTATCTATCTGCAAATAATAGTCTTCACCCTAGTCGCAAGAGCATATTTTAATAAATCAATGAACTACTCCTCACTTATCAAACATCAACCGACTGGCGTCCACGTGAGGCGGGAAAGCGAGGTTGTACCACGGGCGCTCCTGGCGGCGCCACTTGTGCGTGTGGTACCAGAGGCAAGAAGCCGCGTGCAGCACTAAGCTGGACATCATCAAATGTTCCACCACGAATATCACCTTGCGGTTTGTTTGCATCTGCGAAAATGCAATCTCGTATGACCCTCGTAGAGACATCTATCGCTGCAAAAGGGAAGTTCAACGGCACTCCACGAGCACGCAGTTGGCAAGCCTTGTGGGCACCCCGACCCTACGGGTTTTGCATCTGATGAAACCTGGAGAGCCTTCCCGGCTACAGGTGCTCCCAGGGTGTTTAGCACGTATGCGCCTAGGTCTTTTTTTTGGTGAGTCGTGCATAACCAGTCCGGCCGTGAGAGTACTCATGAGAGTTCATTTCCTCCCTCCCAGTGCCCATTTCCTTTGCATTGGGCGCAAATAATAAAAAAATAAAAAAACGTCTGTCGGATCCTAGGTCAACTGTTCACAACACTCAGCCAGGTGGGTAATTATCCTTTATCCACCTCCACATCATTGCCAGCCAACATCCACTACAAACTTCATTCCATCATATCCAATTCATTGTTTCTGTCTTTACCAGTCGTATGGGGCAGCTCTACCATGCTTACCTTACCACCGATTTCTCTGAAGTAACTGATAAGCCTGTAAATGCGTAGTATGCCCAGCCATCTCGCGACGGTATCAAGAAACTCGTTCTTTTCACCGATCCATTGCACTGTAATTATTAAATAAGATATTTTAAAAAACTGTTCATAAGTGAGCGAAAAATAAAATGTATATTTTTAATAATAACTTAGGGTACAAAGAAAACGCGCGATCTTAAAACTTACAAGCGTCCACTAGGGTTGTGCCATCTATACATACAGATAGATGGTGCGACACTAGTACACGACCTAATAAGTGACATAAACTATTCTAACATCAAATCAGCCATAGTGTTGGACCATGTCCTCAATTTCCCATCTAATAGATATAAAATAACGTCAGGTGTATCCTCGACCGGCGTAAATGCATGAGAAGACGTAATATTATAATAAGTTGTCTATGTAAAAATAGTATGCATCCCTTAGGCCTCTGGAGAGACGTTGGCTCTTTGTGTGTTCTCTACCGTCTTTATAACGGGGACGTCTTTGTTCCGAAGAACTGTTTACTTTGGTACCAACGTCACTTTTCCGCCACCGCTACATCATCATATAGGTGCAAGATCTCTGAAAAGTCTTTCCTTTGCACTACAACAAGGGGTTCTTCAAAGAACGGCATCGCATCAGCTTTCCTTAGGTTGCAGGTGGCACGATGGCCACTTTCCACCGGGTAGACTGTCTGTCTGTGTGCCTATCTAGACGTAAACAATTTCCCAAATTATAGATATTTTTGATTTCGATGAAATTTGAATTTTGTAGTGTAATACTTATAGCTTATTTGCTGTAACTTATCTCATAAATTCAACATACTGAGACATCCCTTTCAAGGACGTTTACAAATACGCTACGCCGACGTATCAGCTAGCAGAAGGTATGGAGAATATAGGTAGCAAAAACTAACTTATCCAGTTCAAGGGTATACAGCTGATGGCATCATAAGCTACTGCCACCCGATTTCTTCTATAGACTCGCATGTACAGCCTCACAACGGGCCAATATATATGCAGCATGTTAATTATTAGATCGAAAATGTAGAACATCTCCAGAACAGCGAGGGTCAAGTCTACGAAGGCTCTGGAGACCTCGTCGAAATAAACCACATTGTAGCACAGCAGGAAGTGTATCACGTATTTGGTAGTGATGACGAGCAATATAAAGGTCTGAAAAGAGAAAATCAGTGTCAGTAATATAGGTTTTAAGATTGTCGTGATTATTAACTACACTTTTATCACATTTATATTACCTATCGGGTTTGTTACCACGGTCACCTCAACAATAATAATGTTTTAACCTTGATTTTTACCTAATCCTAATCCTGGATCATGGTCAAGGCTGACCCCGGGCTCTCGTTCTCGAGAGCACAACCGGGACATTAACGCCAAGATGATCATCATCAACCTTGATTTTTACCTCGCAGTTGTACGCGTCATGGTCACGAGTTGACTGGTGACGCTGTATGAAATCTCTCCTAAGGACAGACATATCTGGCCACTCTCTTTTGGATTCGAGAGATTTCAAATTTCCATACAAAATTTTGAATCCCGTGCAACTTTGAAACGACATATTTTAACCAAAATCTCACAAAAATCTATAAGCATATATATTGTTTTCTGGATCACATCTACAAAATTTAATTGGCTTCATAACGTAATATTGAAAATAAGATCATCGTTTGCATTGAGCGCGCTGCATCGTGCTCGGGGGACACAAGCATTAATAGCTATCTTCTTCATAAAATTACATCTGGTTAAAGAGGAAAACCTAACGACAAATGAAAAGAGCTATTTTCAAGCATTTATAAAAATTTGAAAATTATTTATACTATCTCCGAGTATCAAGTAATTAATCAATTGCATGTGCCATAATACAATTAAAAACATTGTAGCACATTCATTTATACAACTATTGGAAAAGTATTTCAATACAATACAAATTACAATTTCATAGGTAAGGACTCAATATTATTTAGATGCTTCATAAACTCAACATACCTGCCACCATAACTTCCATGGGAGGTACATGGCATGCGTGGTGAATATGCCGACTTTCCCTTTCCATAACAGCTGGCCCCGGTATCTTTGCTTTGCTGCTATACGGATGACCGAGCTGTCAGTTTTGCCTGTGCCTCTGATGAAATTTGTTTAGTTTAACTGGTAATTTCACATAATAAAAGCATTCATAGCAAAGAAAGGGGTGAAAAGGTTTTTACAGGGTCGGCAACACGTAGGTGATGCCCCTGGTATTGCAATTACCATCAGGCGGGCCGTAAGCTTGTTTGCCACCTTAGTGGTATAAAAAAAATTTAAGTAATGAAATTGAAAAACACAACAGGCGAGCCGTAGTAGCTGAAATGTCATCCAGCAGGATACAATATGATAGTGGACCTGTCAAACTAACCTCTACCTTGTTCTTATAGCTATAATTTATTATTATAGCTATGGTTGATCAATCAATCAACCATATACATTTATTCAGTTCAGGATTTTAGAAACGCTCATGAATGTCAGGAAGTACCATAAGCATCAAAATTATTTTATATAAATAAAAAATAAAACGCTCATCATCATCCCGTTGACTTACAATCATGTAATTTGATAAGAAGCAATGCAAAAAATCCAAAAACAGTGAATTTGTCGATAGTTACGCCACAAGAAAATAGGTCAACCAACTTGTAAAGTGTAGTTGTATTTCATACCTTGTGTACAGCTAGTTGCATTTGTAACTTTGTAATGTGGTAATTGTATCAATATATCCTCTTTTAAGCATGCTTATTGACAGACAACTACGGAACCCTACACTGCACGTGGCCCGACACGCCTTGGCCGTTTTTTTTATATAAACTAGGTAACCATTCGATGGTAAGTCACGATAAGACTAGAAACAGCCTATTCACTATGGCCTTAAAGGAGTCCATGTAGTCCAGAAGGATTGTACTGAGCGAGAAACATATTGGCATATTAGAAAACTTTCCATTTCTAAGCCGCAAGAGTTATAAAAGTCGTTCACAGAGCGGTTCGTGTGTATAGCTGGCATATCTACGACATAGTTCAATGATTTGGCTAAATAATGTACTTACAAGGTATCTACAGTTTTCAGAGATTGCAAGCTCATGGTGGCGTCCATTTTCCTCTTGGGGTGAATAATATTTCCTCAAAAACCATGAAGTTCACTGCAACACGTATCAGCACGGCCTACTAGATCACATATATTGTAATGCACAACGATATTTTATTTGAAACAATGTGGTGATGGAATTTCTGTTGCTCATAAGACAGATTACATTTCGGTGAGTGTGTGAAGCAGTTTCACGACCTCATTCCTCCGGCCGGCCGCCGGAGACGCGATCCGGGCGAATGCTTTGGTTCGATCTTCATAATAACCGTACGGCTAAGGAATGGAACACGTTGCCTGCGAGTGTGTTATCTGATCATTATAATCTGGACGCCTTCGAGACTAGAGTGAATAGGCTGTTCTAAAACGGGGATGCTCCATCTTCGACCGCATCGTCACTTACCAACAGATGAGATGGCGGTAAAGAGCCTGCCTAGTCTAATTTATTAAAAATAACCTCATTCCTCTCCTTCATCGTAGCCGTAAATCCCGACTCAGCCCCGCTCTTCTACTAGTTTCGCTTTTAGATTTACTGAAAGCCGTTTCCTATCAGAATACTTAATTGAAATTTTTTGGTATTTTTGCTTTTTAAGTTCGGTGACTGCTATCTGACCCGCAAAATTAGGCAAACGTCCGTCCGCTAGAGCTTCGTCTGTTTGTGAGCAGGGTACCACCGGTGTGTGAGATAGGCTTGGGGCCTACAGGGTGACAGGGTCATGTGACCATACCCCTTTACTTAAGTAACTGCTTATGTATGTATTTATTATCTATTTATTCGTTATAATACAGTATATATGTTACCGGCCAAACCCGATTTTAGGACAAACTAGTTTTTACTAGGCCCAACCAGTTCATCCTATGTGCGATAGAATAAACCGGTACAGACTAGGCTAAACTGGTCCGTCCTATGGCCAATAGGAGAAACTAGTTTAACCTAGGCTGAACTAGTTGAGCCTAATATGAATATGTACACTTCAGGATAAACTGGTCTGGCCTAGCCTATACTAAAAGGGAATAATAAAACACCAGAACTAATAAAATCATGATGCATTTATTTATTAAACAACAACAATTTCACTTATTCTTGCAGGGTGTACTCTGATGACATTTGGAATTGCAGAGCACCTTTTTTTTCTTGCAATTGCACCTGTTTGTTGAACAGTTCTTTAAGCAGCTGCACCTTACGAAACCTTGCCCTGATCCAACCGAATGTTTAGTGGCTGCAGTCCTCAGAGATATTTCAATGTCTTGCTTAACATCGCCCACCTCCAAAAATTTCTGAATGCAAATGTCGAATTCAGTTCTGAAAAAAAAAAACAATCCACAATTACAAAAAAAAAAAAATTGAGTAAAAAATACTTCTAAAGTAGATACAGTTCGACAAAAAAAGTAGTTTTAAAAATTAGCAAAACCTACTCTTTTTGTCGGACTGTACCGTACCTGCAATATAATTTTTGCAATACACCATGTTTGGTGCCAACTTTGTAAAGGCCCTCATCATTTCTCTGAAGAATAACTCCAATGATGTTTCTGAGTTCACCTCTGCCTTTGTCTACGTCCGGAATAGGTAAAGTAATATTGTCTCCAATATTGGCAGGTGGGTGGGATTTGTCCGAAGAAGCTTTCATTTTTTAAGCTTGCTTTTCAAGATTTTCTGCCGCCGCTTTTCTAGCTTCTTGAATATTCTGTGTGTCAATTTCCATAACGCAACTATCACCATCTTCACTCTGGTTACAATTCGAATCATTTTCGATAACTTTTCTAAGGTCTTCCTCATCCTGAATGTCGTTTATTATTTCTTGCGGCAACGATGAAGTTGAAAGCCCTACTCTAGGCTCGATCCCAAATAAGGCCTTGTAAGGTGATTGTTTTATTCCTGAGTGAAAGGCGCGGTTTTTCATGAACTGGACATATCTTAAGCCCTCCGACCATTTCGTTGAATCGTTGTCCTTCAACCAAGAACTTATCATGTTCTCTATATCTTGATTAGCACGTTCAACGGAACCCTGACTTTGACTGTGCCTTGGTTTTCCATGCACAATTTTAAGTTCTGGCCAAAGAGAAGCGAGCTCACTAATCACATTATTAACAAATTCTCTACCATTGTCAGATTGGAGAATGCACGGCGCTCCTATAGTCAAAAATATATCATTCAGATTGTAGGCCACTTCTGCTGCTCTCTTAGATGTTAACGCACGCAGTAAAACAAATTTTGTTAAATGGTCTTGGTAAACCATAATAAATTTAAATTGTTCATCTGGTTGTGTCTGGAAATCTATCAAATCCACTTGACATCTGCTATTCATTTCAGAGTGAAGAATAGGCTTTGAAACTAATCCTCTCTTCTTTTTTGTCTTCTTTTGTTGACACACATCACACATTGATAAATAGAGGCTTATCATTTCTTTTGTGATATTAGCATATTTTTTTGATGTCTCGGCTAACATTCTGTCTCGCCCGCCATGTCCAACCGCCACATGAGCTGCATCAATCACATCATAAAGCTCATCAGCCTGTAGATAGTATTTTATATTCCCTTCTCCCCGCGCTATAAGTTTTGTCACATCTCCAATTTTTAGCACACCAAACCGATTCAGTCGTCTTTGTTGCAATGGTGTCCTTTTTTCCGACTTTTCAGCGCCTTCCACTTGTTCAACCAGCTCCGAATATTTATCTGATGGCAGCACATTATAATGAGAAGACTTTTTGATTTCACTTTCCAAAATTTCTGTTAAAAACTTTTCTCTCCACTGTTTTTGATCGGCTTGTCTACTAGATGTAGAAGGCTCATCCATGATAACACAAAACAAAACCGTATTATGTTATATTCCTCTACTAATATTTATAATAATAACACGTAACAACTAACACGTCATCAATTCAAAGCGGAATGAGCGTTTAAAATCCACGAGCAGGCGGGGTAAATGAGGACGCGGGGGGCGCGCAGAGCGTGAGAAATACGATCGGGGGATTTCCCGCATGCACAGGTCTCGATACGTACTCGCTTAAACATTTTTGACTAGGCAAAACTAGTATAGGCTAGGCCAGACCAGTTTATCCTGAAGTGTACATATTCATATTAGGCTCAACTAGTTCAGCCTAGGTTAAACTAGTTTCTCCTATCGGCCATAGGACGGACCAGTTTAGCCTAGTCTGTACCGGTTTATCCTATCGCACATAGGATGAACCGGTTTGGCCTAGTAAAAACTAGTTTGTCCTAAAATTGGGTTTGGCCGGTAACATATATATACACTTAAGACAAATTAAAAATTGTACACAAATACAAAGAAAAAATATTACAAGTAAAAAATGCCGGTGCCCCCATAAGGCTGGCAGTTACCTCTCTGAATTGTCAGACATATAAGCTGACCGAAGTAAGCGCCAGCACGTGGGTCTCCGGTAGAACAGCTGTATGTTTAACAGCTCAAATAAATCCTTTAGCAAAAAAACGGACACATGGACAATTTTCGCAACACTGGAAAGGTTGAGACAGAATTTCGATTTCATACACCTGAAATCGGAATTGTATGGAATCAAAATTCTGACCCAACCTTCCTCCTATTAGGTACCTTAGGGACCCTAGACTTCCTCCATCTATGCTCGAGACACTAGATATGTGCATAATCAGATTGCACCCAGATGCTTCCCAGCGGAATCCGCTAAGGTCTCCAAATTGTCTCGATTGTATGAAAATTACCCACGTGCCCGTTTTTATATCCATAAAAATGCATAAATCCTGCTTCCCATCAGACAAGATCTCCGCTCGTTCATCCCAGCCATAAAGCTCTGCACAGATCACCTTGGAGCTCTAATATAACGTCGAATAATAATATTTGACGCAGCCAACCGTAGAAATGAACCCAAATCCGGAGGTAAAACAGCCAACGCTGATATATAATTAGAAACGGCGGTCCATTCCATTTTTATGCCCTACTCCGGCTTGGAGCGAAATGAAATGCCATATTTCGGCGGATATTGAAATTTTACTGCAAGTTGCCTCGCGTGCGAGGGTCGTAAAGATGGTGGAGTGGCGGAGACGGGCGCGATGTCGTCACGGTCTTCTTTAGGCGGTTTAAGGTTCGAATCGTAAAATGTAGGACAAGTTAGGAGCCGAATCAAGAAGCGAAAGCGCCGTATGTAGTTCAGGAGCCCTTTGTTTTGAATCGGTCGCATCCACAGGAGCGCTCGCTTGCGCTATTTATGTCTCCTAGAATCTCACCTAGAAAACCCGTTTCCTAGCATTTTACATCCAGATAAATACAAAAAAAATACAAATAACAATATAAAAAATGCTTACTTCTTTTCGACATCAAAAGTTTGCTCTGTTCAAGTGTTCAAGTATTAAATTTAGGTATTTGGTCTCTCACTATGGAAGTAGATATACTCTAAAAATGATGTGATGTGAACTCCATACACGCGGCTGAGTCGTAACCACAGTCGTAACATAGACCAAGAAAATGTGTCCGAAAATGGAGCTGCATTAGCACTTTTCAGCAGCATTTTTATATGAAGATTCGCATTTTGCAAGATGAAAGTAACAAAGTGCTTTAAAATGTTCTTATTTGTTGGGAGAGGCTCTAAATCCTGCAGTGTGATGATGATGATGATGTCGGAAAATTATGATACTGCCTGAATAACTCAAAATCTGCCCTAGTTGGAAAATGAATTACTTAAATATATACTATTGAAATCTGACCTCTATGGCGTATGAATTTTAGATATATATTCATAGTTTTTGAGGTAGAATAGGCTGGTGACAGTTGCCACAGATTTATGTCCTACCCACAGGACAGGACCGGACACAGGACCTACCTGTCACCAATATTCACGATAGTTCAACCCCACATAGCACTTTTATTTGCTTGTCTTATTTTGTATTCTGTGGTATACCCTACCGCAGCCAGCGAATGTCCAACAACAAAGCAACAATTCCAGTCGCCAGCACCACGTAGTTTGAATTTAAAAACAATTAGGAATTCATTAGTCCGTCCATAGCTCTCGGAGGACCACGAAATCCAAAAAAGCATCGACGCTGCCCGAAAAAGCGTAGGTACTCAGACTGCAGAAGCGCTAACGTGCTGAAACTACTACAGACGCTCGTACAAAATGTAAATATGCATCCGTTTTGGGTAGCGGGGAATAATTCATATCAGGGGGGAAAGGGGGTGAGGTACGAGGCTTTGCATGGTTATTCCACCCAATCCTCGTCCTCTGCGCCCATGTAATTAAGAGATTAAAAGATCACAGCCCACGCCGGCCTCGGCGGGAATTTTTGGACGAAGCTTTTTTTACTGTTGTAGCTATATGTGGGTATTTGGCTATCTCTTGCATAAGGGATAGTGTGTCGGCGTTGCTTGTTTTTGAAGGAATTTTGTTAGGGAACGGCGGTAACTGTTGCCCATAACCGTAGGAACCGTAGATGTTTTATCAGGTGGTAGCTAGGTCTCTGCCTAGCCTGAGGAGTCCGTCACGGTGAGTACCATCGCCTTATCTATTTCAGCCGCCAAGCAACAACGCTTGCATTGTTGTATTCCGGTTTGAAGGATAAGGTAGCCAGCGAAATTACAGGCATGAGGCATTTTATCTTTGTCCTTACAGTGACAACGTACCTGCGGTATTGTATGTTTGTTGCCTGTAACCTGAATGTATGAATTGTGGATGTTATGGGCGATGGTTGCCGCTTGCCATCGGGTGCGCTGTCTGCTCGTTTGTCGCTGAGTGACAAAAAAAAATGTTATGAGCAATAGTTCGCTTTCCAAAACGTGGGCTGTCTGCTCGATTATGTCGGGATAGTGTAAAAAACGATTTGATGGTTCGCTCAGCAGCAGACCTTGAACAGACAGGTGAAAGAAGATTGACGAACCAGGTATCGTCGATCTACCCTTAATCCAATAGGCTTCTGGCTTCATGTTTTATGACCAGCCGCCTGCCAGACGACAAACCTTCTTGGGAATAATGTGGAGATCTTAGTGTAATAAATAATAATACGGCGCAAATACGCATGTCTCAGTGGCGACTACATATTTGCGCCATTTGGCGTGGAAACTCTTGGGCCGTGGGGACCAGGCGCACATTCATATAGGGAACTAGCCAAGCGCCTTGTCGACATTAGTAATGACCAGAAGGCTGGCCTCTATTTGGGACAGCGTATAAGCTTAGCCATTTCAAGCATTTTCGCATCGAGCGCTCGCGAAAAACGCCAATTCTCTTCCCGTGCACATTCCCTATTTTTGGATGAATCCTTTTTGTCTACGTAGTGTCTACTTACTTCTATCTATGCCTACTTGTGGAATAGTGAGTCGGCATTAATTAGCAATGGCTCGTTCAAAGCTTATGGCAGCTAGTTGCTGACCATGAATATATGAATAACCATGCTCCCTCGTAAATAGAGGGGTTGAAAGCCAATGTATGCCCGGTGGCTGTAAACGACTGTAGGATCGCTTTGTGTGATAATTAGAAGAGCGTATGCTAGGAATAGTAATAATAAGAGTTGGTTTATGGACGGAGTGAATGAGAATGTGAAAATTACGAATTATGGTCATGTTATCAAACGGTAGACAAACAAGCGAGCGGGTCACCTGATGGAAAGTGGTTACCACTGCCTATTAATACCAGCATCACCAGGGGTATCGCCAATGCCTTGCCCACCTCTAAAACTCCTAGAGACGTTGTTCTGATAGCAACCCTCGGCTTGGCAGTTCGTGCCACGTCCTCAAATCCCCGCCCACGGAGCACTGGAGATATTTACTATTTAAAATTACTTGGCGTCCTTTGCTGGTCTTACTTCCAACCCTTCCAGCTTAGACACCCAGTTCTACTGAGTCTTAAATGGTAGGGACTGGAGAGGGCTTAAATCTATAATTTCAGCGTTATTCCCGTGGGAACATGTAATTTTTTTTGGTTTAGAAAGCTGGTCACACGGTCCACCTCATGGAAAGCGGCCACCGTCGCCAAGGACATCTGCAACAGGAGAGCGGATGTGGTGTTTGTCATTTCGGTATAACTATATCAAGCTTTTTTTATTTTTTACTAGTGGACCCAGCGCGACTTTGTTCGCGTGGCGTCCTACCCCTACCCTACCCCTACCCCTACCCCTACCCCTACCCTACCCCTACCCCTACCCCTACCCCTACCCCTACCCCTACCCCTACCCCTACCCTACCCCTACCCCTACCCCTACCCTACCCCTACCCCTACCCTACCCCTACCCTACCCCTACCCTACCCCTACCCCTACCCCTACCCCTACCCTACCCCTACCCCTACCCTACCCCTACCCTACCCCTACCCTTTTGAGGGTTTTCCCGGCAATTATTCGAATTTTTCTCAACTACAAACCTTCCCTAGACCTCCACGAACATTTCAAAACCAAGATAAGATAAATCCGCTCAGCCGTTCTCGAGTTTTAGCGAGACTAACGAACAGCAATTCATTTTTATATATATTATATACCATATTTATAATTACACAAACAACATAAATACAAAAATAAACTGTAAATAGTAACATTTTATCGATAACTGTAAGTTATCGATAAAATTGGTGTGAGAGTAGAACTGTTTTTAATGAAGTAATTATAACCATCATACTGTTGTAGTGTTGTGATCCGATCTGCTTATCGGAAGTCAGATGGTAGTCGCTCCATTGCAATTAGCTGGTCTCCCATATCCTGGAACATGGTTAAGCCGGACCTCGATCCCTCGCGTGCGAGAAAGAGATAAAGAAAGTTCATTCAGTACTAATACAGATATTTCAACTCAGTTGTGCGCGCGGCCCTATGTGTGGGTAAACCTTGTACATATACAGACACGTCACAATGACGCCACGCCATTGGCACGCCAAGTGGTCGCGTCACTGCCACATAAATGAAAGCTGTATATTTACAAGCGCACGCACACATAGCGCCGCGCGCACAACTGAGTTGAACTATCTATACACATTGTAAATCTATGCAATGTAGAGAGGTCGAGACATGGAAGCCAAGATGATTATTTTATTATTTTAAAGAAAGAAAACATTGATTACACGTAGACACCACGACACAATAATCAGGTACAAAAAAAAACAAAGAACTAAGCGTACATAAAATAAAAATAATGGTAGAAAATAAAAAATAAAAGCAAAGAATAATAATATTAAATGTACCTTCCTACAGTTTATCTATTCCCAGTGGCATTGTTTAGAACTCCGTGTCGTGGTTTCCAGTGCAACTGGACCCCTCAGCATAATGGTATACAATATGTGCATAATATTGTATAATAATTTACCAAATGAAATTAAAATATTAGAGGAGAGGCAGTTTAAAGTAAAGTTAACTGAATAGCTTCTACAATATTATTTTTATGACACTAAATAATTTTTTAATTATAAAAATATGGTTCCAATTACACAAAATTTGTAGAAAAAAGTGCTAAAATTATGTATAAGTACTATAAATTTATAGTTTTTAATCTTGTGAAATGTGTTAAATATGCTTATGGTATATACTAATTTAATATTTGTATGCCCAAAATAGGGCTAGACATAGAGAGACATTTAACTTTATAACAACTAAGTTATGTATACACACCTATGTTACAAATAAATGACTTTGAACTTTGAACTTTGAATGTTGTGGCCGCTCATTTTACAAGTGGACCCGGCGCGACTTCGTTCGCGTACACTTACTTTACCCCTACCTACCCTTTTTTCTTGCTTTGACTACCTAATCTTCCTCTTAAATCAGTCAATCTATTGTTGAAATCAACTGCGTTTGCGGGGACTATCAGATTTTCCAACTTTATTATCATTCCCCGTTACAGCCTCATAGTAGGAATATTGAAAAAACCATTCACAGCTAGTCCGCGTTTCAAAAGGCACGTTAAGCCGTTGGTCCTGGTTGCAATCGATTGATAGCAGTCGTTATAAGCCCCGTACGATGTATCCTTTTGAGACCGTCTCTGTTACAAAACGTCGTGTTTTCCAAATGTTTGTGTAGTGGTGTTTATGTGTAAATAATAAAACCTTATTCTTATTATCTGACCACCCCGTTCAGTATAGAGCCCGGACGGCACCTTTCATTACGGATCAGACACATGTGAGTTACAAATTAATCATAAAACCAATTTTAATGCAACGTCGCTAGCTTAGCTAACCATCTCAATTGAACTAGTTTTCAAAAATCGCATGGAAATTGGTTTATCCGTTCGGAAGATACAATGCCATAGACAAACACACATTTACCCGTACCCAGAGCTACAGATACACACGCCAAACTCATAACACCCTCCTTTTTCGACGGGGGTTGAAAATAACATAAAATATTCAATACAAAATTACCGATCCGTAGCCTCATAACTGGTTTTACAATAAACAAAGACCTAAAGGAAACTATTAACATACAACAACTAGTTACGAGCGCGCCACGGACCTGACAATCATACGGACGCCATTCTACACTAAACAGAAGTGAAGCATGTAAGGTACTACAATGTCTTGTCAATTTATTTTGTTGTACATGACTGACCTACACACTCGCAAGATACACCTGCCTGCGTAGCATGACGCGCTTTGTCGCGCGACATAGAACTTTTTATCTTACTTCAGCTAAATTCGACAGAGATAGGTAGAGTTGTCTCGCTCTCTCGACAAAGCCCTTCATGCTGGTGCAGGTCTGACAATCCGCCGCCATTTTGTTAGATTTTGTACCGCGCTGTGACATTAGTGACAGTGTCAAAGCACGCACACAATGGCATAGCCGGCCCTTTTTATGCTACACTCATGAGATTAGAGAGTATCCGTCCGTATTTTTTTCAGTTCCGTGAGGCGGACATTTTCATTTTACAGCGCGAACGTTAGTGGTTGGACGCGGAAACACATTACCAGTTTAAAATGTTGCAAACTCAACAGTTTAATAGAGACATCGAAATGAAGGCTGGCTCAAAGTTGCACACTAAACGATGTTCTTACACAGTGTAATACACCATTATGAGGAAATTTGCACATTCAGGCGACTGAATGTGTAACCGTGATCCAATTCCTAGGCAGGCTCCCCTGTTAACAGGGCCACGGAGGTCAGATGGCAGTCATCATCATCATCATCTTCATATCTCTAATAGGTCCTTCCTAGTGGGACCTACCGACGTTGCACATGGCAGTCGCTCTACTGTAATTACTCCATTTGTTAACTGTTCGCCTCGAGACGAACGGATTTCAATTTTTATTTCCGGCATGAAAATTTCAATATGTTGATGCATGGCGCTGGTTTCCCTATTTTTTAACCGTACGCTCTCGGTGTTGCCAATGTAAGTAAACAATAATGATTTTTCAACCTACAAATAAAAATGAGATGAGCGGTTCATATCCTGGATCACGGTCAAGGCGGACCCCGGGCTCTTGAGAGGGCGCGCGCGGGCATAGCGGGACCATTACGCCAAAATGATTATTTTTATTTATTTCGTTTGGAATGGTTGGAGCGCAATCTATAGAGATAGTGCATATGAGATTTGCCTGTTATTGTGTTTACATTTATGTGAATTGTTTTTGTAACAATAAGAAATTTGAAAAAAAAAATTAATCTGTAAAAATATATTGATGGACATTTTTTACCCAAGTATGTTTGTGAATACATTTTTCCGAGAAAAATTTACCCGACTGCCAAGGAAGGGTTATGTTTTTCGCGCGTATCTTGTTACCTTAGCCAAGGAAGGTAGCGAAAGTATTAGCCGAGGTTGACACATGCTCATCTAGAAACAGGCTTTGCACAGCTTTACGAGAACATTTGAGAGCAACAAACTTTGTGGAATTAAACTTAAAATTAAGGTTTTAATATCCAGAGGAAGGTGTAGCACTAGCAACCTTGTTAACCTAGAACGCCACCCGGAATGAATGGCGCCTGGGTGATAAAGGCGGATAAGAGATAATCTTAGATCTTACAAGATTTATACCATTCCAGAATAACCTTCAAAACTAATATAACCTTATTTCAAGTACATAGCGTTCGTTTTGGTAAGGACACAAGGCTATGCTATATCCGATAAACTGAACATCATTTCTGTACGCAAATTTTTCACTGGCCGGATCCGATTTCGAACCATGATATTTTTATATTTTATTTGGTTACCTATTAGATACTTTTCGGTTTTGTTAAAGTATTCTCCCGACGATTTTCACCGCGTTGTGCTGATCTAATGGTAGTCGCTGCATTTAAAAAGCCAAAATACAGATATTAGATTGAGAATATACGATGGAACAGGTAAGCAATCGGACCCTGGCAGAAACCGGGATTGACCAAAAGGATAATGATGATTGATCACTTAAAAGGAGATGCCATGCCCAGAAAGGATTTAAAAAATCATCTTATAGTGTCAATATCCCGGTTGTGCTATGACGCGCGAAGTCCGTCTTGTCCAGGACTTAACATATAAGACCAGAATAAGGACCTTCGTGACCCTGTTAACAGAGGAACCTGGCTAGCTGGATCATAACCTGACCAGTGTCAACTCGTGCATGTATCCTCACGACCTTTTTCCTCACCGTAAGCATCAATTATTGTTCAACAAATGTGATTCATAACTCAGAAAAAGTCATTGATACACCACACCAACCATAAACTAGGCACCTCTGGGACCTGGGGCTCTATTTTTCAAACCGTCCGCATCCAAGCGAGCGCTCCCGTGCGCTACCTATCTCTTTCACGCTCGTGGTAAGTTGCTAGAGAAGAAGAAAGACAAGCATTAGAAGGCGAGCGCTAGCGTGTATGCGAGCGGTTCCAAAATCGGGCCCCTGATAACAGTCCCATAGGTAGTTTCTTCTCATTTTCCCACTAAAATGCTATGGTTATACCTTTTAAAACAGATCAAAAAGACTGGAATGTAAAGGGAAACATCACAAAGAGTCTTTACTCTTTATCAACGGCGACTGCATCAGTTCGCGCCGCGGTATACATATAAAGGCAATGGCTAACGGGAACGCAAAAAGGTATTTGGTGGCGTCGAAAGGGGACACAGTGCTGACTAGAATGGCTAGTAAAAAAAGGAAGCGTTAAAAATCTTATTTTTGTTAATGGCAGGTTGACCTGAGACAAATCGACCAAAAATTTGATTTGATTGGGGATTTCTGGAAGATATAGGTTTTAAGACTTTCGTGGTTATTCACTACACTTTCATCACACATGTTATCGGGTGACCATGACTAAAACCATACTAACCGTAGTAATGAACCCGATAACATGTACGATGAAAGTGTTCTGGAAAGATTTTTATTTACCCCTATAATGTGAAGTTTTGTTGCACATTGTAAAGTAACAAGATTCATTTTCCCTTGCTATATTCGGAGTTCAACGACCTTAACTACATTTTGGTTACATGGGCGGTTTCGACAAAACAGTTTTGACGAAACTTCCTATGATACCTTTCTTGGATTATTATTCTGTGGCTGAGCTACCTACTCTTGACCTACCCAGATACTGGAAAAACATGACGATAACATATAGATATGGCGCAGTTTGGTTAGAGCCATGAAAGAAGACAGTTAGAACCAATAAAAACACGGCGAATTGTCCAAAACCTTCGACCATTTTGGTCGATAATTATTACTGTTTAAAATATATATTTGCTATATTTTACTTATAGGAATTGATGACCTCGAATGTGCCTGAGTGTCAAAACTTACGTTCTCTCTTCGTTGTAGTCACCACTGTAGATCCTCGCTACACAGGAGTTGCAGTGGTGAGAATGAGTATAGAGGGGCAAAGCCCGTATTATAGCAATACTGTATATTGTATAAGTATTGCACAGCAATACTGCAAGTATTGTAAGCCCATATTGCATAGGTTATTGCTAGAATGCTTAAATTTTTATAGGAAATAGGAAGTAGCGGTTTTTTTTGTTCCATTATGTAGGTGACACATTAGGATTTTTTTCCCGTTGGGTAATAGCGCGACACAAGTGTGACACGACACATCGTAAATCTTTTTCCTGTTGTAATAGTGATACATAAAGGAGTGTAACTCCACACGTACAAAAGTAAAAAAAAATTCACCATCGTAGGAAACAATATCTCACGCCACACTTTGCCTTCACAAAACAAAACGGCAACACTGCGCCGCCTGTAAAATTGCACAGAGAGAAGTCGCAGGCGCAACTTTCAAACCAGATGCAGTTTCCTACTAATTAGCCCAACTCCGAGAGAAAATGGGTGAGCGTTGAACGTGGCTGCGGTCGAACTTGGAAACCTTAAAGCAACTGGTAACGTGGAAAAGCGTTTCTCGTTTTTCTAGAGCAACTCGGGCTTTTAGTTTCCTTTGCTGTGCTTTGTTTTGTTTTAAGTGGTTGTAAGAGGGCAGTGTTGATGTTTGTTGTGGTTAGGTACGTTGTCACGATTTTGAATCGTAAAAATTGTTTTAAAACGAATTTATTTAATGAAAATTAACATTTTAAACGAAGATAACGTCCGAGGAGTTTCGCTGTGTAATGTTTTTCTAGAAAAAGCTTACCTAGATATCTTAGTCAAATTCGGCTGGCTGTACTTTTACAGCTGCGTCAGCTCGCTCATACCTGAATAACTAACGGTTGTGGTCCCTCAACCTTCGCTTCTGTTACACATAGTGATTGTATGGCTTTAATTTAATTCTTGATACCGAGGGGAATGCGTATGCTCGTGATAACATACAACTTTTACTATGGCAACAACTCTGAAATCGTGATAAAATTCCAGAGGGTGGGATCAAAATGGCGGCATGCTATTGGAGATTGGCGATACCGCTGCTGTGTGTAAGAGAAAACTATATTTATGCCGAATTTAATATCCGTGCAGTAGTTTAGTCCTGAAAGCGTTACAGACAGAGTTACTTGGGCATCATGTACGAAAAGAGTTGTAAATATATTCATGTTGTTGACTTGCCTGTGTATCAAGCGGTTCTTTAGACAAAGGTTGCCTGGTAGAGATCGCTTGCAGTGATAAGGCCGCCTTTGCCCACAACTAGTTATGGTTTTTGTTGGAACTTTTTAATGTAGTGTTTCTTGTGTGAGCAATCTATATATATGCGAGGCTAGGGAGTTGTGTCAGACAAAGTGGCAGTCTTCTCTTCACAACTTAAATAATATACACAAACTGTGAGAGAACTGACGACTGTAATAGATTTGGCAATCAAACCTGTAGCACAGATCGCCAGGTCTTCCCCTAGATACTATCTGGTGTATGTAGAATACCAGTTCACCAGTAGGTATATACAACAGAGTATAATATATATTAAGAATCAAAATAGTCTCTGCCTACCCCACCTGTGGGACAGAGTCGTTAGCTTTATCTTATTCTTATTCTTTATGTATATAAGTACCTAAATCACGGCCGAAAGGTATTACCAAACATTTTTATACTTAGCTATCTATACCGTGTCTGTATCTGTAATATCGGGCTGTCCTATCAAATGTCTTCCGCAGAGAACACAGCTAAATAGCCCGAAGTGTCGGTAACTCAATCCGTCGGAAATTGCCGCCGCGGGCGGGCGAACCTTCGCGCACTATCGCCTTCCGTAAATTCTATTATTCAATTCTCGTCTATTTACCGGTATACTGATACCTCTGTTGTGCGCTACTGTAGGTAGTATTTTTCATACCAGTGCCGCCGTGTTTAAATGACTCTTCTCTGAGCTAAGTAAATTAGTTTAACATTAACCGATGCTCTTACGGTGAGGGGAAATATCGTGATGAAACCTGCACATTCAGACGACTGAATGTGTAGCCGATGATCTTACGGTAAGGAAAAAATGGTCATGAAACCTGTATATTTAGGCACCTGAATGTGTAACCATGATCCAATCTGGTCAAGTTGCCTTGACTTTGATTGGCCTTGAATCGCCAAATCAAAGATCATGGTCTTGGCGGACCCCGGGACCTCATGCGCGAGAGCACAACCGATGTATTAAAGCCAAGATGTTTTTTTTTATCGGGTGGATTGTTTGCTCGTTTGTCTCTATGTGGAATAAAAAATCCGCTTTAATTAGACGGGCTATCTCTCCTTTTTGCTCAACAGTCGCGAAAAAAAAGACAAATTCCGATCAAGTTGCGTGAGTACCCTAGCAGTCTTCATTACTTCCCCTCCCGACCAAATTACATTTGCACAGGTAAAAACCAGGAGGCGAAGAGTAAACTCCATTGTCCTTGGGCGAGGTGACAAATGGAATTTTCCGTTACTCCGGCGCAAGAGCTGGGGGGAATCGGGCGTGATCGAGTTAGAGTGGACGGCGGGCTCGCTATCGAGTTAGTAGCACTTCGCGGCTTTGATGTGAAAAGTTTAAGATTGTGACATCGTGCGTGTGAATGGATGTATACTTGTTGGTGACTAGATGGCTCTGCCTGTATTTTAAAACGCGCTAACGACGTGACTACCACGCCGACCACAAAACAACGTAGGTGACTTTCAATTTGCAAGGTAACGCATTTGGGCGCAACTTTCACCATGAGCCCTATAAGTATACTCTATCTAACTATCTAGCTGTTAGTTAAGTTAAGATGGTAACACGCCAGAAGATAAAGAAGAATTTATAATGTGAGCAAGAATTCGCGCTAAAGTGTTTGATTGGATTAACCATACCAAGGCTCGCTCCATCATCGCCAGTCGCCTTAGTTTTGATAGTCTTCAGCAAACTTAACACCTCCCCCTCTGATATCTCCCCCAATGTTAATGAGTCGTCACCAATTATCCGTTTGTTGTCAAGCTCTGCAAGGGTTCGGTTCTTGATTCCTGGATCTATGACTGGTGATTTCGAGCAGAATGCTGATTTAAGTTATCTAAATCTAACCCTGAGGGACCAGCCAGCTTTTCCCCCCTTACTCCCAAAGATCGCAAAAAACTCCAAAGCCTCGAGGGCGGGCATTCGTTAATGGTGTTACGTAAGTGGTTCCGCTTGGCCGTACGACACAAGCGATTACATGAGTTACGCAATGTTATATAGGTCTCCTCGTTACGAGGGGACGGATTATGTCGAAACCTTAACTTAGCTCTATCCCTCTTAGCCATTAGAGCTTTAATCTCCGACGAAAGCCAGGGCGCTGGAAAGTGCTTCACCCTCACCGGCAGGACAGGTGCATGCTTATCATACACTGCCGAAATTATAAAGTTGAATGCCTTAACCTTTGTGTCCACACTATTAGCTGAGAAGACCGAGCCCCAGTCCACTTTCTTCACATCCTCAAGAAGAGCCTCCTGGTCAATTTCAGAAAACTTGCGAAGTAAAAGGACCTTATGCCTTCTTTGGTGGACGAATTTTAATGGACGCATAAATTCAATCATGGGCGGAGATGGCGGCCGCTCCAAACTGACAATATATGTGTACTACTTGCGGAGAGGATGTGA
The DNA here is from genome assembly GCA_907269095.1 of Blastobasis adustella. NCBI lineage: Eukaryota > Metazoa > Arthropoda > Insecta > Lepidoptera > Blastobasidae > Blastobasis > Blastobasis adustella. The sequence continues at coordinate 1,393,440 of OU026120.1, forward strand.
TTATTAAATCGAGGAGAGTTGGTGGACCATTATGGGGAAAATGAGTGGGCCCGAGGGGCAAAGAATGAAGATCGAGTGAATTTAGAACCTTATTGTAAACTGAAGGTGATTGTGAAATTATTCTACAAGGAATGTCGCCACGCAGATAAATAGCGACCCCTCCACCACCACTGAGGTCCCTAGTATACGCTCTGTCATTTCTAATCAGTTTGAAGCCAGGGAGAGGGTATAAAGTTGAAGGTAAAGACGGCTTCAGGAATGACTCTGAGACCAACAATGCGTGAATATTTTGAATAGAGAATGTTGCATATAAATCCGTGTAATGAGCTTAAACATCGTGATGAACCTTGCACATTCAAGGAACATGATCTAATCTGGTCAGGTTTCCCTATTAACAGGGTCACGGAGGTCAGATGCCCACGCCTGTGCGAGCACAGTCCTACTTACTACCTACGTAATACGGGCATCCATTCCCTGAGATCGGCCGCTAACGCAATCACCCTCCCACTTTTCCGGAAAATTTTTCGCGTCCAAGATTTCATCCCTCGCTGGAGAGGGGTTGCCATGCACGACTGTATGTATAGGTACAGAGTGCCGGGGAAAAGCATGCGTGTTTATTAAGTTACATTGTAAACTGATAATAGGTAATATATACTTAGAATTGATTCTTTAGACCAAGTGTATGAATGAAAAAAATACTAAAATAAATTGAGCAATAAACACGTGGCCGCGTGGTGGACGGTAGAGTACAATAGCACCGACCCCTTACACTCGTGGGTGTCGTACAAGGCGACTAATGTTCTGAGGCAAAAGATCTAGAGTCTCCACAGGCTGAAATGGCAAGCGTGGAGATTACGACAATATTCTCCCCCTTTCGTGGTAGAGGCCCTAAGGCCTGCAGTGGACTGTTATGGGCATAATTATGAAATACGAGTAGGTTGGTACTTACTTTATAAGGGCTCCCAGGCGGTAAGATATATCCTACTCATACCTAGACAGAAACTAGCACAAGTAAGTAATCCCCATACAACAAGCTCATGTCTATGTTCATTAAAATGTTCCAAATGTAACCGTTTTTGTTTTATTTCGTACGTCGAACGAAACGAGTCCAAGCCCCGATAAGCGGACTTTGTGAGACTGAAAAATTGAGTCGTGGTCGAAAAATGAGGCGACGTAAAATAAAAATCCTTTTTCGTGGTTTTGTTAGTATTTAAGCGTAGCGAAGCGTCAGTGGCCTAATGGTTAAGGGGTCTGACTCGTACCTCGAGGTACCGGGTTCGAATACAAATGCCACCATGTACATGTATCCTGTATTTATGCAATAAAGTGTTCAATAGTTCAAGTTTATACTTAATTATTTGTGTGGCCTGGAGCAAGTCTTTTCCAGTCTTTCGACTGGGTGTATTTATTTATATACCCAACGTTTAGCCGGAAATCAGGGACCGTTACATATTTCAACCAATCACGAGACGTTATACAATTTCAATTAAATATGAAATGTGTCAAAATACTTAACCAAAAACATCGAAATAATTCTTAAAACTATTATTATTAATTATATTATTTAGGTGTAATACCTATTCATTAGAAATCTTACTTTTAGTTAATTAGTAAATAATCTCTTCCACCAGGAGTAGGAGGAGGACCACCTACTTTCATGCTCGGCGTGTCCTAAAACTTGTACAATAGAGGACTTGTTCGTCGCCGAATACTGGGCGAATAATAGCAGTTTAGTCCATAGACTCTATACGAAGAAGCTCTCTTCAAAGAGTAACTACATGTTAGATGTAACAAAAAAGGGGTCTACATAAAGCAAAATAAAAAACTAACGTTTCGGTCGGAAACATTGAAAACTACACAGAATAATAATAACTACACTTAATCACTTTTGCAAATATTCATAAACTTTAGTCTATTAAACCAAACATCAAATTACCATAAAAATAATAAAACATATTTAACATAAGTTATCTTGTTATTTGTATATTCGCACGTAGGCGTATATTTCTACTTTGTATAAGGTGTAAGTTCGCTAGTATAAGTCCATGTTGTTGGCCTGTGTGTTAAGCGATTCCTTAGACAAAGGTTGCCTGGTAGAGATCGCTTGCACCGATAAGGCCGCCTTAGCCCACAAGTAATTATGGTTTTTGTCGAACCTTTTTTCTGCAACTATTCTTGTGTGAATTATAAAGAATTAAAAATCAAAATATTACACACGCTTCGTATCAAAATCCCCCAACAATACAACACAAATAGGATATTCCAGCTAAACAAACTTCTGTCACTGTTCAACGTAACCTCGTTAACACAAGCTAATGAAGGACCTAAACACGCCCGTAATTAATACGAGAGAATACAATGGTATTCAATTAACGGTAATCGATGGAAGCTGCGACCAACGATTAGAGGAATGTTGCATGGCGCGCGAATCCAGGTCAAATGGTTAGGTAAGTGGTTTGGAAACTGCTGCTGCTTTTTAATCTTGGAAGAGGAACCCGTAATTTCATTAATGTCCTGGTTGTGCTCTCGCGCCCAAGGGCCCGGGTTCCGCCTTAACCATGATCCAGAATTTGGCAGGCAGCGACTGGCATCTGATCTCCGTGACCCAGTTAACAGGGAAACCTGACCAGGATCATGAATACATATTCAGTCGCCTGAATGTGCAGGTTACATCATGATGTTTTTCCTCACCGTTAGATCTTTGGTTAGTGTTCAACTAATGTACATAACTCAGAAAAGAGTCATTGATACTTGGCGGTCCTGGGATTTGAACCCTGTACCTCCCGAATCTCCGGTATCTTACGAATCGAACCCCTTAACCATTAGGCCACCGACGCTCCAGAATCGAAACTATATTTTCAAAACAAGTAGGAAAACGCCCGACAAAATCTTTAAATTTATTTATTTATTTAAATCTTTATTGCCCAAGAACACAATTGGCGGATTTAAAACCATTAAGGTTTAACTGCCAGTTTACCAGTAGACTGTAGGTGCTTCTTATACGGGTAGGTACTCAAATATATCCCAAACTACTAATCTAATTTTAATGAAACAAGTCAAGATCCATCGTAATTGAACGGGTTTTCAAATACAGAAAACCGCATCAAAATTGGGTCATCCGTTCGGAGGCTATAGTGCCTCATACAGGTACACAGATACACATTTCAAATTGCACCCGTCTTTCTGCGTTGGGTGTTTGCATACCTTTTCATCACTTCGCGAGATTGGCGAGTGTCAGCACATCACTGTTGGTGATGATACTGACTGAATCCATTTGGACCCACAGTTCTTTAATTTGAAGGCGTACGTATATTCTATTAATTCAACAGCACGAAATCTAAGAGACGAAGGACAAAGGATCACATTTTCCAGGAAATTCATCCGGCAATATTAAAAGTTATGCGCGACTTTCAAACTACACTTTCCAGTGCATGGGTAACAGTCGCCTATAACATACTGCAATTAGGTTAGCCACCATGTGTAAGTATAAAAATATACATAATGTGTAACAACTAAAAGCTCAATCTTACATTTTCACAATCTAAATTACCTTTACAAAATAATGGTTCCATTTTATGCAACCCAATATTAATCATTAAAATATTACTATCGGCTTTCGATTTCGACGAATCGAAAATCACTCTCCAGTCAATGTGCAGTAGAAAATGACACTACACTTGCTTTTATTAGCTACCAATTTAGAACAATAGTGATCACAGTGGAGCGCGGCGAAGTCAATCTTATGCGATTATGGTTTAAGGGTAAGTATCGACATGGGATCAAATCAGCTGACAATGAAAAGATAATCTTCTAATTCTAAGAAATACTCCAAGGAATTAAATGTCTAGACTGAAGTTTTCAAGATCGTTGATACAGGATTGGACTCGTTGCGGAATGGATCGGCCGAGATTCGGATATAATAGGGTTCGATAACAGTGCCAGGACTGTCGCGGGGGCTTATTGGCTTCCTTTATGTCTGCTGTGTAGTCTTGTTAGAGTTTATTTCGTCCTTATGTCGTGGATCTTCCGCGCAAGAGGCCACGAGCCGCTTTGGTTCAACCCTTGTAGTGCCTACGGCTAAGGGGCGAGCGCGGATCCTGGGCACGATGGGCATGCCCACAACCCTAATTGAGGTCCATAGGCTAACGATAAATAGAAAAGTTGTCCACTTATCATTACCCCAGTTTTTAAATGGCAAAATGTCAAAATTTTCGATCTTGCTCGGCTTGCTCATTCCTTGATTTGTGTTAGTTTTATTATGTACTATTGTTCCAGCTTTTATGAAATCCGCTTCGCAGTTCGCCGATTTTCAGGTAATCTTGCCCACAACCATTTTTAGGAGCTGCATCCGCGCCTTCTAAGGAGTGGATCGCGTTGCCTGCGGACGTGTTCCCTGATCATTATAATCTGAACGCCTTTAAGATTAGAGGCTGTTCCTAGACAGGCATGCTCCATTTTCGGCCGCATCGCTACTTACCACCAGGTGAAATGTTTTCTCTGTTGCTACCGATATGTGCCGTTTATATCAAGATATAGGATATGCATAAATACAGGTATGTATGCAATAAAGTATTCATTCATTTTATTCCACATTTATAATTATTACGCGTCGCCACGCTTCCCCAAAGGCGTGAAACAAAAATGGACCTTATTTTTTTAGGTATGCATTCCCTTTTGACTTGCTCTCACGCTTTTAGCTTCTGAATTTAGTCGACTGAATTTAGCCAGTTGCAATAAGCGCATAACCAACACACACAGCCTAGCCCGTTCCAGGGCCAATGATCGCCAACAATATCAAGTGAGTGGGAACAAGAAAACGAGGAACACAATCGCGGAAATAGACAGCCCTGTTCCTGGCGACTAATGACGCGACGCGGCCTGGGTTGCTATGCTGTTAACTATAATGGGTGAAGTTGCAGACGGTAATGACGTATCGAAGCCTGAAGGGTTGCTAGAACTGTGTAAAAGTCTGTCTGTGGCATCCTAGCTCCCGAACGGATGGACAGATATGGATGTGGTTTTCTCTATTTGAAAGCTATTTTCATCGAGATGGTTCTTTTCTTAGCTTTGTTTCATTATCGATTTTTGTAGTTTAGAAAATATTTGAGTTTAAGTAAACAGGTACCAGCTGTACGTGGAAGGCACAGGACCGGCCTTTGTGGAGATCTATGGGGGAAACCTATGCCCAGCAGTGGACGTCTTTCGGCTGATATGACAATTGAAAACAGGTTTTTATAGTGTACTAAGTATTTGACCGCCATCTCACGGCCAAATTTGGAGCATGCCTATCCAGATACAGCGTATTTACTCTGGCCTTAAAGGAGCCCAGGTTATACACAGGTAGGTAAGGATACAAGCCTTTCCTCGACAGTCACGTCTACGCCATGCAGTATCATCATCATCATCGTAGCGATAAATTCCGACGTCCTCTTTCCTACTCTTCCTACCCGGTCCTCAGCCAACGCCACACAACGACAGTTCTCATAACTGCGGATGTTTGTCTTTGATTAAATGTGAAGCCTCGGTGGATGAGTGGTTAAGGTATCCGACTCCTAAAAAGGACTGGGTTCGAATCCCACTGCCGACATGTACCAATGACTCTTTCTGAGTTAGATACATTAGTTGAATACTAACCGAAAACATCGAGATTAAATCTGCACATTCAGGCGGCTGGATGTTTGACCATGATCCATTCAGGTCAGGTTCCTCTGGTAGCAGGGTCACGGAGGTTAGAGATAATCCACTGTAATTACCTGATCTAGCAAATCCTGGACCCATCTATCCATCCTGGATCCTGAATCCGTGGTCAAGGCAGACCTCGGCCCCCGTGCGCGAGAGCACAACCGGGACATAACGCCAAGATCATGATGATAATATAAAACCCGAAGCACCCATTTATTTGTCTAATAGCATTTAATTTCTCACACCTATTTTCCCAGTTTCTACAAATTTACAATTCTTTTCCTAAAAACTTACTCGCACTGGGCATCTTCGATTGGCAGGAGATGGCGCAGGATAGGAAAAGGTGGCGGTCTCTGGTGTCGGAGGCCGAGATTCACTTTGGGTCGCTGAGCCAGCGCAGTAAGTACCTAAGTATTTTCCCCATTATAAAGAACGTACAAGCCAAAACGTGCGGAGAGCGACCGTATTTGACAAAGTTCCCAATTTACGTAAACCTTGCTAAGTTACGTTACGCATTTCGCAAAGGTTACGTCCCCCAAGTATTGGGGATACCCTAATAATCCTGAACAACATTTACTTGGAAGGATTAGAACGGTAGGGGCTCTGTACAAATATTGTTATTTCATTTGGTGGAACGTGAAATTATTATTCCACTGAGGTAGGGAATGGGTTCATGTGTGTAAGCATGGACGTTACAGAGGCCTAATTCTCGGGCTGTGACATCTCGATTTCGATTTTTTTCTAGCCGCAAATCACCATTAATAATGACATTGAAATGTCTATTGCAGAAAAAAACATTTTCCTAATTATCTTTGACGGTCGTATATTGTCGAAGATCAATTTCAGTTTAAGTACAGTTTTTTTGCTACAAAAAATGTCGAATTTGAGATGTCACGAGACGAGAATCGCCCAGCTGGACATTTTCTCCCGATTTTTTTAAAGAAGTTAGGTCGATAGTCTCTCTCTACCCGTATGGGATACGGGCGTGAGTGTGTAAGTAAGTTTACTTTTTAATGTTGTTTGATTCTGCGATAGACACATTGTCAGATAATATTGCTCGAGGATGATAAAGGAACTTTTGACAGACAGCCAATGCCATAACCTAAAAGCAGACGAAACTGGCGCGGACTGTACCTGAGATTATAAATTAAATCTAAAATGTTCGAATTTAGATTTTAAACGTTTTTCAACCCACGACCAAAGCCCCAACTAAAATGCTATGTAGCATGATAGCTACGTGGTCTATGCGTTCCTTACTCCTAGGGGAAAAGGTTTGACGTCATTTAAGTACGATAGCTCCCGAAAGGTTGGAAAGATTTTGATGCGACTTCTTTATTTGAAAATCAGTTAATTCGAGATGGTTATTAGCTATATCTACATATTTAAATGATCAAAATAACGCCTCTAATGCCTATAACATCGAAAATTCATAGCACGCTTTATAATATTTAAGTAACCTTAAATATTATAAAGCGTGCTATGAATGATTACAATTAAAAAAGTGAATGAGAAATAAAAAAGTGATTACAATACTGTTTTATTTTCGCTGTCGCATCTAAAGCCTAGCCTATCGTAATCTGTTCTTGGCTCTATCACGTAGTGCGGCCCTAACGCAGTAAAACTATAAAAAGGTTACCCCAACCCTCGCGGCCAAGGCGCTACCACGAAACCTGGCAATTTCGCCTCAGCATTCGTAAAATAAAGATAGCAAACAAAATTTTCTCGGCCATGAAGGTACCTAAGTTTCCAATCGTTTTGATATTGTCAAAGCGCACTAACGCACAGATCGTAACTGTGCGTCCGTCAAAGTAAACGAAAGTAATCAATCATAGAGCGCGCCTGCTTGAACACAGTGCGTTCAACAATACAAGCATTGTTGTTTCTTTTATTGCCTAGGGATGCACACGGATGGACGGTCCACCTGATGGAAAGCGGCCATCGTCGTCCAGAACATCTGCAACCTAAGGGGAGCGGATACGGTGCCGGCCTTCGACCTCAAAGGTACCTACCTTCCTGTACGACATACCTTTTGAATAACCCTATGTTGTAGTGCAGAAGAAACACTTATTTGGCGGCAGAAATAGATAAGGCGGTGGTACTCACCCAGGCGGACTCCCCAGGCTCTACAGAGTCCTACCACCTAATCGATAGTAAAGGTACTTTATTGCCAAGTATTTTCTGCGAATTTGTTTTGTGAATACAGCCATGCGTCCGACCAAATACAGAGGTATCACCACGTAGAAACCGCTGACCTCAGCCGGGCCGCCCGAATGAAATCCGACGCCTCGAAATGTCCTTTGATTAGCCGCTGTCAGGGACCGGGGAAGGTATGAAAACGCTTTCTCTCTAAGGTATCCAATTTAGTAGTATTACCTACACTTACCTTAAACAGGTCTGCTGTAAGATTGTTCTTGAAATAAGCTGTAAGTAAGTACCACTCGTAAATCTTGTATTTATGTTCAGATATATTAATATAATTTTAATGAAGAATTATGTACAGAAATATATCTTCTCATGTATTAATAAGTACCGTAGGTATACCTACTTGCTGAATTGAAGGAATATGCATTATTGTATTTGCAGACCACTGGTGCTTTATCACTGTGAGTCTATAAAGGGCTGTCCTAATTGGCAACGGTCGTGTGGTCGTACAACGGACGTCGCCTGACCAACAGGAGACCTCAAAACCGCCAATCGCACTACCGCCAATTAGGACAGCGCCCAAGATGAAACGCCTCACTCTACAAAGTATATTAAGACAACTTTGTTGAACATTAAAATGGAAAAATTTCAACGATGGAAGTTGGCCGTCTAATTAGGGGGATCATTAACGCAGTCTTCCTTTGAGCTCTGCTCATTATTCTTTGTTTCTATAGCTGTTATACACAGAAGAGACGAGATATTTTAATACTCTAATACCCGTGAAACGTTAATAACGTTCAGAAACGTTAATACCATCTCACAGAGGTCTCATAGAGTACATGCACAGGGTTCTAACTGACAATCTTGAGTAGCTATCGGAACTATACGTCCGCCAAACCAATAATTGAACGCAGGGATAAATGAGAATGCAGAGTTACGGTAGGTACTTGTAATTGAAAATACGGATGTAAAGTCTGATTAACATTGGTCTATTTAGCATAGTGATAAGTGCAGTAGTTTAAACCGGTCGAACAGTAGCGAGTCAACTTGGCTTGCAAGCTGCCTTGCAATTAAACAGTAGGATTATTAAGTGCTTTCACTGGACTCGCTGTAGTGTTAACAGTCACTGTCTGACCGCTAGCCACTCGCCAATGTACTTGTACTCGCCACTAGCCACTATCATGGACCTATGTAAATCGAGCATGCAAGGCTCAGAAGTCTTCGATCGAAACCGGATACGAAACTACGGTTTCGTACGACAATTAGCACCTGAGTGGGAGCAATCGTCAGCGGCTGACAGCATTGAGAAAGGGAGCAAGTTCGCAGGCTTCTTCACAAGATTCTTTCAAACCAATAATGGGTTTGCCCACGCAATGTAGACACCCCAGCTCAGCCGGGTGACGCCAGGAAATAAGATTGTCGCCGGGGGATACTTTGAATTTGTATGAACTACAACTCTGGAATCAATAGTAGATTTCGCCTTTGAAATGTTTGAATATTTTTTAAAGCGGTAACTGAACGGATCCATCTCTCTTCAATCAACTTAAGCATTTAAAATGATAACATAGGGATGTTTTAAAAACTTCATTTTAAAAAATTCATTTAAAAATGCTGATGAAGAACGTGAACGGGAGAGACGTCAAAACTAGCCAAAATGACGATGATGATAACTAACCTAACCGACAGAAAAAGTCCGATAACCCCTGACCAACTTTACATATATCACCATCATCATCATCATCATCATCATCACAGCCCGTAACAGTCCACTGCAGGACTTTGGGCCTCTCCCACGAAAGGGGAGGTTATTGCCATAATCTCCACGCTTGGCAGGCGGGTTGGAGATCGCAGTGTTTAAATATAACAATGTAAAATGCTGCTGCCCATTTTCCAGACTACGGAGACTCTTGATCCTTTGCCTCGAAAACATTAGTCGCCTTGTACGACACCCATGAGTGTAAGGGGTTGGTGCTATTCTACTCTGCCGGACACCACACGGCCAACATATCACCATATTTATTCGAAACTACTGAACCAATTTTAATAGAACGGAACTGAAAATCTTTCTCATCGATTAAATTTACTTTCACATAGAGAGAACCGCAACTAAATTGGTCCAACCGTTCAGGAGCTACGACGCCACAGACGTACACACAGATGTGGATGACAAAATTATTTATTTATTTATTTATTTATTTCACAGTTTAACAGCAATCTAATTCTATTTAAACTAAATACATAATCAAGTTGTAGTGCCAATAACTAAACTGCAATTTATAATGTAGGACTTAATGTAGCTCATACACCTAACTACGACAAACAAAATTGGTATAGGTATAATAATACAATTATATATCTTACAAATAAAATAGAAATTTAAAAAGAGCGAAAAAAGAAAAAAAACAAGATATAGGTATTTATGTTTCCCTGTATAACCGGCCATTATGCTTGGCGTTTGTGGACTATGAGAAAGCCTTCGATTCGATCGAAACTTGGGCGGTGCTCCAGTCTCTACGGCGGTGCCAAATTGACTATCGATATATCGAAGCACTGAAGGGTTTGTACGAAAACGCCACTATGTCATTTCGTCTCCAGGATAAGGCCACAGAACCTATTCAGCTGCAGCGGGGTGTTAGACAAGGTGATGTCATATCACGTTAGTGTATATCGAAGTTGTTCACCGCTGCACTGGAGGATATCTTTAGGCTTCTGGACTGGGACGGACTTGGCATCAATATTAACGGCGAGTACCTGACTCACCTCAGATTTGCTGACGATATCGTAGTCATGGCTGAAACCCTGGAAGACTTGGGCAAAATGCTCGATGACCTCTGTAGTGCCTCTCAACAAGTAGGTCTTAAAATGAACATGGACAAGACGAAAATTGTGTCGAATGTCCACGTTGTGCCTACTCCAGTGACAGTTGGAGGCATTCCACTTGAAGCTGTTGACGACTATTCATACCTAGGACAAATAGTCCAGTTAGGTAGGTCCAACTTCGAGAAAGAGGTCAATCGACGAATCCAACTCGGTTGGGCAGCATTCGGGAAGCTACGCCATATATTTTCGTCCCAATTACCGCAGTGTCTCAAAACGAAGGTCTTTGACCAATGTGTGTTGCCAGTGATGACTTACGGAACTGAAACGTGGCCGCTCACTGTAGGCCTTATAAGAAAGCTCACTGTTACCCAAAGGGCAATGGAAAGAGCTATGCTCGGAGTCTCTTTGCGCGATCGAATCAGAAATGAGGAGATCCGCAAGCGAACCAAGGTCACCGACATAGCTCTAAGGATTGCCAGACTGAAGTGGCAGTGGGCAGGGCACATAGCTCGAAGAACAGATGGCCGATGGGGCAGTAAAGTTCTCGAGTGGCGACCACGTGGCGGAAGATGCAGCGTGGGTAGGCCTTCCACAAGGTGGACTGACGACCTGGTAAGGATCGCAGGTACCAGCTGGATGCGAAAAGCACAGGACCGGTCTTTGTGGAGATCTCTGGGGGAGGCCTATGCCCAGCAGCGGGCGTCTTCTGGCTGATATGATGATGATGATGTATGAACGCGAGGCTGTAGGCGCGGATTCGCGCGTTGGTGTGTGTGTGTGTGTGTGTGTGTGTCCACACAAACGACATCGCAGGCAAATCTATACATAGTGTACAACAAAGTCGCTTCCCGCCATCTGCTCCTATTTATCTACGTATGTATGTACGCTTAGATTCTTTCCACTACGTAACGGATTTTAATGCAGTTGTCAGCAACAGATTAAGGATTTAAAAGGAAGATTTATAAGTGTAGGATAGGTGTAAGGTAGAGTAATGGTAGGGGTAGGGTAATGTAAGGTAGGGGTAGGGTAGTGTAGAACGCCACGCGAACGATGTCGCGCCGGGCCACTAGTAAGCCATATAATAAACGGATACCCATTCGTCTCTGCCCGGTACCACGTCCAACTCTACGACACCATTTTACGATTGCATTTTCGGCCAGAGCCATAAATTACAGTACCGACACCAGCTCACTCGGGCCAGTGTTAAAAAACAGTCAACTAATCAAGCGACGAAATTCCGCGAATTCGGGACGGTACCTACCTATTTATAAAATTTAATTAGGGAACGCCATCTTGCTGTCAATCTGACGAACGACGGGGGACATGGTTTAATTAATTTCCGCTACCCGCAGCTACCCAAACACGTCTACCTATCTATATTTGCATAGCTTCCAGCTCAAACAAGCGAGCGTTTGATGAAGGACTTAGATACATGTGTGTTCGTGTATGTATCTGGGAAAATCAAGTTATTACATCCTATTGTACGGAATTGAAATTATGTATGAATGTGGAAGGGGCAAAAAAGGTGTGTCACGACCGTAGCTTGTGACACTCGGTAGCCTCTACCTACCCCTATGGGATACGGGGGTGATTGTGTATGTATGTATGTCATTTGTAATTATTAATTCGTCAACCGGTAGACTAATAGGCAAGCTGGCCACCTGATGGTACGTGGTCACCGCTGCCTATAGACATTAACAACACCAGAGCTACCACCAATGCGTTGCCCACCTCTTAACCCCCGGCACGGACCTGAAAAAAATACGGACGGATACTCTCTAAAATCATAAGTGAGGCATAAAAATGGCCGTCTATTGATGTGTGTGCGTGCTTTGACCGGAGTGAGTCACCGGCGTGACTGCGCGGTACAAAATCAAACAAAATGGCGGCGGATTGCCAGACCTGGTGTATCTGTGTGGCTGTGTAGGTCATGTAAACAGAATAAATGGTCAATAAATTGCCATTCCTTGCATGCTTCACTTCTCTCTAGTGTAGAATGGCGTCCGTGTTTTTTTTTAAGTCTGTGATCCCCGGGACACGTTGGTCTGACAGCAATTGCTACGGCCCTCCACTTTAGCCACGGTACCCATGGATACCTATACAAATAGTAGGTAGGTTGTCTTTCCTTTGCACTTTAACATGGGCTTCTTCAAAAGGCATGTCTACAGGTTTCTCAAAAGCCAGCACCGCATCCGCTCCCCTCAGATTGCTGATGTCCTGGATGACGGTGGCCATTTCAGTAATTTCATGCAGTTAGAACGATAGACAATGCTCACGACTAATTATCGTCGCTGAACTCCTGTATAGCCATAGAATATTGATTATAATGTAAGTATAGCCAAGGTTTACAGCGACAATCGTTAGTTAAAGAGTTGGAAATAAGCTGTTCCTTTTTTTTCTTCCTTGGAAATTCTGGAAATCTCATGTGGCTATTGATATCTACTTGTTAATAAAACTTTTATAAACCAAACTTTGATTATATTCTCCTTTCTTAAATGGGTTGCCACATGAAAAAACTCAGTTACAAAGATCGTTCTATTGTACTATCTAAAGAAATTGTTATTGTTACAATTATTTATTACATTTATTAGCAAAGCTAAAATAAGTTTTTGTAATAAACAATTCATATTCCCCTATTTTATTTATCCGTTAAGTAAAAAGAAATCACAAGTACCCTCTTTGTTGACTTGTCACCGCGACGACGTCATTCAAATTTCGAACACGTCACAGGGACAACCAAAAACCACAATGTGACGTGTGTCATCGGCGATAAAAAAATTATAAAATTAACACCCGGGCAATTTTATTTTATATTTTTTGTTAAGAACCAAATATGTGTAACAATCTGAAATAAGGTAACGTTCGCCGTGTGGTTTCGCGTGAGTCTAGTGCTTCTTGGCCTCTGGTAACCCCGTCTCTTTGCAGATCGGGAACAAACAGTCGTGGTTTGTGGGGAATAGCGTGTATTAGCTGTTCTAAGGCCACGGACATCATGATCGAATCGAGTGGCGCGGACACCACCGCGGAAGCGCCACCTACATGCGCGGTAAGCTCAAATACAATAGCAAAATAACAACAAACTCGATTTTGGCAATTTGCTATAACGGTACAAGTTTGAATGTGATTCGGTGGCGGCGCTAGGTCCACGGTGGGCGTATGCGGTGTTGTTAGTTCTGCTGTAGGCCACCGGTGCGGATAATTTTGTTGTTGTTTGTTTGTACGTACAGTACCTGTACGTATTTTCAATGGATTGCAAGTAATGTGAAATTATAAAGTAAGTATTATAGTGAATAGGGTAAGTCGTGTTTATATTTTGTTGTAAACAGAGATGCATAAACCTAAGCTAAACTAGCTATCCATAGTACTTACTATACCTACTGCTCAATAAATGGTTTATCTATTTATTTACCTAATTTAGATAGCTGCAGTAAATTACAGATCTCAGCTCGTAAAAAAAAACAAATTAAGATATTAATTCTTTCAGTTTTTTATTAGTATCTAGATTAAGTAGAATTAGATTGCTGTTAAACTGTAAAATAAATAAATAAATGTCTAGTATATCCTATGTAGGTACGTAGTCCCCAAACTTATCATTTCTTCACAACAGACATATTTTTAAAACTTTCAATAAATTCTAAGTACTTTGAAATCATGCACGTCTAAATTCATTTTTCGAGAGTACACAACATGAATTAATAAACACGGTTTGCATTTAAAGTACTGACTAAACAATGTCAGCTTCGGCTCCTGAGACTGTTTAACTAGTCTTAAGGTCCCCAGCGAAAACCCTGCTCAACCAGTCGAACTAGAACAGTTGGTTGGACATGAGCAGATTGGCACACACTGTGACGATGTATTTTTTTATATTAGACCAGCCAGACAATTGACCGCCATCTCACCTGGCGGTAAGTTACGATGCGGCCGAAGATGAAGCATAGCTGTCTAGGAACAGCCTATTCCTTTAGCCTTGAAGGCGTCCAGATTATAATGATCAGGGAACACACTCGCGGGCAACGTGTTACTTACCTTCGCCGTACGGGTTATAAAGGTTGAACCAAAGCGGCTCGTGCAGATAGCTGGAAGAACATAAGAATGAAGCGTTTGGCCGGACCGCGTCTCCCGATGTATTTCTTTTATCCTGCCGCCAATCCCGGTTTTGCTCTTTCGTGGCGCGCAAACCTGTAGCTGTCCGGAAGTTATTATCATAGTTACACGAATGAGTGTGACGCCATGGTATAATCTAGATATACCAATATTATCGCTCGCACAATTCCGATGTGGAATGAGCTCCCAGCCACAATGTTTCCTTTGGACTATGACATGGGATCGTTCACGAGGTATATTAGAGGTCTCTTTAGAGGCGGGAAACGCATGGGTAGCACCCCTGGTGTTGCTGATGTCCATAGGCGGCGGTGACCACTTTCCATCAGGTGGCTGCCGTATAACATAAAAAAATTATAAAGAAAAAGATTTGAGAGATGATTGTTTGTAGTGGATAAACTCGTAACTTCTTAACTGATTTTTAAACTTATGTTGCTTGTAGAGAGCTACATTATGTGGTTCCCACGGCAACGAGTCCGGAAGGTAGTAACCGAATTTTACGCGGACAAAGTCGCGGGCAAAAGCTAGTTAGTATTGTAAATATACCTAATAGTAATCTGTGGTCATGCAACGTCTACTAATGATTTAGAAGCAGTTTATGTAGGACATACATACCCTGTTAACAGGGGTACCTGACCAGATAGGCTCATGGTTAGACATTCAGTCTCCTAAATGTGCAGGTTTTATCACGATGTTTTCCCTCACCGTAAGAGCATTAGTAGTACCGTAGGTTAGTATTCAACAAATGTACATAACTCAGAAAAGAGTCATTGGAACATGGCAGAGTGGGATTCGTTCCCGGTACATCTCGCTTACGAGTCGGTTACATTAACCACTCTTCCACCGACGCTCCCCTTATAACCATCAAATTATTAAATTTCTGTCACATACGGCCTGTACTTACAATTGGGGACCTAACCTAACCTTACATTGAAATATCTCGACTCCACCTCACCCCAGGATGTAGCAAAGGAGGACGATGACGCAGCCAGATCGGAGGCCACGTTCCGTTTCACGGTGCAGGGCATCAGCCAGCTGAGGGACCAGATGCTCTCGCCCGCCCACTACGTGCGCTGCCTGCCCTGGAAGATCCTGGTCCTCATCAGACACACCACTACGCCGGACCGAAACCAGCAGAAGGTGAGATGCGAGAACAATTCGTGAGGCCAAACTAGTTTCTTATTTTTATCGAGTCGATGAATTAAACTCTTAGGCTTTCTTAGACGCATAGGTACAGCATTTGGACTAGTCACACAAGATCCCGCTATCGACGTCTCCTGAGACCTGGTGGGACCAGTGGGGCCGACCCACTGGTCCCACTTTTCTGCCGCAGAAGGTGAATCTCCCGCTTTCCCGAACAAAAATCTGACCATGCTGTCAATATACACAAAGATAAGCACATAAACGCCCAGTCGACGATGTTCAACGCCCAGTTTAGAACTCTTAAGCCTCCAGAGAGACCTTGGCTCTCCGTGTGTTCTCT
Organism: Blastobasis adustella; assembly: GCA_907269095.1. Taxonomy (NCBI): domain Eukaryota; kingdom Metazoa; phylum Arthropoda; class Insecta; order Lepidoptera; family Blastobasidae; genus Blastobasis; species Blastobasis adustella. Next base: position 1,409,668 of record OU026120.1, read on the forward strand.
AACGTCTGTAAACGGGGGATGTTCCGAAGACTTTCCCGCCACCGCATACTCCGACAATGGGATAAATTTCATCCACATTATTTACATGCTCGGCATCCAACTAATCTACGGGCGTCGCGAGCCTCTTTAACGCGCACGTGCAAGATGTGGAATGAGCTCGCTCCCGAAGTCTTTACACTACAATATGGGGTTCTTTAAAAGGCATGTCTACAGGAACCTCAAAGGCCTATACCGCATCACCTCGCCTTAGGTTACAGATGTCCTGGACGGCGGTGTCTACGCACTCCTTCAGGTAGACGATCTGACCGCGTGCCTCCCTTAGCCATTAAAGAAGAGAGTTCCACGCCATATCTCTTCTGATTTCTGTTCTTCCTCAATCCACCAAGGCCCTGGGCATCTTCATCCAATGCAACGGCGACAGCGACTCCTCGGGCTGGTCCTGCTACGGGCTCGGTGAGCTGAAGCTGCTCTCGCACAAGCCAGAATGCGAGCACCTGTGCAGGCGGCTGCATCACATGTACCACAGGTTGGTAACTGTATATACAGTAGTATTACATATGCAGATATAAAAGAGTACTTTTTAATCGCCGACGAAAAAACAGGGATGTTATAAGTTTGACGTGTATCTGTTGCTCTTGTGTGTCTGTCTGTGGCATCGCAGCTCCCAAACTGGTGGACAGGTTAAGATATGGTCTATTTAAAAGCCGGTTTCATCGAGATGATTCTAAGCTTTGTTTGATTCTCATTAAAATCGGTTCTTAACACTGTTAGCGAAGCGAGTACGACCAAGGTCTGCCGCTGGGAACCCTAAGACTGGTTGAACAATTTCGGTATCCGATGCACCCCGTGACGGTATATTCTTACATTTTTTAATTATGTCTTCTCCACCCCCCAGCAAGGAAGACGACTGGGGCTTCGCGCACTTCATATCGTGGAGCACGCTGATGGACCCGGACAACGGGTTCGTGAAGGACGACGCGATCACGGTGGAGGCGCACATCGTGGCCGAGGCGCCGCACGGCGTCGCCTGGGACTCGAAGAAGCACACCGGATACATCGGTATGACATACACATACACACTCATGCCTGTCCCCGTACCTACGGATAGGCAGAGACTATCGAGTGCCACAAGCATCACGGTGGAGGAGCTCATCGTGGCCGAGGCGCCGCACGGCGTCGCCTGGGACTCGAAGAAGCATACTGGATATATCGGTATGACGTACATACATACTCATGCCTGTATCCCATACCTAGAAGTAGGCAGAGACTATCGAGTGCCACAAGCATCACGGTGGGGGCGCACATCGTGGCCGAGGCGCCGCACGGCGTCGTCTGGGACTCGAAGAGGCACACCGGTTACATCGGTATGACATACATATTTATGTCGCAGGGAACTGAGGATACCAGGGATTTCATGAAATCCCTAGGGATACCACGAAATCACGGTAGATGTCGATTATTCTTGTTTACTACGTCTTCTTAATAAAAATGTTTAGTGATATGACAAAATGCTAACATACTACAATACAACTAAAATAAAACCCACGCACTCGCTCGGGCGGCCTTAAGTCGGTGCGAGTGGGAGCGAGACAGCTTGAATCTTATTCTCTAGTGTCCACTTTTTTGACATTTTATTAGATTTAGATTAGTAATACGACATATCACTGAAAATATATTAGCATGGGAGATATACGCAATCACGCCTGTATCCCGTACCTAGAGGTAGGCAGAGACTATCGAGTGCCACAAGCTCCACTGACACACCTTTTTTTTTAAGCAACCCAGGGTAAAACGAGCTATCCTACATATTGGTAAACGGTAACTGTCCCCTATAATATCTACGAGTCATGCACTTTCGTTGCAGGCAACAAAAATAGAACCGTAGTTGCGTTGTCACTGAAGACCGCTTTGACCACGGCTCTCTGTGGTCGCGAAATGTGATGTCGACAAACCTCTACGTATGTCAATGTATTCGATGAGCGCATCGGTGAGCTAATGGTTAAGATGTCCGACTCGTAAGCGACATCAACCTACCAAATTCGAACCCCATTGCTGCCATGTATGACTTTTTCTGAGTTGTAAACATTAGTTTAACACGTAACCGATGCTCCTACGGTGAGGAAAAACATCGTGTATAACCCTGATCCAATCTTGTCAGCTTGCCCTGGTACACACCACAGGGGGTCACAGATTTCAGATGGTAGTCGCTCCACTGCAATTACCTGATCTGCCAAATCCTGGATCATGGTCAAGGCGGACCCCGGGCCCTCGCGCCAAGATAATTTTTTTATTACAAACAAATCATTTTCCTTTCATAATATAGATAACCCACACAGATAACGCATCCCCCCGCAGGCCTGAAGAACCAGGGCGCGACATGCTACATGAATTCGCTGCTGCAAACGCTGTTCTTCACGAACGTGCTCCGCAAAGCGGTGTACAAGATCCCCACCACCGGCGACGATAGCTCCCGGTCGGTCGCGTTCGCGCTGCAACGCGTCTTCTACGACCTCCAGTTCTCCGACAAGCCGGTCGCCACCAAGAAGCTGACGAAGAGCTTCGGCTGGGAGACCCTCGACTCGTTTATGCAGCACGATGTGCAGGAGTTCTTGAGGGTGAGTGGGTAGTAGTTGTTAGTTCAACAGTCCCCATGCGAAGTTTGTTTTTTAACGCCGGACAAAAAAGGACGGGGTATCTGTGGCGCTGTGTATGTATGGAAGTGTGTGTTGGCATCGTAGCTCCCGAAAGGATGGACCAATTTCGATGCGGTTTTCTTTATTTGAGACGCAGTTTAATCGTTACTATTTTGTCTAATAAAAGTTTACTAAATATTTAAGTACATATGCTTAAATTACTTGGCCGGGGGTTTCCCGACGTTTTTCTATTGATTTGGTTATTGCTGCGAGAAGTTTAAATCACGAAAGGCGGACCCTGGGCCCTCACGTGCCGCGAGGGCGCAACCGAGACATAACACCAAGATGATGATGACGATGATAAGTTTATTACACGAACTTGTAAAGTAGTCTAGAATTGATATAGACTACTCAGCACATTCTAAAGTTTATTTTTATCACTCCCAATAAGAGGATTTAGTGATTTTATTCTCGCAGTACAGCAGCAGAAGCTGCTGTGGCCTATTCCGATCGGCAACACTTCACAACCTAACTCCTGTCTGTCCGATGACTGAGTGAAAAACTGAACATAATTCTGATTCAATAAAGGATACATAGACGGATGAAATATTTTTCGTCTTGTTCTCATATCTGTTCTGGTACAGTTATCTGACTCTGATTTAAGATAATTTAACACATCCCTTGTGTAATAAAGAAGAAAATGCGATTTTCGCATACCAAGGGTTCACAAAAGGCGCGTAGATGATCGGATATCACAGATGGAGGCCGTCGGCCATTTTTAATTGCCATAGTTGAGGAGATGACTTTTCCTCTCGCTCGCAGCTAAAAGCGATTTTGCTGTGAGTTTTAGGCACTAAAGGCGTCTTTTTCGTGCTGGAGAGGCGAAATAAAAACCTAGGCTTTGATAGCACTTGTAAAATGATGGATACATTCTAGTTAGATAGGCCTATATTTTGAACGTAGGGGCGCAATTTTAAACTCATATTAAAGCGAAATATGAGAATGTCGGTATTTACAGTTACATAGTACCAACAAGGTCTTTGACCAATGTGTGTTGCCAGTGATGACATACGGAACCGAAACGTGGCCGCTCACTGTGGGCCTTATAAGAAAGCTCACTGTTACCCAAAGGGCAATGGAAAGAGCTATGCTCGGAGTCTCTTTGCGCGATCGAATCAGAAATGAGGAGATCCGCAAGCGAACCAAGGTCACCGACATAGCTCTAAAGATTGCCAGACTGAAGTGGCAGTGGGCAGGGCACATAGCTCGAAGAACAGATGGCCGATGGGGCAGTAAAGTTCTCGAGTGGCGGCCACGTGCCGGAAGACGCAGCGTGGGTAGGCCTTCCACAAGGTGGACTGACGACCTGGTAAGGATCGCAGGTACCAGCTGGATGCGAAAAGCACAGGACCGGCCTTTGTGGAGATCTCTGGGGGAGGCCTATGCCCAGCAGTGGGCGTCTTCTGGCTGATATGATGAGTACCAACAAGTTGATGGATGAATTTCACCACTCAGGGATCTATCACACAGAAAGCAGTCACGAGTTTGAGCGTTCAGTTTTTCGTACTGGTTGACTGACGCGGTCAGAACGCTTGCTGTGTGGGTATAACTACGTAGCGTAATACAAGACAACGAACGCCGAACGCTAACGCGAGACGCCAGAACGCCTTCTGTGTTTTAGCACCCTTAGTAAACGCGACCTTTAAAGTAATAACAGACGCTCCGTTTTAGCTGGAGCCGACCAACCGTCAGTTGCAGTTGATACTAATCCTTACGCAGTAATAAATAAAGTCACTTTTGTGTGCGCGGTACGTGGGCGGACGTCCGACCAAGGTCGGTTCCGCCCGCGCATCCGAATTAATCCAAACCAACTTTATCTTGTACATTTTAAGGTTTAGTATCGACTGCAACTGACGCTTGGTCGGTCTGTTACTAGTTTTAAGTTCGACAAACAACCGCCGCCTTTCCAGGTGCTCCTAGACAAACTGGAGAACAAAATGAAGAAGACACTGGTCGAGGGCACGGTGCCCAAATTGTTCGAGGGGAAAATGACGTCGTTTATCAAGTGCAAGAACGTTAATTGCACCAGCACCCGGGTGGAGACCTTCTACGACATACAGCTAAGCGTCAAGGGGAAAAATAACAGTGAGTCGTGGTTGTTGCTACTTGCTGGGTGTTTGACTCTCAAGACAATTATGTACATATTGTTGTAAATGAGATATGTATGTACGGCACATCAGCGCTTAATCCACTGGCTCATACACAATGACATAATGAATTACGTAGCTACCTGCAACATCCCCCCAACATAACTATCTCTCTCTTAGTTCCTGAAAATGCAGGGTACAATGCCTATAGATAATTTGTAGGTATTTATGTATTAGTATAAGATGTAGGTATATGTAGTTTATATTGTGCATGTCTGATCTGCGACTACTTATCACATATCTCTTTGATAGGCCTGCTGGAAGAGGTTTCTTTAAGAAATAAGTAGCGCCTGTTGTGTCATCTATAACTATGTATTTTTCCCCAAACTTTCACGTGTACAATAAACTGAAAATAAAATAAATAAATAAATTTCTTAATTAATATTGAATTACAAAAGAAGGTTTATAATTTACTATATCCCGTAAGTTATGAGTGCCTGGTAAAGCTCTAGTATAGGATGGTCCGGCTCGATCGTTAGTGCCATCCATCGATCCAACATCTGACTTTAAACCTTTCCGTACTGTAAAATGCAAAATTCGTTTGATTGAGTCGTACCACTTAGGAAAATACTTGGTGTCCGTTTTTCTCGACGCAAACATAGGATGTGTGCCTAAATGAATATTTCTCTGTGATATCGCAACTACCAAACGGATGAACAGAATTCTATTAAAATGTCAACTTTAAAATTAGTTCGTCGGTGGCCCATTCGATAGCGGATCGGACTCGTAGGCGAGAGGTACCGGATTCGAACCCCAGTGCCGCCGTGTACCAATGATTTTTTCTGAGTTCTATACATTAGTTAAAAACTAACTAATGTATTCTAAAAACTAACTAATGTATTCTGGCTCTTACATTGAGGGAAAGTATCGTGAAGAAAGCTGCACATTCAGGTGACTGAATGTCCAATCTGGTCAGGTTCCTATGTAATAATTACAATAGAAATACTACCATCTGACCCATGTGATAGGCTGCCATTGCGAATGCTACTATTGTATTTATTATTAAATAAAAAATAATAATCATTTCAGTGTTAAAGTCCCAGTTGTGCTCTCGCACACGAGGGCCCGGGGTCCGCCTTGACCATGATCCAGGATTTGGCTGATCAGATAATTACAGTGGAAGGACTGCCATCTGACCGCCGTGACCCGGCTACCAGGGGAACATGACAAGATTGGATCATGGGTACAAGTCGCCTGAATGTGCAGGTTTCATCACGATGTTTTCCCTGGCCATAAGAGCATCGGTTAGACATCGTAAGGCTTGTACACCGTTCGACCGCCATCTATCTACAATTACCCTTACGACAGTACTTCAAAAAAGACTTGATAAAGTTTTTACAGGGTCGGCAACACGGGAGTTATAGCCCTGGTATTGCAAACGTCCATAGGCTGCGGTAACTGCTTACCATCAGGCAGGCCGCAAGCTTGTTTTCCACATTAGTAGCATAAAAAGAAATCCTAATCTATCAGCCGTCTTCCTTCCAGTATACGAGTCCTTCAAGGACTACATCAGCACAGAGCTTCTGGATGGGGAGAACAAATACGACGCGGGGGAACACGGCTTGCAGGAGGCCGAGAAGGGGGTCCGCTTCGACAGCTTCCCGCCCGTGCTGCATCTGCACCTCATGAGGTTCCAGTACGACCCTCAGAGTGACGCGTCTATCAAGTTTAATGACAGGTCAGGACCATGAGCTAGGAGCATGACGAGCAAAATCAGCTGTCATACGAAATTGAAAACTAATTCTGCTTAAATCATATATTTATATAACGGCTGTTTTTTTACCGCGATTTCAAAAGTTGGTGTCAAGGTAAAAGTTGTTTGTTACCACGAGCACGTGCATACCTCTTTGTATCCAGAATTAATTTAAAGTCACCTGTATCATCATCATCATCATCGTCCTAGCACTTATCTCGGCCTCTACCAGGGTCCGCTTTCCTACTCATTCTTCTCCACTTCGCGCAGTCTTCGTATATCCTTTTCTTCGTACTAAAGTCACCTGCATTTTCGTTTTCTTTTTTTGTTGTTCTGTACTGTGTGGTCTGAGTGAGGGAGATTGCCGATTGGGAGGCGCCGCATCCGCTTCCTTTGGTTGTTGATGTCCTGGGCTAATTGGTGATGGATAACTTTCCATCAGGTGTACCGTCTAACAGTGTGCCTTACTCAAGTATAAAAAAGATTGCCAAACTAACCTTATACAGGCTGATGTCTGAGATATCTTCGGTACAATGTCGGATTAACTTGGCTCTGTGGTGTTTTGCCATACTGGTAACAGGTCTCCGTATTGTCAAAACCTCGGACTTAACAAAAAAAGCCAGTCGTCATCCGTTTTCAACCTCGTCAGCTGGCTTTGTCCAATTGACAGATTTTTTGCAAAGACTTCAGAGCCTTTCTTCCACTCGATCGCCGCCTCAATATTGGTGTCATTGCAGAAGCGTATGTCGTTACGTCGAACTGGCGAGTGGCGTGTAGGTACAAGTACAGTATGCTGTATGGACTCGCTGCTAACCGATCGGTTACACCAGTGTAGTAGCTCACTGTTCTTGCCAACTTCGCTAAACACTTAAAAATGTAAATCTGCCACAAAATCAATTTACACTACGACCGTATAGGGTCAGCAATGACTTGCCTTGAATTTGAAGTTAGTGACTGACTCAAATGTAAATCTGCCTTCCCCCTTTTACTTACCAGATTCGAATTCTACGAGGAGATAAACCTGGACCCGTATCTGCAAGAGATACCGCAGATCCCGGCGCACTACACACTGCACGCCGTGTTGGTGCACTCGGGGGACAACCACGGCGGGCACTACGTCGTGTTTATCAACCCCAAGGGCGATGGGAAGGTGGGTCTGTTTAACACCCGACACGAGAAGGCGGGTGGAGTAGGTTCGCATTTAACCCTGTCACCGTTGGCGGGAGGTGACGTATACATCGTCTTCATTATCGCCCTACACCAGTCCAATGAGTGCCAATGCTCCCTGTCTTTAGCTTGCTTTTCGCCAATCGTTACTCCACTACGGAATAGGTGCCTAAACATGCCGGTACCAGGAAAGAAGCCCCATGGAAGGACAAATAAGCGATTTATTAACATCGCCGAGTCGAGAGCGATTAGATTACGACGTGATGATGCCCAAAACCGGGAGTGGAGTTGAAAGAGTAGGAAAGCGCACCCTTGCAAAAGCCGGAATTTATCAATCCCGGTCGCTCCCTCGCACGGCGCGAGCCCGAGCTCCGCCTTCCTACATTCCCTTGCACACTTCGCTCGGTCTTCGGTATCTTTAGTCAAGCATATCATCCCTATTTTCTTTCTCTTTGGTTTCTCGTGCCGGGCTCTTGCTCGCGCGCCTGGCGGAGGTGTCTTGGCCAGACATTTGTTCCCCAGGCAAGCAATTTGAAAATGAATTTAAAATCGTGAAAATAACTTGTCCAAAGCCCCGACCACCGGTCAAGATTATGGCCAATACGAGAAAATTCATACCATCATCAATATTATCGCAGCCAACCTCAGGACGTGAACATTGGCATCCTCTGTCTCACTAACTGACTGACTGTAACCATCAGCTCCCTACGACTGTCGTCCTGCCTGCCTGTAAATGATTCACCATCATCATCATGCCCACTGCTGGGCATAGGCCTCCCCAGACATCTCCACAAAGGCCGGTCTTGTGTCTTCCGCATCCAGCTAGTACCTGCGTATCTTTACCAGGTCAACTATCTACGAACAGTCTTCTCACGCTGCGTCTTCTGAAACTGATTGTCGACAGTCATTTGCTGGGCTGGCACTTGTTTATTTATTCTGCAAGCTGCTACAGCCATGCAAGCCATAACAACCCTTATTGCAACCCCCCCAGTGGTGCAAGTTCGACGACGACGTGGTCTCGCGGTGCACGAAGCAGGAGGCCATCGAGTACAACTTCGGGGGGAAGGAGGACGCGCCGCACCTCGCGAGGCGCGCCACCAGTGCCTATATGCTGATCTACATACAGTGAGTGTATTGGAAGGAAATTATACAAGATAGAAAACCTTTGACCCTGGGACTAGTTGGACGGCCTCGGGAACCGAACTCCGGGAGTAGAACCTCCGTGACCTCCGTATAAAATAAATCAATCAATCATTTATTATCAACTAAATCTCACGACACAACATTTAAACAAAGAATTACATACATATTTCAACACACGCTTACCACGTTTTTTTTTCACATCCCACAAATTTGTCTTAGCCTTCATAGGTTTACCAGGTATACCATAGAAAACGTGATAGTATGTTTTCTGTGAGCTATACACACTGTCTTAATCCTTTTGGTTTAATTTTAAACACAGTGAAAACCTTAAAATAATTACATAAAATGTTAATGTGTCAATAGAAAGTGAAAACAATTGAGCGAAATGGAAATAATAATGACCGTGAGGATGAATGATTTTTCTTGAGTAATTATCCTTTTATGTCACATATTACCATCGCGGCGGCGAAGACATCGTGATGAAACCTGTACATCAGGCGTCTGAATGTGTAACCATGATCCAATTTGGTCAGGTTCCCCTGGTAGCAGGGCCACGGAGGTCAGATAGCAGTCGCTCCACCGTAATGATCTGATATGCCAAAACCTGGATCATGGTCAAGGCGGACCTCGGGCCCTCGTACGTGACAACACAACCGGGACACTAACGCAAAATTATTTTGTCTTTACTGTTGGTAGAAATGGAAATGATGGAATCAACTTGCACCAAAAAGTAAAAACAAGGTTTAGGTGATTGAATAAAAATACTTTATCTCGGTAAGGCGGCCTTGTCGCATGTAGCGTTTTCTTCCAGACAACTTATGGTTTTTAAAGAAAAATTAGCACTATAAAAATGTATGCGAAATTAATCGTGATCTAAAATTTTCGAAATTATATAAAATGCAGGAGGTTGTACAGGCCCTCCCTTGCCTAACACTTTCGATTTTGAATTTCATCTCCTAATTTACAGTACGATTAGATGACCACAAGTATTCATCCGTAATCCGTACCTATTGGTTACTCACACCGTCCGTTCCCCGCAGGACGTCGCAGCTGCCGTACGTGCTGCAAGAGACCACGGAGAGCGACATCCCGGCGGACCTCTGCGAGCGCATCACCGAAGAAATGAGATACGAGATGGTAAGGACATGTAAATATCACCCCCTCGCATGCAATGCAAACCGTGTTTATTTTACCTTTTTGTTGTTTTGTACACCGACACGCATTTCACCCATTTCAGGCGGCAGAAAAATAAGATGCAGAAAATATAAATCTGACACCTCAGTCAGCTCCGTAAAGTACTACGCGAAGATATTCAGCGCTCTAAAACAGTTCTTCACTTTGCAGGCCCTAGCCGGCTCTAAATATAAAGGAAGATAACGCAAAACCTTTGGGACTACACTAAAAATATCGTTCCTATTATTATTATTATAGTATACTATATATACAAATGTTTTGGATATTATTAACTTTTATGCCGATGCAAAAACAATACAGTATTTGTAAATTCTTCGGGTAGGTCAACAATATGAGCTTTAATATTTTCATTTATTTACTTTGTGTATGATTTGTTGTAATTTATTTATGTATACCCCTGTTAATAAAATGTTGCAAAATATTCTAGCCACTTTGTCTAATGTGTTGTGTGTCAATAACATTTTAGTTTTAACACTTGAATAAGAGTTTTACTCTGAAAGAAATATCCTGAAAACTGCACGCTTCATAACTTGGCAGACAAGTGACGTTTCATTGTCTTAAAAATGCATGTACTTGGGGGAAATTGGGGCGAGTTTAACAACGCTTAGCCTGCTTGTTTTCAAAGCCCGCAGCGCGGGTGGTTCCCTTTCATACCTACATCATTATCTATTGTTAATTTTAAGACCGCCCTAACCGGAGTTCAAAATAAAATAAATGAATATGCTTGGACAATTCACACAGCCCCGAAGTAAGTAACGCTTGTGTTTGGTGCTCGACAACTGATAAATTACTTAAATACTTTTATACATAGTGCAAAAAAACGTCGGTGGCCGAGCGGTTACAGTATCCGACTCGTAAGCCAGAGGTCCCGGGTTCGAATCCCGTTCCGGCCATGTACCAATGACTGTTTTCTGAGTTATGTACATTAGTTGAGTACTAACCGATGCTCTTACGGTGAGGGAAAACATCGTGATAAAACCTGCACGTTCAGGCGACTGGATGTGTAACCATGATGCAATCGGGTCAGGTTCCCCTGGTAGCAGGGTCCTCGAGGTCAGATGGCAGTCTCTCCACTGTAATTACCTGACCTGTCAAATCCTGGATCCTGGATCATGGTAAAGGCGGACCCCGGGCCCTCGTGCGCGAGAGCACAACCGGGACATTAACGCCAAGACGATTATTATTTTTATTACATACTGAATATACATAGGTAATATATCACCCAGACCCGTAACAGAAATTAAACTTCATCAATTAATTTTTTGCGCGGCTGGGAATCGGAAATCGAGATCTATTTTGTGGTACCACGTAGGTTGTCGCTACGATAACGCGCCTCATCGGCTCAGGCAGCTTGCTTTTTTGACAGACATACAGTACATGCTTGAGCCGATGAGCCGCGTAATCGCAACGACTGCGTATTCTGTGCTCCGGTGTGTACAGCTCGCGTCAAAAACGCAACGCATAAAGCCGACGTGTACGTATACGCCGCGTAATCGCAGCGACATTGTCTTTCGAGCTCCGGGTTGGTCGGTCCTTTTTAAGTCAAATCCTTGTCCGTGGAGTACCTAATACCCAATCTTCCCTACCTATACCTACTAATGGGCAGGGACAAAGAGACGAGAAAACGAATATCACAAATTCATTTTTCTTATTGAGGGTTTACCAGCAAATGGGAACGATGAACAAGAAAGAAGAAAAAAGTAAAGCTACGTTATCTGCTTGCCATTAAGGTCGGCCTGAATGTTTGCCCTAATGGCACATATAAAATAAAGATCGACAAATCTTACAGCCCACGAACATACGTAAGTACCTGAAACGAATTGGAATCCAATTGGTTTGGATTGTAGATTTATATTTCCACGTGAGTATTTCATTATTATTTAATGTTCCAATACAACTCAACTGCAAAGTTTTACCACAGTTACGTAATACTTCAAATTAATAATTATCACGCAGCTAGTGTCCTCTTTCTAAAACAAATGTTTTGCAAAATGAGATCTCAAGCCTATAATTATCGTGTTCACCTGTTTTAGAGCGTCGGTGGCCGAACGGTTGAGTATCCCACTCATAAGCCACAGCTACCGGGTTCGAATCCCGCTGCTCCCATGTACCAATGACTCTTTTCTGAGTTATGTACATTAGTTGAATTCTGACCAATGCTCTTACGGTGAGGGAAAACACCGTGATGAATCGTGCAATTTCAGGCAACTGAATTTGTAACCATTATCCAATCTATGAAAAGAGAGGCTCCTAGCCCAAATAAAGCCTAATCCTAATGACCCAACCTGCTTAACATCAACCTACTAAAACCCCGGCCATACCTTCGGAACAATAATCCATCCTAAGGTCTACTTATCCTAGAGCCCAACCTAACTTAAGGTCTGCCAGAGCACAATATCTACCTTTATTCTTATGGATCAAACGGGAACAGCCCCACACCACACATACGCCTCGCGGCCCAGTCTCCCCAAACGCTGATTAGAAGCACAAAAGACGGCTGACTGTGGCGGTCTTGGTGGAAATTCAGACTGTTTGCACTAATATAGGCCGCATGTGGTTGGCCTGCCAGAGCTAAAGAAGGAAATATTTATAACTACGTTTTTTTAAGTCAAGTCAAATAATTTTTATTCAGTTTAGGTTAACAAAACTCTTATGAACGTCGTAAAATACGAAATTATGTTTTACAAAATACATTTAGAAAAATGGGGTCGCGGGCCATGGCAACATTGAGCCGGTGTGCGTTCCAGATGTTATTGGTCCTTGGATTAGACTTACTGTCCTAAGGTTTCGATTATGAGTAAAACCGCCGTGGTTGTGTCTCATATCATTTTCATAGACAAATACCAATTGTTTTTGTAGGTACCGCTTATTACTACAAACAAGTTTGCCGGCCTGCTGGTAAGCAGTTAGTTACTTATGATATCCTATGGACATTTGCTATGCCTGGGGTATCACTAGGGTTGCCAAATCGACTATATATAATACAGTATCTTACTATATTTTAGCTATACAGCGGCTACACTTTCTTCAGGTATAAGAACCTGTATTCAAATTTGTTCAACCTTCGTAAATAATTTTTTTTAAACAATTTTGTCATGGCGTGGTGTCTGGTAGAATAGCACCAACCCCTTCGACAAGGTTGTTATACAAATTGTAAAAAATCTGCTTGAGAGTAATAAATATAAAAAGTATAGTAGATACTATACTTACTATACTATACTGGATCATGGTCAAGGCGGACCCCGGGCCCTCGCGCGCGAGAGCATAACCGGGACATTAACGCCAAGATGATGATGATGATAGTAGATACTATATTTTTATATGGATGCTATTTATTTGACACCCTAAATGGAAATCTCCTATATTCTTTTTGAATAGTTTGTTGCTGACCCAGCAAAAACAATGTAATTTAATGAAAAATAATAAGTTAAAAGCACACTTCCAATGAGTTCGATATTGTAGTTCAGTAAATCCCAACAAATTGGCTGGAATCACGCTGGACCGGCGCTCACTCCGCTTAAAAAAGGCTAAGCTCTTTTTAGAAGACTTTCAATTACTGGAGACTCCCGGTAATCCCTTCTATTATTACATGAACCCTTTAGCGTAAACAAGAAGACAAAGTACAATAGATATTAAATAAATATGCTTGGACATACCTATTCCGCCTACGCGTCTACGCATATACGTCTGCCAAGCGTAGTGATTCCCCGAGTTCGGTTCCCAGTGCCGCCATGTGCCTTCTACCAATCAATTTCTCTTTAACCGATTCTCTTATGGGAAAACATCGTGAGGAAAACTGCACATTCCGGCGACAGAATGTATAACTATGATCCGATCTGGTCCGGTTCCCCTGTTAACAGGATCACGGAGGTCAGATGGCCGTTGCGCTACTGTAAACCCACTTGATCTGTCAAATCCTAGACTATCGGCGGACCCCGGGCCCTCGCGCGCGAGATCACAACCGGGATATTGAACACACACATTCGGTCGCCTAAATGGGAAGCCTGCATCACTTTGTTTTCCCTCACCGTAAGAACATCCTTTATCACAACCATAACAGTCCAGTTTAGGACTTAAAGCCTCTACCACTAGGAGCTAGAGCCTATTGCCACAATCTCCACGTTTGGTTGGTTGGAGACCGCAATGTTATAAATATAACAATGGTAAAAGCTGCTGCCCATTTTCCAGCCTACGGAATCTCTAGATCATTTGCCTTAAAAACATTAGTCGCCTTGTACGACACCCATGTGTGTAAGGGGTTGGTGCTATTCTATTCTGCCGAACACTATACGGCCAGTAAGAGCATCTTGTTTAAGTAAATTCAAAAAGTCATTGTTATGCGGCACGGGGGATCGAACTCGGTATCTATCTCTCGCTTACGATTCGGACCCGCTAACCTTTAGGCCACTGACGCTCACAAATCAACATTATCCGATTAAAAATATAACTTTTAAGTAGAAAATCCCACCAAATTGGCTGGAATCAGCGCGAGCGCTAAAAAAACTAAGCTCCTGTTAGCAGCCCGGCAATTACTGGAGGCTCCCGGTCTATGCTCCCGGTAATCCCGCTGTGACGAAGAAAAACGCCCGTAATTAATCGCCGGCTCCCGGTTTAATTAGTGAGACGACGGAGTCTGCGATTAGAGGCGCCATCTGAGGATTCGTCAAGTTCTAGGTAAGTAACCTTGCGACTGGCTTCGCTTGGTTGTCATTGGAATTACAAATTTCTCTATAGCACTACTGGCTAGCTGCTAGCGGTATACCCGCGATTTCACCCGCGCGCAGATCGTATCTTTGTAAACATTCAAATATCCGCGGGATTCTAATATTTTTCCAGGATGTAGCGCTGCTATTAGAATATAATTAATTACAATAAAAGTTATAATAAAAAAAGAAACACATTCGTTTGAGGCATTAAGAAACAGACGAGGCTCTGGTGTGTAAATATGTTTATATTGATAAAAATTATTAATTTATATTTACATTTGTTACTCACAAAGCTTAACGGCTTACGACGCGAGGATGCCGAAAACCGGGCGAAGTGGAGAATAATGGGTAGGAAAGCGGACCCTGGCAGAAGCCGGGATAAGCGCTAGGACGATAATGATGACTCACAAAGCTAAAAAAATGAAACTTAAGTTAACCCGAGTAATTTACAAATTGGACTAACTGCGAAATAAACCAATTATTGCGAACTGGACCGATTGGGAACTGGACCAACTGTGAACTGAACCATTTGGATCATTTGCGAACTGGACAAAATGCGCATGAACGCTTTTTTGTCCGCGAATTTCGGGAGCCTACGTTACTCGCTGTAAATATAGTTTTTGAGTTTATCCATTACAATCAAATCTTTTCTCCTTCAAATATTAGTATAAATACCTAGATATAACAAGATGAAACAATAGACTCTTTAAAAATGTGAAATACTGATTGCTTATTTATATTTTATTTTTGTGGTGTTGTTTATATCTACCCCTACCCTACAATACCCTACTCTACACCTACCCTACAACTACCCTACCAACATTTTCCTTGCTTATAAACCTTATCGAATGCTGAAAACCGCATTAAAATCCGTTGCGTAGTTCAAAAGATCTAAGCGTACAGATACTTACATAGATATATAGGTCGCACGACTTTTTTTATACCACGTATAGATAAATATTCCTATTCTATTCTGATCAAATTCATTGCTATAATTCCCTTAAGCCTCCCCCACATCTAGCTCCATCAATCGCCTACAAAGGGTGGGGGGGGAGGACCACCGACGGTCATCCGTCAGAGCCTAGGAGTTAATCAGAGCTCTCGAACGACTAATGTTTCCATCAGAAACAATTATTGGCTTCCTCGGAAACGCCCACTGGCTCCCTGTTACTTAGGCAGTTATGCTCCTTGTTTTATTCACTTACACAGTAAAGATGTTTACACAGTAAAGATGTTCTTGTTTGTGGTTTTTTAAACACCGACGAAAAAAGAGATGTGTTATAAGTTTTACATGCACGTGTCTGCGTGTCTGTGGCTGACCTTTTGAGACATTAGTCGTCTTTTACGACACCCTGTGCGGAGGGTTGGTGCAATTCTACTATGCTGGACACCATACGGTGTATGTATGGAGGTGTGAGTCTGTCTGTAGCATCGTAGCAACCGAACGGATAAACGGATTTAGATGCGCTTTTTTCTATTTGCAAGCCAGTTTAATCGAAATTGTTCTTAGCTTTGTTTCATTAAAATCGGTTCACTTGTTTAGAAAATATTTGAGTATATGTAAACTATATGTCGGGGGTTATCCAACTTTTTCGGTCGGTTAGGGTTTTTCGTGGTTCGTTGTTTTCGAGATTGACTTTCTGCAGGTTTGGATTATAGTTCGTTCGAGTCTCGCATACTTAGGGTAGACTGGGCTCAATTGAAACAATTTGGCTCTAACCGTGTGTAGCGCGAACAGTTTAAATTATTCAAGTTTTAGCATCCTCTTATGGGCACTTATCTGGCTCCCGAACAAAGCGGTTCTGAAAGTGCTATCTCTAATAGTTTAGCTACAAACCCCATCTAAAGTGGACGAGAAAATATGTGAGGTTGATGGAAACGCTAAGTATTTTCGAAATTATTTAAGTTATTTATTCACTTGAAACTAATTTGTCACTTTAACATTAATCTAGATGAGTTAATACCGATAAATAGAAGTAAGTATTTTAAAATTTATAACCCAAAAATACTATAAAATTTATAAATCCAATAATTATTCTTTTCGGGACTGGCCTTTGTGGAGATCACTAGGGGAGGAATATGCCCATAAGTGGGCGTCTTTCGGCTGATATGATGATATTTGGTGGTTTAATGAAGCAATTTAACCAGTCACCGGTTAAATTGCTTCATTGAACCAAAAATGCAAAATACCAACACGAGATTTTATGGCGTTTTGCTTCTTTCTTTTTTAAAAGCGTCGAAAAGCTAAAAACGGGATCTAAGTCCTAAAATAGATTCAACTATGATTTTATCGAAAGTTCTCTTTATTGGATCCTTTAGCATTAATGGCCTCCCAGGGTAAACTTAATCCAAATATTCCACTGTTACCAAACTTTCGGAAATTGATATCTACACCGTCTCCTATTTCCAAAGCTTGCCTATATAAAGTAAAATAATCATTTAATTGACCAAGAAATATCTTCTTCTCATTAAGCTTGCTTTTAAGTTTATATCTAAACTCGGAGATGAAATTCAAGATCAAAAGTGTAAACAAATTGCCAATATAAAAAAAACTCAACAAGTGGATTATTTAAAATAGTGTTTTTTAAATATTCATACTTTTTATTTCTTTTTCAATGTGATAATTTTTATCAATATTCAATGTATTATAAATAATCCACCCCCAAGGTTCATTTTTTATAGTGACAATGTGTTTACACTTTCCTATGTATAAAGTGAGCAATTCGGAAAACAGATTTGTGAAGAGAACACGTCATTTGGCGCGACAGAGAATATGTCATTTGACGCGACTTTGATCGCAGATCGCAATGACTTCGTTATCAGGGGTCATCACTTTCTGGAGCATGTGCCAAGTACAATTTAGTTTAGTTTCGGCCAAAAATATGGCAATAAAATATGGATAACCAATGTAAAGGCCGTGTGGTGTCCGGCAGAGTAGAATAGCACCAACCCTTTACATTCATGGGTGTCGTACAAGGCGACTAATGTTTTCGAGGCAAAAGATCCAGTCTCCGTTATCTGGAAAATGGGCAGCAGCATTTTTCATTATTATATTTAAATACTGCGATCTCCAACCCGCCTGCCAAGCGTGGAGATTATGGCAATAACCTCCTCTTTCGTGGGAGAGGCCCTAAGTCCTGCAGTGGACTGTTACGGGCTGTGATGATGAACTAATGTAACATTCTAGTAAGTAGCACATCTTTTTCCCAGTTCCGACCAACCAAAAAAAAAAAAAAACCGTTTTGAACATTCCTATTGCACTATGGGTTCCACTAATAGATAACTTGGCCTGTACTGGGCATTTGCGATAAAGATGGGAATTAATTACCCATGCAAGTGGACTATATTACGAAAAAATTAAGTTATAAGTAGGCACAAATTCTTCAAAAGAACCTCGAAGATTCGAGCTGTACCTACAGTTTGGCCAGACCTCTTCACCAGGCGATCACTCTAAAATGTGTAATCCTTCACAGGGTGTAAACTGGATTTGTGCTTTATTACGTTTCAACAACGACAAATTACTATTAAAGCAGAAAAATAAGTATTTAATCGGAAAATCTACATAAAAACGACTATAACAACGGCGGTAGAAACACTTAGAAGCTTTTCATACTTAACAAAATCATAGGCAACGCTTAATAGTTATCTCATTTGGGTATCTTATAATGAAGGTAAACTTGCAGCCTGCGCTTAAACTATAATCTTTACATAGTACCTATAAAATAAATTTGCTTTCAGCGTCAGTCTGTCGGTATATCCGCTAACTCCTAAACCACGCAACACATTATGATGTGGTTTTTATTGTCATTTAGAGAACTTCCTCTGGAAAGTTTTATTATTTATAATACTTGCATATTTTAATGGAAAAGTCTCGAAAATCGGCGACAATGTACCTGAAGACGCAGCGTGGCTAGGCCTCCTTACCAGCAAGGTGAACCGGCGACCTGGTAAAGATCGCAGGAAAGTTATTTGTGAAGATCTCTGGTAGAGGGCTATTCCCAGCAGCGGGCATCTACGGGCTGATCCGGTAGGCGCTGTCCTAATTGGCAACGGTTGTGCGTCAGCCGGTTTTGTAGTCCTATTGGTCGGGCGAGGTCGGTCGTACGACCATGGTCACACGACTGTTGCCAATTAGGACAGCGCCTATTCCTCACCTGCTCATTTTTCAGTAACATCATATGACTTTTTCTGTGTGACTGTGTTTCTAAGAAAACCGAGAATGCGTAAGAGAGTTAATTTAAAATTCGTTTTTTTCATTCCACACAGTGACAAACGAGCAAACAACCGACCTGATGGCAAGCAGTAACTGTCACGATTCAAGCGTTTAGGTTTGCAGGCAAATAAATGCAGAACCGCAGGCAGGGCCGGATTTAGAGGAGGGCAACCGAAGCGAAAGCCCCGGGGCCTCCACAAACGGGGGGCCCCCACAATAGAGACATCGGAAAAAAAAAACTTGCAAATTCCAATTAGTAAACACTAGTAAACATATTTTCCTTTGATATTTTTTTTTTGCTCTTTTACCTTTACCTACAAAGTAAAATAATAATTAAATTCATAATACTTACTTATTAACTAAAGGCCTAAAAATAGTATCTAAGTAGGTTAGGTATTTCACTTTATTTGGAAAATAATTTGGGGCGAGGGGGCCTCCGCTCCTTCGTTGCCCCGAGGCCTCTGGACCTCTAAATCCGGCCCTGACCGCAGGTGCGTTGGTAGAAAGAAAAAAATAAGGCAGTGGTACTCACTCGCTTAGGTTAGGATGAGAGAAAAGGGAGAAACTTCGTACGTTCGCAAGGAATAATTTTATCTTTTCGTAAATCTCTCCTGTTCAAGTTAACTTTTCCCCCTTTGGTAGCCATGTTTCGATACGGCAACACGTATTCTGTGGCTGCGATAACTGCTTACCATCGGGGAGGCCGTATATAATATTTTTTTTCAGTTATACGGCAAACAGGCAAGCGGGCCATCTGATGGAAAGTGGTCACTGCCGCCTATGGACATCAGCAACACCAGGGGAGTTACCAATGCGTTGCCCGCCTCTGAAGCGACTGAAGCTTGTTTTCTACCTTTGTTACAAAAAAACTAAGATTCGATGGATGTAACAGCCATTATAATAGATGCAGAGGTACTTGCTAATCCCTAATATTTATCCCCCTGGGCTCCGAACGTGCCATCACGATTAATACAAAGTGCTTCGACCTCCCAGGTGGGTTGCGCTTAAGCCTCCATTAAGAGATGGTTTTACCAAAATTGTTATACGACACTGCGCTATACTTACAGTTAATTAATTGTTCTAATATTGGTGGCAGCTTTCAATCCCTAGAGAACGCCTGAATGTACAATGGGGAGTGTTCTGAGGAACTGTTTGATCTGGTGCCAACAGCATAATTCCGCCATTCTACCACTCACCGTGGGCTGGATACTCATCCCCACTACGTAGACCCTCTGGTAGTCACCACGCGAAAGTTCGAAAGACGTTTCTCGCTCGTACGATTCGGATGTGGAATGAGCGTCCAGTCATAGCTTTCTTTGGACTATCAGATAAGATCGTTCAAGAGGTATATTAGAGGTATCTTCAGAGATGGGCAATACATTGGTGACTCCCCTGGTGTTGCTGATGTCCATAGGCGGCGGTGACCACTTTATATGTACCACGATCGTTATATGTACCACCTAATACCGTTGGCAAAGCAAGGTTTGATTGCTGGAGCAATTGTTTCATGTCATGAAACATGGCCCAACCTCTTCACGTAAGCGTAGTATTATATAATAACTTTGAATCATAGTCATGGCAAAAGTCCTTGACTATGATTCAAAGTTTGTGCCCTCACACACGAGAGCACAGCCATAATAGTGACGCCATGATTTTTATTACACAATAACTGTTAATTCCACAGAAGAAATAAAACAGCAATATAAAACGTTATTCAATTTATTTATTACATATTGTAATGTAGTATGCTCTATTTACAAAAAAAAACAAACAACCAAAAACTAAGTACAGATTATACGATTACCTATACCTAAAATCAGCTGCAAAGCGTACCGACCCTTAATCGCCTGTTCGTTCAGTCTGCCGGTGACTGTACGTATTTAATTAGATACTAATTCACTTTTGCCTAGGCACCAGGAAGTAATAAACAGAATGTTAGGTGCAATATGTCCAAACGAGAAGTGGCTATTTGCCCTAGCAGCCCCGGTTCTCAGCCTTATATATATTAGGTCCTTACCTATAAAATTTAAAATTTTGTATTGCAAAAATTACGGAAATTGTAATACTCATACCAGAAGCTTTTTCAGTTTCTCGGAAATGGCAAATCTGATACAAGGAAACTTTGAAGATACAATTATCTAACAGATGCATATCATTTCATTTGGATAACCTCTTCATAAAATTGCAGGTTTAAGATTCTGGTTAGAGGCAAAACTAACGGCAATTGAAAAGGGGTAGTTCTAAACCCTTGTAAAACTTAAAAAAATATTTGTTACTTTATTTTATTGACGGACGGTAAGTATCACCGAGTCGAATGCGAGAAATGGCTCACCACTAGAGGACGCCTGAGGCCAGGCGAAGTGGACAAAAAGAATAGGCAAGCTGAGTGATCTATCAGTGGATCCAGTATAATTTATCGGTCAGTAGATCTTGTGGGCCAGTTAATCTTGTGGACCCTGGGCACCAGTTAATCAATGTGTGGCATCAGTAGATCTGGTGGATCGGTAAATCTGGAGACTTGTATGGGAACGAGCGTCGCGAACTGTGGCAGGAGTCGAAGCATTTGTCAATGGAATCGAACCTGTTGGCGTTGCCACCACAACCGCCGTAGGTAAAACTTCTGCAATTATCTTCGTTCAGGTCGTAGTAGTACCTTGCAACAGAATAATGTAGTTTAGGTTGTTATACATTGAAGCTGTTTCTATAGTATTTCATTGCATTGTGTTGTAGATATAGCGTCTCTTTTCTGAGTGTTATACATTAGTTGAACACTAACCGAAGGTCTTACAGTGAGGGAAAACATTGTGAGGACACATGCACATTTAGGTGACTGAATATGTAGCCATGAGCAAATCTGTGTAGGTCTTGTCTATCTCAATGGACAACTGAACTTGACATTTGATATTTCTACATCATAGTTTCAGTGGCCAACGAAGATGAGGTAGTGTGGAATAATAATTATTAAATGTCAAATTCAGTTACCCGCTGAGTTAGTCAGCCAGCAGGGCAGGTTCCCCTGAAACAGGATTACGGAGGTCAAATGGCGTCGCTTCACTATCATTTTCTGATTAACTAAATCCTAAATCATGGTGAAAACGGACCCCGGGCCATCGTGCGATTATTATATTGTATTGTTACATGGAGCAGTTTAAAATCGGTGAACACGAATCAGCATTTTTTATTCTAAGAACTTGTCACCGATTTGGCCACAATATTGTTATTTAGCCAACGACATCACTAACAACAAATAAACCAAGTCCCACGCCGCGTCTGTCCGTCTGTTCACAATAAAATCAACTACTACTGAATGGATTTTCATGCGATTTTAACCAATACACAAAGTGATTCATGAGGAAAGTTTAGATGTATAATTTGTTAAGGTTACCCTTAGTGGCTGGTCTATTTCGATACATATATTTCTTTGTATTTAGCAATTCTTTGTAATAGCACCTGCGGTGCTGCATGTTTGTTGCCTGCAACCTAAATACATGAATCGTGGATGTTGTGAGCGACAGTTACCGCTTGTTATCAGGTGGACTGTTTGGTCATTTGTCACTGCGTCGCATAATACAAAAAAATAAACAGCATGGATAGCTAGATATGGTTATACCATAAGTAATACCCTGAATGGGTACCACAGTAAACTTGATAAGTGGATAAGTAAACTACATATATCTGAGTTTGTCACTCACTTGCGCATCATAGCCAAGCATAGTCCAGCGTTGGGCTGGAACCCGCAATGATATCTTCCATCCCTGTTGGTGGGTGTGTTCAAGTACGCCGCTCCTGTAGACACAATTTTACATACCTACATGCACACTTCGGGCTACATAGAATAGGAATAAGCAAAGACTATCTACGATCCAGACCAACCGCTTTCGCAAAAAAGTTAAATCTATTATTACAGACATATAAGCAGTTGCATGACCTGATCATTATAATCTAGACACCTTCATGGCTAGAGTGAATAGGCTGTTCCTAGACAGGCGTGCTCCACCATCGGCCGCATCGTCACTTACCACCAGATGAGACAGCGGTCAAATGCCTGGCTAGTCCAATTATTAAAAAAAACTGTCTGATCCGCGCAGATTGAAATCCGAGCCTCACGTTGCTATTAATTTGAAGATTACTAACCTTTGCAATGACGCTCACAATCTTGCTTACTGAAGAAGTTGTTTTTGTTGCCATTGCACCCGGAGAACGTGAAGGTCAAACACTGGTCCAGCTGAGTGTCGTAGAAGAACCTGTTCCAGGAATATTATATCTATTATCATCATCTAATTTTATAAGTTACTCAGTGACAAACAGACAGACAAACCACTTAATAGAAAGCGGTAATTGTCACCCATAATCATCATCACCACTGCTGGGCTAGGCCGCCCCCAGAGATCTCCACAAAGGCTAACAAGACCTGATTTAATTCAGATAATTGTTTGATAATTTCCAGTCTATCCATGTCCCCGTCGATGAGATGAGTCGTCAAATTGACTACTCTGGTTACGGCTAGCCCAAGCTGGTTTTGTGATTTTTCCAGCCGATTATCACCCTGTGCCTTCCGAGCGAACGACTGTGAGCGAGGACTAAGATGAAA
The DNA here is from genome assembly GCA_907269095.1 of Blastobasis adustella. NCBI lineage: Eukaryota > Metazoa > Arthropoda > Insecta > Lepidoptera > Blastobasidae > Blastobasis > Blastobasis adustella. The sequence goes on from OU026120.1 coordinate 1,433,215, forward strand.
TGCCTCTAGACTGCAGGTAAACCTATGTAATTGCGCTGGCTACCTTATCCTTTAAACGGGATCACTTGGCAACGGTTAGCCCTTTCTTACTCACCGACTACCTCTTGAGATCATAGCAATGCTCAGCATTGTACCCTACCATCTGCATTAGGAAGGAACTGTTCCCGGCGACAAAAAACGCAATCATCGTGGCCAAGTACGAGCGATAATAACAAAATAACTCTAGATAATTTCGAGCATTGATTCGAAGAAGTCCAAAACACGCTACGGTTCAAGTTCAGCCCTTGCATGACTTTGTTAGAGTAGAGGACCACATCTCTTGGCTAGTAGATTGGGACAATGTATAAGATATATGTTTTAGAGGCTGACCAACTCAGTACTTTACATCATCAATCAATCATCAAGCATCAACCTGTTTAGTAATTTCAACATTGTAAATCTCCAATCCGCCTGCCAGGCGTGGATATGTGGTAGAGCCCTCTACTAATGTGGAGGAGGCTTAAGTATAGCAACGGACGATTATAGGGCGTTGACGATGAATAATAATAAAATGAACAAGAATAAAACTAAAGAGGTTAAACTGCGCTGGTTTGGCCACATACTGTGTAAGCCCCTGGAATAACTACGTGGGGAATAGGTGCGTGGTTTGGGGAAAGATAGATATCCTGCGAACAACCCAAAAAACGATGGATCCACATCGCTGAGTCGCATGCGAAAGCCAACAGCTTATGACGCAAGGATGGTGTAAGAAAGAAAAAGAAGAGTAGGAAAGCGGACAATGGAAAAAGTCGGAATTTACCAGTAGGATGATGATGATGATAATGATGAATCGCACACTACTAAATCTCAAGCTTCATACAAGAAGAGAGAAGAGAAATTCCTAATATACCACGGCACGCATATAATGAACTTACTTCTGCACATGTTTGGTGCAATTTCCTTTTTTTGGCTGCAACTGGCACCAATAATCCCAGTCCCAAATCTCGGCGAAATCTGGGAAACGATGCAAAAATGCGAAATACGCATTAAATCCTACTGTTCTTAATAAACAACCCGTGAAACAAAGTAAAAAATGTACATATTAAACCATTTACGAACCTTTCTAAATCCATATTATTGTATAGACATGTACAAGCCGAGTACCTAATGTCATTTTTTTTGCTACGCAATGGCAGACGAGCACACCGCCCACCTGACAATAAGAGGTAGCTGTCGCCCATAACATCTAGGATTCAAACATTTATGTCGCAAGCAACAAAAATGCAGAACCGTATGTGCGTTGTCTCATGCCTGCCTGACTACCTTATCCTTCCAAACGGAACACAAACTTGGCGGCAGAAATAGATAAAGGCGATGTTACTCACCCAGACGGACTCCTTAGGCTTGACCGAGTCCTACCACCTGATAGAACATGTCATAGAGGCAGACCAGGCCTATCTCTTTAAATTAGAAAATAGGCAGCAGCATTTTCGCATTTCGTCAACCATCTGCCATCAACGGATTCTTGCATATGTCGGTCATTTAAAAATACGTTGTAATGACAGTTTAGAAAAACTTGTCATAGTGGGAAATGTAAATGGCAAGAGTTGCTTTGCTTCAGTTCAAGTGGCCACAGTGGCAATGATTTGCTTGTCCAATGTACCTCACGAATTTATGAACAAGGTTCAATGTACCTCAACCATTTTGATGGAAATTAGAATTATATTTTATAAATCGTGTCATCTATCCAGCGGGGACCCCGCTTGTATAACGCTCGGAATACATAAAAGTAATACTGATCGTTACTTGTCCCAATGTACCTCTCGATTCATGTTTTAACTCGATAAAATCTTTAATAGAACAGAAGAAATTCAGCAAGAAAGTTTTGTTTCTCTCAGGGCAATTTGTAATTTTGATCAGTTGGAAAAGCGCACCATTGTTACGTCTTACCAATGTACCTCACCACTTTTTATGTTTTACCAAATTATTCTAGGTTTCTTTGCACTTTATTATACTTACAAAATAGTAGGCTCTTGTAAAGTAAGATCAACAAAACAAATATTTTCCGCAAGGAGGGTGGGCATGGTCATCAGACGACGATCGTCAGTTATGTGGGACCGACTACGGAGAGATTTTCGCATTTTCAACCATAAAATGCCTGCTATAGATATTATGTCAATGCTCTCCGCTTATGTGAAAGAAGCTGAAGTCTTTGAACTATTGTGTATTGATGTTACTTAGATTTATATAGATTAACAAATAACTTTGTTTTCACTTAATAAATTTGAATTTGTATGTTCCACTAACTTCTTCTGAAGGTGTTGGTATTCGGGTCCAAAGGATCCTCCGTAGTGGCTTCTTCTGACAGGTCTTCAGGCCAGCTGTACATCTTCCTGAATTCCGTTGTAGTTGGCCATGACCCTGTTTGCTGGTTACCTTCAAAGATTTGGTACCTCTTCTCCACATGTCCACAAACGCTCTGGTATCCTAGTACCAATGCACAGATCAACTGATATTTCATCGTGTTGCTAAGTGCTAAAAATAAAATTGTAGTAAAAATAAATAAAAACACTGATCGTGTGGGTGACACGTGTCAGCTATATCGTCGGCACATACTGTTGTGTGAAAAAATATACAGTTACTAAAATAATAAAATGTTTAATGCATTTTCAGGGAAACGGTTGCAAAACATCGTAATAAGTATATACGTAGGCGACGTTGTGTGTTGACTTGAAAACTTCGATAATGGAAAATCACAATTTTTTCTGTATGTAACAGAGCTCCCTGTCAGATCCGTCTTCTTCTTCGAGTCATTTTTCGAAAACAAATGTATGTAGATCCGGCTCGTCAGTAGTATAATTGGCCACAGTAACTGCATTATCTGCAAGTAACAGGACAAAGAGGGCAAGAAATCAGATGCGTCACAGATTGGTATGGAGCTCCACAGTCGCATCGTTGCTGTGCCCGACCGTGGATTACCGGCTATCCACACGAGCCGCTTTAGTTCAACCTTATAATGCGTACGGCTAAGGAATAGAACACGTTGCCTGCGAGTGTGTTCCTTGGTCATTATAGTCTGGACGCCTTCAAGGGTAGAGTGAAAAGGTTGTTTCTAAACAGGCATGCTCCATCTTCGGCTGCATTGTCACTTACCAACAGGTGAGATGCCTGGCTAGTCTAATAAAAAAACTGGCCAAGATATGTCGTAAAACGTACAATTTAGGGTTCCGTAGTTGCCTGTCATAATATGCGTGCAGAAGAGGGCTTTCTGATACTATAAACGCATTACGAGGCTAGCTAAATTTTTTTCCCAAACATTTTGTATGAAATGTTCTGATATATTTGGAAATATGACTAGTCACTTTTCTACACAGACAAACCAGAGACGATTGAACACAACATTCGGTGAGTTATTAGCGAAATACGGCCGCATTCGTTGCGAAAAGTGTATGAAAATATGATATCCAGTTTGGGCCATTTACGCGCCAGTCACGGCAGCCACATTGCCGAAATTATATTTAAACATAAATGCCATAAAATTATCTTTACAATAAAGCTAGTTTCACTGGTACCAAATACTTTTGTCTTTACTTTATTTCAATTTAAAGTTCTCCACCCGTACTTCAGAAAAAGTTAGCAATAATCTCAACAATCACCTGAATAGCCTCCTCTGTCATCCTTAGCCCAGCAACACTTATGCACGGTGGCTTAACAAAGACAGGGTATACGTAACAAGCTCCTCGATCGGTTTATCAGTGTCGGCCAGGCGCCGGAATGTAGGCTCCTAGTTGCCGAGACCGCAGCCAGGGTTCCCAACTCTATATCATGGTTCGGTGCTAAATGACAGCTCGAAAAGGTGCTACATTGCGCTAGATTTACATAAAAGTAGTCAATAAAAAATGGTGGCACTTTTAATGAAATCGACAAAATTTTTTTTTTTTTTAAAGTGTAACTTTATTAAACCTACCTATGTAAAAATCTTTTCACTTAGGCACTCGTCGAAGTAAATATTCTTATATCCTTGTACCTACATTGGCCATTGAAGTGGACTTTCAGCCGATTTTTCTTTCTTTTTTCTCAAATTATTTAAAAATATGTTGGGGAATTTCTTTAGACCGTTTACGTAATTGCGGTTTCGTAATTGGCTAGGAGAGGAAAATTATTTTTCGCTGTTGCGTTATTAATTATCAAACCAGAATTTATTTGCTGTTGGTAATAGCTTTGATACTATGACAATGTATTTATAATTCGATTTTGCTTTAAAATGTATCATCAGGTTTTGCTCTCGCGCGCGAGAACCCCGGGTCCGCCTTGACCTCATCCAGATCCGGGATTCATGATTTGTGAAAACAAAGCTAGATCTAGCCGAAAGTGCTAAGATGGCAACCCTGCAGGCCCGCAGCCCGCGGTGAATGGCGCGTCGTTAGGATAATCCGGTTCGGGCATTCGGGCATTCGAGCATTCGGGTATTCGGGAGTTGCAGTGTGCATTCTGCGAGCGCCGCGTCGAGCGGAATTTGTATGCAAATTGAAAATGCCATTAGATCAGCAAACATCTGCGTCGGAAACGCATCGGGAATCATTATCGCGGGCCGGTTGCATCGAAGCCGAGGTGTGCGAGAGTTCGTGTACATTACGATCTAACGACAGCGATGTCGGGATTTGACATTCATAGCGTCCAGTAGAGCGAGTAGATAATCACGGAAAACATTCAAAGTACGATTCTGCAGAATGTTACAAACGGTTCTGCATTTTTGCTACCTGCAACCCCTGGATTCAATACACGTAATGAATCCACAGAGCAAACAAAAAATTTACCAGTCTCAGACATGAAAGTAACTTTCTAATCTTTTAGATTGAATCGTAGATGTTATGGGCCATCAGGGTTGTCGCGAATGGGACCAGCATTATTGGGGAGAATAATATTGGCTAATTAATCCAAACACTCAACCGCTCGTTTGTCAGTGCGTAAAATAAAAAGTACCTAAGTATCGCACCAACCTACATTGACAGGTGTGGTAAAAGGCTAGGTCTGATGTCTTGGGGGCACATTAATCTCCTTAAACTAGAAAATGGGCAGCAGCATTTTCCACAGAGAAATTTCTAGACTGCGATCTCCGAACTGCTGCCTACGCACCGAGAAAGCCGATGATGTGGATGGAAATGGATAAACGGAGCCAACCCACTAACATAGGTAAGTAGATACACAATAATACACACCTCCTTAAACTGTTTTCTGTTGAGTAGATAGGTATAATTTTTAAGACCGATACCGAAACAAAAATATTTACTTATAGAAAAAAAAACAGACACATACAAAAAAAAACTTAACATCGTTACCTGTGCCAAGTGGAGAGTGCAATGCCACTCGCCATATACCACTCCAGACGCCGCCTGTACCGTTGGTTTTCAGTGGAGGGAGGGGCAGATTCCGCTAATCTGTTATGGCTTAATTATTGTAGATATACCTGCATAGCTAAGCAATCTGTTTGCCAGTAATTTTTCGCCGGATCAGCGCAGTTTTTCATCGTCTCGGCTGCAACCCGATTAGCGCGGGATCCACCGGCGGCAGCAATTACCAGACTGATTGCGTTTACCTAATTACGCTGCACTGGGGACTTGCAGGAATAAAACTTGAGTGGCTAGGAGTCTCGGATAAAAATGATTAAAAAAAAAAAATTGTTCTGTGGTAAGTACTTAGTTGTGTTTTCTCGTGTAATAAACAGAGGAAATGGACATTTTTCACCTTTAGGTTCATAATTATCCACTATATCAACACTGTACACTGTATCAGAATGTCCACTTTATCAAAATGTCCAAACTTAATCGTAAGATAATGGTTGATGATATGATAATGTATTGAATGATAATGGATAGACAGACGGACAGACACTACCATCATAGCCCATATCAGTCCACTGCAGAACTTAGGGCCTCTCCCACGAAAGGGGAGGTTATTGCCATAATCCTCACGCTCGCGCGCGGGCTGGAGATCGCAATGTTATAAATATAACAATGGCTGGTAAACTTTAGAAAATGAAACAAATCGGTTTACCTACATTTATTCAAATTATTAAAAACGTAATAAGCAACTCGGAAACTATTAATCCAAGAACACTAGTTAGACAACTCCAATATTAGAAAGAAGTAGCCGCCATTTTGAAACTTATTATTATTATTTGAGAAATTAATTAAATATGTCTTGGCGTCGGTCAATCCGTTACTTTCCAAGCCTTTGCAATAATATACTGTAACAACGAACCAAATGTTTAGAATTTCTCACCATTACCAGTGGCATAAATGAAAACTACCCATACTTTATTGAAACAGCACAAATATGCAACAAAAAAACATTGATCCCTATATACCCCTGTATACTATATGTATAAATAACATAATGTAATGATAAAATTTGAATTTGAAATATTTTGACATATTACCATGTAATGAAAGTTATGGGTCAATCGGCCTGAAATAAATGATTTTTATTTTATTTTATTTATTTATTTATATAATTCAGTAAAATATTTTTAACGTTATTACATTCAAAATGCAATAAAATTATATGATTTTATTTCATTTTAAATGTAATAATTTTAATCACTATTTCATGATTTTAAATAATCCACCATCTGGGTTATTTTTTTTTATCTGTTTACATTTTTTATCTTTAATTCGATCTCATGCCTTAGATCTTTTGCCTCGAAAACATTAGTCGCCTTGTACGACACCCATGAGTGTAAGAGGTGGGTGGTATTCTACTCTGCCGGACACCATACGGCTAACTGACAGACAGCGTAGGCTTAATAACTTGGTTACTTTTCCACTTATTCTATTAAATTCCATATAAAATACGTAAACGGGGGCTTCACTCGCATTGAACTCTTTTATAAGTACGTTTAAAGTCATAATTTTAATGACTGTATCAATTCACTACATATTACAAAAAAAGTCCCACGCCGCGTGTTAAGCGATAAGCTCAAAAACTACTGAACGAATTATACGCAGTTTTCACCAATAGAGAAGAGTGATTCATGAGAAAGATTTAGGTGTGTAATTTGTTAAGGGTACTACACCTGTGCAGCCGGGTCGTTAGTATATGTATATATTTATCTTTGTAAGTAAGTACCTAAGTATAACAATAAGACTAATTTCAGTACTGTATTGTATCAAAAAATAAATGTGATATCTCGATTATAACATGTTTTCCTGATGTTTCAATCTGTTTTTATTCTGATATGGTTGTATCCTGATATGTTAATAAAGATTATTATTATTATTATTATAATGCTTAACCATTTAACCACGCTCTAAGAAAGGGCAATAGAAAACTCACACATAAATACTGTACGAATAATTACATTCATATACAAGACATCAACGGGGGCGTCACACGCGTTGATCTAATTTTTTTTTGAAATACATTTGTGAATGTTTCATGTGGTTATAAGATAGGCAGCCTGTCTTCCGAATCTACGAATGTTGAGGTGTTGAAGCTCTAACTAACAGATATAGAAGAATTATCTAACTAACAGATATAGAAGAATTATCTAACTAACAGATTTATGATTTTTTTTAATGTCGCGTCTTTTTAATAATTGATAACGCTAGGCTAGACGCTAGCTAAAAGTTACTAAATTATACCATCGGCGTTGGCGCTGATCTTTACTATACAGTCTTCTATCCCCAACTGTTCCTCAAGTCCCCGACCCTGGTGCCGCTGGTCCGGGCGGCGCGTTCGCTGTAGACGACGGCAGAGTCCAGCCGCCACTGGAACTCCTAGTCCCCCGCGCGGGCCGTCGAAGTCATTTGAAGGTAGTTTTTTGTATGTTTCATTGATGGTCGTTTCGATGGGCTAGAGATTGCGTTTGTCGGACAATTCGGCCTGGTGGACTTTTCTGAACAGTGGACGTAGGTATCGGTAAAGTGGACCTTTTTTACCACTAAGGTGGCGAACAAGCTTACGGCCTGCCTGATAATAAACAGTCACCGCAGCCTTAGGACGTTTGGCACCACCCTCGCGTTGTCGACCCCGTAAAAACCCTTTCACCCCCTTTCTTGAAGAAATCTTTTTTAAAGTAGACGTTTTGATATAGTGGACATTTTCATGCAATGGAATCCGTTATTTAGATTGGCAGTGGACCATGGGATCCTAAAGGATATCCTGTCTGGGAACCCTAGTAAGTAGCCTCTAATATTTTTTTGGTGGCCGTGTGATGTCTGGCAGAGTAAAATAGCACAAATCCCTCACACACAGCGTACGAGCGCTTACCCGTCTTAGGCGGGCCACCTGGGAATTCATAGTTTTGGCTTCGAAGAACGTTTTAAAATCAGGAATTCGAAGCGTAGGAGACTTCCATGAGATTGACAGACGACGTGTCTATGAAGTGGCGATCCGATGAATGCAAATATTCTACTAAGCCGTTCGTCATACAGGCCAGAGACCTCGTCAGGGGCAATTGCCGATTACCTCGGCAACTTCGCCTATAATAATCATCTCGGCGTTAATATCACGGTTGTGCTCTCGCGCACGAGGGCCCGGGGTCCGCCGTGACCATGATCTAGGATTTGGCTGATCAGGTAATTACAGTGAAGCGAACTGCCATCTGACCTCCATGACGCTGCTACCAGGGGAACCTAGCCAGATTAGATCATGATTGTGTACACATTCAGTCGCCTGAATGTGCAGGTTTCATCAAGATGTTTTCCATCACCGTAAGAGCATCGGTTAGTATTGAACTAATGTATATAACTCAGAAAACAGTCATTGGTATATGGCCGCAGCGGGATTCGAGCCCGGTAACTCTCGCTTACGAGTCGGATCACTAACTAAAAATGTATATGCAACGCAGTGATGAGCAGACAGCACCCGATCTTCTGTATATAAAATTTTACCTCTATGCACCCGATGGTAAGCAGTAACTGTCGCCCATAAATAACATCTACAATATATGGATTGAGGTTGCAGGTGCGTTGTTGCTGAGGACTAAGATGAAATGCCTCATGCATGTAAAAAACCTTATCCTTCAAACCGGAACACAACAAGCATTGTTGCTTGGCGGCACAAATAGATAAAGCGGTGGTACACACTCAAGTGGACTCCTCAGGCTTGACAGAGTCCTACCATCTGATAAAATACCCACTAATACTCACTAATACCCACCTTCTATCACCTGGGTGAATCGTTGGAGCTTGCCGGCCTTGCTCGTCAAATCTAGAACGGCTCCTGCACCCCTGCATTCCGGTTCCACCTTCCCCTCCTTGTCTATTTCGTCGCCCTCCGACATGCAGAGTAGGGAGTGTATGCGAGAGAGTTCTTGCAAGTTTTGAGGATGGACTTCTGATAGATATTGCACCAGAGCTTACCAGAATAAAATAAAATTGGAAAATCATGCAAACGAAAACAGGGGTTTTAAGAAAAAAAGAGAGCGGGTATTAACTATTTTAACTAACGCCGCCAGCATTCTGGGAACGCCCGCTTAGCTGCGATCTAGATATACGTCGTCTGTTCAAAAAGTATCGCGAATTTTCTCCTATGTAATATTATTTGTAACATTTTTTTAGTTTTATGGTAGTTTTAAATTTATACATATTTTAGTGTAACTATATACATAATTAACTGTATCTTTTTTATAAATTATGTATTAAGTAAGATAAATACAAAATGGAAAATTTAGAGAATTAAACTATTTCTAACTTAAATTTTGCGAACGGAAAGATTGCTACCAGAAAAAAAAGGGGAAAATATCGGCATACACGTCCCCACGAGATGGACGGCTGTGATGGATGGATGGCGATCTTATACAGTTCGTAAGGAGCTGATGGATGCGGTGCAAAGCCAGACGGTATGAACGCATGGTAGGTATGTCAAACACGCAGTCGTCAAGCGGCCGAGATGATAATGATTTGAGGGATTTGGAAGACTGGCTACTAAAGGAAACTCATGTCAAGTCATCTCAATATAAGTAAGACTCACTTGTAAGATAGACTGGCTTGACGTTTTCCATTCGGACGTCCAGAGTAGAGTTTAGAGCGGCTTGCACCAAATTCCTAAACGCATTTAAACAAAAAACTTAATACAAAAAAAACGTTAAACGCCAATTTAAAACTTGTTTAAGAATTTGGTGCTGCCCTAAAAGATAATAATTTTTGCATCGATTACGAATTGGTTTCACAAGCGTACACCCCGCCCCCGGAATGCAATCCCGGAGTGCCTGATATCCGTTCAATCCATCCGTCGCACGTCACCAAACATCCGCAAACCGCCAATAGATACCGGACCGATCGCAATCACCACTCTGCACTAATTAAATCCCGATCAGTCATCCGCAATCAATGGTACATTAGGCCCGTTTCGAAACCCCCTTTATAACTTCACGTATCAAACTGCGCGTGTCTACACACAGCGTGCCCCAGAACTATGCGATTGGGAATTAGTTCTGAATTAGTGCTATCGAAACCAGTTTCAATTTAGACATTCTGCCATCGCACCATCTAGATGCCTGGCAACCAACTAACGTGCGGGCATCGCGAGCCTTTTTACCACGCACGTGTAAGTTGTGGAATGAGTTCCCGAAGTCTTTCCTCTGCACTACAACATGGGGTTCTCCAAAAAGCATGTCTACAGGTACCTCATCGGCCGGCACCGCACTGCTCACCTTAGATAGCAGATATCCTGGACGACAGTGGCCACTTTCCATCGTATGAAGCGTCTATCCGTGTGCCTCCCTAGCCAAAAATAAATTTAAAAAAAACTTTCACGTTTCATACATTTTTGGTTAAGGACGGCCATATAATTATTACTTTCCGACAGAGCAAACAATTCCTAGCCATTTTTTTACTAAGACGGCAAATCTATACGCCCAACGGTTAAAATAACGTTATCAATGAGTAGATACTGCATGCCCAGGGTATATGATATCTTTTGTTCCGTCAAAATGGAAAAAGGACATTGGTGTCAACCTCCAGCCAGCGAAATACTTTGTATTTATAGGTCACAGGAACTGCAAATGGGTGTCAAGTTCGACTCAATCCATGAGTGAAAACGGTGTTCTAGCGTATTTAAAAATAATAAGGTTCCTCGCACCTCGTCTCAGGGATCACATCAAACAAACCAATTTAAACAAATATAGGATTATATTCAGTGAAACATTCAAATCCAACACAACAAACGCCCGGACAGCTCCGTCAGCGAAGCGCGCCCAGAGCCGCGGCGTCGCACATGGTATTTCAATTGGCTCGTCATAAAATAAGGTAAACTCTATAATCCCATTTGCAATTTTTCTTCGTATAATCACTAAGTCACTATTTCGCTATGTCGCCATACACCTCGAACCTTGTTATTGGGAGCAGCGCGGCAAGGCGCGCGGAGAAACGGGTTAGAATTCTTCAAACACTAAAAATGTCTTAAAACATCTAAGGCATCTTTACGAAAACTTACTGTATTTTTTTTCTTAATTTATTACATCATATATATATATACATAATTTCGACATAATCATTTATTAATAACGTAACATTTCTCTGGCAGGTCAAGTATAAAAATTATAATAGTAGGTACCAGTAACTTACACTTCTTGTTGGGGGGAGCTGTGGACCGCGGCCCTGCATTGCTACTTCGAGCTAAGTAGGTGTGTTCCAGCGAAATGATAGCGAGACGGGAGGGGGTGGGGCGATGTTTATTAGGTTTACATTGCGACTTTTGTAAAATTACACATAGGAATTTCGCAAAATGTCTTTATACAAATGACACAATTCCCCATAACGTAAAACGCCACATTAGCTAAATACAGTTTATATTTCTGTGAATAGAGCTATATATACACAGGTAAATGGTCTAGGTAGCGATTGATAGACATAGCTGATTCGGATGCGAGAGCCTACGGCTTACGACGCGCTTGAACGCTCAGAGTATGAGACACAGCTTAATGGAAGGAGATATGGTGCATTGCTACGGGCAAATCTTTCACTCCTACCGCTGCAATGCTGATTTAGCCAGAACCTAGAAGGCATTTATCGAATGTGACATTTTGAGACAGTTCCTATTGGCGCGTGTGATAATTCGAGAAATCATTTTGGCCAATGTGTCAATTTGAGAAAGGACATTTTGCGGATGTTTTTTTGTGGAAAAACATTTCGCAAATATGTCATTTTTAGATAAGACATTTCGCGAATATTTTGTTTTGAGATAAGACATTTTGTCATTTCGGGTCAATATCTTTTCTGGGCATCGTGCGTCAAATCCGACGTCACGATTATCAATTGCCCAGCTTGATGGATAGTGACGTCACGTCAGACTGCATCCCCTTGCCCCTCACTCCGCAGGCGTCAACAGAGTTGAGCTTTACTCTTGGTGAGTGGCGGTCGAGCTTGGCGATTCGGCTTTCCAGTGACACTCCCTACGATTCCCCGCGAAACAGAGATTACACTGGCATTTCGACACTAATCCTTCTATAAAAAAAATTAATTTATTAAAAAGCACAATCCTACACGATTTCTCTCCATTGGACAGTGCATTTAGCTATATACAAGCCTCGCTCCCTCGGCCCTCGATCACAATACGACAGATATCCGAAGAGAACCCGAACCCGCCCCTTCGCTTACGTTAGTAACACATAACAAGGAAACTATAAGATAGTAAACATACAACAGTTTGATAATTAAAACTTGAACTGCTAGATAGAATCATAAAAGAATCGTAGATAAAACGCGGCGTTAGACACACGACAAGGTAAGCACAATAATTGATAAATAATGAAACTCATTTAAAAACATTATTTGATAAAAAAAAATGCACATGGGCCGATCATCATATACATTGGAGGCACGTTATTCTATCGTTAATTATTATAAAAACATTCTTGGCATACCAAAATTAGCTAACTTCATGATAAATTCGCGTATAATTCATTGCTTATATCTTCAGTGTTGCCGAATCACCAAACGGTTCGCCCGAATTTGCGGGAGCGTACGAATATTCAATTACACAGCAACATTGAACTCGTCACGGACTTCGCATGCGCACGCGACGGTCGTCAAAACAGGATACGCTAAGGCGACAAAACAAATTGACAACGGTTCCCAAGAAACTAATCGGACACCAAAACTTTACAAAATAAATTACTACAATACAATACCTCTAAGTGTAATTATTAAGTCGTTATTCTTACACATCACAAAGTTAACTGGCTCCTCGAGTCAAACTTGCAGGCAGGAAGCTACACTTTTATAAATCGCTTTAATAGTTTTACAAAAAAATATCGTATTTCATAGGGATTAGTGGCAAGTCGTCATACACGCAACTCGTGGCGTTCCCAACTCGTCATTTTCGCATCTAGTCATTTTCGCAGCTCGTCTTTTTCGCAATTGGTCACACAAACCTAAGCACTATATTTGTTGTTCGACTGAAATGGAAGAAACGCACGCTCAAGGTTCATGTAACGGATTGCGAAACTGACGAGTCGACCAAACGACCAGTTGCGACAATGACGAGTTGCGCTTGCGCGACGACTCGCTACTAATAATCTTTTTAGTATCTAAATTTTCAACATCCTAGCGGAGCTATTTTACTGCGTCATAACTCATTATACATCGAAAACGGTAAGGTATTGCTATATTGGTGTTCGGTGTGTGGGTAAGGCTATGGGCCAGGCCCCGGGGAAGGGTCTCAGTTGTAGATTTTGATTGCTTTCTCGAGGTAATTGACGCGCGAGCGCTTCGGCGTCTTGTTGATGTGTTCCAGCCCCAGCCACGGCCGCCCCGTCGCGTCTGTGGGGAAAGCTGGGGTCAGTAGTGATATGGTTTGCTAACGTGCTCAAAAGTGTGTTTCAAAAATAAATGGCAAAAGCAAAAAAAGGGTTCTCGTGATTTCAAAATTACTAAGTACTACTCGCAATATCATCATCATCATCATCATCATCATCATCACAGCCCATAACAGTCCACTGCAGGACTAAGGTAATCTCCCACGAAAGGGGAGGTTATTGCGATAATCTCCATGCTTGGCCGGCGGGTTGGAGATCGCAGTGTTATAATTATAACAATGGAAAACGCTGCTGCCCATTTTCCAACCTACGGGGACTAGATCTTTTACCCAAAAACATTAGTCTCCTTGTACTCTCAATATAATTACAAATAATGTCATGGAGTCCTGATAAATGGGGAAATAAATGGAAAATAAAATATAATGAAATAGAAGATATTGAAAATATGAACTTACTTGCGTTACTGTTTGGCCTGAACTCGAAGTCGAATATGTTGACTGTCGCTCCTTCACTTATGTAGTTAGGTCTACCATTTGCAACTATAGCGAAATTGTACTGTAACAAAAACACAAATAATTAATATCACTTTGCTAGAACAACACAACAATATCCTAAAATGTGAGGAGAAGGTCGGTGTTTTTCTTTGATTCGCAAAAAGATTTATTGGAATTTTGCAAAATGTTCAATTTTCAAAATGACCTACACTCCCAAAACACCACATTAGCAAAATGTCACATCTATTACGCTGGCAAAAGGAAGCTAGTTGGTAGATGTGATATGGCATTTTGCTAATGTGGCATTTTGCGTCAATATGTCCCATGGTGTGAATTCACATCTGTTATTTAGTTTTGACGTATTGACAAGTCTATTTTTCGGTGCGGTTAGTATTTTGGTTTGGAGACACTTAGGGATACTTTACCAAGCGAAGTGTAGGCGGTCAGTCCAACCCCAGCTAGCGAATTTCACGTGAACTAAAAGTCACATGCAAAAGCTACTGTACCCTAAATCAGGGGCTTCTCCAGGAGGCTATGGGGGCTCGTCAGCTTGGCGTGCACCTGCTCGTGGAAACGCTAGGGCTGGGGGGGACTGTGGGGGCTGTGGGGGGCTGTGGGGGGCTGTGGGGGGCTGTGGGGGGGCTGTGGGGGGCTGCGATGGGCTCGTGGGGGCTGGGGGGCCGGGACGCTCTCACCTTCTCCCACTCCTTGTCGGGCACGTCGAGCTTCTTCTGCAGGCGCTCCTTGACGGCGGCGTAGGGCTCGTGGTGCTTGACGCGCGCGTAGAACGGCACGCCGAACGTCGCGTACACCTGCTTGTGGAAGTGCGCGCACGGCACCAGCGCCTCCTCGTCCTACGGGCAGGAGCAGCGGTTCAGTTGTGCCCGTCCGAGCGCTCGCAGCCATCGTTGTGACGGCGACAGTCACAGCACAGTCGGTGACAGTCATGATCAGTCGTCCCCAGGGTAACAATCGGCCGTCGTCATGCTCAAAGTCGGTTGCTGTCACAGTCAAAGTCGTCGGGCACAGTCACAACACAGTCGATCGCAGTCATAGTCAAAGACATCGTCACGGTCAGTCGGTCACCGCCATAGTCAATATCGTCGTCAGGGTCATAATCAAATCAAATAAGATCAATCAGTTTATTCAGTTTTTTTAGTCGCGGAGAACTTTATTTTAGAGAATTGAAATAAAACAAAGAAAAAAGTATGTAGTATCAGTGAAACTAGCTTTATCGGAAAGCCATTATATGGCATTTATTATCTATATTATCTAAGAGAAGTAGGTACCAGCGATAAATCCCGTTCGAATTAGAGCTGCTCGACAAAGAAACTACCTCCATCTTCCAGAATACCGCAGCCAACGAATACTATTTTAAATAGCGTTGTGTTCCTGAGTAAGATTTCCAGACCTCCATGGGATGGGGAAACGTGGGTTTCATAGTGGAAGGGCCAGCATTTGTGTAGCTATGTGTAACGGGGTTCCAGAGGTGGGCAATGAATTAGTGATACCCCGGTGTTGCTAATGTCGATAGGTAGCGGTTACCACGCACCGCTTGCCTGTTTTGTCTGCCGTAAACATCAAAATCCTACTATTTCCTACTAATATTATAAATGCAAAGTCTGTAAGGATATTTGTTACTCCTTCAGGCAAAACCTACTGAACGGATTCTATTGAAATTGAGCAGTAATGTTGCTTACAGTCCAGAATAGCACATACGCCATAATTTATGTCGAAATTCTATGTAGTTCCAGCGGGAACGGGTCTAAAACATTATAACCGAATTTTACGCTGACAAGGTCCTAAGCAAAAGCTAGTAATATAAAATGTCTGTCTTACCGTCAAATGTAGCTCGTCCCTCGGGATCTCCTCTATCCGGTAAAGCCGCGGCGGCGACATGATAACCTGATGGAAATATTGATTCGTTTCATTAAGAACTCATATACATGTTTACCACTTAAGTGGTATAAAAAACAGGTCTCGCATCTCTGGAGCACAATCCAGTGCATTCCGGTAGCATCAGGCGTTAGACCTATCATATATCAAGGGGTAGGACTCTGTCAAGCCTGAAGAGTCAGCATGGGTGAGTACCACCGCCTAATCTATTTCTACCGTCAAATGCTTGCATTGTTGTGTTCCGGTTTGAAGGATAAGGTAGCCAGCGCAATTACAGGCATAAAGCATTTCATCTTAGTCCTCTCAGCGACGACGCACCAGCGGCTCTGCCTGCAAATGCGTGAATCTTAGATGTTATGAGCGATAAAAAATCCTCATTACATAGCCACTACTTACCTGGTCGAGGGTCAGATCCGCGTCAGGCCCGGGCAATAGCTTGTGGCACGACACCTCCACGATCCTTAACCTGACACGAGAGAAAGAGAATCATATATTACCATTTTCATAAAGAAAGAAAAAAGATATTGAACGATCATCTTTGGCGTTGATGTCCCGGTTGTGCTCCCGCGCACGATGGCCCGGGGTCTACCCTGATCATGATCTAGGATTTGACAGATCAGGTTATTACAATTAAGCTGCCACCTGACCTCCGTAACACTGTTAACAGGGTAACCTGACCAGATTGGATCATGGTTACACATTCAGTCGCCTGAATGTGCAGGTGTTATCACGATGTTTTCGCTCACCGTAAGAGCGAAAGAGGTTAGTGTTCAACTAATGTACATAACTCAGAAAAGAGTCATTGGTATGTACCGCCATGTGGCGGCAGTGGGATTCGAACCCGGTACCTCTCGCTTGGGAGTCGGATACCCGTATCACGAGGCCACCGACGCTCTTTCATCATTTAAAAGTCTTCATCAAATTCACCTTCAAACACGCATTTAATAGCTCTTCTTGAACGCTATGTCAACAAATCCTACCATTAATCATTCATTCAACCATCACCATCATCATTCATCAACCACCAACCACCACGAAGTCATTAGAACCTACTTAACTTACTTGGCAAAGATTCTTACTTACAAAAGAATACTATTTGAAATAACGTACCTGCCAGAGCCGTCCGGGGACATTTCTACAACTTTAGCTGCCTCTTCTAATATGTCGGACACTTTACCGCCCTTATTTGGATATAAAATTAACTCTTTGTCTTCTTTGTAATTTGGACCGACCTGAAACAATGATGATCAGTATTAATTTTTTAGGACAACAATTTGGGTGTAGCTTTTTCCTTCATCACCACAGTAGCGGAGTGGTGCTCGGACGGACAGATAAATTTTAGTTTCTATTGTAAGTACAAAAGCATAAGTGCATTCCCACTTCCACCCCGTCCCCACGGGGTGTCGCATCCGATGAAACCTGAAAGGCCCTTTCGGCTACAAGTGCTCCCAGGGGGTGTTTAGCACGTATGCGCCTAGGTCTTTTTTTTGGCGAGCCGTGCATAACCAGCTGGCCGGCCGGCTGGTACTCATGAGAGTTCACCTCCTCCCTCCCAACCGCTATACCGAAGGGTGCCAATTTCCTTTGCGTTGGGAGCAAATAAGAAAAAAATATTACCACTTCATCTTTAGACAAAATCAGTTTGATATAAGAAGGGAACATTAGCTGTCCTTTACGCTTAAAGGACTCGTCCTTTACCCCCAAGGTATTTTTTATGTAATAAGAAAATAATTAATTCATGAATGTTATAAAAATCGTTTAACAACTGCACCGTAGTGCAAAGGAATATGATTCTTAAGGTGGTCATGCATTTTTGTTCTTGCACTTCACATCTGAGTGTTTGTATATGCCCATGGCATCCAGAACATTATGGGGCACACCACCACTGTGGCAGTCACCTGCTGGACTCGGAAGACTTTTCTACATTATTTGAAGATATGGTCATAATCACCTCGCTTGGCGCCTGCCAAGAGGGGTTGGAGATTGCAGCGAAATAAATATACAACAGAAATGTTACCCATTGCCAGGTCTATGAAAGGACTTATGCGCTTATTACATTTGACTAAATTCAGTAGCCTAAATTCAGAAGCAAAAAATGTGAGAGCAAATCAAAGTGGAATGTGTTGCTCATAAAATAAGGTCCATTTTTGTATCACGGCTTTTGAAAAGCGGAGCGATACGTAACGTCATATAAGTGATTAAAAAATGGACCTTATCCTATGAGCAATACACTCCACTTTTATTTGCTTTCACGCTTTTTGTTTCTGAATTTAGGCTACTGAATTAAGCCAGGTGTAATAAGCGCATTAGCTGGTGTGCTTTATCTAGGCAAACCGGCGCGATTGCGAATCGGGAGTATCAGTAGCGCAGCGGACACAGCCCGTGTTACCTTACGGCGTTTCACACACCTACGCGACCTTGACATTTCACTAAACAAACGAGCTTCGCAGTTCACGCCACAGGCACGAAGGTATAGACGCTCCAGATTCACGTCGCGGTCGAGCAGCGTCGCTGACGCACTGGTTGAGTCGGATCTTTAGTCCTCTTGTACAGACATCAGAGAACCCGCCCAGCTACACAGCAACCGGATCCCGGACCTCTTAACTAACTGACGCAAACTCGACTCACCCATAAACATTTGAACTGCTTCTTGTTGTCCAGCTCGTTAACCTTGATCGACAGTATCTGGTAGAACAGCTTCTTCGGGCACTTGGGCTTGCAGTAGACCAGCAGGTCCTTCAGGATGCCCTCGTACGTGCAGCGCAGGGGCAGCCCCGGGGTGTCCTTGTAACTGCAACGGGTGGACATCAACGTATCAATGGTTAGCTAGCGGGGATTGCAGCGGCTCTATATCCTCTTTTTTTTTAGGAAAAAGAGACTCGTTTTGAGGAAATAGAGGCTATCCTCCTAAGAGCAGCTTTTCTCGTTTAGAGGCTTATTGTATTGTCTGGATAGCATTTAGCAAACACAACATGTTATTGGAATGAAAAATGGATATTGATAATGTGGGTGTGTATCCGTTAAACTTAGAAATTGCGATTTTGTAGTGAACGAGTGTGTTGTGTAATAAATAGCCAGGTAGACACAGATAAACCCATCCGGGTTTTGTGTCAATTAGTGTTAAGAAACAAAATGTACATTGAATTAAATAAATAAATAAAAAATAAAAAAAATTAGAAAATAGATGTTCGAAAATCACAAAATCGCTTCATCTTTAAAAAGCTAGTAAATAAATTATTTATAGAGAAAAGGCCTAACAGTTAATAGTATGTGTTGATATAGTATTTGCATCTATAGTATTTATGATAGGTATATTATTTGTATCGTATTGTATTTATTGTAGGGATATGGTATATAATATTTTATTTATTACCTCACTTTCTCGTTATTAGTATTTGCTATTTAGTTAATTAAGTATACTTGCTCTCTGTTCCGCTTTTGGCACCTACTCACTCACTTTACGCCTACTGGTTGTCTGGTAGACAAAGCTGGCTTTAAGTCCGCCAATTGTAATAATTTTAGTGCAATAAATTTTTTAAATAAAAATAAAATAAAATAATAAGAACCCATTAGCTGAATCATAGTAATAAAAGGAAAAGTACAAGACAGTAACATGTTTGAGATTCAATCTATGCGCGCGAAGTTAAATAATACGTTGCGCACTGATACAAGCCGCGCGATGTACAGCGCAAGAGCATAAGTGCCTTACAAGAAAATGTTCCATTGTCGCTACGCCAGCATTCACGGTATTTGGTGCAATCTTTAGTCATAATAAGTTTGCTAAAAGAAGAGAGCTATAGCTGTCCGTTATGCCCAAAGGACTCGTCCTTTACCCCCCAGGACATAAATTACTATTTTATTAATATTTACGTAATAAATAAAAGCTTAATTCATTAATGCTATAAAAACATGAATATTATTCTTAAGGTGCACTAAGCTCTTGCACTGTACCTTATTCGGAATTATCCTACTTTGCTTTCTTTTTACTATGGCGTTTCAGTGGCATAGAACATCACTTTCTAATCGACAATATCGAATCACTATATGTAATAACTGAGCGAACAACCACACGGGCTGTTTTACACAATGTTTCTTATACTTACTTTTGACACTTGAAGAACTGTATGAGGTAGGGGTCGACGTTGAGCCGCTGCCCCACCGCGCGCGCCATCTGGTCGTAGCGCATCTGCTTCGACAGCTCCATCGTGAACCTGCCCATCGTCACCATTATCACCATCATCATCATCATCTTACAAATCAAGGTGCATTCAAGTTGAATTGACAATACAGCCCAATAACAGTCCACTGCAGTTTTCCACAAGGGAAAACATCGTGAGAAAACTTGCACGTTCAAGCGACACAATGTGTAACAGTGTAATATATAGAGGGATTACTTTCTCCTTTAGTACAGGGTAACCTAGTTTAGGAGACAGGAAATCAATATGTGGCTAATACATTTCTTTTATTGTGCATGAATTGTTTTATACACACATAGTAATTAAGAGATTTATTGTACTGTTATTTTGTGTTGTTTTTATATTATTTGGCTAATAAATATTATTATTATATAACGAAATACTATAGGTCCACATGGCACACTTATGACACCCTTCTTCTTAATCAGAGGTTATCTTTAACCTCTGACGAAAAAATAATAGGTTTCACGTGGGTATCTGTGGCTCTGTGGCGGTGGCATCGTAGCTCCCGAACCGAGGCAGCGATCTGGATGTGGTTCCATTTATTACAAAGTCAGTTTAATCACGATGGTTCTTAACTTTGTTTCATTAAAATCGTTTCGGTAGTTTACAAAAAATATTTGAATTAATGTAAAATTTGTCGAAGATCATCCGACATTTTTTCTCGGTTAGGCTGTTAACGTTTTACGTGGGTTGAAAAATATAAATAACGATACCGATGATGCCATTAGGAACGATCTATGGGTACCATAATAATTGTTAATCCTTTGTGTGTTATCAAATATATCGATTTACCTTTTTTACTAGATTTTTTTGGTATAGTCGTGTCGTAGCGTCTTTGATGTAATAAAACCTTTTTGTTTTATTCTTTTCCATTCTATTCTACATACACTGCAAGTAATTCTAAACGTTCACAATGCAGCAGCGGCACCGCCGATCTCCAATAGCATGACACCACCGTCTAGAACGACGTCACCGAATATCCGAACGTTGTGACGTCATTCCAGAGGGATGGGATCATGCGATTGGAGATCGGCGGTACCATACACAGTCCGCACACTCACCCGGGATCGTTGGGCAGCGCCTTATCCACGAACTGCACCTCCACCTTGTAGAATATATACTTGAAGTAGTCCTGGCAGGTCGGCAGCTCGAGCTCCTCCACCGCATCGGGCCGTTCGCGCTCGCCCGAGCGCTCGCCCGCGCGCTCCCCGGAGCGCTCGCGCTCGGCCCGCGGCGCGCGCTCGAACACGATTATGTCGCCGTCCATCAGCTCGTCCAATACCTGGACACGTGCACGCGACTCAGGTTCGTGGGGCGGGGGCCCGGGGCAGGGGGCAAGGGGCCGACCCGCCTCACAGCGAGACGGTTAGATTCAAATTCATGTAACATAGGTGTGTATAACTTAGTTGTTATAAAATTGGTTGTCTCTCTATGTCTAGCCTTATTCTGGGCATGCAAAAATTTAATAAAAGCGATGAGCTATTTAGGAGAGCGATGGGAGGGCGTCCCGAATACGCCTTCGGTATACGATATACGTTAGGTATCGATTCATGGCTCCGGGGTCGTACTGACGATCTCTGATAGTACGCAGCCATCTTGATTCATCACCATCACAGCCCGTAACAGTCCACTGCAGGACAAGGGCTTCTCCCACGAAAGGGGAGGTTAATGCCATAATCTCCACGCTTGGCAGGCGGGTTGGAGATCGCAGTGTTTAAATGGAAAATGGAAAATGCTGCTGCCCTTCTGCTTTACAACATTCCAATCTACCGGCTCTAAAATGTAACAAGTGTAGCAAGTGACGTGAAGTGAGTGTAAAGTGTAAAGGATGACTCAAGCTACACCGAGCCGGGTCCCAGCCGATATATTTGCTCATGCATGGACATGCTCATGCCATGCCGAGGCAGCCGAGTTGTCATTGCTCGGCCGCCATAGAAACTCGGCTCGGCCCCGGAACGGTGTGACGCGAGTCATCCTTCATACGAAGTCCTATAGACTTACTAGACAGACATCGTTGAAATACGACATAGAAATAGCTAGGTAAGCCAGCATGAGGACACTTGAATGGATTCATTTCCACAACTAATTTAACCTTCGCACTTATTTCTCGAGCAAAAATGAAGCACAGGAAAAGGCAGCAGTAAATAATACCTTTTCAAGAGGGTCGTTGTAGTTGTTGATTTTCTCCACAAAGTCCGGCTTGATCTCTTCGTAGAGCACGAGCGGCGTGTCGAGCGGGAAACCTTTAAGGGACAAACAATAATTATTAATTAAAGTTGTTTGGTATTGTATGATATACCATCACGGAACTATCCCTGGACGGCGTGGCCAAAGACTTACTCAGAAGCATACATCCAAATTTAGCTTATTTATCAGCTATTCAATCGTGAGATGGGGCAAGCCTATCGCTTTATTTTTATGGGTCAGCAATTGAGGTGTGGAGCGGTCGGCTATCCTCAAACAACGTAGCTATTCTAAAATCAGGTTTTTTGGCACAGGTTACATTAGCCCACGTATGTAACGTATGTTAGCGATATAATTCACAAGCAGTCTTACGGATTCAACAATGACCAGGTATGTTAAAAAATATCTTATTTAAGTTTTGGATTAAATGTCATGTAAATAATTACTCTCTACGTTTAGATTTATAAATAAACAATCATTGTAATTGGGTTTTAGTAGCATTTACTTAACTAAACTCCAATTAATTGGGTGCCAATGACTGATCTTTTTATTGTACTAACGTCTAATTCATTGGCACCTGCGCCAATGACTAAAAATTGATTTTTTTTATTGTTGCTTTATGTTTTAACAATTTCAGAAATTAAAAGTACAATCTAATTAAATTATAGTTTTGAAATACAAATAATCACCTGGCAACGAATTCTTAGCACTGCCAATCATTATATTAAAAGGGGTGTCAATCACTATATACTGATGTTGTACCACTGTAATGATTACAGTTATTGTCAAGGAATACAATAGTGTACCGTATTTATTTTTTGTACAACAATAATCTAGCTGAATTTGCTACACCTATACCTAGAACTGTTAGGAGATGGAGATGGCGAATGAAATACAATGGACGAGCACACAACACACTTGTTCGTAAAGTGGCCATTATAATATAACCGATTTTTTGTTTACATACTACTTAGGAGTACTTTACTTCAAACCTCTTTCTCTCTGATTGAAATCTCTTTAGATTTCACGTCCAGAAATGGTCGTGAATAAATAGACATTGTTAAAAAGTCGTATCATTTCATTGAATACTAGAGGGCTCGGCGCGACTTCGTTCGCGTGGTATCCTAGCCTACCACTACCCTACCCTACTCTGCCCTTCTGTACCCCTATCCTACGCTACTCTACGCTACTCTACCCTACCCCTACTTCACCCCTATCTTACCCTACCTTACTCCTACCCTACCAGTAATCAAATAAATAATAATCATATTTTGAAAAACACAACAAAAAAGTACCAACCTGCCCTCTGGTTCAGTATCGGTATCAAATCGGCCGGCTTGCTCGCAATGGGCAGATAGTGATGCCCGCAGTAGTGAATCCTCTTCTGCGTTGGATCGTAATACTTGAAAAACAGCACCACGTCATTGTCCTTGTCGAATGTCGGTAGGGACTGGAGACCAGAGTCTGGTGGTAGCAGCTCGAGGAATATGTTCCAGGGGTTCATGTTTTCCGATATTACGGCAACCGTCTTGTGTTGGTCGTTCGCTATGTCGAGGCAGGTCGGCCGGC
This sequence comes from Blastobasis adustella, assembly GCA_907269095.1. Lineage (NCBI taxonomy): Eukaryota > Metazoa > Arthropoda > Insecta > Lepidoptera > Blastobasidae > Blastobasis > Blastobasis adustella. The sequence continues at coordinate 1,457,298 of OU026120.1, forward strand.
ATGTCTGTGGGGTGGGTAAGGAATAAAACTAATTAGTGAAATCCAATAATACGAAGTCGATACAAAGTGTAACACAGATAATACGGGCAGAGGGTTCGATTGTCACACATAGACAATAATACTTTTACGGCATAGTATGTCGCACTGTGCGGCATAGTTGGTCAAACTCTGCGACATCATCGACTGTAACACATAGCGGCATAGTTTGTCACGCTCTGCGGTATCCTTTATCCATATTCTGCGGCATTGATTGTCATATATTGCGGCAAAGTGTGTCACACTGCGGCATCCATTATCACATCCATCTGCATGGTTCGTCACACTCTTGAAATACATATCATTCGTCACACTCCGCCATACCATTTGTAACCGCCGCCGTACAGTTTGTCACAACCTGCCATACCATTAGTTTCCCTTTGGGGTAACATATGTCACAACTATGACCTAACAACTAGGATCCAGTATTCATATTAAAGTTGTCGAGATCTAAGAATCCCATTATGACAAGTGTCACCATTTCCTTGTGTCCACGACACAAAGTTCAATTCTTGCACAAGTTTTGCTTACTTTGGGGCTAGATGGCGCTGTGTAAATTTGTCCAAGCACAATTATTTATTTTTTTATTTCATTTAGATCTAACCAACTACAGCGTACCTGGTTGGAGCGCGCGCTGAACGGCCAGGGCCGCAGGTGCTTGCGCGGGTAGTTGAAGTTCTCGGCGAGCGTCTCCAGCAGGTCGGCCACCGTCGCCTGCTTCTGGATGCGGAACACGCGGTAGTGCGCTCTCTCGGGGTCGTACAGGTCGTTGCCTGGGGAAGGGTCAAAATAGGTTAGGTTAGTATAGATAGGTCATATCAGTGGGTCTAGCCAACAACCGGCAAGTCACTAAGACAAGTTTTCCAGACTATCATCACTCCGTCTCATTATTTCGAATGATGTAATAAATATGAATGATTTCATTATTTTTTATTTTTTATTTAGACATTTTTATATTTTATTATAAATGAGAGCGTCGGTGGCCGAGCGGTGACAGTATCCGACTCGTAAGCCAGAGGTCCCGGGTTCGAATCCCGCTCCGGCCATGTACCAATGACTGTTTTCTGAGTTATGTACATTAGTTGAATACTAACCGATGCTCTTACGGTGAGGGAAAACATCGTGATGAAACCTGCACATTCAGGCGACTGGATGTGTAACCATGATCCAATCTGGTCAGGTTCCCCTGGTAGCAGGGTCATGGAGGTCAGATGGCAGTCGCTCCACTGTAATTACCTGACCTGCCAAATCCTGGATCATGGTCAAGGCGGACCCCGGGCCCTCGTTCTCGAGAGCACAACCGGGACATTAACGCCAAGATGATTATTATATTTTATTATAAATAAGTTAGTTAATTCTGGGGCGTTTATATTGTAAATTACAATAAAATGTAATATGCTTATTATTAAGGTTTACTAATAAAGAATTTGTATTTGTATTTGCATTACATAACCGAGATATGCAAAGATCCGGTGGTGGCAGATGCGTTAACGGAATGCGAAGATGCTACTGCCTATTTTCTAGTTTACGGAGATAGGCCTGCTCTACCTCTAAGACATGTTCTATCAGGTGGTAGGACTCTGTCTAGCCTGAGGAGTGTGCCCGGGTAAGTACACCCCGTCTTACCTATTTCTGCCGCCAAGCAACAATACTTGCATCGTGTTCCGGTTTGAAGGATAAGTTACCAAGCGCAATTACAGGCATGAGGCATTCCATCTTAGTCCTCACAGTGACAACGTACCTGCGGTTCTGCATTTTTATTGCCTTGCAACCTTAATATGTATCTCAAAGTCGCTTGGGAAGTTTGGGAAATAGTTGAGTAAATTATGAGTAATTTGTAATCTTAAAAACCAAAACAAACTATAGTAAATCACTAAATATTTGCTATACTTTATTAAAGGCAGACCCCGACCCTCACGCGCGAGATGACAACCGGGACTCGGCACTGATAAGAAGATGATGGTTGAGACTTTAATATTTAGAGACCACCTATTAATGCCTCATCATCATCACCATCATCATCACAGCTCGACTTAGGACCTCTACCACGATATGATTGCCATAATCTCCACGCTCGGCAGACGGGTTGGAGATCGCAGTGTTATTAATATAAAAATGGAAAACGTTGCTGCCCGTTTTCCAGCCTATGGAGACTAGCTAGATCTTTTGCTTCGAAAACATTAGTCGCCTTATACGACACCCACGAGTGTAAGGGGTTGGTGCTATTCTACACTGCCGGACACCACACGGCCAGTCAGTGGCTCTATTTACACATATTTTCCTCTATAAATAATTGTTGTTTAAGCGGTTGGTAAAAAGAAAATATGCAACACTGGAAAAAAATAGCTTCAAACGCACCTTGGTGTCCGTCGAAGGCCTCTTCCAATACAACATTGACGTTCATATAGAGATGCGCCTCGTTGCGCTCCTTGCGCCGGATCTGGTGAAAGAAGAGTTTTTGATTTTTTTATGTTATACGGCAGACAAACAGGCAAGCGGACCTGATAGAAAGTGGTCACCGTCGCCTATGGACATCAGCAACACCAGGAGAGTCAGCTATCTTCAGAGGCGTTACCCGCCTCTGAAGAGACCTCTAATATATCTATTGAACGATCTCATGTCATAGTCCAAAGGAAACACGTCGTTTAAAGGGAAGGCCAAACCAACGCGTCCAGCTTGCGGTCGCGGTGGCGATCCGGGACTCTAAAAACGCCACATTAGTCATAACTGTGATTCATATTAATTTGTAACAAACTTATCTGCAACATCGCTGTTGTTGGCATTAACAAGACAATTATGGCGAAAATGGCGCCACTGAATTCCAGTTTTGGCCACCGGATCAGATAAGTCTGTTGCACTCTAATATGAAATACGCAATGTGACCTTTTTAGACCCCCAGGCGTTGAAGGGCTAAACACGCGTCACCCAACTTTTTCTATGTACACTGGACCAAGAATTTGCTTTATCACTCTAACCCCTGGTTTTCATCAAGATATACCTCCGTCAAGTATTACACAAATCGTATACATAACCTACAACATCCAAAACTTGCATGAAACTTGTTGGCCCGCCTAAACAAGTGACTAACACAAGTGCTAGTGAAATGCACGCATCAGCTTCAAGCTGCTAGTGCATCAACAAATAAATAAATAAATAATAAATAAATAAATAAACAATAAATAAATAAATAAATAATACTTGTCTTTGGCAATAACGTTTATGATGTCATGTTTTACACTCGTAGCTAAACCCACAAGGTTTTACCCACCCGAACTACATGAAACATTGCTAAGATTTGATGCTGCCAAACTGTGAGAAACCTAACAAAATCCGTTGAGCGCAGGTTATTTATTTTGAGGTTTCACAAACAATTGCTTATTGCTCGTACTTATGTGAATGTGGAAAAGGCAATGACGAAACAAACTCCATACTCCGTGAAGAGGACAATTCCTATGGTTATTGTTTCTATGGCGATGACAGGCAAATGAGCGTGCCGAAGGAAGATATTGAACATAGAGCAGATATGGTGCCTCGCCCTATGGACAATGTACACTATCAATCAGTCACAACTCTATACAAAATACTCTATGTCATTGTCGTCCTTTCACGATGTCTGGTGTCTTACGCAGATTATTTTGGTTGCACTGCTGGTTTTACTTTTCCCATTTCTTTGACGTTAAATTATTTACTACCCTCATTGACTACACGCATTTTGGACGAAGCATTATTGTGAATTAGATTGTATTGACAGTTGTATTATTATTTAATGATATTGACCTACCTTTATTGACATTAATTTATTTTATATACTAGTTATATCGCATGTATGAACCCTGTGAATACTCAATGTCATCTAAAACCTAGTACATGAAGATGACCAAGGCCACAAAATTTGACAGTAGCAGTGGTTATGGAGGGGTATTTGATAACCTATAGCCATCCCTTCTGGAAACGTTATACGTTACGTGCACGGCGGCGCTAGTGAGGTAAGCGGAAGACATTTACTAAATGAAGTCGGTAGTTCAGATTTTGTAAACTGAACAAAAGTTGGTACAGTATGTACCTATGCTACGACCTATGCAATTTTGTGGGACATAGGCATTGGTAACTAAAACAAAGGATTTAAACTAAATAATTTTTATTTAGGAAAAGAAAAGACTTAAAATTACAGAATCTAAAAAGAAACAATAGTTCTAATAATTATAATAGAAGGTTATAATTAGGCACAATTCTCAATGAGAACGCGAAATGTATAAAAATGTACACATTTTGCGCTTTCTTCTCAAAATAGTTATTAAAACTTAGTATGTTTTCAAGAAACACCTTTCCGAGTAACTTCGGTTACCAAATTCAATACTTGAGAATCCTGTCTAAGCACCGCCACCTAGTGAAGCACGGCCGAACTACACTTTTTACTTTCAAAAGCAGCTGCCTGAAAATCTCCCATTAACAGGAATTAATACTAGAATCTAATATTAATATTTCAAAAAAAAAAAAAAAAATGTAGACTCATTTTGTGAGAATCATCTTATACTTAAAAAAGAGTTATCCAATTTATGAAAAGAGGCTAACATTATCAGAATCATCTTATACCGTGTGTGGCCTAGAACCGGGAATGATATTAAAAACGGAGGCTCTATAGGTCACCAGTAATGAAATCATTATGATCCCAACTAATTAAAATTAAAACTTACCTTTTTGTTTTTTTTCTAACAAACTTAATCGTAAATTCAATGTAATGCAAACAATAGTTCCGCTCAACTCGATCGAGTACATTCTGCATCTTACTTATTCGGAGCTACTCGGAACGTCTCGTTGACATTTTATGGGTTGTGTCGGCTGATATTATCTTATGCCCTGGACCACAATGTTAGCGATAATATCGTTTTGCAATAATCACTGATTAGGAATTTTAACTTTAAATTCTTATTGTGTGTAATGCATGGGTTTTGGTAAATAGAATATTTTCAGAAAAAATACCAATACTCTATAATAGTCTGTATTTTCGATATAAGCCCCGGTTTTAGGCCACACACTGTAATTTAAAATAAAGTTATTCATGGAAAGAAAAGACTCATTGACAGAATCATCATCCAATAATTAATCTTCTTATAATAAAGACAAAATAATACTATTTTAAAAAGAATTGTATAAACGAGACTCATGTTGAGAGAAACATCTTATAATCATCTTATAATTAAAAAAGACTTATTATATTTATGAAAAAAAGATGCACAAATTTTCAGAATCCATCTTATAATTATTAGTAGTTCAAGCACATTTTGTGAGCTACTTGCATATAAAAGGAGGTATTACAAGATGAGTGTCTGTTTATGTGTACTAATAATAGTATGACAAGAGTGTTTTAATAGCTAATAACTATTTTATCTACACTCATAGCGTAATGTTCCAATTACATATTCAAAAACAGTTGTTTAAGGATACACTTTTTTCACGCCAGTCTATAAAATTTTAAAAAATTAGTTTTCAATACAGTATTTTCATTACAGCTGTATCGAAAAATAACTTTATCTACACTCATAGCGTAGTGTTCCAATTACATATTCGAAAACAGTGAAAAAAGGATACACTTTTTTCACGCCAGTCTATAAAAATTTAAAAAATTACTTTTCGATACAGCATTTCCCATACTATTTTCATTACAGCTGTATCGAAAAATAACTTTTTAATCATTATGCAACACTTTTCTTTTTTAAATTTTTGTCGGGCGCCGGGACACGGCTAAATGTAGGCTGAATACCTAAATGTCTTCAACAAATACAAAATTCCTGTTTATATTTGTGATCAGTTCATAGTCTGTGGTTCTGATTGTGTACATTTGGAATTATTTTCCCGCTAAACACAATATTTTTTCTAATTGTTGTAATTTGTGTTTGTGAATGTTTTTTCTTGTTTGAAGCAAATAAATATGAAATAAATGTGAATTGCCCGCCGCTTGATATCCTCGACGCGTAGATACAATAAAACTGACTCGCAGTTACTTCCAGCTAAGTTGAAAAAATTGTAGGTACTGAATTTTAACATGAAAATATGAGTGTAGATAAAGTAGTGTATGCAACTGCATATAATTGGGTATTATATGACAGTTGCATAAACTACTATTATCTACACTCATATTTTTGTTAAAATTTCGTAGGTACTTATAATGTTTTAAACTTTGCTGTAAGTAAGCTGCGAGTCAGTTCTGTTGTATCTACGCATCGAGGTTATCAAGCGACAGGAAATTCACTTCACTACTTTCAAATTTATCTATTTATTTGTTTCAAACAATAAAAAACATTCACAAACACAAACAACAACAATTAAAAAAAATATTCTGTTTAGCGGGAAAATAATTACACACAAATATAAACAGCAAAACTTGAATTTTTAATTTGTTAAAGACATTTAGGTATTCAGCCTACATTTCGTAGTGTCCCGGACCCAGACAAAAATTTAAAAAATAAAAGTTTTGCGTAATGATAAAAAAGTTATTTTACGTTACAGCTGTAATGAAAATAGTATGGGAAATGCTGTACATAAAGTATTTTTTTTTTTTTTATTGACTGGCGTGATAATAGTTTATCCCTAAACGACTGTTTTCGAATATGTAATTCGAATATTACGCTATTAGTGTACATAAAAATAGATTCACTACACATACATATGATCGAGTTCCCACGGTTAGTGTTGTTTTCTATCGATATTTCAACGCATGCGTCGTGGTCACGAGTAGACCGGTGCCGCTGTGTGAAGTCGCTCCTAAGCCTCACGACACACGAAACTTACTTCGTCTTTACGCAAAACTGAAGTCGAACTATTTTTGTGATTGTATATGTTTAACAGTGGATTCCACGCACTGGACAGTCTAAAGCCATCATGATTTAAATTTCTGTACTTCGTTATTTCAATAGGCTCTCGCACTAGGCGTGGTACGAAGTGGCGTTCTGTCGACAGTACTTGGGGGTTATGCAACTCAATCCAATGCTTGGATTTCTATGGCTGACTTCTGTGCGTCGTCGTACAGCTCTTATGCGCCTTTATGCGGTCGATGATCGTTCTATTAGTTTGACCGATTTATGAGCTTCCGCAACTGCAGTTCACTGTGTAGACGCCAGGAGTTTGAAGAGGTAGTCTTTCTTATTTTACTGAAGGGGGTAAAACAGTTTTTTTAGAGTTTTACCCTAAATTTTATCGGCAACCCCTCCTCTCACGTACGGTAAAAACGTTGGCCTCTTCCTTTCTCATTTTTTGTGTGCGTTTTGGTTTTCAACATACAGAGGTAAACAATACTAACCATGGTAACAAACCCTATAATAGTTATATGTATTGAAAATATAGTGACTAACTACGAAAATTTTAAAACCTATATAAAAATAATTATTTGTTACACAATAGTCACTAAATCACGATTTAGTGAAGTAGCGAGTGATTCCAATATAGACTACTGAACACAAAGTGGTTTAAAAGCATGAGTCTTCAATATTTGCTCTCGTGTATTACACACAATTTTTCACCTATCCTGATTTCCGCCCTAACCACAGATAATAATAAGTATATTGTTGTAAAACCTGTTTTAAAAGTTTATATTTTAATTAGATGTTGCATTCGGAGACTGCTGCTTGACATTTTCATGGAAATCAGACATGATATTTTTAGGTAAACAATATTTATAGTATTTATTTTAAATATGTCTTTAAAAAATCAAATAGTATAATTGAAAAACTAAATTTATACTAATAAATAATATACGAAATGTTGTGGCTAATGATACAAGATTTAATTCATGGAGTTAAATTAGTAGGCCGAAAAGAGTTTCTGAACGAACCATCGCCTAGATTATTTTTTTCAGCACAGAGTATGGTGTTCGGAATTCAAATTACTTTTTCTCTTAAGTGAATAATCAGCGTTATTGCTGCGAGTTTTAACGCAGCAAACGCGCCCTTTTCATGCTGGAGAGGAGAAGAGTTTTTATTTGTGAAAAGAAAAGACTCAAATTGACAGAATCATCTTTTAGACAAAAAATATATTATTTATGAAAAGAAAAGGCTCAAGTTGTCAGAATCACCTTTTAATTAAAAAGTTTTTATTTATGGAAAGAAGAGGCATAAATTGTCAGAATCATCTTAGAATTAAAAATGAATATTTTTATTTATGAAAAGAAAAGCCTTAAATTGACATAATCATCTAATAATTTTAAAAAGAGTTACTTTTATTTATGAAAAGAAGATGCTCAAATTGGCAGAATAATCGTATAATTTTTTTTATGTTATACTGCAGGCAAACAGCAGTGACTTGTGCCAGACCCGATCAAATGCCTTGGCTATGTCAAGACTGACAGAGTATTCCCCTTGATCTCGACAGCCTCAGCCCACCGGTGCGTTACACAAGAAGGTCACCAGCTGAGCAAGCATAACTAAAATAATTAAAAAAGAGTTATTTATGAAAAGAAGATGCTCAAATTGTCTGAATCATATAAATATTTTTTTAAAGTATTTATTTTTTATGAAAAGTGACTGAAATTGACAGAATCATCTTATAATTTTAAAAGATTTGTTTATTTATGAAAAGAAGAGACTCATATTGGCAGAATCATCTTCTAATCATCATCACAGCCCATATCAGTCCACTGCAGAAGTTAGGGCCTCTCCCACGAAAGGGCAGGTTATTGCCATAATCTCCACGTTCGGCAGACGGGTTGGAGATCGCAGTGTTATAAAAAGAACAATGGAAAACGCTGCTGCCCATTTTCCAGTCTATAGAGTGTCTCAATTTGAGTTCTCACAAATTGAGACTCTAGCTCTTTTGCCTCGAAAACATTAGTCGCCTTGTACGACACCCACGAGTGTAAGGGGTTGGTGCTATTCTACTCTGCCGGACACCACACGGCTACATCTTCTAATCATCGTCTTATAATTAATCATCGTATAATTAAAAATGAGGTATTTTATCTTATGAAAAGAGGAGGCTCAAATTGTCAGAATCATCGTCTCATTAAAATAGTTATTAATGAAAAGAAGATGCTTAAATTGTCTGAATCATCATATAATTAAAAGAGTTTCAAATTGTAGAATCTTAGATTTAAAAATTTTTGTTTTCTTTATGAAAAGAAGAGACTCATATTAATAGATTCGTGTTACAATCAGTATCATGAGTTATTTTATTTATGAAAAGAAGAGGCTCAAATTGTCAAGAATCATCTTATAATTAAAATTCTTATATTTCTATATTTCAGTCTTTGCAGTCTTCGTGAAGAGTTTTTATTTGTGAAATGAAGAGACTCAAATTGTCAGAGTCATCTTATAGCTAAAATAAGTCTTTTTATTTATGAAAAGAAGAGTCTCAAATTGGCATAAATCACCTTATAATTAAAATTATAATATTTCTATATTTCAGTGCAGTGTTTTCAGTCTTTGTATTTCTTAGGTCCTAAGTCTGTGGCAACTTTTTTGTCTTGAATGTCTTGCTTGCCGCTTGGCCCGTCCTGCCGCAACTGGTCCGTTGGTTTCTTCTCTGAAGAAATTTCATTCGATTTAGTGGCGTTAATTCCGCTTGGCTCGCTCATTTGCGCCTGGCCCGATGGCTTTTTCTCTGAAGGAATTTCATTTGATTTAGTGACGTTAATGCCTCTTGCCTCGCTCATCCGCACCTCGCTCGTTGGTTTTTTCTCGGAAGAAATCTCATTCGATTTAGTAACGTTAGTCCCGCTTGGCTCGCTCATTTGCGCCTGGCCCGTTGGCTTTTTCTCTGAAGAAATTTTATACAATTTAGTAGTGACGTTAGTGCCGCTTGGCTCGCTCATTTGCGCCTGGCTCGTTAGCTCTTCCTCTGAATAAATTTTATTCGATTTAATGACGTAAAACTTCTCTGACTCGCTCACAGGCACCATGTTCGTCGGTTTTTTATCAGTTTTAACTATGTAAACATCGAGTGGCTCGCCCATTCGCACCTGGCGCCTTGGCTTTTTTGGTGGACCCATTTCACATGATTTAGTAACGTAAATTAAATCTTGGATATGTTTCTTTAGGTCCAAAACATTGTAATCATACTTTACGCTCCGCAGCTCAGCCGCTACATATTCGCCGAAGGTATCGAAATGATCTTTGACTGGGCGTTGTTCTATAGCGGACTGCACCTCCCTCAACATGGTCATCGCTATTGCCTTTTTTACGCTTCTCCTTTCACCGTATGTTGGTTCGATCGGTTCGGCCGGTGGTGGGGAAGGTAGCTTGCTCTTTGGTGATGAAGATAGCTTTCTTTTTGGTGATGATGGTAGCTTCCTTTTTGGTGGCTCGCGCGGCGGCGAGTGTAGCCTTAGGCTTTCACGCTTCGGCGGTACGTCGCCGGGCCCCGCGACCGCCCGTGGGGGAAGCGAGTTCGATTCATCGTCGTCATTGCGTGCCTGGAAATAATTATTCTTCGATCTTATATACTTCATTTTTTCACATTCCGTGTGTTCTCGTGCATGCCATGCCACAGCTCAATCCCATCCCATGGGTTTGCCACTTTGACCACTCCACTCTGGTTCTGTTCTAGTTTCCACAAGGAAAAGAAATACGCGATCCACCCACATAAGGTTTTAAACTTGTTAGTAATTAGTATTAAACAAAAATATAAATAAATAAACAATACTTGTCCAAAACACTACTGTATTTTGTTTGTAGGTGAGAATAATGTCTGTGTCCATGCAGATGTCCTGAACGGTGGCCGCTTTCCATCAGATGGACCGTCCATCCGTGTGACTCCCTAAGCAAAAAAAAACTGTACCTAAGTTCGCAAGTTAAACACGCAGTGATTTATACTTGTATGAATACTTGCTCTCTGTGTGAATAAAAAACAAATAAACATATTAATTGACAAGTATTCTACACGTTCAGTTTGTTTATCGTCCCTTGGTGAAAACGAGGGATAACAAGATCGACTTTCCCCATAATGATAATCTGACAGTACATCCCAAGCCATAGCGCTATTTTGATTATATGGCATTCTCAAAGCATTTTCTTGGCCTGGCAGTACAGTCAGCCGCAGAGTTATCGCTGTCCGAAAGATCCCAGAAGCATAACAGCTATAGCTCACCGTCTCGATTCGCTTCTCTTCTGCCAATCGCTCGCTGAGCTCTGTGGGGATGTCGGCCTGCGTCACTTCTTGAAGCACAGTCTTCAGCTCCGAATCACTGAAAAAGAAATACCACTCGTTAGCTGATATGCTGAACATTATATATGATCAAACGAACTTCGCGAATTTCGATCGATACTCTATGAGTCGCTTCATTTGAAGATATAAGATAATTCACAACGTAGTCCCCTAAAGGGACTGTCTTATATCTGAAGAATGAAGCAACGAAATATAATTTCAAACAGAACTCGCATTTACACATTATTATGTTATTTATATGTTTATAACATACGATTTGTTTTCCCGACGTTTGTGTAGGGTACAAATCGAAAAGGTGCGTCGCGTGTAAGTCCTAAGAGACCAATACACTTCTGGAAGAAGCTAAGCTGGCAACTATTGCCCGAGTGTGAGTCCAAACATGGAAATTGGGAGAACGGTTATTTCTGGGAGAATGCTCGCAGTTTTGTTCCCTGGGCTCCTGACGGAATATACGCATAAGACATTTTAAATGTCATAATTATAATCTTGGCATCAATATCCCGGTTGTGCCCACGCGCGAGCGTGCTTGGGGTCCACCTTGACCATTATCAGATTAATTTGGCAGATCACATAATTACAGTGGAGCGACTGCCATCTGACCTCCGTGGCCCTGCTACCAGGAGATCCAGACCAGATTGGATCACGGTTACACATTCAGTCGCCTGAAGTGCAGGCTTCATCACGACGTTTTCCCTCACCGTAAGAGCATTCAACTAATGAACGGACTGTAATTCAATGGACGATGTATGACTATTAACTATGAATAAATGATATGATATATTTATTTTATTTATATCATCCCTCATCATATTGATAGCCTGAATCATCCCACTGCTGGGCAAAGGCCTCCCTCCTATTTTCCAATACTTCGTGATCGTTTGCTACGGTTTGCCAGTCCCTGTCGAATGCCAACACTTCGTGTCTCATCGTCTCTTGGGTATGCCGCGACGTCGTTTCCGGATTTAATATACGTATTGGATTAAGAAAAACCATTCATCATCTTGGCGTTAACGTCCCGGTTGTGCTCTCGCGCACGAGGGCCCAGGGACCGCCTTGACCATGACCCAGCATTTGGCAGGTCAGGTAATGACAGTGGATAAAGAGAACCCTCACCGTATGTAGACCAGCATGTAGGCGTTGGTGCAGTGCCTTACGGTGAGCGCCATGTCCTCGTCGTGGCCGCCGTAGTTGTACTCGATGGCCTCCTGCTTGGTGCAGCGCGACACCACGTCGTCGTCGAACTTGCACCACTGCGGGACCAACAATTCAACGATCCTATATTTGATTGATCAGAATAACCTTGTGTTTCCTGCTTCGTTTCCGATCGGAACAGTGTTTTTATTTTTTATTTATATATTATGAATTGAATGCAATTGAACATAGTTTTGGAATAATTTGTATTGGTTTGTTTGATTTGTTATTTAATGCAATGATTAACTTGACATAAGATTTATGATATTACAATACTGTAACTTTTTTCATTCAAATTATTTAATTAATTAATTAGTCTATTGAATATGTTTGAGTTTATAGAATGCAAAATGGCTGCGAGTATATCCCATAATAAAAATAATATGACCGATGTATGACCGAATCTGTCTTTGCCGTGTTGACCTCTACAGCCATCAGAAAAAGTGGGTACCATTAACAGTGACGCTATTTAAATCATCTGTAATAGATGTCTAAGGCTAATGATGATGATGATGATTATAAAGAGAAAAAGTTTGTATGTTGGGGGTAATCTTCAAAACTTTCTAAAAATTCTGTCAGTCATAGGAAAAAATAATAGAATCCCACGGGATAGCTGAACGTATCCAGAGATCCGAACTGCAAGCGGGCAAAAACCCACGGAACAGCTACTGTGATATAATGGCTGTGACGATTTTCGAACAGGTGGCCCGTATGCCTGTCTGCTTAATAATCATCTTGGCGTTAATGTCCCGGTTGTGCTCTCGAGAACGAGGGCCCGGGGTCCGCCTTGACCATGATCCAGGATTTGGCAGATCAGGTAATTACAGTGGAGCGACTGCCATCTGACCTCCGTGACCCTGCTACCAGGGGAACCACACCAGATTGGATTATGGTTACACATCCAGTCGCCTGAATGTGCAGGTTTCATAGCAATGTTTTCCCTCTATGTATGCCTGTCTGCCTACCGTGTGATATAATAACCTATCCGACAGAAAAAGTCGGTTATCCCCCGACCAAGTTTATTTACTAAAAATATTTACTAAATTACTAAACCGATTTTAATGAAATAAATCTAAGAACCATCTCCTTCAAACTGGCTTTCAGATAGAAAAAACCAGATCCGAGCCGGTTCATCCGTTAGGATGCTACGATGCCACAGACAGATGCACAAAGCAACAGATATACACGTCCAATATAAATTGGACTTAATTGAATATAATTGGAGGAGCGCTCTTTTTTTGTTAAGGGTTAAAAAAAAAACAGATGACTAAGGCCGCGTCCCCAGTAGGCAAACTGTTCGCCGCCGACTGAGTGAGCCGCGAATTTGTAGCCAACTAAAATTCGACTTAGCGGCGTACCGGCTGGAACCGGTTTTTCTTTGAGTCAGCCGCCCACAGACAGTCGGCGCGCGTAACGCTGCAAATTGCGTAGATTGAGCGCAAAACTAGCAAACTGTGAACACTCCAGTTAAAGTATATGGAAGGGCATACTAAACCGATACGCCGCTAACTCAGTCGGCGGCAAACGGTTTGCCTACTGGGGACGCAGCCTAAGTGGTAGTCAGAGGTGGAACGACGATTAGCAAGAAGTTGTAAACTAAATGGTATAGCGTTCATTGGCTGACAAGATAACATAACAAAGACCTATATGCCACCTCCCGCCAACCACGAAAGGCTCAAAAGCGAACCTACTCCACCCTTCTCGCGTCGCGTGCCAAACAGACCTACCTTCCCATCGCCCTTAGGGTTGATGAACACGACGTAGTGTCCCCCGTGGTTGTCCCCCGAGTGGACCAGCACGGCGTGCAGCGTGTAGTCGGCGGGCGTCTCCGGCTTCTCTTGCAGGTACGCGTCCAGGTTTATGTGCTCGTAGAACTCGAATCTGGGACAAGGGAGGTACGTAAGATATCATGTCACGCCTTTTTTCTTGTATGTTAAAGGAAAATTAGATAAGAAATTTTCATAGCGCGGACATTTGAAATAACAACGTGGAAATTGTAGATAATGGTGTCTTGATCGTTATCCCAAAAGTCACTTGTAACTGTCACTCGCCAATGTCCTTAACCAATGAAATCATCTGTTTTAAGTGAATCTGACCACTTTTCGTATACTGTCAAAAGTATCAAATCGTGCCCTTTTCCTATTTTTATTCGGCGCTACACCTCCATCGCACCGATTCTCACAAAACAACTCACTCTTACAAGAGTACAATGAAAATGCGTTTAGCGGTAGTTAAGGATCATCATCTATTTTAATCAATATTATCAGGTTGTAGGACTCTGTCAAGCCTGAGGAGTCCGCCTGGGCGAGTACCACCGCCTTATTTGTTTCTGTGGCCAAGCAACAATGCTTGCATTATTGTGTTCCGATTCAAATTATAAGGTAGCCAGCGAAATTACAGGCATGAGGCATATCATCTTAGTCGTCACAACCACCTGCGGTTCTGCATTTGTGTTATCTGTAACCTACATGTATGAATTGTAGATGTTATGGGCGACAGTTACCACTTACCATCAGGTCTGCTCGTTTATCACTGAGTGGTAATAAAAAATATCCATAGGTCACAAAGATGTAATCATCATTACAGCCCATGACAGTCCATCGCAGGACTTAGAGCCTCTCTCATGAAAGGATAGGTTATTGCCATAATCTCCACTCTTGGCAGGCGGGTTGGAGATTGCAGTGTTATAAATATAACAATGGAAAACGCTGCTGCCCATTTCCAGCCTTTGGAGTCTTACACCTGGATAACATCAGTCGCCTTGTACGACACCCACCAGTGTAAGGGGTTGGTGCTATTTTACTGTGCCGGACACCACACGGCCATGGACGTTATATTAATAACTGTTAAATAACATTTAGGTAACGTTATTCTAGTCATATAATACTCTATGGACCTTGTCAAGGCACAGCCACACAAGAGAGAGACGCTACCCTTTGATAGCCAGCGTATAGTCACATATTAATTATTTTATCTGTTTTTTTCGTTAAGAAATGCATATACCGTTTCGTAGCATTTTGTGAGCAATTGCTGTCTTACTAATAGAATGAATTTCTTATCTTTTGTTCCGTCCTTCAGTGATATCACAGTCGTGGCGATAGCCAATTAATCGACTTTGGCCGAAAATTGGCCACTAGTGATATCACCACCATCCAGAATTTGGCAGATCAGGTAATTACAGTGGAGCGACTGCCATCAGACCTCCGTGACCGTGCTGTGTTACCCGCTACCTGGATCATGGTTACACACATCCAGCCGTGTGAATGTGCAGGTTTCATCACGATGTTTTCCGTCACCGTAAGAGCGTCGGTTAGTATTCAACTAATGTACATAACTCAGAAAAGAGTCATTGGTACATGGCCACAGCGGGATTTGAACCCCTTGCTTACGAGTCGGATACTCAACCGCCCGGCTACGCTCTTTTATTTTTCTTTTAAAAATCACCACCACCAACTAACCTGTCATTGAACTTGACCGAGCTATCCGTGATGGGGTCGTACTGGAACCGCATGAGATGCAGATGCAGCACCGGCGGGAACGCCGCGAAGATCACGCCCTTCTCTGCTTCTTGCAAGCCGTGCTCACCCGCGTCGTACTTGTTCTCGCCATCCAGGGTCTCCGTGCTTATGTAGTCCTTGAATGACTCGTCGACTGGGGAATAAGAGGTGCTAGCTTAGTGATCATGAGGTGGTAGGACGCTTGAGGAGTCCGCCTGGGTAGGCGCATCTATTTCTGCCGCCAAGTAATAGACATAGACGTATCTTTATTTGGTCCAATAACACATTTAAAAAAAACCTTAAAACTAACATAATAAGGAAGCAGGGCGAAGCATCATCGCACCATATTGGACCAGCCTCAATAATAATAATAAGTAATAATGCTTGCATTGTGTTCCGGTTTGATGGATAAGGTGGCCAGCGCAATTACAGGCATGAGCCATCTTAGTCCTGGTCATGGTTATGCCACGGGCGGTTTTGAGATCTAATGGTCGGGCGATCCGTCGTACGACCATGGTAGCACGACCGTTACCAATTAGGACAGCCACTAGGAGTCACAGTGATAAAGCACCAATGGTTCTGCAAATCGTAGATGTTATGGGTGACAGTTACTGCTTACCATCAGTCTGTCTCGTTTTTCACTGCGTAACATAAAAAAATGAGTAGTTTAGCATGTGGACGGTAAGGCACGCGATGCCCGTACGTTAGGTGCTAGGCATCTAGATGATGTGAATTATATCTATCCCAACGTCGGAGGCGGAAAAGTGCCGGTGGCACCAAACTAAACATAGAGCATCCTTTTCTACTAGTCATGAAGTTTGCCGTGAGCTGCCACTCACCACTTCCAAGAGACAATATTTTTATCGTTCAGAAGGCTCTTAAATTTAACGCCTCTTTAGAGGCGGGCAACGCATTGATAGCGCCCAGGTGTTGCTGATGTCCATAGGCGGAGGTGACCACTTTCTTAGGAGGCCCGATTGCCTCATAAAAAAAAAAACAAGTAAACAAAAAGCCACATACTGTTCTTCTTTCCTTTAATATTGAGCTGTATGTCGTAGAAGGTCTCCACCCGGGTGCTAGACACGTTGACGTTCTTGCACTTTATGTACGATGTCATCTTGCCCTCGAAGAGCCGCGGGACGGTGCCCTCCACGCAGGTGCCTTTCATCTTGCTCTCCAGCTTGTCTAGCAGTACCTGGGGATGGAAGGGTGGACATTGAACTCTTGGGTATTGGTCGACGGCTTACGATTTGAGGACGGTAAAGGCTGAGCGAAGTGGAGGAGCAATCATAGGAAAGCAGACAAACAGATGATGAAACTCTTGGCCTCTTGGTGACACTAAAATCCCTGTCAGGCTATATACAAGGGGCTTTAAGCATTATTATAATTTTATTTACATAAGGAAACCAATAGCAATGATTACAATATGAAATAATGCTAGCAGCACAGAGCCATTTATAGGTTTCCACGGATAGAAACGTGATAAACTAATACATACTTCACTAAAAGTTAAGACCACAATTTCAAATTTAAACTAAAATATACCTACAATACCCGAAACTAATGCAACAATAGTTAATTTAATACTTGAGTATACGGTTTCTCCCTGAGTCACAACTTGTGTTAAATAAATCAATATCAATTCTCCTGTATGAAACATTAAAATTTTTTGTTGTACTCAATAGAAAGGTGTTCTTTCTATAATTGGTAGTAGCTTCTGGAACATGCAACGGGTCATTGTGTCTGAAGCATCTCACAGGTGTATCAAAATATAGTTGTTTTATAATGTGATGCTTTAAGGCTGGAAGACCCCCACTCTGGGTCATTCCTGTTGCAGAGGCTGTCCATAGCCATTCAGCGTGGCAACACTGCTAGTGTTATGGGCACCTTTGCACCGGGAATGGCAAAGAGTGGGTTAAACATCTAGTTTAAGTTTTATGTCGAAGTTATACTGATATCTAGTTTTAAGTATTTATTTTGTCTATGTAAATTATGTTTCAAATAAAAGTTTATCTATGTTAAGGCTGGAGATCATCACCGGCAAAGTAATGCTTTTATAATGTAGTTGCGAGGCTTTGACTAACTCTCCCTCCAGTCGTCCCGTGACCATGTTGCATGCAACTGCGTCGAAATATCGGGCTACTCGTGAGCAAAGGTACGCGGTAGGATACCCGGAACATACCTTTAAAACACAGGGCATAGCTCGCTCATATTGTTATTATCATTAGAGTCATAATCACTAAGTAAGTATTAGCTTCTAATTATTATTTAGGCATTGTTTGGCGACACAAACAATTTACATAACATTCGATTGAATGTAAATATAAATCAATCCAACATTTTATCATATCACAAGTGTTCATTTAGAGAGTCAAGCGCGCATTTCGTACTATTATAAGGGGGGGGGGGGGGGGGGGGGGGGGTTCCAACCGAGGTAAACATTGTATACAAAGATATTATTTCTAATTACCACCCTGATGAGGCAACCACAACTTGCCCAATTATGAATCTTTTATATTATCATATTAGTCATATCTATATATAACGCAAATGTATAAACAGATATGTTATTTTTTAAATGTTTTTAAAACCCAACCTTAGCCAGTGTCATATATCTCCCATGTCAGTAATCTTTAATTAAACAACTGTATAAAATGAAGTATTTTACAGCAACTAAGTTTATTAGCTTTTTATTAAGGGGGAGTCCCCCTGCTTTGGTTTGTTTACACTGACAGAAAACTAGAACGCGTTGCTCATAAAATAAGGATAATTGTCATAACACGCATTTTGGAACGCCGAGCGATGCGTATGTACGAAAAGTGTTAATTTTGATACATTTTTGCATGTTATTAAAAAACTATCCCCTAAATAAAAGTCAAACTGCAAATATCTGCAAATATTTATTGTCTTTAGTTGAGTATTAAAATTAAATGTAAAATGTAGTTTAGTCATAATATTGAAATAACATTACAAAAAGGGGTAACTTTGGGATTTTTTTCTTTCGAGTGAAGTTCCTCAGATCTTCTAACTGAATGCTATTTTGACTAGACTAGATGCTTGACTAATACATATATTTATTTGAGGATTTAAAACGCTATTTTCTATGTTTAAGGTGCGCGCCGCTGCTGGAATACCCAGCCTTAAGTAAATATTATTTCAAATGGTAGACGGATTTGTTTCCAAGAAAATTTTATAAATAGAATTAAGTGATAAACAAATGTGATCATTTTTCGTTCAAATTAATTTTTAATTGCCTTTTATTATACTTATTAAAGATTATAGCAAATTTAAAGACATTATGACTGGCAAATGTCTGCCAAGTACTGAACTACTACATGCAAGTTTGGCATTTTATTGCCTACCTATTTTTAACGTGACCATACAATTACTTTAATTTCATAACATATTCAATTATTTTATTTTCCTCACAAACCGTACTTTTGCATACCAAAATTTGATGAAATGTGTGAAACTGATATTTATTACTAATAACTATGTACCTACCACATTTACTGCAAATAAAATTATTTTTATATGTATTTTATACTACTAAGGTGGCAAACAAGCTTACGTCCCGCCTGATGGTAAGCAGTCACCGCGACCTATGGACGTTTGCATCACCCACGCGTAGCCGACCCGACCCAAACCTTCTCACCCCTTTCCTGAAGAACTCCATGTTGTACTCTCCAGGGAAAACCTATGATGATAATGGTGACCCGTGGTGACAGCACTTGGCTGCAACTTCCCGTCACACTACGCTAGAGAACCAACAAGCACTCACTCTCAAGAACTCCTGCACATCGTGCTGCATAAACGAGTCGAGGGTCTCCCAGCCGAAGCTCTTCGTCAGCTTCTTGGTGCCGACCGGCTTGTCGGAGAACTGCAGCTCGTAAAACACCCGCTGTAGGGCCAGCGCCACTGACCTGTAACAGACAATGAGGAATGAGAATGTTCTGTTTGTTTTGCTCGAAATAAACAGAAAAGTATTCGAACAAAGAATCTATACATAGTATATAACAAAATTGCTTCCCGCCGTCTGTCCCTATGTATCTATGTACGCTTAGACTTTTTAACATATGTAATGCGGTTTTCAATAATAGATGTGATGTGATAGAGACGAGTTAATAAGCAAGAAAAAACGGTAGGTAAGGGTAAGGGCGAACGACGTCGAGCCGGGTGCACTACATTTAAAATTCTACAAAATAAATTGGTCCATGGCTCAGCTCTGATTGCTAGTGACACCAACAACCGCTATTATTCTGCCAAGGCCATTCTACAATTTACAATTCGTAGAGTGCGAAGCAGTTGCACTTCATTCCGCCGGGCCCTTTCCGCTATCAAGAAACACGCTTCATCCTATGTCGTGGATCTTCCAGCTATGGTTCAGCCTTTCTAAAGCGTGCGGCTAAGGAACGGAACACGTTTCCTGCGAGTGTGTTCCCTCAACCTTATAAGCAGGACTCCTTCAAGGCTAGAGTGAATAGGCTGTTTATAGACAGGCAATGGGCATGCACCAACCTCGGCCGCATCGTCACTAGCCACCACGTACGATGGCGGTAAAATGAATGGCTAGTTCAATTAAAAAATGACAATGCCAGGAAAGTCAGTAAGTAAATATAAAAGTTGAAACAGTCGTGTAGGCATAGACAGTAATTTATTCAGATCCCCATTACATCCTTTACCTACGGTGAGTACAGTAAATTATAATTATGGACCAGTCCGAAAGGGACCAGTCTGTGGTTGGATAGATTTTTAACAGTCAACCGCGCAAAACCATCTTGTGTAAATCATACTTTGTGTAATGCATTCTTGATGGAACTCCACTAGTACGGAACACTCTCGTGCAGCTAAATATTATGATTTCTGATGAGGCAGCCAGTACTTTTACTTCTCTGCACAACTGACCGGTGACCACTTTCCATCAGGTGGCCCGCCTGCCAATTTGTATACTTATTAACGTCGTCTCAGCCACAGGAGTCAACTCTGTGCCTCTTACATCAAGCGGCATTTGTACACTGGTTTGGTGTTACTGTCAAGGTTGTGCACCCGCGCGCGAGGTCCCGGGGTCGGCCTTGGCCACTATCCAGAATTTGGCGGATCAGGTAATTACACAACTGCCATCTAACATGCGTGACCCTGTTAAAAAAGAACCTGGCCAGATTGCATCACGGTTACACATTTTGTCGCCAGAATGTGCAGGTTTCCTCACGATGTTTTCCCTCACAGTAAGAGCAACGGTTAGTGTAAACATAACTCAGAAAAGAGTCATTGGTGGCACTGGGCTTTCAAATAGAAAACACCGCATCCAAATTGGTCCATCCGTTCGGGAACTACGATGCCACAGACAGATACACACATCAAACTTATAACACCACTTCATTTCACCATCACAGCCCATAATAGTCCACTGCAGGACTTAAGGGCCTCTGCCACGAAAGGGGAGGTAATTGCCATAATCTCCACGCTTGGCAGGTGGGTTGGAGATCGCAGTGTTATAAGTATAACAATGGAAAACGCTGCTGCCCATTTTCCAGCCTACTGAGACTCTAGAACTTGTCTCGATTGTAACATTAGTCGCCTTGTACGACACCCACGAGTGTAAGGGGTTGGTGCTATTCTACTCTGCCGGACACCACACGGCCCATTCATTTCGCCGGGGGTAAAAAATAACTGTATTTACCTGGTGCTGTCATCAGATTCCGTGGGCATTTTATAAACCGCCTTCCGCAACTGGTTTGTGAAGTACAGTGTTTGCAGCAACGAGTTCATATAACATGTGGCGCCTTGGTTCTTCAGTCCTGAAAAGTAATTGCTAATTTAAAAAATGACATTAATTGAGGTTAAACTAAAACACAAACATGAGTTACTGACAATTAATCACACGCAGCCCTAAGCTTTATTTTTTACCTGGAAATGTTTACGCCTAAAATATAGTCATCTTTTAAATAACTTCTAATTTTAGTATATATTATGTATCCAGCAGCTGAAAATGCTCTTAATTGTGTCCGTGACAAAGCTCACGCCGCGAGAGAGCGTTTCTTTCTCTCAATACTACGATGAAAGAGAACGCAGTATATATGTCGCGCCATTTCTCGCTTATCGCGCGCGAGAGCAACTTGTGCTAGCCGTACCGGTTCTACACTCGTTTGTGGAATGCTTATGCGACGATTCGAAGAGGGGACTTCCCTGTGACGGTATGTTTTTAATATCGCGAAGGTCGCATCTGTAATCTCGCTTTTACGGTACCGAAATATAGCACAAATTTCGCTAAATTGCGGTAACGATATAACGGTATTGCAAGCTATGTCTGGCGGTCAGTGATACACCATTTTCTCCTACGAAAAATATCAGACATGCAGCAAGGCATGGCGTAGAGTTTCCGTAGCTGTAATTGGTCATTAACATCATCATCATCAGTGAATACTGGACAGAGGCCTCCCGCAACAAGCGCCATTGCACCCTATCATCCCTAGCTGTATCCAGCCTCCGCCACCAGCCACCCGCAAATCGTCACTCTGCCTGGCCTGTGGGCATCCTAAACTGCGTTTGCAGAGTCCTGATTTCTACTCGAGAACAAGTCTACCCCAATGGTCGTCGGCTCAACCTACTGCCACTTCAGCTTACTAATTCTGTGCACTATATCGGTAACTGTGCATGTCTGTAGGGCCATTTCCATGCATGAAAAATATAGACAAGTCCTGGTGGTCATCCACATATGCCATTTAATCGGTAAGTCACCCACATATACCGCTTTGAAAGTGCTCTCACCCACGTCGCAGATATCCCGCTTACCCGGTCATTCACCCACATATCCCGCTTCGACCTTACCCTCACCCAAGTCCCACATATCTCGCTTCAACCGGTCACTCACCCACATATCCAGTATGCTTCTTAGAGTCCCAGGACACGCCGTGCGGCGCCTCGGCCGTCACGTGCACCTCCAGAGTGATGGCGTCGTCCTTCACGTAACCCTTCTCCTGCTCCAGCACGTCACTCCAGGACATGAAGTGCGAAAAGCCCCAGTCGTTCTCTTTGCTGTGGAGGTAGAAGATGGGTTAGGACTTTAAGAGCGAAAGCCCCAAGAGAAAGCTCTTTGCTGCGATTTATAAGGTCGGCCGCATGTATGTGGCCGCATTATGACGTTTTCCGTATTAGATTCCCGAATTCGAATTTTGTACTAGACCAAGCAGAATCCGCCACACTTTTCACGCCGGCCTTCCGAGGATTCTAGATTGGTAGAGATCAAAATTCGGAAACTTAATACGGAAAACGAATGTATGCGGTCGGCCTAATGAGTTTCGGGCTTCGATTTGTTCAGGTGAGTTAATAAGTGACTAAACGAGTCAAACAAACAAGGCCTGCCTTACTTAGGCAGTGAATGTAATCTATGGTTGACAGTGTTTAAAACACACAACAGAATAAACTGCTGCCCATTTACCGGTCCACAGGGGAAACAGGGGTTTTAGCTGGCTAGCCTCTAAGATTGTAGCCACCCAAAGTGAAGGAGATTGTTGCAATTCCACTCTGTCGGATATCGTAGGGTGGTGTAAGGTGATCAGCCAAAACATTGCAATATTATTAACTAATCTTATTTAAGGTAGTAAAATGGAAGTCGAATAAATTCGGGGGCAACGCGTCCCGGAATGTGTGGGGTCACTCGAAAAGAGTTCGTTGTAGGCTGTAGGATGATGTGGTTGGTGACTAGGATTGAAAGAGGTATGCTGAGATGGTTTTGACACGTGGAGAGGATGGATGAAAGACAGCTTACAAAGGTTCTGCTTAAAAAGTTATCTGTCGTCCAAAGCTGGTCAGATAAATGACTTTCTCTAAAAAGGGTAGGTTAGGAGTACCTTCAACTGGTGTAAATGTATGAAAGATGTATGAATGTGGAAGAGGCAAAGGAGGTGTGTGAGGATCGTAGCTTCAGTAACTGTATAATGAGAAAAACTGTATACAAACCTATAAAACAGATGCTGAATCTTCCTGTAGAAAGGTTCAGTGTCCGGTTTATGGGAGATCAGTCTCAGCTCGGCCATCGCGTAGCAGGACCAACTTGAGGACTCGCTCTCGCCGTTGCATTGTAAGAAGAACCCGAGGCTTTTTTGCTGCTGTCGCTCCGGGGAAGGCGCCTGTCTGGGCATGACCATGATCTTCCATGGCAGGTTTCGGACGTAACAGGGCGGCGATAGAACTGAGTCCTTGAGCCCTCGGAAGTTGGGTACAGTGAAGCGGAAGGTGGCCTCTGAGCGGGCCTCGTCGTCCTCCATTTCGGTGTCCAGACACGCCAGCTGCGGGATGAGATGGTGGTTAGTTGATTTTCTTAGTAAGACTAGACCTTGCCACCTCGACTCACCGTTGCCATCACGTTGAGTTGTCACCTACTGAATTTTTATACCTATGTAATGCAAACATACAGAATATGGTTTACTTGAGGAGTACTCTGTCATGTAACTGCGCAGCAGTTTGACAGACCGACATTAATGTAATATTGTTGTATCTTTTTACTTAATAAATTAAAAATAAACGAGAAAGCAGAGTTTGACGTATGTACTGGTATATGTGTCGGTGCCGTCATAGCTCCCGAGCGGGTGGACCAATTACGATGCGGTTTTCTTTGTTACGCTTGAAATACGGTTTAAACGAGACGGTGCTTGGCTTTGTTTAATTAAAATAGGGCAGTAGTTGGAGATATTCGACTTTATTTAAACATTATCGGTGTTCCCGACGTTTGTCGGTAAGACTTTCACCCGCGTGCACTTCGAAACCAAAGACAGGGCGCACTGGCGGTTATTGAGGGAGGCCTTCGTCGAACAGCTGACGAGTATAGGCTGAATTCTAAAAGATGAAGGGTATTTATAGCGCCGGTTTGTAGGCAAGTTCTTCGGCCGCATCGTCACTTTACCGCCTCACCTAACCAAAGGATGCCGGCAAACCTTCAACAAAGACTATTCCTACTTTTTCCTATTAAGTAATACTATAAATCCGAACGTTTGTAAGGATGTTTGATGTATTAAACGGATTTTGATAAAATTTAGGAATAATTTGACTAATAAACCAGAAGAGCACGGCTATAATTTATCCTGGTTTCCATGGGAACAGGTACGGAACGTGATAACCGAATTCAACGCGGACAAAGTCGCGGGCATTACCTATAAAGAATACAGGCCAAAAGCTACTAAACATAACAAGAAACTATTCTTAAAACATGGAATTGCTTGATGTCTTCTCAGCTGAAATTCCTGATATGCCTCCACGGGTCACGGAATGCATGGGACGCTGATGACATAGCGCTGGTGAAAAGGCTTAAACAGGTTCTAGAGACCAGGGTCAACACGTGGAAGAAAGTGTAAGAAATCGGTGGTTTGACGCCAAACGCCGCCAAAACAGGGTACATGGCTAGATGCAGCGCGGATGATGAAGCCATCCGTATAAGCCGGGAACACCGCATATAAATTCCGCTCTTAAATCAAGTTCGCAGCTAGATCACACCAATCACCTGTGTCCCTACAATCGCTGAGAAGCTCCAGTGGCGCAAACTCCATGTCAACGATATGAAAATGCAGGCGGGTGGATTTGCGGCGTAACACGACTCGACCTAGTCACGGAGGTCAGAAGGCAATCGTTCCACTGCATATCTGTCGAATCTTGGATCATGATCAAGGCGGATCCTGCGCCCTCGCGCACGGGAGCAGAACCAGCAACCGGGACATAACACCAAAATGATTTAATATGATACAGGAATACTACTGTACTATGCAATTCAGGACTAAGGGCCTACCTACAGGATTCAAAAACATTATGTTATGTGAAACTTGGGAACCTTACAACGCAGGTACCAAAATTTTAGTCCAAGCATTATAATAGGCAGAATAATTATCAAATAGTGCCATAGTGTAAAGTTCTAGAGCCCATTTTTCAATTATACGAATTTATAAACTTAATGAGAAACCCACATCAATCTCATATCATCATCATCATCTTGGCGTTAAATCCCGCAACACGCGGGGGCCCGGGGTCCGCCTATATCATATTTCATAACCTAAATAAAATGAAACTCACTGGCATATCCGAGGAAGTGGTTTCCTGGTTCTTCATGACGTCACTCATCACCACTTCACCGTTGGAGCCTTTCATAAGATCGTCTTCCCAGGGTTTTTCCGTAGCTGTGTCTACAGTTTCCACTGTAACAAAGATCAGGCAACAGGCATTGAGAGAAAGTACACACAAAAGGTGGACTGACAACCTGGTAAGGATTGCAGGTACCAGCTGGATGCGGAAAGCACAGGACCGGCCTTTGTGGAGATCTCTGGGGGAGGTCTATGCCCAGCAGTGGGCGTCTTCTGGCTGATATGATGATGATGATGATGATGATGACACCCAAAAGAAAAAGGTATTAAGTTTATATCCTGTAAAATCACTATGTATAGAATCATTGGTCACTAAATGCAATTTTATAGTAGTTTTTAGAGTTGTGTTAGGGCATTTTGTTGCATTTCATATAAATAACAATAGTCTCATTGTAGAGAATTGTCAGATGTGTCTTATTTAGAAAAATATAGCAAATATAGTAATTGCATAAAGCCTACCTCTAAATTAAAAAGATTAGAATGATTCTGATTACAACAATAATATTTATTTATCTAATCACTATCACTAAAATAATAATATGGGGCTATCACTCCATTGTTTTATGACATTGGTACACCCTTCTGACAGTTGAGACAGCAAAAGTCAAAATTACTTTATTACAGCCAGTCTGCTTTTGTAAAAAAAGGTCCCAGTTCTATAAAGAGAGGGAACAACAAGTTTGTTGTTATTTTAATTTCATTGTTCACCCAAATCTAATGTTTTGATAAATGACTGTTTATATTTACCTAATTATACCTCATCAAGTATTGTGTATTTACATAATAAATTAAATATTACCTATAGAAGTTAATACAGTGGTGGTGCAATGCCTTTTCAAGTTTAATTAGTTTTATTCTGTAAAACAATATTTATTTCACATTATGAGACTAAAATGTAACTGCCATAATATTGTATGCATGCAATGCTAGCTAAGAAACCTTACACCACATTCCCAAAATAGAGCAAGTGTGTTTTCATAATCCAATTTAAACACAGGTGTGCTATATTTAACAATTTACCTGACATAATATAAAAAATAACAACAGTGGTCAAATAAAAAAGGATACTAAAACTAAAATACCTCCTAAAGCAGTTAAATCAATACACAGAGCAATAATTTATGCATGCATGAAGGTAATTTGAAACTTGCATAACCAATAATACCTTTGTAGAAAACTAAACAATGTTAATGATAATGTTCTTCTAATATTTCCATGCAGGTTATTTTAACTTATTAATAAGTCAATGTTTTAGAAGAAATAATGTAATTGGTTGGCTAAGGTTTAAGTTTTAATCAAATTAATCTCAAAACAATAAACACTTTATAATACATTACTAATGTTTTTAATTGCATTTCTATTCATCTTTTGTTTAGTAACTTCTAAAATATTTTATTAGATTTGTAATAATTTTGCAAATGTAAGGGTATATTTATGGTACTCTCTTCAAAAATGTAAATATGAGTCTTTTCTAATAGTAAAAGAAATCCAGTGTGTTCTCCAGCATAGTTTATTGCATTATAAAATTACAATACAAATCTATTTTTAGATTTTATTTTGGTCTTATGACAACGACTTGCAGTTTCAGAACAAAGAAAACTGTATTCTGATGCTAAATATTTCAAACAGCACTGCATAATTCTTGTTTCACTTATAACCTCAATACACTAAATAGAAAACTTAAACAATAAATCTAAATAAGCAATATCATCTTAATTAAGGTTATAAAAGTGATTAACCTTTCATGCATCATGATTTAGTACATTATCACCTAAATAACTAAATATATCTTGCTAGCAGACTGATAGGAATGCAGTACATAGCTTAGTCAGCAAAATAAATGTTGAAGTAAAGTAACTAATAATGATTGTGTACAAGAGATTGCAGTGACACACTTGTCCAGTAGACTGTCAGGTACTTAGGCACGGGAAAATCATGTACTGACCATCCTGGGTCTCCATTTCTTCCACCTGGTTCACATTGGAGTCGTGCTGCTGCCTGTCTGGAGCAGGCGTGTGGTTCATGTTAGCCGGGCGCGCCACGGAGGACTCTCGCCCACAACTCTTCGAAATTTCCTACACAGACCAACCAAACTCAACATTCGAACGAGACACGGTCATTGCACAACATCTGATCGTCTAATTAGCGCACTGCACCCACCTTTAACGCCACGGGATCGCTCCCTTTGGATCTGCTGAAGATCCGTTGAACGAACTTCAGCGAACCTTTCTCATCGACACGAACGCTCTGCGCCCCCGGGTTCTTATTTTTCTTGGAAAACAAGGTGTTAATTTTCGAAGAGTGTTTACTTGCGGCGCGGCCGATGTCTGCAAATTTCAACACAAGGGCCCGATGGAAGTTGGGTACGCTAATAGCACATTCCTATACATAAGCACATTGCCTGCACAGCACTACTTCATTAGGTTTCCGCGCAGCAACGTATAAAACTTCACTAACGTAACCGGGAGGAGAGTTATTCGCGAAAATAAACAAAATGGTGGATGATAATTTAATTTCTGGCTTCGGATGTGTGGCCCGGTTTGATCGACGAATGCACCATTTTATATTTTATTCGTTCTCTCACATTCACCGTAGTGATTTCAAGAACAATATGTTTTTCATTCGTTTTGTTTATGGTATTTACGAATCGATTATTAGGGCCGCGTCACACTGTGTCGTGTTTATCCGTTCCGGTACAAATATAATGAAAACGGAAGGTGCAAATTCAATGTAAACGCCATATATTGTACCACACTAGATCGGTTAGTTCCGTTCCGATAAGAATGACCAGTAAGAAAGCTGGTGCGAAAGAGATGGAGAGCGTCGCTGTTCGAGCCGTTCGGAAGAAATAGGAGTAGTTTATATCGTTTTGTCGTATATTACGCCACACAGCCCGTTTAGTTCCGTTTTGATTTGTTGCGATTGCAGTGCAACCCTTCATCTAGACAGGTTTATAGTCAATGAAGCCAAACTACTAAAATTTCAAGCTCCCTGAAGTCACTAATTCATTGATTTCCAAAATAACAGAAAGTCCGAGTCGAGCTTGCTGCCGTAACTAATTTCGTCATTGGTTTATATAAAAGTCTGGATCTTTTAGTCAAAATGGTCTGCCGGTCCTCTTTGCTAACCTATTTTAAACCGACTTCATGGTCGGAATTTTTAATTGAAAGGCACTTTGATTTACAAAGGAGCGTCGGTGCCTAGTGGTTAAAGGGTCCGACTCGTAAGCGAGAGGTCCCGGGTTCGAATCCCACTGCCGCCATATACCTACCAATGACTCTTTTCTGAGTTATGTGCATTAGTTGATTACTAACCGATGCTCTTACGGTTAGGGAAAACATCGTAAGGAAATCGGCACATTCAGGCGACTCAATGTGTAAGTAACCATGCTCTAATGTGGGCAAGTTTCCGTGTTAACAGGGTCACGGAGGTCAGCTGGCAGTCACTCCACTGTAATTACCCGATATGCCAAATCCTGGATCATGGTCAAGGCGGATCCGTGCTCTCACGCGCTATAGCACAACCGAGACATTTACGCCAAGACGATGAATATGCAGTATCAACGACAATCAATATACCAAAAACCGGTGTCTTCTATTATGATCGCTGCACTCGCTCATTTTTTAATTTAAATAACTTTATTGCGTTGAATTTATCACAAACATCATTCTCGTCATTTCCAAGCTTCAATGATTGGTTAATTTTATTACGATTACCCAAGCTTGTTTGGTAAGGTCAACTAAACAATTCTAGAATGTGTGGCCCAGAGGATAGCTCACATTGCCCTAAAAGTGTACCAACAACTGCTTTAATCGATTATTTTTATTTCGATTTCGCTTCGATTATTTAGAAGCATCACTATATCAAAAGAAAACATGCTAGATATTTTTTCTTCTGAATTAGTAATAATGTAGAGTATCTGTAGAGAATATTATAAGTGAATTAGTAGCGTCTACACATTTTAAAATTAATTATTATGACCGTTATCTAAAAGTTTGTAATAAAGCTTCTCATATTAGTCTGTTTATTAGCAAATCTCTTTTGCTGTAACAATAAAGAGGTAATATAAAAAATAATGACCATATTTTAGTAGAAATCAGGAAAAACCAACTGGTCACATAAATACTTGGTCCACGGTCAGTATGTATGTCAAATAAATAGTCATTAACCATAGACAATTTTAGAATGCCGTAGACCAATCAATTCAAAGAACCTTCAAAAACATCATGAAAATGTGGAGAAATGTTTGAACACCAAAACATTGAAATAAATGTTGTTGTTTTACAGTAAATCGAGTGAGCTTGCGTGTTTTTGTTCATACAAAAATGTTTCCAACGAACCACAAGACTATATTTGTACTTGATCACACCCCATACTTTGGTATATCGTCGGATAATCCTATCGACTTCGATGTGTCCAAGAGCCGGGGACCTGGCTACGTCCCTCTGCCTCCCATCTGCAAGTCCTTGTGGACATGCAGCGTCGAGGCGGCAGTGGAATATTGTCGAGTAGTTTGGGATTTGTTTCCCGATGGCAAGCTGGTGAGTTAAATGTCGAAACATAACGTAGTTTCCGTATTATTCGCCACATTCGCTACTATTCCTTGTGGATGGCAGACCTCCTAGCTGTCTGATATGCTACAAAAGTTTCAGAGCCCAGTAACAATATCCACGTGCCAGTGTATTTTTAGCTCACTGGGGCCAAACTAAAAGGACCATTTGCCTTTGTCGATTTTTTGTATTGCACCCTTTTGTATCTTCTATCCACTTACTGTAATAACAATTTGTTTAAACATTTGAACAACCAAAACTTTTGTTTTCAGGTACGTTTTGTAGTAAGTGACTCAGCTGCACACATTCTGAATACTTGGGCCACAACACAACAGAATTTGACTCATGTAAGTATAGTCCCAGATAATATAAAACTCAGTCATACATTTTTTGTTTATATAATACTTATACTCCATCCAAAGGTTTGAAGAGTTCAAATAGTGAAGGTGCCTATTCTCGATTTTTTAAGTTTTTTAATTGCCTCCTTTCGTATACTCTAACCGGAACTACTTACATGATATTTGTTCTGAGTTAAGCTTCAATAGTATTGTATATTGCTATTCAACAAAACTGTAAGCCAGCAAAGTCAAAGGTCCATCATAGGTTTAATTCAAATTTTTTAACATATAATTCTGTATTCACTTTACATGCAGTAAAGAACAACTAATAACTTGCCTCAATAAGTTTTGATGATACATTACAGATTCTCAACGGACTATGTCTGGTAGGCCCTGTCCGCAGAGGAGCAGGAGGTGATGTGGTTGGTCTGTGTGCAGCGATAGAGGCTCTCGGTGAACCATCACCTGCACAAACGGCGAAGCCTGCCAATGAGAGACATTTTCAAAACAGGTACAGATTATATTGTTTATTTTATTGTTTTGTTATACTATTTTAAACTCTATAATAGTTTATTGGCAGCGGTGACTGCTTTCCATCAGTACGCCCACTTGCTTGTTTGTCTAACGTACGCCAAACACATCACAGTTTGGGGTCCAACTTAAAATCTAAGCCATGTTTCACCAAATGAAATTTTTTCGAAAACATTCGGGCAAAAGCTAAACTTTCCTACAACTATTTCTATGAGCACAACTGAGAATGAAGAAGATAAAAGTGTGCAATCGAATACACTTGGTGATAGCATTTTTAACCAATGCACTTCCAGAGGGCGAATAATTTGCATTACGAGCGCCCGTGATGACGACTCAATAAGGAGCCTGTCCGAGATTGCGCTGAATGCTTTAATACAACAGAACAAGAAGGCCACAATGGCTCAGGCATCAAGTAGTTCAGATTCACCTACGACAGCACCGTAAGTTTATTGTAATTTTTGTATAGCTTAACCATAACTTTTATAATTGAAAAGCATATTAGGGCGAGGCAAAATCATGAGTAATTTACAAGCATATGAGTTTGGAGTATAAGTTCAGTCATTGCATAGAACTTCTTTTAATTTCCAACACTAATTGGCAATTGCCTTATTCTTTATTAGTCTGAACCTGACAAACATCTTTGATCTGGTCTAATGACCGTTATCATTAACAAATTGTTGTATTTTGCAGGTCTTCATTAATTGTGCATTACTGCCACTTAGTTATAATAAATGTTACTCCTGAGAAGGCTGAGACTAGAGTTAGCAATCAAGCAATCACAGAGGTAAGTTGATCCATGAATGTACAGATTCCACAGAGTCCTTATATAAAATGTTCTTCAGAAGTTTCTTTGCTGATAATGTAAAAATTTGTTGATTAACTTGGCGAAGCGAGATTGACAAAGATCTTCCACAGGTGTTTGCCTTGACCATGATCCAGCACGATTTGGCAGGTAATTACAGTAGAGCAACTGCTATCTGACCCCATGACCCTGTTAACAAAGGTACCAGACCTGATTGGATCATGGTTACATATTCAGTCGCCTGAATGTGCAGATTTTTTCACAATATTTTCCCTCACTGTAAAAGCATAGGTTAGTGTTCAACTAATTTACATAACAGAGAAGAGGTCATTGGTACATGACGGCACTGGAGATTTGTCGGTACCTTTCGCTTACGAGTCGTACCCGCCAGCCACCGACGCTCATCTACGTGAACGCTCCGTAACGGTATATTATCTGTATTATTATTTACAAATCAATATCTTTTACCCGCCTGTTTATAAAAAAAAAAAAAAAACATCTTGGCGTTAATGTCCCGGTTGTGCTCTCGAGAACGAGAGCCCGGGGTCCGCCTTGACCATGATCCAGGATTTGGCAGGTCAAGTAATTACAGTGGAGCGATTGCCATCTGACCTCCATGACCCTGCTACCAGGGGAACCTGACCAGATTGGATCATGGTTACACATTCAGTCGCCTGAATGTGCAGGTTTCATCACGATGTTTTCCCTCACCGTAAGAGCATCGGTTAGTACTCAACTAATGTACATAACTCAGAAAACAGTCATTGGTACATGGCCGGAGCGGGATTCGAACCCGGGACCTCTGGCTTACGAGTCGGATACTGTAACCGCTCGGCCACCGACGCTCTAACACCGCCTGTTTGTTCAGAAATAATAATAACATCTACCATTACATATAGTATAGTTTTAGTAGATATATAGTAGATACGTAAATTTAAGGTGCACGCCATCTGAGTCTCGATTTTGCCCTCTCTCTTGTGTTGGTCTGCTGGAAGATATTTCTTTAGAAATAAGCTGTACCTGTTGTGATCTTATCTGTATGTCAATTTTCTATACTATTTATTGTGCGCAATAAATGTTAAATAAATAAATAAATACATCCACATTAATACAGTTATGATGACATATTACAGTTAGCTCCTATCACGTTTGACTAAAGCCCGTTTGATGGGATATTATGTACCCTATAAAAAGGAGAAATGAATAAAATATCTATTATAAAATTCACAAAATAAACCACTTGACATATTGGCATTATGATGGTCTCACTTCTTTTCATTTTCAGATGGGCAACGGACTAATGGGTGTGGAAGTTATAGTATCCAGAGCTAGCAATTTAGCGAATCTTTTGGCCCATTTAGCGTTGCCCCATTATAAGCTAGCCACAACAACAGTTACTGGTATCCCTATGAAGGTATGTGTGAGAATATTTTTCGTTATAGTTCACGTTATAAATATATTATTATTGTACGTCTCTAAAATACCGAGAGATGTTGCTCTTACAGCCAACAGGCAAATATAGGTAAAAAGCTTAAGCACCTCTGCATAACTCAGAAAAGAGTCATTGGTACATGGCCGCAGTGGAATTCGAACCCGGTACTTCTCGCTTACGAGTTGTATACACTCGGCCACCGGGGCTCCTCAAGCAGTTACCGTAGGATGTCAGAGGTTAAACCATTCGTCCCATTGTCACGGCAGGAGGAGCAGAACGCCAGCTCGAGCGCGAACTACGACGTGGAGATCATCCACTCTGCGGAGGCGCACGCCGGCCTGCGCGCCACGCAGACGCCACAGGAGGCATTGGAATCGGTGAGACTAGTGTAGAAGACTGCCAGTTTTCATTAAGCAGGGGGCTTACCATGAGCTCATAGCAGGACTTAAACAGAACTGCCCTGCTTAGAACGAGACAGCGCTATACGTGTCACATGAGCTTGTCTCTTGTCGCTTGCCCAACCGCACTGCGCGGAACTTGGACGATTTTATAAAGTTCATGGTAAGGCCCCGTTGAAACTCTCATTAACTGATCGTGTGTAACCCCTATAAGGTTTAAGCCTGTTCAGTTTAATTAAAAAATATATGGGCGCAGTGTTTCATCTGTTTCAATTTCAAGTTTCACACGATTACTTTTATCTGTTCAGTTAAAACTGATTGTGTGTTGCCCTAGTAAGCTATACAGGCCTTGGGCAGTGGTCCCTGATTATTTTTTCATGCGTCTTCCACCACTTCAAGACCTTGAACTCGCGTATCCACAGAAGCAGTTTTTTAATCGTGGCTCGCGACCTCTTGGGTGTTCGCAGAATTTTACATTAAAAACCAGGTGCCCTTGCTTCAACCAACCAATCAACGACCAGGGTCAACAAAAAAATGTTGCAAACCGCTGCCTAGATGGTTAGATACTAACAAAGTCAGCTGGTTTTTAACCGTGTAGCCAGGGCTTTAGTCAGGAGATGTTAAGCCGTCAGCTGTCGTATGTAATTTGTCGGTGTTGTTTTACACAAAACGATTCATGCAACACATAGAGCAATTTAACCATTAATCCAGGCAAATCAAATATGAAAGGGGGGGTCAACGCTGAGCCAAATCAGGTATCTGTACTTTTTTGTGCCACGAGAGCCGACCAGGTCATTGTCATAAATAAACCATCCTTTTGCCACTTTTTTTTCTTATAACTGGGAAACGACGGCAAACAACTTTCTTAGGCAATACATAAGATAAAATAAAATTCTCAACAACTTTTGCTTTATACACAAATTTAAATTCCCAACCGTTTACGAGCAAAACAGTCTCGATTGTGACAATAGGTAAAATACCTTTTCTTAGGGAATTGTTTAAAAAATATATTTAAAAATATCCTTGTATTTTTATGTGATATATGTACAAATTGACAGTTTTGTTTTTTTTCGCCTTTACTTGTGCTGTAAGACCATGCTAAATTTCATGGTGATATGTCATTGGGAACTACCCCAGAAGATATGATAAAATTACTCTGTGAGTATCAAAGTTTACTTATACTTATGGCCAGTTTTTCGTACGGTAATCTATTATTTATTATCAATTAAAATTCGTCATCCTTATAGACATAGACATTATTTATTTTGACATCACAATACTCATAATACAAAACTTATGTATGATGAGTTGTAGACAAAGATGGAAAGAGCTAAAATCGATAAATAACATTTAGGGCGTTAGTCATACAACTTGATACTCACAAAGCGATTTTACCAAAACGTGTAGGATTCTTATCAATTACATATAATTATGAAATTTAGCAAGAAGCAAGGTCTTACAGAATAAAGAAAGGGGGATAAATACTGTCATAACTTTCGTCCCCCCGTGAGGCTTGGGCCTGATCCCTTACCCCACTCTGAGAGTGTAAAGTTCTTGGGCTTCCACTTGAACCGGAAGACGCATTTCAAGCAAAAGAGAGATGTAGTTAATTTGAAATTCAAAAACATTCCTGGCTGCTCGGTAGGAACTTTGCCTTGTCGGTTGACAACATGCTTCTCGTATACGTCTCCATGTTGAAGGCTATATGGATGTATCTGATCAAATTGTGGGGCGTGGCTAGCAAAAGTAACATACTCTGCCTCCAACGCGTCCAGAATGGCATTTTACGTACAATGACAAACACTCCATGGTACGGAGTGTATGGACGGTATGGAGTCCGAACAGTTGCTGAAGAAATTGAATAGAAGAAGATGAAACATGCTGCAAAACATGTAGCCACTGAGCTGTTACACACAAGCGAACATGTGAAAAATCTGAAAAGGAGCCACATCATCATCATCTGACCATGGCAAACTTCTCTGCCTCCCATTATTCACCCAAGCTGATAATAGTCTGAAAGACTGATGGCAGTTTTGAAATAATAAAAAAAGTACCCTATGACACTACTCGGGAATAATGTAGCTTGAAAAAATGTTTAAAATCGGTTCAGCAATTTCGAGATTACCCCCAACATACAAACAAGCTTATAAACTCACCAAAACTATTCCTATTTAAAATAACAGTATAGATTTTAGTATAAGCGAAGGATTTACGCAACAAGGCGGTGACAAGAGTTTAGAAGAAAAACGTGTAGATTCACTCTCGATTGGTGGAATTGCTCCATGGTGAAACAGTTTTCTATGTAGCTATATTACGCCGCCACATTACGACAACAGGGTCGCCTTTCGCGAGCGAGCCAGCGCGATGAAGTCATAAAGTTATCGCAAAGAGTTAGGTGCTAGGGGAACCTGTTGTCGTAATGTAATATGAAAACAATAGCTTTTGATTTGGGCGATCCCACCCCAGGTGTCTCAACATTTTCAATCCCCCGAGTCTACAACCCCCAATAAGGAAAGAAATTTCTTGTAAGAGAAGAGAGCATAATGTCAAATAATTCGTGTAATCTGTGACATACGACAAATGGCCGTCGGATGTGCCCAAAAAGAACAAGAAAAGAATAAGAATTCCCTAGCATCATAGTACATAATATGGCGAATCGGCCGTCAATTGGTAGGCGCTGTCCCAATTGGCAACGGTCAGGTGGCCATGGTTGTACGTCGTCCAACCAATAGAAAACCTCAAAACCGCCCGTCGCACGACCGTTGCCAATTACTACAGCGCCGCACGCTCATGGTCTGTCATTGTACAGGTCTGTCTCTTGGTAGTTTTGCACAGTGTTGTAGATGATATCTTGATATGATGAATAAAACTTGTAAATATGGGTTGTAAATCCAATTTATTTGAGTCCTTAACACGTGAGTACACTGTCTGATTGTATGTAGTGAACTGGCTAGCGTACTGGCGGAATGCCTATGTCACTAATTCTAACACGGAACGATGTGCGGTAATGAGACCGCACAGTCATCGCCATAGAAATTGAACCATAGGGCCCGTCCTTCTTACAAAGTAAGGATAATAGGTAAGTGAGGATCTCGACATGGTCTGCTGGTTGACTGTTAGACAAAGCCTCAATGGCTTTAAGTCCGCCAATTGCTGTAATTTGTGCAATAAAGTTTTAAAATAAATAAATAAATATTCTTTGGTCACTGGAGTCATTGCCAACCCCCCGGTGTCCCCAGGTGGTGCTCCGCTGGTGGACCCCGCGCGGCGCGGAGGGCGGCGCGGGCGGGTCGGGCGGCGCGCTGTGGCGGGTCACGCCCGCCGACGTCGCCTCGCGGCCCTCCGCCTGCCTCGTCAACTTCCTGCTCAACGGCCGCTCCGTCACGCTCGAGGTGCCCAGGTGAGTCCACTTCTTGCTCGACGGACGCTACGTTACCCTACAGGTGTCCTGGTGAGTCACCTTTTCGCTCGACGGGCGCTCTGGAGGTGCTTAGGTAAGCCTGCTTCTTGCTCAACCTATCCTGCCGCAACGCGAGCTGTCTGGAGTTGAATTTCGACGTGTGTGTTTCGCATAGTATGGTCGTGAACTGAGCATCGTATAAAATGGCGATTAGTACAGTGCGGCAAATTGGCCGCTCTTGCGTGTCATACCGGTCGGTCTTGCTGGCAGTTGAGCCGTCGTATACCGAGACTCCACCACAAGCTGCCTCTAACCTTTACACACGTTTACACATGCTTCCCTCTATCCCCAGGAAGGGCGGCGGTCGCTCGGCGTCTCACGTGCTGGCTGCCCAAGGCGGCGAGCTGTGGATCGGCGCGCTGGCCGGCCGCGCCGCCTACGACGACCCGCCCGCGCTGTCGGAGGGCGCCGGCGGACGCGTCACTGATTACCGGTATGTTGGCACTACCTGGTCTGACTTCAATTTTGCTAATTTGGAACCTATGTCTGGCCTTTCTGCTACGTATATTTTCATTTTTGATTCCGATCGTGTTTCACGAGAAATACTGGACTGTTCGAAGACTGAAGGGCGAGCGAAGATGATAGATTCCGATCGGATAAGATAGAGGCGACTCGCCTGCGCTGCTTTGGTCGCGTGTTGCGTGAGCCCCTGGGATACATGGAAAATATGTGCCCAAACCTGCCGGCATCAGGAAAGAGGTCCCGAGGCGGCTTAAGAAGTGACATCGTTAAGTGGAAAGTGAGTGCCAACGGCTTACGTCGCAAGGATGCCGAAGACCGAGCGAAGTGGAGAAGATTGAGTAGGAAAGCGGACCCTGGCAGAAGCCGAGATAGACGGTAATAGAATAAAAGAGGACTACAATGTGTCTGAAATGCGAAAGAGCCAAAAGGATGTGAGGCACTAGAACCCACACAAGGATATATAAGACGAAGTAAGAGTAACGAATAAAACTGTTTTTGTGCCATGCAGTGCACGGACCGACTTACGTTTTGTGGGTCTCCTAAACGTCTACTAGACTAGAAAGTCGATCACGTAGGGGATGACCTACGACCTCACAGTGTCTAAGATGATGATGCCCCCCCTCCCCACCCCCAGCATCAAGGAGTTCGGTGCGCTGATGCAGCAGAACCGCCTGACGCCGTTACGCGGGCCCGGCGCCAATGCGAAGGCGAAGGCGCGTCTGGCGCGACACACCGCCTACTGGCCACTCACCATATCCTCCACTCTGATCTTCAATATGGGCAGTGTGAGTTTGGACACCTTGTATTTTAATAACCTGGTTTAAACCTGGATTTATGTTTCCTGAACCTTTGCTAAAATCAACCTCCCACACATTTGAGGCAGTTGTACAACGACGTCACAGTCCAATATTTATTAATTTATTTAACTGTTTATTGTTCACAATAATTATATACTCGTACAGAGAAATATAACAGTAT
This sequence comes from Blastobasis adustella, assembly GCA_907269095.1. Lineage (NCBI taxonomy): Eukaryota > Metazoa > Arthropoda > Insecta > Lepidoptera > Blastobasidae > Blastobasis > Blastobasis adustella. The sequence goes on from OU026120.1 coordinate 1,496,254, forward strand.
AGAAGACACAACAGGCGCTGCTTATTTCTAAAAATAAATCTCTTCCAGCAGGCCTACAGAAGAGTGATGTTAGACTAAAGTAACGCAGATACGACGTGCACAATAATTGAATATATAAATACATAAATATATTATATTATAATATATAGGTATATAAAACTAGACATATTATTATTATATATTTATTATAATATTATTTCTAAATCTGTTGATTTTTTTCCTGTATCCTTCATACGACGGCAGGTAACCCAACTTGCAACACTCGCGGGTATATCTCAGGCCCTCATCCCCTCGTTCCACCCCCAGGTGGTGGAGCCGCTGACCCGGCTGGTGGTGACGGAGTCCCTCTCGGAGGAGGAGGTGTCGTCGTGCCGCGCCGCGCTGCTGGCCATGGCGGCCATGGAGGCGCGCCGCGACCCGCCCGCCGCCGCCGCCGCGCACCTCCCCACTGCTATGAGGTCAGTAAGGTCAACTAGGTGGCGCTGCAAGTATTTTAAAATGCGCTATAACAATTACAAATTACAGGCAAGAGGCATTTCATCTTAGTCTTACCATCATGTAAGCTGTCTGCTCGTTTATCACTGAGTAACATAAAAAAAAACAATGTTTGGACTCGCTTTACTCATTTGAAGCTCTCAACTGTCTTCGTTTCTTCATCCTTCATAACAATTTATAATAAAGTCGAAGCGCAACCCAGTCTCTTTAGTCGTTTTCGCAAATCGACATTGCTACAGTCCTCTTCTCATCTAGGCTCCCCAAAGGGTCATTTTATGTTGGGTTGATAGTAGATAGTGCGGGATGTGAACTACAGTTTGTGAGATTCGCTCGCTACATTACAGGCACAAACTTCTTTGGTTTTTACGTAATTTTAGAAGAGTAAGTTTTTAAAGTGGGCATCTTTCGGTTGATGTGATGATGATGATGAAGTTTTTGAAAATTGTGAAAAATAATACCTTTTAGGAAAATATACCTTTATACTGAATTACGATGTTTATGTTTCTATGTGTAACTGTAAGTGTTGCAAACAATGTTGTGTTGTATTCGTTCAATGGTCTCTTTCTGCTTGGACTAGTTATAATAAAACTTGCTTAATTTTATTTGGAACTGTAGGTTACCTCGATATTTCGACGCAGTTGCTGTCTGTTGTTGAACTGTAGGTCTGTTTATGCATTGAAATTGTATGTAATATTTGTATGAGACTGTTTGTTTCCTGAAGAAATAAATAATAAATATTAAGAAAGGAAAATAGCTAACAGCCCTCTCCTCCCCAGGGGCAAATCGGGCCCCCGCCGCGAGGAGCAGTGGCGGCAAGCCTGGGCGGAGGCGGAGGCGCTGGTGCGAGCGCATGCGGCCGCGCCGGCGAGGCGGGCGTTGCTGAGGGCGCTGCTGGAGTGCCGCGGGGCGCAGCCGCACCATGCCGACGGTGAGTGCGGTGGGCGATGGCCTGTGGCGCATAACGGGGGCGGTACCCGGAGCATGACTGCCACGCAGATGTCCCGGGTTCGATTCCAGGCCGAGCAGAAATGGAAATGATGAATTTTAATTTATATTACGTATCTTGCTGGATGTAGTATGTATAATAAGCATGTATTAGTAGTTATCTAACACCCATAACACAAGTTTCGCTTACTTGGGGGATCGAAGGAGCTGTGTGAATTTGTGAAATAAATAAAAAGTATTTCATTTATTATCAACTGAACGCCACAAACCAACATTTAAACAAAGAATCACATACATATTTCAACACACACTTACAATCATACAAAATAAAATCAAAACAAAAATTTAAATTACATAATTCCTAAAATGAACTTTTGACTTTGACTTTAATTTGTACGCTAAAACACCTCCACTATGATTCCAGGCGAATCCCGCGCGACAGTGATCCGGGCGACCACCGACTCGCCCTTGTCGCCTGTCGGCGCCGGCAACGGGGCCTCCGAAATCTGGGCGCCTAGGAACGTCCTAGACGCCCTACTGGGGGCGCCTAGGCCGAACCGTAGGCCTGACTTCGCGGGGAGGATGGCAGCCGGCGGACGCCCGGCCACTTTGTATCAGCAGTTGCAGCAGGACGTCGAGGGGTAGGATGGGTGACCGGGGCTAGGATAGTAGCCGTCGGGTAGAAGAAAGTGTGTGTAAGGAGGGGGATACGTTTTGTACTCTATACAACAAATTTTTTTCTGTCTTGGACTAAAAGCAGGCAGCCTCAACCTATCTATTTTAAGTTTATATTTATACCATTTCCGATTTATACGTACGCGCATCGGACCTGAAAAAAATACGTACGTAATCTCTAAAATCATGAGTGAAGCGTAAAAATGGCCGCACAAAAATATGAGTGTGCGTGCTTTGACACTGACACTGGTAATAGCGCGGGATAATTCAAACAAAATGGCGGCGGAGTAGGCCATTTACGAGAAAATAAACTGTCAAGAAATGGTCGGACCTTGTATGCTTCACTTCTCTGTAGTTTAGAATGGCGTCCGTATTATGTTCAGGTCCTTGAGTGATGCTACCTCATTTTATACTGATGGTGGGTAGGTTGATAGGCTGGCTTTTGTACCTAAAAAACGACCGGCGTTCTTATTACTTGACGGGGCCTGTAATCTGATAGTAAGTATGATGATATAGCGTTTTGGAAGGGTTGTAGTGACTCGAACGGTTTATCGCACATAGTTAGTTTTCCTCAATTTTGTCAAAAACAGTCAGTTCCTCAGTTTTGTCAGTCTGGCATTTGACTTCGTACCTTGTAATATTATATATTACAACAGTATTGTATTACAAGGGAGTAAAATGTAATGTCTAAGGGGGCGTTATTGTGAATCGAGAATCAAACAAAGGATTCTAGAGATTCATAATACGTCGCCTGATGAATAAAAACCACCTAATTTGTATATATTTTCAACAAATCCTTTTTCCTAAATTGTTCCCTATTACAATAATTAAATACCCACTTGCAACGTGAACCGATTCAAAAAACATTGTGGAACAATTTCCGAAAAAGTGGATTCTGAATTTGTTGAATTCTTTGATTTGAAATGTACGAACGCACCTTAAAAAATTTAAGCATTAAAATGGCCGCCCATTTATGACTGTATTTGACACTGTCACCACTGGCGTGACAGTGCGGTACAAAATCCAAACAAAATGGCGGCAGATATGTATCTGTGTGTACTTGGACCAATGGGAGTATTACTCTGTTAGAATGATGGTGTAGTCTTGTCGTTGATGGTTTTTCATTATCATCATCATCCTAGCGTCTATCCTGGCTTATGCCAGGGGGCCTATCACGCTAGATTTCAACGTATTTATCAAAACCAAACCGCAGCCGTTGTCACATGCCGTTTCTTTCTCGTGATATAATGAAGACGCCATGTGACACGCTACAAATATACATATGTATGACATATTTTAATGGCTCAAAAATGCTTGAATCACTGGCAGCAATTATACGTTCAAATTTTGTGCGTTGGGCCCCCAGAGCCCGATTTCCTACTTTTCTTTCTTACATGGCTACTTCTAATAATATAGCATCAAAATGAAATGAATAACTATACAACAGCTAACATTTTTCTTCATTTAGTTTGATACGCTTTTATAGTATTAAATTTAATGGACGAATAGAATTAACATGGGAACTTCCACTGGTTCTAGTGCAAAGTGTAGTTCCTCGCCTATTACGTTGGGTTTAAATGAATCTATTTGTGTTCTCGTGGAATTAATAGACATAAGTGTGCTAACTTCTGTCTAAGAATTCATGAGAACTCATAAATGTTTATTCGAACCCATCTTAATGAGCATTGATGAACTTGATGAATTTATGGCCAGCAGCACAGCTAGCACAGGTGTGCTCTCGCACGCGATAATCGAAAGAAAGAAAGAAAGGAAACATTGATTGCAGTAGACACCACGACACGATAATTAGGTACAACAACATAAAAACAACGAACTAAGCATACCAACATAAAATACAAATAATGATATTTGAAAATAAAAATAAAAAATAAAAAGGAATAACAATAATAACTGTACCTACCTACCTACAGTTTACGAGTATCTATTCCCAGTGGCATTGTTTAATCTCCGTGTCGCGGCTTCCAGTGCAACTGGACCCCCTCAGCATAATGTTGTGGCCGCTTGACGCGAACCACAACGCTGGTTTTCAGTAATCGGGAAAATGTGCAAGAATGATACTGCTATCTCTATAAAAAACAAATGCTTTGTCGTGGCACGAAATAAGTCGCGGGCACAGTTGTGCTAGCCATGCAGAAGTAGGTACGGAAGTGTTAATGACAGTTAAACTGTATCCTCGACTTGCTAGAACCGTCCAAGAATGTTTGTTTCAAGAGTAATTTGTAAGGTTAAGAATGAAATGTAAATATACGTTTTTTATATTGCATCAATAATGGTTTGAATTAACTCATCGCCCTTGTCTCTGGTCTGATATCAATAAATAAATATGCTTAGACAAATTCACACAGCGCCATCTAGCCGCACGGTAAGCATAGCTTGTGTTATGGATATATACTTCTTTTTTTTCTATGTTCCGCCACATAGCACTCTTCGCTCATGGAAAATTCAAGGTAAGGGTGAGCGTAGTTAGGTACTCAAATTAACTGTATACCACCTTTATAGTACTTTAGTCCAGATGTTTCGTTCTACCATCAATCTGTGTTACAAATGCAACAATTTCGGATTAATCTTACTTTTAACCCCCGACGAAAAAAAAGTACTTATAGTTTGACATGTGTTTATGTATGTGGAGATGTGTGTGTCTGTAGCATCGTCGATTTGGATGCGGTTTCCTCGTATTTGAAAGCCAGATTACTAGAGATGGTTCTTAGCTTTATTTCATTCAAATCGGCTTAGTAGTTATAAAATCTAGAGTGGTTATCCGAATTTTTCTGTCGGTTAGGTTATAAAGACAAATGTCACCTCAAACTGCCCGTGGCCCCGTAAACATGAGCTAAAGTGATCGAAACTAATTCGTAAAATAATCCGCTAAGCGCTAGCCTTCGTGTTTAATACTGGATAGTTCTATTAATCCGGTTTGCACCAAATTCTTAAATACGTTTAACGTTTCTTGTATGTAGTTTTTGCTAAAGTATCAGCTTAAAGGATTTTAAGAATTTGGTGCAAGCCGCTCGTAGTCTGTGATACTGGAGTTATAGTGGAGTTGTCTGGTTTCATCGTGGTGAAACGTGCACATTCAGGCGACTGAATGTATAACCATGATCCAAGCTGGTCTTGCTCCCCTGTTAACAGGGTCAATAAATGAAATTACAAATTCTGATGTTGCTTACTATTCTCGTCGTCTAAAACGTTCTCGCAAAATTGCATACTTACTGTAAAAAAATGGGTCACCTCCAAATGTCATATCTGCCCGGTCCAATAAGTATTCTCCTGGTTTCTTACCGCACACCTTGATATGCGAGTACCCAAGTTTATGCTTACTGGACAATAATTATAAAAGGTCTAATGATAACCTGCGTGGTTTTTAAAACAACTTTGTTACCTTTATAATGCGTACGGAACAAGTTGCCTGCGAGTGTGTTCCCTGATCATTATAATCTGGATACCTTCAAGACTAGAGTGAATAGGCTGTTCCTAGACAGGCATGCTCCATCTTCGGCCGCATCGTCTTACCACCAGGTGAGATGGCGGTCAAATGCATGGCAAACAAATAAAAATAAAAAAAACTGGACGGGATAGGGTGTGTGAGGAGCGTAATAAAAAAAAAAAATGCGACATTATAAAATTAATATCTTATATTTGTTCAATAAAAACTACATTGTGGGCCCGTGTGCCCGGCGCCCGGGTAACACGACCTTTGTATTATCTTGTTGCATATAAACTCTGCGGGCAGACTGTGTCATAAGGCAATGGAGCGAGGGCTGACGCCTGGTCCGGTTACGATTACTGGAATGTACCGCGGAAGGACGACACCGTCGAGACTTACGGAAACCGAGGGCCAAACGAGCCCAACACATACACTGTACAACCTCACGCGAGTGCGGCCGGCGCTAGCCTCGACGCGTCCGAATCCGAAAACTTTACTTCAATTATTTAATTAATCATTAATTAATACCCTATAAAACTTACAAAATCCGGTACTCTTAAACTTAGGGCTAAGTTAAAATTAAACGGAATTGAAAAATAAATTACCTAGGTACAATATTTTAGTCTAGAAAGCTATTTATAGGCGCGCACGAGAGGTAATGTGGGTGGGGCGGGTCAGTGCGGGGCCTCGCGGGGCTTCTTCTCGGGCGGCGCGTCCAGCGAGTCGCCCAGCGAGTTGTCCTCCGCCGAACTCGCCTCCTCTATTTGCCTGCGGGGGGAATGGGACAAGTCAGCCAATACACGAGTCTGCGCGACGCATTTTTAATATACCTACGACAAGTACAAGAAAAATTCCACTTTGTAGTATACGTTTAGGAGACTCACAAAACATTGGTCGGCCTGTGCACAATCTAGTGTAAGCGAGAAGCCTGCCCATTCAGGTGACTGAATGTGTAACCATGATCCAATCTGGTCAGGTTGTCCTAGTAGCAGGGTCATGGTCAGATGGCAGTCGCTCCACTAATACCTGATCTACCAAATCCTGTATTAGGGTCAACGCTGACCCCGGGCCCTTGTGCGCGAGAGCACAACCGGGACATTAACGCCAAGATGATAATAAAAAAATTGAGAAAAGTGAATCTTTTTTATTCTATGCCAACAACTTAAGTCACACCTTTCGATAATGACTGTTCAATAGGCTTGTCCCCAGCCTATGTGCAGCAGTATCGCCACATTTTGAACGTCATAGAGAACCAACTTCCAAGCTGTGTACCTCTATGCAAAACTGTAATACACAAAAACGTTCTCACTGCTCAGTGCTAGAGGAAAATGATGCCTCGAGTCTGACCTAGCCGTGTGAACGCACCACTATATCTACTCTGTGCCAATGAACAATGGGTCATAATTGCTCACACAATCTAGCAAGCCCCACTATCGACAGCGGTTTTCGAATGACCTAAAATCGTGAGGTTGATTAGATAGATAGGCACTGAAATAGCATGGTACAAAGTTGTATTTGGCAAATTAAATTATACGTCGATTTAGTTTTTTATACGCCGAAAGACTTGTTTTTGTACGGTCAAAATCTATTTCTAGACTGTTGTTTATCAACGGAGCATGATCACAAATCGGAGCAATATACAACACACCATGCCGCGTCTGTCTGTTCGCGATAAGCTCAGAAACTATGTACTGAACGGATTTTCATGCGGTTTTCACCAATAGACAGAGTGACAAGTTGAGAAAACTTTTCTATTTAAAAACAGTTTATTTATATGTCTAGACATTGATTTGAGCAGATTTTTAATAATTATTGTGGTTAGCGAGAACTGATATTCTTCCTAAAGTGGTAGCAATATTAGAGATACCCATAGAAGTCCGCGCCATTTCGTCGAACCTGCACCTAAAATCTATCCAGACATACTTGTCTTATTTGGTTATGGAAATTACGTAATTAACTGGATAATTTGCAGCAGTATTAATTGAAATTCACATTCTATGTGTTTCTTATATAATTTAAGACTATACATCGTTCATGTAGCGTTATTGATACGGCAAGTCGTTATTTTGGGTATTGTTTGTTCACCAAATATGACAAGTCAGTCTGGACAGGGGGCTTACCATGAGCTCTTATAGGACCTGCCATGCTTAGGACGAGACAGCGCTATACGTGTCACATTAGCTTGTTAATAGTTACCCTGGGGTTTCCATACTCACCGCTTGGCCCGTGGCGTGCTGAGTGCCGAGTCCGAGTTGTCTGATGGCGACGCGGGGGTCGCCGGGGTCGCGGGGGTCGCGGGCGCGTCCTTCGCGTCCATGGAGTCCTCCGTTAGGGACGTGGTCGTGTCCTCGTTCACTATGTCTGATGTCAGTTTGCCTGGGGACAATTTGAGATTATTTATTTATGTGTCTATACTGATAACCTATACATAGTAGAAAACAAAGTCGCTTCTGTCCCTCAGTACTTCACTTTTGAACTACGCAAGGGATGTTAATGCGGTTTTCAACAATAGATAGGGTGATTAAAGATTACATTTATAAGTGAAAAAGGGTAGTTAGGGGAGCAGTAGGTGTACTCAAACGAAGTTGTGCCAGGTTCACTAGTTATTACATTATAAAGAGAAAATATGTGTATTTTTGTTTGTTTGTAATAAACGCAAAAAGTACTGGACCGATTTAAAAAATTCTTTTACTAATAGAATGATACATTATCAGCGAGTAACATAGGCTACTTATAGTTTTCCTCGAAATTTAATATGGTTCCCACGGGAATGGGTCCGGAACCACTAATCCGAACGTAGCAACCGGATTTTACGCGGACAATGTCGCGTGTGTTAAGGTTGAGCACCCCTTACAACTATTATTTGTCAGCACCAAGTCATCATAATCACCGAACGTCATTAACTATATAATATTGTCACCACTGCACTATTTTAGGTATAAATAACACTGTATTTTAGACTTAAATTAGTATTGTTTTAATAAACCAAGTGTAAACTCTGCTTGATTAATAAATTATTTTTATTAATTACTCCGCCGCCCCCTTAATTCGTGCAAACATGCTTTGTAGTACCTATCAGATAAAGTATGATGCGGCTTATCTATGAGGCGGTTCTTTATAACTGTTGGAGTAAATCTGTTCTTAGTGGAAACTGCGTGGTGTAGGACCCTGCGGTGGAGTAACAATTTGCGGCAGCAGTTGGAAAATCCATCCATCACAACTGGTTGCAAAACCTGATCTAGCTGCCTTCAAGGCTAGAGTGAATAGACTGTTCCTAGACAGCCATGCTTCATGAGGACAGAGGCTTTCATATTACTCTAATAATATCTAGTAAAAAAATATCTCTGCAAAAAAGTATTTTAATTCTATCAAATAAGAATCTATACCTACAAAACTAGACATAAAACTGTTTTCAGAATTATGAAATCATACCTCTACAAAGTAAAGTAGAAGTATGATTTCATTCCGTATGTTCGCCAGATGTACGTGTTTCTAATCTACACATGTGAATGTATTAATCTATTATCCATTCATCGCTTGCAATTAATGTGAACATATGTAACAATGATGTAAAACGTAGTGATTATTCTCTTTCTTTGCAATGTCGTGGATATGTTTTCAATTAAACGTTTCTCAATCGTGTAGGTATGATGTTAGGAGTGACTGGGCAGTTATATTATTTACTTGACTATGAACTATGAATGCATAATCCTATTTAAAGATGTTAGTGAACTCCCGAAGTAGTAGTTTTAAGTAGTGTCTGACTTAGAAAAAAATTCGGGCACTACTCAACGGATTTTAACGAAGTCCCAACTGGCTTCCAAGTGAAAGGAGCCGCATCGAATTCGGTCCATCCGTTCGAGAGTTACGGTCAAAGAAATTGGACAGAGGTCCGATATTTGATTTTTTACATAAGCGCGTAAGCGAATTTTTTTTGTATGGTTACAATGCACACAGAGTCGACAGGCAGGCAGGTAAAATTTGAAGTCCACAGGCAGGTAGAAATTGACATTTTCGGTGTTAGATGTAAGTTTGACGATGGTTTGACGGGTGTATGACGTGTGTATGTGTCCTGTCGAAGGCCTCCTAGCTTCTAAACGGATGGACCAATTTCGATGCGATTCTTATTTTTTATTTGAAAACCAGTTGAATCAGGTTCTTGACTTTGTTTCATCAGTAGTTTGGCAACATACTTGAGTGTATTAATGCAGACTTTGCCGAGGGAACTTTGATATACTTAGCTATTGTTATTACGATGTCATTCTTATTTTCGACGCCAATTTTGACAACCCGATATAAACTGCGTGACTGATATAAACCGTGTCTTGACTGGCGTATCGCATACTTATCACTGTTTCGACGTTATAGAACACCAGTAGGTGCGCATACACTTGGCACAATACTCGATTGTGATAAGATAATAATCTTAGGAACAAAGAGCGGTATGTCGAATAAAGTAAAGTAAATAATAATCTTACTGAAGGAGTTTTGACGGGTATTATTTTATTTCCACGTGGTGTGAAGCGGAAAGGCGTCGTGTTGTAAACAAAGCGAAACTTGTCAGTTTTACAATGAGTAAAGTTGAATGTATACAAGGTTGTTTGTTGCTTGCAGTTTCGTCTTGTTGGATGCCTATCTAAATGGCACAACTAATCTATACTATTATAAAACTGTAAAAGCTGTGTCTGTAGATTGGAGATATTTCAGAAAAAAACAGTTGTGATGGGATTCTGGGACGTAGTTATGGCTCAAAAGAAATTTGAGAATATTTTCTCTCTGTTTGTCTGTTTGTTGGCGCATCTCGCAAAAACTAAATGGGTGTCATTTGAAATGGTTATTGGGCAAAAACTAAGCTATTATAAAAACTATTTCCACGCGGACGAAGTCACGGGAAAAGCTATATTACGAACAAACGAAAATACAAATCTTTTCTCTTTATAATATTAGTTTAAATAGTATAGACGACGTAAGTATCAACTGTCCAGCCGCCTCCTAGATCGACCCTGTCGCGTGTCATGAGTAGAGTTATAGGTTCTCTGTCGGTCACCCTACTCACCATTCCCATTGGTGGGCGGCTCCAAATTGCTCTCGTCGCTGGGCAGCGGGGACCCCCCGTTGGTGGGCAGCGGCTGCGGCTCGCCGCCCAACAGCTCGGGCCGCAGATCCGAGACCACGTTGTGCGTCCATATCGCCAGCTCCACAGAGTGTGGGGACCACTTGTTGCCGCAGCCGTTTTGTTCCTGCTGGAGTTTGGAGTCGTTAGTCTTGGGGGGAAGGGTTTGTTGGGATTAGATGGTCTAAGGGGTCTTGGGGTTCGAATCCCATTGCGGCCATGTACCAATGACTCTTTTCTGGGTTATGTATATTAGTGGAATGCTAACCGATGCTCTTACGGCGAGGGAAAATATAGTGATGAAACCTGCACATTCAGGCGACTGAATGTGTAACCATGATCCAATCTGATAAGGTTCCCTGGAGTAGCACAGTCACGGAGGTCAAGTCGCTCCACTGTATTGACCTGATCTGTCTAATCCTGCCAACGCGAACCTGGAAGGTCTGTAGGCGGCCTCGATGAGCACACATAGCACTGGCTAGTTAGGAATTCAAATATATTCCATTTGACATAGAAGTATGTTGTAGTAGTTACTTTGGGAGTCTGAATACATCGCTCAACAAAGTAACTTGCTTATATATTTTATTGAATCCCATCCCCCCGTTTAGGTAAGGTGTCGCAGTACCTAACATTGTTTTGTTTGTATAACGAGTGGAATATATGCCAAGAGAGTCGGAATCTTATACTGTCCGAGATAACAACAGGACCTCGCGCGATAGTTAAATATTAGCAATTTCGGATTGAATGCGGGTTAAAACCGCGGCGTACCGCTATAATTTTAGAAATATAATTTAATTATTTATTGGAATTTAATATGGTGCATTATTCGTCGACGAAATTATCGAATTATAATGAGAGCATACATTTTTCAAGACTGAACTCTACCATCCACACGAGCTGCCTTTATAATGCGTACGGCTAAGGAATGGAACATGTCACCTGCGAGTGTGTTCCCTGATCATTATAATCTAGACGCCTTCAAGGCTAGAGTGAATAGGCTGTATCCACCTAACATCAGGAGAGATGGCGGCGGTCAAATGCCTTCCCAGAGCACAACCGGGACATTATCTTGGGGTTAATGTCCCGGTTAATCTCTCGCGCGGTGTCCGTCTGGCAGTTTTGGCAGATTACAATTACAGTGAAGCGACTGCCGTCTGACCTCCATGATTCTGATAACAGGGGAATCTGACCAGATTGGATCATACATTTTAAAAGTATGTTACAGGTTTCCTACCGCGTACCTTTGTAACATACCTTTAAAACGTGTGATAATAACCGCGATCGTTTAAAACATTGTTAGATTGGATCATGGTTACAGATTTAGTGAATGTGCAGGTTTCATCACGATGTTTTCTCTCACCGCATAGAGTTCAACTAATATACATAACTCGGAAAACAGTCATTGGTGTCAACACACTGGGGTCAAATTCCTGCCCAGTAAATTGTAAAAACATCTGAAATCTCACCTTATTTAACCTATCACAAACATTCCTAATGTGGTTAACGAAGTTGAGGTATTCCTTGGCTGTGTAGTCGCTGCCCTCCATCTCTGGTATGGCTTGCACGCACTCGTCTGCCATGAACGGCGCTATATCTGGACTGGCTGCTGCTAGAAGGGCAGAAGCTGTCGCTGTGCCAACCCCTTTGAGGTTACTCAATGCAGTCATGGCGGATTCGATGTTCGGCAGCTTCCGGAATGCCTTCTTTGTCTCCTGCATCACTGCGCGGGGCGTGTTCACTTTTATGAGGTACGACAGTTGGGGGTAAAACCTCCCTCTCTGCAAGAGAATTTTGGGGCGTTAGTATTTGTGTTTGGTTGGGGGAAAGCTGACGAAACGAGGGTTTTTAGGTCATACTGTAGATAAACAGGCGGGCGACCTGATGGAAAGTGGCCACCGCCTCCTATAGACATCAGCAACACTTGCCGTATCACGAATGCGTTGCCCACCTCATAAACCCCTAGAACGAAACTAGCTTTTTTATGTCATACGGTAGATAAACAGGCGGGCGACCTGATGGAAAGTGGCCACCGCCTCCTATAGACATCAGCAACACTTGCCGTATCACGAATGCGTTGCCCACCTCATAAACCCCTAGAACGAAACTAGCTTTTTTATGTCATACTGTAGATAAACAGGCGGGTGACCTGATGGAAAGTGGTCACCGCCTCCAATAGGGTTATCTATCCTCAATGCGCTTCCCATCCCATAAACGTCGGGACACGTTACTTTGACAGCAAAAGCGACTAAATCATTGCCGGCACTCCAGGGGCCATCGGATTGAGTGCAAACGCTTACCGAACTATGTATCGCCATCTCATGGTGTGAGTGAAATCTATAGATGGCGATGAATCGACCTATAGCGTTTTCATTCAATTATATTTGGCGGGCAGGCCCCTTCTCTAGTGAAATATGGTGTAGCTAGCTTTTAGAGTAGTTTTGTACATGTAAACCTACCAATGTAACATCGCAATTTAGTTTGTTTTTGTCGTAATTTTAATTGTATCCCTATCTACATAACACAGTCGCGTGTGTTTGTTTTCTAGATTATTTCTGAACTGCGCAACTGATTTTAATTTGGTTTTTTAGTTAGTATTTTAAAGAAAAGCTTAATGGAATAATTTAAGAGTTAATGAAAGAAGATGTAAGTAGTGCCTAGCATAGAGTGACTGCGTACCACACCAGGCAGGCCGCAAGCTTGTTTGCCACCTTAGTGGTCTAAAATGTATTTCCTGATCACTATAATCTGGACGTTTTTAAGGCTCCAGTTAATAGGATGTTTCTAGACAGGCATGCTCCATCGTCGGCCGCATCGTCACTTACCACCACGTGAAATAGCGGTTTTGACAAGCTAGTCTAATTAAAAAAAAAAGATCTTACGGCCTGTCTGAGCAGGTACCGCACCCTATGGACGTTTGCAAAAAAAAAATCTCTGAGACAACCCACCGCTTGCTTCCATTTCATGAGTTGCACTAGCTCTTCGTGTATCATGTGGGCATCCTTGCCTCTGGACTTGATCTTCTTTGGTAGTTCATTCTGGTACCTGGAACGGTGGAAAGAAAAATTAAAATACAGTTGTGCCTTTCTCCTTCCTTTTCGGACTTTTGTACCTATTATAGTTAGGTACTAGTGTAGGTATTTAAAAGAAAATTCGTCAAGGAGCCCTAAGCTGTTCAACAAACCAGTCTCAGGGTCCCCAGGGACCTTGGTCAACCTCGCTACGCCAGCGGTACCTTTCTATCAACTATCAAGGTATACAAGATGGCGCAAAAAGTGTACACATTTGTAAATTCATTATTTAGGTAATTAGTGTAGATATACGAGGTGGCGCAGATAGTGTATATATTTGTAAATTAAAGATTTAGGAACTATAACGAATACAAGATGGCGCAAAACGTGTATACATTTGTAAATTAATTATTTAGGAACATAGGGTTATACTAGCTGGGGTAGAAAGTGTATACATTAAATTTGTAAATTCATTATTAATGTAATTAGTGTATAAGAGGTGGCGCAAACAGTGTATACATTTGTAAATTAGGTAATTATTTGGAAAATATGGTGTATACAAGGTGGCGCACAAAATGTCATATATTTGTAAATTAATTATTAAGGTACTACTATAGTGTACAAGGTGGCGTAGAAAGTGTATATACCTACATTTGTACAGGTTGGTATTAATATTTCTGTCATTTAGGTTTTCGTTGGGATGGGGACAGTAGGTACATACAAGTTTGGTCAAAAATACGAGCCCCCTCTGTAAAGGGGGCAGTACAATTCCTTCCTAAGTTAGGTACTTATGAGGCGAAATTGGGTAAAATGGCATATTGTAGGATTTTTGGATTACTTAACAAATTATTCCTGACAATATTTTAAATATATAACCTACCTACAGATAGTACTTATTCTATTGTATGTTCCTACTGAACGTACATAGTATTTAAGTAGCCGGAATTCGACATTTTTAAGGTCCATTAGACGGAAAACGAAGTAGGAACATAAATAATAAGTAGGTACGGTAAACTACAGTCACCTGCAGGCGACTGTACTGATAAATAATTTTGATAAAATTTGCTTTACCTGCCTAATTTAAAAACAATTTTAAATGAAAAGTAAGATTAGCATAGTGCCTAACCTAGTAGTATGTAGTTACCTATGTAGTAGGTATTTATATACCTACGTAGGTATTCATTAAAGTTGCACGCGTGACGGAAACTGAATCAAACTTTCTGCAAACTGTCCAAAAGAAATCAATTTGACCTTGAAACTTTACTATGGCAAATTTTTTTAACAAAGTGTAACTAGGTTAATTAAATGCCCGGTTAAAACGTAATTATCTGGAAATATCTTTTATTTACAATATAAATCACAAATGAAAGAATTGGAACACAAAATAGAATGTCAGATGTGATGACTCATTGAAATTAATTATTGAGAAATTCTGCTTTAAAGGGTAAAATAGACATAAAATAGGATGAAATCAAGAGTACACAAACGTAATACAGCCTGTTGTTTAATTAATCATCAAATAAATAGCACACCATAGCCTTAAACTTAGTAAATTACAACGGCAAGCTAAAAGGCAAGTCACCATTTTGAACGGATGTGAAACGTATTCAACAAAGCATTGTATTAAAGTCTAAGTCATTATGGGAAAAATAACAGGCAGCCACATTATCAGGCGTGTTATTTAGACAAGGAATCAAAGGAATTAGTAGACGATAGCTCGCATTTATGTACGTAAATGCATTAAAACAAGTCGTGATACGTAAGGACATCCTCCATTTTATAACGCCTGAGCGCCGCGATATTTTCCCTCACACTGGCTTCAGGAAAACGATCGTGTAAATTTGACATCGATCCCACGTGACGTAGTGATTTTAATGAGCCGACCGCGGACTAGAGATGCAGTCCGCGAGGGAGGTTTGCTATCAAATCAGTTTGCACGGATACACACACAATACAAGTTCATTGACACGCCACGGCCGCATTTTCTCCTTTGAACGGCGTTCGTACTCACCAGTTGTCCAATTTTATGAGCTCGTCGCGTTTCTTTGTTTTCAATTCAGCTTTTAGCTTAATTGCTTGTGGGTATAACTTTAAAACACTGTCAAATTGTTTTGCATCTGCCTCCAGAAAGAAAGTAGACGTGTCTTTCGCGGTAGCCATTGTGAACGTTCTAAATGTACAACACTGCGTATTAGTTAGCTATAGCTCCGAACTCGACGCGGCGGCAGCACCTGGCCAACTGGGCGCCGCCTCCCCTCCCGTCGCCATCTTGTCGACTGAACCTCGTAATGACGTTCGATAATATTGTTGGAAATATTTTATACTATGCTTTTTTATTATGGACGTCAATAATTTTGCAATGTGAATCGAGCGAAATAAATGTTCTCTATCTAGCTCAGTTGAAATATTCAGCATTTAGGTAGATATTCGAGCACATGTAAAACAAAAAAAATACTCACTCGTTGTTACAAGGTTACTGAGGATGTACGTGGAGTCGTGGCGTCGGGCGTTTGTCTGGCCCCCACTGGGAATAACAGGATGGGAAAAAATGGATTTCATATCGCCTAAAATCACTTCAATCCACTGAAATATTCACTTTAATGATGAAAATGGTGTTAAATAGCACGTAGGTCACAATTATGTTGGTCACGTCGACCTCGCGCACTATCAATTTCCTCAAAGGTGACGCAACACACGACACCGTTCCGCCGAAACGACTTGGTAAACACGCATATTTTCCGTTGCATTGCAGTACACACTGAGCTCGGAGTAGTCATGAAGTAGTAACTAGCGGCGTACATAAGGCATTTAGGTAGTAGGACGTACATATCACCGGGGTGGAACGTCACCTCGCCAATCGGCTTTGTTGTTTTGATAGATCGCCATGTGCTCACTCTCTTTTTAATTTGGGTGTATTATTGTTTGGTTAACTAGCTCGTGCGTAATGCGGCCTGATGATGTTTGGAGCTAATTACCCAGATAGCCTACACAGATACCTATATTTCATATTACTTAAAAAAATAATGCGTCCATCTTACAATACGAGTAGAAAGACAATAGGGATATATTTTATTCATGTTAAAATAATATATTTACAAAAATAAAGGACAACACCAAATTTATAAATGTTCATCTACATACAATAATTAATTAGAGTTGGAATTTACATATTCGAACCCGCTACAACGATTCAGAAGTCTCCTCTTCACTACTGAACCATAACGACTCCGGGGCGTAGTAGTACCTAGTCTATCCTTAACAAAAACATAAAATATAATAAAATCAAAGAATGTCTCAAAAATAAATCTATACGTAAATAGATTCACCTCTTACCTACGCTCAAAATAGGTCGATTTATACCTACCTACAACTCATTGTATGAAAATCAGTTTACTCATTATTGTAAAAAAAAAACAATTTTAAAAGTTAGTATTTAAATAGTAAGCAAGCTAACTTAACTTGCTCACCACCTATCCACTAATTTCAATTTTCGATTAAATCTAAGAACACGTTTTTGCTCGGATCCTGCTTGTCTATCTCTCCGGCCAGTCACTAGAAAAACGAATCCTTGTTTCTTTTTTATAATTTGTGCAAAATTTAAATTAGGAATTACAGAACGAACCCGTCTTTGAATTCGTTAAATTAAAGCTGACTCTACGCTAAATTCTACGCGACTCTACATTCATTTAATCATTATTTAGGCACACGGCAGTGCAACTGCCAAGTTTTTATGGTTCGAAAATTCTTTGGTATTTTTAAAGGCATGATAGAAAAGATGGATATGGGTAGGTACGCAAATCCATCATCGGGGCCATTGGGGGCCGACCTCATCTCTTTGCAGTGTGCCGACGGAGGCGCGCTTCGGTGAATTTAATTTTTAAAAAGATGAGCTATCATAGAAATAATCTTTACGATTCTGTGTAAAAGGATAAATCTCTATCAAATCAAATCAAGTCTCAGTGAAACAGATGTAAGATATGATATCTTTGCTCTTATAAGAGCGCATGATAAAATAATTTGTGTTCGTCAAATATTTAAATGCTTAAAAACATATCTTTAGCAAAATTTTCCTCGTCGATCGTTACGTCGTAATTGTTGCAAAATAAAGTCGCAATATTTCATTTATCAAATTATCGCGCTAATTAATCTAATTTTTAATAGGTAGATACTATTACAACAAATCATTGACACTGCAAATTCCTCAATTACCAACCAATCATCGACACTAATCGTTATTAAAAATTTAAATCAATTTTCTATCCTTGTTATTGATGCCTAAATTTTGTCTGAAATGCTGGCCGTTGTTAAAAACATTGTTTCCATACAAAAGCGCGCGCCGCTTTCAAATTATTATTTGTAAAGGCAAAAGCCGTACCTACGGGGTATTCCAAAGGATGGGTCTCCCTTGACAACGTCAGAATTTGAACAAAATTCAATAGGGAGCCGGGACAGGCAGGCGATACGGGCGGCTGTTAAAGCCATTACGGACTCAAAAAAACCCACGATCTCGCTCTAGCACGCCTGCTTTGCCATAGCTCCGTTTCGCTCGGATAGAACGTGCGATAGATAAAAATATTTTATCGTTCGTACAATTTTGTATGCTGTGAATGTACCTACCTGGGTCGATTTATACCAAACGATAAAACTGTGTCTAGATTACTTTATTTTCATGGTGCGAGTTAGAGCAGGAGCTTATTTAACATAATAACGTATATTTTGTACTGAGGCATGCGAACGTTTGTCAACAACAGACGAAGGATCCCTTCACAGGGGTTTGGATGGGGCTTCGGGGCTTCGCTACGGACAACAAAAAGTATGAAGGAACGAACGGTAGGGACGGGGAATAGCCGCAAGGGTTTGGGAGCCGGGTTAATTTTTTTACACCGCACCATATAGCGAACCCATTCCATGAATACGTTGTACCGCTGGTTACAATAGCGCTTACAAAGAATATCCTTTTTGAATATGCAAATAGTTGGTCTAACTGTTTCAGTCCAACATTTGTTTAATTTTTTGTTGTATATCCAGCTTTTGTCGTTGACTTTGGCTACGGGGAATTCGGAAGACTTCCACTATAGAATACGTCGTACTGTTGGAGGTATTTGAAATAACGCAGGGCTCATGGTATGTGGCAGATGATTTAACTAAATACCCAAATTTATAAGTAGGTAGATACTATTTAAAAACACAAAATAATTTGTAGTACAATGGTAGAAATATAATGAATACGTCTAAATTTATTTTATTTTACTTGTGAGAAGCAAAATAATAACGCAATTAATTCTTGGTAATGTTCAAGTTTTCAACGAATAATTACATAATTAACCAATTATACGCCAGTTTATGAAATTAACTAAAATTTGTGATATTACTTTAAACTTTATGGCAGGTATACTGTGACACTTATCTATTGATAGTTGTTGAATTAAATAATTGAAACAATCAAAACATAGGTAAATAAAAAGCAAGACGACTCGTGGAGGATTTGAACCCCCGACCACCTCTAATGAATTAACATATGGGTGCTCTAACCACTGAGCTAACGAGCCTCATCCAGGACCCATCGAATTTCAGGACCATATTGAGAAGGACAGAGATGTGGGTTCTAATACAATTAGCATGTATAAAGTAAGGAAGTGGCATACCTGCATTATTTGCCAAAATAGTACCTAGACCTATAAATTTAACAGGCAAATTTCTCATACCACCACAAGAGAGCACTAAGAAAGGATTTTTGAAAATATTTGATAATAACATACCTATAAATAGTACCTATATATGTGGGTAACCAATTGAGACAAGCACATATCTAATCACATACGAAGTTTAAAAGAAGGTAAATTGTCTCGTAATTAATTTATCCCAAAATTAAAACTGTTTGCCTATTATTAATTAAATTAACCTATTCGAGACGAGTGCACAGCAGTGTTAACGCCAAGATTAGAACCTAGAAACAAGTAAGTACTCCGTCTCGATCCATCATTCAGTCCATTCAGTCTGTCTATACCGTTACAACATTCTAGCGATTTTTTATTGTTTGCGATATTTAAATAAAAATCACCAATCGTGCATTTTAATTAAAGTTCTAAATATACACATTTGCAACTTTTTGTAGAACATCAGATAGAGTAGTTAAAAAAAGTCTAGATGCTGTCATAATACCCACTTAGGTACTAATTACATAGTTGGTAACTATGTGTACCGTTCAGTACAATTATCAGCATAAAATATTACCGACTCTTAAGTAGCCATGATCTACTACAAGGTGTCTCAAAAGAAAGTTTATATTTAATGGATCGAATTAAAAAAAAGTAAGCCGTATATCGAAACAATGTTTATTGATTGTTAAAATACACAATTTGGGAATTTATTTCTTGAAAATGATATCGTCCAAATGTAGACCCTCGCGTTCGCGGCACTCATTTAATTGAAGAGTAAAATTACTTATGACGGCTCGGCAGCTGGACTCAGTGATGGCTGCGACTTTTCCAGCGTTGTACCGGTCTCTTCAAACTTTTTGACCCATTTTCGAATAAGAGGAATGCTTGGCACATCATTTGAGTGGAGAAAACCTCGAATACTGCAGAATCTCCTACGCGCTACAGTCGCCGAACCACCGTTTTTGTAAAATTCTCGCACGCACAACGCGCGGTCTGCTCCTGGGAAACGCTCCATAGCGATTAGCGACTGAATTCCCAAGAGCCAGGCTACCGATTGACATAACCCCCGCGCCACTCGGACTCGTTGCTTTCACGCAGTAAACCAAAAAATATATACATATAAACTTTCTTTTGAGACACCTTGTATAACAAAAGATATTTATCAGCAATGATTTGTACTACATTTTAACTAGGTACCTACACGTAATCATTATTCAAAAACCTCAATCTAATTTCATTTCATAGAATGCATGCTGTCAGTGTAAAATATTTCCAAGCCCCGACTCGGTTCGAATCGAAAAAACCCCGCGGTCAGAATTAAAATCGTTTCTCCTTTTTGCCGCAAGGTCAGCGAGTTGACTCGCTTTGCCTTTGGTCCGTTGATATCACAAAACAACATGCGGTCGGCAGCCGGCGATACCGAGAATACGACCGAGATATTTTTACGCTCCGCAGCGTATAAATTGTATGACCCGTTTGCGGATTGTGGCGCCATCTGTTCATACATTGTCGAACTACGATGAGCCCAAGTAATGGTACTAGTTTCATGGTTTGGCGCTAGTGTTGAGTAGGATTGTACACGATTTATATTAGTCGAGTATTTTGTAAGTCATGGACATTAGAATCCTTGAGACCAGAGTAGAGCTCGTCTAAGCTAAATTGACGCGCCCCACAACAACGCACACAAGCAAATTTAAAATTTGTACGCAATACATATACAAATGCCGTTGTAATTACAACGGTCACCAATTGGTCATTCAGTTGCCCCGGTGAGACTCAAACGTAGGAGCACGCGTCGTTCGATTAAGCAGTCGACGTCGACAGATGAAGTGTCGTTATTAATATTTGCACTCACACATCGAAATCAACTAATTAAGTAGTGAGGTGCGTCATTTCAGCTTAGACAAGCTCTAAACACGTGGAAGGATGTGCTAGAAAACGGTGGTCTGAAGTTGAATGTCGCCAAAACGGAGTATATGGCCAGCTGCAGCGCGGATCCCGAAACCATCCTTGTAGGTAACGAAGCTGTCAATAGAAGAGATAAATCCAAATACCTCGGATCCGTGATGCACGAGTCCGGCGATATCGGCCCGGATGTCAAGCCGAATCTCTGCGGCTTGGGCCAAATGGCGGGAACTCACGGCAGTCACCTGTGACCCTAAAATCCCTGTAAATCTCAAAGGGTTTATATACAAGAGTATAATTAGACCTGTGATGCTCTATGGCTGCGAGACGAAACACGTTCGCGAACTCCACGCCAACGAAATGAAAATGCTGCGGTGGATGTGCGGAGTTACGCGACTCGATCGAGTACGTAACGAGTACATCCGTGGCAGCCTTGGCGTGAGAGATATCGCAGATAAGATCGAGGAGGCTCGTCTGCGCTGGTTTGGTCACGTATTGCGTAAGCCTCAGGGATACTTGGAAAATAGCGGTACCAGGAAAGAGACCCCGTGGGCGACCCAAGAAGCGATGGATTGACATCGCTGAGTCGAATGCGAGAGCCGACGGCTTACGACGAGAGGATGCCGAAGACCGGGCGAAGTGGAGAAAAATGAGCAGGAAAGCGGACCCTGGCAGAGGCCGGGATATGCGCTAGGACGACTACTATTAGTAAATGTATTTAAAGGTACGGAAAATCGCTTTCTATAGCGTAATGATATATAAAATAATGCAGTTAAATCGGAAAAACCATATTTGCGTTATTTTGTGATTTTTATTTTTCATTGCTTTGTTTTATATTATTAACATGTAGAAATCCATTTCTCGCTCATTTGGATTCATTTACTAACGGCCAATTGCACAAACTTACATTAAAAACGTAGTTAATACCCTTATTCCATAGTTCACAATATTTCGAATAATATTCAAATATCATCAGCAAAAATATTCGAATATTCGAATACTTAAATTTTCGAATATATGCAAACCCTATACTTTGTCAAATATAGGTGATGATTTTGACAGTTCACAGTAGGGATGGGGTAGTGTAAAATCGTTAATGAATATATTCGATTATCGATTATCAGTCTCATAGAACTTGGAATCGATAGTTGCATGGTTATTCTGTACGTGTTAAACAAAATAAAGTATTTATTTTCTTTTGAATTAATAATTTATTAATACGACATTAAAAGCCCTTCCACAACGACGATTTCGACAAGTGCGTATTTTTATTAGGTCAGTCAGCCTATTCCGTAGAATACTCGCGAGTCGAAATCGTTGTTGTGAAAGGTTTCTTAAAGTGAGATCCAAACAAGGAATAAGAGTTTAGTTTAAAAAAATAATACAATTACCTAAATGTTAATTTTAAATGTTCGATTATTTTATTTCAATATCGATTTTCGATTGTCTTGTGTTATTCGTGGTACTTCACTAAAGGGGCGGTACCTGTCTATGAAGTACGACATTATCCGTAGTAAATTTTACAAAAAAAAAAATACGAAACTTCATAGGCGTGCGCCAAGGACCAACAATTAGTGAACTGTCGAAATTATCATCCTATTTTAGACAAAGCAAAGTGGTGACCGAAATGTACTATGCTATTTGGTGTTGACAAACTTTTATAGATACACATAATTATTATCGGAGTAAGTGCATGTCTATTGAACATTGCATGTGATTGCTATACCAAAACAGGATTTTCTTGTATTTTCGGCAATCATTATTTATAGCAACTAGCCTATCTTATCGTGAAAAGAGCAATTAAAGATAAAACGATAACAAATATCGCGTAGGCACGCGTAGGGAGGACTACATTTTTTGTTTTACTATCTACAATATTGTTTCATATGACATGAATGTTATTAAAAAACAACCAAACAGAAAGAAATGTTCAATTATCATATCAATGCATCACGAAACTTTATGAATGAATTATGAAGGTTACTGATTTCAGAGAGCACGCTCCGCTAAGCATCGATCAATGAAAGTTTTTTTTTTGTGAAACGCCAAGTTTCTCAATGAACTGACGTCACTCGATATACAAACGTAGATGTGCTACCGGTGTATCATACTATTATTTATTCTGCAGTGCTATTTACGAGCTACAGTGTGGGAAAAATCTTAGCACCTAAAATTCAATTATTCGTCAAAACAATAATAGGGAAGTACCTAATCTGATTACATTTATGGGCTGTGTAGGTATTTGTTTGTTTATATTGGTTTAAAATTCCTACTAATTTATACATTATCTATCTTATTTATAACGAACATAAATATAGCATATTTTTTGATAAACTTAGGTATTTGTAGTAGGTGCTATTGCATACCTACCTACAGACCTACCTAATACTATTGACAATCACACGGACATACGAACATTTTGTTAAAAAAATACATACTTAAATAAATTACGGATTTATTAAGAACAGAGGTGTGGTAAATAAATATCTATTAGTAAAATTTTATGATCGTCTGTGTCTACTTTTTGTAAAGTCAAACCACAACACATTCCTTAGAAATACCAGCAGAATACTTAGACCGAACTATGAACATAATATAATTATACCCCAAAGTAATAATAATTTATTCCTTAAAAGCACATATGTGAGTGGTATTAAAATATTTAACAATTTACCTTATGAAATAAAAAAGTTAGATGGTAACAAGTTTAAATCAACGCTTAAAAATTGGCTGTTACAAAAGTCATTCTACAGTCTATCGGAATTCTATAATTATAGAAATGATACCTACCTATATTGTTAATTAACAAATTAAGATCATTATTTTGTTAATTTTAAAGACTATTACCTATAAGTTTTAAAATTATTAAAGACAAGTGTTAAAGACTATTACCTACAATACCTACAAGTGTTAAAATGGGAGGTATTTGTCTGTTTTAGTATTAGCTTATTTATAATAGATACTATCATCTAAAATATTGTACGTCCGAAATGGACATCACTGTACTTAGTAAGAAATTATTGTCAGTGTCCTACAATAAACGATTTCTATTCTATTCTACTTGTCATTTGCTGTTTAAAGGGTTCAATCAAATTTTTACCCAAAAAAATAGTACGTAATCGCTTCCGGCCTATAGGTCACTAATCTTCAAACCCTTACTATTAATATTTACTTCCAAAGTCCAGTTTTTAGTAGCACGCTGTATAGTTTAGGTCTTTCGGCGTATTTTAACCCGCGCTCGGATCAAATAGTAACAACGCGGTGGCGTTGCGAAACGGACGCAGTAGCTCACTGACAGCGAGCCTAACTTGTCCTGTTTTACCGACCGAGACACACGAATTCGGGGCAAGAACGCGCACTATCTATCGCTTTCACTCCTCTTGTTGGCGCATAACTCTTTCTCTTTTGTGTCGCTCGTATTTTCTCTTCGTGATTTCATCCGTATTTTGATTATATGAACATCATGTTGAATTATTTGTTTACATATATTAGTAACTGATATCATAGAGGTGAAATGTGATAATATAATGGAACAGTCATTGCTGTCAAATGTGTGAGTGATATTATTTAAATTTACTTGTGTTTATAATTTTGTTAATTAAGAATATTGATTTAGTAATAACTAAATACGCCCGAACATCATTATAAATAAAATATAGAACTATAAAATAAGGAAAACTTTTTCATAATATTTGACGACAGTTTATTTCGATGCACCAGCGCCATCATAAGTACTTTTACTAAACGGAAAGTCCGAGAACTAAATAACGTACTTTTCAAGTTATTCCAACTATGTCGTAGGCGGTCTATTTGACTAATATTTTTGCCTCCTAAAATTTTTGTGGAACTATAATATGGATAATACGAGTAACACCACTTCCTGAGGCATGCGCATGTTTGAAAACAAGCGACGAATAGAGGAAATACTACTTTAATGTTTAACCTTTCCATGTTTTCAGTCTGTTTTCCTGTAGCTGTATCCGTGTAACTTTACTGTATGCTGAATATATTATGCTGTAATGACTGCATTACATTTAAACTATTATTAAACTGTAAAAAGGTCGTGTCTGTACATTAAATATATTTCAGGAAAGTTTAGTATTCTTGGACGTAACTATATGGAAATATTTTTTTGTCTTTCTTTTTCTCGTGCATCACGCAAAAACAACTAAACGGATTTTAATTCTGTTTTTTATAGTTTGGTAGCTTTAAGTAAAATATAAGCAATGTTCAAGCATCTAATTCGGGTAGGTAAGACCAGAGGTACAGCTTGACCTTCCCGTAGTACTAGCATTCATACAATACGGAGGGCATTTACAATGGTAACTCGAGCAAAAGCTAAACGATCATAAAAACTATTTCCACGCGGACGAAGGACAAAAACTAGTTTTGACTTTGATAAAACTAATTCATACCTGTCAGAAAAATTTATAGTGACTTTTTGTGAAGTTACGTTAAGAAGGTTTTTGTACATTTTCTGAGGCAAGAAGGTAGGTATAGCAACCATCAGCCAATATACATATGTATAATAATTATCGATTTTTATTATATTAACCATTTTATTTTAGTAAAATTGACAACCTGAGTTTTAGTGCACAAGCAGAGATCCCGAGTTTGATTCCCGATTGGACAGAAGTAGTACCTACTGATGAATTCTTAGTTTAGTTTCGGGTCTGTGTGTACCTTGCACTAATTATAGTGTGAGTAGATACGTAACTATTTAAAAAAATTAAGTATATTCGTAAAATTACATTTTTCAGTTATAGTAGAGGCTTTGCTTAGTTTAGGACTAGATGGCGCTGCGTGAATTGGTACAACATTATTTATATTATGTAAGTAGGTATTCCCAATCGTCGTTGTTTTCATTTCAACGAAATACGTGCAATACGTACCTAATTCAACATAATGTAATTTTGTAACCAATAAAAAGTGTCTTTTGACACCAATAAAAATATATAAAGTTACTGCTTAATAAAAAAATTTATTCGATCGTGCATGTGCATTGTGAAAGGCCATGCTAAAAGGCATGAAGTATAGTGCTTGCTGGTTATTGACGTACAAATCAGCTCTGAAGAAACAGCATCTTGGCAGAAACACTACCGTGCCCCTAATTCTTTGTGTAAGGTGACGTACTAAATTTTGCTTGTAATTTTTTCATTTATTTGAGGGCTTTGAAATTGCATTATGGTTTAAAATATTACATGGTGCGTATAATGGGTTTCTATAGGTTAATCACATAAAATAAACCAGTTGAATCGAAAAAACCATAATTCGCTGAAAGATTGCCTTAGGTACCTATGCATATTTTGTTATTTATTGTTTTTCTATTCCATTGCCTTGTGTTAAGTATATTTAATAAGTAAATTAAAGTAAAGTAGTAAAGTAAAGATTTTTTAGATTTTTGTCTGTTGGTTTGTCAGTTCGCGCATCACACAAAAACTATTGAACTGATTTGCTTGCTTGAAGTCCATGTACAATCTAAGCCATGTTCAATTTAATTCGGGTAGGCAGAACCAGAGATACAGCTTGTCCTCTCCGTAGTACCTACTAGCAATCATACAATACGGAGGTACCTAATTTAAAATGGTACCTCGGGCAAGAGTGTCATAAAAAAACTATTTTAAGGCGGACGAAGTCGGGGCAAAAAGATTAACGTAATACACTTCAAGAAATCGTAGGAGGTTGACCAAGGTCTTCGGAGACTCGGAGACTGGTTGAACAGTTTAGGGCCTCATGACTGTCCTACCTTTAATTTTTTTTTGTTTCGCGGCTCATAAAAGGCCTGTATCACAAGCCTTTGAAAAAAAACACGAGCAAAGGTTACATGTAGGTATGAAGACATATTTCATTACTATTCCTTCAAGAAACTATAGGTAGGTACGTCATACCTACGTGACTTTACCTCAAAGATTTTCTTCTAAACACCACCGTGCATGTCCGTGCTAAATGTTTTCTGTGTTTAACACAATCAACACACACGATTCTTATTAATATTCAGGGTTAGGTTAGATTTTCTTACTTAAAACGACGTTTTAAGACGTTATTTCTTAAAACAATTGGTAGACACTACACCCGTTCAATACCATATATTTTTTTTTTTTTTTAATGAGTCTAGCCAGGCATTTGGACGGCCTCTTACGTAAGTGACGATCACTTCGTCACTGATGATGATGAAGTGACGATGCGGCCGAACATGTCTGTCTATTCACTCTAGCCTTGAAGGCGTCCAGGTTATATTGATCAGGGAACACACTCGCAGGGAACGTGTGCCATAATGGCTTAGTTACTAGGTATCCATTATAGCTATAAGTGTTTCGTCGAAACCTAAACTAAATAAATTATTTTGAATTTTAATTTCATAATTCGTGCTAAATGGATTGGCGTGCCTTCATTTCTAGGTCAACTACTGACATTATTTCATGAAAAATTAATTAAAACTGTCATAAACTTTTCAATTTCGTTGAATTGTAACAACACGATTTATTAAAGCGTTCCAGTTATCGCTTTGACTAGAATATTAGTTATGACCCACTATCAGTCAGTCAGTTCTGAGGTCAGCGTCCGTTATTGACGACCTGACTGGTTCAGAGGTTAACATGAAGGTCTGCCACACAGAGGTCCCGGGTTCGATTCTCGGCCGAGCAGATATGGAAATGGTGAATTTTAATTCCTATTACGGGTCTGGGTGTTATTAACATCTGTCTGCCACGCAACGGTCCCGGGTTCGATTCCCGGCCGAGCAGAAATTCAAAAGGATAATTTTAATTTCTGTTACGGGTGTCATATGTACAATAAGTATGTTTTAAAAAGTATATAAGTAGTTTATCAGTTGTCTAGCACCCACAACACAAGCTTTGCTTACTTTGGGGGCTAGGTGGCGCTGTTTGAATTGTCCAAGCATATTTGTTTATTATTGTCAATCCATTTGGCCCAAATTGTAGACTTAGATAGATCATATGCCAGTTCCTTTTGAAGTTTTAACATCTGTTACGTAGGAGAGCGAGGGCGGAGAGGTTGATTAATTCTATTTTCTACCCCTAGCAACTCGCAGGGCGAGTGAGAAAGAGAGGAATCGGCGTACAAACCTAGGGTTTCCATCCGTTGTTATTTTCTATTATTATTCGCTCGTAACGGGGTTGGCATTTTGTTGTTAAATCTACGAACTAAACCTCTAAAATTCATAAATAAAACTTTACTAAAACGTCCACATTAAAATGTCCACCCTAAAAGAAAGTCCACTCTATCGTCGTATGTTCAGTCTATCGAAACGACCGCCTATATAACCCACATAATACGACCCTCAAAAGAATCTGGGCCCCAGCAAGGGACCAGAGTTGCAGTGGCGGTTGGACGCTCTCGTCTGCAGCGAACTCGCCGCCCGGACCAGCAGCACCAGGGTCGTGGGCTTGTGGATTAGCGGGGGGAGAAGACTGAACAAGAAGGATCATGACTTAATTAACCTAGAGGTAGCCTAGAATCATTTTTTTTTTTGTCAGACTAGCCATCTCCCCTTGTGGTTGATGAGTGAGTGATGATGCGACCGTTGATGGAACATGTCTCTCTGGGAACAGCTTATTCACATTTTTAATTTTAATTATTAGGTTAGAAAACCGTAGGTACCTAGCAAAAATGTATCATTAAAAAAATCCTATGCCGATGAGACGTTAAAGTTCCAACAGACTAACATTGATAGTTTCAGATAACAACTGCTAATCTTACAACCACATGATAATATTAACTTCAAGAAAATGTTGAAATTTTGACAAAAGAATTTAACGCGAGCGACGTCTCCGTTGATGTCTTTTACATGAATGTAGGTAATAATTTGTATCTAGATCGCGTTAAGATTGTAAAAAGCGTTAGTTTATAATCTAACGCGCGAGATTACTTATAACTTAGACTTTAAGAAACTTTTTACCTTTATATTATCACTTAGCTTCCCGACTTTATGACTGAGTGGACATTCTGATACAGTAGAGCAGGCGTTCTAATGCACTGGTCCTTCTCATAGATGTACAGTGGACTCTGACTTCTGATACAGTGGATATTTTGATGGAGTTATTTTACAGGTTTGGCAAGTGTAGTAAAGAAATTAAAATAACACTTTTTAAAGCGGTTTGTCAGTGTCTCTACACTTGTCAACTATGGACAAATTTCTCTGGTAAATCGCGTAACTCCATGAGAGTGCAATATAATGACTCATCTCGTATTCTCATGGGTATGCCGCGCTATTGCAGCGCGCCGGCATGTTCGCCTAACACCGCGTGCCGGATTATTTTGCAATTGTCACGTCCCGCATAGCCTCCTTCTAGAGCGCGCTGCGCACTTCTGGCAACAGCATACTCAGGGCGGTCTCTGAGGTTCTCACTAGTCCTATTTTAAAATATTGGCTATCGGTCCATAGAGACCAGAACAAGAAATGAAGGTGAACCAGACGAAGTGGGTTTTAAAAAAACTCAATTTACATTATTATTATTGTATTTTTATATTTTTCTTTATTTATTTCATTGTAATTATTGTATATTGGGTTTTATATTGCCTTTATTAAAGATACTTATTTATTATGTTGATATTTACCACCGGTACAACCTCTCGTCGCGTCTGTCGTCGGGTTCCTACCTCCTGCGACGGGCTCGGAAAAACGCCAGCCAAGTGCCACTCTAGACCCGACCGCGTCTCGGAATTGTTAAAGTCCTTCAACCTTGCCGGGATAGGCATCGAACCACGCCCGGATTTTACTTGTACCAATTTTGTACAATGTAATTTAATTCTAATTTAAATATATCGCCTCTTTGCTTCAATAACCTGTTATATTGAAACATGCAATTTTACAAGAGATAACCTTTCACTTTTGAAAAATTATTGTGTGTAACAATAGGTATCATTACTCTAAATTTTACTCTTATTACGTATATTCATAAATAAGGTTTATGGAAATAAAAGTAAAACAAATAATTTCATAAATTTCACTCATAAATTCGCCAATATTCGTTTAAAACAAACCGCGTTTTAGTTTCACAACGATACTACGCCGTGTTGTGTTTGAGCGTTTTCGCGTAGTCTCATCTTTGTCTTTGGACTGATGTTGGACATATTCTTACTAATTTATAAGTCTTACGTCTGGTCATGACATAATACCAGCTGGTGTGTGTGGGTTTCACCTTCACCCATACTGAGTCATAGACCATTTTGTCTATAAGAAACATAAACGTAACATTGTTACTAAAATATGTTCAAATTAAGATTTATATTTCTAATTTGTGGATTGATGACTGTAGTAGGTATTGCAATTAAATTAGGTACCTACGCGTTTTTATTATAAATCCGTAACGTACCTTCATTGCCTAGGTTATGCCAGTTTGCTCTCCGTAGGTTACCTACCTAATGCAACGGTAGGTATGGTCACTAATTAGATTTTCGACCTTCAAATAACAAATAGAAACTTAGTAAGTACTTATACTTTTTGTGTCGCTTTGTGTTATTTAATAGTCTACTCTGGGTCGCTTCAGTTCATTGAGTCATGCATCAGAAAAACCAATAAGTCGACTAATGTAGGTATTTGGCCAAAAAGTTAAAGAAAACAAAAATGAAATAGGCGCAGGTCGTCTAGTTGTGGAAAATGCCCGGGAAACTTTTTTACGCGGGGAATGCATTACGCACGTTACCCCCCATCGGGGGACGAAAAGCCTGTATGGGACTAGGTCAGAGGTCAGCATTGGCTAGGTAGATCATCATCACCATCATCTTGCTGTTGAGCAAATCAATCCCGGTTGAGCTCCCACACGGCACACGAGGGCCCACGGTCCGCCTCTTGGGCCACTTTACTTGGTCTTTGGCTTCCTTGGTTGTGGCGCGAATGGCATTCTAAACGACGTCTAGCCATCGCCTCTTGGGCCAGACTCTCCTTCTTGTGTCAGGTGGGGGTGGCATGGCCAGACATTTGTTCCCCAACGTAACTTGCCGCTCTGCGCAAGACGTGGCTATACCATCGAAGGCGGCACTATTGCAGTTTATCAGCGATGTAGGTATGTCTTATCTTCCTACGTAGATATAGGTATCATTTGTTGTAATCGAAGAAAAGTGGCACCATAAATCAACTAATCGTCAACATCATCATCTACCGTATATCGCGACTTAAGAAGATCCGCTTTCCTACTTTTCCTGTTCCACCTCGCCCGGCATACCTACTACAGTCAGCATCTTCACGTCGTAGCCCGTTGCCTCTCGCATCCGACTCGGTCATATCAATCCATCGCTCGTTGGGCCTCCTGCGGGATCTCTTTCCTGATACGAGCAAGGGTAAGGTATCAATTTCTCACGTATCCCTGTGACTTATGCAGTACGTGTGACGTGAACAAGCCCGCGCAGGCGAGCCCCCTCAATCTTATCTACGATATCTGACTCTTCAAGGCTGATGCCCGTCACGGATGTACACGAACTATGACACGGATGCCGCACACCCACCGCTGCATTTTCATGTCATTACCGTCAGTACCGAGTTCGCGGACGGCTTTGTTAGCGTCGACCAAGTCTCTCAGCCTTAAGTTTGATAGGGATTTTAGTGTCACAGCCTGACAGGCTGCCGTGAGCCCCTAACATTTGGGCGAAGCTACAGAGATGCGGGACTTAGGGTGGGTTGTACCATAGTACCCGTTAATGTAAATGTAAAAGTTAAATTTAACAGTAACAATAGCGCTAACTTTTACCGATGTAGCGACATGGGTTGCACCATCCTTTTCTGCACTATTGTTAAAGTTACCGGGGTTGCAAGTCTAATGACGCCTATTTTGCCGCAAACTTACTGTGGGAAACAATTTGTGACATGGCAACACCCGACGTAACGTCAAAAAGTTGAAAATGAAAATTTTTCTATTCTAATTAATGTATAGTATAACCTTAAAATATAACGTGTGAGAGTGATTTAAAACGTTTTTGTGAACTACCAGTGAAAATCATGGACGCCAGCTTGCTCGCAGACATTCCAACCAAGTAAGCATGTCAATTTTTGGAGAAACGTGTTATTTTTTGGAGCTGCGTGTTATTCTTTTGATTACTACTATCAATTAAATTAAATGACATCCGAACTAATTTCTTGTCAGTCTATATTAACCTACAAATTGTATGTGACAGGTCGCCCTAAGAAACAAAAACCTGGTGAGAGCTGCAATCTCATTCGTCAGCAGCTTCGCCAGAAAAAGTTATCCATAATGGATAACCTGCAGGACCTGGAACTGCAAAAAATAAGGGACTCCATCAGACATGCCCAGGAGGTGCACGACCAAAAAGTGAGACACAACGAGGAGCGGCACAAATTAGAATTAGAAAAATTAAATTTAGAAATAGCCTTATTAAAAAAATCCCAAATCTAAAATAAATAAAACAATTTTTATAATAAAATTTATCATTTTATTTAATGCCTTATAATCTACTAAAATAGTTATTGATCAATAGTGACCTATTACTATCATCTCCTGTACCTGTATATATTATACCATTGTCCTCATCATCCGATGAATAGGCATCCTCATTATTCCAGTTTGGTGGCAATGGTGGCATAGGATCTCGCATTTTTTTGCATATATTATATAGTATGGCAGTAGCCACTATGATAGGCTGGACTCCTTCTAAGTGAGTCCTTATTTTCATAGAAAGGGCAGGAAATCTTCTTTTCCAACATCCAAACACCCTTTCTATTACATTTCTTGTTCGTATTTGGCTTTCATTGTATAATTTTTCTCTATCAGTAGTTGGATTACGAACAGGTGTCAACATATAGGGTTTTGCTGCGTAGCCTTTGTCACCGACCAACCAGTATCCCTCAAATTCACCATCCTCTATTCTGCCCTGTTAAATGTAAAATTACTCTTTAAACAAAGTGTCTTTTGAAGTAACTTTGTGTTATAGTCTTATTTACAATATAGTACCTTTATGACACTGCAGTCGAAAATATGGCTATCATGACTGCTACCAGGCCAACGTGCAACAACATTTGTGATATACATGTTTGCATCGCAGATGGCTTGTACATTCATAGAAAATGTCAATTTTCTATTTCTGTAATGTTCAGCATTTGGACCACCTCGAAATAAATGTTTATATAGATGCACAGATAGTTGGTAATGAAAGAATGTTTAAAGTAAATACATACCTGGAGACTTTATTGGTATATGAGTGCAATCAATAGCTCCGATTACTTTAGGAAAAGCACTTATTCTATAAAATTCTCTTGCCGTCCTTTCCATCTCCTCAGCTCTCCGTGGCATTGATATCCATTCTGTCCTCATACTTGCGATTGCTCGACTCACTCTATTTATTATGCGTGATACAGTTGACTTGTGAACACCAGCTGTATCGCCAACACATCTTTGAAAAGAACCAGAAGCATAATATTCTAATGCTATCAGTACTTGCTGCTCTGGTGTAAATTATATAATTTAAGATGTAAGGTGTATGTATGTATTTCTGTGCCTAGGTAATCTGATATTACTTTGTATTGACTTACCTAGTGATATGCCATTCATTATAGAAATATAAAAATAGCTAAGTCTAAGCTATCTTACGCAAATTAGGATATTTGGTTACCCTTGCGATAGATATATAAATGGTACCTACGTATTATTATGTACTTATAAACAAAAGAAAACTTACTTCATCGTCGCAGGCTTTAACCACCGTTGCAACCTTTGCACCAGCCACCGTACCATGTTTTTAGAGACTCGAAATCTTGCTAAAAACGATGCGTCATCCCACGTTGTAAAGCGATCGGGCCTGAAGAAGTATACTTTTCTTTTTCTAGGTCTTTCGGTGACCAGCAAATCACATTCGTCTTCAGAAGAACTTTCCTCAGTTATTTCTCGAAGGAGCGACATGTTTACTGGGTTATGTTTATACGTTTGACACTGTTCTAACAATGAATTTGACGTAAACAACAACTTTAACCGGTCAAGCGTGGGCAGTTAAAGTTAGCGTTAAGTTATGACGTCATTTGACCGTTGTCAAAATGGTGCAACCCATTTTTTGTCTAACCGGAACTTTAACTGACCTGCTATTGTTAAAGTAAGATCGTGCAACCCACCCTTAATATCGCAGCCGGGTTTTCGTGCAGCACCAATCTGAGATATTTTAATTTATCTGTTTTTTGACAGTGTCGTTCCTTATATTAATGGTTTCAAGATCCAGCCATCTATTCTGTTTTGGCTAGATTCGGATTCAAATCGCCGTTTTCTAGTACTTCTTCTTACGAGTAGTAGAGTAGTAAGAGTAATACCCTGGCTTCTAAATCCCGTCTCAGCCCACTAGGACAATGTCATATTCCATAAATAAGTCATCGAGGCGTGTCCAGCTGAGAGGGCAAGCACGCAAAACAAGTAAGGGCCGAACAGAGTTGTGAACACCTACACCAATCGGAAATTAGTTTCGACGATGGCTTCATTCCATTGAGTGATTCCAAAGAGTGAATAGGCTGTTCCGAGACAGGCATGCTCCATCTTCGATAGCGGGTAATTGCCTGATGACTAGTTAAATTAAAAAAATGTACCTACGTCTCGGGCACGGACTTTGATTTCAGAGCCTATATTACCTCTCAGGGACATTGTCAGAGAGGAAGACCCTCGCAAAATGCGAACTGTATCGCGGTTCATTCCTCGTTCGTGCAATAGGCCACCTGACAGCGAAGGTCGAAAGAAATCGTATTGGCAATCCGACACGGAGCGTTCCTGGCGAAGTTATCATCATAATTTTGCGCCAAATCCCGTTTGTGGCACAGCAAGAGGGCCCGAGGTCCGCCTTCTTACTTTTTCTTGTCCACTTCGTTCGATCTTTGGCTTCCTTGGTGGCGACGTCATTCTTAGCGACGTCATAAATATAATCTCAAAATCGTTACGCCTGCTACGCTTGTGCGGTAATGAAAAAAACACACGTGTTATATAGTCTAGATTATAAGTAATGCCGGCGCTAACTGCCACTTAACGATGAAAACTGTGTAATAAACTATTATTTATTATGTACCAACACACCTACTTATTTAACCTAAAAGCGGTCGCGTATTGAAAACGTAACTGATTGGTCGAATGGAGTACGAGTCGAGGAGGACTCGAATGTGTATTAAGCGTGGAGATTATGGCAATAACTTCCCCTTGCGTGGGAGAGGCCCTAAGTCCTGCAGTGGACTGTTATAGGCTGTGTATGCTACGAATAAATTGTAAATTTAAAAAATAGTATTAAAATGATAAATTTTCTAATATTATAAAGCTTTCTTTCTTAAAATACATTAACAGAAACTTGTTGCGTACGACCTCTGTGTTTAAAGAAATTAACAAAAACAACATATTATATTTTAATATTTATTTATTTCTCAATAGGTGATTTCATAATTAAAGTAGGTATTACGTCATATAAAACCTAAATACAAATTCTATAAATAAAATATCTTAGAAAGAAAAGGCATGGAAGTAAATGTGGAGAAGACGAAAGTAATGGTGTTTGAAGGAAATGAGGGCATGACAGTCACTTCGATTGAAATAAAAGGGAAGAGTGTTGAGCAAGTGAAAGAGTTCGTGTATCTGGGAAGTATGTTCACAAGTGATAGAAAGTATGAGAAGGATATTGAAAGAAGAGTATACAAGGGTAACGCAGTGAATGGAGCCGTTAATCGTGTGATGGGAAGTAAAAGTGTGCCATAAAAAGCACGCCTTGCTTTGCATAACGCAGTTTTGCTTCCCACACTAACATACGGTAGTGAATGTTGGGTATGGCAGAAGAGGAATATAAGTAGAATAAATGCGGTTGAAATGAGGGCCCTAAGGAAAGTATGTGGAGTGAAATTGAGTGATAGAGTGAAAAATATAGCGATCCGTGAAAGGTGTGACATGAAAGATGATGTAGTATCAAAAATAGAAAGAGGGATCTTAAGATGGTTCGGGCATGTAGAGCGAATGAATGAAAGACGATAGACGAAAGAGGTATAAAGCGCGAATCTGAAAAACCGGCCCTTAAGAGGACGACCCAGGAAAATATTCACTGATCAGATCAGTAATGTTCACAAAAAAGCTGGGGTTCGAAGTGGTAAGAAAAAAAGGAGATGTATGAAAAGAGTTGTGGATATATGCGAGGCTAGGGAGTTGTGTCAGGACAGAGCAAAGTGGTGGTCCATAGTCTCTGCCTACCCCACCTGTGGGACACAGGCGTGAGCTTTATGTATGTATGTATGTATGTAAATATCTTAATCTGTACCGAACTTGGTTATTCCGTTAAAGAGTGACGTAGCTTAATCGATCTTAAGTCAGCAATAAATCATTTCTATTTAATATCAAATCTCCCGACAACAAACTTATAGTGTAATCAGTTAATTAAACCTGTTATATTGCATGATAAGATGTTGTAGGCTTGGCTTGGTATCTTAAACAAAATAACTTAGTCGGCGGCGGAGGTGTGACCCTAGTCGCGCTTCTGGTCTGAGAGCGGACGGTGCACTCTGAAGTGGCTAGGGGTGAGAAACAATTTTAATTATAATTTTAATTATCATACATTACTCATAAAGTAAATACTTAAATGATATCATAAAATAAAAATTAGATAAAGAATTGTTATCCACAGGCAATCCCATTCGGGTTTTATGTAAATAAGTAAATGTCAAAATCTCAAAATAAGGAATTGTTCAGAAACAATATGTTACCTATGTACCTAACTAAATGGATTTAACAAATAAAATTAAATAATTGTGCTTCTAAAATTGTATTATTAAGTAATCAAATTTTAAATATTCGTTAAGAACATTAATTAAAATGTAAATTAATGTATTACTTTAAAAAATTAAAAAATATTTATCTAAAATAAAATAAAAGCCTTATTCCCGATTGCACAACCCATTGGCGACGCTTAATTAGTCGCCTTTAAGATGTACCTAAGATTTTAGAATCAGTGTCGTAAAGTTAGGAGTGACTTAGCGAATTTAGTTTTCATATTAAAATGTTGGTGTTGGTGCAATGCTTTCTCTTGCTAAAATTTTACTGCAATCATGCTCTTGGTCAGAAAGCCCTTGACAATGTCGATACCATTGAATACAACATATGTGTCTATTATGTAAACAGCAGTCTGCATGATCTATTAAAACATTATTATTATACAATCATAATTTATTACATTACCGAACACTTGTGACTGACTAGATTTATAAAACAATGTGAAAGTTACGGTGTATTGATAAGGTACAATAATGATTAATACAGTAGGTAAAGTATTCTGCAATATCTATTAGCAATTTAAACAACTTATTATGTACAATAACGAGTGATTTTTAATAAGCATAAATACACAGACTTATATGATACGATAAAGTCGTACTGAAATAATAACAACATCTTTGAATAGTAGGAGAGATGAAATTTCTTAGGTCTCCTTACCGTTAATGAACTTAAAAAAAGGAGAAAAGCAGAGAGCCGATGGTTTACGATGCTGGGATGCTGGAGATCGAACGAGCGTGGTATTGCAAACGCCCATAAGCTGCTGTGTCTGCTCACATAAGATTTTTTGCCACTTCAATGGTATAAAATAAAAAAAGAACTAGAAGATGGAAGTCAAGAAGAGTTTTTTTTAATTATACTAGGCATTTGCCCATCTCACTGACAGTTATGGATGATGTGGATTTCATAAGCTTTATGAAATTCGAGAATATGCATTAATCGTAGCTGTCATGGGCGCCAGTTACCGCTTACCATCAGGTAGGCTGCTTGTTTGTCACCGCATATGGATGGTGGAAAGGTCTACTTCATCTCATCAAGATTGTGGGTACCTATTGTATCTTACATTATTAGATAATACCAGTGTTTGTAGGTATAATACGTACAAATTCTAGTGTTACCTCTATTGTTTCTATTAGTAACAGAGTTAATTACAATAGCTAATGAGGTAACTCCTAATGACATTGTTCTCTTTCCTCTCTTCGACTTTACGTCAGTTTCGTCATATAGAGTTATTAATATAACGAAGGTAAAGTCTTAAATACCTACATAGATACTTGTTACGACGTCTTCGTGCCATTCAGTTTAGTATTAGTTGTTTGTCGAAAATTGTGCGACGCGACGTTACGATCGCGGTGTTGCGTTTTGTGTTCGTTACGTGTTAATGTGATAAAAAGCTTACGTTCCAATTTCACCGATAATACCTGGATAATAGTATACTAGGTAAGACCTTGAATGGTATAAGAAATATTAAGTACCTATCTATTAGTTATTTACTTATAGCTGTTATATGTTGCTTATGTGGGGGGTGTGTTGATTGCTCTCTCTTCAATTAGGTAAGACTTCGGTCATTCATTTGATAGAAGTGATTTTAGTGTTATTTTGTGTGACTTATAGCTCTGTACAATTACATCGAATGCAATAGAAAAATCAATCAAACCTTCATTTGTTATTTTGGAAATTAAAAGCCATAATTTACTTAATTTAATAAATAGTGGTAGGCTTGCGCGGAGGTAGACCCATACCATTGACAGCTGGACTCCTAGGCCAAAGTGAACAGGCATTTTTAAACGGGCATACTCCATCCTCGCATCGATACATTTATGATCGTCAAATGCATGCCCATAGTGTTATGTACCAGGTGCGCCTGTAGGTTTCTTGGCCGCTTCTGTCGCCACCAATGGTGTCATCTTTAACCGTGTTCGCGGCTGAAAATTGTACTAAATTTGACAGACAGCCAATTGTCGTTTTCTCATTTTAATTTTTCATATTTTTTTCTGGCCTGCCAACCGTCCCCTCCAGTTTTAAAGAAGGGCCATTCATGTCCACCAGTCGACGGTCTCCTCCTTGTGCACACATGCCTAACTGTTATGAACCTACCGTAGATACCTATACTTGTTCATACATACATATGTATGAACCTACTGTCACTACCCAATCTTCACACCGCGCCAGCACTTTGGACCGTCTCGTTCCATCAATTAATATATGCTCGCAATCTCAATACGTAGGTACACATCCGTATCTATATACGTATGTGTACGTACGGCCACAAATAGGTTTGCGTTATGTACCTATTAGCAGGTTCGTATCTTTTGGAATAGTTTCGGTGACGATTATTGGACGCTAGCAATCGTACTTTGGCTTCGCATCGAGCGCACAGAGTCCGCGAGACGTTCAAAGGTATGTTTTAGTCGATTACTTTGATAAGCGTGGCGGATTCTTTATTTATTTACCTAGTATTAGCGGCGTGACCCGGCTCCGCACGGCTCTTTGAATGACTCAGTCTAATGAAAACCGCATTATTTTAACGTGACATGTATTTAATGCTTAATTTTCTAATGGATTTGTAAATTTTTATTTACAAAGTGTATTCGGTAAAACCGCATGAAAATCCGTCAAGTACTTTTTGTGTTTATCGCGAACGTAAAGACAGACAGACGCGGCGTGAGACTTTGTTTAACAATATTTAGTGATTATTATTTATTAACAGCGCCTAGTTATTCTCAAATATTTTTAGACATAAAATCTCTTTACTCCAAGCCAAAAAATAGGATCGCACGACGAACCGTTCGTTTCTTCTCGTCCCTTCAGAGGGACGGGGGAGCTGTGTCGGGGCCATTTAGGGTTGCCTACCTTACTATATAATATAGTATCCTATTGTTTTTGGTGTCCACCAATAGTATGTGGACGAATCTACGGTAGATTTAAAAAATTTAATATAGTAGGCAAAACTACTATATTTTATCTTTATTACTTATCGTAGAACGGAATGCGTCCTGAATTTTAATATAAAGAATTCAGAATCAATTAAACCCCAATCCTGGACCAGCTAACTACTTACTGAAGACCAATTTTATACAAAAAATGTTTTATTAAAAATACTATATATATTTGTTTATGAATTTCCTATCTACAATATTTTTATGACTATTGAATCTGAAAATATTATATTTGGTCTTTAAAAAGTTGCCAACCCTAGGGCCATTGCCCCTTTAAGGGTGTGCTACGAAGCCCGCGAAAACGGACGGGTCACTGGGTGGAATGATCACTCCAGTGGGGTGCTAGTGGGTATCACACACGACGAGTGTCGGTACTGTAAATAAAAATATAATGCACGCGTATAGGGACCTTTAGGGTACCTTTTTTGCCAACATCGGATAAGTACAGAATGACCCCATTGCGAGAAAGTTTCTTGCGTTGGTTGCGTTGTTATTATAAAACAGCTTTTCAAAAACAATTTTACTATTAATTGTGGCATTAAAAATTAAAACATGACGTGCAGTTAGGCAATATTAGATAGTCTGCAGCTTATCTAAAAACTACTTATTATGTTTTTGCGTTACGTCTGTCTGATCTAGGTATTATGAATCAGCAAATTTACAATAATATTAGATCATTCGATAGATAATAGATAAATTTATATCTTAAATCAACATTTGTAGTGGGTACATAGGTTTAACTCTCGCAGTACAAGTTTTATTTGTTTGTGTCGGGACAGTCCGCTCCTCCATAAAGCGTACTCCACATGTCCGCCGAAACTTTCGGCGAAACATTTGCCGGGCTTGGTCGACCCTCTACATTCTCGCCTATGAGGGATGTGGTGGGTGTAAAAACGCGTCGACATTATATCGATTCATCGGTGTTATATCGCTAATCTGCTGTAAACATTGTCACAGAGGTGATGGCAGCTGCTCTACTGTAATTACTTGATCTACTAATATCCTGAATCATGGTCAGTGTACCCCGAACCTGTTACGGG
The DNA here is from genome assembly GCA_907269095.1 of Blastobasis adustella. Lineage (NCBI taxonomy): Eukaryota > Metazoa > Arthropoda > Insecta > Lepidoptera > Blastobasidae > Blastobasis > Blastobasis adustella. The sequence goes on from OU026120.1 coordinate 1,537,219, forward strand.
AAAAAGCGCTAGGAATATAAATATAAAATCGATCGAATCGAGACGACAACACCTATCTCTACTTAGTCTATGAAATAGGCGAGACATGCCAAACATGCACGGGACTACACGAATGTAGGCGAATACCACTCCACATGTGGAGTGCGCTTAACGCTGTCTTACATTCCTATTACGTGATTCAGAATATATACAAATAAATTTACTGAAAATTTAAAAATAAAAATTTAATTCATTATCACAGCCCGTAACAGTCCACTGCAGGACTTAGGGCCTCTCCCACGAAAGGGGAGGTTATTGCCATAATCTCCACGCTTGGCAGGCGGGTTGGAGATCGCAGTGTTTAAATATAATAATGGAAAATGCTGCTGCCCGTTTTCCAGACTACGGAGACTCTTGATCTTTTGCCTCGAAAACATTAGTCGCCTTGTACGACACCCATGAATGTAAGGGGTTGGTGCTATTCTACTCTGCCGGACACCACACGGCCCTAAAAATTAAATTACTAAGATAAAAATCTTTCCAAAAAATTTGTCGACACCACAGGTGACCGAAGAGCTGGCAGCTACCTCGCGCAAGGAATCCTAAGAATTGCTAGTCAGAGAAGTAATGCTGCCAGCATTTTGGGTACGCTTCCACACGGCCCAAATTTTATACATTTGTTAAGTTAGTTAATTTCTTTTGTAATCTTATTGTACATATTTAGTTTTAATGTTAGTTGTTTTATTAATTAAACCTAAATAAAAATACATTACCTATACTTATTATTTACAAAGTGTTTATAAATATAATTACTATGTATGTTAAAAGCATGTTATGTTAAAAGCCTAACTGTACGTGTACGTGTAAGTTTACGTGTGTGCGTGCGTGTGTATTTGTGAGTGTGTGTGTGATCCAAATGTATGCAGATTAAGTCACGTGTTGAATTGAATTTTTGCGAATGTTTTCATTGTGGGTAGGTATTTTAGCGACATTATCATTTCTTCTTCTTTCAGTCAATATGGGGCCATAGGTTAATTGTTTGTGTACTTTGAGATACTGTTATAATGGCGTACGGTTAGGAGGTCAGCTGTTTGATATAATTCGACTGTGGGAATAAAGAACATGACTTTTAATAGGCTTCGTGGTCTTTCCACAGTCAGGAATTCAGTTTTGGTTGAACCTCCCTAAGCTGAGATGCAGTATACTAGGACTGATAAACAGTGAAATATGATTTTCTTTAACACTGGCACACTGGACAGTATTATTCAGTAAGGACAGTTACATTGTGTCCAATGTTATCTAAGTATAATGAACACTTCAAAATCTACGTCCATAACTGCCACAATTCATTGATGCCATATAATATGCCACAGATAATATATTATTATTATTATTCCCATGCCCAAGGAATGCGCGGGATGTCAAACAAAACATAAAAGTCGTATTTTAAAATATCGAAAACTTATAGGCCGTAGTTTCCTTGGTAGCAGGGTCATGGAGGTAAGATGGCAGTCACCCCAATATAATTATCTGATCTGCCAAATCCTGGATCATGTCATGGCGCACCCCGGGCCCTCGTGCGCGTGAGCACAATCGGACGGAACATTAACGCCAAGATGATTTTAATACGAATACTGATATTTTAATAAGGTACTTAATTAGGTACACTCGATTGAAGAATGCTCCAGTCTGATAGTGGACTGTTTGGGCTGTTGATAAAGATGATGATAGACATTTTGTTCGAAGCAAAAACGAAAACTTGTTTACCAATTGTTACATTGCCCCCATTAAGTACCTTATCAATAAAGAACGTAAAGTATATCCGCCCTACATTTCAAAATCGCCCTAAAGCGGTTGTCATTTAAGTCTTCATTCCCTTGCTCATCCTTCCAGGTATTATGGGCAGGTGGACTAGCTGATGCAGTGACACCATGCTGCTTTTCAAGGACAGCAAGGAGGGCGGTACCCACCTCCCTGTGCGGTACGTCGTCGCTGTCGCGTCAGCATGGGCCTCGGAGATTGGTGAGTTATGGAACTGTTTTGTGAAAAGTGATGTAGATGGCTATATCTATTTACACTTTTGTGTAAATAGATATAATATTTTTATTATAATAAAGTATCGAGGTCCCGGGTTTGAATCCCGCTCCAGCCATGTACCAATGACTGTTTTCTGAGTTATGTACATTAGTTGAATACTAACCGATGCTCTTACGATGAGGGAAAACATCGTGAAAACCTGCACAATCAGGCGACTGGATGTGTAACCATGATCCAATCTGGTCAGCTTCCCCTGGCAACAGGGTTATAGAGGTCAGATGGCAGTGGCTCCACTGTAATAACCTGACCTGCCAAATCCTGAATCATGGTCAAGGCGGACCCCGGGCCCTCGTGCGCGAAAGCACAACTGGGACATTAACGCCAAAATAATGATGATGATGGTTACTTTGATGTCCTGGGACAACATTTATCACTCACTTTTCTCTATTAATCCAGTGTCATTTTCATGCAAACCCACCACGCCATTCATGTGACAACCCTGACAGGGGGCCATGCTGTAAATCAGCCATCTTTCCCTTAGCACGTAACAGAGAACAGTAAGTGATCAATGTAGCCCTTGCATATCAAACTAACCCCATTTTACGGTAGTCGTATTCATTACAATTTAACGAAATCGATAAATGCAAGTCTTCATATATATTTCATGAAACAATGCCAGTAGGTGACCGAAAGGTCAAGGCAACCTCTTGTCAATCCATATGCCACGAACTATAGTTTTATTTCGTAGAGCGTGTCGACTGAAGCCGAAACTACATCTGCGCATTATTTTATTACCGATTTACAGGTACAATATACCTACATAACGTCATGCCATTTTCCCGTAGGGGTAAGCAAGACCACACTCCACTAGCTACGATCCTATTAACCTCTCTTTCCACTTGCTACGCTCCCGACAAACTTAGACAAATATCTCTAGCTTCTTCCACATGGCGTTATGAATGTATTAAATGTATGTTGTAGATACTGTAATATGCGTTGCCGTTTGGTTCACAACTTCGTACAATTGAAGGACTTTGTATCCTTAAAATTAGCCTGCGAACGAATTGTGCCGCTCACAATCCACTTAATTGTGATTGAGCTACGCTCGTGGGACGTCAGCCTTCTGACTGCAGATTCTGTCTTGGCAAGGACACCCTCTGCTATTGTTTGGACATATTTATCCATGAAAAAAGAGGAAAATTAAAACTTACCTACTGGTTGACTCTATATCACAAATATGAGGAGCCTCCCTTCTGTCGTCATCAATAGATCAGTAGTCAAGGTCTATCTAACACACATAAGTACTTTCCTCGCAGGTACAATCAACAGCATATTGACAAACATATCCAGTAAAAGATGAGCTAGCGTGTCTATAGACGCGCATAGCAACGTTAGCTCCTTTTATATTGGTAAATTGTAGGTCGATTATGTACTTTCCTCGTAGATACTCAGTTTTGTTGATTTTCCAGGCACGTATCCATTCGATCTGGCCAAAACAAGGCTGCAGATTCAGTCAGAGGTGGCAGCAACAAAAGTCGGCGCTAAGGTGGGTGAATAGATTAAAATTAGGTACCTATCTAATAAAACAAGGTAAACTGAGGTTCCTATTTTGAATTCTTTTCAAATCAATGAATGTGCTGAAATACCACAAGACATTATAAAATCAAGTGATAGTGATGCAATTCTTCTTAGTGCCTTAGGTGGTACTACCATCTTGTGGGCCCATATCAATCTATTCCGAGACAGACCAGCTCCGGCGAATCGGTTTTTTCGATTGGGCGGGTCGGATGGTAATTGCCGCAGGTAAAAAGACTAAACACCACAAGACCGGAAGTAAGAGGAAAAGTAGGAAAGCGGGTCCTAAAAAAGTAAACAAAGGTTTTTTCAACATTTACCCTTAGTTGCTCCCATTACCCTGCGCTCCCCTAAACTCGTATCTTGAAGGCTCCAATGTCGTACCGGCTCGGGAACACCGCTGCAGGTAGTTCATTCCATAGAATGATCGTATGGAAGAAAGCACCTAAATATATTACTTTGGATCGTCTCCAATTTGTCCCCGCATCTATAGCTGGTTCATTTAAACTGGTGGTGGTGGTTGCTGTATTGTTTTCAGTACGCGGCGAGAAGTTTCTTGAACAGGACAGTAGTATTGTGTGACCGCTTCAATAATTCGAGTAGTAATTATTGACAGCTCGTTACATATCGCCATCTCACTAGGTTGCGGTTAGAGCGAGTTAGATGGCGATGTACAAGGTGTCTCAAAAGAAAGTTTATATTTAGTGGATCGACTAAAAAAAAAGTAAGCCGTGTATCGAAAAAATGTTGATTGATTATTAAAATACACAATTTGGGAATTTATTTCTTAAAAATAATATCGTCCAAATGTAGACCCTCGTGTTCTTAGGTTATAGCCAGGAAAGTTTTGCAGTTCAGGCATCAAGAAGTCGTCTAACATCTCCACATAACGCTCTGAATTCACTGTAATTGCACGCCCCCTTTCGTCTTCAAAAAATTAAGGGCCGATAATTCCTCGCGCCGACATCGCTGCCCATACGGTCACTTTAGGCGAATGAAGTGGTTTCTGATGCTTGCGTTTCGGATTCGTTGCACTCCAGTAGCGGCAATTCTGCTTATTTATTTATTATATTATATTTTATGTCCATTAAGATGAAAATGAGCTTCATCCGAAAACAAAATGTTGGTAAACGTTAAAAAGCGCCCAATTGCCTGATTTGCGAAGTCAAGCCTCTGACTGGCATCTTGGGGCTTTTATTCTTGCTCCAATTAAATTTTGTAGGGGTGCAGCTTTAGATCTTTGTGCAAAATGCGGTGTAATGATGATCTATGCACATTTAAAGCACTTGCGCGCTTCCGAATTGAAAGGTTCGGGTCATCACGAACAGACTGATTAACACTCTTCACTTTTTCTACCGTTCTTGATGACCTTGGTCGCTCGGATTTTGGGTTTTCCAGCGTTGTACCGGTCTCTTTAAACTTTTTGACCCATTTTCGAATAAGAGGAATGCTCGGCGCATGATTTGAGTGGCGAAAACCTCGAATACTGTAGAATCTCCTACGCGCTACAGTCGCCGAATCACCGTTTTTGTAAAACTCTCGCACTCGCGCGGTTTGCTCCTGAGAAACACTCCATAGCGACTGAATTCCCAAGAGCCAGGCTACCGATTGACATAACCCCTGCGCCCCTCGGATTCGTTGCGTTCACGCAGTAAACTAAATAAATATAAACTTTCTTTTGAGACACCTTGTAGAATCCGTTCGACTTAGACGGTCAGTCCCGATGGACATGAGCTCGCTCGCGCTCAGCAGATGTGTGTGAACTGTGTTCTCTTCCCCTGCGAACTCTTACTTAGATACCTTCATAACTTGGCTCATCTATCTTCAGGTAGAAAACCTCGGCCTGGTAAAAACGATCAGCAGCATAGCCAAGAATGAGGGCCTTACGAAGCTGTGGAGTGGTCTGCTGCCCATGTGCCAGAGGCACGTGGTCTACTCCGGCTGTCGACTGCTCCTGTATGAGGAGTTCCGAGAGAAGTTCAAGGATAAGAACAACCAGCTGTCGCTAGCTTACAGCAGCCTGTGTGAGTAGATTACCAGTATACTTTTACCTACCTACAATCATCATCATCACCGTCCTAGCGCTTCTCCCGGCTTCTGCCAAAGTCCGCTTTCCTACTCATTTTTCTTCACGATGACACCATTTCAATCAATGATGACCAGTCGGAAGACGGGACTGGAAACCGAGACGACGGATTCACTTGCCTTTCGAAGCACGGTGCTTTGCGACAGTCAAAGCCCGAATCACCGCGGCTTGGGCCAAATAGCGGGAGGTGACGGGTGTTATTTGTGACCCCAAAATGCTGGTAAAGTTGTAGAGATGGGTCTAAAATACCATAATTAGACCTACTCTCGATATGGTAGCGAAGCTTGGCCCCTGCTTGAGTGGCACAAACAGGAGCTCCCCTTCACGGATATGAAGGTGCTGCGATAGATGTGTGGAGTGGTTGTGTATGAATATTCACTCAATGACCGCGTCCGAAACGCCCACAATCGCAGTAGCCATGACATCCATGACTTCTCAGTGCTGCAAGAGTGCCGCCTTCGATATGGCCACGTCTCGCGCAGACCGGAAAATTATATAGGGAATTGTGGAGAGGTCGGTCCAAGAAGTAATGGCTTGACGTCGTTAAGGATGACATGCGTGCCTGTTGCCTGAACCAGATGCCAAAGACCGAGTGAAGTCGCCAAGAAAAGAATGATTTAGGCGAAGATGATGATGATTATGCCTCTAGTCTGCCTTAGTATTAGGTACAGGAGACCCTACGTTGGCCTACGTGCTAACAGCCTAACATGAATGTAAAATCAGTACTTAATATTGATTGATTACTATGATTGACAATATAAATAGTAATTTCGCTATCGTAATATGATCAGATTACGATTTATTTTCATGATTAGCATCTTTCACGCGACTATAAAAATAATGTTTAATCTCTGTTATCGGTTAGTAGGTAGTCAATAATAACTGGCGAGGTGCTTAGGAATGAATGAAATTTAAAACTCATTAACTGTTCTTATTTCAATTAGATAACCACAATGCATAATAAACGGTTATCGAAATTCATTCTACTTTAACACGTAGTTGTCAATAACTGGATGTGGTTAAGAATGAATGACTGCCTTTGAAACAGTTTGAAATCAGATGATGAAATGAGAAGTTGTTCTTATGGATTTTTGTAATGTCAAAATAAATTATATCTAAGTCTATGTTTATGTTCTTCAAGCCAGCCTCCCCCATCGCCTGACTCGAATTCTCTTTAATTTCACTCGCTCAAACTGCAACCGAATAGATTTATACCAACAGTGACATGATCATTGTCATTAAAAGTGCAGGGCTGATGCTAGCTAGGTGCTAGCTTGGTCCGTCCGACGTCAGCCCTGCCTGTCCATGGCGTCGGTCGACCACTCACTGAATCCAGCCAAATGTGACTGTCTAATAGTTCTTTGAAACGGCCAAGCTGGTACTTGTTGACCAACATGTAGAGTTAAGGGCTTGGCTCTTGAAACCTGATAACTTTTTCATAGTGAAACCGTTATGAGTTTGGGTGTCCTCCACCGACCTGACATGGTGGAGCAATATCTTAGTACAGGTTTCAAAAAGTCTTCTCTATTTTCGTTCCGTTCTTTCAAATCTCAGCAAAAAACTACGCTGTCGCGAAGTTTTAGGCTGGAAAATTTTAAATCGTTCCAAGTTCCCGATTTTTCTTTTTTTTTTGTAAACTATTCACACTAAATCGTAACCAATCATACAGCCATCCCTTGCCCCGCATAATAACACCTCAGAAGTCCACCAGGCGGGCTGCTTGCGGGGTCGCTGGCTCAGTTCGTGGCGACGCCGGCCGACCTGGTCAAGGTGCAGATGCAGGCTGAGGGCCGCCGCATCAGGATGGGCTTCGAGCCACGGTTCGCGAACACCTCGCAGGTGTACGCGCTCATTTATTCCCAGGGTGGGCTACTCGGGTTTTGGAGAGGTGAGTGTATGTTTATGTATGTTTTAGTCATAACTCAGGTTGGGTAGTCCGTCTGAGTGGCCATTATCACCATCAACAAGTCCACTTCTGGACTAAATCAGTTTTGCAAATGTTCAAGCTTGACAGACGGCAATCGAAAACATGTACAGCTAACCTAACCTAACACAAAACGTTGCTGTCTATTTTCTTGTCCACGGAGGTCCTAACTCATACAGCCTTATTCATGTTTGGAGGGCTTTTAAAATTAGGGTTGACAAGCGGGTCCCTTAATGGAAAGTGGTCACCGCTACCTATAAACATCAGCAACATCAGGTGTATCAACGCTATAAAAATAATTCGCTATGCAGCCTCCCAACAGCATTCAAGTCGTTACAACCATTACCAACCTAAATAAATTTCCATGTCTTCTCATCCAGGAGCCCTACCGAACATGCAGCGAGCGGCGCTGGTCAACATTGGTGACTTAGCTGCTTACGACTACACCAAACAGTACCTGATGAGGGAGTTTGGGATGAAGGACAACCTGCTGCTGCACGGCATCGCGGCAGCCACGGCCGGGCTCCTGGCCACCGTGCTGGGGAACCCAGTGGATGTGCTGAAGACGAGGCTTATGAACCAGCCGGTCGGGAAGGATGGGAAGTAAGTGCTGTTATGGCAAGGGGTATATTAAGCTCGTTCAAGAGGTGTATTAGAGGTCTCTTCAGAGGCGGAAAACACATTTGTGACTCCCCTGGTGTTAATGATACCCATAGGCGACGGTGACCACTTTCCATCAGGTAGCCCGTTCGCCTGTTTGTCAGCAGAATAAAAAAAAAAAAAAAAAGAGCGGTCCACGTGTTGGTGTGTGGACACCGTGACTATAAACATAAGGGGCCGTTCAGGTTCAATTATTACATTAGCGGGATTTTAGCTAATGTCAGCAAAAGTAAGGACAGCTCTTACCGCCCACCTTGTGAGCCTTCCATATCGATCGAAAAAGGTAAGTCAGTACATCGATAACTCACTGCGTTCATGCAACGCCCGATGTAACCGTCCATTCGCCGCTGACGAGTTTAGTGTCAAGGTGACATCCCATGTGTTAGAGACCCTTAATCTTAGCTTTCATTTCCCTGAGCCTTCCTCGTTATAGTCTGCGTACAAGACCAACCAGCAAGGTGACTAGGGTAACCCGACCGCTTCACTCTTTACGATAGCATTTGAAGACAAAGGCGAAGAAAGATCACAGTTAGTAGCAGAGAATTTCCGCTAGAATCACAAATGTACCCCATTTCAATTGAAATATTTTCAGAACACATGATACAGTATGAAAGAAAAAGATGACCCTTTTATATGGTATCATGTTTTGAACGTACTTACATACCCACTTTAACTTGAAATAGGGAAGTGTAATCTTTCTTCCCCCATTATTCTTAGTTTTTGATAGCTTTATTTATGTATGTCTTATCTCGCTCGCTCCATTCGCGACGCCTTTCGCGAGCGAGCGTGATGGCAAGTCAAAAGCGATAGTATTCGGATCATTCTCCGTTGTCCCCCGAATCGAGGTCGGGCTCCCCGGGTACCCACATAATGTCAACTAGATGTAGTACTATCAGCAATGCTGGAGCCTGACCAGTTTAAAAATATTGTTGCTTGCAAATGGCGATCATAGCTGACCCCCTTTTTTTTGGTGACCAATGACAGACGTAAATAATAATAAATAATTTATTTCCTAAATCAACATTTGTAGTTTTTACATTACAACATAGTAAATGTTTGAGTTTTTATGACTTTGGGTCCGTCAGGGACTGGCAGAGACGCCAGAAGTACCTAGGTACCTAGGTATTTATCGACCGTGGAAACGCCCACTGTTGATGATAGCGGTCACTGGATGCCCACTGCTGAACAAGTGGACCGATCGGGAAAGTAGTTCGAAGGATCACTGTAGTAGTTTAGGCCGTAAGCTTGTTTGCACCCTAATTGGTATAAAAAAATGTTCCGGCGATTATCTACAAACAGTCTTAATTGTGTTTATATATTACAATAAGCTACAGGACAACATTGCAATATGTTTATAACTCTTCGCTCGTCGTTTAATCAGAGAAACCTTCCAATACATTAAAATCGTGAGCAATATACTAAGTAAATTGCTCTGGCGATGCATAATTAAACGCGTTTCCATCAGATATACGAGAAGCTTGTACGGTTTCAGTATTTCATTTGACTTTTATTGACGTTTAGAAAGTTGCACTCCAAAGCTGACGAAACTTCACTCAAGCATTTGTTTGGTTTGACAATTTGGATTACGCAAAATAACACAATTCATAGAAAGTCATATAGCAAAATATCGCAATTTACATATAACTCTATAATATCAGACGTAAAGACCGACCGACGTAGTATTTAGCTAGTGTATCATTTTGAGAAAAGACTTTGTATCATTGTATTTCTTAGAGTGTTGGTGGCCGAGCGGTTACAGTATGCGACTCGTAAGCCAGAGGTCCCGGGTTCGAATCCCGCTCCGGCCATGTACCAATGACTGTTTTTCGAGTTATGTACATTAGTTAAATACTAACCGATGCTCTTACGGTGAGGGAAAACATTGTGATGAAACCTGCACATTTAGGCGACTGGATGTGTAACCATGATCCAATCTGGTCAGGTTCACCTGGTAGCAGGGTCAAGGAGGTCAGGTGGCAGTCGCTCCACTGTAATATCCTGACCTGCCAATCCCTGGATCATGGTCAAGGCGGACTCCGGGCTCTCGTGCGCGTGAGCATAACCGGGATATTAACGCCAAGATGATTATTTTTATTATTTTTATCATTGTATTTCTTGATGGTAAAGACATTTTGTGCACCATCAAACGTTATTTCGCGGAACTCATTTTTTGAAGCTACTAATTTATTGAAGCTTTAATAATAATTTTAGTTTTGGTATAATAATATACTGTCACGGGCTACCAAACGAATTTAAGCTTTCTCCCGCCATCAACGGCTCACAACTCTAACAACACAACACCACAGACAGGATATCTAAGATAATCTAAGTACTGATACTAAAGCAATACCTCAAAGCTTGCCACGAGTTTGCCAATGACTTTTGCGAATATGCCTTTTTGCGTCAATGAGCGTCGGTTGCCAAATGGCTATAGCTCATGGTTGGACTCGTAAGCGAGAGATTCCGGGAGCGAACCCTTTACATTGACATTCAATTATGCCTTTACATGTGTAAAGGCCACAGGGGAAGCTCAGACAGCGGGAAACGTCTCACGCCATTCCTGTCCTCGTTCCGAACCGTGCGAGTAAATAGCGCATGACAGTTTGATCCGCGGGAGAAACCGACGGTCTATACCCGGTTTGGAACGCAGTCCCAGATGCGCAGTTCGAACTTTACCGTATAAAGGCCGCTCATGTTGGTACCAATGAGATTTTCTGCGTTATATCCACAATAACCGAACATTTACGGCACAGAGGACTATAAATCTTACGGTAGGAAACCTGCACGTTGAACCGATCGCTTGTGTAACCGTGATCCAATTAGGTCAGGTTCACCTGTTAACCAGCGACACGGTGGTGAGATGGTGTACTGTGTTTTACCTAATCTACTATATCCTGGACCATGGTCAACGCGGACCCCGACTCCTCGGGCGCGAGCACAAGGATATTGACGTCAAATAATGATGATGATCTAATAACCCATGTATTGTTCTCAGGGGTCTGGTCTACCGCGGCATGATCGACTGTCTGCAGCAATCCGTGAAGAACGAGGGTCTGATGTGCCTGTACAAGGGGTTCCTCCCGCTCTGGGTTCGGATGGGACCCTGGGCCATGATCAACTGGGTCGTCTTCGAGAATATCATGCTCGCGACAGGACATAAAACGTTCTAGAACAAATGTGGATGTATTTCTTTTGCCTACAGGTTGTATAACATTGTAGTTATATTAGTAGATACCTTACCTAGGTAAGGTACGTAGGTACCCATGTAGTTTTTATAAGAAACACATGTAACGGACAAATAGCTGAGCAAAATTAGGTTTTGAATAGGTACCTAAATAGACGAGATTTGAATTATATTCAATCCCAAATAAAACAGGGGCCACTATGATCAACTTGAATAACTTTTCGAGTCGAAAAGTCGAAAGATTCGACTCATCATTTCTTATAGAAATGTATTATAGAAATAGAAATAGAAACATTTATTTACACACACATAACATAATGGCTCAAAAGGGATGAATCACTGACCTCCAACAAGGTATTTTTGAGGTCAGCGGCTCGACTCCAGGGCCGTAAAATAAACAATTAAAAAAAGGATTAAGAAAAAGAAAGTGACATAACAATGCACAAACAACACCATTAATTTACAAACACTTAGAAAGTAGGAAGTTGATACCTACATCTCAACATTTTTACAACTAAAATGTTGCAAACGAATTCTATAGTGAATAAAACCAGACCAGAAGAGGGATATGCCTCCCCGAGCGGGTATAATGAATGTATCTAAGGTTACCTACTACTGCTGGTACCTACCTAGTAAGACTTGGTACTAACGGTAATAACTAGGCTAACCGGTCACTTGCTGTGACCAGGTGTGATAATATACTGTGCTGTGAGCTTCTGTAGTAATAAGTAGAATGTTATTAGAATACAATTTACCCATTTTGACTTGACTGTTGTCTGTTGTCAAGTAAATTTATGCATAGTACTGATGGTAGCAAGTAAGAATATAATCTTTTTCTCTTTGTAAATGCCATACCAGGTTAACGCAGATTAAGTTTTATATACTTACCTATAACTACTTATGTAGTTACTGTATATAGGGTATGCATGGGCATCATTATTAAACGAGATTTTGTAAATGAATTGGGAAAATTTTAATGTAACTAGTAGTCTCAAATGATGAATATAAGACATAGCTATAGTGTAAGAATATTTATGGAGAAAATGTTTAATTAATACTGACGTTATTGTGATTGAAAAATGTAATTTAGGTATTATAATATATTTATTGTTGAAGTTAGATCTTGTTTAATTTTTCTTAATAATATTCCCCTTCCACAACCGAATGACATGTGATGATGTGAGTGTGACACACAGACCTTGTTCTATCATTGCATCTTTTAATTTCTGACGCAAGCGGGTCATCTGATAGAAGTTGTGACCGCTGCCTACATTCCTATAGGACTATCACCAGGGGTATCTCTAAAACTCTGAGAGACGTTACTCTGGCAGCAAAAAGGCAAATGCCCCTCCATAGAAAAAAAAAACTGTCAAAGTCACGTTCCCCAAATCCCCGCCCCATGGAGCACTGGAGACCTTACTCACCGGCAGAAACACAATAAATAGCGTTGTTTGGTTGTAGTATTCTGTAAGGTGGTAATTACGAAATACGCGGCTCCAATTCAAAAGGGATATGAGGTGAGATGGCGGTAAAATGCCTGGCTAGTCTAATCTGTACATTTTTGCCTGAAATAAACTAATTATTATATGTTATCTTTACATTTCTCAGTATTAAAGAAAGGTGTTTTGATAAAACCCTACGCCAAGTGTGTTTCATGTTGATCTATTGTAGCCAGTAAAAACTTCCGGACTATTCTGCAAGTGTTTAATATAACCGCTTTTTGCATTAAAACTTACGAGGATGAAGACAGTAATAATGTTTACTAGTTATTAATTTAATAAAAAGAAAAAAAAAGAAAATCCCGCTGCGCTCTCTCTTGTGTGCAGTTCCTAAGGCAGGTATTGCAGCTGTGCGGTTTAAAGCAGATGTGCAGTGTAACTCGATCAGTATGACGTCAGTTTCCGGGTTGTTACACCCGGGATCCGGGTTATTCGCGTTCAGTTTGTTGCGCGATATTTGACGGACCAGCAGCCTGCAGCCGTCACATATTAAAATTATTCTTAGTAAAGAAGAAATAACCGAAAATATAGCTCGCGGTAAAAGTAATTGTAACAGAAATTATTGTTTCGGCAAATGGTAGGTAATATACTAAAAATATACATCACATCACAACGCGTGTGAAACAAAATTTGTAGAGGATTTAATAAGCTTACATTTAGTCATGGACCATATTCCCGTAGGCAGCACAGTTTTCGAGATATTTAGGTAGATACTAAAGTTTGTTTCAAACTAAACTCGCGTTCTTTACACATATTATGAACTAAAATAAAAAAATAGGACTTTTCGGGCCCACTCACACCACAAGCACCAAAGGTACAGGTGTATATTTTTAGAATTCGAACTTACCATGTGCCGCAATGACTATTTGTATTAGATTACAATTAGTTCTACTTCAAAAACTATGACCTCATTGCGATTCTATTGCATAAAAATGGCGACGAGTACGAATGATGCGAGAGCAGACTCCGTGCAGGTATTACTTGTCTAAGCTGAAATGACGCGCCCCACTACTTAATTAGTTGATTTCGATGTGTGAGTGCAAATATTAATAACGACACTTCATCTGTGTGGGAGCGTCGACTGCTCAATCGAACGACGCGTGAGTCTCACCGGCAACTGAATGACCAATTACAACGGCATTTGTATATGTTTTGCGTCCATATTTTAAATTTGCTTGTGTGCGTTAATGCGATAGTGGGGCGCGTCATTTCAGCTTAGACGAGCTCTACTCCCGTATGTAATTAGGGCTGTGAAATAAGCTCCCTGGAATTATAAGTATGCCATGAAGATACCGAACTGACTGAGTATCTAGCCATTTCTAGGTAGCCAATCGTTACATTGATTGATAGCTGAGTTGGTAGACCCACTTAACAATTCAGGGTCAAGGTCGAAACAAAGAGGTCAAAGTCGTCAGCAGCGCGCATGCGCCAGCCACTTTCGCTTTCATTCGAATCGGTATTTTACAAACCATCCTATAAACCACCTGTAGCAGCATGCGTATCAAGTTCGCTTCACTTTTGTCAATAAACATTCAAAATACCTACCTACGGTACCTACCTACTTCGATTTCGTTTATTTGGGCCCTTTGATAAGCTAAGTTTTTGTGTCATAGTACCTTGCACAGTCAGCGGCAGATTGACCAGACTAATAATATCACGCATTTGTGCGTTATCTAGTAACTAGTTTTTACCTACTAGCTTTTTGCCACGCTAGTGCGTGCGTGCTGGATAAACGGTTTGCACTAAATATAAGTAAATTGGTATAACCATGTTGGCTAAATTGATCCAATCACGCGTGGATAAGGGTATGGACTTCGTATACAGAGCGGTAAGGATCAACAAGGGTAATAACGCGCGTCTTTAGGTGTCATCGAAGGTACCATAATAGACATTTTCAATTATTTTGGTCATCTTGGCGTTAGTGTCCCTGTTATGCTCTCGCGCACGAGGACCCGGTATTCGCCTTAACCATGATCCAGGATGTGGCAGATCAGGTAATTACAGTGGAGCGACTGCCAACTGACCTCCGTGACCCTGCTACCTGGGGAACCTGACCAGATTGGATCATGGTTACACATTCAGTCGCCTGAATATGCAGGTTTCATAACGATGTTTCCCGTCACCGTAAGAGCATCGGTTTTTTGTTAGTATTCAACTAATGTATACAACTCAGAAAAAATCATTGGTACATGGCGGCAGCAGGATTAGAACCCGGTACTTTTCGTATTGCGAGTCGGATACCGTTGCTACTAGACCACCGACGCTCTCAATACATTGGCATACTATGTTCTTTCTAATGTATGTAAGAGGTATAAGTGTGGAAGGGGAAAAGAAGTGAGTCAGGATCCTAGTTTGTGGCTGTCTGTAGTCTTAGCCTACCTTTGGCCTACTTACTATAAAGGTCGTTAGTGTGTATGTTGAATCATTGCGAATTGTCAGTCGATTGACGACTCTGGCGTCGCTGAATGAATTCAATCTGACTCATTATTACGTCCATCGTCTGACCTAGTTATTTACGCTCAGCGGGCTGAATAATCTCTCAGAAGAAAATAAAACACAACGTACAATATTAAATTTATTAGTAAAAAATATTATACATCTTCCACAATATTGGAGAACCATAACTTAATTAAATATTCGATTATTATAGGTTATAGCACTTCTGTTTAATTTTCTGCTTCATGCTCACAGTTACAGCGCAAGCAAATCGCATCGCATCGCGGGGCAATAGTTTCTGGTACACAGGAAAACCTCGTCAAGTCACGCATTGAATTCACACAGTAAATGCTCCCCGAGCGGGGACATACAGACGGAGAAAAAACTGAAACATGCAGCGGCGTAAAAAGTGAAATATCCTTACCTAGCTTTAGATACAATCAAAATCGTCGATTACTATTAAAACTTATCAAGTATGCCTTCCATAAATATAGTAATTTTGGGTACATTACAATAACAAAAATAAATATCTACATTGGATCAACGAGCACTCAAAATTTTATTAATTTCAAAGTCTTGACTATTATGTTATATACTCTAACTAAGTACAATGACACTCGAGTGCCACGGTAGGGGCGTTGCGTCGCTTCTGCCAAGGCGGGCCGGGTCCAAGCCAAGCAAGGCAATTATCGCCCTCCCTTATAGTCCATTTGGTTCCACCACATCATTTTTACTTACAGTGTTTAATAATATCCATTAAATGAAATGCAAGTCTATGCGAAGACAATACTATCGCCAAATAAATTTGCAAATGCCTCACTAGATGGCGTTATGAACGCTGAAGAGTTATCTGTCAATAATGGATAAAACATGGATACTCTATCGAAACATAAAATACCTTGAGATTGTGCAGTCTCTTGTGTTCAGATCCAAAATAAATTAGACAACAATGAAGTTTTGTTTGACAAAACATCATAGCGTGACAATAAAGGTATTGTACGAAATACTAAAGATTATATTCGCGTACTCTAAAATCCAGTGCTGTTATATTGAATTGTAGCAGCATTTAACCGTAGCGACATATATCTCGGGCGCAACAACTTAGTTTTTAAGAAATAATTTCATAGTTTTGCTGTTGTCAATGTTCTTGTATTTAGAAAGAAAGTAGACAAAAAGGGATCGTGAATAACTACGAGATCTTCACTTCTCTAGCTCTTTTAGAAGCTAGCTCTTCACTGCGAGATAAGAGAGAAAATAGACAAGTACAGAAAGAGAAAAATGTAAAAAACAACGTGGCGAACCTCTAGACACCGTTGATATGTAAACGAACACAATTACACACAATTTTGTTTCACAGTTCACACCCCGACCCGCTTAGACAGACAGAAGCGCGAACATTACATATCATTATTAGTTATTATTACAGTACTCCGCTACGACCTACGCCGTAACCTAAGTTAAAATTGAATTATTTTAAGTTACCGAGTAAACAACTTTACGAGAATACCTTTACTCCTTATTAATTTGTAGAAACACTAAAACGGGTAAATTAAAAAAAAACATATTGCCGAAATTAATACATCAAAAGCAGTACTATAAGGGATTCCAAGATGGCCCGTTTGCTGAGTTCCAAAAAATTTCAGCAGATGGCGTGTACATTTCGTTGACGTGCCAATTCTTTTGTTCAAACAGATAATAAAATTGTTCGCCTTTTAATTATTGCAATCGACTTAGGTTTGCCTGGTTGTGAGTTCTCCGAAACGGTATAATTTGAACAAGGCTAGTTAAAGCACGAAAAATTTCGATTCCTTCAACATTGATCAACGCCATCTAGCCTCATCATTTGGAACTCCAGCTTGAACGCACCCGAAACCGCCTTATCGCATGTTACTACATTTTACGTCACACACAACTCTCGCCGCAAATAAAAAATACATATATATTACGGTTTATGAAGTCCTCGTCGCTATTACATCGCTGGCATCCAGCTGATGGCTGATGGGCACACTACATTGTGCGTACAGATCGGCGCTTATATCCTAGGGCTTGCATTATGTATTGATGATGTTTATATATCAGTACAGTACACGGTTTATGAAATAGCGGTCTACGGGACACGTTCTCGGTTACGGAGGGTTTGAGGCGAGGTCAGGACCTTTGACGGGAAGAAATTGTGACATGGTAGTGGTTCAAAACGAAGACCAAGGGCGTTTGAATGAGGGCAACCGTTTTTGTGCTCACCAGTGGGCGCCACTGTCGAGTAAGGCTTGTCAGTGTCAAAATAACGCCGCTCTATTGGCTGAAATTCGTCAACTTAGAGCCTTTGATTCTGGCCAACAGCGCGATGTATTTTGACATAACCTTACTTAACAGTAGCGCCATCTAGTGGACTTTAAAACCCGCTAGCCCTCATTGAATTCATATGCAAATTAGTCAACTATCTCTTTCAACTTACAAAGAGCGTGAAAGAGATAGATAGCTAATTCGCACGCGAATGCAATTCAAACGGTTCAAAGATACAGCGCCAAGTGGCTAGTAACATTTTGTTTTCAAAGCAATTTTTCTTTTGCTCAGTCATGTGCAAGATAGTGCCGTATCTTTCTTGTCTTCATCTATGGAAATGACTCTGTGGTTCTCAAAATGATTCTGTAAAAAAGAATGCGTATTTTTTTTTGTAATAACGCGTCTTCAGCTACCATTCTTAAGCTATGTCCACCTCAACCCCATCCGGCACCCACAACGCGCCCCGGGCAAAATACAAATTAAAAATAAAACTTTTCAAAATACGTAAAAAGAACTTAAAGCCTACACCTAACTACGTGTGTAAATGTAAATGGTAAATATTTTAAAAATGAGCATTATACTCTAATAAGGGGATAAATAATGGTCGTATTTAAAAAAAAAAACATCACATCGGTAAAAAAACTATACTCGATCGGGTGTCCAGTGGCGCGGAGGCGACTGATTTGTTCCCTGTTTTATATATTCTTTTCTTTACTCACTAAAACGTATCGACAATCTATAATTAACAATGTGGCACGTGGTTGGGGGGTCACTGGGGACCCCGCCCGGATACAGGACGAAGCGTCTGCCTTTGCAGCGTGGCGGGCTTCATGCGAGAGAGCGGAGACAGAGAGAGAGAGAGTACATAACTCTAGCTAGTTGAAATGAGCGAGAGACAGAGTTATATGTATTCGCACAAGCCTCCCACGCTCCGCAAGCCGGTTCGAGAGTTAAGCGATTTGTACTACCAAATATTCTTTTTGTATTAAGCTCTGGGAAATACAATACGAAAAATCACGGAAATGTAGCTATAGTAAGCACGAGCACGATCTCTGCGATAGTACCTATCTTTAAAACGGAGAAAAAAAATTTTTTTTTTTTCAAATTCGAAATTAATTTTCAGTGATTTCGTATGTGATACGCGTAGGACAAAAGGACACTAAGCACCATACTCGTCAAATTACATATCATCCTCCGCCGAGGCCCTTACAATAGCGAAATATAAAGTTTCTTTAAGACGACAAAAGAAAACTATAACGTTTCCCTTCATAACTGAACCATTGCAAGTCGAGACATCTTATGACATGTATTTATTGAACGGACTGGAAGATTGACCACATGTAGATTTAAAAAAAGCTATCATTATTAGGGTCAATTTAGGCAAACTAATTTCTAATGTGGTCGATTTTATATCTAAAAATATTGCCGGATTTTATTATTATTGCCCTTTGAATATAGGACGTTCCGAATGACATCACCAGTGACGTGGACTGATTGAATATGCTGAGGCAGCCTCGTTTTCTCTGTCAGTGAGTTCGCGCTAAGGACCCACCGAGATCTCGGTCTAAGCTATTCTTGGCAAAAAATTCAGCCGAGATCTTTGTCTCCGTGTCTCCGACACTTATTACTTTCAATTATACTGTCAATCAATCAATATAAGGTGTTGGCAACCCGATATATTCAACCAGATCACTGGTGGTGTCATCGGGAACGAACGTTTTAGGACCCACTCGTACCTGTCAAAGCAAGTTTTGCGTTCAAGCTGTCAATTTTACACAAGTCCAATAACTATATGCGTCTCTTTAGTTGAAGTAACCGAGCCAGCAACATACGTCAATGCTGAGTGGATCCAATTAGGAAAACATGTCTCACCCGATTTACATTTTGCGGATCGCTTTTACTTCCTTTTCCTAAGATGATCACGCTATGTGGTGGCACGCTTTTCCTAGGAAATTGCAGATAATTTATCTTATAGCAGAATAAACTCCGATTAGAATGAAGTTAGAACAAGGGGCATGAGATAGTACCCAAGTTGCACTACCCAAGTTGTAGTTCTTAGGAAACACTTCGCACATTGCATTGGCCACGTGGCACAACCTGAAGGATGTTATCCAAGCCACTACCCAAGTTGCAGTACAGGACAGTATCCAAGGGATAATACTCAAGTTGCAATAGCCAAATGGCGTTACCCAAGTAGCAGTACCCAGGTATACCTACCCAACGGGCAACTTGCGTAGTTGCAATGCCCAGTTGGCCGAACTACGGGCATGCAATGGTTATATAAAAGCAATCGTAGTACTACTCAGTTTTCAACATAGTCAGAAGACATTTCGACCTACCCAAAACTAGCAAACAAGGAGCTAACATTGCTATGCGCGTCTATAGAGATGCTAGCTCATCTTTTACTGGTTTTGGGTAGGTCGATATGCAGTTGACAATACGAGCTTTTCACCGTAGTACCACACGGCATTAGTAAAGTGGATAGGTGAAAAGGTGAAAGCAATGGGGCCGGACCGTCTAACTCGAATGCTATCTCGCTTCAACTCGCTAGCTCGCGAATGGGGCGAGCGAGAGGAAGCTAGAAAACTATCGCAAAAGGCATGATGACTGAATTTTTATATTTGTTTAGTTTTACTTAACAAAAAGCCAGTAAAATTAGTTTAAAATTCCTAATTAGCTAGAGCGAGCGATACTCAACTGTGACGTTACCGTTTAGTATCACCCATTTAAAAGAGAAACAAAATCCATTTCGCGAGAAAGAGACAGACAAGAAGCTATAAGATCTTATAAGTCTTACTCTTAATTTCAGTTTTTGTTATAAGCTATTCTCATATTTTGTTTATAAATATGGCATAATCCAGTAGCAGTCATCATCTCTAAAGCTAGCGTAAAGAGTTAGGCGGGAGGTGCCCTGGACAGGGTAATTCTATCGGGAGTATAGTGCTAAAAACTTATTGACCCGGTGGCCAAAGTCGCCGTTTTAAAATGTCATGTGAAAGAGGGCAATCGTTTTCGTGCTCACCAGTGGGCGCCACTGTTGAGTAAGGTCTTGTCACTGTCAAGATAACGCCTCCTATTGGCTGAAATCCAACTGTTAACTTAGAGCGTTTGATTCTGGCCGACAGTGCGAGGTATGGCATTTGTGGCAGTGGCAACAACTGACCTTACTCGCCAGTACCATTCCAACAACAGCAACCGTACCGCCGATCTCCGATAGCACGCCGCCATCTTGATCCAACTGAGTAGGGACCAATCGTAGCAAGCCAGAGCCAGAGCTGCCTTGCTGCGATTGGTTTAAACTCAATTGGATTCAAGATGGCGGCGTACTATCGGAGATAGAGCATCAGGTGGCCCGCTTGCCTGTTTGTCTGTCGTTTACCATAAGAAAAAAAGACGGTACTCCAGCGACACCGGGTAAGTTAAGCTTGTAGCTCTATTCTCCGGTTAACAAAATATGGTCTGGAATCCTGGATCTGTGTGATCCGTGTTGCAAGGGCGCCGGCGGGGCGAGGCGGGGCGAACGACACAAGGCGGTGGGACCACTATGAGTGGTACGCGGTCACGTACGAGGCCGGGAACAGGCCGCGGCGGTGGGCGATCTCCCCCTGCAAATGAAGATTTAATAAATAAGTTTGATGTAATAAAACCATTATATCCTATCCTACTTATTATCGATAAGACATCGCATCACAACCACAACATATGCATATGTAAAAATCATAATCTTGAGCCGTGTTGTGTCCGGCAGAGTAGAATAACACCAACCCCTTACACTCGTGGGTCTCGTACAAGCAGACTAATGTTTTCGAGGCATAAGATCTAGTCTCCGTAGGATGGAAAATGGGCGCAGCAGCATTTTTCATTGTTATATTTATAACACCACGATCTCCAACCCGCCTGTCAAGCGTGGAGATTACAGCAATAACCTCCCCTTTCATGGGAAAGGCCCTAAATTCTGCAGTCGCCTGTTATGGGTTGTGAAACTGAAACTTGTTGTAATAAAACTTTTCGATGCGATAAAACATCGCATCATAAAACAACCACAAGATATGAATATGAAAATCATAATCTTGGCAATAATGTCCAAGTTGTGTCCTCGCACACGAGGGCCCGAAGTCCGCCTTGACCATGATCCAGGAATTGGCAGATCAACTAATTACAGTGAAGCCACTGCCATCTGATCTTCGTGACCTTGCTATCAGGAGAACCTGACCAGATTGAATCATGGTTATTGGCTACACATTCAGTCGTCTAAATGTGCAGGTTTGATCACGATGTTTTCCGTCACCGTAAGAGCATCGGTTAGTATTCCAAATTCATTTAGTATGAATATATAAAGACAATATATTAAGTTGAGTATTTTGTTAGCCACGACCCCGGAACAAACAAAGACGGGTATTGTGAGTTTGACGTGAGTATCTAAACGGATGTACCAATTGCAAAGCGGTTTTCTTTATTTAAGAACCAGTTTTATATGTTCATATTTTTAAATCTTCATCATAGTTCTTTATATCTTCATATTTTTATGTAAATCGTAATACAAACAGGCAAGCGGGCCACCTGATGGAGTGGTCACCGCTGCCAATGGACATTAATAACACCAGAGGTATCACCAATGCGTTCACCTCTAAAGTTCCGGGACACGTTGTTCTGACTTGTTGTTTTAAATTTGTTTGTTGGTGGTTGTAAAACTCGTCGAGTAATTTATTGAAAACATCAAGGCTAAAGCCTACGAATGATTTTTTACTTTACTTAATTTAGATTAAAATACCAGCAAGTTATTGTTATTTCGAGTATTAAAGGTTAAATAGTCTAGATTTACATGTAGATACAAACTTGGCACAATCATAATATTGATATCTTTAAATAACTCTTGCTATTCCTAACACTACCTCATTTGTCTTCATTTCAGTCCACCTACATCCCTCCATCCTCACGGAGGACCTCAACTAGCGATACTTAATAAAAATCCTCCCAAATCCCACACTATTTGCGACCGTAGCACACGATGACACGGTCAAAGCCCTCATTAATCTAGTTGCCGACTAATAAATAAGTTTAATTAACTTAATTTGTGTGCCGGGGCGGGCGGCCGCGCCCTGCGGCGGGTCGATACGCAGCCTTGTGTACACAGCGGGACCAATAGTACCGCTGCAGAGTCAACAGCGGTTCTAATAGCTCTATTGTATCTCCTGTTTATTACTTCTCATTTTTGGTTTATTTTTTCATATTTTTAATGATTTTTCGCTTAAATACCGCTTTTGAGTCCATCAATTGGGCGCGAACTGTGCGGTTCCAAAGGAACTTTCTCCAACGCACACTAAAGCTGTGGAATGAACTACATGGTGAGGTATTCCCTGTAGAGTACAACATGGGAGTTCTTCAAGAAAGGGGTGACAAGGTTTTTACGGTTCGGCAACGCGTGGGTGATGGCCCTGGTATTGCATTCGTCCATAGGCTGCGGTGACTGCTTACCATCAGGCGGGTCGTAAGCTTGTTTGCCTTAGTGGCATAAAGAGGGGGCTTAAATATTTATTTGTGAGGGATACAGGAGGTTGGGAGCCTGGAGATCTGTAACACATATTTTCAATGACCTACCACAGACTCCAGCTCTCAATAAGGATTCGTATAAAGTATTTAAATAACAATGTAACCTGAAGCCTTTTTGAGAAAAAATAAATGTTTTAGTACTGTATTTTGTATCGTATTTCTTGTTGACGCGATGCCCAGACAGCACACCGGCAGAGGCACAGATAAATCCTCAACTTATTCTTTAAAAGTGTGTTTCGAACTCATCTGTTTAAAATATAATGTAAAAGCACCGTGTTACTAGATGCCATTTAAAAATACAAAACAACATCAGTTTATGGTATCTAACAGCTCTACTCCACAAAAACATTACTACAAATTACAATTATTTATCTAGGTATATTATATTATCTTGTATATAAGTAGTTTATGTATTTGTAAATAATGGCATCGGTGACCACATTCGTCAGTGTTTCACTGAGGGGCCTACTGAAAACCAGCTTCATGGCATCAGCCGTGGCTTATGCTGAGTGTTGCCCCGTTACACGTCTCCTCATGACACAGGTAACAATACAACATTATAATAGTTAGTTATAATAGTTAACTAGTTTTGTGTCTATGTCAATTGTGAATGTATATTGTCATGTGTGAAATTCGTGTAATAAACGAATTATTTATTTATTTAATACCCATAACACAAGCTTTCAACACCTTGAAGCTAGATGGTGTGTAAAACATATTGATTTATTTATAATTTATTCGAGAGATCAACGACCGCTATTGGTAATTTACTTATGTACTATATAGTACACAACGTAGGCACTGTGCGGTTTGAATCTTGGCTTGGAGACTACAATATTGTTTTATTACTGCAGTTGACAGCGCTACAGATGTGAACTTGTACTGAAAATAATATGGACTTCACGGTCAAATGTTTAATGTCTCGCTTGCAGGGCTCTGCCAACATCGACATAAACCGTTTAGTACATTAAATACTGTATTTCCATTATCTATTTTCGGGAGCCGATTGGCAATTCGCGACGATACATTTTTTTACTCTCGAAGAAAAAAGATGGGTGATATAATTCTGACGTACGTATCTGTGGCTTTGTGTATCTGTTTGTGGCGTCGTAGCTCCCGAACGATTGAATCGATTTGGATGCGGTTGTCTCTGTTTGAAAGCCAATTTAATCGAGATGGTCCATAGCTTTATTTTATTCAAATCGGTTCTGTAGTTTACAAAATATTTGAGTTTTGGTAAACTTGGTCGGGTGTTATTCGATTTTTTCTGTCGGTTAGGTTACGTTTTCTGTAACACCGTTTTTCTTTTTGTTGGTTCAAGGTAATCTACGAAACTACTAAACCGATTTCGAAAATGCTTTCACTAATAGGGAGCTCCATTATTCCCGGGTGTCAGAGACTACTTTTATTCCGGAAAAATAATGGGGTCCTGCGAGATAGTTGAATGTTTACAGAAATCCGAAATGCGCTTGGGTGAAAACCGCGGGAGACTGCTAGTTTTTTATTTATTTATTTAGGACAACCAACAAGACTAACACTAACAAAGTTATAGCATCTTATAGCTAAAAATATAGTTATTACTAACGGTAGTTATCATTTTAAAATGTGCTCTCTGGATATTATGTTGTGTCTTAGATGGCACCCTAGAACTCGATACAGAGTAATCCGAGTGTGAGCTCACAAGAGTTTACCAATAATCAATAGCCTGCGACGCGAAAACATGAGAATCTCGACCTGTTATTTAGGTAAAAGTAAGCAAAAATGCTTGTATTGTTGGTTCTGGTTTGAAGGATACGGTAGCCAGCGCAATTACAGGCATGAAGCCATGAGGCATTTCGTAGTCCTCATAGTGACAGCGCGAGTGTTCAGGCGCTTTGGCCCGACCTGGCTTTGGGCCGCGGGCCGCGGACCGAAACGACTGATGCATTATTTTTACAATGCAATTAATAGTTTTACCCAAAAACCGGGCCCAAACGTCTGAGAAAAAAGAATAATTTTAATTAACCAAGCGTTTCGACCCGCGGGCCAAAAACCAGACCGGGACGAAACGCCGGAACACTGCACCTACGATTCTGCCTTATTGCCTGCAACCTAAATGCATGTATCGTAAAAGTTACGGACGACAGTTGCCGCTTACCATCAGGCTCGATTGTCACTCATTACCATCATCATATCAACCGAAAGACTGCTGGGCATAGGTCTTCCCCAGAGATCTCCTCAAAGGCCACTCCTGTGCCTTCCGCATCCAGATGGTACCTGCAGGTACCAGGTACCATAAAAGAGGAGGTTAATCATTACCTGCCACCAATGCTGGTCGGAGCGGTCGGTGACGGTGATCACGTCCCCGCGGCGGAACTCCAGCTCGCCGGCCTCCTGCGGCGTGAAGTCGTACAAAGCCTGCACCAGCATCTGCAACGGAAGGGGGCAAGAGTCAAGTAACTTTCTACTTCTTATGCTGTGCGGCTAGCACAAGTTGCTCTAGCACGTGATAAGCGAGAAAATTCGCGACATAGATAGTGCTATCTCTTTTATCTTAGTATTGAGAGAAAGAAACAAACGCTCTCTCGCGGCACGAGCTGTGTCGCGGACACACTTATGACAGCCGTGCTGATCATACACGTTCATAAACTGCCGATTGAATCAAGTAGAACTGACCGTGTAAGGCATAACATTTAGACTCTAGAAAGCCGTTTAAGGCAAGGGAAAAAACCGCGGGTAATTTAAAATTGTAGAGCTGGTATCATCGAATACACTCGGACGAAAGCGATGTTGATACAAGAGTTTCTTTTTACCAACAGTATCTTCCTCCTCATGTGACAGCTCACTATAACATTTTGGCGAATTCCTCTAATGTCTTTTATACTTATTTAATAAAAATAATAATCATCTTTGCGTTAACGTCTCGGTTGTACTCTGGAGCACGAGGGCTTCGCGTTGACCATGATCCAGGATTTAGCTGATCAGATAATTATAGTAGAACGACTGCCATGTACATGTCATACACGTTCATATACTGGTGACTGGATCAAGTAGAATTGACCGTGTGTGGGCATGGATTGGCCTAATAGTTATACTTGACGGCCGAAATTCAATTCTTTTGGCTTGATCATGCCGATTTTACGGTTTATGGCGACTGTCCAAAAGGCAGTGCAATCGGCAGCGAAGATTGGACGGTAGGCACGAAGGTGTATGGTGTATATCAGCGATGATCAAGAGGTCAACCGCGAAGGCGACTTAGTATATCCATGCATTTCCCGATCATCGATGGATTTTCTGACATATTGACATGACGGGTGGACCAATAAGAAATTGTAGCTAATACATTATATACAATTTATTGTTACGCATAATAACAATTAATAATATAGTTGACAATACTATGGAATAAGTACCTATTTATGTGTATTGACGTCAATAAGTGTATTGTATGTACCTATGTTCAATAAAGAATGTTTAACTTTGAACTAAAACTTTATTGTTGTGTTCGGAAAAGCGACTTTTTTATATACTACGTAAGGATTAGTATCGACTATCTAGCTGCCTAGTAGATAGGCCCAGCCGCAGTGTCGTATATGGAGTACTTTAGTGCAAATTATTTCTCTACCCCTATAAAGCAGAAAATGGGAAGCACTCTTTACACAACGGTTACAAGCATCGATTTAGACCTAGACTTAACCCTAGACCCAGATTGACCTAAGCTAGACCTGGCCCTAGACCTTGTGTACTTCTCAGT
Source organism: Blastobasis adustella (assembly GCA_907269095.1). Lineage (NCBI taxonomy): Eukaryota > Metazoa > Arthropoda > Insecta > Lepidoptera > Blastobasidae > Blastobasis > Blastobasis adustella. The sequence continues at coordinate 1,564,165 of OU026120.1, forward strand.
CTAGAACTAGGACCTAGAGGTAGATAGGTAATGTGGTATGTAGGTGGGGTTGGAAATAAAAATGTGAAACGTTTTTTAAAGTTTCTAATGATATCTGAAACTTTTTCGAAACATTTCTTTTACTCCTAGTACATATTACTATAGTACATTTATTAGTAGCGTTCATGAAATAATCGAAATGTGCGAAAAAGAAAGTTAAGCTAACGTCAGAATAAAAGATACAACTATAACGTAAAATAACGCGAACGTAATAATCGCTTTACGTAAAAATCGATTCCGGCAAAATAATCTTCAACAAATAACCCGGAAAACAAATTTAAAAAACTATTATCATTCTCCATTATGATGACGATGTCACTCAAAGCACCATAGTGGGACACCCCGTTAGGAGATTCTAACTTTGGCATTTTGAACTTATTATCTAATAATAATTAGGCGAAACGAGTATTTGGCCTTTTCAAATTAGATCCAAGGTGTGGTGTCTGGCGGAGTAGAAACGCACCAACTCCTTACATTCGCGGGTGTCGTACAAGGAGAAACTCTCCGAAAGCTTGAAATGGGCAGCAGCGTTTTGTATTGTTATATTTATAACACAGCGATCTCCAATCCGCCCGCCAAGCGTAGAGATTATGTCATGAGAGAGGCCCTAAGTCCTGCAGTGGACTGTTGCTGTGGAATGAGCTGTGATGACCACGTTCAAAGCTCATGAGCATATAATGCGGTAGGAATAGCAAACTTTAACCAGACGCGGAATCTATGGTAACAACTAACAACTAGCAAGTGAACGTGCGTTTCGCGGGTTATTTTCGTTGCGTTATCAGGGTCACAGTACGGCGGGCCGGCGTGTTTACACGCTGCCCGCCCCCGTCGCGGACCACCTTCCTCTCATACGTAGACGCCTGGAGGAGTGTCTACTATTCTACGATTACAAGACATCATCTAGGGTTAAATTACTCCACTCTACTGTCTAACTAGGCCTACATACAGTACGACATTGAAGCTATCGAGAAATGAGTGTACGCATTTCTCAAAATCCGTAACGATTTTTTTTTACTTTTAGAACCCACACAAGACTGTCGCTACGAAAACTCAAAGTGTGGTATGAAAAAAAAATATATTTTTTCAGTTTGTGCACGTGCTGATCACTGTTTTGCACGTCTACTATAGTTACTTAGTGGAATTTTTCTTATACTCGATGACATAGGACAACCTACGGCGCCCTCACAGTCTATAATAGTCTGGACTTTCGCAGGCTTCTCGAAGGGATCTCAATCCTAATGAGGCACAACTAGGCTGCACTCTACCCGACATTTCCTGTACATAAAGCTGTATGTAGCTTTGATTGTGAACAATAGTTTGTAACACCCATAACATCTGGCGGTTGCACTATGATGATAATCTAATCAGGACAGAGCATGGGAGAAGAGCGACATAATCCGGGATCTCGTACAAACAAGTCCACAGGAACGGAGTACAAGAATTATGCGTCATGAATATGCATTGCCTCTTTGGATTTTACGACTGCAGGCCGAAGAGCTTTCCCATCTAAACAACAGCAGACAAGTTTTTGTTTTGTGTATTTTTAGTATTATATTTTAGTACTATTTGTATTAATTTTTAGTAATAAGTTGTTAGTAAAATATATAGTGAGGATCAGTCACGATTTTTGTTTAGTGACATTTCCATTAGCGTCGATCACAAGGATCAAATCTCTCATACAATAAACGATACTTATTATTCTTCTTTTCATACAAACACGATAAATGAAATGTAAGGAAAACTATTTAAATCTAAACTTAACAAGTTACAGCATTTTTATTGAAGGGTCATTGCTTCCTTCGAGTACATTTTCCTATCTACAGTATTTAGAGTAGGTATCTTCCCTCCATGTGCGGCGTTATGATTTCCGACTTGTATGTATGCGAGTTATATTACCACACACGGCTTCTACAGCATGGCTTGTCAGTCATAGCCAACAGACATAGGATCCAAGAGGGTATTTCCATTTGTCTATTGATTTCGCAGTAACATCGGAGACATTTGTCATTGCCGGGAAGGGCGAGCGGAAGGGGAACCCACTACGACGTAGTGGGGCGTGCTTCTTTTTCTATACTACGCAGTGAAACACGGGCAGACAGCCTACCTTATGGTAAGCGGTAACTGTAACATCTACGATTCATATAGGTTGCAGAACCGCAGGTGCGTTGTCATTGTAAGGACTAAGATGAAACACCTCATGCCTGTAATTGCGCTGGCTACCTTATCCTTCGCTCTTCTATATCGAAACTTTCGTACCAGTACCAATAATTATCCTTATTGTATTTATATTTAAAGTAAGCACTTCCTATTACTTCAACAAATACTAATTAATTAGAAAAGGTTAAGGTTAGGTTGTTAAGGTAAGGTTTTTCAGGACCGTAGCAAATAGAACGATGTGCTCGTGCGCTCGGTGACTGACTACACCAACGGGGAAAAAATTGTGTGATTTTATGTATTCCTTATCTTTCGTATAAGCATAAAACAAAGTCGCTTTCCGCCTCTGTTTGCGGGTATTCCTCCTAAGCCACGCAATGGTTTTCTCTATCATTTACATAAAGTTTTCCGGCAGGTTTATATGTATAATACATGCATATTATAATAGAGAACCCCGAGAAAATCCGTGCAAAACCTGGGCGAGTCGCTAGTGTATGTGTAAATATGAAAATTTGTACGGATGGATGTTTGTTAGCTTTTCACACAAAAGCTATACATTCCCGGCCGTGAACGGTAGAAACGAAATGGAGAATATCGAATTTATGTTTCCGGCTGCCTGTAAGAATTCTAGATTTTGTTAGTCAGATAATTTTTTGTTCAAAATCCTTACAAATCATTTCAACTTGTCCGATTTTGTGTAAATATCCGGAAGATACCCGAAATTTTATCAACATCCAATGTTCCATCCATCTATTATTTGATTAGATGTGGAATGATCTCTCTTTCGACGTCTTTCCTTGGCACTAGAACGTGTTCTTTAAAGAAAGAAAGAAAGGGAAAAAGAATTTAATAGATGTGTCTACTACTATATCATAGGCCGGCACCGCATACGATCCCCTTGGAATGCAGCCTGGACGTCAGTGACCACTTTCCATCAGGCGGATCGTTAAAAACTTAAAAACAAAGTTTCTATATTGATTAGGTCACATTAAATGTCAGTTTTAAACGTCAAACGCAACCCCACCCCGACGACGGCGATGACCGGTCAAAATGTGCGAGAGAGTCGGACGCCGTCCGACAATAGTTGCCAGGCAGAGCTGGACCGCGCCCGACAGAGTCTAACGTAGGTAGGTAGGTACAGTTATTATTGTTATTCCTTTATTACTTATTATTTTTTATTTTCAAATATAATTATTTGTATTTTATGTTGGTATGCTTAGTTCGTTGTTTTTATGTTGTTGTACCTAATTATCGTGTCGTGGTGTCTACTGCAATAAATGTTTTCTATCTTTCTTTCTTTCTTTCTTCTTTCTAACGAAACACCGTCAAGGGGGCGATTCTCGCGTAGCGGGATCTCCAATTCGCCATTATCTCTAGGAACAAATCTGTATTAAATTGCCGCTAATAACGGTCAGAATATTATGGAGAACAACTTTTTTGCCTGTAATAGAGATTTCAGTGACATTGTGACAGCAAAGATAATGTTTTCAAGTAGGGATATGTAAAGGACAATTCTCTGAGACTGGCGCATTTCCGCAAACCATGGACCACTTCGTCTCACGGTCGGCGTGTCCTAAAACTTGCACAATGGAGGACTTGTTCGAGGCCAGTCCAAATGTAGGTAAACGTCACCTAATACTGAGTGAACACTTTGTTTGTCAGGGGAAGTTAAGTCCATCGACTCGATAAGAAAAAGTGTCATTTTAATAAAACTAGCTTTTGCCCACAACTGCGTCCGCGTAAAATTAGGTCATAGCGTTCCAGACCCGATCCCGCGGGAATAACATAAAATTTCGGGATATGTTTAGCCTGTGTCCTACTCTGGTCTATAAGCTATATTGCTGCCAAATTTTATCAAAACCCCTCCAGCAGATTTTGCGTGAATGAGTAACAAACATCCTTACAATCCTTCGCATTTATAATATTAGAAGGATCAGTGGGGGATAATTTGGAGAGGTCGCAGCGTGAGAATCGACCCCTTGACCCCACGCTCCCCTTGACCGTCCCTAGGCAATAAAACAGACAGTCTTGGTACATAGTATGAAACAAAATGGCTTCCCGCCGTCTGTCCCTATGTATGTATGTACGCTTAGATCTTTGAAACTACGCAACGAATTTTAATGCGATTTTCAACAATATGCAGAGCGATTCAGAAGGAAGGTTTTTATGCAAAAAAAAGGGGTAGGTAGGGCTAAAATGAGCGCCGGGGATTATAGAGAAATGAAGAGGTTGGCAGACAGGAGAGAAGTGTGGCGATTGCTCCACCGACAAGAGTCATACTCTTAAATACTTACCTTTTTTTTTTTAATTAAGAATGTGTTGACTTAATTATATTTATATGTAATTGAATGATGAATTGGATATTGTAATTATTTATTTATTTGTTCGTATGGCATTAATAGCCGAGTCGCTAATTATAATATAATTGTAATAATGAATGAATTATATAATAGAATACAATTTATAAGTAATAGAATATAATTAATAATTGTACCTAGACATATATTTACCAATATATGCTTCTAGAAATATAAAAATGACATGTAAATATTACTATTTATGAATAAATATATGATATGATATGATATGATAATATATGATGATAAAGGGTAAAGTAGGTGTATGCGAACGAAGTCGCGCCGCGTCCACTTGTCTATAGATATTTCTCTCACAGTTCGCGTGCTATTCGCTAGCAAACCAACCGCGGCAATTATTCGGCCTAGGACGTCTGACGTGAGTCATAATAGCTTGAAATCGAAGTCGCTGTATCCGTTTAAAGGTGCATAACCTTCGCTTAGATAGTGAAGGTTTAGGCGTTTACGTTACGCTAGATGTGTTCTCTAATAGGATCTTGAAAATTAATATTTAGCTTTTTCCCACCTACCAATAGCTCGTCACGCTATACCGCTACTGTGATGTTTGGTGTTCAGAGTAGAATTGCAGTAGCATAAGGTCTGAAGAGCTTCATTTCAGAAGCTTTAATTTGAGATTTATGTTCGACAGCACAAAATAAAGAACGGCCGCCCCAAGCTGAAGGTACACTGGAAACAATGCTCCATTTCCATCACGCACACATTGACGTTAAGTTTACAAGTATTCTCAAGCAGCTTCAAGCAGTGCTCAATATATCTTTTTATACCTACCTATACCTACCACTAAGGTGGCAAACAAGCTTACGGTACTATTTATTATTATTTTTAATTTATTTTTTCGAATATGTTAATGTTTTTAGAGTCTTGTAAATATATGCAGTTATTTGAAATTGTGTATTTATTTGTTTTCATATTGTTTTTCTTCCAGTTGCTCATGAAAAAAAAAAAAAATACTTAACATTCTCGCTACACATACCTATCTTTTGTTTGACATTCAATTCATAGTGTTGCTAGTTTAGTCATTAAAAATTAAATTTTAAATATTGTGAGTAATACCTTTTCGGTAATTTGGTATATAATACATCGGGAAAAATTTGTAACTCAATTCGTTGTTTACACGCATTAAGTGCTTTAATATTAAGTTAACTACTTCACAACTGAATACGTGTAAATCGGGCATAATCTTTTAAGCCACATTTACATTGGTAAGTGTTTAGCAAGTGTTTACATTGGTAAGTACAATGGTGTAAACCGATCGGACAGTAGCGAGTCAATTTGGCGTGCAAATCAAGCTGCCTTGCAAGTGGCAAGTGCATCACTTCGCGCTCAAAGCCCGCGCGGCACTCGACTCGCCACTGGCGTAGTATAAACAGTCAAATTTAATACAGTGTTTAGTGGCCAACGAGTTGGAGTCCTTTTCTAAGGATTGGTCGAGAAAAGCATCCGACCGTAAGTCGTGGAAGATTGATAGGGAAGGCCTTTGCCCTGCATTTTAACAGAAATGGGTAAAAATAATAACAGTACCTATAGTAGCCAGCCGTATGAAGAGAATTTTGCGCAAAATTGCACGTATTTGTTGACGATTTTCGTCTATATCGACAGAGAAATGGCATGGCTTTCTTTCTTTCAGCGCATTGAGTCCGCTAATTCACTTGTATTCACACAGTTTAACGGCAATTTTAATTGTAGCAGAATACGAAAAACGCGTCAAACTATAATTGAGCTGCTATTGCGATCCAATTACAATTCAATCTCTTAATTAGCAACAGTAGCAGGCTACTAAAAACGTGTGAAACTGCCATTGAGCTGTGACAGCGACTAATGACAATTCAATCAAGCCATGAGTGAATTAGCGGACTGCCTTGTTTTCTTTCTAAATCGAGCATTAGACCAGAAAATGGGCAGCAGTTTTCTGATCAGTGTTTTTAACCCAATACGAAAAAGAGGGATGTTATAAGTTTGATGTGTGTATCTGTGGCGATGTGTGTCTGTCTGTGGCATCGTAGCTCCCGAACGGATGGACCGATTTGTATTCGGTTCTCCCTGTTTGAAAGCCAGTTCAATCGAGACGGTTTCCAGGAGTTTTAATTAAAATCGGCTCAGTAATTTAGAAAATATTTGCCTTTAAGTAAACTTGGTCGGGGGTTGTCCGACATTTTCTGTCGGTTAGGTTATGGACACTGTGATCTCCAACCCGTCAGCCACGCGTGGAGATTATGGCAAAGCCCTCCACGGACGTGGAGGAGTCTAAGTCCAGCAGTGGACTGTTATGGGCAACTGATGTAATGTGATCAAATCCACTGGTAAAAGCGAGCTATTTCCCAAAAAAAAAGAACCAAACAAATACCCCAGTAGTGTTAGCAAACAAACGATGAGTCACCCACCCTCACCAGGGGGTTGGCAATTGCTATGCGATGTATAATAGATGCTAGCTAGCCTTGGCGTAGGTTGTCTGACGTCATAGCAGCTACAGCTATCGTCAGCGCCCAGCAGTGCTGCCATTTTAGCGGTTTCGACGCTAGATCTAGCGGAATTTCAGGGCTATCAACTGCCATTCTTAATATTTGACTGCTAGTGGAAAATCTAGCGCTTTCTCGAAATAGTTGTTAAATACCTAAAATACATTTAACATACATACATACATAAAGCTCACGCCTGTGTCCCACAGGTGGGGTAGGCAGAGACTATGGACTGCCACTTTGCTCTGTCCTGACACAACTCCCTAGCCTCCCTACATTTAATTATATCGAAATATGTCAAAATTTGGCTCAAAAAACCTGGAGTGAATATGATGTAGCGTTACATAAACCACTGACTGAGCGAGCGCAACTAGCTTCCTGTTTGTGGCGAACTATTTTTTTTTTGTAATGTGGAGAAAACCCGCGATCCAGGTACCCAAACTCTCGGAGAAAGAGCTGGGTTATGTAAGACTGACTCTAGTAGAAGCCAACTAATTAATTTCTTGGTCAGTCAAACACTAGGTGTGGTTGTGGAACGTGATTTTTAACTCCTAATTGTAAAAATCTAGGGCTTTTTTTAAAGCACAGTTGGCGGAATTAGTTTAGCGGAATCTAGCGATTTTTTTTAACTGAACAGACCTGGCAGCACTGGCGCCCAGTGGTCAGTCAATAACAAGCGTTTCCAAGTACGGCGGGTATCGAATGACAAACCGAAAATTCTGGAATCGATTGCGAGTGGACAAATCAATCGTATAAATCGATTTAGACGGAACAATGACTAATTTAGATTTTTTTATGTGACTCATTAAACGCTCATCCGACTTTTTCAGGGTATTTAAGGATAAAACAATCATGAATTATCATACTACCTGAAACACTGGGTCCACTGACAACCAGCGTTGTGGTTCGCGACAAGCGGCCACACGAGACAATTTGATTGTCAATTTAGTCAGATTGTACGTAAAATGCTGTCGTGTGGAAGCCCCTTTAGCAAATACTTGTCCGTTGTGAGGTAGACTTGTTCGTAAGTGTTTGTTCTTAATGAACCCCTTGGGGGTTCTTGTTCGTGATGAACTTCTTGGAGGTTCTTGTGTTTGTCTTACCCTCAACCACATAGGTTTCATGTAACGAAAGTTTTCGAAAAAAAAAACCGAAAATGTTTCGTTTACGAGCAAAACACTCTCGGTTGTGGCGGTTGGTAAAATATCCTGTTCTTAGAAAGTTCCATGAAAACATACATGTATTTTTATGTGATATATGTACAAATTATCAATTTTGGTTTCTTTCCCTTTACTTGTGCTATACGACCTTGTTTCTTGCCAAATTTCATAATTATAAGTCATATATAAGTACTCTATAACTACGTTTTGATAAAGTTGCTTTGTGAGTATCAAGTTGTACGACAACTTTGATACTCTCAGAGTAACTTTATCATAACTTCTGGGGCAGATACTCACAGGCTCTTCGAGATCGAAAACTTAAATTACACACCGCTCTCTATTCCCGAACAAACTTCAGAAATGGCATTAAAATCGGTGGCATTGTGTCTAGGTCGAAAGTACCTGCCGACCGGCCTATTTAGGCCAGACTTCGTCGAGTGTTTTCGCAAGAGTCCATGTGTTTCGACTTAAAATCCAGGACGCCACGGCGGTCTGACAAGAAAACCTCTAATCGACAGAAAACGTCGGAAAACCTCCTAAGTAGGAGCCAATACTCAAACATTTTCTAAATTACTGAACTGATTTTATTTAAAACTGCCTTTCAAATAAAGAAAACCGCATCGAAATTGGTCCATCCCTTCAGGCGCTACGATGCCACAGACAGATAAACAGACCCACACGTCCATCTTATAAGACCCTTCTCTATTCGCGTCGGGCGTTAAAAATATACGCGCATACCATTTGTGGGTGAAGTCTGTGAACGTCTATAGCAGGAACAGGCTTCCCGAGGGAGCTGGAGTCTCTGTAAAGGGCCAGCAAAGGACGGAGACGCTACACAGTCCTGGAGACTATAGGGCAAATAGCAGATAAAAAGCATATGTAGGTGAAATGGGCAGATCATGAGTACCCTTGTAACGATGGTAGGTACTCGTATATCACCTCCTAATATACCATATCTTTCAGTTCAAAATCTAAATTATTCTTCAAAATTGTAAATCAAATCAAATTCCGATATCAGGAATTTGGATAGTTTTTTTTATTTTCGGCATTCGCATTTGATTATTTCAAGAAAAAACAACCCTTACCGATGGGCGCAGCCTCTGCCCAAGGGCTCTGCCATGTAATCAGATTAATCCTATTTACAATCGCCTACAACCAGGTCGCTGACGGGGCTTAGCGCGACACCCTCAACCTGCGTAAATGTATGGAAAGATGTATGAACGAGGAAGAGCAAAATATCAGGTGTGGCAGGATCGTAGCTTGTGGCACTCAACAGCCTCTGCCTACCCCCTTTGGGAGACGTGACTATGTGTTTATAAGATACATCTCGGTGTTAACGGCCCGATTTGCTCTCGCGTACGAGAGCCCGGGGCCCGCCTTGACCATGATCTAGGATTTGGCAGGTCAGGTAATTACGAGCGACTGCCGTCTGACCTCCATAACCCTGCTACCAAAGGATCCTGACCAGATTGGATCATGGTTACACACACAGTTATCATCACCGTCCTAGCGCTTATCCCGGCCTCTGCCAGGGTACGCTTTCCTACTCATTCTCCTTAACTTCGCCCGGTCTTCGGCATCCTTGTTTCGTAGGCCGTTGCCAATCCGACTCAGCGATGTCAATCCATCGCTTCTTGGGTCCTCTACTGGGCCTCTTTCCTGATACCAAGAGATATATGGTAACACAGTGTGTGTATATGTGTGTCAAAAGCCTCACCTCCTCAGGCACCACGTCCCGCAGCTTCACGTCCTGCAGGCGGCTGACAGAGGCCGTGCGGTGGTAGTCCACGAGCTCGTTCAGCGAATTGAACTTCACCACCCACAGGAAGAACTTGCTCGACGCGTCCCTGAGCACCTTGAAGTGCTGCACGCCGTCCGGGCACCTGGAAAGACAGTGCGGATGTAGCGCACAACCAACATTGTGGGCAATGTTTATAAGGTCTACTCTAAGTTGACCTACTCTGTGGTGGAGTACTGATCCTCGCAAATTTAACCCGTCACGAGTCGAATAACAATAATAATATATTATTATTAGGTTTTAAGACTTTCGTGGTTATTCACTACAATTTCATCGCACATATTATCAGGTTTGTAACCGTGGTAACAGACCCGATAATTAAGTGTGATGAAAGTTTAATAATAACCGTCACAGGGTGCCAATCAGCTCCCGAGACCGTTCAACCAGTCTCAAGGTCCCCAGCAGAAGACATTAGTCAACCACGCTTCGCCTACGATATTACACCTAACGAGTAACGAGCTCGTTGCGGGGCTGAAGTTCGACTAGCCTTAATGTACGAAACGTTTACCCATCCAGTTGCCGGACTCTGTGAACGTTGCCTAACCTTGGTTATCGGTCTCGCAAGCACGCTGTCACTAGATCAGTGCCGGTAAGGTCTAACATGAGAGTGAGTAATTAGTTTTGCGATCATTGGTAACCGAACAATATCGTACCGCTACCTTCCCGACTGGAGAGCCTAGCATTCTACAAATGACTAATTCGGACAAATGGCTGATTCGCAAAAGGACTAGTTCATAAAATGGCTAATTCGCTAAAACTCTTAGAAGTAGCTTTGTGAGGGTAAAAAAGGGTAGGTATGAATTTAAGATGATGGAGGGAATGGAAGCGGCACGGGCGGGGGGCTTCTTATAGGCTTATTACGTTTGGCTAAATTCAGAAGCAAAAAGCGTGAGAGCTTGGATAGCATTGGGACTTTATACTATGAGCACTTTGACTTGCTCTCACGTTTTTTGCGTCTGAATTTAGTCTACTACATTTAGCCAGGTGTAATAAGCGCATGGGAGAATGTAACCCTTGTTGGCTGTTCGGCCAGCTTCAAATAAACGACAATCGGTCGAAATTACCCCTCCGGGAACAACGATACCACAGCAGACAGACCCAAACACACCTTACAAACTCCCATCGTTTTACGTTGACGGTAGAAAATAGTGTTATTCACAACAAAATCCGACTAAGAAAACTCTCCCCAAAAACGAAACCTCAGCCAATATCAGGCTATTTCCATGAGAAAATGCTAATTGCACTTGACGAGGGAGCCGACATGCCGACAGCCGTCGGGCAGTAAGTTTGTCGGCATAATTTATTCGGCGGCATGTTTTCATGGAAATCGGGAGGGGCTTATACTGGAGCTGAGGCTGTGTCGATCACTGGATAGTAAACATTTCACAGTCTACTAGGGACGGTTCGTCTTTTACGTAATAAACAGCTACAAGCATTCGTTTTGGAGTGGTAAGATAGTTTTATCAGGTGGTAGGACTCTGTCAAGCCTGAGAAGTCCGCCTGGCTGAGTACCACCGCCTTATCTATTTCTGCAGCAACAATGCTTGCGTTGTTATGTTCCTGTTTGAAGGATAAGATTGCCACCGAAATTACAGGCATGAGATATTTCATCTTAGTCCTCACAGTGACAACTCACTTGCGGTTCTGCATTTTTGTTATCTGCAACCTAAATGTATGAATTCTAGATGTTATGGGCGACAGTTACCACAAGATCAGGTGGGCTGTCTGCTCGTTTGCCACTGAATAGCATAAAAAAAGTGAACACTCCCAAAGACAGAATGCACATCCCTTTTGATTTGCTGCTGACAGAAAATGAAGAAGACTTCATTGTTGTTTGACGCTGTTTCAGTACGCATTTTTTTGTATGAAGAAAGCGTGAAAGGTCTCTCTATAGACATTGGCGAGTCGTGCATAACCAGTCGGGCCGGCCGGCTGGTACTCATAAGAGTTCACCTCCTTCCTCCCAACCGCTATACCGGAGAGTGCCCATTACTTTGCGTTGGGCGCAAAAAAAAAAAAAAAAAAAAAAAAGATAATTGACAGACACGTCCACTCACAGATCCACTCGTCAAACTCATAACAGCCCACTTTTTTCGTCGGCGGTTTAAAAAATAACCTAACTGTCTTCGAAAATCCCCGACAAAGTCTACAAATACACGTACAAATATTTCCCAAACTACTGAAACGATTATAATTTAACACAGAAATAACAGGCTATTATTTATTCAAGACAGTTCCCACGGGATCGTGCCATAAATAGCCGAAATTTTCACGAAATACGTGTTACAAATCAAAATCGGTAATAATAATAATGAAGCACCGAAATAACACAGGCGATATTTTATCGCAAAATTCTATTTTAAAATTCAAGGCAGTTCCCACGGGATCGTGCCATAAATAACCCAAAATTTTCGCGAAATGCGTTCTACAAATAAAAAAATTGGTAAGCAATGAAAACTATCGTCAATTTCCGGAATCCATACCGCGAATCTGGTGGCGAGGGGCCGAGCTTTCTCATTTGTTTTCTCGCCAGACATTAAACCAGTTCTTTTTTGTCAATTGCATGAATCAGACATACAGATGGTTGGATTACTCAAACCTGTTATGCGTTCTACAGTGGTCGGTCTATGCATACTAAATCCTACACCCAAAGCTACAGATCTCATTAGTTGAATCATCGGCACAGTTGAGAATTTGTTTACTAAATTGCTAGCGGCCCCGGTTTCGCACGGTATAGTATACACTAGTGGACCTCACGCGACTTCGTTCGCATACTTTAGCCCTACCAACCCATTTTTTTTCATGCTCATAGACCTTCTTCATTCATTATCTATTGTTGAAAACAGCATTAAAATCCGTTGCGTAGTTCAAAAGATCTAAGCGTACACAGGGACAGACATCGGGAAGCGACCTTGTGTTATACTATGTATGGATACACCTTCAGGATAAAATGCTCTAACTTATGGTGAAACCGCATCAAACTACGTTACGTAGTTTAAAATATCTAAGCGTACATAAATACAGAGGAACAGACTTCGGGAAGCGACTTTGTTTTATACTATGTAAAGATGTACAGTCGGCCGCTGAGTGAACGGATCGCTCTTTCTCTCGGTAATACAGGCTTAGAGAGAGAACTCGCATAAAATAATAATAATCATCTTGGCTTGTTCCGATTGTGCTCTTGCGCACGAGGACTCGGGGTCCGCCTTGACCATGATTCACGATTTGGCAGATCAGATAATTACAGTAGAGCGACTGCCATCTGACCTCCGTGACCCTGCTACCAGGGGAATCTGACCAAATTGGATCACGGTTTCATTCAGTCGCCACAATATGCAGGTTTCATCACGATGTTTTCCCTCACCGTAAGAACATCGGTTAGCGTTCAACTAATGTACGTAACTCAGCAAAAGAGTCATCGGTACATGGCCGCAGTGGGATTCGAACCGGTCTCGCTTACGAGTCGGATACCTTAACCACTCAGCCGCCGACGCTCTGTGGCGGTGCGTGAGACTAAAATGACGCCAACACCTATCGGCCCCGACGACCCTTACAAGGACACCTATCCTTGTGTGGGGGCAATAAAATGCGAATGAAGGGGGTTCGGCACGACTCAATCTGATTCAATCAGATTGCCAATGGAATTGGCTACAATCTGATTGTCCGTCCACACGACACATCAGATTGCCAATCTGATATATTTTGTGAGTGCCCCTCTACCAATGTGGAGGAGGCTCAAAATTGACCGGACTAGTTGATATCATCCTAATTCTTTAGCGTAACGTGAACATAAACATTTTTTTGTCAAAATTTATCCCTTACGGGAAAAGCAAAGGGATCTGCCAAATCTTCCGGAACCGTAATTAATAATAAAATCGTTTATTTCAAGGCCACAATCATGTCTTTAATGTCCAGTGGTCCCTACTTCCTGACAGTAGCATGACAGGAATGCTATTGCAAATTCTATTGTGACTTCATGATGCAACCCGAAAGCTCAGTTCCGTGTTCACTATAGATTTGCAAAGGTATTTGTAACTCATTACACTATTACTTATGTAAATCAACACCCAAAATATACAATAAAACAGTAATTAAATAAGAACCATAACTTCATTCCACAAATTCCTGTCAAAAAGTCAGGACCATAAACAATGGAACAATGTAACGTAATACAGCATACTATTCTAATTTGTAAGCAGTCAAAACACTCGTCGAGATAAGCCCGGCACAACATAAGTAATTAAAAGACAATTACACAATGACGACCTCGGTAGATCATTGGTCCGTCGCCGGTCACCATGCCCATATGCTATGCTATGACCGACTACACAAGGAATTGAATGTACCAACGGTACAAGAAGAAATCAGGAGGTACAGGAAACGAATTAGGAATCATCCAAATAAATTAGTTTCAAAACTAATGCAAAATCCGACCTTCAGAAGGTCTCCACAGGACTTGCTTACAAGAAGTGATTAAGTGGATGAGTCAGTGGGCTCATACCATTCAGGCCACCTTGACACATACATAACATCCTCGCTAAATGTTGATAAGATTGACAGATTGCAGGAAATAAAGGAAGTTAAAATTATACGAGCAAATATACGTAGCCCGCGGAAATTCAAAATTCGCGATACTTTTTGAACAGACTACGTATATGCAATGCAATCTCAGAAGCGGTCTCAATGTGGTGGCAGCGTGTTTGCGAGACCGAAAACAAAAGTCACACGCCGATTCCGGTAATTGGATGGGTGATCGTTTCCGACCGATGAATCGGCGGTATTGACAGACAGACATTTCTTTTCCTTATTTGTTCTGGCCGTGCGTGCTGTGAGCGTGTTGCGCTAGTGCGCTCACGGTCGGCTGCGGGGTGGCCCCTCAGCATACACTAAGTGTGTCCTGGGGTTGTCCGTTTATTCCGCGACCGACTGTATATGGTGGTACTCGGTACCTTGCGGACCTGCTAGCCGGCCTACTTGCTTCCCCCCTACCAGGATGAGCTCGTTAAATGATCCCTTTGTTTTTTGTTGTTTTTTGACGCTTGATAACAGATTCATTATTCCAACAATTTTTGACTGTTGAGTTTTTAAGTTTTTTCGGACACGAGGCTAGTCGAACGTTCAGCACCGCTATGAGCTCGCCACTCGTTTGCCTACTCATAGCGAGGTTGACTAAGGTCTTCCGCTGAGGACCCTTCGATTTGTTGTACAGTCTCGGGAGCCGATTAGCACGGTACAATAAAACATTTTAAAATGTATTTTGGGTATTAGGTGTTGTGTTTTAGATGACACCCTTGAACTCGATACAGAGTAATCCGAGTGTGAGCTTATGAGAGTTTACCAATAATCAATAACTTCCGACGCGAAAACATCAGAACCTGTAGTGTAGTGAAGTGTGTGTATCTTGAAGTGTATACAAATAACACATTATTCTATAACCGTAAAATGTGCCGCACATATTATGACCTAGTTTCTATACATTCCGTACGGGATATATTTAATCCAAAGGCTGCAAAATTTAGGACTGAGATCAGAGCAATTTTACTGTATCCAACTAACACTAAGCTTAATTAATTGCACTGTTATGATATAAAATACGTTGGCTGGTCCAAAAGTGTGACCGCGACATATCTCGCGCCGCGAGAGAGCGTTAGTTTCCTTCTCTCAAAACTAAGTTGAAAGAGACAGCTGTATCTATATTGCGCCTTTCACAATACCACATGACGTACGGTAGGTGCATCACCATCACACCCCGTAACAGTCCACTGCAGGACTTAGGGCCTCTCCCACGAAAGGGGAGGTTAATCCCCATACTCATACCATAATCTCAACGCTTGGCAGGCGGGTTGGAGGTCGCAGTGTTTAAATATAACAATGGAAAATGTTGCTGCCCATTTTCCAGACTACGGAGACTCTTGATCTTTTGCCTCGAAAACATTAGTCGCATTATACGACACCCATGAGTGTGAGAGGTTGGTGCTATTCTACTCTTACTCATCCTTATTCATCCTTAAATAATTACAAAAAACATCCTTACAGCGCGAAACCGTATTCGTATTACGTCAAAAGACAATCGTTAGCTTATTCTGCAATTTTGTGTCAGATACCTACTATGTACTACCTAATATAGAATTTAAAGATATCGGCTGAAAATTGGAAGTTAACAGTCCCCCCCACAATAGCTACCGTTGGATCAATTCAAGCAAGTGGAGTAAGTTGAAACGCATTTCTTAAAGTTGATACATGTGCAGCAAATTCACCCACATAAGTTTTTAAGCCTCGTTGTTATTCGCTGTACCTACATAGTCACTAACATGGGGTTTGTCATCGCAGTTTTGTTTACTTTTACCTCATTGTAACACTTTACGGCCATTGCCGGTTTGGAATATAGGTTACTTTCCTGGTTGTTCACATACATTGTCACTAAAATCGGGTTAGTCGCCCGTCAAACACAAAGCTACGCGTAGTGGTTTCCTTAATATGTGGGCGCACCGTCAGGCAGCCCGCTAGCCTGATGGTCTGGCGATTGGCATAAATCCACTGCACTACTCTCGGCTTAAACAACTTTATTCCTCATAAGAACCTCTCCAGTCTTCAAAATATGACTAGTCTGAAGCCTTGTGCTTATTATGATAAGCACCGCACACACGCCTCTAGTCTCAGAGACTAGTGACCGCGGAGTATCTCCCATAGATTTATTTTTAAATAAGACTAGACAACCATTTGACCGCCATCTCACATGTTGCTAAGTGACGATGCTGCCGAAGATGAAGCATGCCCGTCTAGGAACAGCCTTTTCACTCTAGCCTTGAAGGCGTCCAGATTATAATGATCAGGGAACACAGTCGCAGGCAACGTGTTCCATTCCTTAGCCGTACGCGATATAAAGGTCACAGCGGTTCGATAGCTGGAAGATCCACGACATAAGGATGAAGCGCTCGCCCGGATCGCGTTTAGATGGAGACGACCGGTATCCAGTGCTGCCAGGTCTGTTCGAGTATTGGGCGATAGATAAATTTAAAAAAAAGCGCTAGATTCCGCTAAACAACTGTGATTGAAAAAAGAGCTAGGTATTTACAATGAGGAGTTAAAAGTTACGTTCCACAACCACACCTAGTGTTTGACTGACCAAGAAATGAATTAGTTGGCTCCTACTAGAGCGGCAACAACAGGAGCTCGCTCAGTCAGTCGTGTAGTTTACGTAGCTATATCACATTCACCCTAGGTCTTTCGAGCCAAAACTTTACAACTTTATGTAAATTTTAATACGATTTTCCATTAAGAGTCAAATAGGTATTAAGAATGGGAGTTGATTACCGTGAAATTTTGCTAGATCTGGCGCCTGAAGCGCTAAAATGGCAGCACTGCCGGTATCGTACGAAGTGTGCGAGTCTCCATTTTAATGTATGTCAGGTTTTCCAACTAGTCTCCGAGACTAGACTCGTGTCTGCGTATCATAATGGGAAACCAAGTCCAAGGAAACAGGGCAAAACATCCAAACCGCTGGCTGTACTAGCGGTGTCACGCCGCGCGCGTGACTCACCCTTGGGAGAACGATCGAACTCTTTTTTTTTATTATTATTAATACAAGCACAAATTTGCCAACCAATAAAATTGTCGACCGCGTCAGTCAGTGACGCTTACACGTAATTTTGATGACTGATCAACACGTTCATGTGCGTAAGTGTATCGTTTATTTGCTATACGGTCGAGATTGGATTGGTAAATAATGGATTTGTAGATAAGGTCTGGAGAGGTTCATTTCAGAAGAGTTTTAATTCGAGATGTATGTTAGTCTGTAGAGTAGTATGTAGATAGTCTCTGCCTAGTTTATGCCATAAGGGCGGGAGTTTTTATGTTCGAATGTATTGTTATTTTTAACAAACAATAAGCATGTTAAAATAATAATCATATCATCATGGCTTTAATGACCCGGTTGTGCGCTCGCGCACGAGGGCCCAAAGTCCGCTTTGATCATGATCCAGGATTTGGCAGATCTGGTAATTACAGTGCAGCGACTGCCATCTGAACTCCGTGACCCTGCTACAAGGGGAAACTGACCAGATTGGATCATGGTTACATCGCATCACTACGTTTTCCCTCACCGTAAGAGCATCGGTTAGTATTCAACTAATGTACATAACTCAGTAAAGAGTCATTGGGACGTGGCGGTAGTGGGATTCGAACCAGGTACCTCTCACTTACGAGTTGGATACTTTTACAACTAGGCCACCGACGCTCTTACAATAACAACATTATAGCATTCAATTTGAAGTAAATTTCGGTAAATAATTAAATAAGTAATTAGATTATCTACCAAATCCTGGATCATGGTCAAGGTGAACCTCGAGCCCTCGTATGCAAGAGCCAATCGGAACATTTACGCCGAGATGACCAAACTTATAAGTACCTTAGTTGACTAACTAAAACAAAAAGTTTAGTTTTTTCATGTTTTAACCTTCCTATAATTGGTTAAAACATCTTTGTTTTGATTACCCTATCAAAACACTTAAATAGGTTACAAAATATTCAAACAGTATGGTCATCCGGATAATACAGTTATGACAAATTTATCATCACTTTATCAACATCATTATTATCTAATTAACTATCTTAATAATCCCCAATACCTTGTACATGAATCATTCACCCTGATGAATAATCATACTTTCAAGTTACACTTGCACTTAGATAAGAAAACAAATATCAATACCAAGGTCACTCATTTGCTAATTCTTATAAGAATGTAACATAACCAATACACATAAAATACCACCCAAAAATTTCAAGAAATACCTCAAATATTGGTTGAACTGTGGACGTTATACACAGGTTTTGCAAAGTTTGCAGAATGGGTATGACTACTCCCATTACTGCAAATGTCCAACAAAGCTAAGAACCATTCCAATTAAGCTATCTTTACAATAGAAAAACTGCATCATACTTCCAACTTACTACACATAAATTTTGTGTTTTGAGTTTAAACATACTTGTTGTAATATGTTCTACTTTATGCATACTTGCTCCTACACTACACCAACTCTATCATATGCTACCTTACCAATTACTTTTTCTTTCACAAACCTTGTCCTTACAATAATAAATCTAGCAACAAAAAGAATCAAGTCAAATAGGTGCAGCTGTTCCGAAGTAATGAGCAACGTCAAACATACATTCAGCAAATTGATTTTTATTTATTAGATAGATACAGTTTGGAGAAACAAAAATAAATATTTTCTTATTGGAAACTATACTTGTAACAGGATAGGCAACAGCCTATCCTGTTACTTTGTTTGATAAAGTTTTTACAACAGTAAAAACTTTATCAAACCCAGTTAAAAACGAATGGATGGATGAAATTTAATAGGCAGCTAGATTAGGGTCTGGAATAACAAATAGGCTACTTTGTAACCCCTCTTGTCCTACACCCCTATCCTCACTTATGCAATATAATGTGTAGTCCTCACAGGTAGAAAGCTAGTGGTTAAATAATCAGATAGATACCACTCCAAAGTATGTTATAAAAGTCACTAATTAAAATATTAGAAATTAGAATATTTGTAGAATAGGAGTTTGTCTTTCCAACATCAAACTTAACTACAAGTTTATCTGATAAATGTATCGTAGAAACCACTACATAAACAGTACTTTCACTATACATCTTTGCTACCATGGTTGGTATTGTTTTTACCTCGATATTGTAAATCTTAATATTTTCGTTCTCTCTATTTGACTAATCAATTCATGTAATGTCTATAAGGATAGTTACTTATGACAAATTAGAATGATTCAACCCATAAAAATGATTGTTTATGCATTTTTATGAGTTGTAATATATACAGATAACAAAACACTCACTTTACTGATAAGGAGAAGTCGCCTGGGCTTGATTCACTGATCCTTATAAGGAAACCACCTTCTGGTTTATTTGCTAATAATCTTTCCGCGTCTGCTCTTGTAATTCTGCCATAGTACCAACTGAAAATGGTACAATATTATTAGTTTTCATTTTCACATTTGACAACATAAAGGTACACATGACTTAGTAAGTAAATTATGTAGGTACGACTTCAGTGGAGTCATATTAGTTGAAGAGAATTACAATGCTTTGACTGGACCTATAATGTTTTCCTTCAAATTAATTATTGTTTATCATTTACAATAGGTTAGGGATACATCAAATCTTGAACAAAACTTCACCCAATACAGATAACACTACTCATAAAATCAATGCTCTCACCTGTGACTCTTCATTTGTATATAATTACTAGGTATTAGCCCTTCTTTTCCATCTAACTCAGCCCTGTACCAGTTCATATCTTCCTCCATATTTAGTATCTGCAAAGCAACATGAAATTTTAGAAAGAACCTGTCAAATTATCGCATGAATTAGGCGAGGTACAGTTCATTGGACCTGAAACTTACTTTGAGGACCTGATTCTTCTTGAAACTGAGCTCATCATCAGCAGTGGCCGAGAAATCGTGTTTTGCTATAGCCTCCATTATCAAATTAGACACTTCACTGTAATGTCACCGAATACCAAAATAACTCCCTAAGTATAAATTCTACAAACACCGTATGGGGTCAGGGTAGTAAAGTAATCATAATGCACTAATTATCTCACTGAATTGTCTAAAAAATAACGTTGAACCGTGGAAATATGTAAAAATTTCTTTCGATCACAGACCACACATCGTCACACATCACCCACATAAAAAAATCAGTGTTACCAGGATTGTAACAAACAAAACATCAACATTTTACGAAACGATTATTTTATTGAAATTCTCTCCAAAAACAGTTTTTGAAATAAGCATTGAAAAACATACTTTTACTTGTTTTACTTTAATTATGTATTTTGAAATAATAGAGGGGGGCAAGCCAGATTCAAATAATTTTTCAGAATCGTGTCTAATCAACGCCATCTATTGCGATTATTTACACTAGGTAGGTAGACTGAGGGCCAGGAAACTTTGCTGATGGGTGATGGCGCGCTTGTCGATATTTGTTTTTTAATCATTATTTTTAGTTCAGTCAAATATAGTTCCATTTTCAACCGGACGCAAAGTCTCGTGGCCCTTACTCTACCAAAAAATTGTTGGCCGGCCTGTTAAAAGAAAATCTCCTGCTTGTCTCCACGTACCATAGGTACGTAGTAGCCTCTTTGTTCACCTATACAACATTTTCTATCATAATTTACGAAACATTTAGGTAGACAGATTTTATAGGTATACCTTTCTTTTGGCAAACAATTTATGCCCGCTTCGACAGATGTCATAATTTTTTTAATTATGCGCGGTCGCGTGTTGTTATTAAACTAATTTTATGTCGTGGACATCGGAAATGACGAGCGCTGTCAAAATGGGGTTATTTTAAGTCGAGAACTTTAAAATGTATTTCATCCGACTTAATATTATGAATCCATGTAGGATCAGCAAACCCGGAAAATTATTTTATTTTGTTATTTTTGAGTCATTGCTAATTTAGCATGGTATCCCTTTTACTTCATGAACATTGAAACAAGACGTTTGGTATATATTTTGTCTCTTTTTTCCTAAAGGCATAATGTAGTTGAGTGAAAGAGATATTACCATGAAGTTGAAGTGTACGGCACCACAGATTACGTTAACTATTTGCAATGTGCTTATTTTATTCACTAAAGATGCAATGCTGTCATTTTATGGCCCCCGTCATACACCCCGTTTGATTCGTTCCGGAAATATCTTTTATAAGTGAATGTTTTAAAAATAAATAAAATTGTAGGTTTTGCATAATTTACATTTCTCCAGTAATTTCAAGGGAAGATGAAAAGGGGTTGAAAATTTAAGATTTTTATCTTTCTTAGGACAGACCTCAAAATCTTGTAATATACCTATAAAAAATACAGCAGAAGTACCTACGTTTAAAAATAAGTTAATGGATTTTCGGTCTAATGTAAACTGGTGACGAATGGACGTGAAACAAGAAATTTTAGGGTAACGTATGTAAGTGTTGTCAAAAAAAGGTCTAACACTCCCGCATGAAAGCCGTAAAAAATAAATACAAGAATGGTTGCTATTTTGAAAGTGCAATCGACCCCCTATAAGAAGACAAATCGGAAAAAATATCATGTTAATAAATATTATACGTCTACCTTACATGAGCTCACGTCTAAGCAAACATACAGGACTAAATAGTCTCTCACTTAGCGTAATTCAAGTTAGTCAAAGAATGTTGATGGGTAAATTTAACCAGCATAAATCTCAAAAAATAGAATAAATTAATGCAGTTGCCTTATGGATTAGATTAACGATAAATCTTAAAATGTAGATTCTATGTAGATGGCAACGTCCTTCAATGAAGGACTTCTATGCTCATTAAAGCCGGGCCGAGTTATCAACTTTAAAGCAAAAGATAAATTAAACCTAAGGTCACACACAGGCAATTACAGTGGAGCGACCTCCATGACCTTGCTACCAGGGGAACCTGACCAGATTGGATCATGGTTACACACCCAGTCGCCTGAATGTGCAGGTTTCATCACGATGTTTTCCCTCACCGTAAGAGCATCGGTTAGTATTTAACTAATGTACATAACTCAGAAAATAGTCATTGGTACATGGCCGGAGCGGGATTCGAACCCGGGACCTCTGGCTTATGAGTCAAATACTGTTACCTCTCGGCCACCGACGCTCATGTAATTAAGTTTACTTTAATTAAATTTAAATAAAGATAATTAGTGTCATAGTGTCTGACAACCTGCGTCCCAACATTGCCGAAGAAGTCAACAAACAGTAATCCAAAAAGTCTAGCAAACCCCAAATCGGTGCTTGGACAGATCTCTCAGAAAGGAAAAAAAGAATACCACAAAGCGCCAACAATAAAAAAAGCACTAAGTGACCTCTCCAGGAGACCGTACCCAGAATAAACTCTCAGTTTAGTCTAGTCTCAGTTCGGGAAAAATCATGGGTTTAAGAATAAGGAAAGCAGCTGACGGCCAAATGAATAGGGAGTTATGTGCACAGAAATCATCTCAAACTCAAATACTTACAAACTTAAATAAACATAATACAGCGTAAGCAAGCTTGTTCATTTGGATTGTAGGTGAGCATGCTCTGGCTGCTACTATACAAGCAGACTTAAGAGTGAGCACTAACCACACACGCACTTGGTGAATACATCTGATAAATGCGATGTATTCACTAGGAACAGTCACACTAAGCTTTCCGTGTACACAGGTTAAAACTTTTTATCAGAGAAAATAACTAAAACACGGTACGGAAAACATCCATTCTTGAGCTTGCTTTTGTTCTTGCCGTTGCAATGTGGGGTAGAGCATTACTGGAACAGGTTAAAACGGGGTGTATGACGGGGGCCTAATAGAAATGCAACAAATGACGCTGTAATTGCAGCACAAAAACACACCTATAATCAACTTCGCTGGCTGGCTGTCATTTTGACAGTTCTTTCCAGTTCATAGTTTGTGGTTCTTTCCTTTTTAGGTTCCCAGTGGCATCACACGTAAGTTTTGTAACAATCCGAAATTATTAAACGAATCTTTAACTAAAAGTGAAGTTATTTATCTGTTTATTAAATGGAACATTATATTGTTTCCATCGAATTTGATATTTATTAGAATTTTTTGCAAAATCCCTCCATAAGTTGTACTCGTGTGTGTTGACTGTGTTGTTGATATTTTACAGGTTTGTCGTAACTCAAATAAACGTAACGATGTCGGGAGGACTAGATGTGCTCGCCCTCAACGAGGAGGATGTCACCAAGATGCTTGCTGCGACCACCCACCTTGGGTCGGAGAACGTAAATTTCCAGGCTAGTTTTTGTATACACAGCTTAACCTAAAGACCTAAGCCGAACAGTTTCTATGATGATAAGAGAATCCGTTCCATATAAAATCCGAATATCATTGACGAACATTTCTCCCAACTGACGCATTACCAACCTAATTGTACTCGCATCAAAACAAAACTTTTATCTAATGCAGTATTCAAAATTATTCAGATGGAGACGTATGTCTACAAAAGGCGTGCGGACGGCGCTCGTATAATAAACCTGCGCCGTACCTGGGAGAAGTTGGTGCTGGCAGCTCGGGCCGTTGTGGCAATAGAAAACCCTGCTGATGTCTTCGTAATCTCATCACGTCCGTTCGGCCAGCGGGCCGTACTGAAATTCGCCGCGCACACCGGCGCAACCCCAATTGCTGGACGTTTCACGCCCGGTGCTTTCACTAATCAGGTACGTTTACAGTTAGGGAAAGAAGTGGTAGCAGGTTTGTGTAAATGCTTATGGATGAGTTGTTTGGCGGGAATTTGAGGAGTGGAGTCATAGTTTTTATTGAAGTAATCTTTTACTCAATTTTCATTCAGAGATGAGTGGTTAAGTTATCTGACTCGTGAGCGAGAGGTACTGGGTTGAATCCCACTGCGGCCATGTACCAATGACTTTGTATGTTAAATTAAGAAACCAATACTCTTACTGTAAAACATAGTAATGAAACCTGCACAGTCAGGTGACTGAATGTGTAATCATGATCCAATCTGGTCAGGTTCCCTTGGTCATGAAGGTCAGATGGCAGTCTGTCTACTGTAATTAATTAATTATCTGATCTGCTAAATCCTGGATCATGGTCAAGGTGGACCCCGGGCCCTCATGTGCGAGAGCTCAACCGGGATCAACTGTTATTGATTTTGCAAGTTTTTATATTGTTGTCCGAATTTGTGTATAAAAAAATTCACAAAACCCTAAAAAACACTGACTAAATCATGGATAGCCTAATGGCCTACACATCCATAGCTGTTCTTCGTTTATTAATATAAAAGAAAAACAGCTATGGATGTGTAAAAAGCTAGCTTTATTTTTGGAATTAAAATATAATTTTTCAGTTTATTCCCTAGATATATCTGGTTAATATTCACTAAAACAAATATGTATTATTGAACTGAGCTACTACTAGTCATTCATAGGCTTGCAACCACTGTTATTCACAAAACACTTGGTCTGATTTATTATTGAATTTGGCCTGTAATTTTACTAAATGATGACAAAATAACTAAGGAACCACTGAATGCATATTAATGCAATTATGATTACAAGTTATCTGATTTTATTACAATTTAGAAGCAACTTTAAAGAAGTTTGGAGTGGTCTATAGTTTTGAATTTCGTTTTTAGATTCAAGCTGCGTTCCGTGAGCCTCGCTTGCTGATCGTACTGGACCCTGCACAAGACCACCAGCCCATCACTGAGGCTTCGTACGTCAACATTCCAGTCATTGCTTTCTGCAACACTGACTCGCCACTCAGATTCGTTGACATTGCAATCCCATGCAACACTAAGGTAAGGAATCTTGTCTTAACGTATATTCGTACTAAGTCTAAGGTTATCACATCACATCAAAATAGTCCATTAACAGTTCACTGCTTCTCCATGGAGAGTTTTGCCATAAGATCCATATACCTGAAGGATTTAATAGAGGGAACTGTGGCATTTGCCAATTTGCTGTCAGAGAAATAGGTCCCATAGTTTTAGAGGTGGGCTAGTAGGGAACACATTCTTCTTGGGGCATCGACTCATGTCAGGTTAAGCTAATGTTGATAAGCAGTGGTAAACACTCTCCCCACTTGAGTACTTGTCTACTGACATGACTAATGTTCTTCCCCTTTTTTATACGCAACTGTCACACATTAAGTGTCTTCAATGACTTATTCGGGTTTTCTCCTTGGGTAGTTCCAGCAGTTCCAGTCCCAAGTTTTAATTCACAAGGCATGTTCCGCTTCAATCTGCGTTTGCCCGACTTTAGTGTCATCAACTTGATAGATGATTACAATGGTGATTCAGTTTTGTCTAGATTTGATATGTCCTTGACAATGGGTCTTGACCTTAAGATCTTTGCGTAGAGACATAAAGATGTAACACAAACCTTTCTCGGTTCCCCAGTCGTCGCACTCCATCGGTCTGATGTGGTGGCTGTTGGCGCGCGAGGTGCTGCGCCTGCGCGGCGTGCTCGCCCGCGACCAGCGCTGGGACGTGGTCGTGGACCTGTTCTTCTACCGCGACCCCGAGGAGAGCGAGAAGGAGGAACAGCAGGCCAAGGAACAGGTACAGGTCTGATATTCCAAATTTTTTTTATTTTTTTTTAATTTTATCCGTCAGACAAACAGGCCACCACCACCACCTGATAGAAAGGAAACCTCTAATATACCTCTTGAACGGTCCCATGTCATAGACCAAAGGAAACACTGTGGCTGGGAGCTCATTCCACATCCGAATCGTACGACCGAGAAACGTTCTTTCGAATCTACGCGTGGACACCACTAGGGGGTCCACGTAATGGGGATGAGTACCCAGCCCACGGCGGGTGGACCGATGGCGGAATTGTGCTGTGGGCACCAGATCAAATAATTCCTCAGAACACTCCCCATTGTACAGCCGGTAGAACACACACAGGGAGCCAAAGTCCCTTCGATCAGCCAGTGGTAGAACCACTTGCCTGTCAGTATGGTATCGTCGACAATTCGTACGGCGCGCCTCTGTATGGAATCCAAGTGATTAAGCAGGTCGGCGGTTTCCCCGGCCCAAAGATGGGAAGAATACTACATATGTGGCCGCACCTGTGCCTTTTACAGCAACAGGCGCTGTTCTGGGATGAAGTATCGCTTAGACTGGTTAAGCACACCAAGTTTTTTCGAGGCTAGTTTAGCCTTACACTCCAGGTGACTTCGGAACCGTACGTCGTCTGATATGTCGACACCAAGGATCCCAATACTTTCTGAGATGGAGAGGGATGTTCCTTGGAACTGCGGCACCATGACAAAAGGATTACATTTACAATTAGTTTTGTGTAATATGCAGACTGCTGTGGACACAGAAATTTAAATGAGATAAGTAAATGTATTTTACTTTACATTAAATAGAAGTCTGGTAGACTGTTATTGCGCAGTAGTACAGTTATGCGCCGTAGTGGCCAAGGTAGGTGTTCTGGATAGTGTGACACACCACATGGCATTTCTATTTGCCTACTTATTTGAATTTCTGTCGCAGATAAACCCGAAAGTTACAACAGTTTACTTACACGATCATCGTAAAAGTGACAAATATTGGCCTTCTGGTGGTGGGTGGGTAATAGGCGGTGGTGGCCACTTAGTCTGCCGTAAAATATAAAAAATAACCACTCTTATCTCCATTCACAGCAGGCCGTGGTAGCGCCCAAGCCCGAGGTGCCGCCGCCGGTGCATGAGGACTGGAACGACACTGTGGAGCCCGTGGCCTCCTGGGCCGAGGACGCCGCGCCCGCCGCCCCCGCCGCTGCGCCGGCCTTCGGCGCGCCGCCAGCTCAGGAGGACTGGGCCTCGCAGGTAATGGGAGACACCATCATCATCATCATCATCGTCATCGTCATATCAGCCAGAAGACCCTATGCCTACTGCTGGGCATAGGCCTCCCCCAGAGATCTCCACAAAGGCCGGTTCTGTGCTTTCCGCATTCCGCTTTCCAGCTGGTACCTGCGAACTATCAACATCAGCCTATAGGACAGCTGGACATAGGCCTCCAGACAGCCTACGCAGAGCGCTGATGCACGACGTGCTCGGTTGCATCCAGCTTTTATCTGCAGCTGCTTGCCAACAATCACTGGTTGGCCGGAGGGCGTCTTGCCGAAGTCGTTTACCCCAGCACATAAAAGAATATTTCTGCAAGCCCCAGCAGTTTTTGGTTTTTCAGATGGGCTAGAAATACTTATGCGCTGGCTCAGCGACCCAAAGTCGATCTTGGCCTCCGACACCACAGATCGCCACCTCTTTCTATCCTACGCCATTTTCTGCCAATCTAGGACGCGCAGTGCGTGCACATCGTGCACTCAGATATGGTCGGATCGAAATTTATTATTCTTAGAAATAAGTAAAATGATGTATTGTGCAATAATAAATATTCTTAGTAGTTTAGAAGATATTTAAGATCACAGAAAGCACAGCTCAGTAAGCACAGAAAGCCCGATCTAGGAGGCTGCTGGACATTATGATAATAATACTTACGTTGTATAAACTAAGTCGCTTTTTGGGTGCGGAGCCGAGCCGACCTTGGTCGGATGTCGGGGACGTGGTGTCGCCCTCGCATCATAAAAGCTACTTTATTTTATACTAGGTAAGGATTATGGCCGTGTGGTGTCCGGCAGAGTAACTACCACTACTACCGGAGAGTGAATATCATCAACTGGAAAATGGGTATCAGCATTTTCCATTGTCATATTTAAACTGTGATTTCCAACCCGCCTGCCAAACATGGATATTATGACAATAACCTATCCTTTCGTGGGAGTGGCCTTAAGTCCTGCAGTGGCCTTTTATGGGCTGTGATTTCTAGCTGCCTCCTAGATCGGGCCGCAGTGTCATATGTAGTCCTTACTGATGGTTCAAGTAGTTATTTGGGTCTGAACCCGTGATTCAATTTTCCCATAATTAAGGGACTTGAATGGATGCAGAATGGTGAACTACTGCTTAGGCCACAAAGACGCGACGGCGATTTTGTACGAACAAAATCGACCTGTATAGTACATTTATTCATCTTAAGCTATTGTAATAACTTGTCACAACTGATTCCAAAGTAGGTTCTTGCGCGGGGTGTAGCTAGCTAGTTGTGGTGGTGGTGGTGGTTCATTATGAGCTGGAAATTTCGTTAATTTTTACTGAAGATTCGGACGCATACGGCCTGTAGTTGTATAGTATTATGATGAACGTGTCCTTCCCCCCACAGGTGCAAGAGGAGTGGGGTAGCACCGCGGCCGCGCCCGCCGCGCCCGCCGCCCCCGCGCCCGCGCCCGCCCCCGCGCCGTCCTGGGGCGGCTCTGCCCAGGACTGGACCGCGTCGTAGGGGATTGCGTTGAGGCTTAATATACTAACGTGAAACTGATGGAGTTTTATTTTTTGTTTTTTTGAGGTTATATGCCCGATAGCAAAGTGGCGGTCCATAGTCTCTGCCTACCGCACCTGTGGGACGCAGGCGTGAGCCTTATGTATGTATGTATATGTCTGATAAAACAAGGTACCTTTTTTTGAGGCGCCATGGCAGATAGCAAGCAGGCCGTCTGATGAAAACTGTAGACATTAAGAACACCCACCAGGGTGGCGATTCTCGCGCTTTGACATCTTAAATTCCACATTTTCTCTAGCCAAAAAATTGCAATACAACGTCGCTGTAATTGATCTTCGACAATATACGACTGTCGAAGATAGTTGAGAAAACATTATTTGCTACAATAGACATTTCAATGTCATTAATATTGGAGATTTGTGGCTGGAAAAAATGTCGGATTCGAGATTTCACAGCGCGAGAATTAGGCTCCAGGGGCCCGACTACCCAACTCGAATGCTTATGAATGAAAATCTAGCTCGCTCGCAAAGTGTGCTGCAGTTAGCGAGCGAGCAAGATAAAACCCGATCACACTGCTCTGGCAGTAATTAGTTCTTAGTAATTAGAACTTGTCTCGGTTGCAAATGAGCATGAAGATCAAATGTTAATCACTGGAGAAAGCGAAGAGCCTTGATATATTACGTCCATGAGCTAAGAAGACGATAGAGAAATTTAGTTTCACCGTACCTAAATGCGAAGGATTAATTTCACCGATTGGGGTCATCCTATGCAGTTTGAACTCTGCATCAGCTGCGCGTAATTCGTGACAATTGTTTAGGACAAAATGATGCTGATAAAGTCGACTAGCCAGCGCAATTACAGGCATGAGGCATTTATTCTAGGTTATAAAAAAAAGTCAATTGTTCCAAGACCTGTTCACAAACTACAGCAAGCAAGGCAAAAGTTATAGACTTTACATTTACGAAAGTACCGTCGCCAAAGAACGAACAACACGAAAATAGTTCGAAAATGCCGTCTCGACGTTTTCGCGACAGTGCTTTCGTAAATGTAATAAGTTCTCAAATGAAAAAGATTTCTTTTAATAAGCTTTTATGGCGCTGTATAGTACTCATCAAGACCTTTCCAAAGAGGCCCAAACACGATGGTGTTATCTTACTGCCTTCATTAGTTCCTATACGACTTTCCGACTCCATCATCAGTTCAGTTCCATGGAACCATATTGTCGTTCAAGTTTCAGGTTAATTGAACACAGGGTAGTGGGTCAAATAAGGCTTGCAAGATTTCCGAACATGGAACCTACATAGTTACATTGCAAGTTGTAAAACCAGCTGTACCAAATAAAACTACATTAATTATACTGTAATTTGTCACTGTAATACTAAGTCAAACTTTCATACAAATGTACTCTATACAGACAAGTGTAATCCGCATTTCCCTGGTTAGAGAGTACCCTGAATATCACTCGTTGCAACGGCACGCTCCTGTATTGCATGGGGTAGAACTGCTTCGCTGGCCCGTTCGCTCTGTACTGGCTCTGTAAGGTTTTTACCCAGGTACCGTTTTGTAGCACACCCTGGAAGTGAAATAGTTTTTGTTAGTCGGAGGAGATGGTAGTTTGGATGTAAATTCGGAGAAGAAATTCAAGATCAAAAGTGTAAACAAATGCCGCTATAAAAAAAGAAACACAAGGGGTGGATTGGATCGTATAATTATTTCGGTAGGGAAAGCATTACCGTATAACCTTCCTTGCACGTGGTGCGACTGCTAATATTCCTTGACTACAACAGAACATGACAGCCATCTTAAAACTCAATATATGTAGGGGTGGCATACTTACTAACCGATGCTCTTACGGTGAGGGAAAACGATGAAACTGCACATTCAGGCGACATTCACATCTTGGCGTTAATGTCCGCCAATGAATAATGGAGCGACTGCCATCCGTGACCGTGCTGCTACCAGGGGATCATGACCAGATTGGATCACGGTTACACATTCAGTCGCCTGAATGTGCAGGTTTCATCACGATGTTTAGAGCATTGGTTAGTGTTCAACTAATGCAGGTACATACTACACTCGGAAGTGAGTCATTGGTATGTGGCGGCGTTGGAGTTCGAACCGGATTGGATGGATCATGGTTATACATTCAGTTGCCGGAAACTAAACCTGAGCCGGGAACCTTTTTTTTCCTGCAGAGTAGAATAACACCAACCCCTAACGCTCGGTGGTATCGTACAAGGCGTCTAATGTTTTCGAGGCAAAAGATCTAGTCTCCGAAAAATGGGCAGCAGCGTTTTCTATTGTTATTTACAACACTGCGATCTCCAACCCGCCTGCCGAGCGTGGAGATTATGGCTATAACTTCTTCCCCTTTCGTGGGAGAGACCCTAAGTCCTGCAGTGGACTGTTAGGGGCTATGATGACGAACGGTCGCGGACACGGCCACCGTCTCGTCCAGGACATCTGCATCCTTTGACCTCATAACCTTCTGTAGAACCCCATAACCTTCAAAGTATGGGCGATACTGACATAGACAAGGAACTGCTTAGGCGCGCTCCGGGCGGTGTCGGGCTTCACGTGCTCCACGCTGAGAGCGCGTACGGTCTGCGAGCGCGGCAGCTGGATCTCCAGCTCGCCTTCACTGCCGCTGCGGACAGTACACGATACTGTTAGGCATTCCAGCTGACGCCAAGAGGAAAGAGAAACTAGCGGAATAGGTTTTTGCATAGGGCGTTGTGAAATCTATAGGTTCAAATAATAAAAAGTGTGTCTGTCTGTACCTACATTGAATATGTTTACAAGAAAATAAAGAAAGGCGATGAAGAAATAATATTTGCAAACGTCCATAGCACACACACGCCAGTGTACATGTATTGCTTTGTTTTATTATTATTTTGTTTGTCAATATTGTATATTTCTGCAAAGCTGCTTAGTGGCTACATATCAAAATTTTAAAATGCAGTTTTGTCATTGGCATTTCAACCGTTATGTTCTTGTTTTTTAAAATGAATTTAACTGCTGTTAAACTGTGTAATGAACTAATAAATAAATAAATAGGCTGCGGTGACTGCTTACCATCAGGCAGGCCGTAAGCTTGTTTGCCACATTAGTGGTATAAAAAAAATATAAATAATAATAATTAATATTATATTAGCCTAAATCATTCCACTGCTGGGTAAAGGCCACCCTACAATTCTTCCACTCTTCACGATAAAGTGCCAGACGTCACCGCAGCAGACCAAATAAAAGATGGACAGATGAGCTGCGTGCCTTCGAAAGTGGCTGGCAGATATTAGCACTTGATCGCGAAGAGTGGAAGAAATAATTTTTTATATTTTTGTCTGTTTGTACACGCTTATCTGCAAGGTAAAGGTGTTTTTACAATAAAGATTATTCTATTCTACACTATCTCTATGCTAATCTCCAGAACTACTGGACGGATTTGAATGAAACTTTTTTTGATACACATAAATTAATATTATTACGCCTGAGCAACATATAGGGTATATTTGATTTAGGGAACTGGAACATCTGATGTAAAACTATTAATAGATCAGCTAAATTGCGCGAGAATGGATTTAATGGGGTTTTCACAGTTAGGTGGGTAGGGGTCCAATTTAAAATCTAGGCCATGTTTTATCCAATTCGGTTAGGTAGAACAAGATATACCTACAGCTTCACATCTCCGTAGTACCTTTCATACATTGGCGAGGTAATTTAAAATGCCCACTAGGAAAAAAAATAAACTGCACTAAAAACGATTTCCACGCGAAGCTAGTCTAGTAGTAATTAAAAAATTATTCAAACACCTCTCCCCAAATAACACCGCGGTCAAACGTACCCTGTACTGTTACCTACATACTACCATAGATCAATATGTGTAGCAATAATGGTACTAGCGTCGGTGGCCAAATGGGTACTGTATCCGACTCGTAAGCGAGAGGTACCGGGATCGAATCCCACTGCGGCCATGTACCAATGACTTTTTTCTGAGTTATGTACATTTGTTGAATACTAACCAATAATCTTACGGTGTGGCCGTGTGGTGTCCGGCAGATTAGAATAGCACCAACCCCTTACATTCATGGATGTCGTACAAGGCGACTAATGTTTTCGAGGCAAAAGATCAAGAGCCTCCGTAGTCTGGGAAATGGGCAGCAGCATTTTCCATTATTATATTTAAACACTGCGTCTCCAACCCGCCTGCCAAGCGTGGAGATTATGGATTAGAGGCCTTAAGTCCTGCAGTGGACTGTTACGGGCTGTGATGATGAATCTTACGGTGAGGCAAAACGTGATGAAACCCGCACATTCAGGCGACTGAATGCGTAACCATGATCCAATCTGGTCAGGTCCCCTGGTAGCAGCAGGGTCACGGATGTCAGATGGCAGGCACTCCACTGTAATCACCTGATCTGCCAAATCTTGCATAATGGTAAATGCGGACCCCGAGCCCTCGTGTGCGAGAACACAACCGGGACATTAACACCACGATGAACATTAAGTGTGTGTAAACTGTAATTCATGAATTATGGGCGACAGTTACCGCTTACCAGGTGGGCGTTCTCGTTCGTCACTGCGTACCATAAACAAAAGATCTTTTACTCGGTGGCCAGGGGTCAAAGGAGAACCACCCAAAGGTACCTTTCGCCCACATTCGCCCACATTCCGTTGCGCTAAGCCAAATCGAGCGAGAGCAAAGTTTGAAGTGTTTTTCCTGAATTTCCAAGTCATAGAACATTTATGTTAGTTGTTTGTTTCATATTATGAGAATGTGGAGTCGAGACGGTGAACTCTGCGGATAGACTCTTCGAGACAAAGTGCCATTAACACGCTTCTATTAGCTTCACTTTGCATGTAAATAAGGTATTTGTATGTAAACAAATGTAGGAAGTCGATTTTAACCCAGATTTGAAACTGCATGAGTACCTGTAGCTAGGTATAGGTAACTAAGTCAGCATTACACACTGTAATACATAGGTAGAAACTATCGAGTCCCACAAGCCACGACCCTGACTTTGTATTTTTTTATTCTATGTAGTGACAAACGAGCAGACAGCCCGCCTGATGGTAAACGGTAACTATCGGCCATAACACAATTCATGCATGTAGGCTGCAGACAACAAAAATGCTGAACCGCAGGTGCGTTGTCATTGTCACTATGAGAACTAAGAAGAAATGTCTCATGCCTGTAATTGCGCTGGCTAACTTATCCTTCAATCCGGAACACAACAATGCAAGCAACGCAACAATTCGTATTATTATATAATATATTTACGTTGGCTGGGTCAGCAACCTATAGGTACTCATGTTTCATAATGCTCCGAGCGCAATGCGCAAGCACTACGCTCCATAGCTCTATCGCCAGCGTCTCTGCAAAAAAACCCATCGGTCCACTCGTTTCCCTAGCTAATGATGATATATGTGGCTATTGCATACCTGAAGGGCGAGACCACGATCATACTATTCGAGAAAACGTGGCTTAGACGTTCTTGGACAAATTGGGGGACGATCGTCCCATCACTACCTCTTAATATGTCCACTGTATCAGAATGTCCACTGCATCAGAATTTAAGTAAAAAAAAGAAAAATCTCTTTCTACTATATCAGAACACCGACCTCTCGGTCATACCATAGAGGACTATACAATCGTAGGTAGTCATTCGGACCGCAACAGAGCTTAAAGGGGAACGCGCGCCCTTACTTGCCGGTGACTCACTTTCCGGGGTGACTATTTGTAAAAACCCATCGGTCTACACCTGTTCCCCGAGCTACGCCCTTTGACGTTGTGAGTGGCTCCATATCTGAAGGACCAGCAGTTAGCAGGCGCGCTTTAGCCGGCCACAGCGCCGTATCTACAAACCCAGAACTAGTTTCCCAGCTACGTAATCGTAGTGACGCGTGACGTAGTGCCAATTTCGCTACGCTTCTTCGCCACTGGGTCTGAAAGAGATGTTCTCTAGCTACGCCCTAGAGAGTGCCTTCCATACCTGAAGTCCGTGTCTCAGAGAGCGTCTTATCCGGTTTGGGGGCGGCCCGTCGCAGCGGCACGACGTCTCACAGCATCGCATTTGCAAACCCATCAGCCCACTAATTTCCCAGCTACGTCATGATAGTAACATGTGATGAGTGCCAATTTCGTTGCGCTTCTTCGCCGTTGGGGCTGAAAGAGACGTATCCTAGCTATTCCCTAGTGCCTTCCATACCTGAATGGCCAGCAATCAGCAGGCACGACCCGTGTTTCAGACAGTGTCTTATCCGGCTTGGGGGCGGCTCTTCGCAGCGGCACGACGCCCCACAGCGCGGCCGCGCCCCCCCACGGGACGGTGCCGTCGCCCGCGGAAGCTCTAGCCCCCTCGATGCGCCTCGTTGATGTTGGGGCTGGGAGGGGTTTGGGGTTGTTTTTTCATTGGAGGTAAACGTAATGGCGATTTTTTTTATTGTTGGACTAGCCAGGCAATTGGCCTATTTTGTTTAACGCTGTCTCCGCTTTTTGAGGGAGGAGGTCGGGACACTATATTTTCTACTCCAACCTATTACTTTTTAATTCAGATAACAGTATTAGATTGTCCTCGGGCGCGCCTAAGAGTCAGAACTCAGGATCTGTGTG
Organism: Blastobasis adustella; assembly: GCA_907269095.1. Taxonomy (NCBI): domain Eukaryota; kingdom Metazoa; phylum Arthropoda; class Insecta; order Lepidoptera; family Blastobasidae; genus Blastobasis; species Blastobasis adustella. The sequence goes on from OU026120.1 coordinate 1,599,615, forward strand.
TGGTCGCCGCTGTAGATTCTGGCTATACAGCTTGCAGCGGTGGGAATGAGTGGAGGGGCAAGGACCGTTAGCCAGGCAATTGGTCGCCATCTCAAGTGACGGAGATGGAGAATGCCTATCTAGGAACAGTCTATTCACTCTAGTCTTGAAGGCGTCGAAATTTGATTGCTGAAGTCCATAGCGTCTAGCTCTGGGTCCCAAGTAAGTAGTAATATATTTTCCAAATGTTGGAAAAATATATTAACGCAGATTGCGTACCGCGAGAGTCGGATGAAGTGAAGTGAAATTTATCCTCCCACTGTAGGTACGATAATATGACAGTACGCTATTATGCTTGAGCCCATATAGTTTTCTCCTAATTACCGCAGTGTTTTAAGACGAAGGTCTTTGACCAATGTGTAATAGTGATGACCTACGGAACAGCGACGTGGCCGCTCACTATGGGCCTTTTAAGAAAGTTCACTGTTACCCAAAGGGCAATGGAAATGGCTATGCTCGAAGTCTCGTTGCGCGATCAAATCAGAAATGAGGAGCTCCGCAAGCGAACCAAGGTCACCGACATAGCCCTGAGGATTGCAAGGCTTATGTGGCAGTGGACAGGGCACATAACGAACTTAAAGAACAGATGGCTGATGGGGTAGTAAAGTCTCGAGTGGCCACCACGTACCGAAAGACGCACCGTGCGTAGGCCTCCCGCAAGGTGGACCGACGACCTGGGCGTCTTCCGGCTGATATGCTGATGATGACGGGTGTTTATACACAACATCACTTACCCATTTTAGTAGACTGCGCAGTCAACATTAAAGTCTTACGTGTGCGAAGGGCGCTCCTGAAATAGAGTTCTATTAAAATAATATATAGGAGTTTGATTGTCGTAGTGAAAGCATATGGGTGTGTAGTATTTGACTGCAGCATCGCAGCTACCGAACGGCTACACCGATTTCGATAAGGTATCCTTTGTTTGATAACCAGTTTTATCGAGATGGTTTTTAGTTTTGTTTCATTAAAATCGGTTGATTAGTTTGGATAAAGTTGAGTACTTATGCATTGTACCGAAATCAAAATAAGATACTTTAAATAGAAGTTCTATGCGTCACCATGGTGATGACCCGATAGCCATCTTTTGCCCTTAGTATCTGACAGTTATTGCGCAGTAGTATAGTTATACGCAGTAGTGGCCGAGTGGGCGACATACGTTCCCAATAGTTGAAGCAGCACAGGGCAGTTTACCTAGGTATCTACCTATTTTATTTTGATTTTAGTGATTGTAGCCTTTATCGGGGTTTAACGATATCTAGGTTTACTGCCGGAGAAGTTATTTTGTGAAAAAGTTGCCCATGATAATTTATTCCATGTAGTCATGCTGCTATGTGAACATGCTTCACTAAACCTTCTGAATTAAAACAAAAAACGCAAAACATGAAATCGCGATTATAAGATTCCACCAAAGATTTTTACATAATACTTTTTTGTTATGTCAATGCATTCTACGCAAGAGAAATACGTCGTCATAATGTCATGTCGCACATGACTGAGTAAATACGAATTCGAACCTAGCCGATGCATCTTACCGCTGACATCTGTATTTAGTTATTTATATACAGTTAGGTAAGTACCTAACTCTACCGCAGTTAGACGTTAACGGTAAAACGCCCTATCTCACGCGAATCGACGTTCCACTATGTATTTACTTTCCGTTTCATGTCAGTAATCTCGCTTTGAACCTTTTAAACATATTATTCTAGACGTTAAATTTTAATGTAAATGAATCCCACAAGCTTTAATGAATAAATTTTTTATTATTATTATTATTATTATTTGCCGACGCAATACCGAATTGGAACCGATCTCAGTAACTATGCTTTGCACTTCCTGCTCAGTTTAAGTTATAGGTAAGTACCTCAAAGCCTCTTCCGCTCGAAACAGCGCTGCAGCCAAATGCTTCATCCTGTAACAGCATTCTTCGGCGACAGATGTTGGCTCTGCACTGACTGCAAGCACATTAGAATTTACTAGTCATATTTTTTTTTTTGTACTACAAAGAGCGTCGGTGGACTAATGGTTAGAGGATCGGATTCGTAAGCGAAAGTGAATATTCTGTGGCGAGAGATACCGGGTTCGAACCACAATGCCGCCATGTAACAATGACTTTTTGAATTTTATAGGTACATTAGTTGAACACCCGTGGCCATGTCATGTCCGGCAGAGTAGAATAGCACCAATCCCTTACATTCGTGGATGTCGTACAAGGCGAATGATGTTTTCGAGGCAAAACTAGTCTCCGTAGTTTAGAAATGGGTAGCAGCGTTTTCCATTGTTGTATTTATAGCACTGCGAAATCATGGCAATAACCTCCCCTATCATTGGAGAGGCCCTAAATCCTGCAGTGGACTGTTGTGGGCTATGATGATGATGATGATGAGTGAACACTTACCGATGCTTACGGTGAGGGAAAACATCGTGATGAAAGGATGAAACCTACACATTTAGGCGCCAAACTGTGTAACCATGATAGACATAGACATTTTTTATTTTGACATCACAAATTTGATGCAATCTGGTCAGTTACCTCTGTTAACAGGGTCACGTTTACATGTTAAGGAGGTCATATGGCAGTTGCTCTACTGTTATTATCTGATCTGCCTAATCCTGGATCATGGTCAAGGGTTATGGTTAGACCCCGGGCCCACGCGCGCCAAGATAATTACATACTACTAAAGTGTTAAAGACAACAGTTACTGTAGACTATGGACGCTACAGTATCAACTACCGTGTTGCCAATCCCGCAGAAAACTTTTCACAAGTTACTTAAAGAACGCCATGTTGAACTCTCTAGGGAAATATCTCCAGGGAGCTTACTCTGCAACCTTAGTATGCGAGGATGAAAGTTCCTTTGGAACTGCACAGTTCGCGATAATCTAGTTCCAAGGTGTGGGGATTTATCTATCTCTGGCAAGTGGTGTGCAATGATATAGCCTTTTGGTATAGAGAAGAGTACCTAATTGTAGTATTGATTCCGTCGTGTTCGATAAATAACTTACGGTGTACTGTGCACCAGACGAACATACAATACAATACAATACAAAACTCTTTATTGCTCACCAGAGGACACAAGTACAGATACAAAAAATATGCTAGGTAGTACAAAGGGCGGTCTTATCACTGATGTGATCTCTTCCAGACGACCTTGGCATGGAGAGAAGCACAGGATTATAAAAAAACAAAATAAATTAATTATTATACCTATGTACAAATAAAATACTTATAATTTTATACCTAGTACTACTAACGGTACAAGGGCCACCTGATGGTAAGCAGTCACCATTGCCTTTGTTAGTTAGGTAGTATTTTGTATATTGTAGGTATTTACTCGTTTGCGATGATAGTTACAGTTATTGTTATATATTATTTGTTACTCAGGATTTGTTTTATACCCAACTTGTAATGGAGTATACCTACATTAAATCTATAAGCGGAAACTTGTAATTGGCTTAAAGATGTTTAAGTTACCAATATACTTAATTTAAACAGCTGTAAGTATTCTCAAACACAAATAAATAAATAGTTGAGAGGGCGATTAACTTCACACAGGAGAGAAAAAAGAAATTCCTACTTATTTAGGTACTTATATAATACTGACCCGCCACGACTTCGTTTGCGTGTCGTTCTGCCCTATAAACCTTCCTTTTGTATCACTCTATCTATTGTTTAAAACTGAATTAAAATCCGTTGCATAGTTTAAAAGATCTAAGCGTACATATACATACATACAGAGACTTATTTATTTATTTATTTAACAATTTATTGCACACAATATACAGTAAACAAAAATTACAAAATTGAAAGACGACACAACAGGCACTACTTATTTCTAAGAAGAAATCTCTTCCAGCAGGCCTATAGAAGAGAGACATGGTAGAGTATAGGGGATGAGACGTGCGCAATTGTAATAAAAAAGATTTATAAACTACATAAATTATAAATAAGATACTAAATACACACAATAGTATAAATATATATAAATATACACATTTTATACTATGTAAAGATTATAAATGCAAAAGTTACTGTCTGTTACGCTTGCACGGCTAACCACTGCATGGTTTTTGATGAAGTTAGGCACATACTACATTATGTACGTTTAGTACCTGGGAATGGATATAGGCTACTTCTTATTGCCCTTTACTCGCAAACTTAGGTACTTCAAAGTTGCGATCTCTAACTCGCCAATCAAGCAAGCATCAAGTTAATGGCAAAATCTTCTACTAGTGTAGTGGAGACTTGTTATTTTGAGAGATACCTAAGCTACAACACAACAAAATTGCTTGAAATACGCTGCATAGTTGTTTTAACCCGCGACGAAAGTCGAGGGATTACTTTTACCTGTGTATCTATCTGTGTGGGGTCATTGCGAGTGCTGTGGTTTTGTGGGTATTTTATTGTGGAAGTGTGGGTATTTTTATTTTTATTTTTTATTATTGTTGTTGTTGTAAGTGTTGTTTTTGTGTGCACTACCAGTCTGCTGTCATAATCCTGTGCTTCTCTCCATATCAAGGTTGTCTGTAAAAGATCACATTAGTGATAAGACCGCCCTTTGTACTACCTAGCATATTTTTTGTATCTGTACTTGTGTCGTCTGGTGTGCAATAAAGAGTTTTGTATTGTATTGTATTGTATCTGTGGCTCTGTGGATGTGTGGAGGTGTGTTACTGTCTGTGGCATCGTAGCTCCCGAAGAGATGGACCGATTTCGATGGGATTTAATCGAGATGGTTTTTAACTTTGTTTCATTAATATTCGTTGAGTAGGTTAGAAGATATTTGAGTAAGTATAATTATTAGGTATTATTGTTTATTAGGCGTATTATTACATGAGAGGAGTGTTTGTACATTAACGTTCTTTTTCAGAACTTGCAGGAAACTGATCGATGCGAACTTCAATTTAATCTCTCTTTTTAATGAAATAAGACGATTTGAAAAATATTTTAAGGACGTTTAGAATGCTTATTTTTGGCGGGCCACGCATTGGTAGCGCCCCAGCTGTTGCTGATGTCCGTACACGGCGGTGACCACGCACCATCAGGTGGCCCGCATGCCTGTTTGTTTGCCGTATTACATAAAAAAATTACAAGTCATGTGGAGAATAATAGACATTACCAGTTTAAAAAAAGGAAAACGAATTAAGCCCTTTTGAAAAGACACTCCTCAGTAACAGACATCCCACAAAACCTGTAATTTGGAATATAACTAGGATAGTAGCACAGACAACATACTAGGTTATTATCAACATACCAATTTTAAACAATAATCAACAAGTAGGTAGAGTAGTTTTACTATGTCAGCTTCTTTTGTTGTGCCAAGGCTAATTACTATGCGTGTCTTGCGTTTTAATCGACCAAGATAGGTTCTTTGTGGACTTTTGCTGTCCTAGGTAGTTATAACAACCTTAGCTACCTATCTGTGATACTTATCCGACGACCTGAGTGGTTCAGTTAGTTAACAGTCAGGTCCCGGGTTTGATTCCCGGCAGGACAGAAATTGAAACAATAAATTTTAATTTCTGTTACGTTTCGCTGTGTTATATGTGTGTATTTAAGATTTTTTATATAAGTAGTTTATCAGTTTTCTGGCACCCATAACACAAGCTTTGCTTGTTCCAGCATATTTAATTGTTCTCTGTGTTACAAATTCCTTAATTACCTAGTTGACAGAAACTTATTTCTCTAAATGCCTACATTTGGTCACAGTCATCTTGGTGATCATGTCCGGATGCACTCTCACGCGCGCGAGGACCGTGGGTCCGCCTTGACCATGATCCAGAATTGGGCAGACCATTTATTTACAGTGGAGCGACTGCCATCTGACATCCGTGACCATGTTAACAGGGGAATCCGACCAGATTGGATAAATACTACACATTAAGTTGATTTTATGGATGCATAAAGTTGCATAAAATGCAAACACTGGACCTACTTATTTACAGTTTACTTTATTCACTTGCTATTTTTTCTATACTTAGGAAATCTCATTCAAATCAACGTGAACGTGGTATTAGTAGAAAACGATTACTAAGTTGACAATAAAAATGAAGATACTTAAAGACATCATGTGTGACCTAAAAACTGCACATTTTAAATAGATATAATAATAATTGTGACAGTGACGCTGTATAAAATAATTTATAATAGATGTTTAAAGATGACGATGATGAACAAAAGTAATTTTATTTTCGGAATATCGATGAATTGTTTATTAACATTACGGTGAGGGATATACATCGTGATGATACCTAAACATTCAGGCGACTGAATGTGTAACCATGATCCAATCTGGTCAGGTTCCCCTGGTAGCAGGGTCGCGGAGGTCAGATGGCAGTCGCTCCACTGCAATTACCTAATTCGCCAAATCCCGGATCATGGTCAAGGCGGAGCACGGACCCTCGTGTGCGAGACCACATGAGGGATATTAACGCTAAGATTATATTTTTTATTTTATTGTTTTATTTTAGTGATAAACATAATGTTAACAAACAATTCATACATTTTCCGAAAATAAAATTACTTGATGGAATTAAAACGCTTTTTTACACAAGTTCCACAATAATTAAAATAAACGTAATATATTGCGACCGGTTTCGAATGAATCATCATCAGACAACTAAACAAACAAGTAACTACTTAAAATTACTACAGTTTTTTACATCTTCTCCTTTAAACGCGTATGCAGGATCCTCATCTCAAATGTGGAGCGAGTAACGTAGCACCGCGTAATTCGGCGAAGGAATCTCATTTTGTCCTACTCACCTTTTTTCACCTTAATCTAGACCTAGAGACAGCCAAATGAGATTACGACGGCCCCATCAACGGACGGAAATAGGATGTTATTAGAACCCGAGTAGATATTCCACGAATTACGTACCTAGATAAAAAATAAGTACAGATCACATATAATTAATTAGTTACGATTACATCGACCTGGCCGACCTTTAAGAGCGTCGGTGGCCTAGTGTGTCCGACTCGTAAGCGAGAGGTACCGGGTTCGAAGCCCAGTGCGGCCATGTACCAATGAGTCTTTTCTGAGTAATGTACATTAGTTAATCACTGCACAATGAGGGAAAACATCATGATGAAACCCGTACAGTCAGGCAACTTAAGCTCGCGAGACCGATTACCTAGGTGTAGCAAAGTTCGTAGAGTTCAGGAACTGGATTGGTGACCTTTTTGTACTTTAAAGATAGTCGAACATCAGCACCGCAACCAGCTCGCCATTCGTTAAATGTGACAAATACCAACAGTATTTGGCGAAGCGAGGTTGAACAAGGTCTACCGCTGGGGACAGCGAGAGCACAGTAGCATCCCGTATGGGTATATTTTTATGCAATAATGTATTATGTGTGTTACAAAGTGAAAACATCATCTTGCAAAATCGTAATAATAATTTACTGTACTCACCTTAGGTTAAGGATGTAATGTGGAACCGAATAAAGTGCTGTCTATGTCTATGTCTATGTCTATGTCTATGTCAAAATAAATTATTATAGTTTAATTTTAGTTGTAAGTTTATCACTTGTATCTGTAGCTCCTGAACGAATGGACACATTTTAATGCGATTATTTTTAATTAAAAGCTGTTTTGATCGAGAATATTTAAAGCAAGACGTAAGGTCAATACAAGTAAAAAGGGATAACCAAAACTAGTAATTTGTCATATATTACAGTATTTTATACTAAAATTTTTCATACAATTTCAAAGAAATGGGTATTTTATCTACCGCCGCAACCGCGACTGTTTTGCTCGTGAACGGTTAGAAATATAAAAGGTACAAAGCAAAAGTTGTAGAGAATTTTATGTAGATTACCTAATTGTAAGATATTTGTTTGCTATAGGCCGCCGTTTTCGAGTCACGAGCAAAATGCAAGAACGATATCGGCGCATGGTTGCGCGTTTGTCTGTCTTCTACAGGTTATATTTCGGAGAGTGTGCGAAGCAATTGCTCGACATTAACACTTCATCTTTATGTCGTGGACCTTGCAGCTATCGAGCCGCTATGATTCGACCTTTATAATGCGAACGGCTAAGGAGAACGGGAAGGAAGGACGCCTTCAAAGCTAGAGTGAATAGACTGTTTCTAGACAGGCACGCTCCATTTTCGGCCGCATCGTCGCTTACCAACATATGCCTGGCGTGTCTTATATAAAAAACGTGTGTATTTAAGTAAGTACAGATTTAAGAGCGTCGGTGGCCGAGCGGTTACAGTATCCGACTCGTAAGCCAGAAGTCCCGGGTTCGAATCCCGCCATGTACCAATGACTGTTTTCTGAGTTATGTACATTAGTTGAATACTAACCGATGCTCTTACGGTGAGGGAAAACATCGTGATGAAATCTGCACATTAAGGCGACTGGATGTGTAACCATGATCCAATCTGGTCAGGTTCCCCTGGTAGCAGGGTCATGGAGGTCAGATGGCAGTCGCTCCACTGTAATTACCTGACCTGCCAAATCCTGGATCATGGTCAAGGCGGACCCCAGGCCCTCGTTCTCGAGAGCACAACCGGGACATTAACGCCAAGATGATTTTTTTTTTTAAGTAAGTACAGATTTGATAGCATACGTACGCAGTGAGACGAGCCGGTTCCCAGCTATCGCTTTTATTAAATTTGTCTCAGGAAGACTGTTACACATCCAGAGCGCCGCTGTAATCAAATAAAGTATATCGGTTGGCGTCGGAAAAAGTAGCTACTTATTTAAAAATATAATAAAATTCTCAGTTTCTATCTGCATGAATAATCTAATAATCACACTAGTGTTATAAATGTGGGGCACGGTAGGGTAGAATATAGGTAATTAGTACAAATTTTTAGAGAGGTACGGCATAGCGGATAGTCCTCTGTTAATTGATGACCTGCGGGTGAATATTCTAAGAAATATCCTTGATCGCCACGTTGTAGGACGTTCTATCGGATGATAACAAATTTCAATAGAAATTACCGCGGTGCTTGACAACCTGGCCTGGATGTTGTCATAGAGAATAACATTGCTGAGTGGTTCAGTTGGTTAATATCCGGTCTACCACGCAGAGGTCCCTGTATCCGATTCCCGGCCGGGAAAAAATTGAAATGATGACTTTTAATTTCTGTTACGGGTTCTCGATTCGAAAATTTTTCGATTTTGATCCATACCCGCATCCATGTGAGGGTAGGAAGTCTACCCGCACATCACCGCAGCTGCCACGGTGGGTGTAATTCTAACGAAACGTTGGGAAAACAAATGGAAATGGTACGTCGCGTGCGAGTCCCGTTTAGTAAAATAATATGTTTATATATTGTGCTCTTTGTGTCGCGGTTGTGCAAATAGAGCGACATTTTGATAATGATTTGTGAATCAGTATTCCATCCACTCCACCGATAAAACCTACAACTTCAAAAGCCCACTACCCACTTACCTAAAACAACTGCCGAATTAGAAACAATGAGTTTAAACGACTAACGAAAATAAGCGTAATACCAAGCCACGCCACTTCCCAAGACTACGAACTTGATTGACGTCAAAATAGAAACTTAATTAAATAATTAGCCAGTCAGTCTTGAGACTTTCATCTACTTAGCTGAGTGGAATGTTCTCGAAGCGTCCTGATGGACACAAAGGTTTTCAATCCGTCACCTGTCGGTAAGTAAGGTATAATAACGGAACTCGGAAGGGTGGATCCCGGTTTATCCGTTGATGCATAAATTGAGATTGTCCCACTAAAGGTATTCGTTGCGGTTGCGTCCTTTTTATTTTTTATCACACACGGGCTGAACTGGCTAAGTTCATGTAAATCTAGGTTCCAGATAAAATGGCTCTAAAGTATAACATCTAGGTCTGTACGTGTTAACTTGGGGTCAATTTGATCTCATAGAATAACGTGGCCGTGTGGTGTCCGGCAGAGTGGAATAGCACCAAACCCTTACACTCGTGGGTGTCGTACAAGGCGACAAATGTTATCGAGGCAAAATATCTAGAGCCTCCGTAAACTGGAAAATGGACAGCAGCGTTTTCCATTGTTATATTTTTAACATTGCGATCTCCGACCCGCCTGCCAAGCGTGGAGATTATGGCAATAACCCCGCCTTTCGTGAAGAGGCCCTAATTTCTAGAGTGGACTGTTACGGGCCGTGATGATGAATAAGGGCTCAACTGACCAAGTCCATGTAAATGTAGGTTCCAGATAAAATGACTAAAGTATAACTCTGCACCTAGGTCTATACGTATTAACTTGAGTTCAATTTGATCTCATAGAATATTAGAGGAGCTGGCGAATAAAATAAATAATTACACTAAATTAAGTAAGTAAGTTAGTAAGTACCTAATTGCAGCGACATAGCATATGGGCTATGAAATTAAATTTAACAGGAGCAGTAAAAACTGAAATGGTTTGTATAAAAAACGGTATTAGTAATTATGCTGTTAAGATTGACAATTAATTGATGATTGATGCAATTTAAAAAGTTATAGATTTTTAAATTGCATCTAAAGTTCGTGGTTTCAATCTTAACAGCATAATTACTAATACCGATTTTTATACAAACCATTTCAGTTTTGATTGGAAATGAGTTGAGGTTCGGACTCAGTCGGCCTAAAAAGTCAGGATTAAAAAAAAAATTATTTTTTACTAAAAGCGTAATTATATCGTTTTGTTCGACAGCTCCTCATTTGTAATATCATAATATGTAATAACATGACAGTCAACATTAGTTTTCTGTTTTCATCAGGTGGTCGGACTTTATAAAGTTTGGGGTCAGTACCGGCCACCGACCACTGTAGGTATCTATTTCTGCATACAATGCACCTGCGGTTCTGCGTTGTTGTTACGTGAATAGGTTGCACGAAGTCGTCGATTTAGGGTACCTACTCTTTAAATAATAATAATAATAAATAAATTAATTTTCGTGGACAAATTCACACAGCGCCATCTAGCCAAAAACTAAGCAAAACTTGTGCTATGAGTGCTAGATAACTGATAAACTACTTAAATACTTTTACATAGAACACCCAGACCCGTAACAGAAATTAAAATTCATCATTTCAATTTCTGCCCGGCCTGGAATCGAACCCGGGACCTCTTGCGTGGCAGACCGGCATGTTGACCACTAAACCACTCAGGTCGTCAAATTTTCCATAACCTTCGATTTGATCGTGATGTGTACGTTTTGATCTTTCCCTTCCACACCTGCTAAATTTATGTAATAGACTGTGTGGGCGCTGTAGGCTATTCTACGTCACTGAGTACAAGAAACAATCCACTTGTAGTGATAGAAGACGTTTAGGAGACCCACAAAACGGTCTGCCTGTGCACAACCTGGCACAAAAAACATTTTTAAGGACCCAAACTTCTACTTTTCGAAACGCTAGTACTTACTTACCATCTTTTTTTGTGCTAGCAACGTTTTATGGTTCTCCTAACCGTCTACTATCGCTACAAAGTGAATTTTTTCTTATACTCTGTGGTATCCAAATGCAGCGTATTTGGAGCGTGGCTGTTTGAGCTACTCGCAAATCGCGACCTCCTAGCTGTCTCTGCATTATTTCTAACGCCTTTTGTCTATAAAAGTCAAATATCTTAATAAACTCATATTAATTATGGCGCTCGTTAATTATGGTGTTTTACTGAGTATATAACATACTCGATGACATACGATAACCTACTTCCCTCACAGCATATAACACCATATGTTTTCCACCGAAAGTGCGATCTAAAACGCAACTCACTCGCGAGTCCGCAGGCGAGAAACAAAAGGAGAGCACTGGCCGCCCGGCTTTTGTTCCCCCCCGGTGTCTGTTTGCACGGCTTCCTGACCCGTTTGTAGTTAGAGCTACCCTCCCGGAGGAACTCCCAGATGTTCTCGCGGAGAGGGTAGGAGGATTGGATTTCCCAGGGTAGGGTTTTCCTCGACTTGCTACGGTCCCGGTGTTTGCCTGGAAGAGATTGCTTGTTGTGAGATTCAATACAGTTAAATGATGATAGGGTAGACAAGCCGTTCTGAGCGGATTTCACCCGCGCACAGTTCGGATCTCTGTAAATAATCTTTTTTTTCGCGGGAATTTATTATTTTTCTGGGATAAAAAGTAGCCTATGTACTCATGGGCCTAGGTACTCAGTGGTAACGTAAGTAACATTCTATCAGTGAAAGAAGTTTTAAAGTCGGTCCTGTAGTTTTATGTATACAGTGAGCCGTTAGGGATGTAACTATAGTCAAAGAAACAGACATATATACACCCACATACATACGCACGAAAAACATAACCCTCCTGTCGCAGTCGGCTAAAAACCCGCATAAATCGCCCCACAGCAATTCGTGACATCGATTTAACGTTTCGCACGGCATCGCAGCCGTAATTGGAACAGCAACAGCTCATTGACTGTTTTGTGCAACCGTCAGCGTCACATGCATGACATTATACACGCCGGGTTTAAGCGACCCAATTCCGAACAGCGACCCTAGATCTAAATAACTGTGATGTGAGGTTTTATAGTGGCGAGGGCGATTCTCGCGCTGTGACATCTCAAATTCAACATCTGTGTGAATCTAACAAATCCTCATATATATAAATCCATTGGGCCGTTAGGGCTGTATCTCGTGCCAAAAAAACATACATAAGCACACCCATACATACGCTCGAAAAACAACCCTACATCTGTCGCAGTCGGGTAAAAAGCCGTAAGCCATACATACACAAACATACGCTCAAAAAACATGACCCTCCTCGTTACCGCAGTCGGGTAAAAACCCGCATAAATCGCCCCACAGCAATTCGTGACATCGATTTAACGTTTCGCACGGCATCGCAGCCGTAATTGGAACAGCAACAGCTCATTGACCGTTTTGTGCAACCGTCAGCGTCACATGCATGACATTATACACGCCGGGTTTAAGTGACCCAATTCCGAACAGCGACCCTAGATCTAAATAGGTGTGATGTGAGGTTTTATGGTGGCCTGGAGTGCAATTAGGGCAACTAAAATCCGCCATTTTAAATGTTTTATGTTCCCGGTGGTGTGGTGTGGTGGTTGGCCGTGTGGTGTCCGGCAGAGTAGAATAGCACCAACCCCTTACATTCATGGGTGTCGTACAAGGCGACTAATGTTTTCGAGGCAAAAGATCAAGAGTCTCCGTAGTCTGGAAAACGGGCAGCAGCATTTTCCATTATTATATTTAAACACTGCGATCTCCAACCCGCCTGCCAAGCGTGGAGATTATGGCAATAAACTCCCCTTTCGTGGGAGAGTCCCTTAGTCCTGCAGTGGATTGTTACGGGCTGTGATGATGATGATGATGATTATGTTCCCGGTGTCTCTCGCGCGACCAAGACGAATCTAATCACACCTCATAAGTTAAAATCCATTTAGCCGTTGGTGACGTAACCCATGCCAAAGAAACATATATAAATAACCCTCTTTCAATCGCAGTCGGCATTATACACGCCGGTGGTGTAAGTGACCCAATTGTGGCTAATAGCGACCCTAGATCTAAATAGCTGTGGCCCTTCCAAATATTAGCATCCGTATTCACAATATTGTTTAAATAGATTTAGATTTAGATTTATTTATTATCTCATTTTACATCCTATATTTAATTATCACTAGATCTCTTTTATAGATTTATATAATTGATATAAATCTATAAAAGAGATCGTCATTTTTTGTTATAAAAACATTTACAATATGTATTTAATCAGAACAAGCGTACCTACATTTACTTTCATCCTTGAAAGCAAATTAACATTGATAATTAATATTAGGAACAATAATAATAATATCATGATATTATAATAAAATACAATACAAAATTACACAGTGGTAATGTCAGTGTCAAATACAATAATATAAAATAAAATGTCGATACACAAAATATTACCATAGGTAATTTATCAATGGGTATAGGAAATGTCAAGTAAGTATATTGTGTAGTAATAAAGTAGCGTTACCTACCACGTGTTCTCACAGTGCCCGTATGCTAAATGCGAATGCACTGCGTTCAACGTACGGCTCTATAATTGGTCAAATTCGTTCATTTTGACGTAGGCGTAGTGGCGATCGCCACTCAAGTATGGACATCGGAACTACTGGGAACCCTGTGCAGTCGCGTTCACTGTGAGGCCACATAGTAACGTTTTTGAATACGAGTGTAAGCATTAATATATAAAAATAAACAAATAAGCGTGGACAATTCACACAGCGCTATCTAGCCCCAAAGTAAGCAAAGCTTGTGTTATGGGTGCTAGATAACTGATAAACTGATTATATACTTTTAAATACATACTTAATACACACCGCGTGAACCTACTTTACCCCTACCTACCTTTTTTGCTTGCTTATAAACCTTCCTCTTAAATCCGTTGCGTACTTTAAAAGATCATTTCAATTTCTGTTCGGCCGGGAATCAGACCGGCATGTTAACTAACTGTACCGCTCAGGTCGTCAAATATATATAGAAATCTAGTCTTTGGGTTAAGTTTCGAAATAAATATACAATTACAATAAAGACACTACAACCCACAAAGGTATGTAGGCAGAGAGTGCCCCTAGTTACGAAGCAGCTCGTTGCGTCCGCAATATTCATGCATCATACTATGTCTGAAGAAATGATTAGAATTAAGCTTTAACATTGACTGCTGACGTATCTAACTAGCTAGTATTAGAGTAAGACGTGAATACATGCACTCGTCGATGAAGGTCAGATTCTCAAGACGACAGATTATGAGGAGGTCGGTTTCTTATTTAGTCAGGTTCTGATTAGGTCAGACTTTTTTACCGTCAAAGACACGAATATTAACAAAGTCGCTTCCCGCCGTTTGTCGATACGCTTAGATCTTTTAAACGACGCAACGGATTTTGATGCGGTTTTCGCTATAATTTAAAGGATTTGACGACCTGAGTGTTTTAGTTGGTTAACATGCCGGTCGCCACGCAGAGGTCTCGGGTTCGATTCCCGGCCAAGCAGAAATTGAAATGATGAATTTTAATTTCTGTTACGGGTCTGGGTGTAGTGTGATAATAAGTATGTATTTAAAAAAATAGTTTATCAGTTATCTGACCCATACCACAGGCTTAGCTTACTTTGGGGCTAGATGGAGCTGTGTGAATATGTCCAAACAAATTAAAATTGGTTGATTTGGTTGGTTGAAGCTAGGCTGCAGAGCCTCGAACATCGGCGGAGGGTTGCGCGTCTGTCTTCTACAGGTTACATTTCGGAGAGTGTGCGAAGCAGCTGCACGGCCTCATTCCGCCGGCCCCTTTCCGCCATCCTTATGTCTTCCAGCTATTCGCACGAGCCGCTTTGGCTCGACCTTTATAATGCGTACGGCTAAGGAATGGAACGCGTTGCCTGCGAGTGTATTCCCTGATCAATATAATCTGGATGCCTTCAAGGCTAGAATGAATAGGCTGTTCCGAGACGGGCATGCTTCATCTTCGACCGCATCGTCACTTACCAACAGGTGAGATGGCGGTAAAATGATTGTCGTATATAAGAATTTAAAAAAAAATGGTTTTCCGAATGGTTTGTTTGTAATACATGCGTGTTATAATAGAGTAACCCCGAGAAACACATGTGAAGCCGGGGCAGGTCACTGGTTAATAATAAGGATAATATCCAACATCTGACTAAAAATATATCAAGCTCTGCCATATTTTTGAATTTTTAGAACTCTTTTCTTGCACTGGCAACAGCAACAGCATCAGTAGCTTTTTCTTGACACTCTTAACTGACCTGGGGCTCGAGTATGCTAATTTACTAATTTATTCACAATAGCAGCTCCACGACAGTTTTAATTGTAGCAGAATACCAAAAACGTGTCAAACTGCCATTGAGCTGCGATTGCATTCCAATTACAATTCAATCGCTTTTTAAATTAGCGGATTTGAGACCCTCTTTTATTCCTGGTCAGGCTTTACCTCAATAATACCCTTAATTTAAATCAAATGTAGAACAGATTTTATAAAATCTAAACGGGCAAATTCGTTGCATTTCGTAATCCCCTAAGCTACAACAGTGAGTGTCCGCTGCGGTTGCTACATTGTCTGTGACTGCCAGGCTAGGGGCTTATCCCCTGCTTTTAGGACGTTTGAATTACGTAGGAACACATTCTTGTTGATCAGCTGTATCTATATGACGATATCAATGACTGAAATAAGGTTTATAGTAATTAAAGTACTTTAGTACTATTTGAAATTTCGTTTTAACTAGGTACTTACCGTTGCACCTATTGTTGTTAAAATAACAAAGGTAAAAGAGGTATTTCATCATGTAGTAATAAACGATTTCTTAGGTCACTTAGGATTTCACATTTTCAATAAATTGTCAAAACTTGTTGGTTTAAATAGCCTTCCGTCACTCGCCCAATATAAACAGCACTTTCAGAGTTTAATTTGTGTTTATGAGCAATTTCCCTATCAATAAGTAATATGTGCTTGCATAAGTCTCTAGTGGTGTCCACGCGAAGATTCGAAAGAACGTTTCTCGCTCGTACGATTCGGATGTGGAATGAGCTCCCATCCACAGTGTTTCCTTTGGACTATGACATGGGGTCGTTCAAGAGGTATATTAGAGGTCTCCTTAGAGGCGGGCAACGCATTGGTAGCACCCCTGGTGATGCTGATGTCCATAGGTGGCGGTGACAATTTTTCATCAGGTGGCCCGAATGCCTGTTTTTCAGCCGGATAACATAACATAAAAGTAGTGTCACAAATTATGTGAATCTGCGTGGCTAGCACAAGTGTGATCGCGACATAGCTCACGCCGCGAGATAGTCTAGGTTTCTTGCTCTCAATACTCAGGATGAAAGGGTTTATATCGCGCCTGCTGCGCTCTCTGTCTCTGTCTACGCGACTGGTGCGGTGATCGCTCCCCTGTTTTTAGGTTGCGCGAATTTGGAATCAGCAACAGATTATGTCTGATTAAATATGTAAAACTGGACTGTTTTCACTTTGAAGCGGCACTGTTCGAGAGTGCTTGCGAGACCAGTAACGAAGGTTAAGCAACGCTTGCAGAGTCCGGGAGCAGGATGGGCGACCGTTTCGTACTTTGCGGCTAATCGAACTTCAGTACCGCAACGGGTTCGCCACTCATTTGGTGTGCCTCCAAATGCCGATGGCAAAGTGAGGTTGACCAAGGTCTTCCGCTGCGGACCCTGAGACTGGTTGAACAGCCGATTAACTCCCCGTAACGGTTATAGTAACGAGGAGCGTCGCTGGCCGAGCGGTTACAGTATCCGACTCGTAAGCCAGAGGTCCCGGGTTCGAATCCCGCTCCGGCCATGTACCAATGACTGTTTTCTGAGTTATGTACATTAGTTGAATACTAACCGATGCTCTTACGGTGAGGGAAAACATCGTGATGAAACCTGCACATTCAGGCGACTGAATGTGTAACCATGATCCAATCTGGTCAGGTTCCCCTGGTAGCAGGGTCATGGAGGTCAGATGGCAGTCGGACCCCGGGCTCTCGTGCGCGAGAGCACAACCGGGACATTAACGCCAAGATGATGATGATGAACGGTTATAGTAACGATATATAATAACATCATGCGAGTGTGTCAGTGCGATAATGATATGACGTAGAATTTGACTTAGACTAACTTTCAGTTTTGCAACTTTTCGTGGGCCGAAAGTGGGTTCAAGATACCCGTGGCGTGGATAATGAAATTTCGTCACGGTTAAATAGTTTACATAGCTACAGATCCAATCAATATTTACCGTTAGCCGCCGCGACGGGATTTATCGCTTGCAGAGAAGTTATTTATTGGACATTGATTAAATTGTCAGATAAGTCTAGGTACTATCTGGCACTAAGGTGGAAAACAAGCTTCATCTATTTATTTATGTATCTTAGTCCTCACAGTGACAATGCTCCTGCGGTTTTGCATTTTTGTTACCTGCATCCTAAATGTAAGAATCGTAGATGTTATGGGCGACAGTTACCACTTACCATCAGGTGGGCTGTCTGCTCGCTTTTCACTGAGTAGCATAAAAAATACATATTAGGTATAACAGGCAAGCCTACCTGATGGAAAGTGGTCACCGGCTCAAGGGCTACCTGATGGAAAGTGGTCACCGTGATCACAGTGGTAATGCCTATGGACATCAGCAACACCAGAGGTATCACGTATGCGTTGCCCACCTTTTTAGAGATCTCTAAATACCTCTTGAACGATCCCATGTCATAGTCCAAAGGAAACACTGGCTGGAAGCTCATTCCACTTCCGAATAGTACTAGCCAAAAACGCTCTTAAGAGCCTTCGTGTACACACCGACAGGGGGTCCTACGTAGTGAGTATGAGTACCCAGCCCACGGCGGGTGGTGCGATGGCGGAATTATGCTGTGTGGATGACCAGATCAAAAAGTTCCTTACAACATTTAATATAGAAGACACACAGGCAGCCAAAGTTGTAACAGCCAGTAGTTCTAACTTGCTTAATATTATAGGATCGTTTACAATTCGTATGGCGGGCCGCGAGGATTAAACAGGTCGGCAGTTTTTCCGGTCCAGCTTATCATTACCTTCTGCGTATGTGGCCGCGCCTGTGCTATATATGTATAGCAACTCGCGCTGCACACGTTCTAAAGTATAGCTTGGACCTTGACTCCAAGCTTTTTTGAAACCAATTTGTACTTTTCAGGTGACTCCGGAACGACACGTCAGCGGATATGTCGACATTGATGATCCTGATTCTTTTTGAGATGGATATTGTTACTGGGACATCCTCCTCCTGACAGATCTCCCCAGCTTCTTTTATATACAGCTACCTTTCTACACATCGGTTTTGGGTATCTACTTAGTACTCATGTAACCTGTCTATAAATAAAATATAATATCTCCGATTTGATCGTGAAATTTTCGTATAGATAGAGGTCCATAGACTCTGCCTACCCTTTCTGTGGGACAGAGGCGTGAGTTTTATGTACCTATGTTTGAAGCTATGTATTATGTTGTGTTCGTCTCAGTCTTTCCCGTCCAATGCAATACATACCTAGATAATTATTCACTCGTCAAACATTTAATAACTCCTGCCGCAGCCGGTTAAAAACTGCAAAAAGCAACACTAAAATTTAACCATATTTAAACGTAACATCAGCGGATCAAACGCTTTCCATAAACCGTGTTGCATAAATTATAAAGTGCCACAGTCAAACCGGTTCGTGAATAATTCCTGCAATTTTTGGTGAATGCAAATAAATGAATCCAAATGTCTACCGGTGGGTGCACAGGTCACCGCAAATCGCTGACCGCGCGCCTGCCTGTACTGTTTATGTTACGGTGTTTTGCAATAAATAAATGCTACACTCCAATCTGTCTGTACAAGGCAATAAATTAATGCATATAGGCTATTTTGGCTTCGTTTCTGTCGCACGCGTGTGAGTAAATGGGAAGCTTGTTTATTTTTTTATTTCGGCTAGTCAGTCATGGCTGTCTTGGAACAGCCTATTCACTCTAGCCTTGAAGGCGTCCAGATTATAATGATCACATCATTCCATTCCTTCGCCGTACGCATAGGTTAAACCAAAGCGCCGAAACTAGACTATGTACATTACTTTTTTTTATGCTACTCAGTGACAAGCGAGCAGACAGCCCACCTTATGGTCAATGGTAACTGTCGCCCATAAGATCTACGATTCTTATATTTAGGTTACAGGCAACAAAAATGCAAAACCTTAGATGCGTTGTCACTGTGATGACTAAGATGAAATGCCTCATGCTTGTAATTTTGCTGGCTACCTTATTCTTCAAACCGGAACACAACAATGCAAGCATTTTACCTATGTATTTAACGCCAGAAATGGATTTCCGTATTCTTTCTCAAGAGCTTTTACCACACCGCGTCGTCATTTATTAATGTTTCAAAATTCCCTCAACACTTACATTTTTCTCCACTCACCGTCTTGAAGGTTTCCTATCCAAGAATCGACGACTGCGTGGGTTCAAGTCGTTTGAACCGAACCTACTTATACTTTGAGATTTAAAATAAGAATAGGACGGATTGTCGACTAACTTTACTCGAATATATGTATACAAGATATAGTTGAGAAATAACATCACTAGTATCGGCGGTATGTTTATCATTGTCCTAACATGCCACCGATAGGGAAACAGGAAACTACTGATGAAAATACAGTGACGCCCCCTCACGGCCCTTGTTATTGGGTATCTTTTATTTTAATGCATGCTTTGTAATGTCGTTCCTTTGTGAAAAGTCATAGCTGTACAAATTCGTAACGGTAATCACCGTGACGTTATTTTCACATATCCCTACAGTACATTTTTTTCTTACTTGGCTTAAACAAATATGGTGTATCAATAAAATTTGATATTCACAGGGGTGAGAATCATTTTGTAAATGTGTAAATTCCTTCAGCGAATGAATGAAATGGGCAATACTAAATCGGTATTTTTTATATCGGTTTGCTTATAAATGTCAGTAAAGACTAGCCAGTTCAGGAGAATAACACAGTGTAAATGAAAAGACACAAGAAAACAAAATTGTTAGAAATTGAGGACCGTAAGTACTAAAGTTGTTCGAGTGAAGTTAGTCAACAGCTCGTCCTATTCTTATTTTAGTCGCATTGTATGTAACAGAGTTTTCTCCGGGTTTTCTATAGCCCTCCAAATAAGTTGCCGCGTGAAATCGGAACAATTTTGTTAGTGCTGTAAGTATTTTGTATGAATTCGACCAGTGTTTCGTGCGTAGGTAGCGCCGAGATCGGACTTGACGGATTATGGATATTTTGGATCTGTATTTTGCGGACATAGAACGGATGTAGTGCGTTAGCGCTCTATATTAGACGTGGCTATATTTTTATACAGCCTTTGTGAAGATCTCTGAAGGAGGCCGATGCCCAGCAGTGGGCGTCTATCTACTGATATGATGACTGCTCTGATGATGATGATGGATCTGTGTATCTGTGTCAGTCTGTGGCGTCGTAGCTCCCGAACGGATGGACCGATTTGAATGCGGTTTTCTCTACTTGATAGCCGGTTTAATCGATATAGTTATTGGCTTTGTTCCAAATCAGTTTAGTAGTTCAGAAAATATTTCACTACGTACATGTAAATTTAGTCGGGAGCTTTCCGACGTTTTCTATCGGTTAGGTGGCAAATCCACTAAATACACATACTTACCACTAAAGTGGCAAATCAAGTACTTATACCAGATTTATATTTGCGAAGTGTTAGCAAAGTAGGTCAGTACAGTGGTACCGATCTAGCAAAGCTGTCTCGCAAGTAGATCCAAATTGAATCGCTTTATATAATTTGTGGCAAGCCCTTGCGCGCCCGCTCAACCCCCTGCGCAGCACTTGACACTTGCCTTGACTACGAAGAGAATTTTGCGCAAATTTGCACGTATTTTTTGACAATGCTCGTCCATATCGATGGAGAAATTGCACTGGACTCGCTTAAGTGTAAACAGTCACCCACCACTGGCCACTGTCCTTGACTAATGTAAATTGGGGATTAGATCCTGCCTGATGGTAATAGCGGTTACCATAGCCTACCATACAAGCATATCTATAAAAGTCTTATAAACCTTTCGCTTAAATTACTCTATCTATTGTTGAAAACCGCATTAAAATCCGTTGCGTACTTTAAAAGATCTAAGCGTTCATAGATACAAAGGGACAGACGGAGGGAGACTTTGTTTTACACTGTGTATAGATTTGTGATCGGCCCCTTAAGGGAGGCCTATGTCCAACAGTGGACTACGCTGGGCTGATTTATTTATTTAACACTTTATGCACAACATAGTACAAAGGTGGACTACAACTACTGATGATGAATACAACTTCGAAGTTCGTTTGTACGCCTAAAAATTAAAGCAGTAATTATGCATACCGAGTGTCCCTAAAGACCTTTTTTGCGAATGGCTTGGAGCCGGGTTATTATGCCCGCAGGGCCTAATTAAAATAATTAATTATAGCCCACGCAAACTTTATCAGTAGGACTATTTACTATTTAATGTTAGCCTACCTATTAATTGCATAATTCCGTACCTATTCAATTATAAGTTGGGAATTTACATACAACTCCGTTTATTAGAAGGGCCAGATATAAATTCTGTAGTTTCTCCCCACGGTTTTCACCTGTTTGAAAGAATCTATTTTTTTAATAAATACCTACCTAATAAAATACAGCTTATGTTATGTGAAAGAATTATTGAAATAGGTTAAGTAGTTTTGAGCATACAAATAAAACATTTTTTCTTTACAATATATTAATTAGATAATAGACACAGTCGCTATTTCATAGCACGAGAATAGTTTTTTCTGAACCAATTTCGTTTTCACTGTTAAAGAATAAACACATCCTCCCTTGCGTAGCGCAGTCAGGTAATAAAGAGTTATTTATTACATTCAAAGTTTCAGTAGATATGTATATGTATAGCAATATATATACTTCAGTAGACATGTGTACCTACCTATTAAATATTTTGTGTCATTTATTATTAAACTACTGTTGTAGCTTAGGTCCGAAGTAGCAAAAATAAAAGGAGATGTCTGAAAATAGTTGTGGATAAACGTATGCGACGGAGTTGTGTCAGGACAGAGCAAAGTGGCGGTCCATTGCCTCTGCCTACCACACCTGTAGGACACAGGAGCTTTATATATGTGTGTATGTGTAGTTTTGAACCTGAATATTTAATTAATTAATTCAAGAGTAACTATGTAGCGTGCAGAAATTAGAGATCTACGCACCTGAAGAACACCACGGTGGTATTATTTTATGTTTTTGTCTCGACACGTGTTCACTATCAGTTGAATCGAAGCTTTGCAATGTTTTCCTGTGAGCACTTCTGGTAACCATCACCATATTCACTAAATCCTTATGATTACACTTATTGGAAACGTATATTAAGTAAGTACATATATCACAATATAGGAAGTTGACATTAAATTTCTTTGAATTGGAGATGCCAACTAGATTAAATAAATAATGAGATTTGGAAAATATGAACCTAACTTCCACAAAAATGTAACCTATTTTTTAATTTTGCTATTTGGCGCCCTTTTTCATTAATTAAAATAGTGAGTTTTGGTTTTTGCTGTGGTCAAAGGCAACGCGACCTACACAGCCTCGGTTTGACCTACATATTTACGAGCGAAATACGAATCGAAGAGAAACAAAATTAAGTGTAATAACTTCTATACAAAATGTTGATGTGAATTAATTGTTCGACGACTTTCATAGCGTTCTATTTTTGCTAAAACCAATCATAATACAGTTTTACAGTAATTGAGTCCACTTTCTTCCATTGACGCCGTATTATTAGAAATACTTGACCTTAGTCCCGTTGTTCGAGTTAAATGAGTTAATGATTTATTCCCGCATATTGAATCTTGAAATTCGAATTTCATGGGCGAGGTATTAAATGAAGCGATGGCCTTGAAGCGGAACAGTGTCTTTGCCATGATCGTGGCCGTTATAGTTTTTTTTGTTGTGTCGCGGGCGAGTGGCCAGGAGCAAGCGCTGAGCACGGCGCCGCCGCCGCATGCAGCGCTTTACCCTTTCATGGACCTGTTTTCTGGTCCTAGCTACTACCCGGAGCCCACGCGGAAGTCCTACTCCGACTCAGGATATTCGGGACATCACCAGGTATCCTGTCATAAAAGCGACACCCTCGGCTCCTTCGCAAGCATACTCGGCAGCGCTGCCAAAATAATGCTGGCCGCGGCTTTGATATTCTTCCTGAAGATGATGAGCGCAAAACTGATGCTGTTCCCGCTTAAGGTGATGCTGATGGCCAAATTAGGCTTGAAGACCATGCTGCTGTGGCCGATGATATCGAAGATTTTGAAGTACTTTAAGAAAAAAAAGAAAAAGGGGAAGTCGCGCGCTATATCGGACTGTTCTTTGCGGATTGCGTGCGTCATACAGAAGTCGTCCCGGTACGGCTGGAGCGGCAACCTCGGCGCCGCCGCCACTCTCGCGCTAATCGATGACATCGAGGAGGACAGCTCGTTCGCAAAGTTCCTATTGTCCGTTCTAGCCGGCGACAAAGTAGCCCACTGCATGTCCGTAGAGTGTACTTCCGGGGTCGACATAAGCTGACGAGTTTTACGTGATCCGAAGCGCAATGTAGGACACAGATGCAATGCAAAACGTTTGAATTTGTGGCTTACATATTTTGCGCGCACAACGCTGACGCCGCGATTCCGTGTTTCGTTTAAGTTTATAAATATGAGGGGCGTGATCCACTTACCTCCATTCCGCCGCGATGGATCGTAAATACTTGCTAGTGATGTTGTTCTGTGTGACGGCGCGCTGTGTGTGCGAGCCCGGCGACCCGGTGATGTACCTGCCGGCGCTGGAGCTGCGCACCTTGGACAATAACAGGGCTCTGGCTATGTATCCATTGTCGAATTCGGATTCCCTGGTCTCGGCTGGTCGATTCCCAATCGACCAGGCAAGTCAAGCGAGTCAAGTTGCGCCGCAAGTGGTGCCGATGTCGGCGCAAATGGCCCCGCCTGCGCGCCAGCCCTTATTCCATAACAACTTCCCTCACCCCGCGCAAGTTATGACCACGACGACACCGGCACCTCTTCCGATGACTACAGAACGGCATGACGAGACCAAGAGCCACCACAACTTTACCGTCACCGAGTTGCTGGACGCCTTGAATATGATGTCGGAGAACGGGGAAGAGCACGAGCAGTCGAGGGCCGCCGCGCGAGACGAGTACGGCCCCCGTCCTTATCCGCCGTACTCCCCCGCCGTTTCGCCGTTCCCGCCGTACCCGAAGCCGTCGTACGCGTACGCGGGACGACCACCGGCTTACGGGCCGCCGCCGGCGCCCGCCTACGCGCCGCCGGTGCCAGTGCCTGCTTACCACGAGCCGCCTGCATACGTGCCACCCGTAGCCGTGCACCACCACAAGGCCGCAGTGGTTGACTTACTAAAACCAGTCACGACCAAGGTAGCCGGCAAGATCAGTGGCCTCATCGGACTGGTGTTGGCTCTCCTCACGGGCTCCGGCGCCGACGGCATCGAGCTGAAAGGCTTCAAGGACATCGTGATCAACGGAATCGTCAAGCCTCTTCTGATAGCCAAAGGCGGCATCAAATCCTTGATCAGCAAACTGGCTATACCGGTGATATCCTTGCTGCTGATCAATCTGGAAGTGCTGATCACCATTTGGTGGCTCTGGGATGATTGTCCGGAACCCGTGCCCTACCCGAAAGGACCGCCGCCTTACAGCCCAGCCTACAACTCGTACAGATAAACGTGTCGTCCATTTAGCCCAGTTTATGTAAATAACGGTAGCGTTAACACTATTTATTTTGTAATTAATTAAGACTGAAGGCAATTTGTACATTATCTGATTTTTTTTTGTAATAAATTGCTTATTTTAATTTTGTGACTATGTACTTTATTTTAAATCCTTTCCGTTTATAGCATCCTAGATATGAACTCTATGTCAGCAGCAATACTCAAAGAAATTACTTTCTAGCGCAGAAAGAAATTACTATCTGACCCAATGACGGCGTCGCTGTTGTTGAATTTAGTATTGCCGTCTAATGACATTTCAATTGACGACACTTAGTTCCAGTTTTGCACTACAAATCAAAGTAAGTAAGTAATAACAAGATATTGGTACCTTTTTACTAAAATACCATGCTGCTATCAACTTACTTTCCCGTGTACCTAATTACTTATTGAAAACTGTTTGAGAATCCAAAGCCATATAGCGCTTTTCTTTTACTGTAGGTAAGCTAGGCGATTAGGCTGTATTAGCCAGTAGAATTTACAGTTACAATGTAACTTACCTAAACTAAATCCTACTAATATTATAAATGCGACAGTTTCTAAGGATGTTTGCATGTTAGTTACTTTAGACGTTAAAAAGCACTTGCGGATTTTAATGACATTAGACAGTAATGTAGCTTGAATTGCACGAATAACCACATAATGCACGAATTGTAGATGATATGGGCGACAGTTACCGCTTCCCATCAGGTGGCCTGCCTGGTCGTTTTGCCACTGCGTAGCATAAAAAAAAGTCACACATCCACTTCCCGGACTCTGCGAGTGTCGCATAACCTTGGTTATCGGTCTGGCAAGCACGCTACCAATGAAAAAACAAAACAAAGCAGCTAAAACCCTGGCCGAACGAGAATTGGAGAAAGAAAAAGAAATTATCGCGGCCATTATTTCGCGGGAAATGTTCGCGGGACTCATTTAACCAATTTTGCAGTCGTTCCTTATTTGATTGTAAAGCTGTGAGAATGTAATGGACGATTTGATGTAATTTGATAATTTAATATTGTTTTAACATTGGAAATGTATTTTCTAGGTTAGTTAGGTTAGGTAGTAGGTAGGATAGATAGGTTAAGTTTATATCTATGGTTTACTGTAGGTTAGGTTTCTTTTATTGCCTAGGTACACGGACGGACAATCAACCTGATGGAAAGTGGTCACCGTCGTCCAAGACGTGTGCTACCTAAGGGGAGCGGATCCAGCCTTTGAGGTACCTACCTATCTGATGTTTCACATCAACAGCCCACATCAGTGGAGGGCTTTGCCATAATCTCTACACTTGGCGGCGAGTTGGAGATCGCAGTGTTCAAAATACCTACAATAAAAGGAAATGCTGCTGCTATTTAATTTTTATATTTCATCATTTTTATCGCGAATTCCCGACGATAAAATATTTATGTTAAAAGTTGATTTATTTGAAGTGTCTGGGCAGAAACAGAGCTAGAACATCTAAAAAATTTTCATCTTGGCTTTAATAATACGGTTGTGCTCTGGCGCGTGTCAGATTTAATAAAAATCTTGCGTATTATTAATAAAAAAAAATTAAAAAAAAACATCTTGGCGTTAATGTCCCAGTTGTGCTCTCGAGAACGAGGGCACGGGGTCCGCCTTGACCATGATCCAGGATTTGGCAGATCAGGTAATTACAGTGGAGCGACTGCCATCTGACCTCCATGACCCTGCTACCAGGGGAACCTGACCAGATTGTATCATGGTTACACATCCAGTCGCCTGAATGTGCAGATTTCATCACGATGTTTTCCCTCACCGTAAGAGCATCGGTTAGTATTTAACTAATGTACATAACCCAGAAAACAGTCATTGGTACATGGCCGGAGCGGGATTCGAACCCGGGACCTCTGGCTTACGAGTCGGATCTGTAACCGCTCGGCCACCGACGCTCCTTTTACTTTGATAGAGACTAGAGACTTTTATTAATACAAACCTTTATTTTAGTCATTAAGCTTCAGAATAACAACTGAGTGTGAATAGATATCCAAAACCCTTAGCCGAATTAAATGAACAACTGAAAAGAAATTAACCAAGAGTAGAGAAAGCTTTTTGTAACAAATATGTCTCGAAATTGGAGACATGAATGTCATTTTAATTGATAATTATGCAGTTTGAACTTCATTTGATAAGTGCTTTCGGTAAAAAGTAAGATAACTTGATCAATAATTATAAAAAAAAAAAAAGTCGTATAATATCGGATATCAGCGGGTAGTATCGGACAGAATATATGAAAGGCAAAAAGAAATTACACTACTAAGGGTGAGAGTAATGAATACTTGCAAACGTGTTCACGAGGAGAGCTATTAGCATTAAAGGAGAACATAAAATATCCAACGTGGGGACTGTTTTGCTAAGTATCGGGTAGATTCGTCTGACAAAACGAGGAAATAAATCAAATTCACAATGGAGGTCGTCAGCTGGCCACAAACTGGTTCACCGCATGTCTAGAATGATATATTTTGCTTGTGCGTTCATAGATGGTGCTTATGTAGTGAAATAGAGGTGTTATCGACATTGTCCGATACTATACGCTGTCTAATACTACACGACTTTCCCTGATCTATATATGTCATGTAAGATATAGCTCAGAGGTAGTGCTAATTGTTCAAGGCATAGGCTGTGAAGTATTTAAGACTGGTCAAAAAGGAAAAGTAAGACCTGGTTAGTGGACCCCCTGGCATAAGCCAGGGACTGGCCGCTCAGACGATAATGAAGTATTAATTGTTGATGTAGGAGTTGCTATCCTAATTAAAATCAAACAAAATAAACACTAATTACCATGATGTACATTATAATAAGCAAAGCAATCCTTTATAAAATAAGATATTTATTTAGGACGCAGTTAAAACATTTAAACAACATTATAGCTGAATTAAATGAGATTTTATAAAATAAACAAAGTAACATAGATAAATGATATTTAGATTTCTAACCGAATGAAATCACACCATTACCGATCACATAATGAAATATTTATTCTTTAAAGATGAAACAGTGGTATTACGTAGGTATGATTCAAGATAAATTATAAATAAACTATTAAATACATACTAGCAATATACATAAAAGAATACAATGCAAGTTCGCACTTAACTTTGTGTCTTTTCCAGCCATTCGGCTGGGTTTAAATAACGGAAATCGGAAGCCGTTACATATTTCAACCGATGACACACATTCTTAGTAAATATGAAATTATTGTGCGATCATACGAACCAAAAACATCGAAATTGTTCTCAAAACTATTATTAATAATTATAGGATTCGTTCACTCTGTAGGTGCTTGTACCTACAACCTTCACCTGTTTTTCTTCTCAGCCAGCGTAAAGAGACACTGGTAAAAGTTTGTAATTCTATAAATGAATTCCTTATACATATAAGGAATTATTTAAGAGATTTAAAATTACGAATGACCGAGATGAATATACGAGAAGGGGCCAGCCTCTTCTTGGGTCAGCGTATAAGCCTCGCTATCCAGCGGGGCAACGCGGCCAGCCTTCTGGGCACCTTTCCAAATTCGGGGGACCTGGGTCAAATACTTTATCTGTAGGTTAGTAAGGGTTTTTAGGAAGCAAGGTTGTATTTTTTAAATTAAGTGTACCTATTGTATTACTTTGTTGTTCAATAAATGGAGTTAAAAACAACAATATTACAGTAGCTACGACAAAAGATTGATACTTTCCTCTGTATATTTTCCTTCCGTTCAATCCCCCATAGAGGGGTAATGCATTATTGATAGGGTAGCAATGGGCAAATCGGGCCCCGAAAGGCTCGGCCTAACAAGGTGAATCACGCACACGTGCACGCGTCCATTATGATACGACATTTACACTGAATAGCCCCGGCTGCCCTTTCCGCTACTTTACTACCGCCCAATTAAGGTGGAACTTATTTTTATGGCTATTTGATTCTTTTTAGGGATAAAACTACCCAATGGTAAAGAAGTGGTTATCGGTAGTAGAATTAGTCAAGCTAATTATCAAAAGTGAATAAGATTCAGTCTCTATTTTTTTGTGTGTTCATCGGTACGTAGAAAATGGCGTTGGACCTGATGGAAAACGGTTACCGCTGCTTACTGGACATTAGCAACACCAAGAGTATCACCTGAAACAGAGCTGGACACCGAACCAAAGCCAAGGCTCCCCCCCATGGAGCACTGCAGACCTTACTCACAGATAGGAACACAATACTATTTTAGATTAGTAATGATTGACTGCGGTATTCTTTAAGGTGGAGGCAGACGGGGGACAGTCAAATACTAGTTGACATTTTCTATGTGCAGTTTCGTTCTCTTCATCATATCAGCCAGAAGACGCCCACTGCTGGGCATAGGCCTTTCCCAGAGATCTCCAAAAAGGCCGGTCCTGTGGTTTTTGCATCCAGCTGGTACCTGCGATCCTTACCAGGTCGTCAGTCCACCTTGTGTAAGGCCTACCCACGCTGCGTTTTTCGGCACGTGGTCGCCACTCGAGAACTTTACTGCCCCATCGGCCATCTGTTCTTCGAGCTATGTGCCCTGCCCACTGCCACTTCAGTCTGGCAATCCTTAGAGCTATGTCGGTGACCTTGGTTCGCTTGCGGATCTCCTCATTTCTGATTCATCGCGCAAAGAGACTCCGAGCATAGCTCTTTCCATTGCCCTTTGGGTAATAGTGAGTTTTCTTATGATATTTCTTCGTTTTCTTAGTTACCGTCTATCCTATTCTAAAGATATGCAAATTTTCGTAAGCTTTGGAATCGACGCTGTAGCTGTGCGGTTCCAAGAGGTAGTAGCCAGAGAGTAGCGGTTCAAACCTCGCCCTGTACGTTTTTAATAATTTTTTTAGGGACGCAAAAAAAAAAAATTGGGTGGAGGTACCTAACCTACTTACCCAGTAGAGCGAAACCTATTCATACATGTGGGAGAACGTGTATAGGAATTTAACAAAGAAATATGAATAATAAATCTATGTATATTATTACCAATAACATAATAAATGGACAGCAACAGATGGAGAGGACATATTTTAGTAGTTTAAGCGATGTACTTAGATTTAGCAAAATACAGACAAATTGACAACCATTAATTGTTAATTCTATAGAAATTACAAAATAGAACATAGAAGTAATACGAGTTATACGGTTAAGCAAGATTACCTGAGGAAGACAGTTCAGAGCACTGGTGGTGCCGTGTCCGCAGTCGGACAACGTCTGACCTGTCGAAAGCGATGGCCGCTTTTAATTTAAGAACACTACCTTCATTTTATAAAAATGAAGATAAATACAATAATAATATTATTTCCCACATACAGGATATCCCGCTCTGGCATGTTCACTTAGGAATACAATATAATCGTGCAAATATTCTACGGTTACCATTTTCCATTTTTTAAAAAGAAAAGTCATAAAAATCTTATTACTTATCTACCCTATAAATTGCTTTATTGAGACGTTGCACTTAACCTTTCCCTCGCTGCAAGGTCAGGCGTCATCTGGGCCAACACGTTGTGAAAGCCTGAACCAATCTCGATTGCGTACGCACGGCCGGGCAATCGGTCCGTGATTAATTATGGGAAATAGAAATGAATCAACATTACACTTTATTAGCAAAGGGAAATATGCTAAACTAGCTTCCGCTCTCGACCACGCCCTCTTAAACTGGGCCTCAAGTCCGTTAATTTACTTGGATTGATTGAATTATTGAATTGGATCGCAATAGTAGCTCAGTATAGTTTTAAATGTAGTAGAATACCAAAAACATGTCAAACTGCCATTGAGGAGCTATTGCGAATCATTAGTAAATTAGCGGACTTAAGGCCCTGGAGAACATGCAATTTATTCCATGTTTGAAACGTTTCTTTTAGCCCCGGACGACAAAAGAGAAGGTGCTGTAAGATTGACATGTGTGACTATGTAACCTCCTAACATCCGTGCTAGTCCTTCTCTGACTACATTTAAAAGGAAATTAAAAGAGCATTATCTTTCTCTTTCTAATATACAGTTATAGTACGTATATATTTATTGTATTCATTATTATTTATAGTATTTGTGTATTATTAATTATAGTATTTAGTTTACTTGTGTGCACTTCCTATGCCTAAATGCTGACTTACGGTTTCTTTGACTCCAAGGTTTGCTGGTAGAAAACTCAACTGTTGAGTTAAGCTCGCCTTTGTACTTAAGTTACCTTCTGTTAATTTATATTTATTATTTTGTGTACAATAAAGAATAATAATAATAATAACAACATAACAACATAACATTAGCCGTGTGGTGTCCGGCAGAGTAGAATAGCACCAACCCCTTACACTCGTGGGTGTCGTACAAGGCGACTAATGTTTTCGAGGCAAAAGATAAAGAGTCTCCGTAGTCTGGAAAATGGGCAGCAGCATTTTCCATTGTTATATTTAAATACTGCGATCTCCAACCCGCCTGCCAAGCGTGGAGATTATGGCAATAACCTCCCCTTTCGTGGGAGAGGCCCAAAGTCCTGCAGTGGACTGTTACGGGCTGTGATGATGATGATGATGAATAATAATAATGTATTTGTGTATCTGTAAGTGGCATCGTAGTTTCCGAATGGAGGTTTTTCTATATAAAAGTAAGTTTAGTCGAGTAGGTTCTTAGCTTTTTTTAATTAAAATCGGTTCTGTAGTTAAGAAAATATTTGTGTATATATCAATTTTGTCGGTAGTTTACCGACTTTTTCTGTCGGTTAATTGCTAGCTTTAACAATTTGAAAATTGTTTTGAAAGAATGAGAAAACGAAGACTTACAATTAAAGACTTCAATATTTAAAAAAAAAACGAATCCGATGGAATCATTATGAAACAAAGTAGAGCCCAATTGAATGGAATATGTTATTGATGCATACCTCTACCTATCGAGTTTAAGTAGTGATGCATTAGTAGAGTGGAACAAGATCGTTACAGTTTACCGAACCGGGGGTCTCCGCGAAATGCAGGAGATGTTCATTGCTCTTCAATAATAATAATTTGACGCATTGAGACGGTGGTTGACTCGGTCTTTCTTTGACGCTACTCCCTGAATTGTTACAACCTACATTTTTTTTCTGTGCTTCAGGAGTAGTTTAGTTATGTATATTATTTTATTGACAAAATAGTTTGTGTGAAATGGGTTGTTGTCGGCAGTATACAATGTACTCAATTGGGAATAATGTAAGCACATTATTATTTTTTTTTTTTTTGTGTACTCATTTTTGTATTTTGTCATCATATTACTCTGTACTTTCTGTATTTGTTATCTTGTGTACAATAAACTGTTAAATAAATAAATAAATATTATTGCAGTGCAGTTTTACTTTTTTTACTTGCGAGAACCTGTAATTGGTTTGTTGGTTCTAAGATAATATTTATTAAGTTTTATATAGCTGTTGGTTCTCCAATCAATAAAGAACTACTATAGCATAAAAATGCACTCGTATTTTTTCTAATAACTTCATATTACAAATGTCAATTCCGGGCCGCGTCGTGCCAGCATGCATGGCCCCAATAAAACATGCACGGTTGGCATGACAAGTGCCAACCCACTAGGTATGAAGGTGGGTAATTATTAAATAATAAGCAAGTCTGCAAAAATACTTGCGAAACTCGTGGGACACGTTTTTTTTTTTTAATTAGGCAGGCATTTGACCGCCTATGGTAAGTGACGATGCGGCCGAAGATGGAGCATGCCCGTCTTGGAACAGCCTATTCACTCTAGCCTTGAAGGCATCCAGATTATATTGATCAGGGAACACACTCGCAGGCAACGTGTTCCACTCTACTATCTACTAACTATAAAAGTCGAGCCAAAGCGGCTCGTGCGGATACCTGGAATATCCACGACATAAGGATGAAGCCCTCGTCCGGATCGCGTCTCCCGATGGCGGAAAAGGGGCCAGAGGAATGAGGTCGTGCATGTTTCTTTAGTTTAGTTAGAGTTAGGTATTGGGAGCATCGGTGACCGAGCGGTTACAGTATCCGACTCGTAAGCAAAAGGTACCGGGTCCAAATTCCGCTGCGGCCATGTACCAATTACTCTTTTCTGAGCTATGTACATTAGTTGAATACTAACCTATGCTCTTACGGTGAGGGAAAACATCGTGATGAGACCTGCCCATTCAGGCGACTGAATGTGAAAACCATGAACCACATTGGTCAGGTTCCCCTGGTAGCAGGGCCATGAAGGTGAGATGGCAGTCGCTCTACTGTAATTACTTGTACTGCCAAATCCTGGATCATGGTCAAGGAACACCCCGGGCCCTCGAGCAAAAAGCACAACCGGGAGATTACCGAGAAGATGATTATTATTTTTATACAAAAGAAAGAGTTTATTTTATAGTAAGATCTATATGTATTAGTTACGAAAATAATATTATTATGCTAGTTACTCCCATCACTCCTGAAGTGTTCCGAACTGTTACCTCGTATTATGTAGACCAATATGGAGTTTCGATACTGTTTGCGTTGTAGTTGTTTTTAGCAAGTTGCGTGAGCTGGTTTGAAACTTTTTAATCAATGACTTGTTATCCTATTGTTTAAAATTTTATCAAAGTTTTCCTATTCTAAAAATCACTGTCCAGGGAACAGTGATCTTTCGAACATGTCCGTCATATAATATACAAGGTCGCTGAGTAAACCAAGATTTCAAAAAACGTTAAACTTGTAAACTGAAACAGTTCCTTTAATTTCTTTTTCAACTGTATAAATCGACTCGTTCTTAAATAATTGTTGTAATAATAGAACTATCGTCTGAAGAAGATACATCTTTTATAATTTGTTCTTTAAGGTAGGATATGGAAATTATTGTGAAAACGCGGAAAGGCTCGAGGTACTAAGATCGCGCGTTATATCGCACCTACTTGGCGCAACGTAAGGATTAGATCGGCGTCTTAGGAGTCTTTAAGTTATCTTTTTCAGTCGCCTCCCAGCAATGTTTTAGGCCCCAATGAAGACTGCCACCGAATTGCCACCATTGCCACCTTGCCGTCGGGGCTCGGAAGGCCCACGGTAATGAAATGAAATCAAATGCGTTTATTCAGTTAAGGTTTTCACAAACACTTACGAACGTCATACAATACATATAATAAGAATGAATTCTAGGCACCATTAGCGGCACTCAGCGCGGTTCGGGGACACTACGCCTTACAACAACGTATCAAAACTCGGTCTACAGCGCCAACGCTGCTCACTAGCCTCACCCGGTGGGCTTGACCGCTCCGAGGAAGGCAAAATGTGCAGGTAGCCAACCCCAAGACCAGGGCCCCAGTAAAATAAATAAAAATAAAATAATAAATATCCATGGACAAATTCATACAGCGCCACCTAGCCCCAAACTAAGCAAAGCTTGTACTATGGGTTATGGTTGGGTATGGGTCAGTGGTCATGTATGCTCTCTTGCGCGAGGACCCGGGGTCCGCCTTCACCATGATACAGGGTTTGGTAGAACGGGTAATTACAGTGGAGCGACTGCCATCGGCCGTGTGGTGTCCGGCAGAGTAGAATAGCACCAACCCCTTACACTCGTGGGTGTCGTACAAGGCGACTAATGTTATCGAGGCAAAAGATAAAGAGTCTTCGTAGTCTGGAAAATGGGCAGCAGCATTTTCCATTATTATATTTAAACACTGCGATCTCCCGCCTGCCACGCGTGGAGATTATGGCAATAACCTCCCCTTTCATGGGAGAGGCCCTTAGTCCTGCAGTGGACTGTTACGGGCTGTGATGATGATGATGATGATGATGACTGCCATCTGACCAGTTCACAGTGGAACCTGACCAGATTGGATCATGGTTACACATTTAGTTGCGTGAATGTGCAGGTTTCATCACGATGTATTTCCTCACTGTAAGAGCATCGGTTAGCATTCAACTAATGTACATAACTCAGAAAAGAATATAACAAAGTCATTGGTAAATGGTAGCACTGGGATTCGAACCAGGCACCTCGGCACAGGGACGACTTTTTTCCTTACTTAGGTAGGTACCTAAGTATATAGCTAGACCTCACTACATCGTAAACTATGTATTACGTCCAGTGGTGTTACGATAAAAACTGTTGAGGATACAGAGAGGATTTAATAAAAATAATGTTTATGTTATGACAAAACACTCAAACATCGTTATTAGGTAATTGAAAAAGTATTCAGATGAAAACAAAGCATGCCACTGATAGCAGTTTTCGTAATTTTGAATTTGTGCGAGAAGTAAGGTGTGACGTGACGCGAGTCGTATGGCGCCCTCAATAACGAATAGCTGCGAGGTCAACTTTCACTCGTATTTAGGTAGGGCACACAGACGTAATATTATATAGGTGCTCCGAAACGCCTAAACACATACAATTATCAATTTACAATTCCGAATCGGCGAAGTCTCCTAGTCACCTAATTCAACAATACGAAACGAAATTAGGGGTTTATGTGTTGAGGACCGAGAGAATGAAAGCAACGTGGAGCGTGTGCTTCGGACAGTTTCGCAATGGGGTGTTTGTGTCGGCGGAGGGTGCGCCGCGAAGGCAGCGGCGGGCGGCGCGCCGCTCGATACGCGCAGCGGCGTGAAGTCCGCCGGCAGCACTCCGCCCGCGACCGCCGCGACCGCGCCACCGCCGCGCACCCCGACCGCTGGCCACGGCCCGACGCGCGCGACCACCGCCGACACACGCAGTGATACCCTTCGTGCCCGAGCGAAGCCGTTCAGTGAAACTAAACCTGTGCCCCGTTCTTGTGAAAACAAACAGCGCAAATATTGACGCAAGCGCGCCCTCGTGAACATGACGACGGCGGCCATCTTGGCCGTGGACGCACTCTCGCCTCGCCCCAGCCTCGAGGGCTGACCGGGGACCGGAGCCTGGAGAGTCGAAAGAGCAGGAATGCGCGACGCGGCCCTCAGGAGGCCGGGCCGCGCGCTGTGAGCGGCGCGCCGTATCGATCGCGGGCGCCATGGCGCGCGAGTGAATGCGGACATCTCGAGCGCGCCGCAGCCCCCGCACGCGAGCGGAGCGCCCGCCCCTCGAGCCGTCGGTCACCGCGGGACCGCGGGACCGGCATGTGAGGCCGCGCCGGGCCGGGCCGGGGGCGCGCGGGCGGCGGCGGCTGACCGCGCGCCATGGGCGAGGAGTACGCGCGCTCGCCCTGCGAGCGGTTCCCGGCGGCGGGCGCGTTCAGCGTGGCGCCGCCGGAGCGGCTCAGCCCGCCGCCGCCCGCGCCGCTGCCGGACCGGTTCGCGGCGTCCCCGCGGCGCGCGGGCGGGAGCGCCGCGGGCCGGCGGCCGGGGGCGGAGGCGGAGCGCGCGCGCCGGCCGCGCTACGTGCCGCCGGCGGCGCACGTGCCGGTGGAGCGCTACGTGCCGCGGCCGCCTGCGCCGCTGCGCCAGCCGCCGCCGCCGCCGGTGTACTGCCCGCTGGCGTGCCGCGCGCCGCCGCCGGGCGCGCGCAAGTGCTGCGGGCCCGCGTGCCGCGAGGAGCTGGCCGCGTCGCCGCCGCCGCCGCGCTACGTGGAGTACGTGGGAGCGGCGGCGGCGCGCCGGCTGGCCTGCACGCCACCGCCGCCGCCGCCGCCCGCGCTGCAGCTGCCCTGCGAGCCACAGGAGCCGCCGTGCTGCGTGCAGGCGCGCCGCCGCCCGCAGCCGCCGCATGATTGGTGAGTACCAACGAGTACCAACAGTGCGGTCTCTTTACGAAACACTCTACCAATCTCTCTACAATTGTTTTTCTTTCATACGCATCGTTTACTTCAAGAAGATGTGAAGTTTATCGATCAACATTCCTCTAAAAGCTTACACGTTAGAAAAGTCCACATAATATACCCACCTACTTACATGTTCGATCAATCTACAGCCCTAGCTAGCGTACACGGACAGGTAAGCGGCGACCGGTAGGGGTACGTTACACGTAGCGGGGCTCGAAAGGGTTTTTAATGATTTACGATGACGGCGGATGCTGGGGTAGGTAATAATTGGTTGATATTTCGCGAGTGGGGCGCGGGGCGGGATTGATAACGTGTGATTGATGGCGGTTCAGGCTAACGATCGACGCGTCGCGCACGACCAAAAACAAACCGATTCCATCGAGGCGAGATGCGCGAGGGGCCCGATCCCGCGATTCTATAGCCATATTTGCCGCTAACTCTTTTACTCCACTACTAAACACCTGAAATTCGATGTTATTCCTTTTCAAACGAAGTTTCTAGAACGGTAGACGCCAGCGGTAAGTTTCCTCTCATTACTCATCCGCCCAAGCAATTAACTTTATTCCACCAAACGCGAGATACATTACCTGCTCTGCTACCATTCACTTTATGACGTAATGAATGATGCATGTAAAACCGCAACGTTATTGCCTAAGAAACGACGACAGTAATAGGAAAACGTCAGAATTCACTCAAAATTATATCTCGCTTGAGACTTGTGCGGTACTTAACTGAACTAGGATACCCTATACGTCGCTCCATCGAGTTTCCGAGTTAAACTTGGTGCCGACCGACGATTTTAACTTCGCTGAATACAGTCGAGTAGTGTCGGAGTTAGTAGTCGCTAGACGCCATTTTCATATGATTTCGGGAGCCAAATGTATTGTGGCAGTTATAGAATTTATTTCTCCGTACGCCAACTGAAAAGCGGGGAAACTTGGCAGCGCTCGTGCTGGCTTTGTTTCAGTATATTGCGTCGACAATTTCCGAGAGCTGCTTGTGTTTTATACGTTCCGGTGTACGGTGTCGACCTGTCGCCTGGCCGGTCGACAACCTTTATTTGACAAATTGAACCTTCGTTGCGTATAACGAGACGTGTGCCGTCGACATTTTGCACACCCACCCGAATCCCTGTGCCGTGGAAATATCGCTGTTAATGATGCTGTGTGATTTGGAAGGCATCACAGCCCACGTTTGTGTATTGGCGCGATAATGATTGGGTGAATTTTATTGCAATTCACAATTTTTTATTTCGCTATCTTATCGTACATCTTCAATGATATTGGGATGACATCATTAAATCAACTTTCGCATAAGAATGTATATACTCTGCATTTATATGTTAGCTAATATCAAGATTAGGTTAATTAGGACATGGACATGGACCATGATATAGCATTTGACAGAGCATGGAATTACAGTAGAGCGACTGGCATCTGACCTCCGTGACCCTGTTAACAGAGGCCTGATTGTTTTTATGCCATACGGCAGACAAACAGGTATACCTGGAATAGTAGAATATGGAAAGTGGTCACATCAGCAACACAAGGGGAGTTACTTCTTGAACGATCTCATGACATAGTCCAAAGCAAACAATGTTGCTGGGAGCTCATTCCACATCCGATTGTATCATAGCACTGATTCGATCATGGTTACACATTCAGTCGCCTGAATCCTATTGAATACCTGACTACATAAAAATACACTTAAAAACCACTGCATGCACTGGTTAATTAGATGCTGTCTTCCACTGAGAGCCTTCCATATGTTGCACTGAAGTATGTTTATGGACAATATGCCACTGTGTAGTAGTGGAAAACCGTCCTAATACCACCTTTATCTCTGTATCATTGGATTGTAGTGATAAGATTGTGAGTTATATCAGTTGTAACCTAGAAACGAATACACATTATCGTCTGTAACGGCATTTAACTGCCGACTAGGAGCATTTCTAAAATAAACTTGACATTAAAAAATTAACATGGAGTGTGTGAAGTGCTATGTTTGTGAATGTAAGTGGGTATGTGAGTGATATTAAAAGGAGACAGGATAGTTGGCGTCATGGATAAAAACAAGTAAGTCAATAATCGGTCATGCCTGCCCTAGCCTTAAGAATTGTTTAGTAAAATCGATCAGCGACAGCCATATTCATCATCATCCTGGCGTCATGTCCCGGTTTCGCCCCCGCACAGCACGCGAGGGCCCAGGGTCCGCCTTCCTGCTATTCCTGGCCCACCTCGCTCGGTCTTCGGCATCTCTCGTGGTGAGCTTATTGGCACGCATATCGTTCTTGACTACGTCAAGCCATCGCTTCTTGGGCCGGCCTCTCCTTCGACAAGACAGCTTCTCAGCGACAGCCATATTAAATGGAACAAAAGAGAAATAAAAATTACCGTACAATAAAATATAAAAAAGCAAAGGAAATGATGAGAAGGTTATTTTTCAGGCTCTTTGTTCATTTGTGGATGACAATATTGATTACTGACTTATACATTGATTTTTTATTACCCAGTCGAAAAAAGTTAAACAATGTACAATATTGTAAACTAAGTTAATGTTTAAACCTAGACTTTAACAAAATACTTATAGGCTTAAAGGACTTGTATCCAGGATTTTTCCTTGACCCTAACCAATTTGTTTATTGTCCATCAAATACTTATAAGTTGGTAGTAGTACCGGATTCGAAACCCAGTGCTGCCATGTACCAATGACTCTTTCCTAAGTTATGTACATTACTTGAATACTAACCGATATTTTTACGGTGAGGGAAAACATCGTGACGAAACCTTCACATTCAGGCGACTGAATGTGTAACTTCCCAATGGGGTGACATCATCAAATCAACTTTCGTATAAAAATGTATACAATCTGGATATGTTCATCAAGAATAAATTTACATTAGTTGTGTACTAACCAATACTCTTACGGTAAGGAAAAACATCGTGATGAAACTGCATATTCAGGCGACTGAATGTGTGACCATTATCCAATCTGGTCAGATTCTCCCGTTAACAGGGTCACGGAGGTCAGATGGCAGTCGCTCGATTGTAATTACCTGATCTGCCAAATCCTGGATCATGGTCAAGGCGGACCCCGGGCCTTGAAAGTCGGGAGTCAAGTTTATTTTAAACGACATGTAGAGCCAAGACTATGTATATGTCAGAATCTTTGCATGTAGTCTATTTATGGAATGAAGCCAAAATAGTAGCCTTTTGTTTATGGTACAATTTATCGATAATCTCGACACTTTCAAGGCCAAAGTGTGACTCTATGCTGCCTAGTATTAATAAATTGAAGTTGGTAGCAACATTTATTTATAGAGACGTATGTTGTTGCTGCATATAAATTTCTATGTTTTCTCAAGTTTTCTAAATATTATGCTTAATGTGGGGTGATCCGTGTGTGAATGTAAGAATGAATTCGAAAGTATTCTGTAAGTACCATACAGTATAAAATTGGTTCTAAATTTGTGTGTACATTATATTATATCGATACCTGCATAAGTATCTACCCATGTTTATAAATTAATTAGATTAAATAGTTTACAGTAATGTTACAATTTCTGTAAATATAAATAAATAAATAGGTTATTTGTTGTACAGTGGTCGCCATTTTATGCTATGGTAGGTCCCGGGTCCTAATTCCAGATAGTACTGGGCTTATCTTTATCAAAACCGGGATATTAACACAAGATGATTATTTTTATTGATTACTAGCCGTTCTCAGGGGATATACCCGCGAGCAGATCAGATCTTTGTAAATAATCAACTTTCTCTGGGAAACATGTTATTCTCCCGGGATAAAAGCCAGAAACATATTATTTCCCCGGGATATAAAGTAGTCTATGTTACTCAGTGATAATGTTGTTTTCTATTAGTGAATGAATCTTTTAAATCAGTGGAGCGGTTTTTATTTTGCTTATTACAAACAAAAATACAAATCTTTTCCCTATACAATATTAGCATTGTACAAGCACTTGAGTGCCGGTACAATAATTTGACTTAAAATTTTATAGAACAGGAAAGTTGGGACTAACTTGAGATATCACTTTTATTTTATAATGTACCTATGTATGCACACTTCATGATTGACGAACGTAAACCAAATAGATAATATATTATTTATTTAACAGTTTATTGTGCACAGGAAATACATAGGTACCTACACGATATGACAAAGTAATAAATGCCACAACAGGCGCTGCTTATTTCTAAAATAAACCTGCTGGAAGTGCAGGATGTGATAGCAAATAACAAATAAAGCTAACTCGGGCGAAATAACAATACAAATATAGATATTATATATTCATTCAACAAGAATCTACAGTACATTACATTTTACGTCAGCAAAGAACAAGTACAAACAGCCCAGTAACAGGATTCAAACCATGTTTTTATCAGCAATAATCACACAATTTTATTATCTAAGCTAATCTAAGTTCTCATGAAACTGTCGATAACGATGTTACAGGTTACAGTGACCTCAGTCACGTTCTAAAAGGGAGCGTCAGCAAAACGCCCTTATTCGCTGACGCTACTTTGTTTTAGGTAAAAGAGCCCATTAGGCCCACCGAGGGCTTCCATAAAAATGCTCCTTAAAATATTATTTATTTCACTCCTTCCCGTTAGGCATTACTTGTGAAAGTTTAATGTGGTATTTTCTTTTTTTTATCCAATTTATAGCTAACGTCGGTGTTACTGGGAGGAAATTAGATTCCCGAATGGTCGGGCAGGGTGGGGGAAAAAATGGCCGCTGTATTCGTTCGTTCTTTCTTGTATTTGTTTAAGAGTCAACTTTGCGTCGGGAAAGTCCACTGTTGGACTAAGCTACCGCAATAGTCCACGGATCTGTCGTTATAAACCTCGGAGTTAGCGTCACGAATTTTATTTTATTATTAATTTTAATGACATAAATAAATAATATTTTTAAAGGCATTTTATTTTGATGGGCTAATTTGAATGATTTATTATTTAGGTGCATTACAATGAACATTAAAATATTTGAATTGTTGTATTATTTATTCAAGGATAACATGCAATGAGTAACCTAACTTTTTGAACAGAACAGTTGCGTAATTCATTCAAATTAACAAATTAGCCTAATTTGTATTGATATATAAGGAATTCGCTTTTTTATTTTATACCGGGAACTGAAACTGCTGTTATTCTTTATCAATTGATATTTAATAGTTACTGAATTTTTTATGTTGATTGGCTGACATTTAATTGTTTAAATTTAAAATGACATTGATTGAATTTCTAATTTCTCAAAATTAATTTAGTGTTTAATATTTAGTATGCCAAGGGGCACAATATGAAGCAGCTACTAATAACGACATTACCACCTACATGTTCAATATGATGACTAAATAAATAATTTGATATTTGAGCGTCTCGGTGTCTCTATGACTGGGCGGACTCGTAAGCGAGAGGTATCGAGTTCGATCCCCACTGCCGTCATTTACCAATTACCAATGCTAACCGATGCTCTTACAGCAAGAGAATTTTCGGCGAAATTCAGGCGACTGAATGTTTAACCATGATCCAATCTGGTCATGCTCCCCCTTTAACAGGGTCACGGGGGCAGATTGCAGTCGTTCTACTGTAATTACCTGATCTGCCAAATCCTAGATCATGTTCACGGCGGACACTGGGTCCTCGCACGCGAGACCACAACTTCGACATTAACGCCAAGATGTTCCCCATAAAAATATATTTACACATTTTAGAGGCACGTTCCGGGTTTCCTACCGCGTACCTTTGTTGTACCGCAGTTGCATGCATCATGGTCATGGTACGCGGTAGGAAACCTGGAAAATACCTTTAAAATGTATGGTAATAACTGCGATAGTTTAAAACATTATGTTAATATATATTTAGTCCAAAACATACTAACTTCGTAATTGGTTCTCTTCATTATGCTGACGCAACGCTCGATCGAACTCTGCCCCACTTCTGGACGTTAATTTCGTTCGAAATCATTTATTCAAGTTCACGGAAATACGTACCAGTATTTAACTTCGTCATCTGTGTTATAAAATATAGGCTATTATTGTTTTTAGTACGTAATAGGTACCTAATGTGTTCGTGTTCTTTGTTAGTGAATATCATATGGGCTCTGATTGTGTTTGTACCTTAAATGAGTATGTATAACGACACGCCTTTTTCACCCCCGATACAAATAATTATGAAAATTTATTTTTTATTTTTTCGTGTTTCCATTTGCTTATCGTAACATCCGGTCGCCACGCGGAGGTCTCGGGTTTAATACCCAGCTGAACTAATCGGGTCCAGTATTTAGGAAAATATTTGTGTATATATGTAGACTTTATCGGGGGATTTCCGATAGCTGTCGGATTGTATAGCTGATTGACAATCTCCAGGATCTGAACCACCGCTGTAAAGTGACATATTTGCAAATTTTTTATGCTTTTTATCTATACGATACAAGTAAATAATTTTACGTTTAGGTACATCGTGTTACTCTGACCTACTAACCGTTTATGAGTAATGTATATTTGTAATCAAAGCAAAATTAATTCTTGACCTATAGTAAATGTATTAGTAGTAGCTAACCAACTGAAATGTTATGTATAGGTACATTAAGTACATATTATGTAATTAAATTTTTATTGATAAATAAATTTATGATAATTAAAATTATCTTATCTCTATCGATATTTCTAAAGTCTACACTTTGTGGAATGCGTGATGGAGATACACAGTTAGTTTCCAGGTGTCCATGTTCGGGGCTTCAGGTGTAGGTCAGCGTACCATTTCTATGTTGTTGACATTCCACTTATCTGCATGCATCGTTTTTTTCTATAATTTTCTGATGTCAGCAAGGGAATGGAACGTTTTCCCTGAACGCTACCACTTAGGTCTCTTTAAGACAAGAGTATTCATATAATAGGCATTTCATACACAGATATGCTTCACAGATGACATTGCAGTCAAATACCTGACTATTAACTATAAAAAACTGATCCTGAAACAGGATCGTAGTAAGTTCCTGATAAACCGCTAATGTATGTAACTATCGACCCGCCCCGACTTCGCACGGGTAGTATGAATCCCTCTGTCTATGCATTGAAATCGACCAAACCGCATGAAAATCCGTTTAGTAATTTTTGAGTTTGAGTCGAGAACAGACAGACGCGGCGTCGGACTTCGTTTTATAATTTTTAGTGATAGTGATGATGCTGTATCCTTTTGTTATCAAACATTGAAGAGTAATCTGAAACTAAACAAAACATAGATAAAGGTTGGCCTTGACAATGAGGATGGAGCAGAGTCATCCAATATCTCGTTACTGAGCCAAATGAGCTCATACTGCTCATAGTATTAGATCTAGTAAAAATATACAAGGTCTAATAATTTACTTGACATTTTGATTATGATTTAATTTTTAC
This sequence comes from Blastobasis adustella, assembly GCA_907269095.1. NCBI lineage: Eukaryota > Metazoa > Arthropoda > Insecta > Lepidoptera > Blastobasidae > Blastobasis > Blastobasis adustella. The sequence goes on from OU026120.1 coordinate 1,643,986, forward strand.
TAGTTGTGACTTTTTTATAATTGATTGAATCTTTATAGAAAATGTACAATTTGACAATATTTTTAGCGATATTTAAATTTGAAATTTCATTGTTTAATATTTGTTGGAAATATTAATTATGATTTTTAAATATAATATTTGTATGCTCTCTTGGGGATAAAGTAGAGGACAACTCAATATGACAACTTACGTATTACTTATTTTTGCAAATAAAACGAATTGAATTGGATTGGATTGAATAAACATACACGTTGACTTTAAATTAATTGTTGAAACCAAGAAAAATCTTTTATTATGCCACCAATTTTGAAATTACGAAAAGAGAATCATACATTTCTTCGTCTTTTCATACAAAATTTAAAACGGATTCTGCCAAACTGTATGAAACAGGTGATTGTTTTTCCGATTTCAAATTTCGAAATGTAATAAAAGTTGTTTATTATCACGAATACATGCGTACCTCTAGGTATATCAAGAATAAATTAAAACATGATTTCTGTAGTTTTCGATATGATATGGGTCGCAATTTGTTTTCATACAAAAAAGTACAATCCATCGGAGGCCGCCAATGTTTTGAATACTAATAAAAATTTGCATAATAGATAATGAAGTTCAAGCTAAATAAATTAAAACCAATTTTATTTTTGTACGCAAAATGTTAAACGCTGTCATGACCTTTGGTACGTGAATTGGCCAGTGGGTCGTTCGTGTCGGATATATTACGCGTAGAAAAACCTTTCGTAAGGACTTTCTTGCGTCATTGGTATATCGTCACTTTTTCTAATCAGTTGTATTCGTATTCGTTCGTGGACAATATTCGTGGACAAATTCACACAGCGCCATCTAGCCCCAAACTAAGCAAAGCTTGTGCTATGGGTACTAGATAACTGATAAACTACTTAAATATTTTTAAATACATACTTATTATACATAGAACACCCAGACCCGTAACAGAAATTAAAATTCATCATTATACATTATAACAATGTATAAATATTATAATCAAATTAAATTACGTACAAGTTTCTATCTGACTTGGGTCCTTTAAATGATGTAATTCGATCGATGATCTTGGCGTTAATGTCCCGGTTGTGCTCTCGCGCAAGAGGGCCCAGGGTCCGCTTTGACCATGATCCAGGATTTGCCAGATCAAATAATGGAGGGACAATCATCTGACCTCAGTGACCCTGTTACCAGGGGAACCTGACCAGATTGGATCATGGTTACACATTCAGCCTCCTGAATGTGTAGGTTTCATCACGATGTTTTCCCTCACCGTAAGAGCATCGGTTAGTGTTCAACTAATGTACATAACTCAGAAAAAAGTCATTGGTACATGACCGCAGAGGGATTCGAACGCGGTACCTCTCGCTTACGAGTCGGATACCTTAACAACTCGGTCACCGACGCTCCTTAAAGTCAGATGTATTACATAATATTATAACCATGGATAAATATGATCAAACTAAATTACGTCTATGATTCTATCCGACTTAGATCCTTTAAAAGCTGTATGTACCTACCTATAATTTAAAATATCATCCCATCGCGTTAACTAAATGAAATAAGTACAATTTGCCATATCTTATAAGGACAGACGTACCACAAACTACGGACAGACGAACCCCCATTCATTTAGGGATCGAAGCGGCGCCAGGCCATGAAATTTGCGAACAACAAAAACGAAAACAAAATGGCGGCCAAGTAAATTACAGTAAGTGAGGCCAGGTGTGTGATTTATTGATACTTAGCCGGAACGAGCCAAATAGCGAATACGGAAGATAGATGGGTTACTTTCAGTTTTTCTGTAACTAACTTACAGGTAGGTATCTGTAAAATACGCGGATCTAGCCAAGGAGCATTGCATTTTAGAAATTGTCGGTAGATTAAAAAGGAAAATGAATGGGAGTTGATTTTGTAGTTTGAATGGGTTTTTTAGGAACAATGGTTTTTAATTAAATAAATAAATAAATATGCTTAGACAATTCACACAGCGCGATCTAGCCTCAAAGTAAGCATAGCTTGTGTTATGGGTGCTAGTAAACTGCACTGATAAACTAGTACTTTTAAATACATACTTATTATACCTAATATTGTAACACCCAAACCCGTAACAGAAACTAAAATTCATTATTTCGACGACCTGAGTGGTTCAATGGTCAACAACGGTCTGCTACGCAAGAGGTCCCGGGTTCGATTCCCGGCCGGGCAGAAATTGAAATGATGAATTTTAATTTCGGTTACGGGTCTGGGTGTTCTATGTATGATAAGTATGTATTTAAAAAAAAAAGTATTTAAGTAGTATATCAGTTATCTAGCACCCATAGTACAAGCTTTGCTTAGTTTGGGGCTAGATGGCGCTGTGTGAATTTGTCCAAGAATATTTATTTATTTATTATTATTAATTTCTACTAGGCCGGGAATCGAACCCGGGACCTCTGCGTGGCATAATAGCCAACTGAACCACTAATAGTAATGAAGTAAAGAGGGTATTGAGGGTAAATATCGCAGGTACCATCTATTTGTGGAAGGCACAAGACCGGCCTTTGTGGAGATCTTTGTAAGAGGCCTATGCCCAGCAGTGGGCGTCTTCCGTCTGATATGATAAATAATAGTTACAACCAACTGGCTTAAAGCCCCGTCTCTATATTTATATTTTGCTGCGCGATTCGGGGGAATACTTTTTCCTATGTCGTGGATCTTCCAGCTATGCGAACGAGCCGCTTTGACTCAACGTTTATAATACCGGCTAAGGAATGGAACATGTTGCTTGCGAGTGTTCCCTGATCATTATGATCTGTACGCCTTCAACGCTTGAGTGAATAGGCCGCATCGTTACTCATCACCAGGTGGGATGGCGGTCAAATGCCTGGCTAGTCTAGCCTAATAATAAATAATTACACATACATTATACAAGATTGATACGCTACCAAGGACCGATACCTAAGCATTATATTGTTATGCTTATTTAAACAAAACAAACAACAATATAATCGACCTTAAGGTCGTGAGTGCACGTACACGATACACTTTTGTAACTTTAAGCAATATTATTACATCTGGCTTAGCAATAAATTTATTTTGTTAGCTGACACTGCTTAGTATGTAGATCAGGCCACGCCAAACGCTGATTCGGAAGGTATCAATCTCTTTATAGATATTAAAATTGGGACTTTCAGCTTATCCTCGATCGATTTTATGCGAGTGGAGTTTTTATTAGGCCGTTAATTTTTATGACTCAATGCCAAGCCAACTTGAAGGATAGCGATTCTTATCTAATATAAATCTAACGTATATCAAGAAAGTAATTCCATCTATAAGGAATACCCAGTCACGAAAAAGAGTAAAAAGGGAATTGTTCCATATCTAGTTACGAACGTGAGTGAAATGAGTCTTAGGTTCCACATTTAATTTTTATCATCATCATCATCATATCAGCCGAAAGACTGAGACCATCCCAGAGATCTCCACAAAGGCCGGTCCTGCACCTTCCGCATCCAGCTGGTACCTGCGATTTTTACCAGGTCGTCGGTCCACCTTGTGGGAGGCTTACCCACTCTGCGTCTTCCGGTACGTGGTCGCCACTCGAGAACTACTGCCCCATCGGCCATCTATTCTTCGAGTTGTGTGCCCTGTCCACTGCCACTTTAGCCTGGCAATGCTTAGATGGTATTTAATTTATAGTAAATACTCAAATGAATCGTGGACCTCCATAGAATATCACACTTTTGACCAGCACTATAATTATAAACCATGAATAATGTAAATACAGAAACGTAATTATAACTCTCCGCAAGACCTACAGGACAGCCGGACAAAGGGAATTTTATTCTTTTGTGAAATATTTTTGTTGAAGACGTGACGTGAATATAATTGAATGCAAAATCAGTAAAAATATCTGTAGAAACTTGGGCTCAAAGTGTATTTTGCGGTATTTTGGGACGCTCGCTTAATCCAATAGGAAATCAGCCGAGTGTGAATGATTCAAGCACAGAGGTTTCCAAAGCTCCCGAACACTTACTAACATTATACATATATTATGCGAAAGTATTTGGCAATGGTTTTAATTAAAATACAGACAGTTGTCTGTTGTTCGCAGACAGGCAGTATTTTCGGCTAGATTGTTATTCTCGAAAAACGCAGTTCATGTGTGTTTTAAGTGCCGTGACGTCATGGTTTTATATTTATTTATTTAAAACTTCATGCACATTACAGTACAATGGCGGACATACAACTACGTTGCCTTTTCTACCAGTCAATCAGAGAGCAAATACCAACAATTCCAAGACGGTCCAACAAAAAAGGAGAGAAAACAACAGAAAATATACATCGCCGCTCCGTCTTCTAGCAATTTCAAACGCTCATATTTTACTTACTTTTGAAGATTTTAAAAAACAAACGCCACCAAATTGATAAATAAAAACAATCTCTCATCATTGTGTGACTCATCAGTCATCATTGCGTGTGAATGTCAATGTGAAATCTTATATGTCTTTTTTCGCGATTTCAGTTTTGATGACATAGTTAAAGTTGTTTGTTATCACTAGTACGTCCAAACAAGTCTATCAAGAATTAATTTAAAGTCATCTGTATACTTGTATAAGGTAGACCCTTGGGAGGCGATTCTCACGCTATGACATCTTAAATTCAACATTTTCTTTACTTAAAAAACTGTATTGAAACGTCACTGAAATTGATCTTCGACAAAATACGACTGTCGAAGATAGTTGAGAAAATATTTTATGGCTGCAATAGACATTTCAATGTCATTATTAATGGAGATATTTGACTACAAAAAATTTCGAATTCAATTATTAGGCCCCAGGTGTAAGACAACTCAAACCTGCAAGCCCAATTACAGAATCCAAAATGGAGGTCTCGCAGCGGGCTATTCCCGTCCGGTATAAGTTTAATTGGAATTCGTTAGCCGTAGCCGGATCAGTTGGATCAATGGCCGGTGGTAAATTGAAACAATACCAATTTGCAGTAAACGAAATAAAGGGGTATCGGTGGCGGATCCGGTCTATTATATCTAAATCTAAAGCCTTTCGGAGTACACCTGAGTTTCGTTACGTATTCATTAAGTTGTTCTTTACTGTCAGGCTATTATTTAAAATTGTATGCTGCCCTTTGTGCCCTGACATTTCACAACGAAAGACTTCTACGAAGCCAGTAAAAATTTAGTGTAAATTAATGTAAGTTTATTATGAAGCAAGATGAGGTGCAGATAAATCGTTGTGAGATGAAATTAGGTCTTAGGTCTAGAATTTATGTCATCGTGGCGATAGCTACCTAATTCTGATTGGTATTTGCAGAATGTGCAGTTTGCATCAAAGTGCATGAAATTATCCTTTATCGAAAAATATCGGTACATGAATAATTATGTACGGTCCCGGTATTATTTTTATTCATTTATTTCAGGCAAATATTTTTAAATACACAAACAACACAAATACAAAATAAAATAAAACAACGATACAACCTATACATACAAATTATTATAAAGTGTAAACTAATGCATAAAAATATAATTAATTAATATCTTAAAATGGACACTTCGCCCACGGAATCGCCGGAACACCATACCCTTCGGTCAATAATCTTCCCTCATGAAGAAATCCAAATCTGCGGTGGGGTATTAGGTACCTTATCTTGAATATGTGTATTCATCCAGTAATTTCTCATTGATGTCAGTTCGCTCACATTCATAATCAATATTCAGTTAAATTATTTCCAAACAGAACCTTCTTACCTAGTTTAATCAGGTGGTACGACTAAGCCAGACTCCTCAGATGAGTTTCCGCCTTTTCTATTTCTGCCGCGTAGCATTAACGCTTACGTTGTGTTCCGGCTTGATGGATTTATCCTTCAGACAAACAGGCATGGAGCATTTCGTCTTAGTCCTCACAGTGACAACGCACCTGCGGTTCTGCATTTTTGTTGCCTGCAACCTATATGCATGAAACGTAAATGTTATGGGCAGCTTTATTACCACTTACCACCAAGTGCTGTCTGCTCGTTTATTTCTGCGTAGAAAAAAAGCTGTAAGTCCGTCTTTGAGTGGGTGTTTTTAAAAAATAAGTGGTAGTTTAGAAGAAGTTACCTATAAAAGGCAAATTACTAAAACTAGTACTCGCTATCTCAAAAAGGGAAACGATGTCGGTGCTCAGTTATCTGCACAGTACCACAAACTTATCTGGCTCGCTGACGGCGTCGTTGTTGTCGACAACAAACCGACATTTCAAAATGGCGACCCTTAATTCCTGTTTTAGCCACCGGCCACATAAAATCGATTCGATTGTACCAAAGCGCCCCTTGCTTTTGATTAAATCTAATCTATGTCAAAAGGCCCTTAACCTAATTCTTGCCGTGAATGGCAGCTTCCAAGTTACTATAGAGTTACAGGGGTCCACCATATATAACGTCCAGCCCACGTCGAGCGGCTTTTCTTGCGTAAATAATGATGATTAGTTTAGTCGGTTAGATATATATGTACGTTTTATAAAGGTATGTATCATAAAGATGAGATACATTCGTTTGTTTGTTGAGTAACTTAAAAACTACTGAATTTATTTTTCAAAGAATTCTCACGGTACGGTAAGCAAACGAATGCTCTAAGAATGCTAATTCGCCTCGAAGTAAACAGAGTTATTTTATTGTTCCGAGTATTCTAACCTGATGTAAACGCAACGTTTTACACAATCGTTATTTACTGAACACTACAACGTTATTAATAAACTAGTGGACCCGACGCGCATTCGTGCACCTACTTTACCCCTATCTACCCTTTTTTTGCTTATAAACCTTCCTCTTGAATCACTCTATCTATTGTTGAAAATCGCATTAAAATCCGTGGCGTAGTTTAAAAGATCTAAGCGTACATAGATACGTAGAGACAGACGGCGGGAAGCGACTTTGTTTTTACTATGTATGTAGTAGGTTAGATAGTCCCTTAGTCCCGTAAAGATGGAAACTTCGAGAAATTCATTGCCCTTTCGGGTTCAAATACTATTTGTAGTCTGAATCAAATCGGAGTGTAACTAAGTTAGACTAGACTTTATCAACTTACCGTCGAGGACATTTCCAATCATCTGGCTCGTTTTGGTTGGCAAGTTTGTCAGCCGAAGGAAAACCAGTATTCAGAACTATTTACAGAAGTCGGCGGTAACATCACGTGACTGAATGTGTAACCTTACATGATGTGTAACCGGGACATAACGCCAAGATGATGACGATGATGAGTTGAATACTAACCGATGCTCTTACTGTGAGTGAAAATGATGAAACCTGTACATTCAGGCGACTGAATGAGTAACCCTGATCCACTCTGGTCAGGTTCCCCTGGCATCAGGGTCACTGAGGTCAGATGGCAGTCGCTACACTGTAATTTTAAAATATAAATGGCAATAAATCTCTTAATTAATTACTTGATTGGCCAAATCCAAAAAAATCGATGTCTATGTTTATGTATAAATCCTGTATCATGCTGGGCCCTCGTGAGCGAGAATCCAACCTGGACATCAACGTCAAGATTATTGCTTCTAGAGCGGGGTTATATGAGGACCATAATTTCTGATGTTTCTAGTCTAGTGTGTTTTGAACACACATAGCTAACCTAGATTTTGCCCGCGACTTCGTCCGCGTTGACCACTTTTTACGTTTAACAATTATCGTCATGTTTCAATCGATTTACACAAAATCTTAACAAATTATACACTTAAACCTTCTTCTTAAATCACTCTGTCTATTTGTGAAAAACCGCATTAAAATCCGTTAAGTAGTTCTTCAGTTTATCGCGAACAGACAAACAGACGCGGCGTGGAAAAATATGGCCTAAATAATGGCCTAACATAAAAAAAAAATTTACTTATAGTAAAGTTTCTGGGCACGAAGGTTATACAAGTTACCCGGTCCTTGACTAGATAGATACCTACAGCACGATCATATTCATATTTTCGCTTCAATAAATGCTCTGGCCTTCGTCGCGTCTCAACTTCGGATACTTTTAATTTCTTTAGAAGAGTACCCGCAAATCTACGCAAATTGTATTGCCAGACGCGAGGGATTCGAATAGTGATGGGCGAAGGTGAATTGTTCATTCGAATGATCATTCGCATGAAAACTTAAACGTATTATTCGATTGTAGAAAAGAGCTATTCGAAATTCGAATTTGAATTGGAATAAATAAATAATCATCTTGCCGTTATATAACTGTTGCGGTTGTGTTCTCGCACGCGAGAGCCTGGGATCCGCCTTGACTATGATCTGTCAGATTAGTGAAACGACTGCAAACTTGAGTGTGCAGCTTTTTCATCATGATATTTTCCCTAACCGTAAGAGCATCGGTTAGTGTTAAACTGAAATATGTAACTCAGAAAAACGTCACGAACCCGATACCTCTAGCTTACGAGTCGGACACCTTAGCCACTAGGCCTCCGACCACGCCACTGACGCTCTTATCTTTTCATTCGAATACCGGGTCTAAATCATTCGACCACTCATTCGATTGTGTCTTTTTAAACCTTTTCGCCCGTCACTAGACTCCAACTCCCTCCCGAAAAGAGGCGTTATATTGTTGCCTAGAATTTAGTATTTCATTTTTTCTCCAAACTGAATCCCCTAGAGAAATATTGTTGTAGAAGCTGATGATTTTCTGACTGTTACTGGTCCCGATGGCAATTTTTGTTTTGCTATCTATTTAAAGGGTGTATTAATAGTAAAGCCGTAAAAAAGCGTCGGTGGCCAAGCGGTTACAGTATCCGACTCGTAAGCCAGAGGTCCCGGGTTCGAATTCCGCTCCGGCCATGTACCAATGACTGTTTTCTGAGTTATGTACATTAGTTGAATACTAACCGATGCTCTTACGGTGAGGGAAAACATCGTGATGAAACCTGCACATTCAGGCGACTGGATGTGTAACCATGATCCAATCTGGTCAGGTTCCCCTGGTAGCAGGGTCATGGAGGTCAGATGGCAGTCGCTCCACTGTAATTACCTGACCTGCCAAATCCTCCTGTCAAGGTCAAGGCGGACCCCGGGCCCTTGTTCTCGAGAGCAAAACCGGGACATTAACGCCAAATAGTTTTTTTTATTTTTTATTATTAATGGTCACTGTAGGCACCTATAATATGATATATTCTGTAGCAGGCAGTTACACAGTGTGTAGGTAGATAGCAATAAACCTGTATGGTCTGTGACGCTAGGTTTCAATGTTAGAATCCATTTAATTAGATATATAGAAAAGGCTGGCACCTCATCAGCTCCCCTTAGGTTGCAGATGTCCTGCACGACGGTGGCCGCTTTCCATCAGGTGGACCGCCCATCCGTGTGTCTCCCTATGCAATAACAAAAGAGGTATATATTCCTTTACAAAAGTATTTCTTTAAAATAAGAACATTTTAATTTAACCCAATAACAAAAAAATAATACACACAGTAGAAGTTTAATTTTGTCCCATAACCTCTCTTCAATTCCACAAAATGATAAGAAAACGACGGGGTCGCTGGAATGGGGACTTTCCACGCCGCAGAGATAAAAAAATGCCGGAGTTGCTTTCGATCTATTGTTTTATTTCACTGTCCTGAACTAACATTGTGAGTAGGGTGACCAATCGATGGTCAAGCTTGTGTGCTGATACGGTAAATGCCCTACTTTCATTGATTTCTTTGGAACATGCGATCTAAAACAAGATATCAGAATAAAAAACTGGACACCGCCTTTATCATGAAATTGGTATTTATTTATCAGCCTGAATCATTCCACTGCTGGGCAAAGGCCTCCCCTCGATTTTTCTATACTTCGCGATGGTTTGACAGATACCTACTATTTTCAATCCAAATGTACCTGGCCATGTGTATAAAAAAGAAATAAAGAAATATTTATTACACAAGAACGCCACACAATAATATTGCAACACAATGACATAAAAAAAAAATCGATACATAAAACACTGAGACAATTATTGGGTTTCCAGTGGCATTGGGCATCCAGCGTAAGTGGACCCTCCACAGCATAGTCCTGTATTTTTCGTAAACAGGACACAGACAGGCAAATTGATTGCTGAAAAACGAGATGTACTGCAAAATACAGGACAGTTGGCCACCCTAATTGTGAGCGGACAGAGTAAAAACAACGCAGCCGAATCACGGCCACAGCTCGATAAAAACCTATGTGGACGGTTCTATCTACCTACTCGCTGCTTTTTCGTGTGATTTTAATACAATTTCCTGATTACACAAAACTTTAGAAGACTTTGGGTAGGCCTCCCTCAACCTGGATCCACGACCTGGTTAAGATATATTTACGCGGACAAAGTCACGGGCAAAAGCTAGTGTTGAATATTTTAGCGTTAAACGTCAAGCGGAAAAGTGGATTGTAAAAATTAATCAGTGCTGTTTTCGGTGGTAGGGTTGGGTATCTTCAAAGCTGGGGCAGCGGGGGGGAAAGCGGGGGGAGGGAACTGGCCAATGAGACGGCGATATCGCTATCTCCCTTTCATTTCCCAGATAATAAATGGCGGGGACAAACCAACCCCCGCTCTGACAGATGTTTGATATCAAATTGAAGTTGGTAAACATAGGGCTTAAATTGCTCTGCCCCAGTTTTTGGGGTCCGATGCTCTGTTTGGGGTTCGCGTTAGGGATTTCCGCCTGTTTTGGTTTCTACTTTGTATGTGTTTCTATTCATTATTAACTACCTTTGTCTGAAGAATGTGGAAGGTTGGCATTTATTTGTAAACCAGGAAGTAGGCACCAGCGTTCTCTGTAGTAGAGTCAGAATGAAAAGTAGCTCTTTAAAATAAGTCCAGAATTATTTATTAATTTCTCATTACAGTACAATGGCGGACTTATAGCTTCATAGCTTCGTTACTAGTCAACCAGAGAGCAATTAACAGAAAATAAACAAAAGTTGTCTCTTTTGTAGGCCTACTGGCAGAGATTTCTTTTGGAGATAAGTAGTGCCTGTTGTGTCGTAACTAATCTGTATTTTCTGTATGTATTATCTTGTGTACAAAAAACTGTTAAATAAATAAATAAAAGTCGCTAAATCCTGGATCATGGTCAAGACGGACCCCGGATCGTCGTGTGCCAAAGTACAATCGGGACATTAACGCCAAGATTTTTTTACAAGGCGGTTCAACAAAAACTGTATTTTTCCACAAACTTTTATGTGTAACATAACTAAAAATAAATAAATAAAAAGAAGCGTAAATACCGTAACACATTGACCGAAATTTTGATAGGATAACGGGAGAGAGAGAGAACAAACTAATTATCTGAGCTACTAAAATAATATTAACCTAATTTCCACGACATACAGTCCGTTTAGATGTGGACATAATTTACTAAAATATTATTCCAAATTGAATTTTATTGACATTGTTATTATGTTCATATTACTTTGAAAAGTCGGGTACTTCTACTACTTTTGATTCTGACTACTTTGAAAAACTAATAGTTTCGGCCGCTGTTGATCGAATTAAAATAAATCAATAATCACAAGTTATGCTCTTGCACACGAGGGCCCGGGGTCCGTCTTGACCATGATCCAGGATTTGGCAGATCAGGTATTAACAGTGGAGCGACTGCCATCTGACCTCCGTGACCCTGTTAGCAGGGGAATCTGACTACATTGGATTATTGTTACACATTCTGTCGACCGTGCCGTGTGGTGTCCAGCAGAGTAGAATAGCACCAACCCCTTACATTCATGGGTGTCGTACAAGGCGACTAATGTTTTCGAGGCAAAATATCAAGAGTCTCCGTAGTCTGGAAAATGGGCAGCAGCATTTCCCATTATTATATTTAAACACTGCGATCTCCAACCCGCCTGCCAAGCGTGGAGATTATGGCAATAACCTCCCCTTTCGTGGGAGAGGCCCTAAGACCTGCAGTGGACTGTTACGAGCTGTGATGATGATTCTGTCGACTGAATGTGTGGTTTCCAAAATCGAAAATAATGATCGGAAATTGATACTTTGGTACATTATGATTTCCTTAGCTTACTCGTAATGATAGCAGACACTTACGCTATTCTAAAATATCATGGTGGTTATTTTTGTTTTGAAAAGAAACAGGCTTACGAAGCGAGTTTGTGTGGGAGGTTTAAAACCGTGAAACTAATTTTTCTATCATAAATATACTCGACCATTCCTCAAAACAAAAGAGATATGAATTCACACAAGTGTCAATAATTTTACACTACAACTAACAACTATATACTAATCACCAATAATACGTCTACTTTACAGTATCATTTTACCAATAGATTTTGGGTTGGTCGATATGCAAGACGATAGGTAGACTGTCCATATACGCTGGCCCGATGAACTACTGCGAGTGCGGACATTCCTCGTAAACAAGGTTATACAGCCATGCATTATAATTATAGTTAAACTTTTGGTATTTTTAGCATTCAGGCAGAGGTGGACACTTTCCAAGGCAGCGGTTTTTAAGTGCCTGTGGACCTTTAAACTGTTGACGTCTGACGTTTGACGAGGGCCCGACGCACGTCGCCAGAATAATGCAACTTGGGTTGACAAAATCTGCGCCCTATACGTTTCTACCTTATCTGTACCAAAGCGCGCCTGACCTTATCAGAATCTGACCAAATAAGAAACTGACTACCTCAGAATCTGTCATTCTGAGAATCTGGCCTTCATCGCCGAATTCGGCATGCCACTGGCATTGCAAACGTCCATACGCTGCTGTGACTGCTTACCATCAGGCAGGCCGTAAGTCACCTTCATCATCACATCACAGCCCATAACAGTCCACTGCAGGACTTAGAGCCTCTCCCACGAAAGGGGAGGTTATTGCCGTAATCTCCACGCTTGGCAGCCGGTTGGAGATCGCAGTGTTATAAATATAACAATGGAAAACGCTGCTGCCCATTTTCCAGCCTACAGAGACACTGGATCTTTGGTCTCGAAAACATTAGTCGCCTTGTACGACATCCACGAGTGTAAGGGGTTGGTGCTATTCTACTCTGCCAAGTCACCTTAGTGGTATAAAAAAGTTGTCCCTCTTGAGTATTTGTCTACCGATTGGATCTTGGAAAGTAGTCATACACCATATCGCTGGACACCATATTACCATATAACAGCGGTTTCACTATATTTACAATGCATGGCGATGTAACCTTGTTCACAAGGAATGTTCTCGCTCTCAGTATTACATCGGAATAATGTAAATGTAGTCTACTGCATATACCCAACACAATCCAGTATAACATGGGCTAGCATCTCTATAGACGCGCATAGTAATGTTAGCTCCTTTTATACTGGTTTAGGGTAGGTCGATGTGCTATCTTCTGCTCATACACGCGATATACGTAGATATAAGTATACAGGGAACTGCCAACTTAATTTTTTAAATGTCTATGTTCTTTAGGCTGCCCACTTCAACAAACTTATGGCGAATATAAATGAGTTTCTGTTTGGCACTACGTCCAAGTACCTATTATTGATTTCTCACACGAAAGGATAAAAGGATAATTTTATAATTATTTAAGTTCCTTTAAAAATTTGTTACTAAAACGAGTAAGAATCTTCTATTTCTAATAATTTTTACGACCTCCAACGACCCACAGGGAAAGAAAGCTTAAAGAAAACGACAACAAAATCCATCTATCCGCTCAGGAGCTACGATGCCACAGACAGACACACCACACAGAGTCACAGACACACAGACACACAGATACACAGATAATAGCGCACGTCTCTCCCAAACTCTCACCACCCCCCTTTTTTCGGTTGAAACACCTCACCACCCCTGTATATTTGTTATTAACGCCCTTGTTTAATTAAACCTCTAATTAAGAAGGGTTCGTTATCACGGGAGTGCGCGCCGTCGATGCGTGGATTTGGAGCCCATGGCGGGCGATGCCCCGGTGAGGGATGATCGCCCTTCGTATCTCCAAAGTATAGTAATATAGATTATAGGTCGACAACTTAACTGGTGTATCCACGAAAAACCACCCTCCCACCTACTTCACATACCGCAGGCGATATACCAGTTAAGTTGTCAACCTATAGCATAAAACCGAGCGATATACGGAGCGTTGGTAGCCGGGCGGTTGAGTATCCAACTCGTAAGCGAGAGGTACAGGGTTCGAATCCCACTGCGGTCACTATTCTTTCACGAAAGGGGAGGTTTGTGCCATAATCTCCACGCTTGGCAGGCGGGTTGGAGATCGCAGCATTATAAACATAACAATGGAAAACGCTGCTGCCCATTTTCCAGCCTACGGAGACTCTAGATCTTGTGTCTCGATAACATTAGTCGCCGTACGATACCTACGAGTGTAAGGAGTATTCTACTCTGTCGGACACCACACGGCCTACCTGTCACGGCTTAACGAGTGATGCATTAGATTTATACTATATTAGCAGAGTGGAAGAAGATCGTCAGTTCAACAACTACTATAACATAAAATATGCACTTATTTTTCTAATAACTACATATTACAAATGTCAATTCCGGGTCGCGTCGTGCCAGCATGCATGGCCCCAATAAAACATGCACGGTTGACATGACAAGTGCCAACCAACTAGGTATGGAGGTGGGTAATTATTAAGTAATAAGCAATTCTGCAAAAATACTTGCGTAGTGAAACTCGTGGGACATATTACTTTTCATTTAGTTGGGTAATAGGAGCGTCGGTGACCTGGCGGGTAGGGTATCCGACTCGTAAGTGAAAGGTACCGGGTTCAAATCCCGCTAACAACATTTACCAATGACTGTTTTCTGAGTTATGTACATTAGTTGAACACTAGCCGATGCTCTTACGGTGAGGGAAAACATCGTGATAAAACCTGAGCATTCAGGCGACTGAATGTGTAACCATGATCAAATCATGTTCCCCTGGTAGCAGGGTCATGGAGGTCAGATGGCAGTCGCTCCACTGTAATTACCTGATCACCAAATCCTGGATCATGGTTAAGGCGGACACCGGGTCCTCGTGCGCGAGGGCACAACCGCCAAGATGATTTATTTATTTTATTTGTAAGAAGGGTTCGTTATCACGTGAGTGCGCGCCGTCGAACCGTGGATTTGGAGCCTATGGCGGACGATGCCCCGGTGAGGGATAATCACCCTTCGTATCTCCAAAGTATATATAAGTTTGACGACCTGAGCAGTTCAGCAGAGGCCGGGACTTCAACGGGTTCGATTCCCGGCCGGGCAGAAATCGAAATGATGATTTTTAATCTCTGTTACGGGTCTGGGTGTTATATCTATAATAAGTATAAAATATACATAGTTTTGCTTACATTGGGGGTGAATGGCGCTGTGTGAATTTGTCCAAGCACGGGTCTGGTATAGCACGGGTGCACGGGACCTCAGCCCTCGTTCGCGAGAGCACAACCGGGACATTAACGCCAAGGTGCTTGTTATATAATACGTAGGAAATAGGAATCAGAAAAGAGGACCCGAGGACGGTTTAAGAAGCGATGGATTGGCATCATCGGATACGAGAGCCAACGGTTTATGGCGCGAGGATGCCGAAGACTGGCGAAGTGGAGAAGAAAGAGTAGAGAAGCCGACCCTGGCAGGAACCGTTATTGACTGCTGCTATACGATCCTTTATTCCGTGCACGTGCAAGTTGTGGTATGAGTTACTTCCCGAAGTCTTTCCTTTGCACTATAACAGGTACTTCAAAGGCCGTTGCCGCATCCGCAAAGAGATGATGTAGAAGAAATAAAGCTCATATAAGTTGCTGATAATGATGGTTTTCTTAGTTTATTTTATTCCCTTTTTTATTTTCCCTACTTTATTGTAGTTTAATTGTTATCAAAGTTTGTTTGATCAAAGATTTCCAGTCACTAGAACGTCCAGTTACGGAAAGGAAGGTGTGTACAATAGTTTCATGTGCCAGTGGAAACCAGGGCTGGCCGCTAGTGGTACATAAATCCTCATTTATATTTGCCGGAACGAAGATTTGTGCTTCTACGTGACATCAGCTGTGTATTCTTAGCGAACGGCGCACAGATTTATTTATCCCAGCGTCTCCCGGCAGGGAATATTACATATCGGCTTTTGGAAGTATTATTTAGAGCGTTGCCTGAGCGAAATATAGAAAATTTACTCGCAGGGAGCCTTGGAGCAGTTTATCCATCGGGGAAAGCTGATGTGACAGTTTGTGTGTTTGTATGTTTGTTAATCAGTGTCGCAAAAACGGATTTGGTACACGTTGTTTGTAATCAGGGCCTTAAAACTGCTATTTTTAGATATAGATATGCGATTGCTCATAATTCGATTGCGATTCGATTCCAAGAAGATTACAACTCGAGACAAATTGGGTATTCTGCGAAAACTTATAAATAAGAGCAATTGAGTTGTAATCGAATCGACTCTCAATCGACGCTTTACTTGGTGTTGCCTTATAGGAGAACCTACCTTCCAAGAGAATGAACAAATGAACTTGAAATTTCCACGATTCATTTGATTTTTCATTGTTTTTATTTTACGTAAATTTAATTGTTTGCAATGAAACTCCTTGTCAAATCGAATCGAGCTAGCTTGTAACACCAATCGAAAACCAATAGAATTTGATTGGTTTGTTATTAGTAGCAGAATACCAAAAACGTGTGTAACTGCGATTGACCTGCGGTTGTGATGCAATTACGATTCGATCTAACCATTAGTAAATTTGCGGACTCGAGGCCCTGGATAAACGCATAGATTTATATTAAATTCGATATTTTAAATAGTTCCTATGGGAATACAGCTCCGAATTTCACGCAAATGAAGGGCATGAGCTATGTGTGTATAAATATGCTAAAACAACAAAAATACGAATAGCTTTATGAGTTTTTGAATATGACTCATTAAGTACATTGTCGAGAAATTCAGAAGCACCTAATTATCCCCAGCTTAACAAGCTCATTACATACATAACATTTTTATACAGTTCTTTTTTACCTTGGTTTGTCATTTGTGGTGTCCGGCGGAGTAGAATAGCACCGTTATACGCTTGGGTGTCGTACAAATCGACTAATGTTTTCAAGGTAAAAGATCTAGAGTTTGTGTAAGCTGGAAAAAGGGCATCAGTTTTGTTATCTCCAACCCGCCTGCCAAGCGTGGAGATTACGGCGACAACCTCCCCTCCCCAGAGGTTTTAAGTTCTGCAGTGAACTGTTGTGGGCTGTGACGGTAATACATTTATCTCGGTTTTGGTGTAGGTACCCTGACCACAGCTCATAGGACAAAATGATCATTTTTTAGAGTACGCGAAAGGCAATTTCGATGCGTCTAAAAAATTTAATATGAAACACATCCAACGAGAAGAATAACTGATTATATCTGACACCTTTATTACCGCCGGAATACGGTCGATAAATGCACCACTACGATCCAACGCGAGGCTCTGAACGCCAGTTCATTTTAAATTAGGTCCTAGCCCTCAACATTAAGTGCTAGTACATGATATACGTAATAATATTCGCATATTGACTGACTGTGGACCAATATTGGGGCAGCTGTGTTAGGAAATTGAATGTTCGATGAATGGGCGACCCAGTTCGTGGAAACCATTAATATTATTTACATCGGTATTGTCTATGTTTAGCACGATATCGCGCTTCGCCAATAAAATTGCTCAGTAATGTGGGAAACGAGATTGTGTCTATTACATTTGTTACACTTCGTCGGTCGGGCGAGAGATACCGGGTTCGAATCCCGCTGCGGCCATGTACCAATGACTCTTTTCTGAGTTGTGTACTTTAGTTGAATGCTAATAGAATGCTCTTACGGTGAGGGAAAATATCGTGATGAAACCTGCACATTCAGGCGGCTGAATGTGTAACCATGGTCCAATCTGGTCAGGCAGCAGGGACACGGTGTTCAGATGGCAATCGCTCCACTGTAATTACCTGACCTGCTAAATCCTGGATCATGATCAAGACGGACCTCAGACTCTCGTGCGCGAGAGTACAACTTATTTGTAGGTTATCGTATATCCAATTCAATTCAATCAGGACACAATTGCGGAAAGAAAGTTATTTTGATATTGTTCAATTATATCGCAGTTCAACTTTCTGTTTACTTAAAAAACTCTCGGGGTATAGAATAAATCTGGACTTTGAAAATCGACTATAATATAAATATTTAATGTATTTAGGTATTTATTCCTTCGGCATTGTTGTCGTTGGATTAGTCCCAATTCTTCAAAGACACTTGTGGGTATTGCACTTGTCTATATCCCACTAAGGTGACAAACAAGTTTGCGTTCTGGCTGCTTCCTGATGGTAAGTAGTTACCGCAGCCTATGGACGTTTGCAATACAAGGGGCATGTTTCTTGATGCCGACCCTTTTAACCTCTTTCTTGACGAACTCCATGTTGTTATTCTTTAGGGAAGCTTATTACATAAGGAGACAGATCCTTTGGAACCGGAACCTTAGTTTGCGACCAACCCCCGTAGCATGAAGGGCTTTGTCGCGCGCGAGAGATCGAGAGAGCTCTAGCTAGCTCTTTCGATTTGCGTTGGAGAAAGCTAGATACAAACCTATGTCTCGCTCGACAGGTGTGAGATTCAACGCCCTGTCGATAGCGAGCGGAGCAATTATAGCTGTAGTCACACAGTTCCTTAGAACAAGCACCGTTGTATAACCGGGAGAACACACAAAGGGAGTTGAAATACCAACGTCGAGTTAGTAGCTGTATGGAAAACACAATTTGCCGTCAGTAACGCAAGTTTACACTTTTGTTTTCACACAAAAAGACCGAATGGTTCCTGACACAGTTTTCTTCCATCTACTATGGATTTAACTATCTCAGTAGGTATGTGTCATGCAGGCAAAGGTTAAGTACCTTATCACTTTACTACCCAATTATATTACCAAGATTCAAGAATCAAAGATTTATTTGTAAGAGATGGGTATTACATAGGTTTTAAATAATCTTATTTTTTCTTATCTTCAATACCTATTCTCGAGAGGAGAAACTATTCTCCATTGTTACGTCATTTTGATTATAATAAAAAGTCGCAAAAGTCCCACGCCGCGTCTGTCTGTCTGTCTCTATGTTTGCGATAAAATAAAAAACTACTCAACGGTTATTCATGCGCCTTTCACCAATAGACAGAGTGATACACACGCTAACGAAGTCGCGACAGGCCAGCTAGTAGGAGTATATTTCAGAAAATGACTCAGAGCTTAGTCCCCCAATACTTTGTCACACGGACAATTATCATTCTCACTGCATCCATACGTCGCATCATAATCCCAAGTCGCGCAGTCTAGCCAAGAAAGCCTCGAGAATTCCCCGGCCCCTTACAATGGGTGGAATGAGGTCAAACGCGTCTCTTCAAAGCTAAAGTCCGCCTGTTACAGCGTATTTTGACATGTTGTATGTTTCGTAGGGCGGTTAAAGCACACGGCTAATTTGTGCTATCATCATGTTCGTTATTCCAATAATCATGGCGTTAATGTCCAGGTTGCGCTCTCCCGTACGAGGGTCCGGGGTCGGCCTTGACCGTGATCCAGGATTTGACAGATTAGATAATTTTACAGTGGACCGACTGCCATCTGACCTCCGTGACCCTGTCAACGGGGGACCTGACCAGATGGGATCATGGTTTGTGTAACGTGGTTTAGTCACCTGAATGTGCAGGTTTCATCACGATGTTTTCCCTGACCGTAAGAGTGTTCGATTAATGTACGTAACTCAGAAAACAGTCATAGGTACATGGCGGCACTGGGGTTTATTTCATACGTAACCTACAACCGACATTATGGTTAAATATTCATTATCAACTATTAACAACCATTTATAGACAATTTTCTCCAGCAATGTCGCACAAAGCCTGACAATCGAAATTAAACACTATCACGCCTTTAATTAGGTCCTTGTTCAATTGTCTTTATAGGTAGTATTCCCACTTATAGGTAGTAATCCCACTTATAGTATAGTATAGCCACTTATAGCCTGCGTCGGAGTTGTTAAATATTCACTACGCGATCATTTGCTCCTAGAAGCCTGCAGTGGACTAATTAATGTTTCAGAGTTTCAGCTCAGGTAGGACTCGGCTGAAACTTAAACTGTGTTTACGGGAAGCTCCATGCACAAATTAAGCACGTGAACGACTCAGTCAGGCTAGGGTTGCTGTATTTATTCCGGTTATAATATGAATCCTACTAATCCTATTTATGATACAGGAAAAATGGATGTTTGTGTTCATTTTACTTAAAAACTACTTAACGAATTTTCATGCGGTTTTCAATAATAGATAGAGTGGTTTAAGAGGAACCAAGCAAGTTAGATTATAGCCTTAATTTATTCCGTAATTCATGTGCAGTATTTGAATTACTTGTAATTAACATACATAATTGAAATACAAATACATATTTGATTGTTGTAATTCAATTACTTCTTAAAATGTAGTTGTAATTGGTATTTCAAATACCTTTAAACCTTTATATATCCAGCTAAGCGCTCGATAGCATTCGTAAGCAAAATGGCGACCGCTAAATATACCAATCTTAAAAGTTGGCAATACTGTATTTTGTATTTAATATTTCAAATACACGATTCAAAAATATTTTGTATTTCATATTTTACGTACCTACTTGTGAGGTGGTAATCTGTAATTTGTATTTTAATTAAAGCGAAGAGATATGGCGTAGGATAGAAAGAGGTGTCGGTCTCTGGTGTCGGACGCCAAGATCCACTTTGGGTCGCTGAGCTATGTAAGTAAGTATGTATTATTCCCAGCTCTGAAGGCGACACTTAACCAAGACATCACGTATTACCTAACTAATAACCTAACCTAACCTAACAACACAACCCTAAGCGAGCCATCGCGTTATTGAACTAAGAACTTGAAGATGTTATTTTGCAAATACAATTGCACTAGTTCTTTGAGCTCCTTATTATTCAAAGACCTAAGTTGCGCTGCGAAGTTAGGTCGTTTATTTCAATATACAGCCCTGGGTAAGGCAAAAGTTGCCAGCAATGAATTCTTTGCTATTTACCCGGGTACTAATAGTTCCTGGAACTGTACTACAAATGAGAAAATCTACTTTGTTCCTCTATACTCGGACTTGTTCAACTGTTTTTTTTTAACAATTTTTATTTTTTATTTCTCACAGCGCCAACTAGCCCCAAAGTAAGCAAAGCTTGTGTTATGGGTGTTAGATACTTAAATAACTTAATCTACACTCATAGCGTAATGTTTCAATTACATATTCGAAAACAGTTGTTTAAGGATGCTCTTTTTTCACGCCAGTCTATATAATTTAAAAAAATTACTTATCGATACAGCATTTTCCATACTATTTTCATCACAGCTGTATCGAAAAATAACTTTTTAATTCATTATGCAACACTTTTCTTTTTTAAATTTGGTCGGGCGCCGGGACACGGCGAAATGTAGGCTGAATACCTGAATGTCTTCAAAAACACAAAATTTTTTTTTCTTGTTAATATGTGTGTAATTATTTTCCCGCTAAATGGTATATTTTTTCTAATTGTTGTAATTTATGTATGCCATTGTTTTTTATTGTTTGAAGAAAATAAATACATAAATGTGAAAGTAGTGAAGTGAATTTCCCGCCGCTTGATAGCCTAGAAATTAAAATTCATTATTTAATAAAAATGAGAATATTTTAATTTCTGCTCGGTCGGGAATCGAACCCGGGACCTCTGCGTAGCGACCGGCATGTTAACCAACTGAACCACTCAGGTCGTCTAACCATTGGGGTTTAAGAAAGAAAAATAAAGGCAGGCACTAAATCTTTCTGCAATATTGTACTCGTGTTGTAAGATGTAAATTGCAGGCGATTTTGGTTCTTGCGGTGTTCCACACAGAAGCTTGTTTGCATTTTGCGTTTAGTGACCATACTATGTAGAGTACCTTGTGTGCCTTTCATAAGTTTGTATTAGGATTTTCATACGTGGTGTAGAATATTAATAAGCATTTTTAAGTATGTTATGATTATTTCATAATTATCTATACATTTTACGCAACTCAGAAGAAGCGCAAATTAATTATTGATACAATTAATATTTTCAAACTTATTATTTTAATAATTAAAATAACTATTTCTAGATACACCAAATACAAGTCTTTTGCTAACGCTCCGTCCCGATGTTCGAATGCGTCTCCCACCCAACCGCCCGTCTTGACAGTTGACAGCTGTCAATGCCAATGACAGCCGGTTGGTAGACGGCACCTCGACTTATTCCCCGTACTCACGATACAATATCAATCTGATAATATTATTAGTTTCACTTAAATACGAATACGGCAGAGTAGAATAGGCCGTGTGGTGTCCGGCAGAGTAGAATAGCACCAACCCCTTACATTCATGGATGTCGTACAAGGCGACTCATGTTTTCGAGGCAAAAGATCAAGAGTCTCCGTAGTCTGGGAAATGGGCAGCAGCATTTTCCATTATTATATTTAAACACTGCGTCTCCAACCCGCCTGCCAAGCGTGGAGATTATGGCAATAACCTCACCTTTCGTGGGAGAGGCCCTAAGTCCTGCAGCGGACTGTTATGGGCTGTGATGATGATGATGACTTAAATACGTGTGTTACATACATTGTTATATACAGTAGGTATTTATACACTAAAGATATAATTAAAAATACACAAAAGAGCATCTTGTCTACGTTAGGTAGGTACCGGTAGATCTTGTCCGACAATACCGTAAGCCGGTCAGTGCCCGAAAATACCAAGCAGAGCCGGACCTCGATATTATACTTAAGAAAACCACCTAAATCTACAGCAAGAGTAAGAAAGTCCATCAACGCAGCATCCATTCACGAGTTTAACGCAGATCCTAGCAACAACATTCCAATCACTTGTTTTAAAATAAAGAGCAAGCTAATAACGGCAATATTGCATCGATTATATTGTCGAAGCGTTTAAATAAAGTCAATAGGTCACAGCAACGGTTTGCAAGTTCTAAATACACAGACAGAAATTCGCTGTATTTGCATTTCACTTTTTCGCGTCGATTACGTATTTGGAAACATAAAAACACTGATCGAGATAAGGTATCAAGTGATCAATATTGACAATTAAAGAGATTGGACAGCCAAAAAAGTGGTATATTAGTTTTGATGATAGACCCCGTGGCACATATAGCTAAGGGTAAGCGTAGACAATTATTGCAAGGGAAAATCACAATATGTGTAGTTGTAGGTAATATAATTAGTTGACGTAGGTACAACAGAACTTCAACTTAGGGTGGTAGATTATATTTTTTACCACCTGTACCTACACTGTCATAAATATGTGGGCGATTAGGTTGAAACACAAGTGCGAATAGGGTAGCATGTAGACACTGGTCATTACCTAAATGTTAGTTTGTTCAATTAAGCATTTATGTTTTATGTGGAGCGTCGGTAGCCGAGAGGGTCAGGCTCGTAAGCGACAGGTAACGAGTTCGAATCCCGCTGCGGCCTTGTACCAATGACTCTTGTCTGAGTTATGTGTATTAGTTGAACACTAATCGATGCTCTTGCGGTGAGTTAAAACATCGTGATGAAACCTGCAAATTCAGGCAACTGAATTTGTAACCATGCTTCAATCAGGTCAGGTTCCCCTGGTAGCAGGATTACGGAGGTTAGCTGGTCGCTCCACTGTAATTACCTGATCGCCAAATCCTGGATCATGGTCAAGGCGGGCCCCGGGCCCTCGTGATCGAGAGCACAACCCGGACATTAACGCTAAGATGATTACAATCATTATTCGAGTAAGGCACAGCAACGGTTACAAGTAATAAATACACCGAAAGAAATTCGCTGTATTTGCAGTTCACGTTTTCGCGTCGATTACGTGTTTCCGAATAACACTGATATTGGCTAGCCTTGTTAAAATTAATGATGTGAATGTTGCGTGTTTTCCCCGAAGAGTACAATCTGGACGGTCAAGGTCAGTGAAATAGGCTTCTTTCTAGACAGACAATAGATGGCTAGTATCGATTCATGGAAAAATGGTCGTAACCAAGACGTGTCGGGCCATGCTGTCTGGGGTTCTTTAGTTGTCTGTCATAATATGCTAATTTTTGTTTGGTTAGTTTTATTTCATACTAACTTTTGCTCGCAACTTCGTCCGCGTAAAAATCGGTTTTTATTTTCCGGATAGTCTCTGCCTACCCCACCTGTGGGACACAGGCGTGAGCTTTATGTATGTATGTATGTATGTATTTTCCGGATTCTTTCCTGCGGCTGCGGGAACTAAATTGATTTCGGGATAAATTATAGTATATGTGCTATTCTAGGCTTTAAGCTACATTACTGCCAAATTTCATCAAAATTCGTTTATAGTCATACCAACTTCCATCCGTCCTTGCAAACTCACGCATTTATAATATTAGTAGAAAATTATTAGTAGGATTTAGCTCAGCTTAGTCCTCACAGTGACACCGCATTGCTGAGTCGATCAATTGCATTTGTGAACGAATCGTATATAGATTACCATGACTTCCATGAAGTTGTACGCGTGTTAATATGTTATTCAATTCAAGGTCTTTATTGCATGTTACAGGGTTACAATACAGAGGCCTAATTCTCGCGCTGTGACATCTCGAAATCGACATTTTTCCTAGCTAAATTTCTCTGTTAAAAATGTAATTTAAAACGATCTTCAATAATAAAGGATTAGCCAATACCGTTGAGCATAAGTGTTTTGCTTGCAATAGAGATTTAGTAACTTTTTAATAGATATTTGTGGCTAGAGAAAATGTCGAATTCTAATGTCTAAAGCCCGAGAATCGCCACCCAGGTGGTCTTATAAATTAATGTGCTCACATGTAACAGCCCGTACGGGCACCGCAATTTATGATATATCTATAATACAACTATATAGGATAACTATAGACATTAGGTACATTGAAATATCACAAACTATGAGCTAAGGAAAACATTCACTGATCAGATCAGTAATGTTCTCAAAAAAGCTGGGGTCCGAAGTGGGAAGAATAAAAGGAGATGTATGAGAAGAATTGTGGATATATGCGAGGCTAGGGAGTTCTGTCAGGACAGAGCAAAGTGGCGGACCATAGTCTCTGTCTACCCCACCTGTGGGACACAGGCGTGATCTTTATGTATGTATGTATGATCTAAGCTATGAGTCAAACATGACTGGCATATCCATTTATCGTTGACCTAGGTGTAACATTGAGTCCTCTCTGTAGGAGGATTTGACAGCACAAAGATCTGGAAAAATCTATATCCGTACTAAACTACGTCAGGTACTATAAAGAGGCCAAACTCGTACCTCCAAAGGTACCTCCATAATACCTGGACCACAGAACTACCAACCTAACAGCCTTTACAGCCCCTCAGTTGTCATATTCATATACCCACGACTACAAAACTACCAACCTTACAGCCTATGCAACTTCTCAGTCGCCACAGGATATACCCACGACCACACAACTATCAACCTAACAACCTATACCACAGCACCCACAGGCATATACCCACGACCACGTAACTAGGTACCTGCCCATACAGCCCTCGCCACCGTTAGCTGGCAAACCCGCCAAAAGTGCAGTCCGCACGCCAGCTCTCTGTAAACGTTGAAACTTGAAATCTCAGTGAATGCAGGCCTAATTTAAAATCACTGAGCGCTGTGCACTATCTCTGGGATATCGTGATAGCACGCCTTCACAATCTTGGTGGTTGGCGCGGTACCAACGCCTTGTGTTGGTGGCGGGGTTAGTCATGAGCGGAAGCGGAATTACACCGGCGATTACACCTTCAAGTCCGATTAGTAGGCCTAGGTGAGTGAGTACCACCGCCTTATAGCGCATTGTTGTGTTCCGATTTGAAGGTACAGGATAGGTAGCGGAATTACAGGCATACGGCACAGTCGACTAAATTCCGAAGCAAAAAGCTTGAAGGCAAGTCAAAGTGAATGTAATGCTTATAGAATAAGGTTCATTTTTGTATCACGCCCTTTGATAATCAGAGTGACGCGTAACAATTGTAAAAGTGATACAAAAACTGAAACTGAATTTAACCAAATGTAATAAGCACATAATTATGTCCTCACAGTGACACCGCACTTGCGGACCTTGCGGTTATGCATTTTTGTTACATGAAACTTTAGTGCAGGAACAGACATTATGGACGTTGGACAGGTGGCTTTCTGCTCGTTTTTCACTCACTAGTTTGAAGAAACATACTAAACTACGTACATAACATCCGCGCCCGCTCCCGCTTCCGCGTTTAATATGACTACGGGCCTTATACGGACGCCTCAAAGGTTCGAGATAGGCATTTGGACTCTTGGTCTTTTGGCAGGAATATAACGTGAGACCGCTGGAAAGGTATATATAATATTACTTGTGCCGATACGTATCTAACGCGACTTTTGGGCGACAATCTTTTACGATACTGCTTTAGGAGTATCGATAGGATGGTTATTGAGTTTACTTTTTACCCAACTGCAAAGGAAGGGTTATGTTTGGAAAGACAAATGGCATTAGAAGTAAAGTTTTTACAAAAAGTCGTATTACCGTCGTGGTACTTTAATTAATTTCCATACTTTGACTTAAAAATTAAAATTGTTTTTGAGAACACAGTCTCATAATTTTATTTTCAATGTAGTAAGTATGGTTGCAATAAATTAAAAAATATTTGCAGATAATGTTAACTTTCTTTTCGTAAGTGAGAAAACCATTGTGATTTTTAAAACGAACCCCAACTAATTTTGAATTGTAATAAAATAATAACTACAAGTGATTTTGATATTATATTTATTTTTAAATATTTTTACATTATTCCCTTTCGAACAGTATGCTGCATGCTATAAAACCTTTTAACAACTGCACAGGAATATTAATTCAAATGCGGACATGCACTTATGAACGCGACCGTAAATAAATTGTTTTGTAAATTTTTTTCACTTTTATTATATTGTATCAGGTGACAGCGGCTAGTTTTATAGTCTGGTCTAGAACTTTCTGGTCTGGGAGACTCTAATTGCCGTGGTGCGCAGAATCGAATTTTGTTTCGAAGCTCCGGTTACAAAGTGTTACCACAATTAGTTTGAAAATTGGAAAGGTATTGTGTTACATCATCTCGAGATACTTCGGGCCTGAGATATTATTTCGCTTATCAAAATATCCGATTAACGCAGAGTTCGACTGAACGATTTATCTAAAAGCTTTAATTAGAAAAATGTTAACTGGGGGAGGGGGGCGGGGGCCGTTATGAATCCAATATCGCTACTGTCGTCCATGACTTTATAAGTCCGTTTCATAAAAAGTACGCAAGGTTCTAAGGGACAATTCCGCACATTCAGAATCAAAAACTATTTATTTAACATTTTATTGCAAACAATAAAGAAATACAGAGATATAACACAGATATAACTGACACATCAGACACTACTTATTTCTAAAAGCAGACCTACAGTAGGAAATGTTAAGCAAGGAAATGCAGATACGTCCTGCACAATTGATGAATAATTATAAAATACATAGAAACTTATTCTGTGTTCAGGAACGATATTTTATGTTTAAAAGAAAATGACGATTGAAAGAAAGAAAGAAAGAAACATTTATTACACATGGGCGCTGCGACACGATAATTGTGCAATACAATACCATTTAAAACACTGAGACAATTATTGGGTTCCCTGAGGAATTGTTCGTGGGCATCCAGTGTAGGTGGACCCTCGTCAGCATAATGTTTTGGCCGCGTGACGCGAACCACAACTTTGGTTTTCAGTAGGCTCGGTAATACCCACAGATACTGCACCGTCAATTAATACCTTCATTAATAAAATGAATTTATAAATATTCTGATACTATAAAATAAACGTAAATAAAATAATTAAATGTCAAGTGGGACAATTGTGGACTAGTAAGGTGGTGTAGGTATGTCTGGACGTCTGCGTTACCTGTTGTTTCGCTATAGAATTCAGGCGACTGAATGTGTAACCATGGTCAGGTTCCCCTGTTTACAGGGTCACGGAGGTCATATGACATTCACTCCACACTACTGACCACTGTGTGTGTTACCTGATCTACCAAATCCCGGATCATGGTCAAGGCGGACCCCGACCCGTCGCGTGCGAGAGCACAACCAGGACATTTATTTACTTAAAAACTTTATTGCAGTAAAATTATTATAATTGGCAGACTTAAAGCCATCAGGCTTTATCTACCAGTCAACCAGTAGGCCATGCGTAATGTGAGTAAGTAGGTACCAAAAGCGGAACAGAGAGCAAGTATACTTAATTAACTAAATAGCAAATACTAATAACGAGAAAGTTGAGCTAATAAATAAAATATTATATACCATATCCCTACAATAAATACAATACGATACAAATAATATACCTATCATAAATACTATAAATACATATACTATATCAACACATATACTATTTACTGTTAGGCCTTTTCTCTATAAATAATTTCTTTACTAGCTTTTTAAAGATAAAGCGATTTTGTGATTTTCGAACATCTTCGGGAATTTCATTCCAAAGACGCGCTGCCTGGACTGTGAATGCATGACTGTAGAAATTAGTGCGATGAGGTGGAATATCCAGACGAAAATTACTGGAGGAACGTAGATCACGGTCATGTGCTGTATGTAAGTAGTTACATACATTAACGCCAAGATGGTAATAGATGTCGAGTGATTTATAAAAACACGACGTAAGCTTGGTATATCGCGATATTTATACATTAATTTAGCTTCCCCGAACAAGAGCAATTGTTTTCCCTGTCAGTCACGTGAGAAACAAGCCGAGCCGACAATCTCCAACATCTTGTAACGATAATGACCAAATTGGAATTAAGAGTCTCCATTTATTTTTTTGTATTCGTCCTTACGCCCACGAGTGCTCGCCATTTGACCTTTCCCAGCAAACTGACAGTCTAAATGCCTGCCATATAATTTTTTTTCAGCCTTAACGAATTTAAATATGAAAGGATTCATCTCTGTTGGAGTTAAAATAATTTGCGGTTTTATCTTTTGGTGCAGACGGCTTAGGCTTTTTTCGTTTGTGGGAAAAGTAACTAAGATAGATAGATGGAAATACTAAGGCCTACTCTGAATAGCGAAAAGCATCGGTACCCCCAGTTACTTCGAACTCCAGTGCCGCCATGTAGCAATGACTCTTTTCTGAGTTACGTGCATTAGTTGAACATTAACCGATGCTCCTACGGTGAGGGAAAACACCGCGGTCAAACCTGCACATTCCGTCGACTAAAAGTGTAACCATTATCCATTCTAGTCAAGTTCCCCTGTTAACAGGGTCACGGAGGTCAAATGGGAGTCGCTTCACGTTGTCCCGGTGATTCAACCGTAATTTGTAGCCATTTATTTCAATTATAGCTTCGGAATTTGATTCTCGGTAAAGCCGAAATCTCCAGAATTTGCAGACAAATATCGGTTTTGAAACTGTTCCAGCCTTAATTCAAACATAATCAACGGGGCTTCAAATATTCTCGGTCTTTTAGACTTCATTACAAAACATCATTAGTCCTCACAGTGACAACGCACCTGCGTTTCTGCATTTTTCTTGCCAGCAACCTAAATACATGAATCTTTACATGATATGGGCGACAGATACCGCTTACCATCAGGTGGGCTGTTTACTCATTTGTCACTGCCTAGCATAAAAAAAAATCAGTCCATCAATGCACTGCTTGACGCGTTTTCTCTGTCTCTCTTTTTACCCAATTGCGTCAGAAGGAGGATTATATTTTTCGAGCGTATATGTATGTATATTTCTTTGGCACCGATTACAGCCCTAACGGCTCATTGGATTTATATATATGAGGTGTCGTTAGATTTGTTCCGGAATTCCCAAGATGTACATAACTCAGACAAAGTCATAGTACCTAACGGCACTGGGTTTCGAACCCGGTACCTCTCGGTACTCCGACCCGCTTATTAGGCAACCGAAGCTGGATTCCATCCATACGGTACCTAATTGCCGAAAGTTTTACAGAAAGCGACCTCAGGCGTCGAGTTTACGAAGTTAAATCGGATTCAATAACCCCTAAACCTAGGATGTTATCAGGATGCCTGCCGGCATTCGACAACTTTCCGATAGAACAAAGCGCGCCCGAGGTGGTACTCGGAACGTACCCTTCGTTCGGAGGCTGTGCTCCGAGGGCAACTTTTCACTCTAATAGCGTTCTTGGATTCAGTATCAAACGCAACTCGGCTGTTTGGTGTCTAAAATGGTTGCTACTTTCCACCAATTTTGTTGGTTTGACGCTTATTAACTTATGTATGCTTGGACAACTTTACAGCGCCATCTACCCCAAAGTAAGCTTGTGTAATGGGTGTTAGATAACTGATAAAGTACTTATTTACTTTTTTTAAATGTATACTTATTGTACATACTACACCCAGACCCGTTACATAAATTTAAATTCATAATTTATATTTCTATCAAAAACTATCAGTTTACATGCGCGCAAAGGCGGCCTTATCGCTTTATGACTAATACCTACTTACAAATAGGTATACGTAGAAACGAAACAGATTGAAATAGAAATTAAAATTCACCAGTTCCTGTTTGCCAGGATTCGAAACCGGGAATCTGTGAATGAGCAGTCAAATCCATATAAAACGATATCACGATTTGTGAGAGTTAACGTTCACATTACGGATCGCGGGCCTACAGAGTAGCCTCAATTCCAGTAAAACGATATTAAAAAGCAACCCCGCAACTCCGAGCCCCACGCAGCCAGAGATTGAACGAACGGAACCTGTAGACTTTAGTTCAGCGTACGTGACCGAAACTTGGCCCATAACCTCGCGGAATACTAACGAGTACGGTAAAACACGTAATGCGATCTCTTTGGTTCTTTAGCTGGGAGTTTAAGTAAGTACGAGTGTTGGCTTTGTCTGTTTTTGGGTCACTAGTTTAGCCCGCGACTTCGTCTGTGTTAAACTCATCTTGGCGTTAATTGTTGACCGTGATCCAGGATTTGGCAGATCAGGTAATTACAGTGGGGCGACTGCCATCTGACGTCCAGGACCCTGCTACCAGGGAAACCTGACCAGATGGAATAATGGTTACACATTCCGTTTTTCCCTCACCGTAAGAGCATCGGTTAGTATTCAACTAATGTACATAACTCAGAAAAGCATCATTGTACATGGGGGATTCGAACTCGGTACCTCTCGCTTACGAGTCGGACACCTTAACCACTCGGCCACTGACGTCCCATACAAAAATACTTCACCAACTAGATGACATAATATGTATAATAAGTATGTATTTAAAAATATATATTATGTAAGTAGTTTATCAGTTTTCTGGCACCCATAACACAAGCTTTGCTTACTTTGGGGCTAGATGGCGCTGTGTCAATTGTCCAAGCATATTTATTTAAGTATTGAATAGGCGGCTAAGCGCGTAGTAAAACCCTCCCAGAACCTTCTTTTTCATCAGCCACGCCTAGGTAGTATCGAAATTACATAGCGAAGTAATTAACAAAGAGTTGTTAGTCGGCAGCTGCGCCCTATGCCAGCCCTGCGGTTAATCTGTACACAATTTCGCTGTCTCCACTCGGCCGCTTCCGAAACGGCCCGTTGGTCAAACTTTGTTTCTTAGTGATTAATTATCAACGGATTTTGAACGGAGCATAACCTACTTGTGAGTTTAGGTACGGATCTCGCCCAAAAACTAAACATTACTCATCTAGCTAACTAATCCAGTTTAAGGGGCCACCCGGAGTACCGTCGGAGTTTGTGCTTAAACGAATTAGATAGATAAGCTCTGTGAGCACGTAACTGGATTTGAGATATTGGAACGTGTATCTCACGTTTACAGTTATCCTTATAAGTCGCCGAAATGTGAAAATAATCAAGTTGGCGTTAATATGCCGAAAATTTTTTTTTAACGAGATAATTGTATGTAGGTAGAAGTATAGAAACTCAGATGTTTTCTCTAGTTCTCTAAGTATCATTGTAAATTTTAATGTAGTACCTAGCTTAGAACTTTATAAGCGCGATATATGTAGTGCATGTAAGGTTTGTTTGATAACGGCGTTCCATAGTAAATCGATTTTGTCACTATAATTTAAAGTAGCAATAAATTAAATAAATTGCTAAAAATAAGATGAGTATTTTTACACTCTGGGATGTTTTCATGCGTGCGAGGGCCCGGGTTCAAGCTAGGCCTTATTTTTTAAATCGGTCGCATCCGTGAGCGCTCGCGTCCGATACTTATCTCTTTCACACTCGTGTTAAGTTGCTAGAGGTAGAAAAGACAAGCATTAGAAGGCGAGCGCTCGTATGCATGCGAGTGGTTTCAAAAATAGGACTCCAGACCACGATCCAGGATTTGGCAGACCGAATAAGACCGACTACCGTTTGACCTCTGCGAACCTGTTACCAGGAGAACCTGACCAAATTTAATCATTGTTACACATTGAATGGCAACACGCTGGAATGTTCCAAAACCAAAGCATGTTTCGACTTCGCAGTATTCAAACCGTTTCATACTAAAATCAGATCATCAGAAACATAATTAAAGACTCCTGAAATCTAGATGCGGTACAACGAACTCATTTCCGTCCGCGCCATGCTTATTTGGACCAAACAATGGATTATTCACGACTAGACCGCGGTTGAAACATAATGGTATTTTCACTTACTACATTTCGAATCTTTAGGTACTTAAATTGTAACAAAGCCTGCTTGGTAACTGAGCCCTGTGCTCCTGCCCCTAGGCCTTTTGTTGGTATTTGTATTATGTAGTGACTCCTACGTATAAGATGTGGCTTGTGACAAAACAGACTAAAAGACCTTTTGTTGGATTAATACGTATACTCTGTAAAAGAGTATATATTAATATTTTACGTTGACCTATGTATCCATATAGTATGAAACACATTCCCTATCTCTACTTATGTATCTATGTACGCTTAGATCTTTTAAACTACGCAACTAATTTTAATGCGGTTTTAAACAATAGATAGAGTGATTAGAATAGAATAGAATAACTTTATTGTTGAACTGTGTAAGTACATTTAGGTATTACAGATGATATTTGTAAGTTTCAACAGTTTGCCCATTTCGGACATACAATATTTAAAGTAGCAATAATTAAATAGTAAAATTCACATCCATTTAAAACAATAAAAAAAGAACTTGGAAATAAATCGAAATATGCATTGTCAATAATAGCTAGATCGTAACGACGTAATAAATGAAAAATGTCAAATTCCAATTAATTTGTCAACTAAATAATAATATGAATGTCAGTTTAGAATTTACAATATCAAACTCTTATTTCGTCCAAAATTCCCCCAAATTATAAAAAGCCCTATCCATAGTCATTCTTTTAATTTAGTTTTTAAGAGGAAGGTTTATAAGCAAGAAAAATAGGGTAGGTAGGGGTAAAGTAAGCGTACCCGAAAAACTCGTGCCGAGTCCACTAGTTTATTATTATTTTATTATTCCCATTCTGACATCATACTTATTTTTAGTAATGTCTTAAAAAACTTTTTTTTTCTTCTTTGACATTTTGTTTAGACATTGTTTAGTTATTTTATTAATTATGATACGTGAAATTTTAAAAATTGGAATTATGTAGGTGGGAGGACCATGATATTTACACATTTATCTTGTTTGTTGTTTATTTATTTTGTAGTTGACGATATCATTATGAATACTTCGAAAAAGGTTGCTGCTGCGGCTGAGACCGCCGAAAGGCAAAAATGGTGAAATACCGGGGTATCGGCACCCAATACAATTTTGTTGCATTTGGTGTCGAGACCCTGGGTCCGTGGGGCCCCGGAGCGCTCGCTTTGTACAGAGAAATTGCAAAGAAATTGGTCGACACCACAGGTGACCGAAGAGCTGGCAGTTACCTCGCACAAAGAATAAGCATTGCTATTCAGAGAGGTAATGCTGCCAGCATCTTGGGTACGCTTCCACACGGCCCAAATTTTTTACATATTTTAGGTTAGTTCATTCATTTTTCTTTTTATTGTTCATATTATAATAAGGTTCCATTTATTATGAATTGACTTACAATTAATGTAGAATTATGTATTTTTAGTTTTCAATGAAAGATAAATAAAGTATAGTACATACAGTACCATAACGGAAATGAAAAGGCAAAAGATTATTTGCTAGTTCCGTTTGAAGTATTAGCTTACAAAAAACAAAGACAAGATAAGACACGTTGACCTTCTTATGATATGGGAGTAAAAATAATATCAAATGGAATATTAAAGGATAATAAGAGTAAAAATAATATTAATATAGGATAAAATAAATTGAATGTGATCAACGTCCTTCATTTGTGTTGCTAAGGTTGTGCGGAAAATGTTATAAAGTCATTGATATTGGGCTCTAGTCCTGCATTGAGCTGGTCTAGTGTCGCATATCTGATCTGGTGCCCAAAATTGAAACTAAGTGTCGCCATTTTGCAACGTCATGTCAATTCCAACAACAGCGACGCTGTCACCGGGGCTGCTGTTGGGCTGTTGATGAGTGTCATTCTTTCAAATATGAGCTCTATCTATACATAGTATAAAACAAAACAGTTTCCCGACGTCTGTCCCTATTTATCTATGTACGTTTAGAACTTTTAAACTAGTCAACGGATTGCGGTTTTCAACAATAGATAGAATGAATCAAGAAGAAAGTTAATAAGCAAGAAAAAAAGGGTATACTGAGGTAGGTGTACGCGAACGAAGTCGCGCCGGGTCCGCTTGTTTATTATAATTTTATTATTCTCATTCTGACATTATACTTAATTTTAGTTATTGCTTAAATTTTTTTTTTCTCCTTTGACATTTTGTATTGACATTGTTTAATTATTTTATTAATTATGACATGTACAATTTTAAATATTACTTACCTTATGTCGGTAGCATTGTAGCACTTATAGGGTCTTGTAGCACAAAAACGAGCTCTATAATTTACAAAATTATACTTAGGCAATTTAACATCTAAAATAGATCGTCCGTCGCTGCTACATTAAAAACAGCCTTAAAATTTAGGTCACGTAACGTGGTAAATATCCAGTAGAATACCGAATTTGCACTTCGCCACTCCAATATTGCTAGCCCTATGAGGTAGAGATGGGTCATCCGGCACGATTTCTTGTGTCAACACAAACTCAGGCGCAGCGTAAGTGCAGCTCATGTACCCTCATTTTCGTCTTGGCGGAAATATCTCGGTTGTGCCACTGGGCGGGCCTGGGATCCGCAGTAGATTTGGCAGATCAGGCAATTATAGCAAGCGACTGCCATCTGACCTCCGTGACCTTTATAACAGGGGAACCTAACCAGATTGGATCATGGTTATAAATTCAGTCACCGGAATGTGCAGGTTCCATCTCAATGTTCCCCTCTACGTCTCGTACTCTAGTCGATTGTAAATATGCGACAGAGACGAAACTATAGCTGTACGAACGAAGCCAAACTAGTCTATATGCATTAGATATTTACCGTCGACATCTGTACTTGGCTCCAACATTTGTGTCAACTCAATATTAATTCATGGAGAGGCAAAATGGACCGTATCGAGTTGCAAAGCGCGCGTCTAAATATTTCTACTTTCTTAAATAAAATTTTAATATTATTATTAAAATACTTATCATCTCAAACTTAAGACGTCTACAGTTGGAGGATGGGCCTTCTCCAACGCCTTTCATACCGGTTGACTCTATTTAATTTTCCTACCTGAAATTTCGAAAAATAAAGTGTCTATTTACAAGAAATTCATGCAATACTACAAGTTCAATACACCCCCCAAAGTAGGTGACGCCCCTGATATTGCAAACGTCCATATGCTGCGGTGACTGCTTACCTACTATTAGGCAGGCCGTAAGATACTTTGCCATCTTAGTGTTATAAAAAAGTGAGTCTTTACTTTTTAAAGCAACATTATTCACCGATATATTCCGACGAAGTGAGCTAACTCAACCGCTATAGAAACTGAGTTGACGCAATTGCGTTGCCGCCTCTACTGCGAGGGGAGGCTGGGGCATCAATCACTCGTAACCGCGTTACGTCCCGCTAATTGTGAGAGCTGTATCGACGCCATTCTTGCCGCCTCTCCCTTCTTCTGTAGAGGGATATTGACACGCGTGTAGAAGTCATTTTAAATATTAAATCTATTGAGCATACTTTTCACCATAATGTTGGCGCGAAGAGTGGAATTATGACATTTTTACTGACATACATACCGTGGAGTAGCGGTGACCAAGAGGTAAATGTATCCCACTCGTAAGTGAGAGGTACCCGGTTCAAATCCCGCTGCCACCATATACCAATGACTCTTTTCTAAGTTATGTACATTAGTTGAATACTAACCAATGCTCTTACAGGTGAGGGAAAACATCTGCACATTCAGGCGACTGAATGTGTAACCATGATCCAATCTGGTCAGGTTCCCCTGGTAGCAGGGTTACGGAGGTCAGATGGTAGTCGTTACACCGCGATTACCTGGTCTGCCAAATTCTGAATTATGGTTAAGGCGGACCCTTTATGCGGAACATTAACATCGATGATAATTATGAAAATATACCGTCACGCCTTTTTCCCGTAGGTAGGCATTGACGAGTGTCGTTAAATACGAGTAATGTCATAGAGGCAGACCTTTTTTTATTCTACGCAGTAACAAACGAGCAGACAGCCCACCTGATGGTAAGCGATAACTCTAGCCTATAACATCTACCATTCATACATTTAGGTTGCAGGCAACAACAATACAGCACCGCAAGTGCCTTGTCACTGTGAGGATGAAATGCCTCACGCCTGTAATTGCACTGGCTACCTTAATCCTAAGACAACAACAATGCAAACATGGTTGCTTGGCGGCGGCATTGTTGCAGATCATATCACTGTAATTAATTTTGGATCGTCGTGTGACGAAATTGAGTCCCGTGTGCCCTAAAAAATAAATAAATAAATAATAAATAAATAATCGTGGACAAAGCCCAGACCCGTAACAGAAATTAAAATTCATCATTTAAATTTCTGCCCGGCCGGGAAACAAACCCGGGACCTCTTGCGTGGCTGACTGGCATGTTGACCACTGAACCACTCAGGTCGTCAAAAATGGCAAGCAATCACTAAAATCGGTAACAGTGTTACCTCTTTTCATTGTTGTACAAACACGGATCGACCCGAAAACGGGACGTCAGCTCTGGCGAGATCGATCGGCCTACCCCAGTCTCCCCTCGCGTGGCACTAACCGAGGGTTCCTTTACATTCTGTCTGTTTATTTTTATATAGCGACCTGGCCCGGCTTTGCATGGGTTTTCTCGGCTTTCTATAGTATAATAAGGACATCTTTTTTAAATAGTGTAAAACAAAGTCGCTTTCCGCCGTCTGTACCTGTGTATCTATGTGCGCTTAGACATATTAAAGTACGCAACGGATTGTAATGGGATTTTCAACAATAGTTGGAGTGATTCAAGAGGAAGGTTTCTGATACGTATACACAAGAAAACAGGTAGGTAGGGGTAAAGTAGATGTAGGATGGGTAAAGGGTAGGATAGGGGTAGGACGCCACGCGATCTAAGTCACACCGGGCACACTATATAAACCTACATATAAACCTTCCTAAAGAAATTCTGTAAATGGTGAAAATCGCATCAAAATGATTTGCGTGGTTTAGGAGTTAGCGGAAATACAGACAGGCAGACGCGGCAAGCGGCTTAAATTTGTACTATTTATATGTATATAGATGAAGTCGTGTTTAGACAACATAATATATACTGGCACTCAATTTTAACCTTTTTGTAATTATATTATGTAAGTATTTAAAATTAATTGTAATTGATTTTAATGTATCTACAATTCGGGAGTTGATTAGGTATAATTATTTCAGTATAAATTGTGAAACCAAATCGTAATTAAAGAGCTCCAATTAAAACTTACCTTCAGTTAAGGTTAGTTGATCCAGTACAAGAGATTAGAATAATTAATTGTTATCTGTTTTCCAATGTGTATAAAATAACGTAGTCGGGTATAAACGTATATATTACGGGTCGGTATAGACAGAATCAACACACAACGGTGAAATTGTAACACCCATATTGCGCCGTTCAACCACAATCTCCCCCACTCTTTTAAATGCTGTTTGAGTTATGAGTTACGACTCAATATAAATTGCGTGTTACGGAAAACTGCGTTGACTGTAAACGCATGGCCTGTAGGTGGACCTACGCAATCATTGACTAAATAAAGAAAGAAAGAAAGACATTTACAATAATAGTTACATGATTGCAAAAGGAAACATTATTAATTAAAACATTTAAAACAATGCGTAGCGTCCCATGCCACTCATAAATGCAGCATAAATGGTACCCATTCAGCATGTGCTGTGAGGCGCAAGCAGCGACTCACAGCGCTGGTATTTTGTTGGCCCATTTTTTTAGGTACGGCACGGGCGTTGTACTACCTAAATAAATAAAAATACTGCCCGCAAGCAATGCCAGCGACCAAACTGCCCATTCGCCAACCATTCATTTGTATCATCATCACAGCCCATAAAAGTCCATATTGCCATAATCTCCACGCTTGGTAGGCGGGTTTAAGATCGCATTGTTATAAATATAACAATGGAAAACTTTTTTGCTTCGAAAACATTAGTCGTCTTGTACGACGCCCACGTGTGTAAGGGGTTGGTGCTATTCTACTCAGCCACGCGGCCAATGTTGTACGGGCGTTGTACTACCAAAATATATAGAAATAAATAAAAATAATGCCCGCAAGCAGAGCTAGCGGCCAAACCCATTCGCCAACCATTCATTCGAATAGCATGTTTCATTTTTACCAAATGAACGGCGGACAGGAGCGACGCGATCGAACGCAACGCAATAAAATTAGGCCTTATCCCGACGACAGTGAAAGCGGGGGGGAGGGGGGCCCCGCGGGGGGTACGGGGGGGGGGGACCGACCTACTTTCCGTCGGTCCCTAACCCTGAGTCTTTAAACGACGCCGACATTGCCGACTATCGCGCCGATGTTTCCCTTCTGCGTTTATCCATTCAAACGTTTCGAAGCCACAGTTGTTGTGCAGCAATGAATTGTGAATGTTTTACTTTTGATAGAACATTGTGGGTAGTTTTATGAAATCTGTATAGAGGGGTTTTAATTGGAGCGGGTAGTGCGCGAAAATTAAAAATCGTAGGTGATGGATAAAGTAGTTAGGCACTATTTGGCGTTTTTTACCTGCGATTTTTACCAGATCGTCGGTCCACCTTGTGAGAGGCCTACACGCGCTGCGTCTTTCGGTACGTGGTCGCCACTCGAGAATTTTACTGCCCTGAAAATATATGGCGTAGCTTCCCGAACGCTGCCCAACCGAGTTAGATTCGTCGATTGACCTCTTTCTCGAAATTGGACCTATCTAGCTGGACTGTCTGTTCTAGATATGTATAGTCATCAACAACATCGAGTGGAACGCCTCCAATTGTCAATAGAGTAGACAAAACATTGACATTTCTTAACCATTATCTAACAAAGTCGCTGTCCGCCGTCTATCTCTACGTATCTATAATATGTACGCTTAGATCTTTTAAACTACACAACGGATTTTAATGCGGTTTTCAGCAATAGATAGAGTAATTCAAGAGGAAGGTGTAGGGTAGGGGTAGGACGCCATGCGAATGAAGTGACACCGGGTCCACCAGTAATAAACAAATAATCCCGTGGTAGTTAAAACTGTCCTACAGCCCTTAGTTCGTCCCAAACGATGCACATCAATTATTGTAGGTATACAGTTATCAACAGTTGGTAAACTTATGATACAGATATGAAAACATATTAGTTTTTATGGCAAACCCAGAAATGGAATATTGACGGCTGATGATGTGGGTCTACTTACGAGTGTTCGAACTCTGAGGTGTTACACCCCAAGCTGCGAAGTGAATTGAAAGCATATAGTAACTGACCCCGTTTGCTAGGGGGTCCGTTCACTCTACAGCTGACTGTACATTACACACATCTTTTGCCGCTTCCACAAGCAAGTTACTATACACAGACAAACTATTGCATCTCCGAAAACGACTTCACATGCCACAATTCAAGCGCCTATTTTATGTAAATACGTATTTGTCGATTCCTTGCTCCTCATATTTATGCTAGCGTTACTTATAAGATACAATAGTTATTTAAGTACCATCGTAGCGAGCTATCGTAGTATAAAAAACATATGTTATGTTTACATTAATTATTTTTGATAGGCGGTTCCTAGACAGGCATGCTCCATCTCTGGCCGCATCGTCACTTACCACCAGGGGAGATGGCGGTCAAATGCCTAGATAGTCTAATACAGAGAGCAAAAATATTTGCCAGTCTAGAAGGCTAAAAAAGAAAAGTGCATGTCAGTTAATTCCTAATATTCGTTGCTCTATTGTAAAAATATGACTGTATGTCTTTCTCAATAAATAAATAATGAAATAAATTCATACAGCTCTCCTCACGGCTTCACGTAATATTCTCTAGAGGCGGCGCCTGGCGGTTTCCACGCGGCAATGAGAGAATACATTAACCTATTTCTATTAGTATTCGTACTCGTACCAAGCATGAATAGTGTAGTGTGTAGCTAATGTTGTGAAAACAGTTGTGCACTAGCCGTTCTCTGTAGCTTTCACCTGCGCGCAGATTGCATCTCTGTAAACAGACAACTTTCCAGCGGGTACATGTCATTTTGCCGGGATAAAAAGTAACCTATGTGACTCAGGGATAATTAAGCACTATATTAGTGAAAGGATTTTTTAAATCGGTCCATTAGGTTTTGAGTTTGTTCATTACAAACAAAAATACAAATCCTTTATATTTATAATATTTTTATTTTATATTTATTCATGAAACAGACAAAATAGAAAGGTTACATTGAAAGAAGAAGAGGAAAAACAATTTTTTTTTAAATGTTTACTACTGAACTTTTATTTAAATAAAAATTATAACAATTATTAATATTTAAAAAGAACCTTACTCTAACCCTAACTAAAGAACTAATTTATAATATTAGTATAGATTATATAGATTTATAAAAAAATAATCTACAGCACATTACATTAAAAGTAAATAAAGATCAAGTTACCTGCGAGTACAAACAGGCCAGTTACAAGATTCATATTTCACACTATGGTTTACACTATCAGCAATTATCACACAGTTTTACTATCTAAGCTAATCTAAGTTTCTCATGAAACTGTCGATAACGACGACACCGGTTACAGCTACGTCACCTTCTAAAAAGGAGCGTCGGCAAAATTGGCCTTATTTGCTGACTTTACTTTGTTAAGGAGCTTATGATATTACTTGCTTTTGTCCGCGACTTAAATATAACCCTAAGCCTTTTCATAACGTTAACATACTTGCAACAGTCCTGACAAATCTTTCTCGCTTCTTTCATATTTATCAATCTTCTCATACATGCTCTAGCCCGCGACTTCGTCTGCGAAAAATTCGGTTATAACATTCCAGACCCGTTCCCAAGAGAACGCATCTGGAAGGGAATACATTAAATTACGGAATACATCAGAGCCTATATGCCATTCTAGGCTATAGCCTATAAGCCTATTAAGCTATATTATTGCCAAATTTAATTAAAATCCGTTCAGTAGTTTTTGCGTTAATAAACATTCAAATATAATGTGTAGTCTTTTTGTTTATTTTATGTTTTAATTGTATTTTTTTATTTCTTGCGTCTTCAATATAGTGGTGTTGTTCTTTGTGACAATAAATGTTCTTTCTTTCTTTCAAATATTCATCCTTACTAATGTTCACATTTATGACAATAGTAGAAAGCTACGTAAAAT
The DNA here is from genome assembly GCA_907269095.1 of Blastobasis adustella. NCBI lineage: Eukaryota > Metazoa > Arthropoda > Insecta > Lepidoptera > Blastobasidae > Blastobasis > Blastobasis adustella. The sequence goes on from OU026120.1 coordinate 1,685,720, forward strand.
AAGCGGCGCGGCGGTACGTTAAAAAAATATAATTTACTTTATAAAAATAGAGTAACAACGCAATTCACATGCATTAAGTTTTTCCTCCTCCCAGCCTTGCCAGCCCTACCACACCAGTACCGAAGTATACTTCTACATGAGCAGTTATAACATGTACCCGTATGGCGTGCACTGTTGGCACTAACGTAAAAGTTAAATTTTCAAAAGCCGCGGTGGCCTGCAGCGATAAATCACGCCCGGTGACAAGGGCACGTTTTTATTTGGACCTTTTTTCTTCCAAATTGTTAGCGCTCTTTAGATTTAAACACTTTGTACTGTACGCGGATGTGGTGCATGCACTGGGAATGTGAAAAGCAAAATGTTTGACGTGTGTTGCTGGAAAGAGTAGGTGCACAACGCTTTTAGCCATGGAGAGGTTTAAATATAAAGTAAGCAGGATTTTTGGCATTTTCAACTCGCCCCTCCCCTTGTCAGGGAAAATAAGCAAAGCTCTTATTATTCATGCTATGTTTTATAAGCATTGGTATAATTTTTCTTCTTTTTTGCTTTTATGGTTATTCCTGAACGTACCTTAGTCAGGGGCACACTGAAAACCAGCACCATGGCGTCAGATGCGTACGCTGAGTGTGGCCCCGTTGCACGTCCCCTTATGGCACAGGTGACTTTTTTCTTCCAAATTGTAAGCGCTCTTTAAATTAATACACTTGTTCTATACACGGATGTAGTGTATGCACTGGGAATATGGAAGCCAAAAGTTGGCCGTGTGTTGGAAAGAGTAGAGTCACAAAGCGTTTAGCCGTGGAAGGGTTTCAGTATTGCGTAAGCAGGATTTTAGTCATTTTCAACCTCCCCCTCCTATTTGGAAGCAAAAGTAAGCAAAGTTCTCATCACCCCTGCTATGGTTACAGCCTTGGTATAATTTTCACAAAATCTGTTCTTTTATGGTTATTCCTGTACGTACCTTAGTCTATGGCAAAGAAATATTGCTACACCATTCTACATTCATTTGGGGCACACTGAAAGCCAGCGCCATGGCGTCAGACAGTGTCCAAATTGGAAACGGTCGCGCGACCATGATCGGAAGACGGACGTCGACCAATAGGAGACCTCATAACACCATGGTAGCACGACCGTTGCCAATTAGCACAGCGCCGCAGACGTGGCTTATGCTGAGTGTGGCCTCGTTGCATGTTTCCTTATGACACAGCTCATCAACACTCATCTCATCAAGCCCCTTTCTCATTCTAATTCTTGTAGTTGTCTACTGTACTATGCCATGTATTTTACCCGAATGTATTGTGTCATGTGCGGGAGCTGTAATAAACGTTTTTTTTTTTTTTTTTTTAATTCTAATCCCCCCTTCCCTATTGCCATCCAAAATAAGCACAGCAAAGTCCCCTCCCACCCCCAATTGTACCTTATGTAATACACTAATGGCCCTGATGGCCTAATTTTTGCCACTACGCGACAGGAGGCGCCGTTATTGATGCTAATGGTCAGACTAGCTTAGTTTAGGTTGTAACCAATGATATGTAGTTAGTTATTTTTATTTTGAATTATGACAATACTAATTACTTCCAGTACAAAATGGAACAAATAACATTTTTTGTTATTTAATAATACGTACGACCATAAGCACAACCTACATTAAATTGACCTACTAACATCGATGCCCACACAAAGGCAAATTGCTTACCTAGGTTAGGCATCTAGTTAATAATAATTATTAAGATTAAATGGTTGTAAGTGACTTGAAATTGTTCTATTCATATTTTATCAAAGGTAGGTTTTAAATTTAACTACAGTACGGTGTAATTACAGACTTAAGTTACTTGAATACATTATTCACGTATTTATTATGAGCGATTATTTATTTCTATTTAACTTAAAATTTATTGATTGTAATATAATTATTTAGTTTCTGTACCTAACCTCAAAACCAAAAATAATACAGAATAACACCGCCAGATTTGACCGCACCAAACCAGCAAGTCAAACCCAAAGGTCAAGGTTGAAGTGTCACGATATCTCCAGATTACAGGTTTCAATGAATTTGCTCAGTGGTCCGTAAAGAGCTATCCCCTAATCCTGCACCCAATCAGCGAGTTGAGACCAGAGATTGATTCGGAGCGCTATCAGATGGACGCGAGCCCGTAAGAATAAATGCTTAACCTCGTTTTTATGTGGGAGCGGTTAATCTGGGAACGGTAATGAAATTCGGCTACGTTCTTAGGAGTATTTTTAGGGTTCCGTTCTAGTGAAGCTCTGTGATCTGAATTCTTTTTCAAAATTTGAAGAAATTGACAAGTTAGCTACCGTAATAGGGTAGTTGGTGGTCATCGTGGCGTTAATGTCATCAAGGCCCGGGGGCCGCCTTGACTATGATCCAGTATTTGACTGATCAAGCAATTACGGTGGAGCGACTACAATCTGACCCCCGTTACCCTGTCAACAGGGGTACCTGACCAGATAGGATTACAGTTATAAATTGAGTCGCCTGAATGTGCAGGTTTCATCACGATGTTTTCCATCACCGTAACAGAAATAAGCCTGCTAAGCTTGAAGATGATGACACAACTCACCACCAATGTGAACAAGGCTCAAGTATTAATATAAAATCATTTTACTAATATTATTAGTCGAAAGTTTGTTCGGATTGATAAATAAATCTTTGTTACTTCTTCATGCACAAAGTACTGGACGGATTTTGATGAAATTTAACAGTAATGTAGCTAAGTATATCCTGGAATATATAAGTCACAATTGATCCAGAAATTCAACGTGTCCGGAACGTTTTAACCAAATTTTACGCGAACGAAGTCGCGGGCAAAAGCTATAAGCCTTATAAATAGTTTAGACTTAGACATGTTGGTTGTATTAGGCCTCGCAGTATAAAAGCAAAAATTATATTTAGACTTAAACGGTTATTTTGCAGAACGTTTTATCGATAAAGCCAATAATTTGGCCCGCTATTATGACGTAAACAAGCCGTGAGAATCACGTAATGAAGCGGATAACGAGTTCATGGCTTGACGAGTGAGCATTTACGTCACAATCGGAATTCTGCGTTACGTTTACCAATACCTAATGATGATTCGTCGGTGTGTGTGTTTCGAAAGAGGCGGGCTGTGACATGTTTGACATGTATCTGTCTGCGTGTTCCAGCGTTTAGTGTGATTTTGGTCCGGTCTGGTTTTGGCCTGCAGCGGGTCAAAACGCCTGGATAATAAAAATTATTATTTTTCCTTGTTTGGTTTGGTATAAAGGATGTTTTCGTCTCAAAATAATTGTCAATATATTTTCCACTTTTCATAAAGCCAATAATTTGGCCCACTATTATGACGTAAACAGCCGTGAGAATCACGTAATGAAGCGGATAACGAGTTCATGGCTTGACGAGTGAGCATTTACGTCACAATCGGAATTCTGCGTTACGTTACCTAATGACGATTCGTCGGTGTATGTTTACACTTTATTAATAATTGACGAAAAAGGCAGGTTGTTATAAGCTATGTGTGTGTATCTGTAGATTTGTCTGGGTGATAAAGCTCTTCGGCCAGGTCTGGTTTTGGCCTGCGGGACGGAACGTCTGATTAATTAAAATTTTTTTTTTTCCTCAGGCGTTTGGGCCCGCAGTTAAAAATTCTATTAAGAAAATGTTTCTCCCCGACTATCCTAAAACAAATTTTAATGACATTTTGAACTGCGGGCTTAAAGCCTGAGGAAAAATATTAATATTAATGCTTCCGACAAAGTTTTTGACAGAGTTAAAATGCCGCACTAGTGCTGTAATGTTGTTTGGATTGAAGTAAAAGGCGTCCCGAGTAAATTAAAAAATATATATATTTATATTTTCTACCTTAAATACCATTTTGTTCGATACATGCACGAAATAATTATGGTTAATAACAAGCTGTTTGGCAATTTCGCTAATGCTTTTGAAAAATAACTTTTTGCCATCATAAGTTCCACATGTGGGCGCGACAATTATTTCGCAGTACCCAAAAAAAGAAACACTGAGACGCTTTTACATCCATCCAGCCCTTCCCTGGTGAACTAATCCGCAAATCCGCTTACCGTGAAAGATCGCCTCATAAAACAGATGCAGACTTAGTAGCAGAAAGTGCTCATTCACGGCATTTGTAGTTATATTGTTGCAGGCGAAGTCGTTACCGTGTTATATGGGCCATGCGACTGTGGCCCCTCCAAATTTAACGGGTCCATACGGGGCCATACGGGGCCCAACAGTCGCGGGAAACACATTTCATTTTTAACGCGAGCGACTTTGTTTGTTGGGAGCTGGTCAAGAGTGGATGTGGCGGTGATCTTTCTGTTTCTCTTTTTACTTTTTTTAACACATACTTGTTATACATACTACATCCAGACTCGTAACAAAAATTGAAATTTATTATTTCAATTTCTGTTGCGCTGGGAATCGAATGCGTGACCTCTATGTGGCAGACTGGCATGTTAACCAACTGAATGTTAAACAACACTCATGTTGTCAAGTAAATGTCCTTATATCTTCGTAATATACTTATCTTGAACCAAATCCACTGAACAAATCGAGTTAAAATTTAAAATATTGATAGTTTTTCAAACATTAACTTTCATTAAAAACAAGTCAACATAAATCATTTCAAAATGAATCCTCTGGCTACGACACTCACCGCCTACGAAAACCCGTAGCACCTCTACGGCTACGAAACCTACGGAACCAAATACTGCGAGCGTTCTCAAGTTTCCAACGGAATATTTCATAACGAACGCAGGTAACAAGCTATTAAGTCTAGGCTAGGTAGTTCCTGGCTCAAGGTTGGCCTGGATTACGCTTCTCTATTCGCAGGTAAATCCGGTTAGATGGAATTAGGCTTAGTCTGGCACTGGCCTAATCCTGCTTGTTTGAGTTCGAATTTATTCTAAGACTAGCGGATTCGACGCGACTTCGTTTGTGTGTAGGTACACACAAACGAAAGTAGGTACTTTACCCTTACTTAACCTTTTTTTTCTTGCTATAATCTTTCTTCTTGATATCTATTATCGAAAACCGTAAAATTCGTTGTGCAGTTTAAAAGATGTAAGCGTACATATGTACATAGGGACAGACTTTGTTTTATACTATGTAGGTAATATAAGCTTCTATCTAAAAGCTATAGTCGTATGACTCTGTCTGTACCTAGCTGAATAAAAGTATATATGTAATTCTGTCTAATGTTTCTGATCAGCGTTGAAACACGTTAAGTCCTTCTTTAAAAATATGCATGCATAAGATCCATTACTACAGACCCAAATGAGATTACTTACGATTTACAGATGATTGGTTCAATAACCCAAAAATAATGTCAGTGTATTGACAGAACTTAGAGCGTCGGTGGCCGAGCGGTTACAGATCCGACTCGTAAGCCAGAGGTCCCGGGTTTGAATCCCACTCCGGCCATGTACCAATGACTGTTTTTTGAGCTATGTACATCAGTTGAATACTAACCGATGCTCTTACGGTGAGGGAAAACATCGTGATGAAACCTGCACATTCAGCCGACTGGATGTGTAACCATGATCTAATCTGGTCAGATTCCCCTGGTAGCAGGGTCATGGAGGTCAGATGGCAGTCGCTCCACTGTAATTACTGGATCATGGTCAAGGCGGACCCCGGGCCTTCGTTCTCGAGAGCACAACCGGGACATTAACGCCAAGATGATTATTGACAGAACTTCAAGATATTATGTATGTAAGCACACATATTCAGAAACGTTACTATGAGGTCTTACAGAGCTCTAAGTTCTAACTCACAATACTTGAGTGGCGATCGGCAAAGTCAATAAAATTAACCAACTATAGAGTTTAATAAACGAAGGTCTTTGATCAATGTGTGTTGCCAGTGATGACATACGGAACTGAAACGTGGCCGCTCACTGTGGGCCTTATAAGAAAGCTCACTGTTACCCAAAGGGCAATGGAAAGAGCTATGCTCGGAGTCTCTTTGCGCGATTGAATCAGAAATGAGGAGATCCGCAAGCGAACCAAGGTCACCGACATAGCTCTAAGGATTACCAGACTGAAGTGGCAGTGGGCAGGGCACATAGCTCGAAGAACAGATGGCCGATGGGGCAGTAAAGTTCTCGAGTGGCGGCCACGTGCCGGAAGACGCAGCGTGGGTAGGCTTTCCACAAGGTGGACTGACGACCTGGTAAGGATCGCAGGTACCAGCTGGATGCGAAAAGCACAGGACCGGCCTTTGTGGAGATCTCTGGGGGAGGCCTATGCCCAGCATAGCGTCTTCTGGCTGATATGATGATGATGATGAGAGTTTAATACTTATGAATATAATACACAGACGACAGAATCCACTATGCGGTTATTACATTTGGCTAAATTCAGAGGCAAAAAGCGAGAGCAAGATCGAAGTAGAATGTATTGCTTCTAGAATAAGGTCCATTTTTGTATCACTTATATTATGTTACGCGTCGCTCCGCTCTTTAAAAGGCCATTATCAAGAAACATTATTGCATTTTGCTTCAACATATCAACAAAAACTATACACAAAATAGTCACTCTCTGTCTGGGTAAGGGGCGGTTTTTAAATTGTGACTCAGAGTGAACGACTTTACTGATGTCAAGCTTAACTTTTAAAGAAAATTTCAGGGTACGCTTTCGTTTGTCTACATTAACATTATAAAGAGAAAAAAGTTTATTGGTTGTTTGTAATAAATAAACTCAAATTCTACTGGGCCGATTTCAAAAACTCTTTCACCGCTGAAAGCTACATTACTAGCGTAACATAAGCTATAGTATTTCCAAAAATTTGATATGGTTCCTACGAGAAGGGCTCCAATACGTCGTAACCGAATTTTAGACCAAAAAGCAAATCAACTCATAAAATAGAACTTTAGACTCAACTAACAATCCAAAAAGCCAACCTTATGACGAAATCATATTCTATGACGTCACACCCCCTCCCCTCCCGAATTGGGCCTCATTTAAATAGGCGTCATTCAACTCATTTGACATGTAATTATTTTCATTTCGCAAGCCTCGAAGCCTGCACGATCGACGGTCGTTTTCGTCTCACTCGCACGGTGCTCTCCTTCGCACATAGGCTGCCCTAGAAAAAAGGGCTTAGCTGGTCGATAGATCTGATAATTTATTCTCAGACGTCTCTTTTTTCTATAAAAACCTGCTCGGTTTTATTTGGACAAGGTTTGCTGGTTCTGCTATGTAAGTGGGTAAATTTTTGCTTGTAGATATGTAGGGTATCTGTATTCGTTCAGTTAGTAAGTTTGTTTTAATATGTGTCTAGGATTATAACGTGGGTGTGTATTTAGAAGGAGGATTTGTCAGCAAGTGGAACGATATAGTCTCTGCCTTCAATTATTGAAATTTCATGAGTTCAGCTGCTAACAAAGTTCCATTGCAATAACCTGAAACTATTTTATCGCAGATACGTAAAAGTAACAATTTCAATAATTGAAATCGGAGAATTGTTAGCAATTGCGTTACGTAATTAGCTTACTGGACTACCTTACTATCCAGACAATCCAGAATAGAGTTCTCTAGTGCAAATGTCCTGAACCAAGATGAACTGGGAATATGGGTTGGACAAAGAAGAAGATATAACGGCAATTTTTGAACTTTGCGACGAATTCTTTTTCATATTAAACAAGTAATGTTACTAGTTAACTTGCATATGTGTTAACATCAAAGCGATAAGCGGTAACTGGAATTACCCACCGTTGTCCAATATAGTATTCACAGTTTAGGACTAAACTCTCTAAACTCTCGCCCGCGTTTGAGCAAATACGATGTAGAAACTACTTAGCTGATGTCCATTACCGCCAACTACCTGTACAGTAAAATTTTATTTTCCAAAGCATTGCCACGTCGCGTTGCGTGGCGACGGCTGATTAGCCCACCCAAGACTGGACTCCTCAGACACTCCTTTTCTTGTATCTCCCACCAACACTATCACCTGACACAATAGCCAGTCATCACCACCCAACCGTATCTCAACAAAATATGCCATCAAGTGACCCTCATAAACACCGTCCTAAACGTTACCTCATTCATTTTCGCCTCCCCATTTGGTCTGTTCAAAGAAAACTTTCTACATAGATAGCCACTAACGAGAGCGCAAAAATGTCGCGCAAATTCAATGAACAATGCACAAACATAATGGGGGGATACGTGCAGGCACATGAAGTGGGGTAGAGGGGACGGGGGTGCGGGACGGGACCGCTTTTTGCGAGCCTGCCGGGACAAAACAGGGTACTGCATAATGTCCCCTTTTTGTCCTGTTAATGTTAAAAGACTAGGTAGGAGAGCCTCTCATTAGCATGCGGATGAAGTATGTAGGTGTACTTCATTATTAGGGTTTATCTTGTTTTTGCAACGGTTCTCTTCTGTGGCACGAAAAGCGGTTTCATTTGGTCAATTGATTTTTCTAACAGAACTCGATTAAATGGATTCTGAAACAGTTGTTACAAACGAGAACGATTCACTAGAAATGTAAAATTAGCTACTGAATCATGTTCTTGGGCGATAGGCTTTTGTAAGAGCGGCTGTGGTCGCTACAGTGTCACAAACTTGTAACTCTGTGGCCAAAGCTGGAACTAAGTGTCGCCATTTTAAAATATCATACCAATTCCAACGACAGCGACGCGGTCACAGGGTCAGTTAAGTTAGTTGCACTGTATGTGTTGCGAGATGTCACTCGCCTCTCGATTTCCTGTTCAAATTGACCTGTTTGTCTTTCTGGTACACTCATGCAAGGGACTGCCCAAAGCAGCTTTGATTTGGTTAGCTCGTCGCACGGGTGACCTCCACTCTTCCCTGCATGATAAGACTACTACTACTATTACTACTAAATCATAAACGTAAAAATAAACGTGATTCTGTTCATTTATTTTCAGCTGTAAATAAATAAACTAATTAAAATTTATTTTGTTCCAGGTATGTACTTGGACATAAATGTGGTAGTAGAAAGCCGAGTGGTAAGTTCGACCCGCTAGCCTAAGGGACACCTACGCTTCAAGACCTTTCAATGAAGCCCGGGCCACCGTTTATTTTAATTAGACTAGCCAGGCATTTGACGGCCATCTCACCTGGTGGTAAGTGAGAATGCGGCCGATGATGGGGCATGACTGTCTAGGAACAGCCTATTCACTCTAGCCTTGAAAGCATCTAGATTATAATGACCAAAAACACACTCGCAGGCAACGCGTTCCGTTACTTAGCCGCACGCATTATAAAGGTTGAACTAAAGCGGTTCGTGCGGATAGCTGCAAGATTCACAACATAAAGCTGAAGCGCTGGCCCGGATCGCGTCTCTTGATGACGAAAAGAGAAAGTTTCAGCCACTTAAATCTATCAAAGATATAATTTACGAGTAAGCAATATCTATTAAATTGGTATTTAAATCATCAGCCTTCTTGGAAACGATAAAAAAAGCAACGTCACGGGGTCAACCAGGGGTCTTGGAATCAAACTACAAGGTTAATCTAAACAAAATCGACCTTTGTTGCAACTTTCTAAAACAACTTGATATTCAATTATATTTTAGTTCGGTTGTGAAAACAGTTTTCTGTGAAAGGGTCGTATTTGGTTTACCCTCCGTTTTAATGGTGCGAACATTCACATTGTCTTCTGAGAAACGCTAAAAAGTAGAGAACTACGCGTGCTATGTTGAAAATGGCATTTTCTTTTAGAATCAAAGTTACGTAAGGGCAAATGGAAATAGTTGTAGCTGAAATCGCAGAACAATAGTAGTTAAATTTGAAGAGTAGGACTTCTGTTACACAAGGCTCAGGTTCGTCCCCATAATATAGTAAGCTGTTGTGTTGAAGAAATTAATAAAAACAGAAAATCAATTAACTAACTAATTAAGATCGATCAAGTAATATGTCTATGTCTCAGCCATGTGGTGTCCGGCAGAGTAGAATAGCACCAACCCCTTACACTCGAGGGTGTCGTACAAGGCGACTAATGTTTTCGAGACAAAAGATCTAGTGTCTCCGTGGACTGGAAAATGGACAGCAGCGATTTCCATTGTTATATACAACACTGCGATCTCCAACCCGCCTGCCAAGCGTCTAGATTATATCAATAACCTTCCCTTTCGTAGGAGAGGCCCTAAGTCCTGCAGTGGACTGTTCCGGGCTGTGATGAAGTATTATGTTTAATTTGTAATACCAGCAATGTATGAGCGAAAAAGGAAAATTATTGAGTGTGCATTTTTTTGTACCGGTGAGTTTAAAAAACAACGTTGTTGGCTGCCCCAGAGCCGAAGCACAACCACCTCACGCTGACAACGGTGACGAATGGCTCAGCTGGACCGTGTCCAACAATACCTGGCAGAGCCAGACAACGCTCTAAGATACCCAGCAGAGCTGGACCGCATCCGATGATGCCAGGCCAAGCCGGACCACGCCCGACCTTACCAGGAAAAGCCGGATCGCGCTCGACAGTGCCAGACAGAGCCGGGCCGTGCCCGACAATGCCAGACAGAGCCGGACCGTGCCCTTTACTGCCAGACAGAGCCGGACCGTGCCCTTCAATGCCAGACAGAGCCGAATCGTGTCCAACAATGCCATCCGCACCGCAGTCAATACAGAGCAGATTAAATTAAAGGAAAGTAAAGGAAATAAATATATTTGTCTATTCATTCAACTCAACCAGTTACCGAACTCGTTACTACTCCCCACTCGCTGTTTCACATTATTTCAACCATAATCTATTGACGTGCGTGCTACTTACAATTGTATTCCGCTTTCAGTTCCCTTTTACGTCCCATCTATATAATTTTACAGCTTGTGAAGTCGGCTGATACGGTTTCTGTATTTTTATTGTTATAAGGTTGGTTTTTTCTTGCCTTTCTAATGTTTAGGTATTTGTAATTCGTCCATTTTATCTTTTCTCTGTTGACTTTCAAGTGCGAGTCCGGCCCTTTCTTTTGTGAAGCAATGGTTGTACAATAGAAAAATATTGTGTATTTCAGATTTCTGGGAAGGTGATCTCGTTCAATAGAATATTGCCTTTCACGAAATTTGTAATACTTAGACTAAACAACAAATTTCCATCAAACCATAATCACTTAACCCAAACTTTGAAATAACAGCTCCAATAAACTGAAATATTTAGGTACAGCATAATGTACTTTGTAGACTTTAACTCAGCATGCCAAGCGAACTAAAAAGATTGCCACAGAATTTGAAATGCATTTTAGAAGTAGCTGCAATATGTTCGGTGCAGAGGAAATTAAAATATATTGTTTGAAATGTTTTGTGGTATTCTAAAATACGAGTATGCAGTTTAGATGTTCGACTTTTGAATTTGTATGCGGTTACAGTTAAGAACGCTTGCACACTGCGTCCGATGGTAATCTGAGAAAATGCTATCTGATATGTAATCCACACGGAGGCCGCATGACAAAGTATGTTCCTATTCTTTTTTCTGTCTGCTGAAACCCACCTGATGGTAAACGGTAACTGCACCAATAATATCTACGATTCATGGATTTAGGTTGCAGGCAACAAAAGAGCATTGTCTTGTCGTTCATGCCTGTAATGGGGCATTTTCAGAGAGGTACTTTAAAAAGTAATAAAATTTAGTTCGGCGTGCCTGCTTAGAACGGATTCTCAAGTATTGAATTTGGTAAACGAAGTTACTCCGAAATGTGTTTCGTGAAAAGCTTCTTAGTTTTAGTACGTTTTCTGAGAAGAAAATGTCTACATTTTCATACATCGAATGGTATAGTTTTAATTTATTTTTGAGAATTGTGTCTAATCTATGTAGATTAGTCTATAATTATTTGAACTGTTTTTTCTTTTTGATCTTCTCTCGGAAAATCCCCAGAACACAACAATGCAAGCATTGTTGCTTGGCGGCAGAAATAGAAAAGGCGCAGGTACTCACCCAGGCGGAATCCTCAGGCTTGACAGAGTCCTGCCTGATTACGGGCGGATTATACAAGAAAGCTTTATTTACTAGGCATCGTTTGTGGATCAGCCACAACATCTTAATTTTCCAATCCGTATGCAATTCCGTTACACAAAGGGTGACCCTTTGTGTATAATCCGATAAAATTGAGGAAAAATTGACCAGCGACCCTTACCCGGGACAAATTATGTATGTGTTCCTTGCATTCTACCCGCGTCCTTTTCGTGTTCAAAGAAATATAAGTCGGACACCTAATTGAATTCGCGTGTATGTCTTCCCATATATAATAATGGCCATTTTGTATGACAAAGGCCAAGGATAAGATTGTAAGACGATCACCTACTTACGTGGCGGAGTTGACCTAGTTCTTGGAAGTTTGAAAATGTTTTGTTGTAATGTAATTTGTAAGCGCACTAACCTACTTACGAAAGTTAGTATGATGAATAGGATAAGATAACTAAAAAAATAGAAACGAGAATTATTTATTTTCGCCTATAAATCCTACTGTCTGGGAAAAACTTTTCGCAATGTCATTGAAGATATTGTGATATTTTAGCATTTTAAAATTAGAAATGTTATGGCGCTACTTGTGAATGCCAATACAATTTTTAGAGTTTCAAACCTGGTAAAATGGAACCCTTGTATGACTCGTTCTATCGGCGACTCATGATCACATCACACATTCGAAGAGCTGCTGCAAGAGATTTCTTTTAGAAATAAGTAGCGCCTGATATGCCATTTATTACTTTGGCTGTTATTTGCTATGTATTTCGTGTGCTCAAAAAACTGTTAAATAAATAATAATTTTGTGGTCTGTCGGTTTGTCGAACCCAAAACGCTAAGAATCAAAGTATCAAGATCAAAATCTGAAAACGATGGATTGTTGTTAAATAACACAATGAAGCTCTCTTCTTGCTTGCTCTTTATTAGCGGTGAATTGCATTTTCATACAATGCCTTAGGAAAAGTTGTTTTAGCAGCCGCAAATAAGATAAGGAATTTCTGATGCATATACAAATGCATGTAGTGTAGTAACACTTACCGCATTTGACCTTTATTTATTATGTGATGAGCTCTATCATCATTGGCAGTGTGGCGTCCGGTAGAGTAGAATATATCACCAACCCCTTACACTCGCGGGTGTCGTACAAAGTGACCAATATTTTTGAGGCAAAACTTCTAGTCTCCATAGGCTCTAAAATAGGCAGCAGCATTTTCCATTGTTACATTTATAACACTGCGATCTCCAACCCGCCTGCCAGGCGTGGAGATTAATACAATAACCTCCCCTTTTGTGGGAGAGGCCCTAAGACTTGCAGTGGGGTGTTATGGGCTGTGAAGATGATGGTGATGATGATGAAACTTGGTCGGGGATTATCTGACTTTTTCTGTCAATTAGGTTATATAATATATAGTGATTACAAAATGAGACTCAAAATATATTATTATTATAGGTTGCTTCATATCATGAAGCAATCTTTACATAAAATATTGCCTAGTTATTTTTAGTCATAAATGTATATATTGGTGATTTAGACAAAGTCAGTTTTCCTTACACGCCGCAGATTTCTCCAACACGAGGTCCCGGATAAAAATAGAGAGCGACCAAACCTCCCGGGATAGTCATTAATCAAACTCGATATCTGAGTGCTGTATAATCGATCCCGTCCTTACGGATATCCGGATTATCCTGGCGAGATGAGATAAGTACGCTTTTCATATGCTTGAGCGTGGTGCCTAATATTTTGTCAAAGTATTCAGATGGAACGGGACAAAGATGTCGTGAGCCCTGGTTTGCGTGCTAATGGTTTAGGCATCGGTGAATAAGACGTGAAAAATCATATAGTATGTGTCCAGGTATATGGTACATATGTGCGCAACTTTTTCACAAGTTACCGTCCAATATAAAAACTACGGAAACTTACATTGATTTTAAGACAAAGTTGAACGACTATATATTAAAAGAATGTCGTAGTTAAAGAAAAGACCTAGTTACCTATTTAAGTTAATTCAATGCAGGGTACCTACTAGTTGAATAATGGTGAAGTGTTTTAGTGAGCGTTACGAACGAGATATTAAACTAATTCTGTAAGTTATTTTCTCATGTAAGTGATGTTATATCTTTATGAGAATAAATCTGTTTAAACCTATGTGTTGTTCTCATAGGCTGTGGGGGTGACGTAGGTATAAGAGTATAAGAAAAATTACACTTTTAAGCGATAGTAGACGTTAAGGAGACCCACAAAACGTTGAAATGCAAAACCTGAAAATGTCAAAAAAGATTTTTTTTTAGTTAACCCGTTGTAGCGATAGTACTAACATATTCTCGTGTGTAGGTTCTATAAGTAATAACACATTCTCTTGGCAGTTTCGCTTTTTAGCCACATTAAAGTCACTTTTCTTTTCGAGCGCTTCATCCTTATCTCGTGGATATTCCAGGTATCCGCACGAGCCGCTTTGGCGAGCACCTTTATAATGCGTACGGCTAAGGAGTGGAACGCGTTGCCTGCGAGTGTGTTCCCTGATCAATATAATCTGGATGCCTTCAAGGCTAGAGTGAATAGGCTGTTCCAAGACGGGCATGCTCCATCTTCGGCCGCATCGTCACTTACCAACAAGTGAGATGACGGTCAAATGCCTGCCAAGTATAATATAAAAAAAAAAGCTTTTCTTGTACGCGATGACGTAGGATAACCTTCAATGCCCTCGCAGTCTATCAGTGCCGCCATGTACGAATGACATTTTCCAATTCAGGTCCATCAGTTCAACGTTCCGGTGTCTGGTGTAATCAAATTCAGAATGTCGATCCACCTGTTAAGGCTGTGTCTCTTGGCCCGTGTTAGCCACTGGAACCGTTCGGCCTTTTCAGTATAAGCAATATAACGTATATTTGAGGGTTTCATATACTTACATACATGTAGGTATTTGTATTGTGTGTTTACTAATACTTAGTTATTTTGTATAGGTTTTTTTGTAGAACTGAAATTTCGAAACATTGTTATTTTGAGTAAGTACTTAGGTTCAAGTTAATGTATAATTGGGGTGCATCTAAGGCTTGTGCCTTATCTAAATTAACTTGTAACTTTTAAATATATACTCTGTTTGTATTTTAAATAAAGAAGTAAATAGCTGAACCGTACGTTAAGGGAAAGTAGGCGCTTATTGAAAAAAATATCTTGGCGTTAATATTCGGTTGTGCTCTTGCGCAGGAGGGCCTCGGATCGGCCTTGACCATGATCCAGAATTTGGCAGTGCAGCGACTTCCATTTGACCTCCGTGACCCAGTGAGCAGGGAAACCTGACCAGATTGTACTATGGTTACACATTTAATAGATACTTATTGTAAATATTAATAATAAGTACCCTGGGGAAATATTGTGTAATTTTTTAAAATATGAATATTTGCACAATAGTTTTTAGTAATAATATTACCCTTTAGAATTAAATTATTCAACTGGTCTCTCTGAATTCATGGGTTATTGTAAACTCTGTGTTAGTATCTGATTGACATCTTTTAGTAATATTAATGTGAACCCTTGATACAAGAAATAAATAGCTTTTCATTTAATAAAAATATGCTACCTATCGTTATTTTCGATCCCTGTGTTCTATCGGCTGTATAATGGGGAATATACTGAGGAACTTTATGATCTGGTGCCCACAGCACAATTCCGCCATCGCAACACTCGCCGCGGACTGGGTACGTAGACCATTTATTGGTGTCCACGCGAAGATTCGAAAGAACGTTTCTCGTTCGCACGATTCGGATGTGGAATGAGCTCCCAGCCACAGTGTTTCCTTTGGGCTATGACATGATATGACAGAGGTATATAAGAGGTCTGGTGTTGCTGATATCCATAGTGACCACTTTCAATCAGGTGGCCCGCTTGTCTGTTTGTCTGCCGAATAACATACAGAAAAAAAGTTTAGATCCCATCTATCGTTATTTTAGACTACTTCTCCAGGTACGGCTCAGAAATACACCCTGTATCACTGACTGATTATGACCTTGACCTTTCTCCGGATTATTGGCATACAACATTCACATATATATACCCGGGCATAGTGTACCCGCTCACGTGTCGGCGTTATTCGTCCAATATTTCGTTACAGCCGTTTTCCGGCCGAATGCCCCAATTAGCTTTCAAATAAGGCCTTGTTTTACGCAAGAAAGCTTCCGTTGCTTAGCCACTGTCGATATTAGCTTGGGGATGGCTCGCCGGCCTCTTGGAGGGTTCGCGGGATTAGGTACTGGGTATTTGTGGGTAGAGGACTCTAATGTGTGGGTATAAATAAACATATATGCTTCGACAGTTCACACAGCGCCATCTAGCCCCAAAAAAGGCAAAGCTTGCGTTATGGGTGCTTATGGGTTAGAAAACTTGTAGGAACTTATAGGAATATATTTTTAAATACATACTTATTATGCATATAACATCCAGACCCGTAACAGAAATTAAAATTCATTATTTAAATTTCTGCCCTGCCGGGAACCGAACCCGGGACCTCTGCGTGGCGACCGGCATGTTGACCAACTGATCAACTCAGATTGTCAATACTCAGATTCGTTAGTTACAGATTAGATTAGATTAGATTACAGATACAGAAGTTTTTAATCTTTAATTGAAAGTCGGCAGTCATTTGACCGCCACCTCACCTGGTGCTAAGGTGACGATGCGGCCGAAGATGGAGCATGCCTGTCTATTTATTTATTTAGGAACTGTGAACGTGTAGTTTCGACAACGCACCTGCGGTTCTTCATTTTTGTTGCCTGCAATATAACAGTTACCGCTTACCATCAGGTGGGCTGTCTGCTAAAAAAATAATGGGAAGGAACCTTGTCATGCGGCCTCCGTGTGGATTATAGCACAGATAGCATTTTCTCAGATTAGCGTCGGACGCAGTGCGCAAGCGCTCTTAACTGTAACCGCCTATAAATTCTAAAGTCGAACATTTAAACTGAATAAACTAAACTTCATTTAGAATATCGCTGCGTAGCATAAATATACCCCATTAGAATAGGCACAGCGAGAAATAAATTCTAAAAAAATGAGCCGCTTCTTGCGCCTCACAGCACATGCTGAGTGGGTACCATTTACGCTGGCCGCCGCGGCACCGACAGTGGCATGGGAGGCTACGTATTGGTTTCGATTTTTTAATTATTAATGTTTCCGTTGTCTGTAACTGTAACTGTTATTGTGTCGTGGTGTGCTATGTGTAATCAATGTCTTTTCTTTCTTTCTTTCAAAAATACTAACAGATAAAATCTTTATGTCATCCATATTTATTTAATGCGTCGGAATACAATCGACGAGAAATACATTGAATAAAGTTGTGGAATAGTCCACGGCTCGCGTGGCGTCCGAGCCTCTTTAAGGATGAACCAGATTTATGACAGGGCCGCAACTCACGCGATGGGGCCATTGGTTCTCGCTTTATCGCGGCGCACAGGGACCGCGACAGGGTTTACGACCCCCCAAGGCTTTGACAGACGATGGCCGGAGTCGTGGATACAGTGTGTGACGAAAATGTAGAGAATTTATTTATGTATTCTGTTTTAGATAAATTGGGTCTAAAATGTCTATGTGGCATCATATGTTTTTTTTAATGTGTTATTGGACCACATAAAGATACGTCTATGTCTATATTCTATAAAATTACACATGGAGTTAGCCAAAATGAAATTAAGAAAAGTGAATAAACTACTTTTAAATGCACCTTGAAGCAATTAATAAAAATATTATTTGGGAAATATAAGGTGCCTGTGGACGACGATGCACGTCGGCTCGAAAACCAGAGACTCCCCTTAGACGGTCAAATGACTGGTTACAATCTCCAGTAACTATTCTAATGGCAATGGTTTTGGTCGAAAACGTTTATGATGCTATAGCCATAGAAAAAAAAGAAACTTATGGATGTTTTAAAATGGCAATCAGTTTTATACAAATTTGAAGATTTTTTTATTTCATTTTATTGAACACTGGTGGACCCGGCGCGACTTCGTTCGCGTACTTTACTCCTACCTTCCCTTCTTTTCTTATTTTTCGATTTACTATATCTATTATTGACACCCACATTTAAATCCGGTGCGAAGTATAACAGATCTATCCGTACATAGATACATAGGGACAGAAGGTGGGGAATGACTTTATATACTGTATACCTTGTTTTAGTACGTATATTGAGATACTTTTACGCCCATTTGGGGTTAGACAGTTTTATTTTCTCGCCTTGTCGATCGGCGTCTATGTGAAATGGCTGAGGATGTGTTGATTACTTACAAGCGTCGTATAAGGCGATACAGTTCTTAGCTACAGATTGTCTATGACCTTGGCAGACCCGAAAATGGAAGCAGATTTTTTTCTATCATTCTTTATGTTTTAAATAGTGCTTTCTCCATCCCCCAACCCCCCACCAATTATACGAACACCCACCTGTAGTAACAGTTCTGTAGGCTATGTATTATTTCTGCTGGTAAATATTGTATGTCCGAAATGAGCAAACTGTTGAGACTCACAAATAAAATTTGTAATACCTAAATGTACCTACACAGTTCAACAAGGATGTTATTATATTCTATTCTAAAACAATTTCTTGACTTCATTATAGTAATTACATTGTTATAATATAAGAACGTCGGCGGCCGAGCGGTTACAGTATCCGACTCGTAAGCCAGAGGTTTCGAATCCCGCTCCGGCCATGTACCAATGACTGTTTTCTGAGCTATGTACATTAGTTGAATACTAACCGATGCTCTTACGGTGAGAGAAAACAGGCGACTGGATGTGTAACCATGATACTATCTGGTCAGGTTCCCCTGGTAGCAGGGTCATGAAGGTCAGATGGCAGTCGCTCCACTGTAATTACCTGACCTGCCAAATCCTGGATCATGGTCAAGGCGGACCTCGGGCCCTCGTTCTCGAGAGCCGGGACATTAACGACAAGATGATTATTTTATTACATTGTTATATTATAGCAATAACCTCGATAAATTAATTATTAATATATTCAAGTACCGCTGGGCATAGATTTGAAACTATGGCCAATCGACCAATGACTTTCGATAATACCTATATTTATATTGTAATTTTGTGAATCTTGAAGTGTTTTAGCGAATCTTAAACTCAAAATAATAGCCAGTAAACTTGTTGTTTTCTTTATTAAATTGCTCGAATAAACACACCTCAACCACACCGATCATAATAGTAGTAGTTTAGTATAGTATCTCTTCCGACCGGTTTCGGCCATGCCGACCCCTTCAACCCCTAATCAGATCTGCGCTGATGCGCAAAGATGGCTTGCATAGCCAATCTTCGCGGCAAACTCCCGAACACAACGTGAGCACGTCAGTTTGACGTTTATAAAATTGTAAGTGACAGCTACGAGTGTACGGGGTTTATTTGAGGTTAGTTTGGCGCTGCTCCTCAAAGTCGCGTACTTTCCTCTGTACATGCCCGCGCCGTTCAGATAATACCAACACTAGAAATAGGTTTGACGCGTAACCACGACGTGACATTCAATTCCTTATGACATTCAATTCAGATAGGTTCCCATTACCCCTCTGACATGGGACATGGGTCCCATCGCAATCCGGCCCTGACCTCTCACACAAAGGCTTGCAATACTGTAAATCACACGAGCACAGAATAGGCGGCTCCCTTTCAACGGTATTTTTTTAATTCGAATATATTTTTTTATTGAATTTCCATTTAGAGGGCCCGGCAGGTTTCATGAATGCCGAATACGCCGACGCCTGAATGGGAACGTTTGTGACTTCTCCCTTTGACCGGGGCGACGTGACAAGGTCACCTACCTGGATTTTTATTCAGCTCCCCTGAATATAACACGAGAAGGAATTAAAGGAAAGTTATAAATAGCTAGTCCCCCGTGGATTTTGTCTGTGCGCAGTGTGGATTTCTGTGAACAGACACACATTTAGTCGCCTGAATGTCAAGGGTAATCTATGACCTCCCATTATCCATTGACATTGGTACGCTTCTGCCTGCATTTTATAGTTTACTAGCCGTTCCCAGCGGCTTTCGCCCGCGCGCAGTGTGTATTTCGGTAAACATTCAACTATCCGGCGGGACCGTGTTATTTTTTCGGGAATGATGTAGCTTCCTATTAGTGAAACAATTATCTAAATTGGTTCAGTAGTTTAGGAGATTACCCCCAACTAATCTACTAGAAAGATTAAATTGTTTCCGAACTGAAATCTTAATTTAATATTTGGTATCTTGACGACGGGGCCCGAGGAGAAGTTAGCACTACTCTACAAGATTTGGCAGCAATTAAAACAAAATTTCCCGATAATTGGCCTTTAACTAAATTTCAATAAATCAGAAGTTACCATAGGCGTGTTCAAAATAATGTTAATTTTAACAATTCGAAGCAAATTGTCCCGGAATCATAATTATCTTTAAAGAGTTGTTTCTCCCCATAAGTGCCCCCCATTATCAGCAAATCTATCCCTTGTTTCATACAACAAAATATTTTGAAATTTAGCGACACAGCTTATAGTCTTCTCTAAAGTCACTCTTATTGCCATATTTATCTTAAGATATTGAAAACGAAAAAAGTATTTATAGAATTAGGATTACGTTAATTAATCTCTTAACAGACGTCAAAAATTTAACGGTAAGCAAAGGGAAAGTTAAGCGAGCTCAACCAGGTAGGGCTTTTGTTTTTTCGTCCTTAAATTCACCTACACTATGCGTTCTAGATATTTGATATATAATGGTGATAATGGTAGGGCTTTTGTCTTTATCTTAAAAGGACGAACTGTTGCTTTAAAATCAGAGCAATTTATCCTGTAAATTTAAAGCTTGAACGCAAAAAGAAAAGCGAGCGACAAAGAGTAGCCTTTGCCTAAGTAGGGTACGGTAAGTAGGGTAAGTAGGGTAAGTAGGGTAACTACACGTAAAGGTACTTCCCAGTCACTCATCATCATTATCATCATATTAGTCGAAGGACGCCCACTGCTGGGCATAAACGTCCCCCAGATATCTCCATAAAGGCCGGTCCTGAGTCTTCCGCATCCAGCTGGTACCTGCGATCTTTATCAGGTCTTCGGTCCACCTTGTCTACCTAGGCCTACCCAGGCTGCGCCATTACTTCTACCGAATCAAAATACTCAAGTACGTAACGACCCAATTAGTACAGACCTATGTTGTATAATTTTGCCAAACACAGCAATCAATTAAGATCTAAGCGAATCGGCACACCGTCGGTGATTGCCCAAGTTAGATATTCAGAGAATTGAGCGCCTGGAACCTAGATGTATTAGGAATATTATTATTATTTAGAGATAGTTCGAGTATTAACTCTGATTGAGTTCTCAATTGAGATTTCAAACTTTGGCAATCTTGGGGGCTGTCCATGCCAAGTAATCGAAATTACAGATGTTAAATGTCCCATAAGCGTCTTACATATTTCGCTTTTAACTGTAGAGTTGCTTCTTCAGTTATATCAAGCACATTCCGATCCGGCTTGGAGTACTGCTTACCTCTGGGATGAATCAACCATAGATATATATTTTATCTTTGTTATGCAGTATGAATTATGTTTTCAAATTTTAAATGTAAACGCTTTGGATTCTGTCTGTAAGTTTGCATTTATTTTAAATAAATAAAGAAATAGAAAAACCAACCGACATAAAAAGTCGGATAACCCCCGACCATGATTACAGATACCCAAATATTTTCTAAACTTTAATGAAATAAAGCTAAGAACCATCTAGATTAAATTGGCTTTCAAATAGATATAGCTACAAAATCGGACCATTCGTTCGGGAGCTGGATGCCACAGACAGATACACAGAGACACAGATGCACAAATACACACCCCTCTTTTTAAAAACAGAATAGAGATACATACCAAGCAACTTGCCGCTTTGGATTCGGTAGGGAAACATTGAAATGATTGACGCTGCAGAGCATCGATCACCGGATGTAGGGTTGCGCGTCTATTGGTCTTTTACAAGCTTAACCTTATTAACCCCTATTATAAATTATACGATGCGATGATGCGATAGTCAGATTATGATCATCCATCATCAGATTATGATGATGGAGGTGAAGGGCAGCTATAGGAACTCCTAAACTACATGACAAATCCCTCGCTTCCCACTTGATTTTTGTTGATAAAATTGTAACCTGGATCGGTGTCCAGGGTCTGATGATAGCCGAAAGAAATACTACTACATAGGAACTCCTAAATTGCGCATGATAAACCCTTCGAGTTTGGGCGTTGTTATTGGTATTGACAAGTACTGTGACTGATCGTAGATGGGGTCTAATTAAAATATATAAAATAATCTCAAGGTTAATGTCCCGGCTATGCTTTAGCGCACGAGGGCCCGGGTCCGCCTTGACCATGCTCCAGGATTTGGGAGATCAGGTAATTACAGTGGCGCGACTGCCTGCCACCTGCCTGACTCTCCTACAGGAGGAACCTGACCAGATTGGATCATGGTTACACATTCAGTCGTCTGAAAGCGCAGCTTTCATCACGATGTTTTGCCTCACTGTAAGAGCATCGGTTAGTATTAAACTAATGTACGTTACTCAGAAAAGAGTCATTGGTACATGGCCGCAGCGGGATTCGAACCCGGTACCTCTCGCTTACAGCTCGGCCACTGACGCTCCAATTGTTACGGTTTTTTTTCTTTTGACAACTTGTTACTGGTCGCATGTACACCAAGGAGTGGCACGACCTAATTTCGCCGGCCCCTTTCCGTCATCGGAAAATGCGATGCAAGCGGACGGTCTTCCTTAAGCCGAGAACTTCCACCCATCTGCAAAAACAAGCATTTTCTAAATTCTTTGTAATACCCGACTTTAACTTATTTCTTTTTTTTTTTACCTGTTACTTTTGCAAGTGATCTTAGTAGGTAGGCACTTGATTGAAATTTGTATTGAAGTACGTTGTACTATCTTGTTGTTGTTGGTTTTTAGTATATCATAACATTTCTGAGTTTCGGTATGTGAATACTAGTGGGTAGAATTGTGTTTGTAATTAGGTACGTAAGTGTAATGTTGTTGTAAAGTTTTGTGCACCGCCTGCAATGTTTATTACCAGTGTTCGGGGTAGACTGGTAGATAAAGCTACAAAGCTTTAAGTCCACCTTTGTACTATTTTGTGCATAAAGTATTAAATAAATAAAAACCATTTTGGTTCAATTATTATAATGCGTACTGTGACTGATTTTCGATGCCCCTCCACTGCCTAAGCCTCGGTTCCCCAAACCCCCACCCCATGGAGCGCTGGAGACCTCATTCAGCGGCAGGATGACAGTTCTATTTAAAACTAATAACATATTTAGGGTATATTTTAGACTCCGTACTTTAAATTGTAATGAAACATAGAAAAAAGTATTTAATATCAGTGAAATTAGATTTATTGAAAAGATAATTTTATGGCATTTATGTTTGAATATTGACCGTCGATTGATTTCTTTTGACCGTCGTGTGATTATTAACTTAATCATTCGACCAAAAGTGAGTTTCATCGCCAAACAAAATGTTATATAGGGAAAGAATTGAACATATCAACGAATAATTTCACGTTGGCTACCGAGATTGTGCAAATAATGTAATGTCTCCATTACATTATTTTCTTTGAAGTAAGTCAAGTCACTATTCTCTACCGATAAACCGGAGATAATGGATACAACATTCAGTGAGTTATCAGCGAAATATGGCCGCAATTATTGCGAGAAGAGCAGATTGGGCCATCTACGTGACAGGCACGGCAGCCACATTGCCGAAATTATATTCAAACATAAATGCTATAAAATAACATTTCCAATAAAGCTAGTTTCACTGATACCAAATACTTTTTCGTTGTTATAGTTCAATTTAAAGTTAATCGCCTTTAAAAAAATACCCTATACATATAGTCTAATTATTCGTCACTATTAGGTACATCAAAAGCATATCGACCCTATATAAATGAACTAGCATTTTTTTAGACGCGCATAGCAACGTTAGATCCTTTCATACAGGTTCCAATAGGTCGATATCTATTTTCTGTACTTTCAGGGGCTTTAAAAAAAAAAAAAAAAAAAAAAAAAAAAATAGTTTTTATTTCCATAATGGTTGCTTACATTTTATTCACTGCTTCCCGAGCTAGGTACATATATACCTGTGTTACGAGAAACAGTTGCATCTTCCCTTAAATTGCTATTATAATCAGAAAATTAAAAATTAAAAATTGGTACTTAAACAAATATTAAAAATTAACTATATTAAGCATCTGCAATAATATAACTCTGCAATTGTGTGTGTGTGTGTGTGTGTGTGTGTGTGTGTGTGTGTGTGTGTGTGTGTGTGTGAGTGCGTATGTGAGTGTGTGTCAGTCTAAGTGTGTTGTGCATGTTTATACTCAGTGTACTTACATAACATAACATGAATCCGTGTCATGTCTAAATAAAAAAACTAATGCAACAAAGCTTCAGTCTGGGTATAATCTTTAGAGAGTAACCATTTCTTCATTTTACCCCTTACCTCGCGAAGTGTAAGCGGATAGATATTTAGGGACCTATTTATTTTATTGTACACAGATACACCCATGGGGCCATGTTGGCGTCCAGCTGTAGCGGTTCTACAAGAAATGTAAGAACAGACATTTCTTATAGTTCTCTTCTTAGCATAACTGTTTTTATCAAACCTGGTTAGAGTATGCTGCCTGCAGACTAGTAGTAGAATGTATAACTGTCTGACAGTCATTACACCAACTTTTTCGTAAAGTAATTTTGTAGGGAACCTAAACGGACTAAAGGTCATAACCTTCAGAAGTGATCGTTGTGCTCTCTCTAAATTTATCATAAAAGTCTTACATGCACCACCCCACACCACGATACAATACCCCAGTATAGACTGGACTAAAGCGTAATAAACTGTTCGAAGCAATTTAAAGTCCGCAACATGTCTTAGCTTCTTAAATATCCACATTGTTTTTCTAAGCCGGGAAACAACAAGTTCAATATGGGATTTCCAGCGTAGTTGGTCATCCAATAATACACCAAGATATTTGATTGAAGATGTCTTTTTTATGACCAGACATGTACAACTATTGTTATTAGGCAAGTCACAACAATGTAGTTTTAGATCGGGAATCACAGGTTTAAATGATTTCACTGTGAATTGAAGATAAACTGTTTTTGATAAATTTAGAGTGAGCATGTTAGATCTCAACCAGCTAGACACCGTATGAAGTCCCATCTCAGCATATTTAACAGCCTCCTCCCAGGTCTCTCCATAAAAGATGATTGCAGTATCGTCAGCATAGGTAAATATTCTCCCATTTTGTATTGACAAGTCACATAAGTCGTTGATGTACAACAGGAAAAGACTCGGACCCAAAATACTACCCTGTGGAACCCCAAATGTCACATTAGCTTCTGAACTTATGTAGTCCCCAATTCTGACTTGCTGCAAACGATCAGAGAGGAAATCTGTATAAATACCCAGAGCCCTACCACGAATGCCATTGCGTTCAAGTTTTTGCACAAGTATTGGTATCGAGACGGTGTCGAAAGCTTTCGCTAGATCGAGAAAAGCTCCCAGGCATTTATTTTTTAAATCTACTTGCATTCTCAAGAAATCTGTTAACCCACAAATTGCGTCTTCTGTACTTTTATCAGCTCTAAAACCAAATTGATTCTTAGAAAGGATATCATAACGTTCCAGAAAATTTACTAACCTTGTATTCAAGACTCTCTCCAACACTTTTGAAAGAGCTGTAAGGACTGAAATAGGTCGATAATTAGTGGCATCGTCACGTGACCCGTTCTTGTGAACTGGTGTTATTAAAGATTTCTTAAAAGCCTCAGGAAAAACTCCTTGATGAAGACAGAGTCCAATAAGCTTAGTCAATGGAGCGATAATAACATTTTTGGCTAGCTTAAGAAACTTGGCTGGTATGGCGTCCCACCCCGTTGCACTATTACTCTTGAGATTTATTATGATTGCCTCAATTTCTCGTTCATCAGGTGCAAGTAGTACGATTGACTTATCAACACTAGATACCGTAAATTTATTGCAGCTACTACCTTTATTTATTTTGTTAGCTAAGTGTTTTCCTACATTCGCAAAGTAATTATTTATTGTATTCATTTCTCCGGCTATATCAGAGGATTTAATTAAGTCCTCCGCCGGCGACCTATGCACTGAAATATCCGTGACCGCCTTGATAGCTTTCCATCTCTCCTTGTTATTTGTTGCAGACTCTATAATAGACCTATCATGAGCTAGTTTGAGTTTTTTTAATAATGCGTTGCAAAAATTTCGGTAACGTTTGTATGAAATCTCTAAAATAGAGTCATTAGGACTATCCCTAAACTTTTTATGTAATTTGTCTCTGTGTCTAATGCACCTTAATAAACCTGGAGTAAGCCATGACTTAAAGATGCGCTTACGACATGATGCTTTATCCTTTTTAGTATTATTATGAATTACAGTAGACAATGTTTCGACAAAAGTATTAGTAGCCAGGTTGGCATTTGCATTGTCACAAATAAATGAAAAATCCACTTTTTGTAGGTCATATAATGCAGCATCCCAATCGGTTTTAGTAACAATCCCACAACTTTTTTTCTTATTATACGTACAAGAGAGGCTTAAAAGAACTGAGGCATGATCGGTTATGGTTGATTGCAAGGCAAAAACTGATGCACTATTGCTTGTTTTAAGCAATATGTGATCAATACAGTTCTGAAGTCGGGTAGGATAAATATGGCCTGGTAGTAGTCCGAGTTCAGCTGTAAGGTTTAGGTACGCAGACGAGTTACGATCCGTGTTATTATACTTTATGTCAATATTGATATCACCAATTAATATTACATTAGCAGCCGAATGCAATGGGCGGACAATCCTATCTATTGAATCCAAGAAACTTTCAGTGCAATAAACTGATGGGGATCTATACACAGACAACACGTAAGTATCAGGGAAAATATTAAGCAATAGAAAATTAGCACCAACTGAATCCGGCTCCTTAACTGTATGCTGAATGTCCTTTCTCACATAAAGTACAATACCATCATTTTGGTTAAGACATTTTTTTGAGAAATGGGATACGTAACCATCGAAAATCGGTACAGGTTTATCGTTACTTAACCAGCATTCAGTCAACACTATGACGTCAACATCAAAAGAAAACTGAGCGAGATGAGCAGATAAACTGCCGAAATTCTTATAAATACTTCTTATGTTTTGGGTAATAATTTTGAGCGATTTAGGAAAGGGTGTAATTACAGTGTTGCATGTACTATTGTCACATAAGTAAGACGTAGCTACAGCCATCTCATCTATTTCGTTAATAATATTATGTTCAAGGGACGCCATCAGGAGAAAGCAATAAGTACAGGGTACAAGCAAAGAAATTGGTTACCGAGTATGTAAGTGTTCGCAAATAAGTGTGTTTATTGTTCATGTTTGTGTTAATGTGTGTAAGTTTTAAAAATACAGCAATAAGCATGGCAGGTACATCTACATCATTAAAGCAAAAAGCAAAAAAGCAGAAACATAGGCGACAAAGCAAAAAGCAGAAATAAAAGCGATAAAGCAAAAAGCAGAAAGCAACTATGAGGAATATTAAAAATTTACGTAAGCGTATATAATTAAAAAATATCACCATCAAATTTGCTAGTCATGGTGCAAGCGGAATCCTACTGAAGTCGTCTTCCTCACTTATCATGTAATGGGGCAGTTTGTCATCTAGGCGCAGGAAAACCCTTCCAGACGACGTCCAGCAGTATTTGAATCCTTTGTCACTTGCAAACTTGCGTGCTAGGTAATACATGCGCTGCATTTTGGGAGTAAGGTATTCTACTATATATACTGGTTTAATAGGTCCGCTGCTTTGCAGGTGGCCAGTATTTAATTTGTTATTTTTGTTTACCTTATTGAATTTACGAGCACTATTTAATATTTTTTCCTTGGTAGTTCCACTTACAAAGTCTACGACTATTCTCGGTATTTTATCAGTTTTATCCTTGATTCTAAAGACATCTTTAATTTCATGCTTTTGAAGGGGCATGTCGAGCACATTTGCAGTCTTCATTACTAGGTCTGCCAATCCCTCCCTATTTTCGCCTTCCTCTCTTGAGACATTCCTTAACTCTATTTTTGTTGACGCCTGAATACGTTCCATATTTCCAACTCTATCTTCAAGTTTCAAAATGTAGGCACGGTCTTCTTTTCTCTTATTTGCAAGATCGGCCAATTGAGTCTTCATTTCATCGTATTGATTTGAGATAAATTCTATGGACTTCAATATATCATTTGTGTGAGCCGAGACCTCCGCGATAATCTCACTTTTAAGAGATTCAAGTTTCTTGTTCATTTTATGGTTTTGGGCTTCAATTAATTGGCAGATCTCGTCTTTCAATGAGCTCAATTCCGAACGGCTCTGCCTCTCAATCGTGCGGCCAGTAATATTCTGAGAGTCTATGACCTCCATGTCAACAGTTGGAACACTCGGACTTGCAGTAGGTGGCTGGCTATTAGTTGGCGTAGCCTGGGGCTTTGGGGTCTTTGGAGGTGTGCGCTTCATCGGCATTTTTATCTATTTATTACCAAAACAACAAAATGTACTCAATTTCCCAAAATTTGTGGTAATTTAATGAGTGCTGGCAACACTTGCAAGTCGCTGTCAATGTCACTGTCAAATGTCAATGCCAGTGTCAATGTCAAATTGATTATGACGTTTAAAAGATGATAAAATGTGGGTATTTCGCTGTTTCTTACCAGTCACCGTAAACTTATTAAAAGGTGAGGGTATATAAATAGAGCTTGTATTTGTTGATTTTAGTGCTTTATACTCAATGTTTTCACTCACCAACAATACCACACACACACAGGATAACGCTGAACACAACCATTAAACTTTTAGAAAGGAAGATGCACAAATTTGCAATTAGCAGACTAAAGTAATCGGAGCTTGTACTTAGTAGTTGCAGCTGGGGTTGCCACAGCTGGGGTTGGCTTTATTCGGCTGGCATTCAATTTACGCCATTAAGAAGACAAATGTCGATCTTCGACCGTATTGATGGTACCATAAACGCGTACCAGGGTCATTCAACTTGATTGGTTTGTTCGGCCCCTTGATTAGTTGAGGACAATGGATAGTTACTTCATTATCCGTTACTGTTAGTTGCTTTATTTGGTTGTGTACTTACAAGGTTAGGAATGTTTAAAAAAGGAAATAAGACATATTGGCGTTAATGTCCTGGTTGTGCTCGAATGAGGGCGTGGAGTCCGCTTTGACAATGATACAGGATTTGGCAGATTAGATAATAAAAGTGGAGAGACTGCCATCTGTCCTCGGTGATCCTGCTGCCAGAGGAACCTGATTAGATTGGATCATGGTTGCACATTCTGTCGCCTGAATGTGGAGGTTTCATCACGATGTTTTAGTGTTTAACTAATGTACATAACTCAGAAAAGATAAATAATAATAATAATTCGTTTATTACTGACTGGACAGCACAAGACAGCGAACACAGCAAAAGTGTGTTTGATACATCAAATACAGCACCGGGGTTCTAACCCGATACCTCTCGCTTACGAGTAGGACACTTTACCCTCCAGGCCACTGACCTGACCTCTATTAACCATTGACATTGGTGCTGAGAACGCTGCTAACTGCATTTTATAGTCTACTAGCCGTTCCCAGCGGCTTTCATCCGTGCGCATTTCGGATCTTTGTAAACATTCAACTTTCCCTATAATTTCCACGGGATAAAAAGTAGCTTATGTCACTCGGGAATAACGTAGCTTCGGTCCAGTAGTTAAAACATGCAACGAAAATATAAACATACAAAAATACAAATGTATTATCTTCATAATATTACTATAGATAGAAGCTGAGGGTACATCAGTGAGTGAAGGCGTCCGAAAATGAAATGAGCATGAGCTTTTTATGACTTTTAATTCATTCGTCATATACATTTTTTAAATAAACTGGGCAAAGTGAAGTAAGAAGAGTGAGAAAGCGAACCCGGGCAGTTACTGATGATGTTACTGTATGATGCTACTTATCTACTTAACTAATTATAACCTTTTTTTGTTTCAGGTACGTAAAATTGTGCCCCTGGTATTGCAAAGGTCCATAGGCTGCGGTGACTGCTTTCCATCAGGCAGGCCGTAAGCTTGTTTGCCACCTTAGTGGTATAATTGCTTTAATTACGACAGTGGTAAGCAAGTGACCTTCTATCTACTAGAATCTTGAACGCTTGACTGTGTCATCATCTTCATCGTCCTAGCGCTTATCCCGGCCTCTGCCAGGGTCCGCTTTCCTACTCAATGTTCTCCACTTCGCCCGGTTTTCGGCATCCTATCGCCGTAAGCCGTTGGTTCTCACATTGGACTCAGCGACATCGCTTATTGGGTCGCCCACGGGGCCTCTTTCCTGATACCTAACGCTTAAACTGTGTATACTTTTGGAATTTGATAGGTAAGGTAACTGAACTTGCGTATTGAGTGAACAACATACCTTGAACAATATTATAATTAGGACCCAGGACGGAACGTTCTGGATCAAGTTCTCAAGTTCTCGGTTGATTATTACGAAAGTTCTCACCTGCCAACGGGTATGTACGAGTATCATCTTACATGCCATAACTATTGTCACGATTACAAACTGAAGATCCCGAGCAAGTTGTCAAGTTCTCAGGTGATTGTACGAGTAAGTTTTCAGTTTGTATCTTCTTATTGAAATTGAAATATATCCATGCGGGCATGCTCCATCTTCGGCCGCATGGTCACTTACCAACAGGTGAGATGGCGATCAAATGCCAATAATAATAATGAGAATCAAAAACAACTTTAAAATGTAGTACAAAATAAGTGGCAGTAATATAAACGGTCACCATATTTTGCTACACAATAGCATGCAAATGTAAAATTAAATAAGATAAAAAGACAATTCTGGTTATCAAACTGAGAGTGATACGATGAGATTACTAAATAACAATGTCAGATAATGTCTACGCGTTACATTTTAAATACCAAGTATTCATTTACTGAATCATCATCGTCCTAGCGCTTATCCCGGCCTCTGCCAGGGTCCGCTTTCCTACCTATTCTTCTCCACTTCGCCCGGTCTTCGGCATCCTCGCGTCGTAAGCCACTGGCTCTTGCATCCGACTCAGCGATGTCATCCATCGCTTCTTGGGTCGCCCACGGGCGATCATCCACGTAGCCGTCTCTTAAATTTGCTCAAAGAGTTACTCTTTATATGTGTAGCTACTCTTACAATCTATAACTATTACATTACACAAATACAAACACGAATACTCAACCCATCTCTATTACACAGTACAACTATCCTGCACCCGTAACGATGGTCCGGTCCGCGCTGAATTTTTAAATGCCCTCCGAGATTTAGGTAAAAAACTCGAATTAGAAAGGGGCGAAGAGGGTGCTCTGGTGAAAAACAGCCGCTGCATTTCTGAGGAGGGAGGAATGAATATTTTACGTATCGTTTCGCAGTCGGGGATTCATCTCTACTTGAAAGATTTATGCCGTCCGAAGCTGGGAGCGGAATGGCGGAATTTACCGACGTATTTTTGAATCGACACGGTGTAGGCGGCTCCGTTTTTGTTCTCTGTTTTATGAAATGCCGCTATGGCGGTCCGAGTGCAGGACTAGTGCACGGGACCGATCCTGCTGCAGTGAGGCGTGTCAGGAAAATGTCATTTCGACGATTACTATTATTATTACATCGATATTTCGGAGGAACTCTCCTTAATCTCTGCTGTATTGGATAATGTTTTCAAGGTATTTGGTACGTTACTTGATAACGTATCAATGACGTCTATTTTCCTCAGTTTCGGTTATTTGCTTCCACAAATATTTTACAATAAAAATGTAAATACAATATGAATCCGGTAGGGCGCAGCAATTTGGGAATTTTTACCCTAAGTAATAGAATCGGAAATGATGATATCCGTAGCGGAACAGGTTAGCGACGTAAGTTCTAGATACATAAAACTGCAATGGGCGGGCCCACAGCCCGCAGCACTGGTAGTCTGATTTTGATAATTCAATAGAGTATTTGTAGACTGCCTGTAGAAGCGACCCTAAATAAAAATCATAGTCTATGCTACTGAAATTCGGTAGAATTAGCTAATTAATTAATGGTTAAAGCCGCATTCAAAGATTTTTGAAAACTCCCTAACTGAATGTGAGAAATTCCCGCGCTTATTCAGAGAAGCCCCTTCATTATACAGTATTCGGCATAATAGATGGATTGGCAGTACTGGAGCATTCGTAGATATTAGGCTAATTGGCATCTTAGTTCAGCTTTGGCTTAGCCATGTCAATTATTCAGTACACCTGACCTATTTTGTCTGCCAGTTAAGATATGCTACTTCAGCTTCGTGATATACCTATGTCAATACCTGCCGACATTGGATCATAGTTACACATTCAGTCGTCTGAATGTGCAGGTTTAACAAGATATTTTCCCTCACCGTAAGAGCATCGGTTATGCATTTGAATAAATTCAGTCGTCCAAATTCAGAAGCAAAAAGTGTGAATGCATATAAAAGTGGAATGTATGGCTCATAAAATCAGGTAAATTTTTGTATCACGCCTTTTGAAAACCGGGGTGACGCGGAACATAATATAAGTGATCAATAATGAACCTTTTTCTATATGAGCAATACATTCCACTTTGATTTGCTCTCACGCTTTTGCATTTTGCTTCTGTATTTAATCGACTGAATTTAGCCTGGTGAAATAAGCGCATTAGTGTTCAAGTTAGTGTTCAATGTACGTGACTTCTGAGTGATATAATTGGTACGTAACGGTAGGGATAACGCCCAAGAAATGTCGTAACGTTCACGAGTTACATCTATATTATGCTCTTTCTAAATCATACTCTGTATCTATCCGTCAACAAAAACACAAAGCCTCAGGCGCTACGTCACTGTGAGGGCTAAGCTGGTACTATATCTCGGGTCTGTAATTGAAATGGCTGCGAAGTAAAAGCTTGCTAGTATGTAAAATGTGTATGTTGTGTTTGGTCGCAAAGAGTAAAAAAGTGCAATGTGGCGCTTACAGGTGATTGGAAATGACACGTAATGTCTCACGTTAAGACGCATAATACCTACTTCGAATTACTTAGCCTAACTTAGTTATATTTTCTATACCTAGACTATATTACCTGTTAGCCAATGATAAAAGAACCTCTTTCTTAGCCTCCTTTTAGCATTAGAATAGGTTATATATGATAAAAATGTTTTCCAATTTATATTACCTACTTAAGTACTATTGAAGCGCAATCGAATAGCAACCTTACGAGCCTCGTACAAACGAGCTAAATTAATCTAAGTAAATAATTAAATAACTCCCTCCCTCCAGTTCTAAAACGTTGTACATTTCACCTACAACCGTCACCAAGCCAACCCTAAGCCACGTCGCTCCATATAGCATCCGCACTGGGTTCTGCGGTCGTGGAAGCCATATCGATTTTCCGCAGTCACGAGGGGCAGCTGAGGGGGGCGGGAGGGGGGTATCTCAGCTGGTCGCCCCCCTCCCCCTGTAAACATAAACACAGGCTCCCTCGCCCCCCGCCCCTCTACCCTCACCGCGCGCCTCACTTCGTCTCAGTTCGGATCGACACGGAGAAATAACGCTGCTGAATATTTATGCTGGCCTAGTACTGGGATTAAGATTCCTCTTCTAGGTCATCAATTTGTGTTCGGTGCCGTAATAATGAGGTGGGCTCGTGTTGTCTTGGTTGTTACTGTTTAGAGTGAGGGATGAATTTATCCTGTACTAACTTCGTAGTATGATTTTGTGCGTCGTTATTTGTGAGCCCTTTTAACGCTGTTACACTACTAACTGAGCACACATAGACTCCTAGAAATAAATACAATAATTTCTTCACTATATATCTATATAAATGTGTAATGTGTAAATTTGGAACAAAATGGCTCGCATCCTAGGAGTTCCCCGACTTTTCGTCACAAATTTCGAGGCAACTTTTTTGGAAACGAATGTTTATAATTTTGTAATTTATTTGCGACTTCTATACATAGTATAAAACAAAGACGCTACCCGCCGTCTGTCCCTATGTAGATGTATGTATCTATGTACGCTTAGATCTTTTCAACTAAGCAACGGATTTTAATGCGCTTTTCAACAATAGATAGACTGATTCAAGAGGAAGGTTTATGAGAAAGAATAAAATGGATAGGTAGTGGTAAAGTATATAGATACTGCAAAACTTCACTCCCTATTTCTTTTGGCTTTCGGGCTGCTAAA
This sequence comes from Blastobasis adustella, assembly GCA_907269095.1. Taxonomy (NCBI): domain Eukaryota; kingdom Metazoa; phylum Arthropoda; class Insecta; order Lepidoptera; family Blastobasidae; genus Blastobasis; species Blastobasis adustella. The sequence goes on from OU026120.1 coordinate 1,719,927, forward strand.
ATGAATTTCAATTTCTGTTGTGTATTACACGTAGGGTATCCCATTGTGAGGCTGTGAGTGTTATTGTGTAGGTTTCATCCGATACATGTCTTTAAGAAAAGAATAAAAATGTGTCTTATGTATTAATGTGGCCTACATTCCTACAGGCGTAGGTTCGCGTTTCCCGAATTTAATTTAATTTATTTATTTAACCATTTATTGTACACCAGACAGAAAAAATATAAATGACAGAAGTATAGAAGATACAACAGGCTTACTTATTTCTATGAAGAAATTTCTTCCAGCAGGCCTACAGGAGAAATATAGAGTTAGATGCAATGACATGCAGGCTTAAAATAATAGCAACAACAGCAAAAACATGTTTAGTGATCTTATTTTGCCACTAATGGTACGTATGTCGATTTACCTAGTTATGACTTCTCCCCCCCACCCGCTAAGCTTGGAGTTTATGGCTGAACCTCCCTCAAATGTGGAGGAGGTTTAAGTCCCAGCAGTGTTGATGTGATGTGTACTATTAGTGAGTACAGGTTTTGCACTTGCTAAGTAGAATTAGAACACTGGACCATGAACTTCGTTGTTTGACCAACACGAAGGTTCATAACAAACAATCAATATTTACTTTGTTTATTATGTATTGTTCAAACAATTTGTATCTAAATATTTGCTTAGGGAAATCGACAGCTATTTGTGAAGAGTTGTTTTATGTCATAACTTACGGTACTCGATAGTTTCTGCCTAAAGGGTTAATGAGTTTATTTATGTACTAACTAGTGGGCCCGACGCGACTTCATTCGTGTGACGTCCTACCCCTATACCTACCTAACATCTACTCAACAACTACCCAACACCAGTAATAATATACAGCCAATGATACCAACCAATAATGTACAAAAGTAGACTGCGATTAGCTAATGATGGTGATTTAAAAATAAAACTAGCCAGTTATGTGACCCCTATCTCACCTGATGGTAAGTTATGATGCCGAAGATAGATAATGCATCTAGGAACATATTCTTATACATAGTATCTTCACTTTAACCTTGAAAGCGGCCAGATTAAAATGATAAGGGAACACGCGTGCAGGCAACGAGTTCCATTCGTTAGCCGTTCCCATTATAACGGTTGAAAGGCTGAAAATGAGCACTGTACAATCATGGCATTTCTATCAGAAAGAAGAGAGACTTTTTTTCCTTTTTATAAATTAGGCTAGGCATTTGACCGCCATCTCAACTTGTGATAAGTGATGAAGCGGCCGAAGATGGAGCATACCTGTCTAGGAACAGCTTATTCACTCTAGCCTTGCAGGCTGCTAGATTATAATGATCAGGGAACAAGGGTGCAGGCAACGAGTTTCATTCCTTAGCCGTTCGCATTATAATGGTTGAACCGAAGCGACTCGTGCGAATAGCTGGAAGATTCACGACATAAGGATGAAGCGTTCACCCGGATCGCATTTCCCTATGGCGGAAAGTGGCCGACGAAGGTCGTGCAACTCGCATGCTTCGCATGCTCTCCGAAATGCAACCTGTAGAAGGCCGACAGACGCGAAACTCTGTTTTTATAAAATTAGACTAACAACGAAAAAAGCCGCAAAGAGAATCGACCCCTGAATTTCTTCGTCGATAGCCTAAAGATAAGACGAGTAACCATCGAGAACTACACGGATTGATCATCCACTCAGAAAATCCAATATCCAGGCACAAAAGCCAACAGGAATACCAAATGAGGGAAGCCTGCTTAGAAGGGCTGCGTGCCAAACCCTGTCAAAGGCCTTGGATATATCAAGAGATATAGCAAGGGCCTCGTCATGCTTCTCAATGGTCTCACTCCAGTAGGCTAACCCTACACTGAATGTTGCTTCACCGCCTTAATAAGTGAAAAGGCTGATGCGCTAATTATTCTAGTTTGGCAGACACCACAATCGCACAAACTGAAGTAATGTGAGTGTGACTAGATTATCAGGTGGTAGGACTCTGTCAAGCCTGAGGAGTCCGCCTGGGTGAGTACTACCACCTTTCTATTTCTGTCGCCAAGCAACTATGTTTGCATTGTTGTGTTCCAGTTTGAAGGATAAGGTAGCCAGCGCCATTACGGGCATGAGGCATTTCATCTAAGTCCTCACACTTAGGGTTCAACATTTTTGTTGCCTGCATCCTAAATACATTAATCGTAGATTTTAGGTTTACGTTAGGTTGAAGTTAGGTTGACGTTTGTCACTGAGTAGAATAAAAAAAGGATATAGAAATAGCTGCTCAGACGCGTCATACAACAATGCCGCTGGGAAAAGATAAACTGTAGGTAGGTACATTTATTTTTATTATCCTTTTTATATTTTTTCTAACATAGTTTTTATACGTTTTAGCTTATGTACGCTTTGCTAATAATTCGTTCTTTTTTTTGTACCAAATTATCGTGTCGTGGTAGCTAAGTGCAATAAATGTTTTCTTTCTTTCTTTCATATACACGTGGCCACTGACTTTAGGTACGCCGAACTTCATTCGGAGCAAAGTCTTGGTCAAAGAACTCTTATTCTCGTTAAGTTGAGTGCTCAAACATTGTCTGAGTACCTCGTAATGAATTCTTCAAATATTAATGTTCAACAAACCGAGAATGAACACGTGTGCTTTTCTTGGAATTTTTATAAAAATACCGAAGATGACTGACGATCTGAATACCGGTTTGCCACGCAAGAGGTCCCGGGTTGGATTCTCGGCCAAGCAAAATTTGAAATGATGAATTTTGAGTTCTGTTACGAGTTTGGGTGTTATAAGTTAAAGTAAATATGTAGTTTAGCACCCATAACATTTGACGACCTGAGTTGGTTAATATGCCGTCTGCTACGTCTGCCACGCAGGTCCCGGGTTCGATTCCCGGCCGAGCGGAAATTGAAATGATGAATTTTAATTTCTGTTACGGGTCTGGGTGTAGTATGTATAATAAGTATGCATTAAAAAGCGTACAAGTAGTTTATCAGTTATCTAACACCCATATCACAAGCTTTACTTTGAGGCTAGATGGCGCTGTGTGAATTTATCCAAGCGTAAGTCTCAGAGGGGATGAGCATGTTCTGGCATTGCTGCATAGAGTATTGTATGATCCCCGCGCGGTCATCCGGCTATCTGAGGCTTTCCGGTATTTAGGTGATGACCATAGCCGCATGTTGCGGTCAATTACTGACAAGATTCTGTCTGCCCCGTTTACACGTTCTGGCTACTTCCATGACTCCTTTACGATGAAGGCTACTCGCCTATGGAATGTGTTACCACTGGAAATACGTCAGTGTCTGTCCTATTTTTAAATATAAAATTTCGGAACTATGATGGCTCAAAACTCGACTGTTAGTGTTAAACTCTGCTGTTCTATCTCTCTTCTACGTGGCTATGAAGGTTGCCTGCAAGAGATCGCTTGTAGCGATAAGGTCGCCATTGCTGAAAAGTCTCTAACTGATTTTCACTGTATTTGTATTATGTTTATGTATCAGCAATAAAATCTTTATGTGTCTATCTATCTTTGCTTACTTTGGAGCAAAATGCCGCTGTTTGAATTGTCTAAGCATAATATAGTACCTTTATGTTTTAAATGCTTTGCTTTTTTATTCTTAAAGTGTTTTAAGTCTTATGCATATTACTACTAGCTTTAGCCCGTGACTTTGTTTGTGTGAAATTCGATTATTATGTCCCGAACCCGTTCCCGCGGAAACCCCATTGAATTTTGAGATAAATTATAGCGTATGTGCTATCCTTGTCTACAAGATATATTTATGCTAAATTTCATCAAAATTCACTCAGTAGTTTTTGCGTGAAGGAGTCACAAACATCCATATATTCTTACAAAGTAGGACAAAACCTGAAAACAAATATATCAGTTAGAGAAACCGTCATTTCCATAAGCAAGGCCTCTCTCATTACTTGTTACAAATACACGCGGTTTGGACGTTTAGGGTCCATCCACACCGACTCCCGGATACGTCCGTCGGGAAATTTGCGACCACGGCCCGCACTAAATAACACATTGTTTGCCGAAATAATGGATGTGCACGTGCCTTTATGTACAACCTCCCACTATGATGACCCAACCGTTTTACGTAGTAGCTCTCTGTAAGGACACCTTTTACAGACAGTTCGGGAAAGTAATAAGCTGGCTTTTAAGGTATGAGCAGGTTTCGAAGAGGTATTTATATCATTCCTAAGCTCTCACTAGATGACGCAATCGACAGTTTTGGTAATATTTATATGAACGAAACGGGATTAGAAACATAATAAAAACATGATTATTATTTATTGAGTATAAGGCCAGGTTGTGTAGTTGTAGAAAAGCGGCCTTTTACTAATTTTCGTATATAAAATATATGATTTTTATTTCACAAAAATAAACACAGATGAGAATTCTTAGCAAATAGATAAATTAAATACACTTGATATTTTACGCCGTTTATTTTAAAGTCGTTTCACTAAATAGTTTTTAATATGAAATAGGGATGTTTATATTTTTTATTCTTACCAAGGTAATGAGAGCGCCATGTCTTGATCATTGTTGATACCATCTGACAGTAGGTACCTTTTGGAAAACTGCTCATTATAGTCATAATCGTACTTATCCTACTATCCTACAGATATTATAAATGCGAAAGTTTGTAAACATGAAGCAAAGACAACCGAATGGATATTTTTGAATTTCGCAATGTTGTAGCTATAAACCTAGAAAAACACTATGCTGAATTTTAAACCTAAAAATACACTATGCTGTGAAAATTTAAGTGGATCACAGTAGATTAGATTTATTTATTTATCCAACCGGAGGTTGCCGCGCTTGGTGTCCTCGTTGCTAGACGAGATCACCGGCGCGGAATCCATTGCCGCCATGAAGCGCAAATTTAATTTGTACTGCTATCGTTGGACGATGGGTGACTTGGGCAGTGTGTACTTATCGCGCTCGGCCCCGATCAATCACCGTTGCCTTCACATTGAGTTGTCACCTACTGAATTTTTATATGTAATGCAAACATTATAGAAAATAGTGTTATGGTTTACTCAGAGAGTACTCTGTCCTAAAACTGTGCAGCAGTTTCACAGACAGACTTTAATGTAACTAATACTGTGTCTTTTATATAACAAATAATAAAAAAAATGACGATTATATTAAAATATTATAATCTCATCTCCAACTATCAACAGTATCCAACTATTACAGTTCAATGATACAGACATACGCCGTGTGGTGTCCGGCAGAGTAGAATAGCACCAACCCCTTACACTCATGGGTGTCGTACAAGGCGACTAATGTTTTCGAGGCATAAGATCAAAAGCCTCCGTAGTCTGGAAAATGGGCAGCAGCATTTTCCATTGTTATATTTAAACACTGCGATCTCCAACCCGCCTGCCAAGCGTGGAGATTATGGCAATAACCTCCCCTTTCGTGGGAAAGGCCCTAAGTCCTACAGTGGACTGTTACGGGCTGTGATGATGATGATGATGATGATACAGACATATTATAGATTTAATAATTATAGATGACAACTTGGTACCTAGTAAGGTGCGATAGACACCTATTGTTTGGTAAAATCTGTCCAGATTGTCTTATTTGGTATACTAACAATACTCGTAACAAAACCACGGCTTGTAATGCTTGTCTTTTCTATCTCTAGCAACTTACAACGAGTGTGAAAGAGATAGGTAGCGCACACGAGCGCCAGCATGGATGCGAGCGGTTTCAAAAATAGGGCCCCGAACCCGAATTACAAAAGAAAAAAACCTGGGTAAAATAATGGTTTGACGCCATTACTCGTATCCTAAAAGGGCCTGACAGCTGAGTAATCCGTTGATATGTCAGAATCCGGATTATTTTGAGCTAAAGGCCGTATCTAAACTCATAAATATCCTTTGTGTCAGTCAGTACGTGTAGAGTAAAGACTGTTGCACACTTGTCATTTCCATCTATTTATTGTGGTCATAAAGTAAAATATTTTAAAATATTTGTCTACGTATGTAACTATTGATATTCTGTAATTGTTTAACCGATTGAGCGCCACGAAACTTAGAAATGTTAGAAAACAAGTTGTACTAGTACAAAACCTTAATACCCCGAGTGTTATTAAAACTTTATATTGACACTCCACTCGATTAGTTTTAGGGAAAAACAATGTTGCACATAAAATCCACCATTTTGTTTTTTAAATTTTAATATATTCAGTGACACTGGCGTTGTCCTAATTGACAATGGTCGTGCAATGGACGGTTTTGAGGTCTCCTATTGGTCGGCAATATCCGTCGCACGACCATGGTCGCATGGTTACCAATTAGGACAGCACCACTCGCGCAACAAGACGAATCTACAACACGCCGTTAGGGATGAGCCCGTGCCAAAGAAATTGACATACATACTTAAAAATAATTATAATCATCTGGGCGTTAATCCAGACGATAATCATAATCGATAAATTCCCCGATTAAGGTCCCGGTGGTGCTCGAGGGCCCGGGGTCCGCCTTGACCATAATCAAAGTTTTGACAGATCATGTATTGAGTGACTGCCATCTGATCTCTGTGACCCTGCTACTAGAGAATTTGATCAGATTGGATCATGGTTAATCAGTCGCCTAAATGTGCAGGTTTCATCACGATGTTTTCCCTCACCGTAAGGGCATCGGTTAGTATTCAACAAAATTACATAGCTTAGAAAAGAGTCATTAGTACATGGCGGCAGTGGTATTCGATCCCGGTACCTCTTGCTTACGTGTCGGATAACTTAATCACTAGACGACCGACGCTTCTAAATTGACATCCCTACATACACTCGAAACACATAACCCTCCTTGTGTCGCAGTCGGATAAAAATGGTTTGTGTTTTCTAAAGGTGCTCAATGTGTTAAATAATTACACCTCCATACTATATGTATTTACAAAGTATTCATGATATAATTTTATTTAATAATGGAAATGTTATGTCACATCGAAGGCCGGCAACGCTTTCGTAATTCCTCGGGTTTTGCGGATATCTATTTACACCATCAGGGCCTTCAGTCCACAAATTTACTAATGACTCGATCGAATGTTAATTGGATTGCAACTGCAGCTTTTCGTATTCTGTTACTTCTACTAATAAAAGACCAATCAAATTCCATTGGATTTCGATTGGTGTTACAATCGTAGCTCGATTCGATTGTGTGCTAAAACGGTATTCTCCTCTTATTTGACTAGAGCCTTCATTGTGGACAATTTAATTTACGTAGAATAGTAAAAAAACAGATAATTAAATAAATTTAAGCAAATCAGTCGCCCAAACACGTTCATTTGTCCAGTTTCTTTGGTAGATAGATTTTAGAAGCCAACACCAGAGAGCGTCGATTGAGAGTCGATTCGATTACAGCTCAATTGCGCATACCTAAAGTTTTTGCAGAATTCCCAATTTGTCTCGAGTTTTAATCTACTTCTTATCGAATGGTGAGATAACTAAAAATAGCAAACTTGAGATCCTAGTGGTTCCCTGGATTCTAAAAGTAAAGTTGTTCCCTACCTAGTTCCACGAGGACTGCTGACATAGCGTGTGACGTCATATTGCTCGCCTGTATGATTTCCGTGCAATCAATAGTATTGAAAGAGAGTGCTGTGAGACGGAAGGCTGAGAAAGACTGACTATAACATGCGAATTCCTAAAATTCGTTCAAGTAGTATATTAGAGGTTTCCTTAGAGGCGGGCAACGCATTGGTAGCACCCTTGGTGATGCTGATGTCCATAGGCGGCGGTGACCACTTTCCATCAGGTGGCCCGCATGCCTGTTTGTCTGCCGGATAATATAAAAAAAAAAAAAAAAAAAATCTGTATACATGACAGGTTTTTTCCTATGCTGGACGGAACGGGACGACTTTTTAACATCTATGCCTAGTCACGTGTATTTTTAACTCCCGACGAAGGGCTTTGTTTATTCGTCTGTGGCATCGTAGCTCCCGAAGGGATGGACCGATTTGGATGCGGTTTTCTCTATTTGAAAGTCTGTTTCATCGAGATGGTCAGTGTATTTAAAATCGGTTCAGTAGTGTAGAAAATATTTGAGTTTGAGTATACTTGGTTGGGGGTATCCGACTTGTTTGTCGGTTAGGTTATGTTCTATCGTTTTTAAATGCAACTGTTAAATAAAACTAAAGAAATTTATAAATGAAAATAAAATATTTATTCAAATTTAGGTTTTTTAATATAATACCAACTATTTATTATACAACGTTTGATTAAATATTAAAAACTAAATATTTCACATACATTAATACGAAATAAATGATATTTCAAGAATAAAAATAGGAATGCATGTACCTTACGTACATTTTAACACCTTCATAATCAAATGCGAACTGTCTCGATAATGGCGCCGTCCAGCCTTTTATAGTATAAGGAGGGCGTCACTATCGACACAGTTTTCTTCTACAAATCACAAAAATTGATAATATTTAGTATTAGTGCATCTATAAATTATATTTTAATTTAATTATACAGGATTATTATTGTTATATCGCTGACACAACGATGTCAAGAAATCGACCAGTTCCGTCCAGCACGGAAAAAAGCCCGTCACGTATATCGAGACCTTCATCTTTTTTCAGCTACATCTATTATTTATTTATATCATGTAACAGTTAAAAAACCTACCACGACTTCATCACAACGTTAGTGTGTAGTGGCCCTAACACGAAATCGGGTCGTCTGGTCAGTGTAAACACTCCAGAAACCGCGAACCCGCCGTAGCAAAGCCATTTGCCTAATTCCCTTTCCCGTCTTGTCCTTGGCGTGTGGTGTTTTGCCGACGTGATATGACGTCTGACGTGTCTTTATCAATAGGTGTGTGCCAGTTGAGTGTTATTTATGTATGAGTTTGCGGCTTATGCGGCTGTATAGTACTTATTTTCAACTAAAATATGTCTTTGTAAAGTGTTGTTGTACTTGAGGACGGCAAATTGATATAGACATGGACATAACGTTTATTTTGAAATTTGTACAATATAAATAAAACCAAAATATTTCTTACCTTTCATTTAAATTGGACCTTTCCAATGTATTCCAGTTAAGAAAAATAATATGGAAAATGTACCTATATTTTTTTATACGGAAAAGCTGAACGTGATGTTTTTGTATGAGACTTTTTATGATCTGCATATTTTTTAATTTGGACACAACATAAAGAGGGTCACTGATGCAAAGTGGTCGCCGCTACCTATAAACTAGAAATAAATTGTATCTTTTTCTTTTTTACTACATACATTGCCTACCACTGAAACCCTGGAACACGTTGCTCTGGCAGCAATAAAGCAAAATTGTTTTATTTTGATGTGTCAATTCCAACCGTAGGTTGGCGAAGCTTTTTTAGTTACATTCCGGTCAAAGGGAGCACGGTCAAAGAGGATATTAAAAATACTGTTAATATTCCGATACCGAAGCATTACATAAAGTTTTCTTTCCGTAAATTCGTGATAAAACTCTCCATATATCATCATCATCATATCAGCCAGAAGACGCCCACTGCTGGGCATAGGCCTCCCCCAGAGATCCCCACAAAGGCCGGTCCTGTACCCACGGTACCCACGCCATATATGCCCCTGTGTAATAACCTCGTTAAACAATAGGTAGTGCCCGGCTTATGTCGCAATAATGCGTTTAATTTACGGCTCCATTATGATTCCGTCACGGCTTAAGCTATATTAATACAGGAACGTACACCGAGTAGCCAAATGTACAGGTATGTAGTCAGGCAGGGGGAGGGAGTGGAATGTGGTATGGTGCGAATGCAGTAGAATGGTGCGTCGGTGGAGTAATTGCTAGCAGGTCCGATTCGTAAGCTAGGGGTGCCAAGTTCGGGTCTCCAGTTCCGTCAGGAAAATGACTTATGTAGATTAGTTGAACTAGGTTAGTTGAACACTAACCGATGCTCTTACAGTAAGGGAAAACATCGTGAGGAAACCTGCACATTCAGACGACTGAATGTGTAACCATGATCCAATCTGTTGAGGTTCCCCTGTTAATAGGTAACAGAGGTCAGATGGTCGTCGCCTGTAATTACCTGATCTGTCATATCCCTGATCAAGGACCAGGATACCCCAGATTCTCAGGCGCGAGCCCATAGATCCACCGTGGTAAGAATTACCATTGATCCATCGCTGGAGTCTCGTCGCTGGATTGTAGTCGAATGAGAAATAACAAACAGGCCCATGTTTGCACATGTACGTTTCGAAACTCACATAAATGTGAAAGTTTGTCTGTAGTTATTTTGTGTGTGTATTCCTGTGTACCTATTCGTTACGCAGAAACTTTCGTACGGAGTTCAGTGAAATGCTCTCACTCGTGAAGTTTGTGTTATTAACATCAAAATAACCATTTTAGTAGAACAAAATACAATATTATTTTTACTTTCCCTTCTTGGAAGGGGCTTACGACCATGTGGCGACTAATGTAGAGGTAAGTGGTTGGCTGATTCATGTAATTCACGGCCTTGCAAACTTGTCATGAACGGGGAGTACCTAAGTGAAATGTCTGCCTGAAATGTCTGCTTGAAATGTTTGCCTGAAATGTCAGCCTGAAATGTTGCATACAATTACCTGGTGGCGTAGCGTAACTTGGTCTTGGAATATCCCGGGAGAAGCTAGGGCAATGGTAACACTAGCTTTAACTAATTTATACACAAACCATTAACAATTAACTTCACTGATATTTTATAATGAAAGATAACATTTTAACATTAAATCCGTTACTTGCAACAATTTTGCTGATGTATTTTAATTTATGAAAACTTGAATCTACTCTACTGCTATTAAATAAACAATGAACTCTCAAACTTTTCAAAATAATTGTGAAAAGTGTTGCCATTTGTTAAGCACGTTTTTCTCTGTTGAAAATACAATGCAACGTGGTATCTGGCCCTTTTTACCCCTATTAAATCAGAACAAACGAGAGTTCCATACTTCTGAGTTTGAATTTACAATACGATCGATACTTTAAACCCTAGATAGAATATCTAAAAGACGCTGAATAAATAAACAATAAACAAACAAACCATACACATACACAAACACACAGAATAACCATCCCATTTCATCCTCAGGAAACGTTACACGCCACACAGCCCATCGTTTACCCGCAAAAATAAAAATAAAAATACAATATTCTTTATAGCGTCCCACTTAAATTGCTTTCCAACTTCCTTTAAGGACCTAGAAAGGTGTTCTAAAGCTTGAAATTACAAAGTATTGGCCTTTAATGTGACCCCCCACCCCCCTCCGCCCTGCCTCCCAGAAGCCAAATTGCCGAACAGAGACGCTAAGCCCTTAATGACACTCGCTCTTGCTAGCTCGACACTCAAATACAAATTTTATGGTGCCGTCTCGACATTTATTACGTAACCAAATGTGTTTCGGATACGACTGGATACGTCCCCGTATATCGCTGAGGGGATATTGAAATATTTGCGGTTAGAAACCGTTGAGATGCAATTGAGTGGGAGGCTGTTAGGAAAGCGTTGGGGAGTTATGGGGCCCTAGTCTAAAGACCCACGTCAAGCTTAGCTTTATTTTTATTCGACGCAGTGACAAACGAGTAGACAGCCCACCTGATGGTAAGCGGTAACTGTCGCCAATAACATCTACGATTCAAGCATTTAGGTTGCAGGCAACAAAAATGCAGAACCGTAGGGGCGTTGTCACTATGTCTGTAATTGCGCTGGATACCTTATCCTTCAAACCGGGACATAATAGTGCAAGCATCGTTGCTTGGCGGCAAAAAAGGATAAGGAGGTGGTACTTACTTAGGCGGACTCCTCAGGCTTGACAGCCTACCATCTGATATAAGAATGATCCAACGGGAAAACATGTAGAGGGTGATGACGCATGATGCTGAAGACCGTAAGTTACCTCTACGACGATGATGATGATGACGCCTCCCAACCCTCTAGCAAACATTCAGTTGCGCCCCTCAGATCCGGTCACTCTGCTGCCGACTGTAAATTAGACTATCTGATTAGTGGGTACCCGACTCAAACAACCACACTTACAAGTCTAAAATTTGTTACATTACAAAATATAGTAAAAATGACAAAATACATAATTTGTGTACTTCCTGCTTGGACAGAGTGCAGACCGTGTTGTTGCCACACCAGATTAGACAAGGACCAGTCCGGCATTATTGCCCCATCTCTATTTTCCGTTAAAAATGGACAAATAAAATCGCGTAACAACAACACGAATTTATCAAAAGAAAAACTACCATTAAGAGGAAAATATCAAGAAATGACAGGTCGCCCCGGGTTCTATGCACTGGTAAAGACTTTTATGATAAAGCTCTGTGTGCACTGGTTACCAATAGGGGCGAGAATCGCATTTAACTTGGCCTGTCTCACCCGCATTCACAAACATACTTGTCTTAGATAGCGTTGTTATAGCCATGTGTTCTTATAATACAGTGCTCGTCTGCTAGTACATGCACTGCGTTCAATACGGTTTTATGGTTGGTCAATTTCGTTCATTTTGGCGGACGCATACATTTTCATCTTTAAAGTCCCGTGGTTTAAGCAGAACTAAAATCAAATTCAAATCAATTAAGCAGATCTTTGTTATATAGTGATTTCTTTTCTTTGGCTGTACCCAAAAATGTGGGAAACTTAACTATCTTCTCTCGAAGACATGAAATCTGTGATTCTAGGGAGCTGAGATGGAGATGGGAATGTGCCGAGTTGGAAATAAATGGCGTTGCACCCCATTGTTATTGACATTTTTGGCCAGACCCAACGACCCAGTTCGTAACGACCGTGATTTAGCACCAAACAGTATAGTTGTGATGTTTTTGAGTTGCCAACACGACTTGCACTGAGTAACAAGTTGCGTTATTTTATTAAAGGCAACCACCTATGCATCAGGGGGGGGGGGGGGGGGGGGGGGGACAGTCGGAGTACTCAACTTGCTCTCAACGCTCGAAACTTGGCGCACTATTCGGTGTGAGTCCGAAAATAATGGAATTTAACTTTGTCGATAAGCATGTATTGTTTGCCGTCTCACATGATCATGGGCCCTATTCTTGAAACCGCTTGCTGCATCCACGTGAGCGCTCACGTACGCTACCTATCTCTTTCACACTCGTGGTAACTTACTAGAGATAGAGAAGACAAGCAGTAGAAAGCTAGCGCTTGCGTGGATGCGAGCGGGTTAAAAAATAGCGCGCCTTGTCGCCATTATTATTATTTAAAATATATTTTCATTAGTCTATGTTGTACAAGTACCTAAGTAGCAAAATACCTAAAATTTGATTATATTTGAATAATAAATCAATTTTACGTGCTTCTTTCCTAACACCTGGTGGACTAAAACATCGACCCTGGGGCCCTATTTTTAAACCGCTCGCATTCTAATGGTTGTCTTTTCCATCTTTAGCGAGTGTCCACGAGTGTGAAAGAGATAGGTGACGCACGCGAGCGCTCGCGTTGCTGCGAGAGGTTTCAAAAATAGGGCCACAGGGCTTTTTGCATGTATTTTGGAAAAATAACTCAAGCGAGGTAGCTTTTAATATGTGAAATAGGTTATCATTTAAAAGGACTAAGTGTACGCCTTCCAATATATTTTTTGTTTTAAAATGCGATACAAGCCGAAAAGAGTTACTTTTCAAATGTTTGTCAACAAACCTAGAATCAATTTCTTAGTCCACCACTATAGATATAAAATAATTCCTCAATCACCAAAAAGCAGTAATCATCAAAAAGCAATTTCCTGGAAGCAATCTTGGGCGTTAAGAAGCTTTATATTTATAATGAACTGCTTAAATGTCCCGAGCAAAACGTCTCCGAAGGGAACAAGGGAGCGACTGAATGAATTAGGTACCTAATTGATCTCTATTTGTTGTGTATCCATCTTCTTTTTTAACTCATTAATCTTATTTGGGATTCGTCGCTTAGAGCCTACTTGTTGGTCCGATTAACGTTTTGGTACAAATTACGTACAAAGATAGCGGGAGGGGATTTCTGTTTTTCATCTAAAAATAGGGGAAATTAAGTAAAATTCTTCTCAGAAAAGGAGCGTGGCTGGCTGAGTGGTTATGGTATCCGACTCGTAAAAGAGAGATAACGGGTCGGAATCCTACTGCGACCATGTACCAATGACTCTTTTCTGAGTTATGTTCATAAGTTGAATGCTAACCGATGCTCTTACGGTGAGGGAAAGCATCGTGATGAAGCCTGCACATTCTGGCGACTGAATGTGAAACCATGATCCAATCTGGTCAGGTTCCGCTGTTAACAGGCTCACTGAGGTCAGACGGCAGTCGCTTTTTTGTAATTACCTGACCTGCGAAACTCTGGATCATGATATTTACGCCAAAATGATTATACGTGCTGTAGAGTTTTCCGTATAAAAGAAATACAACGAAAACGTAAACAGGGCAACAGTTTGCAATCCCCAGATGATACGTTCTAGCCACAGCTTCCATTGCAACTGTTCTGCTTGTTGTTTTGATTTTCTCTCCGCAATTTTCTTTGCGAAGTTTCCTCTGTTGGGATGCGCAGGATATACGTCCTGTGTCCCGACGTGGAGTTTGTTCACTCTTTCCTTTGTAACTATACAAGTTGGGTGATCGGTTAATTCGTTCACAAGTTTAGTTTTGTTTAAACTTTACTCGGTAACGTTACATGGCTTAGTTTTCTTGAAGTTTAAGATCCAAGGCGTTCATTGCAGAAGATGGAAAATAAATAGTTCTTCTTTTTTAAAAGTTAATACAATACGGCCACCGTCGTCCAGGACATCCGCAACCTAAGGGGAGCAGGGATAAATTCAGCGTATTTAAAATTTAATAATGTTCTTCCATTCAAAAAATTAAATAAAATCACAAAAAAATCATCATCACTATCCCAGCGGTCAATCCTGGCATAAATTTATTTTTCTACGCAGTGACAAATGAGCAGACACTCATCTGATGGTAAGCAGTAACTGCCGCCCATAACATTTACGATTCAAGCATTTAGGTTGCAGGCAACAAAAATGCAGAACGAAAGAATATAAAATTCCTGTTGCCTGTCCACTAGCTACAAACAGGCATGAAACATTTAATCTTAGTCCTCACCGTGACAACGCACCTGCAGTTCTGTATTTTTGTTGCCTGCAACCTAAACTAAGTTAACTTTCCAAACGTGGAGAGTACGTAAGATTCACTTCCTAGTTTTCGGAGTTGTTTTGATGATGATGGCATGCAATATTAAACTGAATATATCATTGATTTGGTATGAAAATGAACAATATAATTCAGTAAACAAGTCAATTGCGTATTTATATTTAACAGCCAAACATTGGCAGCAAAATGAAAGCGATTAAAATTAAGCCCACATTTTGTGGTTTGACTCATTATTGATATCAATCAACAATTAAGAGCGAATGGTTAACTGTGGACGTGGAATCACATAATAACATATAAGGACTTCACAAAATGCAAATATTCGCAATATTTGCTGCATAATTAGTTACTGGAAAACGCTGGTATTTATTGAGCAGTGTCGATCAGTACTACTAGTACGAATATTTGAAGGCTACACATAAAGTCTACCAAGACTGAAATCTCAAGCTCACCTAATATTATATGTTCGAAAGTTTTAAGGCTGGATGGATGTTTGTTACTCTTTCACGCAAATGCTACTGAACGGATTTTGATGAAGTTTAACCCCCTACGATAAAAGAGGGGTGTTATAAGTTGTACGTTGTATCTGCAGCTTTGTGTATCTGTCGGTGGCATCGTAGCTTCTGAACTTATGGACTGATTTGGATGTGGGTTTCTCGATTCGGCATTGTTTCAACATGAAAATATTTTAGTACCCTTGGTCGGATGTTATCCGTCTTTTTCTGTCGGAAATCTAACCTCAATCGTTCTCTTATACTAGAAGATCTATAGTAAGGGAGAAGCATTTCATATTGAACTTGGACTTGACATTCAAGTGCTCAATATTTAAGCTACTCGATCATAAACTGCAGCATTAAGCCGGCTCCATGTCCTTTGTAGCCAGAAATCGATTCAGCAATTCACGCTCCATTTCTATATTATAACTGGCGTAGGTGGCGAGTAATATGGATTGAAGTTACGTAGGATTTCAATGCGGACCACTCCGAACGGAGTATTGTACGTGGAGTACATTTAATAACTGTTCCATTTGTTAGCCAAGGGCTCGAGAACATTGTTATCGCTGGTACAATATGTCTTTTGTGCCCGTTACCGTACCAGGGATTGGGCGGGAAGACCGTCAATGTCCAATGACTTTTCGTATAACCGTTTGGTACTTACAGCTGTTGCTTGACTTATGTGGTCTGGAAGGATTGGGTGTATTAGTAACTAGGAAGGTTCACGTCATAATACAACTTTATTTTTTGTTATGTTAATTTCACACGTGAATCGCGTGATACGGGAGTTTGTAACGACATGCTTTTTTTTTTTACAAACTTACTATATGCTTTTTTTTTATTTAACGGGCAATGTTTGTAACTATATATGTTTGGGGCAAACCTTGCAAGCCTTATTTGACCCAATTCCCGACACTGACCGATTGAGCTGAAACTTGGTATACCTATGTACTATAACTTGGATGACAATGCACGTAGCTGGTCTGGTGAGAGAGTCGGAAGATGGTCTAGGAACTAATGAACGCAATAAGATAACACCAGTGTTTGAGCTTTTTGGAATGGTCTTGACGAATACTGTACCTTTAAGTGATATTCAAGGTCTGATGATCATGACAGAAGGTGGCCTTAGAAACTACTGAACTCAACAAGATAACCCAAGATAGCTCAAAGTGTTTGAGCTCTAAGGAAACGTCATCAAGTGACGTTTCGTGAAACAAAATGCTCACTGCCGCGTGACGATTGTCATGCGTTGATTTTGACTGTGGTACAGTGCTGATCGCCACTCAAGTATAAAGTTCGCGCACACTGTGCGACCTCGTAGTAACATTCTGAATATAATTTAGTCTAGTCAGTAGGCCACCTACACACACAAAACAAGAAACTCACCAAAATGGATTGTACATATTCCGTTTCTCTCAAAAAGTGTCTGCGCAAAGTTATGTCTGTAACTAATTGGTTTGCTCAACATCGCACTGATAAGTTTAGAACTCTGGGACTTGCTTCTTGTTTCAATTCAGTTCGACCTAGAATCTGTGGGGGAGAAAAAGCCGAAATGCGAAGTTTCCTTCCCTTTGTTTGCAGTGGGTGGTTTCCAATTTCACTACGCCAGCGAGAAAGTAATGCATAGTGGTTACAATGGGCTCTGGTATAGTGCGAATGTATTTGCGAAACGAATAACCAAAGTTAAGCAAAGCACGCAGACTCCGGTAATTGGATGGGTGACCGTTTCATACTTTGAGGCTAGTCGAACTACAGCACGGTTTATAGTACTCTGTGCAACAGCACCTCAACGAGCTCGAGTTATCTTCAAAAAAGATATTTTTGTTGCCTGGTTGTGCCCAGGCAGACCAACAATTTGTGGGTATCATAAACCTCAACTATCGCTACAAAGTGGTACTGAACAGATTTTGATAAAAATTCGTAGTGTTGTGACTTATATACGAGAATAACACATAAGCTTCAATTTATCGCTAAATTCAATGTCCAGTGGGAACATGACACATTCAAATTTTACATTAGCAAAGGACTAGAACTCTCTGCCTGAGTCACTGTTCCCTGGTAAGTATAAACTCTTGGTCTTCGAGTCAAGAGTGAGGTAACTTCTAGGCACGCATGCTACATCTTCGAACTCATCGTCGCTTTCCATCAGGTGAGTTGAGGTCAAATGCAAACCTATTAGCAATAACTAAAAAATAGCAAAAGCTGATCGACCAATTTTAGAAGTACACAGTTCCATGTAGACAACAAAGAATTTAAATTTGAAGGCAAATCCAATTATTCAAATAGGCAAATACAATGCAAAAATTCCTCTCCAAACTCTTGCAACCCTGACACTAAGACCCTGCTCTGCGAGAATTCAACTCGTGGAAGTACACAGAAACTCAATTTCACCAAAACCGTTTGATATTAAGATTATGATTCCCCCATTAAAAAGTAAGTCGACAGCTTTCAGAGCTTAGAGCTTAAAATAGACAATCAAACTTTAAAGTGATATTTCTCACGAGCACCTACAAACTTTTAACTAGGGGAGTTAGCTTACAGAAAAGAGTCTACGTAGCTGCAACTTTCTATTTTAAGGGTGTTAAGAGCGAGTTGGGGTCGCGTGAGGGTTCCGTATTATAATTACCTTTATAGGTATATAAAGGAGGTAATAATTCCTACTATTCTTGGCGTAAATGTCGCTATCGCACGAGGGCCCGGGTTCTGTCTTGACCATGATCTAGGATTTCGTAGATCAGATAATTACAGTGGAGCGGCCATCTAACCTCCGTGACCCTGCTTTTTTTTATTATCAATAGACTTGCATTTGACCTCAACTCACCAAATGGAAAGCGACGATGAGGTCGAAGATGTAGCATGCGTGCCTAGATGATACCTATTCACTCTTGACCAGCTACCAGGGAAACCTGACCCGATTGAATCATGGTTACCCATTAAGTCATATAGTTTTGTAAAAATCTTGTGTACAATAAATGGTTAAATAAATATATAAGTCGCCTGAATGTGCAGGTTTCATCACGATGTTTTCCCTTACAGTAAGAGCATCGGTTAGCATTCAACTAATGTACATAACTCAGAAAAGAGTCTTTGCTACATGGTCGCAGCGGGATTAATATTCCTAACAGAATTGCACCAACGCCAACCATAAGTGTAAACTAAACTCGCTTAGTCACTCTTAACTAGTCTAACTGTAAATGCTTAGGAACATCTTAAGGCGCCAACTTAAGAGTTGCCTAAGTTTAGTGCAATGGTTTATTACAATCTTATAATGGTTCCGTTTCTATATTGGATGCACGGAACTCTAAAAATGTTACTTAGCAAGTTCGAAGCCCTTGTTAGTCGCTTATTTTAGTCTGGTTACTTTGACATATTCCGGGTATCCTTAAAAACTTCAATTTTGTGACGAGTATAGGGCAGGACAAGGTTGTAAATTGAGTTTGTAAGAGGTGCCTCATTCTTTTTTTGAGCCATTACTTACTTATTTACTCATTTTGCCAAACACTTGACCAATGCAAATCGGGAATTATAGGCTGAATAATGATTTTGTGGCGTAGGCTTACTGCTACAAGTAAAGTGAGAGAGAATGTTGATTAACGCGAATCATAGTTCATCTTATCTAAAAAAAAAACTAGGAGGCATTACTGGAGCATTGTCAAAATGCGTCGGGCTAACATAGAACGCCTATACTAACTGCTATATATAATAGCAACAGAAGATATAGTTGGGTTAAAAGTATCATATTGTATCAGTTATCTAGCATCCATAGGATAAACGTTCCATCGACAAATGTAAACACAAAATTGCCTTTTACTAAATTCAAATAATTATTATTTATAGGTACAAACAATTTCCTTAATTACTTTTCTACATTAATTATTTCTTTTGATCGTCAAATCGTTATTCGGGGGGTAGGAAAGTAGGAAGGAAACACAGTGACACGTTGGCCGCTCCATGGCCGGAGACATCTACCCCACGCCGACTACCATACCAATACCAGGCCTACCCTACAATACCACCAATACCAGGCAGAGCCAGACCGCGCCCGACATTATCTACAGTACATTCTTGGAAAAAAAAATACCAAAAAAGCGGATCACATTTTTTTATTTCAGTCCTTTTTGATTGATGAAGCAGCAACGGGATTGTGAATCTCTTTCTAGATTCAATTTAATAAATCAGTCGCTAAGAGGTTCTTTTGAACAATTTTCTAGATTGTTGCACTTTTCATTACTAAATGGATTAACTTCGGGTTTGTTTTTGAAGTTTTTTTTTATTGTAACGTTAAGTTATTGCAAAGACTCCTAGTTCTATATTTTTGGTTATGGAATAAGCTCCCAGGAGAGTACAACGTGGAGTTCTTCAAGAAAGGCGCGAAAAGGTTTTGCAGGGTCGGCAGGGGTGATGCCCCTGGTATTGCAAACGTCCATAGGGTGCGGTGACTGCTAATCGTAAGTTCATGTACCTTAGGATAGAAAAATATAGTTCAAATGATATTCATTTTATTTATATTCTTATTCTAATTCTTTATTGTACACAAAAATAATAAATACATTAAAGGAGTTTGTAAAAATACAATTTTAAACAATATAGGTAAAACAAGGGCGGCCTTATCGCTAAGAGCGATCTCGTCCAGGCAACCATGAATCTTTAAAACGACCGACAAACGTGCGATCTCCGCGATCCAGATACAGGGATATCAATCAATCGATCGATCAAATGTTTTATTTGCCAAAACACAGTGCTTAATTATGATTAGCCCAGTTAGGTGTACTCGGCCTTATAATTATATAATAGTAATAAAACTTTTATTAACAGACACAAGATCAATGAGTAGGTAGGTCAAAAAGATTAAAAAGCTAACCGAGCAACGGTCAGTATTCACACTGTGTACATAAATAAACAGTACATCATTGCAACTCTAGACATACTTTGTCCTTTGCCTCCTTCGTCGTTAAGCGCTCTACGTATGCAGCGAGTTTTTCAGCTTTACAAATGTACAGTCTCCAGCAGACCGGTTTAATCCGCCTAAAAGCGGTGCACCTTCCATCACGAATCACCATCTGTATGTTAATCCCCTTGTACAGAAGAGAGCATCTCAACCTATCCTATTTTATACTTTAGATCGTCTCTCATTTGTACGCGCATGTATAGTGATGCTGGTTTTATATTGGTGGTGGGTAGGTCAATGTGCTGCATTCTGTACAATGCGGTTTTATCTGATATACATACACATACAGCACTTGGGTTATTGGAATTTAGATTGGTTACTACGAGACGCTGTACCTTCAGTGAATTGGCAATAATAGTCGGTCTCGAGTTAGAAGCTTTTTCTCTAAACAGTTCTGTTCAATTATGTAATGTAATTGTTAGGGCGTTGCAGATGAGATGTTTACTGTAACGATTATTTAATTAATTTATTAAATCTTCATGCACAAAATAGTACAGTGGCGGACTTAAAGCTAAAATAGCCTTATCTACCAGTCAACCAGGAGATATTGGATAAAGAAAGAGGTAGGCGGTGCAAGAGAAGCTACTAGACAAAAAGGGGGAGGGGAACCGTTTATGCAACTATAACCAAACCAGAGATAATGTACAGGTAAATATATAGATAACTGAAAATAAATTAATGTAAATACACGTGGTGAGTGGGTAAGATAGCAAGAATACATAAGCATATAATTACTATACGAGTAAAGGAGAGAGAAGCTCAGTCAAACAAGGGGGAGAATTGTATCATCATCACAGCCCGTAACAGTCCACTGCAGGACTAAGGGCCTCTCCCACGAAAGGGGAGGTTATTGCCATAATCTCCACGCTTGGCAGGCGGGTTGGAGATCGCAGTGTTTAAATATAATAATGGAAAATGCTGCTGCCCATTTTCCAGACTACGGAGACTCTTGATCTTTTGCCTCGATAACATTAGTCGCCTTATACGACACCCATGAATGTAAGGGGTTGGTGCTATGTATGAATGGAGAATTGTATAATTGTCATATTATATAGTAAAGTAGCAGGTTGTAGCGATATCTATCGCTCCAATAGGGAAACTCAACAATACTCACATTACGAGTATATTAAAACAAGCTAAAGAAATGTGCCAACTTCCGAGGCATAAATACAACTTCCGATTATCAACTGTCGGTCCCCTGGTCCCCTGGTCACAAGCCGGCCAGGTGGATAATTACCCTTTTCTAGTATCTCCATCTTCGCTTGCTAATTTACGACAATTTTTATCCCTTTCTGTAGCGATCCCATTGGACATGGGCTTCAGAAGCAGGCAATAAGGTGATAAGCTAATATTTAATAAGTAAATTAAAAAAGAAACGAAACTCGGTTTAGAAACATATTTGTTTTTAAACAAAGATGTTAAAGAAATTAAGACTATTGGCTGGCATTGTAAATGTTATGAACGAAGTTGAACACTAATTGACGCTATTACGGCAAGGGAAGACATCGTAAGAATATATGGACACACATCCGGCTGTATCACAAACATTGTCAGAATTTGCACCTCAACAATGGGAAGAACCACACTTACTCACACATTCGAAGACCTATATATTCGAACAGATAATTGGTTATATGTACGTGGTTCTGTCTGAATTTGTCGAAGAGTAATTATCATCTTGGCATTCATGTTCCGGTTGTGCTCTCGCGAACGAGGGCCCGGGGTCCGCCTTGACAATGATCCAGGATTTGTCAGTTCAAGAAATTTGTCCAAGAGTTTTTTTATTATTGATTTACTCCTTCTTTGACCTCCACAACAGGGTTGAAAGGAATCAACTCTATTCCGGGGCCATCCAACTTAGTTTGTTAACAAAGCACCGTCCCATTCCCAACTCATGCTGTGCAAAATGCAGCACCAGAACCACGGGCCGGCTTATGATGGCCATATAAATGGAAATTGTCACGATTTAACTTGCCCGGCGTCGGGAAATGGCCCGCTGGATAGACGCCGTTCCCGCATACAATATCTGCATATTTATGTGCGCAATTTTACAAAAGCATTGTGACATTATTGTTTTGTTTTAATGACCTGTGACTGGGCACCGGGTGAGAAGTGGGTTAAACGTTAGTGAGATACGAGCTCATTTAGTCGGATATATACATAACGTCACAGCTTTTTACTCCAAGGGGTAGATATATAGCAAACTGGGGGTCTAAAAAGGCGACATTAGCGTTTAATTATATGATTCATATAAATTTGTCACGAACTTTCTTCAGCATCGCTGTTGTTGGCATTGACATGACAATTCAAAATGGCGGCATTTAATGGATCAAACAAGTTTGTGGCGCTCTAATATGAAACGCTAATGTAGCCTTTCTAGGCACCTTGACAAA
Organism: Blastobasis adustella; assembly: GCA_907269095.1. Lineage (NCBI taxonomy): Eukaryota > Metazoa > Arthropoda > Insecta > Lepidoptera > Blastobasidae > Blastobasis > Blastobasis adustella. The sequence goes on from OU026120.1 coordinate 1,742,883, forward strand.
TCTCTCTGGCTTGTTTCACATTTATTCACCTTTTTATACACAAACGTCAGTTTAGCGTACTCTTGACATGACCTTTCTATTCAGTGGTGCATGACCACTTTTAGAAAAAAACTTTTTTTAAAGTACAGGTTTTTTTTATTTAAAAAATGAAATTAGCTTTAATGAATTGCCATACTTTGTCTTATAAATTCAAACAACCTTAAAATTTTATTATAATAAATTTAAAAATATGTGCACATTTTTTATACAATAGAATTTAACGAATATGCCTTTACGAGCTAGCCATTACAAGAAAAGCAAAAGCGCTAAAACTATTGTACTTTATGCCCTTGCTTTTTTACCGTAACTTTTATTGTTCTGTTTAAATTAAATTTTGCTTCGCCCAGGAAATTGCGCTGTCTTTATGATTTCCGTTTCCGATTTGTTTCTTGGTTATTTTGTATTTTTGCTGTTTAAAACGATTGCGTTTTACGCTGGTGATAGCCTGCTAATGTTCATAACTGCATAGAGATTATAGTCGTATAAATATTTCAAGAGTGAAGTGCTACATGGTAATACAATTATAGTAACACTTAAGACAAACAAGCATGTAACACCTCGTTGGGGTGTTTTTTAGAGGGTTATCTTATAACAGGTAATGGCGTTAGTTGTTTAGTTTATGTTTTTGGAATTACATTTTATTCTAAGTTAGGTTAGTCTTTTAAATCATCATCATCATCACAGCCCATAACAGTCCACTGCAGGATTTAGGGCCTCTCCCACGAAAAGGGAGGTTATTGCCATAATCTAAACGCTCGGCAGGCGGGTTGGAGATCGCAGTGTTAGAATATAACAATGGAAAACGCTGCAGCCCATTGTCCAGTCTACGGAGGCGCTTAGATCTTTTGTCTCGAAAACATAAGTCGCCTTGTACGACACCCACGAGTGTAAGGGGTTGGTGCTATTCTACTCTGCCGGACACCACACGGCTGTCTTTTAAATACAATAATCTTATTATTCCACTTCTATTTTAGCCTATTTCATTCATTTGTTGTTACACTTTCCCAATGGGTACCTACATCCAACAATCTTACAGATATCATCATCACAGCCCGTAACAGTCCACTGCAGGACTAAGGGCCTCTCCCATGAAAGGGGGGGTTATTGCCATAATCTCCACGCTTGGCAGGCGGGTTGGAGATCGCAGTGTTTAAATTGAATAATGGAAAATGCTGCTGCCCATTTTCCAGACTATGGAGACTCTTTATCTTTTGCCTCGATAACATTAGTCGCCTTGTACGACGACACCCACGAGTGTAAGGGGTTGGTGCTATTCTACTCTGCCGGACACCACACGGTGTCTTACAGATATATAGAAGGGTTATTATGGCTTCCCATACTAGGGTAAGCCTGTATCGTGGGGCCAGATTGCAGCCGAGTGCCTTTGTGCTTAGAAAAACCATACAGCGGGTGGCAACAGAACAATTTCATTTTGGGTGTAACCCAATAAAAGAAGAAAAAGTGTGTGTGTATGTGAGTTTTGTCGTTATAAATAAATAATAATCCATTTTCAGAATATATTCAGTCTCCGAATAAGCCACATGGCTTAAGCTAAACCCTAAAAGGGTTGATTAGTTAATTGTGTTGAAGAATATGAAGTTAGCATCAAGAATGATAAAGTTTCAAAAAATGCGCAACGGATCGTTACTATACTCCCCAAAGCATTCATTTCGTTCATTCGTGACGTCATCCTATAGCATTCGAACAAGATGGCGGCGTTGCACGCGTCCAGGTGGTCAACTGTCGTTCAATTATACCTAAACCCCTACACGAGGGCGCTGTACCGAACGATTCATGGCTGAAGCGCGGCACAAACATGCGCTGACGAATTCAGGGTGCGAGCTACGAGCACGGTATACGTTGCTGAATTATTTATACCAATCTGGGCGCTAGCAGCTTTGAGGCTAGGTACGGACCGGGACGTGGACGAAGGGTGGACGGACGGGGAGTAGAGGAGTGAGTATAGCGTGCCGACTGATTTTTTTTCTTTGCAATAGTAATAAAAACTACTAAAACTAAATAAAGCTACTAAAGCAAACAAACCCATTAAAAATATTTAAATTAAATGTTTTTTATTTTACGCCATATTCTACGTAGTGACAGACGATCAGAAAGCCTACCTGATGGTAAGCGGTAACTGTCGCCCATAATGTCTACGATTCGTGCATTTAGGTTGTAGGCAACAACGAGGCAACAGTCACTGTAAATGCGCTTAGTAATTAACGCCCATAGTGTCCAGAAAGCTATCTTCGTTGGATAGCAATAATAATCTGTTGTACGAGGAACGTGTCGGCTCTCTGGTCACAAGTGGTGTCGACTAACATTACGATTCTTTTGTCAGACAGTTGTATCCCCAATCTGTTACTAAGAAAGGTAACCTATTTTAACGAGATGGGTAAGGAGTGCACATAAGGGGCAAATACAAAGACATACCTACCTATTATTAGATAGACTAAAATAACATTACAAATAAAAAATAAAAAAAACAAAGCGCCTAAATTAAATGAAACATAAATTAACGCAGTTCTAAACAAAGACAAAGCCTTCGGTCGTTTATCATGGGATAAATGATAGCTATGTTTTTGTAATGTACTACAATTAGTATGCTATAATTTCGTTAAGTGGATTATTAATTATTAACGTGTCTATTTTCATTTGTTACAGGTACGTTGTGCAGATTCCCATAATGTCGAACGATGTAACGGTAACATTTTTAACATAAGTTCTCGATATTTATTTAAAATAAATCTTTTAATTGGTTATTTATTCATTAATATTTATGGTGAAAAATTACTGCGGGTTGAAGTGATTTTACGAATTTAAAAATAAATCACTTTGCAACCATTTTTTTTTTAGTTTTAGTAGGAACTCAAACTATTGTCTAACGAAAGATGCCTTTTATATTTCTCTAGTAAGTCTTAATTTATGCTTTGGATTACGTATCCGGCGCTGTCCTAATTGGCAACGGTCGTGCGACCGTTAGTATGGGAGGAGGAATCCTCAAAACCGCCCGTCGCACGACCGTTGCCAATTAGGATAGCGCCTCCGAACCGCACATTTACGCTCTAATACGGGATCCCGTATTTCCTTCGTCTATGACGTCCAATATGAACTTATTGCCAGTTGGATGTCGTATTTTCGCGGGAACTTCGGGCTTTATTCATGAGAGACTCCAATAGTTTGTTTACGTAGTGGTACCAGATACATACTTGAAAATCATAATTACTCATTTTCATATTTAATTAGGTAAGGTACAGGTAATTACTGTAGGGCTCTTCTCTGACCTACTTTTACAAAGTTAAAGTCAAAATTTCTTTATTGAGTAGGACATTACATATTATTTTCAATCGTCAAAGAGGAAGGGGTAGGAAAGTACGAGAAAACACACAGTGATATGTTGGCCACCTCAGGACCGGATCACCTCCACCCCACGCCGACCACGGCCGGACCGTGTCCGACAACTGGTCAGTGCCCGACAATGAATGAATGCTACGAATACTTATTAGTCGGTGGACTAGCCAGATCGTTATATCAACAGCCCATAGTTATCCACTGCTAGACTTGAGTGTCCTCCACATCAGGTGAGGATTTTGCTATGCGGGACAGTTGGGGTGATCGCATTATGGAGCGAATGCTATCTGACCTCCGTGACCCTGTTAACAGGGGAGCCAGACCGTACGAGCATCGTTTAGTATTTACGTAAATAGACTCAGAAAAGAGTCATTGGAACAGGGCGGCAATGGGGTTCGAACCTACCTACCTACCGCTCTATTACAAAAAATAATGCTGCCTATTTTCTGGTTTACCAGAGCTCCTAGTTGGTTAGTCTCTTTTTATTTTATACGAAAGACAATTAGAATGAATTAATGTAATAACAATTTACCGTCACGGAGTGCTCCCGAGATTGTTTAACAAGTTTAAGTGTCCGCAACGGTATTAGAAGGCACACCGACCGAGTAGCGAGCTCGTTGCGGTGCTGGTCACCCATCCAGCTCTCGAACTCCGCAAGCATTGTTTAACTTTGTTTATCGATTAGCCTCTTCGGATTAGTCAACATGGGTCACCGGCGACCCCGGTTCGCCACACGGTAATAAGGCAGAAAGAGCGGCTTACTACGTCAAATATACGCCAAATCCTGGATCATGGTCAAGGCGGACCCCGGGCTCTCGTTCTCGAGAGCACAACCGGGACATTAACGCCAAGATGTTTTTTTTTCTATGTATCTCACTATGTCAAATATGCAGTAAGAGTCAATCTTCGTAGCTTCGCATCGCGGGCTTACGGATTAGCTTCCCCCCTCCCCCAAGAATTAAATTTACACCTAGCGTCGTAAGTGAAAGCAACCGTTTATCCCTTTTACTCTAAGCCGAGGGTAGGTGTATACAGTGTGCGAAATAATATGAGTGACACGAGAGCATGAGTCTTAATGTTATAAATGACAGTTAGTAACGTATTCAAGGGCCTATTAGACCACACGATATTCAGTCTGTCTTAGTAAGCCTACGCGTAGTATGATACGAGTTAGTCATGTAAGTAAGTCTAATTAGTCTGTCAATCAAATTTAACCATTAATTATTATCACAGGTATCACCTTTGATTTATATATATAAAAAAAAAAGTGTTCGTATAATATTTGCTTCGTATGTGCACTGTTGATGCGGGCGGTAAGTCACTGTCAAAGTGACAGTGACAGACAGTCAGTCCAATCCAAGGACCAATAACGTCTGGAACGCACACCGGCTCAATGTTGCCATGGCCCGCGGCCCCATTTTTCTAAATTTCCCCATTGTTCATAAGAGTTTTGTAAACCTAAACTGAATAAAAATTGTTTTTTTTTATGGGGTGTCTGTTTGTTTGTCACTGTGTACCATAAATAACCTAACTGACAGAAACAGTCGGACAACTCCCGACCAAGTGCACAAGATCCTCAAATATTTATTAAACGACTAAACCGATTTTAATAAAACTAAGAATCATCTCGATTAAACAGTTTTACAAATAGAGAAAACCGCACCCAAATCGGTTCACCCTTTCAGTACGATGTTACAGTCAGACACACACCTCCACACATACACAGAGCCAGATACACTGACACACACTTCAAACTTATTACACCCCCATTTTTTACGTCGGGGGGTGAAAAGACCTGTCGAATACTGAATGTCGAGTATATTGAAATAAAAACCGGGTAGAATGTGGAAATCACAATTTGCGTAAGGATTGTGCACATAAAATTGGAGTAAGTTTTATTTTCTTTCCTTCTCTCTGATTGGGATACTTGTTGCCCTTTTCGAATCGGACTGCATTTTTTTTTTATAACACTGGTGGCAAATAAGCTTACGGCCTGCCTGATGGTAAGCAGTCATCACCCACGCGTAGCCGACCCCGTAAAAACTTTTTCGCCCCTTTGAAGAACTCCATGTTGTACTCTCCAGGAAAACCTCTCCAGGTAGTTCATTCCAACCGGTGTGCGTGGGGAGAACGTGGGTTTCTGTTATACCCTGTACCACGTATGTACCTATACAGTATGTGGCCTAGAACCGGGGCTGATATTGAAAATAGAGATTCTCTAGAGTATTAGTATTTTTTCTGAAAAGATTATTGTTAAAAAAAACCAATGCATTACACACAATAAGAATTTAAAGTTACGATTCATTATCAGTGATTATTGCAAAACGATATTATCGCTAACATTGTCAGTGTCGTGGTTCAGGGCATAAGATAATATCAGCTGACACAACCCATAAAATGTCAACGAGACGTTCCGAGTAGCTCCGAATAAGTAAGATGCAGAATGAACTCGATCGAGTTCAGCGGAGCTATTGTTTTGTTTGCATTACATTGAATGTACGATTAAGTTTGTTAGAAAAAAACAAAAAGTTATGTTTTGATCTTAATTAGTTGGGACCATGATTATTTAGTTACTGGTGACCTATAGAGCCTCCGTTTTTAATATTTGCCCCGGTTTTAGCCCACACACTGTATAAAACGTTATAACGAACAAAATAACGATCTTGACCGTGGAAATCGCGTTTCACAAACGAGTTGTTGACTTCACCCCCATTCCGACAGTGATAGATGGGGTTCGAGCGAAATAATTATGTTGGAATAATCATGCGAAGGTGGACATTCCAAACTGGAAGGAAAAACTCCAATTGCTGGCTTTTTAATTTTTGTTTAATAGTACCTAATCCAAGGTAAGTAGGTAGGCTTGGAAATAGTCATTATTACATTGATTTTTGACTTATACTAGAGGCATGTGTCAATACAATGTCCCTTATAATTTGGATTTAGTAAGACCTTAGCAAAAACAGATGTCGCTACTAGCATAATTTGGATTGATTGAGATATCATCATCATCACATCAGCCAGACGACGCCCACTGCTGGGCAAAGGCCTCCACCAGAGATCTGCACAAAGGCCGGTCCTGTGCCTTCCGCATCCAGCCGGCACCCGCGATCCTCACCAGGTCGTCTGTCCACCTTGTGGGAGTCCTACCCACTCTGCGATTGACATATAAATGATACTAAAAACGCCTTTAGATCAGTGTTGTTTCCAAAATTATATTTAGGTAAATAATATATCGTCAAAATCAACCCTTTATTATTCATATTAATATTTGAACTTCACTGTATGGTGTCCGAAATCAGCCTCCTAAGATTTACAAACCTTAAAATTATATATAAAAAACATAGGTTTCATTGTCTTTCACAAGAAAGTACAGTTACAAAGTCCTGACTGGAAGATCTGTTGATTTTTATTTAACAAGAGACGTAGCTTGGACGTTATTAACCGTGCTCGGTGCAATAACATAGAGGGTCACGTTCCGTTTTATATTTTCCTTCGTTCCCAGCATGAATACAGCGGTGCACTTAGACCAAACGAATATGGAATATCACGCGTATTCGCAAACAATACTCATAAATAAAAAAAATAAAAAATTGTTTATTACATCTATCTCACACATGGCACAGTACATTTGGCATAATACAGCATACAAGAAACAATGAGAAATTAACAATTATAGCTATAATATTACAAAATAAACACTTTTTTCGGTAAATTTAAATACATTGATAAGGTCTAAAGTACAGCTATGTCAAAAACTATCATTCAGTTGTAAACAGCTGTTCCAAAGTTCCTGCATTGAATTTAATCTTCGACGTATTTACCAGCGCCTATAATCAGTTGGTAGACCATCCACTAACACTTATCTAAGTAGCTTCACTAATAGTGCTTGTCTGCTAAGTGTACGCTAAGTATTCGATACGATTGGTCAGTTTCGTTCCGATCTGACGATTCAAGTATTGCCAGTTGGAAGTGGAACCCTGTGCGTTCGATCGCACTGTGAGACCTCATAGTAACGTAATAGACTCTGTTCTGTTGCATATTTTAAACTCTGCCAAGTCTGGCAAGCTGTAGATTTTGGCGAGGCTAACGTTCAGAAGTGGACGGTAACGGCTGTTAATGAGACAAGAAATCTCTAAGAGATGCCTAGATCAGACAAACGAAAATGAGTATAACCTGATGTCCCTAATGTCATGATGAAGGTTATTGGTAATTTCGCATCAGATCAACGGAGCATTGTTTAGAATATTCTCGATGACCCTAGCATTACGAATATACGTCAATAGCTATAGTCACTTATATTCACTTAACAACTCAAGAATACTTCAAAGAACAATTAAATACCTCTTTATCTCCTTATTCACCAACCGAATATGATAGATTCTTCGCTCGCATGTTCTAAATGCACCGTTACGCAAGGCAAACTCGCAAAACGGATAACTGCTGCCTTTTACGATCAACTTTAATATGGCGTCCGGCATTGAGGCGAATGGCATTAACTTGGAATATTCCATTATAGTTGTGGCTCATTATACATTAATACATGCGACAAGTAGAATATATAACTTTTTTTACGCGGGGCATGCATAAAGCGCGGTCCTAATTGGCAACGGTGTCGGCGGTAGTGATCGAGCGAGCCCGTCGTACGACCATGGTCGCAGGATCGTTGCCAATCAGGACAGCGCGTTACGGGCGTGACCCTCCGATGGGGGACCAAGGGTCTGTGTGCGACTCCCGGCGCCCTGAAAAGAGGTCAGGGACAGGATTTACCAACTGAACTCCTGCATCGTCTGAATGCATCATGAGCTCAGCCGAAGCCTTACGCAAGACGCATAAGGCAAGTCCTAGGCAGGCCAGTTAAGACCAGAAAATATGCAGCAGCGTTATCTGTTACTTACCTTCAACTAAGGAAACCAGGTACAAACGCTGGCACCGCAAATAGCAGGCGGCACATACCTGTACACTGCGACTGAATTTGTAACCATGGTCCAATGTGTCAGGTTCTCTTGGTAGCAGAGACACGGAGGTAAGATGACATTCGCCCCGCTGTAATTACCTGACATGCCAAATCCTGGATCATGGTGCGCGGGAGCACAACCGAGACATAAACGCAAAGATAATTTTTTAGAACAATGTTCTAAATCCTACTACGCCGGACACCACACAGCTAAAAGATAAATGGTTGCGTAGCCATAATGAAGGCTGTTCATTTGCATTAGCCAGGTTTGTTGACGTCTATGCCCCTGTATAGTCCCAGAGGACCCATTTCCATGCCAATTACTTTTTGTCGACTAACTTCTGCCGGCCTAATATAAATTACGTACAAGGGATCCCTTGAGTTGTTACGTTTACATTAAAGTTGAGTCTGTCAGCGTGTGTGCGGTTAATAAATTTAGTAATGGTTGTGGCCGAAAAGATTTGATAGTTAGCTACCATTTCATTTTTCTTATGCAACTCAGTGACAAACTAGTATACAGCCAAATTCTATATACTAGCGTAAATCAATGCATGCAGCCCACTTGATGGTAAGTGGTAACTGTCGCCCATAACATCTACAATTCATACATTTAAGTTGCAGGAAAGAACCGCAGGAGCGTTGTCACTGTCAGGACTAAGATGAAAAGCCTCATGCCTGTAATTTCGCTGGCTACCTTATCCTCCAAACCGGAACACAACAATGCAAGCATTGTTGCTTGGCGGCAGAAATAGATAGGGCGGTGGTACTCACCCAGGCTGACTCCTCAGGCTTGACAGAGTCCTACCACCTGATAAGCTTCATGGCCGAGACTGGCAATTTCTTTTGCTTTTTGCTAGTGTCTCTTAAATGTCGCCTGAATGGGTGTATTTTTCTTTATTTCATGACAAAATATTTGCTACCACTAAAAGGGATTCGTTGTACTTCCATAATTTGTACGTCTGCAGCGTCAGTCCGAATATTTTACGGAAATGTAGTATATTCGTGAGAGCAAGACGCGCCCTGAATGCTTCAAGATAGCATCGCATTAACATTCTTTACCAATTACTTTTTACAAGTTCACTAATTTGCCGCGTAAAGATAAATTGCAGAGCGTCGCCTGCTGCCGAATGTTCGCGCCATATTTTGCCGCCATTTTGCGCAGTCGCCATTTCGGAAGGCGGCCATTTTGCCGTCGTAATTATCGTTAGAGAAAATGCTTTTTCAATGCGCGTTCCGATTGTATTGGCGATTGTGAGTTTCTTATTCGAATATTTGGTCCATCTGCTTATAATTTGATGCCGGATTGCACTGAACTTTAGGCGGGACATTACAGTACAGCTCGTACTACATAACAATATTAATTACTAGCCGTTCCCAGCGGTATTCACCCGCACGCAGTTCGGATCTCTGTAAACATTCAGAGTTTCCGGGGACCCTATTGTTTTCCGGGATAAAATGTAGTCTATTAGGGAATAATGTGGATTTAGAATTTAATGAGAGATTTTTTAAAATCGGTTCAATAGTTTTTGAGTTTATTAATTGCAAACAAAATACAAATAATTTCCCTTTATAATATTATAAACTAATAGAAGGCAATAAGTATAGATATTATATTGAGCGCATTAAACATCTGCATCACTAATTCTAATTGTGAGAACGTGTGCAATACTATACCGCCTGCTTGTTATATCACTTTACCCACCGTTTAATGGGATACCACAGAGAATCAAGTGCCCAATGAAAGGGTCGACTGTGTGTATAATGATGATCCTGGTATTACTGATATGGATTATGGGCTGGGGTTTATGCGGTCGAGTTCGGCGGTTGTTTTATAAATCATAACATAATATTGGGTCCTTACCTGTGAAATTGGCGTTTTTTTTTGGCAATTACACTTTTGCACAAATATTTTTAATTGCACACAAAATAGAAAATTTAATAGTTGGTTTCGAAAATAGAGTATGTTTACATCGCATGAAGTCTGTAAAATTTTATTTAAAATATTTTTTCACATGTTTTATAAGGGTTTGAAAATATCCCCTGTCGTCAGTTTATGAAAAAGGTAGCTATGAAATGAAATAAGATTAATGGTGTCTAATTATAACTACAAAGTTTTATCGTAATCAGATTGGCTATTTCCAAGAATTTTGAGCATTTAATTAGCAAAAAAAGTATTAAAATGAGTTATTAAAAATACATAGATACACACTCACGCCCGTAATAACTAACTGTAATGTATTACGAATACACGTAACTAAAAATAAAGGAAGTTCTAAAAATATTGCAGCCGCCTATTTATAGAGAGGATTTCTGACGCGTCGAATGTGTGTCAAGAGCAAGCTCTTAAGACCATAAGTCCTAGCCTCAAACATTACCGTACCTCAAGATCACCGGGACTCAAGCCTCATTTGGCAACGTGCAGGCTCGTACAAGGAACAACATAAGTAATGCGAAGTTCCCCATTCCATCCACTCGAGTTCCCCCGCTCTTATTGAAAAAGTTGGCGGGGAAAGTCGTCGTTTCTAGGTCACAGGAACTTTGGGGACAAACTTCCCCTCCACCCTCCCCCCTTTACGCCTTAAGACGTTAGTTGACTCAGAATCGGCTTCGGGGGCCGTTTTGGGACGATTTTCGGTCGATTTGTAATTTGAGGTTTTATAAAAAATATTGTGGGTAGGTAGTTTTGTTTCATTATTTACATTTGGGAAACGTCGGCAGCCGAGTGGTTAAGGTATCCGACTAGTAACCGAGAGGTACCAGGTTCGAATCACCAGGTACGAATAAACCTGCAGATTCAGGCGACTGAACGTGTAACCATGATTCAACCTGATCATGTTTCAATGATAGCAGGGTCACGGAGGTCAGATGACAGTCGCTCCACTGTAATTATCTGATCTGTCAAATACAAGTAAAACTAAATTGTGAGCTAAGTTAATTTTACGCGTACATCAATGACACTTAAGTTATAAAAAGATATGATCTAATGTTTTGACATTTAATTAGTCTGTGGAGATTATCGATTTTTAATTGAACTTTTGACGAGTCATAATCCAGGTGTCGTGTCTTGTACAGTCGGTGACCTAAATTACGTCACAAGGCATATTGGTGGATTTGTACCCACATAGACTGCACCGTTCAAATAATACGATTAAATATTAAAAATATAATATTTGAATTTAGGTACAAACAAAATATTTACAGAAATTGGTATTGGTAGCCACTGGTAATAAACTTTTACTAAAACTGAGTTAGGTGCATACTGATCCTAGCCCAGACTCAGCCCAGAGCCAGATCACGACTGCAGAAAATGACTTAAACACTAACGGAATACAAAAATTAAAAAATCATTCACATATTTGTCGAAAAATTATTTTTAGTGATATTAATCTCATTTCAAATTTCATACACAAAAAGTAAATTGATGGGGAAATTGGGGGGATTAAAGATAACAGGGGCACCAACTCCTAACACTCGTGGGTGTCGTACAAGGAAATAAAGGTTTCAAGACAAAAGATCTAAAGTCTGCGTAGGCTGCAAAATTAACAGCACTCAACTTTTCCCATCTTTATACTTATAACACTGCGATCTCACACCCGCCTGCCAAGCGTGGAGATATCCTCCCCTTTCGTGGGAGAGGCCCTAAGTCCTGCAGTGGATTATTATGGGCTGTGATGATGGTTATGAACTGTTTGGAGCAGTCTAAGTTGTGCATACAAAACCACCAACATGCCTGCCTTGTAGCAGACTGTACTAAGAGATGTAAGTGCCCACAAAGATGATAAATGCAAAAAAAGGAATCAGAGTAACCTTATCTTTTGAGTCGTTCATTTCGCATTGAAAAAGTTTTAAGACAGTTATAATTGCTTTCCATCTATCTGATGGCTCTTGCCAACTCATTGTTTAGCCAAGATTGAGATCCTTGATAAATGCTTTTATCAAGCAATTTTGACCTTTGTGCGCTTCTGTGGCATTCATATTGGATTTCCCTTTACTAATTGGGGTTTTGAATATTAAAACGGGAGATTTAATTCGTTAATCCACTAACTTTTATTGCTAAGACATTAAAGTTGAATGTTGAAGTGCTGCGTCATGTTTAGTAGGATTATCTTGTTGATTAATAGGTTAACTTTAAGTTTATTGTTCTGTCCAATAGCGCACGAGTGTTTTAAAGTGTCTTAAGTAATTAGTGTGCGCTATGTCGGGCATGGAACATGAAAACTAAAAGCTCCGTTAGCTATATGTGAGTGGGTGATAATGATGGCTTCTACAAGTGTGTTTTTAACCAGCGACTATAAAAGAGGGGTGTTATATAGTTTTATGTGTGTATCTGTGGTTCTGTGGTTGTGTGTGCCTGTCTGTGGCATCGTAGCTCCCGAACTGGTCTGATTTGGACTCATTTCAATTAAACTTAATTGAAATGAGTTTGCTTAGCTTCGTTTCAATAAAAACGGTTCAATAGTCAAGAAACTGTTTAAATAAATATAAAATTGGTCGACTTTTTCTGTCAGCCAGGTTATAACCACCGCTTATCGATGAAAGATGAAACTACCAAGGAACACTGAACCGACTAGATCTCGTCAGCACTCCGACCTACATTGCTGTGTCAACGAACCGATCCCATAAAAAGGAAAGCGATGGCGCAAGGGACCGGCAACAAAAACAAATCATCGGCATTTATTAAACTCGCCCTGTGAGCCTAGAGACTTTCGTCCGGAGCCTCCAAAAGCATATTTCTCATATTTACAACGTTCTCTTCCCTCTTTTATTCGGGCATTGTGCGTTTATGCGCGTTTCGTGGAACTTCAGCTCGTAAAAATATTACTTTGGGATAGGTATACGATACAGTCGCCGGAATACGTCCTTTGTGGCACAGTGCACAATACTTTCAGTATAATAAGCCGGTTTTAAGACTATTGTGGTTATTTACTACACTTATACTACATATATTAGAGGTCTGTTACCGTGGTTAGTATTTTTGATACAGTTTACTCGTGACCATGATGCATGTAACAGCGTCGAAAATGCGTATTTTCAAAATGGGAGGTAATCTCTTTATTGTATCAATTTATAACATTACAGGAAATAAAAATACAGTTTGTAATGCAAAGGCGAGGTTTCATAAGGTATATCAACAAGTAGGCCGGCACTGCACCCGCTTCCTAGATTGCAAGATGTCCTAAGCGACGGTGACCGCTTACCATCAGGAAGACCATCCATCCGTGTGCCTCCCTAGGCAATAAAGATATGTGCACCAGTACCAGTGATCCCTTTCCCGTATTTATTGTTTTATAATTTTGGTATTTTAGCCAACGAGATAGTATAAAATTCTATTGAACTGATGCCAATGCCAAGCCGTGCTACTGATTTCCCTAATACTGTGGAGTTATCGAGTTGCTTTCTTTTCGAGCCCTCACATTCATAGCCGGAAGTATTGACGCGGCTCGACATTGTAGAGAAGCGTGTTGGCTTTTGCTGTTTCGTACTTTTGTTTGCTTTATGAAATTAAAAAGAAAGAAGGCAGTCGTTATGAGACGCCTGTGACATGTGAACCTTCTGGATGGAATGAATGAATTATACTTTGTTGCTCAATTAAAGAACAATAGATACAGTACAAACATAGATAGATAGATAGATAAACACTTTATTGCTTACAAAACATAACAGTATCAATTAGTTACAGTAACAAGGAACACATATGAGCAAAGGCGGCCTTATCGCTACAAGCGATCTCTTCCAGGCAACCTTTACAGAAATTGAAACAGGAATATTACAGCAGGTAGTGTTGAGCTAAAGGATACAAGAGAATGCGTCGTGCATTTATCTAAACACCCACAAACAGCACCAACAAACAACATAGTTATAGGCTGGTCGATTACAACATACGGTTACGGAGTAGGTAACGGCATATTTATGTCACACCATACTTCTTTTTCTCCTAAAAGGTCTAAAATCTACAACATAAAATCTGTTGTTGTATATTTGTAGTACTTCCTGGGATTCTTGAGTTTGTTTGGATAAGTACCAACGCCTTATCAATAATGTTTGCGTGTTACGATTTCAAGGATAAGGTATTTTCTATTATACTTTGTTCAGAACACCAACAGCAAGTTCCAAGTAACAGTTACAAACATTTATAATAGCGAAGCGAACAGCGAACAGGTGCTCGCAGGTAATTATTTAAATTATATGGGATACTAGAAGTAGAATTACAGTTTATACAGAATTAGATCAATGTTGCAAGAAGTCTGATTACCTATAGTGTAAACTAGTTAATAAATTTTATGTTGCGTCTCCGACATCACAGACATCACAGTGAGAGCTGCAGTTCTGCAGTTCTGCATTTTTGTTACATGAAACCTAAGTGAATGAATCATGGAGGTGGGCTGTCTGCTCTTTTGTCACTGAGTAGTACAGACGTCAGCATTATCAACCTATCCAAATCTACTATAAAAGGAGCTTATATTGATATGCACATCTATAGAGACGCTATCTCATCTTATACTGGTTGTACGATATGTTATTTTCTATACCTAAATAAATAAAAAAGTACAAGTTCGCTCTCAAAATATGACTTTAGGATATCCAGAGTCACCGGAATCCGTCTGAGTTACCGAGTCACTTTCCTTCCCGAGCTCTTTCATTCATAGCCGGAAGTATTGACGCGACTGCGACGCCGCTGAGAATACGGGGCTGGCTCACTGGTTTTTGTCTGTGTTTCTGATTTGACATTTTATATGTATTTTCCGCGTTTTTGGCCTTACATCCATCATTGTTTCGGGGTGACTGGAGATGTGCGGGTGGGGTTTCCTGATATGATTATGTGGAAAGAAATAAAATAAATGGTCTAACACCTGTAATAAGAAACGTTACTATGACGTTACTGTGATAACGTTTTTATGAGGTCTCAGAGAGGGTTTCAATTCAACTGACAATACTTAAGTGGCGGTCGGCACTAGGCGCCCGTCAAATTGAACGAAGTTGACCAATCATAGAGCCGTATTGAATGCAGCTCGTTCACTTAGCAGACGAGCACTGGGAGAACGTATAGCAAAGCTACTTAGACAAGTATTGTTGTATATACTAGTGTATATCTGCTTCTTATGAGCATCGGGTTTATAGCTGATTCATACATTCTTAATTTAACGACAGCCCAAACAGTTCACCATCTCCAAATTTCCCAAATCCCGCCGGTCCTTTTCCGCCATCGGGAGAGGCAATCCGGGCGAATACTTCATCCTTATGTCGTGGATCTTCCAGCTATCCAGCACCGTCACTTATCACCAGGTGAGATGGCCGAATTAATAAAAAAATGTGGAATGTTATGCCATAATCTGCGCACTTCACGGATTATAGAATACTATCCGTCTTATAAAAGGTAGATACAGTACCTACCTAGTCTTGAGTCTCTAACAGGCACTGAATAAGCAATGGAAAAAGTTCATGGATACCTCAAAGTGGGGACGAAATGTCTGCCAAACCGGAAGAAATTATAAAATCCAACCCGAATTAACATAACAACTTTGCGTTTAGAAAAAAACCGATCCAAGTTTTCAAGTTATTATGAATTCGTAATCCAAGGCTCACCTTTCGAATCTCCGGGGAAATGTTTTATCAATTCCAAGATCTAGGGCAGAGTATTCTCTGAAGAGAGGTTTACTTAATCTTCATTTATATTTGATTTACCCGAATTGCTGGACTCACTTTAGGATCTGGATTTGGATCGTTCGCAGTCAATAATAACAAAAATATGCTTGTATAATTCACACAGCGCCATTTAGCCCAAAGTAAGCAAAGCTTATGTTATGGGTGCCAGAGAATTTAGTAGTAAAGTAGAGTAGAGTAGTAGTTTTTTACCGACCAAGAATCGAATGCGGGACCTCTGAGTGGCAGACCGGCATGTTATCTCAACTAAACCACTCAGGTCGTAAGTGTAGTAAACAACACTGCCTTAGATTCAGTCTAGAAATGTGTTGCGCAGTGTAATTCACCTGGGTCTCAAGGCAGCGTGCTTGAGAGTAATCAAAGTTGGAATACTAATAACCAAAGTTAAGCGTAACACGCAGAGTCCGGCTACTGGATGGATGACCGTTTCGTACTTTGAAGCTAGTCGAACTTCAGCACCGCAACGAGCTCGCCACTCCTGACTAGTATTTTTATGTAGTTTACATAACACAGTATGCTCTTACGGTGAGGGAAAACATAGTAATAAAACCTGCGTATTCAGGTGACTGAATGTGTAACCATAATCCAATCTGGTTAGGTTCTCCTGGTAGCAGGGTCACGGAGGTCAGATGGCAGTCGTTCCACTGTAATTACCTGATCTGTCAAGTCTTGGGTCATGGTTTAGGCGGACCTCGGGCCTAAGATGTTATTTGTTTTCTTTTTTTTACAAAATATAGTAAACACATATTTTTAAACATACTAACTAAACTATACTATACTATTTACTCAGTTTTGGACTGGAAAAATATGAATAGTAATAAACCAACCTATTTCATCATTGACACGATAAGAAGAACATACTAACTTCGTAGCATTGCTCCTGTAGCAGTAATAATACACAGAGCTACCCAGTAGTAAAATTTATTCGGAACGATACGAGATACAGCTTCCTTTCGGCTGCAAAGCTACATCAAATACATTGCCCTCTTTATATGTGAGTCTGCCAGGTAAATGTTTATGGTTGGTTTATGTATTCATAAGGATTTGCCTCTCCCATATCGAGGGAAAATAGCCTTGGGTTACGCGTTCATAGCCAATAAACCCCATGGTCATGACCCAATATTCACATAGTGCGCTCAGCTATTCGGCTTACTTATTTCGTCTAGCTGAGATTTGCGCCTGTATTCACTTACAATACTTTTATTGTACATATTTATTTATTTTATTTATTGTAAGTATATTTTGTATCTTAATACTTTAATTATCCTGGCGTTAATGTCCCGGTTGTTGTCTCGCGCACGAGACACGACCATGATCCAGGATTTGGCAGATTATATAATTACATTGGAGCAACTGCTGTCTGAACTCCGTGACCCTGCTACTAGGGGAACCAGACCAGATTCAATCATGGTTAAACATTAAATGGCCTTAATGTGCAGGTTTCATCTCGATGTTTTCCTTTACCGTAACAGCATCGGTTAGTATTCAACTAATGTACGTAACTCAGAAAAGAGTCATTGATACATGGCGGCAGTGGGATTCGAACCCGGTACCTCTCGCTTGCAAATCGGATATGCATTTTTTGTTTTCTTCGAGTCCTCGGCTGCGTGAATTCATAATTAGCATTTCAACCAATTGAATTGATGATTATATATTCACAAAAAGTATTTGCCCTAAAGCAAAAAAGCAAAACTGCATGACAACATGGCTTCGTAACTCCTCACAAGCCGTGCAAGGGAGCACGGACCCCGTAAATAAAAGTTGGAACGAATTAACGCGTTTAAATAAATTACAGCTTGTCGGCCCCCCGGCATAATTGTGGTGACCTAGTTCCTTACCAGCGTGGGTGTGGCAGAGATAGATGTATGCGGAAAAATGAGAAAAAGGACTAGGCGCTACAGCTTATAGATATTTGTACTGAACAGCTGTTTTAAGGTGCTTCGATAGCGTAGAGAAATCTGTTGTGGCGATATACGTGGCGAATTCATATATTTTGTACTTGTTACTTATTATACTGTATTATATTATAATTTAATTATTGGCTTCTAACAAGAAAAAAAAACATTCACAACAGCAACTATTAGAAAAAATATATTTACATACTACAAAAATATAGCAACAAGTGTTCCAATGGCCGTGTGGTGTCCGGCAGAGTAGAATAGCACTAACCCTGGCGATAAATGTTTTCGAGGCAAAAGATCAAGAGTCTCCGTAGTCTGGAAAATGGGCAGCAGCATTTTCCATTGTTATATTTAAACGCTGCGATCTCCAACACCCTGACAAGCGTGGAGATTAGGGAAATAACCTCCCCTTTCGTGGGAGAGGCCCTAAGTCCTGCAGTGGACTGTTACGGGCTGTGATGATGATGATGGTTCTAATTATGTCTGTAAAATCACACTCCATAAACTACATGGCTACGTTAGTTTTGATTTCGTTCACATGCCAAACGATCCTTGTAACACTATATGTATTTTACACAAATGGAGCCCAACTCATTAAAACTCGGAACAATCACGTCCATACATCAATTAGCACGGCGCAGAATTACAGCGCGCTGAGTCGAGTCCCATGTACATTTCGGGATGTTGGGGCAAAAAGTCATGGCAAAAAGTGAACCGCCACAATTTACCCAAATGGCTGCCTGTCACGGGGTCGTGTCGGCCAAAAATGGTCGCATGAAATATGACCGTCATCAAACGTGTTGCGGCCATAAATATAGAATTTTTCTAGGTCTGTTGTGGGCATGGGCTGTTTTGACCCCCGACGGAAAGAGGTGTTCAATGTTTGACATGTGTATTCTTGGATCTGTGTGACTGTCTGCGGCTGAACGAACGAACTGATGGGCCGATTTCGATACAGTGTTTTATATTTAAAAGCCAGTTTTATCGATATGGATCTTAGCTTTGTTTTGTTGAAATCGGTTTAGTAGATAAGGATATGTTCGAGTGTATATGTATATTTGGTCAAAGGTATTCCGACGTTTTAAAGTAAGTAAAGTAAGTTTTTTTTTAGGTCAAGAAGACATACGATTAGACGGTGTCCATGATGAACCGGGCGGATATGACAGTTGTAGGTGACCCATTTTTTACAGCATGCAAATTTGCGAGAACTTCTTAGACGAGATTAGTACCTTATCAATATAAAAAAAAATTTTTTCATCCTTGTGCAACACACTTGAAATGAAATTTAAAAGTGAAGAAAACGCTTAATCTTTTTGTATGCAAATTGTTATATCGATTACGTTTCCAGTGTAAATAATAAATATGTGTTTGATTATAAATATACGCATATTTCGCAGGCGTACTTTTAAGGCGAATTTTCAAAGTTGCCAACTTTGGAAATTCGTTGTTCTGATGCAAGTGACGCAAAGAGCACTCTGACTAATTTAAGGTAATTATACTTCCTTAACCTTTCGCCTCTCCACCAACGTCATACATATAAAATTATGTGGAAAATTCGTATAAGATATTTAATATTCTACAATTTTCAGTCTCTTGTTTGTACTTTCCAACGTTTGCGTTTTAATCCACTCCAAGGTTTCTGTGACTGAGAAGGAACTGTAGATTCTGCAAGGAGGAGGATGAAACGCCTATCCATATTTTTTTTTATAATTGAACTAGTCAAGCATTTCACCGCCACCTCACCTGATTGGTGGTAAGTGACGATGCGGCCGATGATGGAGCATGCCTGTCTAGAAACAGCCTACCTCCAAAGCCTAATCTGCAAATGTGAGGCCCTGATGCGCAAACGTAGCATCCATCTGGGTAAACACCAACTACTACCCGATGGGGAGCCCGAAGTCAGTGCTAACTGCTAAAGAACTGTAAGAAAGAGGCGAACACAGTAGATCAGTAATGACCGCAATAATACTAGGACTGAGAATGTGTTAGAAAGCCCAATTTTCAAATAAAAAAATTCCGAACATGGTTTCGGTGAAGTTATCTTTACTTTGGATTCTTAAATATTTCTAGTGTTTATAGATATCATAGACTCGCTATGATTTCAAGCGATGTTGATTCTGAAAACACCCGGAACATTCTTTCCTCCCCACAGTCGACGACAAACCAAACCAGTGCACTCAATTTGCTAAAGTAGCCAATTCACTATGCACTCTTAAACAATGGAACAAATCATACTTAATTATTAAAATAGGCGTCAAGCTTTGTTGGCAGGGAGCCCGGATTCTGAATTACGCAATCTTACGTAATTGACCGACTCCACAGTTCCCGACTTCTGCAGTCCAAGCCTCTGCCCTGTTAATTAATTTATAATTTCGCTCGCCAACTTTCGGCTCCTACGCGAAAAGCTCGAGAGACGTTTTTAAATTTTAAAATTGAGTCTCGACTGGGTGGGATGGGTCGACTTTTCCTTTCAATTTGGAAGAGGCTCGTTCTATCCCTCTGTTGCTAGGTAGATATGTGGTAGTCTAAACCATCGAAATAATAAGTAGGTACTACGTACCGGTACCGGGTTCGAACAGTGCCGCCATGTACTAAGGACTCTTGTTCCAAGTTATGTACATTCGTTGAACACTAGCTACTCTTATGGTGAAACCATTAACCCCGCGGTTATTAGCTTAACATTTCTGACACTAGTTTTTACTGTGGCGTAGCTATTATTACATAGTATAAAATTGTTTCTATGTACGCTTAGATCTTTAAAACTACTCAACGGATTTTAATGCGGTTTTCGACAATAGAGTGATTCAAGAGGAAGGTTTCAATAAAAAAAAGGTAGGGGTAAAGTAGGTATATGCGAACAAAGTCGCGTCGGGTCTGCTAGTAATAATATAAACAGGAAGTATAACCAGTTTAATACTAAAACAAACAGCAATACATCTCTAATTACCCCTATTGATAACTAATCACGCAATTCAAAATCAAAGGCTCCAATTTACAACTCAGTATCGACTTCGCTCCTTGCGGATTGATGATTTTCATATCAAAATAGGCAATTTTGCATCCCATTTCGCACCAACGTCCCCTAATACCTTCCAGGATTGAGGCCGATCGATGGCTTGTAGGATTTATCACATCACGTCGAATTTTACACGCGACGCCATCCATTGCGCGGCCAATGAGCGTCGATTCAACTCTACCCGGTTATTCAGTCGGTGTACTGGTTACATTTGCATGTTTTCGTGGGAAGGATTAACATCTAGTTTGAGATAGGTGTGCAGTTAAATTGTGATTAAGAGGAATATATTACCTTCCTTACTTGCCTTACTTTTTTTACTTATGACAACCTTTGTGATTGGAATCAAACCCGGGACCTCTGCATTCCGGTCTGCCACGTCTCTACGGGACCTCTGTCCCGGGTTTGATTGCCGACCGAGCAGAAATTGAAATGATGAATTTTAATTTCTGTTACGGGTCTATGTGTAGCATGTACATAATTAAAAAAGAAGTATTTAGTAGTTTATCAGTCATCTAATACCCATAACGAAAGCTTTGCTTACTTTGGCGCTGTGTGAATTGTTACTCAACTAGCGGTAAACCGGATATGGAATGAGCTCCCAGCGTGTTTTCATCACATCCATGTGTACATTTCCATCAGGTGGCTTGCCTGTTTGTCTGAACACAATCTCGGTTCTGCGGCTAGTAAATCTGCCAACCAAATTCCGCTCTTAGGAAAGCGCTCTCCGATTTACTGAAAGCTGTTTCTTACCAGAATACTTATTAAAGTGTAAGTGTTTTGGAACATAGTAATAGCTTGATACCTATTTGGACTACAAAAGTGATTCGACTTTGGATTTTAGACATCGGAAACACATTGAATGAATAAATGAATGAAAATTCTTTATCGCATATACACAAATAATACATAGCAAAAACAAAGAAAAAAATAAAAAGCAACCGGCGGCCTTATCGCTGAAGCGATTTCTTCCATGCAATTTATGTAGAGGTATTCGCATGGGCGATACGCCTAGTGTTGCTAATGTCTACAGGCAACGGTGACCACTTCCCATCAGTCTGTCTACCATATGACATAATAAAGCAAACCTTAGAGACGTATTCTCACAGTTCTTGCCTGCTATGTGAACGCACTGCGTCCACTACGGCTCTATGCTTGGTCCATATCTTTCATTTTAACGGACGCATAGTGTCGATCCGGATAGCAGCCGTGTGGTGTGGTGTCCGGCAGAGTAGAATAGCGTCAACCCATTACACTCGTAGGTGTCGTACAAGGCGACTAAAGTTTCCGATTCAACATTTCTAGAGTTTCCGTAGGCTGAAAAATGGGCAGCAGCATTTTCCATTGTTACAATTATAACACTGCGATCTCCAACCCGCCTGCCAAGCGACGAGATCATAGCATTAATCTCACGTTTCGTGGGAGAGGCCCTAAGTCCCGCAGTGAACTGTTATAGGCTGTGATGATGATGATAGGGCCGATCGCCATTCCAGTGTTGTCAGTTGGAACGTTGTGCGTTCGCTCGTACTGTGAAGCCTCATAGTAACGTTTCGGAATACGGGTGTGAGACCGATTGAAGTTTCAGAAGGCTATTGGGTGGGTGGGTTTATGGGTCAGTCTGAAAACCAGCGCTGTGTTTGTTTGCTGCCATTCATAGCATTATGCTGAGGCTGCTTCCTTTTAATAATAATAATTATCTCGGCGTTAATGTCCCGGTTGTGCTCTCGAGAACGAGGGCCCGGGGTCCGCCTTGACCATGATCCAGAATTTTGTGATCAGGTAGTTACAGTGGAGCGACTACCATCTAACCTTCGTGACCCTGCTACCAGGGGAACCTGACCAAATTGGATCATGGTTACAAATTAAGTTGCCTGAATTTGCAGGTTTCAACACGATGTTTAATCACATAATTAATGTCTCTTTGTCTTCTGGTGTGTTTCCTTCCTGTTGGAAGAAGGCACACGTTCTTCCTCTCCCCAAAAAGTCAAATCCCGCCTCCTTCGCTGAATTTCGGCCTATCTCCATTCTGCCTATCCTGTCCAAAATTATCGAGAAATTTATTCAGCGAAGGCTGTGCTCGCACTTGTCAAGATTTAATCTTCTAAGCCAGCACCAGTCGGGGTTCCGTTCGGGGCACAGCACCGCCACGGCACTCGTTAAAATTACCGACGACATTCGCCGTAACATCGAGAATAAGGAGCTTACGATGCTCGTCCTTCTCGATTTCAGTTGCGCCTTCAACACCGTCGATTACGATATTTTGATGGCCGTGCTGAGAACTTTGAATTTGACCCCTCAGACACTCGATTGGTTTCGTTCCTACCTCCGGGATCGTGAGCAGATGGTCAAGATTGGGGACAGCCGGTCCGATTGGCATCCCATAACAGCTGGTGTACCTCAAGGGGCCATTTTGTCTCCTGTCCTTTTTTCTATATTTATTAATAGTATCACCTCTTGTTTGTCTTCTTCCCATCATCTCTATGCAGATGATCTACAGCTGTACAGATCGGCTCCCTTCTCCTGTTTGGTGGAGGCTGCGCGTTTGCTGAACGATGACCTGTGCAAAATAGAGCGTTGGGCTGGTGAGTATGGTCTGAGAGTGAATGCCTCAAAGTCACAAGCAATTGTGATTGGTAGTCAACACTTTATCACCAAATTGAAAGGTGTTGACTTACCCAACTTGACTTTCAAGGGAACCGTCATTGAGTTCAGCGAATCGGTTAAGAACCTGGGGGTCTTATTCGACCAAACCCTATCATGGTCTACCCACATCGGCGAGGTTAGCCGAAGAGTCTTTGCGTCCTTCCATTCTCTCAAGAGGTTACAAAACTTCCTACCTTTTGACACTAAAGTGCTACTAGTGACCTCCCTCATTCTCCCGCTGCTGGACTATGGTGATGTTGCCTATTTGGACCCGACCGAGGAGCTGTTGTCCCGATTGAAGCGTTTGCAGAATCTTTGCATTCGTTATATTTTTGGGTTGCGGATGTTTGATCACGTATCCGAATTCAGAGCGAAGTTGAACTGGCTCCCCATTCGACGACGTAGGGACTGTCATATCCTGGGACTCTTATACCAAGTACTAGATAGTCCCTCTGCACCTGAGTACTTGCGCGAGTGGTTTAATTTTCGGCCATCTGCTGACCCCCGTTTGCGCCCCCGCAGGGAGCGACAGCTGGAGGTTCCCTCATATCGTTCAGCTGGGTATGGGAAGTCTTTTAGAGTGTATGCAGCACAGCTGTGGAACTCGCTACCTGATGAGATACAGGACGCACGCTCACATGTTTCCTTCAGGGATCTTCTGAAGAAGCATTTCCTCAGAATTTGATGATGGAGCTTCATATATGTATATATTTATGTGTATATATATGTATATATTTATCATATGGATATATGTTTATGGGTTTGTATATTTATAGTTTACTTATTTATGTACTTACTTACTGATAAGTCTGACTGGTAGGTATATATTTAAATTAATTCTTTGGTTATTTTTATAGTAGGTAAGGTACTCGATTATTGCCTCTGCTGCTCGCTAAAGCTCCTTTCGGCTTGTCTAAGGTTAGCTGGAAGAGATCCCGTTGTGGGATAAGTTCGCCTTTGCTTTGTAACTGTTTCCTATTGAATTGTACTATGTTGTTGCAATAAAGAGTTTACATACATACATACATACATTACATGTTTTCCCTCACCGCAAGAGCATCGGTTAGTATTCAACTAATGTACAAAACTCAGAAAATAGTCATTGGTACATGGCCGCAGCGGAATTCGAACCCGGAACCTCTCGCTTACGAGATGGATACTCAACCACGCGCCTACCGACGCTGCTTCTGAGGCTTCCTTATTATGTACTTATTCGGTTAGTTATAAATCTTTTGAATGTGTTATTTTACCAAATAAAGATACGTCTATATCTATGGCTGTTGGTACTCCGTGGCGGTAATATTAGTATTTATTTATTACGCTCGTAAATAGAGTTACTTGCACGACGTTCCGTGAATAGATAATCAAGTGGATACGGTTCGAAGTTAAATTGGCGAGGTCGAGAAACTGGCTCTGCTATTTACGGACTGAAATGTATATTTAGATGATTATTTTGAAAATGTCTCTGTTATTGTCTAATTTTCAAGCGTTGATAAGTTGTTTTTCCTTTGATTTGTTAAAATATTCCTTCTCGAGAAGCGTCGGTGGCTGAGTGGTTAAGGTATGGAACTCGTAAGCGAACGGTACCGGGATCGTATCCCACTGCGACCATGTACTTACCAATGACTCTTTTCCGAGTTATGTATATTAGTTAAATACTCACCGATGCTCTTACGATCAGATAATATCTTAGCAGGTACTATCAGATCCGCCAAATCCTTGATCATGGTCAAGGCAAACCCCGAGCCCTCACGTGCGACAGCATAACCAGGACATTAACACCAAGACGAGATTATTATATTCTTTCCTATAATATTCCTCACAGAAGCCTATTAATTCCAGAATCCATACGCTGCTCTAAACACGCAAAAGGTTGCTGTTGTAATGCCAAGTACACCTTCACGCTGCATGCAACCAAGAACCGGCAATTCGTGCATTAATACTAATGGTTCGGACGGGTCCAATCAAATCTAGCTTATCATTACAACGAGGCCCCAATCCGGCCCTGGATCGGGGCCGCCTTAATTTGCCCCCGCAATATGTCGGTGTCGGAACTGTCATTAGCAAGTTATGGGCCGCAGGGACGCACTCAGGGGGTAACAGTGCGCCTCATACGGAAAAGGACGGGAAGTTGTCTAATGTGGTGCTGTGTTGTGTTGTTTGTTTGTTGCGTTTGGGGTAGGAGTCTGTCAAATGTGATACGCAATGGTTTGTGGGTACGCAACCTTAAAAATGGGATAAATAAACTTTTTCTTAAAAACTCCACACTCGAATGTATTAATTTTTTCCAGTGGGTATTTTTGGATCCCAACTATCAGGAAATTTAGTGATATAGGATTAGTTCATCTCTTATTTAGATCCCTTAGAATCAATTTACCACCAAATCTGACCGCCAGACCTCAAGTCCGCTAATTTACTAATAATTGGATCGCAATTACATCTGAATGGCAGTTTTACGCGTTTTTGGTATTTTGCTACAATTAAAACTGACGTTGAGCTGCTATTGCGATCCGATTAAATTAGTGGACTCGAGACCCTGCAAGCTTGTTTATCACTTTCCTTTTCTTTTCTCTCTATATGATTCAGGTATGCAATCAAGCAAGCTGGTCACCTGATGGTAACAGATCACCGCCGACCATGAGCACTCGCAATACCAGGGGAAGTCACTGACGCACTGCCCGCTTTGAGAAAGATATTACGGAATTATCATTATGTCATTGACCATTTTGTATGGAAATTAAGTGGCTTGAATATATTTGAGTTTTCAATCCAATGAAATTGTATTTACGTAATCTTTATGGCCAGTTTTCCCCGAACGCGCTCTTCATACAAAGGTAGTTTGATCATATTTTCAATATTACACTATCAAAGCCAATGAAATGTTGTATACGTGAGCTAGAAACCAATATCTAAGCTTGTGGTTTATCAGATTTTCGTTGAAATATATTGTTTCAAAGTTACACAGGATTTAAAAATTGTATGGAAATCTTCAATCCCGCATAACTTTGAAACGATATATTTTAACGAAAATCTGACAAATCACAAGCATAGATATTGGTTTCTGCAACACGTTTACAAAATTCCATTTTCTTTGATACCGCGCTCGGGGAGACTCCTCTTAACAAACCTTTCATAGTACTTATGAAATAAAGTCGCGTTCCTCGTCTATCTGTCTATAAATCCGCTAACTCCTCCTAAACCACGCAACAGATTTTGTTGCGGTTTTCAATATTTTTTAGACAATTTCTTCCGGAAGGTTTTGCGTAAACATAATAAATAAATAAATAAATAAATAATAATCGTGGACAAATTCAAACAGCGCCATCTAGCCCCAAACTGAGCAAAGCTTGTACTATGGGTGCTAGATTACTGATATACTACTTAAATACTTTTTAAATACATACTTATTATCCATAGAACACCCAGACCCGTAACAGAAATTAAAATTCATCATTTCAATTTCTGCCCGGCCGGGAATCGAACCCGGGACCTCTTGCGTGGAGCCACTCAGGTCGTCAATACATACAAAACACCCGTACGAAGCCGGGCGGGTCGCTAGTATTGTCATAAGTTTATGGCCCTATAACGCCCCCCTTTGTTTACAGTTATTGACATAAGCTAATGACCGCCCCGTCCGTCCTGATTTTAGTGTCACCCTGTGTAGTCTGCATAATTTAGCCACGTTCGATCATTAGGTGGTTAATGGATGATTAACGATTTCCCATTAAGTTTTCTTTGTGGTCAAACTACTCGTTGGAAGTACGTATGTTTAGGTATTAGGTATTTGTAGTCCGAATAGAAAGGTTATGAGAATAATAATATTACCTATGGTATTATAAACAATAGCAGAGTACGCTCCTGCTTTTTTATAGTTTCGAACACAATCTGAGAGTCAGGCTTTATTTACGCAAGTAAACGCACAAACAAAATGCCTCCTCCTGTTTGACGGAGGCGGTTAATAGATAGCACCGCGCGCGCCGGACGACTCTTCGCTGAGTGTGTCATCATCATCGTCCTAGCGCTTATCCCGGCCTCTGCCAGGGTCCGCTTTGCTGCTCATTCTTCTCCACTTCGCCTGGTCTTCGGCATCCTCGCGTCGTAAGCCGTTGGCTCTCGCATCTGACTCTTCGCTGAGTGTGTATATCTATCCATACCTACCTATATACAGTGGTTACATGCGCATCGCCGAGTTACCGGCATTCATTCACATCAATTCTCTTACTCAACGTCTGTTCTTAAGCTAACGACCATTTTATGTAACTAGATGTTGTTACTTTATTAAAAGTTATTACATTGTATTTGGGAGTATATTTTCGTAAGAATAAACGACAGACTTGTTCCTTCTAACCCTTTTCTAATATTGGTATCTACCTACCTACCTACGCAATAATGTTATCCAAATTGTTTAAATGTCCTGCGATTCACGAAAAAAGACAAAAGTCATAAGTCGCCTTTGTGTGCACACGATTTCAACGTTATTCAGCACACATAAAGCCGAATCTGGCATGGCACTTCGCAGGCTCACATAAGCAAAAAATCTTTTAAATAACGTCTACTTTATGAGAAATGTTGAAAAATAATTTAATACCTAATTGTAAAAAGAAATATAAATTAAAGAAGTACACAAATACCGCTTACAGCAGCAATCCGCAAGATCTAGATATTGATTTTCCCTAACAGTACAGTAGGCAGCAATATAAACTCTACCAAACTCGTGTCCAGAAAGGGTCGTTCGCACATAACTTTAATTGGCATAGTTTCCCCTCATGAGTCGAGTATGACGAGCCGAATCTCTGACCCAATTTCCCTTTCCCCTTCGCAATTCCGCTACGTATCAAATCACGGACATGGATAGCTTAAACTGCCCTAAACTGTTCTACAAATATCGAAACGTGCGTGGGCGACTTGGACT
The DNA here is from genome assembly GCA_907269095.1 of Blastobasis adustella. Classification (NCBI taxonomy): domain Eukaryota; kingdom Metazoa; phylum Arthropoda; class Insecta; order Lepidoptera; family Blastobasidae; genus Blastobasis; species Blastobasis adustella. The sequence goes on from OU026120.1 coordinate 1,771,358, forward strand.
GGGTAATGGTGTAATCCCTTGTGTTACAAATGTGAAAGTAACTCTCAGTAACTACCTTTTACTTCTCTCTACAGTACAGAGATATAACGTGTAGGTCCCGGGCTCGATTCGCGCCCGAGCAGAAATTGAAATGATGGATTTCAATTTCTGTTAGGTCTGGGTGTAGTATGTATAAATAATAAATAAATAAATAAATATTCGTGGACAAATTCACACAGCGCCATCTAGCCCCAAACTAAGCAAAGCTTGTGCTATGGGTGCTAGATAACTGATAAACTACTTAAATACTTTTAAATACATACTTATTATACATAAAAGACCGAGACCCATAACAGAAATTAAAATTCATCATTTCAATTTCTGCCCGGCCGGGAATCGAACCCGGGACCTCTTGCGTGGCTGACCGGCATGTTGACCACTGAACCACTCAGGTCGTCAAAACGTATAACATCAAGGTCGTATAACAAGTATGTATTTATAAAAAAGTATATAAGTGGTTTATCAGTGGTCTAACACCTACAATACAATCTTTTCTTACTTTGTGCCTAGATCGTGATGTGTGAATTTGTACGAGCATATTTATTGTTTATTTATTGAGTTTATATTGTAGAAGTAGCTACTTCCTATACTTCCTACTGGTACTAGCTTATTCCCGCGACTTCGTACTTTTGATTACTTTTTAAACCCGTTCATGCAGGAAACGCATTTAATTTCGAGATAAATTAAAGGCTTTATGCTACGTTGCTACCAAACTCCATCAGGTTCAACATCAAAACTTCCATACATCCATCCAAACTTACTGCACCTTACTGCACTTATAATGTTGGTAGCATTTAATGTGAAAGTTTACGAGGATGGACGTGTGTATGGTTGTTAGTTCTTTCACGGAAAACTACTAGACGGATTTTCAACTTTACATTGTTGTAGCCTTTATAATAAATAAAGAAGCATTTTCTCAAAATTTTATGATAGAGCTTCATTTATGTATATATTTATCATATGGATATATGTTTGTTTATGGGTATGTATATGTATGGATTACATATTTATGTACTTACTTACTGATAAGTTATTGGTATATATTTAAATAAAGTCTTTGGTTATTTTTAAAGTAGGTAAGGTACTATTATTGCCTCTGCCGCTCGCTAAAGCTCCTTTCGGCTTGTCTAAGGTTGGCTGGAAGAGATCCCGTTGTGGGATAAGCTCGCCTTTGCTTTGTAAGTGTTTCCTTTTGAAATGTTGTTGCAATAAAGAGTTTACATACATTAAATACATACGGTTCTTATGTAAATAGAAATTCCAAGTCAAGAAATTCAGAGCCAATACATTATAATCATCTTGGCGTTAATGTCCCGGTTGTGCTCTCGCGCATGAGGGCCCGGGGTCCGCCTTGACCATGATCCAGGATTTGGCAGGTCAGGTAATTACAGTGGAGCGACTGCCATCTGACCTCCGTGACCCTGCAACCAGGGGAACCAGACCAGATTGGATCATGGTTACAGATCCAGTCGCCTGAATGTGCAGGTTTCATCACGATGTTTTCCCTCGCCGTAAGAGCATCGGTTAGTATTCAACTAATGTACATAACTCAGAAAACAGTCATTGGTACATGGCCGGAGCGGGATTCGAACCCGGGACCTCTGGCTTACGAGTCGCATACTGTAACCGCGTGGCCACCGACACTCCTAGAGCCAATACATTATGCCAGTGGTAAATAAAAATCAAATATAAATATACTTGGACAATTCACACAGCGCCATCTAGCACCAAAGTAAGCAAAACTTGTGTTATGTGTACTTTTATATTTTAAATACATACAACTCCTAAATCGACTGCCGCAGTGTCGTAAGCCACTCTATTTACTCACTCTATTTACTCCTGTGACGGCGTCGCTGTAGTTGACAACACAATAACATTTCAAAACGAACACTTAGTTCCAGTTTTGGCCGCCGGGTCAGATAAGTTTGTGGCACTAATCCGCAGCAACAACTGTATTATGCAAACGCAATGCAAGCTCACTAAATCTAATTAGTGTGCAGTTTCGGAATGTAACAGGACAAGGGATGCTAATCCACTTGTTTTAATAAAGAGCTTTTAACTAGTATGAATGGGGTTGCTTGTCTAACTTCTGGTTTAGATTAGAGTTTAATGATATTGTATTCTGTTTTAATGGCTGTTAAAGATGTTAAAGGCCAATGATGATGATATTGATCCTACTCAGTGATATGAGAAATTCATAAGTTTGTATAAGAATGTTTAGAAATTTGTTACTCCCTCCGCAAAAGCAACTGAATGGTTTATGATAAAATTAATAATATACATAATATAAATCAATGTGGTTCCCGCAGGTATAAGACACAAATTAATTTTAGTTGGACGGCTAAAATTCGGTTATGATGTATTCCCTAGTAACATCTCCAAGCTTGGCAGGCGGGTTGGAACAGAGATTATCAAACGAAACAAGCCCACACTCGATGGGTTTAACATGCGTGGTTTAGGAGTTTCTATAGCCACCTTCCGACTCCATCTTCAGCTCGGTGGTATCACAACATCTCATTGTCTTTTTTTTTATACCACCAAGGTGGCAAACAAGCAGCTTACGGCCTGCCTGATGGTAAGCAGTCACCGCAGCCTATGGACGTTTGCGATACCAGGGGCATCACCCACGCGTTACCGACCCCGTAAAAACCTTTTAACCCCTTTCTTGAAGAACCTCATTTATTTATTCATTTTATTTACCTATTTATTGTACACAAGATTTTTACAAAACTATATGACAAAATATATCAGACACAACATTGTGTACTCTTTATGTTGTACTCTCCAGGGAAAACCTCTCCAGGTAGTTAATTCCACAACCTTAGTGTGTGTGGGAGAAAGTTCCTTTGGAACCGCACAGTTCGCGACCAATCTGGCTCCAAGGTGTGAGGATGAACTCCCTGTCGGTGGCGAGCGGTGCGATGATAGAATTTAGCTGTGGCAGTCATGTCAAACAGTTCTTCAGAACAAACACCGAACTTGTAGTAGTATGCGAATTTCAACTCAATCGGAAACCTAGAAATGGGTCAATTTAATTTGCAAGATTTTATTTCTAACAGACAAATATGAAACTAATAAAAGATTGTAAAAATACCGACACTTTTTGAAATCTAAAAACTTCGAGCTTCTAAACCGGCCGCGAGCATAACACCGTATGTGGAACAAGAGTGCACAAAATAACCGTACTCCGCTGTTGGACAGCGACTAAGTCTAAACAAAATATAAAATTCTCTAAGGCAAACTTTGACGCCGCTGCAAAGCTAAGCTTAGACCTGAGCTGTTCGGGAACAGGCGTTGAAAAGGCTAAGGTTTTAGGTAACCCAGGGGTTTTCCGAAATGCACACAAGAATAGCGAGGATTGTCTAGCCATTTTCTGGCGAACGTCGGAACAGAACATAGTTGTACAGACGCCAGCGATCGAGCTACGACTTACCAATTTAAAAGGAGCTACCGTTTCTATGCGCGTTTATTGAGATGCTATCTCATCTTGTACTGGTTTCTTGTAAGTCGATATGCAGTGGACTGTACTAGCAACGTGTTCGCAGTCTAGTTAACCTAGCTGTTTACATTCTAAGGCTAACGACGGCTTGCGTTGCTTTGTTTGATAGTCTGGTTCGTATGTAGCCTTATTAACAAATAGGTAATTAAAAAAGCAATGGTGACGAGCAGAAATTGGTGTGGCCAGATTTATTTTAGGTTCTGCGCTGGTTTACTGGACGTTGACGATGGTATGGGTGCCGAGTGAAATATTATAAAATTGTATTTTTATTAAAAAAGGAAACAAAATATATATTGTTACTTCGTCTGTGGGTAGGCGTCTTCTATTGCGCTTATCATTCTAAATTCAGAAGCAATAAGCGGGAGAGCAAATTAAAGTGGAATGTATTTCTCATAAAGTACGGTCCATTTTTGTACCATGCCTTTCGAAAAGCGAAGCGACAGTGATGTGAGCGAGAGATATACAAAAATTGACCTTATTATATTAACAGTACATTCCACTTTGATTTGCTCTCGCGCTGTTTCCTTTTTAATTTAGAAGACTGAATTTAGCCAAATGTAATAAGCGCATATACCTCTATGTCCAATTTATTTGCAACGTTCCGTATGCACAGAGCATATACGTACAAAGATTGTATATTCCATTTAGGACGTAGATACAATGTATATTATGATAAGGGTCACGTGGCATCGCGCTCGGGACGACGCGACGCAATGAGACGCGACACGACCCTTAGTATAAGTTTATTTTGTGTATGTAACGTACTTTATACTGATAAACAGCTAAAATACTGCTATATTTATACATAAGTAGTAATATCTAATTAATGCTAATGAACTGATTTGAGTAAGCCTAAATACCAAACTCGGGATCATGGCCTGAAGTCCGGTAATTTACTAATGGCTCCACTGAAATTTATTTGGATGGCAATCACAGCTCAAAAGCAGTTCTACGCGTTTTTGTATTCTGCTACAATTTAGCCTGCCGTTAAGTTGGTATTTCGATCCAATTACAACTTAATGGAGGCAAGTAAACTAGCGGACTCGAAGCTCAGCGCAGGAAATGCTGCGTACGCAAGTCATCACTGGATGTGGTCTTGTACATACATATATTCTGTGACACGTTAGATACCAAAAGTATTTCCTTCACTCTAAACTAATGTACGTCTCAAGTATCATTTTAAAACGAAAATACTTCTCATTCTTCGTTGATACAGCTCCCCACAGTGCTTTCGAAATTTAAATTTAAATGGAGTTTTAGTCTTGTAGATTAAATGAGTTATTTATTTTAATGTTGTGATTTAAAGTGGCTGTAATATGGTAAAATTACTTATTTTTTACCCACCTCTTTTCTTTTACCTATCATGAAGATGCTCTTAAATAGATGTTCTGTCATTCGAAAGGTTTGATAGGTCTTTGTTTCTCCCATCATGAACTAATTTAGAGTCCTTGGCTTTATTTGGCCCTTCATATGAAATTGGCGTTTCTTTCCGCACATTTGCTTAAATGTTTTTGTTTGCACATAATATATTAAAATAATAGTTGATTTCGAAAATAGAGTACCTACCTATGTTTAGATGACAGTAATTTTCTCTAGTTTTTATAAGCGTATGAACATACCTACCCCTTTTCTTTAATCGTCAGTTTTGCATATTTAACCAGATGTAATTTTTTAGAAAATGGTAGATTTTCATATGTAAGGACTTAATAATATTTAAATGAAACTCACGCTAAGAAAAAAAGCTATATTATTATATCTGTGACATTATTAAAAATTCATAGTTGGGCGCCCCTGTAACAACAGCTTTGTGTAAAATTTCCATCAACTATATTACGCTTGGGATCTTTTCTGCGCAACAAAGGCCAGGGGTCGCCAACCTTCCACAAACTGTGTTACGTTGAAATAAAAGAAGCGAGAGACGATTGTGTGAATGCAATATGCTGTTGTCAGGAATGGTTGTGTCGAGAACGGTGGAAATGAGGGCGAGGAACTCTGACAACGATTTTATTTCATTTTACAACGTTATTTTAGTTTGTGCATGAACAGGTAAATTTGAAGGACTTGTGTTGAAATTCTTGTTCTTTCTTAACGTTAAACTTCACCGAATTCATAATCGGTGATATGGTTACTAAGAACAAATTACCCTGTCCAGTAAATCGACAGAGCCCTACCAATAAATAAATACTATATTTTGTATTTCTATGACATTCATAAGAGTTTTATAACCCTAAATTGAAAACAGAGGTTGCTGTCTTGGACGACGGTGGCCACTTTCCACCAGGTGGACCGTCCATCCGTGTGCATCCCTAGGCAATAGAAAAGAAACTAATTTGTTAATTCACTTCCACGAAGAACTAGTCGGTTTAAGGGAGTCCTCGCTGTAATATTCACTCACACAAAGTACAGTACTCCATTCTCGACTGTTTAACAGGTTTCCCAGTACGGAGTGTTTGTTCTTTCGGGAAAATCCCTTAAACTTACGTGTTTGATGCCGCCTCACTGTACAACAGTAATAGTGGTGACAGAGTGGGATTCGACTGTGGTAAGAGGAAGTATTGGTTGGTTTAAACCTTCACATTCAGGCGAATTATTATGTAACCGGCAGAGTAGAATAGCACCAACCCCTTACACTCGTGGGTGTCGTACAAGGCGACTAATGTTTTCGAAGGAATAGATCAAGCGTCTCCGTAGTCTGGAAAATGGGCAGCAGCATTTTCCATTGTTATATTTAAACACTGCGATCTCCAACCCGCCTGCCAAGCGTGGAGATTATGGCAATAACCTCCCCTTTCGTGGGAGAGGCCCTAAGTCCTGCAGTGGACTGTTACGGGCTGTGATGATGATGATGATGACGATTATGTAACCGTGTCGTGTATATGTATGGTTGTGACACCTGTTAATAGTGTAACTTTGGTCAGTAACAGTCGCTCCACTGTAATTACCTGATCTGCCAAATCCTGAATGATGGTCAAGGCGGACCCCGTAAGGCGGCGCGTTAGAGCGTAACCGGGATATTAATGCCAAGTTGATTATTATTGTATTAATAATGTCATTTAGACTAAAAAGCAGCTCATATCACTACAGTGAAGCGACTGCCATCTGACCTCCGTGACCCTGCTACCAGGGGAACCTCACCAGATTGGATCACGATGTTTTCCCTCACCGTAAGAGCAGCGTAAAGACTTATTGGTACATGACCGCAGTGAGATTCGAACCCGGTACCACTCGCTTGCGAGTCGTATACCTTAACCACTGGGCCACCGAAGCTCTTAGATTTCACATCACTATTTACATGAATTTACATGTGTAGCTGGGGTCCGAAGTGGCAAAAATAAAAGGAGTGTATGAAAGGAGATTTTTAATTATTTAATAAGTAAAGAGATACAACAGTAGTTACATTGAAGTCGATATATCAAACTGCTGCGCAGTTTTAGAACAGCTTACTCTCTAAATAAACCATAACACTTCTTTGTATAATGTTTGCATTACATAGGTATACTAATTCAGTTGTGGATGTATGCGAGGCTAGGGAGTTGTGTCAGGACAGAGCAAAGTGGCGGTCCATAGTCTCTGCCTACCCCACCTGTGGGACACAGGCGTGAGCTCTATGTATGTATGTTACATGTATACTTTAGTGTTAACATACATACGTTGATAATTCACTGGCTCGGATCTTCCCGACCTTAATAATTACGACGCGAGTCACAGACAGCCATAATTGCTAATGTACATGGGCTGAAACGTTTCCCGTGTACATGGAGTCTGGCGGGTCACTGGGGGGTCACTTTTGGGAGTATGTGAGAATTTTTTTGGAAGTTTAAATGTGTGAAAAATTATGACTGGTTATGGCAGTTGGTGAGTTTGATGTATTATATTATAGCAACTGCATTATATAATTCATATAATGCTATTGTTGTTGCACAAGATCGTAATAACTCAATAATTCGTAATGATACAAAGTCTGTATTGTGATTAGTATAATTTGAAAACAATGTGTTCGCAAAAAGTATGTAGTCGTAAATATCTGATATGGCTGTCTGGTCGTTTGTAACTGAGTAGTATAAAAAAAAGGTGGGATCGACACAACACGTCTCTCACAGTTACACTGTAAATGGCTTTGGCTTCAGGTTTTATGACCGGCCTGACGTCATCTCCCTTGGGAATGCTGTTTAAAAAAAAACAGAAGACGATGCTGCCCATTTTCAACCCCTGACTAAAAAAATAGGTGTTGTTAGTTTGACGCGTTTGGCTTTGTGGCTTTATGTATCTGTGTGTCTGTCTGTGGCATCGTAGCTCCCGAACGGATAGACCGATTTGAAAATTTGAAAGCCAGTTTAACCATGATTGAACTTAGCTGTTTGATAAAATCGGTTCTTTATTTTAAAAAATATTTACGTAAATATTAAACTTGGTCGCGGGTTGTCTGACTTTTTCTGCTGGTTAGGTTATCTTATTTAAGGAGGTCCTAGCTGCCTATGCCTTTTTTTCCGTCTCCACAAATGACCCCCACCAGACCCTGCCGCCGGCCCTGGCCCATAGTTACTCTATAAACGCGCGGAGCGTCGCGTCTGTTGAATTATTAATGACCCACCCTGAGACATGATACCTCGCAGCATCGGCACGTACCTGGCGTACTGTCACGCTACAAAAATACGGCGGTACAACGCGCCCGTGCCAATTAAATTGTCGAACGGACGTGTTCGTTGATTTTGTAATTTGAAATTCAATTTCGATTGTTGGAAGGCAAGGAAACAGTATTTCAATATCTTTTTATTGCTGCATAAGTTAGGTAAACATTATGAGCCTTACGGGTACTGCAATTATAAACTTAAAACTAAGTGTTATGCATAAATAATGGTAGAAAACTCAATTAATGAGTTAAGCTCGCCTTTGTACATCTCTGTTACTGTACTGTATAATTTTGTCATATTTGAGTACAATAAAAAAAAAAAAAAGTTAAGAATAAATTATGTACGTACGTATGGTAAAGCAGTAGGCAAATATGTAATAACGACATTACGAAAGATACAGGACAAAAGATGAAACTAACCGATGCTCTTGATAGTAAGGGCAACATCGTGGTGAAACCTGCTCCCATGCAAGCGATTCAACAATAGAGACCTAGGGCCCTATTTTTGAAATCGCTCGCATCCAGGCGATCGCTCGCGTGCGCTACCTATCTCTTTCACACTCGTGGTAAGATGCTAGAGATAGAAAAGACAAGCATTAGAAGAAGGCTTGATAGTGAGCTTTGAAGCACTCATTATTTTGAAATCGGCCGTTCGAAGTTTGTTTCTCTAGGTATTTCAATTACTCACACAGATCGTTGTTGTGACGTTGTTTGCGCACTGTCACAATAACATAATATAATTTCATTAAGTGCTCCCCTATAAATTCGAGGAATTTCCTCAGAATTGAGGTCGCGACGCTTCTATTCGTAATTGATATTATTTGATCAAGCTTTCTGCCGTTGAATTTAGTTATAGGCGTTAGATATTTCGGTGTTTTTCGTTCAAAATAGTCTCATTGTCCTGTTTTATGGTGGATTTATGGCCACTTATAGTCGTGTGGTATAAGGCAGATATGGTTGCCAGTTGTCACTTCTTGATTTTAGGGTTACCAGCATTAAAATATGGGTTTTAGATTTTTACGGGAGACAATTATTTGTGACAACAGTGTTTTATGTAGGTAATATTCTTTTTTGCCCCGTATTTTATTTTCGTAAATACGAGTTTCTGTATTACCATAGTTTGAAAAAACGGGGTAAACCGTAAAATCCTGGGCATCTGATAACCCTAAAGGTAGCGTAGAATATCGTACTAACCCAATCTATCGACATATTCACAATTATAATGCTACATTGACTGAATAACATAAATTACTTTTCTTTTATTCGGTTCTCGCAGGAAACTTTATTGTACAGAAATTTGATCTGCGCGAGGGTGAAAGCCGCTGAGAACGGCTAGTAATAAATAAATGAGCAGTTGCACTTTCTAATGGATATGTACTTTCAACATGAACACTGCGAGGGCTGTGGACTAATATGAAAAGTCTTTGGTTATTTTTAAAGTAGGTAAGGTACTCTTATTGCCTCTGCCGCTCGCAAAAGCTCCTTTCGGCTTGTCTAAGGTTGGCTGGAAGAGATCCCGTTGTGGGATAAGCTCGCCTTTGCTTTGTAAGTGTTTTCTTTTGAAATGTACTACGTTGTTGCAATAAAGAGTTTACAAACACACATACACACACATTTATATGTTATTTAGATAAGACTCATTGCTATGTTACGGGCACAAACCTCTTTGGTTTTTTACGTAATTTTAGTAGTACTCATAAGTTAAAAAAAAAAAAGAAAAAAGAAAACGTAATTTTAATTGTAAAAGTGTTTTGTGAAATTAATTACATGGATTGCATCGATGGCTACCCTGGTTGTATATATATTGCGCCATCACACGCCAACATGCAACAGTGAACTAAGGAACTCATTATCAAAATAAGTGGCATTTATCAGATCTTTACTTATATTGTAAGCTTTAACACGATACGGATAAATAATGTTGTTTTATCACGACAGTGTAAGATTCTCGTAAGCCTTTGCTCAGACTTGTACCACTGCCTTATTTATTTCTGTGGTTCGAACCTAGGGGTCTATTCCCACGTTGAAATGTCTAATAAGTTCATCGAAATGTCTCATTGACTTATTATTGTTAGATAATAATAAGTCCACGGAAATGTCTATTGCAGTCAACAAATATTTTGTCAATTTGAATAAGACGATGATGGCATCGCATTAAAAAAAAAATACAAATCTCTGAATGGCAACCTTTGACAAGTTTTTGTATTTTTTTTTCTAATTTTGACAGTCGTACCTACGAGTATATTGTCGAAGATCAATTTCAGTGACGTTTAATACAGTTTTTTTGGCTAGAGAATTTGTCGAATTTGGGAATCGCCCCTTGTACTTTTCGCATACACCATCTACGACGCTGTCTAGGATTCGTTGTATCTTCAATATTTGCTTAGTAAGGGGATAGATCGAGCTATTTGATTTTACTCAAAATGTAAATTAGCAAAGTATTCATTGAATTAGGATAACGTTAATTAACACATTTTAACGGTATGTTCCGGGTTCCCTACCGCGTACCTTAAAACGTGTGATAATAAACGCGATAGTTTAAAACATTATGTTAACGTTAATTAATATCTTTTCAAACGTCAAAAATGTAATGGAAAGCAAACGGGAAGTTAAGCGAGCTTGATGCGTAGGGGGCGACGCATGAGACCGAGCGCGTACGAGCGCGAACGAACGTGTACGAGCGCGTACGAGCGCCCACCCCCGCGAGACACCGGGCACCGATACACGCCACGTACGAACCGCCTAGGCGAATTATGTTTTAAGAATTGATTGAGTTTGAAAAAGAATAATTATAACAAATCTCTTGCTATTATTAAAGTGGATCTAATCATAGCCAAATTCTAACCAGCTAGGTAAGTTACACTACGTCTAGGCGAAAATTTCATAAGACGCAGACCTAATGAAATAGTTTTCAGTTCAATGGTTCATCAGGATTTGGGTAAAATCTTGATTTCAGTCTAATATTATTTTCAGGGTTTAATTAAAATATTTGTAAACTAATATAAGTTAAATCCCTTGCGCAATGTAGCTTTTATAAAAGGTTTTATTAAATTCTCTGTTCCCTAGAGTACGCTGTGAAGGTTATAAAGGTTATTTTTTGTTAGAAATTAAAAAATATATATTTCCTGGGGAAAGGTCGAACATAATACTAAACAAAGTATAAAAATCCCGCCCATACGATCATTATCATACCTATTTCATTGATATTAAATTTTTCTCATGTATGAGAACATATATAAATGTGGAAGGGGCAAAAACGGTGCTCTGCCCTCCCTCTGGAATACGGCCTTGGGTGTACATTATGTATGTTACAGTAAATATCATCTCCTATAATCATTTTATCATTATTACCTAGAAAAATATTATTAAAATAGGAGTTATACGCGGTCAGCAACGATTGGGTGATGCCCTAGTATTGCAAACGTCAATAGGCTGCAGTGACTGCTTACCATCAGGCAGGCCGTAAGCTTGCTTGCCACCTGTGTGGTATAAAAAAGACAGGTAGACAAATACTGTTGAGAAGGTTTTTCAAGCTTCTTTCACGTGTTCTAGTAACAGTTAACAGTAATATACCACATAAAAAAATGAACGAAGAACATAAAGTAACACAAGAATTACTTCAAACAGACTTGGCAAGGTTTCTCACGCAAATATATTTTACTGTACAAGGTATTGCATTTTCCTCGCCTGACCTGGCCAAGTATATCCGGCCGCCTCATTAAGGAAGTCACATTTCTTTGCACAGGAATTAATTATTTGGTTGTTCTTTTAACACGTCTTGGCCGAGGCGCTCCATTTGAGTTATTGACTTCGTGCTGTGAATAAAGCCGATCCGTAGAGCGTAGCACTCTGTGTGTGAAATGTGCCACGAAAGCTGGCTACGTATTTTCCGGGGTTTTCCGTTGCAAGACGGGTCCGAAATAATGGCGATGAAGGGTGTGAAAGGGTGTGTTTGTCTCACTATGTATATTAAGACGCAGTTATTAAAATACGCAATTACAATTACGGCATTTCATCCTAGTCTTCACAGTGACAACGCAGCTGCGGTTCTGCATTTTTGTTGCATAGAACCTAAATGTATTAATCATAGATGTTATGGGCGGCAGTTACCGCTTACCTTCTGTTGGGCTGTCCGCTCGTTTGTCCCTAAGTAGAAAAAAAAGAATTATATCTTTCATATTTAGAAACGTTACTATGATGTCTCACAGTGCGCGCGAACGCACAGGACTCTAACATCGTTCTAACTGTCAATAAATAAGAGGCGGTCGGCACTACGCGTCCGTCAAATTCAACGAAATTTACCAATCATAGAGCAGTATTGAACGCACCAACTTACGCACTTAAATACATTTAAGAATGACGTTTAACGTCAATTTGTATGAAAGGAGGACCGACAGAAATGACCAATAACGTTGAACATACGTCATTGGAAAAGATTTTCAATTTTCTGCAACTTTTACAACGGCGTCAACTCTCGAATCGCTGTGGGAAAAACATCATGGTCAATTACCTTACCGCCTACCTTTTTCTTTACCCATCATCTCCTGGTTAACACCAGTCTACCAAGATAAGGCTACTTTAGCTTTAAGTCCGCCACTGTACTATTTTGTGCATGAAGATTTAAAAAATAAATAAATTAAAATAAACTTCATTTTGTACCGGGAAATTCAGCCTATTAGCCTTTAGAGTATCTAAACGCTAATTTACTAATATTAGTATTATTTGTGAATACGGGTGATGAAACAATAATTTAATTTTATAGAAATATTTCGGTTTTTCAGCTGAATTACGATAAATTGTGTAAAAAATACACAAATACGCAATTTTAATAAATAATTCAATCGGAATTAAATTTGTGGGTTAGCAATTTTTTACAAAATAGAAATGTAACGAATTGAACGATATTTAAGGGTTCGTCTAGGTTAGTCGTAATATAAAAAAAATCATCTTGACGTTAATGTCCCGGTTGTGCTCTCGCCCAAGAGGGTCCAGGATCCGTTCATGACCATGATCCAGGATTTGGCAGATCAGGTAATACAGTGGAGCGACTGCCACCTGACCTCGGTGATCCTGCTTCATGGATGTGGATCATGGTTACACATTCAGTCGCCAGAATGCGCAGGTTTCACCACGATGTTTTATTTCACGGTAAGACCATCCGTTAGTGTCCAATGTACGTTACTCTAAAAAGAGTATGTTGTCCATGTACAATGTGCCAGTGGGATTCGAACCCGGTACCATATGCGCTGGATCTGTACAACGCTTGACAAACAGTAGCATGAGAACATTTTGTATATCACAGCATTATCTTGGATTTCAATCTCACGCAGCTCATGTTTTAAAATAGATTTTTATGTAAATCTGTTCAGCGTGATTTATTTTAAAATGTACCGGTGACCTTTTTGTATTTTATTTGACCTTTCTCGTAGATTGATCTCGTTAACAGAGCTGATCCGCAGAGACCGAGGGAATGCGAGATTTTTAAACATTTGGTTGAGTTGTTTCAACTTTCTTTTGATAAATGTTGTCCCACCGGGTCCATACATACATACATGCATACTAAAGCCCATATATCCCCTAGGGGTAGGCAGAGACTATCGAGTGCTACAAGCTACGGTCCTGTCACACCTCTTTTGCTTCTTCCATGTTCATACATATTTTCATACATTTATAATAATGAAAAAAGTTGAATATCAACGAAATATATAATAGTGATAGTATGGGCGGGTTTTTTGTACTTTGTGGTAGTATTCTGTTAGACTTTTCCCCGGTAAACATTATAATATATATTTTTTTTATTTCTAACAAAAGATAACTTTTATATTTTTTATCCCGGAAAAAAATCCGCGGAATAGTTGGATGTTTCCAGAGATCCGAACTGCGCGCAGGTGGAAACCGCGAAAGAATGCGAATAAACAAGGTTTGTACACACAAACTAAAAGAAATTATTTTAAAAATAGTTTAGTTTTAACTAAAATTCAATTAATTTTATGATTAAAACTGGACACGGTTTCACTATTTTCTGTATCTTATAAATTAGTCAGTGTCAAACCATCTATGAATAGACGCTTTTTTGCAGCTTAAGCTTATCGCTTGGCTAGACAGCTTTATGCATAAATAAGTAATAAAAAGAAACATCAAAGCGAATTCCTTTAATAAGTCACAGTGAGAAATATATCAGAGGCGCGCCCGGCGTCTGATTTCGCAAAATAATTTCGAATAAGCTGAAACTCGTACGCTAAACTAGACCATGTACTTCTAAAATACATGAGACTAGGGGCTTCGGTGACCGAGTGGCTAGGGTATCTTATTATCCTAACCTACAGATATTAATAACGCGAAATATTATGAAAGCCCAAAATAGCACTAGGCTATAAATAATCCTGAAATTCAATGTGGTTCCGCGGGAATGGGTCTGGAACATTATAACCTAATTTACGCGGCAAAGTCACGGATACAGGTAGTGTTATGTGCGTAAGTTTGAGGGGATGAATTTTTGCTCTTTAATACAAACACTACTGAACGAATTGTGAGTAAATTTCATGTGGGTCATACCACACGGCACGGTGGCAACACGGCATAACTCTCGGTTACGAGTCGGTCCCCTTAACCCTTACGCCACTGACACTCTTAACGAGTTCAATAATTAGAACGCAAAATTTTATTTATTTATTTAACTGTTTATTTCATAAAAGTTTTTTTATTAAAAATAAGTTTTATTCATTGTTATATACAGTATCTATACACTGAAGACTAATTAAAAATGGTACACAAATACTGTTTATCGTACACAATAATGATGTACAGAGAAATATAACAGTATAAGAAACACAACAGGCTTTGCGTATTTGAGTCCCTATTTCCTTAAACTTTTTGGTCTTACTGCAACTGCGATATTTTCAAAGTAACTCAAAGGAAGCACGCCTTCAGCAGGATGTATTAGGCATCATTAAAGCAACTGAAAGCTAGAATGCGAGCTTGACTTATATAATCTAGACTTGAAACGATTGTTCTACAAACTATGCTCGTTAACGTTATAGTTTTAAGTTACGACCAGTTTTACATTTAATTTAATAAAAATACTTTACTTGACTTCACTTGATACAAATATTGAAATTCTCCCTAGTTTAAGCTCTCAACTGTTGAGTTAAGCTAGCCTTTGTACTTCAGTTACCTTCTGTTAAATTGCATTTATTATTTTGTCTACAATAAAGAAAAATAATTTAGTTGTTATCTAACAAACGGGTCTTTGTTTATTCTGTAAATATAGTTTTAAATGAAGTATAAAGTAATTGAAAGGCTCAAGGGTCGACAGCCAAGGGTCGCAAGGTTAGATAAACTTGTTCTGTTTAAAACAGAAAAGGTAAACTAAATATACCGAAAATATTGAATATCGAAATCATTATAAACTCAAAAATGACCTTCTACTTGCGAATATCGCTTACTATTAACTTTACGGCGTACTTTAAACCCATTCCTGCGTATAATCGCACAAACTTCCCAACATTTTACTTTACACAATACCATAAATTAAAAGTGAGACTATAAATCCTTATCTCCCGCAATGCTTAGGTCAGGTGAAACATTAGTGTGTTTAAAAGCGCATCACTGTAATTTAGCATTACTGTTCTACCGTGGGAAGCAAACTTTCGTTGCTAGTTCCAAATTAAAATGGGATGTATACCTATGTATACCTTGCCGGCTGGGTGTTTACCCGGTTGCTGTCTGGGCTAGGACTAATGGCACTGAGTACTGAATAATAGGTGCTTAAGTTAGCGTTTCAGTACGATTTTTGGTAAATTTTGCAACTTAAAAGTGCTAGCTAAATTGTAATTTACACTTCATTTCACAGTAAGAATGGACTGTTTAATACCATTTTATAAATAAATATACCTTGGTTATTAACATAGTGCGAGACCTGAGGCCAGATTAGCTGAAATGCCTTTTTGCCTAGCTTAGGCATCAGTCTCCCACACTTGTTAAATCTAAGAAATTAGTATAATTTGATTTATAAATTACTGGGAGTTAATCAATTTTATTATTACTGTAAATAGTTACATTCGTTTAAAGGAGCGAGTATCGAGTGATTGAATTAAATGGAAGATAGAAACATGTGGCTCTTATCCCATCCCACGTAGTCGCCTAATGGGAAGGTCATGGATGCTATATGTGGATAATTTAACCTGTAACAGAAGTAAGGTCAACCAGTATTCACAACATAGGTATTAGGATAGTCAATTTCGATCACAATACAAACTAGAATAGATAAGGCATGACGAACATAAAACCGAAACATAGCATCGTCTGACGTAAGTCGAAAATCGAACAAGGAAGTCTTAGCTAATAATAAAACGTAATTTAGTTTGTGCCGAATAATTATTATTTACTGCGCCACATTTGAAGCTATGAGAGGCTTCCTACCTAATAATTTTTTAATCATAGAGCCAGAAGCTAGGCCAGAATTTGCGAACTTTTTCCCACGCACACTGAGGTTGTGGAATGAATTACCTGGAGAGGTTTTCCCTGGAGAGAGTACAACATGGAGTTCTTTAAGAAAGGGGTGAAAAGGTTTTTGCGGGGTCGGCAACGCGTGGGTGATGCCGATGGTATTGCAAACATACACAGACTGCGGCGTGCTTACCAGGCACGCCGTAAACTTGTTTGCCACCTTAGTGGAAAAAAATAACCGCCGTCCCACCTGTAGACTAATTACGTAATGCTGTTGCCAACAATTCTCTGATTTTAATGATTGTAATTGTTATTTTTGCGATTCCGTATAATCGATTTCATGGGTTCAGTTGCTAACAAAGTTCCATTCAAGAAACTGAAACTAGTAAATTGATCAAACGTTATCCTAAAAGTAACGATTTCAATAATTAAAGTCAGAGAATTGTTGGCAACAGAGTTACGTAATTTCCCTCCTGATCTTCTCTCCGGACAGGTCGGTCGATTTCTTAAACTTATCCTTTTTTAAATTTTGATCTTTCCTAACCCTTCTCTTCCCAATTTGTCATATTTTTCTATACTTTAAAGTCTTTCAGATGGATTTTGATCATCAAAAGTACTCGTACTTGCATTCGATTGATAATTTGCAGGTACCAAAACGTTTCAGCGTCGATCGGGGTTACGTACTACATTAAGCAATCGAATCCGGGGTTAGCCCGCATGTTCCGGTTCAAAGCGGTTCAATTTGGTGAGTGGCATGCGGTACGTGGTACCTAAAGCCTGGGCTGGATTAAGAGGATAACGTGTTGGAAATTGGGCAGAAATCTGTCAATCTATCAATTTCCTGGTTTAGTTCCTATTTGGGGTCAGCCCTCATTCAAAATCAAAATCAAAATATATTTATTCATTAGGACATTACATTTCTCTTTCAATCGTCAAAGGGGGGTAGGAAAATAGAAAGTGAGCCGCCTAATAATTTGCCGCCGTTGGTGGATTGAGGTTGACCAAGGTTTTTCACTGAGGACTCTGATATCGGAGTCTTTAATCTTAGCACAAAAATATAAACACAGTAGAGATCACCCACATTCAAAAACAATACTTGTCTCGGTAAAGTAGCTTTACTATGCGCTTTCATAGTAGTCGTATACTAAGTGAGCGCACTGCGTTCAATACAGATCTATGATTCATAATATGGCCCACTATATCAAAATGTCCACTATATTAAAACGTCCACTCCATCAGAATGTCCACTGTTTCAAAACGTCCACTTGAAACCCTGTGCGATCGCGCGCACTGTGAGACCCCATAGTAAAATATCTGTAAACGGGTGCGAAATACTCTTAAACAAAAATCCACATCCAATCTCTCCCTCCAAGAATTATCTTGTATAGTTCGTTACCTAGCCCGCTATTACCGAGTCTCATTGATTGGCTAACTCGATTATTACCAGTTTCCGAGTACAGTCACGCTTTCCCATCCATAACGCATGGACGGACTTGCAGCTACATGACATTCGCAGCTAGTACGCTCGTCTCGGGAGTAACCCCTGTCGGTATATGTGAATGTCAGAGTCTGTCAGATTGTAAATGGACAAATTGGAACACGGTGAAATCTTAAACCGGTCAAACTTTCTCAGTGTGTTTTCCTTGCACTTTGACACTGGCAATAATGGTTGTCAAGCTGTTGAACGACCCGTTGCCATTTCATAAAAAAATGAATGAATGAAATAATAGACATTGACATATACGTGTCTTTATTTGGTCCAATAACACATAGGCATACATATTGGCACAGACAGATAGGCAGACTATCGAGCGCTACTCACTTGTGTTCAAAAACGTTACTTTGTGGTCTCCAACTGACAATGGTGTTCCTTTACTAAGAGGTCTTGGACTTAATATACAATACAATACAAAAACACTTATTTCTATCAAAAAGCAGGTTTTGGTAATTAGTGATAACATTGTACATAGCATACAAGTCCCTAAGGGAGCTGGAGTCTGTGCTAGGTAAATAAAAACCTGTGTTACAAATCTCCAGGCTCCTAAACTCCGGTTTCGTTTTACAAACAACTGTTTTAAAATATTTTCAAAGCTTTCAAATATTTGCAAAAATTATGATGGACATATTTAGTTCGTGCGATCGGCATCATGCTTCCGTCAAATTGAACGAAATTAACTAATTGAATGCGGTGTGCTCTCTTAGCAGACATCTATTTATTTATTTATTTATTTATCTTAATGAATCTGTAGTCCTACCTGTGTCACAAATAAATGCCTTGAAGATGAACAATAATCCACTTAGAATGAAATTTTTTTTATATTTTATTTTATTTATTTATTCATTTATTTCAGGCAACTGAGGCCCGTATTTATAAATACACAAACAACATAAATACAAAAATAAACTAATACAAAATACAGACAAAGATAAAACCTATACCTACATACAAATTGTTATAAATTGTAAACTTATATATATAATTTACTTGCACTTCACAAATTAACAAACCCGATTTCAGTTCCACAAGAAGTTTAGTAAGCATTTTCTTGGGCAGTTTCACCACCGATTCCCACCCCTCGTGATAAAGAACAAATACCTTTAACCGTTGTTCGAGGAGGCGTGCTTTGCGCAAATTATGTGTCGTATTTATCAAAGGCGAGGCCTTGATTTACCTGGTAGGCGGCTGCATGCAATTACTACCGCCCCTGGTACACCTGCGGCACCACATCCAGGCTTAATATACTCACTGGATGCTCGAACAGGGCTGGCCTGTACTTATAATAATCATCTTGCTGTCAATTCGGCTTGAGGGAACGTGGGTGCCGAGGTAGCAAGCTATGTACTAGGCTACCAATTACTCGTTTCTGTGTTATGTATATTAGTTGAATGCTAACCGATGCTCTTACGGTGAGGGCAAACATCGTGATGAAACCTGCACATTCAAGCGACTGACCATGTATGTAACCATGATCCAATTTGGTCAGGTTCCTCTGGTAGCTGGGTCATGGAGGGCAGATGGCGGTCGCTACACTGTAATTACCTGCTCTGCCAAATCCTGGATTATGGTCAAGGCGGACCCCGGGACCTCGTGAGCGACAGCACAATCGAGACATTTACGCCGAAATGATATTTTATTTTATTTCCTATAGTACTAAACCAATTTTAATGAAACAAAGCTAATTCGTCCATTCGGGAGCTATGACGCCACTATTTATTTATTTATTGGTATGGCATTAATAGCCGAGTCGCTAATTATAACCTAGGTAATTAATGAACACTAAAACTACAAGTAAATATCTAAATTCTTCACCTATTGGGTTTTTATGACGCCACTGACAGGCAGACATACAGATCCATACACGCACGTCGCACTTAGAACACCCATCTTTTTGTACGATTTAAAAACGTGGTACCTAGAACACTGTCAAACCCAAGGAGTCCGCCTAGATTATTATTCGCTCTCAACATCTATATCTAACTATACTTAGTACTACAAACTGCTTATTAATAGTGGATTACGTATGCTGGGTCTCATCTGCTAAACGCTTCGACATGATTTAGATACAATATGCCAGAAAATCATTGCCTCCACCAACACCTGTGCCTCAGTAATATGCTAAGTGTAGACCTGAAACAAGGGTTGGCGCTTTAAAGTTTGGTTTGGTTGGTATAGTTTCTTTATTTTCTTTGATAGGCGTTTATGTGCGCTTTGGGGTTATATCTTTACGTACTTATATAAATACTGGACCTCGAGTCCGCTCATTAACTTGCTTTGATTGAATTATAAACGAATTGTAATTGGATGACAATATCAGCTCGACGACAGTTTTAATTGTAGCAGAATACCAAAAACACGTAAAACACACATTTAATGTAATAATAACAAATAGATTATTGTTCATTCTTTGTTTTAATTAGCAAATGTCAGTTTACTTTGTTAATAACCTAACCGACCTCGCCTATACTCAAATATGTTCTAAACTACAGAACCGATTTGAATAAAACCTATACTTTTATGGCATAAATCGATAGAGTTATACACTACTTTCACTCGAGATGACATAAAAATTTCCACCTAGCATACCAAACGACTGTTACAACCCTAGCTATGTCCAATTCATTTTGGCATAAGTAATAATACAGAATTGCAATTGAATACGTAATTCTCTATGAATAATGTATTAATGTAGTGCTTTCAAATATTCAGAATTATTTCTAGAGCAGAGGCACTGAAGTATTTACTCCACAAATTAGGACTGTTTAGAATTTAGCCCGCGGTCTACGATACAGCTCATTTGTATTGAGTTTCGTTGGAAATTTACCAAGTAAAGAATATGAAAATGATTGTTGTAGTAGAATTATGAATGGGTAAGATACTTCAATTTATGTAAATATGTAGATAGGATAATTGGTTGTACAATTTTGGGGTGTTTAGAGGTCGACTTTCGATACAATGACCTACAACCACGGGGC
Source organism: Blastobasis adustella (assembly GCA_907269095.1). NCBI lineage: Eukaryota > Metazoa > Arthropoda > Insecta > Lepidoptera > Blastobasidae > Blastobasis > Blastobasis adustella. The sequence continues at coordinate 1,792,447 of OU026120.1, forward strand.
AGAAGCTGGAACTAAGTGTAGCCATTTTGAAATGTCATGTCAATTACAAAACAGCGACGCTGTCACCGCGCCAGATAAGTTTATTGCACTATACAACGGACTTTATTAGGTGGTAAGACTGTCACTGCCTTATCTATTGCCGCTACAAGCAACATGCAATGCTTGCATTGTTGTAAAGGATAAGGTAGCCAGCGCAATTACGAGCATGAGGCATTTCATCTTAGTCCTCACAGTGATAACCTGCGGTTCGGCAGTTTTGTTGCCTGCAACCTAAATCATCGTAATCGTAGATGTTATGGGCGACAGTTACCGCTTACCATCAGGTGGGCTGTCTGCTCGTTTGTCACTGAAAAGATTAAAAAAACTTACTACCGATTGGACTAAACTTTAGGCGATGCCTAAATCGATTACAGATGTTCCTAACAAGAAAAAGCATTGCACCAGCAACAACCATACGTGGAAACTAAACAGTCACTCTTTACTTAAAGACACCGATTTTGTGACTCGTAAATGCTTAGGAACATCTCAAGAAGACAACTTAAGCGTCGCTTAAGTTTAGTGCAATCGGGTATAAGTCCACTGAGTCCACAATGGTTGAGGATGTGAGATAGAAAATTGGTCTTGAAAAATGTGAGTATCCAATCGAAAATGCTCGAACCCAGGAACACGCATACAGGCTACACAAACATACTCCACAGCAGACCCTGAAAATTAGCACAGAGTCTCATTACGATCTATTGTTGAATCTAATGTGTATCTTAATTAATCAGATATGCTATTTGCATCCCTGAATATGCAATTACTGCTGGCATATCTGCTTAGTTATCGATTCTCGAACACGATAGAGAGAGATATTGCATTTCACTGACTTCGAAGTCATACTAATCCTAAAATATAGGTTTTAAGGCTTTTGGTTATTCACTACACTTTCACTACAATTTTATCCTTTTTGTTGGGTTTGTTACCTGGGATAGTATTATTTTTACTTCGATATTTCTACGCAGTTGTATGCTACAATATTTACAAAGGTAAAAATTGTAAAGATGGATGTGTCTATAGATGTTTATTACTCTTTCATGCAACACGTACGGACTGTATTTTTATAAAATTTGGGGTGTTTTAGCTTATAACACAGAATAACGTATAGGCAACAATTTATCCCGAAATTCAATGAAATACCCGCGGGAACAATGACTATTGAATTTTACGCCGTCAAGGGTTTGTTAGCTCGTAAGACTTACTTCACCCGTATTCATTTGTAATACTTGTTTAACCCTAGCTAGATAATGTTCTTGGAATACCACGATAAGATAACCATTCGACTTTTTGACGAACATTTTAAAATATATATTTTACTATAATTTTCCAATATTTTAGTCCGGTTAATTGCATTTATAGGAAATATGGGGTATGAATGAAATACTAATGTTATAAAATATGTATTTTATTTTTATTTATTTATCACTATATTACAAATATTAAATGGCACCTGTTTCTTTGAGACCAATGAGGCACTTTTACTTATAGTGGCTAAATTAGAGAATTATAATAGAAACAAATTTTTTTTTTTTATGAAAATTCAAAACAATTATAAAATATAGAATACTTACATATTTTAGCACAAGTGGGGCAAAAGTCAATTGTATGTTACCTACAAATGGGAACTTTGCAACTATGGCTTAAGTAGAGTTAACATGCGTTCTCACAGTGGCTTTCCAAGCAGGCAGTGCTAAGTGAATTCACTGCGTTCAACACGCCTATATGATTAGAGATAGTGCCGATCGCCACTTACGTACTGCCAGGAACCCTTTGCTTTCGCGCGCACTGTGAGACTACTGTGATTCGGCAATGTAAATGAAATTACTTTCTATATAAATTGTTGTTTTACTTCTTAGATGGAAATAAAGTAATTATTTTCCAGTAATCTGTATAACAAACAAGTCTGGTACCATGACCCAATCTGGTCAGTTTACCCTGTCACTGAGGTCAGGTGGCAGTGGCTCCTCTGTAATTACCTGATCGGCAAAATCCGCCATAAATGCAGTCCCCAGCTCCTCGCGCGAGCATAACTGAGACATTACCGCCAATATAACCACAAACTGTGTAATAAACACCCAAATGATGCTATTTCTAGTGCCACCGATGCCTCACCCAACTGTTCTAATGCCAATCCTCGAGTTTACCCTGCATGGACGCTGGAAATTTGTTTCCGATTGGAAATTTGACGTCAATCCGATCGATTTGCACGTTCCGGTTACGGAATGGACGGTATGACGGATTCCGTACACAGTTTCAGAGCCGGTTAATAAACGGATCGTCCGGATTTTGTCCCGGTAGCCAGAATTTAGCTCTCCCGGCTTAGAATGATTGTAGCGCTGATTAAGTTGCAATTGCGGATTGCGGATTGCGAATTTGAAATGGATAATTGGACATCGCTATTTTGTTGAGCTGTAACTTAGTACTTGTTGCTGGAATTTTCAATTTAAATTTTTAGTTATCGATGATAATGTAAGTTTGAATTTCGGTCGCAGCGTCGGTGATCTAGTGATTAAGGGGTCCGACTCGTAAGCGAGAGGTCCGGAGTTAGAATCCCACTGTGGCCATGTACCAATGACTCTTTTCTGAGTTGTCTACATTACTTGATCTCTATCCGATGTTCTTACGGCTAGGGAAAACATCGTGATGAAACCTGCACATTCTGGAAACTGAACGATAACCATGGTGTAACCGTGATCCAATCTGGTCAGGTTACCCTGTTAACAGAGTCACGGAAGTCAGACGGCAGTCTCTCCACTGTAATTACCTGATCTGCCAAATCCTGGATCATGATCAAGGCGGTCCCCGGGCCCACGCATATACGAGAGCACAACCGGGAGAATAACGCCAACTGAACCGACTAACTGAAACAGATCAACTATTTTTCTTTCTCAACGATATAACTTTTTGGTTGGTTTGTGGTTGGAACATGTCATTAAGTTCCAACTTGGAACCATAATACAGACCTACAACGATATTTTGGCACGTGGCCGAAATCAGAACTAATGCCGCCATCTTGTAAGGCATCAATTTTAAGCTGAAGTTGATGTTTGACAACAACGCCCTAAACTAAGTGCCAAAAGATCCTTGTAGCTCTGCTACATTTTTGTATTCATATGTCACAGGTCGCCCAACCCAACAAATACTAACCACATTCCTCTCCATTGCAGGCGTTCGAGCGCTGGTCTGCTGGCGCCGCAGCTCGCCTGCCAGACCTCACCGCCTACCGCTGCGTCCGCGCCGCCGCTCCCCGCGCCCGCCTCACCCCCTCGCGTCGCCTCCGCGCCCCCCGCCGCCGTCCCCCCGCCCGAACCCACCCCCCAACCCGAGCAAGAAGACGGTGTGAGATTGCGAAGGGCCCACACCGTCGCCGTCAGAGACTATCTAAAACGTGAGACGCAGACTTTCTTCGGAGTGCAAAGAGACAATGAGAGGGAACAGAGGAGGCTCTGGTATGAGAGGCGGAGGCGGCACGCAGCGCGGGCGCTGGGTGACCTCAGGGTGGATCTGCCGGCGGACCACCATCCTGATGACGATGATATTAGGTGAGTCAGCTTTGTATTTATTCATATCACATACCATGCCATGTCTAATCTCTTCTAGTGTATATTGAGTACACAACTATGCGCGCATGCGCACGGGGCAAGAGATACCGTATGCGCACGGGGCAAGAGGTAGGTGGGATGGTGATGTTTTGGTGATAAACACAGGGCGCGGGGCAGGGAGCATTGTATTCCACGAAACGTCGCTTGATGACGTTCCCCGGATAAACACCTGCCCGCACCCCCGCGTTAAGCCCCAAAATGAATACACCGCGTTAATTACACCATGCATCATTATTTCCATAGTACAGTCAAAAAAATTTAAATCTACACAGAGGGTGTATACAAAACGACGCACTTTGACTCTGTGTAGCTTATTTTCCTATTGACATTTAATTTTTATCCCGATATTTACTCCCAAACTGATTGAATGTCACAGAAATAAATTGGACCTCCCGCTATTAGTCAGTGTCAACGAAGGCTCTCAATGTATGCATGAAATATTAATTGTAACTTGATTGTAACAGATATGTAAGGTAAATATACTGAGAAAGCCCTATTTTAGTCAAATCATATTGGATATCGTATGGCTGATGGCATAATGTCTAGAAGTCGTAATGAGGTTATTATAATTGTATTAAGTCTGAATGTTTATAAGTAAATTGGTTAGGGAGTATGTATTTATTTAGTATATTTTTAGCCTGCATCAGGTGGCTGTTTATAATGCACATCGTCTAGGTTAGCCTTCGTAGTTACTCGCAAACGTTGCGTATTACTTATATGAAATTGGTGCTAAAATTAATATGTTTTTGTCTGTCTCCTTTTGTGCTACGCAGATACAAACGAGCATACAGCCCATCTGATGGTAAGCGGTAACTATCGTCCATAGCATCTACGATTCATGCATATAGCTTAAAGGCAATAAAAATACTTTTTGATGAGATTGACATATAAATCATCACTTTTTCTATAAAACACTACAAAACATAAGCGGACTCTCAGGCCTCACTCACGTCGGTACTAAAAGGTTAATGTTATGGGCGACAGTTACCGCTTACCATCAGGTGGGCTGTCTGCTCGTTTGTCATCGAGTAGAATAAAATTTTTTTAGCAACGGACGACTAACGTCAACTTGTTATAAAAAACAATTGACACGCGATTGCACGTCAATTTTCTTTTAAATCAATGATTGTGTTTCATATGTTTTTAAAATTATAACATTCGAAATTCAAACATTTATGTGCGGTGTGAGTGGCTAGGAGCGCAGAACTTTCAATGTGCTTGCTCTATGTAACAGACGCCCACTTTGATACGAACAAACTTAGCTAAGGTTAATTACTTTAGTAAGTTAATCGAAGTATGTATTAAGTTTGCGCGGACGCACCTCGCATGCAAGAGCTGGCTTATATAATTCGTTGTCAATTACGTACATGTAAGTGTGTATGTTTTATTGAAGAGCTACTAAAGTTACATTTACTAATATAGTACCCTTGATCAAGTTTACTTAAACGAAAATATTCTTTAAACTAGGTACTAAACCGGTTTTAATGAAACACAGCTAACAACCATCGATTACTGGCTTTCAAATGGAGAAAACCGTATCGAAATTGGTGCATCCGTTAGGGAGCTAGGACGTCACAGATAGACACACATGCACAGATATGCAGTTGGAACCCTGTGCCTTCGCGCGTACTGTGAGACCTCAGCGTAACGTTTCTGAATACAGGTGTAATTTCACTGGACTTTTTATTACCAAAGTGCTTTCCAATAAAATGTGCCATTTTTATTTATTTATTTATTTAAAACTTTATTGCACAATAACACAATTGGCGGACTTAAAGCCATTAAGGCTTTATCTTCCAGTCAACCAGTAGACCATGCAGAAAGTGAGTAGTCGGTGCTTTATAAAACTTTTGTGCGTGCTAATTTAAACACAGAGAAATTTTTCATACATACATACATACATACATAAAGCTCACGCCTGTGTCCCACAGGTGGGGTAGGCAGAGACTATGGATTAATTAATTAATTAATGGATTTGAAAGAATTTTTATTAATATAATAATACTGTGCACCTCCTGTCGGCATCTCGTTATCACAACACACTTCCGAAGGCCTGCTGGAAGACATTTCTTATAGAAATAAGTAGTACCTCTTGGGCCATTTATTATATTTTCCCTATGTTAAATAAAAAATGTGTATTGTCAAAATCTTTATCCATAGTAAATCAGTAAATATAGCCCACAATTTCGGCTCCGCTAAACTAGAAGCCGCGAAACGTGTGGTGCCGCCGACAGGCTGTACCGACGACAATCTTATTAGTGTCACTGTTAATTCTTGACTCTACAACTTTCTACCCGCAACTTCAATTACTGTGCTCTACATAGAGGCCTCGCAGATGCCGCATTTAGGCCACGTTTATACGTAGCTGGTTACAAATCGCGTACGTGTCGCGGATGACTAGTCACCGCGTATCGCCCGGACAGGAATCGCGCCTAAATCGCGCTACCTACAATTTACGGGGTGCAACGCGTGACGCGAGCGCTAAGCGGTTCAAATAATAAATTAAGTTTTATGTTTATAGTATAGACACCAACATTGCATAAACTTTGGGATAAATTCGACAATTCGCTGTCTATGCTCTTAGGGTGCATAGGGCGCATATATTATAGGTTTTAAATTTTTATTATGGGGATGAAAAATTCTATGTATTTTAAATCACATTGGCAATACTTGTTCGAAAATTGGGAAAATCAGCATAATTGATAAAAATATTAAATTTTTCATGGCGGAGATCAAAATTGAAAACTGTTCGAATTGAAGCGAGCGGTTCTGGGGTCCTTAAACGCGTTGAGCAACATGCAAGCTTGTGCATACTGCTTGCTCCAGCTACTTGCACCGTGTACAAGCACACAAGCACAAGCGATAACTCGTGCCTACTATATACGCAAGTACCTAACTCGCGCCTTTACTTGCACTGTGTACAAGCACCCTTAGGGGTAATGTTCCGAAACAACTTTTCACTCTACAGTGGCGTTCCGAGCCTCAGTGTCAAATGGAACTCGGTACTGTTCCGAACAATGAACGGTTGACACTTTATAACCATCGCATTGTGTTTATATTTTATCTTTTGTCCATTTTCTAATTCAGATTCAGATCTCGGTGTCTGTCTGTTCATTCGATCACGTAGTGTCAGAACTAGCGACATGAAATGGGGGATGGGGCCATAGTTAGAGTCCTTTTTGGCACAAATCCATATGAATTAAGAAATCGTATACAGATGTATTACACAATAAACCTATACTTATCTACATAATATCACGCCCTTTTCAATTTAAATTTCATGTATTCCGGATAATAAATATTAAATTCCAACCCTACCTAAAAATAATATGGGAGTTTGTTGGAGTTGATTCGTAGTAAATGGCGCCCATGTTTAGTTGTAGGTAGTTTGTCGAGAAGCACTCACAAACAGTTCGAAGAGTTTATTAGTCAAGTATGTTGTTGTTTATTTATCTGGGACGCACTTTTCCTTTGAGCGTATAAGTATAACTGATTGACAACACTTATTTATTTATTATATCTATATGCTCAAAATAGTACAGTGGCGGACTTAAAGCTAAAATAGCCTTATCTACCAGTCAACCAGGCGATGATGGGTAAAGAAAAAGGTAACTTATGCACTCGACGATTGTTTGGTGACGACTTTGTGTACTCGATACGAAATGCCTGATCATTGAATAACGACTAGGGACGAAGGGAATTTTATAGTAGGATAGATAAGATAAAATCCATAAAACATGTGATAGATATTTAAATATTTTATTCAGTCTAGTCTTTACATGCAATCGAAAAACTAACAATTCCGATCCAGAAGCCAGTTACGTTATCCTAAGAGAATTTGTTACTTACCAGAATCCCTTAACGTTGTCTGGTAAAAAGTAAACCTACTTCCAGAACATTCCACGTCAATGTATTGGGTAAACCACTTTGCGTTCCAATTCGCTGATGCACGGTCGAGTAAGCATTTTAAAGTATATTGGAGTTGGCACCGTAACATGCAGAGGAAAGTCACTTCGGACTATTTAAGGGGTTGATGCAAATTGTGGAAGGCGCTTTTGCAAGGCTATTTTAGGGGCTGGGTACGAGGTTTAAAGCTAGCACCTAAATAGCTTACCTTTTAAAGCCACTGTACAAATTTTTGATGAGATTTTACAGGTTTATACAGACAGCATCTATATCTATTCATAGTATAAAACAAAGTCGCCTCCCGCCGTCTGTCCCTATGTATCTATGTACGCTTAGATTTTAAACTACGCAACGAATTTTATACGGTTTTCAACAAAAGATAGAGTGATTCAAGAGCAAGGTTTATAAGTAAGAGAAAAAGGGTAGGTAGGGGTAAACTAGGTGTACGCGAAAGGAGTCGCGCCCTGTCTAATTTGTACGTTTGCAGTCTTCTCGGAGAGAGTTTCTGTTATCAATAAGGCTATAGCCCTGTGGTCCTATAGTGTCACACTTAAGGACCACATGGGATGGTATTTCCTCAGCTACCAGACCCACTCGTAGGGCTGTCTGTGGCTTCGTTTGCAAATACTTTATTAAGGGTAAATGTCCTGTAATTGTTTAAACTACTTTCCTGAGTTAATTCCGTTTGAGACCAAGTAGTCAGCTATTTACTTTTTGGGGACTGAAGCGAAGTAGATAATAAAGTAAAAAATAAGTTCACTGGGTACTACATATTTTTGCTCTATTAATGGAAAATGTGTCTGCCCAACTGTCGCAGGACGCAGAGAGGAAACTACTGCACAGCACGTGACATTTACTGAAAGCGTTTTTAGAAAATTGACACTTTAAAATGGGAATGGAAATGTATAGAAAACGAACGGTAAAAGCAAAAAGAGGATGCCTCGAACGATGTCGCGGACAAGAGCCTCAGAATAACGAATGCACTCGAACGATTCTAAATATTACTACGGTCGTTTTATATTAAGAATGTTTTCCGTTTCGCCCTACATTCCTTGCCAAGAAGTGCGGTATATTTATTTGACAGTTCCCTTAAGTTATATCCACAGAGCCACCGTTCTAGCTCCAAAAGTTCAAATAAAAATGGACTATCTATTCTATATCTAGGCAAGTTTGTCGGCGACGACAAATATCGATGATCGATGTTATTGCAGCGGTTTTGGAGCTAGAGTAAATTTAAAGAATTAGGTACTTTCCAGCCTTCCTTTTAAGACGTCTCTTTAGAGTAAATACCCACTTGAAGCGAAGACATAGACATAGACATAGACATAGCTTTTATTTGGCAATAACTACAAATATATATGAAGCAGTAACTATCGCCCATAACATCTACGATTCATGCACTAAGTTTTCAAGTAATAAACATATAGAACAGTAAAATACTAATAAAACAAGAAAACTTAGGTGAATTATCTTACGCCTGTAATTCCGCTGGCTACCTCATCCTTCAAACCTGAACACAACAATGTAAACATTGTTGCTTGGCGACAGAAATAGATAAGGCGGTAGTATACAGCCATGCGGTCTCCTCACTCTTAACAGGGTTCTATGTCCGGATAAACGGCTAATGTTCCACACGCACTTATGCTGCGCTGCGCGGCAAGGTTAGCTTATATAAGTTTGTATAGAGATAGACGCACTTGATCCGTTTTCCTACCGATTCTTCTCCACTTCGCGCAGTCTTCGGCATGATGTGGCAATCCGTTGCACTACATCTATCTATCGCCATTGCCAACCTTGGAACCTCTTTCCTGAATCCGTCAGGTATATACACTTATTTCCGGCAAATCCCTAGCACGATATAATGAAAGGCATCCCTCTTAAACGCTGACTCTATCCAATTCCGTCACTTACTCTCTTCTCCCACAGCATGTACAGAGCCTTCAGCGCTTCGTTGACTGTTTCGAGGCTTTTAAATTCTAATTGGTCCGTATTTATTTGTTTATCAAATAAATAAAAAACTACAAAGATAAAGCGTATCAAAGTGTCTGGAGTGGGTGCTCGCGATGTTACTTTTGAATTAAATTTCAACGCACTGTATCGTTATTTTTTGTTTAACTAACAAAAGAAAAATACGCGTCCAATATTTTTGATAATCTACCTAATGGACTAAAAATAATGTTAAATAAGATAGTATTTTTATCTTGTTCTATGTCATTTTATGTCTAGATTTTATGTCTAAAATGTACCAAATAGCTTCCTAAATTTGGATTAAAATTAAAACCATAAAAACAAGGTCTATAAGATCTTTATTAGGATTGGTTTCTGAAATCTAAGTCCACGTTGCTGGATCCCTCAAAAACCTGGATCCACCGGGACTAAGATAGTTCAGTCCCGCAAATACCTGGATTGAAATTATCTTGCGGGATTGCATTCCCTAACTGTATCTAATTCTACCACTTTCTCCCTCCTCCCCAGCATGTACGGCGCCTCGGGCGCGCTACCGCGGGAGGCGCGGGGGCGCGGGCGGCCCGACGTGCTGCCGGCGCCGCAGCCCGACGCCGCGCCCGCGCCGCGCCCCGGCAAGGACAGCGTGGCACGGCTCACGCTCACCGGCCTGTCTTATGTTGTTACTGTGAGTAAATATTAATTTTTTTTAGGTTATCACTAAGGGTGGCCGAGCGGTTAGTATATCCGGCTCGTAAGCGATAGGTACCGGGTTCGAATCCCGCTGCGGTCATGTACCAATGACTCTTTTCTGAGTTACGTCCATTGGTTGTATATTAACCATTGCTCTTACGGTGAGGGAAAACATCTTGATGAATCCTGCACATTCAGGCAAAAGAATGTGTAATCATGATCCAATCTGGTCAGGTTTCTCTAGTAGTAGGGTCACTGAGATGAGATGGCAGTCGCTCTACTGTAATTACCTGATCGGCCAAATCCTGGATCATGCTCAAGGCGGACAACTGGCCCTCGTGCGCGAGAGAACTAAGGCAGCAAGCTACGGCCTGCCTGACTGGCAGAAACAGTCTGTTCAACCAAAGAGTTGGGCATTGACATAGGATCGTTCAAGAGGTATATTAGAGGTCTCTTCAGAGGCGGGCAACGCATTGGTGACTCCCCTGGTGTTGCTGATCTCCATAGGCGGTGGTGACCACTTTCCATTTCCATCAGGTGGCCCCATGCCTGCTTGTCTGCAGTTTAAAAAAAAGGAGTTACAGTATTCATAGGCTATAGTCGACCGGAGTAACCTAAAGAACTTCTGCACCACACAGCGTTAGTTACGAGATGCCAACCGCTGTGATACTGAGTAGACCTCTTTTGCCTCTTCAGCAGACCTAACGTTAACACTTGTTGAGGATTAACTCTCCTAGGTCTGCCTCCCACAGGGTTATGCAGAAATTGTCGACTGCTACAAGCCACGACCCTGATACGCCTCTTGTAATCATAATATCATCGCAGGAGACCTGTCAGGTCTCTCCCTTCGAATTAAGAGGCAAATAATATAAATCAACTGAAGCCAGAGCGCTCCTAGCGATATTAAAAAACCACTTCTATATGCTTTGTTACGTTATTGAGGTAGAATGAAAATGATTATCAGGTTCTTTTTTTTACGTGGTATATTGTCCTAAAGTATATATGTTCATGAAATAAATAAAGTTGTTGTAAGACAAGCAAAAGTAATGTAATCTGCTACCCTGTCATTTCATCATATACAAATTTAAATCAATACCTATTATTTTGTTTAACAAATTGGACAAGTAAGGAAAAACGTGGTATAAATAATGTAACCAATGCCGCTAAGAGCTTGCGTGCAACTCAGACTAATCGAGGCTGATCATATAACCGTGGCTATTAATTTCTGAACGCTACCACAGCCCAGTTGTATTTCTAATTAATGTGTTTCATAATAGTGGGCGATCAAACGCGCTCATGTTGTTATGCGTGGTCTATGTCCGACACTCGTTATATTTCAACGTTGTGTGCTGACTGCTTGTTAGTTCTCCGAACAGTACGTTCTGGACACTGGCTATTTCTGGACAGGCTGTTTCCAGTTTATAAGTTGTTAAAATACCTAGTAGAAATGCAATGAATTAGGTTTTCTTTAATTCTTGTGTAGTTCTTTGCACCTGAAAAACAGTGATTAAAATCCTAATAGAATTATTTTGATATCTCGGTTTGGCTGTAGTTGTTGTAAAGCATTATATTTACAACAATATCTTTGTGGGTCTGTTGCTAATGCGGTGGAATAAGTTAATGAAATAATATCATAGGTAATGTCAAAATACTGAATCATGATCAAGGCGGACAAGTGACATATGGTACATACGCCAATATGATTATGATAATACGCCAACGCAGCGCGTATTGCCAAATTTTAGGCGTCTAAAATATATTGTCTGTAGCCATCGACTCGCTAAGAAGAACCGATTATTAATATGCCGGATACCGTATTGCGTAAGCCTATGGAATACGTGGGTAGTAGGTGCCTAAACCTGTCGGTATCAGGAAAGACGTGCCGCGGGAGACCCAAGAAGCTATATATTGACATTGTCGGGTCGGACGCGAGAGCCAAAGGCTTACGACGTGAGGATGCCGAGGGTCGGGCAAAGGGAGAGAAAAAGTATGAAAGCGGACCCTGGCAGAAGCCGGGATAGACCGCTCGGATGATGATAACTATGCCGTACAATACATACACGAGTGCCACGAATAAAATGCAGTACTGAAAACTTTACGAAGCACTGAAATTCTAGCCATAGCCAGCCTTAATGTAAAAACATCTACTCCCAACCACGGACATGTGTGTTGTGTGGTATCTTTATCACCCTCTCAGCTTTCATAAGAGCCGTTAAACGCAGAAGAGGTTAGGGAAAGATAGGCGAGTGCTTTTAGCCTAGTTAAAATAACTCTGTTGGCTGCGAGCTAGCTAACTTTTAGATAAAACTAGGTTACCTAGGTGCACCTGTGACCGTTCTGGCTTGACTGTTTGGATTAAGGCAGTATAATAACGCTTAGTCCTGTAGTTTGCATCGATTATCCTGGATTTAACGTTATGCTGCCATACTACAGAGCATTGAGACTATTAGGTTTCTAGGTCAATTTTACCTACGATAATTACAGTTATCTTTCGTATTTTTGTTGGTAAGGGGTGTTATAAGTTTGATGTGTGTATCTGTGGGTTTGTGTCTGTCTGTGGGATCGTAGCTCCCGAACTGATGACCGGTTTTCTTTATTTGAAAGCCAGTTCGAGCTGGTTAGCTTTGTTACATTCAAACCGGTTCTGTAGTTTAGGAGATATTTCTGTTTTAGTAAACTTCATCATCATCATCTTTGGGCCTCTCCCACGGTTATTGCCATAATCTCCACGCTTGGCAGGCGGGTTGGAGATCGCAGTGTTTGAATATAACAATGCAAAATGCTGCTGCCCAATTTTCAGACTACGGAGAGTCTTGATTTTTGGCCTCGAAAACAGTAGTCGCCTTGTAGGACACCCATGAGTGTAAAGGGTTGGTACTATTCCACTCTGCCTGGCACCACACGGCAAACGCAAGTAAACTTGGTCGGGGGTTATCCGAGTTTCACTGTTGGGTAGGTTTATCATCATCATCGGTAAGGTTATGACTGTTGTTATCGTAGTAGGTAATTATTATTGACTGACTACTAATTATTATCGTAGTAGGTAATTATTATTGACCTTTCAATAGCGATGCTGAAGATCGACTAGTGCCAAAATATAAGCACACTGACAGTTCGACGAGCCTCAAAGCACGAACGGTCATCCATCCAGTTTCCGGACTATGCGAACGTTGCTTAACTTTGATTTTCGGTCTAGCAAACATTTTGGGACATTCACAGACTGGGGCCATTTCTTCACAACAAAAAATCACTATAAAATTTAACTTCACACATATTGACGGCAGCAAATAGCTTTTTAGAGCCAACAGTTCCATGTTTCGTTCGAAAATAAATCGTCCGCACTCACTGCCATGCTCGTAACGCGATTCGGGACATTGAGTCCGAACATGTTCGCGTGTACAGTTTTACACATTCGATGGTAACGGCTCTGGAGCACTGGAATTGTGCAATAGAACCTCCCTGGGGACATTTTGTCTAGTTTACGTTAATTATCGTTTAATATCAGGGGTTGGGTAAGCTTCTTTGTTGAGATAAGAGTCATATTGTACTTTCTGTGTAGGTGACTGAATAAGTTGCCTACAATGATATTGTTTCATCAGTTTCCGTGTAAATGGTTGCCTGAAGGAGAAAGAGATCGCTCTTAGCGGTAATGCCGCCCTTGTATTATATTGTATAAAATTGTATTTATAAAATCACCTAAGTGCATAAGTTTTGAGATGCTCGAAAACAAAAACTAAAATTTATGATATTTATGACATTAGCCGTTTACCCCAATTATATAAAAACGATGTACGTAGTTATCATTTTACTGCAAAGCTTCCGGTGCTTTTGATTTAAAACAGTCATTCCTTGCGACTTTAACCCACGCGCAGTTCGGATCTCACTACTTTTAATTAACCCTTAGGATCGTGTTATTTTTGTTTGTTGTTTTGTGTTTGTCCGGGAACAAAAGTGCCCTATAGCACTTGGAATAGAATAATGTAGCTTCCTACGAATTTTCAGGTTTAGTAGATTTTTCAAGATATTATCCCAAACAAAAATCGGTTCAGTAGACGTTTCACAAAATAACCCCAAATATATTTTTTTTATTCGTATGTCAAAAATACAATATACGAGAAACACATTCAACTACAAATTTAAATCAAGCGAAGACAGCCATTTAATTGCTTCGTCACTAAGGGTGATCAGGTCCTCCGGTGGGCCAGGGTAACTTACAAATAAATATACAAACTTTTATTATTATTATTTATGGATACACTAGCAGCTAATGCTGAAACTTGTGTATAAGCACTTTAAGTCTTTATGGATAAGAATTATATGATTTTCCTCTTTAAAATAATATTTCTTTATAGAAATAAGTTGGCCTGTTGTGTCTGATATATTCTGTCATATAGTTTTGTAAAAATCTTGTGTACAATAAATGGTTAAATAAATAAATAAAATATCAGTATAGCCTACCGCCGGCTTGTACCAGCGACTAAAGTAAATATGAATTAGTGTCATCCACTGTCCATGACATTATCATAATAGGTATCCTTCGCGCTTGCGTGTTATCATGAAACAGAAATTAAAAATATGCGAATATATTTGCTTGTCGTAATACACTTCTAAGTCAAAAACTTTGTACTTTACCCCACAAAATGAACTACGTAATGAAAGATAAATTATAATTGAATCGCTGATAACAAAATGATGATAGGAAAGTTTTGCACTTAATGAAATATCTACTTTACATAAATTATATTAAAAGTTATTTCAACATAAGTACTACAATAAGCTTTGTTTAAGATAAATCAGGACGTCTGGAGGGCATCTAGGTATTAGCATATAGATTAATTATCAGTTTTTTTTGTATCTAAGAGCGTCGGTGGCCTAGTGGTTAAGGTATTCGACTTGTAAGCGAAAGGTACTGGGTTCGAATCCCAGTGTAGTTATGTACCAATGACTCTTTTCTGCTTTATGTACATTAGTTGAATGCTAGCCGATGCTCTTACGGTGAGGGAAAACATCGTGATGAAACCTGCACATTCAGGCGACTGAATTTGTAACTAAAGTCCAATGTGGTTACGGAGCTCCGATGAGATTCGCTCTACTGCAATGATCCACTCTGCTGGATCCTGGTCAAGGCGGACTCCTGGCCCTCGTGCGCGAGAGCACAACCGAAATATAGACGCCAAGATTATTTTTTTATCAGTTTTTTAGGACTTGCTACAGTTTGATCCTAATCTTATGTCCTATTTGATATATTGCCTATTTTACATCCTTACAGTTAGGTTAGGTTTTGTCTACAAATCCTATTATAAATGTGAAAGTTTGTATGTTTGGATGTTTGTTACTCCTTCACACAAAAACTACTGAACGAATTTTGATGATATTTGTCAGCAAATTAGCTTATAGCCTAGAATAGCACATAAGCAATTTACCCCCATTTTTTATATGGTTCCCGCGGGAACCGGTCTAGAGCGTTGTAACCGAATTTCACATAGGCAAAATCGCAGGATAAGCTAGTATATACATACATCAAGCTCATTTCTTGCCTTTTCGAATGCACATTATGAACTTCACTTCCTCACTTCGGAAAACTTCCAACATCTCAATTCTACACGCGAAAAACACGTCAATTTCACACGGCCCAATATACTACGAGGAACACCAACCCACGAAGCGTCGTAGCAAATACATTCTCATCACGCGTAGCCGCAGCTACGGCGTAGCACCGTAGCGCTACGAACTTGCCTCATAACTAATGAGATTAGATCTACGGATTATCTAAATTAACACCCCAGCTAGATTTTACGTGACGGCAGTATTTCATACTGCGCTTCGCTCTCGAGTAACTGCCTGCTTCTGACAGCTTCTCCACTTGCGAGGTTGAGATTTAATTTGTGCAGGCTCCTTGGGTCTGATATGGAAGTTTAAATAAAAACAATCGTGTTTGCGTTGAATGTCCCGGTTGTGCTCGAGGGTCTGGGGTCCGCCTTGACCACGATCCAGGATTCAGGACCCCGGGTCCTCAAATGCCACGCGGAGGGGCAACCGGGACATAACAGGATGATGATGATTATGAAATAATTACAGGGGAGCAACTGCCTTCTGACCTCCGTGACCCTGTTACCATGGGTACATGACCAGGTTGGATCAAGGTTACAAATTCAGTCGCCTGAATGTGTAGCATCGGTTAGTCTTAAATTAATGTACAAAGCTCACAAAAAAAAGACTTTTCTTTTAAAACAATTATAACTTAGGTACTACTTTTGATATATTTTGTTTAATTTTTTTTTCTGTACTACCATCACTTATGCTTTAAGAAATTTCAAGGTTATCCATTCGTTACTGAACACCCGGTATATTCAAAAACTGTCAATGAATCAAAATCCTTATACCTGAATGCCCTCCAGACGTCCTGCTTGATCATTAACAAAGAAACAAAGCTAAACAAACATAGTTATACAAAGCTGTAGTACCTACCTTTGTTAAAATAACATTCAATATAATTGGTAACAAGGGAATCAGACTGTAAGAGCATTTTTCGTCTTTATTTTCTTCAACAGTCCTCAACTATAAGAAGACAAAGCAAGGGAGCGAATTCTTCTGGACAGACTCGATGTTGTTATCCACGCTAAACATTACATCAAATTATAGCCTATTTTTATAAAATGTTAACCTTTTTTTCGACATACTGAAGTTTTTAATTAGAAGATAAATTCAATCTTAGGAATCATTTAATCTTTTTGTGTGCAAATTAAGGTACTGTTTTTGGTTAAGAGTGATTTGTATGATTTTTTAATGCTATCTTTAGATTTAGATTTATTTATTACTCTTACACAGGATAAGACATTTAAGATATATTTAAATACATTTTTGTGAAAAGAGATCGTCAAATATAAAGGAATATACAAATTATTGAAAGGAATATACGTAATTAATAAAATGATTACATAATGTAAAACATGTCCATGAAAAATATATGTCAATGCGAGATTAAACATGTCGATACAATAAATTTTCACAAAGTAATTAAATGTCAAAAGTGAATACATTTAATAATGTACAAATTGTGTCAAATTTACAGATTAAAATGTCAAAGTAAAACCATCCATAATAATAATGTCAAACTTTGGAATAAATAAATGTCAAAACATAATTATAATTTTAATACTAAATGTCAACAAGATAATGTATTTTTTTTTATTATGAATAGTTACATTTTACAACTATGGGCTGCCATCACCGCTGACCTATCTTTCCTATAAGCATACTGTCGGTCTGTCAGTAGGTCATTTCCCTCGAAATGTTTCATCAACTGTGTTTTAACTATTAATGCTGTATAGTTTTGTCTAGAAGTGTAGATATTAGAAAGCATAGTAGTGAGGGAACTTCAATATTTTTTAGGCAATCGAGCATCCAGTTCACATGAGTTGTGATATCGGTAACCTTGGCCGTCTGTTTGTATAGTAAAAACTATTTATCCAAATAGAATTACATTATCGTTATTGGTTAATTTGCTAAGACTATTACTCTGCAATGTAAAATTGCCTACATAATCCATAGGCCGTGTGGTGTCCGGCAGAGTAGAATAGCACCAACCCCTTACATTCATGGGTGTCGTACAAGGCGACTAATGTTCTCGAGGCAAAAAATGAAGTCTCCGTAATCTGGAAAATGTTCAGCAGCATTTTTCATTATTATATTTAAATACTGCGATCTCCAACCCGCCTGCCAAGCGTGGAGATTATGGAAATAACCTCCCCTTTCGTGGGAGAGGCCCTAAGTCCTGCAGTGGACTGTTACGGACTGTGTTGATGAATCAAAAAGGAATGTCCCGAATGGCGTAAAAAGGGCGTCACATGACGTGACTGGATGCATGTATGTGTGTATGGATTCCAACTCCATCCATCACAGGCTAAAACTAGAGCCACCAATAAATAAAACGCAAGACACCCACTGCCAAAAGCGTGAACTCATAATTTTGAGAAACCGCACTGAAGCACAATCCTCTGGTGTTATTATGGATATTTTACTTTCTCGTTTCGTTATCGTGTTACAGATATCGGCTATAAACGCACCCCACATTATGTAATGAAGTATGTAAATTGCAGAAACTTTTTAAAAGTATTAGTATTAATATTGTATGTGTGACGGCGAAGGCGAAGTAATCATTGAGGCAAATCTCAAAGAGGTTTACCAATGTGTTCGGTTATAAATTGTAATGCTTTTATGAATAAACAAGTCTATAAATCTAAAAGTCTAAATATAATCTAAAATAATGGATCTAGGCTTCTTAAAGAGCGTGTATGATAGGATCCTGTAGGGTCTGCTGTGAGGTTGCTATGAACATCCTGGTCGAGGCGGACCCCGGGCCCTCGCGTGCGAGAGCACTACCGGAACATTAACGTCAAGACGGTACTGATACCGATGATGAACCGAAATAATGGTGAAGAGTGACCCACGGGCCATCACGCGCGAGAACACAAGCGGGATATGATGACGTAATTATGGTTATTACTGTACAAACCGATGATCTTACGGTGACGGAAAATATCGTAAAAATATGAAACCTGCACATTCAGGTGAATATGCATCCGCCATCCAATCTGGTCCACCTGACACAGTCACGGAGATCAGATGGCAATCGCTCCGGGGCGGCGGACCCCCGGCTCACGAGCGCTAGAGTATTATCTTAATATCGACGCCAAGATGATTATTATTCCACCATTGAAGTGGTTACCCATAACCAAACGAAACTGACAAACGTTAAACAAAAACTACAGAACTATTCGAATACGATAGTACACAATCACCCCGCGGGCGCACAGGAAGCGCTAGTTTTCGGTCCGGGATCCGCCACGGTGCCCGGGATCCCGGACACCGGCATCCCGCGATATTGGCGCGTGGCCTGACGTCGCCGCCCTTTATTTATGACCCCATAAAGGCCCAGTCGATCCCAACGGGCAACGTTCTCATAATTTATTGCTGAGAATATGCTGAGAGGCTAGCAAGGTTGGAGGCGCTATGGCGGTATGCACGGAATTCTTCTGCGCTAGACTTGCTAGACTGACTGTCAAAACGTTGGTACCTAATAGAGATAATTGTAAATTGGATTTGACGGGATATAAAGAGAAATCAAAGGCCTGTCCAAAAGGTATGCCCCTGATATTGCAAACGTCCATAGGCTGCGGTTTACCATCAGGCAGGCCGCAAGCTTGTTTGCCACATTAGCGGTATAGAAAAAAAAAAGAAGGTAGGCAATGCATTTGCGATTCTCCGAGTGTTTCTGGTGCGAAGGTAACCACTTCGATATGTTCACGCTAGCGTAATAGGAGTTCGATTAATTAATTTTTGATCTAAAGTATCTCTAGAGTATTTTGTTCTTCGGCCTCGCTATATTCCTCCCATATTATTTTGGGTCATATCCGTATGAATATTTGTCGCTCGCATATCATTTTGTAAACTCATCATCCAAGTCGTCGGCGGTCATCACATACATACATACATACATACATACATACATACATACATACATACATAAAGCTCACGCCTGTGGGGGTAGGCAGAGACTATGGACCGCCACTTTGCACTTTCCTGACACAACTCCCCAGCCACGCATTTATCCACAACTTTTTTCATACATCTCTCTTATTTTTACTACTTCGGACCCCAGCTTTTATTATTATTTTAATTATTAAATTATTATTCAAGACATTAATATTTTCAAGAGATTTTCTGAGAAAATAAACAGCGTTAGAGCCGTAACATAGTAAAACAAACCATTAAGCTTTATCACCAAATGTGGCAAACTTTAAAAATGAGACTTGTCGCGTGCCAACGCTTGCTAGGCCCACTGCCCTAATTCTTCTTGCTACTTACAGATAGCCCGGAAGTGTACACTTAATTTTCTGCTATCAGACAAAGAATATACTCTAAATGCTAGGGCACATGTACGGCTAAAGAATGGAACAAGTTGCCTGCTTGTGTGTTCCCTGATTTTTATAATCTGGGCGCCTTCAAGGCTAGAGTGAATAGACATGATCCATCTTCGGCCGCATCGTCACTCGCCTTCAGGTGAGATTGCGGTCAAATGAATAAAATGCCTGGCTAGTCTAAAATAATTTTTTAAATGTAAGGGATTTTTGTCGATATCAATATCCTATCATTTGGTTTTCAGTTGCAATATTGAAAACACACAGCTCAAAACGCGTCTGCTAAAATACTTGTGTTCAACGGACAAGTTGGAAGCCATTACCCAGTAAATCATCGTCGCGTCAATATCCCGTTGTGCTCGCGAGTGCTTGGAGTTCGCCTTGACCATGATCCAGGATTCGGTAGATCACGTAACAACAGTAGAGCGAAAGGGCCATCTGACCTTCGTAATCCTGTTATCAGTAGAACCTGACCAGGTTAGGTCATAGTTACACATTCAGTTGCTTGAATGTGCTGGTTTCCTCGCGATGTTTACTTAATGAGTGAGTCGGGGCTGCTAGCCATTAGGCCCACGACGCTGGCATGGTAAACCATAACCCAAGTTACAATACGTATGTTGTGTTCTGTCTGTCAAGTACGTATTCTGTTCCCAATAAGTAGTTTCAATTAATATCTGTTTTATTTAGTTCTAGGGCCATGTTAATTCCACAGTATTTAATCCTTTTTACCTTGCAACAATTTTAGCCGTCGTGGGTTTTTACAAAATGTTCAATTTTGGTTTTTATGTAAAGACTTTGTTTTAAAATAGCTTGTTATACCTATAATAGCGTGGTTCAGTGGTAAGACCTTTGAATTTGGAGATAGATACAAAATGGAAGTTATTTGCAACATCTTGCATTAATAAAAAGCCCAGCCCCTCAAACTTGAAGTGGAAGAGGAAGAGTTGGAAAGCGACTGATAGGATGTTTACGGCATTTTGAAATGCCGTAAACGACGTTGTCACCGGTTCAGTTGAGGTTGTTGCATTTGCACTATACGTTCTGTTAAAATCATAATCCTAGAATTTTTTTAAAGATGGTTCAAACATTACTAGTGAAACAATTTTTAATGGATTAATCGCGGGTTTGTAAATTATATTTTAACCATCCATACAAGCGTCGGTGGCCTAGTGGCTAGCGGATCTGACTCGTAAGCGAGAGCTACTGAGTTCGATCCCCGATGCCGCCATGTACCAATGACTTTTTCTACAAATAAATATACATTGCAAAGGCGGGCTTATCCCAAAATGGGATTTCTTCCAGCTAACCTTACCTTGGATAGTCCGGGATGAGCTATTTAACGAGCGGTGGTAGCAATGTCGAGTATTGCGCAAATTTTAAGTTAACTACAATTGAATACTATGTACCATATACATATACTATACCAAAACAACTAAAATATATAATATATACCTAATATACTATACATATAATAAAAAAAATAATCATCTTGGCGTTAATGTCCCGGTTATGCTCTCGCGCACGAGGGCCCGGGGTCCGCCTTGACCATGATCCAGAATTTGGCAGGTCAGGTAATTACAGTGGAGCGACTGCCATCTGACCTCCATGACCATGCTACCAGGGGAACCTGACCAGATTGGATCATGGTTACACATCCAGTCGCCTAAATGTGCAGGTTTCATCACGATGTTTTCCCTCACCGTAGTATACTATACATATATTTATAATAATTAAAATAAAATAAAGCTCAATTGAATACTGAGGAAGTGCTTCTTCAAATGTTAGTGTTAGTTCGGTTAGCGTCAGGTTAGTGAAAAACAATGGAAGTTCTAAAACGTACATCCTATAGAAACCTGCACACACAGGCGACTATGTGTGTAACCATAATCCAAACTCGTCAGGTTCCCCTGTTAATAGGGTCAAGGAAAGCAGACGGCAGTCGCTCTACCATAACTACCAGATTTGTCGAATCCTGGATCTCAGTTTCACGGATAGTTCTAGATAAACGTAAAGTAAAAGTTAATTAGAAAGTTGGGATTTAGGACGTACAAATCTATGCTAGAATTCTGTAAAGTTTTTGTCAAAGCGCCAAACATTCAAAATCAATTCACATAAACCGGTCAGCGAACGGTCGTTTTGTCACTAAAATATTGGATACATTTTAGAAGCTTGTGAGATTTGGCAGCCTATTTAAGCCTAGAAGTCTGAAGTATCTTTTGAATGTTAAATATAAACGTAGCTTCAAATTTTGGTCGCTTGTAATTAAGTGTAGTGTTCCAACGAGGGATTGTTAGTCGTTCTTGGTATCGTAAATGTGATTTAGTGGTGGCTTGAATGCGATAACAAAAGTTAAGCAACGCAACCCGTGATTGAAGGTATACAGTATTACATTAGTAGCGCCCCTGGTGTTGTTGATGTCCATAGGCGGCGGTGACCACTTCCCATCAGGTCTGCAGTACAACATTGAAAAATGCAAACTAATTAAAAACAACGCTTTTACAACTTGCTCAAAGAACTAAATTCAATTCATTGATTCGGATAACAAGTTACAATACAATACTCCTTCCGACAATGTGAGAAAAAAATGTTTTAAAGAAAATACTCAGCAAAGAAACAAACTTTAATACGTGTTGGCATGAGGTAGTCATGTCTGACTGAATATGACTCGAAACATAAAATCCCTCGTACAAAATTCAATACCTACTCAAATAAAGTCTGTCTGTGTTAGCCCTCTAGTGTAATTCGAGCCATGAACGGACAACGAACCAAATAAATACTATTATTACGAAAACATTTTTGTTGTGACCTCTTTCTTTTGAAAGTTGATAGGTTTACATTGTTATTTTTTCTGAGAAATACGGAATTCATAAAAGGAATGGGGTCACAAGGTCATAGGGTATCTACGCATTTACTGGTTAGTCTGGCCATTGTATGGTATTTTTATATGATATAATACATAGCAAAGCCTCATATATTCCTACTTATATAAAAATATAACGTGCCATTCAGTTGCCTGAATGTGTAGGTTTCATAACTATGTTTTCCCTTACCGTAAGAGCATTGGTTGGCATTCAACTAATGTACATAATTCAGAAAAGAGTCATTTGTACAAGGCCGCTGTGGGATTCGTCCCGGTACCTCTTACTTGCGAGTGGGATACCCTAACCATTCGGTCACGGACGCTCCTAAACTTTAAACACATATTCGTAATGTTTAATATCTTCTACTATGCTTTTTCATGTTCAAATATTATTTTGCGCCTTCTACAGGCGGTGACGCATGGCTCTCGACAGTCGTCGTCTAAGCCACTGTATTTCAAACTTTAAACAGATACACTTAACGTTTAATCTCATTTCCCCCTCAGGCGGTGGCCCGTCACTGTGACAGTCGTTGTCTGTGCCATCCCAATCCAAACTTTAAACACCTACACATAACGTTTAATCTCATTTCCCCCTCAGGCGGTGGCCCGTCACTGTGACAGTCGTTGTCTGTGCCATCCCAATCCAAACTTTAAACACCTACACATAACGTTTAATCTCCTCTCCCCAACAGGCGGTGACCCGTCGCTCGCGACAGTCGTCGTATGCGCCATCCTATTTCAAACTTTAAATAGCTACACATAACATTTAATCTCCTCTCCACAAGCGGTGACCCGTCGCTAGCGACAGTCGTCATCTGTGTCATACCAATTCATACTTTAAACACCTATACATAACGTTCAATCTCCTCCACAGGCGGTGACCCGTCGCTCGCGACAGTCGTCGGCAGAACAGCGGTCGCGGTCGTTCCGCGGCGCGCCGGCGTCGCCGCACGACGACGCCGACGCGGAAGACGTGTTCTTCGCGCCACCCGCCGTCGTCACCCGCGACGACGGCGGCGGCGGCGGCGACGTCGTCGATGGGAAGGGGTGAGTGTATATATTACCAATAATTGATTTTTTTATGTAATTTTTGACAAGCAATAAACATTACTTAATATTTCGCTTGCCGGGTCTATCTTTCTGTATTTAACCAATAACTACTCCTAAACCACGCAATGGATTTTGAAGCGATTTTCACTGTAACTTAGGTCGTTTCTTCCGAAAGGTTTACATGTATCATCTTCATCATATATTTAAGAGTATGACTCTTGTCGGTGGAGCAATCGCCACTCTTCTCTCATATCTCGGCGCTCACTTTTTCCTTTACGCCCCTCCAATATTCATTCTCTTCCTCTCTTTCCTTCGACTTTGCCTATTATTACCACTCTTAAAAAGTTGTCATGTCTTATTACATGTTGTAGCATTTTCCCCCTGTATAGTACATGTTTAAAATAATGGATAAAACCAGAGAATATAAGTGCGAAGCCGGGGCGGCTCGCTAGGATCAATTTACAGCTATGTCTGTTAGTAAATCTTGCTATAATATTAAAGCAAATTCAACGTGAATAGACTAACTTAATCTGGAGCCCTACTCGACTTACCACCAAGCCAATATTGGGCATAGGTCTCGAATACAAAATACTGTTTCATAGAATTTTCCATTGTTACCTTACGTTATTGAGCTGATTCCACGAAGTTCGTGTGCGACTGAATTTTCGTTGAACAATACCTATAACACAAGAGTATTGTAGACCGTATAATGACGCGTGATGTTTATTGTCGACTGAAAAGTAGCTAAAAGCACGAGGGAGCTATCAATTTTAATTTAGGGCTTTTCGGAGAGCGCAAAGTAAAAATGCTTTTCTGCCTCGCTCAGTTCGATGCCGGGAATTATCAGCCCCTCATTTTTCTGAGAAACCTCCCTAAAAGTCTGGAACAAATTGAAATTGGAATTTTCTTTTCAGAGAGTCATTGTGTGGAGAATGTAATACCTACGCATGGGAAAATGTACAGCATGTGTGGGCGTATCGAACAGTGCTTCTTTTAGATTTAGATCCATTACGTTTTAAAAGGCTAGACGTAACATTTTGTTGTAAGTTGTTATTTTGAAATTGAAGTGTACAAGTTACTTTAATAAATTTCTCTTTCGTAAAGGGATTGACGTGACGACGCAGGGATGATTATTCCCGAGCACAATATAGTGACTTGTAACAGTTTTGGTACATTGAAAGTTATTTGTAGGAGAGTCAAGACCAATAGTGGTTATAATTATAGTTTATTCATCCTTTGAAAATAATATACATTGCGTTGGACAATAATATAATATCACATAAAATTAAATGTAATATACCAAAATGAAATCTGAAGTTAAAAGCTAAATAATAATGATTAATTAATGTGAAATATACATCATGGTCAATTCGTTGTGTAACGTCGTGGACGAGGGAGTAGTTTCACAATTTCGGAGGTCACGTTATAATCAGTTTCAAAATGTAGTATCTATGAAGAGGTGCGCTGTTGTCCCTAGCCTAGCTATAACTAAGTAATTGTTTGTAATTCCGCTGATAACCACGGGACTTCAAACTTCTTCAGACTTCAAACAGTCTGTGTTGTATGAACGCTTCGACGACCCTCGAGCAAAATAGAAATCTACAGACAGAGTCACTGTCCTAATTGGCAACGGTCGAGCGACCATAGTCGTACGACGGACGTCGCTCGACCAATAGGAGACCTCAAAACCGCCCGACGCACGATCATGGTCGCCCGACCGTTGTAAATAAATGATTCTAATTCTAATTCCAATTAGGACAGCGCCAGATACACAGACACACACGACAATTACGCCCCTCTTTTTTCGTTGGGGGTTTTAAATTACTTTCGAAGTTCTGACCATACCCTCATTTCCATTGCAGCGGAAGATCCCCTTTGGGCTCCAGCAGTGTGGAGTATCGGCGGCCCGAGCGCAGCGTGTCGTGGGGCGCCGGCGCGGGCGGCGCGCGCATCCACACGCCGATGCTGGAGCCCCTGGCTGACAACTCCAACCGGAGGCAGTTCGGCATGGGCGTCGTGGGGCGGTACTTCAGGTAATAACTATCATCAATAACGTCCATAGGCTACGGTGTCTGCTTACCAGCAGGCAAGGTGTAAGCTTGTTTGACATCTTAGTGGTAAAAAAAAATTACCGTCACGGGGTACCGAGACCGTTCCGAGCGAAAGATCTTGGTCAACCTAGCTTCGCCAACGGTATTAGAAGGCACATCGAGTGGTGAACTCATTGAATTGCTCAAAGTACGTACGTGCTGGGTGGAGATTTTTGCTTAGATATTTTTACAGTCATACCGCTGTTTTTCGGGTAGAATCCAACTGTCTTTGAACGTTAACTAGGTAACTTAATTGCGCTTAATTGCATTAACATACTCAGAAAAGGCGTCAAAACTCTCAAATTCAAATAAAAAGTTTAATATCCAGTCAACTAATATCAATCGTCATGTCGCTAGTTCCTATCGTCAAACATCTATCCACATTCGATATTCTATTCTATTCCAGTACCTATCTATCTCCCAAAAAACTTAATAAATCTACGCTGCAGAGTCACTGGACCCCCAGCATTCTTAAATGTATGGCAGTGGGATCAGGGGGTCCAAAAAAGCCACGTTAGTGTTTCATGTTATGATTCATATTATTCGTGACAAACTGATCTGCTGCGTCGTTGTTGTTAACATTGACATGCCAATTAAAAATGGCGTCACTTAGTTCCAGTTTTAACCACCGGATCAGATTAGTTCGTGGCACACTAATATTTGCCGTGTGGTGTCCGGCAGAGTAGAATAGCACCAACCCCTTACATTCATGGGTGTCGTACAAGGCGACTAATGTTTTCGAGGCAAAAGATCAAGAGTCTCCGTAGTCTGGAAAATGGGCAGCAGCTTTTTCCATTATTATATTTAAACACTGCGATCTCCAACCCGCCTGCCAAGCGTGGAGATTATGGCAATAACCTCCCCTTTTGTGGGAGAGGCCCTAAGTCCCGCAGTGGACTGTTACGGGCTGTAATGATGATGATGATGATGACACTAATATTAATCACAGTATGCAACGCTTATATGGCCTTTTTAGACCCCCTGGCCGATTAACTGCCATACATTTAATATATGCTAGGGGTGTCCATTCACTCTGCAGCCAACTCTACCTCCGACTAAGACATCATTAGAGACTCTAGATACATGACAGCCCAGTTATTCGTGGTCGAGTACGACAAGGTAATTATTTCAAGAACACCGACCCCACTGGGGTGTTTCCGTACCGTGGTAACGTGATAATGGCCGTGAGGAAATGCCGGTTGGACCACTGAATATGACGTTTGGGATTATTTACGATACGACTCGTTATTTGCCGATTTGGCCCCTTTATCCAATAGGCGGTATGTAATAGATGGGGATGCTGTTATGGGGCCAGGAATAGGCTACGAGGTATATACGGGGTTACCGGAACATTGAAGTAAAAAAAAAGAATAGTCTCTCGTGTCGTGGAGTATCCGAATCACCCCCATGTATGACTCGCGACTTTTCATTGTTTTCGAGTAATGAATTTTTTTCGGAATTTTTGAGAATCTTCTAATTTAATAAAAAAAGTAGAAAATTTGTAGATATTTTTTTATTGCAACTCAATCTTAACGAGTTGTACTTTTATGCACAAAATATTTAGCTTCGCAACTTTGATGAAAGTTATGAAAATCTTGTCCAAAGTGAACAATTTATGTTCGGTGAATTTTGTCATATTGTTCAATCTAAAAAAGGAAACAGGAAGATGACACTTTCGTGGTTACTCACTACTTGGCATAGCGGGGTGTCCGTTTCAAATTGGGGCCGCCCGTTTGGGGAACCTCAAATAATAGATACTATTTTAAAGAGTATTGTATTCCTGCCGCTGAGTATCGTCTCCAGTGCTCTATAGAGTGGGGATTTAGGGTACCGTGGCGTTTGCAATGTTATAAAGGTGGCCAACGCATTTTAGGATACAACCTAGGCGCGGAAACAATGTAGCTTCCAATGCCAAATAAGTGAAAAAAAAAAGTTTGTTACCTTGAGTATTTGAAATAATATTTATCTACATATTTGTAACTCTAAATAAGTTGTACCTATACCTAAGGACGCAGTTACTACGTAGCATACCTTGGTTTTTTTCTAATCGCCATCTTCATTTCTGAAGGTCGTATCTAGTCTGAGATGTTGCTCACTCGCTGTGCCTACCTAGTACCTACCTAGTACCTACCTAATACATTGGCTAGTACACAGCAAAGAAAAAAAGAAATTGCTGTCGACAAAAATTAAAGTGGTATCTTCGTCGCTTGGCTTACTTCGCTTTTACTAATAATACACAGTGGATCGATAAGGCGTGTCAACGGCCTCCTGCCTCTGGAAATTTCAAGGTACGGGAATATTATGTATACCTTCGTTGGTATGATAATCTCTCCCAAGGTGGGTGTTACAAGGAACGCGAGGAAAATTATTAACGTAGGTTAAGACTTCAGAAAGAGGAAGTGTTACGCGAGAAATGAATTTTAAAGGGTGGTTTTATTTGGTGAATTAGAGCGTCGGTGGCCGAGTGGTTAAGGTATCCGACTTGTAAGCGAGAGGTACCGGGTTCGAGTCCCGTGACACTTTTCTGAGTTCTTGTATCTTAACCTACTTAATATGTGTTTTGAATGATAGTGATAATGTTTCCTTAAGAAATTCACTTAGCAATAATTACTTTAGAGGAATTTGCTACTAACATTGATTTTTTTGTAAACTGATCTTGCGATTTTGAACTTTCCGCCGTTTCTATTGAGAGAACTATGATTTTATACACTGCGATTGAACACTATACTCTGTTGCTATATATTTTTTATGTAAATTTGTAGAAAGTGATCACCACCGCCATATTATTCAATGCCAAACCAATTATTTCTCAAACGCCAACCTGACCCCTCACCATCTACATTCCAGGCGCTCCCTCCGGCGGTCGGTAACCCGACAGGAAGAGGTGGCCCGTCAGCTTGACGAGCTGACCGACTACCGACCCTACTTCACGTGGTGGGTCAGCACGGTCCAGACCCTGGTGCTGCTGCTGTCGCTGCTCTGCTACGGGTTCGGGCCCGTGGGCTTCGGGCGGCATACGCATTCAGGACAGGTGTTGGTGAAGAGCCTGAGTTTGCAACAGGTGGGTTTGGTTTTCAATATTCATAAGGGGATAATAGTAACGGTAAAAGCTGGGGCCTGAAGTGGCAAGAATAAAAGGAAAAGTATGAAAAGAGTTGTGGATATATGCGAGGCTAGGGAGTTGTGTCAGGACTGAGCAAAGTGCCGGTTCATAGACTCTGCCTGCCCCACCTGTGGGACACAGGCGTTAGCTATATGTATTTATGTATAAAGGTAGCGGCACACTGGGCTTACGTGATCCAATGCCACGTTACGCGACGTTGCATTAGAGCCTCACTATACTTACGCTACGGGACGCCATGTGACGAAATCTACGCGCGATACGCGTCAGATCCCGTGCGTACACGCAATCACGCATCAGCGACGTAACGTAAGATGTTTCTAAATTACGATTTTGCATACTTTACTATGAAAGCTGATGTCAAGTGATATGCGTCACATCACATACGTGGCATTATGTAAGCCCTGTTTGGCGCTACCTTCATTGTTCATTGTCGTTTCTTAGTGAATTATAATATTTAGTGAGCTTTTATCACGTTCACAATTTGGTGTTGTCAGGATATAATAAATTATTCGTGTCAGTTTTAAGGCAAATGTCGAAGGGGGAGCTTTGGATATGCATGGATGTTACTATGTTACGACATGTGCTCCTTGACATAGAGATATTTTGAGCATAGTTTAAAAGCACCAAAGATTTTGGACATAGAGCATAGATGCAGCCTCACAGCTGAGATCACAATCTATATTTTGATCCCTTTTATTATAATCCATATAACGTGTCTAAAAGAGACTCATCATCCTAGTGCTTATCCTGACGTCTGCCAGGACAAAAGAGACAGCTGTAGGTTGTGAAATACTTCTCCAAAACCACTGCTATTGTCAAATTTGGTGGCCTTGGTGACCATATGGTAACCAAATAAAAATGTCACCTAATGTTCTCTAGTCTAGCCTAATGTAGACAAAATGGTGTACATTCTAGTCTATACTCTCCGTCCTAAATCTTTGAGAAACACTGACTTGAATATACCTAGACCCTCGATCACAATAGATCAGTAATGGTCGCAGTGATACTGAGAAAGCCTCGGAAAGCCCACTTTCGAAATAAATAAAAATACCTAGACCGTAGCTAGACCTCATATAAAACCCTGTAAATTTTTATCATATCTCCTAACCTTATTTCAAACTGATTCACGTCTCCGGGGCGAAATTCGTAGATAATTGTTAAACTCACATTACACCATATTTCCATAAACCCAACAGTGATATTATGACAGAACTTCCAAACTCTTAATGTTTGTTTTTACAACTTTATCTTCTGGAGCGGAATGGGATCTGTAAAGAGGGCAATTGTCGTTTCTTGGCAAGAAATAAGTCACAAATAGGTTATAGACGCGTACAATGGTATAATTTACCATTATTCATAGTCCGTTATGATGTTTTTTTGTGTCACGAAGGTGACAAATAAGCTTAAGCATGCCTGATGGTAAGCAGTTACTGCAGCCTATGGACGTTGGCAATATCAGGGGAATCACTCCCGTAAATATCAGGGGTGTAACTAACCTAACCTACTTATTTATTAGTATGGCATTACAAGTCGTATAACTAGATTATCGAAACATCATAAAGTAATTTTCTCCCTCAACCTACTGTTCTTCGTATACAATATGCTCCTGAATAAATCGGTCATTGCGGGCAGACTTCTTTCCTCACGATTTACATTTAAATCTGTTAATTGCCTTCCTGATACACTCGTGGCAAGGATAAGGATGATGATTTCCTGGTTGACTTGAATTAGAACCACTCAGCTCGTCAATGAGGGTGTTTAAGGTTTGACGTGTGTATCTCTAGACCTGTGTATCTGTCTGTAGCATCTTCTTGAACGAATGGACCGATTTCGATATGGTTGTTCTTAATTAAAGAGCGTCGGTGGCCGAGCGGTTACAGTATCCGACTCGTAAGCCAGTGGTCCCGGGTTCGAATCCCGCTCCGGTCATGTACCAATGACTGTTTTCTGAGTTATGTACATTAGTTGAATACTAACCGATGCTCTTACGGTAAAGGAAAAACATCGTGATGAAACCTGCACATTCAGGCGACTGGATGTGTAACCATGATCCAATCTGGTCGGGTTCCCCTGGTAGCAGGGTCATGGTGGTTAGATGGCAATCGCTCCACTGTAATTACCTGACCTGCCAAATCCTGGATCATGGTCAAGGCGAACCCCGGGCCCTCGTTCTTGAGAGCACAACCGGGACATTAACGCCAAGATGATGATGATGAACGGTTATAGTACTCCTTAAGTATGTCCTTATTGCAAAGCCACATCAACCGAGATGGTTACTAACTTGTTTTATAAAAATGGGTCGGGGTTTTTTTTTTATAACATTCTTTAGGCAAACAGGCAAGCGGGTCACCTGATCGAAAGTGGTCACCACTGCCTATAGACATTAGCAACACTAAGAGTATCGCCAATGCGTTGGCCATCGTTTGCCATTTGCCACCAGTTTGCGTTGTTGTTGTTAATTTGTCCACGATTATAATCCGCCGTGGGCTGGGTACTCATCCCCATTACGTGGACCCTCTAGTGGTGTCCACGCGAAGATTCGAAAGAACGTTTCTCGCTCGTACGATTCGGATGTGGAATGAGCTCCCAGCAACGGTGTTTCCTTTGGTCTATGACATGGGATCGTTCAAGAGGTATATTAGAGGTCTCCTTAGAGGCGGGCAACGCATTGGTAGCACCCCTGGTGATGCTGATGTCCATAGGCGGCGGTGACCACTTTCCATCAGGTGGCCCGCATGCCTGTTTGTCTGCCGGATAACATAAAAAAAAAATAATAATAATCCCCTCTTCTTTCATCGGCGGTTAAAAATAGACCGATTCCACTGCACTTATTGCTTCCGCGTCATCCTATCAAACCCTGTCTCCATCCCTCAAATTTTCTTTGTCCCCATCCCCGGTAACTGTGCCTTAATGACATAAAGCTTTTAGACAAAACACGTTCACCCAGATTTAGGAACTGTGAGCCGCTTGGCAGACAATGTACAATATTTACACTGGGGATTTATTAGTCCCCTTCTTAGTAGGTCCCCTTTGTCATACTCGGTTCTGGCGGCGCTGGTTCTTTCCACTATTGTTTGGGACACTCATTGTGGCTTTATTGCCGCTGGGATGCTGGATTAGTCTGGCTTCGATCGGGTGACCGAGTTTCGGTTGTGGTTTAGGGGTGGTTGGAGGACATTTGGAGGTGGACTCATGAGGTGCCGCTTATATTTATATATTTCACGATATAATATGTATCTATAAATTATTAATATATTTATTGTATGTATTTATAAATTATTAGTATATTTCTGACTGTGCGGTGTTTCCGGGTAGGAAATGGGCCCACTGAAAACCAGCGTTGTGGTTCGCGTCAAGCGGCCACAACATTATGCTGAGGGGGTCCAGTTGCACTGGAAGCCGCGACACGGAGATTAAACAATGCCACTGGGAATAGATACTCGTACAGTTATTATTGTTATTCCTTTTTATTTTTTATTTGTATTTTCAAATATTATTTGTATTTTATGTTGTACCTAATTATCGTGTCGTGGTGTCTACTGTAATAAATGTTTTCTTTCTTTCTTTCTTTCATTTTGGATGGCACTTAAGCCATTAAATCAATGATTAATGCCAATGGCATGCAAGATTGATTTCGAATCTATTAAAGTAATAATAAAAAACGTTTGTTTGTCTCACTCGCAACTGAAACGACTGGGTGTTGGTGTGAGGGAGCGAGGGTGTTTTTTAAAGACGTTGGTCGTCGAATGAGAGATAGAAGTGGTGACCCCCGCTTTGGGTCATTCCTGTTGCAGAGGCTGTCCATAGCCAGCAGCACCATGTCCATGGCAACGATGCTAGTGTTATGGGCACCATTGACTGGGAATGGTCAACGAGTGGGTTATATATCTAGTTTAAGTTTTATGACGAAGTTGTCTAGTTGAAGTATACAAGTCATAGACGTGCAAAAAAAAATACCCCTTTTCATGTATCATTTATCATTAGCATTATTTATCAGCGGTGAAAACTCCTTATTAAATCCTTCAAAAACGCCATGCTACACTCTCCCATGGAGTACTTATAGGTTAAAGAAGAATTGACACTCAGCGCATAATATATAATATTACATCATCATATCATCGCGTGTCAATAACATTCGTTACAGGTCCAGTAATTTTTACATATTACACAACATTTTTACATAACAAACTTACGTTACATTTTCCAGGTTGAATGGGAGGAGCCAGCTTCCTTCTGGCTGGGTCCGCGGGCGGCAGACCTCATACATCTGGGGGCCAAATTCGCACCATGCATGAGGAGGGACGCACGAATAGCGAGGGCGATAGCTGCCTCCGCTAGGAGAGAAAGGGACACAGCATGCTGCATACGAAACGATGATTCGGGATGCGTGCAGTCTTCAAAGGCTGACTGTTCGGTATGTGTTACTTGTCTCTGAACGTTACTAGACGAGTTTTTCAAGCCCAAGAACCAGTACAGAAGTAGGTACGCGTTTTGTCCCAAAGGCAATTCTGGGTTCTGCACTAATGAGTTACCTTCTGTTAATTTGTATTTATTATTTTGTGTACAATAAAGAATAAAGAAGAAGAAGAAGAATGACAGATAGCTTTTTTATCTACACTCATAGCTTAATGTTCCAATTACGTAGGTTTATTAGGTAGATTTTTGAAAACAGTCTTTTAAGGATGAAGTTTATTCCCAACAATCTACAAAATTTACGAACAAACATTTTATGATACAGCATTTCCCATATATATACATAAAAATATCTATATACATATCTATACGTTAAAAATCCAAAAAAAATATTCAAAATTGCATAAACATTTGGGATAAATAATATAGACATCGTGTACGTGTCAAAATCTACAAACTTGGCTTTGAGATCACTGTGTTAAAAATGCTGAACAGAAAATACTGCTGATCATTTTCTGGTTTAAGAAGGTAGTAACTGGTCTACCTCTATGGTCTTCTCTAGGAGCCTTGTACAGTCAGCTCCAGAGTAAACTGTGTGGGAGTATGCTGTGTGGGATTATTCTGTCTGCAGCTAGATAATAACTTCAAGATGTTGACTTGAAGTTGCACTACTGTACGATAAGGTTCCATCGTATTCTGAGTGACATAGGTTCTATTACAG
Organism: Blastobasis adustella; assembly: GCA_907269095.1. Taxonomy (NCBI): domain Eukaryota; kingdom Metazoa; phylum Arthropoda; class Insecta; order Lepidoptera; family Blastobasidae; genus Blastobasis; species Blastobasis adustella. The sequence goes on from OU026120.1 coordinate 1,826,809, forward strand.
CTAACCATAAACATAACATACCGTTATTTCTGTCCATGCTCACGAAACAGATAAGAGGATTAGTAGCTAAAGTAAGTATATCTTAAATGCCTTTTTATGCTAAACAGACTTATGCTCGTTATTTTATCAGCGCAATTCCTCTCTCATTTGAAATGTCCAAAAATTCTGTCTTATAAAATATAAAAATAGGAATAGGATAGGATTTTTAAACAAGTTGGCCCGGCGCGACTTCGTTCGCGTGTTTCCCTTACCCCTACCCTACACTACTCAACTCTACCCTACTCTACCTCTACTCCTAGCCCAACCCTACCCCGAACCCTCCTTACTCTACACCCACCCCTACCCTATACTACCCTACCATCATCATCATCATCTTGGCGTTAATATCCCGGTTGTGCTCTCGTGCATGAGGGCCCGGGGTCCGCCTTGACCATGATCCAGGATTTGGCAGGTCAAGTAATTACCTATAATACCCTACCATACCCTATCCTAAACCTACCCTACACTTGCCCTACTAAGTAATACTTGTAAGGATGAATTGTTTACTCCTACAAGCAAAACTACTGATCGGATCTTTTGAAATTTTGCAGTGCTGTAGGTAGCTTACATCCCAAAATAATACATTAGCTACGTAGTTAATAGTTCGTATATTGATTGCACTCTTGATGTAACGCCATTGTATGATAGAAATAAACCCTTTTTTACACAAGTTTCACTATAATTAAAATAATTTATTGAGACTGGTTTCGAATGAACCATCAGGCAATCAGATTTGCGAATAGTCTGATGATGTTTCCATTCAAACAGTTGAACTTGAGTAAAAAAGTGTTTTAATTCTAACATACATTAGCTACGACTTATTCTTAATTTAAATATAGGTACTACACAAGGTGTTTTAAATATTAGGTCATATTATAAGTAATGGATAGTTACGTTTCGAACGCTCCATAAATACCCTGTACACGGAACTTGATTTTAGGCTAGTGACAATATCTTTGCAAATAGCTACGACAATGATGAAATTAATTGCCTATCGTCTATTTCCAGAATACAATATCAACGTGGAAGAAATGGTCTTCAGGAGAATCGGGGCCTGGTGGCCGGATATCAGGGTCGGTGTGTGGATTGGATCCCAAGTGAGTATAATACAGGCAAGAGACTGCCTCGAAAAAGAGGTCCAGATATATCAGCCTGTACGACCAATAGCGTAAATAGATGTATAGGTTAAATTAGAAGTTTCGTTTCACTTAGATAGGTAGTAAAAGTTGTAGAAAATAGAAATCATTTTGTTGATGCTTATTTAAGCTGCTGTCCATATATTTTTGCCGGTCTTCTATTTACGGCATTTTCAATCGGCACGTTTAAAGCTAGTGACCATACAAACGTAGTTTGAGTTAAAGTGGAATGTATTGCTCATAGAATAAGGTTCATTTTCGTATCACTTATACACTTTCCAAGAGTTGCGTGCTACAAAAAATAACATTTTCTGTGAACAAAACCTACATTCCATTCCATTGCGTTCACGCTTTTTGCTCCTGAAGTTAGACGACTAAATTTAGTTAAGTTTAGTTACCCTTTTATTTTCCGCCGACATCAGTACTAATCCAGCTCACCTCATCCCCAGATTCTGCGAAGCGCCTCGCTCCATAGCACCCCACGAGTGGCCGGACGACATAACAAAATGGCCGATCTGCCGAAAGTCTGTCTTGGACGGGTCAGCGGCTGCTGGGAGAGCGGGTCATGCTGCTGAGCATATGGCCTGCGAGGTCATAGGCCACCCCTGCTGCATAGGAGTCCATGGCCAATGCGTGATCATGACGAGGGAGCACTGCGACTTCGTGAAAGGCTACTTCCATGAGGAGGCGTCGTTGTGTTCGCAGGTGTGTGATATTTATAGTAATAATAATAATGAGTAAGTAATAGGTATAAGTATTACGTCTGTGGAAACTCTAAAGAGCAACTATAGTTCCTTCTACCACCGATTAAATATCCAAACAGCTGCATCAATCTTTAGAGAGTATAGCCTTGCCCAAATTAACATCTTCTTTGCTACAAAAAGCTGCCATTTTAAATACTAAGTTGTAGAAATGTTAGAACGTTCTTACAAAATTCAAATCCTTAATATTACAACGTCATATGCCATTCATTTGACCTTGGCCCATAGGTGTCATTATATAAACAGTACCATGTACTGAGAGGGATTTACCCCAAAAAAAACATAATAAAAATATTCTATTGTCAAGGGGTAAAATTGTCTCCCTAGACTATTCAACCAGTCTAAGGGTCCCCAGCCGAAGATCTTGGTAAACGTTTTTAATTCATATTATTTAAAGGGTCAGGCTTGCAACAGCGTCATTCTTTATTTTTAAACAATTCAGAACCTAAATGTTTACCCTTTTCCCGTATCGATCAACTGAACTGAGTTCATATAAACTTGTCGTAGTCAAGGTGATTCCAATTTACATTCTTGATTTATTATAATACATTGTCAGATGTTGTCTATGCGAGAAAATAACACAGGGCTTACAATTGAATGTGCTTGTTTTCTGTGAGTACTTAGTTTGTTTTGAATATTTTCCTACCTTTGTGTAACCAAGTGTTATTTCTTGTGATTCTATAGTTTTTCATAATAAAGATTGCATACTCGTATTTAATTGTGCAATTTTTTGTTTTCATTACTGTTATAACTGAACAAATGACTGTCTTGTCGAGACTATTTTGTTTCCGTTTTTCTTATGACTGGTGTTTTTTTTTCCACGGAAATACTTCGATCAGCCATAGCGGGAATAAGTAGGAAATTACGTGCGTCAGTTTTGTTTACTTTTTTATGTATGGATTTATTATCTGTAGGTCTTTTGTTAGGTGTCGAGCGTTTGAATTTACATAAATTTCTTGGAAATAGCCAATCCGATTACGACGAAATATTGTAGGCGAAATATTGACAACATTAAGCTAACTGAGGCGTACCATTTCATTTCGACAACTGTCCCCCTTTGATCTGGTTACGGTAGCAAAACTGGCGACAAATGGAAAGAGGTATTTTCAAAGGCGCATAAAAACATGAATAAATATTTTTTATTCAATTTCAGGGATTTACTGGTATGTAAACATACTCTATTTTCGAAAACATGTACATTTTTTTTTACATGTTATGTTTTACAATTAAAAATATTTGAGCAAATGTGTAATTTTCAAAAACACCGCCAATTTCATCGGTTAGGACTCAATATTAGTCTCTGAAGCTTAACCCTTTCACCTGCACTTTCCAGGTCTCCTGCCTCGACGACGTCTGCGGGATGCTGCCTTTCATGCGTCGAAGACGTCCCGACCAGCTCTACAGGGCCTGGACATCTCTCTTCGTCCACGCTGGTCTGCTGCACTTGGCTGCAACCTTGGCGTTGCAGTGGCTCTTCATGAGGGACCTGGAGAAGATGGCGGGGCCTGTGCGGATAGCTGTCATCTATCTGGGCAGCGGCGTCGCTGGAAATATGGCTTCGGCCATCTTCGAGCCTTACAGGGCGGAGGTGATTGTCTTGTTATTCTTTTATGGGCAACGAAGTGGTAACACCCCTATTGTTACTGAAGGAGACTCCACGTATTGGCTCAAACTTTTGGCTAAACATTCATTTATTTATTCATTTAAAACTTCATGCACTGTTATGTACAAAGGCGGACACTTACCGATACTTTGATCGACCCTCTATATTCTTGCCTAGTAGGGATCACAAATACATCAAATTTTTTTGAGATTCTATTGCCTAGCACAGTTGTCTATTTATTATTTTACATTTTTAACTATTTGGACCTAGGACCAATAGATTTGGACTATTATTCTACATTGTACAAGATTTCTCGGGCTTCTCATAGCTAGTGATGGGCGTCTTGTCTATAGCAAAGAGACTTCAAGAATATAGGCCGATATTCCCTCTACATTCACGCATTGACCAAGTCTCGTGAAGTTTTGACTATCTTGTGGAGCGTCCTTAATATAGCGGTGACCACTTTCCATCGGGTAGCCCACTTACATGTTTGTCTGCCGATTAAGACGAAAAAGGGGCACACTGATCCAGCGTCACACCGTCAGATCTGGCACAATTCTGAGTGTGTCCCTATTACACTTTTTTTTTTTTTTTTTTTTTTTTTTTTGTTATCCGGCAGACAAACAGGCATGCGGGCCACCTGATGGAAAGTGGTCACTGCCGCCTATGGACATCAGCATCACCAATGCTACCAATGCGTTGCCTGCCTCTAAGGAGACCTCTAATATACCTCTTGAACGATCCCATGTCATAGACCAAAGGAAACACCGTGGCTGGGTGTTCATTCCACATCCGAATCGTACGAGCGAGAAACGTTCTTTCGAATCTTCGCGTGGACACCACTAGAGGGTCCACGTAATGGGGATGAGTACCCAGCCCACGGCGGGTGGTGCGATGGCGGAATTGTGCACTTCTACCTTCTGCTACAAGTAAAGGGTTATTAGCTTATATACATAGTACAACAAAGTCGCTTCCCGCCGTCTGTCCCTATGTACCTTTTAAACTATGCAACGGATTTTAATGTGGTTTTCAACAATAGATAGAGTAATTCAAGGTTCAAATAGAATGGGTAACAAGCAAGAAAAAAAGGTAGATAGTTGTAAAGTAGAAGTCCACTAGTATAGTACAAACACAGAATCCTTACCACCTATTTTGTGATTTACCGTACAAGTAACGACAAACATGTTGGTCGGTACTTGGTTTTCTTGGCAGTTAATAGAGTATAATCATGACTGTGAGTAAAACCAGTGAGAATGGGATCTATTGCGTTGTTTTCCATGGATATGATTTTATCAAATAAATACAGACTTTTATCATTGAACTCTTAAAGATTCCTTATCACTTTGAATGATGCCTCTTGTGCATTTTTATCTATCCTTAGAAGATTCCGGCTAAATAATACATTGCTAATAATAATAAAATCTTGCAGATTATCCACAATATTGGGAACAACTACTTGAAAAAGATTACAGTAATGACAGTGGTGATATCATCTGAAGATACAGATTGTACTTTCATCGAATTACGATACCTACATAAAATTTTAAGATAAGAGTCAGATACGAAACTTCGTATTCTATCATCTCCTACTCATGGATTGGAAATAGGTAAAAAATTTGAAGCGAAAATTTTTAACAATGTCTAGGATTTTTCTTGGCTTTGTAAAGAGGTACCTATTTTTACCTCTCAGATGCCACAACGTCATGTCTCTTTTCTCTCTTTTCTTTCTTTTCTTTTCTTTCTCTCTTTCATAACGTCATGTCTCTTTCACGTCGAAGTGGAAAAAATAAAAACTACATAAATAGACGGTGGATGAATGTAAGCTCATCGACTTAGAGACTATCCTTTAGTTACCCGTTAAAGACAGATTTTATTCATTTATTTAACAAATGAGTTCATTAATGAAGAAGAAGAAGCATAACAAGTTAGACTTCTAATTTCGCTGAATGCCTCTAATTGCCAATTGAACCCGTACAGAAAGTATCTACCAAATTACAGGCCCACAAAATTATTACAGCAATTTTGTCAGCAAGCATTATTCTGAACATATTTTATTAGGTATTAGTTTTCAGCATTTGGGGGACAACGAAACTAAAATTCCCTTTGTCCCTCATTCGGGAGAGAGCATTTGGGGGACACAGGGAATGATCTAATCATAATATATTATCTGTGCATAAGGGTAGTTGAGCTATACAATAATCACCAGAGTTGTTCTTGAAACCTGAAATATTTCAAGAACTAGATACTTTTCAAGCTTCAAAGCTAGATAGCTGTTCTATGATTGCAATCGATGTCAAAATTTTAAAGCTTCTATTGCAATTCTTGTAATGGTTATAATGTAGCGTGGCTGAGATAACAATAATGTTCAGAATGAAGTGCTCTATCAATCTAATTACTTTTTACTTTTTGGTCGGCACTTTCAACATTTTTTGGTACTCATTCGCCTTCCTTTTTGCAGGTGGGCCCGGCTGGCTCTCACTTCGGCCTGCTGGCGTGCCTGATAGTGGAAGTGATGGGTGCCTGGCCCCTGCTGAGGCACCCGCGGCGGTCCCTTCTCAAGCTCTTGGGGCTCGCCGTGGCGCTCTTCCTCCTCGGCCTCCTGCCCTGGATCGACAACTTCGCCCACGTATTCGGATTCGTCTTCGGGTTCCTCCTCTCCTACGCTCTACTCCCGTTCATAACCTTCGGCCCGTACGAGCGTAGGCGAAAAATCGTGTTAGTCTGGGTGTGTCTAATCTCGGCGGCTGGTTTGCTGTGCGCGCTGGTGGCGCTGTTCTACGCGGCGCCTGCGTACGAGTGTGCCGCTTGCGCGTACTTCACTTGCCTGCCGTTCGCGCCAGACATGTGCGCATCGCAGGATGTGCGCGTACGGCAGATGGACGGGGTATGACGGCGCGCGGGCCGGGCGCCCCCGCCGCCGCTCCCCGCCGCCCCCGCGTGCCAGCGCCCCCGCGACGCCCCCGCGACGCCCGAGTGCCCTACGCCGTGCGTCCTAGTGCCCCCGCGTGCAGGCGTGGTACGCTACGCGTGCTAGCGCCCCCGTGCGTGTTACACTCGACGAGTCCCCGGTCCCCATCGACTGGTCCTTCGAGTCTAGTATGAATTGCATTTGTGATTAATTCGCTTCGGTCTATGAAGCGGTTGATCGGTGGAATAACATTCTGGGTATTGACAGTTTATTAAGGAGGACAGCGTTATTACTGGACAGAAACCTGCATCGATGAACGATGTTCAACCCAAATCTCATACTAGACTTGCGGAATCGAATTCGATCCGTAGATTAAGTAGTGTTTTGTTATCGGTAGCTAATTGTCGCTACAAAAACAATCGACAGTGTTTAAGTTTAATCGCCAACGTTGATATAATATGGAATGTTGTATTTGTTCCACGACAACATAGTTTCACAATCTCGCCAGTTCTATGTTGACGGCGTACGCTATGTTGTAAGAAACGAAAGAGTGTGTCATCGACTTAGAGACTTACGAATTACCATGTTGTAACATGTTGTATCATGTTGTAAAAAACTTTATTTCAACAGCCGAAGCCAATGTGGCGTCCCAAGAGGTCGTATTTCAATGTATTTGTGATATTAACCAGCCGCAACGGGCGGTCGCTACAAAATGAAAAAAAATTGTATATAGATGTAAATTATTACACAGGTAAGGGAAGAATTATGCGAACTGTACCTATCTACGTACGACCATACTATGCTGTCAACGTGCATATTACGTGAACAATTGCCATACCACAGGAACGATTGTACAAATTTCACATTACTTACTTACTTTATGAATTTGCGATGTCCTTTGATAATCATGTTGCAGTCACTACGTCTTGATTTAAAAAAGGTAGATTTTAATCCTAATATTTGGTGATACATTCACCACCACTGTCACTCACCACTAGGTGAGTTGGCAGTCAAATGCCAGGCAACACTAATTAAAAAAAAAAAAAATTTTTTCGGTGATGAACCCAAATTTTACCGGTGGCTGGACCTTCAAGCTTTACGGTCACTATTGATGAGACCATCCGGATGGTGGCCTACCTAATAAATTTCTGTCAAGCAATAATGCCTGTTTTGTTGTATTATAGGTTTAAATAAAATATTATATTGAATGTTAATTTGGTAATAAACGGTGACATGCAACCCTTAGTGTACCTATTTCCCATTTGCAACTTGTCGAATTTTGATAATTTATTTCATTGTAATCAAATTTATAAAATTGACATAACTTAAATTGCAACTTATCGGATAATAATAATTTATTTTTTTATCATTTAATAAATCTAATTGGCTCATTTTTCTATTTATAGTGACATAATAAAACAATTCGCCAAACAATTTAATTATCGATATTTCTACTTTAAACACTTATGTAAAGAATGTGGTATGAAGAGAGTTCCCGTAAACAGTGTCAAAATATACATAATTTAGTATATTACTAAATATGTAAATAGCATGTTATATAAACGAGTATATTTGATATTTTTCATCTATTATTTCACTGCATGTAACGAATCCAGTCTTATATCTAAGTATCACTTATATGAATTTTGATTTTGTCAATTTTTATAGTTATATGATGAAGTCTGCGTAGGTTATATGTTATTTTATAAAATATGCTAGTATTATAATTATAAACATTAATCGATAGCTATATATTTATTTTATTACAATGTGGAGGTGTCGAGAGGATCATTTGAGGAATCGCATGTTTGCAAGTTGTACATTATTTATTACGAATTTAATATTTAACTAGTCACTCTGTTTGATATAAGTATCCTTTTTTACAATAATAATTGTTTAATTGTGTATTTATTTAGTTTTTAGAGAGTGAAAATCTTATGACTTAAATAATACCAGCCCAAACATTATCAGAGATAACATCTTCCTATGTTTTAAGCTGTTTTAATTCATAGCAGCAGATTGAATAATTTGAGTCATTGATGCATGGCCTATCCTATGCCGCTAGCACGAGTGTGCTCTCGCGCACGATAAGCGAGAAAGGCGCGATATAGATACTGCTATCTCTTTCATCTTAGTATTGAGAGAAGGAAACAAATGCTCTCTCGCACCGCGAGCTGTGTCGAGGGAACACTTGTACTAGCCGTGCTACTAATATAAAAAATGCGAAACTATGAAAGAATGTTTGTTACTCCTTCACGCAAATACTACTGAACGGATTTTAAAGAAATTTCTCAGCAATATAGCTTATATCCCAGAACAGCACATAACCTATAATTTACCCGGAAATTCAATGCGATTCCCGCGTGAAGCGGTCTAGAACATTGTAACCGAATTTTACGCGGATGAAGTCGCGGGCAAAATTTAGTCTTTTATAACAAGCAGGTACTTACAATAACTTTAAAAATAATAACAATAAGTAGTATTTTAGTAGTATCTTACGCCCTTTTTGGTCTTCAACCAACCAGCCCACGCAAGAATAAAATATATTTTTAATATTAAATCTCCAATCATTCCTCTATTTATGACATGTTGTTGAGATAGACAATGCATCATTGACAAAATAACTGTGCATTGTACATTTCGGTCACCACCCACTTTCCGATATTTTGAAAAAAAATATCGATTTTGCGGCTTCTCATAAAACTTATGCCATTCGATAGCAAACTCTAATATCTATCGATCACTATGTTCTAATTTGTCCAAAACGGTATATCTTGCGAGATATCGCAAGTCAAAGATGTAAATTAACTACCGACACATGGGGAACAAACACCCCCTACTAATTCTACTCATAGTCAAATATCTTTTAAACTACTAAGCCGATTTCGATTTCATAAGGCTAGGAATAATTTCGATTAAAAGACCTTTCAAATACAGAAAAGGGCATTGAAATTGGTTCATCCGTTCGGAATCTACAGATAGACGGATACACGCGTTAAACTTACAACAAAAATTAAACTAAAGTAAAGTGTTTTGTAAGATAATGTGTTCACCAACATACAAAATACTTTATTTCATAATAATATACCGACACGGGATGCCACTTGGCTCTCGAGACTGTTCAAGTAGTCTCCGGTCCCTAGCGGTAGACCTTGGTCAACCTCGCTTCGCCTTATACCATTGGCATTTCGCACACCTAAGAAGTGGCGAGCTCGTGGCGGTGCTATAGTTCGACTACTCTCAACGTACGAAACGGTTACCCATTCAGTTCCAGGATGCTATGGACGTTGCTTAACCTAAGTCATCGATCTGGCAAGCTTCTTTATTTTGTGGAATAAGATAATTAAGTTGCGTATATGTAGATACAGTTACTATATAGTTACTATAAATATAGATACAGTTTACTTCAGTTACTACGTAATTATACTTATGAAATCTCATTCATTCAAAGTGAACCTAAATGAGAATGGCAAATAATTAAATGATATTGTTTTAACTAGCCGGTCATAGAAATCGGTTAAGTAGTTTTGAAGATATTTGACTATGAGTAGACTTAGTAGGGGGTGTTTGTTCCCCCTGTGTCGATAGATAATTTACATCTTTGACTTGCGATATCTCGCAAGATATGCCGTTTTCGACATTTTTGAACATTTAGAGATTGATAGATATTAAAGTTTCCTATCGATTGGCATAAGTTTTATGAGTGGCCGTAAAATCGATATTAATCTAAATGGCGGAAAGTGGATGGTGGTTTTCTCTATAGTAAATGTTTAAGGCTCTTTACAATACACTGCAGTCTACTGATCTTTCTATTTGTTTCCAACTTTTAAATTACAAACCTTGTAAAGTCAAGAGCACATATTATACACAGTTCGCCTTTTCATATTTTGGATAACCTTATTATGTCTATCTGGGGTGTAAGTGTGAAGAAATTGCCAAGAGTGTCATCAGGGGGCTTACCATGACCTCTTATAGCAGCACCTATACTGCTTAGAACGAGACAGCTCTATACGTCTCACATAAGCTTGTCTCGTTCTAAGCAGGGCAGATCTGTTTCGGTCCTGCTATAACAGCTCATAATAAGCCCCCAGTGCACAAGACGTTCGCTAACAAATGTTAAATGTGACTTTTATGTTGATCTATTGTATTTAGTGCTTGCCATGCTATAAATTTCTATTTCTTACCTTTTAGTATAAAATAATATTTTACCTAAATTCTAAAGTTGACTGTAGAAGTCCATACTGTTTCGGGCTTCATGCCAACTGGAAAACTTAGTCGACCGCAATCTCATATGGCAGCAACTGACGATGTCGAAAATGACAGGCACAGTTATGCAACAAGTTAGCTGACCACTTCTTAATCCACATTGTCATGAGGATTATCAATCGAACAGGTGGCCAATTAATTAATTGAATGACTGTACCTGCCGTGAAAGTAAAAGACTTGCAGGCAAGGAAATCCATTCTTTAATTAGAAGGGTTGATTCAAAGAGATTTGCGCAGACAGCTGAAATATCTACTACCAATGGGTCACGACAATATCAGCCTGGTGCTCAAGTGGCTTAGCCTCTCAGTCAATATAGAGTTACGAAGTAAAATGATCAGTTGCCACAGTAGAAATGAGCCAGAAGATCCACGACTTGTCTTTGCTGTCCTACTCTGAATGTATGACGAGAAGATTACTTCACTATTAGTTACTATAGAAATGTATGTGCCATACCTACTTTTAAGGGCTTAATCATAGCAAAAAGACCAACACAAAAGCAATATCAAAACAAGTTATGTTAATAGAGATCTTTGTAAAGCAAAACGTTTTGTTATCTTGGAAAACTATTTAGGTACTTACCAAAATGTAAAGAGTTGTGCAATATGTTTTTAGATGTTATTTTATCACAGGTTCGCAAAGTTATTGGGTATAACCATAACCATATTTAAAACAAATTTACATTACCGATGTCAAGTCCCGAATCTCTGCAGCTTGGGCCAAATGGCGGGAACTCACGACAGTCATATGTGACCCTAAAATCCTTGTCAAGCTCAAAGGCATACCAACGAAATGAAAATGCTGCGCTGGATGTGCGGAGTTACACGGCTCGATCGAGTACGCAATGAATACATCCGTGGCAGTCTTGGCGTGAGGGATATCGCAGACAAGATCGAGGAGGCTCGCCTGCGCTGAGTTGGTCACATGTTGCGTAAGCTTTAGGGATAAGTGGGAAATGCCTAAACCTGCCGGCATCAGGAAAGAGGCCCAGTGAGCGACCCAAGAAGCGATGGATGGACATCGCTGAGTCAGATGCGAGAGCCAACGGCTTACGACGCGAGGATGCCGAAAACCGGACGAAGTGAGAAGAATGGGTAGGAAACTGGACCCTGGCAGAGGCCGGGATAAGCGCTAGGGACACACCTGTGGGACATAGGCGTGATTTTTAGGTAAGTAAATCTACACCAATAACTTTGAGAACTTCGTGAATGGTTCTAAATGAATATTGGTTGTGTTTTTCTTAATTTTGTAAGCTACTCTTGTTTGTAAATTGTGTGTTTTTGATTACTTGTGAGTTTACAAAACACCATCTGCTGTGTAAAGAGGGTTTGTGGTATTTACAAAATGTGATAACAATTTCTGCCGATACAGTGATAAAATAAATGTAAATGTTTGATGTAATATTTGTTTTATTATATTTGAAATAATTTGTAATCGAAACGAGGAAGTAATAGTAATGTATCACTGCCTTTGAACCGCTGGGTTCGACACAAACTATATGCCACAAACGCCTTCTATGCCGCAGACAAAACGGAACGCACGAAAACATTATTATGTTGAACGCACGAATTGTTATGTTGTAGGTAGGAATCATGAACCATGTTATGTTGTAAGCAAGAACCATGAACCATGTTATGTTGTATCAAGAACCGTGTTATGTTGTATCATTTTTGTCAGTGTGAGTTGCTGGCCGGCTTGGTTTACAAAAGAGATGATTTTCAAGAGATGTTATTTCAAAGTGGCCTTGCGGCCGTGAGCCGGTGGACTGTTCTCAGAATTTAAGACAAAAAACTTACATATTGTACATTGTGAAAATACAACTAATTATTAAACCTACCACTTAAGGAAATGGTAAAGTAATCTTATTGTAAACTAGAATTAATCGAACAAGAAACCTTATTATCATAATATCATTATGTTTCATTTTTCTCCTTTTAGGTACCCAACGGTAATACCCTTTTATCCCTTTAACCTTTATTAACCACACTGTGGTCACTATGCCGTTTTTAGAATGGCTCAATAAAAACACAATTAGAAACCCATAGCGGCCAGTGCGTTTCCTTCCTACTTTCCTACCCCCTCCTTTTTGAAAGAGGTATTTAATGTCTTAATCAAGAAGGAAATTTGGAGTTGAGTATGAGTTTGATACCGGGCATAGCATCAGGTATATCACTTTGGACTATGACTTAAGATCGTTCATGAGGTATAATATCTTTGAGGTGGACAACGCATTGGTAGCGCCTCTGGTGTTGTTGGTGGTAAGTGATAATGCGGCCGAGGATGGAGCTTGCCTGTCTACGAACAGCCTATTTACTCCATGCCTGTCTATGAACAGTCTAGATTATAATAATCAGCGACCTATATACCAACCAGATGTGTGGTCGATCTATAGCTCTGTCTAAAAAGTAAGCCGATTTATGAATTATAAGATTGATTGAAATCAACAAATAAACAACCTGATTTTCAATAATGAAGACGTGCATCTTTTAGCTTCTATCTTGTTGTTTAAGGTCTTTATTATTCAACTTGCTTACTAATAAATTCCCAAGTCGCTCTACTTTTTAGGCAGAGTCTGATGACATATCAATGAATTAGCTTATGCGCTTATTACTTTTGGCAAAATTCAGTCAATAACGCCGTCGTCTGATAAACATTGTTTGATTCATAATTTTTATCTTGAGTGATATTTTTTCGAAGTGCCACATGTCGGTGAAGAAAAAAGCTTCATTTCGATTCTTTTTTATCCGGTGCACTCTTACTATCTGTAAGAAGTAATAAGGAAAAAGATAAATTGGTATCTGATCGTAATGATGCATTACAATATCCCTGTTGGCATGTGGTTCCCGGTATAACAGAATGTATTACTAATGCGCATATTACATTTGGCTAAAGTCAGCCGTCTAAATTCATAAGCAAAAAGCGTGAGCGCAAATCAAACTGGAATGTATTAATAATAATTCTGCTATACCAGTCACCACAAGGATATTATGCATCTAACTGCATCATTATGATCAGATACCTACCATATTAACTTTTTTACTTATTACTTCCTACTTACGGTTACTTATTACTTACGGTGAGGGAAAACATCGTGATGAAACCTGAACATTCAGGCGACTGGATGTGTAACCATGATTCAATCTGGTCAGGTTCCTCTGGTAGCAGGGTCAGGGAGGTCAGAGGCAGACGCTCCACTGTAATTACCTGGATCATGGTCAAGGCGGACCTCGGGCCCTCGTCTTCGAGAGCAAAAACCAGGACATTAACGCTAAGATGATTATTTTATTATACTTCCTACAGATAGTAAAAGCGCGCCGTGTCAAAAGGATACATACAAGGCTAATGAAGAGTAACCGTGGTCCAATCTGCTCAGGTTCACAAGACTGCGAACAGGGTCACGGTGGTCAGATGGATCTCGCTCTACGTACCTGATCATATTCATATTCATTCATTTTAGTACAATCTTACACCGTAATTGTATACACAAGACGCAAATGTGACCATTAATTAACAAAACAATTGTAGTCAGATATTAAGTTTTTGTATCGAAGTGTATGTGACACATGGCAAAAACTCTTGTCCTGCCACTGAAGGTAGTGATCTTACTCGACACCGACAAAGCGAGCAGAGTTAACGCTAGGAATTTGGACACCCTCCACCTGCACATACTCAGTCGGGCCGGAACCACGCTTCAAAGAAAACTCCATGAGGTTGGTCTTGGCAATATTTAATTGCATACCATTTGCACGCGACCACGCCGCGACCGAATATAACCGATTGGGAATTGCGGCTAAGTTCCTGATCATCATGAGAGTGTTGCGCAGATGTCATTGGTATATAAGAGAAAACATTTTGTAAAAAAAACAAAAGACGATTGAAAAAGTAGGTTTATTGTGATTCGTGTCGCTTTTCAAAAGGCGTGATGCAAAAATTTTTCTTATTTTATGAGTCATACATTCCACTTTTATTTGCTTTCACACTTTTTGCTTCTGAATTCAGCCAAATGTAATAAGCGTACAGCGACAGATGATTTTGCGTAAAAATCAAATAATAATAATAATGCCAGAATGACGTCAACAGATAAATCTATAGATAATCTAGACAGCATCTTGAGAGGTACAAACTAGCGGTTTTGATCTGGTTCTAGATATCTTATCACTGGATTACGTGTAACCCGTTATCGATTGACATAAGTAAGGTAAACAACCAAATTGGGGGAATACGCAAATTCATTTCAATGTCAAAACGGTCATACAGAGGCGTCGGCCTAATAGCTAGCGAGCCCGACTCGTTACGAGAGGTACCGAGTACGATTCCCAGCGCCGCCATGTTCTAATGACTCTTTCTTATACTGTAACATCGGTTAGGAGTTTCAAATGCCTTCCCCATATTTAACTATACTTCTGCGTTTATAATCATCTTGGCGTTAATGTCCTGAATGTGCTCTCGCATACGAGGACCCGTGGTCAGCCTTACTTCTGCGTTAAATATATACAATAATAAAATAAAATTCATTTATTTCAGACATAGTAGTCCATGTTTTACATCATACATAGAGTTAAGATGACAGATTAAAAATATTATTACTGCAATGTCAAATAATTAAATTTCCAGTTCACAAAGTTAAAATTTCTAATTAAAGTGTCAATGTTTACAATATAATGTCCAATCAAATAAATTAAATTGAATACAATAAAACAGCTACGAAATTAAATAGCCATTACAGTGTCAACGACGCAACGAAATTCTTCATAGAAATGAAAATCGATAATAACATTTTTCTGGCAGATAGGCTTACGCTTTTATACTATAGTATCAAATTATTTAAAAATTCATTTTATTGCTAAAGTACGAGAGCCTGCGATCCGCTTTGACCATGATTCAGTATTTCGCAGATCAGCTAATTGCAGTAGATCGACTGCCATCTGACCTTCTTGACCCTGTTAACAGGGGAACCGGAACAGATTGAATCATGGTTACACATTCAGTCGCCCAAATGTGCAGGTTTCATCACGTTTTCCCTCACCGTAAGAGCGTCGGCTAGTATTCAACTAATGTACATAAGTCAGAAAAGAGTCATTGGTATATGGCGGCAGTGGGATTCGAACCCAGTACACCTCGCTTACGAGTCGGATACCATTACCACTAGGCACCAACGCTCAGCTAGTAGGTAGTCAATATTTAAACAATTCAATTCAATTTATTTATTCGTCAACATTGGTGTTACAAGGATGTTACAGTTACAGGGCTTTGTTCGTCATGTTGCACCTTCCGGCATACGAAATACGATACATATCCACTTAAAGATAAACAAAATTTGAAATGTCTTACAATTGCTATTATTTATTCTTGTTGTTACCAAACGTTTCTCTAGATAAGGTACCCAACATTTTTTGGCTATGGTGCCGACACTTGCAAAAAAAAAAAATAGGGACCATCTCCGAAATTACATAACCGATTACGAAAATGTCGTAGTACCCACGTTTAACTCCAAAAAAGAAATACTTATTATTTTGAAGATCTGTTCTAAGTAAGGGACCTATCAGATAGAAAGCGGTCACCGGCCAAGCGTTCCGCAGTCCATGCAACTCGTGACACGAGTGACCGCTTTCTGTTTGAAAGGTCCTTTACATACAATACATTACCCTAAGTTGAATGTTACTGGAAAGCAGGCTTGGTTGCTTGATACTGGTAACAACACACATCCTTACTCTTTAACGTTAATAGATAAGAATAGAATAGAATGTCTTTCTTTCTGGTACACAGGTAAAAATTGTTGATCCGCTGCGACCTGCCTTTCGGCGTTCAAATTGAAATATGAATATTATTTTATAATACTTGGTAAATTGTTGGTATGGTAAATAATGCGGTATTTGATTATAAACGGCACACTGGTTGGTACTCAATGAATAGCTGTAAATAAACATAATACAATAATAAACTAGGTTAAATATAGCACTGACTAGACAGTGGGACAAATGTTTTTAGTATATTTTTAAATTATTTTATTCAAATCTAAAACTGTCTCTGGGCTATTGATATAGAAAAATCTGGTGGATGGATAGAAAGCCTGCCCTGAGTTGACTTCTGTGCAGATGGCATTGTCGGACGCAGCCCGGCTCGTCCTGGTATTGTCGGGTGCCATTAAGCAACAGTTCTTGCATTGACGATTGCGACACGATTGGTGGTGATTGTACGAACTTGTGCTGATACGAACTCTAGATTATTACTTAACAGGTCAGATACTATGGAGATACCTATATTATGTAAAAACGCAATCTTCAATGCCGAGATAACTATTTGCGTTGTGGAAATATTTAGTCAAGCGACCACTTCATGTAGTTTTGCGTAGATAAATATGTCAAAATAATGCTTTATAATGTTTAAATAAAGATATAAAACACTGGTCTTAAATATTGTACATTTTAGGGTTCCGTATACTTAAAAGGAAAAACAGAACCCTTGTAGGATCGCTTGTAGGTCTGGATTATTCTCAGGAACGGATTCCTATAGGTATCCAGTCGCAATTAATTCAAATTACGTGGTTATTATCTATCTATGGTGGTGTCCACGCTAGGATTCGAAAGAACGTTTCTCGCTCGTACGATTCGGATGTGGAATGAGCGTTTCCTTTAGAATACGACATGGGATTGTTCAAGAGGTATATTAGGGTACTCCTTAGAGGCGGGCAACGTTTTGGTATGGTGACCACTATGTCCATAACCATGGCGGCGGTGACCACTATGTTTTTCTGCCGTTTTACATAAAAAAGAAAACCAAGACCGATGACCTTACTAAGCTGTGAAAAATCAAACTTTTATGTCAACGAATTGTTATAGTTAACGGTACTGACTCGTATGCAAGAAGTATCGATTTCGATCCAGAGTGCCGCCATGTACTAATGACTTTTTCGACTTAAGTATATTAGTTGTAGTTGAAAGTTGAAAACTAAGCGATGCACTTACGATGAGTAAAAATATCATGAGGAAACATGCACATTCAGCGTGCGCAAGGGTATGTACAGCAGGGATATTGACACCAAGATGGCGATGATGTCAAGGCATTAAGAATATAATATCTAGGTATACAATTTACTTTTATCAGTGGACGCCTATAATTGGCTATGTAATTGTTTTTATTGTAACAACTGCTGTTGGCTTTCCTTAAATGAATAAAATAAAATTTTGATACGCGTAAACTCACTCGTCAAAACATATTTAAAGCGTAAACTGCATGTTTATAAATACAATGTCTTTAGAAAAATAGTTAATTCCACAATTTTTTGTATTTGAGCAGCGGAATTGATTTAGATGAAATGTTTTGTATTATTTAGTTCAGAATCCTCATAGCGCGAGTCCTACTTGTTCTTGCCTCTTTTTATACAATATTTCAGAGATAAACAACCTTCAGTCGTCCTGCTGGTAATTTGTAACAGGCTTTCATAACATTAGTAATGATGCACAAGGTTAAATAGAATGACGTAGATTTGTTGGCGCCTGTCAAGAATGTCGGAGCAAAAACTGCAATGCGGGCAGAACGGGCGCGACGCTGTCCAGCAAGGGACAGAGCGACACTCGTGTTCAAGTCACTTCAAGAAATCATAATTTTACATATTGAAACTCGAAACTGAAAACTTTATTGAGTACGAAATTAAATATCTTTTTCAATCGTCAAAAAGAAGGGAGTATGATAGTATTCCTACTATCATACCCCCTCCTTTTTGACTATGGCCTAACTAAGGGGGGGGGGGGGATTTAAACTTGGACCTCGTCATGATTCTAAATTAAACAGGCTTCTCGGTACATTTTTAATGGTTAATTAATACTTTTAGACATAAAGATTAAGCATAAATTGACATATAATAAGTTGAGAAGACTATCTTAAAGTTCTAAATAATCAATATTAAATTAATAAAACACTGCCATTCTTCAAAGTACAAGTCGTACCAGGTAAAAAAATGTACACAAGCAAGTAGATTGTCAAAAAATGTGGTGCGAGTGATGCTCATGTGAATGCGAGCGGTTCAAAAATAGGCCCCTAAACTATCCGTTGGCGTGCGCTTGTCTCAACCGTATAAGATAATGAGAAAAACCTGTTGAGCGACCCTCATGGGTTCATATTACAAAACAGTAAAATATTTCAAACAAACAGCCTTTACTATAAATATTTAATACTTGCCTACAAAAAATACCACTTCGAAGCTCGACTTCTTAAGCGAGGTTACAATTTCATGACGGCCGCGGCCGGTGGGTCGAGCGCGCGCGAGTGGGAGCTTTTATTTTTTGAGCGCTCGTAAGGTAGATAACCACTTAAGTATTGTCTGTTGGATATTAGAACCCTGTGCGTTCGCGGTTTATAATGCTCAATTTATATTGGTTAAGAACAGCAGCGAGTGATGAGTACAAGTAAAGTGGCGACTTTACACTACAGCGAGTCCAGTTCAATTTCTCTGTCGATATGGAAAAGACGTCAACGAATATGCCATGCTGGGGTTGAGAAGGCGCACGAGGATTGCACTTGACATTTGCAAGACAGCTTGCAAGCCAAGTTGACTCGCTACTGTTACTTTTAATTACTGTTAATTTCGTTAAACAATTAACTAAAACGGACATAAGTCCTGCCACTTTTCTGAAACCACGGGTGTTAGACTTGACCGACAATAGATCTGTTTTACAGACCCTAATAGGGGTTCAGATTTTTGAACAACTCGCATCCAGGGCTTGTTTTTTAACGCCTGTATCTACTGTCTCCAGCAGCATACCACGAGCGTAAAAGGGATAGGTAGGAAAGGCAAGCCCTCGCGTCCAAGCGTGGCGTGCGAGCGGACTAAAAATCGGACCTCAGATGATAAATGCTCTAGAATTTTATTCCTGTCTTTCTGAAACTGCCCTAGAGCGTCGGGGGCGTATGGTTAAAATGTTCCTCCAGAGATCTCCATGAAGACCTGCTCTGTGCCTTTCGCATCCAGCTGGTACCTGTGATCTTCACCAGGTCATCGGTTCACCTTGTGGGAGGCTTACCCACGCTGCGTCTTCCGCAGCGTGTAATTACCTGATCTTAAGTATCTAAATACTGGGTAAAGGGCAAGGCGGACCCCGGGCCCTCGAGCACGAGCACAGCCGGGACATTAATGCGTAGAAGATTTTTTTATCTCAGAAGTTTGTAATATTGTTGGCAATGACAACGCACAAAAATCTAACTGCATCATGCTTAGACGAACCAGTTGGTACTCCTCGATCTGATAACATCAGTCAAGCGAGATTGGCACAAGTACTTACTTATAGTAAAACATTTGTTAAACCGATATGTAATGCAAACCCAAGTGAATGTCTGAATGGCAGTACGTTTTCAGTACCGTATGTGAATGGTGTGCGTTACTTATTAGCTGTATAATAAATAGCCATATTACTTACGTTTAGTTTCACAGTAGGAACGTCATTATTTCCTGAAAGAACACGTGGTATAAGTGAGTATTTCTCTCGTTTATTTACTTAAATACGTCCTTTTAAAAAGCTCCTGAATTTATTTAAAAAAAGAAACCGAATATTCCCAAAGTACGAATTGTGAAAATTGAGTATATTTTTTTTAAATTCAACAATTTGATACTGTACATTTAATTATAGAAAGCATGGTTTTTTATATTAGCGCGAAAATATAAACGTGGTAATATTGTATGGAAAATGAAGACAAAACAAAAATTAATGTCCAAACCGAAAATGTTCGTAGGCTACAAATAAGATTTTTGAATGAATATATATGTAGTGAAAATTCGTCATAATTAAAGCAATAACTTCTTCAGTAAAGTGCAGTTTTTCCGGCTAGACGCGTTTTTTGTGTCTACATAGACTGGTCTATTATATATATTATAAATGTAAACGAGAATTGGATGGGTGCCCCTAGAGCCATTCGACGCATCCACAGGGCTGTAATATAATTTTACACATGTTGCTCGATAATGTCTAATGATATTAATATGTAAAGCAAGTGGCACTCACACACCGCACACACACCAGTGTATATGTATTTCTTTGTTTTATTATTCGTTTTGTTTGCCAATATTGTATCTATCTGCAAAGCTGCTTAGTGGCTACATATCAAAATTTTAAAATGCAGTTTTGTCATTGGCATTTCAACCGTTATGTGCTTGTGTTTTAAATAAATTTAACGGCTGTTAAACTGTGTAATGAACTAATAAATAAATAAATAAAATCATAAGCGGAGGCGAACTGTAGGCATATTGTAGGAATTAAAGTGATTTTACTTTGGACGTTCAAATTTTTATTAAATCTCCATTTGTCTTAGTCTTAGCGAGTCGGTGGTTAAATACATTATATTTTAGACCCCCAAAATTTGGCGACAAACTTTACAACTTTGGCCACGCACACTGCATGGCCTCACTTCACAACTTTTACAACTTTATTGTAAAAAGACATTAATTGAAAATTTGAAATGGCCACCGTAAGCAACACAAAAAATATATCGCGATTGCAGTGAGTGTTAAACAAAAAACGGTGTAAGATTGACTTAGTTACCAGGCCATTAAATGTTAACAAAAGAAAACAGTGTTTCATGTTATCTTACACAAAATCGAAAAAGTTGAATGTTCACCTCTGGGATAAAGCCGGGTTCCGAAAAGACTTTAGTACCATAGACCACATACATACGCTGCCAGCCTTTGTGTTTAGCGTTTGTGGACTATGAGAAAGCTTTCGATTAGATTGAAACCTGGGCTGTGCTCCAGTATCCACAGCAGTGCCAAATCGGTTTGTACGAAAATGCCACCATGACCAGAACTTAAAGCCTATTCACCTGCAGCGAAGTGTTAGATAAGATGATGTCATATCACCGAAGTTGTTCACCGCTGCGTTGGAGGATGTTTTCAGGCGTCTGGACTGAGACAGACTTGGCATCAATATTAACATCAATATTAACGGCGAGTACCTCACTCACCTTAGATTTGCTGCCGATATCGTAGTCATTCCTGAAACCTTGAAAGACTTAGGCGAAATGCTCGATGATATTTGTATTGCCTCTCAACAAGTAGGTCTTAAACTTAACAGGGACAAGGCGAAAATTATGTCAAGTGTCCATGTTGTGTCTAGTCCAGTGATAGTTCGATGCGCTCCATTTGAAGTTGTTGGCGACTATACATACCTAGAACAAATAGTCCAAGAAGGTAGGTCCAATTTCGAGAACGAGTAGTGTTTAGTTGAATAGTAACCTTAACCTTAGCAAGTTCAACCGAAAATATTTAAATAACTCTGCAAAGAAATATATTTCGAGACGCAGAAGGAATTGATGTTTCGTTGAGTACCGAGAAAACTACATTCTTCACTATTATGGTGGAACTAGAGGGAAAAAAGGCATAAGACTACGCCGACTATTCGTATTGTCGATGATGGTACCCTTCTCACAGATAGTTTGGATCCCTTAGGCCTGCGAAGAGACGTTGGCTCTCTGTGTATTCTCCACCATCTGTACAACGGGAAATATTCCGAAGAACTGTTTCAAGGTGCCACCGTCACTTTTCTGTCCACGCACCTTCCGACGATGCGATAGATTTCATTTACACCAATTAGATGTTTGGCATCAAACAAACGTACGGGCAATGTCAGGCGACGGTGGCCGGTTTCTATTAAGTGAACAGCCCGTTCGCATGCGTAGACAATAAAAAAAAAGTATTTTTAGTTAGAACACTGTAAAACATGCATGTTGAAAACTTCACACCAATTAGCGAAATAATAGCTATTTAAAAGTCAAATTACATACGCCAAGTTAGTCTTTTGAAAAGTCTACGCATTGTAGTAAATAGTAAACGCTCGCAATGAAGATGGTAGTTTATGATTTATTACAAGTGGAAATGTAGCAAGATCGTAATTTTTTTCGGGAGATATGGATGCAAAAATTAAACAAATGCCGGAAAGTACACATATATTTCGAAAATGCGGATATGGTAGCAGATATATTAAAACCAAGGATGCACCAACTTAAATCTACGTCTGATTCTATTGTTACCTACGCACCATAAGTACCAGTAAGGAAAACTCTTGGCTGTAGCCTCTAAATTCTATTATACCAAGATACCAAAGATAGACTAGAAGTAGCCACTTTTATACTAAAATACAAAAGAGACACAGAGAGCTATTATACCACAAGCCATGATCCTGACACGCCTCTTTTGCCACTACCACTCATCTCACACATTTACGCCGATTGAGGGCGCTTCTGATCTCCTCCTTCATTTTTCGCACACGTGTGTAAACACACAAGTACCACGTAGTTCTTACTTGTCCAACACAGCATTGAAGCAATACTTCATGCTGAACTACTTTTCAAATCTTAAAATACAAAGTCACACTTAAAACTCGTTTCGTTGACCTAATATCTCAAGTCAACGGGCCTTAAATACATCCTGATTATCTCCGTAATGATATCTTGGAAAGATTTTGAGGCCACGGAACAAGCACGTAATAATTTATAGGGTCTAGCTATGTCGCAATTTAGATGTACTTTTGTACATTATATTGATAGATATGTATTTCAGATGTTTTGTGGTAGTGTATATGTCAAGTGTGCAACCAACACTAAGCGAACCTACTGTAACAGTATTTTCTACAAATCATTCGAAAATAAAGAATATATTATTATTTTTATAATGTAGTTCAATTAATGAATAAGTGAATTAGTGCATGATAAGGATAAATCTACACTAATATTATAAAGAGGAAAGATTTGTACCTATTTTTGTATGTTTGTATGTTTGTAATGAATAGGCTCAAAAAGTACTGGGCCGATTTAAAAAATTCTTTCACCAATAGAATGCTACATTCTTCCAATTTGACATAGGCTACATTTCATTTTGAAAAAAATTAGGGTTCCTTGGTAAAATTTGAACAATGTAACCGAAGGTGTAGAAAAATGAGTCTTAAAATGTCTTTCGTCGAATGCGCTGCCGAAACTATTAGCGATAGAACAAAATAATGTACAACAATATTGAAGAACATCATAATGTCTACAAAAAACTCCGCGGTAGCATATGTCCAACTATTGTAGTTATGTCACTACAACTTTAATTAATAAATAATAATTTTTTAATAAATAAAAATATTTGTGAAAAAAAGTGTTTTATATCCAAATTTCCAAAAATAAATAATTGTCTACCCCGTGCGAAGCCGGGACGGGCTACTAGTGGCTAATAAAGAGAAAGGAGTAAATTTTTTTGTAAAAATCAGCAAATGTTTTTTATGTGTATATTCATTGCATCTTGGTTTCTTATCTCAGGTGCTTATACAATGAGTTTGCGATCATTAAGAATAAATATTATTAGTTTATTTACAAATCTATTTTCTTCGATATATATACATCTTATTACAACAAATATTAAAATCATCAAATAATATATACTTCATAAATAATAAAAATCTATATCTATACAAAAGTAATCATATGGGGCTGTTTGTATAAAGGCTATTGTGCGCCATCTACAATATACATTATTGAATCGCATACCGTAGTCACTATGACGTAGTATGTATAGACCTTTAGTCATGTTAATCATCTTGAGACATTGTCTTTGCAAAGTAACCACTTCATTTTAATGGTAATGAGAAATTTTTTATAAAAATAGAAGTATTGTTATTTAAAACATTTTTATGGTTATACACGAATTAGTGTCTAATTTTGAATATTATCTAAGTCGTAAATGGCTTAAGCGACAATATTGGCTTCACTTGGCTTTCTTCACTGGTCATACACATTATACATAAATGTCGCTGGAAAACAGGAAAAGGCGTGACTATATGTACAGTCAGCTGCAGAGGGAATTGAATCCCCTAGCATACGTTAAATGTACGGTCATGTGTATATATGTATGTAACATTTTTTGTAATAATGAACGCTTTGTACTCTATAGTTTACATCTACCAGGACGTAATAATAAATACTAAAATCTTGCATAACGATTTTAAGCTCACAATATTATGTAAACCTGTTTTTAGACAGACATTAAAATCCGCTTTAAAATATCGAACAACTTCATCCTTCTTTAACTGGTTCATATCTACATAAGAATGACACGACAATCAACTAAATTGCACGCAAGATTTCCCCAAAAGAGTTGTCGATACTAAGCCATTGTAACGAGGAAAAATATTCAACACGATTAATTCAGTGAGATCTATCCGTGTGACCTTGGGAGAAGCCGGTAGCTAAGATGCAATCAGGTACTTACTGAATGAAAACACTCCATTCTTTCCTGCCTCGGGCTTGAAGTCGCCATTGCTCGTTGACTGTTGGCGGTGGTCAGTTACAAGTGGCCAGTGACATTCTCGAGTTTAATTTCTATTCGGTCTCTTTGCACGCCTACGATGAAGCTACCGCAGAATACTGGCTGGTATGCGCCGAAAAAAATATTTTCCTTTTTCACATTTACGCTCGTGAAGATTTGTTGCAAAAAAGATGGAATTCGATGTTTTTGTTAAATTTAGAAAAATGTGGTGTTTATTTTGTAATTTTATAAAGTGAAATAAAATGGATGATTTTACTTTGTTTCTAGGACAGAAGCAAACATGCTGACGGGATGGAGACTTATATTATCAAGACGTAAGTATTGAAAATTTTGTAAAGTTTTGTGGGTTTATTTGAAGTATGTCCCCATATGGATGTTGCATACTAAAACCCAGTTTTTAATTTAATTTAATGACAATAGTGGAAACAAGTGAAATAAAAATCTCAGTAGTTACTACGTTACTATCAGATGTAGTTACTATTTTGAATTTCCTTGCCAATGGGCATACCGACAAAATATGACTTCTGTAAAAGTTAGTTTTACAGCCTTTAATACTGTCTTCCGTGTCTCACTTTCAAAAAACACTGTGGAATAGCTGAAAGATTCCATAAGCATTAAAAGGAAGTAAACATGGGTTAAAAAAGAAAAGAGAAGTGGTGTGATGTCACAAAACGGAGGTCCGGAGGAACGGTTTTCAATTGCGATGAAAATTTCAATGTAATTTAAACTACTTTAATATAATTAAATATACAAAATAAAAAAATATATAAAAATATATTACTGTTACAAATAAATAAACAACGAAGCAAACGTAAATAAACAATTAAAAAGTAGTACGTGAATAAAAAAAACCCCGATAACCCGTTCTATTAAAAACTGAAAGTAAATAGCAAGTATATTGATATACTTAAATGTAGGTATATAATGCAACTTTTAATGTAATTAAAACTTGAAAGCAGGCAGGGGCAGGACCCATTCTACATTTCTATAAAATATCACACCGTAAGTTAGGCAGGTACCTAAGCGTACAATGCAAGAGCAGAGTGCATGACCACTTTAAGAATAATTTTCCTTTGCACTGCTGTGCAGTTGTTAAACGGGTTTTTTAGCATTCATGAATTAAATTTTTGTTAATTATATAAAAAATACACGGCGAGTAAAGGACTGGTCCTATTAGCATTTTGGACTTACAAATATACATAAGTTATGACATAAGCCATAACTTGGAATAGGCTGTTTAAAATATCATTATAATTTAGATTTTTATTGTCAACAAAAAGTTGGAGGTATTTATCAAAACTAGAGAAGTCTAAAACCTGAAGCGAGGTCTTGTCGACGACTGTTAAAGGCTAAGGCACTTAAAGCACACTTCAAGAAATTCAGCTCCAGGCCATAGCACTGAACTCTCGAATGAGGAGCTGTAGATCCTGTAATACTGTGCTCGCATCACCTCCTAGAGTCCAATGGTGGATCGCGAGACTAATAATGGCCGCAGCACTAGGTCCAAAGGCACACTTGCAAGCGAAGGCCTGTCCAGAAACCTGAAACCTGACCAGATTGGATAATGATTACAAATTGTAGCTGCATGTGCAGGTTTCGAATCGATCTCGGTGCCTCTCGCTTACGTACCAGTCCGACCCGCGAGCTCTTAGGCCACCGACGCTCCAGACTGAGTAATATCTAAAACTAGCCTAGTAGATAGTCGCCCCTTTGTCCCATATCATAATCCAACCTACTGGCTTGAACTATAAAGGGTTATTTTATATGCAATTACAAGTACAAACGACAGCCTGCGAATAGGAAAACTATAACTGCCATTCATAACATTTAACATTCATACATTATATTTCATTCATATAATAACTAACGTTTGTCTGCGTTGTTCGCGTAAAATGAATAATGATTACGCAATCGTAGCGGAAATCACATTGACTGCATTGTAAGTTATCATCATCATCATCATATCAGCCCAAAGACGCCCACTGCTGGGCATAGGCCTCCCTCAGAGATCACAAAGGCCGGTCCTGTGCCTTCCGCATCCAGCTATAAATAACACTGTATAATTTCATCGAAATCAATTCAGTAGTGTTTTGCATGAAATAGTAACCATTCAAACATCCACGAGGGCCCGGGGTCCGCCTTGACCATGTTCCAGGATTTGGCAGGTCAGGTAATTACAGTGGAGCGACTGCCATCTGACCTCCATGACCCTGCTACCAGGGGAACCTGACCAGATTGGATCATGGTTACACATCCAGTCGCCTGAATGTGTAGGTTTCATCACGATGTTTTCCCTCACCGTAAGAGCATCGGTTAGTATTTAACTAATGTACATAACTCAGAAAACAGTCATTGGTACATGGCCGGAGCGGGATTCGAACCCGGGACCTCTGGCTTACGAGTCGGATCTGTAACCGCTCGGCCACCGACGCTCCTAACGTCATGTACCAATGACTTTTTCCGAGTCATGTATTAATTGAACACTATCCGATGCTCTTACGGTGAGGAAAAACATTGTGAAGAATCCTGCATATTGAGGCGACTGAATAAGTAACCGGCATCCAATCTGGTCAGGTTAACCTGTTAACAGGGTCACGTAGGTCAGATGGCGGTCGCTCCACTTACTTGATCTACCAATTCATGGCCAATGCGGACCCCGGGTCCTCTTCTATTTAAATTTAGGTCTTCCACTGGGGACCCTGAGACTGGTTAAATAGTTGGGCCCCCATGACGGTATTTACATATTTTATTTTATTTATTTATATGAATAAAAGAAATTTTATCCTGAAACAGGGCGCAATGACTACAATAATTAATGTTAAATGGCAAAAACGTCACGCTAAATTTGCAGTACATAACTATAACCATTACCATTTTAATTGAAGTAATACTTAACCGTAGTAAAATATACTAACAATTACGAAAATATCGATTCGATGTAACAAATCGTACGGTGCATTCCAGGTCCTCGAGTTCGCTAATTTACTTGCCACGAATTAATTGTAATTTGATTGCAATAGCAGTTCACCGGCAGTTTTAGCTAAATACAAAAAAACGCGTATTTAATTGTAGCAGAATATAAAAAACTCGTAAAACTGCAATTGAGCTCGGCCATTTATTGCCACAGAACAAATACTTCGAGAAACAAATTTATAGACTGACTTGTCAAAATGATAAATATGTAAACGCCAATATTTCATTCCTTCCCAAGGTCAAACCTTCTCTCTGGAAGTTCCTAAGTTGCTACTGTAATGAATGTGAAAATCGATCTCAATTTGAATAACTTGTAACTAAATCGGCAAATTAGAGATTCTTTAAGCCGCATTTAATAAATCTGATAGCGCTTTACTAGTAGAATAACGGCTTAGAGATTTATGGCTACCCGCTGATTCACCGGATTTACCGATCAGATGAGGAGAATGAATACTTCTTGTGCGATAATCAAGTGAAACGCAAAAAACATCCTAATTATTTTTCGATTGCAATGTTAGCACGACATTGCTTAGAAATGATAGCTTTAATAGATAAGGCGGTGGTACTCACCCAGGCGGACTCCTCAGGCTTGACAGAGTCCTACCACCTGATAAATGCACGACCTCTGACCCTAAACGCATATACCGCTTCCGTTCCGTTTTCACGGGTAAAAATCATTTTGGTGTAAATAACCCGGTTTTGCTCTCGCGCACGAGCCTCACTGTCTTTGTCTTTCTATCTATTTTAAACACCCCGAATTGTAAAACAAATGAGCTGGCGCTGAAATTTTAATGTTACGTTATTATTTTAAGCACCGCATTAGTCAAATTATGTCTTAGAACTTTTCAAGACCTACTAGGTCATGGTTTGGTTTGGCTAGATACAAATTTTCGTTGCCATGTAGACAAAACGTACTACGCATTAACGTTGCTGCAATACAGGCGACTAGTTTTGGAAATCATATTTGAGTGAATAGTCCTTGGCTAATATCCTACAAACTAATCATATTATTAATGAGAAAGTTTCCAAGGATGCAGTAGGTATTTTTTTAAACTAAATTCGCGTTCTTTACACATACAAGTACTGTCTAATATAATAATGTGTACTTGGTATGTTTTCATGTTTATTACTCCTTCACGCAAAAACTACTGAATAGATTTTGATGTTTGTTCGCACGTAGAACTTGTACGTCGTACCAGCAGAACTTGGTAAATAAATACTAAATAGTCATTATACCCATAAACTTACCGCATTTTTCAGTGCAAAATACAATAAATACTTGAAAACGTGAGCTGTTATCTGTAACTGTTCCACAATCGTGATGTTTGCGGAAAAAGATAAGTAATGACGGCTTATAAATGTTTTGAAGTACCGTCAGATATTAGAAACAAGAAGAATCAGCTGATGACTTTTGATAACTGAATCTGTACTCGAAATCGCATGTACTTATGCAACTAATTTGTATCTATCTTTGAAATAAAAAGCAAAAGTGGCATTGAGCTGGTCGTATCTGCAGAAGAATCCACAATCGCTGGAGTGGAGTAGCTAGGATGTCCTCCGACCAGGTGGTTCGCGACTTGGGAAAGGTCCCAACTCCAAGTGAAGGCTGGATATGGGTTTTACACTCTTTGGGGAAGGCCTATGACTAGTCTTCTACAGTTGTCATGTCAGAATATTAATATCGACTTTTTTTAAAGTAAAATACTATATTTAGTTACAGAAGATAAATACTATACAGAAAAATACTATATTTATTTACAATAAGACAAAAAATAAACACTTACACTAAAATATTATACATTAAAAATTAATCCACACCGTTGTCCCCCGGAATGGTGCCCAGAAAGCTGGCTGCGTTGCCTCGATGGATAACAATGCTTATCCTCTGTCCGAGGAACCAGCCAGCTCTCCAAAATTAACTTCATTGTTTTCTGCACTGTTCAAATTTGGTTCAGATTATTTACAGATCAATGAGCCACTTACAATATAACAGGTTCAGCTGAATCTTTTTATCACTTTCATAATTAACAAGCGTATTGCCTGCCCGATGGCGAGCAGTTACTTTAAGATTGCATTGTCCATAGAAATTACTTAGTACGTTTAAACGATCACAAAAGTAATTAACGACGATTTTGTAAGCGGAAGTCATATTGTTACATTCTTTACTTCTTCCTCTAATAATAGCTGTCCATGGCAATGAACGGAGAGCTATTAAAATTACGACTTCACCAATGTCAGGAGACGTTCTTCGATATCTTGGTTTTAAACATTAAATGATTAAATGTAAATATTACCAGAAGATGATGTCCGGAACCGGTCGCATTAAATTAAAAGTTAATCATTTTTAGTTAAAAATTTGTTATACCTGATGGAAAGTGGTCACCACCGCCTATGGACATCAGCACCACCAGGGGTGCTACCAATGCGTTGCCCGCCTCTAAGGAAACCTCTAATATACCTCTTGAACGATCCCATGTCATAGTCCAAAGGAATCACTGTGGCTGGAAGCTCATTCCACATCCGAATCGGTATAACCGATATAATATATTTAGTGAAACTAGTGTATAAAAGCGTTTTAATCTATAACTTAATTTTGTCTGATCATAGCTACAAAGTTTTATCGTCATCGGATTGGCCATTACCAAGAAATTGAAAATTTTTGTTGTTTGTAAATTGTAATTTCCGTCATTAAGGACCTAATACTACTTATTTGAGTTCTAAATAAATGAAGCCCTACACTACATTCGATTTGAATCCGAGGAAATGCTGTCCAAAGTACAATTTATGTGACAACTTACGCATCGCGTAATACGCAATATACATCCGAATATACATCCGAATTCTGGACGAATTATCTAGTCAACTTATGTTGTTGCGTGCCAAGAAAATATTCGAGTACTAAAGCTGATAGTATTAGTAATTCAACGATTATTTCGTATGTACTAGAAACGGACTCGTTACGACGTTGATGGAATATCTATGTGTATTGTCTTAGATTCAGAGTTTTATTTATGTTGACAACCAGGCCGGGCCACCTGATGGAAAGTGGTCTCCGCCACCTATGGACATCACCAACACCAGGGCCGCTACCAATGCGTAACCCGCGTCCAATGTACATCTCAAACGATCACATGTCATTGTCCAAAAGAAACACTGTGGCTGGAAGCTCATTCCACATCGTACGAGTAAGAAACGATCTTTCGAACCTTCGCGTGGACACCAACAAAGGGTCTATGTAGTTACCTCCAATATTCTAAACAGTATGGTATTTTCTTCTCTTTCAGTGTTCCTCATACCCCAGCGCTATGTTCTGGCTATTATGGCGTTGTTCGCCATAGCAAACGCGTACACGATGCGTGTATGCCTCAACCTGGCCATAACACAGATGGTGAGGAGGAACACAGCGGTGGAAGGTGATCCTCATTATGACCCTGACGCTTGTCCCGACCTAAGCATGACCAGGAATTCGTCCATGCACTCGTTCGTGAGAGAATCTGAAGTGAGTCTTTCTAATTTGTTTAAATAGTTTTAGTAATTTTTGGTTTCTTAGTGAGTGTAAAGGTTTTTTATTGCGTTGGGAGGCACAAGGAGGGATGGTCCACCTGATGGAAAGTGGCCACAGTGGTCCAGGACATCTTGTCATCTTCATCAGTGCCGGCCTTTGGGGTAACTGTAGACGTGCCTTTTGAAGAACCCCATGTTATAGTGCAAAGGAAAAAGTTTGGGATTCGCTCATTCCACATCTTGCATGTGCGCGGTAAAATGCTTGCGAAGCCCTTACATTAGTTGGATGCCAGGTATCCAGGTGTGGATGAAATCTATTCCATCGGAGGGTGCTTTGGCACCAACTTAAACAGTTCTTCGGTTTTCCATGGAGAATACAATATGGAGTCACAAAGATTCAAATATCCTTGGAAGTGACAGACTTAATCAAAGCCATGCATCAGGGTGGAGACTTAACAGTCGCTTATTAAAATCTGTATCATTTCTTTCTATGAGAATTACTATAACAGCTAAAACTAGTAAAAGGGACATTACATAATCAGGTATATACATGTTTTCAAGGCGACATTATCTTTTGTTTCTCGTTCCGCTCATGAACAATTTTCACGTTGACACCATATTAAAAGTATCCATAACAATGATATAATTATTTCATAAGCAGTTACAGTATATTTTGTTATTGTATTGAACAACTGAGTTTTAAATAAAGATTTTTATTGTTATGTAATATATCGATCACGAAGTATGGAAGAATAGGGCCTTTGCCATGCAGTGGAATGGTTTAGGCTGGTATTAATATAAATAAATAAAGTAACACAGAAAACGTTACGTTTACATATACACAAATATTTTATAAACAACTATACCGATTTTAAAGAAAAAAAACTAAAAACCATCTCGATTATACTGCCTATTAAATAAAGAGAACCACATCGAAATCGGTTCATTCGTTCGGGAGTTACGATGCCACAAACAGATACGCGTCTCCACACATCAGAGCCACAGCACGCACATTAAACTTTTAACACCCCTTTTTTTCGTCGGAGGTTAAAAATGGGCCTTGCCACATCTGTGCCTGTGATTACTGTACGAATTTTCATGATTTGTTCACCAAAAAAGGTGTCACATCGTCATTTCGACATCACGTCAGCCCCCTGCTAGCATTTGTCTGTCTGTGAATCGTAGCTTCCGAACGGATTTATCAATTTTGATGCAGTTCTTTCTATTTATAATTTTGAACTTGGTTTAATCAAAGATGGTTCTCAGATTTCATTCGTTAAAATAGTTTTGGTCGTTTGCTTGAGTTGTTTCCGGCACAAACAAGTCAAGCAAACGATTCCCGGCCGAGCAGAAATAAAAATGATGAATTTTAATTTCTGTTACGGGTCTGGGTGTATTATATATAATAAGTATATAAGTAGTTTATTAGTTATCTAACACCCATATTTATTAGGTTAAATAGGATTTATCATAGCTTTTTCGATTGTTGTCTGTCGGGTTATCTTTCATGAATAGGGCCAAAAGAAATTTCTGAATCTAGCGTAAGGGTAAGTCACCATTATGCCAATCTTCCGAGAAAATGAGGTCAATAGAACATAGATACATTTACAACACGTGGCACATTGCGGTATTGTTCAATCTCTCGCACTGATCTTTAAACCATCAAGATTAGCATGTCATATAGAAACGTACATATTTTGACAGACTGCGCATGTTGCCACAACATATACTACAGATAATTACACCAACATAACTGTTCAGTAGACAAAATGGGAACTAAGGCGTTTAAATACTAAAATGACATATTGCAACAGTCACCGATATACCAGTGGCGCCGCCATCGGCTGAACAGATATGTTGGTCGCATATATATCTGAAGTCTCGGCAAATAGGTTCCTCTCAAACAGAGCTGAGGAAGTACCTACACTTATTGCAATACATTTCAAGAGAAATACAGTTTTATCAGATCAGATAAGTAAGATAATGAGTATTTGCGAGTTCACTCTCTCGTTTGAGTGTGTTTACTCGACTTTTATTGCGTATTATTTTCCTTTATGAGGTTAGTAGCAACGACTTTGAACTTCTTTCTTGGTTTGTAAAGTAATTTACGATATATTGCGCAACAGCGTAAAGAATACAGATAAGGCGGGTTTTCAGTAAATGATAATAATCTTGACGTTAATATCCTGGTTGTGCTCTCGCGCACGAGGGCCCGGGATTTTACTTGACTATGATCTAGAATTTGGCAGATTAGTTAATTATGGGGGACTGCCATCTGCCCTCCGTGACCCTGCTAACAGGGGAACCCGATCCATCTGATCGGGTTCCCCTGTTACCATGGTTATGTTATGTTATCATGGTTACACATTCAGTATTCAGGTTTCATGTTTCCCTCACTGTAAGAGCATCGGTTAGTGGTTAACTAATGTACATAACTCAGAAAAGAGTCATTGGTACATCGCCGCAGTGGGATTTGAACCCGGTACCACTCGCTTACGAGTCGGATACCTTAACCACTCGGTCACCGACGCTCCCGTATTGACGACAAATAAAATGTAGAGTGCCACAATTTTGATTGACCCGGTGACAACGTCGCTGTTGTTGGCATTGACATGATATTTCAAAGGCAGCATTTAGTTTCTGTTTTGACCACCGGGCCTGATAAGTTTGTGGCACTATACATGCCATGGCTTCTTAGAATTAGATTTTCCACGTTCTGCACAATGCATCTTATATTTAATATTATGTAGTTTGAAACAGCATCTGCCCCACATAATAGCGGTGTTTTATGTTTTCTGAAATACCACATTCCTATTTTCATGATTTATTTGTCAAGTTATGGGAACCCTCACAGTATTATGCATTGTAAAATAAATTTTATTGGAATAAAGATCTATTGTTCCATAACAATTAAAATAGCTTCCTAATAGGAAGCTAAACATACTTTGAAACATGAATTGTCTTTGCTGTTTTTCCCATATAACTATAATAGAATATATTTTGTCTATTCACAAGCCTCCGCAGTAATAAACAAGATGTAACTTCGCGACTAGGGTTAAAATAGAAGTCACGTCTATTATATTTCAATAAATTACTGTGTTGGTTGAACTGTGGCGTAATTTTTTTGGTAATACTTCAAAGTGACTTAGAACATTGAAGAGAGGCAGTCCAATTTCTTTGAATAGGGTGCGAATTTTCAGGGAAGATCTGCTTTCAGCGTTCTCTGAAAGCAGACGCGCTCTTTAGAGCTTTTAATTTGACAGTTTTCCCACTGCATTCGAATCTAACAAATTATTATGGATCTATAGTCCGTCAAGTTTATGCCAATTATCGAGTCGATGGACTTCACTCCTCCTTTACAGTTTGTGTATTCGACGACGTATGGATTTGGATTGGCCTTGGAACAAGTTCTCCATAATGCAAGTTTTAGGACACGCTGAGCATAAGAAAAGGTGGTCCATGGTTTTCGGAGATACGCCACAGTCACAGGGAGAATTTTCCTTCACATGTCAACATTAGAAAAGATTCTCTGAAACAACGTCCACTCACAAACTAATAACACACGTACACACATGCAAATAACTTTAAAATGTAATATTTGTTCTTGTCAAGAACCATTTACTCACTGAAAACCAACATTGCTATATCTTATCAATACGAGTGCTATTAATTGTTTCCCGTAAAAGAACTTGGAATTAGTTATGTTTTCGCAATTTTGATGGGTTCGCCATTACTAAAAACAACCTTGGATTGTAATGGATTCCATATACGGGTACTATGCAAACATACAAAGTTTCAATAGTAAATAACCAAAGTATAGTACTTTGTCGATAAGTATTCACTAAAGAAATTTATAAAAATTGTCAAATTTCTATAAATATAGAAAGATTCTTCTTTAAATTTTAGAGGATAATATATTCAATATAAGTTGTGGTGTCTGGCAGAGTAGAATAGCACCAACCCCTTACACTCGTGGGTATCGTCCAAGGCGACTAATGTTTTCGAGGCAAAAGATCTAGTCCCTGTAGGCTGGAAAATGGGCAGCAGCGTTTTGTTATATTAATAACACTGCGATCTGCGACCTGCGATCATGCGACCCCAAGCATGGAGATTATGGCAATAACCTCCCTTTTCGTAGGAAAGGCCCTTAGTCAAGCAGTGGACTGTTATGGGCTGTGATGATGATGATATTAAATGATTCAATTTATTTAGATGTCTATGGATATTTCTTATCGATAGATGCTATACTTTTGTAAATTTCTATTGAAATATACTTTAGAGGTATTCTTTACACAAAGGTACTCGTAGAGTGCGGGCGCGGAACATAAATAAATTCGAGCGTGATGCATTATACATATTTACTCGGGAGCGACAGAGACAAGGGTAGTCCGCCATAGTTCTTATTTTATTGCTTTACATACATACACAATATACACAACGTCACGCCTTTTCCTTTAAGTTAGTTACCAAAGCAAATAGATCAGTTCAAGTACACAATGATTGTTAAAATTATCTATCGTTATCAATACTTTGTAACCGTTTCTCGAAAATAATATCAACAATTACTGTCAGGTTGACGATTCACGTGCGGGTTTTTGGGTACCAAGTCTTTTTTTTATTGAAACGAGATACCTAAACTGGAAGACAGTGATCTAATTTTTTTTTTATAAAGAGATGTGACTTTATCTATTATTTATTTAGCAGTCTATCCATTCTGTGATATATCGCCTTAAAGGGATGAGTTGTTTTATTCGCATACAGTTAGCATCATTATCAGCTTATACTAGTCCATTGCTGGACATAGCCTTCCCCCAATGAACGCCAATGCTTCTTCGGGCTTGCCGCAAACAGCATCCACCCGCAGCCTTTCGTAAATCGTCATTCCTACAGGCCGAAGAGGCCACACTAAAGTTAAAATACACGAGAAGATTCGAAAGAATGTTTCTCGTTCGTACTATTTGGATGTGGAATGAGCTCCAGTGCCAGAACCACAGTGTTTCCTTTTGACTATGACATGGGATGGTTCAAGAGGTATATGAGAGGTCTCTTCGTAGCGCTCCTGGGGTTGCTGTTATTCATAGGCGACTTTCCATCAGGTGGCCCGCCTGCCTGTATGTCTGCCGTATAACATAAAAAAAATTCAAACCATCACATTCTTTCACAGACTATGACATTCGAGTGGAGCGAAGCAACCCAAGGGTTATTGCTGGGTTCCTTTTACTACGGCTATGTCCTGACACACATACCAGGGGGCATGTTAGCGGAGAGGTATGGCGGGAAGTGGGTGGTGGGTCTCGGATTGCTGTCCACAGCTATCTGCACCCTAATCACGCCAGTGGTTGTGAAGATGGGGGGTGCACCAGCTCTCTTCGCCCTGAGAGTTGTGGAAGGATTGGGTGAGGTGAGTCTCGGAACTCTCCCTCGGGAATCATAATCATATTCATCCTCAACTATTTAGTAACAACAACAGATTTTTTAGTATTTGTTGTATGCTTCGCAGTGATAAAAGAACAGACAGCCCGTCTGATGGTAAGCGGTAACTGTCGCCCATAACATCTATCATTGTCATTTAGGTGCAACAAAAATGCAGATCCGTTGTTTCTGTGAGGACTAAGATGAAATACCCTATGCTTGTAATTGCGCTGGCTACCTTACCTTAACCTTGTTGCTTGGCGGCAGAAATAGATAAGGCGGTGGTATACACCCAGACAGGCTTCTCAGTCTAGATAGAGTTCTAACACTTGATAGTTGTTGCTATAGCTTAAATACAGTCAGTAATTAACACAATTGGATCATAAAGAGAACTCAACCAAGATTTTTTAACCAAAACAGGAATTGAAAGTTGATTTTTGCCTAAAATAACTATCTTATGTAACTTAGTCTTTAGTTACATAATAACTTGTATTCCCTTTTCAGGGCCCTACAATGCCAGGATTGATGGCCCAAGTATCGAGATGGGCACCAAAAGCTGAGAGGGGTCGATTCGGGGCCATAGTCTTTGGAGGGGCTCAAATTGGAAACATAGCAGGCTCATATTTCTCAGGCTTGGTGATGTATGGTGGACGATGGGATGACGTATTCTATCTTTTCGGCGGTATCGGCATTCTCTGGTTTATTATATGGGTAAGTCCTTCTATGAAGGTTATTTCTGGTGTAAACTTTAGTAAGAATTACTAATATGTTGGTTTGTGAAAGTTTGTATTGGAATGTGAAGTGAATGCCCTTGATACATCTGTTATTCTGTTCTCGATTCTTGATATTTATAGCTGTTATGGAAAAGTATTTGGATACCGCGGTTTTGCCCACATAAATTCGGTTATACTGTGTTGTTGTAATTACGTTTGCATCAAAATTGGTTCATTAGTTTTTGGAAGAGTATCAAACACACACATAATATACAAACTTTCGCATTTGTATTATTAGGTTTTATTTTTAATTTCATCTAATTGATTATTTCCCAAAAACTACATATTTCTCTTCGAAAATCTCTTCGACATACAAATATTCTTTTTTTTTATGTGATTAATTTTTTTTCCAGTCCCTGATATGCTACAGTACGCCGAACACGCACCCCTTCATATCGGATGAGGAGAAGAAATTCCTGAACGAAAACGTTGATTCTCTGATATCGACGTCGAAAAAGAGTTTGGACCCGGTGCCTTGGAAGGCCTTGCTTCGCTCCGTGCCCTTATGGGCTCTGATCATAGCCGCCGTAAGTATACCTATGATGTCTATACTTCTAAACATAGTATGAAAAAAAGTCGCAATTGGGTTGTTTAGGAAATTAGCCTATTGTTGTCATGTATGTTAAAGTAATTATTAGATTATAGGTACATACATACATTAACACTCTCAGGAGCGTCGGCGGCCGAGTGGTTAAGGTATCCGACTCGTAAGTGAGAGGCACCGGATTCGAATACCAGTGCGGCCATGTACCAATAACTCTTTTCTGATTTATGTACATTAGTTGAATGCTAATCGATGCTCTTATGGTGAGGGAAAACATCGTGATGAAACCTGCAGGCGACTGAATGTGTAACGATGACCCAATCTGGTCAGGTTCTCCTGGTAGCACTCGGAGGTCAGATGACAGTCGCTCCACTGTAATTATCTGATCTGACAAATCTTGGATCATGGCCAAGGGGGACCCCTGGCCCACGTGCGTGAGAGCACAGCTAGGATATTAACGCCAGCGGGGCAACTTTTCCAAATTCGGGGGACCTGGGCCAAATTTTTTATCTTTAGTTAGGGTTAGAGTAAGGTTCTTTTTAATTTTAATAATTGTTAACATTTTTATTTAAATATATCTAAATTCCCCTCTCACCATGATCATAATGTCCTATTATATACGATCTTGGTCGAATTTAAATTTGCATATTTTAGGACCAGCTTCAGATTTGTATGTATTACCTAACCGCAACTTATGCATACGCCAAGATGATTACATACATTATCACTATCACGCTCGCATCCCAAAGGACAGTCAGACACTAGAAAGTGCCACAAGATTTATACTATTGTCCTTCCTTTTTATTAGACAATGTAGATCAATATGGTTCGATTTAAGCGAATAGTTAAGCGTTATCAGTGTCATAAAACTCTGTTATTCTACGTCTTAAACATGACTTAATTAATAAACGTATTAAGCCCGGCTTGCAACAAATTCTTAAACGCGTTTAGGAATGACGTTTAGCATTTTTTTGTAAGAAGTTTTTTGTTTAAGGATCAACTTAAATGCGTTTAAGACTTTCGTGCAAGCCGCTATAAGCCCTAACTAATGTTAAAAAGTTGTGCATTCAAAAGTTGTACAAGTTGCATAGCTATACACCACGCCAACTTAATAAAACCCCTGTTTTCGTCGGAGATTAAAAATAGGTAAACATCTGTAGTTAAACCCTAGCGTAGCGTAGTTTCCTGAGTGCGTAACTTATTATGTATTCATTATGGCGTGACAACTGTATCTAGATAATTTCGTGTCAAATACAGAAGAACTTCAAATTCTAAAATTAAATTTAAAAATTCTAAAAATTGTTATTGCGTATAACTTTCTGGATATTATGTAAGAATAATTTAAATTAGAAAATAACGTGATGAAATCTGCACATTCAGGCGACTGAATGTGTAACCATGATCCATTCGGTCAGGTTCCCCTGGTAGCAGGTTCACGGAGGTCAGAAGGCAGTCGCTCCACTGTTATTTTCTGATCTGCCAAATCCTGGATCAGGGTCAAGGCGGACCCCAGACCCTCGTGCGCTAAAGCGCAACCGGGACAATAACGCCAAGTTTTCTTTTATTATAATTGAAATTAGAAATCGATGGATTTAAATACTTTCCTTGTGGTTATAATGGTCTGTGATCTGTTGAATTTTCATTGAACATTGATTTAATTGCTGTAATTTATCGATCTCTTCCCGTTGACAGTATAATTTCTAACCATGACGTGAAACGTGCAGATCATGATGGGATTAAGCATAATATTCGTAATCATCATTTATTTATTTATAGATCACGGGTACAATTAAAGTATTAGGTACAATTAACTGGGGTTTGGATCCACCGTGGTCTGCCCGAATTTGGCGATGTAAGTCAGATTCGCAGGACGACAGATTGTGAGGTAGTCAGTGGCTTCTTTAGTCAGATTCGGACTAGGTCAGATTCTACGAGGGCGCATAAATATAAAATGTTAAAATTCAATTAAATAGTTGTCGTAATAGTAGGCGACGCTTTACAGATGTTTTGTACGTTTATCACTGAATTAATTGGTAATAAAATATACATACCTTGCGGTTGCTCCACTGACAAGAGTCATACTCTTAAATATATGATTACAAGACTGTTTGTTTTCCAACAGATCGGCCACGACTGGGGCTACTTCACCATGGTCACTGACCTGCCAAAGTACATGACTGACGTCCTCAAATACAACATCAAGTCCGCTGGTTTGCTGTCCGCCATGCCCTACGTTGCAATGTGGATCGCCTCTTTCATATTCGGCATGATATGCGACTACAGCATTAAGAAGAACTGGCACAGCATCAAAAATGCCAGGAAGATTTACACTACCATCGGTTAGTACAGGTTTTCTGTTATTGTTGTATTTGACTTTGTTGTGCGGTTTTCTGACAGCAGGTTTAAAAAGGAAAAGCTAGTTTGACATGTATCATTATTATATATGGCTTTATTAAGACACGAGTCTCAACCATTAGGAATAGAAAGCTAAAGTTTCTTGGTAAGATATTTCGTTAATAATGATATCCCCTTTTTTGCCCGCTTCCCACACCATACATACCCCTATGCTCAACTAGCCCCGCCTTACCCCACTCATAAGAATAATTATACGAAATTCTTGAAAATTTCATAATTCCTGGAAATTTCAGATTTGTCCCGTGTGTAGTATATTTACTATAGTTTATAGTTTTATAAACATATATATAAAATTGTTTCTGTTGAGTCCATTAACATTATAGAAATACACATAAATCTAGAAATACTACTTACTCACTAAAATCATATGTGGCGCCTGAGTTTTAACTAAACATCCCATCACTCCACTTCCAGCTGCCACCGGCCCCGGCATCTGCATAATCCTGGCCTCCTACTCCGGCTGCAATACCACCCTCGCAGTCTTCTGGTTCATAGTAGCGATGACCCTTATGGGGGCCTACTACAGTGGTATGAAGATCAACGCGTTGGACATCACCCCCAATTACGCTGGTACCACCACGGCGTTGGTCAATGGTACCGCTGCGATAGCCGCCATTATCACGCCGTACCTTATAGGGTTGCTAACGCCAGATGTGAGTTGACGTAACGTTTTTGCTTTTTGTAACGGTCGGCGCCAATTTGCTAAATAAATTGGCTATAGCGCGCCTTGATCTCTCAGTTAACTACTGACAGTTTCCAACGAAACAAACATGGAAGCTGTTATATCATCTTTTTTGTTAAATAAGTACCTAATAATAAACTATTGATTATTGACACGATAAGAAGAAGTAGTAACGAATACGACAATTAGAAGCGTTACAGCTATCGCTTTGACCGCTTACAAATTAGTTTTGCCCGAGAGATCGATGTTCGCTATTGCCAATCCATTTGGCACAAACTATAATCTGATTATTACCATTGATCTGATTGATTTTCTAATTGAGAATATGGTCATTCGCGTGACTGGTCTAGTGCGAATATATGGTTATGTGCGGCGAAAGACTATTGCTCACTTTGTTGCTATAATATCAACTAACATAAAAATAATGGCCAGCGAATACTTTATATCTGGTTACATCAATTTTATAACATTTTATAAGCATTACAAATAATCACCTCAGTAAAATCTGCCCCACTGAAAATACCGTTTTAGAAGGTGTATGCTTAATTTACAAACCTTTTATTTTGTACATTACAGTCAACCTTGAAGCAGTGGCGAATCGCGTTCTGGGTCTGCCTCGGTGTACTGGTTGTGACCAACATAGTGTACATCATATTCGCGCAAGGAGAACCAGAATGGTGGGATGACGTCAAGAAGTACGGCTATCCAGCGAACTGGAAGCGCGGACCCCTACCGACGAATGCAGTCGACACGGAGAAAAACACGACAGAGAAAGAAAAGAATGGAACCAAAGAAAAATATTGATGGATGATAAATGACAATTAGTATTAGGAGATCAAGAGCTAGACCGATAATGGTCGAGGATTAAAACTGACTGTAAATA
Organism: Blastobasis adustella; assembly: GCA_907269095.1. Taxonomy (NCBI): domain Eukaryota; kingdom Metazoa; phylum Arthropoda; class Insecta; order Lepidoptera; family Blastobasidae; genus Blastobasis; species Blastobasis adustella. The sequence continues at coordinate 1,868,992 of OU026120.1, forward strand.
TTTTAATTGTAACTGAATTAGTTTTAAGAATTAGAGGACAAGTTAATTTAATAAATTATAAAAATATTATCTACGCCTTTGGTTTTACTGTCTGCGATACCTTGAAAAATTATCATCAACATCCCAGTCCACTGATGGACTGGAGTCTCTTTTACATTAGCAGAGAGTAATGCTGTGGTCTTTACGCTTGGCAGCGGGTTGGAGAGAATATTCTACAGAAAACCTGCTTCCATTTCCTGATTTTTTGGAGGTAATAGCTGAGTTGCCTCTATAACGTCGCTCTTATGATACAGATGAAAGGAGTGGTATTATTTATACTTTGCTGGACACCACACAACCAAATCCATTAATTTAGGCGGATGGTTATAAATCTGACTATAGGCGAATACCTGAAGGCCAGAGAAAATAAGCGGTATCCTCCAGCATGAGGAAGCTCATCATGAACTACTGAAGATTATAGTGAATTGGTTGAAACGCTTCATGCTCCTCTGCTCGCCTATAATCCAATTTAGGATAAAGTAGAAAATATTTCAATACAAGTGCTAATAAGAATAAAAAATAAGCATTGGCATTATTGTCCCGGATGTACTCTTGCGCACGAGGTCCCGGGGTCCGCAATGATACAGGATTTAACAGATTCAGTTCAGTCGCTTGATGTGTAGGTTTTATCGTGCTAATAACTAATGTATTAAAAAGCAAAGTCTGCTTTCAATATAGGTTATTCTAGAATCCGGCCGGGTGGACTACACGTATATGGCGAAAATGGAGAGAAATAAAAAGTAGTCTACATTCATCCTCAGTTGCAAAACTATCTTCAAACAGAAGTTCGCTAAATTCGCCGTGAAAGCGTAACAGACAGACAGACAGGGTACTTTTGCATGTATTATATTAGTAGGGATTGTCGACTAGGTTGTAGAACAATCTGATTCTGAAATTATGCCACCGCAATAAAGATGAATCGAACTAGGAAGAAAAACGATTCTAGTCTACAAATACCTGACACCCGTATTCATAAACGTTACTATAAGATCTAACAGTTAAGTAGATGTAGGCTACGATGAATAATTCCTGACTATTAAAAAGGTTTACAGCAGTTGGAAGAGGCGCTGAATCATTCGTTCGATCGACGATACGACGATGACGAATTCAGCGCAACTGCCTAGACCTGTTACTTCGCTATTCTACTCTCCATTTCGGAATACGTCATGCCTACCTCCCAAGGATTATTTGTGTAGTAATGTGACTTTAAACCACTGAAGCAAATAGTATTGATTCTCCAAAACTAGTCCCTAAACGACTCTTTTAATCACCACTCAACAATCTAGACAATACGTCTAGATATTTTAGTAAGTTTCTGCGGTAACAAATCAGTGCAGAAGGGTGTATCGTATTAAATAGAACTACCATGCATCATCTCAGCCGTAGGACGTCCAGTGAACATAGGTTACCCCAGGTCTTCAACACCGATCGACTTTGTGCCTCTTGCATCTATCGACTCACTACGATTTTTATAATCGTCCCGTGCGTAACTCACAAACCTTTCTGGCCCATTCAAATTAGTACCGCCACACCTGCAAGGCCATGGATTTGTTTCCGTAATAATACTCACACGTTCGAATCCTATTCTTTGTCTCCCAACTCTCCGAGCTCTATAGTATTCTGCATCATCATTATATCAGCCGGAATGCCTACTGCTAGGCCAAAGATCTGCACAAAGTCGGTCCTGTGCCACCCGCACTTAGCCGGTACCTGCGATCTTTACCAGCAAACCACCTTTCTAGGCTGCGTCTTTTGTGCCTTGCAAACTAGGTGCGTACTAGCCATATGTTCTCAATCCATATAAATTTCACAATTATACAAAATAGTATTTAAGGAGCCATGGATCTATTACGTCAAAATATTGAAGAGTTGGAGATAATGTTATATCAGAGTGCTTTGCTGGAATTTTTCGATGTAAACTGGGTTTTTCCATTACGTCATTGTCACCAACCTATTGATTACTTTCATCTGGTTTTCAGAAATACCTATCACAATACACCGTAATCATATCTTTTGGATATGATCTTGATACTTTACCATTGAACAAGTTTGAGATCCTTTGTTATCTCGGATCTTTATTATATTGTGACACATTCTGCAGTAGATAGATATACGTCAATTTTTCAGATAGCGTTATGCTCTCCAACGAATATTTAGAATCTCTGATAGTGTATACATCTTCATCTTTGTATACACTAGAAACAAAGTGACATATATTTTTAATATTAAAAGTGTTTTCTTTTTTATGAAATATGGCTTTAAAAGGATGGAGGCGGATTTTAAACAAAGGTAAGTGGAATTAAGTTATTTAAACTAGCTCCTATTTACTTTTTTTGAAGTTTAGTCGACGATTGACATTTTCGTATTAATTAATTTATAATTTTTTTTCCGTTTCTTGAGGTCGAGCTTTCTCATTGTTTAAGCTCAGGTTCATTTTCAAGTTTTACGCTCTACCGGTTTAACACTATATTTACAAAGAGTATACTTTAACACCTATGTAACTAATATTTGCATTGTTACATAAGTAAGGCAATTCAAATGTACTTACTAATAAAAACGAGACGAAGTGTTTATAAGTTGGCCCACTATTATTTTTAATATTAATATTATGCAGGTACATATTGCTTGATTGTTATGTATAGGTTATTACTACTTGAAATCACGTGTATGCCTAACGGTTGAGGTGACAGGCGGCTACCGGCGCTAGCGTCGCATGACCACAGATTGTCAGATCGTCATTTCTGTTTTTACAAGGTTTTGTTTTTTACGGTTCTGGACTCAAGTTCTTTTGAGCTATGACTGATCATGCTACTATCATGCATAGAACGATCCGTTGCTGGCACGAAGATGCCGAGGCGCGCAAATCAATAATGTTAAGGTTAAATCAATAATGTTAAGGTTAAATCATTATAAGTTATGTTTACGATGTTTGAAAAATGTTACCATATATCCCATTCAAATAAAAATATATTGATATTAATATTTCATTGCGGAAGAATACGCATGTCCCGTATGTCACCAATTAGCGCACGATAAGACAGTGGAAACAGTTCTAAACGACACATACCGCAAAACAACAGGCTATCGACTCACTGGCTGGCATTGCTCACCAGCTGTACGTAGAGAGATAGCCACTGCAGTTAAGAAACGTAAACGGAGAACGGTCCCCAGTCACCTGCGCTATGATCAGGAACCTACTGCTACTGCCGCAATTTGTTGCGGGTTCCAAGAGAATACTGCTAATACTAGCTTGTCCTCGGGCTTGCCTGAGTGTCAAAACTCAGGACATGTGTGTGGTCGTTGCTGTAGATCCTGGTTACACAGGAGTTGCAGCGGTGGGACTGAGTAGTGGGGCAAAGACCGATAAAAGTAAATAGAACACACTGCTAAGAGGTGGAAAAGCCGTTCCAGTTTCATGGCGACCAAAACTGCCTATGAAAGCGACGCCTCTACAGCCCGAAAAATCAGTAGATCAATTAGACCGATGCTAAGAGAAGCATATGCTAAAACTTGTACAATGGAGAACGTATTCGAAGCCAGTCCAAATGCTATATGCGTCAACGACATTCTGGGTTAATAAGTATGTAAATAAGAGTTTAGTCCAACAACTCGAAACGAAGAAGATTTTATAAGAGCCTTGCTGTCCTGTCCTGTTTTCAGATAATAATCATTTACTTTTTTTCGACCTAACCTCGCCACAAACTGATTGATATTATCCGACATATATTTCATCGTAGTTTTAAACTTCATATTTCTTCTTTCAGTCATGATCATACCCCAGAGGTACGTACTGGGTATCATGGGTCTGTTTGCTTTGGCCAACTCTTTCACAATGAGGGTGTGCCTTAGCATGACCATCACTCAAATGGTGCTCCATACTGCACCATCTGAACATATTGTTGGAGAAACATGCCCTGATCCCTATACTGAAGGGAACACCACCGAAACAACGTCGAATGAAACGATCGTGTATGAGGTAAATGAACATGTTAGAGGTTTTGTGTCTTGATGGAATTAACGTTGCCCTCTCGTAAATTGTAAATTGCTATACCCCAGCGCGGTGTCACTATTAATGTAAGATCTATACCTATGTATATAGTATGTGTAATGTAACGCACTGTACCTATTAATAGTGATATTGCAATAAATAAATAAATAAACGTTCTCATTTAGAACCTGAAATGCAACTTTCTTTGGCATGGTACGATTTTGTGATGAACCTCTGCAAAGTATTGGTATGGATTTATGTAGTGGACAAATTGATAAAGTGGACTTTGTTAACCGAAAGGGATTGAAACTTGTGGAAAGACGCTGTAACCATCTCTTACCAAAGGCGTGAATATATATGCAGGTATAAATGTTTGTTCTGAAACTGAAATAAAACATAACTTTCTCAGTTAATGTTAAAAATCGCTATATGATTTGGTTTTGTTAAATTCGATCGTTAAATTGCTACCCCTACTTACTACTGTAGAAAATTGTTAAAATTTCTTTTTTACATACTTTGACAATTCACACAGCGCCATCTAGTCTCAAAGTAAGCAAAGCTTGTGTTATGGGTGCTGAATTACTGATAAAATACTTAAATACTTCTTGAAATATATACTTATAATACATATAACACCCAGACCCGTAAAATAAATTAAAATTCATCATTTTTTCTGCTCGGCCGGGAATCGAACCGGAGACCTCTGCGTGGCAGACCAGCATGTTAACCAACTGAACCACTCAGGTCGTCAAAATGTACGTTATCTGTCTTGAAATGAAATAAGATAAACCAAGAATTTTGTCAATGAATAGAAATTGATGAGATAACCAAAAAACATTACCTCTCAAACTAAGAGAGAATGTTTGATGCAATGCATCATGATCTACATTTCAAAAGGATAGCAATAATCTAATTATATTTCAAAAGAAGTGCAAAATTAATATTTCATAAAAATAAAGATAATGAAGCAGCAACTCATCATTTGTTTATCAACAGCTTTGTAATACGACAATGAGTTAGCTGTTAATTTCGGTCGCTTGACTGCTTCAGCTTTTTCCATGGTTACCAAAAATGTTTATCGTAGATTTTACAATAACATTTCATATTTACGCAATATTGTTAATTTAACATTGTTCCTCGCAATATTTTACTGTTCATCATCGTCATCATCATCAACATCTGCTTCCCACATGACCTTGTGCCATCTGTATCCATGAAAACGTACGACCGCACCCCATTAGATAAATGGATGGACGACCTTGTGAGGGTCTTCACATGCTGACAAGATAAGTCGTCGATGATATCGTGTGTTGTGTTACTGATACTCACCAAAGCCGCCGACCCGACAACATATTTTGGTGACTTTGTTGTGGCGGGTACAGTCCGCGGTATCATCTCATATTATATCGAAAACATTTTGTAAGCAACATGTGGCGGCACATAATCTAGAACAAGGCAATCATCCTTATCATCATAGCGTCTATCCCGGCCTATGCCAGGGTCCGCTTTCCTATTTTTCTGCCTACACTTCGTCGTAGACCATTGTCTCTGGCATCCGACTCGTCGATGTCAATCCATCGCTTCCTAAACCTCTCACGAAATTTCTAGAAATCTAAGACCAGATTTCAGACACACTCTAATTTTCTCAATATAAAATTTCCAGGGTCGAGATCGATACGACTGGGATGAAGCCACTCAGGGTTTTCTACTCAGCGCTTTCTACTATGGCTACGTGATCACCCATTTACCTGGTGGGTTGTTAGCTGAAAGGTTCGGCGGTAAATGGACGGTGGGCCTCGGCCTGTTGTCCACTTCCATAGCAACTGTACTTAGTCCTTGGGCAGTGGATGTCGGAGGAGCAACCGGACTGTTCATCATCAGAGTAATTGAGGGATTTGGTGAGGTTGGTATTTTTGTTAACGATTTTTTGAGCGGACAGCACTGTTGCAAGTTAAATAACTTTTACTGATACTTTTATCTGCTGGATGCGGAAGTCACAGGACCGGCCTTTGTGGAGATCTCTGGTGGAGGCCTTTGCCCAGCAGTGGACGTCTTTCGGCAGATATTATGAGATACTTTTAGACTTACTCTAAACCAACTTAAAATTACCTAAATTTGGATGGAAATACATGGATCCTACATGGATCAGCTTATCTTAAACTGGTTTTTGGTAGGTTGAAGTGCAGCTGCCTTCTGTATGCGTTAAAGATGAAGTTTCTTGGTGATATGTCAAAAGACATGTCATTGATTAGGTATCAAATCTTAATTATGGACAACTAGCGACCCGCCCCGGCTACGAACGGGTGCTCTCGGAGTTTCCCTGTACTCTGTAGCTTATGCATTATACTTTAAAAACCTTCCTAAAGAAATTCTTAAAAATATGTGATGTTCACTACACCGCATCAAATACTGTTGCCTGGTTTTTTTTAATACTACGTAAAGCGAATTTATTTAATACTACGTAAGGTTATAGATTACCACTATCACAAACAGCGGATAACTATCCACTGTGGCCTAACCTGACACAACTGGAAGGTTTTGCCACTGCCTCTACCATAGGTTACACTGTAAAGTTAGTGTAGTATACCTAGCGGGTTACAGAATGGATAACGCTGCTGCCTCTTTGGCTTAATCAAAGTCGCAATCAGTATAGGTATAGGTACCTCTATAGAATATATCAAATTATTTTATGTATTTGTAAAGTTAAATTGAGATTAATTTTAATCCAACATATTGATGCAAACATAGTAACTTTCAAATTTTATAACAATAATACACAAAGACTTTTGCTTGATTATTTTACTTTTCAGGGTCCCGTCACACCAGCCTTCGTTCTGTTACTGGCTAGATGGGTGCCTCCATCTGAAAGATCTCGCTTTGGAGCCATGATCTTCGGTGGTGCTCAAGTCGGTAACATTCTTGGACCTTACCTTTCTGGAATCCTCTTGGCTGATGGCGGAGATTGGGCGAACGTCTTCTATGTCTTCGGTGGCCTTGGAATTATATGGTTCATATTTTGGGTAAGGCAAGCTTTTGCTAATGATTATTGTACGAATCGTTAGGTCCTTTGTAAAAATCGCAATGCTATTTCCAAGAGTCGATAAGTTTCTCGTAAGAATTTTTTGTTTGTAGAAATTATTAAGTGTTAAATTAAAGTTTGTATAGATGTTTTTTATTAGACCATATCAACAGCGCATTATAGTCCGCTAAACCTCCGACAAAGTTTACATAAACTCGAATATAACTATTAAACTAATATTAATGTTTTCTGAATTGTGTACATTAGTGGAACAATCTATCAAATTCTGGATCATGATCAAGGCGGACCTCGGACAATCGCGCGCTAGCACAACCGGGACATTAACGCTAAGATGACCAGACAGTCTCAAATTTTATGTATAATTACTCAAATTTTATGCGCCATTACCATACTTATTATCATTATTACAGTCGCTGCTATGCTACAGTACACCGAATTCTCACCCTTTCATCTCGGACGAAGAGAAAGATTATCTGAACCGGAACATAATGGCTTCCGGACTCCATAAGAAGTTAGACCCCGTGCCATTCAAGGCTATATTGCGATCAACGCCGCTTTGGGTGCTCGTTATGGCTGCTGTAAGTACTCGAATTGTAAGGAATTTATCTATGAAAGGAAATTCTTGGGCGTTAAGGACCCATGTGTTAGATACGTAACATAAATATGTCTTGTGTGGCATAAGACGATCTGAGAAGAGAAGGTGAAGGATATTTATAGATACGGCAAGGAGGCCGCACAGGTTTTTATAGTTTGGGGGAAGATAGGTCAATAGGGGAATATTTTTAAAACACTTGATACAGTATGATTATAAAAATATCGTATACTTACCTACTTTGAATTGAATTAAAAACTTAAATTGAGCTTTGTGTATCTATTGGAAATTTTCTTCTATTGACCTTTCTTCCCCCTTAGTCTTCAATGTGTTCTTTTATTTTTCTGCCGCCTTAGTCTTCATTCATTAATATTTCCAGTTTAATAAATTAAGATTCAGGGGCAGAAATGATTTCCATGGGCCTTTTTATCAGGCACTGACTAGACATTTATTATCTTTCGTCATTTTTTCGACAATTTTTGGCCAACACGATAGACATGGGTGCTCCCGCTGACCAAGGTTTGTTAATGGGTCCGTCTCTCAGCAATTGAGGTATAGTACATACTACGTACTATATCCCACTAACATTATAAATGCGAAAATTTGTATCTGTGTTTTCTATCTCTTCACGCCTAAACAGATGAATGAATTTGAATGAAAGTTGGTTGGTAGCTAAAATAGGGCATAGGCTACTTTTTATGCCCCCCTACTCCCACTTGCACGATGTAACGTGTAGCAAACGATGGCGGAGCCGCGGGTGAAAAGTCACTTGATGATAATGATGATTATGATCCCCTTCCAGGTCGGCCACGACACCGGTTACTTCACAATGATCACTGATCTTCCGAAGTACTTCTCAGATGTCCTCAAGTTCAATATCAAGGAGACAGGCCTGATATCCGCCTTGCCTTACATTGCCATGTACGTCTTTTCCTTCATCTTCGCGGGACTTTGCGATCTCTGCATAAGGAAGAGATGGCACAGCATCACTACTGGCAGGAAAATTTACACTACAATTTGTAAGTCGATTTCCATTTTTTATGATAAACGGATGACGAACAGGCAAGCGGGACAGTTATCGCTGGCTGTAGACATCAACAACACCAAGGGCTCTATTTTTAAACCGTTAACACAAGCATTTAGAAAATAAAAATTGCACGCAAAGGCGGTCTCATCGCTTTTAGCGATGTCTTCCAAACAACTTTTAGGCAGAGGTAAATAATCATGCGGAAGATGACCCAACATGACAGCGTCTATTCACTCATTCCTACAATATTTCGTCATCTTATCTAATCAAGCAATTATTGTTTTTTTTTGTTTACAGAAATACCATACACTACAAAACAATAACATATGGAAACAAAACAATCATGGTGTATACTTATCTTTATTATAAATGGTCTTGAGCGACCCAATATCGGAAATTGTTTTTCATATCAACTTTCAATCTAGATTTGACCCGAAAGTTGCCAATTTTACAAATCTTGCAAGCCTAATTTGTTTTTTACTATGTATAGATCGTCATCATCATCATCTTGGCGTTGTATCCCTCTACGATCATAGTGGTCTTCTATTTTATTGAAATTTTACCTGTTTCTACCGCAGCTTGCAAGCAGGCGACAAAAAAAAAGGATCACACATTTTAAGGAAATCTTTTTCTTTATCCTCAACAGCGTCTTCCGTGCCGGCAGTGTTTATTATTTTGGCCTCGTATTCTGGATGTAACCGGTACGCAGCGGTTGGCCTCTTCATAGCCTCTATGGCTTTCATGGCGGGCTTCTATAGCAGCGTCAAGATCAACGCCATGGATATTGGTCCTAACTACGCGGGCACATGCTCGGCGTTAGTGAATGGCCTAGCCGCAGTCTCGGGGATCATATCTCCTTACCTAATAGGATTATTGACGCCTGATGTAAGTGTTGTAGCTTTATTTATAACGTGTGATTGCTCTATGGTTTCAGACAGGCGCATGTGTACTGACGAGCATGTGAATAAGGTTTGTCGGGACCATAGCAATATGTTGATGACTTTTTTATTCGATTCCGTGAATCTCAATGGCACACATGCGGTAACTGTTGACGAAGCATTACACCTGCGACATATGCACTCAGGTTTCATGATAGAAAAGTCTTAAGGCAGATGTCGCCTTGAGAAATGTGCTGTGGCTTATGACATTCTTTCAAACCAGAACATTGTAAAATATTTACCTAGAGAATTATTTCTATGACCGGAAAACAACTACGCAATTATCACTATTGTTTCGTGCCAATTTCAATGCTGTGTTTATTTATTTTTTGCGTGATTAACTTAGATGAACCTGCATCGTTAACGCTTTTGCATGAATGAATAAATATCTAATAAACAAACAAATATTTGAAAACACGTGCTTGCGGCTTCTATCCTCATATATATATGTCAATATTATAAAAATAAATAAACTTAAGCAACAAAAACAACTTGGTACTCACGTGTGTAAATTTAGTAGGTATAGAGATAGCTAGAGGAGCTTGGAGTGTCGGTGGCCGAGTGATTAAGGTATACGACTCGTATGCTGGCGGTACCGGTTTCGAATCCCAGTGCCGGCATTTACTTATGACTTTTTTCAGAGTTATGTACATTAGTTGAATGCCAATCGACGATCTCACGGTGAGGGATAACATGGCGATGAAACCTGTATATTTAGGCGACTAACTGTGTAACCATGATCCAATCTGGTCCAGTTCCCTTAGTAGCAGGGTCACGGAGGTTAGAAGGCAGGCACTCAACCGTAATTTCTTGATCTGCCAAAACCTGGATCATGGTTAAGGTGGACCCTGTGCCCTTGTGCGCGAGAGTACAACCAGGACTTCAACGCTAAGATGATATATGATATCCAGCTATCTCTAGCTGGAGAAGGACTTGGGACATTCCAATCCAAAGGTGTGTACACAGGCTACTTTTAATTTAAATACGCGTGAACGAACACACAAAAGACAGATAATTTGCTCCACTAAATTCAACGTGGTGTGCAAAAAACGAAATCAAGTTTGTCGGCCATTTTTTGCTCCGTGGCTGCAAATTGGGGCAAGGTTGGTAACTGGTCCGCTTAGCAGATTAGGTCAAAGTTCTTCTTCCTAAAAATTGGTCACGTCTTGCTCGTTAATTCCAGTGACTATGTCAAATTAGGCACTGTGCTTCGCTGAGTTTCCTGTTAGAGGGAAGCGGGAACATTTTTTGGCGACTTCCTTTTTTAGCAAGATAATACTTGAAGACGCATTTTTGACATTGAAGAATACGCTTTTTTTTTTTTTATGTTATACGGCAGACAAACAGGCAAGCGGCCCACCTGATGGAAAGTGGTCATCGCCGCCTATGGACATCGGCAACACCAGAGGAGTTACGTTGCGTTACCCGCCTCTGGTGCGACCTCTAATATACCTCTTGAACGATCCTATGTCATAGTCAAAAGGATACAGTGAGGCAGGTTAATAGGTTTTTGGACCCTGAGTGTCCGCGCGCACTGTGAAAGTAACGTCTGTCACTGGGCATCTTGGCGTGCTCTCGCGCGAGGGCCCGGGATCCGTCTTGACCATGATCCAGGATTTGGCAGGACAGGCAATTACGGCGGAGCGATTGCCATCTGACCTCCGTGACCCTGTTAACAGGGGAACCTGACTAGATAGTATTCATCTGAATGTGCAGGTTTCATCGCGATGCTTTTCCTCACCATAAGAGCATCGGTTAGTGATCAACTAGTGTTCAAAACTCAGAAACAAGACATTGGTACTTGGCGGCAGTTGAGTTCCAACCCGGTACCTAGGTGTACGAGTCGGTACTTTAACCATTAGGCTACCGACGCTATTCTCTTAGTAATATCTATGAACACGGTTTTAAATATCTAGGCCAGTTATTGACTTATGAAAAATACCTTCGCAATTACCATTGACCTTTTAAATCATGACTGTTGATAGTTAGCTATTATGCGAAGGCATTGCCTCATCTTTATGATTCGTAATCAAAATACTCTTGAAGACTTTACAAAGTATCTGTCCGAGGAGCATTGAATTAGCTATGCCGTAGTGATGGGCAATTGCTTAAAATAATAGCAATCGAATATTTTAGTAACCCTAGTCGAATAACAATTTAGCGTTCTAATGAAACAATTAGAGATACTTGGGAAATATTTGCCTAAACCTGCCAGATAGAATGACATCGTAGAGTCGAATGCGAGAGCCTATGGCTTATGTCCCGAGGGAGCCCAAGGCCGGGAATGAGTTGGAAAGCCGACACTAGCAGAAACCGGGACTGACCGCTCGGGAGATTTTGATTACAATGAAAAAAGTAAAATCGAATGAATTTTTCATTAATTTATTTAAGAACGTATTATTGGAACGATTTCTATTTACATGGAGGTTGAAACACAGATATAAAAAATAGTTTTTGTTCATGTATACGAAGGTTACACCTTGAACCACCCAAAAATAGTGTAGCTTTTGTTATTTATTTTGTTTGCTTTTTATTTATTGATATAAAATTATTCAAATGATCTGTTTTCACTTGAATGTCTATTACAATTTAATACAATCGAATGATCATTCCAATCAATCTTTCTTTTGCCCATCACTAGTACTCCGTACTGAAATATCAGAATAATTTTACGGCTAGTAGACTGATCCATTCGCCTCTAAATTGGGAAAGCACCTCACGTTTTCTTTCATGGATCCATCATCCCCAATGAATAGGCAGCATTTTTCAAAGGGCGCATTTTTCTGGGATAAAATATTCAATGGAGTAATTTCAAGTTAAGGGTGAGATCTCGTCTAGAGAACGGTATTGTAATATGAATAAATAAAATACTCATTTTGGCGTCGAAATCTCGGTTCTGCTCTCACGCGTGGACCCGGTACAGTGGAGCGACTGCCATCTGACCTCCGTTAACACTGTGAACCTGACCAGATTTGATCATGGTGTCATCATGATGTTTTCCCTCAGCGTAAGAGCATCGGTTAGTGTTCAATGTAATGTACATAACTCAGAAAAAGTTGATGGTGTATGGAGGCACTGAGGTTCGAATCCATATCTCGCTTATGAGCCTGACTCGCTTGCCATCAGGTTAATTATGCTCTTACGGAGAACCTCGATAGTCTGTCGTTAGATAATTAGTAGCCATGTATGATGATGATTGAACGGGTTGGCGCTATTCTCTACCTTTGCCAGGCGCCTGTGTTTTTGTTTACAATCTATGCAGTTAAAACGGGCAGACAGCCCTCCTGATGGTAAACGGTCTCTGTCGCCCATACCGTCTACGATTCATGTCTATGGGTTGCTGGCAATAAAAATGTAGAACTGCAAATGCGTTGTGAGGAGATGGAATGCCTAATGCCTGTATTTGCACTAGCTCTGCTGTTCTTCAATCCGGAACACAACAATGTGCTTGGCGGCAGAATTCAATGGCAAGCGAACTCCTCAGTCTTGACAGAGTCCTACCACCTGATTGATGACAAATTTTATATTATTACCTTGAAATTCCAGTCAACAGTTGACCAATGGCGCATCGCCTTCTGGATCGTGAGTGCCGTGCTGGTCGGCACCAATATCGTCTATCTCATTTGGGGTTCCGGTGAGCAGCAGTGGTGGGACGACGTGTCAAAGTTTGGATACCCTGAAGGCTGGAAACATGGACCTCTGAAGACGAGGGAACCAGACTCAGAAAAGAAGATCGTCCATCCAATACACGACCACCCGCCTCTCGATAAGGAGTTATAGAGGCTATATAGAGGCTTGTGGATGGAGCTGGATGTGGAATGTGTGCAATAAAGTTTTCTACGTGATCTGTTATTTATTGAAATGTTTTCTGTTTTCTCCCGTGTGTGGGGTAATATAAATATAATTATACCGGATTTTGAAACTGTTAGTTTTTAATCAAAATATTATGATCTGCTAAAAAAGTCACACAACCATTTATAATCTGACAATAAGTACTATATTTGAATAAAAAAAAAACATTACGTTTAAATTCGATAGGGTTAGGTTATATTTATAAATTACTAGCTGTTGCCCGCGACTTCGTCCGCGTGGAAATCGTTTTTAGGGCAGTTTATATTTTTCCCGAGCGATTACTTCAAATGACCTCCCTAATGTATAAAAGCTACGGAGTAATACGGAGAGGCCAAGCTGTTTCATCTCGTTCTACCCAAATTAATTAGATAAAACATGGCCAAGATTTTAAGTTAGACCCCAAACTACGAAACTGTGCCTGTACGTAATGTACTGTACGAAAAATCAAAATTCATTGCAGGCCATTTCCATATTTCTTATAGATAGTTTAGCTGGCTATTATGGTTGTACAACTGTTGTTCGAGTTTCCAAAATCAATTATACCCTAAATGTTTCCCAGGCTTATCTAACAGCTATACAATAAAAAGTATTTAAATCTGTCTAGTTTCGGAGATTAACGTGTACAAAGAGACAGACAAATTTTTTATTACTATTCCTTCATCGCCCTAAACTACATTTTTTGTAAATATATTCAATGTACAGACACAATTTTTATGTTTAGATATAGATCATAACAATGTTTTGTCAGTTTATAAAACATGAGCCGCGCGGCACTTTATTTCTTGACATTGACTCCCCTCCCGTACCCCGTGCTGCCTAGATAGCCGAGCGGACTGAGCGGCGAACACGCGACTTTTTTCACATTTTTAAACTCGTGATATCTTTCGAATTGAATAACTCAAAAAGTTATATAAAGGTATTGAAGCAGTCGTGAATATGAAGTAATTGATTTTGATAAGGATTAATACCAAGGTACAAATAAAAAGCGTTTTTTAGCGGCGGCATTTCAATTAAATTTTGAAAATAGAAGAATACTTATTGTGACATAACTATAATAGTTAGACATATACTGCCGCGACACTTTTTGTAGATAATGATGTGTTCTGCAAAGTCGTAGTACATTATTTTGTTCTATCATCAATAGTTTTCGCAGCACACGCGATGTAAGGAATTTTTTGGGTAATTTTTTACACCTTGGGTTACATTATTGGAGTTTTATTAATGATTCGTAATTTTTTAGAAAATATAATATAGCCTATGTCACCCGGGGATAGTGTAGCTTCCCAATGATGAAAGAATTTTTGAAATCGGTCTAGTGGTTTCGAAGCCTATTCAATACAAACAAACAAACAAACAAACAAAAAATCAAACATTATCTCTTTATAATATTAGTTTAGAAGTATAGACTATACCTAACAATATAAAAAAGTCTTTGGTTAGATTTTTATTGTGTCAAGGTGAGGTGGATACATAAGTAACCATAGCGTATGTAGTACTTTCCAGTTTAAAATTTTTCGGAAGTTTATTATCTGAAATAGCGTTAGATAATAAACTAACGGTTTTCACAATCTTACAAGGAAAGGATAAAATAACACGATAAGAAAGAAGTGGGTATCCTACTTAACAGTAAAAGAAAAATCTGATAAAAATTCTAAAAGGAAGATGAAAAGTAAAATTAAATGACAAAGGTTTAATTTAGGAATGAGAGAAAAAATACGGTTGAACCACACGTAGTCAAAAACGGACTTTGGTCATCTTGTTTTTGTTTGACATTGAGTCATTTGTATAGAGCTGTGACAGATTGACAGGATACATTCTCTATAGATTGATCTCTATGTCAAATATCTTTGGGATCGGCAATATGCGTCCGTCAAAATGAATGAAATTAACCAATCATAGAGCCGTATTTAAGGCAGTGCACACTCTTAGCGGCCGAGCATTGTGAGAACGCACAGTATAGGAAGTAGCTTTAAGTACTTAGACTAGTATTGTTCGTGTAGGTTAGGTTTGATACCTATAAAGCCACATCTTGTGGTAGTTGTGGTGAATGTCCATTTCTTGACTTTTTTTGGAGGTTATAACAGAGTTGCCTCTAGTCGCATTTATAACACAAGTGAATTATTATTACATTCTACTTCGCTGGATGCCACACAACCACCACCACAACCACTATTTAGGCGGATGGTTATTAATCTGATTGAATGAGAACATCCTCAAGACGTTGATATCCTGGTTGTGCTCCCGGTTTCGATCCAGGATTTGGCAGATCAAGTAATTTCAGTAAAGCGACTGCCATCTGACCTCCATGACGATGCTACCAGGGCGATCTGACCAGATTGAATAATTGTTACACATTCAGTGATGCAGAATATGCAGGTTTCATATGTTTCCCTCATCGTAAGAGCGACGGTTAGTATTCAACTAATGTACTCAGAAAAGAGTCGGATACCATTACTACTAGTCTACTGATGCTCCTATAAGTACTAATAAGTAATATATTAAAAGCAAAGTCTGCTTTCAATAGATTGTCTGGACGCTTGGACTACTCTTAAGATATACAGAATTTACCATTGAATAAATTTAAAGCCACTATAAAAAAAAAAATGTCAAAAAAGTTATTATAGTATATCTGAATATGTGAATGACAAAAGTCCATGGAACTGAACTGTAGTTCTATACAGGTATTAATTTAGTTTTAAATTAGTATGTAAATATAATTAAATAGTATATAAGACATTAAAAAAAAAACAATAAAGCTCTGTGAGTTAGCGTTGACATTCCTTCCCTTCCCACACACGGTGTTTTTTGGTCGTAGCGGGGCTAGCGGGCATCTGCTCTGCGCGGACTGCGGTGGGGAGGGCGTAGGATAGGATAGGGGAAAAGTAGGGGTAGGGTTAGGTTAGGTTAGGGGGTAGGCCGGGGTAGGATAGGATAGGGGTAGACTACGGGCAGGGTAAGGGTAGGGTGGGAGCAGCTACCTATCACATGCAGCATCTGTGATGCATGGTCGCTTAAAGGTCTGTCTGGCGGTGGCGTGGGGGCCGGGTCGGCCGTTTCCTCAAATATGGTTGAAATGGACGATGGCTGGGCAATGCGTTATACTCGTGAATGATTGCTGCCTTGGTGGACTGGCTTACTCTTGCTGTAGTTTTAGGTGGTTTTTCTTAAGTACTATACTTATATACTAGGTATGACGTAACACTGTCCTACGGATAGTGCCAGGTTCAGTTAATAAGGAAACAACAAATATTCAGGGTAATGGATTTATATACGATCAGTCCAGAAACTACAAACTACAACAACAAGAAATTTATAAAGGGAATATAAAAGGTTAAAAGCACGAAAGTTCCTACGAAAGTCCACTCCACACAACCTATTTCCAGGCTGGATAACTGAATTCACTGCTGGCCGAAAAAATATATATATGGGTGATATGTAGAAAATCCCCTGTTAACACAAAAGTAAAAAGGAACATTAAAGTAGAATTATCATTTTACAATGTTTAAAAAAAACTAAAATCTTTAAATATTTACAGAAATAAAAGAAACAAGAGAAAAAGAAAAACAAGGTAATTATGGAAGTGTTTAGTAAATGTAAGAATTTGTTTGTTAGTTATTCTGTAGAAGAAAATATTGTATCAATCACCATACAATAAGAATGAAATTGGAATATGAAGTTCAAATAAAATAAAATTTGTAACATGTTTATATTATTTTCCCTAACATTCCACCATAACAGCTAAAAGTTTATTTAGTTTTAATAAAAGAAAATAGGAAAGTTTTGTTATTAATAAATAGTTATATGGCTCGGTCACAACCGTGCGCCCAAATCTAAGGAAGTAGGAAAACTTTAATCATTTAAAATAAGTAAAACTTTTCCGACTGTAAAATATTATAAATAAACATTAAATAAATACGTTAGGATAAATATTAATAAGAATAAATAAAAAAAGGGATTACAAAATTCGAATGTTCTGTGCGACGTAAATCTGAGTCACCACCCGCTCAGAACGAAAAGTGTAGGCTTTAGATAGATGTCACGATCCGCATCAGTGAAAGGCTAATTTTTTTTACCTACCACACAGAACACGCGAAAACTTGGTAATCAATAAATACGTTATAATAAATGTTTTATAATAATGGAAATACACGATGACCGCAAACGGGATTCAACAAGTTCACCTCTTTTGTAAGCGCTCGTAGCATCACAAGAAAAGATGGGCAAGAACCAGTAACAGAATTAACTGAATTGTTCATAGCCGATTGGACAACTGGGATCATTACCGACCAGGGAAGCTAAGGCGATAATAATAGTTTTGTTATATCTTTCAGTAGGATTCACTTGCGGGCAATAGTTAGGAGTGAAAGAAGCGAACGGAATTTTATATGTTCCAATCAGATCGTGGAACTGACGTGGTTGAAACTGGGAACCATTATTCATAATAATAGTCTGGGGGACACCATGTATCAAAAATACAAGTTCTTCTAAAATTTTAATGATAGCAGCCGCTGTGGCCTTTTTAAGAGGGAAAAGAAGAGATAATTTTGTGAAACTGCAATTTACTACAAGAATATGCTGACTTCTTAAATGAGTCATTGGCAAAGGCCCAATTAAATCGAGGGAAATGCAATGGAAAGGCCTGGAACAGATCTTAGGCTTACCCATTAACCCATAAGGAGAATGATTGGTGTGTTTATAAGCAAGACACGACTCGCATGAGGAGACGTAGCGGGCCACGTCCTTGAACATCCCCGGCCAAGAATATAATATTGTTAGTTTTTTATAAGTTTTAAAAGCCCCAAGGTGTGGTTCTGAAAGCAACCCATGACACCATTTAATAAGACTCTCCCTTTCGTCAGGATGTGGAATCTGTTTCCAAACAAAATCATTCGTTAGAGAACATGGGCTACGCAAATGATGAAATAATTTATCTTGAGTGATTCTATAATCAGGAAAACGTTCCGGTTCGTTACGACATCCAAGGAAAAGGTCATTGAACTTTGTAAGTGCAGGAGATTGGTTAGTGTCCCCAGCTATCGTAGCTACCGGTAATGAATCAACTTCGTTTTCAGGGAAACGAGATAAATAATCCGGCACTACGTTATCCTTTCCTTTTTAAAGTTTAAGTACGAAAATAAAACAAGAAAGTCGTAGAGACCATCTTGCTAATCTTCCCGTAGGATTAGATAGGTTAAGGAACCATTTTAGAGCTGCATGATCAGTGAAAACAGTAAACTGTTTGCCATTATCCAGATAACAACGCCAATGTTCCAGCACCGAAATGACAACGAGAGTTTCCCTTTCAGTTGCGGAGTAGTTTTGTTCATGCATATTCAGAGATTTGCTCATGTAGGCAATAACAACCTCTGAACTATCGCGAGTTTGAGTAAGCATAGCGCCAATTCCCAAATTTGACGCATCACAATGCTCATTAAATGGCAAGTCAAAGTCAGGACTAGCCAAGACTGGAGCAGACATCAAAAGTTTTTTCAACTTCAAAAATACAGCATGGGCCTCAGGGGTTCATGAAAACTTTGGCGCATTTTTCCCCGAAGAAGAAAGTTTGTTTAAAGGATATATTATAGTACTAAAATTAGTTATCAGCTACGGAACCAGCTGCACATGCTATGAAATTGCATTATCTGTTTTTTAGGAGGAGAGAATTCCAGAATAGCACGGATTTTATCAGGATCAGCAAGTAGACCATTTTTATTTACAACAAACTCAAGATATTCAAGATCACTCTCAAAAAACTGACTTTTTCCAAAATTAATAGTTAATTTCGCATGTGAGAGTTTATCAAGAACCCTTAGTAATAAGGAAATATGATCCTCAAAGTTAGAACTAATGATGATGATATCGTCAACATAGTAAAATACTTTATTTTCGAATTCTGGCGCGAAAAGAGTATCCATTAATCGTTGCTGAGTGGCCGGTGCATTAGTAAGTCCAAATGGCATTACTACGAAACGGTACATCCCCCTACCGGAAACATAAAAAGCGGTTTTGTCCCTATCAGGTTCATATAATGGAATCTCCCAGAAAGCTTTCGCAATATAAATACTAGATAAATATCTTGCATCCTTAAGGTTATCTAAAATTTCATTTACATAAGGCAATGTGTACGCTTCCTGACGAGTAACAGTATAGTCTATAACAACGTTGTCTAATCGGAAGGGAATCACCAGTATCGATTCTATGAGTCGACCAAATCAGTGCAACCAAGCACGCCCTTCTTTTCTAATGAAATAACCTTAAAACGCGAAATAATGTTATCGGCCATGCATTTTTGATCCGCGGAAAGTGCAGAGTAAGAAATAACTTTAGGATCAATATCCATAGAGTGACAATTCACCGAAGGTGAGCAAGAGGAAATTAAGACCATGGGTAAGAGGTTAAATTGTCTCCAGAAATCAATTTCGAGAATCAAAGATGGATAAATATCCGGAAAAACGTAGTCTTTAAAATAACCAATATGGAATTTATTTATTTATAAAAGAAATATTTGCATGACAGAAATAAATTAAATAATGCTAATACTAAATTATAAAATAATATTTACAAATAAAAAACTTGCCCCAAGTCCCTTGTTAAAGGAATAGTCCCCAAAAGTCTGGCCGCATTGCCTCGCTGTATCGCGAGGCTGATCCTTTGGCCAAGGTATTGACCAGCCTTTTGGTCGTGCGAAACGTTAACCAAGCGCTTAGACAATTCTTTGAAGAGAGTATGACCGCCTGGACCCCACGGCCCAAGGGTTTCTATGTCAAACGGCGCAAATAGATGATCTCCGCTGAGACCAGCATATTTGCGCCGTTTGAAATTTTCTGCCGAAGCGGCAGCGGAACCGGCATTGACACTCGTGGATGGAATATATGACGGTGCAAGGGTATCGACGCAGGTAGCGTCCCAAACCAAAGACCGACCCATATTCCAAGGGACGAGTGTCATACCGTCAGGCCTTTTTCCGTCGTCTCTCGCTTGTCCATTTGGCTCCAGGATGGCGGGAGAACCAGCAGTGGTAAAGGCCCGACGGATGATGTCGTTCAGTTCTGCATGCCGCGAAAAGCGCCCGGCGCTCCTGCAACACGACAACCTGTGATGCCCAAGTTGCGACACTGCATGGCCATAGCTGCACTCATGACGGGCCACGAAGGGAACACCAAGGCAAAGGGCCGTGGCAACTCTAAATGTAGGGCTATCCAGCAGGGTGCCAATAGTGGAGGATGGAAATGACTGAGGCCTGACTCCCATTCGCCGACAGCCAGGAGGCGGGCACGCACTGCAGGATCGGTTGACGTATTAACCAGATTATCCCGCACCAAACTGCAGAGCGGCTCGTCCCAAAGTTTCTGTGACGAACGGGTGGACGGATATTCAGTCCTCGGGCAGGCTAAAGTCCATGAATTCCTGGCCTCTGTCATGTATGCCACCTTACACGCGTTGGTAGACGTGCCCAAGATCTTATCTGTGCTGTGTATAGAGGACAGGAAAGCAGGTAAGGAAATACTAGAAATTTTACTGATGCCCAGACCACCAAACCTGACGAGTAGGGAGGCCTGGGCCCAAGCATTGTCATCGAAATTGAAATTTAGGAACGTCGTTAATGAATGTTTAATGGTGCTGTCGAGTCGAAAAAGTAAATCAAGGTGTTTCCATAACTGACAGCACCGTAAAACAAACGTAAACTGGGGGACAAAGAGGCAAAATCGTAGAATAACATAGGCCATGTGGGTACTAATATGCTGAAGGCGATCCGACACTGCTGTGAAATTTTGAATTTTACTGTCAACAAAGGAGGAAAAAGATTCGTCAAAAATTGGGGCACCTAGGAGATGAAGCGTGCTCTTGTTGACAAAGGAGATGTTTGGCGCCAGGGTATTAAATAATGACGCAATAGTATTTTTATCTGGGCATGTGTCTGGGATATACAACTCACACTTGGCTAAATTTAGCTCTCAGCCAATAGAGCCAAATTCGCGAATCAGGAGTTGCAGGTCCTCTAGTACTGTTGTCGCTTATCCACCTAGGGTCCCATCGTCCAGGTACCAAACGTTAAATTTGGATTTCAGTTTCTCTAAAGTGGGGTGGAGCGCCAGACCAAAGATAGCCGGCCCGAGCGGGTCACCTTGCTGACACCCAACGCTAGAATGCAATAAGTGATCCCTGTATAAGAGTTTTGATGATTCTTTATAACATTGCCATAAAAACCCATATACAGAGGGTAACTTTGATTGCACTTGGGTCAGCAAAGCGCCGTGAAATACAGTCGCCCACGAAGTTACCCACAGCTCTGCGCACGCACTATGACAAGATAAGACTGGAAATGGCGCGGAAAACCAGCGTAGGGAGCCACAAAAATTTAATAATACAAAACTAATAAATTGACAACCATTGGAAAGGAGCCAATTTTTTTTATTTTTTTTATTTTAGTTTAGAGTTATTAGCAGTGGATACATAAATGAAATCCGACTTGATTAATGTGTACCCCAATTTTAAAATATTAAAATGAGATTTGTTTTCTTAAATTGTAATAGAACTTCTACTATCAATGAGACAAGAGAAATGAACATTATTAATAGCGACATCCACGAATGGTCTGTTCTGATCAGCCTCATCGTCAAAGTGAACCGTAGAAATTTTATTTCGACCAAAGAAATTACGGATTTTAGCAAGCCAATCATGCCAATCGTCTAAACGAAAATTAATCAAGTCTTTATTTAGTTTTTTTGAGTAGAGGTAGATGTACGATTTTTTTTACAATCAGGACATTCAGGTCGTCTAACCCCTTTAAGGCCACAACCAAAACAAATCAAAAATTTAGTTTGAGGACACGAGAATAAACTGTGGCCATTAACCCGACAACGAACGCAAAATTCGTGAGCGTTAAATTTCCTTGTAGCAATTGCATTTATTTGGAAATTACCCTTAGCTTGGTAATTATTTTGAGAAAATTTTGAACTATTATTAAAAGGTTGTTTATAATTAAGTTGTTTATTATTAACTTGATTATTAGGTTTAGAGTTATAGTAAAAGTCGCAAAATAATTGAGAAGGATCCGAATTTTGAGGTTCTTTAAAATTCCTGTCCCTATCAAGAAGTCTCTCATACTTCTGGCATGACAAAATTAAAGAATCAACCGTGGTAATGTCGCATAGGGCAACAAAAACCGAATAACAAGGACGAATATTTCTAAGTAAAATTTGAAGTTGATCGGGTTCAGTTAGTTTTTGATTAAAACGAGAGAACATCTCGTACATAATTGATACGTATATAATTATTGTTTCATCCTCGCCCTGAGTGCGAGAGTTAATTGCCGATAGGAGTTTATAATCGAAATCGAAGCTGCCAACGTCTTGTATTAGTAATTCTGATAATTTAGCCCAAGAAAGTTTTACATCTCTATGTTTTTGAAAACGGAACCAATGCAGTGCTTTGCCTGTAAATATTTCGAAAGTATTATCGAGCAGCCGCTCATGGGTTAAATTTCGCGAGATTCGAAACTCCTCGAGTTTTTGTTAAAAAGATTTAGGACAAGTGCCTGAATAAGATAATTTTTTTATATCGTTTATAATGGAAGTCATCTGAACAACCGGAGGTTGAACAGTGGGTATCGCAGTAACCGATGTCTGTTCCTGAATTAATGCAGAAGGCCAGGGAGCATCAACGGGGGCAGCAGGAATTTGCTCCACCGCATGTGTTGATACAATAGTGATTGATGTATTGGGTCGAAAAAAGTTTGCTTCACCTCACCCGTAATGGAAATATATTTGGATTCACAGCGTTCAAAAACTGTTTTTAGAGATTTATTCTTAGCCGTTGAAAAAGGGGAGCAACTATCGTAGTTTAGGCGCTCAAATTTATAGTATAAATGATTTATCTAGGTCCGGACATTATTAGAAGTCACAGATGTGAACTTCTTCTGGAGAGAGTCGAGTCTCTCCTCAACATAAAGTAGAGTTGACTCCACTTGGCTAATATCCTCTTCTAAAGGCAAGGTTGAAATAATGACCTCTTCAGTCGAAAAAGTTTCTGCTTTTTAAGACTAACTAAGTCCAAAGTGGGCGTTTTCAAACGTATCCTCACTTCATACTCCAACTCACTCTTATTTAATAGCGTAAAAGTTATAGGACTTGCCATGATTAAATTGTAATTGCCAAAATTAGAGCCGAAATACTATGACTTTATAGACAAGTGTGTGTCTTTTTTAGAATTTAGAGATAAAGCAAGTTAGATATGTAACAGGTATGTATATGAGTATGTATACGTTAACACCGCCAGAGAGTAGCCCTGAGACCCGATGCCAACGTAAGTATTCTATACTTACGTGTTAAGTATTTTATGAATATATTTTTAATGAATATATTTAAACATATATTTAAAGATTTTATGTATGAAAAATAATTAAGAGTGAACCGTCCTACTAGACTACGTAGACACTAATATTACTTCTGGACTGAAAGACCACAGTTGACGGCGCCAAACTGTAACGTAACACTGTCCTACGGACAGTGCCAGGTTCAGTTAATAAGGAAACAACAAATATTCAGGGTAATGGGTTTATATACGATCAGTCCAGAAACTACAAACTACAAAAACAAGAAATTTATAAAAGGAATATAAAAGGAAAATGTGATATTTTATGTACAAAATCAAATATTTGCCACGAAATTAACACTTGGATTCTAAACAAAAGGAAAACAAGAAGTTACAGCGGTAAGAATCCAGACACACACCCCAATAGCCTTGTATTTAGCCAAAAACCATAATTACTTTTACAAATAGGATATTTATGAAACGAGATATAATTTCCCCAAAAGAAAATACTCTATTCGAAGTTCGATTCAAATCAAAATATTTATAGAACGTAGTTACAACGTAGTCAGAATTTACAGTATTAACTAATTTACCAGGCAAGGATGATGAGCAATCAGAGCCTGAATTATACCTATGTATAAAGATTTGAAATGTAAGTGTCAACGTGCTGAACAGTTGATTGAACAGGATTCCTAATAACAGTAAGTACATTCGACACCGAATGACACCACCATTAGTCAGGGCAAGACCCTACATAGGGTCCTATATATTATGTCGGGCGAGAACCGCCTATGCTTGGCATTGTCGAGCGCTGACCGGATCTGTCTGGTATTGTCGGACATGGTCCGTTGACGTCAGTTGACGGCGGGGGCTGGGTGTGCTGCGGCCATTGGGCGGCAAACATGTCACTGTGTGTTTCCTTCCTACTTTCCTACCCCTTCCTCTTTGACGATTGATAGAGATATGTAATATCCTAGTCAATAAAGTAATTTTGAATTGAATTTTGAATTTTACTCGTTAAATGGAGCGAATGGGAGGGAAATAAAAAGTAATCTGCGTTCATCTTCAGATGCTAAACTAACTTCATAATATCAACCGTCAACTAATAGCGTCAAAATGGGTGTAGTGGTTTAGCCGTGGAATCGTAACAAATAGGCCGACAGACAGGGTTACTTTCGCATTTATAATATTAATAGGGATTGTCTACTAGGTTCTAGGCCAGTCTGATTCTAAAATTCTGGAACCGCAATATTGATTTGAAACATTTGGCAAATTGCAAAACATATACTAGTCTACAAATAAAGCGTCGGTAGCCGGGCGGTTGAGTATCCAACTCGTAAGCGAAAGGTACCGGGTTCAAATCCCGCTGCGGTCATGTACCAATGACTGTTTTCTGAGTTATGTACATTAGTTTAATAGTAACCGATGCTCTTACGGTGAGAGAAAACATCGCGATGAAATCTGCAAATTCAGGCAACTGAATTTGTAACCATTATCCAGTTCCCCTGGCAGCAGGGTCACGGAGGTCAGATGGTAGTCGCTCCACTGTAATTACCTGATCGCCAATTCCTAGATTATAATATACTGGACTGTAAGACAAGGCGGATCCCGGGCTCTCGTGCTCGAGAGCACAACCGGGACATTAACGCCAAGATGATTATTTTAATTTTATTATTCTAGTTTATTAATACCTGTCACCCGTATTCAGAAACGTTACTGTGTGATCTAAGGCTCGATGTCCACTCATGCGATGAAGTGCACTGCGCGGCGCACCGTGCGGTGTCACGTCACAGTGACAACAAACAAAACGGTGGTGTTATTCTGGTTTTTCAAGTTAGGCGACGTTCGCACGAGAGATTTACGAGAGATTGTCAGTTAGGCAACGTTTGCACGACAGCTTTTCGAAGCTTTTACGCGCGTTATTTTAAACGACTCGCATAATAATTGACCATATGACTTCTCGACTGTGTTTTTACAAGCGGGCGAAAAAAGTGACCGGAGATTTGTTAAATCTGCCGACTCAAATGCAACGAAGGGAAACGTAGGTACAAAAAGGATATTATTCATTTTGAACTAAAATAATAGTGCCGGCCAAAAAATAATTATACAATTTTCAGCCATTTTCATTACTACCATTTTCGTGAGCGATCGTTTCAGAGTTATTGCAGTTTTGAGTTTGATAGCTGTCATCCACAATGTAGATCGCTACGAGAAGTTTAAATCTGGACCAATATATTCAAAGTTATTTCAGTTTTAAGTTTGACAGCTGTCATCCGAAATGAAGATCTCAACCAGCACTATCATGTCTCTTTAGAAACTAGTGTTCTAGGAGCAATAGTTTCAGAGTTAATATAATTTAAAGTTTGACAGGTGTCACCTGAAATGTAGATCTCGGCGAGTACTATCATTTCTCTTTAGAAATTAGTATTCTAGGACCAATAGTTTCAGAATGATTACAGTTTTAAGTTTGACAGCTGTCAAACTTGACCCAAAACGTAGATCTTAACGAGTACTATCATTTCTTTTCAGGAACTAATGTTCTAGGAGATATCGTTTCAGAGTTATTACCCTTTTAAGAGTAACAGCTGTCTTCCGAAATGTAAATCTTGACGAGCACTATCATTTCTCTTCAGGAACTAGTGTTCTAGGAGCGATCGTTCAAAATTTATTACAGTTTTAAGTTTGACAGCTACCATCCAAAGTGTAGATCTCGACGAGTACCAGCATTTCTTTGTAGAAACTAGTGTTCTAGAAGCAAACATGCCATATTTATAATTCGGGATGAAAATACGAGAGGATCCCGAAAGCGAAACAACTTCGATAATGTTACAGAATCTGAAAAAGGGGGGGGGGGGGGGGGGGGGTTACGTATAAGCGGTCACACTTTCTTTGACAAAGTCGAATTCCTACTTCATTCACACGCGTTGTATCTGTACTAAAAAAAGTAAACAGTTATATGTGTGTGAACTGTGTCACATGAGGAGGAATGATTCGAACTGTTGGTAAAAAGGAACAGTCAAGTGTGACGTCTCATGTTGACATCTGCTGACATCGCGCCGCGCGCTACACGATGATGCCAACCTATTAACTTATTAACCTTAACACA
Organism: Blastobasis adustella; assembly: GCA_907269095.1. Classification (NCBI taxonomy): domain Eukaryota; kingdom Metazoa; phylum Arthropoda; class Insecta; order Lepidoptera; family Blastobasidae; genus Blastobasis; species Blastobasis adustella. Next base: position 1,895,888 of record OU026120.1, read on the forward strand.
TATTGGTTAAGTTGTTGTAACAATAATTGAGTTTGACTATAATATATATTGAGATAAGTACATAAATGTAAATAATGGCTCTCCAGACGTTGTGGTTTCTCAATAGTAAGTCTGGAAGCATTTGATAATAAATAAATAAATAAATCTTGAGGCACTGTAACAAACAAATATTTTAAATAAAGTAGCATTACTATGCGTTCTTTCAATGCTCGTTAGCGGGTCTTTGCTAACGTACTGCGTTCAGTACGGCTCTGTGATTGGTTAATTTTGCCCTCTACCAGTGCATATATTTTGATTAATGCATAGTGCCGGTCGGTGCAGCATTATGCTTGGCGTTTGTGGACTATGAGAAAGCCTTCGATTCAATCGAAACATGGGCGGTGCTCCAGTCTCTACAGCGGTGCCAAATTGACTATCGATATATCGAAGCACTGAAGGGTTTGTACGAAAACGCCACTATGTCAGCTCGTCTCCAGGATAAGACCACAGAACCTATTCAGCTGCAGCGGGGTGTTAGACAAGGTGATGTCATATCACCGAAGTTGTTCACCGCTGCACTGGAGGATATCTTTAGGCTTCTGGACTGGGACGGACTTGGCATCAATATTAACGGCGAGTACCTTACTCACCTCAGATTTGCTGACGATATCGTAGTCATGGCTGGAACCCTGTAAGACTTGGGCAAAATGCTCGATGACCTCTGTAGTGCCTCGCAACAAGTAGGTCTTAAAATGAACATGGACAAGACGAAAATTATGTCGAATGTCCATGTTGTGCCTACTCCAGTGACACTTGGAGGCATTCCACTTGAAGTTGTTGACGACTATTCATACCTAGGACAAATAGTTCAGTTAGGTAGGTCCAACTTCGAGAAAGAGGTCAATCGACGAATCCAACTCGGTTGGGCAGCATTCGGGAAGCTACGCCATATATTTTCGTCCCAATTACCGCAGTGTCTCAAAACGAAGGTCTTTGACCAATGTGTGTTGCCAGTGATGACTTACGGAACTGAAACGTGGCCGCTCACTGTGGGCCTTATAAGAAAGCTCACTGTTACCCAAAGGGCAATGGAAAGAGCTATGCTCGGAGTCTCTTTGCGCGATCGAATCAGAAATGAGGAGATCCACAAGCGAACCAAGGTCACCGACATAGCTCTAAGGATTGCCAGACTGAAGTGGCAGTGGGCAGGGCGCATAGCTCGAAGAACAGATGGCCGATGGGGCAGTAAAGTTCTCGAGTGGCGACCACGTGCCGGAAGACGCAGCGTGGGTAGGCCTTCCACAAGGTGGACTGACGACCTTTTAAGGATCGCAGGTACCAGCTGGATGCGAAAAGCACAGGACCGGCCTTTGTGAAGATCTCTGGGGGAGGCCTATGCCCAGCAATGGGCGTCTTCTGGCTGATATGATGATGATGATGATGATGATGAATTATGGAAATAACTATTTTATTTTTATTTTATTTTACATATTTTACATATTATTTTACACCCAGCCCAGTAACAGAAATTAACCCTAGATACCTACTAACCTTCGTCGATTCGACGACGCGTACTTTTAAAAATCGTGAAAAATCCTGAGCACGTCATCGATCTTTTTCTATACTTTGTCTAATCTCAGTCGACCGATTGCCCTTGCGCTTCATGAGAGTGTTTTAAGTGTAGGGGGCCCGTGAACGCTATTCCAGCAACCATGGCTTGTCGCATCGGCGAAGGTTAGTAATTACGTGATTCTTTTACTATTTAAATTATGTGTTTTTGCGTTCTTATTTCTGTTGTAAATGAATTTTATTTATTTTCAACGCTATTTATTAGTCATTGTTTTAGATAAAATTCGTCAGTTATTATTACAAGTACGAAAATTCATCAGGAAGCGAGAAAGAAGACCACAACGCAGAGATAGAAAGAAAAACCTTAAAAATACAACAATGTAAAGAATACTCAGAGACCAATGGATGTACAATGAAATGAGAGCCCCTGTTGGCATATTTACATTATCTGCAGCAATGAAACTATCATTGATATGATCATTTACCATCGAATAACTTGTTTGACTTTAAATTTTGTGGAAATCACTATATTGCATCAAGTGCAACAAATCGTGCGGGAAACATAAACTTCAAGTGTGTCACAAATGTATTAGTTTTTAGATTTTATCGAAAATATTTCTGTTAATAAAGTATTACATTCATATTTTTTTTTAATTTAAAGTATTTTTATGTTTATTACGTTATAAATTATATTAGGTATGAACTTTAAAATATTACAATTGTTAATTTTAAATAATAACTATGATCTCATTTATTGAGCTATTTAATTAATAATTTGACATAATACTAGTTATGTAAATATTATAAATAACATAAATACACTTCATTACTAATCAAAACTATATTTTATATACATTTTGTTTTAATGAAACCCCTTTACCCCCTTTATTAAATACCGTAGTCAAAACGACGAGGTTTAGTATTAAGCGTCGAAAAATAAGGTTAGTGGTCTAGGGTTAAAATTCATCATTTAAATGTCTGCTCAGTGGGGAATTGAACCCGGAACCCTTGCGTGGCACACTTAATGTTAATCAACTATTACACTCAGCAAATGTACGTTATCAGTCTTGATATAAAATACGATAAATCAAGAATTTTTCAATCAATTAAAAAACGAGATAAACAAAAGCTTTACCTTTCAAAATAAGAAGGAATTTTTCAATGCATTATGATTCTACATTTCAAAAGAAGTTCAAAATTAATATTTCATAAAAATAAAGATAAGGAAACAGCAACTCATCAGTTACGGCAATGTGTTAGCAGTTAATTCGGTCGCTTGACTGCTTTAGCTTATTCCAAGGTTGCCTAAACTGTTTAGCATAGATTCTACAATAAAATTTCATATTTTCTATATACAACTTTGTAAATTTTACATTATTCCGCAGGAGGAGTTATTGTATACAACAAATGTTATATTGCTCCCGGTCAACTTTAATAGGAGTTTGAATGAGAAATTGTTAAATAATCAACTAAAATTATTGACCTCGGTATATGATAATTGTAATTATATCGACATTGATTATTATTTGGATTACAATTTATTTATAAATTCAGTATGTGAGAGAATTAATATTTTAATTAGTTATTATGAATATAAGATGCAATTTTTGACAATGATGATTAAATGTAAATAAATTCGTATTGAGTAATTCGATAAAACTTAGATTTAATAGTAAATTGCAGCCCAAAAAGGGTACAATACCGTACTATTTTACAAGACTGGCTGCGGTAAATGAGGATAAGTCGGATGTACCTGTTTCGAATGATAAACAGCTTTTTCACAAACCATGACATAAAAGATATTAATCCACTAAGTAATAACAAAAACGCCACATTCAGAATATTACATCAAAATATTTGAAAAGTATTGGGTAAATTAGACGCCCTTGAAATAGATTAACCGAGTTTAATTTGTTTGAGTGAGACATTTGATCACAAACAGGGTTCACATGCGAATATTAAATTGAAATTTTTTAAGTTGTTGTAGGTGATGTTATTGTAGGAAAAAAGGAAGAGGTGGTACGGCCATTCTCATTCACGAGCAATTCCGTGCAAAGCCGTTGCCTTTATTAATTTATTTCATTTTATTTAAAAACTTTATTGCACTTAAATAATATAATTGGCGGACTTAAAGCCATCCAGCAATTTCATCAATGAATTAGCAAATGAGAGGTATTTTGAGGCATGTGGTATTGAAATAGAAGGCATGAATTTTATTATAATAGTTATATACAGAATACCATATCAGAGTAAGGGCCATGTTGGCATATTTATTTTTAAATTAAATAAATTATGACTCATCATCATCGTCGTCCTAGCGCTTATCCCGGCCTCTGCCAGGGTCCGCTTTTCCAAATTCTTCTCCACTTCGCCAGGCAGGGTTGACTGGAAGAGATATCTTTTAGAGATAAGTCCACCTTTGTACAATTATTTCTACTGTAACATTACTGTAATGTCTATTGTATACAATAAAGAATATCTGCATATATATATACTGACGAAACAAGTCGTCGGTGTTATCGCCCGTCGTGTCACTTATACACACCCAAGCCGCCGACAACATACATACATACATACATACATAAAGCTCACGCCTGTGTCCCACAGGTGGGGTAGGCAGCAACTATGGACCGCCCCTTTGCACTGTCCTGACACAACTCCCTAACCCCGCATATATCACAAATCTTTTCATACATCTCCTTTTATTCTTACCACTTCGGATCCTAGCTTTTTTGAGAACATTACTGATCTGATCAGTGAATGATTTTCTGGGTCGTCCTCTTAAGGGCCGGTTTTCCAGATTCGCACTATATCTCGTACATCTTTCGTCAATCTTCTTTCATAAATTTGCTCTACATGCCCGAACCATATCAATCTTTTCTATTTTTGACACTACATCATCTTTCAACAAATGTTGGTAATTTTATTGTCACATGATATCAAGTCGAAAACATTTTGTTGGCACCATGTGGCGGCGACACATAATCTCCTCCTCCTCAAACGGTCCCTCAATGCTGAGGATCTGACTCTGCCGGCGTCACAAAGATGTTCTCGTTCTCCATGAGCAGCGGTCGGCGGCCTCCTGCAGTACCGCGCTCACCGGCATACAGACATCACCTGGTTAAGCCATCGCTTGGGGCTTCGGCCTCTAGGTCTTTTACCTTCCACGGTACCGTTTACAATTAGTCTCTCAAAGTTCTGCGTGTGCAAGTAGGATCTCGGCGAGCAATATGTCCAAAATACTGGATTATCCTGTAAAGGCAAACAGATGATAACCGTTGTTTGCCCTCAAGACCCAGCTCTTTTGTTATGGAGACATTCGTTCGGAAAGCAGTCCAGGCCACCCTCAGCATTCCCCACCAACACAACATCTCAAACGCATCAATTCGTTTTCTGTCTGCTTCCTTTACAGTCCAGGTTTCAACCTCGTATAAAAATATCGAGAATGCAAGGAACATACACATAATCTAGCACAAGGTTAATCATCCTTGTTGTAGCGTCTATCCCGGCTTATGACAGGGTCCGCTTTCCTACTTTTCTTCCTCCACTTCGCTTGATCGTCAGCATCCTCACGTCGTAGGCCATTGGCTCTCGCATTAGACTCCGCGATGTCTACCTATCGCTTCCTGGGCCTCTTGCGGGATCTCTAGGAATCTCAGAGTAATCATCATTTTAAGTTTCCAGGGTCGAGATCGATACGACTGGGATGAAGCCACCCAGAGTTTTCTTCTCAGCGCTTTCTACTATGGCTACGTGATCACCCACTTACCTGGTGGGTTGTTAGCTGAAAGGTTCGGTGGTAAATGGATTGTTGGCCTCGGCCTGTTGTCCACTTCCATAGCAACTGTACTCAGTCCTTGGGCAGTGAAGGTCGGAGGAGCAGCCGGACTGTTCATCGTCAGAGTTATTGAGGGATTAGGTGAGGTTCGTATTTCTGTTAACATTTTTTGGACTTCACTGTTTTAACTGTTACTGGTACTTTTATACTTAATTTTAATTAGCTTAAAACGAGCTAAAACACAAAGTTTTTGGTAGATTGACGTGCTGCCTTCTGTACGTTTTTAAAGTGCCCGGTGATATGTTAGAAGTCTTGTCATTGTTTGGGTATCAGTTCTTAAATATGAACAACTCTTTTGTTAAACTAAAGTCCCAGGCGGTAAAGCTCTACAGGTGTCCTCTCGAAGGTTAACGAACCTTCCTGGTAAATAGCTCAACACCTATAGATAGACAACTTAACTGGTGTATCGCCTGCACGGTACGGGAGGCAGAATTAGTGACGTCATGTGACGTTTCGGGGCTGAGCGTGGGGGCGCGGGGCAGGGAGCTCAAGCGACGTTTATCCGTGCGCCCGCGGACTCCGCAGAGCGCAGTTGATTATTTTGTTAGGGACACACCGAACAACGCACACGAGATTAATTTGCCGAAGATAAATCCTGAGGAGGAGGCTCAAAATTTTTTGCTGATAAATTTATAGACAAGAACAGGGATTCCCAAAGTGAGCGCCGTGGTGCCCTAAGTTGCCGTGGAGAGAAAGGAGGGGCGCCGTTAGGCGCTTTCATCTTCTCGTCTCGAAACTAAACTTAGATGTTCATTTGTACAAAATAAAAAAAAATCCTATATACAAGATTATTTTCATGCTCAAGCACATCGCACATCACAATTGTGCTGTCCGCCCATCTAAAAGTGTAGGTTTCCTAAAGGCTTCGATGATCACGCCTCTCTCTAGCAAGATGGACCAACGACCTGGTCAACGGTATCTAGACGAAAGGTCGCGGTTACTAGCTAGATGCAGACATCACAGGACCGGCTTTTGTGGTGATCTCTGGGGGTGGCCTATGCCCAGCAGTGATTTGATGATGATGAAATATTTAAATTCACTAAAGAATTCGGTTAAGTCACGTTATGTTACAGAAATATAACACAACAGGCACTGCTTATTTCTAGGCATACATCTTTACGTCTTTTAGCACCACATTCAAAATCGAGGTTTGGTTTTACAATTTGCCATTAGCAAACATTAGGTTTCTCGTCTCCGGATATAATATTTATTATCTTGGAAAAAGTTCGGCATAATCTCGTGTGCTTTCTTTTTCCGAGGAACGTCATCAAGTGACGTTTCGCGGAAGAAAATGCTCACTGCCCCGCTCCACCGCGTTCATCGACGAAAAATCACCCTCCCACCTACCTCACATACCGCAGGCGATACACCAATTAAATTGTCGACCTTTAGAAGCTGTAGGTTGTCGGTAATTTCCACAGCAACATCCAGAAAAGTTGGAGTTAGATGGAATGGACTCCTTTTGGCGGAAAACAAACACGCCTGAGTTTTGGTTGCGTTGAACATCACCAGATTGACTTCACCTCAATCAGAGACAGCCTTGAGAGCTTTGTCCAAACGATCAACCATAGCCTCTCGACAAGACTGAATATCGTCCCTACTGGCTTTTCTCTGACAGATACCTATCCGTTACTGTGCTGTCGTCTGCGTACCTAAAGGTTGCTGGTACAAGCAGATCGTTAATATGCAGCAGGAATAATGTCGCGGGCAGTACTGATCCCTGAGGAACTCCCGCGTCGATAGCCTCAAGATTAAAGTAGCCATCGATAACTATACGGATAGAACGTCCACTCAGAAAATCTGATAACCAGGTGCAAAAGCCAACAGGAATACCAAATGAAGGAAGCTTGCTTAGAAGGCCCGCATGCCAAACCCTGTCAAAGGCCTTGGAGATATCAAGAGACACAGCATGGGCCTCGCCATGTCTCTTAATGGCCTCACTCCATAATTGTGTGGCATACACCAGAAGGTCCCCAGTTCATCGACCACGGCGGAACTCGTACTGGTGATCGCTGAGGAGATCGTTCCCTTCACGATACGCAAGGAGTTTGTTGTTCAGTGCACGTTCCATAATCTTACAGAGTATGGAAGTGATTAAAATAGGGCGGTAGTTAGCAGGGTCGGCGCGGCTGCAATTTTTGGGCACGGAATGCACATTGGCAAGCTACCACGACTTAGTAAAAATACCAGTCACAAGTGAGAGCCGATGCAGGCGTGTGAGAACAGGAGACCACTCAGGTGCACAGCTACGCAGGACTATTGCCGATATACCATCAGGTCCACTAAGCTTGTTCACGTCCAGACTCTGCAGAATTTTCAAAATCTCTCTCTGATGTATTCGCACCTCTGCTATAGTGCAGTCAGCACGGGGTGAGATAGGTGGTGTTTTCCTGCAATATCCAATCGAGAATTCGCCGCGAAAAGAGAAGCAAGCAAATTCGCTTTCTCTTCAGCAGCATGGGCCAATGTTCCGTCTGGCCTCAGCGACGGTGGCAACGAAGATTGACTAAAATTAGATTCGACCGCATTTGCCAAAGACCAAAACGCCTTACTCCCAGGAGGATAAGAGGCCAGTTTGGCGCCAATCCGGCCTTATGTGGTCGAATCGAGCCCTGCGTAGCGTCCTTTTGCAAGACTTGGCGGCGAGGTTAAAGACTCTCTTCAGTTTGCGAGTATCTGGAGACATATGCGCTCGAGCCTGAGCCCAGGCAGAGTACGCCGCCTGCTTCAGCACTTAAGCGCGACTGCACTTAGCACTAAACCATGAGCGAGACCTGCCGTTCATCGCTACATCAGAATACGGAATAAAGTACTCCATACCCTGTCGCATAACCGATTTAACCTGCCTGAGTGCCTGTTAGGATCAGTTGTCAGCAGAAGGTCTAAGCAATTGGCGGTATGGGAGTCAACATCACGTACCCTCGTGGCACAGTTTACCAGCTGGATGAGATCTAGCGACAGAGCTATAATAAGACCACACTCAGTCCGAAACACATTTAAAAAAAAAAACTCTGTATGGCAACTTATGACAAGTTTTTTAAAAGTAATAGAACGTCGTTCATAAAAGTCATAAAAAACAATTTTGATTTCTGTAGGATTGTTTATTTTAGGGGGTTATGAAAATATTATTAAATAATGGGCAAAACAATTAAAAAGGAAGTGAGAGTGATAATTTTCAGCATGATTAATAATTTAATTGTATACTTGTTTTTGTGCACAATCAACTGTTAAATAAATAAATAAATAAATAAAAGTACAAGTTCAAGCCAAATCCTTAGGTTAAGGATGTAATGTGGAACCGAATAAAGTGCTGTCTATGGCTATGTCTATGTCTATATATCTGAATGTTTACAAGAAGGACTGAGAAGGACTGACAAGGACAGATTATCCCCAGATCATTGCTATATCCACATTTTATAATTTTTACTACTGTCAGTCGATTCGGACTTATCGTGGTCCTACTATACTCGTAGTGTTGTGTTTCTGTCGGTGAGTAAGGTTTCCAGTGCTCCATGGGGAACCGTGGCTTTGGCAGTGGGGGCAGCCGTCCTTTCATATTCGCTGTTACGTGGCTGAGTGGGGGCGGTGTGTTGGCGCGGCGGTCAGGGAGACCTAGTGAATCGAATGTCCGCTGGCCGCCCGCAGGCTGAACGGGCTCCCAAACCCAGGGAATACATAATCTCCGCCCTGGGAGGCTGAGCTGCCAGTCTCGCGAAAAGTCCCTAGCGTAATGTTTGTGCCGGAGGAGGTGACCGGAATGGACTCGGATGTTACGTCAGGGGTACCTAGGTGCCCTTCCGCCCGCCTCGTCAGCAGACCACGTACTTGCCAGTCTCCGGGGCAGCCATGAAAGGCCCTGTGCCTATTTGCTGCCAGAGCAACGTTTCCCCTTCAAACTTTTAATTACCGCCACACATGGCCAAGAAAAAATAGAAATTCGTTTTAACAGCGGCAACCCCATCCACTCTGAAGGTGGACTTTTACAATATTAGGGGTCTTCATAGTAATATCAACGCAGTCCATCAACACCTTGATTCTGCGCAGCCTGCCCTTCTTTTTCTGACAGAGACATAGATATCCTGCCCGGCTGATACATCATACCTAACATACCCCGGGTACAAGCTCGAGCATAATTTTATGCGTTGTGCCGGGGTGTGTATGTTCATTCGGAAGTATATCTGTTGCCGCCGTCTACACGGCCTTGAAGTCAGGGATCTGTTGCTTATGTGGGTTCGTGTGGATTACGGTGGCCACACCCGTATCTACGCAGCCTTATACAGGTCTCATGGCGGTGACTTCTACACAAAGCGACTTTTTGAGCACCTGAACGACGTGACGACTGATAAAGTATTTGAGCAGTATCCTTCCGCCGAGTTAGTGGTTTAGGAGATTTTAATGCCCACCATACGGAGTGGCTCGGTTCTCGGTCCACTAACTATGCGGGAAAGTCTGCTCACGAATTCGCTCTGGTCCATAGTCTCTCACATTGATTCACTCACCAACTAGAATCCCAGAGGTTGAGGACATACAAGTTCCTTGCTGGACCTTCTGCTGACTACGCGCACCAGTGGGTACTCTATCTCCGTGGATGCGCCTCTTGGCTTGTCAGATCACTGCCTTGTGCGCACACTCGTGTCTTGTACACTATCCGAATCTCGCGGGCCCACTGGATGGCGTCGCGTTTGGCACTATAAGTCAGCAGACTGGGATGGATTGCGTGAATTTTACGCATCGTACCCGTGGAGGCAGCTTTGCTTTGCATCGGATGATCCTGATTCCTATGCCACCGCAGTCGCCGAGACCATCTTAGCGGGTATGGACTGCTTCATTCCTAGCCCGCTAGTGGCTGCTGGTGCACGGAGAAGACCGTGGTTTAATCGGCCATGCAGAGAGGCTCGACGAGCGAAGCAATCTGCGTACGAAGCTTGGACCACTGCTCGTCACAATCGGTAACCGAATATTGCTGATGTAAGAGGGCGATCGCCAGAGCAAAGTTCGCCTTCGATAGCAGAATTGGCGACCGACTCACGAGCTATACTTCTGATAGCCGGGCTTTCTGGTTGCTGTCCTTTCCACCACTGCGTAAACCTGACGGTACCCTGGTCCATAGTGCAATAGAAAAATCCAAATTATTGGGTGTTCTCTTTGCCTCAAACTCGACTCTGAACGATGTAGGCGCCGATCCGCCTACCATCCTGTGGTGCAGCAAATCAATACCGAAAATATCAATTTCTCAACGGAAGGTACGGCGGCCGCTAGTCTCTCCAGATGTTTGAAAATCGAGTGGGCCTGATGGTATTCCGGCGGTGGTGCTTAAAGTGTGTGCTCCCGAATTGTGTTCGATACTAACTAACGAGTGATTTTCTAGTGTACCTAACATACCGTTGGGCTTTAGCTGTTAAGAGTCAAAATAAGGCACTGGCTGACTCGATCCAAAAGCGCGCTGTGAGAATTGTCGATGATCCTATGCTCACAAGTGGTATTGAGCCGCTGAGTCAGCTCCCTTCATGTGTTCTATCGCTTGTACAACGGTGTTAGTTCTAAAAAACTGTTTGACACGATGCCTACAGCTACATTCTATCATCGCTCCGCTCTCCACCGACAAGGAGTTAATCCTCAAACCTTGGAGTTAAATTTTTCGCGAACTGTGCGGTTCCAAAGGAACTTTTTCCCATGCACACTAAGGTTGTGGAATGAACTACCTGAAGAGGTTTTCCCTGGAGAGTACAACATGGAGTACTTCAAGAAAGGGGTAGAAAGGTTTTTACGGGGTCGGCAACGCGTGGGTGATACCCATGGTATTGCAAACGTCCTTAGGCTGCGGTGACTGCTTACCATCAGGCAGGCCGTAAGCTTGTTGCCACCATAGAGGTACAAAAAAATTTTTAATTAAGATTAATCCTAATCCAACATACAGTTGCAAACAGTAACATTTAAACTCTACAAGAATAATGGAGACGAACTTTTACTTGATTATTTTACTTTTCAGGGCTTCGTTACACCAGCTTTCGTCTTGTTACTAGCTAGATGGGTGCTTCTAGCCGAAAGATCTCGCTTTGGAGCCATGATCTTCGGTGGTGCTCAAGTCGGTAACATCCTTGGACCTTACCTTTCTGGAATCCTTTTGGCTGATGGCGGAGATTGGGCCAATGTCTTCTATCTCTTCGGCGGCCTTGGAATCATATGGTTTATATTTTGGGTAGTGCAATATTTTGGTTATGACACTTGTAAGTGGCGACACACTGTTGAAGTGCCCAGCGCGGCGCCCTGCACGATGTGGAAAAACTTGTTACATGCCGAGAAATTTGTATGCAAGTACATTGACAGGTGGTGAAATGACCCACTGTGCAATACGCCGCGCGGCGCACTGCTGATGGGGCAAAACCCGCAATCCAAGCCCCAAATGTCAGTTCTGTATTAATTTTGTCCACATTTTTTCTATTTGGCCCCATCGTGCAGCGTGCGGCGCGATGTCAGCAGATGTCAACATGAGAAGTCACACTTGACTGTTTCTTTTTACCAACAGTTCGAATCTTGCCTCCTTTTGTAACCCTTTTTTTAGTACAGATACAAAGCATGTGAATAAAATAGAATTTCACCGGTCACTTTTTTACGCCCGCTTGTGAAAACACAGTCGAGAAGTAATATGGTCAATAATTATCAATCAATCAATTTATTTATTTGTGGTACACAGGTTATGCAGTTGTTACAATTTTAGTAGATAGGTCCTCTGTGACCTGCCGTCGGCATACAAATCTAGAGCAGCTAAATAAAAATTTTGAAATTTAATAAAAAGTGAAATACATTAAAACATTTAAGATTATAAAATTTAGTCATAAATATTCATTATAAAATTTTACTATTACTCGTTAAATGTCATCATTAATTAAAATGTCAATAGAAGATAATTTAAATAATAATTCGATTGTCAATAAAAATATAACGTCAAAGTAATTGAAAAAATTTAAAATGTCGATTATCAACAAAATCAACAATTATCAACAGTGCCAAAACAACAAAAATCATTATCAATATGCATAAAAAAATATGTCAAAATAAATTCAACAATAATATACAATGTCATAAGTACACATTTCATAAAACATACACAAAATCACATTCCTACTGTTTGTATTCCTTGCACGCCAAAAGAAACTCGTCAATTGTGTAAAACACCCCTTCAACAAGAAAACTGTACAGTACTTTTTTTTAATTTAGTGAAATTTTCTGCTTGGCGTATAGTTTTTGGGATCGTATAGAATTTAGGGGCCATCGCAAAAACACTCTTATGAAATAGAGCGGTCTTGCATGGATGAATATGGAGCTGGTCTCGGCGTCGTGCGCTTTCAAGTTGCGGGAAAAGAGCCAGGGTAGTACGGACAAATATTAGGGTATCGTAGACGTAGAGGGAAGGCAATGTTAATAATTTTAACTCAGCACATTCAGGCGACTAAATGTATAACTATGATCCAACTGGTCAGGTTCCCCTGTTAACAGTGCCACAGTGGTCGGATGGCAGTCGCTCCACTGTAATTATCTGAACTGCCAAATTCTGTATTCTGTCAAGGCGGACCTCGCACCCTCGCGCGTTAGCACAACCAGAACATTAACGCCAAGATGACCAGACAGTCTCCAATTTTATGTAATACTACTCAAATTTTATGCGCCATTACCATACCTATTATCATTATTACAGTCACTGCTATGCTACAGTACACCGAATTCTCACCCTTTCATCTCGGACGAAGAGAAAGATTATCTGAACCGGAACATAATGGCTTCCGGACTCCATAAGAAGTTAGACCCCGTGCCATTCAAGGCTATATTGCGATCAACGCCGCTTTGGGTGCTCGTTATGGCAGCTGTAAGTACTCGAATTGTAAGGAATTTATCTATGAATGGAAATTCTTGGGCGTTAAGGAGCCATGTGTTAGATACGTAACATGTACATCCTCAGCCTCAGAAGATCGTAGAAGAGATGCAGGTGGAGCTTATTTATAGGTGCGGCAAGGAGGCCACAAAGGTTTTTATAGTATTTGGAGACTAAGGGGTCAATTGGACAACGTTTTCGTGAGATGCACGAAACTACCCCGTTTCAATTTTAAAAGTGGGCACATATTTTCAAAACACATTATGCGGTATTAAAGAATAATTGTAACTCTTTCGTATGATATCATGTGTAATGGAAATATGTGTTTGCTTTGAATTGAAATGGGGAAGCCTTGCGTATCTAGCGGAAATTATCTTCATTGGCTATGCTTTTTGTTCCCCTTTAGTCTTCATTTATTGATTCTCATTATGGGACTTTTTCCTTACTGCCTCGATGTTTATTACCTTCCGTCATTACATTCGACAACTTTTGGTCAACATGATGGGCATGGTTTGTCCCGCTAACGAAGGTTTGTTATTGTTAAATGGGCCTTGTCTCAGCAGGTGAGAAATAATACATTGTTCATGTACTATATCCCAGTAAAATTACAAATGTAAATCCACTCGCGCGATGTACCGTGTAGTCCACGCGGGTGGAGCCACGGACGAAAAGCTAGTTAATAATAATGATGATCATGATCCTTTTCCAGATCGGCCATGACGCCAGTTACTTCACAATGATCTTTGAACTCCCGAAGTACTACTCAGATGTCCTCAAGTTCAATATCAAGGAGACAGGCCTGATATCCGCTTTGTCTTACATTTCCATGTACGTCTTTTCCTTCATCTTCGCGGTACTTTGCGATATTTGCATAAAGAAGAGATGGCACAGCATTACTACTGGCAGGAAGATTTACACCACAGTTTGTAAGTCAATTTCCTTTTTTATGTTAAACGGCTGACGAACAAGCAAGCAGGACACTTTCTGGAGAATAGTTATTGCTGGCTGTGGACATCAACAACACCAAGGGCTCTATTTTTGAAACATTTACACAAAAATATAGTAAATTAAAATTGCTCGCAAAGGCGGATTTATCGCTTTTAGCAATTTCTTCCAGACAACTTTTAGACAGAGGTAACTATTCACGTTTAAAATGACCCAACATGACAGCGTCTACTCACTCATTCCGACAATAATTCGTTATCTTATCAAGCGATAATTAGCTTTATTGTTTTTTTTTGTACACATTCATACTACACAATACAAAACAATAGCATAGGGAAACAAAACAAACATTGTGGTGTGGTTTACAAATCTTTATTATAAATGTTTTTGAGCGACCCAATATCTGATGTTGATTATTCGACTTTCAACCGACATTTCATCCGACAGTTGCCAATTTTACAAGCTTTTAACTTGTAAAGCTTTTAGCTTTTATCTTGCAATAATAATAATAAATAAATAAATATTCGTGGACAAATTCTCACAGCGCCATCTAGCCCCAAACTAAGCAAAGCTTGTGCTTGTGCAATGATTGCATGTTCGGGTTAAATGTTTAAGCATAAATTGTTGAATACTATGTATAACTATACAAATATCTATCTGCCTTTAGACATCATCATCATCATCATCATAATTTTGGCGTTATGTCTCGGTTGCGCCCCCACACGAGACGCGCGGGCCCTAGGTCTGCCTCTTAGACATGATTATTAGTAATAATATTATATTATCTGAGACATGACTTATTGTTTGTGAGCACGTTGTAACGATCAATATGTACCATGAGCTCGTCACCGTGCAATTTATTAATATATCGTATGTTTATAGTTGATAGACTTAGAAATGAATAGGCATATCATACACAGAGCAGTGTGTGGTAAAAATATAGTTTGCTTATCATTAATTCTTTTAACAAATGCTCTCAAATACTTAACCAAAACTTGGTTTTGTAATAAACTTAAGCAGTTTATTTGACATTAAGCGTAAGATTTTATTTCAAAAGCACGTGATAAATTCTGTTGAACGACAGGCAAAATATCGTGAATATCTTAAATGTTTGGCGTTAAGTTATGGGACCCATGAAATAAGCAGCGCCTGTTGTGTCTTCTATACTGTTATGTTTCTTTGTATATAATTATTGTGTACAATAAACAGTTAAATAAATAAATAAATAAAAATCCAAAAGTTATAGTGATGTGGATATACAAATACGTTTCAACGAAATATCGAAATAAATAATTGAATTAAAGTACACCTAAATATTTAACGAGTCCAGAACTTAATTTTAATCTACTTGTAATTTATATACTCAGTCTGATGTAACATTACGTCGAGTTTAGAGTACCTAAAATGTCATTACATTGTTTACTTATACTTTTCTACACTATTACTTTTAGTCTAAATGAATTCCACATCGGATCCATTAACTTGCGTATTTTTCTTTGCGTTGCTTAAATTTAATCGACTCGTTGAATAAATAAAACGTCGTAGGCAATACATCCCTAGCTGTTGTAACATTTAACTATTTTCGGTTTATCAGGAACATTTTGTAAAATTTATGGATGTGCGAAATTTGTAAGAGCAGTTTAATTTTTTGTTTGTTTGAAATATTGAACTGTGGGAATTTTGAAGATAAGGATTTTAAGCAAGGTGGCCAGGGTAGTGGAAACGTGACAGTCAGCCAGACAGTTCGGGGGCGCGTCGCGTGAACATCATCATTTCCGTAACCAAGAAACCCGAGTTTTTTCCAAACTTCCACGGAAAAATTCATTACAACTTGCGTGTCATTTGTTTTGTTAATTAGTGCTTATTTTGTGTTATTTTCAGCTATGTGAAGTTTCTTTCGTTCTCTATTAATTTCTTTATCTCCATAGTGTCAGTGATTTGGTTTGTTTTGAATTTATCTTTGTTTCTTAGTTTCGAAAGCGTAAGTTACATTCTTATTACTTTGTGGTAGTTAGAGTAGTTATTAGGGCTCTTAGAGATTATAATAAGACAAATTTAAAGGAAAATGATTACCAAATTACATATCATCAGTATTCACCCTCACTGAATAAAAAACTATAGAAACTAACCTGGGACACAGTTTCGGATGTGACATCGAATACACTCTAAGAGAATGAGTTGGCGCACGAACCCGACTTTGTCTTCGATGGCCTAGGCGCTCTAACTAAGTCTACGTCTACGTCTAGGTTTGCCGCCGAATTGTGGTACGATTTAGACCCATGTTCCGTTAAAGAACCTTTGTGCTTTTAAAGCGTTAATGAAATTTTCCTACGGACATGAATCTCGAGTTTGGATCGAAACCTGGTCTGAGTCCTTAGCGTCCCTTACACTAAGCACACAACTTACACGCGCGAGGTAAATAAAATTTTAATAATAGTCTCTCCATGACTCGTGAATCGATAGGTAGGACCATAATAATTGGTTGACGAGACGATCGGAATATGGTTTGATGGTGGGAGAAAATTAAAAGCTAGGTTATTGGGCCGATCGATGTCAAGGCTTTGCTGGCTGGTCTGAGATAATAGGTGTGATGGGAGTCTCAGTTTTATCCTATCGATTAGGTAGTTTTCCGAGGCCTAAAGGTCCAAATTCCATATTATTTAGGTAACTTTAGAGTTCGCAAAAATAGGGTTAGAGGGGCCACAGAAGAAAAAAGAATCCGTTTGCCGTTTCGAGAGCTGCCAAAGCTAAATCGCATGTTTACTTTATACGTTGTTTGATTTCTTGTGCGGATTTTATAAATTGCTTGACTATTTCGATTTTTGTGGATTACATTTTAATCATCTTATTTACGTGGATTTTATGATTCTTTCGTTTAATTTCTGCGGATTTTGATGTTTGATTTTACTTTTATTTACGTGAACTAAATTTTATTCATTTGCGAATATTTTCGGAATTAAATGCGTTTGATTTACACAGTATTGCTATAAACTAACATATTCCTTGTGACGTTTTTCAAAATATATACACAACGTAATGGGTCTGAAAATTACAAACGATAACTAGACGGTCACTCGCTTACGGCCAAATCACAATATGTTTATTATGTTATGTTTACCTTTTATAGGTAGATACTCGTATATGACTATTTATACAGATAAATAGGTATTTGGGTGACTGAAAAGTTACAACGTGTATAAACTAGGATCATAGTAAAGTCAGTCTTTTATTTTCTTTAAATTTTACCTGTTTCTACCGCCGCTTGCAAGCAGGCGTCAAAGAAACGATCACGCATTTTAAGGAAATATTTTTCTTTATCCTCAACAGCGTCTTCCGTGCCGGCAGTCTTTATTATACTGGCCTCGTATTCTGGATGTAACCGGTACGCAGCGGTTGGACTCTTCATAACCTCTATGGCTTTCATGGCGGGCTTCTATAGCAGCGTCAAGATCAACGCCATGGATATTGGTCCAAACTACGCAGGCACATGCTCGGCGTTAGTGAATGACCTAGCCGCAGTCTCGGGAATCATATCTCCTTACCTAATAGGATTGTTGACGCCTGATGTAAGTATTTTAGCTTTATTTCTAACGTGTGATTGCTATATGGGTTTAAACAGGCGCATGAGTACTGACGAGTTTAAGAAAAGGTTGATGAATGTGGAAGTAGCGAGAAAGGTTTGGGAGACCGTAGCAACTGTGACAACATTGTCTCATGTTAATTTTTATTCGGTTCCGTGGAATTCAATGGACAGACAGCACACCAGGGGTAACTGTCGGCGAAGTATTATACCTACGACTTAAATGCTTAGGTTTCATGATAGAAAAGTCTTTAGGCAGATGTCACTGTGAGGACTGTGCTGTGGCTTATGACATTCTTTCAAACTCGAACATTGCAAAGTACTTAACTACCTACTTATTATTTCTATGACCGGAAAACAACCACGCAATAATCACTATTGTTTTGTGTCAATTTCAATGCTATGTTTACTTATTTATTTTCTGCGTGATTAACTTTTATCGACTGAATCGTTATTGTTGTATGATGTATCCGTACAGCATTCCAAATTGTAACCTGGTCTTGGCAAATATCCGAGCGTGTGTTTCGCGCGGGTTTGGTTTTTAACAGCTGTCTGTTTTAGAGGTTATTCAGTAAATTCTTGTTACACGATGCCATGCGGTTTTATTTAATTACCAATAAATATACACAATATTACATGGTGGCAGCGGTAAATCGGAATGGATAAAGGAAAAATCAGTGTGAAAAGTATATCTGAAAAAAAAATGGAGGAAAAAGGCTTTCAGATTGGATTGCCCGGGCCGTACTCTTTTATTCCGGAAGAGCGGAGTATAAATCAAGGTTTGAAAGATACGCGAGTCTTACAGGTAACGAAGAGCGCAGCGATAACGATAAAATAAATTGCTTGATTTACGCTATGGGGGAGAAGGCCGAGGATATAGTTCTTCAGTTTGATAAAAACTTAACCTATGAGCAACTACTGAATTTTTTGCACCCAAGAGAAATGTTATTTACCAACGCTATAAATTTAACTCGCGCGTTCAAGAAGAGAGTAAAAATTTGACGAATGTTTGACAGATTTATATAGACTCGCTGAACATTGTGAATATGGTCCATTTAAAGAAGAATTGATAAGAGATCCAATTACAATCGGTATAAAAGATAAAAAAACTAATGAAAGACTACTGTTACATAGCAAACTAACCCTAGAACAGGCGATGGTACTCTGCAAACAAGCCGAAATACAACATGAAGAGAACAAATTATTACAAAATATTGGAGAGCATGAAACTGCAATAAACAGACTCAAGGGTGCTACTGGAGGAAAATGTTGGTTTTGTGGAAAGGAAACGAAAACCATATCCACGAAAAAAATGTCCACCCAGTCGAGCAACGTGTCACAAATGCAAACGCACTGGTCACTTTGCTAAATTGTGTCGTTCCAGAGCGGCTGGTATGAGGATGATAGAAACAGAAGAAGAAGAATACAAAGTCAGTATGATAGGTGATCATAGGAAGTATCAAATTAAGGTAAAGGTTTATCGCAATGATGAATTTTTCAATGAAATTCTATTTTTAATTGACACAGGAGCAGATGTAAGTGCCATACCTCATGAGATGATAAGGGGGAAGTCTCCACTGCTGAAATGTAGGAATATAGTAAAGGGTCCAGATGGAATCAGGTTAAATGTTGCGGGTATTGTAAATTTAAAGTAAATTTATAGGAATAACACTTATGAAGGTAAAGTTTTTGTAATAAAAGGGCTTAAAATGTGAATTTTAGAGTGTCCTGCCATTGAGGCACTGAACCTTGTAAGTGTTTGCTCCTTAGAAATATCAAGTGTAACCGATAGTTCTACTCCATGTTCAGTATGAGTAGAAAAGAGTGCCCTAAGATATTCAATGAATTAGGAGTATTTAAAGATGAATTTTACATTAAGTTAATAAACGATCCAAAATTTTTCTACAGGCTTCTCCGAGGAATGTATCTATTCCTTTGTTACCTAAAGTAAAAGAGGAATTGGAAAGATTAGAAAATCTAGGAATTATAAGTACTATTGACGAACCTACGGATTATGTATCACCTATTGTAGTCGTGGTTAAAGGAGACAATACATTGGACAAATACATTGGCTAGATTGCAAGGAGCTAAATATTTTTCTAAGATTGACACTACATCTGGGTTTCATCAGATAAAGTTGGATGAAGATTTCAAATTAATAACTACAATAATTACACCATTTGGGTGATATGTATACAACCGTTTACCATTTGGGTTGAACTGCTCATCTGATTATTTCAACATTAAATTCTCAAGTTTATTTAACGACATTACAGTTGCCATACATATAAATGATATACTAATTTATGCACATAGTAGGGAAGAACATGATACATTACTTAGGGAAGTAGTTACAAGGCTCACAAGGGAAGGAATTACTATTAACAAAAGTAAATGTGTGTTCAATGTCAGAGAAATTTATTATTTGGGTCACATTATTAATGAACATGGAATTAAAGTGGATCCTAATAGGGCACCTACTAACAGAAAAGAGTTATTACAGTTTCTTGGGATGGTCAATTTTGCAGGTTATGGTTAGGTTTGATTGCTAAAAGACTATCATGTTTTTTTGGGGTCCGGCTCAAAGGACAGCTTTTCAGCATATCAAAGAGAAATTAATGCTAGCTCCAATATTGGCACACTACAACCCTAGGGAAAAAATTTCTATTTCAGCAGATAGCAGTTCTTATGGGCTAGGAGCCGCACTAATGTAGGAGGATGATAATGGACACAGGGGTGTAGTGGCTTATGCTAGTAGAACTCTTTCAGACAATGAAAAAAATTACGCACAGATAGAAAAAGAATATCTTGCCTTGGTCTGGGCAGTGGAGAATTTTTATAATTATGTAGTAGGTATTTACATACAGTTGGAAACTGACCATAAGCCTTTACTGCAAATTCTGCAGACAAAAACTTTAGACAACCTCAGTCCGAGGTTGTTAAGGTTTCGACTCAGATTGATTATGAGGTAAAATATACACCGGGGAAAGACTTAACGGTGGCTGACACCTTATCTAGACAATCTTTGCTAAATGAAAAAGATCTGATCAAACAAGACCAAGAATTTAATTTTAAAATGTGTAGTAGTGAAACTATTTCAATGGAATCAGATTTTAGAGCAATTATAGAGGAGCAAAATAAGGACCTAATCTGCACTAAAGGAGTATAATCCTAGGTCCAGGGCTGCCCGAGCAAAAATAAGTTAGGTGATCTTAAAAACTATTCAGTACAGACATCACTTCTCAATTGAATCGAATGTAATACTGCACCGTAAACAAGTGTATTCCAGATATGGTATCCCTGAAGTTGTGAGGTCAGATTGTGGTACACTATATAAGTCTAAATTTAATGCTTTCGCAAAATCCTATGTATTTAAATCTGTTACTTGTAGTCCATACTATTCACAAAGCAACGGATTGGCGGAATCCGAAGTAAAGATAACAAAATCTCTACTTGAGAAAAATGAGGATATTTACATGGCGTTACTAATCTATAGAAACACACTAGCTGTGTTCCTATAGCCCGGCTGAACTGACGTAATCTAAGAGACAATCTCCCAATGTTACCTAGTATTGGATAAACCAGTAATAAGTGGACAGACATTTATAAATCAAAATATATATATATGTATATTTTTTTCTTTTTATTTATTTAACCATTTATTGTACACAAGATTTTTACAAAACTATATGACAGAATATATCAGACACAACAGGCCAACTTATTTCTATAAAGAAATTTCTTCCAGCAGGCCTACAGCAGAGAGATCGTGACAATTAAATGCAGTTAAGACGTGCACAGTAGTAAAAAAAAATATATATATAATGCTCAATTAATAAAAGAATATACTATACACACATAAAAACATACATATATACCTACTTTAAAAACAAATACATATACATACATACATACATATACATACACACATACTTATACATACATATATTAGACAGATAGAGAAAGGTAGTGCTCTTTTACACGTTTCTTGAAGATGAAGATAGAAGTGCTATCCCGTATTTCATGCGGAAGAGCGTTCCACAATCTTGCCGCATGGACAGTGAATGAGTAGGAGAAGAAATCAGTGTGATGGGGAGGTATGTTTAATTTTGATTTAACGGAGGATCGACAGGGCTTGTCTTGCGATCGGGAAAATTGGAAACGTTCACGAAGGTATGAGGGAGCGGAGGGATTATAAAGGACGTTATAGAGGGTAGAAAGGATCCGAGCATTCCTGCGAAGCCGAATCGGGAGCCACTTGAGCTGTGTCCGGAAGCTTGAGATATGGTCGTATTTACGCAGACCAAAAATGAAGCGTATGCATAAATTTTGTAGACGTTCAAGCTTGTTTAATAGCTCCTCAGTGGCATCCAGATAGCAGGAATCGGCGTAATCTAGGATAGGAAGGAGAAGGGTTTGAACGAGGGAAATTTTTGTTTTCAGGGGTAGAAAACGTTGGAAGCATTTAATTGAATGAAATGAGTAATGAAGTTTCTTGCTCACCTCATTGACGTGAGAGACCCATGATAAGTTAGAGTCAAATGTCACTCCGAGGTTTTTCGCAGATTTGCTGAGCGGAATAGGAACATCGTCAAAAAGTATCTGAGGAATGTTAGCATTGCCTTGCAGTTGTCTACACATGTAAGGGCTGCCGATTAATAGAGCCTGAGACTTAATTGGGCTAACCAATAAGCCAAAGGATTTGGCCCAGTCTGAAATGCGTCGAAGGTCAGCGTTAATGCTTGTGAAAGCGTCCTCAATATCTTCTATCTGATATATGTAGAAAGGAAAAACAAAGAAACAGACTACTACAATAGGAGGCACAGAGCAGGTAAATTACGAAGCCTTAATGTTAAGGACAAAGTATGAATAGTAGATTTAAAAACTTATGGCATTGTAAATAAGATTTGTACAGAACCTCGTTCATATATTGTTACAACAGATAGAGGTACCTTCATACGCAATAGAAAGCATTTAAACTGGGTTCCTCAAAATGTTTCAGCAGTGGATCAAACATGTCAGAATTTTGATAAATATGAACCTGGATGTAATGAGTAGTCTCAACTGATTCCTACAAGTCCTTCAGGAAAAGTTCTGAAGCCATCAGTACCTGACTCGAACAGCAGTCATATAGCAGAGCAGGAAAATATACGTTCTGAAAGACTTGTAAGAAGACCAGATTATTTAAAGGACTATGTAACTGATTTTTTATTTGTTAAAAGAAGAAAAATAAAGCTACATGGTTGTATGGATTGTTATTTAACAATACTATTTAATAATTAACCTCCTATTATACTTGTTAATGTAAGCTTTGTTTTTTGTATCATCAATAATATTGTATCATTCACTCATATGTAAAAGGGGAAGATGTTGTATGATGTATTCGAACAGCATCCTAAATTGTAGCCTGGTCTTGGCAAATATCCAAGCGTGTATTTCGTGCGGGTTTGGTTTTTGATAGCAGTCTGTTTTAGAGGTTATTCAGTAAATTCCTGTTACACGATGTTTTATTTAATTACCAATAAATATACACAATGAATAAATAAACATCTAATAAACAAACAAATATTTGAAAACACGTGGTTGCGGCTTCTATTCTCATTAATATCAAAATATTCATGTCCCTACTATAAATATAAACAAACTTGAACAACAAAAACAACTTGGTACTGACTAAAGTGTGAAAATTAGGTAGGTATAGTGACAACTGGATGAGCTTGAAGCGTCGGTGGCCCAGTGGTTAGGGTATCCGACTTGTAAGCGAGAGGTACCGGGTTCGAATCCCACTGTGGCCATGTACCAATGACTTTTTACTGAGTTATGTACATTGGTTGAACACTAATGTTGATCTTACAGTGAGGTAAACATCGTGATGAAACTGAACGTGTAACCATGATCCAATCTGGTTAGGTTCCCATGGTAGCAGGGTCACGGAGGTCAGATGGCAGTCGCTACACTGTAATTATCTGATCTGCCATATCCTGTATCATGGTCAAGGCGGACCCCGGGCCCTCGTGCGCGAGAGCCCAACCGGGATATTAACGCGAGATAGCTACAGCTAGATATATAGGAGAAGGACTTGGGACATTCCAATCCAAAGTTGTACACAGGCTACTTTTAATTTAAATACGCGTGAACACACAAAAGATAATTTGCTCCACTAAATTCAACGTGGTGTGCAAAAAACGAAATCAATATTTCGGTAATTTTTTGCGCGGTGGCAGCAAATTGGGGCAAGGTTGGCAACTGCTCCGATTAGCAGATTAGTATAAGGTTCTTCCTTCAGTGTCCGCCTTGACAATGATCCAGGATTTGACAGATCAGGTTATTAAGGTGGAGTGTCTACCATTTGACCTGCGTGGCCTTGTCAACAGGAGAATCTGACCAAATTGGATTACGATGTCATCACGGCGTTTTCCCTCAGCGTAAGAGCATTGTTTTGTGTTCAACGTAATTTACATAGCTCAGAAAAAGTAGTTGTTGTATGGAGGCACTGAGGTTCGATCCCACATCTCGCTTATGAGCTCGGCCCGCTAGCCATCAGGTCTAGCCTAGAGGTCAGGTCTCTTACGGAGAACTTCGATAGTCTGCCGTTAAATTATTAGTCGCCGTGTATGATGATGATTAAACGGGTTGGCGCTATTTTCTACTATGCCGAACGCCTGTGTTTTTATTTTTCAATCTACGCAGTGACAAACTTGCAGACATCCTAAAAGTGTAGAACCCGGGTCCGATGGAATACCTCGTGCCTGTAATTGCGCTGGCTACCTTATCCTTCAAACCGGAAAACCACAATGTGCAATGTTGCTTAGCGACAGAAATGGATAAGGTGGTTACTCACTCAGGCGAACTCCTCAGTCATTACAGAGTCGTACCACCTGATTGATGATAAGTTTTATATTATTACCTTAAAATTCCAGTCAACAGTTGACCAATGGCGCATCGCCTTCTGGATCGTGAGTGCCATCCTCGTCGGCACCAATATCCTATACCTCATTTGGGGTTCCGGTGAGCAGCAGTGGTGGGACGACGTGTTAAAGTATGGATACCCTAAAAACTGGAAACATGGACCTCTGAAGAAGAGGAGGGTCCGGATTGCGAATCCAGACTCGGTGAGAAGATCGTCCATCCAATATACGACCACCCGCCTCTAGATAAGGAGTTATAGAGTAAGCTTGAGGATGGAGCTGGATGTGGAATGTGTGCAATAAAGTTTTCTACGTTATCTGGTATTTATTGAAATGTTTTCTGTATTCTTCTGTGTGGGGTAATATGTCATCGGATTGTGAAATAGTTTGTCTTTAATCGAAAAATTGTGGACTGCTAAAAATTCACACAACCATTTAGGCGCTGTCTTAATTGGCAACGGTCGTGTGACCATGGTGGTACGACAGACGTCACCCGACCAATAGGAGGCCTCAAAACCGTTCATTGCACGACCATGTTCGTACGACCATTGCCAATTAGCAGAGCGCCTTACAATCTAACCACGCATACAATTTTTGAAAAAAAAAATTACACTTGCACATTAGGTTTAAATTTGATTTGGTTAGGTTAGGTTTATAAAGTTACTATACCTGAAAGAATTAAAAAAGAAAGTCTTTAGTTAGATTTTTATTGTGTCAAGGTGTGATGGATACATTAGTAACCATAGCGTATGTAGCACTTTCCCGTTTAAAATTTTTCGGAAGTTTATAAACTGACTGCGTTAGAATATAAACTATTGGTTTTCACAATCTTACAAGGAAAGGATAAAATAACACGATAAGAATGAAGTAGGTATCCTACTTAATAGTTAAAGAAAAATCTGATGAAAATTCTAAAAGGAAGATGAAAAATAAAATTAAATGACAAAGGTTTAATTTAGGAATAAAAGAAAAAAACACGGTATTAACACCCGTAGTCAAAAACGAACTTACAGTGCTCGCGTGCAAATAGGTATATTTCCAACTGACAATATTTGAGTGGGGATCGGCCAAAGTAATTGGAAAACACACTGAAGTCACAATCTATATTTTGTTCCTTATTTTAATAGTGGATATAAATTAAAAATTTGGAGGTTTTGGTCATCTTATTTTTGACATTGAACCATTTGTATAGAGTTGTGACAGATTGACAGGATACATTCTCTTTAGATCGATCCATATATGCTCTATGTCAAATATCTTTGGGATCGGCAATATGCGTCCGAAAAATGAATGAAATTTACCAATCATAGAGCCGTATTTAACGCGGTGCATACTCTTAGCGGCCGAGTATTATGAGAATGCACAGTATAGGAAGTAGCTTTAAGTACTTAGACTAGTATTGTTCGTGTAGGTTAGGGGTCATCATCATCACAGCCCATAACAGTCCACTGCAGGACTAAGGGCCTCTCCCACGCAAGGGAAGGTTAAAGAAATAATCTCCACGCTTGGCAGGCGGGTTGGAGATCGCAGTGCTATAAATATAACAATGGAAAACGCTGCTGCCCATTTTCCGGCCTACGGAGACTCTTGATCTTTAGCCTCGAAAACATTAGTCGCCTTGGACGACACCCACGAGTGTAAGGGGATGGTGCTATTCTACTCTGCCGGACACCACACGGCTAATTGTTCGTGTAGGTTAGGGGTATTAGCTTAGATTAAATAGTCTGACGAAATTTCGAAGAGACATGATCTTATTTGGTTCCACTTTACCAAACGAGGCATAATTTCTGTTTCACATTCATTTTTGTGTATTGTAGAAACCATTAAACTTACTTTTCTACGACATGCTATTTATTAAAACTGTTCGTATTAACTTTTGAAATGTTTTTCCGTATCGAAAGCACCCACGAATACAAAATGTATTCACACAATGCAATGTATTCACACAGGTACTAACAGCTTATAAAACCGATAAAATAAAATTAGTAGACAAGTAGTTCTTCTTCTAGTTCTTCAAGATATAAAGGTTTTTACGGGGTCGGCCACGCGTGGGTGATGCCCCTGGTATTGCAATCGTCCACTGGCTGCGGTGACTGCTTACCATCAGGCAGACAGTATGGTTATTTGCCACCTAAGTGGTATAAAAAAAAGACACTGTCAAGCCAATTATTAGTACTCGCTGATAACCACAGCATATAAATACATATAGTAAAGCACTCAAAAGACATATTGCAATAAAACAACAGAAAAATAAAATAATCAATGTGTGTGTGTGTTTTGTTGACCGTAGACCACCTACGTAAACAATATTTAATATATTATGCTTTCGGCGCATATATTTTTCATGCAAACGATTCTTTATAGGTATAAAAATATTAATCGAAGGCAAATCATTTAGTGGCAGAGAATATGTACCAATGACGTTACAAAATTACTAACTAATTAATTAGGTAAGAACTAAGAATGTATGTATTTACAATCTATGGGATCTGTGCCTGAAAGTAAACGAATTTTATTGATGTATTTTATTTAAGTATTGATTTGTTTAATATATTTTATTTACATGATTTATTTATTTTATTTATATGTAACGGCATTGCTGTTAACATACCTGGGACGGCATATAGATGGCAGTCGCTCTACTGTAATTACCTGATGTGCCAAGTCCTGGATCATGGTTAGGGCGGACCCCGGGCCCTCGTGCTCGAGAGCACAGCCGGTACATTAACGCCAAGATGATTATTTCTTTTATTACTAAATTTCAGCCTAGATGTAAATTTTTAATATATCTATTGATTAGACGCATATTATCTACAATTTGCCGCAATAATGATTTCGTCATCATCATCTTGGCGTTATGTCCCGGTTGCGCCCCCGCGCAGCACGCGTGGGCCCAGGGTCCGCTTTCCTTTTTATCCATTTTAGGGTCACAAATGACATCTGTTACCTCGCGCAATTTGGCCCAAGCAGCGGATATTAGGGCCTTGACGTCGCCATCGATGTCCCCGGTTGAGCTAAGCACAGATCTTAAGTATCTGACCTGATCCCTGAACTTGACTTTATCATCGCCTATGCGCACGGGTAGGGGATCTGCACTGTTGCAGGCCATGTACTCTGTCTTCGCCACATTTATCTTCAGACCGCCGTTCTCAAGTGCCTTCTTCCACTTTTTTACACGTTGGATTAGTCGCCCCTTGTCAGAGTCTGTCAGCGCGATATTGTCAGCATACATGAGCAGCCATGGAGGTACCTCATGATAATCTCGGATGCTGACTAACAATACGTCTAATATCACGTTAAACAGAAGTGGGTTGAGCACTGAGCCCTGGTGTACCCCAACGGTAATCAGGAACGGTTTGGTGTCACCAACTGCAGTCCTTACTAATACTACTTCTGTTACCTACCTACAATTAGTTCCAACTCAAGCTATATTTTCAGTTAATTTTACTCCACTATAAATGCATTATGAAAATTAATCCAAATAAGTGATAAGGCCGCCTTTGCCCACAACTAGTTATGGGTTTTGTCGGAACTTTTTTATGTAATTATTCTTGTGTCAGCAATAAATAATTTATCTATTTATCTATATATATGTTAATGATCGGAAAATAATGCTCGAACGGATTTCGAACCTGCATCGACGGCACACGTATGTATACAAACAACCAATGTGCTTACAAATTATCCATAATATTGAAATCAGTGGAGACTCTGTACAAATATTTAAAAATGTGATCAGAAATATTTGTATTCTGTGGGGATCGAACCTGCGACCTTGAGTAAGAGGCTATGCATACTGCAACGCAGCACCGGACGGTTGTGCTTGTCGTGCGTTAGTGCGTGACACAAAGTTCTTTGAGCTGTCCTGGGTTTCTATGGAAATCATGCATAGTCGAACACACTGAAAACGCATCTACGTCTACTGTAATACATACTGAATTTATTGCTGAACCCAAAGAGATGGTATATATTGGCTGAATCCACGGGCTGACCCAAATGGAATGTACAAAATATCTAATGCTTTGTGGGGAAGTTTTCTCATTGTTCAATGCAATGTATAAAAGCCAAAGCCAAGAGTTTCATGTATCAAAGCTTTAGTATCTAAAAGCCGAACAAGGATCAAGATAAATACATCATAATAAAAAAATAATCATCATGGCGTTAATGTCCCGGTTGTGCTCTCGAAAACGAGGCCCGGGGACCGCCTTGACAATGATTCAGGATTTGGCGATCAGGTAATTAGAGTGGAGCGACTACCACCTGACCTCTGTGACCCTACTACCAGGGGAACCTGACCTGATTGGATCATGGTTATAAATTCAGTTGCCAGAATTTGCAGGTTTCATCACGATGTTTTCCCTCACCGTAAGAGCATCGGCTAGTATTCAACTAATGTACATAACTCAGAAAAGAGTCATTGGTACATGGCCGCAGCGGGATTTGAACCCGGTACCTCTCGCTTACGAGTTGGATACTCAACCGCAAGGCTACCGGCTACACTCAAAAAAGAACTAACATTGCGCCTATTTGAAAGTCAATTTTCAATATGGCGGCATGCACATGGGCGTAGCCAGCATAGTGCCCCCGCTCAACTAGCAAAATGTATGAACTGAAGAGCAAAATAAAACATTTCGGGTGACAGCTGTCAAACCTAAAACTAATAACTCTGAAACTAATGGTCCTAGAACACTAGTCTCTATAGAAAAATGATAGTACTCGTCGAAATCTACATTTTGGGTTACAGCTGTCAAACTTAAAACTGTTATAGCTCGGAAACAATTGGTCCTAGAACACTAGTTCCTAAAGAGAAATGATAGTACTCGTAGAGATCTACATTTTGGGTGACAGCTGTCAAATGAAAAATTGTAATAACTGTAAAACTAATTGTCCTGGAACACTACTTACTAAAGAGAAGAGATAGTACTCGTCGAGACATATATTTCGGATGACAGATGTCAAAACTATAAAATATAATCACTTGGATAGTATTGAATTTGAACTCTTTTTCCCATGAGTCTATGTTTACCAGTAGTCCCACGACTACCAGTGATTTGTTTATCACGATCTATCGATCTTTGATTCGTATAGCCGTGTCTGTTTCATTTCATTATCTCTATTTCTCTCTTTCGAATGGAAGCCATCAACAATACCACGGATAATTTGTCAAACTGACAAATAAATCCAGGATTGTCAGATAGGTGTTCAGAAATTTACTCAATTCTCAAATTTATTTTCCGAAAGACTAAAGCAATTTGGACAATTCTTAATTTATTTGATTGTTTTAAAAACATTCATATATTTTCATATTTCGCCAGATTGACGAGAAAAGCGCCCAATTTTGTAACACTGAAGTTGGTTATTTAAACACAGCTCTGGAGTTGTCTATAGAAACGTACGGTGCTGCGTTTTCAGTGTGCGGATTGTCTGACTGCGTCATGAATGCAGTCTAAACGCAATTTTTAATGCTTTATTGTAAATGTACTGCTTCTTTCAACGTACGTACGTTACGGTATACGTTATTCCACACTAATTTAAATAATATTATGTAGATTTTAAAGCCGTATTCATAAACAATTCTTCTAAGTAAAGTAGTGTTACTATGCGTTGTCTATTAAGTGAACGTACTGCGTTGAATACGCCTCTATAGTTGGCCAATTTCATAAAAATTTCATTCATTTTGACTGAGTACCTAGTGCCGATCGCCACTTCAGTACTGTCAGTTGAAACTTTTTGTCCAATTTCTTTGGTTGAAAGCATGTGCGTGCGCGCGCACTGTGAGACATCATGTAACGTTTTTGAAATACTGGTATAACTACTGATCCGATTTTGATAATGAAACAAGAAGAATATTGGAAGGACATTCGCACAGCACCATTCAGTCCCAAAGTAAGTCAAGCTTGTGTTATGGGTGCTAGGTGACTGATAAAGTATTTATATACTTTTTAATATCACTTATTATACATATAACACCAGACCCGTAACAGAAATAAAAATAAAAAAAACATTATTTTATTTTATTCTCAGCCTTGAATTGAACCCGGGTACTCTGCGTGGCCGACTGGCATGTTAAATAACTGAACAAACAGGTCGTCATCGTCGTCAGAATAAATGACCATTTCATCATTACATGGTCATGGGAGTATAATAATAATCATCTTAGCGTTAATGTCCCGATTGTGCTGTCGAGGACGAGGGCCCTGGGTCCGCCATGACCATGATTCAGGATTTGGCGATCAGGTAATTACAGTGGAGCGACTACCATCTGATCTTCGTGACACTGCTACCAGGGGAACCTGACCAGATTGGATCATGGTTACAAATTCAGTTGCCTGCATTCGCAGGTTTCATCACGATGTTTTCCCTCACCGTAACAGCATGGGAGTACTTAATCTCGAAAGATCCCCGGGATGGGATGCCCTCTGCCCGGCGCTGGCTAATGTCGGACTCGGTCTGACTTTGCAATTCGTCGCCGTTGTCGGTGTGAAGTGGGCGTGCTCCGTCCGACCCTAGGGGCCAATATGTCACTGTGCATTACCTTCCTACTTTCAATCACTGTCTTATTTGTCGTTTGACAGAGATATTTAATGTCCTACTCAATAAATGAGTTTCAAAATTTGAGTGGGTGAAACGTGGGAATATTTGTAGATCTACTATGAACCTTGCAACACGGCTAGGCAGAGACTATCGAGTGCCACAAGCTACGATTCTGACGCATCTGTTTTGGCTCTTCCAAATTCATACATCTTTTCGTACATTGGATGAAAGACGGCTTACGAAAGAAGATAACTTACTCTTGCAAATGTGAATGGAGGGGACAGCAGAGGGCGCCAGAGAAGTACATACATATACTGATCAAATAAATGACCTTTTCCAAAAAGGGAAGGTTAGGACACTCCTTGTAATTGTTAAATATCGAAAACGTAGATATGTCAACGTTTTAGTCTCATTTCTCAAAATTAGGAATATATTATTTAACGATCAAATGTTAAATCACAATACAAAAGTATTCTAAAGTCACGCTTCATCTTTCATTACTTTAGTTTAATAGCGTTTGATATGACATAGAATAAAAATAATACAGAAACGACTTGAGACGATGTTATTTTTACCTACAAGGTGAAGTTAGCAAATAACGTAATAACGTTCGAAAGAAGATAGTTTATAATTAATTACCTACATAAATAAAAACACAAATTATAATATTAATAAAAAAAATTATGGGAGTTAAAATGCAAAGGCACCTAATATAAAAAGTTAAACAAAATCTCACACAAAAGTCTCTGATATTACTGACCCGGTTCAGAAATCCAAACGGAGCTAGGTAATCGCTAGATCAGTCTGCACTTAGGAACGGCCACCCCAGTATATGTTTTGTCGGGAGTTACTGTAGGCTGTCTGTTAGAAGTAAAACTTTCAGTTTTTTTTAATTGCTTAGGTACACGGACGGACGGTCCACGTGATGGAAAGTGGCCACCCTCGTCCAGAACATCTGCAATCTAAGGGGGGGGTACCTTTGAGGTACCTGTAACATGTTTTTTGAAGAACCCCATAAAAACACACACTCACTCTACATGATAGGTAAATAACAAAAGTCACATCTGAATTCTTCTAATATATGTTTAATCTTTGATCATTTGACCGTTACGCTGCGCGCGCGCAGCCTCGTCTCGCAGTCGAGTCCTTGCCACCCAACAGTCACAGCTGCAGTCGATCGACCATTTTTAATTAAATTCGTCGGATAAAAAGTAAATAGGAAGTGAATGGCACCTGTACTTATTTGAAACTGAATTTCCGGAGAGCTGCCCGTGGAATTTTAATGTAAGTTTTTTTTTAGATTTTCTTTTTAGATTGTACAATAGGAACTATTGTACAAAAGGCTTTCTTATGCAAATTTTAGTAAATTGCAACCGGTTTCGAATTACTTATCTTCAAGCGAATAATTATTTTCGTATTTTATAATATATATTAATATTTAAAATGTTATATTCTTAATAAATTATCTAAAACCACATGATAGAAACACAAATTCTTTTTTAATTGGCAAAAGGGAATTTATTTAAAACAATAAAATCTAAACAATGACACAACACTAATTTGTTAAGTATTAATTTAATAAAAAAAGTGTTGTTTTCATATTAGAGGTAACCGAATTCTACTACGAATAAAAATTTGACATTTTCAAACCCTATTCCAAAGTATTTGAAAGAATAAAGTCATAATTAACATCAACAATTTCAATGCGCAAAATAAATATTTGTAAGTATAATTAATACACGGCTACGTATTTTAATGATGTGCTGAATAAGGAAGACCTACAATAAAGATTATTTTGCCATAAAATAAGTCTATCTACGTAAGTAGTAGGTAAATAGGTATAACTTTCAAATCATGCTATATCAGCCTGGCTCGTCGATTGCTGAGACAACATTAACTGTTATAATGTAAATAAAAATACATCTTGGCGTCAATGTCCCGGTTGTGCTCTCACGCACAAGGGCTTGAGGTTCGCCTTGATCAAGGTCCATGATTTTGGTCATGGTCAGTTCAGATAATAACAGTGGAGTAGCCATCTGACCTCTGTGGCCCTGCTACCGGGGAACCTGAGCCTGACTTGGATCATGGTTACACATTAAGTCGCCTGAATGTGCAAGTTTCATCACGATGTTTTCCCTCGCCATAAGATTTAAGAAGACTCGGTTAGTATTTAACTAATGTACCTACATAACTCAGAAAATAATAATAATAAATATTTGATTTATTAGTTCACACAAAGGTTACATAATTTCGATATTAATAATAAATAAACTGCCTTTATGAGAACCTGGAGTCTGAAAGAGGCTTAATACCTGTACTACAGATCTCCAGGGCCCCCCACAAATGAGATCATTATAACAGAAAAAATTACATAGTACAGTATATTCATTGGTACATGGATTCGAACCCGGTACCTCTCGCTTACGAGTCGGATAACATAACCACTCGGCAACCGACGCTCCTATAACTGTTATAACTCAGTAAATAAATAAATTTTTAATATCTACTGCTCTACTATAATTGATAACCTGAATCACTGCTCAGTGGTTACTATTCCGGTCTGTTCTGTAGAGCGGCCCGGGTTCGATTCGCAGCCGCACAATGTTGAAGAGTCGAGCACGCGTGTAAAACAGATTCAGTTAATACTTATGCAATTTGTTATCTGTGCTATACACAAGCCAATAATGTTTCCACTTAATTCCAGTGCACACTTGTCACCCACATTGCTAACAAGATTTAATATCTAAAATAAACAGCGCATTTAACAAAAAACTTCATCACTTTGAATCGTAACTTAACATTTCCTTAAAAGTTTAACATTCATTTTTTTCATTTAAATTTAAATAATAAATTAAAACATGCTTAATTAGATACAATAGTGATTGGGATCTTCCTTGTTTTGCAAAAGAATAAGAAACGTTTTCTTCATGCGAATATTATTACACTTTGAGCTATTGAAGCTAGCAGCAATATGGATGAATGATGGATGGCTGATGAGCATATATACTTGTTTTTCAGTAGCGTTACGCAAGTTAGGAACATTATTGTTAAGACCTTTATTTCTAAGTTCGATATATCCACCTAATGTACGTTCAGTACAGCGTTAATTTCGTGTAAGAACCTACCTACACTAAACATTTCAATGGACTAGACCTCTTTATAGTCAATTTGTGAAATTTATCTGTGGTGTCTCGTAAATGGCTGATGGAAATTATGCTATTGTACTTATCTCATTGTTGTAAGCTGTGAGACATCCAAATACAATAAAAAAAAAAAAAAAAAAAAAATATGGATGCGCGTACAATCCGATACGATTCAAATAGTAAACAGGCACAGGGAAAAATCTATACATAGTATAAATGTCCCTATGTATCTATGTACGCTAAGATCTTTTAAACTACGCAACGAATTTTAATGCGGATATAGTGATTCAAGAAAGTTTATAAGGAAGAAAAAAAGGTAGGTATGGATAAAGTAGGTATATGCGAACGAAGTCGCGGCGAGTCCACTAGTCTTTTATAAAATAAAGGGATTACAGCCGCTTACTAGAGGTCTCTTCCTTCAAAAGAACCGAAATCATACTTGGGTCTTAGCATATAAATGAAGTCGGAAGTTCTAGTCCATCAAACAACTTTGGATGTGACATTCATTCCAGTTCTGAGGTTGTCTGTCTGGAGTCTATTAAATTATACAAACATACACACTCACCGCCGTATCCAATAAGGTTAGGCAGAAACTACCGAGTGCCATAAACTACGATCCTGACACACCTCTTTCGCCTCTTCCACATTCATATATCTTTTCGTGCATTTACGCCGGTTGACTCCACCGGGTACTCCTGACCTATCTTTTTTGAAGGTCATTTATTTCGTAATGTTCTTCTTGAGCCCCTCTACCTTTCGTATCGTAAGGCAAATTTGTCGTTATGATATCCACAGGAGCATTTTAAACGTATTTTCCTTCCTCTTTCATTTTTATTTTATTTTTTAATTAGTTTACCCAATCAGTATTCCAAACATTCGAACGAAGCGACGCGCTTCATATTTTGTCATGCGCGGAGTGGATTTACCTGCCTTCCGTAGCGCTTGTATTTCCTACAGAATATACATCCGCCTGGGTGACTGCCAAATTGAATGTAGTTATGATTCTAACCTCGGCCTCATGGTTCCTAAGACCAAATTTTATATTGTAAGGCCGCCGTAAGTCATCCTACGTCGTCGAGTACAAGAAAAATTACACTTCGCAGCAACAGTAGAGGTTTAGGTTAACTCGGGCGATGAGTCGAACCCCTTAACCATTAGGCCGCCTTGATAATAGTGTATCTCTAAATAATTCTACCGAAATCTACGCGAACGATGCCGTGTGCAAAATGTAGTTACCTACTAATAAATACTGCAGATAATTGAGAACTATATCGATACAAATGTTCAATTCAATGTCTAGATAATAAGTTATTTTAATTGACAGCACAGACAGCTACCTACGTCTCTAATTTATTCAACAGGAAACTGTAACAATGATTACCTGTATAGTTGAATGTGCTAAGTAGATGTAAGGTAAAGTACTTGTGCGGCTAAAACTTTGTTTAGTGCAGTAAAACTATCATATATAAAATGATTAATAAATGCAGTAGAAGCCCCTATGCGAACGCATTGCGTTCAATACGTCAATAAATAAATAAATATGCTTGAACATTTCACACAACGCCATCTAGCCCCAAAGTAAGCAAAGCTTGTGTTATGGGTATTAGATAACTCAAAGTCAATGATTTGTCAATTTTGCTCGCTACCTTAGCTATGCTTTTATTATGACGGACATATTTGGGGGCACGGCAAGTCGAGCATACTTTTCTCGAATATTTCTTTACAGGATTCAATACCTATGATATTATGTTAGCAGTACTATGCCACAAACTGAAACTAGAAGAATCTCTATTTTAAAATGTAATTTTCTGTACAACAACATAGTAGTTCTGCACAGACGCCGATCGTCACTAAAGTATTGTCATTTGAAACCCTTTTCGTTCTCGGGCATTGTGAGACCTGACAGTAACGTTTCCAAATCATTATCATCGTTCTTGCGCTTCATCAAGTGTCGTACACTCGTTAAACGAGCCTACAGCACTTGATCAACGTATGACAAGTTTATATTTGTATTTATTTACACAAAAGGTTTTACATTGTAATGTTGGCGAGTGTCACGGTCGTTCTACGGTAACGAATTCGGCATACTTCGATGGTTATGAATTGTAAGTCGTACGGCGCGAACGAATTCAGGGCAAGAGCAAGGGCTATTCAAGGGTCTATTCATTTTCTTAGTAAACTATAAAATTGTATAACCGTTGACGCAATGATAGGTGAAAAACTTATGAAATTGCTGTTTTATAAATTAGCTCTTATATTTGTTTATTGTCTACTTATCGGATCAAAATTGATACTTGATTTCGAAAGAGTTTGTATGTTGTCTAGTAAGTCCTTAAACTGAAATAAAATGCATCTTATTTATCGTATCTTAAATTTTTGTAAAGGTTTAAAAACACCCCTTTTCAGTCAGTTTTGCCTACTTAAACAGATGTAATATTTTAAATTATATAACATCTGATTATGTCTACAAAGTTTCAACGTAATCGGATTTGTGATTTACAATAGTAGTTTATGCAACTGTCTGTTTATCATACGAGGCGTAGCCGAGTATAATAATAGTTCGACACGAGTGTTTTAATACCTATTTATATGCAGTTGCATACACTACTTTATCTACACTCATATTTTCATGTTAAAATTTGGTACCTATAATTTTTTCAACTTTGCTGGAAGTAACTGCGAGTCAGTTCTGTTGTATCTACGCGTCGAGGATATCAAGCGAAATTCACTTCACTTCTTTCACATTTTTCTATTTATTTTTATATTCAAACTAGAAAAAACATTTACAAACACAAATTACAACAATTAGAAAAAATATTCTGTTTAGCGGGAAAATGATTCCAAATGTACACAATCACAACCACAGACTATGAACTGATCACAAATATAAACAGGAATTTTGAATTTGTTGAAGACATTTAGGTATTCAGCCTACATTTAGCCGTGTCCCGGCGTCCGACAAAAATTTAAAAAAGAAAAGTGTTGCATAATGATTAAAATAGTAGTTTATGCAACTGTCATATAAAAGGGGGTATTAAAACATGAGTGTCTGTTTATCATACGAGACGTAGCCGAGTATGATAATAGTTTGACACGAGTGTTTTAATACCTAATTATATGCGTTGCATACACTACTTTATCTACACTCATATTTTCATGTTAAAATATGGTACCTTTAATTTTTTCAACTTTGCTGGAAGTAACTGTGAGTCAGAGGATATCAAGCGAAATTAACTTCGCTTCTTTCACATTTATCTATTTATTTGCTTCAAACAAGAAAAAAACATTCACAAACACAAACAACAACAATTAGAAAAATATTCTGATCACAAATATAAACAGGAATTTTAAATTTGTTGAAGACATTTAGGTATTCAGCCTACATTAAGCCTAAAAATTTAAAAAAGAAAAGTGTTGCATAATGATTAAAAAGTTATTTTTCGATACAGCTGTAATGAAAATAGTATGGGAAATGCTGTATCGAAAAGTAATTTTTTAAATTTTTTAGACTGGCGTGATAAAAGTGTATCCTTAAACAACTGTTTTCGAATATGTAATTGGAACATTACGCTTTGAGTGTAGATAAAGTTATTTTTCGATACAGCTGTAATGAAAATAGTATGGGAAATGCTGTATCGAAAAGTAATTTTTTAAATTTTTATAGACTGGCGTGAAAAAAGTGTATCCTTAAACAACTGTATTTGAAAATGTAATTGGAACATTACGCTTTGAGTGTAGATAAAAACAATTTAAAAATTAACTTACATAAAATTTACTGTCTCCGTCATTTTCGCCATACATTTCAAATTTTAAAGACCCATTATTTGAAAAGTGTATCTGTCTGTTTGTCGGTCATGAACCTGTTGCGGATAAAAGGATAACAGGATGCCGAGGAATGGCAGTAGAGTATCGGATTGAACAAGAAACGAACATTGGAGAAATAAAATAATAAATAATAAAATAGTTATTTATTTCCATAATCGTTGCACACATTAGTGTACACTGAATCCCGAGCTAGGTAGAGACCTCTGTTACGGGAGACAGTTGCACCTTCCCATAAATTGCAATTACGTTATGAAAATAAAAAAAATTATGTATGAACAAAGTTAATCAAGGTAATCAAGTAAATAATGAAAGTCATATGAACGACACCTTCTGTCGACCCATGCATTCTTATTTCGTAACTTTAATCTTATATCGGTAAATTTTTGGTAAACTGCGAAAAAGTAGTCCTGTTTTACAATTACAAATATTGTAATTACTTATAGACAGTTTCAATATGAAAGTAAACATTTATCTCAATGTCCTTGCAAAGAGTTCCTGTATTTAATCTTGGCGTAGTTTTTACGTGTCATTTACTATATGTAAACATTTAAATATACTGTGAAATGCGGAGGTAATATATAAATCTACTGCTTTCGTCATTCAGTAAAACTGACTTGTTTAAAAAGAAAACTAGACTATTTGTAATCGAGTTCAAATGTAATTTCGTTACCTCTATTATTTAATATGATTCTTCTAACTGTGAATACACCTAATATCATATAATTATATTAGCAATGAGTAGGTCCTCCTCGGATGAAATCTCCTAACCCTCACAGACACTGAGTTCACATTCGCACGAAACACAATTGAGCGACAGTTGTTACCTACAAAATGATTATTACCTACTTACATATTGATTTAACAAACCATAACATCTACGATTAATTCATTTTTTTTCGTTAAACTGAAGTAATGAAGAAAAATTGAGAAAGTTCTTTTCACTTACTTTCGATTCAATTTCTTGTAAATAGTTCAAACAATTTTTCAAGTTCAAACTACTCCAGCATTTGTACTTTTTTATCACAATAATGGAAAGTGTATAAATGTAGCACCTCCAGTACTGATAATTATAAAAGTTACTTGTATCACAGAGTTCCAATTATATACATACGCTTGTATAAACTACTTTACCTGCGAAGCGAAATCCAGTGATAAGAACCTTTATAGTTGTGTACCCGCACTAATCAGACTGGAGTTGTACCGCAGTCAAGTATTTTATTTGTGTCGGTTGTAATATCTTCTTGAGTGTGTGGATGTGGAATCCTTCAGAGTAAATAACGTTTATTTTTAGCGATACCAAAGAAGGGTGTTATAAGTTTTATATGTGTATCAGTGTTCGTGGCATTGTAGTTCTCGAACGTATAGAGTGATTTTAATGCGGATTCTTTACTAGAAAACTAGTTTTAAATAGGTCCAGTAGTTTGGCTAATATTTGCGTAAATGTAGACTTTTTCGGAGCTTTCCGTCTGGTTATAATTTGTAAAGATCCATCGTTTTCTAATATTTTTAACAAGCTTATAATTTACTTGCAATATTTGTGTTCGGGTCAAATCTTGCAAGCCTAATTTGACCCTTCCCGGCATTGAATTGAGCTGAAATTTGGTATCCCTATGTAACTTGGATGACAATGCATTAATATGGTACCATGGAGCTGATAGAGTCGAAATGTGGTCATAGGAACTAATGAATGCAATCACACCCATCGTATTCGGGCCCTTGAATAAATGAATGGAATAGTCTTGATGAGTGCTATACCCCTCGGTGATATACAAGTTCTTATAATGATGACGGAAGGTGATCATAAGCACTCCTAAACTAAGCATGATAAACCCACCGACTCGAGATCCTTTGATTTGTCTTGACAAGTACTCAGACTGATCGTAGATGGTCTCTAGTTAAAATAGAACGTGTCAAAAAGTTTGTTATGAAAAAAATTCATTTGAGAACTTATTACGTACAGCTTAGTGACAGAAAGTAGTGACTGCGTCACCTATACCACCTGCAACTCGGGCACTTAGGTTTACAAGATATTCAATGAGCTGATATGATAACAATATATGAAATCATTTCTAGATTCCTTATGATATCAACTAAAGCAATAATAACGTGTGATCTTGTACGCAGCTGGAAGATTTGTACTTAATGTAATGCTATGTGTGGAAACCTGTCGTTCCATCGTTATCGTAACCTAAAGTTATTGAAATAACAAATTTTTATGGTAAGTGCTGTTAGTTTTCCGAAAATAAATGAATAAATAAAATAAATATTCACCTTGGCGTTAATCTCCCGGTTGTACTCTCGCGCATAAGAGTCCGGGGTCTGCATTTAACATGATACAATATTTTTTGGCACATCAGGTAACAGTAGAGCAACTGGAATTTGACCTCCGCGACCCTGCTACCAAGGGCACCAGACCAGATTGGATCATTCTGTCGCCTGAAAGTGCAGGTTTCCTCAAGATATTTTTCCTCACCGTAAGAGCATCGGTTAGTGTGCAACATAGTACAGAAATCAGTGTTTTGCAACGTTTGTACGTATTACGTATAGGGTGTGACTAATCAATCACGTTTTTTTATCTTGACTTCATTCATGTCGATATAATTTATAGTATTTTCTTAATGACTGTTCTTGCAAACTCAAGTGGTGGTTTATGTAATATGTACTTAATTTATTTATATGCAAATTCGCCTAAGACCTGTTAATTTGACACAATAATAAAATCGTAACCCGGCTGGAAGAAATTACTTTATAGAAATAAGTTAGCCTGTTATGTCTGGTATATTATGTCAATAGTGAACCCAGATCGACTTCGTTCGCGTACACCTATTTTACCCTTACCCACCCTTTTTTCTTACGTATGAACCTTCCTCTTTAATCACTCTATCTTTGCTAAAAACCGCGTTAAAATCCGTTGCCTAGTTTAAAAGGTCTAAGCGCACATAGAGCCATACATAGGAACACATTTTATACTGTGTATAGATGTTCTTACATTTTTATATGCAAAGCCTCCCAAGACATGTTAACTTTGGCACAACAATAAATAAGTTTTATTAATGGTCAGCTGTTTTTTACAATTTCCTTGAAAGTTTCCCGGAAAAGACCGCCTGTGGTGATACGGTCGTCTTTACATATCTTTTCTCCAGTTTGCCTACTCACTCTCACAACCTACTCGAGGACGTATATTCATCGTTTTTAGGGCGTCATGTGGGACCTTTCTTGATACCGGTAGGTTGTAGGTAGCTAATCCTGCTGGTACTTCCCACGAATCTGATGACCTACGTGAACCTGTTAACACCTGACCAGATTGGATCATGGTTGTGTAAGATTCATGAAAAAAAATTTTGCCTTACCATAAGAGCATCGATTAGTGTTCAACTAATGTACATAACTAAGAAAAGAGTAATTGGTACCTATATGGCCGCACTGGCGACGCACAACAAGAACCAACAAGCCATATCATCAAGAAATTAAAAAAAACAAATTTTTTTTTTAACGCTATTCGAACTCGATACATCTCGCTGAGAAGTCGGACTCCTTACCCACTAGGACACCGACGTGTCTCTATCGCCAGATTAACGTAAATAAAAATGGCTATCCAACGACCTCAGTTCGAGCCATCGGGTCGCAATTTGCACAACAAACAAGTTCAACTTGACCTCGTTGGAAGCAATTGCACTCGAAATTAATGCGAACTCATCAAAATAGCTGCGATTGGTCAATTGAATGCAGAAGTGAAGTGACTTGTCTCGTCCACGTTTTAGTTGAATATAAAAGTTCGGTTTTCTATACTACTCCAGATTGATATCTATATAAAACACTAGTGGGCCCGGCGCGAATTCGTTCGCGTAGCGTCCTACCTCTACCCAACCAAACCTATCCTACCCTACCCTACACCGACCTACACTGTTTTTCTTACATAGAAACCTCGTCCTGACAATTACAAATCCATGAAAAAAAGAATTGACTAAATAGGTGAAACCGTTCTAAAATTATGCGTGAACTGCTACATTATGATACCTTGGATTATATTTTGTCAATTTTCCTATTGAACTCAAATGTTTTGAAGACAAAATATAGTAAACTTTTCTGCCGCAGAGTGTATATTTGTGAAAAAATAAACGGCGATTTATTAGCTAAAGACCTATCGCGGCCTTCAGAACAGTAAACAAAGTAGTCAACAAAACTATAATTACCTAGACCATTCATTGCGAACTATCAGAAGTGTTAATTGGATCATGAAATAAAATACAAACAATTTCGACATTTATGTTTACTACAAAACTAAAAGGTAATTTCCTCTAACAAAGGCAAGTAAATAAACATAATTCACATTATATAACATAGTTGCAAGGTTTATGGGAAACAATACGAGATACATACGAGAATTCTCAATATGAGTTTCCTTATTATGCAAAAGCCAGAAAATATTAAACATAGGAACAGTTCCTTGAAGTTCATCTAATATTGTAGTTTATAAATGTATATTTATGTCCATCAAATTATGTTCGCGTTCTAATATTGATGCTTCCAAAATACGAAATACAGTACTATCAAAATTAGTTATCTTGCTATGCTATAGCTACAACTGGACGCATTACTGGAAACTTGTAAAGATTTCAATCGCCATAGAAATATAGCGGTAAACTAAAAAGTGTACTTAGGTTTATAGACTAATTTTGAAAAATTACACTTTTTAGCAAGTATCGCATTTTTTACGCAATAACTTAATTATATTAAAACAATACTGAAAAGAAAACCGAATTCGTTCCATCGGTGAACACAGGGCTAGCTTGTTCCTCAAATAACGTAGGTATTATATCAGCAGAGGAATGCTGCCAGTTTTACGGGCGCTCTTTATTGTGTATGTAGGGGGATTTAGGTCTTAGATTAAGGTTTTACATTTGCCTATTTCGTTTTAGGATTTATTAATTTTTCTTTGTTATACATAAATTCAATCAATGTTCTTAAAAGTAATACTGAAAGGAGGCCTTTTAAAAAATAATCATATTGCTTAATATAAGTTTTTCTATCTAGGTTGAGTTATTTTTCCAAAAGTTAGGCAACAAACCTAGAGTCGATTTTTTAGTTCATCAGTGTACTTCAGTTGCTACCTCAGGCAGCGTTTTCTAGAAATTGCTTCGGGTGTAGTGCGATATTAAAAGATTAATATCAGTAGAGCCAACACCCGCATTCGAACTAATTACAGACGATCCATTTTGGCCGAAGCTGACCAACCGTCAGTTGCAGTTGATACTAATCCTTACGCAGTATAAAATAAAGTCGCTTTTTGGGTTCGGGGGACGTGATCGGACGTTCGACGTGATGGCAGTTGTTATCTTTAGGCTAATGACGCCAACAATTCTCTGTTTTCAATGATTGAAATAGTGAATTTTTCGATTATGCATGATTGATTTAATAGTTTCAGTTTATTGCAATGGAATCTTGTTAGTAACTGAACTCATGAAACCGATGATACAGAATCGCAAAAGTAACAATGTCAATCATTAAAATCAGATATTTGTTGGCAACAGCGTTACGTAATTAGCTTACTGAAGCTAGAGACAAGATTTGAAATAGTTATTAAGATGTAACGGTTTTGACATATAGCTAATGGAAAGAATAAATGAAAAACGAAACGAAATGAAAACCTATGAATCGACGATAAAAACAACTAGGTCAGATATTGTTTTAGGAAGTCGATTTTATCTATCGTTGTTAACTTTTAGAGTCGGAGATACTTTTAAAGAATTTCAGTTTTATCTCATTGTTTGAGTGTCGAATCTTTTGTAAGCAGTCACTCAATGTAATCTTGGAAAGATGATTTCTATTAGCTGTTGCTAGTGCCATCTTCCCTTTGAAACAAAAAGGCAAATAAAACATTAAATGCACGCCCTTTTGGCACAAAAATAATTAAGGGATCACATTCTTGGTCCTTGGTATTTAATGAAATATTATATTTTATAATTTATCATCATTACAACTTTTACTACAGTATACTTATTTTAATTTCTGTGTATTTAATAGTTTATTTTATTTATAGTAAAAATTATGATATATTATTCAATCGGTAGATGAACAGGCAAGAGGACCATTAGATGCGATGCGTGCCAATGCGTTGCCCATCTCTTCAACCTAGAACACGTTGCTCTGGCATCGAAAAGCCATATTCTAGGGCCCTCCACTGCCAAGACCACGGTGCCGCATGAAGCACTGGAGACACTGGACACCTTACTCATTGGCAGGAACACATACTATTTAAAATATGGTTTGCTGTAGATCGCTGCATTATCATTGCAGATATATAGTTGCGTTTAAAAGGCACGTGCTTAATCGTACAATATGATATCACTTTTCAGAAAAGTGGGTACACTTGATATTTTAAAGATTTGTCTTATCTCCTATTTCAAGGTGGATTGTTGGTAGTGTTGTTACAATATTGTTGTTAGGTATTTAGCTTACGTTTCTTTGCTTTTGGGTAAATACTGTAAAAGTTAATTATACCACTTAAAGTATGGAGAATTTTATCTTTATGGCTAGGTATTACTCGTATTAAATACTGCACTACTACGTACTTCTGTACAAGTTATTTATAATTCCATATCATGCAATTTTTCTGGTTAGTGAGGTCCTGGATACAGGCACAGG
The DNA here is from genome assembly GCA_907269095.1 of Blastobasis adustella. Lineage (NCBI taxonomy): Eukaryota > Metazoa > Arthropoda > Insecta > Lepidoptera > Blastobasidae > Blastobasis > Blastobasis adustella. Next base: position 1,940,724 of record OU026120.1, read on the forward strand.
CTGTTGAGGTAATATCGGCTCCAGTTCAATTCAGCCATTGGGCTTCAAAGCTTAATAAAGAAGGTCCGTGATATAAAATAAATTACAAGACTCATTTCATCACGAAGAGAGAGATTATTATAACTATTTTGTATAATCTCATAAAGTTATTGGTTTGCTAGATGACTCTGTCAAGCACAAAAAGTCTTGAAACGTGTTACTAATTTATTTCTGCAGCTTATCCGGAGAGGTTATTGGTAACGCATTCAGTAGCCTGAATGTACAGGTTTCTTCTCGATGTTTTCACTTACCGTAAGAGCATCGGTTAGTGTTCAACTTATGTACATAACACAGGAACCAATAACTTTAAAGTTATTAATCATATTAGACGTTAATTCGCGAGACTCCATAATTAATTATGTAGTTGGATCTATAAAGTGGATATATAATAAAGGAATATTTAGCTGAGTGACACTTGTCACCTGTGCCCTAAGGTATGAGATCCAATTAAAGATAAAAAATGTAAACAAATTGGTGGCCACTATAAAAAAAATAACCAAAATGGTGGATTATTTAAAATAGTTGAAATATTGATTAAAATTATTACATTCAAAATGAAATAAAATCATATAAATATTTTGAAATATTTTACTGAATTAAATGGGGATCAATATTTTTTTTGTAACATATTTGTGCTGTTTCAATAAAACATGAGTAGCTTTCATTTATGCCACTGGTATTGGTGGGAAATTCTAAATATTTGGTTCGTTGTTACAGTATACTATTGCAAAGGCTTGGAAAGTAACGGATTGACCGACGCCAAGACCTATTTAATTAATTTCCCAAATAATAATAATAAGTTTCAAAATGGCGGCTACTTCTTTCTAATATTTGAGTTTTCTAACTAGTGTTCTTGGATTAATAGTTTCCGAGTTGCTTATTACGTTTTTAAAAAATTGGATAAATGTGGGTAAATCGATTTGTTTCGTTTTCAAAAGTTTACCAGCCATTATAAAGCACACTGAAAAGTGTGCATGATTCATAACCATTTGGTTATGCAAACAAAAGGTTTTATACCCCTGCATAGTCTCTTTGGCATTGACAGTTGTGTGTTTACATTTTTGATCTTTAATTTCATCTCCAACTATAGTGGAGTATGTGTTGAAAGGTTAGACAAAGCTAAATACCTATTCATTTATTATGAGATTACGTAAAGTATCGTCACGAGAAATAGCAATCTTCCCTATTGTGGTTTTATAGAGTTTTACTACAAATATCACCAGCACATAGAACAATAACACATTACCTTCGTAGAATCCAATTGTTTGGATGATATCGATGGATAATAATGGTACAAGTAAATATATTGCACAAAGAATAAGAGATAAACAAAATCATCGCTATACTTAACTTGCATGATATATTTCTCGTCTCATGTGGAAAAAAGATAAATTATACTCATTTAAACTTGGTCATATAGGTATCAATCCATCCATCAATATTTATTTATTCGAATAAGATACACGGTATCATCTTTTTAACGTCATAATCATAATTTGTCGTTATCTAACTTTAACAATATTAATCAATGAAATTATGATTACCTTTGTTCTTTATACCACTAAGATGGCAAACAAGCTTGCGGCCTGCCTGATGGTAAGCAGTCACCGCCGCCTTTGGACGTTTGCAATACCAGGGACATCAACCACGCGTTGCCGACCCCCTAAAAACCTTTTAAGCCCTTTCTTGAAGAACTCCATGTTGTACTCTCCAGGGAAAACCTCTCCAGGTACTTAGTGTGCGTGGGAGAAAGTTCCTTTGGAAGCGCACATTCGCGACCAATTTGGCTCCAAGGTGTGAGAATGAACTCCCATGTCGATGGCGAGCGGTGCGATGATAGAATGTAGCTGTAGACATCATGTCAAGCAGTTCTTCAGAACAAACACCGTTGTACAAGCGGTAGAACACACAAAGGGAGGCGAAATCCCTTCGCTGGCTCAGCGGCTCAATACCACTTGTGAGCATATCATCATCATCGACATCGACAATTCTCACAGCGCGCTTTTGGATCGAGTCACAAGGACCAAGCTGTGTTTGTTACCTATGCGCCTCAGCATCAGCGAGCCAGCAACGGTTCGTTCTATGCATGATCGTGGCGTGATATGACAGACCTAATTAAAGCCAAAATTTTTTTATTGAGCACGCTGTTAAACATGGAGGAGCTGGCGAACAAAACGGTATGATCACGTTTCTGGTCAATATACTTGTTTCTTTTAATCCGGAGGTTTTAGGCCCTCTGAATACGAACCTAACTCATTTCCAATCAATAAAACAGAATTAAAATTTCATCCAAAGTTAGTATTTTCAAACGCCTTCTCAACATATGTTTTAATCATTAAAAAGGAGGGGTTAGGAAATTAGGTAGGAAACACACAGTGATATGTGGGCCGCCCCAGCTACCTACCAAATTTCACCCAAATCCATTCATCCGTTTAGGCGTGAAGAGGTTACTTACAACCGTTGTTTGTGTAACACAATTTTTTGCTAGGAATATTAGTTTTTCCCGCGACAACATCTGCGTCGAAATAGATTTTATGGTAGTTTATTACTTTTACTTACTATCTACTACCAATACTATTCATAAATAGTAACGACTTCAATAATTAATTTAGTTTGTTCTGAGAGGCAACTCTGCCGGGCACGGTAAGAAAAGGACGGCCCAAAAAAGGATAGCTTGACGTCGTCAAGAATGTCATGCGTGCCAACAAACTCACCACGAAGGATGCAAAGACCGAGCGAAGTGGGCCCGGAAGAACAGGATAACGGACCACGGGTACGCAAGGGGCGTACCGCGCGGGAATGAAACCGGGACATAACACCGATATGATGATTAGAGGCAACTCCCTAAATACGAAACTACGTTTATAGCTCTCACTGAAACCGATCTGTTAACATAGGATAATTGTTCAGGATTTTTCCAGTTATTATCAATTCTTGCAACGCAACAGTCCGGGGTAAAGGATGGGTGACCGTGTCGTACTAGGCTAGTCGATATTTTCGCCACTCGTTAGCTGTAATACAGTCGACGAAGCGAGGTTGACCAAGATCTTCCCCGGGGGACCCTGGGACTGGTTGAACGGTCTCGGGAGTCGGCACCCCGTGACGATGTATTTATTTATTTTCCAATATAAATTATTATTCATTTAAAAACTAAAACATAAAAAATTCATCTCAAATGTATTTCTTTCACTTTTATCGATATTTTCTGTTAAGTAGCACCTACTTAATCACTCTCTGCATGGTCTGCTGGTTGACTGTTAGACAAAGCCTCAATGGCTTTAAGTCCGCCAATTGCTGTAATTTGTGCAATAAAGTTTTTAAATAAATAAATAAAATAAAAAAGTATAAAAGTCATCCACATCGTTCCCCCCCGGAATGGTGCCCAGAAAGCTGGCTACGTAGCTTCGTTGGATAGCAAAACTTATCTTTTGTCCGAGGAACGAGCCATCTCTCCTGTCACTTGTGGTGTTTTTTTCGTATTCTAATGAATTAGTACTTTGCTATTCAAATAAGTTAGTAGTAAATGAGTTAAGTAAAAGTCTACCAATATTACGGACGGTAACTACACATAACAATCAAACGCAATTAATAGCAAAGAAATGCAATGGTCTACTATATTTCGTCTAAGTTCGAACTCCCGTTCATTGATTGATACGATAGATCGAAAAATGCCATACCTTCTAAAGTCATTGACACTCACGTACCTTAATTACCTTACTTATAACTACAAGGTCCATTACTGCTCACCTAGTTTTATATCGGTCACGGTCTCATGTCTAGTCGAATACATTAATTAATTAAAAAGCATTAATCTTGGACATGTGGTGCCCAGCAGAGTAAGATATAGAACCCATATGTTTCCCATGGGGCTTTTATAAGGCGGCTAATAATAACTCCCGTACTTACAAACATACTAGTCTAAGAAAAGTATCGTTACTGTGCCCTCACACGTATAGAAGCGTTGGTGGCCCAGTGGGTAAGGTATCCGACTCGTAAGCGAGAGGTACCAGGTTCGAATACCACTGCGGCCATGTACCAATGACTCGTTTCTGAGTTTGTTGAATGCTATCCGATGCTCTTACGGTGAGGGAAAACGTCGTGATGAAACTAGAGGCAACTAAATATGTAACCATGATCCAATCTGGTCAGGTTCGTCACGGAGGTCAGATGGAAGTCGCTCCACTGTAATTATCTGATCTGCCAAATCCTGGATCATAGTCAACGCAGACCCCGGGCCCTCGTACGCGAGAGCACAACCGGGAAGATGATAATCGTATTTTTATTTATTTGTTCCCCATAAGAGGATGTTACAAGGCGACTAATGACTTACACCCGTGCTCATAAACCATTCTTGTCAAAGAAAAGTAGCGTCACTATGTGCTCATACACATTCGTCTCCGGCTCTTTGCTAAGTAAACAATAATAATAAACATGCTTTACTAATTCACACAACGCCTAGATGACGCCCCAAAGTAAGCAAAGCTTGTGTTATGGGCGTTAGATGACTGATAAGCTACTTATATACTTTTAAATACATACTTATTATACATATAGAATAGAATAAAATAGAATAGAATACATTTATTTATACACAATAACACCCAGACCCGTAATAGACATTAAAATTCATCAGGCCGGGAATCGAACCCGGGACCTCTGCATGGCCCGGTCAGAGGCAGAGGTCCCGATGATGGTGATGTTAACAAACTGAACCACTCAAATCGGCAGGTCGTAATACTGCTTTATGATTGGTCAACGGCCGAAGGGAATTTTGCTCGCTAAGATGCCTAGTGCTGATCACCATTCAAGTATTGTTAATTAAGGATTTTTTTCTTTGATGTTGATATTATTGACGTTTTCACTTTTTACCATTATTGTGTATATTTTTCGATGATCTGCTTTTAAAACCACTTCGTTTTACTTCCTTACTTACTGCGCTGGCTCATCTAACCAACGGACCTTTTCCCTTGGATCTTGGCCTCCAACACCAGAGATCGCCACCTCATCCTATATTGCGCTATCTACTGCAAATTTGTTTTAACTTATTATTAAATTCAAATAAAATTTACAATGCTGGCTATGGGGGCTTGGACAGTAGGCCACCTGTTATTTATTCCACGATGATTGGCATCAAGGTTCTCTTTAGCATAGTTATGGTTGGCCCAACTAAGGTCATTAACAGCTGACAAATGCAATGCCAAATCGCGCATGACATTCACATTGAAATCGGCTTTGGAGTACGATTTTATATTCCTCTGTGGTCGAAATTAGTAATGCTTATCTGGCGTGAAAAGCGGCGTTTCTGTCAGTCTGTCTGTCTGTGGCGTTGTAATTCCCGTTTGGATAGCCAGATTACGATACTAATATTTTTATTTGAAAGCTAGTTTCACGGGATGGTTCTCAAAATTTGTTTCGTAAAAATGGGTGCCGTAGTTCAGGAAATATTTGAGTACCTACACGTAGGCTTTTTCGACTTGTCCCAAAAATATTTTGGAATTTATATTTGTAGATTCAGGTTTTCTAGGAAAGCTACTCGTATCATACGGCAATCTTATGCAATGACAAAACGACTCACTAACCACTGCGCTGTATTAAAACCGTATAGTTACTATGTATATCAATCTCTTTGATTAAAACTGTATGACGTCACATCTTGTCACGCGATCGTAATTTGTACAGTCAAATTAGGAACATTAATTATGTATGATCTACATAGAAACAACCTCCTTCATTATCTAATAATATCTATAAATATACTGACGTCGAAAACCAGATTTAACCAGTTACGCATTATGCAGATATAAAACTGGTTGACCTCCAATGAAGTTGTCGAACTTCACAAAAGGAAAAGTTTTTAATTATGATTTTATAGAAAACGATAACAGTAAATTTGTTTGTAAATTGATTGTTTTGTCATATCGCTCATTTGGAGAAACAAAGACAAAACTGCATCTTTGCGATTTCACAGGAGAAGCAATCAAATGTTAATATCAAATGTTTAGCGATTTTACAGGAGAAGCAATCAAAGTTTTAGACGTAAGTTAAGGAAAAGTACTTTCAACAAATATTTGGATTTTTCCTTAACTTACACTTACATCTAAAACTTTGATTGCTTCTCCTGTAAAATCGCTAAACATGCAGTTTTGTCTTTGTTTCTCCAAATGAGCGATATGTGGATCCTTAGTGATCATCATCGTCATCTTTGCCCGATCTTCGGCATCCTCACGTCGTAAGCCGTTGGCTCTCGTGTCCGACTCGGCGATGTCAATCCATCGCTTCTTAGGTCTTCTTAGGTTCTTATGTGGGTCCGTAATGATAATACTCTTATTTCAAGATTGAAGCTAAATGGATTTTTACCACATGTTCGAAATGGACAAGCAAAGTTCATATCAGAAATGTTGGGTAACTTTAGTTCAGCATCATTGTGTTCTACAATTGGAAGGTATTTGATTTAATTGTAGCAAATGTAAACATAATTAAGTTTATCGTTGTTTTCTTGTCTGTTGGTCTGATATTTCTTTCAGGTCTAAAATTTTATTACGTTTGTGTTTCTGGTTAGTGTGTTTTTGGAAATAAGAAAATATGAAAATAGCCTTTGTAACGGTTAGAGTGGTTTTCTATTAGCAAAACAATTTCGTGGACACCTAAATAATAGAGATAATGCTATTTAATATTATCTCATGATTACATTATAGTTCAAGTAATTATTCAAGTAATTGCTAAGTTATTTCCATAAAAACACGTAATTAGGCACCTAGTACTTTCGATAACGACTTGATAAGTACATACAGTGCGACTTAATGCGTATTTATTGCAACTCTTCCACTTGTATTGTAGAACTTGTATTACGAATGCGAAAGTTAGTAAGGATGAATGTTTGAATGGATGTTGGTTACCCTTTCAGACAAAAACTATTGAGATGATTTTATGAAAGTTTGTAACTTACCTAAAGGTGTTTTTATGCTATACAGTAGGCAAACAGGCAAGCGGATACCTGGTGGGATAGAGTCACCGTCGCCTTAGGATATCTGTAACAACACCAGGGGGCCTCTGCGATCAGTGCGTTTCTCAACTCTAATTAGACCTCTAATATACCTCTTGAACGATCCCATGTCTAACCCGAAGGAAACACTGAGGCTGGGGTATTGTTCCACATTCGCATAAGTAATAACAGAGGGAAACGTTCATTCGAACCGTTGCGAGGACACCAACAAAGGGTCTACGTAAGGATGAGTACCCAGACCGCGGCGGGTGGTGCGATGGCGGAATTGTGCACCAAATCAAAAAGTTCCTCCGAACATTCCCTGTTGTATAGCCGGTCGAACACACACAGAGAGCCAAAGTCCCTTCGAACATCCAGTGGTTCTTGCAGGAACACAGTATGACATAATTCTACGCGGATGTTCTCAGACAACACCTTTTTCTACACAGATCACAAAAATATTTCTTTTTGGTGGCTTTTGAATATGTGCCATCAGTTAAATTTGGCTACCACAAGAATGGTATTTCTGCTTGTCATTTATGAATATTACATGCAGAAAGCGGTTGACCCCGACTGTAATCATTACTGGTCTTGATATCGCCTTGAGGCATTTCACAATAGCATCCACAACACCATAAATAACCAATATTATTGTTTTTATTGGCGGTTTTTGTACCGCAAACTTCGATTTAGTGGATACCTTATATTTGGCGTAGTTATGTAATCATCAGTTGCTAGGTTAGTTAGGGGAGCGGCGGTGACCGAGTGGTAAAGGTATCCGACTCATAAACGGGAGGTACCGGGTTCTTATGCCCCTACGGCTATGTACCAGAGACTCTGTAACCTATGCTCGTACGGTAAGGGGAAAATATCGTGATGAAACCTGCACATTCAGGCGACTGATCTAATCTGGTCAGGTTCCCCTGGTAGCAGGGTCACGGAGGTCAGATGGCAGTCGCTCCACTGAAATTGCCTGATCTGGCGTCTTGGCAATTACTGGATCATAGTCAAGACGGACCCCGGGCTCTCGTGCGCGAGAGCATAGCATTTTATTATCACTTTTTACAAACATTTACATTGCACTTGTATATCGATGCTGCCAAGTCTGAAATGACGTAAAAGAGATCGTAGAACTCACATACACGAATGGCACGTTGTTAACGGCAGCCATCGACATCGCTGAGGTGAATGCGAGAGTCAATGGCGTACTGAAGACCAATACGAAGTGGAGGAGGATTAGTAGTAAAGCGAGCTAACTGACCGACTGGGTCCTCACCTGGTCGAGAAGACGCCCGGGCACGAGGATAGACCTCACAGGCCCGCAGACCTGCCTCCACATAACAGCAGATAGAAGACCCGATACGAGTAAAGCGAATTCTGGCAGCTGGAATTTACCGCTAGGATTGTCTGAATTATTGTTTGGATATTATATACTGTAACCGCTTATTGATGAGCTGTCTGTCCTACCTACTATGAAATATTTCTTCAGAAAATGTTATTGAGAGTTGTATACGTTAGCAATTGTACGCTTAAACCAAGATATCGCACGTTTGTATAAATATATTACAGCTTTGTAAATAATTGCAAATGTGTGATGTAATAGTAGCTGTGACTGTTACTGCATATTTAAGTTATTCATAATTAAACTGAGTCACAGAATTGATTTTTAACTGTGAATACGATATATATGAAGAAGTAGTAGTAGAAGTTAGTATTAGAAATTCGGACGTAAAATAAAATATATAAATCAGAAATTGAATAGACTCAGTCATAGCTGAGAATAATTTTTTATAAACAACATCCGAGCGCTCAATCCCGGCTTCTACCAGGGCCCGCTCTTCCAGTAAAGGTTTGGTCTATACAGTGCCACGAAGGAACAAACATATATACATATACTGACAAACATACCGCCTCCTGTACCTCCTTTACGTCGCGCAGTCGGGTAAAAACTCTAACAAATATGATTGACGTCAACTCTCCAATTGGCTACATATAAAATACATTGTATGAATGCTAATGAAGTGCCTATACAAAAGAAGAAACGGTTTATTTATGGCAAAGTAATGGGTTCTGGCAGCGTTTTGTTTTCAACATTAGCCGTGACTACCTTTCCGTGACTTACCTGAGTGTGTTTATTTGTGATAATAATGATGTCCAGTATAATTGCAATCATCTTCTAGCCTAGTGATTATGTCTAGGCAGGTCGTTAAGCTAGATTTAATGCAACATGAAAGTATTTTGGAAAAATATGTGGTGCTCAAATTATCTCTCTCTAGTAACTAGTGATTGCCGTATAGCTTAGCTTATCTATAAAAAATTGCAGAATATGGCGCTGCGTGCTGTGAAAATTGCTACCATTGTTTATTTTTTATTAGCCAGGCATTATATCGCTATCTCACATGTGGTGGTAAGTGACGATGCGGCCGAAGATGGAGCATGCCTGTCTAGGAACAAATAAAAAAGTAAATAATATAAATAAATAAATAAATCATTTATTATCACCTGGAAGCCACAACACAACATTTAAACAAAGAATTTCATACATATTTCAACACACACAATCATACAACATTAAATCAAACAATAACAAATAAAAATTGAAATTGATAATTCCTACAACTAAACAACTTGGCATTGCCGTGCTGTGGCCCTCCCGGTCGATAAAAGGACCGGTCGATAAAGGAAGGAGGAATGTCAGCATGAGCCGAGGCCAAAGCCATGGCGCTGGTCTTCCGCGGGTCCCGCGGAGTCAGGTCCGGACCGCTACCCTTACTACGTGCGTTTTTCGCTTTGTGAAAAAAGAACACAAAATCACAAACATTTAACATTTACATTTAACATAAGTAAAATTTGAAAAAATATAATTTATCATAAGGAATTATATCTTTTCAAATTTTACTTATGTAAAGAAGATGGGCATAATAGACTGTGCGACATTTTTTTGTGACCCAATCTTTGACTTTTCGGAGTGATAGTACTTACATATTCTCTGTGATAGATATTCTAGAGTAAAGAAAACAGTATGGCAGTTTCCTTTCCAGCCACATTAAATAAAGTCACTATTCTTTTCGGTGACTATAATGAGTATGTATGTATGTATGTAAACTCTTTATTGCATAATAATTAAATACAAAATGCGAAAAATAAATTTTTACAAAGCAAAGGCGGGCTTATTCCACAATGGGATTTCTTCCAGCCAACCCCATACCCTTTGAAAGGAGATCTAAAGAGCGGTGGAGGCAATACAGAGCACTTATAATTAAATTACATTTATTTCTACATTAGTAGAAATATTATTTCATTATATTATATATTATATTATATTTCAAGTATTAATGGGTTTAATTCACAATAAACAAATAAGTTACTAAATACAAAAAGTAAAGAAACCTAATAATAAACTTAAATAATTACACTAAATCAAATAACCCGCCCCTGATTGTCCCAGGCGCAAAGGTACCCATTACACCAGCAGCATTACCGCGCTGTATGGCAATGGCTAATTAATTAATTAGTATTAATTAACTTAAACAGAAACTCATGAGTCATATAGTCATAGAGCTTCTCCCCTACTGGAGTCGCCTTAGTAACTATTAAGTTGATAATATCTGCGAATAACAAGGTACAAACTACAAGATAAAGTTCATTTACATCCTTACAATGATTACTTGCGTATGTAGGTAAATAGCGGCAGTTGACGCAGAACTGAGGTATCTCGAAATCTTATCAAAACAAATTGAAACATATCTTTCGGCTTACATTTAAGTGGTTTAACCGTGTCGAGATCATCACTGTTATCATAGACCAGTATGTGTTATTCAGTAATGTTGACTCAGTTTCGCAACTTCTATGGATAGTATTTTTTTTTTTATGTTATCTGGCAGACAAACAGGCATGCGGGCCACCTGATGGAAAGTGGTCACCGCCGCCTATGGACATCAGCATCACCAGGGGTGCTACCAATGCGTTGCCCACCTCTAAGGAAACCTCTAATATACCTCTTGAACGATCCCATGTCATAGTCCAAAGGAATCACTGTGGCTGGGAGCTCATTCCACATCCGAATCGTACCGTAGTATAAGGTTTAATTAACGCTAAATTAGGTACTTCTCATTTGACGTAGATTTTCGCGTTTCCTATTTTTTCATATAAGCTCAGAGAAAGTAAAATCAATCAATCTACCTTGAGATGTACCGAGCTCGAACCCCAGTGTCGCCATGTAACAATGACTCTATTTTGAGTTATGTACATTAGTTGAACACTAACCGACACTCTTACGGCCGGCCGGGCAGAAATTGAAATGATGAATTTTAGTTTCTGTTACGGGTCTAGGTGTTCTATGTATAATAAGTATGTATTTAAAACAGTATTTAAGTAGTTTATCAGTTATTTAGCACCCATCGCACAAACTTTGCTTAGTTTGGGGCTAGATGGCGCTGTGTGAATTTGTCCACGAACATTTTTTTTTATTTTTTTTTTACGGTGAGGGAAAACATTGTACACATTCAGGCGACTGAATGGTCAGGTTCCCCTATTATCAGGGTCACGTAGGACAGGTGGCAGTCACTCTACTGTAATTATATGATCTGCCAAATCCTGTATCATGGTCAAGGCGCGCGCGTGAGAACACAACCAGAACATTAACGCCAAGAGTTTTTACTCAACTATTTTTTCTCAACCTGATGAGATTCAGACAAAAGTCATCTACAGCAACTATCGTCATAACATGGTACAGAGATATTTCTACAATACCAATTTGGTAGGCATAGAAGTTAGTTTCTATTGAAATACTTATCTCAAGTGTTTCTCTATAGTTTACTCATTTTGATAAGTAAGAAAAACAATGGCTATAAAGCCTTATCGAATAGATAGTTTAGTTACTGTAGAGAGCATTAGCAAATTTTAACGAGTCATCTATTTTATTTTCAGATACAAACTCTTCGTAAGGCTCACAGAATACGATGATACCAAGATGGCGAAAGAGAATATCGAAATGTAAGTACCTATTAAAAATTTCGATATAAAATTCACGTATGTGATTGATTCGATTTATGGTGTGTTTGTGTATTACATCATTTTTATGTAGCCCGTAATACGAAACACGTAGCTCTTTGAATTTTACTGATAATAACATAACACATTTGTTTTTTTATTCATCCTATAGGAAACTTAAAAACACTTTTTGACAAATTCTTTAATTCATGGAAAGAAATAGAAATAACTGTTACCATAATTGTGTAGCGATAATTGTGCTCCACGCTGATGAAAACGTGGGTGAAGACAGTTTTAGCATAATTTTTTTTTATTGGTTGGATTAATAATATCTCGTAAACACTTTTTTATAGAGATATTGGATATGCAAATATCTATTGTAACTATATGTTAACGTTCTTGAAGCTTTTACAAAGTAACGATATTGCATCTAAACATTACAGCTTTGAGCTCCAACAGTAGTTTACTGGTTTAGTTTGTTCCATCGATATGACTTAAATAAGGCGACCTGATTAAAACCAAATTATTATTAGTAATTAAGCGTTTAGCAACATATCGGTGCAATTTTCTTTGATATATAGAACCTATATTTATTAATACCAATGCAAGATGTCTAAAAACTTCAATGAAAGTTAAGATGAGATAGTCGCTGAGTTACATGCTTCATCATCATCACAGCCTATAACCACTGCAAGTCTAAGGGCCTCTCTCCCGAAAAGGGAGGCTATTGCCATAATCTCCATGCTTGGCAGGCGGTTTGGAGATTGCAATGTTAAAAATATAATAATGGAAAACGCTGCTGCCCATTTTTCAGTCTATATATAAACTCTAGAACTTTTGCCTCAAAAACATTAGTCGCCTTGTACGACACCCACGAGTGTAAGGGGTTGGTGCTGGTCTACTCTGCCGGATACCACACGGCAAACTTACGGGTTACTTACTTAATTTACATATTTTATTACATAATTGTCATAATCATTCATCATTAACAGTTACAAGCAACTACACTGGATACACTTTTCTATTCTAGAGGTGATTCATATAATGTATACTTTCTGAAATGCGTCCTGATTTTCCATTTTCACAAGCCATAGCATCTACCTCAAACATCGATGTTTTGTTTTCAACTTGATTGGGTCTGGCGTACTGACGTTAGTTTAGTACTTTGTTCAGTTTCTCTCAGTTTGCGCCACAACATCTCTTTGTAGTAGATACTTAGTATTGTAGATTCAATAAATTCACTAGAATATTGAATTTAGTTTTGCAAAATCGTCTGATTCGCCTGCAAGGTTAGCGCAGTCCTGTCATCTAGATGTAAAATTACATCGTTTTTTTATGCTACGCAGTGACAAACAATCAGACAGCCTCCTGTGGTAAGCGGTAACTGTTGCCCATAACATCTACGATTGATCAAGATGAAATGCCTCATGGCTGTGAATTCGTTGACTACCTTATGTTACGCAGAAATAGATTAGGCGGCGGTAGTCACCCAGGTAGACTCCTCAGGCTTGACAGAGTCCTACCACCTGATAAATATTATATCAAAATGTGTTAAGCATTTTCGCCGTTTCAACGAAATATACCTTTAGATGTATTCTTATTTTTGCAAGAGTGATACCAGTCGATGGTACACTGCGACGTTTTCCGGCCGGCATTTCAGATCTACGGCCTTTGGATTCTTTAGTCATTTCTTTATTATGTGCCTCACGTACCTACCTGAATAAGGGCAGCAGTATTTTCTGCTATGATTTTTAAATAGTGCGATCTAAGCCTCGTCTGCCAAATGTTGAGTTTCCGGTGAAAGACTCCACTTCTTGTGGCGAAAGCTCGAGGCCCGCTTTTTATTAAGCGGACTGTCTGCTGCGTGCTGCAGCTGTTGGTAGTTTTGGCGTTAATATCCCGGTTGTGCTATTGCACGCGAGGGTCTAGAGTCTACCTTTGACCATGATCCAGAATTTTACAAATCAGATAATTACGGAGCCACTGCCATCTGACCGCCGTGACCCTGTTAACAGAGGAACCTAACAAGTGGTTACTCATTCAGTCGCCTGAATATGCAGGTTTCATCACGATGTTTTCTTTCTCCATAAGAGCGTCGGTTAGTATTCAACTAATGTGCATAAATCAGAAAGTAGTGATTGATACATGGCGGCACTGGGGTTCGAACCAGGTACCTCAAGGAACGAGAGGCCACTTATGCTCCTCGCAGTAGAGACCTGTTAAGGGATATTAATGTGAGTTTCTCTTTCACTCCCATTGTCTAATCCTCCAACCCCCAACCCCCCTTCCCTCCACCTCCCATCAACCCCACTACATGACATCGTTTTCTTCTCTCAGTGTTCCTAATTCCTCAGCGGTATGTCCTCGGCATCATGGGTCTCTTGGCGGTGTGCAACGCCTACACCATGCGGGTGTGCCTCAACCTGGCCGTCACCCAGATGGTGAACAACACAAGGACAAACGAGGCACATTATGACCCTAACGCCTGTCCTGATGACAGTGAGATCCTCGTCAATGGCACAGTCAGCTCGAAACCGGTGAGGATTGTACTTGAATTTTTGATGGTTTGAAGGATGGTTTGAAGCCTTGTACGGTTTTAAAATTAATATTGTTAAATTGGATTTTTGTATGGCGAAAATAACGGAAACTGGAATTTTCATACCAGCAAATTTTACAATTTTATTGAAATAGCCAATCCGCTTGGCTATTTACTCTATTATGTTATGAAGCTTTTTAGGTATAATCAGACAACATTAAGCTAACTGGTGCATACCGTTTCATTTTGATAACTACCCTTTTCATAAAATTACATCTTGTTAAAGAGGCAGAACTGACGACAAATGAAAAGGGGTATTTTCAAACCTTTATTAAAACTTGAGAAAATATTTTTAATTCTATTTTAGGGACTTACATCTAAACATACTCTATTTTCGTAATCAAGTTATAATTTTCATGTTATGTATGACACTCGGTGACATGTCAAAGGAATAATTCTTCCTCTCATAGCTGGAAAAATTATAATATTTCCGATTCTATTACACAACGAGGTTCCACGTATCAGAATCAACTAGAAAAAAAAATCCTGACTTCATACTCGCGATATGTTCTGCTTATGAACAACGAGGGCTACTTTGCTAAGCCCTCATTCGAATTTCTGAATCCGGACATAAGTAAGAGCTTACGCCTGTACTTACGAACGTCGGGTGTGATTGTTGGATGGTGACTTATTGTGCCTTTTGATATGCAAATATATAAGGTAGAGTCCTCGAGGTAGACCTACCAGTGTAATAATTCATTCGTTGCGTTGATTTCAGAGTATTACAATTAATAGCAGTTTTAACCGGTTCCACGGTTACAGTACGTTCTTGACCATTATAACTACATACTAATACTATAGCATTATTGTATTGTAATACTCATGTTTTACTTACCACGTGTGGTCCACATGTTATTTTAATTCCGTTTTTATTTTTTATTGATCTAATATTGATAAAGCAGGCTAGAACACCTGTTTTTTCCGAGTACTTTTCCATGTACCTTATTTAAATTCGAAAGATGTCAGCACCACCCAGACATAAAACATTGTGGCTCAAAAATCTTAAAGCGTCGTACAGAATGAGCACCAGGTCTCTTTTCGAAGAAGAAGATCAATAAAGCAACAATAATTCGTCATTTCTGTTGTCTTAGAGTAACGTCATACGTCATAGCCGAGCCTTTTATCAGCACCGTCAGCATCGAAGAAAGAAAGACATTTTTTAAACATAGTACACCACGACACAATAATAGTTACATAATTGCCAAAGGAAACATTAATAATCCTTTGCCACTGTCGGTGCCGCGACGGCCAGCAGAAATGGTAACCACTCAGCATGTGCTGATTTTTTAGCATCACTAACAAAATTATATTTTTATTCCAGCACGCAATATTCGACTGGTCCGAATCGACGCAAGGGTTGATCCTCAGCGGTTTCTACTACGGATACGCTATAACCCACGTTCCTGGTGGTTATTTGGCTGAAAGATATGGTGGGAAATGGACTCTCGGAATTGGGCTCCTCAGCACAGCCATATTCACCTTGATGACACCTATCGTTGTCACAGTTGGAGGTGCCACTTGGCTCTTTATACTGCGGGTCCTGCAAGGCATGGGTGAGGTAAGAACGCATATGTTATTACTTCTACAGGTTAATAACGGATGGTTTTTGATTGGGTAAATAATATTTCTTTACATAATGAGAGAGAATCATCCTTCATCTAAATTTTTATTTTCTATCTACATTTTTCGAAAATTTGATGTAAAGTGATTGACATAATAATATGATATTTTTGGTTATAACATAATAATATGATATTCTTTCTTTCTTTCTTTCTTTCTACATATGTCAGGACTGTAGCATGAGGATGAACGATGTGGTCTCTCTGTGCCCCTACGAGAAAAAGACGTATGTACCTATGTAAATTAGGATGACCGGATTACCAAGGGTCCGATTTATAGATGAATTAGAAGACGTCACAACCGCGATGTAGATTTGGAAGGTGTTGTAAGCGCCATCTACAAACGAAGCTTGCCAACTCGTGTTTACTTTGCCTATTGTAGCCGTTTTGCTCTTCCCAATATAAATTACAGATCTGATTCCAGGGGCCAACAATGCCAGCACTGATGATCGTACTGGCACGCTGGGTGCCTCCTCACGAGAGATCAAGACAAGGCGCCTTGGTGTTCGGGGGAGCACAGATTGGAAACATCTTTGGCTCATTCATGTCTGGATTCCTTATGGCCGGTGATGGTCATTGGGCCAATGTCTTCTACTTCTTTGGATGTTTTGGGATTCTGTGGTTCATTTTCTGGGTATGTGTTGTTCTTTATTGTTCAATATATCTTGTGATCGGATTGGGCGAGTAATTGGACCATAAAGTTCATTGTTGTCTGACAAGTCAGACCAAGTTATATGAAGATACAGCTGTAGGATATCTCGCAAATAATGATGCTTTTTATGACAAAAAAAATTAGACAATTAAAATACGAACTTATGCATTTAACGCTTGTTCCCTATTCTTCTATTAGATTTAATATCACAGCCAAAAAAACTAATTAAAATAATTATTTTGGTTTACAGATTATTTTATGCTACAGTACACCGAACACACATCCATACATATCTGAGGAGGAACTGAAATATCTGAATGAACATGTCACCAGCGCTGAAAACTCAAAAGTGAGGGATCCAGTACCGTGGAAGGCAATTGTCAGATCGGTCCCAGTTTGGGCTCTGCTCTTTGCTGCTGTAAGTTTTGCACGTTCATTACATTCGTTTTTGAATGTATTGTTCATTTCAGTTATGCGATACTAAAATATATATTAATGACTTAGAAACGAGTCTTCTCCACTCATTTTGTGTAATGCAGAATGAGTGGGGAAGACTCCCAAGAAGAACGTAACTCGCTTATACATTTAGCTAAATTCAGTCATCTAAATTCAGAAGCACAAAGCCTAAGATCATGTCTAAGAAGAATGTATAGGTCCATTTTTGTATAAGGCCTTTTGAAAAGCGGAGCGACGCGGAACATAATAATAAGTGATACAAAAATGGACCTTATTTTATGAGTAATACGTTCCACTTTGATTTGCTCTCACGCTTTTTGCTTCTGAATTTAGTCGACTGAATTTAGCCAGATGTTAATATAGCAGGTGTAATAAGCGCAAAAAAATCAAATATGCTTGAAAAAGTGTATAAATTCGGAAATAAGTGTTAGGATGCAGCAGCATAACATATCAATCAATATTTGTGTCTCTTGTTAACACGTTTGTGGTTATCTACGTATTTTGCAAAGAGTTCGCTTTTTTTATACCACTAAGGTGGCAAACAATCTTACGGCCTGCCTGATGATGTTTGATATTTGATGATTATGACTTTCAAATTAAAATTGTATTTGTTTTTCTTGTATTCTAGGTTGGACACGACTGGGGCTACTACACCATGGTAACCGACCTTCCGAAATACATGACTGACGTCCTAAAGTTCAACATCGCCACCACTGGAACCCTGACTGCCATTCCTTACCTGGCTATGTGGATCAGCTCCTTCATATTCGGCCTGGTCTGCGACGTCTGTGTCAAGAGGGGTTGGCACTCCATTAAAACCGGCAGGATTATACACACCACAATCGGTATTTTTTTTTTAATATGTTTTTTTTTTGTTGTCACATTATTTATGTAATAATTTTTTTTTAGTTATGTCTGTTGTGTATTGTTTATGAATATATTGTATACGATAAATAGTCTAATATTCGGTCGCAAATGCTCAAATCCAACGACAAACTTGTTAAGGCTGAAATAATTTATAAATCGATTAAAAACCATAAAAAAGGAATTGTGAACATTAATAAATGTTTTCTCTTTGTTAAAAACAAACCAACAAAACTTTATAGGTCAAGATAATATTTAGTCATCATCATCGGACGAGGCCAGGTGTCTGTTTGACCATGATCCAGGATCTGGAAGATCAGGTAATTACAGTGGAGCGACTGCCGTCTGACCTCCATTACCCCGTACCAGGGGAACGTGACCAGCTTAGACAAGATAATATTTAGTAGTCCGCAATTTTGTTTACATATCTTTAAAGTCATTTCACACTAGAATTTGACACTATCTGGGTGCACTAAAACCTAAACTATACAAGTTTTAATGCTATTAACAATTCTGTCAATAAAACAGAACTAGCAAGCGGCCTATCCAATTTTGCTTCACCAAGCCGAATTCCTGTAACATAAATATCCCGACCAATAAAAAGTTTCCAATAGCATCTGCTATTGGAAACGTTCTATTTTCCAATTCCATTTCCCACGGATTTCTGTTTGTTGTGATTGAGTGCAGAATGTCTATTTGGTCAGCAACGGGAATAGGTAAACATAATAAAGAAAAATAATAAAATTGTGTATTTAATGAAAAAAAGAATATGTTTGTATTAAACGACATAACATTGCAGTTTGATAACGAGAATACAGTAACTTTGCAAACAGTATTGTGTGACATATCAAATGAAAGGTCTTGTTGTGAAGATCTGAAATATGTATATATTATAATTTTTAGTTCGATAGTTTTTAAGTTCTTTACGATAATAGACGAAAATTTACCATCCATTTCTCTCTATGGTTTCTTCATTAATCCTCTGTATTAGCTATTTTCTGGACCATCTGTTAAAGCCGTAACTACGGCGTTATTTCTATATTTTTACATAACTTAATGACAGTTTTTTTAGCTTTACACAGTAATAGTATCACTAATCCCATGGATCCTAACCTGACCTGACTACAAAAACACGCTGTATTGAGTATTTTTGTATTAATTTCCAGCTGCGGCGGGTCCAGCAGTCTGCATCATCCTGGCTTCGTATGCTGGGTGCGACCGCTTTGCAGCTGTCGGATACTTCATTGCATCCATGGCGTTGATGGGAGGCTTCTACAGTGGTATGAAGGTAAGGGCTTGCGTTGGTTGCTTGGTCGTTATGTTGACATTTGGGGGAAATAAGTTTGAGGTAAAGCAGAGTACCTAAACTACGCGGTAAGAAAACTAGAACATGCGAAATATATGAGAAAAAGATTTGAGGTTTTAGGATACCCATAATATAAAATTTTACAAAATTGCACTATATAAACAGTCAGGTCCAGCGTTGGCTCAACTATGTTAACTTAACCTATGTTGATGATTAAATTGAAATTTAAAATTGAATTGAAACATTCGGTAATAAAATAATACAATAAAGAAATAACCCAGTTCATTTCTAATTTCCTTTGAGAATAAGTTGCTATTGATATCTGTATGTACTTGTACACACACGACGCACTGTTCAGATATTACAATGTTTATGGTTACCCTATACCCTCTGAAGGTACAGTTGCTATTCCGATTTTCACTAGTATTTATTTTAAATATGACGTCTACAAAAATAATTTATAAATCAAGTTTAATAAATACATAATCTTAATGTTATGCCTAATAATACAATATTTAATTCATAAAATTCAATTACTAAGCCAAAATCATTTTCTGAGCGGACCATCGCTTAGTTTATTTTTCCAGCACAGAGTATGTGATATTCAAAATTCAAATAAATTTCTCGTTTTTTTCTATCTATGTACGCATAGATCTTTTAAATTATGCAACCGATTTTAATGCTGTTTTCAACAGTAGATAGAGTGATTCAAGACGAAGGGTTTTAAGCAAAAAAAGGATAGATAGGTGGGGTAAAGTAGGTGTACGCTATCGAAGTCGCGCCAAGTCCACTAGTAAGTGAATAAGACGCATTTTCCTGCGAGTTTTCGCACAGCAAACGTGCCCTTTCCGCGCTGGGGAGGTGAAAAATACATTGCTGCGTTCTGAAACACTCGTAAGTAGGTCGCACATGCATCCACGGCTTGCAGATAAAGAGGTTATAAATTCACGTGCAATACAACGTGTGAATTAACCATGCACACGATCGAATGCGCTCAACCGTTTAAACTCTCATATATCAAATAAATGGAATGAGATTGAAACATTGTTGAGTATCGGTAGCAGCGGTTACCTACTTAAATCGCATTTCAAACACTTATAGCCAAGCCACTCTCAACGCCTGTAAATTGAAACGGAACCGTTGAAAGTCGAAAAAATGTTCAAATTCAAATAACGAACAGGCTTGCGAGATTGGACAGACGTAACTTTGGACATCGGGCTTAGGGATTGTCCCCAGATATAACGGCGACTAGGCATCCGGTCGCGAAACCAATAGATGGTGGTCACCTAGACTAACTATGTGACAAAATATTTCCACTACTCTCGCTCTTCGGCATCCTTGCGTCGTGAGGAGGTAGCCATAGGTACTTCTAAACTATATAAAAAATAAAAAAATATTTGGACAATTCACACAGCGCCATCTAGCCCCAAAGTAAGCGAAGCTTGAATTATTGGTGCTAGATAACTGATAAACTATTCACCTATGACTTTTAAATATATACTTATTTTACTCGTAACACCCATAAACGTATCAGAAATTAAAGTGCATTGTATCAATTTCTGCTCGGCCGGAATTCGAGCCCGGGACCTCTGCGTGGCAGACCGGCATGTTAACCAATTGAACCATTCAGGTCGTCAAGTAACTACTAAACTAAGCACGGTAAACCCATCGACTTTGGGTTCGTTTGATTTGTTTTGAAATACTCTAAAATACCGTAGATGGTCAACGCGATCGCGTCTTGCTCTAGCTAGATGGTATACAATTAAAAAAGAACGCGTACAGCTTATTCTAACTATTCAGATGTAATGTCTGATCTATTCCACTTGGTACCTTTCAGGTGAACGCTTTGGACCTTGCTCCGAACTACGCCGGTTCGCTGACAGCCATGATCAACGGGACTTCAACGATATCTGGCATCATCACGCCATATCTCATCGGTCTTTTGACCCCAGATGTGAGTATGCCAGATGTATAGATTAACATGCTAACCTTCTCCTGACTTTTAAACAAGAACAAATGAAATACAATTTTACGACTAATTAAAAAAATAGACCAGTGCATGCGAAGGCAGGGCGTTTTCCAGCCATCATGGATAAGAAGTTTGCTTGTTTTAGTTTGACAAAACAGTATCGCCAATCCCACATTTGGCTATTAGATGTTTGGTGTTAGAAAACAACAAATCGTCGTCTCAGCGATCCGGCTTTAACTGCAATTTAAATGTAGTGTACTATTATTTTGATAAGCAAACCATCAAATCAGAAGTGCTTGCATTATATTTTTGGTAGGAGTTACGACTAACTGAATAAAAGACACACATCACACAATAACAACATATACTTAAATCTAAGCTTAACAACATATTTTGAATTAGTCATCATCATCTTGGCGTCAATCCTAGCCGCGCGCGAGGGTCCGGGGTCCGCTTTTTTAAATCAGTCTGGGAGTGTTAGGGAGTTTGCGTCTATATGGGTAACACTGTACAATGTCCAAGTAATGCACATGATTGTAATTTATTCCCAGTCGTACCCAGTGGGTGCGGCCGGGAATAAATGTACGATTTCTACGTGTATATTAATAGTCAAAAATTTATGTAAATAATGATAGTCAAAGTACCAGCAAGTGTATTGAAAAAAAAAAACGTATGCTCATCTTAAGCTTAAGTAGCTGAATAGTGCTTAAACGCTCCTTCTCTTCGTTTCAGTCGACCCTGATCCAGTGGCGAGTCGCCTTCTGGGTCTGCTTCGCAGTGTTGGTCAGCACCAACATCATTTACATCATCTGGGCGGACGGCAAGCAGCAATGGTGGGATGACGTCAGGCAATTCGGGTACCCGCAAGATTGGAAGCACGGCCTTCTGAAGCTAGGCGACAGGGACAAGGAGAAGAGCAAAGAAGCCGAAGCTAAAGCTACTGCGCTGTGATTACGCTGTGAACTTAACTTAGACTCTATTGCTGATGTTGTTAGGTTTAATTTCCTTGTTTTCCGACTCGTTTAGAGTCGATTCTGACGGTAGTTTCATAATTTCTGGCAGGCAAGGAAATCCCTACCTGCGTAATTCAATATAACCTGACCTATAAAAGGCAAGATTAATTATACATATATTATTAGATTTAGGTCAGTCGCATGTACTGAAAATGTTTAAATTCCTAACTTATTTCTATATTATACAGTGTGTTTAAATAAATTGAGTGTCACGCAGTGGCAGGTTCAGTATAAATAAAGAGCATAAAAATAAAATTAGCCAGAAATTACTTTTGAATATCACAAATTAATTTGTTTTGAACTTTCGGACTTTTCAGCTTGTAACGTACATTCAATTGGACAATTTGCAATCGAGACTATTTGGATATCTAGGATCTCCCTCTGGGAACTTTCTGGTTGTAATCTGATTAAGCACCCTTAAATCATGAATAGAAAAGTTCTGGAGTTCCTAAGGTACCTAACGAAATGAAAAGGCTGTTTACGTCACAGCGGGAAAGTTTACATCGGAATTTCGACGCAAACTTTCCTTTGGAGTAAACGGCTTTTTGGAATAGCTTTACTTTTGTTTTTGTGTTCCTTCATTGACACTGTACCTGTTTCGGATGATGATGTGGCATGCCTATCTGTTCACTATATGGGGACTCAAGTGCGTATTGTATAAATACCTTATAATCAAAGTTACAATACGCAAATTTTTTAACAAACTCATTTGATTGTGACTAATTATTGCTACTATTAAATATGTTAAGATAATGTACATATTTATAATTAACAAGTAGTATAAGTACAAACATTTTGTGCTGATAAACATAGTGTAGCTAAAGTGAACACAAATCTACTGTATTATTTTAATTAAGCATTGTATAGCTAATATTAAAAATGCTGCTTGTTGCCTGTCATTTTGTCAGCGATTGACAATGGCACTGTATAGAAATTCTTGGTATTCAGCATTCATTCATATGGCGCAAAAATAAAAAAAATTACTTAATCATATTTTTATTGACATGGTTATTCTATGTGATATCAAGATATTCTTCTTTTTTAATACAATTTTGTTTCCTGTGTTCCTCTGACGTGGGCTGTATGAGTGAGAGAGAAATAGCGGAATTGAATTTTTAAACCCTTTCATTAGAATTATGTTTACTCAGCAAACTACGAACAATAATACTATATTTATTGTTGAATTATATCAAAAGAGACCTAACATTGATTAAGCCTCTAAAATACCTCTGTGTTTGTAAGTGTGGAGCGATTTCAGGGTGGCTAAAAAGAAAGTGGGAAAAATAGTCGTTACGAACGAAGATTCGATTGTTACTACGTAAGACAAATGAACTAGCTGAAATCTAACTTAGAGCAACACGGCCAGATAATCTGGTCCGTGTTGCTTAATAAAATTCACGATATTAGCTAGCCAGTTACAAGCACAGAGCCAATGAATAAGTGCGTACCTTTCTGGAATAAATAATTAATATTGTTATTCTTGTCTTCGTCGACAGTCTGACGCAAACTCAATAAAATCTTTCTCAAACTTGTACTGTATTAGTCTCTTTGGAAGGGTTTTCAAAAATACATGATCAAAATTTGAATAATCGTAATGGTATAAACATTTATTAGGGTAAATATTTAAAAGTGAAAACTTCTTGTAACACCTGAAAATTTTCTCTTCAATTTCTTCAATATCCTATGGTTTTATCCAAATCAATATATTAGGTCTATATTTAATTTAAATAACAAACTATATTATAAATGTGCCATTAATTTTAATATTGTAGAAACCAGTACATTAACTAGATGTTATAATTATTGAATAAAATAATACGAAACCGAAGAGTGACAATTTTCTTTTATTACCTCTAATTTTTCGAACCTAAATGCATTTGAGACAAAAAGAAATATTTTCTCAAGCGCCATTATTTGACAAAGACACATCATCAATGCAAAAACGACGCCTGATGATCTTTAGTACTGTAACACTTAGGTATATTCATGCAGGTAAATAGTATAATGGGACAAGTTTACTTTGGTTTCTTGAACTGAACGGGTGGCCTTGGTGCTAAACGGTTCTGGTTGTATTGTTCTGGTCTGTCGAAAGCATAAGATTGAGGCCTATAGGCTTGAGCATATGGATCCACATTATACGGTTGTTGTGGCAAATTGACATTGGGCTCGTAACCATAAGGGGGAATATATGGTGGAGGATACGGCGCAGGCTCCGTATAAGGATTATATCCCATGTAATCCATGTATGGATTGTAAAGGTCTGCAACGTATGCATTGTATGCCATCTGTTCGGCATATGCCGGGTCCGTATACGGATTGAAGGTAGGACGTCGGTAGTAGGGTCGGGACATCGAGGGAGGCATAGGAGCGATCGGGGGAGGCACGGAGTAAGAAGAATGTGGGTGGACATGTAGAGGGTGAGACATGTAAGAGGGGCCGGTAAAGGCTGCTGGGAAATTTGGCGGGCCACTGAAGGGGTCGCGGGTGGTACGCGCATCGACCATTTCTTCTTGATAGTAGTACTGCTGCTCCGGGGAAGTGTAGCATCGGGTCGGCATAGATTCCGAACTGGGGCACGGTATCGCGGGACTGTCTTCGTAGTCGTTCACGGCGAGCTCTGGCTGCGGCCGATAAGCTGACTGTGACGAGTATCTCTGGTATGGATCTGGAGTAGTTTCTGGAAACTCATACTGAGCCGACGGCGCCCCTGGCATCGGGTAATGGTGCGTTTCGGCGGGGGCTGGTCTTTCTTTACTAGGCGGTGTTGCTCTTGCATACATGTATTGGCTGGATAGGGTAGGTTCAGGTCCTTGATTGTAAGCCGTTACTGGTGTTAGTGGCGGTCTCGGCTGCATGATTGGCTCAGAATGGGTTACTTCTAATGGTGGTAATTGCTGAGAAGGGGGCGAGTGTATCCCCTGAGCAGCTTCCATCTGAGCCAGCGGCTTTGGGCGCGGTACCAATGGGCTATCGCCTATCTCCGCTTGAACTTGTGTCGGACGCGGCACAAGCGGGCTGTCATATGAATCAACTTTTTCAGGCTTGCTTTTTGGGGCCTCTTTTTGTGTCTCCTTTTTCACCGTAGCAAATTGCACTGGTGCAAGGTTGGGCTCAGGAACAATAATTGGCTCCTGAGTTAATGGAGGTTTCTTCGCTTTCTCCCTTTTCCTTGGCGCGTCCTTCGTACCTAGCCATTTCTTAGCTTTTGCGATTTCTCGAAAATAATTGGCCTTCTTGAACGTGTCTTCGCTTGC
Organism: Blastobasis adustella; assembly: GCA_907269095.1. NCBI lineage: Eukaryota > Metazoa > Arthropoda > Insecta > Lepidoptera > Blastobasidae > Blastobasis > Blastobasis adustella. The sequence goes on from OU026120.1 coordinate 1,966,466, forward strand.
GGCACATCCGGTTACTTTGTCGTCGGCTTTTGTCAACACCTTAATCTTGATCTTCTTCTTAGAGTCAGTTTTGGTTTTACCAGTCTTCGCAGCCAGGTTGCGGCCCATACAAATCCCAAGGGGGGCTCCCAGTCTCTCGAAGTTCACCACCGATGCAAAATTCGTGAAACGCGCTTTCCTCAAAACTACAGCCATTATCACAAGAAAATTTTAGCCACCTTGCCAGACGTAGTGTTTTTAATTTGCCATTTTTTAAGCATTATTTTAAATACATTTTTACCCTACCATGTCTTCTACCATTTTGACAATGTCATGACAAAGATTAATTTTCACTTTTCCCACTGTCAGTATAAATCTTTTTTGAGACAGTAGCCAAGGAAATCTTATTGTCGATAATCTGTTCTCCATATAGAACAAAGAATGTTTTACAATTTATTATTTCTATCAGTTCTATTGATCAAAGATTACCTAATATTTTCTTGGGTTAATAGGGCTTTTCTGACTTTCAGGCCTTCAGGCAGGAGTCCATCTAGAGGAGACAGTCGCATAGTCTTAGAATATTATTGTTGCCAAGTAGGTAATTAAACTTGTATTCGACTTTGAAGAACATAGCTGATGAACCTTTCCAAACTGGCAATCCTCATAGAAACATAATGCACCAGCAATTTTGAGTTTTCAACGTAGTTTAATTAATCATTTTGGTGTCGATATCCTGGTTGTGTTCTTTCATGCGAGGTCTCGGAGTCCGCCTTGACCATGATCCAGGATTTGGCAAATCAAAAATTCCAGTGGAAAAATTCCGACTACCATCTGACCTCCGTGACCCTGTTCACAGGGAAACGTAACCAGATTAGATCATGGTTACATATTCAGTCGCCTGAATTAGCAGATTTCCTCATGACGCATTTTTCCTTCAGCGTCCTTCAGAGCATCGGTTAGTATTTTTATTAATTTCCATATCTCAGAAAAGTCATTGGTACTTACTAAATGGCGGCACTGGGGATCGAACTAGGTACCTCTCGAGTCGGACTCCTTGATCATTAGACCGCCATTTCACCTAGTAAGTTAAAATAACCTTAACCATTACTAAAAGGTTACTAAATCTAATCTGTCCTCTGCTAATACTATTCAAGCGCATTAATCAACTATCAATGTAAATACACGGCACGGGTATACATACTAATAACCGATTTAACCTTGTACGTATCAATGTATGTAAATACTTCACTGACATACCTATACGCGTCGCTAACCAAGTATTTGACTCATTGTAGTATACAAGCTATACGTTTTTGTGAATAGAACGGTTGATTCATCTATATCCCGCTCCGGCCATGTACCAATGACTGTTTTCTGAGTTATGTACATTAGTTGAATACTAACCGATGCTCTTACGGTGAGGGAAAACATCGTGATGAAACCTGCACATTCAGGCGACTGGATGTGTAACCATGATCCAATCTGGTCAGGTTCCCCTGGTAACAGGGTAATGGAGGTCAGATGGCAGTCGCTCCACTGTAATAACCTGACCTGCCAAATCCTGGATCATGGTCAAGGCGGACCCAGGGCCCTCGTGCGCGAGAGCACAACCGGGATATTAACGCCAAGACGATGATAATTTATCTATATCTGTACTAATCAACTATGTTTATATTACACTAGTGAAGCCGGCGCGACTTCGTTCGCGTACACGTACCAATACCTACCCTTTTTTTCTTGCTTATAACCTTCCTCTTGAATCACCCTATCTATTGTTGAAAATCGCATAAAAATCCGTTGCGTAGTTTAAAAGATCTAAGCGTACATAGATACATAGGGACAGACGGCGGAAAGCGACTTTGTTTTATACTATGTATAGATTCATATGCAATACTAAAACGCTTGATTCAAACGGAATAAACCAAAGGAAACCAGTTAAACAAGTCTCGAATGCTCGAATTTAAATAAGCTCATTGAACCCGTTCGTGCCAAATATTATAATAATTTATTCGTGAGAAGTGGTCTTCGGTAATGTGAGAATACATATATGGCAAGTCACATAAGACTTTAACGGCGTTAGTAACATATCTAGTTACCATCAGGTGTAGTTATTGCTACTTCAGTGGTATAAGAAATACGATATTAGTATGAATTGTCGATAATGCTAATGTTTTTTATGATCATCACATATAAATTATCGTGTTCTCACTATAAAACGTTAACAGGTCCTATCCTATTGAAAAGGGATCTGTCAGTCAGTGGATTGACGGTAATCGTTCCCTTAATTTTGCGGTTGTATGATGACAATCACAGCCTATAACAGAACACAGCAGGACTTAGGGCCACTTTCACGAAAAGGCAGGCGGGTTGGAGATCGCTGTGTCATTAATACTCTAAATCTTTTGCCTCGAAAATATTAGTCGCCTTGTACGACACCCACGAGTATAAGGGGTGCTATTCTACTTTGCCGACCAAAGTCACTTTCATACTGACCCAGAATTGAAATAAAGATTCATCACTGCAAGTACTGCCTGGCCGGGAATCAAACCCGAGATGTCTGCGTGGCAAATCGGTATATTTATTTCTGCCATCCAAAAGCTAGAATGCCGTAAACCAACATCTGGCCAATCTACACTTTTTGATGGCATCGTAATCACGAAACGATTCTCTATCGACCTATCTAACCCATATTTTACTATCTTATTTAGTTTCGGAGAAATTAACTCCGGACCCAAGTCGGTCGAAGCAAGGAAAACCTATGTCGGTGGGGCTACAGCTCGGAGATGTGCCTGTGTGGTGCCTCCCCTTAGACAATGGCATATTTACTGGATTGTTCTGCGTGCCCTACCACCTGCATGCGTGAGGATTTGTACGCGGCTACGGATAGTACTGTATCTGTGGTGCAACCTCCGCCTGTGTGACTGGTCCTCCCAAATTTAACCCGGCACGAATCGACACGCCAAGAAGAAGACAGCTGCGATGATAATGATGATACTGATTATGAACCGCTTTCTATGTAGACTGGTATAGTTAGTAACCTACATTTAAAACCTAAACATTTATTTGTTAGCACAGTCTTAACAATAAAATTTTCTGATTCTGATTCTGATTCGGATTGTGGAGTAGTGTTTTTTAAACCGTGATGTGGACAGAGCTCCTTCTCGAATTCTTTCCCTTGCAGTATAACATGGGGTTCTTCAAAAGATATGTCTACAGGTACTTCGAAGGCCGGCACCGCATTCGCTCCCCTTGGGTTGCAGATATCTTGGACGACGGTGGCCACTTTCCGTTAGGTGGACCATTCGTCCACGTACCTCCTTAGGCATTAAAAAAAAAAAGATAGAAAAGACATCATTAAAGTCAGGAATGGCGACAGTAATAATACGATAATTAATTCATTTATTCATATAAACCTAAACCATAATGACAAGAGACAGTACTTCTCTTGGACGAGTACGCAACAGAAACGGCCATGAGCAGTCACAGTTAACTGTACATTAATTAGTTCGTATGACTATGCGACGGGACCTATCCAATTTGTCACATTGCTAGTAACTGTACACGCTGGAGCATATTAATTGATCCACATCTAGCAACATCCTGTGACACGGTCGGGGAAAAATTTTAACTCTGTTACAGCTACCGGATACACTGGTAGCCTTTAATGGATTTGGCCATGGTATAGAGCACGGTTTTATATGATTTTTAATGACTATTATATTATACAGCTTAGGTAATGTCTGGGTACATAATTGCAGATGACTCTTAAGCGATTTTTTGACGTTTGCCGGCAAAAAGCGTCGAATTTAATTAAATAATGTAGTAAATTTGTCTCTAGATATTATACTGACACTATACATTTGCGGCGACTCTATAGTTCGACGAACAAGCAAGCGCCGCCTATGGATATTAGCAACAGGGGTATCACCAACGCGTTGCCCACTTCCAAACCCCAGGACACGTTACTCTTACAGCAAATAGTCTTACAGAAAATGCTCGTCTATCGCTGAAGTGATCGACAGGAACACAATTCAATTTAAAATAGTATTGTTTTGCTGCAGCATACTATACTTTTTAGGTCGGGTGCCTCCCCGAACAGGATAACGCGCTATTCCCCATCTCTCTTAGACTCAAGTTTTATAATAAGCAGAGCATCATCAGATGATGACACTTTGAAGCGAAAAAAACAAGAATAAAAAAAAAGATTCCAATAAATTGAGAACCTGTTCCTGTTTTGAAGTCGAACAATAATAATAAACAGTCTCGGAAGCCGGGACATATTTATATTATTTTCTACGATAAAATAGCACACTCGGTTATTTTGTTTACTGTTTCGATCGTATTGACTATACTTCCGTCTCTCAACTACAACTAGTGTTATCAAGATATTGTAATATCTGAATAGTACAAGGTTAAGAAAAATATCATATTCTGTGGCTAAAGAGAAATACGATATCGTAGAATGAATAGGGTAGAGTTTCCAGATGTTTACAATTTTATTATTTCCATTTATTTTTTGGAATGTACATCTTTAGTATAGAATATCAGCAATTCAAGAATTTGATTTGGTATCCAATGTATAAATTACAACCAAAATTACGTTTCAATAAAAAAAAGGCCAAACCCAAGGTCAAGTCTGTTACCAAGGCCTTCCTTTGGCCACCCTGAGACTAGTTGAATAGTTTCGATAGCTGTTTGGTACCCCGTGACCTATATATTATTATAAGTAGAATTATTGTAACTATGAACTCTCTCGTACTTTGTCGAACGCGTGTGAACGTGAGGGCAAGATGTGAAATGAGGTCCCTCCCGAAATCTTTCCTCTGCACTACAACAACGGGTTCTTTGAAAGGCATGTCTACAGGTACCTCAAAGCCGGCACCACATCCGCTTACCTTAGGTTGCAATTGTCTTGGACGACGGTGGCCACTTTCCATCAGATGGACCGTCCTTCCGAGTGCCTTACTTGGCAATATAAAAAGTCAAATATTATTTTCAGTAGTTTCCTATTGCTAGCAATTGTATTTTTTTATATTTATTTAAGGAGCTTGATTACATTAAGGCGACCATGTCGCTCCATACTGTTGCAATAGCGCCCTGGAGTTCTTCGATAGAGAGAAAGGCCAAAACAGTTAATACATTAATCATTAATAGTCCATAAAAGTCTACTGCTAGACATGAAGCTACCTCACTTTAGTGGAGGGTCGTAATATTTAGTTGTCTCTATGTACGGGAAACCAGACCATAACACCATCTGGTCAGGTTCCCCTGTCAACAGGGTTACGGAGGTCAGATGGCAGTCACCCCATTGCGATTTCCTGGGGCCATATTTTTGAAACCGCTTGCATCTACACATACCTATCTCTTTCACACTCGTTGTAAGTTGCTAGAGATAGAAAAGACAAGCATTAGAAGGTGAGCACTCGTATGGATGCAAGCGGTTTCAAAAATAGGGCCCACGGTCTTTGAAATCCTGGAACATGGTCAAGTCGAGCCCCAAGCCCTCGCGCGCGAGACCACAACTGGTCCACCACACCACATTAACGCTTAGATGATGATGTACGTGAAATAAGGGCGAATTACATATCAGTAAGAATTTGATTGTGATGCAATTTCATAGCACTGATAAGGCTAACAGTGTTGATGTGAAAACTCGGTGGAATGTGCAGTATAATGAAGTGTCATGGCGATGGCGACCCATTAAAAATGATTACGCGGCGTAATTATGAGACTGGAACGTTTCTGTTTGTTATCCACGTGTTTCAATGTGTGTGGATTATGGATGATGTTTCAAAAAATACAACTCCATACAAAATTGCCAGATATCAGCGGTCTCTACTATTGTACCTAATATCTTAATGTTTCTGTGTTTCAGAAATAAAAATAAATGAAATTATGAATGAAATAAATCTATTAGATTTTAACGATCAAGTTCCTGAATCTAGATTTCATATGCAACAGTTCCCGCTTTCCATGAGAATGAGTTCTGCAGTAATTTATTTTTATTTTTTATTAAAACTGGAATGTCAACAATGGTACAATTAACCCTACTACCGCAGATTCTCGACGGCTTCCCGTTTGTGGTAATTAATCAACTTTATCGTCTAGTTGTCTGAAACAACTGATAAAGGTAGTACCTATTACAATATCTGATACAAAATTAGATATAATATCTTTTAGCGTATTGGTGGGATTACTCATAGTAGACATACAGAAGACTATTCTAGAAGTTTATCTAATCTACTTGTTAGAATGTAACAATATGTTACATTATGATACATGTTCTTCCTTTACTTCGATACCGCTTTCTTAGGGGCTCGCCTTGACCTTGATCAAGTATTAGGCGGATTGTGGAGCGTACAGTGGAGCGACTGCCATCTGACCTCCATGACCGCGATAATAGGGGAAACTGACCAGATTGGATCATGGTTACACAATCTTGAACAAAGGTTTTAGGATGTTTTCCCTCAGAACATCGGTTAGTGTTCAACTAATGTACATTACTCAGAAAAAATCGTTTGTAGGTAGATGACAGCACTGGGGACAGAATTCTGTATAATAATATCTCGCTTACGAGTCGGATCCCTTCACCATTAGTCCATCGACGCTCCGTGCAATTTATTTATGTGTATGAATAAAGTTTATTTATATATTTAACAGGGCAAAGTCGACTGGACTTATAACGGTGGAGTTTCGTGATTATAAATTGAAATGTGACCATTCATACTGATATCGGATATGAAGGTCAAGCGTATGTATGCGATAATATCCCGATCTAGTCAATTCTGTAAAGATTTATTGCATGAGTTTTCGAACTGGGTTACATGTCGACAATTCGTAGTTTAGAAGATATTCGAATACAAATGGGTTTACATTTGATGGTCAGTTATTTGACTTTAACGTGGTCTAATGATCCCAAACCAAGCGTGCATTTTAGACGACGACCTGAGTGGCTTAGTTGATAGACCCCAAAGCTCCTGGGTTCGATTCCCGGCTGAGCAAAAATTTTTTTTTTTTGGATTTTCGTCAGCTTATCAAACAGATCAGACAGAAGTACTTAATGCTATAAAGCTTAATGTTTTAATGATGAATTTTAATTTCTGTTACAGGTCGGGGTGTAATACATTTAATTTTATTATCAGTTACCTATCTAGCACCAATAACACATATTTGCTTACTTTGGGGCTGGCTGGCTTTGTGTGAATCGTCCAAGTTTATTTCTTTTTTGCTTGCCATCTAATCTGATGGTAAGTGACGATGCGGGCGATGGAAGACTCTATACGGTCTCCGTATAGAGTCTTGCATAACCAGCTGGCCGGCCGCGCACAAAAAAAAACTCGATTCTTGTGTCCCGAAGGCGGAAGAGTGCAGGCGGAATCAGATCGTACAATTCCTTCGCACACTCCTCGAAATGACAACCTATAAAAACCGATAGTGCTCGGAAATCGTCGTTAGACCCCCGCGGTCGTATGAGAAATTACTTTTCCTCAACAGTTTTTAAGTAAAAATATTAGAAAGTGTGAATAGATACCTACACATTTGACTGAAGCATAATCTGAAAGCAAATATAAACGTTATCTGCCTAATATACATTGTAAATGAATTGCAGATAAGAGTTGTTTATATATAGTAAAAATCTCTCCATCACAAGGCTGGCATCCAAGACAGAAATAGCTGGTAAGTAGTGCATTTTGATATTTGTTTTATTACGATTTACGATTGTATCGAGAAGGTCAGGGATCTCATTCATTTTAGATGGCAAAATATCTGTGGAGTCATTGCAAAATCAAGAACCACTATACTTAAAAGTATATACGCTATCATCAAGATCATCAATCGCGGACTGGTTCCACTAGTAATTAATGGGCGCCAATGCAACCTTTTCTCTCAGCCTCCATCTGGACCCATTCGCAAATCGTCACCCCATCTGGCCGCAGGGAATCCTACAATCCCTGTTTTACTATAGTTATACTTAACTCAGATTCATCTAATCTAGGCGCCTTCAAGGCTAGAGTGAATAAGCTGTTCCTGGGCAGGCATACTCCATCAACGGCCGCATCGTCACTTGCCACCAAGTCAGATGGAGGTCAAAGTCTAGCTAGTCTAATTAAAAAAAAGCTTTTAAATTTTTTCTATTTTTTTTCACAAAAACGTCAATACAAATCTCATGTCAATCCGTGACACAAGAAGTGAACAAACAGATCCATATACACGCTAAAAACATAACCCTCTTCTCAACGCAGTGCTGAAAAAAGAGACAGGCTACAGCGACATTCGCAGCAGAGATTCGATGTAGGTATTTACTGAAATGAAATCGTCATTCAAACAGTGACCTTGAATTTTGTTAGCAGGTTGATTGGGTATATCAATAAAAGCACGATGACACGCATAGTGGACTGTATGGCGGTGGATTAGGTATGATAATACATAATAGGACAAGTGATCTATTGACCCAATAAACTACTAACAATGATAGAATGATTATTATTTATTAATACTTATCGCTCTTAGTTTTATTTCGTTTTATTATTGTGTAAACTGACCTCAGTTTTATATTATTGTTGTATTTTGTTATGATATATCTGGTACCGCGATTTAGCTTTACTTGTTTTTCTTACACCATATTTGTGTCGCTGTCATTATATGACACTAACAAAGAATAATTATATGAAACAGTAATTCGAAGTTGAAAAAGACGCTGTATTTGTCGAAGTAAAGTGGCATTACTAGGTAGGCGTTCTCACATTTCTCGCCTTCTAAGTGAACGCACGGCGAGGCTAGTGTTTCCCGAGTCGCTTCATACAAACGTGGTTTGATCTTTTTTTAAAATTAAAGCCATTGATATTTCGTAGATGTGATCCAAAAACCAATATGTATGATTGTGGTTTGGCAGATTTCGTTGAAAGTTTCGCGGGATTTCACATTACCATACAAATTTAAAATCCCGTGCAACTTCGAAACGATATATTTCAACGAAAATCTGACAAACCACACGCATAGATAGATGGTTTCTGGATTACGTCTACACAATTTCACTGGCTTCGATAGCGTAATATTGTAAATATGACAAGGCTACGTTAAGCATATAATTTTTATTTTCTTTATTTTTACGGCAGACAAACAGGCAAGGACAAAATGGATCGCGCTCGGAAAACACACCTCTTAAAGACGACTCTATTATTAGTGAACGTCGTTTATTTTGACGGACTCATAGTGTCGATCAGTGCCAAACGCCACTTAAGTACTTACTGTCAGTTGGAAGCTTGTGCGTTCGAGCGTACTGTGAGATTTCACATAGTAAATATAGGGTGATACAGGTGTTACTAGCTTGTTAAATAATTGAAACAATGATAAGCAATCTTCTGCGTCAAACATTAATGTATTATTGGCAAATAAAATGTACGATACACTTTGTAATCCTAGTATTATAAATGTTATACAATGTTGTGATAAATTTCAACAGTTACAGAAGTAGAGATAAAACATAAATAACTACTCTAAATGGAACAATTATGACTGATTGTTACGTCCATTTGGCTTAAAGTATCGTGCATTCAATTTTACGTACTGTATCCGTACAGGCGTTTATTATACTTTATGCATATGTAAATTTATCATCATGGCGTCTATATCCCGGTTAGACTTTCGCGCGTAAGAGTCCGCGATCCGCCTTGACCAATGTCCTCCAGGATTCGTTTTATCGGGTAATATGCAGTAGATAGACTGCAGTAAGATCTCTGTGATTCTTTTAACAGGCGAACCTGACCATATTGGATCCGACCTAGTTATCAAATGTAATCGATGCTATGTATGTATTACATAGCTTTTTCCTGAGACGTGGTCCACGTAAGATTCGGTTTCAATCAATTATTCTGGGCTATAAGCTCGAAAGAAATGGGCGAAGGTTAAGAAGAACGTTTCTCGCTCGTACGATTCGGATGTTGACTGAGTTTCCAGCCACAGTGTTTCTTTCGGACTATGACATGGGAACGTTCATTAGAGGTATCTTCAGAGGCGGGCAGAGCAGGCGGTGACCACTTTCCGTCAGGTGGCCCCCCGGCCTGTTTGTCTGCCGTATAACATAAAAAAACGAGAATGCTGTCAACATCAATATCCATTGAGTAGTTTTTGAGTGATTCTTCACGCAAACAAACTAACAAAAATCCTTACAAACTTTTGCATTTATAATAATAGGTCTTTACCTATGAAATTGCCGTTTTGTATGAAAAAATTTAAACGAATTTTTTTCATGTATTTTGTATTTGTATTAATCGAAGTAATCACCCATGCAGTCAATGCATCTTTGCCAACGCAGTGGCAGTTTATTGATGCCCTTCTTAAAGAAATCAGCTGGACGGGAGGCAACAAATTCTTCAAAGGCATTTTGTACTGCCTCTCGGGTATTGAATTTTTTTCCCGCCAAGAAGTTATCAAAATTCTGGAAAAAGTAGTAGTCTGTAGGCGCAAGGTCTGGTGAGTAGGGCGGATGACAGAGAGCTTCCAACCCCAGTTCTTGCAACTTGGAGACCGTCTGCTGTGCAGTATGAGGTCGCGCGTTGTCGTGCAGGAGCAGCGGAGACGAGCGATTGACTAATGCTGGTTGGAGATGTGCCAGCTTCTGCATCATTGTGTTCAGTTCTTTACAGTACACATCTGCAGTAATGCTTACCCCGTTGGGTAAGAAGCTGTGATGAATCACACCGGCGCTAGACCACCAAACAGTGACTATCACTTTTCTAGGGGTAAGTTTTCGTTTAGGGCATTGTTTAGGTGCTGAACCAGGATCCAACCAACTTGCTGAGCGCTTGCGGTTATCAAACAGAATTTATTTTTCATCGCAGGCAACAATGCGGTTCAAAATTCCTTCATTTGTGGGTCTGTTGAGCAGTGCAAGGCACGTCTCGACGCGTACTTCGCGCCGGCGCTCATTGAGTTCGTGAGGCACCCTAATGGACCAATATTGTTTTGACGCTAACGTCGAAAGCTGCTGCTAATTCAGCCGTAGATTGTGTATCATCAGCTTCTACAATCGCCTTTAATTCGTCATTGTCGACCAAAGTCTTTGGACGACCGCGAGGTTCATTTTTCAGGTCGAAATTTCCAGAACGGAAGCGAGCAAACCAATAACAGGTGGTGCGTTGGTTTGTAGTGTTAGCTCCGTAAACGTCGTTGATGTTGCGTGCCGCTTGTGCCGCGTTGCTGCCACGACGGTACTCACATTCCATAATTACTCGAATTTTTAACGTATCCATGATGACGAAAAAGATTGAAATGCGATGAAAATGTTACACTAATCAATAAACAAATGACTACTTTTGGAAAAAGAATTCCATGTTTTTAAAATAAAATAAATTTTAAATTAGAATTCTTAGCCAAACAAAAAATATTGTGATTTGAAATGGCCAGTATTGCAGAACGGCAATTTCATAGGTAAGGACCTAATATACGTAGGGTTATTCGGACATACGTACATCCGAAAAAACTACAGATGTACAGTCCGTCAAGCTTAATATTAGTAACAGACACTCCGATTTGGCTGGAGCCGACCGACCGTCAGTTGCAGTCGATACTAAACCTTTACTTGTACAAAATAAGGTCGCTTTTAGATTTATTCGGATGCGCGGGCGAGCCAATCTTGGTCGGACGTCCGACCACGTCTCCCGCACCCAAAAGCGACTTATTTTATATTTGGTAAGAATTTGTATCAACTGCAACTGACGGTTGGTCGGATCCAACCAAAATGGAACGTCTGTTACTAGTTTATGTTAGCATTCCAATGGCGGCGTCTTCTACTTACGCAACACGCCTTCCTCTGAATACGAAATACAGTACTACCTTAAAAGGGCTTTGATGGAGAGCTGCGCAGATAAAGTGGGATGTGAAAGCTATATTGCATATTTATTATAAGCTGTCTACTTTTATAATGAGTTATATGCTTACTTAACCTAGAGCAGGATTCTCAAAGTGGGGTACGTGAACCCCTAGGGGTTCGCCATTCGAGGGTAGGGGGTTCGCGACAAGCTTTACGTAATGCTGGCTGTATGACTGGCAGGCGCAAAGCATTGAATTTCCTTTTATCATTTACTACAACTACTTTGACAGGGGTACGTAGAGCCATAAGTTTGAGAAACTCTGACGTAGAGCATCGTGGCGTAATGGTTATCGGGTCGGACTCGTAAGCGATAGACTAAGTTCGATCCCCATTGCTGCCATGTACCAATATTTTTTTCTGAGTTATGTACATAAGTTGTATACTAACTAAGCTGTTACGGTGAGGGAAATATCGTGAGGAGAATTGCATATTAAGGCGCCTGAATATGTAACCATGATCCAATCTGTTCCGGTTAGGTACTGGTAACAGGGTCATAGAGGTCAGATGGCTGTCGCTCTACTATAACTTTGGTGCCCAACCGGCAGGTGTGGACATCGATTTCCAACGTATCGTACGTTCCCAAATATTTAACCACTTCATGAATGGAAAAGTTAATTTTATTGGACAAGATAAATTATTTTCTGAAATTTGAACTAGTAATTTTTTGTCAGAAATATAAAGGTTGCCAGTACGGGCCCATAAATCGCCAGGCAACAACCGAAATCTTACCAGGCACATCAAATTCTGTTTAGTAGTAACGAATGGAAACTTCTAAGTGCAATTTTAAACTCAATCGAAGTAGTTTAGAGTCTTCGCAGAAAAAGTTTGCAAGATATTTGCATTCGTTTTTCCGGCATCTCCCAGCAGTTATTTTTAACTTTTGGCTTCGACCCGTGCCGTATATTATATCGGATTCCGCAGCTAACAATAAAAGATAAAAATAAATTAAAAAGAAGATATATAGAGGTAAATTTAAAAATAACAGCAATTATGAAGTCCATCACCATAATCCAGTTCACACGAATGTGTCCATTTCGACCAGAAACCAGTATTGCCTGTTTGCAGCGTCACCACAAATAAATCTTCCCACTCATACTAATAATATTGAGCAGAGTGTAGGTCTGTTTGTAATCGAAAATAATTCTACCAATGAGGCTTTCTCATCCGTCAACAGTGTCCGTCTATATGTTACGTTTTCATGTCTAAACCGCCGAGCACATTTATATATTTTGGCAAACAGATAAACGGTAAGCTGGGTTAGGAGACATACGCAAAATTATATCTCAAAAAATCCCGAATTATATTCGAAAAAGGCAGTTTTTAAACCCTAGAAAAAAAGGGATGTTATAAGTTTGACGTGTGTCTCTGTGGCTTTGTACATCTGTCTCTGGCTTTGTACATAGAATTTCCCGAACGGATGCGCCCGAGTCGATTTGGATGCAGTTTTCTGAGTTTAATCGAGATTGGCCTTGTTGCATTAAAATTGGCTTTTTTAATTTAGATTTGTTTTTAGTTTAAGTAAACATGGTCGATGATTATCTGACTTTTTCCGTCGGTTAGGTTATAAAAAGTAATTGCTTGTTATCTGGCGGTACGTATGCTTGCTTACTCCTAAATAGGCTATCTTGAACTTTATCAGCAGGTGGTGAAGCAGGCCCTTAAGATTATACCAGTATGGTCGTCAGGTTCATACATTCATAACGACACATCTTTTCCTGTTAGATGTTTTTGGTACTTTATTGACAAAAATAACTTTTCTGTTATCTCCACTTGCTCAAATTCATCCGTGTACCCTTACTCATTATGATTGAGATATCAATACATGTATAACAACGTCATATCTCCATTTAGAGGAATTCTTCATTTTGATATGCCCCCCTTTTCAGATCTTTTTATTATAGTGATCTCTGATGATTGAGATTCCAATTCGTATCAACTTGATTTCAATATGTAACAACTTCATATCTGCATTTAGAGAAATTCCTAATTCTGAGACGTCCCAATTTTCAGATCTAATCATTATAGTGATATCTGATGATTAAGATTCCCATTTTTATCACCTTCATATTCCCATTTAGAGAAATTCCCTATTTTGAGATATCCCTATTTTCAGATCTCACCATTATAGTGATAATATGTGATGATTGAGATTACAATTTGTATTAACTTGATATCCCCATTTAGAGAAATTCTTCACTTGCCCCTATTTTCAGATTTCACCATTATAGATGCAACACAATGTCTATTGAGAAGAGAGTGATTACTAGTAATTGCGATTAATGAAAATGGGGACGTCGCAAATTTGGGAATTTCTCTAAATGTATTTAGATGTTGATCACTGTCTTCTCAATTGTCACTGCATATCATAAAACAATATGTTACGAAAGTGTCTATATTTTAGTAAACCAAGCTAAACGATAAATCACTGCTGTTATCGTAATCAACGAAGACGCAACGGGACAGACAGATGTCTGTCTTTCGTAGATAAAAAAATCACTCCATGGAAAACTTTAGTGAAATCTTTCATATGACTTGGATAATTACGAGAAGTGTTCAATGTTCGCAGGTATATTTATTGTTTAAGTGCATATGCATAATCTAACTGAGTCACTTATTCAATTACCATTCTGGGTATTTGGAAGAAATAATAACAAATACTGTGTTAAATAATAACAAAAACAGAGATTAAGAGATTCCAGCTTGATTTTATTACACGTATATATGTATGTAAACTCTTTATTGCAACAACATAGTAGATTACAAAAGAAAAAACTTACAAAGCAAAAGCGAGCTTATCCCATAACGGGATCTCTTACAGCTAACCTTAGACGAGCCGAAAGAAGGAATTAGTATTTGCACACAAATTTCCCAGTTCAAAACATAGCCTTCAGTAAGAAGTTGTTGTTCGTCTTTTGAATAAATGAAATGACCTAAGTAATTTAAATTGTATGAATGGTAGTCTGTCCAAAATAGCCTGTAAATCTTCAAAGCCGAATGACTTACAATCAACTAAACTGGAAAAACAAAGAAAGGAAATAGAAAAAAAAAGTCGTACGGACAGATGTGCATAATTGTTGTACAGACTATTATTCTTGCGTTTTATTGTTTTTACGAATTTACGGTAAGGTACGAATTAACATATATTTCTTCATAGAAATAAGTAGGCCTGTTGTGTCTTCTATATTTCTGTTATTTACATTTTCTGTATCTTTTGTACAATAAATAATTTAATAAATCAAAAATAAATAAACTATAGGACATGCAGGTATTGGTTAAAAATGTTAATAATAATTGTAGGTACTGCTTATATTAGGAGCAACGGTCGCCTAACGACTAGCTGGTTCGGCTCGTAAGCCAAAGGTACCGACTTCGATTCCTAGTGCCTAAATGTACCAAAACAATTACCTCTTTCTGAGTTATGTACCTACAATAGCTGAGTAGCTGTTACTAACCTATGTTCTTAAGGTGAGGAAAAACTTGGAAGGCTGAAAAGTAAAAACCATATTTTAAAAATCGAGACAACATCGATTTATGAAGTTTATAAATAAAAAAAATAAAAAGTATTTTTTTATCATAAAAGTAAAAAAAAGCAACAAGCAAACCTTACTGCTGCCGCTAGTCGTATAAAGTTGATCACACACTATTCAAGGCCGTCAACCTTGTAGCCTTCTGGCGACCGCGTGGGCGCTTACCGCGATATTCGCCAAACGTGCGCCGGCGCCGACGCCCGTACCGAACGCGTGAATTCGCTTTACGCCGCTGAAAAATAAAAAAGAAAAGAAAAAATAAATAAAAAGGAAACCAAGCCAGGACATGCTGGCCATGTGTGTGCTCGAATTTTGAATAATGTAATTTGGATTTCGTTTTCGTTTGAGTGTGTTGCTTGGCTGCCAGTGTTATCGTGAGGTAGTATATATTTTTTTGTATTTATTACTAAGTTTTTGATCATTTGTTTTGGTGGAGGTCATTAGCTTTTTTTTTAAATAGGGCGGCAGATAAAAATATAAAAAGGGTAGTAAGCAAAATTAATAAATTTTAATCATAGGAAACACACTCAGTTACATAATTTAAATAAAAATAACTTACTTAATTCACAATTAATAAGAGCTCTAAATCATCGCAGATGGCTTGTTATCAGTTACTACTCCATATTTTATATAAACAATGTCGACATTTATTGGCTTTTCAATGTTATTTATCGATAAAATTATTATTCAATGCTTGAGCAGACTGTGACATACTCTGCATGGATATTATGTGATTTGATTCATTTATTTATCGCCGTACTTTAACATAAATTGTCTGCAATTTTATCCTGTCTGACGATTATTTCCCGTATTTATGAAACATATTTACATGACTGAAGATTTACTTTTTGGTGTGACCTCATTGGAATGTTAAAATAACTATCGTAACGGGATAGAGAACTCGTAATCTATGAAGGTACTTACATTTACGCTAGTTCAACAATTAATTGAAACAACGGATTGTCGTACGCAACAGTTTTCAACAGTATTGTTTGGTCAACAATTATCAACATCTGTTGCAGCAACAGATTCGATAGATACATTTTACTTTTTGTACCTAGTTTTTTTATTTATAAATATTACTTTGTAATTTAGTTTTTATTCCCCAAATTACACCGTATGAAATAAAAAAGAAATGTATTAGTATTATTTAATTTATATCTGTCATGTAAATATTTTTTTTGAATAAATAATCTGTTTGCATAAACAATATTGTTGAATGAACGCATGTGCTGTGGCTACAAAGCAACATGTTTAAACAATTTTTATTTTGTAGAACGGTCTACACCGTATTACCAGATCCATTCCACAAACGGCAAGTTTGCTTTCAACAAAATCGCACGTATTTGAATAGATGTAAACCCACTTTTTTACATATAAAAACTGTTATTAGAGGTTAAAAGCGACACCGGTTGAAAAAATTCGCGACAGACACATTAATAGCGTCTCTAAATACTCGTTAGAATATAAATAGTTGATGTAGCTATAAAGTACTCGATAAAACTTCATGGAAATAGAAAACTTGGTCTCTAAGTCAATAAACACCGGGCTATTGAGGTTACCGATAATACTCTACAATTCACGCTAGAGTGCCGGCTTTTGAAAAAGGGCTTACTGATAACCGTAGGTAGTGAATGAGTTAGATTATGAAATACGTATCGATGGTGGATTGCGAAAAGGGAGCAAGGAGCGAAAAGGGCGTAAGTAAGTTAGATAGATGGATAGATAAATTCTTTATTGCTCACACAATAATAATTAAAATCTGTCCAGACTGAATTGTCTTATTTGGTTCTGGAAATTATGTATTTAAATGGATAATTTGTCTCAGTAATCGTTGAAATTAATATTCTATGTGCTTGTTATAAGATTCAAAGCATCAATACACAATGTACGTAGCGTGATTGATACGGCACGTCGTGATTTTGGGTATTGTTTGTTCACCAAAAAGGACAAGTCAGTCTGGACAGATCATATATTAAAAAGTTACGACCAAAACCATAAAAAGTTGTAGGCACAGGCGGCCTTATCGCTGCAAGCGATCTCTACCAGGCAACCTTTGTCTAAAGAGCCGCTTAATAATCAGACAAGCTATTAACATGGACTAGCAAACTTACACCTTATACAGGTTATCTACCTATCAAAAGTTAAATATACCGGTTTTGACGACCAAAGTGGTTCAGTTGGTTAACATCCGATCTGCCACGTAGAGGGTTCGATTCCCAGCCGGGAAACAATTGAAATGGTGGTTTTTTATTTCTATTACGGGTCTTAGTGTTATTTATACCTAATAAGTATGTAATTAAAAATATATAAGTTGTTTACCAGTTTTCGGGCACCCATAACACAAGGTTTGCTTAGTTTGGGGCTAGGTGTGTGTATTGTGCAAGTTTATTTCCTTTTTTGCGTCGAATGCTTGAATTCTCTTCTTCCTACGATAAAAAAAAAGTTACTTATGCCTTGATCAGAAAAACATTAATGTAAAATTTGTAGTTACTACGCCAAAATACGGTGTTTTCAGGCATGTCTACTTACGTCTTTTTGGCGTTATGTAAATTTATAGGCGGGCTTCTTACTGTTTTTTGTAATAGTTACAACAGTAGAGTTTTTCATTACGACCTTTTCAACTCTTCTAAAATAAATAAATAGTTAATATTGATAAACGATCCAGAGTAGAGACTATCTCGTGGATCTAAGCCAATCTCACCTGCTCTTGATCACTTTGCTGACGAGGCTCTGGTGAACCGGCCTTTCCCTAAGGGGTTGTACGGCTTGGATAGGAGTTACCGCATGTAATACACCAAAACACTACAAAAACTGCATGAAAAAGGATGTTAATTTATCCCGGGATAGGACATCGCCCTACATCTGTGATAGGTGGGCTATGGTGGGTGGACAGCTTCGCTATTCAGCCTCATTATAGGCACCAAAAAGAAAAGTAACTTTAATGTGTCTGAAAAGCAAAACTGCCAAGAGGATGTGAGGCAGACCGGTTTTTTAAATTAAATCCACATAACAGGATATGTACTATCGCCACGAAAAGTCTAAGTTAGGGTAAAAAAAAAATTATTTTGCCATGTTGTGCACAGGCAGGCCAACGTTTTGTCACCTCCTAAACTACTATCGCAACAAAGTGGAATTTTTCTTGTACTCGATGACATAGGATAACCAACGGTGCCCACACAGTCTGTATATAAATAAATATAAGGTTTTACCCCTTCCCCTGAGCACAGTAATTGGTGGATTAATTTTAACTCATTTGAATTGCTTACATTTGTAATGGCAAAATGCCGTTACTAATTTGTCGTTCCCGTGATTAAAAAAATAACTATGCCACATTTATTTTCATATAAAAAGAGCCAATATTTCCTTAGAGAGTTCCTTTCTATCTTTTATACACACGGATTTCCCCATACCTTCTGTCTCAGTATAAACAGCACTCAGCGTACTCTATGTAGGGATAAACATTACGAACATGTCCAGCAGTGGGCGTCTTTCGGCTTATATGATAATGATGATGATAATCTTTAGGGATAATCATACGATTTTTGCGAATATATAAGAAGATTTTATAACGTTGAATTAGAATACATGATCATAAAGCAAATAATATTTTATAATATATCAATCATTTTAATTTTTTTTTTTCGTGCTGCGCAGTGGCAATCGAGCAGATATCCCACCTGATGGTAGCGGTGACTGTCGCCCATGACATAAACGATTTACGCATTTAGGTTGTAGGCAACGAAAATGCAGAACTGCGTGTGCGTTGTCACTGTGATGATGATGTAATGCCTTATGCCTGTAATTACCTATTGGCTACGTTTTCCTTCAAACCGGAACAGAACAATGCGAGAATTGTTGCTAGCCGACAGAAGTTTATAACGCGGTGGTACTCACCCAGGCGGACTCCTCAGGCTTGATAGAGTTATACCACCTAATGAATGTGATAAATAAACAATTTTTTGCATTGACTACAAACATCATCACCACAAACTCTCTCTAGGACTCTAGTCTAGAGCTAAGCCCCTCTTGTACAGTTTCTTCATATGAGTACTAAATATTTTATTCTTTATTTCAGTGATCGTTCCTGTGAGAGACATCAGAAAGCGGCGTTGCCTTTTGGTTTCACCTCTTACGGGCCTTAAGTTTGAAAAGGCCTAAGGCTTACACGCTTCCAAAATGACGGAAGATGGGCCAGCTCAAGCCCACAAGCTACTAGGACAGAATACGGAACCACCGAGGAAATACGACAACAGCCTCACGAGGACATTGAGATCATGTAAGTACGTATACCTGTCACAAACACACCTTAGTCAAAATGAAATTAAAATTTCCTTCTTTTGCTCATACAAAGGATACGTTACAATCAATGTCACACACGTCGGGTTTGTCACCACAGTTATGATTATTTTTACCTCGATATTTCGCCTGCGGCGCAGCGTTCGGGAAGCTACGCCATATATTTTCGTCCAAATTACCGTAGTGTCTCAAAACAAACGTCTTTGACCAATGTATGTTGCCAGTACCTACGAAACAGAGACGTGGCCGCTCACTATGACTCTTATAAGAAAGCTCGCTGTCACCTAAAGGTCAATGGAAAGGGCTATGCTCGGAGTCTTGTTGCAGGATAGAATCAGAAATGAGCCTTGAACCGAGGTCACCGACATAGTCCTAAGGATTGCCAGGCTAAAGTGGCAGTGGGCAGGGCACATAGCTCGAAGAACAGATGGCCAATGGGGCAGTAAAGTTCTCGAGTAGCGACCATGTACCGGAAGACGCAGCGTGGGTGGGCCTCACACAAGGTGGACCGACGACCTGGTAAAGGTTACAGGTAACAGCTGGATGCGGAAGGCAGAGGACCGGCCTTTATGGAGATCTCTGGGGTAGGCTGATGCCCAGCAGTGGGCGTCTTTTAGTTGATAAGATGATGATGATGATGATTTCGCCTGCACGCCTCATAGTCATTAGTAGTCAGGTTCCTCTGAAAACCTGTACAGGATACGTTATTTTAAGATTGATATGAGTGCGAAGATTGTATTATTTCAAGATTTGCAAAATGGACGGACAAGTCCCATCTGCAGTCTTTGTAAGAATCCGAAGTCGGAAAAAGGCTATACTACACATCTTTAGGGCCCACAACATAAAAAAGTATAGTTCGAAACAGAGAATAATCAAAAAGAGTGTGTACCTTAAATAAGACATAAGCTAGCACACTACCCATCGCAGGTTTTGAAACCCGGTCGGTATGTCGATAGTATTCTAGAATTCTGTGAAACTTTGAAACTAGTGAGCTGTTTGAACTGTTGAACTGTGAATTTAGCTGAGCCTCATTGGCAACGCATCTGAGGTCGTGCAGCTTAAAAGATGAAAAATTTCCTTACCCAATTCTCGAAATTGCGCCTACGCCAAAACCCGTAACGATATTGTAAAATGCGCCTACGCTGTCATAAACCGAGCGACAGCATGTCTTTTCGAGACACCCAATCACTGACCAAATCAGTCCATATCTGACCACTGACCACAATGCTTGTTTTAGGTAGTTTTAGGTCATATGTAATGTGGAATGTGTGGTCAGTTTGACGCAACTATAAAAGGAAATCGTATTTATTTTCTGCTGGTAAGCGAATACGGGAACTATCGATAACTTTGGTCCAAGGACAAGAGTTACTCATGCACACGAGTGGTAATTAGAAGTTTTATGGCTCGCGACGGCGTTGCTATTGATGTATAAAACACAGATATTTTAATGTGATTGTAATTGTTGTGAAGTAACTACAAATATACGAACCACGAACGAGTCACGGAAGGTGACGAGGAAACACCGACACATAAAGTCACTATAATATAAAAACTACGAATACCAATATTTGTACATCTGGCAGAACCTTGGCAGAGCGGTTAACTTTAAAGTTTATTGTTTTGTGTAGTTTTAGTAAACCGCTTTCAATCTTTGTAAAGCGTACGGCTAAGGAATAGAACGCATTGCCTGCGAGTGTATTCCCTGTTATAGAGTAAATAGGCTGTTCCTAGACAGACAAACTCTATCTTCGGCTGCGTCATCACTTACCAACAGGTGAGATGGCGGTCAAATACGTGTCAAGATCTTATGAAAAAAAGTAATTTGTGCATTGCTGTAAAATAAAAAGCTATTACCAATTGATTAATTGAGGGATTTACCCGCTACTTAATTCGGAATGAAAATATTTTTCACATTGGTCAAGTAAGTATTATTTTACGATACTCATAAGAAACTCATTCCTTCAATGTGATTAATAAGATCAATCTTTCCTTCTTAATATTGGCTTTCTTAAGATTTCATCACGTCTTGACAGTTCATGCAATTTCTCAATGTCTGGATATTAGAACTTACGCCGTATTTATAACCGGTCTAAACGAGTTTTCAGCCTTCGACTTATCTTAAATCTTAGCAGGAACACGGTACAATGTCCGTTTAGATTACAATTATTATAAACAAGGAAAACGGCGTGCACTTGACAAGGAATTCCATACCAATGTTTAACTGTTTAGAAGTGGTTGCATAACAAAACATTGTAGGTAGAAAAAAGCTTTCCTACGTTTATTTATTCCAAACTACTGTTGTCTGAGATAGTAGTATTTAGTTACCTTAATTATACTGTCAATAGATACTGTAAATTGCAGATTCAGAGATAAGACTGCGTGACATTATTATCTATTATTTAGATTTCCATTTTTCAAAGTAAACTTGATTTAGGAAACTTTGAATAACAGAATTGATCTTGTATTAATGTTAATACTTTTATTATTAAAATTAGTTATGTTAAGGGGATCGAGCTCAAAGTTTATCTTTGTCTTTAGTATACTAGCTGAAAAGCAACGGGAAATTTTATAAAGGCAAATTGCCAAGACTTTCTCTCATGTTTCTTTTATCGAATGTGCGTAAGTATTTGAGTTTACTAAAAATAAGCCAACCATATTGAGAAATTTTATTTGGCATCGTTGCAGGGAGTCTGGTATTCTTTTTGCTTTGTGAATATTACTTTAAAATAGTAATATCAATATGTGCATTCTTGCAACATTGGATTCTTTTTTGTTTATTCGCATATGATCCTTAACACAAACCTGCAACGTAAATCCATGAATCGTAGATATTATGGGCGTCAGTTACCACTTACCATCAGGTGGGCTGTCTGCTCGTTTGTCATTGCATTGCATAAAAAAACACAGAGATCGGATAAAAATATTAGCCATGAAGGGAGCTAACTCTTCAGTATCTATCAAAGTGTAATAAGTGTATAAGGGGGAGCTAGGTCCAACTCGATAAGAAGAAGAAGTATCTATCTTACCTAACTTCTGTACACTCTCACACCCATACCATACGTTAATTATAAATTGCGAAAATGTGTGAGGATAAATATATGCATGTTGGTTGCTCTTGTACGCAAAAATCTAATTACAAATTTTTAATCATTTGTATCATGTTATAGATAACAGCTTCCCCAAACCGTGGGAGAGGCCTGAAGTCCTACAGTAGGCTGTGATGATAGATAAGAGCCTAATCTAAACATGGTGAAGTCTAAACGTCTAATCATTACAATAACAAGTAGGTTGTTTATTTTGTATCGAAATCAATAATAGCTTCTATAATTAGATTTTTATGTCGAGATAAGTAATACAATAACAAACAAGCGCACGAAATTCACAGACGGAATCTAGTATTATAATCTCAACAATATTCCATCCTTATCGGCCTTCAAGGCTATGGCATGCATGCTCCATCTTCGGCCGCATCGTAACTTACCACCGGGTGAGATGGCGTTCAAATGCCTAGCTAGTCTAATATAAAAAAATACCCATATTATCTCAGCCATACTCGAGCACATGCACCACCACACCACAGTACCACAACGAGCTCGCCACTTGTTAAGTGTGCCTCCTAATACCGAGGACGAGCAAGCTCTTCCGCTGGGGACCCTGAGACTGGTTGAACAGGCTCATGAGCCGATTAACACCCCGCGACTGTATAGTATTATTATATTGCACACTGCATCCTCAAATCCCCTGAACATGAGAAATGCATACAAAGAGCTGGTGTATTATAATTTGGCTAGCCGCTTCATTATATGCCGTAGCGTTGGTGGCAATATGCATAGAAATCGATGAAGTAGCAATATGATTGAGACGCAATAACTGCAATACGCCTAAAAACTTTTCGCCGTGTAAATGAAAAACGTCGCCGTTTTATAAAGCGCCTATGATATAGGCGCTTTGTTAGACTGCGTATTATATAATAATATACGTGACAAGAAAACAAATGTTTCTTGTTGGAAAGATAATAGATGTCATATTGTGAATTATGTTATGGCGAAAGTTATTATTTAAACAGTTGAAAAGACATTGGATAGAACTGCTGACCCGCTTTGCAAAATTTGGCTGAAACCAATGATAACGATTTTACTTGAACTCCGTAACCTGTGGATATTTGCTTGCAGAGCTGCCACTAAATTATGAAAATTGTTTTATTTATTTAACAGTTTATTGTTCACAAGATAAAACATACACGTTATGTAACAGAAGTATAAGACACAACAGGCACTGCTTATTTATAGAAAGAAATCTCTTCTAACAGACCTACTGTTACTACTAATTGTGGTTTATATAAGCATTAATTAATTTCAAGTAAAATGTAATTTATATCCTAGGAGAGGGCCAGAAATAGTTTCACACACAATAGCTTATAAAAGTCAATTCCTGAACTTGAGAAATAATGATATAAAACCGATTCTATCTCATGCCTTTCTAATTCTTTTTTCTAATAACTATAAATTATGATACCACCATACGGGTTTTATCTTTAATTCTTTTGTACTGAGAGCTGTAAGGCTCTGGAATGATCTCCCTCCCGATCTTAGATTGCTTTCCAGCAAATACTCATTTAAGAAAGCTGTTTGTGAGCATTATCTGGAGGATCTTTAGTGTTGGGGCCCACGAGTTTGTCTCCTATCTCCCCCTCGTTTGACTGAGCTTCTCTCTCCTTTACTCGTATAGTATTTATATAGTTATGTATTCTTGCTATCTTACCCACTCACCACGTTTATTTATATTAATTTATTTTCAGTTATCTATCTCTTTATCTGTACATTATCTCTGGTTTGGTTATAGTTGCATAAACGGTTCCCCTCCTCCTTTTTGTCTAGTAGCTTCTCTTGCACCGCCTACCTTTTTCTTTATCCATCATCTCCTGGTGGACTGGTAGATAAGGCTATTTTAGCTTTAAGTCCGCCACTGTACTATTTTGTGCATGAAGATTTAATAAATAAATAAATAAATACCACTACAGGGTACCAACCGGCTCCCGAGACTGTTCAACCAGTCTCAGGGTCCCCAGCGGAAGACCTTACCCAACCTCGCTTCGCCAACGACATTTAGGAAGCACACTCGACGAGAAATTATTACCTATCTCTACTTCTCCTAGTCTAGAACTTTACCAAATATCTGCCATATTGTTTGTTTTGCCTTTTCGTGATTATCTACATACCCATTCGCTGGCCTGTGCAGTTTTCATAGAATTAAAACTTTGAGCGATTTTGATCCATCGGTCCGTTCGTTCATTGAAGGAAAATGGGAACCAAAAAGAAACTTAATTATATACTTAACTTTATTTTCTCTAAAAGTAGATATATATTAATTTTTACCTTATTCCCAGCGCATTAGAGTTAAAAATCAAATTACGGAACACTAAGCTGGTGACGCGCGAAGTACGTACGTACTTGAATCTCCATTAGCTAAGCTAGGCCTTTACAATGGATCCGTTTCTATTTTAAGATTGTAAGCTCCAGTGAGCTTACAAAGTAGGCTGCAACGGAGAGGCTTCGCAAAGTACTTAGCTAAGCGTCTAGTACACGAACCTTGTTAATTTTTAATGAAGAAATCGTCTTTTGTGTAAGTACTTGCAAAACAAAGCAACAACAAGACATTGGAATGATGAAATTATTGTGAAATGTGTATTCTCCGTTCATCCGAGGTTGTTCCCGGTTATATTGTCTTTGCTCAAAGAAATTGGACGAAACTAAAAGCTTCCAATTTCTTAGGGCAAAGGCAATAAGCAGAATCCCGGATAATATTTACTATTGCTCCTGGCTCTATATGCTTTACTTCGGTAAAAGAGTTTTGATGGATGTACGAGTATATTCATATAAACAGCATGTAAACGTAACACAGTTACGGCTGAGGATTTAAATCACGTATTTAGGTATATCTTTACAAAAGTTTCAGTTGATTCAAAATTCGATTGACATAGTCATATGTAAGTACGGCAATCGATAATGTGAGATTTTTTACATACTGTATAAAATCTATTAATTAATTATTATCTATTACATATAATAAAACAGTAGAAACACATTGAATATATTTACAAAAAAATTATTTAGGGTGAACAATAGAATTAGAATTTAAAAACTGTTTGTCTGTTTGTACATGTTAATCGCCGGAACTACTGGACGGATTTGAACGAAACTTTCTTTGTTGTGTAGCTATTATGTCTAGGCAACATATACGGTATGGGAAACTGGAACACTTGATGAAGAACTATAGCAGACCAGCTAAACTATAAGAAATACGGAAATGGCACCAAATGGATTTTGATGGGGCTTTCACAGTTTGGTAGTTTGGGGTCCAACAAAGTCCAAAAGAATCATGTTCCATCTAATTCGGTTGGGTAGAACCAGAGATAAAGCTTAACTCGCTTTCATACAATAAGGAGGTAATTTAAAATGGTCGCTCGCGAAAAAGATAAACAGCCCAAAAAACGATTTCCACACGGACGAAGTCGCGGGCAAAAGTTATTGATAATAAAATCACTTTATATTTCAAATCTCGTAAGTAATATCAGAACAAGCACACAAAGTCAATGTTAAAACTACAGTTGTAAATTATTTGTATTTGAAAAATCTTTATTTACATGCAAAATATATAAAAATTTACAAATCCATAAGATAATTAAGCATTAAATACATGTCATGATAAATTAAAGTCAATAATCAATGTCAATGTAATTAAATACTAATACAACCGTCAACAGAATGCAATAATGCTTCGTCAATGAGGGTAGTTAATATCTTAACGTCAAAAAAAATGAGACAAGAAAAACCAGCAACACAACCAAAACAATCCGCATAAGTCATTAGATATCGTCATATAACGACAATAAGTAAAACTACATAAAACAGACTTCATCGAAACTAGTGTGTGTCTCCCATTTTACCAATGTAGGAACAATGTTGCAATTCCAAACGTGTCTCGGTGTAATGTGTTTGAATAATTCACGAGCTACGCTAATACTGTTGCTATCAGTTCCTTTGAAATTCATGAGAACCTTTGCTGTAGCGAATTGATGCAATTAATATGATTGGAGGCCTCTGTGATCTTTCCATTTCACTATTATTATTTTCAAGAGCCCATAACACTGGAGTACTTGGGCCTTCACTACATTAAGGAACGAATAGCATATCGTCTACTTACTGGTAAACTATGTTAAATGTTCATGTCGAACTGAGATAATAAAGTTTGAAATTTCAAATTGATCATCTTGGCGTTAATGTCCCGGTTGTGCTCTCGAGAACGAGAGCCCACGGTCCGCCTTGACCATGATTCAGGATTTGGCAGGTCAGGTAATTACAGTGTGTTAATTATAGATAAATATCAATTTGAATTGATATTTCAATTAAATAAAATTACACACTTAATAATTGTTTTAAAATATTAAATGCTAAATATTTTAAAGATAAGATATTACATTTTCTCTGTGTTCATTTAAATTTTAGCAGATAATTTATTAATAAGTTTATATTATTTACCGAGGACATGCACATAGCTGGTTTTAGCTGTAATTGTAAAACAGGAATGAAACCTATATTTTTTAATGGTAAAAGCCGGGTATTATATCAGAAAAAATGTGCACTGATATGAATTTAAGGAATTATTGCAGAAAACTCTGTATGTAGATGATTTTATAGTTAAGTGAATACCAAACCTACAAGAAAAAACCTTAAAGTGATATTTCATCTTTCACTTGTGTCTGCTTAGCTTGAATCCAGTGATAAGTTGATTTACTTCGGTTCAATAGATTGATTGTTGATATTTCATTGCCATTTACCACATTTTTAACTTCTTTGCGTTAAACTGCCATAGTGCTTATACCATATTACAAGTAAATAGGTAATAAAAAATTACATATAACTGCATTCATAACTAAATTTTGATGAAATGTGCATTTATCATGTTTTACCAGTAAGCAGACGATATAGCCCACCTAAGGCGTTGTCCTAATTGGCAACGGTCGTCCGACCATGGTCGTAACATCTACGATTCATTCCGCAAGGGTGGTCACGGTGACACTAAGATAAAATGCCTCAAGCCTATAATTGTGCTGGCTACCTTATCCTTCAAACCGGAAAACAACAATGCAAGCATTGTTGCTTGGCGCCAGAAATAGATAAGGCGGTGGTACTTACTTAGGTGGACTCCTCAGGTTTAACAGAGTCCCACCACCTGGTCAAGTCTAGAGCGTATATAATGGATAATAGGTCAGCCTAGTAAACGAGAAGTAACGAGTTCCGATTCGCAGTGCCCAAATGTATCAATGACTTTTTGCACTGACCGATGCTCTTAGGATGAGGAAAAAGATCGTGTAGCAACCTGCACATTCAGGTGATCGTATGTGTAATCACAATCCAATCTGGTCAGGTTCTCCTGTTGACTTTGTAAAGGAGGTCAGATTGCAGTCGCTGTACTGCAATGGCCTGTAGGCTAATACTGGAACTTTGTTGCAACAATTCTCTGATGTGAATTATTGAAATTTGCGATTATTGAGATTTGTTGCAATGGAACTTTGCTAGCAACTGAACCCTGACATCGATGATACGGAATCAAAAGTAACAGTTTCAATCATTGTAATCAGAGAATTGTTGGCAACAGCGTTACGTAATTAGCCTACTGATCTACCAAATTTTGGATCATGGTTAAGGCGGACACCGGGCAGGACCCCGGGCCCTTGAGCGAGACATCAACCGGGGTATTGCCAAAATTATTGTCAAAATTCTTACACTCTACTTATCGATGTATTCTGTAAAATTTTCTTGAATGCAAATTACATAGTGTACAAAGGTACAATATTCGTCACGTTCGCCATTCTAAACGCCAATTTACCTGGGTTACCTTACAAATCGAATGTGCAACACGGGAAACGTTACTTCGAATACTTATATAGCTTCTGCTGTAGGAAGACATAAACCTGAATGTTGTGTCGGTCATTGACACTAACTTTGTTGGTACCGACATAAATAAATATTCAACGTTTGTTACCTTATCTTCAATATATTACCTTTACAAAACTAGACCGTATATCAGCATATATTTACATAGTACAATATGGACGCGGTAAATTCCTTTTGGCAAGGCAGGTTATTTTCTTTAATAGTCAATTTAGAGCATAGAGAAAAAAAATTCTATACAGAAGAAATGTCTGTGTAGTCAAGACGACTTTTTCTTGTTTCGCACTGTTCGGAGACAGTTTTATTTTTTATTTTTTATTAGTATAAGTAAAGTAGGCTTCGTCCGCGTATTTTCGTGAATGACGGAACAAATTACGCAGAGGTGCTATTTCTAGGCATGAGTTACTAAATGTAAATAAACTACAAAGCTCTTTGGTTAGCGGTTTGCCGCACCTGCACGGAGCCTTCGGAGTTTATTTTTTTGTTGTCATACAGTAGACAAACAGGCAAGCGGGCCACCTGATGGACAGTGATAACCGCTATGGACGTTAGAAACACCAAGGGTGTCGCTGATGTGTTGCCCTCCTCTATAACCCCGGGACACATTGCTCTGGCAGCAAAAAGTAAATATCTCTACACTGTCAAAGCCACAGTTCCGCAAATCCACACCGCATTGAACACTGAAGAACTTGCTCGACGACAGGAACACAATAGTATTTAAAATTGTATTGTTTGGTTGCGGTATTCCCGAGAGGGGAAGACCCCTGTCGGGAAGCTCCAATTCTAACGGAATATCCAACTTATCCTAAAGTACGGTCGCAAAGCAGGAAGAAATCCGTACATTTTCCTGTTCCTACCTACTGCTGGGCATAGGGCTCCAGCGATATCCATAAAGGTCGATCCTGTGCCTTCCGCATACAACTGGTACTTGCGATCTTTACCAGCTCGTCGGTCCACCTTTTGGGTAGGCCACCCACGCTGCGTCTTCAGGCTCGCTAATCTGTGCGAGCGTGATGCATTATATTTACGTGAGAGCGACAGAGAGAAGTAGTAAAAGGTCAACGTACGGATTTCTGCCCGCTCCGTAACTGAACTTTACCTCTTGTTTCCCTGTTAAAAGCGAAATTAATAATTATCTGTTACCTTCCAGGTTGCTTTATACCCCAGCGTTACATTCTTGGCGTGATGGGCCTGCTTGGCGTCTGCAACGCGTACACGATGCGCGTGTGTCTCAACCTGGCTATCACTCAGATGGTGAACCACACGTTAGTTGAAATGAACCTTAGTGCCAGTAAGATAAACGACACCACGAACCATACAGACACAATAGTGTGCCCTACGAACGAAGAAGTTGCTGGGATAGCTACTAATACTACCAATGCGCCCGTTGAAAATCCTGTGAGTATATTTTCTTATAGCTGTGTAGTGTCCAGCAGAATAGAATGGCACCAACCCCTTACACTTGTGGGTGTCGAATAATGTTTTAGAGGCAAAGGTTCTGGAGTCACGGAAGCTGGAAAATTTGCAGCAGCTTTTTCCATTGTTATATTTATAACACTGCGATCTCCAACCCGCCTGCCAAGCGTAAAAAATATGGGAATAACCTCAAATTCCGTGGCAAAGGCCCTAAGTCTGGCAGTGGACTGTTATGGGCTGTGATTATGATATTTTCTTCACAATTGTACATATCAATTTGAATAAACCATTGCAACCATTATGAGTTGTAATCGTTATATATTTAAGGAGACGATGATTTAGACCATTGCCAAAGGGTGCGTCCAAATCTCTCGAATGCGCAGCAAATGCGCCGTTAGCAATGCTTACTGACTTGCTTTAAAATTCAAAGTTTAAAATATATTTCGTCCTTTTGTATTTTAAACTTATGTATTTTTATACGTACCAGGCCCATATTGATTATTTTAGGCGTGAATGATGACGAGGCAATTATGCTGAATGCGCCATTACAAAGGAGTTTTTAAAATGTTTTTAAACACAATTGCGAGGAAAGGAATTCAATATAACCACAAAATAAATATATCAATGTGTCAATATTGGAGGGCGGCCAGGAGAAATTTAATTAAGCCAATTTTACCGTTCTAATAGAAGTCCATTAGAACGGTAAAATTGCAGTTACGGCTAGTTCGTAAAGCGTAAATATGCAGACAAGACATAAACTTGTTCTGAAGTACATCACTACCGCACTTAACTTGCATTACCTACAAGTCTTAGTAATTAAGTATTATATCTAATCAGGGAAGTAGAATTACGACACTGGTAGTAAATAATTACAATATATGCAAGTCCTTTACCTGTATCGTTGTTTATGAATTAAACATGCTGCTTGTGGGTGTCATTGATGCTCCATAGTAATTACTATACAGGTTGTTGCATATAAAATAATGTTCGGTAATTTTTTTAAATGTTTTATAGTCGGTTGTACAAATGTTATGATCATCGTCCGAGCAGTCAATCCCGGTTTCTGCCCGGGTCCGCTTTCCTGCTCTTTCCTCTTTACTTTTCCCAATTTTTCGGCATCCTCACGCCGTAACCCCTTTTCTCCCACATTCGTCTCGAATTATCCATCACTTCTTACTTCTAGGATTACTTACCTGATACTGGCTTTAGGTACTTATTTCCCAAGTACTCCTGGGGCTTACGCAGCACGTGACCAAACCAGCGCAGGCGATCGTTTTTGATCTTATCCTCAATGTCTCTCACGCCAAGGCTGCTTTATAATTGATTTAATATTGTATTATAATTAACATAACTGTAAAATGCATAAATGTAACTTTACACTTTCAACTTGACATCGACATGGCTGAGTGTGACAGTTGCGATCATACTTCTATGCTCGTTCTTGCGTCAGCTACCTCTAAATTGAAAAAGAAATTCGAATAATAAATAAAATGTATGACAACGTGTAAGTTTGTTCGTTTGTAAGAGGCATGGTCTACATCAGAAAGTCAAACTGTTCTATACATTTTTGTTCGTGGGAAAATAATGGCACCAAAAAAAAGTGCAACGTGGAGATCGTTCTGGTGATTCTAGTATGTGTATTTTTTAATGTTATACGGCAGACAAACAGCCAAGCGGATCACCGATGGAAAATGGTCACCGCCGCCAATACGTTGCCCGCCTCTAAAGAGGACTC
Source organism: Blastobasis adustella (assembly GCA_907269095.1). NCBI lineage: Eukaryota > Metazoa > Arthropoda > Insecta > Lepidoptera > Blastobasidae > Blastobasis > Blastobasis adustella. The sequence continues at coordinate 1,998,248 of OU026120.1, forward strand.
GAATACCTAAACCTCTAGAACATCCCACGTCATAGTTCAAATGAAACACTGTGGCTATTAGCTCATTCCACATCCTGTGTGTTTATTCTGTGGTTCCAGTAATAAATAAATATATTTGTTTGAAATACTACATTGTCGCAGGCCTAGACATAGTACTGGACTAATTTATTTATTTAGGAATGAAGTTAACATAGATAGCTTAAGCCTAGGCCAACATTAAACATAATTAACAAAAAATAAAACAATTTATCAATTGGTTATCATTAGAAATCCATTATGATAGAACTAGAAACAACAAAAATAAAAACAAGCTTATCACACACACAAACACAAACACATAAGGCTATAGTATTAAATTAAAATCTACTCTATTTTCATAGGTTTCTGAGAAACTTAGGATTTTCCGCATTATTTCTGATAATGTCAGTCAAGTCGTATTCTGCATAGAATTTACCGCTACACTCTACGTATGGGATGTACTTTGCTATGACAAAGTTATAAATAGACTCTGATGCGCTTTGCACATGACAAATCGCGGTTGGCAAAACTATTAAGTTGGCGTGACGTGTACGTTGCCGTTTACATGCCGTTTACATGCCTTTAGACATAGACATGATTTATTTTGACATTACAAAAATCCATAAGCGTTTACATATATTACGGCTTTACTTACCCCATCGGATGTTACTCACCCAACTTAGTAGAGTATTTTGAAAGAATATAGGGCCGTGTGCTTATGGGGTCCAACTTAAAGGCAATATTTTATCTAATTCGGTTGGGTAGAACACGAGATACAGCTTGACCTCTCTGTAGTACTAGCTTTCATACATTAGGGAGGTCATTTTCAATGGTCGTTGGGAAAAAGATATACTGCCCTAAAAACGATTTCCACGCGGACGGAGTTGCTTGCAAAAGTTAGTAATGTAATATTTTAATAATAGTAGACCGTCACGGGGTACCAAGCGGCACCTCAGACTTTTCAACCAGTCTTAAAAGTAATTAGGACGTCTCCTTATTAAATGAACAGCTCGTTGTGACCTGAAATTAAAGTAATGGGTTAATAATGGGTCTTATTTATCGAAATAAATCCTAACGTTACTAAAGGAAAGCTAGCCAGGAAACTGCTACAATTAAACTAAGCGCCATGCAAAGAATTGCGTGTCTCTTGGTCACAGGAGCTATGTCAACCTCACCTGGTGAGGCCCTGAATGCAATGCTGGATATCCCGCCCCTACACCTGCATGTAGAGATGGTGGCGGTAAACAGCATATACAGGCTAACCACCCAGGGAGAAGGAAACTGACTTTCAAAGTCACTGAGATCGTTCCAGGACACTGTTATGGGCAGCAACATACTGAGTATGTACACTGACTCAATGACAAAACAGAGCAGCTTCCCGAAACGATACTCTGTGGAACTTTTATCCAGAGATGACTGGCTTAAAAGCCAAGTATACTGGAAAAATGGAAGCCTGATATGGTACACCGATGGGTCCAAATCAGGTGCTAATGTAGGGTGTGGAATATACGGAGAGCGGCCCAAGGTCAACAAATTCCTAAACTTGGGCAAATACACCTCCATATTTCAGGCCGAGGTGTACGCTATTTTAGAATGTGCGGACATAAACCTCAAAAAGAGATACATGAACCATTGTATTTATATACACTCAGACAGTCAAGCAGCTCTATTGGCCCTCTCATCAGACTCTGTGAGTTCAAGATTGGTTCTAGACTGCGTGAAGGTCCTCAATTCCTTGGGTGAGAAAAACCAAGTGATCTTGCGCTGGGTCCCAGGGCATGAAGGGATCGAAGGCAATGAAATTGCGGACGAACTCGCGAAGGCTGGTAGCACAATTACGACATATGGTCCAGAACCATTCTGTGGCATACCAAATAGCCTTGCAAAGTTGACCCTTCATATAAATCTCAAAGAACAATCATTAGAGCACTGGAAAAATCAGCCAGGCCTAACACATTCTAAGGCATTAGTCAAACCCTATAATAGGCGGCATGCCAAAGAACTGTCACTACTTAGTAGGAATAACTTGCGTATCCTGACAAGGGCACTGACTGGCCACTGTGGGCTGAACAAACACATGTATAACTTGAAGATCAGCAGAACAAAGGACTGTAGATTCTGCAAGGAGGAGGACGGAACGCCTCTCCACCTGATCTGCAAATGTGAGGCCCTGGTGCGCAAACGCAGCATCCATCTGGGTAAACACCAACTACTACCCGATGAGGTGCACGAAATCAGTACTAAGAAACTATTACAGTTCATAGAAGCTATAGGAATTAGTACTGAATTGTAGAAAGAGGCGATCACAATAGATCAGTAATGGTCGCAGTGATACTGGGTCTGAATAGCCTTGAAGAGACTATCTTTCAAAAAAAAACAAAAAAAAAACGTTACTAAATTTTAAATGTCAAAGTTACGTTAGACAGTTTATTACCCAATGGTACAAAAACGGCGGATTAAATTAGGATTACATTTGGTACACAGATTAGGATACTTTTATTTCAAAATTCTATGTAGTCCCCTAAGACTACTAATGATTTGTCGAAGGTTCACATTTCCTAGGAAATGTATGTATTACCTAGCCATTGTACACCATTCCTAAATGGTAGCTGAGAATGTAAGTATATTTTGAGATTTTATTGGCAATAACACGAAAAATTACACTGCACTTCAAAATTACATTGACAATACCGAAATCGGACGGTACAAAAAGTGGAAAATCGATTTTAATAAGTGTTCCATTTTCGAATCTGTCCCGCGAAAGGACAATCTAATTCCTATTGGCATGACCATAGCCTCCTTCAATGAAGAAGGCTATGGCATAACCCTCCAATTTACCGCCAACTAGTATAATTAGGTTTTTTATTCATGTCAAACATTCATCAGCCTGTAGTGTCATGGGAGCGGCAGTTTACCATGTCATGAGAACGCATGGCTAAGTGACCATGGCCCAGATTATGTAGCGTAACTTTGTGTCAGTCATTGTACTCGTATGGTGCCACGCCATAAAATTAAGATTAATTATTCGGATTGACCAGAACCATTATGCCCTTGATATACTTAACTCGTTAGATGAAACTGCTAGATACAATTAAGGGACGTATACGAAATAGGATTGTATTAAACAGAGCCCACGTTATAATACTTCTAGTTTTACGCAATATAGTTCGTGCCAAAATGGATTGGCAAATGCGGACATTGACCTCTCGGTCAGAACCAATAATATTGGAGATAGAGCATAGATGGAGCCTCGACCTACAGATAATGCATACTGTCAATCTGTCAACTCTATACAAAATAACTCCATGTCATACGCTGGTACCAAAGAGATTGGAAAGTAAGCTACCTCCATGGTTTGACTGGCAATTTTTTTTTTGCTCTGTGGCTGGTACGCTAATGTCATAAGCTATTTCATAAAGATGACCAAGTCCATACAGACAGATAGACGCGAAAAACGAATTTAACTTAAACTATGTATTGATAGATAGCTATACTGATTTCAAGAACTGTTAAAAGACTGGCAAAAACAAATACCACGAAGTTCTAAAATAAATGGAGCTGTTAACTATTGTGTTTTACTGATTGCAACACTCGTAAATACTATAGTCAATGAATAGTGTGCCTAATGATATGATGTCATAGCATTGTCATGGGATGGTTTATGCGTATTAGAAATAGTTTCCGTAAAACATAAATAATTGTAACTGTCTTAAATAATAATACTTATTATGTAGCCTATATTCATCTTGGCATTAATGTCTCGGTTGTGCTCTCGCGCACGACGGCTCGGGGTCCACCTTGACGATGATCCAGGATTTGGCAGATCAGGTAATTACAGTGGAGCGACTGCGATCTTACCTCCGTGACCCTACTACCAGTTGAACCTGACCAGATCGAATCATGGTTACACATTCAGTCGCCTGAATGTGCAAGTTTCTACATGATGTTTTCCCTCACCGTAATAGCATCGGTTAGCATTCAACTTATGTACATAAAAATAATCATTTATACATGGCTGCAGTGGATTCGAACCCTCTCGCTTACGAGTCGGATACCTTAACCACTCGGCCACCGACGCTCAGCATGGCTAAGATAGTCGGTGGTAAATTATGCACATCGTCTAGCTTTAGCATATTCTAGAACATATCATCATCTTCGCGATATGTCCCAGTTCCGCTCCAGCGCTTCACGCAATTGCCTGAGATCGGCCTTCCTACACTTTTTGGCCCAGTTGGCTCGGTCTTCAGCATCCTTGGTGGTGAGGTTATTGGCACGCATATGATTCTTAACGACGTCAAGCCATCGCTTCTTAGGCCAACTTCTTCCCGTGCCTGGCGGGAGTGGCATGGGCAGACATTTGTTCCCTACGTAATTGGCCGATCTGCACAAGACGTGGCCATACCATCGAACTCTTGCAGCTTATCTGCGATGTCACGGACGCCAAGGCTACCCCGAATGTGGGCGTTTCAAACGCGATCCTTCTGGAAATCTGAATTTAACTAGTCACCTTATTACTCACTAATCCTCACTAATACTCAGAAAAAAGTAAAACAACATTACTTGTTGTCTTTAGTGGGGTGATTATGAGTGCTGGGGTACTAGCTTTCTAATTGTTTTTGTGTTGTGTTTGTAAACTTTTGTGTAGATTTCATGTGCACTACCTATCAATATATAAAATACTTTGTTTCTTTCCATACTAAGGCTGTCTGGAAGAGATCACTCTAGTGATAAGACCGCCCTTTGTACTACTTACTATAATATATTTTATCCCGTGTGCGAATCCTGTAGTGTACAAATAAAAAGTTTTTGTATTGTATTGTATTGTAATCCGACCCATTTCTGTTTCCAGTATGGTATCTTCGATTGGAGTCAAAGCCAACAGGGGCTAATTCTCAGCGCATTCTACTACGGTTACGCGTCAACGCAAGTCCCTGGGGGGTATCTGGCGGAGAAGTTTGGGGGCAAGTGGACGCTTGGCTTTGGGCTCCTGAGTACGGCCCTGTTCACGTTCCTCACGCCGATAGTCACCAGGGCAGGCGGCGCTACTGCCCTCTTCATATTGCGTGTGTTGCAAGGAATGGGTGAGGTGAGTTAAAAGTCCGTATACTGTATAAATGATACATGTCTAGGTAGCATTACTATGCGTTCCCAGTCTCTGTCTGATTTTAGTCACCAAAAAGAAAAGTGATATCAATATGGCTGAAATGACAAATAAAAAAATAAAAAAAAATAATCGTTTATTTACCATCTTACAAAAAAAATTACATATAATAAATGTAACAGAATTAAAAACAAATAAAAAATTATATATATATATAAAAAAGAAAAACGAATTAAAAATTTACACGATGATAAATGGGCTTATGGCTCAGGGTAGCGTGACACAAGTCCCACCCCCTGCTATTCTGCCACTCCCTTCAAAATATATATTACACACACACGAAGTTGAAGAAGAAAAAAAAACAAGACACACAAATAAAAAGCAAGAGGATATGTAAGTACTATCGGTACGAAAAGTCAAGTTTGGGTCACAAAAAAAAAAAAAATTGTGCTACGTCTACTCTCGCTACAAAGTGGTTTTTTCTTGTACTCGATGACGTAGATAAACTACGTTACCCTCCCAGTCTATAATCATTTTTAATTTTATTGACAATTTAATACTGACATTAACTATTTTTAATTGTATTTTTAATTATTATTATGACATTTACATGAACTGATTTGAATTGACATGACATTTTGAATTAATTGTTTATAATATTTTATTAATATAATGATATAATTATTATCATTAATCTAATTAATAATTTTTTATGGTTACTTATTGTTTTAATGAATGTTAATATTTCAATATTGAAATTAACGATATGTTTTAATTTTATTCTATTGATAACTGAAATGACGATGTATATTTAATACTATAAATATATAAATATGAATATATAACTTTAACGGCCAAAGTGAATAGTGCAGATCGCCACTTAAGTATTGTCAGTTGGAACCGTCGCCACTTAAGTATTGTCCGTTGGAATTCGGGCATAATAATAAATATTCGTGGACAAATTCACACAGCGCCATCTAGCCCCAAACTAAGCAAAGCTTGTACTATGGGTGCTAGATAACTGATATACTACTTAAATACTTTTAAACACAAACTTATTTTAAATTAAAATTCATCATTTCAATTTCTGCTCGGCCGGGAATCGAATCCGGGACCTTTTGCGTGGCAGACCATTGAACCACTCAGGTCATCAAATAATTTAAGATACACTAGACTTTTTCTTAAGATAGGCCTTATTTCTGCCGCAAAGCAACATTACTATTGTCATGTTTCAGTATGCAGAGTAGAAGTAACCAGCCCAAATACAGGCATGAGGCACATCCTCTTAGCCCTCACGTGACAGCGCAACTGCAATTCTGAATTTTTGAATATCTAATTGCATGAATCGTAGATGTTATAGGCGATAGTTACTGCGTACCATCTTTCTGGTCTTTTACCACTAAATATAAAAAAAAACGTTGCCTTATAAGTACTCCTTGTCGCTTTGTCATAACACGAACTTTACCTACCTGAATGTTTCAGTGTTTCCTAAAAAAATAATGCACTTAATTGTAAATGGATTGATTGACGAATTTTGTTTACAAGTTTGTTTGTTTGTTTGGCTGCTCCTGTTATCGCTGTAAAAACATCATTCGCGGAAAGACAATACGCAAGGCAGTCGGCTACCATTTACAATAACATCAATCGACAACTAAATATGTACCCCTTGCTTTATCACAATTGTAGGGTTGCCCTGACTGAATGGCTGATGCCTAAGACGTACGATGAAATTGAAAACATTTTAAAAAGTGGTATTCAGTAAAGTAAGTGGTTATTAACACACACACGCACACACACACACACACACACACACACACGCACACACGCGCGCACACGATTATGTTAAGCATTAAATTTTATACATTTTAAATCATGGTGGACGCGAGGGAGGGCGCTGGGTCTTTTACAAAGACTCGTCACATTTCCTATCTTTGAATTAAAATCAAAGTAGGTATAGTAACTTACATATTAGATTAATTGTGTTCCGTGTAATTCTTTTTAATATATATTTTTTAATATTTTTAATGTTGTTCCCCACTAAATTGCTTTCGTTCACTCTGTTTAGAACAACGGGGCCTCCTGACACAAGTAAACCCTTACTTAAAAGGAGACCCCCTACAACTTATAAAATTGTGATTGTGATTGTAAATTTAGTTTGTAATCTTGTTAGGTAGATCATAAAATAACCGTTTTCACAATATTAAGGTGACATAATATTCAATTTGTATGGAATGAAATTGTTTAGTCCACATTCCACAAATTTTAAGTAAACAACATAAAATGAAATGCTGCGCGTTAAAAAATTATAACTGGAAAATGAAAAATTCGTTCAGTCGAGTAAGCGCTGACTTGGCAATTTCGTGCCGCGCTAGGCTCTCTTCAATCTTAACTGATCTAAGGAAATTGCTTACGAAACTCCCTTGAAAGATTTCTATCTTAACTTGACACGCAAACTTGATTTATCTCTACAACAAGATTAAAGCTACAATTTCAAAATCACCACGGTTTACGCCATTAACGAAAATAATCAAAATTCTCTTCAAAATCTTACAAATAAATAAATAAATATTCGTGGACAAATTCACACAGCGCTATCTAGCCGCAAACTAAGCAACGCTTGTACTATGGGTGCTAGACAGCTGATATACTACTTAAATACTTTTAAATACATACTTATTATACATAGAACACCCAGACTCATAACAGAAATTAAAATTCATCATTTCAATTTCGGCCGGGAATCGAACCCGGGACCTCTTGCGTGGCAGACCGGCATGTTGACCACTGAACCACTCAGGACACAAAATCATTTAAATTAAGATCTACAATCTGCTGAGCTACAATGAGCTGTCAATCCCGGTTCCTGCAAGTTTCCGCTCTCAGTAAATTTGAAAGCGCTTCCCCGCTAGAACCATCCATTAGGGACCACTAAGCAAACAAGCCACCACAGGCTATGGACGATGGCAATACCCAGGGTATTTATCTACGAGCTGCCGACCCCGTAAAAACCACCCCTTTCTTGAAATTGTGGCGTTTGTCGTGTTCCAGGGTCCAACGATGCCTGCGCTCATGATTATGCTGGCGCGCTGGGTACCACCACACGAGCGCTCGTTCCAAGGGGCCTTGGTCTTTGGTGGGGCCCAGATTGGGAACATCTTCGGCTCTTTCATGTCAGGAGTGTTGCTGTCAGAGGGACGAGACTGGTCCTACGTGTTCTATTTCTTCGGTGGATTTGGCATACTGTGGTTCATTCTGTGGGTGAGTAGAATAGACATCGCGTTTAGGATTATACTAATAATCACCACCTTAGCTTAATAACCCAGCTGTGCTCTGGCGTGCGATTGCCCGGGGTGCCCACCATGATCCATTTGGCAGATCATGTAATTACAGAAGAACCTGGCCAGATTGTAGGTTTCAGGGCTACACATTCAGTCGCCTGAATGGCCAGGTTTCCTCACGATATTTTTCCTAATTGTAAAAGCATCAGTTAGTGGTCGTTCAATTAATGTACATAACTCAGAACAAGTTCTTGGCGACTCTGGGGATCGAACTCGGTGCGGCTATTTACAAGGTCGACCCACTTGTCATTAAGCTGTCGATGTTTTACTCATTCTGCCCTTCTCAGATGAGTAAAGTGGGTGTGGCATATAAAACTGAAGGGAACATTTTAATTCGAACCAATTATCACAACTGTATCGACAGGTTGGTCTAATGCGTTTCGAAGATCACTTAATAAGAAAGATTTGCTTTGCCGGCGGCTTCGTCCGCGTTAAATTCGGTTTTGTCGTATTTCCACAAGGACCACATTGAATTACGAGACATTGAACATTTTCACAAATTCCGTTTAGGAGCAACAAACATCCTTGAGAAAATCGATTTTTACACACTTTCGCATTTATAATCTTATATAGGAAGTAGGATTAATTATGAAAAAATTTCCGTAGTTCTACCCCAACAGTAACGTTACAAGTAATGTTAGAAGTCAATGAATGAATGAAAATACTCGACTTTGGAGTTATAAATTTGCGCCAAAATGATTTTTGTGCGTAACTTATTAGTCAATGTGAGTACATTTAATCTATAGCACAACTTCAAATTTATTAACTAAAATACATACGTATTTCCAGAGCTTATTCTGCTACAGTACTCCGAACTCGCATCCCTTCATCTCCAAGAAGGAGCTGGATTATCTTAACAAGAACGTGACAACGGCAGACCCGAAGGCAGCTAAAGATCCTGTCCCATGGAAAGGGATCCTTACTTCAGCACCAGTGTGGGCTCTTGTTTGGGCTGCTGTAAGTTTGATGATAAAATGTATGTAGTAACTAGATACAAAAAATACAACACTGAATACAAACACATCATATGTTGTATCAACACATTAAAAATGACACTACAAAAAAATTCTCTGAACATACGTACAAAAAAGTAATGACAAAGGGATATTCAGTCGAATTGAGAACCTCTTTATTTTTTAAAGTCAGTTAAAAATCGAAGTCGTATTGCCTTTTGTTAGGCATAGGCATTCCTAAAGATTTTTAGTGGACACAAACCAGCACTATTTCCGCCGTAGCAAATAGTTGCGACAATAGTGTCGCAAGGTAAGATCAGATATGACGAAGATAAGGCGGCGACTGCAAAAAAATTGCTGTATTTTAAAGTTAGGCAACAGTATTTCGAATCTGAATCGGAAACTGGAACAAAAAATCTAACGACAGTAAAATTCTTTCACCTCGAAAATCGGGATTCCAATTAATGCAGAAATCAGGACATTAATTGAATTTGTTTTGACACGTTAACAATATCTGATAATTTGTTAAAAGAAAAGCTTTCATTGCTTAGGATATTGTTTATTAATGCTTCTGAGAATTCATAATTTTTTTTTTATGTTTTGGCTTTTTACGAGCGGCGACTGCCATCTGATCCGCACAAACCATTAGGGAAAATTTGGTTCACCAAAGCCACCTACATTTTTTCCATAATTTAACAGATTTCGTTCTCCAATTCGTATTTTGGCAGTCCTCTTTCAACCAACTCCGATTCGAAAAAGTAAGAGATATATATACAAGCTACAGGCAGTGAATCCATATGGGTACAAAAGCATTGTTTTGTTTTGTTTGTCTTTATGTTAATGGCCTTCCGCTGAGCGACCGTTTGGGACTTCACACAATACCTTGTTGTTTGGCTTTATTTGAATAATTATTTCGGACAAACCAGATTTAGTTTTATGCTTGACCTGGTTCAGTTGAAGCGTTAGATGGAAAGCGGTCGGCCCGTTTAAGTAAGTCTTGTTAAATTGCCCTGATAGTAAATAAGAATGTTTTGTTGTCACTCATTATTCACGATAAATAAATGATTATGACAATATACAAGGCATTCGTACTTATGCAACGGAGTGGCAAATAATAAATTTTTGTATAAATGTTTCCATATGTTTTATTAATAGTGAACACAATACTGGAACACAAGGTACTCCCACAGAATATAAATAAACGCTTACTTCGCATTTATAATAACATAACTGCCAATTCGCGATGTAATTGTACATTGCAGATATCTAGTGTCAATGTTTTTCCGCACGCATACAAGACTTATGCCATCAGGGACTACTTTCTAAAACTATAACCAATAAGTCCGTGCGCAAATAATTAAAATTTTCTTTTTTCTCTTTTACATGAACCGAAAGTTAAAGGTTGCAGGTTGCCATCTGCATGTGGACGGCATAGGACCGGTATTTGTGGAAACTTTGAGAGGCCTAGCCAAGCAGTAAGATGCTGATCATAATTATACGTGATTTCAGATATTGAGGTTCAAGAGTTACCCCCAATACATTCCAAATTTAAATAACGTTATCAAATCATTTCCACACACAGGTCGGGCACGACTGGGGCTACTACACAATGGTGACGGATCTCCCCAAGTACTCGCACGACGTGCTCAAGTACAACATAGCGCAAACTGGGATCCTCACGGCTTTGCCTTACATGGCCATGTGGCTCAGTTCCTTTGCTTTCGGCTTCATCTGTGACTACTGCATCAAGAAAGGCTGGCATACTATTAAGACTGGAAGAATCATCCACACGACTGTTGGTATGTTTACTATTGGAGTTTTATATTTTCTCGTATTTAAGTAATCTCTTATTAGTGTAATATTGTTGTATTTAGAGTAATTATCTGATTTATATTAAACAGAGGATGAGGGTAACACGCGAGAGCACAACCGGGACATTAGCGTCGAGATGATCTAATTTAGATTAGATAGCCCCATGAATTTGACAAAGGTTATTTTAAAATCATCAACCAACATACAGGCAAATTTCTGATTGTAAAGATAATAATAATTTATTTTTAATAACTTACTGATGTGTTTTCCCCTCATAAATCAAAATAAGATAAGTGTTGGCCCATTTATAAAGTTTTCCCATTTCCTCCCTTAAAACCCTTGAAATTCTATGTTTTGTTTCCGTTTCCAGCTGCAACTGGGCCTGCCATTTGCATCATTCTGGCATCGTATGCCGGTTGCAACCGCGACGCTGCTATGGTGTACTTCGTCCTATCTATGGCCCTTATGGGGGGCTTTTACAGTGGGATGAAGGTATGTAAATCTATGAGTTAATTGCTACTATAAATATTTAATTTCGGCAAACATCTTGCCATTTGAAACGTCGTGACTGCCTAGGACCGACTTTGCATGTCCCAGCGCAATCTTTTTCACATTAAATCAAAGATGCTCAATTAGTTTGTCAGCATTAATTTAATGCCTTAATAATAAAATGATAAGTATTCATAGGAGGACATAGAACATAGGACATACGCCCAACCATGGATCTGGTTCCAATACTGCTAAGTCAAAAGTGGTGACTTTGGCCCCGAATAACTAAGAGAATCCTGCTCACAGCGGGTTACCTCACAGAGTTTTGAAGAGATAGCTGAGTTATCATCACTCATCATTAACGGCACTTAACAGTCCACTGCTGAAATTGAGTCTCCAGTAGAGGGTTTTGCCAAAATCGCCACGCTTGGAAAATGGGTAGAATATTGCAGTGTTTAAATTACTCAACAGAATAATATAAGGCTCACCATTTTCTGCTTTATAGAGGTCCAGCTGATTAGGCTCTAAGATATTAGTGGTATTTTATGACACTCATGAAGTTATTGTGACTGTTTCTAGGTGAACGCATTGGACCTGTCACCAAACTACGCTGGGTCCTTGACGTCTCTCGTAAACACGACGTCGACGTTCGCTGGAATCATCACACCCTTCCTGATCGGACTGATGACGCCTGATGTAAGTATCTTAGCAAATACTATTTAGAGTGTTTTGCTTAGAGTTATTTAGCAGGAAGTTTTTATTCAGTTCTCAGTTCGGCTAGTCGGTCAGGCTTAGTCCTTTATTCCCTGTCGTGCCCACTAGGAACGTCCGGTTCTGTCTCGCTTTGTCGGTTACGGTTCGGCTTTGCCTACCATCTGCCGCCGTTTTCGGCGTGGGGTGGGTGTGCTCTGGCTCCGGAGCGGCACTGTGTGTTTCCTTTCTACTTTTGGCAATTGAAAGAGATGTTTTATGTTCTACTCAATCAATAAATTTTGAATTTATCCAGACAGACAAGTTTATTCGATTAGCAGATTTGAATATGGTTTTACCAATTAACAGTGCTTTAACACACAAACTTTGTGCGAAGCCAGAGCAGTTAATTGTAAACGTAAACAGAGAAAAAGAACTATATCAAATTACTGTATTAGGTAATAGGAGTAACAGCCTTGTAATAAGGTATGTACGGTAAAAGAGTTTATCAGCTGTTTAAAATATGTACAGATGGTTTGTCAATTTAAATATTGATAAGTAAATAGTTTAGACCACGCCGTCTTTGCATGCTTTGTTAGACTTTTAAAGTAATGATTGACATTGCATGAGTACACAACCACGCAAATATTTACAATGAGATATTGCGTGTTTGCACTTGAATTTAAACTGAAATTTTTAAGGAAAGTAAAGTGTAGATGTTACGTAAGATAAAATAATTATGCAAGATGTATATAGAATTGAATGCTGCATGACGTGTTTCTCAATGATGATACTAAACAGACAAAGAATATTTACCTACAGATACGAAACTTGTAGATAGAGAAACTACACGTAAAATTAACAGTGAAGTAGTACGCTATATCAGCGCCAACATTAAAGTGTGCAGGTTTGTTCAAACCGACATAGGCTGGGACTGGGATGGACTGGGACCGGTCAAAGTATTGAGCCTTGGGGAGGCCTATGCCAAAATGGGCTGGGGGGGGGGGGATAAGTCTATATATCTATGACACAGAGGACTTTATTGCACTTCTTCATCACTCCACTGCAGGACTTAGAGCCTCTCCCACGATGAGGGAGGTTATTGCCTTAATCTCCACGCTTGTAAGGCGGGTGGAGATCGTAGTGTTTATATATAACAATGGAAAATGCTGCTGCCCATTTTGCAGACAACGGAGACTCCTGATCTTTTGCCTCGTAAACATTAGTGGCCTTGTACGACACCCATGACTGTAAGGGGTTGGTGCTATTCTACTCTGCCGGACACCACACGGCCAATTTATCATTTTATAACTATATAATTATCTAATAATTTAACATTTGACAATTTCGGACCGTAATGATTGAGTATTACTTTAGATTTTGATTTAGATAATTATATTTATGAAACTATTTTAAATGACGATGCATTATTATTACTACGAATAAATGAATATAAATATGAATTTAACCCCTTCCACTCATAAACTTCTCTGTCATGCCTACTGCAACGTAGCAATTCCATTGACATCTGTCCAACGATGGAGTACAAAACAAATTTTAAAATTTAACTATATCTTCTCCTACAGTCAACCCTGGAGCAGTGGCGCGGAGCATTTTGGGTTTGCTTCGCGGTTCTGGTCGGAACCAACGTGGTGTACTGTATCTGGGCGGACGGCAAGCAACAATGGTGGGACGACGTCAGACAGTTCGGGTATCCCGAGAACTGGAAACACGGACCCCTGATCAAGGACGATCCGAAGCCAGAGGAGTCTTTGTGGCTCTCAGAACAAGCAAACCAGCAAAAAGATTCATAGAAGCAGATCAGCTGTTTCACATTGGCTGGTTCGAAGTATCTCAAAGTAGGGAAGCAGAACCACGATAGAAAGAAATAATTGTTAAATGCATGAAAAATTCGAATTCCAAACCGTGAGAGACAATACGTATTATAGTGTTGAACAGAGTAGAGAGAACCTAGAATGAAAACATATTGGACTTTGGAGAGCAGGGTACTATGGACATGTATATGTGCATACTGCTTTCTTTGATTGTTGGACATCCGTATGACGGAAAAACAGAAAAAAGTGAAATGAGATTATGAACTACATGTAGCTTTGGACATGTTTATTTTAGTTTGAGGAGAATGTTTGACAGTCTGTTTTGCCTTTTCAACCGTGCTTCCTGCTCGTGCCACATTATGATTACCAGCATCATACGTCATTCGTGAAGTAGTCTATTTGTACATTATTCTAATTATAAACCAGTAGATTTCGACTGTGATTACTATAACATCAGTAATTTTTCGCCAAATATTACATCATCATGTAAATTATTACTTTGTCTAAGTACCAGAAATATTTTTGTTTCAGTGCGATCACTCGCTCTCTTATAATTGTGTTACTCTTCGTTGTGGTCAATATTTCTGAAACTGGTACGGAATTTTCGAGAAACGACGGGGTGGATAGAAAATCGAAAGACGAAGCGAAGGACGCGAAGGACGAAAACTCACTAGACATGGGCGATATAACAAAATATTCCTGATACACACACTATCACGAAATTAGAGGAACGGAAAAAATTGTTTTAAGAGATTTTCGCTAAGCATTTGAGGAGTTGCACCCATTTTTTATTGGAAATAGAACGTAATTATGAACAAAAATGCATTTTTTTCTAAAGAATTGCTAAGAACTTAAAACAAATACATTACCTGACCAAGATTCAGTAATGTGTTTCCCCTCTTTGTCCTCATTATGGATACCATCCACCTGGGCGTGGTTCAGATGATGGTCAGGGCAAACTCTGTCACTTCTCACGAAACGCATTCCAAGTTCAACCAAACCTATCAAATTATTTTTTCTGTTCCGTTAATTTTATCAATGTATGTTTTGTAGAAGTATGAGTTCGAGAAAGTTATAGCAAAGCAAAAATGTGTTTACACCATAAGTGATTAAAGCTTTTACCTTGGATGTAGGGTATTTAAATGTAGGGATTGATTTTCATGACTTAAACTGAACTAATATTGATCCTGCCACTCACAAAAGATGTTCTATATTCAGTTCATCATCAAAATATTTCAGAGCCTAAATCTAGCAGTAGTGAATTGTTATGACTTTAATCTTGATGAAGTTAGTAAATTGTAAAACTTTCGTTTAATTTTTCTGTGTCTGTGTTTTTGTGAATCTTTCTTCGCAGTTAAAGACAATTGTCCAGAGGCTTCATATATTTCTCGCTATAAGCAACTAAACAGTTGTAAGCACGTAATAATACAACACAACATTCTTTAAAATATTCTGTAAACAAACTTTATTTACAATATTCTGTAAATAAACTTTATTTACAACATTCTGTAGTAATAACAACTGCGTGTTAAAGACAAAAAACTACGTATGAGTAGTTTCTTTATGAACTGAACCTATGAATGATAAATATTCCATTCTAGAATATTTTGTAAGGAGGCGATTGCTTCAGGATGCTTTAAAATCTAAAGTCGATCCGGTCAACTTAATGTTATTACTTACCTTAGAATTACTTGTAAGTTACAGACCATCTAATAATAAGACTTGTATATTATTGGTAATTTAAATGCAATTGGAAGAAATATCTCATATTATTTTGATCGTAAGCTTCCTGGTTGTCATAATATAAATAATATTATATTTGATATACTCTTTAATTTAGATTGTTACATAATTGTAATGTATTTACATGCCTAACTTTGTTAATTTTGATACCAGTGTATACAGCTAGTCAGTCTGTTGTAAAATAAACAAAATCAGTACAAATATTGTAAAGATACTTAATAAAACTTTTCATTGACGAAATTATAGTACTTAGGTGTAAGTGTAAGTATCATGATTTGTGATTATGCCGAATGTTATTTTTAATGTGTTTATTGAATCTTGAATAATAAAAAAATGTTATGAATATCTGTCTGTTTCATATTATTTGTGTACCACCTCAAATTAAAAGTGCATGTCGTTCATACCTTGAGAAGGGTTCCATAGTGGTGATCATTAAAAATGAAGATCGTCTTTCATTCGAAAAATACAAAATAAATGAGCACAATGACGATAATACTGATCATCAGGGGGCGTCTTTGTCTTTTCTTCAATATGTTTTGCGTATTGTATCAATAGTTCCTTTTTATGCTACATTCAGTATTATCGTTATTGCGCTTTAAAAGTTTTTCACATATTTATCGATTACTCGGTCATGAAAATCATGACAAACATTTTCATAATCTCGACACACCAATTCCCCATCAAAGTATGAAATATCACCCATGTATTTTCTCACAGCAGTAATAAAACACCTACCTAATCCCAAACTTCATGCATTACTCTGCCGTCATAAGAAAGAGTACAGTAAGTTACCCAAACCCGGTTTTCAGATTAAAGTTGCGCGCGATATTTTGACCACTGTGTGGAACTCTGTGATTGTATAAAACTATTAGTTTGTTTATTAGATAGCTAAGAAATTGTTTCAGAGTCTAAAATTTGGATGCGTATATATAATACGCATCCAAATTATTTATAAAAACTGTGCAAAAACCAGAAATTGTATTTTTAGTAGAGGTAATGCCATTCAAATTCTGTTGAGATTCTAAGTAAAAGTGCAGTATGTACCTTACATACTGAATTATTATGTAGTAAATGTTAGAAATAAGTAAGTTGCTTTCAATTAAGTACGCTTTTATTCAGAATTAGTATTAGAATGATTGTGATAATGATTGTGAGCCCAATGAGCTCTTAATATGATAGGAATAGGATATTAGGTGCGTATGTGGCCCAACCACCATGTCATGGGCCCAAGCCAACCTCACCTGTCCGCGGTGCTCCAGGTGACAAACGGATGAGGCTTAGGCGAACCGGCTTTTACCTAATGGCTCAACGGCTACGTAGACCGCAGGAGCGAGAAGTTCGGTCGGGTGCACGGTGGCTTCGGCTACGGCCAGCGAAACAGTGAGGTAGAAGATATTCTGAAAAACTCTCTGGCCACCGACTTGACCGCTGTCAACACATTATACCAGAAAATACCCGAACACCTCATCACCTCCGAAAGTGGTCCGCACCAATCACAGATAAATTTTCTGCTGATTTGAAGACATGGCATTGGCCATGTATACAAGTTCATCCAATGCCTCACTACACACCACCGAGTCCTTATCATTGACGTCCGGATAATTACTAGACGGCCTACGGCGAAACGTTGCGAACCATCTATTAAATGGTGAACTCTGAGAAGTAAGAGCCAGGAGATTATTAAGGCAGCCGACGGCCGCGATTTGAATGCGAAGGGCAAACCTCCAATGAACTTTAGTGTCATTATTAGAAATCCATCCTCAACCTCGGACGAATAGTATTCGGCAATAGTATTAAGCAGCAACATAAAATGGCGGTGGCAAGGGCGCAGTCGGCCCAGCTGGCTCCATTCTACAATGTGTTGGATACTGTAGAGGGTTGCCCCTCTAGTTCGTCTACGAGCTGGCAAAGTCGCGGTGTCGAGCCAGTCTGGATGTGACAAAGTGTGTTACCATAAAAGGCACGGACGGCGTGTTGCTCATAAGTGCAAACTCTATTAAAGACCGTTGGTGCTATCATGTCAAGGAACAGCCTAACGAGGCCAGCAAGTATGTACGATCACCACAGCTTCCTGCAAACCTTGGCATGAGGTTGATGAGGTGGAGAGGTCTCTGGTCCGTATAAAGAACGGAAAAGCTATTGGTCATAACGGAATACCCATAGAAACCTGGAAAACAATGGGGATCACTGAGCTATTCAACAGGATCATAGCTATGGGGCGTATACGCCACACGTGGCGCATAAATATTTTAACGCCAATTTATAAAAGAAAGAGCAGTGTGCAAAAGTACTGTAACTATCAGGGTATCAAACTCATAAGTCACACAATGAAGCAATTCGAAAGTATTATAGACCTGAGACTCCGCCAGGGTCCTCTAGGAGTTTCACTACTTCAACATTTCAATAAACCTTTGCATTTTGCATTTCTCGACCTGCAGACAGTGTTACTCGGGAGATAATCTGGTGCACTCTGAGATCAATGTCTGTGCCCGAGACCTACATTAAGATTATCCAGGATAGGTACGCTGAAACTGGAGCCGTCGTCAAAACCATCGTAGGCCATACTAATCCCTTTCCGATTACAGGTAGGTTTTCAACAAGGATCAGTGCTGACCCATAAGTTGTTTCGAATTGTACTAGATGTCTTTTTAGCGGAATTCTGGACGTGCCTCCTTGGCTTATATGAATAGCTGCAGCACGGATCTTGATACCATCCTACTATACGTATAGAAAACGAAGAGTCTGGCGATATAGGGCCCGATGTCAAGTCCCGAATCTCTGTGGCTTGGGCCAAATGGTGGGTTTTAGAAGTCATACAACATTATGGTGGTTCGGTGGTTACCAAGGTACAAACTAACAAATTGCATGACTGTTAGGACTCACAACTTGTGAGGGTGAGGGTATGCCTGGTGGGTAGGTATATATTGTTTCTATTTGTGTAAATAATTGATATACCTATAATGTAAAATTAACGTCGTTGATACAAATTTGTCTATAATATTTACTAATGTAGGTTGTTGTTGCATAACATTGTTAACCACTATGGCTCATGCCAACTTTAGTTACAGTAAACTACGCTGACTGCTGCTCCTTACCACGGCGAACCGTCGACTAAGCAACTTGAGTTACTGTTCATTCTTCGCGATCACCTGCGCCCAGCCCGTAAAAGTACTTTCCAAAACTTGTAAAAAGTATAGTAAAGGAAACTTGTAAAAGTATAGTAAAGGAAAATTATATATGAAATAATTTTCCTTTACTATTAAAAAGTGCAGTATGGAAATATGCTGTGTTCTTTTTTTTAAAGTTTAGTGATGTTACCGTTAACATATACTACATAATAATACAGTACGGAATTTGTACTGTACTTTACCGTAGTAAAATTATTTGTATTGAATCGTAATTTGCTAAGCGATAATACAGTAAGGAACTCATACCGTACTCTTTCTTAGGATTCACAAAGTTCAATTTATCCATGAAGCTAATATAAAGTAAGGTATGTTATCCACTTACTGCACTGTTTGTTAGTTATATGATATTCCTAGTAAATAATACAGTAAGTCAACAAAAACCTAACCACTTACTCAGACATAATGTATTGTTTATACATGCAAAACATAATACAGCAACGAAACCTATACAGAAAGACACACACAGACACAGTTTTTCAGCGATCATTTCTGTCTATATAACTCAGTTTTGCCAAAATCACGACTTTCTGTACTCTTTCTTATGACGGCAGTATTGGTCGAAGCAACAAGCTGTGATACACTGATGGCAAATTAGAAATAATATCTACCTATTGCGGCATTTGGCTAAGAAACATTAAAAATTATTATAATTCTAGTTTGAAAATGACTTGAGGCAAGCAGGCCACCAGCTGTTAGAAAGTGGTCACTGCTCACTGTGAACATTAGCAACATTAGAGGTTCTATTTTTAAATTGGTCGATTCGAATCGAACGGTTTTCAAGTCTTGATTTTCGGCATGAATTATTAAAAAAATTTATGCATGAAGATGATTTTCCTTATTTCTGAATCGTTCGCTTTAAATGTATTTAAAACTATATTTTATTTTTCACGACGAAAATCAGAATTTAAAAACCGCGCGTCTCCTGGCGAGCGATTCTCTCCCAGGTCTATCACCAACACATGTCCCACTCTACTATTCCGGCTCACATTGCTATGGCAGGAAATAAGCAAATCAAAGAGGCAAATGCAACATTCGCCATGAAGCACTAGAAACATTACTCACAAGCAGGAATACAATACTATTTAATATAGTATGCGTTGTGTTAGTAAAGTATCTTTACATATCATATGAACATGATCTCATCGTACAGGAAATAAATAGAAATTAATACTTGTAAATAGGTAGGTTCAGAACACTTTATTGCAAAGTCAACATTAAGACTTAATCTGCAACAAATATTAGGAAAATACCAGCTATTTAGTTCGTATCGAGTAAACATGCACCACATCTGCTTAAGCAAATACACTACAGTAAGTTCCCAGTTTTTCTGCCTATTATTCATGAATGAATATGTAAGAATATGTGGAACAAATTCGCCGAATTTCACTTAAATATACATTCTCATCATCATCAGCTAGTTACAATCTGCAAGTTTGCAGAATATATTACTGATAACCACCTCAAAGAACCCTGGTTCAGCGGAATATACGGCTTTTGCACTACACGAATACACAAAATCTCCAACCATCAGAGAAAAAATAATATCAAGCATTCAAGGAAAGAGCACAATTAGTTAGCACAAAAGATCCTTGTCGAAGACTATAGTAATCTCGTGGCTGAACAGAAGGTACATTAAAGATTTAGCCGAATAAGAGAATAAGCTAAATTATGAATAGAAAGGTAATTGTGTTCTTATTTTAGAAAAAAACAGATGACTTACAATCACATAATTCCAACCTTTAGTAAACTATAATGTGTACGAACCGAGAAATCTAACTCGCTTTAAGTAAATAGCAGTGACATTATCAGTGTAGACATATGAAATAGTCTCAGTACATATCGCTGAAGATATTGTGTCGTGGGTAAGTTTCAATTGTCATTAGATCAATGCGTGAAACTGTTTAAAAAATTCTAAAAATGTATCATGTGTGCAAACAGAACATGATTTTCGTTAGTTTTATATGTCCGTCAAGGTGCAGTATAAGGATTACATAATTAATTTATTGAAACTCTTCTTTCTGCTAGAAACAGTTAAGATTTTCTCTTTCCAGAAAGCAGTCACGATATAAGTGGAGTCGGAAACCTAAATAAACACAATATATTCAAGTGAGAAATTGATTTCAGCATTCAAGATGACGGAAACAAAAGAGACAATAGCCCAATGCGAGAAGTTAATAGTAAAAGATGCGATACCACCTGATCCAGACTCTGCCTTTGTGAAAGTTTTGCGATCATGTAAGTAGGAGTGAATTATTCATGTTCAATAAGTTTTCCTATCGATACCCCATTTGGAGCCCAGTGAGACGTGAATGGAATAGATCTAATATAGAATAGAGAATAATAGAAGTAACGATCTTCGGATAATAGTTTTATCGTAAGATCGGACACCTCGAGTTTTGTTTTCAGTTATCGTTACTTTAAGACGTAAATTTAAGTGTCTTAAAAAAGTAACTCTTTACCCCTGGTATTGCAAACGCCCATGATCTACAGTAACTATATACTTAGGATTAGGCAGCTTCTTATAGCCATTTAGTGCTATGAAACTTAGTGTTGTTGTGAATGCATTTTTAAATAAAACATATTATCTATTTTAAAGCGTTAAGAAAACTAAATGCAAAAATTGTATATTGAGTACGACATTAAATTTTAATATCACTCTCAAACGTAAAACTGGACGGAGTAGAAAATTTGGAAGGAAACATATAGGTAGAGCCAAACCGCCTCCAATAATGGAAATGGAAAACAATATCATATCATCCGAGCGGGCAATACCTGATTCCGCTATAGCGTCCGCTTTCCTGCACTTTTCATATCATGCTTTATACTCTGTTTTAACTTTTTACGTGCGGCGATTACCATCCGATCCGTACAACCCGTTAGAGAAAAGCAGATTCGCCAGAGCCTCGTTCGTCTGTCAGTCGACCTCACATGCACGGCAGATGAGGATGGTGGTAGGGCCCCATAATCCCCAACTCTAAATGGAAAACAACAATAAAACAGGTGAGATGGCGGTCAAATAAATGTCTTGTTAAATATTAAAAAAAAAAAAATACGTGTACTCGGTTATACTCATTCAGACGAAGACCCCTCCAGGCTAGACATAGTCTAAATATGTAATGAAATTGCTGTAAATATCTAATTTTCCAGGTTTTATTATCCCGCAACGCTACGTTTTAGGTCTAATGAGTTTGCTTTGCGTATGCAATGCTTACACAATGCGGTTGTGTTTAAATATAGCAATCACACAAATGGTAAACCATACTAAGATTGCTGTCACTCATAATATTACCCAAAACGAAGATGTGTGTCCTAGTGAAGCGGAATTATCCAACACTACAACAGTGCCAAAAGAAAATCCAGTGAGTTTCATTTGTATTTAATATTTAAATAAAGAATATATTACCCAATATAACCTAACCAACCGAAAAATATTGGTAAACCTCCGACCAAGTTTATATATACCTCATATTTCCTAAATTACTACGTCCATTTTAAACAAACAAAGCTAAGAACTATCTCGATCGTACTGGCTTTCAAATATAGAAAACCGCACGAAATCGGTCCCTTCGTTTAGGAGCTACGGTGCTACAGACAGACAGAGCCACAAAGTCACAGATACAAACGTCATACTTGCAATATAACATCACGCTTTTCGCTTTCATTGAGGGTTAGGAATTAATAACATATCAAACAAATAATTTGAAAAAACAAGAATCTAAATGCGGATCTATAGTCTGGACTTTTTTATGGATTAGGATTATAACCCAGTTGCACAGTTACGGTTGTATACTTGTCGATACGGCTGTCTAAGTAATTTAGAGGTATAAAGACGATCTTGATACACAAATAGCTTGAAAATCCATCACAACTATCTAGAGGAGCAGCGATGTCTCTTTAAACACTAAGTTTTTATACTTAGATAGCTTGATGATAGCCTGGCTAAAAAAAAATCTTAACATTTTTTTAAAATTATTCCATATAGAACACTTTAATGAAATGCTCTTCAGAGAGTTGCTACTATGGAGTACTCTCGTAGTAGTACAAGAAATACTACTCTTAAAAATTAAATAGAACAGTTTTCTAAACAACGATTTCTATAGGTAATACCATATCCCTGCTTTTATTAGAAAACAGGATTCTACTCAGTACCTACCTGTATTTTAGGTAAATATTAAAGACAATAATTTATGATCTAATTTACTATGTTGAAACTAAACATGGTTCATTAGCAAGTCATAACTAAAATAAAATCGCTACATCTTCGTCTAAAATATATATATACTCCTTCCAGTATGCAACATTTGACTGGGACGAAGCGACTCAAGGTTTCATCCTGAGCGGTTTTTACTACGGTTATATCACTACTCAACTGATGGGAGGATCACTCTCCCAGAGGATAGGCGCCAAATGGGTCATATCAAGTGGACTGCTCTGCACTGCTCTCCTCACGCTAGCTACCCCCTTTGCCATTCGAACAGGTGGTGCTTACGGGTTATTTGCTCTGCGTGTGTTGCAAGGCATTGGTGAGGTATGTATATGTGGACCCATAAAATTTAAAGAGAATATTTTAGAAATATTTCGAACTAGCATGTTAGTTATATTATCTGCGGTTTGTTTTAAAAGAGTTATTAAAAAAATTATTGTATTGATCACACTCCAACGGGTAGAGGGCCTGGCGATCTGTAAGACAGGTCTAAACCTAGTGCAGACACCAGTCTCTCACACAGGTTCTTGGTATTTCACTACACATTTATTGTTTTTATGAAACTGAAATTAATGAAATTCGGTTGTATATTTATAACGCTGATTATGTGTGTAATCTAATATGGCCTGCTTGCATATTATACTTGATGTATACCTGTGTTATATGTGCTACTAAATCGAAAGACCCTTAATCCTCCCTAAAACCTCTTGTAATAATTATTTTTAACTTGTTTCCTGTGCAATTAAGTAATAAATCAACTTATTTCGGTGTCTGTGCATCGGAATAAATTGTCTTGCTGTCAGAGTCTACTTATTAGAAATTTCAGTAAGTATTAACATTTACCTGAGAAAGTTGAGTTGGTTACCACGGTAAGTATAGTTTTTACCTCGATTTTTCGAGGCAGTTGCATGCGTCATGGTCACGAGTTGACTGGTGCCGCTGTGTGATGTTGCTCCTAAGAACAGACATAATGCGTCGAAATATCGAGGTAAAAACAATACTATCCGTGGTAACAAACCCGATAATATTTGTAGTGAAAGTGTAGTGAATAACCATGAAAGTCCTAAAACCTATACTGACAATGTTCATAACTTTCCAGGGACCCACAATACCATCGCTCATGACAGTTATGTCGAGGTGGGTGCCACCAAATGAGAGATCTTTCTATGGTGCCTTAGTATTTGGCGGGGGACAACTTGGTAACGTGTTTGGATCTACAGTGTCCGGAGTCATACTAGCTGATAGTAACTGGGCATATGTGTTTTACTTCTTTGGAGTATTCGGTCTGCTCTGGTTCGTGTTTTGGGTAAGTTTTAAAAATGGCTTATATTCTTCAAATTTCCTTTCATTCCTCTAATATTATGACTTGTTAATTTTCTCCAGTAAAAATTGCAATAAATCTCTTCAGTACATAGTATAAAACAAAGTCGCCTCACGCCGTCTGTTTCGATGTAAGCTTAGATATTTTAAACTTCGCAACAGATTTTAATGCGGTTTTCTACAATATATATATAAGATTGACGGAAGAGGAAGGTTTATAAGCAAGGGAAAGGGGTAGGTTGGTGTATGCGAATGAAATCGCGCCGAGTCCACTAGTAAATAAATAAAACAATTTTATTGCAGACAAAGTTCATAATTGTTTGTAAGTATAATGTGCTTATAAACTACGAGTCACTAACAATACTGTGACATGAGAGTATGAATAAGAAATAATCTTGTTGTCTTACTACTTCATGCATTTAAAAGCAAATGAAAATTGAAATATTATTGATTATATTTTCAAATATTTTTATAGCTGTATAGTATATTTCTTTTACACTGTGAGCAGGCAAATCTGACAAATTAGTTGTTTTCCGCTTCTTATGTTTATTTTTTAAATTAATTTAAATATTTTTGTAACTTTTACGTTGTGATTCTTATCTAAGGTATCTTCCTTCTAATTTACAGAGTTTATTATGCTACAGTACACCGCAAACGCATCCTTTTATATCTAAAAAAGAACTGGACTACTTGCAAGCAACAATAATAGTTGCCGATAAGCGTTCTTCAAAGGATCCTGTACCGTGGAAAGCAATATTACGATCGGCACCAATGTGGGCTCTAATATTTGGTGCGGTAAGTTGAAAATTAAAAAAAAAATATGGTAAATAAATATACTTGTTAGAGCGTCATCGGTGGCCTAATGCTAAAGCGGTTCGACTCGTACCCTGAGGTTCCGAGTTCGAAGCCTATTGCAGCCATGTACTTAAGACCCTTTTCTGAGTTAATATACATAACCTGAACACTATCAGACGCTCTTACGGTGAGGGAAAACATCTTAATAAAACCGGCTATTCAGATGACTGTATCCATGATCCAGCTGGTCAGGTTCCCCAGTTAACAGGGTCACGGAGGTCAGATGTCAGCTCTACATGGTCGAGGCGGACACCGGGTCCTCGCATGCAACCCTAAATAAACTATATTTAAAAGGTTAAACTATGTAAACATTTTTATGTACAATAAAGAATTAAAAAGAGCACATCCGGAACATTAACGCCGAGATAAAATTGAGAAACCCTCTCTACCTTACTTTATACAAATATAGGCTCCATGGAACATATTGAGGAAAGTGGTGGTAGAATTTAACAAATTTAGTCAATAAATTCTGATTTGCCCGTAAGTACAAAAAAGAGACTAATTCCGGTGAAAAAAAGGCGTGCATACATCAGTTAGCATAGAGAAAAAAATTGTATATACAGAAGTCAGTTATATACCAAGTTTTGATACAAATGTACCTATGACATCGGTTACTAATGCAGTCTGTCATTTCCTGAGTGTACTTTTTGGCAGATGGTTTTACAGTCCCTAAAAAGAACCCCATTTTACGTCGTCTGTTACAAAGGTGAACATAGTGGAAAATGTTGGGTAGCAACCCTACGTTTAAGTATAAATTTGTCTGCCTACGAACTTACTAAAATCTTATTAGATTTTTTTTTCATATAAGGAACATATAATTAGGACGGACAAAGAGAAAGTCAGAATTCACGCCAGCAATTTAACCAAGCTTAGCACCACTTCTCTGAACATATCCCATGGAGCTTATCTTTGTATCAAGTGACGTAGAGTAAAATGGCTAGAAGCACATCAGTGTAAATTTTCAAACACACTATTGCCTTATATAAGGTTCTTGTACTCTGTGCTAAGGCATAGATCTAGGTAATTATCTGTATCTTCTGGTTTGAAGGAATTAGCTCAGCTTTTAGTTTTGACTTTACAGAGCCTTATTAATATGCATTTTTTTCAGATTGGTCATGATTGGGGAGTATATACAATGCTCTCCGACTTGCCGAAATACACAAACGAAGTACTAAAATTCAACATTTCATCTACTGGTATCCTCACATCTCTTCCGTTCATAGCTATGTGGGCCTCCGCATTCCTTTTTGGGTTCATCGCGGACTTTTGCATCAAGAAGAAGTGGCACACTGTTAGGACTGGGAGGATCATTCACACATCAATCGGTTAGTACCTTACATACATACATAAAGCTCATGCCTGTGTGTCACAGGTGGGGTAGGTAGAGACTATTACTACATTGCTCTATCTTGACACAACTCCCTGGCCTTGCATATATCCACAACTCTTTTCATACATCTCCTTTTATTATTGCCACTTCGGACCACAGCTTTTTTGAGAACATTACTGATCTGACCTTGCCTTACCTTTATTTTGAGTTCCTTTATTTGGTCACATCAAATAAAATAAAATCAAAATTTCTTAATTGAGTAGAACATAAATATCTATTTCATCGTCAAAGAGGAGAGGAAAGTAGGAAGGAAACACACAGTGACATGTTGGCCGCCCCAGGCCCTGCAACAGCCAGACCATGTCCAACGATACCAGACGGAGCCGGTCAGTGCCCGTCAATGCCAAGTAGAGCCGAGTCTCGCCCGCCATAATATATAGGTATATTATACTTTAAAAAACCCACCTAAAACTACAGCAAGAGTAAACCAGTCCACCAAGGCAGCACCCGTTCACGAGGATAACGTAGGGCCCAGCCCTTTTGTCAGCCCTTTGGTTTCTGCAACAACTCGCGATTATTGATTTGATTTGTTGATTTAGGTACTGAATTCAATTATTCATATCGTTATGCCAAAAGCGTCGGCGGCATCATGGTTAGAGGGTCCGACTCGTAAGCAAGAGGTACTTACTTAGTTCGATCAATAAGCCGCGATGTAACAATGACTTTTTCTGAGTTATATACATCAGTTGAACACTAACCAATGCTCTTTCGGCGAGAAAAAACATGAGACCTGCACCTTCAGGCGACTGTGTAACCATAATCCAAGGTTACAGGGGACTAGAGGTCAGGCCGCAGTCGCTCTACTGTAGTTACCTGACCTGCCAAATCCTTGAACATGGTTAGGGCACAACAGGGGTATTAACGCCCAGATGATAGTTATATAGTTGATGACGATATAAATAAAAATAATCATCTTGGCGTTAATGTCCCGGTTGTGCTCACGCGCACGAGGGCTCGAGGTCCGCTTTGACCATGATCCAGAATTTGGCAGATCAGCTAATTACAGTGGAGCGACTGCCATCTGACCTCCGTGACCCTGCTACCAGGGGAACCTGACCAGGATAGATCATGGTTACACATTCAGTCGCCTGAATATGCAGGGTTCATCACGATGTTTTCCCTCACCGTAAGAGCATCAGTTAGCATTTACAATTACTCAGGAAAGAGTCATTGGAACATGACCGTAGTAGGATTCGAAGTCGTATACCTTAACCACTTGACCGCCGACGCTCCGATAATAAAGATAAATTAATTATTTGATTGTATAAAACTCAACATTTCAGCTGCAACTGGTCCTGCAATCTGTATAATACTAGCATCGTACTCGGGCTGCAATCGTTCGGCAGCCATGGTATATTTCATCGTGTCTATGGGGTTGATGGGCGCCTTTTACTCCGGAATGAAGGTATTTTGAACACAATTTGTTGTTAATATATTTGCTACAATTGGAGCAACAGGACTACCCATAGCAACACCACAAATCTGTAGGCAGTATTGGCAATTGTATAAAAAATAATTGGTGTTGAGGCAGTGTTCAAGTAACTTGGCTATTTGTATCGAGAAATCATTGTCGTCCAGTTTCCCTTTTATGACGTCAATACACTGCTTTATGAACACTGCCACATCACGAATTATTATTTATACCATGGCCTATACTACCCACAGATTCAGGTGTTGCTATGTGTAATTTGTCCAAATCTCTCTTTCATCGTATGAGGTATAACTAGATATAGTTATACCTCAAAATAGAGATTGTTAGATATTTAGGTATCCAAGGATCTTTTAAGGACTGGCTCAAATACTGAACTAAGCCACTAAGATATTTTGAGCTATTTGGCATTGAATTGCAATTGTTAGTAACTCTCACTAAAATAAAACCAATTGATTGGCTATTGTTAATTTGTGAGTAACATGAAATATGAGTTTTAAACATTTTTTTTATAATTTACGGTAGACAAACAGGCAAGCGGGCCACAAAAATTCAAAATTTAAAATTCACAATTATTTATTCAACATAGGTATAAATATATACACTTATTGATGTCAACCTTAATAATGTAGAATCCATAAATCACCTTAATTTAATTACTAATGTATAAAAAATTATTGAACAAATATTTAAACAATCCCAAATTTCAGGAAATACGAATAGGTATGTAACATGAATAATTAAGGTGATAAATAGTTAATATTATCAATAATTCATTAAGATCCATTTCGAATTCGAATTCACTTCCATTATAATAAAATATAATTTACAATTTTTTAAGATAAAGCTATTATTACAATGTTATCAATAAAATATCTAATTGGGTAAAATATTGTCATTCGAATTCAAAATATTATATGCTAGTAAATTAGCAAAGGATATTTTTTCTTTCATTGAAATGTGTACATAACGTTTGTAATAGACCAGATGTCTAACAAATTTATTTGTATCAAAGAGCGATATCTTGTCACTACGACTCGTCAATTTATGCATAAATTATTATGATATGCAATACTATTATTTTGAAAGTATGTGAAAGACATGGAAGAGGGCAAAGTACAAACTATTACTTTACCTATATTTTCTATGCTGTTTACAATGTCATAGAGATTTATAATATCATGTTTGTTGTGATTGATACTATCACCCAAGGCTACAGTTAATGTATCAGTAGGAGAAAATTTGTATTTTGTAATTTGCTTTCCCAAAGTAGGTAATGTTATGCCCGGGCAACAAAATTGTTTAAATCACTTACAGCATATTTGGATAACATGTGCCCCATATTACGCCCCAACATATCTGAAAATATAATAACCTTATTTTTACGCAGACATGGCATACTAGAACGCGTATTCACCGCCGCCGGCGACACCGGCGTTGGTTATGCGGGCGCTGGTTGCGCGACCAGATTTGTCACATACGGCACTAACTGTACCATAGGCGACGCCACAGGCGTGAGCGAACACTCGCTCATCGATTTGAAATCTACCGAGATATCTTGTCTGGTGCAGTCACAGTTATTACAAACATACTGACGAGCACACAATGAGCGAATTTTTCTTCATTATATTATATCTTTTAACAAGTGACTCATTGATTCTGAATAATCATTAATTAATTTTTGGGGCCTTGTATATTGATATAAGGTATTCTCCAACTCTTCTTTTAAATCAGTTAGTTTTATTTGTAAAGTATTTATTTCTTGCTTGTAGTACCTACCCTGATTTTCACATAAAGTTTGAGTGCCACATTGAAGCTCGGTTTTTATTACAGATACTGCTTCACTTAATTTAAGATTCTTTCTTACAAGTTTTTTAAAGTTACCTTTATTATTGCACCTTTTACGCTTATATCTAAACCCTTTTACGCTATTATTATTGGTATTTGTTTCCTTAATACTAAAGTCGCTTATTACTAGTTCCTTATACAGTGATTGTGTAGTTTCAGACTGATGTTGTATTTTTTCTGTTTCGTGCTGGTCGATCTTACGGTGTGCAGTATCCAACTCATGCTCGAGGGATGCGATGCTGTCCAGCGTGGCCATGCGGTGGTCGCTGACTTATATTTTGTTGGATACTGCTTGCCAATATACCTTTCAATACACTGTGCAATTTATTTATATCTTTTATTCAACAAAATATGTGGTGGTAGTGGTTATGGTACAGCAAACTTCATTACTATTAAAAACAAGTAATACGTACTGCATATTCTGTGTTTTTTATTGAGTGTTATGGAAAATCTTCCATCGGGTGATCAGTCGACTCCGAAGAAGGCAATGTCTTCGGCTGAGCAACCGGCACAATTTCAAGTAATGAACAAGCTGAAAGGTAGTAGCAACTTTAACAATTGGATGTTCGCGATTCAGTGCTACCTAACTTACCTCGACCTGTGGCATATCACCACAAACCCGCCCAATCTCAATGATCCTGCTCAAAAAAGAGGTGATGAGAGGGCACGAGCAAAAATATGTCTTCTTTGTGACGAGTCTGTGTACCCAGTCATACGACCGGCCACATCAGCTTCTGATGTACTAAATAGGCTGCTAAAAGCATATGCGGACAGCGGCTTATCCAGGAGGTTAACGCTTATGCAAAGGTTACTTGGTAATAAGTACATTGGTAGTATCCAAAACTACACAAACGCGGCAACAAGCATCCAATAAGAGCTTCAAGCGATCGGCAACGCAGTCGAAGACAGTTTCTAGCAGGTCTACCAGAAGAATTTCGACCGCTAGTAATGGCTTTGGAACACACCAACACAAAACTCACATCAGAAAATGTGATAGCAGCCCTGTTTAAAGAAGACTCCAGGAAACCTTTACCGGCCAGATTTAAAGAACCTAGTACTGCGGCACTGCAATCTAATGAGCGGCAAAAGAAGAAACCCTTCTGTAAAGTTTGCAAAAAATCCGGGCATGTCGTATCACAATGTCGAAAGATTATGATGAAGAAAGACAAGACTTCAGTTTCGGCAAACAATTCAAATTATACGTCCGAATTTACACTTTCATCTTGTTTCTCTAACATCCCTTTTTCAGGTTCACAAGACTGGATCTTAGATTCTGGTGCTACCACGCATATGAGTAATAATAGAGATTGGTTCGAGACTTTGTCCACCCATATCACTCCTATTATTGTTGCTAATAAGGAGCAACTTTTGAGTCAAGGCAGAGGTACTGTAAATATTAATATTTCTGACTATGTAAATATAATCTCTAATGTTTTATACGCTCCCAACCTTGCTACAAACTTATTATCTATAAGTAAATTAGTAGATAGGGGTTACGATGTTTTGTTTACATCGCAAGGCGCCAGCATATCTTTGCGTGGCAGTTGTCGAGTGACAGGTAATGTGTAAAGAGTCTTGAAGCTCTTTGTACTACCACCAAAAAGTCTGCTATGTTGTGGCATAGACGTCTTGGTCATCACAATGCAAGGAGTATGAATATTTTTAAAAATATACACATTGGCGTGAATTTCAGCGGGAATTGTAAAGAAACTTGTGTGCCATGCCTACAAGGGAAACTTTCGAAGAAAAAGTTTGCAAAATCGCAAAGTAAATCGAGTAAAGTCCTAGAATTAGTCCACTCGGACTTATGTGGATCCATGACTACGCATTCTTGGGGCGGAGCATTACATCTCCTCACATTTACCGACGACTACAGTCGTAAAACTTACGGTTATCTTTTGAAATCAAAAGCCTAAGTTTTCTCTAAGTTTGTGGAGTTTAAATATTTGGTCGAAAACCAAACTGGCCAAAAAATTAAGGTTCTACGTTCCAATAATGGCCGCAAGTATGTAAATACGGATCTGACTAACTTCTTCAAGGAGAATGGCATCATCTACCAGACCACCGTACCATACACACCGCAGCAAAATGGAGTTAGTGAACGTGCGAATAGGACTATAATTGAAAAAGCCAGATGCATGCTCAAATACTCGAATTTACCACTAGCGTATTGGGGAGAAGCGGTAAACACACTAATTTACATCAAGAACCGTGTTCCCACACAAGCCCTAAATAACATAATTCCAAAAGAATTATGGACCAGGAAAAGAGTTGATCTCTCTAACCTACGAGCCTTCGAATGTGAAGCTCATGTCCTTATCCCGAAAGAAAAACCGAAGAAACTGGATTCCAAAACACAAAGTTATATCTTCGTTGGCTATACAACTGAGAGCAAAGGCTACCGCCTTATCAATTCAGATAACCCTCCAGCAATCATAATCGCAAGAGATGTTGTCTTCATAGAAGACAAAATACATGCCAACATTAAATCTGAAGAGCCTAATTTAAAATCTTCAAACACAGATCCTCTACAGTCAACAGAAGTCTTCAACTCTGTATCAACTGAAGACGAACCTGTTCCATATCCTCCACGTCAGCAGCATCCAGACATTCAGCCCGAGATGATACCACCATCAGAGGAACTGCCTATAGTGGATGAACCCTCAACTTCTTCCAGTACTCCTCCGAATGAAGTCATAGCTGGAGAACCACTAGAGCACAGATATCCTCAGTGAGACAGACGTCAACCTGGTACCATTAGAGATTGTCTCGGTATGCGTCTCATACGGATTGAAGGCCGGACTACTCTCGATCAAACCAAGTACATCGAGAAACTTATTACAAAGTTTGGGATAAATGATGCAATAAATATGTCAATCCCATTAGAACCTGGCCTGAAATTCACTCTTCCCTCAAAGGAAGCAGAAACTGAAGCCCCTTATCAGGAACTTATCAGCACACTAATGTACATTGCCATATGTACAAGACATATCTCACACACGGTCTCGTATCTCTCTCAATTTAATGCACATTACGGGGGGGTGTACTGGAGGGCCGCTATGAGAGTCTTACGGTACCTGAAGGCTACCAAAGACCTAAAGCTTCAGTACAGTTCTAAAGGTCAGTCATACCCAGTCGGCTATGTTGATGCCGATTACGGAAACAACATAATTGACCGACGCTCAAACACTGGGTTTACCTTTATTATGTGTGGTGCTCCAATCTCATGGGAAGCATGCAAGCAGCGTACAGTCGCGCTTTCAACCACAGAGGCTTGCAAAGAGACGATTTACCTGAAAACTCTCATATATGAAGTCTTCGCCATCTCGCATCCCATTACCATACATACCGACAATCAAAACTAAATTCATTAAAACTGGCACATAATAACACATATCACGCATGCACGAAACATATAGACATTAAACACCATTTCATTCGAGACTCGCTTACACAACACTGCATTCAACTTCAGTACATACCCATAGACATAGACATAGACATATACATTATTTACCCACAACAGACATGATAGCAGATATTCTAACCAAGCCTTTGCCGAGACTGAAGCACTGTAAAAGTGAACAGTTGTTAGGCTTAGTTTAGACTGATAGGTTTAGGTTTATGCATTATCATTGTTCTAGTCTGTAAGTGTATAGTAGTCGTGTAAAGTTAGTGATAGGTAGGTGTATATACAGGGTATCTTATTTTTTATGTCAGTGGTAAGTGTACTGTTAACTTTGATATGTCTTTATACCTTATTTATATTTGTATATAGGGTGTTCTTATTGCGGGGGGGTGTTAAAACTCGTTAGGACCTGGCTGTTTAGGTTTACAATAAGAACACTATGTATATTTGTATTTTATGTGTGTCAATACTTTTGTTTGATACTGCTTGCCAATATACCTTTCAAGACACTGTATTCTTATTGTGAACCTAAACAGCCAGGTTCTAAAGAGTTTTAGCACGCTGCACTCCTGGAAGGATTCCAGCATAGCTTGCAAATCATCACGCTGCCCTCGCATGTCCTCGAGCTGAATATCCAGCTCAGTGACTTGCTCTTTTTACTCTTGATTTCTTCCATTTACAACCAATATTTCAGCTTAACTATCCTCTCTCTCCTGTAGTAATTGTTGAATTTTGTCCCTTGCAAACTTCAGGTCTGTAAGTGTTTGCTTTAACTGGTCTTCCATCTTTAACGTGTACATTCGTCGTGTAGTCATTGTTGATCAGTATTGTATATATAATTGTAAATGTTTGATAGTAGGTACATAAAAGATAAAAAAAAACCATACCTATTCAGAATAAAATAATGTCAAAGAAAATAAATTATAATTATAAAATGAAATGTCATTAGCAAGAATCGAACTCTCGGCCTCGATTGCTGTCTTAACCGCTTGTGTCTCTGTTCTCCGCCGAGCTACTGGGGACGCGGCTGTTGTCGTGAAATATCGAGTAATATTCTCCGTATTGACAGCTGACAATACTACGTGTTTTATTGGGAGATGAGTTTGAGGATATGGTACAGTCACTTCATTCACTCTCATATTGTTGTACGTTTATGAATGAAAATATGTCTTTATTAGTTTTCGTTTTGTATTACAGTAAATTTTTTTGTTATTTACGATTATTTCACTGTTCCAGCACTACAAATTAGTGTAACAGTCTTTACGAATTCGACGGGCCGTAGTCAGCACACTATCACTTTGATCACTGATTTCACATTTAAATATTTAATTTTAATGCACAATAACATTTGTGCTACTTTATTACAGTACTATTTACTGAATATTATTATGCTTATGTTCGTTTTCGTGGGAGAGGCCCCTTAGTCCTGCAGTGGACTGTTACGTGCTGTGATGATGAAGTGGCAAGAATAAAAGGAGATGTATGAAAAGAGTTGTGGATATATCCCTAGTCGAGTCTAGGGAGTTGTGTCAGGACAGAGCAAAGTGGCAGTCCATAGTCTCTTATCGGACTATTTTAAATAAACTTTTAACACCGTCTTAATGTTTACGTCAGGGTGACGCCCTCGTTCATCAAACCACCTGACGGAAACAGGAGGACACAAATGATAAACATAAAATGTGGTCCAAGCGCACGATGTAGCTGTTAAAGCTAGTATTCTATATCTATACGTGCAAGGAGTCGAATGAGCTCCTTCCCGAAGTATGTTCTTTGCACTATAACTTGGGATTCTTCGAAAGGCATACACTCTCAACGTACATACACAGGTACCGCCGGTATCGCATTCGCTCCCCTTAGGTTGCAGATGACCTGGACGACGATTACAGCTTCCCATCTGGTGAACAGTCCGTCCTAGACTCACAAGGCAAAAAAAAATACGTGTGGCACTCGGGGACTGCCGCGGTAAAGCTATTGCATAGCATTTTTTTTCAACTTATGCAATTATAATTATTTATTTATTTTATTTATGCACTATTTTTTTTTCTGCTGCTTACGTATTCGTCCGATTTCGGAGCAGCTCGTCTCGATCCGTGCGAGCTTCGTACAGTCGTACCATATACATTCACGTTAAGGTTCAACTAGTCGCGGGCTCGAACTCACTCGTGGACGCGGCCAAAAAGCACGCTGTCTCACCTAGCATTTTGTCTAAAAGAGATAGAATCAGTTACGAGCAGTTAGCAGCTAGTCTACACGCATACGTCTAGTCGCACGCACACAAACACCGTGCCGTCGTTTCAGTCTGCCGAACTGAAACGACGTTAGACGCTGCACGGCTTTCAACGCCGCACCGCTGTGCCGGTCGGAGTGGGGGGTGTTAGGTTTATTTTCGTTACGGAATTTCATGATTCGGTCGCCGCTCTCAAGGACCGCGATAAAAGCCATGCAATAGCTTAAAATTTAAATAAAACATTTCTACAGAGTCCTAAGTATGATTCGAACCTAGACAATATTTACCTGGGCTTTATTTTATTTAGATGGGCTGTCAGGTCGCTTAGTGGCTAAACATTTTTTTTTCCGCAGGTCAACCAACTTGATATATCTCCGAACTATACTGGGTCGGTTGCGGCGCTACTGAATACGGTATCAACGCTCACCGGTATCATTTCCCCGTACCTCACCGGGCTCATGACTCCAGACGTAAGTTTCAAGCCATAGAGAAAAAAATTTTATACAGAAGCAGAGAGTACATTTCGAGTTTAAATACGAGACAAAATGTCACACATCTCTATAGCACACACACTAATGTAAATGCAGGGACGGAACAAGGCAGCTCATCTGCAGATAAGTTCTGCTCGTAACGAACACAAACAAATCTGACTTGTATTTCGCTTCAGACGACTACGCAGTTTTTTTAAACTTGTCCTTATAATTTAATATTGTCATTATAATAAAAGGTAAGGTGTCTAGTGAATCAAACCCACGCCCTGATACCTACCACCGTCTTTTCGATCTCTAGATCCTACATATCGTGAATCGGCAGTGATTGCTTTTGCGAAAAGGAGGGTTATGATTTTGACCGGTATTCATGTTTATTTGTTGCCTCATAACTTCTAAACTAAGAAATTACAGATATTTCGACACAGTTGTGCGCGCGGCCCTATGTGTGGGTAAACCGTCGTCTCGCTCGTCTCGCTCGTCGCTCGCAAACGTCTTGCTCGGACGACGACTGCCGCGTCACTGCCACATAAATGAAAGCTGTATATTTACAAGCGCACGCACACATAGCGCCACGCGCACAACGGAGTTGAACTATCTATACCTACTTAATTATCGTTAGAGGCGTCTTCATAGTCCACAGATAGGCCAATGTGACTTTACAATAAATTGAATATGATGTCCTCTAGAGGACATACTCAACAATAAAAGAATAATCATGAAAAGTATAGGTACATTAATATATTAATCAGGCAGTATATTCTTTATGTTCAATAAAAATTCATATAATGATGGTGCACCAAGACAGAAGGGACTTGCATCTAATTATTATCTTGTTCTTCAAAATGTTTACAACGCAGCACTTCCAATTTGGAACCCAGACATCATGTCTGGTCTTTAGGAAACCAAGAACAACAAATAAGTAATAAGTTGTTTTATAAAATGTCTGAACATTTAAAATGTCATTTAGGTATATTTTGTGTATGAAACCCTAATACATATAAAATTGTGAACCGCTATTTAAAGATTTGAGTATTAAAATTCTAAACAATAAATACTAAGTCCGACCCTGTTAGCATCAAAATATTTTCGTACCTATTTAGACACCGAAATATTGCTCAATTTGGCAATAATTTTAAATCTATCTTTAATGGCATATTGTTTTAGAGTAAAGCATTTCAATTATTGCAAATTCACACTATTACGATGCTTATTTTTATCACAATTTCTAAAATTGATTCCCGATCGCCGCGACCACGAATGAAATTACTTACCGATCAAAAGATAATCCATTTCAATGTGCACTAAATTACAACATCTTTTAAATGGTTTGATTTAAATTTTATAAGGAAATTATAAAATTTACACCGATTTTTCAAAACAAACGTCAGGTCGTTAGGCACTCGAGCAATATGTCGAATCTTCAAAACATTGCGCGCGTCATTTTCCGTGAACTTATTCCAATAGATGAAAAAACGGGATAGCAAGATTCATCATCATTGTAGAGCGAGCGAACAAGGAATATTTGTGATTTGTGTTTAGTCTGTTACGTCTGTGCATTTTGTCTCTTATTTCAACTCTGATTGTACTCACAGCTTCTGTATATAAAATGTTACCTCTATGGGTTTCAAGCACGATGCTATTTTGTTTTAAAATATTACTGATATAAATACATACGTACACACTCACGCCCGTATCCCATAGAGTTAGGCAGAAACTATCAGGAACTTGATTGCGATTGGAACAGGGACATACTCAAAATTTGAGAATAACAATTTGGGAAATTGTCCATATGAACCAAAAGGTGCACTACCTAAACGTCGAAATAATAATATAAATATAAATTCACCGTTGTTCAGTCCACATATATTACTGAAACGTCGGAATATAACAATCAATATAAAGTTATTGTTTTGTCCACCTAATACATTGCCAAACATCGGGAAATACTATACCTAAATATAAATTAGCTGCATTTTTAGTCCACATATTTAAGTTGTTTATATGGAGCACACTACCACTAAATTAAAGTGCCGGTATAGATTTCATCGCGATACCGATCCATTACTGGAAATGAATTTTGTAGCGAGGAAATACCCGTCATGTCCAAACAGACGATAGCGTGAGTGATGGTCGCCACTCCTTAATACTGGCGATATGGTGAAAAACTGAAGTAATTGATTTTTCTAAACAGAAATAGTTTGGTTTAAATATATTGACATTTCGGGGGCGCGCTACTAAGACTTAGTTTTCGAGAGAGCAGAATTTCCTTGGGATTAATGTCCCAGTTGTGCTTTCGCCCGCAAGGGCTCAGGGTCCGCCTCGACCATGATCCAGGATTTAGCATATCAAATATTACAGTGGAGCAACTGCCATCTGACACCCGTGACCCTGTTAACAGAGGAATCTGACCAGATTTGATCACGGTTACAGTCTACTAAAAAACTAGAATTTGTCAAGAAACACCCTAGGTAAGGATGGGTAGGTTTACTGGCTGTAGTGTTGTGTTGAGGGAAAAAACAAAACTTCATAATGAAAGATCCAATTAATTATGCACAATTTAAATTTAACAAAGAGGATATGTAACTTTTAATTTATGCAATAAATGAACAATGAACAATAATATTCGAACCATCAACAATCCGATAATTGTTTTCCACGACATTTAATCATAATATATTCTGTATTTATTGTTTTCTAATCTCTTGCAGTCAACACTAAGCCAATGGCGGATGGTGTTTTGGGTAACCTTCGCCCTGCTGGTTGGAACCAACGTGGTGTACTGCATCTGGGCTGAAGGTGAGCAGCAGTGGTGGGACGACGTTAGGAAGTTTGGATACCCACCTGGTTGGAAACATGGCCCTTTGCTGGACGAACACAAGGGCAAGGAGCTGAAAGGGGTGACGAGCAAAGTGTGAAAGGTGTTGGTGTAAATAAAGTGATAATCCTATTGTTTGAATGTTTTTGTGTCTTTGTTTCTCTGATTACCAGAAGGCTGGCCTCTTTGGGATAGCGAATTAGCCTCGCCATCTAGCGAGGCAATGCGGCCAGCCTTCTGGGTATCTGTCCTAATACCGCGGACCTGGGACAAATTTTATATCTGTACATTTGTTCATTGTTTTACTTAGTATTATTTAGTTAGTTGTAAATTTATAATAAGTATTATGTTAGGTCAGTATTAATTTATATAATTGTATTATTATTATTTAATATGTATCTGTATTGTTACCTAAATTGATTAAAATGTTGAAGTGTTTTATTTTCTATTTTTTGCCGGGTTTCTAACGTAGACATCAAAGGCATGCACCGGCCTATATCATAAGCTTAAAATTGATTACAAATTGTTTATTCTGGTTCAACAATTGCTAGTGGCCATCACTCAGGGTAAGATGGCCAATGTTTGTGATTTGGTTTTATTGCTCAATTAAGTTTTTAGGTATAGCTTATGGTTATTCCAGATGCATATCCAGTACCTATGTTCGAATATTTAGCAATCGCGGTGCATGAAATTAACAAGATCTGTCGCAAGCAATTGAAGGTGTTCGTTTCAGAAATGTCTTGGTTCGACAGGTTAGCTTAGAGTAGGGCACGCCGTGAAAAACCTTAGAGACGTGAAAAACTTAAAATTTATCAAATGGCCCCGTGGATCCTTATTCCGTTTTTTGACACAGGTTTCGGACTGACCTAGAATCATAAAATTTGCTAAAAAGCAATGCAAAACAATCAAGCACAAGTAAGGAAAGTCCGAAAACCGTTTTGTAGTTACATCATAAAAAATTGCCAACCAAGTGTAGCCGGATTAACAAATATTTCATGCTTGTATAGGAAATAGGTGTTCTTTTAAGCATATTGACAGGAAACTACGGAACCCTACACTGCACATGGCCCGACACGTCTTATCCTATTTTTTCTTCTCTACTTCCTTTGATCTTTGGCCGTCGTATGCCAACAAATTACCCAATGAAGCTTTTGTCGAACATATAATGTTACACTTTACATTTTTAAACCTAACCAACCATGTGGGATATTGTACATCTCTCAGTAGACGACCTAGTTGGCAAGCGCTGACATCAAGATAATGTCTCTAGTGCTCCTGTTTCGAATAATTAGTATTTATACGTTGAAGACAACGAGAGAGCTTTGTTTCCACATATCGAAGTACATACATTGTTGGCTTCGACATTACTATCTCGAAAAGTGGAAAATTATAGGTAATTTAAAGGTTACCTATATTTTACCCGTTGAGTACCTAAATACTGATTAAGTACTGGTACTGGTGTGAACTTTGAGGTACCTTGGTGTACCTTACGGGACCTTCCCTAAAGTTCCCTTATCCCTAAAGCGGCTCTACCACCCGTGTACAGATACCCTGTTTCTGTATTTGTAAATCTTACCATAGGATATAGTACTAATCTATACCAATATTACAAAGAGAAGAGGTAAGTTAGGAAACAATATCATACATCTGATTTGAAATTCTCTCTTGCACATGTTAGGAGTTCATAAAGTATCGCGCTTATTTAAATTTATAATATAAATAAATAACAGTTTGAAATTGTATATTATTTACTGTATTAAGAATGACTC
This sequence comes from Blastobasis adustella, assembly GCA_907269095.1. Lineage (NCBI taxonomy): Eukaryota > Metazoa > Arthropoda > Insecta > Lepidoptera > Blastobasidae > Blastobasis > Blastobasis adustella. Next base: position 2,039,172 of record OU026120.1, read on the forward strand.
GTCAAAACAACAAAATTATAATAATGAAAATTTGGAACAAACTATATTTGCCAACGAAATATAATAAATAAGGAACCCTAAAAAACTACGACTATGTTATAAAAATATGTCAAATCAATCGTATCCAAATTAAATTACAGGACTATAATAGGTGTTTATGTCAGTAGGTTCCTACAAAATAGGGGGAGGCGGGTGGGGGGTGTTGTGACATCAATGAGGGTTTTTGCGATTAGAAAATCCACGAGATGGCTCTACTGCGCGGCGTGAGGTCTGCTGTAAAAATGAAGGCCTGTCATTGGCTTAAATAAATTCGTCATTTCACGACAGCTGTTTCTGTCCAATAGCAAGACAGTATTTTGACAACAGATCTGACGCCTCACTAGCGCCACCTGAACTTGTGAAAACCCTCATTGCTCACTGCGAATTTTCAACCGGGCGCGCAAGCGATTTGACAATAACAGTTGGTATTGTTATAGTTTCAATTGTTTCCATTAAAACAAATTCGTCACGCAGACTCGCAGCAGATTGTTCTATTCCCATTTGATTCCATTTCTAAATGATCTCAGATCGACCCGTACCTAGGAAACAATACCATCTGCCACTAAACCGCGTCAGGGGTTGATTTCATTCCTACACAAGCCGCCCCATTCCGCAGATCCCTACTGAAATACGCACTACATCTTAAGTTAAATCAATAGTGATTATGTAATTCTAAATAATAAAATTAAAAATAATTATTATTTATATCAAGGTCGTCCCTCTTCCTCATCTCCGTTTGAACTCGACGGTTCGTTGATGCACTTTCTCGCCAGACGTAATTCCATTCCGGTCTTTGCTATTTCTGTCTCTAACATAAGCTTCCTCGCCTTCACTCTCTCCAACTGAAAGAGAATAAATATGCTACATCATATCAGCCGAAAAACGGCCATTTCTGGGAAAAGGCCTCCCCCAGAAAACTCCACAAAGGCCGGTCCTATGACTAACGCTTCCAGTTGGTACCTGCGATCTTTACCAGGTCTTTGGTCCACCTTGTGGGAGGCCTACCAACGCTGCGTCTTTCGGTACGTGGTCGACACTGGAGAACTTTACTGCCCCATCGACCATCTGTTCTTCGAGCTATGTGCCCTGCTCACTGCCACTTGAGCCTCGCAATTCTTAGGCCTATGTCGATGACCTTTTTTCACTTGCGGATCACCTCATTTCTGATTATATCGCGCAGCAAGACTCCGAGCATAGCCCGAATATGCTTGCAACAACAAAATCATCATCTGAGCGATCACTCCCGGCTTCTGCCAAGGTCGCTCGAACTTTGGCATAATTTCATCGTAAGCAGTTGACTCTGGCATTTAACTTGGCGATATCAAACCATCGCTTCTAGGGTCTCCCGCGGGGCCTCTTTCCTGATATCGGCAAGTTTAGCCTCAAAAATATCACTTCTTTGCCGCCTAATACCATTATGTTGATGTTGAAGTTGATCAATGGGATCCAGAGACTGGATGTACACTGTGACAATACACTATTATTATTTAATTATTTAGATGATAAGACAATCCAATTCCATTGCCATCCTTATTACCAGCTCCCTTGACTCTTGGAAATCGCGCTGCAGGTCTTTCCTCGTCAGTAGTCCAGCCTTCCTTCCCTCAGCTTCGAGCCGCCATCGGAGTCTATTTCGGCGAGTCTGTAAAGATTGATGTCATCATCCAAGTGGTCAATCTCACCTTCTGTACTAGACCTATACTTGTAAAGATGCCATGACTGAAATTTTTATACAGGGCTTGGTGAAAGATTATGTGGTGACTAGGATTAAAAGTGGCATACTAAGATGAATTGGACATGGGGAGAGGATGGATGAAAGATGGATCTATTGTGCGAATATTTAATGGAAGAATAGAAAATATAAGGAGAGGGAGCGTCTGCGGAGGACATATACTAATCTCAAATAAACTAAACTACCTCCCGAGTAGGATACTCTCAACCGACGTATAAAATAAGAATTTGGCACTATTTTTCACTCTGCCGAACATCACACGTGATGAAAATATCTACTTAGAAGAAACGTGATGGTTAACCCCTTGAACGTCCCACTCTTCCTACTATGTCTCTGTCAGGCTGTGCTGCCGCCATGTGCTGCCGCCAACCCTCCGCGCCCTATACCCATAACTCGAATTTAGTTATAATAAAAATTCGAATTTAGGAATATACGCTATTATGTAGATTTTTCTGCAAGTTATTTCATAGACAATCATTCTATCATTCAACTAAAATTTATCCGCCTGATAATAACCTGAGGATTGAGCGATCGGCCCTTAATTAAAAAGTACAGTGGATAATCGCTACATTGAGCATCGCCGCTAATTTTGACACATTTGTATCACATTTGTCGGCAGATGTTTGTATCAGATGTCGTCGCTGCAGTCGCTGTAGCCGAAAACGGCTAGGAAGGCTATTATTATCACATTTGTGTCTCGAACGGTAGATGGCGTTTTTTGTTCCATCAAAAGAATCACAGGACGTTAAATTGGGGGCATTTATCAATGAATTTCACATTACCAACCTTCATTTGCCCTAGATCTTCTCGGGATCTCTGATATTCAGTTTCAGCGTCGCCAAAGTCACATTCAGTGAAATCTATGACTTCGTCGGTGTGGTGCATTTTTTCTCTAATGTGCGCCAGTATTTGATTATGCTCAGTACATTTTGCCCGATTTCTACATAGCTCATCCTCACGTTCTGTGGAAACAAAGATTTTAATGACGTTTTACTCAGCATATGCAAGTGCGATTCTATGAGAAACATCCTTAATCGCACCAATTAAGTGTAGGATGCCTGAAAAACAATATTTCAATAGGAAGTGCGTTGCTATGGCAACCTCACCACGATCTTCACATTTCATTGTTGCGCTCATGGATGTTGTCCTATAGAACTGACCGGCTGAAGCGGTAAAAACTAAGTGACATGTTAAAATAAATTGTTTCCTATAATATATATCGTTAGGTTTTCTTTGTTCAAAAGTCCATTAATCAAAGCAACAATTTAAAAGAACGCTCAGAAATTAAGCAAGCCGGGAAGCTCGGTGGCTTCGTGGGTCAAGACAACACTGAATAGGTTTATCAGAATTACTAAAAAATTACCTTCAATTTTGGATACATAATTCCTATTGTCAATGCTGAGCTGCTCATAATGGGCCACATACAGACCGGGCCCGAGCTTCTCCAATTTCCTCACCAGGGATTCCAGTTCGCTGACAGCATTCCTTGCTCTAATGAACCTAAGTAGGAGAGCTGACGCCATTTCTTGCTTATGCCTTTGAAGGGTGAGGAGTCTCTGCACAGTCTGGAAGAAACATTTTTGGCAAAGGTGTAATTGGTGTAAGTCGCGTGAAATGAAAGAAACATTTTGGGTATTTGCAGAAAAGGTGAAACTCATTTAGCAAGGGATGTTTGGGTAGTGGTGTCCACGCGAAGATTCGAAAGAACGTTTCTCGCTCGTACGATTCGGATGTGGAATGAGCTCCCAGCCACAGTATTTCCTTTGGACTATGACATGGGATCGTTCAAGAGGTGTATTAGAGGTCTCCTTAGAGGTGGGCAACGCATTGGTAGCACCCCTGGTGTTACTGATATCCATAGGCGGCGGTGACTACTTTCCAGGTGGCCCGCATGTCTGTTTGTCTGCCGCCTTACATAAAAAAAATTTGCTAAAGCATGTCGTACTTTATCAGAAATCGGTTTTCCTTTTTTGGAGTATATCAACCCCGTCGCCGTAGTCTTCTCGTGTTCCTGGAGATTGTCAAATCTTACTTCAGTTTTCTCCAAATGTTCATTATAAGTCGCCTCCACTATTGACAGTTTTGAATTTATCTGGAAAAAAGCGAGACTGATAAAAACGTAATGTATTAGTTATCAGAATTATTAGTAGTCAGAATCATATCGTACATCAGCGATTTCTCTTTCTTCTTTCTCCTTAAGCTCTTCGTATGCAAGTAATTTAGTTTGATATTTCTCTTCCAAATCATGCGAGTTCTCGAATGGCTTTAGCACATGCTCTAGTTTTCGTTTCCTGCAAGAGAAATTCTGTGATCAACGTAGAGTTCTTGCACTAAGCAGATCGTAATGATATAGAGGTAGCATAGCTGTATAGTGGCCAGTACTATGAAAGATTATATAATATAAAATATAGAAGATTTTAAGATTTTCTTTTTAAGTGCGGATATAACCATCTGATTTCCGGCTTATGAGGTTGGCTTGGACCCAGAGTGTTGTATACATTATAAGTTTAAATTACCGCTATATGTACAATCATGTACCAATGAGGGTGAGCTCAAATAAATTCAGTGTTTAACTAGCGGCTTGTCGTGTTTTACTTCACAAAGAATGCTGATAAAGAGTTTTTTCGCCACGTCGAGTCTGTGCGTACTGTTTTCAGAAGCAACTACATAGTTACAAATTCAGAAACGAACCAAAATTAGGTAGATTTAATTTGTTTAATCAGCATGAGCCACAGACAAGCATGTAGGTATATGTATATCAGGATGAATACAGTCTCAATCAAAACAAGTCTCACATACAATCACCAAAACAAGTATCCATAAAAGGTAATAAGTCACATACTTGTAGTAATCTGCCAATCGCCGATGTAGTATGTTGTTCTTGATTTGCAACTGCACCTTTTCATACAACAACTCCTTATGGGCAGCCAGATATTTCTCTCTGTCGACGGTCGCAGTTGCCGTCGCTACACCTTTTCCAATCTGGTCGTCTACCAGGTCATCTCTAACGCTTTCTGTTTGAACAACACAGTAATTAACAATAGGTATACAGCAATTACATGAATCAACGAATCATAATATTTGAAACTCTCACGCACATTTGTGAGTGTAACGTAATATTTACAACTTTATATCGTCACAGGTGTCGGTGGCCTAGTGGTGAAGGTATCCGACTCGTAAGCGAGAGGTATCGGGTTGGAATGTATCAATGACTCTTTTCTGAGGTGAGGGCAAATATCGTGATGAAACCTGCACATTCAGGCGACTGAATATGTAACCATGATCCAATGTGGTCTGGATCCCCTGGTAGCAGGGTCACGGAGGTCAGATGGCAGTCGCTCCACTGTAATTATCTGAACTGACAAATCATGGATCATGGTCAAGACAGACCCCAGGCTCTCTTGCGCGAGAGCACAACCGGGACATTAACGCTAAGATTATTGTCATGTCATATGGCCCTAGGCACTAATCCAATGGATTAGTCAATGTCCACTTTGGCTAGTGAGCATGATTCGCTTTGGTCGTGTGGTGACCGGCAGAGTAGAATAGCACCAACCCCTTACACTCGTGGATGTCGTACAAGGCGACTAATGTTGTCGAGGCATAAGATCTAAAGTCTCCGTAAGTTGGAAAATGGACAGCAGCGTTTTCTATTGTTATATTTACAACATTGCGATCTCAAACAAGCCTGCCAAGCGTGAAGATTAAAGCAATAACCACCCCTTTTCGTAGGCCCTAAGTCCTCCAGTGGACTGTTATGGGTTGTTATGTTAATGATGGTTCGCTTAGTAGAACCACAATACCTATAGCACTTGATTAATACAATTAGGTATCACTGAAATAAAACATCAGATAAGAATAGGCATTCACTCGATTACCATTAGTATTTTTGGCACAGAACAACGGGCAATGAGCTTTAACCGTGATAACGATACACAAATTTAATTTCAGCGGAGCTTTTAGCACAGCTTATGATTCTGTTAATGGATTAGGTTGAGCTTCCGAGACTGTTTAAAAAACAGTTTCAGTGTCCTCAACGGAATACCTTTGTTAACCTTTTTCTTCCTTTTACCTTGAGCAAACAGACCACCTTCCGGTAAGCGGTAACTGGTCAGTGTCACCTATGACATTTACGACTCATGCATTTAGGTTGCAGACAACAAAAATGCTGAACCGCAGGTGCGTTGTCACTGTGGTAACTAAGATGAAATGCCTCTTGCCTGTAATTGCTCTGGCTAGCTTATCCTTGTAACTGGAACACAATAATGCAAGCATTGTTGCTTGGTGGCAGGACTAAATAAGCCGGTGGTACTCATACAGGCTGACTCCTCAGGCTGGACAGAGTCCTACCACCTGATGTACCTGGGGGCTTACCATGAGCTATTATAGCAGGACCTAAACAGAACCGCCATGTTTAGAACGACACAGCGCTATACGTGTCACGTAAGCTTGCCTCTTTCTAAGCAGGGCAGTTCTGTTTAGGTCCTGCTTTAAGAGCTCATGGTAAGTATGTGGTGATGGATTGTTATGGGCTGTTGGTGTGCCGTGATTTACCATCAATGGAACTGCCGGCGTCGCTCCCGGAGACACTTCGTCTTGGTTTCTCCTTTGATTTTCTCACAACGGATCCAGATTTGCTGGCTTGACTCGATGGCAAGTTGGGCGATGATTCTGGCTATAATATACATTAGGTCACTTACTTAAATGAAGACATTTTATAAACAACCGATATTTGGTAGATATTCCATAAATTACTAACTCAATAGTATCTGCATACCCCTATGGGATACGGGCGTGAGTGTGTATGTATTGATGTATGTGTGTATGTAGTAAAGACAGCATCATGTGACAAAAAGTATAATGAGAAGGACTGGATCCACTATCCTGTTTCGTCACCTATCCAACTTCGTATACTTTCCCGCTTTTGTCACTTGTGTATATCCTACCTACAGCATATTAAAAAGAATTTTACTTTACTAAATCATCATCATCATTATCATCATCATCACAGCCCGTAACAGTCCACTGCAGGACTTAGGGCCTCTCCCGCGAAAGAGGAGGTCATTGCCATAATCTCCACGCTTGGCAGGCGGGTTGGAGATCGCAGTGTTTAAATATAACTATGGAAAATGCTGCTGCCCATTTTCAAAATTACGGAGACTTTTGATCTTTTGCCTCGAAAATATTAGTCGCCTTGTACGACACCCATGAGTGTAAGGGGTTGGTGCTATTCTACTCTGCCGGACACCACACGGCACTTTACTAAATAATTGATTAAATTCACTTCAATGTTCCCTTAACTTCATAGAGCTATTATGAGTTGTTTAGGAAATATCATCGTTTACGTAAGTAACCTAGTTATTTTTTATCATCAGTGAAGTTACCTATATTCGATAATTGGATTGGATAATCATCGCTGATATCGATACTAATCGCTTCCGGGGCTTTATCACTCGTTATATAGCGTCCGTTATGGCTAACGAGTCAGACTCCTAAGCGAGTGGGACCAAGTTCTATCCCCAGCACTGCCATGTACCAATTAGAGTTATGTACAATTCGATAGTTGAACAATAATAAGTTTTTAGGGCAAGGGAAAACATCGTGAGGAAACCATGATCCAATTTGTTCAAGTTACTCTGTTAACAGGGTCACAGAGGTCCCACGGGAGTCTTGCTACTGTAATTATCTGATCTGCCAAATCCTGAACCATGCACAAGGGAGACCCCGGGCCCTCGCGCGTATGAGACCTCCAAGGAATATTGACGCAGAAACAACTATTAGACTTTTGGGGGTTGAACGCTTCCGAAGGTTTAACCAACGTTATTCCACAATGGACCTCTCAATATAGGGTAGGGCTTGGTCGTGGCTGTGGCCACCACCCTCCACCAAACGACAAAGTCTGGAAAAGCCGTTAAATAGTACAAGTTTGGGCAGTAGTGCTGAATAAGTCATGGTCGGAGAAAGTTTCAGCGCCTCTTACAACAACTGTCTTACAATTGGCGCTAATGTCCCGGTTGTGCGCGGAGTCTGCATTGACAATGATCCAGGATTTGACAGATTAGGTGATTACAGTGGAGCGATAGCTATCTGATCTCCGTGACCCTGTTAAGAGGGGAACCTGACCAGATTTGATCATGGTTACACATTAGTGACCTGTAAGTGCGAGCAGGTTTCATCACGATATTTTCCCTCACCGTAAGAGAATCGCTTAATGTTCAACTAATGTACGTAACTCAAGACTCATTGGTACTTGGTACCTCGCGGTACAAGTCGGTCCCCTAAACCATTACACCACCGACGCTCTTCCAGCTGCCACACCCCTTCGTAATAGGCAGGAATGCTTCATCGTGGACTGCATAAATATTTAAAAATTATTAACTAAGTATTTTTCCTCTTTGCCCCTACTACACTGCCTAATAAGATCCAGGGTTATGTTTCCTTTTGGCTGTGGTCTGAGTGTTACTAAATATAGTAAATAATTAACCAGAGCATTCTCTATCAAAACTCAGTGACAGTCCACTTGATGGATAGCTTTCACTATCGCCAGTAACATCTACGATACATGCAACTAGGTTTCACATAACAAAAATAGAGAACCGCAGGCGTGTTGCTATAACAACTAAGCTGGTATGCCCCGTGCCTATCATTAAGCAGGGTACCTTATCGAATCACAACGTCACAAGCATTGATACTTGACGGAAATAAATAAGGCGATGGTAGCAATCCAGACAGTCTCCTCTCAGGTATAAAAAGGCCCTGTACCTTAGGAAATTTGGTAAACATTATGGTGATTGCCACATGTTTACCTTTGTACTTAGAAAGCAACAATACTCGCAACTTGTGGTACTTGATAGTCTCTGCTTATCCCTATGGGATACAGGCGTGAGTTTAGGTTAGGGGCTCCCTTTCGTATTTGAACTGGCTATGATAGCCAGCCCAGCTCCTTCTAGAAGTCTATTAGTCTCTTAGGACGTTCACAGATCTCTCGAAGGGAACCTGTTCCTAGTGAGGCTTTCGCTCTGTAGTCCTTTAGTCCTTTACACTCCGTATGGATAGGTGAGAAGATACCAAATAGTTTAATGTACAATATGGCTGCTGCTAAGAAACAGATATCTCTAGCAATTATGATCAAGCCTTCCCATTAAAGTGCGGGCAATACTTTTGGTAGCTACTACATACCCTAACTATATATATCAATAATATATACCTATTAATAATATTCCATCAAAACCTCGCTGAAATCAAGCTTGTCAATGCCGTGCCTGGGAACCCTCGCATGTCCAAAGGCCCTTCTAATTAAATTGTTTCCACGACATACCTTTAGCTCAGCCATATTGCGTGCCCCGTCTGATACACCGACGACTCTATCGATCCAAGCGTAAGGTTACATTTGAAATTATTTCAATCTATTCTCCGTAAAACGACATGCCACTGAATCACTGGAATATGCCAACCAGTTGCTGTGGCGACGCGTCAACGTCGCGAAATTATTGAGCGGTCTGCAGTGCAAGAAGGTTGTATATATGTGGTGTGTAAGTTGCCAAGTTTGAGTGCAACCTCCTTGCTCGTCTGATTTGTTTGTAATATTCATAGAGTAAACATTTTATATACAGGAGGTAATATTGTACGAAATTCACGAGCGTCGGTCGAGTGGTTAAGGTAAACGGTACCTCTCGTAAGCGAACGGTATCGGGTTCGAATCCAACTGCGGCTATGTAATACTGACCCTTTTCTGAGTCATTTACATTAGATCCTCTTACGGTGAGGAAAGTATCGTGTTGATATACCTGCACATTCTGGCGACTGTCCAATCTGGTCAGCTTACTCTGGTAGCAGGGTTACGGAGGTCAGATAACAGTCGCTCCACTGTAATAATCTGATCTGCCAAATCCAATATCATGTTCAAGGTGGACTCCGAGTCGTGTGCGAGTGTACAACCGGGATATAAACGCCAAGATGATTACCTTAATATTTTTTGCTGTAGGAAACTCACAGAGGTCCAATTTTATAAGGAACAATGATGAGGAAACTAGTTCCAACTAACTATTGATAAATGTATTGCTCTGACCTTTCTCTGAATATACGCTATTATACTTTGAAGAGGTGTTGTATAACGAAATGAAGGTACAATGTCATCGATTTACATTAGCCAGGAAAGCCGACATTTAATTATAAGCCTAGGCCTAGAACTAACCGGATAACTTTACCACCCGGTAATGAAATATAATGTTTATCGACAAACCCACACAGCAAATTAGATACTTATACTGGCTGTTTGACGAGACTTTAGCTCCCTATCTGCGTTAAACTGGATGAACAGACGCGCTCATAAATATTTACACATAGTGTTAACTTTTTTTAAGTAAAAAAATGTATTGTGTCTTTAAAAGGAAAACTGTCAAAGTGATTTTGAATTGTAATAGAAAAATGACTGCAAGCAATTTTCATATTATTTTTATTTTAAAACGTTTTCTATAGATATACTTTTTCTCTTTCGAACAGTATGCTACATTGTCTAAAACCTTCTAACAGCTGCACAGAAATTTGAGCTTTAACTGGTAATGCACTTTTGAGCGCGACCGTACATTAGGAAATATTCTTTATGGATATTTTTGTTGTCTTGCCCGCAGCTATCAAGTAGTTCACTCTCCACAGCACAATTCTACCGTCATACCATCTGCCGCGGGCTATAAGTGTGTACCTCACTACGTAGATCCTGTGTTGGTATCCACGCAAGGGTTCGAAATAACGTTTCTCACTTGTTCTATTTAGATGTAGAATAGGCTTTCCACAGTGTTTCCTTTGGGTTATAACTAATTTACAATCCATTATTTATCTTTTATCAGAGTACTTATTGCACATTTTTTAAGATCTTTGGATTGAAAGACTAGAAAGCAATAAATAAATTAAATTGAATAAGCAAAGGACGCCCAATTCCAGCTCCCACAAAATTATTAATTTCTCAGAATAGTATTCATAGAATTTGATTCTGAGCGAGTTGTGTATACTCGTTAACAATAACGATTAACAAGAACTATGCATTAGGTACATTGTATGCAATAGTAATATAGGTACTTTAAATATTTGTATATACACTGCACCACTACACCAGTTCCACAGTAGCCTCCCCTAAAATAGAATAGAATAGAATAGAATAGAAATATTTATTTGCCTATAAATTAACAGAATTGTGTAAGTGTTTTTAAAATAAAAGCTTCTAATAGACAAAAAGGTCCATGACTCAGCGTTAGGGTGAAGGTGGAACCCACTGTGGCCAGACTTAAGACTAAAAAACTAAAATTAACATTATTAAGTATAAATATACATACATACACATCATCATCATCATCATCATCCATGTATGTATGTATAATAATAATAATGTATGTAAATATGTATATATGTAAATAAATGTAAATAATAATGTAATGTATGTAAATAATCATCTTGGCTTTAATGTCCCGGTTGTGCTCTCGCGCACGGGGGCCCGGGGGCCGCCTTGATCATGATTCAGGATTAGGCAGATCAGATAATTACAGTGGAGTGACTGCCATTTGACCTCCGTGACCCTGCTACCAGGAGAACCTGACCAGATTGGATCATGGTTACACTATAAGTCGCCTGAATGTGCAAGTTTTATCACAATGTTTTCCCTCACCGTAAGAACGTCGGTTAGCATTAAACTAATGTACATAACTCAAAAAAGAGTAATTGGACATGGCCGCAGTGGGAATTTAACACGGTACCTTTCGCGTAAGAGCCGGATACATTAACTACTCGACCACCGACGCTCCTTACTCTCTTATTATCTAATAAATTGTGACAAATGAATGTCTTTGTTGTGGCAAATCGACGGAAATAACGTATAATCCGTCATCCGCTAATTCACTGAGATTGCATGGAAAAGTGCCGCGGATATATATTTTTTTTATTTGATCCACAAAAATATATCAAGTTAGAATGACACCTGCTCACCAGGCGGCCCTATTCCATCAGGTGGACCGTCCATCCATGTGCCTTTCATAGCCAATGGAAAAAATAACTTTATATAAAGGCTCGTTTCTAGGATCGCACCGGGTTTTTATAACCGGGATTGACGCCAGGACGATGACGATGATGATGTAAGCTCATTTCTCGAAGATCGGGTAGTAGGAGTAGGAGAAGGTAGTTCGCGACTACCGCTGCAGAAAAATGAAGTATGATAGTTTAGGCAAGAAGTTTCATGAGAAGCGTACCATGTGATATAATAATAATAATAATAAAGTTCTTTATTCAGCCAATAGAGCCATTGTACTATTACATATAATAATATTGGATCATAATAATTAAAATAATAATAAAATAAGTTAATAATATTAGATATATACATAATTATCTAAACTGTCTAGTTTCACAGTCCAGCAGAACATTCCTTATTCTTAAAGTTGCTTTCCGCGTCTGCCGGTCTGACTGTCTGACATATCCGCTAACTCTTTCTAAATGCGCGTCGGACGTCCACAAAAATCATTTCATGCGGTATTCTCTATCAGTTAAAGAATTTCTTCCGGAATTTTATTGTATTATAGATACAATACATGCATATTATAAGTAACAGAGAAATTTCGAGAACACTAGTTGCTACTAGGTAGGCTACTAAGGCTACAGTAAAAGATATCCTAATGTATATTTTTAACAATAGATAAGGCGCTTCATTTCGGCTACACAGAAGACGCGGCATCACAGTAATTCTAAGTGCTAACAAGGATTGCGAAATCTATATCTTCTAATATCAAATCAGCCATAGTGTTCGAGGATGACCTCGATTTCCGATATAACACTAACTGAATAGGTACCTATAAGACTTTTTTAATCCTATGTTTCCACCGTAAACCCTGTTTACTTTGGAAGGTTTGGGACGCATAAATTAGCATTAAAAAAAATATCAACAAGTATAATTTACTCTACGATATAAATTATTGTTTAATTTCAAAGGAACGAAGCGAAAAATATTGCGAGCGAACAGATGGCGGATATTCATAAATCAGGTATAATTCCAGAGGAAACAAAATAAATATACAAAACAAAGAAGTCATCGCAACCAAGCAATACGTAAACTAGCGGTGATGGTGAAAATATGTCGATAACGTATTTTTATAGCATCATCTGAACTAAACATAACATTGGTTAAAGACGTTACGTAGACATTAATCTTACTCAAATTGACAAGTGAACAAATACAGCAGACGTTTACAAAAAAGACAATGTGCAATATTAGTAACTGTCAAACGGAAACAACATTAAATTAGTGTCTAGCGTGTGCATCGTGCACGCTGGCCGGTCTACATACGTAACCCTTCTGTTACCTGAACGAGCTCGTTCCCTTTTCATTCCCTATTGTTTTAGAAGTTTGAGAAGGGTCGCATAGTTAGGACGCGGGTATCAACTAATACTAAAACAAAGAGTTTGTGAGAACTATTGAACTTGTTCATAGCCATAAGGAGGGGGTTCTTCATGCTGTATTTTAAACGAGTGTGTTCCCTGATCATTATAATCTGGACGTCTTCAAGGCTAGAGTGAATAGGCTGTTCCCTATTATACAGGCATGCTCCATCGTTGGCCGCATCGTCACTTATCACGAGGAGAGATGGCGGTCAAATGCCTGTCTAGTCTAGTTATAATAGAACCTAATTATGATTTATATCAAAATTCTAGGTAGCTCCCACAGAATCGAATTTAATACGAGCGAAATCGCGGACAGGAGGTCATAATAGACAATTCCAGCATTCACATAGTTAAAACTGCCTTATTATTATCAGGTGGTAGAATTCTATCAAGCTTGACAAATCGCCAAGCAACAAAGATTGCATTGTTGTTTTGGTTTGTAGTCAGCGCAATCATGCTTTTTATAATTTGGGGGAATTTTGGACGAAATAAGAGTTTGATATTGTAAATTATAAGCTGACATTCATATTATTATTTAATTGACAATTTAATTTGAATTTGACATTTTTCATTTATTACGTATCTAGCTATTATCGACATTGCATATTTTGATTTATTTCCACATGGAAAACTTTCTTTTTTATTGTTTTAAATGGATGTGAATTTTAGTATTTAATTTTTGCTGCTTTAAATATTGTTTGTCCGAAATGGGCAAACTGTTGAAACTCACAAATATCATTTGTAATACCTGATTGTACCTACACAGTTCAACAATAAAGTTATTCTATTCTATTCTATTGTATTCTATCACAGTCATGAGGCATTTCATCATAGTGGTCACAACGAAAACACATCAGCGGTTCTGTATTTTTGTTAGTGCATGAATCTTAGATAATATTAGCGGCGACAGTTATCGCTTTCCATCAGTTGGACTGTGTGCTCTGTATAAAGTATAGAAAATTTTTTTTTGAAAGATAAGCTATGCTCTTATGGTGAGAGAAAACATTGTGATGAAACCTACACATTCAGGTGACTGTAACTATGATCCAATCTGGTTAGGTTCCCCTGGTAGCAAGGTCACGTAGGTCAGATGTCAGTCGCTCCACTGTAATTATCTGATCTGCCAAATTCTGTATCATGGTCACGGCGAGACTCGGGCCCTCGTGCGCGAGAGCACAACCGGGACATTAACGCCATGATAAGTACCGAAAAAGTTACACGTTCATCCAGCAACAATACCGTGCAACTATGCAATCAAATACCGTTAATTATTTCCTCTTACCGTACGTTTTTTTAGGACAGTAACCTTTTGTTGACGTTGGCAATGTCACAAGTGGTCACTGGGCGTCTGCCAAACTTTCCACAATACATACCTCGAAATAGATGCTGGCGAAATGTGTATTCGACATTTTTTCAAACAGAATGCTCAACATTGTAATAATGTGGCGTGTTAGTTCCTGTTTTTTCTTTGATATGAAATTCTTTGTTCTGTACGTTTACTCGTTTAGTTCCATGATGGAAAACACGTTTCCTGTTAACACTACTAAGACATTTATTGCTAGAACGGCTTCTGACATTAACGGTTAGAGCAGATGTTCATCGACCATGTTTTGTCGACCGCACATTAAATTTAAAATCAAGATGTTTGGCTTCAAATTAAACCATTAGACGGATATTGCTTTAAAGCTGTTTTATTGTTCAATAAAAAAATATTAAATAGAAAAAAATTTACATTACATCAAATACACACGATAATGCAAACAGCGTGGAATAAATACACATGAGTATACAACTGCAGATACAGAAAGTCACATAGTTTGTGTACAAAATGTAATATTTAAAGTAGTTTGTCAAATTTACGTTACAAATCTTATTATTATCAATACTCATTAATAACTAAGAACCTTAAAGATAATATACAAATATAAAATATTATAAACAAAACGATTTCATTATTTGACAAAAATGAGGCTTATTAGCAGTGGAAGTCTGATCTAATATGTAACGAGTTTTAATCAATTTTAATCGGTTGTCCTTTTGTAAGGAATCGACAATAACCCACGTGAAATACTCTTAAAGTGATTTTGGAGGGATGAGAACACAATGACGCAGCGAGCATGCCTCCCACAGGGTGGACCAATGAGCTGGTAGGGATCGCAGGTACGGATGCGGAAGGCATAGGATCGGCCTTTGTGGAGATGCCTGGGGAAGGCTTACACAGCAGTGGCCGTCTTTCAGCTGATAACATGATGATAATGATGATTTTACACTAATAATAACTATTGAACATCGTTCTGGCTTAGAAAATGAAATGAATGACATTGTCAAAATGACGACTAATAACGGTAATATGCTGTAAATTTATCCACTAATATCCACCAGACTCATAAACAATTAAGCGTCAGAAACTATGAAAGTTTGCTACGCGATTGACGGCAACCATCGCAACACAGTAACCAGTATATGTCAACGATAAAAGCACTCGTTACGCTACCTAATGATGTCCAACTTCTAAAAATAAGGCCGATACTATAACGTTACACAAACACAAGTGTCATGTTCGCAACGCAGTAGCGGTCCCTACAAGTAACGCTAGTCGTAAAGTGTATAAAATAGTCGGGTTTGGCTACAAGACGATTTGGTCCCGAGTGTCCCGAAAATTTATGACGCTCCGCAGTTTCGCAAGCGAATATTACGCGTCGAAAGCTTGTAGGCGTAAAATGTAATCAGAGTATATGTAAGTACGAACATCTGCCGCAGTACATGATATCGTATCGTTACGTCATCTAGTTGGACGTTGAAACGAATAGAGGAGTAGCATAAATTAATTAAGAAAACGTAGTCGGCGCCTGTCCTAGAGACGTGGTGGAATTCAAGATTTAGAAATGGCTATCTTTATCCAACATACATTTAATAAAGAGATAGAGGTGCGCTGTAAATCTTTGCTAACAGCAGTCATGTTGTGGCGTATGTGACTTCTTTGTAATAATTATCTTCATTAATTGGCCGAGATACTTGGCATCAATGAAGGTAAAAATTAATTGCGTCTCACATTCGCTTACAATGAGAAATGTCGAACTAAATAATCGAGCCAAAACTTACATATAGTACATAAAAGTAATAGGTTGAACATTTTGACTAGATAGACAATATAAAACATTATGTCGTACTTCTGAAACACGTCTGAAACATTATAGGGAACTATTATAAATCTGAAATATTGTGAAAACCATGTAAGGGGCAAAACGCATGTAATAATGTCTTTTAAGTAACAAATAGATAAAGTATTAATTTCATTTAACATTTTTGGGATACCTAATTTTTTTTTTATATTTCTCAATTTTGCACGTTTAATCTTGAGATTTATTTTATCGATGGAGGACCAAATCACAACGGAGGACCAACACTTATTCATCGTGATAACTCCTAGTGTGCTATTTAACCGAGATATTACACTTTTTTATAGATAAGATATTTAATAAGCGAATAAACAGTTTAAACAGTACGCTAGGAGATTTTGCCATGGGAAATATTAGTTTTGTATTGGTTTAGTCCCATTTCTTTGATAATAACATTCTCTGCCGAACTCAGTCTCAAGATTGGCCGCCCGAATTGAAAATAAAAACTCTCGAAAATAATAAAATTTTAAGTAGGCTTAGGCTTGACAAAAACGTTCTAGCCTCTTATCGAAATTAATTACAGACAGGTAAAATCAGAGATGTAGAACAATTTATGAACACTATTTATCGGCCGCTCAACCCTAAAATTGCTATAAAATCTTCGATCGACTCGACATAAAGCTTACAATAAATCGTTAAATTACAGAGCGATGCCAATAAAGGAAACTACCTGTAAGAGTATCTAAAATAGCAGTGTTTAACAGTCCTATAACGTAGCATTCCCGAAACATGAGCTATCTTATCCCTTACAGTGCATGGAAGACTTCTGTTACAGCTATTGGTCATTTGAGCACTTTCAGGAAGCTCTGCACAGCATCTGCTCGAAGGTCATCGTCCAATGATAGTTGGCTCGTCAGCCATGGCCAGCTCGTCTGTCGCTGCCTTATCGCCTTTCCTCTTTCTTGAGTACCAAAGGAAAGAGCCAGCCGCCGCGACATTGATGAGCACGACGAACCAGGCAATGAAGAAACTGATGTGGTAGCTGGAGGAGAGAGACTTGTTAATTGACTGAAGGCGATTAATGGTACAAACATAGGGGTAATTGGGCTTGTGTATGTTTCAGCAACTTGTGCTACGAGCGTACACAAGTATTTCTTGTAAATCAAACGACAGTAGCTCCCTCTTGACAGCTCTGATATTATATTCCTGTACAGGTTTATTTCTGATTAAAAATTATTAGGAGCAGAGTAGATAAGTAGTTTATCAGTTCTGTGGCACCCATAATACAAGTTTTGCTTACTTTGGGGCTAGATGGCACTGTGTCAATTGTCCGAGCATATTTACTGTTTGGAAGCACACTAGGAATTGAGATTTCAACTAAGTCGTTACCGAAAACGAAATGAAATGTATTCTTACTAGTTTTAAGCAGATATGCTTCATAATATGTACTATATATATAATTTGATATTCAATTTCCTTATTTATATCGAAAACCAATTTAATAAAATTTAGTTTCTCGTATTACCTATATGATGATATTTGATGATACTCGTAGTATCAGCCTGAGTGAGAGGGCGTGCAGCGTTCTTGTTAATCACATGCTAACGCGTAGGGGTATCACTAGTGCCGACGAAGCAGCGTTCTCGAATGCCGCACAGGCACTCAGGAGCCGAGCAGGTACGCAGGCCGAATACTTAGAGGGTTTGTCAACTTACCTTTGTTTTGCTCCTTCTGGATATACGAACTTGACGAACTTTTCAATATGGTCCACTGTTGTCATCATTACTTGGACTACGACGAATGTGCATGAAGCTGTGGAAATAAACGCTGATTTATAGTGTGTTTTTAAGGTCACAAACAAAGATAGAGTCGTCGACAAGATTGACAAAAAACCGTTACACCAAACTAATTTTAAATCAACTGCCAGCTATATTTCAATAGAAACTGAAACTCTCTCTTAATTGACTTTAAAATGAGTCTTGAAATGAGTTGATGACCAATTATGGTGGAAGTTAAAATTAAAGGGCTCGGGTCGCTTGCGACAACCCGGGTCTAAATGAAACCGCTCCATGCAAATGGCGCTTAAATAAATAAATTAAATTATAGAATCTTTAACATAGTATGCCGTTTTACGAGTAAGGTAAATTGTATCGAATTTGTGTACGCATAAAGCATACACATAAAATTCTACAAACTATCACCACATTTTTTTTTGCTCATGTTACGTGTACATTGTTTGTCATGCTACCAAAACCAAAAGTATAAAAATTATAAACGGTTTTAAAGAAAGGAGAAATAAAACATAGGAGAAGACAAAGACTACTACTGAAAATAATAATAGAATACTTAATTACAATTATATACTCACTGCTGATGAAATGAATACCGGCCGCAAGTCTCTTGAACATATACCGGGGGTTCCTGAAGGTGTAGATGGAGAAGCCAAACCCCATCACGATTACAAACAGGCTGATGATGGCGAACGAAGTCATCGTTCGGACGTAGTCTGTATGGAAAAATTTGCATTATTTAAACAATACTTATGTTGAACAATACCCAATTTCAGTAACGTCTCCTAATCCTTAGTTTTTAGTTACATACCACACGACTACGCACTGTTTTTACTGTGCTGTTTATTATGTTTAACTGTGACAAACGTGAGATTTATCTAACGCTTGTTATGGCAATAACAGCGATACTATGATTGTCAGATAAACTTGATTTCTGTCATACGTAGGAAAATTTAAAAGCTGTCAAGTTAAAATCGCTCAAGCTCAATGATTGTAAGGTAATATATTACGTCGATGGTTCTATAAACACATATGTGACAGATTTAATTATGTCGAAAATCGGAATAAAGTCTCACAATTAAAATTCACCTTCTATTTCGATGCAGTAAAATTATATAAGAACACTATAAGTTACACTAACATTATTCAAGATGAAATAACGGGTAGGTTAAAAAAATTTCACATAAATTTTGCTAATACCAACACCTCCTAAATAATTTCATAATCACGATGCAACTGTATGCCTACTCCTGGATATAGATCTCATACCGAGCTTTTAAGGTGGTTCTTAAGTAATAGCAGTTAAAGATAATTTTAGTTTGTTTACATAGTTACAAAGATAAATAAAATATCTTATAAATTTAACTTACTAGCCACATCTACATTATAGGCTCCGTCCAAAAACTTTCCTTTCTCCATTTCTGGCGCCGCCAAATAATTGGTGCATTCTGAAACAAAACATAAAAATCATGGTAAGATACGAATGTAAACAAAAGTTTATCTACATTTGTTTTTAAATACTTTGACATTATTACACCATTCTAGTTTGAAGATGTTTATAGGAGGACCGTAACTACCAAAACAGCTATTAGGTAGGTTAAAATTTCCATTGATACTTGATACTAGTAACTTTATGTGTGAAAATTCTTTGTTTTTGTCAGACTCGGTTAGATCGTCGGGACGAAAGCGGTAGGTACCGGGTTTGAATTCCAGTGTACCAACGACTTAAAAGAAATTACAATAAATCAAATAATCCGCCCCTGATTGTTCCCGGCGCAAAGGTACCCATTACACCAGCAGCATTCCCGCGCTGTATGGCAATGGCTACCCTCTGCGCTAGAAACCAACCGGCGCGGTGTGAATATGTAAATTTCTTATATGAAATAAATGTTATTTGTTAAACTCTAACCGATACTCTTACGGTGAGGGTAAACATCTAGATGAAACGACAGGCGACTGAATTTATAACTGGGTCACGGAAGTCGAATGATAGTCGCTATACTGTAATTAGCTGATCTGCCAAATCCTAGATCATAATCATAATATAGTGCATAATCGGATTATTGAAGCCAATATGATTATTTGTTATACTCGGCTATGGTATAAGAATTACTTTTTTAGAGGGAGGCAATCGCGCTAATCGTGTGCCACGTAGCGAGTGTGGTGAGCAGAATGTAGTACTAACCTCACGAGCGTCGTAAAAGGTGACTAACGTCATAGTGGCAGACCATTTATTAGGTATCTCCGTAAACCAGAAAACGAGCAGCAATATTTTCTGTGGAGCATTACCAACCAGCCATGGCCTCGAGTGCCAGTACCTGCTTATCATCAGGAAGGCTGTACCTAAGCTTATTTGTGTCCTTATTGGTATATAAAACACCAACCCTCCTGCCAAGTATGGTAATAATGTGGAGGATGCTTAAATCCAACAGTGGACTATAATGGATTGTAATGTTCACGTGATGATGTGACAGTCAACGAATGTCAGGGTAGTCGCAAATGCGTTACAAGCCTTTAATATATTAAGCATGATTGGCTTGGTCTTTTTTCTCTGTTATTTTTAAGCTGGATTGCACCTGAAATAAATTCGATTGGGAACGATTCTTGAACTCACGAACTCTAGCCTTGGTCTAGTTTGTACCGGTTTCATTAATTGGTTTTGAATTCTCCCCAAGCTTACATGTATTTGTAAAATAATTTGTATGTAGGTATAGGTTTTATCTTTGTCTGTATTTTGTATTAGTTTATTTTGTATTTATGTTGTTTGTGTATTTATAAATATGAGCCTCATTTGCCTAAAATAAATAAATAAATAAATTGTCGAAAAAAGATGCGAAATATCAAAAAAGTAGCTCCTAATTGTCATGGCACTAAAAATGGCGTACCTATATCAAATTAAGCGTATAGGCGGAAAATGCGTTATTTTCCAGATATGAAAGCAATGTTCGGTAGAATTCCTTTCTCCAAATTAAAAAAGAAATTCCTCCCTCCAGAAGAAGATTATCCACAAAATGGGTATTTCAAGCTCGCGTCGTCCCCGTGTTATATCTTTACGAGAGCTTAATAGATAATTGGAAAGAAAATGCGACTAAGGAATCTTGAGGAAATGTTAGCCCCTGTTTAATTAAAAGGAAAGAAACCAACAAGGGGAAAATAAATAACGTCATGCATAATTCATTTAGGTACGCAACAGGGAAGCAATAGCAACAAACCGTTGGAAAGTAAAAATGTGTATATTTTTGGTTGTTTTGTGCACGTCTTATCGGCGTCTATTATATCATCTCTCTCTGGAAGGCCTGCTGGAAGAGATTTCTTTCTATAGATAAGCAGTGCCTGTTGTGTCTTATACTTTTGTAACATAACATGTATGTTTTATTTTGTGAACAATAAACTGTTAAATAAATGTGGTTTAAGCTCCAAATTGAGTTAAGAAAGAATTTAGCCGATTCTAATTCTAATTATTATAGATTGTACCCGAATGTCGCACCTATATATTAATAATCATGAAGGCAGTAATTTCTCACGCCAACTGTTGTCTTTTGGCACGTATGATCAATTTGGGGAACGTAATATCGCTAGGCCCTACCACGAAACGCCTGGGATCACATGTTACTTTCCTTATCATGCTTTATACTTTGTTAGAAAATGATTTATTCATTTCTCACGATGAAAACTGTCGTCCATAACAAAATATAGAGACATAATAGAATAGAACAGCACAGAATAGAATAGAATTGACAAGAATAGAAAAAGTTTACTTTATCAAAGACGTCACGACACGACACAATACTAAAAAAAATACTTATGTTTCATGTAAGAAAAATAGTGCAATGGTGTATGTGTGGGGCGTCAATTTATAGATTATAAAATAGCGATCTACATAGTTAACCAAAAAGAGCTCGCACACACGAGTTGGCAAGACAATCAGCATGACAGCAACTGTCAATTCTACATCGCGTTAACGGAGTGTTCCGTCTACGACGCTTATATACAAGACCCAAGGAGCGTCCATTGGACTTCGGTCCCCTGGTCACAGCAACTCGGGCAGGCGAATTCTCCATCTTCGCTTGCCAATATTGGCGGCTGGAATTCTATCCTCCACCTTAACCGCAAAAATAATAACAAAAATCTAAAAAAAATAAGTGAGATTTGTGTATGGGCTCTACTCTTAAAATTGCTTTCTGCGTGGATTGTTATGAAGTTTTCTAAGCTGATTAATTAAAGACTGAAGAATTATATTATATTAATTATATCTAATATGTGAAATGATCTAACATCCTAGTGATCTAATATATTCAGTAGGATCACTTTGTTTCTACTTTTACGGACTTGCCTCTAAAGGATCTTATTAAAAAGTAATATAAACTTGAACAACGACCGCAGCGAATTATGTTTGTTTTATATTTTGTCTTTTAAAAGCGAGCTCAGTGAGCTCGGAATTTTCGGCATTGCGAATCGGCAGTAACGAAAAATTTTTTTATTTGGTTCCGTGCGCAATGAATTTCCGCAACTTTTATTATTCTTACTAGCTTTTGCCGGCGACTTCGTCTGCGTGGAAAGTTTCTATGACAGTTTAACTTTTGCCTGTAATTTTATTTATACGTCCATTTTAAGTGACTTCCCTAATGTTTCATACATTATTTCATACAGCTAGTACTACGGAGAGGTCAAGCTGTATCTCTAGTTCTACCTAATCGTATTAGATGAAACATGGCTTGGATTTTAAGTAAGACCCCAAACTCCTATCCCGTCCCCTAACAGTCCCAGAATCCGAACCCGACTTTTTTACTAAAATATCTTCAATGTACAGACTCGGTTTTTTTACAGTTTTATATTAGTATATTCATATATATGGATCGATAATAGATAAGCTACTTAATGAACGTAACTTCAATCAATGTATGAGACCATGTGATGCATAGTACGCTCGGAATTTTCGGTGTGGTGAATTTGACACATCACGTAGTTTCACCATAGTTTCGCTCCACGAGTTTGTCCCAGACGTGTTTTCGTAGTAACCCGCCGTTTATGTTTGCCAGATGTCGCCCGAAAAAGAGAAAAAGTAACAATATCATCCATTGGGCAGCAGATTGTGGCACGAACTAGGACGTGACTCTCAGTTTATGTTGCGAATAGATGAGGAAATGTTTTGTCCCGTTGTAGTATTCCCTCGTTGCTTGTAATTTGCTTTTTTAATACCTACGCTTTTATTATGTACGCGTTTATGGCAACAGGTACGCAAATAAACAGAGAGAGAATCTTATATTTTATATAAGAAAGAGAAGTTTGATTTTAAATTTGATTGGTTTTTTTTTCTATTTGTATTTTATATGGTGTACTGGGTATATTATTTCGCAAAATTATAAATTGAAATTTTGTAATTGGCATTACAACTTAATAATATAACCTTTTTGAAAAATAATTTATATGCTGTAAAACTGTGAAATAAATAAATAAAACTGGAAAAACGACATTTTTTAATTAGACTAGACAGCCATTTGACCGCCATCTGACTTGGTGGTAAGTGACGATGCGGCCGAAGATCGAGCATGCTTACTAGCTTATTATGTCTTTACTAGCGACTTTCCTCATGTATCACTCTGTCTATTGGTGAAACCAGCATGACAATCCGTTCAGTAGCTTATAGTTACGTGCAGTGGGATTCGTACCCGGTACCTCTCGCTTACTAGGTACCTTAACCACTCGGCCACCTACGCTCCTAATTTAAAACGCCAATAATTTTAATATAGAAATAAAAAACCATGATGATGCCACTCGTTTATAGCCCAATGTATACTATTACATTACTACGGCCGCTGAACGGTATTCTGAAGTGGTTTATAGCAAACTGTTATGAGCTTATAACAATAAAATTTGGATTATCCTCATTTCATCGTCATATATGGTGAACTATAATGTTTAATGGGAAAGAAATGTAATTAGATATTAGTTTATTGTAAAGAATTATAGAGAACTAACCGTTCTCAGCGGCTTTCACCCGCGCACAGTTCGGATTTCTATAAACAATCGGTGGGATAATGCAGCTTTCTATAGGTGAAAGAATTTTTTAGAGTCGTGTAAGTAGTTTTTGAGTTTTTCCGAAAATATTTTATCTTTATTATAGTAATAATTATAATAGCGTATATGGTATAGATAAGCAAGAATTAGAATTTGCAACAGAGCTGTACATTCGCGCTAGAGAGGAAACTGGGTTGTGGAATTGCTTATACATCAGCATGATATTAAAATTTAACATCAAAGAATATATAAAACCACATTCATAGGCAGCTGTGACCTCAAAGATTAAAAAGTGTATACACTTATTACGCTATAAAATCGGGTTGCTAACCAAGAATCCGCACCAGAATAGTTCTTAAAACTATTTTTAATCATTATAGGATTTTTAGAAACCTAACTTAACTTAACTTTTTGGGTAGACCTCCCACATAGTGGACCGGCGACCTGGTAAAGATCGCAGGTACCAGCTTGATGGAAAAGGCACAGGACCGGCCCTTGTGGAGATTCTGGGGGAGGCCTAGGCCCAGCAGTGGGCGACTTTCGGCTGATATGATGATGATGATGAACTTTTAATTAATTACTACTGAATGTGCTCAAGAATAAACATCGCTTGATCATCTCAGACTATTCGTTTAGAAATGATGAACCTATTTTGCAATACCTTATAATAATTAGCAATTGCGATTGTTTTAAAATACGTCTAACTTTAAATAACAACTAGAAATGGACTAAAATATGTCCAAATACCGGGCTACTCGTATACAAAGGTACGCCGCTTTAGGAAATCCGGAACACATTTTTAAAATATGCAGTAATTCCTGTTCAGAACTTTCTTGCCTGACTGCATAACAGCGATCAAAGTAACTTCAAAGCAGCGAAAGGGATAAAAATATCACATTATAAACTCATAAAATAAACCAAGAAGAACAAGTTGTGGGTAATATGGCTATTTGGTAGCACCGAACGCTGAATATATTATCGCACAGTGAATGATAATTCAGGTGTTTTATTTTGACTTCCGGACGTACGGTGTTTACCAAACATACCCCGGTTTATGACATATAAAAGAGAAATGTACAAATGTCAGTTTATTTACATTTTACGACGCGGCCCGTGAGTAATTTTTAGAATGATGACGACATGAGAGTCGTAAATAGGCCAATATTTCGTTAAAAAATGTCAACATGGGAGTCACTGATAGAAAATAGGATCCTCAACAAGCAGTGGAACGTAGAAACGTCATAGAATGAATTTAGATCATAAAGCCGAGGTGCAACGGAAAGTGATTTTCTCAGACTAACCAATATTGACTATACAAGTAAATATTATTGAATAAAGAAAGACACTACAGCAATAATTGAACATCTACGTTTCGTGAAAAGAATAAAGTTTCCGTACCTTACATGCTTCACTTCTCTCATTTTTTTCAGGTCCGTGGCACTTAGGTTTTATGCTATTGAGGCAGGTGAGTATTAAGATGATATACCTCGTGCCTGTATTGAGTTGGTTACCTTATCATTTAAATCTGAAATCAGTATCCTGTTATGGTAGCTTATAAAAGCCGTTATTCTGCCTAGGGCGGCACACGGACGGTCCACGTGATGGAAAGCGGCAACGACAATTCAGTTCGGTGACAATGCAGTGTTATGATACCATCGAGCTGATCTGATGATGACTGACGGAAGGTGGCCGTAGAAATTGTTTTCGATTCATATCTTTATTTACGAGATCAGGTATTTGTGTAAGTGTTCAGTATCTGACTCACATTATTTAAATTCGTGTAAAAACACGCGAATTTTCCACCGGAGTATTATTCCAGTTTTTAAAAATTAATTTATTCCATTTCAAACGATCTAGCATTTCTTTTGAAATAATTTATATGATAAAGTCTTATTTCTACGTTTTGTCAAACGATATCGTCTAGGTAGTGAAGTTAAGAAGAAATATCAAAGTTGCTAATCATCAATATATAATTTTTAATTTTTTTTAAATCCTAATATTTCTTTATTGTACCTCTAGTATTATTCATCTTCATATCAGCTAGCAGCTGTTAACAGCCAAGAGGCCTGAGTCATAGTAAAAGTACTTTAAGTGATACTATGCATTTCCCAATGCAGATAAAGCTTAAAATGGCATGACAGTGAAACTGTGCCACCGACTGCTGCCATTTTACCTATGACCTATACGTAAAAATATGCCACTCTTTCCTGCAATAATATAATATTGTTGTTTAGTGTGGAAGTGAGGACTAAGATGAAATACCTCGGTTGATAATATAAATCCCGTACACTGTTTTTTTAGACTAGCCAGGCAATTGACCGCCATTTCACCTAATGGTAAATGACGATGCGGCCGAAGATGAAGCGTGCCTGTCTAGGAACAACCTATTTACTCTAGCCTTGAAGGCGTCCAGATCAGAGAACACACTCGTAGGCAACATGTCCCATTCCTTAACCGTTTTATAAAGGCTCATGGCAATACTCTTGTTTGCCATCGGACTATAAGATGGCAAAGCAAATCCTTATTCAAATACGGTATTTACCGAATAAAGGGTTCTTACTTCAAAGGGACAATATAAATACATCAAGGGCAGCAAAGCCTTGGGTTAAAGCCATCTAGTAAATACGCATTGTTCCCAACTGAGCCGAGTTGCAACAAGTATTTTCGATTACCATCTTAACAGAGTACAACTTCGACATAGAAGTGAACTAACTTCTTAGAATCAGATCATGTACTTTCTCTGTAGATAGGCTAACAGGAAGGTAACAAATTTTGTGTCGTCAATCTATACTAATAATATTATAAACAGAAAAGGTATTGTATTTTAGTTTGTAAAAAAAACTTACTACTACAATTACTGGATTGGATACGGACAAAGAGAAGCAAACTCCCTTCACTCAACTTTCTCATTATTACAAGCTTTTATTTAACTTGCACTGTTTGTATGTATGTAAGTTGTTCGTCAAAATTTGCCAACAATTTAATTTTTCGACCATTTGTTGGTTTGGTATAACTACGTAACTTGGGTGACAATATTCTACCATGGAGCTGGTCTGATGATGGGGTCGGAAGGCGGTCATAGGAATGAACGCAATAAGATAACCCCATTGTGTTTGGGCTCTTTAGAATGGTCTTGATGAGTAGGTACTATACCGCGCAATTAAAGCTTGTTATGAAAAAATATTTTTCATTTGAGAACTTATTTTATCGGTATGCTGGTGCCTCAAAGATTGGATCAGTATTAGAGGCCGCCTTAGGACAAGGAGACCTTTATTTAGATACCTCTTGAATAATCTCATGTCATATTCCAAAGGAAGCACAGTGGCTGGGAGCTCATTCGACATCCGAATCGTATGAACGAGAAACGTTCTATCATAGAAGAACAATAGAAGTATTTACACCTATATGACAATCTGTTAACACACTCAGTTTTCTTGATGCTAGGTTGACAAATGACCTAGACGTCACTGGATATGCTGACACCATGATCTTGGCACGAGCCTTAAAAACGTCGTCTTTGTCATTCACATAGGCAATGGATACCTTGGACAATATACGAATTGTTGCATTTGTAAATGAGATTGTTACAGAGTAGAAAAAAGCTCGAAGAGTTGTTGGTCTTTCTAAAAATGATAAAAGAAAATAAATAAAACCATTAAGGATGAGACTGAGAGCGTCAGTGGTCTAGTAGTCTTACTAAATACTCTTGAATGCTCCTACGGTGAGAAAAAATATCGTTAGGAAACCTGCATATTCTGGCGACTGAATATGTAACCATAATATAATCTGGTCAAGCGCCCCTGGTAAAACGGTCACAGAGTAACCTCTGAGTAACCTTCTAACGAAGGCAGTCATTCTAGTGTAATTACCTGATCTGCCAAGTCTTGGAACTAGTCAAGGCGGAAACTAAGACCTCGCGCGCGTGTTCACAATCATATTGACGTCGAGGTTATTATTATTTATCCAGCAAGGATGCCAAAGGCGGACCTCGGGCCCGTATGGCCGCCAGAGTGATGACCATTATGAGCTAGACATTTAAACTTAACCAAGAGGCCCGCCCGCGCAGGTTTGGTCACTTGCTGCGTACGCCCCAGGGATACGTAGGAAATAGGTATCTAAACCTGTCGGTATCAGGAAAAATACCCCGTGGGAGGCCTAAGAAGTGATGGATTGACATCGCCGGGTCGGATGCGAGAGCCAATTTCTTAAGACGGGAGGATGTTGAAGACCGGGCAAAGTGAGAAAACAAAGTAGAAAAGCGAACCTTAGCAGAAACCGGGATTTACCGATCGAATGATGATGATGACTTAAATTTAAAAGAAAAAATTAAGAACTGCAATTTTTAAAATTTTGTCTCTTTAGAAATGTAACCCAATTTAGATTATTAGTACCGAACCAAGTCAATGAGTTGGCAACCTTATTGCCTTCTAAAAACTTTTCACGCCCCTTTTGAAAAAGTATAAGCTGAGATGAACAGTTCTCTAGGTGCGCAAATTTTTCGCTTCTTTTGTAGGAGGACCAGAGGACGAACTTTCTGCCTGACCATAATAAAAGTCGTGACCACGCCGTGACTTTATCTTAAGTATGTATTAGGAACTCGATGGCAAGCCTGATGGTAAAATCGGCAACATGTGAAACCAAGAAATCTAACCAAAAATCTCTACGAAATTACCCATACTTCTACTAATACTAATAATACTATGAAGAGAATAGATTTGATTGTTTGTCTGTGAAGGTTTGTTTGTTTGTAATGCATAAAGTCAAAAACACTACCTATTTTAAAAATTCTTTCACCTATAGAAATTTACTTTATCACCGAGAAACGTAGGCTAAAAAAATTATAAAAAGATTAAGATTTCTAGAAAAATTTCAATAAAGTAGGTATTATAACCCAAAGTTGAAAATTCGAGCATAATTTCAAAATGGCTGCACCTATTTAACTTATTCTTTAAGAGTAGGATAGGGGTAGAACAACACGCGAACGAAGTCGCGTCGGGTCCACTAGTTATTCGACAAGATAGCGAGGCAGTTTAACGACACGTGTCAGATACATATTACGTTGCAGCGTCTCATAAATAACATCTATTCTCTCTCACCAAGGCGCTTTGTTCTACAAGCCAAAATGTTTATTGTCTTAGGAGATCTTTTCTTTGTCTGTCTGTCAAGTCTGAGTACGCCAGAAGCATACAAAATAGTTAAAAGAAAATGCCGGAAATGGCCGGAATGGGCCGCACGCTTTCGTTTGTTTAGGTTGGGTCGGTATTGTCAGTTGCGGCCCGGCTCTGCTTGGCATTGTCGGACACGGCCTGGCTTTGCCTGAAACTGTCAACACTGCCCGGGCTGTGCGTGACATTGTTGGTCGCGGTCCGACTTTGCTGGCATTGCCTGGCATCGTCGGACACGGTCCGGTTGTGTCATCCGTCGCCGCTGTCGGCGGTGGGTGCCATGCTCACTTCTGACATATTACTATCCTATTCCCGTCCATTCTGACGATTGAAAGAGACATTTAATGTCCTACCATTAGACTGTAAGTGCACCGTAGATTAATCTACGTCATAGAGTGCATGAAATGTGCCACTTTGTAGCTATAGAAGAAGGTTAGGTTAGAAGAGGTTAGGTTGTATAAATTTAGCATTTATTGATGTAAAGTATCCCTTCCTTCACCTTTTCTTATTGTTTCTCCCGCACCGCCTACCGTTTTCAATTTTTTTTGCCACGGTTGACTGGTACCTTTAGTGCATAAAGTTTTAATAAATAAATAAATAAATAATAAGAGGCTGTGAATAGGCATACCAACGTGTTATGGGTATAAAACGTTGGTTTGCCTATACACAACCTGGCACGTTCGGTATAAACGAAAAAAAAATTATTATAATAAGACGCAGACTTTCGACTTATTGCAGCCATAGTAGCTACTAACTTATAGAAGTAATAAAACCGTTGTGCCTTGCATTTTCTTTTCAGTTTCGTTAGTCAGCCACATTATAGTCACCAAAAGGTCCAAATAAACTATTTAACTCGTAACTTCCTTCCGTAATTGATCCCATTTAATAAATGAATTAACATTTTAATCTATTTTAGTTGGTTAAATAGCTCTATGAAACATTCGTGTCGGTATGGCGACTTGAAAGCGCTCGATATTTTTATCCCAACGATAAATCTTATTGTGTGGGCTCGCCCGAAAGCCGATGTTTATTTTCCTCGGGTTGTTAAAGTCTCGACGGTTCTCCCTAGACATTGCTACAGTGCACGCCTGTATTAGAACTTTCAACACATTGTTGAGTTGTGGCCCGATCTGCAAATAGCGCGCTCCTTTTTCATGCTACTGTAAATAGGGTGGTAATGGGTAATTCCCTCAGCTAAATGCGTGAGCAATGTCCAATTATGAGATCAAAGACGTTCCTCGGCTACGTGTCTGTTGATAATTTGTTTTATTCGACTTTGACTCTTATTAACGCATTTTGAATATCACTTCAATATTAGGGACGATTTAAAATCAAGATGATGATGATAATGATGATGATGTCGTCCTCGCCGTTTTGGGCAACATCGACTGCTTCAATTTCCCTGTTGTTGGCGTTTATGTGCACGTACGTGGCTTACGTAGCCAATCTTCTTCACACAGGTCTTCGAACATTGCGGGCATGTAAGCACACCATTCACATATTTGTAATTTATTGCCGCAGGTCGGGCTTTTAATTTCACGCGGTTTGTGTCGAAAAAAAATAATAATTAGGTTCTAAAATCAATAGCCTATACCTAACAATCCACTGCCGGACTCGAGCGTATAGTGTATATTATAAACATTTGTATCCAAAAATATTTATTTTGTCATATTCGTGGCAGGTAGGACGTGAAATTCCATGAACCCTATTTTGATAAGCGTAACTGTAGACCTAATTACCTGTAACCAGGAGATCTGGTAAGAAGACTTGGCTACTCTCCAAGATAAAACCAGGAACTTAACCACAAAGTCGGAAGTCAAAGAAATTTTCTTCTTCACAGCCCACAACAGTCCGCTGCAGGACTTAGGGCCTCTCCCACGAAATGGGAGGTTATTGCCATAATCTCCACGCTTGGCAGGCGGGTTGGAGATCGCAGTTTTTTATAAATATAATAAAGGAAAATGCTGCTTCCCATTTTCCAGCATAAGGAGACTTTAGATATTTTGTCTCGAAAACTTTAGTCGCCTTGTATGACACCCACAGGTGTAAGGGGTTGGTGCTATGCTACTCTGCCGTGTGGTGTCCACCACACGGTTATCTGCCGGACACCACACGGCTTAAGAAATTTACAAAGTGCGAAATTCAATCAACCAACGTGGTAAAGCATTTTCAATCGTACCTACACAAAACAAACCCGACAGAAACAATTCCAAATCTAATACTGTAAGTTTTAACGTGCTACAAGAATTTCAATGTCACACGTGAAAAATATCATAGACAATTATAGCTAATAGCGTTTCCTAGCCGCGTGGGTTACAAATTAAACAGCCGTGGATAAAGACATCTGGATTATTTCCACGCTAACAGAACAGGGACTGATTCTGAAGGCGTAACGAGCTGTGACGAGAAACAGAGCAGTTTTTATTATTTACGACTCGTGTTCCATTTAGATGCGTTTCATAATGCGTATATTTCTCAGTGAATTAGCCGAATATATTTCATTCACAATGGGTGGAGCGTCGGTGGCCGACTTAAGCGAATTCCACTGCGGCCATGGAAAGATGGCTCTTTTCTAAGTTATGCTCTTACGGTGAGAAAAAACATCGTGATGAAATCTGCAGGCGACTGAATGTGTAACCATTATCGTATATGGCAGTCCACAAACTAAAATATATTTATATAGGTATATAATTATAATATATTAGATATTTTTTACTAAATTAACCTAGAACTAACAGTAATTTTTCTGTATCTTCATATGACATCTTTTGGAGAGTTATATAATACTGTCAATAACGTGAAATTTCTTCCAGAAGGTTTATATTATGTGTTTCATGCAGGCAGGTCAGGAGTAGCCTCAACCGGCGTAAATGCTTGAAAAGATGTGTGAATGTGGAAAAGGCGAGAGGTGTGTCAGGATCACAGCTTGTGGCACTCGGTAGTATCTGTCTTCCCCTATGGGATATGGGCGTGAGTAATGTAAAACATTATAAAAGATAAAACCCGAGAACACCCGAACGAAGTCGGGGCGAGTCGTTGGTAAATGAACAATTCTACAAAAACCACGTCTGTACTAATCGGCTAATCCAGAAGAAGTCCTCTTTTGACTTTCTCAACCATATCACGTATTGCATCCATTATGTAAATGGTCGTCTCGTGTCGCGCCACATTACTTCGTCATTTCCTACGTTATGGGGCTTCGCATGTGGTACAAGGAATTTATTTATGAGATCTCTAGCAGTCATTGCAATGGTGTAATGTTTATATCAGATATTCTAATTAAGTATAAATATTTAATAATAATAAAAAATATACTTAACCTATTGATAATTAAATCGATAAGAAGAAGAATTGAGTATACGTATTGTTATCGTAGATTCGGATTCTTTTCCATTTATTTAACCGAATCAAATTGTGACTGCTTTTAGATGTAGTTGCATTTTTATAGAGTGCTTTTTAGCGTTGGTTGGATTTGGATTTAATATAATATAATTTAATATAACGATGGTATTTGTTACATGTAACATGCGAGATATTCGACTCCTATCATTCAAATCTTTGAAATATAATATCTAGGGCATCCCCTTAATTGATTAATTTATATCAAAAAATAAAAAGCGTCGGGGGTGGTAATGGATAGCGGGTCTGACTCGTAAGCGAGAGGTATCAAGTTAAAACGCCAGTGCTGCCATATATTATAGCAAATCTAAGGTCTGTGCGAGAAAAAATGTTCAACCAAAATGTATGTACACTTACACAGAATAGGTTCGAGACTAGATTGGTATTAAGTATCGACATACTCGAGCTTACAAATGTTCTTAGCCTTTATTTTCAAGAACGGTGGGTACCTAAGTGTTAATAGGGCAGTATTTATTTGCACGCGTCGCTCTCCACTCGCAAAACACAGAAAATGTTTTAGCCCCACAGCGGGGGTGAATGAGGCAAAGTGCACCCTGTTCTATCGGACTAAATCTTGGAAAGGAAATGGAGATAATAATAGATGTCGTTCCAATATAAATCTAGTCTGTTTTGCACATGTACGCTACTCGCATTTCGAAATTTCATATTAAAAATTTTTTGCCTATACCGATGTCTTTTTTAGCGTTTAACTACTACTAGGTAGGTATACCTACCTACCTTCCCCTACATAATATTCTTTTATATAAGCTTCAAATATAATAAATGTAAATA
The DNA here is from genome assembly GCA_907269095.1 of Blastobasis adustella. Taxonomy (NCBI): domain Eukaryota; kingdom Metazoa; phylum Arthropoda; class Insecta; order Lepidoptera; family Blastobasidae; genus Blastobasis; species Blastobasis adustella. Next base: position 2,072,647 of record OU026120.1, read on the forward strand.
AATGAATATGCTTGGACAATTCACACAGCGCCATCAAGCCCGTAGTAAACATAATGTAAAAGAATTATAGTCTGGTACTTACACTTAAGAAATTATGCACAATATTGTTTTATGGCTGTAATTTGTTGTATGTGCCTAATAAATAAAATAAAATAAATGAAATAAACAAAGCTTGTGTTGTGGGTGTCAGAAAACCCTCCTTCCCCACTACCCTACTAAGCTGCATAAACTACTCACATATTTTTTAAATCCTTATACATATAACTCCTAGACCCGTAACAGAAATTAAAATTCATCCCATCGAACTCGGGACGCAAGTTGCATGTTAACCAACTGAAACAAGGTCGTCAAATTAGGAACTACGATATCTACCTACTAAATAATTCTCCAAATTTCAGTCGGTTTTAGCACGCAATGGGGTCACGACAGTATAAGTTGGATGCCCAAGGGATTGGGTAGGTGCACGCCGCAAATAAGCCAAGTTAAACATTCTGCCTTCCGTACAATAAACACTTGCGACATGAACTCTCATTCTGGAACTCGGGAGTGTTTTAATTCTCTTCGTGCGTGACTGAGGGAAATAATGTTTGGAAGCACACTTTTTACTGTGAGAAAAGTTGTACCATAGAATAAAGTTATACCTCGAAAGGAAGCTCGGAAGTGAAAAATAAATTTTCATGATGATCTTTTATGTATGTATAGCACCTTATAGTACCTACTTTTCAAGCCGACTCGTAAGAGAGAGGTGTACTGGGTTCGAACTTTGTGATGAAACAGGTGTCAGTAGGGTGCAGGCACATTCAGGCGACTGAATTTGAGGTTGGGGAAAAATTATTCCTAGTACAAAATTACTTACAAAACGTTGTACGTACGAGCATAGACTACTTTGTTTAATAATGGTTTTAAAGAACATTGTATGCAGCGGTTTGAAAAGGACCGTTGAGGAGGCAAAACACCAAGAGCGCAAATGCCACAAGGATAACAAAAAGTGTGTTGTAATTATGTCATATAGAACTTTTGCTATTGGAACCACATTGAATTACGGAATAAATTGGAGCCTATGTACTATTCTGGGCTATAAACTGTATTACTGCCAAATTGAATACAAGGAGTAACAAACATCCAAACAAACAGCCAACTTTACAAACTTTCGCATTCATAATATAAGTAGGAAAATATAATTCTCTCTCTAATGAACACAAGAACTCCGAGGAATAAAACATATTTTTTGTGTTAATTACAGCAAAAGATTAACATGCCTGTTGAATGATAAATGCAGCCAACATTGACATACCACGCTACCACGCCCTATGTCTATCTGACAGTTTAAATATGGTATTTGGTTTTATTTAGTTTGGACACGCGATGGATTTATCAACCTTAATTTTTTAAGCCGTCGGTCCCGGTTGATGTCGGTAATAAAGTCGTCATAAACCACAACCACAGGTGCGTTGGTGTTGGGCGGCTTAAAATTGATATTAGCTCTGATAGCTCTTCCACATAATCGGCCATGATCGACGATTACACTTTGTCATTCTGCAGGAGACATTTCGGAGAGTGTGCGAAGCTGCTGCACAACCTCATTCCGCCGGACATTTTCCTCCATCGGGAAACGCGATCCGGACGGGCGTTTCATCCTTAGGTCGTGGATCTTCCAGCTAGCCGCACGTGCCTCTATGGCCTTTATAATGCGTACGGCTAAGTAATGGAACACGTTGCCTGAGATTGTGTTCCCTGGGGGCCTAGACTTAGTGGCATTCGACAATATCGAACTTCGATTTTGTCTTCATACGATTCAAAATACGTTTCATAATTTCAAAATGGCTGCACCTATTTAACTTATTCTTTAAGAGTAGGATAGGGGTAGAACAACACGCGAACGAAGTCGCGTCGGGTCCACTAGTTATTCGACAAGATAGCGAGGCAGTTTAACGACACGTGTCAGATACATATTACGTTGCAGCGTCTCATAAATAACATCTATTCTCTCTCACCAAGGCGCTTTGTTCTACAAGCCAAAATGTTTATTGTCTTAGGAGATCTTTTCTTTGTCTGTCTGTCAAGTCTGAGTACGCCAGAAGCATACAAAATAGTTAAAAGAAAATGCCGGAAATGGCCGGAATGGGCCGCACGCTTTCGTTTGTTTAGGTTGGGTCGGTATTGTCAGTTGCGGCCCGGCTCTGCTTGGCATTGTCGGACACGGCCTGGCTTTGCCTGAAACTGTCAACACTGCCCGGGCTGTGCGTGACATTGTTGGTCGCGGTCCGACTTTGCTGGCATTGCCTGGCATCGTCGGACACGGTCCGGTTGTGTCATCCGTCGCCGCTGTCGGCGGTGGGTGCCATGCTCACTTCTGACATATTACTATCCTATTCCCGTCCATTCTGACGATTGAAAGAGACATTTAATGTCCTACCATTAGACTGTAAGTGCACCGTAGATTAATCTACGTCATAGAGTGCATGAAATGTGCCACTTTGTAGCTATAGAAGAAGGTTAGGTTAGAAGAGGTTAGGTTGTATAAATTTAGCATTTATTGATGTAAAGTATCCCTTCCTTCACCTTTTCTTATTGTTTCTCCCGCACCGCCTACCGTTTTCAATTTTTTTTGCCACGGTTGACTGGTACCTTTAGTGCATAAAGTTTTAATAAATAAATAAATAAATAATAAGAGGCTGTGAATAGGCATACCAACGTGTTATGGGTATAAAACGTTGGTTTGCCTATACACAACCTGGCACGTTCGGTATAAACGAAAAAAAAATTATTATAATAAGACGCAGACTTTCGACTTATTGCAGCCATAGTAGCTACTAACTTATAGAAGTAATAAAACCGTTGTGCCTTGCATTTTCTTTTCAGTTTCGTTAGTCAGCCACATTATAGTCACCAAAAGGTCCAAATAAACTATTTAACTCGTAACTTCCTTCCGTAATTGATCCCATTTAATAAATGAATTAACATTTTAATCTATTTTAGTTGGTTAAATAGCTCTATGAAACATTCGTGTCGGTATGGCGACTTGAAAGCGCTCGATATTTTTATCCCAACGATAAATCTTATTGTGTGGGCTCGCCCGAAAGCCGATGTTTATTTTCCTCGGGTTGTTAAAGTCTCGACGGTTCTCCCTAGACATTGCTACAGTGCACGCCTGTATTAGAACTTTCAACACATTGTTGAGTTGTGGCCCGATCTGCAAATAGCGCGCTCCTTTTTCATGCTACTGTAAATAGGGTGGTAATGGGTAATTCCCTCAGCTAAATGCGTGAGCAATGTCCAATTATGAGATCAAAGACGTTCCTCGGCTACGTGTCTGTTGATAATTTGTTTTATTCGACTTTGACTCTTATTAACGCATTTTGAATATCACTTCAATATTAGGGACGATTTAAAATCAAGATGATGATGATAATGATGATGATGTCGTCCTCGCCGTTTTGGGCAACATCGACTGCTTCAATTTCCCTGTTGTTGGCGTTTATGTGCACGTACGTGGCTTACGTAGCCAATCTTCTTCACACAGGTCTTCGAACATTGCGGGCATGTAAGCACACCATTCACATATTTGTAATTTATTGCCGCAGGTCGGGCTTTTAATTTCACGCGGTTTGTGTCGAAAAAAAATAATAATTAGGTTCTAAAATCAATAGCCTATACCTAACAATCCACTGCCGGACTCGAGCGTATAGTGTATATTATAAACATTTGTATCCAAAAATATTTATTTTGTCATATTCGTGGCAGGTAGGACGTGAAATTCCATGAACCCTATTTTGATAAGCGTAACTGTAGACCTAATTACCTGTAACCAGGAGATCTGGTAAGAAGACTTGGCTACTCTCCAAGATAAAACCAGGAACTTAACCACAAAGTCGGAAGTCAAAGAAATTTTCTTCTTCACAGCCCACAACAGTCCGCTGCAGGACTTAGGGCCTCTCCCACGAAATGGGAGGTTATTGCCATAATCTCCACGCTTGGCAGGCGGGTTGGAGATCGCAGTTTTTTATAAATATAATAAAGGAAAATGCTGCTTCCCATTTTCCAGCATAAGGAGACTTTAGATATTTTGTCTCGAAAACTTTAGTCGCCTTGTATGACACCCACAGGTGTAAGGGGTTGGTGCTATGCTACTCTGCCGTGTGGTGTCCACCACACGGTTATCTGCCGGACACCACACGGCTTAAGAAATTTACAAAGTGCGAAATTCAATCAACCAACGTGGTAAAGCATTTTCAATCGTACCTACACAAAACAAACCCGACAGAAACAATTCCAAATCTAATACTGTAAGTTTTAACGTGCTACAAGAATTTCAATGTCACACGTGAAAAATATCATAGACAATTATAGCTAATAGCGTTTCCTAGCCGCGTGGGTTACAAATTAAACAGCCGTGGATAAAGACATCTGGATTATTTCCACGCTAACAGAACAGGGACTGATTCTGAAGGCGTAACGAGCTGTGACGAGAAACAGAGCAGTTTTTATTATTTACGACTCGTGTTCCATTTAGATGCGTTTCATAATGCGTATATTTCTCAGTGAATTAGCCGAATATATTTCATTCACAATGGGTGGAGCGTCGGTGGCCGACTTAAGCGAATTCCACTGCGGCCATGGAAAGATGGCTCTTTTCTAAGTTATGCTCTTACGGTGAGAAAAAACATCGTGATGAAATCTGCAGGCGACTGAATGTGTAACCATTATCGTATATGGTCAGATTACTCTGGTAGCAGGGTCGCGAAGGTCAGATGGCAGTTGCTCCCCTGTAATTATTTGATATGCCAAATCTTGGACCATGGTCAAGGCGGACCCCGGGCCCTAATGCGTCAGAGCACAACCGGGATATTTACACCATGATGATTATTAATTTCGTTTACAATGGTTTTCTTTCATTGTGTAACGTATCACCACAGGAATTACATCTGAAGAACAAGTTAGTAGTGTATGCGTTAGTGTTTTTGTTGGAACTTCGAAGATGTTGATTTGTCATCTTGGCGTTAATCTCGCGCGATAGCACACTCGGACAACTCGAACCTCGAATTTCAATATCGGCAAAGAAATAACAGACGTAGAAATGAATTCGCTTCGAAATCGGGTATCGTTCCAATGCATGCAATTGTTCCGAAGCGAGTTCATTTCTACATTCGAAAATGTCTTATCATTTTGAAACGATAACGAATGTAGAAATGAACTCGCTTCGGAACAATTGCATGCATTGGAACGATACCCGATTTCGAAGCGAATTCATTTCTACGTCTGTTATTTCTTTGCCGATATTGAAATTCGAGGTTCGAGTTGTCCGAGTGTGCTATCGCGCGAGATTAACGCCAAGATGACAAATCAACATCTTCGAAGTTCCAACAAAAACACTAACGCATACACTACTAACTTGTTCTTCAGATGTAATTCCTGTGGTGATACGTTACACAATGAAAGAAAACCATTGTAAACGAAATTAATAATCATCATGGTGTAAATATCCCGGTTGTGCTCTGACGCATTAGGGCCCGGGGTCCGCCTTGACCATGGTCCAAGATTTGGCATATCAAATAATTACAGGGGAGCAACTGCCATCTGACCTTCGCGACCCTGCTACCAGAGTAATCTGACCATATACGATAATGGTTACACATTCAGTCGCCTGCAGATTTCATCACGATGTTTTTTCTCACCGTAAGAGCATAACTTAGAAAAGAGCCATCTTTCCATGGCCGCAGTGGAATTCGCTTAAGTCGGCCACCGACGCTCCACCCATTGTGAATGAAATATATTCGGCTAATTCACTGAGAAATATACGCATTATGAAACGCATCTAAATGGAACACGAGTCGTAAATAATAAAAACTGCTCTGTTTCTCGTCACAGCTCGTTACGCCTTCAGAATCAGTCCCTGTTCTGTTAGCGTGGAAATAATCCAGATGTCTTTATCCACGGCTGTTTAATTTGTAACCCACGCGGCTAGGAAACGCTATTAGCTATAATTGTCTATGATATTTTTCACGTGTGACATTGAAATTCTTGTAGCACGTTAAAACTTACAGTATTAGATTTGGAATTGTTTCTGTCGGGTTTGTTTTGTGTAGGTACGATTGAAAATGCTTTACCACGTTGGTTGATTGAATTTCGCACTTTGTAAATTTCTTAAGCCGTGTGGTGTCCGGCAGATAACCGTGTGGTGGACACCACACGGCAGAGTAGCATAGCACCAACCCCTTACACCTGTGGGTGTCATACAAGGCGACTAAAGTTTTCGAGACAAAATATCTAAAGTCTCCTTATGCTGGAAAATGGGAAGCAGCATTTTCCTTTATTATATTTATAAAAAACTGCGATCTCCAACCCGCCTGCCAAGCGTGGAGATTATGGCAATAACCTCCCATTTCGTGGGAGAGGCCCTAAGTCCTGCAGCGGACTGTTGTGGGCTGTGAAGAAGAAAATTTCTTTGACTTCCGACTTTGTGGTTAAGTTCCTGGTTTTATCTTGGAGAGTAGCCAAGTCTTCTTACCAGATCTCCTGGTTACAGGTAATTAGGTCTACAGTTACGCTTATCAAAATAGGGTTCATGGAATTTCACGTCCTACCTGCCACGAATATGACAAAATAAATATTTTTGGATACAAATGTTTATAATATACACTATACGCTCGAGTCCGGCAGTGGATTGTTAGGTATAGGCTATTGATTTTAGAACCTAATTATTATTTTTTTTCGACACAAACCGCGTGAAATTAAAAGCCCGACCTGCGGCAATAAATTACAAATATGTGAATGGTGTGCTTACATGCCCGCAATGTTCGAAGACCTGTGTGAAGAAGATTGGCTACGTAAGCCACGTACGTGCACATAAACGCCAACAACAGGGAAATTGAAGCAGTCGATGTTGCCCAAAACGGCGAGGACGACATCATCATCATTATCATCATCATCTTGATTTTAAATCGTCCCTAATATTGAAGTGATATTCAAAATGCGTTAATAAGAGTCAAAGTCGAATAAAACAAATTATCAACAGACACGTAGCCGAGGAACGTCTTTGATCTCATAATTGGACATTGCTCACGCATTTAGCTGAGGGAATTACCCATTACCACCCTATTTACAGTAGCATGAAAAAGGAGCGCGCTATTTGCAGATCGGGCCACAACTCAACAATGTGTTGAAAGTTCTAATACAGGCGTGCACTGTAGCAATGTCTAGGGAGAACCGTCGAGACTTTAACAACCCGAGGAAAATAAACATCGGCTTTCGGGCGAGCCCACACAATAAGATTTATCGTTGGGATAAAAATATCGAGCGCTTTCAAGTCGCCATACCGACACGAATGTTTCATAGAGCTATTTAACCAACTAAAATAGATTAAAATGTTAATTCATTTATTAAATGGGATCAATTACGGAAGGAAGTTACGAGTTAAATAGTTTATTTGGACCTTTTGGTGACTATAATGTGGCTGACTAACGAAACTGAAAAGAAAATGCAAGGCACAACGGTTTTATTACTTCTATAAGTTAGTAGCTACTATGGCTGCAATAAGTCGAAAGTCTGCGTCTTATTATAATAATTTTTTTTTCGTTTATACCGAACGTGCCAGGTTGTGTATAGGCAAACCAACGTTTTATACCCATAACACGTTGGTATGCCTATTCACAGCCTCTTATTATTTATTTATTTATTTATTAAAACTTTATGCACTAAAGGTACCAGTCAACCGTGGCAAAAAAAATTGAAAACGGTAGGCGGTGCGGGAGAAACAATAAGAAAAGGTGAAGGAAGGGATACTTTACATCAATAAATGCTAAATTTATACAACCTAACCTCTTCTAACCTAACCTTCTTCTATAGCTACAAAGTGGCACATTTCATGCACTCTATGACGTAGATTAATCTACGGTGCACTTACAGTCTAATGGTAGGACATTAAATGTCTCTTTCAATCGTCAGAATGGACGGGAATAGGATAGTAATATGTCAGAAGTGAGCATGGCACCCACCGCCGACAGCGGCGACGGATGACACAACCGGACCGTGTCCGACGATGCCAGGCAATGCCAGCAAAGTCGGACCGCGACCAACAATGTCACGCACAGCCCGGGCAGTGTTGACAGTTTCAGGCAAAGCCAGGCCGTGTCCGACAATGCCAAGCAGAGCCGGGCCGCAACTGACAATACCGACCCAACCTAAACAAACGAAAGCGTGCGGCCCATTCCGGCCATTTCCGGCATTTTCTTTTAACTATTTTGTATGCTTCTGGCGTACTCAGACTTGACAGACAGACAAAGAAAAGATCTCCTAAGACAATAAACATTTTGGCTTGTAGAACAAAGCGCCTTGGTGAGAGAGAATAGATGTTATTTATGAGACGCTGCAACGTAATATGTATCTGACACGTGTCGTTAAACTGCCTCGCTATCTTGTCGAATAACTAGTGGACCCGACGCGACTTCGTTCGCGTGTTGTTCTACCCCTATCCTACTCTTAAAGAATAAGTTAAATAGGTGCAGCCATTTTGAAATTATGAAACGTATTTTGAATCGTATGAAGACAAAATCGAAGTTCGATATTGTCGAATGCCACTAAGTCTAGGCCCCCAGGGAACACAATCTCAGGCAACGTGTTCCATTACTTAGCCGTACGCATTATAAAGGCCATAGAGGCACGTGCGGCTAGCTGGAAGATCCACGACCTAAGGATGAAACGCCCGTCCGGATCGCGTTTCCCGATGGAGGAAAATGTCCGGCGGAATGAGGTTGTGCAGCAGCTTCGCACACTCTCCGAAATGTCTCCTGCAGAATGACAAAGTGTAATCGTCGATCATGGCCGATTATGTGGAAGAGCTATCAGAGCTAATATCAATTTTAAGCCGCCCAACACCAACGCACCTGTGGTTGTGGTTTATGACGACTTTATTACCGACATCAACCGGGACCGACGGCTTAAAAAATTAAGGTTGATAAATCCATCGCGTGTCCAAACTAAATAAAACCAAATACCATATTTAAACTGTCAGATAGACATAGGGCGTGGTAGCGTGGTATGTCAATGTTGGCTGCATTTATCATTCAACAGGCATGTTAATCTTTTGCTGTAATTAACACAAAAAATATGTTTTATTCCTCGGAGTTCTTGTGTTCATTAGAGAGAGAATTATATTTTCCTACTTATATTATGAATGCGAAAGTTTGTAAAGTTGGCTGTTTGTTTGGATGTTTGTTACTCCTTGTATTCAATTTGGCAGTAATACAGTTTATAGCCCAGAATAGTACATAGGCTCCAATTTATTCCGTAATTCAATGTGGTTCCAATAGCAAAAGTTCTATATGACATAATTACAACACACTTTTTGTTATCCTTGTGGCATTTGCGCTCTTGGTGTTTTGCCTCCTCAACGGTCCTTTTCAAACCGCTGCATACAATGTTCTTTAAAACCATTATTAAACAAAGTAGTCTATGCTCGTACGTACAACGTTTTGTAAGTAATTTTGTACTAGGAATAATTTTTCCCCAACCTCAAATTCAGTCGCCTGAATGTGCCTGCACCCTACTGACACCTGTTTCATCACAAAGTTCGAACCCAGTACACCTCTCTCTTACGAGTCGGCTTGAAAAGTAGGTACTATAAGGTGCTATACATACATAAAAGATCATCATGAAAATTTATTTTTCACTTCCGAGCTTCCTTTCGAGGTATAACTTTATTCTATGGTACAACTTTTCTCACAGTAAAAAGTGTGCTTCCAAACATTATTTCCCTCAGTCACGCACGAAGAGAATTAAAACACTCCCGAGTTCCAGAATGAGAGTTCATGTCGCAAGTGTTTATTGTACGGAAGGCAGAATGTTTAACTTGGCTTATTTGCGGCGTGCACCTACCCAATCCCTTGGGCATCCAACTTATACTGTCGTGACCCCATTGCGTGCTAAAACCGACTGAAATTTGGAGAATTATTTAGTAGGTAGATATCGTAGTTCCTAATTTGACGACCTTGTTTCAGTTGGTTAACATGCAACTTGCGTCCCGAGTTCGATGGGATGAATTTTAATTTCTGTTACGGGTCTAGGAGTTATATGTATAAGGATTTAAAAAATATGTGAGTAGTTTATGCAGCTTAGTAGGGTAGTGGGGAAGGAGGGTTTTCTGACACCCACAACACAAGCTTTGTTTATTTTATTTATTTTATTTTATTTATTAGGCACATACAACAAATTACAGCCATAAAACAATATTGTGCATAATTTCTTAAGTGTAAGTACCAGACTATAATTCTTTTACATTATGTTTACTACGGGCTTGATGGCGCTGTGTGAATTGTCCAAGCATATTCATTTATTTACATTTATTATATTTGAAGCTTATATAAAAGAATATTATGTAGGGGAAGGTAGGTAGGTATACCTACCTAGTAGTAGTTAAACGCTAAAAAAGACATCGGTATAGGCAAAAAATTTTTAATATGAAATTTCGAAATGCGAGTAGCGTACATGTGCAAAACAGACTAGATTTATATTGGAACGACATCTATTATTATCTCCATTTCCTTTCCAAGATTTAGTCCGATAGAACAGGGTGCACTTTGCCTCATTCACCCCCGCTGTGGGGCTAAAACATTTTCTGTGTTTTGCGAGTGGAGAGCGACGCGTGCAAAGAAATACTGCCCTATTAACACTTAGGTACCCACCGTTCTTGAAAATAAAGGCTAAGAACATTTGTAAGCTCGAGTATGTCGATACTTAATACCAATCTAGTCTCGAACCTATTCTGTGTAAGTGTACATACATTTTGGTTGAACATTTTTTCTCGCACAGACCTTAGATTTGCTATAATATATGGCAGCACTGGCGTTTTAACTTGATACCTCTCGCTTACGAGTCAGACCCGCTATCCATTACCACCCCCGACGCTTTTTATTTTTTGATATAAATTAATCAATTAAGGGGATGCCCTAGATATTATATTTCAAAGATTTGAATGATAGGAGTCGAATATCTCGCATGTTACATGTAACAAATACCATCGTTATATTAAATTATATTATATTAAATCCAAATCCAACCAACGCTAAAAAGCACTCTATAAAAATGCAACTACATCTAAAAGCAGTCACAATTTGATTCGGTTAAATAAATGGAAAAGAATCCGAATCTACGATAACAATACGTATACTCAATTCTTCTTCTTATCGATTTAATTATCAATAGGTTAAGTATATTTTTTTTTATTATTAAATATTTATACTTAATTAGAATATCTGATATAAACATTACACCATTGCAATGACTGCTAGAGATCTCATAAATAAATTCCTTGTACCACATGCGAAGCCCCATAACGTAGGAAATGACGAAGTAATGTGGCGCGACACGAGACGACCATTTACATAATGGATGCAATACGTGATATGGTTGAGAAAGTCAAAAGAGGACTTCTTCTGGATTAGCCGATTAGTACAGACGTGGTTTTTGTAGAATTGTTCATTTACCAACGACTCGCCCCGACTTCGTTCGGGTGTTCTCGGGTTTTATCTTTTATAATGTTTTACATTACTCACGCCCATATCCCATAGGGGAAGACAGATACTACCGAGTGCCACAAGCTGTGATCCTGACACACCTCTCGCCTTTTCCACATTCACACATCTTTTCAAGCATTTACGCCGGTTGAGGCTACTCCTGACCTGCCTGCATGAAACACATAATATAAACCTTCTGGAAGAAATTTCACGTTATTGACAGTATTATATAACTCTCCAAAAGATGTCATATGAAGATACAGAAAAATTACTGTTAGTTCTAGGTTAATTTAGTAAAAAATATCTAATATATTATAATTATATACCTATATAAATATATTTTAGTTTGTGATTACTTCTGTATAATTAGTAATTATTCCATGTTAAATTTTCGCCTTTTGTACTTTTCGCCTGAAACACAGGGTATCCTAGTACAGGCAACTTAGTTATTATTAATTACCTTTAAAGATATTATTCTAGACGTTAAATTTTAATGTAAGTGTATCCCATAAGACTTAATGAATAAACTTTTATTATTATTATTATTAATGCATAGAAGATATCTATTGTAAGAATGTGATTGAAGAAAGCTCCTGTCTGAGGTTTCGAGCTGTTCCGAGATGAGGCACTAAAGCTGCACTGTCACCTACTATCGTGATATTTATTTTATTTTCTTTATATATTGTGAGAACCGTAAGTTGAATTCGTTAATTATAGGTACTAAGAATAGGTAATGCAACTAAATAAATACTAAGGTAAATTTACTTAACATTGGTTAAATCGACGCGAATGCGATGGAAAGCCTAATTTAGAAGAAGTCAAAAGATCACAAACTTGGCGGAGCGTCGAGTGTTGCGTAGCGAAGAGTTTTTTTAGATGATCATTTTTATTTGGATATTAATGTTATAGCGTTATTGTTCATATTGTTGTTGTATTTTTCTTTTATACATGCCATATGTGGTTAACATACAACCTCTTTAAATGTAATCAATGCTGGCTGAAAAAAGTTAAATGAATCCTGATCTCTTTAGTCAGTGACAAGAACTGCCCTACACTTTGCTTTATTTTGCTGTCACACCACTGACACGCGTTGTGTGAACAATTTCGCTGTCCAGTCCTCGTCTTCACATTGATTCAAATAATTTTAGAGAGAACATTGGCTACAAGAACTCATTTAAAATAAAAAAACTTGAACTAAAAACTTATTGTCCTTAGTCCGATAGAAATACCGAAACCAATCCTTATTTTTTATTTTCGTCAGAGTTTCTAGTAAATTTTATGAAAATTATATTCTGTTAGTGATTTAAACACAGTAATATTGTGATAGTACAGAAACAAGTAATGTCATTCATCAAGCCTGTTCGTCGGTAAGTTCTCATAAGGTGTCTTTATCTAATACTAAATACATATAAATGCTGGATCTTTGAAAAAGAAGGGCATGGAAGAAATGAAGGACTGGTATTCGAAAAATATAAGATGTGACAGAGTCTAATATTGTGATTGCTGAGGAAGAAGTGGATCATTAAAAAGTTACATCGATAGGTTATATGCCACAAATATGGTGAACTCCAGTTCACGTGGGATATGCTCCAGCATATCATACATGCATGAATAAAAACTGCCTAAAGAGGGCTCGTCTGTATCAGCATATCATCATCACAGCCCGTAACAGTCCACTGCAGGACTTAGGGCCTCTCCCACGAAAGGGGAGGTTATTGCCATAATCTCCACGCTTGGCAGGCTGGTTGGAGATCGCAGTGTTTAAATATAATAATGGAAAATGCTGCTGCCCATTTTCCAGACTACGGAGACTTGATCCTTTGCCTCGAAAACATTAGTCGCCTTTTACGACACCCATGAATGTAAGGGGTTAGTGCTATTCTACTCTGCCGTACACCACACGGACAAGGATATATATACCAAGCGGCTCCGTAGTCTGTAAAATTGGCAGCAGCATTTTCCATTGTTATTTTTAAACACTGCGATCTCCAATCCGCCTGCCGAGCGTGGGGATTATGGCAATAACATCCCGTTTCGTGGGAGAGGCCCTAAGTTCTGCAGTGGACTGTTATGGGCTGTGATCATGATGATATCCTTATGAGCCGCTTTGGTTCGACGTCCCTAATCATATGAATAAGAAATCGAACACTTTATATGTCAATGTGTACCCCGAACGATACAATCTGGACTTCTTTAATGCCAGAGTATAATATAGGCTGTTTAGGAGCGTCGGTGGGCAAGTGGTTAAGCTATCCGGCTCGTAAGCGAGAGATACCGGGTTCGAATCCCGCAGCAGCCATGTACCAAGGACTCTTTTCTGAGTTATGTACATTGGTTGAATACTAACCGATGCTCTTACGGTGAGGGAAAACATCGTGATCAAATCTGCACATACAGTTCAGGCAACTGAATGTGTAAGCATGATCCAATATGGTCAGGTTCCCCTGGTTGCAGGATGGAAGTCGTACCTGATCTGCCAAATCCTGAATCCTGGTCATGGCGGACCCCGTGCCTTCGTGCGCGAGAGTACAACCGGGACGTTAACGCCAAGTTGATCATCATTATATAGGCTATTTCTAGATAGCCGTGCTTCAACCTCGGCCATTTCATCACTTACCATAACAATATATTAAGGTATTGTGGTATATTTCCAGAATTTCTACGATCATCTTGGAAGGCCGTAAGCAGTATGGCGAAATTATTTCTAAGGCCGCGGGGCAAATGGTCAACCAGGCTGACAAAATTCAACAGATGACAAAGGACCACTTTTATGGACCTACTGCTGACGAAGTAAGTTGTTTACATATGTATACTTGTAAAACAACAGTTTAGTTCAGAAACAATAGTAGGTAGTTATTTTTTCTGTTGACCACGGTTTTCACCCGGGCGCAGTTCGTATCTCTGTAAACATTCAGCTATTTTGCAGGAGCCTATTGTTGTACTGTATGAAAAATAATCATCGTAGCGTTAATATCCTCGAGGGCCCGGGGTCCGCCTTGACCATGATCCAGTATTTCGCAGATCAGGTAATTACAGTGGAGAGACTAGGAATGCGAATCTTGCAAGCCTAATTTGACCTACTTCTCGGCGTTCAGTTGAGCTGAAGTTTGGTTTTCCTATGTAACGTGCATGACAATGCATTCATATGGTACAATGGAGCTGGTCTGATGATGGTGTCGAAAGGTGGTACGCAATAAGATAAGGCCATCTAGTTTGTGCGCTATGGAACGATCTTGATGAGTTGGTACCGCATGATAAAATTTTGTTATGATAAAATATTTTTCACTTGTTGTAATGTGTGATTATTGTGTGCCATGTGGTATTCGGCAGTGCAAATTATAACACCAATTAACTATAAAAATGAAGTAACATTGTAAGTAGGTATTTAAGCTGTACAATAAAAAGAATAATGTATCTTACATTAACTTATACTAATAAAAAAATTAGTTCATAAGTAGGTCTTAAAATGAACGAAATACGGAATTTATTTAAAATGTCCCAAGTTTTACAGTGCGATGACAGTTGCAAGCGATTCTCTCTAAGTTGCTCGAGGACTATTATAGACTTACACATATACCTAAGACAAATAGTCCATCTATATAGGTCCAACTTGAAGAAATAGGTCAATCGATGAATCCAGCTCAAACAAACAACAAACTTGTGCCATATATATTTTCTCAATGAGAGGTTTTCAATTTAACAGTTATAGAAAAAAAATCAAGTTTTATGTCTTTGTAAATATAGGGCGCTGTACTGAACTCTTATGTCAAGTTCGTTCTAAGAGTCAGACAGGAGGAAATATCACTCAAGTCTCGTCGTAAATTGAGTACGTCCGTCGTTGATAAATGATCATCACCCCGTTAAAACTTTCGATTTAAAACAATCCAAAGTTAGTTCATTCTCAGTATTATTGGTCCTTGTATGTATGTTTGACATATTAGCACTGAATTACGCCATCTATTGACGATAACAAACACTATTTTTTTATCTTGAAAACCTCTCTTTACGCCTATGACTCAATACGAAGTCTTTTTTGGATGAGTTGCAAGTGATGACTTATGCAAAGGAGACGTGGTCGCACACTAATGCCTGATTTACATTGGGCAGGGGCAGTGGCTGGTGTAGATTACAAGTCGAGTACCGATTCGCTGTCGGTTTCGACGAGCAACGTTTTTTTTATACCACTAATATGCCAAACAAGTAAGCAGTCACCGCTGCCTATGGACGTTTGCAATACCAGGGGCATCACCCACGCGTTGCAGACCTCGTATATACCTTTATACACCTTTCTTAAAGAACTCTCCAGGGAAAACCTCTCCAGGTAGTTGATTCCACGACCTTAGTGTGCATGGGAGATTTCCCCATCCCCACGTCAATAAATATGTGCGATTCAGCGCAAAATACGCTTCATACGGCATTCATATAAATAGTATACATTGTACTAAATATTGATAGTGCCGCGCAGGGTTGTGCGGACGTGCGAGGGGTACAGTTGCCACTTGCAAGGCTGCTTGCAAGCCAAGTTGGCTCGCTACTTCGGATCGGTTTACACCGCCGTACTTACTCACTGGTACTTAGGAGCGTCGGAGGCCGAGTGGTAACGGTAGCCGACTCGCAAGCGAGACGTACCGGATCCTAATCAATCCAAATCCTCGAAACCCACTGCAGCCATGTACGTACGTACATTAGTTGAATACTAACCGATGCTCTTACGGTGAGGGAAACCTTCGCGATGAAACCTGCATATTCAGGCGACTGATCCAATCTGGTCAGGTTGCTTTGGTAGCAGAGTCACGGAGGTCAGATAGCAGTCGCTCCACTATAATAAGCTGATCTGCCAAATCCTGGATCATGGTCAGGGTGGACCCCGGACCCTTCTATGAGAACACAACCAGGACATTAACGCCAAGATGATTATATGCTATAATAGTATGCTAATTTTAAAAATTATGGTTTGTAACTTTGAATGTAACTGATAATCTCCGAAATTTCTTTTACAAACACGAAGCCACGGTATCACAGACAAATAATAGTATATGAGGAAAAATGAAATGTTTACAGAGAATTGAAATGCCCGCGGATAAAAACCGCAGGGGACTGCTAGTTGTTCATATTTTTAAATCGTCTTGATAAACAGCTGACAAGCACAGCAGTGACCGCTATTACCTACCAAAACAGTGAGCTACCATCGTTACGTCAGAGACACATTTAAAATTACTCATTTGTTATTTCATGATATGGACCTTATGACATAGCGTAACACATAATCCGATTTATTTATTCGGTTGGCAAATATAAACTAGTGGTTCCGGCGCGACTTCGTTCGCGTGGCTTCCTACCCCTACATACACCTACTTTACCCTAACCTACCCTTTTTCTTGCTAGAACTTCCTTTTTTTTATACTATATACCTATACATATGTAAAACACTTTCATGTCGACATTAAAATTATTTTCACAATTGTTTCATATGGATATTTATGGTCTCGTTCCCAGACCAGATGTGATTTAAAACCATTTGAAACTGCGTGAGCAGATTGCAAATGGGATTATTTGCTACCAAACCGTATTTACGAATCACAGTTTAGAGATAAAATAAATCATCTTGGCAGCAATATCCCAGTTGTGCTCTCGCGCGCGAGGACTCGAGGTTCCCCTGACTATGATCCAGAGTTTGACAGATTATCTGAATTCAGTGACGCTGTTGACAGGGGAACCTGCTGTACCAGAATGGATTATGGTTACACATTCAGTCGTCTAAATGCTTAGAGATTGTTCTGCTCTAGATATTAACGTCTCTTATCACTTATCACAGTAGACCGACCGAACTAAGCTTATCACCTTTCACAGGTTACCGAAGGCCTCGACCTGGCAAACAAGACCTGCCTCATCACGGGAGGAAACTGCGGTATAGGCTTGGAGATCATACGTACACTGGTGTCCAGGAACTGTGACGTCATCATGGCCTGCCGCAACGCCTATACGGCTCTGTCTGTCACCCAGAACATGAAGAAGAGCAACGAACGGATGCTCATCTACGAGACGAACCTGGCTTCTCTGGATTCCGTGAAGAAGTTTTGCGATAAGATGGTCGAGGATGATAAGTTAGTATACCTATAAACATGTTAACCGTTTGACGACCTGAGTGGTTCAGTGGTTAACGACGATGGCCTGCCATGCAAGAGGCCCCGGGGTCAATTCCGGCCAAGCAGAAATTGAAATGATGAATTTTAATTGTTTGGGAGTTATATGTTTGAAATAGTGTGTATTTAAAAGGGTGCAAGTAGTTGTCTAGCATTCGTAACACAAGCTTAGCTTTCTTTGGGACTAGATGGCGCTGTGTGAATTGTCCAAGCATATTTATTTATTTTTGCCGGATTGGGTCAATGTTTGTATAGGCACGTCTTAGCGCCATTTTTTTCAGTAAAAATTTTACCAATCAGAAATCATTGAAACCATAGCGATTCAGGTAAAATCGTTTTCAAAGGATTTATTAATGTGGCAGACTTTTTTATAAAAATGAAAAGAAAGTGACATCGTCAAACAAATTCTAATTTTTTTAAGAAGCCTCGACCTGAAAAATTGTAACAAAAATTTACCCCTAAGCTTTTTAACTGTAATCACCACACATGGTTGTAATAGCCAGTGATACAAGTTGACGTTACGCTTTCAGGAAACTGGATATGGTAATCCTAAATGCCGGAATTTTCGGGCTACCGTGGTCACTGACCACGGATGGCTTTGAGACAACATTCCAAGTAAACTTCTTGAGTCAATATTTGATCATCCAGCAACTTGAAAAGATATTGGCAGATGACGCGCGAGTGGTGTGGCTGTCCTCCGATTCTCATAGGTTTGTGGATATTATTACATTAAGATACTAGGTTTTTTATTGTTATAATAATATGGCAGACAAACATGCAAGCGGGCCAGCTGATGAAAAGTGGTCACCGTCACCTATGGACATCAGCGACATTAGAGGTGTAACAAATGCGATGCCCACCTCTGAAGGGACCTCTAATATATCTCTTGAATTATCCCATGTCATAGTTCAAAGGAAATACTGCAAGTAACTTTGAGCGAGAAACGTCCTTTCAAACTATGCGAAGGGTGCGACATTGGCCATTGCATAAGCAACCTATTTACGACACTGCGGCAGAGCCGATCTAGGAGGCAGCTAAACAGTTGATACTAATCCTTACGTTGTTTCGAATATGTAGGGGCGTGGTCGGATATCCGACCGTCCGGCTCACTAACGAATCCGAAAAGCGACGTAAGGATTAGTATAAACTAGTGTCCGACCTAAGGTCAAATTCGAGCCGGAGCTGAAGCCGAAGGCTTAAAAGCTCTAAGAAATATAATGCTCTAATAATATTTCAAAATTAATACTTGTGAGTATACTTAGACGCCTATAAGTATAGTGACTCACTTCACTACAATTGTAAAATTTTGACGGAAAAAATTGTGATAGGAACGGCCCCTAATTTTGGTTTCCAGACACGTGAAATGGAGCGCTGTGAACGCCGTGGCTCCGACCCCTGACCTGATCTCCCTACCAAGGGAAGACTACACAGCGATAAAAGCGTACAACGTCTCCAAGCTGTGTGGCCTTCTGTCCATGCACTACTTCAGTTACCGATGGGGGAAGACAAAGAGGTCCATATTCTGTGCCGATCCAGGATTCATGGCGAAGACTAACTTGTACCGCAATTGGATGTTTTACTCAGCATTAAGCCAGGGTCTGATACCTTGGAGTAGACCAGCCGTGAGTAGATTTCATCTTGAGAAGATTTATTGAGAGATCTTAGCTTCTATGACCCGGTTATACCTTTGCACGCGAGAGCCCGAGGTCCGCCCTGACCATGATACAGGATTTGGCGGATCAGGTAAAATAATTACAAAAGAGCGCGTGCAATCTGACCTCCGTGACCTTGTTTATAGAAGAACCTAATCAAATTGGATCATAGTTTGACTTTAGTACACAAGTAAATATAAGGCGGTAAGTACATATTAGTTTCTGTTTCGTAAGTTCTACTCACATGCGTGCGACAGACGTTCTACGAAGTCGAACTATCCGATGTAGGCTGTGAGGTGAGGGCGCCCTAGGTAATTATCCTTGGTCATCGAGTACAAGAAAGATTCAACTTTGAAGCGATTAGGAGACCCACAAAACGGTGGTCTGCTCATAATTAACCTAGCACAAATATTTTTTTGCCTCTTAGCAGTTTTGCTTTTAAGCCACATCACCAAAAAGAAAAAAAAAAAAGTGACTTTAATGTGTTTCAAAAGGGAAACTGCCAAGAGGATGTAATACACCCCGGTTATTTTACGGCTAGAACCCACACAATAGGATCTGTAAGTGCTATCGCTAAGAAAAGTCGAAGTTTGAGTTGCTGTATAATAGTTGATTAAGGGATAACATCGAACATCTTACGATTGGTAGTATTTGGCATGTTTCTGGATTACCATTTTGACAGAGAAAATAATGTTTGCAGTATCACGCCGCTGCAACTCCGGTGTTCTGTGCCACGGCGCCTTCGCTACGGGGGCACACTGCCGTCTTCATGAAGGATTGCTATCCTAAAGCCGAGAGCGATTTAGCCAAGGACTTCCATCTATCCGTGAGGGTGAATGACCTACTAAGATCTCTGCTTTACGACCGTTTTACCACTACTGAAGTGAACGTGCCCCAGCTGTTACAAACAGCTGATGCCGATAATATGAATTTGAAAACAAAAACTGAGGACAAGGAGCCTCCAGTTGCAATGCGCCAATTGATATGAAACTAGTAGGTTTGTACTTTTAATATTTATAATGTTCAATAAATGAAAATGTGAAATGTGAGACTTTATTTAACGCAGATATCTATTGATTTTGTGCTATAAAATCCTGTTTAATTAACTTAGAATACACCCTACGTGACTGCGAACGCATACCTAACGGCGGGCACCTATCCATACACTATGCAATTTCATATTTCACTATTTCTTTGCCATCTGACGGATGGAATCTCGAAGTTAGTTAGTAGACTCTCTAATATTAACGGATGACCACCACCCGCCTGGATACTGGAGAGCATTCAAGAATAAATCGAGGCCAACCAACAGTGAAATGTTGCTCCTAATGATTTTTGCATTTTCTTTTCATCGCGAAGAAAAAATAGATGCGCCAGAAAAGTAAACCGCCCGGGGAGTTAATGGAGTTACGGACTGATCTAAAACAGGTGTTGGGAAAGTTTTACCGAATTGTAGAAAATGTGCGATTGTGTATGTGGGTCGGGGTGTTTTGCTGGGCTTGTTGTGTTGAGCCCAGGATTGGGGCTAGCCGTAATTTCAGAAAATCTGGAGATTGGGGTTCCCTTGATTTTTGGGGTCATATTGATTGCTTTTTTTTTCTCTGTTAAGTACTAAATGCCATTTTATATTAGTGTCGTCACACGGAACTATGGCGTGCTTTGTTTGAATGATAATGACATTTATTAAAATTAATTTAGATGTGTCTTTAATGTCCCGATCGTGCTATCGCGCGAAGGTTTGGCAGATCAAGTATTTACAGTGGAGCGACGACATCTGACCGTAGTGACGCTATTAACAAAGAACCTGACCAGATTACATCATGGCATTCCCTTCACACACGCACATCCAGCCGCCTGAGGTTTCATCACGATGTTTTCCCTCACCGTAAGAGTATCGGTTAGTGTTCACCTAATGTGCATAAATCAGGAAAGAGTGATTGGTACATGGCGGCACTGGGGTTCGAATCCGTACCTCTTGCTTACAAGTCGGCTTCCTTAACCACTATGCCACCGATGCTCTTATGTTATGTGCACTTCGTATGTTTTTACTGTATTTTATTTACTCTGAGGTATGACGTATGTATGCCCTAAAATAACCTTATCAACACATAAAATTGAAATCATTAATTTGAAAACCCATAACTCACTTGCCGTAACATAAATCACACTGATCAAGGACGATCGAATCGAGCGCTCGCCTTCTAATGGCTGTCTTTTCTAGCTCTAGCAAATTATCAAGACTGTGAAAGAGACAGAGACTCGCGTGGAGCCAGCGGTGCATAAGTACCGCTGGATCATAAAGACCCAGGGGCCACAGGGGCCCTATTTTTGAAACCGCTCGCATCCACTCGAGCGCTCGCCTTCTAATGCTTGTCTTTTCTTTCTGTAGCAACTCACCACGAGTGTGAAATTGTGTAAATTAGTGTAATTATTCGTGATCCACAAATTAGAAAACCAAGAGTTCAAGTATACTTATAACCTCAAAATAAATTATTTTATATAACATTAAGGTGGCAAATAACCTTATGCCTGCCTGATGGTAAGCAGTTACCACAAGGTTACTAAAAATATCTTTGGCAGTAACTAAGCGTTTCTAAGCATTTACCTATCACCACTTTCCAACAGGCAGGTCATCTACTTGTTTGTCACGGCTAGTAAAAAAAAATATAACTAGGTACTTAATTCAACGTAATAAATGTACATTCATTAGCATAAATTGTTATTATAACATCAAGGTAACAATGTTTCCTTTCATACCATTGATGAGGCACATCAACCTAAATAAACAACTTTTGGAAAAAAAAGACTTTAGTAAACAAACAGGTCCTAGCGGTAAACAAGGTTAAGCCTGAAACTGAGGCTAATGTTTTTATGTTCTAGAATAATAAAGCATTTTATAAAATGATAGCTATTACGAGCTGTACGATAAACAGATCTACAAAAAGTAAGTAGGTATATAGGCTTTCATCTTCAACTTCATTTAATATCGAAATTACGTAGATTACCTTTTTGATTTGTTTTCCCGACGTTTCAGTAAGGTTACGCCCATAGTGGTGACGAGAAGACTGCAGTGGAAAGGTGACAGCTGCGGTGAAGCACATGGATGCGGGTTGGCGTCCCACCCTCACACATAATTGTCAGTTTGTTATTGATTCGGAACTTCATGGCACACAACACTCACGATGTCCACGGATACGTCCGCCAATATATCTTCAGTCTTAAAGTAATTTTTTTGCACACCACTGGGTTCCACGACACCGAAAGCTTATATCCATCTTCCCGATTGAAAGTTTAAAATGTAAAAGGTGCGTCGCGTGTTAGTCTTGTGTAAAGAACGCGAGTTTCGTTTGAAACTAAGATTTCCATATTATTATTACTTCTCATTGCACTATTTACAGTACATTGTCATGATCTGAAAACCAATCTTGTAACTTGTGTAGAAAAAAAAATTACCACTTACTCATTACTTGGTCTCCCTTTGGCGGCCCTTGTGCTATGGCCGTTGCATTTTGGTTGGCAGGCGGCTGCAGCAGGTACCGGCATATCTCCCAAACACCGGATTCGCTCCATAGTAGATATCGATGCGATGGCAGTAGAATACCTGCAAATAAAGTTGAGGTTTGTACCCACAAATTTAAATTTAAAGGTCTGCACCGCATCCGCTCCCCTTAAGTTGCTGATAGCCTGGTTGACGGTGGACACATTTCGTTAGATGGATCGTCCTCCCTATATGATACCTCCCTAGGCAGTTAAATTACCAGTGATGGTATCTATCCAGCAAGCTTGAGGAGCCCTACAGAATGGGTACTAAATGACCTGGGCTTGTACTTTCCTACCAAGCAATAATGCAAATGTAACCGTGAATTTTGGGATAAAAGGTATCTAATGTCCTACCTCGTAGTATCTCAAATCATGCCAAGTGTAGGAGGGATGTGCGGCCAAGATACAGACAGGCATACAAAAGTGAAAAAAATTACAGTTTTGCCTCAAATATCGTTTATAGAATACACTACAATAAAAATTTCAAAATATCTTCAATATACAGAATTGGATCTGTTACAATTTTATTATAAGTATGATTTTACTTTAAACTAGATAGATTTTTGTCTGTGTGGAGAAATAAAAAGTAGCCTATATTTCCAGATCCTAATCTAAGCCTCCGTCGTATTCTAAACCCTTACCCTTGGGTAGCTATCTACTAAAATTTATCCAAATACGTTCACACACACGCAACTTTTGTATTTATAAACGAAATAAACTTTCAATACGCTAAACCGGAAAACCATTCAAGATTTATTCCTACCACACAAATTTTCACCAAGTTTTGAGAATCTAAATCTATGTACAGATAAAAATTAATGAATTGAAACTTATTATAATTTGTGCCCATACCCGGAAAGGGCAAATACATTGACATAATAAATACTAGAGGACCCGACGCGGCTTCGTTCCCGTACGCCTATTTTACCCCTACCTACCCTATTATGATTATACCCATTTTGTCTCTCTTATAAACTTTCCACTTGATTACTACATCTATTGTTTAAAACTGCATAGTAAGATCAGTTGCATGGGCAGTTAGGGCTCTGAAGCAAAGACGATGGCGAGCGAGTTAGGGCGAAGATTGAGGGAGAAATCGGGTGATTCCCGCTCTGGCTCGTACCTGGTGCAAAGGTTAGCCATAGCCATTCAACGTGGCAATGCCGCGAGCGTGTTGGGCACCTTAGCCCCAGGTACTGTCAGAGGCGGGCTATTTATCGACTGATATTTGTAAATATTTTTTCTTTTTAGTTTAGCTTTAAGTTAGATAAGATTTGTTTTTCAGTATTGTATTGTTTTTAACATAGTAAGATCTAAGCGTACATAGATACACACATAGATACATAGCGAAAGACGGCGTGAACCGACTTTGTCTTATAATATACCTATAGAAACATACAGTTTCAGTAAAAAACGCTGACGGATGCAATTATACGAAGATTAGACACGCATCTTCAAAGTGCCGCTGAAAGAACATTGGTCTACAAACAATTATTGATAGTGTAGTGTTAATGACTCTAGCTTGGCATGGAGCCAGACAGTCCGGTAATTATGCTTTGGAGTATTTATCGCCTGAGTTATTTGCATAGCACGCTGCGAAAGAAATTAGAGCCGTTTACGCTTTCATCGTAGTTGTACTTTGTTTTGGCAAAGCGGAATGCCAAATAGTTCAATATACTTTCACCATACATATTATCGGGCTTGTAACCACGGTTAGTATCGTTTTTACCACCATATTTCGACACCGGTGGCCGATGGGGCAGTAAAGTTCACGTGTGGCGACCACGTACCGGAAGACACACAATACAGTACAGCGTGGGTGGGTAGGCCTCACAAGGTGGAAAGATGACCTGGTAAAGATGATAGGTACCAGCTGGATGCGGAAGGCACAGGTCCAGCCTTTTAGGAGATCTCTGGGGGATGCCTATGCCCAGAAGTGGGCGTCTTTCGGCTGATATGATGATGATTTCGACGCAGTGGTAACAAACCAGATAATATTTGTAGTGAAAGTGTAGTGAATAACCACGAAAGTCTTAAAACCTACAGATACTTTAATTCTTGACCAGATGAGACTTTGGATTGTCTGTTGGCATTACAAATACTTCGGCAGAGTAGAATATTGTACCAATACAATACATCATCATTTGGACAGTCAGTGGCCTACTGGTTAACGGGACTGACACGTAACCCCAATGTACCGGGTTCGAACAATGCCGCCATGTACCAATGACTCTTTTCTGAGTAAGTACATTAGTTGAATACTAACCGATGCTCTTACAGTGAGTGAAAACATCATGATGAAACCTGCAAATTCAGGCAACTGAATTTGTAAATATGAACAAATCTGGTCAGGTTCCCCTGGTAGCAGGGTCACGGAGGTCAGATGGCAGTCGCTCCACTGGAATTACCTGATCGCCAAATCCTGGATCATGGTCAAGGCGGACCCCGGGCCCTTGTGCTCGAGAGCACAACCGGGATATAACGCCAAGATGACACACATTAGGAATAGGGTAGCTTCAATTAGTAGTATTTTTTGTCTCTAATATTAGGTAACTTTTTAGTACCTGAATACATTTCATACAACCAGAATTGGTACCTCAATACATTTCAACTGAAGACTACTGAACGCACACTTATATTTTGGAATGAGCTTCCTGGAGAGTGAAAAGGTTTTTACGGGGTCGGCCGCGCATGGGTGATGCCCCTGGTATTGCAAACGTCCATAGGCTGTGGTGACTGCTTACCATCAAGCAGACCGTAAGCTTGTTTGCCACCAAAGAGATTGGAAAGTCAGCTACCTTCACAGTTAAGTCTGGCTGCTCGGTGTTTGCCACCTTATTATTATATACTTTATTGCATACGAAACAAGTTAAAAACAATTATTACAAGAGGTTGTTTTCAAACGTGGGCTTATCTCTGTAAGAGATCTCTTCCAGCTAATAAAAAGAAAATGTGCACTAGAAATGTGTACCTTAATAGTATAAAAAAATGTACCCACAGAACGAAATAGCCGAATCTGAATTCGATACATTCGTTGGAAGAGAACATGAAGGAAGCCACATGCATCGGGAACTGACCCCCATTCGAGCGCAACGGCAACAAACCGGCAGTTTACGACAGAAACGTCAAATCAACATGTTAGTAATGTAGTAAATATTTATAGCCGCATTTCCAGGAAGAGTACTCGAGCGCAGATGCAGCAGCTGACTCTAGTATTTCCGAAACACAATGCGTCTGTAAGCGTACACGACCACGCGTGCGTTTCGAAGACGCAACCAGAAATAGACGAAAGGACGCTGAACTCGGGCGATGCTATTATGGTTGCCATTATGAATAATAGGACCATATCGTAGCAAGGTTGGAATGGCAGTTAAAGGTTACTCTATTTGCTAATGTTCTTATGTCGTCGCTTGACAGTCGATGGGGATTTTAGCTATTTTCATAATTGATACCTTAACCATTCGACCACTAACACTCCTTTTTAGCTAACTTTGATTGGTATTCATTTTACGTAAAAGACAGTGTGGTTATTTGGCTTTAAGCTTAAATACGAGTATTATTTATTGGTTTTATCAGAAACGACTAACTCAAGCTGCGATTTTCTTTAGACATATACTGTGCGACATGAGTGACAAAGGCTACTTTTTAACCCGGGAAAGTAATAGGGTCCCACTGGAACGTTGAATGTTTACAGAGATCCGAACTGTGCGAGGGTCAAAGCCTCTGGGAAAGACTACTCCAATATAAATATAAAAACCCTCACCACTGCCTGCATTAATGACGAACCACTTCTTAGTGGTGACCGCTGCGATCCACACGAATGTGCTGAGTCCAACGAGGACTGTGCAACCAAAGAGTATTCTCCTCTCTAGCACCAGGGCTTGAAGAAGTGGTCGCCTCTCCCCTGGCACTGAAGATGCCGTAGACATCTTGTCGGTCTCCATTTTTGGTCCTGCAACAAGGAAAATTATCATCATCATCATATTATTATTACGTCTATAATCTATCCGACAGAAAAAGTCGGATAGCCCCCAACTAAAGTTACATGAACTTAAATATTTTCAAATTACTGAAGCTAAGAACAATATCGATTAAAATGGCTTTCAAATACAGGAAACCGCATCTATATCGGTCTTTCCGTTTGGGAGCTACGATGCCATATACCGATACATACCTCAACAGGCTTTTTTAGTCGGGGTTTTAAAAGGAGAGAGCGTCGGTGGCTTTATGGTTAGGGGTTCGACTCGTACGCGAAAGATACCGGTTACGAATACAAGCCGCAATGTATCAATTACTCTTTTCTGAGTTATACTTACATGAGTTGAACAATAACCGATGCTATAACGATGAGAGAAAACATCGTGATGCAACCTGCACATTCCGATTGAATGTGTAACCATGATCAGGTTCCCTTGTTAACATGGTCATCGAGGTCAAATGGCAGTCGCTTCACTGTAATTACCTGATCTGCCAAAGCCTGGGTCGTGGTCAAAGTGGACCCAGGACCCATGCGCGCTAAAACACAACAAGGACATTAACGCCAGCCCAGACGACTAATAATGTTTTTATTTAGTATTTAAACCACTAAAGTGGCAGACAAGCTTGCGGCCTGCCTCATGGTAAGCAGTTACCGCAAACTATGGACGTTTGCAATGCCAAGGGTATCAATAATGTGCTACCGACGCTGTAAAACATTTTTACCCTTTTCTTGAAATACCCCGAAATCCTCCCACAACTTTAGTGTGCGTGAGAGAAAGTTCCTTTGGAACCGCACAGTTCGCTCAGCAGCATCAGTCGTTTGTCTTTGCTTATATTGGTATCTAAAGGGAATTGCCATATTTTTTTTAACAATATCACATTACCGATGCAAAGTTCAGAAAAAAAATGGCTATGTATTGTATTACACTTTACTTTAAAATTCGAATAGGTACATTATGTGTGTAGGACAAATTATGTGTTGCCAAAAATAAGGGCAATCAAAAGATATTATCATCAAAATCTAGCACCAGGTGGCGTCCCGCCACACCAGTCTTAGATATTACGTAATAATTACCTAACATTCCAAAATTCACATTCATTGTACCGAATGTCACAACAGAATTGCGTATAATAAATTCTCATCCCTATATTTAGTGACAGTGACATTGTTCACTGCGAAAATATCTTCACGATATTATCTTTTCCACTTCATCTTGTCGGTACAAATTCCGTCTTTACATAATTCTGAGCATTTTTCAATGTCATGGCCACCCGTTAGAATACTAGAAAATCAGACAATGCAACTCTGTTGTCGGTGATTTTGAACATTTAATATTCAACTGTCACAGTCACTTAATACGTAGACTCATTCTTGCCAGTTCAATAAGAAACGAACTCTTCCACCGCCTAAGTGATATTATTAAAATACCCGAAGTGGTTAGTACGATATACAAATATATTCGGAACAGCCAAAATACTGTCGGCTCAATATAATAGTGAGTGAAGTGTCCGCGTATAACATGATGAAATAATCATTTTATTGTGAATAATAAAGACTTGGCTAATAACATCAATTTATAGTGGAATAGGGATTAAATATTGAGGCGTAGTTGTGTACATTAAGATTTGTCCCCTTGGAGCGGATAGCTTCCTTATCCATATACTTCATCATAACAACTGAAAGACGCCCACTGCTGGACATAGACCTCCCCCAGAGACCTCCACAAAAGCCGGTCTCTTGCCTTCCGCATCCAGCTACTACCTGCAATATTTTCCAGGTCGTCGGTCCACCTAGTGGGAGGCCTACCCACGCTTACATGCCTGATATAAAGTAAAGTCGTTTTGCATCTATCGCTGTATTTCCGCTAACTCCTAAACCGCGCAACGAATTTTGATGCGGTTTTCATCATCAGGTAAATCATTTTTTCCGGAAGGTTTATGTACATTACAATCATGCGTATTATAATAGAGAAATTCGGAAGAGCGTCGGTGGCCGAGCGGTTACAGTATCCGACTCGTAAGCCAGAGGTCCCGGGTTTGAATCCCGCTCCGGCCATGTACCAATGACTGTTTTCTGAGTTATGTACATTAGTTGAATACTAATCGATGCTCTTACGGTGAAGGAAAACTTCGTGATGAAACCTGCACATTCAGGTGACAGGATGTGTAACCATGATCCAATCTGGTCAGGTTCCCCTAGTAGCAGGGTCATGAAGGTCAGATGACAGTCGCTCCACTGTAATTACCTGACCTGCCAAATCCTGGATCACGGGAGAGCACAACCGGGACATTAACGCCAAGATGATCATGATTTATTATAATAGGTGTGAAACCGTGGCGGGTCACGAGTGTACGCCTAAGCCATTCCCAAAGAGATTGGACACTACTTTCATGTTTTTTTTTTTTTTTTTCCAAAAGCCCAGTCCATTCCGGACGCGTGGAAAGTTTCAAAACGTCCGTCGCGACTCGCCGGCAGCGGAAACTCTGCAGACAATTATACGCGATTACAGATTTACTGTGGACATTAAACCAACGACTCCATGTTATTAGCATGAGCTCGTAAACGTCTGTGACGTCACACCACATTTGCAAATAGGGCAACGGCTGGCGTATTAAATCTTTGCACTGCAACTCGACCAAGACGATGACGTAGGCGTGACAAAGTAATAGCTCCTGTTTACAATAAACAATAAGTATGCTTCGTGAAACTATTGCTTTTTGTGTGATCGACGATACCTTGTATCTTCAGACAATACTGTTTTTATCAGTCATCAGACAATACTGGTATACAATAATATCATATTATATGAATCAATCACAACATGTTTTATTTGAATATAGCTAGACATAGCTATATAGTATCAGTCAGAAAACTATAAAAAAGGTTGACGGTTCATCAATGCCCGAAAAAAACGTTTAAAAACGTTGCATTATCAGAAGACCATCTTCACAGTAACGGCCGAAATTCGTCTTACATTTTACGACATAAATTTCAACATAATTATTAAATAGTGCGTTTTAGGTCTCTCAGGGGCTATAATCGAGATTATCCCTTGATAAAATAGTACTGAATATGTTTAATAAGAACGCATGTAGGTACTTGAACGCAGTATAATATTACGTATGATCATCATACGTTAATACATTACCTGACTGTGGCGCAGCAAGAAGGAGGGTTATGATTTTGACCAATATGTAATAATAATTATGTGTAAGAGATACTAGCTTTTACCCGCGACTTCGTCTGCGTGGAAATAGCTTTTATGACAGTTTAGCTTTTCCCGGGTCACCATTGTAAATGATTTCAGTATTGTATGAATGTAGAACTACGGAGAGATCAAGCTGTAGGTATCTCTGGTTCTACCTACCCGAATGAGATGAAACATAGCTTAGATTATACGCTGGACCGTTTTCTGTCCGTTATTACAATTTATTTTGTTGCTAAACTAACTGCTACACTTTTCTTATATTTTAGACACTAGTTTACAAATCGCAGGTACCGGCTTCTAATCCCACTGCGGCCATGTACCAATGACTCCTTACTGAGCTATGTATATTAGTTGAATGCTAACCGATGCTTTTACGGTAGGGGAAAACATCGTGGTGAAACCTGTATATTTAGGCGACTGAATGTGTAACCATAATCCAATCAGGTCTGGTTCCCCTGGAGGTCAGATGGCAGTCGCTTCACTGTAACTATCTGAAAAATGCTGGACCATGGTAGGCAACGAACGCGGGGCCCTCGTGCGCAGGAGCACAACCGGGACGTTTACACCAAGATTATAATTATTTACTAGAATCAAGGGATCTTTATCCGTATTTACTTACATTTTCTTTGAATTTAGAATTAGAATTCTCATAATGTAAGCTGGATTCTGTACTACAACTATAACAACACGATCTGTAATTTCATTATTTTCTCACAAACACATACATCATTCATCCCTGTACGAAAAAACCGCAAATTCCTCCCAGATTTCTAACAGCGAAATTGTAAAACAAGAACATTGTGAAAATACAACGGCTGATGGCTAAATATAAAAAAAAGTCTGTTAAACGTTGTTTCTCGCTACTGAGTTTACTTTAACGAATATTTTATTATTAGACACGTAATACATATTGGTTGGTGTTTTACTATCCAACAACGGATTCCAAGAAAACGTTAAGAAAACAAACTGATCGCCGGATTGGTGTTCAATATATGCGCGGACGCACAGTGTCGTAATCTATTTTGTGTCCGAGGTGTAGTTTTGGTGTCAGTTGTTGTCATTTAATATTCTTGTAGCTTTTGTCGGTTTTGTTCATGACTATAATACAATTTGACAAGTTGTCGAGCTGGTACGTGAATAGTTATCACAAAATATTATGTCCTATAGAAAGAAACTACTTGTAGAAATACCTTAACCTACAGAAAAGACCCTTGGCCACGTTTACGGCGTCCCAACCCAAATATTTTCTAAACAATTAAACTGATTTTAATGAAACAAAATAAAGGAACATCACGATTAAATTGGCTTTTAAACAGAGTAAACCACATCCAAATCAGCCTATCCGATCGGGAGCTACGATACCACAGTCAGACATACACTTCCACAGATAGAGATACTGTAAAAGTGCCGTCACTTTTCTCCCTCTTCTTTAATGGCTGCCGTCGCATTCGCATTCAAATATAATTAAGAAATTCGGGCAATGTGATACGGTTCTCATAATATCATGATAGTAATGATAGAGCATCGGTTGCCTATGATTAAGGGGTACGACTCGTAAGCGACAGGTACCGGGTACTGTGCCGCCATAAATCAATGACTCATTTCTGAGTTATGTACATTAGTTGAACACGAATCCATGCTCTTACGGTGAAGGAAAACATCGTTATGTAACCTGCACATTCTCCGGCGACTGAATGTGTACCCATGATCCAATCTGATCAGGTTCAAATTTTAACAGGGTCACGGTTAGTCCTAGATCATGGTCGAGGCGGACCTCGGACCCTCGTGCGCGAGAGTACAATAGGGATATTAACGCCACGATGATTTTTTTCATCAATGATAGTTTGCTTAGCGCGTCTAGTCGAAGCAGTTTGAAAGCTCACGACAATTATTTTTATAGCATTCTTTAATCACTGGACACTTACATTGATATTTGATATTAATTAAACTATCATGAATGTTAATAAGAAACCCGAAATTTGTACTATGAATTTTACAAAAACCACGCCTGCACAAATATCGTATCTTAATTTCACAAGAAGCTCGCGGTTGCAGTTGTTCTACACTAAAAATATTGACATTCAAGTTTATATTTATGTTTTCCACTTAGGGGTCGAAACGTTCTCTGGATTAAACCCCCTCAACCCCACCAGAGTCGCGCCCCGAAGGAAACTAAAATGGAGTCCAATTGTTTGAATGTTTAGGTAAAACGGCCCAAGAGAAGACGACAGGCGTCAAAGCTTTGGCGACGTCGGGCCGATGTTTACAGAGGGCTTAGAACTTGAGGGTTAAGGCACAGTACAGAAAACTCCAGTAGAGCATCTTCATATGAACGTCTGAAACGCTCCTTACACATACGTAAGCTCCTGGAATTATCAACGTAGTATTCGCTTTAGCTTAGATGACGGTCAAATTTTCATGTAATATTTAAATGTAACAAAAAGTATAAATCAGTTGGTAAATAAAATTAATAATATAAAATAAATGCTTGCCATGTATTTGAACAATTTGGTGCGTTTACTACAAAGAAAATGTTTTAGAACATTTCTGTTTTATTTGATAACTTCAGAAATTTTTGTATTATTTTATTTATCTGTGTATTAGTAGTATCTATATAAAGACTTCCTCGGTTTTATTGTTTTACAGAAGGTGTAAAAAATAGAGTATTCACCTCTGAGATACAGCCTACCAATCTCTGGCTGCTTTAAGCCCTCTCTTCACTAAAGAACTCTACATGACTCTCTCGCTTCGCTCAGGACTCATAACAGGAGTCTGTCGCTATACACGGGGTCTAATATGAAGCCCATCATGTAAGACACTGCTTTATCCCTTGGGTATATTGTAATCTTTTGCATTTCTTTTCGTTAAACTAACCCCTGATCATTATAATCTGAACGCCTTCAAGGCTAGAGTGAATACCCACTGTTCCAAGACAGGCATGCTCCATCTTCGGCCGCATCGTCACTTACCACCAGGTGACATGGCGGCCAAATGCTTGGCTAGCCTAAACTAAAAAACCGCTCTTATAAAATAAAATATTCACCATTCTGTTGTTTCAAGAACATGCACTGTGGTCTTCTATACTGTTGTTTAGAGGGTATATGACAGGAATCGATACCGATGACTACTATACTTCGGGTAGCCATGGGATTAAACACGCACATAGCTACCTATCTGGTACACTAGTCACGCGCACGAGGACCCGGGGTCTGCCGAGCCCTGAGTGAAGCAAGGACTTGAAGCAGCCCAAGACTGGTAGGCTGTATGCCAGTGATGAATACTCCACTTTTTACACATTCTGTAAAACAATAAAGTCAAGTAAATTTTAATATACTACTAATTAAATAATCATCTTGGTGTTAATGTCCCGGTTATGCTCGCACGAGGGCCCGGGGTCCGCCTTGACCATGATCCAGGATTTGGCAAGTCAGGTAATTACAGTGGAGCGACTGCCATCTGACCTACATAACCCTGCTACCAGGAGAACCTGACCAGATTGGATCATGGTTACACATTTTTCGCCTGAATGTGCAGGTTTCAGCACAATGTTTTCCCTCACCATAAGAGCATCGGTTAGTATTCAACTAATGCACATAACTCAGAAAAGAGTTATTGGTACATGGCGGCAATGGGATTCGAACCCACTATCTCTCGCTTACGAGTCGGATACTTTAACCGCTAGGCCACCGACGCACCTATTACATACTGTGTATTTCTATTATATACTGTAGTATTATCACTACAATCATACAAAATTTCGTGGTTGTATGTATTGCCGTTATTACGATAGACAATTTTTACAAAACCCCTGAAATCGCCGAAAAAAACGTTTCTGTTCAAATTTTTGCTTATCTAATTTTTTTTGTTATAACGGCCTAAAGTTATAATTAAATAATGAATTCGGCCGTAATTATCCGATCTGCTAAATCCTGAATCATGGTCAACTTCGGACACCGGTCCCTCGCGCGTGATATCCAACTAGGATATTGTCGTCTTTTTCCAAACTCTTTATCTCTTGATTGAGTAATAGATAAGGCAATTTAAGTTTTAAGTCCAAATTTAATGAATAAATATTATATAAAAATGACTTTTACAAGTAGGTATGCTGCGAAGTGAAATAGGAAGCATGCCCTACTAAAGCGAATTGATATCTAGTATCACAGCGGTATCAGTATCAGATAGATATGGATATGGTTGACAGTACTTGTTTCACTAATACTGCAAGTGATTGTAGCTACTTTTAGATATAATACCAGTATTATGAAAGCTTTTACATTGGGGCCGATTTCAATTTGCTTGCTTTGATAAAAATGTAGATAATCTGAGGGCTACTAATAAATAGTAATTTATTGCTTCAAATTCCATGGCTACTCTACAAGTACAATGTAGGATCATTGTATTGTATTTAATCATCAGAATTTCAATCAGAAGACGGACCTTGGGCCCTCACGTGCCGCGCGGGGGTGCAACCGGGACAACGCCACGACGATGATGATGACGTCGTTCGCGTCGTGCGCGCATCGAGCTCTACTATGGGTCAGTCTGAAAACCAGCGCTGTGTTTGGCTGCTGCCATTCATAGCATTAAGCTGAGGCTGGTCCAATTTGGTCCGATGATGCATCGCCCTGCTTCCTTATTATGTACTTACTGTGTTAGTTCTAAGTTTTTTTTTTTTAATGTGTTATTGGACCAAATAAAGATACGTCTATGTCTATGTATGTATGTTTTCAGCCAGAATACGTCCGCTGTCGGACATTTGTTAGAGCTCTCCACGCCAGAGATCTCCACAAAGGCCGATCCTGTGCTGTCCGCATCCAGCCTCCATCCAGTCTTGCACTGGCTTCTACAAAACTATAAAAGTTGACTAAAAACTACAAAAGTAGACTTATAAAATGAAAGGTATTGTGTGTTCAGTTGGAAATGTATAAATATAACCTAATGCATCTTACTAATATTATAAATTTATACTTAGGGCGGCTTGCACCATATTCTTAATCGCATTAAGCTTAAGTTCAATACAAAATACCGTTAAACGTCATTCTTAAACACATTTAAGAATGTGGTGCGAGACGGGCTAGGTCAATAATATATTTCTCCAATTTTTTTTCTTGACAATATTTAGTAATTTTTCCTCTTAGACCTTAGTCGAGGAAAGCCTTTGGATGAAATGAATTTTTACCCGTAATGTAGGTACACTAAAATACATGCGATACAACGCCGCATAAGTGCGTGATAGTCGGTCGTAGACACTGGCGTGGAGATGAATAAAAAATATCGTAGCTAATAATATAACGTTTATTTCAGGCAATAAGTTTACATGTTAAGTTTAGTTAACCATGATCCAGTCTGGTCAGGTTCCGTTGGTAACAGGGTCACGGAGGTCAGATGGCAGTCACTCCACTGTAATTACATGACCGGCTAAATCCTGAATCATGGTCAAGGCGGACCCCGGGCCCTCGTGTGCGAGAGCGCAACCGGGACATTAACGCCAAGATGAAATGAGGCAATAAGTTTACAAGTTTTATACTACATAGGTATAGAGGCCCAATTACCCTGCAGTGAGAATCCAACGGCTCCATAACAAAGATACTTATGAAACATACATAAACACGCCACTGTCCCACTGGTGGGGTAGGCAGAGACTATGGACCGCCATGCGCCACTTTGCTCTGTCCTGACACAACTCCCTAGCCTCGTATATATCCACAACTCTTTTCATACATCTTATAAAACATGTACTCTCATCGCGCGAGAGCACAACAGGGACATTAACGCCAAGATGATTTCGTGTACAAAGCCCATATATTATCCGTAATACTATTAAAACTAAGTATTAGTACTTATTTTATAGCTTCCTTATTTTCCCCCTTTTCTGGTCCCAGTAATATTCTGGCGGAATCGTAATCACTGGGTCGTTGTTGGCCAGGCTCTGTTGGTGCGCTGGACATATCCTTTGACGTATCCTCGGATCTGAGACAGGTCGTGGGGTTGTTCGCAGCAGGAGCGTGTATTGTGATGTCAGCCCGCTAATGGAGAGTGCATATGGAACAACTGGATTTGTAAGTGTCAAGAAGTGCACACGACTAAAGAGACACCGGCAAGGAAGCGTACGCATCACCCGTGATTAGGTCTGACGCAGTCCGTATGACCGAGAGGTCCATAGGACCCTGGGTGGAGGTCGTGGGGTCGTCTCGGCATGGCATACTCCACAAGGCCACAATTCCTAAGGAAATATCTCACTTTTTCCGTTGGCACTCGCATACGGAACGCAAGGAAATATGTGTCCTTGTAATACGGGGGCAGCTCGATGATATTGAGTGCTATTTCCCCTTCTTCCATATAATAATATGTAAAGTAATGTACTTGAGTCTGTATTAATATTATACCTAAAGAGTAATTTATTTATGTTTTGAAGTTTATGTGGTAATCTCCGAAACTAAAGTACTTTTCGGAAACCTAAATAAGTTGACTTATTTATTTAACAAGTCAAGAATTGTGAGAATAATACAGATGAGAAACTTTAACAAGTGTTACTTTTTCTTGTTGATAAGTATGTACTGAGCCAAATACATATTTTTTTCACTAATTGGAAGCTAAATGATTCCCGTGCGAGTGTCATAGTGTACTTTTGATCCCGGAAAAATAATACGATCCTGCGGGATAGTTCAAAGTTTGCAACGTGCGGGAGAAAATCGCGGGGTATGTCTATGTACCTACCGTCTTAGGTATAAATAAAGTCGCTACCCGCATATGTCTGTCAGTTTATCTGCTTACTGCTCCTAACCACAAGACAGATTTTTAAAGGGTTTTCACCATCAGTTAGAGAAATTCTTCAGAAAGGTTTATGTTCACCACAACACCCATATAGAAAACTGTGGTTTTCTTTCCAGCATCTAACATGAGTTTCATATTCTGTCACAATATCATAAACAGCATTTGAATGTCCGTGATGGTACTTTAACAATATTTTTTTACACCAATCAACAGAACTCGAGTCCGTTTTTGATCTGCGGCAAGTTCATGACGAATCCAGCAGCAACAAAGTTTTCTAACTTTTAAATGTTGTGTAATATTTTTTGAATCAGATAGCCTGACAGTAGCCACATTTTACTCAGTGATTGCAGTTGAGGGCCGACCTTCATCATGGAGAGAAACACGGCCACGATCAAATTCTGCATACCATCAGCTAACGATGCTCAAATGAGATGCTTTCCTCCCTCCCTTAAGCATTTTGAAGATGAACAGTGCAGTTTTAAAATCATAAAGAGAGAACATTTAAAATGATAAAAAATCTTAGCCCTAAATTCTTTTCGCGTTCATTCCATTTTTGCTACGCACGACGAACTCCAACTTGTAATAAAAACAATTGACACCGATTTACCGCCAATTTCTTTTTTAAATCAATGGCTGAGTTTCTTATGTTTTAAATTTGAAATTCAAACATGAGCTGGTAGCAGCGCAGAACTATCAGTGTGTTCTATGTACATGCATAAATAGTATAGTATGCTCTTTGAGAAGGTAACTAAGCTGTGTGTCCAGGATCTGTGGAGCTACCACGAATGGAGCTTACGTGACGATGAACACGTATACTTGTGTCTTTACTACGTTGAATTGGACAAGATTTAGTCGTCCCCAATCGGAGAGTCTAGATAAAGTAGTAATGTTTAATTTTAACTGCCTATTTAGAGAAAATTTCTTCGCTGGCACAGCAAATGTAAATAAAGCTCTTTACTTTTTAATAAAAGTCTTTAGTCGCATTGGCGGGAAAGCTGGCCTAGGAAATTTAATTAAATAGTCAAAATTTTTGTGTTTAAATTGTGAATACCACTCACTGGCGGCAATAGAAGATTTTTTGCCGAAACGCGAAGTGTTTGCGACGCCGCCGATGACACAAAAACACGCTATTTTTATTTATTGCCTAACAACTGTGAACCAAGAATATCGTTAATTGGCGTACGGAACACCAACACCATCGCTGTTTAGATTATCAAGATAGTAACAAGAGATTTATGCATTTCGCTAACCTGTTAGAGATTTCTATACTCGCTGCCAGATCCCAGGATCTCCTAGCTCAGCTTAAATATCCCAGCACGGTAGGCATTTCGCGGGTCACTGTCACTGTACAGTCATAGGGTTTGAGCACGGGTGGTCTAGGATTTGAGCACGGTTGGAGTCGTGTTTTGGCGTGGAGTGGAAGCGTTCGCGTCGTTGCGCGCGTGCGGCCGACTCCTTCGGCTGCTTGGCGAATACTGAACTTCGAAACTCGGTTTACTCGAGGCCCGTTCCCGAATCACATGGCGCATCGAGGCTCGCCTGTTGCCGGGTTACGCACCTGCCCCCCTCCCCCCTCCTTTCCCCGCTATCTCCTTCGCCGTACAGGGATTCCGCACGTGCATAATTCAGGGAGAATTCAGATACAGATACCGTTTTTCAGTCGTGTGCAATCGTTGGGTGCTTATTAAATATCATTGTTTACGATTGTGAGCTCAGAGGGCGTGTTTTCCCATAAACTGAAGTAGCGATGAGATTTCTTTAACTACATTTTATTGTCCATTTTTAACCCCCGACGAAAAAAGAGGGGTGTTATAAGTTTGATGAATGTATCTGTGACTCGACTGTGTGTCTGTGAGTCTGTGGCGGTGTGTCCGTTGCATCGTAGGCTCGTAGCTCCCGAATAGATGGACCGATTTGGATGCAGTTTTCTCTATTTGAAAGACAGTTTAATCAAGATGGTTCTTAGATTGATGTTTTATGAAATTCGGTTCAATAGTTTAAAATATACTTGAATAAATGTAAAATTGGTCGGGGCATAACCCCGGGAGACTTTCTGTCGTTCAGGTTATTACCAGTG
The DNA here is from genome assembly GCA_907269095.1 of Blastobasis adustella. Taxonomy (NCBI): domain Eukaryota; kingdom Metazoa; phylum Arthropoda; class Insecta; order Lepidoptera; family Blastobasidae; genus Blastobasis; species Blastobasis adustella. The sequence goes on from OU026120.1 coordinate 2,111,530, forward strand.
CAGTATGGGAATCATTATTTATTGGCTGCGGCGTTTTATCGTTTATGCAACTGTCATATAAAAGGGGGTATTAAGACATGAGTGTCTGTTTATCATACGAGGCGTAGCCGAGTATGATAATAGTTTGACACGAGTGTTTTAATACCTAATTATATGCAGTTGCATACACTATTTTATCTATACTAATATTTTCATGTTCAAATTACGTATATAAATTACCTATAATTTTCTCAACTTTGCTGAAAGTAAGTTGCGTGTCAGTTCTGTTGTATCTACGCGTGGAGGATATCAAGCGAAATTCACTTCACTACTTTCAAATTTATCTATTTATTTGCTTCAAACAAGAAAAAACATTCACAAACACAAATTACAACAATTAGAAAAAATATTCTGTTTAGCGGGAAAATAATTCCAAATGTACACAATCACAACCACAGACTATGAACTGATCACAAATATAAACAGGAATTTTGAATTTGTTGGAGACATTTTGGTATTCAGCCTACATTTAGCCGTGTCCCGGCGCCCGACAAAAATTTAAAAAAGAAAAGTGTTGCATAATGATTAAAAAGTTATTTTTCGATACAGCTGTAATGAAAATAGTATGGGAAATGCTGTATCGAAAAGTAATTTTTTAAATTTTTATAGACTGGCGTGAAAAAAGTGTATCCTTAAACAACTGTTTTCGAATATGTAATTGGAACATTACGCTATGAGTGTAAATAAAAATAATTAAATACGTATATTATTCTATAATAATATATTGCTATTAATATTACAGCATCCTGGCAATTATCGCAGATAGGCTTGATACATGTCTCACTGCTGCTAACGACATGTTTAATTAATATACATAGTTCACAAATAATTGCACCAACGATCAAGAAATTGCTAACATGATGAGTCTGGTCACTTTAATAAATGAATTAAATTAATTACTTACCATAGTAAGCAGACCACTTTTCAGAAAACTTAAACTTCTGACCTTGCCCTCAATGTACATTCTCGAATTATGCGTATTTGTAAAAAATAACCTAGATTTATTTAAGATGAAGTCTGATGTATGCACGTTTTCCACACGTTTTCCCAATGATCTCGTGACTCTCCCTCACTCAACTACATGCTTTGCGAGAAATAGCCACAACATGTCCATACAAATCTACAATATGCTGCCAGATGCAGTTAAAAATATGCCTGTTCAAAAATTTAAAGCTGTGCTGAATAATTTTTTAAGTAATCACGTATTTTACAATATTGATGAATTTAAAATGTATTTAAAAAATAACCGTCGAAACTTGAATGTAAACTTCAAATAAATGACATAAGTAATTTAATTTATTTAATATTTTTTACTAATTTTAATGAATTTTGACTTATTGTTTTGACATTTCTGAAATATTTGACTTAATTTAATTTATTCTATAAGTTTGACATGGGTATTCAATTTGATTGATTTTCTTTGACATATAATTGTATTTGAATAATTTAATTTTGATATTGTTTGTGAAGCTCTCTTTTCATTTTGCATGCCAATTGATTTGGCTTTATGTGTGATACTAATTACTCTGTAATATCATGTCGTACGTACATATTTACCACATTTACTGCAATAAATAATTTGAATTTGAATTTGAATTAGTTCTTTTCAGAGCAGATTAGAATAACATTTATAAATTTCCTAAAGTTAATATCAATACCCAAAACTACTTAAGTAGGTACATAGAGATATCGTCAAACAAACAAAATACTGTAAGATTCCATTGATATAGAAAATGTTATCACCTTGATAACAATTAATTTTTAAACATCTTAAAATTTACATAGTTAACCATCCAAATAAAAATATAAGTTGTGCCTCATCATCATCATCATCATATCAGCCAGAAGACAGAAGACATATGCCCACTGCTGGGCATAGGCCTCCCCCAGAGATCTCCACAAAGGCCAGTCCCGTGCTTTTCGCATCCAGCTGGTACCTGCGATCCTTACCAGGTCGTCAGTCCACCTTGTGGAAGGCCTACCCACGCTGAGTCTTCCGGCACGTGGTCGCCACTCGAGAACTTTACTGCCCCATCGGCCATCTGTTCTTCGAGCTATGTGCCCTGCCCACTGCCACTTCAGTCTGGCAATCCTTAGAGCTATGTCGGTGACCTTGGTTCGCTTGCGGATCTCCTCATTTCTGATTCGATCGCGCAAAGAGACTCCGAGCATAGCTCTTTCCATTGCCCTTTGGGTAACAGTGAGTTTTCTTATAAGGCCCACAATGAGCGGCCACGTTTCAGTTCCGTAATTATTACCGAATATTACCGTACGTGATGATGGCAAGAGGCCCGACGACATGACGCTCGTTGCTTGGAAACGTGGGAGGGCGCTGGTGTGGGACGCTACTTGCGTGGACACTCTGGCGCCGTCCCATGTAACCTCTACCACCCGCAGCGCTGGAGCTGCGGCCTCTGCTCTGCTGAGGGCCTCAAACGGCGGAAATATGGAAGCCTAGCCCAGGACTTCAAATTTCAGCAGTTTGGGGTTGAGACGTTGGGACCGTGGGGCCCTGATGCTTTAAAGCTTTTTGAAGTTTTAAGCAAAAAGCTTATCGACACTACAGGTGACCGGAGAGCTGGCTCGTTCCTCGGACAGAGGATAAGTATTGCTATCCAACGAGGCAACGCTTTCTGGGCATCATTCCGCGGGACAACGGTGTGGATGATTTTTTAATAAATAATATTTTAATATTTGTGTTTAATTTTATTTCTAATTGTAAATATTTTGTCTGTACGTAATTAGCCTACTAAATTGAGGAGCCTCCTGGAACACGGAAACTTTTTAATAAATATTTTTGAATTTTATTTTATACCACTAAGGCAAACAAGCTTACGGCTTGCCTACAAAATGTATTATTTAGTAGTAATTGTGTATAATGCCTACTAAAAATCTGGGCCCAATACTTTTTATATTCAAGAACATCTAAAAACATCTTAGAATATGGCTCGTCTATCTAGACACTAGAACGTGAATTTCCATGAAAGTAATTGATCAATAAATAAATATGATTTCTTTCATAATAACCTAACAGAAAAAGAAATTGATCAATTTATATTCCACTCCAAAAACATTCAGCAGTAAGTGTGCTCGAATTTATAGCATAAGAACAAAGTAGTAAAACTGAGTGAATTTAGTAAATATTCTATGAAAGCGGACAGTGACAGACGAAGCAAATTTAAAATATGGACGCAATACATTTACAAATGCCGTTGTAATTGGTCACTCAGTTGCCGGTCAGACTCAAACGTAGAAGCACGCGTCGTTCGATTGAGTAGTCGACGCTCCCACACAGATGAAGTGTCTTTATTAATATTTGCACTCACACATCGAAATCAACTAATTAAGTAGTGGTGCGCGTCATTTCAGCTTAAATAAAATAAATATTCGTGGACAAATTCACACAGCGCCATCTAGCCCCAAACTAAGCAAAGCTTGTGCTATGGGTGCTAGATAACTGATAAACTACTTAAATACTTTAAATGCATACTTATTATACATAGAACACCCAGACCCGTAACAGAAATTAAAATTCATCATTTCAATTTCTGCCCGGCCGGGAATCGAACCCAGGACCTCTTACGCGGCAGACCGTCATGTTGACCACTGAACCACTCAGGTCGTCAAAAGACATCGTCGTGCTTAGACAAGCTCTACGCCAAGCCACCTTTGGGCTTCGCCCCCGGTCTTCCTATGTGGTAGTGCGCCGATGTTTGTGTGGGCGTTACTGGGCGTGCGCGTTGTAAGATAATAGCGAAAAAATATTTTCTTGCGAAGCGTATTTACACAACATCAAAGTGTTTGACAGGGACGCTACTTAGCAACCTTACCAAGCAACGCCACAGGGTTGCTGGCGAACCGCGCTGCGTCATTGCGCGCGCAGCAAAGAAGCAGGCAAAACTGCACAAAGTATGGCAGCCATCAGTCAAGACAACGTCAGTTTAATTTTATGATCTTGAGCAATGGTGTTGTGTTATATAGTGATTGTGTTTTATAGCATTTTTATCGTTAGTTTGGATTTAATTTTGTTTTTACTCACAGACATTACAGACTAGACACAAATCACAAATATTCCCTGTTCGCTCACTCTACAATGAATATGAATCTTGCTATCCTGTTTTTTCACCCATAGAAACAAGCTTGTCAGAAAGTGAAGCGCGCAATGTTTTGAACGTTCATCATGTTGCTATAGCTCCTATAGACCAGACATTTCTTTTGAAACATCAGTGTAAATTTTATAAATACCTAATCAAATTAAAACAAACCATTTAAAACACGGTGTAATGTAGTGCAGATTTATGTGAAAACGCAAAGTATGGAAATACACATGTGCCTCTACCATGAGTTTTTTTTCCCGTTTACTGTACAGTAAACGTAAATCGATTTATATGAGAATTCGTACAGCGCCTCTATTGGGCAGTAGCGGAACTAAAATCCGTACCATGAATTGCCATTGGTTAATTTACTTTACCACTCACGTTACAGTTTACGTAGGGAGTGTAGTTTACATAGCGTTTTGCATACAAAACTCTACCATAAGTCACAAATTTGACAGATGAGATAGTAAATTACGGTAACTAATGTGGTTACGTCACTCACTGAAATTTATAATGTGAGAAGTATTTTTCGTTCGGAGATAGTTATTATTTTCGTGACAGAAATGTCTGGAAAGCGATATTTAGCGTGAAGGATGTTTGCCGAAGCCCAAGCGGCTGATGAAAATACGTGGTTACGTCTCTCATTGTATTTTCTAAAGTGAGAAGTATTTTTTAGTTTTTTCACTTTTTTTCGAGTTAAAACTCCCTACAAGACATTGATATTCTCGAGAGTGTGCAGCGAAGAGCCACCAAGATAGCGGCAGCCCTGAAACAGAAGTCATATGAGGAAAGAATTCTTGTAAAATTTAACTCGCCTCACTGGAAGAAATGAGGATACGGGGTAGTCTCATTGAGACTTACAAGCTTTACTTTCACCGAATGTATAATATGAAAGGTGCTGAAGCATCGCGTGGATACAGCACAAGGATAAATCGCACACCATCTAAGACTAATATTGTTTATCACTTGCTACACCATAAGGTTGTGAATTGCAAATAGTTGGAATAAGTTCTCAGACATGGGACAATAGGATCTCATAGGTAACCGCCAGTTCTGTAAACTCTTATTTTTAAAAAACAAGTTTAATACTCTGTTCGGTGCATTGCATCGAACACGTGACTTAGCTAATTTGCCCTGCGCGGCACATTACCTAAGCAGTGCATTTTTCGGAACCGCCGCGGCCTGGTGCATTCATCAACATTTAACATTCATTTAAATTAACATTTATTGACAAGTATTGTGGGACTCTTAATAAACATTTATATAATATTTAAAGCCATCTTTTACATTCAACATACTGCAATCCCCGCATAAGCACCCTTACATTTGGTCCTTCGAGCTATTGGACCTCGCGCGTTGATTAACTAAAAAGTGTTGACGAGTGAGGTGTGTGAACTGGTGAACTTTGGGGAAGTGTGAGGACTGCAGTGACGAAGAAAAGGAGAACATTGGCAACATCCGGAGGAGGAGTATATTTCAACATTCAAGTAAGATCGAAGCTTTTACTTATTTCTTAAAATGGCAAATATTGTGGAACGGCAGTTAACTAGCAACAATTATTGAACAACAACATCGCAATTTTTGTAAAGATGGGGCAGACAGGAAAGAGAATGTAGGTTATTATAAAACACGTACAGAAATACTGGTGAAGCTTTGGAATGAGTTTCAATTCAATCATGATCAACTGGTTATGGAGCAGAGTAAAACAGACCCCTACTTTACCGAACAATGTTTCGAGGTTTATCAAAAGAAGCTTAACGATGGGTACACAAAATGCTTAGCTGCACAAAAGGTAGGAGCAGTATCCCTACAGCCTTTAGAGGTGACACAGCCAGCTGGGAGTCAGTCGGATAAACAAGGAGCACGGAGGGGCCCTTCTCCCGCACCAACAACACGGAACGAGAGCATTCCTCGGCAGAGTACAGGTACGAACAGTAGATTAGATGAATTATTACGGCAGCAAAAGGCCAATTTTAAAGCATTTACAAGAACGGTAGCGAACATTCAGGTAGATGACTTAACAGAAAAGTGGGAATTGAAGGACGCATTTAAAACGCTGGAGAAACGGTTTGCCGCCATAGATTCACTACATTGGACGATCGATAGTGACTTGGGTGTCAATGACTACGTGTATGAAACAGAGTTTAATAATCATGAACAGTTATATAATAAGTTAAAAAAGGAGATAAACAAAAAGATATGGTCTGTATCTCATAGGGAGAAATCAACCCCTCAATTAGACATCCCTATATTTACGGGCAACTATAACAACTGGGTATCCTTTAAAGATCTTTTTAGTGAGGCAATTCACCATAATCCCTCGCTATCGAGTGCTCAGAAGATGCAATTTTTGAAAGGAAAGGTAAGAGGAGAGGCTGAAAGATTAATCCAACATCTACAGATAAGTGCAGATAACTACCACGTATGCTGGGACATCCTGAACAACAGATAAAACAATAAAAACCTTATTTTTAACTCCCACATGAATAATTTATTTAGCTTACCAAACATCCAAAGTCAGTCTTTGAATCAAATGAAACGTAACAATTGAATGCCTACATGCGGATAAGAACTTAGGTATTAATATAGACACATGGGATCCAATTATTATTTACATTTTGTCGCAGAAATTAGACTACGAAACATATGGTCAATACATCGAATCTCTTCATAGAGACCTGCCAGTTTTACAGAATTTCCTATGCTATCTGGAAAGCAAATTTACGACTTTAGAAACATCTCGCCGAAAACAAGATAGCTCTACGCATAAGTACAACATTCAACAATCATCATCGGGCTACAAAAAACCTAACTATAATACTTTGAATAAAAATAAGTACAGCTATAACCAACAGCATAATAATGGTCAGACACAAATTGCGAAATCGTTTCATGCATCGAACATTAAGTGCCCGCTATGCAAAAATGATCACGGCATTTATAATTGTAAATTCTTTTTGCAAATGCAACTGGACAGTAAAATGTTTACGATAAACCGACTTGGCTTGTGCAAAAATTGTCTATTTTCACATAACGGAAGTCCATGTAATTCGAATAAAACATGTCGCAAATGTTTTGAGCAACACAGCACGCTGATTCACGATGCCTTCGTTTATTCGAACAGTAATAAGCCATTGACGTCATCATCGACTAACACTGACAGTAATAAAAATGTGTCCAAAACTTATACGAAGAACACATCACATGTTTCTCGAGATGAACCCTCGGAAATCTTACTGGCTACCGCAGAGTTAAAGGTTTTCGTAGCCAATGGACAACAACACAAGTTACGAGCGTTGATAGATCAAGGCTCTCAAATATCGCTTATAACAGAGTATTAAAAGGGAACAATGTAAGGGCGTGATATATGGCGTCGGTCAACGAGAAAATAACTGTAAAGGAAAAGTTAATATTACGTGTACCTCCATACAGCAATTATACATTCAACACAGAAGCTATCATTATGAACAACCTTATAAAAAGTTTGCCTAATAACACTTTTCCAAAACCATCTTGGACGTTCATAGAAAACATCAACTTAGCGGATCCTCAGTTTAACATAAGTCGCCCGGTAGACATATTATTAGGCGCAGAAGTATACTCCAAAACATGTTAAGCGGAATAATTAGAGGAGAAGATTCAACACAACCGATGGCACAACAGACACAGTTGGGTTGGCTTTTATGTGGAAGCGCCCGAACATTTAATTGTAACGTGATTATCAACAACTTAAATGACATACAACAGTTTTGGGAAGCAGAGGAAATAACAGAAGACTGCGATTTATCAACAGAGGATATACATTGCTTAAAATATTTTGAAGAAACGACAACGAGGAGACAGGATGGTAGATATGAAGTACGGCTGCCAATGAAGCCTAACTATGAAGAAAACCTCGGCACATCAAAACCAACAGCATTGGCACAAATTCGTCATTTAGAAAAACAATTTCAAAGAAAGGAAAATCTGGCGAAGGAGTACAAAACATTTATGAAAGAATATGAGGATCTGCAACACATGAAACTCGCGAACAGTAGCTGCTACAGTGCAGCGGAGTATTTTTTGCCTCATCACGCAGTCTACCGTGAAGAGTCCGCAACAACAAAGTGTAGAGTGGTATACAACGGTTCCTCTAAAACATCAACAGGATATTCATTAAATGATTTAATGTATACAGGACCGAATCTTCAACAAGATCTGCAATCTTTATTACTAAAATGGAGACAATTTGAGTTTGCTTTTACCGCGGACATAGAGAAAATGTACCGGCAAATTTTAATTCACGAAGCACATCAACATCTACAAAAAATAGTATGGCGAGAGACTCCAGAACAACCGATTAAAATGTACCAATTAAGCACTATAACATACGGCACTAAAGCCGCTCCGTTCCTAGCTATGATGACCTTGAAGAGGTTAGCTAGTGACGAGCGTGAAACATTCCCGGAAGCAAGTAGAATCCTCGAAAACTCATTTTACATGGATGACCTGTTGCATGGAGGTCATTCAATCATGGAAGGAAGGCAGCTGGTGAATCAAATAACAGAATTATTAAAATTGGGAGGATTCAATCTAAGAAAATGGGCCACTAATAATAAAGAATTATTAAATAACATTATCTGCGAACAAAATAATACAAACAACATTTTTCACATCAAGGCAGAGAGTACATCTAAAACATTAGGATTGTCTTGGAATGCCGGGACAGACCAATTTACATTTCATTATAATCCCACGAAACAAACATCATTGCTAACCAAACGCACTCTTTTATCTGAAATATCTAAGCTTTATGACCCTCTGGGATGGTTAGCTCCGCTTACTACTAAACTAAAGTGGATATTTCAAAAGGTGTGGCAAACAAATACAAAATGGGATGAACAATTATCAGCAGACATACAGAGGGAATGGTCCAAGTTACAAGCAGATATCCATATAATAAATGACTTCGAAATATCTAGATGGATACAATGTAAACAAAGTGACGTCATTGAGCTTCACGGATTTTGTGACGCGTCAACATTAGCGTACGCGTGTGTTGTGTATGCACGAATCAAACGAACAAACTCTGTGGTGTTAATCGCCGCGAAGTCGAAACTTGTACCACGCAAGAAAGTGATAACATTACCCCGCCTGGAGTTATGTGGTGCACATCTTTTATCTAAGCTTATAGATAAAGTTAAACTAACATTAAATCAATATGAAATTGAGATATACGGATGGATCGACTCACAAGTTGCACTAGGGTGGTTACAAGGTGAGCCAAATCGCTGGAAGCCTTTCTTTGCGAACAGAGTGGAAAAAATAACAAAGGTTGTTCCAAAACAACTTTGGCATTACGTAAAATCGAGCGACAACCCTGCGGATCCCGCCAGCAGAGGTTTGAACGCCCCTCAATTAAAAGAGCATCCTTTGTGGTGGCAAGGACCCGCCTGGCTAACCACATTCACAAATCAAAATCTTCTTGAACAACAATTTGAGACGAAACAAGATTTAAAAATAAAACAAGTTAATACCACACAAGTACAAAATGAAAGTATTATTCACCTACTTTTAAAAAAGCATAGCTCGCTTACAAAAACAATTCGCGTAGTTGCATGGATACTTCGAGCGTTGACCCGAGAACGCGCTCAACACCCGAGCTATCTCACATTACATGAGCTACGGAAAGCAAAATTATTAATTGTGAAATATGTACAAATGGAAGAATTCGGAACGGAAATAAAACATCTACACAAGCAAGACAGAGTGCAATCGCAAAGTATTCTAGCTAATTTAAACCCATTTTTGGACAAAGAAGGAATATTACGCGTTGGTGGTCGGTTGGCACAAGCAAACATAAGCGACGAGATGAAACATCCGAAAATCATTCCACGTGACTGTCGTCTAGCGGCTCTACTAGTAGAGCTAGCACATCTGTTAACATTCCACGGAGGCAACCCTGAGGCAAGAGTACTGGATCTGCGGTGGAAATAACTACGTGAAGAAAGTATTGCGAAACTGTGTCACGTGCCGTAAACATGAAGGAAGAACCCAACAACAGTTAATGGGGGATTTGCCAGCCGCCCGGAGTAACCCAGCTCCACCATTTTATAACACTGGAGTGGATTATACTGGATTCGTGGAAGTGAAGACCAACAGAGGACGAGGTGTAAAAACAACTAAAGGCTATATTGCAGTATTTGTTTGTATGGCTACCAAGTGCGTACATCTGGAGTTGGTATCCGATTTAACAAGTTCCGCCTTTCTAGCGGCTCTGCGACGAATGGCGGCTAGAAGAGGCGCGCCCCGTCATCTTTATAGTGATAATGGGACTAATTTTGTCGGTGCTAACCGAATTCTACAACAAGAACAGGAACAGCTGGAGACAGTGTTCAACAATATTTTCCTTACTGAAGTTGCCGAAATGAACATCGAGTGGCATTTTAATGCTCCTGCTTGGCCAAGTGCAGGTGGTATTTGGGAACGAGCGGTACGGAGCCTAAAATTTCACTTAAAAAGAGTTGTGGGTGAACAGCAGTTGACGTACGAAGACTATTTGACAATCTTATCACAGTTAGAAGTTTGTTTGAATTCAAGACCGTTATGTGCTCTTACCGAAGACATCGAAGACCTTAATTTCTTGACGCCCGCACACTTTCTAACGGGCAGAGCTGAAATAACTATCATCGAAACAAGTGAAGGTGCTAGGAGCAGGTGGTATTTAACACAAAAATTGTTTGAAGATATTTGGAAAAGATGGAAAACGGAGTACCTAAGCCAATTAACAGCAAGACAGAAGTGGAAAAAATCGATGATAAATTTGAAGATTGGAGATATGGTTGTGATACATGAAGATAACCTGCCATCAGGAAAATGGGCATTAGGAAGAGTCATCGCAACACATCCTGGAGAAGATGGTTACGTACGAGTAGTAACCCTTAAAACAAGAAATGGTATAATGAAACGACCCATCATAAAATTATCTATCCTTCCGTTGGAGTCTAACACAAACGCTGAAGAAGACACAAACACATCTCAACAAGAAACAAGGAGAGAGCCCGTCAAAACCAGAATAAGCAATCGTAGCTTCTCAGCGACTGCTATGATGATCATTTACTTGATGGCTATCTTTACTACTGGTCAATCTTTAAAAACGACTTCAGTAGACGAATCCCAAGGACTTTATTTTGATAAAATTACAAACATGCAGCTCGTGCGAGACGAATGGACCCTAATAACATATTACGACATGAACCCCTACAGAAAAAGCATCTTATCATACGAAAAATATTATAAAAACCTACAAGCCCTCTGTCAACCTTTAGAAACTGTAAACACTGTGACGTCATCCTGATACAACTACAGCACTCTTATATGGAGATAGAACACCGCAACAATATTCTACTATCTCATCAACATAATACACATAACAAACGTAAACGACGCGTACTCATTAATGGTATCGGTTACGTCGCGAATAGCCTGTTCGGCGTATTGGACAGTCGTTTCGCGGAACAGTACGAGAGAGACATTGCGCTGATAAGAAGAAATCAAGAACATATGGCACTGCTATGGAAAAACCAAACGTCAGTTGTCGAAGCGGCGTATAATTTATTGAAACGGATGGAAGATTCGATGCAACAACAACATAAAGTGATTAACAGCTGTATGGACAGATTAAAAACTGTTACCAATGGCTTTCAGAAAAAACTAGACTAAGTGGAAGCTACTACGGAATTTACATTTGCAGCGATGGCCGCCAATAACCTACTGACCTATTTAAAATATGTTCAAGACACTCTACTGGATACAATTACAAACATATATAACAACAGAATAAACATCCACTTGATTGACCCACAACAATTGCAAACCCAGCTGCATATTATTATGGGACAGTTAAAACAAGACCTAACGCTACCGTTCGATATTGGACGAACAAACATACAAACTATATACCAACTGTTGAAAATTAGAACACGTATCACAGAGCGGAATCTCATATTCGAAATTAAAATTCCATTAATCGGCAGAGACGCCTACGATCTTTACACCATTGCACCCGTACCACGCCGAGTATGAGGAAACATGAGAACTATCATTCCCATAGAAAAATACATTGCCGTAAACCTACAGAAAGATTCATATTTGCCATTATCAGAAATAGACTTGGAACATTGTATGACACGTGATCCCACGTGTCATATTATGTAAATTAAAGACAGCTATTTACAAACTTAAAAGCGATAAGGATTTTTGTGTAAAGGATCAACATAAAAACACTTGTAAAACAAGCATATCCACGTGCCAAAACAAGTTGATTAATCTAACAAGGCTTTTGCTGTGGGCTATGTCAATTACGAACATTGTGTCGCGATCAAGTTACCGCACACGACTTGACCGCCGCGAACATAATAACAATCGAAGAAGATTGTGTTATCAAATCAAGTAACTTCACAATATACAGCCATAAAAGGCAAGAGAGTAGAATGGATCTAAGGAGCGAAATACCCATCCTAGACATAGCCCCAATAAATAGTGTAATCAATTTAACCTCATCAGAACATCTAGAAGGAAACAACATAAGTACTAACATCAGCAACAGCCTAGAAGAACAGGAGATACTTTTAAAAAAGATTGATAAAAGGGTTAAAGATCTTAAACAAGCTGAACCGTTATCAGAAAGTATCTCAGTACATGATGTTCATCACTACACCCTGATTTACAGTACATGGGGTTTAATAACAGTGATAATCCTCGTGTTGGCGTGTCGGCGGAGGCTTGGCGCCGCCGCCCGCGCCGCCCGCGCCGCGCAGCCGCCGCCAGCCCCGGGCGCCCCAGCGCCGGCGGCGGCCGGCCGTGCGCAGCCCGCACGAGCGCAGGAGAGTGTGATTCATGTAAAAGTGCGTCGTATTAGTGAGTGTAGTGAAATTGTGCCTCACACAAGTTTCGTAGATATGGGTACATCCCCTGTTTTAAACAAAGTGGTTTTCGGTGATAGTGATAAGTGAAAAATCGTGTCTTAGAGACTGTTAAGTGTATCTTAGTTCATAATATTGTCTATCACCATGTATCATCTCTCATTTCCTACATGGCGCCCCGGCAAGATGTTCGGTGCATTGCATCGAACACGTGACTTAGCTAATTTGCCCTGCGCGGCACATTACCTAAGCAGTGCATTTTTCGGAACCGCCGCGGCCGGGTGCATTCATCAACATTTAACATTCATTTAAATTAACATTTATTGACAAGTTTTGTGGGACTCTTAATAAACATTTTATATAATTTTTAACATCATCTTTTACATTCAACATCCTGCAATCCCCGCATAAGCACCCTTACATACTCTAACTCGCTTCTTAAAGATATCAAGTGAAGGACTGATACATACAGTAAATGGCAACGAATTCCACAATCTAGCCGCATATTCTAGATGCATGTGTCACAATTTCTAAAATTGATTCCCGATCGCCGCCACCACGAATGTTTACTTACCGGTGAAAGGAAAATCCAGGTGTATTTCCATACTTTGCGCTTTCACATAAATGTGCACTAAATTACACCGTCTTTTAAATGGTTTTATTTAAATTTTATTTATAATAATTTCCTAAATTATAAAATTTACACCGATGTTTCAAAAGAAACGCCAGGTCTAATCGAGCTTCAGCAACATGTCAAACGTTTAAAACATTGCGCGCGTCATTTTCCGTCAACTAGTCCAATAAATGAAAAAACGGGATAGCAAGATTCATAATAATTGTAGAGTGAGCGGACAGGGAATATTTGTGATTTGCGTGTAGTCTGTTATGTCTGTGATGATAAGCACCCTGAGATCACATCGGAATTAAAAACCAGATACTTAAAAACAGAGGCACTAAAAACTCAATTACTACTAATTACAAAATTTTCAAAAATATTAATTAAATGTGTGCGTGTGGTGTGAGGGCCACTCCGTTAAAACTCTTTGAAAATTTGCTTAGGATTTAGTGAACATTCCAAAACAATTGTGGAACTTGGAATCAGATTTTGTGAAAATCAATTAAGTGAGGTATTGACCGAAAAGTTGGGCCCTCAATTCTCACATAGAGGATTGAGGGCCCACCCGTACCAGGCAACTATGCGCACTAAGAGAAAGTCTTGAAGACAAAATGTAAGTCTATAACAAACAAAATTTGTGAAAATAAGATATTATCACAAAACGCTATCGTTCTCAGTATATCTTTGTTCAAAATTGGCCCCCAATCCTCACACTCCTGAAAGTTAATAACGATTTTTTTTTAAAACCCTATACTTACGGCTACTGTTTGTTAACCTATGTGCTACATAATAAATTGTGAAAAATTGTGAAAGCAAGAACGGGTCAGTACGTCTCGTTGTTTGAAAGTTATGACCTTGTTAATATTGGGGCCCTCAATCCTCCACTTTTTTTCCTTTTCATTTTATTACTCTTAAACTACGAAAGTAACGACAAAACATAACATTATATGATTTAGTGAAAAAAATGTGCAACAAATTGCTACTATTGTTAATAATGAGAATTGTGATGAAACTATAAATCTTGACAAATACCAAAATCGGACTATTTTTTAAGTTTGTACGTAGGTAGGGTGACAATAATTTATTAATTCTAACCATCATTCGATAAACATTATTTTACATACGGTGCATGAGTTATTTAAAGAAATGCATAGATTTTAATCTTTTGAAATATACCATTAGTGAAATATTGGACGTATGTTACGCTAAAACGAAATCTTCTACAAAAGCAAAGCTCGATAGCATTTTGAAAAATGAACTCCTTCCTTCACCGGATAATAATGAACAAACCAAAAAAGTTGATTCGGGAATCGATGAGCATGAACTTCACAATGATTTCTTTTATTGGTTTGACAATGAAGTACTTCTAAAAAAAAATCGTAATGAAATTCATGATGGAGAAGATAATCCATTATATTTGCCGACTATAGTGCCAACACTGCGAAGGATATTATATAAACTTCCATTATGGTCAAATATATTAGTCTCCCATTTGAAATCCAACAACATGGCTCCATCATCTTCTGGTGTGGAAAGCTTTTTCAAAACAGTTAAGCATGTTATCTTCAAAACAAAAGCACAGAGATATAGAATTGATGAATTTATAAATATTTTTGCACAATGTCTAGAAGGTGACCTCAAGTTATCAAAAGTTGTCGTCCATAATAAAATTACTAATAAAGTTGTGAAGACAACAAACCTGAATAAAACGAAAAGAAAACAAACTCAGTAAAAACGCGTCTCAAAAATGGCCAAGTATCAAGTTAAAGTACTTACCGAGGATTCCGTGTCTTCTGATAAACCGTCCTCTTACTGAGAATTGGAAAGGAGAGGGCAAAGAAGATACAGTCAAAATAATAAAGCAAATAAAACACATGAAAAACAGTAACTTATGTTCTAGTGTTGAAATTGAGAATACACAATTAAAACTTTAAAATACCTGTGGATTGGATTCAGTTTTTTTTCCTTTTTTGTTATGGATATATTCAAAACCAAAACATGAAAGATGAAATAAAATTGTTCAGCTCTGAATTAATAACACAGTACCTTAAATGTTTGGTAGGTGCACTAATAACTTATGATGATCCGTACAAAATTCGAGCACATGTAGTCCTTAAATATATTATTAAAATGTCTGAACTAGAATCAAATAATCCTGTCATCAAGGACTGTCGATGCAATGTCGCTAGTTATCTTGAAACAGTTTAATTTAACCTTTTTCACAGTGCCATGTTTACAAAACGTTGCATTAACGGTTCCTGCCTATCGATTCCAATTGAAAGACAGTTTGCTTTCTTACTACTTAAATTGGACATGTTAGCCGTGTTTGGGATCGAGTCATTGGAAGAAGCAATTTGTTTTGACGAAAATTTTCAGTTTTGCCTTACTTGTGGTTCTAACGTTGCAGTCAACTACGAATTGCATTTTGTCATTGCATTTGATTTAAATGGCACTAGTAATTATTGCCTGCAGGATATCCCGCACACACACAGAATAAAATCAAAGTTGTACGAACTCCTCGGAGCAATCGAATTCGTCGCTCCACCCTTCCCTGATGGTATTGAACATTACAAATGTCACATATTAATTAATGGTAATTTCAAATGCTACGATGATAATAAATTAAAAATAGAAGACAGTGTATTAAAACCTATAACACTACATTTGCTTTTCTTTGCTACAATCTAAAAAAATGTTGTCACCCTATTTCTTGATGTAAAGAACGAAAATTATAAAGTCGATTTTCTTAAACAATATAGATCTTTTCATTTTCTTCTGATATCGAATTTGTTTCACATTTTATTTACTAAATGATGCAATGTTATGTTTTGTCGTTTCTTTCCTAGTAATAAAATAAAAACGAAAAAAAAAGTGGAGGATTGAGGGCCCCAATATTAACAAGGTCATAACTTTCAAACAACGAGACGTACTGACCCGTTCTTGCTTTCACAATTTTTCACAATTTATTATGTAGCACATAGGTTAACAAACAGTAGCCGTAAGTATATGGTTTTAAAAAAAAATCGTTATTAACTTTCAGGAGTGTGAGGATTGAGGGCCAATTTTGAACAAAGATATACTGAGAATGATAGCGTTTTGTGATAATATCTTATTTTCACAAATTTTGTTTGTAATAGACTTACATTTTGTCTTAAAGACTTTCTCTTAGTGCGCATAGTTGCCTGGTACGGGTGGGCCCTCAATCCTCTATGTGAGAATTGAGGGCCCAACTTTTCGGTCAATACCTCACTTAATTGATTTTCACAAAATCTGATTCCAAGTTCCACAATTGTTTTGGAATGTTCACTAAATCCTAAGTAAATTTTCAAAGAGTTTTAACGGAGTGGCCCTCACACCACACGCACGCAATTAAATATATACTTTCCGTGTTCCAGGTGGCTACTCCTATTATATATTGATGTAACTTTGGATACCTTTATTTTACTACAAATATCTACGAATTTGTCCTAAAAAAGTATTTGCTTTCCTACTAAATAAGGGAGTGAGTTTCCCTCTAAAATTTGAAGTTTCTCTTCAATTCATACGGATATGCTAGAGATTGGTAAGTAAAAACATAGGGGGAGTCCGGGAGAGTTTACCGAATGGAAGACATTAACCACTGCGTAGAGAATCTTTCCGACTGCAACTACTGGAGTCAAAGCGAAGGAATAAATAAAGCACACTTAATTATAAAAAACATTTATTAGGCATTTTAATGTCATACATACGCAAATTAAATGTGCAATTCTTAAGAATAACTCAAATAGAACTTCAAAGAAATAAACTTAAACCACTTATTTTTTTAAGACAGTGAAGATATGCCTTAACAATATAAAATGACCTCTATAGCTGAGTTTTAATTCGTAGAGAAATTTCTGGCGTTTGCTGTATTGAATCTAATAGTGTTGTGACTTGTGACTAAACGAGTCGTGCGTGAGTGTGTTGTATGGAGATATTGATTAGAATCAATGAATTGGTTTAATTCAGGTATTCAATCAATTTAAGGAGGAAAAATAATAATTTAAGTACGTTCACATTTAAGCAATGCAAGTACTTCCAGCTGCTTCTTCGGCGGCAATAAATGAATAAATGAATAACACTTTATTGCACAATCAAAAGAATACAATGGGTACTTAAAATTTACTATTTCTTCGTCGCCCTAAACTTTTTTTTGTTAATATATTAAATGTACAGAAACACTTCTTTTACTGTTGTATATTTATAGATTAGGGACATAGTGAGATATAAACGTACTCTTTTTTCGAAGTCAAGTTTTAATTTTTAAATACGTACGTATCCACATTGAAATAATTTTTTTTTATAAAATGTACCTACACTTGCAATAAAACATGCAAATTTTAAATACGGGAGTCATTTTGTTCCTTTATTTTAC
Source organism: Blastobasis adustella (assembly GCA_907269095.1). Classification (NCBI taxonomy): domain Eukaryota; kingdom Metazoa; phylum Arthropoda; class Insecta; order Lepidoptera; family Blastobasidae; genus Blastobasis; species Blastobasis adustella. The sequence continues at coordinate 2,129,578 of OU026120.1, forward strand.
GTAATGAATCACCGAGTGGATAAATTTACTCGTTCACTCTTAATAAAACAAATGTAAGCGACATTGCTTTATCCAAATCATTTGGACCACAGCCTATGAGTTTCTCCACGACTAAAAATCAACTTAAGTTCGGTCAAGAAATTAATATACAGGATAGAAAAAAGTATGTTTTATTCGACATATAAGTATCTCGATTATAAAACAGATGGGGGTAAATTGTCTCTATGGCCCACACATAATTGAACCAGGGTATGAGTTGGCAACCCTTTTTTTTCTTATTAGAGTCAAATAAATGCTAACATAAAATGCACTATTTTTTTTTAATAACTGATGAACGTGCGCTGCTTCCACAGCGGCTATTGCAGTGCAGTGCGGCTACTGCGGTGCAGTGCGTGTGTTAATCGAGTTATATGTCGAATGAGAGGTACTTTTTTTTCTTATCCTACAGTATACAACTATTCGCGCACCCCATACTTTTCCATATATGCTCATACATTTCTGTCGTTTTTAATGAGGTTTTAACGGTTTGATAGCCAATAAGACAATAATTACCTCTATATTTAATTGATTTCTGCAACAGGATAGGTCTTGTTTGTAGACTGTTTTTTTTATAAGCTGTTCTTATTGCATCAGCAGCAGGAGTATGTGGAATAATATGGGGTGGGCGAATAATTGTGCCGGTGAGTACTTATGGTTGCCTGGGCAAAACTTGGTCTCAACGTAAATATCTGTAAACATTAATAAAATAAATACTCGAGTCATCTGCACGATTTTTCTCGATCATTTCTCGAAAAATCGATCATTATATGATATCTGTTGATGGTACTACTACGGCCGGATCTCCTACTATAAGATATTGTAAGTCAATAGAAGTCCATTGCGCGCGTGGCTTTGTTGCCATACGGATGGTCCGCTTTAGGCTACATTATGCATGACAGTTAATACGCAGTAGTGGCCGACTAGCGCCAAGTGCTTCCGGTAGTTCGAAGCCCCGTATGGGATTTTCTATATACTTAAGTAAAAACAATTGTGCGTAAATGTCCAGTACAAAGAAAGATCGAGTCGAATGGAGGCCCCGGTAACAATGACGAAAAAACGAGTTACGGTGATCAGGGGACGGGTGCACCCCCCCCTTCTGCGGTGGTGGAGGTCACCGGCTCACCTTGCTTTAGTGCCGGCCATATTATCGGTGCCCAGTACTGGAATCCTACGAACGATAGCAAAACAATCCACAACGTTGGAAGGGCGCCGGCCTTGATCTGAAAATTTTAAAGTCATTTAAGGGCAAGACTATCATAAGAGGAGCGTCGTTGGCCTAATGGAAGTTAACCGATCATATTTTAGTGGACTTTTTGCTAATTGACTAACACAAAAGATGGTTAACGGGCCTACTCGTAAGCGAGAGGCCCCGAGTTCGAAGTTCAGTGTCGCGTTGTACTAATTACTTTATTTGAAGACTAACCGACGCTTTTACGGCGGGAAAAGGCAACGTGATTAAACCTGCTCATTCAGACGAATGATCATTCATTCTGTACACACACCTGTGTGTACCTACATTCTGGACAGATTTGATAATCCAGGCATTTGACCGCCGGCTCACCTAGTTGTAAGTGACAATGCGGCCGTTGATGAAGCATGCCTGTCTAGAAACAGCCTATTCACTCTAGCTTTGAAGGCTCTCGCAAACAACGCGTTCCATTCCTTAGCCGTACGCATTATAAAGGTTGAATCTCCCGATGGCGGAAAGGGGTTGGCGAAATGAGGTCGCGCAACTGCTTCGCATACTCTCCGAAATGCAACCTGTAGAAGACCGACAGACGCGCAACCTTACGCCGATGCTCGATGCTCGAAACTCTGCAGCTTAGCTTCAATCGATTGCGGGTCACAAATCAATTTATTTGCACGTTTTTCTACCAAACCCAAAACGGTCAATTAGTATTTGGCTGATCCATCCCAGAGATGGCAGCAGTACAACGGATCTGACTTATGCTTGATATAACTGAAACAAGCTTTGAAGTGAAGTACCGCCTGACCTTCGAGAGAATATTAAGTTTGTTGGCTGCAATTTTTGCTTTGGATTCGATGTACTGTCGTCTTTTGCCTCTGACAGTTATCTATTCGTTACTGTGCTTACTCGTGTGTACCCAAGGTACCGGTTTTAAGCAGATGGTTAATATGCAGTAGGAAAAGAATCGCGGACAGGACCGGCCCGTGTGGAAATAGCCTGAAGATCAGACCTAACCATCGAGAACTACACGGATTGATCACCCACTCGGAAAATCCGATATCCAGGTGCAATAGCCAGCAGGAATACCGTATTAGAGAAGTTTATTTAGAAGGGCTGCGTGCCAAACGCTGTCAAAGGCCTTTGAGATATCAAGAGACACAGCAAGTTCCTCGCCGTGCTTATCAATGGCCTGACTCCATATATGAGTGGCATACACCAGATGGTCCTCAGTCGACCGACCATTGCAGAATCGTTACCTTCAAGACGCACAAGAACTTTTTGTTCAGTGTACGTTCGATAATCGTCAAAGTATGGAGGTGACCGAAATAGGGCAGTAGTTGGCAGGATCTACGCAAGATCTACATTGGCAAGCTTCCATAGTTTAGGTACAATACTAGTCTTATGTGAGAGGCGATAGAGGTGCGTGAGAATAGGAGACTACTCAGGGGCACAACTATGCAGGACTATTGCTGGTCCACTTGCCTTGTTCACGTCCAGCAATCGCATAATTTTAAAAATATATTTCTGATATATACGCACCTTTGCCATAGTACAATTAGCTTGGGGTAAGATAGGTGAAGTTTTTCCTGCAGTGAGCCGCAAAATGAGAAGCAAACAAAGAGCATAGCTAAAAAGTCTATATTAAAAAGCCAGAATCGCCAGCAACGAAATGAATAAAAGTGGGTCACTATATGTATTACTCATTAGGTTTTTAAAAAATCAGTCTCTTACACCATGTAATATATAAGTTATTATACTGTATGAGAATCGTACCTATATCGATTTTTCTTGACTTTTATTTTACCACTATCACTTTATTAAATGATAATACTTATATTAAAAAATGGAAAAGAAATATACCCTTTAATACATATTTTATTTCTTCGTAATAACATTTTCATTCTATAACCTTTATATATATAAATATTATTTATATATATAAAAACAATTGCAGTGCGTTAGTCTTGCTAAAACTCGAAATCTGCTAGACCGATTTGAATAATTCTTTTATTGTTTCGTTTTCTAAAATATTGGGATCCTTTGAACTCAAAGAAAAAAGGATATGTAGTAGGCTACTTTACCGCTATCCACCCTTTTTTCATTCTTACAAATCACCCGTGTATTATATATAACCAACAAAACAAAAGAAGAATTATTCAAATCGGTAAAGCCGTTTTCGAGTTACAGCGAGATTAACGAAGAGCAATTGATTTTTTGTATTAAGATTGTACCATTTATAAACAAAATATTGTACCATTTATAATAATCGTATACCAGATCGATTTTGCAGTAAATTATTATATATGTTTTAGATTTCTAGCGACTCTGGGTTTTTTTTTAGCTAAGACCTTCGCTTTCTCCTCTAAAGCATGCGCCCATGCCCCGTCCGGCTTAGTAAATGCTGGTAACAAAAACTGATTGAAATTCGATTCAACCGCTTTTACCAGGGACTAAAACGCCTTTTGCGCTTATTACATTTGGCTAAATTCAGTAGCCTAAATTCAAACCAAAGCAAACCAAAGTGGAATGTATCGCTCGTGGAATAAAGTCAATTTTTGTTTCACGTAAATTATGTCACGCGTCGCTCCGCTTTTCAAAAGCCGTGATACAAAAATTGACCTTATTTTATGAGCAATACGATCCACTGATTCGCTCTCATACTTTTTGCTACTGAATTTAGTCAAATGTAATAAGCGCATTACTTCCAGAGAGGTATAAACTTGTTCTTTCAGCGTTATCGGCATTTTCAGGTGTCACAAATGACACCTGACATCCCGCCATTCTCAATTTCACTAAAAATCTACAAAATAACTAAAAACGGTCTGTCCTTTCTGCTTCCACATGCTGCTTACATTTAATTAGTTACCTGTAGACCTATAGTTCACTCTGTAACCGTTATACACACCATGTCTTTAGTACGTATCTTAGCAGCGCACTGGACTATCAAGTTGCCAGGGGTCCCCACAGGTAGCATAAAGCAGTACGAGCAGCAATAACCAGATGTAATACAATACTTCAAGGGACTTTGACTAATTTGTACGGCCTAGAAAAATAAACCAATATTTTAGTTATTTATTAGCACTTTTCACTAACACAAAGAAAAAAATAGTTCATTGTATGGCGTTGATCAAACAGGATTCTCAAAAATAAATCAAAATGAGACCGTTAGATGTACAAAAAATTTACACATTTTGCGATTTCTTCTCAGAAAAGGCACTAAAACTATGTATATTTTCACGAAACTCCTCCCCAAGTAACTTCGGTTCTCAGATTCAATACTTGAGAATTCTGTCTAAGCAGCGCCATCTAGTGAGACCATCTAGGTGGTTTACGGGCTACCTGCCTTAGGACAGGTATGGGCGATTTTTAAGTATGTTGTACAGGTAGAGGCTTTAATGAAAAATACAAGTTTCCGACCTCTTGTATTTACCGATAACCTACAATCGTGTTTCGTCGCAACAAGCAAGATTATATAGGCCAAGTGAATAGGAACAGTTAATTAACTGTTATTAACTTTTTACAAATTTGTAAAGGTACATAACGTTTTTATACAATTCCTCGAAGAGTCTAGGCCTTCTGAAGGGCCATGGCCATCTTGGCCATACTGGTACATATGACGCATATGCTGTCGGGACACGGATGCTTTCGAAAGTAAGTATTAAGAGGGGTACTACTTTCATCCAATTTCTTTGATCAAGTACAGGGCGCGCCACTCGAAATGTTACTAATTGAAAATTAAAATTGAAATCTATCGTAAAAAGATTTTAAATTATGCTTTGTTACCTTAGAGACGTAAATAAATTGATAGAAACCATTAAACATTTCTACAAGACTCGACAACAACCCACAAAACTCTTGAAATCCGTCTTTTCTTACAAGAAAAAATATCGATATTTTTTTTTCGATTAACTGACTCAAAATCAACTCAACTCAATAAACTCAAAACTGACTCAATAATAGCATTTTCAATTGGTAACATTTCGAGTGGCGCACCCTGTATACAGGTAGGTATTTAACGACTTAAGCGTGATGAAATCGTCCAATTTCTTTGATCAAATGTACATTGGATAAAGATATTCGTTGAGTGGAATACAACCCTCGGTAGCGCTAATTGAAGTTTCACACACACAAATGCAAAGATAAATTATGCACTCACCATTGTCATGGCTATTGGAGTGATCACATTACAACAGGCCACATTCGACGCGAAATTCGTGATGAATATCGTAACCACTATAATTATGAATAGGACCATAGGCTCTGGATAATCCTTCAATCTAGCAAGGAAATAGCCGATGGAGCCGTTCAGGTCCGAATGATCCTTGTTGGAACCCGTAGATAGCGCAAATCCGCCGCCTGAATAACACCATCAATGACGTCATTATCATTTTTACCTAAACTAATATTATAAACCTTCCAGGAGAGGTTTTGCCTGGAGAGTACATATTATTGCAAACGGGTATTATCATAGCCTCCTTCATCTTACAAGCCATGCTGTAGCACGGAACGGCAACGTCGCTGTGAATCGATTTACTCATTGTTTACATGTCAATGTGCGGGAAAATTATGAATATTATGATGATAAATTAAAAATATATTGATAAAACTGTAAATTAACACGTTTATATGGACCATCTACGAAGGTAAATAAAAGTAAATATTTATAATTGCGCTAAAATTGGATAAACACGATTTTTAATAAAACAACCCTTGACCATTTTTGTTGTTGTTTTTTACTTATTTCATAAATCAAATTCTATTTGATAATCGTTATCTTACCCCTAACAGATGCCAAGGCGTTGTTGCATATGAAAAATGCAAGTAAAATTATGATTAAACCTTAAAAATGGGAAAGAAGCTGTGCCGAAGTTTTGCTTTCCAAAAGATGTAATTCTATTAAACAGACAGACTTCTGCTATTCCCCAAGCATGCTGGAGTCCCACCGAAGGATCTTTACTGTGCAGCAAACATTTTCGCATTGTAAAAGTAATCACAACTACTTTAAACCACGGTCTTTGATTATCCACGATGATGGAAACGTTGAAAAAGTAGATAGGTACAATAGGTAAGTAAGTAGTTAGTTTGTATATACTTAGGAACTTAAATAAAACTGTTTAAAATGCATTATACCTAATATTTAATCAATTGGGCACTATTTTCACTGGCATAGATTATTTTATTTCATAATAGCTTTTAGCCGCGACTGCGTCCGCATAAAATTCGGCCATAACGTTCCGGACCCGTTCCCGCGGGAATCACATTAAATATCAGAATAAATTATAGCATATGTGTTATTCGGGGCTATATGCTATATAACTGCCAAATTTCATTTAAATCCTTTCAGTAGTTTTTGCGTGAAAGAGAAACAAACATCCATTACGTACAAAACCAAACGCACTTTATATTTCGCATTTATAATATTAGGATAATAATTTTGCAAGTAGGTAAATAGTACAGGAATCTATCTAATTTCATATTATTTAACTAATGTTTATACTTATTAATATACTTTATCACTTAAATAACTAATAACATTAAACGATGACGACCGCGATGATAGTTTTACAGTCATTATCATATTCACTAAAATTAAAAAATGCGACGTTGTCAAACTTCTGCGCATGGCTTGTCAGATGAAGGAGGCTATGATATTACCATAGATTCCTGTACTATTTACCTGTCTACCTACTTTCAAAATTATTATCCTAATATTATAAATGCGAAATATAAAGTGCGTTTGGTTTTGTACGTAATGGATGTTTGTTACTCTTTCACGCAAAAACTAATGAACGGATTTTAATAAAATTTGGCAGTTATATAGCATATAGCCCCGAATAACACATATGCTATAATTTATTCTGATATTTAATGTGATTCCCGCGGAAACGGGTCCGGAACGTTATGGCCAAATTTTATGCGGACGCAGTCGCGGCTAAAAGCTATTATGAAATAAAATAATCTATGCCAGTCAAAATAGTGCCCAATTTATTAAATATTAGGTATAATACATTTTAAACAGTTTTATTCAAGTTCCTAAGTATATACAAACTAACTACTTACTTACCTATTGTACCTATATACTTTTTCAACGTTTCCATCATCGTGGATAATCAAAGACCGTGGTTTAAAGTAGTTGTGATAACTTTTACAATGCGAAAATGTTTGCTGCACAGTAAAGATCCTTCGGTGGGACTCCAGCATGCTTGGGGAATAGCAGAAGTCTGTCTTTTTAATAGAATTACATCTTTTGGAAAGCAAAACTTCGGCACAGCTTCTTTTCCATTTTTAAGGTTTAATCATAATTTTACTTGCATTTTTCATATGCAACAACGCCTTGGCATCTGTTAGGGGTAAGATAACGATTATCAAATAGAATTTGATTTATGAAATAAGTAAAAAACAACAACAAAAATGGTCAAGGGTTGTTTTTTAAAAATCGTATTTATCCAATTTTAGCGCAATTATAAATATATTTACTTTTATTTACCTTCGTAGATGGTCCATATAAACGTGTTAATTTACAGTTTTATCAATATATTTTTAATTTATCATCATAAAATTCATAATTTTCCCGCACATTGACATGTAAACATTGAGTAAATCGATTCACAGCGACGTTGCCGTTCCGTGCTACAGCATGGCTTGTCAGATGAAGGAGGCTATGGTAATATCCATAGGCTGAGCTCAATCAATTGCTTGTCAAATACAGTGGCACGCTATTTGTCTATGAGGGCCGCTCTAATTAACCATAAAGGTTTCCAATCTCTTTGTTGTCAGATTACCAATACAATATTTTTCATTTAATTCAAGCTGTCACCTGGCGTAGAGTTCTAATGCAATTCAAAATAGTTTGCAATGTTTAGGGTACTTTCTAGACCATGCAACTACACACAGTAAAAATTTAAAAATCGATTTTTCAGGAAATACTGGACTGATTGTTATGATACTTTGCAGTTTTGTTTCAAATACCCTAATCCACTAGTAGTATTCGGCTTTGTCCAGAGCGTAAGCACAGCCTGTATACCTGGGGTGGCCAAACTTTTGACCTGTGAAGTCTACTAGTGTCCAAAAATGTATGAAAGATATTAAACATTTTTTTAAATCTTTGGAAGATTTTTCAAGATCAAATATAAAAATAGCATTTTTTATTCCGCACTAGAGACGCCTATTATGACTTGTTATTAACCAAGGCAATGGCACAAATTTTTGCCAAAATAATGGATGAGAGTCATATCGTACCTAATAGGAAACAGAAGCTCCACGGCATGGAAGAATTAGCCTTTGACCATAGCAGCACTGTAGGTATGGGGCCCTTTGGAAGATCCTCAACATCTGGAAAATCAGTAAGTAATTATTGTAGCTTTAGTATTAATATTTTCTTTTCTTATTTGTTCTGAGCTCAGAAGGTGACATGGGTTCCAGCTGGTCCTGGTGCTTGCGGGTGTACGCATGGTGGTGCCAAGGGCCCGCAAGTGCTGTGGGTGTGTTGCGCTCATGTGCGGCCATGGTCGTGCGGTCATGGTCATGAGGTCAAAAGTGCCGTACCATTAACAGTGACGCTGTTTAAATCATCTATAATAGATGTCTAAGGCCAATGATGATGATGATGATGATGATGATGACAACAAAACTTCAATCTTAGGGTGGTAGACCATATTTTTGCCGCCTGTACAATGTACAACGTAGCGGTACTCGTCACCTTGCAAACGTCCATGTGGTGAGCGCTGGCCGGTATATATGCTACAGTCAATATCTACTCTTAACCAATCAAAAGTACTTTTGACCGCAGACTCTCGACAATAGTTCTTTTGACTGAAACTACAGTTCAACTACTTTTAATCGTCGTCGTCCTAGCGCTCATCCCAGCCTCTGCCAGGGTCCGCTTTCATATGTATTCATATGTATGTACTCCTCTGGCCGTAGGTTAGGATGGGTTCGTCAAGCATGACGGGGGTCCTACCATCCTCGGTGCCCACTGGAAAGGGACTTATAAGCGTGACATGATAAATGCATCTAAGAATGGAGCTCTCGTCGAGCCCAAATTCGATAGCATTGTTTTATTTCAGTATATTTTACACCACTGCGAAACACCTTTACCTTGTAGTGCACTTGCATCTGAGAAACTTACTTTTTTTTCTGCAGTTGTCGAAAAATCTTGGACAATTCGGTAGTAAGCACATGACCAATATTGCGACGAATGCGCAGAGCGAATCCTTAACGCTGTAAATTAATACAAAAATCATTTTAATCAGAATTGTAAAAACCTACGAAATTTGCGTTTTGTATGGTGAAATTAGAAATTTCATACAAGCAAATTTCACAATCGGAAATGGCCATTCCAATAGCGTTAAAGTTTGTAGGTGTAATGAGACAACATAAAGCTGACTGGCCCAGAATAAATATATTGGGGAAAAATAATATTGGCTAATCAATCTATACAGTCATGACAGCTTCTCACTTGAGGTACATCAAGACGAAGATACTGTTGATGTTAGCGAATACTAAAAAAATTTGAAATATGGCGTACCGTCATAATCCTGCGCTTTATTTCAAGGTTTTAACGATTTTTTTATACTACGCCACGACTAGACAGCCTACCTGATGTTAAATGGTAATTGTCGACCATAATATCTACAATGAATGTATTCATTTTAACATTGAAGATGTATTTACCACATTTTTTTACAATCAATAAAATGACACGTACAACTTTCTGGGTTGTCCTTGAGCGTCTTCCATTTCGTCCCCCCAACCATGAAATATTTGCGGCGCACGGCTGAAAAAGCCGATCATACTAGCAGAGAAAAGTATAAGCACCATCTGTAACGTAAAAGCTGAAAATGAACTGACCATCAGCGCACATCATAGACCATTGCAATACAAGGATCGAGCTGTAGTAAACAAATAGCAGAGAGCACAGACCCAGCAGAGGATCAATCTAGGGAGATCACTTTCTTACAACATCACAGTGATTTTGGCTGTCTGTAGGTATGGAGTGAAAAACTCTTTTAAAAAGTATTAAACTGGCCAGGCATTTGAATTTCGAAAGCATCCAGGCGTATTGATCGGTCAATCGGAAGCGGTCGCTCGGATCGCATCTTCCGATGGCGGAAAGAGGCCGGCGGAATGAGGTCTGCAGCTTAGCTTCAATCAATTGCGAGTCACTAATTAATATGATTAATATAAATAAATATGCTTGGACAATTCACACAGCGCTATCTAGCCCCAAAATAAGCAAAGCTTGTGTTATGGGTGCTAAAAAACTACTTACATATATTTTTAAAGATACAGCACCCAAAGCCCTAACAGAAAAATAAAAATCATCATTTCATCGTCTGCGCGGCCGGGAATTGAAACCGAGACCTCTGCGTGGCAGACCACTAACCCACCAACCAACTGAACCACTCAGGTTGTCAAATATTCTTTGCACGTTTCACCGAATCCAAAGCGACCAGTTGATATTGGCTGATCCATCGTGGAGGTAGCAGCAGTATTTCATGCAGTTGATTTAACTGAAGGACCTTCGTAGTAGACCTGGAGGTAGGGACCTGCCATCGCAGGATCGACCATCGCTACCCACGATCCAACGCAGCGTGCATACCGATTAAAGTGGTTGCGTTTTATTCCTCGTTCCTTAAACATCTTCCAAGGTGCCGTGTCGCCGGTCAGAACTCAGCGTCGGCAGTAAGACATCGGCCTCCCAACTGGTTGCAGGCCTATCTGGCGTGCATATTTAAATTCTAATGCATGCAAAGAAACAAAAAGTAGACTGATACCACAATCAGTAATAAAAATTACTTGCCAAAATAAGTTTGACGCTCGTCAAAGCTTTTCCGCCGATGATTTTTACTCAAGGATAAAACGCGTCCACCTACGCGGATGGTTGACATGGCACTGAGGCCTTCGGGAGAGGCACTTTCAATTATAATTATGGTAAAGCGCTACAGCCACCAACATCCCTAACATCGTGTATTAAAAAACAAGGCAATTACCCGACTTGTACCCTATTCATAATGACCGGACATTGTAGCAGTAGGAACTCAAAAGTCATACGATAAATAAATAAATATGATAAATAATGAATTTAAAAGAAGTATTAATTACAATACCTGATTTAATTTGTCGTTATTCATATTGCTCAGGAAATATAAATTATGCCCGGATTAATCACAGTCTATAATATTATCTACTTATTACTCTAAAATCTGAGACATTCGTTTTGCGCCGGGCCTGGGTGAATTTTAGCGGATCTTTTTACAGAGAGACTCCGAACATATCGAGTTCCTTAAAGCCGAGCGAGCTTGACCTGGTGAACCAGAATTTGCCGTGTCTTTTTTAAATACCAAGATAATCCGTACAATTTCCCACATCCTCATACGCCCCAACTTCTTCCACTGCGAGTCCACTTCTTTCTGGGCCGCTTTCACTCCTTTCACGCTCACCGACGCTTGCTTTGCTTCGGCGCTACCTGGCCTGAAAACGCATGAAATCCATTTTGATTTTCAGAATGAAAAATTCGATAATTTTGATGTATGATGCTGATTATCCCTATTTATGAACCGTACTCTTTCTGTGTTGCCAATTTTATTTAAAAAATATGGAATTTTTCCTGCCGAGAATCCTAATTTAAAACTGTTCGAATCGATTGAAAAATTGAGCTTCTGATCAATAAACTAGTAAGTACTGTTTATCGTTGAATATTCTATATTTGGGGCAGGGGTAGATGTAGCATGTATGATTGTATGTATGTAAACTCTTTATTGCATCAAAAACCTTAGAACTATATAACAAAATAAATATAAAAGGTTAGGTCAGCCTCTAGGATAGGTAGGCTTTTAGGAGCGGTTATCTTTCGACACGGCCGGGGCTTTAGTAGGTTAACCCTAGATTACTAACCTTCGTCGATTCGACGACGCGAACTTCTAAAAATCGCGTAAAATCCTAAGCACGCGATCGAACTATTTCTATACTTTGTCTGATCTTAGTCGACCGATTGTCCTTGCGTCACATAAGAGTGTTTTAAGTGTAGGGAACCCGTGAACGCTATTCCAGCAACCATGGCTCGTCGCATTGACGAAGGTTAGTAATTACGTGATTCTTTTACTATTTCAATTGTGTGTTTTATTTATTTTCAACGCTATTAGTTAGTCATTGTTTTAGATATAATTTGTCAAAATTCTTCTGGAAGCGAGAAAGAAGACCACAATGCAGAGATAGAAAGAAAAATCTCAAAAATACAACAACGTAAAGAACACTCAGAGACCAATGGATGTATAATGAAATGAGAGCCCTTATTGGCATATATACATTATCTGCAGCAATGAAACTATCATTGATATGATCATTTACCATGAAATAACTTTATTTGACTTTACATTTTGTGGAAATATCCATATTGAACCAAGTGCAACAAATCGTGCGGGAAACAAACTTCACGTGTGTCACAAATGTATAAGTTTTTAGATTTTAACAAAAGTATTGATTCTAGTAGATTATTTCATTCATTATTTTTTCAATTTAAAGTATTTTTATCAAAATTACGTTATAAATTGATATTAGATTTAAAATCTTACAATTGTTAATTTGGCATGATAACTATGATCTCATTCATTGAGCTATTTAATATAATAACATAAATACACTTCATCACTAATAAAAACTATATTTTATCTACACTCATAGCGTAATGTTCCAATTTCATATTCGAAAACAGTTGTTTAAGGATACACTTTTTTCACGCCAGTCTATAAAATTTTAAAAAATTACTTTTCGATACAGCATTTCCCATACTATTTTCATTACGGCTGTATCGAAAAGTAACTTTTTAATCATTATGCATACAAACAACATACAAATTCACAAGCCAGTAAGTTGTTACATCTAAGGATTGCCAGGCTAAAGTGGCAGTGGGCAGGGCACATAGCTCGAATAACAGATGACCGATGGGGTAGTAAGGTACTCAAGTGGCGACCACGTAACGGAAGACGCAGCGTGGGTAGGCCTCCCACTAGATGCGGAAGGTACAAGGCCGGCCTTTGTGGAAATCTCTGGGGGAGGCCTATGCCCAGCAGTGGGCGTCTTTCGGCTGATATGTAGAAGATAGTTACCTCAAAAATCCCAGATATAAAAACGCCAAAGAGAGAAACGTGAACAGTTCCATTAGGAGCATGTACGGTATCGCGAACGCGGAGAACTTTGGAAAGGACAGGTGCTCTGGTTCGTCAGGATAAGCGCTGAAAGTTTTTTTTATAATTATTATACAAGACAGGTATTTGAGCGACATCTCACCTGCAGTTGGTAAGTGACGATGCGGCCGAAGATGGAGCATGCCCGTTTTGGAAAAGCCTATTATTAGATTATATTGATCAGGGAACACACTCGCAGGTACTCGTTCCATTCCTTAGCCGTATTCCAACATTTACTACTAACCATAAGGTGGGCTTTATGCTCGTAGCTGTTGCGGTATGTGGCAGCTAACAAAAATGCAGAACCGCAAGTGCGTTGCCACTGTGAGGACTAAGATGTAATGCCTCAAGCATGTAATTACGCTGGCTACCTTGTCCTTCTAACCAAATCACAACAATACAAGCATCGTTGCGGCAGACATATATATAAGACGATGGTTCATACCCAGACAGACTCCTCAGACATATGCAAGCATTGTTGCTTGGTGGCACAAATAGATAAGGCGGTGGTACTCACCCAGACAGATTCCTCAGGCTTATGCAATCATTGTTGTTTGGCGGCAGAAATATATAAGACGGTGGTATTCACCCAGGCGGACACCTCAGGCTTGACTAAGTTCTACCACCTAATGAAGGATGTGATGTGGAATGGGCTCCAAGTCTCAGTGTATCCTTTGGACATGGGATCGTTCAAGAGGAGAAAGGCATAGTTTCTTTAGAGGTGGGCAACGCGTTTGCCTGATGGTGATGTGACCAGACGCCATCAGGTGGCCCTGGAGCTGTTTTACTCTCAGAACTGGTTTTACCATTAAAGCAAAGATGGCTTATTACAACGCCATCTGTCAATGACGATGTGATTCGTCCCGATAGGTAGCAACCATTCAAATTCGGACACCCTATACAAATAGTCACTATCAAACGGCTGTCGTCGTGTTACGGTAGAGGTCGCTCCTCATTGGAATTTTCAACTAGGCACATCTAGGAAGTAGATACTGTTAATTCACTGTAATTTGCATAAAGTAACCAGATGGCTCCATTAAAAATGTTCAATGTAACACCGATATCATTTTTAACCACCGACGAAAAAAGAGAGGTGTTATTAATTTGACGTATGAGTTTGTCTATCTGTCGATTAGTGTGTTTGTCTGTGGCGTCGGCTACGACCATCCGTTCAGGGCTAGCTCCCGAATTGGATGCGGTTTGCTCTATGTGATTCTTTGAGCACATGCTGAGTGGGTACCATTTACGCTGGCCGCCACGGCACTGACAGTGGCATGGGAGGCTGCGCATTGTCTTTGATGTTTAAATATTTATGTTTCCTTAGTAACTGTAACTATAATTGTGTCGTGGTGTACTATGTGTAATAAATGACTTTTCTTTATTTCTTTCTTTCTCCATTACTAAATTCTATAATAAATAACTCACTCTTGATAAAGTCCTCGGAACACCAAATTAGTTCCTGTCCCTACCAGGGTGCCAATTCCACCTGCAAAAAGGAGAACGTACAGTCAGCTGTATATTGATATACACAAAACCACTATAAGACTGCCTGTCCACTAGAGAGGAGAGGAGCGGAGCGTTGCACCGGTGCAACGTCACGCAACATTTCAACGCACTACATTGACGTTATTTTTTGTTTATGTATTATGTAGTGTACCACTGTATAAAGGTAAAGGATCACACCAGGAAGCAAAAAATTATCGCGGTATCAGCCTACTTAGCACCGTAGGCAAATTGTATGCAAAGGTTCTTGTAGAGAGAGTGATAGCGAAGACGAATGAGAGAATATGGGATGTGCAAGCGGGATTTAGAAAGGGAATGGGTTGTATGGACCAAGTCTTCTCTTTAAGGTGCATAACTGAGAAGTTCCTGGCTAACCCCCAGAGAGTGTTTTGCGCCTTCGTAGATCTGGAGAAGGCTTACGATCGAGTGGAGAGGGGTATATTATGGGATGTGCTTTCCAAGTTCGGATTGGAGGGCCGCCTTATACGTGCACTACAATCACTATATGAGGGTTCTAGTGCATGTGTTAGGGTCATTGGTAGTTGCTCAGGCTGGTTTGACATCTCTAAAGGTGTCAGACAGGGATGTGTGGCATCGCCATGGCTCTTCAATTGTTTATGGATAGTTGTCTTGGTGAACTGCGAGAGAGTGATTGTGGACTGCGAATGGGAATGTCCAACATTAAATGCCTTTTGTACGCCGATGATCAAGTATTACTTGCATCGTCTGAAAGCGAACTGCAGAGGATGTTGGATATTGTTAGTGAATCGTTGGAAAGAAAAGGCATGAAAGTAAATGTGGAGAAGTCGAAAGTAATGGTGTTTGAAAGAAATGAGGGCATGACAGTCACTTCGATTGAAATAAAAGGGAAGAGTGTTGAGCAAGTGAAAGAGTTCGTGTATCTTCTGGGAAGTATGTTCACAAGTGATGGAAAGTATGAGAAGGATATTGAAAGAAGAGTATACAAGGGTAACGCAGTGAATGGAGCCATTAATCGTGTGATGGGAAGTAAAAGTTTACCACAAAAAGCACGCCTTGCTTTGCATAACGCAGTTTTGCTTCCCACACTAACATACGGTAGTGAATGTTGGGTATGGCAGAAGAGGAATGAAAGTATAATAAATGCGGTTTAAATGAGGTCCCTAAGGAAAGTATGTGGAGTAAAATTGAGTGATAGAGTGAAAAATATAGTGATCCGTGAAAGGTGTGACATGAAAGATGATGTAGTTTCAAAAATAGAAAGAGGGATGTTAAGATGGTACGGGCATGTAGAAAGAATGGATGACAGACGATTGACAAAAGAGATATATAGCGCGAATCTGGAAAACCAGCCCTTAAGGGGACGACCCAGGAAAATATTCACTGATCAGATCAGTAATGTTCTCAAAAAAGCTGGGGTCCGAAGTGGTAAGAATAAAAGGAGATGTATGAAAAGAGTTGTGGATATATGCGAGGCTAGGGAGTTGTGTCAGGACAGAGCAAAGTGGCAGTCCATAGTCTCTGCCTACCACACCTGTGGGACACAGGCGTGAGCTTTATGTATGTATGTATGTATTAATAGAAGGACTACGTGTCCAATATTTTTTGGTAATCTACATGGCGAACTAAAAAAACATTCGAGAACGTCTACCCATTACTTTCGTTCATGTGGACTAGACACTTGAGAACGTCTACCCATCACTTTCGTTCGCATGGACTAGACACAAGTAGACTCAAGGTGAATGCCAATCCATCACATTTGTTCTAGTGGATTAAATACTCTAGAAAAGCTATCCGTCACTTTCGCTCTTGTGGATTAAACACTCGAGTAAGGCTGCCCACCACCTTCGTTCTTATGGACTAGACACTAGTAGACGCTAAGTAAATGTCAACACATCACTTTTAATTTCAAAATTTTTAATATATCGGAAATATATTTCACAATTTCAAATCTAAATTCAGTATTAATTCTACATTACTTGATATCATTATATCCAATCTTATTCGTGGCAAATTGTTTCATACTTGTTAGTGCTCTAAACTGCTGTTCTATATCTCTACTTTATTTCTGTAAAAGTCCACTGGAAGAGATCGCTTGTAGCAAAAAGGCCGCATTTGCTCAACTGTCTCTTACTGATTTGAACTATACTGTATTATGTTTTTGTATCAGCAATAAAGTAATGTTTTGAACTATCGCGGTTATTATCACACATTTTAAATGTATGTTCCGGGTTTGCTACGCGGCGCTCGCAGCTCTCCTGTCGTCCTATTACCATGATGCATGAAACTGCGTCGAAATATCGGGCTACTCGTCAATAAAGGTACGCGGTAGGAAACCCGGAACATACCTTTAAAATGAGCAATAGAGTGTTTATATATATTTATCTACATTTTGCGTCGGGCTGCGTTACTTACCGATAGTAGCGGCAAAGGTCGTTGCACAGAAGTACATCACTGTCTTTGGCATTGCATATTTTTCTCCTTCTGCGTCGGTGTCATATATTTTAAGAAGTTTGTTCTGCAAAGTTAATTAGACAGCTTTATAATCATTTGCAAACATTGTTTTGTTTGACTTTGAGTTTTCACCCGCGCGCCGTTTGTAGCTCTGTAAACATTTGACTATCTCGTAGGATCCTATTACTTTTCTGGAATTAAAACAATCATTCAAGAAAGTGAAAGAATGTTCAAAATCGGTTCAGTAGTTTCGAAGGATACTCCTAACATTGCGACTACTTTATTCCCATCTCCTAAGGCTCAACAGATGACCATCACAGACTGTTCCATTCCGGTATTTGCCAGGTTCCGCTTTTTTCTTTTGTTTTATTCTTGCTCTACCTTCTCCACTCCGGCCTCTGGCATCCTCATCATCATCATCTTAGCGTTAATGTCTCGGTTGTGCGCTCGAGAACGAGGGCCCGGGGTCCGCCTTGACCATGATCCAGAAATTAGCGATTAGCTAATTACAGTGGAGCGGCCATCTGACTTCTACCAGGAGAACCTGACCAGATTGGATCATGGTTACAAATTCAGTTGCCTGAATTTGCAGGTTTCATCACGATGTTTCCCTCACTGTAAGAGCATTGGTTAGATTTCAACTAATGTACATAATACTCAGAAAAGTGTTATTGGTAGATGGCCGCAGCGGGATTCAAACCCATACCTCTTACGAGTCGGATACTTAACCGCCCAGCCACCGACGCCCCTCATCGTCAATACAAAACTACTTACGTCTTCGAACACATGGAGCAAAGCGAACACAATGGGCACCATCATCGTGGTGGCAGCCGTGTTCGCGATCCACATGGAGATGAACATCGTAGTGAACGAAATCGCGCCCAACAATCTAAAACGAAAGAAAAAATATAGGAAAGGAGAATGGTCTGTAATAAAACATAAGAAAGAGTAGGAAGAAGTGTTTATTAAACAAAAACAGACAAATAAGTAATGCAAACAAAACAAAAATGAAAACTAACTCTGTTACTAACTTATTCTAAAACCCTAGTAGGAACTATTAAAGTGGCAAAACCGACGACAAATAAAGAGGTATTTTTCAAGTGTAGTTTCGTAGCATTTGAATCCAGGAATTTAACTCCTCGTGGCCAGAGTTAATGGACTCTAATGGTATATATACCTTCGGCCGCATCGTTACTTCCCATCAGGTAAGATGGCTGTCAATTGTCTGTCTAGATTATTATAAATTATAACTTTTTAGTACTAAATTACATTTTATGCAAAATTAAAAAAAAAAACTTCAAAATAGGGGAAAAGGATTGCAATTTCATGATTACAACTTATGCCACGAAAGATGAGACCTGGTGGATCACGTGGTTCGACTTGCACAGTAGACGATTTGTGGGTTACATTGGCGGTATACGGGGCGGGTGGGGAGCGGCCGGGCCGCTTAGGGGTCCGCTACGGGCCGTGAGGCAAGCGGCGTGCGGGGTGAGGTACGGCGGGCGGCGCACCCGCACGCGGAAAGGCCGTCCTCCTTGATAGTTGTTTTGTTATCCTTTGTTTTCATTGTTCATTACCACGGTAAATTATGCCTCGAAGTAAAACTTTAAACGGACAATGTAGAAAACTTGTGTACGACGTATACACGGCGTCGGCAATTTCAAAGCGGTACAAAAACTTACAGCGGCCGCAACTAAAACGTCGCGAATTACGGCGAAGAGAATTGAAAATTTTACTAAATATTTTTAACTTATCATCATCATCATCATCGTTAAATCCCGATTGCGCCCCCGCGCAACACGCGGGTGCCCGGTGTCCGCCTTCCTGCTATTCTTAGTCCACTTTGCTCGGTCTTCGGCATCCTTAAATGTGCGTCCGTTGGCACGCAGGTCACTCTTAACGACTTCCAGCCAACGCTTCTTGGGCCGGCCTTTCCTTCGCGTGCCTGGCGGGGGCGGCATGGCCAGACATCTGTTCCTTCACATAATTTGCCGGTCTACGCAAGACGTGGCCGTACCATCGAAGGCGACACTCTTGTAGGTTATCTGCGAAATCATGGACATGAAGGCTACCGCGGATGTGGGTGTTCCGCACGCGATTTGCGGAAAATCCCACACATCCACCGCAGCATCTTCATTTCCGTGACTCGCAACTCCTGCTTGTGTCGCTCTAGTAGAGGCCCAGTCTCGCTGCCGTATAAGAGAACAGGTCTAATAATGGTCTAGTAGACCTGTCTTTTCAGCTTTATCGGTATCTTGGGTTGCCATCAAATGACAGCTGTCACCTCCCGCCATTTGGCCCAAGCCGTGGATATTCGGGCTTTGACGTCGCTGTCGATGTTACCAGTTGCGCTTAGAACCGACCCCAGTTATCTGGCCTGAGCCGTTCGTTTTACCTCCTTTTTAACTATGCGAACGGGTTGGGGGTCTTTACTGTTGCAGACCGTGTACTCTGTCTTCGCCACATTTATCTTCAGAAAGCCGTTCTCAAGCGACTCCTTTCACTTTTACACCCGTTGGACAAGTCGCCCCTTGTCAGAGTCTGTCAACGCGATATCGACAGCATACATGAGTAGCCACGGAGGTACCTCATGACAGTCTCGTATGCTGTCTGACAGTACGTCTAATATCACGGTGAACAGAAGTGGGCTGAGTACAGAGCCCTGGTGTACCCCAACGGTAATCGGGAACGGGTTGCTGTCACCAACAGGAGTCCTAACTATGGAATCGGAATCGCGGTACATGTCTCGGATAATGTCAATATAGGCCTCAGGTACTGACTTGGACTGCAACGCCTACCAGATCATTTCACGAGGGACACAGTCAAAGGTCTTTTGTATGTCCAGAAACATTAAGGCGTGTTCCTTTATCTGTATCTCTCCATGAGAGTTAATACGGCGTCCATGGTCCCACAACCCGGCCGAAACCCATACTGACACTCCGAGATTGTACACTCCCGTCGGATCCGAGGGTCCACAATGCGATCGAAGAGCTCCATGGTGTGAGACATCACCTTTATACAGCGGTAGTTGGTGAACTCCCGCACTGAACCCTTACCTTTAAAGACTGTACTATTCTGGGCTATAAGCTATATTGCTGCCAAATTTCATGAAAATCCGATCAGTACTTTTTACGTGAAGAAGTAACAAATATCTAAACTTTCGCATTTATAATACTGGTAGGATGGATACGTGTATCTTACTTGAAGTGGGAGTAGCCGATGGCTCGCACTGCGCCGAGCGCTATGCGCAAATGCAGTCCCGACTGCTCCACTGACGCAGCCAGCAATAGGCTACCGATGAACATAAGCACCGTGTCCTGGGGAGAGGAAACAATTATTAAAATAAGCTTTTTATGTTAGATAAACAGGCAAGTCGGACACCTGATGGAAAGTGGTTACCGCTGCACTAGGGGTATCATCAATGCATTGCCCACCTCTAAAGCTCCAAACAATCAATTGCTAGACCCCTCCACTGTCAAAGCCAATTCCCCGTGGAGCGCTGATTACCATACTTACTAACAGAAACACAATTGTTTGTCTACGATATTCTGTGAGGTACTTGCCCAGTCGGGCGGCTATAAAGGGATATCCCGCCATTCTCTATTTCTTTCTTTCCTAGCGGAAGGGCGAGGCCAGCGAGGAGAAATTGAAAAAAGAACCATACAATTCAGCCTATACAATCAATAACGGTAAGCGGTAAGTCTTTAGAAAGGTTTTGTTATATTCTATAACTTCTACTGTGGAGGCAAGTCTCGAATCTCAGTGGGAAGACAATAATCAAATGACAAATAAAATGAAACTTTATACATTGAACCGCACATTTTAGCCTGAGGTGAAGAATATAATGCTAGCTCTACACTACTCGCGAAGTCGACTGAGGTTGAACGAATACTAGACTGTGGAGAGGTACTTCTTATTATTTCGTCAAACTTTACCTTCCGGACGACTTCCGATTGTTGTCGGTTTTTGCACCCAAATCACAAGACTCGAAGTTTCCCGAATTGCTCACACGAGATGCCTCTCTACACTACTCGGCTGACTTCGCTTCAGTTTTATTTTCCATTTTTTTTTCAGTGATAAATATACGTGAGAGTGCACATTGCAACAGCAGCTGCTACTTGAGCGTCCATGATGAAAGGAGTGCGCGAATGTGCTGCTCACGAAGTTGTTCAAGTGTACAGTTATGTACTTCAGACCGGTCGACTTTCCCGAGTACTTCATAGAATAACTTTGCGAGTAGTGTAGAGGTGGCATAAGAAAGCCTTTCTAACTACATACCGCTGAAGATAAATTGTCATATAGGCTGGTTTCATACATTTTTGGCCGTCCTCTTTTGTACATTAGAAAATCACTCCTCGCGCATCGGAAGCAACGAGTATATTATAACTTATCAGGTGGTAGAACTCTGTCATGCCTGAGGTGTCCGCCTGGGTGAGCACCACCGCCTTATATATTTCTACCGCCATGCAACTTTGTTTGAAGGATAGGTAGCCAGCGCAATTACAGGCTTAAGGCGTTATATTTTTGTTTTGACAGTGACAACACTAACAATGGACCTGCGGTTCTGCATTTATGTTTCCTGCAACCTAAATGCATGAATCGTAGATGTTATACGGGACAGTTACCGCTTACTATCAGGTGGGCTGTCTGCTCGTTTGTCACAGCGTAGTATAAAAAAACGTACACAGGTAACACCACTGCTCATTTTGAGCTTGCACACGTTTAGCATTGATATGTTACGCACATTTTTGGTCCAAAAAGCTGACAGTGCTGGAAAAAACAACATTTTCTACTAGCCAAAAATCTGTATTATACGCAATTGAAATTGATCTTCGACAATATGCGACTGTCGAAGATAGCTGAGAAAATATTTTTTGGCCTCAATAGGCATTTCACTGATATTATTAATAGAGATGTGTTTAAAAAAATTTAGATTTCGAGATGAAACAGCGCGAGAATAAGGTCCCAAATATATGGACAGCGGAGGCTTGCTATTAAGGTTCCCTTTTTACAATATTTTTGCCCTTCATCGAAATAATAAAGTGGTGATGCTACTATTGTAATGCCTGCCATCACCATCATGCGGCTTTCTCCAGTGGCATAATCAAATAGGCACACCTTGGCATGACGTTCTTCCAAAACTTTTCCTCACACATGGTCAGTTTGGCTTCGCAACACTATTTTAGGCACGCCACTTGACAAGCGTCGTGATGGCGAGTGGCCGGCGTTAGTTTGCAACTTACATTGAAATAGCACAGGGCAACTTCGAACGTACTCATTATAGAGCTAAGCGGAAATATCAGTACGGGCAGGAAAGACGTGATCGGCAGCGGAATGCACTCCGTCACCCAGAAACAGGCCATTACTAACAGAGTGTAGGCACAGTAATGTGGTTGCTGAAAAAAAAAAAATTCGTTAGCGCTCTCCTAATTGACAACGGTCGTGCGACCATGGTCGTACGATGGATGATGCCCGACCAATAGGAGACCTCAAAACCGACCGTCGCACGACCATACTAATTAGGACAGACAAGAGGCTTTTGGTTGAGTAGTAGCCGTTGCCCGCGGTTTTTATGCTCGCGCAGTTATTAAATCTGTGAACATCTAACTATCCCGTGGGATCCCTTTTTCCGGTATCAAAATATTGATTTAACGATATTATAATTACCTATACTTTTTCACCCTACATCCCCTCAAAGTCTCGGCAACACTCCCCATTGTACATCCGATAGAACACACACAGGGAGCCAAAGTCCCTTCGGTTAGCCAGTAGTTTTAACATGCTTGTTCGTATGGTATCATCGACAATTCGTACGACGCGTCTCTGTACGGATATTTAATAAAACAATTCACAGACTTACCTTATTGGGTTCGATCAGCAGTACAATAGCCCAAAAACAGGGCACTATAAACACCACCACCCCCGCCCAATGTACTGCTAAAAACATCAACCATCTTCTCCCCACACTTAACTGAGGTGGTGGTTTCTTCCTAAAAAAAAAAAATTACCTCAACTTTCAAGATTCTAGGCAGCTACACCTACATGTTATATAAATATTCGTGGACAAATTCACACAGCGCCACCTAGCCCCAAACTAAGCAAAGCTTGTGCTATGGGTGCTAGATAACTGATAAACTACTTAAATACTTTTAAATACATACTTATTATATATAGAACACCCAGACCCGTAACAGAAATTAAAATTCATCATTTCAATTTCTGCCCGGCCGGGAATCGAACCCGAGACCTCTTGCGTGGCAGACCGGCATGTCGACCACTGAACCACTCAGGTCGTCAACCGAAGGCAGTCGATAACATTTAAACTAGTAACAGACGATCCGTATTGGCTGAAGCCGACCAACCGTCAGTTGCAGTTGATACTAATCCTAACGCAGAATAAATAAAATAAAATAAAGTCGGTTTTGGGTGCGGGACTTCATTTTGTACATCGTAAAGTTTAGTATCAACTGCAACTAGTGGTATGTCGGTCCAGCCAAATTGGAGCGTCTGTTACTAGTTTTAGAAGGCTGCTACTGGATGTTTTGTCAGTTACGAATCACCATTTCGGAGTTACCTAGCGCCGCCGCGCCGGTGCAAAGCACTGTAGTAGATGCCATATTAAAATTTCGGATCAAGCTTTTCTTGGCGGAAAAAGCAAACCGTGGCAGGAAACGGTGCTTTGCAACATAATATATTCAAGGCACAGACAAGAACAAGTATTACCTTTGTGACTTTTGTTACACATAGTTCATGGAAAAATGTGCAAATTTAATAACAGCATAAAGGCGATCAATAACTAAAAACAGTGAAGAATAGTGCTTCTCTAAATTATCCTAATTTTGAAAATCAATAGCACAATTTTTATAATCTTTTTCGCAAAATAATTCAACCTTGCGCCAGGCGCAGGCGCCATCTGTGATAAAAACAGTGCACTAGTGCAAGTTATGCTCAGCCCGATAGAACACGATAAGCACGTTGGATGGAGTTAGATTCCTCAAAGTCTGATAGATGTCGCAGTGGTCTGTAGTGCAACATAATAAATGGGTTATGGACTTCATGGTAAGATACAAACAAAAAATATCAAAAAAAAGCAATCAAATAAGTTTTTGTCTCTCTTGTACTGTGCACGTGCGAGTTCATGTCCATCGGGCACGATCGCTTAAATTATTCGAGTAGCAATTATTAAAGGCTCGTCACATTGCCATCTCTGTCGGTTGCGGCTTGAGCGAGTGAGATGGCGATGTATAATCCGTTCGAGTTAGATAGTCAAGCCCGATGGACATGAACCGCGCGCGCTCTGTACTTAATGAGTGCTGTACTAGTTTAGTATATTGTTCACCTGGCTGCTCAGACAAAATAAGAATAAAATAAATATTTTCATCTCGTTGCACTGTTTCTAAAGAGCACAATGAGCGAAGAAAGTAATTTGAAAAATATGGAAGCTGTCATATCGATCTTCATTAGTAACACAACCCAAGAAGCGTCGACGAATTATCTTGATTCTAATTCACCACCAAACTATGCTTTTCCGAGAAAAAGGCTGATTTTGCTCCCAATTTTAATTAATTCAGAGAGGACTAATTTCGTCAATATTTTCAGCTCAGGAATTGGAACGGAAAAAAATTACCCAGCAACTGAAATATGTTAAACAGGCATACCATTAAACTGAGAACTCTTTATCCACTTTATTGGTTCAAAACGAGGAATTTAAAAAGAAAATTCAACTATTACTAAACGCATGCGCAAGAAGATAGAAAAAATCTCTCATTTGGAGGATAAAATTCAATATCTTGAAATGTTAGTAGAAAGTAAAGTTTACAAATTATTAAGTGTATCCGGCTTCACACCAAATAAAACTAGGGAAAATTTACTCGACTTGGTATTATGTTTGTCTTCTACTGTTGGGACTACTATCACCAAGTCAGACATAATATCTGATATATACAGAGTAAAGGGAAATAAGGATGATTCCCCTAACACACCTGCCGTGGTATAAATAAGGTCTGTAACGATCTAATTGCTGAAAATTGTAAACGATAAGGACAAGTCAAAACTAAGCGCACAAAACATCTGGGTCGGCGACAAATGAAGATTCTCCTATTTAGGTTTCAGAACATCTTACGACTAAAGACTCTAGATTAATATTTTTGTTCTGACCTGAATTAATCTATGTCGTATAAGTTGTGCTGGTCCACATATTGGTAAGGAGGGATGAAAATTCGACAGTCATTTTAACAAAAAATTATGGTAGCCCTAAACAATTTAACAAAGAAGTAGTGCGCGTTTTAAACGGCGACGCCCTACACTAGTCGACTATCCTTTCGTTTTCTGCCATATTTCTACGGTGTTTTGGATTTATACGTGCGGCGCCTTCCATTCGATACGCATAATCCGCTTTACAAAAGCAGTTTCGCGAGAGCCTCGTCGTTTCTCAGCAGGAAGACTTGTTGGCTTGCGCCCCTGTGCTGAAGGTGGGTTCCCAAACCCCTGAGAACATAATATTTTATAGAACTCACCACATAATATCTTCGCTTAAGACTTCACTAACACCTAAAAGAAAACTACGCTAGTTTCATCTCTCCTCTATTTCAATACTATTAATGACTAAATATCATGTTATTAATACTCAATTCAGTTGTCAGAAGCAGAACATTTTCCACGTCACAGGACAAAACAAAAGCATATTGATTGTTCGATGAAAATGTCATTCCAATGTCTCTAGAAAAGAAGAAAACATTGAAGGAATAAGGTAAAACTCTGTGGTGAGCATTTTTAAGGTGTATTATAATTTAAATGAATTTTGTCGTCCACACGATCCGTTTGCGCAAACTTCGTTTGTACAAACGCGCTGTGCAAGCATAAGTTGGTGTCGTGTGGATCCGGCATATACTTTTGCGTGACGGCTAGCGTGTTCTATTTAAATGCTGTGTCGTGACAGCCTTATGTATTAAGAAAATCTTATAACCGTGTCCTAAAGTACAAATTCGTAATTACAGTACATGCAACTTGACGGCTACAAATGAATAATGCTGCGGTAGATGTGTGGCGTTACACAACTCCACCGAGTACGTAACGGATATATCCGTGGGCCACGGAGCTAAGGCATGAGAGATGTCGTGGACAAAGTTGAGAAGAGTTGCCTGCTAAGTATACACACCTATGTTACAAATAAATGACTTTGAACTGGTTAGGTTATGTGCTGCGTAGGCCCTAGCGATACGTGGAAAATAGATGCTTAAGCCAGAGGGTATCAGGAATGAGGCTCTGAGGAGGGCTTACAAAGCGATGGATTGACATCGCTAAGTCGGTTGCGAGAGCCAACGGCTTATGACTTCGCAAAGTGGAGAAGCAATTGGTGGCACTGTAGTATCTAGTACTTAAGAACTAGTGTCTTAATAGCAACAGTCTCCGAGTTATAACGATTTCGAGTGCTGTCACTCGAAATGTAGGTCTCGACGAGTATTATCCATTCTCCAAGAGGGCAATGGTTATGCCTCTAGGCTACGCTTCGTGATGACCAGCTACAGTTAACCACTGAAAGAAAACAACTCATGTGACACTGGAAGAAAACCATTCAAGTTTCACTTGTGAGGCGAGTACCGTGTGTTTAGGCCGTCTGGGCTGATAAATGGATCATAATATTATTTCTTCGTTTCATTTTCAGTGAAGCTCGTTTCTCTATATTTTAGGGACAAAGATTTTAACATACTTATACTTTCGTTATGTCATGGCACCCTCTAGGCTGTCGAAGGCGGGAGGCAGAGAATACTCATGTGTACCAGCGCGACTGGCCGGCTGGTTATGCTGTCTCGTATACTTTGACTAGAAAATTTGATACTTGTTAATATTTTATATCATAGCTTAAACCACATCAGCTGAAAGTGCTAGTTTAGTATAGTTAGTATAGACAAAGGGATTGGTAATATATCATCTTGACGTATTTCCCGTTTGTACTCTCGCGCACGAGGGCCCGAGGTCCGGCTAGGTCATGATGCCAGATTTAGCAGATCAGATAATTACAGTGGAGCGACTGCCATCTGACCTCCGTGACCCTGCTACCAGGTTACCCATACACACACAAGATTGGACCATGGTTACCCATTCAGTCAGTTTTATCACGATGAATTTACTCACTGGTTGGTAATATATAGCGAAATGTTTTTTTTTTTTTTTTTTTTTTTTAATGTTATCCGGCAGACAAACAGGCATGCGGGCCACCTGATGGAAAGTGGTCACTGCCGCCTATGGACATCAGCATCACCAGGGGTGCTACCAATGCGTTGCCCGCCTCTAAGGAGACCTCTAATATACCTCTTGAACGATCCCATGTCATAGACCAAAGGAAACACCGTGGCTGGGTGTTCATTCCACATCCGAATCGTACGAGCGAGCAACGTTCTTTCGAATCTTCGCGTGGACACCACTAGAGGGTCCACGTAATGGGGATGAGTACCCAGCCCACGGCGGGTGGTGCGATGGCGGAATTGTGCTGTGGGCACCAGATAAAATAATTCCTCAGAACACTCCCCATTGTACAGCCGGTAGAACACACACAGGGAGCCAAAGTCCCTTCGATCAGCCAGTGGTTCTAACTTGCCTGTCAGTATGGTATCGTTGACAATTCGTACGGCGCGCCTCTGTATGGAATCCAAGTGATTAAGCAGGTCGGCGGTTTCCCCGGCCCAAAGATGGGAACAATACTCCATATGTGGCCGCACTTGTGTCTTATACAGCAACAGGCGCTGTTCTGGGGTGAAGTATCGCTTAGACCGGTTAAGCACACCAAGTTTTTTCGAGGCTAGTTTAGCCTTACACTCCAGGTGACTTCGGAACCGTACGTCGTCTGATATGTCGACACCAAGGATCCCGATACTTTCTGAGATGGAGAGGGATGTTCCTTGGAACTGCAGCACCATGACAAAAGGATCCTTTTTGGCGGAAAATGCGCAGACCTGCGTCTTAGAGGGGTTGAATTCCACCAGGTTCAATCTGCCCCAGTGAGCAACTTGCTCCAAGGAGTGTGCAATCTCTGACACAAGTCTTATTCGGCTTTCCGACACCACGGAACGAGGGATATTCGCACGGCCAGTATAACGAGCGTGTGCAGTACTGTCATCTGCATAGCAATGAATACTGGGAATATTCAGCATATAATTGATATGCAGAAGAAACAGCGTGGGAGACAGCGCTGAACCTTGGGGTACTCCAGCATTAATACTCTTAGTATCGGAGCAGCATCCGTCGACAACGACTATGCCAAGACAGAAAGCTGGATACCCAATTGCAGAGTCCCTCGGGGATACCGTATTTCGTGAGTTTTGATAGCAGTGCCCTGTGCCAGACCCGATCAAATGCCTTGGTTATATCAAGACTGACAGCCAGAGCCTCCCCCTTGCTCTCGACAGCCTCAGCCCACCGAAGTGTTAGGTACACAAGAAGGTCACCAGCTGAGCGACCATGACGGAAGTCATATTGGCGGTCACTGATCAGCTGATGATCCTCGAGGTATCCAAGGAGCTGGATATTTATGACCCGCTCCATCATCTTAGAGAGCAAGGAGGTTACCGCTATAGGCCAGTAATTTGATGGGTCTGAATTGTCACCTTTCTTGGGTATCGGGTGCATATGGGCTAACTTCCACGAAGACGGCACCGTTCCTGAGGTGTAGGAAAGCTTAAATAGGCGCATTAACACGGGAGACAACTCAGGAGCACACTTTTTAAGAACAATAGCCGGAATGCCATCAGGTCCACTGGACTTCCGGATGTCTATGGAGAGAAGCACACGTCTTATGATTTTTTGGGTGAAACGAACCTCGGGCATGATGCCCTCACACCGTGAGATGGTAGGCGGTGCAGCTCCCCCATCATCCAGAGTTGAGTTATGAGCAAAGAGATTACCCAAGAGATCGGCTTTCTCCTTTGCTGTGTGGGCCAATTGGTCATCCGGCTCGCGCAAAGGTGGAAAGGTGGTCCGACAAAAGTTACCCTCGACAGCTTTGAAGTGAGACCAAAAAGCACGGCTCCCAGAGGGGTAGCTGATTAGTTTCTCTCCAATTCCACCGATGAATTTGAATTTTGTTCTGGCCAATGCCCTCTTTGTAGACCTCGATACAGCATTGTACTTTTTCCTTAAAATGTCAGTGTTAGGGTCCTTTTGGGCCCGAGCCACTGTCCAGGCACGAAAAGCATCGTGCTTGAGGCGAGTTGCCTCAGCACTAGGCCTGTCGTACCAGGGCTGACTCTTGCCGCCGAGACGGACTACAGAGGACGGGATAAAACACTCCATTCCCTGCAGTATAACATCAGCTACAGCGGCAGCACAGATGTTGGTGTCATTTGAGGAAAAGCAAAGCCGCATCCACGGGTACGACGCAAAGAATTCTCGCAATCCATCCCAATCTGCTGAACCATAATGCCATACCTTGCGTGACCCACTGGGGCGAGCCCGTTCGGGTATAGCAAGAGGCGCCTCGGAACGAACTAACAAAGAAGGATTACGGCCCACAACATCCGGTAAGTAGGTGGGTTCTGATACCAGTCGATCGAGATTAACATTAATTAGCCCAGCTCCAAGTAAGATAGCAAGATGGAAAAAATGGGAGGTTTATTACATGACTATTTTAATCAGACCCAAAATAATCTGAAACTGTCAACAGATTTCGTTACAAAGCCCTTGCATTTTCCCTTGTAATTCAGAGTATCATGATAAGAACTACTGCTAGGGAACTACTGCTCTTGCAACAATAAGTAACCTACTGTCAAACTGAGTACCCACTTCAGCTGTCACATTATAGTGGAAGATTGAGAATAAGGGGAACTATTGAAAATTGAAATAAGAGTCTGCTGTATATTTACTCTTATTAATTTATTGACAGCAACACGGAACGATGAAATGTCAAACTGTTATCTATCTTCAGCGACCCTGATAATCTTTCTTTTTTCAAAAATCCTTGATCCTGGGTTTTATTTTTCCAACCCGCATAGTCGTACATTGCGTAATGTGCCTGGATAATATAGCTGTCTGCTACAATACAATACAGAAGCGCCGCACTGCTTTAAGACACACCTGAACACAAAAATATCAATGAATATTATATTTACGCAAAAAAACACAAAAGGATAAAAACTATAACAGTACTCTATAATTTGACGGTTAATTTTGTAACCTTAAATAAATGTAACCAATACTACAAAATACATTAATTTTACGGAAATTCAAATTATTTCCAAAAGATACATTTGGAGGTACATTTTATGTACCGATAATCTGTGATATTCAACCGTAAACATCTTCGAAATGGCACAGCAACTTATCTGCTCTAAACTCGGCCATACATTTATGAACAACTCTGAATATTACATTTCTCATCATCATCATCATCCTGGCGTCATGTCCCGGCTTTGTCCCCGCGCAGCACGCGAGGGCCCAGGGTCCGCCTTCCTGCTATTTCTGGCCCACCTCGCTCGGTCTTCGGCATCTCTCGTGGTGAGCTTATTGGCACGCATATCGTTCTTGACAACGTCAAGCCATCGCTTCTTGGGCCGGCCTCTCCTTCCTGTGCCCGGCGGGGGCGGCATAGCCAGACACTTGTTCCCCACATAACTTGCCGGTCTGCGCAAGACGTGGCCATACCATCGAAGGCGGCACTCTTGCAGCTTATCTGCGATGTCACGGACGCCAAGGCTACCCCGAATGTGGGCGTTTCGAACCCGATCCTTCCGTGAAACTCCACACATCCACCGCAGCATCTTCATTTCCGTGACACGCAGCTCCTGCTTGTGTCGCTCTAAAAGGGGCCAAGCCTCGCTACCGTAAAGAAGAGCAGGTCTAACGATGGTCTTATAGACCTGTCCCTTCAACTTTATCGGCATTTTGGGGTCACAAATGACACCTGTTACCTCCCGCCATTTGGCCCAAGCAGCGGATATTCGGGCCTTGACGTCGCCATCGATGTCCCCGGTTGAGCTAAGCACAGATCCCAAGTATCTCACCTGATCCGTGCACTTGACTTCCTCATCGCCTATGCGCACGGGTAGGGGATCTGCACTGTTGCAGGCCATGTACTCTGTCTTCGCCACATTTATCTTCAGACCGCCGTTCTCAAGTGCCTCCTTCCACTTTTTTACACGTTGGATTAGCCGCCCCTTGTCAGAGTCTGTCAGCGCGATATCGTCAGCATACATGAGCAGCCATGGAGGTACCTCATGATAATCTCGGATGCTGTCTGACAATACGTCTAATATCACGTTGAACAGAAGTGGGCTGAGCACAGAGCCCTGGTGTACCCCAACGGTAATCGGGAACGGTTTGGTGTCACCAACGGCAGTCCTTACTATAGAATCGGAGTCGTGGTACATGTCTCGGATAATGTCAATATAGGCCTCAGGTATCGACTTGGACCGCAACGCCCACCATATCATCTCCCGAGGGATACAGTCAAAGGCCTTCTGCATATTCAGAAACAGGAAATGCAGGGGTGTGTTCTTTGATCTGTATCCCTCCATGAGAGTTCTCAGGGCAAATACGGGGTCCATGGTCCCACAACTCGGCCGAAACCCATACTGACACTCCGAGATTGTACACTCCCGTCGGATCCGAGAGTCCACAATGCGTTCGAAGAGCTTCATGGTGTGAGACATCACCTTTATACCGCGGTAGTTGGTGCACTCCCGCACCGAGCCCTTGCCCTTATAGACTGGAGTAATAATACTTAGCCTCCATTGGTCTGGTATCTTCCCGGTGCGGAGAATGCGGTTAGGATGCTCACACCACGAGAGCCCATCGATTTCCACGCCTCGATAGGGACTCCATCGGGCCCGACAGCTTTCCGATTCTTCATGCGGCGAAGAGCCGTCTCGACTTCCTCAGGCGTTATCGGTGGCACAAGTCCTTGGTTCCGAGGGAGGTTCGGGGGCTGCACCTCTTTGTGCTGCTTGTTGAGCAGCTCGTGGAAGTACGAGCGCCATCTCTCCTTCACCGCGCGGTCATCGCATAACAGGTTACCGCTAGGGTCATTAACACAGCGGCACGTGGAAATGTCCTGCGCCGCTTTAACCCTCGATCGTGCCAACCTGAAAATGAGTTTCTGCCCCTCAGACGATTCCAACTTATCGTATAAAGGACGTAAGTGGTCTCGTCTGGCTCTGGCTACCGCTCGTTTGCTGGCACGTTTGGCATCCCTGTACGCAGCGTGGTCTTCAGGAGATCTGGACGCTTGCCACTTTTTAAAGAGGGCTTTCTTCAGCCTGGTCTCCCTCTGGACTGTATCGTTCCACCACCAGGTCTCTTTGTCAAGCCTGCGACCACCCCTAGACACACCCAGCACCGTCCGCGCTGCCCGCGCGATAGCTGCCTGAGTTCTGTCCCAGAGTTGTTGGACGGGTTCACCGTCTGTCGCAACACTAAGGTCGCTGACAGCAGCGGCGAACTCGTGGGACTTGGTTCCTTCAAGCAGCCACCACCGGGTTTGGCGTCGGCACTGCTCTCGGTATTTGCCTCGAGGCTTAACGCGCAGGTCCATCACAAGGACCCGATGCTAGGCAGTGAGACTCTCTCCGGGTATAGCTTTACAGGTGGCTACTTTGCCAATACCGTCTCTCCGAGTGAGAAAGTAATCGATCTGGGTAGCGTTCCTCCCACTCTTGTAGGTGATCAGATGTTCGGATTTCTTTAGAAAATACGTGTTTACGATGGCCAAGTCGGCAGCCGCACACGTCCGAAGAATTTCTTCCCCTTCAGCGTTACGGCTCCCAAAACCAAAACCGCCATGTACACGGCCAAACTCCTCACACTTCTCACCCACATGACCGTTCAGATCGCCACCCACAACAATACCCTGTGACAACGGAATGTTTCGTAGCACTTCCCCGACTTGCTCCCAGAACAGCGCCTTATCCGCATCGCCGCAACCGACCTGTGGAGCGTAGGCGCTTATCAAGTTGGTCACGACCCCTTCGACAAGCACTCCTACAACCATCAGGCGGTCGCTTATACGCTTCACATCCAAGACGCTGTCCCGAAACTCCTCAGAGAGCACTACCCCCACGCCGTTGTCCCCACTCGGAGAGCCTGTGTATATAAGCTTGTAGCCGTTCCCGATGTTGCGGGACCTGTTGCCTCTCCAACGAGTCTCCTGCACGAACGCCACTGCCACCCTCCGCCTGGCGAGCACATCGGCCAGCTCACGCGCCCGTCCGGTCAGCGTGCCAAGATTCCACGACGCGAAGCGGACCTTTCTGTGGGCTAGCGTCTTTAACCGGGCCCGCCCTGGACCCGGTAGCCCTAACCGACTTGACACAGGAGTAGGGCGATCCCCCTGCGCGAATATTACATTTCTCATGCCGCTTTTATTCGTTTTTGCATTCATTGCAAAAATAAATGTCCAACACAGTAAAAATCTAGAAAAATCACAGACATAACAGACTAAACACAAATCACTAATATTCCCTGTTCGCTCGCTCTACAATGATTATAAATCTTGCTATCCCGTTTTTTCATCCATTGGAATAAGTTCACGGAAAATGACGTGCGCAATATTTTGAACGTTCGACATATTGCTCGAGGGCCTAACGACCTGGGGCCTAATTCTCGCACTGTGACATCTCGAATTCGACATTTTTTCTTGCTAAATATCTCTTTTAAAAATGTAATTTAAAACGATATTCGACAATATAGGATTAGCGAAAATCGTTGTGAATAAGTTTTGTGCTTGCAATAGATATTCACCGACTTTTCAACCGATATTTGTGGCTAGATAAAATGTCGAAAGCGCGAGAATCGCCCCCCTGACGTTTCTTTTGAAACTTAGGTGTAAATTGTATAATTTCCTAATAAAATTTAAATCAAACCATTTAAAAGACGGTGTAATTTTGTGCACATTTATGAGAAAGCGCAAAGTATGGAAATACAAATGGATTATATTTTCATCGGTAAGTAATTTCATTCGTGGTCGCGGCGATCGGGAATCAAGTTTAGAAATTGTGATAAAAATAAGCATCGTAATAGTGTGAATTAGCAATAATTGAAATGCTTTACCTTAAAACAATATGCCATTAAAGATAGATTTAAATTATTGCCAAATGGAGCAATATTTCGGTGTCTAAATAGGTACGAAAATATTTTGATGCTAACAGGGTCAGACTAAGTATTTATTGTATAGAATTTTAATACTCAAATCTTGTAAATAGCTGTCCACAATTTTATATGTATTAAATATACCTGAATGACATTTAAAATGTTTATACATTTTATGAAACAACGGATTAATCGCGTATTTACATTTATTTACATTTATTTGTTTTTCTAGGTTTTCCAAAGACCAGACATGGCGATGTCTGGGTTGCTTATTGAACAAGATTATAATTAGATGCAAGTCCCTTCTGTCCTGGTGCGCCATCATTATTTGAATTTTGACTGAAAATAAAGAATATGCTGCCTGTTTAATCTATTAATGTACCTATCCTTTCCATGTTTTTTTTTTTCATGACTATGTCCTCTAGAGGGCATCATATTCAATTTGTGAAGTCACATAGGCCTACCTGTGGACAATAAAGACGCTTCTAACGATAAGTAAGTAGGTAGCTACTTAGTTTAGAAGTTATGAGGCAACAAATAAACATTAATACCGGTCAAAATCGGTATCAGTGGGTGTGATTCACTAGACACCTTACCTTTTATTATAATGACAATATTAAATTATAAGGACAAGTTTAAAAAAATTACATAGGCGTCTGGAGCGAAATACAAGTCAGATTTGTTTGTGTTCGTTACGAGTAGAAAGTCGTAGCAAAATATAACTTATCTGCAGATAGGCTGCTTTGTTCCGTCCCTGCATTTGCATTAGTGTGTGTGCTATAGAGATGTGTGACATTTTGTCTCGTATTTAAACTCGAAATGTACTCTCTGCTTCTGTATATACAATTTTTTCTCTATGTATCATTGCACTGTATCAGTCTGTGAACTTAAAATATTCAAAAATACAATCTTGATGTCTGTGCTTTGCCTCTATGTACAATTTTTTTGTGTCTGTGCCTAGAAAATTTGATACCTGGGACATTACCATGAACTCTTATAGCAGGACCTAAACAGAACTGCCCTGCTTAGATCGAGACAAGCTTATGCTTAGCTTATAAGCAAGGCAGTTCTGTTTAGGTCCTGCGATAAGAGCTCATGGTACGGCCCCTGTTACCTAACTGCCCTGACTGAGTACCCACTTCAGCTGTCACATTATGGACGAAGATTAAGAATAAGGGGAAGTATTTGAAATTGAAATAAGAGTCTGCACATAACGACGTAATGTCAAACTGTTATCTACCTTCTGTTTCTCTTTCTGTTTGACCAGTGTTGCAAACTACATTTCATGCTCTTCGGATTCCAGAGAGTTTTTGTGCTGTGTCACTTTTGATTTGTCAACGTCTTAAATAAACAGCATATTTTTGCAATTACTATAAATATGTTTATTTATAATAGTGGCGACGAGGATTAAATCCGATAGAAAATGAACAGTGAACAATTTGACAATTTCCTTGCATTGCAAGCTGCACAACAAAAACAAATATCTAACATTTTACAATTGTTACTAACGCAACAGCAAACCGCAGCCGCTGCGATTCCCACACCAACAACGTCAGACAGCACGGAGTCAACAAGCCCATCGCACACTAACTGTAACAGAAACAATATTTACAACGGCTTTAAGAGCGACAAGTTCAACCCTGATGATACTGCGGTTGAGAACTTTGTAGACTACTTTGAGACTAAATGCGAGCTTTGGGGAGAGGAAGCACGAATTATACAAAAAGAGCTTTTGTTTACCTGCCTCTCACCTGAAACTTTTCACGATATAAAAGTTGCCCTGACACCACATTTCCAAAGCAGTACGTATGCAGATATTCGAACTAAGCTTCTCGATCTGTTCAGAATTAAATGCACAAGAACCGCACTAACCGACTTTTGGAACTGCATTCAAACGGACCATGAGTCGATGGGACACTACGCTAACAGGTTAAAAGAAATCAGCAAAGATTGCAGCTACAACAATGACCAGCTAGACGGACAATTACGTGACCGCTTCGCAATCGGGTTCAACCACGAATAGTTACAAATTGACCAGAAACAAAAATGGCCAGATTTACAAGAGTTTCAAGACGGAAAAATGAATGAAGTATCATTTTCTCAGATATTCAGTGTTGCGCAATCGCGAGAACGTGCAGAAAGCGACACAGACACACGTTAAAGTCAACAAGATTAAAAGGAATACCGGATCTTACTTGAACGCGTCTCCGCGAAGATTACGGACACATCAATGCCTCAGGTGCGGTGGACCCGAAAGACATCCGTAAATTCCATGTGCAGCAAAAGCCCACACTTGTAAAGAGTGCAACACTGAGGGCCATTTCGAGGACTGCTGTATCAAATCGGGCAAAGCTTGCCTGCCCAACCGGAACGACTATAAACCATGAACATTTACAAAGAGAAACAAATTACACAAACTAAAACATGACGGAGTCAGCAACCATTCTTTACAAGCATCTTACTCAGACGTTAGCGATGATGAATCAGACACCGTTTGTCAAATTAATAAAAGAAAAAGTAAAGACACTAAGAAAATAGATGTCGTAATCAATGACTTACAATGTACGTTGGACTGGGAACCTGGTTCAGTATTTTCTATTATCAGTACGAAGTTCTGGAAGTGCATTGGGGCACCCCCTCTTACGAAGGCTCCAGGTTTGCATGCCTACGGAGACATAAGGCTTAAACCAAAAGGTCTGACAGACGTAACAGTTCGGATTCAAGATTAGGAAAAGCTACTAACTGTTGTCGTCATGCAGGGCGCTGACCCCATGTTGTTCGGCCTACAGTGGAGCGAGATCTTTGGCATGGAGTTCCCAAAACCAGTCTATTCCATTAAAAACATGGAACGTACACGTACTGCCATCTCTCTTAAACAAGTTCTAGACAACCATACTACTCTTTTCGACGGTAAACTTGGCAAAGTAAAAAATTATCTAGTAAAATACATATCAAACCTCATGCTTAACCAAAACACATTCCTGCAAGGTCTATCAAATTTTTAATGAAGAAAAACATAGAAGTTGAACTAGACCGTTTAGTTTAAGAGGGTATCATAACCAAAGTAGATCCAAACATTACGCCAATACAGTGGGCCACACCGACAGTCAACGTAATCAAAAGCAACGGTCAGGTCAGAATCTGTGGTGATTTCCGCAGCACGATTAACCCTGTCCTGTTAACACACTCACATCCAGTCCCTTTGTTTGACCAATTGCGCCAGAGCCTTGCGGATGGAGAAAATTTTTCAAAAATTGACTTAAAGGATTCGTACCTCCAATTTAAGATTGCACCTGAGTCCAAGCATTTATTGACATTATCTACGCACAAAGGGTATTACATGTACAACCTTATGCCTTTTGGCATCTCAATGGCGCCATCAGTTTTTCAGCATTATCTGGACAAGCTACTAGAAGGCATACCGAATGTAGCAGTTTACTTCGATGATATTGCGGTTACGGGGAAAAACGACAAAGACCATCTAGAAAGTCTACGCACCGTGTTTGAAAGACTGTATCAAGCAGGATTAAAAGTAAACTTGAAAAAATGTACTTGCTTACAACCGGAAGTCGAGTATCTCGGACACACGATTGACAAAAACGGCGTACGTCCAACGAAGTCGAAGGCTTCCCCTCCTACCAACGCCAAGGAGCTGAGATCGTTCCTCGGGTTGGTAAATTTTTACGAGCGTTTTATACCACACTTACACGGTGTATGCGCCGATCTTCACGCGCTGACGGGAGGTCGACTGAAGTGGAGATAGACTGACAATGAAGCTCGGGTTTTCAAACAAGCAAAGGCCTGATTGTACGTTCTAAATCACTAGTAGCCTTCAATGATAAACAACTGCTTTACTTAGCCTGTGATGCATCAGAAAACGGCGTGGGAGCAGTTCTTTACCACAAGAAAAACAACATTGAACAGCCAATTGCTTTTGCATCGCGGAAATTACGATCCGCAGAATCAAAATATTCTGTTAGACCGCGAAGCTCTTGAAATATTCTTTGGAGTCAGAAAATTTGATCACTACCTTCGCGGCCTGAAATTCACTCTAGTCACATATCATAACCCTCTAATTCATATTTTGGTAGCTCAACGAAGTTTACCGAAAATGGCTAACAATCGCTTAATACGGTGGGTTTTAATTATTGGTAGCTATGATTATGACATCCAGTATACAAAAGGCTGCAACAATATAATCGCAGACTGCCTATCAAGAATGCCTAACCCGGAAGAGCTACCTTCCAAGTCTGAACTTGCTGTGCACAGAGTTGTAGCTCGCCTTCAGAGAGATAGAATTAATTATCTAGATCTATCTGAAAATTCTATGCGTGATGAGACTCTTAAAGATGTCACGCTGAAGCATATATCACAGTTTATTAAAACAGGTTGGCGCGAACAGCAATACTCAAGCGATGTAAAACCATATGCTCGCAAACGATGTGAACTGTCACTAGAAAATAAGATCGTTATGTGGCAAGGGCGTATTGTTGTTCCAAATTCTCTAAGGAGATCGACCCTTAACTACTTGCATCGTGGACATACAGGTATATCGGCAATGAGAGCACTGGCTCGATTTTATGTATGGTTGCCTTCGATTAAGGAAGATATCGACGCATACGTGAAAAGGTGTCGCTCTTTATTTGTACCTTGGTATTAATCCATATCAAAATCAATTTTATATTCACGACTGCTTCAATACCTTTATATAACTTTTTGAATTATTCAATTCAGACATTCCATTCGAAAGATATCACGAGTTTAAAAATGTGAATATTAGAAAAAAGTCGCGTGTTCGCCGCTCAGTCCGCTCGGCTATCAAGGCAGCACGGGGTACGGGAGGGGTCAATGTCAAGAAATAATTATTGATATTTTTGTTACGTACCCGTGCGAAGACGAAAGGGCGGCTGCTAGTTTAGCTAATAAATTGAAACAGGCGCACGTTTTCTTTGGTAATCAAAAAATGAAAGTCCGCCTTGCAACTCAGCTATAAAGTAAATCAGTGGCCGATGCTCCTACATGTTGTAAGGATACTTTAAAATTACCAGAATTCAGACAGTGCTCAGCGTCAATAAAATTTATAAATATTATCAATGATACTTTTGATATTT
The DNA here is from genome assembly GCA_907269095.1 of Blastobasis adustella. Taxonomy (NCBI): domain Eukaryota; kingdom Metazoa; phylum Arthropoda; class Insecta; order Lepidoptera; family Blastobasidae; genus Blastobasis; species Blastobasis adustella. The sequence continues at coordinate 2,169,114 of OU026120.1, forward strand.
TAAACAGTAGGTTTATGTTTTCAGCTGGATTTAAGAAAGCATTATGTCCAGCAAATATTCAAAGAAATTTACAACATTCTAAATTGTGCAAAGAGTATTTGTCTACTTTAAAATTTCCAGATAATAAATTAATTGTACAGTCGGGTCGCAAGACAGGATTTGTCGGCTTTATTGTATGCTTAGAAAGTGCTGCTAACCTGTTTCAGGACCTAGTAATTAAAGCAAAATTAAGATATTTGCCATTATACAAAGTTAGTCAGGATAATCTTGAAATGTTTTTCGGGATGATGCGCGCTAAAGGAGGATTTAACGACAACCCCAATATAGTCCAATTTCGTACAGCATACAAAAAAAATCTCATTCGATCTGAATTATTTTAAAAACAAAAGGTAGTATTGAAGATGTGCCTATATTAACAGTGTCGAGTATTGCTAGTAGTTCGGATACCATAAATGATACTACACCAACATTTGAAAGAAATATAAAACAGTTATATGACGTGGATGACGAAAGGTTAGAATGTTTCATTGGAAATTTACTGACTACGCCACTAGACGAATACACCCATGAAGTAACGGTATATATATCAGGGTTCATAGCACGAAAAGTGCTTAGGAACATTAAATGTGGTACTTGCCAAACATTGGTATTAGGTGACAAACAAAACGTTTTTTCTTACCTAATAAATATCAAAGATCGAGGTGGATTAATTTATCCAGCAGAAAGAGTAATATCTATTATTCAAAAATGTGAAACATTGTTTAGACTTAATGAATCTGTATCTTGAAATGAAATAATTACATTTATATGGGATAGCGAAAATTATATGCACATGTATAACTCCGGCGATATTTACCATGATGTACACCATGTATATTTATTAACTAAGGTAATTTTATACGGACTTGAGATGCAAACATTACGCAAAAGGGGTAATAAATAATATTTCAAAAAGGAATTATTTCAAGAAAATTGTCTTATTCCAAAATATATAAGACTAGCCGTTCTCGGCGGCTTTTACAGGCGCGCAGTACGGGTCTCTGTAAACAGTCAACTTTCCCGCGGGAACCTGTTATTTTCCCGGGATAAAAAGTAGCCCACTTAATAATAATGTATTCTAGTACTGAAAGAATTTTTAAATCGGTCTAGTAGTTTTTGAGTGATGGCATGCCATCTTGCCCTATTAGGTTTTGCGAATAAAAATGCTGCGTTGGATGTGCGGAGTTACGCGGCTCGATCGAGTACGTAACGAGTACATCCGTGGCAGCCTTTTCGTGCGGGATATCGCAGATAAGATCGAGGAGGCTCGCCTGTACTGGTTTGGTCATGTGTTGCGTAAGCCTCAGGGATACGTGGGAAATAGGTGCCTGAACCTGCCGGCATCAGGAAAGAGGCCCCGTAGACGACCCAAGAAGCGATGGATTTACATCGCTGAGTCGGATGCGAGAGCCAGCGGCCTATGACGCGATGATGTCGAAAATCGGGCGAAGTGGAGAAGAATAATTAGAAAGGCGGACCCTGGCAGAGGCCGAATAACCGCTAGGACAATGATGAAAAGTTATAAGTAAATGTTTCTACACATTTTGATTCATACAATGCGCATAATATGTGGCGTTAGTTGTCAACTTTTCTTTAGGTATTTTTTTAATGCTGGTGGTGGTATCGTTTATAGTATGAATAAAAATAAATGTTTACAGTACTGGACACAGTTAATATTTGTATATTTTCAATTAAATTATAATTTACTTAATGCGGTAGGTTTTTTTTTGCGATTTGAAGCATCTAAGTCTAAAGCATTTGATTGTGTGAGTCATTCCACACTATTACTAAAACTGAAATATTACGGTTTTACGCATAATAGTCTTAATATGATGAAATCATACTTAGAAGGTAGAGTTTAAAAAGTAATTGTTAATGGAGAGTTATCTGCAGGGGGGAAAATGAGCATTGGAGTGCCACAAGGATCTATATTGGGACCGTTTCCTCTTTCTTGTCTATATAACTGACCTTCCATACAAATGCAGAACACTGCTGATATCGTTTTGTTTGCTGACGACACTTCACTGATTTTTAAATTAAATAGGAAATAAATAATATAGACGAAGTAAACCGTGTCCTTCAAAATGTATTTCATTGATTTACAATTAATAACTTAGTCTTAAAAAAATAAAATGCGTTCATTTTTGCCTCACTAATGTCATAGTATTATGTCGTACCGTATCAAACTATGGGGCAAGTGTGCTGATAGTGACATCGTATTCAAACTACAAAAACGAGCTGTAATATATGAATTACGTCGACGTGATTAGCTTAAATAATTGTTTAAAGAAATTTATATATTAACCTTCTCAAGTTAATATATATTTGATGTTATTGTGTTCAGACTTAGTCAAGTACCTACCTAGATGAGCTCACATAACTTTCCATTAGATTATTGACGTTTGAAAAGAGATTAATTAACGTCGTCCTAATTCAATAAATACTTTTTTCATTTTCATTTTCAATGTATTAATATGGTATCAACGGTCTTAATGATGATGTTGGCGGAAGGTGGCCTAAGAACTACTGAACGCCTAAGAACTACTGGGCTTTTTGCAATGGACTTGATGAGTACCGCGGTATAAAACTTTGTTATTTATTTCAAAACGAATGTGATTTTTTATAGGCTGTTTGAAATTAAACAACAGTTCATAAGTTAGATTTAGTTAATTTTATGATAGTACCTATACCTATAAGTATGGGTATTAACTTCGGAGGCAAGGGGAGCGAACGGTAATTTTTAAGTTAATTTCTGTAATTTGTTTTTACTTAGTCGGTTCGGTAAAAGTAGAGTGGGAAATGGTATTTGCCAATGTTTCTTTTAAATATAATGATGTAAGCAATGTAACAAAAATATATATTTGAGATCATTACAAGACTTTTATGTTTGATATGTTTATTATCCCTTTCATTTTTTTGATTATGACTCCTTTTTGCAAGCACTACCAATTCACGGGTATGTAGGATCGAGAGATCGAGGAGACGGTGGTAGGACTGGTAGGTATCAGGGCGTGGGCTTGACCCCAGACACCTTACCTTTGAAAATATATGGTTTTTAATCATATCTAACTATAATATCAACCGTGTGGTATCCGGCAGAGTATAATAGCACCAACCCCTTACACTTGCAGGTGTCATACAAGGCGGCTAATGTTTCCGAGGCAAAATATGTTGAATCTTCGTAGGATGGAAAATGGGCAGCAGCGTTTTCCATTGTTATATTTACGAGTATAATAACAGCCCTCCTAGTCGTTTTCGGCTACAGCGTCTGCAACGACGACATTGCTTGCTGCCTTGCCGTGTCCGCCAAAACTCCTTTGCATATCTGCGATGAGACAGGCTTACCACATAATGCGAGAGATATTCGCAGTTCCGCTTTTTTGCCGAAGCCTCTAAGCATCTCTCGACCAGTTTAGCCCACGAGCCGACGTGGTGTATCGGGGTGTGGGCGCTGTGTGTGTAACAACTACTTGGAGCCACTGGTAAGAAATTACGGGAAACCCGTAGCCTAATTAGCCTCACACTTCATGAGAAGACGGCTGGTGAGGTTCAATGCTACGAGGGACCCCGCTTCACCCCATATGTTATATTTATAACACTGCGATCTCCAACCCACCTGCCAAGCGTGGAGATTATGGCAATTACTTCCACTTTTGTGAGAGAGGCCCCAAGTCCTGTAGTGGACTGTTACGGACAGTGATGATAAACAGAAAAGACTTGTATTTAGTTTGTAATGAACAAACTCAAAAACTACTGGACCCATTCAAATAATTCGTTCACTATCACTGATTAACATAATATTATGTTCCCGCAGGTTAGTATAGTTAATTGTTTACACTTTTACAGCGATCCGATCTGCGCGAACCCCAGTAGCTTAGAGGTGTATAGGCTGACGACGACGGTGATAACGATCAGGCACCTTTATTGCACTTTTATAATAATGACAATATAAATATACAAGTCAGATTTGTTTCTGTTCGTTACGGAATAGAAATTCGTAGTAAAAAATAACTTTTTAGGTCTTTACCTATGAAATTGCCGTTCTGCAATAGTGGCCATTTCAAATCAAAATATTATTTGTTTGGCTGAGAATTCTAATTTCAAATTTATTTTATTTTTAAACATGGATTTCTTTTTCCAAAAGTAGTCATTTGTTTATTGATTAGTGTAACATTTTCATCGCATTTTAATCTTTTTCGTCATCATGGGTACGTTAAAAATTCGAGTAATTATGGAATATGAATACCGTCGTGGCAGCAACGCGGCACAAGCGGCACGCAACATCAACGACGTTTACGGAGCTAACACTAAAAACCAACGCACCACCTGTTATTGGTTTGCTCGCTTCCGTTCTGGAAATTTCGACCTGAAAAATGAACCTCGCGGTCGTCCGAAGACTTTGGTCGACAATGACGAATTAAAGGCGATTGTAGAAGCCGATGATACACAATCTACGGCTAAATAAGCAGCAGCTTTCGACGTTAGCGTCAAAACAATATTGGTCCATTTGCGTCAAATTGGCAAGGTAAAAAGCGCCAGCGCGAAGTACGCGTCGAGACGTGCCTTGCACTGCTCAACAGACACACAAATGAAGGAATTTTGAACCGCATTGTTACTTGCGATGAAAAATGGATTCTGTTTGATAACCGCAAGCGCTCAGCAAGTTGGTTGGATCCTGGTTCAGCACCTAAACAATGCCCTAAACGAAAACTTACCCCTAGAAAAGTGATGGTCACTGTTTGGTGGTCTAGCGCCGGTGTGATTCATCACAGCTTCTTACCCAACGGGGTAAGCATTACTGCAGATGTGCACTGTGAAGAACTGAACACAATGATGCAGAAGCTGGCACATCTCCAACCAGCATTAGTCAATCGCTCGTCTCCGCTGCTCCTGCACGACAACGCGCGACCTCATACTGCACAGCAGACGGTCTCCAAGTTGCAAGAACTGGGGTTGGAAGCTCTCCGTCATCCGCCCTACTCACCAGACCTTGCGCCTACAGACTACTACTTTTTCCAGAATTTGGATAACTTCTTGGCGGGAAAAAAATTCAATACCCGAGAGGCAGTACAAAATGCCTTTGAAGAATTTGTTGCCTCCCGTCCAGCTGATTTCTTTAAGAAGGGCATCAATAAACTGCCACTGCGTTGGCAAAGATGCATTGACTGCATGGGTGATTACTTCGATTAATACAAATATAAAATACATGAAAAAAATTCGTTTAAATTTTTCCATACAAAACGGCAATTACATAGGTAAAGACCTATTATCTGTAGATGGGCTGCCTTGTTTCGTCCCTGCATTTGCCTTGACATGACATGTGACATTTTGTCTCAAATTGAAATTTGGTATCTACTCTCTGCTTCTGTATACAACATTTTTTCGCTATGCCTATTACAACATTGACACGATAAGAAGAAGAATAATTGACTGTACCTACCAGGGGGCTTAGCACGAGTTCTTATAGCAGGACCTAAACATTACTATCCTGTTTAGAACGATACAGCTCTATACGTGTCAAATAAGCTACTCTCGTACTAAACCGAGAAACCTTGAGATCATAACGGTATTAAAAACCAGAGAATTCCAAATGTTAGGGACATTTAGAATAAATGTCAATAGTGCTGGACCCAGATTTTTAGTAGGCACTAAACACAATTACTACTGGCTAATGCTGGCGCAGCTGCATCAACGGCGGAAGACCTTAAGCGGCGCAAATATGGTTCCCTAGGTCAGGGGTATTTGTTTGCGCCGTTTAGGGTTGAAATTCTAGGGCCATGAGGCCCCAGTGCTAAAAAGACCTTCTTGAGGTATCTACCCGGTTAATAGAGGCAACCGGAGACCGTCGTGCTGGCGCGTACCTCGGACAACGTATTAGTTTTGCCATTCAGCGAGGTAATGCCGCCAGCATTCTGGGAACGCTTCTGCTTGGCAGCGATCTAGAATCAGTTTTTTATATGTAATTTATTTTGGGTTACTTTTTTTCTTTTCCTAAATGGTAGTTTTAAGTTTGTTCATATTGTCATGTAGCTATGTATATAATTAATTAATTACCTACCAATTACAAAATTTTCAAAAATATTAAATAAATATGTGTTCCAGGTGGCTACTCCACTTATACATTGATGTAACTTTAAATACCTATATTTTACTACAAATATCAGAATTTGTCCTATAAAATTACTTGCTTTCCTACAAGGGAAAGTTTCCTTTTAAAATTTTAAGTTTCTCGTCAATTCATACGGACATGCTAGAGATTGGCAAGTAAAAACGTAGTGGGACTCCGGGAGAGTTTACCGAATGGAAGACATTAACCACTGCGTAAAGAATCTTTGCGACTGCAAGTACTGGAGTCAAAGCGAAGGAATAAATCAAGCACGCATTATTATAAAAAACATTTATTAGGCATTTTTAATGTCATACATACACAAATTAAATGTGCAATTCTTAAGAATAACTCAAATAGAACTTCAAAGAAATAAACTTAAACCACTTATCTTTAAAATAAAGACAGTGAAGATATGCCTTAACAATATAAAATAACCTCTATAGCTGAGTTGTTGGTAGAGAAATTTCTGGCGTTTGCTGTATTGAATCTAATAGTGTTGTGACTTGTGACTAAACGAGTCGTGCGTGAGTGTGTTGTATGGAGATATTGTTGATTAGAATCAATAAATTGGTTAAAAAACTGCTGCTGAGCTAATTGGTAAAAAAACATGTTGTTGCGAACCCTTTTCATAAAATTACAGCTCGTTAAAGAGGTAAAGTGCTTCCGGTAGTTCGAAGCCCCGTATGGTATTTTCTATATACTTAAGTAAAAACAATTGTGCGTAAATGTACAGTACAAAGATCGAGTCGAATGGAGGTCCCGGTAACAACGACGAAAAAACGAGTTACGGTGGTACTGTCGTTGCTTCCGTCGTTGCCGGCTCACCTTGCTTGATTGCCGGCCATATTATCGGCGCCCAGAACTCGAATGATAGGAATGATAACACAATAACAAAGAACGTTGGAAGGGCGCCGGCTCTGATCTGAAAATTTTAAAGTCATATAAGGGCAAGACTTTCATAAGAGGAGCGTCGTTGGCCTAATGGAAGTAAACCGATCATATTTTAATGGGTTTTTGCTAATTGACCAACACAAAAGGTGGTTAACGTACACAGAAAATATTTACAGTTATAATAAAAATATACACTAATACATATAAAATATACTAACCTAAAACCCTATAATAAATTACTAATATTTTATAGGTATTTCGCATTATTATATTTTCAAAAAAACGCAGAATCGCCAGCAACGAAATGTATAAAAATGGGTTCACTATAGTAAACTCATTATTTTTTTTAAATCAGCCTCAGACCATGTAATATAGTAGTTATTATACTGTATGAGAATCGTACCTACATTGATTTTTCTTAATTTTTATTTTATAGCTGTCACTTTATTATATATTAAAAAATATAAAATATACACCCTTTAATACATATTTTAATACTTCGTAATAACATTTTCATTCTATTACCTATATATATATATATATATATATATATTAGTGTTTCGCTCTGTTCTTGGCCAGCAAAGCTGTCCTCGTGTCTATGTGCCAGCGGGGGGATGCTTGGGAAGCGTTAATCTTGTAACTTTTCCCCAAAAAAGGATATTATTTTTGTGTCGGGCAATACTTGAAAACAGTGCCAGGGGTCGCTTAAGAAATGTTAATAATTTAGTCTGTTATTATCGGGTAGGGGATGCGCACGGGTAGGGGATCTGCACTGTTGCAGGCCATGTACTCTGTATTCGCCACATTTATCTTCAGGCCGCCGTTCTCAAGTGCCTCCTTCCACTTTTTTACACGTTGGATTAGTCGCCCCTTGTCAGATGCGTCAGTCTGTCAGCGCGATATCGTCAGCATATATGAGCAGCCATGGAGGTACCTCATGATAATCTCGGATGCTGTCTGACAATACGTCTAATATCACGTTGAACAGAAGTGGGCTGAGCACAGAGCCCTGGTGTACCCCATCGGTAATCGGGAACGGTTTGGTGTCACCAACGGCAGTCCTTACTATGGAATCGGAATCGTGGTACATGTCTCGGATAATAAAATAATAATAAAATAAAGGTTTATACTAATAAAAGTCACTATAATTATAAGTAGGACATATATTAAATCTAACACACGCATAGTATGCAACTACGGAATCCTACACTGCACGTGGCACGAGACATCGTGGCCGGTTTTTTCACATACATATTCACATTGATCTGATATACGAGTAGTCTCAGTGGTCTTAACATTTAAGACCTACTGAAAAATTCGGCCTACATGACCAATTAACTTTTTTCTCACCGCGATTGATTTGCGAATTGTCGCCATAGTAAAAGTTGTAGAAAATGAAAAATTCTTTCCAATGACATATCGCTCAACGTTATTGGTCATATAGGCTGGGTTCCATATATTTCTGCCGGTCCTCCTTTCCAACAATTGTACAAATATTATTATTTGGTTTACGATATTACGATAACTTGCTTAAATAATTATATTGGAAACAGCAACATCGGAGTCATTACTTATTTCCACTGTATAATAACTTCTACTCTACTATAACTGCAATAAAGTAAATTAATTTCTTATTTTAGGTTAACCGCTGGTGTTGCTGATGTTTATAGGCAGCGGGAACCACTTGATATAGGTAGCCCACTTGCGTATTTGGGAACCGTACGATATAAAAAATATTATTTTGTGTAGGTGTTGCTCTCAGTAAAAAAAGATTTATTTTATTTACTTGCACAAGGAGAGATCTAAAGTATGTAATTTTAATTTCAAGGTGATTTTAAACATGTCCTGGATAATTTATTTCATTATACAATAATTAGAAGAATGGGCATAATCTGGGTAATTTCTGTTTAGTGAGGATCACTAACAATTCATACACAGATACATAAATATGCAATATAGCATTACATTGATTATCATTAACAAACTTAGCTAAGTGTAACAGCAAGCATTTTATTTATGAATTGTTTTGTAGTTCTTGAAGAGATGGATATAAAACCAATGAAGATTGCAATGTTGCTCGAGAATATTCTCGGTGTGCCTAGAAGTATTCTTTTATACAGAATTCCGATGAGAGCAGTTTTTTGTGTCAACGCAATAGTGCAACTAAGCGGTATCGTCTGGGCTACAGTAATAGAAATGCTGGAAGCCAATTTAATTGACTTTAAATTATTCTATTTGCTCGTATGTTTTGACTCGTTTGTTATAGTTATATCGAGCATATACTACATAAAGGAATTAAAAAACGTTATCAAGCTCCTTGATATGGTTAATTTTCACCTCATTAATGACACAATATACGTAAAAGAATTAGAGACTTTGACTAAACATGTGATATTCATTTCTATATCTACATTCGCTTATGGCATAGTATCTCACATTTACTATGTTTCATCTAGTGTTCTTAAAGAACTTATATTTAAGTTTTGGCTCTTATATGTTAATGATGCAATTATGACCATGCGTTATGTTCAAGAATTTGTAACTGCATACTGTGTATTAACTGTATTATCCAGACAATTGAACGCTATCTCAAGGTCAATAGATGCCGCTATTTCTATGCCAAAACAATCAGAAATCCAAGATAATACTTCTACAGTAGACATGGTTGGAAAATGGAATGAAATATTGAGGCTTATTAAAGAAATCTCTAATTTAATCAACAAGATTTTTAGAGATGAGGTTGGTATATACCTAATCTAGTCTATACTCAGTAATTATTTATAAATAATGATAAATAATAGTTAAGATATTGTTATTTTTGAATTTCAGTTAACTTTGATAATTGGAACCATGATAGCCTATAATTTGAGATTTATTTATAAGGTTATAACAAACAGTATCCGAGTAAGTATTTAAACACACGAATAGTGGAAAACAAATTATTATTCTTATGAAGCCATCTCTGTTGAAGTCAACCCCAATGAGATTGATGACATCAGGCGTCTTCCTTCGAAAACGGACAAAAGCACTATTCTGGTCACTCTGAAAACAGTTTTACCTAAACATTAAATTCTGAAAGCCAGCAAAAGCTACAACTCACAAAATAAAAACAATAGGCTAAACTCCGCAACATGCAACCCTAATGCTAAGCCACAGCCCATCTATATTAACGAGACCCTAACACTTATAGGCAAATACTTGCACTATCTTGCACGTCGGCTGGCCATCATAATCATCATAATCTTGGACCCGTATTGGTCCACGGTATAGATAAGTTTGTGGTAATCTTTTTGTTTTATTGTTGCAGCATAGCACCACTATGGTCTCAAAAGTGCTTATTGTGTATCTGCTACTGATATTACTACTAATGCTGGTATTGGTAACCTCAGCCGGCCAAAGATTGAAGAACAATGCTGACCGTGTGAGGCAGCGCCTTTGCAGACTTTGTACATATTGCTTGCACAGTAAGTTAATAAAAATAAATTAGATCATGAAAATGCCTACGGAGATGTGTGAGGGACCTTAGACATACTCTTTGATGATACCTTATTTTGATGGCCTTCGATGATAGGATGAGTAATAAGAGATGGTCGTAAGCTGAAGAATGATGGGTTGACCAGGATTGAAAGAGGTAAACTGACACAGTTTGAACATGTGGTGAGAATGGTTGAAAAAATGCGGCTTATGAAATGTAATTACCCTGCCAAAATTATTGAGTAGTTCGGAGCGAAATAGAAGAAGCAAAGACAAGGCATTAATGCCCTTATTCAGTGCAAAAACATGAGGAGTTGAATATTAAACAGCGCCAAGCTATTATACTAATCTGATGCAGTTCTTTACCACTTCTATATTTTTACATCTTGTCATTGAAATACTGTAATTAACATTTAAAAAATTGAGTTTAAAGACTTTGTCTAAAAATAAATTACCTACATATCTTCGCAGATGAGACGGAGTACAGGGCTGCAAGAGATTTCCTGAGACAGGTGACAGCGAATCAGGAGCTCGTACTAAGAGCTGGCTCCAGCCTGGATATGGCGTTGGTGCCCAAATACCTGTTCATTATCGTCATATTTCTACAGTTTCTACAGCAATCATTTCATTTAGACCTTTTTTTTTTATTGCTTAGGGAGGCACACGGACGGACGGTCAACCTGATGGAAAGCGGCCACCATCATCCAGGACATCTGCAATCTAAGAAGAGCGGATGCGGTGCCGGTCTTTAAGGTAGTCTGTTGACATGCCTTTTGAAGAATACTCCCATATTATAGTGCAAAGGAAAGACTTCGGGGGGAGCTCATTCCACATATTGCATGTGCGCGGTAAGGAGGCTTGCGATGCGATGGTGGCATCTACTAGAGATAGTACTTTCGTAGTATTCAAAAGTAGACAACAAATTAAATTTGTGGTTTATACGACGGCTACAGACTACAATTGAAGAGTTTACCGCGTCTAACATCATCATGTTCGTAAGCCCTGTGATAGAGTCCAAAAAAATATCACCAGCCTCACCAGCGCATAAAAAGAAGTGATAATTAAGTAATTTTATCAAAAGTCTTGATTAGTTGCGTGATGGAGTAACATAAGTACATGCATCCATCCACATAATATTAATTAATAGGATAGGATGTATGTATACGGGAACATAAATAGGTAATATTTATTTACTTTACGATTTATTCAATAAAAAATATATCGATATATAAAAATGTACGATCACGTCACTGTCCATCTGACATTCTTATAGCTTAATTCTGCTAATTAAATAAAAAATAAAAAATTTAATTAGCAGTAGGAACTTAAAAGTCATACGATAAAAAAATAAGTAGCGCCATATGAATTTGATGATAGATTATACAACTTTCGGTGTTGCTACACAAAACTCAGAACTAGCGCCACCATTGACAGGTCAACTCTGTGGCTGGTCAAGCTTTATAAACAAAATATCTAGTATACCACATCGATTTTGCAGTAAATTATTATATTTGTATAATGTACATATTAAGAATATAATAACGGTATATATGAAATTTCTGACGACTCTGGGTTTATTTTTTAAGCCAAGACCTTCGCTTTCTACTTTACAGCATGCGCCCATGCCCCGTCCGGCTACAGTAATGCTGGTAACGAAGACTGATTGAAATTCGATTCAACCGCTTTTATCAAGGACCAAAACGCCTTACTTTCAGAGAGGTACAAACTTGTTCTTTCAGCGTTATCGGCATTTTCGTGTCACAAATGACACCTGTCATCTCTCGCCATTCTCAATTTCACTCAAAATCTACAAAATACCTAAAAACGGTCTGTCCTTTCTGCTTCCACATGCTGCCCACATTTAATCAGTTACCTGTAGACCTATAGTTCGCTCTGTAACCGTTATACACACCATGTCTTTAGTACGTATCTTAGCAGCGTTCTGGACTATCAAGTTGCCAGGGGTCCCCACAGGTAGCATAAAGCAGAACGAGCAGCAAAAACCAGATGTAATACAATACTTCAAGGGACTTTGATTAATTTGTACGGCCTAGAAAATAAACCAATATTTTAGTTATTTAATAGCACTTATCCCAATGGAAGATTTTGCGGGAGCCAATCAAAAAGAAAAAAATTGTTAATTGTATGGCGTTGATCAGACAGGATTCTCAAAAATAAATCAAAATGAGACCGTTAGATGTACAAAAAATTTACACATTTTGCGATTTCTTCTCAGAAAAGGTACTAAAACTATGTATCTTTTCACGAAACTCCTTCCTGAGTAACTTCGGTTATCAGATTCAATACTTAAGAATTCTGTCTAAGCAGCGCCATCTAGTGAGGTACGGCCGAACTACAGTTCTTTAAAGTAGCTGTCAGAAAATCCCCCATTTAATTGGTTAACGGGCTACCTGCCTTACTAAAGAACAGGTATGGGCGATTTTTAAGTATGCTGTACAGGTAGAGGCTTTATGAAAAATACAAGTTTCCTACCTCTTGTATTTACCGATAACCTACAATCGTGTTTGGCAACAAGCAAGATTATATAGGCCAAGTGAATAGGAACAGTTAAATAACTGTTTTTAATTTTTCACAAATTTGTATATATAACGTTTTTATACAATTCCTCGAGGGGACAAGGCCTTCTGAAGGGCCATGGCCATACTGGTACATTGACGTATATGCTGTCGGGACTACTTTCATCCAATTTCTTTGATCAAATACAGGGCGCGGCATTCGAAGTGTTACTAATTGAAAATGCTATAATTTTATCAATTATGAGTAGTGTAAATTAAAAACTTCAGTGTATCAAAAAAACGTCAAATTTTCATTAAAAAATCGGTTATTATTCGACCACCAGCCACCTTTAGCGCGGATAACAGCATCGAGTCTGTCTCGAAGAATTCGCTAGGTGCACAAACGTGACTGGCTTGAAAATTTTATTTTATTCGATTCATGACTTTTTACGTATCTGCGATATGTAAACAAATTAAATAGTCGTGTATGGTTAAAGAGAAAATAAAAAAAAATTAAGACAGACAGTAAACTGCTTTGTAAAAACAAGCGTCAGGATCAGTGATGGTTTGAATTGCCACTGCCACAGGACGCTCATCGCTCGTTTTCATTGAGCAGGGCGTAAATGTAAATCAACAAATCTATCGTGAAAAGATTTTAAATTATGCATTGTTACCTTACAAACGTAAACAAATTGATAGAAACCATTAAACATTTCTACAAGACTCGACAACAACCCACAAAGCTCTTAAAATCATTATTTTCTTACAAGAAAAAATTTCGATATATTTTTCGATTAACTGAAGTTTTTAATTAAAAAAACTCATAATTGACAAAATAATAACATTTTCAATTGGTAACATTTTGAGTGGCGCACCCTGTACACTGGTAGGTATTTAACGACTTAAGCGTGATGAAATCGTCCTATTTCTTTGATCAAATGTACATTCATCATCATCATCACAGCCCGTAACAGTCCACTGCTTAGGGCCTCTCCCACGAAAGGGGAGGTTATTGCCATAATCTCCACGCTTGGCAGGCGGGTTGGAGATCGCAGTGTTTAAATATAATAATGAAAAATGCTGCTGCCCATTTTCCAGACTATGGAGACTTTTGATCTTTTGCCTCGAAAAATTAGTCGCCTTGTACGACACCCATGAATGTAAGGGGTTGGTGCTATTCTACTCTGCCGAACACCACACGGCCAAATTTACATTGGATAAAGATATTTGTTGAGTGGAATACAACCCTCGGTAGCGCTTATTGAAGTTTCACACACTCAAATGCAAAGATAAATTATGTACTCACCATTGACATGGCTATTGGAGTGATCACATTAACACAGGCCACATTCGTCGCGAAATTCGAGGCGACCATCGTAACCACTATGAGTAGGACTAGGACCACAGGCTCTGGATACTCCTTCAATCTAGCAAGGAACATGCCGATGGAGCCGTTCAGGTCCGAATGATCCTTGTTGGATCCCGTAGCTAGCGCAAATCCGCTGCCTGGATAACACCATCAATGACGTCATTATCATTTTTACCTAAACTAATATTATAAACCTACCAGGAGAGGTTTTCCCTGGAGAGTACAACATGGACTTCTTCAAGAAAGGGGTGATAAGTTTTTTACGGGGTCGGCAACGTGTGGGTGATGCCCCTGGCATTTTATTGCAAACTGGTAATATCCATAGGCTGAGGTGACCGCTTACCATCAGGCAGCTCGTTGGCCACAATAGTCGTATAAAAAAAGTTGAATAATTTTTATCAAAGTTGTGATGTCTTTGTAATACAATTTAACAATAAAATTTCAAAATCTTGTATAAGTAAGTCTATAGTAAACCAAGGAACCCTTAAAGTCCGTCCGTCTGTCTGTCCGCAGCTTATCTCAAAAACGATTAGTTTGGTATGGTTATAGGTACTTATTATTCACGCCGACAAAGTTGTAAAATAAAATATTTTATAAGTACCCTTATTTGGGTACCTCCCTACACGTAAAGCGGGGGATGAACTTTTTCGCGTATAATCCGTTGTGTGGGGTGTCATTGGATTAGTCTTTTGAAATCATTACAGGTATGTTAAGAACGTTTTTGGACAAAATTGTCCATTTCCGATATATTTAGCTTTAAAGTATTATTTTTGTAGGGAACATGTGTGTATAGGGCCTCAACAGCAAAACCGTAATATTTGGATTCGTGTAAAGTATTCAATATAGGTAGTATACAGGGTGACCTTAGCCTCTGGACAAATAATGAAACCATGTTTAAGACTGCTACTCAGCAGCATATTTCTTTAATTTGACAAAAAACAAAACTATTTTTTTTAACAAATTAAATTGTAACTTAATCGGCAACAATTACAACAGCCTGTATCATAACAACACGAATAAATTTATTATTGACATTCATAATATGACACATGAAAAGCGAGTGACGTTATGTCACACTTAAAATTATTGTCAAATTACAATACATTATTTTTTATTTCATTGAAGGTGTCACCTAGCGTAGAGTTCTAATGCAATTCTAAAGAGTTTGCAATGTTTAGGGTACTTTCTAGACCATGCAATTACATACAGGCTGCTCCTAAGTGAAAAATTAAAAATCGGTACAGTACATACAGACTGATTGTTATGATACTTTGCAGTTTTGTATTAAATACCCTAATCGACTAGTAGTATTCGGCTTTGTCCATAGCGTAAGGACACCCTGTATACCAGGGGTGGCCAAACTTTTGACCTGTGAGGTGTACTAGTATCCAAAAATGTTTTAGCAGTCGACTGCAGTTTACAAGAAAGATATTAAACATTTTTGTTAAACCTTTGGAAGTTTTTTCAACTATCAAATAAAAAAATAGCATTTTTTATTC
Organism: Blastobasis adustella; assembly: GCA_907269095.1. NCBI lineage: Eukaryota > Metazoa > Arthropoda > Insecta > Lepidoptera > Blastobasidae > Blastobasis > Blastobasis adustella. The sequence goes on from OU026120.1 coordinate 2,185,011, forward strand.
CGCACTGGAGACGCCTATTATGATTTGTGTGATATTGACCAAGGTAATGGCATACATTTTTGCCAAAATAATGGAAGAGAGCCATATCGTACCTATTAGGAAACAGATGCTCCACGGCAAGCCAGCATTAGCCCTTGGCCATAGCAGCACTGAAGGTACGGTGCTCTTTGGAAGATCCTCAACATCTGGAAAATAAGTAAGTAATTATTGTAGCTTTAATATTAATATTTTTGTTTCTTATTTGTTCTGAGCTCAGAAGGTGACATAAGTTCCAGCTGGTCCTGGTGCTTGCGTACGCATGGTGGTGCCAAGGGCCCGTGCGTGCTGTGGGCGTGTCGCGCTCATATGCAGTCATGGTCGTGCGGTCATGGTCATGAGGTCATGTGGGTGGGTGGCTGGGCGGGTCCCCTCAGCATACACATACATTAAGTAACTAACGGCTAACTGAGGGCTGGCCATCAGTGATCCATAAAGTTCCCGTGTCACCAAAATCTATATTTTAGGATATAAGGCAATGTTTATAAAATGTTTATCTACACTCATAGCGTAATGTTCCAATTACATATTCGAAAACAGTTGTTTAAGAATACATTTTTTTGAACGCCAGTCTATAAAATTAAAAAAAAATACTTTTCGATACTATTTTCATTGCAGCTGTATCGAAAAATAACTTTTTAATCATTATGCAACACTTTTCTTTTTTAAATTTTTGCCGGGAGCCGGGCCACGGCTAAATGTAGGCTGAATACCTAAATGCCTTCAACAAATTCAAAATTCCTGTTTATATTTGTGATCAGTTTATTGTCTGTGGTTGTGTTTGTGTACATTTGGAATTATTTTCCCGCTAAACAGAATATTTTTTCTAATTGTTGTAATTTGTGTTTGTGAATGTTTTTTCTTGTTTGAAGCAAATAAATAGATAAATGTGAAAGTAGTGAAGTGAATATTCCGCCGCTTGATATCCTCGACGCGTAGATACAACAGAACTGACTCGCAGTTACTTCTTGCTCATTCATTATTAATTAATTATATTGGGAATTCTAACAAATAGTTTCGACTAAGGGCATCGGTCACAATGACTTTCCAGTAGAGGAAAGTAACCAAATATGAAATATCATTTTGTTTTTTCAATATAAAAAATAAACTATTCATAGTACGAAGTCCATTTCTTTATTCGATGAGAAGTCATAATGTTTTGCAACACTTAGTGATAGTCTTACGATTTTTATAATTAATTACGGTGTCAAAAATCTAGTTTAATCAAAAAATTAAAAAGGTAGTCAAATATGGAATAGGTACCCCAAATATGGACCACCATCAGAAAAAGGCACAACAAATTCTTAAAAATATGGTTTAATATAGTTTTGTAATACTTAATAACAGTCTCATTATTTACTAAATTGGTAATTCGTTGTAAAAATCATTAGACTAGTAATATTGCAAAAAAAAAGTAAAATTCAAAAAATAAAACACTAATGAGGATCGCCATAGTGCGAGTGGTACCCGTATCTTGAGTGTCCCGTCCGACCTAACAAATAGATAAAATTTGATGGAAATCGATTAAGCTGTATAAATCTTTAAAAAATAAGTATTTGCAGTTGGTAAAACAGCTTTTCTTAAGGCTTTGCATGAAAAATGCTGTTAACCAACCGCAAATAAAAAAAAACGTTTTTTTGTGATAAATCGATAAATTCATGGCTCTCGAATATTTTTCTTTACTTTATGTGTTAGAAAGCATTCTGAACGATAAGTATAAACACATTAAAAGAAAAAATTAAACCATCAATTGCGATTTTGACCCAAATATGGAATATTCCATAAGTGGACCCCAGTGCCTGTCCATATTTGGCATTTAATGACCTCAGAAATTATTGTCAATATTTAAATAATATTTAAATAAAATGGAAGAACTACCATGTATGCAACCACAAATATATGACGTTAAATATTATAACTATCTAAATAATAAGAAATACATAGTTTTTACGTGCCTTAAAATGTTCTGAACAGCGACCAAACAAAACACACATGACATGTCACCGGCCTTCGCCCTACTGACAAGATTGAACGTATACACGTCTAATCTGAGTATATGAAACAGAATATGGCTTTGAATTACGATTTCAAATATTATTTCTGAAGAAATCAATGAATCCCCTATTTGGACCCTATTCCATACATGGTTACTTTCCTCTACATATTTCAAATTAAATAATTATTAACCAATAATCTTTAGACAAAATTACTTTTTACCGACCTGTTTAGTCACAACAACATTTCGCTGCCCTATTATTGCTTTGTACTATGTCCATTAATCTTAGTTTGAGATATCGACATCTAAAGTTTTGAAAAATAATTTTATCTATCTAGAATATAAATAAAATGTACACCATTGCCTAGGCTAGAGTCTGTTATTCCATGAAAATCGCACATGGTTTTGAGTATTATAATAATAATATTAAACTTATATTGAAATTACTATTGTACTATGTAGTCCAAAATAGCAAACTTGTGACGAAATTGTTTTGTTCTATATCCTTACTTAGCACAAAACAATATTTACATAGTATTTATTATGCTAAAAAACAGTTGGGAGGAAATCGATTGAAACACAATTTAAATGACAATTGACAACTGGCTGTCTTTAATTTTAAAACAATGAGTAAGATGTTCTATAGTCTGTCTGTCTAAAAATTAATATGTAGAAGTACAATAATTATAAAACATGACCCAAAAAGTTGGTTATTAAAAATACTAAGACACCTTTTTAAACCAATATTAAAGGTTAAGCTACATATCTAGTTTAAAATAGCTTTATAAAATTGAACATCAATGGAAGGCATGTACATACTTATACATTTATATAATATATTTTTTTTATTCTGGAGCTTTGTCTACACTATTACTCGAAATAGGTACGATTTCTGGAAACGTTAGGTTTTGGACCTGCGTTCAATCCACAAACGTTTTTTGGTTGCCTGACTTTTGCTCTCTTTAGCTTGTATAGCATGTTTTTTAAACTAATAGTCGAATTCTGAAAGGAGGACACAGCCCTTTCAAATAATAATAATAATAATAATAATAAACATTTATTTCAGACGATGGTCCATATTTTGTTAGCACCTAAGCAAAAATGACCAAAATTTCGGGCTCGCTCCGCTCGCTTGTTCATTCATTATTCACACCAACTGTTACGACTCAAAATGTAAAACATTTCGAGCTCGCTTTGCCTGCTCATTCATAAGTTTCAGATGCTTTTCTTATCATTCACCTAGCTTGTTGCGGTCACTCATTCATTGTTTCCTTAAATTACTATTGTTAGGATCACCCATTGCTGTTAAGACCAAATATGTCTTAAATTGCAAGCTCATTCATTTAATAATCACCTCAGTCTTTTATAACCCAAAATGTCACAAATTTCTAGCTTACTGTGCTCGCTCATTCTTTCATTTATTACCCCAGCTTTTAAGATCTTAAACGTCAAAACTGTCTCATTCAATGATTACCCCTGCTTTTAAGACTCAAAATGACAAAAATTCTTAGCTCGCTCCACTCGCTCATACATTCGTTGTTTTCCCCAGGTTTTAAAATCCAAAATTTCAAAATTGCTCCGCTCGCTCATTCATTTATTGATCACCCCGCTAAAAAGGCAATTTTTATTTTTGTTATTATTATTATTATTATTAATTTTTTTTTTTTTCTATTCGGAGTGAAACTTCGAGCTCGCTTCTTTATTAATTTGTTACTTTCATTATGTTCACCTATATATATCGCCCTATCCTTAACAAATGAAGTCAAATACCTTGGGGTTATCTTTGACAACAAAATGTTATGGAACAAACACTTGGAACACAAGCTGGCCAAAGCTAGCATCTCCCTGTCGCAGTGTAACAGAATCCTAGGCAAGACTTGGGGTATTTCCCCAAAAATCGCCAGGTGGCTGTATACTGCGGTAGTGAGACCGTTTCTTACATATGGGGCAATTGCCTGGTGGACTAGAACCAAGCTGGCTACATCAATCAACAAGCTGCAGCAATTCCAGAGGATGGCCTGTTCCGCCATCACTGGCTGCATGTGTTCGACACCATCAGCAGCCCTTGAGGTACTACTGGAACTCGCACCACTTGACCTGTATATACAACAGGAGGCAGTGACGACAGTTCTCAGACTCAAGATATCAAACCTCTGGTGCAACAAACTTGGTTCTCATCATACCTTGTGGGAAACAATGGTGTCAAACAACCCATTGTTTGCGGCCAAGTGTGACAGAACTCCGAAGCAGTTTACATGTGGCAAAAGATACCAAATCCAGACTGCTGAGACGGAGACAGACTGATCTGGGATACGAGAAGTCCAAATATACACGGAAGGATCAAAGACCGAACAGGGCACAGGAGCGGGAATCTTCTCGCTAGATCTGAATTTCAGATCGTCACTAACATTAGGAGAGCATAGTACCATATTTCAGTGCGAATGTGTAGCGATCACACAGGCCGCTCGGCTAGTGCAGCGCCTTGGCGTACACGACAAAGGCATTAGAATACTGACAGACAGCATTTCCGTACTGAAAGCACTAATGGGGAAAAGCATTAACAGTTCTTTCGTTCGTGGAGTGCCACCGTGCACTAGAGGATATTTCCTCGGTGAACAAAGTTACTCTACAAAGGATTAAAGGACATAGCAACTCAATGGGCAACGATGTCGCCGATGAGCTAGCAAGGAAGGGATCAGAGACGACAATTTCCGGCCCCGCCCCATTTCTACCCCTTTCTTTGAATACGCTACGCTTGTGGGTGAGCAAACATACAAATGACCAGCACAACAAGGACTACAGAGCTAGAGTATCAATATGAACAGTTCGAGAAGTCGAGCCCTTCGAGAAGTCTGTGGAAGACTAATAGACTTCTGGCAGGAGCTGGGCTGGCTACAATAGCCGGCTCTCAGTCATGTGTAAAAGACCGATTGTGAGTCCTAGTACGGAAAATGGGAGCCCCTAACCTATGAGGCAAAATTCGAAAAATTTCGAGCAGGCCTCGCAGGCAAATTTTTTGAAATAACTACACTACCTGCGCCGCGTCGGTTACGTTTTAGAAAATCAAAACTTTATTGAGCCAATTTTAAAAAGACTATGAATTAATGATCAAATTTTAAAATAATAATGGTCATTTGATCAAAAGTTCTACTTCAAAGTCTGGAATACCAACGTTTAAATTACTTATCTCTCTCTTTTATTACACTATTGATCAAATCGTTAAAAATCATAATCAATAAATTAGAGAATAACGCCTGTTAATTGGTTCTGGAACTCGCTGGAACTAACAAAACACAAACGACGCTTTTGATAGATTCGATTTTGTGACAAATAAATTAATAATTACTGATCTAGATTTACAACCGGCGACTTCTGGATCATACTCTGAATCATACTCTCTAACTATTAGACTGAAGAAGGGAAATAAAATACTGTAGAGGAAATAATTTGTGATTATATAATTTGATTAAGGATGATTTGGTACTTAAAAAAATTTAACAACTTTTGGCCAGTCGTCAATTTGATGAAACATACATGTGGATTATAAACTTTCCTAAATAAAACACTTTGTCTTTCAAATTTTGTTATTTCATTTGTTGTCCTTTCAAAATTTACTAAATGAAGTTTTAATTATGTAACCGCCGTATAAAATGCCAAGCTTGCTGAGCTCGTTCATTCATTAGTTCTTTTATTATGTTCATTCCAGCTCGGTAGAGCAAAAATTCAAAAAGAATTGTGCTTGTTACGCTCGCTCATTTCTTTATACATTAATGCAATCCGCATAATCAACCCAGATTTTAAGAGCCAATGTACCATAATATCCGAGCTTGCTACGCTCGCTCAGGCCTTTTGAGAATAAAATCCGAATAATTTCGATTTCGCTACATTTTTTAAATTGTATAGGTACGCCTCTCCAAATATTGTGAGCTCGTTCCTTCATTAGTTTGTGTTACATTTAATGTGTTCACACCAGTTCATTTAGTGAACATTCAAAAAATTTCAAACTCGCTACAATCGCTCATTTTTAAAACATTCACATCGCCCACACCGCTCATCAATTCAGATTATCAGAACCAACATATCAAAAATTCAAAAATAATTTCAGAGCTTGACTATGTCATGGGACAACTGAAAACTAACGCTTAACTTGAAAACTGGATCCGCGTTGGGTGGCTTTAATTGTGCTGCTTCGTGTTGCCTGACTACAGTTTGAGGCTAGTCTAACTGCTACGAGCTCGCCACTGGTTAGGTGTGCCTCCTAATATCGTCTCAAATCGGCTCAAAGTACGAAACGGTCACCCATCCTGTTCCCGAACATTGCGAGCATTGCTTAACCTCGCAAGCACGCTGCCACTAGATCAGTGCCGCTCTCCCAAAGTGGGATGCATGTAAGTTTAACCACTACGCGATAGAGAAAAATTAAATACCTCTGAAAACGCCGTAAAATCACATTTCATGTATGGAGATCCCCCCTTATTTTAGATTTATTATTATTATTCTTATTCGTTGTTATAGCGGCCATAGTAACACATACTCTGTGAATAGCTCAAGTGTATAGCTATTACGGTTCCGAAGATACAGTCACTAAGAGTTTCAGTGTATGGGTAGCTCCATAGTGGCGGGCGGGATGACGGCCTGTTGTCGTCACAGCTAAATTTCGGCAGCAATAATTTCGCGAAAAAATATGTCAACTTAAATATTGTATAACTCAGTCATTTATGGACGGATTTAAAAATGTTGTTTACTGGCTTGTTAGTTTTGATCTATATTTTAACACTGTGTCATTAAATATGGCAATATCGATATTAGGAAACTTCCTAATTACAAGTGAACTCCACTTGTACAAAGCAATAATAGGGCAGCGATTTGTCTGGTTTTTTCAGCACTTGACTGAATAAGAGTTTTGACTGTAACATATATTAGTCCGGCAGATATGTGAAAAAATGGCACATTTAATGATAAATGCATACAATTTGGACCACATATACTACATATATAACCCCTACCTACACTTTTTTTACTTACTTATAAACCTTCCTCATGAATCACTATCTATTGTTGAAAACTGCATTAAAATTCGTGGTGTAGTTTAAAAGATCTAAGCGTACTTAAATACAGACGGTGGGAAGACGCTTTGTTTTATACTATTTACCTATATATAGACATAGATACTTAAATGATAACATAATTTGCTTAAATAAAATGTTTAACGGAAAAAGTAAAAGTACGGTACCATGTCAGTGTAAGTGAAGTGAAAAAAGTAAGAATGGTTACTAACTTACTTTAAATCGTTATAGATCCTCTACGGTCATTATAAATGAAAAATGGTGTGAGAAACTTAATAATGATTTTTTAATACCTATACAACGATGCACCACATGACAGTTTGTCGATATTCATTTTTTTATTTTTCACTAAATGGCGGCTGGTAGTCGCCAAATTTAATTTTGATCAATTTCAAGTTTTCAGTAACACTTGCAAGATTAAGACAAATCGATAGACGTAAGAACCATCAAAATCGGCCCACGCGTTTAGTCTCTACAGTGCCACAAAGGTACAAATACATACATACGTAGACTGATAAACACATTACCCATCTTTGCGACGCGCTGTCGGGTAAAAACAAAGGTGCGTACTACCTGTCATTGAATAAATGTATAATTATGTCATGCATACATAGTTAAAACAAATAATTATAGTCAAATAACAATAAAACATTGGTGTATAATAGTATTCAGAGGATGCCATTTTGAATGTACACCATTAAATAAATAAATAACGCGTTTATTACAAACTAGGAACGTCACAACACAACATAAACAAAAAAGAAAAAGACAAATACTTGGCACTCCCGTGCTGTGGCCCTCCCAGTTGGTAAAGGGACCTCGCTCAGCTTGAGCCGTGGCCAAAGCCGCGGCGCTGATCTTCCGCAGGTCCCGCGGAGTGAGGTCCGGACTGCTACCCCCTAGTACGTGCGTCTTTCATTGCCTACAGTCAATAGATAAAATTTATGTTAAACTGTATGTGTGTGTATGTGTATAAACTACTACATTACTGCTATAGGGGAAATCAAAGATGGCTGCATGTCCAAAATCAACTCTCTACATATGTATACGTGTACCAAGTTGTATGCTTCTATCATTAAATGCGCAATTCTTACAAAAATTGTCACGAATCTGCCGGACTATATTATTTATGTTGCTGACAAAATATGCCAGTTCGCTCGTCTAACGATGACGGTTTAACTGTATTCTCCTATGTCAATCCTACCAAAATATGTATAAGTTTTGCCCGCTTAACACTTGATTGTCATTATTTTCGTTTTTATCTTTAAGTGATCTCGGCTCAAAAAGAACCGGAGAAATATGGCGCGGGCCTAAGCCAAGTATACTAAATATAAAGTTAATTATTTTCTGTTAGAGGAACTTTCTTACAATTCTGCAAGTATTCATGAATGCCTTTTGCAGTTGTTTGTAAGTAAGCCGTGGTAAAGCTAGAGTTAAACTAAGAATTAAAATAGACTGATGCAGTTGGGTGGGTATGATACCTACGGTGGACAGAATTACTGGTACAATCGATACTTTCTTGAGTTTCCAAATTCGGGTTATCTCATCTTTAATGTCTGTACACTTTATGAGTTTCTCTACTATTGTTGACTGTACATTGTGGGTATTAGGAATGGCGATGTCAATAAGGTGAGCAGTTTGACTTTCTTTATGAATGAGGGTGATGTCTGGTCTATTGAGGTGAACGGTACCGGTCTGTCAGTATTGAGCTGTCAAAGCTATATATAGTCGTAATATAATTATGAGTCGTATTTTCTAGGATCATTTTCGGGATTTATTTGTAAATAGGAACTGGAATTTGAGGTTGAAGTATCAAGTTTATTTCAATGATAACTTTTGATGCATTATTTAGCGACTTGGTCATGTCTGATTTTATAGTCTGTTTGCACAATAGTTTTACATGCACCCGTTATGTGCTGAATGGTTTCTTAGTATTATTATGTACTCCTCTGGCCGTAGGTCAGGATGGGTTTGTCGAGTATGAGGGGGGGTCCTACCATCTTTGGTGCCCACTGGAAAGGGATTAATCAGCGTGATTAATCCCTTTCCATAAATGCATCTAGTAATGGAGCTCTCGTCAAGCCCAAATTCGATAGGATTGTTTTATTTCAGTATATTTTACACCACTGCGAAACACTTTTACCTTGTAGTGCACTTGCATCTGAGAAACTTACTTTTTTTTCTGCAGTTGTCGAAAAATTTTGGACAATTTGGTAGTAAACACATGGCCAATATTGCAATGTAAGCGCAGAGCGAATCCCTCATGCTGTGAATTAATACAAAAATAATGTTAATCAGAATTGTAAAAACCTACGAAATTTGCGTTTTGTATGGTGATAATAACGGAAACTAGAATTTTCATACAAACAAACTTCAGAATTTTTCGGAAATGGCCATTTTAATAGCGTTAAAAGTTTGTAGGTATAATGAGACAACATAAAGCTGAGTGGCCCAGAATAAATATATTGGGGAAAAATAATATTGGCTAATCAATCTATACAGTCATGACAGCTTCTCACTTGAGGTACATCAAGACTGTTAGTACTGTTGATGTTAGCGAATACTAAAAAAATCTGCAATATGGCGTACCGTCATATAATCCTGGTCTTTATTTCAAGGTTTTAACGATTTTTTTATACTACGCCACGACTACGTAGACAGCCTACATAACGTTAAATGGTAACTGTCGCCCATAATATCTACAATTCATGTATTCATTTTAACGTTGAAGATGTTTTTTCCACAATTTTTTACAAGCAATAAAATGACACGTACAACTTTCTGGGTAGGTTATGAGCGTCTTCCAATTCGTCCCCCCAACCACGAAATATTTGCGGCGAACGGCAGAAAAAGCCGATCATACTAGCAGAGAAAAGTATAAGCACCATCTGTAACGTAAAAGCTGAAAATGAACTGACCATCAGCGCACATCATAGACCATTGCCATGCAAGGATCGAGCTGTGATAAACAAATAGCAGAGAGCACAGACCCAGCAGAGGTTCTAGGGAGATCACTTTCTTAGAACATCACAGTGATATTGGCTGTCTGGTAGGTGTCGAGTTTTTTATTTATTAAACTGGCCAGGCATTTGAACTTCGAAAGCATCCAGGCGTATTGATCAGGGAACATGCTCGCAGGCAACGTGTTCCATTCCTTAGCTGTACGCGTTAACCAAACCGGCTCGTACGGATAGCTGAAAGATCCAAGACATAAGGATGAATCGGTCACTCGGATCGCATCTCCCGATGGCGAAAAGGGGCCGGCGGAATGAGGTCTGCAGCTTAGCTTCGATCAATTGTGTGGCACCAATTAATATGCTTAATATAAATATGCTTGGACAATTCACACAGCGCCATCTAGCCCCAAAATAAGCAAAGCTTGTGTTATGGGTGCCAAAAATCTGATTAACTACTTATATGTATTTTTAAAGATACAGCACCCAAACCCCTAACAGAAATTAAAAATCATCATTTCAACGCCTGTGCGGCCGGGAATTGAACCCGGGACCTCTGCGTGGCAGACCACTAACCAACCAACCAACTGAACTACTCAGGTTGTCAAATATTCTTTGCACGTTTCACCGAATCCTAAGCGGCCAGTTGATATTTGGCTGATCAATCGCAGAGGTAGCAGTAGTACTCCATGCAGGATCGGACTTGTGTTTGATTTAACTGAAGCAACTGCTTTGAAGTGAAGTACCGCCTAACCTACGAGAGGATACCTGGATCTAGTTCCAGCGACGTACCACCGAAATCTTTCGGAAGGTCTTTGACCAATGTGTATTGCCAGTGATGACCTACGGAACTGAAACGTGGCCGCTCACTGTGGGCCTTATAAGAAAGCTCACTGTTACCCAAAGGGCAATGGAAAGAGCTATGCTCGGAGTCTCTTTGCGCGAACGAATCAGAAATGAGGAGATCCGCAAGCGAACCAAGGTCACCGACATAGCTCTAAGGATTGCCAGACTAAAGTGGCAGTGGGCAGGGCACATAGCTCGAAGAACAGATGGCCGATGGGGCAGTAAAGTTCTCGAGTGGCGACCACGTGCCGGAAGACGCAGCGTGGGTAGGCCTTCCACAAGGTGGACTGACGACCTGGTAAGGATCGCAGGTACCAGCTGGATGCGAAAAGCACAGGACCGGCCTTTGTGGAGATCTCTGGGGGAGGCCTATGCCCAGCAGTGGGCGTCTTCTGGCTGATATGATGATGATGATGATGATGATGATGATGATGATGATGATGACTACCGAAATCACGAAAAGGGGCTACGTACACCGCAAACTCCAAGCCCTTCGGACCTTCGTAGTAGACCTGGGGGTAGGGACCTGCCATCGCAGGATCGACCATCGCTACCCACGATCCAACGCAGCGTGCATACCGATTAAAGTGGTTGCGTTTTATTCCTCGTTCCTTTAACATCTTCCAAGGTGCCGTGTCGCCGGTCAGAACTCAGCGTCGGCAGTAAGACATCGGCCTCCCAACTGGTTGCAGGCCTATCTGGCGTGCATATTTAAATTCTAATGCATACAAAGAAACAAAAAGTACACTGATACCACAATCAGTAATACAAATTACTTGCCAATATAAGTTTGACGCTCGTCAGAGCTTCTCCGCCGATGATTTTTACTCAAGGATAAAACGCGTCCACCCACGCGGATGGTTGACATGGCACTTTAAATTTTTCGGGAGAGGCACTTTCAATTATAATGATGGTAAAGTGCTACAGCCACCAACATCCGTAACATCGTGTATTCAAAAACAAGGCAACTACCCGACTTGTACCCTATTCATAATGACCGGACATTGTAGCAGTAGGAACTCAAACGTCATACGATAAATAAATAAATGTGATAAATAATGAATTTAAAAGAAGTATTAATTACAATACCTGATTTAACTTCTCGTTATTCATATTGCTCAGGAAATATAAATTATGCCCAGATTAATCACTTAGTCTATAATATTATCTACTTATTACTCTAAAATCTGAGACATTAGTTTTGCGCCGGGCCTGGGTGAATTTTAGCGGATCTTTTTACACAGAGACTCCGAACATATCGAGTTCCTTAAAGCCAGGCGAGCTTGACCTGGTGAACCAGAATTTGCCGTGTCTTTTTTAAATACCAAGATAATACGTACAATTTCCCACATCTTCAGTTTCCCCAACTTCTTCCACTGCGAGTCCACTTCTTTCTGGGCCGCCTTCACTCCTTTCTCGCTCACCGACGCTTGCTTTGCTGCGGCACTACCTGGCCTGAAAACGCATGTAACTAGCTATACCAGGAGCCTTATTTTTGAATCGCTCGCCTCAATCCATTTTGATTTTCAGCATGAAAAATTCGATAATTTTGATGCATGATGCTGATTATCCCTATTTATGAACCGTACTCTTTCTGTAGCCAATTTTATTTAAAAAATATTGAATTTTTCCTGCCAAAAATCATAATTTAAAATCGTTCGAATAGTTGCGATCGATTGAAAAATTGAGTTTCTGATCAATAAACTAGTAAGTACTGTTTATCGTCGAATATTCTATATTTGGGGCGGGGGTAGATGCAGCATGTATGATTGTATGTATGTATGTAAACTCTTTATTGCATAAAAAACCTTAGAACTATATAACATAAGAAATATAAAAGGTTAGGTGGGCCTCTACACGGCCATGGCCGGGTCTTTAGTAGGTTAAGCAGGTTGGGTCGTTAGGTGTAAGCTTTATCGGGGATTAGGCCAGTCAGCATTCTTGCTTGCACTCATCTGCTGTTGAGCGCTTCGGTTAGATTTGGTCATACTAGGACATCGGAACGTCTGTAAGCTGACTTGTTGGCAGTCGCTTCACTGTAATCACCTGATCTGCCAAATCCTAGGTCATGGTCAAGGCGGATCCCAGGCTCTCGTTTGTGGGGGCACATTGGTGACATTACGGCAATATGACTATTTATTATTTTATAGTTTCGGGGATTACAAACAACATACAAATTCACAAACCAGTAAGTTGTTACATCTAAGGATTACCAGGCTAAAGTGGCAGTGGGCAGGGCACATAGCTCGAAGAACAGATGACCGATGGGGTAGTAAGGTACTCGAGTGGTGACCACGTAACGGAAGACTAGATGCGGAAGGTACAAGGCCAGCCTTTGTGGAAATCTCTGGGGGAGGCCTATGCCCAGCAGTGGGCGTCTTTCGGCCGATATGTAGAAGATAGTTACCTCAAAAATCCCAGATATATAAACGCCATAGAGAGAAACACGAACAGTTCCATTAGGAGCATGTACGGTATCGCGAATGCGGAGAACTTCGGAAAGGACAGGTGCTCTGGATCGTCAGGATAAGTGCTGAAAGATATTTTTATAATTTTTATACAAGTCAGGCATGTGAGCGACATCTCACCTGCAGTTGGTAAGTGACGATGCGGCCGAAGATGGAGTATGCTCATCTTGGAAAAGCATATTCACTCTAGCCTTGAAGGCATCCAGATTATATTGTTCAGGGAACACACTCGCAGCTAACGCGTTCCATTCCTTAGCCGTACGCATTGTAAAAGTCGAGCCAAAGCGGCTCGTGCAATGTTGAGCCGGTTTTTGTTACGCTACGCAGTGACATACGAGCAGAAAGCCAACCTTATGGTAAGCAGTAACTGTTGCGGTAGGTGGCAGCCAACAAAAATGCAGAACCGCAAGTGCGTTGCCACTGTGAGGCTAAGATGTAATGCCTCATGCATATAATTGCGCTGGCTACCTTGTCCTTCTAACCTAATCACAACAATACAAGCATCGTTGCTTGGCGGCAGAAAGAAGATGGTTCACACCCAGACAGACTCCTCAGGCTTATGCAAGCATTGATGCTTGGCGGCACAAATAGATAAGGCGGTGGTACTCACCTAGACAGATTCCTCAGGCTTCTGCAATCATTATTGTTTGGCGGCAGAAATAAATAAGACAGTGGTATTCACCCAGGCGGACACCTCAGGCTTGACTGAGTCCTACCACCTAATAAAGGATGTGATGTGGAATGACTAAGTCTCAGTGTATCCTTTTGACATGGGATCGTTCAAGAGGAGAAGGGCATAGTTTCTTTAGATGTGGGCAACGCGTTGGTGATACCTTTGCCTGATGTTGATGTGACCACACGCCATCAGGTGGCCCTGGAGTTGTTATACTCTCAGAACTGGTTTTACCATCAAAGCAAAGATGGCTTATTACAACGCCATTTGTCAATGATGATGTGATTAGTCCCAATAGGTAGCAACCATTCAAATTTGGGCACCCGATATAAATAGTCACAATCAAACGGTTGTCGTCGTGTTACGGTAGAGGTCGCTCCTCATTGGAATTTTCAAGATTCTATTAATTCACTATAATTTGCAATAAAGTAACCAGATGGCTCCACCAAAAATATTCAATGTTATTCCGATCTCATTTTTAACCACCGACGAAAAAAGAGTGGCGTTATTAATTTGACGTATAAGTCTGTTTATCTGTCGATTAGTGTGTTTGTCTGTGGCGTCGGCTATGACCATCGGTTCGGGAGCTAGCCCGAATGGGTGGACCGATATGGATGAGGTTTGCTCTATGTGATTCTGTAAGCACATGCTCAGTGGGTACCATTTATGCTGGCCGCCGTGGCACCGACAGTGGCATGGGAGGCTACGCATTGTCTTAGATGTTTAATTATTTGTTTCCTTTGTAACTGTAACTATTATTGTGTAGTAGTGCTAAGCGTATAAATGTCTTTTCTTTATTTCTTTCTTTCTTCATGACTAAATTCTATAATAAATAACTCACTCTTGGTAAAGTCCTCGGAACACCAAATTTGTTCCTGTCCCTACCAGGGTGCCGATTCCACCTGCAAAAAGGAGAACGTACAGTCAACGGCATATTGATATACACAAAACCACTGCTGCCTGTCCACTAGAGAGGAGAGGAGCGGAGCGTTGCACCGGTGCAACGTCACGCAACATTTCAACGCACTACATTGACGTTATTTTTTGTTTATGTATTAATAGGAAAAAAAAAAAAATAGAAGAACTACATGTCCAATATTTTTTGGTAATCTACATGACGAACTAAAAAAACATTCGAAAACGTCTACCCATCACTTTCGTTCTTATGGACTAGACACTAGTAGACTCTAGGTGAATGACAATCCATCACATATGTTCTTGTAGACTAAATACTCTAGAAAAGCTACCTATCACTTTCGTTCTTGTGGATTAAACACTCGAGTAAGGCTGCCCATCACCTTCGTTCTTATGGACTAGACACTAGTAGACGATAGGTGAATGTCAACACATCACTTTCAATTTCAAAATTTTTAATATATCGGAAATATATTTTACAATTTCAAATCTAAAATCAGTAATAATTAGTATTAGTGCTCTACTCTGCTGTTCTATATCTCTTCTCTTCTTGTTTTCGTAAAGGTTCACTGGAAGAGATCGCTTGTAGCGATAAGGCCGCATTTGCTCAACTGTCTCTTACTGATTTGAACTGTACTGTATTATGTTTCTGTATCAGTATTGCATGTAACTGCGTCGAAATATCGGGCGACTCGTCAATAAAGGTACGCGGTAAGAAACCAGGAACATACCTCTAAAATGAGCAATAAAGTGTTTATATATCTATTTATCTACATTTTGCGTCGGGCTGCGTTACTTACCGATAGTGGCAGCATAGGACGTTGCACAGAAGTACATCACCGTCTTCGGCATTGCATATTTTTCTCCTTCTTTATCGGTGTCATATATTTTAAGAAGTTTGTTCTGCAAAGTTAATAAGACAGCTTTATAATCATTTGCAAACATTGTTTTGTTTGACTTCGAGTTTTTACCTGCGCGCAGTTCGTAGCTCTGTAAACATTTGACTATCCCGCAGGATCCAATTACTTTTCTAGAATTAAAACAATCATTGAAGAAAGCGAAAGAATTTTCAAAATTGGTTTGGTAGTTTCGAAGGATACTCCCAACATTGTGACTACTTTATTCCCATCTCCTAAGGCTCAACAGATGACCATCACAGACTGTTCCATTCCGGTATCTGCCAGGTTCCGCTTTTTTCTTTTGTTTTATTCTTGCTCTACATTCTCCACTCCGACCTCTGGCATCCTCATCATCATCATCTTGGCGTTAATGTTGTGCGCTCGAGCACGCGGGCCCGGGGTCCGTCTTGACCATGATCCAGGATTTAGCGATTAGGTAATTACAGTGCAGCGGCCATCCGACCTCCGTGACCCTGCTACCAGGAGAACCTGATCAGATTGGATCATGGTTAAAAATTCAGTTGCCTGAATTTGCAGGTTTCATCACGATGTTTCCCTCACTGTAAGAGCATTGGTTAGATTTCAACTAATGTACATGGCAATCAGTAAAGCGTAATTGGCAGATGGCCGCAGCGGGATTCGAACCCGCTACCTCATACGAGTCGGATACTCAACCGTCCAGCCACCCACGACCCTCATCATCATCGTCAATACAAAACTACTAACGTCTTCGAACACTTGGAGCAAAGCGAACACAATGGGCACCATCATGGTGGTGGCAGCCGTGTTCGCGATCCACATGGAGATGAACATCGTAGTGAACGAAATCGCGCCCAACAATCTAAAACGAAAGAAAAAATATAGGAAAGGAGAATGGTCTGTAATAAAACATAATAAAGAGTAGGAAGAAGTGTTTATTAAACAAAAACAGACAAATAAGTAATGCAAACAAAACAAAAATGAAAACTAACTCTGCTACTAACTTATTCTAAAACCCTAGTAGGAACTATTAAAGAGACAAAACCCACGACAAATAAAGAGGTATTTTTCAATCGTAGTTTCGTAGCATTTGAATCCAGGCATTTGACTTCTCGTGGCTCGAATTAATGGACTCTAATGGTATATATACCTTCGGCCGCATCGTTACTTCCCATCAGGTAAGATGGCTGTCAATTGTCTGTCTAGATTATTATGAATTATAACTTTTTTGTACTAAATTACATTTTATGCAAAATAAAAAAAAAACTTCAAACAAGGGGAAATTACAGCTTATGTCACGAAAGATGAGACCTCGTGGATCACGTGGTTCGACATGCACAGTAGACGATTTATAGGTTACATTGGCGGTATGCGGGGCGGGAGGGGAGCGGCCGGGCCGCTAAGGGGTCCGCTACGGGTCGTGAGGCAAGCGGCGTGCGGGGTGAGGTACGGCGGGCGGCGCTCCCGCAATCGCCAAGGCCGTCCTCCGCATCCCGCACATACCCAGTGTGGTCCGCTAGTACTAACGAGTGCACAAGTTGATAGTTGTTTTGTTATCTTTTGTTTTTATTGTTTATTACCACGGTAAATGATGCCTCGAAGTAAAACTTTAAACGGACAATGTAGAAAACTTGTGTACGACGTATACACTTTATACACGTTTATGGCGAGAGAAGCAGAGTACGGCGTCGGCAATTTCAAAGCGGTACAAAAACGTACAGCGGCCGCAACTAAAACGTCGCTAATTACGGCGAAGATATTTGTAAATTGTACTAAATATTTTTAACTTATCTGAACGCCAAGATGATGATGATAAGTTAATCCCGGTTGCGCCCCCGCGCAACACGCGGGTGTTTGGGGTCCGCTTTCCTGCTGTTCTTAGTCCACTTTGCTCGGTCTTCGGCATCCTTAGTTGTGAGTCCGTTGGCACGCAGGTCACTCTTAACGACTTCCAGCCAACGCTTCTTGGGCCGGCCTCTCCTTCCCGTGCCTGGCGGGGGCGGCATGGCCAGACATCTGTTCCCTACATAATTTGCCGATCTAAGCAAGACGTGGCTGTACCATCGAAGGTGACACTCTTGTAGGTTTATCTGCAATGTCACGGACTTGAAGGCTACCGCGGATGGGGGCGTTACGCACGTGATCTTTGAGGGAAACCCCACACATCCACCGCAGCATCTTTCATTTTCCTCGCAACTTCTGCTTGTGTCGCTCTAGTAGAGGCCAAGTGGTCTACTAATAATGGTCTTGTAGACAATTATTAGTTTCCTTCAGTTTCATCGGCATCTTATGGTCACAAATGACAGCCCTCACCTCCCGCCATTTGACCCAAGAAGCGGATATTCGGGCTTTGACGTCGCTGTCTATGTCACCAGTTGTGCTTAGTACCGACCCCAGGTATATGGTCTGATCCTTTCGTTTTACCTCCTCTTCACCTATGCGAACGGGTAGGGGGTATGTACTACTCGAAGTAGCATTGAGTGAGGCTTACAATACCATAACGAAATCTGTAAATTATTTTTATTTACAAACTTCATCTAATGACTACAATGCCGTAAGTTTGTACGAGTTACGACAGAGCGATTATGGTATGGAAGACATAAAAAATAATTTAAGTAAATCAATCCAAGAAAAGGGAAATGCAAAAAAACGAGCCAAAACTGAAAAAATCAGGAAATCGAGGCGGTTTGTCCAGAATCTTCAAATTAAGAAATTAACGCGTCTGGAGAACTACCTCATGGAATGGAACAACAAACTTCTTAGTTCCCAGGAGGCACACGACAGGGAAACCCAAAGTATGAAGTGTAAAATTAGCAAACTGTATGGGGACCTGGATATTCTGAGTAGGAAATATAAAGCTGCCCAAGTAGAACTACATCAATATAGCGAAGGCACGGCAGAAATGATTCGGCTGTCTGCCGAAAACACAAAATTATTAGAATTACCAAGCACGCTATCCACGAGCCAGTACCGGCCCCGCGGGCCGCCCCGCGTGCCGCGCCGAGAGCGCCGCCGCCTCGCGCCGTTCGGCCGCGGCCGCGAGCGCCGCCCGGCCCCGACGGCACCCCCTCTGCACCCGCCACCGTCGCCGCCAGCACGCCGGCGAGTCCCACCGGTACGCGCGTGGCCGCCACATACGGGCCCGCGGCCGATACCGCAGCGCCTGCGGCCACCTCCGCCGCTGCCAGCGTGGCCGCCACCGTCACAAGCCTAGGTAAACCCAGCAGGCCTAGCGCGAAGCCGACGCGAACATTGCGAACTGATGTGCAGACACAGAGGACTCTAGTTTTTTCAGATCAAATAGGCAAAAATATGGGCGTATTATTAAATGACTGTACGAATTCCAATGTAACCAATTATTGCATGCCTAATTTGTCGTACAGCGGTATTATCCATAAAATCTTACAAAACACGGAACATATTGATCAAAATGTAAATATAATAATTTTAATAAGTAATAGCCTTAAAGTACGAAAATATGACATAGTTAAGGGTTTTGAAGCGTTGCAAGGATTGTCTGCAGGAAAAATTGTATTATGCGCATTTCCCTTCATAAAAAATGATTATAATTCTGGAAATGACCGTATTCACAAGTTGAATACTTTGATGTATAATTTGACTTGCAGTCAGAAAGACGCATTCACCTTTTTCGACTGTAATAAATTTACAGATAAATTATTTTTAACAGAAGATACTGTGTATCTTCGACGTAGGTACAAAGTCAAACTGGCTACAATGTTAGCGTACCATATTAATTTATTTATTTCTCCTACCATAGGTAGATGTCGCTCATTTGGAGAAACAAAGACAAAACTGCATGTTTAGCGATTTTACAGGAGAAGCAATCAAAGTTTTAAGTAAGTGTAAGTTAAGGAAAAGTACTTTCAACTAATGTTTAGATTTGAATATTAAACTATGTTATTGTAGTTTCAAAAAGTGTTTTAAGTGTTACCTTAAACGTTATAGATTTTTGACTTAACACACAAATGTATATAGAGGGGTGTTATTTCGTCATTTTGTCACCAGAATTCAGCGTAAAGGCTTAATCGTTCTGTATTGGAATCTTGAAATTTAGACACAATCAAACAACTTGGAGGGAAACAATCAGTAGGAACTATATTTTATTTCCTTTTTATTGAAGAAAACGATAAAAAAATATATTGTATGTAAGTATGTCTAGGTAAGTATATCTTTACTTCAGGGTTGATTAGTTGGGTTTCGTCAGAGATATTATGATTTTGCTCTAATATTGACCTGCTTTGCGTGCTGCTGCTTGATGAAGACAAACTTGACGAAGAAGAGCTTGACGACGTCTTGATCTTTGTCTCATATAAGTAAGTGTAGGCGCACGTTTCTTTTTCTCTGGCCGATATTCATAATCACTTTAAGCTGGAGAAAAATCTTTACCATATTTTACATCTATATCTATGCCATCAAAATCTAAGGCTCTTAGACATCGAGATTTGCTCGTTAATTTCGGTGTGTTTAAATCATTGTTAGCGTAATTCTCCTGTACAAAAGGTTGAACTTCAAGTTCGACGTTTTCTACACCCTTACTGTTCACTGGCGTCATGTGTCGGTTTCGCCCCCGCGCAGCACGCGAGGGCCCAGGGTCGGCCTTCCCGCTACTCCCGGCCCACCTCGCTCGGTCTTCGGCATCTCTCGTGGTGAGGTTATTGGCACGCATATCGTTCTTGACTACGTCAAGCCATCGCTTCTTGGGCCGGCCTCTCCTTCCCGTGCCCGGCGGGGGCGGCATAGCCAGACACTTGTTCCCCACATAACTTACCGGTCTGCGCAAGACGTGGCCATACCATCGAAGGCGGCACTCTTGCAGCTTATCTGCGATGTCACGGACGCCAAGGCTACCCCGAATGTGGGCGTTTCGAACCCGATCCTTCCGTGAAACTCCACACATCCACCGCAGCATCTTCATTTCCGTGACGCGCAGCTCCTGCTTGTGTCACTCTAACAGGGGCCAAGTCTCGCTACCGTAAAGAAGAGCAGGTCTAACGATGGTCTTATAGACCTGTCCCTTCAACTTTATCGGCATTTTGGGGTCACAAATGGCACCTGTTACCTCCCGCCATTCGGGCCTTGACGTCACCATCGATGTCCCCGGTTGAGCTAAGCACAGATCCCAAGTATCTCACCTGATCCGTGCACTTGACTTCCTCATCGCCTATGCGCGCGGGTAGGGGATCTGCACTGTTGCAGGCCATGTACTCTGTCTTCGCCACATTTATCTTTAGACCGCCGTTCTCAAGTGCCTCCTTCCACTTTTTTACACGTTGGATTAGCCGCCTCTTGTCAGAGTCTGTCAGCGCGATATCGTAAGCATACATGAGCAGCCATGGAGGTACTTCATGATAATCTCGAATGCTGTCTGACAATACGTCTTTCGTCTTTTTCGTTCGTCGTCTTACGTCACGTTGAATAGAAGTGGGCTGAGCACAGAGCCCTGATGTACCTCAACGGTAATCGGGAACGGTTTGGTGTCACCAACGGCAGTCCTTACTATGGAATCGGAATCGTGGTACATGTCTCGGATAATATCAATGTAGGCCTCAGGTCTCGACTTGGACCGCAACGCCCACCATATCATCTCCCGAGGGATACAGTCAAAGGCCTTCTGCATATTCAGAAACAGGAAATGCAAGGGTGTGTTCTTTGATCTGTATCCCTCCATAAGAGTTCTCAGGGCAAATACGGGGTCCATGGTCCTACAACTCGGCGGAAACCCATACTGACACTCCGAGAGTCCACAAAGGTCGGTTAGGATGCTCACACCACGAAAACCCATTCTCAGAGAGATTCTTCATGCGGCGAAAAACCGTTTCGACTTCCTCAGGTGTTATCGGTGGCACAAGTCCTTGGTTCCGAGGGAGGTCCGGGGGCTGCACCTCTTTGTGCTGCTTG
The DNA here is from genome assembly GCA_907269095.1 of Blastobasis adustella. Lineage (NCBI taxonomy): Eukaryota > Metazoa > Arthropoda > Insecta > Lepidoptera > Blastobasidae > Blastobasis > Blastobasis adustella. The sequence goes on from OU026120.1 coordinate 2,206,762, forward strand.
TTGAGCAGCTCGTGGAAGTACGAGCGCCATCTCTCCTTCACCGCGCGGTCATCGCATAACAGGTTACCGCAAGGGTCATTAACACAGCGGCACGTGGAAATGTCCTGTGCCGCTTTAACCCTCAATCGTGACAACTTGTAAATGAGTTTCTGCCCCTCAGACGATTCCAAGTTATCGTATAAAGGACGTAAGTGGTCTCGTCTGGCTCTGGCTACCGCTCGTTTGCTGGCACGTTTGGCATCCCTGTACGCAGCGTGGTCTTCAGGAGATCTGGACGCTTGCCACTTTTTAAAGAGGGCTTTCTTCAGCCTGGTCTCCCTCTGGACTGTATCGTTCCACCACCAGGTCTCCTTGTCAAGCCTGCGACCACCCCTAGACACACCCTGCACCGTCCGCGCTGTTGTCAATGATGTCATTATATAATATATTGTCTTCGCGCTGAACATCTTTTGCTATTGACATTAACTGCTCGGCTTGGCTATCAACTGCAACCAAATGTACAATATGTAAATTAGTTTGTAAGATATTTTGACAATTAACAAAAAGTTGAAACACTGAAAGCAATAGTAGAGATTCGTTTGGGTAGAATCAATTGTAACAGTCAAAAATAAATCCTGAAGTAACGATTTTCTTAGAAAGAACTAGTTCATTACCACGGTGTGGGTATGAGCGAAAAAATTTATTCCATTTATGATGACATGAAAAAAAACAAAATATTATGTAGGTAACTATCTGTACGAGTCGGAATTACCAGAACAGAAAAATGAACTCTATTAACATGAACAACTTACCTCAACCGACCAGTTTTTTTGTCGACTGTATCATAAAACCAAATAAAATAGTAAGTGAGTAAAAAACTAATTATTTTATAGTTTAACCTCCGGTACCTATAGGTAAAAATAAAAAAACATACCAACTTCACTTCGTGTAAAATTGGTACTGTTTGCTTTGGCAAATGGGTGGGGAATATTCTTCTCCATTGCACATTCTACCAATCTCCTTGCACGATTTTCTATTAGTCTGATAACCTAAAAAGAAATATTGTTGCTTATGTGATACTAAAAACATTTAAGTAATATAAATTCAACTACATAAAATACTAAACAACCATAGTACAATTTTAATTTCATTTAAATGGAAAAACAAAGACAGAAAAGCTCATTTACATATTTTACTCCAGATTTATATATTTTTTTTTGCATAAAAATTACAAAATTGTGCATTTAAGTCTTTTTTAAATATAATGTGAATATTTGTGTTTCATGCAAAAATGTCTAAAGTACACAATTTCGTCTTTATTGCTTTAGCGTAATAATAAATGGAGATAAAAAGGTCGAAATTGTGTGATTTCTCCGTTGTTTCCCCAATGAAATTACACAGTTTCAAAGTTACTTCAATAAATTGAAAAATTTGGATAATAATGACGAAATTGTGTACTTTCTCCGTTGTTTCTCCAATGAAATAAACAATATTTTAAGTCACAATGTCTAAACTACCCACTTTTGTCCTTGATATTCCAATAAAATTATTTTTTTGAGCCACAATGACGAAATTACACACTTTGGTCATTAATTCTCAAAAGAATGTAGTAAACAGATCACGCTGTAACGACAAAACTGTACAATTTCGTCTTTGTGCTATCAATAATAGGTAAAATCAATGTCATAGTTACCTTTCCGTCGTTGTTGCTCCAGAACACGTCCGCACTTGTCCGGGAACCCCGCGCAACTGGCCAATCAGACGTTGATTCACCAGAAATGTACCAAAATCGCTCACTTCAACAACGACATTGACGCCATCTGGCGTTCTCATACCGAAAATTCAATTCTGTCTTTGTTTCTCCTGACGTAAACCGTTGAAACGATAATATTGACATACTTAACTCAGTTTTAAAAAAACTGTCGAATTAGTCTTTGTTTCTCCAAATGAGCGATGTGACCAGAGTCCCGATTTGTTAATAAACAAAAAGGGTCACTGTTTAAACTAGTATGTAAGACAAAGGATATCCTGTATATCAGCAGCATATAACAGTCCACTGTTAGACTTGAATATTAAATCTTTTGATATTGGTCAGAATATACAGGACTGCTCTGGCATAAAGTCATCAGTAAATAGTGGTATTAAGCCTTTGGATGAACGTAAAGAAAAATTTTATAATAATAAACAAAATTGTATTATCAACTTAGTACATCAAAATATCCAAGGCATGTCAAATAAAGAATTGAAAGTTGAGCTATTCATGAACGGTGAGAATGTTCATTTTTTTTGCGTTACTGAACATTGGTTAAAAGATCACCAGCTCATATTTGGCTTTAACAACCATAAACTTGCAAGTTCGTTCACTAGAGGGCAAGCAAATCATGGGGGTTCTCTAATACTTGCTCGTAAATGCCTAAAATGCAAGGAACGTACTGATATTGTCAAGCTGTCTGTTGAACGAACTGCTGAAATTGCCTGTGTAGAACTTGAGCGACTTATTGTAATGAGCGTATACAGACCACCAGCTTCATCATTTGATCTGTTCGAAAAAATTATAGATGAAGCCCTTATTAAAGTTAGCAATCGTAATAAGAATATTGTTGTTAATGGAGATTTTAATATAGATTTATTGGATGTATCCTGTAAATATACTAGTAGGCTAATATCATTATTTAAGTATCATAATTTAATTTATTTATTTTTAGAGCCTACCAGAGTAACAAGTACTACATCAACTTGTCTAGACAACATTTTTTGTGATATTCAGGCATGTCGCCAGTCTGTAATAAACAAACTACAATCCGATCATTGTGGTCAATTAGCTGTCTTTAATGTTAATATGAGGAAAGAGACAAAGAATACTATTAAATTTGTACCAATTAACAACAACCGTCTGAATAGTTTTAGAAATAACATTATAGATAAATCATCTAATTTAAAGTATTGTGATGATACAAATGAATATTATAATTCAGTCTTACACATGACAAAAACTGAAAGTAATCGTATATTCAAACCAAAGGTAAAGGCAATAAACAGCAAACTTATGTTTAGCGATTGGGCGACAGCAGGAATACATAAAAGTAGAAACAAATTATATGAGCTCTATGCGGAACGGGCGTATAATAATAGTGTAGAATTTGCTGACTATGTTAAGCATTACTCGAAGTTATTTAAACGCATTTGTGCTACAGCAAAATCGAATTTCTTTAAACACAAACTAAATAATACCAAGGATGTAGTAAAATCCACATGGCAGATAATAAATAGTGAAACTGGAAAAGTCAAAACTCGCGATATAAAATACAATTAAAAATAAATGATAATGTTGTTACCAAAAACTTGGAAGTTGCGGAGGCTTTCAATGAATTTTTTACAGACATTCCAGTGTCGACTACAAAATCATTAAATGCGTCCCCTGCTCTCGCTGAATCTTTGCTGAAACAGAACGTACCCAAGAGTGTCATCGATTTTAAGTTCGAACATGTAACACCTCAAGATATAGTTAAGGCTTTTAAAAGCATAAAAATAAAAGCGACTGCCGACATTGACGATTTGTCAGTTAAAATAATTAGCTCTGTAATTGATGTTATTGCTGTCCACTTAGCGAATATATTTAATAAATGTGTTGATAATGGCTAATTTCCTGACCTGATGAAGCATAGCAAAATTATTCCATTGTTTAAAACAGGTAGCACAACAGATCCCACAAATTTTAGACCAGTTTCGGTGTTACCGGCGTTAAGTAAAATATTTGAGAAAATCATATTAAACCAACTAAAAGTCCACTTTTATGGAAATAATCTATTGCATCATAAACAATTCGGTTTTACTCGGGGTCGTTCAACAACCGATGCAGGTGTTGAACTAATTAAACATGTCTTTCGGGCCTGGGAGGAATCACGTGATGCCTTAGGGGTGTTCTGTGATTTATCCAAGGCCTTCGATTGTGTTAATTATGAAACTTTGGTCAGGAAATTGCAACATTATGGAATAAAGGGCTTAGCTCTAAACTTATTAAGTTCATATTTAAATCAGAGAATTCAGAAGATTGATGTGAACGGAGAAAGATCTGCAGGGTCTGTTGTCTCTATGGGGGTCCCACAGGGGTCAATTCTGGGTCCGTTTTTGTTTCTTATTTATGTAAATGATTTGCCGTTCTTTGTAAAAGATACTCACGAAATTGTTTTGTTCGCTGATGATACATCTTTAGTGTTTAAAATTAAAAGACAACAATTAACATATGACGACGTGAACAAAGCTATTTCAGAAGTGGTAAACTGGTTTACGGTTAATAACTTGTTACTGAATGGCAAAAAGACAAAATGTTTAAAATTCTCCTTGCCAAATGTTAGACCAGTATCAAGTAAGACGCGAAAATTTGGATCTTGTTGATTCCACAGTATTTTTAGGCTTTACTCTAGATAGTAGACTACAATAGGGTTCTCACATTGATAGATTGGCGAAAAGGCTAAGTTCTGCAGCATATGCTGTAAAAAAGATATGGGGTATTTCTGATGAGGCTACAGCAAGATTTTTTTTATTTTAGTTGTTTCCACAGAGGTTGTTGTAGAGGTGTGTCTGGTTGTGAGCGTGCCGTTCTGTCCCAGAACCTGGCAATCTTTGGGTACTAAATTGCTTTACTTTGTCATGCGGGGCTCTGACAAGGCGGACAGATTGTATCCCTTGCTTCTCGTGGGACTCAAATGTGTTCGAATAATAAAAATAAACACGTAGGCGGCGATACAGTTCGCCACTTGTCACGCCAGCGAGTTCCACAGGGCGGAGGGGGGGTAGTGGAGTGCCGCTTTGCAATATTGAATGTTTGTGGAGGGATGGAAAGTAAACTAGACTAAGTGTGTATGATGATGGATGGGAGGAAGTTGGATATTTTGTGCGTGAACGAGACTAAGATGAAAGGGAAAGGAGTTGCTCAACATGGCTCGATAACCGCGGTGTGGTCAGGGGTTGACGAAAACCACCGTGCATGCCAGGGAGTTGGACTCTTGATGTCTGAAAGAATGATGAACTGTATGGTGGAGCACGAATGCGTGAGCCCTCGACTCCTCTGGGTGCGGCTCAAAATAGGACTTATCCGCGTGCGCGTAATAGGCGTGTATGCATGTGTACGGATGTGTCAAAGTCGCAGGTTGAGAAAGAGGAGTTTTGGAGCCTGTTAGATGATGTTGTAAGTGCGTCCAACGCGAATGAAAGAATAATTCTTTTGGGAGATTTTAATGCATGGGTTGGTGTGAAGAGGAATGGATGTGAAAGTGTGATAGGGAAATTTGGTGATAGGAGAGTGAATGATAATGGTGAGGGTTTGATTGAGTTATGCCTGGGAAATAATCTCCTTATATCAAACACTATGTTTGATCATAAATATATTCATAAGTATACATGGCAAAGAGGGAATGAGAAAAGTATGATAGATTTCGTGATTGTAGATGAAAGATTGAAGAATCTGGTTGTTGACACTAGAGTGTTTCGGGGCGTAAATATCGGTACGGACCATATTCTCGTGGTATCACGTTTTGCGGGTCTGTTTAAGAGATAGCGCCATCGCGGCATCGCACTAAAGTGTCGACAACAAAATTTGAAAGAATAAAAGTAGAGAGATTGGATGAAATTGAAGTAGGTGAGACGTATTTGAGAAAGTTTGGTGAAAGGTTAGGGTCAGCTGAGGAAGAAGAACATAATATTGAAGATGGATGGACGAGGTTTAAGAATGTGGTTACGAGTACCGCTGCAGAAGTCTGTGGGGTAAGCGTGAGAAAGAATGGGACCCAGAATAATTGGTGGGATAAAGAAATGAGAGGGTTAGTAAGTAAAAGAGAAAGGCATGGCTGGACGTATTGGCTGTGAAAGCTAGAATGAAAACGGATGCAAGGGTGACAGATGATGAGGTCAGAAAAGTTGAAAGTATATATAAAAGTGTTAAGAAGATTACAAAAGAAAGAGTTGCACAAAATAAGGGATTTATGGAAGAAGAGTATATGAAGAAACAGTTTCCGGGACAATCAGAAACTGTTCTGGAAACAGGTTCGTTTGTCACGGGGAGTGCCTGAAAGTTCGGGAATGAATGGCATAAGGGATGAACATGGTATTTTGGTGACAGATGAGGAAAGTATGTTGCAAAGATGGAAGGATTATTTTGAAAGTCTATTTGAATGTAGTGACTCTTCGTCTCAGGGTCAGGACCGCAACCAGGAACCTGAGATGGAAAGTTGTGAGAGAGAAATTAGTATGGAAGAAGTAAATAATGCTATTAAGGGCTTGAAAAAAGGAAAAGCAGCAGGGTATGATAGAGTGAGTGTTGAGATGCTAAGGGCTGGAAAAGGGCTGGTAGCTTCCTGGTTGTGTATGTTCTTTAATAAGTGTTGGGCAAAAGGCTTAGTACCTACAGACTGGTGCAAAGCCGTTATTGTACCACTGTATAAAGGTAAAGGATCACACCAGGCAGCAAAAAATTATCCCGGTATCAGCCTACTTAGCATCGTAGGCAAATTGTATGCAAAGGTTCTAATAGAGAGAGTGATAGCGAAGACGAATGAGAGAATATGGGATGTGCAAGCGGGATTTAGGAAGGGAATGGGTTGTATGGACCAAGTCTTCTCTTTAAGGTGCATAACTGAGAAGTTCCTGGCTAACCACCAGAGAGTGTTTTGCGCCTTTGTAGATCTGAAGAAGGCTTACGATCGAGTGGAGAGGGGTATGTTATGGGATGTGCTGTCCAAGTTCGGATTGGAGGGCCGCCTTATACGTGCACTACAATCACTATATGAGGGTTCTAGTGCATGTGTTAGGGTCAATGGTAGTTGCTCAGGCTGGTTTGGCATATCTAAAGGTGTCAGACAGGGATGTGTGCCATCACCATGGCTCTTCAATGTGTTTATGGATAGTTGTCTTGGTGAACTGCGAGAGAGTGAGTGTGGACTGCGAATGGGAATGTCCAACATTAAATGCCTTTTGTACGCCGATGATCAAGTATTACTTGCATCGTCGGAAAGCGAACTGCAGAGGATGTTGGATATTGTTAGTGAATCGTTGGAAAGAAAAGGCATGAAAGTAAATGTGGAGAAGTCGAAAGTAATGGTGTTTGAAGGAAATGAGGGCATGACAGTTACGTCGATTGAAATAAAAGGGAAGAGTGTTGAGCAAGTGAAAGAGTTCGTGTATCTGGGAAGTATGTTCACGAGTGATGGAAAGTATGAGAAGGATATTGAAAGAAGAGTATACAAGGGTAATGCAGTGAATGGAGCCATTAATCGTGTGATGGGAAGTAAAAGTTTGCCACAAAAAGCACGCCTTGCTCTGCATAACGCAGTTTTGCTTCCCACACTAACATACGGTAGTGAATGTTGGGTATGGCAGAAGAGGAATGAAAGTAGAATAAATGCTAGGGGATGCCCACAGGGTGGGGTCTTATCTTCGCTATTATGGAATATTGTGAGCTTATAAGTCGGTTAAAAGTCGCAGATTCCATACAATTGGCTATGCAGATGACATAGCCATACCTATAAGCGGACCAATTGAGAACGTATTATGCGACCTCATGAGGTGTGCATTAAAAATAGTCGAAAGCTGGTGTAGTGAGCACGACCTCTCGGTCAATCCATCCAAGACAGAGATGGTCCTGTTCACACACAAGAGGAATTTGGGAGAACTCAGACTCCCCAAGCTATTCGGTATCAGACTATCCTTAACAGGCGAGGTCAAGTATCTTGGGGTCATTTTCGACAACAAGCTGTTATGGAACAAGCATCTGGAACACAAACTGGCCAAAGCCAGCATCTCGCTGTGGCAGTGCAGCAGATTGGTAGGCAAAACATGGGGAATCTCCCCAAAGATTGCCAGGTGGCTGTATACAGCCGTGGTGAGCCCATTCGTGACCTATGGCGCGATGGCATGGTGGTCCTGATCCAAGCTCACTACAGCGGTCAACAGCTGCAACAGCACAACTGCATACAGCAGGAGGCAAAGATGGCAATTCTAAGACTTAAAATAACAAGACAATGGGACAATAAACTTGGCTCCCATCAAACCCTATAGGAAACAATGGTTTAGAGCAACCCTATGTTTAAGGCCAAGCGCGACCGAATCGCGAAACAGTTCACATTTGGCAAAAGAAATAAGATACAAACTGCGGAAACGGAGGCAGACTGGTCTGGGATAAGAGAAGTCCGAATTTACATGGACGGATCCAAGACCGACCAAGGCACCAGTGCAGGGGTATTCTCGCTAGATCTGAACATTATGAGTTCCATACCATTAGGGGAACTTAGTACCATATTCCAATGGGAGTGTGTGGCAATCACACAGGCCGCCATGCGGGTAGAAAGACTTGGTATAAGCGACCAAGGCATCCGAATTTTATCGGACAGCATGTCGGTCTTGAAGGCTTTGGAAAAGATCAATATAAACTCTGCCCTAATCCAGAGGAGTGTCACCAGGCACTGGAGGATATTTTTCTGACAAACAGGGTTACGATACAACTCGATGGGAAACGTTGCCGCCGATGAGCTAGCAAGAATAGGATTAGGGATGGAAATTGCTGGACCTCGTCCGTCCCTACCCCTCTCTTGTAACACACTACACAGGATGAGCAAATACACGACGGACCAGCACAACTAGCGTTGGCAAAACACAATAGGATGTAGACAGTCGAAGTTGGTGGTGACCGAACGATCACCAAGACTAACCACTAAACTGCTAGATCTCAAACGGACAGAAATCAGGACAGTAGTTGGCACAATAACAGGACACCTCCCCCTGAACAAACTACTGTTGACAATAGGAGCTACAGACAGCCCTTTATGCAGGAGATGTCTAGTAGACGAGGAAACAGCGGCCCATGTTGTCCTGGAGTGTGAGGGACTAAAGGACCACAGAGTAAGAGTCACATTAAGAACGGGGTCCCTCCGAGAGATCTGCGAGCGTCCGAAGAGAATGCTGGACTTCTGGGGGTAGCGAAAAAAGGACCCATCAATCTAAATCTAAACTTAAGGATGCTCACACCACAAGAGCACATCGATTTATACGCCTCGCTAGGGACTCCATCTGGTCCGACGGCTTTCCGATTTTTCATGCGGCGAAGAGCCGGCTTCCTTAGGCGTTATCGGTGGCACGAGTCCTTGATTCGGAGGGAGGTCCGGTGGATGCACCGGCTTTATGCTGATTTTTCAGTAGCTCGTAGAAATACGAGCGCCATCTCTCCTTCAACTTATGCCGATGTATTTCAATTTAAATTGTAAGCGCGAGTGTACCTGCGCGAAATCCCCTCTACTGCCATTTGACAGGTCTCATCTTTCCTGACGCGAATTGTAAATACCGCTTTATGTACAGTCAGCTGCAGAGAGAACTGAGCCCCTCTCTGCAGCTCACTATACATTGCAAGCGCATAAGACCATTACCACTACACACATGAATGGATAATATTTTAAATGCCATTGTATTGTACCCCCATATTATAGGTATAATAGCTTCTGCCCGGCTTCGTCCTCTTTAAATTCCGAAATAAGTTGGTTATAATGTTCCAGACACGTTCCTGCGGGAACCACGAATAGAACGTCATTAAATTTAGGGATAATTTATACCCTGTGCTATTCTGGGCTATAAGCTATATTTCTGCCAAATTTCATGACAATCCGATCAGTACTTTTTACGTGAAGAAGTAACAAATATCGAAACTTTCGCATTTATAATACTGGTGGGATGGATACGTGTATCTTACTTGAAGTGGGAGTAGCCGATGGCTCGCACTGCGCCGAGCGCTATGCGCAAATGTAGTCCCGAATGCTCTACTGACGCAGCCAGCAATAGGCTACCCATGAACATAAGCACCGTGTCCTGAAGAGAGGAAACAACCATTAAAATAAGCTATTTATGTTAGATAAACAGGCAAGTCGGACACCTGATGGAAAGTAGTTACCGCTGCACCAGGGGTATCATCAATGCAATGCCCACCTCTAAAGCTCCGGCATCAAACAATCAAATTGTTAGACCCCTCGACTGCTAAAGCCAATTCCCCGTGGAGCACTGATTACCATACTTACTAACAGAAACACAATTGTTTGACTACGGTATTCTGTAAGGTACTTGCCCAGTCGGGCGGCTCCAATTCGAATGGGATATCCCGCCATTCCCTACCTCTTTCTTTCCTAGCGGAAGGGCGAGGAGGAATTGAAAAAAGAACCGTACAATTCAGCCTATATAACCAATAACGGTAAGCGGTAAGTCTTTAGAAAGGTTTTGTTATATTTTATAACTTCTACTGTGGAGGCAAGCCTCGAATCTCTGTGGGAAGACAATAATCATAGGAGAAATAAAATGAAACTATATACATATTGAACCGCAAATTTTAGCCTGAGGTGAAAAATATAGTGCTAGCTCTACACTACTCGCGAAGTCGACTGAGGTTGAACAAATACTAGACTGTGGAGAGGTACTTCTTATTACTCCGTCCAACTTTACCTTTCGGACAACTTCCGATTGTTGTCGGTTTTTGCACTAAAATCACAAGACTCGAAGTTGTTCGAGGTGCCTCTCTACACTACTCGGCTGACATCACTTCAGTTTGCAATTTCTTTTTAATTCCCATTTTTTTTAGTGATAAATATGCACGTAGTTATACTACGTGAAAGTGCACATTGCAACAGCAGCTGCTACTTGAGCGTCCATGATGAAAGGAGTACGCGTGGTGCCGACGCCGCTGCGCGGATGTGCTGCTCACGAAGTTGTTCAGGTGTGCACTGATGTACTTCAGACCGGTCAACTTTCCCGAGTACTTCATCGAAAAACTTTGCGAGTAGTGTAGAGGAGGCATAAGAAAGCCTTTCTAGCTACATACCGCTGAAGGTAAATTGTCATATAAGCTGGTTTCATATATTTTTGGCCGTCCTCTTTTGTACATTAAAAATCACTCCTCGCGCATCGGAAACAACGAGTATATTAACTTATCAGGTGGTAGAACTCTGTCAAGCCTGAGGTGTCAGCTTGGGTGAGCACCACCGTCTTATATATTTCTACCGCCATGCAACTTTGTTTGAAGGATAGGTAGCCAGCGCAATTACAGACTTGAGGCATTTTATTTTAGTTCTGACAGTGACAACACTGACAATGTGCCTGCGGTTCTGCATTTTTGTTTCCTGCAACCTAAATGCATGAATCGTAGATGTTATACGGGACAGTTACCGCTTACCATCAGGTGGGCTGTCTGCTCGTTTGTCACAGCGTAGTATAAAAAAAACGTACACAGGTAACACTACTCGAGCGCACCCCGTCCCTACGGGGTGTCGCATCCGATGAAACCTGAAATGCCTTCCCGGGTACAGGTGCTCCCAGGGGGTGATTAGCACGTATGCGTCTAGATCTTTTTTTTTGGCGAGTTGTGCATAACCAGTCCGGCCGGCCGGCTGGTACTCATGAGAGTTCACCTCCTCCCAACCGCTATACCGGAGGGTGCCCATTTCCTTTGCGTTGGGCGCAAAAAAAAAAAGTAACTACTGCTAATTTTGAGCTTGCACACGTTTAGCACGACTCGCACATGGTGTTATGCATTGAAGCATTAATATGTTACGCACATTTTTGGTCCAAAAAGCTGACAGTGCTGGTAAAAAAAAACATTTTCTAGCCAAAAAATCTGTATTAAAACGCCACTGTATTGATCTTCGACAAATAGGCACACCTTGGCATGTCGTATTTTCAAAACTTTTCCCCACTCATGGTCAGTTTGACTTCGCAACCCTGTTTTAGGCACGTCACTTGACAAGCGGCATGAAGGCGAGTGGCCGGCGTCAGTTGGCAACTTACATTGAAATAGCACTGGGCAACTTCGTACGTACTCATTATAGAGCTAAGCGGAAATATCAGTACGGGCAGGAAAGACGTGACCGGCAGCGGAATGCACTCCGTCACCCAGAAACAGATCATTACTAGCAGAGTGTAGGCGCAGTAATTTTGTTTCTGAAAAAAAAAAAAAATTCGTTGGCGCACTCCTAATTGACAACGGTCGTGCGATAGATGATGCCCGACCAATAGGAGACCTCAAAACCGACCGCCGCACGACCATGCCAATTAGTACAGCGCCTTACAAGAGGCTTTTGGTTTAGGAGTAGCCGTTGCCCGCGATTTTTACCCTCGCGCAGTTCGGAAATCTGTAAACTTCTAACTATCCCGTGGGATCCCTTTTTCTGGTATCAAAAGTACCCTAAAGTAAGACACTAGGGATTGACGTAGCTTTAGCTAGGCAATATTGCAAAAAAAATGATGTAACGATATTATAATTACCTATACTTTTTCACCCTACATCCCCCTACTGTGCATGAATGCAAAGGGTCGATCAAAGTCTCGGCAACACCCCCTAATGTACAGCCGATAGAACACACACGGAGCCAAAGTCCCTTCGGTTAGTCAGTGGTTCTGACTTGCTTGTTCGTATGGGATCATCGACAATTCGTACGGCGCGTCTCTGTACGTATATTTAATACTAGCAGCCGCCCCGGCTTCGCACGGGTACGTTCGATTCCGCACACGACCGCTGCGTAGTGAGCCGACCGCGCGAGAGAGCCGCGCGGCACTTTATTTCTTGACATTGACTCCCCTTTAAACTCGTGATATATTTCGAATGGAATGTCTGAATTGAATCATTCAAAAAGTTATATAAAGGTATTGAAGCAGTCGTGAATATGAAGTAATTGATTTTGATAAGGATTAATACCAAGGTACAAATAAAGAGCGTTTTTTAGCGGCGGCATTTCCATTAAATTTTGAAAATAAAAGAACACTTATCTATTATAGTTATGTCACTTATGTGACATAACTATAATAGTAAGACATATACTGTCGGGATAATTTTTGTAGATAATGATGTGTTCTGCAAAGTCGTAGTACATTATTTTGTTCTATCATCAATAGTTTTCGCAGCACACGCGATGCAAGGAATTTTTTGGGTATATTTTTACACCTTGGGTTACATTATTGGAGTTTTATTAATGATCCGTAATTTTTCAGAAAATATAATATAGCCTTTGCCACCCGGGGATAGTGTAGCTTCCCAACGGTAAAAGAATTTTTTAAATCGGTCCAGTAGGTTCGAAGCCGATTCAATACATACAAACAAACAAACAAACAAAAAATCAAACCTTTCCTCTTTATAATATTAGTATAGAAAACAATTCACAGACTTACCTGATTGGGTTCCATCAGCAGAACAATAGCCCAAAAACAGGGCACTAAAACTATTACCACCCCCGCCCAATGTACCGCTAAAAACATCAACCATCTTCTCCCCGTACTTAACTGAGGTGGTGGTTTCTTCCTAAAAAAAAAAATTACGTCAACTTTCAAGATTCTAGGCAGCTACACCTACATGTTAACCGAAGGCAGTCGTTAACATTTAAACTAGTAACAGACGATCCGTATTGGCTGAAGCCGACCAACCGTCAGTTGCAGTTGATACTAATCCTAACGCAGAGTAAATAAAATAAAGTCGGTTTTGGGTGCGGGACTTCATTTTGTACATCGTAAAGATTAGTATCAACTGCACATTGGATGGTGTTAGATTACTCGAGTCTGATAGATGTCGCAGTGGTCTGTAGTGCAACATAATAATTGATACAAACAAAATAAAAAATATCAAACAAACGCAATCGAATGACTTATTGTCTCTCTTCTCAGACAAAATAAATTCACTTCTATTATTTCCTACCGTGCACGTGCGAGTTCATGTCCATCGGGCACGACCGCTTAAATAATTCGAGTAGCAATTATTAAAGGCTCGATACATCGCTATCTCTGTCGGTTGCGGTTTGAGCGAGTGAGATGGCGATGTATAATCCGTTCGAGTTATATGGTCGAGCCCGTTGGACATGAACCGCGCGCGCTCTATACTTAATGAGTGCTGTACTAGTTTTGTATATTCTTCACCTGGCAAACAAAATAAGAATAGAATAAATATTTTTCATCTCGTTGCACTGTTTCTAAAGAGCACAATGAGCGAAGAAAGTAATATGAAAAATATGGAAGCTGACAAATCGATCTGCATTAGTAACACAACCCAAGAAGCGTCGACGGATTATCTTGATTCTAATTCACCACCAAACTATGCTTTTTTCGAGAAAAAGGCTGATTTTGCTCTTGATTTTAATCAATTTAGAGCTAATTTCGTCAATATTTTTAGCTTCGGAATTGGAACGTAAAAAAATTACCCACTGAAATATATTACACGCATACCATACAATTGAGAACTCTGTATCCACTTTATTGGTTCAAAACGAGGAATTTAAAAAGAAAATTCAACTCGCATGCGCAAGAAGATAAAAAAAATCACTCATATAAAGGATAAAATTCTATTTCTTGAAATGTTAGTAGAAAGTCAAGTTTGCAAATTAAAAGTGTGCCCGGCTTCACATCAAATAAAACTGGGGGAAATTTACTCGACTTGGTATAACGCTTGTCTTCTACTGTTGGGACTACTATCACCAAGTCAGACATAATATCTGATATACATATACAGAGTAAAGGGAAATAAGGATGATTCTCCTAACACACCTGCCGTGGCCTAAATAAGGTCTGTAACAATTTAATTGCTAAAAATTAGCGAATGATAAGGACAAGTCAAGTTGTTCTGGTCCACATATTGGAATGAACGGTAAGGAGAGATAAATTCGACAGTCATTTTAACAAAAAATTATGGTAGCCCTAAACAATTTACCAAGGGGTAGTGCGATCCTCCTGCGGGTTTTAAACGGTGACGCCCAAAATAAGTCGACTATCCTTTCGTTTTCTGCCATATTTCTACCGTGTTTTGGATTTATACGTGCGGCGCCTTCCATTCGATCTGCATAATTCGCTAAAAAACAAAAGCAGTTACGCGAGAGCCTCGTCGTTTCCCAGCAGGAAGACTTGCTTGAGCTCGGGCTTGAGCCCCTGTACTGGAGGTGGGGCCCCAAACAACTGAGAACATAATATTTTAAAGGACTCACCGCATAATATCTTCGCTTAAGACTTCACTAATACCTAATAGAAAACTACGCTAGATTCATCTATCCTCTATTATAATACTATTAATGACTAAATATCATATTGTTAATACTCAATTTAGTTGTCAGAAGCAGAACATTTTCCACGTCACAGGACAAAACAAAAGCATAATTATTGTTCGATGATAATGTCATTCCCATAGAGAAAAAAATTATATACAGAAGCAGAGAGAACAATCCGAGTAGAAGTACGAGACAAAATGTCACACATCTCTATAACACACACACTAATGCAAATGCAGGGACGAAACAAGGCAGCCCATCTGCAGATGTCATATTTTGCTACGACTTTCTACTAATAACGTACACACAAAATCTGACTTGTTGGCGTATTTCGCTCCTGACTTCATTTATTTAAACTTGTACTTATAATTTAATTTTGTCATTATAATAAAAGGTAAGGTGTCTAGTGAATCAAACCCACGCCCTGATACCTACCACAGTCTTTTTGATCACACACTAATGTGTGTGTGTTATAGAGATGTGTGACATTTTGTCTCGTATTTCAACTCGGGTTTTATTCTCTGCTTCTGTGTATAAATTTTTTTCTCTATGGTCTGTGCAAGGAATGAGGTCAAACTCTGTGGTTAGCATTTTTATAAATTATAATTTGAATGAATTTTGTCGTCCACACGATTCGTTTGCGCAAACTTCGTTTGTACAAACACGCTGTGCAAGCATAAGTTGGTGTTGTTTGGATCCGGCTTACACTTTTGCGTGTACTGTACTCGGGTCTTCTTCTCCCTCTATTTGCTCGGGGAAGCTCTGTGGGTAATGAAGTTTTAAATTTCGTTACCCGGGCGCCTTCTCAGCCAGGGCACGATCTGGCTGGTCATTGGGTGGGATCCATTACGGTTCACCGTGGTCTTCTGTGTCTTCAGCGCCCGTCAGGGGCATCTCGAGCTCCGATGCCTTCGTCTAACACCGGGCTCGCGTCTGCTCCTCTCTCGAGTGCGACGCGGAGTCCCATGCAGATCTCCCTGACGGCGTTGGTGACGCGGATTATTTGGAAAGCAGTGCGATCGCATCTACTACACGCTTCGGTCGGTGGTCTTTTTGATGATGGGCTGGCTGCTACGTCTTGCGTCGGAGCGTCTACGGTGGGCCTTGCTGTGTTGTGATGAAATTCGCAGCCGCGCTGGTACAGTGCGGTGGGGTGAACGGGCGGGAGGGCGGCGCGTTTGCCCGATTTTGATAGGGTTCGCCGCGCAGGTATAGTAGGTAGGGCGAGGGGGCGGTGGGGCGGCCGGCGGCGCGCGGAGCCAGATCCGGCATACACTTTTGCGTGACGGCTAGCGTGTTCTATTTATATGCGTGTCATGTCAGCCTTATAATTTAAAAAATCTTATAACCGTGTCCTAAAGTACAAATTCGTAATTACAGTGCAAGCAACTTCACGGCTACAAATTAATAACGCTGCGATAGATGTGTGTCGTAACACAATTCCACCGAGTACGTAACGGATATATCCGTGGGCCACGGAGCTAAGGCATGAGAGATGTCGTAGACAAAGATGAGGAGGGTTGCCTGCTATGTATACACACCTATGTTATAGGGGGACCAGGGACTTATAGTAGGAGAGCCCACGACACTAAACCTAGTTCGATAAGACTACCGGATGAGATATATATAATTAGTCACGGCATTAATCGTCAAAAAACCTGGCAGCGACATAAAAAAAAAACA
Organism: Blastobasis adustella; assembly: GCA_907269095.1. Classification (NCBI taxonomy): domain Eukaryota; kingdom Metazoa; phylum Arthropoda; class Insecta; order Lepidoptera; family Blastobasidae; genus Blastobasis; species Blastobasis adustella. Next base: position 2,223,468 of record OU026120.1, read on the forward strand.
CAAAAATTATTTAAAAATCCGGTTTCTAATATGATAAGACTCCCAATTTTTATTTGTTCCTCGAAATAGGGGAGTGATAGGACTGTACGAAAATGCAGTGCTGCAAGCCCCCCTGACTGGTCTAATCAGTGGCAGCAGCATGATAAGCGACGCCTCGTATCTAGGTATCTAGTATGACCGATCTCCTCAAAAAACCCAAGCTCATCCGAAAGTTTATCAATTTCTGTGTAAAAAAACACTACTGCATTTTCCAAAGAGTGGAGAAAGTGGTTGCTGCAGCGATTGAAGGTCGCCGTCCGCGCGGCTGCATTCGGCTTTTCAATTTAGTTTTGTCAGCAATCGATCGGTTCCTTTCGATTTTTACCGGTTAAATACGCGTCCCACGGTCACATATGAATCATTTTACGTGTCGTTGATTGTTTAAACAAATTAAATCGGCATATTTTATGTGATATTGTTCGATTTTTCAGCCATTTTTATTGTGTTGTTTTTAATTTTTTATCAAAAGTCTTTCGTAACATTTTATAGTAATATTTTTTTTTTCTGAAAAAGTATTAAATATCATTGTTTCAACGAATAAGATTCTATTAATTATTCCAAGGTTCCGGATACGAGGCTTTGCTTATCATTGCTGCTTTGGTATCAGGAATGAGGCTCTGAGCAGGGCTTATAAAGTGATGGATAGACATCGCTAAGTCGGATGCGAGAGCCAACGGCTAATGACTTCGCAAAGTGGAGAAGCAGTTGGTGGTACTGTAGTACCTAGTACTTAGGAACTAGTGTCTTAAGAGTAAAAGTTTCCAAGTTATAACGATTTCAAGTTTGAGTGCTGTCACTCGAAATGTAGATCTCGACGAGTATTATCAATTCTCTTCAGGAACTCGACAAGAACAACTCCCTACGAAAAACAATGTCAAGGACGCAATAACCTCTATTAGTGACAGAGTTATGTTGCGCGTACTCTAGTAAGTAAGTAAGTAAAAACTCTTTATTGCACACATATTACAAGACAATATACAAGAACCAGTATAATGTACATGCGCGCAAAGGCGGCCTTATCGCTTTAAGCGATCTCTCCCAGACAACCTTTGGGAAGAGGTAATGTTTCACATGAACTAGTAAGTAGTGCAAGAGTAAATAGTATTAGCGAAAAATATCAATTAACAAATAAACTTAGTGCAAGTGGGTTATTTAAACATTATAGGTCAACGAGAGCGCGTGGGCGTCTCTTCGCAATCTGACCGGAAGCCACCCTAACTGTGCCCGGAAACCGAAGACATGGTCGAACTTGCGCAGCCCGAAAATAAAACGTACACAGAGATTTTGCAGACGCTGCAGTTTACTCAGGAGATCTTCATTGAGGTCTAGGTAACAAATATCTGCATAGTCCAGGATCGGAAGAAGTAGTGCCTGCGCAAGCTCGACCCTGGTTTTAATTGGTAGTAGGTTCCTCCACCGTCTCAATGCTCCAGCCGCTGCAAAAACTTTTCGGCTCACCTCTGAAACCTGTAGCGCCCAGGACATAGCACTGTCGAAGTCGCGCCCAAATTCTTCACGGCTTTACTGAAGACCAGAGGAGTGCCGTCAAAGATGACTGGCGGTAAATCTTCCAGATTCAAACGTGCCATTAGCTTAGGTCCGTGTTTGCGTAGGTAGGTAGGTAGCTCCAGTTCCCCGCGAACCGTGGTCGAGTGCGGATCGATCCTAGTAGCCAGAAGTGACCACTAACAACTTATAACTTGCTAAATTCTAATTGGTTAAAGTGCAATTTTTTGATTTTCTGTCGCTCTTGAGGTGAATAAATGGCATAGCTCCTCCCACTGGGCGGTCCTAGAAAGTGATAGCTGCAATTTGTAAATATCATACACATTAAAAAGTGCGGGGTGGTGTGCAGTCTCGAACCGGGGACCTCTGGTGCAACGGGCCCAAGTTGCGGGCCGGACGGTTGAGCTATTGGGATAGTAGCCCGCGCGGCGAAATTGCGCATCAAAAGGCGCGTGCGACTGACGTCACGCGGCTGACGGCGACTAGACTGCCCTACATCGAGTGCGCGCGTACTGAGAGCTCGTAAAACTTAGTGAACGCAAGTGAATGCAAGTGTTGCCGCTGTGTAGGTATTATAAAGCGCTCTGTATTGCAAACCTATATTTGGTATAGAATCCTCAACAGATAATATTATGCCGCGTGTACAGCGATCTCCACCATCTACTCCAGCCCCGGAGGAAAAAGCTAGTACGGAGTCAAACCCTTCGTCAGCTCCAACTACAGAGGAGAAAACCGATATAGATCTAAAGCATTCAAGCTCTTTCCTTGACAATAGTCAACCGATTAACAGCGGCAAGGAAGCGATCACTATTACTACTAGCAAATTACGTAGTAAACCGCACCAAACCTGCGAGCCCTCAATGTCGGAACAACTTCAAGACTTTAAAAAAGAAATAAAGGACATGCTTGATGCTTGGAGGAGTGACCAGGATTCTAAATTAACTTCCTTTCTAACAAACCAATCTACAATCATGTCTAGGGTGCTGGCCAATATTGCTGAATTAAAGTCGCAAAATGCACAGCTGGAGAAGTTAAATGGTGAGACAGAAAAATCTCTTACTTTCGTTTGTGAACAATACGACAGTATTAAGAGTCAGTCAGAGCATTTTAATAGAGAATTAAGTGAATACAGGAAATACACTATTTCCTTGGAGAGGAAAGTTCAGGACTCGCAATTTGGAACCCGGTCATCCTGTGTCGAAATTCGAAATGTTCCTGCGAAGGAGAAAGAGACTACAACCGACTTAATGAAAATTGTTACAAACATCGGGAACGTCACAAAGAATGACATTAGCTCCATAGATATTCGTGACATATACCGAACACCGGACAAACCGGGGGTAACTAAAGCAGTGGTCGCTGAGTTCTCCGCTGTCCACACCAAGCGCCAGTTTATGGCCTGCGTTCGTGCTTATAATAACGGAAAGGCCACGGCCAAGGAGGAGAAGTTAAACACGGAAAACATTGGAATACCTGGGAACCGGCAGCCGGTTTACGTGGATGAATACCTCTCCATAACGGCTAGGCGATTATATCATCTGGCGCGTGAGTTTGCTAAAAGTCACGAGTACAAGGTCTGTTGGTGTTCAAATGGTAACATTTTCCTTAGGAAACAGTCTGGTGATAAGCACATTCTCGTTAGATCCGAGAAGACGCTGGAAGAGCTTACAGTAGATCCTAATCAATGACTATACCTAAATATTTCGATGTTTTTGCTGGGTTTTGTCAGTATGATTCCTAGTGCGAAATCAGTGTTTTCAATGATTTGTTTAACGGTTAAAGTGTTCCTAATTCTCATCTTTTTAAATAGTATTACATCATATCTTGTCATGCATGAAATAATCTATCTTATTGTATTTTATACTGTTTTTAACACAATAACAACACATACACTATCAACGTATGCTTACAAAGCCAAACACACACATCTTTTTACACTGCGAGTGACGTTAACCTTTATGGATTTCGGAGTAATTAGTGCAACTTATAGTATGCTACCACACCCCAATAGTTTTATGTTCTTCGGCTGCCCAATGAATTTGTATTGTTTTGTTGTAAACAATGGCTACTCATGTACAAACTATCATAAGTGACCTGGACCACTCTGAAGTGGACAACCATTGCATGTGTAAGCCAGCGGATTGCAACAAATTACTTAGACTAGGCGGGAAACAATTAATCATACTTCACATTAACATACGTAGTATAAACAAAAATTTTGACGAGCTACAAGTTCTCCTTACGATGTTACAAATTGACTGTGATGTGTTAGTACTCACCGAATGTTGGCTTAGCAAAGTGACAGACCTACCCAAACTGCACGCTTTCAACTCGTATTACACAAAACACACATTTAATCAAAATGATGGCGTGGCAATTTACACAAAAGATAACTTAAAGTGTATAGTATACGAACCCAACTTTTTAAATGCTAACTGTCTGGTTTTCACGTTCGATGGCATAGCCATTGTGGCCGTTTATCGATCACCTTCCTACACAAATAGAGACAACTTTAGTGGAATTTTAAACAGTCTCGACAGTGTCTACTGCAGCTTAAGCGGTTACAAAAATATTGTGCTGATTGGTGACATGAACATCGATATTAAACCCACAAATATTGACGAGAAATCTAATGAATACTTAATTCTAAATGCTTCCCACGGCCTATTCCCTACTCATTGACTGCCTACCAGACAAAGCAACTGCTTAGACCACGCGTTTATTAAGTCCACAAACCACAATAAAACTCTTATACTGGAATCACATGTTACGGATCACTTACCCATCTTGTTAGCCGTGCAGTTGGATAGGTCAGTTCGTAAAAACAACTGGTCATTAATTACTCGCTCAAATCATGCAGCAATTATTAAGGAAATAGAAAATAGAGACTTTTCTGAGATTCTATTGGTAAAAGACGCTGAGCGTGCAGCAACCATGCTCGTTTCATCTATTGGAGATATCATTTCTAAATATACTACACTGAGTAGAGTTCCAAAAACGAGCAGAAACATCAAACCCTGGATAACACCAGGGTTATTACGCTGTATTAGACATCGTGACCACCTACACAAGAAAACTAAAAGTTTGCCAAACGATCTAGTGCTTCAAATCACATACACTCGCTATCGCAACTTCTGTAACTGTCTCTTACGTAGATTAAAAAGAACGTATGAAAAATGTGAACTTGAGAAAGCAAAAAATAATCCCAAGGCTTTATGGAACACCATCAAAACAATCACAAATGCTGCGAAGTCCCGAAATCCTCCTACTGAACTTCTGAGGTTATATCCTGATCAAATATTGCTGTTTGATATAAATAAGTTTGTTAGACATCTGGTTTATTATAAACATTACGTATACATACCTATTAAAGAAAAGTTAACCTTCGCGAATTTATTAGCTTATAATATATTTAAAACGGACATTTCATCTGCTTCTAGGGACATTTTATGGAATTCTAATGATATTTTACCTAATTCTATTGACATTATACATAATTCTAGTGATATTTATCCTTATTCCAATGAAATTATACAAAATTCAAATGATATTATACATAATTCTATTGACATTAATCACAATTCTGCTGACATTGTATCTAATTCTATCGACAATTTTAACAGTACACTAAGTACAAATTCATCTACAAATCTGACTTTAAACTAACTAATTTGACAATGGCTAAACCTTGTTCTCAGCATAAACGTAATAATTTTAATTTAGTCCATCAGAATATTCAAGGTTTAGCTAGCAAAGAATTAGAATTAAGTTTATTTTTACAGGATAATAACATTAAAATCCTGTGTGTAACAGAGCATTGGCTCACTGCGGAATCGGTGTGTCCTAATTTTAGTGGTTACATAATTGCTAGTAAATACATGAGACAGAATGCCATTCACGGTGGGTCACTTATCATGGTAAGAGATTATTTAAAATGTAAAGAGCGCAAAGACATAATTTGTCTCTCTAAGGAACAAGTCATCGAATTATCCTGCGTAGAATTGCCATCTTACACAGTATTGTGTGTATACAGACCCCCCTCTGGGGATTTTCTAACGTTTGAAGAGGTTATGGAAGAGGCTCTAATAAAATTAGCAAATAGAAGCAAGTACGTGGTAGTATGTGGTGACTTTAATGTCAATATATTGGAAGATTCTTCGAAAAGCATAAGATTACTCTCCTTATTTAAATCTTTCCACCTTGACAACGTATTTGTGGAGCCCACTAGGGTCACTGAATCCTCTTCGACATGTCTAGATAACATATTCTGTAACTGTGACATATCCAGCAAGTTTACCCTAGACTGTCTGGGATCAGATCACTACGGTATAGGAGTGGAAATGCTGGATCAAATTCAAACTATGCCAAGCATAGTTAAAAGCCGACCAGTGTCACAAAATCGACTAAAGCTGTTTTCAGAAAATGTAAATAAAAAAATGGCATCATTGCAGCTAATAACCACCGACCCTAATCATCAATACAAGGCAATGTTTAATGAAATAAATAATGAATTTCAAAACATTTTCAAAATGAAAATGTTTAAGAAAAACCATAAGCTCAAACTCTGTGATTGGGCCACTACGGGCATATATAAAAGCAGACGTAAACTTTACGATTTATACAAAATGAAATCTTATAATACATCTAAAACTTTTGCAAATTATGTTAGAGTATATTCAAAAACATTTAAAAGAGTTTGTTTAAATGCGAAAGTAATTTTTATTAAATCTAAAATTAACCAAGCTAGTAATAAAGTAAAAGCCGTGTGGCAGGTAATAAATACCGAGATAGGCAAGGTCAGTAATCCAGATCGTCATTTTGAACTACGCGTCGATGGCAACATTATCAAAGATGACATAGAAGTAGCAAATTCCTTCAATGACTTTTTTTCCATGATTGCTACAAACACCACAAAAAATCTAAGCTCTTCTGTTGGTTCGGCCAAAAAATTACTTCGAGATCATCTTCCTGCTTGTTTGATTAAATTTAAATTTAGCCATATTAACGAAGTAGATGTATTAAAAGCCTTTAGCGCCCTGAATATGAAGAAAACTGAGGATTTATGGGGTATGTCCGTGTATGTAATAAAATCTATTATAAAAAGCGTAGCACCCCAACTCGCAGCTATTTTCAATAACTGTGTAGATGAAGGGTGTTTTCCTAATCTAATGAAATTAAGCAAAATAGTTCCTCTTTATAAGAGCGGCGAAAGACAGAACCCATCAAACTTTAGACCTATATCAGTATTACCGGTTTTTAGTAAAGTTTTTGAAAAGATAGTCTTGGAACAATTGCTTTCACATTTCACTACACATGGCCTTTTTCACAGCAACCAATTTGGATTCACGAGAGGCAGATCCACAATCGATGCTGGTATCGAGTTAATTAAACATATTTACGATGCTTGGGAAGGATCACAAAATGCTCTTGGTATCTTTTGTGATCTTTCCAAGGCATTTGATTGTGTAGAGCATGGCATACTGTTGAAAAAATTAATGCACTATGGTATAAATGACAATGCGATTTCTCTGCTGAGCTCATACCTACAAGATAGAATACAGAAGGTGAAAGTCAGTGATAGTACCTCACATGGATGTCCTGTTGCTATGGGAGTCCCACAGGGCTCAATTTTGGGTCCCTTTCTGTTTCTCGTGTATATAAATGACTTGCCATCATTTATAAATAAGCAGTGCGAGATAGTATTATTTGCTGATGATACTTCTTTAATATTTAAGATTGACAGAAATAAAAATAATTTTGACGATGTGAATGATACTCTCTCGCAACTGCACAAGTGGTTTGAAATAAATAACTTATTTCTAAACGCAGAAAAAACCAAGTGCATACTTTTTCAGCTGCCTAATGTCAAAGTTGGCAAGATAGATATAACTCTAGACAAAAAGAAACTAGTGCTTTCTGATTCCACAGTCTTTCTGGGAATTACGTTGGATAAAAAGTTGCAGTGGAAAACTCACTTATCTAAATTAAGTAAAAAATTAAGCTCTGCAATATTCGCAATCAAAAAAATTAAGAGCCTTACGAATGTGGAAACAGCGAGAACTGTGTACTTCAGTTATTTTCATAGTATAATGACCTATGGACTAATGTTATATGGTTCTGCAGCTGATATCCAAGACATCTTTATTCTGCAAAAGAGAGCTATTAGGTCAATTTATAGTTTAGGTCCGCGAGTCTCATTAAGAGATATTTTCAAGGAAATAGGTATTCTGACTGTCGCGTCTCAATATATCTACTTTAACCTAATTTACATATACAACAATAAAGAAAAATATTATAGGAATTCAGATAATCACAATTATAACACAAGGCACAAGGACAGGTTGGTGATGGATCGCTATAGATTAAGTAAAGTTAAACGCTCATTTGTGGGACAATGTATAACTTTTTACAATAAGGTACCCGAGGAAATTCAAGGATTGCCTCTCAGGGAATTTAAATCCTGGATTAAGGGTAAATTATTGCAGAAATCATATTATAAGATAAATGATTTCATTGAGGAAAAAAATCCATGGAGTTGAATTTTTTTTTTATCCGACCAATCTTTTATGTTTCCTGCTGCATTTCAGGTCGAGACAGTATTTTTATTGTTAATTTATATATTATAAATTATGTATGTATTATAAAAGTAATTTATAAATTGAATGTAATTGAACATGTGTTACAATAATTTATATTGATTTATTTAACTTGTTTATTTAATGCAATGATTTGGTTGACTTGGGATTGATTATGTTGCAATATTGTAATTTTTCATTTTTTATGATTTGATTAATTCTTTATACTATTGGCTAAGAAATGAATGTAATAATGATTATTATGAATTCATACATTGAAATATTGAATTGACTACTAAGATACCTAAACTAGTGCCTAACCTGTATTATTCGTTTGTTATGTAGGTATTTATTGTCGACGTTCATAAGTGTTTCTTGTAAACCTTAAATTGAATAAATATGTTTGAGTTTGAGTTTGAGTTTGAGTTTGAGTTTGATCCTGAAACTTCTGTAAATGACGTATGCAACTTTTTTGCAAATATTGGTACATCACTTGCATCAAAAATATCACCTGCGGCGCAAGCCTCAAATTCACATAAATTAGTATCTCATGCTGGAGGCCAGCCTATTGATTCCCTAGTTATTCTTCCGACCGATGAAAAAGAAGTGGAACAACAAATAATGTACCTTCGCAGTGACTGTGCAACTGGTTGGGATGGTATATCCTCAAAACTATTAAAGGAATGTCGCAGCACCCTAGTGCCAATAATCTCCAACATAATTAATATCTCCATAGCCTCAGGTGTATTCCCGGATGTCTTTAAGAAAGCAATTATTCATCCGATTTTTAAAGGCGGGGACAGATATCTTGTAAGTAATTATAGGCCCATCTCGGTGCTCACTGCTATATCCAAAGTATTTGAAAGGATATTGAACAACCGTCTGTCTCAATACTTGGATAAATTTAAAATAATAGCCGAGAACCAATACGGTTTTAAAGCAGGAATATCCACTGAAACGGCGGTACTAGAATTGACTGAGCATGTATCAAGAAAACTAGACAGCAAACATAAATGTATTGGAATATTTTTGGACCTAAAAAAAGCTTTTGACACCGTTTTGCTACCCACTCTCCTCAAGAGGCTACACGATGTCGGAGTACGGGGTGTTGCACATAAAATGTTTAGTAGTTACTTAAATAATAGAAAAATAATGACAAAAATTGATACAGTCACAAGTAGGGAAGAGGATATAACTTATGGGGTGCCACAAGGAAGTGTGCTGGGCCCAACACTATTCAAAATCTATATCAATAGTCTTTGTAATCTAAAACTTCCTAACACAAAACTTTTTGTATATGCTGATGACACAGCTATCATCGTGCATGGGGCTAATTGGGCAATGTGAAGAGTAGTGCAGAAAACTCTTTAAAGACGATTATGCAGTGGCTGAATCTTAGCTTACTCACAATCAATCTCGAAAAAACATATTGCATGCCTTTTTACATTCACTCTGCGAACAAACCTCCCGAAATTTTTTGCATAACAGCTCATTCCTGTAATAAGGAACACTCCTCTTGTTTGTGTCTTTCCCTTACCACTGTTATAAATGTCAAATATCTTGGCGTGTTTATTGATGCAAAACTTAACTGGTACACGCATATCGAAACTCTCACATCCAGAATTAGAATACTCATTTACACATTTAAAACTCTGAGAGATAGTGCAGATTAAACTACCCTGAAAATGGTTTACCTCACATTGGGACAGTCTATTATATCGTATTGCATCTTAGCTTGGGGTGGAGCTCAGAGAACAGCTCATTCCTGTAATAAGGAACTCTCCTCTTGTTTGTGTCTTTCCCTTACCACTGTTATAAATGTCAAATATCTTGGCGAATTTATTGATGCAAAACTTAACTGGTACACGCATATCGAAACTCTCACATCCAGAATTAGGAAACTCATTTACACATTTAAAACTCTGAGAGATAGTGCAGATTAAACTACCCTGAAAATGGTTTACCTCACATTGGGACAGTCTATTATATCGTATTGCATCTTAGCTTGGGGTGGAGCGGCCAAGACTAAGTTTTTAAATATTGAGAGGGCTCAAAGAGCTGTCCTAAAGGTTATGGAAAAAAGGCACTTTCGGTACCCAACAGTACAACTTTACTACGATTGCCAAGTCCTTACAGTGAGGCAGCTCTTTGTGCATCGTGCAATTTTGAGTAAACACCCGCAAGTTCCTCCACCTTCAAGTGATCGACGCAGGGTGCGGCCGGCATGTACAGTTGAGATGCATTATACAACCATCGCGGGGCGTCAATTTTACATACTTGGTTCAATACTTTATAACAAAGCCCACAAACTATTAGGTATTACAGAACTAAGCACACATGAGGTTAAGATCAGAGTTCGTGGTTGGTTACTTAACTTAAACTATTCAGATACTGAGGCTCTACTATGCATATCCCAATAACGCGACGCTTAAAACATGCACATTTTTATAAAGCATTCAAACACCTGCACTAAACATACATATCACGCACACACACCGACACACACTCTCACACAAACACACACACACACACACACACACACACACACACACACACACACACACACACACACACACACGTACACATACAAACATTCAGTAAAATTTTGTTGATTTTCGTATATAAATATATATATATTTTTTTTGTTCTTTTTGTTTTTTTAACCTAGAATACACCAAGATTACTCGACCACTGTTCGCGTTGGGACACTAGCCCTTAAGTCACAAGTGTTTTGCTTAGTTTAAGGGTTAGGGCCACATTGTATAGAGCAAACTTTATTGAATAAAGAACATTTATTATTTATTATTATTAGGTGCACAGATAACTATGACCTGGGACTTGCTTGGATTCACAGTAAGACCATGCTTACGACTCCATTCAAGCACAGTCGTCAAATCACAGTTCATCCTGTCGATGCCTGCCGCAATGTCGTCAAAAGCAGTCTGTGTATAAACTTGGAGATCGTCTGCGGGCAAGACAGTTAATGAAGATGGAAAACAGGAGAGGTGCCCTGGGGCACACCAGCAGTAACATCACAAAACGATGACGTTTTGCCATCGATGCGGATACACTGTTTTCGTCCATAGAGGTAGCTGCGAAACCACTCCACCGCAATCGACGACAACCCAATTGACTCCAGCATCGCGAGAAGAACGTCAAAATCAACCGTATTAAACGCGTTACTAAATACTCTCTAGATGCAGATTTCTAAAAATTCGGTTATTTTTACATGTATAGATTATTCATCGCAAGGTGTTTCCTGCCAAGGATCAATAAGTATGAATGATCTGAATGTAGAAATTGTCTGATAGCGTTCTGGTGCCTCACGTCACAACACGCCGGTCCAGGTTTAGTCTGAATCCACCTTCCAATATCCAAACAACCATTTTTTTTTCAAAATGTTTTGAATCCTTTATTACAAGGACAGAAGTGCCTCCACCTGCCAGCCAAAACGATTGTATTATTTACATATTTTATTAATGGGCGGTGTATCTTTTGTAAGGCTCTGAGATGCGAAGCGACGCAACGATGCTTGAAGAGGGCAATGGTTATGCCTCTAGGCTACGCTTAGTGATAACCAGCTACAGTTAACCACTGAAAGAAAACTACTCATGTGACACTGGAAGAAAACCATTCAGGTTTTACTTGTGAGGTAAGTACCGTGTGTTTCTGGGCTGATAAATTGATCATAATATTATTTCTTCGTTTCATTTTTAGTGAAGGTCGTTTTCTCCATATTTTAGGGACAAAGATTTTGGCATAGTTATACTTTAGTTAAGTCATGGCAGGCTGTCGAAGGCGGAAGGCAGAGAATACTCATGTGTACCAGCGCAAGTGGCCGGCTGGCTATGCTGGACTCGCAAGAGACCTAAGGCGTCTACCAGCTAAACTCTGCCTTGAGAGGATCCTATAGCCAAATAGACATTTCAGGTAATTAATCTCCTTGTTTAGGCATAAAAAAATTGCAAAACTCGCCCTCGCGTTCTAACCACAGACATAAAATTTTAAATTTTTTTTTTTTCTCTATGGTTCTAACCAGGAGAGGAGATAAAAACTACGTGGTTCTAACCACACGGCAGCGCCATCTGTCGTCTTCGTTACGAACTTTCATACCTTCAACAAAAGCTACTCATCATCTATCTGTCCTCATCCCACAAGGTGGAGTCGGCACCATATTATGTTACTTTATTCCATTCAGACCTATCACTCATTATTTCGATAATTACTCCTTTCGACCGCATATTATATCGTCATTCTCACAGTCTATTCACATTTTCTTGGGTCATACTAAACAAAAATATTCATTTTGACGTTAATGTCCCGCTTATGCTCTTGCGCGCGACGGGCGGGGGTCCGCCTTGACCATGATCCAAGATTTAGCAGATCAGGTAATTACATGGTTACGCGTTCAGTCACCTGAATGTGCAGGTTTCATCACGATATTTTCCCTCACCGTAAGAGCGTCAGTTAGTATTCAACTAATGTACGTATCTCAGAGTCATTGGTACATGGCCGTAGTGGGATTCGCACCAGGTACCTCGAGCTTACGAATCGGATACCGTAACCACTCTGCCATCGACGATCCTATTTTCTATGATCGTACTGTGATTTTCAAGAAAGATTTGTAAGAAAGAGGATGAGGTTCACCTCATTAGGCATTGAGGCGATAAGAAATGGTTTTCATCTGCTGCAAAAATTGCTTCTCTTCTCATCTTCAAAAGCCTATTTCAGTCAGGCTTCAACGCTTTTAGCTCGTAGCTCGATGAGTCCAAAAGAGTCGCTGACAAAAACAAATGGTTTAGTCAACCAGTACTAGCAGTAGTACCACGGGTAAGCACGGAACGAAGATATCGTGACCATCTGGTTTAATTACTAAGTTGCTAGGCAATTTAGCGCACATTGCTATGAAGACACACACTTATTATTTGAGTATTAAATAAATAATAATATGGAAGATAACGCTACTGATGAGACCGAGTATGTAAATACTAATCACATATTGAAATATAGAATGTAATATTTATACTAGCTTTTGGGTGTCGATTTCGCAGAACTAAATTCTTAGAGACATTGCTTTCATGAGGTTAATCGTTGCTTCATCATCAAAATTTGGCAACATTTGTTAAGGAAATTGTTTGGGTTGCTTCTTCTGCCACATCCAATACTCTTTTCGATTCAGTTTCATTTTAATTGGCTTAATTTCAGAAAACTAAAGGAGCCACCGACTCCAGAAGATCGCAAATCGTTGACTGTGAAGCAAGGAATTTTAATGTACTTCTCCTGCCATTGGAAAGGAATGGTTTTGATAATAACCCCTTTATTGGCGATATTGGTCCTTATTCCGTTTCCACCTGAAGTAAGCACTTACTTTTCTTCGTTATTTTTATTTTATTTCGATACGTTTTTGACATTATTTTTCTCTTAAACCGCTTAACCTCGTAGGTGGGTGAAATGAAATATTTGTCTACTTTTGTTAAGTTATTGAAAATGTGTTCTTCTTCTCACTTACTTTACTTATCTCATTGTGCTTGATAGAAGGTACTCTATTGGTCATCATCGGGGCAAAATTTCCGATTTGCACAGCACAGGCGTTCTGCACCCTTTATACAGCCTGATCCGTCTGCGATAACAGCCAAGACCCAAATACAATGGCCCCTATAATCCAATCTGGACAATACTAGAGAAATTACAATACAAAATATAATTTTAGAAATACCAGTGGTGCGCATATTGTTTAATTTTGATGGCTGTCTTCTGGGTAACTGAGTGTATACCTCTACCAGTGACCTCATTCTTGCCGGTTTTCATATTTCCCGTGGTGGATATCATGCACACGCACGAAGTATGCAGGGCCTACTGCAATGTAAGTCCTTTGTTAATTAACATTATTTATTTATTCGTATGGCATTAATAGCCGAGTTGCAAATTATAATGTAGGTAATTAAGCATAAAATATTATTAAACTGTTTGTTGAATAATCAATTGCATTATATAATATAACCGACAGAAAATAAACCCACGTCGAACAACACACGACCATGTATACCTATACTCAAATATCTTGTAAACTCTGTAGTTCAGTGCCATGCAGTGGTCCCGGTATCGATTCCCGGCCGAGCAGAAATTGAAATGATTAATTTTAATTTCTGTTACTGGTCTGGGTGTAGTATGTTTAATATTATAAGTATGTATTTAAAAAAGGTAATTAATAGTTTATCAGTTATCTAATCTCGAATAACCAATTTTTTGTGGGGGGTTCAAAAACTCTCGCGTCGCTGCTGCAGCGCCTGAGGAGTAGTCGCAACAGCGTCCTGAAGACCATTGCGGAGAGATTGGACTGTCCGATACAAAACCATTGGAATTAAAAAATAAGCTAAATTAAATTTAAGCTAATAGTACTAACATAAAAAAATTAAATAGTCAACTAACACACATTTACTAAAACTCTATGGATTTTTAAGTCTGAAATGAAGATATTATCATTATTATAAAAACTAGTCAAAAAATATATTTATTTATTTAATTTTCGAACAGGACACCATCATCATGTTCCTCGGAAGTCTGTTTTTAGCTGCTGCAGTAGAGCAGTCTGGTCTCCATTTGCGAGTGGCACTTTGCACCATACGACTAATCGGGTACTCACATTACAGGTATGATGATGATGGTGAAGTTTTTGTATATGATGAACATGTTAACCATAGCACTACCAGTATTTCATAGTTGTGCTAACGGATGTAGCTATCGCCCGGCTAATAAAATAAATAACAACCTTGGCGTTAAAGTCCCGATTGTTTTCTCGCGCACGAGTGCCCGGGTCCACCTTGACCATGAGGATTTGGCAGATCAGGTAATCACAGTGGAGTGACTGCCATCTGACCTCCGTGACCCTGCCACCAGGGGAACCAGGCCAGATTGGATCATAGTTACACATCCAGTCACCTGAATGTGCAGGTTTCATCACGATGTTTTCCCTCACCGTAAGAGCATAGGTTAGTGTTCAACTAATGTACATAATCCAAAAATGTGTCAATGGTACATAATCGCAGTGACATTCGGGCTCGGTACCTTTCGCTTATGAGTAGGATTCTATACCACTCGGTCACTGACGCCCCTTGATTCCAAGACGATGACGATGATGATGATGATTTCCTTAATTTTCTAGATTACTTTTTGCCGTGAGCGCAGTTACCATGTTCATATCGATGTGGATTACGAACACAGCAGCGACTACTATGATGGTTCCAATAGTCTTTGCTCTACTTGAAGTATTTGAACAAGTAAGTCTTTGTATCGAGGTCAATCAAGGTCTTCCGCTGGGGACCCTGGGTCTGGTTGAGTAGTCTCCAGGCCGATTGGCACCCCGTAACGGTGAATTTAGTACATGTGAGTTTGTTTAGTTTTTGCCCGCGAATCCGTTGCTATAAAATGTAGATATGCCGTGTTCCACATTTATTTCGTTCTGTTTTATTAACCAAATTCAAATAACAAAAGAAGGAGGATATCCTATGTTCGACTGCATGGTGGTCCATTTTTTATGTATGTTGACCGATTTTTCTATCAATTTTGGGCCGATTTTTCATTTCTTGTTTTGTTAGAAAGGTAAACTCCTACTCTTAAGGGTTTACTCTTACTTTCCCACATCAACCCTCCGAGGAGAGCCTCTTCGCTGACGAACACTACTATGCTGGCACCAAATCCAGAAATAAATTATACCTAGAGTCGTATTGTATAAAAACTTATTTTAAACTTTATTTGACTGGAAGGCGGCTTTATTAAAAAAACATTTTGTTTAGCTTGTGTCTTGTTCTGGTATAAAAGCTTTATCTTTTCTTACATTGTATGAAATAAAGTCGTTTTTCTCGTCTGTCTATCCATATGCCTGCTTCCAAATCCGATAACTACTCACCCACTGAACGGATTTTGATGCGGTTATCACTATCTTTATTATATTATAATAGAGAACCCGAGAATAATCTCGCGAAGCCGCGGTCCCTAGACTATATCTGTAAATAGAATAAAACAAATTTGCTTCCCGTCGTTTGCCCTTTTGTATTTATGAAGAATGATTAGCGTTTTCGAACGACTGTTTTAGTATGTACTTTCAACGATACATGTGTTTTACAGAACAACATACTAAAAATCTATAGAACAGGTGCTGACTCTGAACAAATAGCTGAGCCACTGACCGTGTGCTACTTCTGTGCGACGACGTACTCTGCCACGATTGGTAAGATGCTCAAATATTTATTCTTTAGTAGTCTCAGCGGTAGTGTCATGGCAGTATCATGATAGCGCCGTTCAAGTTTTCATATAACATAGGAACCTAAAGCAAATGCAATAGTGAAGTCCTTTTTACGATAGATCGGAAAGGTAGATACTCCAAGCACGGCGGCTTATTTATGTGGTGATACTAACTAATTCTTTAATACTATTAAACTAATCTTGACGTTAATATCACAGTTGTGTTGCCCGGAGTCGGCCTTGACCATGATCTAGGTTTTAGGCAGATCTGATAATTACAGTAGAGCGACTGCCATCTGACCTACATCACACTGCTACCAGGGGAACCTGACCAGATCGGATCATGGTTACACATTCAGTCGCCTGAAGTGCAGGTTTCATCACGATGTTCTCCGTCGCCGTAGGAGCATCGGTCAGTATTCCATTGATGTACATAACTCAGAAAAGAGACATTGGTACATGGCCGCAGTGGGATTTGAAGCAGGCACCTCTCGCTTACGAGTCGGATACCATAAAAATTCTTTAATACGACAAAATAATCATAATAAAATCACTATTAGTACCTAGTCCGCCACCATACCTCATCACCTTTATAACGGTAGCCGCTGAACCGGGATATCCCGCTAGGACGAGGAGGACGGATGTTGCTGGGTACCACGGTTACGAAAAACTTTATTTTTCAGGCGGCTGTGGAACTCTTGTAGGTACAGCCACAAACCTAGTCTTCAAAGGATTGTATGAGGAGTAAGTTAATTTATTATCATGTTTACTAACTTGCAAACATCTGCGCTTATTAGCAGTCTGTAGGTCGCGTTCTGCCGACTTTGTAATATTTGTGTTTTTCTGAGGCGACGGTGCAAACCGTCGCTCGTGCGTCACTGCGATGGCTACAAACATCATTGTGAACGAGCTCCTCGCATTCTTACAGCAGAAATTAGACGTGATGGACGAGGTTAGTGCCGTTCAGATATGTAAAACCAACTTCTCGGAGACGGACATATCTGAAGCCAAGGTGTTACTGTACTCTTCACTCAACGTTATGGAGAAGATGGTGTCGCGACGGCGTGACGAGAAACCGAGAAGCATACAGGACATTATTACGCTGCTGAAAGAGACAGATCCTGACGACGTGCCAACGTTTGTGACGAGGGACCTAAATAAGCTCCCGCCCGTCACCTTCGACCACGTCGACGTCACCCGGTTGCTGAAGGACATCGTGCTCCTGAAGGCCAATCTGGCTGAAATGGAAGCAAAATTTGAAGCATCCTTAAAATCTGTAGTTGAATTGTGCGAGGAGTCAACGCTTTGCGCAACTCTATTACAGTCATCGGGTCGCCTGCTGACTCTGCTAATATTCGACGCGGCTGTGCGAGTGTCGACCTCGCGGGCTCGAGTTTCGAGTCAGCAGTTTTGTCGCCGCCGCCTGTCGCACGGACACCCGACACGTACGTAGCCTGCATCGGCGCGCGCGCTTCGGCCGGGGCGCCGCGTGACTCGCAACCCGCGTCCCGCCCGCCTGTGCCCGTCGCTTGCTCGCTTGCGCTCACTGCTCGAACGCCGGCGCCCACCACGCCCGCGGCTCCCGTCACGCTCTTGCAGTCACGCCATGAACGCACATTCAACTCGTTCGTGGCGTTGATTCCCACTGCAGATCTGGAGTTCTTCATGAGGGAAGACTGTTGGCCGAAGGGTGTGGTGTTCCGGCGATTCCGTGGGCGACCTAGGATTTCCGGTGCCGCCGAAACGACTTTTAAAGAAGTAGAAAGAAACTGAAGTGTAGATATTAAGTTTAAAGATTTATTGTATGTATTAGTTTTTAATCTATAATAATTTGTATCTGTGTATTTATAGTTATATTTCATCGCTTCATTCTTCAGATATAATACAGACATGTAGTACTTTTATTCTACAGGCAACATCGCTCATGTTAAAAGAAAGGGTACTCTGATTTTATTAAGCTATTGCATAACTTTTATCGCGGGCTTTGAGCGCGGCGACCGAATCAAGAAATTCCGTAACGAAAAAAACTTAACACCCCCCACTCCGACCGGCACAGCCGTGCGGCGTTGAAAGTCGTGCATCGTAAACGTCGTTTCAGTTCGGCAGACTTCGGTACGGTGTTTGTGTGCGTGCGCCTAGACGTATGCGTGTAGACTAGCTGCTAACTGCTCATAACTGATTCTATCTCTTTTAAACACAGATGAGATGTCTAGATGAGACAGCGTGCTTTTTGGCCGCGTCCACGAGTGAGTTCGAGCCCGCGACTAGTTGAACCTTAACGTGTATGTATATGGTTAATATCAAAGAAAAAACCTGAATTAATGTTAAAGAAAAAAAAAACTACTGCATAAATAAAATAAATAAATAATTATAATTGCATAAATAAATAATAAAAAATGCTATACAATAGCTTTGCCACGGCAGTCCCCGAGTGCCACACGTATTTATTTTTAACTCAGAATACCCTCATTTCACAAGCCCTCTTCTCCCATTGGTCGGTAATATATTTCATTATTTTATTGTGTGTGGCAACAAGCACATGCTTTTTACCTTACTATATTTATCTAGTGTAGTGAATAAACTGTAACTTTCATACATTATGCCTAAACGAAGTGTTGAAAGTAAAACAGATTATTATACGAAAAAACTTTAGTTTTTAAATAGACAAGAACAGGAAAAGCTAGGAAAAGACGCCGAATAATTATTTATTCGTCCAGTTAATCCTCGACCGATTCTGAAGAAAATGAAGGTATGTAATATTTTTTGCTTCTAGGTGCCTCGATTCCGTTTTTTCTACACACGATGCATCTCAAGCTATTCAATAAGAATTAGAATGATGCGTGATATAAATCTTTAATATTTATATCACGCATATAAATAAATTTCAAGCCACTATAAAAAATAAATTATGTCAAAAAAGTTATTATAGTATACCTGAATATGTGAATGACAAAAGTCCATGGAACTGAACTGCAGTTTTAAACAGGTATTATTTTAGTTAAAATTAGTATGTAAATATAATGTATTAGTATATAAGACATTAAAAAAAAAAAAATGAATTAACTTAGGCTCTGTGGGTTTGTTGCCGTTTCTTTACCACGGAGGACCACCTAGGAAGCGGCGTTAACATTCCTTCCCTTCCCACACACTGTGACTTTTGGTCGTAGCGGGGCTGGGGGGCGTCTGCTCTGCGCGGACTGCGGTAGGGATGGCGTAGGATAAGATAGGGGAAAAGTAGGGGTAGGGTTAGGTTAGGTTAAGGGGTAGGCCGGGGTAGGGGTGGGTAGGGTAGGATAGGGGTAGGCTACGGGCAGGGTAAGGGTAGGGTGGGAGCAGCTACCTATCACTGGTATTGTCGGACATGGTCCGGTCGTTGTCGGCGGGGGGTGGGTGTGCTGCGGCCATGGGGCGGCCAACATGTCACTGTGTGTTTCCTTCCTAATTTCCTACCCCCTCCTCTTTGACGATTGAAAGAGATATGTAATATCCTACTCAATAAAGTAATTTTGAATTTTGAATTTTGAATATTGAATACATTGCATCTCTAAGCTAGTCAAGACGATTTACCATGATGTGATGATGATGCTCTAATATATTAAGACTACCTACTTAATCGAATACAATTTACATATCGTGTTACGAAAATATTTTAATTGAAAAATCCAATAAGTAATTTCCTTTTTCGTTGTTTTCAAAAACGGAACGCCTACGGGTGAATTATCGAGTAAAGATATTGTATCTTTACCGGAGCCTAAAGAAGATACTACTGTGTCTAATGAACAGCAGGAGTCCGGTATAATGGATTCTGCTTCTCAAGATCGGCCTGAATTAGACCCAGACCTTTTGGTGGCGTTAGGCGATAGTACCGCCGAAGCTTCAATTTATGGTGAAAATATACACCACAGCCTAGTCGAGCGATGGCTCCCAATTCTAAAGAAGGGATTGCCCAAAGATACGAAATAGAATATTTTAAAAGAATATATAATTCCCGATAAATGTAAATTATTAAAGGCTCCTCCCTCAACCCGGAAATTTTGGCCGCGGTATTGGACGTTGTACGTTATTGAGATAAAAATATTCTTGATCAACAAAATCAGCTAGGTTTGGGTCTGGCCGCTATTAATAAGGTTATAACTGTACTTCTCTCAGGGGACGATAAGATACAGTCAATTTAAATTCTGTCGGATGGTTGCCGAATCCTGACGGATTTACATTTTGTCGAGAGTCTCACAATGTCTTGATAAATCGTTCTTACCTATAGTTAAGGATTTAGACAGAGATGAATCACTCTTTGGCGCTAAACTTTCAGAAAATATTAAGGCGTCTAAAGTCATACAAAGACAAGGTCTGCAGATACAAAAGCCTGCAACTACTTTGGGGTCTACTAGTTCGTCCTCAACCCCAATTGGATCGAGCTCGACATCAAGACCTCGACAACAGGGAAACTGGATGGGCCCTCCTCGTTACACTGCGTCGAACAGGGGGGGCGAGGAGGTCTGAGCCGGCCAGCGGCTTCGTATCGCAGAGCGTCAGCCCCGGCCCAGCAGACGTCGCAACCGCGAGCTCCACCGAACCAGAAAAAGCCGCGTGCGCCGGCACTACAGTGGCTCAGGTACATGCTGGTAGACTCCAACATTAATATAATTGTTGGCATCAAATAACTAATAACCGTGTTTATTTTGGACTGGATTTGTAACGGATATAGTATACCGTTTTTAAAGCTTGTCGCTCAATCTGTTATTCCCATTACTAAATGTTCAGCTGCTGATAAGCAATATATGAACATTGCCGTACAGAATCTGTTAGATTTAGGAGCAATCTCTTTATGTGAATCACAAAGAGATCAATTTATATCGAAAGTATTCTTAGTTCCTAAATCAATCGGTGGGAAACGGTTTATTTAAAATTACTAAATAAATTCCTTACATACACACATTTCAAAATGGAAGATTACAGGACTGTCTCCAAGATGATTCTAGAACATGGGTTTTAGCGACAATTGATCTTAAAGAGGCTTATTTACTTATGCCTATGTCGCATCACCAGAGGAAGTATTTACGTTTCCAAATAGAAAACGATAATTTAGAGACGGTTCTGTATGAGTTTAATGCTATACCTTACGGCCTTACAACTGCACCCAGAACCTTTACAAAGATTGTAAAAAAAGTTATGACACATCTCAGAAACCGTGGTTTTGCGTCAGTAGTATACCTTGACGATATATTGTGTTTGGGTCGATCTCATGAAGATTGCTTGAATAATGTCAACGAGACAATTAAATTACTGAATTGTTTAGGTTTCGTAATAAATTTACAAAAAAGTCCTTTGGAACCAGTCCAAATATGCAAGTTTCTAGGATTTGTTTATAACACAGTCGATATGACAATGAGTTTACCTATCGACAAGCGGGACTACATAGTAGCTCTCATAAACAAATTTGAACCTTTACCACGCTGTACAATAAGAGATTTTGCACATCTGATCGGCGTGTTGATAGCTGCATGTCCAGCTATACGCTATAGTTATACACAAAAGTACTTGAAAGGGTACACAAAAATACTTGTACAAAACTTCCTCGCCCTTCAAAGGTACTTCACATATGACGCTAAGTTTAGACCGTCGACATCAATCTTACCAGACTTAAAGTGGTGGAAGGAAAACATACATTTATCTGCTACTGCTCTTAGGCCTACCATATTTGACATGGAAATACTAACAGATGCCTCCAAATCTGGCTAGGGAGCTTTTAGCGCGGGTAGACGTGTAAATGGTCACTGGAAGGAACATGAGAAAATTTACCACATCAACTATTTCGAGTTACTCGCAGTATTTTTTGGGCTGAAATGCTTCGTGAAAGAGATAAATAATGCTACAATATTGCTTCGAATTGACAATACAACTGCATTCAATTATATAAACAAAATGGGTAGTATACAGTTTCCATTCTTAAATGACACGAAGAATTTGGCAATGGTGCGAGGAGCGAAAGATAAGGTTCGTCCTATATCAATACAAAAGATAATAAAGAAGCTGATGAAGAATCCCGTAAGTCAATTATGACATTGAATGGACTTTAAATGATAGCGCCTTTACTAAGATATGCACTAAACATGGTGAACCGGAGATCTTTTCGCTTCTCGCATCAATGCCAAATGTGAAAAATATGTCTCTTGGAAACAAGACCCAGATGCTGTGGCTGTAGATGCTTTCACCGTTAACTGAAATTCTGCATTCTTTTACGCGTTCCCACCATTCACATTGATTTTGAAGTGCCTACATAAAATCATAGGAGATAGGGCTGAAAGGATTATTGTGTTTCCCTATTGGCCTTCCCAGCCTTGGTTTCCATTGCTAAAATTATTAGTTATATCAGATATTGTATTTTATAATTCAAATAAAAATCTAGAGAGGCCTCCTTCCAGACGACATCACTTCAATCAGTTTACCCTGGCAGCAACGAGGCTCTCCGGATCTCGTAGGCTCGTCAAGGCATATCAGACATTTCCTTAAAGCGCATGACAGCTTCGTTGTCAAGAAATACACTTTCCCAATACGGGGTATGTTTTAAGATATGGTGGCAATATTGTAATGCTAATAACATTGATTCATATATAGGTTCCTTGGCTTGAATACTATATTTTTTTAACAATTCAATAAAGAGGCGGCGAATGGCTCTTTAAATAACCATCATTCTGCATTATCCTCTCTACTGGATAAGGAATTAATGTCCGGTGAGTCTATAAAAAGATTATTAAAGGGCGCTTATGAATTGAGACCAACATGCCCCAGGTATTCATCTACTTGGGACCCACAAGTCGTTCTTAATCATATTTCTAAGTGGGTACCCAACAGTAATTTGTCATTAGAGAAAATGATAAAGAAACTGACAATGTTATTAGCGTTATGCACGGCACGCCGTGTACAGACATTAGCATCAATTAAATTAAAAAAATTTCATGTTGCTCAAACTGGAGGTAATATTTTGATTACAGATATTATTAAAATATCTGCTGCTGGGCGCGACCAATCAACACTTTTCTTGCCTTATTTTCAAGAAAACCAAGGTATTTGTCCAGCTACCACATTGATCAGTTTCATGGGACACGCAGAACCTGCTATTAACACATCTTGCACCACATCGCGCGGCGAACTCAAAGACTCTCAGTCGGTGGGTGAAGCAGGTGCTCGCGGAGAGCGGCGTGGACGTGGCGAGGTTCCAAGCGCACAGTGCGCGGCACGCCGCTACGTCCAGGGCAAGCTATGCCGGTGTATCCCTCGACATTATTAGAAAAACTGCTGGTTGGTCGCGAACATCCGAGACATTTGCCGATTTCTACAATCGACCTGTCGTTGATCAAGGTGTTTTTGCAAGATGAGTTCGCAATAATGTATCTGAATGATAATAAGACTTGTTTTAGTTCCTTAAAGTACACTCTTAATTATGTTCAATTCATTATTAGCTTATAATTATCACCTAAAAATTAAGCATAAAATGTATGAGATGTAAATGAATAAATACTTAAACAAAATTTTTACTCTTAACATCTACATGTCTGTTATATATCTGAAGAATGAAGCGATGAAATATAATAGATGATCAAACAAACTTCTCAAGTGAAGTTCGATCACTATTATGTGAATCGCTTCATTCGAAGATATAATCACCCACCCTCCCATACCCCAATAGGAGAAAAATTTGTTTACGGACTCTAAAAAATGAAATATATTACCGACCGATGGGAGAAGAGGGCTTGTGAAATGAGGGTATTTTGAGTGAAAATAAAATCAGAGTACCCTTTCTTTTAACGTGTGCGATGTTGCCTGTAGAATAAAAGTACTACATGTCTGTATTATACCTGAAGAATGAAGCGATTCACATAATAGTGATCGAACTTCACTTGAGAAGTTCGTTTGATCATCTAATATGGGCCTCAGCTGCCTGAAATAAATGAATAAATAAAAATTATTACATTTTGCTAAATTCAGTCGTCTAAATTCAGAAGTATAAACCGGGAAAACAAATCAATGTGGAATGTATTGCTCACATATAAGGTCAATCTATTGATCACATATTATATTATGCGTCGCTTAGCTTTTCAAAAGGCATGATACATAAATGGGCCTTATTCTATGAGCAATACATTCCACTTTGATTTTCTTCCACGCTTTTTGCTTCCGAATTTAGCCAAAGGAAAGGAAGCATTTTATTACATTGCTCCAGAGTGCCATTATGGCAGTTCTGGTCTCGGAAATATAGTAGGGTAGTACAGCGTTATAATCGCACGAGAGAGTCAGATAGTTTCTAACTGTATATGGGTGAAAACCACGAAGGTCTACTCAAGTTATTCGAAATGCAATATAGCTTATTATAGTTACTTTGTACAAAAGACAGCACCTAAACATACCTTGTAAAGACTTTGGATCATCTCCGGTATGTACGCATATCCATAGATGACAGCAACATTTTTTCCTATTTTTTATTTAATTATTCATTTATTTCAAGCAACTGAGGCTCATATTTATAAATACACACATACAAATTATTATAAACTAAAATATAAAAATAAAAATGTTTATCCTGGCAGTGGCTAGGTTGATGTCTTGCCGAAAGACATCTAAAGATAGCTAAAGGCAAGACGAAGGCCGATGTCGAAAGGGTCGAATACCGCCACAATTCTATTATTGATACTTAAACATTTGAAATTTCAGAGCTTATCATGCGGAGAAAGAACATTTATCATTTCCCAAGTTCTCAGCTTTCGCTATACCGTACATGCTCCTGATGGAGGCTGGCATGTACTTCTGTCTGAGTGTGCAGTACCTAGGATTTTTAAGGTTAGGTTTGTTCTTTACTGAAATTTGTAGTGCCTTGAGAAGGTGTCTGATAAGCCACCCATTGTACATGCTACCACCTATGACGACCTGAGTGGTTCAGTGGTTAATATGCCCGTCTGCCACGCAAGAGGTCCCGGGTTCGATTCCCGGCCGGGCAGAAATTGAAATGATGAATTTTAATTTCTGTTACGGGTCTGGGTGTTCTATGTATAATAAGTATGTATTTAAAAAATCATTTAAGTAGTTTATCAGTTATCTAGCACCCATCGCACAAGCTTTGCTTAGTTTGGGGCTAGGTGGCGCTGTGTGAATTTGTCCACGAATATTTATTTTTTTATTTTATTTATTTTATGTATGTATATACCGGACTGCAAATAAATTAAAACTAATACTAGGTGGACAAGTCTCATGTGAGGAATTCATTCTTGAGTTTCATGCCTGAGGCATGCGATGTTAGCTTGGTCCATGAGCATACCTATTATGTAAAAGTATCATTATTATGATATGAAATGAATTTTATTTTCATTACAAGCTTTTATACGAGATCTATTTTAACTGCAGATCATCTACGATCAGTCAGAGTACTTATCAAGACAAATCAAACGAGTCACTCGATGGGTTTATCTTGCGTAGTTTAGGAGTGCCTATGATCACCTTCCGTTACGTCATCACACCTTGAATATCATCTATGGATGTAGTACTCATCTAGACCATTCCAAAGAGCCCAAACACAATGGGGTTAGCTTGTTGCATTCACCTATTTGCTATGACTGCTGAGACCAGCTCCATGGTACCACATTCATCTAAGTCACATAGGTTTACAAAATTTCAATTTGGTTTGTAAGATTTGCCCCAGTAAATTAAAAGATAATACATAACGATGATAATGACGGTGACGATGATGGTGTCAGTTGTCTTTTCTTTAGTATAGTTTACTATTGCATTATGTTAGTCCATTTTTGCGCCACATTCAGTATTATCGTTGTGTACGGATCAAGTCCGTATTTGGTCACAAATATTAGGGGTCCTATTTTTGTAAAACTCGCCTCGATTCAAGTGGCATTCAATTTTAATTTTCGGCATGAAAATTTTAATATTTTCTCTATTATTGAACCGTTCACATGTTGCCAATGTCATTGAAAAAATATTGAATTTTATAATTATTCATTTATTTAAAGCAACTGAGGCCCATATTTATAAATACACATATACAAATTATTATAAACTAAAATATACAAATAAAAATGTTTATCCTGGCAGTGGCTAGGTTGATGTCTTGCCGAAAGACATCTAAAGATAGCTAAAACAAGACGAAGGCCGATGTCGAAAGTCTAATCTATTATTAATACTTAAACATTTGAAATTTCAGAGCTTATCATGCGGAGAAAGAACAATTATCATTTCCTAAGTTCTCTATTGTTGAACAGTTTACTTGTTGCCAATGTAATTGAAAAAATATTGAATTTTTCATGCCGAAGGTCAAAATTTAAATCTGTTCGGCTCAAAGCGAGCGGTTCAAGAATAGAACCTCAATTTTGTATTGTATTTTTAACACAATAGTGAAAAGATCATTTCCGTAAAACTGTAACACTGCAAACATTGTAGCTTGGCGTAGCATGGAAGTAATATGAAATAATAGACGATTATCAGGTATGAGAGAGGCCCCAGTGCCAATATTGTTTGAACACTAATTGATGCTCTTACAGTAAGGCCAAACATCGTGATCAAATCGACACATGATTGTGTAAGCGTGATCTAATCTGGACATCTGGATAGAATCTGGTTCCCCTGTTAACAGGGTCACAGAGGTCAGATGGCAGTCGCTATACTATAATTATCTGATCTGATCTGAATTATGGTCAAGGAGGACCACTGGCCCTCGCGTGCGGGAGCACAATCTGGATATTGACGCCAAGATGGTCGCTCAACTGGTGTACCTAACGCATCTGTGGGCTGAGGCTGTCAAGAGCAAGAGGGAGGCTCTGGCTGTCAGTCTCGACATATCCAAGGCATTTGATCGGGTCTGGCACAGGGCACTATTATCAAAACTCCTGAAGTACGGTATCCCTGAGGGGCTCTGCAATTTGTTATCCAGCTTTCTGTCTGGACGGAGCATCAAAGTCGTTGTCGATGGATGCTGCTCCGATACCAAGACTATAAATGCTGGAGTACCCCAAGGTTCAGTGCTATCTCCTACGCTGTTTCTTCTGCATATCAATCATTTAATCATTTGTGGTACACAGGTTATACAGTTGTTAGGTACAGTTTAAGTAGAATGGAGCCTCTGCGACCTGCCATCGGCATACAAATTTTAGAAATATAAACAAATTTACGAACTTAAATAATGTCATTAATCAAAATAGATACTCATTTACAAATATTTTAAATTATTCATTTTAAGCATTATAAAAACATCACTATAAAATTTGACTTTCACCTATTCAATGTTATTAATAATTCAAAATGTCAACAGTAGATAATAATAATATCATAGTGTCAATAATAATATAAATGTCAATAAAAATATAATGTCAATTAATATTAAAAAATCTATTAAAAGTCATACTAAAATAAATATTTAAATTTAACCATAAATTATTAACAATATCCACAATTAATCAACAAGTCAAAATAATGAAAATCCAATTACAAAATATGTCAAAATAAATTCAATAGCATTACAAATTGTCATTTAATCAGGAAAATTTACTGAAAGAAAAAAATATTTAAGTTCCTTACACGCCAAAAATAACTCTTCAACCGTATATAACGCTCTTTCGACAGGAAAACTATAGCTGTCTCTTAAAACTACCTGGTCTAAACTAAACCTGGTCCAATTCAACCCCTCGAAGACATAGGTCTGCGCATTTTCCGCCAAAACAGATCCTTTTAACATAGTGCCGCAGTTCCAAGGAACAACCCTTTCCATCTCAAAAAGTATCGGGATCCTTGGTGTCGACATATCGGATAGCGTGCGATTTTGGATCCACTTGGAAGGTAAGGTCAAACTAGCCACGAAAAAGCTTGGAGTGCTTAACCGGACCAAGCGATACTTCACACCAGGGCAGTGCCTGCTGCTGTACAAAGCAAAAATGTGGCCTCATATGCAGTATTGTTCCCATCTTTGGGCCGGCCAAACTGCCGACCTGCTTAATCCTCTGGACTTCGTACAGAGACGCGCCGTTCGAATTGGCGATGATCCCATATAAACAAGCAAGTTAGAACCACTAGCTAACCGAAGGGACTTTGGCTTCCTGTGTGTGTTCTATCGGCTGTACAATTGGAAGTGTTCCGAGGAACTTTTCGAAGACCCTCTGTTGGTCACCACGCGAAGTTTGAAAGAACGTTTCTCGCTCGTACGATTCGGATGTAGAATGAGCTCCACAGTGTTTCCTTTGGGCTATGACATGGGATCGTTCAAAAAGTATATTACAGGTCTCTTT
Source organism: Blastobasis adustella (assembly GCA_907269095.1). Taxonomy (NCBI): domain Eukaryota; kingdom Metazoa; phylum Arthropoda; class Insecta; order Lepidoptera; family Blastobasidae; genus Blastobasis; species Blastobasis adustella. The sequence continues at coordinate 2,252,107 of OU026120.1, forward strand.
AGAGGTGGACAACACATTGGTGAAAGTGGTGACCACTTTCCATCAGGTGGCCCGCTTGCCCGTTTAAATGAAAATGGAAATGCTCACACATTAGCCGGCCTACCTGCGTCGCTCCCTGAGCTCGGAACAAATAAGTAAAAAGAATGTCGTGTCTGTCAGTAAGTCAGCCGCTTCAGTTAGGAAAATGACCATCTGTGGGAGAAAGAAACGGTAGCTTGTTATTATTTTAGACGATTGTCAGTTGGCTATTTATGTAACGCTGTTGCTAACAATTATCTGATTTCAATGATGGAAATTGTTACTTTTACGGTTAATAGATTCAGATTATTGCTATGAAACTTTGTTAGCAACTGTGCCCATAAAATCGATGTTATGTAACGGAAAAGTAGATAACAATTTCAATAATTGAAATCACAGAATTGTTAGCTACATAGTTACATAATTAGCCTATCATTGTACATAACAGCAGTTTCCTTTGTCTAGAAAGAAAAGCGAAGCTGCACAAAGAGCGTTCATGACGCCAGAGGGCATAGAGGCCGCAAAGGAAGAAGTCAACGAGCGATCGAGAAAGTTGGGCAAGATAACATTTTGGGAAGTTGTAAGTATTTTAGAAATCATCATCATCATCTTCATATCAGCCAGAAGACGGCCACTGCTGGGCGTAGGTCTTCCCCAGAGATCTCCACAAAGACCGGTCCTGTGCTTTCCGCATCCGTGCCAGCTGCGATTTTTACCAGGTCGTCGGTCCACCTTTTTGGAGGCCTACCCACGCTGTGTCTTCCGGTACGTGGTCGCCACTCGAGAACTTTATTACCCCATCGGCCATCTGTTTTTCGAGCTATGTGCCCTGCCCACTGCTACTTCAGTCTGTCCTTAGAGCTACGTCGGTGACATTGGTTCGCCTTGGACCTTTGCTTTTAGAAATAATCCGAATAAATTGAGCGTGACACAACACAGTAAAGGGGTCTTCAGTTGTCTTTTCTTCAGTACAGATTACATTAGCGGCTAGATTGTTCTCTTTTACTATTATTTTACTATTATCATACTATTATTGCTGTCGCGCTCATTTGAAGTTTTCCAGCTGAAATGTTATTGTTGCTGTAGTTAAGACTATATCTCTACCCTGATTTATTTGTAACGTATCTCAACCTCATCTTGTTCTATCAATAAATTACTTACAGTAATATGAAAATTAAATTAGTGTTAGTTAAATGCATCACTCAGTTACAACTTTAGACCGGTTGGGATGCCTTGTCATTTGTACTCATTCTCATAAAAATAATATTTCAGAAGAAGGAAATAATTTAACCTCAACCAATTTTACATGCAACCGGCGTAAATGCATGAAAATATGTATGAATGTGAAAGAGGCCAAAGACGTGGGGATTGTAGCTTGCAGCACTAGATAGTCTCTGCCTACCGCTCTGGGCTACGGGCGTCAGTATATGTGTATGTATTTTTGTATATTTCAGATGGTCATCATTTTATTCTGCGCCGCCGTACTAATGTTCTTCTGCCGATCCCCTCAAATATTCCCTGGAATTGGCGACAGAATCGCTGACTCATATGGTATCAAAAACAAAAAATTGTAAGTAGAATTAGAAAGTAGGCACCTACATAAATTTGTTGTCGTATATAATAGTCATCGTAAATGTTGAAAATGTCAGGAACAGGTTAAATTTTTTTCTTAATATAATTGACAGATGACATAATAAGCTTCTTTCTTCCATTACAGCCTATCACTCGTCATTTCGATACCTCTCACTCCTTTCGCCATTCACATCATCTATAATAAGACCACGCTTAGTCCGAATCGGTTATTAGAAAATAAAAAATCTCTGAATTGCAACTTTTGCCTAGTTTTTTATCCATCATAGAACGTAATTCATAATAGTCATAACAAACAATTTTATTTCTGTAGGATTGTTTATTGAGTTATGAAAAATATTATTAAATAATAGACAAAACAATTAAAAAGGAAATGCAGGGGATAATTTACAGCATGAAAATTTATTAAAATTTAGACAAAAGTCCAAGCTAATCGTGACCAAATACCTAAATGTTTACAAGAAGGACTGACAAGAACCGACAAGGACAGATTATCCGCAGATTATTGCCATATCCACACTTTATAGTCTTTACTACTGTCAGTCAATACGGACTTATCGTGGTCCTATTATATTCATCTTGTATTTTGTTTTTATATTCTACGCAGTGTTAAACGAGCAGACCCACCAGGGCCTCGAGTCCGCCTAGGAACTCGAACTAGGACTCCTAGGAACGACTTTATTTAGGAACTTTATTCCCAGTCGTTCCTAGTAACGTTCCCAGTGGGTACGACAAGGAATAAATATTTCCAGTCAATCATAGCTGGCATTGACGCGATTAGGTGTAGGGTAGGCATAGGGCGATGGGTCTACTGAGACATGAGTTCTGATATCAAAATAAAGACCTGTCATTTGTTAGAATTTTATATAACAAAAGTTTATATATTATAATATCATCATTTAGTACCTATGAAGTGGCGCTGTTGTCTCTAGACTAACTACATACTCAGCTAATGTTTGTAGTACCGCTGGTAACCACGGGACTTAAAAGATGAAATGCTGTCTAGCAGTTGTTTCTGTCCCATAGGACAGCAATTTTTGACAACAGATCATACTTCTCACTAGCGCCAGTTATTCTTACATGACAGTGAGTCGTTCCGCATTATAAGAATGCTTAGTTAATGTTATTCAATTTGGTTATTTGAATCCTGGTCATCGCATAGAAAATACAACTAATTTGTATTATATTTCCAGTTTACAAGACTCAGCAATTGCCATTTTTATAGCAGTTTTGATGATGTTGTTGCCTGCAAGTCTACTGTTCTTCGATAACTGCAGAGGGAAAAGTAAGTGAAGACAATCACCAGGTTTTCGCAGTCGTTTGATAATTCAATGCCCCAATAGTATCTGATAGGCATAAGGATTTTGGCCGTGTGGTGTCCGGCAGAACAGAATAGCACCAACCCCTTACATTCATGGGTGTCGTAAAAGGCGACTAATGTTTTCGAGGCAAAAGATCAAGAGTCTCCGTAGTTTGGAAAATGGGCAGCAGCATTTTCCATTATTATATTTAAACACTGCGATCTCCAACGCCTGGCAAGCGTGAAGATTATGGCAATAACCTCCCCTTTCGTGGGAGAGGCCCTAAGTCCTGCAGTGGACTGTTACGGGCTGTGATGATGATGATGATAAGGATTTTGGTGTTCCGACCACTTAACGACAACAATAACCTAAACGACAGAAAAAGTCGCGTAACTCCCGACCAAGTTTTCATATACCTACTTAAATTTTTTAAAACTACTGAACCGATATTAATGAAACATAGCTAATAACCATCTCGATTAAACTGGCTTTCAACAGAACACAGAAATCTAAATAAATGAAGTTTTCCGTGGACTTTAATACAAATGCGCGTGCGCGAATATAATCCTGATCGTGGGTCAATATTGACCCAAAATATTCAAGACTTTTTATTTTTCTTTTAATTTGACCGTAATCTGACTTGGTGGTAAGTGACGATGCGGCCGAAGATGGAGCATGCCTATCTAGAAACAGCCTATGCACTCTAGCCTTGAGGGCGACCAACGTGAGGCAGTTGTTGGCATAACTTGTTAGCAACAATAATAATCTAAGCACTTACAAGTAAGTTTATAAAGGTTTTGAGAAGCACGAGCACACTACGGCAGCTTAAAAGATAAACCAACCTAAAAAATTATATTTTCAGATGTAGAGGATTTGCCTCAAAAATCGGTACATACTGTTCTGAACTGGTCACCAATGAATAGCGTACTACCATGGAGCTTCATTTTTCTGTTAGGTGTGTACTGTAGAAATATGTTTATGTTTAAAAAAATAAAATATTTAATAAGCAATAACTTTAATGGATGAGTTGCGTGTCAAGAGCCTTTTTGACGCTGACGTCGAAGAGGGAGTTACAGGACATGTTAAATTTAGTGAATGAAGAACAGTATAAAAATGATCATAAATGCATGCAACTGCGTCGAAATATCTTGCTACTCGTAAACAAAGGTACCCTGGTAGGAAACCCGAAACATACCTTTAAAATGTTATCGTAAATAAATTGAAAGTTACGGTGACGAAACGAGAGGAGGATATTACTCAGAATAGTACAATGATTAATAATGAGAGAGTGGAACAAGTGAAAGACTGTGTATTTGGGAAGTATGCCACTGTAGTTGTAGGTACTATGCTCACCACTCGCCACTGTCCTTGGCAAATGCACCATATACCAATGCATGCATAAGCGCCAGCCTAGAATCGTGGCGCATATAGTGTGCCTATGATGATAACCATCCTATCCTAAAGGTGGTGGGTTTGCCCTGTCAGCAGCAGCGAGCGCCAACTACAGCAACTTGAATGGAAAAATTGGACAGTTCCTGAAGAGCATGAAAAACCTACCGAATATTGTAACGATTCTCTTTATCACCATGTTCACCGTGTTTGTTACCAATTTCGCCTCAAACGTCGCTGTGTGCAACGTTATTGCCCCGATATCTATGGAAATGGTAAGTGCAATGTGCTTCTAAATATGTATGAATTATATTCAGCAATATTATTAGAAAGAATAGAATAGAGCTTTATTTTATGTTTCATGCACATACATGAACTAAGTACAAATTAAATTGTCACGAAGTAACTTTAACATTATAAAAACCTATAGGTAAGTCGAATGTGTGTGCTGTAGCACAAAAAGGTCTTGACTCAGCATAGTGCTGGAAGAGCAACATACTTATTAGTAGGAGTCCGCCTGGGTGAATACCACCGTCTTATCTATTTCTGCCGCCGAGCAACAAGTCTTGTGTTGTTGTGTTCCGGTTTCAAGGATAAGGTAAATAGACATGGAATTTCAGGCATGAGGCATTTCATCTCAATCCTCACACGTACCTGCGGCGCTGCATTCTTGTTGCCTGCAACCTAAAGGCATGAATCGTAGATGTTATGAGGGATAGTTACTGCTTACCATCGTGTGCTGTCAGCTCGTTTGGCATAGCATAAAAATTGGCCAATAGCATTCAGGAAATTGCATTTTATTTAAATAGTTTGGCATTTGACCGCCAACTCACCTGGTGGCAAGTGACGATGCGGCCACTGATGGAGCATGCCTATCTAGGAACAGCCTCTTCACTCTAGCCTTGGAGACATCTAGATTATATAATGATCAGGGAGCACAGTCGCAGTCAATGCGTTCAATTCCTTAGCTTAGTAAAGATGAACCAACTTCAGCGACGCTTAAAGGATGACTCACGCTACACTGAGCCGGGTGGATGTATTTTGTATGGAGACGCTCATGCTATGCCGAGGCAACCGAGTTGTCATTGCTCGTTTGTAGTGTGAGTCATCCTGAAATCGGTCTAACCGTTCGGGAGCTACTATGTCACAGAAACACAGATATACAAAGCCATAATTCCACAGATACACATGTCATTCTTATAAAATCCCTCTTTTTTCGTCTGTGGTTACAAATCCTGCTGCTTTTCTGTCTATTGATGAAATCGCTCCTCATTCCCGCTCTTGCTGTTGTCATGCTGCAGATACCTCATATTCTCATATTCTCTTCCTGGTTACATGCTCATTCGTAATGACCGTATTGGAAAGCGCGGGGGTGGCGTCGCGATTTACCTGCGCGCTGATTTCGCTCACAGGGTAATAGTTACATCCACTCCCCCTTACAGGGCTTCTCCCGAGTACATCATGTTGGAAGTGGACATCAAGGGTGTCAAGATAGCTCTAGGTGTCATTTACTGCCCGCCTGCCATATATTATTTTGCGGAACTTGATTCTGTTTTGATTTCGGTTGCGTCAGAGTACATGCATATAATCTTGATGGGTGATTTTAATACTTATTTAGCCAAAAATTATTTTAACAGTCGCAAGCTTTTTTCTTTAGTCGATTCTGCTGACCTTCGTATTCTACCCCTTAAGCCTACTCATACTAATCTGGACAAAGCGGATACGTGGCTTGACCTTATTATAACTTCCTCTCTTTCTCAGGTTTTCAATCATGGGCAACTGGCTGCGCCTGGATTTTCCAGGCACGACTTCATTTACATTTTATATAAAGTTAAGCCCCCGAAGGTCAAGCCTACGTATCTGTCGTTACGTAGATTTGGGAAAATGAATGAGGATAGTCTTAGGAGCGACGCGGAAAGTCTTGACTGGAATGAATGTGTTGAGGCGACTGATATTGATGAGAAGATTGCTATCTTTAGCGTAAATATCATTAAACTATACGACAAACATGCACCTCGATGTCTGGTTAAGGTAAAACGACCCCCGAGCCCTTGGATATCTGAGAAGATTCGAATAGTCATGGCAAAACGTGATCAAGCGTTTACTCGACGATAACTGGTCTGTCTACAAATTGGCGCACAGTGTCTGCAATAAGATGGTGAGAGATTCTAAACGCCGTTATTTCCACGACAATCTAGTCAATTCCTCCCAAGCTAACACCTGGAAGTTCCAAAGATCAGTTGGAGTCGGTAAGCCCCAAACTTCTCATGTCAAATCATCATTTTGTCCAGAGGTTCTAAACCAGCATTTTTCTACTGTATCACAACTAGATGATGCTACTAAATCTGATACAATCGAGTTCATTGGATCGTTGCCTGTGGATTGTTGCTCTGTCAGTGAGGATGAAGTTAGGAAGACCTTTTTCTCCATGAAGTCCAAGGCGACGGGATGTGATGATGTGAGCAGAGTGATGATGATTCATATTTTAGATTTTGCATTACCCATTTTCACACATATCATCAATCACTCTCTTTCGTCACATTCATTACCTTGTGAGTGGGGTAAAGCATTCGTTGTCCCGCTCCCCAAAGTATCTGCGCCCAGCTCTTTGAATCATTTGAGACCAATCTCAATACTGATATTTTTGTCGAAAATTCTTGAAGCTTTTGTACATTCTTTTTTTTTTTTTTTTTTCTTTATTTAGAAACAAACAGTCGTTTACACAAATAGTACATTTCACTAGATAATTAATTAGACCTAAAGTTTCCTATATCATTTACAAACTTTGATACTTAGTAAGCTAACTGTTGCGACTGATAACAATGTTAAGTACATACACTAACCATTACAAATTTATTAATAAATGCTACAATGCTTACATTAACAATTTGTGCCTAAACAAACATCTGCCTTTGTTAATAGTAATTCGCTTTTAAGTCCCTTTCAATCGGGTTTTCGGCCGGGGCATAGCACTACCACGGCTCTGCTTAAGATTACAGAGGATGTCAGGAAAGCTATGGAAAATACTAAACTAACTATCATGATCCTAATAGATTTCTCTAACGCTTTCAACAATGTGAACCATGACATCTTACTGGCTATTTTATCGCATTTTATTGGGTTTTCATCCTCAGTGACTGGCTGGTTCTCGTCATATCTTCGCGGTCGGCAGCAGGCAATTCGCGCTGATGAGTAGTGTCTAATTGGTGTGATCTTGTCGCTGGTGTTCCGCAAGGCGGCATTTTATCCCCTCTGCTATTTTCTCTATTTATTAATTATGTTACCCACAACCTTAAGTGCTCTCACCATCTTTATGCGGATGACTTGCAGCTGTATATACCAGTGCTGATGCGGCGAACATTGCCGAGGCTGTTAATGCTCTGAACGGTGACTTGAACCATATCAATGACTGGTCTCGTAAGTTTGGCATTTCTGTAAATCCGTCAAAATGCCAAGCCATGGTCGTGGGCAGCTCTCGACTGATTAGTCGCCTTGATTTGGCAAATGTTCCGCCAGTATATTTTAATCATGTTGCTATTCCATTTACCTCTTCTGTAAAAGATCTTGGTCTTGTTATCAACAGTACTTTGAGCTGGTCGGATCAGCTGACAGAGGTGAGCAGAAAGGTAACGGGGACATTACGGCGCTTTTATCGACTTAAATTTTTTCTTCCCTCTTCCACCAAACTTTTGCTCGTACAATCGATTATCTTACCAATTGTTGACTATGCTGATGTGTGTTGCTCTGACGTCAATCAGGATCAATTGAATAAATTGGAACGCCTACTGAACAACTGTATCCGTTTTATTTATAGTTTACGCAAATACGACCACATTTCATCATTTCGTGAGAAGCTGAAATGGCTTCCTATACGGCACCGCCGTAACTTGCCCGTTATTTCTCATCTTTTTTCCATACTGAAGGATCCAGTTGTACCGGAGTATTTGAAATGTAAATTTCAATTCCTCTGCGATACTCATAAGCGCCATCTTCGCTCTTCTGATACTCTCTGTATAAATCTTCTACTTCACCGCACTGGTTTTCTCGCCAACTCTTTTTCTTTAATGGAATGATCTTCCGGTCGATATCAAACGAAGCTCCAACAAACCTACCTTCAAAAAAGCTGTTCGAGAGCATTTTCTAAATTCTTTGTAATACCGGACTTTAACTTATTTCTTTTTTTTCACCTGTTACTTTTGCGAGTGATCTCAGTAGGTAGGCACTTGATTGAAATTTGTATTCAAGTACGTTGTGCTATCTTGTTGTTGTTGGTTTTTAGTATATCATAAATTTTTTGAGTTTCGGTATGTGAATACTAGTAGGTAGAATTGTGTTTGTAATTAGGTACGTAAGTGAAATGTTGTTGTAAATTTTTGTGCACCGCCTGCAATTTTTATTACCAGTTTTCGGGGTAGACTGGTAGATATAGCTACAAAGCTTTAAGTCCACCATCGTACTATTTTGTGCATAAAGTATTAAATAAATAAATAAATACCTAAAATCTGTCCAGATTGACTTGTTTTATTTGGTAAACAAGCAACACTCGTAACAAAATCACGGGTAGCCGTATCAATCACGAAAACTGTTGCAAATTATCCATATAAAACATACTTTTACTGAAAACCTAAACACCATCACTTAAGCCACAGATTTAAATAAAAAAATTAGTGTATGATTTTTTCAGGCTTACTTCAACCCCATAAATTGACTTTGGCTGCTTGTACGCCATATTTATTTATTAAATAAGACAAATCAATCTGGACAGATTTTACTCATTGTACTTAGTCGTTATCTTTTAGGCTAAGGAGCTTGGCCGAAATCCACTTTGGTACAATATCGTGACTGGCTTCTCGTCATCTTTATGCTTCTGTCTGCCCGTGGGAACACCTGGAAACCTGATAGTCCAAAGCGCTGCCAAAATAACGACCAAATCTATGGTAGATATATTCTTACAAAATGTCTCTACAATGCCGCAAACTTATCTGACCCGGCGGCCAAAACAGGAACTGTGGTAAAATAGTGGCATTTCATTTTGAAATGGCATGTCAATGCTAAAAACAGCGACGCCGCCACCGAATCAGAAAAGTTTCTAGTACTTGAGGCGAGTGTTTGCCGAGCGCGCTCCATACAAACGTAGTTTGATCATATTATCAATATTACGCTATAAAATTAAAAAATAATAATTAAAACACATTTATTTCAGGCTCATGATAGCCCATAAAATGAGCATACTATACGTTGATATTCAAAATTAGGTACAATGTCAAATTAAATACAAAATAAAATAACAATTACAATGTCAAGATATCAATGTCAAATACAATAGAAATTACAATGTCAATTACAACACAAATTACAATGTCAATACAACTATAAATGTCAACTAAACGAATTAAATTGAATTATTATAATCAACAAACCCAAACCCAATAAAATTTAGTAGACATGATCCAGAAACCAATTTACTACGTTTGTATGGAGCGCACTCGGGAAATACTCCTAGAAATAAAACTTAAATAAGTAAAATAAATCTTATATGTTTTCTGTGGCCGTCAGACACCCTGTGTACTTAAGTCTTTATTCTTACTTGATTGTAGATCGCCGCCGGCAGCTGGTCAAGTTTGTGGATAATGTTCATAACATGGTTATGCATGTCATTTTGGGCACCAGTGATTTGGCCTGTTCTTAAACTTTAGTAGAAAACCAATAAATAAGCGATGTTGTTCAACGATACTAGAATGTTTTATTTTAAGCTAAAGCTATTTAGAAAGTAGTAGAATAATAACAGTAAACGAAATAAATGAAATTCTAACTGTTTTCTTAAATTTTTAAATAAATCCCTAACATACTCGCATCATTCCAGGGCATGGGTTCCGTCTCTGTCTTTTTTTACTGCCTAGGAAGTACACAGACGGACGATTCACCTGTTTGAAAGCTGCCACCGTCATCCAGGACATGTGCAATCTAAGGGGAGCGGATGCGGTATAGCTGCGTATAGCTACACAGCTATACGCAGAGACGAAATCCAGCCACGTCGAGAGGCCATGGTCGAAAATTAGAAGTTGGCACTTCGAAATGCCTCTGAACGGACCTCGGATCAATCTTGTTAAGTTTAATGCAATGAAAACACAAGCATGTCCATTCTCCGTAAAACGAAATATATTTGATCTGGCACCGACTTTCCGGGATATATCTGTACCGTTATCTGTTTATATGCAGTTTCTTGCCCTGAACCTACCATTAAACTTAAACTTTAAAGCCTAAAGGCTTGGCTAAAAGCTTGGGAACCTTTTTAAGGTTATTCGGTACTTTAAGCTTCGGCTTGTAATTATAGTTTTACCCAATTTAATCTTCTTTTCTTATAGGAGTTTTAAGAGTTCCGACTTTTAAGAGACAGAACGAAGGCCAACACTTTAAACATTTACAGCGTCATACGCACACTATCAAGGGCAAGAGAAAATATATTAAAAACAAAAAACACAAGTGGCAGTGTTTATTTCAAGGAATTAACAATTATATAACACAAATCACATAACTGTAGATAGGTATATTCATAAATTCGAAGATACCTTATGATCATGGCGAGTTGTGCGACGTTACATCCCAATTTGCAGAATGCCCAAAAAAGATTTATCCCTGTTTTCGATAGACTTTTCTATTCAAATAATATGAAGTAAACCCACCAATGATGTGTACTTATAAAAAGAGCGCTAAGATCTAACAACAAATTCACTAGTAAACTATTACAATATAAAAAAACAGCGGAATACTTTCTTAAAGTAAACATTCTGCACTTTAGAATATACCAAAATCCATGCACAATTTGCATCACGTAATTCGTTACAAACTTATTTAAATTTAATGTCCTCAGTTCAATTTGTCCGGATCACACTCCGATGCTGTATGAATTCCTTTTTAAGACTTCTATCCATGTAAGAAATGCATTGAACAGTCTCTAGAATCATCCTTCTTCCTTTCCTTATAATATATTCAGCATACACGAAGCTCTCCACGACAAATTGACTAGGCGACGGGGAACAGCCCTTTGGGCGATCTAGACAACGTCTTCGGTTCCCGTGTCGATATGCTTTGAGATAGGGCGCGAGGGTTGGGGCACCCGGAGCGAGGATCAAACCGGCGTGGTTCGGCGGTAAGGGTCCGTGCCCACAGCGCGGTCATGCCTCTGCCGCTCCTCGAGGGCTTTGGCACCAGCGCCGAAGGTTACCAACTCTTCCTCCCGCGAGGGTGGGGGCTCCACCGCCGAGGAATCCAGGAAGCGCCCGCTGGCGACAGACGCTTGCGACTGGAAAATCGACGCGCTCCGAAGGCCGCTCAGCGTGTTCGCGCTCTGAGGGACTTCTTTGAACTCCTCGAAGTAGTTGTCGCAGGCTGTCGGTCGCGGTGCCGCCGGGAAGCCGTACAGAGTGGACGTCGACAGGTCCTTCAAGGACCCCGAACTCAGGTTGACTCTCCTGTTTTTGTGTATGGAACAGTGCGGCACGTCATCGCCGTCGAAGACAAAGCGTCGCCTTTCATGTGGAGTGGCGGTCGAAGAACCCGGCGGTGGATACGTGTCCCTCTTCATCATCCGTCTTTCAAGTAACGTCGAGTCCCGTTCCCGGAACTCCGAGAAAGCGTACTCCCTGTCCCAAGCGCGGCAGTCGGCCTTCGCTTTCTCCGTCAGCTCTGTTATCCAGTCTTTTTGGTACCATTGCAGGAAGAGGAATATGGCCGAGGTGCCTGCCAGCTCCACAGCCACGAACCCACTCACGTACAGTCCGAACGAGTACCCGTAACTGTAGGACATTCGCGGTGTGTCGAAGAACATCATGTAGCGCAGCTTATGACCCAGTTGCGACTTGAACACGGATATGTACATTACTATTCCGGTCAGCATGATGAGACCTGGAATTAGAAATAAATGAGTAATTAGTACATTACATGTGAGGCCTACGGGAAAATGGAGTGGCCAAAACCAAATCTAATATTATTGGAGTGGCATCTTTAAATGAATTAATAACACACTTTATTGCACATAGAAGAATACAATGGGTTCTTAAAAAGTGAGAGGAAGGGGTTGATTACGCGTTATTGGCGAGTGTCGGCATTTGTGGCAAAGTTTTGTGGTCGGTAGTGGCCACAGAAAGTAAGTATAACAGCGACTCAGTAGCGTATGGTGGCCACCGGCGAAATTATAACTGGACTCCGCAAATCGGTGGCGGCGTTTTGTGGCTGTTTCGTGTCGCCTGTAGAGGAGTGAAGGTAATTACCGACCCTGTGATTCGAAGGGTCAACTGTCGCCGTTTTTAGGCACAAGGTGCAGATTTCCACGATGACGAAACATCTGTAGTACTTAATTCGAGCAAAGTTCCTGAAAGGCAGCCCAATGAGAAAATAAATTGACTTGTATCTATCATTGGACACGGGTTGCATAAACTCCAGTGATTCGGGCAAATAGGCGCCTAAACTTGCCGGTATCAAGCGATGGATTGATATCGATGAGTCGAATGCAAGAGGATGCTGACTAGGCGAACTAGAGGAGACAAAATGCCGCCGACAAAAAGTAAATAGCGGAATTGACCGCTCGTATGATGATGATTTCTGAGGTAAAAGCGTCAGCAGCTAGCGTTTGCCCGCGACTTCATCCACGTAAAATTCGGTTATAACGTTCCAGACCCTATCCCGCGGAAACCAAATTGAATTTTCAGGATTAATTACTTTTATTATTTACTTTTCTTAATTAGCCTACGCTATTCTTGGCTATAAGCTATTTTACTGCCAAATATCATCAAAATCCGTTAGGAAGTTTTCGCGTGAAGTAGTTATAAACATCCAAACATCACTAGAAACTTTGAATTTATAATCTTAGTAGGATAACCTGGTCGTATTTGTAAAAAGTTTTGCAACTCTCTCAAAACAGATCATCGATACCGAATGCACTCTCAGTGCAGTATTACCTTTGGACTATGACATGGGATGATCCATGTGGTATATTAAAGGTCTTTTTAGAGATGGACAACGCTTGACCTGCTTGCCACCTTCATGCGTTTAGGTTGTAGTCAATGAACATGCAGAACCGCAAATGCGTTGTCATTGTAAGAACTAAGATGAAATGCCGTCGTGCTGTAATCTCATGCCTTATAAAACAGGGTTCTTACCGGATATTATGAAGAGCACTCCAGCTATGAAGGTGCACAGTCTTCGCCCCTTGAGACAGTGGCCCAACGCACAGCACAGCGCCCCGACCGCCTGAGCCACCACTGCCAGTAGCAGTGGCGCTGCAGACCTCGTCACCACGTCTGGAATGCAAATGATGAAAGATTATGGAAGCATAGTACCTAAATGGCAAGAGGTTGGTCAGCTATTAGATAGACCATAGTCTTCTATGTATATATAGAAGTCTTTGAGATGGACCAATCGGCGTGTCGCTGAATCAATTTAATAAATAAATAAATATGCTTTTGAAGGGTGTCTTATGTCTAAAACATATTCGTTTAAAAATGATTTATCTGTAGTCGGTGTGGAAGGCATTAAGGGAGATATATTACAAGTACATAGATTGTCACAAAAATCGGTTTTGTCACCACGGTTTTGATTATTTTTACCTCGATATTTCGACGCAGTTGCATGCGTTATGGTTACGAGTAGACTCAATTAAAGTCAGTCTAGTCAGACTACACGTGACCATAATGCGATTTTAGTGCGATCATGAAATTTGTATGGCATGAAAAAAACAAATGGGATTTTATTTAGCTTTACAAATTTCAACCTTATTCGTAGTTATTAAATTTCAATTCGATTCTTCTCACCGTCGGTGGTGAACACGGAGACAATGGCAATATACACGCTGATCTGTACATCACACCACTAAATTATACAAACATTAAAATCGAGTACATACACGGTATTGCGTTGGTGGAGTCACTCGTGTCCGGAGCGTACTGTGACAACGGGAAGTAAGGGATGTCCCAGCACCGGTATACTGTGCTGCCAGCTGGAAAAGTAAAGAAAAAAGTCATTATACCTCTTTCTTTCTCTGTCTCTTACTTTCTGTTTTAAGAGTTTTTTTTTATCGATTTAAATATCACTATTATGCTCCCACACAGACGTTTAGATAGATTTGTATATATTTTGCAACAGTTAGATACATCCGGTGTGGGAGCAGAAAAACGAAGTTTCAAAATGTTTCAGATACAAAACGATTTGTTTTTATAACTAAATTATACAAAAGACAACTTTTGCATCATTTATCAATGTTGTTCGTTTTGTCTCAAATCGATTCAAAATACAAAAAAAGAATGCAAATGAATTGAATTGGTTGTGTGTCCGGCAGAGTAGAATAGCACCAACCCCTTACACTCATGGGTGTCGTACAAGGCGACTAATGTTTTCGAGGCAAAATATCAAGAGTCTCCGTAGTCTGGAAAATGGGCAGCAGCATTTTCCATTGTTATATTTAAACACTGCGATCTCCAACCCACCTGCCAAGCGTGGAGGTTATGGCAGTAACCTCCCCTTTCGTGGGAGAGGCCCTAAGTCCTGCCGTGGACTGTTACGGGCTGCGATGCGATGCAAATGAAACTGTTTGCAACAGTTGCAACGCCGATGTGCGTTGATAACGTTAACGTTAGTGTGCGGTAACGTTATATCCTTTATGTAGGACATAACGTTATCCCACACTGGTGTTTGTAACAATTGCAAACAGTTTCCTTTCTGTTTTGTTGGGAATAGTTCCAAACTATTTACGTCTGCTGCGTCAAGTTAGCTCACATCTCACTCAGTCCGCGGGCTCATATGACCACTATCAAATTATGTTAATATTTTTATATGGTCAACTTAGTCCGCGGGCTCTAATTACCACTATAAATTATGTTCTGGTTAGCACGAAATGAAAGCATTTTAATTTTAATGATATCGCATTACTGCCTGACACCACAAATTCTAATGCAATGGCCCGTACAAAATGTCACCGCTTACAAGCCGGACAGACACGTCATTTCCGCATATTCACCGCGTAGCAACCGAACAGACAACGAGCATCAACCCTATTGATGTGTACCGCGCGACACGGTGGCTGTGCGGTGGGTGACTATTATTATGAGGGCGCTACACATTTTCTGACAGATAATAAAATAAGCTTTCAGTCATTGGTATAGAAACCAAAATTGCATAAACATTTGGGACAAACCCTTACCAGAAACCATTTATATGTGTATGGACTCTGACGCGTTTGTGAACAAAACACGATTACACCGACAATGCATTACTGTAATTACAGATTACAAACATCACGCATACTCGTTGGTACATCCGTATCACCCGCTTTTGCGCGGGACAAACGTTGGCCACGTCATTCACAGGGGGGACAATGGCGGACGGGGTTCCGGCCGTGGCTACAACGCTCCGTGGCGCTTCCGGTCTAAGCAGGCGGGCGCAGGCTTTGTTCTACATACAGCCACAGTATGATAATAGCTCAGTAGGCCAGTTTGTCGTGTAGGCCAAATGGGGCTGGGAGGGTAGAATGTAGCACCAACGATGGATACCTAGGAAATCGACGGGTGTTCCTTTGGTCCCGTTGAGTCACAACTTTTATTTCCTCTTCTCAATCGGTCCTTCAATGCTGAGGATCATGACTGTGTAACCATGATCCAGTTTGGTCAGGTTGCCCTGGTAGCAGGGTCACGGAGATCAGATGGCAGTCGCTCCACTGTAATTACCTGATCTGCCAAATCCTGGATCATGGCCAAGGTGGACCACGGGCCCTTGCGCGCGAGAGCACAACCGAGACATAAACGCCAAGATTATTATTATAAGTTTGTTTTTATGTAATACGCCAGACAAAAAAGCAAGCGGGCCACCCGATAGAAATATTAGCAACACCAGGGGCGCTACCAATGCATTGCTCGTCTCTAAGGAGACCTCTAATATACCTCTTGACGAACGAAATTGTTGGTATCTCAGCGAGTAATTTACCCAAAATACTCTACGACTCTGTACAGGCAAACAGATGATAACCGTTGTTTGCTCTCAAGACCCAGCTCTTGATCTTATGGAGACATTTGTTTGGAAATAAGTCCAGGGCACCCTCAGCAGAATTATGAGTTATTTTTCATGCAAACGCACCTCAAATTCTCAGCATAATATCTCGGCCGGCATAAAATACCACCGTAATTAGGTTTCATGTCGACATGCTTAGATTACTATTAAAATCGAAAGCATAATATTTTGTGTTAGCTTAGCAATATGTAATAGAAAAAAAAAAGAAACCGACGACGGACAAGCAGACGATCACCGAAAGGTATCTAATTGTTTAAAGTTTTTAGGGACTAGGTCGACATAGCCTTCTGGTTATGTCCATCCTACTGTGATACAGATACAGACACCGACTTTCCACCGGAGAGCCGCGCCAATTTATACTAACGGACAGTTGGCATTCTATTATTTTGAAATTGTATTCGTTCTTACCATGGTACAGCTTTCATTTATGTGGCAGTGACGCGATCACTTGGCGTGCCAATGGCGTGACGTCATTGTGACGTGTCTGTATATGTACAAGGTTTACCCACACATAGGGCCGCGCGCACAACTGAGTTGAACTATCTATACAGGATTCGAACCCCAGTGCAGCTATGGTACCAACAGGTAAGATGGCAGTCAAATGCCTGTCTTGTCTTTGTTTGACTTTTTGTGAGTTGAAAACGTTGTGAGGAAACATTCAGATTCAGGCAACTGAAAGTGTAATATAATCAAAGGACAAATGACCATGGTCCGGTGAGAAGTCAGGCGGCAGTAGCTCTACTATAATTACCTGATGTGCCAAATCCTGGATCATGATCAAGGCGGACCCCGGGCTCTCGCGCTACACCGGGACATTAACGCCAAGGTGATCAATACAGATACCTTCTATAAAAATATATATGGACAATTAAAAAAACACTCACGGTCCGTATGACAGATCCTCCAGAGACCCGAAACCGTGTGCTTCGCGACAACACTGTGTCGCCCCGTACCGTTATACGACGGACTGAGCATGTTCTCCTCTGTATGCAGCCAATTGTTAGTGGTAACTGCCACCAGGACGGCAACCACCGCCGTGCCAGCCGATAGCGGCGTCAGTAGCCAAAGACAGGCCACCGAGGAGTCTATCTGCGCCACCAGCGTTGGAGACGGGGGAATCGGTCTGGAAATAGCATGAATAATCTGGTTTACACGATGGCAGAAATCGACTAAGCCTGCAAATCATAACACAGCAAATACAATTGATGATCTTAATATCTTCCATGATACAGATAAAAACCAAATAGTTAGCTCAGATATTGCTGAAATTTGAAATCAAAATATCTTATTGCAATAACCTACCAACCAAAGGTTCTGCTTAAATACCTATGTCTGAAATTTTGTAAATCATACTTCTAAAATATGTATATTTGAAGTTAAGTTGAATACTTAAATTTTGTACATGTTGTGATTGCCTGTTATTCGAGGTTACAATCACCTAAAAATGTATGTAGCTGTACCAATTAGCTAAGTCTATTATATCTCCTCACTCTGTAGGCAATCAGGGATCATCAAAGCAGGGATCCGTTTGTCGCATCCGGTCTTCTGCCTTGCATAAAACGTCACTCCACTACATGTTATACACTATGCTAGCCGTACTGCAGTCGCAACTCGATAACTTGTTTAAGTTAAACGTTTTCGGCCATTATACTGCCACTTCAGCGTGCTGATTCTGTGATCTTATCGGTAATTTGATTCTGAGTCTGGTTACTTCGTCTGTTGGTTGCACCAATGTCTTCGACTTAAGAATGGCGTAAAAGGTGACTTAATTTTTTTATAAAAGCAGCATTGTATGCTTAGGAAGTTATTGAAAGCTAAACTAAATTAGTGATTACTATTTCTTTTAGTGCCTGTTGTGTCAGTTATATCTATGTTATATCTCTGTATTTATCTATTGTGTGCAATCAATTGTTAAATAAATAAATAAATGATTTGTAAAAGTTAACATTAAATAAATAATAGTAGTTTATGCAACTGGCATATAAAAGGGGGTATTAAAACATGAGTGTCTGTTTATCATACGAGGCGCAGCCAAGTATGATAATAGTTTGCCACGAGTGTTTTAATACCTAATTATATGCAGTTGCATACACTACTTTATCTACACTCATATGTTCATGTTAAAATTTCGTACCTATAATTTTCTGAACTTTGCTGGAAGTAAGTTGCGAGTCAGTTCTGTTTTACCTACGCGTTGAGGATATCAAGCAGCGGGAAATTCACTTCACAACTTTCACATTTATCTATTTTTTGCTTCAAACAAGATAAAACATTTACCTACACAAATTATAACAATTAGAAAAAATATACCGTTTAGCGGGAAAATAATTACACACAAATATAAACAGAAAAATTTAAATTTTGAATTTGTTGAATACATTGTGTATTCTGTAAATAAATGGAACCTTAATATAATATGTACAATAAAAAGAAAAATCAATTAATACATTTGGGTATTCAGCTTACATTTCGCCGTGTCTCGGCGCCCGACAAAAATTTAAAAAAGAAAAGTGTTGCATAATGATTAAAAAGTTATTTTTCGATACAGCTGTAATGAAAATAGTATGGGAAATGCTGTATCCTAAAGTAATTTTTTGAAATTTTATAGACGGGCGTGAAAAAAGTGTATCCTTAAACAACTGTTTTCAATTGTGTAAAATGTATAAAACTTACTCGTAATTAGAAAGTGATCATTCAGATGGGCCTCTAGAGTGTGCGCAAGATAATGTTATGGGTCTAGGCTTAAAAAGTCTTAATCATCGACGCTTATATAGACCAACAAAAACGTTTTTACACTTGGACTTGTCAAACATTAATTCCAGTTTATCAAAAGTGACGCTTTATAAGATGGCGGCACTACTTCTAATTACGGCCACGTGCCAAAAGATCTTTGTAAATCTATAGTGATAATCGGCTGTCAGAGTCCTTCCCATCCCTCACCTGGGCGGGCGACGGCTGGCGATGGCGCCACTGAGCGTGGGAGCCTGCGCGCGCGCACCCCGCGGCAGCGACGCGTGCACGCACTGCGCGCCCCCGCCCCACATGCTGCGCCCCCGTTTCACTGCAACAATAGATCAACAATTTTATAATTCTATATATAGTATTAATAATCACTATCACTACATACGAAACGAAACACGTTTTCGAACTCCACGCCAACGAAATGAAAATGCTGCGGTGGATGTGCGGAGTTACGCGACTCGATTGAGTACGTAACGAGTACATCCGTGGCAATCTTGGCGTGAGGGATATCCCAGATAAGATCGAGGAGGCTCGCCTGTGCTGGTTTGGTCACTTGTTGCGTAAGCCTCAGGGATACGTGGGAAATAGTTGCCTGAACCTACCGGTATCAGGAAAGAGGCCCCATGGGCAACCCAAGAAGCTATGGATTGACAACGCTGAGTCGAATGCAAGACCCAACTATCACTATTATAAAACAAAGTCCTACGCCGCGTTTGTCTGTCTGTTCGCGATAAACTCCAAAACTACTGAACGGATTTTCATGCAATTTTAACCAATAGAGTGAGTGATTCATGAAGAAGGTTAAGGTGTATAATTTGTTAAGATTACCCGTGCGAGGTCGGTTCGGGTTGCTAGTTTAATAATATAGTATACTGTCACGAGGTGGGAATCGGCTCCAGAGACTGTTCATCTAGCCCCCAGCGGAAGACCTTGGGCAATCTCGCTTCGCCAATTGTATTAGGAGCCACACCTGATGAGCGGCGAGCTTGTTTTATGTAATACGGTAGGCAAATAGGCAAACGGGCACCTGATGGAAAGTGGTCACCGCGGCCTTTAGATATTAATAACACCAGAGGTAGCAGTTGGCAGCAAATTCCCCTCCAGTACCAAATGGTACAATGAGTATTCGCTTGTGAGATCTGAATTCACCGACAGTAGCACAAAAGAGTAATCATTTTTCTAGTATCTTTAAGTAGTCTAACGCTCATATTAGAAACATAGCTTGTTTGGGTCTAAATATATCACGACTTCGTCTAGAACATTTACGTATCAATTCACATGATTAAACTTTCAAAGTGTGATGGTATGTTTGTCATAATATCACACACATCCCATCAACATTAGGCTCAAATATTTTCAAATATTCAACACGAGCCTACCCTCTTCCAAAGTTCTAAAAGTTGGATTGTTGTTATCAAAAAAGTGTCACTCCACGTCGGGCAAAGGAAATTGTAGTGCCAGCCAAGGATAGTACTGATGACCGCTCATCAACTTAGGAAAAATGAAAATGAAAAATAAAAAATATTTATTGACTCTATAAACTTTATATGAGTGTCTGGTTCTGGTAAGGCTACTGCCTGTGCTCCAGATTACCAGCTAACATCTAAGGGTATTAATAACTTAAGCCAAGTTTAAAATCAACAAAAAATATAACAGAAATACTTAGTGCTAAGGTTAAAAGTGGCATGTTAGTATGTTTGTGTGTTAGAGAGTGTTTGCATAAAGTCTTTAATTCTTTAAATTGTTTAAAGAAAATAAAGTAGAAAACCGGGAAACCTGGAACCTGTTCTAGATTTATCCAGTATTGCAGGTTCAAGAACCCTGCGTGTAGCTTATATAAAGAGTAAGTACTTGCACGCAGTACGTATTTAAGTACATTAAATGTACTTTATTACGTTTCATTTTTAAATAAATTTTATTTATACATAACGAATGAAATTAAAACTAAAAGTGTGTGTGTATGCGTGGGTATGTGGACGTGTGTTTGTACGATTATAATAATAATAGGTACCTTCAAAGATGAATTTACGTATCTATAGAGGCGCATAGCAATATGAGCTCCTTTTATACCTACTGGTTTTGGTAGAGTATTGTGGTGCCTACTGTACATTAACGTTTTAGAATCACTCTCCCGTATATTGCAAACGTAACTTCATTTATGGTTAACCGACTGTACTAAAGCCATATTTGAATAACAAGTGGGACCTAAAAGCTACACTTTGATTGACTAAATCCTTGAACATGGATAAACAATAATACGAGAGCTTGTAATTCGGTAGTTAAATAGGTTTATAGCATAAATAACACTCTATAAGTACAATAATAATAGTAAGTGAAATAAATAAAATAAAATAAAAATAATATCTATGTCTATATAATAATAATAATAATAATTTATTTACCAAAATTACAACCTTACAGAGTATTATGGTACAATAATAACTGTCTTTAAGTTCAGATTGTTTAAGTTATATATTAAAATACAATGCAGTTGTGTTCACATTAGGGCAGATTTCTTGACTTCTGCACTAGGATGACCTGTATTGCAGGAGACAGTAATTCCTCAATTTAGAATTTGGTTTTTGTTTCTAGCCATGAGCGGATATCCAAAATACCTCTTACTTATTAGGTTAAATCTGTATCATCTATACATAGTATAAAACAAAGTCGCTTCCCGCCGTCTGTGCCTATGTATCTATGTACGCTTAGATCTTGAACTACGGATTTTAATGTCGTTTTTAACAATAGATAGAGTGATTCAATAGGAAGGTATTCAAGGTTAGATTTAAGAAAAAAGGGTAGGGAGGGGCAGGTAAAGTAGGTGTTTGCGAACTAAGTCACGCCGGGTCCACAAGTTGTGTATAAAAGAACTCCTTTATTTAGGTATATTTACTAATACAGAGTTTAACATAAACACATACTACATATTGCCTGCGATTACGTCCGTGTGAAATTAGTTTATTATCTTCCGAATTTCGGAATAAATTTAAGCCTATTGTGCTTTTCTAGGCTATAAGCTAGATTGCTGTGTAATTTCATCAAAGTCCGTTCAGCAGTTTTAAGGGGTATCTAACAAACATCCAAACACACGTCCTTACAAACTTTTACAGTATTTTTTAATTAGTAGGATCTTTCGTCAATGTGTGATGGGACGCTAATAATTCAAATTCATAAATCATAACCCTCCTTCTGCCGCAGTCGGGTAAAAACATTGGCGCCGTTCGAACGTTACAATTTGCTAACCTAAGAGGCTAAACTCCAACATGTGGCCTACTTAAAATTCCGAAAACCAAAAGCAATAAATTCCCAAAAACGCATCGAGCTTAATTACAAGGGTCACACTTGTGAAGCGCGACAAAAATAAAAGTTCGTAATTCAAAATGTCAAATAAATTCACGCTGGGATATCGATGTAAAAACAATGCTAATAAAGCGAACAAGCTAGCCTAAGAATAAAAACTATCATAAAAATGAAGGTTTCAGATATATTTAAATAAATCTGTATCCTAAGTCTTACGACTTAGGGATGCTTATCAATATTACGCGGCAAAACGTTGAACAATTTCAGGGACGAGCAAGCGAGACAAAATCAGTCGGTGGTGAAGCGAAGCAGTCGCGATAAACGACGGGATTGGTAGATTTGACTTCCCGCCACAAGGGATGATGCGCAGGCGTCGGTTGTCATCCGTAACAACCAAAGGACACCAAGCAACACAAGCAAAGAAGAACCTTATGTTAATTAGAGTAGATACTAAAATTGTAATTAGTAATTAATAATGGTCAGCGAGACGAATCGAGGACAGAGAGTTGACACTTCTTATTTCGGAGCGGAACGAAGCGGCTGGATGAGCAGCGGAGCAATTATTAAGATCAGATCTTAAAGTCAAATAATGTAAAATTATATAATACTTTAATTTACTTTAAATTAGAGTCAGTGTATATTTGCAGCCGGCGACAAAAATTAAGTTGATACCTTTTATGTTTATGTAAATGGTTTGGGTCTATATAGAAACGACTTGATCAATTACATTTATAAACTTCAACAATTTCCATTAGAATTCTCACTACTAGATATTTCTATAATATAGTTTAACTTCAACAAGATGGAAAGTAAAAGTTACCTGATCGATAGACATTTACATTTAATTTTAATGTAATTATTAACTATGAACTATCTCTGCATGAGATAATTAGAGCATGGTATTATTTGAACAAAATATACAGCAGCCTATGTCTATCATCATCAAATTAAGTAATTAATATGTCTGATATATCTCTGTACGAGATCATTATGTGCTATGTTTGATTAAATTCAACAAAAGCCTATGTATATGTATGTATTGTGTGAGTCTCGTTAACGTTCATCATCACGTTAACTCGTCCCTGCGTGAAATATTCGTTATGTGGTATTATTTGAATAAAATGATCTATGTGTAAAGTGCGACGCTTCGGTTTGTAATGCACTTACATTGAAATCATCATCAATAACGAATACTCCAAAATATATATAGAGCGTATTCTACAGAAATGCTTGATTAACTATTATTTATTGAACTGAATTCTGAATTAGGTGTTCAGACCCCAACTTATTGATATAAAGTTCTTTAAGATGGCTTAATGGACTAGTCAATATTATCTAATGGCTTAAACCAATGGTTTATTCATAATGTTATTAGACCAAAAGGCGTATGAGCTGTACCAGCTTATTTGACTAGTCTAAATAACGAGTGTACCTATAATCTACATTATTATTAGGCCAACAGGCGTGTGGATTAATCAATATCCGCATGACTAGCCTAATCCTGATTACCGGTTCGAGTCGAATATTTCACTGATAAGATTGCATCTATATTGACTAATTGTTTCACATTAATTTACTTAATTAAGCTTATGTTTGATTATATGTTTTAACCCTTCACTTAACCATGGCAAGAGAAGAAAGCACACGATCTGTCATACACCAGCATGTAAGACTGTTCTCGCTCAAAGGTTTTATCACTTTAGAGGGGCACATCTATACAATAAAATCCATAAAGCGATGACTATATATTCCCTCTCTAAATACGAAACCAAAAATCGTTTATTGAAGTGGCTCATGGAGAAGGACTACGAAGCGACTGAGGCTCTTCTATGTATTTAGGCACACACTAACACATATAAACACATGCACATACATGCACACAAACGTATTTAATATTATGAAGAATTATTTGAATGTTTTGATTATTAATATTTGTATTTCTATTGTTTTAATACTGAAATGTTTTAAATAAAAAAGAAATAATTTTTTTTTTATTAGTACCATAAAATAAGCAATTTTGTATTGGTTACATTCCATTGGGCCGAGGGCCTGGTGATCTGTAAGACAGGTATTTATTACCTAGTGCGGACACCAGTCTCTCACACAGGTTCTACTGTGAATTAAATTGATCTGTTACTATCTAGATAATTATGATGCCTATGTGTTGAGAAAATAAAATATTTTATTATTATTATTATTTATTATTTGTAAACCAAGTATGACGCTTTGACTTTCAATTGTGTAAATGTAATGATTTGATTTTAACGAATAATTGTTTAAATGATATTAATTAATTAAATTATCACAATTAGTCTTAATTGGGCAGAGTGGTTTTTATACGTTATTCAAAACAGTTTTTTGTCCACTCTATTAGGAATTGGCCCTAGGAAACGTGTCCTAAACATCACGGATTTCATTATTATTTTCTAATCTAGAAATCCATGGTGAAAATCTTTGAGTTTCAATCGTAGAGTCACAATTAAGTAAATAAACGTATATTTATCTTTTAAACTCTACCTGTGACTTTAATTTATATTCCCGCATACCTTGACTAATTTTAAGTAAATTACTTTCAAAGCTTATTGTAATCACCCCTGCACTATGATCAATGAGATTAAATAATTGAGATGCCTAAGTAACTTCATTCTGGACTAATGGTACATGAATATCTTCAAGAAACTCATATACTGTAGAGAAATTCAATATAAATATTCATTTAATTTCTTGCATTTTAAGGAATGACATTCGAGTTTTGATAATAACATTTAAGTAATAATTATAAATCTCAAACCGTAGTTGGTTCTTAAATTCAGTAAGACTGGGACACCATAGTTATTGCGATCCTTCATCTCGTAAAACGTAGAGAACTAGCTGTCCGACGTATATGACAACCCTACGGGCGTATAATGATTGACAGTAGTATATCAAAGGATATACCTAGCTATCTTGCCCGGCCAGGCAAGTTTAGCGAACCTGGGGATCATAAAGCAACAACAACTTCCATCGTGGTACCATCTGAAGCCCATATCAAGCAAAGCAATCCTAACTGTCTCTGGATCACTCCACACCATCAGGGGGACAAAGACTCTGATTGTTTTTTGGATCACTTCGTGGGGGCTCGATATGCTGCAATCTTACAATTTAAATCCTATTTTTGTTCTATCACTCGAATCATTGCCATTGACGTAGTGGAGTTTTATTGCAAGTTTCTGTCATCTCATTTTACATATACATTAGAGAGGAATTAACATTACAGTTTAAGGCATTTATAAACCAATCATCAAATCCGAATCTCATGAAGTTAAATAGACTGTCGTTGACGGCCTATGTACAACCCATTTTATATTGGACTCACACACAATGGTGAGACCGCTTCATGTTATGCGCGTGACTTTGACCTAGGCTAGGATCGTGTCATCTAGGTGACCGTGAACAGCTTGACTCCATTAGTAGGACCGGGACCACCTCATCTGGGGACGTAATGGCTCAAGAGGACGGGGACCATGACAAA
This sequence comes from Blastobasis adustella, assembly GCA_907269095.1. Taxonomy (NCBI): domain Eukaryota; kingdom Metazoa; phylum Arthropoda; class Insecta; order Lepidoptera; family Blastobasidae; genus Blastobasis; species Blastobasis adustella. The sequence goes on from OU026120.1 coordinate 2,278,015, forward strand.
TGGTGTTCTGTTACGTATCTAGCTAATTTCCCTTGAAGTCGAACTCTATTGAATCAGTCTACAAATTTACCATTAACTACATTTATATTAAGTTAATTGCTGCAGTTATTGTAAGTAATTTAAAAGAGAATTATAGCAATTCACTTTGTCCTCGTCACTTTAAGATTCCTACAAATTAAAATTTAGAAGCATTGATTTCTTATTTCAGCCTATAATACAATTCGACACGCCGAATTACAAAGCAGCGGCCCATATGAATACTTGAAAAAGTACTTTATCTATAGAGAGGGGCCATAAAAAACGAATCCCGGAATTCGCGGGATTCCCGGCATAGTCCCGGCGAATTACCGCGCCCACTCTGTCCCAGCAGGTGGACATTGATATTCAGTCTCCGTTCTCCACGGTTAGCGACGAATTTTCCTCGCGACGTCAGCTCCATTTCTCCGTAAACTTCCCGTTTTGTTAGTGATGGGACAGGGTCGGTTTGGGCTCGGTTTTAAATTGCCTTATTCGTTAAAGTTTGTGACGTTTATTAAATCTATTTTAGCACGAATATGTTTTGTCTTTTTCTGTCACTGAAGTGATTGATTTTATAAAAAAGTGACCAAACATATTTTAGCTAAAATAGGTATAATAAACGTCAAATATATTTTATGAATAAGACCAGTAGTGTTTACAGGTTGCCAGCGTTCTCGCAAGTCTAACCAGTGCACGAGTATATTCACTGCATCAGTAAATCCCGGGGTCATATGATCAGTTTTTAGGAATACGGAAAAAGGCAATAAATTATGTGTAAATTACCTTAGTGTAGCATTAATTTTAACGAATCATATCTAACACACTATGACAAATACACACAGCCCATCATTTTTCAATCGCTCACCTCGATTCGAACGATTTAAAATTTTGATTTTCGGCATTCACAGATTCTTTTCAAAGAACAATATTTTTTAAATCACGTTGGTAACAACAAAAGAGTACGGAAAATCAGCATCATGCATCGAAATATCAAATTTTTAATGCCAAAAACACGTACGAACCGAGGCGAGCGATTCAAAAATAGGGCCTGATCCCGATAAATGTTGGTGCACAACACTATTTCTTTACAAAACTCGTAACGTAATAACGTTTGAGGACGTCTATAATAAAATTCAATTATTCCCGCCTTCGATGCGAGTTTTTGTTCCAAATTCCGAGTGCTGGAGGACCTTTTATTGCGTCGACTGTGCACGCATTGTTGTCCTTTGTGGCTAATTCGATTACAGCCCAAAATTGAATTTTGGTACTGTTATTATTAAACGCTTTCTGCAAAACACTTTTCAGTTCACAAAAAAAATAACGATATCGTGGAAGAAATTGTTTTTCATTTATCAGTTTCACTTTGATGTGAGGGCGTTGTAGGTTATTAACCGGTCTGCCTTGTTATTTTAATATGGTAACAAAATACTATGTGTAGTAGCGCCATCTATCCTTACCGTGTGTACTCTTAATTTGAATTAAATACACGTTCCATTCGTTCCAACGCCAGCGTTGTAGTTTTATTAAGAGGTTATGGGCCTAGCACGCTTCCAATGCGAACATTGATTTTCCATAGGAGATCAAAACACATAGATATAAAGTATCACTTTGTGAGAGAAGCTGTGGCTACAAATGTTGTTAAGATTCGTTATCTGCAAACAGCTGAAATGCCAGCAGACATTTTAATAAAGAGTTTGGGTTCAATGAAACATTATTATTTCTTGAAAAAACTTGGCATTTCACCTGTTAAATAAAATCATCGTGGCGTTAATGTCCCGGTTGTGCTTTCAAGAATGAGGGCCCGGGGTCCGCCTTGACCATGATCCAGGATTTGGCAGGTCAGGTAATTACAGTGGAGCGACTGCCATCTGACCTCCAGACCAGGCATTTCACCTGTTAACTGATATTAAGTGTGTAGTACATATGGGTTAATTTTTAATTTTTTATAATGGTATGTGTAATTGGATATGGTAACAAAATACCATGTATGGTAGCGCCATCCGTCCTTGTCGTGTACTCTTAATTTGAAATAAATACATGTGTCATCTTCTTGACAGTTTCCCTTTTCAGCCACACCTATACAATGGACCGAGCACCGATTGGTGATGTGACAGCTCTTTCCGTCAACTAGCATCGTATTCAATTGGATACGCGCTATCCTAAGGTAAATCCTCTAGAGAGTGACCTTGGGAAGACAAATGTTGGCGTTTCACTATATTTTATCGTTGCGACAAGTAAGGGAAAAGGTTCACTTTTCATTTTAGTAACTTTAATGTGGTTGAAAAGCGAAATTGCCACGACGATGTTAGTCACCCCTTTTTTTCTTCTGACTGTCGCTTCGAAAAATCGAAGTTTCGGTCACACAGAAACAATTGTACCAGGATGTTCACGGACAGACCAACATTTTATGGGTCTTCTAAACCTCTATTATCGCTAAAACATGGAATTGTTCTTATAGTCGATGATGTAGGATAACCTACGGTGCCCTCACAGTCTAATAGTTTCAGTATTGTTGTGTGGTTAGAGCGTAGACCTGTGTGGGTAACTTTTTAGTTTTTTGTTCACTTTGTTAATTTGTGTCTTTAAAATATTATTTGCTTATAGTGTTAATCTACAATATTTCACAAAATTTTATAAAATTAATATTTTTTAGACACTGTTAAATACAAATGCATGCTGTGGTCACTTTTAAGTAATTTTGCACTAAACTAAGTTTATAAGTCAAAATCGATGTAATGCTACATTACATATTTATGTATGAGTTTCATAAATTGTTAGTGATCCTCAATAAAAAGAAAAAAAAATAAAAAAAATGTCCTTTTACGGTGGACGAAGATTGGCTGATCTTTGTTCATAACTATTTTGGAATATCGTGATGAATCCTGCCCATTCAAGCGACTGAACGTTTTACCATGATCCAATCTCGTCAGCTTTGCCTGTTAACAGTGTCACGGAGGTCAGATAGCAGTCGCTCCACGGTAATTACCTGATCTGCCAAATCCTTGATCACGGTTATAGCGGACGTACACAATTTCTGCACGATTTATCCCAAAGATATTAAACACAAAATTAAACGCAAACACACATTAAAAAGTTTCTGTCATTAGACAGACAGCTTACTTTATTATTTGCAAAAGCCCACACATCACAGCCCATAACAGTCCACTGCAGGACCTCGGGCCTCTCCCACAAAGGGGAGGTTGTTGCCATAATCTCCACGCAAGCGAGTTGGAGATCGCAGTGTTATACAGCAATGAAAAACGCTGCTGCCCATTTTCCAGCCTACGGAGACTTTTAGATTTTGTGCCTTGAAATCATTAGTCGCCTTGTACGACACCCACGAATGTAGGGGTTGGTGCTATTCTACTCTGCCGGACACCACACGGCATTGTAAATGCCCACGCGTGCCCATATTGCGCCCGCACAGTTACCATGTCGCACCTGATACAGAGTTTTTAGATGGCTGCCATGTTCGACTTTAATCATGTTTCATACTTGGTCATCGCTCCCGCATAGTAACCGCGTCGTGTGGCCAATAGGGCAATAGGGCGTTTTGTATCCGTTTTCTACGCGATAGCTAAGCGAGCCTGACGCGTAGGTACACGTTTTCTATCCGGTTTTCAAGTAGTGGCATATAAACGTACAAAAGCAACAAACTACAGTCAACATTAATTAGAGCTTATTTATTATCCTTGCAGCTTTCATACAAATATTTCTTATCTACAATTAAATCGGTGACTTGCCGCAATATTGCGTAATTTAAAGCTCTTTCGCTCGTTAATTGAGGCAACCGGCGCCTAGCGAGTGTTAAACAGCATTAATAAAAGCTAAATTAAGTTAACATTTTCAAACGAAGCGTTTTCACTTACTTTTTTCGGTTACCAAAAGAATTTTGCGCGTTATAAGTCTTTGTAAAAGTGGGTGTCCCATAGATATTTTGACTGCTTGATAATTGTGACCGGAATATTTCACGAATCAATGTTTCAATGGGTTCCGAATTCTTTTTTCTGCCAACTTTATGAAAGAATTACATTAGGTATGAGTCATTGGAGCGTCGGTGGCCGACTCGTAAGCGAGAGGTGCCGGGTTTGAATCCTACTGCGGCCATGTACCAATTATTTTTTTCTGAGTTATGTACATTAGTTGAATACTAACCGATGCTCTTACGGTGAGGGAAAACATCGTGATGATTCAATAAGTCAGGTTCCCCTTTCAGCATGGTCACGGAGGTCAGATAGCAGTCGCTCTAGTGTAATTATCTGATCTGCCAAATCCTGGATCATGGTCAAGGCGGACCCCGGGCCTTCGTGCGCGAGAGCACAACTGGGACATTAAGGCAAAGTTGATTATTTTATTTTTACATTATAAGGCATTTCGTTACTTTCGCTATAAATAAATCTAATACCCATAATCACAAACAATACTTATCTAAGTAAAGTTTATGGGCAGCCTCGGTGTAAATACTTAAAACGGGTATCTAAATTGCGAAACGTTCTGCTTAGCTAGCAGCCATCACTTGCTAACAAATCGATCAGACTTATTAATATCACTATTTAGCAAGAGTCTGCAGCCAAGAGTCAATACATCATCTCGACAGACCATTTCTCAATGTCTGATCATCCACAACATGACTAATTGCATTGCTGTTCCTTTGGCAAGTGATAATAGGTGAGGTGAAAGGGTGTTGTGTGAAGCCAGACTTGTATTGTGAATTTACCGATACGTACTACGTGTTTTTTTTTTGCTAATAGGACGGCTTCACAGTAACTCCATTGGAATGAAGTGCTAGAGATGAGTGATAAATAACGTTACTGGTACTGGTGGCATGTTAGTACTTTTTTCCACCAGATTCAATATTGTCCTATCATGTCGCCGATTGCCTAATTTTTTATGAAAAAACACCCTCGCTCACGGTTCTTATTATTCTACCTTTATGTTATGACGTGATTGGGAGCGTCGGTGGCCGAGCGGTTACAGTATCCGACTCGTAAGCCAGAGGTCCCGGGTTCGAATCCCGCTCCGGCCATGTACCAATGACTGTTTTCTGAGTTATGTATATTAGTTGTATACTAACCGATGCTCTTACGGTGAGGGAAAACATCGTGATGAAAGCTGCACATTCAGGCGACTGAATGTGTAACCATGATCCAATCTGGTCAGGTTCCCCTGGTAGCAGGGTCTTGGAGGTCAGATGGCAGTCGCTCCACTGTAATTACTTGACCTGCCAAATCCTGCATCATGGTTAAGGCGGACCCCGGGCTCTCGTTCTCGAGAGCACAACCGGGACATTAACGCCAAAATGTTTTTTTTTTTTTATGTTTTGACGTGATTTTTTAACAATTATTTCGTGAAAAGTCACAGTGATACTACCGTTACATTATTTAGAACCATCTCTAGTACTTAATTCGAGTGAAGTTCCTGAGAAGCCGTACTAAGGCACACTACTCAGTGATAAACGAATAGACATCCCAACTGATGGAAAGCGGTGACTGTGGCGGTGTTACGATTGATGCACCTTATTACTATGAGGCCTAACATAGTAGTGCATTATAATTCAGCGATTTGTGGTTTCAACTTTGGGACCATGGGGCCAAGTTGCCAGAAAGTTCTTCCAAATAACCTGACCGACAGGAGAAGTTGGATAACCCCCGACCAATTTTACATTTTCTCAAATATATTCTAAACTAGTGGACCCAGCGCGACTTTGTTCGCGTGGCGTCCTACCTCTACCCTACCCCTACCCTACCCTACCCTACCCTACCCCTACTCCTACCCTACTCCTACCCTACCCTACCCCTACCCTACCCCTACCCCTACCCCTACCCCTACCCCTACCCCTACCCTACGCCTACCCTACCCCTACCCTTTTGAGGGTTTTCCCGGCAATTATTCGAATTTTCTCAACTTTTAAACCTTCCCTAGACCTCCACGAACATTTCAAAACTAATATGAGATAAATCCGTTCAGCCGTTCTCGAGTTTTAGCGAGACTAACGAACAGCAATTCATTTTTATATATATAGATAGACTACTAAGCCGCTTTTAATTAAACACAGCTAAAAACCATCCCGATTACACTGGCTTTCGAATAGAGAAACCCGCATCTAAATCAATGCATCCGTTTAGTAGCTACGGTGCCACAGATACTAACAAACCGCTACATACCCACAGATACACACGTAAAACTTATACGTACACCTCCGTTTTTTCGTCGGAGGTTAAAAATTAACCGATACCACTGGTGACCAGAGAGCAGGCTCGTTCCTCGGACAACAGATAGCATCCCTAGGCAACGTATCCAGCTTTCTGGAGAATGTCGGAAACACACGGCTGTATTCTCGTCGTCCTATAGTTAATTATGTACCATCTATTCCATTGTTATGGTAATCATCATCATCGTCTACCCATAATCTCCAATACACAAGCAAATGGTTATTAACAAATTAATAGCGGGTTAGTACTAATTGCACCGGATTATAGAGGTCTTACATAGGTATTAGAGTATACAAGTTTGTCAGAGTTGACTATGGTCCATCGAGTTTAAGTTATTGCGTGGCAAGAGTACTTATTTTGTATTCAAAGTGTTTCGGAAGCCGGTTTCGGATGCCACACAGAAACAAAATAGATAACTACCAAAAGGTCATCTTGATTAGTATGGCCAAAATACACCGTACACTTTCACTTGTTTGGGTTGGCTTCAATTACGTTTGGGCAACCCAGAGATTTCAAAAAATATTTGAAAATGTGGATTATGCAGAGAAAGTCTGATAAACCTCCAGCGTCCCGGTGTTGAGGTAGCGTCCAATCTCAACTTTGGCCGATGATACATCAAATCAAAAGCAAAAAGTGCAGCAAAGAATCTATGTATCCTCTCAAAGTTTAGACGTAACTTCACTTCTGAACAGCTGCTTGAGACATATCATCGAAATAGTTCACTGTAACACAATTACTTCAAATATAAATAAATAAATATCAAGTCAAGTTCGATCTTGTGTATAGTTAAGTATTACCTTTGTGATGGATCAACTGGCTGCTTTGGATTCGGTCAAAAAGCATGCTAGGATTATTCGTGTTCCAGAACTGATAGATGCAAAACTGCAGAGCCCTAATCATCTCCAAAAATAGATTCTGAGCGTGATACTTTTTGGTTAGTGTGTTGTGATTCATTTTAGTATGTGCTCTAATTCGCCCTGGATCGAGAAAAGAAATGAAATAATTTACAAAGGTATTAATAACGCTGTTACAACGCGTTAAAACAAGCACATTGGCTTGTTTTCGACTTCCAATCTACTCACACGCACGCGACAGACGACGTCCCCCGAAGCCTGCATTATATTCACCGTCGACATCTGTAGATAGACATGTACGTCCTCCATCGCTCGTCCCGTTAAAACATTCGAACGAAAGGCGAATACCAAGTTTGTAATGGTAATGGCAGCGATAAACGGATCCATTCTGTCGTCATTTAACATAATTACGCCGGAGACCGGAGACGTTCCCGGGACAACTTAAATGCGTTGAAGTCATCTCATCGGTGACGGCAACTTATAATAAAAGTTCAAAAACTCATTTTGTTCGACGCCACATCTTAGTGGCGGCGTTTCGGCGATAACGTCGACGTTTTAGCTGATATTACTTCAGGATTACTGCAGAAGTTTTGAGTATTAGACGTATTTTTTATATAAAACAATTATTAGCCGTCCGTGCTGACCTACAGTGCTTCATTCCCATACAAGCGAGTGCTCGTAATTGAAAAAAGGTGAATTATTCAAAAGTCCGCGTTTTATCCTTATGTGGTTGCGATTTAATAAATTTATGTAATTCACTATATGGTAGTGAAAATTATGTAGCTTGATAAAGAAGGTTTGGACGTTTGGAAAATAATATCTTAATTGTGATAATAGGTACCGACTGTTTTAAATTAGGATGATCGTAAAGTTGTCATTGTTTTCGTTGCCTTTTACTTTTCAACGTAGGTACAATTTGGAATGGCTAATGGTAGAAAATTCGATTAAATAGAAATTAAAATAATGTTTATTTTATTTTTTATCTTTTTCGATTGTTATCTCTCCTGGTGGACTGATAGATAATTCTATTTCAGCTTTAAGTCCGCCATTAATTTTTTTGAGAATAAAGTAAAAAAATAAATCATTAAATAACAAAACTGAAGTGGCGCTGGCAGGCCACTTAACGATGCCAGCTATGGGTCCTAGGGACGGAACAGTCCTCCAGCGGCGACTACGTGTTAAGTGTCCAACCCGTATCGTTCTGACCCATAACACCTCGGCAGTTTTTTTTATACCACTAAGGTGGCAAACAAGCATACGGCCTGCCTGATGGTAAGCAGTCACCGCAGCCTATGGACGTTTGCAATACCGGGGGCATCACCCACACGTTGCCGACTCCGTTAAAATCTTTTAACCCTTTTTTTGAAGAAAGTTCCCTACGAGAAGTTATACTCTACAAGAAAAACCTCTCCAGGTAGTTCATTTCACAACCTTAGTGTACGAGAAAGGCTCTGCTTCACTTCTTTACCGGAATACTGAAGTGGACTACATTATTATGATTCTTGAAAAACCCACTCCAAAAAGATCCACTGGTTGATTCTTTCCGCATATTAGAAATGGTACACACCGTTACTTTTACCTGCCTCGTAATACTGTGGGTCGGTACTTTGTTGCTGTTTTTATTTGTAAGCACAAACGATAATAAAAGCTTGCCGAGATGGATTTCTTAAGCCAGATGTTGGGCTATAAAAGTAAGGTTGTAGGTAATCAAATCTGGTAGCGTTACTGTGATTCTGATTTTACATTTGAGATGGATACCGGTGTAACCGTTTTAGGTACGATACGCTACTTTGTCCTTAAAGAATAAGTTGTTTTACAAGTATTTAGTGGATATGGATGTTTTGGAGACAGGTACTGTAAATTGACAGAAGCAAGTTGGGAGCATCGGTGGCCTAGTGGTTAAAGGGTCCGACTCGTCGGAGAGGTCATGGTACCAATAACTCTTTTCTGAGTTTCTAGATTAACCGATATTCTTACGGTGAGGAAAAATATGTGATTAAAGAAATTTATTTTCCAAAATAGAAATACATATTCGCTTACATTGGAAAATATAGGTTTAATTCATGTAATAATTACCTTGATTGAGCGTTGAGGTTAGATACTTGTAAGCTAAATAGGTACATTGAATGTTACTAACGTGTTGACTCGGCACATACACAAAACATTGATACTAACGTAATAGGCTAATATTCCAAACATGGTATTTGAAATCCACCCGCATTTTTCATCGTAGATGTTCTTATTCAATGGTTGAAAAATCCCTTAAAACATGATACCGGAGACTTTTTTGAATAACGGAAAAGATTGAATGTTTTTTATGTCCTTTGGAAGACTATTATTTAACTGTACGCCTTCAAAAGTAAGGTTCGTTTTTCCGTAATTTGCTCGAGGTGGACGTAAACAAATATTATGGGATCTTCTAGTGAGTCTATTTTGCACTTGGATGTTTGTAGTAAAGGTAATATGTGGTATGTATCTTTTTGTGTAATATTTTTCTTATTAAAATGCATGTATTGTATTTATAAGTCTGAGTGACCGTCATAACTTTGGTTTCGCTATATTCTTGACTGGAAGTGGCATGGTAGTCGTAGTGGAATAACAGTTTAACTTTTTTATTTTGAGCTACTTGTAGTCTATTTAGGTTAGTTTTAGCAGCGGTACCCATATTTCCACGAGATAGTCTAGGTGTGGTTTAATTAAAGAATTGTAAATAAGGTACCGCACTCGCTTCGGTAAACAGCGCACAATAAGGCGGACTATACCAGCGAGTTGTGACAACTTGGAACATTATTTTTCCAGGTGAGGTTTCCACGACAATTTACTATCAAGTAACAGGCCGAGATACTTTTCCGAATAGACTTCACTTAGTGCTTCTCCATTGATTGTTAGTAGTTGGAAATTAGAGATTATTTTGTTTTTAGCCGCAAATACTATATAATTACTATTGGTCGCATTAATTGTCAGTAACTTGAAACCAAGTGTTCAGGAATTTTAGATCGTCATTGTGATATGGCTTCAATTAACTAGTCAAAGTAAAAAATACTTGTATTATCTGCGTACAAAGATATGTCTCCATTTAAAGGTAGTTTGTGGATGTCATTGATGTAAATCAGGAAGAATAGCGGTTTCAGGATTGAGCCCTGAGAAACGCCATAGGTAACCAGTTCCGGCTCGGAAACAGTGTTTTTAATTTTGACAACTTGGTGTAAGTTTAAAAGATAGGACTCAATAATGTCGTAGGCGGTTCCAGTGATTCCGATCTGCCTCAACTTTCCCAGTAGCAGCCTATGACTCACAGTATCGAACGCTTTTTTTAAATCAATAAATAAGCCTAGAGCTTAATTTTTCTGATCAATATTGTTTTTAAGTTTGGTTACAAGGTCAACAGCTGCGCTCAGGGTATTCGAAGCAGGTCGAAATCCGTATTGTTTCGGAAATAGAAAGTTAATCGATGACAGGTAAGTAAATAGTCTACTGTAAATTATCTTTTCTTATATTTTTGATAATATTGGCAAAACCGAAATAGGTCTATAGTTTCCTGGGTCAGATACCAGACAGGTATATTGGGGTCACTTTTGCAAGTTTTAAGGCATTCGGAAAAGCCCCTCGGTCTAGGCAATTGTTTATACACTGCGCTGTGTCAGGGGCAACGAGATCCTTGAGAAATTTTATAACTTTATTGCTTATTAAGTCGATGCCACAACTAGTATTTATATTAAGGTTATCAATTATTTTGCTGACTTCCATTGCTGTGGTATGTGTAATTAGGAATAGTTTTGTTGCAGTGTCTTGAGAAACATTATCAGGTGAGTAGACTTTACGTAGGTTTTGTGTGATTTTTAATGCTAGACTTGCTCCAGTAGTGGATAGAATGAATTAAAACGTTGACAAGTCTTTTGTTATTGTGCCTTGAGGAGTATGCAACTTCGACGGCGCACAGTTAGATTTTCTTTTATTGCTTGCTAATTCTTTAATTAAACTCCATATTTTTAGAGGACTTTTCTCAAATTTTTTGAAAGCTTTATTGTAGTAGTTACTTTGGTGCTTTGTATATTATCGGCCACTTTTTTTCTTTCATCTTTGAACTCCTTTTTCACTTTCTCGTCGCTAGGGTTAGCTTTGTGCTACTGCCAGAGGAGGTTTCTATCATTGATTGCGGATATTATGTTCTTATTTATCCAATCACTTCGATTTAGGTTTAGTACTTTAGTTTTTGTTATTCTGCTTTCGGTTATTGCTTATATTAATCTTCTTTCTAAACCTTCATATCTGCCACTTTCCGACGGCCATATTTCTTTTACTAGTTTGTACAGTTTCTTGTAATCTGTTGCTTGGTATTGGATTCTTTTAATTGGTTTTGGTTGAAATTTGTGTATTTCGAGGTAGATTTGTTTATGATCCGACATTGCGGATTCTACAATGGTCATGTACAATTTATTATATTTTAGGTTAGTGCATACATGATCTATTATTGTTTTAGAGGTTTCTGTTTCCCGAGTACAGTGCCGTTCTCATGTCTTGTTTAGTAATATGAAGTCATTATCTTTCAATACGTCTTTGTTATCACGAATTGTCCTTTTGGCTTGAAGCAGATCTAGGTTAAAATCTCCAAATACGACTGCTCGTTTCCTATTAGAAAGCTGCGAAGAATACGTTTCGAGAAACTCGGACAATCTTGGCCTCTCTGGTCTGTACATAGCACCAATATCTAGACAGAATTTATCTATATGTATCCAGGTAGTGATAATCATCATTTTCACAGATATTTTCAATTAGGTTATGTTTTAGATTGTTATGAACGTAGATAGACGTTCCTCCACCTCTGGTGGTAGTTTTGAAACTGTAATAGTGTGAATAATTCTGTAGCTGTAGTTTTTTTGCCTCATCTTCCGTTTTGATCCAAGTTTCGGTAAGTATCACTACATGTACAATATTATTTTTAAATGATTTAAGTATACATCTCAGTTCGTCCAGTTTACCGGGTTTTACAATACTCTTCACATTAGCGTAGAAAATTTTTAGGGATTTCTTGTCCTTGACAATGAAAATATCATGATCAAATCTGCACATTCAGGTAATTGAATGTGTAACCATGATCCAATCTGGTCAGGTTCGACTGTTTACAGGGTCACGGAGGTCAGATGGTAGTCGCTCCACTGTAATAAACTGGTCTGCCAAATCCTGGATAATGGTCAAGGCGGACCCCGGGCCATCGTGTGCGAGAGCACAACCGGGACATTAACAAAAAAATAATTATTACGTATTATTTTTTGCCAACTATGCGGCAAGTTGGATGCCAACTGTGCGGTTTTAAAAGAACTTTCTCCCACGTTGTTTTTAGTAATGGAAGGTTTAGATATAAATCTTATTGAAAATGTAGGAAAAAGTGGAGTTCGTATCATACCGATATGAAATCAAAAGCGAGCTCTTGAAATAAACCTTCATAATGAAATAGCGGTTGTCTTGAATTTGTCCGCTACAAATTAACAAAACCTACAAAGAAAAAACAAAACTTTTCTTTTCATAATAAATAAATATGCTTGGACAATTCACACAGCGCCATGATGGTACTTACTTTAGAAAATCGACGTCATTAGGTATACATATTGACAGACACCCGGTACTGAGAAACTTCATGGTCTCGCGCGAAGACATAGTATTCGGCACTGTGTGTCTATCAAAACGAACACTTAGCTAAGTAGCGAACAAAATTTACCAATTAACCGTATTGAACACAATGCGTTTACTTAGCAAAGAACTGCTAACGATCGTTATGACACGTGTTTTAGGTAAGTTTTCAAGATTCAAGATTCTTTATTTTATGAATACATATATACATAGGTGCTCTATGCTCTGCCATATTACGGCGTACAAGATATAGAGGTCATTTATACATTAATAATTAAATTAACTTTATTTATTGTAGATAATTAAAACTACAAATACTACTTAATTAAATGTAAATATTGGGACGCTACCTGCGTCGATACCCTTGCACCGTCACATATTCCATCCACGAATGTCAATGCCGGTTCCGCTGCCGCTTCGGCAGCATATGCTGGTCTCAGCGGAGATATTTGCGCCGTTTGACGTAGAAACCATTGCGCCGTGGGGCTCATACTCTCTTCAAAGAGTTGTCTAAGCGCCTGGTTAACGCTTCGCACGACCAAAAGACTGGCCAATACCTTGGCCAAAGGATCAGCCTCGCGATACAGCGAGGCAATGCGGCCAGTCTTTTGGGAACAATTCCTTTAACAAGGGACTTGGGGCAAGATTTTTATTTGTAAACGTTATTTTATAATTTAGTATTAGCATTATTAAATTTATTTCTGTCATGTATATATAAAAAAAAAAAAAATGCCGTGTGGTGTCCGGCAGAGTAGAATAGCATCAACCCCTTACAATCATGGGTGTCGTACAAGGCGACTAATGTTTTCGAGGCAAAAGATCAAGAGTCTCCGTAGTCTGGAAAATGGGCAGCAGCATGTTCCATTGTTATATTTAAACACTGCGATCTCCAACCCGCCTGCCAAGCGTGGAGATTACGGCAATAACATCCCCTTTCGTGGAAGAGGCCCTAAGTCCTGCAGTGGACTGTTACGGGCCGTGATGATGATGATGAAATATAAAAAGTCAATATAAATATTGTCATATAATAATTTGATGGAGTCTTAGGGCGCCCACACCAAATTCTTAAACGCATTTAAGTTGATACTTAAACAAATAAATTCATACAATAAATCGTTTAACGTCATTCTTAAACGTTTAAGAATTCGACGCAAGCCGCCCGTAGTATTTTATTGAACCATAAGTAATATCAGAGTTAGGTACGTCTATTTAATTAAACTTTAGAATGTCAAGGTTATCTAATATAATAGGGCACTTTACTTTAGGTTTCCTTTAACAATCCTATTGTTCGTAAATACGTGTAAAAACCTTCCAAGTACGAACCCGTGATATTCAATATTCCAGCTTAGCACGTCTCCTTAATTAGAGTTGTAAAGTCCGCATCATACGTCGCGATCATAACCCTCATTACGTTTTACCCCTTTCATGGCGACCGAGGAAACGGGGTCGAAAATTCATTTCAAACTGGAAAGCGTTTGAGGACTTTCCAGATGTTTGGATTTATTTATGTATGTATGATGTTTTATTTAAGTGAAGCCAGCGAGTGTGTTTTACGGATGGGTGGTCAAAAAGAGTGTGTTTGTGTGTGTTTGTTTAGTAGGCAGTAGTGGAGCCGCGCGACTTCGTTTGTGTATACTTCTACTCTACTTTACCCTTTTTTTCTTGCTTTTAAAGCTTGCTCTTGAATCACTGTATCTATTGTTGAAATAGATGGGTGTAGTTTAAACATCTAAGCATACATAGATAAATAGGGGCAGACAGCGGAAGCGACTTCGTTTTATACTATTATAAATACTACAGTCAGTAAGTAATGCATACGGGATAGTTTCTCATACGCGTGCAAAAGAGACGATGCAAACTGACGTGGGTTTATTTACCGCTGACATGTAGTAGTTAGAAAAAGCTCTGATAAACTACTTCTATTTTTTAAATACATACCTATTTATTATACAAACAGCACCCAGACCCGTAACAGTAATTAAAATTCATCAGTTCAATTTCTGCCCGGCCTGGAATCGAACCCGGGACCTCTGCGGGGGAGACCAACAGAACCACTTACGTTGTCAGTGACCGTATGAAAGTGTATCCGTGTGTGTAAGCAATACTACGCCAATGCGTAAACAAATGTTATCCATTTACTTGTTTATACTGCAAGTAAGATGCGTAGCGAGCATTTTTCAGCGCGAGTCCTCGAGAAAGCCAGATTTTAGAACGCTTGTGCCATAAAGAAACCAGAACGTAGAATGAGACTAGTGTAACGTCACCATAACGACTTAAGGGGAAGACGGCAGAGCAATGCTAATTTTTTGCGGTAAGTTGGGTGTGGCTGTACCACACTAAGAAATCTATTGTCTTTTGGTGGCCGTAGGTGGCCATATAGATACCTTATGTTATTTCTAAATAAAACAGTCAGTAGTAATGTTTTGATTGCAAATTATAGGTTTTGTTACCATCTTCTGTCTCATAGAAATCAATAAAAGTAGTTAGAAGGGCTAAGTGGGCGATGTAGGGGATTTCATTTCACAGGTAAATCTAAAAACCTTGTATTTATCAATATTTTAGAAAAATTATTCACCCGCGCTTAAGGGACACCTAGCGCCTAATCTAGTGCTGTGCACATGGACCGACATTATCGATATTTTTTTTTGTTTATCGATATAATTTATTGGTTGTATAGTAGAATTGACATCAAAAAGGAGAAGATCCTTATTTCGATTGAATATACTTTTATTGTAGGTACGAGTGTTCCTTGAAATTTTCGTCATTTCGATATTGATGTTAATTTTTAGTAGGGGTACAGTAGGAGCACGGATAGGGTACAGGTGGGATACCTATAAACCAAGGAAATCGTGATAGTTGATCGCTTCACAATTAATGTGCGTCGGTTACGACGGCGAGCAGAACCAAAGGAGAAAACGCAAAGCAAACCATTTGAACGTCTATCGGGTGAGGGATGCAGCTCCTTTACTTGTACGTAGTTATATTGATGACGTACATTACTTTTTCAACATATTTTATAGTTTTTCTAAAGAGCCAGATAAGCCATAAGAGAAAAATGGATTGAAGCAACTGGTAGAGAAGATTGGATTCCTCCAAAGTACAGCACCAATTTGCTCGAGACATTTTAGAGAAAATTATTATGCTGTGAAAAAATCTGGAAATAAATAGTTTCTGGGTGCATTAACGCGTGAAAAAATTTTGTGTATAAAATCTTATGTATGGTTTTAATCGGGTATAGCCTCCCTCAGATACCTCCACAAAGGCACAACGAACAAAGATAGAGAAAGTAGGGGTACGGTAAATCTACCGTACCCCTAGTTTGTCTATCTCCTATCTATGTGTCCTTCAGCCCCCCTCACCCCCTCAATATAATAACATTTTCAATTCATTAGTATTAGTCAGAATTTTATCGAAATGTTAATATCGATAATAATTCGAGTTTGTCAATCCCTAGCGTAAATGTAAATTCAGAGAGGAGTTACAGCACTCACGCAACGCAATGTGTGTATGTGGTAGTGGCCGATGGACTTATCACAGCGCTCCGTTTGACTTTGCGTGTGTGTGCGTAAGCCTGTACATATTAAGTTGCATGAGTAGTGATAAAAATAGTGGGGTCGGGAACGGCTGCATCGGTTCCGGTACAAGCCGCGGAGAACAAAACACAGAACACGATAGAAGGGATCCATTATGTTCTATGTTATTAATACCAATAGAAAAAGTTTTAATATTTTCACAAATAACAGTTAACTACCAAATTTTGTAATAAACAATATTTTTGCAAAAAAATTTTAGAGCTATTGTTTTTCGACTCAAACACAGTAAATAATTATTCGTGTTGCGAACGTTGCAGTCTACAATATGCATTCAAAAATTAAAACCACCAATAAACCAGCTCACTATCTAACACTGTATTCCCCTTAACAGCTCCGCACAGATGCCGCGGCAGGGCCCTGCAATTTATATAATGCGGCCCCGCCCACATTTTACGAGGCTTTTTTTCGCAGCAGCTATGATGATACCGTCTCATCTTATTGAGCCGTTCGCGTCGCGCCCCCGGCGAAGTCTTTATTAAGTGACGGCACTTTTCAGCTTCACAGTGCCGTTTTCACGGGAGCACCTTTCAACCGTACGGTGGCAAGGTGCCGCGAGGCTAAGGGTTCCATTCGAACGACAGGTTTTAGTTCCATTTCCTTTGCGCCATAGCGCTTATATCAATGTTATTAATTTTCTGAGTTATGTATATTTTGTTGAAAGCTAACCGATGCTCGTACGGTGGGGGAAAACATCGCGATGAAACCTGCACATTTAGACGATGTAATCGTGATGGTCAAGTCCCCCTGTTAACAGGGCCACGGCGCTCAAATGGCAGTCGCTCCACTGTAATTAACTGATATGCCAAATCCTGAATCATGGTCAAGGCGGACCCCGGGCGGGTGCGCAAGAACACACCCGAGACTGACACGCCAAGATGAGATGTTTTTATTTGATTTGGTAATGGTCACAATGTAATTGGTTTGCAACAGTAAGCTTGATGTTGCCTGATTATATCCACAAAGTTTTGCATTTGTGACTTTTAAGAAATATAAAAAATTGCCTGTTTGAAAATTTCAGTTTCATTTTTGGCCTACAAAATGCCAATTTCACAGGAAGGGCCTAATACTTACACCCATACTCAGAAACGTTACTATGAGGTCTCATAGTGCACGCAAACGCATAATAATTCCAACTGACAATACTCGAGCGGCGATCGGAACTATGCGTCCGTTAAAATTAACGGTAGTGAGCAAAATAGGCCGTATTGAACATAGTGCGTTTCCTTAGCAAAGCGCCTAAATGACCGCATAGTGACGCAATTTCACATAGACTAGTATTGTTTGTGAGTACGGGTTGTGTTGAGGCCCTGACCGGTATGGTCTTGCCTTGAGTGATAGGGATAAAAAGGGGAATGGCGACTGAATCTGGGATTCAAATCACTTTTACATAAGTTTCAAACTCTGGGAATACCCTTGTATCTACATTAATGTATTATTTATTAAACACTACCCGAACATAGTACTGATGCTTCTTATTACTCACTTGTATTGTATATCTATCAAGCGTCGGTGGCAGATTGGTTAAGCTATCCGACTCGTAAGCGAGAGGTCCTGGGTCAGGGTGCCACTGCAGCCATGTACCAATGACTATTTTCTGAGTTATACCAACACCTGTGCTGACGCTATAGCTGATGTCATACAGCAGTAGTAGGACTCGGCGGCAAGAATCAGTTCTGGTACGACATGCCTAGTGCTGAGGCAACTCGGCTCAAGCAGGATGCTTTTCGTGCCTGAACAGTGACTCGGGCCCACAAGGACCCTAACACCCACAGTTTGAGGAAAATGTATAATACGGTCTGCAAAGAGGAGCAATATGATGCTAATGAGCTACCTATCCGGGAGTCGGACTTTTTAGTCTCTCTTCAAAGCTGTTGAGGGGAACTTTTGTCGGACTAACTTTCCACCTTTGCGCAAGCTGGATGCCCACTTGGCCCACACGGCAAAGGAGAAAGCAGATCTCTTGGGTAATCTCTTTGCCAAAAACTCAACTCTGGATGATGGGGTAGCTCCACCGCCTACCATCTCGCGGTGCGAGGACACCATGTCTGAATGTTCGTATTATTACGAGAAACATGGCCTAGTTACAAACTACATATCGGATATAATATAGCCAATTTCAGGCTTACGAGTCAACTTGCTGAAAATTCAGTTTCTTCGACTATACGAAAAAACGCTGGAAAAAATTTAAATAAAGATCTGAGAGGTTTAAATAACAAGGGCCCATTTCTCAGGTAATGAAGTTTATTTACCGGTTCACAGGTACCCATTTAGTTTGAACTGTGTCCTGTGATGAGATTAAACCTCACCATCCCTGCTCAAAAGTTGTAGCTAGTTTGATTAACTAACTAACCAATTTACGGGTCGCAGAAATTCAATTTTAAACAAATCGATTTGTGATAATTTACCTCTCGGATTACGATGGGACGGATCTGTTTCAACTCGGAGTTTGGTGACAGGAGAATCGGATGTCGTACCTATAATAGGACCACGATAAGTCCGAATTGACTGACAGTAGTAAAAATTATTAAATATGGATATGGCAATAATCTGGGGATAATTTGTCCCTGTCAGTCCTCCTTGTAAACATTCAGATATTTGGCTTGAACTTGTACTTTTAGTTTGACTAAATTATTGATAATGCTGAAAATTATCACTCTCACTTTCTTTTTAATTGTATTGCCCATTATTTAATAATATTTTTCATAACTCACGAAAATAAACAATCCTACAGAAATCAAATTGATTATTATGATTTTTATGAATGACGTTCTATTACTCTTAAAAAACTTGTCATAATTTGCCATACACCGATTTTTATTTAATTTTTTTTAATAAGTGATTCGGAGTTAGCGTGGTCTTCTTTGACCGTGTGGTGTCCGGCAGAGTTGGCCGTGTGGTGTCCGACAGAGTAGAATAGCACCAACCCCTTACATTCATGGTTGTCGTACAAGGCGACTAATGTTTTCGAGGCAAAAGATCAAGAGTCTCCGTAGTCTGGAAAATGGGCAGCAGCATTTTCCATTATTATATTTAAACACTGCTATCTCCAACCCGCCTGCCAAGCGTGGAGATTATGGCAAAAACCCCTTTCGTGGGAGAGGCCCTAAGTCCTGCAGTGGACTGTTACGGGCTTTGATGATGATGTGGTCTTATTATATAGATTTACACCCTGAAACGTGACTTCAAATATATTTTGTTATAATTTATAATGTAGTAGAAACTTCCCAGTTAAGTGTTCCGTAAAAAGGATGTACGGTACGAACTAAAATAATGTCTGGCTGAAATAAAATTCAAAAAGTTATTAATACATGATTACTGATTAAATATTGATTTTTATTTTAGTTTCACAATATTTTGTTTTTAACGGCGACAATGAAAGTAAAAAAATATTGAACATTTTCAACGACAGATATTTTTAATTTTCAAATATTTACATCGACCTTGTTTTCTTACTACACTACACTATTACATTGAAAAAATACACTTTAATATTAAAAATAATTGTTTATCATCAATCGCTCAACTAACCACCCACCAAAAGCTATCCTATCAAAAGCAACAAATCCACTAAAACAACAAACGACACGTGACTACCCTTTGTTGTTTCTCACGGCCTTTGAGTCGGTCAGTAGAGGCAGCTCTTTCTCAAACAGAATTATCAGAGGCTTAACCGGCACAGTACCCATTCGTAATTCAATCATATGTTTCGCTGTAACGTGAATTACCATTTCCTATCAGTTACGTGCAACGTAAGAAGGCGAGAGAGGTGAGATGGCGGTCAAATGTCTGGCTAGTCTAATATATAAAAGAAAGAAGCCTCACCCGATCTGTTTAAAAAAGAAAGGGCGTATCCTCTGGCTCAAGGTTCGATATTTTTTAAACGGTACCCTGTGCACCCTTAGTAAAAAAATTATCGAAACCTTTTTTTTAAAGCACTAGTTTCCGCCCCGCGGCTTCGATCGCGAGGCCTGCTTTACTGTTATATCTTGCTAGCTGGCGAATGGAGGGGAATAAAAAGTAGCTTATGCACATTCTTAAGGAGCTGAACTATCCCCATACCTAATTTCATCAAAATCGTTGTATTTATTCTTTTAAAAATACCTATTTATTATAATTTTTTATGTAAAACAATATATCTAAACTGTGCGCATTTGTTACTAACATTAGATATAGGTATTATTTTTTGTTCTCCAGATACTAACAAACTACAAACCATGGTCTGAAATAAATATTAGGGATTTTACAAACTATGAACTCATAAAGCAATGCGGTTCACTAACATTATTTCGATATAGTAGGTTGTACTATGTAAAGCATAGTCGGTCGCCATTATTCAAATAAGACTAAGACCCGAGCCTTAAGCTAGTCTGCGCACCCTTCACACCACAAATCCAGATGCGATGCACTGTGGGACTGAGGCGTAAAGCCTCTTAGGCGTCATTACAATGACTACCTATATGAACCGGGACATAGCAACCAGTGGTGGCATTGTCTAAGTTTAAATCAACAGTTGAAATGTTTTATATTGGAAGCGTCAAAAGTATAATTGGCGTGCTTGAATCGTAGTTGTTATGTGCGACAGTTACCGCTTACCATCACAGTTTTTTTAAGTCACATGCATAAAAAAACGGGCAAACAGGTCAAGCGTTGTCCACCTCTACAAAGACCTCTCATATACCACTTGGATCATTTCATGTCATAATGACGTCAAAAGTAGTTAGTATCTAGGAGGAGCCGCCATTGGAACGCCATAACTTAAACTTGACGTCTATATTTTTACCCCATGCATCAGATACTTATGTATGTACACATGGGGATGTCTATATTATCAAGGGCTGCGGAATACTTCATTTTATTTTATTTTACTCCAATATTTTGCTCGTAAGATTTAACGTGGAACCTTCGTGGGTTTTTATATCGGTGTACGCGCGTCAATTATAATAAAATGAGCTCGCGTTTATGATGTTGCAGCAACAAGGTGTTTATAGGTCGTAAAATTTATGGTATTAGCCGGCTAGGGTATGATTTTTTATGGTATACGGCAGACAAGCTGTCCTGACGGAAAGTGGTCATCGCCGCCTATGGAGATCAGCAACACCAGGCGTAGATATCACCAATGCGTTTCGCTCTTTTTTTTATAAGACTAGCTAGGCATTTGACAGCCATCTCACCTGGTGGTAAGTGACGATGCAGCCGAAGATGGAGCATGCCTGTCTAGGAACAGCCTATCCACTTCTAATATAGGTCTTGAACGATCCCATTTCATAGTAAAAAGGAAATGCTGTAGCTTGGTGGTTACATAAGTATCGTGGTAAATACTAAGAGCGAGAAACTTCTTCAGAACCTTCGCGTGGACACCATGACGGTCTACATAGTGTACGAGAATTACAACCTCATCAGCTCTGTTAGAGCAAACAATTCAAATATATTTTACTATGGCTTCAAGTGCTATCAAAATAACAGCAGATGGCTAGACCCCCTGTACACCCAATAGTTACGTTATTATTACTGTACGATATTGAGTACTGTACGTCAGTGTAAGCCCAGTGGTACAAAGTGGTGGCGGTGGTGTAGTTTACCGCCATGGATAAAAAAATGTTCAGTGACGATATTGGTATTTGATGTGGCGCTACACCTACGAATAATAACAATTCATCTGTATAAATACTATTTTCATACCTTTTGGAACTTGTATGTTTAAATATATTACGTAGGAATCTCTTATGTACGTCTACCTACGCGTACCTACATGTTTTCTCATAAAAGTAGGGTATAATTCCCTATCATCGATCACATTTTGTGATACTTACCTGAGCACTCGCTGGCAAATGCTCTATCATGCTCGCCTATTACAAACGCTATTACGGCCGGGGTGGTGCGGGAGTCGAATGCTATAATTAGAGTGGTATTTTGTTGGCCTAAAATTAAATATCTAAAATTGTTATTAGTCGTCGCCGCAGTGATTATTTGGTCTATCTCCCATTGATCGGGTTTAAAATTTAATAAAAAATTTAAGATAATCTTCGATAGGTAAGTAAATTTGATCGATTGGCCAAATAAGCACTAACGTATTAATTGATAATTGATAAGATGATACATTAATAATAAGTTAATAACTATAAAAAAATGAAGCACTCTTGTAGGTTTTCGTGTTTATTTTTGCAATAACATTTGCAATGTTATTAATTGTAGTACTGAAATAGAAAAATTAAAAGTATTATAAATTAAATCAAATTGCACCTAAATTTGCTCCGCATACGGCGGAAATTAGTATACCAATTAAACTTGTTTCCTATCACACATACTTACACACCACATAATTATGTCAGAATAGCAGATGGGTTGATGCCGCTGAGCCATATTCCTTTTTGCCACATTTGTATTAAATTGTTTATACTTTTATACTTTGCTTTCCTTTGTTTATATTATATGTGTGAAAGCTAACTAAATTTTTTTGTAGCAAATATTTAATTTATATCGCTATTCCAATTCCAGGCGCATATGGGCAACAATTTGAGTGGTATGCTACGAACACTCGTAGAAGGCTACGTCGTAGCTTTATTTCTTGTTTAAGGAAAAATGTTGTGATAATCACCTTATTTAGAATCTCAGAATGAACATACATTTTGCACATTGAAGACTATATTCTACATCAAGTTGGACACGGGGTACGGCAATAAAACCAGTTATTATGTAATTTTTAATCAATTTATTTCCATTACTACACTGCACTACCGTAAGCACCTATTTACAAAAAAAAAACTATTTTTAAACAAAGAATAAATAGTAACTGATCACCTCCAAGATGAACACTCATATCACCAGAAAGGACGATGCGTTGCCAGCGTTCAAGAGAGGTTTCTATTCGTTTTTCTTACAATAACCGAATTCGTGCAACAAGCTCCCATGCTAACAGGGTTGCATAAATATTACAAGTGGATACTGGCATCGTCGCTGAGTCCCAAATCGCGCAGGTAATGTACGGATATAGGACTTTGATCGATGATATGGGGTGCTCGATCGTCTACCCTAGTCCATAACATCCTGTATAATATGTGG
Organism: Blastobasis adustella; assembly: GCA_907269095.1. NCBI lineage: Eukaryota > Metazoa > Arthropoda > Insecta > Lepidoptera > Blastobasidae > Blastobasis > Blastobasis adustella. The sequence goes on from OU026120.1 coordinate 2,301,379, forward strand.
AAAGCACATATAACTTACCATAAGGTATGTAAGGAAAACCCCTATCAGATCCGTGAAGTTTTTGTGTGTCGGTATCAGAATATATATGTCGGTCTGCCTTGAGAGGCTTACCCACGCTGCGTTATACCACGCGGTGTTTTACAAGATTCTATTTAACATCACTTGTATGTCCAGGTATCTTGTAAGCCTAATTTAACCCACTTTCCGGCGTTAGGCGAGCTGAAATTTGGTATACCTATGTAAGTTAGACGACAATGTATTCATATTTTATCGTGGAGCTGGTCTGATAATGGAGTCGGAAGGTGGTCATAGGAACTAATGAACGCCAAGATAACCCCATTGTGTTTGGGCTCTTTTTAATGGTCTTGGTTCTTACCGCGCGATAAAAGCTAGTTATGAAAAATGTTTTTATCATTTGAGTAAGTCTTATCACGTTTTAAGTAAGTAACAATAACCGCGGGTACTTTGTGACTGTAAGGACTTACACCCGTACCTATCCATAAATATGTACAGTATGAACATAATGACAAATAATATCTAATATTAGTTTGGCATATCATGTAAAATGACTAAATATGTGAGATCATATAAAATTAAAACCCTGTATGTACCATATTTACATGCAAATTAATTCAGTGAATTCGGTATATTCTAATATAGTCGTCGGTATACCTTGAGAGGCTCGCCCACGCTGCGATATAGACGTTGTTGAGAAAGGATAAGGTAGCCAACGTTGGCGTTGGCAAGCGAAGATGGAGAGGGGTACCCTCCTATGGGTACCCTCCTGGCTGGGTTGTTCTGACCAGGGGTCTATAGGTCCGACAGTTGGATAGTCTGAAGTAGTATTTATATCGCGGAAATTGGAACACTTCATTAGCGCGATGTAGATTTATATGGAAATTTGAGATTTGTATGAAATGCTTGGTCAGCGCTATCTATGTGCGATGCTTTGCCAACTTGTGTCCGTGTACTCGTAATGTAAGAATTGTCGAGTTTCAGTGTTGGAGCGACAGATGTCGCTACAGTATCAAGCGGTGTTTTTGCGTTTTAATGTTAGAAATTATAATCGGGACGCCTTCAAGTTCCTAGGCAGGTACGCTCCATCTTCGGCCACATCTTCACTTACCACCAGGTGAGATGGCGGTAAAACCCTTGCTAGTCCAATTAAAAAAAAAAAATCAGCAAAGGCGAAGTCGCGTGAAAGAGCTGGTTTTGATATTAAAATCTGGTTTCTACTTTCACTGCACGTAGTGCCTATTCATACCATGATTCACGCAATTTAATATTCAAGACGGATCGTCCTTTGACCTCGAGCTCCGACCAATACATTATTTTCAGAAGCGACGCCATCAAAACTGTCGTCGTAACTCATAATCGGTGCGTCTGTCTGTCATACGGTTATATGGATTCTATTTTACTAGAGAATTTGAAGCAAGTAAGTATGTAAAGCTCTTTATTGTACACACTAAAAAAGTATTGATACACAAGAAAACAAAATTGCGTGCAAAGGCGGTCTTATCGCTTTTAGCGATCTCTTCCGGACAACCTTTGGGAAGACGTATCATGTTAGCCGTGTGTAGTGCGAGAGTAGGTAAATACGAAAAAAGGAAGAGTAAATAACTAGTCGACGAGGCGCGACTTCGTTCGCGTACACCTACATTACCCCTACCTACCCTTTTTTCTTGCTTATAAATCTTCCTCTTGAATCATTGTTGCAAATAGCATTAAAATCCGCGGCGTAATTTTAAAGATGTAAGCGTACAGCGGAAAGTGACTTCGTTGTATACTACATAAAGATTGAGCATGAATAAATAAAATACTATACTCATATATTCTACACAAAGCCATTCATTATTTTATAAGCGATAATAACATTTCTTTACTTATTGCAAGCAAACAGATTTAGCAAGAAAATATTCCATTATGTGATAAATCATAGTCAATTTAGAAATATGTTAAGTTATGAGTGAACAAAATGGCGGTCATTGTCGCCATTTGCACTGAACCATTGTAACTACAAATAAATGTCGTCACCTCTTTAAAGTTTCCCAGGTGTATCGTTATAATGTCGTGAACTCTAGAAAGGGTCTCATTAAACGCTCTTTTACATAATACTAATATAAATAATAATATAAAGGCTAATTAATATATCACAAACTAAACCTGCTTACAGCAACAAGCTGAATAACGCTCCGCAAAAGGTTCTTTATACAGCTTTTCGCTTCATTAACATTCACATGTCTTGTATTAAACGCCAGCAATCTTACACTGTAGACGTGGGCTTTTAAATAGATAATACCGTATTTTTCACCTCCTAAAATGCTCTTATTCAGCTTTTTAATGAAAGCTGACTAGAAGACTTTATAACACACTTTTACACTCCTATACCTACATGCTACAGATAAGTTTTAGGATTTTAGAATTTGTTCTCTTTAAAAATAAAAGTCCCGCAAGGCTCGGTGGTGTCTCCAGCTCTGTTCCTCCTTCGTATCAATGATATGCTGTCCATTGACGGCATTCATTACCATGCGGATGACAGTACTGGAGACGCCTTTTATATGAATCGTACCAATATCCCTCGTAACATAATGGAGAAAAGTCGCGAAGTACTTAAATTAAGTCTAAAATCGAGAGATATCTAGAATCTCCGATTGGGGACGACTAAATCTAGTCTAGGAAGCACCGGAATGTCAGCTTGGACCTTGTGACTCGATCCAAAAGAGCACTGTGAGAATTATCCATGATACCATGCTCACAAGTGGTATGGAGCAACTGAGTCGGCGTAGGTATTTCGCCTCCCTTTGTGTGTTCTAGCGCTTGTACAACGGTGTTTGTTCGCAAGAACTGTTTGACATGATGCCTACAGCTACATTATATCATCGCACCGCTCGCCCTCCACCTTGGAGCCAAATTGATCGCAAACTATGCGGTTCCAAAGGAACTTTCTCCCACGCACACTAAGGTTGTGGAATGAACTACCTGGAGATGTTTTCCCTGGAGAGTACAACATGGAGTTGCAGGCCGTAAGATTGATTGCCACCTTAGTGGTATAAAAACATTCGTACGATTCGGATGTGGAATGAATTCCCGGCCACAATGTTTAGTTTGGACTATGACATGGAAGCGTCGGTGGCCGAGCGGTTACAGTATCCGACTCGTAAGCCAGAGGTCCCGGGTTCGAATCCCGCTCCGGCCATGTACCAATGACTGTTTTCTGAATTATGTACATTAGTTGAATACTAGCCGATGCTCTTACGGTGAGGGAAAACCCAGTGATAAAACCTGCACATTCAGGCGGCTTAATGTGTAACCATGATCCAATCTGGTCAGGTTCCCCTGATAGCAGGGTCATGGAGGTCAGATGGCAGTCGCTCCACTGTAATTACCTGACCTGCCAAATCCTGGATCATGGTCAAGGCTGACCCCGCGATCTCGTTCTCGAGAGCACAACCGGGACATTAACGCCAAGATGATTATTTTTTATGACATGGGAACGTTGAAGAAGTATATTAGAAATCTCATTAGCGGTGAGCAACGCATAGGCAGCACCCCAGGTGTTGCTGATGGCAGTGACTATTAACCGGTGGCAGTTTCTACCAGGTGGTCACTTTTAACACACCAACAGGTGGTATAACACTTTTTTTTTCATTCTGATTTAATATTTTCTTCCGGACAACTAATTATTTTTAAGTATAAAATTACCTTTATAAATATTTCTGGGAAAGATTAAAAGATTATCCTTTTTTGATGGGCAGACAAGTAATGGCGTGGTTTTTGTTGAAATAGGCTAATCTCTATTTTAATTATTTTTTTAAATGAAAAGTAAAATTACTCAGTACGCATTTTAGCTTATAATTAAATGCTTATTAATAACTAGTGGAAGCGGCACGACTTCGTTCGAGTACACCGACTTTGCCCCTTCCTTCCCTTTTTTCTTGTTTATAAACCTTCCTCTTCCCTCTTCAATCCGCTGCGCAGTTAAAAAGATCTAAGCGTACATAGATACATAGGGACTCGCGTTTGCACATACCTATCTCAGTATAATTACTAGGTATGTACAAGTAGATTTTCCTACCTCCGGGCCTATCCAAGCGGAAAAAAGTAAAAATATTTTAAGAACATACATATATATATTTACACTCACGCCATCATCCCAAAGGGGTATGTATAGACTAGGGGTCTCATAGGGGTACAATAGAATCATAATAAGAAACGATAGTGTGGCCTTTTCAGACCCCCAGAATCTGAGTTCAAAAATTACCAAATATCAAGAGCTACCTCGTCTAATGGTGGTGACGTAATAATGACATATACTTAGGTCACTTATCGTACTTAGACGAAGTGAGGGCGATTTATAAGTGTTAGCCGTTGTCTCACATTCTCTGTCATTACGGACGTAAGTCCACAGGGTGACCATACGTCTTAATTATTTTAGGACAGGCCTCCGGTACCATTATTAAGGGGGCCATTTGTAAGGGATATACCCGTTGTTAGGGTTAGTGGATGTAGGTAGGTTTAGTTGTTTTCAGGACAAGATTAGGGAAGTGTGGAACCGGATTGACCAAAGACTATTTTAGAAGTTATAGTGTAAGAGTAAAATACGTTGCACTTACAAAAAACAAACATGTACGAGACATACCTTATATAATATACATAATATAAGTAAAATAAAGTTATATTTATCTTTTTAATATTATAAATGCGAAAGTTTTTGAGAATGTAGGTATTTTCAGATGTTTGTTACTCCTTCACGCAAAAAGTACTGAACGTATTATGACAAAATTTGGCAGAGGAGCACATAAGCTATAAATTATTCCGAATTTTAATGTGGTTCGACAACGGTCTTGAACGTTACAACCAAATTTTACGCGAACGAAATCGCTGGAAAAAGCTAGTGTATTTATAAACACCGACATACGAAACCACCTTCGTCCGTGCTTCGCTAATTGGGTGCACTGAAAACCAGCTTATGCCGAGTTTTGCACGACACCCCATGGCACGGATTACGGTATCATTATTTTTTATCATATTGTTATATTATAATTTAGCGCTTTCCATCGGGTGGCCCGCTTGCCTGCTGTCTGAAGTATAACAAAAAAAAATTGGGTACGCTTTTAATTGTTTTTTGTTTTATTTATTATTTATTTGTTATTTTTATTATTATTTAACAATTTATTGCACACAATATATAGTAAACAGAAATTACAAAAATGAAAGACGACACAACAGGTACTACTTATATCTAAGAAGAAATCTCTTCCAGCAGGCCTATAGAAGAGAGACATGGTAGAGTATAGGGGATGAGACGTGCGCAATTGCTTATGTTGATTTACTTATGTCAAGTGTAATAAACCATAAACCAATGTAATAAATGTAGTGTATTGTAAGATATAAACGAAGAAAAACAAATTCCGTTAATTACTTAAAATAACACGCTGGCCAGCCTTCTGGGCATATTTCCGCATTCAGGGGACTTGGGGCACATATTTTACCCATTTAAGTAATTTAGAGTAAGGTTTTTATTGATAGGTAGTTTTAATATATGTTATTTGTGTGTTATGTTTAAGTTGTATATAATTAATTACCCGAAAGTAGGTACATAAGTTAAAATTAATGCTTTTTAGAGCATGTTTGATACTGATACAAATTTCCGTATTAACTCAGGCGTTTCCCTTCACTTTACATAACCATTTCAACTGCCATCAAGTTTCTAATTCAAACGCGCTTGAAATCACTATTAATTTACTGTAACAATATAAACCAAAATCTCTGGCAGTTTGAAATTCGAAACTGATTCAAGGTTGAACATTATTAGAATTTCAATTTCAGGATGGTTTCGACGAACCTGCTTCAATATTTCGATCGAACTATGGATGGTACTTGTCGGAATGGTATACAACTTGTAATGAACTGTTGTAAATTATTTTTGGTATTTGCAGAGCATATAAAATAACCTAACCTACAGAAAAAATCATACAACCCCCGACCAAGTTCACATACGCACAAATATTTTCTAAACTACTAAACCGATTTTAATAAAACAAAGCTAATAATTATCTTGATTAAACTGGCTTTCAAATAGAGAAAACCGCATCCAAATCGGTCCATCTGTTCGGGAGCTACATTTTTTTTTTAAACTACTAAGGTGCAAACAAGCTTACGGCATGCCTGATTGAAAGCAGTCATTTCTTGAAGAAGTCCATGTTGTACTCTTTAGGGAAAACCTCTTCAGGTAGTTCATTCCACAACCTTAGTGTGCGTGGGAGAAACCTTTACTATGGCAGTAGTTGGTACAATAACAGGACTCCTCTCCCTGAACAGACTACTGTTCACGATAGAGGCTACAGACAGCCCTTTGTACTGTAAGGGAACCGACCATTTTAGAATTTTAGAACTTTTAGAATTTGTGTAACGTTTGTCCAGCGTTTAACATGAGTATTGTCAAGCGAGATCAGTAGAAGAAAAGATTCAAGTTAGTTCGAAATATAAGTTATTGAATTATACATGTTGAGTTAGCCTGTAAGTGAAATATGAATGTTGTGTAATACGTAAGTTTAAAAACAAAATGTTATTATATTTTCATTTTTTGTTGGCTTCCTAATAAATAAAATAAAAAATCATCATATTAATAGTTGGAAAACTTTACGACACACTTGTTTCAATCGCAAAGCTTTCCCAAAACCCACAGATCACAACCGTTGACCCTCGCAACCGACTCCGTGATTATAATCAAACAGATACACACGCCAAATTTATAACACTCAAAAGAGATATTAAATAGCAGTACTACATATTGAGTTAGGGTGAATACCACAGTTGATTACTGTTTGGATTTGTCATACAAGCCACTTGTACTCGCAAACAAAACTTGTCGAATTAATTAGTTTGCGATCGCACAGCACTTAATAAGGCAAGCCTTTCAATTCACAAACAAGTGGCCCTTTGCTAAGTGAACTTGCTACTTGAACGCGCTATATTCGATACAGCTCTGTGATTGGTAAATTTATGTAAGTCTGTTTACTGTAAAATCTGTCCAGTTTGACTTGTCTTATTTGGTAAACAAACAAGATTCATAACATAATTACGAGTATATAACAAATACATTGAATGTGAATTTCAACGAATACTGCCGTAAATTATCCATTTTAATACATAATTTTAACCATCAGTGCCTCAGAATTCATAAAAAATATTGACATTCGGAAATCTATTTTGTCTATGATTTTTTCAGGTATACCCATAAATTGTATTTGGTCGCCAGTAGGCTATATTCATTTACCAAATAAAAAAAGGACAGATTTGAGTAGTGTGTGAGTTAACACTTTTGATAGCTGTATGTCATTTCGCGGGAAAAGCAAACGTTAGTGCGGCTTATTTATTCAGTTGACGGCGTCGTCAGTGGTTAAGAAATAGGCGTTTGAATCTGTCATTTTAGTACAATAATTCCTTACTTTCTATTTTGTCTACGGATCAAATAGGCACTGTAGGAAGAGTAGAGGAAAGATTCTAACTTGTCGTTCGAAAAGGAGAAAAATCGTTGTGAAATCATTCGTCAGTCAAGGCCATGTCAAGGCACAAGAACAAAGAAATTGGGCATTGAGACATAGATAGCCTACTTACATCTAAAATCACAATCTATATTTTGTTTCTTTTTTATGGTGCATATGACGTGTCCAAAAGGAACGATTATAAGTCATCAAATAAATCTGCATAACCACTGTTATTATAAAATTTGGTAGCCTTGGTCGCCAATGTACTAGCTTTTTGTATGACGAGTCATTCACACAAGTCAAATATGTACATTCTCTATAGGTCCAGGCTTCATCTATGTCCAATATCACAGGAATCTTTACAGAGAACTCTAAAATCACAATATTTTATACGTAACGTACTTAACGAACCATTCGTGTTCGTGAAGTTAGATAAAATATAGTGTAAACTATTATATCTTGAGCCGTAACCGTAAATATTTAATACTGATTTAGGGGTTCATGTATAAGTTAATAACATACTGCGAAAAATGTAAGTAAGTTGGTGGCACCTACATTATCTACCCGTACGTCATTCCACATTCAAGCATTTAGTTCAACAAACTTATCTCATTCGGTGTGGCCGTGTGGTGTCCGGCAGAGTAGAATAGCACCAACCCCTTACACTCATAGGTGTCGTACAAGGCAACTAATGTTTTCGAGGCAAATGATCAAGGGTCTCCGTAGTCTGGAAAATGGGCAGCAGCATTTTCCATTGTTATATTTAAACACTGCGATCTCCAACCCTCCTGCCAAGCGTGGAGATTATGGCAATAACCTCCCATTTCGTGGGAGAGGCCCTAAGTCCTGCAGTGGATTGTTGCCGGCGGTGATGATGATGTCACTCGGTGACAGCGTCGCTGTTGATGGAATTGGCTTGACATTTCAAAATGGCGACACTTAGTTCCAGCTTCTTCCACCGGGTCAGATAATTTTGTGGCTCTAGTTTATCAGTGTATCTGAGTGCTCAATTTCCACATTAATAAGGTAATATATCCGTGGAAGATGCAAGCCGCTAATCCAAATAGAGCAGAGAGGAGTCCGAGTTACAAGATAGGGAAAAACTATCCCTTTGTAGGAAAAAGTTGGTAGTCCAACAGGGATATACTTGCTTGATTGATCGCTGACCGTTTGGATGGCAAGCCATCCATTATTTTTGCGAAGAACAGTGAGGGAATGGCTGTCATTTGTATCCAATTTCGTTGCTAAGCCGAAAACATCAGATTCCGCGATGTATAGCGCAATAAAGTGCCAGTGTCGAGTATTTGTCAGATGAATTTGTTGATATGTAATATGTGATCTAGTAGATATAATATTACGTTCGAATATAAGATATCCGACAGATAAATAAAGATATCAGACCGTCGGTTAACCTCCGACCAAGTTTACTTAAACTTAAATATTTTCTACTCCCTATATATTACACAGGTATATTAGAGGTCTCCTTAGAGGCGGGCAACGCATTGGTAGCACCCCTGGTGATGCTGATGTCCATAGGCGGCGGTGACCACTTTCCATCAGGTGGCCCGCTTGCCTATTTGTCTGCCGGATAACATAAAAAAAAAAAAAGATTTTAATTAAACAAAGCCTAAAACCATTAAGATAGTAGAAAATATTAGTAGATCCTTCAAGTAGAGTAAACCGCATACAAATCAGTCCATCCGTTCGGGAGCTACAATGCTACAGACAGATACAAAGAGCCACAGATACATACATCAAACTTACAACACCTCTCTTTTTTCGTCGGAGGTTAAAAATAGTCGCAGAGACTTTATATTGATATTTTATTAATATCAATACTTAGAATTATAAGTACAATAACGTTAGTCAAATATAACCGATACCAATAACTTGTTGAGATAAAAGCGGGGGTAGTAAGTAATGGTATACTACATTTATTCCTTTGTTAATCCCCGACGAAAAAAGAGGGTAGTTATATATTTGCCGTGCTCCCGAACGGATAGACCGATTTTTATGCGGTTTCCTCTATTCGAAAGCCAATTTAATCCAGATAGTTCTAAGCTATGTTTTATTGAAATCGGTTTAGTAGTTTAGAAAATATTTGAATAAATGTAAAATTGGTCGGGGGTTATCCGTCTTTTTCTGTCAGGTTATAAACTACCGCTATCAATTTATTTCGACGTCGAAACCTTTAAAGTTGCGAACGTCAGACTTGTCTTATTTTACAGACGCTGTTAAATAGGACAGGGCAAAAGCTTGATGCTTGTTAGTAGTATACAAAATAGTTCACAAATGAATCCCGAGCACAGCTCTCCCCATTGCCCTTAGCGACTTTGAGCCTTCTGATGAAGTCTGTAGTGACTTTTAATTGAATGAAAGTACTTCATTTGATTACTGGCTATTGACTTGCTACAATATGTTTGACTTTGGGATGTTGTAAGGTTAACTTTAAGATGTACGCGATTTCTACGCGATTTGTTCCAAATGTTTAAGCAATTTTGGTCGTTATGCTAATGACAGAAAGCTTATTTTATTATAAATGAATAATCGCGCTCGCGTCGCGCTGCCTAGTCACCGCGTCATCGTCCGCACTGCGCACCGCTGTTTTTTGCAAACTCACAATTCGATTACAATTCGAGACAAATTGGGTATTCTGCAGAAACTGTAGGTAAGCGCAATTGAGTTATAATCGAATCGACTCTCCATCGATGCTCTACTTGGTGTTGTCTTCTAAAGTCCACCTACCAAGAGATTTGCTTTTATTTATTTAATTTTTCGTTTTTGTATTTTACTTGTCAGAGCAGAATACCGTTTTATCACACAACCGAATCGAGCTAAGATTGTAACACCAATCGAATTTGGTTGGTCTTTAATTAGTAGCAGAATACCAAAAACGTGTCACACGCGGTTGCGATCCAATTACAATTCGATTGCCCATTAGTAAATTTGCGATGTCAAGGCCCTGTTCGCGCGGTACGCGGAAGCTACGGTGAGGGATTGTTATCCCGATGTTCGTCCACGACGATGTCCATGACGGTTAGATTGTAATGGCAGGTCAAGGGCAATTGCGAATGCGATTCAATTACAATTCGATCGCACCATAGGAAATTAGTGGACTTGATGCCCTGGATGTATAATACGGATGGAACTTTGATTATTAAGAAACTTCTGAAGAGGCTCCCTCTCTTGGTAACTGTTAGTAGCAAAACAAGGATTTCAACGAAACACCAATCAATTAACATTTCAGAGAATCATCTCGCCCGCTATCGTTGAATCGAAACTTTTGGAATAATTTAATATAAAGAGCCCGAATTTATCTTCCGCAAAAGTTATCGGAAAGTTAATCTTTCTGGCGATTACCTACAGAATTTCCAAGGTGGAAGCCGCTTTCTTAAGGTACAATCATCTCCCTCTAAAGTTAAGTACTCGAAAGTGAAAGATAATAATTTGGGTCTTCCACCATTGTACTAGTAATCCGATTTCGAGAACTGTTTCAAAGTGATGAACACGATACCCATTTAACACCGTTCGGAGAAATTCCCGTTAATAAAGTTATAATTATTGATAAATGTACCCCTGTTTGTTTCCGAACGGCATTTGGTATTGTGATTTCTTGGAAAACATTGAGGAACCACTTGCAGAAATACCAATTTTGACGATTCAAAATTATCTAAGCCGTCTATTATTGTAAGAACTCTTCGGAAGTACTTACATAATATTTCAATTGATTTGTTTATCGTTGGAGGTTAATAACAATATTTTGGATACAATTTGTGGAACCACTTTGATTGAAGGAGCGCGCGCTCCGAATCTCGTTTGAAAATACTTCAGTCGTCACCCTCCCGGTGTACCTCGGCTGCTAACAGTCTTGATCTTTTTCATGAATAACATCCCCCTGCATTTACCATGGTGTTGTCGCTTTTACCACTAGTTGCATTTCACCAAATTTGGGTAAAACGAATTCCTAGCGTAAAAAGTCGTGAAATTGTGTATGTATTCAGAGTATCCTACTAAGAATTATAAATGTGAAAGATTGTATGGATGGATGTTTGGAGGTTTGTTAGTCCTTCTCGCAAAAAGTACTGAACGGATTTTGTTGAAACATGGTAGTAAAATAGCTTTTAGCGCAGAATAACACAGGCTATAATTTAACTCGAAATTAATAGTGGTTCCCGTTGGAACGGGTCTTTCTAGACCCGACGAAAAAACAATCTCCCGAGAAACCATACCAAAACCAAACTTTGTGGACGCACCAAAACAATAAAAACGAAGCAATGAAAGCAAACCTAACTAGTGCTGTTTATTGTTGTCCGAGATACTTCAGTGGGATGTTTTTTATTTGCTTCCCTTTCAATCACAATAAAAATGTATAGTAAATTCTGTAACTCGTATACTTCAAAGGTTCAGTTAGAAGTATCAAACTGAAGTATTCAAACTGAAGAATTCAAGATTTTTAGACCTTTTTCTATGTTAGAATCAGAAATATACAAACCATATGTCACTGAAATCAGTATAATATTAAAACACAAGCATGAGGCATTTAAACTTAGTCCTCACAGTTTAACGTACCTGCGGTTCTGCATTTTTGTGGCCTGCAACCTAAATGCGTGAATCGTAGATGTTAAGAGAGACATGGGCAACGGGCATGCTCCATAATCTAGTTTGTACATGTCTTTGAACATACCCCTTTTTATTTTTCGTCAGTTTTAACTCTTATACGACATAGGCAATTATAAAAAAAATAGATTTCACTACAGGCCAATATTGTCTCATTACACCTACAAAATTTCATTAGATATAATCGGTATATCCGTTTTTAAGAAATTCACAATTTTGCTTGTATGAAAATAACAATCTCGCCCATTTTCTCTGTACAAAACGGCCAAATCATAATAAAACACCTAATACATAAACACCTTCATCAACCAGCCTTCTGCCCACTCCCTACGTAGAAGCCTTGGGTTATATTTCGTATACTCTCTTCCACAGCTGAGTGGGCTCAACTCGAAAGATCAAAGAAGCCGCGAGAGCGAGGAATGGACGAGTAAATTTTAAATTTACAGCAGCCATGAACCCTTACGTGCCCCTGTTTACGAAGCAGAGTTTGTTCAATGAAATTCAATTTATTTTGCAATTTAAAATTAGGTACACTTTTATTATGCTACCTTACGCTCTAACACTAGTATTTAGCAACGTTAAACAGAGGTCCGACAGTGCGCGACGCAATGGGTTAAAACCTTTTTTAATGGTGCATAGGGTTAAAGCCCTGATCTCTGGGGAATGTCTATGCCCAGCAGTGGGCGTCTTCTGGCTGATATGATGATGATAATGAGGGTTAAAGCTGGATAGTTGCCCCTAAGGGCAACTACCTTCTCTTTTCTTGCTTGTAAACCTTAATCTTGAATCACTTTATTTATTGATGAAAACCGCAAAAAAAATTCGTTGCGTAATTTAAAAAATATAGCAAACATAGATGCATAGGGACAGATGGCGAGAAGCGACTTCGTTTTGTACCATGTAAAAATACTACACCCAAACCTGCAAAAGAAATTAAAATTCATCATTTTCGAATCCGTGACCTCTGCGAGGCAGACCGACTAACCAACTAAACCACTCAGGTCGTCAAATGACTACTTATAAAGAGCATCCCATCCCAAATCCCATTCCATTACATCGAAAAGCCTTTCTTTGTCACCTACAAGCTAGATACCCGTCATGTTATCAACCTACTGGACACATCGGACGTATCTCGCGATACATCCGGCCAATAATACGTCAGGATCAACCGCCCACCGTTCCAATTCCAGTGAGTAGTCCTAAACGTCTACAATTTGAAAGGGGAATGAGACAAAAGGGATAAAAAGGCGGCACCGAGACGTCTCCCGCCTCGGAAGATTAACAGCCATAATCAAGCGATTGCTTGGGGATTACAGCGATTTTTACGCGATAAACCGACGAGTATAAGCGAACGTATATAATCGTTCAACACGCAGACGTGCGTTCCATTGGGGATAATATGAAAGGTTGAGCGATATTATTTTCAACTCGGTTTTGCTCGTGACTTCAGGTCGCGTAAAATTCTGATGGTTTGATCGCGCAACACAACTACAACCATATTAAAGCCTCACTTTCGCGTAAACAGGATTTTAGGTAAGAGGCTCCTAAGATTCAGCCCTTTGACGGATAGACAGCGGAGACTTAGTAACCACAGGCTTACTTTTCCACCCTTCAGGTAAGCAACCCTAGCCACTTAGCCAACCAAAACCCACTACACAAATAGTCTTACTACGTAAGCATGCAAAACAAGCTACAGACACGTATAATTTCCTACAGAAGCATTGCTAAGGGCCCATCTACGTGGCTAAAGGAAGCTATTCATAAACGACTCAAGGAGTTCCCGGAGAGACGAGAGGGCTGGCTCACAGAACCATCAATCAGGCTCCAGAAACTCTGACAATAACAATGACGGGCATACCCGCTCAGACTGTAAAATGTAGGCCAAGAACGTGTGTAATAGATGCAAATTTAATACAAGAACTCCTCGCTGCGAGAATGAAATTCGGAATGCATTCGTGTATACACTAGTTCGTGTATACGCGAGTTCGTATATACGCGAGTTCGTGTATTAATATTAGTGTGCGGGATTTATGTTGGAATGGCCGGGTATGTAATTTTGGCTGTTTAAATTCGTTATGTGAAGTTCGCGGTTAAATAGGTACGTAATGGGAGTAATAATCGTAAATTTTGGTGTCAACGTTTGTTAAAATTCGCGTTGGACTAAAGGGCGCGGCTGTTTTTGGTGGTCTCTGCGTTGTGCGCTCGTGGAAGTCATGTTTTGCGCGTATATTGCAAGCGTAAGTACCTTACGTTAACGTCACTTTTTTGTACGTACTTTACTATGATACCGACCCTCTTCCCGCCATCCCCTCGCCACACTGCCGTGGACAACGCAGCAAGCAATGCGCCATAACATGCAATATAAAATCGGTGTGCGCTTCGTGCCACCGCGTCGGTTTCCGTCGCATTTGCTGTAGAATACAAGTTCTCATTGGTTTTTATGCATTTAAATTTGTACTCGATGTGCGCATCGGAAAACACGAGAAGCAGCCGCACACTTTTGTTGGAAAGAATCCCTTTGACATAGACAATCCTCAATCAGAAATAACTCGAACTGAGAAGCTTGCCTATCTACCACTATTAAAAGTGTACCTCTAGTATTTAAATTCAAATAAAACGCCCACCTTGCCTTTTACAGACCCAAATAATGGAAGGGCTAAATTCAGATCGAGGTAGCATTTTATAAAAGACACCTATACTCATAGCTATAGGGTTCAAACCTTCTTTGCCCCAGGAAAGACTCGCGGGCGCCTAAATGAAAGTTTTATGCACGAAGGCAACGGAAAGGGGGTGACTGGGGTAATAGCGGTGATCGATTCGGTCTCCTTTTTTCAAGTCCTCTAATAAATGATCTTTTTTAGAGGCGGAGAAGTTTAAATTCTAATAAAATAAGGAATAAAGTATTTAGTGTCAGTGAAACTAGGTTTATTGGAAAAATATTTTTTTGTCATTTTCGTTTCAATGTAATTTCGGCAATTTGGCCGCCGTGACTGGTGAGTAGATGGCCTACTGGATATACTATTTGCATACACTTTTTGTAACAATTACGGCCGTATTTCGCTAATAACTAACCGAATGTTGTGTTCGATCGTCTCTGGTTTATCGGTGTAAAAAAATGAACATAAACGAATGAAATGGCGTTTAATCACGCAATTTCGTAGTCAACGTGAAATTATTAGTTTATTTTCATTTCTTTCCCCATACAAAATTTTGTTCGGCAATGAAGCTAACTTTTGGTGGAATAATTAAGTTAATAAACACACGACGTTCAAATGATCGAAATCATATTCAAGCATAAAAACTGGTTTTACTGGTATGAAGCACTTTTCCTTTGATTTATTTCAATTAAAAGTTCTCCGCCTCAAAAAAACACCCTATACATTCTTGTTAACCGAATCTTCACAGGGATATCCTTTGTGGGCGTAGTAAAAGTTACTGGCTGCCGATGCGAAATGAAGTTTTTAAAGTAAGAATATTGACTTCAGTAATTTACAGTCACTCAACATACACTTGTATATGCCACAAACAATGGTGCTGCCATTTTTCCACATTCCCAGTGGCCGGAACTGTGGAAAAATGGCGGCACTTCGTAATGAAATGCGTGGACTTATTTTTATTTAACAATAAGTCCGTTATGAAATGTATTTGAAATGACATATCAATGCCAAGAACAGCTGATGGTCAGCGGGCTAGATATGTGTGTGGCACTGTATTTTAAAAGTATTTGAATGGATTTGTGATAGATTCCATCAAGTTTAGGATAGTTTCTACTTGTTACTTAGTTACTCTGATTTTAAAACGACAAATAAACAATCTTTTGCTCCAAATAATCTAGTCTGATTAACTTATACTGGTAAGCAAATTAACTGATGCAAAATTAACTTGCGCCTGCCCCGAAACCATAACACTGCGAAACTATGGCGCCTACTGCAAATATTCAACGTCCGTAATCTCCCACATCCTAAAAGCACTAAAGGCAAAGTCATCAAGAATTATATCCAGAGTTCTAGAGAGAAAAACTAGGGTCATTAACCGTAATTGTCGCAGCAAAGCCTGTTTTTGCGGGCACTAGCGCAGTTAAACTTTATTAATGGCTATGAAAGACTAAACCTTTTAATGTTTCATTCGCTTTAGTTTTCCTTAATTGATGAGGAGGAATGAAGATGAGCCTGTTGCTGGTATTTCTAGTTTGGACGCCACAAATCGTCTGTTGGTTTAAGGTTTCTTTCATCACAGAAAAGCAGAGCGCTGGTGGTTAGTGGTTAAGGTATCCGACTCGAAAGCGAGAGGTACCGGGTTCGAATCCCACTCCGGCCATGTACCAATGACTCATTTTCTCAGTTATGTACATTAGTTCAATGCTAACCGATGTTTCTACGGTGAAGGAAAACATCGACTGGCACCTGGATGTGTAACCATGATCCAATCTGTTCTGGTTCCCCTGTTAACAGGGTCACAGAGGTCAGATGACAGTCGCATTACTGTAATTATCTGATCAGCCAAAACCTGGACCGTGGTTTATGTAAGTGACCTTGTTTTTTGCTCGTCTGTGTATTATAAATAACTACACTGACTTGCCTTATGTGGCATCGGGTTTCAAATAAAATGAGGGAGGGAGACAGTCAAATATATCGAAAATAGATCGTATAGGTACCTACGTTATAAGGCTCCGGCCCTTACAATCGATAATCCTATCCATTATCCCTCACGTACGTTGTATCCTGTCCGAAAAATAAATGCAGTGATATATTTTCGTGAAAATACATGACAATGAATGATTAAAATATAAATCCTTTGTTTCGCTTCCTTATTTGTGGTCACTTTTCTATTTGGTGACTACAATGTGGCTTAAAAGCGAAACTGCCAAGAGTATGTGAGGTAGACCAGTTTTTAAGCTATTGCATAGCTTTTATCGCGGGCTTTGAGCGCGGCGACCGAATCAAGAAATTCCGTAACGAAAAAAACCTAACACCCCTACTCCGACCGGCACAGCGGTGCGGCGTTGAAAGCCGTGCATCGTCTAACGTCGTTTCAGTTCGGCAGACTTCGACACGGTGTTTGTGTGCGTGCGACTAGACGTATGCGTGTAGACTAGCTGCTAACTGCTCATAACTGATTCTATCTCTTTTAGACACAATGCTAGGTGAGACAGCGTACTTTTTGGCCGCGTCCACGAGTGAGTTCGAGCCCGCGACAAGTTGGACCTTAACGTAAAATAAATAAATAATTATAATTGCATAAGTTGATAAAAAATGCTATGCAATAGCTTTACCGCGGCAGTCCTCGAGTGCCACACGTATTTTTTTTACTTATAGATCCCACACAAGAGGATACGTACGTACTATCTCTACTCCCTTATCTCTCCAAAGTCCTCGAACACATCGTCCACAGCCAGCTCTCCATATATCTTACGTCGAATAGTCTTCTATCATCTTTTCAATCTGGTTTCCGGCCAGGTCACAGTACCGTCACTGCGCTGATAAAGGTCACTGACGATATACGTCTCGCAATGGAGGACAAGTCACTGACAATTTTAACACTACTTGACTTTAGCAGCGCTTTTAACTCCGTAGACTTCGACGTTCTTCTCGCTACTCTTCGCTCACTTAATGTTTCTCCTTCTGCCTTACTGTGGATTGACTCCTATCTGCGGGGCCGTTCTCAGCGGGTCCGCTGTGATGAGGCCACCTCTGATTGGCGTGATCTTGTTGCAGGCGTTCCGCAGGGCGGTGTCCTTTCTCCTCTCCTATTCTCCGTATTTATAAACACTGTCACCTCTGTCATATTTTCTAACTATCATCTGTATGCTGACGATCTGCAAATTTACCGGCACTTCAGTATTTCTGATGTTGCTGAAGCGTTCGCTCATATTAATGCCGATTTAGAGCGAATTTCTGTTTGGGCCAAGTCATTTGGTTTATTGGTTAATCCCGGGAAATCGCAAGCATTACTCATAGGAAGCCCTCATATGTACAGGCGACTTAGCTCTGACACAATATTACCTCAGTTATTGTACGATAATGTCCCAATCTCAATTAGTAAATCAGCGAGAAATCTTGGGGTGGTTCTAGACTCCAATCTTTCTTGGGTCCCACATGTCAACGAGGTCAGTAAGAAATTACATTACTCACTTCACTCGCTCAAATGCTTCCAAAGCCTTTTACCTATACAAACTAAGATCTCCCTCGTCCAAACCCTCCTTCTCCCTATCCTAGATTACGCTGACTCTTGCTATTTGGATGCCACAGAAGAACTACTAAACAAACTTGAGCGCTTGCAGAATGTCTGCATAAGGTTTATTTTTGGTCTACGAAAGTATGATCATATTTCTCTCTATCGATCGCAACTCAAGTGGCTCCCTATTCGTTATCGCAGGAACGCTCATGTCCTTTCTATGCTTTACAATATCCTCTATAATCCCTCTGTTCCCTCATATCTCCGCAACTCCTTCCACTTCTCCCGGGCCCAAGACAAGCCTTGTCGGTCAAATGTAAAATCATTATTGTCCATCCCTATCCATCATTCCGATTTCTTCTCTTACTCCTTCACTGTCCATGCAGCGAGACTATGGAACTCTCTGCCACATAATGTGCGTGACAGCCAGTCACTGTCTATATTTAAAAAGAGAGTCAAGGAGTATTATCTTTCCCTGTCTAGTCCATAACTTATATATTTATGTATGTATTTTAGATAGCTTGTTTTAATAATATGTCTAGCTTTATATACCTATATATTATAATATAATATATTTATGTATTTATATATTCAATTTTTGTGCACGTCGTATCTGCGTTACTTTAGTCTAACATCACTCTTCTGTAGGCCTGCTGGAAGAAATTTCTTTTTAGAAATAAGCAGCGCCTGTTGTGTCTTCTATACTGTTATATTTCTCTGTATATAATTATTGTGTACAATAAACAGTTAAATAAATAAATAAATAAAAAAGTCAAAGTTTACGTAACAAAAAAATTTTAAAAGGTATATTAAAAAGAGGAATTTTTCTAATTTTCGATGATGTAAGATAACCTACGGTGCCCTTTCAGTCTGTAACGGGTTCACTCGCTGCACATAAAAAGCCGAAATACCACAACATTTTACATAATTCTGGTAGTAAACTAGGTTCAGTTGCATAAGTTTGGGTGTCCGTTTCGCAAACACGCAGGCACTAGATGAGGGCTGCTGAAATAAAAGCTAAATAAATGCAGAAAGAAAACAGACCCATTGCCAATTTTCATATAATCTGGACATTTTGGAGACCTTGGATCTCCCCCTGGGATCTTTCGGGATGCAATCTGATTATGCACATCTAGCGCATGGATGGAGAAGGTCTAAAACGTTTCTAACCGATTGAAAAAACCGTTTACGTCACAGCGGGAAAGTTTGCGTCGGAATTTAGATTCCATACCGTTGGTAGATTGTATCCAGAAATTTCTCATTGGATCTCCAAGGTCTTCAAATTGTCTGGATTGTACGAAAATTGCCCATGTGCCCTTTATTTGCAAAGCAGTGTTGTTCTATATCAATAGCTATGTTCTATATCAAATCTACAACTACGACTAAAGTAGGTACTATAGAATTAATGGACGGATGAAAGGTCACTTATTAGGTATATCTTTCTCTATTCCTTGAAATCTTTTTACCCTGATTTAAGAATAACTGATTCCTAAATCAGGGTAAAAAGATTCTGGTTTCGACGCGATGAAAGGGAAAACAAAGTTTTACTTTTACGTTATTACGTTGTGGTTAAGAGTGTGAGGGGGAAACCCAGGTAAATGCTTGTTAGATATTGTTTGTAAGCACCTACCAATGTTATTATGTATTATTTTTTATGAAAATAAACTGTGAACTTCGAATATCTAATTGAATTGAAACTAATTAGATATTATATCGTGAAGGTATTTGACGCAATAAACTTACATATTCAAAAATTTTTTTAAAAATTCGCGAGATATCCCTTAACAAATTCTTTCAAAGTTTCAGTTTTTGTTCCTGAAACAAACAACACGGCCTCGTTTCAGGAAAAACGTCCAACAGAAGCAATAAAAATAAAAAGTTGGGTCCCCTTCATTAGTTTATTGGAATTGTTGAAGTGTGGAATTGTCATTGTTTTACGCAATGAAAAAATCAAATTTAGGAAATTTAGTGTCCTATTACGTTTTATGCATGTTATACAATTTTCTAGTAAACGGAATTGACTTACACCGTTACTTAGAGATAACGTACCACTTAATTTATCTTTTATGAAAATATGTGCACACCAAGTTTTTACTCATTTATTATAATATTAGATGGGACTTACACGCGTCGTACCTTTTCGATTTGTTTCCCGACGTTTACACATTTCTTCCAACCTATTTTACCTCAATTATAATTTAACAGTTGCTTACCACTACCACAGCTGAAGCCAAACAGATGTCAAAGTAACGTACCTGGAAAAATATTACAACGATAATTAAATTACTGCTAAAAACAAATGGACAGTTGATATGGCTATTTATTACGCGACTGCTTTAATATACTACGAGTGGCATAATGGTTAAGGGGTCTAACTCATACCACGAGATACCAGCTTCAAATTCCAGAGCCGCTATGTACCAATGACTCTTTTTTTAGTTATGTACTTAGCTGAAGACTAACCAATGTTCTTACGGTGAGAGAAAACATCGCGATGAAACCTGCATATTCAGGCGGTTTAATGTGTACCTATGAATCAATTTGGTAAGGTTCCCCTGTTAACAGAGTCACAGAGATCAGACGGCAGTCCCTCCACTGTAATTACCTGATTTGCAAATCCTGGATCATGGTCCAGGCGGTGATTGACCACATACTACGATGGGGTATGCCAGTTTTTGCACCCGCTCAATTGCGCCAGCGGTGCTCAACATACCATCGCTTATTAATTTGTATGGCAGACGTAATGTAAAATCTGCGCAGACTGAATTGTATTTTGTTATGGAAATTACGTATTTAACTGAATAATTTGCCGCAGTATTGAAATTCACATTCAATGTGTTTCTTGTATAATTTAAGCATAATAGCTTTATGCTCCAAAACCTATTGCGTCGCACAGTACAGGTGACTAGATAAAAAATTAAGCCGTGGAAAAGAGTTCACACTGCCATATATATTTCGAAAGGTCAGCTATTTTATCTCTTTGTATTAAATTGTTCTACTACAATGACGTACATGGTTTTAGCGAGCGACCTACCTGTCTAATGGCCGCGGCAGCGGCGATATTTTGTCCACCAGAATTTGCTTCTGGTTTCAGTTTTTATGAAAAAAATGTTGAGCACCGCTGCCCTACACCCTCTTTAAACGTCGTCCAAACAATTTCGTAAAACAACAAGGGCCAAGCCCAACGAAGTTAGTGCCCCCGCCCCGACAGACAACTATCCATCAGGGGAGCACAAACTGAAAGTTCTTGTTTGCACGATTAACGAAATAAACTGCGCCTGGTTAGTATTCATAGTGAACTTGTCTCGTTACGCATTCCATGCCCGTACGGGAATGAAATATGGACTATTCTCCGTGCATTTTGAACGGGCTGTAGCTGCGGCACTCATCGCCGATATTATACATCGTTTGCTCGAAAATGAAACACGAAAAACAATACACTGTCGAATCAACGTTTTTGACTTGCTCAGAAACAAAACACGGTCTAATCAGCAATATTTGCTGTGGTCGGTTTAGATGAAACAAAACACAGTCTATTCAGCAATATTGACTGTGGTACGTATATATACCTAAACAAGAGTCTGCATAATTTTTATCATCATCATATCAGCCGAAAGTCGTCGTCCTACGACTTTTATACTGGTCAAATCTGTGCCTCCAGCGTCCATCGGCCCAGTATAATCAGCAACATTGACTGTGGTCCGTTTAGATGCCTATACAGGAGTCTGCATCATTATTATCATCATCGTACCACCCGAAAGTGGTCCCATCCCGCCTTCTATATCACTCGAATCTGTGCCCCCTACTTCCATCGGCTCCCTACGACCTAGAGGTCATCTGTCCATCCCATGGGGGACCGTCCCACACTGCGTTTTCGGGTAGTAGTCGCAATTCCTGAAACTTTGCGCTCAATCGGCCACCGATTGTAAATGAAGCAGAAAACAAACAAAACGTATCACTAAATGAATGTTTTATCAATTTCGAACCCACGACCTTTGGATCAGCAGTCAGGCTCAAACAGATCGAGCAAAGTACGTTTATTATAACATTGTACTTAACTATTCAATACTTTGTGTTGTGACTTCAAGATGGAACTCCATTATTATGAATTAAATCACCTTTTGTACACTAGTTAAAGGCCTCAAGATAAGTACTCGTAATTCGAAACCGGTTGCGATTTGATAAAATTTGTATAATAAAGAGAAACTACTTTACAAAAGGTGATTTAATTCACTTTACTTAACAATTATTTATTCATTCCATTGCAAAATACAATCATTGATGAGCGAATGTTTAATAACACAGAGCGGTAAAATATCAGCAGAACATTAATTTCTGCGGCACGCATTCTCGTACGAGTTACGCCTTGTTCGACGCGAGATGGACTCGTCGATAATTTCGTAACATATTCGAAACGAGAACGCGAATGTGTGAGACATAACGCCTTGTACTGAGGCGCACCCTCACCCTTTTATTGGCGAATGTCTCAGTATCATTTTTCCACACGTCCTCTCATAACGTTCCGCTTACGAACTGTTATATAGGTAAGCAGTTCGTAGTCTGTAGTTGTAAGACTTTCGTGGTTATTTACTACAGTTTTGTCACACGTTATAGGCGCATTGTCGGTTTTTTTTATACCACTATGGTGGCAAAGAAGCTTATGGCCTGCCTGATGGAAAACATTCACCGCAGCCTATAGACGTTTGCAATATCAGGGGCATCACCCACGTTGCCGATTCCGTAAAAACCCCTTTCTTGAAGAACTCCATGTTGTACTCTCAAGGGAAGAGCTCTCCAGGTAGTTAATTTCACAACCTTAGTGTGCGTGGAAGAAAGTTCCTAAGCAATCGCACAGTTCGCGACCAATTTGGCTCCAAGGTGTGAGAATGAACTCCCTGTCGGTGGCGAGCGGTGCGATGATAGAATGTAGCTGTAGGCGTCATGTCAATCAGATTTTGAGACCGTTGTACAAGCGGTTAGTATTGTTTCTACTTCGATATTTCGACGCAGTTGCATGCATCATGGTCACGAGTAGACCGGTGCCGCTGTGTAAAGTGCGTTTCATAGTCTACTATATATGAGCAGCTACCAAATTTTGGTAGATTATTTTGAGCATTCTGAACCAGACATGTGTATTCGAACGAAGTCGCGGGCACACCTAGTACAAATAAATTCCATTATACTAGACATTTTTGTCTAAAATCGTATCGTATGTCACTAGAGAATGTATATACGATATTCAGCTTAAAATACACTGATACCTAAAGATGATTCTAGCACGAGTCGCCATGCGAAAAAAGATTTTGGGAGTGACTTGTACAATTTCGTACCCCAGATTAGTATCAATATTTATTCTGTGCCCGAGGATCAACTCCCTGATGCCAAATTTACACAGAGTGGCCAGTACAAGTACAGTGGCTAGTAGCATCGCCCAGAGAATGACTGTTTACAATACTGCGAGTCCAGTCCTAGTGCGTAATAATCCTGGCGTAATTATCAAGGCAGCTTGCAAGCCTTAGTCACTTATGGAGGTAATCCACCACTAGTTTAAGATAAAAGGGTGCAAAACGATCTGCAGGGAATGATAAAATTATAAGACCGAATTGCACGACTGCGGTTAACACTGATTCATTTATCATACAAATGTGGTTAGCAACTAGTAATTTGGGGCACTGCATGGTATGCATTTTGTGGCGTTCGGCCGGGCGTAATACAGTAGTACGCATAAATTGTGATACATGTTAAGTGGACCTGTACACTATCCTGTATTTATCAACTATGCCAATTACTTAACTGAAGTCATATATCTGAAATGACAGCGATGAATATTGATGGATAATTTATGAGGAACTATTTTTGAATCGCTCGCCTCGATTCGGCGTAAAACAGTCAATTATTTTTAAATCACATTGGCAAAACCGAAATATTGTTTAAAAATAGGGAAAATCAGCATCATGCATTAAAATATTGAATTTTTCATGTCGAAAATCAAAATTGAAAACTGTTCGAATCGAGGAAAGCGATTCAAATATACTGGATTTAAATTAGCGAACTTACACCTAGTACGAAGAAGTTGTACGATGTAGATGTACGATGAAGTTTTGTTGTTTGTTTGACCTAGACGGCGCTTAACGCTTTGAGCAGTAACCCAGATCAAAAGAAAAATTGCCCCTTAACCATGAATGTAGCTAACTTTCCAATCTTTTTGGACGTACCGCACTGTAGAAATCTTCGACATAGAATGCTTCGAAGTGGCGTACAATGCTTTTGCTCCGTCGCATATGTCAATTTAGCGCTTGGCGAAACCGGATCTAAATGCATTTACTTCATTACACATTTCCATAAAAGCGGTATGAGCACATCTGTCGCCTCAATCAGAATGCGTAAGAATAAAACGATTTTCATCAATCAAAACGAAGGCTCAATAAGCGACAACAAGATTAGAACGTAAACGAATACCGACTAGATTACTCAACAAATTTCCTTCGTAGGAGTTAAAATTTACATTTTCTCAAAAAAATTCCTTTGGCTGGAACAAATGCGAGTTTGGAAAGCTGCGGATTACGTAATTATTGTCGTTAGCTCTAATTTTGAGGGCGGCTGTCTGGAATTTCTCGATCCGTCTTCTTTTCCATTTTGTTGAAGAAAATTGAAGTATAATTTTTAATAGCGACGAGGTAACCAACGGAAAGGAAGGATGTGTACGGCTAAGGAATAAAACAGGTTGCATGCGAGTGTGTTCCCTGATCATTGTAATTTGGACGCCGTCAAGGCTAGGGCGAATAGGCTTTTCCTAGACAGGCATGTTTCATCTACGGCTGCATATTAATTACCACCAGGTAAGATTGTGGTCAAATTCCTGGGTAGACAGATAAAAAAGCCCTTAATAGTCCACTGCTGGATCTAAGCCTCCTCAATATCAGCAAAGGGTGCCCTACCATCTGCATACGCTAGAATTTGTACGCGGCCACGGAGTACTAGTTGACACGCCAAGAAGAAGAAACGAAGGGCTTTTCTAAAGAGAATACTTTAAAAGTCCACATAAAAAATACTTAGTACGCAAAGAGCGTCGCCCAAATAAGGGTGCACGTTCAAAGCAACAACGTCAACTCTTTAATAAAAGAGCGCTTTTCAAAGCAAAGAATCTTGAAAGTGATAGGTATCTCCCATGTCACGCCCCGAGCGATGTATAGGTAGGCGCGTACGTGACGCAGGCACAGAGGGCGAATGCCCCGTGGCTATATCTCAGTAACTCAACCTTATTTAATAAGGAATGAAGTTATTGATGTGAAAAGATATGTACAATACTGCCGTTAGCTGCTATCTCGCGATTCCAGTACACGAGCTGCAGGCGGGGGTTTCATTCTTGTTTATTTATTTATTTATTTATTGAATTTGCCAACAGATTTACACTTTTTGTTACATCTAAATTATTACATGAAACATCCAAAACACTTAAATATAAATCCAATAACAGGCAAACTTACGTTCACATTAGAATCGATCGCGCTTAATTAAAAAATAAATCTAAATCTACCACCACTCAAACTTAACAACTAAACAATGATATTGTTAGTGTAAACGGCAAGAGGACGTATCACATGTATGTATGTATGTTGTTGTTGTTCACCCATATCACATTAAATCGGTGCACTAGTTTATTATGTTCACCTTGGGAAGGTTACAAGAACCTTCCCAACAGACAAGTACATAAATATTTCGTATGTAATATTAGTGTCCAGTTACCAGACTGCTATTTGACCTCCGTGACTCTGTTAACAAGGGATTAGTCGCCTGAAAGTACAGGTTTACTTACAATGTTTTGCCTCATCGTAAGTATAACATTCGTATCAGTAAATGTCAATAGGTTAGAGCGGCACTGGGAATTGAACTCGTTACTGCGACACGCTTTTATATATATTTTACCCATATCAAAAGCATACGAAACATATCGCCACAAATCCAAACAAACGAACGTACCTGCCTACTTGTTCTTTATTCTATGCGACCTTCGGAAGGAACAATACCATCCATTTGGAGTGCTCCGCAAGGCTCCGCATTAGGCCCTACGCTGTAGTGCTGAAATCAAATTACCAAGAGAGTATTGTTTGTACGCCTCGGCGTCGAGATCTCCAGTGAAAATGCGCGGAGTATCTCCCTCGATCGGGGCAAAAAATAATATTGTTCCTCTCCAAACTGAAAAGCTGTACCGTAGCTTTGTAGCACAGGTATTACTTTTATCCGCAGATTGAACTTTTATATCGAATCAAATAATATCTATTTCTGTTGCTGTGTGCGTGAAATGTTTGTGATGAAGTAAGACACTTTAGTGATTACGATTCGTTTTTTGTACAAACGTTTTTACCTATTTAGTTTTTTGTTATATATTTAATTTGAAAAAAATACACAGTACATAACGGTGGTCATAACGTTAAAGGAGACAAACAAACAACTGTATCCATCCTGACGAGTCCTCCTAGATTGGAAGGTCTCTCCCGCCTTATCTATTTCTGCATTATTATTTGTTAAATAATGCTTTCATTGGATCTTCATTAGGAGTTTTAGTTTTCCCCTGGCAACGCATTTGCGACTCGCCTGATCATCCGGTCCTTGGACGGCGGTAATCACTTTCCAATAGCTATCCCGCTTATCAGTTCTAACGACGACTTTAAAAACTGTAAGGAACTTGCCATCAGATCACAGAATCAGAAGGTAACATCAACCAACCGCGAGTCAATAGTAAAAACGCCTACGCAGCCACACGGATGTCATACACAAGGCGACTAACGTCTATGTATAAAACTGATGGACCGGAAAATGGGCAGCAGCGTTCTCTATTGTGTGCAATTTCCTATCCGCCAATACCTAAAAATAGTAAAAGGCATATTACCTAGCAACCATAAAAGAAGGACTTTCATTTAGTTGCTCATTTCCGATGTATTATACAGTAATATATTTTAGGGTGCCGGGCGGTGGTTTAGGAGACCAACTTGTAAGCGAAAGGTATCGGGTTCGAACACCAGTGCCGTCATGTACCAATGACTCTTTTGTACCTGATTGTTACAGAAGGAGGGTTATTTTCCGAATGCGACAGAAGGAGGGATATTACCCGACTGCTACAGAAGGAGGGTTATGTTATTAGAGCGTATGTATGTATGTCTATTTCTTTGGCACGGGCTACAGCCCTAACTGCTAAATGGTTTTAACATATGAGGTGTTGTTAGATTTGTCTTGGACGCGCAAGTGATACTGAATACGTAATAAAATAGCTCTAAGCTCATAGCTCTAAGGATTGCCAGACTGAAGTGGCAATGGGCAGGGCACATAGCTCGAAGAACAGATTGCCGATGGGGCAGTAAAGTTCTCGAGTGGCGACCACGTGCTGGAAGACGCAGCGTGGGTAGGCCTTCCACAAGGTGGACTGACGATCTGGTAAGGATCGCAGGTAACAGCTGGATGCGGAAAGCACAAGACCGGCCTTGGTGGAGATCTCTGGGAGAGGCCTATGCCCAGCAGTGGGCGTCTCTGGCTGATATGATTATGACGATGATGATGAAAAAAATGGCGTATTTTAGGTGGCATTTTATGAATTTGGAAATTTTTTCTCTAAAACCAATCGATTAACCAGGAGTACTGGGGAATCAAAAGGAATATTCTTCACTTAAAATAATTTATTGTTTTTCAGTTTTTAACAGTTAACTTGTTGAGTTATGTACATTAGTTGAACACTAACCGATGCTCGTACGGTGAGGAAAAACATCCTGATGAAAACTGCACATTCAGGCATCTAAATGTGTAAACATTATTCAATCTGGTCCAGTTCGCCTGTTAACAGGATCACGGAGGTCAAACGGCAGTCTTTCCACTGTAACTACCTGATTTCCCAAATTCTGGATCATTGTCAAGGCGGACATATGCGCGTGAGCCCAAGGGACATAACGCCAAGATGATATAGTAATACATTTTAGGTTCGTCTAAAACGACAGACAAGATGGCGCTAGCTGCCTTAGTTAGAGGAAATTGACAATCAAAATTCCTTAACCAAACTTGAAGCAAATCATCAAGCTCACGCTCATTGCAGTTAATTACTGACTTGGTTCGGTGAAGATGGATGGGCAACCTCGTGAAGGTCGTAGAAGGCCGATGGATACAAGAGGCACAAAGTCGGGTGGTGTGGAAGGCTTGGGGGTAGGCCTATGTTCAGGATTGGACGTGGGCACGCACTATGCGTCCGTCAGTGCGTTCACGGACGGACTGACGGACGCACAGTGCGTTCACTTAGCAGACAATAACTGTGAGAACGCATAGTAACGCTACTTTAATAGTATTAAGTCAGAACTACACAAAGAGTTTATTTTGAGGTATAATACGTATAAATAAAAATAGAATGTTTCTCTTTATAAGGACGAAAGGGATAACAGAAGCTTATTGGCGAACGTGTGCCTATCGTCCTATTGTCAACGCTTATTTTTGGCTTTCACAATATTCAAGTAAATGGGGACCGCCTTTTAATAGATATATTTAACTTCCTGCGCATAAATAGGATTTAATTATACGTACGTGATTCTGCTTTTATTCGAAACGTCATATCTTTCGAAGTAATAGCGGTATTAGATAACTTCGATGCAGTTATAAAGCTGGTTAATTGAAATCGATACAGTTATTTGATACTATACTACTGATATTATGAAATTACATTCAACCTTGATGTTCTGGTACTGCTATCAGGAAAGAGGTCTCGGGAAAGGCTTGTGAGCCCTAATGCCTAATGATTTGTCCCAAATGTTTATGAAATTTTGGTTTCTATCCTAATGACAGAAAGCTCATTTTGTTATTTGTAAACAAACATGCACAGTCGTCGCGCCGAGCTAAGTCTCGGCCGTGGCTCGACCCTCGCTCGGACACGCTAATGCCATAACGAGAGCCTTTGGGGTCACTATTACATGAGTGTGTTCATCATATTATAAATCAAAGTCGCTTCCCGCCGTCTGTCCTAATATGTCTATGTACGCTTATAAATTTTAATCTACGCTAAAGATTTTAATGCAGTTTTTAACAATAGATTGAGAGTGAGTAAAGAGGAAGGTTTATATGCGAGGAAAAACGGGTAAGTAAGTATAGGATAGGTGCGAGGTAACCTACCCTACGGTAGGGGTAGTGGTAGGGTTAGGGTAGGGAAGGGTAGGGGTAAGACGATACGCGAAATAAGTCGCGCAAGATTCACTAGTACAAAATATACGGCATATTTTTTGACCGTGCTACGGCCGAGACTCGGCACGGACACGGCACTGACGCGGCACGATTTAGCGTAAGTCATCCTTTAATCTTGATATGCAAACTGAATTTGCAATAAACTAATGATAGGAGACAGGATGGCGATCTGCCAAATATGGGTACGAAAAACTGTAAATTTAGAATTCGCAAAACAAAACCAGTAAAGTGACGCGATTTACCTATGTCCAGAAGTGGGCTGTAGATATTTCAATAGATTCAAGTCATTAATAAAAAGAGGGATAGTGCAATCAGCTTCATTTCTAATTAGCATAAAAATTAAATACAAAAATTAAACACGTACTACCTACCTAAAGTACGTTTCATTATAATAATATATAATAAAACAATAGAGAGCGTCGGAGGTTTATCGGTTGTATTTGAGCGCGAGGGTCCGGGGTCCGCTTTGACCACAATTCAGGATTTGCAGATCAGGAAATTGGAGGTACCAGTGAAGCGATTGTCACTGACTTTCGTGACCCTTTTAACAACGGAACCTAACCAGATTGGATCATAGTGCTTGTTTCATCACGATGTTTTCCTCACCGAAAAAGCATCGGTTAGTGTTCAACTAATGTACGTAACTGAGAAAAATGTCAACGGTACTGGGAATCGAACCCGGTACCTCTCGCTTAAGATTCGGACCCATTAACCACTAAGCCACCGACGCTCTACTCCCTCGACAAGTATTATATCTACTTTAAAAGAAAACATTACATCCCCATACAGGCTTTACATACCTCAGAATGGAACAGGAAAGCAATTTCAACCCTCCATTTTTACCCCCAGCCCCTAGCATAAAACACTCAGCAGAATATCCCATAAAGATGTAGTTGATCTCTTTTCCATCTTGTTTATACTGACGTGTATGACGCCTGACAGTAATAAATACAGATGAAGTGTACAAGACGTGTACAAAACCCCGTATAAAATGTTAAGCGGCAAAATATAAGCATACCGTACCTCCGCTACCTTAATTGTGTTTATGAGACGCCCGTTACCACTTATCTTTCTTTTTCACCGTATTACCTTAGAGATATTTTTTCATCTGGCCCGAGATATAGTCAGATGCGCAGAATTTGCACGTATGCCGGAGGCGTGTGAAGAATTATGCTTAACAGTTTGAGTTATGTCTGTTTTGTTCGTTCTGTGGATAGATCTTTTACATGTGCATGTATGTGCATGTGTATAAGGAAGGAAGGTATGAACCAATTTCGAAAATATAATTTTACATAACAAATAAAGGCTCGCTTTCCGCATCTGTCTGTCAGTCTTTATCTATTTCCCCTAACTCCTCCTATATCATGCACGGATTTTGATGTGGTTTTCACCATAAGTTAGAAATTTTGTTTTGCACCTAAAATACTTGCGTAAAGAAAAGCCGAGAAGTCGCTAGTTGAATATAACATTAGTTTATTTTTTCAAATCTGCCACGAGTGCGAAGCGAAAAGTAACAGGTGAAGGAAAATCTTAATAAAGTTGGGATGGCGGTCAAATGCCTGTCTAGTGTAGTCTGATATAAAAAAGAGAAAATCATTCCGTGTTAAAAATGTTAGAGTCATAAAATATGTGATACAATTCCAACCTATTACTACCTTTTGTTTTGCTATACGGTAGACAAACAGGCAAACGGGTCACCTGATGGAAAGTGGTCACCGCCGCCTAACGACATCAGCAACACCAGCCGCGTCACAAGTGCGTTGCCCGCCTCATGTTTTACAGAAACGACGCATCTATCTGTAATTGTGTGAAAACTATAAACAAAACAAAGCAAAATATATCTATAAATTCATCATCTAACTGCAAACGAACCCGGAAAAACTAAACCACACTCAGCCATCATGAATAAAACGCGAGCCGAAAGTGAGAGTCCTTGTATTTCACGCAGCTTTTCTTCGTAAAAGCCTTCTCCATACTAGAATATATTGAGATAGATTTACGTTGGTCATATAAAACGTTATATAGGCGTCATATAGACGCTTTTGTTTTAGAAATTGGGAAGATGCACTGGTCTAGTTTCCGAGGCGAAAAATCAAAGTCTCCGTAGGCTGGAAAATGGGCAGCAGTGTTTTTCATGCATGTTTTTTCAGCAGCACTGCCATGTCCAACCCGACTGCAAGCGTGGAAATTTTGGCAATAACCTCCTCTCTTTAGCACTCGTTAAGTGTGCTTCCTAATACAGTTGGCGAGGCGAGGTTAGTCAAGGTCTTCCGTTGTACCTTGAGACTGGTTGAACAGTCTCGGGAGCCAATTGGCATCCGTATATTTTTGTTTCAGCGAAAAGCGAGCTCAACTTGCTGCTGACTATCTCGACGTTTTATAAAACTTTACATAGAGACATGTAGAGATTGTAGAGTCACGTTACGTAGCTACTAATTGCAACCACCACCCCACTACCACTCGAAATCTCAACGAGCGGCGTCTCTACCTCAAAATAAAAAGCGTCTACACTCTACCATAGAGACTCTCCATTTGAATTTAATTTAAGGCGGCCAAGTTTTGCGGGCAGCGCTCCTTTTTTAATAAATTTATGGACTAGCAAAAATATTTATGAATGAAAAATTTCGCTGCCGGTGTAATGAAAATATTCAAATTGCAACTGGGATGCTTTTGATTTGGGATTTGTTAAATTACGAGCCGCGGCTTGCTTCTCAGACGTTTTTTCTTTGCAGCTGTAAAATTGTTTTTGTCATTAATTTGAGTGACAAAAGCGTTCTGTGTCTTAAGTGTTATATTGGTTATAATTTTTGAAAAGTTTTGATGTTGATTCTTTTGACAAAGGTAAATAATTGATGACTACTCTCTAAGCCATTTATTTAAAAGTACGTGCTTTTGTAAATTGTCATTATAAAATATTTAATTTTAAAGTAGTCGCACTTTTCCCAAAGCGTAGCAGTTTTTTTTATACCACTAAGGTGGCAAACAAGCTTATGGCCTGCCTGATGGTAAGCAGTAGTTTATTGCGGTGATCCATATCCTGGAGATCCTTTTGGGCTAGTGAGGAATTATTGTCAATAAGCTTTTTGGCGCGTCTATGAAAGTACCAACCGAGTTAACCAACTCGGCGGTAATGTCCCGGTTGTGATATCGCGCGCAAGGAGCCGGGTCCGCCTTCACCTGTTAGCAGGGAAACCAGACCCGATCGGATCATGATTACACATTCAGTCGTCTAAATATGCAGGTTTCATTACGATGTTTTCTCTCACCGTAAGTGCATCAGTTAGTGTTCAATTAATGTACATAAATAACTCAGAAAATAATCATTAGTACATAACGGCACTAAGGTTCAAACCCGGTACTTCGAGGCACCAACGAGTCAGACCCCTTAACCATTAAGCCACCGATTTAGCGACTTAATACCCCGAGGAAAACCTATTTACGGATCCAACGTGAAGAACGCTCAATCAAAACAAAAATGCTGTGTTAAATCTCTAACGACGCCCTCGGGGTGAAAAACTGTATTCAAAAGAATACAACTCTCTCAGTTAAAACAAAAATATATTTCATAATACATCTCAAGCGAAGTACCTAAGCACTGCAATCGTGAAGTGTAATTTTTACAGTTTTAACATCTAATAATATCATCTAATAAACTGTAATAATTAACTTAGATTTCAATTATAGATGAGAGTGATTATTAAGGAAGATTTATAAAGTAGGATAACACGCGAACGAATTCGCGGCGAGGCAGCTAGCTGATGAATAAACAAAACTGTCAAGTAGGCAGTGTATTTCTTTGAAATTATTGTGGTTTTTAATAGATATTTTATAAGCCCGCATCCCGCCCCGCCTTTGCACAGTTGTCGTAGGCTTTTCTTTTGTGTTATATTCCTGTATTATTGTACCGAAAGAAATTCAACGATAGTTTATAATAATATATTAAAATAAAGTAATACGCATTATATCTGTATTTACCTATAGTGTGTATTATATATTAGTATCATCATCATATATTTAAGAGTATGACTCTTCTCACGTGAAGGAGAAAGTGAGCGCCGGAGATTATAAAGAGATGAAGAGGTTGGCATATATTAGTATGTAGGTTTATAATTTTTAGCTTATAGTATTGTATTAACCTAGATGGATAATGCTATTTTTGTTGCTTGTTTGACTCATGTTTATCTTTTACTCTTTGTAAACAAGGGTGGCCTGGACGAGATAGCTTGTAGCGATAAGGCCGACTTTGCCTACCATGTTTAAAAGACCTGTAATTTTTTTGTTATTTTTGTATCTTTGTGTGCAACAAAGAGTATATCTGTCTATCTATCTGTCTGTTGCGTGGTATATGTCGAGTTAGCGGATATACAGACCCACAGATAAACAGACACGGAAAGAAACTTTAATTTATACTATATATGTGTGTGTATATGTATGTATAAAGGGGCTTCCACACGACAAAATCACTAGTCAGATTGTCCAATCAGATTGTCAATTGAATTGTCTGAAATTAGATTGTCCGTCCACACGAGACAATTTGATTGCCAATCTGTAAATAGTGTAAAATCGATCGCATCTCGGGAACTGATTCGGAAACAGTGGTAACGCCCGAAGGGACTTTTAATCAGGGCACCTAACTCCGTAACATCAAAATTTCATTAAAAACATCTGAAGCCTAATTTTATTAACATCTTTTGCAAAAGTACCCCTTTCTAAATAAAATATAAAAAGGATAAAAATATTCAAATTATCATTTTCATTTATCAAAGCATCAATTTCATATCAATTCAATAAATTAATAATTTTATGAGATCTATACACATGCAATGCTAATATTACAATCAGCCGGTCATCAAATAATGGATAAACGGCTTCAGTATAACCTTGAAAACGCCTACGGTATATATAAACCAGGAGCTAGTAAAACAAAGCCGGATTGTATTACAAGGGCGCAAAATATTTATTTAAGTCGAGGCCCAAGAATGCTTCAGAACTTTGAAAGAACTCAGATAACTCCTTTGTCGTATAAAATAATCTAAACGTCAACACATGAGTCAGGTTGTGCATCCTCCTTGATCATTATCCAAGATTTTGCAGATCAGGTAATTACAGTGGAGCGACTGCCATTTGACCTCCGTGACCCTGTAACGTGGGAACTTGACGTCCAGTTGCCTGAATGTGTAGCTTACATCACGACGTTGCTCCATTTGTTGTAATAATGGGCAGTAAATTACATTTATCTACACTCATAGTT
The DNA here is from genome assembly GCA_907269095.1 of Blastobasis adustella. NCBI lineage: Eukaryota > Metazoa > Arthropoda > Insecta > Lepidoptera > Blastobasidae > Blastobasis > Blastobasis adustella. Next base: position 2,336,122 of record OU026120.1, read on the forward strand.
TAATGTTCCAATTACATAGTCGAAAACAGTTGTTTAGGGATGAACTTTTTTCACGCCAATCTACAAAAGTATACTTTTATGATACAGCATACTCGTATGCCATACTATTTTCATTACAGCAGTATCATAAAATAACTTTTTAATTATTATGCAACACTTTTATTTTTTAATTACTGGTCGGGCGATTTAATTGACTGAATACCGAACTATGCCATTCTCTGTGAATGGAAGGCGAGTGAACTGCGCTGTAAGGAATTTTATTCCCGCTAAACAAATGGTTTGTAATTGTTGTTATTAGTATTTATGAATGATTTTCTTGTTTGAAGCAAATAAATAGATAAATGTGAAAGTAGTGAAGTGAATTGCACGTCGCTTTATATCCTCGACGCGGCAACAGATATGACTCACAGCTTACTTCCAGCAAAGTTGAGAAAATTATAGGTAGGTATAGTTATTACCTACTTTTTTTTGTTATTATAGGATCGATGCCATAGCTAGCTCCTCAGCTATAACCAATGGCACCTGTCGGCAATATTTCAGGCTTTCATAAAAAATATGGCTGACACAAGAAAGATAGAGTGGCCAGTTTGGGATGAAAACGATACTGTACAAGTTAGTGAATTTTTATTTATAAGGTTATTTATGTTCTAAATATTTGTTTTAATAAAACATAATAGATTTAGTTTATTTAACGCACCGGATATTATGTTCTGTGTCCAGCGAATCATAAAAAAGTGCTTATAGAAACATGTTTAAGTTGTATGATTTTGATTAAGTTTTGTATATATTGTATGGGATCGTTCAAGAGGTACATAGCTAGCACAAGTATGTTCTGACACACGATTTGCGAGAAAATATGCGACATATATACTGCTATCTCCTTCATCATTCACAACCCATGAGTCCAAATGCGAATTTACAATTCAAATGCCGACCTGGGAGACGTATTATTATTTCTCCCAACTTGTCAGTAAGTAGTCGAGTCGAAGTTTAGGCAGTTCAAACAACGGTAGTTTACCAGTAGTTAGGCCAAACACGTACCGTAGAACGCGTCGATTTTGATTCCATTAGAATTAGAATATCGGGTGTAATTGGTAGGGATATGGCGCAATAATATTGGCGTAGAGAATGGTTAAGAGGTCCGACTTATACCCCGAGGTGCCGGATTGCAACCCCAGTGCCGCCATGTACTAATGACTCTCTTGTCTACATTAGTTCAACATTGACAAATGCTCTCAGGCGCTGTCCTAATTGGCAACGGTCGTACGACGGGCGGCTTTGAGGTCTCCTATTGGTCTACAACTATGGTCGCACGACCGTTGCCAACTACGAGAGCGCCCACAGTGAGGAAAAACATCGTGAGAAACCCTGCACATTCAGGCGACTGAATGTGTAACCATAATCCAATCTGGTCATGTTCCCCTGTTAACTACGTCACGAAGGTCAGATGGCAGTCGCTCCACTGTAACTACTTGATCTGCTAAATACTGGATCATGGTCGGGGCGGACCCCGGGCCCTCGCACGTGAGATAACAACCGGGACGTTAACGACAAGGTGAATACCGTTGTTACGTATTCCGTACACATAATTATTTTCCCGTAAGGGTAGGCAGAGTAAAACAATCAACTTTCACACTGGAACCTAGTACCAGTGATAATGAAGCATTCTATTATTGAATAAATTTTGAAGGACGAGTACTTTTTGAGTAAATCCATAATAATATTTTAAAGAGGAATGATTTGATCGTTTATCGGTTTGTTTATATGTTAGTTTATTTGTAATTGATAATTCATTACAAACAAAGCTACAAATCCTTTCTATTCATGTTATTAGTGTATATAAGCTTTCCGGACGAAATTCTATAGTGAATACATCCATTGAGATAGCGTCTTTATTTTCTACTATATAACGATATCGCAATAAACGAGCATAAAGCTTTGGTATACATAAAGTTTGTTATAAAACCGGTATCACTCGCCAGAAACTTTTCACACCCTTCTTGGATAACTCTTGGCCTCTTGGGAAAACCGGTAGTATATTCCACAAGCTGGGAGCTAGGAAGACAATATTACATTTGAAAGCTACGATTTTGATTCATTTTTTTGACATGAATAAAGTGTATAAAAATGTTTTGAATGCCATGTGACTGGTATTGAGTTCTAGCCTTTTCCCACGTCTTCGTCCGCTTAAAATTCGGACCCGTTTCCGACCGATAAACATTGGGATAAATTATGCCAGAACAATATGTGCTGTTCGGGGCGGGAAGCTAAATAGCTGTCTAATTGCATTAAAATCGGCTTCGTAGTTTTTGCGTGAAGGAGTAACAAATTCCGCATTAATTAATAATTAGTACGCGTAATTTATAATATTAGTAGGACGACTTTCATTTATTAATTCGACTCATTGAATTGACATGAATAAAGTAGAGCGACCGCGATCAGACATTGACATGACCTTGTTAACAGGGGAACCTAATCAGATTGTATCACTGCTACACATTTAGTCTCTGGAAATTGCAGGTTTTCTCATGATTTTATTTTTTATCTTGCTCGTAAGAGCATCGGTTAGTGCTCAACTATTGTACATAACCATAACTCAGAAAAAGCCATAGGTACTTGGGATTGATCTCGGTACCTCTCGCTAACAAAGCCACCCACTAGCCACGCCACCAACGCGACTCTACGTAATGATCGTTAATTATATTTCCTTTATTGGAAACTCATAAATTCGATACCTGCTACTCGTTCCCGCTCCGATATTAATTAATTCCATTAATGTAAATATGACAAAAATGAAATATTAAAACACTTTAATACTGATTTATTAAATAAACAGACCGTAATACTTGTAAACTGTGGGACGTTATTTATGCAAATGTATTTTGAACGCTTCATAGTTTTCACTTGCCAGAAAATGACTTTTGTTGAACACTAACCGATGCTCTTACGGTCAGGGAAAACATCGTATTGAAACCTGCACATTCAATGTGTAACCATGTACCATGATCAAATTTTCCGGTTAACAGGGTCAGGTGGCAGTCGCTCCATTGTTATTAATTCATCTGTCAAATTCTGTACCATGGTCAAGGCGGACCCCGAGCCCTCTTGCCCGAGCGCACAAGCGAGACATTAACGACAACATGATTAGTTATAGAGTCTTTGAATGCTCTTAGGTTCAAAATGTTCATATCATCTAGTACCAATAGTACAATAGGTAGTCAATTTGAGTCACTAATATTTTAATAGCGCATAGCGGGATATTCCGTTCAAATTAACTATTGTTTGTTTATTTTTAGCAGATTACACTTAGCTAGATAATTTTATCCGAAATTAGGAATCGCTATTTGGTTAGTCCACTTCCTTGCTGATAGCACATGATATATCGAACGTGACTGATATTGACTATTACACGTAATTTGCCATAAACTTCTCTGACCCGGTGCCGGTGTCGCTTTTGTTGACATAAAAATGACATTTTAAATGGCCGACACTTAGTTCTAGCATTGGCCACCGGGTCAATATCATCGCGCGTTTTTAGCCGCCTTAAAAAGTTTTTTCTCTCAGTTAGGTTATTTAAGAGATTGGTTGAAATATTGCTGGCATGTTATTTCCAGGAACTATTTTTCAGTTTTGTAATTAATCCACGTAAACAACAAAAAATTAACACACATGAGGAGCCGCCCGACTGTTGACTGTTGCCTCAAAAAAGCTGGGATGAACATATCAAAAGTAACACAAACCAATGAATGACCGAGTTCAGCGAGCACGAAATTTTTGGTATTATTATTTTAAAAATTCGGATTGACAATGCGGCACAGGCAGCGAACTTGAAATTTTTCGAATTCTGCCTCAAATGGGCTGGAGTAAACATAGGTAGTAAAAGTAACAACTCGGTATTATCAGATTTTAAAAGCTTAAAATTTCTTAAAGCATTACAAGGCCGCGCCATTGTACTTTGTAATATTTATTTTATCTGCGGGCCCCCTGGGTCAAATTCTTGGGTGTCCTAGATTGGGAAACTCTGGTCTACAGAAAGAACTACCGGGATGATCCTTATCCATTTCCAATGAAGCTACATAAATCAATTTTTTTTGGTTATGGTCCCTTGTAACACTAATATTCTTAGGAGCTCCAACATTTTAATAACATCCAAGAATAAATTTGGTCCGATCACTGAAATCACTCTGTGTGAAACCACAGCGAATATCACTAAAAGGCGATCAAGAAATTTAAAAAACTTATGTCCTTGAAAATGTTCCTTGAATTTTGGGGAATGCCTATAACCAGTTGGTTGTGTGGGTGGGTGGGTGTAACCCGGGTGCCCGGTGACTTGTTGATTACAGGCTGATTCCTAAATTGAAAAAACATTTACGTGGGAAACATTTTTCTGACAATCAAGAGGTGAGCCAATGTGCGTATTTTTTCAGAGGGTTGACCAAATTTCATCCTGGAGGCTATTGACTGGAGCTTCAATGGGTTAAGGGACAAAGGGACTGTGTTAAAAAATAAGAATCAATGTTTTTGTAGCTTCATTGAAAGTGGGTCAGGGGGGAAGCATAGGGATCAACTTGTGTAGGTTAACAAATTGAAATCTGCTAAGTTAGCTAAGACTGTGATCTCAGCTCACCCAGCTGTATCATCATCACAGCCCGTAACAGTCCACTACAGGACTTAGAGCCTCTCCCACGCAAGGGGAGGTTATTGCCATAAACTCCACGCTTGACAGGCGATTGGAGATCGTTGTTATAAAGTTTCCATTGTTACAATGGAAAACGCTGCTGCGCATTTTACAGTCTACTGATACTCTAGAAGTTTAGCCTCAAAAAACATTAGTCGCCTTGTATGCCACCCACGAATGAAAGAGGGGTGGATGCTAATCTACTCTGCTGGACACCACACAGCAAAAGTTCCAGTACTCCGTGTTAAGCCTTTTCCAAACATGTTCGATAATGCGTTCCACGATAATTCGTTCCTTTTTTAGCGATATTTATTCAGAGTACATTTGTATTACGTTGTACAGATCCTACACGTCGCTGCATTCAATACTAAGCAGTGTGAAAGAACGCATTTGAAAATATCGCGCGCAATATCGCACGTTCTAGGTAACTAATTTAATTACCTATCTCCAAATTGAGTAAAGAGCCAACTTTCCGAAGTTTCATGTACCAAAGAAGTTAATTAACAAGGAAATAATACAAATAAAATAAAATCCCAAGTAACTTTTTGTTGAAATTTTTTCCTTATTGCCCATTTATGACTTCGCAACTTCTTTAACTTCGCAATCAACATTTCAGAAAGTACAATCAACATCGAAATGAAGGAATCAATTAGTGGAAAAAAACTTTCAAGGAAACAAATTTGATTTTCGGGTTCTGAAGACGTATAATGTCAAGTATGAACGCTTTGTACGATTTAATACATAAAGTTAGTTTACATAGCGAAAATTTATACGAATATCAGAACCATGAAACCAGGCAAGCATAGATAGAACGTGCATGGCTTCCAAAATAACAAGGAATGGAACGCGTTAGCTGCGAGTTCCCTGACTATTATTATCTGGATGCCTTCAAGGCTAGAGTGAATAGTTTGTTCCTAGACAGGCATGCTCCATCATCGGCCACATCCTCACTTACCACCAGGTGAGATGGCGGTCAAATGCCTGACTAGCTTAATTAAAAAAAAAAACTACAAAGTTATGTATCTAAAATCTGCAGAGCTGCTCAACTGGACTAAATTTATGTGCGTTTAAAAGACAACGTTTTTAGTCAAACTATCGAATGGCTCATTATGGGATATAGAGTGTGCGAGCGGGTAACTAAATGATACCTTTAGACTCTTATTTAGAATACTTAGGAAGTGAACATACTAAAACTCCTCTCCTCTAGGAGGTGAACCAGATTGGGGGAAGGATTAAAGCTCTCAACAGTGAGGTTTATCCCTAATATCTAAGAAACGGGGCGTCGTAAAGAAAAATGTTCTTCTATCGAATGAAAGTTTATAAATATTCTCTACAACTTTTGCCTTCCATATGTCTTCAAACTTCCAACTGTTTACAAGCCACGCACTGTAGATTGTGGCGGCAGGAAAAACACCCGTTTCTTAGGAAATCGTATGACGAACGATTCTGTAGAAGAATTATTACATTTCTCTACGGGGCATCGATTTGGAAATATTAGTGAAAAACCCAAAGTGAGAATTTAAATCTCCCCCCACTTAGGCTCATCCCTAAAAGGGAAAGGACTTTTAGTTTGTTCACTTCCTAAGTATCATAAACAAATTTCTTAAGGAATCGGTATCTTCTGCACGCTCTACGATATCTTTATTGACTGAACTATTTAAGTTAGCAAGCCCCCCTACGAGTCAAGATAATTATTCAGCAAGAACGAAGCTATGCGCTAATACGTAATAAGGAATTAGGGGGAGGGCCCTATCTACCAACGAGGTACCCGTAAGAAATTCCGCCCAGCATTTCCCATATCCATTGTCTCACAACACAATATATGTACAAAGATGTCGCAAAGGGCAGTAACTTAATAAATAAAAGAATCTTAACGGCTTATCTAGACGACAGACGACTCGAATAAACTAGGGGATAATCTCCTCCCTGAGAGTTCCTACAGAAAATGCCACTGCTGGAGGGGAAGTATTCTTTTTATGTTACAGCGTATAATGAAAATGCGGAAAACAAGCTTTGTAACACACTAAGAAGCAGGCAAGAGATAAAATTAAGGTATTTAGGTTAATCAGGATACAATCAGGCACGCGGATGGCCTGATGGAAAGTGGTCACCACTGCCTAAGGACGTCAGCAACACCAGGTATACCATCAATGGTTACGCACCTCTAAAATCCCAGACATGTTGTTCTGTTCAGTAGGCAAATTCTAGGCGATTCTACTGCCAAAACGATTATTCTTTATGGAGCACTGGAGAGTTACTCAGCTATGGTGCGAACGAGTATGGTATATTACCCACTAGCTGGTCCGGCGCCATCGTGGTGTCCTTACACCTACTCTAACCCTACCCTACCCTATTCGACCCTACCCCAGACCGGGTCCTTCTGTTTGGAAGATAGGCATAATGCCACAGTTAGACGTACAGATACAAATTTTAAACTCCGATGGCTTCACTGAGAACGTCTCTCTCAGTAACATACATTGCAATCTTGTATTTAACATTCGTTTTCAATTTATCCAGATTACATGGCATTGCTAAAACTTAGTCATCAGTCTCGCAAGCACGCTGTTACTTTGACAGTGATATACGAGTATGTATGTACCTATAAATCGGTAGTGGGTTTTAAGCCTACGATATACTTATTCGCATTCTGGTCAAGAGTATATCAGCCGGTCCACGAATAAATAGCAAATTACTCATGTGGTAGGCGGGAGCATTATCTTACTCCACTTTTTGCATCGCTGTTTACGAAAGCAGCACATTTATCATTACCATGGGGTAGCCCTTTAGTCCTTCCCGTTCCCGATTACAGATATAAGTAATTGAATTAAAGTTGTTTCCGTATCCGAGCACATGCATTACAACAGTGCCATATTAAATCAAAACACACATTGTCCTTTCCAGGGGACGGGGGTCATGGAGGTCGTTTATTACGGACCGTAATTTGTTCCCTGACCCGGAAATTAACGATGCGCCATTATTAAATTTTTATTCTTCCCAACGAAGAAGTTTAACTTGTCGACCGTTTTATGTTCCAATTGGATGTAGGTGCTTGCCTAATTGTTAGCAATAAAATATTGATAAGTTGACGGTGCGTTTTTCTAATTTCGTCAGATGTACTTGCTTTTTCTTTTCTTTCAACAAATTAGCTTACCACTCATAATATAATCATATGAAAGCGGTAGAAGATTATGAGAAGGCTTTTTTAAATTTCCTCTTTTTGAGATGCAGTAGTTTTTTTTTTTTTTTTAAATCATTTATTATTTTCACATTTAAAAAAAAAACTTATACTACTAAAATAACGTGAAAAACCAAAAAAGGTTTGTGCCCGTAACATAGCAGATAAGACATCTAAATAACATATAAATATGTTGTGGCAACATTACTTATTTCTTAGTTGTTCGGGTATTTTTTGACATTTCTTGTCTAGGTTAGGTTATTTGTTACAGTACATATAATGAAAATAAGGTATACTGGTAGATTCATTATAATTTATTATACCGTCATATAACGTATGTGGTGTTACCTGTGAGTAATTTTATGAAGTACTTAAGTGTTCGTAAATAAATAAATAATAATAATTAATTACAAAAAATTAATATGCTTGGACAAGTTACACAGCGTCATCTAACCCCAAAGTAAGCAAAGCTTGTGTTAGGGTGAAACAGAAAAACACTCGGTAACAGTATGTTGTCTCTAGACTTGAATATGTCTAGGTTATACAGGCGGTTTACAAGAACGCATACCATTCCTTAGGCATGGTAGCAGAGTAGAATTTACTACCTGTAATACCTACTGGAGTCATCACGCAACCTTATCTATTATTCCAAAAGCCGATGGTAAAGCAGGAAACCGTTAATTTAAAAACTCGAACGTCAATCGGACAATTAATTTGCCAGACTCTTTCAATAAGTTAAAAAATAGAACGTTTATAACGGTTGATTGCGGGCCTCAAGGCAATCAATGTCATTATTTAATTTTCCCGGAAATCTTGGAATGTCTTTAATTTAGTTTGATCTCCGACTTTGACCGAAACGTTTAGCCTAACTTAAGCTATATAAATAATTTATGAGAGTTTTTTTGGTGTCGACACCCTAGGTCCGTGGGTGGTCTCTTTGTATAGATAACTTGCAAAGAAGTTGGTCGACACCACAGGTGACCGTACAGCAGCTACCTCGCACAAAGAATAAGCATTGCTATTCAGAGAAGTAATGCTGCCAGCATCTTGGGTACGCTTCCACACGGCCTAAATTTTTAAGTTAGTTAATTTTTTTCTTTTTATTGTACATATTTATTTTTATGTTGTTATATAAATAAATAAATCATTTAATTTATGAGACAACTAAGATTTATTAAATTATGGGACTATAAACGAAATAATGTCGTATCCACTTGATGTGCAGGAAGATCAGTCCATTGTATGGAAATACACCACACATAACCACAAATGTATCATCATCATCGTCATCAGCCTATACTAGTCCACTGCTGGACATAGGCTTCCCCCTGTCTTCGGCTTGCCGTATCCAGCATCCACCCGTAGCCTTTCACAAATCGTCACTCCACCTGGCCAGAGGCCGTTCCACACTACACCTGCCGAGTCGCGGTCTCTACTCAAGAACTCATGCGATAAACATAATAAAATACAGCACAAGGATTTTTGACATGACAGATTCTAAAGCAATTCATACGATACCCATTCAAAACGCTGAATACAATGCGAACAAAATTGGTTCCTCATTTTCCGTAATACCCAGATTTTGCCGGAAAGGTATAGAAACTCCCTTCCTGATATTTTTATTTCCCGACCAAATAAGGGTGTATAAGTTGAAACATGTTGAAACATTCACGGTAGTCCGCTACAAAATAACGAGCGCTGTCAATTAATGTCAACTGGGAACTAACAAGGGATTGCACATAAAAAAACTGGCCAAGAGCGAGTTGGACTCTCACTATTACACTTTAGATACGTTGGTTTCGTGCAATAACAGAATCTTAAGTTAACAACATGGGTTTCCAGTGCTCCATGGTATGGGGATTTGGGGAACCGTGGCTTTGACAGTGGAGGGGCACTTGCCTCTTTGTTGCCAGAGCAACGTATTATAGAGGTGGGCAACGCGATACCCCTGGTGTTGCTAATGTCTATGGGCAGCGGTGACCACTTTCCAGCAGGTGACTCGCTTGGTTGATTGCGTACCGTAAAAAAAATGGGCGTGTGGTGTCCGGCAAAGTAGAATAGCAACAACCCCTAACACTCGTTAGTGTTGTACAAGGCGACTAACGTTTTCGAGGCAAAACTTCTAGGCTGGAAAATGTGCAGCAGCATTTTCGATTGTTATAATTATTTTTGTCACTATAATCTCCAACCCGCCTGCCAAGCGGGGAGATTATGGCAACAACCTCCCCTTTCGTGGGAGAGGAACTCAGCCCTGCAGTGGACTGTTGTGGGCTGTGATGACGATGACGATGAAGTTAACAACAACACTTTGATGTGACTTGAACGCCAGAGCAACATGATATTCTCTAAATGCAAAACTATCAAAGTTGCGCGACGGCGTCTCTATAGTGAGCTTTAATGTACTCACGAATATATTAGTACAAATACTCGTAAGTATATATTGATTACGGAAAGTAGGTGGGCTCCATACAAACAAAGTTTTATCGTAATTTCCATATTAACCAATCAAAGCCAATTAAATTTTGCAAATGCGATTTAGATCATGATGTCTCTGATTTGTCAGATTTTCGTTAAAACAATTATCGTTTCAAAGTTGCACGGGATTTCATTTTTCAACACTAATATTTAAATATTAAATTACGACCAACACATTTCTTGTATCAGGCAGGAACACTTTGATTTTCAATTTTTATTTTTTTGTTTCTTTTTTAGTCTGTGTACAACACCCAGCTTTATGGTAGACAGACTGGCAGCAGAGGCTTACGCACGTAAGGTACGTAAAACATGGCTTGATCTCTGTTTTAGCTCTGTTGATATACAGCGTGTATTTTTTACATTGAAACTACACACAAAGCAATGTTATAAATATTTGTGATCTTTATTACTTATAACTTTATTGTATACGAATTGTATATGTATTACATTAATTTTAGTTAAGTTTTGTTCTATTTTAAAACTATCTTTTTTATGTTTTGAGTAAATTAATGTAAAGTAGGGTATATACAGTAAAGTTATATGTCATAAAATGTTATCACCTAACACCGACTAAGCCATATTTGTGGTTCCGTTCTTGCGGCTACAGAACCCTAAAACTACACTGAGCTGTTTTATGGTCGGTGGAAAAGAGAGAAATCGTCGAAATAGACATTGTCATTTTGAGAACTAAGCAGAGCTGGGACTATATCTTCTGGACTACAATACCGAGGTTATCGGGCACATAATTGACATTTAATAAAAAAAAAAAAAAAAGACGTTTATTTCAGGCATATACCCATAATATACATTACAGACAGTGTAATAGGTCAGTTTTACATTGTATTATTATTATTAAAAACAATTCAATTTGTATGTAGGTATATCATTATAAAAATTACAAATTTACAAAATTACAAGATTTAGGTAGGTAGTGCCCTAGTGGGCATTACAACTTAATAATTTCTGTCTTAATATGTTCTTTACTGAACAAGTATACATTCTGCAGTATGGTGGACACGCACGAATTGTTTGATTGTTTAATTATGACACTATCGAACACTATCTCTTAAGATACAGCATTTATTCCTAGTTTAAGAGGTGGGATTGTAAATTCTTGCCTTACTACTGTCACTTTGTATATGCCTATAATAAAACTAGTTTCAATAATACTAAATACTCTTACTTGTTGGTTTTATTCTACTTTAAAGTTCTCCGTTTCTAAAAAAAGCCCCTTACTTACTTTTTCACTTGTGTGGATTATAGAAGTAAAAAACGGTCTGCCTTATATTCTCTTGGCAGTTTCGCGAGGCAGCTACATTAAAATTACCTAAAAGTGACTCACCAAAAAGTGATTTTATTGTGGCTGACTAGCGAAACTGTCAAGCGGGTGTAAAGCAGACAGATTTTTTTAATTCTACACGTGCTGTCGCTACAAAAAGTGGAAAGAATAGGAATTAGTAAAAAAAAATATTTTTTATTGTACGCAACGTGCCATTTTGTGCACAGGCAGACCAACGTTTTGTCTCATAAATCTCTACTATTACTTCAAAGTGGCATATTTCTTGTACTCGATGACGAAGGACGACGGTCCTCTCACAGTCTACTCGTATTCAAAAACGTTACTATGAGGATTCACCGTGCACGCGTACGCACGCACACGTTTCCAACTAACACTACTTGAGTGGCGATCGGCATTTTGCGTCCAAAAAAAATTTCAAAATGGACATAGACACACTGTGCTTTCACATAGCGGACGAGAACTGTAAACACGCATAGTATATTTGGTTGAAACACTAGTGGACCCGGTGCGTGGCGCCCTAACCCTACCCTACAACTACCCTACACCTACCCTACATCTCCCCAACCCTTTTTTTCTTCTATTGTTAAAAACAGCATTAAAATCCGTTGCGTAATTAAAATAATTTAAGAGTTCTTTGATACATGGGCTCAAACGCCGGGAAGCGTCTTTGTTTTATGGAATACGTTAGAATAGTTTTATACTATGTACAGATGTATAGAAGTATTGTGTGTGAATCAGAGTGTCAATCACAATGAATCACGAAATATACAGATACGTACGTCGCTCAAAGAAACAAAGTACCAACCCACATTTTCACATCTATAATACTAGTCGCATTTGTGGCTAGCTATCCCAACTTAGAGAGAAGCTCCTTCCCGGAGATCAAATAACTGTAACCTTTGAGATCTAACGCAAGGTCTAATGGACACTTTGACGGTTCACGACGTAAATTTTTCCGCGTCGGTCTTGTGGCTTCGGGGTCAAAGACATGGCAATGTCAATGGAGAGCAACGAAGTCTGTATCTGTCCTCTTTTTGGTAGAAAAAGGACATAATAATGACGCAATTACTATTGTTTTCCCTTTTTATATACTACTAAGATGGCAAACAAGCTTACGGCCTTACTGATGGTAAGTAGTCACCTCAGCCTATGGACGTTTGCAATACCAGGGGCATCACCCACGCGTTTCCGATTCCGTAAAAACCTTTTGTGTGTTGCCTAATCTCCATGCTTAGTAGGCGGCTTGAAGATCATATTGTTGAAAATATTTCTTACTCGTATCTGGTACGACTGCTTACCATGAGGCGGGCCAAAAGCTTGTTTGCCACCTTAGTGATATAAAAAAAACCTCTGCTAATGTGGAGGAAGCTCAAGTTGTCTTATATCTTCCCCTTGCTTCCTCAATATTCATGTCTGTGACGACACAATCGATAAGATTGTTTGCGACTCATTCTGACTCCTCAGATTGGTTTGGATTCCAAGAATAGTATGAATTGTTGTTGTTGTTTGTGCGGGTTCAAAGACAGTATTAATTTGCCCTTGGATAAGTGTTGAGTGCTGTAGATCTAAGCTAAATATTATTATCATGATAAGTCTGAGTCGATCAGTTGGTTAACATGCCGGTCTCCCACGCAGAGGTCCCGGGTTTTATTACTGGCCGGGTGGAAATTGAAATTATGAGTTTTAATTTGTGTTACGGGTCTGAGTGCTATATGTATAATAAGTATGTATTTAAAAATATAGAAGTAGTTTATCAGTAGGCTGGCATCTATAACACAAGCACTTACTTTGGGGCTAGATGGCGATGTGTGAATTGTCAAAGCATATTTTATTTATTTATTTATAAACAGTTTTTTGAAATTACGGGGGCTATTTTTTTATACTACTACTCAGTAACAGAACGAACAGACAGCCCACCTGATGGTAAACGGTAACTATTGCTCATAACATCGACGATTCATGCATTTAGGCTATATGTAATAAAAATGCATAATGCAAGTATTTTGTCACCATGACGAAAATGATGATGACTATTGCCTCTTACCTGGTATTACGCTGGCTACGTTATCCATTAAACCAGAACACCGCAATACGATCATGACATTTTCCTAGTTATATACCAGTTCAACAATAATACGGTAAGGAAGCCAGCACATTCAGGCAACGGAATATGTAACTTTTTTTGTAATACGGCAGACAAACAGTCAAGCGAGCCACCTGATAAAAAGAGGTCACCGCCGCCTATGGACATAAGCAACACCAGGGGCGCTACCAATGCGTTGTCCGCCTCTAAGGAGACCTCTAATATACCTCTTAAACGATCCCATGTCATAGTCCAAAGGACACACTGAAATGTATCTATGATCCATACATTAACGGGGTCACGGAGGTCAGGTATCAGTTACTCTACAGTAATAACCTAGTCTACCTGGTCCTGGATCATGGTCAAAAGCAGACCCCGAGCGCTAACGCGTACAAGCATCCGTCCCTATGGGGTGTCGCATCCGATGAAACCTGAAAGGCCTTCCCGGCTACAGGTGCTCCCAGGGGGTGTTTAGCACGTATGCGCCTAGGTCTTTTTTTTGGCGAGTCGTGCATAACCAGTCCGGCTGGCCGGCTGGTACTCATGAGAGTTCACCTCCTCCCTCCCAACCGCTATACCGGAGGGTGCCCATTTCCTTTGCATTGGGCGCAAAAAAAAAACGCGTACGAGCACAACCGAGGTGTTCACGTCAAGATGCTTGTACTACAATATTAACAATCTTGCTTGCTGAGAGAAATAACTAAGGTACCCTTAAAGGGTGACATCTTATGCTTGACAGAATCCTACCACCAGAATCACGTCGGCTACTTTGTCTATTGTATATCCAAGCTAAATAGCACTTACAGGTTCAGGTTGTACTAAAATAAATGTTAAAATTTGTTTGCAGTAGAGATTTTCGGGTAAAAAATTTGAATTGACCGTAATAATAATGTTGATGATAAGTCATATGTATTTTATAATACTAATCACGAGTAATAACAAATCAAGTGTAATTTGGTATTAAAAAATGATGAGCGCAGACTTAAATATATTAGACGAAATTTTAAAGGCTCCTAAATTATTGTCTTCGTCCAATTTCATTGCCGAAAGTATTTACAATGTACCTACTCTTATATTTTGTAATTTACTTACTACTATTATTAATACGCCGTGTCTAAAAATGTTTTTGTTATTATATTTTCTTTTTTTCTTCATTAACAAATAGTAAAAGTATCAAGAAATCAGCTTGTTATCAAAACTTTATAGATTTGTACATATATTTATTTAAAATACATATTTATGATATACACTCAAATCAGATGGTCATCTCGACGTTAATCAGATTCAAGAGAGTTGTTTTATTAAAGATTCTCTTTCTGTAATCCATATTAATTATTACATCAAACATAAATTATATTTCATTAGGCATCAAAGAAAAATTCCTTGAAAAAGTTTTTCTAAAATCCCTATTAAATATTAAATCACGCACAAAAATCTAGAGTAAGTGTCATCGTATAAATAATTTAGAGTAAAACAAAAGACACTTACCATAAACCAATCCTACAAATTGTAAAACACAGCCAAATAATCCCTTGAACGATTTATCACCACATATTCGCCACGTTTTGAAATGCACTCAGTGTTATTCGAAGGAACCGTATTCACACATTTGTCTACAATATTCGTAACCCGCGCTACGCCGCGTAGCGAGCTACGAAGCGTGCTTCCCCCGTAGACCGAAAGCTGAACTGAATCCTACCAGCCCGTACCGCCGAGCCGAACATTTCCGAACATAGCCGAAGCCACCCGAGACTATGTAAGCAGTGATTGATATCAAATGAAATGTGAGGAATGAGTAGTTCCAAGGCTCTTTGTTTTGAGGATTACATTTTTTCTGGTGTTTGTCTCTGGAGGATATTTCTTTTTGCGAACGCGTTAAGCGTGACGGTGATCCGTCTTTTGTTTAAGTGACACTTGTGTAATGGATAAATAAACTGCAGAAGTCCAGACTTCCAGAAGAAGTCCTTGAGTATAGGTATAAGTGATTCATATATTAGTTTCTAAGATAATAAGGTTATTGTAGCGTCATTTTTTAGATTCCTTTTAAGATAAGGTCATTTCATTGCAGCAACAATCTATACAGAGTATAAAACAAAGCCGATTCCCGCTGTCTGTCTCTATGTTTCTATGTATGTAGTATGTATCTATGTACGCTTAGATCTTTTAAACTACGCAACGGATTTTGATGCGCTTTTCAACAATAGATAGAGTGAATCAAATGGAACGTTTTTATCAAGAAAAAAGGGTAGATAGGGGTAAAGTAGGTGAACGCGAATGAAGTCGCGGCAGGTCCACTAGTGTAAAAACATAAAAATGTTAAATAAAATCATTAATTGTAAAAAAAATTCTATGACAGAGTACATTTAATTTTGCGTATCTACCATTCTACATTTAATTATTTATGGAACTACTCTATTAATGTATTCCACATCGATTCTTTATGCAATCGTGCTCATAAATGACATTTAGCGACAAGGAAGTCAATTGGCAAAGTAAATATTTTCGCAATTTTACGTCCCATTGAATCTGTCATTAGGTCGTATCGCTTTCATTGAGACCGCTCCATTATCATTGGCTTCATTAGTGATGTGCCGTAGAGTATCGATAGGTATCGATAGTCGATAAGTACTAGTCGATATTGATTGGGAATGCATGGTAATCGTGCCCGTATCATTTTCATTAAGCCCAATCCATTATCGTTGGCTTCGCTAGAGATGGACCTTGTCGATGTGATTTCCGATACGTTACTCGATAATCGGCTGTGCTTCGTGAGTAGGTATATTTATTCGTTGTAGTTGTGATTTTCTGGGATTATAGGTTATCATTTACAAGAAATATTCTTAGCCTGGGTCGCCGGTGGCATAACGGTAAAGTGGTCCGACTTGGGGCACGGAACACGTCCCGAGGTACAGGATTCGAACCAATGACTCTTTTCTGAGTTACATTAGTTGAACACTAAACGATGCTCTTACGGTGAGGGAAAGTATTATGATGAAACCTGCACACACAGGCGACTAATGTGTAACCATGGTCCAACCTTGCCAGGTTCCCCTGTTACCAGGGTCACGGAAGTCAGATCGCAGTCGCTTCACTGCCATTACCTGATTTGACAAAACCTAGATTACGGTCGAGGCAGACCCCAGGCCCTTGCGTGCGAAAGCACAACCGGGAATTCACGAGGCTATTTTCAGACATCCGAATGCTATTTGTTTTTTTTATTAGTATTAATTTTCTGGGTGGAAGATCTTATGAGTAGTGTAGGGTCGTGGTCCAAAGGGTTTGCCTATCTACCATGGGGAAAAAATTAAATTAACAATAATTTTTACCATTTGACTTACTTCTATTTAGTATTCATAATACGTAATTTCATAAAACACTCTTGTTCAAAATAATGTTATTTAAATATTCCTTGTCATTGTCATTACTAACTGAATTAAATAAACAATAACAATATACTGTCACGGGGTGCCAATAGGCTCCCGAGACTTCAACCAATCTCATGATCCAAGAAACAAACAATAAAAAAATAGCAATTCATCGACAACTGTCGATAACCGCCCACCTCTACCCGACCACTTGATAGCATCCCAACAATAATAGCAAATTGTATTTATCCGCGCATGATTCGGGAATATTGAATTTGTTATTGCCCTGAAGGGTTTCAGGCTCAGGTGGTCCGCTCTAATGAGTATACCCCTTTATGTACATTGATTTTATATTCGTATAAGTCCCGGGAGGATATTACTGTACCACAAACTTATCTGACCCGTTTACGGCGTCGCTGTTGTTCATTTTGACGGGGTATTTTCATCAGATTTACCGCGATGAAACCTGCAAATTCAGGCAACTGAATTTATAACCATGATCCAATCTGGTCTGGTCCCCTTGATAGCAGTGTCAGAAAGGTCAGATGGTGGTCGCTCCACTGTAATTACCTGATCGCCAAATCCTGGATCATGGTCAAGGCGGACCCTGGGCCCTCGTCCTCGAGAGCACAATCGGGACATTAACGCTAAGATTATTATTTTATCTATATTCATCAGATGTACAGTAATATTTTCCAAAAAAATGTATGGTAATTCAAGTCACAGTTTCTAACGGTCTTCTTCACAGTCCAGATATTATGTGGTATGGACGAGAGAGGTATGCATATGACTCTTATAATATGACTAACCCATCTTTACACGAGTGTTCATGGGGTACTCTATTAGTCGATCTGCCAAATCCTGGATCATGGTCATGGCGGACCCCGGACCCTCGTGCCTGTGAGCATGACCGGGACTATAACGCCAAGATAATTATTTATTATTTTAATGTACTTAAAACTTTCTCACGATTTAATCTATATTCGGTCGTGTTGTGTGTAAAACTCATGGAAAATTCCACTATTTCATAATCATATAATGAGTTCTATTACTTATTAATACGATTATTAAATTTGCTTTGTTACCTTGAGGTTGAAGTTCAGTTGCATATCATAAAGCAATAAGATCGCTTGCAATACTATTCTAACAGATATCCGTTATAAGCTTAGCAATGTTTTTGGTTACACGCCGAGTTTTGTAAATACTGTAAAAGCACTTTCATGCAACTATTTTGAAAGCACCAGAATGTGATCGGTCGATGCTCTGCCAGTTGTCACTGCCCCGTAATTCATTTTCAAAGAATACGTACAATCGTTTGACTATGACATGGGATCGTTCAAGAAGTGTATTAGAGGTATCTTCAGAGGCGGGCAACGCATTGGTGTTGCTGATGTCTACAAGCAATGGTATCCACTTTCATTTAACTAAAAACTAAACTGGTGGTAACTAAAAATACACTTTGCCCAAGAACTCGAAAGGCTAAAAGTATGATTAGAAATGCAGTCACGAGGTTCTTAACCTGGGAATCAACCTATTACAACAAATTTATGAAATTGTAATACATGCTTTTTCTACCTGTCTACATTTTGTCGTAGTTACGTCAGTTTTTACGCAAAGACTAACCTAGACCTAGAAATAAGTAATGTTGCCACAACACATTTATATGTTATTTAGATAAGACTCATTGCTATGTAACGGGCACAAACCTCTTTGGTTTTTCACGTAATTTTAGTAGTATAAGTTTTTTTGAAAAATGTTAAAATAATAAATGATAAAAAAATAAAAAATTTAGATGGCCATCTTGCCTGTTTGTCTGCCGTACAACAAACAAAAAAGCCGCCAGTCTTAAAAAACCATACCCAAGCAAAGAGCTCTACAACCATATATGTATACCTACAATACATTACCAGGTGGCATCCTAGACGTGGATCTATTCCCCGACATACTTATTAAACATAGCAAATACCATCCAGACTCAGAGAAAAAATCGTCATATTAATTTTTTACTTTACTTAGTGACAAACGAGCAGACCTCTTACATGACAGTTAGTGGTAACTATCGCACTCACGCCTGAAAAAAAAAAAAAAAAATCAGATTCCTCATGCCTGAAAATATGCTGGCTACCTTATTAATTTCTGGCTATCAATTTCTGCTCGACCGGGAATCGAAAGCGGAACCTCTGTGTAGCAGACCGGCATTGTGACCACTGAACTCGGCTCGATATGGTGGTGGCACATACTTTTGTAGATTACAAGGATTTAATATCACCCCGTATAATATAATAAGCGATTGGAATTCACGGGTTTTAGAGCTTCCACGCGTGATATTACATTCCAATTCTATTCGAACGAGTCGAGTATGTCGATGGATTGGTATATAGTGTTGTAAATGCGATAGTTTGCATGTTCTTGGTGTTTACTACAGGTATATGCGTAGATATTTCACGCATATGTAGAATATTGTTGAAACTCGTCGAAATAGGCGACGGACATGAGGAATATAAAAGATTCAAAAAAAGATTCAAAATATTTATTTGTAAGAGATAGGTATTACAGATGTTTTCATTATCCTCAATAGTTACTCCATCCTTTGCCCGCATGCTGAAGCGTACAAATCTTTAAATAATATAATTTTCAGGGTTTCACGATTTCAGATGGCGCTAGTGAAGCGTATGGTCTGTATTCAAATGACTTCACTCATTCTGAATTCCCTGCGGTAAAATGACAGGGCTTATTTTGACAGCAGACCTTACGTCGCAGTAGCGCCATATCATGGATTTTGGAATCATGAAAACCCTCGTCAGAGCACGATCAACGTACATTTACTTTTCGTTATAGGTCAGTACTTATTTTTCTAAAGAACACTAACGTTATATTATGTTACGCGTCGATCCGTTTTTCAAAAGCCGTGATCCAAAAATTTACCTTATTTTATTAGCAATACATTCCACTTTGATTTCCTCCCACGCAGTGCGATCACTTATTTAGGAGCCGCTAACGAGGAAGCTACTTTAGGTACTTATACAAGTCTAAGCATTGTTTGGGAACAGGGATATAACCTTTACCCGTTTGGTAATAAATGAAAATGTATTTATAAATGTTAGAAGTATATTTTAAGTAGATTCGAATATTGTTTCATGTTAAATGCTTTGGACATAACAATTTCCATGGAACTTAAGCCAAGTTACTAGCAATTTTAATTGGGTCTTGTCCTTATTTAGAAGTTACATAGAGTGGGCGCAGTATCGATAATTTTATATCGATGTTTGTTTAAATATTTCTTAGACTCAGATATTTAGTCCCTCGTTAAATGAATTTAGCCATTAACTATCTTAAGGAGGCATACGGACTAGTTTCTAGGAAAACGACACCATTGTAATGGTGGAAAGCTCCAACAAGCGCATTAAAATGGATTACAACTCCCGAGTAAAGTCTCTGGACTTTCGAAGATTGGTGCTATACCACTTCTGTCGACCACAATAAGGCCAAAAATATCGACATAGTTTTTCATAATGTTAGTTCACAACACTAGAAAGCATTCTGAAAGGGGAGAAAAAGTGTCGCGTCTCCAACACCGTACTGCAGCTTGTAATTAGAGCTGTCTCGACACGCACTTCGGAATGTCGGGGTACTTAGAGTAGCTTGGAACTCACAACAGCTGTTTTAAGTAGCTGTACAAGTATATAAATACATCACAACCACTATGCAATGGCACTTAGCTATGTTTATGTTATATTAGCTTTGTGTCTGCGTGGACTACGCGTTGTATCACGGAATTAGGGGGGGGAATAAGCAACCTACGACCTAAGTATTATTCTTTAAGACTTATAGCCCAGGAAACTCGTACATTCTACCTTGCAAAATAAATAAATAAAATAATAAATATACCTTTATTGGAACAAAGAAAAACAATGTACGGAATAATTTTTAGAATTTTTTTTAAGATTTTAAGTTAATTAAACTAATAATCTTCAAAATTATTTATAAAAAAAATATCTTTAAGCGTTCATTATTTTATAATTATTACTTAACCGCTAGTGTTCGGTAACAACAGCATTAGATTTCACTGTGTCGCTGTCATTAACGCCCACCTCCGCTTCTCAAAGGCATCAGCGTTCCAATAGACACATTAATACTACGCATATTTACTTTGCTTCATATAAAACAAATATTCAATATTTTTATTTATTTTTAGAACATTGTAATGATCAAATTTCTGTGTGCGTGTGTGTCAAGTATGGGCGATGTTTGGATATCTCCTGTATCTACGTGTATTGTGATAATATCCTCCCTCAAAGTCCTGTAGACTTTGGACTTTAAACAGGTAAAGGCCTTCATAAAAAAAACTAAGTTTTCGACCTCGGGGTGCTCCTGTGGGCTCAGCAAAGTCTACATGCAAATGTTTTTTGGGTTCAATTTCCAAAACGGTGCGTCGTATTGAAAAGTATTCTTTTACCGAATGAAAGCTTCTAAGTTTAGCCCTACACACTTTTAAAAATTCCAACTACCTACAAAATTTCATCACAATGTTTTCAACGTAATTTAGAAAAGAGTGATTGGTACATGGTGGCACTGGGATACGAACCCGGGTCCTCTCGCTTACGAGCCGGACCCCTTAAAAATTAGGCCACTAACGCTTCTTACTTAAATATTATCGACAAAAAACCATACAGAAAACCACTTGACAGCTCTCGTCGTAGTGATGGTACGTAGTACGTAGCTCTAGTGATGCGACACACCATAGACATAATTCACTACCTACCCCCATTGTACTTAACAGTAATGTAGTGCAGACAACATTGCCATCTTTTAAAGTATCGACCGAGAGTTTCCGAGTAATTTGTGTCCGTTACTTAGCGTCCACTAATGGTAACTGTTATAGGCGGAAATGTTCCGAAAATGGCGTCCCGGTGGTTAACTGCCGGGTTGGTGGTAACGGGCAGTTTTGTAACGTACGGCGCACTTTGTGTACCCATACAGAATGTGGATGGCGCTTAATAAGTTTTTGTTATAATACAACAGGTTTTGGCTGCGACTTCGCGTAATAATTAATAATCCCTCTATTGGTCACCACGTGAAGGTTTTAAAGAACGTTTCTCACACGATTCGGATGTGGAATGAGCACTCAGCCACAGTATTGGCAATACCAATTTTGGCAATAGTAATAGCAATTTTGGTTTGGATTACTGCGTCGTCGAGTAATTGTATGTGAAATGACCTGCAAAGAATAGAAAGCACGTGTCATCATCATCATCCTGGCGTCATGTCCCGGCTTCGTCCCCGCGCAGCACGCGAGGGCCCAGGGTCCGCCTAAATCATATATAAAAGAAAGCACGTGTACTGCGTCTAAATCATAATTATAACATAATGGAGTATCTACGAGTACGTACTTACCATAGGGCACGTCATTATTTGTTCAATAATTGACTCACTAATTAATTCAGTACTCATTTACTATAATATGTAAAATGTTATATTTAATGCTGTGTTACATTAGCTCAGATTGTATTATAAGTTAGTTTATTCGTTTGCGATTTGCGAATGGCATCGTTAATGTGCTCGGTGCGGTGACAGTGTCACAGTGACAGGTGGCTGGTGGCGGCGCTGGTTTGCGGTTTTATTTTTTCTGTGGTCGTGCTTTTTTCATTCCAGCTGTTGTGACTAGTCGATCGGTCTCAGCATGGCCAAGGAAATGCTCTCGATAATGCCGCGGCGCCTAGCATTTTAAATTGTTAATAAATTTTTATTTAATGTTACCTATGTGTAGGTAGGACGTTCATAAGTGTTTGTAAAAACCTAAATTGAATAAATGTTTTTGAATTTAAATTTGAGTATTTCCTTTGGACTATGACATGTGATCGTGTATATTAGAGGTCTCTTCAGAGGCGGGCAACGCATTGGTAACTCTTCTGGTGTTGCTGATGTCAATAGGCGGCTGTGACTACTTTCCATCAGGTGGCCCGCTTCCTTTTAGTCTGCCGTATAACATAAAAAAAACCGTTCTGTTCTGTTCAGGGACAGTACCAGCCAGGAGATATTCAAGCAAGAGCGCATGTAAGTCAACCGAGCCCAGCAGATATCATGGTAACACCCAAATACCTGGTTTGCTCTGGATTCTGTCTCAAACGTGGAAGTTCTTGAATGTAGACGACACCATATCTCGATCCCTTTAGACATGGGCTACCTCCAACTTGAAATACCAGTGTGTACGTGGATGCGAAGTGGAATGTAGGGCTGTCGCAGTCAGAATGGTAGCGATAAGAGTTTGAGATAAAGAATTCTGGCCATCGAGCGAGTATGAACTTAAAAATTATTACTATACCGGGGTAAGTGTATTGCATTTTGACGAACGCGAAGTATCGGTCGCCACCCAAGTATGTCAGTTGGAAGCCTGTGCGTTCGCGCGCTGTGAGACCTCTAGTAATCTTTCTGAAATAGGGGTGTAAGACGTTAGTCGACTTTCACCATACCCACAAGTGTAAGGGGCCGTTTATACGTCGTCGCTTACAATTCGTGTACTCGTCGCGTCCGTCTAGTCAGTCTAGAAATCGCACTCAATTGGTGCAGCCTACCACATTGGAGACAACAACAATGTGGTGACTAGAAGGGCGCTTCGCGACTACTGCGCGGGCGCAATGCGAGCGCTACCGTTTATTTACAAATAATAAAATATAGTAGTCTGTATAGGCTTTAAGGGGTTGGTGCAATATTGTACCACCACACCGTCTTTACAACCATCTCACAGGGTTAACTTAGGTACCAACTAGCCCTAAAACTTGTCTAGAACTAGCCCTAGTGCAGGTGCAAGTAAAAATGGGCTAAAGCTTTATCCCGAGTTGTAAAGCTTCGCTGAAAAAGTGCACCAATTCGCGGTAGTGGCATTCCAATCTCGCGAGCCCAAAAACACAGCGACCGAACTGGCAAATGTCTTTTTTGTCCAACGCAACGAAATGGGCTAAGTATTCATGCAGCGCGCGTCCTTAAAACCCGTTTTGTGTGTCCGTAGCCTAACGGGTGTCGCGTGCAGGCAGAAGGTAATGTTACAATGTCGTATATTGTTTGTGTTATTTTCCTTGTTATAGCCTTTTTTAGTGGTTCACTTCATATCATATCAACAGCTTATAACAGTCCACCGGTGGTCTTGAGTCTTCTTTACATTAGTGGGAGAGTATTGGATAAATTCCAACAGTTCTTCGGGGTTAACAGAGTCAATGAGGTCAGTTAGCAGTCGCTATATTGGTATTACCTGATCTGCTAAATCCTGTAGCATGGTAAAGGCAGACCCCATGCCCTTGCGAGCGAGAGCAAAATCATAATGTTGACGCCAAAATAAATATTTGTTTTGTCATTATCTTCAACGGGGTTCAGTAAACCAAGAACATTATCTTCTTAAAATTAATAAGTCTATTTGGATGTCGATGCGGTGTTTTTTTATTTGCAAGTCAGTTTAAAAAAGACGATTCATAACTTTGTTTCACTATACTGAATCCACCTCAATCCATTTCAATTTTAGAAAGTGTACTTACTCTATTCTGTACTAATTATTTGTACCTAGGAATAAGGGAACTAACAGTATTAAATTATCGCTACCAGGGACAGGATAGGGATACTTTGGTTAGGATAAGTGTACCAGGCGGCAAAGGTTTCAATTTGCTAATAAAACAACCGAAAGGATCTCATCCATGTAAAAACACATGGAGCAAAAATGTAAATGTGCCGTCCAAAAAAAACATCATTTCCCGATAAAGTAATTAATTCTTAACATCTTTTACTACCTGCGACGTCAAATCTGTGCGCCCTTAATAACTTAAATAGTACTTAACTTTCTGGCCTATTTCAGGCCACTTTCAGCTTTTCGCCCAAAATGAATGATATCCTCCACCAAATTGAAACATACCGACTTTATGACGAGCCGAACAAAATTCCGACAAACAAATACGGAAGCAATAAAATACAAATACGCCGACGCCGTTCAGCGAAATCCGCTTAATGGTACGGCCTGTTTAATTCCGGTTCAACTATGTGTAAAACTGTGGGGGCGATTGCCTAAGGCACTCATTTTCGGTTCGATTTCCATTCGGCTTCAAGTTGGTGGATTGACGATGATTATTGGTCAGGAGTAGAATAGCACCAACCCCTTACATTCATGGGTGTCGTACAAGGCGACTAATGTTTTCGAGGCAAAAGATCAAGAGTCTCCGTAGTCTGGAAAATGGGCAGCAGCATTTTCCATAATTATATTTAAACACTGCGATCTCCAACCCGCCTGCCAAGCGTGGAGATTATGGCAATAACCTCCCCTTTCGTGGGAGAGGCCCTAAGTCCTGCAGTGGACTGTTACGGGCTGTGATGATGATGATGATGATGATTGGTCAGGTTAGGTATTGTATTTTAGAAACATTATTACGAATGCTCATAGTGTACGCAAAAATACAGGATACAAACAGACAATACTTGAGTGTTCATCGGCACTATGCTTCTGTCAAAAAGATCGAAATTAAACAACCCTAGAGCCGTTATGAACGTAGTGCCTTCATTTAAATTATTCATTAGCAGATGAGCCTTGTGACAACGCAGAGTAACGCCACTTAGACAAATATATTCTGTGAATACGGATGAGAGATACTTAAACGACAGAGACGCACATCTACAAGTTTGATATTAAAAAATCCTATAAAAAAAGATGTTGGGACAATAACCGAACGAAACGATCCAACTACGGAGTAACACAATCGGCCCACCGCTACACGGCGGCATGCTGAAAAACATATAGGCGTAATAAAAGGCAACGCTGAAATCGGGCTTACTGAGCTAACGATACAGGCGTACCAAGTCGAGCCATCCTACCAGTTATAGTTATAGCAACAGTTATAGCTCCACGAATACGATATTCCGTGGCCAGGTGGGGCCAGGGCCGCATTCAGGAGGCCCCTTTAACCCTTTTTGGAAGCCGTGTTGGTTGGAGCGTCCACCTTGCAATCGAGCGACTCAAGTTCGAACAGATTAGGACCCTGTGCCAATGAGTTTTTCTTATACCTACGTAGTCCTACGTACAGAAGACAGAATATCGACCTACCCATAACCAGTATAAAAGGAGCTAACGTGTATATGTATACCTGTGTATATGAGTAGATACACAGGTACACAGATATCAACACAGATACACACGTCAAACTTGTAACAACCCTCTTTTTCGACGGGGCTCAAAAATGTAGACAAACTGGCAAGAGGCGGCCACCTGATGGAAAGTTGTTGACACGTTGCTCTGACAGCATATAGATAAATACTTCCTATTAATAATTAGTATAATATTTATTTATTAACAAAAAAAAACGAATAATAAGTACATTAAACATGTCAGGATGAGTGTTACTCCTTAACGCAAAAACTACTGATCGCATTTTGATGCTATTTGCCAGAAATATAGCTTAAAACAAAGAATAGAACATAGGCTATAATTTATCTTGAAATTCAATATGTTTTTTAATTAGACTAGCCAATCATTTGACCGTCATCTCACCGGATGGTAAATGACCATGCGGCCGTTGATAGAGCATTCCTGTCTAGACACCCATACCCTACCACTACACCCTACACCCTACACAGCTTACACCCCCACAGACTGTGATAACCTATGGCTGGTGTCAGCCTATTCACTCTAGAGGCGTCTATATTAATATAAAACATCGCGGGAGAGCATCTGAAACGTTGTATCGAATTTTATGTGGACGAAGTCGCTGCCAAAAACTAAGTCCACTTCAAAAACAATTATATTGCGTCAGTTATTTTACCACAACGACGCCGAATGCCTCCCTGCGTATCACCGGTTTTATTGCATTCAATTTTATTTTATGCCATCATATTCGTATATTGATCGTTGGCGGGATAGATCTTCTGGCGCATTAAAATCTTTATTTGAGGTTGCATAACGACTTTTTAATGGCGCCGACGTACTGAAACATTTATTGAGCTGAAAACGGGCTTAGATTTGATGCATTGACTGCAAACAGCTATTGACTATTGACTGCTTCAGATACGTATAATGTTTTATTTCTCTTTATATTTTGTAGAAGGGTTGAATGACTATGTGGTTTAATAGCTCACGGTAAAGCTGGTGAGATGGAAAGAATCGTGATTGAAGTTTCTCTGCTTGATGAGACCACAAATGACTTGTAGTAGAACCACGATCACTGCATTGGTTTCAGTATTGCTTTGTAATGATAGTATGTGTACGGTGCAACCATACATTTTGATATTTTGTCAACTTAGCGTATTTTACGGCGTCACTGCGACCAATCATCAACATCATATTAGCGTTAATGTCCCAGTTGTGCTCTCGCGCACGAAGGCCCGGGGTCCGCCTTGACCATGATCCAAAATATGCAGGTTCACTCGTAGTAACCTCACCGTAAGAGCATCGGTTAGTATTTAACTAATGTACATAAATTTTTGGCCGCGGTCTATTTTTTGTTTTCATTTTTTACATGGCCCTACATACTGGCTACTAGCATTCATTCTATATTGTATGACGTTCATAAATGTTTGTGAAAACCTAAACTGAATAAATGTATTTGATTTGATTTGATGATCGATCCACCCGTTCGGGAGCTACGACGCCACAGATCAAATAACCCCTCTTCACCCCTCTTAACCCCCTCGTCAAATAACCCCTCTTTTTTCATCGGTGTTTAAAAATCCTTGTGTACAATCTTTATTGTATGGGTATATGTTTAACGACAGACAGATCCTGCCAGTATTTAGTACGAGATAGCTTGCGTCCTCAACAGATTGCGATTCCTGAAATAACTCGACGAACAGTTGGAAAGGTAAACAAGATTCGAGGGACCGTAATGAAGGAACAAAATGGTTTCAGTCATATAATTTGATGAGAACTACTACTCAACTGAGTATAGGGACTGTCCGGGATACGGCTATTAGGCTGCCGGTTCTTGTGTCTATGTTCTGTTATTAATAGTAATTCTTGGAGAACATAGTGTTCCTAGATATAGGTACGTTTAGGTAGAGCGTATGTTAAACTTGGCGACGTGGTCAGATTCTCAGAACGACAGCCGATAAATGATATTTTTGTAAGCTTTTGCCGCCTATGCTGGCGTTTGAAATGTTGGTATTCTTAGTTGTTATTTTGACTTTTGGTCTTACTTACTAAGCTTTGATTACAATAAATTTTAAATAGTAATTAAATTTTATTTTTACTTATAATCTTCTTTAACCAAACTAATTTGGGAAGTTGGTGTCCATCCCAAGATATCCATCCCATACGTAATCTGAGAAAATTTCTGAGAGCTGATTTATTAAGTCTTTCATTGTATTAACGTCAAAAGTTATGATAGACTATTAATTGTATTCCATGGTGGCTCCCAATTTGGTATTTACAATTGGTTTAATGAGAGAATGGCGCAGCAGAGTTGAAATAATAATATACCCAGGTACTTATCCGAAAGCATCTGCAACCGAAATATTTATGATCACGATAACATTAACATATTTCGTAAATTAGGTATACATAAATGAAAAATATGTAATATATATCTGCCTAATGGAGCTCTAATAGTACATAATGATATTATAGGTGAGTATGCTATATCGGTAATTAAACTCGATGGTAACACTCAGTTGGAAATATAAATAACTGAAGAAAATGAATTAGTTAGTTGTATGTTTAATGAATAGCATCTACTTATTTACAAATATTTCAGAGAGAAATGCGCAAACGCATGTTTATTTTGTGATAGGTTGCATTAAACTGTAAGTATAAATAAAATTATGCTTGTTTTAGTGGTCACTAAAAAGGCAATTACTAACCTAACCTAACCGACAGAAAAAACTCATCTTGGCGTTAATGTCCCAGTTGTGGTCTCGAGAACGAGGGCCCGGGGTCCGCCTTGACCATGATCCAGGATTTGGCAGGTCAGGTAAATTACAGTTGTGCGACTGCCATCTGACCTCCATGACCCTGGTACCAGGGGAACCTGACCAGATTGGATCATGGTTACACACCCAGCCGCCCGAATGTGCAGGTTTCATCACGATGTTTTCCTTCACCGTAAGAGCATCGGTTACTATTCAACTAATGTACATAACTCAGAAAATAGTCATTGGTACATGACCGGAGCGGGATTCGAACCCGGGACCTCTGGCTCACGAGTCGGATACTGTAATCGCTCGGCCACCGACGCTCTAAACTAACTGAAAAACTAAAACTACTGAGCCGATTTAATAAAGCTTATTATCATCTTGATGAAATTGCCTTAACAGGCTGTCCATCCGTTAGAGTGCTACTATATACCACATCAAACATACAACACCGTTCCTTTTAATTCCTTTTAATTTCATCCTGGGTTAAAAACACTATCCAAGCCGCAATAGAAATCAAGATACCAGCTGAAGAAACTCAACAGCTAAATTTTTAAAAGCTACAATTACTATCTCAACTGGCGTTAAATACAGCGTGAGAACAACAGGAAACTCAACAGCTCAATTATTAAAAGCAACAATTACTTACACAATCACAACAGCCGTTAACTACAGCCACAGAACAACAGGACACCCCCCAAAATCACGTCGAAAATGAACATCCGTCCACGAGGTTACAATAGTGAAAAAATTCTTTGCAACATCCAAATGACGTACCAGGTTGCCCCTTATCTGGCCTGTCAAAGGGAGGCCTGCATAGCGCTAACGACTGCAGTCCTATCTACCAAACAAACTGTAATAACAAGCACCTTAATACGCTTGCGATAAATCCTTTGGGCGAGGTACAAGTTGTAAGAGACGATGGACTGCTAGAGGGCTCTCTAAGCATCGTAAAATTATCATCATTCATTACAAAATAATTTCATTTCATATTTAAAGCTATTGCATAGCTTTTATCGCGGGCTTTGAGCGCAGCGACCGAATCAAAAAATTCCGTAACGACAAAAACCTAACACCCCCCACTCCGACCGGTACAGCGGTGCGCCGTTGAAAGCCGTGCATCGTCTAACGTCGTTTCAGTTCGGCAGACTTCGGCACGGTGTTTGTGTGCGTGCGACTAGACGTATGCGTGTAGACTAGCTGCTAACTGCTCATAACTGATTCTATCTCTTTTAGACACAATGCTAGGTGAGACAGCGTGCTTTTTGGCCGCGTCCACCAGTGAGTTCGAGCCCGCGACTAGTTGAACCTTAACGTGTATGTATATGGTTAATATAAAAGAAAAAACTTGGATTAATATCAAAGAAATAAAAAATACTGAATAAATGAAATAAATAAATAATTATAATTGCATAAGTTGATAAAAAATGCTATGCAATAGCTTTACCGCGGCAGTCCCCGAGTGTTCCACGTATTTTTTGTTTATATATTTATTTACTTCACAGTTTACAGCAATCACACTTGGTAACAATCTAATATAGATATAAGTAGTACTGCCAATTACAAAACTGCATTTTACAATTGGGATTAGTGAAGCTAACAATACCAATTAGCTAAGTGCCATTACCAAAAATGGAATTGTTCACTTCAGTAATGACATGATAAACATAGTAAACGTGTGCGTGTGTGTGTATGATTATATCTACCCAAGTGATCACCGATAATAGTGACATCACGTCACTATCATCGTCCTTTACCGTGTAAACTTTAGAACCCCGCCAAAAAGGGTGTGCGGTCAACATGGAAAATATCGTTTAAACTTCTATAGGTAGGTATATAATGTTAATATGCCCGTATTTCGTAATTTCGCATGACTATCAACATGAAAACCTAATCAATTTTGAATTCAAATTATTGCTCTTTAACATTCACAATCCTTCTACCCAAGTCTCCGGAACTGCAGAGTGTGGCGACGCGCTTCACTCACAAATCATCCAATTTTAAGTTGACAGCATAACGCATACTGCGTCTAAACCGCTCCCGAGAAGAAAATGATATTAGTAGTAGAATGTCATTTTAAGAATCCGGTATTGACCGCTAGGACGATGACGATGAATTCTAACACAGCTTACAGACAGTCTTTGAATAAAGGGATCGTAATGCTTATGATTTCTTGGTTGCGCAAGGGCTTATATGCAATAACAAAAGGTAGTCCATGATCGTCTTTTGTTATCATTTTATAAAAATAATGTTGCGATCTAGCAATTCACAAGAAAAAGAAATAGTAGTAGCCGCCTTTCTTCGTTACTACCAGCCATACGGTAAACATTATATTTCTTTCGAAACCCTTTCAACAAAAACTCTCTGCTCAGTATTTTGCGCCATCTCTCTTCCGAGTTTGAAGACAATGGCGATCTTACACAAAGTATTCCGACTTTGTCGCTATAAAGAACATTGAGTGAAGGGGTGGTGCAGATAAGGTTTCAGCTCTCCTGTGTTCAGAAAGAATTGTCTGCAACGTCGTCTAGGTTTGTAATGGGCATTCGTAGATACAATCTAAATGTTTCCGCCTGTAATCCATAAATATTTTCTTATTTTAGGATTATAGGCAGTAAAATCTTACCGTCCACCTTTTTTTCTTTTTCTTGTTTTTCCTGCTTTGGAGTTATGAATCAGGAATCAGTGAAGTTTTGCCTTTATCGTCATCATTGGTCTTGACTCATTTTATAGATGATTTAAACAGCGTCACTGTTAATGGTACGGCACTTTCTGACTTAAATATTTACCTTGATAAATACCTAAAACAATACAATAAATAAATAAATAAAATATGCTTGAACCCGTTGGGAATCGAACCCTGTCTAAAATTTCCAGGTTATCAAAGATCGTTACGAATAACTAATCGGATTACTGTGGTCTTGAAAGAAATTGTGTTCGAAAATTACGAAAAAATTTCCAGTATCTACCTTACCACCTTTTTGTATGGCCTCCCCTAATTACTTGCTAAAAGAAAGGTATTAATTAGATACCTATTGATGTAGAGAAAACCAAAAATATTGACGGAATTTTTTCCTTTTTTGTATACACTGGTGGACTAAAATCGACTCCAGGTTTGTCGTCCAACTTTGGAAAAATAACTTAATCTAGGTAGGTATTTTAGTGATATGATACTTTTGGATGGCCCCGATGCCAACTGTTCCTGCGGTGCTGTCCAAACTATGTTACACCTCTTATCGTGTCCTGCGTGCCCAAACACCTGCACGCAGGAGGATCTTATGACAGCCACCGACAGTGCTGTCAATGTGGCTAAGTTTAGGGCGCCTATGTTATAGTGTTTGTTATTGACACGCTAAGAAGAATAACTTTAATGATATGAAAATTATGGATAACATTTGAAAGTCCTTAAGGATATGACTTTTTATTTTGAAAAAATGCGACATGCTGAAAATGTTTTTTTAGTCCACCACTATATAAACCTTACCTTGTAGGCTGGAAAATGGGCAGCAACGTTTTCAATTGTTATATTTATAACCATTATGTAATTATCTTTTAAATATATTTAACTGCTGTAAAACTGTGTAACGAACTACTTATAAATAACTAATAAATAAATAAATAACACTGCGATCTCCAACCCACCTGCCAAGCGTGGAGATTATGGCAATAACCTCCCCTTTCGTCCGAGAAGCTCTAAGTCCTGTAGTGGACTGTCATGGGCTGTGATGATGGTGATGATGATGATCACATCAATAACACACACTAGTCCACCGTTGGACTTGAGCCTCCGCCAGATCAGGCTCTCCGCTTCGTTGGCGGGTTGCAGATCGTAGTGTTCAAAATGCACAACATGCCACAAACTATAGTTCTTAAAAGCCTATTCGACAGAAAGTCGGGTAACCCCCGACCAAGTTTACTAAAACTTAAATATTTTCTAAACTGCTAAACCGATTTTAATGAAAATAGCTAAGCAACATCTCGATTAAATTGGTACGTTCGGGAGTTACGATATCACAGACAGACACACAAGATACATAAAGCCACAGAAACACACGTCACAATTGTAACACTCCTATTTTATCGTCAGGGATTTAAAATATAGCACGATACAGACATTAAAATACCTAACTACCAACCCTACTTATGGATTTTCTTAAGTTAAATACAATATTTAGAATGTTTAAGCAATTGCCATTAAAATTCAATATTTTCCACCTGTTTAGGGGGATCAAAGTAACAACAATAGTCTTTTTACATAAATGCCTGCACAAAAAAGTCGTAGGTACTAATGCATTTCCTTGCCTCATACCTGTAAATGTAAAAAAGAATGCTATACCGATTTCTTAGTCGTATATCAAAATTCAAGCTACATATTTCGAACTACAGGTGTTCTCTGCGGTTTTCCCCGACATGGAATTCGAGACTGTGAACTTTCAATTTTCTCAAAGAATTCTCATTGTCATATCTTTCTCAGATCTTGACACTCGGGAATTGTGTAGCTTTGTAGTGAGATAATTTGGAATCATTTCAGCAGTTATAGATTACATTATTCCATTACATTACACCTTCGAGAGTCTATTTGTTTAGGGTTACGTAGCTGAAGAGTAAAAAGGAGCCCCTATTACTAAGCTAGTGTATCTGTGCGTCTTTCTGTATATCACAGGATTTTATCTTTTGAACATTTGAATAATCGATTTTTTGTTACTGTGGCCGCAATAAAAACAGGTATCTAATAAACGTTAGAAAATTTAGGTGGGGTCCTCGCTCAAAAAGCATGGCGACCTGAGTAATTTCAGTTGGTTATCATGGTCTGCCACGCAGAGGTCCCGCCGGCCGGGAGTTCGACTCCCGGCCGGACAGAAATGAAATTTCTGTCTGGGTGTTATATGTATGTATGTATATTAAGTGTGTATTTAAAAAATTATAAGTAGTGTATCGGTTTTCTTGCACCCATAACAGAAGCTTTGCTTACTTTGGGCTAGATGGCGCTGTATGATTTGTCCCAGCAAGCATTAGTATTTTTTTTTCAGAACGGTATTTTTGTTTTGTTTTCTATCGTACCTAATACTCGTAATATTTACACTTCATGTAGGTATTATACTGTTCGGTTATTAATTAGTACGAAAACGTAAAAGACCGGCAGCTGGTGCTAAGTCTCCGTTACATTTTTTCACACCCAAAACCGCTGACTGAACTGAGTTGAATAAAACTCGGCGAAAAGATAGTACCTCCTTACTAACCTTACCACTATAGTGTAGTCTATACTACATTTTATCTCCAACATTTAAGTACCTTGTCTCTTAAGATACAGGATTTATTCCTAGTTAAGAGGCAGGGTTGTACATTTTTGCAATACTACTGTCTTTGTAGTTGTTTTGTAAACTTATATTAGTAATGTTATAATTCGTGTCAATAAACTCATTTTATTTTTTTATTTCTACCTACCGAGTTTCACGCGAACCAAGTCGCAGGCAAAGCTAGTCCACACATTTAGCTTTATATCGCGTCCGTAAGGCTTTTATTACTCGCTATTCCCACTTCAGTATAGGTATTTTATCCCACATTCCTACTGGGACGGTTCGAGCGCCAGTCGTTTTGCATAAACTAGGGTAGTATGAAAACAATGTGACCCATAGAATTTAATAAATGTAACGGAGGCAGACAATGCAGATTTTGCTGGAATGTTCTCTGCGGAGTGCTGTTGCTTTGGTTTAGAGATGCTATTGAGATATAAATGGGTTATAGTTTGGAAAGGCCGGATAAAATGCCGTAGTGCACAGTTCCAACGCCAACGTGTTATGTGAGGATGTCCACGAGGTGAGAAGTGTCTAATTCAGCACTAGAAAATAAGAGAGAAATCAAAATAACACGTTGTACACAAGTTGACGCTTTAATTACCCGGTGTATGTCCGTGGTGCGTTTTCCCTTGATTTCTGGCATTATCAACCCTCAGCGTATAGGCCCAAAACCTATTTTATTTTGCGCTATTTCTGCTTTTAGGGAGAAAATCGGCACACTATCACTATCATAAATCAGCTTGGCGTTAATGTCCTGGTGAAGCTCTCGCGCACGAGGCGCCGGGATCCGATATGAGCGTGATCCAGGAGGTAGCAGATCAGGTAATTATAGTGTAGCAACTGATATCTGACCTCCGTGGCCCTGGAACCTGACCAGATTGGATCATGGATACACATTCAGGCGACTAAATGTGTAACCTACTCCCGCCTGTAACTTCTTAATAAATTTCGTCGTACCAAGACGGTCTTAAGTAGTCCTCGGGCGCGCCTTAGTGCCAAATCACAGTACCTCTGTGGTTGCCTCTATAGACTCAGGTCACACAGGAGTTCTACCGGTGGGAATGAGTAGTGGGCCAAATCCGGTAACCACATTCAATAAATTTCCCGGCTATTTCTGTACAACATACTGTGTAAATCAACATCCAATCGCTGCGTATTAGGTACGCACCAATCTTCGGAAAAGGGTCCGACCGTTGCTACCTAAATCAGCCAAAATAATAACCGACAAAAACTCGCCGCACGCTTAGAACAAAATAACTTGGGGGACTGTAATATAGTTACTCATACTGCGTGGAATTTTTTCGTTACAATCTACTCGTGGTTCATTGAGAGGTCTTAATATGAAATACTGATTGGTATGTGATATGGTTGTGTTAATATATTTAAGTCGAATTCAATATGTATCACCTAAATAAGTAGGTACTGTAGCATGTGTTCTCTAGCATACGTTTTGTTAGGTTGGCTAGGATAGGTAGGCTTTTAGGATGGGATATCGTTCCGACGGATTTTAGGGTTAGGGTTAGGCTTTATTTCGGCTAGGAGCCTGCGTTCTAATAGATTTTGGTAGGGCGTAGGTATTGGCTCCTGGGTCCGTTCGCTGGGGTGCTCGCTCGTCTGGCGTGAGTGAGCTTCGGTTAGGTAGCTTTGGTCATACTGGGAATCGGAATAACCCATCCTAAAAGCCAACTAATCTTAGAACCCAACTTAACTTAAGAGCTGCCAGAGCACACATTGCTACAGTACTGTTATACCGGTGAGAGGGGGAATATAATAAAAACGACTTTATAAAACCGATATATTAAACGATATTTATGAAGTAAAGGAAAATTGTTGAAATGTAATCACACCAGACAAATGCCAGCACCCCAGCAAGCGAAGCCAGGAGCCAATACCTACACCCTAATTAATCATATCAGAACGCTAGCTGCCTAGCCTAAATATTGCCTATCTAATGACCCAACCTACCTAACATAATGCTATTAGACCCCGGCAACACGTGTCGGAGCAAATCCTAAAGGTCTAAATATCCTTAAATCCAGCTTAGTCTGAAGGTCTTCCAGAACAGGTATGCTACAGTAAACAATTTAACAAAAACAGCCGTAGGCACATTATAAAAAAATTGTAGGGCTTTAAACTGAATCTGCGTTACTCAGACACAGACTACATTCTGTGCTTACAGTTCAGCTAAAAATCTTATCATTGCTAATTTTTTATGCTACTCAGTGACAAACGAGCAGACAGCACACCTGATGGTAAGTGGTAACTATCGCCAATAACATCTACAATTCATAGATTTTTGGTTGCAGGTAACAAAAATGCAGAACCGCCGGTGCATTGTCACTGTCAGGACTAAAATGAAATACCTCGTGCCTGTATACTCCTAATAATATGTTATAATTATAGGTATACTGAACACTTTGTATCCCATTGCTTCAAACCTTATTAATTTTGTGCCAAATATTACGCAGACGTTCCCAAAGAGTACCTCCTACAAATGTATGAATAACTTCAAGCTCATAGTTCATGTGACAAAGTAGTATAAATTACACGAACTTGGATACTCGCTCTATACCTCTCGATTCACCCCAAAGTAGACTTAAATTGTTTGAGTTACCTCACAGAAATTATAACGCCTGGTCTTAACACAACACCTCCAAGTTAACAAGCTAAGCAAATTATCTGTTAAGGAGAACTTTTAATCCAATTAGATGTGCAAATCCAAGTGCATGGAATGGAACTAAGTTCGTGAATGAAAGTAGGTATCCACCACCTTAAGACCCCTGTGCGAAGTTCGTGCTGCGACGATCTGGTAAAATACCAGATCAAGGCCTACCCGTGTAGGCATATTATTATCCGACAATGGGATATATTTCATCATATATCACATTATATTAATGCTTTTCGTCCTACTAACGTACGTACATCGTAGAGTTTTTATTATCGCAAACGTTCAAGATGTGATGATCTCGCTCTTGAAGTATTTGTCATATTTCTTTGACAACTTGAGTGTTGGTTGGTTAACATGGCCGGTCTGTGACGCAGAGCCGAGCCGAGCTGAAATTGATTTTAATTTCACGGGCCTGGGTGTAGTACGTATAATATGTATTTAAAAAAAAAGGTGTATAAGTAGTTTATCAGTTATCTAACACGCATAACGCAAGCTTTGTTTACTTTGGGGATAGATGGCGCTGTGTGAATTGTCCAAGCATATTTATTTATTTTATGTACTCGATGTTCTACAAAAAGCATGTCTACAGGTACTTACCTCAAGTACCGGCACCGCATCAGTTCCCCGAGGCGCATCAGTTCAACGGCGCACGCGCTAAATGCAAACCGTGCGCTGCGCGAGCGCAATCACTGCAACAGCGCGCGAGCGGCGCATTGCAGTAAATTGCATTTTTATTGTTTGAAACAATCGAAGATGTGCACGCTCGCAGTACACACGCTGGACGCCTTGTTGGCGTAGATATCCTTGACGACAACCACTTCACGTAGAGATTATAAATAGCGGTAGACTGCCTGACTCTGTGCAATGTGCATCCCTTGACAATAAAAAAATTTGCAATCCGTTCCTAATAAAATATGGCCACAGGTATTTGTGTTGTGTCCCGTAGAGGCTCTAATTATGGCTGTCGTACAAGGTGACTTTAGAATCAGACTAACCAGGACTTCCATAGTCCAGGAAATGGTCAGCAGCTCTTTATGTGGATTTTCCACACTGTAATTTTCAAAATTTCTGCCAATAATAGAGATTATGGCATAACCCTCCACCAATAAGGAGGATTAGATTAAGTCCAGCAGAGATTATTTGTTTCACATTCACGTAAAATGACTTACTGAAAGGATTTCGATGAAGGATTTCTTTTCAACTAACTTCCATTAAATAGAAGCCCGTTAATTGACCATCAGATTGGGACATATTTAAGAAATACAGAATGGAGTTCTTCTGTGGAGGGGTAAAATGTTTTTATGTCACTGTATACCGTCAGGTAGACCGTAACCTTGTTTGCAAAAAAAATTATGAAGCTACAGGTACCTACAAAAATCACAGAAACACACAAACCCCATAGCATCTATCTCCTCTTACGCATAAGTAAAATACGAATGCACACCACTGACACATCACACACATTCAACCATCACAGACCCGGGTTTAGTTAATTTTATGCCATTCACGGATACTTTAATTTCTTGCTCGGTTGATAATTTTCTGGCGCTCCCGTCTCTCCCAAGGAAATCTGGGTAAAGTTCTTCTCGGGATATTATTCAAATGCGAGCTGTACATAGCAGCCGTCTGATGCTTTATTGCGTTTACGTTGCCGCCAGGAGACCTATCTGGCATTTTGAGCAGCATTGCCCCGAATTCGGGTTCATTTTTCGCAGATGCAACCTTTGGATGGCACGACGAGTGGCCGGGTGAAATTTGCAAGCAGGTGTTCCCATATTTATAGATTTCCAATATATACATTATTTTCAGAGAGATTTTGTGTTACCTTGTCTAGTGACTATTTAAATAAAAATATGATTTATTTAATTATACATTTATGAAGATAGTAATAATTAGTACCTGTATCACTTAGTATCTATAGTACAGGTACTCATTATTGCCTCCACCTCCAAATGGTTAGCTGTAAGAAATCCCGCTGTAGAATAAGCCCGCTTTTGCAATGTATTTTATATTACTTTTGTTATATAGTTACATACTTACAAGATACACACAAAATATTTAAAGTTTCAATAAAAATTATAACATATAAATACCTACTAAAACTTTATAAAATCACCCACACCGCTGCCCCCCGGAACGGTGCCTAGAACGCTGACTTTAGTTATTTATTGGAATATATTAATTATTAACTAGAAAATTAAGACGATCACCTTCTCAACCAACTTTGTACGCTACATTGAACATCCTTTTCCAAACCCGTGTTCATCAGTAAACCCGATAGATAGAGATTATAACAAGTTTATAATTCCAGCGAATTTAATCTATAAACAAGGTTGCGGGGAGCACACACTTACATCTATCTTACTATCTTACCATGCCGTGTTTCATTCACCTCTTAATGAATCTCTGAGAGCAATACGAAGTTTAAGCGAAATACTACGCTTAGCCAAACAAATGTATGCGGTTTCTTCATCAGACATGGAGCCCGGCGTATATTGCCTCTTAGTACAAACGTTGGGTCATTATTAACTACTTAGCTACTTACATACGTAATATCTGGGCGAATAATCTCTACAGTAACAAGTTCTCGTAACTCCAAAGAGTTTACGCATTCGATCCAACTCCGTTAAAACATACAGATATAATGGTAATTTTAGCCATAATGTCCCGTCTGTGATTTTGCGCGCGAGATGATCATGATCTAGGATTTTTCAGATCATATAAATACAGAGCGACTGCTGTCTGACATCCGTAATCATGTAAACCGGGGAACCTGACCAGATTGGATATAGTTACACATTCGGTCGCCTCAGAACAAACACCAACACAAAAAGGGATTCGAAATTCCTCCACTGACTACCACTTGTGAGCATGATATCAAGTGGATTTAAATAAAGCATGTAATAAAATTGAACTCAGACATCAGTATATATTTATTTATTTATTTATTTAAACTTTATTGCACAATAACACAATTGGCGGACTTAAAGCCATTAAGGCTTTATCTTCCAGTCAACCAGTAGACCATGCAGAAAGTGAGTAGTGGGTGCTTTATAAAGATAGATTGTAATTAACCTCAATACAATACTAACTACATCAAGATAGAATAAACATATATTATATTATATAATAAATACTATACATACATACATGATCTATAAATAATGATACTTTATACTATTTCTATTAACTTTTTGGCCTTTTATCTATTAAAATGTTATTAATTTGTTTTTTAAAAATAAAGCGATTCGGTGCTTTACGCACATCTTCAGGAATCTCATTCCAAATACGTGCTGCCTGAACTGTGAAAGAATGGCTGTAGAAGTTCGTATGATATACTGCACTAGTAGACCAGGTACGACTTCGTTCGCGTACTCCTACTTTATCCTTATCTACCCTTTTTTTCTTGCTTATAAATCTTCCTCTTAAATCACTCTATATATTGTTAAGAACCGCATTAAAATTCGTTGCGTAGTTTAAAAGATCTAAGCGTACATAGATACATACATAAATACATAGGAAGCGACTTTTTTTTATACTATGTACAGATAACCTATCACAGTACTGTGGCTACCTCGAATAGTATTATCTATCTCATATTCGGATCACATGCACGGCGTAAACGGTCTAACAAATTGGATACCAAAGAAGAACATGTTTTGTCAAGTGCAAGTCGTTATAATTATTATTGCTAAGAAAATAAGACAAAACTGTAGCTCGTATAATATTTTCGGCACTGCCAGCCTGCCTACTCATCCACAGCAAAGTTACTAAGGGCCGAATAAGCAACGTCTTTTGGACCGCAAAAAACTTCATCACAATTTCTTGTCGCAACTTTCGCTTCATAACGCGCCAGCGAAATATGACTGGGCGTCCGACTCGCTCAGCTGAAAGGCTCTATGGAACAGCTCACATAACTCAGGGGGACAAAAACTGACGTATATTATAGAGCGGTACTTCCGAGTCGACGCAAAATTCTCTTTCTTTTTCTTAACGGTGATGCAAAAAGAGGGGTTTTCAGTTTGACGAGTGTATCTGTACTCGTATGTTAGAATGAAGTCAAATCATATTTTTTTACAATACGTGTGAGAAAACTGTGAAAGGACATTCATTTACAAAAAAAAAGTTAATTTAATGTTTATGAAATGCGTCTCTGCCTTCCACTACGACATAGGTTGACGCTTCTAAATTCTGAAGAGCTTTGTTAAAATATTCAGACTTGGCAGGATAGGTACTTATGCGGTCTAGAAATAGTAGTATTGTCTGTTTATGCCTTTTCTAACTCAAACGACTTTATGACCTACAATTTCACAAACCAAAAATTTAAATATGTAGTAAAAACATTTACATGGACAATTTTACTCCAAAAAAAACTGACTTGCACAATCAGCAGTATCCTTCTAAATTGTGTAAAGATGTAGGAATATAAAAGTTGCATAAGACGGATCGTAGCTTAACACTCTGTGGTCTCAGTAGTCTACGTTCAAACTGTAGTGGCCCATAATTTCCGAAAACCATTTTTGTTGGAGCCATTTGTTACATCCCCATATTTTCCTAGTGCCATTTTTTCCCAATGCTTTATTAACCCGTAGCGTGGCATCAATGCAATTAAATTTTTACTCGGCGCGCAAGCTCACAAATGAACAAAATTTAAAACATTCACATACAATACAATACAATACATAACTTTAACTAAATAAAAATTTAACAAACAATCGAATTGCCAGTGGTTCCAGTGTTCCATTTAATTTTGTCGTACTAAAATCGAACTTTTTACGCTAAAACAAACACGTGATTCAATTTTATTGGGCCGCATATAAAGTCAGTGCAACCGCAACCAGTTGTGGTTGTGCTACTTTTCGAACTATTTTTAAATGCTTATAGCTACTTACTACTTTTCTACCTTTTTTTACCGAGAGCACCGGCGTGTCTGACTCGTAATCGAGAGGTAACCGGTTCGAACCCCAGTGCGACCTCGTACCAATGACTCTTTTCGGAGTTATGCACATTAGTGGCCCTTATGGTGATGGAAAACATCGTGATGAAATCTACACATTCAGGTGACTGGATGTGTAACCTAAATCCAATCTGGTCATGTTCCCCTGTTAACAGGTCATGGTGGTTAGATGGCAGTCGCTCCACGTAATTACGTGGTCTGTCAAATCCTGGATCATGGTCAAGGCGGACCACGGGCCCTCGTATGCGAGTATACAACTGGGACATTAATGCCAAGATCACTTACTACTTTTTTACCACTCAGGTAGTAAGAAGTTACTGTAGCTTCGGTTGTTAGCAATTCTCTCATTTCAATAATTGAAATTGTTACTTTTATGATTACGTATGATCGATTTAATAAGTTCAGTTCATTGCAATGGAGTTTTGTTGGCAACTGAACTCGTAAATCTAAGTAACTATTGAAATCATTGAAATCAGATACAACAGCAACAGAGTGCTTATTGCCAAGCCCGTAAAGCACGTTTCTCTGGTAGCAAATACGCGAATACGTGAATTACGCCACAGCAAGGTATCAATCGGCTCCCGAGACTGTTTAACCAGTCTCATGGTCCCCAGCGGAAGTTTGGTCAACCTCGCTTCGCCGCAAAATTTATTTTTGTGTAACAGAAATGACGGAAGACGAGGTCATAAAAATTTTATGAAATTATTTGATACATCTTGAGAACATTGATCACTGTGGTAGAATTACAACTACTCACTTCTACATAAAGCTCAAGCCTGGCACAGCTCATAAATTACTGATTCCATAAGATCATTCGTCATCATCACATCAGCCGAAAGACGCCCACTCCTGAGCATATGCTTCCCCGAGATCTCCACAAAGGCTGGTCCTGTGCCTTCCACATCCCAGTAATAAGGTACTTACTGAATATAATAAATACTTTGTACACAAAAAGGAAGCCAACACTTGGGAAAACTAATTCCTTGATCACAACACGATCTCATCCGCCGTTACATCTCATTTATTTCGTCTATAAATGTTTATGGCAAAGACATTTGGCTAGCGTTGTTTGGCCGATATAAAACTGATGTTTATTTACATACCGGTGAATCTATTTTGGATGTTGGTAGGCGGGTGTTATTTATTTTTACTGCCACCTGCTTCTCGCAACACCTATTCACCGACATTGGACGATGTTGCGAGAAACGTTCTAAGAGCCCGTACTGGCGTAAACGATTTCTGAGCGCGTTGCCCCAAGTACTAATGCAATTTTGGTTTTTACGCTAATGACAGGAAGCTTATTTTATTATTTGTAAACAAATGTGCAGCGCACTCCCGCGCAGTCATCTTGTCGCTCCCGCCTACTCACCGCGTCGTGTCCGCTCCAATAGGGAAGCCTGTTCGGGTTCTACACGGTGACTATTCCCCTATTACTTACGCAATTTTGGTTTTCACACTCAAATCAGAAAAAATATTTTATTATATGTAAACAAAAGCGCAGAGCTTACAAT
The DNA here is from genome assembly GCA_907269095.1 of Blastobasis adustella. Lineage (NCBI taxonomy): Eukaryota > Metazoa > Arthropoda > Insecta > Lepidoptera > Blastobasidae > Blastobasis > Blastobasis adustella. Next base: position 2,379,502 of record OU026120.1, read on the forward strand.
TTTTCATTAGGTACTTCAACTTGTTCGTTAAAATCAAGATTTCGTTTCGAACATTGTGTGCAATACAATATAACTCACTTTGACGACATTGTTTTTCTATCTTTATTTATTTATTCGTATGGCATTGCAAGTCGTATAACAAAAGATTATCTATCTAACTCTATCCTTGATATATGTTGAGTAATTTGAGAGACAGAAGAAAAGCTCCATATTATACTGATACACTAGTATGACTAAAGAGCTCCATTATACTGATACATATCATTATAATAAGACAAAACTCATGAGGAATACCTAACCAACCCGACAACCCTGAACAGAATCTCAAAGCCAATTCCACCTAACGTTGGATAGTGCAAAGAAGAAGAATATTATTATGTCGTAATAACTTTTTTTTATAAATTCTAATACGTAAATCTGAAGCCAGACACCCTTATGGAGAACACAATATATTCAACCCATATCACATAATAATAATAGCTTTCATCAACACCTACGGACACGACAAAACAACAAACCAAGTAGGTCGCGTAGGTAGGTATTTAGCGACTTATGAAAACAACGGGCAATTTAACAAAGTTAAAAACCGGTCGTCTGATTAAATTATAGTTTAGAGATAAAAGTCACTTACCACTCCTCTTCGGATAAGTCCTTTTATCCCTGTACCTACTCGAAACTCCATAAGAAACACTAGTGGTAGTATGGTTAAACATTATTTAAAAATGGCGCGCGCGGATGTTGTAAAAATATTGCAGCAGACTCGCAAAGTTCGTTAAAAAACACAATGGGTGTTCATTTTCACGTTTACCGCCACATAGGGTTCGAATTTCGAATATAATCGCATCGCGCGCGCTACTTGTAAAACGAATGCATGTGCCGGTGCCGAAATACAGTGTTGCCAGATTTATAATGTAACCTGATTTTAAGGGTTATTGTGTAATCGGCTTAATTATAAAGTTGGGATATTTTACAATTTTTAGGATATTTTATGATATATTTATATTTTATTTAGCAAGTGCCTATTGAGGAGGGGGGGAGGGCTGAAGGGCTTTTCCGTTTAGGGTGTCCAACTCTATTCTGTGCGGCTTAAGCCTCGGTATTAACTCATCATCATCATCATCTTGGCGTTAAACCCCGGTTGCACTCCCGCGCAACATGCGGGGGCCCGGGCTCCACCTTCTTGCTTTTCCTAGTCCACTTTGCTCGGTCAGTTTGTGAGGTTTTCCGAAAACGGTATTAACTGTATTCGGAAAACCTCGCACACCCCGAACTTCTAAATGACTACACTAGCGGAAGCAAAGCATCTTCACACCCAGGTAAATATTCCACAGGGCCTCCATCGTGTAAAACCGCTTCACAGCCGACACCTACGAATATGACGTCTCAGTGACTTGGGTACATTCATTAATTTATGAAAGGCGACCTTTTGATTTATTATCGAAATAATAAATCACTTATTTATACGAATACAACAAGTGACAAATATGCGGACGAGACACTGGGGAATCGGCTACACCCCAACGGGTTGTACTGGTCAGGCGGCAATCACCGTTCCTAGGTCGAAAACCAAATAAATTTCTTCCAAACATGTATCCTCAAGAATTTTCCATTGCGATTTTTTCTAAATTTCAAATCCCGATATATCTTTATCTATCTATATCCGAAAAAGAGGAACAGATCCTTTTCCAGCTGTCTCTGTCGCTGAGTGTTCTTATTAGTGACAAACCCAATATTATAGATTTAAAACATTTTTAATACTAGACACCATCCAACAACAGCCCAATGGTAGACTTGAGCCTACACATTAGTGTATCCCACCTATCAGATGGCTCAAATGACAAAAAGGTATAAAAAAAGACCATATATGCCCCGAGTGGGATTCAAACCCTCGTTATCCGCGTGCAAAACCGTCTACTAACACTTGGCCACAAGCTCCAACAGCTTTACTTTAATACAAAAGCCAATTAGCTGAACTTAGCAACATATACCTCCCAAGCTTGAATCGAAATAAAAAATATTCCATCCATATGCAAATCAGAATGAGATGGTAATTTTAATACGTCACATGGCAACACTGACGAATTTCCGCGCACGCCGCGCCCGGATGCGTTATTTTTGTTCCGCGCGCTCGCTGTTTATTCAATTTTAATAACAATATTTCGCCGCTTCGCCAGTTCGTTGGTGCCCCGTCACTTTTTAACAGAGAATAAATTTAATAAACACAACACGTGACCACAGTTCGCGCGCTAAAAAATTCTAACGTAATATTTTGGTACAATGCACTTGACTTCCGAGTTACTGCGTATTGTGCGGGAAATTTCATTTGTTTGTGGCGGGAAAAGCTATTTTTTTCGTGCCGCTATTGGGTTTTGTTTGTTGGTTGTATGTTAGTTCTAAAAAGTTTTTTATTTGTTCTATTCATTGAAACCGAACCGATTGCCTAAATTATTCCTGCAGAATCAATTCTCAAAATTGAAAGCATTTATTTCCATAACCAAAGTTTTGTTCGAAGCAACGAAGCGAGCGATATTGATAATATCAATATTCGGCGTTAATATGTGACTCCATGATCCACTATTTGTTAAATTAAGAAGTAATGACTATTGGAGTCTTGCGAATTAATAATAAAATAATCATCTTAGCTTGTACTCTCGCGCACAAGGGCCCCAGGTCCGCCTTTGCCATGCTTCAGGATTTAGCAGATCAGGTGATTACAGTGGAGCGACTGCCATTTGACCTACATGACCCCAGGGAAACTTGACTAGTTTGGATCATGGTCCGACATTCAGTCGGCAGAATTTGCAGGTTTTATCACGATGTTTTCCCTCACCGTAAGAGCATCGGTTAGTGTTCAACTAATGTACATAACTCAAGCGTCGTTGGTACATGGCCGCAGCGGGCTTCGAACCCGGTACCTTTCGCTTACGAGTCGGATACCCTAACCGCTCGGCCACCGGAGTTTCACGAATTTACACCTGATATTATCACCTCACCACACTACACACTCTCGCACTTAACATTAATTTATTATTTTTACTAGATATTTATAAAAAATTGGCATGTTATAAAGAATCCCTTTCGTCCGTGCTTCACTGTAGAGCGCACTGAAAACCAGCGCCATAGCTCCAGCCATGGCATACGCTGAGAGTGACGCCTTTGCACATCTTCCCATGGCACGGGTAGCGATACATTATGGTTATAATGTCACTGTTTCTTTTTTTATATATATTTATAGTGTTATGAGTTTATGTGTATAAACGTCATTTATTTATGTATTTTTTTACACTACTTACCACCATCACTAGTACCACCACTGGCGCCACCACTACACCAGTACCACTTCATTATCACTGGTAAACCCCGACATAGTGTTTCGCTGCTCCACAGAACATCCTCAGGATCGTTGCCAGAGTTACGGTCATCAATAATTTTGAGCGCATATGCTCTGATTTTTTATTTTTTTATTTTTTTATTTAATACTTTATGCACAAAATAGTACAAAGGTGGACTTAAAGCTTCGTAGCTTTATCTACCAGTCTACCCCGAAAACTGGTATAAAAAATAAATTTGTCAGGCGGTGCACAAAAATTTACAACATTAAACTTACGTACCTAATAACAAACACAATTCTACCCACTAGTATTCACATACCGAAACTCAAAAATGATATTTTATTTAATTAACTATTTAATACTAACAACCAACAACAACAAGATAGCACAACGTACTTGAATATAAATCTCAATCAAGTGCCTACCTACCAAGATCATTCGCAAAAATAACAGGTGAAAAAAAAGAAAAAAAAAAGAAATAAGTTAAAGTCGGGCATTACAAGGAATTTAGAAAATGCTCTTGAACAGCTTTTTTGATTTTTTATATTAGACTAGCCAGGCATTTGACCGCCATCTCACCTGGTGATCAGTGATGATGCGGCCGAAGATGGAGCATGCCGTCTAGGGACAGCCTACTCACTCTAGCCTTGAAGGCGTCCAGATTATAATGATCAGGGAACCCACTCGCAGGCACGTGTTTCATTCCTTAGTCGTACGCATTATAAAGGTTGAACGAAAGCGGCTTATGCGGATAGCTGGAAGATTCACGACATAAGAATGAAGCACTTTCCAGGATTGCGTCTCCCGATGGCGGAGATGGGCCGGCGGAATGAAGTCGCGCAGCTGCTTCGCACACTCTCCGAAATCTAACCTGTAGAAGACCGACAGACATGCAACCCTACCCGAGAGGAATTCGTCTCCTATTTTATTGTAGATATATCAATACAGCTTACTATTATAGCAAGAAATATTCTTGAACATAACCACGTTTCGTAATAACCTACTCAACATTATTAATTGTGTTTCAAAAATTCATATCATATGATACTCTACACTCCTCACTTCCATATTCCCTTGCTATGAGTACGTAAAAATTTCTGGTCCATATTTTCACAGGCTCATAAAAAACCGTGGAGTATATTTTTGTTTCGCAGAATGATGCTCATTTGGTGTCTTGTTATGCCTAAAGTAAGTATTTTTTCCCGTGCTCCATTATCCGCATTTTTTGAGGGGTTTCAAGCATATTGTCTTTTCTTTTTTGGATGACAAAATGTGTAACGTTGTTTTTGAAAATACGTTACGAACCAGGCAACATCCCACGCAGCTTTTAGTGGGCCGGCTGAGGGTTAAAGGTGCTCCCACACCGGTGTTCAGATACATTTGTATATACATATTTGTAACATCCGATGTGGGAGCAGTAAGAACGAAGTTTCAAAATATTTCAGATACAAAACGAAACAAATGGAATATTTTTGCAAAATTTGTCAATGCGGTCGTATGTAATACCTATGTTTAGGAATGTGTCCAGAAATCAGAAATCAATACAAAGTAGTTTGCGACAATTGCATACACCGATGTGAGAGCACCTTAATACGTATTTTAGGTGGATATGAACGAATTCACGTGGGTGGCAGGAATTGAAAGCAACTTGAAGAAACATAACTTTGTTAGCGCGGGTAATTTAGAAGAGTTTATTTTCTATTTCATTTTCAAATAAAGTCTTGTTTTCTTCCTCCTGTAATAAAATTGTGTTGCAACTTTAGTCTGTACTTCAATAGAAAATCAGAAGGTTTACAAGACACATTAAGGTGCTACCACACCGGTATGTATACAAATGTTGCAAAAAAGATTTCATGTTTTTAAAAATTTGTAGTTGTAACTCAAACATTTCGAAACATTTTTCAACTGCTCCCGCATCGGATGTTTCTAAATGTTTAGAGAAGTTACTCAACACCGGTTTGGGAGCACCTTAATAAATATACACGTTGGATATGTAGGGTCTTACAGCGCCACTCTGAAATACATATTCGAAACACGAACATTAAAAGCGTTTACTTATGTGTAAACTAGTTGCGATACAGGCATTGTACACGACTGGTTGCTATCATAATGAACCATAATTTCCCATCATGTAAATAAAACGCTGGCATATTTATTATATAAAAGTATAGTATGTAAGAAATGTGGGGTGTGAAAAAGATATACATATCGCCCTCATTCACTGTCCCTCAGCCTGACGGGAACTATACTATTCCCACACATCACACCATCTCATATAAAATAGTAATCATCTAGGTGTCAATATCCCGGTTGTGCTTACGTGTGCGAGGGCCCGGGGTCCTTGATCATGATTTAGAATTTTGCAGATCAGGTAATTATAGCGGCGCAACTGCTATTGGACCTGCGTAACCCTGTTAACAGGAAAACCTGACCAGATTCGTTCAGACGCTTGAATGAGCAGGTTTCATCACGATATTTACCGTCACTGTAAGAGCGTCGGTGCGTGTTCAACTAATGTACATAACTCAGAAAAAGCTCATTCAGACATTGGTCCATGGCAGCACTTTGGATCGAACTGGGCATCCCTCGCTTACGAGTCGAACTCCCCAGGTCACCGACACTCCCACCGTCTCATAACCACGTCTAACCGACACAGACTCGTCAGTGACATACATTACCCTTATAGACTCGAATGGTCCATATCAGCACTGTGAATCGAACTGGGCACCTCTCGCATACGAGTTGGACCCACAAGCAATTAGTCCACCGACACCCCACATCCCAACATCTCGTACCCCGTCTAACCGACACAGACTCGTCGTCATTCATTACCCTTACAGACTCGAATGGTCCATATCAGCTCTATGAATCGAATTGGGCACCTCTCGCATACGAGTCGGACCCTCCAGCCACTAGTCCACGGACTCTCCACATCCCGCCGTCAAAAAAACCCCTTCTAACCGACTCAGACTCGTCGTCATTTATTACCCTTACAGACTCGAGTGGTCCATATAAGCACTGTAGATAAAACTGGGTACCTCTCGCTCACGAGTCGAACCCACCAGCAATTAGTCCAGGACTCTCCACATCCCGCCGTCTCATAACCCCGTTTAACCGACACAGACTCGTCGTCATTCATTACCCTTACAGACTCGAGTGTCGTAATAAAATGATCATATTCACAGCGGCATTGATTAGCAATTACTGTGGCGAGGGGCGAAGCCTAATTGCCGCGGTGCCGCTTTGAGTGCCGGCGAGGCAACGCCTTGAAATTTTGCCCGGGTAATTAGATTCTGGGAGGTAGCGCTGAGTGCACCGAACGACATAGTGTTTAGGTTATGGGCCTGCATGACCGGCGCGTCGTATAGTTTGATTACTGGCAAAGTTATACGCTATGAAGAGTTTACATACATTCTGGCCATTTTTATGATGATAGTCTGCTGTTTGGTCGGTTGTGGAACAAAAATTGATGAATATCCCAACGCAATTTTTTTAGTGTACAGGCTAAGAATCGTAGTGTAAATCGAATTTATACTTTATAGTACATCGTAATACACGCTTGGCTATTTAGATTGTAGCAATTACAATACAATACAATACAAAAACTCTTTATTTGTACACTACAGGATACACACATGGATAAAATATGTAATAGTAAGCAGTGCAAAAGGCGGTGTTATCACTAGAGTGATCTATTCCAGACAACCTTAGTATGTAAAGAAACAAAGTATGAAATTATGTATATTACTTGAAATAAAAAATAAAATTAAAACACGCTATTTAAGTATCAGATGGCGTGTCCTCATCTTTCTACATAATACGTAGTCACCATGACTATGTTCAAAGTTTATTTCGTTAAAACATCGAACAATTGCGTATTTGAGTAGTGGTAGTGTCATAATATTATTAACACCATATTTCATTTTACCTATTTAAACACACAAGATAAGGGGACAAAGTATGTCCAAGCAAAATATTACGAAAAATCGCTTATGTTGGTATTTACCCAAATTAACTTTCAGTTCACGGACCTGAATATTTTTTCAGGTCTGAGCTTTCAGTCATTTACTCTGTCCAATTTTATTCTCTGTAAAATGCTATCTCGACATTGTTGTAAATTTGTAGGTAATATTCATTGAGTTGTTGAGCCAAATATTAAGGAATATCCTTAATATTTAGCCTTATTATTATGAGGTTATATTATTACTCGCATCCGACATAGAACAACGCGAAAGCTCCATAAAGCAAGTGACGTCATCTCAGACATTTTAATGACGTCACTAAGTATTTTTCCGTGTCTACCCGCGCTTTTTATTTGGACATATTTTGGTGCTAATAAAAAATAATACAGACCATAAAACGAAGGGGGCACCAACACTCGAGTCAGACCTGAAAGTGTAATAAAATTGTGAGATTTGAACGTAACATGAATTTTAAATATGTTTTATTTTGTCCCGAATTTTTTATGTTTCCTACCCACCAATTCACGTTTCTTGCTCGTACTTCAGTTGTGTAATGATCTCCCAGCCGTAGTATTTCGTTTGGACCATGACGTGAGATCATTCAAGAGGTATTTTAGAGGTCTGTTTAGATATGGGCAACGCATTGGTAGCGCCCGCGGTGTTGCTGATGTCCGTAGGCGACGGTGACCACTCCATCAGGTGGTCCGCTTACCAGTTTTTCTGTCATAAAAAAACCGGCCAAGACGTTTTGTACGACGTTCCAAAGTTGTCTGTCAATTTGTGCGTTTAAAAGAGTGCTTTATGGAGTTTTTGTTGCTATAAACACATTACAAAGTTACAAATGCAATGTATAAAATATTTGCTATTCCATCTAAAATTTATAAGTTGGTTGACAATTTTTTTGTGATGTACAACCGGGATACGATAACGTTTATCGCGACTGTACTTTCGCGATAGCGTACATCGAAACTGTGTATTTTCGCGACGGCGTACATCGAAAGAGTAGGCGTAGGCGTAGTTTCGGAACGACATAAATCGCAATTACGAATTTCGCATCAATGAATTACACTCGACATTAACGCCAAGATGGCTACTTACACCTGTTTACCTACAACATTCGTCTTGTTTTTACAGTTTCAGTTTTAGAATAGCAATCGGGGTTTTTAATTTTTGTACCACTTTTATTATTCCCGGGTAGATAACCACTTCGTTACACCTGCTACGTTCTTGACAGATTTCAACTATGCCGTGAATTTATTATTTTGGGACCAATAAAACCCTCGGAAATAGAATACTCGTGAATGACGTCCCTCGATATTGGGGAAATAATCGTTTCATTACTTTTTGCAAAATACGTACTTCCTGTATTCAAAATTATAATTACTTGTTTATATTTGACGACCTGAGTGATTCAGTTGGTTAAGATGCCAAAGGTCAAACATTTCAAAGGTGAATTTTAAATTTCTGTTATAGGTCTGGGTGTAATACGTATAATAAGTATGTATTTAAAAAGAAATATATAAGTAGTTTATAGCGTAGCGTATATTTATAGAGTAGCGCTGTGTGAATTTCTCCAAACATATTTAATGTAAGAAAAAATAACACAAAATTTAACACAGCTATCGAGAACAGTAAACACTCTAGCACGAAAACCACCTACCGCACCGCAAATAACGCAGTATACCTACCTAACGATCTATTTCAACTCACCTATTTATATTTATATGGAGTCCAGTATGCAAGTGTGTGAAAGGGGTCAACTCAGGCGGCCTGCGATAATTTTTCATCTCATTAGGTTGCAAACGAGCATAGCATAGGCTTTCAGCTTCATTAGCCGTTGCCGACCATCCTTGGTTGTGGTTACGCACGGCGGAGGGGGCGCGGGCGGCGTAAATAATACAAGCTGCTGTTATTGTGGGCTTACCTTTATCACGCGTCACCTTAGTTTCTGTAAGTAAATACTTTAGTTTCAGTAAGAATTCTTCTTGCTAAGGTAAGGTAACGAAATGAAAAAAAAACTTAATATTTTCTTAATTTGAAAGTCCTAAAATTGTGTAGGCAAAGAGATAATCTCGCAAAGAAAATAATAGATCAACTCGTTTTGACGTATCATGTCAGATTTGCAGAATGTCAGCTTAGCAGAATGTAAGATTCGCAGACCTCATGATCTGTAAAATTTTTTTACTGACCTCAGTAAAAAAATTATAGGTTTCTAGGACTAATCAAAACTTAAGGTTTCTGGGACTACATATTTACATATTGTTTTGAACTGTGATATCTGAGGACTATTTATTCAGGGGTGCGTTGCAAGAAATATCATGAGCACAAGCCACAACAAACTTTTTTTTTTATGTTATACGGCAGACAAACAGGCAAACATCCGAGTCTGTAGTACTCAGGGCCTCTCCTACGAAAGGAGAGGTTATTGCTATAATCTCCACAATTAGCAAGCAGGTTTAAAATCGCAATGTAATAAATAAAACAATGGAAAACGCTGCTGCCCATTGTCCAGTCTATGGAGACTAGATTTTTGTCTCGAAAACATTAGCCGCCTCGTACAACACCCAAGTGTGTAAGGGGTTGGTGCTATTCTACTCTACCAGACACCACAAGGCCAAGAAGACTGCAATAAATATAATCACAAAATATAAGTTATAAACAAGATCGTTACCAAAATATGTTGATTTTCACAGTGCACATTGAGTGCCACATCTATAGTTGAAAGTAGAGATACTTTCCAATAATTTAGAGTAATTTGCGTAGATTTTTCCTCACTCTATATGCGCACAAGTACGGCCTGAATATAGAAGTGCAAAATTAGGACAAGGCTTTTACTCCTGCTGCTGAATAGGTGTGTGTGCACGTATATGGTAGTAAGATATTTATAGCTTTTGGTGATATAGACTGCCCATATAAAAAAATCAATATGGCGTTAATAACCCAATTGTGCTCTAGCGCACGATTGCCCGGGGTCGGCCTTGACCATATTCCAGGATTTACTGACTGCTCATACGTTGTCTGGTTACTATAAACTAGCGACTCATCCCAGCTTCGCAAGTGCAATTTAGTAAAATTGCAAAATCGGTTAAGTAAGTAGGTTTTGAGTTTATCTATTACATATTTAACACTTTGTGTTGTGACTTCATGATGAAATTCCATTATTACGAAATAAATCACTTTTTGTACACTTTTTAAACAAAATATAAAATCATTGCCTGAATATGAGTAATTCGAAACCGGTTGCAATTTAATAAAATTTGTATAATAAAATGAAACTAGTGTACAAAAAGTGAGTTTTTTCATTATTTATTTATTGGTATAGACGGAAATAGGCTCTGGCGAATCAGCTTTTCCCTAATAAGTGAACGAACGACGAACAGTTGTGCGAGGTTAGGGGTAGTAACGGCACGTAAAAAGCCAAAAAAGCATGATACAGTCTGGTGAAAATTAATCCTGGAATAGGGCGCCGAGAAAGGCAAATGTATATGTAACAATATTTTATTTTAGTAGCTAAGCGTACATATTTTATTCAACTGTTGGGTAGTACTCTTTATAGGCGTTTTAGTCAGGTAAAGTACACCAAACTAAAAGTTGATGAATGAAGAAAAAGCGGCAGAAATTTGTCAGCACTAAAGCAGGTGGAACAATGTGGCTTCTGCTTGCACTAATGGGATGACCGATGCTATCTGAACTTCGCCTAAAACAGTGATCGGCTTGGCCGACTAGTCGATAATATTTGTAGCGTAGTCGGCGAATCTACAGTCGGCCTATCTCTAGTAAACACCAAAACACCAATTGTGTGATAGATCTATCCCCAGCTTAATATATTTTTTTAAATCTTCGACTCCTGAGGCAAATTTAGACCCTACAGGAAGTATACTACAAAGTTAGATCCCCTGTTGGCGAGAATATAATACATAGGTACTAGTGGACACGGCGCGACTTCGTTCGTGTACACCTACTTGACCTCTTCCTTCCATTTTTTCTTGCTTACAAACCTTCCACTTGTATCACTCTATCTATTGTTGAAAACCGCAATAAAATCCGTCGCGTAGTTCAAAATATCTAAGGTTACGTAGAAACAGACGGCGGGAAGCGACTTTGTTTTATACTAAGTTATATTTTAGTAATTATACAATAGTACCCTTGTCATACTGGATCGTTTGGTCTTATTCAATTGATTTGTAACAATGCATTTTAGGTTAATGAAAATCAGTTTCTTATTTCCAGTCATTAGGGAACCACACAAGCAAAAAATGCAAATGTTTCCTCTCCAGTCTCTTTATTAGTATTTCAGAAAACACATAACTCTTTCCAGACAGTACAAAACGTTTTCCAACTCACCTCTAACAACAATAATCGCACATGAAACTTACAACAATGCAGTCCTGTTTAAATTTCGAATCCCGTTTCCAAGGCTATAAAGCACACTCCAATGCGACCGCTACACAGCCGAAACGCATCCTAATGGCTTGATTACAAGGAAGTGCAGTTCTACAAAAGAAAGGCGTACCCCTTCCTTTGTAAGAATAATCCTCAAGGAAAGCTTTGTTCTACTCCATCGGGTAATAAGTTATCATTGCCTTGGGTTGTATTAATGAGCGTGTTTGTTTTTATTTAATTTTCAAGTTATGTTAGTTTTATTGGTTTAATCTTTGTTTTTTTTAAAACATTTATATAAACAACATCATAGGGTGAAACCTGAGCTGGTGAATAAATAATAAAATTTGGTTTAAATTTAATAACTTTTTATAATTTGTTTGGCGTGATTGTGGATGTAATTTAAGCTATGCATAGTTTATAGCTCAACGTATAGTTAAACTGACACATTGCGAATTTTAAATACATTTTCTGTAAGGGCGAAGTCGGAGATAGCTTCATTCCACTGCTACGGTCTTCTGCTAGCGCCCACGTCTCGAATAACTTTAATTGCCATTTCATAAATTTAATTCATACTCTGCTTTCCTTGACAATCGAGTTTACGTTTAGTTTTAAACTTCAGTAAAAATTGTGTTTCACTTAAAGATATTTTACCTCTATGTCCATTTTCTTTGGTTACACTATATCATGTCTATAGAAAAAGACAAACAATCGCTTTGAGTGTGGCGCAAAAAGGAATGGCACTAATAGGGAACTTTACGAAGAAAATACACTGACAATACGACGGCTTCGTCACGGTCATTATTATCGTCAATAATGAAAATTATATAGATTCCAAATAGTTTATCAATTAGCTAGCACCCATAATACAAGCTTTGCTTACTTTGAGGCTAGATGACGCTGTGTGAATTATCCAAGCATATTTATTTTTTATTTGTTATTTATTACGTATGTTTGTATGGATGTTCGATCGTAGCCCAAAAACTACTCAGTCGATTTTCTAATGGGACACTTTACACATAATTACATACAGTCTGAAATAAAAGCCCTGTCGGATTCGTGAACGTTTTTTATGTGACGCTTAACAAAATCATCCTATAAGGTTTGGGGTCTCTATTTTTAAACAGATTCGCCTCGAGTCGAATGGTTTTCATGAAAAATGCAATATTTCTAGAACTATACAATATGAAAAAGCGACAGCGAACATTTCATCAGCGTCATGCATCAAAATATTGAATTTCTCATGCCGAAAATTTAAATTGAATCCGTTCGAAATCATCATCTGAGCGGTCAGACCCGGCCCCTGCCAGGTTCAAAAATAGTGCCCCGTAACCCTAAAAATTATGCACATTCCTTATTGAGGTGTCACCGGGTGGCTGCCTCATTATTGTTATTAACACCTTACCCTGCCCCAACAGGCTGGGGCGTAGCACCTGCTAATTAGGGAGCAGGAAATAACGCCTTATGACTTGTGGCGATCGTTCGGATGCTGCAAGCAAGATTTGAAATTGGTTTCTTTAATTTGTTTAGTTGCGCTTGTGTTGCTCTTTCAACCAAGGAAAATATTTAGGCATACGTTAAAGATAATCATACGTAAAATAGACCCTCATAATACTTTTATCAAATCTATACGTTTGAGTAAGACAAACATACAAAATACGACTATATTACACTAAATACTTGGGAACTTGTACGCCGTCAGCCGGAGTGTTGTCAGTATTGAAATAAAATTGCACACCTGCAGCCGACGTGTAGTCAGCTGAAGGGATAATGACCTCGTCCCTCTGCGTCTACATGAGAAGGTTACTAAGTCAGAACCATGCCAAATAGAATAATGTGATCTCTGCCTACCACATGGGAAAAAAGCGTAACGTTAATATCAAATAACATGTGCTATGAATGTGTAGTGAATAACCACGAAAGTCTTAAAACCTATATCTTCACAAATTATAAAATAACGTCATTCATATTCAAAAAGCATGTAAAAGAGTTTTATCTGTCACAGAGTGTTCCTAAGTTATAGATAATGTCTGTATGTAGTATATATTATTATTATATTATAAGTCGATATGTATGTATGTATATGTGTATATATGTATGTATTTATAGATACTTATGCGTGTAAGTAGAATAAATATACTTATATATATGCCTATTTAGATAGGTAATATTGTACACGTCCTATCGGCGTCTCATGATCACATCACACTCCCGAAGGCCTGCTGGAAGAGATTTCTTTAGAAATAAGTAGCGCCCGTTGTGCCATTTTTTACTTTGCCTGTTATTTGCTATGTGTTTCTTGTGTACAATAAACTGTTAAATAAAATAAATAATATCTAATAATATAATAACGTCCGATTTCTTTTATTAATAAAACATTTTGATTTGTTTGATTAATAAAACATTAAAACTAAAGCAAACATATTGTATGTACTTATACATACTGTATAGTTTCGAAGCAATGTAAGCGCAACGTATCTGCAGCGCTGCAGTATGATTGGATGCTACAGAACAAATATTAGCTCGTTTTCAGATATCCTAACGATAGCACTGGAAATTGTGAGGGTATTGCCATTTCATATTTCGTAAAATAAATGTTTATTCCTTTGAAATTGGAAATTATTGGGTTCAAATCGAGATAGTTGATCTGTTGTTTTTGAAATTGGTCTGCGAAAATAGCTTGTGTGTTCGGTTAAGGCTTCTTCAAACGACACCTCGCAGTGTCTCGGAGGCAGCTAGAGTTCAAATTTTAAAACAATATTTTACAAGTAATAACATTTGTTTTTTAATTTTAGTATTATCCACACAAATCTAAATAAATTCACTTACTCGTATTTGAAGAAATCTAGATTCTTCTGTGGATAATACATTCAAAGAACCACTGTATTTAGATATCTGTGGATTATACTTACGTTTAACGTGCTCTACTTTACTTCTTTCTAATAAAACGTACTTGACTTTAACTAGATCCCATAATTCCATTCTCATTGTGCACGGATACCAATGCAAATTACCGACACATCCAGCAATTTCTCCTTAATAACTCCATTTCTTTCTCACCATTCAAGCATACATTCCTTCCAAATCCCCCGACAGAAGGTCCGAAACTGCCTAATACCGGAACTGCCACCGAAAAACTATTCGCCACAGCTTGCCCAACGATAAAGAGCCTTAACCCCGAAACACATCAGTCCCTAATACACCCGAATCGTAAACAAAAAATTCCCTCCATATAAAAGGCAGTGAGTGAAAAGAGTAATTTTCTCCTCCATAAAAACAGTTATACAGTTATTTATGATGATACCGCAATCTATACAAGGGATCCCGCCCGAGCCGGGCATTAGTGATTATCCGGGTTTCTTTTACTGAGAAATATTACTTTGACAAATAAATTCCGTGTACGTTTCAGCTCTTGTCGCTCATAAGATGGCTGGCAGGAGGAAGGATTTTATTTTAAGCGGTCGTTTTATCTTGTTTAGATGGAGTATGCGATTTTGGCTGTTTTTTTGTGTATACTTTGACAAACGAGCAGACAGCTCACCTGATGGCAAGTGACAATTGTCGCCCATAACATCTAAGGTTGTCTGCAACAAAAAATTAATTTTTATTTATTAACCGTCAATTTACAGTTTTTACAGTACTTATAAATTACTAACACACTTCCTTTCTTTCTTTTTTTTCTTTCAAATATCAATATGTATAACTAACATACAAAATATTTAAAATAATTAAATGAGAACCCTTTTTAGTACATCTAAGGTGGCAAACAAGCTTACGGATTGTCTGATGGTAAGCAGTCACCGCAGCCTATAGACGTTTGCAATACCATCATCCACGCGTTGTTGACCCCGTAAAAACCTTTTCACCCCTTTCTTGAAGAACTGCGTTTTATGCTCCTCTATAAAACCTCTTTATTAAAATACACTCACTCATCCATCAACTCACTAAATCTCAGGCATGCATTTCGCACTTCCATCCATCGACTCACAAATATTATGTCACACTCTGGTATCGATGTCTGAAAAGCTTTAAGCATGCAGAACCGCAGGTGCGTTGTAACGTGAGGACTAAGATTAAAAGCCTTATGTCTGTAATTGCGCTGACTACCTTGCATTATTGCTTGGCAGCAGAAATAAATAAGGCGGTGGTGCTCACCCAGGCGGACTCCTCAGGCTTAACAGACTCCAATCACCTGACGGTAAGATGAAAAATTTGATTGTTTGTCATTTTGTATGTTGGTTTGTTTGTCTGTAATAGATAAATACAAAAGCTCAGGAAGCTGACTTTAAAAAATCCTTTACCCATGGTAAGCGATATTATCAGCGAGTAACATAGACTAAATTATATAAATTCCTAGAAATATGCATAATCACATCACAAGATTTCAAATAGTTGCATGTTCACGAATAAATTCAGAACAGCTACACCTGGAGTAGGGTAGGTGAAGGGTAAGTGTAGGTTAGGTGTAGGCTAGATGTAGGGTAAGTGTAGGGAAAGGGTAGGGTAGGTTATGGTAAGGTAGGGGTAGGACACCACGCGAACGAAGTCGGGATGGGCTAGCCTAGAGCCTAAAAACATAGCCTAGATTTTATGACAATTTGATACTAACTAAAATAAATTAAGAACTTAGATAATTGTTACAAGGCAGGTTTTTAAACAATATTAATCTCATTAGACGATGTTGTTACAACATAATCATGTTAAATAAAGACCCAGCAGGTATGTTATCGCATAATCACCGACATTGAATTCACCTTCCATCTCTACCTTAAAAACATACGCCCACGATTTCAGCGTTTGAATGTGGGACTTTTAACGGTGAGGCCACAACACTGCGTTGCGACGTCGCATCGCAAAAACGGCGTCGCACCGCAATACGATGCGGTGACAACAATCGTCAAGAAGACAACGAGCATGACTTCAGTTTCCAGTGAGGCCTAAAGGCCGGGACGTTCGTCGATTAAAGCTAGATCGAATAGGCTGTTCCTAGACCGGCATGCTCCATCAACGGTACATCGTCACTTACCACCAGGTGAGATGGCGACCAAATGCCTGCCTAGACGAATAAAACAAATTGATGTCGTCATTGTCATTAGTCATCATCTTATGAATTACATGACTGATCGGTAGTGCGTCGGTCCTTCGCGAATTCAGTACGGCATCGGAGGATCAGTCACGCTTTTTGTTTAGTGATTTTTCCAGTAGCTTATAATTAAGGATTCGAATGCTATGTACAATGTATAAAGTATCTATATAACAATGTAACCTGATGCCTTTTTAAGAGAAATAAATGCATTTGTACTGTATTGTTCTATAGTTATATTGTGAATAAATTGTCACAATATCTCTTACCAGAGAAGCTATTATATGCGCTAGAACACTGTCAGATTTTGGCATGTTTGAAATCCGGGTAACCTTACGTAACACATAATAAAGCACATATTTCATTACGCTTGACATTTACTTCAAACCCGTATAAATAAGGCTAAATGCCTTATTTATAAAATCGATTTCAAAAATTCTTTCACTGGGTTTCATGGCTATAAAAATGTGTAGAGATATTAGCAACAAACCTATAAAATTCTACCATATGATTGATCCTCATGCGTTCTACTTGTGGATTTCTACGATGCGTCGTCATGCGGCGGTGTTGTGGCCTACCCCTTACGCTGTCACGTTTAGGGCAAAATGTTACGCAGTCTGAATTACCCTGTCTTTTATACCACTATAGCAATTTCTCTTGAGAAAATTACAGAGAGATCGACGTAGGCCGCTGTAATTTTCCTAATAGAAACGAAACGACATTTGCGAGGAATATTAGTCAGAAAATCCAATTTCTCAGAAAGTAATAAGTACCCGTAAATGTATTGACAGAACTACCAGTGGAATATAATACAATGAAAGGGCTATAAATAGTATACGCTGTTTTTAGCCCTTTCATTACATTTTGATATATACTACAGCTACGCAACTACGACAACACGGTAAATAAAAGTATTAGGCGCTGTCCTCATTGGCAACGGTCGTGCGACGGGCAATTTTGAGGTCTTCTATTGTCCGTCTTACGACCACTTACGTCTCTTTCGCACACCGTTGCCAATTAGGACAGTGCCTTAAGGTAATAAAAAGTTTGCGTCATAATTACTGAAAGTACCCTGCATTTGTATGATTTTTTAACACGATTACAAATGCAGGGTACCAGAATGGAACTAATGTGGAGTAACACTTTGTGGAAAAAAAATGTGATAATTTTTTTTTACAAAGTGTTACTCAAAGATAGTTACATTCTATCCTGCCGGACACCATGCGGCGAACTCTATAATCCTCTAAGAGGAACCCTGTAAGAGGTAAACCTCTTTATAATAATAGACAAACAGTAGACAAAGCGTCGCAGAAATCTAAACAAATATCGTACAAAGACATCGATATCACGGAGTGATTACGCAATAAAAAGCTAAAGACGCCCGTAACAATAATCGACGAATGTTGGAATGTATCACCCCAAATTGAGATGATTAACCTAAATCGCTAACGTCTTGTACTAGGGATGGGCGACGACCTGGATTTTATGCGTTCGGTCTCGGTATAATATGGGCTAGTGTACGCTGTTGAGTTTTATTAACATAGCAACTGCGACAGACACTTAAATATATTAAAGCACTACAAAGTTTATAAAACGCAATAATTACTTAAAGTACCCTGAAATGAAAATGTAAGGTACTTTCAGTACACTTTTTTTTCACAAAGTGTAACTCCAGTTTAGTTCCATTCTACCCTGCTTACAGGATTATAAATTTTAGAAATACATTTAATATTAAATAAAATTTATAGAAGCGATTTTAGATAAATCGGATGGACCGTGACAGTGAATAATATGTTCTTTTTTTTATACTATACAGTGACAAACAAGCAAGCGGTAAATGTCGCCCATAACATCTACGATTCATGCATTTAGGTTCCAGACAACAAACATACAGAACCGCAGGGAATCTGAAACATTTTTTCGACACACGTTTCTCAATCGAACGATTCGCCGACAGTACGTTTCGTTTATAGTTAGTTTGACGACATAATGTTCCATCGACGATTCACCGACAGAACTTTTCAATTATAACTATTTCGTCGATAGAACATTTCAGCGACGAACGGTTCGCCACGAAAACTTTTTGACACCAAACTATTTGGTGAATTTCAGTATGTAAAAAGTTAAATATTTTATATATGAGGCCGAATATTAAACATGCCTGTCTAGAAACAGCCTATTGACGTCAATCAGGAGTCTAGATTGTACTGTTCCACCACATTGACTTAGATAAAAATAAATCCACATTTTAATGTTGCCTATGTATCCCTGAAATTAAAAAGTATTTAATTTTTTTACTTATTAGTCAATAATTTATTTTTGTTGTCTGATACCTTTATATTAACAAAAAAAAAATCTTACACCTTCTGGTTTTCTACCACTTTGCCGGTGCTCGATCGCATCACTGATAGTAACATAAGCTTGTAGGTACTTGGAAGGAAACATCTTACACAGGAAAGTACCTACTCTTGTTCCTTCGAAATAGAATTAGTGTAATTGCCGTACTAAAGGCGTGGTAGACTACAAATATTCTATGATAGCTTCTCAATGGTGGGTATGAATGGTGATTTATAAGTTTTAGATGGGGGCTATCAATTTTTCGTCATCTTTGTTATGAAACGTGAACCAGTAAATAGGAATTCTCGTCTGGTTTCTATGGATTTCGTAAGACGAATTCACAGTGCAACTCGGCTAGGGACTTAATTACCGCCGCCTATACATTCTGCGGCGGCGTATAGTGTGGGTACAGTCTGATGCTTATGTTTTTAGGTTCTCGACTGGTTATTACTAATGGATTCGAGAATAAACGTGAAAGGTTTAATTTAATCGTAGTTCAGTCAGCAAATAAAAATTTTCTTCTGATAACAACAGTGATCCAATCTAAATAATCATCTTGGCGTTATTTTCCCGCTTGTGCTCTCGCTCACGAGGGCCCGGGGTCCGCCTTGACCATGAGCCAGGATTTAGCAGATCAGACAATTACAGTAGTGACTGTCTTCTGACCTCCGTGACCCTGCTACAAGGGGAACCTGACCAGATTGGATAATGGTTACACATTCAGTCTCCCGGTTGTGCAGGTTTCATCACGACGTTTTCCCTCACCGTAAGAGCACCGGTTAGTATTCAACTAATGTACATAACTCAGAAAAGAGTCATTGGTACATGGCTGCAGTGGTATTTGATGAAGACCGTGATTCAATATAGGACAAAATTGAAACATTCAAAACACACTTACCTATCACATCAACAGTCCACCGCTGGAATTTAGACCTCCTCCACATTAGTTGAGGGCCTTGCCTAAACTTTCGCTGTGTTGAAAACACTCATGTAATGCAGTCAGTCTGCTACATCAATGTATTAATCAAGAAAAAAACATTACCAGTAAAACAGTTTCACAATTTAAAGTAATGTTACAAACCATCGCGGTCATTATTAGCCAATTCCATTTGTCAAAATATTATCTCGTTGCACGTTAAAAGGTACGGTGTAAGAAAGCCCGATTTTCCTACTAAAAGTTCTACACCCAATAATTACGTAACTCAAGATGCAAAGGCTTGCACCCGACTGTACGTCTGGGGCATAATGCAGCGCAGTCCGGTTCATTTGGCGCGCCTTCGACGCCCGCCTGTTGTGAATAGAATCCAAATTACTTGAAAAATTCCCGACTACATTCCCCTCCTTGGGATGAAATTCGCTTAAACTTAGTGCCTGCTTATTGGGTTGCTTTAACAGTCCACACAGCTGCTGATGTTATGTTGCTGATAGCGTGGTGAGAATGAGTGTTGTGTTAATTTTGTTAAATATGGGTTCGTTGGCTGTTATGAGCGGCACAGTAATCTAAACATAGAATAAAACAAAGTCGCTTCCCGTCTGTATCTATCGCTTAGATGTTTTAAACTACGCAACGGATTTTAATGCGGTATTCAATAATAAATAGAGTTATTCAAAAGGAAGGTTTATAAGTAAGTAGGTATGTAGGGGTAGGACGCCATGCGAACGATCTCGCGGCGGCAATTTAAACAAATGAATAAATATCACCAATTCGATTAGAAAGACCAGTTAATATCCCAGCAATAAAAGATTTAATATTTTGATAGTAAATTACTAAACAATAAGAAACCAATCCTAATCCATCTCATGGCACCCCTTTCTAGTTAAAAAGAAACACGAACGTAGGAAGCGACTTTTTTTTATGCTATGGATAGAAATAAGAAATCCTTGCGTCAATCAAATATATTTTTAAGTACCGCACGGACAACCATTTTTTTCATATTCGCGTCTGTGATTGACACGACATTTGCGAGAAACTCACTGACACGGGATAGTGATATACAGATACTCGTTAGCAATTATTTCAGTACAACATTATTCCGTACAGCTAAATCGTGGCTTTAAAATACAGGTGTTGGACCTAGGGGTGGGCCCCCAGTGGGGTGGGGGGTCAAATTGCAGCGACACGCCTCGTAATCCCGAGTTAGCGAGCAATTTTGTGTTTGCTTTCTGCGCTCACCCGTAGACAATTGGGACCTAAGAATTTCAATGCATTTTCCTTTTCGAATAGCAAGTTTAAGTTACTAAGCTGAATCTTTCTTTGTGTTTAATGTCCGTTGACGTCTCAATTTGTAGTTCTTATTAGTTCTTTTTAACGATAAATAGAGAGTTATTAGATGGTTTCTGTGTTACTAGGTATATGTCACTAGGTATATGTTACGAAGCACGTTCGCGGAATTCTCGCCCCAACGATATGAAAATTTATTTATTTAAATAATTCTTATTATAATAAAATTATGCGGTGGATGTGACGCGACTCGGACAATTACGTAACGAGTACATTCGTATAAGCTTGATGTCAGAGATGTCGCGGCTAAGATTGACGAGGCTTGTCTGCGCTGGTTCGGTCACGCAAGTAGGATTTATGGGAAATTGGTACCTAAACTTGCCGGTAGCGAGAAAGACCTCCCGACCCCAAAGAGCGACGGATTTAGATCGCTAAGTCGGATGCGAGAATCAGTGGTTTACGACGCGCCGATGCCGTAGGAAAGCGAACACATCAATATCATCATGGTATCAGCCGGATGCGCCCACTGCTGAGCATAGGCCTCCGCCAGAGATCTCCACAAAGGTCGGTCTTGTGCTTTCTGTACCCAGCTGGTACCTGTGATCTTTACCAGATCGTCGGTCCACCTAGTGGGAGGCCTAGGCCGCTTACTGTAGGTCTCATAAGAAAACTCACTGTCACCCCAAGGGTGATGGAAAGGACTATGCTCGGAGTCTCATTGCGCGATCGAATCAGAAATGAGGAGATCCGCAAGCGAACTAAGGTCACCGACATTACCCAAAGGATTGCCAAGCTTAAGTGGCAGTTGGCAGGGCACATAGCTCGCTGAACAGATGGCCGTTGGGGCACGAAAGTTCTCGAGTGGCGACAACGTAGCATACCGTGGCTATCTTGGATATCATATTATCTGATTCTCATCACACGCAATAAGTAAGCGCTCATGCTGGTAAACTCCGGCTGGACAGTCTCAGGCGTTGTCCTAACGTCGTACAACGGACGTCGGCCAACCAACCAAAAGGAGAGCTCAAAACCGCCCGTCGCCCGACCGTTGCCAATTAAGACCGCGCCTTACCACCCCAAAACGAACAACCAACATTGCAACGCTGCAAGTTTTACAACACCGCTTAAAATATAGTTTCGATTCGCAAAACGTTGGGCCATATCCAGAATTATGGCCGTAATAACGTGGCATTCACACTGAAATATTACGCAGTCATAGTTGACTAAAATGTGGACATGCGGCGGTAATGTCATCTGTGAAACTCGCCCATTACTTGATGGTGAGTAATTAAATGTTTCATATGGACGACGTGTTTATTTTGCGCGGGCTTTGACCCATTTTCAGCTACGCTGTAATGTTTGCTATTTGTCTTGCGTGTGCAATCGATTTTTCAATATTCGTGCACCAATAAGCTGCCTAAATACCTACTCTGCCGATATGCTCCGCAATGCGTGAGCTAAGGTTGAAATAGGAGAAGGAGTCTGCCTAAAAACAACACATAGTATGTTGGGAAAGTAGTGGTGTGCAGTGTACAATGCAAGAGCAGAAGTGTATGATCACATTAATAATCATATTCCTTTGCTCTACTGTGTTGTTGTTAAACGGTTTTTATAGCCTAAATACCTACTCTGCCGAAATGCTTCGCAATGCGTGAGCTTAGGCTTAAATAGGAGGAGCTGTCTAAATTCAACAACACATATAACTAATGATGTGCGTTCATAAGTGCATGACCACTTTTAGAAAAAAATCGTTTGTAGCTACTGCCACATACAAGATATTCTGTAAATTGTTAAACAATTGGAATTGGCTAAAAGAAGGGCAAGGAAGGAAGGGAAAGGGAATATTAGCAACAGCTTAAATACCAATAACTCATCCTTAAACTGGAGGTTTGTTTATTTAATAAATGAAAATGAGTGATGAATTTCCTTACTTTGTCTTATAAAATAAAAAAATTCATTTTGAATAAGAATTTAAAGGAGGTAATGCACTTACGATCGCGACCGTACAGTGTACCACGAATCAGCACTATGTGTATCTAGTGAATAATACCTACCTGCTTAATGTAAATACGATAGGAGACACAGCTGCATAATTTTCGCCACAAAAACACTTTATAAAATAAAATAAACCGTAAACCGTACGTTAATAAATCCGCTCCCATCACTCGACTGCGTTAACAAAGGCTTGCGTTGCAAAAACATTAATACCAGTTGGATGCGAAAAATATTATATTAATTTTGTATTTTCGATCCTCGCCGTCCACAACGGGGCCAATTTACACGGTGATTAAAATTCGGAAATGTTTATTAACGTTTTATGATCAAAAAGTGATTCATTGCTTCAGCTCCGTTCGGGCGGAACGTGTGGTGATTAACTGAGGCGAGGATTCCGAAATAAATGAGTATGCTGTGTGGTGTAGGCGGTACATACATACAATTATTGGGCTTGCCAACGCGACGCAGCTGGCTTTCTGGGCGCCATTCCGGGGGACAACGGTGTGGATGAATTTGTTAGACATAGACATGATTTATTGACATCACAAAAATCCAATAATAACATATGTATAATAAATTAATAAATATAAATATGCTTGGACAAATTCACATAGTGCCACCTAGCCCCAAAGTAAGCAAAGCTTGTGTTATGTATGGTTGTTAGATAACTGATAAACTACATATATCCTTTTTTTTTTAATATACTTATACATACTACACCCAGACCCGTTATTAAAATTCATTACTTCAATTTCTGCTCGGCCGGGAATCGAACCCGGGACCTCTGCGTGGCGACCGGCATGTTAACCAACGGGCTATCCAACGAGGCAACGTAGCTAACATTCTAGACACCATTCCGGGATCCGGATTTTTTTAATAAATAATATTTTAGTATTAGTGTTTATTTTATATTGCAAATATTGTTTCGGTGGCTACATATAAAGTTGTATTACAAATGATATCAAGTAAAAAAATATGTGTGCATTGATTTCTGAATAATTTTCACAGTAGCTAAGCGACACAGTGTTGACTAAAGTATATTTATAACCGTTTAATACGAGTCGAAAGTTCCATTCGTTCCGTGATTTTGGACTTTCAAGTTTCCGCCCACTACTCGGACCAGCGAAACCGCGAACGCATCAAGTCGCGGACAGTCAGTCGATACTCGGAACTTTCCTATATTCGTAACAGCTAATACTTGATAAAGGTATTTAATTTATGTAATTACACAATATGCAGACATTATAATTCATATTATACTATATTAATCTAACACAATAGACACACATGCACATGAAAAGTTTATTTATTTATTTATTTAAAAACTTTTTTGCACAAATTACAGCAATTGGCGGACTTAAAGCTATTGAGGCTTTGTCTAACAGTCAACCAGTAGACCATGCAGAGAGTGATTAAGTAGGTGCTACTTAACAGTTCGTTCCGAACACACCTCTTTAGCTCTTCCACATTCATACATTCTCATAAATTTCCGACTATGACCTGCATTTTTGTATGATATAGGTGGTGTAGCTGTCAATGCTGTAATGCTCAGCCGGAATATATTTTTTCATGTCTACCTGCCTAGCCTATTCACTCTAGCCTTGATGCTCAGATTATACTTGAGAAAACACAGTCGCAGGCAACGTGGAATGAATTTATCATAACGGTCTCTACCCTTTAAGTACCCTACCCAACTACAACACCAACTAACATATGGGACTAAACTAACACCTAGGTATATTAAGAAAAGTTACCAGAGCGCTCGGACAAACCAACCAACAATACTTATGTGGAGATCGCGACTGGCAGTATGCGTCCGTCAAAATAAACGCATAGCTAAGAGAGCGAACAAAATTTACCAATCATAGAGCCGCATTCAACGCAATGTGTTCACTTAGCAAATATAAGTATGTTTGTACGGAGAGAGAGCCTTGGCCTACCTCGCTTCCCCAACGGTATTTATTTATTTAAGCTTCATGTATTAAAACTACAATGGCGGACTTAGAGCTAAAACAGCATTATCTACCAGTCTACCAGGAGAGATACCAATCGAAAAAGGTATGCGGTGCAGAAAGCCCCCAACCAAAGATTACACATAAGCTTATTCATCTACAATCAAACAGACATTTACATAATACTAGCAATATATGTTTTAAAACTAGTAAATTAATTAACTGCATAAATTTTACAAAATTATTCAGGGATAGACCTTATGAAGAAAAGGGAACGAAAAGAAAAAGGTATTGGGATGCACAGTGGCGAGTTTGTTGCGGTACTGAAGTTCGATTAACCTCACTGTACGAAATGGTCACCAAGCAAGCACGCTGCCGATTCTATACACACTGCTTAACTGCTATCGCTCTCATATTACAATTTTAAGATATCAACATTTTCGTCCCAATATCCCACTGGGTATCCTCCACGAGAACCTCCCCGAAACAGAATTAAAGTAGCAATAGTAAATTAGCTATTCCATATAAATTATTTCCATTTCGCAGCACTGACATTCCAATGGAATCCGCTCAACGGTGGGGTCCGCGATTTTTGTTATGCAAATATTGGAATATCAAACGCGGTATTGCCATTCATTTTTTGCGCAATGTGACGGTCCTATGCTGAGCCGTGAAATGATCCTTGGGGCTAATACAAAAATCAATGTGACTTATCTCCCATTTATCATTAACTAGCCTTGATGTGGACGTGTTTTTGCTGGGGCGGCATGGCGGCACTGGGAATCGAATTCGGTATTCGCTTACGAGTTGGACCCGCTAGTTATAAGGTCAGATATGCTGGCTCTAATTAAAAATCATTGTGTTGCTTTAAATATCATATTCCTAAATCAATACGTAGGGGTAGGTAGGAATGGAACGCTTTGTCCAGACCGACTGACATTCAAACATATTCTGCTTCCTTATTATGTACTTATTCTGTTAGTTTTAAGTTTTTTAATCTGTTATTGAACCAAATAAATACCTGTACATCTGTATTCAAATTATTTATTTGCATCCATAAAGATTTTACAATCATAATGTAAGTACAATATAGACCAGGTTGGGAGGAACAATTTGGGAGGGAGGAAGTTTTTTTTATATTTAGTAAAAATTAACTCCTTCAAGGCCAAGAATAGGCAGTAAAAATCAGTGAATAGACGTTTTTGATCGCATCGTTGGGCAGTCACTGAACATTTATGCTATTTTTACCCAAATGCGGCAGAAGAAAAGTAATTACAAGCTTTTATTTAACTTGCAATATTTGTATGTTCTGGTTAAATCTTTATAGCCTAATTTGACCCACTTCCATGCTTATGTAACTTGGATATTAGGACAATACACTAGTATTTTACCATAAAGCCTGGTCTGATAGTGGAGTTGGAAGGTTATATGAACCAATGAATGCAAGATAACCCCATCGTCTTTGGGCTCCTTGGAATGGTTTTCATGGGTACTTAGAATATGCGAAGTCATCCCATGCAGAAATGATCACATAACGTTATAAAAAGCTATGTACAATAAAAAAATAAATAATTATAGGTACGGGAATTTCGCCAACACGTATTCCAACACTTTATTCTGCACTAATAATAAGCTTATTCTCTCGCTAGCAAAGGAAATGGATCATAACGGTACGCCATTTATTGCTAGGTATGGCAAATAAAGTAAAAGAATCCAGTTGGATTAAGTCCAGACGGCCTCATTTGGTGCTGCACTTTATTTATTGCCCGCCATCGGTAGTTGTGAATTGAATCCAAATTACTGGGAGAAATTCCACGGATGCTTTTACTGCATTCCCCCAGTATTAAACCATTCGGCGGTACCTATAGTGATGCACCGAATATTCAATTCATATTCGATTAAAGATCGGGTGGGGCTGTGTCGGAACATACGGCCGTTGGATTTAACGTGAAACGTCTACTTATGGTTGGTGGCAGATATAATTGTGCTCGCGAAGTAAGCGTCGTTAAAGATTCGGTTAAAAATTAGGTGAGGCTGTGTAGGAACACACGGCTGTTGACTTTAAAGTGAAACGTCTACCTATAGTCGGTGGCAGAGGTAGTTGTGCTCGCGGAAAAAGCGTCGTTTATTAGGCGTACTTTGACAGCTTGGAGACGCTCTTGAAGCCGCCTCGCTCGCTCAGCGCAGAACATGGCGGTCCCGCCTGTGGCCCATTTCCCCCTCTTTCCGACTATAGTCGTGATTTGTATTTCTTGAGTTAAGGACGAAATATGTAATCTTCGTATAGTATTTGTTTATTTTTACTAGTAATATTGACCAAATTTCACTAATTTTTATAAAGGTCTTTTTTTTTTTTTTTTTTTTTATATTATATTTGACCGCCATCTCACCTGTTGGTAAGTGACGATGCGGTCGAAGATGGATCATGCTCGTCTTGGAACAGCCTATTCACTCCAGCCTTGAAGGCATCCAGATTATATTGATCAGGAAACACACTCGCAGGCAACGCGTTCCACTCCTTAGCCGTACGCATTATAAAGGTCGAGCCAAAGCGGCTCGTGCGGATAGCTGGAATATCCACGACATAAGGATGAAGCGCTCGCCCGAATCGCGTCTCCCGATGGCGGAAAGGGGCCGGCGGAATGAGGTCGTGCAGCTGCTTCGCACACTCTCCGAAATGTAACCTGTAGAAGACCGACAGACGCGCAACGCCGATGTTCGAGGCTCTGCAGCCTAGCCTCAACCAACTGCGGGTCACAAATTATCTTCTTTGCACGTTTTTCAACCGAATCCAAAGCCGCTAGTTGATATTTGGCTGATCCATCCCAGAGGTGGCAACAGTACTCCATGCAGGATCGGACTTGTGCTTGATATAACTGAAGCAACTGCTTTGATGTAAAGTACCGCCTAACCTTCGAGAGGACACCAAGCTTTTTTGCTGCAGTCTTAGCCTTGGATTCGATGTACGGACCGAAGTTGAGATTTGCAGATAGCTCAACGCCAAGAAGCTGTAGGTTGTCGGTAATTTCCACAGGAACATCCCGAAAAGTTGGAGTTAAATGGAATGGACTCCTTTTGGCGGAAAACAAACACGCCTGTGTTTTGGTTGCGTTGAACGCCACCAGATTGGCTTCACCCCAATCAGAGACTGCCTTGAGAGCTTTGTGTAAACGATCAACCATAGCCTCTCGACAAGACTGAATATCGTCCCTGCATGAATATCTATTGTTGTAGACAAATACACATAAAGATCACCGGCCCTACCACGTGTGAGTCGTAAGTTACACTGAATAGAAATGCGCGAAACCACACGTTTCGTTCATTCAAAGCAGTGCCCCTCCCCATTACATCATTTTCTTAAATTAATGGCGTGGCACGATATTTTTGCCGCGTGCCATCTGGGCACACGTGGCATTCATTGGTTCACCATCCCTGGCCTAGATGGAGGCTGTCTGGAAATCATTACTCACCTCGAATGACATTGTTAATGGAACGGGTGCCTTCTTTTTTTACATCATCTGGCAGTGAAGCAGCACGTACATTAATTAGCGGTAAGGGTGATAACAGACAACAAGCGGTCACGCGTTCGAGCGTGAAGTTATTTGTTCTGGTGGACGGACGCGGTCAGAATGCCTGCTATGTAACGTAATACAAGACAATGAACGCAGAACGCGATAGCGTGACTCTGATAGCACACTAAATAAAGCACGGCAGCTAGGCTTCATTGTTAGATGGTAGATAGATAGATGTATCCGGGCCGTTTTCGCAGTCCGACGAACTTGCGCCTGTTCTGCGTTGGTGTGATATACTCGTAGACACCTTATTGTTCTTGCTATCCTAACTCTTTCAGGAAACCTAGTAAGGCTTCATACGAAGTTCCACGAAGCCGAAATCGCCGATGTACATTATTTACTGCAATGTCTATATTTATTATAATTTTTATACCTTCATTATTTCTTTGATCATAAATAGCCACGTCATCATCATCATCACAGCCCTTAACAGTCCACAGCAGGACTTAGGGCCTCTCCCACGAAAGGGGAGGTTATTGCCATAATCTCCACGCTTGGCAAGCGGGTTGGAGATCGCAGTATTTAAATGTAACAATGGAAAATGCTGCTGCCCATTTTCCAGACTACGGAGATTCTTGATCTTTTACCTCGAAAACATTAGTCGCCTTGTACGACACCCATGAGTGTAAGGGGTTGGTGCTATTCTACTCTGCCGGACACCACACGGTCATGTGTGACCAAGAGTATTTCCAGCCCAGTCGGAATTGAACTCTAATTACAAGATGGTTTAACCGAATGTGATTCGAACCACGGTACATCACTACAACTACCCATTCATTGTCCATCGTTTCGCCTATTGGAATCAATTAAAAATGCAATTAGTTCGCTTCTAGTTAGGCATTTGCTATGTCCCTTGTAATATAACTACAATTGTTTCAATTGGCTTTGAATAATAATTGGGTTTGTGTGCGGTCCACGTACTAACCTGTCAAGCAGATATGAAAAAAACAGGGTCACCAAACTCATTATAAAAATTTATTATCATCTGGGCGCTAATGTCTCAATTGTGCTCTCGCGCACGAGGGTCCGGGGTTCGCCTTGACCATGATCCAGGATTTGGCAGATCAGTTACTTACAGTGGAGCGACTGCCATCTGACTTCCGTGATCCAGGGGAACCTGGTCATATTGGATCATGGTTACACATTCAGTCGCCTGAACGTGCATCATAACGATGTTTTCCATTACCGTAAGAGCATCACTTAAACAATGTACATAACTCAGAAAAGAGAATACGATACCTCGCATTGCGAGTCGACGCTCCTCATTACGAATACCAAATTCATTATATACTTACCTATAATTGCGAACCGGTTATTATTTTAGTTATAAATAATGATTAATGATGGATAAATAGTGAAAGGCTATTAACAGTACTCATTAAATGGTTTGATCATGTACGAAATTGCGATTGGTTTTTGACCTATTTTCGTCAAACAAAGTGACAATTTACGAAGCTGATATTGAAAATCAATTTAATTTTTAGGTAGGTAAATTGGCAAATCATACAGCAGTGTCTACCACATTTGTGAGATGGAGGCGTTTGACTGACGACTGTGCGGACTCCGTAGTTTTAGGGACAAAACGTTTATTATATATTATTATTCTTTATTATATACATACTTAATTAGATACATCAAACAAAAATGAGTACAATGGCAAACTTATCTCTATGAGAGATTTCTACCAGCTAACCACAAATTATGTGAAGCAAATTGTATAGCGGAATAAGCAAAGCATACAAAGCTAGAACAACTTATACTGGTAGGTAGACAACTAAAAACTTATTATCTACTACAAAATACCCCCCCTAAAACATAATACAATAATAATACTAATAATATATAGGCTACTAAATGAATTAATAATAAATAAATAAATATAATATACCTATAATAATACTATTACAAAATCATGGAGAATGTGGCATGTTTAGGGGGCGTCCTAAACGTCTACTATTGCTACAAAGTGGAATTTTTCTTATACTCAATGACGTAGGATAACATACGGTGCCCTCAGAGCCTATATGTAACCAGCGGTGCTGCCGCGCAGGCTCTCCTGACCGGTCCCGCACTTGACCATCACTGCGAGGCAGCCACAAAACAAATGTCTTTGCGACATTTTTAGCGACTTTAAAAAATGAATAAATAATAGGTTTATTTCTCTTCACATAGGCCCTTTAGAAATATACAAAACTACTTTTATGATATAACTATATATTTATAATAAGTATAACCTGCGTGAGAGACTGGTGTCTGCACTAGGTTATAAATACCTGTTTTACATATCACCAGGCCCCCAGCCCATTGGAATGTAACCATGCAGAAGAAATGGTTCGTCTCTAATTTAAACAGCAGAGAAATTTATAACAAAACGAATACAAGTTAGACACTAGTACGTATAAAAAATTATCATATTACAATTACATAAATAATTAAATTAAAATTAATTAAATTAAAATAATTAAACCAAATTATAATTAAATTAAAAAAATCTCATTATTGACAGACGATACCATAATATTTATCCACTCTCGCTGAACAGACTGTGTGTGTAAGACAGGGGTGTGATCAAGCGAGGACACCGTAATGTGGACATTACTGGCTTCTGGAGCGGCGATGACCACTTTCCATCCAGATGGACCACTTGCCTCTTTGTCTGAGACCTCTTGCAGTACATTAGGCAAAGTCTTCGTCCCTCCACTGTCAAAGCTGCACTATGGAGAACTGAATACCTTACTTGATTGAATAACAACCTCGTATGTATTCTGAATGAGAGGTATACTTCGATCCGAACGTGACATCCCAAAGATATTGTTTATAGAGCATAGATGACGCATCGGCCTATAGAAAATATACACTGTCACTCTGTCAAAAACTTGTCACAACTGAAAAAAAAGCTAGAACATTAGGTGACCAAGGCCAGCAAATTTGACATTAGCAGTAGTTATGGAGGAGTATTTAACAACCTATAGCCGTCTCTTTTGCACACATTACATGAACATTAATAAAGGATTCTAAATATAGATTGTGTCTTCAGTGGTCAGTAGGCTCCTTCTATGCGTATATGTTCAATTTCTTTCGGTTATCCCTACTTACGTACTGTACAAGTTGGAATTATTTGAATTTGATTTGACCTTGTTTTAACCCAACCCAACCTAAGCGGCAATGCGCGCTAATTGGAGAGCAAACGTTTTCTTTATATTTGACCGGTAGGTGTATCAGATTTTTTCTTAAATAGCGCAGTAAGTACCTACCCATTCCACACCCGACCATGTAAGAGTAAATGTCAACTCGCTGGATTCCGGGCAACATTTATTAGTGTGCAATCGTTATTGGATCTCACCGGCCCGCGCCAACACCGTGTGTTAATAATGTTACTGTCAGAATGGCCCATAGCCTTGACATGGGTCGGCAAGGGTTCACAATACGGACCATACTCGTGTGGATGTTTGCAACTGGAGTGGGCCTTCCTTTTTCCTGTCGCGAACTTGTATGAAGTTAGTCGAGGACACCCGAAGCTATCTTGTAGTTTGGGAACAAAATATGAGTGATTGGCAGACGACCGTGGCCACAGTGCGGCAGCAATTCGAATTTGAACGTTTATTTTCCGCGAACACCCACTTCCCTCGAACGGCCACATCCTTGATAGTCTTGAACAACCACGTACTTGAATGGTCATATTATCCTCATCCCTGCAGTATACCTACACCAATCTCGGAGGTATCTCTAGCCAGGCATTTGACCGCGAGTTTGACACTAATACCAGGTAGTGTCTGCAGGTAGCCTCAACCCTGCAGTATACCTACACAGATCTTGGAGTTTTTTTTATCTAACACACCAGGCATTTGGCCGCGAGGTTGACACTAATACCAGATAGTGTCAACCTCGTGGTCGAATGCCTGGTTACTGGCTTCCGGGCGGCGGTTAAACCCTTGTTTGCGGGTTTCGCGCCATGGCCGTGGTCAGCCGTGGCTTTCGCTGAATGTGGCCCATTCCATATCCCATGAGACGGGTAACGATATTATATTGTGTTATATAGTTCTAGTCATCTTGGCGTTAATGCCCCGGCTATGCTCTCGTGCGCGAGGGCCCGGGGCCATGACCATGATCCAGGGTTTGACAGATTAGGTAATTACAGTGGAGCGACTGTCATCTGACCATGAGATTGGATCATGGTTACACATTCAGCCGCCTGAATGTGCAGGTTCCATCACGATGTTTTCCCGCATCATAAGCGCATCGGTTAGTGTAAATTACTGTGAAAAGTGTCATTGTCAGTACGTGGCGACACTTGGGTTCGTTCGACGATGGGATAGGGATCCACGCCATCTTGATGCTTGGCATCCAACTAACGTACAGGCAACGCGAGCATTTTTATCCCACACGGGCAAGTTGTAGAATGAGCCGAAGTCCTTCCTTTGCTAAAAAACATTGGGATCTTCGGAAGATATGTCTACAGGCACCTCAAAGGCTGGCACCGCATGTGCTCCGCTTAAATTGCAGACGTCCTAGATGACGGTGGCCACTTTCCACCAAGAGAACCGTACGTCCGTGTGCCTCCCTAGGTAACAAAAAAAACGCACGGCTACATCATGATATGGTCAAACATTAGTGATCATTGTATAATAGTTATTCTTCATAAAAATGCAGATATTAATGTTTTTAAAAATAATACTGTTTTGCATAAAGACAAATTAATAAAGTCCCCACGCAATTTTGGTTTCTATATTAATGTGTAATGACATATTATTTTATTATTTGTAAAGAAACACGCAGCGCCCGCATAGTCACCGCACAGTAAACGTGTCGCACACTCATCGTCACCGCATCGTGTGGGCGCCAATAGGGTAGACTGCACGTTTTCTATCCAGTAGCTACGTGGTGAACATGCGAGCACGACGAGCACGCGTTCCCTGTCCGGTTTATAAGCGGCGACGTAACAAACGGACCCTTAGTTTTCACATTCATTCGCCTGAATGTGCAGGGGCTCTGTCTTTGAACCGCTCGCCTCGAGTCTAGCAGTTTTCAATTTTGATTTTCGGTATGAAAAATTCAATAGTTTTGACATCGACATAACATTGGTAACATCGAAAACTAAAGGTTCAAAAATAGGCTAAATATGCGTAATGCAATATTGAATATTTTATCCCAAAAATCCAAATTCGAATCCAACCGTTCGAATCGAGGCAAGCGGTCCTAAAATAAGGCCCCATCAGGTTCCCTCAAAATATTTCGCTCCACCGCGCCCTGCAGACTATCCGCACAAAAGTTCCAATGAAAATATAGCGGTTCCAGAACTGCCATTTCTGGTTTTAAGAACTTTAGTCAAAGGGATTATCCGTGGCGGCGGACTGTCGTATATTGGCTCCGAGCCAGTACTGTTCTTGTAATTTACTCGTGTGGAACGAGATTAACACGACATCTGGGTTGTATTTAGGGCTTCGCACATGTCTCAGCAGTCGTTGAGCACTGTTTGGTAGGCGATAATGCAATAAAACTATTATCTCTCTTGGCGCCTCTCGGTTACAAGATTTGCTGTGACGCGGGAGCGAAGATGCGACAGTTTTTCAGAAAGAAACACGTTTTCTTTTGGCTTGCTTGTGCCCATTTATTTCTTCAAGGAAAAAGTGGAAAGGCAAACGATTTGCTGGCTAGTGATTGGGTTTGTTTATTGCATAGCGATGAAATAGCGTTGGAGCGTCGGTGCGTCTCGTATCCCGAGGTACCGGGTTCGGACCCCAGTGCTGCCATATACCAATAATTCTTTTCTGTGATATGTACATTAGTTGAACACTAACCGATGCTCTTACGGTGAGGGAAAACATCGCAAGGAAACCTGCACATTCAGGCGACTGAATGTGTGGCCATGGTCCAATCTGGTCAGATTCCCTTGTTAACAGGGTCACGGAGATCAGATGGCAGTTGCTCCACTGTAATTACCTGATCTGCCAAATCCTGGTTTAGGCTGGCCCTGGGCCCTTGTGCGTAAGGGCACAATCAAGACATAAACGCCAAAGATGACAACTACGGATGACGTACAAAGAACCTAATATCTTAGAAGCAAACCAGAGGTCTCCGTAAACCAGAAAATGATCCATATTATTACGCTGAGAAAACAATTGAAGATTGTAGTTATAACGATGAGATTGTGAGAAATAGACCATTTCCGGTCGGGGAAGCCGGAAAAGCGCACCGAAGCTTTTGACATCCGTTTATGGGTATACTCTATACAGGCTGATTATTAACTGTGCCTGAAGTTTGTTGCTGTTTACAACCTTTTGATAGTTTTAATTTAACGTACGTTAGAGTATAAGCAAACGGTTTTCTCAATCTTACAAATTCAAATACAAAATCAATTATTCCACACACAATATAGCATTACATTACGATTTTGTTATTGAATAAGTAAATTTAATTTTACACAGTAGACCTGACTAATCTACGGAATCAATCTAGTAGAATCTTACGGTTTACGGTGAAAATTATGGTTCCATATGAGAACTAACACTAACACAATAACTTTTATTTTAAACTTTGTTGCTTTGATTTGACAAAGAAAATTATTATGACATAGTACTTGATTACTTTTCAGGATTACGTACTAGATACATATTATGTTGGCACCGATTGTCGCCATTTTGAAATGTCATTTTGTCATGTCTGCCAACAAAAGAACGTAGGTATTAAATCCTGCACAGGATTCTAAAATGCATACCGAAATAATATTGCTGCTCTAAACTCCGTAATACACAGACAAGCACCCAGTAAATAATCTTCACATTGGATTCCAAGAAATCCTATTAAAATTTCCAGCAGCTGGATTCCATATTGTGAGTCTGGAGATCTTAGCTAAAAGGGGCACCTAAATAAAAGCTTGGCAGATTATTTCCTTACAATATTTCAAAGCCTGGCATTAGTGCAGCTTCCCAGGGCTGGTCAAGCCGTCCGGCTGTCCGGTCTAAACGCTTAGTAAAGGCGATAGGCTTGAATGGACCATCTCCGGGAAGGCGGTTCCGGAATCAGCGGCGAACGCTTTTCATGCCCGTAGTATATATTTTATACAAGAGACTGTTTTGGTCCGGATACTCGACCGCGATATCTGTGCACCTCGTTGGAGTGACGCGTCTTTCTCGTACATGAGCGATGGTGGACGAAATTAGACTTTAGGAGTGTACAGATAAAGTAGCTTATGTTGTCTGATGTCGTTGACATCAGGTGCACAAACATTGTGACCGTCCAGTAAGGCCTTAATCGAATTATTTACGAGTCGCGTTTCCCTGGTTTCAGCTTGGTAACGGTTATAAAAATGACACGGACAAAATAGGATTCCTTATTTATTTTCCTCGGATAAGGATATCGTTTCTTTTTTTATTTCCTTCTTTAATGAAAACGCATGAAATAAAATAAAATACCTAGTTTGATTTGGTACTTTTACTAGGATAAGAAATCCAAGAAATAATGCTTAAACGGAGATGGTGGGACGAGCTGGAAACTTTTCTAAGGGTTGGTCGACGAAAGTAACAGATCGTGAGGAATGGAAGGTGGCTGGGAAGACCTTCGCTCTGTAGTGGGACCACAGTGAGTACTGTGTTAAAAGAGGAAACAATATTCTTACACTTACTTGTTGTTGGAATACTTATCACAGTATTGTAATTATACTTTGGCTGACGTTGGTGTAGTTTGGTATTTAAATAGTGTGAGTTAAATATTGAAGGCTGCTTATGGTCGGCAGTAATCAGTTACTTTTTTTCTTTATACCACCAAATTGGAAAACACGTTTTCGGTCTGCCTGATGGTAAACAGTCGCCGAAGTTGGTCACCCACTCGCTACCGACCCCGTAATAACTTTTCCACCCCTTCCTTGAAGAAGTGCGTGTTGTACTTACCCGGGAAAACCTCTCCAGGGAACTCATTCCATAACCTTAGGGTGCTGTTATTACCATCTGACCACCATAAGTCTTAAAATTTTTATCATTTCAAATCCGACGATAAAATTTACCAATTTGTCTTAAATAATCACATCACGACGTAAATACGACAAACGTACGTGATAAAAGGCATGCAAATATTTTCATTTGTTCCAACAAAAACATACTTAACATAATACTAAATACCTACGCTGCTTGAAACTGTATTTTTTTATTTTCCATAAAAATCTGAGGGCCGATAATTCAACGGTCTGCGAAAAGTATTTCCAGAAAGTTTGCGGGCCGCAGATTGAGCCGACAAGTCGATAGGAATGAATGGGCCATCTCCGGGTGCGGGCCGCGCCGGAAGCTCCCCTGGAGCCTTTTAAAAGCCACATCTTTTGCTAGACTACGGGATATTAGTGTTCGGATGATATTATAGCATTTATTTCTATTCGATTTTACGAAAGCCGCGGTAAGGAGATTTCTGGTAGATTAATGAATGTACATTTGAGGGCATTTTAAATTTAAATAATTTGAGAAACAGGTAGAAACG
This sequence comes from Blastobasis adustella, assembly GCA_907269095.1. Classification (NCBI taxonomy): domain Eukaryota; kingdom Metazoa; phylum Arthropoda; class Insecta; order Lepidoptera; family Blastobasidae; genus Blastobasis; species Blastobasis adustella. Next base: position 2,416,799 of record OU026120.1, read on the forward strand.
CACGGTCAAGTACCTCTGACACTACTACTATTTTACTTCACTAAGGTGGCAAACAAGCTTACGATCTGCCTCATAGTAAGCAGTCACCGCAGCCTATGGACGTTTGCAATCCATATCACCCACGCGATGCCGACCCACTAAAAACCTTTTCATTCCTTTCTTTAAAAACTCCATGTTGTACTCTCCAGGTAGGTCATTCCACAACCTTAGTGTGCGCGGTAGAAAGTCACTACGCCTGTCAAGTTCACTAAACAGAGATCTCGATGTGGAGAGAGATATGATCGTCTTGATTAACAGCGACTTGAAATGACAAACTTCTGAATTTCTGAAGTAACACTGTACTGAAAATCAAAATCTGACAATCAGTAAGTATCTTATGATACAAAATTATAAAACTTATACTTAAACTTATAACTTTTATGTACAGTTTTGCTTCCCACCCAGTGTTGAAATTGAGCTATTTCACTGTCTTATTATATTAATTGTTTTCCTAACGTTTCGGTAGGGTTACACCCACCACGGCCACGAGAAGAGTTGAGACTTGGCGTGTCCCGATGAATATAATAATATGCGTCAAGGACCAGAGTTTAACTTGAAACAAATACTTCACTGTCATCATCGAGAAGCGATTTAAGAAAAAAGTAAGTAAGTAAGAAAGCTAGGTTTGAGGGACATTAATAATGATAGTGAATTACATTCAGCGGCGCTTACTTCTCCTCAGCCGCAAATCAGTAATAACCTTACCGCTTTCGGGTAATTTTTGACCGCGATCCAGGATTTGGCAGATTAGGTAATTACAGTAAAGCGACTGCCATCTAACATTCGTGACCCTGCTACCAGGGGACCTGACAAGATTAGATCATAATTACACATTCGGTCGCCTTAATGTGCAGGTTTCGTCACGATGCTCTCCTTCACCGTAAGAGCATCGGTTAGTTTTCAACTAATATACGTAACTCAGAAAAGACATTGATACATGGCCGCATTGGGATTCGAACCGAGTTCTTTTCGCTTACCGATACTCGGCCACCGACAATCAAATGCAAAGCCATTGATAATAAAAAAGTAGATCCTATCGTTATTACACAGCATCATCCGCCGCACATCAGGCGTCGTACCATCAAAAATAAGTGTAAGTACCGTGGTAAATATTGGGATAGAAACACTCTGAATATTACTGCGAGCTTGCCCGAGGCCCTGCCTTCACTACCAATGACTATAAATTTAGCGGTCGACCTTTTCTCCGAGAACTTAGACACAATAATTTACAAAGAGATTTTCCCATAAAGATTTTCCTCCCTCAAATATTTATAAGTAATGAACACCGCAGATTCTGAGGTTACAGGGTGTGTAATGGGGGCGAGTAATGAAAATGATGATACGTAAGGGTATGGTAAAAAAAAATTTACTTGTTTTTTTTTTAAAGCTGGGGTCCGAAGTTGCAAGAACAAAAGGAGATGTATGAAAAGAGTTGTGGACATTTGTGAGGTTAGGGATTTGTGTCAGGACAGAGCAAAGTGACGGTCCATAGTATCTGCCTGCTCTACCAGTGGGACAGAGGCGTGAGCGTTATGTATGTATGTTATTTTTCGGATTTATGAATATGATTTTTATCACATTTTTTGTATCCACTGGGTTCAAGTGACGCTCGAACCTAGGATAATAGTTTGTGGCACTCGATAGTCTCCGACTATTTGCCTACCACTGTTGTATGCTTCTGTATGATTTGTTAGCTGCAGAAAGAACGGATTCCACTAGCAAACTCGTACGCTAGGGGCTCCGTTCACTTTGTAGCTGGCTGTACATATAGAGTTACCTCGAGTCTTCGCTAGCCGAAGTCGGAGAGAGCTTCCAAAGCCAAATTGGTCGGAAACTGTGCGGAAAAGGAACTTGCTCCGATGCACACTAAGGTTGTGAAATGAACTACCTAGAGAGGCTTTCCCTGGAGAGTACTACATGGAGTTCTTCAAGAAAGGGGTGAAAAGGTTTTTTCAGGATCGGCAACGCGAGGGCGACGCCCTTGGTATTGCAAACGTCCATTGGTTGCGGTGATTGCTTACCATCAGGCAGGCCGTACGCTTTTTTGCCTCCTTAGTGGTATAAAAAAATGTTTATAAATAAAGAATTAACTATTAATATAATTCAGTAAGATGTGCTGATTTGTACTCGCGAATAAGGTATCAACCTGTATAACTTGACATCGTCGTTTGTTTATAAATGTCAACCCGTCATTTTAAACTCAAAAGTTGTAACATGACCTAATTTTGGGCCGCAATTAATTCATTTCTATAAATTCTAAAGAACCTTCACTTCTCAAAGGCAAGTTAGCCCTCATTAGAGGTTATTTCTCGATTTTATTTATTTTTTAACACGCACTCCTCCAACTTCAAACCCCGTACACTTGTTTAGCGGAGTTTTAATCACGTTACTCCCATTTTCCCATTCTCCCCCATTTTTAATGAATCGCTAAGTAACTTATAATGTTGAGATGAAAAAGAGGCGACTTGGCTTAATCTTTCTTTGAAAGAACTTGGCGGTGAATAGTTGAAAGAAGTAATTAGTGGGAGCGGGGAACTTCGCATAGTTGAAATGGAAATCTCTAAGGGAATAACGCCGGTATCCATGCTGTGTGAGATTTGGTTTGGTACCTAGGTATTATAGCTCTGGAGTGAAAGGTATTGTTTTTAATCCCTGATGAATAAAGACGAATGTTATACGCTTGGCGTGTGTCTCTGTCTCTGTCTGTGGCATCGTAGTTCCCGAATGGATGACTGATTTGGATGCGGTTTCCTTTATTTGATAGCCAGTTTTATCGTGATGGTTGTTAGCATTGTTTCAAAAAAATCGGTTCAGTAGTTAAGAAAATATTTGACTACATGTAATGTTGGTCAGAGTTTATCCAACTTTTTCTGTCGGTTGGATTATTATCATCAAAGAAGAAGGAAATTATAGTTGATCGGGTAGAAAGTATGTCTCTCTTCTATAGGCCTGCTGGAAGATATTTCTTCTTAGAAATAAGTAGTGCCTGTTGCGTCGTCTTTCATTTTTGTAATTTCTGTTTACTATATATTGTGTGCAATAAATTGTTAAATAAATAAATAAATAAAGAAATGTTCTTCAGGATATCTGCAACCTATGCTTGGGTGATGTATTCTGACATTCGAACATACATTACCGAAAAGCGTCGGTGGTCGAACGGTTAACGAGACGGACTCTTAAGCTGTCCTAGGCTCGTAAGTACCCACTGGTACTCTATTATTAATTGAGCATAGTATTCCGCCGTAACAATACTATACCCATAGACCGGAACGGTGACTTCATAGAATAGTCTAAATACTGTGCAAGACAGAGATTTGCCAAATTCTGTGTCCGGAATTCAACCGGACATAAACTCCAGACTACGAGAATGTTTTATTCATATCTGAATCCTCTGATTCGAAATCTTGCAGGGCTAAACACTCCTTTCACAATCACTGAGCTACGTCAATCCCAAAGAGCGTCGCAAGAAGGTTGCTTTCAAACGCATTGTCCGCTTCCAAGGAAATGCATTTTGTCTTTAGTTCCGAAGAGGGAACACTCACTTTGTAGATGCCGCGTAAAAACATTCTTAGAAACGTCTGGTCGAGACTAGCCGATTCTAGGAAGTCTCTGGAAAGTTGACTCTAGGCAGTCGGACTGCTTATGTTTCCTACCTTTTTATTCTTTTTTGTGGATTCCGAGACAGTTTTAATTTATTTTCCTGCGTGCCTGGGTGTGAAAAATCAGTCAAATAGGGTGTTTTAGTAAATGCCGAGAATTTGGGCAATTGTCAATGTCAAAATGGCATGGCCAATTGCATTCAGCAACGTTTACTACTACCGCCAACATAATTTATTTATTCCATAAACTTTACAGAATTACAGTTTGAAAACTAATACACTGTAAAATTAATATTAGGTACATCTCAAGATAATAAAACTGTCTATAGCAACTCAAAATACAATTTTAAATTACTCATCTATTCATCGTCTCACAGAACCTCAAACACTGCCTGCACCTCCTCAAACGCAACTGCTCATCGACTCAAAAATATCACAGTCAGGCGCCGATGCCAGAAGCGATTTGAGCGGAGTTAGTGCTCGAACAAGAGCACTAATAATAATCGAGTGATAATGATTGACTACTAACGATTAGGTATGTGTTGTGTTCTCTATAATCTTAAGCGATCCTTGTGCCAAGCGAGCTTACCACTCACTCCTTCGTCCGATAGTTAGAAGTTTTTGAAGCGCGGCCGAGAGACGCCGCTGCCACTTCCTCTGCCCCATTTTTCCACACTTTGTACTCAGATGGAAAAGTTAAACGGAAATACATTGTTCTTAAGTTGATAACTATATCTCTTTTCAATCTCCAGCCACTCGCGAAGTTGCGCTTATGAGCTGGCTCGTGGCGTAGTTTCGACATAATTATCTTCGCTGGTATTTCTTGGTGGACTATGACAGTTGCTATAAGAAGCTCACCACTTTGACAAAGACCAGATACTTTCTGTTTTATAGCTTTTTACGTCATATAGATAAAATATCGACTAAGTGTGAAAAACGTGCAGTGTAGAAAGCAGATATAGAGCTTACACCACATTAAATATATTTATTTTACAACTACTTGTACGTACCCTATGGTTTTTAACCGAGTGCAGTTCAAGCTTTAATAAAGTTCTACTCTTCTACAGAGAAAACGTTTAATTATTTTTTTTAGTGAGTGTTTTCTTCTCATGTAAGTGTATGTATTTATTTAATGAGAGCAAATAATCGTTACCCCAATAAAATTTTGTTATAATATTTCACAGCTTTTATTTTTGTCAGCAAAATTCATTTCAATAAAGTGATGTGATTTAAAAACTGCGTCGGCCCTTCCCTTAACTATAAAACCTTCATTTTTACAAATTCGCGATAACTTTGCGTCACTTTTTCTGCCGCTGAGTGTATGCATAAAGATATTGCTCTACTTTTTTTTTATGCTACTCATTGACAAGCGAGCAGACAGCCCACCTGATTGTAAGTGGTAACTGTCGCCCTTAACATCTACGAATCATACATTTAGGTTGCAGGTAACAAAATGCAAAACCGCAGGCACGTTGTCACTGTGAGGACTAAGATACGGTCCTAACAAACTTCGCTCGCTTCTTTACATTTATCAACCTCATACGTCCTCTTCTTTTACATCTAGCTAGATGAATTTCTAAGTTTCCCTCGTCCAGGCTAGCTCGTTATGTGGGGTAATCACGAATAGCCGTCTCCCAAAGGAGTATTCAGTATTATACGCGAGCACTCACTATCACAAACGTCCATCATGTTTACGGTCAAACGGAGGAAATTGTTTGTGAAGTTACACATGGACAATGGACATGACTTGACATATACTATTTCACAGCTTCTATTTTTGACAGAAGCTATGTTACTAATAAACATACCTATATTTATAGTACCCATAAAATGATCGTGGCGTCAATATCCTGCTTATGCAATCGCGCGCGAGGGCCCGGGGTCCGCTTTGACCATGATGTAGAGTTCGATCACTAGTGCCACCATGACATATGTGCATTAGATTGACACTAATCGATAGTCTTATGATGACAGATAACATCGTGAGAAAACCTGCTTAATCAGGCGACTGAATGTGTAACCATGATCCCATCTAGTCACAGAGTCACGGAAGTCAGTCGACCGACAGTCGCTCTACTATAATTACCTGATCTGCCAAATCCTGGATCTTGGTCAAGACGGACCCCGGGCCCTCGCGCGTGGCATGTTGACGCCGAGAAGATTATTTATAAATTATTACAGGCGGTAAATGATTACAGATCAACTGATTTCCTTTTGATATTTCCTTTGTACCATTTCATAACCTGCAACAGAGACTTCTTAGCCGGACACTCTTGTCAGAGTGGTCGTGGTTGCGTAGACGAGGTACCCGGAGAGATGCCCATTGCATCGCAGACTTTCCCAAAGATTGCTTTCTCAGCGACAGAGACGCTGCTCTACAAAGCCAAACCAGTCGGTGTGCAGTATTTTTGTACAATTCATGTTTAGTAGTAGCTGTTTAGCACTAACATGTATGCTTATTGACCTACTAACATTGACATTGATTGCCTGTAACCTTTAACTTGATTTGTTTTGGACAAATTTAAATAATATGTACAAAAGTAACTGGTTTTTTTTTAATATATTACGTATTATTATTGAGAGCATATGTGGGTCGGCCGAGGGGACGTCTACCGGTCGACCCAGATATCGCTGGATGGATGAAGTCCTGAAAGACCTGCACGCACTAGGAATCCTCGATTGGCAGGAGGTGGCTCAGGATAATAAGAGATGGCGATCTCTGGTGTCGGAGGCCAAGATGCATTTTAGATCGCTGAGCCAGCGCAGTAAGTAAGTAAGTACTTATTATTATTTATTTACCGCCGACCCCAAGAAAAAACTTGAATATATTTCGCCCGCATTTTACACGGCTTAAGAAACAAAACAAATGTTCACCGTAGGCTGCAGTCACTGCAATCAGGGCCGAATTTATTCCGGTGCGGATGGCCCTTGCGAGCGTTCCGGGAAAAAAGGGCGTCTATTTAATTGCTCCCAAGAAGCGAGAGGGAATGGCGAAAATTCGGGTTGCGAATTTATAGGAGCTATTTGGATGCAAATGATGAGCTCGCCCGCCGCCGGTAACCCAGAAAAGAATAAGTGAGAAACGTCTTACGAGCAGCTCGCAGCGTAGTATTTATCCTTAGTATTTATTCGCAAACGGTTACGAGCCGAGTTTTTTGGCGGCGAGTTGAAATATTGCTGAATTGTTTATGTTTGAAGACACCTTTGTCTTCAGTTTTTGCTGGGCGGATTCTTTTGTTCGGAATCTTTCAGGTTGGGAAGGGCCTCAAAGGGCGTGGATACGTTTTCCCTTCCGATTTTTTCACGGTTGCAAATTGTGGTTCGTTGAATTTGAGACGTGTTCTATTTTGCATACAATATCATCGCTTTATTAAAGTAATAACTTACCGTAATAAGATTTCAGCTGTAAAAGTTGTTATTTTTCTTGTTATATCAATCCCAGGCAAGCAATGGACAATAGTCACCGCTGTCATAAACATGACAATAGTATGATTTGGCTGCGATATTTATACATATACATATCCCCTGGTATTGCTAACGTCCATAGGCTGCGGTAACTGCTTACCATCAGGCAGGCGGTAGTTTGTTAGCCATCTTAGTGGTTAAAAAAACATGCAAACTCGCAAAGTAATTAAAAATTTGAGAGCGCCACGTGAGAGCAGAAGTATTCAGTTTGATAGAAACTCATTATTGCAATAGCAGTAGTTCCTTAACATGCCTTCCTTGCCAGACTTGTCTTATACATAGTATAAAACAAAGTCAAAATATATTTTTTACGCCACCTTAGTGGTGTAAAAAATATATTTTACCTTCAGTTATGAGAGATAGGCAGGGTGGCGAGGTATTGCCGCGACCAATACAAAAGCGATCCAGGCCCAGGCGCACCAGGGGACGCGGGTAGGGCGGGTAATCTGATCATGTTATGCACAATGAAATAATTGCAGGGTTTCAGGTAACACTCAGCACATAAAATTCAACAGAAAGCTGTTGGAAATATCGAATATTCAAATTTCTGTAAAATTTCCGAAAATATCCGGTTACTGGGTTACAGATACATTGTTTTGTATTCATATTTTACGAATTTTACCGGGTATCTTGTTTAACGGGTAGACCTATATTTCGACGCAGTTGCATGTACAATTTTCGTGTTATGACCTGAAAAACAGTACTCCCCATCTTTGTTTACGGAATGCGTACATCATTCTGATACATGTACCTTATTTAATTTACGCCGGACGTTGACTATGGGCCCTGATTGCGTCCGTAGCGTTCATTACATTCTCGTGTAAGTGGAATTATTTCGAGGCTGTTCAAACGAAGCGTATTCATGCAGCGTCATTTAAATGAGCTTAACGTTTACCAGTACTATACAGTACTTTAAATAAATAAGTGTGTATACGTAGTGATATGATATTAAAATAAATTAATATGCTTGACAAATTCACACTGCACCATACTTAAGGACGAAAATGGGAGGACTGTCTTGAATAACCTTCGGTAACTTGTTACATAACTACGGCGCAAGAGTAAAACAAATGAAGAAGAATATGGTGTTGCTAATAGGATAGTCCAGTGACCTTGTCAAGACCTTTTTCATCGGGAGCAAGGGCGGATGAATTGGAATCGAGATTGAAGATAAGAAAGGAATGTGGGGACCTTAAGGATTTTATACAGTAGACATAGCACATGGGCACAAAGCCGGATTAGAAGCCATTTCAACTTAGCTCGATATTCGGAGACACAGGATATACCGAGGGACCGAGTGGCGGCCGAGCAAAGACATCTCGTTTGCCCTTCGGCATAGCATGAGCGTGTCCAAACGAAATATTTGCGATATTAGTTGACCGAGCTACAGCCGAGACTCGCCTCGGACCCGGCACGGTGTAGCATGAGTTATCCTTTATTCCACTTACGTGTATCGTATAAGTGACTATAATGTTCCCTACAGGGAAACGTAGCAAAAGCCAGCAGACCGCAAAAGCAGCTCCTGAGGAGAAGAAAATTAAAAATAAATCAGCGAAAAGTCAGAAGAAACGTACGTTTCAAATTGGAGGTATTCAGGTTGAACGTCTTTCAACATTTTAAGCGACCCACTTCGTCTGGTATGCAAATCGTTACTATACTAACACTCGTGTTCACAAACAAGGAGCAGGAGCACAACGGCATACTTGAAATTTGCAGTAAAAAGCTGAAATTGTTTCAACCAAAAACTGTACAATTACATACATGGTAATTATGCCGTTATGATCGAAACCACGAACTTTGGATGCAATATTAACACAGTTTTAGGCCGTTTTGATTGGAAATGAGTTGAGGTTTGTATTCAGCGGGCCTGAAACCTCCGGATAAAAAAAAAAGTATTTTGAAAAGAAGCATAATTAATAATTATACCGTTTTTTTCGCCATCTCTTCAGATAATCATCATCATCATCATCATCTCAGCCCGTAACAGTCCACTGCAGGACTTAGGGCCTGTCCCACGAAAGGGGAGGTTATTGCCATAATCTCCACGCTTGGCAGGCGGGTTGGAGATCGCAGTGTTTAAATATAATAATGGAAAATGCTGCTGCCCATATTCCAGACTACGGAGACTCTTGATCTTTTGCCTCGAAAACATTAATGTAAGGGGTTGGTGCTATTCTACTCTGCCGGACACCACACGGCCAACAGATAATACTTGCATTAAAACAATTTCTATGCGTTCCCACAGTGCTCGTCTGCTAAGTGAACTTGCTGCGTTCAATACGGCTCAATAATTGGTCAAAATCGTTCATTTTAACGGACGCAGGGTGCCCATTGCCACCCAAGTATTGTCAGTTGAAACCCTGTTACGCGCGCACTGTGAGACCACATACGTTTCCGAATACGGGTGTAAATTCAGTTTTAAACTCGTATAGACAGTGGCTACCTCAGTATTTTATAGGATTAGCATCGAATACGACGCATTCCTAACTCTAAGCTAATTTAAGCTTCGTTTGTTGGGCGTGCCCAACAAACGAAGCAAATCACCTCCAAAACGTATAACGCTAACACGTAATACCGAAACAACTTGCAATAAATCAGCGAAACGTAGTCATTGTACCAACACAGGCGCAACTCAGAAAGTGGCTATAATATAATGTTTAGCGCTTATCATTTCCAGACCATTGAACGAACCCCGGGTGGACCGGCGCACCATAACAAGAAATCATTCGTCGACAGGAAATAACTCGATTGTCGACTTTCTGATGAATAGCTGCCTGGATATCCGTGCGTCGCTGCCAAATGATCATTTACGGTAGATTTGCTGGAAGGAGACGTGAAATTACTTTGAGACGTCTAATGGTCTCCAATAGTTACAAGAAATTTTTACCGAATGGTCTTTATTCTAGAGCCTTTATTAGTAAATAACTAGAGATGGGTATCAAAGATAATAGCTTTCGCCCGTGAGTCTTTTTGTAGAAGCTTATGCTTGCAAAACCTAAAAGTACGTGACAAAAATCGAATACAATTTTCATCTGTTAATCTGACCAAATAAGTCTGTCCAAACAAATCCTAGTAGTAAATTTAGATAAAATAATAACATTATTATTTCTAGGCTTACAATTCATAATTTCCAGCCTCATTTTGAAAGTTCAACATTTTGTTTTATAATTTTTATTTCTCAGCCCACCCGTAGGAAAGCGTATAATACATTATTAATTAAATACAATATTCATTTACGTTTAATGTATATAATGTGTGCGCTGACTACCTTTCAAACCTGAATACAACAATTGCCAGTTCGACTCCTCAGACTTGAGAGTCCGTCCAACCGTAAAACAATCATTCGATAACTATGAACTGTAATAATCTTGGCGTTAATGGCTTGGATGTACTCTTACGCACGAGTGCCCGGGGTCCGCCTTGACCATAATCCAAGATTTGGCAGATCAGGTAATTACAGTGCAGCGACTGCCAACTGACCTCCGTGATCCTGCTACCAGGGGAACCTGACCAGATTGAATCACGGTTACACATTCAGTCGCCTGAAGTGCAGGTTTTATTACGATGTAAAAGTATAACCCATGTGCAACTAAACTACATAACTTCAAAAAGGTAATTGTACATGGTGGGATTCGTACCCGCTACCTCTCGTTGGCAAATCGGAAATCGGATACCTTTACCACTAGGCCACCGACGTTCCATTGGATACGTACAATTTTTAACAAATTTTTAGACAGTTTTAACAGTCCCCAGGGAAGGTTGAAAATTTTTACTCTTAATTTGCAGTATCTGGTGTAACGGACAAGTCCTGAATCCACTTTTAACACTACAAATTAAAAAAACATAACCACAGTAATATAAAACATTGCCATGCAAATAAATTAACTATCCCATTAAAACTTGAACTGTACACATGCGAGTAGGGGCTTTCATAAATAGCTGGAAAGTTTCCCTTTGCAAATGGGAGCTCAATTTGCTTATGACTAAACAGAATGCATATGAATATGTATGGTTGGTACATTTTCATGAGTACAGCCACATGACGTGTACCTAAGTACTCACAGTTTCGTTCTGAAACGTAATTCAAACGATATACTCATCATCAGCATCATCATCGTCCCAGCTGTCATTCTATGATTTATTATTTATTTTTTATCCAAATATCCAAATTCTATGGACCTCTTAATAAACATTTTACATCCTTAGTCTATTTATCCTTAGTTAGTTAGTATATAAGTCGATTTCGTTGCCTGTATGTCTGTCTGTATATCCTCTAACTCTTTATAAACCACGCTACGGATTTAAATGAGGTGATCACAATATTTTAGAGATTTTCTGGAAGGTTTAGAAACATTAGAAAAGTTCCTCAAAGGCCTCTGACTTTATGCCGCTCGTTTTCTGTGTAAAAATAAAATAAAATAAATAAATATCCTTGGACAAAGTCACAGCGCCATCAGGCCCCAAAGTAAGCAAAGCTTGTCTTACGGGTGTTGGATAATAGATAAACTACTTATATACTTTTTTTACATACTACACCCAGACCCGACAGACAGATAGAACCTTTCGAAAACCCGAATACAACCAAGGACCCGATATCACTTCATTCGATCTGACAGCTCAAGACTATCGCAGGCATTCCGATCCGCATTTCGCTTGCTCCTCACCTCCCACCACAAGGGAACCATCTTGAATTACTGTCTTTATAACAGACAGAGGGTAGCTGATGACGGGTGTTACGTGAACTGACTTTTTGTTCGCTTTACAGCTGAGGGACCGTCCATAGACGCGGCTACCTGTACAGAAGGGTGATTATTAATCATTGCCGTTTAAATTTCCTTCTCTTGTAACTGATGCTTTGACGTTGTTTTGCACCTGTAAGTAATCCAAGAATTAAAAATCGAACTCGGCACCTCTGCGTGATAGACCGGATGTTAACCAACTAAAACCATTTAGGTCGTCAACAACTGAATCACTCAGGTCGTCAAGTATATGTTTTAGCGGCTTTGTCTATTTCTGCCGTTGAGCAACAGTATCTGAATTGTTGTGTTCTGGTTTAAAGGAATAAATAGGCAGTGTAATTAAGATGCATATTTCCATGACTAGAGATCTAATGCTTAGAAGCCAAATGTTTGTTGTGCCTAATTTTCATTAGACCTAAGCTTAAATAGCCTAATGCTCATGCGTCTAAGGTACAGCTAACCAGTAAGGAGTGTCGATGGCCTAGTGGTTAATGAGGGGTGTTTACCGAGCGCGCTCCACACAGACATAGTTTGATCATAATTTCAATATTACGATATCATAGATAATGACATTTTGTAGACGTGATCCACAGACCAGTGTCTATGCCGGTGGTTTATCAGATTTTTGTTAAAATATATCGTTTCAAAGTTACAGATTTTTAACACCGAGGTCAGATGGCAGTCGTTCCACTGTAATTACCTGACCTGCCAAATCTTGAATCATGGTCAAGGCCCAGGCCCTCGTGAGAGCACAACCGGGGCATTAACGCTAAGATGACCACCAATATGTATCCATGAAATTTCATACCAAGAATGCTCAAGTGCTTGAGTCGTTACGATCCCCGAGCCGTTCCCTTTAATGTGCTATAACTTGACACTAAGTGATCAGGGAAAGGATTTTTGGGCCTTTAAGATGGCAGGATATCATGGAAAGCCGCGATTTCGCAACTAATATTTATTTAAACATCTTAAATAAAACTGTAATTTGAAATTTGATCACATAACATTACTAGTCTGTATATATCGTCCAAGAATAGCCTTAAAAAGTTTATAAAACATAGATACGTAATATTTTGCGAAATTGCTCATCGTTAGATTAAAACGTTGCCTCTACAAATGTAACTACAATTTTTAGTAGGAATTCCCACATCATAGATAGTATCGTTAAATTATTTAAAAATAAATCAATTGTAAGTATCAACAACTGTAAGTATTCAGTAAAAACAAGCCAAAAATACTGTCGCAGTAACTCCGCCGAAATGTCGAACAAAGTCGTAGCTAGAACAAAATCATCACCGACAAGACAACAGAACAAATTAATAAACAAAGAAGGACAGGTAATAAAATTTTCTTTGCAACGAAATTACTGAGCCGAGGTTTTGAGTTGGCGGTAACTTTGAAAAGCCGCAGCGCTCGAGTGCTTGATTACCCCGTTTAGAATTTTGAATGTTTAAATTTGGAATCGCGATGGCTCGGACGCAGGGTTTGAAAAAATTGAATGGATTCATTTATCAAAATGAATGATTTATGGTCAGAACTCTTTCAGTAAATACAAATGAGAGGGGAGTAAGGACCTTGGGTCACTGCCAAAGTGAAGTTTGATTAATGATTTTTGAGGCACAAGCTCGGAAAATATATTCGGAGTTGCAGCCCGGTAGGCACGACTGTCCGGTGGCTTCGCTAATGTCAGTTTTTAAATGGTAAATCGGATTACCATTCGCAGCCACCGTTTGCCGATGAATTGGAAATAACTGTCCCGCGGGATGGAGTTTTAAAAGCGATTAGTGTGGGTGTATGGAGTCATATTTTGGGGTAAGAATATTTAATATGCCTATGTACGTACATATCGATATATTTATTGTGCTCGTCGTATCTGCATTTCTTAGCTGAACATTTCCCTTCTGTAGGCCTGTTGGAAGAAATTTCTTTTAGAAATAATTAGTGCCTGGTGTGTCAGTTATATCTATGTTATATCTTTGTATTTCTTTATTGTGTGCAATAAATAGTTAAATAAATAAATACACTATTATCTATACCTACATAGTGTAAAACAAAGTCGCTGCCCGCCGTCTGGCCCTATGTATCTAGGTGCGCTTAGATCTTTGAAACTACGCAACGGATTTTAATGTGGTTTTCAGCAATAGATAGAGTGATTTAAGAGAAAGGTTTATTAGCAAGAAAAAAGGTAGGTAGGGGCAAAGTAGGCGAGGCAAAAGTTTGTCGAACGCCACGCGAACGAAGACACGCTGGGTCCACATGTGTATATTTATAACAACGTATGTAGGTACGGCAGAAGAAACGTAAAAGGCAAATAAAAGCGGTGACAATGCACTCCCTACGGACTGTGTGGCGTCACCCTTGGTGTTAAAATGAGGAATAGTGTTAAAACAGTTAGTTATGAGCTGAGGGATGAAGTGGTGACTAGAACTGAAAGAAGTATGTGATGGTTTCGACATCTCGATGAGATATATGAAAGACGGCTTACGAAATGAATCTATTGTGCGAATGTAAATGGAAGGGTCGGCAGTTAGCGTCCGTGAAGGACATATACTAAGGTCGTAATGGTGATGAGAAGATGTATGATAGTGGAAGAGGCAAAAGAGATGTGTCAGGATAGCAGCTGCCCCTATGGGATACGGGAGTGAGTGTTAGCTATACCTTACACGATAAACAATACGTTTAATACTTAATTCTAGTATTGTTTCGAGAGGACCAGTCACGTTTTTTGTTTAATGTGAAGTAATTTTAAGGATATCTCTTAAGAGATAATAGTAATAAGGTTCTCTGGCTTAGAGAACATTATAATTATTATGCGCTAAGTTATACCACTATTATTTTGGCATAGCAGGATATCCTATCCAGTGTTTGGATATTGGGTCGTCAAATCCTGTAACCGGACCGCACTTTGGAGCGTACATTGGTCAACAGTCCATCAGTTGATAATGACGTCGTTACCCTCATAAGAAAGGCGATTAAAGTTGAAATTTTAAGGTCTCCTCTCCTCTTAGTAACAAAACTACAAAGTAGACGTTCAACGAACAAGTTAACTGAATGTCATGGCGGCTAAAATCCCTTGTTAATGACTTGTCACAGTTTATGGGTGCTCTCGATAGCTCGTTAGACGGGAAACAAGTCGTTCCGAGGACCATTAAAATGCCCACCTACACAATTTGTTGCCCATTGTACTGGCTATTGGAGCACTGTGATCAATTTCGTCTCATTAGCTATCGTTGGATCCGTTTAAAAGTGTAATTAAAAGTTTATGTCCCTGTTATAATTAATAAATGGATGGTCGTTGTGAACTTACGAAAGTGTAGGGAGAGGTAGGGCGTATGCGCTTATTACATTTGGCTAAATTCAGTTATCTAAATGCAGAGAAAGCGTGACAGAAAATCAAAGTGGAATATATTGTTCATAAAATAAGGTTCATTTTAGTAACACTTGTGATAAGTTACGTGGCGCTCCGCTTTTGGAAATTCGTGATTCATAATGGACAGTTTTTCATGAGCAATACATTCCATTTTGGTTTGCTCTCACGTTTTTTGCTACTGTATTTAGACGACTGAATTTAGCCAAATGTAATAAGCTCATAAAGCGCGACATCACGTTCGAATTGGAGCCGCTCGACTGGGGAAGTACCTCCACCCAGAATACCGCAGCAACCGCCAAACAATACATTTTGTTCCTGCCTGTAAGATCGGTCGCCAGTGCTCATGGGTGGAAACCATGGCTTTTGCAGTTGAAGGTATTCACCCATTATCTGTTAGAGAAATGTACTAATGTAACAAAACACTAAACTCGGAGATAAAATTCAAGATAAACAACTCAAGGGGTGGATTATTTAAAATAATGTTTTTTTAAATATTCATACGATTTTATTCATTTTGAATGTGGTGATTTTTATCAATAATCCAATGATTTAAAAAAATCCAGGTTTTGAGTTTATTTTTTGGTATAATAATTTTTTTACACTTTTTATCTTGAATTTCATCTCCGAGTATAGTTGGACTTAGGATATGGTAAAGGCGGTTAACGACACTGCAGGACCGATCCTGGACGCACAAGTTTAACACTTACGTAGTATAAAATAAAGTCGTTTTTAGATTAGCGGGCAAGCCGACCTTGGTCGGGCGTACAACTACGTCCCCGCATCCCAAAGCGACGATTAGTATCAACTATCTGCACTCTTGCCTCCTAGATCGGTCCTGGCGCAATGCTGCTTAACATGCCGTAAGTAGATTCTTTAACTACTATCCATCAGGCGGGCTTTACGCTTATTAGGCGGGCGGGCCTTAGTGGTATCCATCCACACAACCCATAACAGTCCACTGTAGGACTTAGGGCCTCTCCCACAAAAGGGGCGGTTATTGCCATAATCTCCACGCTTGGCAGGCGAGTTGGAGATCCCAGTGTTATAAATATGGAAAACGCTGCTGCCCATTTTCCAGCCGACGGAGACTAAATCTTTTGCCTCGAAAACGTTAGTCGCTTTTACAAAACCCACGAGTGTAAGGGGTTGGTGCTATTGTACTTTGCCGGACACGGCCTTAGTGGTATAATATATGACTATTGCAAATCAAGAAGCACCTTATTCAAACTTCGCAAATTCTTTATTCAAACTACGGTGATGAAAGTGATCTAAATTGTACTCATTTTTGTTTGTTGTATCTAATTAAGCATGTATACAATAAAGAATATAATAAATTTATTTTCATAAGTATAAATGCATTTTAGATAAACGATCTACCTACCTATTATCACCACAATCTCTTCTCCTTGTAAAAGCTTCGCACGACTGAATGAATATTGATGAAACCTCCCCTCCGGTCTCCATGTCAGTTATTCGGAGGGTGAAGGGCAATTCGGCAAAATTAAATCATAAAGGCAAATAATGTCAGTCTAGTTTACCTTCTAAACAAAGCCAGTCTAAGTATGTTTATGAAAATAGGCAAGTAAATGTGTAATATTGGACGTGACTTAGTCTGCGTATAACGTGAATTAAGGGATAAATTATAGCGTATTAGCCTATATCCTATTCTGTGATATTAGCTACAGTATTGCTAAATTTCATGAAAATCCGTTCAGTCAATTTTTGTGGGAAGGGGTAACAAACAACCATTCATCCTTCTGAATTGTAAGATGATATATTTTGTAGGTAGTCAGACTATTCTGGTATTTTCCACAGCCTACGGGTCCGAGACGTCATTCGCTGCTGGATTACGGCCCCGCTACCCTAGGACACTGACCTTATCCTATGGCTCTTCATCTTTTCTGTCATTGGCGCAATAATTAACGACATTTATATGAAAAATATTATTATTTAAGTGCGTCGGTGGCCGAGCGGTTACAGTATCCGACTCGTAAGTCAGAGGTCCCGGGTTCGAATCGTGCTCCGGCCATGTACCAATGACTGTTTTCTGAGTTATGTACATTAGGTGAATACTAACCGATGCTCTTACGGTGAGGGAAAACATCGTGATGAAACCTGCACATTCACGCGACTGGATGTGTAACCATGATCCAATCTGGTCTGGTTCCCCTGGGTCATGGAGGTCAGATGGCAGTCACTCCACTGTAATTACCTGACCTGCCAAATCCTGGATCATGGTCAAGGACCGCGGGCCCTTGTTCTCGGGAGCACAACCGGGACATTAACGCCTAAATGATTATTATTTATGTGAAGAATATTATTATACATATCATTGACATAGCTTTTAATTCCAAATTTTAGTACTTAAATAAAAAAAAATATTATCGACCAGTATCGAGGTTCTGTATTTTCATTACTTACTCCAACATAATATGTTCAACCTGTAGATAAATCTATTTAAATAATCATAAATAAAGAAACAAAGTTACTCCTGATATAAACGAGTATTCGCAAATACATCCAAAATCCAAACTATAATACTCTCAAGTACCACGATAACTAGCCAAACAAAGCCATTAATCTGCAATCTTCGCTACGTATTTGCAACGGGCATGAGTCGCAAATTCGTTGGGAACACTAGCACCGAACGAAGAGCCCTTAGCTTTGTTGCCGTTCTATAATAGCATGGCTACAAGTTTAAACTTTTGCGTGGAATGTGGCAGTGGCTACCACTATGCGAGTACAGTCGGTTACCTAACTTAGCTTAATGACTAGGCATTTTGGTGAAGTTGTATTTAGACTGCACTGGTCAAATAATACGATTATAATATTATTTCCACCAGAATTGTCATTCAAATGTCTGTTAAAATATGGGGAATTGGCAACGCACTGACAGATTAGGATAGGATTTCAAAGGTTTCTGTAGAAAACCCAATGTCACAGCGAAAGTCGTGGGCAGAAGTACGACACGAGATGCCTACAATATTATTATTATCATCTTGATAAGGTTATTTAGTAAAACCAGGGCCTCAGGTCCCATTAAACAACGGGACCCTATTTTTGAATCGCTTGCCTTGGTACGAACGGTATTCAATTTTTATTTTCGGCATGAAAAATTCGATATTTTGAGGTATGATGCTGAGATTATCTATTTTTGAACCGTACTCCTTTGGTATTGCCAATGTTATTAAAAAAAAAAATTTCATGCCGAAAATCAAAATTGGAATCCGTTCGAATTGAAGCGAGCAATTCAAAAATAGAGTTTAGGGCACAGACTGTACCAACGGCATATACAAGGACTGTCCAGTCATGATTTACTGTTAGTTGAAGTGTGCGCCGGGGCTCTCAGCCTCCCTTTTCTGTTTACTGTTTCATTTTTATGAAAACAGAAAATGTTAAATAACGTTACTCGTAGATATATCGAAAATTTACGATTTATTAAGTAGAATCATCGTATTGTTTGTGATTGGGAATCCTTTGCAATATAAAATGATAATACTAGTTACTCCTTTATTTAATAAGCGATGAACAGTTTATAACTGTATTTTAAGTAAAAAAATGGGGGTGTGGGCTGTGTCGGAACACACGGCCGTTGGTTTTAACGTGAAAAGTCAATGCTCGAGGGGTCTGTGGCAGAGGTAGTTGTGCTCGCGGAGTTGGTGTCGTTTACTAAGCATACCTTGGCAGTTAAGAGACGCTCTCGAAACCGCATTGTTCACTCAGCGCTGTTGAGCTGACCCGCGTGTGGCTCATGGCCCCCTATTTCCGATGATAGAACAAATTTGTACTTCTTGTTGGCTCTTGTACGGGCTGTGGCTGACATATTTTTTTTACACCTTTTGCATATATTTACTATTAATATTGGTCAAATCACACTTATTTTTATATGGATCGATTGTGATAGACAAACTCAATACATACACGCAAGAATAACCGCCATCTCACGTATGAGTTGTGAGTTACATTGAATAGAAATACATTCCACGTTCCGTTAATTCAATGCAATGTCTCTCCCCCGCCGCTCACGCACTCCCGACACAAATTGAAGTGAGCTGACTATATACGCTAAACAATGATACTAAATTCATATTTTTAAGACTAATAGTTTTGCAGTTATTAAGGTAAGACGATATAGAACTTTTCGTTACTGTCCGGTTTTCAGACTTGGTACTCAGTGTAATTTTAAAGACGTTTTACGTCATAATGTATATCGAAACAAGTAGACCACTCAAATTAATATTTATTTATTTATTTTTCAGCTTAACAGCAATGTATCAATTACCACACAGTGTTTCAGAAACATTTTAGAGTAAGACGCTATCTTTTTCAATACCAGATAAGTGAACACTCCCCCATCCATACAACACACGTCGCCAACAAAACGAAACACGCCCGTCAAAGATATTCTCATTAACGCCGAGTTGTGCGACAAATGACTATCGGCGTACCTACTAATACAAATTCCTGAAGATAACCGCGACCCACGCCCGCAGCCTGTTATATCCGAAATTATAGATGCGACAACAAACTTATAGGAATTTCAGGAATGATTTATATTGGTAGGGTTACCCGTTACCCCGTAGGGTACGATAGTGCGGTGCGTTAACCTATCCCAGCGGATGTAGCGACAAACTTCGGGCCCTATTAAGCGTAGAGAAATAATTTCACATTTTACCGACACGGTTATAGTTAAAGTTCATAGTGTAGTGGCGGCGTTGCCTGCTGTAATCCTTTCTAAATTCTAATCCTATATTGAAAGTTATGGTGGTAGTTTGTTGTTTGTGATTCGAGTTAGGATGACATTGGGGCCCAAAGGAAGGATGCAATGTAATATTTTGTAAAGATATTCGTTCTTACTTGTTCAATATTGGAAACAGTTTCTCATACAATCCTATTTTTCGAGTCTTTAATTCGTTTACGTTTTAATTCGTGTAACGATGTACCTATGTATACTAATAAAATCTACTTATTTTGATGTTATAAGTATAGACTTGGTGTCACAATTTGGACAGTTAAAGAAAACCTCACTTCGAGGAACAGTTGTATAGTGTATTGTAGTCGACGAATATAATGCCAAAGTTGATGAAGAGAAATCTCAAAACAAAACATTTCCACAACTAAATATAGATTGTCATTTTTATTCTATCTTTCGTTCTTCTTTATCGTACACAAACATGCCATCATGATACAATGAGGTAATAGATCTCTACTTTTACTTCTTAATTCTCCTATAATATTTACCAGTGCTATTTTACAGTACTTCATCGCGGCAACATTATCCAAATCTCTTATAGAGCCTCTTAAATAAGGAGCATCCACTAAAACGGCGAAGTGTAATGTAGGAGTGTAGTCACACGCATGAATGGCTGAGATTTTGGCAAGATGCATGATTTATGGGGTTGCGAGTAAAATTATATGACGACTGGCGTCTAGGAGAGTTCCTGCTTTTGTTTGTTTGTTTCCTCCACTCATAGGAGTAGTTTGGACGTTTGTATCGATAGGAGAAAACGTTGTACGGCCTTTAGAACTGATATGGAAACTTGGTGGAAGACTGAAAGTTCTAGGTATTCTTGGTTCATGAATAGCCTGATATTTTCTAGTGGTTACATGCATTGTCACTAAAACATCATCATTGGGATGAAAAAAGACAGATAATAACAACGGTAGCTTGTATTAAACCTTACGCTGTTTTTATCTCGATCATTCGACGCAGTTGCATGCGTTATGGTCACGAGTAGACTCGAACTCACCTCAACTGCGTCGAAATATCAAGGTAAAAATAATATTAACCGTGGTAGTAAGCCCGATAACACGTACAAATAAAGTTTAGTAAATAGCCACGGGTCTTAAAACCTGTAAAGCAATATCGTTTCACGCCATTTCTCAGTGGCTAAGAGAGTGGTTAGTCCTTTGTCACTGTCTCAAACAACTCTATGCAAACCACAGCCCACAGCTCTCCGATTTCCGATCCGCTAAACGATGCTCCATTAGTTTGGGAAACCAAGTCAAGTATTGTGTTCCAACTATCGATGGCAACTCGGTATTCTTTTGAAAAGTTGGAAAGTAGGATACAGTTCGAAGTGTTCGCGGGTTCGTCGGTACACCAAACAATGTATAAACTATTGGAATTTGTTCAATACGGTTCCGGAAGACGGCGGAGTCCCCTGCGCTTTGACTGTTTCGTTCTTGGCTGTTGGCTGACTGTGTTGTATGCGTCGTATGGCGATGTGAGGAGTGTATTTTCAAAATACCTTTTTTGTTTCTTAGACAAGACAGGCATTTGACCGCCATCTCCCTTGTTGGTAAGTGACGATGTGACCGAAAATGGATCATGGCCGTCTTCGAACAGCCTGACATTCTAGCCTTGAAGGCATCGAGATTGTATTGATCAGTTAAGCCACTCGCAGGCAACGCGTTCTATTCCTTAGCCGCACATTAAACTCATATTCAGAAATTATAGAAAACTGATTACGGTAACTAGTGATTTAAACTGTTTTGAAGTGAACTTCAATTTTTAAATTCTCTTTTAAGATGAAATAACACGATGTGAAAAAGATTTTAAAGACGGAAAACATGGCAATAAAAACGAAAACACAAATTAGGCCCTTTTGAAAAGGCACTCCTCATGTATTATAGGTTGATTAACAAAAGAAGGCGGGCTCCATACACATGAAAGAGCATAATTTACATTTAACGAATCAAAGCCAATTAAATTTTGTAAACGCAATTTAGAAAACAATATCTATGTGTGTGGTTTGTCAGATTTTCGTAAAAATATATCTTTTCAAACTTTATTGGAATTTTAGATTTGTATTGAAATATTAAAGCTCGTGTAACTTTGAAACCATATACTTTGCAAAAAATATGATGACCCATTGACGTAGACATTGGTATCCAAATCGCGTTTACAAAATTTCATTAGCTGTGTTTGGTTAATATGTAAATTATGATCAAACTTAGTTTGTATGGAGCACACCTTCTATCGTTAATCGACCTATATATGGACTGAGCATTGAAGGGATTACCATTATTAATTTTAAAATTTATGAAGTTTTTAAGACCAAGATCTAGTTCGACAATCAAAGGTCCCCGTTCTTTTTGATGCATTTGACATTGAGAGACTACACATAAGAGGTATCTTATTAGTAGTAGAATATCGCCAATAACTACACCCAACAAATACACAAAATGCACAAGTGAATTATGATTGTGCTTATTACAATGTTGCGCTCATTACATAGCTCATTTTTAATGCAAGTCTCGGACATTATGTCGGGAATAAAAACAAAAAGATCCTGGAATAAGCTGTTACTCCCATGCATAACGCTTCCAGAAAATGTTCCCATTTCCCTTCCATGCTTTTATTTCACCAGAAAACTACGGGACAATTTTGGAATCCTGTTGTATTCGTCGTTTTACTTCCGACTTGGATGAGAATAAAACGACTGGCATGCAGTTAGATGCCGTCGTGGGCGCAGTTCGAATCTGTATACCGAATTTCGCGGGCGCATTAGGATATTTGCCAATTTTGCTTTGTCATTTACTTATTTGTTCCAAAAGATAAGTCGGTGATTGGACTGTTTCGGCGGATACCACCGTGTTATTGGTTTAAGTAACTCTGCTAATTTTTTGTTCAGGCTTAAAGAATAGGTATATACTCTATTTAATTAAAGTAACACTGAATCTGCTGTTCTTCGGGAGACGCGAGTAAGTGCGAGACGGGACGAGAATTGAAAGTACGTCAAAATTTCCCTTTTTTTGCTACGCAGTAACAAATGAGCAGTCAGCCCGCTTGATGGTAAGCGGTAACTGTCGCCCATAACATCTACGATTCATACATTTAGGTTGCAGGCAACAAAAATGCAGCATTTTCACTGTGGGAACTAAGATAAAAATCCTCATGCCTTTAATCGCGTTGGCTACCTCATCCTTCCAACACGCGAGCATTGTTGTGTGACGGCAGAAATACTTATATAAGGCGGTGGTACACACCCAGGCGGACTTCTCAGGTTGACAAAGTGCTATCACCTTTATATTCTTCGAATTTTCTTGCTTTTTGACGTAGAATGTTAATAACGCATCATAATAATGTTGGATCACTACTGATGGAAAGCCTTCTATTTCCATCCTTACAGGGTCACCCATCCCTTCTGAGGCCCACGCTGCGGCAGGGATATTAATGTCATAAATTAGTTAATCCCTTCAAGACATAACCCAAAAAGCGCTGAGCTCCCTAATCACCATATTCAATTAAGTCGCCCAATACACTCCAGCTTAACACACTTATCTAGTTTAAAACTTGGCAACACGAAGCATGAGCCTTTGTGAGAACTTTTATTGGATACACACACACTTCGCCCCATGTCATCGAATAGAGTGACAATCTCGGGAAATTAAACCAGATGAAAGTAGGGGTGCGACTAAGTTGTCGTTTAATCGATTTGTCGACTCGTAAATCTCGTATTCAACTCGCGTTACATGATGAAATCGGATCGAATATCTCGTGCCTACCGCTTACCTACTCACCATTACCGCTCGTCAAGTGGCATAACAAAAATAGGCTTGTGTGGGGACAAATTCTGGAAGGACGTCATGTCAAATGGGCTGGATCAAGCCTATTTCTATCATGGCATTTGACAAGCCACATGAGGGCGAGTGACAGGTATTAGAGGCAACCCAGGTAGGTTGTCTAGAAGACCAGAAGAAGGGGTTTAAAACATTGACTCCAACCCGCCTGTTAAAGGTAGAGATTATGATAAACAACAATCCCCACATTCCATAGGTTTATTACATAACCTATAATGTAAAGGAGGATTAAGTTCAGCAGTGGACAGTTATGAGCTGTTTATGTGATGTATCAGCACGGCACTCGATAGTGAAAAATTTGGTATATGAGAAAAATAAATAATTTACATCATCGTCAAAACAATATACACTGATGTTGTTAAATTCGCAATATAAAGGTTATTTAAAAACGAAGAAGAAATTGATCAAAAATCAAACCAACAATGCTTAAGTTTATTTCCGACCATTATCATTAACATATAGCCTAACCTAACCTAACCCACCCACACATCGTACGGCATTTTCATCGATTAAACTCCACAAATTATAATCGATCATTCATTAAACAGTGGCACACCCCTACCGCAACTCGTACCACGAACAAAGTTAGGCCGAGTCCCGATTTAATTGCATCAAAATTTATAATAATACGAGCGAAATTGCTGACTCGATGGAAAGAACAGCAAAGCCGTTTCGAGAGGATGACAGCAAAATAATCCGGGCTTAGGACGGCCTAGTTAAGTGCCTATCTGCTTGCATATACCGTTTGAAGTTTGTAAGGTAGATTGGTTAGTGCGTAGGGTGGGCTTAAGAGGCGTTTACACCGATTTTCCACGATAACTTTGGCAATATTAAGTACTTAGTTCTTGATGGACGTGCGCTTTCCCAACATGTATTATCAGTGGCTTTGAATGTAATAATGTAGCCTTGGCCTTAGCTTTTTAGGGGGTGGTGACTCTGACCTTTTAAAATCATTGCTTTGATAGTACTCTCGATTCTGATGTATCGCGGTGGACCCAATACTCGTAGTTATGAAACAGCTAAGGAAATCTTGAGTGAATCCCACCTTGAAACAGATCCAAACAATCCTGGGCCACTGTATGGCTGCGTTTATTTTCAGCTGAGCAGTCTGGGTACCCATTATGGATACCTTAGAAAATTTAAAATCAATGGTGGTTATCTCACGCTCCCTTACCCTACAAACCGGAACACAACAACGCAAGCATTATTGCTTGTCGGCAGAAATAGATAAGGCAGTGGTACTCACCCAGGCAGACTCCATAGGCTTGACAGAGTCCTACCACCAGAATAGGACCCAGAGCTGCATCTTTCTGCTGCAGCTAATGCTGAGTCGGGGCCCTTTTTGACATCGCATTACTCCAAGTAGGTTTTAAATAGATATAAGTAGAATTTAGATTCCAAATTGTAACTTATTAAATGTAAGTATTACGAGTATTTTGATATCAAACTAAATAAAGTCTATGTCTAGATGTGAAAGATGCTCTATTGTCACGGGCTAGTGATATTATGTAGGCTAGATATTTACAAAGTTAACTATCGACGCCTCATAAAAATATTGCCGATATACCGATATTCAGGGTAATAATTTTGAACAAGGAAAAGTTTCTAACATAGATACACGGAAGGGCCCCGGGCGTGATTTATTGAAAGTATAATGTCGATAGAGCTCACTTGGGACCTTATTGTTTTGAAATATACTTTTATTTTCTTATAAATCTCCCATGAATTTACTAAACAAGACAAACCACATACTATTTATTGTTTGTAGTAGAGACACTAGAAAATATAACAAAAAGTATAGAAGACACAACGGGCGTAATTATTTCGATGAAAAGATTTCTTTCAGCAAGCCTAGCAGCCCTTATTAACATAAGGAAGAGAAAGCTCATGTACCATTACTTTTAGACGATCTTAGTGGTTAATGGGTCAAATTGTCTGCCACGAAATGGCCCAAGTTCGATTCCCAGCAGGGTTGAAATTGTATTTTTTTCTGTTATGAGTCTGCGTGTTCTATGTATAATAAGTATATATTTTAAATTATATATGTAGTATAGAACAAACTTTGCTTAGTAATGGGCTAGATGGCGCTGTGTAACTTTGTCTACGATTGTCTATGTGTGTGATTTGTGTTCTTTATAAAACCTTTTAATTTTTATGTCATCTTGAAAACCTCTCATTCCCCGAAGCGTAGTACGTAGATTTCTGCGTTACGACGCCGCAACGCAGTGTTGTACCTCGCCGTTGTCATAGTCTATCAGAAACACTGTAGCTGAGAGATCATCGAGTTTTAAGTACAGATTCTGGAAGCCGCCCCAAGATAACTTTTAAGAGGATGAAATCACAAATAAGATTAAATCCGAGATTTGAAACTGCTCGGAGCGGCAACACCGCGGTGGCATACTAAAAAGCTGACACAACGATTTCGGCTCGTAAACAAAACAGCGCGATATAAACACTGAGCCTATTTCCCTGTTTACGCCATGTTTACAGCGGACGGGCGTCGGCATTCTTGCGCCGTCACATAAGTCAGAGGTAGATGTAGGTTCCAACTCAAACAAACATTTCGCAACAGTTCGAGCCATTTGAAAATACGAACGAAGGAAATTCAGTAGCATTTTATCGTCGGCCGGACGGGTGGTTCCCATCCGCCACATTCCATTCCAGCCGGAGAACCCGGAGTGCCCGGATTGTGCTGCCGGACGAAATCTTATTTTAAAATGCAGATCTTTTGCAACGAGGATGCTTGGGATTCTGATGGGCTGTAATAACCGGTCGCGGAG
Source organism: Blastobasis adustella (assembly GCA_907269095.1). Taxonomy (NCBI): domain Eukaryota; kingdom Metazoa; phylum Arthropoda; class Insecta; order Lepidoptera; family Blastobasidae; genus Blastobasis; species Blastobasis adustella. The sequence goes on from OU026120.1 coordinate 2,443,377, forward strand.
CATTTGTGCATTCTCTTGCGCGTTGCGAGATATCTAGGTATCCAGGATCCGAATGACTTTCGTACCTGGCACGTACAGTTATTGGCATAATACAGAATTTGGCGTAAAAAGGAAGCGAAGTGTCGCATGACACCCCCTTCCACCCAGGGTCCTATCGACCTCTCGGTCATACGGACCGCGTCGGACATAATCACGGGTGATGCGCACGCTTACTTGCCGGTGACTCTTTGGGCGTGCGCACTTCTTGACAGCCACAAATCCAGATGTGCAAGCACGGGGTGATATCACCATACACTCTCTACTATCCTGTCGACCAGCTCCCATCCTGATTCCCTCTCTCCTCTAGCTCTTCAGAAATTGTACAGCCTATAATTTTAGTTCATTGCTGGTCTTGAACCTCCTCCACATTAGTAGAGGGTCTTGCCATAAATTCCACGCTTGGCTGGCGGGTAGAAGATCTTAGTATTGCAAATGTTTAACAGAAATCGCGTTGGTTCCCGTTTTATGGGCTACAGAGGTTCTAGTAGGTTAGTCTCAAAGACATTAGTCGCCTACAACTTGCGTTGTGCTATATTATACTCAGCCGGTATAACCAGCTGTGGAACTCGCTACCTGATGAGATACAGAACGCACGCTCACATGTTTCCTTCAGGGAACTTCTGAAGAAGCATTTTCTCAGAATTTGATGATAGAGCTTCATAAATGTATATATTTATGTGTAAATATATGTATATACTCGTATTTATCATATGGATATATGTTTATAGGTATGTATATTTATGGTTTACATATTTATGTACTTACTTACTGATAAGTTTTACTGGGAGGTATTTATTTAAATTCATTCTTTGGTTATTTTTAAAGTAGGTAAGGTACTCTATTATTGCCTCTGCCGCTCGCTAAAGCTCCTTTCGGCTTGTCTAAGGTCAGCTGGAAGAGATCCCGTTGTGGGATAAGTTCGCCTTTGCTTTGTAAGTGTTTCGTATTGAAATGTACTATGTTGTGGCAATAAAGAGTTTACATACATACATACATACCATCAGCACCTTGGATTTAATATACCGGTTATACTCTTGCGCTCGAGAACCGGGGTCCGCCGTCACCGCGATTGTTGTATTAACATTAGAGCGACTGTTCCAGGTTGGATCATTGTTACAATATATTCAGAGGTCCCGGGTACGATTCCCGGCCGAGCGCAAATATAAATTATAAATTTTAGTTCCTGTTACGGTTCTGGGTGTTATATGTATAATAAGTTTGTATTTAAAAAGTCTTAAAGTAGTTTATCAGTTATCTAGCACCCATAACACAAGCTATGCTTTGTTTGGGACTAGATGGCGCTGTGTGAATTGTCCAAGCATATTTATTCATCTTTTTCTATTGGACATGGTTCTTTCAACTAGATGGTCTGCTCGTTACAACCTCTTCGAACCATCAAACGGGAGCCGCCCATCCGTCGATTCGTTACATTTAATAGGCACGTAAAATCGCGAGGCTGAGCGTCCGACGCAGGCGCCGGGGGCACGTCCGCAATCATTCACGCACGAATTGGGAGCAGCACTTACCCCATGACATAGTTTGTATTGAACATAGCAGAAGACATTTTCCGGCAATGAATCGGTTGTGCCAGATTAAACAGGTCCGCGACGGTCATTTGCGAGAGATGTGAAGATTGCGAAGTTTTTGGAGTAAGCTTTTTTGTAGACTTTTTTTATGTGATACGACAGAGAAACAGGCATGCGGGCCACCTGATGGAAAGTGGTTACCGCCGCGTATGGACATCAACAATACTAGGGACGCTACGCCCGCCACTAAGGAGACCTCTAATATATCTCTTGAACGATCTCAAAATATCATAGTTCAAATTTACTAAATACTGCGCGTAAATGAATCTGACATGGTTGCTTAATAGACCTTCTCAAAGGTTATTTTCATGAATTTTTTTTTATCACTAAAGTGGCAAACAAGCTTACTGCCTGCATGATGGTAAGCAGTTACCGCAGCCTACGGACGTTGCATGGACAGGGTATCACTCACGTGTAATCGATCCAGGAAACCTAGAGTACAATTACAGGGCACTTCCCCCTGAACAAACTACTGTAGACCATCGGAGCTACAGACAGCCCCCTATGCAGGGATATATATTAGCTGAGGTAACGACAGCTCACGTGGTCCTGGAGTGTAAGGGACTACAGAGCCAAAGTCTCGTTAGAAACTGGTTACCTTCGAGAAGTCTGTGAATGTCCTAAGAGTCTAATAGACTTGTGGAAAGAGATGACCAGGCGATCATAACCGGTTCTCAATAACGTATGAAATACCGACTTTGAATCCAAATACGGAAAATAAGAACCTCTTTACTCCTTACTCTTTATTCTTTATTGTACACAAATATGACATAATTATACAGTACAGTAACAGAGATGTACAAAGGCGAGCTTAACTCATTAATTGAGTTTTCTACCAGCAAACCTTGGAGTCATAGTCCTTGGACATAATCTAAACCTAAACCTAGAGGGGTGCTAATTATAATTATATTAATTTTAATTATCCCTGTCATTACGGAGGGTAATAGGGCTAAATAATAGGGTTCGTAAGTTAATTGTGAGCTGCAAACCGACTGTTTATTTAAATTGCAAACAATGGTACCGTCTGCTGTAGAGTGAACGGTTAGCTAAATATTCTGTGCGTATATGCGAAATGTATGTAAACTCTTTATTGCGTATATAAAGAACAATAACAAAAGAAAATAAATATACATTGCAAAGGCGGGCTTATCCGAAAATGGTGTTCTTCCAGCTAACCTTACCTTGGATAGTCCGAAATGAGCTATTTAACGAGCGGTGGTAGCAATATCGAGTATTGTGCAAATTTTAATTTAACTACAATTCAATAATATACCATAACAACTAAAATATATAATATATACCTAATATACTACGTTGTAAGGATTTAAAGATTTTACAACAGCCTACAATCTACAATAGGCCAAATTTTAGTGGTTCTCGCGGGAAAATGTGAAAATGTAATAATATACGTACATCTTAAAAACCTTTATAAAGCGTACGGCTAAGTAATGGAATGCGTTGCCTGCGAATGTATTCCCTGATCATTATAATCTGGACGCCTTCAAGGCTAGAGTGATTAGGCTATTCCTAGACAGTCATGTTCCATCTACGACTACATTGTCACTCACCACCAGGTGAGATGTCGCTTAATGCCCGGCTAGTCCAATAAAAAAAAAATCCAAAAACGCAATTTTCAAAAAGCTGGGGTCCGAAGTGGTAAGAATAAAAGGAGATGTATAAAAAGAGTTGTGGATATATGCGAGGCTAGGGAGTTGTGTCAGGACAGAGCAAAGTGGCAGTCCATAGTCTCTGCCTACCCCACCTGTGGGACGCAGGCGTGAGCTTTATGTATGTATGTATGTACGCAATTTTTGTAAGTAGGTACATACATCTACATACATTGAAAACCCGCATCGAACCAGGTAATCGGACACGAGGTCCTCGCAGAAAATAACAACCAAAAAGCTGAGCTTCCAAATAACGAATCCCTTAAACAAATAAAAGCTACACACGCTGAAAGCCGCACCAGACTAAAAGATTGATATTTGATCCCTTGCGAGTTCCTCTTTTTAATTAATAGCTTTGTAAAGCCGAACTTCAAAGGGTAGCCAATACGTTCCAACGAATCGTATCGCCGCTGTTTTCATAGGATCCACGGAATTAGGTCGAACCGAAAAAGAACCGAGAATATGAGTGCTTGCGTACTGTACCAATGCCGATTCCCAGATATATAAATATATTTTTTTTTGTATATTATACAAGACAGGCATTTGACCGCCATCTCACCTGTTGGTAAGTGACGATGCGGCCGAAGATGAAGCATGCCCGTCTTGGAACAGCCTATTCACTCTAGCCTTCAAGGCATCCAGATTATATTGATCAGGGAACACACTCGCAGGCAATGAGGCAAAATCTGTCAGAGGAGCTGGGCATCCGTGATTTGTTTGCGTATTCCATAATCCGTCAAGTGGGTTATTTTATGTATTATGTTCGGGTCAAATCTTGCAAGACTAATTTGACCCAAATTCCGGGGTTCAATTTAGCTGAATTTTGTAAGCCTATGTAACTTGGATAACAATGACTTTAATATGGTACCATGGTGATGGTCTGTGAATTTCTTTATTTATTTATGATGATGACGGAAAGTAGCCATTGGAACTACTGAACGCAACAAGAAACCCCATCGTGTTTGGCCTCTTTGGAACGTTCTTGATGATTACTATACCGCGGGATAAAAGCTAGTTATAAAAAAGTATTTTTCTTATTACATTTCTATGACAGGATAATTTAACACGAGTTTGACTCGAGAGGCCCCGCGAGATTTGACAGGTCTACAACAGCACCACCAAGCAATAAACATTTTCTCTTATAGTTATAATCTCTAGCAAGAGGTTTAAAGGTTCTCCATCTACAGAAGCGCCACCAAGTCTTATCTGCCATCCTGCCAATTTGGAACGTCGACTTAACAGAAAAGAAAACCGTACAAACCAGAAATCCATTTTTTGTTGTGGCAATACCGGAGCCAAATATGATTTGGTAAATGAAATAAATTGAATATGATTCATGTAGTAGATCAAGCGGCCATTTTACGATTTTTAGATGAACGAAGTTCTGCGGGAATTTACCAAGTGAATCATAATAATTTCTGACGTTTCATCAAAAGTGGCCATTTTAGACCCCTAGAATATCTAGACTACCTCGAATCTGTGCTTATGCGTAAACGCTCAATAAATAAAGGCCCTTCTGTAATAAAGCATCGGGGTCAAGTAGTGATGCGGTCAGCTGTTCGTAGACTGTGATGTGATAGCTTATCGGGTGATGTATTGCCGGAAATATTGTTAACTCATGTGTCGCCACGGTTTCGACTCGCGTGAAAATCAATTCGCGGGATTTCAGTTGGGACTTCTCTTTTCGTTCTCTTCTCGTTTCTTTTTTTCGGAAATGTTGAACGTGACACTCAAATTGTGTACCTTTGTGTTTGTGCAATAGTTTTTAGGATCGATGCGATTGCATTTCGAATGCTACGTTTGACCAATATTTTTATAGCAGAGGGGCAATCTATTCATTTAATCAATAAATATAATTGGACAAAATTATAAAGCGCCATCTAGCCCCAAAGTAAGCAAAACTTTTGTTATGGGTGTTAGTTAACTGATAAACTACTTATATATCTACTTATTTTTAAATGCATACTTTATACAAATACTACACCAGGGCCCGTAACCGAAACTAAAATTGATCATTTCCATTTGTTCTCGGCCGAGAATCGAACCCGGGACCTCTGCGTGGCAGACCAACTAAACCACTCAGGTCGCCAAATTATTACAGCCATAGTTACTTACCTATTCATAAAAAGTACTTAAAACTGTAAAAATGAAGACTCATTACGTCTACCAGTACCGGAAACTATAACAAGATTATATTTTCAGATCGAATTTGTACGCCATCTTTCTTCCTAGTTTAAAGTTTAATTTCTTTTGATTAGTTCGTCCAAAGATCCTTGAGGATATCTATTCTTCAAACTCCTGATCTAATTTTATTAGGAAAGCTTATCGGCTCAGCCTCGTTACCTTCGTGATTTTTATTTTTCACGAAGCTAAGAAAAAAATATGATATGTCAATTAAAACTTTCGCATCTATAAAACAAAGTCGCTTACCGCCGTCGGTCCCTATATATCTACGCACACTTAGATCTTTCAAACTACGCAACGGATTTTAATTTGGTTTTCAAAAATAGATAATTATAGTGATTCAAGAGGAAGGTTTGCAAGCAAGAAAAAAGGGTAGGTCGGGGTAAAGCAGGTGTACGCGAACGAAGTTGCACCGGGTCCTAGTGCTAAATAATCTCCTAAATTTATTACAAGAAATGAAAATTATAGAAAGAAATATTACATGAAAAACAATACAATAATTGAGTGGTATGAAGGGGACAATCTCATACACTTTCACTGTCGCTCAGCGTTATTATAACGTGACTGAGCACGTGGTAGGCAGAGATAATGTAATGCCAAAAGCTACGATCTTTACATATTTAATTTGCCAATTCCTCATGCCTCCATATTTTGCTACAATTTCGCCTCATTGAGGACGCTGATTACTCGTTTAAACACCCTGACGGGAATAGCAGATCAGGGGTAATACCGCCGAACTCCAATTGATCGTCGCCATCTTAAGCCAATAGTATAGAATGACGTCACAACATCCAATTCAAATAGGATCTGCTAGAGCCTATCCTATGAAATGGACTGAAATGTACGATTTTGATTTGATGAAGTGGTTATATAACTTCATAGGAGTGAGTGAGTTCAAAAATCTATACTCTCCAATAGTTTTAGGGAGTATAGATTTCCCCATTTATTTTGTTCATTCGTCACCAATACTGAGTTAGGCGATACCAATTTGGTGACTTTATTCCATAGTATTCGATCAAGATGACGACGTTCAATTGGAGTATACTTTTATATTATAAAAATATATTTTTTAATAGAGGGATGCAAACTCACAGGTTGCCCACCTGATGGAAAGAAATCACCGCCGCCCATACACACACACAACGCCCGTAGGATTGCCGGTCTTTGAGATAGGTGTAAGTTACTTTCTTAAATGTGTTGATATCGTAACGGCTTAAAGACACTAACAGGAAGCTTCTTTCAAAACATGATTATACGATATCAGGAAGTTTTATGAAAATCGTACGGTGTTTGACCGCCGCTGATCGAAGGAGTTAGTTCGTCAAAATAACTATATTTTAGAAAGTAATCTTATGGGCGAGCCCGAAATATTTTAGTATTTAAAAATGATCATCTGTTTTATATTCAGATTCATATCTTATTTATACAGAATTTATATTACACTACTATATATGCTTGTGCTGTACAACAACAAGTATATTTACATTACCTAATTAAAAAAAGGAAATTAAAAAAATTGTACTTATTGGTTTTTCAACAAGTACCTATTTCTCAGATGACAGGTCTATCTAAAATTTGTAGTGCAATAACCAATTTTATTACGAAAACTCCAAAAAATCCTACCTATCCAATAAAAAATCCGAATACCTCCCATCGACGAAAAATGTACAGCGCATTTCGCTCGCAAATAATCCGGTGAGCATCCCAAGAATTGACTTAATAACGACGCTGAATTATCTTTGTCCGTGGGCTCTTAAAAAAATACGGCTAAACATTAAAATTGACGGTCTGTGAATATAAATTTGATACATTTCGATTGCCAGAAATGATTACTTTCCTCCCTTGGGTCCGACGAGTGTAGTACGTGACGCTACGAGATTGTAAAATTGTTATTCTAGTCGTGTTTAGGTGCCGTCTGCAGTGACGAAAATTGTTTCACAGATAAGATGTGTATAAAAATGTACACGTGCCATCAAAAGTGGCGAGAGCTCGCTGCGACGCCGCTTGAACCAAGTGTAGACAGGGGGGAAGGAATATCTTAGTCAATAGGAGAAAATTTCTGTTAGATGCATTTCAATTCAAAGTAAGCAAATATTTTCACAACAGTATGAAAGAAGAATAACTCTTTCATATATGGTATCGTGTGTTTTTAAAATATGTTCCTACCTAAATTAAATAGAAATGAGGAAGTTTTGTGCGTCTAGCGGAAAATATATGTTATTGACTATGATCTTTCTTCCCTTCAAGTACGCTCGATACCATGAATGCTTATTTGAATCCTCCTCGACAACTTGATTCGTTTGTCGATGCCCAGAATAATAAGAGATTTTTCGTGGAGGCGAGAAAAGAAATAATAGTTCAAATAATTGTAATTGATGGCATTGATTAGACACTATTCTCAAAAATAGATAAAACCGAGACCGTTAGATGTATTAAAATGTAGACATTTTGCGCTTTCACGAAACTCTAAAACTAAGTATCTTTTCACGAAACACCAAATTCAATACTTGAGAATTCTGGTTAAGCATCACCATCTAGTGAAGCACGCCGAACTACACTTTTTACTTTTTAAAGTAGCTGTCAGAAAATTCCCCATTGCGCCCGGAACGAGTAACACCGTCACTGTGTCTCTAAAATAAAATACTTACACGTCTTACTCGTATCTCGAAGAGAATACCGTAACCATATTTGCTCGTAACAAACACGTATGAACTAATTACAATTGCAAAATTCCTATGAGGCTGAGCAATTTTCCTCGAAGCACTCCGCAAGAGATTATAAAGTGGCAGAATAACGTAGTAGAACATATTTGCCGACGTAATATACGCTTGTAATTAATGTTACATGAGCATTATGGATTAGGGGCTCCGAGAAAATGAGTAGAAATGCTCATTGTTGCCTGCGTTAAATTGTGTACAGCACAAGCATACATACTGGGGTAGACTCAGGGACGTTATCAGTGAACTTACGTGTCGTAGTCAGTATCGGCCGTAGTCTTGACAGCCAATCGCTGTCGATGGGCTGTCAAGACTTCGACCCATACGTCTAGCTAGACTTATCTATTTCTGTCATCAAGTCCTTTCGCAGTTGTGTCACCGTTTGTAGAGTGTGATAGCTATGAATGAATGAATGAATGATTTATTGCTTTAAAATGATATAACAAATTAATGAATGCTATAGTGATACTCCAAGCATTATATGCAAATATAGGCCTTACAATGAATTCAACTTTTTGTTACAGGAAATTGTATTATTTCACAGGATGGACGCGAATTTTTAGATAGTAGTAGATAATATGAGCTTTATGTCGATTTAGTAACTCGCACATTTTCAAAGTTTCGACTCTTTTTTATTCGTATTTAATTTTTACGTTACTTAATTGCACATAAACCTCGTTTTATTGTGATCAAAATAATCGCTACCGTTCCATGGATACCACCGCAATATAAATTGAGTATTGGGTTGTTTATAAAACAATTATACTCATGATACTCAATCGTGTGAATGAATAGACGAATAAGCACTCGTACATGGCAGAAAACCGGAAAGTTCATTTTATGGTAATACTACATGCATACTCGAGTTGAGGCGGTTCTACAAAAACTTTTGTAACTTTCACAAATTTTCTTTCCTACTTAGGCAAATGGAAGGAGGGTGTTAGAATAAAAATCAAACTTTTGAAAGGAAAGGGAAGTTTTTATTATTATTAAGTTTAAGAATATAACATTTAGAATATTGCCTTCCAATATGAATCTGCGAAAACCGAAAACCGCTTGACGAGTTCTTGAGTGGAGACCGCGACTCGGCAAGCGTAGCGTGAGAATGTATCAAAAACGTCGTTCAGTCACAGAGGGTTGCGTTGAGAGGAGCGAAGCGACGAGCATTTTAGTTGTTATGAACCACCGCGAACCAAATCTAAAAATTTCGGAATGGCATTAAAAAACTGGCGCGCGTTTCTAAAATTACTCTTGCAGCTATGCCCAAGTAGTAGATTTTTTTTAATGTCAACACAACCTTTTCTGCTACTATTTAGGAATTGCGTACAAAGCCTAGGTACATTTCTTTGGAAATGTAGACCTTTGACAAATCTTACACATTTCCTGAATTGGTCCGCTATAGTAAACATTTCTTAGCTAATGTATGCAATTCCTAGGTTTTCACATTTTCGGTAAAATATATATTTATGCCTCACAGTATTACAGAATATCCCTGGGATTAAAAGGGGGAAATTGAGAAAATTATTTTAATTACCTACTTACCTTGTTAAGTTGTACTAATAAGATATCGAAAAATAGTATGTAATTTATTTTATGTACTGTCTGAAATAAAATTTATTATATTGTGCTATGTGGCCTATAGTTCACCCCTAATATACTCCAATAGGTAATGTTTCATATTACCTGCAGCCGGCCCTGCACAGTTAGCCGCGATGTAAATTCGAGTGAACCAAGACGTGAATTACACAAAATCGCGCAGCGAGCTCAGCGAACGATGTGAGTGGAAGTGGTAAGGTCTTTGTGAGAGATCCGTCTTCGGAGCCTTTGGAGCTTACAATCCAAGCGTAACTTTTCATCTCTACTTGTACTTATAGGGGTTCCGTGTCTCAGACGCAGCTCAGCCTTTTCAGATCAAAGAACGGCATAAACTTTAATGCAATATGAATTACTCTGGATGGTAACTTAGTACACAATGAAAATTCTAATAGATTTAAGCTAAAACGAAACTACATAAAAATAAATTATCATTATCATTATCTAGGCGTTAGTCTCGGTTGTGCTCTCGCGCACGAGGGCATGGGGTTCGCCTTGACCATGATCAAGGATTTGACAGATCCTAATTACAGTGAAGCGACTACCAACTGACCATCGTGACACTGTAAACGGAGAACCCGACCAGATTGGACCATGCTTACGAATTCAGTCGCCTGAATGTGCAAGTTTCGCCACGATGTTTTCCCTCACCGTAAGAGCATCAGTTAGTTTTCAACGAACGTACATAACTCAGAAAAGAGTCATTGGTACATGGTGACACTGGGGTCGAACCCGGTACATGGTACTAGGAGTCATTCGTACATGGCGGCACTGTGGTTCATCCCCGGTACTTGGGATACCACTACATTAAAGAAAATGCAATCCATAAACCAAGCGACCCCTCCAATCAAACTTGATCAACGGAGAGCGCTCCCAAAAGCGTTTCGTGACCGGAAAATATCAGGATGAAATCAGTTACATCAAAGTTATAATAGGCTTGTGCCGACCGCGCTTAAAAGTAAACATGAATTTAGAAACTTTGATTTGTGTTCACCCTTTTTACAAGGAAGGGTTGGCTCGTGCTTTTCCGGAACAAGTATGATGTTATTCGATAAAATCGGGTTACTCGTTATAAAAGCAATCATCTTTGCGTTGATGTTCTGGTTGTGCTCTCACGCTTGAGGGCTTGGGGTCCGCCTTGATCTTGATCCAGGATTTGGAATCTATCAATCCATCCGTGATCCAGGAATCGAACTGTTCGCTAACGCGGTATTCTATTTTAATATATTTTATTTACTTAAAAAAAACAACAGCAATGATCAAAAAATAAAATAATACTGGCAGCACAGAGTCAATTACAGGTTTCCACCTATAGAAACTGGATAGACGCTTATATCAGGTGGTACGACTCTGTCAAGCTTGAGGAGTCCGCCTGGGTGAGTACCACCGCCTTACCTATTTCTGCCCCCATCGTTGACCAGTTTGAATGACAAGGTAGCCAGCGCAATTACAGGCATGAGGTGTTTGATCTTAATCCTCACAGTGACACAGGTTCTGCATTTTTTGTTGCCTGCAACCTAAATACATGAATCGTTGATGTTTTAGGCAACAGTTACCGCTTACCATCAAGTTGGCTGTCTGCTTATTTCTCACTGCGTAGAATAAAAAAACCGTAAATGCGATTTATGAAAAGTTAAATACTACCTATCATCATCATCATCATCATCATAATCCGAGCGGTGACGCCGTATTGTATTGGCTGATGTAAGGTACCATCAGCTCAGCGTCCCAACCCATCCTTGACACCCATGATTGTTTTTATTCCATAAATAGTTAATTTCTTGAAAAGCTTTTTAATATCTCAACTAATAATAAAAAAAATAAACATCTTGGCGTTAATGTTCCGGTTGTGCTCTCGAGAACGAGAGCCCGGGGTCCGCCTTGACCATGATCCAGGATTTGGCAGGTCAAGTAATTACAGTGGAGCGACTGCCATCTGACCTCCATGACCCTGCTACCAGGGGAACCTGACCAGATTGGATCATGGTTACACATTCAGTCGCCTGAATGTGCAGGTTTCATCACGATGTTTTCTCTCACCGTAAGAGCATCGGTTAGTACTCAACTAATGTACATAACTCAGAAAACAGTCATTGGTACATGGCCGGAGCGGGATTCGAACCCGGGACCTCTGGCTTACGAGTCGGATACTGTAACCGCTCGGCCACCGACGCTCTAATAATATCTTAACTAATAATTATGTTAATTAAGATCCTCAGGCACTTATTCTGCAACAATATTAACCTACGAGAAATCTAATATCGAAACACATCCTGTACTTCAACTCCCCCGTTCCATCCTCTACCCGCGGGAAATCCAAAAATAATTTCTCAGTGCACACTTCCGATATTTGGAAACACTTTATTTCAACAAACTTCCAGTTCCAATTCCAGCTCCAATACATACAGAAATTTGAATACATGAGACCATTTCGTAATCTCTACACAATCATCTTGAAACTTGGAAGTTTTTCCCGTACTTTGCGACCCCATTAAGTTCACTTAATTTGCTACAATTATCAACTGATAATGAGGCTTTTAGGCGTTCCAGCAGTCGAAAATGTTCTTATGGTGCTATTCTCCCCTAATGGCCTCTTACTTGGGCCCCCATTTGAGGCCACTGTTCCTGAGGCCCAGTAATTACATCAAGTGCTATTAATTTCAGATTCCATTCGGCTTCCAACCTTCAATATTGGTGTATACATACCCTAATGAAGCATATATGGAGCTGTATACAGACTGTTCGTGGAAAATCTAGGAATGCAAATTAGTAATAGAAAGAGCTGAATTGATATATTTAATCCGATTAAATACATAAACTACTAATAGATAAATAATAATCTGGGCGTAAATATCCCAGCTGAGCCCTCGCGCACGAGGTGCCGGGATCCGCCTTGACCATGATCCAGGATTTGGCAGATCAGCAAATTACAGTAGAGAGACTGCCATCTGAGCTCCGTGATCCTCATACCAGGGGAACCTGACCAGATCGGTTCAAGGTTACACATTCACTCGCCTGAATGTGCAGGTTTCATCACGATGTTTTCCCTCACCGTAAGAGCATCGGTTAGCATTCAACTAGTGTACATAACTCAGAAAAGAGTCATTGGTGCATGGCCGCAGTAGGATTCGAACCCGGTACCTCTCGCTTACGAGTCGTATACCTTAAACACTCGGCCACGGACGCTCCAATATTATTTCTCCCTAATAAAAGCTAGTACTACAGAGAGGTAAAAGCTGTATTACTGGCCCAACCGAATTATTTGAAACATGGCCTAGATTTTGTTGGAATAAACAAGTTGGACCCCAAACTACCAAACTGTGAAAACCCCATCAAAATCCATTCGGCGCAATTTCTATATTTCTTATAGTTTACCTGGTCTATTATTGTTTTACATCAGATGTTCCAGTTTCTAAAATCAATTATACCCTATATGTTGCCCAGGCTTAATAGCTACACAATAAAAAAAATTCATTCAAATCTGTGTAGTAGTTCCGGAGCTTAGAGTGTACAAACAGTCAGACAGACAGACAAAAATTCTTATTTTATTACTATTTCTTGTCGCCCTAATTTTTTTTTGTAACTTTTCAATGTACGGACTCCCTTTCTTACTGTTTTATGATATGTATATATACATAAGTATATTTATTTAAAAGCGCCTATTGTATGTAGCACCCTGTATTTGCGAAATAGGAGCGCCTAGCTGGCGGACTCGACTAAATTGTCTATATTGTGTTCTAGCGAAGTAGCAATTAGGCGAGTCGAGTTGTCTATTAAATTAGTGAAACTGAATCCTGTGCATTCGAGAACCTGCGGGGTTTGGTAATAACTGGTCTGTTTTGATTTTTAACTCAAAATATAGTGTTCATAGAGTACAAATGAAGTTTTGTTTATGTTCACTAACAATCTTTTATGTTATACTGCAGACAAACAGATACTCGAAACACGGTGTGTCGAGTGTACTGCGTAACTCAGAAAAAGTCATGGTAGATACATTTATGTGTAATTGAAAAATATATCATAATCGATTTATGTAATTCAATCATTTTTTAATTTTGTAAATTATTGTAAACTAAATAACCTAATTACATTCCTTTTTTACATTTTCTGACATTATATGAATAAAAGAGATGTAACAAAATGTATAAGTCATTACCATTATTGTAATGTACCTACATTCTATTTACATTGTTTTGACATTATTAAGTATCATGTATAGCCGAAACTGAATAAATGATTTTGACTATTGACATGGCGGCACTGACGTTCAAACCCGGTTGCTCACGTTTAGAAGTCTGACCCATACATGACTCCGGGTTACATATGCTCCTGCTTTGTTGCTGAATTAATAAATGAACTTAATTTCACAATATGACTCCTGACTGCGACAGTTCTACACTCCCCTTCGCATCGATGTACGTACTGGTATTTCAGGCTGGAGGTAGCGCAAATCAGTAGAGGACAAGGAGTGGTGTCGCTTAAAATCAACAACTTCCACGTCTGATACGGTACCCGGAGCAAACCAGCTCTTTGGGTGAGACCTATGGGTTCCGCTGGGTTTGGTTGCTCAAAATACAAGTACAGACGACGGAACCACTGATGATGGCGACGCCTTAATTCTTGCTGATATGGCCTACATTCCCTTGCAGAAGCATTTCTGGCTGGTGTCGTACCTGATCGAAACGGAACGAAACGGAACCTAATTTCACAAAATTACTCATTTCGAGGATTTTTCACAATATAGTCATATTGTTCGGCAACAATGTTCCTAAGGTACCAGTGTCAACATTGTCGAACGCGTTGTCATTTACTTTGGAAACTCGTCCCGTAAGACACCGCCATTCTCCACCAGTCTCAAAACCGAGTTTGACATTGAAATTATTCGGGTAATTCTTGACATTAGCTTCTCATTAAACTCGGAACAAGTGTGCAAATTTAATGAATAAACGGCGAGGTGCTGAAGTATTAAACATATTCAAAGGTATGCTTCTCAGAGATTATGAAATGTTAATTCTTCGAAGTTACAGCGTAATTTTCTGCATCGGCAGTTCGTGTTGTCGTGGTTAAGTATGTCGGTTTCTCGAGAAATAAATGACTTCTATTGATGTGCTTCAAATCATGAAGATATGTTATTTATTGGCTAGAGAGGTATACCTATGGTCAGACGGTCCACTAATTCTGGTACTAATAAAACACCAATCAAATTCGATTGGTGTTACAATAGTAGCTCGATTCGATTGGGTGATAAAACGGTATTAACCTCTTATTTGACAAGGGTCTTCATTGCGGACAATTTAGTTTACGTAAAATAAAAAAAAACGGAAATTTCAATAAATTAAAGCAATTCAATCGTGCTTTCACGTTCATTCGTTTAGCCTTTTTTAGAGGGCAACACTAAGGAGAGCGTTAATTAAGAGTCGATTTGATTACAACTTAATTGCGGTTACCTACCTTTTGCAGAATACTAAATTTGTCTCGAGTTATAATCTACTGGTAATCGAATCACAATCGAATTGTGAGATAACTAAAAATAGCGAACTTGAAGCCCAGAACATTTGCAACCAAGGGAAGCTAGAGCGGACCGACTGTTGAGGTACCCCGAGTCATGGTACAAAGGAAAGACGTCGGGAAGGAGATCATTGCACTTTCTGCAAGAGCAGTTACTTGAATTCCGCATGCACTAATTGTTTCGTACGATGATTCGCTCTCGCGCCATTGCTGCAACGGCGCTGCAGGGTCAGGGTGCGAACGCTGGGTTCTTAATGAAAATGAAACTGCGAATTCAATTAAAGTGATATTTTATTAAATCTTTTCGTCTACTCCCTAAATGCTGCCTGCCTCACTAATTGGACAGCGGAGGTGCGTAATATAAAATTAACAATGCAAATTTCGAAGTTAATTTTGCAATGGTGAATTCCTCTTTCCGTCAAACTTGCTACTAAACGAGTTGAGTTCTGACGAGGTTTTGATTGTATCGGTTTAGGTTTTGGCATTTGGTATTATTACTCTGTGGTTTTGGGACATCTGTTTTCGTTGTTCTTAAGTCAACATGAAATATCTCCTTCAATTGTCAAAAAGAAGGGGTGCGAAAGGAAATACACAGTGATATGTTGGCTGCCCCAGAGCTGGGATGCTACCACCCCACGTCGACAACGGCCACAGATGGCACAGCCGGACCGCGCCCGACAATGTCAGGTAGAACCGAACCATGCCCGACAATGCCCAACAGAGCCGGATCGTCACCGACAATACGAGGCAGAGCTGGACCGTATCTGACAATGCCAGGCAGAACCGAACCATCCCCTACAATACGCATTGCCGCATGCCACATGCACACCGCAGCGGAGTGTGCGCGGCGCTGTGCGCGCTCGTAAAACTTTTGTTTTGTACTTACATTGATACAGTGATAAGACGGCCCTTTGTACTGCTTACTATTATATATTTTATCCCATTATGTGTGTATCCTGTAGTGTACAAATAAAGAGTTTTTGTATTGTATTGTATTGTACATTACGCGCGGTAAACGGAACGTCAAGTCTTCCGTAAGTTTTCCCCTGCCACCCCCTCGCCTTCATTCGCTGGGAACACCGCAGCAATAGTCATTGATTATTATGCATTTCAATTACTAACGGATACCACGGCGCGGTGTGCGCGTCGGAGAACGCAGAACGCAGCCATACTCTGCCGGACACCATACGGCTAATTAGTATTTTATGTAGTTATTAAGACGTTTGTCTACACAATTTACTCGTGCACTCAAAAGGTCACAGCGACCTACCCACTTATACTTAGGTAGTTAAGTTTCGACGTCCATTTTTCATTTAGGTCGTAGAGCCCATTCCCGAACTCCCAACTTGACGTTTTAATAAAAGGCGATAAATAAAACGTAATAACCTCTCGTTATGGGGCCCCCGTCTGCGGTTAGAATTTCGTCTGCTATAGATCTTTATAGTACCAACAGATTACCTAATCGAAAGATGTTTGACTGGTATGTTTACAAATGGTATGTATACCTATACTAATTACAATCTGACCACCGTGACCCTGTTAACAGGAGAACCTGAGCAGATCGAATCATAGTTACACATCCAGCCGCCTGAATGTGCAGGTTTCATCACGATGTTTTCCCTCACCGTAAGAGCATCGGTTAGTATTCAACTAACGTACATAACTCAGAAAAGAGTCATTTCAGAGTGGTCAGTCCGAAACTCTGCTATCAGGCAGGTACCTGTTACGTATAAGGCACTCTATGACACACGGGAAGAAATTAGTTTTCTAATTAGTGAAAGAATTTTCGAACTTATGTAAAGTAAAGTAAGTAGAACACACTCCGGGTCACTGTAATTATCTGACCTGCCAAATCCTCGACCATAGTCGAAGCCAACCCCGAGCCCTCGTGCGCTAGAGTACAACTCGGACATTAACGCCAAGATGATTACTGATGCCATAGAGTACCGGAAAAGCAACAGGATCCTGCCAGATAACAGAGTTTCGGACAAAACGCTGATGAAAACCACAAGGGGCGCTAGGCTTATAATTCAAGGTTATGGCTCTCGGTAACGATATAGAACCACGAGGGTCAGCCCACGTCAACCCTAGCGAAATTTGATTTGTTTCGGCAATATTTATACTGCGTTAATATCTAGTGTCGGGACGGTCGCCCTAAGTAAACGGCTGTAATACTAAGCACATAAGTACACTCGATGGACCCACAGAGAAATGACCTTTGCTCTCGGAAAGAAAAGTCCGACATTACCTTTTTGTTAGGAACTCGAGCGGGCCGGACAATTGTTTATGTAGAACTTATGATTGAACTTTGGATTGTTTTATGGATTTTTTTAGTGGACCCTCCTTTAACGGGCAGGAAATTGGATGAGTGGGTGTCGTGTTTTGTCGTTTGTGGGCTGTGGTTCGGAAGGGTTTACAGCTACGTACTCGTACTATCATTTATGCGCTTTGTACAGTTGGATAAGAGCAGGTCAAAGTGGAATGTATTGTTCATAAAATGAGATCCATTTTTGTCAATCATCTTAAATATTATTATTCACGTCGCTTCGGTTTTGAAAAGGCGTATTACTGAAATGGAACTTATTCTATAAGCAATATAAAAAGAAATACATACAATTTTATTTTTCACTGACGCTTTTTGCTTCTGAATTTAGCTAAATGTAATAAGTGCATAACATAAAAGGCTACGTAAGTGATATGCAACCGGTTTCTGAATTAGGAATTTAAATTTGAATGCGTCTCATTTAATACTTAAGTATGACTTAAATTTCATTTCTGAATTACTTTTGAGTATTTGGGCTTGAGAAATCACAATTTTGATAATTTGCTACCTACTCGAAAGAAGGGTGAGATCTTATTTCAAACAATTTAAGCGTCTAGAAACTTCGCTAAAATCACGATGTATAATAAAATATTTTACATTTTAACAATAAATCACTTAAGAATACTAAGATTAGTGTAAAAGTTAACATGGTAAAGTTGCTTCACCAACGGGCGATGGGACTATCACAATTCTATCCCAAACAAATTATTTTAATATTATATTAATTATAATTATTATTTTTATTTCTAATCCGCCATCAATCCAAACATATATCGCAATGAAACTCGCATTTATAAGTACAGGACAACAGGAAGTACTAACTAATCTACGAAACTAAAGCCAAACCTCCATCTACCGTCTTCTACTTGTCTTCAGTGTTTCAGTTTCAGTAGTTACGTACCTAATCTATATTACATCCACTGAACTACGCTAGTAACTGTACTGTATATGCGCTGTGAAGTTAGCAAGTTGCAGTTAAGTTATGTTGTTCACTGCCCAAGGATAACAGGAGACAACTACAGCGGGGCAGTTCCGAGATATTTTGCTTAGCTGTGTGCTATGTAGTAACGACGTTGTATAAACGGTGTGAGGGGCTGTTGCCTGCAGCCTGTCTTTTGGGAGCAGTGTGATAATGAATGAAATGTCATTTATAGCTCAAAAATACATAACTCAGAAAAGAGTCATTGGTACATGGCGGCAGTTAGATTCGAATCCGGTACCTCTCGCATTTCGAGTCGGTTGCCATTACCACCAAGCCACAGACGCTGTGCGTGGTCTAGTTCCTGATTACCAGCTCATGTATTTCCAGAGTATATAAACCAGTCCTTCTGTATAACAAGAATTCGCCGAATAAAACCAACTGGTACGAATTCCAAGTTGACCAGCACCGTTTTTAGTACCGAACTGTAGCAGGTGCATGATTAACGCGAGTTCTGGACCACCTTTGTAATAAACTACTTCGCGATACCCAACATCTGGCGACAACGCGCCAAGTTCGGATATAAATCTAACCCTTTTAATGCTCGGGCACTATCGGTTACGCTCGGGTCAAGTAGGTAAAAGTGATTTAGGAAGCCCATAAAGACAGCTACGATCTGGGAATATCACTCTTGTCAGCTGCCCCTTGGTGGGTTTTGTAATGTGGCGTATATCACATGTGTTGCCAGGTCTGGGGCGTTTGCTGGGTTTTGGGGTATTGGCTGTGACACTATCTTACTTCGATGCATATTATTATATATCTACATATTGTCTGTTATATTACATGAAATCTATGGTATATTATTATAATATATACATAGAGCACAATTAAATAATTCGCATACTTTTTGCATTTGGCGCGTACAGATTATGTGCCGTAACATCACAAGCATTATTTGATTTTGGAAGTGATGGTAGTGATTGTTTTTACAGGAATATGAAAAGGTTTTGGTAAGGAGTCGGCAACGCGTGGGTGATGTACTTGGTATTGTAAACGTCCATAGGATGCGGTGACTGCTTCCCTCAAGGCAGGCCGTAAGCTTGTTTGCCACATTAGTGGTATAGAAAAAAAGATTTTCGATTTTTAAATACGTACCTACAAAAGACAAACTCATCAACAAGGATGCTGAAGATTTAACGAAATGGAAAAGGTGAAGTTAAGCCGGACCACACATGCCCAAGCACGTCGCGCGAGATGCAGCCCGGATAGATGCCAAGATGATGCTGAGTTTCTGTAGGTACATTGAGTTTCTGCAGGTTTCCAAGGAAAAGTGGTATTTTTTTATTATTTTCCAACTTACCGAAATAGTGATACAAAAGTTCCTTTGAAATGTAGAGGGAGTTTAAGTCTAGCAATTAACAGTTTATTTATTTACAAATCATTTTGTACAATAACAAGATACTGAATACCGATCCAGTAAGACGATAAGACCTCTCAAACCAAACCCTACAGAACTTCCCCCTTCATTTTCCACGGAAAATTTCACGGACCGATCACGGCAATCGAAAGTTGGCAACACTAATAACAACTTCCAAGGGAAACCAATATTGCAAGTGGGTCATGTCGCGCACAAGTTTGATATTGTGCATTGGCCACAGGGTGTTTCGTACGTTCTGTTTATATTCGTAAAACAAACTGATCGTCAATGCGGGGTAAACAACACCGTGTTTCTCTCGGGTTCAATGGAGCTGTTTGGGCAACAATCGAGTGGCTGTTTCGTTAAGTTTGGTTGGTCGTTTGTTGTCAGGGCCTTTGTTGGCAGATCGATAGCGATGGTAGGGTTGCCGGGGTCTGTTTAGTGTCAATGGCGTTGTTTGTCCCTAACTAGGTATCTATAGTAACGATTCTATATATATTGATACCGATTTTAAATATGAAATCTGCAGGCGACTAAATGTGTAACCACAATCCGATATGGTCAGATTCCCCTGTTAACAAGGTCATGGAGATAAGATGGCCGTCGCTCCACTTTAATTACCTGATCGTCCAGCAGTAGACGGTATTAGAAATAATGATGGTCAAAGAGGAAGCCGTAGGAGCAGTCAGCGCTCGGGCCCGTGTGGTCCAGCTCCTTGTCCACTTCATTCGATGTTCGGCATCCTTGTTAATGAGTTTGTTCTTCGTAAGTATGTGTTCAACTTTGTGGAAAAAAATCTTCTTTGAAAATAAATGACATAGGGAACAAATGTCTGGCCATGCCAGACCCCCGCCAGGCGCGGGAAGGAAAGGCCGGCCCAAGAAGTGATGGCTTGACGTCGTTACGAATGCCATGCGTGCTACCACCAAGAATGCCGAAGACCGAACAAAGTGGATTAACAGCAAAGTGGCCCTTCTACTCTGAAGGCGGACGCCGGGCACGCACGGGAACGCAACCATAATGATGATGATGATCATGGTTCAAGGAAAATAGATTATTTTGTAAAATAAGGTTGTTTTTTTACAAAATAGGTACAACAAAGAACTTAGACTATCACCGCCTAAAACATTTCCAAGACTTTCAACTTGTTCTAATGAAGCGAAAGCAAAGTAATAGAGCCAACTTTCTAGAAAAGACAAATTAAATTTTCAAATCTCCTAGACTTGGTAATTTGGAATCTCGAACCTAAACTTTGTAGACGTATTGCAACGAACTATGTGGAATCCGATCTAAGTTATCTAACTAGCGCCCGCGCCCGGTTTCGCACGGATGTTTTCGGATTTTCTCTAATATAATAGGTATGCCTACAGCGTCGGTGGCGGAGCGGTTACAGTATCCGACTCGTAAGCCAGAGGTCCCGGGTTCGAATCCCACTTCGGCCATGTTTTTAGTTAAATACTAACCGATGCTCTTACGGTGAGGGAAAACATCGTGATGAAACCTGCACATTCAGGCGACTGGATGTGTAACCATAATCCAATCTGGTCAGGTTCCCCTGGTAGCAGGGTCATGGAGGTCAGATGGCAGTCGCTCCACTGTAATTACCTGACCTGCCAAATCCTGGATCATGGTCAAGGCGGACCCCGGGCCCTTGTACGCGAGAGCACAACCGGGACATTAACGCCAAGATGATTATTTTTTATTTCTTATAATAGGTATGCAATAAACCTTCCCGAAGAAATTCTCGAAATGATCGTCAAAACCGCATCAGAAACCGTTTCGTAGCTGAGGAGGAGTTAGCGGATATACAGATAGACATTGCAGAAAGCGACTTTTTTACACTATTGAAGGATAAAGAAGATTATGGCGTGATCTAATCTGGATTCCCCTATTAACTGGGTCATAGAGGTCAGATGGCCATCGCTTAACTATAATCGCGTTGCCTGCGAGTGTGTTCCCTGATTATTATAATCTGGACGCCTCAACAACGAAATCAAGGCTATAGAGAATAGACTGTTTCTAGACAGGCATGCTCCGTCTTCGGCCGCATCGTCCCTTACTAACAGTGAGCGGAATTGACCGCCAGTCAGTTCAAACTCAAACTCAAAATTTATTTATTTATGAGAACGTTAAATATCTCCTTCAATCGTCAAAAAGGGGTAGGAAAGTAGGAAGAAAACACTCAGTGACATGTTGGCCGCCCCAGGGCCAAAGCACACCCACCCCACGCCGAGTAAGGCCAGACCGTACCCGAAAATACCAGACAGAGCTGGCAGCGCCCGATATTGTCAGGCAGAGCCGGACCGCGCCCGACATATTGCTTGGCTAGTCTTATATAAAAAAATGGCAGTCGTACATGGCAGTTTACTGTATTCAGGTAATTACAGTAGAGCGACTGCCATCTCATCTCTGTGACCCTGTTAGGGGAAAAAGAATGGATCACGTTTACACATTCAGTCGCTTGAATGTGCATCGATCTCCAAACTATCCTCCATCACCCAACATCCAACAGTCGAATTACTCTTAATAAATAGGCAGTGGCGATTCCTATGTCAAGTTCGCGAGATTGACATAGGAATACTAAAAAAAATAATTAAATAACTTTATCAATATAAACTAAAGTTTAGGTACACGCTAAATAAACATACCATTCATCATCATCATCATCATCATATCAGCCAGAAGACGCCTACAGCTGGGCATAGGCCTCCCCCAGAGATCTCCACAAAGGCCGGTCCTGTGCTTTTCGCATCCAGCTGGTACCTGCGATCCTTATCAGGTCGTCTCAGTCCACCTTGTGGAAGGCCTACCCACGCTGCGTCTTCCGGCACGTGGTCGCCACTCGATAACTTTACTGCCCCATCGGCCATCTGTTCTTCGAGCTATGTGCCCTGCCCACTGCCACTTCAGTCTGGCAATCCTTAGAGCTATGTCGGTGACCTTGGTTCGCTTGCGGATCTCCTCATTTCTGATTCGATCGCGCAAAGAGACTCCGAGCATAGCTCTTTCCATTGCCCTTTGGGTAATAGTGAGTTTTCTTATAAGGCCCACAGTGAGCGGCCACGTTTTAGTTCCGTAAGTCATCACTGGCAACACACATTGGTCAAAGACCTTCGTTTTGAGACATTGCGGTAATTGGGACGAAAATATTTGGCGAAGCTTCCCGAATGCTGCCCAACCGAGTTGGATTCGTCGATTGACCTCAATATCGAAGTTGGACCTACCTAACTGGACTATTTGTCCTAGGTATAAATAGTCGTCAACAACTTCAAGTGGAATGCCTCCAACTGTCACTGGAGTAGGCACAACATAGACATTCGACATAATTTTCGTCTTGTCCATTGTTGTTCCATGTTCATTTTAAGACCTACTTGTTGAGAGGCACTACAGAGGTCATCGAGCTTTTTGCCCAAGTCGTCCAGGGTTCTGCCATGACTACGATATCGTCAGCAAATCTGAGGTGAGTAAGGCCGTTAATATTGATGCAAAGTCCGTCCCAGTCCAGAAGCCTAAAGATATCCTCCAGTGCAGAGGTGAACAACTTCGGTGATACGACATCACCTTGTCTAACACCCCGCCGCAGCTGAATAAGTTCTGGGGTCTTATCCTGGAGACGAACTGACATAGCGGCGTTTTCGTACTTCAGTGCTTCGATATATCGATAGTCAATTTGGCACCGCTGTAGAGACTGGAGCACCGCCCAAGTTTCGATCGAATCGAAGGTTTTCTCATAGTCCACAAACGCCAAGCATAATGGCCGGTTATACTCTTCGGTCTTCTGTATAACCTGCAGCAGCGTATGTATGTGGTCTATGGTACTAAAACCTTTTCGGAATCCGGCTTGTTCGGGAGGCTGGAAGTCATCAAACCTGCGTGCGAGACGATTCGTAATGACTCTCGAAAACAGCTTATACACATGGGTCAGCAGCGATATTGGTCTGAAGTTCTTCAAGAGAGCCTTATCACCTTTCTTGAAGAACAATATCACTATACTTCTGTGCCATGTTTCCGGCGTTTTTCCCTCGAGGATGACGGAATTGAACAGCTTCTGAAGGGTCTTAAGCACAGGTTTGCCACCAGCTTTCAGAAGCTCAGCCGTAATTCCATCTTCACCCGGCGCCTTGTTGTTCTTGAGCTGTTTGAGAGCCATACTAATCTCGTACAGGCAGATGTCCGGGTTATCTTCGGTGTAGTGTCGGGTCAACTTGGCTCTGGGGTCTTTTGCCATACTGGTAACAGGTGCCCGTGTTGTCGTGTATAACTGTTCATAGAACCTCTCGACTTCCCTCAAAACCTCGGACTTGGTCGAAACAACTCTGCCATCATCCGTTTTCAGTCTCGTCAACTGGCTCTGTCCAATCGACAGATCTCTCGCAAAGACTTTAGAGCCTTTATTCCGCTCGATCGCCGCCTCAATGTTGATAGTATTGAAGCGGCGTATATCGCGAGTCAGAGACTTGGAGATCTGTCGATTAAGTTGCCTTAAATTGATAGACATCATCAGGGGATTGCAGAGTCATTGCGCGTCTTTCTTCCATGAGTTTGAGGGTATTGTCAAAGATTTTGCTTGTTCTTTTTGTACGGCAGGCTTTGTAAAACTTTGACCCAACCGTATAGACAGTTTCCACGAACCTGTTATTGTAGTCGTCCACGTCGACGCATTCTCGTAGGCACTCGAAGCGATTTTGTAATTCGAGTTGAAAGCTCTCGGGGTTTTGGATTTGGATGGGTACAGGCCGGAGTGTGGACCTCATCAATCTCGATCTTTCCAGCTGTGGATTAATATTCAATGTGCCTCTTACCAAGCGGTGATCACTACAAATTTTTACGCTATTGATCACCGAAACATCATTGAATATATGCCGTTTCGTAGATAGGGTGAAGTCGATCTCATTTTTTGTGACACCATCGGGACTAACCCACGTCCATCTGCGATGATCCGGCTTCCCGAAAAATGAGTTCATCATAAATAGTTCCTCTTTCTCCAGAAAGCCGGCGAGCATCTGGCCATGGGCGTTCCGACTTCCAACTCCATATTGCTCCACTCTCAACTCGTCTCCGCTTCGTTTGCCCAGTTTCGCGTTAAAATCCCCCATGACGACGGTGTAATGTGTCTTGGAGGTATGTATGGCTGTAGTTTTATCCTCATACATAGCCTCCACTTCATCATCGGAGTGAGTCGAAGTCGGTGCGTAGACCTGTATGACCTTCAACGAATACCGCTTGGTAATTCTGAGTATAAGGTACGCAACCCTAGACGACACTCTCGATCTTGACTGTGTTGTTCACAAGGGATTTGTGGACGAGAAACCCGACACCACCTAGAGACAGTTGGTCGCCCTCCCGGAAGTAAAGCAGATTTCCGGACTTCAGAGTTATCGAGTCCTCCCCCTTTCTTCGGACTTCAGATATCCCTATAATGTCCCAATGTAATCTGCTTACCACTTCCTCCTTTTCGTCGGTCCGCAGTGTCTGGACATTGTATGTTGCCAGGGCCAGTGTTCGTGCTATGTGGTAGCCTGATCGCGTCCGGTGATTCTTCGCACCCCCTGCCCCGCCGTTACCGTGACCGCTACCATGGTCCGGAATAGCGGGGCCGCCGGGTACTGGGGGCCGTGGCCTGTGTGCCACGCAACATACCATTAGTATTACTTAAATTGTTTAGTAATTAAGTATTACAAATAGAAGTAGAGTAGAAGGTAATCAACTAGGTATACCAGAAGGCTAGATAATGTGACAGAGCTACAAAAGTCGCCAAACTGGATTTTATGAATTTTCTGGCAATCCGTTTAATGCACGGAATGGATCTCCAGTATCGCCAAAGACAGACAGGCTTACGTCTTTTTACCATAACGCCCAACTTCTTTGTGCCAAACACTAAATACTAAAGCTTCGGCCAAACCGGTGCGATCAAAGCGACTGCGAAGCGGGAGCATCAGCCACGCGGCGGGCGCTGCCCGTGTCATCTTATGGCGTCTTGCACACCTACGCGACCACGGCGCGGGATCAGCGACATTCGCCTCATGACATTCGACAATCATGACGAAGTCGCGTAGACGCTTCAGTTTCGCATCGCGATCGCGCAGCGTCGCTGACGCGCTGGTTTCGTCGGACCTAAGTAATAATTTATTTCACTCACTTTCTCTAGTTGGCGACTTCAAAGTCGCCCTGTTTCGATATTTTCTACTTTAAGCCAGACGATTCAAAGTGGTAAAAACCTTCGTAAAACCCTTTGCAGATGATGCCATATTTTTGCTTTGTGTTAGTTCTGGTATAGTTAATCTAAAATTGCAGTGCGTGGGTCATTATCATCATCATCATTATTTTGGCATTATCGTCTCGGTTATGCTCTCGCGCATGAGGGCCCGGGGTCCGCCTTGACCATGATCCATGACAGTGGAGCGACTGCCATCTGACCTTCGTGACCGTGCTACTAGGAGAACCTCACAAGATTGGATCATGGTTACACATTCAGTCAACTGAAGTTTAAGTTTCAACACGATGTTTTCCCTTACCGTAAGAGCATACGTCTCGTCTCACAGAATTCAACTAATGTAAGTACATAACTCAGAAAAGAGAACTCAAACCTCATTGGTACATGGCCGCAATGGGATTCGAACGCGGTATCTCTCGCTTGCAAGTCAGCCACCGAGCCCACCCTGGAGAAGTCATGTGTATAGTAAAAACCTATACTTTACACATTTATGATATTACAACGGTTTCGACTTCGTTTCCTTTAAATACAGCCAGAGCAAATGTAATAAAAGTCAGTAAAAACAGGAAGCGAACACAAAAAGCTCTTTCCGCCCTTCCAAACTTTCCTGTAAGCCCGTACACAAAGTTAGTATAACCTCATACTGTACTAGAAGTCTTGTATGTAGAGAAGAGCAACTTTATAAGGCACAAGGCGACAGTCTTGGCATTGTTTCTATATTGGCTTCGAAACTTGGAGCCCGCATTCACCTTCAGTGTAGTCATCTAGTAGCACCTAGCTTAGACAAACTTCAGGACTTGCAATCAGGCGTGGCTACGGTTCTAGGTAGCTGTGTGGAGGTAATCTTACAAGTTAGAGTTAGCTATGTTTAAACTATAAATATTACATGAGATAGTGCATGAAATTGCAGAATTTTTACAAAATAATTCCGGTTTCTTTACCGTTCTGTTTTATGCTACTTAGGGATGAACAAACTGACTGCCCACCTGATGAGAAGTGGTAACTATCGCCTATTACTTACGATATCTAGGTATTTAGTTTTCGATGCGATGTCGCTGGGAAGTCTATAATTAGTAACAGATGCTCCGATTTGGCTAGATCCGTCAGTTGCAGTCGATACTAATCCTTACGATGTATAAATTAAAGTCGCTTTTGGATTAATTCGGAAGCGCTGGCGAGCCGACCTTGGTCGGACATCCGACCAAGTCCCCTGCACCCAAAAGCGACTCTATTTTATACAGCGTTAGGATTAGAATCAACTGCAACTGACGGTTGGTCGGCTCCAACCAAAACATAACGTCTGTTACTAGTTTATGCTAAACTAAGTCTCATGCCAGCTACCTTATCTTTCGAACCAATACAACATTTGCAAACATCGTTCCTTGGTGGGACATAGTTAAGCCAGTAGTAGTCCTATCACTAGTGAAACGTGCCTAAAAATAAATATTTACCCACTTACATCAAGGGTAAAATTTTACTCAAAACGATAAGAACAAAAATTTTAAACTGGCGGTCTTAGTGGAACTTTCTGGTATTAAATAAAATATTATCGCCAAGTCCTGTTACTTTACAAACAGCTAAGGAGCTTAAGTTCAGCGCACACCAGTCGGCTCGAAAACGCCAACCATGATCCACATTGTATTCAGAAACAGCTTTTATTCGCGATTTTTCCGCGTCAAATTCGTTGAGTTTTGCAATATTTTATCTAAATCACAACACCGATTCGCGTGAAAATATAACAGACAAATATACAGAGTTGCTTCGGACTTCATACATAAATATTATTATGCCTAACACGATATATATGACAATTATTATTGTATGAATATACCTACATCTGCCTATGTTAAAAACTATATCTGACATTCTACATATCGCCATGTTTTCACCATGAACTGTGACTGTCCACTACTGTGCCACAAAATTATCTGACACAGTGGCTAAAATTTGAAATATGAAAAATATCCAACAACAGCGACGCCATTATAGGGTCAGATAAGTTTGCGGCACTGTACTGCACCTGAGCCTTCATGTCGACATATTGTGACCCTTCTCTGAAATTCAGCACGTACTCGTATAAACGTATGTAGGAATTATGCCTCCTTGACATTGCTGGAGGGTATTGCAATGATCTGGAGTTCGAAGTTTCAAGAGGCACAACATAATAAAAGACAAAGTGTTTTGGTCTACGTAGTTTCTAGGTTATTTGCCTCTAAATTATTTGTTGTGATTTATTAATAAAATAGCAAAAATCAAAGACTAAATTAATGTTGACTAATTAATATTGAAGTAGGAGAACCTTTTAAAGATGATGGGTCGTCCCTTTATCACAAATCAAAGTTAACCGCACATTTTACCCCCTTTCTGTCTAATAGTAATAAAGACATTGTAAATTGTATATCTTAGTTGATTTTAAAAATTGTGTTACCTTTGCTTTTGGTTAAGCTAAAGTCCTTCAATTAAAGCAACGACAATTCCTATTTTTAGTGGAAAATTCTTTAATAAGTCTAGCTTGCCGCCACAGCGATGCGGACACATCAAGTGGCCGTTAATCTTTAAAGAAGCGGCGGAAGAGGAAACTATTGCCGTGACTTGGTCAACTTTTACTGGTATAAGCCTCTTACTAAAACCCTGTCTCGAATCTTTGCACTGAGCCTGGACAAGTTGGGTTTTTAAACGGTCTGTGTGTACCCGTTTTTGAGAAACTCGGGAAGGAAGAACAGCCGAGGTATTTTGTTTCAATGACCTTTGCTAGTGTACAAAGTACAGTGTGTATTATGCGCGCGCAGCATTTTTTTTAGTTACATTTTATTGCAATTAATGTAGAGTAATTTGTGTCAGTACTTACACGGACGCCTAGAGCGTGGTACTCCTAATCAATCAATCAATCTTAGTCTTCAGATATCAGCATTATCAGTTATTAACAAGTAAATTACCATCCAAAAAGTGTGTGGTAGCAAAAAACCCATATAGCTAGTCTTCGGAGAAAGTTTAATGCTTTAGCCGGTCTGACGATAAAAAATTAATGTCGGCTAAATATTCGGGGTGACTTCTTAATCGTGAATAGAAATATTTAAATATTTTAGTAAAAGCAATAGTATTTGAATAACAATTACTGTAGTTAGTCATTTTTTTTAATCCTAATTTGTATTCCTGATCACCCTACATTACGAAAATTAAATCTCATCCAAACTATTTTTGTGGCTGGATATTTGCTGATAAGTTAATGAAGAAAGCATTAATGAAGCAAACGAATAACTTTGAGGATTGAAAACAAACCGGGCAGAAATACTCGAGGGAATCAGAAATGTCAAGAACGTCCTGCCAAAAATAAGATGGCCTAGAAAATATTTAGCGTACCCGTCATCAGCAAGCATCAGCATTTTCGGGAATTTATAGAACCTTCGAATCTTGTACGGTTATCTCTGTCCATATGTGTTATTATTATTTATTTATAATAAATAAATAATAATAAATAATCGTGAACAAATTCACACAGCGCCATCTAGCCTCAAATTAAGCAAAGCTTGTACTATGGGTGCTAGCTAACTGATATACTACTTATATACTTTTAAATACATACTTATTATACCCAAACCCGTAACAGAAATTAAAATTCATCATTTAAATTTCTGCCCGGCCGGGAATCGAACCCGGGACCTATTGCGTGGCAGAAGGGCATGTTGACCACTGAACCACTCAGGTCGTCAACTACTTACTTACTAAAATACTACTTATACTTTATTAAACTTTAGTACTAATAATAAATAGTAATCACAAGCGAACTAAGGTCGCCGACATACCCCGAAGGATTCCAAAACGTGGCAGTGGGCAGGGCACATAGCTCGCAGAACAGACAGCCGATGGGGCAGTAAAGTTTTCGAGTGGCGACCACGTACCGGAATACACGGCGTGGATAGGTATCGTACAAGGTGGACCGACGACCTGGGGTGAGAATTTTGAACCGCTAGAATCCACGGGAGCGCTCGTCTTCCAATGCTTGTCTTTTTTATTTCTAGCAACTTACTACGAGTGTGAGAGAGATAGGTAGCGCACGCGACCGCTCGCGCGGATGCAAGCGGTTCAAAAATATAAAGGCCCTGATAAAGATCGCAGGTACTAGCTAGATGTGGAAGGCACAAGACTGGCCTTTGTGGAGATCTCTGAGGTAGGCCTATGCCGGCTGATGACGAGTTATCATTGTACTTTCTCAGCCGTAACTTAAAGAATCAAATTGAATACATTTTTGTAGACAAAAAGTTCAGTTCAGTTCAGTTCAGTTGGGGCAGTAAAGTTCTCGAGTGGCGGCCACGTGCCGGAAGACGCAGCGTGGGTAGGCCTTCCACAAGGTGGACTGACGACCTGGTAAGGATCGCAGGTACCAGCTGGATGCGAAAAGCACAGGACCGGCCTTTGTGGAGATCTCTGGGGGAGGCCTATGCCCAGCAGTGGGCGTCTTCTGGCTGATATGATGAGACAAAAAGTTTGCTACCTGCATACGTAATGGTAAATAAAATGGCAACACACCCATAGATTTCGTAATTAAAGTAAAAAAAATAACACTACTCTAGCCTTTACTAAAAGACGTGATCATAAATAAATAAATAAATAAAAATCACAGTACATTTGGTCACAATACATGGCATAATACAGCATACAAGAAACAATGAGAAAGAGACAATGCTATCGTTACTTCGTTACCTGTGCCATAAGTGCCTACTTTCCTACCGCCTTCTCTTTGACGATTGAAAAATATATGTAATGTCCTACTCAATAAAGTAATTTTGAATTTTTTGAATTTTAAGGAGGCGTGCAACGGGGCCTTGTGGTGTCCGGCAGAGTAGAATAGCACCAACCCCTTACATTCATGGGTGTCGTACAAGGCGACTCATGTTTTCGAGGCAAAAGATCAAGAGTCTCCGTAGTCTGGAAAATGGGCAGCTGCATTTTCCATTATTATATTTAAACACTGCGATCTCCAACCCGCCTGCCAAGCGTGGAGATTATGGCAATAACCTCCCCTTTCGTGGGAGAGGCCCTGAGTCTTGGAGTGGACTGTTACAGGCTGTGAAGATCATGATGATGATGTGCAACGTGGCCACACTCAGCATAAGCCACGGCTCACGCCATGGCGCTGGTTTTCAGTGTGTCACATCCTATCCTATGCCTAAGTTATTAGAAGCTTAAGTTTATTTATTAAGATGTAGGTATGTGTATGTATGAAGTGCCAAATTAACATACATTCTATTCTAAGTTACGAACATGGTCATCAATACAAAATCAATGAAGGACGCTGTAGCCGGATGATCGATCGACACACCTGCCCGGAGTGAAGTCCAGTGAACGATTAGATTCAGCGTTAGAGCGCTTTTTGCACTGAATCCTAACCGATCCCGAGAAAACTCTGTCCCAGGATGCAGGTAATGTTAAAAAATGAAACTGGTATCGTGTATTTGAGAAAATAATATTAGTGTAAAACTGAATTTATTAAATCTATGTAATAGGACTAGTACACTTATTAAAACAGTAATAAAATAAACATAGATACCTACATAAAGAAAATAAAGTGCAAACAAAGACAATAAAATTATTAAGAGAAGAATAGTATTAATAAAGAGTTTACATACATACATACACACTCACTGGCAGAGACTATCGAGAGCTACGATCCTGACACAACTCTCTCTCGTCTTCCACATTCATACATCTTTTCATGCATTTACGCCGGGTCCAATCCTAAAATTCTAGGATTTTAGGATTTTTACAACTTCTTACGCAATTACTGTTTATTGCTACTTGTCAAATGTGTCCTTAAGATCAATCAAAGAATAAAACATTTTTTTGTTTATAAATTCAACATCTCTTATAACTTTTACAACGGATATTCGTAAATAAAACAGAAAGCCTACAGATTATTACTCTAAATTGTTACAAATCGGTACAATTAGCTACAATCGCCTCACGAACCGAAAAACTTGGCATAAGTTGCCATACAGAAATTTGAGTTGAATTTTTAGCGATTTGGACTTAGCGTGGTCTTATTTTAACTAGGAACGGCACAAACAATTGAAAAATAATTATAAAAAAAATTAATGTACCTGTACTTTATGCCTCGAGCATAAGTTTATATCGTTTATTATATGGAATTGTTTAAATTCTAAAATAAATGATTATTTATTTATTTATATCTACCTACATATGGAAAATATCGGGCCCGGGGTCCGCCTTGACCATGACCCAGGATTTGGCAGATCACATAATTATCTGATCCATCTGATCTCCGTGATCCTGCTACGAGGGGGAGTTGACCAGATTGGATCATGATTACACATTCAGTTGCCTAAACGTGCAGGTTTCATCACCATGTTTTCCCTCACCGAAAGAGCATCGGTTAGCATTCAATTACTCAGACACTCAGAAAAGAGTCAGTACATGGCCGCAGCAGGATTCGAACCCGATACGGCCACCAACGCTTCTTTTTTCGGGATATAATATAATTATACTGTGCTGAGCCACAACCCTTTTGTGTTGCTGCAGCGCACACATACAGCTTATATATTAAGTGTTTTTTTTTGTTAAATTAAGATGTATTTATGTATAGTTATTGTTTAGGTATAAGTTGAGGTGTGAGCATGGAGTACTAAATAAATGCCTTTCTATTCTATTCTATTCTTATAGTCCATATGACTTATGAAAGATTCTTAAATTACTCCCAACATCTAAATTTAGAAATTATGTTATTTTTAAAGTAATGTTTTCATTACTTTAAAAATAAAATTATGTATTATATAATATATATTCACTATCGCTAATGCCACACATTTTAAAAGTACCTATATTCCGGTTTCCAGGGGTAGGTGCGTACAGCATTGTAGATAACTCGGAATATCTACATTGAAAATGTGTGCTTTATTTTTTTCAACAATTAAATTAATAATAAATAAATAAATATTAACACAGCGCCATCTAGCCCTAAAGTAAGCAAAGCTTGTATTATGGGTGCCAGAAAACTGATAAACCACATATAAATACCGCAACAGAAATTAAAATTCATTATTTCAATTCCTGCCAGGCCGTGAATCGAACCCGGGACCTCTGCGTGACATATTAATCAACTATACCACTCAGGTCGTCAAATCTACATTGTAGCAATATTACAAGCTAACTGAAACTACAACATAAAACCAATAATAGGGAAAACTGTATCCATAAAAGCCAAGTTCTATCTCGAGTTTTAAGCATCAACGGAAACAATATCAAACGTGCAAGTTTAAACTTAGGAATAAATATTTCTTTAAAATTACCTCCAGCAAAAGTTGATGGTGGTATAACTAGATTGTACAACTTTTGTAGTTGCTAAAGTTCATCCTTCAAAAGATATTACTCTTTTATATCTTGTGTTGCACTGCAGAAAAGTAATTTTAATGTTTTTAAACCTGTTGCAACATTTCTGCTTAATATCAAGGTAGACTTCTCCAAGTTGTGCATGGTCTAAACGAAAACTGTAATTTTCATACAAACTAAATAATAATAATTAATCGTTTATTTCAGTCAAAGTTTAAACAAGCCCATATTTCGTTAGTAATTATCTTAAAATACGAAGTGTTAGTACTTATTTCATTTTCTTTATTTTCTCCGTATTGCGGTCCCAGTTATATTACTGGATATCCTGGCGGAATTGTAGTCCCTGGGATCCGTGGTGGCGGCGTCGTTTCTTCGACAGTTTGAGACTGCTCGTGGGATAGACTCGGCATTGTCAATTTCTACCTATTCAATTTCTGGAAAATCCGATAGCAAAAAACTCCATGTTCAACCATGTTCAGGTACCCAATAACAAACCCGATAATGTAAGATGATTAATCGTACCAATATACGGCATGGTACAAAAGAATAGCATAGTAGCACGTTGCCAAGCGGACGCCGTTGAGGCCGTTGGTGACACCAAACCGTTCCCGATTACCGTTGGGGTACACCAGGGCTCTGTGCTCAGCCCACTTCTGTTCAACGTGATATTAGACGTATTGTCAGACAGCATCCGAGATTATCATGAGGTACCTCCATGGCTGCTCATGTATGCTGACGATATCGCGCTGACAGACTCTGACAAGGGGCGGCTAATCCAACGTGTAAAAAAGTGGAAGGAGGCACTTGAGAACGGCGGTCTGAAGATAAATGTGGCGAAGACAGAGTACATGGCCTGCAACAGTGCAGATCCCCTACCCGTGCGCATAGGCGATGAGAAAGTCAAGTGCACGGATCATGTGAGATACTTGGGATGACGCCAGGATGATGATGATGACGTTGCCAAGCGGACCCTGGCAGAGGCCGGGATAAGCGCTAGGACGATGATGACGACAAAAGAATAGCATAAGTGTATGACCGCCTTAAGAATCACATTCCTATACACAATATTGCAGTTGTTAAAATGTTTTTATAGCGTTCATGAATTATATTTTTATTTATCATATAAAAATCGTTTTGTATAATATTATGTTACGCTCCATATTTCAGCGTGTTACAATAATCGACCTTATTTTATGAGAAATACATTATACTTTGATTTGACACTTTTTGCTTTGCTTTGAATTAAGCCAAATACAATAAGCGCATAAACCTGCTGCTAAAAGCTAAAAGCTGATAAAGCTAGAACTTCCATGGATCGAAGACGTGCTTCAGCCTTTTCTGTTGTATTTCCGTTTCTTATACTGCCCAACTCGCTTGCAAGCAAGCAATTACCTACTACTTCCTAGTTTGCAAGCCAATTACGAAGGCTACCGTAAAAGGATGCCAGGAAAATGCAAAAATATGTAGTACCCTCACTGATATATTAAAGAAGTTTGTCACGACAACGACATCCAACCGGCTGCTGTGTTTTGAGGTTCGAAACAAGTAAAAGTTACTAGAACAATCACAGACTCATGAGAACAATGCTTTTAATTAAATGGTTAACTTTTTTTTACCCTTTATAATTTGCAGATCTTCATTGGCACATGCTTATTTTGTATGGTATTTTTATGATAATTTTTTTATGTAGCTGTGATTTGATAATAAAAAATAAAAATAACATTATGGTTTTGGGGTAGCTACAAAAAGTATTTATGACATTTTAACTCATAAATTGAAATGAAATAAATTCCCGGTAATTTCACTCCAACTTGAAAAAGAATATTATTTGTTACCTCTGCATCAAAAACTATTCATGTTCATTACGCATAGTTCATTTAAACGTCACATGCCTTTTCTTCAAGATATTATAGTATAGAGATAATGCCATCAATATTTTGTTATGTTCATGACAGTTTTATTTGTGATGAAATATATTATCATGATAATAAAACGATCCCAGAGAAGGACGATAACCGCACCTATTTAAATGCATCGCCGAAGTAGTGGGAAGCTATTATGTGGAGCGAAGCCAGCTGAGCATTTTTCTGCGGCACGAAATAAGCGATATAGAAAATAGACGTAATTTATAAGATCTTTGTAGGAAGTTTATGTTTTATAACTTGGATAAAGAAAGTATAGGTGCGGTGAATATTTATCTAGGGATATAGTTTTTTTTCGTTCTTGCTTTAACTTCCAGTGAATACGTAACGTCTCGCTTTGTAAGCTAAATATACGAGTAGGTATCGCAGAATATTTCACAAAACAAGATTTTATAGTGCGTTTTTGAATAAAAAAACATTAATATTTGCAAATTACGAGTATGCCGGGGATACTTATCAAATATAGCAAATATATGCTCAGCACGTCATCCACATAACATACACATAACATCGTAATCTAGTTTCGGCAAGCTTCTCAATTACTTTATTTAAATTCCTCAATTACTTAAATTCCACTTTAAAACTATCCTGATTGTGCTCGTTACGCACTTTGTCTTTCAGAGTAACCCCACCCGCCCAACGCAGCCGCATCTCTGTGGTATGAAGCTTTTGTTCGACTGATTTCTTCGAAGCCCATGTTTTAGTACCATAGACTAGTGTTGGGCTGACGGCTGTTTTGTAGACCCTACCTTTCGTTCTCATTGTTCTATGTGTTCAAATCAAATCAAATACGTTTATTCAGTTTAGGTTTTTACAAACACTTGTCCGCGACTGACGCAAGCGCGTCCGCCGGTCACTTGTCACTGTGACATTGACAGACACGTAATGTCATTCGTTATGTAACCTCGCCATGGCGTACATGGCGGTTATCGATCCATCTTCTGGTATTGCAGACCCCAAGTCTTTGAATTGCTTTACTTTCGGTAAGATCGATTCCATGCACAGGCTGATAGGACCTCCCAACTAAATGACAACAGTCTGGACTTACCGTATCCAACTATGAAGGACAATCAGTGTGAGCAAAATTAAAATCCTCGTAAGGTTTCAAACCAAGGCTATTAGAGCAATATTCACCATCCCTCAATGTGTCAGTAACAGATATATTTACCTAGATCTTAACATTAAAACAGCAATCTCCAGCTTAAGCAATTAATATCAAAGCAAACTCTCGAACCACTGTAATGAGCTTGCACGGGCCTTGAACGATCAGGGAGGACTTCGTCACGTGAGATTGAAGCGAAAAGGCATCTCAAAAAGGCATCTCAAGCTTGAGCACCAGATTTTCAACAAGATAAAGAGCAGATAAATACCTAATGGAGTATGCCATCCAACGGAAGAGCTCTACTGAAACTTATAACGGATCTAGACAGATAAACGGCTTATTATCCCTAGACATATTGTCATTTTGCAGAAAGATAATTAAAAGCTTTCGGCAAGTCCTGACCATCCAGTTTGACATCTGCGGCATTTAGACTCGATTTATCAGGGTTGAAATAACATAACATGCACTCTGATTTAATTCTGCTAATATAAAAATAAAAATAATCATCTTGGCGTTAATGTCCCGATTGTGCTCTCGAGAACGAGGGCCCGGGGTCCGCCTTGACCATTATCCAGGATTTGGCAGGTCAGGTAATTACAGTGGAGCGACTGCCATCTGACCTCCGTGACTCTGCTACCAGGGGAACCTGACCAGATTGGATCATGGTTACATATCCAGTCGCCTGAATGTGCAGGTTTCATCACGATGTTTTCCCTCACCATAAGAGCATCGGTTAGTATTTAACTAATATACATAACTCAGAAAACAGTCATTGGTAGATGGCCGGAGAGGGATTCGAACCCGGGACCTCTGGCTTACGAGTCGGATACTGTACCGACGCTCTAAGTTCTGCTAATACGCAATCAATTTGACTTGATTTTTAACAAAGTGTCCTTCCGTCTATACTGTCCACTTTACTGAATGAAATATATATAATAGCTATAATAAATCTGCCATAGCTTGAGTTTTCGCTTGGTCCTTACAAAGGAATTCTCAGAGCTCCTTCACGTGTGCTTACGTCTCTGGAAGATGACATAACAATTTCCTTGGAAGCCTTCGGATACTAGTGATGAGAAAAGTTGGAAAAAGTCCACTGGCTTTCCAGTCTATTTTTATGCGTTTAATATATACCCGGGAAGTTTCCGTAATCCTGTTCATAGAACTTGGATAATCGGGACTTTTACTCATAACGTAAGGCTTGTGTTACCTACTTATAAGTTATTGTCCACCTCCTTTAGATAGACCAATTTGAGTGTCGATAAGAGATTTTCAAATCTCGTGGTTACGTATGCTTACGAATTAGACCCACTACCTATTAGGGCACCAACGCTTCATTTTACTTATTAAAACAAATAAAAAGGTCTTCTTCTCAGAATAATTTGTAAGCGGTAAATAATTAATCTCGGTAAATAGTTACTGTCGTAACAAGTGTTAAACACTATGACACTGTAAATGTTAAAGTCAAATTTAACAGTTACAATAGCGCTAACTTTAACATATGTAGCGACTATTTGACCGATGTTATGACGTCATATTGACCATTGTCAAAATGGTGCAACCCATTTTTTGTCTAACCGGAACTTTAACTGTCTTGCTATTTTTAAACTAAGATCGTGCAACCCACACTAAACACAGACCCAGTTGAAACTGAAATAGGTCACGTGCGCCGCCCATCCCTACGCGCAGGAGTGCACAGCGTCACAGGAAATGGTACCTATAATCAGGGTAGCGAACAATCCGCGAGCGAGGGAGTAATGATCGTTGTTTTCCTATCCCCTACTGTAAGCACAGATATATTAAAGAAGGAGATATGAAATGGAGACGTGGTCGGTGTCGTGGAAGTTTATTTTTTTAATCCCCGACGAAGAAGAAGTGTTATTGGACGTGTTAACCTGTGGAGGTGTGTGTCTGTCTGTGGTATTGTAGCTCCTGAACAGATCGACCGATTTCGATGCTCTTTTCTTTATTTGAAAAACAGATGAATCGAGATGTTTGTTAGATTTGTTTGAGTATAATTGGTTCAGTAATTTAGGAAATATTGAAGCGTACGTATAAATTGGTCGCGGGTTTTGTGACGTTTATTCTGCCGCTTAGGTTAGGTTAGGACCTGATGTAAAGTCACCGTCGCCGTCATCTGAGCATCACCAGTGCGTTGACCATCTCTAATGACACCTCTATTGTATCACTTGAAGATTTTATATAAAAGTCCAAAATAAACACTGGGCTACCCAGCCCACCCGATCATTCCACATAGGGAATGATCGAGACCAAGTGACCAAGTACGTGACCAAGAAACGTTCTTTAAAACTATCTTAAAATGAAATGAAATGAAAATACATTTATTATTGCCTTAAGACACCACATCATAAGCTCACAATACAAAATACAAATATACTTACAGCAGATAGGTAGTAAACGATACACAATAACAAAAGAATTCACAAATGACCTAAAACTACTTATAGATATTTCAACTCAGTTGTGCGCGCGGCTCTATCTGTGGGTAAACCTTAATACAAGGTACATGCCACTCAGTATTGGAACTGCTGCAGTGTGGCACCCACCGACAACAAAAGGACCTCGCTCAGCGTATGCCATGGCCTGGGCCATGGCGCTGATCTTCCACGAGTCCCGCACGCATCCTACACGTTGTTCATTACTTACCGCTAAAATCGGTACTATTTTGACAATATCGTATCTCCATATTTCCGGTATCTATGCTGCTAAGTCAAGACCCGACTCAACTCTGCACACTCAATTGTTTTGCTAAATATTTATCGTTGGCACGCGCACTGTTTACCCCGGTAGGCTTTCTCGATGAAATTATACGGCGACGAAATGTTGAGTCACTTCGATGTCGATGTCGTCGCTTTGTGGGGGTTTTCGATGTTATAATTATTAATAGTTTCCACCACCAGAATAAAATGAGCTAGGGTCGCTATGGACGCCTGGAAACCTATGACATATAGGTGATGCCTACAGCTACATTCTATCATGGCACCGCTCGCCACCGACAGAGGGGAGTTCATCCTCACACCTTGGAGCCAAATTTGTTGCGAACTGTGTGCTTCTAAAGGAACTTTCTCCCACGCACACTAAGGTTGTGGAATGAACAACCTAGAGAGGTTTTCCGTGGAGAGTACAACATGGAGTTCTTCAAGAAAAGATTTTTACGGGATCGGCAACGGGTGGGTGATGCCCCTGGTATTGCAAACGTCCATAGGCTGCGGTGACTGCTTTTCATCAGGCAGGCAGGCAGGCATTTTGTTTGACAGCTTAGTGGTACAAAAAAAAACCGGAGACGGTCCAAAATCTAGACAGGGTAGGTTGAGGTGTTATCTTCTTTACAAACAGCATAAATAGTACTAACAGACGCTCCGATTTGGCTAGAGCCGACAAACCGTTAGTTGCAGTCAATACCAATCCTTACAAAGTACAAAATAAAGTCGCTTTTGGATTAATTAGGATGCGCGAGCGCGCCGACCCTGGTCGGACGTCCGACCATGTCCCCCACCCAAAAGCGTCTTTATTTTATACTCAGTGAAGATTAGTACCAATTGCAAATGACGGTTATATAAACGTCATCATCCAGGCGACAATCGCAGTGTGCGACGCGCAATGGCCAGGAGTTCGAATATCTTCCTCTCCACTCCCTAGCGACGTCAAGCCGTCTCAAAGCATGAAACTTTCACCCATATACAAGTATAGTTAGTATCAGCGTGAGTTGCTTAACTTTTGGTCAAAGGTTGGTTGAACAATCTCGGGAGATGATTGGCACCCCGTAACTGTGTATTATTGTTGTTAAACTATTCGAAAACGCTGTAATCTCGAGGTTGTAACCCTGCCGAGCTCAATACGGCATAGACTGGCACTATATCGCTCTACGAACCAAGGGTACGCCGTACCCTGTTATAAATCAGCGTATCTCCAAGCTACTTATCGCAAGTAAACGCTCGATGTATTGTCCCCTGGGTAATATATACCGGCGTGTGTCGTGACTCATATCCCGGAGGGTAAAACGCCTTATTTTTCGTGTTTGCGCTCTAAATTCGACAGATAGTTCGGGGACGGAGTCTGGCTGACGCGATTTATGCCGCGAGTTCAATAAAAAATATTTAAAATCATTATCTTGGCGTTAATGTCCCAGTTATACTGTCGCACATGAGGGTCCAGGGTCCTTGACCATAATCCAGGCTTTTGCACATCAGATAATTTCTGTGGAGCGACTGCCATCTGATCTCCGTGACCCTGCTACCAGGGGAACCTGATCAAATTATACCACGGTTACACATTCAGTCGCTTGAATGTGCAGGTTTCTTCACGATGTTTTTCCTTGCCGTAAAAGCATCGTTCAACATTCAACTAATGTACATAACTCAGAAAAGAGTCATTAGTACATGGCTGCATTTGTCTCTCCGTGATCACGAGTACTATAAAATGATCAAACCGTCGGAATAAAATTACAAAGCCGCCATTAATTTAAACTATATCGTCCAAAATATTTGTCTGGCCCGGTGGCCAAAACCGGAACTATGGAAAAGTAGCGGTACTTCATAAAATTACATGTCAATGAATAGACCAGCGGCGACAACAACGAGTTATTTAAGTCAGTGGCATGGAGTATCTGGGTATCGTCGGGAAAACAGATGAGAATAACACCAAAACTCAATACTCAAACTCATTTCTTTATTGATTACTACATTAAATGTCTCTTTCTATCGATATAAGGAGGGGAGTAGGAAAGTAGCGACGAAACACATAGTGACAGGTATTCAGAGACGTTACAATGAGGTCTCGCGAACTATTCACGACTGACAAGCCTTAACAACTTTTCCGCGTTAAATGACGATTTCTTAAAACGAAGACAGCAGTTTAAATGAAGAATTATTTAAACGACGCCTTCTAATTTCAAAGCGCCTCCTCGCGGCATCTTACGCCAATTTCCTGCCTACACAGCCTTCCCAACATTATTTTTGCTCCAAAAACAGGAAATGTACGAGGAACCGTACGCAAACAAATATGGTTGGAATACGGCGCTGAAATATGCCGCTGGAATATACTTTTTTTTTTCATATGGAGCTAGTTTCTCTGTTGACATAAATCGTGCCTCTACGGGGCTTCGGAAACATGGCGGAAGCTCGCAGAAGGCTCTCCGCGTCGGAATTTATAACCTATCTGTCCTGATGCATGTATTCACCGCCCTGATCGAGATCGAACGCGGTTCAACTCCCGTGCGAGGCAAATATTTGGGCACACGCTTTGGTTAGGGACAGGTTTGTTTTCGAAATGTTTTCCGACAACAGTCGGGGGCTGGGTTTAGGCTTATGAATA
This sequence comes from Blastobasis adustella, assembly GCA_907269095.1. Taxonomy (NCBI): domain Eukaryota; kingdom Metazoa; phylum Arthropoda; class Insecta; order Lepidoptera; family Blastobasidae; genus Blastobasis; species Blastobasis adustella. The sequence continues at coordinate 2,485,243 of OU026120.1, forward strand.
TTATTACTCTCGGCTCTCAGTTTCGGTTCACAAGAAGGTTGTGTCTGATTGTAATTGTTCAGCGACGTCCATTGACAGTCTCAATAACCGCTATGTAAACTTTTCTCCTTCTTCTGTAGTTGTCGGCATTGAGTTCACCGGCGGCAAGCCTGAGGAGCCCGCCTAGGTTACTACAGTGCACCAACATATCTGACCCTGTGGTCAAAACTTTTGATGGGGTTTTCATAGTTCGGTAGTTTGAGGTCCAACTTAAAATCTAAGCTATGTCTCATCTACATACAGCTAGACCTCTCCGAAAGGAAAAAGATAAACTGCCCTAAAAACGATTTCCACGCGGACAAAGTCGCCCGCGACTAGCGACGAAGCTAGTAACTAATAAAAATACATCTCTATGATTCATCTTCAGATATCAATTTTCTGGTCTATAGAGGTTCTATTGTATGTCTCTACTCTTTATGACTGGCGTATTGCCTTCGCCACTCGAGTTAAGTCGAGTTTAACACTCTCGATTAGGTTTATATTATAGTTTAACGAAGGCATAGGTATCTACAATTTTAGCGGTAAAATAGTAATGGTTTTAACGTAGTTTACCTACCCGTTAAATGTTGGTAGCAAACCTTCTCCGTCATTAAACATAAAATATTAATAATACGACTACTACAACATTGATTTACAAAATCTGGTTAATAATATTTTTTAGAAATGATTGTATCATTTTATCAAATACACCACTCAATCATGCTCTGTAATTTTCGTGCGTGTTGATGTATCTGATATGTTCAATCATTTTATTTACCTCCATGTTTTTGTAAGGTAAATTGATTGAGATATTTATTGAAGAGCGTCGATGGTGTCAGGGATAGTCGGTCGGCCTCGTAATTGAGAGCTCGACTCCAGCTGCCGCCATGTACTAAAGAAGTTTTCTGAGTTATGTACATTAGTTGAACACTAATTGATGCTCTTACGGTGAGAGAAAACATTCCGAGGAAACCTGCACAATGGCGACTGAATGTGTAACCATTATCCAATTGGATCAAGTTCCCCTATTAACAAGGTCACAGAGGTTAGATTTCAATCACTCCACTGTTATTACCAGATCTATCATATCCTTGATCATGGTCAAGGCGGATCCGGGGCCCTCGCGCGCGAGAGCACAACCGGAAGATTGACCCAAGATGAGATAGGTAAGGTACACTGGCAAATTGAAGCAGAAACTATTGGTCCTAGATTTATTTCATTGTATTACGTGACGATACACACGATTTCGGGTGACAGTTTTAATTACCGCTTACCGTCAGGTGGGCTGTCTGTTCCTTTATCAATGCATAGCAAAAAAAAAATTATAATTCAAACCGGATAACGTCAACTCCAGCATTAAACCTTCGAACTATCTATTGCATTCGCTTTAAAGTCCCAAAGTGCATGACATGACATGACACACCATACCCAGAAATGATTCATGAACATAATCCAAGAAGGTTCTCTCGATCCGGGTCATTCCTAAACCATCCCAACTAGTATTGTGACGTCACGGCCAACTATACGTATTATAATTAGCGTGTACGTGTGTGTGTAACACATTATTACTTCCCCTAGCGTCGGTAGTCGTTTAATCACTGTAACTGTGGCAAATGTGTGGCATTATTTCTGACGGAAGCCCACAGAAATATAGGCGAGTGGTGTTACACAAAATATTAGGCGATGCCGTTCACCCAAACAGGCGTTGTTTGTGGCGATACCGTAATGGAATGACGCAGTTCTTTGTTATAAATGTTGTGTTGTAATGATGAAAAGTGTTCAATCTACTTAGCGAGTCGATGGCAAAATATTATTTTAGTCGCGCAAAAGTAGGCCACTTGCACTGTTTTCAGTAGCATCGTAGATGTCTTCTGCAGGTGTCAGTGCACATTGTGGTGTAGCAACACCGTACACACATGTTTTGTCATCTGTGTAGATTGGAACCACTTGGACAAATTTTCCTTACGCCGGACCGGAGTCCGGAACCTCTGCGCGGAGTCTAATATAGAGTTCCATACGGGCCACACCAATATGATATTTTGCGTGAACGGTATTTTGTCGAAGGGAACGAAACGGTCGACAAGGAGCAGGCAGTTCACCTGTTGGAAAGATGTATTTGTCACCCATAATGTTTTTGTTTTCAGTAAATCAAATGCAGAACCACAGATGCGTTGTCAATGTGAGGACTAAGATTATACGCCTCCAGCTCTCTTTAAGCTAAATTAAGTTTTCAATTAATTCGGAAAACTTGTAGATTCATATGTTGATATAAATAGTCACCATTGCCTATGCCCTTTTAGATTAGGTTAGATTTCTTTATTTGTCCATGAAAATTATGTTATTTCATTATTCATTTCACAACTTAAGCAACTAACAAGGATATCGCCAAAGGTATAATAATAAATAACAATGTCTTAATAATAATTCAAAAGTACTTAAACCAATATTAGTTGTACCTATGTCAATTGGTACATAATTATTATACTATACTCATTTGTGCTGGCTACCTTATCCTTTAAAGCGGAACACAAACATACAAACACTGTTGCTGCACGCCAATTAGAAGTAGAAAGTTAAGGAGATACCCAACCAGGAATCCTCACGCTTGCTGCTACCTAGTAACCTAACCTACCCAGTAACGAAAACCATTGGGAAAAACAGACCATTTTCCTTCAAACTAATGGCAATATTTCCCCCACTCCAATGACGTCGGTATGGAGGCACCACTACTAAGGAAACGGATAAGTAGTAGATAAGGGCTCTTACAGAGGCAAGAATGGCAGGAACACATGCCGGAGATTGATTGTCGCAGTAATACTACCAGATATGAGCCTAAATGGTAGCCATTGCAGTCAACTGGCCCATCAGATTGTTACGGCAAAAACGGATTTGTTACAGACAGGCTATTCGTTTGGTTTCTTCTATTTCTATTGGGTTTCTAGTCCTCGTGTGTGGTTCGATCGGGCTCCGTTTAAAAAGGTTTTAGGTTTTATATACACCGTTTTGGTGGGAGTAGGAAAGGCCTTACTTTTCTAAGAACATGATTAGTAACAACGAATCTATACTGTAGCAAAAATATTGAACTTAGTTCCTTTAGAAAAATTGAAATCAAAATGAGATAAGTAAGTAGAAATTCCATGTGGGGCGTCAATAACCACCTCAGCCGCTGTACTACTACGCAATTCCACTCAGGTGTCTTTTGATTTATCTTATTTTGATTTCTGTCCTTACTTATCACTTCCACTTTGCATGGGTAATCCATTCCCATCTCTTTCGCAAATTCCTAGAATAGACGGAGCTATCTATTTGTTGAACAGTAGCGCAACAGGAATGTTCTAAAGGGAAAATTTATTGAAAAGGTTTTATTCAAAATAAGCTAAGACAAAAAGTAAAATCTTCTATATTCAAACTTCAATAACGGAAAGAGGAGTTGAAGAATCAAATCCGCAACATTGTGACTCTTAGAACAAACTTTGTGTGTACAATGGAAATTTAATTCCCTATAAAATTGCAATAGCCGTCGTAAAAGTGTGCACCTAAGCCGTTTTCGAAGGGAAACAATGCAATTCCAACCTTCTAAGGGAATTAATAAAGTCCATAAATCGTCGCGTATAAGTGCCACTGAGATCGGCACCGGCCTAACCGAGAGCAGCCAGAATGCTCGCGTTCAGAAGCGTAGCGTTTGGACATACTTTGCATTTATCTTTTTTGTTGTTCGTAAGTATATGAGTACCTTATACGTCGATCGATAGATACAGGCAAACGGGCCACTTGGGCCTTGTGTCTGCTAAATTACTTGGCTTGATTGAATTGTAATCGGATCGCAATAGCAACTCAACGGCAGATTTAATTATTATTATTATTATTTTTTTATGTTATCCGGCAGACAAACAGGCATGCGGGCCACCTGATGGAAAGTGGTGGTTAATTGTAGCAGAATACCAAAAAGCGTACAACTGCCATTGAGGGCGATTGCGATTCCACTACAATTCAATCGAGTCGTTAGTAAATTAGGACTTGAGGCCCTGATGGATTGTAGTAACTGATGCCAAGGGGCATTAGCAAACCGCGCTTATCACTAATGCGTTGTCTACCTCTAAAGGCCCAGGACATGTTGCATTTATAGCAAATAAGCAAATGCTAAGTCCCTTCAGTGCCAAAGCCACTGTTCTCCATGGAGCACTGAAGATCCACACTAGCAGGAATTCAATATTATAATTAACTACTTAATATAAAATTGATTGGCTGTGATATTCTATAAATGGAGGCACAAGTAAACCCACTCTATTGAAGATATGATGGTGGGCCATTACATTCTGTTCGATATAATATGCGATATTTTTTCCTCGTGAATATACTAAAGTATTTGTAAGCGAGTATGTTTGTATGTGAATAATTCGAACCCAGAAAATCCCTTGAAAGTTTTACCCCTCCCTGAAGAATACTATGGATGCGACTTACTATTCAGATCCTTATTGGAAAACTTCTCCTACCGCTAATACCGATTTTTTTCAGCTTAAGCCATCGTCAAAACAACTTCTAAAGCCAAACCTGGAATAATGAGGAGCCGCCAAATTGCGGATTTTTTATGAACCAACTCCTTTTTTACATTTGCAACAGAAACAGTAGCTCCCTCCAATAACCAACACCCGCCGCGGGCTGTGTACTGTAGCATGTGTGCTCGGGCAGGGCCTAGGTTAGGACGGATCCCAAGACAGGAAGGCGTTTGGAGGCCTCATGTCTGGAGGGGCTTTAGGTTAAGTAGGCTTTCAGGTGCGGTTGCTGCTCCCATAGGAAGGCGTTCGGAGGGCTCATGCCTGGAGGGGCTTTAGGTTAAGTAGGTTTCCGGGTAAGGTTGCTGCTCCCATAGGGCAGCCGGGGCTTTAATTAGTTAAGCAGGTTAGGTTAGGTTAGAACATGTAGGAAGGAGGTCGGTTAGCTTGGATGGTTCGGAGCAAGCAGAACTTGGGTCTTTGGCCTGTCTCTATGAGCACACATCGCACTGGCTAGGCAGGAATTCAAATGGGTTCCATTTAAATTAGACGTAAGATGTCTTATGTATTTTATATTATTGATTCTTGAGTTGACTTTCACAAATATAACTATAATAACTTATATCTCGAGCTACTAGTATTTATTTAAAAGCCCCCATGATCCCGAGTGTTACAGTACTCATCCCCATCACGTACACCTTCACATACACCCTCTAGTGGTGTCCACGCGTATATTTGAAAGTACGTTTCTCGCTCGTACGACTCGGATGTGGAATGAGCTATCAGCCACAGTGTTTCCTTTGAAGTATGACATGGGATCGGTCAAGAGGTATATTAGAGGTCTCGTTAATGGCGGGCAACGCTTTGGCATCACCCCTGGTGTTGCTGATGTCCATAGGCGGCGGTGACAACATTCACTTAAAAAAAAATGCGTTTAATGTTCCCTATAAGGGATCTTGATACTCTTGACAGACCTCATATATACCTGGTCAAGCTTAAAGCTCAACCATGCTGGTCAAACGGCAAACTCACGAACCGCGAAGCAGGCGCGCATTAATTACCGCTAGGCAGTGTCTAGTGAAATATGAACCCGTATCGATATCAAACCACCACTGCACTGTGATGCTGTTGAATTATTTATGAGTCGCGAACAGCCCATAGGGGGCAGATTCGGCCGCATATTGCTCTTGATTTGTGCACTAATGACGCTCGGCTCGTGAGATATCGATAGGCTGCCGTACTCAATAGATGGCGCTATACGGATGATAGAACGCGCTAACGATTTGTGGTCGAATTTTCAAAACGACTGCATGAAATACCAATGATGAAAGAAACTTCTTACTCATAGGCCATGGGCGTGATGTTTCGCCATATTGTGTACCATGGCGCTACTTCGTTTCGGGCACGCAATATACGCAGTATGTTTGGATAATTATGCGTACTTAATGTATTGTTATTTTATTACATGTTTGTATCGGCATTTTGCATTTTCTATAGTGATTATGAGGAGTTGGTGATTATGGAGTTGATGGTTGTAGTGGTTCGATTGGTGGAGAGTATTTTCTCTCTGTTATCGAAATACAATGTGTTCACATTGTAAGTGACGTATTCTAGTAAAATATTTGACTTTCGCGTATTTAGCCCTGATCACGGATCTCATAAAATTTTTAGATGCTGTTCGAGCATAAAAATCTATTCCCAATATCAAATGCTAAACGCTGTCAGCTCTTTCTAGGGTTACACTGTATGTGCAGTATAACAATGTATGAATGTTAAAAATCTAAAATGAACACAATTTTTCCAACAAACCTTCCTTCAAAAAAGCTGTTCGAGAGCATTATCTAAATTCTTTGTAATACCCGACTTTAACTTATTTCTTTTTTTTCACCTTTAGTAGCTAGGCACTTGATTGAAATTTGTATTCAAGTACGTTGTGCAAGTATCTTGTTGTTGTTGGTTTTTAGTATATCATAAAATTTTTGAGTTTCGGTATGTGAATACTAGTGGGTAGAATTGTGTTTGTTATTAGGTACGTAAGTGTAATGTTGTTGTAAATTTTTGTGCACCGCCTGCAATTTTTATTACCAGTTTTCGGGGTAGACTGGTAGATAAAGCTACAAAGCTTTAAGTCCACCTTTGTTTTATTTTGTGCATAAAGTATTAAATAAATAAATTTTTAGACGTCACTGAGAGTTACAAATGATCGATACGAGTCCGTAACCTGTGTTAATGACCCGGTTATCCTTTCTCGCGTGCGAGAGCTCGGTGTCCATCTTGACCATGATCCAGGATTTGGCAGATCAGATAATTACAGAGGAGCGACTGCCATCTAACCTTCGTGACCCTGCTACCAGTGAAACTGACCAGATTGGATCATGATCACATATTCAGTCGCCTGAATGTACAGGTTTCATCGCAATATTTTCCCTCACCGTAAGATCATCAGTTATCATTCAACTAATGCACGTAACTCAGAACAGAATCATTGCTACATGGCCGCAGTGGTATCAGAACCCGGTACCACTCGCTTACGAGTCGGATGTCATAACCATTCGGCCAACAACGCTCCTCATTCCTCGTTTGTTACCTACCTACCTAGTACCTAGTATAATTATAATTTCTTTTTTCAAAAATTTCGCCGTACTGTTGGCACGTGACATCAGACAGCCAGTATTACATTGTAACCGACCTGTCCCCGAATTCTCCGAAAGCGGCCGCTAACGAGCACTCACTTTGCCTCGGATGCTGAAAACGTTTAATATTACGTTAATTAGAAACAAAACAAATTAAAGTCGTCCCCGTTTTATTAAACGTGTAATCATGAAGATCGCATGTCGTAGATTCTTTACGAAGAAGTGATTCAAAAGAGAGCGACGGGGAGGCGAGTGAAAAAGTTTTTTGCATTTTCATTTGTGGGGGCGTTTCTCGCGCTGTGACATCTCAAATTCGACATTTTCTCTAGGCTAAAAGCTGTATTAAGTCATTGTAATTGATCTTCGACAATATACGACTGTCGAAGATAGTTAAGAATATATTTTTTGCCTGCAATAGACATTGTAATGTCATTGTTAACGTGTTGATCGAACATATTGAACTAACCTACCTGTACATAGGTACACTTACACTTACACACACACACATACACACTCACACACACGCGCGCGCGCACACACACACGCACACGCCCACGCACACACACACACATCTATAGATAGATTAATATTTGTTATATATATATATATATATATATATATATATATAGAAATTCAGCTTGTATGTTTTTGTTACAATGCAAGTGGTTTAGAATATGTATAGGGACCTAATACGCACGGGCATTCACTGATTCCTAAAATACAGGTATATCCTAGTTTAGGAATCAGAATATCCTGATCTTATGTTAAAACCTTACACCGATCTTCCAAAGAATGAATCTTATATTAGCATAAGAAAAAATGTACTCTATTTGGTTAATAAATAAATATTATTATTATTATTATTATTATTATTAATGGAGATATGTGGCTAGATAAATGTCGAATCCCAAATGTCACACTTATTTTTAAAGCACTCGCATCCACGCAAGCGCCCTCGAGCGATACCTGTCTCTATCACATTCGTGCTAAGTTGCGAGAGATAAAAAAGACAGGTATTAGAAGGCGAGCGCCCGCATGGATAGCGGTTCAAAAATAGTGCCCCAAGTTTGATAAGGAAGCGTTTAAATTTTAATGATTTGTAAAGAGAATCTCTTTAGGTGGCATATCTCCGCAAACCATGGACCACCTCGTTTCATGCTCGGCTCGTGTATATAACCGAACGATTTATTCATTTATTTATTTAGAAATAATATTTACATATACAGCTTAAGCCTAGATTATGTAAACAACATTAAACATATAAAAATAGGAACAACAAAAATAAGAATAAGAACAAGCATAGCCTAATATCGTAGGTACATTAAGGTATTAAATTAAAATATACTTAATTTGAGAAATTTAGGGTCTTTCGCATAATTTCGTCCCATGAATCGGCAAAAACAACAACGATGTATGCGTCGCTAAATACTGAGCCAAGTATTTAGCTAGAGTTTAGTCCATCGACTCATCGACTAGAAGAATGATTTGTAGGTGACATGTTCGACCGGGAATGAGCTACACGTCGTCGGCAAGAAGGAACGGATTCTCGAGGTTTATGATGGGAAGACTGAGAAGTTGAAAGTGTTGGGAAATTGATGATTAGTGCTTGTTATTACGGTCGCGTCGGCTGTGAGAGCAAACAGCTTGTGACATTATGCTGAACACCGGGCGAAGTGGAAGAGAAAGAGCATGGTAGCCGAGTGTTGACCGCGTCTGACACCCGTATTTAGAACCGTTACTATTAATAATCCACCCCTTGGATGTATTTGTATACATTTTTGATCTTCAATTTCGTCACAGAGAATACTAAGAATTAGTAAGTAATAGAAAGATATTATCCACAACTCCACCAACAAAGACGCCAGTCACACACTTGCAGGACAAGCCGGAACAAGTCCATATTTCAACTCCATAGCTTCCTTTATTCTCCCTAAGGCGGTGGTGCAATAAATAAAAATACTTACTCTCGAGTTAAGGCTAAGATTGTGGAACAAAAAATATATCTCCCAGTCCCTTGGAGACAGTTGCGTCTCAGCTATATACTATTTCATTAGCGGTCAGCCGAGGCGTCCTGGTGGCGTAAATGCGAACACTGGTACAGAATCCAACACGTTACAAAGACAGATGATTATAAACCAACTAGCTATTAGTTTCTCGCGGTCTTTCCCGCACTCAGTTCGGATCTCTGTAAAGAGTAGACTATCCCGCGGGATCCCGTTATTTTACCGGGATTCCATTATTTTTAGCGTAGCTTCCCGTTAGAGAAAGAATTTTCGAAATCGGTTTAGTCAAACATTGAAATCATGCAAACTGACATCCACATTTATTAATTTTGACAATAAATTAAATCGATATAATCTTAACAGCAAACTCCTAAAAAATCACATAGTATCTAAGTATAGAAAAATACAACACAATAAAAAAAAAAAAATTTACAATCACAATCTCCTTAAACAGGTCTGAGTTCCCGACAGGTGACCAGCTTGTTATTGTGCCGCTCAATTTTGTAAAAAAAAATACATTTGAAAGCTTTTTTTTAATTAGACTAGCCTTTGACCGCCATCTCACCTGAGACTATATTTATCTTAAAATAGATCCCTATAGAAAGCATTAAACCTCGATATATGTAGTGGTTTCAGGTTTGAAACTGATAGCTGGTTAAACCAGTCAGTCACACAAACACACATACACACACTCTCACACAAACACACACACGTACACATACAAACATTTAGTTAAATTTTGTTGTTTTTCATAAATATAATTTTTGTTTTTTAACCTAGAATAAACCAAGATTACTCAACCAGTGCTCGCGTTAGGACACTAGCCCTTAAGTCACAAGTGTTTTGCTTAGTTTAAGGGTTAGGGCCACATTGTATAGCAAACCTTATTGAATAAAGAACATTTATTATTACGTATTATTAGTCAAGCAAAGCTTCCAATTCTATTGTATGTGTTTTGATCTACCTTGTAATATCTACTCACATAGCTTTAATTACAGAGCTTTGGTAAAATTGATTACAAACTGAAGCAATTCAATACAATTTGGTTTTGATTCTCAAACCACATTATCGTTTTAGTGTATTGACTGTTATGTCTATTGAAACGGGAAATATTAATTAATATGTGTACTTAATGGGGTTTTGATGGTACGTCCTATTTTACCCGAAATGAACAAACAGTTAGGGATTCGCATTGAATTTTGAATGATTGTTTACAAGTAGTATGTTATCAGACTGCCTAATTGTCGACATGCCGGTCGCCACGCAGACGTCCCGGGGTCGATTCCCGGTCGAGCAGAAATGTTAATGGTGAATTTTAATTTCTGTTACGGGGCTGGGTGTAATACTTATAATAAGTATAAATTAATCATCTTGGCGTTAATGTCCCGGTTGTGCTCTCGAGAACGAGGGCCCGGGGTCCGCCTTGACCATGATCCAGGATTTGGCAGGTCAGGTAATTACAGTGGAGCGACTGCCATCTGACCTCCATGACCCTGCTACCAGGGGAACCTGACCAGATTGGATCATGGTTACACATCCAGTCGCCTGAACGTGCAGGTTTCATCACGATGTTTTCCCTCACCGTAAGAGCATCGGTTAGTATTCAACTAATGTACATAACTCAGAAAACAGTCATTGGTACATGGCCGGAGCGGGATTCGAACCCAGGACCTCTGGCTTACGAGTCGGATACTGTCACCGCTCGGCCACCGACGCTCTTATAATAAGTATGTATTTAAAAAAACAGTATATAGGTAGTTTATCAGTTATCTAGGTAGTCAGGTATATAGGTAGTTATATATTAACACCCACAACACAAGCATTGCTTACTTTAGGGCTATATGGCGCTGTGTGAATTTGTCCAATCATATGTATTTATTTATTCAATTACGTAGGTAACAAATATCTAGTCATGTACACTGTCTAGGTACGGGGAGGATAGGCCGGCCCAAGGAGTGATAAGAGATGACATACGTGCTAACAAACTCACCACCAAGGATGAGGAAGGATGAACGAACAGAACCAACAGGATTAGGAAGGCGGACCCTGAGTCTTAATGCCAAGATGATTTTATAAATAAAATGGTGATATTTTTTACGCTACCTACATAGTTGGCAAACAACTTGTTTTATAAAAAACATATGTATATTTCGCCTCCTTAACAGAGTATAAGACTCGCCTTTAAGTATAAGACTCGAGTTTTACCGACCTCATAAAACCTTTTCACCCCTTTTCTGAAATAGTAGTTTCTACTCTCCAGGGAAATTCGGAGAGCGTTCACTCTATAACTGAACAAGGTTAGTAGAGTACGTAGAATGACTAAAAATTCTCTAATTCTATAATATACGTATGTATTTAGCCTGCAACATGCTAATATGCATTCTGGTCAAGAGTATAAATAATAAAAATAAAAATAAAAATGCTTGGACAAACTCACACAGCGCCATCTAGCCCCAAAGTGAGCAAAGTTTTATCGTCACAGCCCATAACAGTCCACTGCAGGACTTAGGGCTTCACCTTTAACAGAGGAGGTTATTGCCATAGTCTCCACGCTTGGCAGGCGTGATGGAGATCGCAGTGTTGGAAATGGAAAACGCTGCTGACCATTTTCCAGCCTACAGAGACTCTACATATTTTGTCTATGATATTATCGAGAGAAGCAAAGCTTGTGTTATGGGTATTACATAACTGATAAACTACTTCTATATATATTTTTTTTATATATGCTTATAAAACATACCGTATACACTTACCCAGAACCGTAACAGAAATTAAAATTTTTATTTAAATTTGTGCTCTGAATCGAACACGGGATGTCTGCGTGGCAGCTTAAAACCAGGTAGATCAAAAGCACAACACAAAAAAGTACGATACAATAACGCCATTTACAATTTTCTTGTTCCACGCTTCCACCGCACGTTTTGTAAATACGCCCGCCCGGTTACACAGACTATAAATTTTCATTTTTGCGAAAGGGACAAGTGAAAAGAAAAGATAAATAGAGGCAAAGATTTGCGTTACGGTCGCATAAACTATCCCGCGCAGGCGCTGTGGCTGTGTGTGCGGGCAGACATATTTGATTAACAAAAAACTGGGTAAGTGCGAGTAGACTTGCGCTGTGAGGGTTCCGTAGGAACTGTGTAATTATAACACGTACAATACAAGTAATTTTGAATGTTCTTTTTTTATGTTATAAGGCGGACAAAGGTTGGAAAGTGGTCACGGACACCTATTTACATCAGCAACACCAGGGCAGTTATCAATGCGGTGCCCACCTATGAAGAGACGTTTAATATATCTCTTGAACGATCCCATTTCATAGTCCAAAGAAAAAGCTGTGTCTGGGTGCTCATGCCACATCCGAATCGTACGAGCGAGAATCGTCCTTTCGAAATTTCGTTTGCTTTCGTAATTTTTTTTTTTTTTTTGTTATCACTACACTTTAACTACACATATTATCGGGTTTGCTACCACGGTTATTATTGTGTTTACCTCGATATTTCGACGCAGTTGCATGCGTCATGGTCACGAGTTGACTCAAAGTCTTAAAACCTATGTTATCACCGTGTTGGTGGCATAGTGGCTTGCGGGTCTGAATCGTAGGCGGTAGGAAGTGAGTTCGATCCCCAGTGCCGCTGTGTACCAATACTCTTTTTCTTAGTTATGTAAGGTGAGGAAAACATCTTGAATGAAAGTGTGACCGTGATCCAATCTGGTCAGGTTTGCTTGTTAACAGGGTCACGGAGTTCAGATATCAGTCGCTGATATGCCAAATCCTGGTTTCAAGGCAGATCCCGAGCCTCTATCCAAATATCCGCCCTTAAAACCTTTTATATTTATAATAAATTATTATAGATTGGATAGCGACCTACTAAATAAAGCGAATGGCAAAGCTTTCCTCTACAGACAAGTTCGTTTGTGTGGACCTGTATTGATATGGTGAGGCTCTACAATAATACAGTATTCACTACGGGACCCTAAAAGGCCGCCTTTATTATATGAATATGATTTGCGTACATTTCGAACATCTCGACTTATTGGTGTTATGAGATGGCTTTTGTGAGTAATACGGTTAAGGTACGCTTTGTGCACGTTTGTGAATGAACGAACGAGTACTTAAGTGTATCTTTGTCATCACAAATAACGAAAGCTTCTTACAACAGGCTGGCAGGAATTCTTTAAGTAAATCTCGAAGCGCGTTTTATTATCCTGAAACGCGGAGTTCCGACTGATTACCTGTTTATCTGTTCTCTATTAAAAATGTTCCTTTTAGAACATTCCTCTTGTTCTATTCTGGGAATTTGCGAAAGAGATGGTAATGGATAACTCATGCAAAGTGGACTGTATTACTAAAATGTATTTTGATAAGTAGGCATAAATACTGTATAAGAAACACTCACTAATTGCGTCCAGGATACTTCTCCAGCACATTCAAGGACCCCAAGGCTAGATTACTGAGCCTCAGTCTTACCAGACCTCTTCACCTGGCGATCACTCTTAAATGTGCAATCCTTAACTTATATCGATCACTGGATTTGTGCTTTCTCGATACCAGACGTACCACCAACACCACGGTGTCACAGATATTTCTTGTTTAAAACAATTGGTACTTACTTTGTTTATGATTAGTTGTCCATGCGGAATAAGTCGCGGGCAAGACTATAGTTTTCGATATATTTGAGTTATCTATTTCACTACTGGATCTGTCGAAAATATTTTAATTGTTCAAATTTAGTTTTATTCGCTCTGTTGTATTCGGAATTTTTAGATGTCCAGCAGGTGCCTAAAAAATATGAAAAAAAATACTGGATTCACCAACAAAAGTGGATTTGTTTTCCGCTATATTTTATAAATCAACAGCAGAAATATCATGACATGAACTTTAGAAAAAATCTTTAATAAAAAATAATACTCCATCTCGGCCAAAATGGGACGGCTCGTCTACGTGGCAAGAGGAAAGTGTGAAATTGTGGGCGATTCTTAAAAAGGTCCCCTTTTTGCTCACTATCGCGGTGTTGCAGGTACCGTGTCCTCAGCTTACCTCGATAGGCCCCGGGGGCAACTTTAGGGGCCCAAAGTGCCTCAGGGCCCCCGTAATAGCTTGAAGCCCGTAAATCGGACCCACACTCCTAAATGGATGTATAAATTCGAATTCGCCTAATGGATTAATTTTCAACTCGAATTAGACGGTGATTCGAGTAATTCTTCGCCTTTTTTTAGCGAAGGGACGCTTTTGTTAGTAGCATTTGCTTTGGACGTGTTCTCTGCTTAAATTGCCTTGATTTTGAACGCTGGCTCTCTAACGTGGTGTTTTTTTCCTGTATTAAGTTTGCAGGTCTCAGATTACATTAGTCGACGGCCTACGTGACCTATTGCGAGTCTTTGGTTTTTTCATCACTATACCAGGAGTGTTGGAGGTCGCATTATTGTAAGTGTTGATGATAATTTCCTGGTCTACGGAGAACCTGGACAGTCAGCCGAGTCAAAATCCATTTGTCAAATTTAGCGTGTAGCCTGGTTAAAGGTATAAATATTAGGTAAGTGGTTTGCATTAGTGGAGTGTGATGGCAGTTAGATTATATAATATAGAAGTATAGCAGCGTTGTCAACTTAGTATTTTCAACACTACAAGATGCAATCCGCCTGCCAAGCCTAGAAAATTAGGGCAATACGTCACTCGTGTGGAGGCAGGTCAAGTTATGCTGTTGATAATGATAAACCACACAATGAAATTAATTCAACTTGACGATAAATATGTTCCCCTAAACTGCACCTCGAAGACGCAAAGAACAAACCTTCAAATGAATTAAACTTGCATCAACGCGGCCCGCTCGATCCAACAATACCGCCTGAAGTTGGCCCCCGTTCGCTTTTGTATATTTGCTAGTTCATTACTCTTGAGTGGCCGACTGGTGTATCAGCAGCTGCCCCCTAAATAAGTTAAACTATAATTACCGGGCTGCTCAGAGCGCTCAGATAAATTAGTGACCCTTTTCTAAAATGTCAGCGATGGCCATTAGGATGCGGCCTGGAAAAGGGTCACGTGACCACCGGGCCGGTAGGGCAAGCCTTTTTGTAAGAAAGTTGATTAATTTGGAGTTTGGACCGATCGGGGTGTGCTTGTTTTTTGGGCGGTCGTTGCGACGAAGTTACTGCATTTGGAGGTCGGTAATTGATGTTGGTTATTGATGTAATTGGTGGTTAATAGGGCGTCTGTGGTCTAGTTTAGGGGTCCGGCTTGTAAGCGGGACTGACTCTTGTCTGGGTTGTGTACATTAGTTGAACGCTAACCGATGCTCTTACGGTAAGGGTAGACATCGTGATGAAACGTTTACATTCAGGCGACTGTATTTGTAATCATGATCCAATCTGTTCAGATTCCGCTGTAAATATGATCACGGAGTTTAGATGGCAGTCGCTCCATCTGACCTCCGTGATCTGCCAAAATCTGCCAAATCCTTGACCCCTGCCCTCGTATGCGAGAGCACAACCGGGACATTAACGCCAAGATGATTATTTTTACTTTATTGATATGTTAATACCGAACGTATTTTGAGAACCAGATAAAAATATACTATATATATGCTATTCCGTGCGGTAACCCTGACATTAGCTTCCTTGTATAACCAGCTGTAGAGTGATCAACCCTGATGTTAGGGGTCTTGTTCACTTCCGATGATTGTACTATGTACAAGGCACTAATGAAATGAAATGAAATGGTTTATTTCATACTTTGTAAGATATACATACATACCATAGGTATTATTTACTTACTAACTTCGTTGGGTAAATTCTATATTAGCAAAATTCGAAGTTATTTCGGTGGACAAAACACTTATTGTACCACATCACTTTAATATTTGTGACAAATCAACGTAACAGCGATTTCTGTTGTGTATTATCATCGATAAGTGTAATGTCGAAGAAACTCAAGTCCAGCGATGGACTGCACAATACCTATATAACTATTAAATACAAACATAACGCCACGCCTTACCTTTCTTTCAAAATATCATCAACTTGCCGTGATACGTACCTACGTATTTATATTTACATCAAAACGAAAAACGAAACCAATCGTTGAAGCTTTCCATCTATTTTCGATAATAACTTCAGGAACATGATTCGAGCGAGAAGTTTCACATGCACAAATGGCATATTTTAATATGCCTACATCGCACCGGATCAGTCGCTGCTACCATACGAAGTAGCTTACACCGGGTCATATTCACCCGCGAATATGACTCGGGCAAATCCGCTTGCAGCCAGGACACGTACGATATTCGTACGTACGTAAGGCGTACAGGGCCGTGCAACCTGTGAGGACGTTGATTTGCTAAATTTTTATAGAAAAGAAAGAAATAAAGGTGTAAGAATATTTACTCAATATAAGACACAATTGCTGTTAAATAATCGTCTATGGTCTATAAAGCTTTATGTAGGTTTTATGCTATAATTTATCTTGAAACTCAATATTTTTTCAGTAGTATCACAGCATTGCCGAATTTTATCGAAGTCTCCGGCGAAAATTTGTGTAATGAATAGCCAAAGAACTTATTCTGTTCTTATCTGTTCCAACTTCCAAAAATTACCCTCAAAAAGTAAACAAACATACCGTAGGTATACATCGGTTAGCTTCAGTTTACTGACACACATACTACAGAGATGACGACCCCAACGTCACTTACCACCAGGGCCTCAAGTCCGCAAATTTGGGATCATTTGGATACAATTAATCCCAGATTGGGATTCCGCACATTGGGATCCAATTACATTTCAACCGAGACTAGGTAATTTTGCGTATTAGAGGCCCTGGTAATAAAAAAATCCATCAAAGAAGCAGTACATGCGCACTATTTACCACCGCCATCTATACCTCCTCACAATAGTCACAAAGCTTTTATGCTAAGACGTCAGCTCAAGATATCGAAGCAACAACAACAGGCAAACACAGCCCATTATGGCAACATTGATGTTAAACCCTTTATAGATCAAGAATGCCTTTCAACAGTCTGCACTGTAGAAAGCATTGTGAAGCCATGATGTCCGACGGAGCGGTACAAGGATTATTCAGCCATAAGGCTTATGTGCTATTGGCGTTATGGTTCAAAATTGCGTGCACTACATATTCCTTTGTTCTAGCTTGCCATGTCTATTTCGTAATCTTTTTTAACCTGTGATGTGTTCTAAGTTTTTGAAGTGCATTTTGAAGAGGGATGTTGTAAGTTTTTTTTTATTATTGAACTAGCCTGGAATTTGACCACCATCTTACCTTATGGTAAGTGACGATGCGACTAAAGATGGAAGTCCAAGCCTATTCACTTTCGCTTTGAAGGCGTCCAGTAATGATCAGGGAACACTCTCGCCGGCAACGTGTTTCATTTATTAGCCGTATGCATTATAAAGGTTGAACCAAAGCCATGATAAAGCATTTCTATAAGATTTATAAAAAGAAATGTGTATATATTTGTGTATCTGTCTGGTAACGTTCTCGAACGGATTACTATGCGGTTTATTTGATAATCAATTCAAGATATGGGTAAAAAGGGGCGGCACTCCAGTATTGCAAAGATCCATAGCTTAGTCTCGTATGTAAGTTTATTTGTCACCATACTAGTATAACAAGCGTTGTAAAAAAATTATTCCCTTCGGTCATCATCATCATCATCATCACAGCCCGTAACAGTCCACTGCAGGACTTAGGGCCTCTCCCACGAAAGGGGATGTTATTGCCATAATCTCCACGCTTGGCAGGTGGGTTGAAGATCGCAGTGTTTAAATATAATAATGGAAAATGCTGCTGCCCATTTTCCAGACTACGGAGACTCTTGATCTTTTGCCTCGAAAACATTAGTCGCCTTGTACGACACCCATGAATGTAAGGGGTTGGTGCTATTCTACTCTGCCGGACAACACACGGCCAATTCCCTTCGGTAGTCAATTTAATATTTGAGTATAGATTTAATACTTTGCCGGGGGTTTTCCGATATCGGTCCGCTAAGTAATTTTCCTTCCTCTAAAAGATTCCTATATCCTTAAATAGATAAAATAAATAAAGAACAGATTACATAAACAGAGACGTGATCTTAGGTAGCCGTAACTACGATCTTTACAACGTTTAGAGATTTGATTCTCGACTTAAGCTTACATAATCAAACTGGTTGTCCGTTAGGCTGTTGCAAGGGTCAGATAACACAGAACATATTTCTCTTCGCCCTCTCACGTTGTAATTAAGAGCGAGCAGTTTTCGATAAATCAAAGGCTGGGGCATGAAAATAGGCAGGGCTTTGGCACATAGGTATTTTTGATGTCCTCAGTTCACTTGACACCATAATGGTGGGGTAACGGAAGGGTTGGGTTAGTGTACGCAGAGCAGATTGCCATGAAAAGTACACACGATTGGTGAATTAAAGTATAATAATAAAAAATATTAATCTTGCCTTCAGGAGCGTCGGTTGCCGAGTGATTAAGGTATCCGATTCGTAAGCGAGAGGTACTGGGTTCGAAACCCACTGCGGCTATGTACCAATCTTTTCTGAGTTATGTACATTAGTTGAATGCAAACCAATGCTCTTACGGCGAGGGAAAACAACGTAATGAAACCTGCACTTCAGGCGACTGAATGTGTGTAGATACTCCTGAAATGTTTCTCATAGTAATATGACCAAATTAAGAAGACGGTTAACCTGCTAAACATTCAGTTTCCTCGACTGTACATAACTCAAAAAAGCTGGACACGCTATACAAACTACCAACATGATTTACCCTTCCATCCGTTATCACTTGTACAATCTCACAAAGCGAATTCATACATCTCCCATTAAGCCGGTTACATCTTTGCCGAGTCTATGCAATCCTCCACGATAAGGGGTTAGCTGCAAATCTGTGGACAATCGGCCTCTGGGGCTCTCAGGGCCAGCGATATTGCGCAGCCTTTGTTAACCTGTAATTATATAAGACCCTTCTAAGCCAGAGAAAACATCCCGATTTGGCGGTAGTTTCATTATAAAATGCAAACGTAAAAAGGAGGGTAGATAGATATCTCCGTGGAAAATTCGTCCCAGATAGCTAGTACACAAGGCTCAGAGTTCGAATGTTGACTGTATTTTGGTCTCAATTTAAGGTGCGAATAATAGTACCAGGGGTTGTAGTCTGCGAACTGAGTCTGATGATGAGTTTGTCTGGATAAGTACTAGGTAGATGTTCTCACTTGCTTTTTAACTCGTTTGCTAGAAAACATAGAAGCTTATCATAATCTTGTATTCCTGTTATTATGACGTTTTGCGTAGAAGTGTTAAAAATTACGCATCTACAGTTCTGTTAAACGTTCTAAAACCAAAAGTGTACATTGTACTCGCATATAATGTTTTAGGTAGCAACCGCTATTTAGGTTAGAAAACTGTTACATTCGTAGTCTTTCAGGTTTCAGTTTGCAGTTCACATTTGACAGAGTTGTCATGTTTTAACCAAAATCAGTGGTTGCGTACGCGGCCGAAGGCGTTGAAACCCTTTTGGTGCAATCCTACATGTATCTGCTAATCTCCTGGTTCCGTGCTCTCGAGACAGAACATGAGGGTGCGACGTGGTAATTTTTAGTGAGTAGGAGTGTCATTTTTATTTTAATGGCAAGTATAGGTAGGGATTATCAGATTTCCCGTATTTTACGGGTTACCCGTTACAGAAACCGTAATTTCGAAAAAAATGCAGTGTAAAAAAATTTATCTACATAAAAGACTGCTGTCTCCCGTAAAAAAATCTAAAAACCGTACTTTTTATGCTAGTAACCCCTAAATCAAGAAGTGACAGCTGGAAAACAAAACCTTGGTATTCCCTTCCCCCATTATACAAAATAATGCCAAGGACATAACTTCTGGTGATGGTGGGACTCACAACCTTCTATAATCGGTAATAAATTAGTGTAAAAACAAGTAATGATCCCAGGAAGAAACATATCAAGTGAGAGCACCAATAACGAATCCCGTTCACTGTGAATGAATCGTCTCAGCCCACCCGATCGCTCCAATCAATCTTCGACTGACAAACTTTCCTCAAATAACTGCTCCTACCCGCAAGCGCCCGCTTCTTAGTTGCAAATTACTTATTCACTTCCGCCTCCAAAACTTTGCGCAATCGAAATTAAATTGCTAATTTACCTACTAATTCCCAGAGTCATTATCCTTTTCTCTTTTCAGCGGGTCCCTTGGGCGGAAATGCGGCTGTAATTCAAATTACCTACTTAATCCCTATTAGGACATCGGAAAGAATCTCGGCTCCATATCGGCTTATATCGGGCAAAGTTAAATTTCAAAACCCAATATAAACTGTGGGTAAACTCCGGTGTTTATCCCGAGTGAACTTTCCTAAGATTACACGTGGCACTTTCCTTTGGGCGGAATATTATTTAGAAGCCCAGTTGCTGCCCACGTCGACGCCTGAACAAGAAGCCTACTTTATCAAATATTGATAATGCATTTTTGAAAAATATTTTTTGTTTTGTGTAGATATAGTAGAATCGTTCATAGCGCTATCTTGGCCCTAATAATATTACAAGTATCATCATCATCATCATTATCGGCCGTACTGCTGGATAAAGATCTCCCCACGCCTACTACGCCGATCGACTTTGTGCTTCTTGCATCTTAACCTGGACAAGCTAGACTGGACATAGTAAGCCATCCGATCAGCGATTGCCAGTACGTGGTCGTAACTCGAGTACGATATTACAAATTTAAAGACATAACTAGGAATAGAATTCTAGCTTTGTTTGTAGCAGGAAACCCGTCATGGCTTTTCACAAGCCTAACACAAAACACAATAAACAGTCAACTGTTGGCTAAAACTACAATTCAAAATGGAATATAATTTTATTTTGCTTTTGTAGTAGCTTTTGGTTTGATGGTAGCATTTATCTATGTTTTGTTTAACGAGATTGCGTATAACACTCCTTTATGGATAGTTTTGTTATAGTGTCAGCACTTAGCTTGGAGACGGAAGCATAGGCAACAATTTTACAATTAAGAAATTAGTCGAATTCAGCACTACCCATAACTGGCACTAACTCTTTTTTAGTTTTTTTTCTCTAACTCCCACCACAAAGCTGACAACTAGCATCTACCTAATCGACGAGAAATGACTTGTAATATCTCCTACTACACGAAAAGGTTTTCGAAAACTTCTCCCATAATTCCTATCTAATCTGAGAGCCAGTGTCGAGGGTCCAAATTGTGTGATGACGCGTAAACATAGATGGAACGGCGAGCCTTCCCTGCCGGGCGAACTCAAAGGCTATCTAATGGACCACGGGCACGGGTATATGAGTACAGGCACCACGCTTCACTACACTAAAAAGACTGTTCGCACCTCTTCATAATTCTACACTACATTTTGCGCGGACTATGAATATCCGTATCCATAATAGCGTATCCATAGTGCGCGCTTTGACGCTTAAAGCTTAGTCATCGAGTGCCTCACTTTGATCTATTCAGTTTTAGAGTGACTGGACGTTAATGCGCTCCACGAAATTGTGTGTGAAGTGACTTGCTTGCTTGGTGGGAAATGTTTTCGTGGGCACGCGCGAAGAGATGGAAGCGTGTCCGTCAATTTTGTTTAGAAGGTTCGAGGTACATAGTATGAGTTTTTGGAGACTAACGCAAAGATACAGGCGTCGTAACTGTTTAAGTGGGCGTGCTCCTTTTAAAATGAGCTCTATTTTCATTTTCTTACAAAAATTAAGCTTCATCATCACAGCTCATGACAGACCACTGCAGGACTTAGGGATTCTCGCATGAGAGGTGAGATAATTGCCATAATCTCCACGCTAGGCAGGCCGGTTTGAGATCGCAGTGTTATAAATATGGAAATGGAAAACGCTGCTGCCCATTTTCTAGCCTACGGAGACTCCAAAACTTTTGCCTCGAAAACATTTGTCGCCTTATACGACACCCTGGAGTATAAGGGGTTTGTGCTAAAATTAAGCTTAAAATTAGCAAAAGCATGAGCAAAACGAACATAGACAAACAAATGTGCTAAGCTTTTTACACACAAGGCTCGATTGTAGCCTGAACTTAAGGTAAAGGGTATAATAAAACGGAGTGTGTAATCAGTTTTGATTCTAATTAATCAATATGAAATTACGTAGGTATTTTTTTGGGATTTTAATCGCCTACAAGCTAATTTAACCGACTGGACTCATTGTGAACCATTATTTAATTAAATATATGGTAAAAGTTGTGCAATAGACGGTGATAAGTTTCCACTTGGTTCATACTGTGAACAAACTAGATCATTCTGACACGCTAGCTAACTAGATGAGGTTAAAATCAGATTTGACCGTTTTTTTTATCAGACTAGACTTTTTTTATTTGACCGCCATCTCACCTGGTGGTAAATGACGATGCGACCAACGATGAAGCATGCCTGTCTAAGAACAGTCTATTCACCTATTCGCCTTGAAGGCGTCCAGATTATAATGATCACGGAACTTACTCGCCCGTTATCGTTATACCTAACCACAGTACCTACTTAGATACATACAAGCCGCTAAAATTCAAAGATCGGTATAAGGTGTGTCTGGAGTTTCTAATGAGCGTCTGATGAAAGTTCTCGCGGTGTGAAATATGAACAGCGCAGTGAGTTATGAGCTTGTCACATTGTGACCCCCAAGCGGGTAGAGCAGCCTGTAGACGCCGCATTAAAAAACGCTAGCATCTTTCGCAACACCTTAAAGGTATGCTCCGGGTTTTCTACCGCGTCCCTTTGTTGCCCGATATTTCGGCGTAGTTGCATGCATCATTGTCACGGGACGACACCATTTAAAATGTGTGATAACAACCGCAATTGATAATAAGATTATGTTTTAGAACACCTTCTAGGTTTTGCTCGTGACTTCGTCCGCGTGGAATTCAGTTACGTCTTGTTCTTGGTGGAAATATATTTAATTTCAGAAAGTGTAAGTTTAAATAGTACCGTACTTATTATCTCAACTTAGCGCTTTCGAAACTAGATGTAGCAGATTTTTATATATTTGGTGCGCATTATCGAAACGATTTTCATACAAAATCCGGAAATCTAGCGCTTTTTTTAACTAATCTATCGCCTAACACTCAGGCTTACTATCACTGTGGCGAAGCTGATCATGCTGTGTTTGCTCTTTATCAATTAATGTATTCCGCGAGGCCCCCGATTATCTGCCGGCTACCGTCGTCGCCTGCGCACGTTTTGTTGTGGGGGCGGAGATTAGCGACTGGAATCCCATTTATCTCGCAGTTTGCCTAAGAATTTCCATGTAAATTTGAAAGGTGACGGCGACAGTTGCGGTCGCGGTCTACGCTTTATTTGTAGGTACCTATTTGCGCGGTGGTTTGTTGCGGGGGGCTACAGACGTGAACGATTTCTGCACTATTTGTTGCGAAAGTTTACGCAATTTTGGTTTCTATATGGACGTGGACGTTTCCAATACCAGGGGCATCACCCACGCGTTGCCAACCCCGTGAAAACTCCATACTCAACTCTGAACTTATTTAATTATTTGTAAACAAACGTGCAGCGTTGCCCCACCTAGCCTCTTTCAGTAATCGTGTGTCACCCGCATAGTCTTGAGGCGTTTTGAGGCGGGCAACGCATTGGTGACTCCCCTGGTGTTGCTGATGTCCATAGGCGGCGGTGACCACTTTCCATCAGGTGGCTTGCCTGTTTGTCTGCCGTATAACATAAAAAAAAATAGTCATCGCGTCGTGTGCTCGCCAATGTTGATAAGTAGACTACGCGGTGACTAAGTATATGGGCACGACGCATCCGCATTTACTGTCCGGTTTGCAAGCGACGTCGCCGCCTTACAAGCCGGACAGTAAACGTAAATCCCCGTTTCAAAGTTTCAAATCGTAAGTCCGATTTCACGTCAAAGTAATAACTGCACTCGCTGCTTCTAGATGGTCTCTGTGCCCCTTATAGACAGTGAAGGCACCGTAGGTTATTCTACGTCATCGAGTACAAGAAAAATTCCACTTTGTAGCTATAGTATGTATAGTTGGTTTTAGCGTGCAGAACCAAACACAAAAAAAAATTTTTAGTTACCCAAACTTCGTCTTTTTGCAGCGGTAGTACTTCCATACTCTTGTTTGCGTTGTAGAAGTTAAAAAATCAGTCTGCCTCACATCCTTTTGGCAGCCACATTAAAGTCACTTTCTATTTTAGTGTAAATAGGAAATATGTTGATAGTATCACTACGAAAAATCGAAGTTTAGATTACTAAAAACAAAAACAAAATGTTTGTGCCAGGTTGTGCACGGGCATACCTACGTCTTGTGTCTCCTCTGCTATCGCTACATACTGGATTTTTTCTTATAATTGATGACGTAGGAACCTACGTCGCCCTCACAGTCTACAAGACATTAGTCGCCTTGTACGATGCCCGTAAGATAAAGTAGTTGGTGCCATATTCTGCGCTGTCGGGACACCCCACGGCATCCATAATACGCCGTGCAAAGTATAACATTGCCAGCCGAGCGCATCTGAACGCGTTTTGCACCGGGCCGTGCTAACAAGGTTATGTTGTTAATTACGGCCGGTTAATCACACGTAAGCAGAAGCGGACTAATGTTACGTCGGAAATTAATTCGCAGACTAAACAGCTTAGAATCTAGATTTTGCATGCCCTTTCCTAGTTTCCTTTTTAGTGCCTATTTCTAAACTCACTATGTCTTATAGGTTTTAGGACTTTCGTGGTTATTCACTACACTTTCATTGCACATGTTATCGCGTTTGTTACCGCGGCAAGTATTGTTTTTACCTCTTGCCACTATATCTTGGTTGACTGGTAGATAAAGCTATTTGAGCTTTAAGTTCGCCATTGTACCATCTTGTGCATGTAGTTTAAATAAATACTGTAAAAGATGTTTGGTGGACCTCCTTTCAGTCGCCGCAAGTAATTAAAAACAAACGATCTTGAAAACACTATTTTATTTAATTGTTTACAGTGAAAGAAATTTGAACAAAACTAGACTAAATAAAAGAAAGACAAACTGAGAACAGTCCCAAAAGCGTCTCACTAATTCTAGCGGGAGCGGAGTTCGGAAGCAATTTCTCTTATTAAGTACACAATACAGTTCCAAAACGTCTCACGATTAAGTGGTAGCAGTCTAGGAAACAATACAATGTAGCCTATAAAGCATACACACAAAACATTTGTCAAGCCCTATGTATTGCGCGTGGGAACATGTCGATAGCGCGATGTAAATGACGCGCAGCGACATCTTGTGACAACTTGTTGCACTACAATACATAATTAAATAATGTATTTTATTGACGCCCGACGCAAAATAGTAGGGTGTAAAAGATTTACATCCGTGTGTATGTATAATGTTTTCACGCAGAATAGGCGCGAGCTCGTCCAACTGCGGCAAAAGCGCGGATACATGTAATAATAAATAATAAATAAATAAAATAAAATCAATTTATTTCAGACAATGTCCATATTAGTGTTAGAAAAACATTCTTGACTTACAAACAACATTAGTAAATCCAATATATTACTAAAATTATCATGTCAAAATTTAAAATTAAAACATCCATCCAATATAATATGTCAGCAGTAACTCACAGTACTCACAGTAAAAAAAAAAAATCTTGGCGTTAATGTCCCGATTGTGCTCTCGCGCACGAAGGCTCGGGGTCCGCCTTGACCATGATCCAGGATTTGGCAGGTCAGGCAATTACAGTGGAGCGACTGCCATCTGACCTCCATGACCCTGCTACCAGGGGAACCTGACCAGATTGGAGCATGGTTACGCATCCAGTCGCCTGAATGTGCAGGTTTCACCACGATGTTTTCCCGCACCGTAAGAGCATCGGTTAGTATTCAACTAATGTACATAACTCAGAAAACAGTCATTGGTACATGGCCGGAGCGGGATTCGAACCCGGGACCTCTGGCTTACGAGTCGGATACTCTAACCGCTCGGCCACCGTCGCTTAACTCACAGTTTTCACAGTAATGATGTATAATGTACCTGTGGCATCTCAGGTCCCAAAATGATGGACGTAGCCCATTGGTGAGTACGAATCTAGCTTTGCCAAAAGCACTATATTTTTCATTGATAGCAGCAACAAACGAACAATAAGCCCTCTTGATGGTAAACAGTTACTACTGCCATATAAGGTGTCATCAAACAGTTCCAAAATGTAGAACCGCATGTGTGGAATCACACAAAAACATAACTCCTGTCATAATTGATTGTCATCATTACATTTAATTTAAAGTAAAAAAGTACCACCAGGTGAGATGGCGGTCAAATGGCTTGTTATTCTAATTATAAAATAAGCTTTTATTATACATGAAGACGACGACACGGCTAAGTAGATACATTAAAATAGTACAAAATACAAGTAACATAATACAAAAAACAAGTTCCCTGTTTCAGAGGTTGCCTATTGCCATACAGCGTGGCAATGTCGCTAGTGTTGTGGGCACCTTTGCACCGGGAGTCGCAAAGAGTGGGGCCTTTATTTTAAGAAGACGAAGTAATGTAGTTTTTAGTTTTAGTTTTAATTTTGACATTGATAAACAAGTAAAAAATATACAACATTAAATATTAAATATGCTTGAACAAATTCACACAGCGCCATCTAGTCCCAAAGTAAGCAAAGCTTACAATAAAATACAAACAAGCAATAAAATACAAGTAATTGCAGACCCATAATATGTAATAGAACAATCAATATTTTGACCCAAAAGAGCTTCGGACAAGACAGCCCCGAAGGGCCTTGCCAGCAACAAGGGTAGATACGCCAATAAGTGGCTGTCAGCTTGTTATGCCGCTCTGTCAACAACTGTACCGCAAACAGGGGTGATCACCACGGGACGTTTACCCTCACTTTTATTAGTGGTAAAACTTAATGAGTCGTGTTAATTAGCTTGTGTAGATAAACAACCGCTCGTTAGACGCTTCGTTAATGCTGTTAAAGACGCTAACGCTTATCTTGTAGGTTATTGGATAACAAATGAAACCTACATTTTGATGTGACATCTAAGTGGAACTGTTCAGAAATGAAGTTAAGCGTTAGATATTTTTAAAATTGTTTCAGTGGAAAACTCTCCATGCTTTACGGTGTTGTTGTGAAACAATTATTAAAATATTGCGAACAACTTCTTATTTAATTTTTTGTCCACGTATGAAAATTTTATTCCAGACCCTAATCTATTCTAATCTTTCATCCAAATCCATTCCTCCGTTTCGGCGTGAAGAGATAACAAACATACACACACATACACAAACCTTTGTATTTATAATATTAGTAGGATTGTTTTAGTAATTATTTTGACGTGTTGTGGTAAAGTTTTAAAGCCATTCATATCTACATCGCTAGTGACCCACCCCGACTTCGCGCAAGTTTTCTCGGCTTCTCATACATGTATTATATCATATACCTACACGTCCAAGAAGATATTATCCAACTGATGGTGATGGTAGATTTAGGAGGAAAGACGCGGAAAACTACTTTATTTTATACTATTTTGGCGGTGAAGGATATGGTAGCCGCCAATGTTGGCAAGCGAAGATGGAGACGGTTGAAAAGGGTAATTACCCACCTGGCCGGGTGTTGTGACCAGGGGACCAAGGGTCCAACGGTTGATCGTCGGAAGTTGTATATATGCCGCGGAGTTAACATATTCCGTTAGCGCGATGCAGGAAAGTTAACGCCATCTATGTGCGTATGCTTGCCAACCTTGTGTTCGTGTACTAGTAATGTGAGTACCGTTAAGTTTCCCTATTGGAGCGATAGATATCGCTACAGTACTCCCCCCGAAGACTGGAGGTCGATACCGAAACGAGAAACGCTGAAGCTGACGTATGAGACTTAGTCAGTCTGGCGATGCGGTGAGCAATGGCGAAGCTCTGGCGTGAGGTTGCGCTGTGAGCTGTGCCGAAGCGATGCTGTTCCCAAGTCTACAGTGAGTCGAGACTGGGAGGGGACAGTGAGATGCCGCGGGTGAACGACCAGGAAGCACGCGTTGTGCCGACTATGGTCGAGAAGCTGTGACTGCTGCTTGCGGGGTCAGGTAGGGAGACGTAAGGATTACGTCGGGGTCACCACTTTGGCGGGTGAAGGGATAAGGTTGCCGCCAATGTTGGCAAGCGAAGACGGTGTGAAGGTGGAAAAGGGTAATTACCCACCTGGCCGGGTGTTGTGACCAGGGGACCAAGGGTCCGACGGTTGATCGTCGGAAGTTGTATATATGCCGCGGAATTGGCATATTCCGTTAGCGCGATGCAGGAAAGTTAGCGCCATCTATGTGCGTATGCTTGCCAACCTTGTGTTCGTGTACTTGTAATGTGAGTACCGTTCAGTTTCCCTATTGGAGCGATAGATGTCGCTACAGTACTCCCCCCGAAGACTGGAGGTCGATACCGAAACGAGAAACGCTGAAGCTGACGTATGAGACTTAGTCAGTCTGGCGATGCGGTGAGCAATGGCGAAGCTCTGGCGTGAGGTTGCGCTGTGAGCTGTGCCGAAGCGATGCTGTTCCCAAGTCTACAGTGAGTCGAGACTGGGAGGGGACAGTGAGATGCCGCGGGTGAACGACCAGGAAGCACGCGTTGTGCCGACTATGGTCGAGAAGCTGTGACTGCTGCTTGCGGGGTCAGGTAGGGAGACGTAAGGATCACGTCGGGGTCACCACTTTGGCGGTGAAGGATATGGTAGCCGCCAATGTTGGCAAGCGAAGATGGAGACGGTGGAAAAGGGTAATTACCCACCTGGCCGGGTGTTGTGACCAGGGGACCAAGGGTCCAACGGTTGATCGTCGGAAGTTGTATATATGCCGCGGAGTTAACATATTCCGTTAGCGCGATGCAGGAAAGTTAACGCCATCTATGTGCGTATGCTTGCCAACCTTGTGTTCGGGTACTAGTAATGTGAGTACCGTTAAGTTTCCCTATTGGAGCGATAGATATCGCTACACTATGTAAGGATTAGTAGACACCAAGGCCTTCAAGGCTAGAGTGAAATAGCTGTTCCTAGACAGGCATGCTTCATCAACGTCCGCATCATCACTTACCACCAGGTGAGATGGCGGTCAAATGGCTGGCTAGTCTAATCACCATGACAGTTGTAATACCATTTCGAAGTAGCTTTACAGCCTTTTATAACAAGCATCCACAGCATCCATCGAGTTACATAGGCGCAAACATACCCGCGTTAAAAACACTGCTAAAAAAATCCCATAAAAACAGTCTCCAGGGTGTGTTCGGGTTCGCGGCCTCGGGAAGCGTCGGCGGTAATCCTTCGCGCGAACTCGGCAAACGATTAATATGGCATTAGTGGCGGTGGGTCATTAATAGTACGATTTACCCTAACTGGGTAAAACATGACCCCGAAATGTCGTAGCGCTGTTTGCGAAAAGGGAAAGTATTGAGGATTTCCATGGGTATCGCTAATGCGTTGCCCACCTCTAACACATTGATCTGACAGCAATATGGCAAGTTGTCGGTATAGTATGTTAGTATTAATATCAAAAGTAAAGACAGACCGAACTTCGTCACCAACCTAGTGTAAACAAGAAATCGGATAGCCAAATTCGCAAATCATACCCAAATACCTAAATATATCCCAAATATCTAATGTGAACCCGCCTCAAAACCAGTACGGCCCAGTACACTCCGCAACCAGAAAACCGTCGCGAGAACATTCAAGTAAATTCGAAACTCGAGTTGTTGATCTTTGACACCCAATCTTTCCAACTTTCATATTCATGCCCCAACCTACCCCGGAGGCGAAAGGGCCTTAGCCGATTGTCGGGGTCGCCCTGTTTGTGTTCGCTGCATGGGATCGCAAAAATAAGATTTCCCCTATAGTTTACTTTGTTCGTCATACTTGTTTTGGATATACTTGTATAGGTATATGTAGTATTGAGAGTGGGATAAGAGTATAGTTTGAATCGTCAACGTTACCAATGAATTTTGCCGTAATAATTACACCTTTAAATAGTTGAGCAGTTTTAGTTGATCAGCGCGTATTATCCACTGCTTAACTATTCATAGTTGAGTAATTACCAATTGAGCCGTTGGTATTACCCACTGCTCAACTTTATGCTATGCAGTTGAGCAGTGGGAAAGAAGGGGTAAAATATGATACTGTAACTGTGCTGGTACAATGGATCATTCGCATTTTCTTGTACCTGCATGAAGATATTATGTAGTCTTTGTACTGTAAATTGTGACAATAGTCAACTTTAACCGAAAAATATGAGGTTGCCCAGGGGCGGTTTGCAGAACGACGCCCTTCGTTAGTGCTAATATAGGTACAAATTATATCATTTGTCAAGAAGCACTACGGAAATCCAACGATCTTGGAGCTCGACAAGTTCGGACTCCGACGAGTTTGGAATTCGACGAATAAGGAACCATTCCGGGGCAGCGAACAAATGTCACTTTAAGCCCCAACACCAAAACTAACCTTTCAATGTCAAGCAGTAAAAACACAAATAAATGCAAGCAGAAGCATCAGGGCATAAATTTCACAACACAGGACAGATCTGAAAAGGCAGATCATATAATTACGGTAGAGCGATTGCCATCTAACCTCCGTTACCCTGCTACCAGGGGAACCTAACCAGATTAGATCATGGTTACACATTGAGTCGCCTGAATGAGCAGGTTTCTTCACGATGTTTTCCCTCACTGTAAGAGCATCGATTAGCATTCAACTAATGTACATAACTCAGAAAAGACTCATTGGTACATGACCGCAGTGGGATTCAAACCCGGTAAACCCGGCTTACGAGTCCGATACCTTAACCACTAGGCCACCGACGCTCCATGATTATCAATGTAATAATATTATATAATATGAACTCTAAAAAAGTAATAAATAAATCTAAATCTATTTCTCCCGTCAAGCACCAATGCTGGCATTGTGTACCCGTGTAAAGGATAGTTCAGGTAATACTGAACTTTAGGTTTAGGCGGACCCCGGGCCCTCGTTCTTCAGAGCACAACCGGGACATTAACGCCAAGGTGATTATTACTGAACTTCAGGTTTACTGAATGGACAACAACAAATTCGAACCGACCAATCCGGCTTCACCAAACCCCAAAACCAGCCTGACTTCATCACGTTTCAGACTATAATCAAAAGCCCTATCTATTCCAGGGAACACCGTAAGCTGACTACAACAGAATGCGCTAGCCGCGCCACATCCGAAGGTCGTTGGCGCATGATTTATTCGCCGAATATCCCCGAATATCCCCGAATATCCCAGACTGACCGCGCGCGATCACAAATACCTACATAAATTGTTGCCTCCCCTTCGTTGTCTTGTTTCGGGACCCAGCTAGCTATTTATCATCCCAAACCTAATATGTAGTGTGGATTATTCGGCGACGGGTATGAGAAAGGATTTTGAGAGCGGATACTGTGTCATCTTTTTATTGAAAAGTGTAATATTGTTGCTTCGGATACCTTATCGTGAGTATACTCGTACAGACAGGGTAACTTCAAATTCATTACAACAAATGGCACCTTGTGTATGTGCTCGTGATTACAAACGATTCAACGTTTCATACAAAATTGAAAGCGATGTGTACCAAATATGAAACATCTGTTTTTATTTGTGATTTCAGAGTTGGTGTCATAGTTAAAGTTGTTTGTTATAAAATATTATGTTTAACCGTGCCCACACGATGTTTGGGCTTTTCTAAAAACCAGCGCCATGACAGGCATGAGCCCTCACAGCATAAGCTCAGATTGGTTCCATTTCCATTTTCTTACGTAATTTCAATAATTATAATCAACTGTACTCACCTTAGGATAAGGACGTAATGTGGAACCGAATAAAGTGCTGTCTATGTCCATGACTATGTGCACACAATAGTCCTTATAGAACTAGAGATCCTTGTATTTACATGTGAAAGCGCTTGATGCTGTTGAAGCAACTCACTTGAAACAAATAGTCATAAGGCTACGCAGAGGCTCTAAGTGCTAATATACTTGAACGCCACGTCGCACACTGGGCTGAAATCAGCGTTTCATAGACATTCAAATAATTTTTTTAAGTGTCATTTTTTTTCACGTGGAATGCTAGAGGAAAGTAATTACATGCCTAAAAATATATTCTTTATGAAATGGGTACGTAAACGGAAGTCTTAGAATTTTTTCTTTAAAAATTTGTATGGAGACAACATAAAAAAGTACGATAACTCTGCTATCGCACAATTGGCCCTAATTCCCTTCTAGGGCATTAATCCTTGAATTATTTTGGACTTTTTGACATACTCGGTATCACGGCCTCAGGTGCGCTCTTTTTTTTAAAAATGTACCTACTCATAATAATTTTTTTTGGATTATGTGGCAATTTCGTTGGACCAATTTGGCTACGACATGGACACACTCCGACTGCAAGTCAACGATTGCTGTAGACTTGCTGCCGACTGGTGTCGGGTGTCGGTGGCTGTCGTTGACAGCATGCCGTTCGTGTAGGGGAGACCGGGGCTGGTTGTTACAGGGGAAGGTAGTAAACGTTTATAGCTATTTTGACGGTATAGAGGCACAAATGATCACACCACCATCGGCCTTCACGATGGGCGACCCATAGTGGCCCTAACATTCACGTGCATGTTGCTGTAATAAACGCAGGTTAGTAACATTAAAGATTTTTAGTCATATTGGTCTGCAACCCGTATTCTGTAAAAGCAGATATTATCAGATCATGGTCAAGGCGGACCCCGAGCCCCCGTGCGTGATAGCACATTCCGGATATTAACGACAAGACAATTATTTTTATTTTGTTCGTTTTAAGACTTTACATAATAATTAAAATTGAATAAAAATCAAATTGATCATTATATATCTATAAAAGAGGCTTCGAAATAGGCTTTTTATACAACATCAAAATTCATAGTTAATAAAACCAGAAGTTGAAAAAAATAATACAGAATTTCGTCCAATGTCACAAGTGTCACAACATTAAGAAGTAAAGTGGTGAAGGTAAAGTGTAAAATATTAAAGAAAATCAATGTCAATACTGCAACATTACATTATTTACAATCAAAATGTCAATAATACTAATAAAATAAAACTTATCACAACCATAAACAACGTCATAAATAATGGCAAATTTTTTTAAAATATTTTGAGTTAGATCATTTATTTTTCTCTTTATTGCACATATTTATTTTTATGTTACTTTATAAATAAATAATGGCGACAACCATCTGACCGACACAACCCGTTAGGGTAAAGCCCATTTGCCCACTCACACCATTACTCTTCCAAACTAATATTATACATGCGAAATTAACTCACGCCAAAACTAAACAATTTGGAAAACAAATTGAGAATAGAGCAACCTGAGAAAAGACATAGGCCAATTTTTATCATCAATAACCTAACCGTGCCGTTAGGCGTGTGGTGTCCGGCAGAGTAGAATAGCACCAACCCCTTACACTCATGGGTGTCGTACAAGGCGACTAATGTTTTCGAGGCAAAAGATCAAGAGTCTCCGTAGTCTGGAAAATGGGCAGCAGCATGTTCCATTGTTATATTTAAACACTGCGATCTCCAACCCGCCCTCCAAGCGTGGAGATTACGGCAATAACCTCCCCTTTCGTGGGAGGGGCCCTAAGTCCTGCAGTGGACTGTTACGGGCTGTGATGATGATGATGAACCTAACCGACTGAACAAGTCGGACAACCCCCGACCATGTTTACATATACTTAAATATTTTCTAAACTTCTTAACCGATTTTAATAAACAAAGCTAAGAAACATCTCTATTGGCTTTCAAATAGAGAAAACCGCATTCAAATCGGTCTATCAGTGCGATGCCACAGACAGATACACAAATAGACAGAGCCACAGATACACACTTCAAACTTATAAATTGTTATAACAAGCCTCTTTTTTCGTCGGATGTGTAAAATAACCGAAGTCGCAGTCAAAAGCTAGTCCATATTATAAAAATAGTAGTAAATCCAAAAACTAAGGTCATTAATGTACTTGTCACCCTTTATTCGATTAAAAAGAAGTTATTATTTGGCCCAACACCTAGCGACAAAACTGTAAACAATTGGAAAAAGAATCATGGACCCCATCCCGTGAAGCCTGACGCCTACAACTTTAACAAACCATAAATGTGGAAACGCGGACGTCGTCAAAAGAAAAACTTTTCGGCAGACATCCTTGCTGCCAAACATTTGTCATGAGAGCAGTGAAATAAAGATTTCTTGAATGGGAACAACTTTTCCCGTCATACCACTTCACACCCACATACACACGCACACACGTAAGCCTGCCGTGACGTAAACAAGTCCTACGACCAAAATAAAAAGTATAGACAGGCCCGAGCGATGTACGTAAACATCGGTGGCCAAAACTGGAACTGTGGGAAAATGGCGGCACTTCATTTTGAAATATATTTAAAGCTAGTGTACCCCTACTTTACCTCTTTTTTCTTGCTTATAAATACTCCTATTTAATCACTCTATCTATTGTTGAGAATTGTATTGAAATCCGTTGTGTAGTTTAAAATATACATACATAGATACATATGAACAGACGGCGGAAAGCGACTGTTTTATACTATGTATAGATGACATGTCAGCACGGCTAGCCCAAGTATGCTCTAGCGCACGATGAGCGAGAAAAGGCGCGACATAGATATTGTAATCTCTTTCATCTTAATGTTGAGAGAAGGAAACAAACGCTGTCTCGCGGCGTGAGCTGTAGCGCCGGCACACTTGTGCTAGTCGTGCAGATGAGCTTGTGGCACAATAACAAAAACAGCCGTTTTAAAACTTA
Source organism: Blastobasis adustella (assembly GCA_907269095.1). NCBI lineage: Eukaryota > Metazoa > Arthropoda > Insecta > Lepidoptera > Blastobasidae > Blastobasis > Blastobasis adustella. Next base: position 2,520,183 of record OU026120.1, read on the forward strand.
CAAAACGAGCTCACTCCCTCACATAGTTTCAAACGGTACTTGGTACAGCTTATAGCGAGTTGCGTGTTAAAAATCGTTATATTATATTATACAATGCCTTTTTTGTCTGAAGTGTGTAAACAAGCATAACATTTCATTCGTTAGTAATCGTTTTGTTATAATTGAAATCGATTGACAAAAAATTACTAAAAAATATTCGCTAACGAGACTATCTTGACGACATTTATATTTTTATTTTTATTTTTTAATACTCATTTATTTGACTGCGATCTCACCTGATCATCATCATCATCATCATCATCGATCTCATTATTGTTTTTTATGCGCAAGGCCTGTCCAAGCCTCTTATTTTGATTGAAGCAACCAAGTCACACTCCAGAGCAAATTGAATGGAATAGTCGCACCAATTTAAGACGGACGTCCCTCATTTCCTTGCATTTGTTGCCGCTCCAGTCGGGGCCATTAAATTCCTGTCCCGACTCCATCTCGTGTCGCCTCTACGCGTCTCCCTTTCGTCTTATATAATATCCGGCGAGGTCCAGCCGAAAGGGAATTAATACTGTCCCCCATTTTCACTCAGTTGACCTCTATTCTTTTTGTCGTAAATTGGAACTGTGTTATCGGGCGGCCATTCTTGAGTAAAGTGGCGGGAAAAAATGGCGGGAAATAAAACGTGGCGACGACAATGCGTTGATGGCTCTGCAAAATTCAATTTGAAGCGGCCGTCGAGATTTTTGATACGTACGAAAGATGAGTTGGCCGTTAATACGGGTGTGCGCTATCGAAATTTTAGTTAAATAAATTTATTAGATAATTATGCTTTGACAATTCACACAGCGCTATCTAGCCCCAAAATCAGCAAAGCTTGTTTTATGAGTGCTGTAAATAACTGATAAACGACTTATATACTTTTAAACACATACTTATAAGACATATAACACCCAGACCGTTAGCCAAGTGAAGCACTTAGGACGTCAGGTCGTAGGATTTTGTCACGCACGGCTAAAAACATTTACTTGTGGCAGCGTCCCTATATGGGACTGGGCTTTCGTAGTTCCTGACTACCTTTTTCCTACTTAATCCGTGCTTATTTTTATTATTCTTTATATGTATAAACGCGATTTTAGTGTGTTAGTTTACAATATAATGAATAGGTACAGCCTACCACTTCTCGGGCAAAACATATTATTTGACTACGTTCATTTTTATTTTATTTATTGATTTAACAATTTATTGCACACAATAAACAAATGCAGAGATACAAACACAGATATAACTGACACAACAGGCACTACTAATTTCTAAAAGAAATTTCTTCCAGCAGGCCTACAGAAGGGAAATGTTCGACTAAGAAATGCAGATACGACGTGCACAATGAATGAATAATTATAAAATACATATTAATATGACCAATATTTATATATCATAAATCATATCAATAAATACATACATACTTATACACTTACATATTACTACATATGATACAACAAAAACTACTAAATTGAAATTCGACGAAGGAATTCAATACGGTCCATGTAAATACGGGTAAGATATTTATTATATGTAAGAACTAACAAAGTGTTCCTAGAAATGTACATGGGACACAGACAGTGCTTGTTAATTTGTGGCCAGATAAAGTTCCATGGCCATCCGTGCCCAATAAACTAAATTAAGGTTTAGAACCTCTCCTTTGACTTTGAAGGTTTGACCTTAAGTGTCTTGCTATCTGAAATTAAGTATAGGGTTATAAAACATGGTCGGAAAAGTTCCATCGAAAATTAATGAATAATCCTGAACCCCATGAAAGATGTCGTCAAAACATCCTTCAAAAAGTAAGAATAGCAACGACTAGAGAGCAAAATATGCCAACGGGGGAAAAAAAAATAAGTACCTAAAAAGCATCCTAAACGCGATATGTAGGGTTCCGCATTAAAATTTGAATGTCGATATAAACAAATAAGAAATGTGCTTTTTACTATGCATACTTATAACAGCCCTCATTTCTCGTCGGGGGTAAAAAAGAAGTAACTCCTTAAAGCCAGGTCGCCACATCAGCCCACCTGGCAGCGACAGCCGCCAGTGTCCCCCGATATCAATAAAGTGGAGAACCATGGAACTAGGCACCGGGGAACACGATAACGTTTGAAAACCTTTTATAACACCCTTAAATAAACTTAATAGCTCCCAAGAACTTTTTCGTTGTACCCCTTAAGGCCATTAAACAGCGTTACGATACGATTTATTCGGCGTTTATAGACTTAGGCCCGAGGTAAGGATTTCGCCTACAGCCAGGGGTGGTAAACCTGAAGATTTGGCCGCAATTTTATTGGAACGGCCGCCGCTACCAATTTGGAATGTTCAAATAAATCGTAACAGGTCTAATTAAGTTAGTGGGACCCGAGCGGGTCTTGTTACGTTTTTGTCTGATCTAAATTTTATCCAATTTGGCGGGAATAGTCTGAATAGTAGCGTCAGTTAGGAATTTCAATATATTCTGCATCGCGATTTGTTTACGTAACTTATTTTATTTCTTAAATATTAAAACACTTTTATACACTAGTTCCACTAAATATATTACATTTATAAACTTTGAATTAATTGCTACTGGTTTCGGACATCATCTTCTGGCAAGTGTATAAAAGTGTTTTAATCTTTAATATAATGGAGTTCCATTATGAATGCACAACACAAAGTGTCAACTATTTATTTTGATTTTTTATTGTAGTCCTTATATCCAACAGTACAAGTGACTTCACTACAAAACTTCACTATAACAACATCTAAAAAAAAAAGAATAGTAACCTCGAGAGCTAAAATCAAATACATTTCAATACAAACCAAATATGACCATCTCATACTATACTGTAAAGGCCGATATATCGACATGGGACGAGGGAGCCCTTCCTTCCTGAAGGCCTTTAAAAGGTTTCAGTGAATTTTATTGCGGTAGAATTACTTGCTGTAAGTCGAGTGTGTGCTTAGCCGGGTTCCGAGGACGCAATGGATTTGACACCACCATTCTAGTCCGGTAAACTCGCTGAGCTAGGTATATTTTATTCGGGTGCCAAAAGTTTTCCGCCCCTGGCGGGCAATTTTCCTGTCACTTATTGATGTTTTAAGGCGCCGTTGCGACTGAAATTTGGACGTGGAAGTGTTTTATGTTTTAGTGCATTGTTTTCTATTAGGCTCCGTGTTGGAATTAAATGCGTGTTGCGAATTACTTGATTTAGGCGTAAGATATTTTACAGCGGCCCTTTTTTCGGGGAAAATATAAGGACCTAATAATAAATAAATAATTTTTATACTTAACCTATTAATAATAGACATGATAAGAAGAAGCGGCCCTAGTCTAGCGGCTGTTGGCTTGTGAGACCCATAACAAAAGTTAAGAAGCTCACGACAATGAAAGTATCTGGATGGGTGGCCGTTGTTTTATTTCGTTAGATGAAGTAGGGAAAACGTGGTTGTCAGGTCTTCCATTGGGGTGGTCTCTCAGACTGGTTGTACTTGAAGTCTCGGGATCTGATTGACTGATAGCACCGCGTGACTGATGATTTGAATGGGCTTAGTTTTGATTTTGACCTTAATAAAATGGTACTTAGGTGTTGTTTAGTGAATCATTCTCAACTTTAAAAAAATTGTTTGAGTTATACAGCGACATAAAAGAGGCGCAAATAATAATTTATTAAATCCTCTCACTGTTCCTCTTTTTCCTTCACACCACAGCTGCAATCAACCTACTCACTTACACACGACATTCCGCACCACTTCCCCTACAAATCGGGGGGCAAAATATTGATGTTTAATTAATAGAGGTGGCGGGGGGGAGGGGGGGGGGGGGTCTCACGGGCTGCTAACTAATCGCTTGCCCCCATAACAATCAATCCCCCCTTAATTTTCCAGCCAATATCCGACGGTTGCGGGCATCCATTCAAACTGCCTAATTAATTGGAGGACATTTTTTGCGCCCAGCCACGGATCACGTGGGATCGCAGGTGACGGCGTGATAAATACGCGGCCGTGTGTACCTTACGAAGGAAGTGTGCCTACAGTTAGCGCGCTGAGAGTTTGAGCTAAGGGCCACTCTTTAGGTCCGTTTTTCGAAAGTACAGGCGTATACTTTGCCGTTATATTTAGCAGAGTAGAATATATCAACGATCACCATAACCTTTTTTTCACGGGTGTAGTACAGTCAGCTACAGAATAAAAGGGTCCGCAGAATACGGCTCCGTAGACTACAAAATGAGGGTAGCAGTGTATACTGTTGTGAATTCAAAACTGCAATCTCCTTACTAACTCTCATGGAAAATAGTCTTTCTGTAGACTTACCTATTTGTAAGCTTTCTTTCTTTATTCAAACTAATATTCATGTATAATTAATATGAATTACAACTCTCTAATCTGTCAGTTTCGTTTGTAGGCCTTACCTACCTCGAATAGATTTGGATAAAATTTGGCAATGACATCTAATGGGCTGAGCATAAACTTAGCCTACTTTTTTCTCAAAATTATAACCGAATTTTACGCGTGCCAAATCGCGGGCAAAAGTCAGTACAATATAAAATATTTAATAATTATACTTTATTAACCCTATAGATATCCCAATCCCGGAATTTGGCACATATATGAATACCAATTTCCAACCGACCGTTTCGAAATTTGAAATTCGACAATTCAATTCGGCTTTCGTTCTTTTTTCTATTTTTACGGCCAGTATTAATTACGCGGTGCTATCTGCGGATGACAAATGAAGAATGGCCGAACGCGTCAGTGTGTAGCGAAAATCAAACGGGATTTGTATACATATCGGGGAAAGCCGTGAATATTTTGCGAATACGCTGCTACATTTCAATTTAGGAGGTCGCCTGGGTCATTTTGTGGACGTTCGTTTTGTCGATTGTCCATGCTGGCTTCATTTTATTGTCAACCTAGTGTTTCAAAAGAATCTAACTTACAAACTTTAATTGTTAAATTGTTTAATTTAAAATTGTTCTGTACTAAGCATGATGTACTTTTTGTAAAATAAATAATTAATTAGAATTTTTCTATTTTATATGGATAGGTATGTATAGAATTGTGGCATCGTTCAAGAGGTATATTAGAGGTATCTTCAGAGGCGGGCAAGCGTTAGTAGCCCCCCTGGTGTTGCTGATGTAAATAGGCGGCGGTGACCACTTTCCATCAGGCGGCCCGCTTGCCTGTTTGTCTGCCGTACAACATTTACAAAAATGCGTTACTATGCGGTCCCACAATGCGCACGAACGCACAGGGTTCGAGCAGACAATACTTAAGTGGCGATCGGCACTACACGTCCATCAACAACCAATCATAGAACCGCAATGAACGCAGTGAGTTCTTTTAGCAGACGAGCACTATGAGAACGCATAGTATCGCCACATTACTCAGAAAAGTATTGTCTGTGAATACATATAGGCGTAGAAGAAACTAACTCACAACTGAAATCACAATAATATATGTTGTTTCTTTTTTTAATGGTACATATAAAGTGTCCAAAAGGGACGGTTACAAGTTGTCCAATACCCCTTCATAACCACTGCTATTGTAAAATTTTGTGGTCTTGGTCACCTATTTGTTCTCGATTTTTGTATGACATTGAGTCATTTGTATAGAGTAAACGCAATTCGTAAACGCAAACGCGATAGTAAAGTAAAATCGAAGCAAAACTTACACTCAGCCTTCAGAAAAGTCCGAGTTCACAGTTGTCAGTCAACCAAAAGTCCGAAACCGTCAGCACGACCGCTGACAGCAAACCTCCTGTCTCCACATCCTCGCCATTTTATTACGCGTTCCAACTTCAAACTTTTGACAGCTCGGGGCGCGGACAGAGATGGATGCCAGTAATAAGGCGGAATGTGTAAACATTATTCCCCTAGTTCGCGATCAATCGCTGCGAACTTATCGTATAATGTTAATCTTGGTGGATTATAGATTGCGAACTGCATGGGGGTGAACTTACCCTACTTATGCTTTTTAGTTGGCGAGGAATTGTTTGTTGGTGTGTAGGAGGTCAGGTCAGAGTGTAAGCAAAATTTAGATATCGATAAAAAGCAAGGTGAGTAAGATTCGAATATAAAAAAAGAAATTGAGGATATGAACACGAGATTTTATCTGAGAATGTCCATACCTATGTGTTTACAGGCTGACTTCAAATTCATGATAAGAAGGAGTACCGTATACATGAACTTGTGAAAACAAACAACTTTTACTGTGGCACAAACCCTGTCCAATCGCAAAAAAACATCAGCTGTGTCCTACATTGTAATAGAATTCGTTTTCAATTTTGTATGAAACGGCTGACTTTTTTCACAATTTCAGAATTGGTGCTATAGTAAAAGTTCTTTGTTATTACGAGCACTTGCATACGGTACCCCTTCGTATCATGAATTTGAAGTCACCTTGTAGCTAGATAGCCTGGCTTTTCGAGTGCTACAAGTAAACAAGCCGCGTAAGCACACAGATGTTAAACAAACTAGCTTAGCATATCACTAAATTCGCCGTAATCACGCATTACGTGCGCCGTCACGTGGTCGCTACGTGACCGTGACGTTACACACCGCTGCCTTCCTTGTGGCGGCTGCAATTGACGTGCCCTGCGGTGAACCGTTCTAGTTACAGCCACGTATGTGTTAGGCTTTACTTGGTCGTATTGTCCTCGGCCGAGTAATGCCTGGTATAAATCCGTGCACAATAGGAATGGGAAGGAGCGTCGGTGGCCTAGCGGTAACGTTGCAATGCGTGAGGTACAGGGTTCGAATCTAACTGCCGCCAAGTAACAGTGACTCTTTTCTGAGTTATGTACATTAGTATATATGACGATGTCTAATGACTTATGTGGATTGTTTTGGTTGTGTTGCTGGTTTTTCTTGTCCCATTTCTTTGACGTTAAGATATTTACTACCCTCATTGACGAAGCATTATTGTGAATTACATTCTGTTGACGGTTGTATTAGTATTTAATTACATTGACATTTATTATTGACTTTAATTTAACATGACATGCATTTAATGCTTAATTATCTTATGGATTTGTAACTTTTTATATATTTGGCATGTTGAAATAAATAGTATTTTGTACATTAGTTGAATATATATTAACTGATGCTCTTACGGTGAGGGAAAACATCGTGATTTAACCTACACATTTAGGCGACTGATTGTGTAACCATGATCCGATATATATATTTTTTTAATTGCCTAGGACAAATGGTCCACCTGATGGAACATGGCCACCGTCTTCCAGGACATCTGCAACCTAAGGGGAGCGGATGCGGTGCCGGATATGGGGGGGGGGGGGGGGTGGGATAGGGGACAGGTGGGATGGGTGAGGATATGGATTGGGGGTGGGGATATGGCCAGGTTCCCCAGGTAGCAGGGGCATGGAGGTCAAATGGCCGCCACGTTCCACCCCATTTTGATTGCCCGCTTATTAAACGACATCAAAATCACAACACTTAGGTACTAACGTAACCAAATTTAAACCTATTTTTTTATTGCCTAGGACACACACGCGGTCCACTTGATGGAAAGTGGCCACCGTCGTCCAGGTCATCTGCAACTTAAGGCATACGGTGCCGGCCTTTGAGGCCTTTGATCCTCATTCCTTAATTCATTCAATTTAAAATGTATTATTAACGCAATATGACGTAACCATAATCACAGGCAGGTGATAGTAGGTACGTCATATTCTACCACTAGCACCACTTTATTAGCTGCTAGCCAAATTACGATGTTAGCAATGCAATCGTAAATGCAACTACGTTATCCGCTGCGTATTAATGCTGACGCTTCATCAGTTGAATGCAGCTGGCAATTGATTTGGCATAATTCTGAGCATAATTCTGTGGCCACTTAAAACCTAGTCTCGCTTGGCACTGGATCGGTGGTAAGCTTTTACAAGCTTTTATTTAGCCTGCACTGTTCGTATGTATGTAAGTTGTCCGTCAAAATTTGCAAACAATTTTTGGAGAATTTGCTGGTATCCGATTGAGCTGGAATTTGGTATACCTATGGTACTTGAATGACAATGCATCAATATGGTACCATGGACTGGTAACCTGGTCTGATGATGGAGTCGGAAGGTGGTCATAGGAACTAATGAACGCAATAAGATGACTTGTTTGAGCTCTTTGGAATGGTCTTGATGAGTATATAAAGCTATAAAAGCTTGTTATGAAAAAATATTTTACATTTGAGAACTTGTTATAACGTTTTATTGCTACGTCCAGGAATCGTGCTCTGTTGATCCATAAAACACCAAGTTTACCAATGAACATGCCTAAATAACGTCACATATATTTCCCGCAGCGGTAGGTAATCACCGTAGTAGGGTAAAAACTAGGCTGAGCTTGAGAATAATGTACAGTATAATTTTAAAAGCGTTTGATTTATAGATTCAGAAACTGTGACACTAGTAATTTTGTATCATTAGTAAAGCGGAGAGAGCATCGAGACCAAATCTTTCTTTATAAAATAATAAACAATAAGGTTGACTCGCTATACCTTCTCAGTCAAATATCATTTAAATGTCCCCGATTCAGCAGCCGTTCTGTAGATACATTTAACTTACCAACTTAGTTTTATACTTAGAGCTTGTGATAAGTACAACCGTGATTTTAATAAACTTGATGTATTTAACGGAATCGTAATAGTTACATTGCTGCAGTTAAAAAGCTTGATAACTAGTGTACCTATCTTATTTTTCTTCTAATTTCAACTCTTTTTTAAGTTAATGTTTTTCAATTATTGTTTTTTTTGTGATCCGGTACAAATTGTAAAACAATGTAATATACTCGTAAGTGGAAACTTAATTGGCTTAAGTGTGCGTACTAGCTTTGTAATATTATGAATGTAAAGCTGTATGTTTTCCTTAATAAAGAAAAATAAAAATAAATAAGAGCATAAGTGCATTACTACGTCAAGAATATTTTCCAGTTTAAGCAATAAAGTTCTATTCTATTCCTTTACCGCCACAGCAACATTTACGGCATATGGTGCATCTTATATCCAAAATCAGTTGGCTAGAACAAGGGAGAATTAGCTTTACCTCTCGTCCTTTACCCGCCATGTATTTTTATATAATAAATAAAAATGCAATTCATGTATCTATACAAACCGTTTAACAACTGCACAGTTGTGTAAACGAATATGATTCTAAAGATGGCCATGCACTTATGTACCAGAAATTCACATTTCAAATTTTAAAACTGATAATTCTTTTATAACGTTTATAGGTTTGCGGGCTTTCCAATCTATTCTTAGTCAGCTCATTTCGCGATTCCACTCTGGACCAGAAGCGTACATGCAATGTGAGCTCCATTTTGAATGGGAACGAAAAAAATTCAATAGAACTTCCATTTTAATGACGGCGCAAATAGTACAAAGCGCAAAATTAATTCCCGGTAGAGCCTCGACATAGACTAAATATAGATACCGCTTTTTGTTAAATGGATGGGAGAGGGATAAAAGCTTGCGTCCTTCACTGTCGCTTTGACTATATCAGAGCCAAGCTGTAGTCAACGTTTTGAAGTGTAGTAGTACCTCTTTTATCATATATACGGCTACTTATTCTTTTCTTTTCTTTTAACAAAGTTGCTTCCTGCAGTCTGTCTCTATCTATCTATGTGTGTATCTATGTACGCTTAGATCTTTTAAACTACGCAACGAGTTTTCAACAATAGATAGAGTGATTCAAGAGGAAGGTTTATAAGCAAGGAAAGAAAGGTAGAGGTAAAGTAGGCGTACGCGAATTAAGTCGCGTAGGGTCCTATAGTTAAGACTAAATTACAGATCATCATCATCATCATGTGTTTCATCACGATGTTTTCCCTCACCGTAAGAGCATCGGTTAGTATTCAACTAATGTACATAACTCAGAAAACAGTCATTGGTACATGGCCGGAGCGGGATTCGAACCCGGGACCTTTGGCTTACGAGTCGGATACTGTAACCGCTCGGCCACCGACGCTCTTTACAGACTAAATTACAGATATTTGTCAACAAAGCTGCATCTATAATAATCATTGCCTGCGAGGGCCCAACGTCCAAGTCTGGTAATAACAATAGACCGACTGCCATCTGGCCTCCGTAACCTTGTTAACAGGGAAACCTGATTTGAGAGATTGTAGAGTGAAGATTTCCTTACGAATGTTCTCCCTCAGCGTAAGAGGAGCGGTTAATGTACTCAGAAATTGTCATTGGTATATGTGGACATTGGAGAACAAACTTAATGCTTCGGGCTTACAAAGTCGACCCGCAGCCATTACGCCACCGACACTCAACGCAGCTGCATCTAATATTAGCTAATGCACAGAGGCTGCCTACCCCTGTGGGATACGAGCGCGAGTATATATGTATGTATGTATGTATGAATAGAGATTGTGTATATGAAGACATTTAGGCTGATCAGGGAATCGGGAGAGCCTTCGACGCAATATGTTAACATCTGCCCAGAAGTTTAACGGCTATTACCTGAGTTTAAATACGTAGGCTGTTCAAATGTTTCCGACCTTAATATGAAGATAGCAAACAAATTGGAGAAGACTGGATTGCCACAAGAAAATTGCAGCCATTTTGAAATCGTAATCACTCGTAGCTTTTGAACTGACTTTTTATTATTGGATGACTTGATGAAACGAGCTTAACAAGATGATACCTATTCTCTCTTGTCTTAAATAATATCGGATTGTACGAATTCACTCGGAAATTTTACTCGCAGTGTACATGATTAAAGTTGATGCAAAGACTTGGCCTGCAGAAGGAGGGAGATAAAGCTATCACAAAAACCATCGCAAGAAGTTAGGCAGTAGCTCCCCTACACGGTACACCACCTCAATTCAGACCATTCTCTCTTTCTAAGAAAGATTTATGATATAGAGCCTCAATGGTAAAGAGTAAAGACCTATGATAATGTAACGGTTTATATCTGAAGGTTTCAAAACCTATTTCAATACGTCACCGTATCATTTTTCACACTCCCCACTACGCCATATTCCATATGCCATATGCCACTATGCCATATTCTGAAGGTGTCCATGAATAAGGCTTTCGGTTTATCCTGTTATTTACATGTTCGGCAAAGTTCGCCCTTAATGCCTCTAAAGTTTACTTAAGGGCATGCTAGAATGGGGGCGGATCGTGGTGAGAAAAATAATATATTTTTATTCTACTATAGTGTACTAGCGACACGCAACAGCTTCGCACGGGTTGTCTTGGCTTTTCACAATGGAAAGGTAAATTAATGTTGTGAATAAAGGAAGGAACGTGAAAGATTTGTCAGGACCGTAGCAAGTAAAGCGATGTGGTCTCTGCCTACCCCTACGGAAAAAGGGGTGACTATATTTTTTTTATACTCTCCAAGGAAAAACACTCCAGGGTGGTCATTCCACAACCTTGGTGTGCGTAGAAGAAAGTATGTATGTACGTATTAAATTATATTACTGATATGTATGTCATCATTATCATCGTCCTAGCACTTATCTCGACCTCTCCCAGGGTCCTCTTTCCTACTCATTCTTCTCCACTTTGCCCGATCTTCGCATCCTCGCATCGTAAGCCGTTGGCTCTCGCATCTGACTCAGCGATGTCAATCCATCGCTGCTTGCGCGATATGTATGTATTAAAACTGAAAACAAACCACCCAAGTGAATAAAGTAAGCAGCAAATGCAAGCTTCCACTTAAGTCTCCCAGCGGTGTGGTTCTAAGCTTAAATGTTGAGGAAAAACATCGCTGTTAAGATGGTGTATTGGAAAATATACGCCATTATATTCACAAAGGCTGCCACCGGAGTGACTGGAGGCTTAGAGTAGCTGAACTTTTAAACTTTTCCCTCCCTTTTTCTTGGAACAAGTTCGTGGACTTTTAGTACCTAGAGATGCTTTTAGCAAACATGAACTGTATTGCTGTGATGATGATCATCTTGGCGTTAATGTCCCGGTTGTGCTCTCGAGAACGAGGGCCCGGGGTCCGCCTTGACCATGATCCAGGGTTTGGCAGGTCAGGTAATTACAGTGGAGCGACTGCCATCTGACCTCCATGACCCTGCTACTAGGGGAACCTGACCAGATTCTACCATGGTTACACATCCAGTCGCCTGAATGTGCAGGTTTCATCACGATGAACTGTATTGCTGTAGTACGTATTATTTGATTTGTTGATACAGGTAGTTATTATCATTATAAACATGCTTTCCCCGCCTTCTAAAACATGGTTTGCGGAAACATTGGCAGGCGGATTGGAGGTCACAACCGTTAAAATCTTGATAAAAAATATACACAAATTTCAATGTAATAATTATTGGATGCAATCTGATCTCCACGATACAGGCTTGCTCTAGTGTGGAGACCACAATAACAATATCCGTAAGGCAGTATATATATTTTACAATGTCAAACAACATCATACTGTAAACCATTTTGTCAATAAACTTATTTGTATTTGTAAATACAAACGTGGGCGGTCTTATCGATTTTAGCTTTTTGAGTGTACCACAAATAAATAAATTGATGGATTGATTGATTGATTGATTGAGTTAGGTATTACACCTATATGTTAACACAATAAATCTGATAAGTACACAACACAATCGGCGTAAATGCATGAAAACATGTATGAATGTGGAAGAGGCGATAAAGGTGTGTCAGGATTGTAGCTTGTGACACTCGATAGTCTCTGCCTACCCCTATAGGATACTGGCGTTAGTTTGTATATATATAATTATGTCTGTACACAGCACAATTCCAAAGTCAATTCAATATTTTACTCCCGTATACTTCATCAGTCCTGAAAGCCTCGAAAACCTACGTCAGCAACCTGAAAAGTACAAGGTGCACAGGTGCAAAACAAATAGAAATAGTAAACACTTTAATCAAATACTCTTATTAAGAGACAGCACTCCTTAAGCTTCCACTTGGAAATTAATTATTTTCCCTGTAGTTGCAAGTTCGCGTTTATTCATAAGTCTTGAAGTCGGAAAGCGAAAAGCTAAATGACTGCTGGATCTGTGCTGAATATTTTATTTATATCATCACAACTTTAGGTAGTTAGTGTAGATAGTTTTGTAGTATGTCGTTATGTGCTATTGAGTTGACGGTCTGCACTGTCAGACGATCATAGAGCAGATATTACAGCATCTGAGCTAATACGTCATCTTTACGTTATGCAGCTTTGTTCCTGTCTGTGTAGATAGCGCCATTTCGTTCTATGAAGACTTGGAGAATGATGATGATAAAGTAGGATAGGATCCCACAAATGTGAAGTTTCCTTCGACATAGTGCAATCACGCACTAATGCTGTAGGCTTTAAAGCCCATCGAGATTTGTGGATTTGTCTAAGAATTTCGAAGATCATTCGATTTGTCAATAGTTTGTAATATTTAAAAACACTGTCGTATGATGAAATCGAGCGCCTTGCTGATTTTGCTAGCAAATGAATGTGTTCGACATGATAAATCGACGGTTACTGTCCACACGCAGTTGTTATAAGCTGCGCGGCGCAGCGTGGCGTGGTGTGGCAGGCTTGGTATATAAAATTTGTATGGAGCTAGACAAAGAGATTTGAAAGTTAGTTACCTCCATGGTTTTGCTCTGTGAAGCTAGACGTACTTGAGCGGCACGACGCGACACGTCAAATTCATACGAATGAAATTGCAGCTAAGCGCAAATGCGTTTGGGTCTTAACAACGTATAACCTGACATCTATATCACTGAAAATGCGTTTTCAACACCTTTGCAAATGCAAGATCTTTAGGGCACAAACAAACAAAAATTTGTAGCAAGTACTCTACATATCCACTAAGTTCCGCTGCCAATGATCCCTTGTGAGAGGTATTGGAAACCAAATGGTCGTTGAAAGTGTACGACGCATTTCGGCCATTTCTATGAAGATACAATAATGTCGCTCTCCGCGTCTGTCTATATGTATTTCCGCTAACTCCTCCACCATCACCGTCGGTTAGAGAATATATTTAATACGTGTATTAGAAGTAAAGAAAAGCCGGAAAATCACTAGTATCTGATATTTGCGTTCTGGCTATCTATTTTGTGTTTTTGCGTTTTACAACACCACATATATTCCCATCCCAACGTACAGATACTATATATTATACCGTACACTAAGAGCGAGAGCAATAAATTATTGGCCACAAGCACAGCGCATACTAATTATTATTTCAACGCGTAATTTCAATATTCCCTATATTGCGGGATGCAATTTATCCAGCTGACTGTCATTGTTCGATTCCCTCCTAATAAATAATGGGAAGCCGCGGCCATTAGACTGATGATAAATGCGCCTTTTTTAATTTGAAAATTGAAATTTTAATTTGAAATGAGGTTTTTTTAGTGGTCGATTACTTTTCGTTAAATATTTGGATTTTTTATTTAATCTATAAATCGTTTAAAACAAAGTCGGTTCCCGCCGTCTGTATCAATGCACGCATAGAACTTTTAAATTACGCAACGGATTTTAATACGGTTTTTAACAATAGATAGAGTGATTCAAAAGGAAGGTTTAAAGCGAGAAAATAAAGTGTAAGTAGGAATAAAGTAGTTGTAGAATAGGTGTAGGGTGAACATGTGTTAAAATAATTTATATTGATTTATTTAATTTGTTTATATAATGCAATGATTTGGTTGACTTTTGATTAATTATGTTGCAATTTTGTAATTTTACAATTTTTATGATTTGATTAATTCATTATTATATTGGCTGAGAAATGATTGTGATAATTATTATTATGAATTCATACATTGAAATATTAACTTGACTACTAAGATACCTAAACTAGTTCCTAACCTGTATTATTCGTTTGTTATGTAGGTATTTATTGTCGACGTTCATAAGTGTTTCTTGTAAACCTTAAATTGAATTGAGTTTGAGTTTGAGTTTGAGGTGGCAAAGTAGGTGTAGGATAGATATAGGGTAGGGGTAACGTAGGGTAGGGGTAGGGCGTCACGCGAACGATGTAGCACCGGGTCCTCTAGTAAATTATAATAGGTAACATTTCTGAACGTGGGTTGACTTTCTATGATACAGAAAGTAGAAATAGCCTACCCACTACCGTATTAAAATAAGGCGCGTAAATATCGAAGATGGTTCAAAGTCTAAATAGGGTAGCTGGAGGTGCTGCCCTGTACTTAGTGACTGCTAGTGTGAAGCTGTACTTTTACACTTTTATTGGCGTTCACTTACATAATCCAAATATGACTTTTTATTAATGCAATAGAGAAGCGCGTTTTTTAGTTTATCAAATTTTTCATACTTTCTCCCACGCATACTCAGGTTGCATAAGCTCCCTGGAGAGCTTTTCCCTGGAGAGTATAAAAAAAAGTCACACCTTTTTTCCATAACAACAGAGACCACATTGCTCCACTTGCTAATGTCCTGATAAACCACTCTTGCTTGTTCCTTTTATCAATCTTATAATACTTGTTAGAACTTACTCCGGGTACAAAATGTCAACATGTCATAATGTGTAATGTGTAGTCAGGTAGGACGAGTGCCAAAATGTACAAATAATACTTGACAAAATGTCCATACGTCAGAATGTACTTATTGTATTAATTATCAGATGAGCTAGTGTCAAAATGACCAATTGATGAAGTGTACATTCGTCAGAATTATCACATTTTATTCCTACAGTAGGCCCAAATCAATAAAGACCAAAATAACATTATACCACTTTAGCGACGTTTTATACGACATATCAACAGTCCGTAATTAGATCACTGTTGGACATGAAGCTCTTCCAGTCGTTACATACAATTCATTCTCCAAAGTATACAAGAACACAAAATATTAGTTAACCAAAACGGAACTCCTTAATAAACTTGTCATTAGTTACTAAAATAAACTGCTCACTAAAATATGCAGTTGGTATATTTTCATTTTATTGACCGTTGTATTTCTTTGTAATCACTTTAATACTTTCCTTTCATACATTTTACTGTCGTAATCTCTTTACGTCCGCAACAAAATATTTTTGTTCCGCTGAAAAACACCTCTTCTTAGTCCATTAAAAGTGAACGCCTGCGCGAGTTTACGGCGCTGTAAATTGGGAAATATCGTGAGCCCATAGAAAAACATTGCCTATTCATATAAAGCAAATGGTGTGTATGAATTTCGATTGCCCGTGTTATCCGTGTTAAGATAATACTTGTACTTGTTTGTATACATTTGTTGTATACCCGCCTTGTTAACGTCCTAGGGTTACGTGGGTAATAGGTGTCTAAACCTACCTATACTAGAAAAAAGGTCCCGAAGAAACGATGGATTAACATCGCTGAGTCGGATACCAGACCCAAAACGGCCGAAGTGAGGAAGTCATGAGGGCATCGCGAATCTTTTTACCGCGCACGTGCAAAATGTGGAATGAGCTCCCGAAGTCTTTCCTTGAACTATTACATAGGGTTCTTCAAAAGGCATGTCTACAGGTACATCAAGCCCATCTACCGTTCCCCTTAGGTTTTAGATATTCTGGCCGCTTTCCATCAGGTGAACCGCCCGTTCGTGTGCCTCTCTTGGCAATAAAAAAATGCAAAGGCATACTCGAATCATTCACCTGCTCCTATCAAAACTTTGAGGGTAAAACAGAGCTCCCAGAGAGAACTTAATGTTGTTAATTTTAGTTTTTTAGTTTTAATTTTTTAGTTTTTTAGTCTTAAGTCTGGCCATGACAGCATACCAGCGGGTGTGGGTTCTACCTTCACCCAAACGCTGAGTCATGGACCTTTTTGTCTATTAGAAACTTTTATTTTAAAACATTTATACAATTCTGTTAATTTATAGACAAATAAATATTTCTATTTCTATTTCTAACCTGCTACTAACCCCAAACAAATATTAAATGGAAATCATTTTACTTCCTGCCTCAGTGGAAGACCATTCTGTTAATCTCCCTTTTACTTTCGATATCACGTCGAGAACCCCTCAAGACGAGTAACAAGTATCCTGAACCTCAAAATCTGAAATAAAACATGCACAAGCCCTCATTACCAACTCATTCACGCCTACAAGCCTCCGAGGGTAAAACAGTACACTAAAATCACCATCGCTGTTTGGCAGCTCCCAACATAGGACAAACAGTTCGAAATTCGAACAGCACGAGGCGAGATTGAGATAAATACGAATAATCGAAATGTTTGTTGACATTCCCTCGGCCGCGAGTCAGGGAAAGTTATATCGTTTGCGAGTGGCAATCCATTTTTTGGCCGACATTAGGGAAATCCTCCCAAGCCCTATTTGGGAAATTGCCTTCTTTATCTGGTGAAGCCGCCAGCGGTCGGGCTCCCTTTATTCTTAACTTTGCGACTCTCACTAGATAGCACCGTGTTATCAGCTCGTTTTGACGTCTCAAATTGTGTGGCCGATTTGTGGGTCCTCAAAATTAAATCGATCTGTCAATAGCTACAGTGAAAAGCTTTTTTTTTATAGAAAATAGTCAGGTATTTGACTGCCATCTCACCTGACGTTAAGTGCAGATGCAGTCTACAATGGCGCATACCTGTCTATTCAATAGGTATCTATTCTCTCTTGTCTTAAAGAGACCCAAGTTGTAGCGCTCAGGGAAAACATGTGCAGCCAGGGGCGGGCGAAAGGGTAGTCCGTTCCGAGGTGTGCTGTACAAAATGTTTTTTTTACAAAATAGTGCTTTTTTCTGTTCAACCCAACTCCAGTGGCTATGTATAATGTAATACGTCGTTCACAGCTAAAGTGGAAAGGCCGCATCGTTCCGTACATATAGCTATAGGTACCAAGATTTGTGTCATCCTTTAAAGACGAATAACTTGTTACTTTGTAATACCTACTAATACAGTTTCGTGAATACGTAAAGAGGTTTGAATTTATTGCTTTTCCAAACCCTCACTTTTTTGTTCTTGATGTTAGCGCAGAATCTCACAAAAATTAAATCGCGGTCGGATGAATTATGTTTAAAAAGAAGGTTTTCTTGGGAAATTTTATGAATACCTGCAGGTGGAACTATCTTATCACACCATCGGTCGGAGCGTCGATGTTTTTACGGTGAAGGCAAACATAATGAGGCAAACTGCACAATGATCATGATACAATCTGGTCGGGGTCCATTGTTAACAGGGTTACAGAGGTCAGATGTCAGTCGCTCTACTGTAATTACCTGATCTGCTAAATCCTATATGATGATCAAGGCGGACCCTAGCCACTCTCGTGCGAAAGCACAACCGGGACATTAACGCCAAGATAATTAGTTCATATTCATTTTTGCCCTTACAAATTCTAAATAATTGTACTGATATCTATATCACAGAATATTAGAATCCGTGAAAGACAAATTCCTTTTTTTTCAATGAACTGTATGAATAGTGTGATTACCGAGATTACCAGTGATATGGTTTAATGGAAGAAAGTATGATCTGTGGGTTAAGAAAAACATTTATTTACAGGAATATTTATAATAATAATAATTGAATGATTGAATGATTTATTTCATCTCAAAAAGCCGTGTGGTACAATGGTACTTACAACATTAAGAAGGCCTACTGGAAGAGATTTCTTTTAGAAATAAGTACCGCTATATACCGTTTATCGCTATGTATTTTCCGTGCACAATAAACTGTTAAATAAATAAAATAATAGAAAATTAAAATTAATAAAATACAATAGAAAACACTAATATTTATATAAGGGCACCTGGTAATGATAATACTTACCAATTCCATTAACAACCTCATACACTTATTGCGGCGTTGAAGCACAGGCAAAGTTGCGGCGAACAGCGTATATTGAAAACTGTGGGATTTGATTACGCCCTTGACCTTTCCCCAATCTGGAGGCGTCTGCTTCATATTGATTTTGTCAAGTTTTTGTCCGAGTCCCTACAGATATTGTATCTAACTTTGGAGTTAAAATAAATGGCTTTTGAAGTTATATGATTTAGATCTCTATTCCGGGAACGTTCTGTTATTCATTACACTGAAACTTGTTGAAATTAAGCTTTATCGAAG
Organism: Blastobasis adustella; assembly: GCA_907269095.1. Lineage (NCBI taxonomy): Eukaryota > Metazoa > Arthropoda > Insecta > Lepidoptera > Blastobasidae > Blastobasis > Blastobasis adustella. The sequence continues at coordinate 2,539,179 of OU026120.1, forward strand.
TTTAATATCGAGGAATATATAAAATGAGAAATATATAAGATGAGGAAGTATTGATTAATCGAGGTAAAAATAATCATAAACGAGAGTTTCACAGGAGGGCCCGGGGTCCGCTGTGACCATGATCCAGGATTTGGCAAATTAGATAATTACAGCAGAGCGACAGCCATCTGACCTCCGTGATCCTGCTACCAAGGGAATCTGACCAGATTGGATCATTGTTACACATTCAGTCGCCTGAATGTGCAGGTTTCATTACGATGTTTTCCCTCACCCTAAGAGCTATCGGTTATCATTCATCTAATGAACATAACTCAGTAAAGAGTAATTTATTAGACGGAGCGTGGGTAGGCCTCACACAAGGTGGACCGACGACCCGGTAATGATCGCAGGGACCAACTCGATGCAGAAGGCACAGGACCAGCCTTAGTGGAGATCTGTGGGGGAGACCTAAGCCCAGCAGTGGGCGTCTTTCGGCTGATATGATAACTCGTAAACCTCTAATTTACGAGTCGGCTACCTTAACCACTCGGCCACCGACACTCCTCCGTACATAACCCCTATTTCTTATCCTAATAACGCCACAAAATTGTATTCCAAAACATATTTCGCTGTAACGAACCATGAAGAACAAACGCCTAATACGTACGAATGGGTTGTTACTTTTTATGTACCCAGTTGCCTTTAATTTGCGTCTGAGGATACGGCTGCTTAAATGCCCGCTTTTAGCCTCAATGTGCGGAGCGAGATCTAGAATTCTAGATTAATCTGGTTTCCATGCGAAGGTTCACGTTTTATTTTACCGTTATGATATTTACAGATCCAAGATATTGTAAACATTTCTTGGTATATTCTTTATCAGTCGCTAAAAGCGACAAGACCGCCTTTGTGCGGAATTTTAAGATTTCTATATTCTTGTGTACCTACCTCTGCTATTTATAATGTATGCAATAAGGAGTTTCATTTACTATTTACATCCATCATGATATTCGGCAAGTAAGAATTTGCAGCCTCTGAAGGGCAGGCTGCAAATTCTTACTCCGATTCGTAATCTGTAAAGATTGTTGTTGGTACATCAAACAGTAAATATTTGAGTCAGTTAATACTAGTCTTAGATTCCGAATGTTTTGTTAAAAAATTCAGTTAAGATTACAAAACATACATAACGATATATTAACAATCCATTTTCCATCCAAAGTCACCATCATCATTCGAGCGGTCAATCCTGGCTTCTGCTAGGGTCCGCTTTTCTGCTCTTCTTTCTCCATTTTGCTCGATCTTCGGCATCTTCGCGTCGTAAGCTCGTCGTTGGCTCTCGCATTCGACTCGGCGATGTCAATCCATCACTTGTTGGGTGTCCCGCGGGGCCTATTTCTTGATACTTGCAAGTTTAGACAATATTTCCCACGTATCCCTGAGGCTTACGCAGGACATGACCAAACCAGCGAAGGCGAGCTTCTTCGATGTTATTCGCGATATCTCTAACGCCGCCGTCGAGTCGCGTAAAGTCGCACATCCACCGCAGCATTTTCATTTCGTTGGCGAGGAGTTCGCGGACGTGCTTCGTAAGCGCTGGCCTTGTCTCGCAGCCATAGAGCAAAGTGTCTGAACTAATGACATTACTTAGTCAAATTAAGTCTTTTTAGAACATTTTATTTAGTTCCACATGTCCCCATGTCTGTACGTAATACAATCTTGCAAATTAAATTTGAACCATTTCGCGTTTTCCGATTGAGCTGAAATTTTGCAGACTCATGTAAGTTCGGTAACAATGAAATTTTTATGAAACTATTGACCTTATCTGATGATGGAGACGTAAGGTGGTCATAGGAACTCCTAAACCACGCCTGGTAAAACCATCGAGTTTGGGCTTGTTTGATTAGTCTTGACAAATACTCTGACTGATCATAGAGAACGCGTGATAAAGGCTTGCTATGAAAAAATATGTTTAATTTGAATTTGTTCTCCAATTAAATGTGATCAAATTATCAAAAAGGTCTTAATTTTTTTATTTCTAGAAGGATTATCTTTATTTTAAGCTAGCATAATATAATAATTATAATATAATAGCATAATTCATAATCAAATAAAAGGGACTATGTCCTTATTCTACTTCGAAACCACACATCTCAGAAAGAACCAAGGATCCTATTTCAGAACACGTATTTCTTGGATAAAAACTCGCATTAAAGTTAAACATGCAGAGCGCATAGGCGGCGATACATGAAGTCACTTCACAGAGCAGAGCGGCAAAATTGCGGGTTGCACAACACCTAATTTTAACTTTTGCAACTATTACAGCGCGTTGGCAAAAGTTGCCGCCAGCTAAGATATTTCTTAGGGAGTTCTCAGCGCACACAAGGCCAACATGTCTAGACTTTGTAACTGAATTAGGTGTAGGCGGCAGTTTCATCCGAAGGCTTAGTGTGAGTTTCGCTTCGAATTTACTTCATTATCGCGTTTGCGTTTTCATCGAAATTAGTATGAAGAAAAAAACTTCATTTACGTACCACTAGACGGCGCAAAATATACATTTTTCATACAAATTTTCACGTAATCGCAAACGCGATCGTAAAGTAAATTCGAAACTCTCACTCTGTGGTTAGAATAAGTTTAGTAAGCTTTCGTGAAAAGAAAAGAGGATATTTGTCAAAGTTGCCACGAAGGGCCTCGCAGTATATAGGAATCTAGCAGCTGATAAGCAAGGCGACGCTCCTGTCCATTATCTGATTACGAAGATGGGGGACGGTCCAGTGGCTGTTGTAGAACTCTTAGTCACAGGATAAGAACAGATCAGACTCTTCACAATCTTCTATACAGCTCCACACTATAGAAAAAAATACTGTCACGGAGCCCTAAAGTATTCAACCAGTCTCCAGGTTCCCAGCGGAAGACCGTGGCTAAATACTACTTGCTACCTAATGATAAATGCGAAAGTTGGTCAACAAGGTCAGACCGTACATCTAATACTTGATAGTAATTGGTCAACGTCGTCCATGTTGTCTACCATACCGAAACTTGTGGACATGCCTTTCGAAGTACTCCAAGAAGAAGTGCTATGGATGTTGTAGAGTTTCTTTTTTGTTTTACACTTTTTTTGTTTTTACAGCATTCAGTTCGTTTGTTTTCTACAACAACTGTAGGTATCGTGGACTTCCGGGGTTTCTACCTCCAACCAATTCAAAACTTTTATTAGTTTTCAACAGAATCTATGAGTAACAAATATATTGTATAATGAACTATTATGTGATAGAGCCATTAGGGATGGAGATATAGGGCATAGCGGGACATATCGTTCGAACTGGAGCCGCTCGACTGAGGAAGTACATTTACAGTGTACCGCAGCCAACAAATTCTATTTTATATAGTGTTGAATGCGTGCCGGTGAGTAAGGTTTTCAGTGCTCCATTGGGGAGGGGAACCGTGGCTTTGACAGTGGAAGGGTCTCGCCTATTTGATGTCGGAGCAACGTGTTCTCGGGGTCTGCAACACGCTAGCTATATCCTTCGTTTTTTAAACTTTTATAGGCTACGGCAAATGCTTACCATCAGGCAGGCCGCAAGCTTGTTTGCCACCTTAGTACTATAAAAAAAGAGCAAGATACATTTTTTTGTAACGTCTTAGTACAAAACGTACGTAACTCCATCCATATCTGTCGAACCAATAAACTAAGTGAGCGAGCTGGTTTCTTTTACGCGAATATTCGCAACGTAGTTTCATAATATGCTTATAGAAATAGAAGAAAAGTTTCCCTAGAAGTTTGACAATACTTACTGAAGGACCAAGCTCCGGTGAGGGTCCTTCAGATATTATTTGTAAGGGGTTCCGAACTAATGCTTTTACTGAGTATTAAAGTTGCTGTAGACAATGTCTTTTTGTTCAAGGCTTGATCTTGCTTTTGTTCTGCTTGCTTTTTCTTATTTCCGCCCAATTCCGTTCGTTAGACAGACATTTCATTTAAAATCATTCGAGTGGTTTCTTAGGATTTGCTATAATTGTTTCAATATTTACTAGTTACATCTGACTACAACAAAGACTTTTCATTCTATTGTTTTCACACATCAATTTATCTTGGTTTAAACTTCACGAACATGAACCTCTAGCTGAAGGAGGACGTAGACAATTCCCCTATAAGACCTTAGTAACCTAATAGCTCCCCCAGAGTGGAAGATGGCGATATCCTACTCAGCCGGTACCCACGCGGCACAAAATTAAACATTAATTGTTTTAACATGCACCTCCTACTATGCAACCTCACTAGTAACCGAGAAAATTATTCAAAACCCACTATCACGTACGCTAGCAACGTATCGATATATCCGCAATCGTGCCCGCTAGGATCTAATAAGATATTTTGTCACACCCGCAATATCTGTTATTAGCCCTTTTATCTGGCGCGGGTGGATCCCTAAAACTGAATGTATCTTTTGTGTGGGCCTTGACTCAAAGAGAGGAATATCGTGCCGGGGGCACGTTCAATTGGATTGAAACGTTGCGGGGCTTGCGCGACCGAGGGTCAGTAATGGCATTTCTTCGCCCTACAGCCCTCCAGAAAAATTGTTTTGACGATACAACGCAAGCTATTTACGTCCGTTTACTATTGTATTGATTAAATTCACACGCGCCCCACAATGCGGGGCACAATGACGTTATCGACGACGCGAGGACGCGGGTTCCATCTTCAGCTTGCTTATCAATATTCCATGGAGATCGGATGGAAAATTAATTCCAAGGCTGATGCTAGATGTTTCCTGCTACGTGGATTACGATAATGGATCACGATATTTATCGAGGTAGGTAGGTCTCACGGATCGTGATACGGATCACAGAATTTCTCAGAAATCAATGATTAGATTTTCTCTGAAAAACCAGAAATCTACGGTCTGCATCAACGATACGTATCGCGATATATGGCGGATGGTACACGTTCAGGATCGCAATCCGCGTATCACGAGAAATATCGAGCGTATAGCATCCGCCTAATCGAGGTGACGTTTTCCGGAAAATCTTGAAAAGAAAGTTGAACAGTTTCCTTTTTAATTTCCCTCGTTAAACAGGGGGAAACGTATAGCATTATCATGCGTCAATTTTGCGCAATATTTCTTGCGAAACGGCCACCAAACCGCGGGCGAACTTCCACCGAATCAAGTTCTTTTAACCAGAATTTATTAACTCGCACAATAGCCCCGCGGATGATATTGTAAATTAAGATTTACATAACCGAAAACTTGTTGGGAACACAATTACAGAAGTTTTATCTTGGAGCTGTAAGCGCAGTAATCACATTTGTCCTGGAAGTTGCACGGAGAAAATTGTCTTTCGCGCTGGTAACGAGGTCGGAGTGGGGCCCCTACCACTGTGCGCTTTAGAAACTAGGAGTCGAGTAGTCATAAGTCACGCCATTATTGTCCCAAAGGAAAGATTCGCCGGAACACCTGTTGCGAGGCTATAAAAGGGGATTGTATTCACTGAAGGTGAGGTAATAGAGACAAACGGTAGGGGTCACCGTCGAGACGTGTGCAGACTCGGTACTACGTAGATACACCAGCAGCAATCCCCGCTAAAGGCTTTAAATTGTTCAACTCGAGATCAGTTGCTTGGGTTACTACTCTGATTGTTGCAGTCTTAGCACAGAACGTATTGGGTGTTAATTAAATGTCTCTGTCTTCTTTTATTGGCTTCGCATTGTTTGAACCTCTTATCTAACTTAATGAAACGAAGAAGATTCCTTTATAATACATATTATTGTAACTCGTAGAGTAGTTAAGTAGCAGCGGATAGCGCACATAGCTCGCAGAACAGCTGATGGCCGATGGGGCAGGAAAGTTCTCGAGTGGCGGTCACGTACCGGAAGACGCAGCGTGGGTAGCCCTCCCACAAGATGGATTGACGATCTGGTAAAGATCGCACGAACCAGCTGGATGCGGAAGGCACAAGACCGAACTTTGTGGAGATCTCTGGGGGAGGCCTATGCCCAGCAGTGGGCGTCTACCGGCTGATTTGATGATGATGATGGTATGTCGACGTAAAGGATCGTTTTTTAATTTTCTTCAAAACATTTATTTATGTGGAAGATAATAACGTGTGCCGTGCCATGATAGCCGTGTGGTGTCCGGCAGAGTAGAATAGCACCAACCCCTTACACTAGTGGGTGTCGTACAAGGCGACTAATGTTTTCGAGGCCAAAAATCAAGAGTCTCCGTAGTCTGGAAATTGGGCAGCAGCATTTTCCAGTAATATATTTAAACACTGCGATCTCCAACCCGCCTGCCAAGCGTGGAGATTAAGGCAATAACCTCCCCCTTCGTGGGAGAGGCCCTAAGTCCTGCAGTGGACTGTTACGGGCTGTGATGATGTGCCATGATATTTCAGCAAGTCAAAATTTGGTCAATTATAAAGTTACACATTAATTCAGTTAATCACATACACATAACATACAAATACACCTTTGTCTTTCTTTTACAACATGAACTTCTTCAAGAAAGGGTTGAAAACACGTCCATCACCCACGCGTTGCCGACCCCGTGAAAACCTTTTCACCCCTTTCTAGAAGAGCTCCATGTTGTACTCTCCAGGGAAAGTCTCTGAATGTAGTTCATTCCACAACCTTAGGTTTTTTCATTAAAATCTGTAGTTTAGAAAATATTTGTATTTCAGTAAACTTGGTCGGAGGTTTTCATACCTTTTTCTGTCTTTTGTGTTATAAAGATCATAACTAATTTGATCAGTGAATATTTTTAATCTACTTCATTCATATTATACCCGAAGTTGTGCTCAATTTTTCGATACCATAAAGAGGCTGCTCACGAAAGATATCCCCAAGCAGGTTCCATCAATCTTCAGGTAAATTACACATCCCATTGGGCCCATAGATCAGACGCTTTGTCTAATGCAAGTTTGAATTATTGAGCGGCATAAATTAATATAGGTCTGCAGAACATATATATGATGACGGCCTATATGATGCCTTCATTGGGGCAGGACCCATGTGTATTAATGAATAAATTATGTCCATTCATTAAAGTTTGATCCTTTTTCATATAAATATTTATACATAGTGTAAAACAAAGTCATTTACCGTCGTCTGTCCCTATGTGTCTATGTACGCTTAGATCTTTTTAACTACGCATCGCAATTTTAATGCGGTTTTCAACAATAGATAGAGTGATTCAAGAGGAAGGTTTATAAGCAAAAAAGGGTAGGTAGGGGTGAAATAGGTATACGCGAATGAAGTCGCGCCGGGTCCACTTAACGGGGTTTTAATATAACAGCAAGTTAACAATAAGCTTTATTTTCAATTCAATTTAATTCATTTATTTGCATAAATATGGTTAATACATGGTCTTAATTCTATGAAGTCTTACATATTTAGTCATTTTACATGCAAAATATATTTATTCATCATATATTTAACGTTAAAGTCTAAAAACTCCTTTATTGTATATAATACATACTGCATAAGCCAATCATGCAAAGCCCTTTTAAATTTATGTGGAAGTAGAATTTTATTAAATACCGTTATGCACATATTGTAGCAATTTTGTAGAAATAGCGTAGACTTTGGTTGCGTGTTTATACAAAGTCGATGTGTGTGTCTCGTACTTCTGGGAAAATATCTTTTTCCGTTTTAAATAGTCCTCTGTTACACTTAACGAAATAGCATGCCTACACAATATACAAGCATGCCAATGGGAGGATGTTAGCTTTCTTAAATAACGGTCTACATTTTCAGTGACGTCCTTGCATATGTTTTGAACCCCCGTTTAAAAAATTGGGGTGTTATAAATTTAATGTGTCTGTGTATCTGTAGCGGTGTGTGTCTGTCTGTAGCATAGTAGATCCAGAACCGATAGACCAGTTTCGATGCGGTTTTCTTTATTTAAAGGATAATTTAAGGATTTGGTAGATCAGATAATTAAAGTGGAGCAGCTGTCATCTGACCTCCGTGACACTGCCTTCCACCTACCAGGGGAACCAGTCCAGATTGGATAATGGTTACACATTCAGTTGTCTGAATTGGCAGATTTCATCACAATGTTTTCTCTCACTTAGTATTCAATTAATGTACATAACTCAGAAAAGAGTCATTGGTACATGGCCGCAGCGGGATTCGAACCCGGTACCTCTCGCTTACGAGCTACCAGCCCTATGCTCTCACGAGTAGGTAGTTTACACAACAATGGCCCCGCCTCTATATGATTGAACACTGCGGCTGACACCACTGCCTGTGCATCTGGTAGTTATCATTTATTCATAGGGAACAGGAGCGGTGTAGGCTATGCTCATGTGGGAATTAACCCAAGCGTGAAACGAAGTGACCAACAAACAAATTCACATCGAATTCATTCGTTGTCAGCGTCGATACGTTATTTTTCAATTAGCAAAAGTGCTTTGCGGTAATTATTGATGTGGTCGGCGGCGTGGAATTATGAATTCTGTTTTTGTGTCGAGGTCTTTGATGTGGTGATTGTTTAATTGGTAACTGGTTAGGTTTTAACTCTTTTTAAGCCAAGTAATAATGTTTCTTGCTAAGCATTTAAGTCAATGTATAGACGATTCGGCATGTTACATGAACGGGCGACACTTGTTACTATAGTATGGTTTACACATCGTCGCTTACAACCCGTGTATGCATCGTATCAGCATAGTCTTTTCTTTTTATGTTATATGGCAGACAAACAGGCAAGCGGGCCACCTGATGGAAGTGGTCATCGCTGCCTATGGACATCAGCAACACCAGGGGCGCTACCAATGCGTTGCCCGCCTCCAAAGAGACCTCTAATACATCTCTTGAAGAATCCCATGCCATAGTCCAAAAGAAAGTAACTGTGGCACTGAGGAACTGTGGCTGGGAGCTCATTCCAATTCCAAATTATTCGAGCGCGAACTTTCTTTCGAACCTTCGCATGGACACACCAACAGAGGGTCTACGTCTGCGTAGCACCGGAGAGAAAACGTATAGTCTAGCCTATTGGCGAGACTAGCCGGGAGCGACACAACAATTACGCGACTAGACGGGTACGACACGGTGGCTATACCGTGGCTATGACTATAATACTATGGCTATATACTTATATTATAATCATGTTGGTAGTTCCGCTGATAACCACGGGCCTTTAAAGATGAAACGCTTTTAATGAGGGACTGACAGTTTTCTGACAGAACATAATAAGCTTCCTGGTTTTCTTTTCCATGTTTCTGTCATTAGCATAGAAATTGGGGACAAACCGTTCAGTAATTGTGGACATCTGTATGGGCTTCTAAGACTTCCATACCATTTGAAAATTTGACTGCATCCAGCCCTAAACCGAGAAAATATAGATCTATCCGTTAAGTTCTTATTGCCGTTCCAATATCGGCACCTCCAATTTATGAAACACTTAGACTGAATACAAAATTAGTTCGAATCCTTGCCACGTGACAAATTTTTTTTGGGCTAGCCAGGCATTTGACCGCCATATCACTTGGTGGTAAGTGACGAAGCAACCGAAAATGGAGCATACCTGTCTAGGAACAGCCTATTCGCTCTAGTCTTTAGGGCGTCCAGATTGTAATAATTAGGGAACACATATAAAAGTCAAATAAAACTATAGAAAATCCTAACAGAAATCTGATAAATAGTACAGAGCAGACTCGCGCTTACTAACATTCGTGAGGCTAAGGCCTGTATTGGGGGTGATTATAGATGCTAATTTGATGGATGATGGAAGACGGAGGGTTATCCGTATCAAAATGTCACCAATGGATTGTTTCTCGAAGCAAAACTTGGAATTTGAAACCCTAGCAGCGCCATTCTCAATAACCATGATTGATGATCTAGAACAGACGTTTGACATCTCAGGAAACCCAATTTCCGAAAAAGAAGGTAAGGAAATAAGTCAACAGTTTACGAAAGACACAAATGGACATATTTCTGAGCGTTTTTAGACTTCTGCTAATGTTTATCAATGAGATGCTATTACTAATTCTATAATACTATCTGCTATTTAAGAGTGTAATGTTTGTTTTCACGAAACATAGGAATCGCCTAAATCCAGTGCCCAAATACTTAGGAACTACTTAAGACTTAAAAAATACGTTTCACAAACCGCTGGGAAACAACTATCCGTTAGGTAACGCTTAAAGTTAGGAGGTGGATTGGGCGGTGCTTAATCCCTAGGCAATACCTAAAATGACAGTTACGTTCCGTTTCCCACAGCAAAATTATCTGACCGGAAGCCAAAACTGGAACTAGAGTGTCACCATTTTCAACTGTCACTTTGTTGTCAACAACAGCGACGTCGCTACCGCTTCAGATAAGTTTGTGGCACTCTACAACTTACCTACATTACAACGCGAATCCATAGACAAATCTTGCCTAGAGGTAGAGGTTTGGTGAAATAGACCAATTGGCTAAAGAATTTCCTAAAGATAAGAGTTTCCTAGTTAGGTAATGTTTAATTCGAGTTTAATGAAAACGGATGTAGGTCTAAGAACACTTAGAAAATGTTCTTTTACAACAGCATATTCGAGCGAGGCAAGCGCGCGAGCGACGCATTAGCGACGTGTTCGTGAGATCACCCAGATTCCTTACTGCGATGCACTACTCTACGTAAATCAATAACAATTGCAAGAGTACCGCTTCCAAACTGCAATTCGAATTCCGAGCCAAACTCCGCTCCAATGCATATCTGTGAGAGCTGGCCGTATCAAGGCGTCTGGGGATCGTCATGTCTCGTCCATGTCTCCCGACAAATTGCAAACAATCGCGATCCCGGTATATGGGGGATAAGGCCCGATGTACTGACGACTGATTGGCAATTTCGGCCCCGGAACGCTGACCGCAACGTGGAATTTGTTGCGAAAATTCTGTGATTATGTTTCGTGTACAAGTTTTCTTATGGAAAGTGTAATGATTAACGATCGTCCGTCGTAGCTCGTGCTGTCATCGATTTGATATGCTACATTACTTTGTAACCCGACCCTACCTTTAAAATTAGACGAGCCAGGCATTTGACCGCCATCTCACCTGGCCTCATCTCGCCATCATGCCTGTCTAGAAACAGCCTATTCACTCTAGCCTTGAAGCCTACCTGTCACTCATAAAGCTTGAAAGTGGTTATTCTATTTGTATACCAGTTTTAGGTATACTAAAATACTATTAGGTATACTGCATAGGTACCCGCGGCAACCACTATATTATATAGGCTAGTGTTGTACTGAGATAGAAAACACTGCAAATTTTTTAGAGATCCGTAAAGTAGCTTTCAGGTGAAAGAGCAACAATCTTTCGCCTTTTTGTACCTATTATTGTTAGACTAGATCAAGATATACAGACACATTTCATCACGTGATTATTTTTCTTTCCTGCTTGTATATTAAAAAGTCAATAAAACAAAACGCAAGAGGTACTCACAAGATTTCCGTGACGTCATTTCCGAACCCAAACAGAGTTTGCTCCGGAAACGGTTTGATTAAAGGCGAAAAAGGTTTTGTCATTAGCGATTCTCTTTGACGGGTCAACTTATACATGACAAGCACACCCCAGCACTTTCCAGATTCCAGATTCCGCAATCAATACACGGCTAATTAAGCCGACACGTTTTCGACAAGTAATCTTCCTTAGGGCTCCCGATTTCTAAAAGCCTTAAAGCCATGATCCGCCTTATCTTGTAAACATGAAAAGTCTTGGGTCGCTCACGGGGGCACGACCTCCATCTTTGGGAAACAAATTGGTTAACAGCTTTGTGTTATTAAAAATCTCGGTGTTCTTAAGTAAGGGAAGGTACGAGGAAGTAGGTAATGGAATTCAGGAGTGTAGATCTGGTTCAAGAGGTGGAGAAGTGATTTAATGTTTTTTATGTTTTTCTGTTTGCTTGTGTTCATGTAACGGTATACTGATACTTTGTACAGTGTGTGGTAAGCAATATATGTAGCGGGAACAATGACAGGTTTCCAATAAAAGAACAATTTAAATTACGTGTTGTGTTCAATGTACCTATAATAAATGTTTACAGTTGTCTCTTTAGTTTCCGAGTTTAGATTTACACACCCATTATAAAACATTATTATCGATAACTGAGATTTTATTTTAATCCCTTCGCTATCGCTCCGAGCGATATAATCCTACACGGAAGTCACTGTTTCGCATGTTAATCTTTAGTCCCAACAGCACTGCCTGATATATCGATAAAAGTGGGGGTGTTTCTCAAAAAGGAATATCAGTGCGTGGGTAGCTATAAAGCTACGATACCATATTAAAGTCATGTAGGGAACCTACTGATCATAAGATACAGAGATTTCACAGCCTCAAAGAACATCAATTAATTAACGAAATCTTTTAGAACAATTTTGACATCACTTCGAAGCATGGTATTTACCTGACTTGTAGACCTGATACTAGTATATAATGCGGCTTGATAAGCTTTGGCAATGGATTCATCCTAAATCTGGTTTGTTACGTTTAACTTTTACATTTAGGTGGAGAAAAATTTTTTTTTTTAGTTTCACGCACATTAACAACCTTTAAGGTAAGGGTAACAGTTCACTGTTGCTGTTGAACTTCTTCAGATGAGTGGAGGCTTTTGCCATAATCCCCACTCTTGGAAATCGGGCTGGAGATAGCTGTGTGAAAATACGCAGAAAACTGCTACCCACTTTCTGGTGTACATGGGTTGGATAAAACATTAGTCGACTTTTACGCCATCCATCATTGGAAACTTTGAAAAGGATTGTCGCAACACTCTACTCTGCACATCACCCGGAATTTATGATATTAAAAACATCAGATAATTGCAGTAAGGCGACTGCCACCTGACTACCGCAACCCTGCTACCATGAAAACCTAACCAGATTGGATCATGGTTACACATTCATCGCCTGAATGTGCAGGTTTAATCACAATGTTTTCCCTCGCCGTAAAAGCATCGGTTAGTGTTACGTAACTCAGAAAAGAGTCACTGGTACAATACGACACTAGTGTTCTAAACCGGTACCTCTCGCTACGAGTCGCATAATTGGGCACCGACGCTCCCACACGGCATTTATGATTATTTGGTGTTAAAATATTATTATAATAGCAACATGCTCCCTTGACTTGAAGCTGTAACTTACTTGCCAGTCTCGTCTAAAATACCATGACCTCTCTCAAACAACACAACTAAAGTCCGGTCCACCGCAAATATGTAACAATACAGACATATAGATAGTGGTCGCCAAGAAGTCTAAGGTATATCGCATCGAAAAATATCAGTGAGAATATATAACCTTTTTAACTCGATATCTCGGAGAGAAACTATATAGTTCGAAAGACACTTTGCAACTTGAAATCCACACCGCTGTCTCCGACTCAACTCTTTGAGCAATCGGAGCGTGAGAGAGAATTTTAAAGTCTGAAACGGCATCTCGATTCCAACCGGGATAGTCTGAGAAGTCGACGCGTTATTCTAAACAAAAATATTCGAGCTCACGTTGGAAATAAACTCCCTATGTAAGGAGATACGTCGTCGACGCCTATGAAGTTGCCGTAAAATATACGAAACTTTTAGCGACCAGGGAGTCGTGTTTGGGCGCATATCACGTTATCGGGTACGCTGTGTGCAGGGTTCCCAACAGGGCTCGAAGGTGTTGTTGTTAAAAGTATGTAATACACATTACACATATACATACATAACGTTATTTTCCTGTAGATATAGGTAGAGATCACTTTGTTGCACTTGCTACGATCCTGACACACCTCTCTCACTCCCAAATGAAGTGCGTAAACTGTCTGTGTATCCATATCTCCTGAACGGATGGACCGGGTTTTTTATTCGAATGCATTAATCGAGATGTTTTTTCTTTATCATCATTCTTTCTGTTCTATCCCGGCATATGCCAGGATTCGCTTTCCTAGTTACCCATCCACTTTGCTCGGTCTTCGAACTGATTCTTAGCTTTGTTTCATTAAATTTCGTTTAGTACTTCAGGAAATATTTGAGGTACAATTTGTCGGCGATTACCTTATTTCCTGAGAAGTTGGCAACCCTGGCTGAATGTTTGCGGGAGCAAGGGTAACCTTAGAGGGAATAGAGAGGCTGGATGCGGCGGAGGGATGCCCTGGAGCGTGTTATGGGGCATTAGGAGGAGGGACCCGCACGTGGGAGCAAGTTTGTTCCCAATTGTGGTCGGAGTTGTTTTTAAATTGGCAGCCATGGGATTTTTCCTCGGCGAGCCGTAATTTTGCTGAGAAAAGTTCTCGTTTATGCGATTAGTAGACGGTAACGTGTGAATGGACTTTAATGAAGGGTTTCAGTCTTCATGTAGGTAGTTACCTATTATACATGTTACACTCAGGTTTTAAGTGAATCTTAGTCGATTTAAAGTTCTCGAATAGTATTTTATGAATACAAAATCTATACTTCGATCATTACACGACGTAACATATTGTATTCAAAAACTTATATCTGGGGGCACGGAAGTGCCCCCGCCAAAACTAGTAAAATGGACAATAGTCCATCTGTAATAACAGATAAACTTAAAGACAGTACAAATTGTACTTTTTATTTTGTATTAAACTAGACAGGCATTAATCGCCATCTCACCTGTTGGTAAGTGACGATACGGCCGAAGATGGAGCTTGCCTGTCTAGGAACAGCCTATTCACTGTAGCCTCGAAGGCGTCCAGATTATAATGATACAGGCTGTGCTTAACTTAACGCCATATCTACATTCTATATATCACAGAAACTGTAGCGTCTACAAAACTGGTTATGCAATCATGGTCCCGGTGCTTACAAAAACACCTTATAAAAATTTGGTCACCAAATTGAAACAATGTCCTAAAATATTTACCTATAATTTAATAAAATATCTAGTCAACACTTCCAGGCAAAATAAACCAGACTCCCGACGTAGCGAGGTAGCGCAGCGCCCGCAGGCTTCGGCTCGCCCAATCACTATCTGTTTTGTTTACGTGCTCCCCATCTATTACTTCACCAAACTTCCGAGTTCCGGGGACAACGCGAAGGAACCCGGACATCTCGGATTCCTAGCCTGATACTTCATTCCGAAACTTAAGGTTTACCTTTTGGGGAGTTCCCCCGATTTTAGATTGCACACCGGTTCGGTAAACGTTAAAAAGTTCTCGGAGACGGGACAGGCTCAATCATCTTGTTGGTTGAGCAGAGTTTGTGTATCGAGATTGTTTGCTGGCGCTGAAATTATTTCTAATCTGAGTCATAATAATTAATCACGATTATTTATTTGCCTTCGCCTTGCAGTGGGACAGAAATGGCTAAAAATAATAAAATTATTGTAATTATTATTATTTATTTACAAATCTTCGGTTTTAAATTATTTTTTTCTGTGGAAGTGATATTGAGGGTTGAATTGGATAGCGGTACATTTTAATAAAAGCTGAGAAGCGCTATGTCCGTCAACTATTGTTAATTATGGTTATCTTTTTTTTTTTTTTTTATATTTAACAAGACAAGCATTTGACCGCCATCTCACCTGTTGATAAGTGACGATGCGGCCGAAGATGGAGCATGCTCGTCTTGGAACAGCCTATTCACTCTAGCCTTGAAGGCATCCAGATTATATTGATCAGGGAACACACTCGCAGGCAACGCGTTCCACTCCTTAGCCGTACGCATTATAAAAGTCAAGCCAAAGCGGCTCGTGCGGATAGTTGGAAGGTCCACGACATAAGGATGAAGCGCTCGCCCGGATCGTGTCTCCCGATGGCGGAAAGGGGACGGCGGAATGAGGTCGTGCAACTGCTTCGCACACTCACCAAAATGTAACCTGTAGAAGACCGACAGACGCGCAACCCTACGCCGATGCTCGAGGCTCTGCAGCCTAGCTTCAATCAACTGTGGGTCACCAATCATCTTCTTTGCACGTTTTTCCACCGAATCCAAAGCCGCCAGTTGATATTTGGCTGATCTATCCCAGATCATCTCTCACAAAGTGTTCGTAATTTGACAGTTCTTTTTACATCTTCGTTATGGAATCGCGAGTTTACAAAGCACCTCAGGCAATCCTTTTCTTGTTAATCGTTGTAATGTCGCCTCTATACCAGCGGGGTCATTGTCTGTCTCATTGGACAACTGAATTCGACATTTAATAATCCTACACTATCTAATTTGATATTCGCTATGGCAAGTAGCCGACATAGATGATGTAGTGTGGGATGATTAAATGTCAAATTCAGTTGTCCGCTGAGTTAGCTAATAGCCTCGCTAAGCAGCAAAGAATATATATCTAATCACTACCTCATTTTACAATAAACTAAATCACTGTCTTTCTAGCAAGGTTCTCTGGATACCCTTCGAGCATATGGCAAGTACAACCCTCGTTAGACCGCCACGCACTACATCAGATCCCTAGAAAATACAGATCTATAGCAGAGCTGTCTGTTGTCTGTCAAGTTTATGTTGGCGTTCCACAGCGACTCCTACAGTGCGACCAACTCATCAGTGAAATTAGGAACTACGACCCGCCAGGTTGAGGTGTCATTCGACTGTCGGTGTTTACGGTGTCGTTCTAGTTCGAATGCGAAAACGGCGACAAATCTGTAGAGAACAAACTTGTCTGTCATTTAGAAATGTCATGTCAATTCCAATAATAGCAACGCTGTCATCTCTAAGTCGTCACTAAGTCAGATAAGTTAGTTGCACTAAAAAACTAATTTCGTCGGAAAACGGTGTTAAAAAACAATTTTACTTGGCGTTAATGTCACGGTTGTGGCCTCGCGTGATAGGGGTTCACCTTGACCATGATCCAGGATTTTGCAGATCAGGTAATTACAGATGAGCAACTGCCACCTGCCCTCTGTGACCCTGCTACCAGGGGAGCCGGACCAAAATGGATCATGATTACACATTCAGTCGCCTGAATGTGCAGGTTTGATCACGATTTTTTCGAAGGAAAATCTTCACCGCAAGAGCAGTGGTTACGGTTCAACTAATGTATATAACTCAGAAAAGAGTCACTGGTACATGGCAGTGGGATTCGAAGCCGGTACCTCTCGCTTGCGAGTCGGGTACCTTTACCATTCAGCCACTGACGCTTCTTAGAAGCGTTACCAGGCGACAATTTAATACTTACTCGGATATCTAAACTCTCTTTCAATCAACGTTATACAAAGGTAAACAAACAACGTGCATTGACTTATGTGCTATAGAGTGCAATTGAAAAGTACAGTAGGTAATTGTCAAGTGCGAGAGTTTGTAAACAAAGCGTGATTCAATCTGGCAAATCGGTAAGTTTTTTTACCTTTTGTGTACCTTAGTATATATTTAATGGTGTATAAGCTGTCATAGTAGTAGGTACTGTAGCATTTGTGCTCTGGCAGATCTTAGGTTAGGTCGGGCTCTACGATAGATAGGCTTTTAGAATGGGTTGTTGTTGCGACAGTGTGGCCGGGGCTTTAGTAGGTCGTAACGTGTAGGCTTTATTTGGGATCAGGCAAGCCAGGACGTAGGTATCGGCTTCTGGGTCCGCTGGATAGGGTGCTGGCTCTCATCTGATGTGAGTGCGCTTCGGTTAGATTTGGTCATACCGGGGCTCGAAACGTCTGTAGGCTGCCTTAATGAGCACACACAGCACTGGCTAGGTAGGGATTCAAATGTATTCCATTTGATATAGAAATAAGTTGCAGTAGTTAGTCTCGTAGTCTGAATATATCGCTGCCTAGGACAGCATTGCCCCGGCTTCGCATCACCTACAGTACGTAACCGCTCTTACCCATTCCCGGCTAAACATAAACTGAAAAGATATGGGCACAACTCAGCTATACGCGCGCTTGTTACGAGCACTTCCCATTCATGATTGAACGCCGAGTTCTCAGTTATGGTTGCTTTGCCACACACAGCTTACGGACTGGAAAAGATACAGACGGATACAGTCTAAAATCACGAATGAAGCACGAAAATGGTCGGCCGTTTATGAAGGTGCGCGCTTTGATACTGTCACTGGTGTGGCGTGGTAGAAAATCAAATAAATAGCACCGGATTCTAAGACACTGTAATTATATAGAAGTCGTAGCTAAATGGCAGTTTGACACGTTGTTGGTATTATGCTACTGTTAGGTAGTAATCAGTCGAATGAATTGTAATTAAATCGCGATCGCAGCTCTATGGCAGTTTGACAAGTTTTTGAATTCTGCTACAATTAAAATTGCCGTTGAGCTGCTATTGCGAACCAATTACAATTCTATCGAGTCAAGAAAACTAGAGGACTAGAGGCCAAGCGTATAAGTCAGGTACAACAAAATAAATTGTCAACAAAATTATCGAGCCTTGCATGCTTCACTCCTCTTTATTGTAGAATGGCGTCCATATTTTTTACAGATCCGTATAACCGGTTCGTATCCGGTTTTTGAATTATTCCAGTAATACGTCTCGCTTTTAACGGGCGAGGATCTAGCTGACGTGGTCGGTCTGTTGATTGGTGGTTGATAAGTGGGGTTTAAGAATCTGTTTGTGTTGTCAGTTTCTTTTACGTCAAAGTGAATCGTCAATAATGGTTTGTTGAATGGTTTGGTTATGCGACTTCCACACATAATATAAAATAAAGTTGCTTCCCACCGTCTGTCCCTATGTATCTTCGTATATATGCACGCTTAGATCTTTTACACGACGCGACCGTTTATAGTGCGGTTTTCAACAATAGATAGAGTGAATCTAAAGGTTTATTGGCAAGTAAAAGTGTAGGTATGGGTAGAGTAGGTGCAGGCGAACGAATCCACTAGCAATAAATAAATATGCTTGGACAATTATCACGGCGCCAAAGTAAGCAAAGCTTGTGTTATGGGTGCCACAGAACTGATAAATGCATACTTATTATACATATATTACCGATATATTACCCCATTATACATATATGTCTTGTAACAGAAATTAAGGTAAGAGTAGGGTAGGAGTAGGGATAGGTCACTACACGAACGACGTCGCGCCGGCTTCACTAGTTTTGAATATATGTGGTTAAGTTTTTTACGCCTCTCAAATATTTAAAATAACATCAGGTGTGAAAAGGTTTTTACGGGGTCGGCAACGCGTGGGTGATCCCTGGTATTTCAAAAGTCTATAGGCTGCGGTGACTGCTTACCATCAGGCGTACCGTAAGCTTGTTTGCCATCTTAGTGGCATAAAAAAACAGGTGTGCAAAATACATTGAGTAGTTTTGGTAGAGAGATTTTACACAGACGAAATGCTTTGTCTGTAAGGTGTTTACAATTGAAAGGCGTCACAAACGCCAGCCAGACGAAATATGCGAAACGGGACCTGCGAAGTAGATACAAACTGGATATTGCTCCCTGGGAATGTAATAATGTGGACCAATATATAATAGTTACGCTATATTGGTCTATATTACTCAGAAATCAGAAATCAATGTGAATAGGAAATCTTGAGGACGACCTTGGCTATGGGGAGCTGATTGTTGCAAAAGGTACAAAATCTGGGTTTGAAAAGCATGGGCAGGCCTATGTCCAGTGAATTATTTCCAGTATTTAATTTTAAAACTATTAATTAGAGGCGTTTAATTTAAATCCAAAAAAAGCAACAATAAATAATAAATAAATAAAAATGTTTTTTAATACGTTGTATTTTATATACTACAATCAGATCCGTTACAGTCATTGAAATTTATCATTTCAATTTCTGTTCGCCAGGAATCGAACCCGAGACCTCTGCGTGGCAGACTGGCATGTTAACCAACTGAATCACTTAAGTCGTCAAATACTAATAAAATAATGTTCCATTTTTAAATTAAAGACCACTCACACATTAAAACAAAGCTTAATAAAAAAGAACCATCAACACGACCAGTTACTCACTTAGCAACCTTCCCACTTCCCAGTCCCCTTAATAACGGGAGCAAGCAGTCATCTCCCGCAAACATGATGGCCGACATCAATATGCCTCAAAACTTATACGCTCCCACACTCCAGCTCCGAGTCCTTTACATCCGTGATTGAGGTAAATTCTCAACTTTTCCCTCGCAGTAACTCGATTGCCTTCAACTTCCATTACACTCGGAGTTCTGCCAGTACATAATTCATTCTGCTCCCATGATATGCATGAGGCGATTTATGCAGAGCTCAGAGCTGAGGGAATGGCAGGTTTGATGTGAGATACAAACGGGTACGCTAAGGTTACGTTAGTTTAGGCAAAGATAAATATATGGGACACGTTTTTGTGATGTATTCTTGTACATTTTGAATATTCTGATAAAAACAAAGCTGAATATAGTTGTCATGTTACAGTAATTTCGCCACATGAAAAAACATCTGTAAACAGGCCACGCTGGTTTGAAAAATCAAACAAGGGAAATAAAATCGTGATGGGGTATGTAAGAGTGTGAGAAATAAGGGATAAAGCCTTCGTAATTGGCTTTTATCTTGGATGATTATCAATTCATCATCATTACAGCCCGTAACAGTCCACTGCAGGACTTAGGGCCTCTCCCACGAAAGGGGAGGTTATTGCCATAATCTCCACGCTTGGCAGGCGGGTTGGATTATCAATTATCATCTACTTAACTGAAATCATCTTGGCGTTAATGTCCCGTTTATACTCTCGCGTACGACGGCCCGGGCAAAGCCTTGACCATGATCCAAAATTAACCAGATAAAGGAATTACAGTGGAGCGACTGCCATCTGACCTCCATGATCCTGTTGACAGGCGAACTTTACCAGATTGGACCAAGCTCCCTATGGAGTACAGACCAAATAAAAATATTGTCAAGTACCTACTATGTAAAATTACTTACCTAAGTCAGCCCAGTATAGGCGAACAAAGTGTAAAGAGTTAAGTCCATCGACTCGATAAGAAGAAGACCTAACTACGACAACATACAATATGTTAATATGTACCTAAGATTATGTACTTCTATCCATCTTGTAAAGCACAAACGCTTAGAAACAACACTGATTTCGATATTAATGTATGCTAATGGTAGCCATAATCTGACAATCGCAATGTACAAAAAGGTTCAGCAAAAGAAAATCAGTGAATCGGAATCCTAGCAAAAGGAATTCCCAAACAACAGTTTTACTCAAAGCTTCCTAAAACGAAATACAAATGTTTTATCGAACGCCACGATAGGGCGTTTACAATGTAACGACTACGACAACAGCTTTAGTTTTCTAAATTGTCGATGGCGTAAATGAACATCCTACAAATACAATGAATAAATTACAATGAATATAGAAACTGTCGAACGTCGGTGGGGTTGGACTCGTAAACGAGAGGTAACAGTTCGAACCGTAGGGCCGACATGTATCAATTACTCTTTTCTGAGTCATGTACATTAGTTGAATACAAACTGATGCTCTTACGGTGAGGGAAAACATCGTGATGAAACCTGCACATTCAATATGTAACCATGATCCAATTTGGTCAGGTTCCCCTGGTAGCAGGGTCACGGCGGACCTCGAGCCCTCGCTCGCGAGAGCACAACCGTAACATGAACGCCAAGATGATTATCGCTATTATCGCTACCAGGGGAATCGACCAGATTGGATCATGATACACACATAATATTTTACCTACACAACATACACACATAATATTTTATAGCAATAGTCCTAGTCCAACATTTGTATTGTAAATTTGACAGTAAACACTTGTTGCCCTACCCTTGGGTACATTGTAAAGAAGCCGCAATGCTTTTCTTTGAAGAGGAACTTTGGTCGTTGATTGTAAACCGCCTCACCAATTTGATTCAGCTGTATCCGTTGAGTGTAAACCTAACCTCGGACCATTCGGACGTAAGGCTGTTGCGCTGCAACTGCATATGCGTTGGCTGTTTTTGACGTATCGGAATCGACCGTAATCTGAAACTACAACATTAAATTTTTTTATTTTCACAGAATATGATCTGGTCTGGTGGCAGATCGGCCATACGGACACATCTATCTATAAGTACTGGTGTTATAAAGATTTGTATATTTTTTTATTGACCAAACTTAAAAGCTACTGGACTGATTTCATAATTTCTTTACTATTACAATGGTACGTTATCACTGAGTAACATAAACTACTTTTTATACCGGGAAAATACTATGGTCCCACGGGAGAGTTGATTGCTTACTAATATCCGAACTGCAGGCGAGTGCCTTTGAACTTAAGCCTTTTCCACATTAATGGAGGGGTTTGCCGTAATCTTCATGATTTGCAAACAGGTTGGAGAATGCATTGTTGAAAACTCGACAAAAAATTCCCAATTTCTGGTGTATGGAGGAAGTAATTAGGGCCTCCTCCAAAACACTAAATCCGAATCCTGGATCATGGTGAAGGGCCCCCACGCGCAAGAACACAGCAGGTACATTAAACGGTTTTATTGGAACGGAACTCAATAAGAATAATGTCGTATCGGACCCGTGTCGTGCCTGCCACAATAAAGGGCCCGCCCTTATCTCCGTAGCATGTGTGGAGTGTAACGAGAGCGATGCTATCTAGCCCTGGCGTAATGAAATGCAAACCGGAGTCGGTTTCCTTATTCCACTCATTAATCTTTGGCTCCTTCTTCTGCGGCCTCCAGCAATTTGCGAGCAGATTTGTCATGATTCCCTGCGGCTTTTTTCCCTCCGACCGCCATAGCAAATATTCTGTTTAGGAAAATGGGAATAAACGTCCCATTTGTTACGGTGACGCGCTCAGCTCGATTTAGATTATTAGTTTTTTTTTCTACGTTGTTTTAGCAGCGACCACAGCGGAGCCCCTTGGGGACTAGCTTGTAGATAAATTTAGACAGGTATTTTAGGTACAAAGTTATAAAATAATCTTCTTGGCACTAATGTCCCGGTTGTGCTCTCGGCCAGGGCCTGGTGTCCGCCTTTGATTTGGCAGATTACAGATTACAGTGGAGCGACTGCCATCTGACCTCCGTGACCCTGCTACAAGGGGAACCTGAGTAGATTGGAGCATGGTTATGGTTACACATTCAGTCGCCTGAATGTGCAGGTTTCATCACGATGTTTTCCCTCACTGTAAGACAACTAACGTACAGTCAGCTGCAGTTAAGTGGTCAGTTCTCTCTGCACTTCTGACTGTGCATAACTCAGAAAAGAGTCATTGGTACATGGCGGCAGTGGAATTCGAACCCGGTACCTCCCTACGATTGCGAGTCGGATACCTTCACCTTTAGAGCACCGACGCTCCTCAGTAGGTATACCAAAGTAAATATGCCAAAATGTCCTAAATGTTTTTTGTTTTGATTGTGAGACTTAGCCAACGCAGCACGTCCGCGTCTCCACGCCAACGAATTGAAAAGTGCTGCCGTTGACATGTGACTGGCTTAACGTGACTCGGCTGAGTCCGTCAAGTACATCCATGGCAGCCTTGACGTAACAAACACTGCGGACAAAAACTAAATTCGCTGGTTTTATCACGTTCTTTTTTTATGTATTACGGCAGACAAACAGGCATGCGGGTCACCTGATGGAAAGTGGTCACCGCCGCCTATGGACATCATCAACACCAGGGGCTCTACCAATTCGTTGCCCGCCACTAAGGAGACCTATAATATAGCATTTGAACGATCCCATGTCATAGTCCAAAGGAAACGCTAGTTGGGTGCTAATTCCACGTACGAATCGTACGAGCGAGAAACGTTATTTCAAATCTTCGCATGGACACCACTAAAGGGTCTACGTAATGGGAATGAGTACTACTATTGTACAGCCGGTACAACCTCACGTGCTGCGTAAGCTCCGAGGGTACGTGGGAAATGTGTGCCTGCCGGTATCTGGAAGCGATCAGAAGTGATGTAGAACAGCTGTAGTAGAACATTAACCAAATTTCATAATTCTATTTCTATTTCTATTTCTAAAACGGCGTAGTACCGCTAGCATAACATAAATACAGGACCACAGTTGCGATGTCACTGTGATAAATCCCTAACCGACAGAAACAGTCGGATAACACCCGACCAACTTTACAAAATACACTACAACATTTTCTAAACGACTGAACCGATAATGAAACAAAGCTAAGAACCATCTTTATTAAACTGGCTTTCGAATAAAGAAATCCACTCCAAATCGGTATATGCATTCGGGAGCTACGATGCCACAGACAGACATACAGATACACAAAGACTCTGATACACATGTCCAAAAACCATCTCGAATAAACCAGAATTCAAATTGAGCAAACCGAATCAAATCGTTCCCTCCCTTCGCTAGCTACAACGCCACAAACAGGCACACACATGCCCAAAGCCACACACAGATACACACGTCAAACATACAACACCCCTCTCTCAAAAAGAGGGGGTTAAAAACAATGAGCAGTATCCAATAAGAGCGAGCCGCTTAAGGGTGTCATCACCATAAAAGTCACGACACTCGTAATACGGTGGCACGTTAAAAGCGTCCTTTCCGAGTGTCCCAGATTCCGGCAATCAAAGGTTGAATGATAACAATCCAGCTGGAAAACAGAGGTCGGCAAAGTTAAATGGGGGTAGCCTGAGCGAAGGATTCGGCTTGGGCAGCCTTTTTTAAATAATCCCTGTTCGTAATGCGAGTTTTTGTGGATTTAGCGGCGTTCAAGAGGAAAGTGGTTTTAATTTCTTGATTAATTAGTTCAGGAGGACAAAGATAATGAATTGATAGAGTGCATTTAGATTACGCGAACACATCGTGAAACACTGAATGTGTAACCATGATCTAATCTGATCAGGTTCCACTGGTAGCAGGGTCAGACCGATTGGCAAGCGCTCTACTGTAATTATCTGATCTGCCAAATCCTGAATCATGGTTAAGGCTTTTTGATAAGTAAATAAAGCTTTGTTCAATATCAATAGAACAAAAGCGCTTAAAAGTCTTAAAGTTTCGAAAAATAAATCAAATTAGTTTCTTTCTGAGGACTCAAGTCACCTCAACTAGTGTAGGGTTAAGTCCTCACACAGACTCTAAGCGTTAGTGACAAAAAGGGGCCCTGATTACGGCCACAGGGCTCCGGTGGAAGGGCAACAAATTGAATAATTACGCCGGGGCCATTGTCCGACGGTGTGTCGATAATCGCCCAGTTGACCCGGTTCCTTTGTCAGCAGTCACTTCTGTAAAATACTCAGTCAATAAGGCTTAGGGTGCGTTCAGAAGACACGAAGTATTTGCGCGACCGACGCGCGTTTACGTGAGTAGGGAGCGGTTTTGAAGCAAAATAAACTATGTATCTGTGGCAGCTACGTTAAAAATTAGTTTAGCAGAACTTAAACTTGCTCTTGCAACAGACTTTTGGACTGGAAATTAGTTCAAACCACTATCAATAATTAAGGTTAACGTTAACCCGACTCGAGTACCAATGCCTCTTTTCTGAGTTACATAAATTAGTTGAACCCTAACCGATACTTTTACGGTGAGAGAAAAAATTATCATGATAAAATCTTCACATTCAGGTGATTAAATATATAACCATGATCCAATCTGGACAGGTTCCCCTGTTAACAAAGTCACGATCATCAGATGGCAGTCGCTCCACTGTCATTATTTGATCTGCAAAATCCTGGATCATGGTCAAGGTGGACCCGAGACCTTCACTCGCGAGACTACAATCAAGATGACCAACTATCACGGGTCGACCGCTTGCGATGCATTTTTTTTATTTAAGTCATTTTAATCGAGGTGATTCTTAGCTTCGTTTCATCAAATCCAGTCAAGGTTTCGTATTGTTAAAGTTTGTCAATGGTACGTTCAGCTCAGTTCCCTTCAGAAGTTATGGTCTCTTTGGCCGTTCGTATGCTTCTCGAAGGGACCCTGTTTCCTGCAAAGCCTTAGCCCTGTGGTCCTTTAGACCCTTAGGTACATTCTATAGCCACATGGTCCAAACACCCCTTGCACATGGGGCTGTTTGTAGCTTAGATTGTAAACATTACTTGTCTAATAAATTAGCTTTACAATGCGTTCTCGCAGTGCTCGTCCCCCAACGACCTGTCGAGCGCTCTGAACCTCCTCCTGAAGGCTCAGGTCGACCTGACAAAGCCCCTCCCTGCCGTTTCAGCGGCCCCCGTAGGCCCCCAAATCCAATCCACAGCAGCGGGACCCCCTTCAGGGATCACGCTATAAGTTCTCCAGTGTACGCTCCGTAAGGAGTGACGCTGAGCACACCCCGTCCCTACGGCGTGTAGCATCCGATGAAACCTGAAAGGCCCTTCCGGCTACAGGTGCTCCCAGGGGGTGTGTAGTACGTATGCGCCTAGGTCTTTTTGGCGAGTCGTGCATAACCAGCTGGCCGGCCGGCTGGTACTCATGAGAGTTCACCTCCTCCCTCCCAACCGCTATACCGGAGGGTGCCCATATCCCATAGCGTTGGGCGCAAAAAAAAAAAAAAAAAAAAAAAAATGTGCTAGTCGGCTAAATGAACGCACTGAGTAGAATACGGCAAATTAGTAAATTTTGTTCATTTTTACTTACGTATAAGGCAGATCGCCACTCAAGTATTGTCAGTTGGACCCCTGTAAATTCAACCGTTCCTAGTAATTTCCTTCCCAATAAGCTTACTACTACTAATAATGTAAAACTTCGCTGGTTGTTGTCCCATTAGTCTCTTACTGTAACAACATTTATAAGACATGCCAAAATCTCAAGTTCATTCACCTGATGGGGCGTATCAACTCGTGGCGGGATAAATTCACTAAGACTATAGTATCCCGCCAGAGATACAGCGTTACGGGTGAGGTTACCCTACCTTTTTGACTTAGCCTACCTTTCTGGGTTAACCTACTATCGGTTAGGTAATCAAAACAAGCATGATTAGGAAAGCGAACCCTGGCAGAGGCCGGGATAAACGCTAGGACGATGATGAATCAAAACAAGCGCGGCATCCGCCACCAGTCCCCCGCAGTGTGGCCGCCGCCGCTCCGCTCAGGCGCTCACTCAGAATTTGCGCAGAGCCACACTGAAAGATTGCCACTCAACGCCGAATTTGTGCAGAGCCGACAGCCGGACAGCCGTGCGTCAAGCAAACTTCGACCTTAAATCCCAGGAAATAAGATACATTCTGGCTTGTCGCACACCTATTGCAGCGATATAAGTCTCGGCGAGCGTGAGTATTCTCGAAGACGTGGCCGCGACAATAGTATTCCGACAGAGATACAGCGTTATTTGTGAGGTTAATTCAGCAACCGACTGCCAGTTAGACAGTAAAACGCGCGGCAGCCGCCACCAGATCCCGCGCAGTGTGGCCGCCGCCGCTTCGCTCAGGCGCTCACTCAGGATTTGCGCGGAGCCACACTGAAAGATTGCCACTCAACGCCGAATTTGAGCGGAGAGCGGCCATTGTTGTAGCGTGACGCCACCTTTGCGTTTGATCGCAGACAATTATTTTCGGGATTAATCGTCCTTGGGGCGTTGCGGGGGCTCAGTTGCTTTGTCATTTTACTGTGGATGTCTTAATAAGGAAATAAACTCAGATTAAGTGTAGATAGATAGATTAACACGTTATTGCTCGTAACACAACAATATCAATTATTAAAAAAATCATTATCTTGGCTTCAATGTCGCGGTTGTGCTCTCGCGCAAGAAGGCCCGGGGTCCGCCTTGACCATGCACCAGATCATATAATTACAGTACGGCGACTGCAATCTGACCCCCGTGATTTTGTTGACAGGGGAACCTGATCAGATTCGATCATGGTAACACGTTCAGTTGCCTGAATGTGCAGGTATCATCACGATGTTTTCTGCGCACCGTAAGAGCATCGGTTAGTGTTCAAGTAATGTACATAACTCAGAAAAGAGTCAATAATACACGTCATCAGCGGTATTCGAACACGGGGCCTCTCTTTACGAGTTCGGACACTAGGCTCTAGGCCACCGACGCTCGTCCACTTCCATCAATCTCCAATCACTAACAACAATCAGGAATACTTATGAGCAAAGGTGGTCTTATCGGTATAAGTGACGGGCAACCTTTACAGAAATTCAAAAATACATTTTGCGTGTAATACTTCATTAAGTATTACACGCAAAATGTATTTTTGCGTGTAATACTTAATGAAACCATTGTTTTGCATCTGCAATACACTAGATAGTAAATAGACACTCACACCCATGTCCCATTTATTGAGTGGGCATAGATCCCCGAGTACCACAAGCTACAATCCTGGCATACCTCTTTTGTTTCTTCCATATTCATACATCTTTCCATACTTTTCCCGTATATTACCATATTATTCACTAAAGTTTGTTTCTCGATTTATAATTATGCAACGCCGTACATACAATTTTACTTACAGCTATCAGTAGGTCAATGCGTGCCGAATGCATTGCATCGTAGGTAAATTACTTAGTCTATTACTTTTTACAATAAATTTAGTGTTTAAACAGCATTCAACGGGTTCGGTCATTAACATCCCCCGCCTAACCCCCTAAACACTCACGATAACTGAATAACACTACAGCCTGTGTCCATCCTCAGGTACTAATTTATGTCCGTACCGAATTTTATAAAAACGATTCATTGGTTTGACCATGAAAGCCAGACAGAGTTACTTTACAACCAATTTATAGGACAGGGACTTTTATAACAAAATTCTCTGTCTTCTAGAAATCTACATTTAAACCTTTCCACGTAAAACCGACTCGACAAACCACTAACCAAACCTTTACATTCGTATACCTACCTCTAAACACAAATCTGCATCCAACCTCCATTGGTCGCACGTCAATTCGCTTCCACCCACTGTATCGTAGTCGATGCATTGGCTCGGAAACTTCGAACTGCACTGCATATCAGATTTAAGTGTGTTCAAAGCAT
Organism: Blastobasis adustella; assembly: GCA_907269095.1. NCBI lineage: Eukaryota > Metazoa > Arthropoda > Insecta > Lepidoptera > Blastobasidae > Blastobasis > Blastobasis adustella. Next base: position 2,567,903 of record OU026120.1, read on the forward strand.
GGAAAATTGCATGCTAATTCAACTGCCACTGTCATGGACTAGCCTGTGCATGCGACTGAACATATGCGGAGTCGTTCGATGCATCGTTTCATTTGGCTAATCTCGACTCCGCATCTTCGGCGTTCGGTGCAGCTGTCGTAAAAGATAATACTTAGGTCGGTAGGGTTGGCTGGCAGACTGTTTCGGAATACAGTTCAGAAATACTTATATACATAGACATAGACGTATCTTTATTTGGTGCAATAACACATATAAAAAACTTAAAACTAACAAAATAAGTATAACACAAAAATTCAACTTGGCGTTAATGTCCCGGTTATGATCTCGCGTACGAGGGCCAATGTCCGCCTTGACCATGATCCAGGATTTGACAGATCAGGTAATTACAGTAGAGCGACTGCCATCTGACCTACGTGACCCTGCTACCAGGGGAACCTGACCAGATTGGATCATGGTTACACATTCAGTCGCTTTAATGTGCAGGTTTTATCACGATGTTGTCCCTCACCGGAAGAGCATCGGTTAGTATTTAACTAATGTACATAGCTCAGACAAGAGTCATTGGTACATGGCCGCAGTGGGAATCGAACCCAGTACCTCTCGATTACGAGACCGATACAGTAACCACTCAGCCGCCGACGCTTCAGTATATAGTTATACTAACTAGTATTAAGGAACTAGGGCGATGCATCATCAGACCAAACTGGACTAGCCTCAACGTAATGCTATAAATGGCTGCAACCAATCACATCGCTGGTTTTCAGACTGACCCATAATAGAGTTCGATTAGTACTTACGCTCTACAATTTTATGTGTATTTCAATGGTGTCTCTTGTAGACGATGTCGTAAGCATAGTTTAAGTAGCCAAATTCGGATGCTTCACTTAACAATCCTCAACTCTGTCTTGAAAGCGGTTTGAGCACTGTCAAATGAGTTCACGCAAATTTCGAGATCGAACTGTCAAACTGAGATTTCTCAAACCCAAATACTCAAACTACACTTAAAATTACTTTTTACTAAATAACTCTAAAAAAGTAATTCGGGACCTCTCGCTTACAAATTGGACCCCTTAGCCATTAGGCCACTGATGCTCCTAATACCTGCACACATCTTCATACTAAAGCACTCCTCTTTTTGCGTCAGGGTTTAAAAAAGGAAACAAACTTGGGATGCTAAACGGCTCCTAAAACTGTTGATCCAGCCTCCGGGTCCCCAGCGGGAGATCTTGGTCAACCTGGCTTCTCCAAAGTTATTAGGAGCCCGAGCTCGTTACAGTGCTGTTCGAAGCTTCGAAGTACGAAACGATCACCCATCCAATTTCAGGACCTATCCGTTGCTTAACCTTGCTTATCGGTCTCACAAGCACGGTGCCACTATACCAGTGCCGATTCCACAAACTTAAGCACCTGACTTTTTCGTCGATGTTTAAAATAACCTTACCGACAGAAAATAGTCGGGAAACCCCCGACCAAGTCACATATAGTCAAATATTTTCTAAACTACCGAACCGGTTTCAATGGAATAGGCTAATGGAAGAACCATATCCTGAGAACCTGTACATTCAGGCGACTGAATGTGTAACCATGATCAAATGTGGTCAGGTTCTCCTAGTAACCGGGTCATGGAGGTCAGATGGCAGTCGCTCCACTGTAGTTACCTGATCTGCCAAATCCTAGAGCATGGTCAAGGCAGGCCCTCGTGCACGACTGCACAACCACATTAACGCCAAAATGATGTCTATTTATAAGTTAAGAACCATCTCGATTAACTACCTTCCAAATAAAGAAAACCGCATTGGTATCGATCCATCCGTTCGGGAGCTAAAATGCCACAGACAGACGCACAGTACCACAGATACTTCAAACTTAAAACACTCTTCTATTTTCGTCTTGCCTAAAAAGGAAACAAACTTAAATATTTAATTTATTTTCGCTCCAGTGACATCCCTAAGTTAATTTCCAAATCGGATTTCGTGGGAGAACGCCGCTGGGAATAAAAGCTTTATTATAGTCTTATAATCTTCCTACGCTTGTATAAGTCACCCAAGTATAAGCTCTGCTTTTCATATTCACTATCAGGAAGTGGTATTTCATTTTACGTAAGTAGACAGGCATTATGCCATTATTTTGCAATAAATAATCTACCTTACCTTGGCCGTGTAGTGTCCGGCAGAGTACAATAGCAGGGGTTGGCCCTTACACTCGTGGGTGTCGTACAAGGCGAATAATGCTTTCGAGGCAAACGATGTAGTCTCCGCAGACTGGAAAATAGGCAGCAGCGTATTCCATTGTTATATTTATAACACTGCTATTTCCAACTCGGCCGCCAAGCGTGATGATTATGGCAATAACCTCCCCTTTTGTGGGAGAAATCCTAAGTCCTGCAGTGGACTATTATAGGCTGTGATAATAACCCTACGTATTGCAAGTTAGCTCCTGAAGGTATTTGTGATTTGTACTTGTATTTTCAGGTCCAAGAAGCGATGACAGGACGTCACTTGGATAACATGCGTGTCAACAAACTCACCACCAAGGACGCAGAAGACCGAGCAACGTAGACAAAGAGAAATACGAAGGTGGACTCCGGGCCCACGCGTGTGAGAGCACAATCGGAACTGTCACCAAGGTGATAATGGCCTGCACTTTCAGACTACAGAAAATTGACGGCGTAACTGTATTAATATTATAAAGGGAAAAGATTTGATTTTTTGTTTGACAAACTCAAAAACTAACACATTTTAAAGTCTTACGCCTTTAGAAACAATAATATATGTAACGTCATTGTATGGAAAGCTACATACCTTTTTTACCACTATGGTGGCAAACAAGCTTACGGGCTGCCTGTCGGTAAGTATTCACCGCAGCCTATGGACTTTTGCAATACGCCAGGCAGTGGATGCAAGTACAGTCAACAGCAAACCGATCTACCATAACCAGTATAAGATAAGCTAGCGTCTCTATAGACGTATATAGCTGTTTTAGCTCCTTTACTACTGGTTTCGTTAAGTCAATACACTCTCGTCTGTACGTCGCCATAACGAAGGACGTAATAAATTAATATTTGTCCAGCCCACACAGAAGCAACCGCAACACAAATTGTTATTATTTTTGGCTTTATTCAAATTAATGATAAACAGGTGCCGTGGGCCCTAAACCAACAGAAGTGCGTACTGCTTTTGAGGGTCTAATTTTGTGTAAAATTATACCAGCGTTATGCGCCTAAACGACGCAAAAGTCGTTTGTTGGCCTTAAGCCGACGGTTGATGGGCACTGTGATTTGTTGGATATGTTTTAAAGCGACATCTATGGGTCGAAATAACCGCTGCTGCGTGTACCGGTTGGTTTTATGAAGCACTAGTGGACCGGGCGCGACTTCGTGTGCGTACACTAACTTTACCTCTACTTAGTTCTATATTTCTTGCTTCACCTTCCTCTTGAATCACTCTATCTTTAGTTAGAAACCACATTAAAATCCGTTGCGTTGTTTAAAAGTTCTACGCGTATATAGATGCATTGGAACAGAAAGCGGGAAGCGACTTTGTTTTATACTATGAATCAATGATAGAAAGAGGTTTTACACAAATAGTGATCTTGGCGTCAATATCCGGATTGTGCTGTCGCGTGCGAGGGTCAACGTCTGCCTTGACCATGATCCAATATTTGACAGATCAGGTAACAGGCAATTGTCCTCTGTGACTGTATTAAAGTGTCAGGGGAACCTGACCGATTGGTTCATTGAAGGAGACACTAGATATCGCAGTGGATTCTTAGAAATCACCAACAATATCGCCCCACCTCCTTATTATGTATTCTTATATTGTTAGTTTTCAGTTTTTTGGATATGTTTTTGGACAAATTAATGACACGTCTATGTCTCTTAATCAGAGAAACACAGACTGAAATTTTGCATGTTTGTGTCGCGGGACTCGCGGACGACCAGCGCCGCGGCTCAGGGCATGGCATACGCTGAGCGAGGTCCTTTTGTTGTCGGGGGGTACACCGCTATAGCAATGTATTTTCATTTCATTTCAAAAACCCATATAGCCAAGCACCATTGCCAGCAACAAAACAATAACAAAACACATAAGCATTCGCAAAAGCACACACAAACACGTGTTCAAGTCGTACAAAAGGCGAAACCATTCCTCAGAAGGCTGACAAAAAGAGCCAATAACCAATTTCCGCCCCTGAGGACTGTGACCGACCGCATAAATATCCCGCGCCCCGTTTACATGACCATTATGCACCACGACGCGCGGTCGCCGGGTCACAGCTTGGGCATAGAGCAGGTGATAGCGGTGAGAAAGGCATATTAAATTACGCAAATTTTACGTAAGACGGAAATATCAGCCGTGAAATGCTTCGTCACTGCCGCAACTCGATCCGTTCAGTAATCCGTTATGTATTATGGGATTTCCATAGTCTACTACTTCTTTTAAGTATTTTCAACAGCTGTTATGGGCTACCGACATAATGCACAGTTAACGGAAAAAAGTGCTGCCCATATTCCGGTTTACGGATGGAAACCTTCGGCTTTGGCCCGAAACTTGGCCCGAAGCCTAAGGCTTCGCCTAAGGTGGTTTTAATATTTTTGTCAAAAAAAATATTTTGTACGACCGCATGCATCACACGTGATGCAGTGATGCAGGGACAGTCAACGTGCTAATCTGCAAGTTCCCAGTAATAGGGTGGCGGAGCTCACATGGCAGTCGCTCTGCTGTAATTACCAGACTTGCCAAGTCTTGGATCATACATACCATATGTACCTTAGTCATGGCGGACCCTCCGCCCCCCGGGTGCGAGAACAACCATGATATTGACGCTAAGATGAAGTGCGTTCAATCTTTTTTAGTTCACACATCGATAACTGACAATACACACAAGAATTAGTACAATAAATAGCCCATAACAACTCCTACACGTTCGTGGAGGGCTTTGCCATAATCTCCGTGCTTGGCAGGAGTGAAGATAGATTGTTGAAACACATAAAAAGGCGCAGAGGACGAAGCTATACCACCGTAATCGCTACCCTGGGGCTTCGCAAGTCTGAACGGCGGGTCGCATCTGGCGCCGCTTTTATGTGCCCTCGCGCCGGACACTTGGAGTTTTATTGGACGTGTCTTCTATCGGCTTTGGCGATGAATTTTTACTAAGACACCTCGTAACTTGCTATGAGACTACGTCGTGGCTGCATCATGCCGTAAGACAAGTGACTTGATGGTATGACAAGTTGATAGTGTATGGGGTAAAATTATGAAGTCTAAAATGAGCGTGATTATGCCTATTTTTGTCATGCCACTTTCAGGGATTTTCCGGGGTCGAACTAATGAGATCTTATGTTTCGTTTACTACGTTCGCAATCATAATGCATGAAATCACCATACAGTGCATGAGTGCACGAGAGCCCGTGGTCCGGCTTGACCATGATTTAAGATTTGGCAGATCAGGTAATTTCAGTGGAGCGACTGCCATCTGACCTCCGTGACCCCGTTACTAGGGGAACCTGACCAGATTAGATCGTGGTCATGTATTTAGTCGCTGGAGCTCAATCGCTCTCGACGATTTCGTAATTTTCTTAACTTGTCCTTATTCAATCTTCACAATTTCCTAACTCGTCTCGTTTTTAGAATATAAGTTACAATTCAATTCAATTCATTTATTTTGATAAACATAAATTTACACGTCAAATGTTATTAAATTCTTAAGTAGTCATTATTCTTAAAATAATGTCAAACACCACTGCCAAATTTCATCAAAATCTGTTTAGTGATGTTTCCGTGAAGGAGTAACAAACATTCAAACATCCCTTCGCATTTAAATTATTTATTCTTAGTCCAATTTACATTCCAAATATTTTTACAGTTTTCAGCAGGATTACCCAAAATACATATAATATAGTAGTAGAATCAGAGAATATTTCCCCATAAACTAGACTGAATCCCCCACCACCTCTTAATTAACAGCTTCCAACTTTTCCGACGCCCTGTCCGTTCTAGCTTTACACTAGAACTCGCGCGTCAGATGGAAACTTTTTTAAGATTTTAATAAAACCAACCAACCCGCGGTACCAAGTAAAGAGATCCCCACGTGTAGTTCCAAGGATATAAAGACTTCCCACTGTAGATATTGCCAAGATGAGTCTCTGACGTGGATAACTCCCGGCTGTGTATTCATGTGGTTCCAAGGGATCTTCCTTGATATTTTCGTTTGTGAACTCGAATATGTTTTGTGCTTTGTTTTGTTCCATTGTACTTGTCCTCGCATTTCACGTTATTAAAGCTACAGGGTGCGTCGTGCGAAGTGTTACCGATTGAAAATGTTATAATTTTATCAATTATTCGTTTTTTAAATAAAAAAAGGGAAAAAAGGTCAAATCTTAATAGAAATAGGTTGTTACTGTAACTGTCGATGTAACTACCATTAGTATAATGTCTTGGTTGTACTCTCGTGCACGAGGGCCGCCTTGATCATGATCTAGGATTTGACAGATCAGGTAATTACAGTGGAGCGACTGCCATCTAACCTCCATGACCCTGCTACCAGAGGAACCTGACGAGATCGGATTATGGTTACACATTCAGTCACTTGAATGTGCAGGTTTTATCACGATGCTTTCCCTCACCGTTAGAGCATCGATTAGCATTCAAATAATGTACATAACTCAGAAAAGAGTCATTAGTATATGGCCGCAGTGGGATTCGAACCTGGTACCTCTCGCTTGCGAGTCGGATACCTTAACCACTCGGCCACAGACGCTCGTTATGTAAGTAAGTACACAACAAAAGAGCCATGTTACTATTAATAGTACGAAACCCTTCATATGCGACCAGTTCATATTCCTTCAAAGTATATGGACGATGAAGCATAGCGCACCACTTATCAGATATGCCAGCAAAGATTCGATTTTAATCTTTATACGTCAGCATATTCGGGTGTTATTTCTACCATTTGCCAGTAGCTAGTCGCTATTTGGTATACTAGGCGAGATCACGCTCAATTTAGCAATATCTTTTCCAATAGCTATTCTAAGAATATCTATACTAACCCAATAGATAAATGGGAACATAAGCTCGATACATTATGCAACGCAGCGCGTCTCACATCGTAGAAACTGCTGTAACAGTTGCTCGCGCATCTTGTGTTCGGTACTGTATATTATTCCCCAAGTTTACCTATTCTTTAGCAAAAAAGATTGTCCCTCATAGAAAGCGGCAACTGTCTCCCATTTTGTGGATAAGTTATTGACGTTTCATGTAATAATAATCTAACCGACGGAAAAAGACACTTAATTTCAAATATTTTCTAAACTACAAAATCGATTTTCATGAAACAAATCTAAGGACATCTCGAGTGAACTGGCTTTCAAATAAAGAAAACCACATCCAAATTGGTCGATCCGTTCGGGAGCTACGATACCACAGACAGACACATAAAGCCACAGAGACACACGTTTAACTTATAGCACCCCCCTTTTTTCGTAGGGGGTTAAAAAATCAGAACTTCGACTACCGAAGTACCAATATGCCGACCGAGCTTTACTTTATTTATCGCTTATTTAATTTAAAACGAGATAATTTAAATCTTTAGTGCTTTCAAAAATCAAGGGCATGGAATCTGGGGTATTTTTCCGAAACCAATCCGTAAAACTAAAACAACCACCTACATTTAATCAGGGATACTATTCTGGTAGTAAATTGGCTTAAATCGCAACGAGAACGCCGTTGGTTTGACAAGAATATTACGTAAGTTAACAGCGCAGACTCAGAAGCTAGCTCTCGAGTCTCGTGTCGCACTCTGTTTTATGGGTACTTCCCGCTGCCAACGGATCTAGTTGCACAAGGCTGTCGGTGGGATGACCGGGAACTATTTCCTGGAATCTATACACACAGTGGAACCTAAACCGTAACATGTATTGTGGGCGACAGTTTTATATTCATATTAATTATTAAATTTAGATATACAAATGTAACTTACTCAATGAGTTTTGTATTATGAGTATTGTGATGTCAAAAGAAATAATGTCTATGTCTATGTCTTTATTTTATTCATTGTATTAATCATCTAAAATAACGTAACCAACAGAAAAAGTCGGATAACCCCTACCAAGTTTACTTAAACTCGCATATGTTCTCAACTACTGAACCAATTTTAATGAAATAATAACTGAAAGCTAACAATCATCTCGATTACAGGTCCACACGTCAAGGTTATAACACCCCTCTCTTACGTCGGGGGTTAAAATAATAATAATTTTGATCTCAATATTCCGGTTGGCATCTCGCGCAAAAGGGCCCGGGGTTAACCTTCCAGAATTTGACAGATCAGTTAATTACATTATAGCGACTGCCATCTGACCTCCGTGACAGTGATAACAGGCAAAATGACCAGATAGGATCATGATTACACATACAGTCGCTTGTGTGTAGGTTTCCTCGCGATGTTTTCTCTAACAGTAAAAGCATCGGTGTCCAACTAATATACATAACGCAGAAAAAGTCTGGTACATGGTGGCACTGGGGTTCGAACTCGCTACCTCTCGCTTACGAGTCGGAAACCTGAACCATTGACGACCTGTGCAGTTCAGTTGGTTAACATACCGGTCTACCAAGCAGAGGTCCCGGGGTAGATTCCCGACCGGGTAGAAATTGGAACGATAAATTTTAATCACAGTCACACGAATAATACTTATGTATTTAAAAGTATATAAGTAGTTTATTAGTTCTCTGGCACCCATAACACAAGCTTTGCTTACTTTGGGGCTAGATGGCGCTGTGTAAATTGTCCAAGCATATTTATTATTATCATTTATCGGGCCTCCGACGCTCGACGGTTTCTGAATCCGTAGTCATTTATTGATGAATCAATAATTCGTATTATCGTCTCTCTTTTATACTATCTAGTGTCTTTATCGTACGGAAGCTCACGAGATATTTCCGTAATGAACGTTCTATCGACAGTAAAGAGGGAAAGGACGACTCACATAGATTCCCCGTTAACGAGCGAGGAAAGTACGATTCGCGCCCGTATGAGCTCGATCGGATTTCGCTTTGTTCTACTTTAGTTTTCCTATTTATTCTTGCGATGAAATTACAATAGGATGGTATAACAAGTTGTTGGCTAAATACTTTTGCACAAGGCCACGTAAATCTGGTCAGGTTCCCCTGGCAGCAGTCACGGAGGTCAGATGGCAGTCGCTCTACTGTAATTATCTGATCTTCCAAATCCTGGATCATGGTCAAGGCGGACCCCGGGCCCTCGTGCACGAGAGCACAACCGGGACACTAACGCCAAGATGATTCTGATTTTTTATAGAGGTCATGCCCCGGTCCAGCGAACCCTCTTTCGTAACATAACAGTTCACTGTTGGACTTGAGCTACATTAGTGGAGGGCATTGCCAAAATCTCCACGCTCGGCAGACGAGCAGGAGATCGCGGTATTTAAAATACTTAACAAAAAACGCTACTGCCTATTTTCTCCCGGTCTACTGAGGTCCCAGCTGTAAGTACCATTACCAACAATACATTCTGTAGTTAAGTCTTTTTTTCTTATATAATCTTATTTTAAAAGGTAGGCGACCAAATCTAGGTCCAATTCTCCGTAAAAGGGATCTATTCTCACGGATAAAGGGTGTCCCAGAAGTAAAGAGACTAACATTTCTTGCGTGATACTGGGACATTTATAACTACATTTCATTAGAGGACCCGAAATGTTGTGATAGAGTGAGAAATACGGTGACCCGTGAAAGGTGTGGCAAAAATAGAAAGAGGAATGTTGAAATGGTTCGGGCACGCAGAGAGAATGGATGAAAGAACATTGAAGAAAGAGGTATATAGCGCGTAATTAGGAAACCGGCCCTTGAGAGGATGACCTAGAACGTTCACTGATCAGATCTGTAATGTTCTCAAAAAAGCTGGGATCCGAAGTCGTAAGAATAAAAAAAAAAATATGAGAGTTGTGGATATGCGAGGCTAGAGAGTTGTGTCAGGACAAAGCAAAGTGAGCCCATAGTCTCAGCCTACCATCCAGCCAGCCCACCTGTGGGACACAGGCACGAGCGTTATGTATGTATGTAGTGGACTCGACGCGACTTCGTTCGTGCATTCGGCGTCCTACGCCTACGTCCTACGCCTCATTACGAAGACGGAGGCATTATTAAAGCAAATTTTTCAACAACATATGATTTGACAAGCTATGGATACAAAAGGCAATGTTCAATAATCTGGATTTCAAATAAAAAAACGTTCTATCACAAATCTTTGGAAAATTTGTTACAAGGGTGTATCTGGATCAGATTTATTAAAACAATTCATTTAATACTATTAACATGGGTCTCAAATGTATAATAATAAACTAAATAAGTGCAACTTCTATTAATTACTAAATAAAATTTGTCTCTTTACTTCTAGGACACCCCAGTAGATTAAAGCAACCGACATAGTCAGTTTCCAGGCGAAACACTCCCGTGCAAGTCAGGCCCAGAATCACGTTCAAAGGCCCTCTCAAATCAAATTTGTCTGGTCACTTAGGTCGCAAATGAACGATCCGATGCAAAATGTATTCTATTCACATGGCATGGACACGGCAGGTGAAATTCTAATTTGTAAAAGCTAAAGGGTGCCCTTAGTTCGCTCGTCCCTCCATAATTTGTCGGAAATTATTCACAACACATATTATGAGAGATATCGCGGCCATGATTTTACGTTAATTAAATGTTCAAATGAGAGTAACGTTTTGGACGAATGTTGAAGATTTTGTGGGAGGTTATGGTCATTTGGACAAATCTTTTCCCTTTATAATATTAGTATATTATAATGGGAAAAGATTTATATTTTTGTACTTTTTTGTTTGTAACGAATAAACTCGAAAACTACTGGCCCGATTTTTAAATTTCTTATACAAATAGGAAGCTACATTATTCTTAAGTGACAAGCTATTTATATGGTAATGGTCGATAGATTCTTTGTATTGATTCCATTTAGCTATTAAGTACTGTATGTTTTCCGAAGAAAATAAAATAAAAATAAATAAATAAATATCCCGGAAAAATAATAGGTGCCCGCGAGAAAGTTGATTGTTTACAAAGATCCGAGCTGCCGTGAATGCCGCTGAGAACGGCTATTAAACATTGACCGACTTGTTGCTTTAAGAAGTTATTTAGATAAAAGCGAATGCATATTATTCAACAACAAATGGTGGTCCGGCCAGACGAGTCGTACGGACTCGCGTAACGTAAATTACGACTCAATTGTTGAAGCGGCTTCTGCGAACGAGTTAAGGAGGTACGTGATCAGACGGTCCACTTGAGAAAAGCGGCAATCGTCGTCCAGGGTCTCTATTTTGAAACGCTTGCCTCAAGTCGAACGGTTTTAAATTTTGATTTTTGGCAACACCGAATAGGGAAAATCAGCGTCATGTATCCAATCAAACCATCCAAAAACAAATGCGCATCATTCAACATTTTCGAAACACAACACTATTGACTATTGATTGACTATTGACATTATTGAAAGCTAAACTTTGGCGCATTCAAACTGCAACTTTGGTGTACACCTGTACGGTTAGATCTGAACTAAACTAATAGCTGTAATCTTGTGAGGGCGTAAAGTAGCGGTGGCAGTTTTGCTGCCACGTTGCTGTTTGGGAAAGTGCCGGCTGTAACTCTAAATGGACGACGCGGTGTTTCAACGCAAGCTACATCGGACAGTTACCTTTAAGTCCCGAGTTATATACCAAATTTATATGAATTTCGTCTTAGACCATTGATTTGTATAATAGTAGTCTGTATCAGGTATATATCAGGTGGTAGGACTTTGTTATGCCTGAGGAGGCCTCCTGGGTGAGTAATACCATCGCTTTATGTATTTCTACCGCCAACCAACAATTATTGCATTGTTGTGTTAAAGATAAAGTAGCCAACGCAATTACAGACGTAAGGCATTTCATCTTAGTCCTCACAGTGACCCGCAGACTGCATTTTTGCTGCCTGCAACCTAAATGCATGAATCATAGATGTTATGGGCGACAGTTACCGCTTACCATCAGGCAGGGAGCCACCTCGTTTGTCAATGCAGAGAATTAAATAAATTGTCTTTGAAGAACAAATTGTGTTTCCAATTGGATTATTATTTAGCGTGGAAACAAAGAGTTACACAACACATAATATTGCGTACGTTGCGAGTAAGTCCCGTCTAATATAATATATATATATATATATATATATATATATGTATACATACGTGTAAAGAACACGAGTTTAGTTTGAAGCAAACACCTGTAATAAAACTATAAATTTGTTTGTTATTAATTTAATTAACATTGAACCACACACATTAATTAAACCACACATATTAATGTTAATTTCGTAGAAAACACAGCGTAAGGCGTTGAATCTTTAACTTAGCGAGCCTTTATTAGTTGAATAGAATAGAATAGAATAGAATAACTTTATTGTTGAACTGTGTAGGTACAATCAGGTATTACAAATGATATTTGTGAGTTTCAACAGTTTGCCCATTTCGGACATACAATATTTAAAGCAGCAATAATTAAATAATAAAATTCACATCCATTTAAAACAATAAAAAAGAACTTGGAAATAAATCAAAATATGCAATGTCAATAATAGCTAGATACGTAATAAATGAAAAATGTAAAATTCAAATTAAATTGTCAATTAAATAATAATATGAATGTCAGCTTATAATTTACAATATCAAACTCTTATTTCGTCCAAAATTCCCCCAAGTTATAAAAAGCCCTATCCAATAGCCATTCTTTTAATTTAGTTTTAAATTTATATCCACTTAACATTTTTAAATGTTCTGGTAAATTATTGAACATTTTAATTCCATTGACATAGGAGCTTTTTGTTAGAATTGCACTGGAAGATTTCACAGTACATATATCGTGTTTATATTGGGAACGGACGTTACTTTTTATGTCAGACATATTATTAAAATATTCACTATTGTTCTTAACAAATACACAAACTTCTAGTATATAAATACAGGTCAACGTCAAGAACTTCCTTTCTTTAAAAAGGGTTCGCAACGTTTCATTTTTAAACATGTTGTAAATCGATCTTATACATTTCTTTTGCAGTATACATGCTTGTAGTATGCGAACATTCTACAAGCATTTGAGCAGGAGCGCACTCAGTGTAGATTGTTCTAAACAAAACTCACTTACGTAGACAACGAAGACGCTCCCAAATAAAACAACGGCAACATAGGTCAACTCAACACAAGGCAAGTCTCAAACAAGACCAGTGTCCCGGTGTCCCGGTGTCCCCGACTGCCGGACAAAAAGCAATATAAAAGTTTTTCGCTGTTTTATCTCAATTAATCTCCAACTCACGGGGAACTGTCGTTGTTAAACTGTTCGCCTCTCATCTAGTCCATTCATTGTTTATTTCGGGGCCTTATCGAATTAGGAGGAAGTTTTCGCGAAATTGCATTAACAGCGGAGAGGATGGCGAGAGGCGTTTTAGCGTAATGGCCGCCTCGGACACGTCCCTTGGCGTCACGCCGCGTCGGCGTCACACCGCCACGAGCAATGGACGCTGAAATAAGTGTCAAATGAGCGACATTGTGATTTTCTGGATTTTTTAAAACGTATTATGGTCTACAAGTAGCCGGTGTAGGATAGGGGCAGTAGAAGCCAGTGCGCGCAGTGCCCGCGTAGCCACCTCGTGGCGTCTATTTAGACGTCGCGTAGCGTGTGCGTAGCCAGCACCTACCTCGTAGCATCTATTCTTACGAAGTTAGAAGGAATAAATTGTATTAATAGCGAAGAGGATGGCGACAGGCGTTAAATTGGCTTTATTCACGATCATGGTCAAAAAGCTTAGATAGGGCTAGATGGCGCTTTACGAATTTGTCAACGATTATTTTATTTTATGTTTATTTTTTGTAAGGTGTTGGAAGATGGATAGGGAGGCCTTTTCCTACAGTGGGACAGAAATGGTTAAAAAAAATTATAAGTAATAATCATTATTTAGCAGGTGGACCCTGTCTAGCCTGAGGACTCCGCATGGATGGTTACCACCGCTTTATTTATTTCAATAATAATGGTTATGCATTCTAATTCAGCAGCCGTAATTTCACCATCACCCGGCGCCTTGTTGTTCTTAAGCTGTTTGAGAGCCATACTAATCTCGTACTGGCTGATGACCGGGATATCTTCGGTGTAGTGTTGGATCAACTTGGCTCTGGGGTCTTTTGCCATACTGGTAACAGGTGCCCGTGTTGTCGTGTATAACTGTCCATAGAACCTCTCGACTTCCATCAAAACCTCGGACTTGGTCGAAACAACTCTGCCGTCATCCGTTTTCAGTCTCGTCAACTAGCTCTGTCCAATCAACAGATCTCTCGCAAAAACTTTAGAGCCTTATTTCCGCTCGATCGCCGCCTCAATATTGGTAGTATTGAAGCGACGTATGTTGCGAGTCAGAGACTTGGAGATCTGTCGATTAAGTCGCCAAAATTGAGAGACATCATCAGGTGAATTGCACAGTCATTGCGCGTCTTTCTTCCATGAGTTTGAGGGTATCGTCAGAGAGTTTGCTTGTTCTTTTTGTACGGCAGGCTTTGCAAAACTCTGACCCAACCGTCAGTTTCCACGAAGCTGTTATTGTAGTCGTCCACGTCGACGCACTCTCCTAGACACTCGAAGCGATTTTGTAATTCGAGTTGAAAGCTCTCGAGGTTTTGGATTTGGATGGGTATAGGCCGGAGCATGGTCCTCATCAATCTCGATCTTTCTAGCTGTGGATTAATATTCAATGTGCCTCTTACCTGTTCGGATTAATATTCAATGTGCCGTTCGTTCTACGAATTTTGTGCTATCTCTAAATATTATAAAAAAAAGGTCCCCGTGTGTTTGTCTGCTCGCGATGAACAGAAAAAGTACTGAACGGATTTTCATGCTGTTTTCATGACTGTTTTAGACAGAGTGTTGAAGGTTTTTTGTTTGATTTGTTAAGGTTACCCGTACCAAGCCGTCGCGAATCGCTAGTTTTTAATAAATGTTGCCCGTTTTAAAAAAAATTGAGATAATACTTTAATGAACTGGGCCCCAATATCCCCCAACCCATCAGCGCCACCAAACGGCAATGCCATACACTTGTCATTATCATCATTAGCATAAACTAGTTCACTCCTAGACATGGACCTCACGCAACAAGCGCCAATGCACTATGTTCTCGGCTTTCTAGCATCAACCTGCATCCTTTCGCAAATCATCACTCCAGCTGACCGGAGGGTCACCTCTGTCTTTCTTTAATTTTTTGTTTTATAATTCGACTAGCCAGGCATTTGACCATTATCTCACCTGGTGTTAATCGACAATGCGGCCGATGATGGGGCATGCCTGTCTAGGAACAGCCTATTCACTCTAGCCTTGAAGGTGTCTAAATTATAATTATCAGGGAACACAGGTATCGCGTGTCATTCCTTAGCCGTACACATTATAAAGGTTAAACTAAAACGGCTCCACAGGAGGATCCACAACATAAAGATGAACCGTTCGCCTGGATCGGAAAGACGGATTTCCTACGAATGTGTTGATAATTACGTTACTGTACGGTGTGAGCACAGGCCGTGCAAAGGGAGTCTCGCCCACTCAAATAAAAGAAAATGTCAAACCATTCGGTTCACTTGGCCGAGGACAGCTGCGCGCCCGGGAATGCATTCCTAGGGACACACTTGACACTGTTTAGAACACATTTTAGAACTTTAAGTTGACCAGTTAAATGGAGCGTTTGGAGTTTATTAAATTAGAAGTGGTAGCTTAATAGTATCAGTGTTGTTTGCTGCAATGATACTGTGCTGAACTTTTTGTTATTATTTTTATTTTCATATACATATAATATTCATTTGATAAAGTTATTTCATATTCATATTATAAAGACATATAGGGCGCGGATTTCCCTATCGAGTGCATGCAGCTAAACTATTATCGAATATACGCAGCTCCATAGAAATCCATTTAAAGCCAGAAATCTGTCTCGTATGAGCCGAGCCAATCCAGTTGCAGTAGACGGGGTGTCAGGCAGACTAGAATGTGGGTGTCGTTTCTATTCGAAAAAGCGATTAGAGGCAGGCGACCTCCGTGAACCAGTTATTATAGGTAAGTGGTAGTTTGTGTTAAATATAAACAATGTGTTCTAATCACATACTGCTATCATAGTCATTTCTGTTGAACATTTTCACCTCGGTCTCCAACCCGCCTGTCAAGCGTGGAGATTATTGCAGTGCTCTCCATAAGTTTGGAAAAGAATCGTGCCCAACTGACGTGACTTGTAATATGTGCTGTTGGTGTGAAGTGTACGTACGTACATGCTTCTATGTGTTTTCGAAATATGCCCACGATTCTAATATTATGAGAAGAATGGTGTGACGATTTAGTACATTTTACATAAATATCAATTTGTATAAATCTGTTATCCTATTTTGTTCGTTCGCACAACAAATTTTGATACAACTTTACACACAGTGGTTTTGCTCTCAATGTGACCAGAATAACAAACCCCACTAATATTACAAAATGCAGAAGCTAAAACCGGATAACTCTTACAGATATGCGAAATTTTCGAAATTCAATGTGGCTCTTGCGGGACCACGGCATAACCGAATTATCCGGATGAAGTCACGGACAAAAGCCATGTGCTAGTAGGCTATTTTATACCGCAGTAGTTCCCATGGGCCTTACAATGCAGTAGGACATAAGTAAGCCTGGAATCAAAAATTGAGTTCTGACATAGGTACAGATCTAGAATCATTTGATTTTAGTTTCATGTTTTCGTCTTTGTTTTGGTTGTATTATGTGTATGTTGTTTTTTAATAAAGTTACAACAAATCATAATTCGACAACATTTTACTCAGAAAATTTAAGAAGCAGACATTGTTTTATTCCGACAATAAATCAGATCGACATTTCTTAGCCATAGGACGCTCACTGCCGAATATACTTGCCTTCTATACCGTTTGACTTTTTACCCCCTATATCAATCGAATAATAAAAAAAGGGATGAATAAGTTTTTATCGGGTCGGAAGCACACATGTATGAGTCATATCCCTAGTTTTGCAACCGTCCATCGGTTGTGATAACCGCTAACCATCATACGGACCGCAAGCTTATTAGCGACCTTAGTCCGTCCACTTTGAAAACCATCCATTTCGGACTGAATACATTAATTTGCAGGAATACGATGTATGATTAGCAATTATTGACCATGATTCATAGCCGTAGGACAAGCAGTGATCTGAATTCTAATTATGGGACGTCAAGCGAAACCATAACGGGGTCTACAATGAATATTCAATGTATTCACGTTACAGAGTTGAATTTGAGATAACATGATAGTAGCAGCCAAGTAATATTATTACAGATGTCGTACAATGCACACCGGGTGGTTAAATGTCGTAGAACGCGATCTTTGTCGCGTATGAGTAATTACGAAGCCGAAGACGGTAAGCTATTTACCGCCGAAAGGTACAGGCTGCGGCATGTAAGTTGAGCGGTGACCGTTATTGCGCAGAAGTCAATAAGGTGTCGTGGGGGAGAAAGCACCATGCGTAAGCGCTGATTGGTTGTCATTGGCTTCGTGCGCCGATTTTATTCCTTTCTGCCCCATGGCACAACCAAGTGACACTACCAGTAGTGCCATGCGACTATACCCATGCGCTACCTGCGTTTCGTTCACCGCACGACTTACGTGCCGCAAAATACGTGCTGTTGAAATGTAGCTAATGCAAGAATTGCGAAATTGGAGAACGACGGGTTTTAAAGGTGACCGGTTTGGAATATGACCAATCCCCACAAACGGCGAATTAGGAACAAATCGTATTCTGAATATCCTAACCTAATCGAGTGCCTAAAATTATCAGAAAACTCTCGACAAAGCTTACAAAAACTATATGAAGGATAAACCATTGAAGCCTTACCGTATCGAAATCACATCCGATCGAAATTGCAACCAAGACCAACTAATCTCAAAATTGGAACACTGACAAAGACAAATCGTGGATAAAACAGATAATTATCTTGCAACCGACCACGGACAAAGAAGGCGACCAGAGCTTTAAATCTCAGATCTCAGGGTAGTTGGGCAATCGAGGGGATTAATCGAACGGGAGCATCCCGGGCCGGGCTACTCCCATCCGGTGAACACGGCGCGACCAACTGGAAAGATACCACAATCCTGGACCCCTGCCGCAGCTGATCGCAATATGATAGCCACTGCTGGCAAATTAATGGGCAGAACGCCTACAGAGAATAATCGAAGACGGCAGTTGGAGGCCCGCACTAATTAGAGTTACATAGTTAGTGTTTGGCCTTGTGATTTGAGGATCGCTCGTTGTTATGTTTGAGTTGAATCAAGTATTTGCAGGTTTCTTTTTCTACAGAAGCAGGTAAAATAATGGACAAATATTATGTTCTAAATATATAAAAATTCTAGCCTCGACATTATTACAGGTCAATAATGCAAATGTATATCTCTCTCACATCACAATAACACACTCTTTTGTTCCCGGTCGTACCCACTGGGAACGTCACTAGGGACAACTGGGAATTTTAATAAAATGTACTAGAAATAAAATACCCATTCGTACCCAGTTGTAGGGTAGGTGTAGAGCAGGTGTAAGAGAGATGTAGGGAAGGTATGGAGGAGATGTAGGGTAGGCGTAGGGGATGTGGAGGGGATGTATAGAAGTAGTATATGGTAGGTGTAACGACGCTCTGCAAAGCCGACCTGGCCGATACCGCCAACATCTACTGAAAATATTGACGAAGGTGATAAACAGTAATCTATTAATGTTATAAGTGCGAAAGTTTGTAAAGATAGGTGTTTTTATGCAAATGTGGATGGGTGTAGTTTCTCGGTGTTGTGTAGCTTATAACTCAAAAACACATAGGGTATATGTATCTATGTATGAAAACTATTTATTGCTCAATATGTAAGTAGAGCTTGTCTAAGCTGAAATGACGCGACCCACTACTCAATTAGTTGATTTCGATGTGTGAGTGCAAATATTAATAACGACACTTCATCTGTGTGGAAGCGTCGACTGCTCAATCGAACGACGCGTGCTCCTACGTTTGAGTCTCACCGGCAACTGAATGACCAATTACAACGGCATTTGTATATGTATTGCGTCCATATTTTAAATTTGCTTGTGTGCGTTAATGCGATAGTGGGGCGCGTCATTTCAGCTTAGACGAGCTCTACAGGAGTTACATATTTTAGTTAGTATATTTTATCGCGAGCACGGTATAACTGAACTTTAGCTGGCAAAAGCCAATCGGCGACTGAAACTGGTAAGACGCCAGACCATAAATAAAAATAGACTTTTAACATACATTATTTACACCTTTTACTGTCTACGAGATAGTTTTACTACACATATATATCTCACTTTCTAAAGCCGTTTTGTCTCAGCATTTTCCACATTTTTCTAAGGTCACTGGTCTTTATTGGAAATAACTTTGTTGTCTGTCTAGTCTACCGTCTAGACAGTAAATATCTATTTAGATCCTTGTCGACGTAAAATTCTAGAGCGACGTTTAATATCCCTTTCCAAAAAGTAAAGGTAAAATTATCATCTGTTATCCGAATGGTAATCACGTTCACAAACATTAAAGTTTCATTATGTATTGTGGCCAGTTTGTATCAACTCAAAATAGAAAAAAATCATAGAGTGGCCATTCGATAAGTACCTATCAAAATCATTTATTTGTTACACAATTAGGTGGCTTTTATATTAACGTATCACATGTACATATGTACATGGATTTCCTTTATTAAGTAGATGCTAAAACTTTCTTGATTTAACATTTCTTTTATTGAGTAAAAGCATTTATCTAGAAACCACCCCGTTAAGGTACTTTAGTTAAAATACTTTTAATACTCGCTGGTAGACTATAGCATATACGAATTACCATACAGAAGAAGGTATCGTGGTGAACATTCAGACGCATTTGCGGTAAATATATTCGATTTTTGTGCCTTGTTGCTATAATCAAAATAGGTATATGAACAAATACCTTCATCGAATTAAAAATTTACTATAGCTACAATAAAACTGGACTCTCTACCATTCTCATCTCCAAGAATAGAGAATTTAATTACACGTTACAAAAGAAAAGCGATGAGTGCCGACTATCACTTCTCAGCAAAATACCGAGAAAGCTGTGAGCGAGAGTCAAGCATCAACGCGAGATCTATTGATTCCAAAGGCCATTAAACATAAAAGAACGGAGTCAATTCCCAGAGAATATGCACAGAGATTTCAATCCGAGCAGAGTCGTAGATTGTAATAGCGCGGAAGTGCATTTCATGAGATAGAATACGTGACCGAAAAAGATTTATAACCAACCCTGGGGCGTCGTAATTCAGCAGTCTTTGGACATTTCATGAAATTAATGTAGGTCGGTTGTCTGCAGTGTAGGTAGCGCTCGGCCACTTATGCTGCTATTATTCTGGCGTGCAAGGAAGGCTCTATGTGCGAGTATTGTTGTCTATAATGGCCTCAACAATTTTGGCCTCAACAATTCATTCGTGTAAGATATCAACTTCTGGTGTGTTACGTAACACTATC
This sequence comes from Blastobasis adustella, assembly GCA_907269095.1. Classification (NCBI taxonomy): domain Eukaryota; kingdom Metazoa; phylum Arthropoda; class Insecta; order Lepidoptera; family Blastobasidae; genus Blastobasis; species Blastobasis adustella. The sequence continues at coordinate 2,588,505 of OU026120.1, forward strand.
CGACGGACAGTGCCAGGCTCAGTAAATAATAAAAACAACTAATAACAGGGTAATGGGTTTATGTACATTCAGTCCAGAAATTATAATAAACTAAACAAGAAAATTTTAAAAAGAATTTAAAATGCTAAAAGTACGAAAGTTCACGAAAGTCCACAACTTATGCCCGGGCTGGATCACTGCGTTCACTTTTGGTCGAAAAGTACAGTTGGCAGATTGACTTTGACAACTTCGCGGATAACTTTTATGACGTCACGTGCATAAGACTTTGAAAACTTCGAAGATAACTTTTATGACGTCACGTGCGTAATTTGACCGGTCGATTGGTATTTTAAATTTTAGTTTCTGAAGATAGCTTCTTCTAGCTATGATTTAGTTCACCTTCTAGTTCGAAGGCTGGGAAGACTCTGCCCACTCATCCGCTGCACTCTCTATCGCAGGCTCGGGTCTTCATTTAAACACGTTCGAGAACGCATTTGGCACAAAAGAAGATATAGTCTTCATGGCCAGTACTCGTAGTCGGCCAGCCAGTTTCTGAAGTGGTCAATATTTATTTTCGGACGACCTCGTGTTTAGCAGCCAAGGATATAATCCATGAAGATACGATGAATAATTGGATCCAGCAAATATCTAGAATAAGGGGAGCACAAAAAAGATTAAAATCTCCGCCATCTATGGACTGTGTCCGCATGACAACATATGACATATAAAGAATAAAATAATAAAAGATTAACGTCAATTTAGAAAATTTACTATTTTTAATTAGAAAATAAATATTTGATACGAAAGAAACCTTCTAATGTGATGGAAAAATGACCCCCGTGGCAAGGGGGTCCGTCTGGAATTCCAACAAAAGGAAAACAAGAAGATACAACGGTAAGAATCCAGACACACACCCCAATACCCTTGTATTTGTCCAAAAACCATCATTACTTTTACCAATTGGATATTTAGGAAACAAGAGATCATTTCCCCAAAAGAAAATACTCTAATCGAAGTTCAATTCGATTCAAAATATTTGTAGAACGTAATTACAACGTAGTCAGTATTTACAGTATTAAACTAATTTTCCAGACAAAGATGATGAGCAATCAGAGCCTGAAGGGCCAAACCCAAGAATATACCAAAAAATGGACAATAAAAGTGTCAACGTGCTGAACAGTTATTTGAACAGGAGTAACCGTAAGTACCATCAGGGCGAGACCCTACAGGTGTCGGAATTGTGAGGCCTGTTGTTTCGTGTTTGTCTGTGGCATCGTATCTCGCGAACGGATGGACCAGTATGGATCCAGTTTTCTCTACATGAAAGCCAATTTTATCAATAGTAAATTTAGTTTCATTAAAATCGGGTGCTTTGCCGTATTTTCTATACAGTAGTACAGGGGTGCAAATACGAATTCTCAAGTTCTTCGGGCACATCGCCCGTAACGAAGACCCCATGGAACGTTTGGTGCTCAAAGGAAAATTCGAGTGTAAAAGATTTAGGCACTCTCCAACACGGTGGGCGGACCTCATCAAGTCTGCTACACACTCCACCATAACTGAAAACTCTCGCTCCGCCATGCACATGGACGCATAGCGCTGCATCGCGAGGGCGACGGTAGCGTAAAACTCTACCGATAACCCACGACCTCTCTGTCAAGAGTGCACGACTAAGAAGAAGAAGTACAGGGGTACTACAGAAATATCGACGCTAAATAATGCACGTACGGCTTCGTGGTTGTGTTCTGAGACAGAAAGCCTGAGGGTGAACTTCACCAACACCAGTGGAGTCTTTCGAGTGCGGAGCAAGTCTTAGCGTTCCTGGCTCCTAGCCGAAGAGACATCCCTCGGCATCACCGTCTTTCTTATATCATTCGCTCCGGAATCAAACGCAGGGCTATACACTAGGACTAAGGACGTAAGATAATATTTATAGTGTACCAAATAAGTGATGTTAGCGTATAGCACCTAAGATTCTAGTGTATTAACCAACCAGGACAGAGTCCCTTAGACTTACACATTGTAACCACCCCTGAGACTCATAAGAGTAAGCATAAGCTTTCTTGCTCAAACTACAGCGCCCATCCATTTACTAATTGTAATAAGTCTACATATTAATAATATATAATAAATTAATTAATTGATGTCAATCCTGAGCTAAACCAGTATTTTCCTTTTACTACACCTTCTCCCGAAGGAGTATAAACCTTAAAAGGTTAATGTGGTCGAAACTAGCCGATGTGAATTATTTACTGACTCGTACATGCTGTACGACAAAGACCAGTAAGGCTACAACATTTGCCGTGACAAGTCCAGAAATCAGTGCTTGGTGATACTTGGTGCCATTGGTTCAATCGAAGTGTACACGCAATCAGCTGTTTAAGGTATTTCGGGGGGTTCATTCTCACTTCACTCCGTACTGCAGGTAGCTGTACATTTGCTGAGAACACTCGTTTCTGGTTAGGGGCCCCCATTTTCCATATTTTGACTCAATGTCGCTCCTTCATACGTGATTGAGAACCTGCCACTTGCCCGTTCCTACAAATTATGAGGGAAAACAGATTCCGAGCACGCACCACCCACGCGTTGGCTATCGGCCACTATCCAGGAACAATTTAAATCCGCCCAAAGGCCGCTGTGGCAAAAATAATGAATTCGTACACACGACACGCGCCAGGTCGCCTCGGCGCACAAAGCGCGCCAATGATCCTAATTGCCACAATTATGAAACTCTTCCCTCTTTGATGGGAGCAATTTTTCTGTTGCGACTACCAATTAGCTGGCAACGTCACCAATTAAGGGGAGGGCGGCCATTTGTAACGTGAACTGGGATTATGCGGACACTTTTTGGAAGTTTGCCCCCGGTTGTGGTTGATGGCTTTGCTGAGTCGATAGGTGCGGGCGAACTTGAGAGGGTTACAGATTTATGTAATCCTGAATCGCCTTGGGGTGGAGTGTCTAGAGCGCACCCTGTGTACCTATTTTGATGAATCGGGTTCAGTTCTAGCTTTCTAAGCTCGCGATGATAGTAACCAGATTATAAATAATAATCATCTTGGCGTTAATCTCCCGGTTGTGCTTTCGCTCGCGAAGGCTCGATGTCCACCTTGACCAAGATTCAGGATTTGACAGATCAGGTAATTACAGTGGAGCAACTGCCATCTGACCTCCGTGACCCTGTTAACAGGAACCTGATCAGATTGGATCATTTTTACACATTCAGCCACCTGAATGTACAGGTTTCTTAACGATGTTTTCCCTCATCGGTTAGTATTCAACTCAGAAAAGAGTCATTGGTAAATGGCAGAACTGGGATTCGAACCCGGGCCCTCTCGCTTACGGGTCGGACCCCTTAACCATTAGGCCACCAACGCACTCGATGATAGTAACCAAATTATTGGAGTATAAAAGTCCTACCTACATGATAATTATTGAGACAATTTTTTTTTAAATTCAACCCCTTTGATGCCAAATGACACCTTGTAGTTTATATTTTATATCAATTTTACTTGAAAACGTAAATAGATTTGTATACATAAGTAGCTGTCTGCTTACAAAAATTGCGAACCTCTCATCCGAGCTAGTTTCCCATCTCGCCACAATATCCGCACAATCTCCCTCCGCGATCCGGACAAAACTCGGCCTTTGTCTTCGCGCGCATTGCATAAACAACTAATTTCACCAACAAATTGGCCGTGCAAAATTAAACTTTGTGAACTAAACGAATAAGTGTGCCGGGAGACAAGATACGCGCACCTTGTACTATAAATTGTGAGTTTGCGGCGGCGGCGCGGTCGTAATGAAAAGTTACTTCGCCGAGAGAACTCATACATGGGAGCGCGGCACGCGAGCTACTCGCACCAATTGTATTAGACTTCGGAATAAGTACGACCTCGTATGTGGTACAAGAAAGTTTTAGGTAGGTTAATTTAATTTTAGTTGGATAATAAGTTCATTATTTTTGTATGCTGCCCTTTTTTTTAATAAGATTTTACTCTATGTTCGAAAGAAAGTTATGTAGGTTTGGACAGAAATAATTTGAGTTCTCCTTGTACCTAAATAATATTGTTATTTTTAATCCTCGACGATTTTTTTAAAACATAGGAAATTTAATCAGTATTTTTTTATATTGCGGTAAATCGCGTGTCAATTGTTTTTATCACAAGTTTGGAAAAATTTGGCTACTGTCAGACAACAAATTGAATAAAACCGACGAATTACCTATGAGATGAGTCGATATTTATGGATTGGTATAAGCCAAATTCAAAAAACCTTACCTTATATGTCAAAGTAAGAAAACATTGTTGCCATAATAGAGAGCATAACCAGGATGTCGACGCCTTGACTATTTATTTTAAGACCAAGAAACGCTCTTTTTATTGTTTCACATTTCCGCATCCTTCGCATGTCCGTCAACAAACACAAGTATCCAAATATAGAACCAAACACGACAAGCCATATTGGTTCCGGACTAAAATCTCTAGCACTACACCCGCCCAGAATTCGGTCAGCACCTGTGAAATATTGAATTTTGGCGGGAAAAAATTCGCACTCAAACTGAAAATATGATAATTACGCCCGTTGACGAGAGCGCGTCATAAAACTGCATCTGTCAAATGCAATAAAACTGCATCTGTCAAATGTAACTCTGAAACACGCTACTTATTGTTTCACATTACCGCAATCTTTACATGTCCATCAACAAACACAAGTACCCATGCAGAGCCAAATACGCCAAGCCATAAGCCGGGCTAAAATCTCTAGCACCACGGAGCCGGAATTTGGTTAGCACCTGTGAAATATTGAATTTTGGCGGCAAAAACGGCGCACTCAAACTGGAAATATGGCCGCCGGATAATGGCGCCCGTTGACGAGAGCGCGTCATAAAACTGCATCTGTCAAATGCAATCGCACCTAAATCTATCACAGATGTGCGCAGTATTTGTGAGGTTTTATACGACTGTGGTAATTGGTTTGGAGGGAAATATGTGCTGCGGTTTAGAGGAATGTTTGCGTGGGACATTTAAATATTATGATTCCATGCAATATTTCTGCGGCGGGGGTCGGGTTCCTTTCTTACCCAGGGAGAGGCCAAAATACTTTCTTGCAGAACTTATTTGTATTGATTATCAATCAATATTTATTTATTAAGTAAGTTATCCCTCATTCAATCATAGAACGGGATAGTGATAGGAAAGTAGTAGTAGAAAATCGTACCCAGTACCTCCATCCCGCTTGCGATTCAGACCCCTTGCCCACTAGGCTACCGACGCCCGAATACTTAAATAAATACCCTAGATTATCTAAACATTCTAGAACACATTTCGCGTGAACAGCGTTCCCTCTAGCACATTCATCTTCTTCGAAGCCACTCCGAACGTTTTACATTAAGTAATACACGCTAGATGCTCAGAATGCATCTAAATATCAAGTGCAAACTATTACAGCGCTCCCCACAGAGCCCGGGAGAGCAACGAATACACAATGAACCCCTGAATAAAACAATACCAAAGTAAAACGCTCGACTTTGAATAAACACTTTTTGTATAGGTATTACCACGGACCTGTAAACTATATAGACAGATACTCCCGAAAATCATGAGTGAAGCATGAAAATGGTCGGTTATTGTTGTGTGAGCGGGTTTGGAACTATCACTGGCGTGGTACGAAAACAAACAAAATAGCGGCGGATTGTCAGACCTGGGCCTCAAGTCCGCTACTTTACTTAGCTTCATTTAATTGTAGTTGGATCGCCATAGCAGTTGATTGGCAGTATTAATTGTCAGACCTGGGCCTCAAGTCCGCTACTTTACTTAGCTTCATTTAATTGTAGTTGGATCGCCATAGCAGTTCAGTGGCAGTATTAATTGTAGCAGAATACCAAAAACGCGTCAAACTTACATTGAATTGCTATTGCGATCCGATTACTATTCAATCAAGTCATTATTAACTGTAGCAGAATACCAAAAACGTGTCAAACTGCCATTGAGCTGCTCCCAGATAGCCCAAATGTATTTGTGTACAACAAAATGAATTGTCAAGAAATGGTCGTACATTGCATGCTTCACTTTTCTTTGCTGTTAAATGGCGTCCGCATATTTTTCAGATCTGTGGGTATTACTTCAAAAGTGAAGAACAACTTGGAAGTTCGACTTGTAGAAGGGTAGGACTCGTTCAGTCCGACGTAATATTTTCAGTACAGTAGCAAGTTGTTGATCGAGCTGGTATTGAATATATTGATTAAAGAACAAGGCAGTAAATAATTCATAAGGACTATAATAGTTTTGGCTTCGTATTTACAGAGACGACGCTCTAAGACGCACTAGCTAATGGTTATCTTAGGGTTAATGCACCGGTTTTGCTATCGCCCGCGAGGGCCCAGGGTCCGCCTTGACCTTGACCCAGGATTTAGCATCAGGTAATTACAATGGAGCTATTGCACTCTGACCTCCTTGAACCTGACCAGATTGGATCATGGTTATACATTCAGTCACAGATTTCATCACAATGTTTTCCCTCGCCGGAGGAGCATCGTTTAGTGTTCAGTACATGGCGGGACTGAGGTTCAAACCTGTTACCTCGGGGTACAAGTCGAACCCCTTAAACATTAAACCACAGACACTCTAGCCAATGTACATGCTTTATTTACAGACGACATCTAAATTAGATTTGTTTAAGAATTAAGTATTACTAAATTAGGAAGTGGAAATTAAGTATTGGCATAGTTAAATAATAGCGTCTCTAACGGTGCGTCTAAAAGTTTGGGCGTTTTTTTTATGTTATACGACAGACAAACTGCCACACGGGCCACCTGATAGAAAGTGGTCTCCGCCACCTATGGACATCAGCAACACCAGGGACGCTAGCAATACGTTGCCGCCTCTAAAGAGACCTCTAATATACCTCTTGAACGTTCTCATGTCATAGTCCAAAGGAAACACTGTGGCTGGGAGCTCATTCCATTCCATTGGGATGTGGGGCGTCTTAACTGGCCGACATCGTAGGAGAACTGATGATGGATATAGATGATACTGATGATTTAAAATGACCTGATGATGACCTGGATTATACTCTTGTTTTAATGAGTGACGAACCCTATAACAAGCGTGACAATTTAAGGTATCTACAATGTACAGACATCGTTTTCTCCCCACTCCAACAAATCACAAGCCTCATAAAGCTCGGACCACCGCATCAGATATTCCCCGCAGGCCGTGCACAGCTGGCCTCTATTAAAAAAGCGACACGTCACCGACCCACGTGCGGGGAACTTTTAATCTATCAAGCGGGGTTGCCACAGGGCAAAATACGATTCCGCCGTCCATTATCATAGGCTGGCTTTGTATTCAGCCGTGGCTATCCACTTACACTGTGCGGCGATGACGACAGTTACGAGCTACAAGCAGGGAGGCACTCAGGGGTGGCTGGATCCCTCCGATGGTAGGATTACAGGTGAATTGTTGTGGAATTGTTAAAATTTGGTTGATGTTGTTTGATTTTGGTTGCATTATTGAAATTGGAGTAAGGCAATTTACTACTATTGAAAATTCATAATTTTTAGTCTTTAGGTTTTCTAGGTTACGAGTCATACCTGTAAGAGAAAGGAGTTACTGTTGTTATCCGTCAGATATCATCTGTCCAATGGCAGATAATCTAAAAACTTACTAGATTTGGAATGCTAAAACTTTTGTTTAAATAAGAATATTGTCCGGAGCAGGTGTTTTAGTTATGGTGCAATTAATAATACATCAATCAATTAGAACGATGACTAATCCCAAAATTACGTCCCTCAAAAAAGATCTACTAAGAAGACGACCAGCGCAGTCGCCGTCCTTCGAAATAGACTCTTGTAACCTGGGGGTCTAAAAAGGCCACAATAGGATTTTATAATATACTAGCAGCCGCCCCAGCTTCGCACGGGTACGTTCGATTCCGCACACGACCGCTGCGTAGGGAGCCGACCGCGCGACCGCGCCAGTGAGCCGCTCGGCACTTTATTTCTTGACATTGACTCCCCTCCCGTACCCCGTGCTGCCTAGATAGCCGAGCGGGCTGAGCGGCGAACATGCGACTTTTTTCTAATATTCACATTTTTAAACTCGTGATATCTTTCGAATGGAATGTCTGAATTGAATAATTCAAAAAGTTATATAAAGGTATTGAAGCAGTCGTGAATATGAAGTAACTGATTTTGATAAGGATTAATACCAAGGTACAAATAAAGAGCGTTTTTTAGCGGCGGCATTTAATTTAAATTATGAAAATAAAAGAACACTTATTGTGACATAACTATAATAGTTAGACATATACTGGCGCGACACTTTTTGTAGATAATGATGTGTTTTGCAAAGTCGTAGTACATTATTTTGTTCTATCATCAATAGTTTTCGCAGCACACGCGATGTAAGGAATTTTTCGGGTATTTTTTTACACCTTGGGTTACATTATTGGAGTTATATTAATGATCCGTAATTTTTTAGAAAATATAATATAGCCTATGTCACCCGGGGATAGTGTAGCTTCCCAACGGTAAAAGAATTTTTGAAATCGGTCCAGTAGTTTCGAAGCCAATTCAATACAAACAAACAAAAAAAACAAAAAATCAAACCTTTCCTCTTTATAGTATTAGTAGAGATTTATTTGTCAAACTTATCTGCAACGTCGCTGTTGTTGGCATTGACTTGACAAATCAAAATGGCGTCTCTTAGTTCCAATTTTGGCCACCGGATTTGATAAGTTTGTGGCTCTCTAATAAAATCATAAACACTCAATGTGGTCTTTTTGGACCTTGCTTCGCCAAAAGGATGGGCAGTCCCCCCGCCTCAATCCAACCCTGTCGACGCCTCTGATCCAATATACGGGGTGTATTTATTATTCCCCAAGCGGCTCCATATTTCATGCGGCAAGCGTGCCCGAAGAAAGCAGAACGAGTGAATGACTAGTCGCAGATCTAATCTCCGCTGTGTATTCGTCTGGAGGGCCGCTATTTGTTCAGGTCCTGGACTGGTCTGTTATTAACACCATCAGCAGTTCGGTCACGTGCGTCTGCCTTCATAAGCGCAGATTAATGGGCTTTAGACCAGACTGTTAGGTTTATTTCGCAAAACTTTGGCGGGCTTGATAGTGAACGGGTTAGCTGGTTTGTACTATGTACGCACTATTAACTACAGTGTTTTTAGTCAATAAAAGAGATAATGTTGAGCTTTACTCTATTGCGACTACACAGAAAATACGCCATAGCAGGAATACGAACTGTTGGGTTGTCGAGGAAGTGGAATATCAAGTATGTATCTCGAGTTGTGAAATGCATATCGTCTTAGAACAACAAAACTATGTCAAGTGTTATAACACTTCGTCAATTTCCTGTCTAATACTACGTTTACTTTCTTACGTAATTTTTTTTATACCATTAAGGTGGAAAACGGTGGAAAATAAATAAAATAAAAAATAAAATAAAATAAAACAAGCTCAAGTCTGCCTGGTAGGCAGGCAGCCTTAACGTCGTTCTGAGCGCTACCGAGCCAGTCCACTGCTGTCAGAGTTGGGCTATCTTCAAATTAATGAAATGAATGAGTAAATTGACTGCACCTCAAGTTTAATTATCAATCATTACTTGGTTGGTAAATATTACCTTGAATAAATGGCTTTAAGTGACAAGGCCGTCTGTTGATTTTCCTGTTGCTATCATAATTTTATTATTGTCTTGGGAGGCACAAGGATGGACAGTCCACCTGATCCAGGTCATCCAGGACATCTTGAACCTAAGGGGAGCGGATGCGTTGTCAGCCTTTGAGGTACCTGTAGACGTGCCGTTTGAAGAACCCCATGTTGCAGTGCAGAGGAAAGACTTCGAGAGGGAGCTCATTCCACGTATTTTTGTAGATGTGTAGGCAACCATTGGTATGCATTAAAGTGTACACCAAGTGCATATTCAAGCATTCACTCATTTATGCTGTGGCGACATCTATCGCTCTACCGCTCAAATAGGGAAGATTCAACGATACTCACATTACGAGTAACACGAACAGAGGGTTGGCAAAACATCCGCGCATAGATGGCGCTAACTTTCCTGCATCGCGCTAACGGAATATGCCAACTCCGCGGCATATATACAACTTCCGACGATCCAATGTCGGACCCTTGGTCCCCTGGTCACAACACCCGGCCAGGGGGGCGATTCTCGCGCTTTCGACATTAGAATTCGACATTTTCTCTAGCCACAAATATCTATTAAAAAGTCACTGAATCTCTATTGCAAGCAAAAAACTTGTCCTCAAGGATTTTCTCTAACCCTTTATTGTTGAAGATCGTTTTAAATTACAATTTTAATAGAGATATTTTGCTAGGAAAAATGTCGAATTCGAGATGTCACAGTGCGAGAATTAGGCCCCAGGTGGGTAATTACCCTTTTCCACCTTCTCACCATCTTCGCTTGCCAACATTGGCGGCTACTTATATTCCTACCACCGCCAAAATGCTATCAACAGTGTTCACTCTGCTATCAGTCAGTGGGTATCTGAACTGAATTTTGTGTATGTATTGAATGCACTACTGAAAAGGCGGCAGCAAAGCAAAGCGGCGAACTATGGTCATCTTTATCTTAATAGGTAGCTCATCATCATACCATCACCCTATTCCACTAGGTGGAATCTGCACAAAACATAGCTACCTACACTTTCTAACTCAGACTAAAGCGGATTTTAACGACGTCCAGACTGGTTTAGCCACGCCACTGCATATTCGGCAAAACTCTCGCACCGCTTATAACGACTGAGTCAACAAATTTAATTAAAAGTAAATAATATAGCCAAAATTAAATTTGGGAACCTAATTTAAAGTTATTTTTGCGGAGCCGTGTTTGACTTGACTTGTACCTATTCATACAAAGAACTTGAGCTCCAACCTACATCATTACGAATCGTCGTATTTATCTAAATTATATTTCTTATCTTAAATGATATTTGCTGTTTTCAATCTTGTTCCACCACGGCACTGAACATGAGCAGCGAGCGTGGGTGGCCGAGTGGTTAAGGTATCCGACTCGTAAGCGAGAGGTACTGGGCTCAAATCCCACTGCGGCCATGTACCGATGACTCATTTCTGAGTTATGTACATTAGTTGAATGCTAACCGATGCTCGTACGGTGATTTAAAACATCGTGATGAAACTAGCACATTCAGGCAACTGAATGTGTAACCATGATCAGGGACACGGAAGTCAGATGGCAGTCGCTCCACTGTAATTATCAGATCTGCCAAATCCTGGATCATGGTCAAGGCAGACCCCGGGCCCTTGTGCACTAGAACAAAACCGGATATTAACGCCAAGATGATTATTATTTTATTTATTACTGAACATGACCAGCGAAGAGTTAACAACTAGTAGCAACTTATTGAAACCCTCAACTCCACTCATGTGGAGAAGGTTCAAGCCAAGCATCCGGATCCCTAGCAGAGAATAAAATCCTTATTAACTTATGAGGTATAATATTTCCTGCATAACTATTCTAAATTGATACGAGGTGAGATGGCGGTCAAATGCCTGGCTAGTCTAATAAAAAATATTTTGTATTTTATTTTGGATTGTCACCTTTATTATTTTGTACCTTACATTATTATTGTAGGTTTAAGTAATAATGAAGGGTATTTGTCCACAATGTCGACATATTCTTCTCTCTTTTGAAATTATTGCCTACGTACCTACTACGAAATTGGGCATGTAATCGACAAGAACGTTCAGATTTTTAAGCAAAAAATAAAAACATATATTAGTAAATGTGCCCAACAAAATCCGAACCACACGGGCATGCTCCGTCGAAACGCACAGCCTTCGGTTTTAATCTTTAATAACAACTGAAAGGCTTTTACTGCAACATTTCTCTCACTACATTTTCATGCATTTCCCATACAGCGGGTAGACGCAAATGGATTAGCGGCTTTTACCTGCATGCCTTTGCGAGTACGATAGCTTTCCCTGTTCCAACACTCCCTTTTATAAAAGGAATTCATATTTTGTTACATGCAACGTGAAATCCGTGGAGTACCTGTTCGTTTACATTCGGCTTTCCTTTTGCGGTCTCCGTTTATGTGTACTTAAGTACTTATATCCTTTAATCCTTTAGGTAGACATCCTAGATACTGTATTAATATATCCTAAAAATGTAATTACACATTTTTAAGATTAAATCAATGCAGTGCTATGTAGTACTACTAGATATGCAGGTGTAAATAGATACTTCATACCCTACACCTAACCTTTTTTTTCTTGCCTACAAACTTTGTCCTGAAAATTACAAACCCAACAAAACGAATTAGTTAAATAGCTGCATTCGAACTGAAAAGAAGCGCGAACACGCAACATTTTGATATCTTGAGTTGTGATTTTGCAATTTTCCAAGGGACATCAAATTTTTTAAATATATTAATACATAGTCTATGTTACTCGCTGATAAATATGATTTCTATAGGTGAAAGATTTTTTAAAATTGGTTGAGTAGTTTCTGAATTTATCCATTACAAACAAACCGACAAACAATGAAATCCTTCCTCTTTATGATATTAAATATAGAAGTCATCATCATCATCATATTAGCCGAAAGACGCCCACTGCTGGGCATAGGCCTCCCCTAGATATCTCTACAAAGTTCGGTACTGTGCCTTCCGCATCCAGCTGGTACCTGCGATCTTTACCTGGTCGTCGGTCCACCTTGCGGGGGTCCACCCACGCTGCATGTTCCGGTACGTGGTCGCCACTCGAGAATTTTACTGCCACTTTAGCCTGAAGTGTAGAAGTATAGATTATCAATTCATCATAGTGCCACTAAGTAATAAGTGACCCTTGATACCTGACCCTTTATGCCCGTTTAAGTCCTACCATTCAATGAATTTGTATTGCGTTTTAATATACTTAAAAACCGCCTTCTCTACTGAATTTTACCTTAAATATTTTCAGAGTGTAGAAGGATATAAAAGATAAACAAAATAGATTCGGAAGTTAGATTAGGCTCTTCAAAAGCCATGCCAACAGGGCCTCAAGTACGCTATTTGTAGTTATCTCCCAATTTCAAGTAGATTATAATTCGGTATTCTGCAAAACCTTGTAGGTAAGCGCATTTGTGTTGTAATGGAATCGACTCTCAATCGCTCTGCTTGGCTTGACTTCTAAAATCTACTGTCGACAACAAGTCGACATGGCAATCGCGGTATGAGGTACGCGCGGTAGGGGGGACGCACCGCACACCCGCACAACCCCCTTAGTGCTGCACCTACCAGCTACCTAATCGATGTCGATATTTATTTTTCCCACTTGTCCGAATCTCGGTTTAAAGAAATTTATTCCTCATAAGAACAACATGGTTCACTTAAAACGAGGTTACAAAAATATATTGTTTAATACTACATATCAGTTGCAATGCAAGAAGACGCTTATACAATATTATATTGCAAGTTATGGTTACTTATGAGAAATATAAGACATTTTAACTTGTTTTTAAATTCACCTAAAGTTTCAGTGTTTCTTATTTCACTTGGTAAATTATTATAAAGCTGTGCTCCCTCGAACACTGTGGTCTTGTATCTTGTATTTTAACGTTCTTGGTTGTGGAAGCTGTTGTTAGTATCTCCCGGATTATGTCTAAATACTCTCTTAGAAAATTTAAGATCTTTGTGGATGGCACCTGATAATATTTTCCTAATAAGTAAAATAATCTTCCTCTTCATACTGTGACTAGTGGGGTTACAATATGAAGGCAACTGGCAACTTGCAACTGGCAAAAAGACTAATGGCCATAAAATACCTGGCTAGTTTAATTAAAAATCAATTTCAAAATGTTGTTTTAAAAAACTTGTGGTGGGTCACGATGGGGAAACACTAAAATAACCGAGCCAGGGCATATTCAAGTTTGGTAGTCACTGTGTTATAGTAACATGTTTACCAATATAAGCTAAAAGGAGAGGAGTACGTGAGATGATAAAAGTTTCCGCATTCAAAGATCAACATGTAAAAGAAACAGCAAGCAACTTTAGCATTCTCGTCTGAGAGCATCGATTTGAAAAATATTACTTTCTTAAGACGTAGCGCAGAGGAGGTGTTTATCTCACGTACAACTTTTTGAAAGTTGGTGAAATAACGAAACTCCATAGTAGATAAATACTATTCGTTGACTTTTCATCAAGCATCCCTTAATATCCTTGGCCGTGTGGTATCCCGCAGAGTAGAATAGCACCCTTACAATCGTGGATGTCCTACAAGGCGAATCATGTTTACTATGCAAAAGATCTAGTCACCGTAGGCTGGAAAGTGGGCGGCAGCGATTTCCATTGTTATATTTGTAACACTGCGATCTCCAACCCGCCTGACAAGCGTGGAGAATTTGGCAACAACCTACCCTTTCGTGGGAGAGCATTGTAAAATCGTTCATAGGCACCTGATACTAAGTACTTACGTACGTAGGTAAAACCCGTACGTAGGTAAATCTGGGGCTCTATTTTGGAACCTGTCACCTCGAGTCGCCATGCTTTCAATTATGATTTTCGGCATTAAAAACAAAACATTTTTTTAAATTACATTGACATCACCAAAAGGTCACGGTAAAAAAATCAAGTGAGGCATCATAATATTGAAATTTTATGCCGAAAACCAAAATTGAAACCATTTGACTCTAGACGAGTGGTTCAAAAAGGGACCTATTTTTGAATCGGTCGTATTCATGCGTGCGCTCGCATGCGTTATAGATATTTCAACTCAGTTGTGCGCGCGGCCCTATGTGTGGGTAAACCGTCGTCTCGCTCGTCTCGCTCGTCGCTCGCGAACGTCTTGCTCGGACGACGACTGCCGCGTCACTGCCACATAAATGAAAGCTGTATATTTACAAGCGCACGCACACATAGCGCCGCGCGCACAACTGAGTTGAACTATCTATACCTATCTCTTTCACACTCGTTGTAGTTTCTTGAGATAGAAATGACAAGCATTAGAAGGCGAGCGCTCGCGTAAATGAATCAGAATGGTAATTGTCGTTCATATAACAAAAAAAAGACAGAAAAAGAAACATTTTATTTATCGAAGTCTCTGCGTACAAAAGCAAAAGTAGAGAGGTATCGTTTATAATTAATGCGTCTGTGTACTAGGTACTTAGTCCGTTTGAATATCGGATAGCTTTCGCATTAGCTTGTTGAATGTGGAGGGTGATCCATTAAGGGGAGGAGTGTTTCCCGAGCGCACTCCATACAAATGTAGTTTGATCATATTTTTAATATTACGCTAACAAAGCCAATGAAATTTTTTTGACGTGATTCAGAAATCAAAATTTATGCCTGTCGTTTGTCAGATTTTCGTTGAAGTATATCGTTTCAAGGTTGTGTCGGGCTTTAAAATTTGCATATAAAAGAGACAATAAAAGACACTTGACCACCTGCCGACATAATGAGGGTTGCATTCGATAAAGCTTATAAAACGTAATGTTCTCGCATAATTATATTTTTTTTATTATTTATGTTTCAAATATTACTAATGCCGTACAAACATTCTAACCAATTTACGAATAAACAACCATATTTTAATAATCAACGTTGTAGTACCCCAAAGTTACAGTGCTTAATAATTGTCTCTGTCTCCTGTTTAATTTAATTTTTTGGTGTAAAAGACATCTTTGGAGGCTTGTCGGCCTAAGTCCCTGGATCAAACGTTCCGGTAACCAATTAAAGTGAGACTTACTGCCTCCTTGATTGCTTTTCTTGTAACTGAAAATACTGGAATCACAGATACTTGACTTGACGGAATAATGGGCAAGCTTTCTGACTGTTCATTGTGTTTATTTTACTAAATATCTGTTAAAATAGCAAAGCATCGAAAAAACATTTTGTAGGGTGGCATTGGGTGCACAGGGAAGTTAGGGGGGTCCGCCTGAATGGGTACAACCGCCACCGCCTTACCTACGTAAAAGTTTCTCCCCAACAATGTTCAGATTTAAGGATAAAGTTCTGGTTTAAAAATAAGGTAATGTAGACCGGTATTCAGAAACATAACTGACGTCTCACAGTGCACGCGAACGCACAGGGTTCCAATCCAACTGACATTACTTGAATGGCGGTCGGCATTATGCGTCCGTCAAAGTGAAAGATAGCGAGCAAAATTAACCAATCGTAGAGCTGTATTTAACGCAGTGCGTTTACTCAGCAAAGTACCGCTGACGAGCACTGTGAAGTAAGACTACTTTTCTTAGACAAGTTGTGAATTAACAATAATACACCATGATCCAATCTGGTCAGGTTTCTCTGCTAGCAGGGTTACGGAGGTCAGATGGCAGTCGCTCCACTGTAATTACCTGATCTGCCGAATCTGATCATGGTCAAGGCGGACCCGGGACATTAACGCCGAGATGATTATATTTTATTTTAGTATAAAATTAAAACTATAATATGTAAGAAAGAAAATAAACAGAACATCTCTCCACAATTCGCTGGATCAAATTTTTATCGTGCACTCATATCGTTTACAGACATATCCCTTTCAAACGAGAAATTAATTGAAATACTTTTCACTGTTGCTTCCGATGCGCTTTTTTCACTGCCGCTCTGCCATTCCACGCCGAGTTTGAATTAAATAAATAATTAAGTATCTACTTTACAAATACTCGGTTGCGTTCATTCACTGCGGAAATCGAGCGCATAGAATCACTAAGCCACGTCCACAGTTGCTTAATCCTCCAGAGAAATTAACTGTTCCATTAGTTTTAATTCACCGCCTCCCAGACGGCGGGGTTCATTATTTCATTTATATTTCGGTATGAAAAAATGCGCCCGGAGTACAACATTTGCGCACCGTTGCAAAATAAAATTGAGATATGGAGTGTAAGGAATAATTTCACGGGAGTTGGCGCTCTGTCCTGCTGTTTCGGGCCGTATTTCTCGAATTACGTCCGGGTACGTTTGGTAGTGTGGTTTCGCCGTTGCTGCCATACGATACTTACTCACAGGTTTGCCGTTTGGAGCTTTAGTAGTTTGAAACTTGATTAGACACATACTGCAGGGCAGGGTGGAGGGTACCCGACTGCGCAGAAGATCACACATGCGATAGACCGACCAGATCAAATCTGCTTTGGGCATGAGTGGACCAAGAAGACAGCTAACAAATCGAGATGGCAAGAAATCGTGAGGCGAGTGACAGCTGCCAACAACACATAACGACCATGGCCAGTCTGTCAAGAGCGTATCGCCCAAGAAGAAGAAGGATCTATTATGTAGAAAAGATAATTATGATGCTACAGACCTACAAGGATCTTTTACTAGTGGCCGAAATCAGAACTAATGCCGCCATCTTCTAAAGCGTCACAGACAGCTTTTGCATGTGACAGACACACTCCTATGAAGCAATATGTCACCAGGCACACGTGCGCCCTGTAAAACACCTTCACTATTCACTTGTTTTAAAAGTACAAACGTCAGCAGGCACCAAAGAGGTTTGTTGATGTTTGACAACCAAGCCGTCATCCGAGTACCAAAAGATCTTCCCTATACGATGCCGACAGAATTAAAATGTGGGGGTTGTGAGGTAGGACCTTTTACCTTTTATGGACCCAAGCCAGTCTGACATGCTCGTGGTCGTGACATGGACGAGACTCAAGCAAATCGGTTTTCCCTAACAGGTTACGCGGGTTATAGTATGGTAGTCGCCCCACGAAAACCAGAACCCATTTTTCAAATTCTGTAATGTTAATATACTGATTGTAAACCTAGAACGATTGTTAGAAAAAATATGAGCAGACTATAGTTAACAATTACTTTGGCCAGCGGCAGACACAGTACTTGGTGACAGGAATTTTGAATGAAGTGTTTATCGAAGCAACCGAGTATAAGATACCGAGAGTATAAGTCAAAGCTGAAATTCCTGCTAATAGATAACTTAATTCAAAGTCTATGTCCAGGTACAAATCAATGTTGGTAGGGTACAAGCATAGAGATAGAGAGTGCAAACCTTCGCCAACAAACCGTCTTGCGGTTTGGCGAATTATACTCGGAAAATAACTACGTACCACATTTATGATAAATAAATTATAATCAAATTATAATAAATAAGTGAATTTATTAAGATTTCTATGTTTCTAGTCCACCCGAAAATCCACCTGAATTAGGTAACTACGGTACTAAACTGCGACATAGGTGTTCTGTATATGGTTGTCTGTATCCCACAGTAGGTAAACAAAGTGCGAACGGACAGAACAAGCACGTAACCACGTCGGAGTTTCAAATCGCCAATACAGTTCCCCGTGAAAGCGCCCAAGGGCCTCCGACAAGGCTATTTCTGTGAAATCTGCACTGAAATTGGTGTATAGTAACTAGCAAGCTATGAAAATCACCCTTATTCTAATAGGTACTTAGTTGACGTAAAAAGAGAAATGAAAGTCTTCATTATTAGCCCGTGACAGTTCATTGGACTTGAACATTATAGTGGAAGGTATTGCTTGACACCACGCGGATAACGAGTAGATAAGATATTAAGTGGAACCGAATACCAAACACCAAGGTCCGTGAAATGTTAACGCCAAAACTTTAAATAGGTTTAGGGTAATTTTTGTGGATCTAGAATCAGAGGTTTTACAGCTGAAGAAAAGGAAAATATCCGAAAACTATTCATTTGTTAATACCTAAATTACACAAAAATATTTTTTTAACCGCTATCAGCTGCTTTCATCCGCGCACGTTCGGATCTCTGCAAACAATCAACTGTACCTATAACTATAATTATGGGGTTCTTTAAAAAGCATGTTTACAGGAGTTAAAAAAAAAAAAAAAAAAATTACCTTAAAGGCCGGCACCACATCAGCTCCCCCTTAAATTGCAGATGTCCTGGGCGACGGTGGCCACTTTCCATCAGGTGGACCATCAGGCAATAAAACAATAACCTAAGTTGTTTACCAACAGCAAATAAACTTCGAATATTTGAGACTACCTCGGGCAGCATTTTCTCAAAATCGGATCGAATGCATCTCGTAGCTAGGTAGGTCCTTAACCCGTGATTCAACACGACGTCGATAACCTTGTTTTCGTAATTACGAACTCAAGCAATGTGGCCGGTTAGCCACTGGCCAGTCTGGATTAAAGTTGTGGTCTGAGACGGGTGGTTCCCAACTGTCTCAACAGCGGTTTGAGTGTTGTTTTGAACAAGAGCCGAACTAAAATTTAGGTCAAGAGCTAATATAACTTATATAACTGGATAACCTACCATATATAACAAGAAACTTCGATAATATTAAGCTTTCAATCATTTATCGGCAAAATCTGGGTTCACAAGACCCATTCTTGTGTGTAATTGAATAGAATATAGGTACTTTTACCAGCTTCTAACTATCTGTACCTATAGGTAGCAATAAACAAATTCAATTGATTTGCATATCGCGAACAGACAGACAGACGCGGCGTAGGATTTTGTGTTATAGTACGTAGTGATATGCATGAATGTATAAGGATAGGCTATGCCTCTGTGACAGCTGTCATACCGGTGATGTGTGGTGGTGTAGTATAACATAGTGTGGAACAAAGCTAAATATTCAATTCAATACAATTCAATGAATTATGGAGTCCCGCGAATTAACGCCCGATATGATAAATAAATCAAATTGACGTTGGGGCCTTTTTAAAATTTATGAAATTTCAAGGTAAATTTATTTAAATAATATGCTGGTATATCAGATTTGCTAAAAGAGCGTCGGTGGCCGAGCGGTTACAGTATCCAACTCGTAAGCCAGAGGTCCCGGGTTCGAATCCCGCTCCGGCCATGTACCAATGACTGTTTTCTGAGTTATGTACATTAGATGAATACCTTTTTTTTCTTGCTCATATACCTTCCTCTTGATGATTCAAGCGAATCTATTGTTAAAAACCGCATTAAAAGTAGAGTACACACACACTAGTTTGCCGTTTTATATTTAAAAGGGCCATCTTCGCTACAAAAGCTTATCCACAAAACTGCTTATGAAGAAACGAATATCCCCTGAAATGCGATCTGAGAATAGCCCGCGTCGGGTGTGCTTAATGTGGCTACGCGATCTTGACTGAACTTCTAAAGCTTCTAAAGTTCTTCCCGGAAGTTTCGATCCACCCCCATTAGGCTTTAGCAATAATTGTGTAATGTTGACAGCTTATCTGAAATGAGTTATAGTTTAAACGAATATTGTAAAGAGGAGAGGTTTGATTATTAGTCGGTTTCTTTGTAAAGATATATATTTCAAAAAGTACTTAACTGATGTTTTTAAATCTTTTACATGCAAAAAGCTACATTATCAGCGAGTAACATAGGCTATATTTTATCTTTAAAAAATAGTGTTCAATAGGAAAATTGCAATTATATAACCCAAGGTATCCATGTTTGCGTATAATTTCAGAACTGCATCAATTTAAGTAATTCGTTTTTGTTGTATTTGTAATTGTCAGGGCTAGGTCTGTATAAAAGAAAAATTGTTAAGTAGGGGTAGGGTACGTGTAGGGCCTACCCTACACGTACCCTAGTAGGGTAGGGATAAAACGCCACGCGAACTAAGTCGCGCCGGGCCTACTAGTAATTTGTATGTTGATTGAAAAACACTAATCACTGATAATAGTATGATTATGTGTTCTCGATTGCTTATTTGTCCCTATCCCGATTGCTTTGACCCTAGGATTCAATTGACAATTATTCTTATATGTACCTAACTATTATTAGTCGACCCGGCACGACTTAGTTCGCGTACACCTACTTTAACCCCTACCTACCCTTTTTTATTGCTTATAAACCTTCCTCTTGAATCACTCTCTCTTTATTGTTGAACTCCGCGTTAAAATCCGTTGCGTAGTTTAAAAGATCTAAGCGTACTTAGATACAGAT
Organism: Blastobasis adustella; assembly: GCA_907269095.1. Lineage (NCBI taxonomy): Eukaryota > Metazoa > Arthropoda > Insecta > Lepidoptera > Blastobasidae > Blastobasis > Blastobasis adustella. Next base: position 2,609,343 of record OU026120.1, read on the forward strand.
GGCGGGAAGCGACTTTGTTTTATACTATGTATAGATTAGTAGCCTCGTTCAAAGAAATCGGAGACATTTGAATAGAATTACTTACCTAAGTATTAAGTACAGAAAGGGTCAACTGTACGTGAGATTGTATAAGTGGGCAAGTAGTTGCACTGATAAGATCCACTCTCTTTATCTTACCTAAGTATCTACTTAGTTAAGAGAAAGAAAGTGGAGAGTGGTCACCTGACCAATGCCCAATTACAATAAACTTAGTTGATTTCTAAGATACTCCTAAGCATTTAGGCGTCACAAAGTCGGTGTCATAAAGTTAAGAGTGCTTCAAGGTCGGTTTTTACAAAGAATATTTTAAATCCACTTAGCGTCGCCTAAAGTTAAGTGCAATCGGGCGTAACTTAATCAGGGATGCTTTTTCCGCCATTGATGGCATGGTAAATATTATAAATATTGGATCCTGTAAAGGAGCGTCGGTGGCCGAGTGGTTACGGTATCCGACTCGTAAGCGAGAGATACTGGGTTCGAATCACACTGCGGCCATGTATAAATGACTCTTTTCTGGGTTATGTACATTAGTTGAATACTAACCGATGCTCATACTGTGAAGGAAAACATCGAGACGAAACCTGCTCATACAGACTAAATGTGCAACCATGATCCAATCTGGTCAGGTTCCCCTGCATGGTCACGGAGGTCAGATGGCAGTCGCACCACTGCAATTACCTGATCTTTCCTCGAGCCCTCGTGCGCGAGAGCACAACCGGGACATTAACCCTAATTTGATTATTTGATCTTGTAAAGGACCTTACTCACCCACCCACCCACACACATACATACATACATAACATGTAACGTCCACGGACATTGTAGCGAGCTATTCCTGACATCCCGCTTAGCGAGCGGCGGACGCCCGTAAACTCAACAAACGAACCGGCCTCCCTCATTTCATTAAACATATAATTTTTCCGGGCCTCTCATTACTTGGCCAGTGGAGGGTAAAGTACCGGTTTACGGCGAGCCGGCAATATTGTGCGTGGAACTTAATGAAAAGGAAACACCGTTGTATTGCGTACAAGTTACAACATGGAAAAAAGCCGGCAGCGTAGGCTAGTTGGCTGTATGGTTTTCTTTTTACGTTTTTTGCTGGACTTCTTCATTGGTGATGAGCAAGAATGTGACCGAAGAGAACAGCCTTATGCGTTTTGTAATGTTATACCTTTTTTCAAATGGATGGGTTTGCTCTTGACCTTAGATGAAGTTCTAAGATAAGATCGAAGATGCAGCGATCTAATCCAGAAGATGCCTATTCACTCTCTGTACACTTTAGAAAAACAGACCAAGAGAGCGAATTCCACTCTTCGGCAGTGCGCAAGATAAAATATGTTGACTTGTGTCGAATGTGTGGAATACAGTATGCCTACTACTCCGTATTTGGATGCCCGAACGAATGGGGTGGCGGAATGAGCGCGTGGAGCTTCAACACACTCTGAGCTACACGACCTTGTAAGTAAAAAGGTAAAACGAAAACGGCGCGCCTATTTAATGAACAAGTCACCCACATCGCTCGTTCTTCACGCTCGTTGCATTTTTAGTATTTTTTTTTAATCTAATTTTCAAAAAGAGGGTTGTTTTAGGTCTGAAGTGATGAAACGAGTGATTTGGATGCGGTTTCTTTCATTTGGAAGCCAATTTAATAGAGATGGATCAGACTTTGTGCACTTAAAGTTCTTTTGAAAAAAATAACATAGACATAAATCTTCCTTGCCTTAAGTGTAATATTATTGTTCAAAGATATTCTTACCCTCAAAACTAGGAAAAGCCTAGGTCTGTCCCAAACATTTCGTATCGCCCACACGTGTTTACCAAAACCCGCGTTCACACTGCTGAAAGGTCCAAAGAATCGTATGTAAATATAAATTGCCGGTCAAATGAGGGTCAAATCACTCTTTGAAGGGGTTCGCATCAAAGAATTTTTTGTTTTGCGCAATTTCCCGCCCCAATGCGTTGACTCTAGCTGTCTATTGCGTGTCGTGGAATAGTTTTGTAGGCACAAACGGATATTTGGGAGAGGACGAGAGGCGTCCGGTGTCGGCTTAACTTTCATCAATTGCTGGGTTTCTCTTTGAGCTACTGTTCGACTGGCATTATTAAAACGTAACAAAGGAAACTTGTCTGTCAGTATTTTACATGATACGTAGATATGTTACATAAATTAAACTGTACCTAGTATTAAGCTTGTAAATGTTAACCCACCTTCTACATTATTTCATTATTACAAGCTTTTATTTAACTTGCACTGTTCGTATGTAAGTTGTCCGTCAAAATTTGCAAACCATTTGTTGGTATCCGATTGAGCTGAAATTTGGTATGCCTATGTAACTTGGATGCCAATGTAATAACTTGGTACCATGGAGCTAGTCTGATGATGGACTCGGAAGGTGGTCAAAAGAACTAATGAACGCAATAAGATAAGCCCATCGTGTTTGGGCTCTTTGGAATAGTCTTGATAAGTAGGTACCCAATATATCGCTCGAGAAAAGCTTGTTATGAACAAATATTTTTCATTTGAGAACTTATTATTCGGACTGTTGTGGGTTGTTTTCTTGATGATTCGCACATGATTGATCTCTGTAACGACATTGTGTGACTCAGTGACACAGCAAGCCATACACTCGCATAAAGTAGCTGTAGCTTATGCTGAGCTGGGATCTTTTTTGGCATCGCATTGGTTCATGCTTCATTCTATTTCTTTATTCCCCTATTTTGTTTATGTTCAGCATTTAAGTATTTTTAACCTTACCTTATGTAAAAGTATATGGATTTTGTGTACTCAAAATAAATCATATCTATCTCTAAGTTTTAAATAGGTACATTGAAATACTTATATACGAATAGTGGCCAAAGATGGATGTACCTAAATGTCGCCATTTTGAAATATCATATCACATCCAACAACTGCGACGCTGTCACCAGTTTTTGCAGTAGGTATTGTATCGTATTTTACGATTTTCAATCGTCAACAGAACAACCGCAACCTTCGATCAGCAAGAGTCCGATTTACATACACTACACACATACACTTTTATACATTAGTCCCATGAACAAAGTTCTTAGCTATATTACTTAACTAAGTAGTATCCGTCCTGCATGGAGCTTTATGACATCCATTGCAGATTGAAAGTTGCACACCAACACTTAACACTCACCCACAAGTACGATAGAATCCACCACAAACCGAGTAGAAGTCAAATTGTATCAATATAGGTAATACAGGGGAGATGGACGAATCGCTTTGCGGGAAGGTAAACAGAAATCTCGGCTTCCCGGGAACGTTTTATAAAATAGAGCGGCTCCAATAACTCAAGTTTTCCCGGCGCGAGATAGAAAATGGAGAAAAAGTCTCTAATTCAGTTTGCGCCGTGAACGGGCGGACGCGTCGGCGCCTGCCTTTTGTCGGTTAGCAAAAACTCTGTGCTGTTAACGAGCGTTGCCTACTTGTCATTCATTGTCAACGAAATGCATAATACTGGCAGGAGTTATATTGAGTGATGCTTCAGCGAGGCAAGACAAAAGCTAAGAAAGTATACTCTTGTTGGGCAGATTTGAGGTTGTACTGTGGTGTGTGGTTGCGTAGTACATAGTACCCACCTCTTCCAAGTACGGGTGTCGAAGGCGGTTGAGATATATGAGTCAGTGATGGGTTAGTGCATTTTGGATTTGTAAATCTTGCAAATGATGTGGACACATGTGGGATTGCCCGAAAATTGACTACCCACTAAAACCCCTCCATGTCTCAACAGCCACTTTTTATCGGAACACCACAGGACCTCAATTATTCGACAGTGTCAGTAACCGACACCTCCAGTGCTCTTAACAACCCTTTATAAAATATGACGCGTCCACTAAATTCATCCAGAGAAATCCAGCTAAGACCAAGCCAGACGCTGTGTAAGTGGATAGGAATGATGGCTATCTGTCTACACTTCACATGTTACTGCAGACTGCAGAGCACTTACTCACTGTAACGGCGCGGTGCGGGCCGAGATTGCATCCTCTGCGCTTCCGCACTTCGAAGGTTCAGTTATCTTAACGGAACAAGGGCAACGGCGCCTTCGTTCGACGTAAAAGGGAATCATATTTGCAAAGACATTGTGCTTACCTATAAATATGTATGGTGAATGAAAATAGAACGGACGAAGTTAAAAAAGCAGTACAAGATATGAAGAATGGAACAGCTGTTGGTCCAGATGGTGTGCCAGCTGAATTATAGAAGCGCCTAAAAGTGGATGAATGGAAATGTCTGACTTTATTCCTTAATAAATTGTCGTCTTTCACTTTTTTATAGGTATTCTGCTCTCTCGAACACCGCATGTGTCTTTAACACAAAATACAGAAACTCTGAACCTAGATAAACAGTTTTCTTAGCTTTACCTAAGTAGGTACGTGATAGTTGAGCTTTAAGCTTCAGTTTCCACACCCACTGTCATTCATTATACACTAACTACCTTCTCGCATAGTTGCAAGGCATACTGGAATGGCGTCGATTCGCCGAGGGTTGAGCACACCTGCCTGGAACTTCGCTGAAATTAGCCAGAGTTGTGTACCACTGCCGACTTTGTACGTAGTCAGTATTTGGTTTACACTTCGCCTTGTGAATAGTCTGAATAGGTTTGAACAGGTGTTTGATTCTGTGTATATTATTATTGTATGGTGTATTATTGTTAGAAAGATTTTCGAGCAGAAAAAGCTTGATTATTCATCATCATTCATGCGTTAATCCCGGTTGTGCTCTAATAAAAAAAAAACGATATTGACAAGGAATAACTAAAATAACTTAATAAAAAAGAGCAGCTGAGGAGTCCTAATCGACGTAAATGTATGAAAAGGTGTATGAATGTGGAAGTGGCGAAAGAGGTGTGTCAAGATCGTAGCTTGTGGCACTCGAGAGTGTGTATGTATATAACTCAAGTTACGACGACCTGAGTGGTTCAGTTGGTTAACATGACGGTCGCCACGCAGAGGGCCCGAATTCGATTCTCAGTCATTTTTCGTTTCTGTCAGCCAGTATGCACGATAAGTATATATTAAAAAACAAGTATACAAGTGTTTATCTGTTGTCTAACACCCATAATACAAGCTTTGCATACTTCGGGACTAGATGGTGCTGTGTGAATTTGTCCAAGCATATTTATTTATTTATTGTCTAGTTTAAAAACTCACCACTACGTTATACCTACCTATAGAAGTGATTTCCAAGAATTTCACAAATATCTCTACAAACGTTTCTAGCTGGCATCGCTAGCATGGGGTTGAATCATTGTTTGCGATTCTTGGTTCTAGGGTTTGAATACAAGACGAATCGACCACATTACCAGCAGTTACAGCGAATCTATGATGGTGTATTTGCTGTGATATAGGATTAGGTGTTTTGATCTTTTATCAGGCTATATTCTGTAGGTAGGAAAAGTCGCTCCTAGAGAAGGAGACCTAGTAGAAGGCAGAGGAAGACCGGTGGAGGAAAATGGAGGAAGACCAATTAAAAGATATAGGTGTACGGACCACTTTCGTCTCGGCTATCAGCTAAAAAGGAACGCTTTGACTGCCATGATTGTTTTTTTTTTTGGTCAAATACCTTTTTTACACAAGAAGGCAAACGAGTAGGCACATCACCTGAACGATTTAGTTCATTGAACCAGTGTTTAAACATGGTAATGGGTTTTTATTGAACTTAATGATCTCAAAGTATCTATGATCATACTTACTCTAGCCAGTTAGCTTCTTGAACAGTGGATACTTGTCTATGTCGTCTTCATAGCGGGAAAGGTAATACGACGGCATCAGAGACCATATGATCAGAAATATGGGTGGATAAATGGTACCTACCAACTTTACCTATGTGCAGTTCAATTCTATTAATGTTCCTTAGTTCCTTGTTTTTTTTTTTTGTTGTACCTATTTATCGTGTCGTGGTGTCTACTTGCAATAAATGTGTTCATTCTTTCTAAGGTAAATCAATTGTCAGAGGGCTGAGAGTAAATTTGGTTTCGATTTTACTTTACTGTCGTTTGCGTTTACGTGAAAATTTGTATGGAAAAATGTATAGCGCCTTCTAGTGGTACGTCAATGAAGTTTTTTCTTCATACTAATTTCGACGTAAACGCAAACGCGATAGCAAAGTAAAATCGAAGCAAAACTAACACTCAGCCCTCAGAGGCCTTAGTGTGAGTTTCGCTTCGAATTTACTTTACTATCGCGTTTGCGTTTACGTGAAAATTTGCATGGAAAAATGTATAGCGCCATCTAGTGGTACGTAAACGAAGTTTTTTTCTTCATACTAATTTCGACGTAAACGCAAGCGTGATAGTAAAATAAAATCGAAGCAAAATTAACACTCAGCCCTCAGATGTCTAAAAGATCACTGCCACGTGTATGTTCATTGTAATACCTAGATACTACCTAGATCAGTTCTATGTCATTCAAGCCTACATCACTTAACCGTTGCAATGCATCAGTCACAGCAAACACGGGGTCTTCAATCAATACGTCCAATTATGATATCCCGTGTGTAGTTCGGGTCAGTGATAAAACCACAGGTCTGTGGATAACACGGTGGGCGAGAGATGGCATCTGATGTGAGAGGTGTATCTATGGCTTTGTGTATCTGTGTGTCTGTGGCATCGTAGCTCCTGAACGGACGCGGTTTTCTGTATTTGACATTGGTCTGCCCGTGCACAGCCTGGCATAAGAAAATATAATTTTTTTACTTGCAAAAATGATTTAAAAAATATATTCTAGAGAGGCGGACGGACGGTCCACCCATGGTCCACCATACGGAAAGTGGCCACCGTCGTCCTGGACAGTTGCAAATTAAGGGATGCGGATACGGTGCCGGATTTTGAGGTACTTCATCATCACAGCCCGTAACAGTCCACTGCAGGACTTAGGGCCTCTCCCACGAAAAGGGAGGTTATTGCCATAATCTCCACGCTTGGCAGGCGGGTTGGAGATCGCAGTGTTTAAATATAATAATGGAAAATGCTACTGCCCATTTTCTAGACTACGGAGACTCTTGATCTTTTGCCTCGAAAACATTAGTCGCCTTGTACGACACCCATGAATGTAAGGGGTTGGTGCTATTCTACTCTGCCGGACACCACACGGCCAACGGTTGAGGTACTTATAGACATGCTTTTCGAACAACCCCATGTTGTAGTGCAGAGGAAAGACTTCGGAAGGGAGCTCATTTCACATCCTGCTCGTGCATGGTAAAAAGGCTTGTGATGACCGTAGGTTAGTTGGTTGCCTGGCATCTAGATGGTGTGGATTATTTATCTTACCGTTGGAGGGTGCGGTGGCGGAAAAATGACGATGGCACCAAGTTAAATTGCTTTGTGGCTTTATGAATCTGTGTATTTGTCTGTGGTATCGTAGCTTCCGAAGGGATGAACTGATTTGGATGCGGTTTTTTGTCTTTGAAAGCCAGTTTAATCGAGATGGTTCTCAGCTTTGTTACATTAAAATCGGTTCTGTAGTTTAGAAAATATTTGAGAAATAGTTGGTCGGGGGCTATCCGACTTTTCTGTTGGTTAAGTTACCGTGTATGTTTTGGCGTTTTCCTTATACACTCGTCACAAACTTCTGAAGGCATCTCGGCCCATGCAGAGAGTCCACTGGGAACAAACCGCCTATTCTGTCACGCACACATTGACTTCACCAAAAAGATTGGAAAGTTAGCTATCTTCACGGTTCAGACTGGCAATATTTTTCTTTTCTGTGATATCAACCAGAACTCAGAGATCCGATTCCGATCCGATCCGATCTTAAAATATTTCAATGATTTTCGCAAAAATTGTAAAACCAAGTAAAAAACGTTTGAGACTCCTAATTAGACAAAGGACGACGTCACCGACGACAGAAAAACGCACAGTATAGGTACACTGTTTTGCGAGAAAGAGGCAGCCGAAACTTAAAACTCCTTTCATAATTTTAATTTCGTTTTTTTTTTATTAATATACCGTCACAAGGCAGGGTGCCAATCGGCACCCGAGGCTGTTCAATGTGGCTCCCCGCTCGGGGTCCCCAGGGGAAGATCTTGTCACCTGAGTTTGTCAATCGTTAGATGTGCCTTCTAATACCGTTGGCGAAGCGGGGTTTTAATTTTTCTAATAGTATTATTTTCCAAATACTTACTAAAAATGCAAAAGCTTTGTAACTATTTGTTACCATTCACGCCTGAAAAGACGGATGAAAAGCTTTGGACGAAATTTGGTAGGTAGCTTGATTTGGATCTGAAATAACACATATGCATATTTTATCCCCTCCCCCCTACCCACACTTGTGCGACTATAACGTGTAGGTATACCACAGGTGACGCAGAGTAGAAAATCCTAATGTCTTTGCGGCAATTTGCGGTAACAGTACAAGACAGGGCAGATAGTATACGACACATAACTTCGTACCTATACCAGAAAATTTAGTCATTAATTTCATTAAAAATCCTAGATCATAGTCAAGGCGGACCCCGGGCCCCCGCGCGTGAGAGCATAACCGCGACATTAACGCCAATATGATCACCAGATAACCTCCTCCTCCCGCCAACCATCCCATGCGCAGAAATTATAGCTACCCTTAGCTAACGTGAAGGAAACTCATGCCCAGCATTGAACTGTTATCGTTGGGTGTCACTGATGTTAGGATGGTTGCTATAGAAAGAGATAAAGATTAGAGAAAAACCAAAAACGCACCTGTAGATACGAAAAATAAAAATAGCAAAATAAAGAATGTAAGTACACCAGAAATTCAGGATATCTCACGTATAAAATGGACCAGCATAAATACGTACACAAAACAGCAAATTCTCAGTTAAAACCCAACATTATAACCACTGGCATAATAATTTCCTACCTCTCGTCATGCCAATGCATTGTCGGTACCTTCAGAGGCGCGACAATGGCGTATCGCCCCAGTTTCAACGCAGCCAGTGGCTTTTATGCAGCCGCACGCAAATTGTAGGCAACAGTGACGCTTCTACACTGATTGCGACTTGCTACTCCTGCCGATGAATAGCTAACGTCAACTAGCGTCGGCCGTGAGTGTGTTCCGTACAAAGATATTGTGCTTCCATATAACGAGACACTGCGTCAAGTAGAAGCAATGACGAAAATAACTTAGAAGATCCACAAAATAAAACGTTGGTCTGCCTGTGCACAAACTGGCACAATTTCTTTTTTACCCATACCTACTTCGACTTTTCGTAGCGATAGTACTTGACCGTGTGGTGTCCAGCAGACTAGAATAGCACTAACCACTTACACTCGTCGGTGTCAAACAAGGCGACTATTGTTTTCTAGACAAAAGATCAAGAGTCTCCGTGGGCTACAAAATGGGCAGCAGCTTTTTCCATTATTATATTTATAACACTGCGATCTCCAACCCGCCTGTTGAGCGTGGAGATTATGGCAATAACCTCTCATTTCATGGGAGTTTCCCTAAGTACTCCAGTGGACTGTTATGGGCTGTGACGATGATGATGACTGCCACCTGACCTCCGTGACCCTGCTGCCAGCAGAACTTGACCAGATTGGATAATGGTTACACATTCAATCGCCTGAATGTGCAGGTTTCATCACGATGTTTTTCCTCACCGTAAGAGCATCGATTAGTATTCAACTAATGTAGGTACATAACTCAGAAAAGAGTCATTAGTACATTGCCACAGTGTGATTTGAACCCGGTACCTCTCGCTTACAAGTCAGATACGCTGCTAGGTATCTATATTTATATATATTTGTTTTGGTAGGTGTTTTAGGTATAATTTTGAAAAGGGAAAGATTAGTCCTATATTCTACACGTTGGTTTGATATTTGTCTTCACTCGAGGTGTCACGGCCATGCGCCTAGGTTCATTACCTAATGCGTAATCAAAACCCGAAATATACAAAGATTTTCAATACCATTACTTCACTACAAAAATACCCGGCAAAAAGTCACTGTTAAAATTCGCGGTTTGCGAATCAACTTACATTCTGAAACCACTATACTGTGGATGGATTATGAATTTTAAAAGTGGTTTCTTTGGGATATATTATGTATTATAGCTGTTTCCTTTTATGTTACGTTTGGAAAGTTTATTCATATTATTTATTAACAATAACTTTTTGTAAAGACTTAAGTATATGTTTAAAGTTCGTTTGAAGAAACTTACAAAAACTGTTGATAATATTATGAAGTATTTGATGTTATGAACGGACTCATAAATGTCAACGTCATCTGTATGACATCTGACAGTAAGGCAAAAGTATTTACTCATTATAGTGGCGCTGTCAGCACAATGATTTGAACGACGCTATGGAAGAATTGTACTAAAATTTAGTTCTCAATTTTGCCACCGCTAAAAATATGTTTGTTTGTTATCAAAATAGTGGGAACCGAAGTCGAGATCAAAGGAAATAAATAAATAATTCTAGTAGAAAAATTGACCTTGCCTAACTAAAGACGCGCACAAGATTAACAAGAAGTCTGTGACTGGTTGTGTTGAGTTCGTGTGCTTGATAAAAACAGATTTTGTTATTTCGTTACTGTGAGAGGTTCGAAAACAGGATTTGGACATCGGGTCCTGATTACATCAAGGTAAGTGAGAGTTTCTTAGATCATTTGTGCATAAAAACATATCGAGAGATCATCTAACATATTTCCGTGAAGGTAGGCAATGTGCTAGTATAATTAAATGGTAATTTTAGTGAATACAATGTTTTTCCCGTTCTATCTACCTAAGATCCAGTTTCCAGTCAGTTTATTTCTGTCGATGATTGTTTATTTAACAAGAAAATCTACAGTATACTCTTTCAGTGTCTTGCTTATGGTATGTGCTATTCAAACATCAGATTAAAACATAAGCTTTTTATAAATAAATGCTCTAGACAATAAAGTGGATAACTCTTCTATATAGGTACTTAGGTATCAATACATCCCACACATAACTTTATAATCTAGATTGTGTATTTACCTACTTTTCCAGGTTATTACATGACCAAAATAAAGACTTACAACTTCTAAATGTAGGCATCCCCTACCTTAGATTGTGTATTAAGTGTGAATAGTGTAAATATGTTAAATTACAAGTAAATACATAAATATTATTTTTTTGTCCCGTTAAAATAAAGAACATATTAAAAAAATATTCAAGGGGTGTTGGGTTCAAAATATGGTTAAAATTAAATGACTTAAAAATTCAATTACAAAGAGACTGAAGCACTTTTATAATATTATTGCGTTTCTGATATTTTATTATTGTATACTGATGTATATTTAGACTCATCTCTAGTTCCTACACTGTTCAGATATTATGTGACTCAAAGTTTTGACTTGAAGGTCTATGAGAACAAGCTAATAAGGCTTTCATACGATACAAAAAGTGGGAAATTGTATGTTGGATTATTTCCTAGCCAATACCAACTGTGCTTGAGGATAAGTAGTACTTATACCCAAAGTGATAACATTGACCTTTTGCACACTCAAGGCAAAACAAGATTAAGTTCTTGTTACTATAATTTATCATTGTCATAGGACGCTTTTGCATTCACAGATTACTATTATTGTTGTATATTTAAGATCTGTAAGTTATTATTAGGTATATGGTTTGTCTCACAATATTTGAAATTTATTGTCATAATTTATATGAACATCAGTATGTCAGTAAGTACTTGTACTAAGTATAGTTTTTAAGTTAGATTAGTATTACCAAATTTTGTAAAAAAAAATGTATATTTTTGCATGAAAGAGTAACAAACATCCATCCTTGCAAACTTTATTATTTATTATTACTTATTAGAATTAGTAGACATATCTGATGTACTTACTTAATTTTACTTAATATTCCCGCCAGCCACAGTGTTTCATGGGATTGTTCAAGAGGTAAATTAGAATAGAAGTCTCTTCAGAGGCGGGCAACACATTGGTAACTTCCCTGGTGTTGCTGATATCCATAGGTGGCAGTGACCACTTGCCATCAACTGGCCCGCTTGCCTGTTTGTTTTCCTAATTACTGTGAACATGAACTGCATTACTGGGGTTTTTCAATATTTCAGTAATAACAATTAATCACAAATTGAACTTTAATTTAAATTATAATAATACATTATTTTCCCTTTAGTTTTATTCAAGTGTGTTGAAAAACAAGCTTTATTTAGCAAATGGCTTCTGATTCTAGCTCATTTTATGTTTTAGAATTTATCAAATATGACAAAAAGCCTTCCTCGCATCGGCCAGGGTGTGCTTTTCTAATCCTCGTCCCACAAGCCTTTGGCTCTCAACCTTTTGATCAAAACCAAAAAGTAAAACACATTATTAGGCATCTACCAACTAACACTATGCTTGCCAATAAAGTAGATGGTACCCAAAACCACGAGATATGTCATTGTATCATTCCAATGTCAGGTCACAACAATATAACACTAAACTGGCCAGACTCCATTCAAATTGTTATTTCCTGTTATTACACTCGCTCTACATACGTCCTACATCCTACCTATATGATATCTACAATACTTATTTCTATTATTAGAATCTGCTTTTCAACCTGACATTACTCTCCTATTTCTATTGTATAATTTGTGAATACCTACTGTCATACATTTGGGTCCATCCAAGATAAATAAATTTCATGTTTTTCTGACCATCATTTGCTGTTGATGTTTTCTGCACTACGTTCTCCAACTGCTGTGTGGTGTCCGACAGAGTAGAGTAGCACCAACCCCTTACACTCATGGGTACAAGGCGACTATTGTTTTCGAGACAAAAGATCAAGGATCTCCATAGGCTGGAGAATGGACGCCAGCTTTTTCCATTGTTATATTTATAACACTGGTGGAGATTACGACAATAACCTCCTTTCGTCGGAGAGGCCCTAGGTCCTGCAGTGGACTGTTTTGAGCTTGATGATGATCTCCAACTCGGCTGTCAAGCGTGGAGATTTTGGCAATACCCTCCATACACGCTCACGCCAGTATCCTATAGGGGTACGCAGAAACTGTAGTGCCCCACAAGCTACGATTCATGCCCACCACTTATATGGCGTTGTCTTAGTGGTACCATCAGTCCACTGTTGTACAACCTCCTAATTAGTGCAGGGGTTTTATCATAATCTCCACGCTTGGCAGGCGAGTTGGAGATCGGATTGTTCAAGATACTCAACTATATAGTGCTATATTCTTCTCTGCCAACAGTCGGTGGCCAAGAGGTTACAGTATCCGATTCGTAAGCGAAAGGTACCGGGTTCGAATCTCACTGCGGCCATGTACCAATGACTCTTTTCTGAGTTAGGTAGATACATTAGTTGAATAGGAAACCATCGTGATGAAACCTGCATATTCAGGCGAATGAATGTGTAACCATGATCCAATCTTGTCAGGTTCCCCTGGTAGCAGGGTCACGTAGGTCAGATGGCAGTCGCTCCACTGTAATTACCTGATCTGCCAAATCCTGGAACATGGCCAAGACGGACCCCGGGCTCTCGTGCGCAAGATCATAACCGGGACATTAACTACAAGATTATTATTTTTATTCTTCTCTGCCGACCACCTTCCCATATACCTAATAGCACAAACCGCTAGTATTCCTAACACACTATGATAAACCCCTATGTGTGCCCCCGTCACATGGATGACTCATGGCCTGCCATAAACCCGTCTGGTTAGAAGGAACGCTTCCTTTAGTACGGGGAATCTAGTGTACCGGGTACACGCCGGGCACCGTGCCAACCACGACCGGGGCCACTGAAAGGGATTATAAATATAAGCTGTACCTACAGCAGCACATACCATAACCAGTATAAAAGGAACTTACATTGCTATGCGGGTCTATGGAGATGCTGGCTCATCATATACTGGTTTTTAGGAGGTTGATATGCGCCTTCTGTACCTATTCGGTACACAAGAAAGTTATTGCACAAAAATTGTGGAACAACAAACTTTGTAGTAATTCATGTGGGGTTTCTTTGTAGCCCAGTTTACTTAGATATGTTCCTTAGGTACTTACTTAATTGCGTAGGCACACGAATTTTGTAGATTCTTCCATAAGCGATCATCAACATGGGTTCCGTAAAGACCGCTCTGTTGAAACAAACTTAGTTTCCTTTATTTCTCACGTCTCACGAGATGTCGATGCTGGTTATCAAGTAGGCGCAGTTTACACGGATTTTTCAAGTGCGTTCGATAAAGTCAACCACAGTATACTTCTTGAAAAACTGGAAGGTATTGACATTCATGGCTCTCTTCTAAATTGGTTAAAATCGTATCTCGAAAGAAGGACAAAATTAGTAGCGTTAAACGGGTATGAATCACGCAAATACTATGTCCCTTCAGGTGTACCGCAAGGCTCGCATCTGGGCCCTGTGTTGTTTTCATTATTCATTAATAACGTAACATCTCAATTACATCACTGCAAGTACTCCCTATTCGCAGATGACTTAAAAATATTTACGACAATCAAAACTCCTTCATTCCATATTATTGCAACAAGACTTGGTAAGATTAAGTAGTGTACTGCGAATGGCATGGTGATAAATGCCAAAAAATGCTTTCATATTAAATTCACTTCAAAGAAGAGACACATACCTTCTGTTTACCATATTGGGGGCGATATTCTGAATGAAGTCAGTGAAATCAGAGATCTCGGAGTCACTTTAGACACAAAACTGAAATTCACCTGTCACATCAATAACATAGTTAAACGATCTGCACAATCACTAGGTTTCATTAAAGGCAACACAAAAAGTTTTAAAATCTAAACTAAAATAAACTTGTATAATACCTTAGTACGCACTCATCTAGAATTTGCTTCATCAGTTTGGAATCCTAGTTATGCAGTTAATCCACAAAGAATTGAAAGTATACAAAGGTCCTTTACCCGATACATCGCCTACATATCTTCAGAAATTTCACACCGTCGTCCATACGAGCAGCGCTGTCTGCATTTTACAATGGCGTCGTTGCGGAAACGCCGCAGCGCGCACGACCTGTCACTGCTGCAGCGACCTTCTAGAACACTTCTCATTAAGTGTACCATTTAATCTACCCAGAAAACCGATGTCTCGAATCTTAACAAGTACTTCAATAGTTAGGACGACTATTGGCGCATATGCCAAACGTATAATTTATTCCAACAAAAATCGACACAAATTAACGTATTTTCCAACTTTAGATTTTTTATAGTTTAAGTTGCTTTGTTTAACATTGTTTTATTTTTATACTTAATTCCTTTCTCTTTATTTTATTTTGTTTAAAATGACACTGTACGAGGATGTTGTGTCACCAATATGGGACTCATATTAGAATAACCTATTTTATGTAAACTGTTTATGATGTAACTATATGTGTTCTGCAGGTAAGGTACACCTGCAGAACACATATAAATAAATAAATAAATTTTCGTTTATAAATTGCGCAACTTCTTGATCGGATATCAGCATAATTACACAGAAATCCAGTTTGTGTTGCTGTATTTTTAGACTATTTTGATAATAAATATGCTTGGACAATTTACACAGCGCGATCTAGCCCCAAAGTAAGCAAAGCTTGTATTATTGGTGCCAGAAAACTGATAAACTACTTCTATATTTTCTTATACTAATATTTATTTTTTAAATACTTACTTATTAAACATACAACACCTAGACCCGTAACAGAAATTAAAATTCATCATTACAATATCTGTCCGGCCGGGAATCGAACCCGGGACCTCTGCGTGGCAATTAACCAACTGAACCACTCGAGTCGTCAAAATTGATTGATTATGAGCCTTACTGACGGCACAGAATTCTAACATACCAAACTGTTATCCAGAACCATACGCTACATAACTTGTAGTAATTGTTATGTACCCGTTCGCGCTAATTTTGCCGGTTAGGCTATTACAGCCAACCGCTTACCGCAACCCGAGCGCTCGCGCCACGCTCGA
Organism: Blastobasis adustella; assembly: GCA_907269095.1. Classification (NCBI taxonomy): domain Eukaryota; kingdom Metazoa; phylum Arthropoda; class Insecta; order Lepidoptera; family Blastobasidae; genus Blastobasis; species Blastobasis adustella. The sequence continues at coordinate 2,625,290 of OU026120.1, forward strand.
GTAAAACCGGGATTGACGGCAGTATGATGATGAATCTATAATATACATATTACATAGTGTAAAACGAAGTCACTTCCCGTCTGTATCTATGTACGCTTATTTTTTTTTTATTGGTCATAGAATGAACAGCTCTTAATACTTTTACTTACATCAGATATTCGTGAATAACAAAAAGCCAATAACAGATTCTTACTCTATGGAAGTATATTATAAATAAATAATTAGATAGTGGGCGTCTTTCGGCTGATATAATGATATACATATAATAATATATAATATATATTTTTATTCAGAAAAGATTTGTACAAAAACAGTATTATAACGGGTTCACTTAGTAGGTTGCTAAAAACTATTTGCACAAATTTAATTTTAAACCCTGAGATATAATCTAGGCAGTAGCCTGTATCTTGGATGTCAGTGTTCTGCCTTGGAAGTTAGATAATGAGTACAATTTCAACAACCACATTTACTTATGTTCATAAAAACGAGTGAGGGAGGAGTAAGGGAGTGTGGGAGGGGGGGGAGAGATGATGATGATGAATTAGATAGCTCTTTTAAACTACGCAACGGATTTCAATGCGATTTTCAACAATATATAGAGTGATTCAAGAGGAAGGTTGATAAGCAAGAAATTAAGGGTAGGTAGGGGTGAAGTAGGTGAACGCCGACGAAGTCGCGCCGAATCCAGTAGTGAATAATAAACCTGTTGGATAACCCCTGACCAAGTTAACTTACACACGTGTCATGTTGATGACCGAGTTCAGTGTGAACAGTGTTGTGCAATCATAATGTATCGATCCATAAAAAGCAATACAAGCCCTTGCGGGGCGCCTTCCTTACTCACAAATCGAACGGGTCGGCCACTCGTAGTTGTAATATTTTTAATTAATAAATTCATAGTTTATAATCTAGTTGTATTTTTTAAAACATCCTCCACTGCCGCTTAGATCTGATTCACGTCAAACTTAAAACACTTATATTTTTTCGTCAGGGGTCTAAAATTTACTTGTATTTTTTGGTCTGTGTAGGTTATTTTCCCGCTGACTCTGCCAACATCAGGGGCAAATTAGTACTAGTTGTTCTCCTATTACTTAAGTTTGTATTAGATGCGTTGTTTATACTGTGGTATTAGTGCTCCATAGACTATTATGTTGATTTATTTCGACCAGAGTAGCCACTGGTTAGATACGTTCGTCTGTATCGACGAACCGATACAGAGATCACTAGTGAGGTTTAGGTAAGTATAGCATATACAACCTAAAAAAACCGTTATCTTAGTCCCAGTTATGCTGTCGCGCATCGAGGCCCAGGGGTCCTTGATCACGACCCAAGATTTGGCCGATCAGGTGATTATAGTGAAGCGACTGCCATCTGACCTCCGTGACCCTGCTACCAGGAGAACCAATTTCCTCAGTAGCATCGATTAGTATTCAACTAATGTACATAACTCAGATAAGAGTTATTGGTACATGGTGATTCGAACCCTCACGCTTACGGGTCGGATACCGTAACCACTCGACCACCGATGCTCAGTAGCATATACTACCTAATTAGGTACCTTACAGTTTGTATCCGTCGCTCGCTAGTACTTACAGCTATAAAAGTTCGGTGAGTTCAGTGTACTGGATAGATACAAAGTCGGCAATCTTAACTCTGAGGCTGTGGCCGGCGATTTGTATGTAAATTAGCGTTGAATGCTATTTCCGCCTTTGCCGCTAAAAAAGTAAAGTTCTTACTCTACTTCCTAGTTCCTTAATGCGGCACAGAGTAAGTATTGTAGGTACACTACTCCGGAGCCACTGTAAACTAGACTTTGTAACATCAAAGAATTTTGTAGGGCATCATTTACAACTACATAGTCACACATAGTATATCATCGGTCATCATTTCGTCATGCATATAAGTGTATGGCCTTAAGGATCATATTCCTGTGCAGTTGTTCAAAGGTATTTGTAGCATTGATGAATTCATGAATTTTAAAAGTTCGAAAGATCTTTTCTCGCTCATACGATTCGGATGTCGAAAGAGCTCCCAGCCACAGTGTTTCCTTTGGACTATGACATTGGATCGTTCAATAGGTATATTAGAGGTCTCTTCAGAGGCGGGCAACTCATTGGTAGCGTCCTTGGTGTTGCTGATATCCATAGGCGGCGGTGACCATTTTGTATCAGGTTGCCTGCTTGCTGTCTGTATATGTGCCGTATAATATACAGTACTGTATTATATTGGTCTACAGTATAACATAAAAAAATGTATTTATTTATTACCCTGGGGGTCAAGGACGAGTTCTTTGGGTCTTAGGCAGAGCTAACGCCCCATTCTTTTCTTAGTAGATGCACCAAATAGGAAAATTTTCTTGAAGTAGAGGAAAGTAACAAATTATGGAATACCATTTTGTTTTTTGAATATAAAAAATAAACTATTAATAGTACGAACTCAAATTCTTTATGCGATGAAAAATCATAAGACTATCACTAAGTTTTGCAAAACATGACTTCTCATCGAATAAAGAAATTGGCTTCGTACTATAAATAGTTTATTTTTTATATTCAAAAAACAAAATTGTATACCATATTTAGTTACTTTCCTCTAAGTAGTTACCTAAGTAGTTAGCGAGAATTCAACCCGGACTATTAAGCAGCGCGCGTGGATGCAGCGCGACGGGATTGCTTAAAACTTTGGAATAAATTCCGAGCTCGTTGCGTTCCCTCATTCATTGGTTTTCAAATTACTTATATGAGACATATTATCGGGTTACCTCGAAATATCAAACCCAAACAATACTAACCGTGGCAACAAACCCGATAATATGTGTATTGAAAGTGTAGTGAATAACCACGAAAGTCTTAAAACCTATACTTGTATGTGGATTGCCCCTTAATTTCAAAAATTTCGTGCTCGCTCCGATCGATGATTCATTAATTTTAGCTGAATTTAAAAGTTATTTTTATTACGAGTCAAAATTTGGAACTCACTCCGTTCGCTCGTTCATTGATTTATGTTACTTTTTTATTTATTTATTTTACAAACAACTGTTTATTGTGCACAATAACAGGTATACAATATTATCATTAAGAAAAACAACACAACAGGTACAGCTTTTTTCAAAATAAATATCTTACAGCAAACCTTTTATTACGATTGGTTCAGCTTTTAAGAGCTAAAATGTCCAAAAATTCGAGCTCGCTCGCTGCGAAACATCGTAATGTAACCTGTACATTCAGGCGACTAACCTAACCTGGATCGAGTCAGGGTCCCCTGCTAACAGGAATCTGCCAAATCCTGTATCCTGTCAAGCCGGACTCCGGGTCCTCACGCGCGAGAGCACAATCGGGACATTAACGCCAACATGACCATTAAGACTTAACTTAATAAATCATGGCCGCAACTACAACAGCCGTAAACCATTCCAATGGGCTTAGACAATCGCCACATACAGAATTCTCACATTGAATATCCTATATTTTGAAGCTGGATCTACTACAACGTTTCGTAGTCTATGACATCACAGATTCACAGTCTGATAGTGATCGTATTCAAGGATGTTTACATCATAATATGCGGAGAACTTCGCGACCAACCGGTTATTTCCCACGAACCACATATTTATCACTGTAGAAAAAGTTGACTGTTTAATAAACATAGTAGTGTCATGCGAAAAATAATATAGTTGAATGTATTGCTATTAATAGCTTACAAATATCGTAGCGAAGTCTAGGGAAGCTGTTCGTGGGATTTGGTTCATGGGTAATAGTCTGAATACGACATCATCGATCGGATGAATGTTTCAGGGACTGCTCCAATGCTCTTTGGCAGATATGGATTTCTTATAAACGATGTGTTTCTTCGAAATTTTAAACAGCGCAAAATATATGCGATGAGAAGAACTCGTTATCTACAGTTAGTAAGTAGGTACCTAGGTAGTTAGCGAGAATTCGGCCCGGACTATTAAACCATAGTATTTTATTTTTATATCATACGGTAGGCAAACAGGCAAGCGGGGCACCTGATGGAAAGTGGTCACCACTGCCTAAAGACATTAGCAACACCAAGAGTATCGCTGTCATACTCCAAGAGTATAGACACGAGTCTGTCTGTCTTTCAGTCTGAACGCGATCAGCTCCAAATTCTTTCGCTGATGGGAAACTACATTTTTCCCGAGTGTCTTTTAGGATACTTTAGGTTGCTTACTATAATTCGGATTGACCACGGTTAAAATCATGATTGCAACAAACACATTGCAATTGCGTGAACCAACGCAATCACTTTCTCACAGGCGACCACGCGCCTGCATTTTATTAAACTAAAACAAAGATTGTCATGAGCGATAATTATAGCTTTCTAACATGAATGTTGAAGTTAAGTTGAATAAGATCATGAGAGTATTAACTCAATGCGTGAATCTTAGTTTCCGCCACTGCAAAGGAACTTTGGTTTTCATTGATCTATCTCTGTCCTCTGCTGTGCGCAGGCCTCCTACGTTCCTAATTTCGATTTGAAGGTTAAAAGTGTAATTGAAAGATGCTTAGCAAAGTAACTCTTGTGCCAACTTCCCAAGGTCATGGCGCGCCCGCAATCTCCCCGGCTAAGTAATAGATAACTTGCCCTGCCCATGCCATTTACCCGGGATAACTAGCTTCCTACGACTTCTGCAAGTGTCCTAAACGTTTTGATGAGAAGTCCGTAAGGCAGTCAGTCAGTGTCGAAATCTGAGGTCCACTGAAAACCAGTGTTGTGGTTCGCGTCAAGCGGCCACAACATTACGCTGAGAAGGGTCCACTTACGCTGAATGCCCACGAACAATGCCACTGGGAACCTAATAATTGTCTTACTTTTTTTTCATGTCATTGTATTGTAAAATTATTGTAACATAATAATTATGTCAATCAATAGTTGTATGAAGTAGTTGTGACAGTTGATACCATTGACAAAGTAAGGTTGACCAAGTCCTTCCGCTCGGGACCCTGAGACTGGTTGAACAATCTTGGGATCCGATCAGCACTCCGTAACGAAATATAAATACCAAGGTCCCTGAGGGATCGATCCTCCTTGATGTACGGAGTTTGTAGCGTTCGTAGTCGCGAGAGCATCCGACTTCCCTGCTACACGCGGGACAGTCCCTTTGATTCCCTGCAGATTTTTAGCCATTCGAGGATTTTATGTTCGAGGCCAGAAGGGCCAAAGTCCCTAATGCCTGATAATTAACTAATTAGGCAATTTAATATGAATGTGAAAGAGATAAAGAGGTGTTACAGGATCGTATCCCTATCTTCGTGGGATACGGGGCTACGGGCGTGTGTGTATGTATGTAATATCAATAAGCTTGTTAGTTTTACGTGGTTTTACATATATGGTGCGTTGCCTCCTCTGATACCTATCTACAGGTTTATAGATCTGTGAATTCCGACCAACACGTATAACCATCTACCTGTTAAACGCTAGTTGCGTATAACCTACATACATAAAAGTTCAAATCGTTCAGTTTATCGATTGCATTCTATATCGGCTCTCTATTATGGGGATTCGGAGTTATGGCAATTACTGTCAAAACTTGGGCCGTTCGCGCTTGGCCATAATAAATGAATGGATTATTCTGTAAATTGGACCAAATTATCGGAGTTACGCGAGTTTGGTCGCCATTAATCTTTGCTTAGCGATTGTACAGGTATTTAGCGACGAGTTTGTTAATAATTGAAAGGGCTTTTTTGTTCATTATTAAATAAAAATACGATAATCCCCAAGATTATTCTTGGCGTTAATGACGGGAGAGCACAACCGGGTCATTAACGCCAAGATGACCAGAGATGTTGTGTGTTGAAGTTACCACCACTTTATCCGTGTAACAGGACCGGTGGGAAAATCCGAGAAAAAGAGTAATGCATTCCCTATGGACGTGTGGTGTCCGGCAGAGTAGAATAGCACCAACCCCTTACACTCGTGGGTGTCGTACAAGGCGACTAATCTTTTCGAGGCAAAACATCTAAGAGTCGAGAGAGAGAAATGGGCAGCAGCGTTTTCCATGGTTATATTTATAACACTGCGATCTCCAACCCGCCTGCCAAGCGTGGAGATTATGGCAATAACCTCCCCTTTCTTGGGAGAGGCCCTTAGTCCTGCAGTGGACTGTAATGGGCTGTGATGATGATGATGATCATTCCTTATTACAATCACTATTAATAGTGACCGTAATTCATGGTAATTGGTAGTGATGTCAAACTATCATTACATTTATCAATGTTTGTAAATACGCACCATTATCGGATTTGTGAATTACGCCGCCAAAAGCGGGTTTCTTGACGTATGATAACAGATGAAACATAATAAATGCCTGTTTTTCCTTTGTAATTAATGCTAGATAATATTCCAGAAGTAGATAGTGTTTAATATTCCACGAATATATTTACACACGGCTTTTAGACTTTGTTGATGTGATAGTTTAAATGTACTTATTATGTCATACGTTCCATAAGATAATAAGGTCGCCCTGCGTACAGTCACCTGCACAAAAATCGCTGTTTCTACTAACGTATACTAGAGAAGCCACTGTTCCCCGGTAAGTATAACCTTAGGGTCTTCAAGACAAAAGTGAATACGTATTTTCTAGGCACGCATCTTCGACCTCATCGCCGCGTTCCATGAATTAAGGTCAAATGCAAGCCTATTGACAATAAAAAAAACATCCACTTTTCGGTCAATCTTCTTAAAGAACCCTAAACAAGGCCTAACTCAATACAGCCTTCTCTCATCCCAAGCAGTGTCAGTTGGTAGCTATTGCCTGGAACGAGTCCAAAACATTCAAACTATCGCGCAGGGGTGACAAACCTATTACGGCGAGCTGTAATACTTGTAATACCCGACTGGGGACTATTTTGTCGGTATCGTTTAAGAAGTTTCTGTCTATCACACACACATTTTTATTATGAAGTGTAACACGTATATTTAGATCAGTATTATGTTTGTGTTCAAGACATAAGACAATTCCCTTTTTTTATACTCACGTGTCACTGTGTCACCTACGATATACACCTAACCAGTATTATCTAACACTAGTAATGTATCTACGTTCTAGTTTTGTAATAAAAACGTGTTATACCTATTTTGATATTCATCTTATAACAGCGAACTTCTCTGTCCTCTTCTCTATGTCAATATCACTAATATTCCATACCTCAAAGTCAAGGGTTGGCCATCCCTGCCTCGTGGATATCAACAGTGTAACTCACACGTCTTTCCCAAACGTTCTATTACCAAAAGTGTTTTCCCATTCCCTTTTACGGCGTTAATATCCCCCCTCCATGTTTATATGTGTTGTTTAATGTATGCCATAACTCGCGTGTAATGGTGCAGCTAGGCCTGGCTAGGAAATATTCGATAGGTTATTATGTTTACTTTGTACCGCCTTGGAGTCCTAGGGTCATCTCCAATACTTACTTTATTTTTTCAGTTCAAGCCAGGCATTTGACCGCCCTCTCACCTGGTGGTAAGCATGATGGAGCATGCCTGTCTAGCAACAGCATATTCACTCTGGCATCGAAAGTTTCTAGATTATAATGATCAGAGGATTATTTATTTATTTATTGCACACTCCATCGACTGCCTACGACCTTAGTCATCAGTTGGGCAACCAATACTAAAAACGTAATGCAATGCAGCTTTCACGTAACACCTTCCAAAACAGGTATCACTGTGTCATCTGTACGAAACTGTATATTCACGAATGACGTCTTTGTTAGTACACATATTACCTATCTATTGTAAAAGAGTTATACATGAGTAGCAAGTATGATCTCACGCAAAATGCCAGCCTTTATCAGGTCGTTGAACAAACAGTAGCTCTGTTCCGTCCGGCAGCAAGTTGTGTTATCATTCTGTAGTTTTTCCGCAAAATTATGAGCCAGTTGAGATTTGGCCTTCGCCTGTCATTGTGTTAATTGTATCTGTTGTTTGGTGAGTTCTGTTTTAATGTGTCCTAGTAAAGTGCTTGTTTTTGTATAGGTAGGGTTAGGTTAGGCAAGGTTAGGGTTAGTGAAAGGCAAAAAGTTGTAAACTTCGAATTTTTCCTCGGATTCTTTACAGTCCCACAGGTGGGGTAGGCAGAGACAATGGACCGGCACTTTGCTCTATCCTGACACAGCTGGGGAGGTCCGTAGCCTCGCATATATCCACAACTCTTTTCATACATCTCCTTTTATTTTTGCCACTTCGGAGATCAGCTTTTTTGAGAACATTACTGTTGTGATCAGTGAATGTTTTTCTGGGTCGTCCTATTAAGGGCCCTGTGGGGCAAAGGGATTATTGCAATAATAAATGCAATGAAAAAAGTGAAATAATTTAAAAATCGATTCGATAGTCACTGAGATAATTTCATTACCTACTCGGTTTGTTTTTCACTTTCGCTCATTTCCACCGCTGCAACTCCTGTTGATTTACAGCGGTTTCCCACAAGTCATTGTCACATACATTATTTTTAATCAATAACTAAATAAAATTATTATAATAATCTGAGTTTTGACCTCGGCTGCTAGTAATAATTTATTTCTAACATTAGTTAACTTTCAACATTTTTTAGCTTTTATTATTTGTTGTTATAACGGCCATAGAAACACATATTCTGTGAAAATTTCATGTGCCTATTTGTTATGGTTTCGCAAAGAGACATCGATTCGCGCAAATGTATTTCACGCAAGTGTCCTGATACTATTGCCATACCTAAACTGCACCTCTACTGGATCTGTCTGAACCTACGTTATGTAGCCAATCTAGTAAATTGTCGCGTCAAACGGCTATTGTTTGTGATTATAGTCTTAATTAGCTCCTTCTTGGAGCCGCCATCTTGTTTAAATGCAGTTGTTTGATTTTTACCAGTCTTACGAGAGGCACATTTTTTCAGGTCAAAGGCTAATCTTCTTGATTGATACGGACTTGGACACGCGGTGTGGAGATGTCACTGATGTCACTCGCCTCACATTTTTTTGCCATTCTGACCCGTCATCTGTCTCCCTGGTACTCCATGCAAGATCCCTTGTTTAGGCCAAAGTAGTGTATCCTAAGTACCAGGATAAACTAGTTAGGTCCAGCACAAATTCTAAACGACTCAAAACAACCGTTGCACAGGCTATACGCGGGCTATATCGCCACGGATTCGCGCGATCTGATTGGTTAATGTTTGCGACCGCTATCCTAATGAGCTTTATCGGTAGGGTGACCACCTGTGTGCTTATTTTACCGGATATGTGATCTATTAATGGATGAGGAAAAAATAGAGGACACGACGAGTTAATCGTGAAATTTGTTTATTATTAAAATATTGAAAATAAATAATAAAAGTTGCTGTTATTATTTGACTGCGGCGGGCAGCGATCCATGAGAGTATAAGTCGAGCAAGCAGTCAGTAAGTCATTTCAAATATATGGGACCATTATGGTCCTCACGCCTGTGTCCCACAGGTGGGGTAGGCAGAGACGGATCGGACGGACACTTTGCTCTGTCCTGACACAATTCCCGAGCCTTGCAAATATCCACAATTCATTTCATCTCCTTTTAATCTTGCCACTTCGTACCGCAGCTTTTTCGAGAACATTACTGATCTGATCAGTGAATGTTTTTCTGGGTCCTTGTATTTTTCTTATTAATATACTAGCGGACCCGCCGGGACTTCGTTCGCTTACACCTACTTTACTCCTACTTACAATTTTTCTTGCTTTAAAACCAGTCTTATCTATTGTCGATGAAAACCGCATCCGTTGCGTAGTTTAAAAGATTTAAGCGTACATAAATACATATTATGTATAGGTACAGGGCACGTCTAACGTGATATCTCAAATACGGGTGTCCTGTAAAATGCGGGACAGTTGGCCACCCTAGGTATTTATCGGCGATGCGGTGCGGTGTTACGTTTATTGCTACGCATGTGTTGATCGCATTATGGTCGAAGTGTAATGTATTGGGTCGAAGCTTTGATAAATAAATACTAAGTAATTGAAGTGCGGTGGATGTAAACGATTCATCGTTCACACTAACGATTTGCGTTTGTTGCATTTGGCTGTATTCAATTGTCTAAATTCAGAAACAAAAAGCACGTGGGCAATTCAAAGTTAAATGTATTGTACCCATAAATAAAGTCAATTTTTGTATAACTTATACTTTTTGTTTTTGTAATACATCAGACAAACAGGCATGTGGGCCACCTGATGGCAATACATATTATATTACGCGTCGCTCCGCTTTCCAAAAGGCGTGATACAAAAATTGACCTTATTTTTTGAGCAATAATTTCCACTTCGATTTGCTCTCCCGCTTTTTGCTACTGAATTTAGCCAAATGTAACAAGCGCATCAGCATGCAATGCTGACAATAGAATTCTGTGTTGTGTTTTTTAAAGTGTTCTGCAGTGTGATTCTTGATTGCAACGATAAAATATAGGATGCGAGGGATGATAACAAACTTTGCATACAAATTTTCGCGCCTGGGAGCCTTTTCTGTGAGAGGAGAAATAATTAAATTTTGTCCTTAAAGTATCATATGCTGTCTTTTTGGTATTAAGCTATCTTGTTATGCCTACTTATAATAATAAGTTTTACAACTTGTTGTATGGTTTAGGAATAACAAGGTTTAGGTTTCACCCTGTCGTATAGAAATGGAAATGATGTCCCCCAACTGCGTCTTTGTTTGAACGCGATAAAAACGATAACAAAACAATAACAATGTCATAAACTACCGTACGGATTCTCATACGAATAATGTTGGTTCTCGCAAACAATTTATTTTTATTTTTTAGTTAGTAGTTAGGTATACTATTACGTATACCCATAGTATTTATTGACAATTATACAATGTATTACAATTCTGTGAAAACTGTGACATTATTAATTTGATTTGTACTCAATTGACATTTTACTATTTACTTTTGTTGTGATTGTGTATATTTAAATAATTCTATTTGACGATATCTTTGTGACTTGCCTATATTATGACATGCGCTTAATATGATGTAAATTTCATTGATAAATAAATAATCTAATCTAATCTAATTAACTAAAGATTTTAACCTACTTTTCTATTGCACGGGCATATCCCACCCCGACTTATCCCAACTTGTAAGGGTTACGTCACCGATGCCGTCATGGCATAATGGTAAACAGTGTTCGGTCGGTGCCTCAACATTGCCCCGAGCGTATACAAAAGATAGTTCGAATCTGTCAGAAGTTGTGACTTTGTACCGCAGTATAACAGAAGATATCTACTGCCAACACGCCTGTCCAGTCTCCATTCAACCTAATCCCGGCAGCACCTGCACCTAACAAACTCAACTTCGCCGGAACAGGAACTAACCTCGCACAAGCGCAATTTGTTCCTTAACTAGCAACAATAACGCTCTGAGCTCCAAAATCCAGCGGTGTTAGTTGGTACGCGGGACTCCTACGATCCCGCTATTCCGGGACTTTTATCCGCGTTTAACACGGCGGTGATATCCGCAGATATAAATCCCGGGAAGCGACACGTTAGCCGGAAAGGCGAGTGTCTTTGCCGCGGCGCAATCCCTTGAATTTGCGGCGGCCGGCGTGCTCGCCTGGAATAGGAATACTGGAGTTCCTGAGGCGCTTTGTTCTCGGCGCTCCGCGTAGGCACGTGTCGTCACGTGACGGCACGCGCTTCGCCCCCGTAGCCAATTTGATCAGCGGCGTACACGCGGCACGTTTACCGTCCTAAAGGCGTAAACAGCGAAAGCATTCGAGAGGGCCGCCGCGTTAACGCCACACCGAGTGATATACGAGCGCAGAAGTGCCGCTGTCACTTCGCCGCGCCGACCGCTGGCAAAAAGATAAAAAGGATGGCCGGGCAAGTGCGAGTCGGACGGGGTGGGGAGGGTTTCGTTGCATTCTTTGGTTAACAACAGGATTTTGATGACGGTGAAACAATCTGTGAATCCTTCGGTGAATGCGAAGCCTTTGTGTTTGATTTTTGTATTTATACCTATCTAGTTTTGACATACTCAAAAAGAATCAACATGGAGTTCTTCAAGAAAGGGATAAAAAGGTTTTTACGGGGTCGGCAACGCGTGGGTGATACCCCTGGTATTGCAAACGTCCTTAGGCTGCGGTGACTACTTACCATCAGGCAGGCCGTAAGCTTGTTTGCCACCTTAGTGGTATAAAAAAAAAGTATCATAAATTCCGAAAAAAACACGTTTTAGGCGCTGTCCTAATTGGCAACGGTGTGCGACCATGGTCGTAATACGGGCGTCGCCCGACCAATGGGAAACCTCAAAACCGCCCGTCGCACGGCCTGTGCCAGTTAGGACAGCGCTATCTAACTAAAGCGCGAAAACTAACATCGTAACACATATTCTATGCAAATTACAAGAATCTACACAATTACAAAACCTGTTAAATTTTCTTTTTTGTAATTTTTACAAATCTATAGATACTTTATTTTCATCCTAGCGATCAATCCCGGCTTCTGCCAAGGTCCAATCCAATATCCGATTTTCAGCATTCGCTTCTACAGATAGATGACAGACAGACACAGGCAGGGAGACCCAAAATGGAGGCTCAATAATCTACGGTTCCGTTGTCACCATATGTGCCTACCGAACCCTAAAACGGCACCCGAAATACTGAGTCACAAGTGGGCTGCAGGAAATGGCTAGAAAGTCACACTGAGAGGCTTTATGTCGGCCCATATATCTCGCGTATCGGTATCCAATCCCTGCCCTACAGATACCTAATATCCCCACGGGCACGGCATTCCCCTTCTAATTTTTACTGGCCAGCGCGCGTTTTTAATCAACGCTTCCCCGGTAATCCGGGTTTTAGTACCTACCTCGCTACATTCTACACCTAAAACTCGCGTAACAGATAAACGAATTAGTCGTTGCCGGTTCCTTTTTTAACGGCAATTAGGAAGGGATACAAATACAAAGCGCCAAAGGTAAACCGTTGCAACGTACTTCATAGGTTTTATAACGAGAGTGGCTGCGCCAATTGGTTACAAGCTACGCTTAACAATGATGATCTAAGTCATCGTTTTATTATCATCTGTGCCGCAGGATGTCCACTGCTGGACATAGACCTCTCTCACACCTGCCGCACTTTGTGCACCCATACGCCTCTCTGACATTAATTTCCTCATGAAAATCTTAAACCAAAAACTGCATAGATCGTCACGAAAGCACCTTATCCTCCTAACCCTGTGGCGCTGACGACGGGCTTAAGCGGCCAGACTTCCCAATATCGACTTAACTTACGTACTAAAGTTGAACCTAAGTCGCTTTAAAATCTACGGTGGATTACGTCGCGTGCCGAGGCGACCTCCAACCCCTAGCCTCGCTTAACCTATGGTATTAGAGCGCGCCCTGCCTTGCCTGTAACGGTAGTCACTTCATCGTATTTTTTTTTTATTTCACCACACAGCGCAGTGATTCCGTGCTCTATTGTGGCCCAGCTCAGGCTTGGTGCTACACGCGACCGGAATTTGTGTCGGACGAGGTACGTGCATTTGCACAGTGATAGATAGTATTAGGCGAACTGGTGGTGGTGTTTGTGGGTGCTATTCGGAATTGTGCTTGTGGGGCTAGATTTTGGCCGCGACTTCGCGTAAAATTCGGTCCGTTTTGCACGCGGGAACCGTATTGTATTTCGGGATCAATTATTATGTACCTATGTGATGTGATATTCCACTACAACAGAATACCATGAAAATTGTTCTACAGGCGCCTAGGTTTTTTTATATTATGCAGTGATAAACGAGCAGACAGCCCACCTGATGGTAATCGGTAACTATCGCCCATAACATCTACGATTCATGCATTTAGGTTGCAGGCAACAACAGGTGCGTTGTCACTGTGAGGACTAAGATGAAATGCCTCATACCTGTAACTTCGCTGGCTACCTTATCGTTCAAACCGCAACACAACAATGCAAACATTGTTGCTTGGTGACAAAAATAGCTGAGACGGTGGTACTCTTGACAGAGTCCTACCACCTGATAAACATTTGCGAGAACATCCATCCTTACAAACATTCACATTATTAATAATTAGCAGGATATTGTATAGTTGCGTTTTCCCTCTACAATTGTATATTTGTGACAATAGCTAAAAGGTGCATTGATTTATGAAAATCATTAATTTACAACAGTATTGTCACCGAAGTGTTTCTTGGTAATTATTCACAATTAGTCACAACTTACTAGTTGATTGGCGTGAATCAGGAAACATATAATTTCCACCACGCAATAACCACAACAACATGTATCCGTGGACAATAAATTACGAGTGACAAACACAAATGATGGGAATTAAAAATAACAATTTCATTTGAGCGAACTCGGTAATCCCTATGGCAGAGTCGGTGGCTTTATAAGCGACTGCTCGTATACGAATCCAGGAAAAGTTCCGACTAGCTGCTCTCGGGTAGTGGATTTGGGCGGATCAAACGTGACTGGCTGCTCCCCCATCCTGTGACGACTAGGAAGTACTCGACTAGTTCCAGCTAGTTTCCGCTGCAGTGGCCTTTTCACTGGAAATATTAAATTCGTCTACCGCTGATTCGCTGTCGCAATGAACGTCTGAAAGATCCGTTTAGAGCATTTTCGGTTTTCACAGTGTTCTGTTTGTGTTAACTTGTCGACGTGTTTGCGTGGTGTCGGAGCGAAAGTTGCAAGTAACTTGTTTAGAAACATGTTTGCTATATCTACTTGGACTGTTTGTCGAGCGCGCACCATATTTTATTTAATTATTTATTTATTGCAAACTTAACAGATATTACATCTGGGATAAGCTCGCCTTTGCATTATAAACTGTATTTTTATTTTCTGTAATGTTATAAATTGATGCAATAAAGATATTACATACATACATACATACATCTAGATGTATATTAATATAAATACTTATACAGCCAATTACAAACGTAGTTGGATCATATTTTCAATGTTTCAATATTATCTATCAAATCAAATGAAATATTGTTGTATCTATGCTTGTGCTGGTCAGATTTTCGATACAATATTTGTATACGACAATCGCGCTGACCACATACAAATAAGTTTCGATCGAGAGGTCAACGACCGCTATTTGCTTATCTATTTGGCACCTACTATAGTATTTCCCTCTGTTTACGTGATGTTCAGATGTTATGAACACCTAACGGATGAAATTACTTCTAGCGGATATATAGGGCACCACAAGAGACGACTGTCATTTCACCAAGTCTATTTTAAATAAATAATCTGTTTTATAGTTTTGTTTATTCCTGAATCACCTAGGTAACGAGAGTTCAACCATTTTCATGAACCAAAAATAACTGTAATTTACATTATAATCGTTACGAAGTGTTAAGCTCTGACTCGAACAAAAGCGTTGTGATAGGTTTAACTTGAGTTTAATGTAATTTGAAAGTTACTTTAATCGAGATGGTTTCATTAATCAAGATTATTGAAACAAGTTTCAGCAGTACGTACTTACTGAAAATATTTAAATTTTATCTTGTAATATTTAAATATTTTCAGTAAATAAATACTAGACATAGCCTCCGGTGTTATAGACACCGAAATCGGTCGGTAGGTAGGTAGAGAAAGAAATAACAAATAACAAAATAAATAAATTGTTCAAAAAACTTAAGTCTAAAATGACACCTATGATAAAATTTGAAGTAATTTACAACCAAAGTTATTTTAGCTAAGTAAATGTTATATTTATCATTACCTACATTCCTAGATAAAATAAGTAGACAGTTATTTTATCTAGGCATCTAGTGAGGAGAGAACGAAATAAAAACTACCGACTATAGTACAGTATACTCGCTACTGTAATCCCGCTCCGGCCATGTACCAATGACTGTTTTCTGAGTTATGTACATTAGTTGAATCTTAACCGGTGCTCTTACGGTGAGGGAAAACATCGTGATAAAACCTGCACATTCAGGCGACTGGATGTGTAACCATGATCCAATCTGGTCAGGTTCCCCTGGTAGCAGGGTCATGGAGGTCAGATGGCAGTCGCTCCACTGTAATTACCTGACCTGCCAAATCCTGGATCATGGTCATGGCGGACCCCGGGCCCTCGTTCTCGAGAGCACAACCGGGACATTAACGCCAAGATGATTATTTTTATTACTCGCTACTGTAAACAACCCGAATAAAAAAAAAATCATTAACGGTAAAACATATAAGCCAATCACATCATCAGCTTTAGAAATAATTACAAGGGTCTTTTACTAGTAACTACCAACGATATTACAGTGTACCCGCTATTATTTACAGTAAAACATATAACCCAATCAGATCATCAGCTTTAGAAATAACTACAAGGGTCTTTTACCGACTAGGGTTCGTTGGATATTGGAACAGGGCGTTTATAAGCAACACACTATCACCCAATACTCGAATTATCAAACTAGAGATGTTGCGAATGTAGTATTTTAAACATCCGCAGGTGCGGATACGGATGTCTAGATATTGGAACAGGGTGTTAATTAGCGAGCAACACTCACCCAATACTCGAACCGTATCACACGAACTATCAAACCAGGGATGTTCCGAATGTAGAATTTTAGATATCCGCAGGTGCGGATGCGGATACGGATGTCTAGATATTGGAACAGTGTGTTAATTAGCGAGCAACACTCACCTAATACTCGAACCGTATCACAAGAACTATCAACAAACTAGGGATGTTGTGAATGTAGAATTTTAGACATCCGCAGGTCCGGATGCGGATACGGATGTCTAAAGGTTCACATCTGCGAATGCCAATGCGGATGCAGATGTCCAAAATTTTTAGGAGATACTTAATTTAGACAACAATAAATATGACAAATCAATTAGATCAGGCACTTAAATCAAATAAAGTGCATAAAGTATTAAATAAATAAATAAAACAAATCAGGCACTTAAATCAAATAAAGATTTGTAAATTGCCAAGCGAACAGCGAACACCGACCCACCCGCTAACAAACGGGTCTTAACTTACGTTAATAAACAAATGAAAATGTAGGTCATACACATTTCATTTTATACTTAAATCTAAAAATGGCGCGTTATATTTAATATGTTGCTGCCTAGCTGCCTTTTTAGGTTCAAGCCTGTTTCTTAAAGGTTCGCAAATTCACCGCCGCTAAATAGTTGGTCACTCGAAACACTTGAAGGTGGGGGCGGCAAAAATATCTGCCTGCGAAACTTAATAATATTTTAAATTAGCATCGATTGACGCCCCACCAGTTGAAGGGAGAGTATTATTTATTTCACATCTGCATCTGCAAAAGATGCGTCGCGGTTGCAGATGTTTATATTAATGCAGAAGTTCCTCATTTTTTTTTATAACACTAAGGTGGCAAACAAGCTGACGGCCTGCCCGATGGTAAGCAGTCACCGCAGCCTATGGACGTTTGCAATACCAGGGGCATCACCCACGCGTTGCCGACCCCGTAAAAACCTTTTTTGCGGATTCGGATGCGGAATATTCGCAACACCCCTGCAACTAACACAGACCGCCATCCGAAACGCGCTCCTCAAATTTTCAATAAAGCGAAACAACGTCGTTCGGGAACGTTTACTTACCTGCCAGCGCAGTTGGTAACAGGGTTATACAGAACAGTTTCCAACGAAAGTGCCTGGGGAATGCCCCGGTTAGGTGTCATAAAGTTTGGGCGGACCACCGAGACGGACGTACTGGAACACATGTGTCGGAGTCTGAGTGGGTCGTCCTTACCAGGGGCGCTAGGGTCGCCGCTAGGAGAAGGATTGTTGTATTCCGGATCGATGGATAAAGTAGCCAGCATAGGAATGACACTTTAGTATTGCTAATGTCCATGGCTGGCGGTTATCGCTTACAATCACCATACCAATAAGTTCTGAAATGAAAAAAAATTATAATTAGCTTTTATCGCGCAGTTCAGTACTCATCAAGACCAATTCAAAAAGCCCAAAGACGATGGGGTTATTGTTGCGTTCATTAGTTCCTATGACCTTCCGACTCCATGATCAGACCAGCTCCAAGATACTGTTTGTTTAAGAAAGGTATAGACTTTCGGAATACCGCTGCAGGGTGATAATTCCATAGTTTGGTGTTCTTATTAAGTGAATGGCAAGGGTGTGGGTGTACATATACTGCTGAGTATTAAAATAAATACCATTACAAAACAACAAGTAAAATTCAGCCACATAATTCAGGACTTGCAGCCATCACGTCTAGAGTAAACGGTATCACGAAACGTCTAGGTACTTAAGTTTCAACCACATTGGACAATTCATGTCCCCCATTCGCAACTAGTGCTAGGAAACTGACCATAAACTGAGGGTAGAATACTCGAAATTCATTACGTTCCCCGTATTCGTTTATTACAGTGCAGCGCACTTGCAACTTTCGCCAAATAACGTGTTTCTCACTCCACCTCTGGCCCTGCAGCCCAACATAGTTAGAACTCTTTCCACAATGTTATTGCTCCAAATATTCGTCATGGAGCTTAATGAAACTGGGTGCAGCGCGAGCGGCCATTCCGGAAACTCCTTGTGACCCCAGTTGTACATTTACATTGTATCCCTCGGATGAATGTATCACATTGCATTATTCACTTATTGCCAACACAGGCAGCAAGTTTGTAACTCGTAAACTGATTTGATCTCTTGCTCACAAACTGCTCGGAGCGTGTTCCTTGAGAATTTTGTTTGCAAACTAGACTTGCCGGGGCAATTTTCCCAATTTCGCTGCGCTGCTGTTTTCTGATGCGCCAACGCGGAATGAGGGTGTGGCGTCTAGGTTGTTGGGAAAAATGGCGCAGTGGAAATTATTGCAGGCTCTGAGAGGGAGCGAATTGGAATTCTGTGACGGGAATATAATGCCGGAGGCGTTCAGTTGTGGAGGTATCGTTTTATTTAACTCGATATTATCCTTCTCGGCAATGGGAACGTATTCGACTCTGTATCTAGAGGCTATCGTTGCGTTATCGGATATTTCGCCCTGTGAAGAAATTGATCCTAATGACCTAGATTTTGCCGTGCCGACCTTTTGCAATTGTTGTACATACAGGCGACTGTTAGTGATTTAACCTTTTTTTATGCCATAAGGTGGCAAACAAGCTTGCCTGATGGTAAGCAGTTACCGCGTCCGTTTGCAGTACCAGGGTTATTACTCGCATGTTGCCGACCCTGTAAGAAGCCTCATTAGGAAGTTAGGACCTCAGTACAGTAGAGGAAATAGGCAGAGCTTTTTCTCTTGGTTTTTACCACTGCTGCCAAGCGGGTTATAGGCACATTCCTCCACTGATATGGAGGATGATGATGATAACTTTGTAATTTTATGTTTCGATTATTAGTTTATATAATATATTTGCCATACCCACATGGGTTTGATGATGTAAGTAATTTAAAATTGTAAGACCTTAATAACCTCATGAATGCAATAAATACATTGATTGATTGATTGAAACAATGATATTGAAAAGGCATTGTAGTCAAACAATAATGAAACCGAAGGAACCGCAAGACCGTCATGGTTACCTACTTTATACATCTTTACTATTACCTACCCTTTTTGTCTGCTTATAAACCTTCCTCTTGAATCACTCTATCTATTGTTGAAAACCGCATTAAAATCCGTTGCGTAGTTTAAAAGATCTGAGCGTACATATATACATCGGGACGGGGCGAGAAGCGACTTTGTTTTATACTATGTAAATATACATTTAGATTTATTTATTTCTCTTAAAGATCCTACATAATAACAATATTCTTATTACACTAGGTTAATGAACGAGATCGTCAAGTTATAAGCATAGAATTATTGCTTTCATACAAGAAAGCAATTTCAAATAATTAATAAAATAAAATTAATATAATAATCAATGTTGAAATAGGATATTAATACATTTTAAAGGTATGTTCGTCCCGTGACCATGATGCATGTAACTGCGTCGAAATATCGGGCTACTCGTCAACAAAGGCACGCGGTAGGAAAACCGGAACATCGTTTAAAATGTGTGATAATAACCGCGATAGTTTAAAACGTACGTCTTTCATGAAGTAGGTATTAGGAAGCTAGAAAAATTTGAACTATTCCTTTTACTAAAACGGTCACAAACAACACTGTTGTTCCTGTTTCAATTATTATTCTCGAGCAGTTACCTTCCTACTCTTATTGTCCTGTTTGTGAGTTAAAACTCTTAGGATAATAGTGTTGAATATTGGTTTATTTTCGTTGCAGGCTTGGAGCGATGGACTGGAAGACGGTGGCGGTGGCACTGTGCCTCGTGTACTACGCTGATGGATTCTCGAGTGAGTTGCATTCATTATTGTTACCAGAGTTTTTCCGGGGCTTTGTTTGAGAAGGGTATAAGGCTGTGTTTTAGCTTTCGACGAAAATAGAGCGGTGTTTTATGTGTGACGTGTGTATCTGTGGCGCTGTGTAAGCGTATGTCTGTCTGTAGCATCGTAGCACCCGAACAGATGCACCGACTTCGATGCGGTTTTTTAAAATTTGAAAGCCAGTGTATTTGAGATGGGTCTTAGCTTTTTGTAATTGACCATGATCCAGATTGGATCATGGTTACACAGTCTGTCGCCTGAATGTGCAGTTTTCATCATGATGTTCTCCCTCACCGTACGAGCATCGGTTAGCATTCAACTAAATGTACCTAATCATTATCATAATTTATTAATAACATTCGTTACAAGTCATTATTTTACATATTAAATACATTTACAATGTCGTATTACATAATAATAGTACCATTATTATAATAATAAAATAATTAAAAAGTGAAATGTCAACAATATAAAATAATATTTCAATCATTATAATAGTTACTAGAATGTAGACACAAGTTTATTCGAGATATTAAGATTTAAAAATTTATTATAACTATAAAAAGCACTCTTGATGACTTGACGACTCTTGATAACTCAGAAAAGAGTCATTGGTACATGGCCGCAGTGGAATGCGTACCACCGACCCCCCTACGACGCATCGTTGCGTCGAAAACCTTCGCGGTTTAATTACTGCATCGCATAGTCGCTCCAAACACCGAGTTCTCCATCGCACAGTACTGTTCTTGAAGCCGTACTTGCCTCTGGCGGGTAAACAAACAGTGCTATCACAAAACGGGGAGTGAGACACAGAGAACATCACGGCAAACAGCTCGCTCTTTGCTTTGCATTACAATTTAATCAAATTCCACGATCGCTGCGTTGATTGCTGTACCCTTGTTGTCGTATGATGTATCGTACAGCTTATACCTATGTCGTTAAGTGATTAGGAAATGCGATGCAACGTTATTTTGTGTTCCTTTAGGCAGTAGGAAGTCGGTTTTGTCCGCGACTGACCCCGTGGCGAATTTTCAAAAATAGAACAAAGAATTGGTTTTTCACTATTTTTCACCCGACTAAGTCATATATTTTCCAAACCACTGAACCTATTTGAATGAAACAAGCTTGAAACCGATGTAAAAGCTACGAACAAACATGAATCAGGTGGTATTTATGTAACCTTTGTAACATTTGCCGCACCATTGATTATATTTACTAAGAGTATAAACCGTAATACAATTACTAAACACTCAAACGAATGAAAGAATGGTAAGAGAAATTTTGTATAGGTGACGAACCAGCTTAAACTGACTCTTAAATAAAGAAAACCGCATCGAAATTGGACCATCCCTTCAGGAGCTACGATGCCACATACAGACTAAAGATAAAAATAAATAGCAATCGTTTTAAAGCAAGGATTTTTCATTAGAGATATAAATCCATGGGATAAACAGTTTTCTACGAATAACGCCGCCATCTCCTGACCGTATAATAATTACGGAAGTATGGAAACATTTATAACCGCTTTTGCTGTCACTCCTTTGATATTATCTGTGCAGATAATTGTTTTGTTATATATGTAGCCCATGTTGTTTGCTTTGTTCCCTCAGGCACAGACCAATTGGGCATTTAATGGGATTAATATGTGTGATAATATGTGGTCAAATTCGTGCTCGGCAGTGTATAGCATCTCGCATTCTCGCGGCGCAGTCCTAATTGGCAACGGTCGTGCGACCATAGTGCGATAATATTTGTTTCTGGATCACGTCCACAAAATTTCATTGGCTTTGATAGCGTAATATTGAAAATATGATCACACTACGATTGTATGGAGCGCGCTCGGGAAATGCATAAGTTTGTAAGGGTGTTTGGTACTCTTCTCCGCAATGTCAGGGCAGGGCAAAGTGGCGGTTTATATTTTATAGTCTCTACCCTAATTGTCTATATACCTTCAGGGGGGCGATTCTCGTGCTGTGACATCTCAAATTTGACATTTTATCTAGCCAAAAAACTGTATTAAAACGTCACTGAAATTGATCTTCGACAATACACCACTCGAGAATAGTTAAGAAAATATGTTTTGACTGCAATAGACATATCAATGTCATTATTAATGGGAATTTGCGACTAGAAAAAATGTCGAATTTGAGATGTCACAGCGTGAGAATTATGCGGCATCAGACGTCTTAACACGAACCACGTGTCCAAAAGTATGTTAAAACAATCGGTGACGAAACGACCCCACCGGTGGAGAACTAGGAGGAGTGGGGAAAAATGTCTGCCGCTTCTCGCAGATTGCCGTCTGTCATTTGTCGGGTTTAAACCATCGTTAGGAACCTCGGTGAGACTACCGTCATAATTCATTGTTTACCGACGACGAACGGCTGGTTTATGCGCGCATTAGGTAATGGAACAGCCGAGCTTGTAGCGTGCTATTGTGTGACAAACAGGTTGGTATATTGCTGTACTTACCACGGGCTCCTACAGCTTTCAGGAATTAAAATCGGTTGGAAAGATTAAATTTTTGGCGCGGTTTGTGTTTATTGCTTGATGTCTGTCGTTTTTTTAATTTTTGGCAGTGCATCATGTTTATGCCACATCTTTACGGGGTAGTACTGGACCACTGCTGGACATATAAGCCCAATATTTTCAATTTCACATTTACACTTCTGAATTGAGTGACGTCGCCTTCTCTTAGTGGAAGACCAGCTGTCATAACGTCTGTCTGCATTCAACTTATTCGCAATATTCTATAACACTAGTATATTGTCCACTTTGCACGTGGAAATAGTTTTTATTACAGTTTAGCTTTTGCCCGCGTTGCCATTTTAAATGACCTCCGTATTATATGAATGCTAGTACTACAGGGAGGTCCAGCTGAATCTCTGGTTCTATCTACCCGACTGAGATGAAACGTGGCTTAGATTATACTCTGGACTTGAA
This sequence comes from Blastobasis adustella, assembly GCA_907269095.1. Classification (NCBI taxonomy): domain Eukaryota; kingdom Metazoa; phylum Arthropoda; class Insecta; order Lepidoptera; family Blastobasidae; genus Blastobasis; species Blastobasis adustella. Next base: position 2,648,534 of record OU026120.1, read on the forward strand.
GCAAAACCGAATCAAAATCCTCTCCTTGCAGACAAACAGTCAGACAGACAAACAGATAGACAAAAATAAAAATAATAAAATTTCAGCAGGTTTCTGGAAAGCTATACCGACAATTTTTTCTGAAATATCTTCAATGTATACCGACACCGATTTTTACAGTTTTATAATATGAAGTATACATAGATAGCGAATATTAAACTCGTATAAACGAAATGTATGCGCCATTACGTACATATTACATCAACTGAGCGATTCGAGATCCGATACATAACGGGCGCAGAGCGAGTTACGACCCGATATTGCTGTTTTAGTTGCCTTCATCGCGCGTGAAGCGATGTAGTAACCCCTCCCCAGCGAAGCATCGTCTGCTACCAATTCCCAGTTCTTAGCTGTGTATCTGTCGTAGCTATTGTGTATCTGTCTCGTTTACGTTTGGTTTTCGTCGTTTTGTTTCCATTATCGTTTCGCCATCGTGTTTCTCCGTGGCACAGCTTCTGGTGTGCGCCGTGCGGAAGCGAGGTTGACCACGGTCTTCCACTGGGGTGGTTTAACAGTCTGAAGTAGTTTGTAGTATATAAATAGCCGGTTCCCATACGACTAAAAGAGACAGAGGTAACGAACCGTTAAGACGCACCAGAGCGAATAATACATTTGAAATGTATGCGCCATTACGAACATATTACATCTACTGAGCGATTCGAGATCCGATACATAACGGGCGCAGAGCGAGTTACGACCCGATATTGCTGTTTTAGCTGCCTTCATCGCGCGTGAAGTGAAGTAGTAACCCTTCCCCAGTGAAGCATCGTCTGCTACCAATTCCCAGTTAGCTGCGGTGCTACTGTGCATCTGTCTCGTTTACGTTTAGTTTTCGTCATTTTTAACCCCTTAGTAAAAGAGGGGTTATATAAGTTTGACGTGCCAATATCTGTGGTTTTGTCTATCTGTCTGTAGCATCGTAGCTCCCGTACGGGTGGACCGATTTGGGTGCTATTTTCTCAATTTGTTCGAGATGGTTATTAGCTTTGTTTCTGTTTCGCTTCTGTAGTTGTTGTGTTTGAGTTTAGGTAAACTTGGTCGGACGCTATCCGACATTTTCGTTAGTTAGTACAGGTACGTGTTTTCATTATCCTTTCGCCATCGAGTTACTCCGTGGAATAGTCGACTTTAGCACCGCAATGAGCGCGCCACTGGTTAGGCGTGCCTCGTGCGTAAGCGAGGTTGACCAAGGTCTTCCGCTGGGTCCCTGAGCCTCTTGGACAGTTTAAAGTAGTTGGTAGTATGTAAATATCGGTAGTAAATAGCCCACACGACTGAAGGAGACAGAGGTGATGAAAAGTTATAGACACACCAGTTATAGATAAGATTGGGACAGTCCACGGATCCCGGGATAAGGTAGGGATGGGATACAAAAACGCGCCATCAACAACGCACTTGTTCTGTATTTTTCACCCCCGACCACGATGCAAAAAGACGGGTGTTAATAATTTTATTTATTTATTTAGGACAACCAACAAGACTAACACTAACAAAGTTATGGCATCTTATAGCTAAAAATATAGTTTCTTTCTAAGTGCAGCCTTAATTATAGGTTACCACGACATGGAATATAGACAACATCGTTTCACATACTACTTAACGTAGGTTATTGTTGAACTTACTTAAAGTACTTAAAATATATTTTTTGAAAAAACAATGTTTTATAATATAATATTTTGACGTGTGTATCCTTGTCTGTCTGTGGCATTGTAGGTCTCGAACAGGATGGACCGATTTCGATGCAGGTTTCTTCATTTACAATCCAGTTTAATCGAGGTGGTTCCAAGCAATTTTTTATCGCAATCTGTTTAGTAGTTTGGGAAATATTGGAGTACCTATAATTGTCGGGTGTTTTCTGATATCTTTTATTTAGCTTATGTTACACAAAAAACCTATAAGTGTTGTGTACAACTAATATAACAATCGAACATGTGGTCTACTCGTGTTGTCACTGAGTGGAAAAAAAACGAACACGAACCGCGAATCATGCAAAACCGACCCCTTACTGCGAGAGATACGCAATCGCACCACCATTCTTAGCTGAAACATCACCGGAATATGAAACGACACAATACGCGCGCCACGGGAGCACTCGCCACGTTAGTTTTACGGCCATTCATTCGATAACAGTGGAGGTGAACGCTTACATTTACATTACAAGAGGGCATGAATCTCCCCAGGGTTGTCGGGCTGTCATTTAGCACAAAACCTGAGTGTTTGGGGCAGGTTTTTGGCAACTAACGAGAGAATATGACCGACGGAAAAACGTCGACCAGGATTTGCCGCCAAATCTCAGCGTCCCAGGCCAGTCATCCAATCCCCACATCCAACGATGGCGAGCTCGTTACAGACTCTCTGTTGTGTGTATATAAAAGTAAATACCTAAAAGAATTCCACTTTTCTTACGCGCGCTGCTGTGGGCTAGAACTATGCCTGCGTTACTGTTCCCCAAAAATAGAACCTTGGGTTCTTCAAGTCATGACTGGATAGGTATCTTCTAGGCAATCGTGCTATATTTTCAGGCTCATCCTCCCCTCATACCTTAAAAAAAAATGACTTAATCAAGACCTTAAAGCCCAGCTTTGACTTAATGTAACGTTTTAATAAAAATATCGCGGTCATTATTCATTCGACATTTTAAAAGCATTATCCGAGTTTCAAGTCGCGTAGTCCGCGCTTCTTGATTTTAGTTGATACCACTTTTTAACCACCGACAAAAACAGAGGGGTGTTATGTGTGTATCTGTGTATCTGTAGCTTTGTGGCTTTGTGTGTCTGTCTGTGGCATCGTAGCTTCCGAACGGATGGACCGATTTTGATGCGGTTTTTCTTTGCCAACGCCAATTTAATCGAGAAGGCTCTTTCTTAGCTTTGTTTCATTAATGTATTCGACTATTTCTGTCAGTTAGAGCTTGTCTAAGCTGAAATGACACGCCCCACTACTTAATTAGTTGATTTCGAGGTGTGAGTGCAAATATTAATAACGACACTTCATCTGAGTGGGAGTGTCGACTGCTCAATCGAACGACGCGTGCTCCTACGTTTGAGTCTCACCGGCAACTGAATGACCAATTACAACGGCATTTGTATATGTATTGCGTCCATATTTTAAATTTGCTTGTGTGCGTTAATGCGATAGTGGGGCGCGTCATTTCAGCTTAGAAGAGCTCTACGTTATAAAATGTTTGAAAATAAACACCTAAAGCTAAAAATAGAATTTTCATCTGGCAGCCAACCCTTCCGCGCCCCACTTTGTCACAAGTGGTTTTTAATTTTCACACAGCATTTCACGACATGCTGCTCGTGAAGACAATTCATGCATAAGAGTAATAACTTTTCCCCCGCCCCGCGCCGTTTCTGGCGTATTTACATAATACACAAAGCTCGTACCCACAATGGGAAAACAATTCAGTGGAAGGAAAGTTTTCCGCCCCGGTGGGCTTTTATTACGTGTGATATTGACTCTGCGCGACGGGAGGCCGCGGGGGGCAGGGACGGCGTCAGGGGGGCCCCGCGACTGAGATGGGGTCAGGTTTGCAGACAATCGCGATGGGAGTCGTTTCAGGTTTGCAAGAGACTGCACACACTCCACAGACAATAAGCAAATTTGTAAGCCGAATGGCAGAGCACAGATGAGCACATACTCGTATATATCTAATGTAACATCTTTTTTACCTGTGTTACCACAAATAAATAATTTGAATTTGAATTTGCTGCAAGTTATTACGGATGGTAGAAGTCGGCCAAGCTTGAACGGGCCGGACCACCGTCTTATATGTTTCAGTTATTTAACAAAGCGGACATGTAAATTTTTAATTTATGCAATAAATGAACAATGAACAAAGTTGACAAAAACAATACGAATGTTCGGGTTCGAAGGATAAGGTATACAGTTACTATTGCAGGAATTAGTGATTTATTTATTTATTTAACAGTTTATTGCACACAGTAAAATACATAGTACGTACATACATACATACATACATACGTAGTGATGTCAGTCACGTAGCTATCAGCAGTAACTTAAATGTCCTTAAAATTTTTTTCCGTTTTGAAATTGATATTTTATCTTGGCTTTCTGTATACCATAGAGCCGACGTTCATTATGCTTCATCTTTTTTTTAACGGTTTCTTTCGTTACGGTTATCAGTACCCACTAACTGTGCTCTCATATCCCTTGGAAAAATAAAAAATACTAACAGACCGTACAGAAAACTTACAACCGTCAAACTATAAAATGCAAAAAGTAATTCAGGACAAAATTATGACATATTTTACACGACCCATAAACATTGCTCTACAAGAAACAAAATAATGTACCTCTTCTTGCGGCTGTGTAGGTATATAGATAGATACAGCAACCATAAAACTCTTATCGATTGTCGATGTTATGTTAGTTCCGAAATCGTCAAGTGGTTCGTCGCTGTGCTTCTATTAAATAAACAATTGACCACTCGAACAATTGCACTCCTCGGCACCGAGTACGGCCCTGCATATCGGCCCAATCTAAAGCATATAATCTTGTATATGCAAATGTCGAGACGCCCTTACAAGCGGGGTTCTTGCACGGTCACGCCTTGTGGGTTATAAAAAGGCGAATTCCAATAGACGCCGGAATAGAATACATTCATGCACGCCACAGTCGGATCTCCCCAGAGAAATTAACTGTGCCGCCTGTAACAGGCTGGAACTTTCTGTTTTAAGATTGTACTGAGCTCCGGAGATGGGCTCGGACCAACTCGGCGCGGCAGTTCTATGAGAAATGCTGACGTGGCGCTAGTTAGCAACTCGGCGTACTGCCTGAAACTGATATTACAGCGGCCTCGTTAGGTTCAGTAGCCTGGAGCGGGCAAGTAGTTTTAATGTCTCGGTGGTTTTGTTTCATAAGATGTGAAGGTGATTTTTTTTTCTAGGCTACTTTTACGGCCTATATCGTGGCGTGGATGTTATAAATGTCTACACACAATTACAGGCATGAGTCATATCTTAGTCCCTACATTGAAACGTAAGGATATGAATCGTAGCTGTTATGGGCGACAGTCATAGATGCAATGCCTCATATCTGTAATGGCGCTGGCAACCTTATCCTTCAAATAGAATAGATAAGGCGGTGGTACTTAACCATGCGGACTCCAATCCAATCACCTACCTACCTACGTACCTATTGTTAATCTGTGTGCTGTATCACAAACTGGCACCCGATAGCTTCCGTAGTATAGCAGCAGTGATGTTTTCGAATTGTCTCCGAGGAACACCCTTTGTTTCGCGTTCGATAGTCGACCGAGCATGTAATTTACACCGTCTAGTGTCGTCTAGACTAGAAGCTGGGTAAACACAGGCTGTAGTGGAAATGCTACACCAACCAGTAGCTCTCACGAAAGGTATTTAACTCCAAGACTTGCAACTTTAGGCTTTAGGTGCGTCTTTGGGTGGTGTTGAATTTAAGTCTTGTTTTTTTTTTTTTTTTCTTTTTTGTTTTTTTTACACACAATAACACCACAAACACATAACATAATGGCTCAAAGGGGATGAATCACTGACCTCCAAAAAGGTATTTTTGAGGTCAGCGGCTCGACTCCAGAGCCGTAAAATAAACAATTAAAAAAAAAAAAGATTAAGAAAAAAAAGAAATTAACAACAATGCACAAACAATACCATTAATTACAAACAACATGAAATGAGTAAACGACAACTAGACAAACATACATGAATAGAAGAAAAATGATGAATAGAACCGTTGCATGTGGATGTGGTGTAGCGTGTAAAAGGGACCTCACTCAGCTTCATGCCCTGGCGGAGACCAGTAGTAGTAGTAGTAGTAGTAGTAGTAGTAGTAGGGTTTGAGTATTGGTCATCATCACAGCTCGTAACAGTCCACTGCAGGACTTAGGGCCTCTCCCACGAAAGGGGAGGTTATTTCCATAATCTCCACGCTTGGCAGGAAGGTTGGAGTCCGCAGTGTTTAAATCTAACAATGGAAAATGCTGCTGCCCATTTTCCAGACTACGGAGACTCTTGATCTTTTGCCTCGAAAACATTAGTCGCCTTGTACGACACCCATGAGTGTAAGGGTTTGGTTCTATTCTACTCTGCCGGACACCACACGGCCAACGGTTTGAGTATTAGTACTGACTTTACTGTATTCTTCGATTTTTTTCATGAGTTGAAAGGTATTTGATTTTAATCCATTAAGTAGATAGAGGACAACAGCCCTTGTAAATACCTTAGGGAAAAGATAGACGCAAGCGGCATTAAGTCAGAGCGTGCAAGGGTGCCTGCGACACATCTCGCGCCGCGAGAGAGCATTTGTTTTCTTCTATCAAGACTAAGATGAAAGAGATAGCAGTATCCATGTCCCGCCTTGTCTCGTTTATCGCGCGCTAGAGCACACTTATGCTAGCCGTGCTGGACGATGTTGGCCACTTTCCTTTAGGTGGATCGCCAGCCGTGTGCCTCCCTAGGCTATAAAAGCCTGCAATAATCTCGCTTTCTTTTTATAGTTTATAGACACATATTCAGTTTATTCGTATATTGCTTAATTCGCGAAATCGCTACCGAGTATAAAATGACGAATTTCGTTGTCGTTCTTATTAAGCGTCTATTGTTTTACGATAGTGTGAGCTGATTGCCGAATTGTGGGCGTCAACCTTGAAGGCGAGTGACCTAGGTTCAAATCCCACTCGGGAACCAGATTGGCATGTATAATTATGGTTTGGTATGGCTGGCATATAATACCTACAGCTATTGGTCATAGGTCAGCTATACCTACTTAGACAACAATTTCAAGTTATGTTTTTAAGCATCAACTCTGGTAACCGATTACCGAAACGATGCGGTTTATGTTTTTTTTTTTTGCTCTTCTCGTTATGATGATTTGCAGTTTCTATTTTTTTTCCGTACACGGATATTTTGAGATGTTGTTAGGGAAATACCTAAATGGCTGTCCTAACTCTGGTAAACTGGCGGAGTCCATAGTGGCGTATCTTCGAGTATTTTATTCAAAATGTTCTTGTAAAGTCTTCGAAGTACCATAATCTTGTGTATTCTGTCGTGTCTTCTAACAAAATATGTTTTCCATCGTCCACTGGTAAACTCGAGGGTATTCCAGATGAGGGGAAGGCTTTCCATAATTTTTATGCTTGAGGGCGGGACTGTGATCTTCAATCCGCATGCCCACTAACACACACCTGAAAACGTATTTATTCTACCTACGCGGTGACAAACGAACAGACAGCCCACCTAATAGTAAGCAGTAACTATCGCCCATACCGCGTGCGTTGTCACTGTGAGGACTAAGATGAAATGCCTCATGCCTGTAATTGCGCTGACTACTTCCAAACTGGAACACAACAATGCTTGCATTGTTGCTTGGCGGCAGAAATAGATAAGGACGTGGTACTCACCTAGGCGGACTTCTCACGCTGGACAGAGTCCTACCACCTGATAAAACGTTTTCTGTTTTACGGAGACGCAGACGGAGGTCCTAGCTGGCCTGCCTCTAAGACAGTAACCTTATATGACAACCGTGATTGTAAAGATTAGGTATTTAATTTATGGATATACTTTCTGTATATATTTTGCGCATTGCGTAATCCTTATAATTAAACGTAATAAGACAGTTTGCTCCGGGGTGGAGACCTGATGACCTGTAGCACAGGTTTCCCTAGTTCAGGTACCAGTCCCCACAAATATGTATAAGTGTTACAGCCAACATGTTCTAATGTGTTAATGTACCTAGTTGCATACCAAATTATGTGTACGTTATTGTAGAGAAATAAATTGATAATTTATTTTATTTATTATTATTGCTTTTGTGGTCTGCCAGACAGTTACCATTTTCCAGCAGGTGGGTTCTCTGCTCATTTGCCACTACGTTGTACTACTCAACTGTTCCTAGTACTCACTCAATCTGGGTCAGGATATTTTACCATAACATTTATTGTGTCTCACTTTCCAACACGCTGTATATCCTATCTAGCTAAAACACAGGGCGCCTAAGCAGTGCCTAGGCATGTGGGAAACGTGACGATATTACCGGTGACTCAACGTTATTAGCACCTGTCTGGAGAATAATTTACCCCTTTGATATTTAGTTGGTGGAAATAGGTTATTGATTCTTAGCAGTGTCGTGATACGATGTAATAGCTGTGTAAACTTGTGAGTAGGGCGTTATGCTAAGTCTGAAATTACTGAAGTGTTTGTTAGTGATATTGGCTAGTTTTGGAACTAGGTAATGGAATTACTAGGGTCTGGCGGGATAATTACCAATAATACTTCCCGTCAATAAAGCTGCTGGTGTTGCTAATGTCCATAGGCGGCGGTGACCACTTTCCATCAGATGGCCCGCTTGCCTGTTTGTCTGCGTATAACATATAAACTTACAGCTAGTTATATTTACTTATAGGGTTGTAAAAAGAGAAATATGTAGCCAATTTCATCTCGATGCATAGCCGGATAGTCTTAACGATTAATTGAACTGTGAAGTGACAGAAATATAGCCATATCTTAAATTAGCGTAGGTACCTACTTAACCTAATTTTGTGCGGCTCCATGTGGATGTTGATGTTTGTAACTATCTGTTATGATTGCTAAAGAAAAGTCAAGGAAGGAAACCGTCATTGACCACTCGGATAATCATGTTATGGGTGTAGTGCAGTCAAATCTACGCAGTCTGCTTAGGTCAGTGATTGGCTCGGAAGTTATGATCCGGTTTGAAGGATACACTATCTTCAGATAAAGAATCTTACGATGTATTTAGTTAGGGTCTTATGTGTTAATATTATCTTTAAACTGACCTCTTTGTCCCCCAGAGTACGGGCGCACGTGTAAGGACATAGGATGTCTGAACAGCGAGGTGTGCGTACTGGCCGAGGAGCCCTGCAGCTACGGGCAGCAGCGCGACTGTGGGACCTACCCCACGTGCAAGAAGAAGTCTCAAGTGCAAGGTAACCATTAACACTTTTGCTGACCATCCATTAACCCAAAGAGTCAGGCGCGGTGCTAACAAACGCCGCCAGATGAGTCGTGCGCACAGCTGTATGGCCGCCGATGTATACCATACGCGTGTGCGGACGCCCGACCAGCCGAGTCGACGATCTAGTCCGATTGTTGTTTGTATGGACCGGCCAAACGAGTCTGCGCGCACTCGCGTAGCGCCAATTTTGTATGGACCAGCGAAACGAGTCGTGCTCACTCGCGTAACGCCAACTACGACCCAAATGTCGAAGAGGCCGCAACGACCCCTTCGTTAACAGTCCAGTAATAATAATAATATACTTATTTATTTATTTATTTTACAGCATATAAAATATTATTCAAAAATGTAACATTATTAAGTTCAAATGCCAATTACAAAACTACAATTTATAATTTTGGTAATTAATATGTGGGAGAACGTGTATAGAAATTAAACAAAGAAATATGAATAATAAATCTATGTATATTATTACCAATAATATAATAAATGGACAGCAACAGATGGAGAGGACATATTTTAGTAGCTTAAGTGATGTACTTAGATTTAGCAAAATACAGATAAGTTGACAATAATTAATTGTTATTTCTATAGAAATAACAAAATAGAACATAGAAATAATATGCGTTATACGGTTAAGCAAAATTACCTGAGGAAGACAGTTCAGAGCACTGGTGGTGCCGTGTCCGCAGTCGGACAACGTCTGACCTGTCGAGAGCGATGGCCGCCTTTTTATAGACTGCGGTGTACCCGCATGTGGTTTTTAATTTAAGAACACTACCTTCATTTTATAAAAATGAAGATAAATACAATAATAATAATATCTCCCACAAATATAGCCTGTAAACACCATATAAAATACTAATAGATAAAAAAAACTACTATCAAAATTAAAATATAAGCTTCTCTCTCTGTATGTGTGTGTGTGCGTGTGTTTGTGTTATTCCCCATAGACTCTATGGGGAATAAACCGAACAACAGGAAGGACTGGATGTCGGATGAGACATGGGATACCATAGAACGAACAAAGGATTTAAGAAACAGAGTAAGAACTGATAGCCTCGAAAAGGAGTACGTGCGGCTCAATAAAGAGATCCAAAAGCAGTGTAGAAGAGACAAAAATAAATATCTGCACAGAGAACATCTGCACGGAGATTGAATGTCACGCGGAGAAATACCAGACGGCTGACCTATTTAAGAAAGTCAGGCAGATCACCCGCAAATCGAAGCCATTATCCTGGGTAATTGATGATAAGGATGGTAATCCGATACATTATATAATTAAAGTCACTGATATATGGAGAGAATATTGTGAGGATCCGTATCAATGTCCGAATGCTCAACCCACCAGCTTTGCCGTGGAAACCCCAATCACCAAGGAACCAAATATCCTTCGCTCAGAAATCGAACATGCGAGCAGAAAATTAAAAAAACATAAGGCACCAGAGCCCGATTGCATAACAGCAGAAGCACAAAAAGCCCTTGGTCCAAATGGAATAACATGCTTACATAACATCTGTAATGCCATTTGGAATATAGCAATTTGACCTGCTGAATGGACATGGTCCTCAATACTGCCACTCCATAAAAAGGGGTTAGTGCGAAACTGTAATAACTACAGAACAATGGCGTTAATATCTCATGCCAGCAAAATTTTACTGCACATCATCAGGCTTAGATCATTCCTCGATTGGCAGATACCGCAAGAACAAGCGGGATTTGTAAAGGGCAAGGGCACGAGGGAGCAGATTCTGAACCTTAGATTCAACAGGTGGTCCTTGCGGAAGCCGTTGCTCCTTCCCATCTGATAACGTTGATTCGTGGTCTATATGAGTCTGGATTTGGCACAATTACGCTAGGGAAGGTCACATCAAACCGTTTCAAATTCCGAAAGGGTGTCCGACAGGGTTGCATCATTTCTCCCCTGCTGTTCAGTATCTACGGCGAGTTTATAATGCGACGCACTCTCGAAGGTTGGGGAGGTGGCGTTAAGGTAGGCGGAGAGAAGATATCGAATCTTCGCTACGCGGATGACACCACGATCCTTGCAACGTCCGAAGCAGAAATGGCAGAGTTCATGAAGCGGTTGGAAGCAGTTAGCTTGAATATGGGTCTCGCTATAAACAAAAGCAAAACCAAACTAATGGTGGTCGACCGTTTCGCTGTTGTTCAACGCACAAGTTTGTTTTACAAGAGTACATGACCGTGGAGCAGTTCCAATACCTCGGCTCTCTCATAACAAATAAAGGTAACAGCGAACCCGAAATAACACCGCCCGTCGGCCTAACTATAATCTGGAACGACTTATGGTGACGGGAAAAGGCGAAGGCAAGAGACCCAGAGGCCGAAGTCCGAAGAGATGGGCGGACCAAATATCCGAACAACTGGATACATGTCGCATCACATCAGGCGACTGATCGAAACCGATATGGAGACATGCAGTTGACAAACTCCGAAGATGTCACGATCCTCAGCAGTGAGGGAACGATCAAGAAGAACCGCTAAAAAAGTCGAAATATGGGCCAATAAAAAAAAATTGTTCAGTTTGTGCACGGACAGACTAACGTTTAGTGGGTCTCCTAAACGTCTACTATCGCTACAAAATAGACCTTGTACTCATTTAAGCGCTTATCAGGTAGGGCTCTGTCGGCGAGTGCCCACGCAAAGCGCTGCCTGCCCTGAACTTACAAATCAAACACACAAACAAATACAACAGGCACATTACAAATCTTTAGTAGATTTAAGTGCCTGAACTAATTGAATTGTTATATTTATTGTTGTCTAACTTAAATAAATAATAATAAAAAAATACTTACGGCGATACGTCGGCATGGCGCCGGACGGCCGTGGCACGTTAATATATAGTCCTATACGTCAATCCTAGTGCGTGCGTACTGGCGTTCGGCGCCGCCAGCGTGTGCATTCGTGCGCGCCGGCTTGCCTACATGCGTCACCCCCGACCTGGACGAACTCATTTAACGGTCCCTTTGCTTGATACCAGAAAAATTAAACATAATTTTCAATCAATAATGTTTGGAATTTCACGTTTCCAGGAACGCACGCGGAGCCAGCGCCGCCAGCAGCGCCTAAGCCGACACCGCGGCCGGTGTCACACGGGTTCGACTCGCCACCGAGCTACCCCGCCCCAGCGCCACCTGGCGGCGGCTCCCCTTACGGAAGCTCTGGCGGCAACTCCCCTTACGGCGGAAGCTCTGGCGGTAACTCCCCTTATGGAGGCAGTAGCGGCGGAGGAAGCAACCCCTATGGAGGAAGCAACCCTTACGGAGGAAGCAACCCTTACGGCGGAAGCAGCGGTGGAAGTAACCCTTATGGAGGAAGCAATCCCTACGGCGGAAGCAGCGGTGGAAGTAACCCTTATGGAGGAAGCAATCCCTATGGCGGAAGCAGCGGTGGAAGTAACCCTTATGGAGGAAGCAATCCCTACGGGGGAAGCAACCCCTACGGAGGAAGCAGCCATGGCGGGAGCAACCCCTACGGAGGTAACTCGCCCTATGGCGGCTCCAGCAATCACAAACCGGGAGGCTCCGGCGGCGGTAGTACCCTTGACAGTATATTCAATACGCTGAACAAATACGCCAATGGAGGTAGAGGAGGAACTCCAAGCGCCGGTGGGAGCAGTGGCAGCGGATCAGGCTCCGGGCTCTCGAACATTTTCGGGAATATACTCAGCAACTTCTCGAAAAGCGGGGGCGTAAACAACCTTTTCAACACCCGACCGATACAGGAGAACCCCAACTACGCTTCGCACAACGCCAATTCTAGGAGTTCTAACCCCCAAAATTATCCGTCAGGGGGTCAAGATACACCATACCAGAACAGGAACCATCGACAGAGCAACGCACATCGCAGCTATGCCACCACGCATAAGCCGGTCTCCTACGGCTGGAATATTGGGTAAATAGCCTAATTTTTCGTTGTGGGTGTGGCGCTGCATTATTTTTTATTTTCACGCTTCGTTTTCACTTTTAATTTTCTGCACTAACATGCCGGTGAAATTTTGTTTTTGATAGCTGTAAACTTGACTAGCCACTGAAAATCACCAAAGCCACATAGACGTTATTCATACTAATTTTATGTAACCTTTTATATTTATTCTCTCAAGGGGTTGACATTTTAAATGTATTATTCTGCAATTGGCCGTTAGTACCTAAATGTATCAAATTTACCGTGAAATGAATTTCTATATGTTAGTAATATAAAACAAAGCAATGAAAAAGAGAAACAATATAATCATAAAACAACGCCATCTAGTTTTGAATTGTGTTTTTTGTTTTCGATTTAACTGCTTTATTGTATATTATTAACATGTAGAGATCCATTTCACGGTCAATTGGATAATACAAAAATAGTGCCACATCTGACATCTGACCCGGTGATGTCATGTCAGTTTAATCAAATACATTTCAAAATGACGTGCCGCCATTTTTCCAAAGACCAAGAATACCGGGTCAGATAAGTTTGTGGCACTGTACAAAACACTCGAATCTAACTAAAATCAAAACTCGAAACTAAAACACGAATTAAAGAATGGTAAGAGAAATTTAGCATAGGTGACAAATTACCTTAAAATAAGCACTGTCGTATAATTGGTCTGTAGATTAGTGAGATTTTCTCTTTGACCAATCCAGTGTTGGCATATTGACAGCGCATATCACGCTTGTGGTGCCATCTAGTTTTATACGTCATAAACGCATGATAGTTTCACAAACTTATCTGAAACGGTGACGGGCGGCGCTGTTTTTGGTATTGACATGTCAGTTTAAATAAATTTCAAAATTAAGTCCCGCTATTTTTCCACAGTTCCACTTTTGGCCACCGGGTCAGAGAAGTTTGTGGCGCTGTATTTGGATTAATTACTCTCAGTGCTTTTACTATTATCTAGTGTGGCAAGATAATTGTAAAAGTTTGAATTTTGCAAAAATCCTAGGAAATCTTGTTTGAAAATGAAAAGTTTTGGTAAGCCTACCTAGGATATTCGCAGATTCCTTTATTTTCAATAATTCTGCCAGATGATGCACATGTAAATATACGCAATTAAGCGCTAAAATTCTTTTGACGTTTGACCATATTCACATCAAAAACTCACACTCGTACTTTGCGCTTAATAAAAACTATGCGGTTGTATTTGGTGGAACTAACTGTAGCTTACAATTAAAATTTATTTTATTTATTTATTTATTTCACAGTTTTACAGCATATAAAATATTATTTAAAAATCTCATTATTAAGTTGTAATGCCAATTACAAAACTGCAATTTATAATTTTGGTAATTAATATAGCCTGTAAAATGATATCCTATATAATATAGAATGTAATCCTTATACGCTATAAGATCACTTGCCATAATTTTACCTTCCTAACTTTGTTTATACGTGCGTTTTTTAACAATCCTATGTAACACGGTTTTCCAGTTTTATTTACCAGGTGACCTGAGAATCTCTTGCAACCTAAATGCATGTTTTCACATACTTGCCGGTCCATGGTAAGGCGAAATATAAACAATATTATTAAATATATTAGTAGGTGATTGTCTGACAGCTATGCCTTTATTTTTTACTTATATTAATGAGGCTAAATAGGCTTATATATGAAAAAGATCAGCGCAGTATTTATTATGTAATATAATCATAGCCTTTTTACTTTGAATGTAACCTTGAATATGTCACTAGTTTTAAGTTGATTATTATTTTGCTGATATTATTTTGTTTGTAAATTTTATTTTAGTAGTTTAAGCTTGTGTAAAAAATAGTAAGAATACTCAATTGAATATAAATGCTAGCTGATTGAAATATCTGTTAGTCTCAGGGAGGCATCGGAGTTTTCAATGTGCCATCTTCTGTTGTACCCATGGATTTTTGTTGTAGTAGTTACAAAATATAACCCTCCGGCACCTTTTCGCCTTTAGGGCACAAGCTTCCCGCCTTCGAGGCACAAGCTTAGCCTTCGGGGCACAAGCTTTCCGCCTTCGGGACACAAGTTTACCGCCTTCGGGGCACAAGAGGCAGGGGCGGGCGTCCCACCCTTGTATAATAGATATACCAGCTATCCTTTGGCCAGTGTAAATAGGCTATTTGACAGGCATGCTCCAACTTCGGCCGCATCGTCACTTCCCATCAGGTGAGATGACGGTCGAATGCCTGTCTAGTATATTCTAAAAAAGAAACCCGTGCGCAAAACAGTTTTCTGTATTTACGACGGTGGATCCCTATGGTCCACCCCTGACCCACTACGAATGAAACTACTTTTTTTATGTTATTTTTAACATAGTCCTTTTAACACATATACACTTATTACATCGGAGCTGAAGTATTCCAATATCTCAAGGAAGGTCTGACCACTGAAAAACACTTGCCCAGATGGATATCACATAGCCAAGTGGTGATTAAGAGCATAGACCAATATAATATTGGTTTATGCCAAGAGATAGTCCGAAAAATGCAGTTTCCTGCAGTTTGGTTTGCTGCAGCGTGTGTGCGTGTTGTTTATATTCGGAATTACTAATATTACAAAAATGCCGAAGCATTATTGCGCTTATTGTGATACTTATCTTACACATGATTCTCCTAGTGTTAGAAAAACACACTGTACTGGTAGAAAACAAAAAGACAACGTGAAATTTTATTAATATACCAAAATGGATGAAGAGCAAGCCCAACACTTGATTGATACAACAACCGCTGCGTTCAAAGCTGGTAAAATAGCGCAATATCCATTCGGAGTTAAAGGTGCAGCTATACCACTGCCCTGGAATCTGTCAGTGATGGGTCCTGAGGGCCCTAGACCCCCCTAGGATCCGTCAGTGATGGGTCCCGGGGGCCCTAGACCTAGGGGCCAATGCCGCTTATGATGGGAAAAAACTTACAATGATGGGACCAATTATGGGTCCTATGGGCCTTCTATGGGTCAAATGAGACCCCCTTTAATGAATGGACTGCCAATGAATAAATTGTGTTAGTGAAACATTGTCATACCTATGTTAATGTAAAGTGATGATGATAACAATGTGTGTTAAATATATGGAAGCGTAACTTCTTCTTTCCAGAAAATATTTCCTTGATTTTGGTAGAAGCCTGTGATCTCTGTGGCTACTAAATTACAGGCTGTTCCCAAATTTAAGGGAACATTCTCGCGGGAAACATTTTTCTGACGAACAAGAACTGATCCTGGAGGCTATTGAACTGCTAGAGATTCGATGTAATAAGTGTATTCGTGTCACAGGCAACTATGTTGAAAAATGAGATAAAAATATTGACCCACTTCCAATGAAACTATCAGGGGTCAGGGGCGGAACATAGGAATGCACCCTCGTACATATGACGGCCGGTGGCCCAACATTGAATGCTCGCGTCATGTCACAAATTACAATATACTCAAATTACTCATACAAGCTCCTTTGAGAAATACTTACAGATATTTCATTTTGCATAGTAGTTGAACACCAAAGTGCCATTCCTAATATAGTATAATAATTTCTCATTTCAGTGTGACTGTGATCTTAACCTTCCTGACACACCAATACATCAAGAGTTTAATACGACATTGACAGATCAAATTTTATTACTTAACACATTTTTTTGTTATATAAGCGTACCTAAGGTGCAATTTGTAAGGTGGTTAACAATTCTTTTATTAAACAGTTACCTCAGTGATTAACCAAATCGATTTGTTTTATTTTGTACTTACTTCTTTTTAATTTACCTAGTAATTTGTGAAATGAAGTTTCAAGTTCTACAATGTCGACGTTCACTCACTACCGAACCGATTTCAATAAAACAAAGCTAAGAACCATCTCGATTAAAACTGGTTTTCGATTAAACAAAATATCATCGAAATCGCTTTGGGAGCTTCCATTGCAGACATACACACGCCAAACTTTTAGCAAACCTCTTCCTGCATGTGGGGTCAAAAAGGACCCATGCAATTCAAAATTTATAAAACAGCACGAAGTACCTGTAACGTGCTTGCAACCAGCTCAACTTTAGGAGACTATTCACGGCCCATCTTCAACATGAGATATCTCTGAAAGCACTAAAGCACAAATTGTGATTTTTGGGGCACAAAATAGCACTAAATGATGGCATCATTTCGAAGCTATTTGAAGCCGGTGTCCTGCTGGATTGCAAGTTTTTAGTATAGATTAAAGAAAAATAAAAATCGGTGATATATTATTTACAATTTATTTAGTCAATGCACAGAATACAGACTAGAATCGAGGTTTACCTTCACGCCAGTTTTCAACATTCCTTCAAATCAAATACTTATTACATTTTTTAATAAGAAACTTGTGAAGTACCTTCTCGGTTCGGGCTACACCTTTCTACTGATGGTTCATCGCATCGCATGTTCTATCTACCCTGCCAAAGGAATTGGCAATGCATTATTGGTTCTTGGCACGGTTCACAATACAGTAATAATATCATCATTATGATCACAGCCCATAACAGTCCACTGCAGGACAGGGCCTGCCCCACGAAAAGGGAGGTCCACGTTTGGGAGGCCGGTTGTGTTATAAATATAACAATGACAAACGCTGCTGTCACATTTTCCAGCCTACAGAGACTTTAGACCTTTTGCCTCGAAAACATTATTCGCCTTGTACGACACCCACGAATGTAAGGTACTGGTGCTATTCTTCTCTGCCCGACACCACACGGCTAGTAATCATAATGAAACGTTCCAAAACTGAATGTCGAAAACAGCCGTGAAGTAGTGATCACATAGAAAATTGAGCAATAATAATTACTTACACTGAAGTAAGTGTATAAAGGAATGTACAATGAGGTGATATTTTTCTAAACTAAATACGTATCCCACTGATAAAATAATCCCAAAGATAATTTCTACGTACCGGCGTGGAAACTGAATCATGACCACTCCCAGTACGCGTCAGTCGTTGAAACTGTGATGGTTTGTTAGACAAAAGATACTTTATAAAATATCGCTTGTAGCGATAAGGCCGTCTTTGCCCACAATTGGTATTCTAAATATAATATTATTATTCTCGTATGAGCTATAAATATCTCTATCAAAGTATGTAAAAATGACAAAGACACTAAATTAATTGTTCTATTGACTATTTGTTGTTACAATGTTGTTCAAAGTGTCAACATGTTTCAGTTTCCGCGACCGTACAGCCAGAGTCAAACTTTCCCGAGACTCCATTACGTTTAACTCAACTTTACTTTATACCTAAACATAGTTCACAATAATATCCCGGTAATTTCATCTTAATGTCTACACTAATTTCACTATTACAAAAGTTAAACTATATTCCCATATCGCGCTTCCACCGTTTTAAAAATCTCTTCCTCAAATCTCATCAACTACAATATTTCCATTTCTTATCAAATAGAAATTAATGTTATAAAGCTTATTGTTACATTAATTATTGATTTCTTTATATTACGACGCACTGTCTTTACCACAAATTAGTATTGGAAAATAAATAACTTACAATGAAGTAACAAAAAGTAACGACAGAAATTAAATAGAAAAAAAAACCTCAAAATAACGCAATAAATAAAAAAGTAATATCAAACAATTTCAGAAAGAATACTAGAGGCGATCTTTGGTGTCGGAGGCCAAGATCCGCTTTGGCTCGCTGAGCTAGCGCAGTACATAAGTAAGTAATATCAAACAATAAAGCTACCTGCCACAAAGTGTATTAAGCTAGTGAAATAATAAATTCTACTTGTTTTATTCATTCCCTTTTAAATTAGCTTGTTCACCTTTGACCTTATGAGGTTTCAACGACCTGTTGACTTGGTTCAACACTAGCCCGAATAAAAGAAAACCTAGCCATACGAAGTACCAGTAATAGTATACCGAAGAGTAGTATATCCAAATACGATCGAATGTTAGAAGAAAAAATGCAGCCCCCTGGTAGGACTCGGAATGCGACCGAAGGAACCACATTATGAAGCCGATTATTTTCTTTTTCTGGAACAAAATAAGATAATTTATGAACAAAATATAAAACAAAGTGTCTCTTGACGCCGTCTGTACCTCTGTATGTACGCTTAGGTCTTTTTAAACTACGCAACGGATTTTAATGCGGTTTTCACTATAGAATAATTTATAGAATTTATACCGGATGGTTTATATGTATAATACTGTAATACATGCATACCCAATACCTAATACATGTGACCCCGAGAAAACCTGTGCGAAGCCGGGGCGGGTCGCTAGTAAATAATATAAGCAAATCCCGTGTTGACCTCTACAGACTTCAGCGTAAACCAACGCTTATCAGTAACGTTGTTTAACACTAGAAGCGTCGCCGTTCCGTTTTTGACCCACCCATAACCGCGTTTGTAAATTCACTGGGTCAAATTTGACCCCGCGGTACTTCTGGGATCTTAATCTTCAGCGCTTCTAGTATCAGATCATGATGATGATTATATTAATATTGATAGACTTACCGTGCCCGTAGCATCTTTATAGAACAGTTTGTAATATATGTCCTCAGCCATGACGTAGAATGGGCAGAAGTAGATGCAGAAGAAGTAACCAGGGTGGAATCCATGCCATACGACAGACACAAACAACGCCGCATGAATCCTGAAAACGTTTTGGAAATTAGTACGGGATGTTATGCAGGATGGCCCTTTTAGATCTATGAGAGGCATAGTCAGAGAAAATATTTAAAAAATCAAAATATTAATCAAAAAGAGGAATAAGTTCTCAAATGGAAAAAAATGTACATAGCAAGCTTTTTCCAGTGTTATCGAAGGTTCTCGAAAAAGCAATCCTCAGTCGCATAAACACACACACCAATGAAAACGCTAGCATCCCCGAGCAAGAATTTGGCTTTCGCAAGTTTCATGGGACTGTTGAGCAGGTCCATAGAGTATGTGAGTACATAAGAAATGCCCTGGAAAATAAGAAATACTGCTCTGGAGTGTTCTTGGATGTCCAACAGGCATTTGACAAGGTCTGGCATGATGGGTTATTATACAAATTGAAAAAATTGTTGCCTCACAATATGTACCTAATCCTAAGGTCCTACCTGGATAGTCGAATGTTCTATGTCAGAGCTAATGATGCTACCTCCCAATTCTTTTATATAAAAGCTGGCGTTCCCCAGGGCTCGGTGCTGGGACCTGCATTGTACCTGCTCTATACAGCTGATGTGCCTGAATCAGAGTGTATTGACGGCCACCTTCGCTGACGACACCGCAGTTTTATCCTCTGATGAGAATCCGGTAGAAGCATCCAGAATATTACAACAACATCTAGATAAGGTTCATACCTGGATGAAGAGCTGGCGGATCAAAGCAAGTGCATTAAAATCCAAACATATTACCTGTACTCTACGAAATTTGTACGCCGAATGGCAGGTCACAGTTTTTACCTGTGTTACCACAAATAAATTTGAATGAATTTGAAAAGGACGTGACGCAGTCAAGCTGGGTGAAGAAGTATTGCCACACAACAATGAAGTGAAATATCTTGGGTTCCATCTTGACCGTAAACAAAATTGGAAATGTCACATACAAAAGAAACGAGAAGAGTTGAACATCAGATTTAAATCCCTGTCATGGCTGCTCGGTAGGAGATCTCGTCTGTGGAGAATAAGGTCACAATATATAACTCAATATTAAAACCAGTCTGGACTTATGGCATCCAGTTGTGGGAAACTGCAAGAACATCAAATACTGGAATACTACAATCTACTGAAGGAGATTGTGAACGCCCCTTGGTTTACCAGAATGGAAGACGTACACGAGTATTTAGGTGTACCCACAGTACGTGAGAAAATAAATAATCTAACAAGGAGCTACGGGGAAAGGATCAGATCTCACCAAAACCAGCTTGCCCAAATGTTGAAAGAACCACCTAAAATAAGACGCCTGAAGAGGCTGCACTTATGGGATAACATATGACCTGTATTATGTAGCTAATGAAGGCTACCCAACACTGGAAGGGATAGCCTAACATGCCATGCCATCGTTGATAACAACTGCTTATAGTCTACGGACTGATCGCATGTTTGCAAAATCATATAAAAAAAAACAAAAAACATAGCAAGCTTTTATTACTCTTCTACTCTTTACTACTCTTCAAGACCATTCCAAAGAGCCCAATTTCAGTTCAATCGGATACCAAGAAATGGTCGAAAAATCATTTGCAAATTTTGACGGACAACTTATTACGAACAGTGCACGTTGAATAAAAGCCTTTAAAAAGGTTTGTAAGGACCGCAGCAAGTGGAACAATGTGGTCTTTGCTCTGCCTAACCCTACGCGCAAAAGGCGTGACGGCATCTACAGGCTGTTACGTAATACATGTATAAAGCCGAAAGGGTGTTAAAGTATAGCTTGCAAAGAGTACACAGGCGACTTCATATTATCCGGACATTGAATTTTAATTTTCATAAAAAACCTTCGTTTTAAAGAAAAATAACCATATCGACTAAGTTGAAGCGCAGCTCTATTTTAAGTTCATACTCCTACAAGGAGCAGTTTAATAACCTCGTGCGACCCCTATGAAAATAGAGCAACCTCCTTAAGCCTACTACGTACACACGCACCGGTTTCGGCGAACAATTGTCTGTTGGCGTATGCCGGCCGGCGATCTGCAGCGCAGCGTGGCGGCAACATCAAACGGATAGAAGCAATCGACTAAACGCAGTTTGGGCGGATACCGAAGGTCAACGAACAAACGTGCGAATACGAGCCCGAATCGGTCAAAACTCCCAAAGTTTGCAAAGCTACTTGCTTGACCACTAAATGCAAGTATTGGACCTTAGAAGTCCACGGCGAAGTCGGCCGACAGCACTTCGTTGGCGTACGTTGAGTGTGTACACACAATAAGGAGGAGTTTAATAACCTCATACCATCCATATCAAAACAAACGAACCTCCTACATCTTACTACCAGGCCGACGCCTAAATGTTACCTAATTATCTACATGAATAAGCTATACCAAATCAACTAGGAACTTACCTACACTAATTATTTTCAATAGGTAGGTGTGCTTAAATAGTCGGAGCGTCGGTGGCCTAAGGTTACGGTATGCAACACGTACGCGAGAGGTACCGGGTTCGAATCCCACTGCCGCCATGTACCAGTGACTCTTTTCTGACTCATGTACTTACATTAGTTGAAAACTAACCGATGCTCTTACGGTGACGGAATACATCGTGATGAAACCTGCACATTTAGGCGACTGAATGTCCAACCATGATCCAATCTGGTCAGGTAATCAAGTTCCCCTGGTAGCAGGGTCAGGCAGAACTCAGGACTGTCAAATGGCAGTCGCTCCACTGTAATTACCTGAAATGCGAAATCCTGGATCTTGGTCAAGGCGGACCCCAGGCCCTCGTGCGCGAGAGTAAAACCAGGTCATTAAGACCGAGATGATTTCTACTAGGTACCTTACAGGGCAAACCACCCTAGCACAACAAAGGTAAAATAAGAATTAAATTCATAATACTTAGTTATTAACTAAAGGCCTATATAGGTTAAACAGTATCTATATAGGTTAGGTAGGTAGGAACCTAAGTAAATAAAAAACAAAATAAAATGTTAATCAGTCTGGAAGACAGCCGGAGCCGCGGTGTGAACTGCCGCAGATAGGTACCTAGGTACTTCAACTAAATAAATAAAAAATTGTCAGCTACCTACCTACTTAATAGATATCTACTAAACTGAAACGGCTTTCGCTCAATTGACAAATTAGTTCTACACAGATAGGTAAGTACTAGGTACTGTAGCATGTGTGCTCGGGCAGGCCCTAGGTTAGGACGGATCCCAAGACAGGAAGGCGTTTGGAGGCCTCATGTCTGGAGGGGCTTTAGGTTAAGTAGGCTTTCAGGTGCGGTTGCTGCTCCCATAGGGTAAGGCAGGAAGGCGTTCGGAGGCTTCATGCCTGGAGGGGCTTTAGGTTAAGTAGGCTTCCGGGTAAGGTTGCTGCTCCCATAGGGCAGCCGGGGCTTTAATTAGTTAAGCAGGTTAGGTTAGGTTAGAACATGTAGGAAGGAGGTCGGTTAGCTTGGACGGTTCGGAGCAAGCAGAACTTGGGTCTTTGGCCTGTCTCTATGAGCACACATCGCACTGGCTAGGCAGGAATTCAAATGGATTATATTTGAATTAGACGTAAGATGTCTTATGTATTTTGATATTATTCTTCATTATTGATTCTTGAGTTGACTTTCACAAATATAACTATAATAACTTCTATCTCGAGCTACGAGTATTTATTTAAACGCCCCCACGATCCCGAGTGTTACATATTACACAGTGCTACTAACACGGGTTCCTCATCTAAGTACCTACGTAGCGTAGGGAACCACTTATGAGTCGAGTCTCGATTTGGTAAAACACATTACAGGCAGGTTCCACAAAATACATGTTTTTATGAAAAGATAAAAGCTCTGTCTTTTCTACCTATTTTCCGTCGAAAAAGAACCAACGGCGACGGTTGCGCTTCTAATGTCACGATTAGGTGGTAGGTAGCGTCTCCTAGTCTAGCTAGAACCTAGACCTTTAAAGCATTTAGGTACGTACCTTTTAAAAGTTATTTTATGAAAACTAACAGCGTCAGGTGCCAGCGCTGTTAACCATACTTCACTGGTTGCTATGCAAAACGTAAGTAGGTAAGTAACATGGTCTTTGGTCTACTGCTTGGTTGCACTTATGCACAGAATAATGATTATCACAATACTTAAACTGTTGAACATTGTACACAAACAAGACTACGTTAATGTACCAATAAATCATTCATTCATTCATATCGTTAACAGTCTTATCACAGTTATCTTCACAATACTTAGGTTTCCTATACACACCGATCACGCGAAAAGCTAAAAACCGAATAAACGAACACGATTCGAAAATAGGTAAATTGTAACACAAGAAGTCGCGCCGTCGCACAGTGGGCTGAAAATCGAGCTTCATAGACATAGGCAACTCAACTTTTAATGTGTCGTTTTTTTGGCGGGAATTGCTTCCATGAGCTATAACTATACATAAAAATGTTATCCGAGTTAACTCTGCGCAAAAACAAATGAATTATATTTTTTTTACGAAAAAAATGTATGGAGCCAATATGAAAAATCCAATTATCTCTGAAACCGCTAGGAAAACCGTAATATCCTTACAGATGGTTATAAAACTAATTATTCATGATTTTTTGACATACTCCATATAACGGTTACTGCTGCAGAATTTTTTTTAAAAATCGTCGAAATATTTTATTTATTTATTTATACACGGTTCCTTTCGGTGAGAATTTAGCAACACGTTAAATCATATAGTATTAGGCTTGGTTCCTAGAAATAGTAGGTAGATGTAGGTAGGGTAAATTCTCACCGAAAGGAACCGTTTATAAATAAATAAATAAAATATTTAGAAGATTTTTAAAAAAAAATCTGCAGCAGTAACCGTTATATGGAGTATGTCAAAAAATCATGAATAATTAGTTTTATAACCATCTATAAGAATATTACGAAAAAAATGTATGGAGCCAATATGAAAAATCAAATTATCTCTGAAATATTTTGCTTGGTTATAAAACTAATTATTCATGATTTTTTGACATACTCCATATAACGGTTACAGCTGCAGATTTTTTTTTTAAATTATTGAAAAAAAGTATTTTCAAATTTTAAATGGTAGGCAAATATATTTGCTCAAATGTTTAGTAGGTATATATATAATAGGTATATGTATATAAAAACCGTTTAATCAAATTGATAATTGTTTATATTGATAATTTACATTTATATAAAATGGTGGGTTACAAAAATGTGGTTTTTATTAATATAATATGTATTGATAATAAAAAGATAGTAATTTATAATATCTTACAAACTATTGATAAGAAGAAACTTAACTTCTTCACTTTTTATTATTATGTACAAGTAATAAGAAATAAGGAATAACAATAGCATGCAATAATATTATTGAAATAAAAAAAATAACAAAAAATAATTAAATATGACTTAATCTAAAACACATTATTCAGTTTATTCATTTTCCTTATCACTCTCGTCGTCTTGGGTATCCATTTCTGAGTCATAATGCACATTGGAAACATCTAGAAACTCAAAGTCAGTTTCTCGAAACTGAATTATCTCGAGAGTTTCAGAAAAATACTGCTGCCTTTTCTTGGTATCTAACTTGGGCCTTTGTGCACTTATTATAGGATCTGAAGAAATAATAAGCATATTAAGGATATCTTGATTACTATCTTGCCTGTTCTTTTTCCGCGAATGATGTTCTCGAAACCTTCTAAAATCTTTATTTCGAGCTTCTGATGCTTCTTCTGAGAGACTTCCAATCGGTACAATATCATTATTTTGGATTATATCTGCCCCGTGTATAAGTATTTTATGGACGGTTGAAGACATATAATACCAGTCATATAACTCCACGTACTTTTCTGCGGTTTGGCGAGCATAATCTTTGAACTTACTGACATCGATGTTCTCACCCGAAGTGATTGTTTGCAAAATTACAGCAAATCTTCTTACAAGTTCTTCATCCAACCCGGTAATGGCTGCAGTTTTATTTGGGAATTCAAAGAACCTTCTTGCTGTATTTCCGTCATTGGTAGTTCCCGAGCCTTGTTTTACGATGTCAATCAAAAGATTGAGTTCATTTTTGAACTTATCCTGGATAATCTTTTTTCTTCTTTTTAACATTTCTTTGTGCTCATTTCCTCTCGCTGCCCACTCTTTGAAATCAAGTCTGTACGAAATATGTAACAAACATTCCATACAATTAATACGGGCGTGTAGAGATGACAACCCAAATTCGTAAACGGCAGCGGACACGGTCTTTGACGTCACAGCATCCAAACGGTTCATTTCAGTTGGTTTTGCTAAACACAGATAGCATGATGAATTTGATCTGGCATCAGATAGGTACGTGCAGACTTTAGCATCGATCATTGTCATCATCAGTTGATGGTTCACCTTATTTCCATTATTGCACTCTGTGGGAATAAGAGCCTTGATTTCATCATCCATGTGTCTTTTATTATCAATGACGACTGCTTCGCTCTCCTTCACAAAAGTAAACTGAACTGGGCGACAATACACCGCTGAGCACGGTTTCGGGTTCGTCCATAAAGTGTTGTCTCCATCAGTCAGTTTAAGTGGCACTAAGGACGTCATAAAAATGCTGGAATCATCTTGCTCACCCTCCATTTTCTGCTTGTATCGGCTTTGGTTTGAAGCACCATCAAATCCCCACTTTGATATCAGTTTCAAATGTTTATTTTGCACATTGTTAGAAAGAGTGTGGAGGATTCTCTTCACTGTGATGTCAAGTAAACTTTGAAGTGTAATCCTGGCTGATGAATCCGTCACCGACACTGCTTGCTTTGGCGGATAGCATTCAAGCTTCGCTTGTTGCACTTTATAGTACGATGGATAAATGTCCTTAGCACCTTCTCTAATGGCCGTCTCTCGCAATGTGATATATTGCCACTTCGATAGTTTTAAAGAGAGCAATAATCCAAGCGCTTTTTCTGGGGTAAATATATCAGTTTTCACAGTTTTTTTTATTGATTCCTTAATTTGACCAGCTGCTTCAGGATTTTTTAATATATATTCGATGACAGATGCGATATCCTCGTGGCCTTTCTCTTTTAAACGTAGTGCAGCTGTATATGCCAATTCACTTGGGTCTTCGTCTTTATGATCATCAGATCTTCTCTTTTTCTGTTTGCTTCCTAGATCTTCAAAAGGTTTTCGAAGTATCTTGGTCATTGTTCCAACAGAGGATGATGTCGATGGCTCTGGTGAGACTGGTCGTTCATCAACAGTTGCTTCTTGAGTGTTTAACATTGTTTGTACGCAACTTGGCCAATCGATATTTGCTTGTAGCCAATTATCGTACTGTTTTCTGAATGTATCTTTAATTCGGTGAGATCTCTGCCATCTCTGTGATGCAGCTCGTGTGAATTTCCGACAAAATTCTTTTAAAGTCACACAATCTTCGGCACCAATGCAATCGCCTAAGCGAGACATAACTGCACCAAACAATACTTTATAGTCAAATGAAGTACTTTCACTTTTTAGAAGAACAAACAAGTCTAAATTAGTTATTAAACTTTCCATTCTAACACTTTTCAGTCGCAGGACAAATGTAATGTTAACGGTTACAAAGTTTTGTAAATACTAAATTATAACACAAAATTTTAGTCCTTTTATTGTAGTGGTCGCTCATTAGTTAATTACTACCCTCATTAAGGGTAGTTACCTAATGATCATTAGTTAACTACCCTTAATGATGATCATTAGTTAACTACCCTTAATGAGCGACCACTACAATAAAAGGACTAAAATTTTGTGTTATAATTTAGTATTTACAAAACTTTGTAACCGTTAACATTACATTTGTCCTGCGACTGAAAAGTGTTAGAATGGAAAGTTTAATAACTAATTTAGACTTGTTTGTTCTTCTAAAAAGTGAAAGTACTTCATTTGACTATAAAGTATTGTTTGGTGCAGTTATGTCTCGCTTAGGTTACGGGTATACGGTTTTCCTTGCTGTTTCAGAGATAATTTGATTTTTCATATTGGCTCCATACATTTTTTTCGTAATATTCTTACAGATGGTTATAAAACTAATTATTCATGATTTTTTGACATACTCCATATAACGGTTACTGCTGCAGATTTTTTTTTTAAAATCTTCGAAATATTTTATTTATTTATTTATAAACGGTTCCTTTCGGTGAGAATTTACCCTACCTACATCTACCTACTATTTCTAGGAACCAAGTCTAATACTATATGATTTAACGTGTTGCTAAATTCTCACCGAAAGGAACCGTGTATAAATAAATAAATAAAATATTTCGACGATTTTTAAAAAAAATTCTGCAGCAGTAACCGTTATATGGAGTATGTCAAAAAATCATGAATAATTAGTTTTATAACCATCTGTAAGGATATTACGGTTTTCCTAGCGGTTTCAGAGATAATTGGATTTTTCATATTGGCTCCATACATTTTTTTCGTAAAAAAAATATAATTCATTTGTTTTTGCGCAGAGTTAACTCGGATAACATTTTTATGTATAGTTATAGCTCATGGAAGCAATTCCCGCCAAAAAAACGACACATTAAAAGTTGAGTTGCCTATGTCTATGAAGCTCGATTTTCAGCCCACTGTGCGTCGGCGCCAGCGTCGGTTCAAACGGGTACACGGCACACACGAGTGTGCGGCACGCACACTGCCAAAACTCAGGCGCGCGGATTCGTGGGCCTCGTGGCGGGGCCGACTTTCGGAGCGGCGGGGCGCGCGGTCGTCGCTTTAGGGATCCGCGTTTTAGGGGTCGTACTTATTTCGCCTCTTATGTTATCCTGGTAGATGCACCGTAATGTTGATTGTGTTTATTTGATAAAGTGAGGCTCAAACGAGTCCAACAGTGGACTAATAATAATCCTTACGATCTCGGTCATGGATTACATTTGCTTACCACTATTTTATCGAGTAAATTGGTACAATGACTGTAACCTAGACCGTAATTTCTAAAATTGTGTTTGGGTCCGTGCTCCACCTAGGTGACCTAGGTTCAGTGGCGTAGCCCTCCAGGGGCCCCGTATCAATGAATGAATGAATGAAAAAAATTTATTGATGAACAAGGACACCACATTACAACAATCACATAATTTAAATAAACAATAATCATACAATTAAAAAACACATAACAAATTACAAAATTTATAAATCGATTCGGAATTGCTGTACTGTGGCACACCCTGTCAACAAAAGGACCTCACTCAGCATGAGCCACGACCGGGCAATCGGTCTCAATATCAATAGCTCTCTGGGGGCCCCCAGTTAGTACCCCCAACTACAAGGGATGCTAATGAGTAACTTAAATCCAAGCCATTCGCGTGTTAAGGCGGTACGATTTTCATACAAATTTTATGTAACGTTCTATCGACATTCCTTCAAGGGTTTGATGTTTTTAATGTAAGTTTTTGCAATTGGCCATTAGAAAATGTGTCCAATTGTGCGCGAAATAGATTTCTACATGTTAATATTGTAAAACAAAGCAATAAAAAAGAAAAATAATGAAATCACAAAACAACGCCATCTAGCGGCGACATGTGCTTTTTCGATTTAACTGCTTTTGAAAAGAAACCCATATTGCGCACCATTGAATACATTTACTAAGAGCAGAAATGATAACAAAATCACTAAACACTCAAACGAATGAAAGTATATCGAGAGAAATTTAGTATGAGCGTCGAATCACCATAAAAATAATGTTATGAAAAAAAGTTCCACACCGAGTCTGTCTGTCTGTTCGCGATAAACACAAAAACTACTGAACGGATTTTCATGCAGTTTTCACCAATAGACAAAGTGGTATCACTTTTTCTGATGAAGAAGGACTCCTTAAAAGCCGGGGTGGACCTGATAATATGTGTAGTGAAAACTTAAAAACAGTCAAATTCGTCAAGATCGTGAGGGCGTGTGGACCAAAACGATTTAATTATGAGCCAGGTCGATCTGACCCGTTGTGGAATAACGGAGTAAGTAGTTTCTTAAGTCTTATGACCTCACCGATAGTGCTGAAAATGTTGTACATGAGATAAAGATTTTTCTCATTTTTGCCATTGGTGCATTTTTACACAATTTCAATGAAGTAATGAGTGAGTGCGCCCTAAGTTGTTGTTTTTTCTTTTAAAATGGTAATTATCTCTAAGCGAAAGGGGAATGAAAATGGATTGTATCACTTGATTCATTTGCATCTTTGGCGGAGCGGGCCCCCGGCCCTGGTCGGAAATTTACTAAAGAATTTTATTTCCGGGAAATAGGGTTTAACTGAAATTGAGGACAACAGTACGAATTTTTGCTTACACACATTTTGGGGGCCCTGTGGCCCGGGGGCCCCGTATCATTAATACGGCTGATACAGCGGTAGCTACGCTCCTGCCTAGGTTCTCCAACTGGGTGAAGTATGGGATATTTACAGGTATAGTATCTCCATCAACTAAGAATAATTTAGTTAATTTTAGTTGATGAGAAATGTTCGTGAAATCTTACGCATTTTAATCATCATTAATAGCCGATAACAATCCACTGAGAGTTTGAGCCTTCCCCACATCAGTAGAGGGTTCTATCTTAAGCTCCACTACCTACAGTCTTTGTTTTATTTATGTTACATTCATTACGGCCGGCGGCGCTAGGGTATTTTATTTGTTATACTTGATACTATAATATGTGTGTATAGGTATCGAACAATCTCATGGCAGATAGGTACGATTACCTACGCAACACTGAAACATTACTGACAGACATAACATGAGAAAGCAAACTCGTAAAGACAAAGATGTTACATTAATTAGAGTTTGCTACATTAATATGCTACAGTAATTTGAATTAGACTACTTTGCTATTAGTTAGGTGGTGGTACTTTCGTAAAAACTATGAATGAACCTTTTGAATTAAAATTATAATTGATTACAATATTTTTTTGTACAGAACCCTTGAACCAAAAAATACAAGACGGATAATTTAGATCTCCTTAATATCCCATTGCGCCTAGTACGTGGGGTGTCCACAAAATAAGCGAGCGCAAATACAGGCATGACGCATTTTATCTTAGTCCTCACAGTGACAACGCATCTGCTGTTCTGCATTTTTGTTGCCTGCAACCTAAATGCTTAAATCGTAGATGTATGGGCGACGGTTACCGCTTGCCTTCAGGTGCACTATCACTACGTAGCATAAAACAAGTAATTGTACTGCCACTAGGCCACTAGGTACATGTTTGTTTCTTAAGCGTTGATGACACTAAAAACTAGTAACATACGTTACCCTTTTTCTGGAGCTAACCAACCGTTAGTTGTAGTTTATACTAATTCTTACGGAGGATAAAATAGTCGCTTTTGAGTGCGGAATACGTGGTCGGACGTCCGACCAAGGACGGCATACCCGCGCATCCGTATTAACCCAAAAACTGCTTTATATTGTATTTCGTAAGGATTAGTATCGACTGCAACTGATGGTTGGTCGGCTCCAGGCAAATCGTAGCGACTGTTACTAGTAAATTGACTAAATGGTAAAACCGGGTCTCCTGACCGTACCTAGTACGTAAATAGTGTTGCTAGGTAGTTTTCAGCTTTTCAAATTGAAAATTCACCTTCTTGAATTCATACATGAGTAGAATTTAATTATTACTATTAAATAGGTAGGTACTGAAATGACATATTTTCTTATTTCAGAGCTGGCGAAAAACTTCTTCGAGGAGTGCATAAACTTGTGCCAAGGCTTACCACATGCATTCAACGCGATGTAGACTATGTGAAAAAATAGGCCAAATCCTGTAATTTTGTTGTCAAACACAAATTTTTGGACACCCTATGATATCAGTATCCCGTACCTAGTCCACCTGCTTCAGTCATGATAGCCTAGCATAGATAGATATGACGCAGACGCGAAATCAAGCTGTGACTTTTTTGCCTACTAATGTTTATTGTGTTTTCGCAATTAGTTTGTCGACTATGTACCTCGGTGCGAACATTGTGTTGAAGGCAAAAAATTAAAG
The DNA here is from genome assembly GCA_907269095.1 of Blastobasis adustella. NCBI lineage: Eukaryota > Metazoa > Arthropoda > Insecta > Lepidoptera > Blastobasidae > Blastobasis > Blastobasis adustella. Next base: position 2,680,088 of record OU026120.1, read on the forward strand.
TAGAAACAAACATCGAAATGTCTAGTTTTTGTGCCAGGCTGCTCACGAGCTGCTTGTGATAATAATTTTATTAACCAGACACTTGAGGTATTGATCGTAGTGATCTTTAGATTGAATTTTAAAACTCATATGAAACGGTAGGCAGAAAAGGCTTAAAGGGACAAAACCTATCTGTAATTGGTAAATTTGTAGTCTTCGGTTGATTGACCTGATTATGAATTGACCTGATTTCTAGAGATGCGGTCTTTCGTTTTCAAAATGTCATTATCGACATTGAAAAAGAAAAAGTTCGATAGTCATTTTCTCGCTAACTATTTTACGCACAAAAAAAATAATTGTACCTATCGTTTTAATACGTTTAGCACTCCACCCAGTTCACAGCGTTATACATATATTATGAAACACCCTGTATAATATTAGTATAGATTCTATACTAATATTATAAAGAGAAAAGATTTGTATTTTTGTTCGTAATTAATAAACTCAAAACTAATGAAATGATTTTAAAAATTCTATCAGCTACTTTTTATCCCGGGAAAATAATAGAATCCCGCGGGAAAATTTATTGTTTAGAGAGCCTAACTTCGAGTGGGTGATGGCCGCTGAGAATGGCTCGTTATTAAATATAAATCTAGTACAAATGAATACGTTGTGGCCATTTTAAGTAAATAACAGCACTGTTTTCGGTCACCGCTCCACAGAGCCACTGACTGAAACAGAATCAACTTCAGACTTACTTCAGAGGCTTGACCGGGAACCTCTTGTACACAACCATAGCAACCCAATACTGGACCGTCTTGTTCCACACTTTCATCGAATCACGCAGCGTAACCACAGTCTCGCAGCCCCACACATCCATGGCCTCCACTGTGTTGAAGTCGTATTCAGCTACCTTCGCCCTCTCTTCGGACCTGCGAATTTTAAGTAGTAATAAAAAATTAGGACAATATTTTTTTTAATATATCTAAAATCAGTTACAATTATACATGTGCCGTGACCAGGATATTTATAAATAATATGCTTGGACAATTCAATCTATCTCCAAACCAAGCAATGCTTGTGTTATGGGTGCCAGAAAACTGATTAAAATTAAAAAAGTTATAGGGATGTATGTTTGGAGCTTGTCACTTTTTCACACAAAAATAACTGAATAGATTTAGATGAAACTATACAGTGTTGTAGATTGAACTCCTCAATGAACACCGTTCAACAATAAATGACTATATACCAATAAATTCAAAGCTGCACTGACATTTGTTTTAGCTTCAAATATCCAACGGTAGGTCCATGGCCTGTCCTGTTCCTGCCTTCAACCGGATAGGCACCCAGTCCTGCCGATGTACAAACACTTTCTGCGAGTGTCAGACCGGTGTACATGCGTTGCCGGAACGCAGCAAAGAGCGCCCAAGGATACAACATCCTGTATAAGAAGTTGCGGTTGTTGTGTTCCTCTGTTAGAATATACTGAAAAAGAGAATAATAAGAGGGAAAAAGCAATAAACAGGTACAATTACTATAACTTCGGACGCTAGGATACCGAAGACCAGGTAACGTGGAGTTGAAAGAGATGATGATGCATAAAGGTGATAAAGATTTTACTAAGTACTATGAAGGAGATAGATGGGTGGTACCATTTCCGGTGGTTATTTTTTTTCGTCAATTTGGAATTTGTTTTAGCAATTTGGCATTTATTTATTCACAAATGAAGTACCACAGAACACAGGTAAAATACAATATGAAGTCCATTGAGACCTGCTATTCGGTGTATAAATTAAACCGTAAAGATACTCCATAAGCTTTATAAAACATTCAATAAATTAATTTTATGATATGTCCATTTAAAAAACGAACATGTGTCGCAAGTGTCACGCCCCATCTGATATTTATGTTCCCAGTAACTATTTTAATTTATTTAATACTTTATTGCACACAATAAAATACATAGAGAAATATCATTACAATATAGATATATTTACCTCTAAAGGCCAGAGGTAGGAAAATGCCAGGTAGAGTGACGCATACACTGGCACAGATTTCAAAGTATTGATAGTGAACCCTTTGCAATCGGCATATTTGCTGTATGGCAAATGGAAATAATCATCAAATGTTCTATATCGGTAATAGGGACCTGAGAAAATTTAATTGTATTATTATAAACTGTTCTGGAAACAAATAAAATGTTATCCTTTTGACCGCTAGCCACCCCAATAATTGCAAGCAATTCTGTGCCCCATACGTGAACCTAAAAAATCTAGATACATAAAGTTCTTGTTGTGATATCCTGACATCGGTGTATATGACACTGTTTCCAGTTGTGGGTTAGGACCAGAGGTCAGAATCTGCCGGTCATACCTGGTCTGCATTCAAATTTCGCTTTTCACTAAGAGAATTCGGATGTACAACAATACACATACAATTACAAACACAAAAATCACAGCAGTACAATTCGGGAGGCTGCGCATTGGTAACTCCCCTGATGTTGCTGATGTCCATAGGCAGCGGTGCCACTTTCCATCAGGGTGCCCACTTGCCTGTTTGACTGAATATATTAAAAATATATTTTTTTAAAGTTTCTGATTGAGACTGTTTTTTTAATGAATCTACTATATTGACTTTACCTAGTCATCATCATCATCCGAGAGGATAATCCTGGCTTCTACCAGGATCCGCTATACTTTTGACTGTGCCTAGTGTCCTAAAATGATTCCTTGTTATTTTGAGATTCTAAACAAAGCCAAAGCATAGTAGCCCTCTCCCACTGTCACAATACATATAGTAAGGGGGCCACAATCTTATCACTTGAATGTGGACCTGGAATGACCGGCAAATTCTGACCTCTAATTAGGACTGACTTTGGTGGTCAAAAGGTTAACATTCAATATCAACATACAGTAGTAGTGAGTAGCAGATTTTACCTGTAAGTAAAGCCACATAGTTGAAAGAGTAATGGAACAGATCTAAGAAACTAGGATTTATAAGTTCAACAAATTCATCATCTTTATCTGTTTTCTGTAACACCTTATCATCAGATTCTTTCTTCTTCTTAGCTATAGCCAACCAGGAGCCATTCATTTCGAAAGCTACTCCAACCACTCTCAACACAAGGATCATTTGAATAATGTTGGTCGGCCCGGATGAGAGTGGGAGCCCAAACTTGTCTGCCATACGGATGAAAAACAAATAGCCGAACATGAAAAAAAATGTGGCAACATGACAGTATCTGCAATAGAATAAATATGTTAACCTTTTCCTTAATTTCCTGTAAACATAGAAAATTATATAAAATTCAGTTGAGGCAAGGCCTTTACCAGACCTATCTACAGTAAGTATTCATTAAGTATAATAAAATTGTTGGTGTAAATTATGTTTAATTCCTCAAAACTTAGAGGTTTGTTCAGAGGCGGGCAACGCATTGGTGACTCCCCTGGTGTTGCTGATGTCCATAGGCGGCGGTGACCACTATCCATCAGGTGGCCCGCTTAGCTGTTTGTCTCCCATATAACATAAAAAAAAACTCACCGAAGTGTAGCCAACTTAATCACCGTAATTCCTATTACAGTGGATAATATAGCATGAACTGCACTGTATCCTGAGGCAATTAATATGAGAAAAATGCCAAGAATCGAACCAACCCATTTTCTATGTTGAACAGGCTTTATATTCCTATAAAATGGGCCAACAGCTACACTCATTAACAGTAGTGATAAGTAAATAATATCATTTTTGTTTTTCGTAATAAACGCTATCATTTTATTTTGGAAGCACAGTAATTTTTATGTTTATTTCGAAATTTTTGAAATATCCAAAACAAATAAACAAGACTCGCCACCATGGACCACAGCACAGACAGATTACTATACACAAACTACGAACTATATATACAGACGACCGTCTTCATACAAAATACTATCCACAATAGCTGAGCAGGCACACACGTGCGTGTTTGAGTGTGCGTGTGTGCGTGTTGTCAAGGGATGTGGGATGTGATTCCTCTTTCTGAGGGAAAGAGACAGATCTCGAATTCGTCGGGAAGTGAAGAGTTTTCTGCAAGTAGGTTTTATTCAGCTTAGCTACCAAGAAGTTTCGGTTTCCAAGGAGACTGGTTTCCGATTCTCTAGTTCTTCCTAACCAAACACTGTTTGAAAATTCGAATGAAACAAGCAATATTTATTTCTTGAAATCATTTTATTAAAGAAATCCTACAAAATCAGATCAGTAATGTTCTTAAAAATGCTGAGGTCCGAATTGGCGGTCCATAGTCTCTGCCTAGCCCACCTGTGGGACATAGGCGTGAGCTTTATGTATGTAATCCTATAAAATTACAAATACAGCGGATTAAACAATTGAGAACATGAAATCGTTTTAGCACGATACATTTAGTAGGTGGGTATGGTATGGGTATGATATGGTAAGTGTCGAGTGCACGCGCTGGTGCATTTATAGATACGTAACTAGCTTTTAGACGCATTTTAGTTTTAGAACTATGTGACAGAAATACAAAACACAGCTATAAAACCGAATTCTGTCAAGCGGTCTTAATATCAACGTGCCATTATACATGATAAAATAAAAACTTATATCTTGTTATCTTATATCTGTTGTCTACGACAGCACTTTTGAGTTTTTGGCCCGCGTAGATTCGACTTAAAAGCTCTATCTCCGTACATAATCGGCCTAGTGCAGCGGGACTGCTGCGTCCCTCTGATAGTTTTTTCTTTTAATCCATCTGTGACAAATACCACTTGACTGCAAATGTACTCAGTTTGTATTATAGTTATTTCCAATGCCGAAACGCCACTATTCCCACGCCTACAAGGGAAACGGTTAGCAAACAGGTAAAGACCCACCCCGTACAAAACCGTGCCGAAGACGACCCAGAGCAGACGCGCCCAGTGTGGGAAGAAAAGGTAGGCGAACACCGCTTCAAGAAAAGGACCTATCCATGGGGAAAGAAGCGACGAGAAACCTACAGAGCCAAGAGTTATCTTTGAAAATATTTTCTTACATACCTACTTAATGTTTGTTACAACGTACAAGCATGACAGTAAAAAAGTTACAATAGAAGATCAGTTCCATGAACTTTTGTCACAAAAATTAAGTGTTATATTTAGGTACATACGACGAACAAGTATACTTTAATAGTCTTTACCATGATAGGTAAATAATTATTAACTAGTTATTTTTACAAATACATTCCTTACCAGTTATACTATATAAGCGACCCGCACCGGCTTCACATTGGTTATCTCGGCTTTTCTTTACAATAATATGAACGAATTATACACATAAATCTTCCGAAAGAAATTCTTTTAATTGATGGTAGAAACCGCATCAAAATCCGTTGCGTGATTTAGGAGTTAGCGGAAATACATACAGATAGACAGACAGACGCGGAAAGCGATTTTAATTTATATGATGTATGGATTATTACATTATTATTGTCTGTCTGAATGTATTTCCGGTAAATTACGCAACGGATTTTGATGTAGTTTTCACTATCAGTTAGATCACTTCTTAACGATAATTTATACCTGTCTAAAATACATGCTTAATATAGTAAAGAAAAGTCGAGAAAACCTGTGCGTAGCCGGGGCGGGTATCTAGTAAATATTATAAATATCGTTGTCCTTAGTATTAGTGCCAATTCATACTCTTTGCTTTACTATTCGTCGGCACTCACCCTTCTGGCGATTAGACATTATAACAATACTTTAAACAATAACAGTATTAGCATATCTACTTGTTCTAAAACTAATCTTAATATTATTGAATAATAAACAATCATATTTTACGGCGAACGTATGTTACAATACGTTTCTTGTAATATTGGCCAAAATATAAAATAATTCATTGGTTGTAAATTATACAATTAATAAACAATTTAAAACAGTCAAAAGTGTCAAGACTAATTACAATAGTAGTTAGGTAAATAGTAGTGGATCATATTGAATATTTTCGTTGATCGTAATTAAATAAATAACTATATTTGGTAATTTTTATATTTTTCTGTTATTCAAATCGTAATTGGAACGGTGATCTGTTTAATCACAGCCGTTATAAGTATAAATTTTTTTGCGGGTTAATAAAGCGTACTCCACATGTCCGCCGAAACTTTCGGCGAAACTTTGGCCGGGACTTTAGTCGAGCCTCTACATTCTCGCCTATTAGGGATGTGGTGAGTGTCAAAACGAGTCGACATTATATCGATTCATTGGTGTAATATCGCTAATCCGCTTTAAACAGGGTCACAGAGGTGATGGCAGCTGCTATACTGTAATTACCTGATCTACTAATATCCTGGATTATGGTCAAGGGTACCCCGAACCTGTTAGCGCTAGGAATATAAATATAAAATCGATCGAATCGAAACGACAACGAACTATCTTTACTTAGTCTATGAAATAGGCGAGACATGCCAAACATGCACGGGACTACACAAATGTAGGCGAATACTGCCTCCACATTCTCGTGTTCCCGCGGAACTGTCCACATGTGGAGCGCGCTCACTCATTCCCGCCACTTCAACTCCTGTGTAGCCAGGAACTACAGCGGCCACAACAGAGAGCAACTGAATTTTGACACCCAGGCACGCCCGAGAACAAACTAATACTGTCTTGGAACCCGCAAAAAATTAATGAAGAAGTGAAAGGTAAAAGTAGGAAAAACTTTGTTTCAGACTTCCTCCAAAAGACAGCGGAGACAGTGCAAGCAATTAAGGAATAGGCAAAATATACCAATAAAAGGGGCCAGTTACAGTCAACCAAAACTATATATTTCTATACAGGTACGAAAATATTTTGATGCTAACAGGGTCGGACTTAGTAATTATTGTATAGAATTTTAATACTCATCATCATCATCATCATCACAGCCCGTAACAGTCCACTGCAGGACTTTGGGCCTCTCCCACGAAAGGGGAGGTTATTGCCATAATCTCCACGCTTGGCAGGCGGGTTGGAGATCGCAGTGTTTAAATATAACAATGGAAAATGCTGCTGCCCAATTTCCAGACTACAGAGACTCTTGATTTTTGGCCTCGAAAACATTAGTCGCCTTGTACGACACCCATGAGTGTAAAGGGTTGGTGCTATTCTACTCTGCCGGACACCACACGGCGATCTGCCGGACACCACACGGCGAATTAATACTCAAATCTTGTAAATAGCGGTCCACAATTTTAAATGTATTAGGGTTCCATACACAAAATATACCTAATTGACATTTTAAATGTCCAGACATTTTATGAAACAACGGATTAATCGCGCATTTACGTTTATTTACATTTATTTGTTTTTCTAGGTTTCCTAAGGACCAGACATGGTGATGTCTGGGTTGCAAATTGGAAGTGCTGCGATGTAAACATTTTGAAGAACAAGATAATAATTAGATGCAAGTCCCTTCTATCCTGGTGCACCATCATTATATGAATTTTTACTGAAAATAAAGAATATGCTGCCTGTTTAATATATTAATGTACCTATCCTTTTCATTATTATTCTTTTTTCATGACTATGTCCTCTAGAGGACATCATATTCAATTTATTGTGAAGTCACATAGGCCTACCTGTGGACAATGAAGACGCTTCTAACGATAAGTAAGTAGGTACATTTCAATTATTGCAAATTTACACTATTACGATGCTTATTTTTATCACAATTTCTAAAATTGATTCCCGATGTTTGCTGTCAGTTATGGAAACTCCTTGATTTACTTTTTCGACTCGACAGCACCATTACACATTCATTAACGACGTTCCTAAATTTAAATTTCGATGACAATGCTTGGGCCCAGGCCTCTCTACCCGTCAGATTTGGTGGTCTAGGCATCAGAAAAATTTCTAGTATTTCCTTACCTGCTTTCCTGTCCTCTGTACACAGCACATGCATGTTGGTAGATAAGATCTAGGGCATGTCTACCAACGCGTGTAAGGTGACATACACGACAGAGGCCAGGAATTCATGGACTTTAGCCTGCCCGAGGACTGAATATCCGTCCACCCCTTAGTCACAGAAACTTTGGGATGAGCCGCTCTGCAGCTTGGTGCGGGATAATCTGGTTAATACGTCAACCGATCCTGCAGTGCGTGCCCGCCTCCTGGCTGTCAGCGAATGGGAGTCAGGCCTATGACTTCAGTCATTTCCATCATCCACTATTGGCACCCTGCTGAATAGCCCTACATTTAGAGTTGCCACGGCCCTTCGCCTTGGTGTTCCATTCGTGGCCCGTCATGAGTGCAGCTGTGGCCATGCAGTGTCGCATCTTGGGCATCACGGGTTGTCGTGTTGCAGGAGCGCCGGGCGCTTTTCGCGGCATGCAGAACTGAAAGACATCATCCGTCGGGCCTTTACCACTGCTGGTTCTTCCGCTATCCTGGAGCCAAATGGACTGGCGAGTGACGACGGAAAAAGGCCTGACGATATGACACTCGTCCCTTGGAATATGGGTCGGTCTTTGGTATGGGACGCTACCTGCGTCGATACCCTTGCACCGTCACATATTCCATCCACGAGTGTCAATGCCGGTTCCGCTGCCGCTTCGGCAGAAAATTTCAAACGGCGCAAATATGCTGGTCTCAGCGGAGATCATCTATTTGCGCCGTTTGGCGTAGAAACCCTTGTGCCGTGGGGTCCAGGCGCTCATACTCTCTTCAAAGAGTTGTCTAAGCGCCTGGTTAACGCTTCGCACGACCAAAAGGCTGGTCAGTACCTTGGCCAAAGGATCAGCCTCGCGATACAGCGAGGCAATGCGGCCAGTCTTTTGGGGACAATGCCTTCAACAAGGGACTTGGGGGCAAGTTTTTTATTTGTAAATATTATTTTATGATTTAGTATTAGCATTATTTAATTAATTTCTGTCATGCAAATATTCCTTTATATAGGTACCTATATTAATTTTATTCTAAATATGTGTAAACATAATTTAAATATATTGTAATATTTATTAAGATCACTTGCCTATCTGCAATTTTGTATCCAACCGGGATGTCTAATATCGAAAATTGTATTTAATAAGTTATTTGACAGACACTCGATGCTGGCGGTTCGCTTTTACTAAGTTTATGGCTCTGGATACTGCGATTCCACCCCGTGGACCACAGAACACTCTGCCATGGACGGTGGGTGGACTACAGACTAATAATAGTTAAGTATAATCATAGTTGGTCTTTGATTGATGGCTGTCGATGTGTCAATGTCAATGTCACATATATGCAAAAAAGTAGGGAAGTAAGTTTATAGTCCATGTATCAAGTTCATCGATCGTGGAACTTGAAAGCACTTGAAAGTAAGGACCTGATGAACAGAAAATAATGCAAAATATTTTTTTCCAACATGTTCTTTTTAAAAACAAAGTTAACCGAAGAAGAGAAAAGGACTATAATTCAAGAACTCAATACGAAAATTGGGGGTGATATAAATGAGTTGTCAGGTTTATATGGTACTGAAAATAAGCTGGTGGCGAAAAGAGATCGTCTGGAAGGCTTAGTATGTGTTTTACTGATTTTTGTATTGTTTTGTGTTTTTATTATTCCTATTACATACATCATATCAGCCGAAACAAGCATGCACAGCATCAAGTGAGATCATACAGACCTGTACGTAGCGTCGTATAGTCCTACTTGAGCACTGCAACGAGCTCGACACTCATCATCATATCAGCCGAAAGACGCCCACTGCTGGGCATGGGCCTCCTCCAGAGGCCTCCAGAAAGGCCGGCTCTGTGCCTTCCGCATCCAGCCGGTACCTGCGATCTTTACCAGGTCGTCAGTTCCCCTTGTGGGAGGCTTACACACACTGCGTCTTCCGGTACGTGGTCGCCACTCGAGAACTTTACTGCCCCATCGGCCATCTGTTCTTCGAGCTATGTGCCCTGCCCACTGCCACTACATTTGTGTTTGTTTCATTGATACACATAATTCAACAACAAACCTACCTATGGACACCAAACACTACTATTTGATTGCCAGAAAATTATTTTTAAAGTTATGGTATTACATTATGGTTTCCAGCTTACTTTAGCTAATAATGAAGTGCCCAAAAAACTAAAAGCTGCTTTAAAAAAAGCTGAAAAAAATTCAAATCAAGCTAATGATTTGAAAACGAACAGTGAGAACTTCAAAAAGAAATTGGAAGATTTTATGCAAAGAACGGAACCTCTGAGAACTGAATTAAACAAACGGTTCACAGCCATTGAACGGTTAGAAGAGGCTCTGGTGTATCTCAAATCATTTGAGAGAGTTGAAGCCATTAGGTTTGTATTTTAACAATGCTCTTTCCACATTAAAGTACTTGGGGGTGGGGATAGGGGAGTGGTTAGGGCATACCAAAGGGTGCAATTCAAAAAACTTAGAAACACAGGCACCTGGAGTGTAGCAAAGAGGGCACTAAGGACAAGAAGACGTAAAATTTCGAAACCCCCTCCCGGGTGCCTTTTCTCGATTTTTCTAAGTTTTTTTAGCCGTTGCACCATTTGGTATCCTCAAACCGAAGGGGGGCGAAAAGCGAAAAAAAAAAATTTATTTTGGGTTTTACTGTTTTGAAATTTCGACTATTATAACATATACATAAAGGTAATCAGCAATTTTATATTTGTTTTTATTTATTAAGTACTTGGCATGCCTTTTTTCTCAAGACTCCTTTTGTAATTCTAATTTTTAAGGATCATCTTTGTAATTGTGCTTAAAGAATATTTTATCAAATCCAAATCCAACTTATTATGAGAAATGAATTTTCTCTCTCCATTACATTTATACTCTATAAACACTGAACAGATTTGGATAGTGTGTGACATGGGGATATATGCCAATCTGGAGGTAGAATGTTGGCTACTTTATATCATAAAAAATAATAGATGTGCAAAAGTTAATGTATTATAATTTCTATTACAGTCGTCAACTCAAACAATGCACTGATGATGAACAATCAGTACTTCTATATGAAGAGCTCAAAGATATGTGTAGTATGTACCAAAAAGGACACAGAGCTGTCTATGTAAAGGAGTACACACACTACTGGCACCACATCCTCAAAGATAAACTATCAAAGTGCGTAATAATCCTGTTCTTGTACCGTAACTTTTGAGGACTTAAAATTTTTTGACAAATATTTTTTGTATTAAATTTTTCTATTATTACTAGGCAGGCATTAATCAGTCAAATAAAGTTAAAGAGTCTACCTGGAGCTTGAAAGATGATGGTCTATCCATGCTTGATTATTATGGAGCTCAAACTTACCATGTCTACTCCTCCAACTCGTAATAACATATAACCATTGCTATATACATATCCTTGCTAGATGACAAGCTAAACAGATATCTTTACTCCTGAAACCTTTTGCAGGCAATACGAAGATGTACTGAAACAAATAAAGTGGCCCTTCTCGACTGGGGTCGAGTATTCACCGCCTGCATATGAGATTATGCAAAAATTTACAAACTGTACACGATTTCTGTTTTTGATACGAGAGCCAGAAGATTTGACGTCTAGCACTGTTTCCGAAGATTTAATGCAAGGTATTGGGTTTTTTTTCAGCACTCGCAAATTTTTTGTCTCTTGAAAGTTAACGATATGAATAAAAGATCAATTTAACAGTAAAGTGTGACAACAAAGTCGTGAAAATTTTGAGGATACCACCATCTTATGTGTCAGCTGAAGTGCTCAGTTTTACAGTAAAATGCAAGAGTGGTCGTTTTTATTACGTCATTCTTGATAGACTGTACGTTTAATACTGTACTATAGCAGTTGCTTCACTGTAATTACCTTATCTGCCAAATCATGGTCAAGGCGGACCCCGGGCTCTCGCGCGCGGAAGCATAACCGGTACATTAATGCTAAGATAATTAATTTTACTGAAATATGGGCTAAATATAATTTTTTAAATTTATTTATTAGAATGAGAATATGAGGGCTACCCATCGGCTCAATGTTACCACTCATCTTAGCGTTAATGTCCCGGTTGTGCTCTCGAGAACGAGGGCCCGGGGTCCGCTTTGACCATGATCCAGGATTTGGCAGGTCAGGTAATTACAGTGAAGCGACTGCCATCTGACCTCCATGACCCTGCTACCCTGCTAGGGGAACCTGACCAGATTGGATCATGGTTAAATGTTACCACTAATCTCCATATATTAATTTAGTGGACTTTTGCCAGGAGTCACGCCATACAAATGCGCGATTTACAATTGCATTAACCTATACATTTATTTCATTATCATTTCTATATCTCTATCATATGTAATTTCCTGAAGGAATTATTAAAATCAAGAAACGTCAGAATTCCACTCGATAAAAATATGGAGTATAGACACAGCTAAGCTACCCACCGACTTATTATTACACTGAGTGATGTCATCCATTGTGCTCGCCAGATCAAGAACCATGCCTGCCAGTGAGGCTCCTCCTGCGGCCCATTAAGAAGCGTTTCACATTCCATTTCACCGGGACCAGACAGACCGCCCGCATTGACCGCCCCGAGTGGTTCCTCACGCAGACCCTAACCTGGATCAAGGACCATCAGGGCTTCGTTAAGACCAATGTGCAGCCGGTCGCTGACCAGCTGCAGCTTAAGAGCGTAAAGGCTGTGGTAAGTGGTACAAACTTTTGCAAAAAGAAGTTTTCATACAATCGAGACAATTTAGCGACCTTGGATCCAAGGTCCACTTTAAACTTTTTGACATTGGTTTTGTGATGCCTAGTTGCTTAATATCTTATGCCTGAGCCTGAATGTTATGCAAACGGATATACATACATGTCCAGAGATAGTGGAGTGGTGACCGGTAAGAATACCTTTCGCACAACTCCGTATGCATGTCATCCAATTTGATTAGAGATTTCAGCTGGTATTTAACAACTTCCGCACTATTAAGTACATTTGACAGAGCATCCTTTTAAGGCCCTATTGGAAGTGTCAACTTTCGAGACTGTACCACAATATTGCAACGCACCCGTCACTTCTCCCCAGGACGAGTTCAACGCTGGCTTAATAGCGTTGGCAGCTGAGCGTCTCCATTCAGTCCTAGCAATGTACAACGCGCAAGGCGCTAAAGGCGACGCGGTAGACGTGGATGCAGCTTTCGCCCACGCAGTGGACGAGACCCTGGGATTCCATAAGGAGTTGACGACAGTCATCGGGAAAGAGATGCATGGAGTCCTCTCAGTGCTGACCAGGGCTGAAACCTTCGTCAGGTGGCTGGCAGTCGAGAAGAAATGTGAGTGATTTGCTTTGTTATAGTACGTTTTTTTTTACAGTTGTGGTGAACAACGAACCTGGTGGAAAATGGTAACCGTTGCCAATTCGAATTATATGTTGCTCTGTCGTATTCTGTTTACCGAATAATTGTTAATGTTAATATTTTGAGTGCGGAGTGGTAGGTCTTAGAAATGCACACAAGTGGGCCCAAGCTCTTGCTGGGCCCATAGCAATTCCACCACTGTGTAAGATATTTAAAATATAAACTAACTCTCGAGCTACATTTTGTGTGCATAAATACATTTTGTGTGAATAAATGGTTTTGTATTGTATTGTGTATACCAATGCGGTATACACCCGTGCATTACGACTTTCGACAGCAAATACGAGTACGCCTTTAACTCTGGCTGCAATCGCGCCTTGTTCGTAAACATCAATGCCACACACCCATTTTAATGTACTATTACTTTTACCTCGCAGACGCCCTAGCCAAGATGGACTCGGCGCTATGTTCGGACTCGTGGAGCGCGGGCGTCTGCTCCGGCGCGGGCGCGGCGGCCGGCGCGGCGCTGTGGGTGCCGCGCGCCGCCGACTGGCTGCTAGCGCTGCTCACCACCGTCGAGCAGCGGTACGCCATGCTGCCGCAGCCGGGCCATCGGTGAGTGAGCCACACACACACACACACACACACACATTGCTGTGGGTGCCGCGCGCCGCCGACTGGCTGCTAGCGCTGCTCACCACCGTCGAGCAGCGGTACGCCATGCTGCCGCAGCCGGGCCATCGGTGAGTGAGCCACACACACACACACACACACACACACATTGCTGTGGGTGCCGCGCGCCGCCGACTGGCTGCTAGCGCTGCTCACCACCGTCGAGCAGCGGTACGCCATGCTGCCGCAGCCGGGCCATCGGTGAGTGAGCCACACACACACACACACACACACACACATTGCTGTGGGTGCCGCGCGCCGCCGACTGGCTGCTAGCGCTGCTCACCACCGTCGAGCAGCGGTACGCCATGCTGCCGCAGCCGGGCCATCGGTGAGTGAGCCACACACACACACACACACACACACACATTGCTGTGGGTGCCGCGCGCCGCCGACTGGCTGCTAGCGCTGCTCACCACCGTCGAGCAGCGGTACGCCATGCTGCCGCAGCCGGGCCATCGGTGAGTGAGCCACACACACACACACACACACACACACATTGCTGTGGGTGCCGCGCGCCGCCGACTGGCTGCTAGCGCTGCTCACCACCGTCGAGCAGCGGTACGCCATGCTGCCGCAGCCGGGCCATCGGTGAGTGAGCCACACACACACACACACACACACACACATTGCTGTGGGTGCCGCGCGCCGCCGACTGGCTGCTAGCGCTGCTCACCACCGTCGAGCAGCGGTACGCCATGCTGCCGCAGCCGGGCCATCGGTGAGTGAGCCACACACACACACACACACACACACACATTGCTGTGGGTGCCGCGCGCCGCCGACTGGCTGCTAGCGCTGCTCACCACCGTCGAGCAGCGGTACGCCATGCTGCCGCAGCCGGGCCATCGGTGAGTGAGCCACACACACACACACACACACACACACACACACACATTGCTGTGGGTGCCGCGCGCCGCCGACTGGCTGCTAGCGCTGCTCACCACCGTCGAGCAGCGGTACGCCATGCTGCCGCAGCCGGGCCATCGGTGAGTGAGCCACACACACACACACACACACACACACATTGCTGTGGGTGCCGCGCGCCGCCGACTGGCTGCTAGCGCTGCTCACCACCGTCGAGCAGCGGTACGCCATGCTGCCGCAGCCGGGCCATCGGTGAGTGAGCCACACACACACACACACACACACACACATTGCTGTGGGTGCCGCGCGCCGCCGACTGGCTGCTAGCGCTGCTCACCACCGTCGAGCAGCGGTACGCCATGCTGCCGCAGCCGGGCCATCGGTGAGTGAGCCACACACACACACACACACACACACACATTGCTGTGGGTGCCGCGCGCCGCCGACTGGCTGCTAGCGCTGCTCACCACCGTCGAGCAGCGGTACGCCATGCTGCCGCAGCCGGGCCATCGGTGAGTGAGCCACACACACACACACACACACACACACATTGCTGTGGGTGCCGCGCGCCGCCGACTGGCTGCTAGCGCTGCTCACCACCGTCGAGCAGCGGTACGCCATGCTGCCGCAGCCGGGCCATCGGTGAGTGAGCCACACACACACACACACACACACACACATTGCTGTGGGTGCCGCGCGCCGCCGACTGGCTGCTAGCGCTGCTCACCACCGTCGAGCAGCGGTACGCCATGCTGCCGCAGCCGGGCCATCGGTGAGTGAGCCACACACACACACACACACACACACACATTGCTGTGGGTGCCGCGCGCCGCCGACTGGCTGCTAGCGCTGCTCACCACCGTCGAGCAGCGGTACGCCATGCTGCCGCAGCCGGGCCATCGGTGAGTGAGCCACACACACACACACACACACACACACATTGCTGTGGGTGCCGCGCGCCGCCGACTGGCTGCTAGCGCTGCTCACCACCGTCGAGCAGCGGTACGCCATGCTGCCGCAGCCGGGCCATCGGTGAGTGAGCCACACACACACACACACACACACACACACATTGCTGTGGGTGCCGCGCGCCGCCGACTGGCTGCTAGCGCTGCTCACCACCGTCGAGCAGCGGTACGCCATGCTGCCGCAGCCAGGCCATCGGTGAGTGAGACACACACACACCGACACCCACACCCACTTACACAGCGAAACAAACACCGACACACAAGCACACACACATTGTTGTGGCTGCTGATATATCCGTCACTTGTCTACGTGACGTTATTCTTCATCCTTTAACTCATCATCATCTCGGCGTTATGTGCCGGTTGCGCTCTCGCGCGGCACTCGAGGGCCCGGGGTCCGCCTTAACTGATAACGAATTTTACAAATTCATATCTTTGTTATTTTTAAACCTAAAAATAAAAACAAATTATTTTGCTCGCATTTCCGTAAATAAAATTACTTCATTTCGACCATTTTTCACAACCTACTGATGAGTTCCAGACATCTTATTTGACAGATATCCATGATGCCATCTTCCTCGCGTTGGTACAAAACGAAAGATCACAGATATTTATAAAAAAAAAAAAAAAAAAAAAAAACTGGCCCGTGAACATTTTCAAAAATGCCACTCAAGCACCAATACTCATCTCCCACCCTCGACTCCCCAGCCTCCAGTTCCTCGAGCTCCAACTAGAGCTGGTGGAGGAGTGGCGTGTCAGACTCATGCAACTCATGGGCGCTGCCTTGGCCGACGGGGAGGACGAGGCCGCGCTGCCGGCCATCGCCAACGCGGCGCACCACGTCCGTGCTGTGCTCTTGCAGTGGTCGCATTCCTTGGTGAGTGAATGGAAGACTAGTATTTCACCCCGACGAAGAAAGTGTTTTTTTATTTTTTATTTAGCGCTTTCGCTGCGGCCGACGCTACAATTGCGTCCGCAATCGGCGCTCTGCGTGTGCGCACGCCGCACCTGGCCGCTCCATTTAATAATGGAGCGGCTAAGATACGGAGCACTGCTGGAGCGCCTCTGTTATTTGAGTTAGCAGGGGAAGTGTTTATACGGCAGACAAACAGGCATGCGGGCCACGTGATGGATAGTGGTCACCGTCGCCTATGGACAGGAGCCCTATAATATACCTTTGTGTTATGAGACGTGTGTATCTGTCTGTGGCATCGTAGCTCAAGAATGAATGGACCGATTTGGATGCCATTGTGAAAATTAACAACTACTGCACCTGCTTACGTTAATAAGAAGTGAAAAATAAGGCGTCGTTGGGGAGGAAGCACCATGCCTAAGCGCTGATTGGCTCCCCGCAAGCACTTCGTCTCCCACACTGAAACAACGCCCCGCGGACTTCTGGTCGCGTTCATAATAATCATAATTCAATGTTCAGAATGAAACTAATTACTTTTCAGTATTTGCTTTCAGCATTTTCTAACTTTTTTGGTACTTTTTGCATAATGTCCTACACCGTTTTCCATTCCAGCACTACCTCCAGCTGCACTACTACCGGCAGCAGTTCCAGCATTTCACCCAGCGGCAGCACGAGACGCCCGCCGAACACAGCACCGCCGATAGGAAGTCTTCTAAGGACGGTGAGTTTGGAGGTGTAGATTTTTGACCTTAGTGTATGACAGATATCCTTATCCCTCATCATATCTGCCGAAAGACGCCCACTGCTGGGCACAGGCCTCCCCCAGAGATCTCCACAAAGGCCGGTCCTGTGCCTTCCGCATCCAGCTAGTACCTGCGTTCTTTACCAGGTCGTCGGTCCACCTTGTGGGAGGCCTACCCTCGCTGCGTCATCCGGTACGTGGTCGCCACTCGAGAACTTTACTGCCCCATCGGCCATCTGTTCTTCGAACTGTGCCCTGCCCACTGCCACTTTAGCCCGGCAATCCTTAGGGCTATGTCGGTGAGCTTGGTTCGCTCGCGAATCTCATTATTTTTGATACGATTTTGGATTCGATCCTTATCCTTACATACATACATATTATACAATGAAATCGCTTCGTACGTCTGTTGTCTGTATATCCACTATCTCAGTGTTTTTCAAAGTGTGGGTCGCGACCCCCTGGGGGGGGTCTCATTGCCTCTACAAAGGGGTGGCAGGAAGTCGCGAAGCGTCAGTGAAAACAAAGTTCAAAAGCTATTTATTTAGGCCTCGCTGCTCGCTCTAATTACTTGATTAATAATAATTTTGGTGTCAGTATCCCGGTATTGCTCTCACGGCCATGATCCAGGATTTGGAGGTCAGGTAACCACAGAGCGCGACTGCCATCTGACCTCCGTGACTCTATTAACAGAGAACTTGCTCAGATTGGCTCACGGTTACACAGTTTGTCGCCTGAATGTGCAGATTTCTTCACAACGTTTTCCCTGACCGTGTATCATATATCTAAACAATAAAATTATAAAGAGGAAAGATTTGATTGTTAAATGTTTGTAGGTTTGTTTGTAATGGATAAACTCACCACATAGAAAGCTTTATTATCTACGAGTAACATGGCTATATTTTATCTTCAAAAAATTCAAGTACAATAGGAAACTTGCGATAATATGAAAGGTATCCATGTTCGCGTATAATTTCCGGACGTCAGGTTTGTAATTATCAGTATGTTTGTAATTGTCAGAGCAAGGTTTGTATGAAAGAAAAAAGGGTAGGTAGGGGTAGGGTAGGGTAGAAGTAGGGTAGGGTAGGGGTAGAACGCCAAGCGAACGAAGTCGCGCCAGGGCAACTAGTATATTTATTAGTTTTATTCATTATGTGCCTGTTTTCTTTCAGAAACCGAATTGGACGAGTCATTTACTCTGAAAGAAGTGGAAGTGACTGCCAAGAAGATGGCACTGAACGAGGTCTCCAGGAACAATTCCATTGTGCCGGATACCCCGTTCGACACTGTAAGTGTTCTATAAAACATTTCACCTATTATGAGATTCTACAGAGCGTCGGTGGCCGAGCGGTTACAGTATCCGACTCGTAAGCCAGAGGTCCCGGGTTCGAATCCCGCTCCGGCCATGTACCAATGACTGTTTTCTGAGTTATGTACATTAGTTGAATACTAACCGATGTTCTTGCGGTGAGGGAAAACATCGTTATGAAACCTGCACATTCAGGCGACTGGATGTGTAACCATGATCCAAACTTGTCAGGTTCCCCTGGTAGCAATGTCATGGAGGTCAGATGGCAGTCGCTCCACTGTAATTACTTGACATGCCAAATCCTGGATCATGGTCAATGCGGACCCCGGGCTCTCGTTCTCGAGAGCACAACCGGGACATTAAGCCAAGATGATTTCATAGTTTCAGTTAACTGCAATGGAACTTTGTTAACAACTGAACCCATGAAATCGACGATACGGAATTGCAAAAGTAACAGTTCCAATTATTGAAACCAGAGAATTGCGTTACGCAATTAGCCTACTGGAGCCCGGAAGATAAGTTTAAGTTTATTTATTGATAACCATTGTTACATGTCAAAATTGATACACCATTGTTATACTTATAATAACAGTTCAAGAGGTATATTAGAGGTCTCTTCAGAGGCGGGCAACGCATTGGTGACTCCTCTGGTGTTGCTGATGTCCATAGGCGGTGGTGACCACTTTCCATCAGCATAATATCTAGTCTGCAGCATAATAAAATAC
Source organism: Blastobasis adustella (assembly GCA_907269095.1). NCBI lineage: Eukaryota > Metazoa > Arthropoda > Insecta > Lepidoptera > Blastobasidae > Blastobasis > Blastobasis adustella. The sequence continues at coordinate 2,699,509 of OU026120.1, forward strand.
ATAAAAAAAAACCAACCAACCAAATAATTTCTCTTCCAGACCACCCTCGTGCCCCTATCCCCTATCCCCCCCGTGTACCATGGGGTAGTAATCGAGGAGGCGGGGGTGTTTGGGGAAGCACCGGCGTTACTGGCTAGACTACGCGATGCGGCGTTGGCGGCCATAGCAGACCAGATACTGACAGAGTTCAAGGCTGCGCTCCGGGACTATAAAAGGCAGAAGTGAGTATTTTTTCGGTGCATATGATGGGTACTCTAGTGTCTGAAGTTGACCTATGTGAAGGTGTATGAGCAATGTGTGTTTGTCAGTGATGGCGTACAGAACGGAGACGTGGTGCCTAATTAGGGGCGTCATTATGAAGCTCCATCTCACAGATCATAACAGTCCACTGCAGGAGTTAGGGCCTTTACTTCCAAATGGGAGGTTTTTGCCCTAAACGCGGCTGTCTATTTTTCAGACCGGTGACTCAAGATAGGATGTCGTACAAGGCGACTAATGTAGGCTGCTAACTTCGTAGGCTGGAAAAGGGGCAGCAGCTTTTTCCATTGTTATATTTATAACACTGCGATCTCCAACCCGCCTGCCAAGCGTGGAGATTATGGCAGTTACCTCCCCTTTCTTGGGTCCCAAGTCCTGCAGTTGACTGTTATGGGCTGTAATGATGATGATGGGAAGCAGGGCGATGCGTCGTCGGTCCAAATTGGACCAGTCCTCAGCATATTGCTACGAATGGCAGCTGCCAATCACAGCGCTGGTTTTCAGACCACTCAAGCGTCCGGGGCGCTAGCTTACCTAGTCTCACACGTCCGCGCGTTAAATTGTAACGCTACCCGGCCGCGCATTTTCTAGAAAAACAAATATCACCATAGACGAAATATTTCTTATAGTGATCTCTTTACTATCATGAATTAATAATTTAATACAGAACCATCTATTGACATTTTGTAAAACAATGACAGCTGTCAAACTGTCAACAGGTAACGAACTAACTGTTTGGGACTGTAGCTCCCTTGGACGGTTGAGACTTTTTTGTTCGGGTACTACGCTTCCCGTGGACGTGGGAGTGGATAATAGAGCTCGATAAATAAAAAAATTAAACCCTTCCCCCCCCTGCCCTCCAGATGGCACGCGCTCCCCCAATGCGAAGAGGCAGCCCTCTGCGCGTCGGGCGCGCTGTGCCGGCCCGCCGCCGCGCTCTCGCAGCGCCTCGCGGCCGCCGCGCGCGCCCTACAGCCTTCACTCGCCATCGGGCTGAGGTCTAAGGTCGCCGAGGACGTCGATAAATACGTGTTCGAGGTAGGGAGCTTGGGTGACGGATAGATGACGCTTCCCTCCATATTCCTCGCATTCAAGCCCACAACCTTACCTCAAGAGGTTCTTCTTTTTTTGCCAGAATCCGCAGTATCGCTTATTTTTTGTTCTCTTCTCATTCTACTATATGGCTTTGCTCCCCCAATGCGAGAAAGCAACCCACTGCGCGCATTATCGCAATAATCATCTTGGTGTTAATCAATGTGTCCCGGTTGTGATTTCGCTTGGCCATGATCCGGGATTTAGCAGATTAGATAATCATAGTGAAGCGACTGCCATCGGGCTATCGCAATGGTAGTCCAAAAATACGCAAGAATACAACTAAAACAAACTAATCCTCTCATATCTAGTTGAGCTAATACTGTTTTGGAACCCGAAACAAAAATCAAGGTTCTTGCCATTTGTTTGGTGGATTTTAAAAGCGCGAAAACTCTGTTTTCGCGCTTATTACAGCACCACCGCTAATGCGTTTATTACATTTGAATAAATTCAGTAGCCTATATTCAGAAGCAATACGCGTGAGCGCAAATCAAAGTGAAACGTATTGCTCATAGAATAAGGTCTATTTTTGCATCACTTATATTCAGCTACGCGTCGCTCCGCTTTTCAAAAGCCGTAATACAAAAATGGACCTTATTTTATATTCAATACATTCCACTTTGATTTGTCCTCACGCTTTCTGAATTTAGGTTACTGAATTTAGTCAAGCGCATAAGAACGAAAAGAGAGCTCTCGGCCTGTTGCCCTACCTGTACGACCCTTAACGCCATACTACCCCCACCCCCAGGAGGTGGTGCTGGGCAACTGGTTCAACACGGGCGGCACCATGCAGTTCACGCACGACGTGAAGCGCACCCTCGCGCCACTCTTCGCACCACCTTCCAAGCGAGCTGGTGTCAACCTGCTGCCCAAGTGAGTGCCGTCTCATACTGTACTAATAAATAATAATAAATAAAATAAAAAATAAAAATCATTTATTTCAGGCCGATTGACCCATAAATTGCATTACATGGGTAATATGTCAAAACAATATTTCATAATTTAGGCATAATTAATAATTATTTAGGCCAATAGTGGAGTAGAATTAACCGTAAATGGGGCTTGGGGAACTAATTGCATACATAAATTATTATTGTGGCTAGACCCAAGGCGCGTAAACGGGGCGTGAGGCACGATCCTAATTGGCATCGGTCAACATGGTCGTGCGACAGACGTAGCCCGACCAATAGAAGACCTCAAAACCGCCCGTCGCACGACCGTTGCCACAGGAAAACGCCTGATTCTGCGGATTTTCACGGATGGTCACGTGTAGAGTGCCACAAACTTGCGGCCAAAACTGGAACTAAGTGTCGCCATTTTGAAATGTCACTTTGTTGTCAACAACGGCGCCGCCGTCACCGGTTCAGATACATTTGTAACATGTCTGCGCTACTACGGATGACACTCTTTCCACAGTGCGTCGGTGCGGGCTGGTCCGTCAATAAAATCACGCACCGTGGAACCCGCTCCTTCATACTATCATCATCTCAGCCCGTAACAGTCCACTGCAGGACTTAGGGCCTCTCCCACAAAAGGGGAGGTTATTGCCATAATCTCCACGCTTGGCAGGCGGGTTGGAGATCGCAGTGTTAAAATATAATAAAGGAAAATGCTGCTGCCCATTTTCCAGACTACGGAGACTCTTGATCTTTTGCCTCGAATACATTAGTCGCCTTGTACGACACCCATGAATGTAAGGGGTTGGTGCTAATCTACTCTGCCGGACACCACACGGCCAATCCCTTCATACTATACTAAATAAATAAATATACTTGGACAATTCACACAGCCCCATCTAGCCCCAAAGTAAGCGAAGCTCGTGTTATTTGTGCCAGAAAACTGATAAACTATTCATGTATTTTTTTAAATACATACTTTTTATACATACAACACCCAGACACGTAACAAAAATTTAAATTCAAGAATCGAACCCGGGTCCTCTGCTTGGCAGACCGGCATGTTAACCAATTGAACCACTCAGGCCGTCAGCTAATACTGAAAGTTTCTTTGGCAGTTTGAGCCGGCTTGCGGGTCTAGCCAATATGCCAACGCTTCGTACCGATTTTATTGCGACTCCTTTGCCATTTATTTTTACCGTTTACAACACCTTTCTGTCAACATTTGCAAAAACGAGGCTATCCATAGTATACGCACGCAACGTGTGTATACGTTGCAGCCCTGGCCTTAAAATAGATAGATAGATAGATAAACACTTTATTGCTCATAAAACATAACAGTACCAATCACTTACAGTAACAAGTAACACATATGGGCAAAGGCGGTCTTATCGCTGCAAGCGATCTCTTCCAGGCAACCTTTACGGAAATTGAGACAGGCATTTTAATGCAGGTAGTGTTGAGCCACAGGATACAAGAGAATGCGTTGTGCGTTTATCTAAACACCACCAAACAGCCAAAAACATGACATAATCGTACTTATTTATTTATTTAAAAAACTTTATTGCGCAATAACACAATTGGCGGACTTATGTAGATTAGATTTGAGAATGCTCTCCTGCGCTGGTTTGGTCACGTGTCGCTTAAGCCCCAGGGATATTATGTAGGAAGTAGATGCCTAAACCTGCCGGAAAGATGTCCCGACGGCGGCCTAAGAAGTGACGGATTGACATCGCTGATTCGGACGCGAGAGCCAACAGTTTATGACGCGAGTATACCGAAGACTGGGCTAAGTGGAGAAGAAAGAGTAGTAAAGCGAACCCTTGGAGAAGCCTGGTTTGATGGCTCTCCTCCTTACCATCCCAGTCGAGGGCCTGAGTGGCTCAGTTGGTTAAAGTGCTGTCTGCCACGCAGAGGTCCCGGGTTTGATTCCCGGCCGAGCAGAAATGTAAATTATGAATTTAATTTCTGTTACGGGTCTGGGTGTTATATGTATAATAAATATGTATTTAAAAGTATGTAAGCAGTTTATCAGTTTTCTAGCACCTATAACACAAGCTTTGCTTACTTTGGGGCTAGTTGGTGTTGTGTGAATTGTCCAAGCATATTTATTATTATTATTTATTATTGCAATTTAAGCGACTACGATCAAGATTTTAAGATTTTCACACGAGCAACCTCCCAAATTTTTTGTTTAGGAGGCAGATGTTGTGACGGTGGCCACTATCCATCAGGTGCCCCTTTTGACCCCTCCCTTGGCAATAAAGAAATCCATCTGACCGACGCCTTACCTCTTCCAGGCTACTGGAAGCCTGCAAGATCCTGAATTTGGACTACGAGGATGCCAGGCGCCTGCGCAGCCGGCTCGCTAAGAAAACGCTCGAGATCCAGGATGACAGCCTCTCAGGACTGAACTTCCACCACATAAGACCATCCCTGATATTCCAGATCCTCAACCAGCGGACCGACCTCTGTGACAACACGTCTCATCTTTCGTCGGTTATGGAATTATTCTGAAGCTTCGAAGGAGGAGGCGTCTAAACTATCCTGTTGTGAGCGATTCAGTATTCTATTGTGATAGTCACAGAAATCAAAATTGAATGAGTTAATAGAAATGCCATGCGGGGCGTCAAGCTATCGAGAACGCGTGTCACCTCGGCCACTACTGCGCATAACTGTACTACTGCGCAATAAGTATTAGGTGTGGTCAAAACCAGGTGGTCAAAACCAGGTTCGAAGTTATCAAGATAATTATTTTCTTTCATTTTTATCCTATAATTATAGAATATTTATCAAATAATTATCTCAGATATCTCATTATTATTTTAAACATTTCGCCCACAAACTGCTGTTTTTTGTTGCAATGCATTCAAACTCTGTCTAAACAGGTTCTTAATCTTCGGCATTGTCGCATAGAAAAAATTTGTGACAGTTATTTTTAATGGTATCACTTATCGTACACCCTGAAGTAGCAAATCGCGTTCGCATACGCGTAAAAGGAACATTATTATCAAAATAATTGTTGAAGTATATTTCATTTATCAAGATAATTATCGATGATAATTATCACTTCGAACCCTCAAAATATAACGACAAAGTCATGCGCGCATAGGACTTCTATTGACTTGTCTTTGTTTGATTTCTGTGGTGGCTGTGGAGATGATGACTTTGAAGTACCTTTTGGCTTTGTTATATTTTTGATCGGAGTTTATCATCAACCATTCCAACCACAGAGGTATTTGTTACCTATTCTGGTTTTCGCTCAAAAATGTATTTCATTCCAAAATGATAACAAAGCGATATCTCTACGTGACATTGAATGCTCGATACTAGATTGGCTCGCGTTTTGTATACGTATGAGAAAAATCTCACTGTGTTTACAAAACGCGATGTCAAGATCTTTGCTCATAAACCAAACAGGATTTGCCTCCTCCTCCTTTAAGGTAAGTATTATAGGTAGATATTAGGAAATATAAATTGCATTTAGAACCTACCTTGAAGGGAATACGGTTGCTATTTGTGTAGCTGCTTAGCGGAATGTGTCACCGAGTGTATGGAAGTCATGGACTTGTAACGGACTAAAGGGTAAACATTCTTGCCACAGAATGGGATGTTTTGCAAGTTGACGTACGTCTGAAATAGGCTGTGTTATCATTTTCAGACGTGTGCTTTTTCGTAAAGCGATGTGTCTCGTAATAATACGAAAAAATTAAGAAGATCATTAAACATTCAGTTTTCTCGACTGTACAATACGGTTGAAAACTTATCAATTTATAACAATGTGAAGTTATTTTATCTCAGTAACATTTTAAATGTATGTAAGCTAAGGTTTTAGGTATCAAGTACTTTCGTTGTCTACAGTTGTTCATCAATGTCTATAGTCGTATGCAGTAAGATATTTAACGGACATTTAATAAATAATAATTGTGTTGTATTTTCAATAATATACCAAGAGATCAGAATGAAAAATCCGAACTGATACCACACACTAATCTGTGTTGTTTATGAATTGAAAATAAATATGTATGTTTATGTACAAGCCTATTTTTTTGCCAATAACAAGGTCTCTCAGGAGCTTCACTCGAATTAAGTGCTAGAGATGGGTGCTAAATAACGTCACGGTAGAATCACTGTGACTTTTCACTAAGGAACTGTTACAAAATCACGCCATAACATAGGACACACGATAGTAAGGACCGTGAGGGACCGTCCGTGACTTTTCATCAGTAGTTTTCCAATCGGTGGCATGTTAGGACAACAATTAATGTGCCGTTAAAAAGAACTAACGAGTGACGTTATCCCTAGCACTGTTTTCGAGTGAAGTGCCTAAAGCGTACTCCACATGTCCGCCGAAACTTTCGGCGAAACTTTTGCCGGGACTTTGGTCGACCCTCTACATTCTCGCCTATTAGGGACGTGGTGGGTGTCAAAACGCGTCGACATTATATCGATTCATCGGTGTGATATCGCTAATCTGCTGTAAACAGGGTCACAGAGGTGATGGCAGCTGCTCTACTGTAATTACTTGATCTACTAATATCCTGGATCATGGTCCAATTTACAATCAAGTGTACCCCGAACCTGTTACAGGAAAAAGCCATGGGATTATAAATATAAAATCGATCGAATCGAGACGACAACGAACTATCTCTACTTAGTCTATGAAATAGGCGAGACATGCCAAACGTGCACGGGACTACACGAATATAGGCGAATACTTCCTCTATACACTCTCGTGTTCCCGCGGAACTGTCCACATGTGGAGTGCGCTTTAGAGGCAATACTATTAGAAAAAAAAATCAGGCAGTATGTGTATGATGTACCATGTAAACAATGATATTACCATGTTATTTTTTTTAATATAAGATCAGTTACATACATTACTAGAAATTTTATAATGTTATTTATTTGGTTTATTATTCATATTCTAGGTTATTTATTTCGTTTGTATTATGATTTTTCGTTTTTGGGTTTTGTTCGTTTTGGTAATAAAATTGAAATAGATTTATTTACACATTTTTTTTTATTAAACAATCATATTGTACAAAATGTATATCCTACTATCTCAGATAAATTATTATGATGTACTCACACATAACCAATATTCAACAATAGATATTCGACCATATTGTATAACAATTGTTTCAATGTAATCATGCAATTCTTATTAAAAATACATTTGTGTCACAATGCTTCCGAAAGTTTTACATTATAAAACCTTACAGCTAAATTCTATGGAATGCTGTCATCCTATGGAAGACTATTGATTCCCTGCTTTAGATATTGTCCTCTAGAAACTTAGCCAGATAATCATTAAATACCTGGTTCTCTATTTAAAATACACTATAGTTCATTCGCGATAAGAAATAGTTGATAAGTCGTCGTTGTCCGCCGACCTAGGGACCAGTCGGGTTGCGATTAGAAAGCTAACTTCAAAGTGATCAGTTGACGGCAGAAAATAATAAAAATTAATACCTCGCCGGTTGGAATAAACAGCAAATACTAGACTGGCTGCTGAGCAAAGGGATATCCTTGACTCGATTTTTAATTTGAGACAAATAAGTTGATTTTTATCCATTAATAAATTTAATCTTTTTTTAAATATATTTTTTTTGAATTTTTACTCTACTGTGAAAACACCTTGACTTACTATTTTCTTAACGCGAATGGACTGTAATCTAAAACACACATTCAAGGAAACTATATCTTATAAACATGCTGTCGGTCATTCTATTCGTATACATGCTTTTATACAAGTTTAGTGATGTAACGAGCAGACAGCATACCTGGTGGACAGCGGTAACTGTCGCCCATGGCCTCTATAATTTAAATTTTTGAGTCTTTGTCATGCAATGCATTCGAATCCCTAAATATGCAGTTCTTTAAATCCTTCAAGATAGAGTTGGCGTTCCCATTGCGGCTGTACTGCTAACATAATATTATAGGTATTTAATTTTGAAATCTTTTAGAGCGAGGCGCTCGGACTTCAAAACTGACAGCTCACTGACAGCTCACTGACATTTCACAAAATGGCGGCTGTAGTTCCGGTTTTGTCTACTGAACAGATACAAGCAAGTCGTGAACAATTGAGTGCGTCACTTCACAGCAGATGTACTCAGTTTGACAGAAATTCATAGTTGCAAGTTGCGTTTCTTTTCACGGCTTTCTTGCCAGACAGTAAGTTGGTGGGTTTATGCTATGGCTACCTCGGACAGCATTTCCGCGGATTCGGATATCTTACAATCGGAACACAAAAAAACAAGCAGTTATTTTTCAAATTCGTTCATCACTTAAAATAAGACTTAATGTAAGTACTTAGTAATTTTGTAACAAAGTCAATAATTTATCAAATTGTCCATTAAACAAAAAGTCTGTATACTTCGGCAGCTGTGTAAAATACGATAGCGATTGTGATGAAAGGCACCGGGTAAAAATGAGTGGATTTCGATGAAGTATAGGAAAATTACATTTTCCTTGACACATAACTATACTAATAATATATGATAAGTATAATGTTTATGCCTTTTGTCTCTACGACAACTACTAAGATCTGGAATTATCGAACCATTAAAGTACTGAATTCTTTCACAAATAGGGAGTTACATGAATATACTAATAGGAAAACTCCAGTGAAGAAAAAACACCGTTGCCCTTCTAACGTTATTATTGAAAAATATTGATGTATCGATATAATAGCGATACTTTTTTATCCCTACTAGACAAGAATGTAGAGGAGTCGATCAAAGTCTCGACAAAAGCTTGGGCCAACATGTGGAGTCTGCAGGTTCAAAAAAAGTTTGGAGGTTACATTCATATTAGGTATAATTAGGATTGACTGATCATAAATTAACTCTTGAATTCTACGCTTGACAAAAAGGGATTCATATTTACAGCACTTAATTGTCAGTTATGCAAATAATTACTTACGTAATATCATTTCAATAATTACAATTACATATAACCAATATACTTACACAGATCTCTCATGGCACATTTCTCTCTCGCTCGATATTTCCGAATAAACATTAAATAAACGAATTGCACTCAAAAGCTTTCAAAATAAATTAATTTGCTCACAGCCATTTCAAAATTTTCGTCTTTCAAAACGTGAACAAAGATAATTTGAGATTAAAGTTTACTAACTTCCATTTGATAATACCTACTGATTTTGTCATTCGTATATTAGAATTATATTCTTAAAACAAATACTTAATTCATAGTATAATTAGGATTGTTTGATCATAAAATAAACTTAAAATATTCAACGAATTTGTAATATTAGAGAAGAAATTTCATGGGATACATTTACTTATAACGGTAAATAATGGATATCAGTCATAAGAAGACGTGATAGATCTTTAATCGTCCTCAAGGTATATTTTAATCCATTAAAGAAATAAAAGAAATTTTCCTCTGCCCTATAATAATGGGCGATAAACTAAACCAGTATTCGTAGTATACTTGCTTATCAACTAAAATACACAGGCACTTAATTGAAAATAATTTCGAACAGTAAAAAATACGTAATGTCTAAATTAAAAATTACTATCACATATCACTGGATGGCGATTCAATAGAATCTCCTAGAAACCAAATTTAATATGAGAAATTGTACTTTGTAATATTGTACTCTCTCCCAACACTCCTTAATCCAACACTCTCTTTATACCTACCAAGAAGAAAAGAAAGAGACCTCTCTGTTAGAAAACTCCCTTCCTTATCCTACCTACAAAATCTTTACAAATTATATCAGTAGGTAGGTACTGCCGCTGGACTTCAACAAGGCAGTTGCCACTCTTTACAAAATTTTGCTGCATCTCAAAGATGATTAAACTTTAACCTCAGCATTAACTGATCGTTTGGAGGCCTCGACCTCTCTCTCCTTGCTGGTGTCTTGGGTAATCTTGTTCCACCACTGCTCCTCGCCCGACGCCCACGCGACGAACACCAAGTTGGTGACAATGAACACGGCCAGGGTTATCCAGAAGACCAGCCGCCATTGCACTAGTGTGCTCTGTTGGGAGACAAAATCTTATAAAATATTTCAAAACAATGTGCCCTGTTTCGAATATATTGGATTTCACATTTCATCGTATTAGGGTAGAAGTTAAAAAAGTCAGGTAACGCAACTACAAAAATAATGAATGTGATGAAGCAGTGCCTGTAAGGCTTTATGGTTGCGAGATTTGGCCCTGACGAAACACATCCGCGAAACACATTGGCTTGGAGCCAACGAAATGAAAATTATTTACACGACTTACGTACAGTTTCTCCTTACTTATTCTATTGTTAATCGTCAGTCCAATGGATACCATTAATAATGTTGATTTATGAAATAAAAATTATTTAATAACAAAAATTAAAATTCTTCATCCTTATCTACGGTGAGTTGTAGACAGATAAGAAATAGATTATTAACATTGACAAACGTTTCAGTAACTGGACGTTAGCCGTATACGTAATTTTTCTTTTCCTATTGAATCACATTTTAGGTATAATTCTGACCCTGAAGTCCCTAACGGAATTCTTAACTCAATACTAACTTATTCTAAAGAAAACCAAAATACTCACGTCAGGAGTCAGCAAGCCAACCAAATACGGCGCAATGATGCCAGTGATTGCTCCAATTCCGTTTACTATAGCCATGATGGTGCCAGCGTAGTTGTTGCTGAGGTCCAAAGCGTTGACCTTCATGCCAGGGTAGAAGGCCCCCATGAGACCCATGGAGGCAGTGAAAAGGATCACAACGGTTTCAGTGTTGCAACCGGAGTATGAGGCCAGGATCATGCATATGCCAGGCCCGACTGATGCTGTGGGGGAGAAGGTTTGTCGTCATAGATGAGTAGGTCATGGAAATTTGCTGTTGGTCAAATTGACTAGGTAGGTGCAGAAGGGTTGTCTAGGAATTGACCTACCCCAAACCAGTATAAATGGAGCTTACGTTGCTATGCATGTCTATAGAAACACTAGCTCATACTGGTTTTGGGTAGGTCGATATGCTGTTGACTGTTACGAAATGTATCAAACTCAAACTCAAAAATTATTTATTGGAATAGAATTAATTAATCTCTTATTAAACGTCAAAAAAAACTACGGAAAACTAAGGGATAATTTAACGAGCTCATCCAGGTAGGTCGTATGCGAACAGGATCCGCTTTTTTGACAACTTGATGTGAGAGATGTCGAGAAATGCCCATCGATAGAACTTCTCTTTATCCAGAACGGTTAAACTCTAATACTGGCATGAAAGCTTTCGGCAGAGCATAATTTGAGTTTTTTCGACTCCGGATGGATTAGTTTCGGACTAAGGTGTAGGGGAAAGAGCCTAAGGATCAATTCATGCTAGCATATAAACGAAGCGCGCCTTTTTAAAACTTGGATAAAAATATAAGCATTACATTCGTGAATTTGCAATATTGTCTACATATTCTTAGATAATGCGCTTCGATGCGCTTTTAACTCTGCGCTAGTTTTGTTCTCACGCGTGTGGGCCCTAGGACCGAGGAAATGGACTATTTTTGTATTTTTGAAAAAAAAAATTAGGTAACTAGCTAAGTAAATTCCTCCTTACCAATAGTGGTGAAGGTCTTCCTCGCGTTCGTGACCGTCAGCCAGCCTCTCTTCACCACTTTATCGCACAGCCAGCCGAAGAGAATCGAGCTGACCCACATGACTGCGTACGGAAGCGCAGCCAGCGTCCCAGTGCGGTGGATGTCGAATTTGAGCACGCCAGTCATGTACTTCGGGAGGTCGGTCACCATCGTGAAGTAACCGTAGTCGTGGCCAATCTGCAGCGGAGATGGTAAAACGGAAAATGTTGAGATGCTTACAATCGTACTGTAACCCTTCGGTGCAATAAGAGGGGATAAGTTGGACGTGTGTTTGGATGGACCGATTTAGATTTCTTTATATAACATACGTTGGTAGATACATACATACACACTCACACTCGTATTTCACAGAGGTAGGTAGAGACTGTCGAGTGCCACACGCTACGATCTCGGCACACACCCATTTAAATTCCATACTCATAAACTTCAGAAGAGACATGCGGTAGCGCCAGCACTATTTTTTTACGCAGTAACAGCCCACCAGGTAAGCAGTAACTGTCGCCCATAACATCTATAATTCATGTATTTAGGTTGCATCATCATCATATATTCAAGAGTATGGCTCTTGTCGGTGGAGCAATCGCCACTCTTCTCTCACTCTAGGTTGCAGGCAACAAAAATGCAGAACCGCAGGTGCGTTATCATTGTAAGGACTAATCAGAAATGCCTGCATGCCTGTAATTGAGCTGGCTACCTTATCCTTCAAACCGGAACAGTGCAAGCATTATTGCTTGACGGCAGAAATAGACAGGGCGGTGGTACTCACCCAGGCGGACTCCTCAGTCCTACCACCTGACAATTTTAGAGGAAAACAAACTTATGTGTTAGTTCTGTGTTGCTGACCGGATATTTTTAAGCAATGTTCGGAGAACGTGACCATCAACATCTGTTAACATACTTCAGGAATTCTCTCCTAGTTTCAAATTGGTATGTAAATAATAGTTTATATTTAGTAGCGAATGCTATTCGATTCCATTCAAGCGCACTATGTGAAAACCCTGACTGACACCTATCGTGTTAACTGTATTGTAGCGATACGTGTGTCACATGTTTATCGTTATACATTTAAAATGTGAATATTTATGGTCACGAATAGGCAATTTTTGCTGTTGTCATGGAAATTAGCCTCCCACTGCAAATCATTATTGTCATAAAATAAGTTTTATTCAGAACCGCATACACCCGGCAGCATCGAATTACTTGAAAAGAAAAAATATCGGGACTAACAAATCCTATTCGTTATCTACTTAGCACTACTTAGGTAATGTTTTCCTGCTGTCCGTGAGAATTTTGTTTCGTACTTGTAAGCACAATATCTTTTTAATAAATTAAAAGTATTTTTCCCGTGTTTCTTACCGCGTTTACGGGTAGCCCGATCTGATTGATATTTTATAGGAAAACCTTGAAAAAAGAGTGAAAAGAGAGTATCATAGCTGTCTTACCTGAGCACAAACTAGAGCCCAAAGAGGCACCGACATGGCGATAGCTTTCCACGGAATGGCGGAGGGCTGGGTGTGCTGGTGGCGGCCCAGGGCTTCCTCCAGATACTTCTTCTCCTTGTCGGAGATGAACGGATGGGACTCTGGGTCGTTGTAGCACAGGATCGCCTGGAAATGCGCTTGTTGGTTAATTTTACTTAGGTATAAAAAGGCATGTTACACACAGCGTCTCTCGGTGTCTCGTGACTCTTTTCTGAGTTATCTACATTAGTTGAAACACTAACCGATGCTGTTACAGTAAGGGAAACATCGTGATGAAACCTGCACATTCAGGCGACTGAATGTGTAACCATGATGCAATTTGGTCAGGTTCGTCTGAGGGTTGGATCACGGAGGTCAGATGGCAGTGGCTCCACTGTAATTTCCTGATCTGTCCAATCCTGGATCATGGTCAAGGCAGAGCCCAGGCCGCCAAGACGACTAGGCATGTCACTCGCCAAAAACAGTCCACTGTTGGACTTAAGGATCATCCATATTAGCTAAGGGATTTCCAGCATGAATGATGATGAAAATCGCCTTGTCATATCAACAGAAACGCTGCTGCCCATTTTCTGGTCTACCTCTATTCTAAGATACGCATACGCAAAATGGCCCCTGACCTCTAATGATTACAAGTTGTATTATTAGAGGTCAGTGGGTATTGCCTATGGGGTTAGGCCCCGCGATGTTGCGATCTGCACACTTCTGAAGATTTTAGACTATTCGTCCTGCTTACTCTTAAACTCTCACAGAGTGAACAGGGCAGCTTGATGCGCAGCTTTGAAATACGAGGGCATATGTATCTCTTAAATAAGAACTACCCACGTTAAGTACTTGAATATTTCTTACCCAAAGAATGAACCAGAGTATTCCAATAGCGCCGAACAGGTAGAACACCGATTGCCAGTCTCCGGACTCCCTCATCACCAGCCCTGACAGGTATGTTCCGGCGATGTTGCCGATCTGTGCACCTCCGAAGACGAGCGAACCCATCCGACCTCGTTCGGAGATCGGCGCCCATCTTGCTAGCATCGCGTTGAGGGCGGGGAATGTTGTGCCCTGGAATGAGTAATGGTTTTAGAACAATGTGTGTGGCGTGTTGACGGTGGTTGGGTTAGATTTGAGATCACTACAAGAATTTAGATGTAAATGTGTAGGTATGGCTGAATATATTTTTAATACATTTATGTACCCTACCTACCTAATTATCTAATTGTTCCTTTCCTTCCTGCCGAAGACAAGAAAAAGGAGATAGGCTCTATAGCACGCCCTGGCAACAAAAAGGTAAATGCCCCTCCACTGCCTAAGTCACGGATCCCCAAATCCCCACCACGTAATCTTACTCACAGGCAGGAACACAATACTATTTAAAATAGTGTTGTTTGGCTGCGGTATTCTGTAAGATTGAGGTATACCCAGCTGTGCCCTACTTCTCATTTGATTGATATTACTTTCATTGTATCTGTACTATCCGCTGATAAAATACGAACACATATGAAGCAGATAACTCAGGTAACTTTTCAGGAGGGCCGTCTGCCTGACTCCACTGAAGACAAAGGTGGCAACGTCACACTTTTTATATTCTCGTAGGGATAGGCAGGGACAACATCCTCTTAACACGTCTAACCCCCTCCAAACCCCTCCAACACACCTTTCCACAACAAAACAATCTTGCTCACCTCGCCGAGTCCCTCCAGCACCCTCAAAATGATCAGTCCAGTGGCCCCGCCAACGCTGACAGCCCAGGGCGTCAGCAGCGTGAACACTGCAGTGCTGAGAACCCCGAAGCCAAGGGAGTACTTCCCTCCGAAGCGCTCAGCCAACAGACCTCCAGGGAGATGAGTGACTATGTACCCGTAGTAGAAGGAACTGAGGATCAGACCTTGCGTCTGCTCGTCCCAGTCGAAGCCAGACAGCTCCTGTGGAAGATAAATGAATAAATAAATAGCTAATTTTGAGTAAATGCGCGTCGTATGACGGCCTAAGTATGACGGACTCGTAAGCGAGAGATACCAGTTCGATCTCCAGTGCCGCCATGTCTGTACCAACTTACTAATGACATTCTGAGTTATTTTATTTTATTGTATTCGGATGTCTCACAGCTTACAACAATAATATATGTACAATAGCATAACGCTTATCAGCCATTTACGAGACACCACAGATTATGTAAGTACATTCAATCACTTAGGCTCATTAGTTGAATGTTCATACGGCGAGAGAAAATACTTTGATTATCTATTTTTCATCTCGGCCGTAGGACGTCCACTGCTGGGCCTAGACCTCCCCCCACGCCACGCCTTCTAAACCGATCGACTTTTCCTCTTGGACCCCACCTGGTCGTCTGTCCATCTCGTCCTTCGATTTCTTGTAGGTACGTGGTCATCGTCTTTGGTTACAGGAAAATATAGATTGCCTCGACACCAACTTCTTCCACTGACTACGGATATAGTGCAAGATGACTAAACTTAGTGAGACGAACTTGTGTAAACTAGAAACCATGGAAGCGTGATACTAATTATAAATAACTTAAAATACTTACAAGAGAGCAGAGTAAATTAACTTTTTTATGACAGCAAACAGTAAATAATTAAAAACGTTCATCATTAGCTAATTTAAGAGTTTGCTTTCCGTGACACGCCTAGATAAGCACTGGTAACTAAATGGTTAAAGTAACAAAATTAAAAAATGTTTATCTTCTAAATGACCATCAGGCAGGCCGTAAGCTTATTTGCCACCTTAGTGGTATTAAAAAGATCTTCTAAGTTTCTCCTCGATACTTAGGTAGGTACCCTATAACATTACATGTCCTAAACGATATTGGATAACTGGTAGTCCAACTCATACCTGATTTTAAGCACCTACTGCATGTACCTACGGTGGTAGGTAAAATGATTTTTCTTTGCATTGTAAAATGTTGCTCTTTCACGAACATTTAAACAGCAAAATTAGCAATGTATTAAGGACTGGGTGACGATCTAGTGTTTCAGGTCGTCTCCCGTACATGCTGATAGACCCATCACAGCTTGGGTAACCGCCGGAACACCACAGTGCAAACTACGAGCTCCTGTGGTGTTTTGATAAAAAGCGACTGTGGATACACAGAGGGGTTTTAGTGGGTAGGGTCCGTTTCGGGCACGCCCACATACCCACATCACTCCCCCGGGTGAAGTGACATCTACAGAAGATTACTCCTCTTAAAAAGAACAATATAATAAGGTAGCTACTCACGTGATACTTAACGTCATGCCTTTTTCCCGTAGGAGTAGGCTAACGTGATAAGTAAGGCAATACCTGTGGTACCTAAACAAATACTGTAATCATTTTACATCCTTCCCTATAATTATTATATTACGTTGATGCTCATGCGCAACACAATTGGCTTTTATTTACACAGCGTATGACCAAAAGCAAGTGCTAGGTACCTAGATGAAGCTAAACTAACAGACATAACAACTTCAATCGAAGTGGCTATTGTTCGTAGGGATAATAATTGATGTAGGTTATCCAAATATCGTTGGAGTCAGACGCTTCAGTTTGCGATGTTATCAAAGGTATGCCGCGCCTGGACCGTTCGTAGTACAGTCAAACAAACATAACGATTCACAGAACCTGTGTAACCTAATTGTTGTACTAACATACCTATTATAATGACATGACATTTCAGATGGATATGTCTATGCTAATTTAATGCCATAGACTATTGCTTAATTAAGTTTGTTTCATTAAGAAGCCACATCAACGAACTAGCTAGACATTTATTTAAAAAAGAATTGATGTAATTTAACTTTCACATTAAAAAAAATTGGCGCGCTACATTTTGTCACCCCTTATCCCATTCATTTGGCGTCGGCACAGTATTTTTGGTTTCTTCATTCATCTCTATCCGCTGTCATATCTACGCTCACCTCTCGCTCACTGATATCCCTCATCCATCACACAATCCTCGACGACGCTCCTACGTACCTACGATACATAAAATGGCGTACGTAACTCTTAACTAACACACTGTAAAGCAAATACTCACGACATCGTCAGCAGTCGCAGCGTCCAAGTCTCCAGGACAGGAGCCATCGTCGCCACCCACAGCGTGCGCCCTCCGCCGCACCATCTGAGTGATGGCGATGTTGAGGCATACCCGCATCGTGTACGCGTTCGCGACCGCCAGGAAACCCATCACGGCCATCACCCATCGCTGCGGTATCACGAACACTGCGGAGAGAACCGGGATGAGACTTCGATGGAATACGAAGTGAGAGGAAGAGACGAATTTTTTATTGGGCATAGGTGTATCCTACTATCCTCACTGCTACTACCCTGCATCAAGCTCTTCTGTATACATAATTTATAAGAATTACCAGTTTAGCCCAGCTTTAGTTGCCCAAGTACTGACAATTTGTATTTGTATACACATAACAATTGTTTGTTGTGGTGTTTCGCGCGGTCCAAATCATACATACATAATTTAACACATACAGTCAAAGATGACGTAGGATTAACTTTTAAGTTTTGGCCTTTGAGTGTCGTGGCGCCTTCTTTATCGGCAATTTTCTAGAATGGTTTCTGCAACTATTAGGTACCTATACCTACTATCAACCGATAGCAACTAAGGCCTATAGCATTCAAAAATTCATTAGTAGGAAGTACCTACGGCAAAGGTTTCCGATGGGATCGAATGTGAGTCGCCAAGGCTTGCGTTGTATCCTCAGCTATCACAACCATTGGTTGTCCTGTACTCTTCAATCAAGTGGTGGTACAGTCTTTATAAATCTGTTAGGCCTGGCAGATATGTTAGTGACCAGTGATAATTCGACATTTTAAAAGAATTTTCCAGGTTTCTTACCGCGTAGGTATAATATCCACCGTGGTTTTTGGTAGCGTTTTCAAGACGTAAGATAATAAGTTTAGGATTGTAATAGGTATTGACGTCTCATGAAGCAGTCCCAAACTCTCTACATTTAGGACTAGGTACTTATTTATGCACTACGAACTGGAATAACCTAAGTGTTTAACCGAATGCTTTTTATTGTACTACAAAGAGAAGGCGTCATAAAATCAGGTCGTTTAACCCTGAATTGAATAACTTGCGAAATAGAACGCCAGGACGCAAAAAACGGCGTACTTTTAGCCAGGTTGGTATCTCCGCATAAAAAAAACTTAATTACCTAGCTAGGTACCTAGTTACATTTACGAAATGCCTAGCCAGTATACCGAGCTAGGTCTTCAACTTGTTCTTAGTACGACCAATCATTTCTGGACATTAACAAGACGAATTGCCACGGTGTTGTTAGCAATACTAATTTCCTAATCACTAGTGTCGTAAACCAATTTTTAAAGGTTACCTCTTGCACTGTGCAATTCGAAAATTAATGGGTCTCGTTGGCTCAAAAAAGGTGCAATTCGCACCGGATAATGTTACGTTCTTACTGTTTTTAATATTGTTATCTGCATTAGCATTATTAATCTGCATAAAAACTCATTGTAAAGTTGTGTGAAGTTTATTAACACTCACTCACATTGTAGAGTGAGAATTGAATTTTACTGCGTACTCACGGACAGCAAGGTAGGTCCTAATAACATAACAAAGATGTTTCGTTTCTTTGTCGGTCCATTGCCCCGCGCCGTTTTGATAAATATTTACAGTGATCTGAGTGATTGCGCTGAAAAATTATGATGGACGCGGCGCGGTTGATTTTTGAAACATTTTGAATTCCTTCTCCGGCCTAGTGGTCCGTGGGAGGTATTTTATTTCCCTCCTACCCTCCCGGCGGGGCCAAGATGACTACTACAGAATATTGATACTAACACAGTCTCCAATTTTACACAAACAACGTCTAAAGTTCTTCAACAGAGGCTTGTCACCCTTCTTGAATAACAATAGCAGTTCACGTCTGTGCCATGCTATACCTGCCAACTATAAAATTTTACCTGGTCTATCCATATGTGGTGGGTAGATATAGGTATGTGTATTATCAATTACCATAAGTTAGGGCAAGCTTTAAAATCCTTACAATGGTCATCTTGGCGTTAATGTGCCAGTTGTGCTCTCGCGCGAGGGCTCGGGGTCCGCCTTGACCATGATCCAGAATTTGGCAGATCAGGTAATGAGTGAGATACAGTGGAGCGATTGTCATCTGACCTCCATGACCCTGTTAACAGGGGAACCTAACCAGATTGGATTATCTTTACAATCCTTACGTAACCTACTGATATTTAACATGGTCTGCCGTTATGATCTTGATGACGAATAGGCACCTTTTGTACTGTGGAATGTCAGATTGCGCCCATGCCGGGCCTTAACAAGTTATAAATCAACTAATTCTGCAAAACGTTGAAAGGAAGGAATTCCGTGATGGCGATCACAATGCCGCGCCCGCTATTGACCGCCAGATGCACAGAGCGGAAAGGCTGCATGCAGGTTACATTGAACACGTGCGGCCAAAGAACTATACTCTGTAAGTCCATAGTTTGAAATTACGGATCCGTTCAAAATCGAAAGCATTGTCAAATCCATAGAATTGTTGCATGTGTTGCAGTTCACAATTTACGATAGTTCATGATCTTAGATAGATTATAATGTACCTAGCGGACCCGCCGTGACTCCCTTCTTTTCTAGCTATAAACCTTCCTCTTGAATCGCTCTATCTATTGTTGAAAACCGCATTAAAATCCGTTGCGTAGTTTAAAAGATCTAAGCGTACATAGATCCAGACGGCGGGAAGCGACTTTGTTTTATACTATGTACAGGAAGTTATCACAATCATTTGGTAACACAAGTAAACAAGTAGAGACTAGATAAGTACTGAATGTACGCCACAATTAGGACACTAGCAGACCCATGTTCCACCTTAGAGCACCGAACTAAGCTGTGTAAAAAATAAAAATAAAATAAATATTCGTGGACAAATTCACACAGCGCCATCTAGCCCCAAACTAAGCAAAGCTTGTGCTATGGGTGATAGATAACTGATAAACTACTTAAATACTTTTAAATGCATACTTATTATACATAGAACACCCAGACCCGTAACAGAAATTAAAATTCATCATTTCAATTTCTGCCCGGCCGGGAATCGAACCCAGGACCTCTTGCGTGGCAGACCGGCATGTTGACCACTGAACCACTCAGGTCGTCAGGTCGGTCAGGTAGGTGTGCCACTGACGCAATACTAAGCAAAGTTTTAAATCCTATCTCAGGAAAGTTTTCAAACCGCAATATTAAAAGTAGGACATCTCATGCCGTAGTAAGGCACCTAGTCACGGAAATGTGTCACGGAGTCAAAGTCGGGAAGTCCGCGGATCGAATATCCAGGTAAATGTACGCAGATACAATAAATGTAACGTCATGTCACGCCATTGTGAGTTGACGCTTTGTAACATCGCTATGTTATACAAAACAGTCTGTGAAGTAGGTATCGATAAATCATCTTTGCGTCAATATCCCGGTTGTGTTCTCGCACGCATGTGCCCGGGTCCGCCATGACCACGCTCCAGATTTTGGCAGATCAGGTTATTACAGTGAAGCAACTGCTATCTGACCTCCAAGGCTCAACAGGGGAACCTGACCAGATTGGATCTCGGTTCCACGTTCAGTCGCCCGAACGCACGTTCATCTCGATGTTTTCCCTTACCGTAAGTCTTAGTCTTATCAGTTTATGTTCAACTAATGTACATACCCTTCAATAATTAGATCAACGTCTTGATGGGTACCTAATACAAAAATTTCGTTCGGAAACGAAAAGAAAAAAAAATTCTAATTTCCCTAATCTAAAAGTGCATTTTGTTTAGACGTAAAGATAATTACAATGAAATAAAGTTAAATTTATTCTTCAACGATTAAAAATACTCAGGTACTTATACCATTAGAAATTATGAAATCAGAAGAAAATACACATATTTTTAGGTAGCTATGATAAATAAAAATAATGTGTAGATCCTCTCTACGTGATCATGAGTCAACATCCGTAGTTTTGAATCACGGCTTACGAGTACGTTCACTTCTGTGCATCGTCACAGAATACTGATTTTTGTGAAACTAATTCGGTGCCTAGAGCCTACGTTGTACTTTTTAAAATCATAACATCGTACAACAGGATCTGGAATGTTACGTCACTATGAGGAGTAAGCTGATATGCCTCGTGCGTCTCTCTGGCTACCTCATCCTTCAACCAGAACGAAACGATTGAAATAATACCTACGGTCGATGAAGTGCATCTGTTCATTATCGGCCGAGTTAAATGAGATCTGCATATTCTGCAAGATCATGTTTTACTAGTTAAAGATTCATTAGCCATCTCTTTTGTTGCGAACTGCGATGTCATTTATAAGTTAGCATTATTTCATTAGCTATTCGGTCGCTTTGGATAATTAAAAACCGGCCAAGACAGTACAGTGTAGGGTTCAAGAGGGTTTCCTGGTACTATATACACATGCATTTACAAATGCAGCTGGCTCCATTTTTTTCATACAATTTTAATGAAATTTTTGTTAATCCAACAACGTTTCATAAGCTGTTCGACTTGTTAGCTTGAAGAGTCCACTAGGGTGTGATATCCTTTCATATCTAGGCCGATCTACGAGCACCTATTAATGGTCTCCCTGTTATAAATATTTGTAACTATTACTAGTAACTTGATGTTTCGAACCGAACAGGTGAGCTGTAGTGACGAATACATGATCTCTATGCGAATGTCATAATCTTTGATGACTAGTGTAATTCCCCGTGCTGTAAGTACGTACCTATAAGTAGGCGTAACATGTCGAATGCCTAGAGTAATGAAAAGCAGGCACTTCACTTCAGGCAATTCTATTCAACGTTTGAAACACTTGCTAGTGGAGCGGTTTCGGGCAAGCGGACCACGACACGATCAGGGTCTTAGACGACGAGATTAGAAATCTAAAAATAAGTACCTACACGTGCGAAAAGTGCTCAAAAGCATTTTTTTTAATACCTAGGGTGACGGACAGACGGTCCACCTGCTGGAAAAATAATATAACTTACCTACACTAGAATGGTAATCGATACAAGAATTTGCATACGAACTGTAAAGAGTTTACCAAACCTTTTCCTTCTTATCTAGGTACATAAAAACCCGTTAGAAATTATCTAAATTATAGTAAAAATTGCACTGGTTTAGGAGTTAGCGGAAATACGTTACAGACAGATGCGGAAAGTGACAATTTTATAGGTACTGTGTAAGTATGCCCATGATTTACATTATGTAAGTTGTAAATATTGTTATAATTGGATTGTAATACGAATGAAAATAACATAAAATAATTACATATCTACGGTTAACAGTCAGCAACTCTAGACAGGTTATGGTGTACGAAAGACAGTGCATTGGAAAGTGCATCTTCACCAGAGTTTATTCAGCTCGTGTCACCGCTTAACTCATTACCGTATGTCCACGGACAAGTGTGTCAATGTAAACATTAGCTAATGTGTGTTCAGGCGCCCTTTCCTTTAGTTTAGTGAGGTTTTTACTAGATTGTTCCTTATGTACAACTTTCCCCATCCATATTAGGTCGATTAGGTCATTTTACTACAAAATTCTAATTAATATTGTCAATTTTCATTATTGACATTTTAATTATAATTCAAATCAGAATTAATTGAATTATTGTAGTTTATTCAATTATTGTTTTGTTATTTTGTAAGTACGTTTGCCATTATTTGATATTATGTTTTAAATTTGTACGCTGATGAGAGGGTACAGAGGATCCATTTTTTTATAACCTGTGTACCACAAATGAATAAAAGATTACTTATTGCTTACTGATTAAAAAAAAATTATAATATTCTACTAACTGTATATGTTTATACCTACACGTGGTTGCTATGTTCAAAATACCCTTTTTATTTGTAGTCAGTTTAGCCTCTTTAACAATATGATATTTTATGATAAAACAAGTTTTAAGAAAACTACATTTAACTAGTTACCTAAGTCTACTGTCCTGCTGAATAAAGGTACCTGAAAACATGCATCGGATATGGATTTCTATAAATATTAATTACTCTTTCCGTCATTTAATTCTTTAAACAATCAATTTATCTACACACAAGCTTCCAGACTAACTATTCCGAATAAGAAATTATGATTATGCGCCTTTATCATTATCATACAGTGAAGATTGTGGCAGACACTGATAATAGGCACTACCTATGGGCGTTCCTGGCCTACTCCAAATCTGTTTAGGATGAAATTTGTGGTTTACAAGACCGAGATGCATGTTTGATGAGCCAAGAGAGTTATTGGCACACATTTTTTGCTCACGTAACTGTTTGGTATAAAAGTAAAATGTCAAGCCATTGTTAGTACGAGCTAAACTCGATCGCTGCCTAAAATCAGGGCAATTACGGTTACAGATAGGGTTGGCAAGTCTACTATATAATATGGTAGTTGGTACTATATGGTATAGTATAATATAGTATAGTAGTAGTAGTTTTGGGTCAAGATACTGTTGGAAAAATATGTAGTAGCGAAATCTACCATATTTTAACAATACAGCGGCAACACTTTCTTCGGGAGTCTTTCGCCTAAGAGCCATTTGGTAAAAACAATACATTTTTCCCGTTTTTAAAAGAACATGTGTCAAAATGAAAAAATCTGCTTAAGAATAATAAATATAGGCTACATTATTTTTATATGGATACTATTTTTTGTCGCTCTAAATGAAAATCTCCTATATTCTGTTTGAATTTTTTTTGCCAACCCTGGTTGCAGATGTTGACGGTAGGTCAATAAGGCACATTGGCTATTTCGGCTTTGTAGAGCGTAGTACTATCATTCTGTGGTAGAGCATCGTCTCTATCTCATTTACAAATGAACATGTCTACAGTCAGACAGATGTATAAGTATGGGTTATCGAAAAGCTTTGTGCACCATGGCAGAAATGAAAAAAAATCGGCCTACCCCAAAGAACACATGCGGGCCACCTGATGTAAAGTGGTCACCGTTGCCTATGGACATCAGCAATACCAGGAGCGCTACCAATGCGTAGCCCGCCTCTAAGGAGACCTCTAATATACCTCTTGAACGATCCCACGTCATAGTCCAAACCGTGTCCAGTCTTTACGATTTGTCATTTTCTACGTACCGAGTACCAAGAAAGAAATTCTAGAAAAAAAAACAAATTATCTACATTAAATATACTTTACTAAGTACAAAATCAGTCTGTTCAATCAATCGTTGCACAAACAAAGGTCAGCACCGCGTAACGGGAATTTTAACGGGACCCTAATTTGGCTCGCAGCGGAAACAATCAAGCCTTTTCGGCAACCTTTGACGACAGATCGGCACCAAAGGACGGTTGATTATTACAACGATGCATGCGCGACGAGGGCCCAGGGTCCCTGTAGTCCACGCGAAAGTAGTCGCGGGCACAACTAGTATCAAATAAAATAAGCTAGTCCCGGTTGTGCTCTCGCGCACGAGGGCCCGGGGTCCGCCTTGAAAATTATCCATAATTTGGCAGATAACTGGAGCGACTGTCATCTGACCTCCGTCCGTGACCTTGTTAAGGTTCTAAGAGGGGTGAAAGTGCTGCTACTAAAGGAAAAAATCAGTTCTCGCTCACCACAATAATTATAAAAAATCTGCTCAACTCAATGTCTAAAAATAGCAATAAACTATTTTTAAATCGTATTTTTGCAAATACCGTCTTTGTTTCGCTAACAATTTAAGTTATGCTAAACACGGCCGTTTCGCAAGATTCGTAAATGTTATGGGCGATAGTTACCACTTACCATCAGGTGGGCTGTCTGCTCGTTTGTCACTGATTAGCATAAAAAAGTCACCTTCGGTTATGGGCCTGTTAAGGGTACTCCTTTGTTTAAATTGGTAAACAAAATTTAAGATCGTAATTCGATTCGCAAACGCATTGAGATAAATAAATAAAAAATAATACAAAACTTAAAATTAATTAGTCTTATTAAAGAAATTAACTTAGGCACCCACTCAGCAAGTCACATCCTGTATAACAAGTAGCCTAACTAATGACTCTTCCGAATTAGGTAGGCCTTGACAGCTTGCATAGCTAACTACAAACGTAACTTGGATAAGTAATTAAATTGAAATGAAATGCAGAAAAAACCCGACACGCACGAATGTATCGCCAAATCCGGTAAATTGCCTTTCTGAGTTATCTCTACTTTATTGAATGTGGGTCTGTCCAGTGTTCATTGATTTATGGGTTTAAAAATAAATAGGGTAACTTTTTTATAGAGGGAGGCAACGAGCAAACAGGTCTCCTGTTGGTAAGTGACCACCAATGGACATCCGCAACATACCTAAGCCAATTTTCATCATCAGGCACTCGATAGAACAATCGCTCGAATTATCTACTAACCTTTCACTTCTTTATGACCTTTGATACCTTTACCTTTCCAGTAATCAATTCTACTGGCCTGCCTTCTCCCCTCTTGCACTCAAATTTGCCTACTGGTATCATCCTAAAACAGTTGTCACACATGTCTCATTACATTTTTCACCTTCTATTCTCTATAACTTTGAATAAATTTCTGTTCTCTTTCACCAAACTCAACGCTAATTTTTAGCGTCAATAAATTAAGTTTCAAATTCAAGATGCGAAATCAAAGAATACCTACCAAGAGAGGCTGGTCAGGGGCACCGAATAACCACTAAAATACAACTTGCTACATCGAAACATATGTAAAATTCATTCATGAGCGTGAGGTCAGAACAGAAGAAACCTTCCAATGCCTTCTCCATCTGATTTAATCGATGCGACGCCGCGCTCAACAGCTAGTCAACGCTAATCAGTCGCCGCAACTCCGATATGGTTATCCGAACAAGCCTAGCCAAGACCGGCCATCCCATCGGTTTCCTAATTCAGCCGTCGGTTGAGAAACTACAGTGTTTTTGCGCAGATTTCTATCGAGGCGCGCTCAGACCGCGCGGCGGCGAGCCGGCGCGGCGCGACAGACAGGCCGGCGGCGAGCGGCCTCGGTGAAACCGAATACAGATAGTTTTAAATGGAGGGCTTAGGTTAAATAAACTTATGGTTTGGAGTACATAGGAAGCAGGTGGAGTGCAAAATGGTCAAAGGCAAACTCTACCTCCTTTAAAATAAAATATCAACAAGATATCAATTTTACTGGTTTGTGTGCCGCTTTGTATGTAAACAATCTGACCCATCAAGGCCGGTTTAGATATATTTAATGTCACCGTAAGATTGTTAAAACCGTCAGTTTATAATCCTGGATCATGGTCAAGGCGGACCCCGGGCCCTCGCACGCGAGAGTACAGTCAGACATAGACAGCACTTTATTCGGTTCCACATTTACATCCTTAACCTAAGGTGAGTACAGTAAATTATTATTACGAACAAATTAAAATTACGTAAGACCAGCCAGTGATGTAACGGAAACCGAAATCGACCAGTCTCTGCATAATGCTGTGAGAGCTCATGCCTGTCATAGCGCTGGTTTTCGGAAAAGCCCATGCATCCCACGCGCGTTACGCGAACGGTGACGTCATCATGATACCTATTTCAACATTTTTGCTTTCCAGTTGGAATAACGTAGGAATACAGTAAGTTTGCTATCGAAGCGCCCTCAGACGCGGCAACGAGCGGCAGCAGACACGCCGGCGGCTCTTGTCCCCGATAAGTTATAAACAATCCACATTGAAGAAATTTTGTGAAAATATCAAATCATGCGCAGGTGACACGTCGCGAAGCGCGTGTGGATATTCTGTTCCGATCAAATGCTGCAGTTTTATGACAAAAAGCCGTTATATTTCCCGCAGTTTTGGCCGCGTGCAGTTCGGACCTCTGACATTCTACTATCCCGCTGGATCAAAAGTACCAGTATGACATTCGGGAATAATGCTACAAACGTACATTTTCTCTTTAAAATATTAGGAAGTATACATTAATCGCCCATTACTTAGGAAGGTTCTAACTATAGGCAAATAACCGTCTTATAATAACGTTTATCTAGCTATCACCTTTAAAAATGGAATAAAACCAAAAGCCAAAAGTACCGATAGAGCCACAATATTGGATATTTATAGCGAGCGGTCATTCAGTTTGATGGCGAATCAAACACCTTCCCTGGAGAGTCATAAATCGTCCGGTTACGAAGCACTTGCGTTGACGCGATAGAAACCTTTTACAAGATTTCGCAACTAAAGGAGAATTTTTCAACATTACATTAGAATGTTTTTAGAAATTTCAATCAAAGTATACCCTAAAACTGCAGTCTCGGGAGCTAAATTGCTCCCTGTGATAAATAAAATAGTAATAAAAACATATTGGCGTCAATGGCTCTGTAAACCTGACCAGATTGGATGTTAGTTATACATGCCTGAATGTGCAGGTTTCTTCGCTGCATCGGTTAACGTTCAACTAAATGTACCGTACATAACTCAGAAAAAGTCATTAGTAGTACCTACATGGCGGCACTGGGGATCGACCTCAGTACTTCTATTTTACGCATCCGCTTAACGCAAATAAAAAAACTAATTTAAGAGCTTAATGTAAGACAATACGTTCGTACGCGTATACCTACTTTAGCCCTGCCTAGCTTTTTTTGTTGCTAATAAACCGTCCTCTTCAATCACTCTATCTATTGTTAAAAACAGCATTAACATCCGTTTTAAAAGATCTCAGCGGACATAGGAACAGACGACGGGAAGCGACTTTATTTCATATTATGTATAGATAGATGAAGACGTTATTGTAATGTAATTATGGGTCAGAAAGTGAATTCCTTGCCATTCGTCTACCTACCCTTAATTCGCAGTATAAAAAGTAAAAAATGTGTTAATTTATTACAGACCCCCACCGCGCTAATCCAGATCACACTTGACCGCTTTTTTGTAACATACCATTCGTCCTCGCTGCGCCCTATATGAAGTAAAAAATCCGTTAATTTCTTACGGACCCCCGCCACGCTGGTCCAAATCACACTTGACCGCTTTTTTCAAACATCACGCCACCGAGCTACCCGCGTCGGGTAAATGCGCCAGTAATTGGCGGTTGCGAGCCGCAAGCAACTCGCCTCGGAACTCGCTTGGCCCCTTTCTCTGCTGCGTATCAACTTTGTAACTCGTTTAATTTCAGTAATCTGCCAGCCCGGGTGGCATCGCGGACTGGTCTAGTCTCTAGCCTAATTAAACACCTACTTCTCCG
Organism: Blastobasis adustella; assembly: GCA_907269095.1. Classification (NCBI taxonomy): domain Eukaryota; kingdom Metazoa; phylum Arthropoda; class Insecta; order Lepidoptera; family Blastobasidae; genus Blastobasis; species Blastobasis adustella. Next base: position 2,728,003 of record OU026120.1, read on the forward strand.
CGAAGTAGTTTCTCGTTTCTTGGTTGGCTAATGATGGAAAAATTTATTGATTAATAAGTTCTCAAACGAAATTTTTTTTTGTAACAATCTTTTATCGCATAGTTTTTAATTGAAAATCATAAGAGGTATAGTAGGTACTCATCAAGACCATTCCAAAGAGCCCAAACACGGTGGGGTTATCTTTTTGCGTTTATTGTTCCTATGACCACCTTCCGACTCCATCATCAGACCAGCTCCATGGTACCATATTATCCAATTCTTTATTCTTATTAATGCATTGTCATCCAAGTTACATATTAGCTATACCAAATCTCAACTCCGGAAGTGGGTCAAGTTAGTGCAACATTTATCCCGAAAATACAAACAATGCAAGTTTAATAAAAGCTTGTAAAATATCAAAGGAAACCGTGAACCGTGGTCTATCTCGCTCGGTAGTCGGTTCCTCATGACTGAGGATCGTGGTCTGATGAGCACATCTTCGAGCGCACGAAATGTCTCCAACCGCTATCCATCGCCAGCCGCACCGCGTCGTAAAATCTATTGGATGGCGCAATCTTCAACTGAACCGTGGTAGATGGAACTTAACACGATAGGTACAACGCAGTTAAGTAATTAAGTAACTGTACCTATATCAAGCAGAACTTGTATTTCTCAAGCAGGTATCTCTTTATAGCTTCTCATCGCAACAATAAGAACTATAAAATGCGCGAAGTTCTAATTTCACGCATCAATCAATAACATCTAATTGTCAGTAACAAGTATTGTCACTGTTTTCTCAACTGTAAATTAAACAAAATAAATAAATTTCTCATTATTTTATTTCTCGGTATTTTTCATTTATACCGTTGAACTGTGATATTGTTGTTGATGTTTTATTATTTGTTTATTGAATTTATTAATAATAGCAATTTACATGATAATGTTTATAAACAGTGCCATCAGTTCGCACATAAACACGGAACCCTTTGTGTCCTTTTGGATCGCACTTTGCCATTATTATAATTACCTTTGCATTATTTACGACTTGAGTGGTTCAGTTAGATATCATGCCGGTCTACCACGCAGATGTCCCGGGTTCGATTACACTGATCCTGCCCCTTGTATTGCTAAAGTCCATAGGCGGCGGTGACCACATTCCATCAGGTGGCCCGAATGTCTGTTCGTCTGCCGTATTGAGTATTGAGGTCTTGGTTAGCCTTTACGCGTAACTAAGACTGCAACTTTTAATCAAACCTACAGTCGAAGGGGTTGTTGCAACCACTCTACCAAATACCACATGGCCAGAATGATTCCAGGGGCCCTATTTTTGAAACCGCTCGCATTTATGCGTGCGCTCACCTTGTAATGCTTGTCTTTTTAGTGATCGGTAGCGTACGCGAACTATTTCAAAAATAGGACCCCAAACCTTAATTGTGCAATTGCAATTGTCAATGCACTTCTTGTACATGCAAATAAATGCGCTCTCACTCGTCGCAATCGCCTGATCAAAGTGCCGGACACAAAATGTCCATCTCTGACCTCGTTTCACAGAACTCGTAACTCATAAATAAATGACTCAACTACGTGTTGAGCTATTGATGTACCATATGATAGAATACTTGTGAATTCAAGAATCCTATCGTGATGGCAAAGAAAAAAGAAGAAGTAGCTGAAGAAAGAGGAAGAAAGAAGAAAGAGATGTTTTGGAATCTAATTTTATTTATTAATATCTATTTATTTAAAAGGCGTGGCGCGATGAAAGCGATGGCTTAACGTAGTCAAGATTGACATGCCAATAAGCTCTACACCGAGTATGCCGAAGACCGAGCAAGGTGGGCTAGGAGTAGCACAAAGGTGGACCCTGGGCCCCCGCGTTTCACGTGGCACAACCGGGACATAACGCCAAGATGATGATGATGATTTATTTAAAACTTTATTGCATAACAACACAATTGGCGGATTTAAAGCCATTAAGGCTTTATCTTCAATTAATTCATTTTACGATCATCATATAGTTTGTGTAATAAGTATGTTCTTAAAAATACGTAAGTGGTTTATCAGTTTTCTGGCACCCATGACACAAGCTTTGCTTACTTGGGGCTATGTCGGTGCCCTTTGTTCGCTTGCGGATCTCCTCATTTCTGATGATATCCTTGGTGTATAATATACTATTAACTCTCGTATGGTCCAATTTTCCTTAAATTTCGTACAACGTAATAGTTAAACAATTAATACTTTTATTTATACTCGTTATTATATATTTGTTTAATAAATCCATTAATAAACAATTGGTTTTTTAAAAACGGATCTGACGAGTTCAATGACGGTTAGTATTTGGGGTCATTCGTATCGATTAAATATGGATACCTACCTAGTTTTAGCGGTATATGAGATAGGTTGCTCGGGTGCTGGTCTATTATGTTTTAATAACGTAGGTCAACTTAACTTCTAAATTGAAATAAAAATTAACATAATGTTTTAAAATATCGCGGTTATCATCACACATGCATCGAAATATCGGGCAACTCGTCAATAAAGGTACGCGGTAAGAAACCCGGAACATACCCTTAAAATGTGCTTCTAGAAATTACCAGAATTTGTGCTGTCAGCAACACTCTATTTTATCGCTAGTTTTAAACCGGATTTTTTGACCGGACCGGTTGGAAAACCAGATCCGTCAAGTTAATAATTGCCAATAATGTTATTTACACTTATTATGACCTGACACCAAATAAACATTAACGCGCAGAGCAATCCGTCAAAATAATTAGTGCTAATTGATGATTCCGGTTTGACATTCATTGTCAAACCTGCATTTCTGCATTTTTGTTAAATAATTCTTATGATTTTATATTCCAACGCTGATTAGCTAGCCGCTGTGAGGGTGTTTTTTCCTATATCGAAGAAAACGACAAGTATGATCAAAAACGACGTATGAAACTCGTGACCATGGCCTCGGTACAGTTACAGTACTTTCGATCCGTACTTACAAATCCCATGCTTAAAGAGTACCCTGGGTAAACAAAACAAACACGCGACACGCACGTGCGACGCCATCTGTTGGCGATGGGATAATAACATCGCATTAAGATCGATTCAGTCCGACTCGCATACGATCAACGCCTCACTAATTGATTTAATTGACGATTAGTCTTTGTAACGGCCGCGCACGTGGCGTAACGGACAGCCATCATAGGTTGTTTATTAGACGCGAGCGATCAGAATAAGAACCTTGTTGATCTAAATCGAAATGACAGTTCCCGGGCGAATAAGCGTTAGCTTCCTTATATTGAGGTTCCACTGTCCGTCATTCTGCGGATTCTCGCGCACGGCGGACGACCACGAAGTTTTTTTTTATGTTGTACGGCAGACAAACAGGCAAACAGTTCCTGATGGAAAGTGGTCAACGCTGCCTATCGACATCAGAAACGCCAGGGGAGTTACCAATGCGTTGTCCGCCTCTGAAGAGACCTCTAATATACATCTCGAACGATCCCATGACATAATAAAAAGGAAACACTGTAGCTAGGAGCTCATTTCACATCCGAATCGTACGAGCGAGAAACGTTCTTACATACTTTAAAAATTCAAACAAAATACAAGTTAACTTTGTTACTTCCTTACAAATTATCTTATGATCTAAGTAGTTTTATTAAGGAAGAGATCGGATTACCAAGATTTCGAAAGAAGGCCGATTTGTAAGAGGATGTTTTCTTATTAAAGCAATTAGAACAAAGAAACAATACCTATTTATGAAAGAATTGCGTAAATGTAATGCAATACCGAATTACCGACCTATACAATAGTAATGATTTTACAAATGTTGAAAACGAAACCCGGATGTAAAAGGACGGGTGTTATCTTATATATGTTCTATCTATAGGTACATGGTACATTAGAGCGTCGGTGGCCGAGCGGTTACAGTATCCGACTCGTAAGCCAGAGGTCCCGGGTTCAAATCCCGCTCCGGCCATGTACCAATGACCGTTTTCTGAGTTATGTACATTAGTTGAATACTAACCGATGCTCTTACGGAGAGGGAAAACATTGTGATGTAACCTGCATATTTAGGCGACTGGATGTGTAACCACGATCCAATCTGGTCAGGTTCCCCTGGTAGCAGGGTCATGGAGGTCAGATGGCAGTCGCTCCATTGTAATTACCTGACCTGCCAAATCCTGGACCATGTTCAAGGCGGACCCCGGGCCCTCGTTCTCGAGAGCACAACCGGGACATTAACGCCAAGATGATTATTTTATAGGTATATGTTAAAGTCGCTTTCCGCATCTGTCTATCTGTCTTTATGTATTACCGCTAACTCCTGAACCATGCACGGATTATGATCAGTTTTAACCATCAGTTACAGAATTTTCTCTGGAAGCTTCATATGTATAATATATGATATGTATATATATGATAGTAAAGGAAAACTGATAAAACCCGTGCGAAGCCGGGGCGGGTAATATACATTTATACACTAAAACGTGACTGTGAGGTAAGTCCATAAGATAGGAAGGTGTCGGATCCTGAAGTTCCGAAGTTCTTCCTTTGAAATAAATATATATATATATATATATATATTTTTTTTTTTTTAAATGCTCTTCATCTTCAAGGTTCCTCAAAGACCGGCACCGCATCCGCTCCCTATAGGTTGCATATATCCTGGACAACAGTGGCCGCTTTCCATCAGGTGTACCATTTGACAGCTGTCAAAAGCTTCGCTAGGCAATAAACACAAGGTTAACGTGGAATATTTAATGTTAATAGTCTGAAATTCGAATCGGAAAATACTTCAATGGCGTCAAGTGTTCCATAGAACTCATTCCAAACATTTTCCATGTGCATCGCCCACTTTCTCCTTGATAAAAGGCTTTCCATATAAGTGTAAACATTCGCATGGAATCGATCTTATAACCTGCCATTTCATATACAGGCTGATTCTAATTTCGTGTAACAATGATCATTAAATACAAAACTTTTTAGAAGGCAACGTATTTCGAAACAAGAAATAAAAGAGATATTAACATTATATAGGTATGTATAATGATACTTATAAAAAACCTTGGAATTTTGGAGCGCACTGGAAACCAGCGCCACTGCGTCAGCCGTGGCACTATGCTGATTGCACTTCTCCATGGCTAATGACAATTGGCGAATTCTTTGTTTTTTTTTTGTTTTTCTCTGTTTGTCATTGTCTTGTAAGTTTTGTACTTTTTGTGCCTTGGAAGTAAGTGCAATAAACATATTTTACTTTACTTTACTTTAAATCATTTGCGATATTTTTTCTCGTTATTGTTCAAAATGGTAATTATATAGTTGTGTATGAAATAAATGATCAAGGTTAAGCAACGCTAGCAGAGTTCGGAAACTGGATAGGTGACCGTTTCGTACCTTGACTGGTGCTGAAGCTCCTCGCCTCGCCTACTCGAAGGCTAGTTAGGCTAGTCGAAGGCTAGTCTAACTTCAGCACCGCAATGAACTCGCCATTCGGTGTAGGTACTTCCTAATACTGTTGGTCATCCAAGGACTTCCGCAGGGGACCCTGAGACTGGTTGGACAGTCTCCGAAGCTGATTGGCACCTCGCAACGGTATATTTCATAGTATAAATTTATTTCAATCACGAAAAAATAAATGTACTACGTTCTTGTATGAAATATCCCACGCAGAGAAGTATCTTCGTCATCCAAACGAATTTCTAAACACCCTGTACAATCGCGTCGCATCGCTTTAATATCACAACGAGGCATCGTAAACTTAGCTATTTAATGTCACCATGTCATATAACTTCGAAAGGCGGCCTTACACCTCCGGCATTGCTTCTCGGAGTTCGCTTTTCACCCGAGAATAATTGCCGAGGCAATAACTACGGTTATAATCCAGGTATCTACTAATATAAAGAACATAGGCCGAAGATTGATGGGTGCCTAGTTGTTGGTCTGTGACGCAGAGGTCGCAACTTTGATTCCCGGCCGGGCAGAAATTGAAGTTCTGACAGAATATTAATCTCACAGATTTAAAAAATAAGTATAACTAATACTTCTGAATGCTTTTCAAGGTCGGGGTGTTAAGTATTATGCATACAGTAGGTATGTAAAATTACAAAAAAATACGTCTTACGTATTCGAGAAGTGATTATTAGATATCGGTAATAAAAAAAATACTCCCAATATAAAAAAATAAAATAATGTAGTAACTCTACGAAGCCGAAATAGCCTGTGTGCATTTTATTAATGGTTTTATATTATATCCAAATTAGATAAATAAGATGTTAATTATTTAAAACTGATGTCAAAAGTCATGAGCTTTAGTTGCAGTGTTCCGTCAGGTGGGTAATTTTTCCGTATCTCCGTAAAAAAAGACATCATCATCTCTAGGTATTTCCCCCCGTAGTTTTCGCTACCATTTCCTTGTTTCATAATTACCTTTTATCTATAAAATTACCTTTAGACTATGTAGTACATGAATATGTACAGATAAAAATATTTCTTAAGTTCTCAGGTATAATTAAACTTGAATATTCTCTTTTGAATCTTTTAGGTACCTATGTCAGGCAGGAGTATGGTTATATTTTGGCAATTAAAAAATATTACAGCTTCGAGACTAGAATTGTTTAGTTGGTTCTTTTGAAAGTTTTTTTTTACGTAAGTAGGTAAGGGCAAAAAGTAGGTTCCTATTCTAACTTTTGACCAGCTGTAAGTTTAAAAACCCAACCGAAAAGTGTAAGAAAACTTCAAAAAAATCTACTTAAACCTATTTAAAAAGCGTAAAATCTAAACAGCCCTCTTTTTGAATGGGGGGTTAAAAATAAAATGTTAGATTTGCCTAGGTAGGTCCCAGGACTTCAATCTGGGTTAGGTAAGAAAGTGGTATAGTGTTGGACCCAGTATTCAAACAATTTCGATCATATCATATTCTTGATTTTTTTTATTTAACTGTAAAGTATCTGAGAAATTATAAGTAAACAGTAAATTACTGCTTTACTTTTACTAAAGATATTATTGTCATAGATCGTAGATATGTCATACGTCGTACATGGATGAGTTCACTTTTTCAACATGCAGTTGTTTTTTTTTCACTATTATTATTTTCTCATTTGTTATTATTTACTCTACAGTTATCTATTATGAAACAATACATTTATCTATCCTTGATTGTTATGCACAAGGCCTATATTCAAGATACCTTATACTTCAATAAGAAAGCTTGTACGAGTGTGGAGACCTGGTGACCTGCTGCACAGGTTTCCCTAGTTCAGGCATCAGTTTCCACAAATATGTATTTAAAATTAAAATTTCTGATGTTTTATTGTATTAAGCTACCAACATTGTATATATACATGATTGTGGAGAAATAAATTGATTATTTATTTATTTATATATTTATTTATATTGTATGTTTGTATGGTCACAGTATACTTCATACTTTATTTATAAACCATGCATAACATAAGCAGGCACGCGTGAACATTCATTTTCACGGTAGAAATTATACATTACGATTTTCTACTACATACTTATAATGATTAACATACCAACATACACACTCACCCCCGCATCCCGTAGGGGTAGGCAGAGACTATCGAGTGCTACAAGCTACTATCCTGACACACCTCTTTCGCCCCCTCATAAAAGGAAGAAGTGAAGTGAAGAAGAATGAATATATCTTCTTAAAGCGTTTTTATTTCATAGATAAACATAGCCACTCTTCCGGTTTTACAATTAGTGTCAATATAAAGGCAAGCGGATGTTTCGTTTCGAAGCGAAGATAGATTTTGCACATGATTTTGCTGTTAGAATAGAATAGAATAGAATAACTTTATTGTTGTACTGTGTATGTACATTTAGGTACTACAAATTATATTTGTGAGTCTCAACAGTTTGCCCATTTCGAACATACAATATTAAATAGAAAAATTCACATCCATTTGAAACAAAAAAAAACTAGGAAATTAATCAACATATGCAATGTCAATAATAGATAAATACGTAACCGTATCATAAATAATATAGCAAACAATATCATTTACGATACCTATTCAAATTAAATTGTCAATTAAATAATAATATGAATGTCAATATTTAATTTACATATCAAACTCTTATTTCGTCCAAAATTCCCCAGAATTATAAAAAGCCCTATCCAATAGCCATTCTTTTAATTTAGTTTTAAATTTATTTTCACTTAACATTTTTATTTTTGTTTTAATTTTTTTGTTGTTTTTTTACTTAGATGGGTGAAATATCTACCCCAGTAAGGGATGATGTGAACAAGTTCGATTGAATTTGTATGTCAATAGAATTAGAAGGGTAATTTCGTATTTCCATTAACTAAGTGATGAGGCAATGATGAAATTTTGTAGTAAAACCAGAAAATAAAAATTAAGTTGTTTTATGCCCTCGCATATAAAATTTTTTGGTAATATTGTAACCGCATCGTCATACCTATGTCATGTGACTAAAACATAATAAAAAATAAACATAAGTTAAAATAATTATTAATAATTAAAATATGTAACCATTTTATCACGCAATTAATGTTCATGTTAATAAAACTTTATTGAATTAAAATATAACAACTCATATTAATTATATTTACCACAAAAGAAGCACGAGTAATTAATTAATTATGTAATTTAATTAAGTAAGTTAGACTTGTTCCGTTCCTTTTTTTATTTTATAGACTATCTGATACATTTGTTTGTATTGCATGCATAAAAAAACAGTTCATAATGCAAAGGCGAGCTTATCCCACAACGGAATTAATTCCAGCTAATCAAAGCCAAATATACTTATGTCAAATATTATCCAAATATAAATAGTGTTTGATAATATTAATTTCGTTTCTGTTTCTCTCTAATTCAAAAACAAACCATTACATTATTAAGAACAAAAAAAACACTTACACTTCGACAGTATCAGCTGCCAGCCGGTCAACATTTTGTCAAGAAATATATCACTTTTCAAAACAAAAATGCACACAACAATTCGAACCACCAACGTCCGTAACCAACACTGCTGTCCCTAAGTTAAGTATAATAATATTATTATTAAACTATTATCATAGATATACTGTTTTCATGGGTTAAATGAGAAATAAAATAATAATAATCTTAAGTTACAAAACTCGTTACAAGAACTTTGTCGCGTTTCAAACCGTAGCGTAAAGACCGGTGCGTCGCGCATTCGCGGCGGATTATGCGCAAGCGCAGACAACAGCGCAATGAAGCCGCGCACCTCGGTTCGCCCGACTATATAGCTCGCTGTGACTTACTTTGTCCCAGGATCGGTCGCCGGTTTTCCTTCCGTGAGACGGACGCACGTGTTTTCAGACTTCAGAGGTGTGCGGTGCTTCGGAGAGGAAAAGTGGAGTGTTTTGTGTTGTAATCGGAGATGTAGTAAACGTAGTTAGAGGAAGGTTATTGCAGTGACGTGTTTAGGTCTAGTTCAGGCTCGGGCCCTTGAATTTTAAATTCTTGGGGTGGACCAAGAAGGATTGTAATTCGCCGCCCTGGACCATAAGCCATTGCGCACCCCATCCCCTTGGGGTGTCGCATTCGATGAACCCTGAAAACCTTCCCGGCTATAGGCAGTCCCAAGGAGATGTTTAGCACGTATGCGCCTAGGCTTTTTTATAACGAGTCGTACGTGCGGCTGGTACCCAAATTCCCTTGCTTTGGGCGCAAAAAAAAACGCAGCATATACCATATTGTACATATGGCAAAAATGCCACCGGTTATGCGTGATTTGCAGATCCTTTTTCATGAAAACTTAAAGAAACTTACATGCCGCCAGCATTATACATATATCCTTTATCCTTATATCTAAGTACTACTATTGTATTGTTAGATAAGAGGTATTTGCTTTTGGTTGTTTGCGTGTATGCGCTAATCTTTAGCAATGCGAAAAGCCCTATTAGTTAGGAACTAATATTCACTCGACTAACTTAGGTACATATTGTGTATCATTTATTGTTGAAACCGGACTTCAGATCACATGTTCCGGTAAATAAATTTATTTAGCGTATCTTATAAAGAAAGCTTATTTGCCAAATTGTGCTTTATAAGTTTATTTGCGGAATGTGTATATCTGGTTATGAAGAAGGAGCTAGGAATAAATCCGTACCACGTTGGGGGCATTTCAGTAATTGCCAGCGTGTCCACATTCTGAGTAGGCCGAGAAGCTATTTTTTTTGTTTAATTTTTAAGTTAGTTTGTAGAAGGCATAGAGCGAAGCCCTACGTCAAGGAGAGGATGTCCTGACGTTCTGCCACATATTTGATTACATGAGTCTATGTAGAGTTCTAAGGATATTTTCTAAAACTTTCACAACTTTCATCATCACACAGGCTCACCTAGTTTGGACTTCTGTCTCCCAATCAACTATTTGATATTTTAAATGTCTTTGTAATTATTTTTGGGAGAAATTAAATACATAGTATCATCATCATCATCATCATTTATTCGATGATACTAGTAAGTCTGAAACTTAAGTTAATCAGTGCGTTAACAACTTTAAGTTAGCTAGTTCAGCGGCGAGCGAGCTAATGCTCAGTAATACTGTAAAGGAAATGATCCGAGCACGTAGTTATTCGACAGATAACGACAAAAAGTTGGCAAGCTGAAATGACAGTGGGCTGGTCACACTTGTCCTAGAACCAATAACCGTAGGGGTAGACGAGTCAGAACACAGAGTGGAGGTCACTTTAGGGCAATCACGCAGTGTGGGACGCTCTGTGTCTAGGTCGGACAATGATGCAAAACGTTGCCACGGGCTGGATACGAAAAATGGAGGACCGCTCTATATGGGTCTTTTATCCTCTGTGCTTTGGGGAAGGCCTACCTCGTACGTATTTTCAAACTCATAGGAAACTAATGAAATATTTTTTATTTTTATTTTTGGGACTTCCTGGCATCTAAACATATACAATATTTGGTCAAATATATTACCTGTGAAAAAATGCTAAATTCATAGGTAAGGACCCAATATTATTTGGAAGTCTCAAATATATGTATATTTATTAGTGGATGTTTAGGTATACTCGGTTAGGTATATTCAATGTTTTTCCTTATTTGTACATTACATATCGCAATGAAATAATACTTCACACAACAATCTATCATCGCAGTTTATTTGACGTACCCACGTAAAATAAAGGTATTCTGTATTTTATCATCGTAAGACAAGGTTACTTCAAGACCAAGACTTCGTAATGAAAAACTCTAACATCCATTTTAAATTACTTACGTTTTTTATACTACAAATGTAGTAAATTTAGTCTAAAAATAATTTCATTTAAAGAAAAGTGATATAGACCAACCTGAGTGGTTCAGTTGGTTAACATGCCGCGCAGAGGTCCCGGATTCGATTCTTCGCCGAGCAAAAATTGAAAAGATTAATTTTAATTTTACGTTTACTGTTACGCGTCGGGGTGTAATTTGTATAATAAGTATGTATTTAAAGTACATAAGTAATAATAATAATATTTATTTGTGTAAAATACAGGGTATTTTTACGTCTATACTTATAAGCTTATAACAGTATTTGTATGTGGTTACATCAGAAATCTGGTGACTAAAATAGGAGAAGAAACTCCTGTGTTATAGTCACCGTCATTATTACAAGGCATGGCAATTCAGATGTAGCAATATAAACGTATCAGTTATCTAGCACTCATAACATAAGCTGTTTACTTTCGGGCTAGATGGCACTGTGTGTATTATCCAAGCATATTTAATTATTTATAGAGCCTCAAAACATCTGTTATCGCATCACGAACGATCATCGATCGCATCACGAACGATCTTCGATCGCATCACGAACGATCATCGATCGCAAACGATACGCTGGCGCCACTTGCATAATCGGTCAAGTTCACTCAACTACTTAGACTGAGCGGACGCGACAGTTGGAGGTGTAAAATTTTTTGCGGTATGCATATTTGGGACAACGTTTTAGACGTCGAGATTAGTAAGCTATATCACAATTAGGAATTACATAATTACATATATTACAACGTACTTAAAATAAATAAATAAATATGTAAAAAAAGAGAAACATAATCGATACAAGGATTTGCATACCGTAAAAAATTTACCTATTTTTTATACATTTTCTATTTATTTTACAACGTAGATACTTAAAATTAAAAAAAAAGACGTATCCTGCGTGTGCGCAGCCCATCCCTGTGGGGTGTCGCATTCGATGAACCGTTATAAGCCTTCCCGGCTATGGGTACTCGCAAGGCAGAGTTTAGCTGGTAGGCGCCTAGGTCTCTTGCAAGTCCATCATAACCAGCCGGCACGCCGCGCTGGTATACATGAGTGTTCTCTGCCTCCCTCCCTCGATAGTCCAGAGGGTATTATTACACCCTTTGCGGTAGGCGCAAAAAAATGCACCCTACATGTCTCTGTTGCGTCCAGGTTGCGTCATATGCGAATTGCCAGACGTTTACGTACCTCTGTTCCTGTGAATCAATGGCGTGACGTCATTGGATGAGACGACAGAACTCGTGTCTTTAACCCACGGGTTTTGAAAGAATCGTTAAAAGTTACAGATGGAAAATGTTGACTAATTAACCTATATTCTTTATGGAAACTTTGTAAATTCCATGAAAGGTTAGAATGTTCTTTCTTGCGATGATTACTGTGTTTTTTTATAAGTACCACTGAGGTGGCAAACATACAAGCAGCATCGCAGCAAATAATTACCGAAGTCTGTGCTGCAGTCTACATACTTGGTAGAGAATTCTACGCATTTAGTTTGGGTCCTTCAAGAACTGTACGGGCATAGACCGAACAGATTTTTAATGTTATACGGCGGACAAACAGGCATTCGGGCCACCTGATGGTAACTGTTTAGTGGAACAGTGTTTAGATTAGCTTTGAGAAGAGACAGCAGTTTTAAATAACCGTATTTAGTGTCCGTCAGAATAGCATAACACTAACCATGTTTCTCACAGGTGCCGTACGCGACGTTATGTCTGAGAAACAGACGCTAGGACTTCCGTGTTTTATTACAGAAAATCTTATCATCGTTGTCTTTTGTGTTTTTCAACACTGCCCACTGCGTCATTACTGCCATCATTACGTCATTAGTGTCATCACACCTTTTATAATTGGAACTACTTGGAACTTATGCGCTTATTACACCTGGCTAAATTCAGTCGACTAAATTCTAAAGCAAAAAGCGTGAGTACAAATGAAAGTGGAATGTTTTGCTCATTAAGTTACGGGTCGCTCCGCTTTTCAAAAGGCGTGATACATACAATGGACCTTATGCTAAAAGCTTTTAAGACAACATTCCACTTTGATATACTATCACGATTTTCGCCTCTGAATTTAGACGACTGAATTTAGCCAAATGTAATAAGTGCATTAGGCTACGGACTCCGGCTGCCAAGCGTCTGGAGATTAAGTACAATACAGGAACATAAGTGCATTGTCACTTTAAGAAAAAAAAAATTTGCAGCTATAGCAACATGCAGGGTATTTGGTAGACCTTTAGCCAAAATGAGTTTGCCAAAAGAAAGGGGCAGTAGCTGTCCCTTAGACCCAAAAAAGTAGTTTTTGGCACCCAAGGTATTTTTTGTTTACTATAAATAAAAATATTATTCTTGAATGCTATTAAAACCTTATATCCTCTGCACAGGAATATGATTCTAATGTGATCATGTACTTAAGCTCTTGTATTGTACCTGTAAGAATCACAAACTTCCGGGCCGTAGCCGTGCCGTGCCAGGGGCGATGAAAGTGACGTCAAACCCGTGCCCGGACCGGCGTTTCTATTCACCACAATAGTCACTGAAGGATATTGGGCAAGTCAGATCTAGAGTTTTCGAAAATTGACTCGACGAAAAAGAAGACTCACTGTCTTTAGATCTCCTTTCAGAGGGTCTATGGTTGGCTGGAAGAAATCCCATTGTGGGATAAGCCCGACTTTGCTTTATAAAAATATGTTTTTCTTATTTCTGTACTTATTTATTATGCAATAAAGAGTATACATACATACTCGTATATACTGAAGGATGAAATGGTACAGTTGGTAGTGGCACTGGTATGGGAGTCAAGATTGATGTTCATAAGACAAGGCAGTCGCCTTATCAAATTCTTTTGTCATACAACGCGTTTGTCATTGTTCCTTGGAAAATAGGTAAGCAGTGTAATTACAGACAAAGTGAGGGTATACATAATTATGTACCTACTCACCAGTTCCGCATTTTCGTTGCATTTCCAAGAGTAAATGTAATTTGTTTGTTTATATTAAGTCTTTTTTGTGAAGAACATCCTTAATTTACCTACGACCTGAGTGGATCAGTGCCTGCCAAGTAAGAGGTACTGGGTTTGATTCTCGGCCGAGCAGAAATTGTAATACTGAATTTTAATTTCGGTTACGGGTCTGAATGCAGTATTTACAATAAGTATGTATTTAAAAGTATATAAGTAGTTTATCAGTTATCTAGCACCTATAATACAAGCTTTCATTACTTTGGTGCTATATGGCGCTGTGTGAATTTGTCCGAGCATATTTATTTATTTACCTACACTTTGTCTCAGATCAATTTTCCATGGATGTAAATAAACCACTTTTACATACCTCGCCAATCCGCCAAAACAAAAGAACAGAAGAGTATTTTGGGTGACAAATTTGACTTCAATTTTGCAAGTTTTGTAATATTATCTTTAATTTGCGACATTTTCTAACAAGCTGTAGGTAATTGTTGATTGATGTCAGTAAGGTCAATTTACAAAAAGTAATCCCGAGTGGCTGTGCGCTTTCGAGATAACAAAAGTTAAGCAAAGCACACCGACAACGGACTGGATTGGTGACTGTTTCGTACTTTGTGGTAATCGAACTTCAGCACAGTGTGTTTCTTAATTGTCGTCATTGGTAATTAATGTCCCGGTTGTTCTCTCGCGCGCTAGGGCCCAGGATCCGCCTTGACCATGATCCAGGATTAGGCAGATCAATGGAGCGACTGCCATCTGACCTCCTTGGCCCTGGATCATAGTTACTCACTCATTTCCTGGTCCCCCCCCCCCACGTAAGATCGGTTAGTGTTCATAACTCAGAAAAGAGTCATAGGTACATGGCGGCAATGGGGTTTAAACCTGGTAAATACCTCGGGGTACGAGTCTTAACCATTAACCCTGTTTTAATCATCTATATTAGATAGGGGTAAAACTTATTTATTGAAAGAAATATTTACATGACAGATTGCAAGGCCAATGATAAAAAAGAAAACATCTTGGCGTTAATGTCCCGGTTGTTCTCTCGCGCACAATTGCCCGGGCTCCGCCTTGACCGTGATCCAGGATTTAGGCAGATCAGATAATTACAGAGGAGCTACTGCCATCTGACCTCAGTGACCCTGTTAAGGAAACCTGACCACATTTGTTCATGATTAGGTACACAGTTAGTCGCCTGAATCTGCAGGTTTCCTGTTTTACCTCACCGTAAGAGCATCGTTTAGTGTCTACCTATTGTACATCATTCAGAAAAGGCCATTGGTAATTTTTGGAGTACAGTGGAGCGACTGTCATTCAGAGGTAATACAGTGGAGCGACTACCATCCAGGGGAACCTGAATGATGATGAGTCTAAAATCCACCAGCGAATTAATTATAATCCAAGGCGCATATCACACGCAACAATAGTTGCAACTGACTGCGTAAGCTGGTACGATGCTGACACTCTAATAGCGATGGGATATGCAAATTACAAGGCGTTCATTTGTGACATGACAATACCATAGCAAGGCCCGCATTGTGTGCCGTTATTTACGTACCCGAGATCGGGTTTGCATTGTGACAGTTTTACTAGCCAATCTACGCAGTATTCATTCATTTTGCAGTATACTAACCCATTTAGGAACTCTGAGCGTCGGTGGCCGAGTGGTTTCGGTGTCCGATTCGTAAGCGAGAGGTATACCGGGTTCGAATCTCACTGCGACCATGTACCAATGACTCTTTTCTGAGTTATGTACATTTGTTGAATACCAACCGACGCTCTTACTGTGAGCGAAAACATCGTGATGAAACCTGCACATTCAGGCGACCGAATGTGTAACCATGATCCAATTTGGTCAGATTCCCCTGTTAAAGGGTTACGGAGGTCAGATGGCAGTGGCTCTACTGTAATTACCTGATCTGTCAATTCCTGGATCATCGTGAAGACGGACCCCGCGCCCTCGTGCGCGAGAGTATACCCGGGACATTAACGTCAAAATTATAAGACCCATATAAATAATAATAAATTATATGTTCGGCACAGCGCCATCTAGCCCTAAAGTACAAAAAGCTTGAGTTATGTGGGCCAGATACCTTATTTAAATATTCATAAATATATAGGAACTCTACAATTCATAATCAACTCTTGCGCAGCTAAACTACCTATATCAATAAAGCTCGCGATCGCCTATCGACGGGTTTTTTCCACTGGCCAATACCTCAGAACCTGTATCTTAGGCTTCTGAGATTTCCCCTTCGCCTCGCAAGTACCTGTCTGCGATCATTACTTTTACTGATGGTATTTTTTTGGAATTAGGGAAAATGCAAAGTAATTGGTACTTTTGGTAGTCCGGTGGGCTTCACCCAACATTATCCTTTATTATCAAAAACCCAAACACAAACCTAAACTTGATCGTTATTTTGCATTTTATTTTAGTACTAATTTATTTATAAATAAATACATAATCGTAACTCAAATGTTTTAATAAAGCGATCAATTAATGTGATACATTGATAACACCTGAATAAACATTGTCTAACATTCCAATGTATCTAATAATGAAACAAAACAAGAAATATTATTATATAAATAAGGAATATTATATGATTAAAATCATCTTGACGTCAATATAACGGTTGTGCTTTCGAGCGCAAGAGCCCGGTGTCGGCCTTGACCATGATCTAGGATTTGGCAGATCAGGTAATTACAGAGCAGCAACTGCTATTAGACCTCAGTGACTCTGGGAGTTAACAGGGAACCTGACCAGATTGTATAATGATTAGGTACACAGTTAGTCGTCTGAATCTGCAGTGCATCGTTTAGTGCATACCTATTATACATAATTCAGAAAAGGTCATTGGTAATTTTTGGCACTGGCGCTCGACCTCAGCACCTCTCCCTTAGGAGTAGAACCCCTTAACCATTAGGCCACCGACGCTAAAGACAAGACAATAAGTTAGGAAATAGAATAATTTATTCCATACATTTTGATCGACCCAAGTCTTAAGGAAAGATGGTAAAAGGTAATGCATACGAAAGCTCTTTCGCATTCTAACGGCTATTGTATCAAATTTTATGTTGTGTCCACATTCATAATAAGATGGTAGATGGTATGGTGATTACTTCTCACTGTGACAACGCACCTGCGTTGCATATCTGCATGTTTGTTTCATCAAGCCTAAATGTAGGTCATATGTGTTGTTTAGGTACTTACTGTTTGTTGCTATTTGTGTCATCTTCATTATGGGATCTTGGCGTCGAAATCCCGGTTGTGCACTCGCGCGCGAGGGCCTGTGGTCTGGTTCCCGGGGTCATGATCCAGGATTTGGCAGATCAGGTAATTGCAGTAGAGCGACTGACATCTGACATGTTAACAGGGGACAGATTCGACAATGGTTACACAATACAGAGAATGTGTAGGTTTCCTCACGATATTTTCCTTCACCGTATAAGCATCGGTTAGTGTTCAACTAACGTACACACCTCAGAAAAAGACATTCGTACGTGGCGGCACTGGGGTTCGAACCCGCTACCTCTGTTACGAGTTCGACCTCTACTCTACTGAACATTAGTTCAGTTGTTTTAGTATACAATCAAACCCAGCCTACGAAAGTTCCAAACAGGTAAACCAGTCGTATCACACTAAAACAGTCGTAGCTACTGGACACTTGTCAGTTCTCCATAGTGAAACTGCTATGCGCATACGCACCTGTCAAGGAAACTTCCACGCGGCCTGTTTACAGATCAGAAGACAGCAGCCTAATGAGGAGTGTCGTTTACACAGCTGCATGTGGTTATCTCGTGATGTTGAACCTACCAATGCTTATTAACATACTTGTTATTGTAGGAAGGATAATATTTTAAGTAGAAATGAGACTCCTGGCCTGAAAGTTGCATACAAAAGACATCCTTCATGTTTCATAAATTATTAGGCCAAAAATCTAAAAGCGCTCGCCTGCCAGAAAAATTCATCTGATAGAGTAAACTATTCTAAATATTTTTTACTACGACATCAAATATGTACGCTCAATGGTTAGGTGTTTATACGCTATTAAAATAACTATATTTAGTAGGTACTGTAAACTACTGTAATTGGTACAGTTCATAGTAGTGATCGTGGCTGTACAGTTTGCCGCCATACTAAAAAAAATTAGCTACTGTACACTCTACCTGAAAATTACAATATTTTTCCAGCTTTTTAAACTATTTTTTTTAGGATTACCTCCTTCTTGGCATACATTAAACAGTTTTAAACAGTTTTGATTACTCGTCTATTTTCTATTGCTCTTACGCTAAGGGAAATCGTCGTGAAGAAACCTGTACATCCAGGCGACTGAATGTGTAATCATGATCCAATATGGCCAGGTTTCCCAGTTAACGGTGTCATGGAGCCGGAGGTTAGATGGCAGTCGCTTCACTGTAGGTCTGATCTTCCAAATCCCGGATCATGGTCAACTCAAGGCGGACAACCGGGACATTAATGCCAAGATGACTAATTAAGTAGATATGATGGATGACAGGAATTTTATTATAACTGGTTAACGAATATCGAAGTAAAATTTGAATTTTAAACGGCAGTGACCATTTTCCATCAGGTGGCCCGCATGCCTGTTTGTCTGCCGGATAATATAAATAAAATTATATATATAAATATTATCTAAATGTTTTCAATTTTTGTTTTATTTTTACGAGGGTATTTTCATATTTTGTTTATAAATGGCATCGATCCCTATTCGGGGGTACTCGACTCTGCTTATTTAGGTACACTAGTCATTAACCCGAATTCCATAACTCCTCAAGTTCGGGGAAACCATCAATGTATTTACGCCATTATTATACCATAAGTATGAACTAGAGTCATGTTTCTTGGTGTAATGTTTAAATAGGTACATCTATTGCTATCGTCCACGGTACAATCGTTGCTTTGGCAGTTAAGGGGAATTTGCCTTTTTGCTGCCAGAGCAACGTGTTATAGAGGTGGGCAACGCATTGGCGATACCCCTGGTGTTGCTAATATCTACACGCAGCGGTAACCACTTTCCAGCAGGTGGCCCGCTTGCCTGTTTGCTTAGATACCGTATAACATAATAAAAACCTTCTTTAAGGCTAAACGATGTTAAAAATATATATATTGAAACAGCCGATATCTAACAGCCCCGCTTAGTTAGTAATTCCAAACCAATACAGGAATCTGAAGCCACTTACCACGATGGCCTCGTCTCGTCCCATGTTCACGCTAGGCGCCCTCAAATTTTCACAGTTTTGCCAGACTGTAACTTAATGTATTTTGTATTCAGGCGAAGTGCTTCGTACATAGGGAGGACCGCCATTGGAACGCTAACTTAAAGTTGACAGACATAGGATAATACGGGAAGAAAAGTTTACATAAACTGTATGTAATATGGTCTGTAGTACCCAATCCAATTATATTATTAGCTTTAAAATGTTTACTACCTTTTGTACGCGGGAAAACTCCATCTGTCACTCTACCTACACTTCTTGTCAGACATCTTACCAGAGTTGACATACTAATTGTTTAATTAATTGTTTTAATAACAAATAAAAACAAACCCCTAAAAATAACAGAAATATTTATCGTGACTAAAGAAATTATATACTCATTTTATGTAAATATTAATTTATAAAAGTATCAGTAGTAACAGGAAGTTCAGCAGAAAGCACCCGGAAATACCACAGATAATAATTGTTAGGCTCAGAATATGCAGTCTATTTGATTGACCGGATGGAATGAACAATAGGTTTAATAAGACCACGATAAGTCCGTATTGTCTGACAGTAGTAAAAATTATAAAGTGTGGATATAGCAATAATCTGGGGATAATTTGTCCTTGTCTGTGTTTTCCGTTAGTCCTTCTGTAAACATTCAGTTATTTGGTCACTATTAGCTTGAACTTGTACTTTTAGTTTGTCTAAATTATTAATCGTGCTGAAAATTATCTCTCGCACTTCCTTTTTAAATGTTGCGCCCATTATTTAATAAAAAAATTCATAACTCACGAAAATAAAAAATCCTACAGAAATCAAATTTTTTGTTATGACTTGTATGAATGATGTTCTATGACGTATAAAAACTTGCGATACAGAGATTTTCTTTTTTTTTTTTAGTAAGCGTTTTGGTCTTGTATTATTATGTGTGTATTTTACTAACTCACTCTACACGATACACTTCCTTCTTCCCAGAATAAGGCAAATAACAGCCAATAACAGCGTATACAATTAGCAATGTTGATCCTATAACCGCGTCAGTAAGCACGGTGATCGTGAACGCAAAGTTAGTTGTCACCGTTGGTACGCGCTGTGAATAACAAATAACTATCTACTCTCTATTTTGTTTTTAACCGACTGCCGAGGAAAGGTTATGTTTTTCGTGCGTCTCTAGTATGTATGTATGTTTGGATGTTTGCAAAATTCTTTAATACCTCGTTTTTTTCTAACGGCTGGATGGATTTCGACAGATTCGTTACAAAAACCTAGATAGCGGATTTTGGGCGCCATATTGTGAATTTGAGAATTCTTTTTGCCATGACCAAGCAAATTAGGTGTTCGTTGCATTCGTTCTAAAAAGCATTATTAAATGTATGCAATAGACTGACGTAATTATCAACTTCTTATGCCTATTACGATTGTAACTGAAACTACTGAGACTGAGACTACTGAAACACAAAATCAGAATACGCCGGACTCGAAGGCCGGAAACGTACGTGGTACAGGCAACGCATGTTGATCGTTTTCCATCAGCTAACCCGGGGCCCTTTTTATGAACCGCTTGCTACAAGTCGAACGGTTTCTAATTTAGATTGTGTGCATGAAAAATACAATATTTTAAATACGAACGAGGGGGAGGCCAATTCAATTAATTACTCAACAGCTGAGATCAACAGCAGTCCTACGGCTGAGAAGATGAGAATGATAATTTCGTTACGTTTTTTAAAACTAAATAAGTACTGTAACAAAACCGAGTAACAAATCTATGATATGATCCTTACATAATATAAAATAAACTCACATAAATTCCGCTTCTGGTATATCCGCTAACTCCTCCTGAACCACGCAACGGATTTTGATGCGGCTTTTACTATAATTTAAATAATTTCTTCCGGAAATTTTATGTGAACAATATTGCATATTATCGTTGACATCGCTGTGTCGGATGAGTAAGCCAACGGCCTACGACGCGAGGATACCGAAAACCGGGCGAAGTGGAGAAGAAGGAGTAGGAAAGCGGATCCAGGCAGAGGCCGGGATAAGCGCTAGGACGATGATGATAAATGCAAATTATAATAAAGAAACCCCACACCAGTGCGAAGTCAAAGCGGATCGCTAGCGCTAGCATAATTTATGAAACGCAGTACTTAAATCATATTTTTTCCCCCGAATTTTCCTAATATAGAACAAATCGCGCCCCAGGGCCGGGGCAACCTTGCGCCGCGACAGAGTGGAAATCGAGACAATTGGCTGGTTCTTGCGACACGGATCTTGCAAAATTTCAGTATAATCGGCCACAATTCAATTCTTTGTGAATAAATAAGCACTCGGATGCGAATTGGTATCACGGTTATTACGGACAATAGATTAAAATATCGATTCAAAATCGATTTCATTTGTTAATGTAAGTTGACTAAGTGTCTCCGGATTTACGCTGTATCTAGGCTAAACAGGTTTTAAAACTTTTATTTTACTTCACTTGTATGTAGATACTATGTCATGGAATTTTGCAATCAATATTTCTACCCATTTCACTGCTGGTATCGGGCTGTTTGGTACACACGTTTGGTTCCATGGAGGCATTATTATGGTACCATGGAAGTGGTCTGATGATGGAGTCGGAAGGTGGTCATAGGCACTAATGAATACAAAAAGATTACCCCATCGTGTTTGGGTTCTTTGGAATCGTCTTGATGAGTACTTTACCCGATGATATTCAATCAAAAGCTCCGCGATAAAAGCTGGTTATGAAAAAAGTTTTTAATTTGAGAACATACCTTATCCAACAAACCAGAACACAACAATGCAATTATTATTGCTTGGAGTCAGAAATTGAAATGACAGTGGATGTCACCCAGGCGGACTCTTCGGACTTGAAAAAATCCTACTTACCACCTGATAATAATATTCTCAGCTGTGAGAATAATGGTTATCATGGTTAGCTAACAGACGCGGTTTTTAACTACCTTTCATTTATATTTTTTGTTAATATTATGTGATATTTGAGTAACGAAGCACTAACAAAAAATGAACTTGAGTTTTTGTTAATACGCATTAGTGCCCCACTTTCCTCGAATATTCAATAATTTTGTTGACACAAATCGCTGAAAGTATCAATTGTAGATTTTTTGCCAAAACAATATTCCAATGCTACCGCCATAGGTACCTACTGAATGTAATATGATAATTTCACAGTTAAATCGTAAGCAATCGGATCGAAACGATCCGTTCCAATTTCTATTTATATTAACCTACCCAGAATTATTTACATGTTTTCTGCAATATTATATTTGCAATACAAATAAGAACTAGATACGCATTACAAACTGTAGGCTAATTACGTAACTCTGTTGCTAACATATGTCTGATTTCAATTATTTAAATTGGTACGAATTCGAATACGTGTCATCATTTCATGGGTTCAGTTGCTAACAGAGTGCCATTGTAATAAACTTAAACTATTAAATCGATCATACTTAATCGCTAAAGTAACAATTTCAATCATTGAAATCAGATAATTGTTTTACGTTATTAGTCTACTGATCAGAAAACAATAAGGTCACCACCAAGGACGCCGAAGACCCAGCGAGGTGGGGCCAGGGGTACCAGGAAGGCGGACCCTGGGCCCTCGCGTGCTGCGCGGGAGCGCATCCGGGACATAAGGCCAAGATGATGATGATGACGCATTACAAACTGACTCTTTTTAACCGAGTTCAACAAGTTCGTTCAACAAGGAAGTTCTCAATTCGTCGGAATATTTTCGGCAATGGGCCTGTATTTACCCTCATCTCAACTGCTGGGAAGCAACGATGAGGTCAAATATGTAGCGTGTTTGCCTAGAATATATCTATTTACTCTTGACTTGAAGACCTCAAGATAAAGATATTTTCGTGGAACATTTCGGCCCTCAGCGGCGAGAAATTTCTTTGATCTCCGGCTCGCCGCTGGTAGATGCTAAGCTATAGGAGTTGCAGCAGGAATGGGTTTAATGGTAGGAGTACGGCTATGAATTGTGTAGGGGTAGGGTAGGGGTAGGACCATTCGAACGAAGACGCACCGGGTAGTTAGTTCCAAATAAAACACTTTTATGTGTTAAACCTACGCTGTAAACGAACAAATACAGGTTTTTTCAATTAAGGTAACGAATATGCAACAATTATTATTTACTTATAGGTCCAGTTTTCATTCAATTGATGCGGTTAATTAGAGTAAATTAAGTTTATATAAAAACTAACGTCCTAACGCGTATTTTTGATTGAGATAGTATTGTAACGGATCAATACCAGAATGTTGAATGTTGAATGACGATCTGAGTGGTTCAGTGGTCAACATGCCGGTCTGCCACGCAAGAGGTACCGGGTTCGATTCCCGGCCGGGCAGAAATTGAAATGATGAATTTTAATTTCTGTTACGGGTCTGGGTGTTCTATATATAATAAGTATGCATTTAAAAGTATTTAAGTAGTTTATCAGTTATCTAGCACCCATAGCACAAGCTTTACTTAGTTTGAGGCTAGATGGCGCTGTGTGAATTTGTCCATGAATATTTGAATATTTAATGTTCATCAACATAATCTTAGCGTCAGTCCCAGCTCTTGCACGCAAGGACCCGAGGTTCGTCTGTATACTACTACCAGAAAGTTACTTATAATAATTTATTCCGAAAATCAATATAGATTCCAAGATGATTGACGTTCCTATCTACGCCTTAGGGATACGTGTCTTAACCTGCTGATATCAGGAAAGAGGCCCCGTGGGAGTCCCAGGAAGCGATGGGTTGACATCGCCGAGTCAGATACGAGACGAGAACCAACGGCTTCCGACGCGAGGATGCCGATGATAAGCGTGGCCAAAAATATAACTAAGTTTTGCTACTAGAAATACAACAAAATGCGCGACGGACGCGCCACTAATGCTTTGTGCTGTCGTTATTTTGCATTGAATTACGGCGAAGTTTAGGCTATCATTAATTAAGGTTCACCATGTTTATGCACCTTTCTTTCTATTGATAAATTAGTCACAACCTTGTCATTGATAGGGTTGCCACCACAGAGCAGAAAAAAAAATTGCCGTTGAAGGTAGTTAACTTACTTTTAGAACGATAACGCTGTAGGAATCCAAAATTCCAATTTAGACTGTACTGGATCTGCCATACAAAAGACACCAACGGGCTTTCGTAACTATCATAAATTTTAGACGACGAAAGTATACAGTTTCTTTGCAATTAAAACTATTGTAATCGTGGGCAAATTCACACCGCGCCATCGCGCCATCTAGCCTCTAACTAAGCAAAGCTTGTACTAATATAACTGATATACCTACTACTTATTATACTTTTTAAATACATATACGTTTATACATAGAACACACAGACCCATAACTGGAATTTAAATTTATCATTTCAATTTCTTTCCGGCCGGGACTGGAACCCGGGACCTCTGTGTGACAGGCCGGTACGTTGATCATTGAACAATAGTCGTTCAACGGTCAACATCGTCTGCCACGCAGAGGTCCCGCGTTCGCTTCCCGGACGGGCAGAAATTGTAATGATTATCTTGACGTAGGCATAGTGCCGAATCGGCACTGCCGATCGCCATTCAAATATTGTCAATTGGAACCCATCGCGCGCACTGTCAGACCTCATAGTAACGTATCTGAATACGGATGTTAATCTTTTTTACAATGGAATTTTGGACTCGCTGCTGTAAAAAGGTAACCCTAGCTGCGACATACCTACATTAACTGACAATGTTATGAAATAAACTGATTGGCTATGGGCTGGTGTGTTGCCAATATTGGAAACGGTAATGCAGCTACTCTACTACAGTGTACCTACTTAATGAATTAAGATCGGCGTGAAGAGTTACGCCATGTTCGAGATCGGAACAAATTTTAATGTGTTTTTGCGATTTTTGCCATTTGAAGTTCAGAATTGATTGAATTTTAATATATAAATCAAGAAAAGTTGAAATTCTGCTGAAACCTGCTTACAGAATAATCGGCCTCTCAAAAGTATGCTACAAGTTATGGTTCTCCAAAGAGGAGTTCGGAAGAAGAAGTCGCATACCTGTGAATGACTACGATGGTGTATCATACATACTACAAGATGGCATGCGACCACGATTCGAAGCACGTTGTTTTAGTCTAACTGGGACCCCCCAACTATGGCCGACATTTTAATTAGTACATCACTTCGCCCGGTCTTCAGCATTCTCCCGTTGTAGGACATTGGCTCTCGCATCCGACTCAGCGATGTTAATTCATCGCTTCCTGGGCCTCCCACAGGATCTCTTTCCTGATACTGACAGGTTTGTATCCCTGAATGGATTTACGTAGATATTTCAGGAACAATGCGCATAAGTATTCTAATATTACAACGTTTAGGTAAACACCACTGTGGATATTTTTTTCTTGATCTACTGCAGCGTGGCGAGGGTCGGTGCTGTCGACGGTCTCTCCGTTTATAGAAATAGGAAGCGGTTTTTACTAGATCTGATAAAAAAATATTCTTTAAACATAAATTGTCGGATTTAGAATTCTATTTTTTTATCTGCATCTTGTGCTTTTAAAATTATATTGGCGTTAATGTCCCGGTTTTTCTCTCGCGCGCGAGGACCCGGTTTTCGCTATGATAATGATCCAGGATTTGGCAGATCAGATAATTACAGCAGAGCGACTGACACTGACCTCCGTGACCCTGTGAACAGGGAAACCTGACCAGATTGGATCATGGTAACACAGTCAGTAGCCTGAATGTGCAGGTTTCCTCACGATGTTTTCCCTCCGTGAGCTTGTTAACAGGGGAACGACAGATTGAATCATGGTTACATTGGAACACATTCAGTCTGTACATCCGATACTAATCGTAGTTAAAATGTGTTATTTTTACATGCTGTATGCGTATCCTCTTTGTATGCGCCCAAGTAGAATTCAATCTATATCCATATTTATTCAAAATGGGTTTTTATATAATGACTTTATGCAGACTGTACCCATAGGCCCCTTTACTTTGGAATTTTATCACTTACCGTCGAACGCGACACAAGTTACTAGTTACGCATATCCAGGACACGTTCCAGGTTCTCATGTAAATAACAATTAAATTCAAATAACATATAATCGCTCCACAGGGGCTCCAATTAAATTTCCACCTTAAACCTAAGACCATACTACTCATTTCAGCATTCTCGCTAACAGAACACGTAAGATACGATACAATTGCTAGTTGGCCATAAGAATTAGATCTGTGTTCCAATGGGGCAGAGGTGAAAGTCGTGTGCGGGATGATAATGTTCTGTTTGTACGTAAACGCAGCCAGGCAGTCTGTTGCGCCTCTGTTATTACAAGAACCGGTGGTAGCGGGGCGATCAATTACCTACAGATGGGGTTGTAGCACACCTGCTTTCGTTTATCGCTCCAGACCAAAAAAAAAAGGATAACAACGTTTTCTGGTGAACGTTTTGTCCAAGCACTCTCCAAGCCGCTTGGTGAACCTGGAGATTACTTATGGCAAAATCCTTTAGGTACTAATAGGGAGATGGTCCAAGTGGAGTAAACCACTAAAATTTTACTTAGCCATATTTCATGTTATTTTTTATATTTTTTTATAGATTTAGTTATTCACAAAAACCTTACAATTCATAACCGAACACAGTGACTTCTCTGGAGTACTAGCATTCATATACTAGGGAGGTAATTTAGAATGGTATATTAAAAACAAAATCGCACGCAAGAGCTGTCGTCTATTTTCATGCCGATGAAGTCGCGGACAAAAGGTAGTAAGTCGTGCACGTCTCCGCATCTAACTATCACCATCTCTCCACTGTAGACCTGCTGGAAGAAATTCCTTTACACAAATAAGTTGGCCTGTTGTGTTTTCTAACTTGAAATTTATATTTTCTTTAACTTGTGTACAATAAATAGTTAAATAAATAAAATAAATAAGTATATTTATTCTTGTTTTCGTACCATCATCAATCGTTAGCAATAATTTCCTTCCGGTAGATATCACATATAAGTACTTACACTACTACTAGTTATCTTGGCGTTAATGTCCTGGTTATGCTCTCGAAAATGAGGGCCCGGGTCCGCCTTGACCATGATCCAGGATTTGGCAGGTCAGGTAATTACAGTGGAGCGACTGCCATCTGAACTCCATGACCCTGCTACCAGGGGAACCTGACCAGATTGGATCATGGTTACACATCCAGTCGCCTAAATGTGCAGGTTTCATCACGATGTTTTCCCTCACCGTAAGAGCATCGGTTAGTATTTAACTAATGTACATAACTCAGAAAACAGTCATTGGTACATGGCCGAAGCGGGATTCAAACCCGGGACCTCTGGCTTACGAGTCGGATACTGTAACCGCTGGGCCACCGACGCTCTACTACTACTAGTATTTTACTTGAATACCGTGCTGATAGATGTAGTTCAACCTCTAACCTGTCAATTATGTGTATGCGGACCGCCCGAGTCGAGGTGGTCCAAGGCGTTGATTATGCAGACATCGTGGACACTAGGCCCGAGGTGCCAATTAGTTATTCACCCTGTGATTTTCGTAAGCGTCAACTATCGTAACTGTTAAGATGAATAACTCGTTTGTTTCACATACTTCCTAAATCCTGTAGAATTTCTTGAAGGATCCTATTCTTTCCTCAAAAAGAAATTAATATTGATTAGAAGTTATCTTTTGGTTTTTATAGCCGTGTGGTATCCGGCAGAGTATAACAGCACCAACCCCTTACACTCGTGGGTGTCGTACAGGGCGACTAATGTTTTCGAAGCAAAATATCTAGAGTCTCCGTAGGCTGGAAAATGGGCAGCAGCGTTTTCGGAGACGGAATAGACGGCATTTGTTTTGACAGTCGATTTTCCCTTTTCGGTATACGATGCCTTAAATTTTTTTCTTTACATTATTTGTGTACCTATTGTAGTAAGGTAAGGTAAAAGTTTGCGCAAGATAATTCTGTATTTACTGTTATATTTTGTAAGAAATTGTTCTTCTTCTGTCAAAAGTTCCATTTAGAGCCGCCCGCAAAGTTGTCTTGCTCGCACTCTACTTTCATATTCTCAGCGAATTGCCTAATGTTTGATAAATAAATGATTCAACTACTCACTTCCGTAGCAGTTGAATGTATTTTATTTATACCATGCAAAATGCAATTATCATTGTGTGCCAATTTCAGTACTCAACAAAGCAAAGAATAGGGAAGCTCGACAGCCATTCAACCCGCATTTCCGCTTCCGAATATACGACGTGCCGTCCAAATATTGTCGCCATATTCGCTTAGCTACACTACACTCACTTCTTAAGGCTCTCCTACACAGGTGCGAGAATTTAAATCATCTTGGCGTTAATGTCCCGGTTGTGCTCTCGCGAACTAGAACCCGGGGTCCGCTTAGACCATGATCCAGGATTTGGCAGATCAGGTAATTGCAGTAGAGCGACTGCCATCTATCCTCCGTGACCCTGTTTCCAGAGGAACCTGAACAGAATGGATCATGGAATGGTTACACATTCAGTCGTCTGAATGTGCAGGTTTCGTCACGATGTTTTCCCTCACCGTAAGAGTATCGGTTAGTGTTCAACTTATGTACATAACTCAGAAGAGTCATTGGTATATGGCGGCATTTAATGATATGCTTATAGGTAACTAAATACAAAAATCAAGCCATTTAACTTATTAATGCAATGTGGAACGCACTATTTTACTAATACGACGGCATCAAACAAACAGCTCCACACGCACTATGTCGAAAGCATTGCTTCTTATAAATAAAATTGTCCTTCTTCAATGCTTTTTATTTTCGTCATATTTTTTGCTTATTCTGAAATGGAACATGGAATACCTTCATGAAACGGAAAAGGTTTTCTCATACATAAAATAAAAGACAAAAACACGTCTTCAGTCAAAACACATCCTACGAAAACTTCTTCAAATAATATCTATCAAACTTTGTACCACACCAATGTCTATGAAACAAGGTTAAGTTAGGAATCTCACTCATAAAAAACGTGTCGACGTCGTTCCACTATTAGAGAAAACCAAATTTTATAATTTTTTTATACCCACATAGCTAATGACCGATGCGTGAGAACTGTGGAAAATTTAGAGAAACATGGAGAGTTACCAGACCAAAAGACTGTCTGAAAACCTTCTGTGTCAATATCGCACTATTTCTTATTATCCTCACAACTTATTTGTTCCGGTGCTCATTTACGGTGGCTATTGTAGTAAATAATATGATTTACAAAGCTACGCTAATTTACTGTTTACATATAGTAAAGCGTGATTGGCAAATTTGTTCGTACGATAGCTACTATGGTACTAATCTTTCCAGAATACCTGTAGGTAAAGTATGTATACTTTAAATGGCTTTGAAATGTTTTCAATAATAAAATGAAAATTATCATCTTTTCGTTATTGTCCTGGCTGTGTTCTCGCGCACGAGGGCCCGGGGTCCGCCTTGACCATACATAATAACAACCAGACTCGTAGCAGAATTTAAAATACATCATTTCAATTTCTACTCGGCCGGCAATCCAACACGGGATCTCTGCGTGGTCTACCACGGCATGTTAACCAACTGAACCACTCAAGTTGTCCATAATGCAAGTATTATCCACAGAAATCAAAATAAATTGACTTGTATTTAAAGTAAAGTTCTCGAGCGTCGTGGCTAGGTAACGATCATAGATACCAGCTGGATGCGGAAGCCACAAGACCGACCGGAGATCTATGGGAAAGGCATATACCCAACAGTGGGCGTCTTCCAACTGTTATGATGATGATGATTTAAATAAATATTCTTACATTCAATAAATTTTTTTTTTTAGATTTCTTTGCATAATGCATACCACTGTCGTGCTCTACTTTTGTATTTTACCACGTTTTTATTAGATCGCTTTCTTGTCTGTTTATTTGTTTGTTTGTCTATTCGCAATCGATTTTTTGATGACTTCTCGATAAGTCATAATGACACTTGAATCTTTGAACTCATATTATTCTTTTGTCATCGTGGTTCTCTAGAGCAGTTATTTATGTAGTACACAAAGGCCACTGCTAGTTGGATGTGTAATTTTATATGCCAGGACCGCTTAAGAACTCAGTTTTCTCCAGCGACTCAATAAATGCGTTAATTCGCTCTAACTAACTGGGAGTAGCGGAGTCAGCAAGCTTGCTTTGCTACACGAGTTTATACGACTTAATTATTTATATGTCATTTCAGCCCATAGCACTTTCTCCGCGGTCTGCTACTTTATTCCGAAAAACTGATGTTTGCTTAACGGCCTTTAGACTAAAATATTATTTGAACAATTAATTGTAACGTATTCATCGAAAATGCCTACTTCTAAAGACTTAGCGTGGTCTTATTATATACACGGGCACGACGCGGCGCCTAATAATTTAGTCAAATTAAAAGTACAAGTTCAAGCCAAATATCTGAATGTTTACAAGAAGGACTGACAAGCACAGATTATCCCCAGATTATTGCCATATCCACATTTTATAATTTCTAATACTGTCAGTCGATTCGGACTAAGCGTGGTCCTATTATAGTTACCATCTAGCAACCAGACAAAGCCGGGCTGAGTACGCGAATGCTGCATTACGGCTAGGCGGGTGCGATACGGATATATACGGGCCCTATACATACAATTAGGGTGGGTTGCACGATCTTACTTTAACAATAGCAGGTTAGTTAAAGTTCCGGTAAGACAAAAAATGGGTTGCACCATTTTGGCAATGGTCAAAATGACGTCATAACTTAACGCTAACTTTAACCGCCCATTGCCAACTGTCAAACATATAAACATAACCTAGTAAACATGTCGCTCCTTGGAGATGTAATTGAGGATGGTGCATCCCATGTCGCTACATCGGGTAAAGTTAGCGCTATTGTTACTGTTAAATTTGACTTTAACTTTTACATTAACGGGTACTATGGTACAACCCACCTTTAGTATATCAAATTAACATTTGGGTCAACCTGTTCGAAAATAGTGAACGTCTGTATGAGCTCCGCCTCCATACATTTTTTTTCGGGCGTTCTATAAGATGTGGTGACCTCCAGCTATCGGCTTGGTGCGCCCGCTGGTAACGACCCACACGTGCTGACAAGATTGTCATTCGAATGGAAACGTGGACGAGAAAGTGCATTAACCAGTCATCGACACTCACCTTCGCTTATCTACGCGCTTAAGGGGATGCGCTTTGTGCCTTCTGATAATAGGACAAAATGTAAATAAGGCTGTAACTACTCTAAGGCGCGGTCCCAATTTGAACCGGTCATGCGACCATAAAAGACCTCAAAACGACAAAAAAAAAGTATTTTTGTGACCAAGTTATATTGGTCTATGGTATACTTATGAGGCGTTTTCCTTACAAAATGAGCTGCAATAAGAACAACTCATAAAAAATAAGTTTTCGGAAAAGACCTATCAGATTGAAGAAATTCTTTAAATACAAGGGAAATCGTTGTTTTATTGGCTATCAACCCGTGAAAATATAATTTAATGTACATAGCTCAGAAAAGAGTCATTGGTACATAGCGACAGTAGCATTCGAACCCGGTACCTAGGACCTCTCTCGCTTACGAATCGAACTTCTTAGCCACTTGGTCACCGACGCTCAGCTTCTTCTTTCTTCTTCGCAGAAGAATAAGGTCCTTCCATGCTGGAAGGTTGTTTTCATAGTGTTTTATGGATACTTTAATATCAGTTATTTATAAAACTTAGGTACTTATACATACATAGCCCAGATTGGATTCCTGTTGTAGGTATACGTTCAATAGATTTGTGTGTTTATTTGGCCGTGTGGTGTCCGGCAGAGTAGCACAGCACAGCACCAACCCCTTACATTCATGGGTGTCGTACAAGGCGACTAATGTTTTTGAGGCAAAAGATCTAGTCTCCGTAGTCTGGAAAATGGGCAGCAGCATTTTCCATTATTATATTTAAACACTGCGATCTCCAACCCGCCTGCCAAGCGTGGAGATTATGGCAATAACCTCCCCTTTCTTGGGAGAGGCCCTAAGTCCTGCAGTGGACTGTTACGGGCTGTGATGATGATGATGATGATGTGTGCGTTTATTTTATATTTATGAATGCAATCACAGAGTGAACTGCACCTTAATACAGTGGAACTTTTCGCTTGCCCTACTTACATCCAGCCGATTGTCCGCCGTAGACGAGCATGACAGTTTACTTCATATTTTTAGTTTTTAACTAATATTAGTATTATTGTTAAGTGGCAAAGTATATGTATCGATATATAAACTCCAAGCAGATATCACTGTTCATTAACAACAAAGTCCAAAAGCTGAAAAGTTCTATCTAACACAACAGTTGCTGGGGCTAATTGACTCTGTAGGAGATTATTCAGGGGGCTATAACTAAATGCAACAATGACAGGTGACAGGCGACAGGTGACTATGACAATTTGTAAATTTTCTGTTTAATAAAGATTATCGCTGACAAATTTGTCAAGGTGTAAAATTTACAAATATATCGATGTATTTTTGTTTAATAAACATTTTCTCTTGACAGGCGAAAGGTCTAAAAGACTTGTCAAATTTGTTTTATTAAACACTGATTGTCAGAGATTTTCAAGAGGCTGTCTCACCCAATGTCAAGGCTTTTCAGTAGTTACATCAGTAGGCACGAATATTCAAAAAACGGATAGTAGAGTATGTTAGCAACACTATTGGATAACACTATGATAGTTTGTGCTTACCGCCATAGATGACGTCGGCACGGCGAACCCTTCAGTTCAGCCAATACGCCGGGTGTGTTTTTATAAGAAAAAAGGCATTGGAACGTTAGCCTCGCGTGAGCGACGGATGTGATTCGAGAAAGGCCAAATATTAATTAATTGTTCTGTTGTCAGTGTATAGCTCTTTGCCAAAATTGCCATTATATTGTATAAGGATATGTGTTTTAGACAATATAACAAATATGAAATGGTTTGTATGTGTTTGATTCTAACAATTCAGAAGTGATATCAATGAACCAAATCAGCGCTCATCGGTAAGTTCCTGCCCTTTACTTTAGACGCATCTGTTGAGATACACGAACTCCTAAATAATTGAAATTAATAGTTTCGTCACCACCGATTTCGTTTGGAAAACCGTTATTTGGAATACTCATAATTTCACATTTCATTTTAATTGCGATTCACAATATACTAAACCGACCGAACAGTAGGTAACTACGCCTGTTTAGTAATACCTACTGCATAATCTACTTACCTATCAAATATGACTAAATGTAAGTATTTCTATTCACAAGGTGGTAATTGTAAGAAATATTAAAATACCTACTAATTGTCGATTTTCATGTTCGCAATATTGTGCGCCGTCATACAAAAAAAATATTATATACCTCGGTACCGATTTGAATGCCCGTCGTATTTCGTGTTGCTATTGCTACTATTAACCATTGGCGTTAAGACCGCCCTTGTACGGGTAATAATCTTACAGAATCTGTGATAATTATACTATTAATGTACAATAAAGTGTTAAATAAATCAATAAATATTACTTTGGGGGTCTCAAGTTCGATACTCACCCTAGTCGAAATTAAATGTACGAACTTCGACGAATTCGGTTATCACTGTTCGATCTCTTATTGTTTCAATTTAGGAGTGCCCATGATCTCGTTATGTAGCCTCGAATATTTAATTTTTATAAATGACTAATTATTGATTTCCTTTCCTTTCCTTGGCCTTACCCTACCTATCGTAACTCACGTAGATATACTTTAGCATATCTGATTTAAAACACTCTACTGTACCTAAATATCTATTGAATAATTATGTCGGACCGACAAAATCTACCAACGAATTCTCGGAATGGCGACGACGTAACAAATGTGTCGAGAACTTAGCTTAAAAAAAAACGTTAACTTAAACCTAAAAGTAAAAGGAGCGGGCATGCCCGCTTCCACCCTACACGACCACGGCGCATAAGTGGCTCGAGAACCCATTCTAAAAGATCGCGTCGATATAGCAAAACTGATGCTGAGGATTTTCTTCATCCCAACATTCCGAACGTGTTTCGACCAAAAAACGAACCTACACCGACAGCTCTCCTAACTCTAATACATCGAGCTCATCGGATGCTGAAGGCAATATGTACTCGGATACCGATTCAGACGACGGCGAACACAGGTCTGAGAGTCTTAAGCGTAAGAGACAACAACGCGACCGATCGTTACGCCGAACACAAGGTAGCTCAATGTTGGAAACCATAATTGGTGCAATTAACAGACACGACCGAAATACGTTCAACGACGCACACGATGTCATTCCTAAATTCGACCCTAATCTGAAGGCCCATTCAACCCGAGTCTGGCTTAAGAAGGTGAATGAGATGGCAGCAATATATAACTGGAACCAAAAGCAAACTGTATTTCATGCTCTCTCTAAGCTGTCGGGCCTCGCCAAGGTTTGGTATGAGGGCCTCACAACAGTTGACCTAATTCGGAATGAGTGGCAGCGAAAGATATTAAGGAATTTTCCTGATGACCGGAATTACGCAGAAAGACTCGCCGAAATGTTAAACAGGAAAAGTCGAAGAGAGGAGACACTCGAAGAATATTTTTATGATAAAGCAAAGCTCTTAAATCATTGCGAAATACAAGGCAAGGATGCTGTTGATTGCATAATCCACGGTATTTATGATTATAACATCAAGTTAAATGCGCAGGGTGCGAACTTTAATAACCCCAATAAACTCTTGCGTTACCTACGTAGTATATCTTTAAACCATACCAATGAATATATGTTCAACAGGCCGGTAGTCACACAGACACAAGTGTCTACTAATGGTAGTCGCTTATTTGACGATAAGAATACTGGGGCAACCGCCCTTAGGAGACCTTTACAATGCCATAACTGTTCCGAATTCGGACATATTGCCCGAAAATGTCTTAAGGAGATACAAAAATGTACCGGATGTGGTCTTGCTGGCCACATAGTCGAACATTGCCGTAAAAATTCGGATAACGGCAGACGAGATTTACTCTCGTCTATATAGCCTTTTATCAATTACAGTTAAATAAAATTATACTAATCTTAATCTTATAATAAATAAATCATACATAAGTTTACCTTCTAACTCAGCGACCGAATTTTTGCCACGGTCCCTATCAAAACGGGCCAGTTTTGTCCGCCACGGAAACAAAAAAAAAGCGAACTAAAGTCTCATCATGATCATGATTTTATAAACAGAAACATACCGTAGGAATAGGCATGCTATTCGTTAGGAGTTTTATTTACAATACGAGGTTTATCAGTGATAAGTTGTTTTCCTGTCTATCCTCCTCTCATATCTCTCCAATACCCTACTCCGCTCCACCTCCGCATGTTACTGTTACAGAGTGAATTACTTGATGTTATATACACCTCAAGAAGAATTATGAAGATGGAAATCGTTTGATGAAATTATGGATGATCGGATGATCTAAACTAAATTGCAATAAAGATTTTAAGTTAAAGTAACATTTAAATTATGTTAACTCTATTACAAATCGAAGGTCGCGGCTATGAATAATGGTTATTGACGAATAATTATGATACTACCTCTGGGAGAAAGAGAAGATTAGTGGATTACAGAGGATGAAGTTATCCTAAACACAATGACTGTGAAGGGGACGATTGATGTACGCATCTACCAACCTTTGCGAAGGTAAAAGGTATGCCGAAATGTAGGCATATTATTTTTATGTGACGGCCGCTAACCGGCAGTTTCTTTAAAGACGAGAAGCCGGAGTGCGTCAGCACAGACGGTGCCGCAATACTCGTGAAGTTAATGTAAAATGATAGTCACTGTATTAGCGTATGTAGAAGCCGGAGTGCGTCAGCACTGACGGTGCCGCAATACACGTGAAGTTAATGTAAAATGATAGTCACTGTATTAGCGTATGTAGAAGCCGGAGTGCGTCAGCACTGACGGTGCCGCAATACACGTGAAGTTAATGTAAAATGATAGTCACTGTATTAGCGTATGTAGAAGCCGGAGTGCGTCAGCACAGACGGTGCCGCAATACACGTGAAGTTAATGTAAAATGATAGTCACTGTATTAGCGTATGTAGAAGCCGGAGTGCGTCAGCACTGACGGTGCCGCAATACACGTGAAGTTAATGTAAAATGATAGTCACTGTATTAGCGTTTGTAGAAGCCGGAGTGCGTCAGCACAGACGGTGCCGCAATACACGTGAAGTTAATGTAAAATGATAGTCACTGTATTAGCGTATGTAGAAGCCGGAGTGCGTCAGCACAGACGGTGCCGCAATACACGTGAAGTTAATGTAAAATGATAGTCACTGTATTAGCGTATGTAGAAGCCGGAGTGCGTCAGCACAGACGGTGCCGCAATACACGTGAAGTTAATGTAAAATGATAGTCACTGTATTAGCGTATGTAGAAGCCGGAGTGCGTCAGCACAGACGGTGCCGCAATACACGTGAAGTTAATGTAAAATGATAGTCACTGTATTAGCGTATGTAGAAGCCGGAGTGCGTCAGCACAGACGGTGCCGCAATACACGTGAAGTTAATGTAAAATGATAGTCACTGTATTAGCGTATGTAGAAGCCGGAGTGCGTCAGCACAGACGGTGCCGCAATACACGTGAAGTTAATGTAAAATGATAGTCACTGTATTAGCGTATGTAGAAGCCGGAGTGCGTCAGCACAGACGGTGCCGCAATACACGTGAAGTTAATGTAAAATGATAGTCACTGTATTAGCGTATGTAGAAGCCGGAGTGCGTCAGCACAGACGGTGCCGCAATACACGTGAAGTTAATGTAAAATGATAGTCACTGTATTAGCGTATGTAGAAGCCGGAGTGCGT
Organism: Blastobasis adustella; assembly: GCA_907269095.1. Taxonomy (NCBI): domain Eukaryota; kingdom Metazoa; phylum Arthropoda; class Insecta; order Lepidoptera; family Blastobasidae; genus Blastobasis; species Blastobasis adustella. The sequence goes on from OU026120.1 coordinate 2,765,292, forward strand.
CAGCACAGACGGTGCCGCAATACACGTGAAGTTAATGTAAAATGATAGTCACTGTATTAGCGTATGTAGAAGCCGGAGTGCGTCAGCACTGACGGTGCCGCAATACACGTGAAGTTAATGTAAAATGATAGTCACTGTATTAGCGTATGTAGAAGCCGGAGTGCGTCAGCACAGACGGTGCCGCAATACACGTGAAGTTAATGTAAAATGATAGTCACTGTATTAGCGTATGTAGAAGCCGGAGTGCGTCAGCACAGACGGTGCCGCAATACACGTGAAGTTAATGTAAAATGATAGTCACTGTATTAGCGTATGTAGAAGCCGGAGTGCGTCAGCACAGACGGTGCCGCAATACACGTGAAGTTAATGTAAAATGATAGTCACTGTATTAGCGTATGTAGAAGCCGGAGTGCGTCAGCACAGACGGTGCCGCAATACACGTGAAGTTAATGTAAAATGATAGTCACTGTATTAGCGTATGTAGAAGCCGGAGTGCGTCAGCACAGACGGTGCCGCAATACACGTGAAGTTAATGTAAAATGATAGTCACTGTATTAGCGTATGTAGAAGCCGGAGTGCGTCAGCACAGACGGTGCCGCAATACACGTGAAGTTAATGTAAAATGATAGTCACTGTATTAGCGTATGTAGAAGCCGGAGTGCGTCAGCACAGACGGTGCCGCAATACACGTGAAGTTAATGTAAAATGATAGTCACTGTATTAGCGTATGTAGAAGCCGGAGTGCGTCAGCACAGACGGTGCCGCAATACACGTGAAGTTAATGTAAAATGATAGTCACTGTATTAGCGTATGTAGAAGCCGGAGTGCGTCAGCACAGACGGTGCCGCAATACACGTGAAGTTAATGTAAAATGATAGTCACTGTATTAGCGTATGTAGAAGCCGGAGTGCGTCAGCACAGACGGTGCCGCAATACACGTGAAGTTAATGTAAAATGATAGTCACTGTATTAGCGTATGTAGAAGCCGGAGTGCGTCAGCACAGACGGTGCCGCAATACACGTGAAGTTAATGTAAAATGATAGTCACTGTATTAGCGTATGTAGAAGCCGGAGTGCGTCAGCACAGACGGTGCCGCAATACACGTGAAGTTAATGTAAAATGATAGTCACTGTATTAGCGTATGTAGAAGCCGGAGTGCGTCAGCACAGACGGTGCCGCAATACACGTGAAGTTAATGTAAAATGATAGTCACTGTATTAGCGTATGTAGAAGCCGGAGTGCGTCAGCACAGACGGTGCCGCAATACACGTGAAGTTAATGTAAAATGATAGTCACTGTATTAGCGTATGTAGAAGCCGGAGTGCGTCAGCACAGACGGTGCCGCAATACACGTGAAGTTAATGTAAAATGATAGTCACTGTATTAGCGTATGTAGAAGCCGGAGTGCGTCAGCACTGACGGTGCCGCAATACACGTGAAGTTAATGTAAAATGATAGTCACTGTATTAGCGTATGTAGAAGCCGGAGTGCGTCAGCACTGACGGTGCCGCAATACACGTGAAGTTAATGTAAAATGATAGTCACTGTATTAGCGTATGTAGAAGCCGGAGTGCGTCAGCACAGACGGTGCCGCAATACACGTGAAGTTAATGTAAAATGATAGTCACTGTATTAGCGTATGTAGAAGCCGGAGTGCGTCAGCACTGACGGTGCCGCAATACACGTGAAGTTAATGTAAAATGATAGTCACTGTATTAGCGTATGTAGAAGCCGGAGTGCGTCAGCACTGACGGTGCCGCAATACACGTGAAGTTAATGTAAAATGATAGTCACTGTATTAGCGTATGTAGAAGCCGGAGTGCGTCAGCACTGACGGTGCCGCAATACACGTGAAGTTAATGTAAAATGATAGTCACTGTATTAGCGTATGTAGAAGCCGGAGTGCGTCAGCACAGACGGTGCCGCAATACACGTGAAGTTAATGTAAAATGATAGTCACTGTATTAGCGTATGTAGAAGCCGGAGTGCGTCAGCACAGACGGTGCCGCAATACACGTGAAGTTAATGTAAAGTGGTACTCACCGTAGTGTGAAAGTTTAGTCCATTTGTTTTGGACTCTAAAAGAATAACGTTAATAGTTTTCTTCGCCATACATAATTTACACTATTTATCTACAGTGAAAGCTATTGCCAGACTATAAAAAACAAATGGTGCTTTTTAGTCTTCCTTAAAGTTACTTTGGGAAGGATTAGATTAATTAATATAGGTACCTATATAGATATTTTTTTTTTTTTTTTTTATAGTATTATATTTATTTATATACGTCAATATAATTTACATAATCAAAAAATTAACTTAAAACTAGATATCCGTACAACATCGTCATAAAACTTAAACTAGATGTTTAACCCACTCTTTGCCATTCCCGGTGCAAAGGTGCCCATAACACTAGCAGCGTTGCCACGCTGAATGGCGATGGACAGCCTCTGCAACAGGAATGACCCAGAGCGGGGGTCACCACCCCTCTCCCTCATACGACGGCCAACATCTTTGAGAAACACCCTCGCTTCCTCACACCAACACCCGGTCGTTTCTGCTGCGAGAGCGACAAATAAATAATTGTTTTGCAGCGCGGAGTATTTGTCCCTTTTTCTAAGGGCCGCAGACTCCGCCGCTGCCCCAGCCGCTCTAACGGTGCGACCGAGATGCGAAGCCGCAAAGGTGCTGACACATGTGGCGTCCCACAAAAGGCATTTGCCCTTATGCCACGGCACCAGAGTCACACCATCAGGTCTCTTGCCGTCGGACCTGCTCAGTCCGGGAGGCTCCAAGGCGCAAGGAATGTTGGAAGAAACCAGTGCTCTCCGGACAATATCATTGAGGGCGTGGTGACGTGGAAATCTTCCCAAGCATCGACAGCAACTCAAAGCGTGGTGACCATTGGCTTCAACTCTGGATCCGCAGATGCATTGATGAGGTTCGCATACATCGCAGCCCAAGCGAAGAGCCACAGCCACCCGCAATGACTCGCTATCTAAAAGCGTGCCTAGATGTGGCGATGGCAAAGCGTGCAACCACGCACCTGACTCTGGCTGTGATACTGCCTTAAGCCTTGCGAGGTCTACACCCATAGCCACACCCTCCAGCTGCTCCAGCACCCTCTTCGCCCCAATACTGTCCCAAGACCGCTGACTCTCCGGGCACTCAGTTTTAGGCGTAGTCGGGTTGAGAGCCCCCCAAGCCGTCAGTGCATCACCGACATGGGGAATGTTTATCCTGCCACCATCTACTGATAGAATGTTAGTGACAAGACTCACAACCCCATGCGACGACGCAAGGAAGGCCGGCAGGCTCACATCCCGAACACGCCGAATTCCTAACCCCCCACATCGGATAGGCAAGGATGCTTGGCTCCACTGGTCTTCACTAAGGGAGACGTTTAAAATACTCTCCACAGAGTCCCGAAGTATCTCATCGAAAGCTGCGATACTATCCGGAAACAGCCAAGTTGGACACGTACGCAGAAAATAATTTATTTTAGGGACGGCAAAGCACATCCGCAGCAAAAGTAGTGCAACATGCGCCGAAAGCTTTTCAAGACGATCCCGAGCGACAAGGAGAAGCTGCCCTCTAGAGTCAAAGGTCTCTGGGATGGCCTCAGGGAAAATGGGTGACCCTAAAAGTTGGAAGGAAGATGAAAATAATTCCCTGAGGCCGGGAAGCAAGGAGGAAAATAGAGGAAAGGAAGCACGAGACTTAGTACTGCAGGGGAGAAATTCACACTTCCCGGTATTTACCTCTAGCCCCAGCCTTCGAAAGTGCGGTAGTAAAATCTGCAGGTCTTCCTTTACTACTTCAGCTGTTCCTCCAATAGTACCATCGTCTAGGTACCATATATTTAAAGGAGACTTAAGCTCCGATATAGCCTTATGTATGGCGAGACTGAAGGCTAAAGGGCCAAGTGGATCCCCCTGCTGCGCACCAACTTGGGAGAGGATAAGAGAACCGTCATAGAATAAATTTGAAGGGGAGTGATACAGTTGGTGAAGAAACGAATACAAAGAAGGCAGCTTATCCCTGGCCTCGCTCAAAAGAACGTCCCTCTCAACCGTGTTAAAGGCGTTTTTAATGTCCAACTTGACTATGACGTAATTCGCCCTTTCCGGATCCATCGCAACAGTGCGCACCGCGTGGATTGCCGCCTCACAGCCCAATGGAGTACCAAATCCCAATTGGCGAGGACGAAGGTAATTCGCCATCTCCTCCCTGACTGCGCAGCATCCGAGCTTAGCTACCAAACGACGGATAGTATTCCCTATCGCAATGGGCCTAAGACCCCCATCTTTTTTTGATAAAGCGCATAATGTTGCCCCATAAAGAAAGGGACAAACTTCGGGATTTAGTAGACCGCTTAATAAAAAGTTGCTCAATTTTGTTAAGCCGTCGATTAGCCTACGCCCATTGTCACCGGCTGAAAGCGAAGTCAACTCTTTCAAGTGAACTGGACGAATACCATCTAATCCCGCCGCAGATCCATTATGAAAAGTTTTAAGGGCTTGCAAAACATCCTCAGCCTTAACTTTACATGCCGAGACAGATCGATCAGGGGACGGTGGAAATGCAAGAGGACGGGAAGGTGCCGGATGTTTTTCGTGAAGGGAGGCAAGAGTTTCAGGGCTTGAGGGGGCTACTGTATCAGAAGACATCAGCAATCGAACCGCTCCTCTCAGATCACCCTCATGCACCTTAGACTCTATTCTCCTCTCCACTGAAGAAAGCGGCTTGTTACCACCGAACTCATCTGACGAGAAACCATTACAGCTGTCCTGAATGTTCTGCTTAACTTTGGTGGTAAGGGTCCCCGAGCCCATAGATTCCGGAGATTTTAATCCCGAATACGCAAATGTGAGAAAAGCGCTCCAATCTTCCGTCCCATTGTCCTCTATACATTTATCAATGAGATCACTCATTCTACCGGCAGCCAGACTACGTGCCCCCTTAGGTATGTGACGCAGTACCCGCACTGTGCGCCTCAGAGTCGCAAGACTCCTGAGTACTGCGATACCACTGGTATCCGCCTGCGATGGCTGACTGACGACGACGCTGCCGGCAAAGGACGATGGCGTGACTGGCGGCACATTTTTGTGCATTCGGCCTATATGTACCTTTAGGCCATGTGTCGTGAAACTACGAAATGAGTCCGCGCAATATGGACATTTCAATGAAGGAGAGGAGCTACTCATACTAAAAGTACACAGATAAACAATAACGGAATATATGAAAAAGCTTGTAAATAAATTTTACATGAGTCTAAAATAAATTCATAGTTAAAAACATTGGTACCAAACAGTACTTTTATCAATGCACAAAGTGCACAAACCCAAATACAATAATTAAATTAGAATTAGAATTAAAAAATAGTCTTCATAATATGAAATAAAATGACAAACATAAATAAATAAATGAAATGCATAATCTAAAAATTTTAAATAATTTTCCAATTGAATTACAAAATGTCCACTACTAAATTAATACAAATAGAATTATACTATTAAAAAAAAACATACTAATCATGTCACATATTATATGAGAAAAAAAAAAAAAAAATATTATTATAATAATGGGATCGTGGTCGAGAGTCGAACCCTCGGTCTTTCTTGTCAACTTATTAATCTGCACGCGTTCCCACGACACTACCAAGTCTCATAGCCGCGCGGCGAAATTTCCCATCTAAAGATGCTCCCGCAGTTGCAAAGTAGCAGTGATCCGTTGAAGTTGGTATAATGTGGGTATTTATCTTCTATACCGGTTATCACAATTGCAGGTCCTTTGGTTATTTTAATAATGAAATAACATTCCCATCATGTATTCCTCGGAAACCAATTGTAGGCGTTATGCGTGCCAAAATCGAACGCCAACAAAACTTCACTCCCGCGAAACACAAGTCTCAGCAAAAAAATACGATCGATGGAGTTTATGCTTTGTCACATTTTAGTTGATATTTCACATTGAAATAGTAAATAGAAATCGCCACTAACAGTTGTACTTCACATTTACGCACTGTAAACACTTTTGCAGACTTATTTATCGCGTTTTAACTACTTTGTCCAAAGTATAACGAAAAGAAAAACAGAGCCAATGTTTACACGGCACTTTTTTTTTTTTTTTTTTTTTTTTTTTTTTCTATATCATCATCACATCATCATCACAGCCCATAACAGTCCACTGCAGGACTTAGGGCCTCTCCCACGAAGGGGGAGGTTATTGCCATAATCTCCACGCTTGGCAGGCGGGTTGGAGATCGCAGTGTTTAAATATAATAATGGAAAATGCTGCTGCCCATTTTCCAGACTACGGAGACTCTTGATCTTTAGCCTCGAAAACATTAGTCGCCTTGTACGACACCCACGAGTGTAAGGGGTTGGTGCTATTCTACTCTGCCGGACACCACACGGCTAGATTTTTCTATATAAATATAGATATTTAAATATATATGTTTAATTTCATACAGATAATGGTCGACTAACGGATCAACGCACAAGCAATAAACCAACCACCTACGAAATCGACTACTTCAATGGAGATTGCTCATGATAATCTAAACATCTCATGGACACCTTCAGCTTCGCAGTCCCTGACCCCGCCGACGGCACTGTACCTGCTCCGACTTCACTGTGACGTAACGGCGAAGTACATCGTGGTGGCGGAGTACCTAACATCAAGAGCACTGAACAATACATCATGCGAGTCCAGTCCCCAAACTGAAACTGAGCCATGGACGTACCTACTCGTTCGTGGTATTATTACCGACAAATGGCTGAGAAGAAATGGATTTGGACCCCCAGTACCTACTTCGGAATACCGACGCAACAGCTACTCAACAGTATATAGGCGCCAGTTAAGCAATTGTAATATTTAGATTAATAATAAAATATTGTAATATGTTAGTCAATAGGTATATTACCGTTTTATGAGTTACTTTCATGTAGTTATTTATACTTATTTTTTCTTTTTGTTCAAATTTGCTTTTTTTTGTACTATGTTATATGTGTATGCTGTACGCTGTACCTAGGGGCATTCGTAATCTAGAACAAACAGTAACATAAATTAACAATATTATTATAGCCTTCTAAGCAGTAATTGTGACTTGATCTTAGTTGAAAATTATTGACTACCTAGTTAGGTGCTTAATTTTAAATTAACTGTTAACTTTAAAGCCCTGTTAACTGAAATAGCGCATTGCTACATGGAGTTGTCAAAACATTAGCTCCTGCTTACTTAACAATATTGTAAAATAATTGAAACTAGTACATACTCATAGATATTACGATATCTACATTTCTAGTTGTATGGGGACATACTAAAGTTCGAATGGCCGAAACGCGGAATGGGGACATTCGGAATCAGGAAGGCCGACTGTTAGCAACACTATTGGATAACACTATGATAGTTTGTGCTTAACGCCATAGATGACGCTGGCACGGCGAACCCTTCAGTTCAGCCAATACGCCGGGTGTGTTTTTATAAGAAAAAAGGCATTGGAACGTTAGCCTCGCGTGAGCGACGGATGTGATTCGAGAAAGGCCAAATATTAATTAATTGTTCTGTTGTCAGTGTATAGCTCTTTGCCAAAATTGCCATTATATTGTATAAGGATATGTGTTTTAGACAATATAACAAATATGAAATGGTTTGTATGTGTTTGATTCTAACAAGTAGTTAAGATGAATGTATATTCTGTAATGCTTCCTTTTATGAATTTTCATTTCGTTTTTAAATTTTCACTTAATTTCATAAATTAAATGTCCGTGTTTCTATAGATACAGCCTATAATTCCAATTCAAATAGGTAGCAAACAAAAACAGAGTTAAAGTCAAAAACAAAAGTCGATCTCTATGCTGTAGGCCTGCTGGAACAAATTTCTTTATCAAAATAAGTAGGCCTGTGGTGTCTGATATATTCTGTCATATAGTTTTGTAACAATCTTGTGTACAATAAATGGTTAAATAAATAATAAATAAAAGTAAAATTGCTTAACCCTCATGTTCTCTCTTATGCATGCCTTGCTATTGTGTGGTGACAAATATGTCGAAAAGGTTAGTGTTTCATCTAATATAACTAACATCACTCAGAAAAGACTCATTAATAGGTATGGCGGTCAATTTACGACAAATAGGGATAGGAAATCACGAAACTACCTACTAACCACGTAATACTGACTGACGTGATGCCTGAATTGTTTGTAAACAATAACGTACTCGCTCTGGGCATGGGCATCATAACTGTTGTAGGGAAGAATTAGCATATACGGAACCCCTAACTGCCAATCGCTCAGCTATATCTACGCTCAGGAAAGTATGGAGAATTATTATTTTTCGTATTTTGCGAGAAAATGTCGAAATTCGGGGTTTTACTGCAAAATAATGGTTGAATGTGGACCAATTCACTCAATCTTATGTAGCATTATAGGTTTCTTATTCTGAAATCACCACTCACCACTCGACCACTGCGCGTCAGGACAAGCCCTTAAGTGTTTTGCTTAATTCAAAAGTTAGGGACACATTGTATTGACCAAACCTTATTGAATCATCATCACAGCCCGTAACAGTCCACTACAGGACTTTGGACCTCTCCCTCGAAAGGGGAGGTTATTGCCATAATCTCCACGCTTGGCAGGCGGGTTGGAGATCGCAGTGTTTAAATATAATAATGGAAAATGCTGCTGCCCAATTTCCAGGCTACGGAGACTCTTCATTTTTGGCCTCGAAAACATTAGTCGCCTTGTACGACACCCATGAGTGTAAAGGGTTGGTGCTATTCTACTCTGCCGGACACCACACGGCTATCTTATTTAATAAAGATATTTATTCGAATAGTATAAGTTAAAAAATATTAAGGTTCGTCGAAATCATAAAGTAGTGATTACTGCCTGATTAACCTACACTACATTATAAACACAGGTTCCAAATACACTGGCTGTAGCTGATCTGTATAAGTAGGTATAAAAGTTAGACATCATTTTTAATTTTATTGACAATTTGATACTGAAATTAACATTATGTGACAATGATTATTAAACCATTAATTGTATTATATTTAAAAATAAAATATAATTAACAATAGGTATAAAATAAACGCAAACCATCTATCAGCGCATCAATGTCACCACTCGAAGTAGCAAACACTGCACTAGACCTAAAACTCAACACAACATGCAAATAACGCTTCGTCATCCAGTTCGCTGTCATCGTAAACGTATAGATAGGTACCTGAACTAAAGGCAGCTGTCTCATTCAGGAGCGGCGTCCATTCTGATGCAGATCCCCGTTTCAGCAACTTCACAGTCCCAACAGAAGTCAACACTTTTGTCACAACATTCATCTTTTTCTTATTCAAATGCGTTCGTATTCTGAACCACGCTTTCAAACAGCTCAAGCTAAGTAGAAATCTGTCCCAAATTCTAAGTAGAACGTCCTAAGCCACTTAGTTGAGTAATTACTGTTTATATTGCACAGAAATGCGTATTTTCTTAGCCAGGCCGCGTGGAATACTGATCGATAAATTATACAATAATTATTTAATGAACACGCTGGTCGCTGAGTACTTTTCCCGCGTTCGCTATCACTAGCTGTTTACGTTATGTTATTTTTGTTATTATATTTACTAATAGGACAATGTAGGGCATTGTATCTGAACGATCTTATCGCATTTGATAGCGCTTTACGAGAATTTATTACCACTTCGTTTGCCGTTGCCGTTGCTCCGTTCTAACGATGGTTTTGTTGTTTGGAATAAACTAGCGTCGGTGGACTAATGGCTAGCGAGTCCGATTCTTGGCGATAGGTACTGAGTTCGTTCCCCAGTGCCGCGATATATGAGTATAAGTATGTATGCCGATATATGGGTTTGAATGTATGAGTTACGTACGTGAATACTAACTGATGCTCTTGTCGAGACGGCTCACGGCTTTGATTTGCCCACAGTATTGAGAGGCACACATAACGAGTGCCGAGCTCGTTGCGAAACGGTCACCCATCCAGTTCCCGGACTGTGCGAGCGTTGCTTACCTTGGCTATTGTTCTCGCAAGCACTGCCACTAGATTAGTGCCACTTTACGAGTTTAGGTAATATTAAAAATAAATAAAAGTAAAGGGTAATCGACTAGTAACTCATCACGCGGATCAAAATTCTAAATGACCGACCGACTCTTAGTACATACATGACTCGTCACACGAGTCAAAATTCTGATTGACTGACCGACCGACCCCTAGCACATACATCAGCACAGTTAAAACTAAACTACCTACAGCCTTACATAGTTGCCTAAGACGTCGCCTTATTCATAAGAAGGCAATCAAATGCACGGAAAATCACCAATCAAAGATAGCAGTAGCACACAAACTTGACATAGATAAGGTCTTGTATGGATATTATGTTACCAGCTGACACAGTAAGGGTTTATCGGTCAATACTAGAATTAGTTATCATTATCAGTATATTACGAAAAGCAGTTTAAAGTACGAAAATTACGGAAAGTTGACAAAAGCAGATTAATGTCAATATCTCTCTGAAGCGGTATTAAACACGTAGATTATTAAGTGATACCTAATAAAGCATGTGTAAGGATCTGGTCAGGTGGCAGGTCAGATGGCAATTGCTCCACTGTAATTACCTGATCTGCCAAATCCTGGATCACGGTCTAGGCGGACACCGGGCCCTCGTTCGCGAGAGCACAACCGGGACGGCACGCCGAGATTTTGTTTTTACCTAATAGAGCCATACGGGAATAGGTAACCAGGTACTAGGTTTAGATAACAGTTACTTGCACCGTGGTTACAACTGTAGTACTGTACGGTTACAAGTGTAGGTATCCTAGATGCAACTGCGTTTTATTTATTCATTTTATTAGAGGTTGTTTCGAACCGAACCGATTTCTTTCACGTAGTAACTATTTATAAGTGGTCATCCAGTGAACGTCATAAATGAATATAACACGCACGAAGTGGCGGTCAATAGCTAGTCCATAATAAATCTTAACACACTTATCACTATTCAAATCTAATACGCATGACCTTTACAAATCGTAAAAATGAACACAATTTCTAAAGTCAATAAGTAATTGAGAGAACCCCAATTTCAGGCAATAGCGCGCAAATATGGGCGCCGTTAACTTAAATTTCGAATGAATTCTTTATTCGAAAACTGCTTTTTGGGGAACCGTAACCGTTTACCATGATTGCTAAAATATAACTGCTGAAAGCCAGGTAAACGGTTTGCTCAATTCATGTAGAATCGTGGTAGCATCTACTCGGATTTTCAGATAGTTAAGAAATAAACAGTGTAATTCGGCGGGCCTCACTAGAAGGCGCTGCTTAGACAGGATTCTCAAGTATTGAATTTGGTAACCGAAGTTACTCGGAAAGGAGTTTCGTGAAAATAGTTTGTTTTAGTATCTTTTCTGGGTAGAAAGCGTAAAATGTGTAAATTTTTATACATCTCGGTCTCGTTTTAATTTATGTTTGAGAATCGTGTCTAATCAAATTTTTTTTATTCGTCTCTCGGGAAATTTTCCATTACATCGATAATATACTCGATATATCGATAATAACTCCTTATGCTGTGAAGTAAACCATCATTTAACGTAACGGCGTAATTTCATAATTAACTTTATATTTATCAGCATAATCAGCTACCCGAATAGAAACTCAGTGTGATAATGTCCTACTGATACAGTGACACAAAATATTAGTTATTTATTATAACAAAGCCATTCCTAAAGAGTTTCCTAGTTACGCAATGCTTAATTCGAGTTTAGTGAAAACGGGTGGAAAGTCCTTTGTAGTGCAACAAACTAATCTGACCCAGTGACAGCGGCGCTGTTGCTGGTATTTACATAACATTTCAAAAGACACATAATTACAGCTTCAGCCACTGGGCCAGACGCTCTTATTTTTTTATCGCTCATCTTGAATCGAACGGTTTACAACTTTTATTTTCAGCATAAAAATCAACTATTTTGCTGCACAACGCAGAGTTTTCCTAATTTTGAATTATTCGCTTTCAGTGTTGCCAATGTAATTATTAGATGTGAATTGAATTTTTCATGAAAGAATGAAAATGAGAAAAAAAAATTTGATTGGACACGATTCGGGACGAGCGGTTGTAAATTAGCCCCCCAGATTAGTTTGTACACAAAATGTTTACAGAGACAAATATTTCTTCCGAAAATCCAGTAGCAGAGTGAAAAATAATGTTAAGTTTGATCGGAATTCTCTGCGTCTGCACGGCGCAAGCGCAAGTGGATGTTGAGGTCTTGATGGTAGCTGACGTCATCCACGCCATGGAGCGACCATCCTCTGTGATTGCAGCACTTTGTTGGCCTACTCGTAAGGATCATGACCTATTTATTTATTCAGTAGCAATGCCCATTTTCACTAAACAAAGGAATCACCTAAATCTGATGCCCAAATAATTAGGCGTTGCTTAGGACAAAAAACGTAGTTGCTTAAAAGTTTAAACGTAAATACGGTAACAACCGCTAGGACCGGTTCAGTTAAGTTTGGGAATCTACATTTTACTAACATTACAACGCGAATCCATAAATAAATCCTTTAAAAAGCTGATTAAAGTGCACTTTCTCAAAACTGTTACATAGGTATCCATCATCATCTCACCTTACTCATAGGCGGATACATGATAAACATCAAAATTTGTATTTTTATTTTTTTAATTTTTTATTATCATCTTCATATTGTTTTGTGATGTTTAATAAGAAGGTATTATGTATTTATAGTATTGTATTTTTGTGATATAAGTTTATTAGTATTAATGAAATATGCCACAGTAATGTTCTGTAGAACAGACTTACCACCTGTCCTATAGTATATTCTGGAGGTCTACCACTGGAGGTCTGTTTCTAGTTGTCTATTGGTTGCCTGGAAGAAATCGCTCTAAGCCATAAGGCCGTCGGTTGCTTTTCTTTTTTTCCTCTGTTTTGTTTTATTTAATGTATATGCAATAAAGAATTTTTCATTCATTCATGCATTCATAAATCTCGCCTAAAGGTAGAGGTTTGTTGCTTGGCAGCAGAAATAGATAAGGCGGTGGTACTCACCCACGCGAACTCCGCACATGATAAAATCTGCGCGCTAGCACTATCTGCGAGCACCTGTTTATTACAATTTTTCTATACAAAGCATTGTTATTTGAGCTGGTAGTATTCCAAACATATAAAATAAAACATATTATGTGTTGCTTTCGTGCCTAGACAAGAAAGTGCAGCTATACAACGCGTTAGCGGGCGAGTCGGCGCCGGTGGTGACGATGACTCAGTTCGTGCGGCGCCCGCCGCCGCGGCACTCGCAGGACCAGCACGTGGTCTTCCTCGCCGACCTTCGCTGCCCGGACGCTGAGATGTATTTGCAGCAGGCAAGTACAGCAGACTCCGAAACACGTTATGTTGGGCCCCCCCTTGCCATTGGGACTGCTTTGTTACTGACGAGATTAGACACGCCACGAGAGACGAGATTGTATCAGACAAGAACTAGACTGTTTCTAGGTAGGTACTAAAATAAGGCCACATCGTCAGGTGATGAGATAGCGGTATTCGTCAATACCATAGGGTGGTAGTTCTTTTACCATCATCTCATTCATTCATTCTGCATTCAATGTACAACAATACCGCTCTCCACTGTCAAGAACTACGAAACAATGTCATTCGTACCAAACTCACTATTATCTATTAGAGTGTTCAGACGTTTCGGCCGGCCTGGTTTTGCTCGCGGGCCGAAACGACCAATGCATTAAAATTAATATTTTTTTTATTTGGCCCGCAGTTAAAAATATCCTTAGAAATGGTTTTAACAGTCGGGGAAAAATATGTTTTTTTTGAAGAATTATTTAACGCGAGCCCAAACGCCTGAGGAAAGCTTATAATTTTAATTAAAGTAATCAGGGTTTTCGGCCCACGGGCCAAAACCAGACCAGACCAAAATGCCGGAACACTCACTCACATATTTGTTAGGGTTCTCTATCATTACTCATCATTGGGTAGATCCCTTCGTAATACTTATTTAGCTCTCAACTCCATTCCAAGTTTATTTTATGTCCATGGTTCTTTGTGTTCATAGGTCTCACTAGCCAAACATACAAGTGAAGGCAACCTGAAGGAAAGTGGTCAAAGCTGCCTATAAAAATTACCAACACCAGGGATATCACCAATGCGATGTCCACCTCTGTAACCTACGTAGCTCTATCAGCAAAGGCTTTTTTATTATTTTACGCAGTGACAAATGAGCAGGCCGCCCAACAGATGATAAACGGTAACTGTCGCACATAACATGTAAGATGTATGCATTTAGGTTGTAGGGAACAAAAATGCAGAACCGCAGGCGTGATGTCTCTGTGCACTGCACTTCGATGAAATGTCTCATGGCTGTAATTGCGCCCCCTTAACTGCCAACGCCACGGTTCCCATGGAGGTCTGAAGACCTTATTCACCGGCAGGAACATTATATTGTTATTATTGTTTGGCTGCGGTATTCTGTTAGGTACTTAAAAGTAATTCCTCAGTATGGCGGCTGCAGTACGAACCGAATATCTCATTATCCCTACATCTCTAATTTTATTCTCTTGGGTCTTTTATCTAAAGAGCCGAGCAGAGAAGCATTTCCGGTCCCCGTTCCGCTGGCTGATCCTGGACAACCAGATCACTGACGAGTTCGCGATTCCAGCCGTCATCCGAGAGATCGACGTGCTGCCAGACTCCGAAGTGATTGTGACGAGACGCATCAACGAGACGGGTTATCAGTTCAACGCGAGTAAGTTTTCTTTCACATTTTAAGGGTATGTTCCGGATTTCCTAACGCGTACCTTTGTTGACGAGTAGCCCGATATTTCGACGCCGCTGCATGCATTATGGTCACGGGATGGCTGGAGAGCTGCGAGCGCCGGACGGTGTAGGTTAGCGATAAAGCGGCCGAAGCCGATCTACCCGCTTTCGCAAAAGTGTGACTTTAAAGGAACTCGGAACTCACTTTTAAGTCTCGGCACACTACACTGACTGAATCACTTACGTTCTGGTTTTAGAGAATGAGTCACTGGTGACCATGTATTCGATAACCTATTCGTCCTCACGATTGAAATTTATATATTTCGTGATTTCGATGGCTTCCTTAATCAGGAGTTTTATTCAAATTTGTACAGGACAGCCCTAATGACCCTAATCTAAAGTTACAGGCCGAATGCCGACTGCACCCCTTACGCTTCAGTGTTGAGGGCAATTTCTGTGGTAGAGAGCTCTTTCAAGCCGTGACCTACAATGAATCATTTTTTCTTGCCGCGCACCAACTTATAGGCACTTGACGAGATGTGTTTTGGCCTTAAACACTAATAAAATAATAATGATATACTGCCACGGAGTGCCAGTCAGCTTCCGAAACTGTTCAACCAGTCTAACGTACCCTGCGGAAGACCATGGTCAACCTCGCTTCGCCAACAATAGACTCCCCAGCGAGTTCGCTTAGCCTGAAAGTATGATACGGTCACACGTCCATGGGCGTGCCTTGCTAGACTTTTGTTGCCGATCACGCAAGCTCTCTACCACTAGACCAGGCCGCTTAGTATCCAATAAAATAATTATCACTGAAGAAATGAAATAGAAATAGAAACTTTTTTTTAAATGACTTACGATCATATTCCTCCTACTCCACTGACCCGTTCATACCCCCAGTTTACCGCGTCAGCAGTGGCAACACCTGGAATGTGGAGTACTACGGCGCCTGGAACCTGGAAAGAAGGTTCCAGAAGGGAGACCAGGACGTGGACTCAATCGCAGTACGGAGATTCAACTTGAACCGGTACCAGCTGAGTATCTGCTACGTCATCACGGACAACGACAGCGCGAATCATTTGGAAGACGGAAAGTGAGTCTTCAGTTGCAATAAGGAGATAAGGAGTACACCTGACCGTTTGGTTTAGAGCAGAGATGGCCAAGACGTCGACCGCGGTCTACCGGTACACCGCGAAGGCAATTTAGGTAGCCCGCGAGAGTTAATTAAAATAAATAGAAAATTATGAGAAATCACATAAACTTTGAAATAGGACAGAACGTGTCCTGTCCTGCGTTGAGGACCTTGGTTTAAAGCGCAGCGCAGACAATAATCAAGCGTAGATAAGCCTCGTCAATCTTATCCGTCATTAAAAATACTGACAAACATATCACAATCATGTTAAATATCTCTCTTGTTGACTGCAGACGACCGCAAGAAATATTTTTGGCCACTGGTAGACCTCATAGGTCAAAAGTTTGGCCACAACTTACTGAAGGCCCTTGATGGTCTTGACCATGACGATAAATACAATTGCATAATTTTCCAGGCACGACCACATAGACACGATAACGAAGGCGATTTTCTGGCCGACCAATCATCTGATGGACTTCCTGAATGCGAGCAGCCGTCTGGTGTTCGCCAACACCTGGGGGTACAAAGTCAATGGGACCTGGAACGGACTCACGGGACACCTGGTCCGGGAAGAGGTTGAGATTGGAGGTGGGTAGGAGACGGTGATACCTACAATTCATCATCGTTATCATCTTTTCTCCCTTATGTTATAAAAAAATCTTAATTTGTTATCAGAAAGATTTACGGCCTGGTAACCACCACTTTAGTGAAAAAGCTGATATGCGTAGTCTAATTTGGAACTGTGCCTTTAACATGCTTGGTGTATAATTTGATACCTGTATGTAACATATATTTATAAAAAAATATATGTATCGTTCGCTTTCGCAGGAAATCATGGTGATAGGAAACTAGGTAACTCATTAAGACTAAACATCATCTCAGTATGGCGGCTTGACTCTAATTGTAGAATATTCATTACCGTTTTCAAATTAAGTAGGTTCCGAAAAAGACAAGGTCAACAATCTCCACCAACAAATAAATTCTTGGAAACCTCAGACAAACAACTTCACAATATTTTATGATTTAAGTCCACCAGTTTAAATATTTACTTACCGTGTCAACAAATCGGTTTATAGACAGGAGGATTGAGAATAACAAACTAAAGATGGCATATGGGAATACCCCGAGCGCTACCTATAGCATTGCGAATTCTCTGAAATAATTTATCACACCTTACAAAGTACCGAGTATGTATTTGAAAAATTCATAGTTCAGGCTACTCGTAGCACAGCGTTGGATTGCTAACATTATCTGGTAAGGCGCTACTACACGAAGATTGGTGTACAATGTAGATTCTAGAAAAATATCGCCAACACTACATTATAATAATAATAATATAATAATAATAAATCTTTATTTTCTCCACAATAATCATCTTACAATATTAGGATACAACAAATCACGACATTAATATGGTATTGTGGGAGACTGGAGCTTACGGTAGGTCAAGCCTGTGTTGTAAGTCTCCAGGGATCCCTCACTGTAGTATAAATATATTATTACAGCACCTTTGTATGATAAAATTAATTTATTATCATTGAGAGAGATAGTGATGCATAGATAATTTTAATTATAGTTACTTACATACTATAACTTTAAAGAAAAGAAAAAATAAATAAAAAGGTGTATGGTGCGTTTGTATTGTGTGTAAGTGTGTGTGTGTGTGTGTGTGTGTGTGTCCATCAGCCAACAACTCGCAAAATAGCCTCGGTTTCGTCGTAGTTAATATTTTGTAAAAGTGAAGTTATTTTGTGTTTAACTTCGAATTTAGCTAAAGTGTAAATTTGTGTTTGTCTATTGATTCTATTGTAAAGAAATGGACCAAGGAATAGAAAAAATTTTTGAGCAAAGCTGGTTGACACTAGCTTTGGACAGAAGACTATGGGGCGTCTGGAGTTGAATGTGATATTTGAAGTAGGTGCACATAAGTGTTGTTTCAGAATTATATTCAATATAAACAGTTGTCGGACAGACAATACTTCATAATTTTGATATAGTTCAAATGTAGGAAATCTGTAAGGGCGGAAGGTACTAACTTTAATAATAATTCGTTGAGCTCTTTCTAATCTAATTAAATTTGTTTTGGACGTACCACCCCAGACAGTGATACAGTAAATAATAAGCGATTGACATAATGAGTAGTAAATCGATTTTAATAATTTTTCATCAGCAACGTGACGTAGCGTCTTAAAGATATAAATTAACTTTCTTATTCTGTTTGTAAGTAGGTTGACGTGTGGTTGAAAGGTGAGCTTATGGTCAATTAGTATACCTAAGTATTTGTAACAATCAGTACGTTCTATTTTCGGACAATTACATGATGGGGTAGAAAGGGAACAAGAGTGAGCAACTAGATTTAAAGGAAGAACAGGCAAGCGTTGATGATCCGTCATGGTGAAAGTTATATAATTCGACTTTTGAGTGTTAAGAGTCAACTTATTTTGACACAACCAACTTGTGACAACGTTGAGTCCTGATTGGGCACAGTTGAATACTTCTTCCCAAGAATTGCCATTAAAAAGGTTAGCAGTGTCGTCCGCAAACATAAGGATTTTACCATTTACTAAAGGAAGGTCACATAGTCCATTGATAAAAATAAGAAATAGGGTAGGGCCTAGTATGCTGCCCTGTGGCACTCCGTGCGTAATTGAAAGAACGGTACTGATATGCTCGTCTATTTTAACACACTGAGTACGACTGGAAAGGTAACTCTCAAATAATTGCAATTGTATACCTCTAACGCCAAGACGTTCCATTTTTGATAGGAGTAAGGGTAAAGAGACGGTGTCGAACGCCTTAGTTAAATCTAAAAATATGGCCAAAGTCTTTCTCTTATCGTCTAGGTTTTCAACCACATAATTGGTGAGCTCATGAACAGCGTCTGCAGTTGACTTGCCAATTCGGAACCCATATTGAGCTGATGATATCAAGTTATTGCTTTCTAGGTATGTAACTAAACGCTTGTTCATTAATCTTTCAAGAATTTTAGATAGAGCTGTCAATACTGAAATGGGTCTATAGTTATTAATTACACTCTTATCTCCATTTTTAAATATAGGATGAATAAGGGACTTTTTGAACGCTGTGGGGAAGATTCCACTACTGAGAGAAAGATTACAAATGTGAGTTATGGGGGTAGTCAATATATCTTTGTGTTGAATAATAAGATTACTAGAGATGTCATCCCACCCTGCCGCACAGTCACGTTTCAAATTGGAAATTATTGCATAAATTTCTTCGCAGTCAGTAGGTATCATAGCCATAGAGTGGCAGGATGGCATGGACTCATTTGGAAAATCTGTTATAGCGTTAGGGTCATGTATAAATTTTTCGGCTAGTGATTTACCAACGTTAACAAAGAAGTTATTCACATCGTTAATTGATTGCTCTTTATCGATAAGCTTTGTTGCAAAATATTTAGGTTTCGTTCTGCTAGATATGTTATTGATAACTTGCCACAATTGTTTACGATTTTTACCTGCTGTTTTTAACTCATTACGTTCAAAATGCTGTTTAGTTTTCCAGAGTATGCGATTGCAAAAATTCCTGTATCTGAGGTATGTTAGTTTAAAAACTTCATTCATTGGAGAGCCTTTATATTTTTTGTGAAGACTGTCCCGATTCCTTATACAACGTAGAAGACCTGGGGTTATCCATGGTTTTAGTATACGTTTACGTTTACTTGTGGTTATTATTGTTGTGTTTGCATTAATAACATTTTGCAATTGTGAAATCAAATAATCAGTAGCTTTATTTGTATCTTCTTCCCGATAGATAGGAGTAAAATCAAGGTTTTTTAAATCACTGGCTAAGGCGTCGTTGTTGAGTCGAGAGTATGTAAATTTAACTTTGTTATCAATGCCACTCTGTTTAAGACATAGCAAGACTGTATAATGATCTGTTAACGTTGTTTGAGCAACCAGTACTTGCACTGAATGTTTGGTTCTTACAAAATAGTGATCCAAACAGGTGTTACCGTGAGTAGGTAGGGTATGGGCAGGCAAAAATCCATGAAAGGCCAGCATTTCTAGGTAAGTCAGAGAACTGTGATCATTATTATTTGTACGGATATCAATGTTAATATCGCCGTTTATAATAACTGTCTGATAACTGTTAGACGTGCAGAGTAAATCATTGAGTGACTGTAAAAAATTTTGAATGTTTGTGTGCGAGGGTGGTCGGTATAATGATATTAATAATGTTTGATTATTTATTTTGACTGTTAGACAGTTAGCGTCAGTGACTAAAGGTTCATCAAAGTACGCACTAAGCGAGTCATTAACATAAATTATGACACCTTCATTTTGGGTGGCGTGATTTATGGTTGCGCAATTGTTGTAGCCGGCTATAGTTGGTATATTGTGAACTCGGGGCAACCAACACTCTGTCAACACTATAATATCCCATTTAATAAGTGATGCATGCAGGATTGTTAAGAACCCAGTAAAATTTTTATTTACACTACGAATATTTTGGGTTAGAACTTTTAAGTTTTTGTCTGGATATTGAATTAGTGAAGCACAGTCGTCTATATCGTCTATATCATTAGTAGGTACAAGATTCATAAACGAATAATCACATACGACGTATCTACCCACGACCTGCGTTTAAATATTAAGGTTAATCATCATCAATAGCTCATAACACTCCACTGATGGACTTGATTCTCCTCCTTACCTTTAACATCATCCTCATCTTGGCTTCAATCCCGGTTGTGCTCTCATGTGGCGCGCTCGGGCCCAGGTTACTACTTCTCCTTGTCTACTTCGCTCGTTCTTCGGCACTTGGTGGCGAGTTTAGACGGCCTCCTTTTGCCATGTCAGGCTGAGAAGTCATGGCATGATGATCTTGGCGTCAATTTCCCGGTTGTGCTCTCGCACACGAGAGCCCGGGTTCCGCCTTAACCATGAACCAGGATTTGGCAGATTAGGTAATTACAGTGGATCGATTGGAAACTGTCCTACGTGACCCTGTTAACGGGGAACCTGACCAGATTGGATATTGTTACACATTCAGTCGCCTGAACGTACCTACACAAGAATTTTATAAATAATGTAACGTCATTGTACCTAATAACTCAGAAAAGAGTCATTAGTACATGGCGGCACTCGGATTCAACCCCGGTACCTCGGGGTACAAATCGGATACCTTAACCATTAGGTAGGCCACCGAGGCACCGAGGTATCTTCTTATATGCGAGTACAAATAACTTACGTTACACTATCCAGGTTCTCCGATGTTCTTCACGTCGGAGCGCATATCAGCGGTCGACTACATCGCGAGTCCGGTGCCAACCCGCTCCAAGTTCGTGTTCCAGCAGCCCAAACTGTCTTATGAGAACAACCTGTTCCTCCTATCCTTCCGGACTAACGTGTGGTACAGCGCGCTGGCTCTGATCCTCTTACTGTATTTGGTGCTCTTCGTGGTGGCACGGTGGGAGTGGAAGCGGACCGGCTCTGATGGAGAGGTAGGTGTTTTCCAATGATAATTGTAAACAAGGTTTTTCACTGCAATACTAGCCATACACCATCATGCGGCTTGATCAAGCCAAACTGACTGTGTAGGTAGAAATTTTGGAAGAACGTCATGCTTGATGATGTGTGTGGTAAGTTTAGCTTGACTAAGGCTATTTGTTCATGCCACAAGTCGCAAGATCGTGAATAGACACCATTAGTAGAAAGATCAAACCCTTCGCCCGTTTCGTAGCCCCCATCCTAAACGACAAAAATATCCCAAAATAAGAACACGACGCAACCAAAGTGAGCAGCTCACATCTGTACTTCCAGAGGATAACCAACGCCGGCATACTACAAGGCAACGTGCAAGACGTGGCGCTGCTCATCTTCGGCGCTGCCTGCCAGCAAGGCAGCATTGTGGAGCTGAAAGGTATATATTACAGTGCCATCAACTTATCTGGGGTGCGACCACCTTACTAGAATTGAACGTCGTCCTCTATTACCTGATTTTTTTGCTAATAGGACGACCGCTTACGAACTTCACGGTTGTATTACTGTAACTGTTATGTTACAAATCACATCGTAACATTAGGGCACACGATAATAAGGACCGTGAAGGGGCATCAGTGTCTTTTCATCTGTAATTTCCCAATCGGCGGCATGTTAGGACAATAATTAATGTGGCGTAAAAGGTACTAATATGCCGTCGACACTACTGACGTTATTTATCACCCATTTCTAGCACTTCATTCGAGTGAAGTTGCTCCTATTAAAAAAAAAATTATGAAAGTCATACAATATAACATGAATGCTAGGCACCACGGCACCATCGAGCGGGCAACGGTTTCTTGGCCAGTATGTAGGGCCAACAGGATCGCAATAACGTCACACAACGAGTTAGGCGGTCGCACCCTTGTTCAGTACCGACACCAGATCAGAACTACCAGTATAGACGCCATTTATGTAGTAATTGTCAATGTCACCACTAAGTTGGTGACATTGCACATACAGGCTTGATTGGCTTTACCACAGCTCTGTAGAAGCGGTGACATTTACTTTTATATAACTCACTCGATAACAAACAGTAAAACCGAAAAGGTAACTAACATCTCCTTATCTTGGCGTTAATGTCCCGGTTGTGCTCTCGAACACGAGGGCCCGGGATCCACCTTGACCATGATCCAGGATTTGGCGATCAGGTAATTACAGTGGAGCGACTACCACCTGACCTCCGAGACTCTGCTACCAGGGGAAGAAAGGTAACTAACATGACTAATCTAATGTAAAATTGCGCGCGTTTTTGTATCTATCCAGGCCGACTTCTCAGACTTGGCAAAGTCTTCAAACCGAGTACCTGAGGCTATAAATAATAGTGCTGACTTTCGTTCCAGGTTCCCTTGGCCGCATAGTGATGTTGATCCTGTTCTTAACGCTGATGTTCCTCTACACCTCATACTCGGCCAACATCGTGGCTCTGCTGCAGTCCAGCTCCTCCCAAATAAGGACCCTGGAAGACTTGCTTCATTCCAGACTGAAGTTTGCCGTCGATGACACCGTTTATAACCGTTATTATTTCTCGGTACGAAATGCGAATCCTTTCAGTTTAGGCTTGTGTATCCTCTAGTGATCTGGCTCTCATAGGACCCATCATGTAATTTATCATCTGAGTAATATAAGTACGAGTACCAAAGAGTTTGGTATACCAGGGACGAAGGGAAAGGCACAGAGCAAAAAAAAATTTGCCACTCAGCCATCTTTTTGGGGAAAGGTTATTAAGTTTATGACGAGTAACTAATAACATAACGCCATGGGGTGCTAATCAGCCTGTATTCCCAGCGGTAAACGTTGGTCAACCTTGCTTCCCCAACGGTTCGGAGGCGAGCTGGTGGAAGTGCTGAAGTTTGACTAGACTTAAAGTACGAAACGGTCACCGGTTCCCGGACCAATCCAATCCCGGACTCTGCGTGAGTTGATTGACAATGGTTATCAAGTTGCTTCGCCTATGAGAGGGCGTGGTATAAATCACCATCATCATCCTCTTCCGAGCGGTCAGTCCCGTGCGTAGCGTGCGTGGGGCGCGGTATATATACATATATAGCCTAAATAAATCAGCAGGCTATGCCAGGGAACATTCTACGCATTGCAGCCTCACTAAAACAGTAGTTTAACGTTCCAGACCGCCACGGAACCTGTCAGAAAAGCCGTCTACCTGACAAAGGTGGCGCCACCCGGACAGAAGCCGCGCTTCATGAATATGGAGGAGGGAGTCAAGAATATAAGGAAAGCACGTATCATTTGCTTCCTTAAAATCTCAAAAGAAACAGACTAAAAGCTACCTTTTCGTAGTATTATCTCGTCTTACTCTCTTGACATATCGTCTCATATCCAGTATTACTAGTGGAAGTGCTATTAAAAATGTATGTGCCATAGATATTTTTTAAACTGAATGTAATATGGAGGAGGCGCATGTCCAGCAGTATATAGACTGTTAGTGTCGGTTGACTTAACACTTAGTAGTATTTCAAAAAGGGAATGCCATGCATGAATGTAAAGGCGCACACTCTCTATTTCGGAAGCAAGCTAAGCGCCTGGTCGATGTTACTAGAGCCTGTTACTAGCCTCGCCATACAGCGGGGCAATGCGGCCAATCTTCTGGGCAGCTTTCCTAATACCGTGGACCTGTAATTTTATCTGTAGGTTTGTTGATTGTTTTCCTTAGTATTATTTAGTTAGTTGTAACGTTAGTTAGTTACGTTCAATAAATCCAGGTTATCATATTAAGTAATAGTAATGGTTCCAGGGCCTCTTCGCGTTCCACATGGAGATAGGCGTTGGCTACAAGTTTGTCGGCAAATACTTCCACGAAAGCGAGAAGTGTGGGCTGAAAGAGATCCCGTATTTGCAAGTAATAGACCCCTGGCTTGCCGTCAGGAGGAACACGCCGTACAAGGAGATGTTCAAAATTGGGTAAGAACGGAATGGCGTGCGCCAAGGATGGATCTTGGGTCCCTCATTATTGACAACGTTTATAAGCTATCTGGCAGTTCTTCAAAATTATTTGTCATGCACCTGTCACATGATAAAATGCGAGCACCTAAGTAATATTTGTTCTATTAGGTATCTTTCTATTAACGACTAGTGGACCCTGCGCGACTTCGTTCGAGTACACCTTAGCCCTACAATTTTTTTCTTGCTTATAAACATTCCTCTTGAATTTCTTTATTTTTTATTTTTATTTATTTATTTTATTTATTCATTTATTTCAGGCAACTGAGGCCCATATTTATAAATACACAAACAACATAAATACAAAATAAACTAATACAAAATACAGACAATGATAAAACCTATACCTACATACAAAATTATTATAAATTGTAAACTAATATATAAAAATATAATTTATTATAATCTTAAAAAATAACTGACACTTAATGTCTTTCGGCGGCACCGGAAATTCTGGGTCGCCCACGGAATCGCCGGTACACCACACCCTTCGGCCAATAATCTTCCCTCATGAAGAAATCCAAATCTGCGGTGGGAACCAATGCCACGAACGAGTTGAACGTACGTTCATGGCTTGATTCCAAGAGCTGGACCCTCACGAGGTACTTCTTGGTTATGCGGATGTGCTCTTCCACGTCCTTTGCCGTCACCGTATAATGAAGGCGAGACAGGTAGAGCGCCGTCGTCGGTGTCGCAGGGCGCAGCAGGAAGTTGGGACCAGTTACTGCAGTGCCACGAAAATTCTGAGCAGCACGACGTCTACTCTTCTTCTGGACCGTGACAAATCCTTCCTCATCACGGTCCACGTCGGGGGCGCATGGTGGCTTCAATGCCGCAGATTCTTGCGGAGTTGAAGCCTCCACGCGAAGATGTTGGCGCGATGTTGATGCGCGGACGGTAGCCGCGGGCGCGGTGGGCGCCGGCGTTCGAGTGGCGGGCGCAAGCGAGCGAGCGGCGGGCAGAGGCGGGCGAGGCGCGGGTTGCAAGTCATGCGGCGCCCCGGCCGGAGCGCGCGCACCGATGCGGGCCGCGTACGTGGCGGGTGACCGTGCGACAGGCGGCGGCGACAAAACTGCTGACTCGAAACTCGAGCCCGCGAGGTCGACGCTCGCACAGCCGCGTCGAACACACACATTAGCAGCGTCAGCAGGCGACCCGATGACTGTAATAGAGTTGCGCAAAGCGTTGACTTCCTCCCGCAACTCAACCACAGTTTTTTGGGACGCCTCAAATTTTGCTCCCATTTCGGCCAGATTTGTCTTCAGGAGCACGATGTCCTTCAGCAACCGGGTGACGTCGACGTGGTCGAAGGTGACGGGCGGGAGCTTATTCAGGTCCCTCGCCACAAACGTTGGCACATCGTCTGGATCTGTCTCTTTCAGCAGCGTGATAATGTCCTGTATGCTTCTCGGCGTCCCGTCACGCCGTCGCGACACCATCTTTTCCATCACGTTGAGTGAAGAGTACAGTAACACCTTGGCTTCAGATATGTCCGTCTCCGAGAAGTTGGTTTTACATATCTGAACGGCACTAACCTCGTCCATCACGTCTAATTTTTGCTGTAAGAACGCGAGGAGCTCGTTCACAATGATGTTTGTAGCCATCGCAGTGACGCACGCGCGACGGTTTGCACCGCCGCCTCAGTAAAACACTAATACTACAAAGTCGGCAGAACACGACCTACTCACATAGCGCATACTGCGAGACTCTATCTCTCTCTCTTTATTGCTGTAAACCGCATTAAAATCCGTTGCGTTTTAGTTAAATGATCTAAGCCTACATAGATACATACATAAATACATAAGGACAGACGGCAGTGAATCAATTTTGTTTTAAACTATGTACAGATTACCAGTACAGATCTATGGCCTTTTTGTCTTTTATATATGACGCAAAGCCCAGAGACTACAGCGCACTGAAGGCTCCACACTTGTCTGTTGAGAAAGTCATGTTCGTGCCATGTCCGCGTCCCGTCGAGTCCCCCAGCCCAGAAGCCCCATGCCAACTTTCACGAAAAATGCTTTGAGGACCTACTAATGCCAAAAATTCGGCCACGACTCTACCTACGTCACTTAAGTTAGCTTAACACTGTCCCAGCTTGAAGAGGATCCACGAGAGTGGTCTGCAAAAACGCGAAAACCTGCTGTTCTACGCCAAACGACCTACTTGCAGCGGCAGGGAGTCGAACTTCATATCAGTGAGCATGGTGGATTGCTACCCAGCGCTCTTAGTACTGACCTATGGACTCGTAGTGGCCCTGTTCCTACTTGGCTTGGAGATCCTTGTGAAGAGACGGCAAGCCATTGCGACCAAGCTTTGTTGTCGGAAAGAAGAAGTTATTTAAATCACGAGTGGTAGACGATTGTGTGGAGGAAAGTACACTTTCTGCCCTAAGGTTTAAGACTCAATTCACATCGGAGTGTCAGCGAGGCGACATTCCTGTGTGCTGCCAGCCGGCTAAGTATTCCTAATGATAGATAGATAGATATAATAGGATCACGATAGGTCCGAATCGACTGACAGTGGTAAAAATTATAAAATGTGGATATGGCAATAATCTGGGGATAATCTGTCCTCGTCAGTCCTTCCTGTAAACATTTAGATATTTGGCTTGAACTTACTTTTAGTTTGACTAAATTATTAATCATGCTGAAAATTATCACTCTTACTTCCTTTTTAATTGTTTTGACCATAACTCACGAAAATAAACAATCCTACAGAAATCAAATTGTTTGTTATGATTTTAATGAATGACGTTATATTACTTTTAAAAAACTTGTCATAAGTTGCCATAAAGAGTTTTTTTTTTTAATAAGGGTTTCTGACTTAGCCCTGTCTTATTATATACTCTTTATTGCACAGAAAATTACAATTAAGATAAAGCTTAAAATGGCGTCACAGTGAAACTGCCGACCGCTTTGTGAATTCTCTCCGGTGTGAATTGAGCCTAGTAGATATAGAGATGAGAAACCACGAGTCGCTTAGCAACATTTTAGCACTAAGCTAAGCACTTTTATTATAATGTTAAACGGACGTAGGTACTATAACAAAACAAATATCTTAATAGATTTGTAACTTTATTTAATTATAGAAAAAATATATTGTAAAACAGTGATTTCGTAAAAGTTAACGTACCTATTTCAATAGATCTATATTTATCTCTAGCACCATCCTGTTAATAACATTATAAATTATTTTAACTTAACTGTTTTAATTAATACCTTTGTTAATACTGATGCTTGTTAAAGTAATCACCTGTCCTTATTCTACTATAACTGTATCTGTTTAATATGTCTCTTGTATACGCTTGTTAGAGTAAGAAATAGTATATCTATTGAGATTATTATAATTATTGCTCACTTCTAAGCCATCACTATCAAAAACGAAAGTATAAAGTAGTTAATCAAATCACCTTCACTTGTTTTTGTCAACCTCTTTTAAAACGAAAGCAATTTTCTTGACTGCCAGTTTTAAGTCTTCCTCACTTATATCTCTATGGAGGACGAACTTTACAAGTTTCTGGCCCCATTTTGAATGTGCCAGCACCACTATGCCGTGACCCTCGCTGGTCTTACAATCCGCGGTCTCTGCTTGAGTGACCAGTGATAACCTCTCCACTACTTTAGCACTGGTTATTGGAGATTTTTCATCAATCCTAAGAAATACCATGTTCGTGTGCTGGTTTTGGATGTCCACAGAGAAGAGTGACAGCTTCAGATCCTGGATTGCTGTAAAGAAACAGAACGGGTAAACTGTATTTGATACGATTAAGAACCGTTTCTGGTAATATGAGGTTGAAACTGAAGGAGATATCGATCCAGCACAACCTAGAGGGCAGATGGGTATATTACGAGGCATGCCCCATCTCCGGACGCATCGTCGCTTCCCATCAGGCGGCCAAATGCCCGTCTAGTAAGTCATGGTCATCAATTTAATGTTTCCTTTGCCCTCGTAAAAGTAGATAAGTTTTATAACAGAGGGAGACAAACGAGAAAAAGTGTCACCTGATGGTAAATCACCGCTACACCCGGGGAGTCTCGAATGCGTCGCCAGCCTTTGAGATAGGTACCTGTAGGCAGGCATGCCTGGTAATTTATCCTTAACTAGCCCTCTGTCGAAAAATTAGATAAGTTTATTTTAATAACAGAGGGGGATTCTTGAAGATTTCGATGTCGTTAGTCATCGTAAGTTGGAAGCTCGTTGCATCGTATGGCCGTACTAGGTACGAAGTTTCGTGAAAATCGTACGGCGGTCGACCGCCACTCATTCAGGTGGCACGGATGGAAATTCAATAAATATAAAAAATATGCTTGGACAATTCACACAGCGCTATCTAGCCCCAAAGTAAGCAAAGCTTACGTTACGGGTGCCAGATAATTACTCAGCTACTTATTAAATACATACTTATTATACATAGAACACCCAGACCGGTACCACCAATTAAAATTTATCATATCAATTTCTACTCGCCTGGGAATCGAACCCGGGAACCCTGTGTGGAAAACTGGCATGTTAACCAACTGAACCACTTACGTCATAGTATGTGTGGCCGTGCAAGGCACGAAGTTTCGTGAAAATAGTACGGCGGTCGACCGCCACTCATCCAGGTGGCACAGATAGAATTTCCATAAAAAAGTGGTAAAATAAGAGCTTTTGGCACACTTACTGTTGGAACATAGACAAATTCCTCTACAAAAACCAATCTCCTAATATCAACACTCACACAACCTTCTCTTTCTAGTCTGTGGTCTAGGATCCGAACAATATTTCCTTCCGTATCATTCGATGAAATACAAGCTATTTATCTGCACCGTAATCTTTTATTCCACACTTACCTCTAGCCAAGGCATCAGCCCGGCGGTGGTCGGCCCCTAGCGCTGGCGGGGTCTCGTCCAACGCCACCAGCGCGCACGCCGCCAGCACGCCCGCCTGCCGCCACCCCGCGCCCAGCATCGCGCGGCAGCGGCGCGCTCTGGTGGACAACGGCAGAACTACACATTTATTATCCAAATAAATAAATGCTTCTTGACTTACGGTTGAAATGAAACCAACACATCTAAACAGACACTGTAGTGTCTGTCGTGGCTGTAGCTCAAGCTCTTAATTCGAAGATATTATTTCCTGTAATGTTATTAATTGATGCAATAAAGAGATTACATACATACTTCTATAACACTCAATTAGGTTCAAAACATAATTTTTTTGGTTGCCATTATTACTGAATAAAGCAATTTAATCACAAGAAAATTTATAGCTCTTCCAACAATCTTCAGGAAAATCTGGGTATAGGTACTTCAGAAAGACTTACTCATCTATAAATCTTCTGGTGCCAGCCAATGCAGAACCCACCGGAGCTCCAAGACTCTTGCTGAAGCAAATAGAAAGACTATCGCAGTACTTTGCTATATTAGCTGGCGCCTCATGAAGGTATTCAGATGCGTTGAACAATCTAGCACCATCCATGTGTAGGATTAGCCCTCTTTTCTTAGTGAGAGAGAATAGTTTTTCCAACCAGGACAATGGCAACACCTAAAAGAAATAATTATTTAGTACTACACTAATTTTGTAAATGGGTAAGACCTATTAATATTATCTATCACACCCTTACCTTTCCACCACATCTAGCATGTGTGTTTTCTACTGATACCATCATAGTGACCGGTTCATGTATGTCAGACCCTCTTATGCGCTTTTCCAATTCATCCAAAGAAAATGTACCGTCGCTCAGATTCTTCAATGCAGACACAAGGACCCCAGCAACAGAACTGACTCCAGCTAGCATTAAAAAACAGACAAAGTAATGTAATACAAGGCAAAGATACAGACCATAAAGGTCATAAATGAAATAAGATTTGTATTAAATAAATCAGATTTTTAAAACTACACTAAATAATTAACTGCTCTATATTAATAACTAGTGTTTATATTATTATGTAAAGATCAGTATATTTTATCATATATTTTAAGTATTTAGGTCGAAATTGAAAACATACCTTCACTTTTGTAAAGATGTGAAAGATCACCGCACAACAGCTCAGCTCCTCTCTTATGGCAATGCACCATCGCTGTTGATATAATAAGGCAAGTAAATTAGTTGAACCACTTCATTAAAGAAATTTAATCATAATTTTCTGCCATCAAGACAAGCTTTGTGCTTACAGATCTCTGGGCTATGATGCCCAGTAATGAGCTTCTTCTGAAAAAATGATGATGATCCATTACGGCATCAACCCAATCTACACCAGGCAGGCCTGAGGCCAACAAGGTGAATTTAAGATTAATTCTTTGCAAAATTTTTGAGAAAATATAAGGAGTTACATCTACCTGAAATAAGGTTTGCCATAGTGCCAGAAGGTACGAAGAGAGCGGCCTCTTTTCCCAGCATTTCAGCAACTATTGCCTCCAAGGCATTGACTGTAGGATCCTCGCCCAATACGTCATCACCAAGTTCTGCAGTGACCATAGCCCTCTTCATGCCTTCGGAAGGTTTAGTAACGGTGTCGGAACGCAGGTCAATCATTTTTGATACGGTACTCATTTTTACTTGGCTAATTAATAGCTGTAACTAGAAATTCATAAAATCTTCTTTTTTTTTAGGTTGTGGCTTCCGCTATGTAGCGATTTTGCCAAAGACTTTTTAATTAATAAACTCAACTCAAGGTTTTTCTTTTTGTTTGTTTACTAACAAAATGTCACACACCTTTTTTCCACCCTTCTCCTTTCGGACAGGCAAAGATATTCAGGCCATACTGCCTACTAGTCAGCATTAAAGTATTTTTGAAATAGCATAATATTCACAGAGATGATTATACTTAGTTTGTGCTAATAATCCGTTTTAAAATCAATCGAGTTTATGCCTTCAGTATTAATTTAACATGTCGGGAAACGTTCATGCATGATCGTGGAATAAAGCGGAAACCACAGACATAGCAGACTAAACACAAATCACAAATATTCCCTGGTCGCTCGCTCTACAATGATCCATGAATCTTGCTATCCCTTTTTTTCATCCATTAGAATAAGTTCACGGAAAGTGACGCGCGCAATGTTTTGAACGTTCGACATATTGCTCGAGGGCCTAAACGTTTCTTTTGAAACATCAGTGTAAATTTTATAATTTCCTAATAAAACTTAAATGAAATCATCTTATAACTTATCGATAGGGCTTGCACCCCTAGTATCTGTTTAGAAAATGTTCTATATGTGATAAAGCATAATTTTGACGTATGTTTTCCCATAAAAAAGTGTTCTGTAGGCCATCGTGTGGATGTGTGGGTCAATGACATTGTCCGTCTTCAGCGGTCTCAAATACGAAATCTCAAACTTAAGATATCACTAAAGTCGTCAGATCAACACTTAATAAATGAGTTATTCAAACTCGAAACATCATATTCCGAGTTGCTGCGAACTACACGAAGTAATTATGTAAACAATATAATATCGCATAGCTCTGACAACATTTCAAGGAGTGTCTGGCGTGCGATTGCTGCAGAAACGTTTAGAATTAAAAACAAAAACAATGCGTTGGATATGTTTGTCCGGGGCGCGGGCGGCGCCTGGGAGGCGGAGCGCGCCGCCGCCGCCGCCGCCGCACAGCTCAATCACTATTATATACAGGCCAATTGTAACAATGTAGTAACGCCGTGCACCCCCAAAGCTTTAGTATACGTTAGGCATTACCTTCAGTCAACGCCTTCCACTTTTGTATTTGAACCATTCACGTTAAGTGAGATAATAAAAACTATAAAGCAAATAAAACGCAAAGAGTCAAAGGACATAAATGATATGACTACATACATTCTCGACTACTTACCTCCCGTTGTCATTTCACTGTTATTGAATTTATTTAATCAATGTGTCAATACGGGCTCATATCCCGACCCATTGAAAGTAATTAAAGTTCTCCCTGTATATAAAGGCAAGGGTGGAATGAGTGTACCTAAATCCTATCGACCAATATCCATGATTCCAATTGCGTCAAAAATATTTGAACGTCTTTTAAGTGATAGAATAATGTCGTTTTTAACCACAAATGGTCTACTAAACAAACAACAATACGCGTACCAGCCGGGGCGGTCGACGGTGGACGCCGTGCGCGACGCGGTGTCGCGCGTGACGGGCCACCTCGAGGGCGGGCGGCAGGTCGCAGCCATATTCTGCGACCTGTCGCGCGCCTTCGAGATGGTAGATCACGCTCTGCTGTTGGAAAAGTTTTATCAATATGGTTTTCGTGGGCCGTTCTATGAAACACTGGTATCTTTCTTAAAACATCGCAAACAGGCTACATACGTAAACAATTCCAAGTCAGACCTTGAAAACATCGGTGATTCCGCGGTGCCCCAGGGTTCCATTATGGGCAACGCCATGTTCTTACTTTTAGTCAATGATATAACGGCAGCAACTGACATTGCCGTGTATGTTTTGTATGCAGATGACACATGTGTCATAGTAACAGGTACCACCACCGAGGACCTCCAAGAAAATGTAAACACAGCAATGCACCAGATAACGAGCTGGTTTTCTGCTAACGGAATGGACTTAAACGTAGAAAAAACAAATGTAATACATTTCAAACTACGAAAGGCTGACACTACGAAGCTGGTCGTCGTGGTAAACGGATCCCAGGTGCCCCAGGTGGACACTGCAAAGTGCCTAGGTCTTGTGATTGACTCCGGTTTGACCTGGTCTGCAAATATTGATTCCTTGTGTGACCGATTGGCATCTGCTTGCTATGCACTGTCTAGGCTTTCTAGCAGTCTAACTACTAACAATTTAAAAAAAGCATACTATGGATACTTCCACTCATTAATGACCTATGGGATAGACCTGTGGGGAACAGCTGCAGATCGGGACAGGGTCTTCAAGCTACAAAAGCGGGCTATTCGAATCATAGCAGGGAAGCCATATGATCACCCTGCTCAGGACTTATTCCGCGAACTAAAGATTTTAACCATGCCTGGTGTATATATACTTGAGATATGCAAACAAGTCAGGCAAAACTTGGGATCATTCCCAACGCTGGGCGACAGTCACAATGTAAACACCCGCAGCCGGCACCTGCTGGCCGTGCCGCCGCGGCGCCGCGCCAAGGCGCGCAAGTTGCTGGATGTCGTTGGCCCTAAGCTATATAATGCATTACCGTCGGATGTAAGGGATGCATCAAATGTTAACTCATTCACAAACAAATTAAAAAATGTTTTGGTTGGCATAGCTTGCTATAATATTGACGATTTCTACAAAGGAATAAAACAATGTCATTGACCCAAACATACCCACACAATAAACATTATAATTATGAATATAAATGAATTTAATACCTATATAATTTAAGTTATATGTTAAATAACACTAATAATACTTTGTAACAATTTAAATTTAACAAAGCGGACATGTAAATTTTTAATTTATGCAATAAATGAACAATGAACAATGAACAATTCAAAAGATTGTCATTTTGTGTGTAATTTAGTGCACATTTATGTGAAAGCGCAAAGTATGGAAATACACCTGGATTATCCTTATATCGGCAAGTAAACATTCGCGGTCGCGGCGATCCGAAATAAATTTTAGAAATTGTGACAAAAATATACATCGAAATAGTGTGAATTTGCAATAATTGAAATGCTTTACCTTAAAACAACATGCCATTAGAAATAGATTTAAAATTATTGGAAAATTGAGCAATATTTCGGTGTCTAAATAGGTACGAAAATATTTTGATGCTAACAGGGTCGGACTTAGTATTTATTTTATAGTATTTTGTTACTCAAATCTTGTGAATAGTAGTCCACAATTTTATATGTATCAGGGTCCCATGCCAAAAACGTACCTAGATGACATTTTTAATGTTCAGACATTATATGAAACAACGGATTAATCGTGTATTTACGTTTATTTACATAAATATTTGTTTTTCTAGGTTTCCTAAAGACCAGACATGGTTATGTCTGGGTTGTAAATTGGAAGTGCTGCGTTGTAAACATTTTGAAGAACAAGATAATAATTAAATGCAAGTCCCTTCTGTCCTGCTGCATCAGCATTATATGAATTTTTACTGAAAATAAAAAATATGCTGCTTGTTTAATTTATTAATGTATCTATCCTTTTCATTATTTTTTTTTCATGACTATGTCCTCTATAGGGCATCATATTAAATTTATGAAGTCACATAGGCCAACCTGTGAACAATGAAGACGCTTCTAACTATAAGTAAGTAGGTAGGTACCTAACTAAAAAATATATTAACTTTATCAAGCTTATACATTCTTGAAATTTGTAACTTCATAAAAACTAACGAATCATACTTTAATAAAAAAACTACATTAAGATCAAACATTAGATCCAAATATGAAAACGATTTTCGACGACAAGTTCCCCAAATTAATACAGGAATACATTCAAAGAGTACATACGCAACAGGTATAAAAATATATAACAACTTACCCCAAGAAATAAAAGTACTTAAAACTAATAAATTTAAACATAATTTAAAACATATGTTGTCAAATAAAGTTTTCTACAATTTACAGGAATATTATAATGATAATAGTATCTATGTTAAATATTAACTTAGTTTATCTTGTTGATGTTTTCATTTCTAAATTATATGTTTCTCGGTTTTAGCTTTTAGAATTTAATAATTGTTATTTTGTAATTTTTTATAATTATTGTACACCTGAAAGGGTAACTGATGTAAACATGTAAACATTTATTTGTTAGCACAGTCTTAACAATAAAATTTTCTGATTCTGATTCTGATTCTTAGTTTAGAAGTTATGAGGCAACAAATAAACATTAATACCGGTCAAAATCATAACCCTCCTTTTTGCAAAAGCAAGCAATCCCGATTCACGGTATGTAGGATCGAGAGATCGAAAAGACGGTGGTAGGTATCAGGGCATGGCTTTGATTCACTAGACACCTTACAATGAAACATAATATCCCACCTATTGGAGTTAGATTTAATCATAGAGAAAAAAAATTATATACAGAAGCAGAGAGTACATTTAGAGTTTAAATACGAGACAAAATGTCACACATCTCTATAACACACACACTAATGCAAATGCAGGGACGGAACAAGGCAGCCCATCTGCAGCAAAATATACTATGCCCTTTAAAATGAACTATTTTTAGTAACAGAAATTCTGTTTTGGCTGGAGCCGACCGATCGTCAGTTGCAGTTGATACTAATCCTTACGAAGTATGAAATAAAGTTGCTTTTTCCGTATCCAGTTTTTTTGCGTTCCCCTTAACAAAATCCTGGCTACGGCCTTGTCAACATCTATTTATTTTTCTATACTAATATTATAAAGAGGATAGGTTTGATTTTTTGTTTATTTGTATTGAATAGACTTCGAAACTACTGGACCGATTTAAGTCTTTCACCGTTGGGAAGCTACACTATCCCCGGGTGACATAGGCTATATTATATTTTCTAAAAAATTACGGTTCATTAATAAAACTCCAATAATGTAACCCAAGGTGTTAAAAAATACCCATAAAATTCCTTACATCGCGTGTGCTGCGAAAACTATTGATGATAGAACAAAATAATGTACTACGACTTTGCAGAACACATCATTATCTACAAAAAGTGTCGCGACAGTATATGTCTAACTATTATAGTTATGTCACAATAAGTGTTCTTTTATTTTCAAAATTTGATTGAAATGCCGCCGCTAAAAAACGCTCTTTATTTGTACCTTGGTATTAATCCTTATCAAAATCAATTTATATAACTTTTTGAATTATTCA
Organism: Blastobasis adustella; assembly: GCA_907269095.1. Taxonomy (NCBI): domain Eukaryota; kingdom Metazoa; phylum Arthropoda; class Insecta; order Lepidoptera; family Blastobasidae; genus Blastobasis; species Blastobasis adustella. The sequence continues at coordinate 2,801,435 of OU026120.1, forward strand.
ATTCAGACATTCCATTCAAAAGATATCACGAGTTTAAAAATGTGAATATTAGAAAAAAGTCGCGTATTCACCGCTCAGTCCGCTCGGCTATCTAGGCAGCACGGGGTACGGGAGGGGAGTCAATGTCAAGAAATAAAGTGCACGTACCCGTGCGAAGCCGGGGCGGCTGTTAGTTTAGAATAAACGTAAACTATATTATTATGTAGGTATTTTAAATAACTCTACTTATTATATCGATGTATTTTAGGTATTTGTAAGTCTTACACCTACCTACAGAGTTGGTAGTACAAGAAGTACCGGGCTCGAATCCCACTGCGGTCATGTAAAAATAACTCTTTTCCGAGTTATGTCCATTAGTTAAATACTAACCGATGCTCTTAAGGTGAGGGACAACATCCTAATGTAATCTGCACATTCAGGCGACTGAATGATCCAATCTGGTCAGAATCCCCTGGTAGCAGAGTCACGGAAGTCAGATGGCAGTCGCCAATCCGCCAAATCCTGGATCATGGTCAAGGCGCAGCCTGGGCCCTGGTGCGCAAGAGCATAACCGGGGTATTAGCACCAAAATGATTAACGCCAAGTTGACCTACAGAGTATAAGTAGTTACCTACTTAGTAGACATACTTGTCCTATCCGAAAGGAGTGTGGTAGGTAAGGTTAGGGTCTAGGGTTAGGGTAGAGGTAGGGTATAGGTAGGAAAGGATGGTTAACTTCGATCGATACAAGTATCCTGTTGCTAGGCCTACGCTTTCAGTTAACGGCCAGTGCCTTTTCGGCTTCAGTCCGACTGTGGGTGAGATAAGTAGATCGACGATGGCAGAAACCATATTATTATATGACCCTCACTCAAGAGCCGGTCTCTTATACATTGTTCTGCTCTGTCCGTCGAGCTCTCTCTGTTCCTGAGCCAATAGTCTGACCAGTCCAGTTAAGCAGTCCAATAAGATCAATGGATGTGATCTTCTCATTTTGGACTGATTTACTCGACTGGCCCGGATTTTGGCTTCGTTTAGTTAGAAGGGCCATTACGGTCGTCCGTCTCCGTGCCCCACGTACCTACCTACTAGCGGGTGAGGATCATTCCATACTTGCATAGATAGTCTACAATAAAAAGGAATAGGTATTAAATAGTTTTTAGTATCGATACCACCAAAACATTGCCAGTGTATGAAGTCTCAGCCATTAAGGTAGCTAAGTTTCCAATCTTTTTGACCGATACCTAACAATAGCCCCTATGTTAATGTTTGCTAACAATTAATTTTACAATAAACCATTTAAAAAGATTAAAAAAGAAAACAAGATATGCTTCCCTGTATATGTGTGTAGATGTGTATGTGGTGTATGTATATGTCTCCCTATGTGTATTTGACCCTTTACCGCAACTGGTTATATTGGAACATCTTATTTAAAAATGTTGCACGGGACAGATGGAAGCAAAGGTTTATACATGGAGGAATGGATGGAATCATAGCCTCCTTCAAGATATATATATTAATAAATTAAACAAGCAGCATATTCTTTATTTTCAGTAAAAATTCATATAATGCTAGTGCAGCAGGACAGAAGGGACTTGCATCTAATTATTATCTTGTTCTTCAAAATGTTTACAACGCAGCACTTCCAATTTGCAACCCAGACATAACCATGTCTGGTCTTTAGGAAACCTAGAAAAACAAATATTTATGTTAATAAACGTAAATACGCGATTAATCCGTTGTTTCATAAGTCTGAACATTTAAAATGTCATCTAGGTACATTTTTGATATGGAACCCTGATACATATAAAATTGTGGATCGCTATTCACAATATTTGAGTAATAAAATACTATACAATAAATACTAAGTCCGACCCTGTTACCATCAAAATATTTTCGTACCTATTTAGACACCGAAATATTTCTCAATTTGCCAATAATTTTAAATCTATCTCTAATGGCATGTATTTTTAAGGAAAAGCATTTTAATTTTTGCAAATTCACACTATTTCGATGCATATAAAGAGCCGGTGCTCTTGAATGAGGGTCATATAATAATATGGTTTCTGATATCGTCGATCTACCTATCTCACCCACAGTCGGGCTGAAGCCGAAAAGGCACTGGCCTATAACTGAAAGCGTAGGCCTAGCAACAGGATCTTGTATCGATCGAAGTTAACCATCCTTCCCTACCTGTACCCTACCTCTACCCTAACCCTAGACCCTAACCTTACCTACCACATTCCTTTCGGATAGGACAAGTATGTCTACTAAGTAGGTACCTACTTATACTCTATAGGTCAACTTGGCGTTAATCATGTTGGTGCTAAAACCTCGGTTATGCTCTTGCGCACCAGGGCCCAGGCTGCGCCTTGACCATGATCCAGGATTTGGCGGATTGGCGACTGCCATCTGACTTCCGTGACTCTGCTACCAGGGGATTCTGACCAGATTGGATCATTCAGTCGCCTGAATGTGCAGATTACATTAGGATGTTTTCCCTCACCTTAAGAGCATCGGTTAGTATTTAACTAATGGACATAACTCGGAAAAGAGTTATTGTTACATGACCGCAGTGGGATTCGAACCCGGTACTTCTTGTACTACCAACTCTGTACGTAGGTGTAAGACTTACAAATACCTAAAATACATCGATATAATAAGTAGAGTTATTTAAAATACCTACATAATAATATAGTTTACGTTTATTCTAAACTAACAGCCGCCCCGGCTTCGCACGGGTACGTGCACTTTATTTCTTGACATTGACTCCCCTCCCGTACCCCGTGCTGCCTAGATAGCCGAGCGGACTGAGCGGCGAATACGCGACTTTTTTCTAATATTCACATTTTTAAACTCGTGATATCTTTCGAATGGAATGTCTGAATTAAATAATTCAAAAAGTTATAAAAATTGATTTTGATAAGGATTAATACCAAGGTACAAATAAAGAGCGTTTTTTAGCGGCGGCATTTCAATCTAATTTTGAAAATAAAAGAGCACTTATTGTGACATAACTATAATAGTTAGACATATACTGTCGCGACACTCTTTGTAGATAATGATGTGTTCTGCAAAGTCGTAGTACATTATTTTGTTCTATCATCAATAGTTTTCGCAGCACACGCGATGTAAGGAATTTGTGGGTATTTTTTTACACCTTGGGTTACATTATTGGAGTTTTATTAATGAGCCGTAATTTTTTAGAAAATATAATATAGCCTATGTCACCCGGGGATAGTGTAGCTTCCCAACGGTGAAATCGGTCTAGTAGTTTTGAAGCCTATTCAATACAAACAAACAAAAAATCAAAGCTTTCCTCTTTATAATATTAGTATAGAAAAATAAATAGATGTTGACAAGGCCGTAGCCAGGATTTTGTGTAGGGTGTAGTATGCGCAAAAAAAACTGGATACGAAAAAAGCAACTTTATTTCATACTTCGTAAGGTAATCCTTACGAAGTATGAAATAAAGATCAGTTGCAGTTGATACTAATGTATCAACTGCAACTGACGATCGGTCGGCTCCAGCCAAAACAGAATTTCTGTTACTAAAAATAGTTCATTTTAAAGGGCATAGTCATAAGAAACGGCGAATACATTTATTTTGCAAGTATTACAGAGATGCAGCGTACAATATTATGAAATTGATAAACACGTACGACTAATCTAACTTTACTGAACTAAGTTAACTGAATACCAAAGTAACAGTTTAGTAGGTATTGAAAATAAGTGTCAGGTACAGTTTGTAAGTTGGAGGTACCTACGTAGCTGTGATTTCATTAAGGTGGCGGGTGGCCCAAAGAAAGAATTCTTCGCCAGTACTCTCCCGATAAAGTACATATTTACCAATACTCTTATAATTTTGTATCATAACACCCACCGAAAGACGCTAACTGCTGGGCATAGGCTTACCCCAAAGCTTAGGCTTACCTACCATAAAAACCGACCCTGTGTCATTTGCGTCCAACTGTTAGAATAACTGCGTCTTCCGGTACGTGGTAGCCACACGAAACCTTTACTTTTACCTTTACTGACGTGCCCACAGCCATTTAAACCTGGCAAGCCTTCGGGTTATGTCGGTGACCTTAGTACGCATGTAGATCTCCTCATTCCTGATTCGATCACGCAGTGCGACTCCGAGTACAGCAAAATCCCAACAGAGCGAACACGTCCCCCTCAAATCTACCATGTGCAAAGGGTCATTAAATTGCAATTTGCACTGTAATTGCACGAAGCAGCCATGTGTACTTGGTAATAGTAAATGCAAAACACCGTAGACCGAACGCAAAAAATGAGAATGGATATCAATGATCGAAGGCAACAGTACAGTTGAAACCTACAGTACAGTATTGTTCACACAATAATGCGAGTAGTATGGTAATATATACCTACAGTAACGTGACATGTAGACAAGCAATTATCAATGTACAAGTGGACACACAGCAGGACATTACAGTCACCACTGATAGTTGGAGTTATAGCAATAAGAACAGTCTTAAGTCCAAAGAGGTAGCAGACAATTCAAATACGATCATCTGACAAGTATAAAGGCTTGTCTTGTCTGTAACATGATATATATGTAAGAGTTGGAGGGCGGCTCAGGCCAAGTGGTGGATTTGCCTGCCCGTCAGGGATGAGGGCGTCGCAAAGCACCAGTTAAACGATGACTCATTTTAAACCAATGTTATATTTTTACTTTAGTACAAAGGAGATAACAAACATTAACAATTATCACTTAGGCAAATGCTTAATTAAACGATTTACAGAAATCACTGATTTAATTTATAAATAGAAATAAGTAGGTCTGAGCACGACGGTAGCTGAACACAGAATGCCCCAACACGTCCGGACCATAAAGGACCGAACATTGCTTATAAAGGGTTCTACCCCCACCTTACAACAACGTAAACAAGTGCAGGTGTGCGCAGGTGTTGTTTTTCAAAATAAGTAGGATTTTAATCAAAATATCTTGCTCTTCTCTATCATTATTACTGGTGCGCTATCATATATATATATATTGGTATTCTGCCCTTGATACCATTGGTAAGCACTTATGGTAACTACATAGGAACAACGTACAGTACAAGACCATAAGTGCATTACCTCTTCAAGAAAAAATTCCTTTGTCGCTTCAGCAACATTCACGGTGCTTGATGCATCTTTAGCCAAAATCAGTTTGCTAAACGAAGGGAGCATTAGCTGTCCCTCATGCCCAAAGGACTTTAACCCAGAATGAATAAAAATTCAATTAATGAATGGTTTAAAACTGTTTAACAACTGCACAGTAGTGCAAATGATTCTTAAGATGGTCATGCATTTATGCTCTTGCATTGTACAGCTCTGAGAACTTACAACAATTCTATCAGGGTTCCTACAGCTTAGGGTCATATAACATAATAAAAAGAAGAGAAAGGATAAAATATCATTCGTAGATTAAGTAGGTAAATAAATAAAATGAACGGGGAGCTATGCATGCGGTTTATAATATTTCTTTGGACCGGAACTTTTAGGACCGGGCCCCTTCGACCCTGTACCAGGGCCTTGAGATCTGGAACGCGGACCTTTTGGACCTTTTAGCTTATTGTCTTTATTCTGGTTAGGTGGAAGTCGCTTGATAAAGAATCGGAATGCCAAATTGCGATCAATGACGAAATATTTGAGCACATCGAGGGGTAAAACAGCGCATTTCCCTTGACGCATGACCTCATCAGCCTTGACGGCGTCATTGAAGCAGTGTTCCGTGAACGTCATCTTCCTGCGAGGGTCCTTGATGCTGGTGATGTGGATTTCGTAAATGTGCTGGTGAGCGTCAGCTTTCCCGCCAATATGTTGGATGGTCCAGTAGGCCATCTTCTGCTGGGTGTCGATCTTCATGGTGATGATGAAGTGCAACTTGGCCTTCGCAGTGAGGTACATGTGGCGGTAGTCCTCGTTGAGATTGACGTTTACCACCACGTCGGAGTCGCTCCTCACGTTGCACTCCTTGGGGTGGCACTCCTTGAAGTGGTTCATCATCTCGTTCAGTTTACCTGGCGAATGGGGGTGATGCTTTAGTTACATATTGCTGTACAACAAGCAGGTGCTTTAGCTTGAGAACGTCGGTGACCTAGTGGCAAGGGGTCCGACTCGTAAGCGAGAGGTAGGTACCGGGTTCGATCCCCAGTTTCGCCATGTACCCATCACTTTTTGCAGAGTTTTGTTTTTTTAGGGGTCGTGACACTGATCACTGATGCTGAAGCAATGGTTGTGCTGTAACGGAACGACATAACTAAACATACTTAAGCATAAGTAGGTACCTTCCACAATTTTTTTTGCAGATACAGAAACTCTACAGAGTACCTAACTGGCTCAATTATCGTAATTAATGAAGTTAACAATCGGTCTTACGGATTAACGTCATCCAAAGAATTTTAAAGCTATTGTTAACTTCAGTTAAATTGAATATCCGTTAACGTTATTTATTGGTTATTGTTAATTGTTAAATTTACGAATGTACCAAAAGTTCTCTCAGATTGCCTGCCTATGATGAGTGTTCTCCAGGATTTGGTTTTATATCTTATATGTATACCAAATTTAGACTTCTGTTGCTGCAGTAGAACGTCTTTTTAAACGATTATTGCTGACGGAATTATACATAATCAATGTAATTTTGGTCCGCTAAAGCCAATAATGTCACATAATGTCTTGTTGGTTACCTACCTGTTAACGATTAACTGTAGGTAACCTTTTATGTAACGGATTTTTACTCTTTCGTGTATACACAAATTATTTGTATTTATTCTCAAAGTTTTAAAAATATTACCTACCGTTCCAAGAGCACCTTCCGAACACGGCCCCATGGGGACAGTCCATCTTGCGGAAGATGCACTCTTTGAGATGGTCTTCTACGTCCATAGTCGCTATGATGTACACACAGCCCGAAGACTTGTTCGGGCAAGGCATCTTCGCCTGCCAGACAAAGATACATATTTTTTAAACGTTGGCTTGAAAGGTGTGATATGTACCTATCTATGTAAATATTACAATACAATACAATACAAAACTCTTTATTGCACACCAGAGGACACAAGTACAGATACAAAAAATATGCTAGGTAGTACAAAGGGCGGTCTTATCACTAATGTGATCTCTTACAGACAACCTTAGTATGGAGAGAAGCACAGGATTAATATTCAGTATTGATATTGGAGTCTAACTGCTTCGTCAGCAACTTAAATGTAATTTTCTTTTTTTGTAATTCGAAACGAATCCTAAAAATAATTTTCTTTTCTTGTAATTTTGTGTGCGATAAAGAGCGTATCTATTTATCTATCTCGTGAATTGCACTGACATTCTGCTGACGCCCATCTAGGGCTACAATAATACTTAGTTCACTAGTATTGCAATATATACACAGTTCATCAAATACTACCAGAGTATAGATAATATCCCGCTACATACAGGGTCCAGGGTTCCATTCAACTCTATCACTCGCCATCACGTCACTCACTAGTTACTGCCTACTTAATGTAAGCGTCGAGTAGGTTAAAAAGTAAGAAGAAGTAGAAAAAAGTGAATTAGGTACCGTAGCTATCATGTCTTCCAGCTGTCGATTCCTGATCTGCGTCATGGCTTGTCGGCAGATGGGGCAAATAGGGGGCATCAGAGTCTTGGTGCAGGTGTCGCAGAGACTGTGCCCCGATTGGCACTGGTATATGGGGGCTCTCATGGTCTCCATGCATACCGGACAGTCCGGAAGGGTCAACGTCACCGCCACTGGCCTGTAGTGCCTATTTGAGACAGAACTATAAGTTTTAAGGGTATGTTCCGGGTTTCCTACCGCGTACCTTTGATGACGTGTAACCCGATATTTCGACGCAGTTGCAAGCATCATGGTCACGGAACGACTGGAGAGCTACGAGCCAGAGATACCCTTAAAATGTGTGATAATTACTGCGATATTTTATAACATTATGTTAGAAGTATGAGTGCTGTTACAAGCCGCCTTACTGTACTCATCATTATCCGAGCCGTCAATCTAGATTTCTGTCAAGGTCCGCTTTTCTACTTTTTCTTCTCACGTAGTAAGCCGTTGACTCTCGCGTTCAGCTCGGCGATGTCAATCCGTTGCTTTGCCTCTTTCCTGATACAGGCAGGTTTAGGTACCTATTTTCCACGTATGCCTGGGGCTTACGTAATACGTGACCATACCAGCGCAGGTATGCCTGTTCGATCTTATCCGCGATATCTCTCACGCCAAGGCTACCACGGATGTACTTGTTAAGCACTCGATCCACTCGCGTAACGCCACACGTTCACCGCAACCTCTCCCCGCCCGATCTCTCTCCCCGCCCGATCTCCGGCCACGCGATCCGGAGGCCGAGACACGTCCTCACGGACCCCCCCAACTACCTGTCGAGCGCTCTGACCCTCCTCCTGGAGGCTCAGGTCGACCCGACAAAGCCCCTCCCTGCCGTTTCAGCGGCCACCGTAGGCCCCCAAATCCAGTCCACAGCAGCGGGACCCCCTTCAGGGGTCACGCTATAAGTTCTCCAGTGTACGCTCCGTAAGGAGTGACGCTGAGCGCACCCCGTCCCTACGGGGTGTAGCATCCGATGAAACCTGAAAGGCCCTTCCGGCTACAGGTGCTCCCAGGGGGTGTTTAGTACGTATGCGCCTAGGTTCTTTTTGGCGAGTCGTGCATAACCAGCTGGCCGGCCAGCTGGTACTCATGAGAGTTTACCTCCTCCCTCCCAACCGTTATACCGGAGGGTGCCCATTTCCACTTGCGTTGGGCGAAAAAAAAAAAAAAAAAAAAAAGTTTACCGCAACATTGATAATGTTTTCGTTGGAGCAGAGTTCGCGGAAGTGCTTCGTCAGCGCCAAGTTTCGTAGCCATAAAGATGACAGCATGACATGCCTAATTATACTCTCTTATATTAGCCCCTTGAGCTTGATTGGGATTTGAGAGTCACATGTGACTGCTGTGAGCTCCCATTTGTCTCAAGCTGCAGAGATTCGGGAATTGACAACGGAGCTAATATCGTCGGACTCGTGCAGAACGGATTCGAGATTTTCGAAAAGAGATGTTCTTTTGACAGCTTCGTTCCCTATACGGGTGGTTTCAAGATCCGCGATGCAACTAGCCATATACTCTGTTTTGGCAACACGATTAGTTGTTAACAGCCGTTCTCCTTCCACTTATTTACACTGGTCTCAAGATCCTGCCAAACTAGCTCACCAGTGCGATGTTATCGATGTATTTCATAAGCCCAATTAAGGGCTCAGTACTGAACCCAGGTGAACACCTAATGGAACATGGCGAACGTTAATTGGATAGGGATTGGTATGGCCTACGATGGTTATGCCGACGGCTTCAGTGTTGGCGTATGTGCCCGGGATAACATTAATGTTCGCCTCCGGCAAAGATTATGATCTCAGAGCTCACCAGGTTACATTCCGAGGGACACTGTCGAAAGCAAATGTTGATTCCTACTACAAATGGAACTCCTGGAGAGTCTTGAGAGCAAAGATTAAATCCACGGCGCTGCAGCCCGGCCGTATTAGCATTCCAACAGGGGAGCATTCCTGGCGAAGTCTCGGGTATATAATACGTACGTAGCATAAAAGTATGGCTTATAAGTTTGATACCTCGATAGTTGTCGCACTCTTGTACATTGCCTTTTTCTTTATAGAGTGGCGTAATAATATTCACACGCCAGGCGCTACTCTGCCACCGCACCTGCCAAAAAGGGATAGTTATCTATAGTTATCTGCTTATTTGAATTTAAGGTTTGAACAGAAACGGTAAGATATAACTCGAGCTTATACCTAAATGAAATTAGTAGGTAGGTAGCTATTTACCTTAGGTTTTCATCATCTACTGTCGTGTTATCAACATTATGGATAACGCCATGATTCGAGCTCGGCGCCATCTTAGACGACGTTGGCACGGCGAACCCGTCAGCCGGGCGTTGTGTTTTTATAAATAAAGGCATTAGATTTTCGACTTCGCGCGAGCGACGGATGTGATTTCTGTAAATCCAAAACAAAATACTACCAATATTGTTGTTAGTAGTGTAGCTTGTTGAAATATAGACAAATTCTTGTACAAAACCCAATCTGCTAATGGCTACACTCACACAACCCTCTCTCTAGCCTGTGATCTAGGATCCAAAATTTCACTTCCTTCCGTGGCATTCGATGCAATACAATCTGTAAAGCTAAGTATAAAACTTTACTTTGTGTGTTATTTATCGGCCCCGTAATCCATTATTCAACAGATCCACGGTGCTGCAGCCTGGCCGTATTAGCATTCCAACAGGGGAGCATTCCTGGCAAAGTCTCGGGTATATAATACGGTCGTTGCATAAAAGTATGGCTCATAAGTTTGATACCTCGATAGTTGTCGCACTCTTGTACATTGCCTTTTCCTTTATTGAGTGGCGTAATAATATTTACACGCCAGGCGTCAGTTATAAACCCTTTCGAGTAGCTCAGTGACCAAGAGTACGCCCCGGTTTACTACAGGTTCATAATAGGTTGGCATTCTTCGCCGTGGTGTCCACATGGGAAAGTCACGCGGGCCAGACGCAGATTTAAATCCTACTAGAAGTAGTAGATAACGCTGCTGCCTATTTTCTAGGTTAAAGAGATCTGATAACTAAACTATAATCGCTTTCACGACACGTCAATGGATCTGGTTGGTGCAACATTCTACTCTGCCACCACACCTGCCAAAAAGGAATTATAATAGTTATCTGCTTATTTGAATTTAAGGTTTGGAGAGGAACGGTAAGATAAAACTCTATCTAGCTTATACCTAAATAAAATTAGTAGGTAGGTAGTTATTTACCTTCGGTTTTCATCATTCACCTTCGTGTTAGCAACATTATGGATAACGCCATGATTCGAGCTCGGCGCCATCTTAGACGATGTTGGCACGGCGAACCCGTCAGCCCGGCGTTGTGTTTTTATAAATAAAGGCATTAGATTTTCGACTTCGCGCGAGCGACGGATGTGATTTCTGTAAATCCAAAACAAAATACTACCAATATTGTTGTTTGTAGTGTAGCTTGTTGGAATATAGACAAATTCTTGTACAAAACCCAATCTGCTAATGGCTACACTCACACAACCCTCTCTCTAGCCTGTGATTTAGGATCCAAAATTTCACTTCCTTCCGTGGCATTCGATGCAATACAATCTGTAAAGCTAAGTATAAAACTTTACTTTGTGTGTTATTTATCGGCCCCGTAATCCATTATTCAACAGATCCACGGTGCTGCAGCCTGGCCGTATTAGCATTCCAACAGGGGAGCATTCCTGGCAAAGTCTCGGGTATATAATACGGTCGTAGCATAAAAGTATGGCTCATAAGTTTGATACCTCGATAGTTGTCGCACTCTTGAACATTGCCTTTTCCTTAATTGAGTGGCGTAATAATATTTACACGACAGGCGTCAGTTATAATCCCCGTAGCTACAATCCTTTGAATAGCTCAGTGAGCAAGAGTACGCCCCGGTTTACTACAGGTTCATAATAGGTTGGCATTCTTCGCCGTGGTGTCCATATGGGAAAGTCACGCGGGCCAGGCGCAGATATAAATCTTACTAGAAGTAGTAGTAAACGCTGCTGCCCATTATCTGGGTTAAACAGATCTGATGACTTTACTATAATCGCTTTCACGACTCGTCAATTGATCTGGTTGGTGCAACATTCTATTCTGCCACCACACCTGCCAAAAAGGAATTATAATAGCTATCTGCTTCTTTGAATTTAAAGTTTGGAGAGGAACGGTAATAAATAACTCTATTTTATACCTAAGTAAAGTTAGTAGGTAGGCAACTACTTACCTTTGGTTATCATCATTCACCATCGTGTTAGCAATACTATGGATAACACCATTATTTGGGTTTGGCGTCATCTGAGGTTGGCACGAGGAACCCATCAGCCGAGCGGTGGGTTTTCATAAAAAAAGGCATACGAACTTCGACCTCGCGCGAGCGACGTGTGTGATTTCTGGAAAGCCAAAACAAAATACTACCAATCTTGTTGTTAGTATAGCTGATTCCCAAAATTGTTAATTATTGTAAACTGTTAATGATTTGTATGTTTCACTCTAACAATTGGCATTTTTATCTGTAATTTGAAATTAGTAATTCAGACAATTATTGTCAGATTTTCATTATGGAACAAGCGAACAAATATTCTGTGACGGAGCGAAGTAGGAAGGTGGACCCCGGGTCCTCGCGTGCGAGAGCACAACCGGAACTGACGCCAAGATGATGATGATGATAAACATAAACATTAACACCACTAGTCTAGGCACTAGAGGTTCTATGTTTGAGCTGGGACTCGCGCACCCAGGTTCGAATGTTTCTCTGGGTGCTCTAGTTGTTACTTTTACTTTTTACTTTTACTTATATCAGTGACAAACGAGCAGACAGCTCTTCTGATGGTAAGCGGTAACTGTCGCCCATAACATTTATCATCATGCGCAATACTTTGAGTACGGAATCCTTCGTATGCGATTTCGACTTGTACTTTACCGTTTTTTAGAGTTTCGTACTTACCTTAAAAGAAAAAAGATCCGATAGACGTGTTGGGCCCCACAACCAAGAGTGTGTTGCTCATAAACGGTTGGGAATTCGAAAATACGTGTTGCAAGCAAACATTTTTATAGAATTTTAAAGGCTTTAATTTAGGTAGTAATACGCCATATTCCCATATGATGCACTTTTTTTGAGATATTTATAAAAAACCAAAAATTTTACTTTCAGTATGAATGGGGTACCTATTAACAACTTTTTGTAGCAATATGTCGCAATGTCGCACGTCAAGCTATATCCGGTTGATTCTACTCCACTACTAGGGTAATCTATATCTATAAAATAAAATGCCCAAAAAGGTAAACGTAATAAAAGTTTGAATAGTCACAATTTGAATCATATAATTTATTTCATATTAAAAACAATACAATACCGAAAAACATATCTCAACTAATAAAACTTAAATAAAACAATATGAATTGGTAGGAATCCTACACTAAATGTGGTGCGGCCAGTTACACATTGATCATAACCACCTTAGCTTATATCTAGTTATTCGATTACCTGATTATCGTGTATCGAAATTAATTATCGATTTTAGATAATTATGTAGGTACATTTATTTCTGTAGACGTTGACTATAAAACCAGTACTGTTTAGTATCAATATTCCGTGGTAGGTATTGTATCTATCAGTAGGTATTATACTTAGGTGGGTACCTATTTGGCATTTAATGTTTAGATACTTTCGTAGATACAAAGCGTCGGTGGCCTACTGGTAACCAAACATACAAGCAATAATGTTGGCAATATTATTTGTTGTAGTTATTGCGGTTTTTATTTTGAAGATGCGGCCGGAGAGCATGTCACTCTAGACTTGAAGGCGTCCAGATTATAAAGATCAGGGAATCTTACAATACTCTAATTTGGTAGACGCTACAGCCAGTGGCCAACGTAAATGACGTACTGTAGAATTATCTAATGTCAAATTTAGTTGCCAACTGAGTTAGACAATAGCCCCGCTGTTGTAATTAAAATTAAATTAACGAGCTATTTTATTGATACTCCTCAAAAAATAAATTTTTAAACGGCTTATGTTTAACTTACCACCAGATATAGTAACATATAACAGACAAAAATAGTAAATGATCACCAAAATTAAACTTGCATTTTAATGTAAAATTATAACCAAAGTTTTAACATTTCGCTATCCTATTTAAGCAAAATTACTCCAAATAAATCATTGTTAACTCAAAAGTAGTAAATGATCACCAAAATTAAAACAGCATTTTAATGTAAAATTATAACCAAAATTTTACATCTTGCTATCCTATCTAAACAAACTGACTCCAAAAAAATCATTGTTAACCCAAAAATAGTTAATGAACATCAAATTATTAACCACATTTTAATTTAAAATGACAAGCAAAAAAATAATATCTCGTTATCCGATTAAAGTAAATTACCATCGGGAAAAGAATATTTTGCCAAACATAGTAAATAAACTCCTAACCTTTTCGTTTCGTTTATTCAACCAAATGCTATACCTAAGATAAAAAATAAAACTGTTACAATTTCAATAATCCTTTTTTTAATTATTTAAACAATCATAACTTAATAACTTAATATGGCATCATAATACTTTATTTGGTAATATGCCTACATTTTATGGCAATCATAGTGGTTGATTTAGGCAGAAATAGCGCATTTATTTGCTTGCTAAGATTTGGTGATCATTTACTACATTTTATGTTCGAATACAATTTTAAGTGCGTCGTGACTAAAATAGCTATTATTATTGTAATTTTAGACTTTATTTTTCTGGTGTTATGTATATACATTTTTGGTAAAAGAACTAAGGGTACCAAAGCATTTTATGGTGGTCATTATATTTAACCCCTTTTTAAACTGCGACGTTTTAGGGAATAGTCACAAAGTGGCGAGTTACATTTATTTTGCAAGTATTACAGGGTTGCAGCGTCCAACAATAAGGAATTGTGCACGGGAACCTACTTATCTATTTGGATAACAAAGTAACACGTCTATTGAAAATACGTGTACCTATTCAACTGTGATTTTCCGCGAAGAAAGAATTCATCGCCTGTACATTCCCTTTAAAGTACCCTACGTATGCTCTTATAATTTTATATCATCACATCCGCCGACAGACTCCCACTGCTGGGCAGAAGACTCCCACTGCTTCCCCGAAGTTTTCCCACAAAACCCAATCCTGTGATATCCGCATCCAACTGGTAGAATAACTGGTCCACCTTGCAGGAGGCCTACCCACGCGGCGTCTTTCGGTACGTGGTAGCCACTCGAGACCTTTACTGACGTGCCTACTACTAATTAAACAATTACAAGCCCTCAGCCTAGTGGTCTTAGTTCGGCTGCGGAACACGCTGACTCCGAGCACAGCCAACGGCCCACAGAAAGCGACCACGTCTCCGTCAATCAATTCTATTCTAACCAACATGTGCAAAGTATCATGAAATTGCAATTTGCACTGTAATTGCACGAAGCAGCCATGTGTACTTGGTAATAGTAAATGCAAAACACCGTAGACCCAACGCAAAAAAAGAGAGTAGATATCAATGACCGAAGGCAACAAGCTACTTGTTACCTACAGTACAGCATTGTTCACACAATTATGCGAGTAGTATTGTAATATATCTACAATAACAAGTATAAATGCCTCAAAATGCTTATCTTGTCTGTCACATAGTATCGGTATTCTACTCTTGATGCCTTGGTACCTAAGCAATATTTAGGCACTTATGGTAACAACATAGTTGTTTGATACAAAAAATTTGCGCTATAGTACAGCTCTGAGAACTTACAATAATCTATCAAGGTAACAGCTTAGGATCATGTAACATAATAGAAGGAAAAAAAGTATAAAATATCATAGTCAAATTAAGTACCAAAATCAAATGAACTTACAGTCGGGGACGAAAAACCTAAGCATTGTGTTTATAATTTTTCTTTGGACCGGGACCTTTAGAACCGGGGCCTTTTGGCTTTGTACCAGGCTCTTGAGACCTGGACCGCGGACCTTTTGGACCTTTTGGCTTGTTGTCATCATCATTGCCTTTATTCGGGTTAGGTGGGACTCGCTTGATAAAGAATCGGAATTTCAAATTGAGATCTTTGACGAAATGTTTAAGCACATCGAGGGGTAAAACAGCGCATTTCCCTTGACGCATGACCTCATCAGCCTTGACGGCGTCATTGAAGCAGTGTTCCGTGAACGTCACCTTCCTCCGAGGGTCCTTCATGCTGGTGATGTGGATTTCGTAAATGTGCTGTTGAGCGACAGTTTTTCTACCAATATGTTGGATGGTCCAGTAGGCCATCTTCTGCTGGGTGTCGATCTTCATGGTGATGATGAAGTGGAACTTGGCCTGTGCAGTGAGGTACATGTGGCGGTCGTCCTGGGTGAGACTGACGTTCACCACCACGTCGGAGTCGCTGCTCACGTTGCACTCCTTGGGGTGGCACTCCTTGAAGTGGTTCATCATCTCGTTCAGTTTACCTGGCGGATGGATGTGATGCTTTAGTTGCATATTGCTGCACAACAAGCCTAATGGTAAAGGAGGAGTGTCGGTGGCCCTAATGTTTAAGGGGCGCGACTTGTACCTCGTGGATCCGGGTCCGAACCACAGCGTCGCCATGTTCAAAACAAAAATTATATTCTGAGTTATGTAGGTACCTACATTAGTTGAATACTATCCATGCTCTACCTACGGTGAAGGAAAACATCGTGATGATACCTACACATTCAGGCGAGTGAATGTGTAACCATGATGCAATCTGGTCAGGTTCCCCTGTTAACAGGGTCACGGAGGTCAGTTGCCAAATCCTGCATCATGGTCAACGCGGACCCCGGCGGGACCTCGTGCGCGAGAGCACAACCGGGACAGTAACGCCAAGATGTAGCAAGTATGTGCTGTAGTGTAAGGCACCGATAACTGAGGTTTCTGAACGTAAATATAGTGGACATCGAGACGGTGGCGTCACACCTGATGCTGAAGCATTGACTGCCCTCTAAGGAAATGACGCGACGCCAGTAGTGATGCTCAAGTATACTGCTCAAGTATGAAGTATGTAGATACTTCAGCATAAGTGCATTAGGTACCTACCACAAATTCTTGTGCAGCTTCTGACTAAAACTACAGGGTAACTACTTGGTACATTGTTAGCCAAAGGAATTGGCTGAATTGAGGGTCTACTGTTTATTTTTAAAACGCCTTTAAATCCTTTTTACAGGTGTAGGTACAGAAATACGGTGATAATTTTAGCCTCTTGTACTGTCTTATATAGTTGTCGGTGTACAAAGCAAATATTGATAGAAAACCGCAAATCGATGTACAGGATAGTCGTTTGATATAATACGGCTTAGTTACTTTTTGTAAAGCATACGCTCAATGTCTCTTAATGTACTCATATTTAACATAGTTTCAAAACAGGCTTATAAACCAATTTCATTTGATACCAAACACGACATGTTTCAATAAAAATATTTTCAAATCCCATAGAAAAAATTGATGACGTCATTACTGCTCCCCCATTGAAATATTTTAAAGATTTCCGCCCAAAATGATTGTTATAACTTAAAGTATTTGTGTACCAAACGGCTATCCTGTTCATCGATTTGCGGCTTTTTTCATCGTAGCTCGACCTCTAATACTGTCACGCCCACATTGGTAGGCGCAGACCATCTGATAAAATATTGTTTACATTGGTGTAGGTAGGTACAATACAATACAATACAAAACTCTTTATTGCACACCAGAGGACACAAGTACAGATACAAAAAATATGCTAGGTAGTACAAAGGGCGGTCTTATCACTAATGTGACTTCTTCTTCTCTCTCTCTTCTAGTAGGTGTGGTATAAGAATATAAGTTATCTACAATTTAGAAGCATCTGTGCATTAATTTGTGTCTAGAAAACCTAAACCAGCTGGTTTAGCTTAATACCAATGTTTGGGTCGTATCCGCGCATAGGTACTGTAGTAGGTAGGTAAGTCACCATATCAGATGAAAGACGCCCACTGCTGGGCATAGGCCTCCGCATCCAACTGATGCCTGCGATCTTTACCAGGTCGTCGGTCCACCTTGTGGGAGGCCTTCCCAATCTGCGTCTCCCGGTACGTGGTCGCCACTTTCCTGCCCCATCGGTCATCTGTTCTTCGAGCTATGTGCCCTACCCACTGCCACTTTAGCCTGGCAATCCTTAGGGCTATTTCGGTGACCTTGGTCCGCTTGCGGAGGTAGGTAAGTACGTATGTGTATACCTACCACACGCATTGCATAGGTACCTACCCACTCTTTCTCAAAATCTTAGAACTGTAAAGACTACGAGGCATGAAAACACCAAAGGACCGATTCAGGTGCAAAAATTCGAACGAAATCGAAATACAGAAACACAAGTAGGAAGGTACCTGTATACCTTTAAGTACTGATAACCAGCTTTCAACTGGTTTATTAAAACGCGTCAGCCTTGAAAGTGTCGGTCAACTAAAGCGATAATGGAATGCCTGAATGAATACATACATACGTATACCTCTATACGGTTTTATGTATGTAATGATTTATGATCCGTCGATCCTGCCGAATCCTGCCCAGTGTCCCCAGTGTGCCCATAGAAAACAGACTTCTATTTTCTATGACTGTGCTCATACATAATGTTTCTATTGTCTTTGTGTGCCTTCCTCTTAGGTTTTCACTATTAGAGCGGATATATACGGAACACCTTCCTACACGTATTCTCACACTCAGGTAAGTTTCATCAGTCCACTTCTCATCCATTCTTTGTAGTTAGGTTAGGCTGGCTCTGGCTCTTAAGCTGGTCATTGTATGAGTTAAATTATAATTAGGTGGGTATACCAAGTATTTCCACTTTAAGAATTATAATTTCCTATATAGCTACAGCCATATCCAGGTTATTAAGTGCATTGTTAGATTCATTAGAGAAATTGAATTGGGCATTGGCTGAAAGAAAAAGCAAATTGGGGTCCCTAGGGCTCCAAGAACTTATCCTTGACCCCACGGGATTTTTTATGTAATAGGTAGGTAACTACTAAGAAAATTCTTTAATGAAATTGCTTGGGTATTTTGCCCTATTTTACATTGTAAGACATTGGATGAAATAGCGTAATAATTCGGTATTATTGTATATATTCGGTATAGTTCCAATAATTAAAAAATTGAAAGTAACGTCACACTTTATTTTAAAAGGAAAACAGAAAGAGCATAAACACTTTATTGTTTATGCAAGGCGGAGTTATTGATTGTAATATTCTTTTTATTTAAATACTTACGTCAAATCCCCAATCATTACCTACCGTTCCAAGAGCACCTCCCGAACACGGCACCAAGGGGGCAGTCCATTTTGCGGAAGATGCACTCCTGGAGATGGTCTTCTACGCCCATAGTCGCCATGATGTACACACAGCCCGAAGACTTGTTCGGGCAAGGCACCTTCGCCTGCCGGAAGAGTAGAACTTTTTGATTCATTAGCCTTGAAGGTGTGAAATATATATGTATGGAAATATTCAATGTTGACATTGGAGTCTGACGGCTTTGTCAGCAACTTTTACGAAAACTAAATATCTTATGAATTACTGACGCCCTCCTTTTCTACTAGAGCCGCAATTAATTATCATACTTAGCTCACTAGTAAATCAATTTTTATCAATAAGATTATCTCAGGTTGGTTGAAAAATATACTTTTCGAAACTCGTATACATTAATCATCATCATTACAGCCAGAAGACGTCCACTGCTGGGCATAGGCCTCCCCCAG
Organism: Blastobasis adustella; assembly: GCA_907269095.1. Taxonomy (NCBI): domain Eukaryota; kingdom Metazoa; phylum Arthropoda; class Insecta; order Lepidoptera; family Blastobasidae; genus Blastobasis; species Blastobasis adustella. Next base: position 2,820,755 of record OU026120.1, read on the forward strand.
AGATCTCCACAAAGGCCGGTCCTGTGCTTTCCGCATCCAGCTGGTACCTGCGATCCTTATCAGGTCGTCGGTCCACCTTGTGGGAGGCCTACCCACGCTGCGTCTTCCGGTACGTGGTCGCCACTCGAGAACTTTACTGCCCCATCGGCCATCTGTTCTTCGAGCTATGTGTTCTGCCCACTGTCACTTCAGTCTGGCAATCCTTAGAGCTATGTCGGTGACCTTATTTCGCTTGCGGATCTCCTGATTTCTGATTCAATCGCGGAAAGAGACTCCGAGCATAGCTTTTTCCATTGCCCTTTGGGTAACAGTGAGCTTTCTTATAAGACCCACAGTGAGCGGCCACGTTTCAGTTCCGTGAGTCATCACTGGCAACATACATTAGTCAAAGACCTTCGTCTTAAGACACTGCGGTAATTGGGACGAAAATATATGGCTTAGCTTCCCGAACGCTGCCCAACCGAGTTGTATTCTTCGATTGACCTCTTTCTCGAAATTGGACCTACCTAGCTGGACTATTTGTCCGAGATATGTATAGTCGTCAACAACTTCAAGTGGAGTGCCTCCAACTGTCACTGGAGTAGGCACAACATGGACATCCGACATAATTTTCGTCTTGTCCATGTTAATTTTAAGACCTACTTGTTGAGAGGCACTACAGAGGTCATCGAGCATTAAGCCCAAGTCTTCCAGGGTCTCAGCCATGACTACTGTGAGTGAGGTACTCGCCGTTAATATTGACGCCAAGTCCGTCCCAGTCCAGAAGCCTAAAGATATCCTCCAGTGCAGCGGTGAACAACTTCGGTGATATGACATCGCCTTGTCTAACACCTCGCTGCAGCTGAATAGGCTCTGTGGTCTTGTCCTGGAGACGAACTGACATAGTGGCATTAATAACATAAATAAGAGTAGAAAAAAGTAAATTAGGTACCGTAGCTATCATGTTTTCGAGCTCCCGGTTCCTTTTCCCTTCCTTCCTTTTTCCTTCCCGGATATTTTTAATCGTTGGTCTGGAAGGTGTAACATGTACCTATCTATGTAAATAATCAGTATTGATATTGGAGTTTAACTACTTCGTCAGCAACTTTCACGAAAACTAAATATAACTTTCTTTATTTGTAATTTTGTGTGCGATAAAGAGCGCATCTATCTATCTAGTAAATTGCACTGACAATCTGCTGACGCCTTTCTAGGGCTACAATTAATGTTAGCACACTAGTATTGTAATATATACACAGATCATCAAATACTACCAGAGTAAAGATAATATCTAGCGGGATATTAGAGAAGAGATCTCGTAGATAGCGACCTATCTACGAGGAGACCCCTTCCATTCAACTCTATCACTCGTCATCACGTCACTCACTAATTACTGCCTACTTAATGTAAATGTCGAGTAGGTTAAAAAGTGAGTAGTAGCAGAAAAAAGTGAATTAGGTACCGTAGCTATCATGTCTTCCAGCTGTCGATTCCTCATCTGCGTCATGGCTTGTCGGCAGATGGGGCAAATAGGGGGCATCAGAGTCTTGGTGCAGGTGTCGCAGAGACTGTGCCCCGATTGGCACTGGAATATGGGGGCTCTCATGGTCTCCATGCATACCGGACAGTCCGGAAGGGTCAACGTCACAGCCGCTGGCCTGTTGGATTAGAGACAGAACTATGTTTTTTTTTTTGTAAATTAGACAAGACAGGCATTTGACCGCCATCTCACCTGTTGGCAAGTGACGATGCGGCCGAAGATGGAGCATGCCCGTCTTGGAACAACCTATTCACTCTAGCCATAAAGGCATCCAGATTATATTGATCATGGACACACACTTGCAGGCAACGCGTTCCATTTCTTAACCGTACGAATTATAAAAGTCGAGCCAAAGCGGCTCGTGCGGATAGCTGGAAGACCCACGACATAAGGATTAAGCGCTCGCCCGGATCGCGTCACCTGATGGCGGAAGGGGCCGGCGGAATGAGGTTGTGCAGCTGCTTCGCACACTCTCCAAAATGTAACCTGTAGAAGACCGACAGACGCGCAACCCCACGTCGATGTTCGAGGCTCTGCAGCCTAGCTTCAATCAACTGCGGGTCACAAATTATCTTCTTTGCACGTTTGTCCACCGAATCCAAAGCCGCCAGTTGATATTTGGCTGATCCATCCCAGATGTGGCAGCAGTACTCCATGCAGGATCGGGCTTGTGCTTGATATAACTGAAGCAACTGCTTTGAAGTGAAGTAGAGCCTAACCTTCGAGAGCACATCAAGTTTTTTGCTGCAGTCTTTGCCTTGGATTCGATGTAAGTTGCGATTTGAATTAGTTAACTCAACCAAGAAGCTGTAGGTTGTAATTTCCACAGGAACATTCCAAAAAGTTGGAGTTAGATGGAATGGACTCCTTTTGGCGGAAAACAACACGCCTGAGTTTTGGTTATTGCTGTTAGAGGCCGCCTTACTTTACTATAGGTTCAAAATGTGTTGACGGTCTCTTTTAAAAGCCGTGGTGGCCAACTGGTTAAGTTACCCCGACCAGATGCAGATTTGAATCCGACTACGGTCAGTACGCCGAGAGTTAATAAATATTATGAAAGTCTCGGAATAGCGACATCTGTATGATGGCCATCGCTTAGCGCCGCGCGCACTGAGCTTCCTGGTACGGCGCACGCAGGCAAAGACAAGACCAGTCTTTGGGAATCAGTAAAATTAATTAGCGGGCCGCATTTCGTAATGAGTATAGAGGCCCTGGGTTTATATTTGGAGAGGGAAGATATTAAGAGATTAGTACTTAAATTAATTGAGTAAGTAGCTACTTCTTACCTACTACGGCTAGCATTCGCCGTCGCCATTTTAATCTGTAATTTTAAATAATTATTTATTATTCTGATGGAACCAGCGAACAAATATTCGAGCGAAGTAGGTCGCCGGACGCCGGGTGCTAGAGCACCGGGACCAAGTTGATGATGATGATAAACATCATAAACATCACTAGACTGGGCACTAATAGAGGTTTCATGTTTTAGCTGGGACTCGCGCACCCAGGTTTCTAATGTTTCTCTAGCTCCTCAGTCCTCTTGTTTTTACTTTTACTTTTTTAAATTGACAAACGAGCAGACAGCCCATCTGATGGTAAGTGGTCAGTTAAATGTTTTATTTCAAAAAGCACAAGTAGCAGTACAAAATATCACTTTTCGTGTAAGGCACTCCGCACATGATGCGACAGCCACGCGACAGCCACGCGACAGCGACGCGACGGACACATTCAGGATGCATGGAGAACGCATGCAGCACGCATTTTATTGCACGTAGTTTATTTATTTGTTAGAATTAAAACACTTTTTAAACAAGTTTCACCATAATTATTATTTTTTATTTGTCACTTATTGTTACCCAAATTGGTCAGGCGGTCTTTTTAGCCAATTTGGGGCCAATTATCACCATATTATTTGCACTTTAAGAGGTACCCGTCACAATGAACGGTCACAGGTACGAGTATTTAACGTTAAAGTTGTATCGAAAAATGGCTTACTATACTCTATTTTTTTCAACTATAAAGTCATCATTATCATCATCACAGCTCATTACAGTCCACTGCAGGACTAAGGGCCTCTCCCAAGAAAGGGGAGGTTATTGCCATAATCTCCACGCTTGGCAGGCGGGTTGGAGATCGCTGTTATAAATATAACAATGGAGAACGCTGCTGCCCATTTCCAGCCTACGGAGACTTAGATATTTTGCCTCGAAAAGATTAGTCGCCTTGTACGACACCCATGAATGTAAGGGGTTGGTGCTATTCTACTCCGCTGGACACCATACGGCCAACGGCCAACGGCCAACGATTAAGTAATACTGTAGAAATAAATGTAAATTAATTATAAGTGCTCTGTATTGCCTCCACCGCTCTTTAGATCTCCTTTCAAAAGGTCTGGGGTTAGCTGGAAGAAATCCCATTGTGAGATAAGCCCGCCTTTGCTTTGTAAAATTTCATTTTGTATTTAACCTTTTCAGCGCCAAAGTCTGATATATCAGACGTTTAAGTTTCGTGCCCTCGCCGCCAATGTCGATAATATCAGACAAATCTTACCAATTTAACTATATTTTTTCTTATCGTTATAGTACCTGACGACACATGCATACAGTTTTCAGACAGTTTATACCTACTTTAGTTAATCAAAAATAACAATTTCACAATGTATTATTTTATTTTAATAATAAATTATTAAAAACAAAACCGTGTTTATTAGTTAATCAACCACGTTTATTGTCGTGGCGTGTGGTGAACGTTTTTGACGAAAAATCTTGGCGGGGAAAGGGTTAATAATTATGCAATAAAGAGTTTACACGTGTAGGATGCAAGCATCAAACACGTCGGATGCATGTCGCGTCATGTGCGGAGTGCCTAACTCAGATCAATATGAACTAATAAAGATTTATAATTGCTTAACCGTGAACTTAGAGCTGCGCATTTCGCTTTTGTCTGTATATTAGTATCATAAAAGCAGGAACGGAGAGTATTATTACGGACTCGGAGTTAGTGTAGATGTCAGAAATACTGTCTTACAGCTACTAGCATTTCTATATTTTAGTGGTGGTAAAATATGTACTGTAAAACGTGATAAGTGTTTTAATACTTACGTTTCGAATTACTGTGGAATCCTACAAACAATGTGGTGCATCCAGAGTCCAGACAATGAGTTGCTGTTGATATCGGCACACTGAATAAGTATCTTTAGTGAAGGAAATCGTGATAACTTCTTAACCCCACACTGGCGGCACTCGCTTGCTTCGAATACGCCACCGTCCCGTCTGAGTGGCACTGTAGCAGTATTAAAATAACGAGTGATCGAAACCGGTAGCACGTTTTGCTTATGATAGGAAAACTTTAAACCAAAATTAACTCTAAACCCATATAGTGTCAGGTGCATTACACTTTGGTTGATGTTTGGCACAGCGTCGTCATACGGGTATTCCCAGAAAAATGAAATGTGAGTTCTTGCACGCAATTATGTATGACAATGGACAATTTACTACGTACCTATAGGTAGAGAGATTGTTAAGTAAGTACCCATAGTTAAGAGTTGACTAATTAACGCTGTGCCCTTGGCTGTGCCTGTGGTAGGTACCTACGTGTTGCATTTAGGTACTTATTTGGTTAGAATAAGTGTTAGAGCTCGTCTAAGCTGAAATGACGCGCCCCACTATCGCATAAAATCGCATTAACGCGCACAAGCAAATTTAAAATACGGACGCAGTACATATACAAATGCCGTTGTAATTGGTCATTCAGTTGCCGGCAGGGCTGTCCAAGTTCCAATACCTTAATGTGTCTAATAAGAATCACTCTAGGATGTCTCCATCTCTACTTACTCATATTAAAAGAATGTTGTCCCTTTCCCTCCATCCCGTGCACGACTATATGCGAAAAGCGACTTTATTGTTTTACGTCGTAAGGATTAGAATCAACTGTAGTAGTTGCGTGTGAGGAAACAACCGACGACCGATGATTAAACGAAAAGTGACTTTATTGTTTGTTATGTAAGGATTAGAATCAACTGTCTTTTTCCCTCAGAAAGAGACAGATTGCATCCCATGACAACATGCACCACAGTCAAACACGCACGTGTGTGCGTGCTAAGCTATTGTGCATAGAATTTTGTATGAAGACGGTCGTCTGTATATATAGTTCATAGTTTGTGGTTTGTGGTTGCCGGTGAAACTCAAACGTAGGAGCACGCGTCGTTCGATTCGCGGTTCGCGGAGCAGTCGACGCTCCCACACAGATGAAGTGTCGTTATTAATATTTGCACTCACACATCGAAATCAACTAATTAAGTAGTGGGCCGCGTCATTTCAGCTTAGACAAGCTCTACCTACCTACTTAGTTGAATCACTAAGAATATTTTAATCCTTAGTATTTATTATGTTTCTTCGAAACACACAGCGTTGAGTGAAGAAGCTATTTAAGATTTTACCTTAATAAATAATGCAAACATACCAATCAATCCGCATATTGCCTCCTTATGTCACCCATTCCAGCAGCAGTGCGGCTTTACTACATCCATGAAAGCGCGCTGAAACTTGTCATAACATGTTTACCTCATAGCGTCTACAGATTTTGCCGGCAATGAACGCAAAATCTTATATTTGTTTAAAAAATAGATTTTATTGCTTATTTCGGTGCGAAATATGTATTAGTGGTAATAATTATTATTAAGAGTTAATGTGGCCTCATAAGGGGCCGGCCCTCTGAGGGTTTAACTCCGACTGTTTGCAGCGGTCACTAATTAGATAATAGAGAGGTAGAGATGCGCCTCACCGTCTCGTCGGTGGTCTATCTTGCCGATTTTCTAATAGCCCATCAGAACAGGGTGGCACTGGAAAATCAGACACAGTGGAACTTTCAGAATTAAATTTCTGAACAAGTCCTGGAGTGGAATACTTGGGGCTCTACCTCTACCTGTACACAATACAGTGATAAGGATAGGATAAATTATAGGTACTATCTAGGGATACATTTTTAATATTTAGCTAACCTAACTATTCCAAGGGTGCTTACAGTGTCGTTGGACTCAGGTCTTTCTGAAGTCTTTGGACAGGGTAGACCCAAAGAGAGGAGGTCGATGCCATTTTAAGCGTTATTTGAGTTTTTTTGTGCTATAAATCACAGAACAGCAAGTCTCCCAACAAGAACCCAGTAACACACTTACCACCGATGCAGCGGATGCACGATGGGGAGCTCACCTAGACAACCTTAGTCTGTTAGACATCTGGAGACCATATCAGAGATGATGGTGTTACATACTGAAGGTGATGTTTGCCGTATATGGAGCTATAAGCGTACATGAAGCAGGCCTTCAGTGTGCAAACATTCTAGTTTAGTCCATATGGTATGTAGCTGCAGGTCAAATCAGCAGTTGTAAACACCTGACAAAATACAGAATTTGTATGCAATACAGACTTGTGAGCTCATTGTCAAATGGGTACTTCTTTAACGTTTTATGTGGTTTAAAACATAATTTGATTTTCTTTTTCTCTAACGCTGGGCGAGTTTTAATGTAAAACTCAATAAACATTTGAGTATTGAATATTGAATGTAAGTTCTTTAATGGTGTTTGATTATTTAGTTGCCATCTAGGAAAGTAGCCTTTTACAACAGACGGAGGTACTCATTCCCGTGCTCTCCTGAATCTGACTGCACACCTCACTGATAGCGGTGTACCTTTCGGGAAGGTACAGCGGCATAGCCGACCGCCTTTCAAAAAATACTCTTGCCGGAATGGCATTTGTTGCCCCGGGCCTCGGAGGCCTTGATTCGTAACTGGGGCGTCCATGTTGTGAACATATCATTTCTCGGGGAGGTATAGCGGCATGGCCGACCGCCTTTTAAAAAACAGACCCTTACGGAAGGGCGTCTGTTACCCCAGGCCTCGGAGGCCTTGATTCGTAAATGGGGTGTTCATACATATGTTGGTGTTGTCATATTGGCTCAATATCACCCTCACAGTGGTGGACCTGTGAGGAGGTACAACGGCATAGCCGACTGCCTTTAAGGAAACAAACCCGTGCCAAAATGGCATCTGTTGCCCCAGGCCGCGGAGGCCTTGTGGGCGTCCCAGACTAATGACTCGGTCTGTTGGCGAGAATATGTCATTTGGGACTCAAACGATGACTTTGCAAAATATTGCGATGCATTCAGTAAGACGGAAGTTTCGGCTTGCGTGGCCTCCGCCTAATCTGATAGCGCGAGTTCTCAATCACTTGAACATGGCAGAGAGATCTTACACATTAATTGCGCCTTAATTAGTAGTGGACTCAGTGCGCCTGGATGCCCTACTTGTGGGCCCGAGCTCTGGAGGAGCTGGTATCAGTAGAGAATCTGAGCGAAAACCTCGCAATTGGGAGACCCTCCCCCACCCACAAGTGGACAAACTGCAAATCTTGGCATGGAAAAGGATAGGGGAGGGGGTGAAGCTACTCGAGTGTAGTTTAGAGGAAAGAGAGAGAGAGTTATGCTCTCATAAGTACCTATAGGTACTGGTTACTGAGATGAAACAAACTGTTGATTCAGGAATCTTGCAAACTAATAAATAAATAAAATAAAAAATAATTTATTTCAGGCCGATTGACCCATAAATTGCATTACATGGGTAATATGTCTAATAACTAGAATATGCATAATGCAATGTCCTGAACTTGTGCCACAGTGTTATCCTTTCCTCCTCCTGAGTAATATTGTCTGCAGAAATATCCAAGTGTATGATTAGGCAGATGTCTTCCTGAGACCAAAAAAAGAGTCAAAGCCGTTCTTCTTGATATGTCATGCAGTGTGCATAAGGAGATGGTGGACAATTAACCAGTTATGTAATAGTTTTGTGTCCCACACAGGCACTCTCTTGGGTTGTGGTTTACTCAGAGAAATAGCTTTACGAATCTGCTGCACATAGAGGTTTATCATATATTCTCATTTAATGGGGCACAATGGCGGAAATACCCACTCGTATGAGAGATACCTACTGTACAGTAGATTGTCTTTTAAAAATAAGGTAGCTAGAAATATAGCTAGCTTCTGGCCTTCAGGAGGTTTAGGGTAATGTAATGTGAATTAAAAGAAACATTAAAAATAGGGAAATAATTTCTAAATACCAGTCCCTCTAAATCTTGAATTATGGAGAACATGGAGGCATCAACAAGGAGTTTGCTAGAGAATAACCCTTAGACAAGTAGGGAAAACTGGAAGAGTTACATAAAATTTACTGTCATCAGGTTGGCAGAAAAACAGACTCAGCTCAGATTTCATATTGATTTTTACTTTTGGTAAGGTGTTCATTACCTGATTTAAAACCAGAGACTGTTGTGGAGTGATTAACTATTATGTGTAATTACTGTTGTTTGTAAGGCCTTCCCTGATAAGACTCTATAAGAGTCAACTTTACATTTTTATGGTTATTGTTAAGGTTACAATTGTTGCTGATGTCATTAGCAATATAATTTGTTGATTTTTGGGATAACATTTCATAGTAATTTTTAAAATTTTAAAAGGAATCGTGGTATTTGAGACATACTAAAATGTTCTACGTTTCAGAATACCTAAACTAAACATTAAAATTACATATTATTTCAGTTATTTGATCACATAGCGTCTGCAATCCTCTTTCACCAGCAGTAATCAAACAAGTCTTTACTCAACGCTGTGTGTTTCGAAGAAACATAATATAACTGTTTTGCATTACAACAAAACAGATATTATGTATATGAGAAACACACAGCGTTGCAGCAAGGTTCTTGCTGGTGGATCATGAAGACTTCTATGAGGTAAACATGTTATGACAAGTTTCAGCGCGCTTTCATGGATGTAGTAAAGCCGCACTGCTGCTGGAATGGGTGACATAAGGAGGTAATATGCGGATTGATTGGTATGTTTGCATTATTTATTAAGGTAAAATCTTAGATAGCTTCTTTACTCAACGCTGTGTGTTTCTCATACACATAATATCTGTTTTGTTGTAATGCAAAACAGTTATATTTTGTCCAATGCATCCAAACATCTATTTATCTTTACCTATCTACTTGTATCGACATGATTTATTGCTCTCATGTTAGCACCTTTATCTAAATGTGATTTATTTCTTTAACCGATAAGCTTATCTTGTACTCTACCTATCTACCAGAAACGCAACAAATTAGAGTTTTTTTTTTTTTGCCCCCAACGCAAAGGAAATGGGCACCCTCCGGTATAGCGGTTGGGAGGGAGGAGGTGAACTCTCATGAGTACCAGCCGACCGGCCGGACTGGTTATGCACGACTCGCCAAAAAAAAAGACTTAGGCGCATACGTACTAAACACCCCCTGAGAGCACCTGTAGCCGGGAAGGCCTTTCAGGTTTCATCGGATGCGACACCCCTTAGGGACGGAGTGCGCTCAGCTTCACTCCTTACGGAGCGTACACTGGAGAAATTATAGCGTGACTCCAGGGGGTCCCGCTGCTGTGGACTGGGATTTGGGGCCTACGGGAGCCGCTGAAACTCCAGGGAGGGGCTGTGTCGGGTCGACCTGAGCCTCCAGGAGGAGGTTCAGAGCACTCAACAGGTCGTTAGGGGGGTTCGTGAGGACGTGTCTCGGCCTCCGGATCACGTGGCCGGAGACCGGGCGGGGAGAGAGCCGGCACAGAGTTAAGTACAAAATTGCATTGTATTATTGTTGCTTTATATTTTTGTATTAGTTTTATTTATTTATATAATCGTTTATTTATTGAATCGTACGTAATATCAGTGTCCCACTTTTAAAGGATAAATATTTGATTATGTGATCGATCTATTTCATCAAGTGCATTATATTTGGTTAGAATTTTGCATAAATGTTGTTTACCTATGGTACTTTGTTTGTTTTATAAAATCTCGTTTAATTCAGCTAATGATGTTTAAATAAATACCTCATTTTATAATGGATTACAATGCTTATTAAAATATACCTAATATCTTTAAAATATGCTTTTGTTTGATTAAATAATGTCCACTAGAATAATACTTTATCCTATACAGGGTGTCCCGTAAGTCGACGTCAAGCCGGAATCGGGTGATAGTCCAAATCATAATAGTTACTAGAAAAATAAAAAATAAAATCTAAGTCTTGAATTTTTTTAATTATAGGCATTTCTTTTTTTTTCGAGAAAATGTACACCTGTGATGGTTTTTTAACTCCTGTTGCTACAAATCTTAACTTTTTTTCAATTTTATTTTTCTTATGTAATCCCGAATAGTGCTAATCTAACCTATTACTTAGAATTCCAAGTCAATTGCTCCAGCTTGGAAGAAAGTGTCACATTATGCCGTACAATGAATAGACAATAAATATTTCGTCCAACTTTAACGGACTGTACTGAAAAAAAAAAAGAACTACGCCAGGTTGGCAAGTAGCACTAAAAGTTGACGCATTTAATAAGGATTCTAAAATGGTATAATACTTGCTACATTATTTCTTTGATTACGGGAAAAAAAAAAATTCCTTCAAGAAACCTAGTTTCGAAAATGTTTTCTTTACCTACTAAAAATTATTCTAGTGCGTTCAAAGCTTGCCTAAGACCGAGTGAGATGGAGAGTCATTCATGAAATGTGAGTAAGACAGGTAGTGATGCTTTCAAGTCAGAGATGCTAACTTTTTGTTAAATTTAGGACAAATTTTCCTTAAGTTTAAAATTAAACACCAATTAGATGCAAAGATTTATTATTTACAAAAGATGTTCAAACTGCCTTACTTCAACTGCAATACAAGCTCGACATCTTCTTAAAAAATATCGGATTATCACACGGGCAAATCTTCCGTTGTTGACAAATTCAGCTGCTTCCGTAATTCTTTGCCGAAGCTCAGCTACACTTTCGATTGGCTTAAAATAAACTTTCTCTTTCACTGCTCCCCAGTAAAAAAAATCTAATGGATTTAAGTCCGGTGAACGGGCTGGCCACGAGATCATACCAGACCGACCTATCCATCTGCCCGGATATTCTTCATTGAGAAATGCTCTAACTGAGCGGGCATAGTGCGCTGGGCAGCCATCTTGTTGATACCACATCTCTCTGTAAATACTGAGTGGCACGTCTTCCAGTAAACTAGGTAAACTGTAAAAAATCTAAATAAACTTCAGCAGTCAAGATCTCTGGCAACTCAAAAGGTCCTATGACTCTTCCATTTAAAATTCCGGTCCACATGTTTATTTTAAAACGATACTGAGATCTATCTTGTCTCATTAAATTCGGATTCTCTACGTGCCACTCGTGTAAGTTGTGTAGGTTCATGTAACCGTCTTTTTTAAATGTCGATTCATCCGACCACAAAATTTTCTCTAAGAATCGCGGATCTTCCCGGTGTCTTTGTAGCATCGTTTGACAAAACGCAACCCGAAGTTGATAATCCTGAGGATGCAGGGTTTGTACTCGCTGTACATGGTATGGATGGAGCTCATGTTTTTGTAAAATTCGGTGAGCTATAGTTTTGGGCACTCCTGTGCTTTGCTGGATTGCACGTACCAAAATACTTGGATCTTCTTCAACTGCTTGAAGTACTACGTCCTCGTAAGGCAAGGAACTTCTTCCTTCACCATGTGGTCGGTTTGGAAGTATGCCTTCTGTGGAGAGTAGACGGTGCACATTTGTAAAAACTCGGTGATCTGGATAACGATCAGCATTTGGGTACCTCTCGCGATACAGTCTAGCCGCAGCACTAGCATTCCCTCTGCATTCGCCATAAATAAAGTGCATGTTGGCATATTCCTGAGTGGTGTACACAGGCATGGTGGCACTACACAATCACACGATAGTCCAGGAGAAAGCAAAGGTCGTTGTAAAGAGATCGAAACTGTCCAAATCACAAGCAAACAAACAAGTCCAACAAACGAAGCAAAAAGTCGAAAGTACGAAATAACACGAACGAATACGGAAAGATGCGTAGTAAACGAAGGAGCGTAACGTACTGATCTGTATTGCGTGTGCCAATATTAAAAAAGTGGCGTCACTAACTATCTCGCTCACACTTCATAAAACGACTTTCTCTGTATCTGACTCATTAGCGTCACTATCTGTCTTACTCACCCATTAGAATATTTGACTCGAAAGCGTCACTACCTGTCTCACTCACACTTCATGAATGACTCTCCGTCTCAATCGGTCTTAGGCAAGCTTTGAACGCACTAGAATAATTTTTAGTAGGTAATGAAAAATTTTTCGAAACTGGGTTTCTTGAAGGAATTTTTTTCCCCCGTAATCAAAGAAATAATGTAGCAAGTATTATACCATTTTAGAATCCTTATTAAATGCGTCAACTTTTCGTGCTACTTGCCAACCTGGCGTAGTACTTTTTTTTTTCAGTACAGTCCGTTAAAGTTGGACGAAATATTAATTGTCTATTCATTGTACGGCATAATGTGACACTTTCTTCCAAGCTGGAGCAGTTGACTTAGAATTCTAAGTAATAGGTTAGATTAGCACTATTCGGGATTACATAAGAAATATAAAATTAAAAAAAAAGTTAAGATTTGTAGCAACAGGAGCTAAAAAACCATCACAGGGTGTACATTTTCTCGAAAAAAAAAGAAATGCCTATAATTTAAAAAATTGAAGACTTAGATTTTATTTTTTATTTTTCTAGTAACTATTATGATTTGGACTATCACCCGATTCCGGCTTGACGTCGACTTACGGGACACCCTGTATAACATATTTTTTAATAAAACTTACTTTGCTTCTAAATTATCAGCTTACAATTCTGACACACAATTCACGTTCTTAATTTATTATAAGATGTAACAATATACAACCTTAAATACTTCATCATCATCTGAACGACCAGTCCCGGCTTATGCCAGGGCCTGGTTACCAAGTCTAACTCCTCCACTTCGCCAGGTCTCTCTTAAATACTTTATAACCTATGTCCTAAACAAATAGCACTACCTCCATGAACTATATTTTACATGACATAGATATAGCGTTTTCCATATATTTCAATGGGGTTTTGGATACATACTCAAACTCTGTTATTATTCTGTAGCTTAATAACTCAAGTAAAGGTTTATACTAATGAAAACACTATAGATATAAGTAGGACATATATTAAATCTAACACATGCAAACATCTACCTATTCGCCTACCTGCTTAACGTGTATCGAAAGGAACTATCGATTTTAGATTATTATTTATGTACATTTATTTCTTTGGACGAAAACTATAAAACCATTACTGTTTTGTTATCAATACTCTGTGGTAGGTACTGTATCTATTAGTAGGTACCTGATGGGTAGGCTACTATAGTTAGGTAGGTACTTATTGTAAGTGGCCTAGTGGTAACGGTATCCGACTCGCAATGCGACGATTCGAATCTTACTGCTCCCGTGTACCAATGACTCTTTTCTGAGTTATATAGGATAGTATATTTGTTGACTAACCGATGCTCTTACGTTGAGGTAAAACATCGTGATGAAACCTGCACATTAACCATGATCCAATATGGTCAGATTTCCAACTTAAAAGGGTCACGGAGGTGAGATGCAGTAGCTCCGCTGTAATTACTTGATCTGCCAAATCCTGGACCATGGTCAAGGCGGACCCCGGGCCCTCGCGAGTGAGCATAACCGGCACATTAACGCCAAGATGACTACATTCGTAAATATTTAATAAAATAAGTACTTATTAAGAAAGGATTTTTATCACCAGACTTCATCTTCATTAAGTGGTAGGAGGAGAGCACAGAGGTCAAGTCCGAAGATTCCGCTAGGGTGAGGCACCCACCACACAAGCAACAATGTTGACAATATTATTTATTGTACTTATTCCGGTTATTAACGATAATGTGGCCATGAGGCATTTCAACCTAGTCCTCATAGTACCTACTAAGTTGAAATGCCAAATTACTGGATAATTTGAGTCGGCGCGCAGCGGCACGATCATATTTTAAACGACTTCGAAAAAGGAGGCCCTCAATCATTCGCCGGGTAAGACTACGTAATTCAACCATTGAAGAGTGAAGATTTTTGTGGGCCCCAGGAGTGATCGCGGGCTAGGAGCTGTTGTGTTATAAATGGCGTAGGTTACCTAGGTAATTCGTCCTATTCCCCAGGCTCCCTACCCCATTTCACCACTATTGCTAAGGAAGGTGAAATTTAAAAGCAATCAATCTATTAAATCGTTTATTTCAATATCAATTGTTAAACCTCTGCCCGAGTTGTTCCTACTATTCTATTTTTGAGTATCGGTATCAGAAAATATTTACGTATGTACCTAATCCTTTTCGTCTTAGAATACCTTCGCGAGTATGGAAAACATCGTGGCGTGGAGACGGGCGACCGTTTTAAACGAGGCCTATATCAGTTCTGTCAATCCGGTGTGCCAGTCCAAAATTAGAAGATAATATTTTTATTGTTCTCATTGGCTCCGTGCCGGCCCGGCTACTAACTCCATGTATATGGGCATTTAAACAGAGGGAGCTCGTCGAGAGACAATAGTCATGAGAGAGCGCGATCATGCAGAGATTTTTCATATTTTCATATTTCCTTTATTCGCTGTTAAATGGTACAATATATAGTTCTTACATATAGGTATTCGTTTCACATTTCATTTTTACACTTTATAAAAGGCACTACAAATGTCAGCTAGTTAAATATAAATAATAATTAAACATGTCTTAGGATAAAAAGCAACTCAAAGATATTGGTAAATAAATTGAAAATTGAAATGAAATTATCAAAACATTACCAAATTTAGTTGCCAATTGAGTTAGACAATAGCCCCGCTGTTGTAATTTATTAAAATTAAATTATACGTAAAATTACAAGCAGTTTTCTTTTTGTTCGCGTGCATGTGCCAAATAGCGAAAAGAAAAATGAACATACAGCCTATATTAAAAATATAATAAAGCGAAAGTTTTCGTTTTTATAACATTACTTATCGCGAGTTGTAAATAATTTGATAAACTTTTATCTAAGCCACCTTCACGGAACTCACGTAAGTAGGTACCTACAAAGCCTACAAATGTAAACGAGCTATTTTATTGATACTCCACAAAAAATACATTTTTAAACTAACTTCAGTTACTCTTATTGCGGCGTTTTTAGGGCGAGTTACATTTATTTTGCAAGTATTACAGGGATGCAGTGCCCAACAATAAGGAATTGTGCACGTAGGAACCTACTTATCTATCTGGATAACAAAGTAACACGTTTATTAAAAATAAGTGTAAATATTCAACTGTGATTTTCCGCGAAGAAAGAATTCATCGCCTGTACATTCCCGTTAAAGTACCCTATGTATGCTCTTATAATTTTATATCATCACACCCGCCGACAGACTCCTACTGCTGGGCCTAGGCCTTCCCCGAAGTTTTCCCACAAAAGCCAATCCTGTGCTGTCCGCATCCAACTGGTAAAATAACTGGTCCTCCTTGCAGAGGACCTACCCGCAGCGTCTTCAGGTACGTAGTAGCCACTCGAAAACTTTACTTACGTACCCACTGCCACTTAAACCTGACAAGCCCTCGTGGCTAGTGATGTTAGTTCAGCTGCGGAAAGCGCTGACTTCGATCACAGGCAAAGGCCCACAGAGAGCGACCACGTCCCCTCAACCAATTCTATTCTAACCAACATGTGCAAAGTATCATGAAATTGCAATTTGCACTTTAATTGCACGAAGCAGCCATGTGTACTTGGTAATAGTAAATGCAAAACACCGTAGACCCAACGCAAAAAAAGAGAGTGGATATCAATGATCGAAGGCAACAAGCTACTTGAAACCTACAGTACAGAATTGTTCACACTATTATGCGAGTGGTATAGTAATATATACCTACAATATCGTGATATGTAGCCAAGCAATCATTAAAGCACCTTAAAGTCACCACCGACAGTTTGAGTTATCGACACAGAAACAGTCTAAAGTCCAAAGAGTTATCAGAACACCCAAATAACGATAATCTGACAAATATGAATGCCTCAAAATACTCGTCTTGTCTGTCACATAGTATCGGTATTCTACCCTTGATAACATTGGTACCTAAGCAATACCTATTTAGGCACATATGGAAACTACATAGTTGCTTGCTATAAAACATTTGCGCTCCAGAGAACTATAGTACAGCTCTGAGAACTTACAATGGTTCTACCAAGGTAAAAGCTTAGGATCGTGTAACATAATAAAAATAAAATAAAGTATGAAATATCATAGTAAGATTAAGTACCTAAATCAAATGAACTTACAGTCGGGGACGAAAAACCTAAGTATTGGATTTATACCGGCCCAGATACTTTTGACCGGGACCTGTAGGACCGGGGCCTTTTGGCTTTGTACCAGGCCCTTGAGACCTGGACCGCGGACCTTTTGGACCTTTTGGCTTGTTGTCATCATCATTGTCTATATTCTGGTTAGGTGGGACTCGCTTGATAAAGAATCGGAATGCCAAATTGCCATCTATGACGAAATGTTTAAGCACATCTAGGGGTAAAACAGCGCATTTCCCTTGACGCATGACCTCATCAGCCTTGACGGCGTCATTGAAGCAGTGTTCCGTGAAAGCCACCTTCCTGCGAGGGTCCTTCATGCTGGTGATGTGGATTTCGTAAATGTGCTGTTTAGCGACAGATTTCTCGCCAATATGTTGGATGGTCCAGTAGGCCATCTTCTGCTGTGTGTCGATCTTCATAGTTATGATGAAGTGGAACTTAGCCTGCGCAGTAAGGTACATGTAGCGGTTGTCCTGGGTGGGATTGACGTTTACCACCACGTCAGAGTCGCTCCTCACGTTGCACTCCTTGGGGTGGCAGTCCTTGAAGTGGATCATCATCTCGTACAGTTTACCTGGCGAATGGGGGTGATGCTTTAGTTACATATTGCTGTACAACAAGCAGGTGCTTTAGCTTGAGAGCGTCGGTGACCTAGTAGCAAGGGGTCCGACTCGTAAGCGAGAGGTAGGTACCGGGTTCGATCCCCAGTTTCGCCATGTACCAATCACTTTTATCAGAGTTTTGTTTTTTTAGGGGTCGTGACACTGATCACTGATGCTGAAGCAATGGTTGTGCTGTAACGGAACAGCATAACTACATAAACTTAAGCATAAGTGCATTAGGTACCTTCCACAATTTCTTTTGCAGATACAGAAACTCTACAGAGTGCCTAACTGCTTCTATCCGTTATTCCCTAATTAATGAAGTTAACAATCAGTCTAACGGATTAACGTTAGCCAAAGAATTTTAACTTCAGTTAAATTGAATATCCGTTAACTTTAGTCCGTTACATCGGATGGTTATTGTTAATTGTTAAATTTACGAATATACCTAAAAGTTCTCTCAGAGTACCTGCCTGTGATGAGTGTTCTCCAGAATATGGTGTTATATCTAATATGTATACCAAATTTAGACTTCTGTTGCTGCAGTACAAATCTTTTTAAACAATTATTTCTGACGGAATTATACATAATCAATGTAATTTGGGTCCCCTAAAGCCCATATCACATTATGTCTTGTTGGTTTCCTACCTGTTAACGATTAACTGTAGGCAACCTTTTATGTAACGGATTGACGAAGTTAACTTTTGAATTAATTGTATGTACCCACCCACCTCTGTTCTAAAGATGTACTTGGATTGCACCTTTAGACCTTTTACTCTTTCGTGTATACACAAATTATTTGTATTTATTCTCAAAGTTTTAAAAACATTACCTACCGTTCCAAGAGCACCTTCCGAACACGGCCCCATGGGGACAGTCCATCTTGCGGAAGATGCACTCTTTGAGATGGTCTTCTACGTCCATAGTCGCCATGATGTACACACAGCCCGAAGACTTGTTCGGGCAAGGCATCTTCGCCTGCCGGTCAAGGATACATCTTTTTTAAACGTTGGCCTGGAAGGTATGATATGTACCTATCTATGTAAATATACAGTATTGATATTATGTTTCTTCGAAACACACAGCGTTGAGTGAAGAAGCTATCTAAGATTTTACCTTGATAAATGATGCAAGCATACCCAATCAATCTGCATATTACCTCCTTGTGCCACCCAGCACCCACATTCCAGCAGCAGTGCGGCTTTACTACTTCCATGTAAGCGCGCTGAAACTTGTCATAACATGTTTACCTCATAGCGTCTACAGATTTTGCCGGAAATATATGCAAAATCTTATATTTGTTTAATAACAAGTTTATACTATAGCTTATTTCGGTGCGAAATTTGTATTGGTGGTGTTGTGTAATTTGGTAACTGTGTTTTTGATGTGTTTTTGTGCAATAAGCGTGCAAAATCGGTCAATCGATGCCGAAAATACTAATGTCGGGCGGGTGCTCCGGACGAAGCTGTGTTGCTGCCTGCTGGGCATCCCTCATCGTCTTTTAGCCAATGATGAGGCGGATGGTGAGGGCTCAACATCCTCGGTGGATGAAGGTGTAGCTTCCGCGCACCGCAGCGTCCGTATATACTTGCCACCTGCGCATCGTCTTTCCCCCCAACGACCTGGCGAGCGCTCTGAACCTCCTCCTGGAGGCTCAGGTCGACCCGACACAGCCCCTCCCTGCCGTTTCAGCGGCCCCCGTAGGCCCACAATCCCAGTCTACAGCAGCGGGACCCCCTTGAGGGGGTCCCTACGGGGTGTCGCATCCGATGAAACCTGAAAGGCCCTTCCGGCTACAGGTGCTCCCAGGGGTGTGTAGCACGTATGCGCCTAGGTTTTTTTTTTGGCGAGTCGTGCATAACCAGTCTGTCTGGTACTCATGAGAGTTCACCTCCTCCCTCCCAACCGCTATACCGGAGGGTGCCCATTTCTTTAAGTAGAACGAAAAAAAAAAAAACGCGTCGTTTTTCTAAATAACTAATTAGACAGGTTAATTACATCTTGCACAGTTACCTCTTACTATATGTACAAAATGTTACACAGAAGAGGACTTTTGACTCTTAGTCAGTGTTAAAAAATTAAGTAAACCTTCCTGGAGCTAGTAGTTTACATAACATGAGAGAGAATGACAAACAACTTCTTGGTAAATCCCATGGGATCTTCTGAGAAATTATATTACAGCTATATATACTAATTCGTACAGAATTTGATAAATAAGTAGTTGAATTGAAAACTAATAAGAAGGTTCGTAGATCTTACTCTCTGACAATAATTTGACTCACCGGCTCGGATGAGGCATAATCTTTCCCGGCTTATGCCAGGGTATGCTTGGAGCAGTGTTCATTATAAATCTACCATAAGGTTGAATACCTAAAGCGACACCAGGATTTGTGCAATGTGATGCCCCTGGTATTGTAAATGGAGGGTTGCTGTAGCCGCTACCATCAGGCCGTGAGCATGTTTGCCATTTTAGTAGTATAAAATAAATTATATAAATGTATATGAAAAGAACTCTCTCACATTTATAAGACTTTGGACTATTTAGCCATCACAGAGGGAGTTTTGCCCGGTCTCTCAAACATAGGTCTACCAGTAACGAGTTATTAAAACAGGACCTAGTAAATTGGGCAGCGGCTAACCCACAAGATCTGAATCTCAGTTCTCTGTTACATATCTCTTGACCCAAAGTTAAGGTTAAGAGCTTTCTTCATAAGTATATCTCTAAGTTCAGAGGATCTATGTAGCCGGGATGCTGTTTCACCTCTTATTCAATTCCTTGGAAAATTACTTTAGATAATATGAAATAATAATAATTATAGTTAAGTACTGATTGAAACTCAATAAAAAATAATAATGCACATGTTGTGCAGGCAAATACAAATCCATTTGGAAGCAATCCATGTATATAGAAAATAGTAACGGGTAATCTATGTAATTTTCCCTATATATCAAACCATTGCAATTTCTCATGTTTGGAATACTTACTATTCACTTACTATGATGGTACAGTGACCCAAAGTGAGTTTGGGTACTGTAGGAATAACAAATCTTTTTGATAAAAAAAAAAAAAAAAAAAAAATTATATCACCTTAGAGGAAAAACATTTTAAACTGATAAGTCAGTGAGTCAGTAATGTATGCGTCTCACCGTCTTTTTCTAATAGCCCACCAGAACAGGGTGGCACTGGAAAATCAGACACAGTTGAACTTTCAGAAATAAAGTTCTGAACCAGTCCTGGAGTGGAATACTTGGGGCTCTACCTCTACCTGTACACAATACAGTGATAAGGATAGGATAAATTATAGGTACTATCTAGGAATACATTTTTAATATTTAGCTAACCTACATTTTACATGTATAACTTGAAGATCAGCAGAACAAAGGACTGTAGATTCTGCAAGGAGGAGGACGAAACGCCTCTCCACCTGATCTGCAAATGTGAGGCCCTGGTGCGCAAACGCAGCATCCATCTGGGTAAACACCAACTACTACCCGATGAGGTGCACGAAATCAGTACTAAGAAACTATTACAGTTCATAGAAGCTATAGGAATTAGTAATGAATTGTAGAAAGAGGCGATCACAATAGATCAGTAATGGTCGCAGTGATACTGGGTCTGAATAGCCTTGAAGAGACTATTTAAAAAAAAAAAAAAAAAAAATCCTAACTATTCCAAGGGTGCTTACATTGTCGTCGTACGTCGGACAGGTCTTTCTGAAGTCTTTGGACAGAGCAGACCCAAAGAGAGGAGGTTGATGCCATTTAAAACGTTATTTGAGATTTTTTGAACGTGCTATAAATCACAGAATAGCCAACAAGAACCCAGTAACACACTTACCACCGATGCAGCGGATGCACGGTGGGGAGCTCACCTAGACAACCTTAGTCTGTTAGATATCTGGACAGCATATCAGAGATGATGGTGTTACAATCTGAAGGTGATGTTTGCCTGAAGGTGGTGTATATGGACAGCTTCATATACGGCAAACATGAAGCGTACATGAAGCAGGCGTTCAGTGTGCAAACATTCTAGTTCAGTCCATATAACAGGACATTATTGTATGTAGCTGCAGGTCAAATCAGCAGTTTTAAACACCTGACAAAATACAGAATTTGTATGCAATACAGACTTGTGAACTCATTGTCAAATGGGTACTTCTTTAACGTTTTATGTGGCTTAAAACATATATAATGGGATTTTCTTTTTCTCATACGCTGGGCGAGTTTTAATGTAAAACTCAATAAACATGTGTGTTCATACATTTGTTGGTGTTGTCATAATGGCTCAATATCACCCTCACAGTGGTGGACCTGTGAGGAGGTACAACGGCATAGCCGACTGCCTTTAAGGAAACAAACCCGTGCCAAAATGGCATCTGTTGCCCCAGATCGTGGAGGCTTTGTGGGCGTCCCAGACTGTTGACTTGGCCGTTGGGCGAGAATACGTCACTTAGGATTCAAACGATGACTTGGCAATATATTGCGATGCATTCAGTAAGACGAAAGTTTCGGCTTGCGTGGCCTCCGCCTAATTTGATAACGCGAGTTCTCAATCACTTGAACATGGCAGAGAGATCTTACATATTAATTGCGCCTTAATTAGTACTGGACTCAGTGCGCCTGGATGCCCTACCTGTGGGCCCGAGCTCTGGAGGAGTCTGAGCGAAAACCTCGCAATTGGGAGACCTTCCCCCACCCACAAGTGGACAAACTGCAAATCTTGGCTTGGAAAAGGAGAGGGGGAGGGGGTGAAGCTACTCAGTGTAGTTTAGAGGAAAGAGAGAGAGAGTTATGCTGTCTTAAGTACCTATAAGTTACTAAGATGAAACAAACTGTTAATTCAGGAATCTTGCAAACTAATAAATAAATAAAATAACAAATAGAAATAATTTTTTTCAGGCCGATTGACCCATTTATTGCATTACATGGGTAATACGTCTAATAACTTGAATATGCATAATGCAATGACCTGAACTTGTGCCACAGTGTTATCCTTTCCTCCTCCTGAGTAATATTGTCTGCAGAAATATCCAAGTGTGTGATTAGGCAGATGTCTTCCTGAGTCCAAAAAAAGAGTCAAAGCCGTTCTTCTTGACATGTCATGCAGTGTGCATAAGGAGATGGTGGACAATTAATCGGTTATAAATAGTTTTGTGTCCCATACAGGCACTCTCTTGGGTTGTGGTTTACTCAGAGAAATAGCTTTTAAAATCTACTGCACATAAGGGTTTATCATATATATTCTCATTTAATGGGGCACAATGGCGGAAATACCCACTCGTATGAGAGATACTTACTGTTCAGTAGATTGCCTTTTAAAAATAAGGTAGCTAGAAATATACCTAGCTCCTGACTTTCAGGAGGTTTAGGGTAATGTAATGTGAATTAAAAGAAACAATAAAAATAGGAAAATCATTTCTAAATACCAGTCCCTCTAAATCTTGATTTATGGAGAACATGGAGGCACCAACAAAGGAGTTTACTAGAGAATAACCCTTGGACAAGCAGGGAAAACTGGAAGAGTTATATAATGTACAAAACATTTACTGTCATCAGGTTGGCAGAAAAACAGACTCAGCTCAGATTTAATATTGATTTTTACTTTTGATAAGGTGTTCATTACCTGATTTAAAACCAGACACTGTTGTGGAGTGATTAACTATTATGTGTAATTACCGTTAAAGTTACTATTGTTTGTAAGGACTTCCCTGATAAGACTCTATAAGAGTCAACTTTACATTCTTATGATTATTGTTAAGATTACAATTGTTGCTGATGTCATTAGCCATATAATTGGTTGATTTTTGGGATAACATTTCATAGAAATTTATAAAATTTTAAAAGGATTCGTGGTATTCGAGACATACTAAAAATTTTTACGTTTCAGAATACCTAAACTGAACATTAAAATTACATATTATTTCAGTTATTTGATCACATAGCGTCTGCAATCCTCTTTCACCAGCAGTAATCAAACAAGTCTTTACTCAACGCTGTGTGTTTCGAAGAAACATAATATAACTGTATTGCATTACAACAAAACAGATATTATGTGTATGAGTAACACACAGTGTTGCAGCAAGGTTCTTGCTGGTAGATCATGAAGACTTCTATGAGGTAAACATGTTATGACAAGTTTCAGCGCGCTTACATGGAAGTAGTAAAGCTGTAATGCTGCTGGAATGGGTGACACAAGTAGGTAAAATCTTAGATAGCTTCTTCACTCAACGCTGTGTGTTTCTCATACACATAATATTTGTTTTGCTGTAATGCAAAACAGTTATATTTTAGTCTAACTGCTTTGTCAGCAAATTTCACGAAAACTAAATACCTATCCCGTAAATGGCACTGATCCCTCCTAGGGCTACAATTATACTTAGCACACTAGTATTGTAATTAACACACATTTCATTAAATTCTACCAGAGAATATATAGTATCCCACTAATGGGTCTCTTCCATACAACCCCATCACTCGTCATCACGTCACTCACTATTTACCACCTACCTATCGTAAGTGTCAAGTAAGTTAAAAAGTAAGTAGTAGTAGAAAAAAGTGAAATAGGTACCGTAGCTATCATGTTTTCGAGGTCCCGGTTCCTCATCTGCGTCATGGCTTGTCGGCAGATGGGGCAAATAGGGGGCATCAGACTCTTGGTGCAGGTGTCGCAGAGACTGTGCCCCGATTGGCACTGGTATATGGGGGCTCTCATGGTCTCCATGCATACCGGACAGCCCGGAAGGGTCAACGTCACCGCCACTGGCCTGTAGGATTAGAGACAGAACTATAATTTTTATTTGTATATTAGACAACAACACAAGATAGAGCATGCCCGTCTTGAAACAACCTATTCACTCTAGCCTTAAAAACATCCAGATTATATTGATCAGGGAACACACTCGCTGGCAATGCGTTCCATTCCTTAGCCGTACGCATTATAAAAGTCGAGCCAAAGCGGCTCGTGCGGATAGCTGGTAGACCCACAACATAAGGACGCGGACACAACACGCGGAAAAGGGCCGGCGGAATGAGGTTGTGCAGCTGCTTCGCACACTCCTCGAAATGTAACCTGTAGAAAACCGACAGACGCGCAACCCTACGCCGATGTTGGAGATTTTGTGACGCACAAATTATCTTCTTTGCCCGTTTGTCCACCGAATTCATAGCCGCCAGTTGATATTTGGCTGAACCATCTCTGAGGTGGTAGCAGTACTCCATGCAGGATCGGGTTTTGGTTATTGCCGTTAGAGACCGCCTTACGTTACTATAGATTCAAAATGTGTTGACGTTCTCTTATAAAAGCCGTGGTGGTCACCTGGGCAAGTCACACCGACCTGACGCAGATTTGAACCTGACTACGGTCAGTTCGCGGACAGTTAATCACAATTATGAAAGTCTCGGAATAGCGACATCTGTATGACGGCCATCGCTTAGCGCCGCGCGCACTGAGTTCCCTGGTGCGACGCACATAGGCGTTGACAAGCGCTAGGCCGCCGGCGGCCGACGGGACGAGTTCTTGGGTCTTAGTAAAATTAATTAGCATATAGAGGCCCTGATTTTATATTTGGAGAGGAAAGATATCAAGAGATTAGTACTTAAATTAATTGAGTAAGTAGCTACTTCTTACCTACTACGGTTAGCATTCGCCGTCGCCATTTTTATCTGCAATTTTAAATAATTAATTATTATTATTATGGAACCAGCGAACAAATATTCGAGCGAAGTAGGACGCCGGACGCCGGGTGCTAGAGCACCGGGACCAAGTTGATGATGATGATAAACATCTAAAAGAGGTTTCATGTTTTAGCTGGGACTCGCGCACCCAGGTTTCTTATGTTTCTCTAGCTCCTCAGTCCTCTTGTTGTTACTTTTACTTCTATAAATTTGTCACTGATAATAAGTAGGTAGCTACTTATTATCAGTGACAAACGAGCAGAGCCCATCTGATAATAAGTGGTCAGTTAAATGTTTTATATCTCTGCATTTGCCTCTATTTCGGAGTATAATTAACCGAAAATATAGCATGATGTGGAACTAATGGGGGATTTTCAGATATCTACTTCAAAAAGTAAAAAGTGTAGATCGAAAAGTGTAGCAGCTTCTGAGCGGCATTGAAACGAAGTTGGATAGTTTCACTGAACATGATTTCTGCGTTTTGTTGATTGGCGATGAAGATTTTAAAACAACGAAAAACTATACTGATCTATTGGCGCGAATAAGAAATACTCTTGCAAAAATTACACACACAAACATAATTATAAGTGTACCTACTTACAAGTTAGGACATCAATTCAGCATGTTTAACTGGAGAGTAGAGACTTTCAATAGAATGATACAACAGGATAATATAAAATTCGAATATGCATATTTAATTGACTCAAATCTAAATCTGGAGTATAACTTGAATATGTATTCTAGCCGAACATGCACTGTCAATTATAAAGGATATTATACAATTTACGAACAAATAAAAAGTTTAATAAAAAACATCCTAGTATACTGTACGACGACGAAGGACACACAGAAAACATCTGAGCAGTTTTTTCGTGTATAGTAAATTGTATATAATGCATCAAAATATTAGTGGACTTTTAAACAAATCACAATTATACTCTGTTTGTTTAGATGAGTTACAGAATGATAATAAATATATCGATGTCGTATGCTTCACGGAACATAATATGTTACCAGATGATGTAAATTATCTAAAAATACCGGGCTATAAATTAGCAGCTTCATTTTTCAGAAATTATAGAAAAGGTGGATCATGTATATTAGTAAGACAAAATATAAATTTAGACCAATAGAATCTATTATGAAATATAATGTGACTAAATCTATTGAATGTTGTGCCATTGAGTTAGTGGAACATAAAATAATTATATTGTGTATTTACAGAGTGCCAACAAATAATAGTACAACCTTAGCTTTTAGAATCTTTTTTGACAATTTTTATGACATAGTGAATAGTTTGACATTTAAAAATAATAATAAAATAATAATATGCGGAGATTTTAATATTGACATTTTAAAAAACAATAAAACAACCTCAGAATTTAGACAGATTTTAGCCCATTTTAATTTAAGGTTTTCAATTAATAAACCGACACGCCCAAGCAGTCAGTCTTGTGTTGACAATATTATACATAATATAAGAGGCGGCAAAGGCGAAATATTAGAATTAGCAGTATCAGACCATTCAGCACAAATTTATACGTGTCCGATCAATAAAGTTTGCACTATGAATTATTGGTACTGTATAAAACGAGACTACAGTATTGAAAATATGGTGAGATTTAAAGATTATCTTGGGAATATAAGCTTTAATGATGTATATATGACAAATAATGCCAATGACGCTTTTAATAATTTCTATGACATATTTAAATTACTCTATGATATGTGTTTCCCTAATAAAAATGTAAAAATGTCTACTATAGTAAGACCAAAATGGATAACAACAGGAATTAAAATGTGTAGTAAACGAAAACGGCAACTTTTATGGAACTATCGTATATCTAAAGACCCCTCAGACAAGAAGACTTTTAAAACATATTCTAGAAAACTCAACAAAATCATCAAACTAACGCAGAAGTCTCAAAATAACTATCGTATATTGAATGCAAAAAATAAATCAAGAGCCACATGGAATGTCATTAACTCTACACAGCTTCTATTGCCGAAAGATAGTATAGAGCAGGTTACGGTAAAAAACGAAAACATTAGGGATCCTTATCGTATTGCACAATGTTTCAATAATTACTATATTGATGAATTAAAAACACCGGTGAAACCAATAGCTCCTCGAAACTGCTGCTTAAATAATAGGCATAAATCTTTTTTCATGAGACCTACAGACCCACAAGAGGTGATGAATATAATAAAAAATTTAAATAATACAACAAGCACCGGCTATGACGAAATATGTACGAAGGTAGTAAAATTTGTATCAGATATAATTTCTCCTGTGTTGTCCTATATTATTAATTTGTGTATAGAGACAGGTGTTTTTCCAGATAAGCTCAAAGTTACTGTAGTGAAACCAATGCACAAAAAAGAGCAAAAAAACTTAATAAAAAACTATAGGCAGTTAGCGTTAATACTAATATTTTCGAAAATTTTAGAAAAGATTATTCACTCAATTCTTTACACATACTTTGAGAAAACTGGTTTAATATGTAAAGAACAAAATGGGTTCCGTAAAAGTAAAGGCATTGATTTAGCTATATACGACTTTCTTGACGTAGTTTATAATATAATGGATAATAGGCTTCCTGTAATGGCAATGTATATGGATATGACTAGGGCTTGTGATTATGTACATCATGACATTCTTCTCTACAAATTAGAGACCTATGGAATTAGAGGAAATGCTTATAACTTTATAAATTCGAATTTAAAGGACAGATGGCAAAAAACTTACATAACCAAGGTCTGCATAAAAACCAAAACTGAAATGATTTATCAATCTGAACTTAAAGCAGTCCGTTATGGAGTACCACAGGGTAGTATACTGGGGCCTCTTCTATTTTTGGTGTATATTAATAATATGCCGAACTGTATACGCACCCTAATGATATTATATGCAGATGATAGCACAGTAATATTCAATGATGAAAATGAAATCAATGATAGCCTCATAAAAATTACGGAATGGTTGGAAAATAATAACTTAATCATTAATTTAGATAAAACTAAAATAATGAAATTTGCGCAAAGAAAAAATAAAAAACTGGAGACTGAAATTACATATAATAATATACAGTTAGGAGAAACAGCCACAACAAAATTTCTTGGACTATATATTGACAATGACATGCGATGGCAAACACATTTAAAGTTCGTATGTAATAAATTAAGTAGCTATTCATATGCGCTCTACAACCTAAATAAAATAGTAAACCGTAAAGCTGTTTTATCATCGTATCATGGATATGTGGCCTCGACATTAAGATACGGTGTTATTTTCTGGGGTAATGCGGTGAACATTATCCAGGTATTTAGAGCCCAAAAAAGATGTGTTAGAGCCATGTGTGGTCTGAAACGTACAGATAGCTGCAAAGAATATTTTAAGCAGTTAAAGATCCTAACTTTAACATCTATCTACATTTACGAAACGGCACTTTTCATTCGCCGAAATCCCAATTTGTTCTCCAGAGTAAATAGTTTAAGGCGTAACGATGAGTTGATGCAAAATGGATGCAAAACTACTCTTTATCAGAAAAGTTTCTACATACTAGCCCCAAAGATTTATAATAAATTACCAATTAACTTACGCCGTTGTACAGATTTTATGACATTTAAAAATAAATTATATTCTTACTTAGTAGATAAGGCATATTATGAATTGACGGAATATTTTAATGACATTTAAATTGTATGACATGGTTTTATTTATTGATTATTGTATAACTTATATTTGAAATTTAAATTTGTTGAAAGTATTATTTATGAAAGATTTTAATATTTAAAAAATGAAAAATGAAACAATTACATTTAAAGATTTGTACGCCTCAGCATGCGGGCAAAGGATAGAGAAACCATTGAAATGATAACATCTGTAATACCTATCTTTTACAAATAAATATTTTTAATCTTTGAATCTTTGAATCTTTGAATCGACCGAGCCTCCCTGGATGGCGCTGGTTAGACAGGATTAGCAAGTATTGAATTTGGAAACCGAAGTTACTCGGAAAGGTGATTTTAAAAAATATACTACTTAGTTTTACCTACTTACCTTTTCAGAGAAGAAAGCGCAAAATGAGTACATTTTTATACAGCTAACGGTCTCATTTTGATTTATTTTTGAGAATCGTGTCTAATCAAGGCCATTTTATTACAATTATTAGTTATTTGTTCTTATTAATCGGCTTACGGGAAATCTCCCATTGTTATATAAATTATTATTGCGGCAAATAGTAGGTACGAATACGCTTCTAATCAGCATCGGGCTGCGAGTGATTCCTAGATAAGATATTTTACTGATAGCGCAAAGATTTCATGGAAATAAATATGATTTTAATTTAGATAGTCGGCTGTTTTTACAGACTAGTCGGCAATGTGGCCGAATAGTCGGCACATCTCTAGACTATTTTCCCTACCGCCACAACAGATACGGTGTGTTGCTCGTAAACGGTTGGGATTTCGAAAAAGCATCATTATCACAGCCCATAACAGTCCACTGCAGCATTTAGGGCCTCTCCCACGAAAGGGTAGGTTAATGCCATAATCTCCACGCTTGGCAGGCGGGTTGGAGATCGCAGTGTTATAAATATAACAAAAGAAAATGCTGCTGCCCATTTTCCAGCCTACGGAGACTCTAGTTCTTTTGCCTTAAAAAACATTTGTCGCCTTATACGACACCCACGAGTGTGAGGGGTTGGTGCTATTGAAAAAGCATGTACAGGAAAATTTGCAGAGAATTTCATAGGCTGTAATTTAGAGACGGATCATATTCCCTTAGGATGCAGTGTTCAAACCAAAAAATGGGACCTATCGGGTCCCTCCACCAAAAGCACCAAAGGTACAGTCGCAGATTTTTTGTATCAAATCTAGAAGCATATTACTTACCATTTGCCGCAGTTATAATTTCTCTTGCTATTAGTTAGTTACATACACTTCTTAAACTATTTCTGGGTAGGTAGGTACTGCACTAAGTACTTGGTAAATTCTGTACAGAACAGGTAGGTGCCTACCTATTAAGTATCTACCATAATATTCTTCTTCTTGTCAATATCTATACTCATATTATGAAGAGGTAAAAGGTTTGCTTGTTTATCGTAGCCCGACCACTAACACAGGTGCTAGCATTCTTCAATCACTGCACACTTAACTGCACATATATTTGATACGCAACTACCAATAATGTGAATCATAACCATAAATGCACTTAACGGATTAACCGAAGAGCTAATATGTTTCTACGATAGGTTAATTCATTTAAAACACAATGTACTGTCAAACAAAAAACTTAACAATTGCCCCCGGTCTTCCCTAACCTAAAATTTGGTGCAATCGACATGTTAAATATGAACAACACAAGAAGTTACACCACTCTAGTACAAGGCTTTCATTTAAATGAATGTTCTTCAAAGGACCGTGACATGACCCAAACTTTGTTTTATGATTACCTATCTACTTAATTAGCTTAGTTCAAGTCTAGAACTAATAATTTGTAAACAGACGCCATCCTAGAATTAAAGATGCGGTTCAATATTATAATCTGTGATGCAGCTGACCTTCATGGCTCGCACACAGATACAGTATCTATAACACCTACCTACAGTTATCTACATTTGTAATGTAAAACGTGATAAATGTTTTAATACTCACATTTCGAATTACTGTAGAATCCTAAATGTGGTTTCCAAAATCCAGACAATGAGTTGCTGATGATATCGGCACACTGAATAAGTATCTTTAGTGAAGGAAATTGTGGTAACTTGTTAACAACACACTGGCGCCCGCGCCGCTCGCTTGCTTCGAATACGCCACCGTCCCGTCTGAGTGGCACTGTAGCAGTATTAAAAGAACGAGTGATCGAAACCGATAGCACGTTTTGCTTAAGATAGGAAAACTTTAAACCAAAATGAACTCTAAACCCATACAGTGTTAGGTGCATTACACTTTGGTTGATGTTTGGCACCGCCGCGACGCGGCGACGTCCCACGGGTATTCCCCGAAAAATGAAATGTGAGTTCTTGCGCGTGTTTTATGTATATTTTTCATTCAGTACTAATTAAATAAAAGTTAGGTTTCTAAATATGTAATTCATCTTATAATTATTACAAATAGTTTTAAGAGCTATTTCGATGTTTTTGGTTAGTATCTCTGTACAATATTTCATAGTTAATAAGAATTGGGTTTGTTTGCTAATGTTGGCTATATAAACCCAGTCGAGAGACTGGGAAGGGCCTTTTGCTCCAGACCCGGCACAGAGTTAAGTACAAATTTGCATTGTATTATTGTTGCTTTATATTTTGTATTAGTTTTATTTGTTTGTATAATCGGTTATTTATTGAATCGTACGTAATATCATTGTCACCACTGTCCCATTGTTAAAGGATAAATATGTATTTTGCCATGTTTTATTATGTTCAGAATATATTGTTCTATTTCCCATGTAACTTTCTTTGCTATAATTGTCTATCCTATAATATAAATTATTCTATAATATACTGTGTTTTTAAATATGCTTTCCTTTCCTGAATAAATTGCTATTTATGTTTAACCAATGTGCCCTGTTTTTATTTCATTAAGCTTTCCACCCTTAGTATTCGATAAAATACTAGGCAACCATAATCAATATCTTCTAAATACCTTAATTCACGCCCGAGATCTATACACTCTATACACCCTTACTAACATCAGAAGTGGGATAAAGAACTCGCAACATCCCACAATATTTCTAACATTTTTCATGTTACATAGTGATCTCTCCACACCGCCCGCACGAGCCTGGTGAAAGCTGGATCCTTCTTACGTCGCGGAACGAGTCACAGCCGAAGAACAGCGAGTACCTGCAGAGTGCAGTTGCGGGAAATAAAAAAAAAATTTTTTTTTTTTAAAGATTGTTTTTATTTTTTATTTAATTTAATTTATTTGGAAAAAGGTGTTTTTAGTTTATTAACATTGAAGTTATAGGTGAATACATATATTTGTGTTTTTTTTACGAATTTACATGACTCTAGAATGTACAATGACGTCACTGTTAATATGCCGTACTTTATAAATTTCCGCCTAAACTTACAACTTTCCCCCTACAGATGATTAAAAT
The DNA here is from genome assembly GCA_907269095.1 of Blastobasis adustella. Lineage (NCBI taxonomy): Eukaryota > Metazoa > Arthropoda > Insecta > Lepidoptera > Blastobasidae > Blastobasis > Blastobasis adustella. Next base: position 2,852,875 of record OU026120.1, read on the forward strand.
TTAATCTAGCTACCGTTAGTGGTTGGAAAGTCAACGTCAGAATTGACCGAACGGATTATGATGGTAGATTTGGCTGATAAATACCATTTATACATGACGGATCCGGTCAATAGCATGGAATAATGTGGTCAATAGTACGGACTCATGACGCAGAAAACGGAAGAGGGAGTGCGCCACCTTGTGGGGCGTGCTGACAGTTGTTGTTTACGTTTAAAAATGAAGTGATTTTAAAATAACCTTTGAAATAATAATGTAAATTACCTCAACTGCCTACATTGTAATACCTCTCTGATTTCAAGCAAAATTATAAGTGATGTGCAAAAATGAAATGGAATAAATACAGTGGAGTAAATGTAAACCCTTTCTTTAATTTATCTGTACGAATACGATCTACTGCTGATATCACCACCCTGATGACAATGATCCTGATGAACCACTTTCCTTGACGCAACGACATACATATATAATTATTATATTGTTAGTGTCCAGAAGTAAAATAAAATACATTTATTTACACACACATAAGAAACAATACCACACGATAAGTACTGTATTCTTCCAAAAGTTTACAAAAGATCTTCATACTAAACATGAATATTTTCTATTTACTACACGTACCCATTCAATTTTATTATATTGATTTTTATATATTATTTTTGGTCGACTTTCTTGCCCGATGTCGGTCAGCCTCACAGGCAGTGAGTGTTGGGCCCGGCATGTAAAGGCATATAGTCAACATAATATCAGGAGCACCGGTATAGGTGATTCCAAAGAAAAAGAAAAAACTATTTTTATCAGGGTCACCGGTAAAGGTGATGCCATTAATGGTAAAAAAAAATCGGAAATGCATCACTGATGACTTGATTGACTATTGGACTTATTACAATGTTAAATTAAAAAAAGCTGATATGCAATAAAAAAAAAGCTGATACGCCAAAAACAAAAAAAGCGAAGTGCAAAGTAAATGGTTATTTATTTATCAATTAAGGTTTAATCGAAAAGTAAAGTATGTGACGAATATGAAACGTACATACTAACTAATGAACTTATTACAATGTAAAATAAGTAAAAAGCTGAAATGCAAAAAAAAAGCCGAAATGCACAGTATTGCACAGTAAATGGTTATTTATTTATCCATTATGATTTAAATAAAATGTGACGAATATGAAACATATGTGATATTTATAGTAAACTATTGTATGTACACGTTGTGCACGTAGAAATAACACAGCATTAACGACACAACAGGCACAACTTATATTTTTATTTGGATGGTCAACTATGTAAATTTTAAGATGTTTATAAATTAATTGTTATCAAGGTGATAACATTTTCTATATAAATTTTGTTTGTTTGACGATGTCGCTACTGACTACTTAAGTAGTTTTGGGTATTGATAAAAACTTAAGGAAATTCATAAATGTTATTCTAATCTGCTTTGAAAAGAAATATGGTAATTAAGTTAATTCATTTATTTAAGTGACCAGACTCATTATGTTAGTAATTTCTTAATCGTTAGTGCAATTATTTGTAAACAATGTAGATTAATTAAACATTTCTCGCAACATGTCAATAAGAAGGACATATCCTGAGTATTTATTTTGTCCAATGCATTCAAACATCTATTTATCTTTACCTATCTACTTGTATCGACATAAACTATTGCTTCCATGTTAGTACCTTTACCTAAATGTTATTTATTTCTTTAACCGATAAGCTTATCTTGTACTCTACCTATCTGTTACAAACGCGCCTTAAAATAAGCTACGTATATACCAATTGTATGTACGCATTGAATGTTTAGACATTCATAAATATTCAATAAAATACGTGATCGAAAGGTGTCAGTGAGACTAACTTCATCTTCAGGAAGAGTCAGAGACCAGGTCAAGTCTAATGACTCCGCCTGGATGACGCAACAATGGCAATATATTTATTTATACCACATACTCACGCGTTGCCGACCCCGTAAAAACCTTTTCACCCCTTTCTTGAAGAACTCCATGTTGTACTCTTCAGGGAAAACCTCTCCAGGTAGCTCATTCCACAACCTTAGTGTGCGTGGGAGAGAGTTCCTTTGGAACCGCACAGTTCGCGACCAATTTGGCTCCAAGGTGTGAGGATGATATCCCTGTCGGTGGCGAGCGGTACGATGATAGAATGTAGCTGTAGTCATCATATTATCTGTGGTATTCCAGTTTTAAAGGCCATGAGGCATTTCAACTTAGTCCGGACAGTACAGTAGGTAACAAACAAAACAAAAAGCACGAAAAGCAAAGGAGTAGAGTTTGAGTATGAGGAGTAGGTACCTATTAACAACCATTTATCGCAATAAATCGCAATGTCGCACCTCGATGTATATTTTCATCTACGAAATAAAATGCCCGCAAAGGTAAACGTAATAAAAGATTAAATACTCACATTTTGAATTGGTAGGAATATTACAGTAAATGTGGTGTAGGTCTGTCCAATGCATGCAAACATCTAAATGTTCGCCTACCTGGTTAACGTGTATCGAAAGGAACTATATATTTTAGATTATTATTTAGGTACTTTTATTTCTTTGGACGAAAACTATAAAACCATTACTGTTTTGTTATCAATACTATGTGGTAGGTTCTGTATCTATCAGTCGGTACCTGATAGGTAGGCTACTATAGTTAGGTAGGTACTTATTGTAAGTGGCCTAGTGGTAACGGTATCCGACTCGCATTGCGACGATTCGAATCTTACCACGTGACCATCGTACCAATGACTCTTTTCTGAGTTATATAGGTAAGTATATTTGTTGACTAACCGATGCTCTTACGGTGAGGAAAAACATCGTGAAACCTGCACATTAACCATGATCCAATATGGTCAGATTCCCAACATAAAAGGGTCACGGAGGTCAGATGCAGTCGCTCCACTGTAATTACTTGATCTGCCAAATCCTGGACCATGGTCAAGGCGGGCCCCGGGCCCTCGCGAGTGAGCATGACTGGCACATTAACGCCAAGATGACTACATTAGTAAACATTGAATAAAATAACTACTTATTAAGAAAAGATTTTTATCACGACTTCATCTTCATTAGGTGGTAGGAGGAGAGCACAGAGGTCAAGTCCGAAGATTCCGCTAGGATGAGGCACCCACCACACAAGCAACAATGTTGACAATATTATTTATTGTACTTATTCCGGTTATTAACGATAAGGTGGCCATGAGGCAATTCAACCTAGTCCTCATAGTACCTACTAAGTTGAAATGCCAAATTACTGGATAATTTGATTCGGCGCGCAGCGGCACGATCACATTTTAAACGACTTCGAAAAAGGAGGTCCCCAATCATTCGCCGGGTAAGACTACGTAATTCAACCATTGAAGAGTGAAGATTTTTGTGGGCCCCCGGAGCGGTCTAGGAGCTAGGAGCTAGCTAGCGGGCTAGAAGCGGTTGTGTTATAAATAGCGTAGGTTACCTAGGTAATTCGTCCTATTCCCAGGCTCCCTACCCTATTTCACCACTATTGCTAAGGAAGGTGACTGAGTGCGATTTTTTAACAATTCTTTGGGGAAATTTAAAAGCAATCAATCTATTAAATCGTTTATTTCAATATCAATTGTTAAACCTCTGCCCGAGTTGTTCCTACTATTCTATTTTTAAGTATCGGTATTAGAAAATATTTAGGTAAGTACCTATTCCTTCTCGTCGTAGAATACCTTCGCGAGTATGGAATACATCGTGGCGTGGAGACGGGCGACCGTTTTAAACGAGGCCTATGTCAGTTCTGTCAATCCGGTGTGCCAGTCCAAAATTAGAAAATTATATTTTTATTGTTCTCATTGGCTCCGTGCCGGCCCGGCTTCTAACTCCATGTATATGGGCATTTAAACAGAGGGAGCTCGTCGAGAGACAATAGTCATGAGAGAGCGCGATCATGCAGAGATTTTTCATATTTTCATATTTCCTTTATTCGCTGTTAAATGGTACAATATATAGTTCTTATAAATAGGTATTCGTTTCACATTTAATTTTTACAGTTTGTAAAAGGCGCTACGAATGTCAGGTAGTTAAATATAATTAATAATTAAACATGTCTTAGGATAACAAGCAACTCAAAGATATTGGTAAATAATTAATCAAACGAAATTATCGAAACATTACATTATGTCAAATGTATTCTAATTTATAAATATGAAATGACCATAAACAATATTCACAATATAATTCATAAATATAAAATTATTGGCTAATTGAATTACATATAATTTTTTAAATATTCATCAGTACGTCTTGTCTAAAAAGTATTCTTAAGTTTTCCTGTATTTTATTATATATTTTAATAGCTAATGCATTGGGACCTTTTCGAAATATTTGCATAGTCGAGTCAGATTGGAGTAATAGATTTTTGATAAGGCGGCAATGTTGGATTTGTTGATGATAAGTTATATATTATTTCTAACAAATAAGCCCTTTTCCAATATAAACTTTCGACGGGCGGCTCAACAAAACAATCTCTATGAGGGTCGGGTCTTGAGTGAGCGTCATTTATGGTTTTCGCCATCGTCGCTGAACCTATCTCACCCACCGTCGGGCAATGGCCGTTGGCTTAAATAAAGCGGAGGCGAGCCTAGCACGGATATCTTGTATCGAATGAAGTTAACATCATACCCTACCCGTACCTCTACCCTAACATTATCCCGAACTACCACACCCCTTTCGCAACGGACACAAATGTTTATTAGGTAGGTACTATATTCTGTAGATATAAGCCTTACAAATACCTAAAATACATAGACATAATAAGTAGGGTTAATTAAAGTACATATGAATTTATTCTTAAAAAACTAAATCGGTAATAAAATGAATAGTACCTACATTGTGATACAGTCGAGGCGATATTAGGCATGGATGAGCCGAAAGTAAAATGATCAATGCCCACGCGTTACATACGCTACGATTTTCAGACAGACCTCTGCTATTGGCTATCTCAGAGGACAATTGACTTTGACGTATAATAATCTTACAATACTCTAATTTGGTAGACGCTATAGCCAGTGGCCAACGTAAATTACGTACTGTAGAATTATCTAATGTCAAATTTAGTTGCCAACTGAGTTAGACAATAGCCCCGCTGTTGTAATTAAAATTAAATTATACGAAAAATTACGAGCAGTTTTCTTTTTGTTCGCGTGCATGTGCCAAGTGTGCGAAAAGAAAACCGAACATACAGCCTATATTAAAAATATAATAAAGCGAACATAACTTATCGCGAGTTGTAAATAATTTGATAAACTTTCATCTAACAGCTTCTCGGAACTCACGTAAGTAGGTACCTACTAAGCCTACTAATGTAAACAAGCTATTTTATGAATACTCCACAAAAAATACATTTTTAAACTAACTTCAGTTACTCTTATTGCGGCGTTTTTTAGGGCATAGTCACAAACGGCGAGTTACATTTATTTTGCAAGTATTACAGGGATGCAGTGTCCAACAATAAGGAATTGTGCACGTAGGGGCCTACTTATCTATCTGAATAACAAAGTAACACGTTTATTGAAAATACGTGTAAATATTCAACTGTGATTTTCCGCGGAGAAAGAATTCATCGCCTGTACATTCCCGTTAAAGTACTCTACGTATGCTCTTAAAATTTTATATCATCACATCCGCCGAGAGACTCCCACTGCTGGGCACAGGCCTACTCCGAAGTTTTCCCACAAAAGCCAATCCTGTGCTGTCCGCATCCAACTGGTAGAATAACTAGTCCTCCTTGCAGAGGACCTACCCGCGGCGTCTTCAGGTACGTGGTAGCCACTCGAAAACTGTACTTACATACCCACTGCCACTTAAACCTGACAAGCCCTCGTGGCTAGTGATGTTAGTTTGGCTGCGGAACGCGCTGACTCCGATCACAGGCAAAGGCCCACAGAGAGCGACCACGTCCCCTCAACCAATTCTATTCTAACCAACATGTGCAAAGTATCATGAAATTGCAATTTGCACTTTAATTGCACGAAGCAGCCATGCGTACTTGGTAATAGTAAATGCAAAACACCGTAGACCCAACGCAAAAAAAGAGAGTGGATATCAATGACCGAAGGCAACAAGCTACTTGAAACCTACAGTACAGAATTGTTCACACTATAATGCGAGTGGTATAGTAATATATACCTACAATATCGTGATATGTAGCCAAGCAATTATCAAAGCACCTTAAAGTCACCACCGACAGTTTGAGTTATCGACATAGAAACAGTCTAAAGTCCAAACAGTTATCAGAACACCCAAATAACGATCATCTGACAAATATAAATGCTTCGAAATACTCGTCTTGTCTGTCACATAGTATCGGTATTCTACCCTTGATACCATTGGTACCTAAGCAATACCTATTTAGGCACATATGGAAACTACATTGTTGCTTGCTAGAAAACATTTGCGCTCCAGAGAACTATAATATAGTACAGCTCTGAGAACTTACAATGGTTCTATCAAGGTAAAAGCTTAGGATCGTGTAACATAATAAAAAGAAAATAAAGTATAAAATATCATAGTTAGATTAAATACCTAAATCAAATGAACTTACAGTCGGGGACGAAAAACCTAAGCATTGGATTAATACCGGCCCAGATACTTTGCACCGGGACCTTTAGGACCGGGGCCTTTTGAATAGAATAGAATAGAATAGAATAGAATACGTTTTTATTCACACACAACAACACATCACAACATATAACAAATTTAAAATTTAAAATGGCTCAAAAACGCTTGAATCACTGACCTGTAACAATACAAGTATTATTAGTCAGCGACTCGAATAAAAAAAAAAAGAAAAGAAAGCACAAGGTACAAATAAAAAACAAAACCAATTTTAAACAACATAAAAAGTATAACAATAACTAGACAAACAGACAAAAATAGAGGAGAAATTAAAAACAGAGCCGGTGCATGTGGATGTGATGAGGTGTGTAAAAAGGGACCTCACTCAGCTTCATGCCCTGGTGGAGACCAGGGCGCTGGTTTTCAGTGAGACCTGCTGAGTGAGGCACGGACGAAGACGTAAAATAGATACATAATAATGCAGTGTGGAGTGTAAAAAACGTGCGGAGAGTGTAATTAATTGATTGACTGGGTGCACCTTGGTCGCAGCGAAGACGTCAACAAAACAGTGGCCATTGTTGTTATATACCATTCCTAGAGAACACATTGGTGAAAATCAAATAAAGAAAACTGAAATATGTGGGAAAAATAATTATTATGTCAGGTGAATAATACACTAATTAATATTATGATTGTATTAGACTTTGTCATGAAATAACCCAAATATATAATAAAAGTAATGTCAATAAAATATTCAGAAAATCAATGCCGTTTATGTCAGTCCTGTATTTTTTCAGATGTATAAACCTAAAGTCAGATGATGATGATGTTATGAGTGATGTTATTAGCCTTGAGGATGAATCTCAAGGTAACTCGCATTGAAAGGACTTTGATCGTATCAATGATGTGATATGGCTTCCAAGGGTAAACCTTTGCATACCCAATGTGAAATGATCCCGCCAATGCTATGCTATGAGTCTGCAACCTTTGTGGTAAGTTGAACATTATTTTATATTTCCTTCTTTTGAATATCTAATAGTAATAATTTGAGATGTTTTCTAAAAGTAACCAATGATTGCAGACTACGCAGAGGCGGAGGCAAGTCATTCCAACACTTGGTAGCTGCAAATTTAAACGACCCTCGAAATGCGGTCGTTCTGTGGTGTGGCAACACTAATGAATACTGAGAGGCGCTGGTAATATTGTGGATGTCGCTAGTCCATACAAGTTTATCAGCGAGATATGGTGGTGTCCTGTACCGAACCACTCTGAACAAGAGATTGGCCAAGTGCATCTCGCTACGGTAATGCATATTCAGAATATCAGCTTTGTTTAAATATGGAGTGATGTGCGTTCGGGGAGGAATATGAAAGCAAAACCTGGCACATGCGTTTTGAATTTGCTGCATTTTTTTCTTTGTCCTTGCTAGCAGCCGAGGGCCATAAACTATGTCCATGTAGTTAAGCTTGGACAGAACAAGCGTGTCACAAAGTTTAATCCTTATGTTGGTTTAATAAATGGTCTGATTTGGTACAATATCTTTAGCCTGTAAAAACATTGACTTAATACATTCGAAACATGCTTTTCGAAGCGAAGTTGCTCATCCAGAATCAGTCCCAGATTTCGCGCCTCACTGACACGTTCAATGGGTTCGCCTTGAATATGCACTGTAGCATTTACCCCTGCAATTTTCTCAATTTGCCCTGCATTACCTAAGATCATAAACTTCGATTTACTACTATTTATAACTAGTGAATTAGAGTGACCATGTGGCTATATTATGTAAGTCTTCATTTAGCCTTCTGACAGCTGAAGCTATATCACCAGGACTACAAGGTATATAAAGCTGCAGATCGTCAGCATAGATATGATAAAAGCTATGCCGAATGACCCTTGTGATATCTGCAGTGTAAATAATGAAAAGTATCGGTCCTAAAATTGAACCCTGGGGAACGCCCCTCATAACATCAGATATCTCAGATTCATGCACCATACCCCCTCCACCGCTTATTTCGACGTGCTGTTTACGGTGCTTGAAGTAACTAGCAAACCAGTTCAATGTCTGACCACTGAAACCATAATATTTCAGTTTCGCCAACAACAGAGAAACGTCTATGCTGTCAAAGGCTCGGGAAAAATCAAGGAGAGCCAGAAGGGTCCCCTGGCCATTGTCCTGCGCTTCCAAGATATCGTCCACCACTTGAGCCAAAGCTGTGCAAGTGCTATGTTGTCTTCTGAACCCTGACTGCACGACAGGCAATATGTCATTTTCTTCCAAGTATTTACGGACTTGCTCTCCAACAACCTTTTCTAGAATCTTGGAAGCGCAAGGCAACACGCTTATAGGTCTTAAGTCGTTCACTGTGGCTGGGTTACTGTTTTTAGGTAATGGCCTGACTATAGCATGCTGCCAAGCGGTGGGGAACTGACCAGATTCAATGGAGGCATTGATAATAGAAGTGAGAACGGGTAAAATGTGCGGCGTCATCATTAACAGCATATCCAGGGATATATTGTCAACTCCAACCGCGTTAGATTTTAGGCTTTTTAATGTTTTACAAATAGTTTCCTCTGTTACCGTCCTCAACTGAAATTTACTTAGGTTACCGCAGTGGGTCTTGAAGTACTCGACTTCCAAACTAGAGACATCCAGACTTCCTGGAACTTTTAAAAAGTGATTGTTAATTATATTTGGATCCTTCAGTAAATGGTCAGGCACTTCGCTAACACCTCGAATCCTAACGTTACGTTTTATATGAGACCATAAGCTACGTGGATTGTGTATGTTAGAATTGACATAAAAAGTCATAGTAAGCACGCTTTTCCCTTACAAGTGCCTCGTCAACAACTTTCTTTAGGTCTTTATAATAACTAAGATGTGTATCTAGGCCAGAGGAGCGGGCGCGAGCATAGGCCTCGTCGCGTTTTGACATCATTTGCTTTATGTTGTACGTAATCCACGGGTATTGGTGGTCTTTTATTCTACGATTTTTGAGCGGGGCGTGCTTATTAAATAGTGTGAGAATGCATTGATTTAGATAAGTCACCATATCATCAACTACTCCCAATGAGGAAATATAATTCCAGTTAATTAAAGCTAAGTCAGCATTGAACTGTTCTAAATCTATTGATAGTAGGTCCCTACGTAGCACATTAAATGGTGTTAATTTGGTCATATTAACATTTACTTCACACGTAAGAAATGCGTGACCACTAAGATCCCTTACAAAGTCAACCCTGACTTCACGCACTTTAAGATCTGTGGCTATTACATCAATCAATGTCGCACTCGTATCTGTAAAGTGCGTTGGCTGAGTGACACACTGAGAAATTCGGAAACAAGAAAATAAATTTATATGTTTTTTCGTGTTCGTGTTATTAGGCTCCAATAAGTTGATGTTAAAGTCACCCAGCAGTATTATATTATTTGCCCACGAAAATGCGCTCAGAGATTCCGTCATTGCATCGATAAAAGTATCGACGCTCAGCCACGGCGGCCGGTAGGCAGTCCCAACCACAATAACGGTCCCGCGTATAGAAAGCCGTAACCACATTTGTTCAACTTGGGACGCGTCCGGATGGACCAAAGTGCGGGCATGTACTGTGCGCGCAACGTAGAATCCAACGCCGCCTCCGCGCGAGCGCACGTCATTCGATCGCGGAATGTGCCGCAGACGATAGTTCGGCACCGCCGGCGCTCTGGCGGTTTGGTTGTCCCGCAGCCAGGTCTCGTTAATCGCCATAATGTCCACCCTGTGACGGTCCATAGCCACCAAGAACTCGTCGTGACGTGTGCCTAGGGAACCCGCGTTTAGCAAACCTAACTTTTGTCGTTTGTTATTGAATGTTTATACGAAAATTCGATTTATTGTTACTGCATTTGATCGTCAATGAATTAAATAACTGTTGGTTTGAATGTGAAGTGCTATTGGTATCGTGTTTATTATGTGTATGACTTAGTGGGTAGTGTATGTATATAGAAAATGTATATAGTTTTTGTAAGTGTTGACAGTGAACGTGATTTGTAGGTAAATACATAATAGGGCAATTATAGGTTATAAGCTTTGGGCTTGATAATAAAATGTGTAAGCTATAGGAATGTTTTTGATAGTAAGTGTGACTGTTTATAGTAGTGAATGGGTAAAGTGTAGTAGGTAGTAGGTGGTAGTATTGTGTGTGAATGTATATATTAAATGTAAGTAGATTAGATAGTGTGTGATGATTATCATTACACCTGCAACGGCACTGAACAATACAAAGTATGTGGTAAATATTAAAGAAATAGACAAAACACAACAAACAAATATAGTTCCGCGAAGATATTAGTAATTCTGAAGCGTTGGTATTAAGCCCTGGCATCGATATTAGAGAAACTAACGCAGCCAGCTCCAAAAACACGAAAGATATCTGACTCAGTGCGAATACGATTGCCTGGATCACCTTGAGCCTTACGCGCGTAGATTCTACCCTCCCGTGTCCAAACGTATCTCCATTCCAGGAGGCGAGCCGACTCGCGCGCTGCGTAAAGAAGTCGCCTGTTTTCCCTCGTGAGCCGCTCATTTACGTAGAAGCGCGCCGGGTTAGCTGCGACGCCGACGCCCTCCGTGGTAGGAGTACGTCGCACCCGCGCAGCCCTCAGCAGCTCGTCCCGTAGGGACCGGCGCGCCACCCGCACCGCGATCGGGCGCGGGCGCACCGCCCCGCCACCAGCCTCCCGGATAGCCCCCACACGCTGGCAGCTCACAAGGTCGCGCTCGTCCAAAGGAAGGCCAACCTTCGCTGCACACCCCAGTACAATGTGTGTACAGTACAGTACGACGTCATTCCCAAGGGCATCCTGCTCGCGGTCCGATAGGTCGATCTTCAGCCGGGCAATGGTTACCTCGAGCGCCTGGATGCTTTGTGCTGCCACCTCGTCCTTCATTCGCTTCTCCAAAGCGTCGATCCGCGACTCCACGGCATCCACTCGCCCGTCAGTACCACCAGCGCCCTCAGCTCCACGACGTCGGTCCTCAGCTCGCGAAATTCCTGCCGCGCCTCTCGGATCTCATTTCGTAGCTCCCGTAGCTCCCGCAGCACTGCCCCCTGCATGTCGTGCACGCTGGTATCCACCCTTGATGTGTCCATATATGCCGTGGCGTCCAGAGGTGTACCCTCCAACATACCAGTGTCCATGGCCTCCACCATTGAAGGTGCCCCATGTTGAACGGGGGTGCTAGACTTTACGGGGCTTTTATCCAGGCACTCCGGGCACCGCCAGGACTCACACACCTGTACTCCCGCAGGCACATTCACGCACTCCCGGTGGCTCGTACGCTGGCATCTCGAGCATGGCACCGCCTCCGCTGCTGACAGGAACCTCCCGCACGCATAGCACTTCACAACCATTGTGGTTAAAGATAGATAGATAGATAGATAGATAGATAAACACTTTATTGCTCACAAAACATAACAGTATCAATTAGTTACAGTAACAGGAACACATATGAGCAAAGGCGGCCTTATCGCTACAAGCGATCTCTTCCAGGCAACCTTTACAGGAATATTACAGCAGGTAGTGTTGAGCTAAAGGATACAAGAGAATGCGTTGTGCATTTATCTAAACACCAACTAACAGCCAAAAACATGAAATAATCGTACATATGCAGGTATACTAAAATAAAGTTTCACAAATCTTTCGCTAAAAGGGATTTACGAAGTTTTGACTTAAAACTAGGCAATGACTCAGACTGTCGGACTTCCCTTGGCAGATCATTCCACAATCGAGTTGCCCTTACCGTAAACGAGTTGTAGTAGTACCCGGAACGCGTGAACGGGGCCGACAGAATGTTGTCCGAAGCAGACCGCAGCGCACGGTCATGGTCGTCTCCTAGGTAGCGAAATTGCTCTCGGAGATAAGCCGGAGATCGGGGATCGTGCAGGACGTTATACAGGAGGGAAAGGACATGCTCATCCCGTCTAAGCCGGATAGGAAGCCAGCGAAGCTTACGTCGGTATTCCGAAACATGGTCGAACTTGCGCAGACCGAACACAAACCTAACACAGAGATTCTGCAAACGTTGGAGTTTATTAAGGAGAGCCTCATTAATGTCGAGAAAACAGACGTCTGCGTAATCCAGTATCGGCAGTAGTAGGGTCTGCGCAAGCTCGGCCTTAGTTTTTATGGGGAGCAGGTTCTTCCACCTCCTGAGTGAGCCCGCAGCAGCGAAAATCTTTCTGCTTACCTCCGTGACATGGCTAGCCCAGGACAAGGTGCAATCAAATTGCACACCAAGGTTTTTAACAACCTTGCTGTACGGTAGGCCAGTGCCATTAAAATTCACAAGTGGAAGCTTATCAAAGTCCAGCCGGCTCACCCGTCTAGAACCTCCCATAATTATGGCTTGGGACTTGCTGGGATTTACTAAAAGTCCATGGGATTGGGTCCAATGTAGAACTGTTTCCAGATCCACATTAAGAGCTGCAACCGCAGTGTCAACCACGTCCACAGATGCCTGGCAGTAGATTTGCAGGTCATCTGCATATAGGTGGAAAGAGCACTTTAGGAGAGGGGTTAGGAAATTAATAAAGACGGAGAAGAGGAGAGGGGAAAGGACACTACCCTGGGGCACGCCGGCCATTAAGGATTCGAAGCGAGAAGTTTTGTCGTCATTGCGTATACACTGCTGCCGCTCGAACAAGTAACTGACAAACCAACTAATGGCAAGATCGGATACTTTTAAAGATCTCAGCATAGCTATAAGTATTTCGTAATCGACAGTGTTAAATGCATTGCTGAAATCCAAAAGAGCGGCGACGGTCACTTTCTGATTTGACATACCATGGCGTATATCATCAGAGACCTTAGTAAGAGCAGTGACCGTGCTGTGCCCCGGGCGGAACCCTGATTGGAAAGGACAAAGAAGATTATGAGCGTTCAGAAAACGACTGAGTTGCTGGTGAACAAGACGCTCAAGTACTTTGGACAGGAAAGGAAGAATGGAAATTGGACGGTAGTGAGATGGAGCAGTAGGACTATTGACTTTGGGAATTGGAATAATAGCCGCCCTCCGCCAGCAACTGGGAAAAGATCCTGTGCTTAGCGAGAAGTTGAAAATGTGATGCAAGACTGGCAGAACCACTTCAAGACAAAGGATTATCATCTTGCGGTTAATACCATCCAAACCCTCGGCATCAGACTTGATAGATGTGATGTTCTTTTCAACCTCTCGCTCAGTAACTGGTTTAAAGTTGAAAGGTGGAGTATCAGCCGGTCCCGGAGGGAAACTATTTAGCGTTTGGGACTTAATGGAAAAGGGGATGGAAGAGGAGGGAGTGAAATGACGGTTCAAACCATCAAGGTCGAGTTGAGACGGGAGTGCTGAACTTTTCATCTTACCAATGCCCAAGAGATGTATAAATTACCAATTTACGTGAAACAGCTGATTGCTAAGTTGATGTTTATATGTGTGGGTACCCGCAACAAGGTCAACGAACTGCACTATTGGAACTGATCGTGTTTTACTATACTATCCTTTTAATTAACACTTAAATTTTAATACCACTGAATTGTCTGTGCCATTTCATGTATTTAATAATAAACAAATCAAAATATATGCAATGTTGTATTTTTAAAGACACAATGTATACACAGTGTATGAGTAAGCGACAACGTCCGTGACGTCACTCCATTTTTAGCTTTGTACCAGGCCCTTGAGACCTGGACCGCGGACCTTTTGGACCTTTTGGTTTGTTGTCATCATCATTGTCTTTATTCTGATTAGGTTGGAGTCGCTTGATAAAGAATCGGAATGCCAAATTGCGATCTTTGACGAAATGTTTAAGCACATCCAGGGGTAAAACAGCGCATTTCCCTTGACGCATGACCTCATCAGCCTTGACGGCGTCATTGAAGCAGTGTTCCGTGAAAGCCACCTTCCTGCGAGGGTCCTTCATGCTGGTGATGTGGATTTCGTAAATGTGCTGTTGAGCGACAGTTTTCTCGCCAATATGTTGAATGGTCCAGTAGGCCATCTTCTGCTGTGTATCGATCTTCATAGTTATGATGAAGTGAAACTTAGCCTGCGCAGTGAGGTACATGTGGCGGTCGTCCTGGGTGAGACTGACGTTTACCACCACGTCGGAGTCGCTGCTCACGTTGCACTCCTTGGGGTGGCACTCCTTGAAGTGGTTCATCATCTCGTTCAGTTTACCTGGCGGATGGGGGTGATGCTTCAGTTACATATTTCTGTACAACAAGCATGTGCTTTAGCTTGAGAGCGTCAATGACCTAGTGGCAAGGGGTCCGACTCGTAAGCGAGAGGCAGGTACCGGGTTCGAACCCCAGTTTCGCCATATACCAATCACTTTTTTCAGAGTTTAGTTTTTTTAGGGGTCGTGACACTGATCACTGATGCTGAAGCAATGGTTGTGCTGTAACGGAACAACATAACTACATATACTTAAGCATAAGTGCATTAGGTACCTTCCACAATTTCTTTTGCAGATACAGGAACTCTACAGAGTGCCTAACTGCTTCTATCCGTTATTCCTTAATTAATGAAGTTAACAATCAGTCTAACGGATTAACGTTAGCCAAAGTATTTTAACTTCAGTTAAATTGAATATCCGTTAACTTTAGTCCGTTACATCGGATGGTTATTGTTAATTGTTAAATTTACGAATGTACCTAAAAGTTATCTCAGAGTGCCTGCCTATGATGAGTGTTCTCCAATTTGGTTTTATATCTTATATGTATACCAAATTTAGACTTCTGTTGCTTCAGTAGAACGTCTTTTTAAACGATTATTGCTGACGGAATTATACATAATCAATGTAATTTTGGTCCGCTTAAGCCCATATCACATTGTGTCTTGGTTGGGTACCTACCTGTTAACAATTAACTGTAGCTAACCTTTTATGTAACGGATTAACGAAGTTAACTTTTGAATTAATGTATGTACCCACCCACCTTTGTTCTTCACCTGTAGACCTTTTACTATTTCGTGTATACACAAATTATTTGTATTTATTCTCAAAGTTTTAAAAAATTACCTACCGTTCCAAGAGCACCTCCCGAACACGGCCCCATGGGGACAGTCCATCTTGCGGAAGATGCACTCTTTGAGATGGTCTTCTACGTCCATAGTCGCCATGATGTACACACAGCCCGAAGACTTGTTCGGGCAAGGCATCTTCGCCTGCCGGTCAAGGATACATCTTTTTTAAACGTTGGCCTGGAAGGTATGATATGTACCTATCTATGTAAATATACAGTATTGATATTATGTTTCTTCGAAACACACAGCGTTGAGTGAAGAAGCTATCTAAGATTTTACCTTAATAAATGATGCAAACATCAATCTACATATTACCTCCTTGTGACACCCATTCCAGCAGCAGTGCGGCTTTACTACTTCCATGTAAGCGCGCTGAAACCTGTCATAACATGTTTACCTCATAGCGTCTGCAGATTTTGCCGGCAATGTATGCAAAATGTTATGTTTGTTTAAGAACAAGTTTATACAAGTTATAACAAGGTGTTGTGTAATTTGGTATTTTTGTTTTTGATGTGTTTTTGTGCAATAAGCGTGCAAAATCGGTCAGTCGATGCCGAAAATACTAATGCCGGGCGGGTGCTCCGGACGAAGATGTGTTGCTGCCTGCTGGGGATCCCTCATCGTCTTTTAGCCAATGTTGAGACGGATGGTGGGAGCTCAACATCCTCGGAGGATGAAGGTGTAGCTTTCGCGCACCGCAGCGTCCGTATATACTTGCCACCCGCGCATCGTCTTTCCCCCCAACGACCTGTCGAGCGCTCTTAACCTCCTCCTGGAGGCTCAGGTCGACCCGACACAGCCCCTCCCTGCCGTTTCAGCGCCCCCCGTAGGCCCCCAATCCCAGTCCACAGCAGCGGGACCCCCTTCAGGGGTCACGCTATAATTTCTCCAGTGTACGCTCCTCGTAAGAAATGACGCTGAGCGCACCCCGTCCCTACGGGGTGTCGCATCCGATGAAACCTGAAAGGCCAGAAGCCGGAAGGGGCTACAAGTGCTCCCAGGGAGTGTTTAGCACGTATACGCCTAGGTCTTTTTTTTAAGTCGTGCATAACCAGTCCGGCCGGCCGGCTGGTACTCATGAGAGTTCACCTCCTCCATCCCAACCGCTATACCGGAAAGTGCCCATTTCCGTTGAGTAAGGCGCAAAAAAAAAAAATCATCATCATCGGCATCGTCTTTCTAAATAACTAATTAGACAGGTTAGTTACATCTTGCACAGTTACCTCTTACTATATGTACAAAATGTTACACAGAAGAGGACTTTTGACTCTTATCAGTGTTAAAAAATTAAGTAAACCTTCCTGGAGTTAATTGTTTACATAACATGAGAGAGAATGACAAACAACTTCTTGGTAAATCCCATGGGATCTTCTGAGAAATTATATTACAGCTATATATACTAATTCGTACAGAATTTGATAAAGAAGTAGTTGAATTGAAAACTAATAAGAAGGATCGTAGATCTTACTCTCTTACAACAATTTGACTCACCGGCTTGGATGAGGCATAATCTTTCCGAGCTTATGCCAGGGTATGCTTGGAGCAGTGTTCATTATAAATCTACCATAAAGTTGAATACCTAAAACGACACCAGGATTTGTGCAATGTGATGCCCCTGGTATTGTAAATGGAGGGTTGCTGTAGCCGCTACCATCAGGCCGTGAGCATGTTTGCCATTTTAGTAGTATAAAATAAATTATATAAATGTATATGAAAAGAACTCTCTCACATTTATAAGACTTTGGACTATTTAGCCATCACAGAGGGAGTTTCGCCCGGTCTCTCAAACATAGGTCTACCAGTAACGAGTTATTAAAACAGGACCTAGTAAATTAGGCAGCGGCTAACCCACAAGATCTGAATCTCAGTTCTCTGTTACATATCTCTTGACCCAAAGTTAAGGTTAAGAGCTTTCTTCATAAGTATATCTCTAAGTTCAGAGGATCTATGTAGCCGGGATGCTCTTTCACCTCTTATTCAATTCCTGGGAAAATTATTTTAGAAAATATGAAATAATAATAATTATAGTTAAGTACTGATTGAAACTCAATAAAAATTAATAATGCACATGTTGTGCAGGCAAATATAAAATCCATTTTGAAGCAATCCATTTATATTGAAAATAATAACGGGTAATTTACGTAATTTTTCCTATAAATCAAACCATTGCAATTTCCCATGTTTGGAATACTTACTATGATGGTACAGTGACCCAAAGTGAGTTTGGGTACTGTAGGAATAACGATTGCATCGGTCACCAATTATATAATAGAGAGTCTCGTCGGTGGTCTATCTTGCCGATTTTCTAATAGCCCACCAGAACAGGGTGGCACTGGAAGATCAGACACAGTTGAACTTTCAGAAATAAATTTCTGAACAAGTCCTGAAGTGGAATACTTGGGGCTCTACCTCTACCTGTACACAATACAGTGATAAGGATAAGATAAATTAT
Organism: Blastobasis adustella; assembly: GCA_907269095.1. Taxonomy (NCBI): domain Eukaryota; kingdom Metazoa; phylum Arthropoda; class Insecta; order Lepidoptera; family Blastobasidae; genus Blastobasis; species Blastobasis adustella. The sequence continues at coordinate 2,870,951 of OU026120.1, forward strand.
AGGTACTATCTAGGGATACATTTTTAATATTTAGCTAACCTAACTATTCCAAGGGTGCTTACATTATCGTCGGACGTCGGACAGATCTTTCTGAAGTCTTTGGACAGGGCAGACCCAAAGAGAGGAGGTCGATGCCATTTTAAGCGTTATTTGAGATATATGAGAGATTTTCTTTTTCTCATACGCTGGGCGAGTTTTAATGTAAAACTCAATAAACATTTGAGTATTGAATATTGAATGTAAGTTCTTTAATGGTGTTTCATAATTTAGTTGCCGCCTAGGAAAGTAGCCTTTTCGACAGACGGAGGTACTCATTCCCGTGCTCTCCTAAATCTGACTGCATATCTCACTGATAGCGGGAAAGTACAGCGGTATAGCCGACCGCCTTTAAAAAAATACTCTTGCCGGAATGGCATTTGCTGCCCCGGGCGTCGGAGGTCTTGATTCGTAACTGGGGCGTCCATGTTGTGAACATATCGTTTTGACATCACGCTCACACTGGTGGTCCTCTCGGGGAGGTATAGCGGCATGGCCGACCGCCTTTCAAGAAACAGACCCTTACCGGAAGGGCATCTGTTACCCCAGGCCTCGGAGGCCTTGTGGGCGTCCCAGACTGTTGACTCGGCCGTTGGGCGAGAATACGTCACTTGGGACTCAAACTATGACTTGGCAAAATATTGCGATGCATTCAGTAAGACGAAAGTTTCGGCTTGCGTGGCCTCCGCCTAATCTGATAACTAGAGTTCTCAATCACTTGAACACGGGAGAGAGACCTTACATATTAATTGCGCCTTAATTAGTACTGGACTCAGTGAGCCTGGATGCCCTACCTGTAGGCCTTGATTCGTAAATGGGGTGTTCACACATTTGTTGGTGTCGGAGTCGCTCCTCACGTTGCACTCCTTGGGGTGGCACTCCTTGAAGTGGTTCATTATCTCGTACAGTTTACCTGGCGAATGGGGGTGATGCTTTAGTTACATATTGCTGAACAACAAGCATGTGCTTTAGCTTGAGAGCGTCGGTGACCTAGTGGCAAGGGGTCCGACTCGTAAGCGAGAGGTAGGTACCGGGTTCGATCCCCAGTTTCGCCATGTACTAATCACTTTTATCAGAGTTTTGTTTTTTTAGGGGTCGTGACACTGCTCACTGATGCTGAAGCAATGGTTGTGCTGTAACGGAACAGCATAACTACATAAACTTAAGCATAAGTGCATTAGGTACCTTCCACAATTTCTTTTGCAGATACAGAAACTCTACAGAGTGCCTGACTGCTTCTATCCGTTATTCCCTAATTAATGAAGTTAACAATCAGTCTAACGGATTAACGTTAGCCAAAGAATTTTAACTTCAGTTAAATTGAATATCCGTTATCTTTAGTCCGTTACATCGGATGGTTATTGTTAATTGTTAAATTTACGAATGTACCTAAAAGTTCTCTCAGAGTACCTGCCTGTGATGAGTGTTCTCCAGAATATGGTGTTATATCTAATATGTATACCAAATTTAGACTTCTGTTGCTGCAGTACAACATCTTTTTAAACAATTATTTCTGACGGAATTATACATAATCAATGTAATTTGGGTCCCCTAAAGCCCATATCACATTATGTCTTGTTGGTATCCTACCTGTTAACGATTAACTGTAGGCAACCTTTTATGTAACGGATTGACGAAGTTAACTTTTGAATTAATTGTATGTACCCACCCACCTCTGTTCTAAAGATGTACTTGGATTGCACCTATAGACCTTTTACTCTTTCGTGTATACACAAATTATTTGTATTTATTCTCAAAGTTTTAAAAAATTACCTACCGTTCCAAGAGCACCTCCCGAACACGGCCCCATGGGGACAGTCCATCTTGCGGAAGATGCACTCTTTGAGATGGTCTTCTACGTCCATAGTCGCCATGATGTACACACAGCCCGAAGACTTGTTCGGGCAAGGCATCTTCGCCTGCCGGTCAAGGATACATCTTTTTTAAACGTTGGCCTGGAAGGTATGATATGTACCTATCTATGTAAATATACAGTATTGATATTATGTTTCTTCGAAACACACAGCGTTGAGTGAAGAAGCTATCTAAGATTTTACCTTAATAAATGATGCAAACATCAATCTACATATTACCTCCTTATGACACCCATTCCAGCAGCAGTGCGGCTTTACTACTTCCATGTAAGCGCGCTGAAACCTGTCATAACATGTTTACCTCATAGCGTCTGCAGATTTTGCCGGCAATGTATGCAAAATGTTATGTTTGTTTAAGAACAAGTTTATACAAGGTATAACAAGGTGTTGTGTAATTTGGTATTTGTGTTTTTGATGTGTTTTTGTGCAATAAGCGTGCAAAATCGGTCAGTCGATGCCGAAAATACTAATGCCGGGCGGGTGCTCCGGACGAAGATGTGTTGCTGCCTGCTGGGGATCCCTCATCGTCTTTTAGCCAATGTTGAGACGGATGGTGGGAGCTCAACATCCTCGGAGGATGAAGGTGTAGCTTTCGCGCACCGCAGCGTCCGTATATACTTGCCACCCGCGCATCGTCTTTCCCCCCAACGACCTGTCGAGCGCTCTTAACCTCCTCCTGGAGGCTCAGGTCGACCCGACACAGCCCCTCCCTGCCGTTTCAGCGCCCCCCGTAGGCCCCCAATCCCAGTCCACAGCAGCGGGACCCCCTTCAGGGGTCACGCTATAATTTCTCCAGTGTACGCTCCGTAAGAAGTGACGCTAAGCGCACCCCGTCCCTACGGGGTGTCGCATCCGATGAAACCTGAAAGGCCAGAAGCCGGAAGGGGCTACAGGTGCTCCCAGGGAGTGTTTAGCACGTATACGCCTAGGTCTTTTTTTTTGGTAAGTCGTGCATAACCAGTCCGGCCGGCCGGTTGGTACTCATGAGAGTTCACCTCCTCCATCCCAACCGCTATACCGGAGGGTGCCCATTTCCGTTGCGTAAGGCGCAAAAAAAAAAAAAAAACATCATCGGCATCGTCTTTCTAAATAACTAATTAGACAGGTTAGTTACATCTTGCACAGTTACCTCTTACTATATGTACAAAATGTTACACAGAAGAAGACTTTTGACTCTTATCAGTGTTAACAAAATTAAGTAAACCTTCCTGGAGTTAATTGTTTACATAACATGAGAGAGAATGACAAACAACTTCTTGGTAAATCCCATGGGATCTTCTGAGAAATTATATTACAGCTATATATACTAATTCGTACAGAATTTGATAAAGAAGTAGTTGAATTGAAAACTAATAAGAAGGATCGTAGATCTTACTCTCTTACAACAATTTGACTCACCGGCTTGGATGAGGCATAATCTTTCCCAGCTTATGCCAGGGTATGCTTGGAGCAGTGTTCATTATAAATCTACCATAAAGTTGAATACCTAAAACGACACCAGGATTTGTGCAATGTGATGCCCCTGGTATTGTAAATGGAGGGTTGCTGTAGCCGCTACCATCAGGCCGTGAGCATGTTTGCCATTTTAGTAGTATAAAATAAATTAAAGTATATGAAAAGAACTCTCTCACATTTATAAGACTTTGGACTATTTAGCCATCACAGAGGGAGTTTTGCCCGGTCTCTCAAACATAGGTCTACCAGTAACGAGTTATTAAAACAGGACCTAGTAAATTGGGCAGCAGCTAACCCACAAGATCTGAATCTCAGTTCTCTGTTACATATCTCTTGACCCAAAGTTAAGGTTAAGAGCTTTCTTCATAAGTATATCTCTAAGTTCAGAGGATCTATGTAGCCGGGATGCTCTTTCACCTCTTATTCAATTCCTGGGAAAATTACTTTAGTAAATATGAAATAATAATAATTATAGTTAAGTACTTATTGAATCTCAATAAAAAATAATAATGCACATGTTGTTCAGGCAAATACAAATCCATTTGGAAGCAATCCATTTATATTGAAAATAATAACGGGTAATCTATGTAATTTTCCCTATAAATCAAACCATTGCAATTTCCCATGTTTGGAATACTTACTATTCACTTACTATAATGATACAGTGACCCAAAGTGAGTTTGGGTACTGTAGGAATAACAAATCTTTTTTGATAAAAAAATAATAATTTAACTATATATATATTTCACCTTAGAGGAAAAACATTTTAATCTGATAAGTCAGTGAGTCAGTAATGTATGCTTACTTTCATATACCAATAAAGATTTATTGTGGTAATAATTACTACTAAGAGTTAATGGGGCCTCATGAGGGCTGGCCGAACTCCGACTGTTTGCATCGGTCACCAATTAGATAATAGAGAGGTAGAGATGCGTCTCACCGTCTCGTCGGTGGTCTATCTTGCCGATTTTCTAATAGCCCACCAGAACAGGGTGGCACTGGAAAATCAGACACAGTTGAACTTCCACAAATAAATTTCTGAACTAGTCCTGGAGTGGAATACTTGGGGCTCTACCTCTACCTGTACACAATACAGTGATAAGGATAGGATAAATTATAGGTACTATCTAGGGATACATCTTTAATATTTAGCTAACCTTACTATTCCAAGGATGCTTACATTGTCGTCGGACGTTGGACAGGTCTTTCTGAAGTCTTTGGACAAGGCAGACCCAAAGAGAGGAGGTTGATGCCATTTTAAGCGTTATTTGAGATTTTTGGAACGTGCTATAAATCACAGAATAGCAAGTCTCCCAACAAGAACCCAGTAACACAGTTACCACCGATCGATGCAGCGGATGCACGGTGGAGCGCTCACCTAGACAACCTTAGTCTGTTAGACATCTGGACACCATATCAGAGATGATGGTGTTACAATCTGAAGGTGATGTTTGCCTGAAGGTGGTGTATATGGACAGCTTCATATACGGCAAACATGAAGCGTACATGAAGCAGGCGTTCAGTGTGCAAACATTCTAGTTCAGTCCATATAACAGGACATTATTGTATGTAGCTGCAGGTCAAATCAGCAGTTTTAAACACCTGACAAAATACAGAATTTGTATGCAATACAGACTTGTAAGCGTCAAATGGGTACCTCTTTAACGTTTTATGTGGCTTAAAACATAAATAATGGGATTTTCTTTTTCTCATACGCTGGGCGAGTTTTAATGTAAAACTCAATAAACATATGAGCAAGTACAGTTGTCTCGGCGCCCAATACGACTTTGTCGCATTTGGTGTCGAGACACTGGGTCCGTGGGGCCCGGGCGCACACTCGCTCTTCAGGGAGCTTAGTAAGCGGCTCAGGGAGGCGACGGGTGACCCACGTGCCGGCGGCTTTCTCGCGCAGCGGATAAGTATCGCCATCCAACGCGGGAATGCCGCCGCCATGATGGGCACCTTACCGCGAGGCCCTGGTATTGTAAATATTTTTTAATTTAGTTATAAAGTTAATAAAATATTTATAACTATAAGGTTTTAGTTTAGTAAATTTTATTTGTATTAGTGTATATATTTGGTATTTTAGATATAGGTATTAGTGTATTTTTTATTATAACTAAATAAAATCTCTTTAGTAACATATGAGCATTGAATATTGAATGTAAGTTCTTTAATGGTGTTTCATAATTTAGTTGCCGCCTAGGAAAGTAGCCTTTTACAACAGACGGAGGTACTCATTCCCGTGCTTTCCTAAATCTGACTGCACATCTCACTGATGACCGCCTTTAAAAAAATACTCTTGCCGAAATGGCATTTGCTGCCCCGGGCGTCGGAGGCCTTGATTCGTAACTGGGGCGTCCATGTTGTAAACATATCCTTTTGACATCATCCTCACACTGGTGGTCCTCTCGGGGAGGTATAGCGGCATGGCCGACTGCCTTTCAAGAAACAGACCCTTACCGGAAGGGCATCTGTTACCCCAGGCCTCGGAGGCCTTGATTCGTAAATGGGGTGTTCATACATTTGTTGGTGTTGTCATATTGGCTCAATATCACCATCGCAGTGGTGGACCTGTGAGGAGGTACAACGGCATAGCCGACTGCTTTTAAGGAAACAAACCCGTGCCAAAATGGCATCTGTTGCCCCAGGCCGCGGAGGCCTTGTGGGCGTCCCAGACTGTTGACTCGGCCGTTGGGCGAGAATACGTCACTTGGGACTTAAACGATGACTTGGCAAAATATTGCGATGCATTCAGTAAGACGAAAGTATCGGCTTGCGTGGCCTTCGCCTAATCTGATCTTAGGCGATCTTAGGCGAATCGAGTTCTCATTCACTTGAACACGGCAGAGAGACCTTACATATTAATTGCGCCTTAATTAGTACTGGACTCAGTGCGCCTGGATGCCCTACCTGTGGGCCCGAGCTCTGGAGGAGTCTGAGCGAAACCCTCGCCACAAGTGGACAAACTGCAAATCTGCATCTCCTCTTGCCTGGCATTTGAATTTTTTTTGTCGTTAATTGGTAATATATTATTTAGTTTATGTAGGTGTATTGTCTAAATGTATTTTAGTTTTGTTATATGTGTATATTTCTACTTTGTATTAAGTGTAAGTTCCCTAGTATAAGTTCATGTTGTTGACTTGCCTGCGTATCAAGCGGTTCTTTAGACAAAGGTTGCCTGGTAGAGATCGCTTGCAGCGATAAGGCCGCCTTTGCTCACAACTAGTTATGGTTTTTGTCGGAACTCTTTAATGTAGTGTTTCTTGTGTGAGCAATAAAGAATTTATCTATCTATCTATTTATCTTGGCTTGGAAAAAGAGAGGGGGAGAGGGTGAAGCTACTCAGTGTAGTTTAGAGGAAAGAGAGAGAGTTATGCTGTCATAAGTACCTATAAGTTACTGAGATGAAACAAACTGTTAATTCAGGAATCTTGCAAACTAATAAATGAATAAAATAAAAATAATTTATTTCACGCCGATTGACCCATAAATTGCATTACATGGGTAATATGTCATAACTTGAATATGCATAATGCAATGACCTGAATTTGTGCCACAGTGTTATCCTTTCCTCCTCCTGAGTAATATTGTCTGCAGAAATATCCAAGTGTATGATTAGGCAGATGTCTACCTGAGACCAAAAGAAGAGTCAAAGCCGTTCTTCTTGACATGTCATGCAGTGTGCATAAGGAGATGGTGGACAATTAACCAGTTATATGTATAATAATTTTGTGTCCCACACAGGCACTCTCTTGGGTTATGGTTTACTCAGAGAAATAGCTTTTATAATCTGTTACACATAAGGGTTTATCAAATATTCTCATTTAATGGGGCACAATGGCGGAAATACCCACTCGTATGAGAGATACCTACTGTTCAGTAGACTATCTTTTAAAAAAAATCGGTTGTCTGTAAAGTCGGTTTACTGACGATAGTTGAACGTGACAACGTCAAGTAGGAGAGAGACAGATGTCGAACGCTACCGAACGCGGAGGCCGATTGTGCCTCTTTGTCGCTCGTTCCGCGCTCTCGCTTGCAATTCAAGCCTTAAATGGAACGCCTCAGAGCGAGGTAACGCCGCATGAGTCATGTTTTTTCGTGCGTGCAGCCGGCTCCATCGAATTATAAGACGTTGTCACGTCAATAAAGTAGCTAGAAATATACATAGGGGGTTTAGGGTAATGTAATGTGAATTAAAAGAAACATTAAAAATAGGGAAATAATTTCTAAATACCAGTCCCTCTAAATCTTGATTTATGGAGAACATGGAGGCACCAACAAGGAGTTTGCTAGAGAATAACCCTTAGACAAGTAGGGAAAACTGGAAGAATTATATAATGTCCAAAAAATTTACTGTCATCAGGTTGGCAGAAAAACAGACTCAGCTCAGATTTCATATTGATTTTTACTTTTGGTAAGGTGTTCATTACCTGATTTAAAACCAGAGACTGTTGTGGAGTGATTAACTATTATGTGTAATTACTCTTAAAGTTACTATTGTAAGGACTTCCCTGATAAGCCTCTATAAGAGTCAACTTTACATTCTTATGGTTATTGTTAAGGTTACAATTGTTGCTGATGTCGTTAGCAATATAATTGGTTGACTTTTGGGATAAAATTTCATAGAAATTTATAAAATTTTAAAAGGAATCGCGGTATTTGAAACATACTAAAAATTTTTACATTTCAGAATTTCAGTTATTTGATCACATAGCGTCTACAATCTATTTCACCAGCAGTAATCAAACAAGTCTTCACTCAACGCTGTGTACTTCGAAGAAACATAATATAACTGTTTTGCATTACAACAAAACAGATATTATGTGTATGAGAAACACACAGTGTTGCAGCAAGGTTCTTGCTGGTAGATCATGAAGACTTTTATGAGGTAAACATGTTATGACAAGTTTCAGCGCGCTTACATGGAAGTAGTAAAGCCGCACTGCTGATTGAATGGGTGACACAAGTAGGTAAAATCTTAGATAGCTTCTTCACTCAACGCTGTGTGTTTCTCATACACATAATATTTGTTTTGCTGTAATGCAAAATAGTTATATTTTAGTCTAACTGCTTTGTCAGCAAATTTCACGAAAACTAAATAGGGCTACAATTATACTTAGCACACTAGTATTGTAATTTACACACATTTCATTAAATTCTACCAGAGAATATATCGCACCCTCAGAACGAAAGAGGCTTAAGTCAAAAATAGTGTGAATTGAGTTACAATCATAGAGAGACATAAAAAGGTATGCTCTATGCAATGAATAGTAAAACAAAGGCACTTATGCAAAAAAAAAGAGCACAGCGAATCTTCCGTCCTTATTCCACTGTCAAATAAACATCCCCCGCTTCGCGCGAAAGTGACGCAATCAGTGAAGTGCCAACGTTGAGACCGGCAAGTTGTCGCACGTTCAGTATTGAACAGGCGTAAATCCAATTTCGCCTTCTTAAGCCCGAAAAAATCGGTAAGTTCATTTACTTATGTTTAATTTAGAAGAGGCGCTTTTTGAAATAGTTCTTTACAATACAAAATTAAGTTTATGTAAGGGGATTTAATGACGATTGTGCCTTTTTCATATCTAAAACTATTCTAACCAAGTTAAAGTAAAATAGATTGGGTCCCTTTTTGATTAAATTTGTTTATGGTCATATATTTTAAGCCTAAAAGTGTCAATTTTATTCCAATAATCCATTCAATGCTAATAATTTATTTTCATTTAAGTCTCTTTCATTCCTAATCAGGATATTGTTTACCAGCCACATTGTAAAATAGGACTATACTTCATCGAAAATAAAATTGATTATTTAATTTTTAGCTACATTTCTTTCAGATTATAGGTACCTAAGGATGAAGAAAAGAGCGGATATAATACTTGAACAGTTGCATAAAAGAAACAAGGAAACTGAGGTTAGTCGATAAAATGTGTATAACAGTATTAACGCGGGTTTTCTGTGTATTATGGAAGCCACTTTACAGTTACAATTTTATTTTTATTTTTACAGATAGACACACCAACCAAAAATTGTACAGATGATAAAGCGGAGCCTATGTGTAATATGAGTGAAGTTAAAAAAAAAAGAAGGGTTATCTTGGTAAGTTTGTAACAAATAATTAAACGACCCATAGTTGAGTATTTACATAGCAATAATACCTACTACTTGCTACAAGTGTAACAAACAGATTTTGAACGAATTGCAGGAGGACATGGAAAGTGAAACTGTTCATCCATCAAGTCCTATGGTGATCGAAGATACACCACAAAAAAGTGCATACTATCGCATTAGTAAGGTAGTACTTACTCGTTTCTCATCAATTTAATTATTGTAAGCTAGCATTACTTACACATTAATTTAGTGGTTGATGACCTAATTGTCTTATTTTGTTATTGGCCACAAAAATCATTCACATGTATACCAGTGTTTTTCTTATTTACAGCTAGAAGCAGAATCGATTCCTAGAAAGAGGCTCTTTAACAATGATGAGCTTCTCAACGAAGGTGAAGAGAAACCACAGGACGAGCGTAGTTTGCCACTAAAAACTCTAACGGAAAATACGCAAAACAATCTTCAGAATGATAATGTAGAAGTAAGTATCCTTTATGCAATTTATTTACGAGTACTAACAGGGTACAAATAGCATGGAGTGGCAGAGGCACAACTGTGCTCACTTTTATCCGGTTAATCGGTAATCCATTTTGCATAGCCAGAGCTCTGAAGTAATGAGGGTTTCTTAAAACATCCGTATAACGTAGGTACTATAAGGTAGGTAAGATAAATTACTTATATCAGCATGAAACCCACTTGATCACGGAACTCTCTATACCAAATAACTTATTGATACTTATTTATAACTACACAACTCATTTTCTTTTTCAGCGCCCTTCGTCTGATAAACTTGAAGCTGATAGGAGTGACGCAATGAATACACAAAAGGGGACAATCATAACCGAAGATAACAAGGAAAACCAAACCTCGATACACGAAGAACCATCAACATCAAAAGGTGTATATCGCACTGCATCTCAACCACTGAAAAACTACCGCATGTCTCCTATAAACACTGATGAAAGCGATGCAGATTTGAGCGACGCTAACCCAACATACAGTACTCGTTCAGTTCTCGTTCAGTTCTTGACGGTGCATGCAGAAGATCATCTTCAGTAGTACCAGCAGTAGCAGCTCCAGCTCTTCAAGCTCGGACTCGTCAACACCAGTGACTTCCTCAAAAACAGCTCCAGCAGTAGAAGCTTTAGCAGAACCAGTAGCAGAACTAGCAGCAGATTTAGCAGCAAACCCAGCAGTACCAGCAGCATCTCAAAACTCTGACATGAAAAAATATCGGAAGCGTCAAAGAAATACCCAAGCCTGGAAACAAAATTTGGCAAAAACTCTGCGAAATAGTGGTAAAGAATACGTTTCACTCACCAAATCTAAGAAGACCATTCCTGCTCGATCCATGAAAGACCCCTGCACAAACAAGTGCCGACTAAAATGTTCAGACAACATGGATGAAGCTGACAGAAACAGTATATTTAGTTCTTACTGGGCGTTGGGTGACATTGAACTGCAACGTTCTTTTATTAGGAATTCTATGGTAGAAGTTACACCCAAATATAAATACACAAGTGCAGAAAAACCAAGAAACCCGAATAGTGCGTATTAATTTACAGCCAACAACACTAGAATCAGAGTATGCAAAACATTATTCATGAATACACTAGGCATCTGTGACAAAGTGATACGAACAGTAAAGGCCAAAACAGACGCACAAGGATTCATAGAGAGAGACCAACGTGGTAAAAATGAGGACAAAAGGAAGAGAATTGATCCATCGATTATTCAAGATATAAAGAATCATATCAATTCCATTCCTAGGATTGAATCCCATTATCTAAGGAGTTCTACTACACGGGAATACATTGGTGGAGATAAGACAATAACTGATTTATGGAGAGACTTTGATAAAGTTCAAAAAGATGCGGGAAAACCCTCGTGTCTTTATTGGCTCTATAATGATATTTTCAATAAGGATTTTAATATCGGATTTTTTGAGCCGAAGAAAGACAGATGCGATTTGTGCATTCAATACGAACTTGCACCGCCAGATATTGCACTACAACTAAAAGATGAAAAGTTTGACAAACACATACAAGAAAAAATATTGTCTAGAAAAGAGAAACTGGCAGATCGAAGAAATATCGACGAAACCCATATCGTTGCAGTTTACGATTTGCAAGCGGTAATGCAATGCCCAAGTGGCGAGACTTCTGCATTTTACTACAGATCAAAACTTAACTGCCTTAACTTCACAATAGTTGAATTATCAGAAAAAAAAGAAAAAGAACCAAGCGCAGATAACGACAAGAAGGAAGATTTTCGAGCTTATGAAGATGTATACTCTTACTTTTGGGATGAAACCCAAGGCCAGAGAGGCGCCAATGAGATTGGGTCCTGTGTACTAAATTATATAGAATTGTTAAATACAAAACACGATGGCAAAGCCATTCACATAACATTCTATTCGGACAACTGCTGCGGGCAAAATAAAAACAAATTCATCACATGTCTATACTCGTATGCCGTTTACAAGTATCCAAATATTCATTCTATAACCCACAAATATTTAATAAAAGGACACACACAAAACGAAGGGGACAGTGTCCATGGACTTATTGAAAAAGAAATACAGAGACAAAAGAAATCTGGGCAAATTTATGCTCCATGTCAGTAAGGCATGATCATCAGAAACTCTCGAAAAAATGGAAAACCGTTTATCGTTCAAGAATTGACCTTCAACTTTTTCTCGGATTTAAAAGCTTTTCAAGAAAAATGGGCTTACAATTTTAAAGAGGATGTAAACAAAAAAGTGTTTGCGTGGAATGACATTAAAGTCCTCAAATTCGAAAAACAGGATGTTTTGAATTTCTATTTCAAAACATCTTACAGTCAAACTGAATTCTCCAAAGTTTGCATGCGAAATAAACGAAAAAGATGGACGATGTCCAGGATATAATGATGACCAGATTATATACAAATGGTTTTAAATTATCGCAACGAAAGAGTGACGATTTGCGTTATCTTGTGGAAAACAATTTGATACCGCACTATTATTCAGCTTATTATAAAAATTTTGTATAGCTATCTTACTATGGATGAGAAGTAGGTACTTTGATTTAAGAGCAATTTTAATTGTATCCTCTCACGTTTTTAAATAATATTACTTATCCGCCTTATTAGACTGACAATTATAATACTAGGACTATGTTTAAGGACTAACAAATATTTCGCTAAACTCTATATCTCTGATGTTGCTAATTCAACTCAAAACGACTTTCTTATTTTAAGAAGATTTTTAAAAATTGTTTTTATTTTTATTTTTATTAAAGTGTACTTAAGGTTTACAGTACCAAAAAAAGGATAGTGACACTCAGAAAGCCAATGACAATATAAGAAGATTTTTATAAGTTTGTTTTTATTTTTATTTTGATAAAAGTGTATTAAAGGTTCTTGTTGTACCAAAAAAAGTGTTTATTTTAATTCAATCTTTTTAGAAGAAAAGACCTATCTCTTAAGGCGTGCCTTTTTTGTGATAAGTTTAGTATAGTAGGGCTAGTATCAGAGATAGGACAAAATATATATTATTATTTGAGAAATAAAGAGGCTTAAGTTAAAATTGGTCTTTTTTAGATTTGCCATTTAGAAATGAAAAAGGCTTATATTCTCCAATATTAAAAAACATATTTATTCTAAAATAAATAAAAGCCATGCAACATTTTTTTTTGCATTTCTTAACAAATTTATACCTAGACTTTCGAAAAAAAATTTAAAACACTCTCATTTAAAAGGAAAAGTTTGAAATAATTACTCTCAAAGTGAAAAGTTTAAAGATTACGATCTTATTTCGCGATTTCCCACAAACTTAATTTTTTGACATAAGTCTCTTTCGTTCTGAGGGTGCGATATAGTATCCCACTAATGGGTCTCTTCCATACAACCCCATTACTCGTCATCACGTCATTCACTATTTACCACCTACCTATCGTAAGTGTCGAGTAAGTTAAAAAGTAAGTATGTGTGTAGAAAAAAGTGAATTAGGTACCGTAGCTATCATGTTTTCGAGGTCTCGGTTCCTCATCTGCGTCATGGCTTGTCGGCAGATGGGGCAAATAGGGGGCATCAGACGCTTGGTGCAGGTGTCGCAGAGACTGTGCCCCGATTGGCACTGGTATATGGGGGCTCTCATGGTCTCCATGCATACCGGACAGCCCGGAAGGGTCAACGTCACCGCCACTGGCCTGTAGGATTAGAGACAGAACTATCATTTTTATTTGTATATTAGACAAGATAGGCATTTGCATGCAGCCGAAGATGGAGCATGCCCGTCTGGAAACAACCTATTCACTCTAGCCTTAAAGACATCCAGATTATATTGATCAGGGAACACACTCGCTGGCAATGCGTTCCATACCTTAGCCGTACGCATTATAAAAGTCGAGCCAAAGCGGCTCGTGCGGATAGCTGGAAGACCCACAACATAAGGATGAAGCGCTCGCCCGAATCGCGTCTTCCGATGGCGGAAAGGGGCCGGCGAAATAAGGTTGTGCAGCTGCTCCGCACACTCCTCGAAATGTAACCTTTAGAAAACCGACAGACGCGCAACCCTACGCCGATGTTGGAGGCTCTGCAGCCTAGCTACAATCAACTGCGTGTCACAAATTATCTTCTTTGCACGTTTGTCCACCGAATCCAAAGCCGCCAGTTGATATTTGCTGATCCATCTCAGAAGTGGTAGCAGTACTCCATGCAGGATCGGACTTGTGCCCTATATAACTAAAACAACTGCGTGGAAGTGAAGTACAGCCTAACCTTCGGGAGGACATCAAGTTATTTGCTGCAGTCTTTACCTTGGATTCGATGTACTGACCGAAGTTGAGATTTAACGATAGCTCAACACCAAGAAGCTGTAAGTTGTCGGTAATTTCCACAGGAACATCCCAAAAAGTTAGAGTTAGATGAAATGGAATACTTTTTTCGGAAAATAAATACGCCTAAGTTTTGGTTATTGCCGTTAGAGACCGCCTTACGTTACTATAGATTCAAAATGTGTTGACGGTCTCTCTTAAAAGCCGTGGTGGTCACCTGGGCCAGTCACACCGACCAGATGCAGATTTGAACCTGACTACGGTCAGTTCGCCGAGAGTTAATAAATATTATGAAAGTCTCGGAATAGCGACATCTGTATGACGGTCATCGCTTAGCGCCGCGCGCACTGAGTTCCCTGGTACGACGCACGCAGGCGTTGACAAGCGCTAGGCCGCCGGGGGCCGACGGGACGAGTTCTTGGGTCTCAGTAAAATTAATACGCATATAGAGGCCCTGATTTTATATTTGGAGAGAAAAGATATTAAGAGATTAGTACTTAAATTAATTGAGTAAGTAGCTACTTCTTACCTACTACGGTTAGCATTCGCCGTCGCCATTTTTATCTGCAATTTTAAATAATTATTTATTATTCTGATGGAACAAGGGAACAAGTATTCGAGCGAAGTAGGACGCCGGACGCCGGGTGCTAGAGCACCGGGACCAAGTTGATGATGATGATAAACATCATAAACATCATTAAACTGGGCACTAATAGAGGTTTCATGTTTTAGCTGGGACTCGCTCCTCAGTCCTCTTGTTGTTACTTTTAATTCTATAAATTTGTCCCTGATAATAAGGAGGTAGCTACTTATTATCAGTGACAAACGAGCAGAGCCCATCTGATGATAAGTGGTCAATTAAATGTTTTATGTCTCTGCATTTGCATCTATTGTGGAGTATAATTAACCGAAAATATAGCTTGAGGTGGAACTAATGGGATTTTCAGATATCTACTTCAAAAAGTAAAAAGTGTAGATCAACCGAGCCTCCCTGGATGGCGCTGGTTAGACAGGAATAGCAAGTATTGAATTTGGAAACCGAAGTTACTCGGAATGGTGTTTCGTAAAAATATGCTTAGTTTTTCCTACCTACCTTTTCAGAGAAGAAAGCGCAAAATGAGTACATTTTTATACAGCTAACGGTCTCATTTTGATTTATTTCTGAGAATCGTGTCTAATCAAGGCGATTTTATTACAATCACTAGTTATTTGTTCTTATTAATCGGCTCACGGAAAACCTGCCATTGTAACAGAAATTATTATTGCGGCAAATAGTAGGTACGAAATACGCTTCTAATCAGCATCGGGCTGCGAGTGATTCCTAGATAGGATATTTTACTGATAGCGCCAGAATTTCATAAAAATAAATATGATTTTGATTTAGATAGTCGGCTGTTTTCACAGACTAGTCGGCAATGTGGCCGGCACATCTCTAGACTATTTTCCCTACAGCCACAAAAGATACGGTGTGTTGCTCGTAAAGGGTTGGGATTTCGAAAAAGCATCATCATCACAGCCCATAACAGTCCACTGCAGCATTTAGGGCCTCTCCCACGAAAGGGGAGGTTATTGCCATAATCTCCACGCTTGGCAGGCGGGTTGGAGATCGGTGTTATAAATATAACAATGGAAAATGCTGCTGCCCATTTTCCAGCCTACGGAGACTCTAGTTCTTTTGCCCTAAAAAACATTAGTCGCCTTAAACGACACCCACGAGTGTGAGGGGTTGGTGCTATTGAAAAAGCATGTACAGGAAAATTTGTAGAGAATTAGATAGGCTGTAATTTAGAGACGGATCATATTCCCTTAGGATGCAGTGTTCAAACCAAACAATGGGACCTATCGGGCTCCTCCACCAAAAGCACCAAAGGTACAGTCGCAGACTTTTTGTATCAATTCTAGAAGCATATTACTTACAATTTGCCGCAGTTATAATTTCTCTTGCTATTAGTTAGTTACATACACTTCTTAAACTATTTCTGGGTAGGTAGGTACTGCACTAAGTACTTGGTAAATTCTGTACAGAACAGGTAGGTGCCTACCTATTAAGTATCTACCATAATATTCTTCTTCTTGTCAATATCTATACTAATATTATGAAGAGGTAAGGTTTGCTTGTTTATCGTAGCCCGACCACTAACACAGATGCTAGCTTTCTTCAATCACTGCACACTTAACTGCACATATATTTGATACGCAATTACCAATAATGTGAATTATAACCATAAATGCACTTAACGGATTAACCGAAGAGCTAATATGTTTCTACGATAGGTTAATTCATTTAAAACACAATGTACTGTCAAACAAAAAAACTTAACAATTGCCCCCAGTCTTCCCTAACCTAAAATTTGGTGCTACCTACATGTTAAATACGAGTATGAACAACACAACAAGTTACACCACGCTAGTTACTAACAAGTCTTCCATTTAAATGACTGTTCTTTAAAGGACCGCGGCATGACCCAAACTTTGTTACATGATTATCTACTTAATTAACTTATTTCATGTTTAGAACTAATAATTGGTAAACAGACGCCATCCTAGAATTAAAGATGCGGTTTAATATTATAATCTGTGATGCAGCTGACCTTCATGACTCGCACACAGATACAGTATCTATAACACCTACCTACAGTTATCTACATTTGTAATGTAAAACGTGATAAATGTTTTAATACTCACATTTCGAATTACTGTGGAATCCTAAATGTGGTTTCCAAAATCCAGACAATGAGTTGCTGATGATATCGGCACACTGAATAAGTATCTTTAGTGAAGGAAATTGTGGTAACTTGTTAACAACACACTGGCGCCGCTCGCTTGCTTCGAATACGCCACCGTCCCGTCTGAGTGCCACTGTAGCAGTATTAAAAGAACGAGTGATCGAAACCGATAGCACGTTTTGCTTAAGATAGGAAAACTTTAAACTAAAATGAACTCTAAACCCATACAGTGTTAGGTGCATTACACTTTGGTTGATGTTTGGCACCACCGCGTCGTCCCACGGGTATTCCCCGAAAAATGAAATGTGAGTTCTTGCGCGTGTTTTATGTATATTTTTAATTCAGTACTAATTAAATAAAAGTTAGGTTTCTAAATATGTAATGTTTCTTATAATTATTAAAAATAGTTTTAAGAGCTATTTCGATGTTTTAGGTTAGTATCTCTGTACAATATTTCATAGTTAATAAGAATTATTTCCGTTTTAATGTTGGCTATACATATAAACCCAGTCGAGAGACTGGGAAGGGCCCTTTTGCTCCAGACCCGGCACAGAGTTAAGTACAAATTTGCATTGTATTATTGTTGCTTTATATTTTGTATTAGTTTTATTTATTTATATAATCGGTTATTTATTTAATCGTACGTAATATCATTGTCACCACTGTCCCATTGTTAAAGGATAAATATGTATTTTGCCATGTTTTATTATGTTTAGAATATATTGTTCTATTTCCCATGTAACTTTCTTTGCTATAATTGTCTATCCTATAATATACTGTGTTTTTCAATATGCTTTCCTTTCCTGAATAAATTGCTATTTATATTAAACCAACGTGCCCTGTTTTTATTTCATTAAGCTTTCCACCCTTAGTATTCGATAAAATACAAGGCAACCATACTTAATATCTTCTAAATACTTAAATTCACGCCCGAGATCTACACACTCTATACACCCTTACTAACATCAGAAGTGGGATAAAGAACTTGCAACATCCCACAACATTTCTAACACTCGTTACATCGTGATCTCTCCGCACCGGCACGAGCCTGGTGGAAGCTGGATGCTTCTTACGACGCGGAACGAGTCACAGCCGAAGAACAGCGAGTACATGCAGAATGCAGTTGCGGGAAATTAAAAAAAAGTTTTGTTTGTAAAAGGTGTTTTTAGTTTTAATTTAATTGGAAAAAGGTGATTTTAGTTTTAATTTAATTTAATTTACCTATTTGGAAAAAGTTGTTTTTAGTTTATTAACATTGAAGTTATAGGTGAATACATATACTTGTGTTTCTACACGAATTTACGTGACTCTAGAATGTACAATGACGTCACATATGCCGTACTTTATAAATTTCCGTCTAAACTTACAACTTTCCCCCTACAGATGATTAAAATTTAATCTAGCTACCGTTAGTGGTTGGAAAGTCAACGTCAGAATTGACCGAACGGATTATGATGGTAGATTTGGCCAATAAATACCATTTATACATATATTATTATTATACAGGTTGTTTCATAATATATGTATAAAGCCGTGAACTGGATGGAGTGCTAAACGAATTAAAACGATAGGTATAATCATTTTTTTCATGCGTGTAATAGTTAGCGAGAAAATGACTATCGAACTTTTTCTTTTTCAATGTCGATAATGACATTTTGAAAACGAAAGACCGCATCTCTAGAAATCAGTTGTAATAGGTTACTCAAGTTCATAATCAGGTCAATCAACCGAAGACTACAAATTTACCAATTACAGATAGGATATAGGTGTTGTATTTTTTGGTTCGAGGGTTCTGTACAAAAAAATATTGTAATCAATTATGATTTTAATTCAAAAGGTTCATTCATAGTTTTATCAAAAGTTTACCACCACCTAACTAATAGCAAAGTAGACTAATCCAAATTACTGTAGCATATTAATGTAGCAAACTCTAATTAATGTAACATCTTTGTCTTTACGAGTTTGCTTATTCATGTCATGTCTATCAGTAATGTTTCAGTGTCGCGTAGGTAATCGTACCTATCTGCCATGAGATTTTTCGATACCTACACACACATATTTTAGTATCAAGTAAAATAAATAAAATACCCTAGCGCCGCCGGCAGAAATGAATGTATCATAAATAAAACAAATACTGTAGGTAGTGGAGCTTAAGACAGAACCTTCTACTGATGTGGGGAAGGCTCAAACTCTCAGTAGATTGTTATCGACTATTAATGATAATTAAAATGCGTAAGATTTCACGAACATTTCTCATCAACTAAAATTAACTAAATGATTCTTAGTTGATGGAGCTATACCCGTAAATATCCCATGCTTCACCCAGTTGGAGAACTTAGGTTACCTAGGTGGAGCACGGACACAAACACAATTTAAGAAATTACTGTCTAGGTTACTGTCATTGCACCAAATTACCCGATAAAATAGTGGTAAGCAAATGTAATCTATCAGCGTCATCATAAGTATTATTATTATCCCACTGTTGGATTCGCTTGAGCCTCATTTTATCAAATAAATAAAATCAACATTACGGTGCATCTACCAGGAGAACATAAAAGGCGAAATAAGTAAAACTCCTAAAACACGGATCCCTAAATAGGAATCCTTTTGTGCGCCGCCGTCGCGCCGACAAACGCCGCGCCGCGCGCCGCCACGGGCCGAGGCGAGCCGGCCTGTGGCGGTGCCTTTGACCTACGGCGCGGCTTCTATTGACGAAATTTACCTACTTTCGTGTCGTCTTCGTTCATTCGGTTTTTAGCTTTTCGCGTGATCGAAGTGATTACTTGTTGCGTTGTGTTAGATTAAATGGTAATGAAATGAAAACAATCCAATATTACAACGAATACTCTATTGAACACTTTCAAATACAATTTTATTAGTTTTTTATCCAACCTCCGTGAAAAACTTCCACTCTCCTCTGTGTGTACCACAGACTGTCTCCTCCTCCTGTCATTCTGACAGCCGCTGTCGCTACACAAGCTCCTGGACTAATAATCTTACTATGCGCTGCTAACAGACGGCCGTCCTGTTGAACGGAATGACCCTATTCCGCGTTCGGCCATTCTTATTTTGTATGACTCTATACAATAAAATAATAGAACGAAACTAAAACCTATATATATATATATATATATATATATCTACTTGCTCTTAGATACTAGTGACCATTGAAACAAAGAAAATAAAATCAAAACAAAAACAAAACAACCAAAAAAAATAAAAAACAAGTCTTCTAACTTCTAAACAGTGACAACGGAAATATGCAGTCTCGTCCAAGGTTGAGAGTCGTCTCAGGCTTCCGTCATGAGTGATCTCAATGTTATGTTGATACGTGCATTTTGGTGGAAGTAAATACCTGTGGAAATGACATACAAATAATTAGGGTATGTGTCATACTTTCTTTTGCGTGAGTACCTATAGAGAAGGAAAGAAAACGTTCATATAAATATGATGATGATAATATCGTTATGACAGGATCATTATCTTAATCTATGAATTAAATTGTTACTACTGTCTCGGTAATATTAGTGACTAGACATAGTACTTCAGAAAGCATATTTCGCATTAAAGTGTATATTTCGAAGTTAATGTGATCACCGCATTGAGCAGCATTTTTCACGACCAGAACTGTGATCACCGTATTAAAAGGCACATTTCTCTGTAAAATTGTGATCACCGCATGAAGCAGCATTTTTTACGATCGGACCTGTGATCACAGCAGTAAGCAGCATTTTAATGATTATGTGTACTTACGACATTTGGTAATTATAATCACCACATTAAGCAGCATGTTTCATGATCATCTGTGGTTACGTTTATTAAATGTGATCACCGCATCAAGCAGCATGTTTCATTATTATCTCTGGCTACGTTTATCGAATTTGATCACCGCATCAAGCAGCATATTTCATGGTCATCTGTGGTTACGTTTATTAAATGTGATCACCGCATCAAGCAGCATGTTTCATGATTATCTCTGGCTACGTTTATCGAATTTGATCACCGCATCAAACAGCATATTTCATGGTCATCTGTAGTTAAGATATAGTAATTGTGATCACAGCATTAAGCAGCATATTTCACGATAATCTGTAGTTACAATATTTAGCAATAGGTTCCTTCTGAGTTGTACTTGCATTCATATAATTAGTCCCTCGCTCACGTACTTGAGATATAGGTTGTAAATAACCCTTTACAGTCTGCAACAAGTCTAGAGGGATAGGGACATACTATTTTACAGGGATATTCCATAGATAAAATATAACATTCTAAAGAAACCATAGGGTAAACTTAAAAGCGTACATGCCATGAAATATTATACCTACGTATAATGTGACCAACTAACCACATATAAATGTAACATAAGTAATACGTATTATTTTATTCATTAAGAATTCTACTGTTACTTTTAGTAAGCATGTAATAATAATATGGTAAATTAAATATTATATACAGGGTGTTTCATAATATATGTATAAAGCCGTGAACTGGGTGGAGTGCTACACGTATTAAAACGATAGGTACAATCATTTTTTTCTTGCGTGGAATAGTTAGCGAGAAAATGACTATCGAACTTTTTCTTTTTCAATGTCGATAATGACATTTTAAAAACGAAAGACCGCATCTCTAGAAATCAGTTGTAATAGGTTAATCAACCGCCGACAAACGCCCCGCCCCGCCACGGGCCGAGGCGAGCCGGCCTGTGGCGGTGCCTTTGATCTACGGCGCGGCTTCCATTGACGAAATTTACCTACTTTCGTGTTCGTGTTCGTTCATTCGATTTAGTTGTTCACTTGAAATAGAGCTGCGCTTCAACGTAGTCGATATGATTATTTTTCTTTAAAAACGAAGATTTTTGAATGGAAATTAAAATTCAATGTCCGGATAATTTGAAGTCGCTAGTGTACTCTTTGCAAGCTATACTTTAACACCCTTTCGGCTTTATACATGTATTACGTAACACCCTGTATATCATGCAAAGTATAGTTTTAATTATCGCTGCTATCGCTGCTAAATTCTAAGTCATCATCGCGGTCGCTTTTATCTGAGTTGTTGAAATTTATCCACTTTTTTAAGGCGTCTGCGGGATAAATACTTTTATATTTACGTTTGTCGTGACCATCTATACTTGTGATTTCGTATCTGTCATTCTTAAGAATCTCACTAATTTTGTAGGGACCGCGGTATTTAGGACACAACTTTTTGCTTTTCCCGTTCGCAGGAAGATGGTGATTTGGTATCATAACGAGGTCTCCCAAAACAAATAATTTTGTGGGTGCCCGATTACTATCATACTGAGCTTTCATAGAGCGCTGACTCTTTTTGGTATTCTGCGACGCTTGATTGCGAATGAGATCTCTAGCGTTATCTAACGTATTGATATTGGGAGATACTGGACCCGACGCCTCCATTGTTTCATTAGCCTCTTCATTAGGAACCATAGAGTCCCTATCGGAATAGCTTGTATTTTGGGCAAAGTTAAGCACCGGTCCCTCGACAGGGTTAACAGTTCGCCGACCAAAAACTATTTCTGAAGGCGAAACTCCGGTACTCTTGTTTCTGGTATTATTTAGGCTCCACTGAACCTTTGTTAAATGAGTATCCCAATCACGCTCGTCTAAATTATGGTTCGATGCCGCAATAGACTCTAGTATAGTCCGGTTATACCGCTCAATTTGCCCGTTTGCACGGGGAGTAGCGACGGCATTAAGGACGTGTCTGGAACCTATAGCCTTTATATATTTTCCAAACAAGGCTGATGTAAAACTAGTCCCTCTATCCGATATTATAACTTTTGGACTACCTATTATACCAAATACATCTATAAGAACCTTAATGGTAGTCTTACTTTTTAGATTTCTAACAGCTTTAACAAAGATGAATTTGCTGAAGCCATCTATGATTCCCAATATATAAGAATTTCCATTTCGGCTCCTAACAAATGGGCCTAGGTGATCCATATGTAGTGTATGGAAAGGAGTATTTCCTTTTGGTATTGGATGAAAAATCCGCTACGTTTAGACGTTGAGGCCTTATTATAGGCACAATTTAGACAAGCCGTAACATACTTTCGAACAAACCGATTCATTTTAGGGAACCAATAGTCCTGTTTAATCTTATCAAGAGTCTTATCGTGACCTAACTGACATACTCGCCATCTTGCACTGTTAGGTACTACCCATTTTAGCTCGTCTCCTACTTTCCGGTAAATTTTATTGTCTTTCATCACATAGTTCTCTAATATGTCTTTAACGTCTTTACTATCACTTTCAAGAATAGCTTTCACTAGTTTAAGTTTCGGATCCGTAATTTGACAGGTCTGTAGCCATTCGGTAGTAGTGATGTTCATTATCTCAAACTCACGGGTATTGTTAACGTAATCGTAATCGGCACATTCAACTGGGTTTCTGCTCAAAGCATCTACATGGCGCATATGATCACCTGGTCTATATTCTATACTGAAATCATACTCTTGTAGCAACAACCACCATCTGGCAATACGGGGTACAAGGTCCCTTTTAGTTAATGTTGTTCTTAAGGCATTACAGTCGGTAAACACTTTGAACTGAACTCCAATTAGATAAGTGCGGAACTTTTTTAATGATAAGACGACAGCTAGTGTTTCTAGTTCATAAGAGTGTAGATGTTCTTCTTCTTTTGTCGTCTGTTTACTAAAGTAGGCTACCGGTTTTAAGGGTGCCTTGTCATTTGGTCTTTGTAACAATATACCGCCTACACCTAACTTACTTGCATCGCAATGTACTTCCGTTAAATAATTTGGGTCGTATAATGCTAATATTGGTCGATCCACAAGTTTAGTCTTTATAGTCTGGAAAGCAGTCTCTTGTTCATGTTGCCATGTCCACGGTATATTAGTTTTCGTTAGTGCCGTAAGCGGTTTTGCGATTGTCGCGAACCCAGGGATAAATCTACGGAAAAAGCTGGCCAATCCTACGAATTGCCTAACATGATGTACATTTGAAGGTGTTGGGAATGATGCTACAGCTTCCGTTTTCCTATTCCCGGGCCGTAACCCTTCACTAGACACCTCGAATCCTAAATATTCTAACGTCTTTTTAAAAAAATGGCATTTAGATAAGTTTAAAGTCAACCCGGCCACACGCAAAGACGTAAAAATCTTACGTAGCTTGACGAGCCCTTCATCAATTGATGATGCAGGTGATAAAAGATCATCCATATACGGAATAGCTAGATCATACCTATCTTTACCAAGTGCTTTGTTGATCATATTTTGAAATACTGCCGGGGCATTCACGAGACCGAAAGGCAAGCGTGTGTATTCGTAATGCCCGTCTGGTGTTACAAAAGCGGTTAAATGTTTAGAGCCCTCGGCCAGTGGAATTTGGTAATATCCTGACTTAAGGTCTAGGCTGGTGAAGTACACCTTACCATTTAAGCGATCCAGCTAGTCATCTATGACTGGCATAGGATACGAATCCTTCACGGTTTTCTTATTTAAGGATCGATAATCGACGCATAGTCGGTATTCGCCGTTTTTCTTTCGAACCAAAACTATAGGGCTCGCATAAGAGGAGTTAGACTCCTGAATAATTTTAGTATCGAGTAATTCGATTATCATATCTCGTACAACCGCTCTTTCACTATACGGTAAACGGTAAGGTTTATAGGATACGGGCGAGTTATCGTGTAATTGTATATGCATCTCTGTAATATTTGTTGAAGATATTCGGTTAAGTTTAGTGCAAAACAGTCTCTAAACTCATTAACTAAATCGAGTAATTCCTGTGACTGTTCGTTTGTTAAGTCACACCCAGTATTTAACATATCTATTCTAATAACAGTGTCGCAATTGTTTACTTCTACATTACAAGGAGCATCACTCAGCATCAGATTCAGATTCAGATTCAGATTCAGATACTTTATTGATAACAATAGTTACAGGTCACTTAGTTACATTATCATCATGTCGTATACAATAGTTAAAGTCAGCACAAATTGGAATAAATAAACATTACAGAAGTAATTAAGATTCATGTCGTACCTACTGAATATTGTAGGCCAATAAAAAATGTCAATTAAATTAATAAAATAATAAACGTAATTACAATAAAATGTCTTAAAAAAATATATATATATATATATTATAATAGTTTAACAATGTCAAGTGTTTCCTAATTCCATAGAGGGTAATTATAAATGTTTATTTATCATAATAATCTGTAGATCCACAGAAATGTCAAATATATGCTACTTATTGATTTAAAAATTCTTCTAGAGTGTAAAAGCACTGCTCTAAAAGCCATGTTTTTACTCGTGTCTTAAAAGTAGTAATGGAGGTTGCATCTTTGACGTTTACCGGTAGTTTGTTGTATACAGTTGGCCCTAATACGTAAACAGATCGTTCGGACTTTTTCAACTTGTGCCGTACACTGAGAAGTTGACCTTCGTCCATCAATTTTCTTACCTGAAATTCAGCTGGAGGCTTACTTGGTATCTCCTCGACATCAATTGGCAGTAATCGTCCGCGGGCGATAAGTCTGCCCTTTTTGAGTAGCACGTCCGTATCCCCGAAAACAATAACAGGTACATAGCCTTCGCCGTTATTTATGTAATATACACCTGGTAGAGTTATAACTTCTTCTCCTGGCTTAAAAGATGTGTATCCTGGTATGTATCCCGTATAATGTCCCGTATAATTAGCCTCACACTGTACTCTAATAGTTTGCATATTCTTTACATGCACATCGTTTGCGTTGAAAATCAGAGTCTTGCTTAGCTCAGTTTTATCTATGTATAATATCAGGTTGAAACCTGTCTTATCTACCACGACTTCAGGCATCTCAGTGAGATTTTGGCCCAAAAGTAGATCTGTACTCAAGTACTCATCCGGAATGACGAAAGCATCTATTTCAGCAGTCACAAAATCTAAAGTTGCTGTAACCGTTACTTTCTCTTTGGGTTGTATTTCTCCGAAAGCAAACCCTTTTATGAGGGGTAGATTCGTATTACAGGTCTCTAAGTTTAGCTCAGTCACTACGCTCTTTTTAATTAAACTACACTGACTTCCAAAGTCGACAAAGGCGGTCTTCTGGGATCCGTTTACCTTAACAAGTTTGTTGTATATATCGCCGATTCCGTTTTGAGCAGTAATCCGCTGAATCTTGCTAACATTATTAACTGCGTTGTCAGAATTTACTGTAGGTTTGGCATTATCATTATTATGCCCCCGTCTACAGTATTGAGCCTTATGGCCGGTACGGCTACAAATAGTGCATTTCTCAGCTGGTTTATGGCACCTAGGTGCGGTGTGTCCCGGTTCGGAACAATTATAGCACACTCGTTGCGCATTATTGTAAGTTCTGTTGCTTTCGCAAAATCTGTTTCCTTCGAGAACGACCCAGCCCTCCTAGGCGGTAAATTGGGCTTTTTATTATCCCTGTTCATGTTGTTTCGTATTGTTATATTACGCAAATATTTAAGCAATTTGTTTGGTTCCTTAAAATTCGCACCCTCAGCATTTAATTTTATATTGTTGTCGTATATTCCTTGAATTACGCAGTCGACTGCGTCTTTTCCTTTAATATTACAGAGACTAATCAACCTTGCTTTGTCGTAATAGTACTCTTCAAGCGTTTCATCTCTGCGACTTCTACGCGCCAACATCTCTGACAACCTTTCGGCATAGTTACGATCATCTGGAAAGTTCTGCAAAAGCTGCTTTTGCCATTGCCTCTACGACAATTTAACTGATGTCAAGCCGTCGTACCATCTGCGTGCTAAGCCGGATAATTTTGGTACGGCGTGAAAGATAGTCTCTTTATCACTCCATCCATATATGGCTGCAGTTTCGTTCACCTTTTTGATCCACGATTTAGTAGATTGGTTTCTTTTACTTGGATCATAACTCGGGATGACATCGTGTGCCTGAGTGCCTACATAAGCACTGTGGCGATGGTGGGCGACAGCTTTTAAAAATCTTTCTAGAACATCCCGACTTCCGCTGCGGTATCGCTCACTCGAGCCTTTACCAGAGCTAGTAATACGGCGATGTTTTTGCCTTGAACGCGACCGCCGCGTGAAGTCGCTCGCAAAGGTACTAGTGCTACGAGTTGTGGCGCTTGATTGGCTTTGACTGCTAACATCGGAAGTTGTCGTTGTGTCGCTGCGAGCTCGTCTGCGTCGATGAACACGCTTACGCGACTTCCGTTCCGAACGCGACCTACTCCTGCCCGAGCGCCTGCTCTTATGGGTAAGTGTTCGGGAACGAGTTCGCCTATACTTGCGAAGCTTCCCATGCTCATCACTTTTGGACTTTAGTCGTCGTCCTGAGCGAGACCTATCTCTAGATCTGCCCAATTTTTTTCGAATTACTTCGTCAATTTCAGGCGTAAAACGCTCCGAATTCGGCATGATGCAGATGTATAAGGATCTATTCAAATCCTTGAGGGTTCTTCGTGTCACTTCTGAATTGTTAGATTAAATGGTAATGAAATGAAAACAATCCAATATTACAACGAATACTCTATTGAACACTTTCAAATACAATTTTATTAGTTTTTTATCCAACCTCCGTGAAAAACTTCCACTCTCCTCTGTGTGTACCACAGACTGTCTCCTCCTCCTGTCATTCTGACAGCCGCTGTCGCTACACAAGCTCCTGGACTAATAATCTTACTATGCGCTGCTAACAGTTGTATGTGTAGGATACCTAAGTACCTACTGTGAAGATAACTGTGATAAAAGTCTTAACGATATGAATGAATGAATGATTTATTGCTTCAGGTACCAGCATTAACGTAGTCTTGTCTGTGTTCAGCGTTCAACAGTTTAAGTATTGTGATAATCATTATTCTATGCATGAGTGCAAACTAGCAGTAGGCCAAACACCATGCTACCTACCTACTTACGTATTGCATAGCAATCAGAGCCTGCGTAGTGTTGTGTATCTGTGTGTATGGAGTGTACCTACCTACCCACGCTACGATACGAGTACAAGCTTACTTGATAGTTAATACCTATCAGTCATCCGAGCCACAAGAAAGCAAGAAAGTATGGTTTAACCGCGCTGGCACCTGACGCTGTTTGTTTTCATAAAATAACTTTAATAAGTTACGAACCTACATACTTGAAAGGTCTAGGTTCTAGCTAGACTAGGAGACGCTACCTACCACCTAAACGTTAGAAGGGCAACCGCCGCCGTCGGTTCTTTTCCGACGGGAAATAGGTAGAAAAGACAGCGCCTTTATCTTTTCATAAAAATATGAAGGTATTTAGTGGAACCTGTCTGTAATGTGTTTCACTAAAACTAGACTCGACTCATAAGTGGTCTAACCTAACCTAACCTAACCTAACCTAAACTAACCCCACGCTACATAGGTACTTAGATGAGGGACCCATGACAGTAGGGACCTAGTACTTACCTATCTGTGTAGAGCAATTTTGTCAATTGAACGAAAGCCGTTTCAGTTTAGTAGATATCTACTTAAGTAGGTAGGTAGGTAGCTGACTATGTTTATTTTTATTTAGTTGAAGTACCTAGGTACCTATCTGCGGCTGTCCACACCGCGGCTCCGGCTGTCTCCCAGACTGATTAACATTTTGTTTTGTTTTTTATTTACTTAGGTTCCTACCTACCTAACCTACATATATACTGTTTTTAAGCCTTTACTTAATAACTAAATATTATAAATTTAATTCCTATTTTACCTTTGTTGTGCTGGGGTGGTTTGCCCTGTTATGTAAGTACCTAGTACAAATCATCTCGGTGTTAATGACCTGGTTTTGCTCTCGCGCACGAGGGCCTAGGGTCTTGACCATGATCCAGGATTTTGCATTTCAGGTTCTTACAGTGGAGCGACTGCCAGTCCTGAGTTCTGCCTGACCCTGCTACCAGAGGAACTTGATTGCCTGACCAGATTGGATCATGGTTAGACATTCAGTCGCCTTAATGTGCAGGTTTCATCACGATGTTTTCCGTCACCGTTAAAGCATCGGTTAGTATTTAACTAATGTAAGTACATAAGTCAGAAAAGAGTCACTGGTAAATGGCGGCAGTGGGATTTGAACCCGGTACCTCTCGCGTACGAGTCATACCTATTGAAAATAATTTGTGTAGGTAAGTTCCTAGTTAATTTAGTAGATCTTATGCGCTTATTACATTTGGCTAAATTCAGTATTAATTCAGAAGCATATCAAAGTAAAATTACTTTTGAAAAACAGAGCGACGCGTAACATAATACGAGTGATACAAAAATGAACCTTATTTTATGAGCAGCACATTCCACTTCGATTTACTCTCACACCTTTTGCTTCTGAATTTAATCGACTGAATTTAGTCAGGTGTAATAAGCGCATTATTCATGTAGGTAACATTTAGTTTGACGCCTGGTAGTAGGATGTAGGAGGTTCGTTTGTTTTGATATGGATGGCATGAGGTTATTAAACTCCTCCTGATGGTGCGTACACACTCAACGTACGCCAACGAAGTGCTGCCGGGCGAATTCGCCGTTGGCTACAGCACGTTCTTTGGACTTCTAAGGTACAATACTTGCATTTCGTGGTCAAGCAAGTAGCTTTGCAAGATTTGGGAGTTTTGACCGATTCGATCGACATATAGTAAACATAATTCCGGTGAAAAAGAAAAAAATATTCTTATCAGGGTCACCGGTAAAGGTGATGCTGGTAATGGTAAAAAAAAATCGGAAATGCATTACTGATGACTTGATTGACTATTGGACTTATTACAATGTTAAATTAAAAAAAGCTGATATGCAATAAAGAAAAAGCTGATGCGCCAAAAACAAAAAAAGCGAAGTGCAAAGTAAATGGTTATTTATTTATCAATTAAGGTTTAATCGAAAAGTAAAGTATGTGACGAATATGAAACGTACATACTAACTAATGAACTTATTACAATGTAAAATAAGTAAAAAGCTGAAATGCAAAAAAAAAAGCCGAAATGCACAGTATTGCACAGTAAATGGTTATTTATTTATCAATTATGATTTAAATAAAATGTGACGAATATGAAACATATGTGATATTTATAGTAAACTATTGTATGTACACGTTGTGCACGTAGAAATAACACAGCATTAACGACACAACAGGCACAACTTATATTTTTATTTGGATGGTCAACTATGTAAATTTTAAGATGTTTATAAATTAATTGTTATCAAGGTGATAACATTTTCTATATAAATTTTGTTTGTTTGACGATGTCGCTACTGACTACTTAAGTAGTTTTGGGTATTGATAAAAACTTAAGGAAATTCATAAATGTTATTCTAATCTGCTTTGAAAAGAAATATGGTAATTAAGTTAATTCATTTATTTAAGTGACCAGACTCATTATGTTAGTAATTTCTTAATCGTTAGTGCAATTATTTGTAAATAATGTAGATTAATTAAACATTTCTCGCAACATGTCAATAAGAAGGACATATCCTGAGTATTTATTTTGTCCAATGCATCCAAACATCTATTTATCTTTACCTATCTACTTGTATCGACATAAACTATTGCTTCCATGTTAGTACCTTTACCTAAATGTTATTTATTTCTTTAACCGATAAGCTTATCTTGTACTCTACCTATCTGTCACAAACGCGCCTTAAAATAAGCTACGTATATACCAATTGTATGTACGCATTTAATGTTTAGACATTCATAAATATTCAATAAAATACGTGATCGAAAGGTGTCAGTGAGACTAACTTCATCTTCAGAAAGAGTCCAAGTCTAATGACTCCGCCTGGATGACGCAACAACGGCAATAAATGACTCCGCCTGGATGACGCAACAACGGCAATATATTTATTTATACCACATACTCACGCGTTGCCGACCCCGTAAAAACCTTTTCACCCCTTTCTTGAAGAACTCCATGTTGTACTCTTCAGGGAAAACCTCTCCAGGTAGTTCATTCCACAACCTTAGTGTGCGTGGGAGAAAGTTCCTTTGGAACCGCACAGTTCGCGATCAATTTGGCTCCAAGGTGTGAGGATAAACTCCCTGTCGGTGGCGAGCGGTACGATGATAGAATGTAGCTGTAGGCATCATATTATCTGCGGTATTCCAGTTTCAAAGGCCAAGAGGCATTTTCAACTTAGTCCGGACAGTACAGTAGGTAACAAACAAAATTTTTACATTTCGGGCCCCCCACACCAAAAGCACGAAAGGCAAAGGAGTAGATTTTGAGTATGAGGGGTAGGTACCTATTAACAACCATTTATCGCAATAAATCGCAATGTCGCACCTCGATGTATATTTTCGGTTATTTCTACTCCACTACTACGGCAATTTTCATCTACGAAATAAAATGCCCGCAAAGGTAAACGTAATAAAAGATTAAATACTCACATTTTGAATTGGTAGGAATATTACAGTAAATGTGGTGTAGGTCTGTCCAATGCATGCAATCATCTAAATGTTCGCCTACCTGGTTAACGTGTATCGAAAGGAACTATATATTTTAGATTATTATTTAGGTACTTTTATTTCTTTGGACGAAAACTATAAAACCATTACTGTTTTGTTATCAATACTCTGTGGTAGGTACTGTATCTATCAGTAGGTACCTGATGGGTAGGCTACTATAGTTAGGTAGGTACTTATTGTAAGTGGCCTAGTGGTAACGGTATCCGACTCGCATTGCGACGATTCGAATCTTACCACGTGACCATCGTACCAATGACTCTTTTCTGAGTTATATAGGTAAGTATATTTGTTGACTAACCGATGCTCTTACGGTGAGGAAAAACATCGTGAAACCTGCACATTAACCATGATCCAATATGGTCAGATTCCCAACATAAAAGGGTCACGGAGGTCAGATGCAGTCGCTCCACTGTAATTACTTGATCTGCCAAATCCTGGACCATGGTCAAGGCGGGCCCCGGGCCCTCGCGAGTGAGCATGACCGGCACATTAACGCCAAGATGACTACATTAGTAAACATTGAATAAAATAACTACTTATTAAGAAAGGATCTTTATCACGACTTCATCTTCATTAGGTGGTAGGAGGAGAGCACAGAGGTCAAGTCCGAAGATTCCGCTAGGATGAGGCACTTACCACACAAGCAACAATGTTGACAATATTATTTATTGTACTTATTCCGGTTATTAACGATAAGGTGGCCATGAGGCAATTCAACCTAGTCCTCATAGTACCTACTAAGTTGAAATGCCAAATTACTGGATAATTTGATTCGGCGCGCAGCGGCACGATCACATTTTAAACGACTTCGAAAAAGGAGGTCCCCAATCATTCGCCGGGTAAGACTACGTAATTCAACCATTGAAGAGTGAAGATTTTTGTGGGCCCACGGAGCGGTCTAGGAGCTAGGAGCTAGCTAGCGGGCTAGAAGCGGTTGTGTTATAAATAGCGTAGGTTACCTAGGTAATTCGTCCTATTCCCCAGGCTCCCTACCCTATTTCACCACTATTGCTAAGGAAGGTGACTGAGTGCGATTTTTTAACAATTCTTTGGGGAAATTTAAAAGCAATCAATCTATTAAATCGTTTATTTCAATATAAATTGTTAAACCTCTGCTCGAGTTGTTCCTACTATTCTTTTTTTAAGTATCGGTATTAGAAAATATTTAGGTAAGTACCTATTCCTTCTCGTCGTAGAATACCTTCGCGAGTATGGAATACATCGTGGCGTGGAGACGGGCGACCGTTTTAAACGAGGCCTATATCAGTTCTGTCAATCCGGTGTGCCAGTCCAAAATTATATTGTTATTGTTCTCATTGGCTCCGTGCCGGCCCGGCTAACTCCATGTATATGGGCATTTAAACAGAGGGAGCTCGTCGAGAGACAATAGTCATGAGAGAGCGCGATCATGCAGAGATTTTTCATATTTTCATATTTCCTTTATTCGCTGTTAAATGGTACAATATATAGTTCTTATAAATAGGTATTCGTTTCACATTTAATTTTTACAGTTTGTAAAAGGCGCCACGAATGTCAGGTAATTAAATATAATTAATAATTAAACATGTCTTAGGATAACAAGCAACTCAAAGATATTGGTAAATAATTAATCAAACGAAATTATCGAAACATTACATTATGTCAAATGTATTCTAATTTATAAATATGAAATGACCATAAACAATATTCACAATAAAATTCATAAATATAAAATTATTGGCTAATTGAATTACATATAATTTTTTAAATATTCATCAGTACGTCTTGTCTAAAAGGTATTCTTAAGTTTTCCTGTATTTTATTATATATTTTAATAGCTAATGCATTGGGACCTTTTCGAAATATTTGCATAGTCGAGTCAGATTGGAGTAATAGATTTTTGATAAGACGGCAATGTTGGATTTATTGATGATAAGTTATATATTATTTGTAACAAATAAGCCCTTTTCCAATATAAACATTCGACGGGCGGCTCAACAAAACAATCTCTATGAGGGTCGGGTCTTGAGTGAGCGTCATTTATGGTTTTCGCCATCATCGCTGAACCTATCTCACCCACCGTCGGGCAATGGCCGTTGGCTTAAATAAAGCGGAGGCGAGCCTAGCACGGATATCTTGTATCGAATGAAGTTAACATCATACCCTACCCGTACCTCTACCATAACATTATCCCGAACTACCACACCCCTTTCGCAACGGACACGAATGTTTATTAGGTAGGTACTATATTCTGTAGATATAAGCCTTACAAATACCTAAAATACATAGACATAATAAGTAGGGTTAATTAAAATACATATGAATTTATTCTTAAAAAACTAAATCGGTAATAAAATGAATAGTACATTGTGATACAGTCGAGGCGATATTAGGCATGGATGAGCCGAAAGTATAATGATCAATGCACACGCGTTACATACGCTACGTTTTTCAGACAGACCTCTGCTATTGGCTATCTCAGAGGACAATTGAATTTGACGTATAATAATCTTACAATACTCTAATTTGGTAGACGCTATAGCCAGTGGCCAACGTAAATGACGTACTGTAGAATTATCTAATGTCAAATTTAGTTGCCAACTGAGTTAGACAATAGCCCCGCTGTTGTAATTTATAAAAATTAAATTATTCCAAATAATTATAAGCAGTTTTCTTTTTGTTCGCTTGCATGTGCCAAGTAAGCGAAAAGAAAAATGAACATACAGCCTATATTAAAAATATAATAAAGCGAAAGTTTTCGTTTTTATAACATAACTTATCGCGAGTTGTAAATGATTTGATAAACTTTCATCTAACAGCTTCTCGGAACTCACGTAAGTAGGTACCTACTAAGCCTACAAATGTAAACAAGCTATTTTATTGATACTCCACAAAAAATACATTTTTAAACTAACTTCAGTTACTCTTATTGCGGCGTTTTTTAGGGCATAGTCACAAACGGCGAGTTACATTTATTTTGCAAGTATTACAGGGATGCAGCGTCCAACAATTAGGAATTGTGCACGGGAACCTACTTATTTATCTGGATAACTAAGTAACACGTTTATTGAAAATACGTGTACCTATTCAACTGTGATTTTTCGCGAAGAAAGAATTCATCGCCTGTACATTCCCGTTAAAGTACCCTTAGTTTTCCCACTGGTAGAATAACTGGTCCTCCTTGCAGAGGACCTACCCGCGGCGTCTTCAGGTACGTGGTAGCCACTCGAAAACTTTACTGACGTACCCACTGCCACTTAAACCTGACATGCCCTCGTGGCTAGTGATGTTAGTTTGGCTGCGGAACGCGCTGACTCCGATCGCAGGCAAACGCCTACAGAGAGCGACCACGTCCCCTCAACCAATTCTAACCAACATGTGCAAACTGTGATGAAATTGCAATTTGCACTTTAATTGCACGAAGCAGCCATGTGTACTTGGTAATAGTAAATGCAAAACACCGTAGACCCAACGCAAAAAAAGAGAGTGGATATTAATGACCGAAGGCAACAAGCTACTTGAAACCTACAGTACAGAATTGTTTACACTATAATGCGAGTGGTATAGTAATATAGACCTACAACATCGTGATATGTAGCCAAGCAATTATCAAAGTACCAGTAGACACACAGCAAGAGATTAAAGTTACCACCGACAGTTGGAGTTATTGACATAGAAACAGTCTAAAGTCCAAAGAGTTATCAGAACACCCAAATAACGATCACCTGACAAATATAAATGCCTCAAAATGCTCGTCTTGTCTGTCACATAGTCTCGGTATTCTACCCTTGATACCATTGGTACCTAAGCAATACCCATTTTGGCACATATGGTAACTACATAGTTGCTTGCTATAAAACATTTGCGCTCCAGAGAACTATAGTACAGCTCTGAGAACTTACAATAGTTCTATCAAGGTAAAAGCTTAGGATCGTGTAACATAATAAACAGAAAATAAAGTATAAAATATCATAGTTAAATTAAGTACCTAAATCAAATGAACTTGCAATCGGGGACGAAAAACCTAAGTATTGGATTTATACCGGCCCAGATAATTTGGACCGGGACCTTTAGGACCGGGGCCTTTTGGCTTTGTACCAGGCCCTTGAGACCTGGACCGCGGACCTCTTGGACCTTTTGGCTTGTTGTCTTCATCATTTTCTATTTTCTGGTTAGGTGGGACTCGCTTGATGAAGAATCGGAATGCCAAATTGCCATCTATGACGAAATGTTTAAGCACATCTAGGGGTAAAACAGCGCATTTCCCTTGACGCATGACCTCATCAGCCTTGACGGCGTCATTGAAGCAGTGTTCCATGAAAGCCACCTTCCTGCGAGGGTCCTTCATGCTGGTGATGTGGATTTCGTAAATGTGCTGTTTAGCGACAGTTTTCTCGCCAATATGTTGGATGGTCCAGTAGGCCATCTTCTGCTGTGTGTCGATCTTCATAGTTATGATGAAGTGGAACTTAGCCTGCGCAGTAAGGTACATGTAGCGGTTGTCCTGGGTGGGATTGACGTTTACCACCACGTCGGAGTCGCTCCTCACGTTGCACTCCTTGAAGTGGCACTCCTTGAAGTGGTTCATCATCTCGTACAGTTTACCTGAGAATGGGGGTGATGCTTTAGTTACATATTGCTGTACAACAAGCAGGTGCTTTAGCTTGAGAGCGTCGGTGACCTAGTGGCAAGGGGTCCGACTCGTAAGCGAGAGGTAGGTACCGGGTTCGATCCCCAGTTTCGCCATGTACCAATAACATTTATCAGAGTTTTGTTTTTTTAGGGGTCGTGACACTGATCACTGATGCTGAAGCAATGGTTGTGCTGTAACGGAACAGTATAACTACATAAACTTAAGCATAAGTGCATTAGGTACCTTCCACAATTTCTTTTGCAGATACAGAAACTCTACAGAGTGCCTAACTGCTTCTATCCGTTATTCCCTAATTAATGAAGTTAACAATCGGTCTAACGGATTAACGTTAGCCAAAGAATTTTAACTTCAGTTAAATTGAATATCCGTTAACTTTAGTCCGTTACATCGGATGGATATTGTTAATTGTTAAATTTACGAATGTACCTAAAAGTTCTCTCAGAGTCCCTGCCTGTGATGAGTGTTCTCCAGAATATGGTGTTATATCTAATATGTATACCAAATTTAGACTTCTGTTGCTGCAGTACAACATCTTTTTAAACAATTATTTCTGACGGAATTATACATAATCAATGTAATTTGGGTCCCCTAAAGCCCATATCACATTATGTCTTGTTGGTTTCCTACCTGTTAACGATTAACTGTAGGCAACCTTTTATGTAACGTATTGACGAAGTTAACTTTTGAATTAATTGTATGTACCCACCCACCTCTGTTCTAAAGATGTACTTGGATTGCAACTATAGACCTTTTACTCTTTCGTGTTTACAAATTATTTGTATTTATTCTCAAAGTTTTAAAAACATTACCTACCGTTCCAAGAGCACCTCCCGAACACGGCCCCATGGGGACAGTCCATCTTGCGGAAGATGCACTCTTTGAGATGGTCTTCTACGTCCATAGTCGCCATGATGTACACACAGCCCGAAGACTTGTTCGGGCAAGGCATCTTTGCCTGCCGGTCAAGGATACATCTTTTTTAAACGTTGGCCTGGAAGGTATGATATGTATCTATCTATGTAAATATACAGTATTGATATTATGTTTCTTCGAAACACACAGCGTTGAGAGAAGAAGCTATCTAAGATTTTACCTTAATAAATGATGCAAACATCAATCTACATATTACTTCCTTGTGACACCCATTCCAGCAGCAGTGCGGCTTTACTACTTCCATGTAAGCGCGCTGAAACCTGTCATAACATGTTTACCTCATAGCGTCTGCAGATTTTGCCGGTTTGTTTAAGAACAAGTTTATATTGCTTATCACTGCGAAATATGTATTGGTGGTGTTGTGTAATTTGGTAATTGTGTTTTTGATGTGTTTTTGTGCAATAAGCGTGCAAAATCGGTCAGTCGATGCCGAAAATACTAATGCCGGGCGGGTGCTCCGGACGAAGCTGTGTTGCTGCCTGATGGGCATCCCTCATCGTCTTTTAGCCAATGATGAGACGGATGGTGGGAGCTCAACATCCTCGGAGGATGAAGGTGTAGCTTTCGCGCACCGCAGCGTCCGTATATACTTGCCACCCGCGCATCGTCTTTCCCCCCAACGACCTGTCGAGCGCTCTGAACCTCCTCCTGGAGGCTCAGGTCGACCAGACACAGCCCTTCCCTGCCGTTTCAGCGGCCCCCGTAGGCCCCCAATCCCAGTCCACAGCAGCGGGACCCCCTTCAGGGGTCACACTATAATTTCTCCAGTGTACGCTCCGTAAGAAGTGACGCTGAGCGCACCCCGTCCCTACGGGGTGTCGCATCCGATGAAACCTGAAAGGCCGGAAGCCGGAAGGGGCTACAGTTGCTCCCAGGGGGTGTTTAGCACGTATACGCCTAGGTCTTTTTTTTTGGTAAGTCGTGCATAACCAGTCCGGCCGGCCGGCCTGAGTAATATTGTCACAGAAATATCCAAGTGTTTGATTAGGCAGATGTCTTCCTGAGACCAAAAGAAGAGTCAAAGCCGTTCTTCTTGACATGTCATGCAGTGTGCATAAGGAGATGGTGGACAATTAACCAGTTATATAATAATTTTGTGTCCCCCACAGGCACTCTATTGGGTTGTGGTTTACTCAGAGAAATAGCTTTTAGAATCTGCTGCACTGATCCTAGATCTTCGTCGCTGGGAAACGTTACAAGTATCAGGCGAGACCTACCCCCTCTGCCACCTGAGGAGAAGCAGGCTGACAATAATGACCAAAACAAAGTTTGCCATCCCACCTGGCAAAGAGTACCTACACAACGTAACTCTAAAAGAAAGATGCATATGCATTATTTACCAAGCACAAAAAGACACACTAGCTCCTCACAAGTTTAGATCAGCACATCAAACAGATATAGTGACCTACCGATGGATGTTACAGAGGATCTATCAGAAGCTACAGAAGATCAAAATCAGACTACCCAGAGCAAGAAGGTACATAAACTGCCACCGATAATCCTCTATGGCATAGAAAATTTATCTAAATTTACCGAACTGCTGAATACAGGTGTGCCCAGTGGTACCTACTCTTACAAAATTATCAATAGAGATCAACTTAGAATTGTAACAAAGTCAACAGAAATATATAAAGAGTTAATGGAACACATCCGAAATAACGGTCTCATTGGTCATACCTTCACTCAAAAAGAAAAAAAGTGCTACAGAATAGTGATAAAAAACCTGCACCACACTAACCTAAACTAAACCAAAAACGGCAATAATAGAAGAAATAGAAAAAACTGGCAACAAAGTTAGAGGTGAGATCATATGTGCAATCTCTAAAAAAACTAAGAAACTGTTAAATATGTTCTTTGTGAATATAGAACCAAGCCCAAATAACTCAGAGGTGAAGAACATAGAATTTATTTATCACACAAGAGTCACGATTGAAGATCCCAGGAAATCCCATGATATCCCGCAGTGTGCCAGGTGTCAACAATATGGACACACAAAAAATAATTATATGCGTCCTTATCGATGTGTTAAGTGTGCGGAAGCGCACAAAACCACAGATTGCCTTAAGAAGGATAAAAATACGCCAGCTACCTGTACACTTTGCTTTGGCGATCATCCAGCCAACTACAAGGGCTGTCAAGTATACAAAGAGATACGTGCGCGAAAGGCGACGCAGATGTCTAATACCAAAACAAATGCAGCACTAAGAAATAAAAACAAGATCCCTCCTCCGCCGCCAATCGAAGAATTCCCACCACTGAATACACAGCAGTATTCTGTACAACAGACCAATAACGCTTCTGCTAATAACAGACAGGACCCACACCATACCATGTCCTATTCCAGGGCAGCTAGAAGCAGGGAGCTGGACAAAAAATCAGAGGAAATACAGCCTCAGCCAACAAATTTGCTTGAACAAATCCTTATCAGGCAAACAGAAAAAATAGATATACTCCTGCAACAAATGAGCACCCTAATGGGGCTTCTCACGACACTCATAGCCTAGCAGCGGAAATGAATTTTTTACGTGTTGCTACATGGAACATAAACGGCCTAGCTCCTAATAAACTGGAGGTAGAACTATTCTTTAAGCACAATATAATAGATATTCTACTAATCTCGGAGACTCACTTGACTGACCAGAAAATAATCAAGATCAATGGATACAGTATATATTATTCTTATCACCCTGACGGTACGTCCCATGGAGGAGCTGCTGTAATAATAAAGGAAGCTATAAAACATCATTCCCTCGTCGACATTAAATACCCATTCCTGCAAGCTGTGGTCATAGCAGTAGATTACTGGCAGGGAACACTTAATCTTGCTGCAGTGTACTGTCCATCTAGGCATAGAATTGACGAACATATGTTTACCGACTTTTTTAGTAAACTTGGGAGTAGATTCATTTCTGCTGGAGACTGGAAAGCTAAAAGTACCCACTTGGGTTCCCGGCTTACTATAACGCGAGGTCGAGAACTCAAGAAGGCAATTGATAAAAATGTCCTCGTTGCACTTACGACTGGCGAGCCAACTTACTGGTCTACGGACCCCAACAAAACTCCAGACCTTATAGATTTCTTCCTCACTAAGGATATGTCTGAAACGTATACCAACACTGAATCTTGCCTGGACAGTGCCTCCGACCACACGCCCGTATTGTGTACGATAAGTACCACTGTTATCTGGAGGGAACCATTCGAGACTTTGTACAACAGTAAAACTGACTGGGACTCTTTTCGGGACTATATCGACGAAAACGTAAATTTGTCAATTCCTCTCAAAACCGAGGACGACGTTGATAACGCAACTTGGTATGCCACTAACCTAATCCAAAGAGTGACTTGGCTATCGACTCCTTACCCAGGCCACAAACAGAACATCCAAAATACCACCCTGGAAATTCAAGAAATGATAGTTAAAAAGAGGAAGCTAAGACGGCAATGCATATGAGTAGAAACAGTCAAGACAAAAGAGCACTCAACAACGCGCAAAAGGAATTGAAGCGAATGCTAAAAGAGAATAAAAATAACACCTTGCAAGATAAGCTAAGAACTCTGTCTCCTCACAAAGCTGATGATTATACCCTGTGAAAAATGACAAAAACCCTGAAAAGGCCAAAAGAACACATTGCTCCTTTAAGACTATCCAATGGTAAATGGTCAAGGAAACCAACTGATAAGGCAGAATTATTCGCTGAATTTTTAAAGGAGGCATTCAAACCCAACGAGCCTGATCCTCTGTGCTCTGAAAAGGAGATTGATGACATATTGAACAGGGACCAACAAATGTCACTGCCATCAAAACTGGTAACCCATCCAGCAGAAGTGAGGAACTGTATACGGCGATTAAGAACAAAGAAGGCACCAGGCTTCGACTTAATTACAGCAGAGATACTAAAACAATTACCGAGAAAAGGAATAGTTCTCCTAACGATCTTGTATAATGCAGTCCTAAGGTTACAATATTTTCCACTATGGAAAACGTTGCCAAACCTGGGAAATCACCTACTGAGGTGGGCTCGTATAGACCCATAAGTCTTCTCTCTGTTTTGTCCAA
Source organism: Blastobasis adustella (assembly GCA_907269095.1). Lineage (NCBI taxonomy): Eukaryota > Metazoa > Arthropoda > Insecta > Lepidoptera > Blastobasidae > Blastobasis > Blastobasis adustella. The sequence continues at coordinate 2,912,017 of OU026120.1, forward strand.
ACTGTTTGAGAAGCTTCTTGTGCAACGACTCCATCCTATACTAGAGGAACAAAAAGTGGTACCGAATCATCAGTTGGGGTTCCGAGCGCACCACGGGACCATTGAGCAGATACATCGTGTGGCACACACCATCCGCCAATTACTGGAAAGAAAAGAATACTGTTCTGCAGTATTTTTGGACGTACAACAAGCGTTTGATCGGGTGTGGCACAGGGGCCTTCTGTGTAAACTAAAAATGTGTCTACCGAATACCGCTTACCTGCTCCTAAAATCGTATCTACAGGATCGAATATTTCAGGTAAAGATTGGAGACTCGTTTTCGTCTTTCTACAACATAGAAGCTAGAGTTCCTCAGGGGTCAGTACTGGGCTCAATTCTGTATACAGTATACACAGCTGACTTACCCAATTCCGACGAGGTGGTGATCGCGACCTAAGCCGACGACACGGCAGTACTGTCATGCCATGAAAACCCTAACACAGCGTCTGAAAAACTTCAAGAACATCTGGACGAAGTTGAAATATGGCTTAAGAAATAGCGAATAAAAGCGAGTGCTGCAAAATCCACCCATGTAACATTCACATTAAAAAGAGGAGATTGCCCACCTGTGAAACTAGATGGAACTGTTCTACCCCAGCACACTACAGTCAAATATCTGGGGATGCATCTGGATAGGAAGCTCACCTGGAAAGATCATATCAAGGCTAAAAGAGAACAGGCGAATAACAAATTTCGAGATATGTACTGGTTAATAGGCGGACAGTCCTCACTCAGCCTTGAAAACAAGCTCTTAATATATAAATGTATCATAAAGCCAGTATGGACTTATGGCATTGAACTCTGGGGATCGGCAAGCCACTCCAACATTGAAATTCTTCAGCGATTCCAAAACAAAGCCTTAAAGACGTTGGCTAGCGCACCATGGTTTATAGAAAATACAGAAGTACATGAATATCTAGAAATGCCGACTATAAAGGAGCAGATAGACAGATCCTGTAAAGCCTACAAAGTCAGACTGGAATGTCATAGGAATAAATTGGCTTCAGCGCTCTTGGATACTGACAAAAGTGTATTCCGATTAAAGAGAACAAGACTACCTTCAATCTGAAAATAGCTAATACTGAGTGGGATGTCATATCATAGGATGTGCTAAATCTCTAATGTCGATTATGATGTCAACTAATTTAATTATAGCTTACTAGCTGATTAAAAATGGACAAAAGAAAAAAAAAATCTCATTTAATGGGGCACAATGGCGGAAATACCCACTCGTATGAGAGATACCTACTGTTCAGTAAATTGTCTTTTAAAAATAAGGTAGCTAGAAATATACCTAGCTTCTGGCCTTCAGGAGGTTTAGGGTAATGTAATGTGAATTAAAAGAAACATTAAAAATAGGGAAATAATTTCTAAATACCAGTCTCTCTAAATCTTGATTTATGGAGAACATGGAGGCACCAACAAGGAGTTTGCTAGAGAATAACCCTTAGACAAGTAGGGAAAACTGGAAGAGTTATATAATGTACAAAAATTTACTGTCATCAGATTGACAGAAAAACAGATTCAGCTCAGATTTCATATTGATGTTTACTTTTGGTAAGGTGTTTATTACCTGATTCAAAACCAGAGACTGTTGTGGAGTGATAGCTATTATGTGTAATTACTGTTAAAGTTACTATTGTTTGTAAGGACTTCCCTGATAAGACTCTATAAGAGTCAACTTTACATTCTTATGGTTATTGTTAAGGTTACAATTGTTGCAGATGTCATTAGCAATATAATTAGTTGATTTTTGGGATAAAATTTCAAAGAAATTTATAAAATTTTAAAAGGAATCGTGGTATTTGAGACATACTAAAAATTTTTACGTTTCAGAATACCTAAACTAAACATTAAAATTACATATTATTTCAGTTATTTGCTCACATAGCGTCTGCGATCCTCTTTCACCAGCAGTAATCAAACAAGTCTTCACTCAACGCTGTGTGTTTTGAAGAAACATAATATAACTGTTTTGCATTACAACAAAACAGATATTATGTGTATGAGAAACACACCGTGTTGCAGCAAGGTTCTTGCTGGTAGATCATGAAAACTTCTATGAGGTAAACATGTTATGACAAGCTTCAGCGCGCTTACAAGGAAGTAGTAAAGCCGCACTGCTGCTGGAATGGGTGACACAAGTAGGTAAAATCTTAGATAGCTTCTTCACTCAACGCTGTGTGTTTCTCATACACATAATATTTGTTTTGCTGTAATGCAAAACAGTTATATTTTAGTCTAACTGCTTTGTCAGCAAATTTCACGAAAACTAAATAGGGCTACAATTATACTTAGCACACTAGTATTGTAATTTACACACATTTCATTAAATTCTACCAGAGAATATATAGTATCCCCCTAATGGGTCTCTTCCATACAACCCCATCACTCGTCATCACGTCACTCACTATTTACCACCTACCTATCGTAAGTGTCGAGTAAGTTAAAAAGTAAGTATGTAGTAGTAGAAAAAAGTGAATTAGGTACCGTAGCTATCATGTTTTCGAGGTCTCGGTTCCTCATCTGCGTCATGGCTTGTCGGCAGATGGGGCAAATAGGGGGCATCAGACGCTTGGTGCAGGTGTCGCAGAGACTGTGCCCCGATTGGCACTGGTATATGGGGGCTCTCATGGTCTCCATGCATACCGGACAGCCCGGAAGGGTCAACGTCACCGCCACTGGCCTGTAGGATTAGAGACAGAACTATCATTTTTATTTGTATATTAGACAAGATAGGTATGTGCATGCAGCCGAAGATGGAACATGCCCGTCTCGAAACAACCTATTCACTCTAGCCTTAAAGACATCCAGATTATATTGATCAGGGAACACACTCGCTGGCAATGCGTTCCATACCTTAGCCGTACGCATTATAAAAGTCGAGCCAAAGCGGCTTGTGGGGATAGCTGGAAGACCCACAACATAAGGATGAAGCGCTCGCCCGAATCGCGTCTTCCGATGGCGGAAAGGGGCCGGCGAAATAAGGTTGTGCTGCTGCTCCGCACACTCCTCGAAATGTAACCTTTAGAAAACCGACAGACGCGCAACCCTACGCCGATGTTGGAGGCTCTGCAGCCTAGCTACAATCAACTGCGTGTCACAAATTATCTTCTTTGCACGTTTGTCCACCGAATCCAAAGACGCCAGTTGATATTTGACTGATCCATCTCAGAAGTGGTAGCAGTACTCCATGCAGGATCGGACTTGTGCCTTATATAACTGAAACAACTGCGTTGAAGTGAAGTACAGCCTAACCTTCGAGAGGACATCAAGTTTTTTGCTGCAGTCTTTACCTTGGATTCGATGTACTGACCGAAGTTGAGATTTAACGATAGCTCAACACCAAGAAGCTGTAAGTTGTCGGTAATTTCCACAGGAACATCCCAAAAAATTGGAGTTAGATGAAATGGAATCCTTTTGTCGGAAAATAAACACGCCTAAGTTTTGGTTATTGCCGTTAGAGACCGCCTTACGTTACTATAGATTCAAAATGTGTTGACGTTCTCTCTTAAAAGCCGTGGTGGTCACCTGGGCCAGTCACACCGACCAGATGCAGATTTGAACCTGACTACGGTCAGTTCGCCGAGAGTTAATAAATATTATGAAAGTCTCGGAATAGCGACATCTGTATGACGGTCATCGCTTAGCGCCGCGCGCACTGAGTTCCCTGGTACGACGCACGCAGGCGTTGACAAGCGCCAGGCCGCCGGCGGCCGACGGGACGAGTTCTTGGGTCTCAATAAAATTAATTAGTATATAGAGGCCCTGATTTTATATTTGGAGAGGAAAGATATTAAGAGATTAGTACTTAAATTAATTGAGTAAGTAGCTACTTCTTACCTACTACGGTTAGCATTCGCCGTCGCCATTTTTATCTGCAATTTTAAATAATTAATTATTATTATTATGGAACCAGCGAACAAATATTCGAGCGAAGTAGGACGCCGGACGCCGGGTGCTAGAGCACCGGGACCAAGTTGATGATGATGATGATGATAAACATCATAAACATAGTTAAACTGAGCACTAATAGAGGTTTCATGTTTTAGCTGGGACTCGCGCACCCAGGTTTCTTATGTTTCTCTAGCTCCTCAGTCCTCTTGTTGTTACTTTTAATTCTATAAATTTGTCCCTTATAATAAGTAGGTAGCTACTTATTATCAGTGACAAACGAGCAGAGCCCATCTGATGATAAGTGGTCAATTAAATATTTTATATCTCTGCATTTGCATCTATTGTGGAGTAAAATTAACCGAAAATATAGCTTGATGTGGAACTAGGGGATTTTCAGATGTCTACTTCAAAAAGTAAAAAGTGTAGATCAACCGAGCCTCCCTGGATGGCGCTGGTTAGACAGGTTTAGCAAGTATTGAATTTGGAAACCGAAGTTACTCGGAAAGGTGTTTCGTAAAAATATACTTAGTTTTTCCTACCTACCTTTTCAGAGAAGAAAGCGCAAAATGAGTACATTTTTATACAGCTAACGGTCTCATTTTGATTTATTTTTAAGAATCGTGTCTAATCAAGGCCATTTTATTACAATAATTAGTTATTTGTTCTTATTAATCGGCAAATAGTAGGTACGAAATACGCTTCTAATCAGCATCGGGCTGCGAGTGATTCCTAGATAAGTTATTTTACTGATAGCGTAAGGATTTCATGGAAATAAATATGATTTTGATATAGATAGTCGGCTGTTTTTACAGACTAGTCGGTTATGTGGCCGAATGGTCGGCACATCTCTAGACTATTTTCCCTACCGCCACAACAGATACGGTGTGTTGCTCGTAAACGGTTGGGATTTCGAAAAAGCATCATTATCACAGCCCATAACAGTCCACTGCAGCATTTAGGGCCTCTCCCACGAAAGGGTAGGTTAATGCCATAATCTCCACGCTTGGCAGGCGGGTTGGAGATCGCAGTGTTATAAATATAACAAAAGAAAATGCTGCTGCCCATTATCCAGCCTACGGAGACTCTAGTTCTTTTGCCTTAAAAAACATTTGTCGCCTTATACGACACCCACGAGTGTGAGGGGTTGGTGCTATTGAAAATGCATGTACAGGAAAATTTGTAGAGGATTTCATAGGCTGTAATTTAGAGACGGATCATATTCCCTTAGGATGCAATGTTCAAACCAAAAAATGGGACCTCTCGGATCCCTCCACCAAAAGCACCAAAGGTACAGTCGCAGATTTTTTGTATCAAATCTAGAAGTATATTACTTACCATTTGCCGCAGTTATAATTTCTCTTGCAATTAGTAAGTAACATACACTTCTTAAACTATTTCTGGGTAGGTAGGTACTGCACTAAGTAGGTACTAGGTAAATTCTGTACAGAACAGTTATTAATATTATATTACTTATCTACCATAATATTCTTCTTCTTTACAATATCTATACTAATATTATGAAAAGGAAAGGTTTGCTTGTTTATCGTAGCCCGACCACTAACACAGGTGCTAGCATTCTTCAATCACTGCACACTTAACTGCACATATATTTGATACGCAACTACCAATAATGTGAATTATGTGAAACCATAAAATAATGTGAAACCATAAATGCACTTAACGGATTAACCGAAGAGCTAATATGTTTCTACGATAGGTTAATTCATTTAAAACACAATGTACTGTCAAACAAAAAACTTAACAATTGCCCCCGGTCTTCCCTAACCTAAAATTTGGTGCAGTCTACATGTTAAATATGAACAACACAACAAGTTATATCACTACAAGTTACACTAGTACAAGGCTTTCATTTAAATGAATGTTCTTTAAAGGACCGCGACATGACCCAAACTTTGTTTTATGATTACCTATCTACTTAATTAACTTAGTTCAAGTCTAGATCTAATAATTAGCAAACAGACGCCATCCTAGAATTAAAGATGCGGTTTAATATTATAATCTGTGATGCAGCTGACCTTCATGGCTCGCACACAGATACAGTATCTATAACACCTACCTACAGTTATCTACATTTGTAATGTAAAACGTGACAAGTGTTTTAATACTCACATTTCGAATTACTGTGGAATCCTAAATGTGGTTTATCCAAAATCCAGACAATGAGTTGCTGATGATATCGGCACACTGAATAAGTATCTTTAGTGAAGGAAATTGTGGTAACTTGTAAACAACACACTGGCGTCGCTCGCTTGCTTCGAATACGCCACCGTCCCGTCTGAGTGGCACTGTAGCAGTATTAAAAGAACGAGTGATCGAAACCGATAGCACGTTTTGCTTAAGATAGGACAACTTTAAACCAAAATGAACTCTAAACCCATACAGTGTAAGGTGCATTACACTTTGGTTGATGTTTGGCACCACCGCGTCGTCCCACGGGTATTCCCCGAAAAATGAAATGTGAGTTCTTGCGCGTGTTTTATGTAAATTTTTAATTCAGTTCTAATTAAATGAAAGTTAGGTTTCTAAATATGTAATTTTTCTTATAATGATTAAAAATAGTTTTAAGAGCTATTTCGATGTTTTAGGTTAGTATCTCTGTACAATATTTCATAGTTAATAATAATTATTTCCGTTTTAATGTTGGCTATATAAACCCAGTCGAGAGACTGGGAAGGGCCCTTTTGCTCCAGACCCGGCACAGAGTTAAGTACAAATTTGCATTGTATTATTGTTGCTTTATATTTTGTATTAGTTTTTTTTATTTATATAATCGGTTATTTATTGAATCGTACGTAATATCATTGTCACCACTGTCCCATTGTTAAAGGATAAATATGTATTTTGCCATGTTTTATTATGTTCAGAATATATTGTTCTATTTCCCATGTAACTTTCTTTGCTATAATTGTCTATCCTATAATATAAATTATTCTATAATATACTGTGTTTTTAAATATGCTTTCCTTTCCTGAATAAATTGCTATTTATTTTTAACCAATGTGCCCTGTTTTTATTTCATTAAGCTTTCCACCCTTAGTATTCGATAAAATACTAGGCAACCATAATTCATATCTTCTAAATACTTAAATTCACGCCCGAGATCTATACACTCTATACACCCTTACTAACATCAGAAGTGGGATAAAGAACTCGCAACATCCCACAACATTTCTAACACTCGTTACATCGTGATCTCTCCGCACCGGCACGAGCCTGGTGGAAGCTGGATGCTTCTTAAGCGTGCTCCACATGAGAATGTGGAGGCAGTATTCGCCTACATTCATATAGTCCCGTGCATGTTTGGCATGTCTCGCCTATTTCATAGACTAAGTAGAGATAGTTCGTTGTCGTCTCGATTCGATCGATTTTATATTTATATTCCTAGCGCTTTTTCGAGTAACAGGTTCGGGGTACCCTTGACCATGATCCAGGATATTAGTAGATCAAGTAATTACAGTATAGCAGCTGCCATCACCTCTGTGACCCTGTTTAAAGCGGATTAGCGATATTACACCAATTAATCGATATAATGTCGACGCGTTTTGACACCCACCACATCCCTAATAGGCGAGAGTGTAGAGGGTCGACCAAAGTCCCGGCCAAAGTTTCGCCGAAAGTTTCGGCGGACATGTGGAGTACGCTTTACGACGCGGAACGAGTCACAGCCGAAAAACAGCGAGTACCTGCAGAATGCAGTTGCGGGAAATTAAAAAAAAGTTTTTTTATTGTAAAAGGTGTTTTTAGATTTAATTTAATTTATTTGGAAAAACGTGTTTTTAGTTTATTAACATTGAAGTTATATGTGAATATATATACTTGTGTTTCTTTACGAATTCACGTGACTCTAGAATGTACAATGACGTCACTGTTAATATGCCGTACTTTATAAATTTCCGTCTAAACTTACAACTTTCCCCCTACAGATGATTAAAATTTAATCTAGCTACCGTTAGTGGTTGGAAAGTCAACGTCAGAATTGACCGAACGGATTATGATGGTAGATTTGGCTGATAAATACCATTTATACATATATTATTATTATATTGTTAGTGTCCAGAAGTAAAATAAAATACATTTATTTACACACACATAAGAAACAATACCACACGATAAGTACTGTATTCTTCCAAAAGTTTAAAAAATATCTTCATACTAAACATGAATATTTTCTATTTACTACACGAACCCATTCAATTTTATTATATTGATGTTTATATATTATTCTTGGTCGACTTTCTTGCCCGATGTCGGTCAGCCTCACAGGCAGTGAGTGTTGGGCCCGGCATGTAAAGGCATATAGTCAACATAATATCAGGATCACCGGTATAGGTGATGCCGGTGAAAAAGAAAAAACTATTTTTATCAGGGTCACCGGTAAAGGTGATGCCGGTAATGGTAAAAAAAAATCGATGCATTACTGATGACTTGATTGACTATTGGACTTATTACAATGTTAAATAAAAAAAAACTGAAATGCAAAAAAAAAAAGGTGATATGCAATATATAAAAAAGCTGATATGCAATAAAAAAAAAAGATAATACTCCAAAAAAAAAAGCGAAGTGCAAAGTAAATGGTTATTTATTTATCAATTATGGTTTAAACAAAAAGTAAAGTATGTGACGAATATGAAACATACATAAGTACTAACTAATGAACTTATTACAATGTTAAATAAGTAAAAAGCTGAAATGCAAAAAAAAGCCGAAATGCACAGTATTGCACAGTAAATGGTTATTTATGTATCAATTATGGTTTAAATAAAATGTGACGAATATGAAACATATATAATATTTATAATAAACTATCGTATGTACACGTTGTGCACGTAGAAATAACACAGCATTAACGACACAGAAGGCACAACTTATATTTTTATTTGGATGGTTAACTATGTAAATTTTAAGATGTTTAAAAATTAATTGTTATCAAGGTGATAACATTTTCTATATCAATGGAATCTTACAGTATTTTGTTTGTTTGACGATATCGCTATGTACCTACTTAAGTAGTTTTGGGTATTGATATCAACTTTAGGAAATTTATAAATGTTATTCTAATCTGCTCTGAAAAGAACTATGGTAATTAAATTAATTCATTTATTCAAGTGACCAGACTCATTATGTTAGTAATTTCTTAATCGTTAGTGCAATTATTTGCAAACTGTGTATATTAATTAAACATGTCGTTAGCAGCAGTGAGACATGTATCGAGCCTATCTGCGATAATTGCCAGGATGCTGTAATATTAATAGTAATATATTATTATAGAATAATATACGTAATTAATTATTTTTACAATCCATTCTATAATTTTCTTTAAACTTGATGTACCATCACAATGTTTAAGTACTTCGAGAACGAAGTACATGTCAGTATGGCCGTGTTATATGTATGGTATATATTATATTTTTAATTGTTATTTAAACGTAATTAATAATAAATAATATTGATAAATAAAATTATAAACATTTCTGAACGAATGTAAGAGATTCCTGAGCGATGTTTACTCTTTGAGTACATTCAGTACTAATTAAATTTAAGTTAGGTTTCTAAATATGTAATTTATCTTATGATTATTAAAAATAGGTTTAAGAGCTATTTCGATGTTTTTGGTTAGTATCTCTGTACAATATTTCATAGTTAATAAGAATGATTATAACGTGCCGTCATTAGTTGAAATGTAACAGCTACCGAAATCCGTTTCAATGTTGGCTATATAAACCCAGTCGAGAGACTGGGAAGGGCCCTTTTGCTTCAGGCCCGGCACAGAGTTAAGTACAAATTTGCATTATAATATTGTTGCTTTATATTTTGTATTAGTTTTATTTATTTATTTATATAATCGGTTATTTATTGAATCGTACGTAATACCACTGTCCCATTTTTAAATGATAAATATGTATTTTGCCATGTTTTATTATGTTCAGAATGTATTGTTATATTTCCCATTGTAACGATCACTATGTACCATGAGCTCGTCACCGTACAATTCATTTATATATCGTATGTTTATAGTTGATAGACTTAGAAATGAATAGGCATATCATACACAGAGCAGTGTGTGGTTAAAATATGTTTACTCATACTTCCCTACACTATAACTTTTGGTCTAAAGGAATTCCACATTGAATTCATTTGCTTGCGTATTTTTCTTTGCGTCATTTCATCGTCAAATTTAATTGACTCGTTGAATAAATAAAACGTCGTGTGTAATACATCCCCAGCTGTTGTAACATTTAACTATTTTCGGTTTATCAGGAACAGTTTGTAAAATTTATGCATGTGCGAATGTTATAAGAGCAGTCGCTTAGACCTCATAAAATTAGAAATATTTGATTTTTTGTTTGTTTGAAATATTGAACTGTGGGAATTTTGAATATAAGGATTCGAAGCGAGGTGGCCAGGGTAGTAGAAACGAGACAGTCAGCCCTGGGGCGCGTCGCGTGAACATCATTGTATCTATTTCCGTAACTAAGAAACCCCAGGTTTTGCAAATTTCCACGGGAAAATTCATTACAAATCGCGTTTGATTTGTTGAAATAATTTATGCTTTATTACTTTGTGCTATTTTCAGCTTGTGACGTTTATTACATTCTCTACCTATGTCTTTATCCCCGTAGTGTCAGTGATTTGGTATGTTTTGGTTTTATCTTTGTTTCTAAGTTTCGAAAGCAATACAATACAATACAAAAAAACTCTTTATTTGTACACTACAGGATTCACACAAGCGTAAGTTACATTCTCATTACTTTTGTGGTAGTTAGAGTATTTATTAGGGCTCTTAGAGATTTCAATGTAAGTGTGAAAGGTGATTAAAACACAAATTTAAAAGAAAAATATTACCAAATTACATATCATCAGTATTCACCCTCACTGAATAAAAAACAATAGAAACTAACCTGGGACACAGGTTCAGATGTGACATCGAATACACTCTAAGAGAATGAGTTGGCGCTCGAACCCAACTTTGTCTTCGATGGCCTAGGCACTCTAACTAAGTCTACGTCTAGGTTTGCCGCCGAATTCTTGTACGATTTAGACCCATGTTCCGTTAAAGTACCTTGTGCTACGGACATGAATCTCGAGTTTGGATCGAAACCTGGTCTGAGTCGTTAGTGTCCCTCACAGTAGGCACACAACAAACACACGCGAATTAAATAAAATTTAAAATAATTGTCTTTCCATGACTTGTGAGCCGATAGGTAGGACCATAGTAAGGCTTGACGAGACGATCGGAATGTGTGTGATGGTTTGAATGGATTAAAAATAAGTTATTGGGTCGATTGATGTCAAAGGTTTCGCTGGAACGGCACGTAGGCTGGAAATGTAGTCCAGCCACGATGCTGTAGGCCTCAAATGTTAGATTGGATGGGAGTCTCAGTATATCCTATCGATTAGGTAGGTTTTCGAGACCTAAAGGTCCTAATTCCATATTATTTAAGTAACTTTAGGGTTTCACAAAAATAGGGTTAGGGTAGCCACAAAAAAAGATGAATCTGTCGAGAGCTGTCAAAGCTAAGTCGCATGTTTACTTTATACCTGGTTTGATTTATTGTGCGGTATTTATAAATTGAATGACCATTTCGAGTTGCGTAGATTACATATTAATCAACTTATTTACGCGGTATTATGTTTCTTTTGTGCGGATTTTGATATTTGATTTTACTTTTATTTATGTGAACTGAATCTTATTCGTTTGTAAATATTTTCCGAATATTCATGCGGTTGATTTACAGAGTATTGCTATAAACTTACATCTTCCTTGTGACGTTTTTCAAAATTTTTACACAACGTAATGGGTCCGAAAATTTAAATCGATAACTAGACGTTCACTTGCTTACGGCCAAATCAGAATATGTGAAATGATGTTTATTATGCCAACTCTTTATAGGTAGAAACTCGTATATGCGTATTTATACAGATAAATACGTATTAGAATGACTGAAAATTTAAACCATGTAACTTTGTTTGCTATAATTGCCTATCCTATAATATAACAACTTATCTAATTTGATTTAATCTGTGTGTTTAAATATGCTTTTGCTTTCCTGAATAAATTGCTATTTTTATTTAACTAATGTGCCCTATTTTTATTTCATTAAGCTTTCCACCCTTAGTATTCGATACAATACTAGGCAACCATAATTCATATCTTCTAAATACTCGTACTTAAATTCACGCCCGAGATCTATACACTCTATACACCCTTACTAACACGCGCAATTATGTATGAGAATGGATAATTTACTACGTACCTATAGGTAGATAGATTGTTAAGTAAGTACCTATAGTTAAGAGTTGGCTTATTAACGCTGTGCCCTTTGGCTGTGCCTGTGGTATGAACCTACTTGTTGCATTTAGATACTTATTTGGTTAGAGTAAGTGTTACCTACCTACTTACTTGAATCAATAAAAAGGACATATCCTTAGTATTTATTTTGTCCAATGCATCCAAACATCTATTTATTTCCCTGTCTACTTGTATCGACATAAACTATTGCTTCCATGTTAGTACCTTTATCTAAATGCGATTTATTTCTTTAACCGATAAGCTTATCTTGTACTCTACCTATCTATCAGAAACGCACCTTCAAATAAGCTACGTATATACCAATTGTATGTACGCATTTAATGTTTAGACATTCATAAATATTCAATAAAATACGTGATCGAAAGGTGTCAGGGAGACTAACTTCATCTTCAGGAAGAGTCAGAGACCAGGTCAAGTCTAATGACTCCGCCTGGATGACGCAACAACGGCAATATATTTATTTATACCACATACTCACAGGTTGCCGACCCCGTAAAAACCTTTTCACCCCTTTCTTGAAGAACTCCATGTTGTACTCTTCAGGGAAAACCTCTCCAGGTAGTTCATTCCACAACCTTAGTGTGCGTGGGAGAAAGTTCCTTTGGAACCGCACAGTTCGCGATCAATTTGGCTCCAAGGTGTGAGGATGAACTCCCTGTCGGTGGCGAGCGGTACGATGATAGAATGTAGCTGTAGTCATCATATTATCTGTGGTATTCCAGTTTTAAAGGCCATGAGGCATTTCAACTTAGTCCGGACAGTACAGTAGGTAACAAACAAAAATTTTACCTTTCGACCCCCCCACACCAAAAGCACGAAAGGCAAAGGAGTAGATTTTGAGTATGAGGGGTAGGTACCTATTAACAACCATTTATCGCAATAAATCGCAATGTCGCACCTCAATGTATATTTTCGGTTATTTCTACTCCACTACTATGGAAATTATCATCTACGATATAAAATGCCCGCAAAGGTAAAAGTAATCAAATTTAAAATACTCACATTTTGAATTGGTAGGAATATTACAGTAAATGTGGTGCAGGTCTGTCCAATTTAGATTAATATTTAGGTACATTTATTTGTTCGGACGAAAACTATACAACCATTACTGTTTTGTTATCAATACTCTGTGGTAGGTACCTGATGGGTAGGCCACTATAGTTAGGTAGGTACTTATTGTAAGTGGCCTAGTGGTAACGGTATCCGACTCGCATTGCGACGATTCGAATCTTACCACGTGACCATCGTACCAATGACTCTTTTCTGAGTTATATAGGTAAGTATATTTGTTGACTAATCGATGCTCTTACGGTGAGGAAAAACATCGTGATGAAACCTGCACATTAACCATGATCCAATATGGTCAGATTTCCAACTTAAAAGGGTCACGGAGGTCAGATGCAGTCGCTCCACTGTAATTACTTGATCTGTCAAATCCTGGACCATGGTCAAGGCGGGCCCCGGGCCCTCGCGAGTGAGCATGACCGGCACATTAACGCCAAGATGACTACATTAGTAAACATTGAATAAAATAACTACTTATTAAGAAAGGATTTTTATCACGACTTCATCTTCATTAGGTGGTAGGAGGAGAGCACAGAGGTCAAGTCCGAAGATTCCGCTAGGATGAGGCACCTACCACACAAGCAACAATGTTGACAATATTATTTATTGTACTTATTCCGGTTATTAACGATAAGGTGGCCATGAGGCAATTCAACCTAGTCCTCATAGTACCTACTAAGTTGAAATGCCAAATTACTGGATAATTTGATTCGGCGCGCAGCGGCACGATCACATTTTAAACGACTTCGAAAAAGGAGGTCCCCAATCATTCGCCGGGTAAGACTACGTAATTCAACCATTGAAGAGTGAAGATTTTTGTGGGCCCCCGGAGCGGTCTAGGAGCTAGGAGCTAGCTAGCGGGCTAGAAGCGGTTGTGTTATAAATAGCGTAGGTTACCTAGGTAATTCGTCCTATTCCCAGGCTCCCTACCCTATTTCACCACTATTGCTAAGGAAGGTGACTGAGTGCGATTTTTTAACAATTCTTTGGGGAAATTTAAAAGCAATCAATCTATTAAATCGTTTATTTCAATATCAATTGTTAAACCTCTGCCCGAGTTGTTCCTACTATTCTATTTTTAAGTATCGGTATTAGAAAATATTTAGGTAAGTACCTATTCCTTCTCGTCGTAGAATACCTTCGCGAGTATGGAATACATCGTGGCGTGGAGACGGGCGACCGTTTTAAACGAGGCCTATGTCAGTTCTGTCAATCCGGTGTGCCAGTCCAAAATTAGAAAATTATATTTTTATTGTTCTCATTGGCTCCGTGCCGGCCCGGCTTCTAACTCCATGTATATGGGCATTTAAACAGAGGGAGCTCGTCGAGAGACAATAGTCATGAGAGAGCGCGATCATGCAGAGATTTTTCATATTTTCATATTTCCTTTATTCGCTGTTAAATGGTACAATATATAGTTCTTATAAATAGGTATTCGTTTCACATTTAATTTTTACAGTTTGTAAAAGGCGCTACGAATGTCAGGTAATTAAATATAATTAATAATTAAACATGTCTTAGGATAACAAGCAACTCAAAGATATTGGTAAATAATTAATCAAACGAAATTATCGAAACATTACATTATGTCAAATGTATTCTAATTTATAAATATGAAATGACCATAAACAATATTCACAATAAAATTCATAAATATAAAATTATTGGCTAATTGAATTACATATAATTTTTTAAATATTCATCAGTACGTCTTGTCTAAAAGGTATTCTTAAGTTTTCCTGTATTTTATTATATATTTTAATAGCTAATGCATTGGGACCTTTTCGAAATATTTGCATAGTCGAGTCAGATTGGAGTAATAGATTTTTGATAAGGCGGCAATGTTGGATTTATTGATGATAAGTTATATATTATTTCTAACAAATAAGCCCTTTTCGAATATAAACATTCGACGGGCGGCTCAACAAAACAATATCTATGAGGGTCGGGTCTTGAGTGAGCGTCATTTATGGTTTTCGCCATCATCGCTGAACCTATCTCACCCACCGTCGAGCAATGGCCGTTGGCTTAAATAAAGCGGAGGCGAGCCTAGCACGGATATCTTGTATCGAATGAAGTTAACATCATACCCTACCCGTACCTCTACCATAACATTATCCCGAACTACCACACCCCTTTCGCAACGGACACGAATGTTTATTAGGTAGGTACTATATTCTGTAGATATAAGCCTTACAAATACCTAAAATACATAGACATAATAAGTAGGGTTAATTAAAATACATATGAATTTATTCTTAACAAACTAAATCGGTAATAAAATGAATAGTACATTGTGATACAGTCGAGGCGATATTAGGCATGGATGAGCCGAAAGTAAAATGATCAATGCCCACGCGTTACATACGCTACGTTTTTCAGACAGACCTCTGCTATTGGCTATCTCAGAGGACAATTGAATTTGACGTATAATAATCTTACAATACTCTAATTTGGTAGACGCTATAGCCAGTGGCCAACGTAAATGACGTACTGTAGAATTATCTAATGTCAAATTTAGTTGCCAACTGAGTTAGACAATAGCCCCGCTGTTGTAATTAAAATTAAATTACACGAAAAATTACGAGCAGTTTTCTTTTTGTTCGCGTGCATGTGCCAAGTGTGCGAAAAGAAAACCGAACATACAGCCTATATTAAAAATATAATAAAGCGAACATAACTTATCGCGAGTTGTAAATAATTTGATAAACTTTCATCTAACAGCTTCACGGAACTCACGTAAGTAGGTACCTACTAAGCCTACAAATGAAAACAAGCTATTTTATTGATACTCCACAAAAAATACATATTTAAACTTACTTCAGTTACTCTTATTGCGGCGTTTTTTAGGGCATAGTCACAAACGGCGAGTTACATTTATTTTGCAAGTATTACAGGGATGCAGCGTCCAACAATTAGGAATTGTGCACGGGAACCTACTTATTTATCTGGATAACAAAGTAACACGTTTATTGAAAATACGTGTACCTATTCAACTGTGATTTTCCGCGAAGAAAGAATTCATCGCCTGTACATTCCCGTTAAAGTACCCTACGTATGCTCTTAGACTCCCACTGCTCCCCGAAGTTTTCCCACTGGTAGAATAACTGGTCCTCCTTGCAGAGGACCTACCCGCGGCGTCTTCAGGTACGTGGTAGCCACTCGAAAACTTTACTGACGTACCCACTGCCACTTAAACCTGACATGCCCTCGTGGCTAGTGATGTTAGTTTGGCTGCGGAACGCGCTGACTCCGATCACAGGCAAATGCCCACAGAGAGCGACCACGTCCCCTCAACCAATTCTAACCAACTGTGATGAAATTGCAATTTGCACTTTAATTGCACGAAGCAGCCATGTGTACTTGGTAATAGTAAATGCAAAACACCGTAGACCCAACGCAAAAAAAGAGAGTGGATATCAATGACCGAAGGCAACAAGCTATTTGAAACCTGCAGTACAGAATTGTTTACACTATAATGCGAGTGGTATAGTAATATATACCTACAATATCGTGATACGTAGCCAAGCAATTATCAAAGTACCAGTAGACACACAGCAACAGATTAAAGTTACCACCGACAGTTGGAGTTATCGACATAGAAACAGTCTAAAGTCCAAAGAGTTATCAGAACACCCAAATAACGATCATCTGACAAATATAAATGCCTCAAAATGCTCGTCTTGTCTGTCACATAGTATCGGTATTCTACCCTGGATACCATTGTTACCTAAGCAATACCTGCTATAAAACATTTGCGCTCCAGAGAACTATAGTACAGCTCTGAGAACTTACAAAAGTTCTATCAAGGTAACAGCTTAGGATCGTGTAACATAATAAAAAGAAAATAAAGTATAAAATATCGTAGTTAGATTAAGTACCTAAATCAAATGAACTTACAGTCGGGGACGAAAAGTCTAAGCATTGGGTTTATTATTTTTCTTTGGACCGGGACCTTTAGGACCGGGGCCTTTTGGCTTTGTACCAGGCCCTTGAGATTTGGACTGCGGACCTTTTGGACCTTTTGGCTTGTTGTCATCATCATTGTCTTTATTCTGATTAGGTGGGACTCGCTTGATAAAGAATCGGAATGCCAAATTGCGATCTTTGACGAAATGTTTAAGCACATCCAGGGGTAAAACAGCGCATTTCCCTTGACGCATGACCTCATCAGCCTTGACGGCGTCATTGAAGCAGTGTTCCGTGAAAGTCACCTTCCTGCGAGGGTCTTTCATGCTGGTGATGTGGATTTCGTAAATGTGCTGGTGAGCGACAGTTTTTCCGCCAATATGTTGGATGGTCCAGTAGGCCATCTTCTGCTGTGTGTCGATCTTCATGGTTATGATGAAGTGAAACTTAGCCTGCGCAGTGAGGTACATGTGGCGGTCGTCCTGGGTGAGACTGACGTTCACCACCACGTCGGAGTCGCTGCTCACGTTGCACTCCTTGGGGTGGCACTCCTTGAAGTGGTTCATCATCTCGTTCAGTTTACCTGGCGGGTGGGGGTGATGCTTTAGTTACATATTTCTGTACAACAAGCATGTGCTTTAGCTTGAGAGCGTCAATGACCTAGTGGCAAGGGGTCCGACTCGTAAGCGAGAGGCAGGTACCGGGTTCGAACCCCAGTTTCGCCATATACCAATCACTTTTTTCAGAGTTTAGTTTTTTTAGGGGTCGTGACACTGATCACTGATGCTGAAGCAATGGTTGTGCTGTAACGGAACAACATAACTACATATACTTAAGCATAAGTGCATTAGGTACCTTCCACAATTTTTTTTGCAGATACAGGAACTCTACAGAGTGCCTAACTGCTTCTATCCGTTATTCCTTAATTAATGAAGTTAACAATCAGTCTAACGGATTAACGTTAGCCAAAGTATTTTAACTTCAGTTAAATTGAATATCCGTTAACTTTAGTCCGTTACATCGGATGGTTATTGTTAATTGTTAAATTTACGAATGTACCTAAAAGTTCTCTGAGAGTGCCTGCCTATGATGAGTGTTCTCCAATTTGGTTTTATATCTTATATGTATACCAAATTTAGACTTCTATTGCTTCAGTAGAACGTCTTTTTAAACGATTATTGCTGACGGAATTATACATAATCAATGTAATTTTGGTCCGCTTAAGCCCATATCACATTGTGTCTTGGTTGGGTACCTACCTGTTAACAATTAACTGTAGCTAACCTTTTATGTAACGGATTAACGAAGTTAACTTTTGAATTAATTGTATGTACCCACCCACTTCTGTTCTTCACCTGTAGACCTTTTACTCTTTCGTGTATACACAAATTATTTGTATTTTTTCTCAAAGTTTTAAAAACATTACCTACCGTTCCAAGAGCACCTCCCGAACACGACCCCATGGGGACAGTCCATCTTGCGGAAGATGCACTCTTTGAGATGGTCTTCTACGTCCATAGTCGCCATGATGTACACACAGCCCGAAGACTTGTTCGGGCAAGGCACCTTCGCCTGCCGGACAAAGGTAGATACATCTTTTTAATCGTTGGCCTGGATGGTGTAACATGTACCTAACTATGTAAATATTCAGTATTGATATTGGAGTCTAACTGCTTCGTCAGCAACTTTCACGAATTCTAAATATAATTTTCTTTCTTTGTAATTTTGTGTGCGATAAAGAGCGTATCTATCTATCTATCTCGTGAATTGCACTGACATTCTGCTGACGCCCATCTAGGGCTACAATAATACTTAGTTCACTAGTATTGCAATATATACACAGTTCATCAAATACTACCAGAGTATAGATAATATCCCGCTACATACAGGGTCTCTTCCATTCAACTCTATCACTCGATGACGAGTGACGTGATGACGTCACTTACTAGTTACTGCCTACTTATTGCAAGTGTCGAGTAGGTTAAAAAGTAAGTAGTAGTAGAATAAAGTGAATCAGGTACCGTAGCTATCATGTCTTCCAGCTGTCGATTCCTCATCTGCGTCATGGCTTGTCGGCAGATGGGGCAAATAGGGGGCATCAGAGTCTTGGTGCAGGTGTCGCAGAGACTGTGCCCCGATTGGCACTGGAATATGGGGGCTCTCATGGTCTCCATGCATACTGGACAGCTTGGAAGGGTCAACGTCACTGCCACTGGCCTGTAGGATTAGAGACAGAACTATCATTTTTATTTGTATATTAGACAAGATAGGTATGTGCATGCAGCCGAAGATGGAACATGCCCGTGCCGAAACAACCTATTCACTCTAGCCTTAAAGACATCCAGATTATATTGATCAGGAAACACACTCGCAGGCAATGCGTTCCATTCCTTAGCCGTACGCATTATAAAAGTCGAGCCAAAGCGGCTCGTGCGGATAGCTGGAAGACCCACAACATAAGGATGAAGCGCTCGCCCGAATCGTGTCTCCCGATGGCGGAAAGGGGCCGACGGAATGAGGTTGTGCAGCTGCTTCGCACACTCCCCGAAATGTAACCTGTAGAAAACCGACAAACGCGCAACCCTACGCCGTTGTTCGCGGCTCTTCAGCCTAGCTTCAATCAACTGCGGGTCACAAATTATCTTCTTTGCACGTTTGTCCACCGAATTCAAAGCCGCCAGTTGATATTTGGCTGATCTATCCCAGAGGTGGCAGCAGTACTCCATGCAGGATTGGACTTGTGCTTGAAATAACTGAAACAACTGCTTTGAAGTGAAGTACAGCCTAACCTTCGAGAGGACATCAAGCTTTTTGCTGCAGTCTTTGCCTTGGATTCGATGTACTGACCGAAGATGAGAGAGATTTAGAGATAGCTCAACACCAAGAAGCTGTAGGTTGTCGGTAATTTCCACAGGAACATCCCAAAAAGTTGGAGTTAGATGGAATGGACTCCTTTTGTCGGAAAACAAACACGCCTGAGTTTTGGTTATTGCCTTTAGAGACCGCCTTACGTTACTATAGATTCAAAATGTGTTGACGTTCTCTCTTAAAAGCCGTGGTGGTCACCTGGGCAAGTCACACCGACCAGATGCAGATTTGAATCAGACTACGGTCAGTTCGCCGAGAGTTAATAAATATTATGAAAGTCTCAGAATAGCGACTTCTGTATGACGGCCATCGCTTAGCGCCGCGCGCACTGAGTTCCCTGGTACGACGCACGCAGGCGTTGACAAGCGCTAGGCCGCCGGCGGCCGACGGGACGAGTTCTTGGGTCTCAGTAAAATTAATTAGCATATAGAGGCCCTGATTTTATATTTGGAGAGGAAAGATATTAAGATATTAGTACTTAAATCAATTGAGTAAGTAGCTACTTCTTACCTGCTCTTGTTAGCATTCGCCGTCGCCATTTTTATCTGTAATTTTAAATAAATAATTATTATTCTGATGGAACCAGCGAACAAATATTCGAGCGAAGTAAAGCTTGTCTAAGCTGAAATGACGCGCCCCACTACTTAATTAGTTAATTTCGATGTGTGAGTGCAAATATTAATAACGACACTTCATCTGTGTGGGAGTGTCGACTGCTCAATCGAACGACGCTTGCTCCTACGTTTGAGTCTCACCGGCAACTGAATGACCAATTACAACGGCATTTGTTTATGTATTGCGTCCATATTTTGAATTTGCTTGTGTGCGTTAATGCGATAGTGGGGCGCGTCATTTCAGCTTAGACGAGCTCTAGGGCGCCGGACGCAGGGTGCTAGAGCGCCGGGACCAAGTTGATGATGATGATGATGATAAACATCATAAACATCATTAAACTGGGCACTAATAGAGGTTTCATGTTTTAGCTGGGACTCGCGCACCCAGGTTTCTTATGTTTCTCTAGCTCCTCAGTCCTCTTGTTATTACTATTACTTTTATAAATGTGTCACTGATAATAAGTAGGTAGCTCCTTACGTCAGAAATGGACAACACTCTACTTTATAAGAAATTATTGTCAGTGTCATACAATAAACGATTTCTATTCTATTCTATTATCAGTGACACACGAGCAGAGCCCATCTGATGATAAGTGGTCAGTTAAATGTTTTATATCTCTGCATTTGCATCTATTGTGGAGTATAATTAACCGGAAATAGAGCTTGATTTGGAACTAATGGGGGATTTTCAGATATCTACTTCAAGAAGTAAAAAGTGTAGATCAATCGAGCCTCCCTGGATTGCGTTGGTTAGACAGGATTATCAAGTATTGAATTTGGTAACCGAAGTTACTCGGAAAGGTTAAAAAAAGATACTTAGTTTTACCTACCTAGTTTTAGTACCTTTTTAATTAGTACATTTTTGTACAGTTAACGGTCTCATTTTGATTTATTTTTGAGAATCGTGTCTAATCAAGGCCATTTTATTACAATTATTATTTATTTATTCTTATTAATCGGATATTTTACTGATAGCGCAAGGATTTCATGGAAATAAATATGATTTTCATTTTACCCCTTAATAAATAAAAATAAATAAAAGAGCTGTGGTAAAAGAGTCGTCTGTTTTCACAGACTAGTCGGCAATGTGGCCGAATAGTCGGCACATCTCTTAAGACTATTTTCCCTACCGCCACAACAGATACGGTGTATTACTCGTAAACGGTTGAGATTTCGAAAAAGCATCATCATCACAACCCATAACAGTCCACTGCAGCACTTAGGGCCTCTCCCACGAAAGGGGAGGTCATTGCCATAATCTCCACGCTTGGCAGGCGGGTTGGAGATCGCAGTGTTATAAATATAACAATGGAAAATGCTGCTGCCCATTTTCCAGCCTACGGAGACTCTAGTTCTTTTGCCTCGAAAACATTAGACGCCTTATACGACACCCACGAGTGTGAGGGGTTGGTGCTATTGAAAAAGCATGTACAGTAAAATGTATAGAGAATTTTATAGGTTTTAATTTAGAGACGGACCATATTCCCTTAGGATGCAGTGTTCAAACCAAACAATGGGACCTATCGGGCCCCTTCACCAAAAGCACCAAAGGTACAGTCGCAGATTTTTTGTATCAAATACACTTTAGGTACATACTTAGGTACATATTAGGTACATACACTTCTAAAACTATTTCTGGGTAGGTAGGTACTGCACTAAGTACTAGGTAAATTCTGTACAGAACAGGTTAGGTTAGGTTAGGTTAGGTTAGTGCCTACCTATTAAGTATCTACCATAATATTCTTCTTCTTGTCAATATCTATACTAATATTATATTCATATTCATATTTCTTTATTAGTATTGTTCATACATTGTCCAAAATTCAGTATCTATCTGTCCTAACTAACAATGAATATATATTGAGTATTTCCATCAATAATTAAATAGTATCACAGTCAATAGAATTAATAACAGAATTGAAAATGTCACCTTTAGATATTAATTGAGTATCAATAGTTATATGTATTAACATGTCACATTATAAAATTAATAAAATGTCATATTAAAAATTATATTATTATTAAAATTAGAATAAATCTATATATTTTAGTTCACTCGTCAAGGAACTCACTAACAGAATAATATGCTTTTTGGATAAGCATCGCTTTTAATTGTTTTATAAAACAGTACCTACTCCGTCTTTGCTAGGTGTATATCCTTAGGCAATTTATTGTAAATTCTCGGAGCCATCACGCGCAGAGATTGGCTAGTTTTTTGTAGCCAATGTATTATGAAGAGGAAAGGTTTGCTTGTTTATCGTAGCCCGACCACTAACACAGGTGCTAGCATTCTTTAATCACTGCACACTTAACTGCACATATATTTAATACGCAACTACCAATAATGTGAATCATAACATAACCATAAATGCACTTAACGGATTAACCGAAGAGCTATTATGTTTCTACGATAGGTTAATTCATTTAAAACACAATATACTGTCAAACAAAAAACTAAACAATTGCCCCCGGTCTTCCCTAACCTAAAATTTGGTGCAATCTACATGTTAAATATGAACAACACAACAAGTTACACCACGCTAGTAGGTACAAGGCTTTCATTTAAATGAATGTTCTTTAAAGGACCGCAACATGACCCAAACTTAATTAACTTAGTTCAAGTTTAGAACCAATAATAATTGGTAAACAGACGCCATCCTAGAATTAAAGATGCGGTTTAATATTACAATCTGTGATGCAGCTGACCTTCATGGCTCGCACACAGATACAGTTTCTGTAATATCTACATACAGTAATCTACATTTGTAATGTAAAACGTGATAAGTGTTTTAATACTCACATTTCGAATGACTGTGGAATCCTAAATGTGGTTTATCCAAAGTCCAGACAATTAGTTGCTGATGATATCGGCACACTGAATAAGTATCTAACTTTTAGAAATTGTGGTAACGTGTTAACAACACACTGGCGTCATTCGCTTGCTTCGAATACGCGACCGTCCCGTCTGAGTGGCACTGTAGCAGTATTAAAAGAACGGGTGAGCGAAACCGATAACACGTTTTGCTTATGGTTGGAAAGTTTAAACCTAAATGAACTCTAAACCAATATTATGTTAGGTGCATTACACTTTGGTTGATGCTTGGCACCGCGTCGCTGTGACCGGACGATGTTGCCGCACAGGTATTCCCCGAAAATAGGAATGAGAGTTCTTGCGCGCAATTATATATGAGAATGGACAATTTACTACATACCTATTGGTAGAGAGATGGTTAAGTAACCTATGGTTAAGAGTTGACTAATTAACGCTGTGCCTGGCGTAGGTACGTATTTCATTTAGGTTCTTATTTGATTAAAGCAAATGTTATCTACACGAACCACTAAGAAGGACATCCTTAGTATTTATTTTGTTCAATGCATCTGTTTATATTTGCATCCATCCAATGCATCTATTTATATTTGCCTCGACATGTACTTGTATCGACATAAACTATTGATTTTAGGTAAGTACCTATATCTAAGTGTGATTTATTACTTTAACCGATAAGCCTATCTTGTACTCTACCTATCTATCAGAAAGGCACCTAATAATAAGCCACGTAGATACCTATTGCATGTACGCATTGACGCATTTTATGTTTAGACATTTATAGATATTAAATAAAATACATGATAGGTACCTATTTAGAAATGTGTCAGTGAAACTAACTTCACGTTCAAGAATATCTAGAGTGATTCCGCTTGGATAAAGCAATAATGCCAATATTATTTGTTGTATTCTAGTTTTAAAGGATATAAGTTAGTCATGTCCTGAGGCATTTCAATTTAGTCCTCATAGTACTGTAGGTAACAACGATGTTAACTACTGTACCAGACCGCGGGGTCTGGATTTTCGTATTTGAATCGTAGATTGATGTTATGTTATGGGCGACAGTTACTGCTTACTGATATGTTTGTAATGTCGGCCATAACAAAAACATGTTTGTATTTCTACCAGCGAATTTTGGTTCCGATTAAATTCTGTACACGGCATACGGCTCTTTCATTTAATTGTCTATTAACACAAACGAAAGGAACAAATCAATAGCGACGAGTAAAAATACAAAATAACCGAGTATACTGTGTGTGTTTGTGCGCGGAAACGTTAAATCATGTCGGTCGGCAAAATCCGGGAGTTCGACGTGGAGGCAGGCGATTGGAATTTGTGTCCGCGTGGATATGTACTTTACGGCGAACGCTATTAAAGACCATTTAAAATTGCCTACACTTATTAGTCTCGTGGGCGATAGTATTTACGAACTTATGGTGATTCTGTCAAGTACCAAGAAGCCAAACGATTTATCGTACGACGAGCTAGTTAAGTTGGTAAAAGATCATCTACAGCCCAAGCCCTTCATCTTGGCAGAAAGATTTCGTTTTCGAAAACGGCGTCAAGAAAGTGGAGAAAATATAACACAGTACATTGCGGTGTTAAAAAAAAGTCGAAAGACTGTGAATCTGGTTCGCAATTAAATGACAATCTACGCGATCAATTTGTGTGTGGCATCGCCAGTGATTTAGTTCGGCAGCGATTATTTTCGGAGTCAACTTTGACATTCAACCAAGCAGTGAGTCTCGCAAACGCGTTGGAAGCTGCCGAACGCGACGCGGCAGCGGTGGAGAGCGCGCCGGTCGCGGTGCATGCGTTGTCGGCTCGCGCTGGACGCAGCGGGTCCGCCAGCGGGCCTGTACCGCTTGTGGAGGCCACCACAGCAGTGATGAATGCAGGTACAAGAGTTTCGTATGCAATGGGTGTAAGAACAAAGGGCACTTGCGAAGAGTTTGCCCGTATAAGAATGTACAAGGGGCATCCGGGCAGAAATGGCAGCGGCGGGGACATCGTGAACAGAGACCCTAATTTTGTCAGGCAGACCAACGAGGAAACCAGCTCGGCTTCAGAGGCAGAAGTTGATGAAGGGCCAATGTTCCAAATGTCACTAAGTAGTTATAAACCGGTAAGTTTGACCTTATCCGTGAATGGTTGTAGTTTAGTAATGAAGGTCGACACAGGAGCCGCTTGTTCTTGTATTAGACGTACGACGTACGAGTCTGTGTTCAGTACATGTAAACTAAAAATGAGTAACACAGTGTTTAAGCTATTTAACGGGTCTAAAGCAGTTCCCCATGGTATTATACAGGTCCCCGTGCAGTACGGAAATCGTAGATCACCCAAGCAAATTTAAAATATGGACGCAAAACATATACAAATGCCGTTGTAATTGGTCATTCAGTTGCCGGTGAGACTCAAACGTAGGAGCACGCGTCGTTCGATTGAGCAGTCGACACTCCCACACAGATGAAGTGTCGTTATTAATATTTGCACTCACACATCGAAATCAACTAATTAAGTAGTGGAACGCATCATTTCAGCTTAGACAAGCTCTACTAAAAATCTCAATTTATATGTACTAGAGAAAGGGGTGACTTCGTTAATTGGTAGACAATGGTTGGCTGAGCTAGTCATAAGAATTCCCCAGCTAAAATGTTCTACGAACTTTAACATAAGTCAAGATAGCAGTAATGATAAATAAAGGTATAGGGAAGTGTTCAGCGGCGGTCTGGGTCGGTAAACGGGTGGCGCGGCGGGCGGGGCGGCGGGCAGGCGCCGGCATTCCACCGCGCGCGGCCCGTGCCGTACGCGCTGCGCGAGCGCGTCGACACGCCGAGCTGCTCCGACTGGTCCACGCCGCTAGTACTGATGCGCAAGGGCGACGGAGGTCTGCGCCTCTGCGCCGATAATAAGGTTACCCTTAATCCAGTATTATCCCTAGATCGGTATCCCCTGCCGAGGGTAGACGTGTTATTGTCCAATTTAGCAGGTGGGAAAGAGCTCACGAAAATTGGCCTATCGCAAGCCTACAACCAGATCCCTCTCTCTGAGAATTCCAAAGGATATACCGTCATAAATACCCACCGGGGCTTATTTAGATATAATCGGCTGGTGTATGGTTTGTCATCAAGCAGCAGAATTTGTCAAAGTACAAATGTATCAGAGTTGAAATCATTCTTAGGTATAAGAAATTCATTCCCCGACCAAGTGACGTACTGCACCGTTGCATGAGTTGCTATGCAAAGGCGTTCCATGGTGCTGGGGTAGGCTTTTAGGCAAAGGCTTTCGAGGATGTGAAGCGGCTGATGCTGAGCTCCAAGGTCCTAGCTCACTACGACCCCCATAAACAGTTAATTCTAACGTGTGATGCGAGTCGCGCGGGATCGGAGGGGTTTTATCGCAGCGGGGCGCGCGCGGGGAGCGGCCGGTTGTCTATTTATCGCGTAAATTAACTAAAGCAGAACAAAATTACTCATAAATCCATAGGGAAGCTTTAGCTATTGTGCATTGCATAAGAAAATTGCACCAGTATCTCTATGGTAGGCGCTTTACGTTAAAAACCGATCATAAGCCGCTTGTGAGTATTTTTGGGCGCCAGAAGGGAATTCCGTAGTTGGCCACGAGCCGCATGCAAAGATGGGCAATAATTGTTTCTGCCTACGATTTTGAAATCGAGTACGTGCGCACCGACGATAACTCGTGCATTGTCGCGCCTGCCGATGAACGGCGGAGATAGCTACGAACCGCCCGAGCAAACGTACCTACACTTCGCCACAGTCGCGATGCTTATGGATAATAAGGTAGTTAGAAAGAGTTAGTACGAAAGAGACGGCGCGTGACGTCCACCTGACTCGCATATATAGTTATATCGAAAACGGATGGCCGGTAAGGGCGGATTGTAAACAACTTGAGCCTTACTTCAACAGACAACACGAATTATACACCGAGTTAAGATGCGTAATGTGTGTGCACCGGCTGGTCGTGCCCCACGCCTGCAGGCAGTGGGTGCTGCGAGAGCTATATGGCGACGTTCACATGGGCATAGTTAAAACTAAGGCGCTTGCGAGGGTTTACGTGTGGTGGCCCGGGATCGACGAGGCAGTGGAGGCGCAGTGCCGCGCGTGCGAGACGTGCGCCGCGCTTGCGCCGCCCCGGCCGCCGGCGCCGCCCGCCGCCCCGCCGCGCCGGCCTCTTGGCCACGCGCTTATTGTCCCTATGAGAGAGTGCACCTGGATTTCCTGGGAACTATAGATGGTTGTACTTATTTAATTACGGTTGCCGCCAGGTCTAAGTGGATCGAGGTGTTTAAAATTACCCGACCGCTCTGGCTACGATTAGTAAGTTGCGGCAGTCATGGTCACGGTGGGGTCTACCTAGGCAGGTAGTATCAGACAACGGGCCCCCGTTTAGTAGCAAAAAGTGTACCGACTTTCTAAAAGGTAACGGTATACTGCAAATGTTTACCGCGCCGTACCACCCTGCCTCGAATGGAGCGGCCGAGAGTGCGGTAAAGATTATTAAATGTGTTATTAAGAAGGCGCGCCGCGAAAATGTGGACCCCGAGATAGCTATTTGTCGTAGAGCTTGTCTAAGCTGAAATGACGCGCCCCACTACTTAATTAGTTGATTTCGATGTGTGAGTGGAAATATTAATAACGACACTTCATCTGTGTGGGAGCGTCGACTGCTCAATCGAACGAAGCGTGCTCCTACGTTTGAGTCTCATCGGCAACTGAATGACCGTATATGTATTGCGTCCATATTTAAAATTTGCTTGTGTGCGTTAATGCGATAGTGGGGCGCGTCATTTCAGCATAGACGAGCTCTACCATATACGCCGCATACGACGGAAAACGCGCCTGCTCGTCTTTTACAGGGCCGCAAACTTAGGACTAGATTGGATTGTATTCGCCCTAATCACCATAGGCCCAAACCTACTGCGGGTAAAGAATCGTCGGTGCGGCGTAGTATGGAAGGCTTAGGGGCGGGTGACTTGGTATCGTACAGAAATTTCCGAGGAGATTCAAATTGGTCTAAAGGGGAAGTGCTGGACCAATTAGGTCCACGGAATTACGTGGTTAAGGCTTGTGATGGGTCACCGGCGCATAGGCACATTGATCAGATAAAGCGAAGGTCGCGGAGCTCGTGCATTTTCCCCGACACAGTTGCGAGTAAGGATGAGGAATGCGTAGTGGTCCAGTCTGAGCAATCACCCGAGACGCCGGCGAGCTGTTCGCCTGTGCTGGATAGCGGCATGCCGGCCAAAGAGCCGACTAAGCAGGCTGAGGCTGATAAGGTTTTAGCCAGTCCGTGCCGTCCGTCTGCCGACCCAGACAAGGTCGTGGTACACGATGAGAGGATCAAGAGAATCCGAAAACCTCCGGTCAGGTTCGGCCTTGAGTTAGTACCTACCTACCATATTAAATTGTGTAACGGCCAATACCTAAATGTAAACTATGCTATTATAATGAATGCTATCTGTACCTATCTGATACTGTATAGCTACTTCTATGATTTGCCATTCTGGTATATGCTTACTGTATGTCTGTGCTTAACAATGTATATATTATGATTTAATGTTGTGCTTAAGCGAAGTGCTTTATGTGAAGTAAAAACCAACTGCACCTAAGTAGGTATAAATTGTGTTCCTGTTGCATACAGCTCACATACAAACACCTTCTTGTATATTGTACCAACTGACACCTGGATACACCTACCTTTCATAGATGTACCTATTATGATGATGTGCCTACTTGCGTTACATAGTATTATCAACTTATTAATTAATGTTAATTTGTGGTGGAGGATTGATATGTTTGTAATGTCGGTATTAGCAAAAACATGTTTGTATTTCTACCAGCGAATTTTAGTTCCGATTAAATTCTGTACACGGCATACGGCTCTTTCATTTAATTGTCTATTAATTGGGAACAAATCACTTACCATCAGAGGGCTTAGTGTGAG
Organism: Blastobasis adustella; assembly: GCA_907269095.1. Lineage (NCBI taxonomy): Eukaryota > Metazoa > Arthropoda > Insecta > Lepidoptera > Blastobasidae > Blastobasis > Blastobasis adustella. The sequence goes on from OU026120.1 coordinate 2,941,532, forward strand.
TTTCGCTTCGATTTTACTTTACTACCGCGTTTGCGTTTTCGTCGAAATGAGTATGAAGAAAAAAAACTTCATTTACGTACCACTAGACAGCGCTATACATTTTTTCATACTAATTTCCACGTTAACGCAAACGCGATAGTAAAGTAAATTCGAAGCAAAATTCACACTAAGCCCTCAGTTGGGCTATCTGCTTGATGTCGATAGGTCCACGAACAACAGTTATCTAACAGGTGGGGTGATAGGCATAGACATGTCATTTCAAAATGGCAACACTTCACTGTATATGGTAGACTAAAACGTCTTACATAACATAAAAGTAAATTGCTGGGCTTGAGCCTTCTCCACGTCAGCCATTATCGAAAGGCTTGGCAGGTGGCTTGAAAATCACAGTGATGATACTCAACTGAAAATGCTGGTCCTCATTTTCTTGTATACCTACGCAGGTCTGTGGCATTAGTCGCCTTCCGCGACACACAAGTGCATTAGGGTTTTTATTCTACGCCACTACAAACGAGCACACAGCCCTCCTGATAGTAAGCGGTAACTGTCGCGCATATCATTTACGATATTTAGGTTGCAAGCAACATACTTGGCGTTGTCACTGTGAAGACAAAAATGGAATGACTCATGTCTGTAATTGCGCTGGCTATCTTATCCTTCAAACCGGAACAAAGATGCAAGCATTGTTGCATTTGTTGTTTGGCGGCAGAAATAGATAAGGCGGTAGTACTCACCCAGGCGGACTCCTCAGGCCACAGTTTACTTTGCTGCCAGACACCACGTGACAATTGATTGTATAAAAGTGGAGGATTAGCAAGAATAGGGTGTCAAAGAGGAATAGGTGTTGAGGGAGTGAGGAAGAATATAATAAGACTTGTGAGACATATAATAATGTTTTAAACTGTCGTCCCGTGACCATGATGCATGCAACTGCGTCGAAATATCGGTCTACTCTTCAACAAAGGTACGCGGTAGGAAACCCGGAACATATAAAATATGTGAAACATATCACTAGCTGGCAGGGACTACTTAGATTATAAACATATGGATGTCATTTTAAGAACGAATTTATACATGCTGCAATTGAAGTACGTATGTGGAAGAGAAAAGTATGAAAGCAAATGAAATATAAGAAAGGAAGTACAGAAGGTTTTAGAAGCTTTCAAAAGAAAGGAAGACAGTTTGGTTGGTAGGACTGAATAGCTGTAAATGCTAACATAAGAATCTAATATTAACTAACTTCTGAACAAGTAGACCAAGAAGAAATATTTTGTAATTTACAATGGGGCGTACAATCTTTTTATTGGGTCGATGGACTTAACTCCCCCTTACATTTTGTTCGCCCAGTATTCGGTGACACACACAGCATTCGGATTTTGTGCAAATTTTACTCACGCCGAGCATGAGACGAAGTGGTCCATGGTTTTCAGAGATACGCCACAGTCAGAGGCAGAATTTTCCGTTACATATCTGTGATGTCACGGACCCTTCGGCCGCGTACGAAACCGCGGATTCGTAACTGGTTTCGAACGAAACCTTTTTTATCCTTGTACGAAACCAGCTGCGATCAAAGAATTTTTCTTTCTTATGCGAATCCAGTTACGAACACAAGTCAACATAACTTTCCACACATACATCTTGGACCGTATTATTTTGAAAATCTCATCGTTATTATTTTTTTATTTTTTAAATATATTTTTGTACACTTTTATTTGTCTATGAATTTAGGTGCTCGTAGCTTGTACATTGATATTATTAAGTTTTGTAATTTGTATTCAACTCCCATGTATGTTGCATGTCGGAGTACAACATGGAGCTCTTCAATAAAGGGGTTAAAAGGTTTTTATGGGGTCGGCAACGCGCGGGTGGTACCCCTGGTATTGCAAACGTCCATAGGCTGCGGTGACTGCTTACCATCAGGCAAGCCGTAAGCTTGTTTGTACTTTGGCTTTTTTTTTGTCCTGAATATCTGTCACATTATTAAAACATCATATCGATACTTTGAGTCGCCATATGACTTAAGCACGACTAGGTACATGGTTTTTCAGAAGAGCCAAAAAAGGATTATGTGTCGATACGTTTTACTTTTACGTTTTTAAACGAATTTTATACCGTTTCTGTAACTTTTTAGCTGCGTAATAACGTAAGGAAAATAGGCGCTTAAACTTGCCGGTTTCAGGAAAGAGGTCTCGCGGGAGACCCAAGCGATGGATTGACATCACCGAGTCAGAAGTCAGTCAGTCTGGCTGCCCTGGCAGAAGCCGGGATAGACAGCTCGGTTGATGATGATGAAAAAAGTTACGAAAACTAATTTAAAAATAGAAAAAATTATGTCGAAAATCCCATTTTTAGCTATCCTGCAAAAACCGTGTTGTGATGTTTTAAGTGAAAGAATGTGGAGTGGAGTGTGCTGGAGTTTTAAGAATATACGAGATTTTCGAAATCTGTCGCACCTTGCGTTGACTTGTGTCTGGTTGAACAAGGATGAAGAATACTTCGTTCGAAACCAGTTACGAAATCGTGGTTATGTACGCAATCGAAGGGGTCACGGACGCCAAGGCTACCCTAATTGTAGGTATGTAGGTACTTAGCCGTTTTAGTGAAAAGGAAAAAAGTTGTGAAATGCTCAATACATATTTATTTTCTAATTTCAGATATGACTCAGTGTAATAACTACTTACATAAGTATCAATTTCACCAGTCACCAACGTTTACAAATATACATTACAAGCAGATCAAATACATATCACAGAGTATGCATAACAATTCACAATATGCGAAAAATAAATAGTTTTACATCGTCACAATAGCTCCATTTGGTTTCTTTAAATGTAAAATTTTGTGTTAAACTAGATTAAAATAGGTGTACCTAAAGTAGTTCAATAGAAAAGGAGAAATCATAATTAACCGGCTTTTGCCCGCGACTTTGCCCGCGTGGAACTTTGACCGACCATTTTAAATGACCTCTCTATTGTATGGACGCTAGTACTACGGGGAGGTCAAGCTGTATCTCTGGTTCTACCCACCCGATTAGATGAAAAATCGCTCAGATTTCAAGTTGGTCTCCAAGCTATCAAACTGTGAAAATCCCATCAAAATTCGGTCAGTAGATTTTGCGTGATGCGCACAGACAGACAAACAGGCAAAAAAATGTGTCTGCTATGCTGAGAGTACCCTATCCCGACTATTTTTTCTGAAAAATCTTCAATGTACAGACACGGCTATTTTACAGTTTTATAATAAGTAGTATATTGTTGTAGCTACGCCGTCAATAAGAACTAACTACTGAAGAAAGTTTTTGAGCGCGACATAATGACTGGAATGTTATTTAAATCGTTTTGCCTTTTTCTATTGAAGCACATTTTCTACGGCGTCAAGATAATTACAGACAGACAGTCTGACCAAAAAGAGGAAAACAATGATAGGGGCACCGCTATTCGCACTAAACCTTCGAAAGCATATCTAGAACATAATTAGAGCAAATTCAAATGATAAAAATGTGATAGACGTTTTGTGTTTCAATTCTCAAAGGCCCTATTTTGTAAATGCTCGCATTCACGCGAGCACTCGCGTGATTTTGCGTGACGCATGGACAGACAGAAAAAGACAAAAAAAAGTGTCAAAATATATATTTTTTGGGTCTGCTATGTCTCAGTATATCCCGAGCGACTGTTTTTCTAATGCTTGTCTTTTCTGTCTCTAGCAACTTGCCACGAGTGTGAAAGAGATGGGTAACGCTAGCGAGCGCTCGCGTGGACGCGAGCGGTTTCAAAAATAGGGCCCCATATTCAGAGATATTTCACGCCATATATTTAAATGACCTCAGGATAGGACTTCTTTATCATCTTCGAAAAGGTTTTAAAGTGCGATGTTTTATGAAAAATAATGGCTGCTGAGCCCATAGATCACCACGTAAAACCTTCAAACTTCTTTAGTTCCTGTATCAAAACTTCCTTTACTTTTAATTTAACATCTCAAAATAATTCAACAAACTCAGAACAAAAAAAAAACTACAATGCATTATAGTGCAACTATCTAACCTGGTGACAGCGTCGCTGTTGTTGGAATCGACATGACACTTCAAAATGGCGACACTTAGTTCCACTTTTGGCCACCGGGTCAGCAAAGTTTTCAGCACTCTAGTAAGCTTAGTGCTTTTTATGGGTCGTTTTTCCAACTCTATCACAATCTGAATTTTCGTTTCGCAATTATTTTCAAGGAGAAATTAAATTTTAGCGTCTGGTAAATGTTAATAAAAAATCTAACAATAACGTAAAGAAAACGACTGAAATATTTAGAGTTGAATACACGCCCCACATTGGGATATTTAGGTAATTAATTTCAATAGTAAATAACAATAATAAAATTATACTATGTATTAGGTAGATTTGGACATTTAGTTGATGTCCATATTTGTACTAAGAAATGGCAAATAAAGTCATAGATATTTCGATTGACTAGTGCGTTAATTTATACATTTTTATATCCTTCCATAAACAAGCAATTTCTCTAACACTTTTTTTTTAAATAACGACGCATTATGCCAAAATGCAACTCATTTAGTCGATGATATGACTGTATATAATTTCTAGTGTAAATATAAACATATTCACGCTTAATTTTTTCACAATAGTAATATAATGTATAATAGACAGGTACAATATTATCATCTTTTGTTAATTTGTTGTAAAATGTATAACATAGACATTGTTTTACATGTTTACCATATGTTGGCGATATGCATAACATCTTGCACATAGTTACATCGACCTTTGTAGGTACTTAATGCAAAAACCACAAAGTACTAAGCACACGCGAGTTCAGGTCCATCGGGCCCGACCGAACGGATTATACATCGCCATCTCACTCGCTCAAACCGCAACGGAGTGAGACGGCGATGTATCGAGCCTTCAATAATTACTACTCGAATTATTTAAGAGGTCGTGTCCGATGGATATGAACTCGCGCGCGCATTTAGTACCTACCTCCTTATACTGTCGGGAGTTTCAAGTGTTAAGCCTTCTACCGTCATATATATGTCGCCGCCGAATGGTTAAATTAGGTGGTTGGTTGAACGCCCAGCCTGTTAAGCAATTATCTAATTGAACGGAACGCCAAATTCATGAACTTTGAAAACATCGTCAGGAAACCTGCACATTCTGGACAGGTTCCCCTGTTAACAGGGTCATAGAGGTGAGATGGCAGAAATACTCAATTTTGTAATCGTTTGGAGCAGTTACCCTGGTGTCCTGTACTTACTTAGGCTTCTGCGACACAAGATAATATCTTAGTGCAGAGCCCACCGAAAACATGTACTCAACCTATGTGTTTAGTGGAAATAAATATTTGTTACTTTTTTTACTTTACTTTACTAGTTTACAAATCAAACTTCTAAGACAACGCAATCAGAAGATACGGCCGTTTTTTCTTCGTTAATGCCGCATATTTTGACGCATGCAAGGAATTCCAAACGTACTGGGTACTCTTCTCGCATTATTAGTATCATGAAATTTGGCAAGCAATGTCAGCACAAGTAAAGAAAAAAGAATTTGCAGTTACATCACAAGTCAACCAACTAACAAAGTGTATTCGGATTAGCAAATATTTCACACAAGTTGCATAGGAGCTAGGTGCATTTGTAACTTGGTGTTTATAGTATCAAAAAGCCCTATTTTAAGCATGCTTATTGACAGGCATCTACGGAACACTACATGCACGTGGCCCGACACGTCTTGGCCGGTTTTTACAAGCTTTTATTTAGCTTGTACCGTTCGTATGTATGTTTGTAAGTTAGATTTGCAAACCATTTTCGACCATTTGTTGGTATCCGATTGAGCTGAAATTTGGTATACCTATGTAACTTGAATGACAATGCATTAATATGGTACGGAGCTGGTCTAATGATGGAGTCGGAAGGTGGCCATAGGAACTAATGAATGTAACAGGAAAACCCCATCGTGTTTGGGCTCTTTGGAATAGTCTTGACAGGTACTATACCGCGTGATAAAAGCTTGTTGTGAAAAAATATTTTTGGTTTGAGAACTTACATTTAACGTTGTTATCTCAGTTATAGTTCAATTGATTGTAGATACAACGCAAGAGCATACGTGCATGACCACCTTAAGAATCATATTCCTTTGCACTACTGTGCAGTTGTTAAACGGTTTTTATAGCATTCTTGAATTAAATTTTTATTTATTATGTATGAAATACCCTGGGGTTAAAGGACGTCCTTTGGGCATAAGGGACAGCTAGAGCTCCCTTTTAGCAAACTGATTTTGGCTGAAGATTCACCAAACACCGTGAATGTTGCTGTAGGGGCAAAGAAAAATTTTCTCGAAGTGGTAATGCACTAATGCTCTGTACTGTACTTTTGTCATGACCCATCTTAGTCGCTGCCTTGTGTACATTGTGCCGAATTTTTGTTTTTTTTTTTGCCGTCATGTTTACATTTTTTACAATGCTCTTAAACAATAGTATACATGACAATGTTTCAACTCTACGACGACAAATTATGGCCACTGTTCTCTTTCCCTCCACAATTTGTTTTGAGTAAATTGACTCGCCTTAATATTGTGTCAGTCCACATACCTTATCTTTGGTTTTATATAATTTTATGTATTAAAGCTCAGCTTCCATGCCATATGATCATGTAACTGCCTATTATTGTAATATGCCGCCAGTGTGAATGCAAGCGCCAATGTGGGATACCAGCGTCAGTCAGCATGAGGGGTACGGTCGTCAGCGCATGGTGTAGGTACAGTTGTGTGCAAAGTGTCACTGTGGGATACGGGCGTGTGTAATTTCTGTGTTTACCCTTGAAATCCGCCATTACCCCTATAGTCTGTAGTTGTGCATACTGCAAGCATTAGTCCACCATTCTTAAGTATAACTCACGCTACACCTAGCTAAGTCCAGGCAATATATTTTGTATGGACACGCTCATGCCATACCGAGGCAACCGAGTTGTCATTGCTCTGTCGCCACTTAAATTTTAAGTGCCTCGAGGTGTCTGGTAAGCCACTCATTGTACATGCCACCACCTATGTATGTATATACAAGACTGCATATAAATGAATACTGAATACTGAAAGAGAGACTTGGCTCGGACCCGGCACGGTGTAATGCGAGTCATCGTTTACCCGGCCAAGCCCCCGCCCTGACCCCTATTGCACCATATAGCAGCATGTAGCCCCATCAGCCCCCTATTGCACCAGCGCATGTAGCCCCCCCCCCCTGTTGCGCCATATAGTGGCATGTACCCTTTCAGTCCTCTATTGCACCATATAGCATCATGTACTCCTTCAGCCCCCTATTGCACCAGCGGCATGTAGCCTCTTCAGCCTCCTATTACACCATACAGCAGCATGTAGCCCTCAGCCCCCTATTGCACCATACAGCAGCACGTATCCCGTCAGCCCCCCATTGTACCATATAGTGGCATGTAGCCCCCTATTGCACCATATAGCGGCATGTACCCTTTCAGCATCCTATTGCATCATACAGCAGCACGTATCCCGTCAGCCCTATATTGCACCATACAGCAGCACGTATCCCGTCAGCCCCCCATTGTACCATATAGTGTCATGTAGCCCCATCAGCCCCCTACTACGCCATACAGCACTGGTGATGGGGGTGTCCCAGCCCCCTACTGCACCATGTAGCGGCATTGGTCGTGGGCGCCGGTGCACTCGACGCTGGGCCGGTGAGTGGAGTCCCACTGTCCGGGCCCGCAGCGCTGGCACATGCCGGCCAGGGAGCAGGGTACCCGGGACAGTTGCCGGAACTGGTGGAGCAGGCCCCTCGCTTTGCGAAGGATGAGACGGCCGTCCATGTACATCGCTGGGGAGGGGAGGGCGTCAGATTAATACACACGTAACTTCTATATTCGAGGGCGTTTTTTGACAGTAAATTATGTAATATAAGTTTATTAACCATAATACAAAAAAAATTTATGACTGAAAAACAGTTTTTTTTAATATAATAATAAATCTTAATTTTCAATAGTTGGCTATAGTTTTACTTGATCCTGAGACAATGTTGCATGCATGTTGCATGCAGACAAACAGGCATGCGGGCCACCTGATGGAAAGTGGTCACCGCCGCCTATGGACATCAGCATCACCAGGGGTGCTACCAATGCGTACACGCGGAGTTAAAAACTGATGTTTCAGGACTTTCCAGCGCGCGCCTAGTTAAATCAGCACTTCAGTCTGGCTACGCATAAGATTTATAAGCCAAACAAACAGTGCCTTAATATGATCTCTGACTTAAGTTACCTGAACCGACCTAACACTGACAAATTAAGACCGACGAACCCGGTAACTATGGCATCCGTTCTTATTGCATAACGGTTTTTTTTTCAGCGTCCATAGCGGCGACCATATACAGGACCTGAGTCTTGACACTCAGGCACGCCCGAGGACAAGATAATGCGCTTATTACATTGTCTAAATTTAGAAGCAAAAAGCGTGAGAGCAAGTCAAAATGAAATGTATTGCTCGTAGAATAAGGTCCATTTTTATAAAACTTGTATAACTGTTATGCGACGCTCCGCTCTCCAAAAGGTGTGATACATAAATGAACCTTATGAGCAATAGAAGACATTACAATGGCCGGATCTCCTCCTGCAACAAGTAACACCCATCCTCTCCATCATCACAGCCCGTAACAGTCCACTGCAGGACTTAGGGCCACTCCCACGAAAGGGGAGGTTATTGCCATAATCTCTACGGTCGGCAGGCGGGGGTGGAGATCGCAGTGTTTAAATATAACAATGGAAAATGCTGCTGCCCATTTTCCAGACTACGGAGACACTTAATCTTTTGCTTCGAAAACATTAGTCGCCTTGTACGACACCCACGAGTGTAAGGGGTTGGTGCTATTATACTGTGCCGGACACCACACGGCCAATCCCACCCCCCATCATCATCCATGTTCCTAGACAGGCATGATCCATCATCGGCCGCATCATCACTTACCACCAGCTGAGATGGCGGTTAACTGCCAGGTTAGTCAAAATATAAAAAAAAAAAAAAAATCCTCACCCAAGGAGCTGAAGTGCAGCAGCATCTCATCAGTGTTGAGGTCCTGTGCGATGACGTCATCGGCGTACGCGGCCACGATGGCCAGGCACAGGAACAGGTGGAAGTAGTCCGTCTGGTGCGCCGCCCAGCACGCCTCCCACATGCGTAAGGCCACGGGCTCCGTGAACTCGCGTTTGAAACATCTGGGGATGAAGCATCATCATCATCTTTCGGGTAAAATAACAATAATATTAAATATGTTTGGACAAATTCACGAAACACCATCAAGTTTCTTTTATAATTTATTATATCGTACATACTACACCCAGACCCGTACCAACAATAAAATTTATCATTTAAATTTCTGCTTGGCCGGCGAATGGAACCCGGAACCTCTGCGGGGCGACCGGCATATTAACCAACTGAACCACTCAGGTCCGGTGGTTAGGGTATCCGACTCGTAAGCGAGAGGTGCCGGCTTCGAATTCCAATGACTCTTTTCTGAGTTATGTACATAAGTTGAACACTAACCGATGCTCTTCCGGTGAGAGAAAACATCGTGATGAAACCTGCACATGCACGCGACTGAATATGTAACCATGATCCAATCTGGTCAGGCTCCCCCCGTAGCAGGGTCGCGGACGTCAGACGGCAGTCGGTCCACTGTAATGTGATCTGCCAAATCCTGGATCGTGGTCAAGGCGGACCCCGGGCCCCCATGCGCGAGAACACAACCGGGACATTAACGCCAAGATTATGATAACCATGATGACATCTTGGCGTTCGTATCCTGCTTGTATTGTCGCGCGCGAGAGCTAGAGGTCCGCCTTGACCGTGATCCAGGATTCGGCAGATCAGGTAATTACAGTGGAGTGACTGTTTACAGGGGACCCTGACCAGATTACATCATGGTTTCACTTCATCATTCAGTGGCCTGAATGTGAAGATTTGATCACGATAAGTATGGCATGAGAAAAGGTATATGCCTCAAAGTTACGTTTATTAGGTTGGTGATGTCCTAGAGAAGACGTTAACCGCAGTATCAGCTGAAAGATCTGACGGTGTGCTTACCTAATAAAAAAGGGAGGGGATCGTCAAGATATGCCGCAGAAGGTCACTCCTAGACGTTTAAGGATTGATACTACACGCTTCTGTGAGTTTAACTCTTGTTACCCCACTAGTGCCCCTAGGTGGTGCCAAACGTGACGTCATAAGCGTACACGACCACAGGAAGAGGTAGAAGTAGTCCTTCTGGGAGGCCGCCCAGCAGCCCTCCCACATGCAGAGACTACCAGCTAATAAAATGATACAATATGTTTAAATTTCCATGACGATGACAGCCCATACAGCGTGGTGTGTGGTGCCGCCACCTCAAAGAATAGCACCACCCCATCTCTTCCCGTGGGTGTCGTAAGAGGCGACTAAGGGACAAACCCGAAAGTGCAGTACCTTTACATATACTGCACTGCGATCGCCAACCCGCCTGCCAAGCGTGGCGATTATGGCAATTCCCCCCCCCCGATGACAAGCACACACAAGCCACGGCCCCCCGTACCCGGCGGCCCCGCTATTCCGGACCATGGTAGCGGTCACGGTAACGGCGGGGCAGGGGGTGCGAAGAATCACCGGACGCGATCATGCTACCACAAAACACGACCACTGGCCCTGGCAACATACAACGTCCAGACACTGCGGACCGACGAAAAGCTCGTGGAGCTGGAGGAAGTGGTAAGCAGATTACATTCGGACATTATAGGGATATCTGAAGTCCGAAGAAAGGGGGAGGACTCGATAACTCTGAAGTCCGGAAATCTGCTTTACTTCCGGGAGGGCGACCAACTGTCCCTAGGTGGTGTCGGGTTCCTCGTCCACAAATCCCTTGTGAACAACATCGTCAAGATCGAGAGTGTGTCGTCTAGGGTTCCGTACCTTATACTCAGAATTACCAAGCGGTATTCGTTGAAGGCCATACAGATCTACGCACCGACTTCGACTCACTCCGCCGACGAAGTGGAGGCTATGTATGAGGATATAACATTTGACACATTACACCGTTGTCATGGGGGATTTCAACGCGAAACTGGGCAAACGAAGCGGAGACGAGTTGAGAGTGGGGCAATTTGGAGTTGGAAGTCGGAACGCCCGTGGCCAGATGCTGGCCGGCTTTCTGGAGAAAGAGGGGCTCTTTATGATGAACTCATTTTTCAGGAAGCCGGATCATCGCAGATGGACGTGGGTTAGTCCCGATGGTGTCACAAAAAATGAGATTGACTTCATCCTATCTACGAAACGGCATATATTCAATGATGTCTCGGTGATTAATAGCGTAAAAATTGGCAGTGATCACCGATTGGTAAGAGGCACATTGAATATTAATCCACAGCTGGAAAGATCGAGATTGATGAGGTCCACGCTCCGGCCTGTACCCACCCACATCCAAAACCCCGAGAGCTTTCAACTCGAATTACAAAATCGCTCCGAGTGCCTAGGAGAATGCGTCGACGTGGACGACTACAATAACAGGTTCGTGGAAACTGTCTATACGGTTGGGTCAAAGTTTTACAAAGCCTGCCGTACAAAAAGAACAAGCAAAATCTCTGACGATACCCTCAAACTCATGGAAGAAAGGCGCGCAATGACTCTGCAATCCCCTGATGATGTCTCTCAATTTAGGCGACTTAATCGACAGATCTCCAAGTCTCTGACACGCGATATACGCCGCTTCAATACTATCAACATTCGGCGGCGATCGAGCGGAATAAAGGCTCTAAAGTTTTTGCGAGAGATCTGTCGATTGGACAGAGCCAGTTGACGAGACTGAAAACGGATGACGGCAGAGTTGTTTCGACCAAGTCCGAGGTTTTGAGGGAAGCCGAGAGGTTCTATGGACAGTTATACACGACAACACGGGCACCTGTTATCAGTATGGCAAAAGACCCCAGAGCCAAGTTGACCCGACACTACACCGAAGATATCCCGGTCATCAGCCAGTACGAGATTAGTATGGCTCTCAAACAGCTCAAGAACAACAAGGCGCCGGGTCATGATGGAATTACGGCTGAGCTTCTGAAAGCTGGTGGCAAACCTGTGCTTAAGACCTTTCAGAAGCTGTTCAATTCCGTCATCCTCGAGGGAAAAACGCCGGAAACATGGCACAGAAGTATAGTGATATTGTTCTTCAAGAAAGGTGATAAGGCTCTCTTGAAGAACTTCAGACCAATATCGCTGCTGACCCATGTGTATAAGCTGTTTTCGAGAGTCATTACGAATCGTCTCGCACGCAGGTTTGATGACTTCCAGCCTCCCGAAGAAGCCGGATTCCGAAAAGGTTTTAGTACCATAGACCACATACATACGCTGCGGCAGGTTATACAGAAGACCGAAGAGTACAACCGGCCATTATGCTTGGCGTTTGTGGACTATGAGAAAGCCTTCGATTCGATCGAAACTTGGGCGGTGCTCCAGTCTCTACAGCAGTGCCAAATTGACTATCGATATATCGAAGCACTGAAGGGTTTGTACGAAAACGCCACTATGTCAGTTCGTCTCCAGGATAAGACCACAGAACCTATTCAGCTGCAGCGGGGTGTTAGACAAGGTGATGTCATATCACCGAAGTTGTTCACCGCTGCACTGGAGGATATCTTTAGGCTTCTGGACTGGGACGGACTTGGCATCAATATTAACGGCGAGTACCTCACTCACCTCAGATTTGCTGACGATATCGTAGTCATGGCTGAAACCCTGAAAGACTTGGGCAAAATGCTCGATGACCTCTGTAGTGCCTCTCAACAAGTAGGTCTTAAAATGAACATGGACAAGACGAAAATTATGTCGAATGTCCATGTTGTGCCTACTCTAGTGACAGTTGGAGGCATTCCACTTGAAGTTGTTGACGACTATTCATACCTAGGACAAATAGTCCAGTTAGGTAGGTCCAACTTCGAGAAAGAGGTCAATCGACGAATCCAACTCGGTTGGGCAGCATTCGGGAAGCTACGCCATATATTTTCGTCCCAATTACCGCAATGTCTCAAGACGAAGGTCTTTGACCAATGTGTGTTGCCAGTGATGACTTACGGAACTGAAACGTGGCCGCTCACTGTGGGCCTTATAAGAAAACTCACTGTTACCCAAAGGGCAATGGAAAGAGCTATGCTCGGAGTCTCTTTGCGCGATCGAATCAGAAATGAGGAGATCCGCAAGCGAACCAAGGTCACCGACATAGCTCTAAGGATTGCCAGACTGAAGTGGCAGTGGGCAGGGCACATAGCTCGAAGAACAGATGGCCGATGGGGCAGTAAAGTTCTCGAGTGGCGGCCACGTGCCGGAAGACGCAGCGTGGGTAGGCCTTCCACAAGGTGGACTGACGACCTGGTAAGGATCACAGGTACCAGCTGGATGCGAAAAGCACAGGACCGGCCTTTGTGGAGATCTCTGGGGGAGGCCTATGCCCAGCAGTGGGCGTCTTCTGGCTGATATGATGATGATGATGATGATGACAGCCCATAGAAATTGAATCATAGGGCCCATCCTATTTACGAACTAAGGAGTTTCTTTCGTCATTGGTTGCTGTTTCACACTTGGAGGCTAGTCGAACTCCAGCTCGTCACTAGTTAGGTGTGCCTTCTAATACAGTTGGCGTAGAGAAGTCGAAGCTCTTTCGCTGGAGACCCGGAGCTGAGACTGGTTGAATAGTCACATTAAAACATATTATTATACTTCCTTCTTACTCCCATCAGTTCTCGTTGGTTCTACGTCCCACAATGCCGGATACATAATCATGACCAGAGGGGTCTATTGTCTAACTCAGTTGACAACTGAATTTGACACTAGATAATTCTACACTACGACATATACGTTGGCTATCATCATCATCATCATCATCACAGCCCGTAACAGTCCACTGCAGAGCTTTGGGCCTCTCCCACGAAAGGGTAGGTTATTGCCGTAATCTCCACGCTCGGCAGGCGGGTTGGAGATCGCAGTGTTTAAATATAACAATGGAAAATGCTGCTGCCCAATTTCCAGATTACGGATACTCTTGATCTTTTGCCTCGAAAACATTAGTCGCCTTGTACGACACGACACCCATGAGTGTAAGGGGTTGGTGCTATTCTACTCTGCCGGACACCACACGGCTTTCGTTGGCGTTGGCTATAGTCTTTACAAAATTTGAGTAGTGTAAGATTATTATTATGTCAAATTCAGGTGTCCACTCAGATAGCCAGCTAGCCCAAACCACTTACAGCAATATCCAACGGTGGCAGAACAGCAACTCCATGGCACCCACGTGTTTTTCCAAGTGCTTGTAGAAGTGAGGCAACATCAGCCTTATCAACTCGCGCAGGTAGCTCTGGAAACATAGGATATGTATTTAGAACGACGCTTTGTTTAAGTACTTTGTATCCTACTCGACTGATAACGATAGCGAATTGTTGCATGTGATCACAAACTAGGCCCATAACCTCACAAACATAAATGTGTTGAATTTATAATACGATTCAATGAATTGTATGTTCGACGTTCGAAAGCGATTTGTTGTAATCCTACTCGAATAAATGACCATTTCATTTCATTACAATATTTTCAATCTTCATTGGACGATATAAAGGCAGAAATTTGGTTTTTAGGGTTCCGTAGTAAACCAATGAACCCTTATAGTTTCGCCATGTCCGTCCGTTAGTCTGTCGAAAACCATTAGTACTTCAAAACTGAAATTTTGGTATGGTTATACATATTAATCACGGCAACAAAGTTGTCGAATAAATGATTAAAAGCGCGCTTATTTGGGTTAGGTACCTCCCCTACACGTAAAGCAATTACGAGAATGAGGCATTTCAGCTTAGTCCTCACAGTGACAACGCACCTGCGGTTCTGCATTTTTGTTGCCTGCAACCGTAGATGTTATGGGCGACAGTTACTGCTTGCCGTAAGGTGGGCTGTCTGCTCGTTTATATCGTAATCATAAAGTAGCATAAAAAAAAGCAGGAGATGAAATTTTTTCGCGAATTATCGATTCGTTGGATAGCATTAGGATTAGCATTTCGGGTATCTGAAGAACGTTTTTGGATTAGGTTTTCCGTTTTTGTTATATCTGTTGTGTCTTCTATACTGTTATTCTATATATTTCTCTGTATTTAATTATTGTGTACAATAAACTGATAATAAATAAATATTTAGCTTAAAAGTGAAATTTTTTGTTCGAAATACCTGCCGCTAAGCAAATTATTAAACGTTAATATTTGGATACATAAAATGTATTTAACAGTACTGTATTTAATTAAGTTATAACAACACGCCAACTCGTAGGTTTTAAAAATGGACATAAAGAGGCTCACCAAATTATTATCCATATCGTTGTCGGTGGGCGTGCACACGAATATGGCGCGCTGCATCAGCCCCACGAAGCACCAGAACGCTTCGGCCTCGCACTTTATCTCGCAGAGCACAGGCGCCAGCAGGTCGCTCATGCCTTGGGTGTAGCTGGGGACGTGGGGAATATAATCATCAGTAATAATCATCTTGGCGTTGATATCCCAGTTGTGCGCGAGGAATCGGGGTCCGCCTTCGTCATGATTCTGAGGGAGGAATAGAAGCAGAAGAAGCGGAAGATGAGGATAGTAAGTAGGACGGGAGCTGGCCGAAGGGGTAGTAGAGTGTGTTGTGACGTCATCCCGTTAAAGGAGAGTGCTTATGGACATGGATTTGTCAAGAAGTACGCACGCCCAAAAAGTCATCGGCAAGTAAGGTCTGATGCGGTCCGTATGATCGAGAGAACGATAGGACCCAGGCTGGAGGAGGGTGGCCATGATTAAGAATTTGGCAGATCAGGTAATTATAGTGGAGCGACTGCCATCTGACCTCCGTGACCCGGTTATCAGGGGAACATGGGGAATATTCTCATCAGTCCACTGCTGGGTTTGAGCCCCATCCACGTTTGAAGAGGATTAGCTGTTTTCCAAGCTTAGAGATGGCAATGTTTAAAATACTCAACCAAAGAAATTGGACCATTGCTATCCAACTTCCTTGTATCTCAACAGAATCATTTCGACAGTGATTTGTTCGGTGGATGTTTGAATGAACAGTTTCGAACGTTTATTCGAAAAGTTTGTTTCCACGCATTGTATCAGAAACGCAAAATACCATGCTGTAGCTGCCGCATAGTTCTTATTACTGTCAAAAAGGATATCATTCATTTTTAAACAAAATGCGAAAGTAGAGGCCTGAAAAAAAAATTATCCTTTTCAGGTAGACTAAACAATTCCTAAAAAAAATTACTATGATGATGATATTGACTATGATGGATGTACAAAATAAATAGATACAAACATAGGCACAGGCCAGAGACTATCGAGTCTACCCTAGACCACAAGCCTACCGAACCAGGACATAGATTTAACGTCATAGTAAACAATTTTAGGCATTGTTTGTCCTATTGGAAAGTATCACTTTTGCTTCTAGCCGTCACTTTTACCCGACAGGTCTCTTTCAAGCCCGATGGGTCCGCCTGGTTCATCATCATCATCACAGCCCATATCAGTCCACTGCAGAACTTAGGGCCTCTCCCACGAAAGGGGAGGTTATTGCCATAATCTCCACGCTTGGCAGGCGGGTTGGAGATCGCAGTGTTATCATATAACAATGGAAAACGCTGCTGCCCATTTTCCAGTCTATAGAGACTCTAGATCTTTTGCCTCGAAAACATTAGTCGTCTTGTACGACACCCACGAGTGTAAGGGGCTGGTGCTATTCTACTCTGCCGGACACCACACGGCTGGTTACCACTGACTTATATTTCTGCAACCATGCCCAAGTCGTTTCGATAAAGTAGCTCAGTACAAGAAGTGAAGTTTTTATAAATCTAGATTAAAAATTATCATAAAGAACCTATCGACAACTTTATGATCGCTAAAACACTTGCGTGCAGGCAAAGAATATTGATACGGTTCAGGCACTAATCGGTTCGATATGAGTATTAGTCATAATAGATTAGGCACAGGTTTTAACAAAGAAACCTGAAATTCTAAGCTATTCTACTGATATTCTCGCATTATTTTCACTGTAATTGTAGGTGGGTATCTACGTCCGTGTAATGCGCTCATTACATTTGGCTAAATTCAGTCCTCTAAAACGCAAAACGTGTGAGAGCATATGGAAATGGAATGTATTGCTCATAGAACAAGGTCAAAATACATGATACAAAAATTGACCTTATTCTAGGAGCAATACATTTTCACTTTGATTTGCTCTCACGCTTTTTGCTTTTGAATTTAGTCGACTGAATTTAGCCAGGTGTAATAAACGCATATTATGTTCTATCACCGTTGAGTGGCCAGATAACAACAACAGTAAAAGCATTATCGCGTAGGCGGTCGATAATTTGCCAAGCCGATAAAATTACACAGACTGTATTGGAACTGAATTAATATTTAGTTCAATGACGCAAGGAATGCTACACGCGCGTCATTCTGAGTCACAGGCGTAGAGCTGCTACGTCATTTTTCACCCCCTCCCGCGTCATTATGTTATCGCAGGAACTTTAAAGACAGATCCTTATACAGGGAATAAATGCATACATACATAAACACTCACACTCGTATCTCATAGGGGTAGGCACTAGGCAAAGACTATCGAGTGCCACAATCTCCTAACACACCTCCTTCGTCTCTTCCACATTCATACATCTTCCCACCACTTACTCTCTACTTTTACGTCGACCCTGGACATGGAACCTTCGTTACAAATAATAAATAATAAATAATCGTGGACAAATTCACACAGCGCCATCTAGCCCCAAACTAAGCAAAGCTTGTGCTATGGTTGCTAGATTACTGATATACTACTTAAATACTTTTTAAATACATACTTATTATACATAGAACACCCATACCCGTAACAGAAATTAAAATTCATCATTTCAATTTCTGCCCGGCTGGGAATCGAACCCGGGACCTCTTGCGTGGCAGGCCAGCATGTTGACCATGAGTTATAACATGCTTTAACGACCTTCATACGGTTCATACCGGTCTACCCTTCGCGGGTGTTGTTACCCGCCCGACAATGCCCATTATAACAAGGGTACAATTGTCATTCATTACAGAGGCTACCTTATATTTCAAAACAGAACACAACGCAAGCCTTGATGCTTAGCAACATACATATGAGCTGTCCAGACTAACTTGTCATAAATGGTGAATAAACAATACCCAAAATCACGACTTGCCGTATCGACCACGCTACGTACATAGTGTATGGACAATAAATAAGACAAGTCAGTCTGCACAGAGACTAGAGCACTGGTAGGTACACCCAACTACCGATTTATGTTCTCAGTGACTCCTCAACTACTAAATTTGGTAGAGCTCTACAACAGACAGAATATACTCACCCTAGAACAGGATTGTAGACTGCGTAGTTCAGCAAGATATTCTTCATTAGTTCTATATTGTAATTATTATCGCCGGCAAAGAATGGGTTCCCTCGGTCTGTTCTGACCACATCCTTCTCTATAACACATTGCACGTTCTTCCAGAACAACGCATGCTGCTCGGGCGTCATTTTCTCCAATCTTCTCTTCGTTATTTCATCGTACTCCCTCTTCCTGAGTTTCAGGATGATCTCCCTCTCGTTGTAAGTAGAGTTGTAGGGGTAGCAATGGAGGAGGAAAGGCCAGACTTCCCTCCGGAGCTCCCTGTCGAGCCCCCCAAAGAATATACATTTCCTCACAAACAGATCGTCCTCAATGACCCCTTTCCCGTTCATGAGCTTGCCGTAGAATAGTTCCGGAGAGATTTTGGGCACTTTCCCCTCCTCGGGGTGCTCCTCAGACTTCTGGACCTCTGGACGGCATACCATGAAGTGGCGGTACGGAAGGTTCGGTTCCTCAGACCCTGTTAAAGGTTGATCGTTAGTTTTTTTTATACCAGGCGACATGGAGGAGGATGAGTAAGAAAGTGGGTGGACCTTGGCAGAAAAAGGGATGATGATGAAGACAGAAGCTACGTTATTCTATCGAGTTCTTGAGACAACCCGTAACGTTATAAAAATGCAGGACAGGAAAACCGAAACACAAAAATTATGTGTTGTTGATAAGCGACAGAATGGAGGTTACGGGCCTGGCTGAAAACTAAATGTGAAAGATAAAGATGTCACTAAAATGTGACATTTACACATATCAGTTCATCATCATCATCATCACAGCCCGTAACAGTCCACTGCAGGACTTTGGGCCTCTCCCACCAAAGGGCAGGTTATTGCCATAATCTCCACGCTTGGCAGGCGGGTTGGAGATCGCAGTGTTTAAATATAACAATGGAAAATGCTGCTGCCCAATTTCAAGACTACGGAGACTCTTGATCTTTTGCCTCGAAAATATTAGTCGCCTTGTACGACACCCATGAGTGTAAGGGGTTGGTGCTATTCTACTCTGCCGGACACCACACGGCATACATATCAGTTGTAACTGCATAATTCAACTGTTCGGTTAAAACTGCACCATTAAAACCGAACATGTCGTTAGCAGGATTGTACAGTTAAATTAGGAATCATCAAGGGACAGTTAAATAAAGAGTTCCAAAAAGCAACCCAAACCCAACTATTCTCAGAGTCTTCAGCGGAGGACCTTGACCAACATAGCTTCGCGAAAATTTTTCAGGATGTGTCTGAGCACTGACAGATCACTTCGCAAATTCGTGGCTTCGCAATATTGTATGTTTTTAGTAGAAGTTGTAAAACAATTAAACCTAGCGAATGTGTACCGAAAGACCTGGTAAAAATCGCAGGTGCCAGGTGGATGCGGTAGGCACAGGACCGGCCTTAGTGGAGATCTTTGGGGGAGGCCTATGCCCAGCAGTGGGCTGATATGGTGATAAGTATCTAGCGCGTTGCAGTGCTCAAGTACGACTATACAACGCTACGTACAGGTCTGTATGATCTCACCTGGCGTCAACTTGATGCTATGCAGTAAGGAGTGCCACCGGTGCAGCACCTGAGCCAGGTGGTCCAGCCCGCCATGGTGGAAGTGCAGGATCTTGTACTGCGACTCCCGGGAGGCCACCACCAGCTGACCGCAGGTGCAATTGTCGTCGTTGAAGAATAATCGGAGAGATCGCATCTGGCTTAGGTCGACGGAAAACCTGGAAGCATGGTTTGGTTGGGACTGTGGTGGGTATGAAAACAGCGTTCGGTATCCATTGGGGAATACCGCATCAAATACTGTTACGTGGTTTACAAGTAAGCGGCGAAAGAGAAATGGGGGACGAACGTGGATAGCTACTACGGTTGAGGTTGATGGGTAATTGGACAATGTTTTACTAAATAATTGGCATATAATCCCCACATGTGCCTATTACGGACACACAACTTTCTACGCTAGATTAGGACTTATTTTTAAAAGGAAAATATTCCCGTAAAACATGAGTAGGTGAACCTACCTATGTTTCAAAACATAGCCTATATGACCTACTACTAAATAATTTGAGTTAGGTACCTAACATTTGCCCGCGACTCCGTCATTATGCCGTCTATGTTCAAGCTATTTCCATTCTAAACAACATTAAGGAAAGAAAAAAAGATTTTATATACCTAAATAATTATCTTGGCGGTCCCGGTTGAACTCTCGCACACGAGGACCCGGGGTCCGCCTTGACCATGATCCAGGATTTAGCAGATCAGCTAATTAGAGCGGAGGACTGCCATCTGACCTCCGTGACCCTGCTGCCAGGGGAACCTGACCAGATTGGATCAGGGTTACACATTCAGTCGCCTGAATATGCAGTTTTCATCATTTTACCCCAGGCTATCATGCCTAGAGAGACACACGGATGGGCGGTCCACCTGATGGAAAGCGGCCACCATCGATAAGGACATCTGCAATCTAAAGGAAGCGGATGCGGTGCCGGCCTTCTATCTAGGTATCAAGCTTAAACAGCCAGTCAGTTCCTAAATGAAAACAGAAAACAATTTCAACAAACAATGCTTAATTAGCCATTCCACTACCATTCCTCGTAATAAAAAGGCACCTACCTACTTACTTAGGTGGATAGGTATACTGTAATCAAATGTCCGCTAGTTTAACGTCCATTTTGATTGAGTAAACCTACCTACATAAGTAGATTCTGTACGTAATTTCCTGTTGCAATTTCAGCTAGTTCGCTACCCGAAGCAAAGTACAGCTCTTATAAACGTCATCGGCGTAATTTGACTTTTTTTAATACTACTAAGGTGGAAAACAAGTGCACAGCCTGCCTGATGGTGCGCAGTGACCGCAGCCTATGGACGTTTAAAGACAACACCCACGCTTTGCCGACCCCGTAATACGCGACACACTAAACAGAATAAATCACATCTCCTATGAATGCGCAATTCTTATTGTTTGTTTAGAGAAACGTAATTTCAACAAAATTATAATATCAGTTCTAGTCCGAGGAGCGTCGGTGGCCGGGCGGTTGAGTATCCGACTCGTAAGCGAGAGGTGCCGGGTTCTCATCCCGCTGCGGCCATGTACCAATGACTCTTTACTGAGTTATGTACATTATATTACATACACGCTCTTACGGTGAGGGAAAACACCGTGATGAAGCTTGCAAATTCAGGCAACTGAATCTGTAACCATGATCCAATTTGGTCAGGTTTTCCTGGTAGCAGGGTCACGGAGGTCAGATCGCGGTCGCTCCACTGTAATTACCTGATCGCCAAATCCTGGATCATGGTCAAGGCGGCCCCGGGCCCTCGTTCGCGAGAGCACAACCGGGACATTAAAGCCAAGATGATTATTATTTTTTATTTAATAATATCAGGTCTATTCCAATGAGATTGATAACAAAAATAGGCTCCGATGAACGACTGAGCAATAAAGATAGGCTTGCCCGTATCACGTTTGAATGGGAGAATAATAGGCAATATGTGGATGTATGTTTCTGTGTAATGAAGAAAGGTTATATACCTACCTGGCTAAAGTAATTTACTTTACTTTTAACTTGGTGACCCGACGCGACTTCGTTCTCGTGTTGTCCTGCCCTACCCTATTCTACCCTACCCTACCCCTACCCCTACCTAATTTTTTTTTCTTTTAAACAATCCTTGTCCTGACTTATACAAACACAACAAAAAAGAATTAGTTAAATAGGTGCAGCCGTTCTGAAATGATGCGCGAACATGCAACATTTTGATACCTTGGCTTATATTATTGCAATTTTCCTAGGGATCTAAAACTTTTTGTATGATAAAGCCTAT
The DNA here is from genome assembly GCA_907269095.1 of Blastobasis adustella. NCBI lineage: Eukaryota > Metazoa > Arthropoda > Insecta > Lepidoptera > Blastobasidae > Blastobasis > Blastobasis adustella. The sequence goes on from OU026120.1 coordinate 2,963,794, forward strand.
GTTACTCGCTGATATTGTGGTTTTTATTAATGAAATTTTGAATATCGGTATTTGAGTTTATTCATTACAAACCCACAAACCGACAAACAATCATATCTTTTTTCTTTACAATATTAGTAAAGATTATAACAAAATTTAAAACGCTTTGATTTTCCAGGCATTGCCCCCGCACAGCACTACTTACCTACTCATATTAGTCGAAGTTAAACATATACTATAGAATATAATATCTGCCTCATATTCCACAATCGTCAATATAGAACCCGACTTCGAAAGATGAAAGCAATAAAGGCATTCTTCGGCGTGCAGTGGGGGAATGCGAATGGAATGCGAATCGACTCAACCTTTCCCTTGGACCTAGGACAAGATTAAACTTAATTACATACATACGTACATAACGGCACGCCCAAAGATTATTACACAGTCACGCCTTTCTCCCGTAGGGGTAGGCAGAGACCACATAGTTCTAATTGCTATGGTTCTGACAGATATCTCCCGCTTCCTCCACATTCATTAACCTTCATACATGAACGTCGGTTTAGGGTAGGTTGTCTTGACCTGACCTTTCTTTAAAATATCATCGAATAAACTTCATAATGGTTAGGAGCGTCGGTGGCCTAGTGGTTAAGGTAACCGACTCGTAAGCGAGAGGTACCTGATTCGAATCCTACTGCCGCCATGTACCAATGTCTCTTTTCGGAGTTATGTACGTTAGCTGCTCCTGCTCTTACGGTGACGGAAAACATCGTGATAAAACCTGCACATTCAGGCGACTGAATGTGTAACAATGATCCAATCTGGTCAGGTTCCCCTATTAGGAGGCTCACGGTGGTTAGATGGCCGTCGCTCCACTGTAATTACCTGTCAGGAATTGTGGTCAGGACCGTAGCAAGAATATCGAGGATAATATGCTATGCGTCGAATCCATCAATCATTACAAGCCCATCGGAACTGAATTCTTGCACCAATTGTTAGTATATAGGTTTTTGAGATACTGTGGACAGCGTAGTGATTTAATGGTTATATGCTGACGATGAAAAACGTCTTACGACGTGAGGATGAGGAAGCCTAAGACCGGGTGTAGCCCGAAAATCGGACACTGCCAGAAGCATGGATTGACCGCTAGGATGATGATGGTAGGTGCGAGGATATGGCTCCTACGAACGAAAGATAATGCTACGGCTTGAATTAGTTCCTAGGATCATAGAAAAGGAATGCGTATCAACATAGCCGTTAAATGTCTTTTCAAAGAAATCGATTCGTTATGTAGAACCGGTCTTAATCACACAATGTCCAACAAGCATTTGTTTATCAAAACACAACCCTGATACTAAATATTTACAAATACTTCGTAGGTACGTTGTTGAAAGGCTTACGTAAGTGTTTAATAAAATAGCAATAGAAATGCAATAGCGATTCCTTTAAAGATACGAAACAATGGTTATTTTACAACACCCGGAAGAATCATTCTAAATCTAATATTTTGAAACTGGAAATCTTCACGTTAAAACGAGAATATTTTTAGGATGATTCTAGCACAGGCCGGAAAAGGGCGGTGTTCCAGGCTTTGACGGAAACGCCACGGGCAATTTTTTTTTAGGAATAATGTAATTTTTATGCAATACAACAACTAAACCAATATGCCTACATCCACTAACAATTCTAATGATAATTTTAGCCGTTCATGACCCAGTTACATAAGTACCAACTTACAGTAGATAAACTGTATTGTATTTTATTAAAGCTATAAAAACAATGAACAAGTGTTATTGTATTTATCAACACCTAAATGAAACAGTAGTTATTTTACGTTTGTTACAAACTTGATTCTATTTCATAATTTTTGAGTTTAAGTTTTAAAATAAGTTTAATTTAATCTGATGGTGCCATTAAACACATGACAAACTACACCCCAAGCACCGAAAGATGTAAAAGTCAAGTGCTGCCTACACGAAAATCGATAACACCCACAATAGTACATCTTACCTTCCTTCCTGGTATATTAATAGAAGTCTTTGCTTCCTTCATTTGCTTACCTTCGACATTTGATGGGCATCCGCCTCTGAGGCACTGGGGAGCTGTGCACGCTGTCTGGAAACACCAGATTGTGCTTCAAGGCCAAGAACTCGGGTGTACTCATCCAATTCGGGTTGCCCTCGTCGCACGAACTCATCGACAGTGACCTTATGAACTTGTCCCCAGAAACGGAATCGGGGGTCAAATCGACGTTTTCAATATTCGGATTGGATATCGTTATGTTAACGGAAGTCATCGATTGTGAGCGCACGTGTCTGTCGAAAACAAACACTTCTTTGACGTCATCCTTCTCGAAACTGGCGAATACATTATCCTTATTGGAATCCACTGATTTCACTGTTGGCTTCGAGCTTGAAGACAGCTCCTCCTGGGTCGTGTCGTTCTGTGTGTAGCGCGTGTCGGTCGATTTGATACTGTGTTTGTCGGAGTTAGAGTTGAGGCTGGTCGTCTCTGAGGAGTCGGAGAATGCGTGTTCATTGTTCGGGTCTTTTGGAGGCTTGTTTTTAAGCGATTTGATACCGTGCTCGTCGCTAGGACTGGTCTCGACGGCGGAAGGGCATCGGCGCAGCGTCGAGTTCGGAATCCAGTTGAGGAAGAGCGTCGGTCGTTTCGCATTGTTGTGTTGGTCGGTGAACACTTTCGTCGTCACCGTCAAGTATCCAGGATGGTGGATTATATCTAATTCGTGTCTAGCTATAGTCGGTGGGTGTACGCAGACGTTGTTCTTGCAAAACAGTATCTCGTTGTCGACGTAATCAGGTGGCTCTTCGCCCTCATCGAACTCCAGTCCGAGGAAGTAACTGGAGGCGCGTTTCAAGAGGTCCGGCAACGGCATTTTCGTTTTCACATCTCCAGTTTTTTTATATTTGGGAGTCAGTTTTCCGGTTATCGTCGACACGACCTCATTGGAGGCGCGCGGTGTGTGTACTAGGTGCTATATACGCGCATTGTACAGCTACATAGCTTGATAAGGAGTGGTATTGATCGCGCGACGCGGGACGCCGGCAGTGTGCCACCCAGTCGGGTAACAGCTGGTGGCGCTTTGTTCGACTGTTAGACACTTAGTAGCTTGTTGCTAGTCGATTTTTGGTACCTAGAAAAAAAAATTGGCTGATAAATGCGTAGATGGGTTGGTATTGGTAACATACTAACTAACGTATACCTTGTAGGCTTACAAGTGTTATGGTTTACGTTCTGGGTTTTGGATGAGGGAAAGAAAGGTATAAGAAGCATGCTAATATCTAATGGAATATTTCGTTCTTACCAAAGATTTTGACATTTACATAGGTAAACATATTAATAAAGGTATTTGAGTATTTTACGGTTGTTATAAACGTTTTCCGGAGATTTGGTTCTCGATGCTGTGTAAAGGTTAACTTTGTATTCTATTGGGTTTTTTATAGATAGTGTTTGGTCATGAAAATCCAGATTTTTGTAAGACATTAGGACTTAGGAGAAGCGGTACCTAGATCTACTACCCTTCGACCTATCTACTACTTACACAGTAGATTATGAAGTTGTATACGAACCGTATTTCAGATACCTATGTAATGCATGAAACAAACAATATAGACAATAACAATTTAAAATGTCAGTAAGGATTTTATCCGCAAATATCAAATGAATCTATGATGCTTCACATATTTAATGATTTCTTATTATTGGGTGGAGCCAACAAGGGTTGGGTTAAGTTTTTAACCGCCGTCGCAAAAAAAAAAGATGGTATAAGTTTAGCGTGTGTACCTATATGTGTGTTTATTTTATTTTATAATTTGATTTGATTTTGTATAATTGTGTGTGTTGATATGTATGTAATTTTTGTGTTTCAATGTTGTGTTGTGGCGTCCAGTTGATAATAAATTATTTATTTATTTATTTATCAATGGCTTCGTAGCCCCCGAACAATTTTTATCAGTTTAATCCGAAATTGTTCTTAGTTGTATTAAAATCAGTTGAATCGTTCGTAAAATATTTGCGGCTATGTAGACTTGTCGTAAGTAATCATCTGTTAGTAATCATCATCTTGGCGTTAAATCCCGGTTGCGCTCCCATGACATTTCAGACATCTGTTGGTGAGGTTAACAAATATCTATAAGTAGGTACGTTTTAAATACATCGTTTGCATAGTACACGCATCGTACCAGAGTACAAGTCAGTCTGAAAATCAACGCTGTGATTCCCTTCACAGCATTAAGCTGAGGCTGGTCCAGTTTGGTCCGACGTCACATCGCCCTACTTCGATTTTTGTAAGATCAATTTTTTATTCTTTTAGATGTGTATTTGGGCATTTGGGCCTAATATCTATGTTTATGTCTATGTCTACATTAATAACGGCGATACCAATAACGCCTCACCAACGCTCATATCCGACAATACCTACTGAAATTCCTTGTACAAACAAACCTTCCTAACAAACACAAGCACTCATACATACCTATTCCAAGATACAAGAGACCTAACAACAACTAAGCCATCAGTTGAATATATTTTTTAATATTTTTCGTTGGTTAAGTTCTAGGCAAGCATTGGACCGCCCCATCACGCCTGATGAGACCGACAATGCGGCCGAAGGTAGAACAGGCCTGTCTAGAAACAGCCTATTCACTGTGTCTTTGAAGGAGTCCAGGTATCCAGGAATTTCGACTAGCTGGGAATTATCGAGCCCCTTTTTTATATGTTATCCGGCAGACAAACAGGCATGCGGGCCACCAGATGGAAGTGGTCACCGCCGCCTAGAAACAGCCTCCTCCACATCAAGATCAAGCATCTTCCACATCGATGATCAACTTGGCGTTAATGTCCCGGTTGTGCTCTCGAACGCGTGGGCCCGGGTTCCGCCTTTTAGCAGATCAGGTAGTTACAGTGGAGCGACTGCCATCTGACCTCCGTGACAACAGGAGAACCTGACCAGATTGGATCATGGCTACAGTACACATTTATTCAGTCGCCTGAATGTGCAGTTTTCATCACGATGTTTTCCCTCACCGTATCTGTACCAAGCATCGGTTAGTGTTCAACTAATGTACATAACGCAACAAAGAGTCATTGGTATATGGTAGCACGGGAACGAACCCGGTACCTCGGGATACGAGTCGGCCCCTTAACCACTATGCCATCGACACTCCCAACCCTCCTCCACATTAATAGAGGGTATTCCGGGGGGATCGTAGTGATCAACATACGCTACAATAAATTTAGAATTCTTCGAGTTTACAGAGCAGGTTGTAATAGATAGATGGTCTGTCTCTATGATACTTTTACGACACCTGGCAATGGATGAAGTTGGTGCTATAGGAATTCTATACTTCGTGCCAAATGGATTAGCAATAGCGGACATTGCTCTCTTGGTCAGAACTAATTTGTAAGCTCGTATTCGTTACATTTTAACGCTAAACTCCGTAGTACCTACACCAGCGTTTCTGATTTCTGTATTTTTTAGGGTTCCATAGTAAAAGGAAAGCATCATTAGGATGTTTCAGGAAACATGGTTAAGGATAAAACTATCTAAACATAGTACGACCTAATCGACAGAAAAGAGGAGATCCGCAAGCGAACCAAGGTCACCGACATAGCTCTAAGGATTGCCAGACTGAAGTGGCTGTAGGCAGTGCACATAGCTCGAAAAACAGATGGCCGATGGGGCAGTAAAGTTCTCGAGTGGCGACCACGTATCGGAAGACGCAGCGTGGGTAGGCCTCCTACATTTTTAATGAAACGAAGCTAAGAACCATCTCGCCAACTGACTTTCAAACAAAGTACCGCATCGAAATAGGTTCATCTGCTCGGGAGCTACGATGCCACAGATAAACAGATAGACAGATACACACGTCAAACTTATAACACCCCTGTTTTTTCGTCGGGAGCTAGAAACAAAGTCGCTTCACGCCGCTCCTCTGTATCTGTTTCGGATTTTAACGCGGTTTTCAACAATAAAGTGATTTAATAGGAAGGTTTATACGCAAGAAAAAGGGCAGGTGTGGGTAAAGTAGGGATACGTGGGAAATAGGTGCCTGAACCTGCCGGTATCAGGAAAGAGGCCCCGTGGGCGACCCGAGAAGCGATGGATTAACATCGCTGAGTCGGATGCGAGAGCCAACGGCCTACGACGCGAGGATGTCGAAGACCGGGCGAAGTGGAGGAGAATGTATAGGAAAGCGGACCCTGGCAGGGGCCGGGATAAACGCTAGGACGATGATGATGATGGCTAAAGTAGGTGTAGGGTATGTGTAGGGTAAGTGTTCGGTAGGTGTACAGCTCTTCCTCCGAGGAGCTGGGTACCTGGATCGCAGGTTTACTGCACGTTATAAAAAAAAAAAAAAGGTAGGTGTAGGGTAGTTGTAGGGCAAGTGTAGGTTAGGGAAGTTTGTGTTAAGTTAAGTAGGTACACTAGTAAAGTAATTTAAAAAAGTAGAGATGTGAATAAATTCTGTGCCACAAACTTATCTGACCCAGTGATGGCGTCGCTGTTATTGACAACAAAATGACATTTCAGAACGACGACACTTAGTTCCAATTTTAGCCACGCGGACAGATAAGTTTATGGTTTTGGGCGGGAGATGTTAGATTTTAATTTTATTACATGGTAGTCAATTTAGCTTGTGGGGCAAAATCTGTAGAAGTGTGTCGGTTTCACAGTTGACTGGTTCGCGAGGAAGTAAACATTTAAATCTTAGCGGGAAATTTGTTGCGACTGCGCAGTTGACACAAAAACCGACTTACATTTTACCTCCTAATATTTATTTAAATCTAATATTTGTCTAAAGTTATAATACTGAATACTTGCTTACCAATTTAAGAAAAGTAAACAGTGAGAAATTTATTCACTAAAACTTAGGAAATAATATTAAACAACATTATTACAGGTTAATGACACTTTAGATAAAAAAGTTAGTAATCAATTTACGTTCCGTTTATCCTATTCTTATTGTTTGCACGGATTTCCAAAGAGGTTGTCTTGCATAATTGCAGGCATATTTTAATAATTTTCATAATGTAAAAATAGAAACAATATATTTAAATCGTTTAATACTAACGAATAAAAGAATAAAATAGAATAAAAAGTGATTTACACGTTATGACTGAAACATATTTTCCGTATAAAGAATTAAGTAATAGTATGGTGCACAGTCGATCAAGAACTCGATTAAACATTGATTGTGTCTCAAGCGCCCTTTACATTATTCAATTTGCAGAGCGTGTTGAATTTGGTTTGTGTATTAGACTGTTAGACAGCTAGTGATCCAATCTCTGTGCCTTTGCCGTTCTAGCTCAGCTAGTACGCTACCTAGTATATGATGATATACAAGAAGCTAACGTGCTTAACGCTAACTTCACACATTATGACGATGCCGTCACACACAAATATGAGAACTTGATCTATGTTCATAAAAATATGCACTTGTTTATGAAGAACAGTGATGTTCATAATGTGAGTACTAGATATAAAGATAAACTTGTTTCTAGTGTTTGTCGTCAGGTCAAAGTCCACAAATAATTTATGGGTCAATGTGTACACTTTTATACTAAGATTCCATCAGATGCACAGAATTTACGATTGAATAAATTTAAAGAACAAAAACAAATTATGACAAAAAAGTTATTATAGTATATCTGAATATGTAAATGACAATAGTCCATGAGACTGGACAGCTGTTCTACAGGTATAGTATATAGGACAAATAATGTATTAATACATAAGTATGTTAAAAAAGAAAATTATAAACGTAGGCTCTGTGGGTTTCTTCCCGTTTCTTTCCCCCACGGAGAACCGCCTTGGAAGCGACGTTAATTTTCCTTCCCTTCCCACACATGGTGTATTTTGGTCGTTCCGGGGCTGGGGGGTGGCTGCGGTGAGGATGGCGTAGGGTAGGGATAGGGTAGGGGTAGGCCGGGTTAGGGTAGGTGTAAGGGTAGGGGTGGGTAAAGTAGGATAGGGGTAGGCTACGTGATGGGAAAGGATAAGGTGGGTAGAGGTAGGATGGGAGCAGCTACCTATTACATGCAGTATCTGTGATGCATGCTCGCTTAAAGGTCTGTCTGGCAGTGGCGTGGGGGCCGGGTTGCCCTTTTCCCTCAAATGTGGTTGAATTGGACGATGGCTGGTCCCTCCGTTATACTCGTGAACGGGTGCTGCCTTGGTGGACTGGCTTACTCTTGCTGCAGTTTTAGGTACTTTTAGGTACTTCTTAAGTATAATATAGGCCTTTTTGACTATTTAAAGAGATATGTAATGTCCTACTCAATAAATAGTTTTGAACTTTGAACATACTTATATTTCTCCCTTAGATCGGTCCTTCGTGTCTTACGATCGTGACCATGGTGAGACTCTATACATAATCGGATAAATTGTCTCTAGCGACGAGTTAAGTCGAGTTATAGTATCCTTAACTAGAGGAATGCGTATTTTATTTTGGATACGTTACTGCCATTATTGATTATTTGTGAGCCCAGATATATGTAATTTTGAACAACGTTTACACCTAAGCACCCATAGAAAAACTCCCTTCCAATTCTCTATTGTCTTACGGATGATGTATTCACCGTACAATATATTGAACAACACCGAAGAGAATATGCACCCCTGTCTGACTCCTTTCTTTGCAACAAACACATCAGACCAGTCGGTGTTTATTCTTACAAAGAAGTGGTTGTTATATATGTTATATAAAGGTTACGAATTCGTCCAATCAGATGTTCGGGCACTCCCATTTCACAAAGAATCATCCATTGATTGTCCCATCTCACACAGTCAAACGCATTGCTATAATCAATTCAGCAAAGCAATCCGGGCTATTAAACTCCCAACTTTTTCTATGATCTGGCGAATGTTGAGAATCTGCTCTCTGGTTCCTTTGCCCTTTACGAAGCCGGCCTGCTCCACGGGTATTTGTCGATCAAGATAAAAGAGAAGACGATGATTGATCCCGTTTAGCAGTATTTTAATAGCATGAGAGATTAATGTAACAGTGATGCACTCAGTGGTAGTTCCCTTCCTTTGTACGAGCGTGAAAACCAACTCAGTCCACTCTTACGACCACCGTCCAGAATTCCAAACCGCGTTGCAAATATTAGACGTAGTCGCAACGCAGGAAATGTATATTTAAGCGAGTAAAATAATAAATCAGGTGGTATGATAGGACCACGCTAAGTCCGAATCGACTGACAGTAGTAGAAATTATAAAATGTGGATATGGCAATAATCTGGGGATAATCTGTCCTTGTCAGTCCTTCTTGTGAAAATTCAGATATTTTGCTTCAACTTGTACTTTTAGTTTCACTAAATTATTAATCATGCTGAAAATTATTACTGTCAATTCTTTTTTAATTGTTTTGCCTATTATTTAATAATATTTTTCATAACTTACGAAAATAAACAATCCTACAGAAATCAAATTGTTTGTTATGACTTTTATGAATGACGTTCAATTACTTTTAAAAACCTGTCATAAGTTGCCATACAGAGATCTTATTTTTTTTAAATAAGTGATTCGGAGTTAGCGTGGTCTTATTAGAGGACTGTGTCAAGCCTGAGGAGTCCGCCTGGGTGAGTACCACCGCCTTATCTATTTCAGCTGTCAACAACAATGCGCATTGTTGTGTTTCGGTTTGAAGGATAAGGTAGCCAGCGCAATTACAGGCATGAGGCATTTCATATTAGTCCTTACTGTAACAAGGCACTGCAACCTAAATGCATTAAGATATTATCACTGCGTGGTACAGGTATATTAAAAAAAATTATTACTCGTTATAATAAATGTTTAAAATAATCTAGTTCTAGTTAATGGATGGTAATTATTTTACCCTCCAACTGGATCTACTCTAATTCGGCTATAGAAGCCAGCACATAACTGTTGATACATTTATTGAGTAGTTGAGCTAAGCAGAACGTAGACGACTCCTGTTACATTTTCCCAATAATTTCCGTAATTTCTGAATTGTTTTATTTACAAGAGAGGCTATTGTTTGTCGGCGTTTTCCTAACGGATTGTCGGGTCCAGGGGTGGTCACTGTTTATAATTTGACAGGCCAGTTCTAAAACAAAACCCGACACAGCTTGGGTATCCACATTATAACGCTTACGAGGATCACCCTAATGTGTTTCTTCTTTAACGTACCTACTTGGTATTTTTAGAGCGCCACAATCGCGATATGTTGAGAGTATATGACGCGAAAGAATATTATTAATAGATAAATTCCGCGCGTTTCTATGAAAATTACCTACTGTATGTTTTGTGCACTGTAGCTGAACTTGACGTTATCAGTCAAATTTTGTTCCACTTTCAGCCGGGCGCAAAGTGTCGTGGCTCTCACCTTACCATCAGGTGGGCTGTCGGCCCATATGTCACTATATAGCTTAAAAAAAATTGCGTGCGAGAAATTGAATAGTGTAAAAAGCCTTTAATTTACTATGAGTTGTTTAAGAAACAAATCGATTCTGGTTGACAGCTCGATTAGTCGATTAAGTTTCTACTCACTATATTTTTTTCAGAAACTTCCGCGAGATGGCGTTTTCGTTGCATAATTTATTTGACGCATGCGCCACATACTGCAATCAGCTGTCAAAAAGAACATAATCACGTAAAAACAAAATTATTTGTGTCTTTAGATATTTCCCGTCAATATGGCGGGGCAAAATCCAGGTTCGCCGACTGACTTTCAGTATTTTTACGAGGATGAAGTGTATAAAATCAACAATCGCGGTCAAGTGGTCTTCGGTCTTGTACTTGAGAACTTTGAAGCCAACTCAAGCGATCAAGAGAGCGACATTGAGACAGCCATTCAGAAGGGTGAAATTCGTGTTGTTTGGCACCCTTCAGGCACTGAACGTGTACTGTCTGAGAAAACGGTTAGTATTAGCCTAAAACACCTACTCGTGCTATGGTATATACTGTCAGTGCATTACTTCTTCATACTTTTGGAGAGCACATGGTATACAATCTTAGATGAAACAATGCACATTGAGGGTATTGGAACAAACGTTGGGAATGTCTTTTAATTTTTAAATTATTACATTTGTAGGTATTTCATTTCTTGAGTAAATAGTGTATAAATAAATTATTACTACCTATGAGGTACAGTTCTAAACACAGTGACCACAAACAGTGTTCATAGAGTTAATAATGTGATTTCACATGCCTGTACAGTATTTTTGTAACTACTTTATAGACTATGATGGCCATTTATCTTTAAAAGGCTTGGTTAAATATAATTTACAATAATTATATATCTATCTATCATATAATTTGATTTTCTTGATATCTACCTTCTATTAATCTGTGAAACAAAAACTCTTTGTTCCAATTGGAAAAATTACTTGCAGATGGTATAGCATTGACTATTTCCCATTGTGTGAGACCTATTTGCAATTTCAAACTATAGAGACAATATCGCTTTAGTATAATTTGAACATTTCAGATATAGTTTAACAATTAAGGCAGTATGAAATTCTTTCTTACATGAATTTCCTAACTCCTCCGATTCATTCTGACCTGAATGAATCTGAATGCTAATTTATACTACACTATGTTATTATTTTACAAATAATAATTGAATAATATTTTTAAAACTGTTGAAATTCAAACTTAGTCTTTACCTTTAAACTAATAAAAAAATCTCAAATATTTATTAACTTTGCAAAGTACTGTTAAAATCTACCTAGACTGAGTCAACATACATGCACCTACATTTGGTAGTAAAGAACCAATTTCCTTGTAATTATGAAAATGAAATTTTATCCTGTAGTGTGGTCCACAATTAACATTCTGAGAAGCTACAGCATGCATATTTCATTAAAATTTTTAACCATTATAAAAGTCATATATTTTAACGAAGTAATTGCGATTATCTAATTGGATTACAATAGGTTTATTCTCATGAAAATATAACCTAATAAGAATCAAAATCATAAATGTTTTCTGCATATCTACAATCTCACCCTTATTTTCCTGCCATACTAACTTCTCCAGGAAATATTACATTGCCAACATCATTAGTTGCTTACTGACTGACCTTACAGCCTCATTCTGCTAGATGAGGAGGAAACATTTTTATTTTTTTAATTTACACCTTGACAAATGAGCAGACAGCTCACTTGATTGTGAGCAATAACTGTAGCCCATACCATCAACAATTCCTCCATTTAGGCTTGCATTTAGTAGTTGCTGGCCACGTTATCCTTCAAACCAGAATACAACAATGCAAGCAACCCCAGACGGACTCCTCAGGCTTGACAGAATTCTGATTTGTGATCAACAATATGTCATTGTCATAGACTAAGGCATGTACCTCAGGAATAACAACAAACAAACAAACATATATATAAATGGTCCACTGCAAGATTTAGGGCCTCTCCCACAAAAGGGAAGCTTGGCAGGTGGATTGGAGAATTAAGTGTTATAAATATAATAAAAGAAAGAATAGAGGAGCTAAAGGACTACAGAGCTAAATCCTCAATAGGAGCAGGTTCCCTTCGAGAAGTCTGAAAGTCCCAAGGGACTAATAGACTTCTGGAAGGAGCTGGGCTGGCTACAATAGCCGGCTTTCAGTCACGTACATTGGACCGAATTTGAGCCCAAGTACGGGAAATGGGAGCCCCAAACCTAAACCTATAATAATAGAAAACTAGATCTTTTGACTCGAAAACATTAGTCGGCACCTATGAGTGTAAGGGGTTAGTACTATTCCACTCTGCCTGACACCCCATAGCCATTATTGTTCTTATTATTGTAATATATTTATTAATAGTAGTGTTAAGAAAGCCACGCAACACACAACAAAACTTAAGGCACATACAACAGCCCAGAACACCTGCTCTAATGGCCTCTCCGTTGCAATATTACTGGGGGTTCATTTATTTATATTTAGTTACTCTTCATCCCTCGTCTTGCACATGCATGGTAGAAATCAATACGCCTAGTATGGTGATGACATTTAATCTATCTCATTGTCAAAGGGTACAGGCTAATTACCCTGTAGAGGCAGAAAAGTGACAGTGCCATGAAACAAACGCAACGTAAATTTTGTCAATAATCATTTTTGTTTGACTTTAACCACTCGTCCAGTCTGTTCTTAAAGGAATTCACTGACATGGCTGTCACAATATTTTGTGGTAACTTGTTCCAGTTTGATACTCTGTTAGAAAAGAAGTGATATGCAGTATTGGTGTTAGATGGTGCGCACTCCAATTGCATTTCACAATTTCGCGAATTTCAACATTTCGTGAATGTAAGAGAGATTGTATTGGTGTGATAGAATCTTGTATGTTTCCGTCGCCGTCTTTCTTACAGAGTAGTGAGGCGTAGTATGCGAAGTCTTTCTTCGTAGGATTTACGACGCAGAGCAATCGGTATTTTAGTAGCTCTTCTTAGAACACTTTCTAGAAGGTCTATATCCTAATCAATAATAAAGCGTCTCAGGGTCCCCAGTCTAAGACCCTGAATCGGAACTATCTTTATCAGCCAATACTAGCCCACTGCTGGTCATAGGCCTTCCTCAATGAGTGCGAATGCACCTTGTCCTCAGCTTGGTGCAACCAGCATCAATCCGCAGCCTTTTGCAAATTATTTTTGTAGCCCCACTTGGCTGTATGGCGTCTACACCACGCTTGCCGAGTCGCGGTTCCCACTCGAGTTTATCCCAGTGGGGGAGAGAGCACTTAGGAAAAAAATATAAATTGTCTTAAAATGTGCATAGGTACCAACCCATTTCATAAAAGTATGTCACATGATGCAGTTTGCTATCATTTTTCCTAAACTGGACGGGAAAACCTTTATGAATATAGGTTTTTCCGTTAAATATAGGGAAAGACAAATTTTTTGTATTTTATTTAAAACTTCCTTCCGGCCCGCCGCAACTTTCGTTCGCTTGATGTCCTGTTCTATAAACCTTCCTCTTCTATCACTTTATGTATTGTTGAAAACTGCTATTGGCTTTCCTTATATAAATATAATAAATAAAACCGCATTAAAATACGTTGCATACAGAAGTACAGAAAGCGGGTAGCGATTTTGTTTGTATAAATTTTCGACTCGGTAGTCTCAGTAGTAGTCAATTTTCGTCTATTTCCTTAATGACTTGAAAAATACCGATCTAAAGATAAGTTAAAAAGATGTTGAGATAGTGAATTGGACAAACGGGTCTGAATTGAACCAACAAAACCTTCATTTGATATGTCACAAGATGCAATTTGCAAAAACTATCTTTTTGATTTTTAAACTTTTTCCCCAAAAACCCCCATGTTCGAAAGTTGTCTATTTACTCTACACGTCCGCGTTTCAGCCATAAAAATTGACATATATACTAAATTTCTATCTTAGAAATAGTCCAGTAGTTTCGGAGATAATTGGCTGTTTCAGACGGACAGACGAACGAACGCACGACTGAGCCTGTAAGGGTTCCTTTTTTTTCAGACGTATAGAACCCTAATAACAATAAATTTACGTTTTTTTTTCTTTTTTCATATTAGACTTGACAGGCATTTTAACGGCCTTCTCACCTGTGTATGTACGTACATTTGCCGCAGGTCGGTCTGGCGGACCGCTCGCTCATGCCGGGCGACGTGGTGCGCCGACTCATCGCCGGCAAGGACACGCAGCGCGGCTACTGCCGTGATATCGTGATGACTGCTGCGCTACAGGTGAGGCTCGATGTCCAAATGTTATCATAAATAAATAAAAAACATCCTGGCGTTAATGTCCCGGTTGTGCTCTCGAGAACGAGGGCCCGGGGTCCGCCTTGACCATGATCCAGGATTTGGCGATCAAGTAATTACAGTGGAACGACTACCATCTGACCTCCGTGACCCTGCTACTAGGGGAACCTGACCAGATTGGATAATGGTAACAAATTCAGTTCCCTGAATTTGCAGGTTTCATCACGATGTTTTCCCTCACTGTAAGAGCATCGGTTAGTATTCAACTAATGTACTTAACTCAGAAAAGAGTCATTGGTACATGGCTGCAGCGGAATTCGAACCCGGTACCTTTCGCGTAAGAGTTGGATACTCGACCTCCCGGCTATCGACACAAATAAATATCATTTATTTCAAGTTTCACGACTCATATTCTCATTACATTTCATTAATAATTGTAGTTTATAATAATAAATACATTTATCTTCAGCATTACAATGTCACTTTATAATTAATAACAATGCCAAGTAAGTACAATATGGGACAAACTCCTCTCTGTTTAAAAAAAAGAAACGGTCATGTCAGCCAAAAAGATTTAGTATTTTGTGCGTATTTTTTTACGAGAACGATTGATTTTGATTTGATACCTTCAACACTTGATATCAATATATCCTAAGTCTTAAAACGCCTCGTCTCCACAGGTCGTGGGCACCAAGCACGTGATCTCGAGCGTGGCCAGCGAGCGTCTCCAGCCCCTCGAGGAGTTCACTCCGGACCTGGCGGTCTGCCTCGACTCCTGGGTCGGCACGTCGAAGGTAAGTCTGGTGTTTCTGGCGACTACCATGGAATTGGGATGATGACTCCTATTTAGATACAAACTAAAGTAAGATCGGTTCAAAGACGAAAAAGATATGCGTGCGTAGATTCTGTCTCGTTGTCACAAAACAGAGTTTACGTGTGATATCCTCTAGTATCTAATAAAGAATTTTAAATATTCATATTTTGCTTATTTTTAAGGAGGTTCAAAAACTTGACTGTACTGTATGGCATAACTGCTGGAGGTCTTATACTAGAGGTATACTCTAGACTACTTGATATCTCACCTCCGCTACTTTTCTCCATTCTTAAGCCGTACACACAAATGCAAATAAGCTGCTGGTGATATAGTTACGATCGAGAGGTCAACGTTCGTTCTCAATCAATACGTTATTTCTCTAAATGTAAAATAAATAGTGAAACAACTTTCATATTAACGGATTAAAAAGAAAATCCCATTATTTATATTTTTCAAGCCACACAAAACGTAAAAAAGGTACACATTTGACAATTCCGTCACCAGTGTTTTGACTACTTTTGACAGCTCATAATGAGTTGCTGATTTGACTTGCGGTCAAATACCGTATTATTCGCTAAAAAACTACTCAAAACGCAAGACTAGGAATTTTTTTATACCACTAAGGTGGCAAACAAGCTTACGTCCTGCCTGATGGTAAGCAGTCACCGCAGCCTATGGACGTTTGCAATACCAGGGCCATCACCCACGCGTTGCCGAATTGTCACACCTCTGCGTTCCATCCCCAGGCCGTGCACAGCAAGCTGCGGCTGGTGTCGGCCGACGGCTCCCGGCTGGAGTACCCGGACCTGGACAGCTGTCCGCTGGAGGACTACTCGATGCGCCGGCGTCGCTCGACACCGTACTCCTCGTCGGAGTTCTATCCCGGACAAGTGGTGTATGGCCCGCTGGGATCGCTGGATAATGCCAACTGGCTGCATGTCACTAAGGAGATGAAGGCCGCCAGGAAACACAAGATGCACGACCATAAGGTATGTTGGCTTGCTCGGTCTACCAAATATTATTTTTTTAGGTGTCAATTTAGTGTACGTAGTGAAGGTCGTAGGGAGACGATGGGTGTAAGAAGCACAGAACCGATCGGTGCGGAAAACGTGGAATAGAATAGAATAGAATAGTCTTTATTGTTAAACTGTGTTAGTATACAGGTATGCAGATGTTATTACATAAGTAGTTCCAACAGCTTGTCCATTACGGACGTACAATACTTTTAAAATTATATAATTTACATGTCAACATTCCAATCCAATGTCAAGATACATATTTATCTCCATAATTTAAAACATTTAGTAACAATGTCTCATAAATTAAAAATTCAAAATGTCAAAATTGTAATTTCAGATGTCAAAATTGTAAATAAAATCATTGGATGGTATAAGTAATAAATAATAATGTCCCATTAAATTCAGATTTCTAATAAAATAAATTAGTAAATTAATCAATTTCCATTAATCATTAGTTACATCTCTGTACATCCAAAATTACTCTAATTTATAAAATGCTTTATCAAGCAACCATTTTTTAAGTTTTGCTTTAAATGTTTTTCCGCTTATGGTTTGTGGGCTTATGTTCAGCAGTGGACGTCCTGCATTGAGATGATGAGATGTCAGTTGATAGTTAAGACAAGCCTTATCAGAATTCGTAAACGTAAAATTATTTTATCTTCAGAATAGGCAGCACAATTTATAAAGCCTTAATCTTATTATTCGCTGATTAAATTTACAGTTAATTTTATTATTTTTAACAGCATAACACAAGCTTTGCTTTTTTTGGGTATAGATGGCACTCTTTGAATTGAGAGTCCGACCATATTTACATATTATTTTTAACTCGTATTTGAATGTTGAGTAAATGCGTCTGTAAGAAACAATGTTCCAATTTGGTAACCAAAAATAACAAGTTATCTTAGTGGAAAACATATCCTACGAAATAACCAGTAATGTGAGTTGAATTTTCGTTCCCAATATTAACCAAGTTGGGAAACCGTATAGACGAACCGTAATATGGTTCCGGTCAGCTGCCATCAAAATGCCCCCTACTTTTTGATAAAAATAAAAGCATATTTCATGGTAATTCCTTGTAAGATGGATACATTTTAATGGACAAATATACAGAGAATATGACTTCATTAAGATTACAAGACCTTTACATATTAAAATCTAGAATAATCATGCTTTATTGTTGGCTGAGGTGTTACGTGATTTCAGGCCGCGGGTAAAGCTTATTGGTAAAACGGTTGAGTAAAGGTTATTTTCAAAGTGTTTCTATATATTATTATTACATTTCAATGGGCAACTATAAAGAGAATAAGAATTTCTAAGATTAAATAGGCTTTTAAAAAGAAAGCCTAAGCGCATACGTGCTAAACACCCCTTTAGGACTACCTGTAGCCGGGAAGGCTTTTCAGGTTTCATCGGATGGGACACCCCATGGGGATAGGGCGAGGGCGTACAGCGTCACTCCTTACGTAGCATACGCTGGAGAAAATCCGCACACCGTTCGTGAGGGGAGTGATTTACAATTCGTCTCTATGCATAGTTACCGGACAACTCGTAAACGCGATTAATTGTACGCCAGAGCCATCTATTGAGTACGTTAAAAACAATAAACCCATTGCCATTGAACACCCGTACAGTTCACGGTGGAAGCAGTAGTAACGGAGAGCGTGAGCGTGCACTGGCAGTGCCGCGCGCTGTGCACGCACCCCGCCGACGGCGCCGCGCCCGCGCAGCCCAAGTACCTCGTCGAGGGTGAGTGGGGGAGGGGGGAGGGGATGGTCTAACTTTTTTGTATTATTGAGGAAGGCAAACAACCAAGTCACCTGATGCTGCATTATCACCGTTGCCTATAGACACCCGCAACTGCGAAAATAGGGCTCGCTTCGTGAAGATTATAATGGGCAAACACAAAAACTACTGACCCAATTTTAGAAGTTCTTTCACCTATAGAAGAATTAGAATTAGTAAGTATTTTTAAATTCAATTTTAAAAAACAAAATTAGGGGTCCAACCAATTTGCCTCGTAAGGAACCTGAAACTCGAATGGTTCGGTTCTATACCAGTCTGCCGAACACCTTATGGCTGAAAGAAATGACTAACACACAGTCCCCGTTGCAGGCGACGAGCTGAAAAACCTGAAGCTGCTGAATGTGTTCGAGCCGTGCACGCTGCAGGTCGGCGACCGGAACTTCCTCACCATCGACCCCGAGGACGTGTTCACGAGCAAGAAGCAGTGGCGGAAACAGCAGAGTGAGTGGAAAGGATTTCAAATTTATATTTTACTATAATCAACAGCTCTTGAAACTTTTACATCGTAACTGAATAGTAGTTTATGCAACTGTCGTATAAAAGGGGGTATTAAAACACACGAGTGTTTTAATACCTAATTATATGCAGTTGCATACACTACTTTATCTACACTCAAATTTTCATGTTAAAATTTCGTACCTATAATTTTTTCAACTTTGTTGAAAGTAACTGCGAGTCAGTTCTGTTGTATCTACGTGTCGAGGATATCAAGTGGCGGGAAATTCACTTTTACACACTTCACTTCACACACACACTTTCACACTTATCTATTTATTTGCTTCAAACAAGAAAAAACATTCACAAACACAAATTACAACAATTAGAAAAAATATTCTGTTTAGCGGGAAAATAATTCCAAATGTACACAATCACAACCACAGACTATGAACTGATCACAAATATAAACAGGAAATTTTGAATTTTGAATTTGTTGAAGACATTTAGGTATTCAGCCTACATTTCGCCGCGTCCCGGCGCCAGACAAAAATTTAAAAAAGAAAAGTGTTGCATAATGATTAAAAAGTTATTTTTCGATACAGCTGTAATGAAAATAGTATGGAAAATGCTGTACCGAAAAGTATTTTTTTGTGATTTTATGGACTGGCGTGAAAAAAGTGAATCCTTAAACAACTGTTTTCGAATATGTAATTGTAACATTACGCTATGAGTGTAGATAAAACCAATAACAGATTCTTACTCTACCGAAGTCAATTATAATAAAAATTTGCTATTACAAAAAAAAATAAAAAACCATTCTAATGTTGTGGACCACACTACAGCACATCCGATATTGAGTGCCATGGATTTGGGTTTTAGGTAATTTGTAAATTATTATGTTATTGTGTATTTTGTATTGTGACCTTGTGGTGTCTTAAGGTGATTCGACGCCCATACTAGACGCCAAAACAAAATTTCTCTCGTCATTCTTTCATTCGTTTGAGTGTTTAGTGATGGTATGATTTATACTCTTAGGAAATGTATTCAATGGTGCGCAAAATGGGTTTCTATAGGTTAATGATTTATAATAAAACAGTTAAATCGAAAAAAAACACAAGTCGCCGCCAGATGGCGTTGTTTTGTGATTTCATTATTTTTCTTTTTCATTGTTTTGTTTCATATTATCAACATGTAGAAATCTATTTCGCGCACAATTGGACACATTTACTAACGGCCAATTGCACAAACTAAACTACATTTAAAACATCAAACCCGTAAGTGATTTTAGCTTTAAGTCCGCCATTAGAATAGAATAGAATAGAATATTTATTTGCTTAAAACATGGTTACAATGATAGGTCTTAAGATAGTCATCACATAGTGGCTCTCACATGTTCAGCCAGAATTAACAGGCATGCAAACTTGTTCAGTGTTAATAAACATGCACCTTAGGCTACCTTAAACTCTAAAAAATCCTTGACAGAATAAAAGGAGTGCTCCAATAGCCATTTATACAAGTCCTTTTTAAATTTGTTTATTGTACTGTTTGTACATGAAGTATAAATAAATGTTTGTTACAGGCAAGCACTATCGTAGCGTACGCAGAGCGGCGCGTCCGGCGCGCAAGCCCAAGCCGGAGGAGCACGTCCCGAGCCGGCCCAAGAAGCGCGCCGCGGACCATCGGAAGGTCAAGCCCGACGATGTGAGTTTTAACCGCCGACGAAAAAACGGGGGTGTTATAAGTTTATTATTTTTATTCATTTTTTTTGTTTGCCAACAGATTTACACTGTATGTTACATGAAAGATATATATATATATATATATATAACACTTAAATATAAATCCAATAACAGGCAAATTTACGTTTACAAAATAATCGAAAGCGCTTAATTTAAAAAATCTATATCCAATAAATTACAAGTAACTACTACTAAGTTACTAGTAGTAACTGTGGCTCGTATGTGTGGATGTGTGTACCTGCCGAACGGATAGACCGATTACGATAACGTTTTCTTTATTTGATAGACAGGTTAATTGAGATGGTTCTTAGCTTTGTTTCATTAAAATCGGTTTAGTAGTTTAGAAAATATTTGAATAAATGTAAACTTCGGTTTCCGACATTTTTCTGATTCATGATTTAAATAGTCCTTTTAAAAAAGGTAAGAATGACATGTGAAATATATGGATCGGATAACTACTATAAAATAAATAATCATCTTGGCTTGGTTGTGCTCTCGCGCACGAGGGCCTGGGGTCCGCCTTCACCTTGATCGAGGATTTGGCAGATCAGGTAATTACAGTGGAGCGACTGCCATCTGACCTCCGTGACCCTGCTACCAGGGGAACCTGACCAGATTGGATCATACGCATTAAGGCGATATCAGATAACTATTATTACGTTTAAATACGAAAGTCCGCAATTTATTATAATTTGTTCTCTTTATTATAATCGGTTATTTAAATTTTAAGTCGCACGTTTTGTAGAATTCCACGAAATGAATAAAATGTAGTTTAGACAAAGATCCGGAAATAACAAGCTGCAAATTGATGAAAATGTAGAAATTAATGTTCTGTTCCGTGATTGATATACCAAAATATAAAAAAAAATGTTTTTGTAATTTCGTCGTTGTATTGGATTTTTCGAATTTTAAGCATTTCGATTAATTCGCGTGTCCGATTGCACTACGGATTTAAAGAATTATTTTACCAATTTAAAGCGACATTATCAGGGAAATCAGAGAGTTTTTTCCCGAAATTCAATGTGGTTTCCACGGAAATGAATAATAACAGAGTTTTACGCGAAACCGTGGGCAAAAAACCAAGTCTAAAAATAAACATCTCAAGCTTTACACTTTTGATTCTAGCCAAGGAAATTGTACATAGATGCATAGAAGGAGCCTATTCACAGCTGAAGTCACAATCTACATTTTGTAACTTTTTTTAATTGTGCATATAACATATTCAAATGGGACCTGTAAGTTGTAAATACCCCTCCATAACCACTGCTATTGTAAAATGTTGTGACTTTGGTCATCTTATTTTCGAGCTTTTTGCATGACATTGAGTCGTTTGTATAGAGTTGTAACAGATTGACAGTGTACATTGTCTATAGGTCGAGGCTCCATCTATGCTGTATGTCCAACTTCTTTGATTCTAGCCAATAGCGCGAGGTGTTTTGAAAGCGGACCTTATTCGGTACTAACGCCATCTGGTGGAATTTCGGACTCTCGATAGCCCCCATTAGCCGTATTATGTCCGGCAGATTAGAATAGCACCAACCTCTTACACTCGTGGGTGTCGTACAAGGCTTCTAATGTTTCCATCTGATCTAGTCCCCGTAGGCTGGAAAATGGGCAACAGCGTTTTCCATTGTTATATTTATAATGCTGCGAACTCCAACCCGCCGGCCAAGCATGGAGATTATGGCAATAGCCTCCCCATTCGTGGGAGAAGCCTTTAGTCCTGCAGTGGACTGTTATGGGCTGTTATGATGATAGATAGGTATATAGACAGCTTCCCTAAATCATCCAACCCTCCCACCAGAGCGAAATGGAAGTGGACCACTCCCCGGAGAAGGTGTCCTCGGCCGAGGAGGTGGCGTTGGCGGGCGAGTCGTCGTGCCCCAGCATCCGGATCGAGCCCAGCGGCGACGCCGGCGCCACGCCCGCCGGCAGCCAGGACGAGACCACCGTCGAGGAGAAGAACGACTCTGGCATCAGGTGGGTGGTAGACCTGGGGGGCGATTCTCGCACTGTGACATCTCTTTAGCCAAAAAACTGTATTAAAACGTCATTGAAATTGATCTTCGAAAGTATACGACTGCCGAAGATTGTTGAGTAAATGTTTTTTGGCTGCATTAGACATTTCAAATGTCATTATTAATGGAAATATGTGGCAAAAAAATGTCGAATTTGAGATGACACACCGCGAGAATTAGGCCCCTGGGGTCTTACCATGAGCTCTTACAGCAGGACCTAAACAGAACTGCCCTGCTTAGAACGAGACAAGCTTATGTGATACGTATAGCGCTGTCTCATGTTCTAATTACATTTTATTGCATCATGTTTCTTAAATAAATATTATTTTATATTTCTAAGAAGTTTTGCCTGATTGTCGCAGTGAGACGCCCCAGCTTCGCTCGGGTTACTTCCCGTACCCATACCAAATTATACACCTAAACGTTCCTCATAAATGACTGTCTATTTGCGAAAACCCCATGAAAATCAGTTCTTCAGTTAGATATCAGCATTCAGTAGTTTTTGAGTTGAACGTGAACAGACAGATACGGTGTGGGACTATGTTTTAGAATATGTAGTTATGTATATTATTATTTTTAAATCCCAATGTATTCAGAGAATATGTTATTTCATATAGTTTGACATACTTATACTGTAATTTACTTGTAATTGAACAATGATCAATAACATATGAATGAATGAATGACATGGTTCGCTCTCTCCGCTGGGCAGTCCGGAGCCGTGCCGCGAGGAGGGCTCGCTGGCGAACGGCGCGGCCGACGACGACGACGACGACAACTGGGAGAACACCAGCAGCGACGGCAGCGACACAGACAGGTGAGCGACATTGCTGGCCGACAAGCGACATTCCTGTAGGGCTAGCACAAGTGTGGCCGCGACTCAGCTCGCGCCGCGAGAGACCTTTTGATTCCTTCTCTCGATACTTAGATTAATGAGATAGCAGTATCTTTGTCGCGCGTTTTCTCGCTTATCGCGCGCGAGAGCAACTCGTGCTAGCCGTACTGTGCGCCAAATTTGGAGATATGTTTTATACCACTGAGGTGGCAAACAGGCTTGCGGCCTGTCTGATGGTAAGCAGTTGCCGCAGCCTCTGGCCGTTTGCAAGATGACGCCACGAATTTTGCCGAGTACCAAATAGTAGACG
This sequence comes from Blastobasis adustella, assembly GCA_907269095.1. Taxonomy (NCBI): domain Eukaryota; kingdom Metazoa; phylum Arthropoda; class Insecta; order Lepidoptera; family Blastobasidae; genus Blastobasis; species Blastobasis adustella. Next base: position 2,987,456 of record OU026120.1, read on the forward strand.
AATACTCTTGGTATTTCTAACGAAAATGATCTTTCACATTATATGATCACATTACATCGATATGATAGCCCCATCGTGTGATAATCTGCTTCGCAGGCGGATTGAAGATGACTAGCAGTGTTGAAAATACTAAAAGAGGTTCTAACTGGTCATTAGTTGCCTTGTACGACAACCATAAGTCGAGAGAGTTGGTGAATAATGCCTAAAATCTACCCTACCCCAGACGCTCATTCAAGCTAGATTTAGTGCTTAGCCGACGGTCAGCGCGTAAATGTGTAACGTAATTGGTTTTGTTCTGCAAGCATAAGGCTTAGAATGATCTCTACTAAGGACTAGGTTAAATTTAAGTAAATAGTGAATTTAATAGTCGTAATCTCAACTCGGAACTTAGAATTCTGCAAGCCTCTGTCGACAAAAGCTAGCTAATAAGCAAAATAAAGTTGTTTATTGGTTGTATTCGATGTGTGCTTTCACTATAGTTGTTTCTGTTCTGTCTAGAAATTTAGCAAATGAGTAGTTACTAATGAAGAATAATAATTTAAACAATCGGGAAAAGCACACGAAATCATGATTGAACTATCACATAAGCGTGTTATTCGAATGCCATTTGGGTTGCAACTAAAATCAATCAGGCGATGATGGCCCAATATAAGAGGTACATGCGATATAAATAAAATAAATAAAAATCATTACATCTATCTCGCACATGGCACGGTACATTTGGTCACAATACATGGCATAAAACAGCATACAAGAAACAATGAGAAAGAGACAATGCTATCGTTACTTCGTTACCTGTGCCATAAGGAGACGTGCAACGGGGTCACACTCAGCATAAGCCACGGCTCACGCCATGGCGCTGGTTTTCAGTGTGCCCCTCAGTGAAACACGGACGTAAGTGGTTTCACATGCCAGTAATAAATAAAAATAAAAACAAAAATATTTATCTACAAAATACTATACATAGGTACATAATATAAATAAATAATTTTCTAAATAAATAAATTGTAGTTTGTATAGTGGAGAGTGCCTGCGTATTGCGGAGTGTAATAAATTATACGACTAATTTTAAAAGACAAAGCCATCTAACCACATCCATGTACCTACCTACATTTTTTCTCGGTCGCCATGCATCTATATCACGCTCTCATTGAAAATTGCAATAAATTAAAATTATAATAGTAGTTTTTGCAACTGTCATATAAAAGGGGGTATTAAAACATGAGTGTCTGTTTATCATACGAGGCGTAGCCGAGTATGATAATAGTTTGACACGAGTGTTTTAATACCTAATTATATGCAGTTGCATACACTACTTTATCTACACTCATATTTTCATGTTAAAAATTTAGTACCTATAATTTTTTCAACTTTGCTGGAAGTAAGCTGCGAGTCAGTTCTGTTGTATCTACGCGTCAAGTATATCAAGCGGCGGGAATATCACTTTACTACTTACAGATTTATCTATTTATTTGCTTTAAACAAGAAAAAACATTTACAATCACAAATTACAACAGCTAGAAAAAATATTCTGTTTAGCGTAAAAATAATTCCAAATGTACACAATCACAACCACAGACTATGAACTGATCACAAATATAAACAGGAAATTTTGAATTTGTTAAAGACATTTAGGTATTCAGCCTACATTTCGCCGTGTCACGGCGCCAGACAAAAATTTAAAAAAGAAAAGTGTTCCATAATGATTAAAAAGTTATTTTTCGATACAGCTGTAATGGAAATAGTATGGAAAATGCTGTATCGAAAAGTAATTTTTTAAAATTTTATAGACTGGCGTGAAAAAAGTGTTATAATAGTAGTTTATGCAACTGACATATAAAAGGGGGTATTAAAACATGAGTGTCTGTTTATCATACGAGGCGTAGCCGAGTATGATAATTGTTTGATACGTTTGATATAAGTTTGATACTAATTATATGCAGTTGCATACACTACTTTATCTACACTCATATTTTCATGTTAAAATTTCGTACCTACAATTTTCTCAACTGTAAGTTAGCTGCGAGTCGTTCTGTTGTATCTACGCGTCGAGGATATCACGCGGCGGGAAATTAACTTCACTACTTTCACATTTCGCACACCTAAATCTAAACTAGGACAACACAAAATGCTTCTTTTTTCAATAACAGACAAAAACGTTATACTCATTGTTTTTCTTAGAAAAGTGAATTAGCTATCGATATATTCAGAATAGGAAGACAATTTATTAATACCCAGATTCTGATTTGGACACTAACTTCAACGTTTATATACCACTAATTAAATTTTTTGACTTGACACATTATAGGTGTATAAAATGAACGAAAAAATTATATTATTTAGGATTGTCATAGTTTTATTCAGAAATTATGAGTTAACCTTAAATTGAATTTTCACGAAATTAATCAATTTTCGAATTTTCCTTTCGGAAACTAGCTTTTTAGTTTTAGGCGTTGATTGATAGGATTTCCTTGAATTTCTTAGAATTTTTGTTACATTACTTTTCCATGTATGTTCTTTTCTTAGTCTTTTTATCCCTTTTTTTCCTCAGCAGTATTATTGTTAGCATTTCTATCATCGGATCCAGCTATAGCATTTTCTACATCAGAAAATCTGGCTTCGTCATCATTATCAGAACCACTGCTAGAGCTAGTAGAATCTGCCGTAGAAGTATAGCTATCGCTGGAACTTGAAGAAGATGAACTTATTACTCTAGGAAAAAGATTAATTTTCTTTGTTTCATAACAATAAAGCTGGGGTCAGCATCAGAGTCATCAATGAAACTTTCATCGCTTGGAGGAATACAACAATTGTCTTCATCTTGCGCTACTCTTTGTGTACTTGAAGAACCTGGTTTCGAAATATCAATGGTGTCATCTATGTTCATCGATGGAAGGGGTTCCATAAATAGCGATTTATCGGAGGTCATTGGTGTATCATTGTTAACAATAGAATGGGAGTCCCTTTCTTGTATAATATTAACCAGAAAACATCCACGGGTAAACATTTTAATCTAAAAAGATAACAATATTCTGTATTATTATTTGATCATCAAAAGTGGAATAACTCAAAAACGTTATCATAAGTACAATGTCTTAATGGATAAAGTCTAATAAATGTATTCTTTTTGAGTCTCTGGCAAATTATAAGCTAAATTAGATACTACTATATTTAAAATATAATTGCAAGGGACTCAATTATTCTTATAATATTACTACCATCGAAAGATTAGAAATTAATATATTGTCGGATCTAAAAAAAGACAAATCGAAATATACGTAAAATAATTGCTAACCGTTGATATCGAAAGTGGGACATTTCAAAATGTCACTGCAAGCTATTATAATTATGTTCACTTGTACCGTAACAATTCTAAATATCTATTCGAAAATATGCTTATTCAGTCATCAAAACTGATAATTCAAAAAAACCTACCTTTGATTATTGATCGCACATGCATATCACTTGTTGTCGCGGGTACAACTAGTAATACACTGGTTTTGTGGGTAGGATCAGCGAGTGCTATATTCGGCCAAAACAAGGTCAATGCTACCTACCCACATTTTTGTAAATATTCGATTACATCTGTTTTTGTCGGTTGTTGTGCACATGAATATAAACATCTCAAAACACCCTTTTTTTTAGTTGTTCGAGTTTAGTTCCAGGTGTGCGATTTATCTATTTATTTGCTTCAAACAAGAAAAAACATTCACATACACAAACTACAACAATTAGAAAAAATATACCGTTTAGCGGGAAAATAATTACACACAAATATAAACAGGAATATTTAGTTCAGGATAGTTTGACACGAGTGTTTTAATACCTTATTATATGCAGTTGCATACACTACTTTATCTACACTCATATTTTCATGTAAAAATTTCGTACAGTTCTGTTGTATCTACGCGTTGAGGATATCAAGCGAAATTCACTTCACTACTTTCACATTTATCTATTTATTTGCTTTAAACAAGAAAAAACATTCACAAACACAAATTACAACAATTAGAAAAAATATTCTGTTTAGCGGGAAAATAATTCCAAATGTACATAATGACAACCACAGACTATGAACTGATCACAAATATAAACAGGAAAATTTGAATTTTGAATTTGTTGAAGACATTTAGGTATTCAGCCTACATTTAGCCGTGTTCCGGCGCCCAACAAAAATTTAAAAAAGAAAAGTGTTGCATAATGATTAAAAAGTTATTTTACGATACAGCTGTAATGAAAATAGTATGGGAAATGCTGTATCGAAAAGTAATTTTTAAAATTTTTATAGACTGGCGTGAATAAAGTGTATCCTTAAACAACTGTTTTCGAATATGTAATCGGAACATTACGCTATGAGTGTAGATAAAACATATTATACGATTCAACATTCATTAAATTCCATTCTAACATTAGATTATATCGACACTACATTCAATGGCAGGATTCAATTTACGCGTAAAGTCGAGATGATAGACTATAGTTATCTATGTTATATGGGCGCTATATAGTTTTGTATGTATATATGGGCGCGTCCTAACGCTACGCTACTGACAGGTGGCTCGCCTAGAGCCTAGAGTAAGCGCCACGAGACTTTGCGCCCGGCTGAAAGTCAAACTAAATTTGACTGGCAATGTCAAGTTCAGCCACAGTACATAAAACAATCGGTAGGTCATTTTCATAGAAACGGTCGAAGTGCGCCTTTCACGTTCGCCAAAATTTATTTCGTGTTTATTTTTTATTTGATTCTACCAATGTAGAATTCACTTGTAGTTGTAGTGTTCATTAGTCAATTGTTAAAATTGGCAACTCCGCTGTTAATGACATGCGAATAAATAAAAAATAAATAAATTGCGCAAAAGTGAAAGGCGCGCTTCGACCGTTACTATGAAAATTATCTACTGATTGTTTTGTGTACTGTGGCCGAACTTGACATTGTCTGTCAAATTTAGTTTCACTTTCAGTCGGGCGCAAAGTCTCGTGGCCCTCACACTAGCTAAGCGGCGCGGCATAGTGATGTAAAACGGACGGATTTAGTATGCTCGCAGCCGGCTGCACTGTGCTCTTGGCGCTTATGCTAATCGGCAAGCCTCTAACTGCGCTGCGGTGCTAAGCGCGCTAGGTGTTAGGGCCGGGACACATAAACACGATACGACGTCGTGTCGTACCACGATGCGGCGTCGTTTCACGATGCGACGTCGCGTCGTGGGAATCTACGACGAGCATCGTAAAAAACTACGTCGCGACGTCGTAACGTGCCACGATACACGGCACGACGTCGCGTCGTAGAAACTCACGATGGGTTCCTGTGTCAGTGCCACAGTTGTTATTCAAAATTCAAAGATGACGGACGCTATTGAGGTCGATCATTTAATAACGCTAGTCGAGCAGCGTCCCGTAGCATGGGACAAAACATCTGAAGAATATAAGATCCATTTCTCGAAATTAACTGCGACAATACACCCTGCATTGTATCGACGGCGTCGTGCCGTGTATCGTGGCACGTTACGATGTCGCGACGTAGTTTTTTACGATGCTCGTCGTAGATTCCCACGACGCGACGTCGCATCGTGAAACGACGCCGCATCGTAGTACGACACGACGTCGTATCGTGTTTATATGTCCCGGCCCTTAGTGCGGACGGAACCCGAGCCCCTGGCCACATAGAAAAGACGTAAGACGTAGACACGTCGCTGATGCGGCGCTTCTTCAATTTACTTTCATACAAAAAACATAGAAGCGTCGCCATGCAAAATACATAGTAAAGACCGAGCGCGGACACGACGCAGACACGTCTGCGCCCTACTGCAAAATATACATAAAGGATGCGGCGCGCAAGGATCCGGGTCTAGCACACAGCGCTTGCTCTCCCTGTCCTGCCTGCGTCCGTTACTGGTTCTAGAAAAGAAAGCGCGGCGCTGCCGCGTCCGTCGCTGCCCTGTCTTTCTCTGTTTCCTGTCTCTCTTCATCTTACGTCTTCTGTCTGGCCGAGGTCTGATGACTAAGCGTTTCGTGTGTTCCTAGCGGCGCGACGTGGTCCTCGCGCTGCTCGTCGGCGGCGTCGGTGCGCGGGAAGCGCTCGCCGCAGCTGGCCGTGCGGCTGCTGCGCGGGAAGCGGCTGAAGCGCGCCGCGCGCCGCGCGCCCCCCGCGCCGCCCCCGCGCGCCGGCGACCGCGTCGTGGTCGAGACGCTGCACACCGCCAGCCGCGCCAACGTCGTCTGGCAGGTACCGTCCCCCCGCCCCGCCCCGCCCGCCCCCGCCCCCGCCGCGCGCCCCCCGCGCCGCCCCCGCGCGCCGGCGACCGCGTCGTGGTCGAGACGCTGCACACCGCCAGCCGCGCCAACGTCGTCTGGCAGGTACCGTCCCCCCGCCCCGCCCCGCCCGCCCCCGCCCCCGCCGCGCGCCCCCCGCGCCGCCCCCGCGCGCCGGCGACCGCGTCGTGGTCGAGACGCTGCACACCGCCAGCCGCGCCAACGTCGTCTGGCAGGTACCGTCCCCCCGCCCCGCCCCGCCCGCCCCCGCCCCCGCCGCGCGCCCCCCGCGCCGCCCCCGCGCGCCGGCGACCGCGTCGTGGTCGAGACGCTGCACACCGCCAGCCGCGCCAACGTCGTCTGGCAGGTACCGTCCCCCCGCCCCGCCCCGCCCGCCCCCGCCCCCGCCGCGCGCCCCCCGCGCCGCCCCCGCGCGCCGGCGACCGCGTCGTGGTCGAGACGCTGCACACCGCCAGCCGCGCCAACGTCGTCTGGCAGGTACCGTCCCCCCGCCCCGCCCCGCCCGCCCCCGCCCCCGCCGCGCGCCCCCCGCGCCGCCCCCGCGCGCCGGCGACCGCGTCGTGGTCGAGACGCTGCACACCGCCAGCCGCGCCAACGTCGTCTGGCAGGTACCGTCCCCCCGCCCCGCCCCGCCCGCCCCCGCCCCCGCCGCGCGCCCCCCGCGCCGCCCCCGCGCGCCGGCGACCGCGTCGTGGTCGAGACGCTGCACACCGCCAGCCGCGCCAACGTCGTCTGGCAGGTACCGTCCCCCCGCCCCGCCCCGCCCGCCCCCGCCCCCGCCGCGCGCCCCCCGCGCCGCCCCCGCGCGCCGGCGACCGCGTCGTGGTCGAGACGCTGCACACCGCCAGCCGCGCCAACGTCGTCTGGCAGGTACCGTCCCCCCGCCCCGCCCCGCCCCGCCCGCCCCCGCCGCGCGCCCCCCGCGCCGCCCCCGCGCGCCGGCGGCGCGCCCCCCGCGCCGCCCCCGCGCGCCGGCGACCGCGTCGTGGTCGAGACGCTGCACACCGCCAGCCGCGCCAACGTCGTCTGGCAGGTACCGTCCCCCCGCCCCGCCCCGCCCGCCCCCGCCCCCGCCCCCGCCGCGCGCCGCCCCCGCCGCGCGCCCCCCGCGCCGCCCCCGCCGCGCGCCCCCCGCGCCGCCCCCGCCTCCAGTGAAGTCGAGATCAGAGAGGCAGCGAGATCGGCAATACACCAACCACAAGCACAATCACGATGACAGAACTGGCTGCGTTACCGCTACACCACAAACACAAACCACACGAGAGCGCACAAAACACGATACACTGAACTGCTAAACAATATGCGCGCTCGTTACAGAATCAACACAGAGTTCCATTTCTAGGAAAGCCCATCAATAATCCGCCACGCTTCACATGAACAACCTTATACTGAGGAACTCGCAAAGCTTACCAAACCCTAACACATTGTACTTGGAAGCTGATAGTCTTCTGAAAGTTTGTAAATGAAATAAGAAACTTTAAGTCTATTCAATTATCTAGTGCAATATACTATTTGTCTAAACGACTCATCATCATCATCATATTAGCTGAAAGACGCCCACTGCTGATCATAGGCCTCCCCCAGAGATCTCCACAAAGGCCTGTCCTGTGCGTTCCGCATCCAGCTGGTAACTGCGATCTTAACCAGGTCATCGGTCCACCTTGTGTACACGACTCATCATCATCATCCGAGCGGTCAATCCCGGCTACTGCCAGGGTCCGTGTTCCTGCTTTGCTTTCTCCACTTTGCCCGATCTTCGGCATCCTCACGTCGTAAGCCGTTGGCTCTCGCTCTCTGCGGGACCTCTTTCCTGATACAGGCAGGTTTAGACACTTATTTCCCACGTATCCCTGGGGCTAACGCAACACGTGACCATACCAGCGCAGCCGTGCCTCTTCGATCTTATCCGCGATATCTCTTACCCCAAGGCTGCCACGGATGTGCTCGTTGTGTTTGTTTCTAAATAAAGGGAAAAAACATGCAAATTTCACCCGTTCTGTGCAGGATGGTACGATCGAGATGGGCATCCCGTCCACGCAGCTGTACCCGATCCACCACCTGGACGGGCAGGAGTGCTTCCCGGGGGACTTCGTGGTCAGCGGCGCCGCCAACGTGGAGGACAACCAGCAGGTTGGGCACCTTCTTGTTTTGTGACGTACTATACAACAAAATTATACAACAGTGGAATGGTTGAAAACAGCACAAGACCGACGAAGATGGAATATATTGAAGGAGGCCTACACCCAAGAGGTTGAAAACGGCTGAAAAGAAGAAGAAGAAGATACAAACTTCAATTTTAAACTGGTAAAATTGAAGTTTGTATCTTCTTCTTTCTTCTTCAGACGTTCCGATTTGGTTCGAGCCGACCAACTTTTAGTTGCAGTCGATACTAATCCTATGTACAAAATGAAGTCGCTTTTAGATTAATTCGGATGCGCGGGCAAGCCGTCCGACTAATGTGTAGTGTGTCTAGGCAGTGGCGACCACTGTCCATCAGGCGGCCCGCTTGCCTGTATGAAAAAAAAAATAGCTCAGTCTTTACAGACCAAGGCAGTAATGTCCTACATTGTCCCCCAGCTGAAGCATCGCGAGTACGGCGTAGTTCAGCGCGTGGACCACCACGGCCGCACGGCCATCGTGCACTGGTATCGAACCTACACCAGCGCCGACGAGCCTGTGTGAGTATAATACCGGAATATAGTATAATACCGGTATCGGCTCCGGTTTTTAATAAAATTTCCATCAATGTAAAAATTATGTTTTTTTTTTGTTTTTATAATAATTATTAGAGATTTGAAGTGGTTCTTTCCATTCAAAATTTAAACAAAATCAGTGACCCATTGTGTGTATTCACGTCTGATCACTTGTTTTTTGCGAATGCCGAGTACATCGACGAAAAATTGATTTGAGACAAACAAACAAATTTCATAAAACTCTTGTTTATAAAGAGTGGCGCTGTTGTCTCTAGCCTAGCTACCTATATACCTGAATTTTTTTTATAGTTTCGCCTATAACCACGCTCGCAACTTTAAAGATTATACGCTGTCTAGTTTGTGACAATTTATTTCAACTGAAAAAATACTTAGATAAATATATTCTTAAGAGTAGTCTCAACCTTATTTACGCAATCGGAACTAAAATCAATGCTTGAGTAAAGATTTTAAATCAAAACTGAGCTGAGTGCTGATCAATAGATCTCGTTTTGAGTTGCGTTCTTTAATAAAACCTCGACCCAATTTCAAAACTATGTTTATTACTTAATAACGTTCTGTAATACGGACCTTAGATTGAATACTGAGGTAGGCATAGTAAGCTTTATAATAGAACTGTACATCTCAATACAACAGAGCCGTGTGCATAGCCGTGTGAATAGCATCAAGCCCAGTTACCGCCACCAATTATACTAATTGGTTTCGTACAAGGCGACTAATGTTCTCGAGGCAAAATATCTAGAGTCTCCGTAAGCTGGAAATTGGCAGCAGCGCTTTCCATTGCTATATTTATAACACTGCGATTTCCAAGCTGATGCAAAGCGTGGAGATTATGGCAATACCTCCCCTTTCCTGGGAGAAACCGCCTGCACTGGACTGTTATGGGCTGTGGTGGTGATGATTACTCGCATCCCCAGACCCGGGTTCCTGCACGAGAGCGAGATGAGCGTGTACGACCTGAAGGACCACCCGGACTTCCAGTACCGGCCGGGCACCGTCGTCATCCGGGTCGCCAACTTCGCTGGCGAGGACGCCAACTGCACCGCCGGACAGGTAAGTTAGCCCGGGTAACCGGGTGACTAGCTTGGATAGGTAACTAAACGCTCAAGCACGGGTATCCGGATGAAAACTTTTTTTTTTATACCACTAAGGTGACAAACAAGCTTGCAGCCTGCCCGATGGTAAGCAGTTACCGCAGTCTCTGGACGTTTGCTATGCCAGGGGTATGGCTCATGTGTTGCAGACTCCCTTAAAACCTTTTCACCCCTCTCTTTTCTTTTTTGAGATTTTTGATGGAAGTGGCAAATGTCGCTGTACTATGTATAATTTTTTACGATATGTACTAGCCAGGCACTTGACCGCGATCTCACCATCTCACCACTCTCACCATGTGACATCATCAGTGACCATGCGACCAAAGATAAAGCATTCCCGCCTAGGCATGCTAGCCTATTAGTAGGCCACCGTCGCTCTTCCCCGACTTATGGTTGATATATTGATTGATTGATCGCAGGTGATCGACAACTTCCCGTCGGGCCGCGTGAAGGTCTGGTGGGTGGACGGACACACCAGCATGTGCTGGCCGCAGGACCTGTACAAGGTTAGTGGGATATTTTTAAGCTACACAGTGACAATCGAACACACAGCCCACCTGATGGTAAGCGGTAACTGTCGCCCATAACATCTACGATGAATCGTAGGTTGCAGGCAACAAAAATGTAGAAGTTCAGGTGCGTTGTCACTGTGAGGACTAAGATGAAATGCCTCATGCCTGTAATTGCGCTGGCTACCTTATCCTTCAAACCGGAACGCAACAATGCAAGCGTTGTTGCTTGGCGGCAGAAATAGATAAGGCGGTGGTACTCACCTAGGCCTACTCCTCAGGCTTGACAGAGTACTACCACCTGTTATCCGGTCAGAGGCCCTTTTAGGCCTTGTTCCGATACTTAAGAGTCAGGAGGTTGTTGCTCTGCGTGTGGAGAATACTATAGTCAACTAGCAACCCGCCCCGGTTTCGCATGGAAGGCATGGTCCACCTTCCTCATGAATCACTCTATTGGTGAAAACCGCATGAAAATGCGGGTAGTTTTTAGTTTTTCGCGAACAGACAGACAGACGCGGCGTGGAATTTGTTTTATTATATGTAGGGATAACTGTATCTAAGTACATGCTCAAGTACCCGTGATATTGCTTTCACACCTCTCAGGTTGGCTGGAAGAGATCTCTTGCAGAGATAAGCTCGCCTTTGTAAACTATCTTAAGATTTTAACTCTGTAAAATGATTCATGTACAATAAAGAATATATACATAATCAAATATGATTTCAATTACAATTTGTACACATTGTTCTTCTTCGAAATTAGTACCACAGCCGCTAATTTTTTTGCACATCATTACAATAAACCCAATGAAAGTGTTTGTTATTAGAAAATCCACCAGATTTAGCTGCTGAGCTGTGAGGCCTGGGGTCCCAAGGCCCCATTAGCGTTTCATATTATGACTCTTAAATTTATCTGCAACGTCGTTGTTGTTGACGTTGACATGACAATTTAAAATGGCGTCACTTAGTTCCAGTTTCGGTCACCGGATCAGATTAGTTTGTGGTACTCTAACATGAATCATAATTGAAACGCTAATGTGGCCTTTCCAGACCCCCTGTTGACCAAATAAAGCTGCAACCGATCTGTAATTTTTCAGCAGTCGTTGCTGCCCAATAACACGGCAGTATCTTGACAACGGCAGAGGTACCGCCGATCTTCGATAGCACGCCGACATTTTGATGCAATGAGTGTGGACCAATCGCAGCCAGAACCAGAGATGTCTTGCTGCGACTGGTTCAAACGCAATCGCATCAAAATGGCGGCGTTCAATCGGAGATGGGCGGTACCGCTGCGTGCCTTCTTCTCTATAGTGCCATCTGTTGGATTTTAAAGTCGCGAAATGTCGTTCCACCTGTCGCCAATAGGCCATAACCCCATACCATTCCCAGGTCGGCGAATACGATTCCGAGGATGGCGAGCTATGGGGTTCCGAGGGGTCCGCGTCCACCGATTCCTGGGAGACGCAGAGCAGCGCCCACGACGCCGACCCCCCGCCCGAGCCCCCCGGCGACGCCCCCCCGGCCCCCCCGGCGCCCCCCAGGACCGTCGCGGTCGTCAACCCCGGTTGGTATTACCTGCGGGTGCTGGGGTTGCTCAAGAAATTCTTGGAACTACTCATGATGAGGATGTACCACACCTGGGCCGTCTATGGTACGCTGCTTGGCTTCGGCTTTTGGGCGGGTGGTGGTTGGGAGGTGGGGTTGAGGGTAGTTCTAAAGGGTACACTCGGCCAGGAAATTGTATTGTCGCCCTAAGGTTGAAATTCGATAGCTCGTCTTAAAGCAATAAGGTCGATTTCTCTTGCAATGATACTCTGACAGTTAATTGTCTCGACCTGCGGGAAGTTTAGTCAAAACTTATAAATTTAAACACTTGGCTCCACTGCGGGATTTATATTCCATTTCTACTCCATTTTTAAATGTATCGGTTTACGATTACTATATTTAATTATGAAAATTCTAATTTTCATAATTGTTGATTAACTTGCGGTGAATGCAATTGTAAATCGCACATTTGTATGGCGTGACATCTGTCAAAATTCCACGGAATAAAAAAATTGAGTTTAAATTATTTTATTATTAAATGACACGCCATTGAAAAATTATCGTAATTTAATTTCAGTAGACAAGAAATTAAATGCGCATTAAAATATTTGTAAAGGAGGTAAGGACCACCCAAGTTATGGTCACTTATAGCGCCAAGATGGCGCCTTCTATGGTATGCTTTGCTGTCGCATCCGCTTTCGAACAGGTGCATCGGATGGGGTCTGCGGTTCAGTAGTTTCTTTGTTTCAGATACATAGGTCATCCAAATTTATTTATTTGATGATTGTTATTTTGCTTACCTACTTGTGTCGCTAACTGTCCCTTTACCCGATTAACTTTTGTCAAGTGTTTAGCTAAGTTGATAAGTACAGTGAGGAAGTACAGTGGTGTAAACTCCTTAGACAGTAGTAAGTCAACTAGACTCGCCACTGGCGTAGTATAAACAGTCGAATTTAGTAGTAGTACGAAAAGAATTTTACGCAAAATTGCTAGACATTGCTCGTCTACATCGACAGAGAAATGGCACTGGACTAGCTGTAAACAGTATGTATGTACAGACTGAATGTGTGATCCAATCTGGTCAGGTCCCCTTGTCACGGAAGTCAGATGGCAGTCGCTCCACTGAAATTATCTGATCTGCCAAATCCTGGTCAAGGCGGACCCTGGGCCCTCGTGCGCGACAGCCAGATGATGATGATGACTAGATGTAAACAGTCACTGTCTGGGCACTCGTCACTGTACTTGACTAATGCAAATCGGGCATTAGACACGCCTTTTGAAATTACCCAAGTTGTAGTGCAAAGACCACAAGGGATGGCAAATCATTTCACATCTATTTACCACCAGGTGAGATGCCTGGCTAGTCTTAACTAAAAAAAAAGAAAAAGAAATGGCTCGCCATGCACGTACGCTATTTCGCTGCCAAATATCCAGATAACAAGCTACAATCCTGAGCCTGACACATATGTTCTGCCTCTTCCACATTTATAAAAACCTCATACAACTGGGTGAGGGTACTCCTGAGGATTTGTGATTAATACGGTGGTGGTGAGGTTGATGGACTCTTTTAGGGGCAAAGTATGCGTAATGTGAAGAAGCAAATTAACCGCCTTATGTTTAATTGTGAAGTCTGGCTTTTCTATTGTTGTTGTTTGTAAATCTTATGTGGAATGGTATGTGTGAATGTTACATTGTATTGTAAGGTTTATAATATAAATAATCGATCAAGCTTTTGGCTAGGGTTGCTTCTGCCCTTTGTTGTACAATACCTGTCCGGATCACGAAAATGAGACTTGATGCACCAAACAAAGGTGTTATTTAGAGGGAGAACTTTAAATTGAAATAAAACTAATCAGTGAAACTAGCTTTATTGTAAAGATAATTTTATGGCATTTATGCCTGAATATGATTTTGGTGATGTGGCCGTCGTGTATTTATTAACTTAATAATTTAACCAAAAGTGAGCTTAATCGCTGAACAAAATTTTATATGGGGAAAGAAATGAAGATCAACGAATGGTTTCACGTTGGCTACCGAGGTTATGTTATCTAACCCATTACATTATTTTCTTTGGAAATATGTCTACTAAATACTTTTGACGACCTGAGTGGTTCAGTGGTCACCATGCCGGTCTGCCACGCAAGAGGTCCCGGGTTCGATTCCCGGCCGGGCGGAAATTGAAATGATGAATTTTAATTTCTGTTACGGGTCTGGGTGTTCTATGTATAATAAGTATGTATTTAAAAAACTATTTAAGTAGGTTATCAGTTATTTAGCACCCATCGCACAAGCTTTGCTTAGTTTGGGGATAGATGGCGCTGTGTGAATTTGTCCACGAATATTTATTATTTATTTATTTATATTTTCTACACCGATAAACCAGAGACGATCGAACACAACATTCAGTGAGTTATTAGCGAAAGACGGTCGCAATTGTTACGAAAACTGCATGAAATTATGTTATCCAGATTGGTCCATGTACGCGCAAGTCAGGGCAGCCACATTGCCGAAATTATAATCAAACATAAATACCATACAATTAGCTTTCCAATAAAGCTAGTTTCGCTAAATACATTTTTCTTTGTTTTGTTCCAATATTAAGTTCTGCGCCTCTAAAAAAACACCTATTACAATAAATAAAAAATAAAACGCTAAACGATCACCTAGCAGATGGTGCTCAAACTGTCATTTACTGTATAGTCATAGGTCTGAATTACCTATAGTGTGTACTGTGCACGTGCGAGTTCCATTCCCATCGGGCACGACCGCTTAAATAAGTCGAGTAACAATGATAAAGTTTCCTAAATTTTTTTTTGATTGAATATGAATATTTAAATTACATGAAATGTGATTTTACGGCGTTTTCAGAGGTATTTAATTTTTCTCTATCGCGTAGTGGTTAAACTTACATGCATCCGACTTTGGGAGAGCGGCACTGGGCTAGTGGCAGCGTGCTTGCGAGACCGATAACCGAGGTTAAGCAATGCTCGCAATGTTCGGGAACAGGATGGGTGACCGTTTCGTACTTTGAGGCTAGTCTAACTGCTGCGAGCTCGCCACTGGTTAGGTGTGCCTCCTAATATCGTCTCAAATCGGCTCAAAGTACGAAACGGTCACCCATCCTGTTCCCGAACATTGCGAGCAATTATTGATGGTTTCGGTTTGGGCGAATGCGATCTTTAATCCGTTCGAGTTAGACGGTCGGGCCCCATGGACAAGAACTCGAGCGCGCTCAGTGTAGTATGTATCTAATATGATTTTTGTTTTATTCTATAGGAGCGGTGGCCATGACATTAAGAGTGGGTAAGTTTCATTCCCGTCGTGTAAGCATGCCTTTTTATTGGTATCGTCATTGTTTATTTGTCAAAAAAGCCGTAAAGTGCGAGTCAGACTGCATATTATGAAAGGTTTTGGTATGTTAAGTTCGTAGCTTAGTTCGTAAAGCTGTATGTATGCAAAACATTCGCCTCGGACTTTACCGGTATTTCAATTACCGGTTACCGGTATTTTTTGTGGCTATATGTACTTTGTATTATTGTATATTATACTATTTATATACAGAGTTTCATGCTTTTTGTATCACCGTTTCACGAAAACATAATGTTACTAAATTCGCCGAAAAACCACGTTTCTTGTATGGGGTATCCCTTAATTTTTAACTTTTGTTTATTTGAATACTATCTTAAAAACATTCCCCTACTCTTAATAAGTGCACGTACACAGGTGTTTGAAATCAAACAGCTTCCTTCTGTATCCTCTTGTTTTATTTGTATTGATTCGTTTAGAAATGTATCTTCTGGATACGTTTCTGAACAAATTGCGACAAAACAAACCACAATATTGCAATAACTTTCCACTTATGTAAATATGATTCTTTTTGTACCTGAAACATTTTTAGACTTTGTTTTTACTACTCCCACAACGGAAGTATCTAAATATTGCAATATGAATACAAATGTATCTGAACACCAGTGTGGGAGCACCTTATACTGTGTATATATCTGTGGAACAATTATGTATCTATGCCTTTTTCGTTTGATGTTCTATTCGTTTTCGTTTCCTATGTAATTTACGTTTCGATATCGTTATCCATTCGCCGTGGAGTTGGTCAGTTGTGTTGTCGATGGTTCCCATAATCGGAACAATTTACCCATAGAAGCCCGGCTTCAATAGGAACTTGGCACTAGCTATCTTACTCACAAGTAGTAAATGACTCCTGGTCTATGTAGGAATGAAAAAAACAATCGCTTCCCAATCCTATCAATTTCCCCCTTGCCACTAAATTGAACCATACGGACGTAAATTAGCACTGTTTATGATGGAACTAAATGTCATTTTTTTGTCTACAAAAGCAAGACAAGTTAAGATAAGTCAGATAAGTTTGTGTCCCATTGGCGCTAATAATAATAATAAATACCCTCATTGTTTCGTTGTTGGTATCGTTATTTCACAACTCGATCGCGTCGTAATATTACTTGTGACAAGACAAATCTACACAATAGGGATGATGACTTGGTCAACATTTTAAATCTCTAATTAGACCGTGTCAGTTAGATTATAGAAAAATACATTAGATACGTAATTTTTTATTTATTAAATCAATAAAAAATGACTATGATAAAGCTTCGGAGTGAGGGCTCGTGACGTCGCTTCCGAGTATATAAAATTTCACCTCAAGCGTGACGTCATGCAACATTTAAACTCACTGTATCGGCGTTATTTTTTGTCTATGTAACAAAAGAAAAAAAGCGTGTCCAATACTTTTTATAATCTACCTTACGGACTAAAAAAGTTTTTCAGTCGTCATCCCTATTGAGAATAAGCCAATATCTATGCATGTCTTTCTAGCGCATTAGAATGTCGTAAGGAAATGAAGGATAGATATACTGTTTTAGCCAGGTTCTATGGGTTCATTGTTGTGAGTTCCCATACGAAAGATAATAATACTACGGACTAACTCGTCAACTTGTCAATGAGGGCTTTTGCGATGTCAAAAATCCACTGCTCTTTATCTTTAATGGACGGTAACGACGAGCCTCCCAGTGTTGCAAAGGTTTATGGACCGCGATAATCACTTACCATCGGAGGACATGCTTGGTCTATTATAAGGCCGAAATCTGCCGGTCATTCCAGGCCCGCATAAAAGTAATATAATTTTTGCGCGACAGTGCTTTGCCAAGGATCTCGCGCAGTATTCCCTTGCACTTTTCTAATTAATTGATCAATATTCTTTGTTAATTTTAAAGACAAATTTCACCTTAGCCTAGCCGAAAACATGCTTTAATGATATATACGAAACTGCTGTAAGTCCTTTAAAAATATCGCAGCAAAACCCCTCACCTCATGAATGAGTAACGATATCGAAACGTCCGAAAACACGTCAAAAGTCACAACGAAAACAGAGATACATAATTGCACCGCAGCCGTAGTTTGGGGCACGAGTTGCCTTGGAAGACTGATCGATGCCGTGCTCCCAGCAGCGGCCCGCGCCACGGAGGACCCCGCGGCCCCCGCGGCGGACCCCCCTGGGGAGGCCCCGGTGACCCCGGTGACCCCGACGACCCCGACGGCGGTGGGGGCCCCGACGCCACCTGTAGTGCCGAGGATGTTGGAGCCGCGCGTGGCGGCGCACATTGAGCGCGGCCGCGTGGCGATGCGCCGCCTAGAGGAGATGTTCGCGAAGCATCCCACGCTGCAGAGTCAGGAGGTTGGGTTTTGTCTTAACTTGTAGTAAGGGGCTTCTTAACGAGTGCTATTTTTACTGCCATCTTTAAGGGAGTGGACGTTCATGGACTTAATGAACCGTCTGGACATTCCGGCTAGGGACCGACCGAAATCTAGGTCTTGGTCTCGGCTATTCTCGGCTAAAAATCTAGCCGAAATCTCTAGGTCCTCGGCTAAAACCTACCGAGATTCCTGCTGACGCCGAGACTCTGATAACCTAGAACCAGACTACATAACGCCCGAAATGTCGATATCGACTATACTTCGATGTGGAAAATACAAAAAAAATACTTTTAAACTTGTATTTAGGTATAAAATCTCGCGATAGGTTTCTATGAATGCTGGTGCTAAATATCATTTATCAATATTTACCCATTTAAGGGAATATTTCCATACTCGGTCTCGGCCGAGACGAAAAATAGTCTTGGTAGGTCCTTAATTTCGATGATAAGACCTGAGGTGCCGGAAGGATATGTGGCTGAAATATTGTTACTTACGGCCAAAGAGATTACCTTTATGAATATGTCAAAATCTTTGCTTACGGCAAACTTCATGTCGAATAGAAAAGGGCGCACTATGCAGAACATTAGAGTGGGTCTGAAACATCTATAGAAAAAATGGCTGACAATGGTTGCAGTAAAATATTGCCCGTTGACTGTAAAACTTCAAGTCTTACGACTTTTTTTACAGTCATGATTTTTTGATTGTATTTATTTATTTGACTAATATTGTCGACAGATAATGCGCAAGCTACTAAACCTGTACAAAGATTGTCGGTTCTTGGATCGTCTGATGGGAACGTCGTTTTTCCACGAAGACCACTTTCTGGTAAGCTTTTGTTTTAATTTTTAACATGAACATTATAGATGCGACAGTTAGTCCGTTTTAAGAAAAATGTAGTTACATATTTCTTAAATTTGTTCCCTAGTTAGGGATTTAAATAAATGATTGGTACATACAAAGTTAGCATATTTTAGCAAATAAATATTAAAGTAAAAGTAATATATAATGTTCGAAATAAAATATCAGTAGAAAAGAGTTATATATGTTCTCTAATGACTAATCGAACTGTAGTGACGGCAAGGCACACTAAACCCTAATGGCGCCACAAGCGACTGTACCCAAAATCTGTTGATTTTTTTGCCATACACACATACACACTCACGCCCGTAACCTAATAGGGGTAGGCAGAGACTATCGAGTTACTCACGAGTTTGAGTCTCGTCGAAACTTGACTTACTTGTTATTTTGATAAGTAATTGACCAACCACTGGATCACGGTCAAGGCGGATCCCGGGCCCTCGCAAGCGAGAGCACAACCGGGACATTAACGCCAATATGATTATTTATTTGAATTTTTTACCAATCAACAGTTTTTTGAACAGTCGCTTGTGGCGCCATTAGTTCTCAGTTTGCCAAATAACGTGGTTTTATGTCAACCGAAAGACAAACAGAACAACAAACGGGCCACCTGATGGGTAGTGGATATCGCCAAATGCCCACCTCTTAAACTTCGGGACATGTACCTCGGGCAACAATTACGCAAATGCTAGGGCTCCCCATTGCCAAAGCTACGGTTGCCCATGAAGCACTGGAGACCTCACCGACAGGAACACAACACTGTTTAAAATAGTATTGTTTGGCTACGATATTCTGTAAGGTGAAGCTACTTCCCAGTCGGGCGGCTCCAATTCGAACGAGATCTCCGGCTATGCTCTATTTAAAAACAGAGAGAGAGCCTATCGCACATAGGCTATAATTTAATCCCGAAATCGTCCAGAACATTATAACCGAATTACACACAGACGATTTATTGCAAATAAATATTCTATAGTATCCACCGCTGTCCGGTGTCTGTGTGATGTCCCGCAGAGTAGAATAACACCAACCCCTTACACATTTGCGGTTGTCGTACAAGGCGACTAACGTTTTTGAGGCAAAACTTCTAGAGTCTCCGTAGGCTGGAAATGGGCAACGGCGTTTTCCATAATTTTTTTTTCTTTATTTAGAAACAAACAGTGGTTGCACAATACATTGCACTAGATAAATAATTAAACCTGAAGTTATTTTATCTATAACACTGCGATCTCCAACCCGCCTGCCGAGCGTGGAGCGTTAATAACCTCTCTTTTCAAGGGCGATGCCGATGGCGATGGCGATGCGAGTTCTATAGTGGACTGATATGGGCTGTGATGATGATAAATAAAAAAATACGTGTCTAATGTTTTTTTATATTCTAACATAGCCGGACTAATTAGAATTTGAAAATGTTGACCCAGTCATCATCCCACCCATTGTGTAGGTTGTCACTGATAAAGTTATGACTCGACCGCGTCGTGCTTCTCACGTAACGATACCAACAACGAAACAATATTAGAACCAATGTGCCACAAATTTATCTGACCCGGTGACACATCTTTATTGTTGACGACAAAATGACAGTGGACTGTTCTATTCTCAGGGCCTACTGGAGCGCGTCCGTGAAAGGGGCGCGAGCACGCCGCGGGCCGGCGAGAGGCGCGTACAGGAACAACTGGCGCGGCTGTTCGCACCGCAGACCGACGACGAGGAGCCCCCCACGCCGGGGTCCCCGGGGGGCGTGGACGACCCCGTCGATATGCCGCTGGCTTTCGGCGGGCAAGTGCCGATAGTGGCGGCCAATGTTACCGTCGAGCCTATGGAGGTGAGTGGGTTCTAAGGGCATATTTACGATGTTGTGGTTATTTGAAAGACCACAACATCGTAAAGAGGAACTAGGCTGTCCACAAGCACCGCAACCCGATCATGGGGTGCCGCTCACGCCAGGGTCACCGGGGGGCATAGATGACCCCATTCATAGATATACGCGATTGGCGGGCAAGGGTCGATAGTGGCCGCTGACGTCACCGTCGAACCAGTGGAGGTACGTGGGTCCTGTGTGGGATTGAATGGGGTACCTCCCACGCTGTGGTCGCTGGGGGTCACGGATGACTCCAGCGAGTAAATGCTGATAAGAGCGACAAATGTGTCTGGCGAGCCTAAGGAGGTATATACTGCTACTAGAGGAACCTGACCAGATCGGATCATGGTTACACATTCAGTCGCCTGAATGTACAGGTTCTCATCACGACGTTTCCCCTCTTCGTAACAGCATCGGTTGATGTTCAACTAATGTACACAACATTCTCTCACAAGGCAAACAAACACGGATGTTCATTTCTGAAATCTTAAAGAATAAAGTAGTTATTTAACCCCAAATTGTTATTTCCATCAGGTTGAATGCAGTCCGTCGAAGAAAGATTTACATCTCAACTTCGAGCCTGTGCAACCCTCAGGCTCGGACTTCACCGTCCTAAAGGAAAATAGTGAACATCGTAAGTTTTTATTCGACATATTTTACGTAAAAAAAATAATCGAAATCACTGTGATTGAACCACGTCGAATAATGTCGCGGCAGACTCTTGACCACTTTTGAGAGTGCCCGAAAGAGTTGGCTCTGGTTGGTTCTGTTAGTGATTGATAGAGCCAAACCAAGTCCGATAATGCTAAATTTATAAATCGTCGATGTTTCTGGCGACAGTTACCGTTATTCATCGCAGCTGGTAACTGCGATCTTTGCTAGGTCGTCGGTCCACCTTGTGGGCGGAGCCTACCCACGTTGCCTTTTCAAATGATTGCCAGGCTAAAGTGGCAGTGGGCAGGGCACATAGTTCGAAGAACAGATGGCCGATGGGGCAGTAAAGATCTCGAGTGGCGACCACGCAGCGGAAGACGCAGCGTGGGTAGGCCTCCCACAAGGTGGACCGACGACCTGGTAAAGATCGCGGATACCAGCTGGATGCAGAAGGCACAGGACCAGCCTTTGTAGATACCTCTGGGGGAGGCCTGTGCACAGCAGTCTTTCGGCTGATATTATGTTTTTTTTTATTAGAAACAAACAGTCTTATACAGAATAACATTTTAAAAACATATAATAAATAAAGACCGATACTTACTTACATACTTACTGCGCTGGCGTAGCGACCCAAAGTGGATCTTGGCCTCGCGACACCAGAGATCGCCGCCTCTTCCTATGCTGCGCCATCTCCTGCCAATAAAGACCTATGGTTTCCTAAATTGATACATACAAACCAAACTATCTACATTATGCATAAAACATCACAAAAATAAAATACTACAATAATATCAGTATCAACAATGACATGGGATGACTTCTGATGATGATGATTATATCTTCAAATATGAACCTTAGTACCTTCCCATTGCAGAATCGTCTGACGGCGCATGCTCCATGGGCTCGGCGGAGGTGGTCGCGGGCGCGGGCGCTCGGAACGTCTGCTACAAGCTCTGCTCTCTCATACACCAGCAGCTCGTCAAGGCACATTCCGAAGTCAGCCGGTACGGACACACGGGGGGCCCGGGCATGCCATGGACGCGTACATGCACGCAGAGGCCAATGATACACACCCAACTAACACATACAATTCATATGCTTATTACAGACGCATAAACATACATTCGCAGACCAATAATGCACACCCACAGATAGTACGGACGGACCGACGGACAGTTACGTGCACGACACAGAAGTATACATGCACACAGATTAATGATGCACACCCACCAACACATACAATACATTTCATCATACTCACAGACTAATAAACACACACCCACAGACCAATAACGCACACCCACAGACAGTACGGACGAACCGACGGACGGATAAGTGCACGACACAGACGTATACATGCACAGAGATTAATTATACACACCCACCAACATACACGATACACTTACTCACAGACCAATAACAAACACCTACAGACCAAAAACGCACATCCACAGACATATAAATAGGCTAATTACATAACGCTGTTGCCAACAATTCTCTCATTGATTGTAATCGTAAAAGTAACGATTTCAATAATTGAATCGGAAAATAGTTACCTACAGGTATACAGGTATATTAGCCTACATGTACGTTTCAACAGAAAAAGACAAGACAATTGAACGTTAGATATAACGATAACACTGAATGTGGTGTAAAAAGGAACTAACATCCCGCGAATAGGAAAACTCTACTGAAGGAAACACCTGACGCACCCCTCGCGGTCACTGTTATCATTGTCGTGCACAATTGTTTTTCCTTTTTCTTTTGTAACACTTCAGTTTAGATACACTAATAGAGATGTCACCGGAAGATTGTGGGCTTCGTTAGTTTATCATCTATGTAGTAACCTGGATCATGGTCAAGGCGGACCCCGGGCCCTCGTTCTCGAGAGCACAACCGGGACATTAACGCCAAGATGATTATTTATTTTTTATCATCTATGTAGTAACGGTCTTACTCATAAAAAGTTATTTGTGGTTTATAAAATTTTTTAAATTTGCTAAAATATAGTTCTTCACAAACTTTATTCATAAATGCATATTAGCGCTAAAATGCTCAAAAACGACTTCATAACTTATAGAAGGCTTGATCCCTTCAATAAACCTCTGATAAGCCTGTATTAGTGACAAACATGGCCGCAGCCAAATCCCAAAGCGAATGTGTGTGATTGGTTGTGATTGGCTTGTGAGACCATTCATGACTTCATTTTGAAGAGGATAGGCTAAGGTAATGCATTAATTAATACAGCCATAACTTCTATAATTTTCCTTGTAACTCCGTTATGATAGCTTTCAGCATATTTAACTTTTTTTTAGACTTGACTACAAGCTATTTTATGTTTTTGGCTATAAATTGGCTGTATGCGTCGCCGAATACTGGGCGAATAAAGTATAAGTCAGAGTTTAGTCCATCGACTCGATAAGAAGAAGAAGAAGAAGAAGAAGGCTATAAATTCATCAGAGTGCCAACATAATGATGCCAATCTGTATTGTATCAGACATTTAGTTAATTTTTTGGTTAAAAAGAAGTTTATGGAAAAATAGAGGTTTATGGAGCGTTTATGGCAAAGGAATTTTAATATACGTTTAAAATGCCTAATGAGTGTTTTAGCTAATAAACGTTTTAAACCTACATTATGGTATTTTTATGAATAAGACCGTAAGATTATATACTATCGAAAGATTGAACTGCAGTAAAAATTTTCGAAGCATTTACAATTAGTAATTCAGTAATTCAGTTTTATTACGAAAACACACAAAAGTAAGTACTATGTTAGTTTAAGTTAGATTAGCTTAGTGTCGTAATGGCGTCCAGGAGGCCCGCCTGCTCGGCCCAGTGACGAATGGTAGATAGAATCTAACAATTGATAAACAGTTTATAAACTAACATCGATTATAAATAAGATTTTCGCAATCTTCCGGTGACAGTAAAATTGCGTTGGCTGGTATGCGGTTGGCATGAGGTTGGCAGGTAGTTTGACTCTGAAGGGGACACTAATCTACCACGTTGACAATGATCGAGCCACGAAAATAACATAGGTTATAGGAAAATAACATAGGAAAATACATTAGGTTGTCCACGAGGACAACTAGGGTAGGGTAGGGTAGGAGTAAGGGTAGGGTAGGGCTGGTGTAATAGAGAACTAACAGAAGGTCCACTGCCGTCGTCCTCGATTATTATCTCACTTGGGTTGCTACTCTATCTATTCTAAATTTTTAAAAAGAGTATTTAAAATATCGAATAGAATTTCACAGATCGTTCATAATAACTTTTCCCTTGCCAAGGACCATTATCTAATCCTAGCCGTAATGTGATCATAATCGCTTTCCAAGCTGTTGTTATCAGATTTTTCATCACAGCTTCAGACATTGTGCCTTTGTAAGCGTAAAAATAATTTACTGATCCATTGTCTTTCCCTAACCTATGAATAGTTCCAAGAGTCCGAGTACGATAGAGTTGCATTGTAATATTGAAGAAATCCTGTGGCCACATTTCATCTCCATCAACACATCAGCTCTCTGACAGCATAATATAATATTGCATTGTCATCTGACTTACCTAAGATGCGTACAATTCAACCGAATGCTAGGAAGTGGGTCAAATACTGTGTACATTATTATTAAATGTAGAGTGTCAAGGTTCCAACTGCCTTGTTAAAATATAACGTACACAGTATTTTACCCACTTCCCGGTAAAAAAACATATTGAAATTTTTCATACACATGTGAATTAGATGAAAATGCAATATTACAGTATCACTCAGTTCATCTGATGATGGAGACTGAAGGTGGCCACAGAAACCATTACGTAGACCATTACTTTTTGTTCTATTAAAAACCGTCACAGAGAGCCAATCGGTTCTTGGACTCTGCGTGTGTTGCTTGTATTTTATTAAATAATAAAGTTTTATTAATAATATTCAATTTACGTCGACAACACGAGCGGCCACGCTAGCGCTAGCTGTTCAGGTCTACTTTCTTCGGTCGTAGACTTCAGGGTAAGCAGGTTAAAATTATGAAGAGTAGACTGTAGTTTTGCGAAAGGCAGCGGGTATATGCTGGATGCGGCAACCTGAGGACAGGGTGCATTGGCGCTCATTGGGGGAGGACAATGTCCAGCAATGGACTAGTATATGCTGATGATGATGATGACGAGACTGTAGTTTTAGCAAAGAATTACAAAGGTAATGAGGGGCTACTGATCTTCGTGAAAGGTAGGTGATTAATGCAAGGAATACGTTTAAATATTTGAATTTTGAATAGATTGACAATAGGGTTAAGCAATGGTAGTTACAATGTACAGCCAAAGTTTGTATACAGAAATATATACAACATTTTCAATGAAATAATTAATATAAGTTAATAGTTTTACTAAACAGAACATTCGCGACTTAGCTCTGCTTGAAACTGCCTGTATGCGTAACGTCAATGTGTGCGTGACGGAAATGGCGCTTTGTTTCCAGTGGACCTTCTGCTTGGGGAGAGCCATTTTTTTATTTTATGGTGTAGGGTAGGACAACACGCGAACGAAGTCGCGACGGGCAGCTAGTTACTTAATAAACAAATAAACGAATCAAAATGTATGAAAAACGAGTCAGAATGATCGGCAAAGCCAATGCTCGTGATGTCAGACTATGTCCTACAAACACTTGATAGAACCCCTTCCGCGAGTCCGGCAGACTCCGACCTTTTCCGACAGTGTCCCGGGGACTCAAACCACTTCCAATAAGGCTCAGTAGACTTAAGACTATTTCGAATAGTGCTCGGCAGACTACTTCTGCCAATTGCCAACCGCAACTTAGCTAACGCGTAGCAGGCCCAGTACAAACAAAAACAACTGTATTACAAAATGAAATAATAATAAAATGTTTTTCACTATTGCGGTTATTATCACACATTTTAAAGGTACGTTCGGGGCTAGGTAAACCCGGAACATACCTTTAAAATATGAAATATTGCTTCTACCACTTCGCAAAGGACATGTCTTATTGATCAACTTAGTGTAAATTATATTTGAAGTACGCAATTTCACCTATACTTTATGAGAGGGCGTTAGCTGAGACGTAAATAAATCAACTTGTTGTTTTCCACAGGAGAAGGCCTCAAGAACTGGCCGAATTCCTAAACAGCATAATGAAAAAACGTTTCGAAACTGAGGAGAAGTTACCCTACCACTTTACAGTGTGAGCCTATATTTTATTTTACCCTCATTTATTCTTGTTTCTATGCATTTCTTTCCATGGAATTCTGTACGGACATTACAGTTACAGGCATCGAGTTTGCACTTGCTTTTTGCCACTTTCTTCTTTTCTTTTATAATGTTATAGATGTTGATCTTATAATGTATGCCCTTTGTGTACACTAATATCAGCTTATAATGCAATTGTATCCCACCGTTTATGTCGTATGATGCTACAGAATTCCATTGCACCGTTTATTTAGTATTATTTGCAATCATTTCTATTACATACTGTTGTTGTATCACACTCCCAGTGCCTTGCATTATGATTGGGTTTGGATTTGTTCATATGATATGTAGCTAATGTATTTATGTACATGTTTTTTATGTTGTGGTGACATGGAATGGTTACTGTATACTTTTTTATGTACATTAAGCCCCTTTTTGAAGTGCGCGACTTTAAGGGTGTAATAAGCAAATTAAAAGACTTGAATGACCTGCTAAAGATTTTGGACGTCTGTAGTCATATCTGTTCTTCACGTTGCATTCGATTGGAATGTATAAGAACGCAATTTTTTTTTATTAAATTTCAGTGTAGACGCACTGTATACGTGTAATACCATGTTTCTTTTGTATTTTAATAATAACTAATATGTTTGGACACATTCCTTTAATTTGTGCACTTTATCAAAGGTCACCTGTACAACAGAATGTGGGAATGTGTGTGTTTTATGTCATATATGTTGTGGTATACGTATATTATCTTGGACACGAGGCGCTCTGTGGCGGCGTACATTAGTTACGTGAGAAATTTTTTATTGTCCCTTCTCTTGCCACTTTGGTGAGCTATTTATTGTACTAAATTTATGTTCTCGGGTTCACTGTTAAATGAGACTATAATAGAGCTCTAAGTCCCTGAAAGCTTCTTCTTTAAAGTTTCCTCTTGAAATTAAGGATGGGCAATTATCGTCATCATCCTAGCGGTCAATCCCGTCTTCTGCCAAAGTCCGCTTCCCTGCTCTTTCTTCTCCACTTCGCCCGGCATCCTCACGTCGTAGGCTGTTGGCTCTCGCATCCGATTCAACGATGTCAATTCATCGCTTCTTGGGCCTTCCGCAGGGCCTCTTTCCCGATACCAGCAGGTTTAGGCAGCTCTTTCCCACGTCCCAAATTAAGAAAGGGCAGTGGAGACATTAATTTAAAATAAAAGGCATTCAAAGATTATTTTGAAGTAGTTATTATTTAAACCTCTACATTAGTGACAAACATTAGTGGTGTAAATAAAATGGTGTATGCACTTGAATTTATACCGTGGCAAGCGTTGTTCGGCCACCAGCCGTCATTATAATTTGTCGGTGTTATACATGAGAGACTGTTCTAGACTCTTTCTATAAAGTAAAGCGACTTGGGAATTAGAAGATTGATTGAAATCAACAACTATGCAACTTGATTTGGAAAAATAAAGAAGTCTTGTTGTATACAGACTGACGACTTCATTATTTATTCAGTTTTGCTTACTCCTTATAATTTCCAAAACCTCTTTACATTGTAGACAAAGTCTACCCATGGATTTATATTGTTTTACCTATACATAACGTACATTAAGTCACGCCTGTGGGGGTATGGGTAGGCAGAGACCAAATCGTTCCACTTGCTAAGGTCCTGACAAATCTCTCTCACTTTTTCTGATCTGATCTTTCTTTAAAATACTGCGGAAAAGTCTATAAAAATTACTAATATTTTTTAAATGGCATTATCGGTCATCCTGATATAGAAAATTGTGTAGTGCACAAATGTAAAATACTATAAACGTGGGCTGTTTCACTCCCTAGAACATAGAGTACACTGTGGACTTTTCCTTTTAATAAGCCTTGGCCTGCAAGATCACCCGATCTGGCCTGTCCAGACTATTTTCTTTTGGGGTTATTTGAAATCTCTGGTGTATGTGAACAAACCACAGACTTTCGCAGCGTTAAAAGAAAAAAACATCGCACTAATCGTTACGACAAGTTATGAAACATGTCATAAATAGGGCTCAAATGTGCATCAATTCTGGAGGCCACCATTTAAGAGACATCATCTTCAAATCCTAATGGGACGAAATTTCATGGCCCAAGTTTATATATAGAAAAAACGAATCATAGTTTTTAGAAGTTGTAGCTGAACCAAATAGTGCCTTTACTTTAGCGCCACTCTGTATAATCAATTTGATCGTGATACGTACATCTTTGTCTTCCCCTGCCCACTGTTACTCTGACTCCTGCCATAATCATTAATCCTTCATCTCTTTTTATTCATCCTTAACAATTCGAAACAAGCTAAACATTCCTGTCTCTATCCTAGTTACTACATTTTCCTATCCATGGGTATAACAGTTTGTCTAATACCTTAACCTTCGACGTTCACCACTGTATTGCAAATAAATACGTATTTTATTTAGGCGTAATAATGTTTATGGTCCTTACCATACGCAAACCGAGTTTAAATCCCTCCCTGCAAACGATAATCTGGTATAAATTCCCTCATTAGCCTTTAATGATGATGATCTCTCGGAGTCTCCTTAACTTGACCTCACGTAATTAATGCATGACCTCGTTGCAACACTTAGGAAACCGTAAAATATGTGTAAAATAACCGTAGTCAGATTACACTTTTTGGGTCAGTCACTGTAATTCACAGTTTCGTCGTATAATTTCTTTTCTTCATTATTTGGTTCGTGTTTGTCTCCGAAATAAGTTTTTCCGCAGTACTACAGTATACAGTATACAGTACAGTATACAGTATACAGTACAGTATACAGTAGTATTCGGAAACAATATTTTAGGTTGTCCTTTTTAGAATGTGGATAATTTTAATCATTCACATAAATACAAGTTAAAATTTTATGACAAATTAAGCTCGCAAATAGTACAATCAGTATAAATATTCTTATAATTGCGTAATTACTTGTAATAATATCAGGAATATTCATTTAAAAGAGGGATTTTGAGGGATTAACTTCTATTTCTACAATTTGTGTGATATGTTTGCTTAGCTTGTTTGCCACTATAAATGGTTAACTACAAATGGTGGCTTTAGAGTCACGGCGCGTCTGGTGTCTGTTGAACCGAATAAGAACAGGCGTCGGAAACTGTGCGTACCTATGGCACAAATGGGGTTGGTGCGAGGCAGCGGCATGCCAGTGCGGCTACCCTGACCAGTCAATAAACCACATTGTATTTGAATGTCCGGATACTAAGTACAGCGGGCAAGCGGAAGATTTTCAGTCTCTTTCGGCTGAAGCTCTCGCCTACTTGACGAAATGTAAATTTAAAAATTTAAGTAGCAGTAGGAACTTAAAAGTTATACGATAAATAAATAATGGTAAAGGAAAACAATTTTACTTATGTTTACAAGCTAAAATTTAAAATTTATTAAGGAATTTTAAAACGACTTTTTTAAATAAAAAATAATAAAATGCCCAAAACTGCTCAACCGTTGCGGATTGATGATAAATATATTTTTATTTAATCATTGTTTGTCCAAAAGTTTATTATACTATGTAGTTAACTATTTAATATTG
Organism: Blastobasis adustella; assembly: GCA_907269095.1. NCBI lineage: Eukaryota > Metazoa > Arthropoda > Insecta > Lepidoptera > Blastobasidae > Blastobasis > Blastobasis adustella. Next base: position 3,017,419 of record OU026120.1, read on the forward strand.
CACGTACGAGTTATCATATTTTACATTTCTAATTTGCTTAATTTGTTTTGTTTTGTTTGGTTTTATTTTTTATTTATACATATTGTTTTGTAGACGACTGTAAAAAGTGGTATCTTAATTTCTCTACTTTTCTGAGATTTTTGACGTTAATTGTTGAATGAAACCTCTTAGTCCATATTATAGTAAATTAAATTTTGTTTTTAATAAGTCTTGCCTTCGACGTACTTGTGATATAATACCTACAGAGATCCTTTAAGATTGGAGTATAACCTTGTATGTGTGCATGGCATTTTATTGAAATTGGTATTTTAATTATCCCATATTGTGGTGTATTTAGATCCGTCTAGATATAATCATAACGGTTAGACCTCTTTCATGTATAAACACGCATCGTCTACTTATTTATTGTTCTGAACTGCTATACTTTTATGTGATACATGCGAGCCACTAACAAACTAACCAAATAGACGAAAAGCTAACAGTAATTTTTATAATGTAAATATAGGATATTCTTCTGATCACAACTAACGATGATCGTGTAAGCTTTGTACGTTCGCGCTGAGTTCGTCGGTAAGTGATTAGAACCAAGTACTAACGCAACCCTACGTTGCAGTATGCTATAAAGTGAAATAGCATAACAATATATTATATTATTATATATTTGACGACCTGAGTGGTTCAGTGGTCAACATGCCTGCCACGCAAGAGGTCCCGGGTTAGATTCCCGGCCGGGCAGAAATTGAATCTAGTGTTCTATGTATAATAAGTATGTATTTAAAAAAAGTATTTAAGTAGTTTATCAGTTATCTAGCACCCATAGCACAAGCTTTGCTTAGTTTGGGGCTAGATGGCGCTGTGTGAATTTGTCCACGAATATTTATTTATTATTTATATACAAGATGTATTTTGATTGGCTTGCGCTACCTGTATCAGCGGCTAACTTAGCGCGAACAGGTAGAATGTGACAGCGAAATAGCTACAAGCAATCTCCCAAACTATAACCACATACGCATTTTTTAAGTTGTGGTCCTGTCAAATTAAGTCTCTCTCAAATAGGTCCGATATAACGCGCGATTTTATCGCCTGCGTTCTTATTATAATGCCTTCCGCGTTCTTTCCAGGCTGCTGCGGTAATGCAGCGGTGTGTAAAATCGCGATATCTGAAGAGATATCGCAAAAACGGAACGCATTATCGCACCTGTTTGCGTTCGTCAATAGAGCAGCGCCTGGGGTCTATCCCGCTAAATTAGAACGTATTTACCAAAATCAAATTGCTGCCGTTGTCACATGCCATCGTTATTTTTCCCTGTATCATGTGAGAGAGATGACATGTGACATAGGTTGCTCTTTTAGTTTTGATAAATATGTCAAAATTTAACGCGATAGGCCCTCTTTTAGTACAGCGTTTGAACCTGTCACGTTCCGGCGACACGGTATCGGGTCGCAATAACAATAGGTTCGATGTGAATAGACCTGTAACGAATAGCAGGCAGTGATGGTAAGCGTGGTACCCTCCCGTTGCAGTCAGTACGGCGCGCTGGTGGTCTGCATGAAGGTGGAGGACGTCACGCAGGGGCAGCCGCCCGCGGACTCCGCGGAGGACGCCAAGGATACTGCCGGTAAGTGGTAATCTAGCTGTTATAGTGGCTGTGGTAGTGGCAGATCGGGTGATTACACCGTTTTGGGTGTTGGCATACCCAAATGGCATACTGCCGTTTTGAGTCAGGACAAATATTTTTTCGATTTATAAGCAAAAAGAAAAAATGGGATTTTTTGGCCATCAAAACTTGTTACACGGCGTTGTCCAGGAGCTCTATGTATAAAACCGCTCGCGTCCACGCGAGCGCTCGCGTGCCCTACCTATCTCTTTCACACGCGTGCCTAGTTGTTAGAGATAGAAAAGACAAGCATTAGAAGGCGAGCGCCCTGTTACATCTACATAGAAAAATAGGGCCCATGGTTGCAAACTTGGATTTGGCTCACACAATACCGCTCCACTCTAACGAACCCCCCTCCACCCTTAGCGGCGCCCCCGCTGCCCGGCGAGGCGCCCCTCGCGACCGCCGAAGGGGAGCTCGACCCCGAAGCCCCGGAGAACGGCAGCGAAGCCCAAGATGGCGGCGAGGGCTTCTGCGTACTCGACAGCGCCCCCGCCGCGCATCGGTTCCGGCTGTCCATACTGCAGCCCTCGGAGCCCAGGAGCTTCTATTCGGCTGTGAAGCGGGAGATCAAGTTGCTGAAGAGCGATCTGCCTTCGGGGGTGAGTCTTGTGTTAAGGGGTTTAAGGTCAGTTTCGTAATAGCGAGGGGTGGGGAATGCTTACGTTGGTTAGGTAGCGTCCTCGCCATGCATATGAAACTGGCGACGCAGCGATGGTGACATAGTCAGTGAAGTTTTATGTAATCGTTTTAAAGATGACGCTTTCTGTAAGGAATTTACAATTTGACAATTGATGACATTATTTCAAAAACAAGACTTGTCAGTTTCGTTTTCATATTGACAAGTGTCGCTTTTGAAAAAAGAGACATCTGTAATTGCCGGGTCGCTTAAGTGACCTTAAATTAATTAATTTTGTTTTCGGGTCTAAAGTTACTTGATGAACGTATCTATCTGATAAAATCCGATCTGATCGGTGGTGGATCGAAACTTGTCGGCTACCTTCGGTCAGCGGTGCAAGATTAGCGCAGGTCTGCTTTTTTCTACGTGCTTGTCGTTTACTAACAGACTCCAGTGCAAGCATTGGGTTAAGCCAAGATTGCAATCGCTTCGTAGTACGTCGATCGTCGTGCGTCGATCTACCGGCGCTGGCCCAACGTAGCCGACAAGTTTTGATTGACAATCTCAAAAGAATCGCTAATCGAATTCCCGGTCTGCTTTTTCTATCGCTACGTTGGCCAACTGTCCCGAATTTTAATATAAGAAAAATACGTGGTCATACATGGTCCCGTCCCTATATTTGAAATGATCGTTCGTTCGCGTTCACAAACTAATTGCAGGTACGGTATAAATAACAACAATTTCTATTGTTATTTTAATTTTTAAAAGGACTTGCGTTGCTTCGTATTTTTTCTTTAAAATCTGTAATTTAAGATAACATGTCTTGTAACATGGCCACACAGAGTTGGTCATCCTTATAATCGAGGACCCGATTGGTTCAGTTGGTTAACATCGCACTGTCAACAGCCTCGGCTTCGATTCCTGCCCGATCATAAATTGAAATGATCAATTTCGTAAAAAAAAGGTACAATAAGTATGTATTTTAAAAGTATTTAAGTAGATTATCAGTTATCTAGCACCAATAACACTTTGTGGCTAGATAGTATTGTGTGAATTGTGCAAGCATATTTATTATCTATACTAATATTATAAAGAGGAAAGGTTTGATTTTTTGTTTGTTTGTTTGTTTGTTTGTATTGAATAGGCTTCGAAACTACTGGACCGATTTCAAAAATTCTTTCACCGTTGGGAAGCTACACTATCCCCGGGTGACAAAGGCTATATTTTATTTATTATATTTTCTAAAAAATTACGGATCATTAATAAAACTCCAATAAATTGATGATAGAACAAAATAATGTACTACGACTTTGCAGAACACATCATTATCTACAAAAAGTGTTGCGACAGTATATGTCTAACTGTTATAGTTATGTCACAATAAGTGTTCTTTTTTTTTCAAAATTTAATTGAAATGCCGCCGCTAAAAACGCTCTTTATTTGTACCTTGGTATTAATCCTTATCAAAATCAATTACTTCATATTCACGACTGCTTCAATACCTTTATATAACTCTTTGAATTATTCAATTCAGACATTCCATTCGAAAGATATCACGAGTTTAAAAATGTAAATATTAGAAAAAAGTCGCGTGTTCGCCGCTCAGTCCGCTCGGCTATCTAGGCAGCACGGGGTACGGGAGGGGAGTCAATGTCAAGAAATAAAGTGCCCCTACGCAGCGGTCGTGTGCGGAATCGAACGTACCCGTGCGAAGCCAGGGCGGCTGCTAGTTATTTATATTTGGACAGCCGTCACAGGCCCCTGTGTGTTGTGCAGGAGTGTAACCGGGATTTAACGCCAAGATGATGATGATGATGATGACATTTGGACAGCCGTGTGGTGTCCGGCGGAGTAGAATAGCACCAACTCCTTACACCGGTGGGTGTTGTACAAGGCGACTCATGTTTACGAGGCAAAAAAACTAATAATTATCCATTGTTATAATTATAACACTGCGATCTCCAACCCGCCTGCCTACCGTTTAGATTAATGCAATAACTTCCCCTTTCGTCGGAGATGCCCTAGGTTCTGCAATGGACTGCTATGGGTGGTGATGATGATATTTATCGGCCATGATGCAAGCTTTAGCTAACGTGCCCGTGTGGCCCCCCCAGGTATGGGTCCGCGGCTACGAGGACCGCATCGACCTGCTGTCGGTGATGATCGCGGGCCCCACGCGCACGCCGTACGAGGGCGGCCTGTTCGTGTTCGACGTGCAGCTCGGCGGGGAGTACCCGCGCGCGCCCCCGCTCTGCCACTACCACTCCTACTGCTCCGACCGACTCAACCCCAACCTGTACGAGGACGGGAAGGTCAGTACCCGCCGCGCCCCCGCTGTGCCACTACCACTCCTACTGCTCCGATCGACTTAACCCCAACCTGTACGAGGACGGGAAGGTCAGTACGGTGTTTCCTTTCCAGAGTCTAGTGCCCGTAACGTGAGGAAGCGAAACTAGACCACAGATGTGAGACGCTACGCGATTAAGGTGTTCACCATCATCATCAGCCTATATAAGTCCACTACTGGACATGTCCTTATGAGTATATGAGCCGTCCCCACAGACGAGCTATGCCCCCGGCTCGCCGCACCCAGCTTGCACCCGCGGCCGGCCGCAAACCGTCACTCCATCGGACGCCTTATTCTCCACCTAACTAATACTAAGCATTCGCTCATTATAGAATGTAGTGTTTGTGCTACATCTAGATCTAAGAATTATGGGCTTTTAAATAAAAGCGTGAGAGCAAATCAAAGTAGAATGTATTGCTAACACAATGTGATCCATTTTTGCATCATGCTTTTTGAAGAGCGGAGTGATGCGTCACGCTAATAATGTGGTGTGTGGGGTGTCCAGCAGAGTAGAATAGCATAAATCCCTTACACTCGTCGCTTTCGTACAAAGCAACTAATTTATTTAATGTTACTTATGTAGGTATGACGTTCAAAAGTGTTTGTAAAAACCAAAATTAAACAAACGCATTAGAATACGAATTAGCTCGTGTTCTCCCCAGGTGTGCATATCGCTGTAAAATCATTTGAATTCGAATTAGCTCGTGTTCTGCCCAGGTGTGCGTGTCGCTGCAAAGTTCAATAAATGCATTTGAATTCGAATTAGCGAATGGTCTCCCCAGGTGTGCATATCGCTGTAAAATTGAATAAACGCATTTGAATTCGAATTAGCTCGTGTTCTGCCCAGGTGTGCGTGTCGCTGCAAAGTTCAATAAATGCATTTGAATTTGAATTAGCGAATGGTCTCCCCAGGTGTGCTTGTCGCTGCAAAATTGAATAAACATATTTGAATTTGTTAATGGTCTTTCCAGGAGTGCGTGTCTCTGCAAAGTTGAATAAACGCATTTGAATTGTAATGATATGGTATTCTCCCCAGGTGTGCGTGTCGCTCCTGGGCACGTGGTCGGGGCGCGGCGTGGAGGTGTGGGGCCGCGACTCGTCGCTGCTGCAGGTCATCGTGTCGCTGCAGGGGCTCATCCTCAACGACGAGCCCTACTTCAACGAGGCCGGCTACGAGAAGCAGAAGGGTGAGGGACTAACTCTTAACTACTACTAAACTAAACTCTGGCACGGGTAACGAGATTAGAGTATCTTTTTTTTTTCGTTTGTCTCTTTATTCTTTATTGTACACAAACATGACATGGTGATACAGTGTAGTAACAGAGATTTACAAAGGCGAGCTTAACTCCTGACTTTTCTACCAGCAAGCCTTGGAGTCATAGGAACAGGTTTAACCTAAATGCAAGTTCTAAAAGTGTACACTTAAACTTACTCTGTTTTACTTATTTTTTTTTACTTTATGAATATTTAAGAATTTTGTGCCGTGTGTCTGAGTGGAATAAATGTGTTTTACTTACTTACTTAAACTACGCCCCCTACACCATGCTGTGTACACAGTCAACGGAACTAAACTACGCCATGGCACACATGTCACACTGTCAACAGTGACATGTGGAAACCAGCCTCATGTTGCTGCTGACAGCGTGACATGTTTATTTCGTATTTGATCTGACGGTGAGAGTTGTGGTACTGTCACGGATTGACAACCAATCTAGGCCCGGGTCTGTTGGCGACTAAACTACGTCATTTTTAGCAATTTATTTCTTATTTGATAACAATTATTATTTTTCTATTGAAACACACTATAGCGTATAACTTAAAATGGATCACGTGGCCTACGGGATTACACGATTTTGACACTGCAGTCGAGGAAACTGAAATAAATTTGAATCGATTTATTATTTTAGTTTTATTATTTGTTTTTTCAATAATTTTATTAATTATTAGACCTAATATTATTAGAATTTTTTTAGGGTGAGACGGGTTAGGTTTAGTTTCTTATTGTTTAGTAATTTATTACCAAAATATTAAATCTTTTAATGCTGGGATATTAACTGCTCTTTCTAATCGAATTGGTGACGTGTGTATTTTGATAGTGGTTGCATGGATATTAAATTATGGGAGATGAAATTATATTTTTTATTTAGAAATAATATCCTTCATCATTGTTTTGCTTGTAGTATAATGACAAATCACACGACGGAAAATTTGACAAATTTCAAATTTCAAAATGTTAATTTGCTAAACATTCCGCTCTGGCCACATAGTCCGACTGCTTTAACCTACAGATCAACCAGTTTCCTCGAACGTACTACCACAACAAATCGTGTACGGGATACATACTACATAGGTATTTCCTGTACACAATAAACTGTTAAATAAATAACAAAATCATAATTATCATACCTACCACTCCTCAGGCACGCAACAAGGCCGCGAGAACTCGCGGATGTACAACGAGATGGTGCTCCTCAAGCTCGTGCAGTCCATGACCAAGATGCTGATGAACCCGCCCGAGCCGTTCCGCACAGAGATATTACAGCATATGCGGGCCCATGCGGCGTCTCTCTGCCGCCGATTGGAGGGGCTAGTCGCCCTGTCAAACGGAGAGGTGCCCCCCGACGTGACCCCCCCTGAGTACCCCCTAGTACCGGCTTCGAGAGGCTTCTGCCTGACCCTCCGCTCATGTCTTGAGTCGTTCCGTAACGCCCTCCGTCGCAGTGATATCGAGATACCACCGGCGACCTTATAGCCTATCCCGGCGCGCTAGTCGGCCCGGCGGCTAGTATGATTGCGTTGTTTGTACGTTGTTGTGTTGTTATACGCTCCGTTCGCGGCCGCCAGACGCTGCCCCACCACCGAGCGGTACCACGGCACCATGGTACCACCAGTGGTGTCCACTGTCGGCACCACTAGGGATGGCTGAGTGATGCTGTGTAAGTCGCGGGGACACCGATGGATTTGGCGGTATGGTGACACCTGTGTTGCTGATGCGTGGATGGTTGGGTAATAACAGAGACGCGAATGATGGTGTCCTCGGGTGGTACCGCGGGAATTGTCTATATATACATACAGGGGGTAGTTGGGTCAGCCGGCCGCGGCCTCGCCACCACTCACTGGCAGTCGAGCTAGTTTCGGTCCCACACCACGATAATGTCTCATAAATTAATTAAAAAAATATACATAAAATAATAATACTTGTAGTTATAGTATTTATTGTGATGTACTTGCAAACTATAGGAATATTTTAGATGTTCGTGCCGGGCAGTAGGTCCATTTACTGTTAATTTATATCTTTGTCACAATATATTGTTTTTCATAATTGCAAATTTTGTCATCGAATAATATGTAATTTACTCAGATTTGTTGTTCATATTCCTAGATAATATGAAATTAACAGGCTCCCCCGTTTTATCTAAATTGTATAATGAATATAAAATTCTAAATGGGAATGTTCGAATCTTGTATGATTATTAGTATAACTGCTAGTTAAATAATTATAATTATTTATTTGTTATATAAAAAAGTATGTATTATGTACTTTGATTGAACTCTCAATACTGTAACTATTAGTTTACGAGTAGTTATTGAAACTATACTCTAAAATAAAACAAAAATCGGCCGCCTTTTTAAAATAATTTTTGTCATGTTAATGGAAAAGTCAGAAAAAAAACAGGTGCGAGGCGATTTTGATTGTGAATTCGATTAACGTACAATTTCATGTTTCGTGTATCGTCCACATGGTTTGTATAAATATTAAATTCGGTCATTTTAATGTATGTAATTATAGTTTCTTTTTGTTTTATTGATGTGATGGTTTGTTCAGGTTGGTGAGAATATGTCCGTGGTTTGGGGGTCAACGCTACGCCGGAGAGCCTATCTAGCCTACCTACGGCGTTGCGTTGACCCCCCGGGGGTCGCAAGAAGCGGCCATATATTGTCCGTCGAATTTGTAGGTAGCAAACTATTTATATAAACGTACGATTCCGATTTCGGCCTTCCCACGCCCTCGCTAGCATGCCGAATGGGATAAAGCTTGTCACGCTTTCTCGTCTCAAATTGTTTCAAACTCTATGCATGGATGCGTTTTGAGCTCGAGTAGACACAGGACGAGGCGCGATTTCTTTATCGCATTTGCTTTTTGATACACAACTTTATGGCACCAATACCAAAGTGGAAGCAGACGGCAGTTTAGTTTCACTGTCAAATGATTTTAAGCTTTATTTCCATTAGGTAACGCATAGAAACGCTTGAAAGGCAAAGGAATCTGACCGCCCACTAAGTCACCGGCGGTCGGTTCCAACCCGAGTATTTCAAGCGATACGTTTTCTAAAGGATATATAGCTTAAAATAGTGCGAAAGTAAAGCTGCTGCCGACCGCTAACATTTCAGCAGGTTTAGCCAAGATGCTCGCTCCGTAGCAACTTCACTGATATTGACGATCGGAACCCGTCGGCTGAAATTGGATATAGAGATTTTTTTAATGTCATCTTTAAAACCTCATAGCATCCCTACGCAGCGATTTGCATCTTGGCTAGGCCCGCTGTACGTATTGAGGTTCAAAGAGAGTTGGTCGGCGAATCGCAATCGTGCATCACTATAATACGTCGCATAGGCAACCGCGTCACAAGTAATATCCGTCTAAATTGGAACCGCTGTGAAGTTTGTAATTTTTCAAAATTCCGTTAGATTCGGTTAGTCTCAGCCAGTGCTTGGTAGACCGCCGGTGGCACTCACTTCATGCCAAAGTCAATTGAGCTATGGAAGGCTTTTCTCGCTTGTGTACACAGTAAGTGACAACTATGTATAATGATGATGATAATAAATAATTCTTCAACCTTGTTCTGTGTTTGCTTTGTTGGTGACCTGCGGGACTTTGTCCCAGTTGGCAACTAAATTTGACATTGCGTAATTCTACACGCCATCTACGTTGGCCGCTATAGCGTCTACCAAATTAGAGTCATCATCATCATCACAGCCCATAACAATCCACTGCAGGACTTAGGGCCTCTCCCACGAAAGGGGAGGTTATTGCCATAATCTCCACGCTTGGCAGGCGGGTTGGAGATCGCAGTGTTATAAATATAACAATGGAAAACGCTGCTGCCCATTTTCCAGCCTATGTGGACTAGATCGTTTGCCTCGAAAACATTAGTAGCCTTGTACTATGTTTGTAAATTAGAGTAATGTAAGATTATTATATGTCAAATTCAGTTGTCCACTTAGATAGACAATAGCCCCTTTGGTGGGGGGTTACAAGATTGAGTCTCCTTTCTACTGATTTGTTTTTATGTTATACGGCAGACAAACGGGCAAGCGGGCCACCTGATGGAAAGTGGTCTCCGCCGCTTCTGGACATCAGCAACACCAGGGGCGCTACGCGTTGTTCGCCTCTAAAGCGACCTCTAATATAAGTTTTTGAACGATCCCATGTCATAGTTCAAAAGAAACACTGGGGCTGTGTGGCTCCGTCTGGAGCATAGGCTAGATTTAGATTAATCTAGGTAAAGCTAGATTTACAAAACAATACAAAATGCTCGTGTTCACTTGCCGCGAATCATCGCGCGCTGCCACTGTTTACTGGATGACTGTCTTCCCAGTAAACTAAATGTAGGAATAGAACAATAGATTTCAAAACTTACTCTATATCAGTTGTTTCTAAACTTTTCTCCGTAGTGGTACTCTATTTTAATAACCTTTTATTTAAGAAAAAATATTCCTTTGCCCGATATAGCTCGAACGATTGCCAGGCTTAAGTGTCAGTGGGCAGGGCACATAGCTCGCAGAACAAATGGCCGATGAGCCAGTGAAATTATCTTGTTGCGACCACGTACCGGAAGACGCATAGGTAGGCCATCTACAAGGTAAACCAACGACCTGGTAAAGATCGCAGGTGCCAGCGAGATGCAGAAGGCACAGTTGTTGTATTTCGGTTGGATAAGGTAGCCGGCGCAATTATAGGCATGAGGCTTTTCATCTTAAGGCGGGGTTCCACGATGCGTGATTCTGCGGATCACGCACGGCTGACGACTACGAGCAGCCACGCATAAGTGCCACAAACTTATTTGACCCGGTGCTCAAAACTGGAACTAAGTGTCGTCATTTTGAAAGGTCACTTTGTTGTCAACAACGGCGACGCTGTAGCCGGTGCAAATAAGTTTGACATGTCTGCGCTACCACGGACGACACCATAACCTCAGAGGCTATGACGACACCCTTTCCACGGTGCGTCGGTGCGGGCTAGTCCGCGTCCATCCGCAAAATCACGTACCGTGGAACCCCGCCTTTAGTCCTCACAGAGAACACGTACCTGCGGTTCTGCATTTCAGTCATCGTAGATGATATGATGATAGAACTACCGCTTACTATCTGGTGTTACTGCGAAGCGTAAAAAAACTGAGCTCTGGTTTGGTCAGTCCGTAATTTGCAACGGCAGGATTATGAATTGATTTTTCCATACGTTATGTGGTGCCACAAAAAAGCTGGGGTTTATTACACAAATGATACTACTAAAAACACTGAAAATAAAATTGTATTATTGTTTTCACTTATTACATAATTTTACAAAAATAGCTTCCATTATTATTTATCAAAAAATATAATCAGTCATTAGTTTTAAACCATTAAGTATATAAAAAGTTGTGTTAATACATATTTAAGATTACATACATACGCTTCTTCGAAAATGGTTGTTCTATCACAGCAACTAAGTATCGTTTCGATTTTTATGAGTAAGGGGCTAAATGTAGTTATAAATTCCATTTACAGACAGCAACTGATCTAATGAATAGTTCTTACTACACTTCATATTCGTTCTAAGTCGAAATGGGAAGCAAATTTTGTCCCGGGGCCCTAAATTGGAATATGGAAGGACACGTAATAAAAATCCTGTACCTTCATAAATACGATGCCTTTAAAACAGGTGACGTAATATATGTGTCAACACCCAAAAATATGGGGGTACAAAGGCTACAATAAAAAATGCTTCCCGTGAGCAATTCAACGCTCCCCCGAGATGACAGAGCCCCGCTATACACTGCACTGACACTCGTACGGGTGAAAAGGGGTGCAAAGGCACTTTTAAAAGTAAAACTGACTGAACAAAGATAGGCAGTGCACTCCCCATGGTCACCCTTTGCCTACCTCGGTGGACAACGGCTTAAAGAAAATGCCTCTGGTCCACCAGGTGGACAACGGGAAAGAAAGGTATTTATTTATGTGGATCGTCGATTGCATAAGAAAGTATCCCTGTAGTTAGACTCTGAACGAGTAATGGAAATAAATATCACGTAATTACAGGTCAACTAAAACAGTTACAAAGGAGTTAGAAGATCTTGCTGTGGGAGCTGGCAAAAGCGCTCGACCGCCATTTTAATTATGTTTTGAAAATTGTGAAAATAATAAATTTAAAAAAAGAACATTATTTCTCGAAAGATTACGCACATTTATCAAACAATATTTATACCCCTTTCATATATTATCGAATTATACTGTTGTACTGTTGCAGTACCTACTTATAGAACTTAGTTCTGTCTATTTAATACTGCCAAGGTTTTTGGTATTCCATGTTAAATATTCTACATTTGTAGTATTCAAGTACATACAATATTCATCGTATACTCTCTCTAATAGTTTATTTATTTATTGAAAACTTCATGCAATAGTTTTATGCCAATAAATAATGTTGTGCGTAAATTATATAATATAGTATACTATAAATACTTATAAGAGTAGACGAAATCCTTTTAATATTAGTAAGCACTTCAATATGTAACAATTTAATACCATAATAATTTAATTTAATGTACGTAAATGGGAGATATAATTTGGCAATTATTTTTGGTTACATTTTAGTATGTACACCAACTAACTACATTATTACAAAAATATAGGAAAAAATGCTTTTTAAAGTCTACAATTCCTTTGTATTTACAAGAAAAATTATCACATTAATCGATTGTACATGAAAGCAACTTCAGCATATTATGCATTCACTGTCTTGATGATAAAGTTAAAATAATAGCTTGTATCACACATTTTTAATGCAAGGGGGAAGTTCAATTCACTGGGTACTTCTAGATATTGGCAGTAAAGTTTAAACACAGCAGGCCTTCAGAACAGGCTCGAGGCAAATGCGTGGGTCGATTCTCCACAAAAAAAGACCATGACAATGTGTAACAAGTTATATAAAATCTATTGTCATGATTTCTTTTCGACTATATTGACTGAGACTAGCACAATGCACATCACGGACCACAGCAGTATGAAGACGGACCAAGCCGTATGCGCGAAAGGACTTCTGTATTTATTCACTACGCCTAAACCTAGTAGGTTGGTGCAATGACGTCTCGCCGACATGACCAGGAACGTCGGTATCAAATACTGGATACCAGTACCAGCGTACGAGCCGGTAAACTCTATGAGGACACTTATATCTTTTAGGTAGTAGGTCAGAAGCATCGGCGGCACGACAGTCACAACTGGGAACAGAAGTTTCCTCACCAAAAAGTTGTAGGACTCCAATCGGGTCGTGTCCAGGAACAGGCTGTGGAGGTTGTTTCTGAGCGTTATAGCTATGATTGGGAAGCTAGTTGAGAGTGTGAAGACAGGGAATAGTGCGAGGAAGTACTCGACGATTTCGAGTGCAAGATTTTCGTTGTTAGTCGGCACGAAGTTTAGGGTGTATAAGTCGTTGAGATGTGCGAAGGCGAACGCTCCAGTAAACGCTAGAAGCAGGTAGAAGGCTGTTATTATCGCGTAGTCTAACGCTAGATGCATTCCTAGGCGGTTCTTCCCTCGTATAGGGGCTATGAGGCCTGGTAGCGAATGGTGGCACATGAAGGAGTAGACGCAAGCCCCGAAGAGGGTGGGGAGACCGGTGAAGTCCGCCACGGGCGGTCGGCCCTCCGCGCCTCGCGACATGAGCAGGTATATCGCCATAGATATCATGATCATGAACGCTGCAACAAAAATACATGTTTTAACACTTGAAGTTAACGCGTATCTAAGAAAATACAGCGAGCTCTAACGTGTCTGGTCATCATGGGTATTATAGCAAAGATATTTAGAATTGGGGGAGGCCAGGAGGGTCATCTGTAGCAATAAAGTAAATGCCATTATCTCCACGCTTAGCCGGATTGGAATTCGCAGTATTATAAATATAAGAATGGAAAACGCTGCTACTCGTTTTCTAGCCTACGTAGACTTAGAAGTTTTGCCTCTAAAACATTAGTCGCCTTGTACGACACCCAAGACTGTAAGGGGTTGGTGCTATTCTACTCTGCCGGACACCTGCCCAACCCTACCGCAGCCTACAGACGTTGACAAATTAGATTAGATTACTTTATTTATCATTGAAATTACATTAAAAAAAAAAACATCCTGGCGTTAACGTCCCGGTTGTGCTCTCGCGTACGAGGGCCCGGGGTCCGCCTTGACCATGAACCAGGATTTGGCAGGTCAGGTAATTACAGTGGAGCGACTGCCATCTGACCTCCATGACCCTGCTACCAGGGGAACCTGACCAGATTGGATCATGGTTACACATCCAGTCGCCTGAATGTGCAGCTTTCATCAGGATGTTTTCCCTCACCGTAAGGGCATCGGTTAGTATTCAACTAATGTACATAACTCAGAATACAGTCATTGGTACATGGCCGGAGCGGGATTCGAACCCGGGACCTCTGGCTTACGAGTTGGATACTGTACTGGCCACTGACGGTCAATCACTGAAACTTACATTATACTATAATTAATACGAGAAACTCACCAAGCCAACGCATCCCGGTAGTAAACAGCTGCAGGTACTTGGTCTTCTGCACGTTGAAGAAGACGAACGGGCCCACCGCGGCCACGAACGTCAGCAACGCTATGCGGTAGCACTGAATCCGGGTGGTCGCCACCTCGGCTGACGTCGCGTTGAAGCACGGCAGCGATTCCCAGTCGTGACTACTGTTGACTGGCACTGGTGAACTGTAACGTGAGTTTTATTAACAACTTTTTTTATAATTTAGACTAGCCAGGCATTTGACCGCCATCAGATCTGGTGGTAAGTGCAATGACGACTTCGTTCGCGTACACCTACTTTGTCACTACCTACCCTATTTTTCTTGCTTATAAACCTTCCTCTTGAATCACTCTATCTATTGTTGAAAACCGCATTTAAATCACAGATATCTAGGAACAGACGGCGGGAAACGACTTTGTGTTATACTATGTATGTATAGACTCACCGGTGGCAAAACTTTCTTTATTCTACGCAGTGACAAATAAGCAGACAGCGCACCTGATGGTAAGCAGTAACTGTCGCCCATAACATTTACGATTCATGCATTTAGGCGGCGGGCAACAAAAATGCAGAACAGCAGGTGCTAATTGCGCTGGCTACCTTATCCTTTAAACCGGAACACAACAATGCAAGCATTGTTGCTTAGCGGATGAAATAGATAAGACGGTGCCCTTTTTTTATATCATACGGTAAGTGGTTATCGCTGCCTGTAGACATTAGCAACACCAAAAGCCAATGCGTTGCCCCCTTTAACACGTTGTTCTGGTTGCAAAAAAGCAATGCCCCTCCACGCTAAAGCCACGGTTCTCCAAATCCCCATCCCATGGAGCACTGGAGACCTTACTCACCGACGGGAACACAATAGTAGTTAAAATCTAGGCGGATGCCTGAGCGGGTCTTGTCAATTTATCAGGTGGTAGGACTCTGTCAAACCTGACAAGTCCGCCTGGGTGAGTACCACAGCTTATCTATTTCACCCGCCAAGCAGTAAGCTAGGAGTAAGAGGTAGAGGTAGGTTGGGATGTCATCATTGTGCTTAGCCACGCTCATTAACTAATCATGACTCTATATGGGATTCTACTCATTATCAATGGCGATGATTTACGAAATTAAATCTAAATGGCATAAATAAGACATTTATGGACTCCAATAAAATGGGAGCTTGTCGACGGCATTCAGCGGTGAATTGACACTACATATTTTACCTGCGCTTATGGGTAGTGGTCCCCATAAGTGCCGGTAGGTACTGGTAGATCGGAGCCAGCTTCCTGCTTTTTACATCTATACGCCCATAGTCCTTAAGTGACGACGCGCCTGCGGTTCTGCATATTTGTTACATGAAATGTAAGTGGGCTATGGGCGACAGCCACAGCTTTAGAAAGTACATAATAATAAAAAAATGTTGTTAGCGACCCTCCCCGAGTGCAGTTCTCTACCCCAGTCACCCAACCCGTACCTACTACCAATCCACTCGGCTCTGCTTGTAATTTTAATTTATTTTATAAGGTACATCAACAGCAAGTTAACATATAAAGTAACCGATGTTCTGATTCATAAGCCAATTAGAATTTTATTTCAGACAGTACATAAAATAATAATGAATACAATGCGGTTGTAAACTATTCCTCAGTTATGTAATACAACTACCAATTAATTATTTTCGAACGGAATACAAACAGGAAAATTGTAACGATTACTACACTACACTTTATTTACAACATATTATTAGCAAGGAATTTCCTTGAAAAACAGGCAGGCAAAACTTTGTTGCTGTCTGGTCTACCTTAGGTACCTTTTATTTTAAGTATACAAGGAAACATTGAATCTTGGCTGATATTTAATAATTGTATCCCAAAAGCCAGACATAGTGGGTACATGTCCATTACAACCCAGGTATTGCTGTTAAAAAGCATACTTAATACGTCAAAAAATAAACACGAATAAAAATCATTAAAAGTCGTCCACACTGCTGACCCCCGCATGGGGCCCAGAAAGGTGGATGCGTTGCATCGTTGGATAGCGTTAGCGGATAGATAGCTAATCCGTTGCCCGAGAAACGAGCCTCTGCTCTCTGGTCAGAGGTGTCGGTTATTTTTTTGGAAAGTTCTTTGAAGATCTTTCTCGCACCAAGGTTATAAAGTTTCCACTCAATTGACTGAAATACAAAGTCTTGAGTACTTTTGTATTTCCTCCGTTTGAGGTCCTTAGCAGCGGGCGGTGGCGGCTACATGGGATGGCGCCAGAGGGCGGGCACACATGAAATGTAGTATATCCCATTGTCCCACACCAATGCCTTTCCACGTTGCCAAGCAATGAGCATCATACCTCAGGCCTCTTGCTATCTCCAATACGACCGGTGCATTGATGGTAACAAGGGCCTTTCGGATGACGTCGTTGATAGCCGCGTGCTTGGGGATTCGGCCCGCGCTGCAAGTATTTATTTATTTATTTATTTAAAACTTCATGCACATTACAGTACAAAGGCGGACTTAAAGCTACATAGCTTTTTCTACCAGTCAACCAGAGAGCAATAAACAAGAATTACAAGGCGGTGCAACAGAAAGGAAGAGAAAAGAACATAAAATAGTGTAAACGTAAAATAAAATTTAAAATTAGAGTAAAAAACATTTACAGACCGAGATTTACAGATAATATAACAGGAGAGAGAGAGAGAGAGAACATGGTACATGAGAAGTAGGTACATGAAAGACCGTGGTGCCCCCTAGCACATCTCTTGGTGCCCACCACAGGGACAGCAGTGTGCCTAATAAGGAATGAGAACAAATGGTTTGACTCTAGTTAGTCTCTTTGTATCTACATATTGCTCCCATATTAACATGAGTTGAGCTTTTCATCAGTTGAGTGTTCAGTGCTCAGGTCAAATACAAGCCTAAATCGAGCTGTAAAAGCAATTTATTCCAAAAGAGCTATTAGTCACTTTCTCTCATAGCAACGCTCGCCGTCTCATAAATATTTCGATATGCTTGCATTGTTGACTTTAATAATACCTAAAGGCACAAGGCGAAATACTTAATATCAATCATTAATACCAAGTTTCAAATACGCGGACGAAATGCCAAATATACAAGTTATACTTAAAATTAAATAGAAGCATTGTTTGTTAAGAATTAACGACAAAATAATGTGAAGGCTTTTATCGTGACATGTTTCGGTGCGTTTAGCTTATCATAATTTCGATATGCATTATTGACTTTATAACACCTAAAGGCGCAAGCCTGTTGACATTGTAAAGGCGTTCTTGTACCGCCCCTCACCACGTCAAAAATGCTCACGAAGATTGAATACTTATAGTCATAACAGATCCCTTATTTTCTTTATCGAAAAGCATTTCAATAAGATCCAGTTTATTACAAAATTGAGACGTTCAACAAACAAGAAAAGTGTACGGATGACAGCAAATCAACCTACCTTACACTATATAAGGAGCAAACGTTGCTATGCACGTTTATACAGACGATCTCATATATTATATTTGTGTCGATAAAATGCAGGTTTAGACGTCATTCGCCGCTCGCACTTGGTCAAATATTCAGGAGTAAACAGAAGGCATTGAATAATCATAATCATGGTGAAACGTAAGTACCGACCACCGACATAAGCTGGTTGGACCTCTGCTTTTGAGGCAAGGTTTTTTACACTACGGTGGCAAACAAGCGGCCTGCCTGATGGTAGCAGTGACCGCAGCCTATAAACGTTTGCAATACCAGGAGTATCACTCACGTGTTACCGGCCCTGTAAGTAAGAACATCTTCATACCTTACTTGAAGATCTCATGTTCTTGGAATCGCAAAGTACGCGACTAAATTAATTCCTAGGTGTGAGGATGAACTCCATGTCGTTAGCGAACGGTTCAATAAAACAATGTGGCTGATAGGTAGTTTGTTTGGAATCGGCCAAATAAATAGCTTAATTTAATATGGGAGCTATGTGTAGGTACAAGTAGATGAACAGCTAGAGTCATACCAATGGTTCTGATTCAATAATTGTGTATCCTGAATCCCTATTGTTTATCTGCGCCTTCTGTGGCAAAGTAATTAGCTCCTACGATTAAAAGCTAAGCAACAAACTGCGACCTCCATATAAAGGAAATGGGCAGCAGCATTTTCTGTTGTTCTTTTAACACTGCGATCGCCAACCTCGCCTACCGTAGCGCCTTGGCCGTAAAGCGATAACAGTCGCCCATAACATCTACGATCCATTTAGGTGTCAAATGGTTACACACCGTTTACTTAAGTTTGCGTTTAGTCAGCATTCCTAACTCCACAGACTTAACGGACTAAAAGCGGTCCCAGTCACGACGACGGCTCTTTCGTTTTGTTTTCTTGTTTTTTTTTTGTAGAAGTTGCTGTGCCGCGATGCCGTGGTGTCTTGCAAAGGGTAGTCCCTTCTACATTAGCCGACGGTAAGTAATGCACATCGATTATAGTTCTTGCTAATTTGGACATAGATCATCGATCGATCGAGCTGTAACGCTAGTCACGGTCGTTACAATTTAACAAAATGGAAAAGTTTAGAACAGTTTTCATGTATATATTTTTCGTGAAATAACGCCAGTAGTTGACCGAGAGTTCAAGGCACGCTATTGCCTATTCATTTGGCACGAACTATAGTTTCAGTTTCCGTTCAGTATTTACTCCCACGCATGCAACAGAGCCATAAATAGATCAGACGGAAGGTGGAGTATAAAAACATTAGTCGCCTTGTACGACACCCACGAGTGTAAGGGGTTGGTGCTATTCTACTCTGCCAGACACTACACGGCCTTTCTATTTGCATACCTACATAATACCTTTCTGTTGTTGTATCTATATTTACATCTGTAAATAAAAATATTATTGATTTTCCACTACACTTACCACACGACATCCGTGATCGACTTGGCCACCGCCGCAGCGTAGATGGAGAGATCACCGTACAGGTACACGCAGAGAGTTATGTAGAACATGATCCTGCCAGTTTTGTTCAGGAACAAGTTGGCCATCTCTCCAAGCTCCACTCGGCGGTCGAGGCTGTAGTACCGCGAAGGTATGGAGTCTCCACAGACGAGGGGCTCCTCCAGATCTTCGTGCTTGTCCTGATTGGATGTGGACGGCTCCTCGTCCGAATCATGGCTTTGTATCTGTTGATGGATAGTTAATTGCTCATCATCATCATCAGCCCATATTAATCCATTAGTTGAACATTAGTTAAGCATCGGTGACGATGCTTTTACGTTGAGGAAAAACATAGTGATGAAACCTGTACATACAGGCGACTGACTGCGTAACCATGATCCAATCTGGTCAGGTTCCCCTGTTAAAAGGGTCACGGGGGTCAGATATCAGTCGCGCCACTATGTTTATTTGATCTGCCTAACCCTGGATCACGGTCAAGACGGATCCCGGGCCGGATATATACGCTAAGATTATTTTATTATCAGACCATATTAGTCCAATGTAGGAGGCCTATTTGTTCTCCAATGAGCGCAAAGGGCGTCCTACACTGCCTACTTTTGCCGAGCCGCGAGATTGTTGTCTTTAGCGAATTATTCTCCACATACTAGCGGTTAATCTGGGTAGCGGTAGATCTGCTAGTCAGGGTCAGATCTTCTACTAGGAAACCGCTTTCAGATTTACTAAAAGCGGATTCCGTGAAGCGACTCCCATCTGACCTGCACGACCTATAAAAGCCGATTGGCCAGAGCCTCATCCGTCTGTCAGCAGGGGTACCGCGAGCAGATAAGCTTGGCTTGGGCCCCTGAGATG
Source organism: Blastobasis adustella (assembly GCA_907269095.1). Classification (NCBI taxonomy): domain Eukaryota; kingdom Metazoa; phylum Arthropoda; class Insecta; order Lepidoptera; family Blastobasidae; genus Blastobasis; species Blastobasis adustella. The sequence continues at coordinate 3,037,595 of OU026120.1, forward strand.
GCGGACTTCTCGTGACTCTGTCGTGAATAGTTTCTGTCAAACCGGAGGAGTCTGCCAACTGCCAGCATGGCACAAGCATCCTTGTGACATAGAGCGTGCCGCAAGAGCCAATATTTCCCTCCATCAATCTATGTCGCGCCTTTCCTCGCTTGTCGCTCTCGCACACTGCACACTTGTGGTAGCCTGTACGGCAGGCTCTTTAAGCTAGACAGATATCATACTCCCTTGACAAGCGGGTTAAAAATACACAACAGAATGTATGAGGATCCTCTTATCTATTTCTCTACTCTTACAGACTTATACAATAATAAATTTTAGCAGGATTAGAAGGATTTCATACTGCACTCACACTATCCCTCTTAATGGACCGCAGCCGCCTCCACTTGTAGACTGCGTTGGCGCACGCCATGGTCTCTATGACATAGGTGGCATTCGTGAAGCTCATAGCGGCAAGGAACACCAACGAGGCGGTGCTGAGCGCCCAGCCACCGCGGGCGAACGCAGCGGGCAGCGTCAGAGCGCCAGTGCCCACTATTAGGTTGAACACGTATATTAGCCCCACCTGGAAAATAGTGGAATGTTATAATGAAAATTTTCGTTATTTAGTAAGGGAATGTACTCATACTATGTGACCCGTTCAGGGGAGAGAGGTGTCTCCAATATACCATGCTCGGTCACAGTACTAATCATATATTTTCAATTGTCAAATGGTTATTAAAGGCTAACTCTTTGACATGGATAGATGTCATTTAGGAATGCTTTTATTAGCCTACGGAGCACCTAGGCAGATTCTCAGACAGACCTCAATATTATTGTATGCCTAATGGCGGATCACAGCAGTATCTCTTAATTGTAATATCTCACTGTACCTGTGTTTCACAAATAAATTATTTGATTGATTGATTGATTCAAATACCATGTTGTCTAATTATATTCCATAGGAATCAAGCGCTAATCCTTCTGATGCTTTGATAATTATAACCAATCATTATAACTTGCTAAGTTTTCCTATTGGAAACAGCTATGCTTGGAGTCTCTTTACGCATAAGTAATCTAAACCAGCCCCAACTTTCTTGTTTTATACCACATAGGTGGCAAACAAGCTTATGGCCTACCTTATGGTATGAACGTTTGCAATACCAGGGGCATCGCCCACCTGTTGCCGACCCCGTAAAAACCCTAATATTTTAAGTAAATTTAATTATAGCAGAAATGGTGTAAAAAGTGCATTTCATTTATCAATTTGTGATTAAATAATTTCTGTTTTCTGTTATCTAATTAAGTATTCTCATTTGTTTTAATATTTTTGTTTAAAATGTAAATATGTATTGAGAATTTAAAAGAGAATTAGTCAAAAATATAATTTAACAATTAATTTTACCCTAATAAATAAATTCAACTGACTAACCAATAAGACTATAAAGTGGATAAAGTAACAGATGGTCAATTAACTTAAAAGTAAACGAGTGTAAACATTTTTCTATCAACACATTGAGCACCATGTGTATCCTTTAAGAAACAAACAAAAGTTTTTATATTGTTATAAATTCGCTGGGGCTCAAGCTAAAAAAACTTATTGCCCATGTCTGTGCAGAAGCATGGAAAATAGGACTAATACACTATTTAAATATGGTAATCAGGTTTTTGTATTAAAAACAAGTAACTTCAACTTAGGCTAAACTTATGTATGATGTCATTCATTGTTTTAGGTACACAATAAGCTCTCCTCATGCTTCCCTTTCACTTCTTTGGCCAGATCAAACGCTAGACAAAGAATTGCTGTAACCATATGTTTGAAGATATAATGTAATGAAGGTACCAGTTCCTTACAATAAACTATTATTGTGCTTACCCATATTGAATATTGATCACCCGTCTCAGCAAGAGGCATCCTCAAAAACCTTCGAACGCCCCAAAAAAGACGCGGCATATTATGAATTCACAACCACAATACATCGCTGCCTGGAATCAAACCCAGCAATGACTGAAAAATTTCACGTTACCTTTAACTGTAATCTATAATAACCTACTTTATTTACATAGTGCTATTAATCGATAAAAGATACAAACACTTCACACATTTTGAAATAGGTAGAATTTCGGATGTATTTTTATGTATTTGCTCCTAATCAAAACAGAATTTAAAGCAACTACAATACAATTCCCTCAATACCAACTGTAAAATTAACTTTGTTTTGTTTGCAAATTCAAGTAAATTGCCCCCCCCCCCTACATCCCCTTGCTACAGCCGTCAATATGACTTTAATGATGTCGTTTACAAAGGTAGATAGAAAAACCTTTCATTATTCAGTATTCTTCCGGGCATTTATTTTAACTACGGCGACCGAGTCGTGGAGCGAGAGATAAAAAGCAGGCGAATTCGACCAATGTAGAAAGGGCAAGTAAACTGGGCCCAGTCGAGAGGTTTTGCGCGGGACGTATTTTAACTTAAGATCCAGCAGTCTCTGAAAATATTAGTGGCAAAGACACTCTGAAAACTTTCTGAAAATATGTCCGTATAGTTAGCAGCCTCACTGTCGAATTTCATGGTGTTAAACTGTATATGTCAAAAAATAGTGCTCAAAATAGTGACAAATAGTACCTATTTCATATACATAATGATACTGTGTTTTAAAAGATATTTGTGGTCTAACTTGACGTGTAGTTAGCAGACACTCTAAGAAATACTGTATTTATTTATATGTTTAAATACCAAAAATAGCGTTTCACATTGATGAGGCTGCTAACTTGACAGTTTGGTCTAACCACGATTTCAATGAAACTGAAGTCAATTTAGCTAAAAGCAATTTGTCAATAGCTAAAAAAAATAGTGCCCCTTATGAAATAAATCAAAATATAGAGTTTTGTTTTCTACAAAAAAATTTGATGAACTTCTGTACTCTCAGGCAAAAAAGTGAAAAGACATAACTTTTACATTATCCGTACTTTTACTGGTACGTTGTGAATTCGGGGGTACTGTCCATTTTTGTCTATGTACACACTTAAGTAGTACCTACTAGTAGGTAATAAAATAGATGTGAGTCCAAATGATTAGAATAAAACATTGAAGTACAGATTATGCATGTTGATCATGACCATGCAATTAATGTTTTGTGTTTCTTGCAACTAACTTCCTAAGTCTGCATCGGGCTGTTCAAACAGCATTCGGTTTCGATAGGTAGTACCTAGGTACCTACAATATGTCACAAAAATATCGTATTTATATTCTCTTCGATAGGGTCTTTTCTTGAAACTGTTCTTAGTTCTGTAGGTAAACACATTGGTCAAAGACCATCGTCTTGAGACACTGCGGTAATTATGACGAAAATATATGGCGTAGCTTCGCGAACGCTGCCCAACCGAGCTTGATTCGTCGATTGACCTCCTTCTCGAAATTACCTAGCTGAACTATTTGTCCTAGGTTTGTAGAGAGCATCTGTGACGTGGCGGTTATTTGACAGCGAGTATTCAACCCGTAAGCGAGAGGTACCAGGGTTCGAACCCCGCTGCGGTCATGTACCAATAACTGTTTTCTGAGTTATGTACATAGGTTAAATTCTAACCGATGTTCTCACGGTGAGGGAAAACATCGTGATGAAACCTGCAAATTCAGGCAACTAAATTTGTAACCATGATCCAATCTGGTCAGGTTCCCCTGGTAGCAGGGTCAAAGAGGTCAGATGGTAGTCGCTGCACTGTAATTACCTGATCGCCAAATCCTGGATCATGGTCTAGGCGGACCCCGGGCTCTCGTATTCGAGAGCACAACCGGGACATTAACGCCAAGATTTTATTATTTTTATGTATAAGTCGTCAATAACTTCAAGTGGAGTGCCTCCAACTGTCACTGGAGTAGGCACAATATGGACATTCGACATAATTTTCGTCTTGTTCATGTTGATTTTAAGACCTACTTGTTGAGAGGCACTACAGAGGTCATCGAGCATTTTGCCCAAGTCTTCCAGGGTTTCAGCCATGACTACGATATCGTCAGTAAATCTGAGGTAGTGAGGTACTCGCCGTTAATATCGCCAAGTCCGTCCCAGCCCAGAAGCCTAAAGATATCCCCCAGTGCAGCGGTGAACAACTTCGGTGATATGACATCATCCTGTCTAACACCTCGCTGCAGCTGATTAGGCTCTGTGATCTTGTCCTGGAGATGAACTGACACAGTGGCGTTTTCGTACAAACACTTCAGTGCTTCGATATATCTATAGTCAATTTGGCACCGCTGTAGAGACTGTAGCACCGCCCAAGTTTCGATTGAATCGAAGGCTTTCTCATAGTCCACAAACGCCAAGCATAATGGCCAGTTATACTCTTCGGTCATATGTATAACCTGCCGCAGCGTATGTATGTAATCTATGGTACTAAAACCTTTTCGGAACCCGGCTTGTTCGGGAGGCTGGAAGTCATCAAACCTGCGTGCGAGACGATTCGTAATGACTCTCGAAAACAGCTTATACACATGGGTCGGCAGCGATATTTTTTTGAAGTTCTTCAAGAAAGCCTTAACACCTTTCTTGAAGAACAATATCATTTTGCTTCTGTGCCATGCTTTCGGTGTTTTTCCCTCGAGGGTGACGGAATTGAACAGCTTCTGAAGGGTCTTAAGCACAGGTTTGCCACCAGCTGTCAGAAGATCAGCCGTAATTCAATCATCACCCGGCGACTTGTTGTTCTTGATCTGTTTGAGAGCATATTAATTTCGTACAGGCTGATGTCCGGGATATCTTCGGTGTAGTATCGGGTTAACTTGGCTCTGGGGTCTTTTGCCATACTAGTACCAGGTGCCCGTATTGTCGTGTATAACTGTCCATATAAGCTCTCGACTTCCCACAAAACCTCGGACTTGGTCGAAACAACTCTGCCGTTATCCGTTTTCAGTCTCGTCAACTGACTCTGTCCAATCGACAGATCTCTTGCAAAGACTTTAGAGCCTTTGTTCTGATCGATCATCGCCTCAATATGACAATAAGTAATACATATTATAATTCAAGAGATTTTTCAAATATTTTTGGTAACATTTTAATGTGGTATGTGTTTTGTAAGTGAATGTTAAATGTAAAACGAATGCATGTTCATTAACTTTATTTAGGCAATAGAAAATTTTAATTCGTATTATAACATAAGAGTTCCCTGTTTCGAGCACAAAGTTTTTAGCTATCGACCTGTTTTATATTTGCTCCCGTTTCATTAGAATCTTGGAAGGACTAACTAGACGTCTAGTTAGGAGCCTCAGTAACTTGTTGAAATATCTTTTAAAATATAGTAGCACTATTTACAATAGGTATTTTAAAATAGGTACTATTTTTCACTATTTTTTGGCATAATCAAAACCATGAAATTCCATGGTGAGCCTGCTAACTATATGGACACCTGAAAATATAGCTGCTCTGTCTGACTTTTAGGACCAGCGCAGACCGACAGCATCACGCATTATTATATTGAGCATCAGACGATGTGGTGAATCGTTTTAAAGTAAGTAGTCAATCAAGACGTTTCTTAGATGTCGTAACTGTCGAAGGCTTTAGTGAGAAGGCTTTGATTTGAATTTTACTGGTGTTGTAAATTGCAGCGGCTAATTCGCGCAATGTTTGTATAATACCTACTCTACTAGCTGGCTCGGCACGATTTCGTTCACATAGCTTCCTACGGCCTACCTCTACCTTACCCTACCCTGCCTCTAAAACTACCTGCCATTTTTTTCTTGCGTATAAACCACTTCTGTATAGCCAACAGAACAAACAAGAATTCAAATTGGTCAAGCCGCTCTTAATTCACGCAAAAAGGTAAAAGAACAGCCTATTAGGATTTTAACAAGCAGTAGAGCAGTACTCATGAATAGCCCTTGAAAACAACACCATCAACACCTCGGGGCTCATACTCGATTCACGATCACAAATGTTTAAACGAAGTAGGTACATAATGTTAAACAAATCCTACAACCATACAATGGATAAAAGGACATAGCGGATCAAGGGGACGCGATGCAGCTGACGAGCTGGTCAGACGAGGTTCTAGAAAGAAAGCCTTTTGGTCTTGAGCCAGTTCTACACATTCCATTCACATGGACGCATAGATCAGAGGGCTTAGTGTGAGTTAAAAAAATGCATAGCACCGTCTAGTGGTAGATACGTAAATGAAGTTTTTTTCTTCATACTAATTTCGACGAAAACGCAAAGAAAAGTAAAGTAAATTCGAAGCGAAACTCACACTAAGCCCTCTGATGGATAAAATCAATGTTTGTTTCAAACTAAACTCGTGTTCTTAACATATATTATTATATTAGACGGGACTTACACGGGACGTACCTTTTCGATTTGTTTTCCCGATGTATCGGTAGGGTTAAAGGTACGTCGCGTGAAAGTCCCGTCTAATATAATAAAATGGATATAATCAAGGCAAAAAATAACCAACTCTGGTCATTTCTGAAGGGATGCAGACAGGCTAGGAAGGCTCTACCGAGCATTAACCCCTCCCTATCCAAAAGGCTTATAAAACTAACTAAAACAACTTCGAATGGTAACCGGAGCAATAAACGAGCACGGTCTTTTTTTAATTTTTTCACCATAGGTATCACTATATAGGCCCAGGGATGCTTCCTACAGAGGAAGAGGAGACCGCTACCCATATCCTATAAACCTGCAACGGAGTGGCACGTACAGGTTTTGGACAACCACAAACCCTTCCGGAGAAGTTTGTAAGGCTGATGCTAGGAATATGTAACCCCCGCGCAGAATAGGTGCAAGTTTGACGATTTCGGGAAAACGCACGGATCTATCTCTCCGCCCTCATCTATTTACCGCCAGAGTCATTTCCACTTTGTCAGGCAGGGGTAATCGAAGTTATCATGCCATTAAGCGACCGGCCACAGCGAGCGGCCACACAGAAAAGACGTAAGACGCAAACACATCGCAGACGCGGCCGGCGCCCGTTCGATTTACTTTTATACAAAATGTATAGAAACGTCGCGACGCAAAACATACAGTAAAGACAAGGCGCGGACGCGACGCAGACACGTCTTAAAAGATACAGAAAGGACGGGGTAGGGGCGCACCGCGTGCGAGACCGGGGGTGCGGGCGGGGCGCGGGGAGCTTCGCACGCAGCGCTAGGCTTGCTGTCCTTGTCTTGCCTTCGTTCTTGACTGGTCCGCGACGGTGCCGCTTCCGAGCCCCGTCTTTTTTGTATGTTTTAAAAAGTCGCGTCCGCGTCGCGTCTGTGCCCTGTCTTCATCTTACGTCTTTTCTGTCTGGCCTCTCGCATACAGATTAGACGTAAGACACAAACACGTCACAGACGCGGCGCCCGTTCGATTTATTTTCATACAAAATGTATAGTAACGTCGCGACGCAAAACATACAGCAAAGGCAAGGCGCGGACGCGACGCAGACACGTCTTAAAACATACAGAAATAACGGGGCAGGGGCGCGCCATGGGCGAGACCGGGGGTGCGGGCGGAGCGCGGGGAGCCGAGCCTCGCCCGCAGCGCTTGCTGTCCTTGTCTTGCCTGCGTTCTTGACTGGTTCGCGACGGCGCCGCGTCTTTTCTGTATGTTTTAAAAAGTTGCGTCCGCGTCCCGTCTGCGACGTGTCTGCGTCTTACATATTTTCTGTGTAGCCGCTCGCTTAGATTTGGTGGACACTGTGGTATTCGGTTGGGGTTAGGCAGACGGCAGACCCCGGGGTCGCCAAGATGATGATGATGATGATGTGGTAGGTAGTGACTCGTTGTCGTATGACAGCGGCACCATCGATCTTTGCACTTGTGAGAAAAAGCCGTATGTATACCTAGGCCTTTTATGGCAACGAAACATTTATAGTTTATAGTGTTTCAAGTCGCGACATTGTTTCAAAAAAAGAAAATAATGGTAATCTCAGAACCTGGGACATTATACACAAAATGTCTTGGTGTATATTGTGATCATCTGGGAGTCCTCTATCGATTAAAAAGGGTTTAAGATGAGATGAAACATTTAATTGGTTTCCCTGTCCCCCATAGTAAAATCTTCAAAGTCCTCTAAAAAATTTAGAGCTATTGTAGGTATACTCAGACCAAAACGATTTTGATACTATGATTTTTTTATTTATTTTTCGTAGGTAAAATTTAATTATTAATAAAATATTCATTTCATTTCATTTCAAAAAGTCTATTATTATTTATATTTGGGACTCTGATGGCTGCTGTTCAAATGTTAGTCGTATGCTGAATCTAGCAACATGGATATTTTTTTTTATGTTATACATATGTACGGCAGACAAACAGGCAAGCGCGCCACCTGATGGAAAGTAGTCACCGCCGCCAACACCAGGGGCGCTACTAATGCGTTACATAATACGTGGTTATCTGCCAATAAACCCACACATTTTGAAATAAGTGACTGTCATATCATACTGATTTAATTTCAAAGGAATGAAGATATCGTTGTCGTGTCGTGAAACGTATCGTATTGTGAGCATGGGTAGCAAGCAAGCGCGCTGAGCCACAGGCTGAGGCACTGTGCCTGCGGCGCTGTGAGTACTTGTGAGTACATCGCAAATAGCGCTCCTTTCTCACCCAACCAACCAGCCGTCCTGCAGTTTATACCGTTTCGTACGGGGCGATGGGCACTACACCGCTAGCTCTACACACCGTTTAATTTGTGATTCCTATAAAACACTTTTGGCTGATTAGCCTTTGTGCCACACCGATATGAATGAAATGTTTAAAAATATGGTTGTATTCTTGAATTTAGAGACGTCTTCCGTCTATACTACGGTTCAGTGATTTTTATAAGATGGTAGACTGTCTAAAGAGAAAAGGCGCAATAAAACAAAGGTGAGGAGTTGTTTATAGTTTTTAACCTGTTTATTTAGGTAGGTACCGACTTTTACCTAGGTACCCAAAAATTTATGAGTGGTAGGCCAGTAGTACCTAGATGTGAGTGAGTAGGTATGGAGGAATATTTCCACCTAGGTACATCTTAGAGGACATTTGGTAGGTTGACGCTTTTTAGGTAAGTATATCTTGCTTGCTTTCATTGTGGTCATGTTAACCTAGTTAAAATAATAAATTTAATCAATAGGTATTTATTTGTTACTTGTCTAAGTACAATGCAGCATTATAATAACATAGCATAGCAATAAAAAGCGCCGATGTTCAATATGCCGCATACATAAAGCTAGACATCTATCTACGTATATTTGAGTATTGGATTGAATAGGTAGGTAAGTAGGTACTTCTCTACCTACACAGATATAATAGTATCAATGATATACAAGTACAGTATAGATTGGTATGCTTACTGTATAGCAAATTGCTATTACCCGACCACGGTAAAAAGACGTTTCTCCCTCGGGTATACTCGTTGAACAACTGTCCATCTCAAATAGATGGCATAACAGTTTGTTCGTGCGAACCCCGACGACGAAATCATTCCATCCAGCCGTCGAAGCCGAGTTCTCGGGGGTTTGGGATTGTGATTTTGTATAAATCTCTATGTAATGTGCCAACATCTATACAAAACCAAGGTATGAACCAGTATTTATTAGTTTTCAAGAAAAATTGTGCGTAATGTCGTCGTCGATTCTGTTAGCATTTATGGCATCCATCGCTTTCTCACAAGCTTATGTGTTATCTCTTTCGCACAAACGGAATGTCAGTAGATGTTGTATTCTCCGTCTCGCTCCCTCTAGTAATATAACACCGTTGTGCTCGTCGTGTCATGTAAGATTTTTTTGTATTTTTACAAGTAAATTAGAATATTTGTGGTATTGTAACGTGATAGGTAATAAGATTAAGTGTTTTTAAATGTGTCCTAGTGTTTTTGAAGGAACATAGTCCCCTTTATCATTTGAAATAGGTCGTGCAAACTTTCACTCTATAGATAGGTAGGTACTGTAGTTGATGATATACCTCTATACATAATGTAGATACAAGCACGAGTCTCTAGATATTCAACATCGAGTCGACGAGTCTCAAGGCCGAAATACACAAATATCTATGTACCATACCTACCTGGGGATTGGTTTTATAGAAATGTGAAATTGTGATAAGTTTTTTATTTGATCGGAGCCCAATCTTGACGCCGTAAGTAACAGCATTATACTTTTTCAAATGGCGTTCTATGAATAGAAAGAGGAACTCGTCCGATTTAGCGATTTCATAATGTCCTTATCGCGTCCTCTCGCGCGACGCAAATATTATAATGTCAAGGGAAGTTATTTCTATGGTTTATAAGAAAGCTTCAAGCATCTAGAGTCAGTTTTAAGGATATTTAGGCAAGTCATGGAGATAACCTCAAACTGTCTTGAATTTTTCCACTTGGTCAATGTGGACACTTTACTTTTGATATTAGGCAAGTAGGCAATCTATGTCAGCAATAAATAGCTACCATGCATAGCAAATATTATTTGTCTTACAGCTAGAAACCACAACAAATTACTTATACACAATAATTTTTAATTACATAGCATCTTATCGCTGAATCAGTACCTAAGTATATCTGATTGCATTTATTAGTCACTAATAATTACTGTTTTTTTTTATGCAGATAATCTGAAAACGTTACGAGCTGTCTGTAAAGCTGCTCGAGGATCTGCCGAGCCCGCATTATCTGTGATATACAGCTCAGCCTGTCGTCCGTCCTATAAGGTATGTTTCAGTTTTTTATACATATCTTAACTGGCTGAAATATTAGGGACAATTATCAGAATTTTTTAGTTTCTTTCTTTGAGCATAATAAGATTGATTTACTTTAATTTTGTGGAGGCTTTTGGAGTCTTTGTTTTTGAGCCATAATTTGTTTAGCACAAGTTATTAAAAAATTAAAAAGTGGTCCTAATTCTTAAAAAAGTAAATAATAAAGCAGTAAATCTAAAAAGACAAAATAGACAAATTTAATTGTTCCCAATAATCTAAAAGGTAAATCCTAACAATGAAAGTTCTAAATTATTTAATATGTTGGAGCAAGCCTAATGACATTCATTTGTGAGAATAGTAAAATACTTTCAATAAATTCAATTTTGCAAGCTTTTTTAGCTACATGTAAATCAAACCGAACATATCTGTGATATATTAAAAAAAAAACAATAATGAGGAACCAAAAGAGACCCAATTCAACCAACCAAGATAATCTGAGAAACCACTTCACACTACAAATAAGTCTTAATTAAAAAAAAATGTGGTAATATTATTTATCACTACTCCAATAATAACACTGATAGTTAACCACATTAACCACAGATATTAAGGAACCAACACTGATAATGTTCAATATGTTTGTCTTCGACGCTTATTGTACAATTACAATTGGAGATAGTGAGTTTTTTTTTTATAAATATTATATAGGTACCAACTTCTGCCTGTGACTTGGCGATAATTTAGTTATTTTTTAGAGATAAAATATAACCGATGTCCTTCCCCAGGTTGCTATGCATCTCCTGGCTAAATTTTATTCCAATCTGTTTTGTGGTTTAGATGACAAAATTTAAGTGACAGATAAAGAGTTTTTTTATACATTTATAATATTAAGTTTGCATTGTTATTTGCGTCCCAATACTACCATTAAACATTTCAGAAATTGTGTTTAGTGATCTGAGACCAGTGATGTGGTAAATAAGCTTAGCATTCTCGACATACATGATGGGCCAGCACTGGCCTAGGTAATGGGCCATGCTGTGGTTGAAACCCAACTACACTATGGTGACATTCAGTTGTGATCTCGTCGTTTTTCGACATGGAGCTGCTAAACGACAACAATTTAGACATTTTATGACAAAACAATACAAAGTTAAAAATTTTAAAGCAATGTAAATGTTATTTGACGAGGACTTTTTTTCGTTCATATTTTACTGTTTTCGTATTTAACTGAACCATGAATGTCACAAAAATTCATTTGTTATGTCCGATAGATACGTCCTTACTCTACGACATTTAAACACACACTCCATGGGCACGATGATCCACGTGTAGAGACGTACCTACCGCCATTGCTGGCCCACACTCTTTGATGTGCGGCCGAAAAACCGACATTGCGGCTATCCCAGCCCGCCATAAGCCATCCGCCACTACTACACAGCGGCACACGAAGGGCAATCTTAGTGTGCCCACAGTCTGCCAATTTGGTTCCATAATGTGAGGTTCATTCCTTCCGGTGGGTAGTGGTGCGATGATATAAAATATATCATGCTAAACAATTCTTCAGAATAAACACCATTGTTTATGATAAGTGGTAAGGTATGTAAGAAGTAAAGGCGCTCGGATACGAGTACAACGAGTACGGGTTCAGAGTTGAACAACGCGCTCGCGGGCATCTCGTCTGCCTTCACTGTTTTGCACGCCGCGCAAGGCGTTCGGTTCACGTCCTGGAGCCCTATTTTTGAAAGCGCTCGTCGCTATGCCGCATACGCTTTAGCTACCATCTCTTTCGCACTAGTGGTAAGTTGCTAGAGACATTAGAGGGCGAGCACTCGTGTCACCAGACTATGCGGGCTACGCACGTCGAGGTGCCTTCGAGCACCGACAAAAACCGACTCCCAAAGGCTCGCGCCGGCTGCCTCGAGCTGAGGCACGGCTTGGGCTAAGGCGTGTGAACTTGCATGCCCTGACCACGAGTTGCCTCCAGAGCCAGAGCTGCCAAAATGCGATTGGTCTCTACTAAATTCGATCAAGATGGCGGCGTACCTACTATCGGAGATCGGTGGTACGGCCCCAGTGACGGCGACAGACAGCCAAGCTCACTTACCACCAGAGGAGATAGCGATCAAATGCCTGGCTAGTCTTATAAAAAATCCACACGGCGCGTTAGTATTGGATTGCTTTACACATCACAATTAGTGCCATACCTGAAGCCATTTAGATAGATAAACTTTATAGCTCAATCAATAATTTCAGTTTTCTCATTTATAATTCGTTTTTAAATAGTAGAATTGGGACCCTACGAAATAATATCTACGGCAACGGGAATGTTTTCTTTTTTTTACGGTTTCGTTCGATAATTATAATGGTTTAAGATATTGTTAATTACAGTGATCGTAAGGTTTAATTACCTCACGGTTTGCGTCATCAGGCAAACGGCGTGTTAACGTCATAACGAGCCGAAATTGCCCTGGAAATGCTAGGTCACACAACTGAGCAGCGTTCCTTTGTCCGCAGGGCTGGGCCACTCAGGGCTAGAGGCGAGTCCGCAGCAGCTTCCAGCGGTGATCTCACCCGCCCTCTGCCATTGAGGCACTAAACTCTGCTACCTGCTTTATTGACTGCATCACTACGAACCATTGTTACTTAGTCTATAATTGAAAAACAATATGCAATCTGTGAAAATAAGTATAATGCTAGGTGGATATTGTAGAAAATTATTCTATTTATAATAATTGTCTGATGTCTAATGTTTCTGTAATATTATGTGTTCCACATCTAATTAAGGATAATTGTTACTCCAATATTGAATACTGTTACCGAACCAATGCAATGTAACTACACCAGCTCCATGTCGGCGGTGGAAACAAATAAATTTGGTGCTTTGAAGCGAGTCGAAGAGGAGGATGAGAGTCAGCGAGTTAGTGTAAACATAGTAGATAATGATATTTATATTGTAGAGTTTGTTGATAGTATCCAACAAAACCAAATGATTGGCGATACGCCTAAATACTGCATTCCTTTATCGATTAACGCCATAACAGTCCAGGGTATCTCATACAGTGACCCATATTTCAGTAGCTTTAACTTAAACTATAAGATGGCGGACGCGCCAGAGTATATGAACAAGTCTGATTACGCTTTTAAATCCTCAGTTTGTATTATACGAGATGAGCCTTACAAGGTTAAGACGCAACTACTAAACGAAAAGTCTGCTCAGAATATGATATGCGAAACGATAACTCGAATCAATGATGACAGAATGTCGATGAACCATGACAATAATGCATCGGCACCGGCGACGCCAAAGACGGCCCGGGCCTTTGCGAATGGTGATCTCACGTTTGACGCGATGCTGGAGCTCGCCCGGAATGGGGACAGGCTGGCGAAGGCGTTGGGGGCGGTCGAGGGGGACGCGTGGGGTACCCCGAGGCGCCTGCGCCTGTGCGGAGGCGGCGAGAGCTCCCTCAACACGGCCAGCGGATGGGGCAGCCCGCCGGCTGCCAACAACGGTAACTATGCTTTCTTAATTGTTTATCTCTTTTTATTATATAAAGGTGGGAAGGCAAACGAGTTCTCTGATGGAAAGTGACCGCCCCATTAGAGCCCTGCAACACCCAGTAATTTTCTCTACATGTAGTTGAATCTACAAATCAAACGTTTACGCGCTTCGGAGGGCTAAATTCTCGGTCTAGGACCTAGGTCGATATTGTTTGAAAGCAGTCGTCATAGCCACGACCACAACTTCCTTCTCTTACGAGCCCATTAGGCGGCTCGAAAAGGTTGGAAGGAATAGGAAGGAATTTGTTGTTTTCAGTGTCGGGATTATTGATATTCAATTTAATATTGTTTTGTTTTGAAACACAGTTTTCTCTTTGAATTAGAGTTAGACAATATCACGGTTGTGTCTTTTAGCTTTAGAGCATAGAAGTGGGGCCAATATAGTTTATAAACTAACTTAGGGTTTTTCATAAAGTGGGGCAAACGGGATTTGCTCGCAAACACGGGATTGACCCGCATGACAGAAGTTTCTGAAACCGCGTATAACATGCGCCATAACAATTACATTAAATAATTATGTGGAAAGGTCTGTCGGGACAAACTAACTGCGAGGGTTTTGTTGGTACATATGTAAAATGCTCACGTAATTTAATAATTTACGTTCAACCAAACAAACTAACATCACATAGCCCTCCCAACGCAATAAACGTTTTTTTGGCAGATATTTGGACTTTCGCCCATAAAGTCCATGTGTCCAAGATTACTCCTTACAATTAGTTGGTTACAAACAAGCTCACAAACGTACAAACGATTCCTCTTATAATATAAGTATAGATATAAATAGTCTACTCTATGAAGTAGATATAGATAGAGATAGTGATGGTCGGTAACTACATCGCCGGAGCTGAGCGGCCGCAAGCTGTCATGGGATTCATGGGCATGCCCCTTTGACTTTTGGGTGCGGCATGGGACTATTTTAACAGTGGAGAGAAAATCTGCACGATTTTGTCTTCCTAAATATTTTTCGCCGGTTTGCGGTTTGGAGAGCCATGCTAAATGCCATTTTCCGTGAGGTTGACTAGAAGTCTTAAGCTGCATAGTATGGCTCCTATTGGCAAACAATCCTTTACGTATAGGTGCTAAAAAGGGACATTTAGGTGCAATCCATTTGAGAATCGTTACCTTTTGTATTTTTCGAGTCTGTTTAATGCGGTAGGCTACTCCTGCTTAGCTTTCTCTGTGCCCCCGCTACTTTTTGTCTGCTGGTTGAAATGTTCCTTGGTCTCCGGCGTATAAATTTGACATATTACGTTTTTTTAAATCATTTATTATTTCACGTACAAACTAAAGAGGTTTGTGCTCGTAATATAAGCGAGCCTTGTGTTAATATGTTATTAATGCGTTGTGGCAACATTTTTTGTTCCTAGGGTTCCTTTGTGTTTAACTAGTTAAAAGCATGTATTAAAAGTGCATTATTTTGTTGTAATAGGTTAATTCCCAAGTTGATGTATCATATCATCAATATGTGCTTATGGTCGCTAAGGTCGCCGGAGTGATGCTCGGAAGTGATGTTTTAGCCCGTGATTCAAAGTCTCATATTATAAGCTCGTACGTTATTTGAATTTCGTATTGATTAGTTTGACAGTTTTCTCCCGAAGAAATTGCTCGCTGCATGAATGCGGTCTGATGGTATTTTTTCCCATTCTCGTCAGAGCGATCTTTAAGGCATCAGCTGTCTCATTTTGTTTGGCTGAATCTTTGACTTTACGAATAGACAATATGGAAAAATCCATTGGGTGAAGAAATGAAGCTGGAATTTTTTTCTTGTAAAAAATATGGGTTTCAAGAGCTTAATGGGATGGTGTCGAGTCTTGTAGAAATGTCTTATGGTTTCAACCGATTTGTCTACGTGTCTTAGGTAACAAAGCATCTTTTAAAATCTTTTGTCTACACTCATAGCCAAATGTTCCAATTACATATTCGAAAACAGTCGTTTAAGGATAAACTTTATCGGCAACTTGGGGTCTTGATAGCCGAAATCATTACTATATCACTGAGTGGATAGACTAGACGACGACTCGAGGTCTAGGGAGGGGCCAGACCCCCCGAACCGAAGACGATTTGTCTTTGCGTAGTTTTAAAACAGTTAAACGGACGGCGTTACAGCCCATTAGATTAGAATGTTGCTCTTGTGGTAATTAGCTTTAGCTAAAATGTAAATGCCACGTTTTCCTGTCACTCCTACTGTGGCAGTGCTGATACCAGTTCCAAATTTAATATTAAGAATCGTAAACAAAGTTATAGTGTTATCTTTTTATTGATAAACAGTTTTTTTTATTGATATCGTACACGTGATAAAATATCGGAAGGATTAGTTGAAGGCGTGTGTTTTTTGTAACACAATCTCAGTGGCCCACAAATATCAGTGTTTTATAAAGTGTTATGTACCAAAATGGCGAATCTGGAGGTGCGTTGTGACTGAGGAATACACTGACGTCATAATTATGTCTGTAATTAACCTGGACCAATGCTGGACGAATTGGACCATAACAAAACTTAAATACCTTCACGGGGCCCTAAACTGTTCAACCAGTCTCCAGGTGCCCAGCGGTAGACCTTGGTCATCCTCGCTTCGCCAACGGTATTAGCGTGGCGAGCTCGTTGTGGTGCTGAAGTTCGACTAGCCTAAATGTTCGAAATGGTCACCCAGTTTCCGAACCTCGCGAGCATTGCTTAGGCTTGGTTATCGCTCTCGCAAGCACGTTCCATTACATTCCAGCCTAGACCTATGTGAAATGGCGGGGTTCCGTTCGCGACTTCCTGGGTGTTTTGGGTGTCTATGAGTAGCGGTGATCACTTTCTATCAGGAGCTCCGCTTGCACGTTTGCCTTCCTATTATTACAGAATAAGGATATGGGATTTTGGTTATAGTATGTTTGGTTAGGTTAGTTGAATTCTATCCGGTGCTCTTATTGTGAGGGAAAACATTGTTATGAACCTGCACATTCAGGCGACTGAATGTGTAACCATGATCCAAGGTTCCCCTGGTAGCAGGGTCGCGGAGGTCACATAAACAGATGAGATGGTGGTGGAAGTTGATGGTCTTGTATGCTCGGACAACCAGAAGCGTCTACACAGGGGCTGTTATCCAGTGCGTGATTTTTACTTTATTTAAAAAGGTATTAAAATTTCGGAGAATGAGTGAGCTTCTGTGATAGATGTAATCCCAATCTCTTAAACCAAATCGAATAAAAGTAAAATTACCCGCTGTGTAACAGACCCCGTAAAGGCTTCTACGCCGTAATGTAGATGGGTAATAAAAACAGTAATTGAAATGCAGTCGATTCTTTTTTTAAACTGATCAATGAGTATATTGAATAGTCGGTAACCTATTTAGCTATAGGTTGTAAAGTCAGTTTTGGTTCGGCAGCTGGGAATTGGGGCGGCAACTCGAGCGGCCAGGCGAATAATGGAGCCAACAATACTCAACAACAATGGAGCAACACGGCTCAGCGCCCGCCCACTTCTCAAGCGGACAGTAAGTTGTTTTAAAATCGATCCGCTAATGATGTAGCCTTATTAGAATCCGCAATGTTTGTTTGTTTCAATTGTGCACGCTATTAGAGAGGTGGATTCATTTATTATGACTAGCGGGTTTCACAACAATGTGGAATCTCGTGATGTCACCGGTCGCGCGGTATGTGTGACGTGTTGGTAACGCGGCCCCACGTTTCCCCACGTTTGCAGTGAACAGCAACAAGGGGAACGGCAACCAGATGCCCCCAACCAGCGGCGCTTCCCAAAATTGGCAGAGCTCCCCTCCGAACATGCCAAGCTCGCAGCCGAACAACAACGGTGCGCCTGCAAACAACGGTAAATTGCCACGCGGACGCGTCTGTATAGCACTGCTAATGGTTAGGTGCGCGCCGTTAGCTGCGCGCGAGATGTCGCGGCTTCGTTGTGTTCGCAGTTCGCAATTAGCTATCGGATGGGTTGCGTAACTAGGTGTCTCGCGTTTGCGACCTGGGTAGGCATGGCGCGGCCGACGATAGCAGATAAAGTTAGTAAACAATATTACCGACTCCACATCTGACATGTTGACGTTGACATGCCAAAGTTGTGGTGAATTGATGAGGTTTTATGCATCAGATGTAGACAGAGAGATAATTTGGCTCGTGACTGTTGATGGGAGTAAATTTGACAGCCGTGGAGTTGTTGTTGTTGACTGTCTTGTCAAATTTAGTTCCAACTTGTCTCGCGACAGAAGTTATCTTGCGCGCACTGTAGTTGCGATTTTTGACGTAAAGATTTGTCCTTTCTTTGGGCGCACTATAGTCAGGTCTGCTACGCAGAGGGTCCCGGGTTCGATTCCCGGTTGGGCGAAAATTGAATTCTATGGGTTTTGTTTTGTGGATGTTTGTGAGCTTGACTTTGTATATGTCCCCCTTAAGGAATCTTAGTCTTAAGCTACGAGCGGAGCACGTTTGTAAAGCCTGTACCAAACAGGTGCGATATAACGCGCGGTATTATCGAATGCGTTCTTGCGATAATGCATTCCGAATGCTGCGTTATTATAGCTGTTTGTTCACACAATTTCAAGTTTGTGTACACAATACAAAATTTACTAAAACAAATGTCGCCAGAACGCTATTTCTGCGTTATTATCGCAGTAGTGGGCACGATCGCATGCGTCCTAAAACAAAATGTACATCGTAACAAAGGAACGCATCAATGCACCTGCTTGGCAGCGGCTTTATTCTTCACAAAAATTGGAATCACTTTACCGATACTCTCTCATTAACCAGGCACCAACAATGCCGGCAACGGTAACGGAGGTGGCAACCCTCCCAACCCGGCGGTGAGCACCAACGGGCCGGCGGCAGGCAACGGGAACAACGGGAACGGCAACACCAACTCTTCAGCGAAGATCGAGCAACTGAACTCCATGCGCGAGGCACTTTACAGCCAGGACGGCTGGGGAGGCGTAAGTGCAACGCATGCTGTATAAGTTGGGAGAGGATTGGGGAGGTCGGAAGTTGAGAATGCTAGGGTTAGCAAAGGTCGCGATAAATTCGCGGGAGCTTAGACAGATTTTTGTGATAATACCTGGTGCCATTTTCGTTATTTCACCATGTTATTCGAATTCGAAACTTCTTTATTGAGTAGGACATGAATATCTCTTTCAATCATAGGAATAGGAAAGTGAAGGAAACACACAGTGATATATAAGTTGTCCTCTGGGGCACACAACCACCCCACGCGGACAACGACGATGCCTGGCATAGCCTGGCCGAGCCCGTCGGACTGGGTCCGACAATGCTAAATAGAGCCGGGCTATTATTGAAGTAAATAAATAAATAAATATTTATTTAAGCGATCTGACTATTTCGATAAAATTAATATAATTCATATAGTGACGGGTGTCACTTAAAAAATTGTGGTATGAAGGTGTCAAACACATCCTCTCCCATTGTCTTTTATCGTTGTTTATATATGAACGTGACGAGAACTACACCAACATACATATCACACCACGTTACCCACACAAACAACAACTAACCTCCACCGTGACCATTGCAGCAACACGTGAACCAGGACACGAACTGGGACGTGCCCGGCTCCCCCGAGCCCGGTTCAGGCAAAGTCGAAGCCGCCCCGGCCGGGGGTCCACCCGCCTGGAAACCGAACGTCAACAACGGGGCCTTCCTAGGCACCGACTTGTGGGAGGCCAACCTCCGAAACGGGGGACAGCCCCCGGCCCCGCCGGCCGCCAAGACCCCCTGGGGACACACCCCCACCACGAATATTGGGGGTACTTGGGGCGAAGACGATGATGCGGGTGATACGGCGAATGTTTGGACCGGCCCGCCACCGCCGCAGCAGTGGCCGGCTGGGCCGCCGCAGCATGCGCAGCAACAGGTATGTGTATCATCACTATTGGATATCATCATTCCCCACCATTACCCACTAGATGAGGTCGGCACAATATGTATTTTTTTACCATATTACCGTATAAGTCGTCATCTCGGTCCTTACTCCTTTCTCCCGCATGTCGTCATTCACATTCATCTTTTTTTAAATCGGCCTCTACTGAAGTATCTATCTACATTGATATTCATCACCTTCCTACATTTCATCCTACGCTAGCTCCTCATCTTTTCCGTCACTGGCGCTACTTGTAAACTCCCCTACTCATTTTTATTTGCACAAATGCAATTGCTGTCAACCTTGCTATGCCCTTACTACATGAACGTGCTCCCCAGTGGGGCATGCCGAAGAAAGACGACTGGAACGCGTGGGGCGAGCCCCCGAGGCCTTCGGCCGACCCCCGGTTGGAGCCCCACCGCGCCCCGGACCCCCGCCAGCCCCCCGCAGACCCCCGCCACGACCTCCGCGGCGGGATCTCGGGAAGGCTCAACGGGGACATGTGGAACCACCACCAGCACCAGGGACCGAACAAGATGATGCCCGCAGGGAATGTGAACCAGTGGGGCGCGCAGGTGGGTGGAGTTTGTAGTTGTCTATTTTGTGTGCGGTTGATCTGGTAGTTGTCCACTTTGCGGACTAACGAGCCGCTGGGGTTGAGATAGTGCCCGGGTGTACGTGATCTGCAGTGCCGGGTGCCATTTACAAGGACGCAGGCAAACTCGCTAAAATCGTGATTACGTACGCTGCGTAGTTTAAACCACTACCAGTATAGCGCCGTAACAGAGATTATGCCTGCCGTGAATATTTATCTTGTCTGCAGGCAGCTGACCTTCTCTCTGGTCTCTTTGGTTCGCTGCTGTAGATCCTGAAAGAAGAATTACAGTAGTGGGAATTCTGGTGGATCTTAACATTTGTCGTGCGGCAGGTACATACAACACCAACACGCCACTGGATTGGAGAGTATGTTTTGCTAGCGTTGTTAAACAGTGGCGTGCCTACACGTGCGATGAACTACGTATTTATATTTACAATGCAAATCGCCCAAAATGCAAATACTCGGCGGCCTTTGACTGGTTTCCTGTTTAGATTTTAATTTATTCATCGAGTCGCTACGGTAATTCGACTTCGAGTGGTTACCTTAAAAACCGTCCTAATCTTAGCAAATTGGTTCCCAGGGCCCAAAGGAGTCGATGAAGGGCTGGGAGGAGCCCTCGCCGCCGGCCGCGCGTCGCTCCGCCGGCTTCGACGACGGCGGCACCTCTCTGTGGGCCACCCGCGGCATGGGCGGCATGGCGGCCCGGGCCCCGCAGGGCCCGCCTGCCCAGCAGCGAATGCCGCCCACGCCCACCAAACCGGACGCCGTGTGGGGCGCTCACCCCCAGAGAAACGGCTCGTGGGAGGAACCCCACACCCCGGGCTGGCCGGAACGCGAAGCGCCCGCTTGGCCCGACGCGGCTGGGCCCTTGTGGCCGGGCAAGACCAAGCCGGGCCCGGGCGGGTGGCCCGAAGATATCGGCGAGTGGGGCGGGCCTAAGCCCCCTCAGAATGTGCCGCTCGGCAAGCCGCTGCCCAAGGACGTCGTGTGGAACAGCAAGCAGTTTAGGTAAAGAAATGATGCTACACGTATTTCGAGCTTACGTATTTGTCCCGCAGGGGTAGGCAGAGACTATAAGCCGCCACTTTGCTCTGTCCTGAGAAATCTCCTTAGCTTCGCATATGTCAAAAATGGTCAAATTTTTTTTTCATTTGTCTCGTATAGTATTTTGAGTTATCATATTGGGATTGTCGAGGCGGTGATCACATAGTATATATCGCCGCAACAGTGCAGGTATTTTTACAAGTGGAATATATTTGACCGGGGAGTTGATTGTTTATGTTTTTTTAGGCTAGGGACAAGTCTGTTGTTATTTTCGTTTTAAGGATAAAGAAACCAGTGTACATAATTGCAGACATTGCACATTGTGCGATACACATCTGCAGTAGGTACACAAAGAAGATGATACGCCTCTCTATTAGATTGCCTATCTCGATGATAATATCCTTTACTTTTTACCATTCCTTTGTTACTTGTTAGAAATAAACGAAATCGTCATCAAGTGCATTCTTCATAAACTATTCACTATCATCCCGGCGGTCAATCCGGGGTGATTAAAAAATCCACTTTTGGCGTTTTATATTATATTACATATTAGAGTGCCACAAACTTATCCGGAACTTAGTGACGCCATTTTGAATTGTCATGTCAATGTCAACAATAGCGATGCTGCAGATACGTTTGTGACAAATTAATATGAATCCAATAATGAAAAGGTAATGTGGCCTTTTTAGACCCCCTTGTTTCTGCCTTGGCCTTCTTTCTTCTCCCTTCACCCATCCCTCAGCACACCCACGTCATACGCAATATGACCACTATCAACCTCCTTGTAACACACCCCCTTCCCCCACAGGCACCTAGTCGAGCTCGGCTACAAGAAGGAAGAGGTCGAGGTGGCCCTCCGAAGCCGCGACATGAACGCCGAAGAAGCCCTGGAAATGCTAGCAGCATCGAGAGGCGAGGGCTGGCGCCGCGACGAGCACTTCCACCACGGGCCCTTCCCGCCGGCCGCCGCGCCCGCCGCGCCCGCCGTCATGCAGAAACTGCTGCAGCCACCCCATCAGCAGCATCAGCACCATCCCTACAATTCTAACAGGTAGGTTTAGGTAGGGTTTCTAAGTGGAAGCTTTCCGTCATATGGATGTGTGGATTTGAAATTTCAGTGGCGAGTCCGGTGTTGTGATATTATGTAGAGAATTGCCTGGTTTAGGATTGTGGCGAGAGAACTTACCACTTCTCTTTTCCATTCACTTCTAGCGACTAAGTAAGATGGAAGAGCAAATATCGCTCACTAGGGTGGGCTGAGGTCATATCGACTATCGATTTCTGTGTACGTTTTTCCTGTGCCTGTCAGGGTACATGTTTTTACAGACAGCTATGGCATATATGAAGTATGCAAACTTGTAGCAGATTGAGCTTATTGATGGTGATGAACTCGCTCATAGTTTAAATGTGTTTTGTAAGGAAGATAACTAGAAGATTTGATACTACCCAAATGAGAAAAGAGCTGACACTTATTTTTTATTATTAAAGCTTATTCTAAAAGTCGAATAATCACAGATTTTATCTCGTGCTAACTTCGGACACAAATTGTTTTTCAATGAGTTCCAATTATTGTTCATGCCAATATACGTTATGAAGAACTTGAATCAGCGTACAAAATAATTACAAACAAATATCAGTACGCCACATGGCTATGCGATTCGGTTGCCCTTGAAAAACGTCGCGGTCAACGCTTTTTCCCTGCTATTTTTAGCACGTGCATCGTACAGGAACGCTGACGAGTGTCAGCTCAATTACAGATTCTAATATTGATCTATTTTGATCGGCTGTCAATCTGGTTACCATGATAATAAAACAATGAAGTTCAATTAGTTATCAGTATTAGATAACGTCACACAAAGCTTTGATGTTTGAAGTTGCAGAAATGTTAGTAAAGATAACAAAATTGTGTTTAGTTTGACAGTTCGTAGTTGATTTGAGTTTAGTCAACTCCATCTCAAATATGCATAGGGATTCGATACGCTTGG
The DNA here is from genome assembly GCA_907269095.1 of Blastobasis adustella. Lineage (NCBI taxonomy): Eukaryota > Metazoa > Arthropoda > Insecta > Lepidoptera > Blastobasidae > Blastobasis > Blastobasis adustella. Next base: position 3,061,266 of record OU026120.1, read on the forward strand.
GGAATAAATAACAGATAAACCAAAAGTCAATAACCTAATTTATAAAATTGTGAAGACAGAAATGCACTTAATATAAGAGTACTCTCGGATTCAACCACTGGATTGTCACTAAGGATATTATGATAATGAGGGCAACCGTTTTTGTGCTCACCAGTGGACGCCACTGTCTGTGAGTAAGGTCTTGACACTGTCAAAATGACGCCGTTATATTGGCTGATATCCAACTCTCAACTTGGAGCGTTTGATTCTGGCCAATAGCGCGAGGTATTTTGACAACGGACTTTACTCGCCAGTAGCACCATCTAGTGGAACGTCGACCGCGCGATAGCCCTCTTTAGGATACCTGAAATTGCATGATTCAATAGAAAAAGACATAGCAAATGAGTGCTACTAATAAAAACGACCGTCGTCCGACGAGCGAGCTTCAGTTGTGTTTTCTTCAGTTTAGTTTCCATATTATATCGGTGTCGCGCTCAGTTGTTTCGTCTGTTTCTATTGAATCGTGCTTTAGGCCGAAATTACAATTGTAAGTTTTCTGTAAGTTTTACTCAGGTAACTTGTAATAAATAAGCGTAAAAAAGAGTGTTTACATTTACGTAAGTTCTCACTTAAGTTGAGTAATATTAGGCCGAATTTACACTTGTAAGTTTTTACGTAAGTTCTACAGAGAGAACTTACGCAAATGAAAACATTCTTTATATCCAAATTCGTCAGTTCTCGTAAGTTACTTACGAGAGTAAAACATACGTAACCTACAAGTGTCATTTGCTCCCTAATGTAGTTACGTAATCATGATTGGTATGGACAAGCTTGTCGCTCCTGACGTTTTCTCCTCAAACAACAAATAGACATAGACAGCACATTTGGTTCTAGATTACATCCTTAACCTAAGTTTTATAGTTTGACATTTTATTACTTAATTTTATAATGTGACATGTTAAGATGACTATTGATACTCAATTAATATCTAAAGGTGACAATTTCAATTCTGTTATTAATTCTATTGACTGTGATACTATATAATTATTGATGTAAATACTCAATATATGTGCATTGTTAGTTAGGACATAATGTATTCCTAGATACTGAATTTTGGACAATGTATGAACAATACTAATAAAGAAATATGAATATGAATAAGGTGAGTACAGTAAACAAACAAACGTCTAACAAAGACCCAAATCCCCAGCGGCACCGGCGGGGGCGGGCAGCCGTCGGCGGCCCAGCTGCGCATGCTGGTGCAACAGATCCAGATGGCGGTCTCCGCCGGGTACCTCAACCACCAGATACTGAACCAGCCGCTCGCGCCGCAGACCCTCATGATACTCAACCAGCTCTTGCAGCAGGTAAGGACATCGCATAACACAACCGTGGCTTTGTGAGGGGGACGGGGGATGGGGCATTCTTTTTATACCACAAAGGTGGCGAAGATTACGGCCTGCCTGATGGTAAGCAGTCACCACAGCGTATGCACCAGTCACCGCAGCCTATGGACGTTTGCGATATCAGGGGCAACACCCACGCGTTGCCGACCCCGTAAAACCCTTTTCAGGGATGAACTTTTTCTTGAAAAACATTCTTGAAGCAATTCTAAAAGAGAATTTCTTGAAGCATTTGCCTTTTTGCTGCCAGATCAACATGTTTTAAAGCTGTATGGAGGTGGTGTGTTCCTTCCTCTTGTGCTTCTTCCACATGTATTTTTTATAGAGCGAGGCGCTTCACCGCCATCTCGCCTGGTAAGTGATGATGGGGTCGAAGATGGAGTATGCCTCTCTAGGAACAAACTATCATAATCTCCTCACTTATTGCTTTGTTGAATACACACAGAAGAGAACTTTGGCTACTGCCAATTTTCGATCGTCGAAGGTCCCAACTGATCCGTCTGTAGGCCACCAGTCACATCAACAGCGTATACCATTCCACTGCTGGACTTTTTTTATGCTACACAGTGACAAACGAGCAGACACCCCACCTAACAGCAACAAATAAGCAGCAATTGTCGCCCATTACATCTACGATTCATGCATTTAGGTTGCAGGCAACAAAAATACAGAACCGCAGGTGCGTTGTCACTTGACAACTAGACTTGAGTCTACTCCACATTAGTAGAGGGTTTTATCGTACTCTCCACTCGAACACAAACAAAGACCGCTTCGCAATGTTAATGTTTTCAAACTATGACGAGTGTTTGTGTAAATTTTCTTTATCCGGTAACAAGCTTGACACTTTTAAAATGATTCGGTTTCTGATGTCTATCTCCGTGCATAATTTCAATTGATAAAAAGCAAATCGAAGTTGTGATCAACATGTTTATTTACCAGGCGTTCTACCGACATACTTTTTGGCAAGTCGTTGTCCTTTTTGTTATCTCTGTCGTCAATGTAAACAAAATAAAATAGTTCACCCGGATTTTGACATGTTTACTGGTATTAGCGGTAAAATTTACTGTTGTGTTGTGATGTTTGGTGTTGGAAAACTGAATTTTCCTTAATAATTTATAGTCTATGTTACGAAAGAAATATTTGCTCTAGCTTTTCTATGCGACTGCATAAAATACTAGACACGATATAAGACGACAATAATTATATTTTAACTAGCGACCCGCCCCGGCTTCGCACGGATAGTAACACCTTAACAAATTATACACTTATACCTTCCTCATGAATCGCTCTGTCTATTGATGAAAACCGCGTAAAAACCCATTCAATAGTTTTTGAGTTTATCGCGAACAGACAGGCAGACGCTAAATGATTTTACTCCTTTAACTAATTGTCCAATGTGTTTGTCCTAGATCAAAATGCTACAACAGCTGGTCCAACAGCATTCTCTGGCGATTTCGAAGAACAATTCTTCGCATGCGCTCCAGTATTCGGTGCAAATCACCAAGGCTAAGCAGCAGATCACTGCTCTACAGGTAAGGAAGCAAAAAAGTAATAAACAGTTAAGACCAGACCCTAAACTGTTCAGCCAGTGTCTAGGGGGGTTTAAAAAAGGCCACATTAGCCTTTCATAATATGATTCAAATTAATTCGTCACAAACTTATCTGCAGCGTCGCTGTTGTTGACATTGACACGGCAATTCAAAATGGCGTCAATTAGTTCCAGTATTGGCTACCGGATCAGATAAGTTTGTGGCACTCTAATCTTGTATTAAGTGCAGTAAGCAAGCATGCCCGTCTAGGAACAGTCTATTCACTCTAGCCTTGAAGGCGTCAAGATTACATCAGAGAACACACTCGCAGGCAACGTGTTGCAATTCTACTCTGCCGATTACTCGAGTATTCATTGAGTTAGAGGTATAGATAATACATCCAGAGAACACACTCGCAGGCAACGTTTTGCAAATGCTACTCTTCCGGACACCACGACTGATTTCTCGACTATTCAGTCACTTACAGGTGTATAGAGATTCTCGCCTAAGCAGGGCCTAACCAGTTCCCAACCCCCCCAGAACCAGATCGCGACGCAGCAAGCGCTGTACTTGAAGCAGCAAGCCGGAGGCGGCGCCGAGCTGTTCAAGCCGGCGCACGACCCGCTGGCCACGCTGCAGAACAACTTCGCCGACATTGCCATCGCCAAGGACTCGCAGGGGGTGAGTGTGGACACAGCTATACTTACTGGCAAATGTTCGGGGTGTGTCAACCGCAAGCAATCGGATCCTCTGATCCTATGTTCAACTATATCGCGGAATCCTATTACTTCCTATCCTCTTAATCCTGTCCTTCCTATCCTAACATATTAATCCTTTTATATAGTTTCAAAGATTAGCCCCAGTGTACAAACTCACAAACAAAGTTTTATTTATTAGAATATCATCATCATCAAGGGGAGGTTAGTGCCATAATCGCTTGGCAGGCGGGTTGTAGATCGCAGTGTTATAAATATAACAATGGAAAACACGGCCCTCCATTTTCCAGCCTACAGAGATTCTAGATATTTTGCCTCGAAAACAAGTCGCCTTGTACGACACCCACGAGTGTAAAGGCCGATCCACACGACACCAACTTATACTTGCACAGCGCCACGTCACGTTGGTGTCATATTTTAAGATAGCGTGGCGCTGTGCCCGATCCGTTTGCGCGAACTTCGTTTGTACAAACGCGCCGGGCAAGCATAACTTTGTGTCGTGTGGACCCGGCTGGTCCCGGCTTAAGGGGTTGGTGCTCTACTCTGCCGGGACACCCCACGGTCGCTAATCTCCATTCGTTCCCTACGCAGTCGTACGGCGGCGGCGGCGGCGGCAACCAGACGTCGCGGCTGACGCAGTGGAAGCTGCCGGCGCTGGACAAGGACGGCGACGGGCCCGAGTTCAGCCGCGCGCCCGGCAGCGCCAAGGCCGCCGCCTCGCCGCAGCTGGGGCAGCTGGGGCTGCAGCCCGACTCGTGAGTACTACGCACCGTTGCGAGTAGCCCGCCGTTTCGACGCAGTTGAATGCATCATGGTCACGGGACGATTGGAGAGCTGCGAGCGACGGACGGTGTTGGTTAGCGATAAAGCGGCCGAAGCTGATCTACCCGCTTTCGCATTTTATATTTGCAGTATTAGCTTGTCTTCGTACAAATTGTTACGGGTTCTAAGACAGTATCAGATTGTCCTCGGGCGTGCGTGAGTGTCAAAACTCAGGGTCTCTGTGTGATTGCTGTTGTAGGTCCGGGCGGGGATCACAATAGTTGCAGCGATAGGGCAAAGCCCGGATTGCACATACATACATAGAAGTCGGGGTTTTACGGACTTTGCCCCATCACTTATTTTCACCGCCGCCTGTGTAGTCAGGAAACTATCAGAAAAACATGGTTAGCCATACACATTATAAAGCAATAACATAGACAGGCTTGGATAATTTCTTCATTGAATAGAATTTTACAGAAAAATGGATTAGTAATTTTTTTTAAATCGAAACATGACATTGTATTGAGCTAACAATATTTATGAGTAAACAGAATCGCAAAATACTGTAGTATCGTGTAGTAATACGCACGTTGTACGAAAGTGTAGTTTCCCAGTCATCAAATTGTTTAATTCACTGAAGATTCTAATCTTCCAAACGCACACCACGGCGTCCGCAGTCCATAAAGTCCGAATGTAGCGTGGTAACTAACTAGCTCTTATCTCCACCCAGCACATGGGGCGTGGGTCGTTCCGCGGAGTGGGGCGAGGCCGGCGTGGGCGGCGTGGGCGTGGGCGGCGCGGACGTGGGCGACGGCAAGGACTGGCCGGCGCACGCGCACGCCCAGCACCCCCCCGTCTACGACCTGGTGCCCGAGTTCGAGCCCGGGAAGCCGTGGAAGGGGAACCAGCTCAAGACCGCTGAAGACGACCCGGCCATGACGCCCGGGTCGGTCGGAAGGTGAGACATTGTTGCAGTAAAGTTAGGGGAGTCTGATGTTAGCGTCTTGTGGTATTCGTATTTTGGATTTGGAAGTCGAAGCAGCGATTACTGCGCGTTCGGTGCGTGGTATCTAACATGTAACTTAGCTAATTTGCTCTGCGCGGCACATAACCTAAGCAGGGCATTTATCGCGCCAGTTGCATTCATTAACATTTTAACATACTTTTAATAAACATTTTATACTAAATTCAACATTATCTTTTACATCTTTTACACTGCGCAATCGAAAAGGAAAATGATTGATCGTTAACTTTAACCCGAAATTAAAATTAACAATAGCTGTGTACGAGTATGATCAATTTCTCACACAACAATCATATCCTTTGCGTGAAAAAAAATGAAAGACGGTTCCTTGTCCTGTCCAGTCGGTTCATTGACCTCTTAGCATTCACGAATTTATTGTTATCTATATCGTTCTCGCCGCGAAGTAACGATTCAAGTCTATTTTCCTGAACGTTCATCTAATCATCATAGCGCTCATCCCGGCTCGCTTTACTACTCATTCTTTTCCACTTCGCTCGGACTTCGGCATTCTTGCGTCTGAAGCCATCTATCGCTTCACGGACTGCCCTTTTTCCTGGTAACTACCTAGACACCTATCCTGGTACGCGTATCTAATAGTCCGCTCCCACCCGCAGGTCCCCGCTCTCGCTGGCGACGATAAAGGACGCGGACATGCTGAGCGGCAAGTCCTCCCCGCCGGGCGGCGAGCGCTCGCTCTCGTCGGCCACCTGGTCGTACGCGCCGCCCGCCAGCAGCGGGGCCATGAAGCCGGCGGACGCGTGGGCGAAGCGGCCCGCGCCGCCCGGCCTGGGCAAGGGCTGGCCGCACCACGCGCCGCCGCCGCGCCAGCTGCCCGCCTGGCAGGCGTCCAACTGGCTGCTGCTGAAGAACCTTACCGCGCAGGTGGGTGCACCGGTGCTTATACGCCCGCGCCGTTTTGGTCTTGTGTCTACCAAGCTACACATGGTACACAAGATGTAAGACGTATGGTAGAAATCAGTGTACATCCGTCTTGAAGTAGACGGATCAGACAAGATCTAATTCATAAATTTTATTATATTATTTAAAATAACGAAAAAAAATTAAAAATTTTAATTTAGAGATTGATATTTAACTTTTCATTTACTAGTCTACGCGATTCATGTTAGCCCTATAGAACCAATTGATGTGCCAAAAATATCAAACATTGGTATCAACCTAAACGGATAGAGGGTTTTCGTGATTCTAAAATCCATCACGCAAGAAAAGGCGCGACCTATGTCATTTATCTGAGTATTGAGAGAACGAAGCAAACGCTCTCGCGCGACGCGAACTAAGTCGCGAGCACACTTGTGCTAGCCACAGATTACTGCGAGACTTTTTGCTATGTATTGGTAAATTACCTAAATTCTGTAGAGAAAAGTATATTACCGTTTTCAAAATTTTGAAAAATAATCTTTCGTAAATTGTTGCGCCTCCATTTACTACCAAGAAACAACTAGTTAACAAGTGTCTCCTTCCCCAGATCGACGGGTCGACCCTGAAGACGCTGTGCGTGCAGCACGGGCCGCTGCAGAACTTCCACCTCTACCTGAACCAGGGCCTCGCGCTCGCCAGGTACTCCACCAGGGAGGAGGCCGCCAAGGTGAGCACACCACTTGATTAGATACTGGGGTTTTTATAGGAACTAGCCGGACATTTGACTGCCGTTGTCTGACCTGGTGGTAAGTGACGATGCGGCCGAAGATGGAGCAACTGTGAAAGTAGGGGTTGTTGCTTTCTGGGTTGCTAAGATGGCGCACAAGAGCAACGTACAGGTTCTCCTGGTTGTAGGTGGTTACTGTATCCTACGGTACAAATGATTGCGTAGCTACGACATGATCGATACGAGATATAATATGTATTTCACGTTTTGCTTATTTTGTGAACACTTTTTGACGTCATCCTTTTTGAAGATCTCCCATGTTGTGCACTCTAAGATACAGATTGTGAATGATTATTTGCCCTCAGGCTCAGACTCCCAAAAAACTCTATTCATCCCCATTTCGTCTATAATGCTCTCCGAGACTTGGTTCTAATTCCCCCCCTCTACCCTCAGGCCCAGATGGCGCTGAACAGCTGCGTGCTGTCGAACACGACCATCTTCGCAGAGTCGCCCGCCGAGTCCGAGGTGCAGCTCATTCTGCAGCACCTGGGCTCGGGCGGCGGCGGCGCCTGGCGCGGCGGACAGGGCGTGGGCGCCGGCAAGGACTGGGCAGTAGGCGGCGTGGGTGGCGTGGGCGGCGTGGGCGGCGCGCCCGCCTTCCCGGGACTGTGGCCCGAGCAGCACGAGCAGCGCGCCACCCCCTCGTCGCTGAACTCGTTCCTGCCTCCCGACCTCCTCGGCGGAGAGTCCATCTAAGCGGCTCGCCCTGCGCAGCTAGTCACCGGGCCCGGGTCCCCCCCACCCCCCGACTGTCCACGTAACTATTATCTATACTGTGTTGTAAGTGTTCATGTAGAGTATTTAGTGTACATAAGAATTATACATATACAACGGCGGACACGCGGCGCGGCGTGGCGACCCCGTCTCTCCTGTAATCACCAAATATCGTAGGTGTCGGATAGAGTAGTTGCGTCGCGGGCTACCTCAGTCACTCGTCCCGTGGCCTTATGTTAGTGTATTTATTTTGTTGCGCTCGAGGGCTGTTGCTGTTTCGCCCGAGGAGCTGTTACGTTCCGAGTTTCTTTCGTGTTCGTTTTTATTTTCTCGTTTTTCATACTTAACGTATTTTAGTATTTATTCTGTTTTTGAATTCTCGCGATGAGCCTTCGTTTTCCAGTAGTGATATTTTTATTCAGCAATAAATGTGTAAGTGCATTTCGCCGACTAACAAAGGTTTTATATTAGTTTGTAATTTTTATAAAGATAACAAAATTTTGAAAATTATGAGATTCGAAGTGCATTCTTGTAGTGGTTAATTCCTTTTAAGCCGTATAGTCTGAGATGGAAATGAGTATATCCAGCGGCGTCGGCGGGCCGCCCGGCCCTCCCTGTGATGTAAAGTATCTTGCCTAATGTAAGGATAATCTATTTTGTTGGTCATAGTCGGCGCGGGAGCGACCCCGCCGATGCTGTGGTTTCCCCAAATTTTTTCCAGTATTTGTGATTCAAGTGCCACTTTATGTTTAATATATGAAACGATTATCTAGATTATACGATTAATGTAAGGGTAATCTAATATATTAAATTGAAAATTGTTTTATCATTTTATATTACATACATTTGTGAGAAGTGTTATAAAAGTACTATAATTGACAGTAATTTAAAATATTACACTTTTGTGTATAGGTAAGTAAAGTTCTAACTTAAATTTAGCCATATCAATATCTATTTAATAAAAGATTTGTGGTATTTTCTATAGGCTCAATTTGAACGTTATTCAAAGTGACATATGCTTTAGATATTCTGTTAATAATATACTTGTAGTCGTAGGTCTCTCGGTATTACATCATTGTAGGTTAAGTTTACACGTAAGTCCTATCGTAGGTACGATAAGCATACTATTGATATTTTATGGCAACGATCGCACTGTAAATGTTCGTTACGATGAAAGTTTATTTACATTATTATTTACTTTTTAATTTATCGATGGTGTGCCACAGAGATACTCTGCCAAAATATATCATTACCAATGGAGGCGGGCGGGGGCGGCGGGGCAGGGCCCGGGGTCCGGGGTCCGCCTCGCGGCCGGCCCGCGGCCCGCGGCCCGAGCCCGCCCCGGCCCAGCCGCGCGTAGCGATCCGAACGATCGACCACCAAGCGAATGACTATAATAATGTACATTATACCTATTGTATTTCGAGCATCTTCCAGTGATCTTACAATTAAACATAACGATGTAGCGGTAAGTTAGGTGTAAGTATTCGCTGTACCTTGTCGGGTCTCGCGCCCGAGAACTCTTCACAAATTAAAAGTTAAGTTAGTGATCGTGGTGTTGGAAGTATTCGTGCGTTATGAACTCTTCGATCGCTTCGGACCTGTAGTAGTATTAGTGTTAATGTTTCGCTGTATGATGTGTTCATTTAGAAACAAAGTTAGCATTTCTCATTACTATCCTACGTTACTATAGGGCCGATGGAACGGCTTAGCGTCTCATCCATTGCGTATTATCCGCTGGCTCTTACGTTAGCGACGCCACGCGGCCGCGGCACGCAGTCGACAGCACACTGAATAACTTCGCCTTTTATGGGGCCATAATTGACATTGTTACGAAGTTTAATGTTAGGTGCCAAAGAGTGAGTATCAAAGATATGATAAAAGTGTCTGGATCAATCGATTTCAACTCTTGCTTAGTAGCGAATATCCAAAATTAATTTAAAAATTATTTTTGAGGTACGGGTTACTGATATGATGTTCCTATATCATTCGTGTATAACTATACAACAATGGGTATGCAAAGAGCAATGTCAATTCTATTGTTGTAAAGCTCAATTTACGTGAGGGTTTCATTTATCGATTATTAAAAAAAAAAATTAAAAAGCGAAAAAAAAAATACAAATAATTTTATCTCGTGTTGTTCTGTCCAATTCTACGCCGTTTTTTTAAACGCCTCTATTTCATTACTAAACTGGTGCAAATATGAATTTACTACAGCAATAAAAGTCATAGTTACAATTAATTTTGATAAGATTTTCCATTTAAATGTTTAGAGACAAGACGTGTAACGAAAGTATAATGATCCAGTGCCCTGAAACCTGTAGATACGTTGTCCATAGTGTAAAGACGAAAGAAGTCATGCCTTGAAAGTTTTAGTCAGTTTAAAGTAAACAGTACTTAATAATGGGTATATGTATTATAACGTAACATGTAGCGGAGTGGGGCGCTGTGGGGCGCTGTGGGGCGCTGTAGGGCGCTGTAGGGCGCTATGGGGCGCCAGGGCGCGGCGGGCGCGAGGTTGTGAGCCGTGGCGCCGCGCGAGTGAATCTCCTCTGGTTCAACGACTGCATCGTATTTCCTGCACACTATTGCGCCACGTGCAATTTACTCTGTGTTATTATTATGTTGTTGTATATTTATAACTTACGTCTACACTGTAATATGTATATATTGTGAAATTATATTCTTAAAGGATTTAATACGCTTCACGCTTTCACTTTTAACATTTTTCGTGACTTGTTTCTGTTATTTAGAATAAATTTACGTACCTAAAAGTAATTATAATAATTATAGTAGGTATTAAATGTAAGGAAATAAATAATATTAAAAAATAAAAATGAAAAAAAAAAATACAAAAAAAAGAAAAAAGAAAGCAATTAAAAGAAACCAATGATTGTGCCTCAATGAACTGTGGTACGTTACCGTAACAATGGCAGGTAATCGTTTCCTGGAAAATTAATGTATAATTAGGCACGGCCGTCGCTTCGACCCGCGGGCAGTCGGGTCTGCCGGGGACCGCCGGGAACCGCCGGGGACCGTCGGGGACGCTCGGGGACCGCCGGGGCAATACGAGGCCCGAGCAGCGGGCCGCCGCGCCGTAATCAGTTATGAGCTTAGCTATGTTTTACTTTTATTGTAAGTGTTACGTCATCAATCAACATTTTAAATATATACATAACCCGCGTGTAAATATTTTTATCTATTTTTGGTTTTCATGAAGTTTACCCGAATGAATATCTATGTATGTAACAATTAATTAGTTGCTTTTTCGAGTCTCTTTAATTTTAGTCAGCCGTTTTTAGGTACTGATGCGTAGTGATCCAAATTGTCGCAGTTATTCCGTAACAATGTAATGCCAAAGTCGATGTCTTATGCCACGATGCGACTGCCCGTAGCGAGCGCGCGGGCCGACATCACAACAAACTATTGATCGTACAAATGGAGCCACCGCGGCAGCCGCCAGGCCGCCGGGCCGCCGGGCCGCGGGCCGCTGTCCGTCCAAGCTGCTCCGGTCGTATCTTAGCTCAAGTATTCAGATGTAGTTTGCTCATAATGTTGTTGTTAATTTTAATTTTTATTGCCTTAATTATGTGACGCTTTTCCCTTAGTGTGGAGTAAAATTCTAAACTTAATTTTAATCTCCAACGTTAGCGTGTAATTTGTTTATTAAATTAGAAAGGACCATCACAATAAGTATTGCATCGTGTGTGGCTATTTACCCGAAACCGCCTTTAGGTACGTTCTTTTTTAATTGTTAGAGTTAGACTGCTTTGTCGTAATGCCACTTGCCAGTATCAAAGAGCTTCCGATGTTAGATCTCTTTTGTAAATTGTAGTGAACCTAGTGCAGTGGTGTGGCGATGTTCGAACCATTTCCCCCACAGTCAAATCTGTACAATCTTGCATTTTGGAAATAAATACCAACTCAACTGCACTCGGATATTAGGGACCAAACATGAAATGGCATACTTAATTTTTTTACTGAACAATGAACTATCCAAAGTTTGAAACTCGATGCGTACTAAAAGACATTCTCATTATACATTTTTACTTAATTTAATACGTTTTGCCGTCGCATAAAATGTTTACTGGGATAAATAATATAGCGTGTACAGTGTATCGAAGGGCCTTTTAATTTAATAAGGATAAATATTTGCTTGTTGTATTTATTTATAATTATATATTTTTGTACGTTAAGGCGACGTGTACGTCCTAATACAACTGAAGCACATTAGGTGATATCTACAAAGAAACTAGTCTTCCTTGTTTGTGAGGTTTCGGTACGGGCGGGCGGCGCGGCGCGGCGGGCGCGAGAGGCACTCATCTCTCTAGTCTAGAATGTGGTGCGTTAGAATACCAAATATTTAATAACGAAGGCTTTGACCTAGCGTAGCGGTTGTAGTGCCAGAGCAGCTTGGAACCGTCTAACGTTACAAGGGAATGGTTGGGTAGTATTATTATATTGCATTTATTTCACTTTTGTCATAGTCACTCAAACATATATTTAATTAATTGAGCTAATGCCTAAAATTGGAATATCAGAGTTTATTTAGGATGTTTCATATTTTACATTTTAGTGTTTAAATATCTAAAATTTACCTTAATTATAGTGAATGGATTTTTGTATTATTGGTATATAGTCGTAAGCAAAGCGTGTTCTTGATAAACACAAACAACTGATTTAATACAAAATATGAAAATAAAAATTGTACTGAGTGACTTTACGTGTAAACAGAGGGCCATTGATAAAAAAAATGTTGAACTAAGCTAAATTGTCTATGTGGTAATTTAACTAAATGTGATTGCTGAGAATATTTTTAACTGCTATATTTATAGTTAATCATAGATTGATAGTCGCCAGTGACCGGCCGCCGCGGCCGGCGGCACCGACAAACCTTAATACTGTTCAGTGAAGTTGCATTTGATTCGACGACTCTAGCTTCTTGGTGTGCAATGATAAGTTATAAGTGTAAGGCCGACCCACCAACCGCCGAGCGCGGCAGACTCCGAGCGCTGCCGATACAAGACACTGCTTCTCTAGTCTCTCTCGCATTCAAACAACGCTTTAAATAAGCTTTTGTTATCGAGCATAATTAATATCATATCCTATGTGAAACCTAGTTTATATTTGTATTATTCTTTCATTAGATCTCTGTTGTACCTGTGTGAAATTGTTGATGTTCAATGTCCATTCTTACTAAGCGGACCGGTCTCGGGCTGAACACTGTTGAAATACGTAAGGCGCAGTCGCGCAGTCCACGACCCTACCTAAGATCCACTTAACTGCAACCTCTCCATTTGCATCTAAAACAATACTCTGCGTTCTTTCTTAAATTAGTCACTTTTGTACCTTGATCGTACTTGTACTTGAATATCCTATGTAAGTGAGGACCGACTAATCCAATTCTGAAATATACTTAATTTAAATTTTGACAGACTGATAGCTGTGATTAAGAGAATATTTTTAATATTATCCAGTGAGTCGGATGAAAATATTTATTTTGTTAGAGGCAACCACCCTGCCGCCTACCCGGCCGGTAGGAGACACCCGGTATGCGACGAGATGTGAACCGTTCGTATAGTTTGCTTGCGTTGGTATCGTAGTCCCGAGTCCCGCAGACTGATGCGACCCTAGTATCAATACCACCGATGTCATCTGAAATTATTATTTCTTAAATTATTGATCTTTGAACGTTGCATATCGACTACATTTCTAATTCGAATTATTTTGTTGTATTCATATCCGCAATTCCCATGTGCGTTAAGTTTGATATTTATGAAGGGGGAGTCTTAAGTTATCATAATAATGAGTACTAAATTGATTGCCTATAGTATTGTAGTGAGTGACATCTCAATAATAAACGATTGGCGCTGTTTTTTATAATAAAATATTATATTTTTTGGTACCACCTTTGAGTTAAAGTACAACGTAGTTATGTAAAGGTGTTTCAAGGACGTATTTCTATAACAATATCAGGATAGAGCTAATCGATAAGTTAGACTTAAGCTGTCTCGTCTCACGTTACACCAATTAAATGTTAAATATAACTCTCCTCTATATTCGTAATGGAACACTTATTGTAATAGGCGAATACTAAATTATGTAATCATATATCAAATAGGCTAAATGTTAAATTTTCTGTGCAAATCTCTGTGATGGGAAAGTTTTATTCTAAAGATGTAGTATTAAACGGAGGCCCCCCGCGGCCGCCGCTCGGGCCGCTCGGGCCGCTCGGGCCGCTCAGGCCGCTCGGGCCGCTCGGGTCGCGACTTCTAAAGTTGATCTATTCAGTCTTTTCGCGCAAACGGTTGTGTATTATTTTTTATGTAGTACAAATGTGTTCGCAATTTGATTGCTGCTTACGGTGTTCCTTATTTTTCAAATTGTCTTTGTTGGGTATTTATTTGAACTTGTATTCTCATTAATTTAAATGAAATTATTACGTATAACTCTTAATTACGTGGTCATAATATGAGGCATGCGTGAAAATGACACTTAATCTCCTATATGGAATGCCTTAATATGTTATTAATTCGTGTATCTCGTGCACTGTACAAGTCCAGGGTACCAAATAATGGGCGAGGCCGGCCCTCGCGGCCCTGTCTGCATTACCTCATTGATTAACCTCACGTATCTATAACGAGTCCTATTTCAAGCTATATATCGTATAATATATCGCGTACCGTACTTACCCCGAGCCCGGCACTGTTATTTGGTACACTCCAGTCTCTTAAGTTAATTTAAGTGTTTCTCAGCGTCCTGTCAAATTATATTTTACTGTTAATTTTCCGAGACTACCTAAAAGCAATGTATTCTACAAAAACAAAACAGGAGAACAATAATTATTATGTAAGTATAACAGTTAGTGAATTTAAGTGCTATTTTCCATTCCAACTCAACGATATCAATGTTCTTGTAATACTTATGTTCGGGTTTAAAAAGATGTTATTATTGTATAATTAAACTAACCTTATGTGATTGAAATGCAATGTTTAGAAGTATTTTATTCTTTATTTTTTACCATTAATATAATAGTTAGTAGAGATCTATTTGAGAGTCTAATGTATCAATTATTTGTAAAGTTGGCTGTAACTAATTAGAAGTTACAATAAGTAGACATATTTTAATATAAAACATTTGGAGCAAATTTTATGTAGATGACAAATAGTTGTTTTGATCATAATGTGGAGTGTTGTCGGCACGCCGGGCAGCCGGATAGCCGGGTAGACGGATACCCGGATAGACGGATAACCGGATAGCCGGGTAACCGGATAGCCGGGCAGCCGGGCCAGCTCGCACAAGCGCGGCGCTCGCGCAGTCGCGCCGGCGCCTCTCATGCACAGCACTGCTAGAGTAATCAGTTATTGCGTAAGGATATTTTTCTTACATTTCATAAGAATAATGGTTATAGTATGTATAGGCAATAAATAATGTTTAACAAAAGTCCCTATGTAATCGAACTGACGTCAGAAACGCATGTTATATTTGTGGCCTCTTTATGAATAAGATCTAAGTTACATGTTAAAGAAAATTAATTTTGCTATGCACAGAAATGATACTCAATTAATTGCCAAAAAGTTATATGTATATTCATAGTTCAACAATATTTCTTTTGGGCATATTTACTTTGAATTTATGCAAAAATTAGATTATGATTAAGTAGGTTGTAGATTATATTTAGAGTGGATGCATATTATATAATATATCTATATATTTAACGTAAGGTGAATTTGAGATGTATCAATTTCTGTATTGTTCATAAGTTTAGATAATAAATGGGTTTAGCCATAATTCGGCTGGTTTGATATGTATGTTATCTGATTAATTGTAAAAAAATAAAAAAAAATAAAAAAACCATTGCGTTTTATTTAATCTCCAACTTAGGATACCCTTATCTTGCGAAGAAATAAAAATTCACGGCGAACATGGAAGCTACTGACGCTACAGTTGACAAATGGAATCACAAATGATTAAAATGAAGGCACTAAATGTTTGTAAAATTAGAATTGCTGCAGCATGCTCCGATACTCTTGTTTACGTCTGCCACGTACGGCGACCGTACCCCAGCGGAACCACCATCATCATCGCAGCTCTTAACAGTCTACTGCTGGACTTGGGCCTCTTCTACCAGAGGAGAGGTAAAATAAACTCCACGCTTTGGCAGCCGGGTTGGCGATCGCAGTGCGCAGTGGCGATAATGGAAAATGCTGCTGCCCATTTTCCAGCCTACGAAGGCTAGGATCATATGCATCGAAAACATTAGTAGCCAGCATAGTAAGGGGTTGGTGCAATTGTACTTAGCCGGGCATAACACGGCCAACCACCAACCTGGCTAATATCTCGCAAAAACTTGTAGCACAAATCCTGATGTGCATCTGGATTGAGTGATCCTATCTTACTTTTTTGTAAAAATTCAAACCTACATTTAGTTAAAAATAGTCAAAATCTATTAACGATATCCAAAAATTGGTCATATATAAAAGATAAAAGTTATTACCCTTTCTAAGGATCACTCAGTTCAAATAAAAATATAGTTTGGTCACTAAATTGAAGAAAAAGATAACATTACGTATGTTTTGTAGCTGATTCAGTTTGTAGCCGTTTTAGTAGTGTTTAAACTGAGTGATCCTTATAAAGGGTAATAACTTTTTCATCTTTTATGTGTGACCAATTTTTGGATATATATTTTTGTTTAATGTAGGTTTGAATTTTTCCAAAAAAGTAAGCTAGGATCACTCAATTCAGATGCACATCAAATTCTGGAGTTTGAGGCACAAATTGTGTTAACGAGTAATAGTCGATCAACTTGTAAAGTGTAGTGTAGTAATAGTCGATCAACTTGTAATAAGTTATAATTTCATACAATATTGTTTAGAACGAAGGTGCATTTATAACTTAAGAGCTTGCTCTACTGAAAACGCTGTGCACATTTTTATACCCCGACGGAAAGGAGTGTCTGTGGAGGTGTGTGTCTGTCTGTGGCATGGTAGCTCCCGAATGGATGAATTATTTCAATGCGGTTTACTTTGTTTTCGAGAGTCATTACGAATCGTCTCGCACGCAGGTTTGATGACTTCCAGCCTCCCGAACAAGCCGGATTCCGAAAAGGTTTTAGTACCATATACCACATTCATACGCTGCGGCAGGTTATACAGAAGACCGAAGAGTATAACCGGCCATTATGCTTAGCGTTTGTGGACTACGAGAAAGCCTTCGATTCGATCGAAACTTGGGCGGTGCTCCAGTCTCTACAGCGGTGCCAAATTGACTATCGATATATCGAAGCACTGAAGGGTTTGTACGAAAACGCCACTATGTCAGTTCGTCTCCAGGATAAGACCACAGAACCTATTCAGCTGCAGCGGGGTGTTAGACAAGGTGATGTCATATCACCGAAGTTGTTCACCGCTGCACTGGAGGATATCTTTAGGCTTCTGGACTAGGACGGACTTGGCATCAATATTAACGGCGAGTACCTTACTCACCTCAGATTTGCTGACGATATCGTAGTCATGGCTGAAACCCTGGAAGACTTGAGCAAAATGCTCGATGACCTCTGTAGTGCCTCTCAACAAGTAGGTCTTAAAATGAACATGGACAAGACGAAAATTATGTCGAATGTCCATGTTGTGCCTACTCCAGTGACAATTGGAGGCATTCCACTTGAAGTTGTTGACGACTATTCATACCTAGGACAAATAATTCAGTTAGGTAGGTCCAACTTCGAGAAAGAGGTCAATCGACGAATCCAACTCGGTTGGGCAGCATTCGGGAAGCTACGCCATATATTTTCGTCCCAATTACCGCAGTGTCTCAAAACGAAGGTCTTTGACCAATGTGTGTTGCCAGTGATGACTTGCGGAACTGAAACGTGGCCGCTCACTGTGGGCCTTATAAGAAAGCTCACTGTTACCCAAAGGGCAATGGAAAGAGCTATGCTTGGAGTCTCTTTGCGCGATCGAATCAGAAATGAGGAGATCCGCAAGCGAACCAAGGTCACCGACATAGCTCTAAGGATTGCCAGACTAAAGTGGCAGTGGGCAGAGCACATAGCTCGAAGAACAGATGGCCGATGGGGCAGTAAAGTTCTCGAGTGGCGACCACGTGCCGGAAGACGCAGCGTGGGTAGGCCTTCCACAAGGTGGACTGACGACCTGGTATGGATCGCAGGTACCAGCTGGATGCGAAAAGCACAGGACCGGCCTTTGTGGAGATCTCTGGGGGAGGCCTATGCCCAGCAGTGGGCGTCTTCTGGCTGATATGATTACTTTATTTGAAAGGCGTTTAATGAGATGGTTCTAAGCTTTATTTCATTAAAATCGGGTTAGTAGTTCAGAAAATACAATATTAAGCTTGGTCGGGGGTGTCACGTTTTTCTGTCGGTAGGCAGGTACAGACGTCAGCTATACTAACCAGTATAAAAGGGACTATCATTGCTATGCGCGTCTATAGAGACGCTAGCTCATCTTATACTGGTTAGTTAGGTCGAAATGCCGTTGACTGTCTAAAGATCCATGCTTTTTGACGTTTGGGTCCTGACTGATATTAAGTTACCCTTCACGACACCTCAATATTTGGGATTGGTGCTATCTACTCTCCCGGACACCATACGACCAGAAAAAATCCTATTGGCTAGGTAATAAACAACAACCTAGGAAGGAAGAAAACCTCGAGAAACTGATTATGACAGGAAAGGGTAGAAGCCTAAGGAAACAGACGAAGAAGATAGTTGCACTTCTCTCGAATCCAACAAGTTCAACTATTATGCTCTACTACATGGTCATGGCTCAGGGTCCGCCTTGACCATGATCCAGAATTTGGCAGATCGTAATTACAGTGGAGCGACCACAGACATAACAGACTAAACACAAATCACAAATATTCCCTGTTCGCTCGCTCTACAATGATTATGAATCTTGCTATCCCGTTTTTTCATCCCTTGGAATAAGTTCACGGAAAATGACGTGCGCAATGTTTTGAACGTTCGACATATTGCTCGAGGGCCTATCGACCTGACGTTTTTTTTGAAACATCGGTGTAAATTTTATAATTTCCTAATATAATTTAAATTAAACCATTTAAAAGATTGTAATTTTGTGTGTAATTTAGTGCACATTTATGTGAAAGCGCATAGTATGGAAATACACCTGGATTATCCTTTCACCGGTAAGTAAGCATTCGTGGTCGAGGCGATCCAAAATAAATTTTAGAAATTGTGACAAAAATATGCATCGAAATAGTGTGAATTTGCATTAATTGAAATGCTTTACCTTAAAACAACATGCCATTAGAGATAGATTTAAAATTATTGGCAAATTGAGCAATATTTCGGTGTCTAAATAGGTACGAAAATATTTTGATGCTAACAGGGTCGGACTTAGTATTTATTGTATAGTATTTTATTACTCAAATCTTGTGAATAGCGGTCCACAACTTTATATGTATCAGGGTTCCATACCAAAAATGTACCTAGATGACATTTTAAATGTTCAGACATTATATGAAACAACGGATTATTCGCGTATTTACGTTTATTTACATAAATATTTGTTTTTCTAGGTTTCCTAAAGACCAGACATGGTTATGTCTGGGTTGCAAATTGGAAGTGCTGCGTTGTAAACATTTTGAAGAACAAGATAATAATTAGATGCAAGTCCCTTCTGTCCTGCTGCACCAGCATAATATGAATTTTTACTGAAAATAAAAAATATGCTGCTTGTTTAATATATTAATGTATCTATCCTTTTCATTATTTTTTTTTTTCATGACTGTCCTCTAGAGGGCATCATATTAAATTTGTGAAGTCACATAGGCCAACCTATGAACAATGAAGACGCTTTTAACTATAAGTAAGTAGGTAGGTACCTACTTAGTTTAGAAGTTATGAGGCAACAAATAAACATTAATACCGGTCAAAATCATAACCCTCCTTTTTGCTAAAGCAAGCACTGCCGATTCACGGTATGTAGGATCGAGAGATCGAAAAGACGGTGGTAGGTATCAGGGCATGGCTTTGATTCACTAGACACCTTACCTTTTATTATAATGTCAATATTAAAATATATAAGGACAAGCTTAAAAAAATTGCATAGTCATCTGGAGCGAACAACAATTCAGATTTGTTTGTGTTCGTTACGAGTAGAAAGTCGTAGCAAAATATAACTCATGATGGGCTGCCTTGTTCCGTCCCTGCATTTGCATTAGTGTGTGTGTTATAGAGATGTGTGACATTTTGTCTCATATTTAAACTCTAAATGTACTCTCTGCTTCTGTATAGAAAATCTTTTCTCTATGGGAGCGACTACGATCTGACTTTCGTGACGCTATTAACCATGATGATTGAGTTATGCGGTTACACTTATGCCCGATTTCACCAACAATCCCTAAATTTTAGGTGACACTTAACGTATTTTAAGGGCCACTTAAAAGTAATTTCGTTTTCACCAATGTTTATGGGTTACCTAACGTCTTAAGTGACCCCCTAAATTTAGGGGGCCAAATTTCGGGCCCTTAAAACTTAGGTGACCGTTTTTCAAAGAAAAGTTTATATTTAATTGTGCGAAATGGAAGGTTTTTTTGATTATTTAGACGCTATTGACAGTATTGAGGCTGTCGAAATGATACAAAGGCCTCATTTGTTTACTCGGAGGCGTTTATACCGTGAGAGACCTGATTTTTTCGCGAAATATGACGAAAAAGACTTAACCGCTTTAGGTTATCTAAGCAGTGTCATATTTTTGCTTGAAAAAATAGAACAATATTTAGAATATCCAGATAACAGGTAACTACTTTTCATTTATATTTTATAATAACACGAGGGTAACCTTCACATTCAGACGAATGATCTAATCTAAATCTAATCTGGTCAGGTTCCCCTGGTAGCAGGGTCACGGAAGTCAGATGGTAATCGCTCCACTGTAATTATCTGATCTTCCAAATCCTGGATCATGGTCAAGGCGGACCCCGGGCCCTCGTGACATGTCTGTGACCAAGCATTCAATTTAGCCTCATTTGTGCCCCCATCCGTTTTTTTATTTAATATTGTGTCTTTATGGTTAAGTAACAATTTAACTAATTTATCTTTATCTTCCATTGTGAAGTTTTGACCTCGCTTTCTTTTTTCTGCCATTATTACTTTTAATTGTAAGAATTTGGCAAATAAAATTATATACAAAGATACACACAACAAACAGCGCGAAAAGATTATCACAAAGAAATGTCAAAACAATTTTTTTTTTTACAAATTATACAGCTGTACGACGCTCATACAGCCATGTTATGCATTTTCCCCCGTAAATTTACACAATCAACATTTTTAATATCAAAATTGCTAACTTTAGTTATGTTGTTGCGTGTTTTAATATTATTGTGCATTATTTTAATTAAATAGTGTGTTAAATCATGTCAAGAAAATTTTACCGGCAAAATTACGGTTTTTGAAATTACTATTTATGTCACTTACGTAAGTGTCACCTAGAGACGTGCTCCATAAGCTGGTGAAAATGAATTTAAGATAAGGAACGGTTTAGGGGACACCTTACGATAAGGATGCCTTAGTAAGGGGATACTTTAGGAGTGGTTGGTGAAAACGGGCATTAGTCGTCTAAATGTGCAGGTTTCATCACCATGTATTCCGTCAACGTAAGACACCGACGCAAGGAGATAGATAAAGAAACTACTAACTCGTTGGAGAGATACTATAATAAAATGCTTTAGGTATTTAGAAATCAAATCGAGCTCCTTAAATTAGGTGTAATGTAAGTATTATCATTAAAAAATAAACATCTTGGCGTTAATGTCCCGGTTGTGTTCTTGAGATTTTGCGTACAGTGAAGCGACTGCCATCTGAACTCTGTAACCGTGGACTGGAGGAACCTGACCAGATTGGATCATGATTACACATTCTGGCGCCTTAAGTGCAGGTTCCATCACGATGTCTTCCCTTACCGTAAGAGCATTGTCATCAGTTAGTATCATCATTTAAGAAGCTGCGAAGATCAAGTACCGGGGTGACCCCTCTGATGCAAACCATAACCGTTACAAGGAGCTCCGGAACAGATGTAGCAGACTGTGTAGGGATGCTCAGCGACGCTATATCCATTCCTCTATTCAAAACAGCGACTCTGGTAGGGTGTGGTCGTTTCTCAATTCGCTGGGCATTGGTAAGATGAAAAGTTCAGCACTCCCGTCTCAACTCGATCTTGATGGTTTGAACCGTCATTTCACTCCCTCCTATTCCATCCCCTTTTCCATTAAGTCCCAAACGCTTAATAGTTTCCCTCCGGGACCGGCTGATACTCCACCTTTCAACTTTGAACCAGTTGCTGAGCGAGAGGTTGAAAAGAACATCACATCTATCAAGTCTGATGCCGAGGGTTTGGATGGTATTAACCGCAAAATGATAATCCTTTGTCTTGAAGTGGTTCTGTCAGTCTTGCATCACATTTTCAACTTCTCGCTAAGCACAGGATCTTTCCCCAGTTGCTGGCGGAGGGCGGCTATTATTTCAATTCCCAAAGTCAATAATCCTACTGCTCCATCTCACTATCGTCCAATTTCCATTCTTCCTTTCCTGTCCAAAGTACTTGAGCGTCTTGTCCACCAGCAACTCAGTCGTTTTCTGAACGCTCATAATCTTCTTTGTCTTTTCCAATCAGGGTTCCGCCCGGGGCACAGCACGGTCACTGCTCTTACCAAGGTCTCTGACGATATACGCCATGGTATGTCAAATCAGAAAGTGACCGTCGCCGCTCTTTTGGATTTCAGCAATGCATTTAACACTGTCGATTTCGAAATACTTATAGCTATGCTGAGATTTTTAAAAGTATCCGATCTTGCCATTAGTTGGTTTGTCAGTTACTTGTTCGAGCGGCAGCAGTGTATACGCAATGACGACAAAACTTCTCGCTTCGAATCCTTAATGGCCGGCGTGCCCCAGGGTAGTGTCCTTTCCCCTCTCCTCTTCTCCGTCTTTATTAATTTCCTAACCCCTCTCCTAAAGTGCTCTTTTCACCTTTATGCAGATGACCTGCGAATCTACTGCCAGGCATCTGTGGACGCGGTTGACACTGCGGTTGCAGCTCTTAATGTGGATCTGGAAACAGTTCTACATTGGAGCCAATCCCATGGACTTTTAGTAAATCCCAGCAAGTCCCAAGCCATAATTATGGGAGGTTCTAGACGGGTGAGCCGGCTGGACTTTGATAAGCTTCCACTTGTGAATTTTAATGGCACTGGCCTACCGTACAGTAAAGTTGTTAAAAACCTTGGTGTGCAATTTGATTGCACCTTGTCCTGGGCTAGTCATGTCACGGAGGTAAGCAGAAAGATTTTCGCTGCTGCGGGCTCACTCAGGAGGTGGAAGAACCTGCTCCCCATAAAAACTAAAGCCGAGCTTGCGCAGACCCTACTACTACCGATACTGGATTATGCAGACGTCTGTTTTCTCGACATTAATGAGGTTCTCCTTAATAAACTCCAACGTTTGCAGAATATCTGTGTTAGGTTTGTGTTCGGTCTGCGCAAGTTCGACCATGTTTCGGAATACCGACGTAAGCTTCGCTGGCTTCCTATCCGGCTTAGACGGGATGAGCATGTCCTTTCCCTCCTGTATAACGTCCTGCACGATCCCCGATCTCCTGCTTATCTCCGAGAGCAATTTCGCTACCTAGGAGACGACCATGACCGTGCGCTGCGGTCTGCTTCGGACAACATTCTGTCGGCCCCGTTCACGCGTTCCGGGTACTACTACGACTCGTTTACGGTAAGGGCAACTCGATTGTGGAATGATCTGCCAAGGGAAGTCCGACAGTCTGAGTCATTGCCTAGTTTTAAGTCAAAACTTCGTAAATGCCTATTAGCGAAAGATTTGTGAAACTTTATTTTAGTATACCTGCATATGTACGATTATTTCATGTTTTTGGCTGTTTGTTGGTGTTTAGATAAATGCACAACGCATTCTCTTGTATCCTGTAGCTCAACACTACCTGCTGTAATATTCCTTTCTCAATTTCTGTAAAGGTTGCCTGAAAGAGATCGCTTGTAGCGATAAGGCCGCCTTTGCTCATATGTGTTCCTTGTTACTGTAACTAATTGATACTGTTACGTTTTGTGAGCAATAAAGTGTTTATCTATCTATCTATTTACTGAACCTAAAGTCAGTAAAAACACTAACATCATACCTTGGATAGGTACCTCGCATAGGAACCTACTGTAATAAATGTAGGTGTAACATACAATATGTTAGCATGATGGTACCTAAACTGTTAATTAATAGACATAATTAATTAACGGCTTACCGTATAGTTAAATTAATAGTTTAGGTAATTACAAATACATTAATTAAGGATTAATTTCATTAGTGCCTTATCCGCCTTGTAAAGTAAGTACCTAGGCACTATGGTTACGGCATATCTAGGTAGGTGCGTATTAATTTACGTATGAATTTAATTGTACTAATTAGATCGCACAAATAATAATAGTTGAGTACCTACATAAGTTAATGGTTTTAATTTGGAACAAATACTTGTTTATTTATATTTCTGTAATCTAAGCACCTATATTTGTTTCCGTGATGTTCTCTACACAAATCAGGTCAAAGGCCACGAAACATTCCGTGCAACATGTACAAGTATTTTATCTTCATAAAGGAAGCAGCCTCCGGGTCAACAAAAAAATATGTGGACCGTAGCTGTCGTTTCGCGCCGAAACGTCGGAAGAGAGTCTTATGAGGCAACACGGCAGCGCTTCTAAGTAGTTACATATACGCAGGATATTAACCTTTATGGCAAGGACGTAGACGGTATAGAGTCCAAGCAGGGTGTTGTGATGCCTTGTGTATCTACGTGACAGGCGGGCGGCGACTGCTTTAAATATGCAGGCAGTTGAATAATGCAAACTTGCCCCGGGGACGGCTTTGACTCGGGCCCTTGGAATTCAATTTCAGATGATTTTCTATTTTTTTTTCTTGAAATAGGTAATAATAATACATTTTAAAAGGTCCTTGCATTTTATCGTTACCTGTGTCATCAGGAGACGTGTAATGGAACCACACTCAGCATAAGCCACTACCTTCTATTCAATGTCTGCTATTGGCAATCCATTTGAATTGAGCTATAAGCATATGAATATCGGGCTAGGCCGTTAACCAAGGTACGCGGTAAGAAACCTGGAGAATAAATAGGTAGATACTTTTAAAATGTCTAATAACCGCAGTAGTTTAAAACATATTTTTATTGCCTAGGGAGAGGCACACGGACGGACGGTTCACAGGTCCAACTGATGGAAAGCAGTCACCGTAGTCTAGGTCATATGTAACCTAAGGAAAGCGGATGCAGTGCGGGCCTTTGAGGTACCTGTAGTCTTCAGTCTACAGGCTGTAGACATTACCTATATTACCTTTAGTAAAAAAAAAAAAAAAAAAAATATTAACTAATTAAAAATGTTTGGGTAGGTATATGTTTCTGTAAAAAAAATCCAGGAAGTGAAGTAATAGTGTTCCTCCCTCAATCCACTAGAATTTACTGACTGGATCGCGAAATCGAGTAAGTTTACGTCACGTTGGGGCCAATAAAAAATAATAAATTAAGATAAGTGTTGGAATCTCCTAGAAATACTTCTGTCAGGAGACTCTCGCTTTTTCAAACATTTAATTATGTTTATTTCCTAAACCGAAACACATTTTCCGATAGTTATCGGAAATTGCCTCTACCTATATTGTGTAGAGCATCGCGCATTTATAGAGTCTTAAAGTTCTAACACGTGCCTTGCTTTGGAACTTTACTGATATTGGCACCCAGGAAATGTCAATGTCAGTCTACACAAGACCCCCGCTAAAGGCAGTTTGAATAATGCAAAGCCCCAGAGACGGATCTCGAGTTGGCCCTTGGACCTTTGGAAAACAATTTGTTTCATGATCTCGTCACTTAAAGTGTCTACGACACGCTTCCCCTGCTTTGTTAGGTAAGGTTAGTAAGACGTATAGTGGTAACTTCTTTATACACGGTACACTACGGATCAATGGACTATGAACCCACGTAAAGCAGTTTGTGTCTTCGGTTGGTCCCACCAAGAGCAAAGCGGCGTAGCTATAAACGGGCAAAACTTGGTATGTAACACTCGGGAATCTAGGGGCTTTAAATAAAAACTGGTAACTCGTTAATTGAAGTTATATTCGTGAAAGTATACTGAAGAAAGCTATAAAATACAAAAGTCACCTTATATCTAATTCAAATGGAACCCATTTGAATTCGTGCCTAGCCAGTGCTATGTGTGCTCATAGAGACAGGCTAAAAACCAACGTCCTGCTTGCTCCGAACTATCTAAGCTTACCGACCTTCTTTCTACATGTTTCAACCTGCTTAACTGATTAAAGCCCCGGCTGGCCTATGGGAGCAGCAAGCTCACCCGGAAGTCTACTTAACCTAAAGCCCATCCAGACATGAGACCTCCGAACGCCTACCTGTCTTGGGATCCGTCCTTACCTAGGGCCTGCCCGAGCACACATGCTACAGTGCTAATGTACCTAATGCTAGCGGGTCAGATGTCTCTACAGATGACCGTACTTATTGTTGGGGTGACGTATCAAAATATACCTAAGTCCAAAATACATAACATTTAAATCCATTCCACAGTTAAAAGGCATGATCCATAACATTTAATATACAAGCAAAATGCATTTAGATGCATTGTATTGCATAGGTAGGTACCTATAATAATAATAAGTGTTCATTGTCTCGATAGTCGTTTCGAAGAGCATCGACCAACACCTTAAGAGTGACCTGACCGAGTCATGTAGAGTATGTACCATAAATTGCCTGTTTGTCATCGATTTTAGGTACAACTATTTAGTGGCCCGTCTAGAAATCGACTCTCCAAATGCTTGCCTATAAGATAAGATATATTACCTATTATATTAATCGGGATTCACACGCGATGTACGATACGGATGTGGAATGAGCTCCTAGCCACAGTGTTTCCTTTGGACTATGGCATAAGATTGTTCAAGAGGTATATTAGAGGTCTCCTTAGTGGCGGGCAACGCATTGGTAGCACCCTGTTGCTGATGTCCATAGGCGGCGGTGACCACTTTCACTCAGGTGGCTCGTTGCCGTCTGCCGTATTACATAAAAAAGAAAAACAAAGCCTGACGCACGTGAGTCCCGATTAATATTATAATCATCATCATCATCGTCCTAGCGCCTATCCCAGCCTCTGCCAGGGTCCGCTTTCTTACTCATTTTTCACCACTTCGCCCGGTATTCGGCATCCTCTCGTCGAAAGCCGTTGCCTCGACTTCTTGGGTCGCTTTATATTATGTGTAAAGAACACGAAAGTTCAGTTTGAAACTTATTTAAAGATAAAAAAATCTAAGTACGTCCACCAGCAGCCGTTTCCCCTGCCCGTACCTTTTCATCACGTGTGAGGATGCGCCCCAAAAGTTTCCGAAAATCGTGCCAAACTTATAAATTTTATCACAAAAGGGAAGTTTAATAAACTCACTCCACCTCCAAAGAAAGTTGGGAACTCGACACAATTTCGCGGGGCTTCGCCTGATCAGTATTGATTTGAATTTAATGTCGGTTGTCGGAGCTACCTAGTATCTCGTTGATGGTTTTCTTTGAAGAGTTTTTTATGAGCTGGGGGTAGTGTAGGTGGGAAGAGTAGATAACCCACCTGCTGAAAAACGGTAACTGTCGCTGACTGATGCACTTAGGTTCCAATGTAACAAAACTGCAGAACCGCACCTTATCCTTCTAATAGCTGACAGGAGAAAAAAAAGGGATGGTACTTACATCCAGGTAGACTCCTCAGGCTTGACAGAAAAATACCGCCATATTTATAGAAGCGTCGGTGGCCGAGTGGTTAAGAGGTCCGACTCGTAAGCGAGAGGTATCGGGTTCGAATCCCACAGCGGCCATGTACCAATGACTTTTTTCTGAATTATTTACATCAGTTTAATGCTAATCGATGCTCAAACGGTGAGGGAAAATATCGTGATGAAACCCGCACATTCAGGCGACAAATTGTGTAACCATGATCTACGAATATTTATTTATTTATTTATTTTTATTCTGGTCAGGGTCATCAGGGTGGTTCACGGTCAAGGTGGAGCCCGGTCCGAGAGCACGACCGGGACATTAACGCCAAGATGAGTGTCATTATTTTTTAGAAGTGGGTTTAGTGCAGGTGGGCTGAAAGCTGGAAAGCGGTAACTCGCTGATTCCTGCACTTAGGTTCCACGTAACAAAAATGCAAAACCGCTCCTTATCCTTAAAATGCAAACATTGTTGCTTGGCGGGAGAAAAAAAAGGGGTGGTACTTACCTACCCATCTAGGCAGACTCCTCAGGCTTGACAGAGTTATACCAACTTATTAACACGGGGTCAACCAACCAACAGAGCAGAACAGCGAGTATTTTCAAGTCCTAATAATATTATTATGCGAAACTTATTATAAATGGATGTTTGGATCCTTCACGCTAAAAGAACTGAACGGATTTTGATGAAATTTGGCAATAATGTAAGCCCAGAATAGCATATCCTACTTAATATCATAAATGCGAAAGTTTGTAATTATGGATGTTTGTTATTCCTTTATCCTTATGTGAATAATAGCACACACGGGCCGTTTTTTTCTTTGTGGCAATAGTATCTAAAATAACACTAGAACAACCTAAATTGGGTTTGGGCGAAAATTATGTTAAACGTAACTTAGCGTGCGTAATAGTAGTTATTTTACGACATAGGTACAGTCAACAACATATAGACCTACCAAAAACCAGTATGAGATGAGTTAGCGTCTCTATATAGGTAAGCGCAAAGCAAAAAAAAAGTAAAATAAAAAATAAATGTGATCTCCTTTTTATACTGGATTTTGGTAGGCCGATACGCAGTCTTCTGTTACCATAACATTGCAATGTAATTTCAATAAAAATAACACTTTAATTAAAAATTTATTCAGACAATGTAACTGAAATAGTATATAATATACATTACGTACCTTAAGGTAAGGTAAAAATAACACAAATAGCTACTTATATACGATTACCAAATTCAATGTACTATTATTTGTACCTACACGAGTAGTTTATTCTATTTACAGTATAATAAGTAATTTATTTACATTAGATCTTTATAATATTATTAAAAAAAAAAAAGCATTAAAATATTTTATTAAAATCCTGCAGAAAATAAATTTGAGTATCTAGTACAAATAATTAAAATAAAAGAAAATACGCTACGAGCTTTGGATTTGATAATAATAACTGTAAATCCTAAACAAATCTGTCTAGACTGACATGTCTTATTTGGTGAACAAACTATACCCAAAATCACGACTTGTCGGATCAACCACGCTACGTACCTACGTTGTATATATATGTCTTGAATTATATAAGAAATACATAGAATGTGAACTTCAACGAACACTAGCAGTGTCCAAATGAAATTATGCATTTAAATGAAATTATCCATTTAAATGCATACAAACAGGCATGCGGGCCACCTGATGGAAAGTGGTCACCGCCACCTATGGACATCAGCATCACCAGGGGTGCTACAAATGCGTTGCCCGTCTCTAAGGAAACCTCTAATATACCTCTTGAACGATCCCATGTCATAGACCAAAGGAAACACCGTGGCTGGGAGCTCATTCCACATCCGAATCGTACGAGCGAGAAACGTTCTTTTGAATCTTCGTGTGGATAACTTTAAATAACCAAAGGCAAGTCAGTCTGCACAGATTTATACACCAACATAATGCGTTATTGGAGCAACAGCTTTATTTCTTATGGTACCTACTTAGACATAGGTTCATAGTTTTATTGGTCATAGAGTAGAGGCTACACGCTAACTAAACTAATTTGATATCTATATCTAAGAGGCCGTTGTTACAAGTTATATTTAGGCGGGACATATTCTACAACATTCGATTGCAGAGTTGAGAGGAAATGTATGGGACCGACTTGGCTTTCGAAACTTGGACTTGCTCCCATGCGCTTTTCAGGGGCAGATGGGAATAACAGTAAATGAAAATTGAATGTGTCATCCTCAATGTTTGCGCCCTTGGGGCACGGGGCACAAGAGGCGGGCAGGCGTTGTACCGGTAGTAAGATGTTTGCGCCCTCGGGGCACAAGAAGGGGGAAAGCAACCAGTAGTGGACATACTAGCTATCCGCACAAACCGCTTGGACTCAAGCTGCGTGCCTACAGCTAAGGAGCCTTTGCCTACTAGTGTGTAAACTTTGCATTTAGGTTGCAGCGTAACAAAAATGCAGAACCGCAGGTGCTTGACGCTGTGAGGACTAAGATGAAATGCCTCATGCCTGTAATTGAGCTGGCTACCTTATCATTTAAACCGGAACACAGCAATGCAATCATTGAGAGCATCTACCTTTACGAGCCAATGTCACCACACCATGATAGGGCTCTACATCACACTACGTACCTACATCTACTTACAGTACGTGTATTTTTGAAAGGGCAGTTTTCGGCAAGGTGGAAACAAACATTTAAAAAAAGAACGCCAGGATTTTGTAAGAATGCACTGATTTGCGCAGGTAATTTTTAAAGCGATCAGTTTTTCTAGAGTCAAACGCAGTGAGTGCAATTCATACTATATTATTTAAAATATCTAACTGATATTACTCGCCGAGGCACTACAGAGGTAACAGGGGGGCGATTGTCGCGTTTCCGTCATTAGAATTCGACATTTTCTCTAGTTACAAATATCTATTGAAAAGCCACTGAATCTCTATAGCAAGCAAAAAAGCTTATTCTCAGCGATTTTCGCTAATTCTTTATTGTCGAAGATCGTCTTAAAATACATTTTTAATAGAGATATTTGACTACAAAAAATGTCGCGCGAGAATTACCACTAAAGATGGTACACGGCCACAGATTAGTGTCCAAATCTGAGTAAATGAATGCCCGTTTGCACTAAACTTAGGCAATGCTTAAGTTGACGAATTTTGCCTAATCATTTTGGCGTCAGTTTCAGTTTCACCTAAGGTTGGCGATGGGGCCACGCATTTTGTTGTAAAAATATTTATATTAATTTAGGCATCAACTTAAGCGTCGCCTAAGTTTAGGTATAAGTATCTTAAAGTACGTACATGTGTCGAATTTATCGAATAAAAACCTAAGTCAAACTTGAAACAACGGGTGCCTGGATGAATGAACTAAAGTACTAGAACGGGCCCTAAAACAAACCAACATTCTAACCCATCGTCACAGGTATAAAATTCATAACACTCTTCTGAAAATTTTTACGCTTTGGTTCGGTATCCCCAAAGAGAGTCGTAAGTCGAACAAAATTATATGGTGATTAAACATGGTCACTCGTTCTTGACGATATATAAAAATGTAACATCTCATGTAATGTAAAACTAAACATCTCAACGGTTTGAACTTGATGAACCGATTGCATACATTTCAGAAACATGATTTCAAACCAAACGAAGGGAGTTAAAGTAAAGTAAATATAAAATTATCGCAGACTAGACAACTTTACGGTGCTGATTCCAAAAAGTAGAAGAAAATATTATAATAGTTTATAAAAGTGCCCTATCTACTAAGAATTTGTAAAAACTAAATTATAAAAGACCACTACTTCTAAAACTGTCGACTTTTGGTTCCACTGCACCTACACCTACCACAAATAAGGAAAAAAGCACACGAAGAAATTTCTTTTTCTCACATAAAAGGTGATCTAGAAAAAGTGCGCCCTCCTACCTCATCGGTCAATGTGCCAAGTTTCTATACATAACTTGATTATCCCTCCAGCGCATGCTACACGATAGGCAACAGATCTCCGACTTTTTGGTCGGTGGACGGCTGGCTAACTACAAATTTTGGTCGCAAAACTACACGTGGGATCCAACAAGTTGATTTTTCGGTTGGCGATCGTGTAGCAAGCCCATCTCCCTCGTTTGGTTCAAAGAGTCCCTAAGCCGTGTCAGTTGGTCTGTTATCTGGCTGTCTGGTTGAGGGTCTCGAAGATGTGCCGGAAGAGGAAGTCCACAGTCTTCCCCCACGCGCCGAGGGTGACCGCGTCCAGGTGCAGAAGCTCGATGTACATTGTGACAATGACGGTCTTCAGATCCTGGAAAAATTGGGGTTGAATAAGGTCTTGCGGCAGGTACTGTGTGGTATAGATGGGAGCGGTGGTCTGATGGTTAAGGGGTCCGACAAGTAAGGGAGAGGTAAGTTCGAACTTCATTGACGCCATGTACTAATGACTTTTTTCTGAGTTTTGTATAAGTACCTATTAGTTGAATACTAACCGATGCCCTTACGGTGAAGGAAAACATCGTGATGAAACCTGCACACTACTTTCATGTGTTCTGTGTGCATAACCATGATAAAATCTGATCAGGTTCCCCTGCTAACAGGGTCACGGAGGTCAGATGGCAGTGGCTGCACTGTAATTACCTGATCGGTCAAGTCCTTGATCGTGGTCCAGACCCCTGAACCCTTGCACCCTTGCGCGTGTTAGCACAACCGGACGGGACATTAACGTCCAGTTGTACCGGAGTATTTGAAATGTAAATTTCAATTCCTCTGCGATACTCATAAGCGCAATCTTCGCTCTTCTGATACTCTCTGTCTAAATCTTCCACTTCACCGCACTGGTTTTCTCGCCAACTCTTTTTCTTTAATGGCAGCAAGGCTGTGGAATGATCTTCCGGTCGATATCAGACGTAGCTCCAACAAACCTTCCTTCAAAAAAGCTGTTCCAGAGCATTTTCTAAATTCCTTGTAATGCCTTTTTTTTTTTCACCTTTTGTTTTTGCGAGTGATCTTTGTAGGTAGGCACTTGATTGAGATTTATATTCAAGTACGTTGTGCTATCTTGTTGTTGTTGGTCTTTAGTATTAAATAGTGAATTGAATAAAAATATGTGAATACTAGTGGGTAGAATTGTGTTTGTTATTAGGTACGTAAGTGTAATGTTGTAAATTTTTGTGCACCGCCTGCAATTTTCTTTTTTTTTAACAGTTTTCGGGGTAGAATGGTAGATAAAGCTACAAAGCTTTAAGTCCACCTTTGTACTATTTTGTGCATAAAGTATTAAATAAATAAATAACGCCAAGATGATGACGATGATCATGACTGTGTGGTCTAATTCATTCCAAGTCATTTATTGGTAACACGGATTAACCCCAAGATTGCAGTAATCATCGTCATCATCATCTGCAAACGCGCGCGACGGCCCGGGATTCATCAGATTGGATCATGGTTACACATTCAATGTGCAGGTTTTATCACGATATTATCCCTCACCTTAAAAGCATCGGTTATATTCAACTAATGTACAAAACTCAGAAAAGAGTCATTGGTACATGGCAACGTTAGGATTCGAACCACGGACCTCCCGCTTACGAGTCGGACCCTTAATCACTAGGCCATCGACGCTCAACATTTGACTTTTTACGATACTTACTTGAAAATGTTGCTCCTTAATCCTTCTCCTGCCGTGTGACTCCCCAAGCTTGGTCATCATGGCGGCAACTATCTCTGGCTGGTGCAGGTTCTTCACGGCGAGGTTCAATGCCGTCATCAGGTTGATGACGTGGGCCTTGAACTGGGGGTTGTTTACGTATTCCTGTTCAGGGACGTTCCTCACCATTATGAAGAAGTTCTTGGTTTCCGGAAAGGTGGTGTATAGCCTAGAAGGAAGGTTATGATTTGGTTAGAATCGTTCGTTTTTTAATGTTATTATTACTTATTACTAGGTATCGTGACTTCGTCCGTGTAAAATTCGGTTGAGTTCGCCTGCCTAAAATTCGGTCGCATTCGTCAGCGTAATATTCGGTTGAGTTCGTCCGCCTAAAATTCGGTTGCGTTCGTCCGCGTAAAATTCGGTTACGCCTTAACATCCTTACGCTTGTCATTGTGTTAGTCTCCTGGGCTACCGTCTTTTGGAATCAGTTACCTAAAGAGATTCGACACTCCAAGTCACTGAGCTCCTTTAAGGCAAAGTTGCGCATCTCCTCTCGGCTGGCATATTAATATTTATGTCCTTAATTGGCAATTTATTATTTAGTTTATGTAGGTGTATTGTCTATATATATTTTAGTTTTGTTATATGTATGTATATATTTGAATGTAGGTGTATACAGGGTGTCCCGTAAGTCGACGTCAAGCCGGAATCGGGTGATAGTCCAAATCATTATAATTACTAGAAAAATAAAAAATAAAATCTAAGTCTTGAATTTTTTAAATTATAGGCATTTCTTTTTTTTTTCGAGAAAATGTACACCCTGTGATGGTTTTTTAGCTCCTGTTGCTACAAATCTTAACTTTTTTTCAATTTTATTTTTCTTATGTAATCCCGAATAGTTCTTATCTAACCTATTACGTAGAATTCTAAGTCAACTGCTCCAGCTTGGAAGAAAGTGTGACATTATGCCGTACAATGAATAGACAATTAATATTTCGTCCAACTTTAACGGACTGTACTGAAAAAAAAAAGTACTACGTCAGGTTGGCAAGTAGCACGATAAGTTGACGCATTTAATAAGGATTCTAAAATGGTAGAATACTTGCTACATTATTTCTTTGATTACGGGGGAAAAAAATTCCTTCAAGAAACCCAGTTTCGAAAAATTTTTCATTACCTACTAAAAATTATTCTAGTGCGTTCAAAGCTTGAGTCAGCAAGAGAGTCATTCATGAAGTGTGAGTGAGACAGGTAGTGACGCTTTCGAGTCAAATATTCTAATGGGTGAGTGAGACAGATAGTGACGCTAATGAGTCAGATACAGAGAAAGTCATTTTATGAAGTGTGAGCGAGATAGATAGTGACGCCACTTTTTTAATATTGGCACACGCAATACAGATCAGTACGTTACGCTCCTTCGTTTACTACGCATCTTTCCGTATTCGTTCGTGTTGTTTCGTTTGTTTTTGCTTCGTTTATTGGACTTGTTTGTTTGCTTGTGATTTGGACAGTTTCGATCTCTTTACAACGACCTTTGCTTTCTCCTGGACTATCGTGTGATTGTGTAGTGCCACCATGCCTGTGAACACCACTCAGGAATATGCCAACATGCACTTTATTTATGGCGAATGCAGAGGGAATGCTAGTGCTGCGGCTAGACTCTATCGCGAGAGGTACCCAAATGCTAATCGTTATCCAGATCACCGAGTTTTTACAAATGTGCACCGTTTACTCTCCACAGAAGGCATACTTCCAAACCGACCACATGGTGAAGGAAGAAGTTCCTTGCCTTACGAGGACGTAGTACTTCAAGCAGTTGAAGAAGATCCAAGTATTTCGGTACGTGCAATCCAGCAAAGCACAGGAGTGCCCAAAACTATAGCTCACCGAATTTTACAAAAACATGAGCTCCACCCATACCATGTACAGCGAGTACAAACCCTGCATCCTCAGGATTATCAACTTCGGGTTGCGTTTTGTCAAACGATGCTACAAAGACACCGGGAAGATCCGCGATTCTTAGAGAAAATTTTGTGGTCGGATGAATCGACATTTAAAAAAGACGGTTACATGAACCTACACAACTTACACGAGTGGCACGTAGAGAATCCGAATTTAATGAGACAAGATAGATCTTAGTATCGTTTTAAAATAAACATGTGCACCGGAATTTAAAATGGAAGAGTCATAGGACCTTTTGAGTTGCCAGAGATCTTGACTGCTGAAGTTTATTTAGATTTTTTACAAAACAGTTTACCTAGTTTACTGGAAGACGTGCCACTCAGTATTTACAGAGAGATGTGGTATCAACAAGATGGCTGCCCAGCGCACTATGCCCGCTCAGTTAGAGCATTTCTCAATGAGAAGAATGAGAGAATATCCGGGCAGATGGATAGGTCGGTCTGGTACGATCTCGTGGCCAGCCCGTTCACCGGACTTAAATAAATTAGATTTTTTTACTGGGGAGCAGTGAAAGAGAAAGTTTATTTTAAGCCAATCGAAAATGTAGCTGAGCTTCGGTAAAGAATTACGGAAGCAGCTGAATTTGTCAACAACGGAAGATTTGCCCGTGTGATAATCCGATATTTTTTAAGAAGATGTCGAGCTTGTATTGCAGTTGAAGGAAGGCAGTTTGAACATCTTTTGTAAATAATAAATCTTTGCATCTAATTGGTGTTTAATTTTAAACTTAAGGAAAATTTGTCCTAAATTTAACAAAAAGTTAGCATCTCTGACTTGAAAGCATCACTACCTGTCTCACTCACATTTCATGAATGACTCTCCGTCTCACTCGGTCTTAGGCAAGCTTTGAACGCACTAGAATAATTTTTAGTAGGTAAAGAAAAAATTTTCGAAACTGGGTTTCTTGAAGGAATTTGTTTTCCCCGTAATCAAAGAAATAATGTAGCAAGTATTATACCATTTTAGAATCCTTATTAAATGTGTTGTAGTGCTACTTGCCAACCTGGCGTAGTTCTTTTTTTTTCAGTGCGGTCCGTTAAAGTTGGACGACATATTAATTGTCTATTCTTTGTACGGCATAATGTGACACTTTCTTCCAAGCTGGAGCAGTTGACTTGGAATTCTAAGTAATAGGTTAGATTAGCACTATTCGGGATTACATAAGAAAAATAAAATTGAAAAAAAGTTAAGATTTGTAGCAACAGGAGTTAAAAAACCATCACAGGGTGTACATTTTCTCGAAAAAAAAAGAAATGCCTATAATTTAAAAAATTCAAGACTTAGATTTTATTTTTTATTTTTCTAGTAACTATTATGATTTGGACTATCACCCGATTCCGGCTTGACGTCGACTTACGGGACACCCTGTATATCTACTTTGTATTAAGTGTAAGTTCGCTAGTATAAGTTCATGTTGTTGACTTGCCTGTGTATCAAGCGGTTCTTTAGACAAAGGTTGCCTGCTAGAGATCGCTTGCAGCGATAAGGCCGCCTTTGCCCACAACTAGTTATGGTTTTTGTCGGAACTTTTTAATGTAGTGTTTCTTGTGTGAGCAATAAAGAATTTATCTATGTATCTATCTGGGGTGCGACTAGAGAGTCGCACCCCAGATAAATTTAGAGAAAAAGCATCCTTGACTGCAACGATGAAATGTAGTAT
Source organism: Blastobasis adustella (assembly GCA_907269095.1). Classification (NCBI taxonomy): domain Eukaryota; kingdom Metazoa; phylum Arthropoda; class Insecta; order Lepidoptera; family Blastobasidae; genus Blastobasis; species Blastobasis adustella. Next base: position 3,098,121 of record OU026120.1, read on the forward strand.
GTTATGTCTTATGATAATAATATTTCAATGGTTTGCAGTAACATGCCCACGATCTGGCACGTTTCATCGTTACGCTCACGGATGTTGTCTTAGAGAATAACATAGCTCTTCTAATAAAAGAAAAAGAACGGAAATATTTTTCTACTGCTTCTAAATAGGATAAGGACAAGTAAAATATCTAAAGCTAGAAGTTACGGTCGTTCTTGTATGGCTTTACTTGCAAAGAAAATGTGAAGTCAAAAATTATGAATTTTTTATCACTTTTGAAAAGATGACACATACCTTTTATTTTTTATACCACTAAGGTGGCAAACAAGCTTACGGCCCGCTTGATGGTAAGCAGTCACCGCAGCCTGTGGGCGTTTGCAATACCAGGGGCATCACCCACGCGTGCCGACCCCGTAAGACCTTTTCATCCCTTTCTTGAAGAATTCCATGTTGTACTCTCCAGGGAAATACCTACTATAGCCCAGATACAGACGCGATATTGGGTCACACATAGGACACTGACAGTGGACATATTTTGTCGTGTACTGGTGTCTTGTGGCAAAAAATGTTCTTATTCTTATTGCGATTAAGCGGCCTACCGACAGCAGTCTACATTTCTTTTAGCAATCGCGAACCAGGAAAATCAATAGTGCGAACATTTCCACGTAAACCCTTTACAATATTATTTCCTTGAAAATGCCAGCGCAAAGCATTGCGAACGGGGATATATTATGGTTTATTCTGGGATTCATAATAAAGTTTATGAATGCAGTTCTTCGATCATGTATGTGTGTGACATATGGCACGTCGAATTTCGCTTACTTATAGATTGACATATTTTAAACTAGTGGATCCGGTGCGACTTCGTTCGCATGGCCTCCTACCCCTACCCAACACCTACCCTATATCTACCATACACCTACTTTACCTCTACCTACCCTTTATTTTCTTTACTCACTCTATCTGTTGTTGAAAGCCACATTAAAATCCGTTGCGTACTTTAATAGATCTAAGCGTATATAGATACGTAGGGACAGATGTCCCACGACAGACGATGATAATGATCCGAAGGGCGCTTGGCACCGTCAACGTACCTGTACCGTTTTACAGACGAATGGTAGCGTACGTGACGCTGGCAAGAGGCCTGACGTCATGACGCTCATTGCTTGGAAATGTAGGAGGGCGCTGGTGTGGGACGCTATCTCCTGTAACCTACTATGGCAGACCTAAGGCCTCTGCTGCTGAAGACCTCAAACGAAGGAAATATGAAAGCTGGTTGGGGCGTGGAGCCATGACGCTTTAAAGTTTTATAAAGAATTGTGAAAACCGGTAGACATCTCAGGTGACCAGAGAGCTGGCTTGTTCCTCGGACAGAGGAATAATGCTATCCAACGAGGCAGTGCAGCCAGCTTACTAGACACCATTCCGGTGGGCAGCGGTGTGGACGAAGTCCTGTGTAAATATTTTGTTTGTACCTAAATAAAAGTAATTCATAACTTGCACCACACGGCTAACAGCAAAGATAAAGTATAATTTTAAGAGCTTTATAGAGCCTTACTCAAACCCTCCTGGAATCGCGCTGTAACTCAATATCTAGCTAGTCAACTACTATTGGAAATTTTCGGGAATTAAGATCTAACTTACTCATGTTGGCATCTTAATAATGGGTATTAGGTACATATATATCAGTTTAAGAAGGAGCATGTTGATTAATCGATTTTCTACACATTCGATTTTCTACCTATTTACAATTTTACACAATATGGATTCGGCACAACTGATATTCGACACATTCTTTATTCCACGCAGTCTTCAATTTTAGACAATCACATTTCTTTCTACTTACGATTCTACACAATATTAATTCCACACAACTGCTGCCATTCGTCAACGCTGGGTACCCATGAAACTTAGGTATACATTTTCAATACATCGGACGCGATGAGCATCAGGACAGAGTGGCATGAGGCGTAACAAAATCTACTATGAATTATTTATTATCGGTTCCAACTAATAAACTATTTATGTCTTCACTGCCCCGCGGTTAGATTACAAATGAGTTAAATTGCCTCGAAATACCTTCAGTTAGTTGTGATTAGAGCTGATGCTATTATTATGTCCATCTTATAGTGCCATAATGTCTCAATTAAGTACTGCAACTCGCATATAAAAGGGGGTATTAAAACATGAGTGTCTGTTTACATGATAATATAAATATTTATGTGACAATAGTTTGATGCGAGTGTTTTAATACCTAATTATATGCAGTTGCATACACTATTTAATCTACATTAATATTTTTATGTTAAAATTTCGTAGATAGGTAGACATATAATTTTCTCAACTTTGCTGACTAAGGTGCGAGTCAGTTCTGTTGTAGGAAATTAACTTCGATACCTTCACATTTATCTATTTATTTGCTTCAAACAAGAAAAAACAAATTACAACAATTAGAAACAAGATTCTGTATAGCGGGAAAATAATTCCATACATACAAAACACAAACATAAAGAGGAAAGTTTGAATTTTCAATTTGAATTTTGAATTTGAATTTTGAATTTGATAATGACCTATTTAGATATTCAGTTTACATTTCGCCGCGCCTGACACAACGACATATCGCTCTCCAAACTATGAACTATATATAATATCGCTTAACGTTATTGGTCATATAGGCTGGGGTCCATACAAGTCACTGTTTTTTTTTCAAAAGTATTCAGTGGCCTAAGCGTCGAATTAGTCCGTTGTATTGTCTATGGTTCCCACACAAAAGTGAGAGAAAGGGATAGTGAAACGAAGAAGTGAGACAGAGACCTATTGGGGGATGCTAAACGCTCGATATTTATCGTGATATGTGGATTGCGATCCTGGATCACGATATATATCGAGTGTGTAGGACCCACGGATCGTGATACGGATCACAGGATTTCTAGAAAATCAGAAATCCACGATACGTATCGCGATAAATATCGAGCGTGTAGCATCCGCCATTAGAAGAATGACAAAATACCACGGACTAACTCATATTCATTGGACTTTGGTCGTAACAATCAAAGCGATGTACAATCAATGATATGGCCACTGCTCAGGCCTTATAATTGATTGTCTTATCATTGCCAATGCGAGTTGGTCTGAGATATTGTCGTCTTTCGTATAGGTGAGTTTCTTTCGGTTAATTATCTCTTTCTTTCTCTGGGGACAATAGACAATACCATGGACCAATTCGTCAATATGTCATTTTTTTAAACATATTGTGCCGACCCTATAATGTGGAATACTGGCGGATAATAATAATAATATAATATGCTTAAGCAAATTCACACAGCGCCCTCTAGCCCTAAAGTAAGCAAAGCTTGTGTTATGGGTGTTAAATAACTAATAAACTACTTACATACTTTTTTCTGTTAAATACTTACTACACCCAGAATTAAAATCCATCATTTCAATTTCTGCCGGGAATCGAACCCGGGACCTCTGCGTGGCAGGCCGGTATTGTTAACCAACTAAACCACTCAGATCGTCAATATTGATGCCAATGTCGATGCATCGAACATTTTTGTGTAGTGACTTTTCCATTACCTTATGATACCACATGAATTACTGTGAAGAAATTATCACGATATCTCTTAAACCACAGAAGATATATGAGCTAGAAAACCGTGATTTGGGCATGTCTGATGACGTCATTTGACACCCGGGTAAACTTTACGTAACACGTAATGAAGCACATTTTAAATTGCCAAATAACCCATTTAACATAGGCATTTCAAAATGGACTTCAAAAATTCTTTCAATGGGTTTAATTACTACGAAAATGCGTTTAGATTTTATCAACAAACCTATAACATTTTACCATATCATTGATTCTCATTAGGGCACTGGTTAGTTTTTAACATGCAATGCACTATCCGATGTGCATTGCGCACATCACTTAGTACCGTTACGAAGAGCAACGTCTCTATACGAAGCCTTCTTGTGGCTACCTATCTACGCCAATGTGGATTATTTACTTGGGACTCATGACTGAAATACACTTCGTTTGTAGTGTACGTTTCGAAAATGTTTACCCCCGACGAAAATGGACGGGTGTTATGAGTTTGTTTATATGTGTCGGTGTACCTGTTTGTGTGTGGCATCGTAGTTCCCGAACGGATGGACCGATTTCGATGTTGTTTTCTATATCTGAAAGGCATTTTAGTCGAGGTGGGTTTTAGCTTTGTCTCTTTAAAATCAGTTCAGTAGTTTAGAAAATATTAGAGTATATGTAATGTTGGTCGGAGGTTTTCCGACGTTACTGTCGGTTAGGTTATTAATAAATTTTAATTCAATCTTTATTACCACATTTTTTACAAAATGCTAGAACTTCTCTGACTCCTAAACTAGGTTTAGTAATAGTATAGTTATTGTAGATAACGCGAGACATTTGCAACTAACACTTACTACCATAATAATAGAAGGATAGGAGACACGGCCCTGAGCACGGCCTTGATCTACACCGGCGACCAAAATAACTAAAGGATCGGCATTGACATACCTACAAAAACGTACCTCAGAAAATTCTATGCAGGGGCAGGTCAATAGTTACATAAAGGTGTTTCCTGATGCCCTAATTTTTAAATCTGTATTTTTGGGCTGCAGCACTATGGATCCAGTCTTTGCCTTCAGGGTCCTCCAGGAGTCCCACTGCAGTAGCATTTCGTATTCTTCGCCCTGCAGAGGGCCTCCAACACAGTCCCTCGGGAAGTAATCTGGTGGACTCTGAGATCGAAGTCTGTGCCCGAGGCGTACATTAAGATCATCCAGGACATGTAAGCTAATACTGAAGCCGTCGTCAAAACCCTTGTAATCCATACTAAGCTCTTCCCGATTACTGTAGGTGTTCACCAGGGTATCAGAAGAAATTATGGACCACTTGGCTTATGAAATACGCTGATGACATCGCACTGGTAAGCAAGCTTAGGCAGGATCTTGAGAGTAGGGTAAACACGTGAAAGGGAGTGCCAAAGCCACGGTTCCCAATGGATGACTTTTATGTCAGGCTATTTTTATTCTCCACTCTCATTTACGGCCCCACATTAAAAATTCAATGGATAAAAGTTGACGACACCTGTTTGTTGTAAATACATATCCCTGCGACAACCAAATGCTGTAAACACCATAATAACTCGGAACAGTTGTATTATTTAGTTTTATAGTTCGGCGCATGACAGGAAAGGTCATATCGATAGATATTCTCCCCTTTTTTTCCTGTAGATTATTTTATTTATTTATTTTATAATTACTATGGAATTTTATTTCAGTAACAATATACCTTAACTAAAACTACGTTATTAAAAAAGAAACCTAATTACCTAAAGAAAAACATACAACAAAATAAAAACAGTTATTAATAACGTAGCATACTATTAATTTAATCAATTTAAATTGCTTAATGCAATTTAAATACATGTCAAGTTAAATTAATGTTTATAATACAACTATCAACACAAAGTAATTTCCTATCACAACAGCAGTTATTAGTTTTAGAAAAACAAAACACTTCATGTATGCATTGATTAACAATGCATTGTTTCAAGTTACGATATTCATAAAGTTTCAAAACACGGTCACAATTTTATTCGCTAACTTAACAAATTTAACTCACAAAAATATTTATTTAACGACGCTACACTGATTGTCAAAATTATCAGGAAAATGTAGCCTATAACCAAATAACAAAATTACAAGAAGAACTTAGAAGTTGATATGATATTTTATCGATATTTTATCTTTAGAGCGTGACATCACTAGCGCCCTCAGCCGGCTGTTTGAAATCTGACTGGTGATAAAGTGGTACATTTCTATGAGATATTCTCGTTTATGAGCGAGTGTAAAGTCAAGTGGATTGATTTAGAAGCCAGTGGAGAGCCGGCTTTCAACGTGGTCAAAGCGAGACCGAATTATGGCCATCGTAATAATATTTATGAAACGTTTGGAAATGTAATTTCTCTCTTAGCCCGACTTGCACCAAATTCTTAAACACGTTTAAAAATTGTTTAACTTTTTTTATGAAATTATTTTTTTAAGTATCAGCTTAAATACGTTTAAGAATTTGGAGCAAGCCCCCCCTTACCCGTTCTTATTTTTTATATTTCATTGAATGTTTCAGGAACAAGCGTTCATAGAGCCACCTGATGTAGCGGTAACATTTAGATTTTAGACTTCTTGTTACAATAATTCAGAACAGGACACTGTCGCTGTGAGAAGTGTTAGGTAGCGACCTACGTACATCCGTATTTACAATGAGTACTTGTCTAAGTACTGTAGCGTTAAGCTAAAACTACACTAAATCGACGCCACGCCACGCCACGTCTTATAAACGTACATAACGAACGCTATATTCTTCCGTATAAAGTAAGGCACGTGGCGTAGCATTGCATGGCATGGGTCTAATGCAGCTCTAAACGATTTGTCGCCTTATAAAATGTATGGGCGCACGTGTGACTAAAATAGTTTCAGCTTTACTATGCGTACGCACAGTGCACGTTAACGCTCTGCGTATGATTTGTAGGTAAATAAATAAGAATAGAATAAAAATAAGAATGAGAACATTTATTGCCACAAGACACCACGATACAACACGACACAAATAAACAAAGCTAAAAATAATACAAAACAAAGAAAAAGCATTGTTTATGTATGTAAATAACACTACCACCACAGCCCGTAACAGTCCACTGCAGGACTTAGGGCCTCTCCTACGAAAGGGGAGGTTATTGCCATAATTTCCACGGTTGGCAGGCGGGTTGGAGATCGCAGTGTTTAAATAAAACAATGGAAAATGCTGATGCCCATTTTTCAGACTACGGAGCCTATTGATCTTTTGCCTTCAAAACATTAGTCGCCTTGTACGACACCCATGAGTGTGAGGGGTTGGTGCTATTCTACTCTGCCGGACACCACATGGTAAATAACACCATCTGCACTAAAATGAAACTAACATCTACATAAATAAACGCACACCTACATTGATTCCCATAGTACAGTCTATGTCACGGCGGCCATTGCAAAAGGATCTCAGCTTATGCTGTGAAAGGCGAGGCGTCTTACAGCGCTGGTTTTCTGTGACCTTACTGCTAAATGCCACCTTTCATTGTGACGAACGCATGGTGCCGATCGCCACTCAAGTATTGTCAGATTGAACTCGGAACCCTGCGCGTTCGAGCGCACTGTGAGACCACATAGTAACCTCTGAATAGGAGTGCGAGTTAGTGTGTCTCTTGCCTGTGATTACGTTGACTACCTACCTAATGGTACCTATATCGTCTATGGCACTTCTCCATAATCGGGCGACCAGATAATGCCAGAGATGCTACTCAGGAGCATACCTCTACTTAAATTTGTAAGCCATTCATACCGTGGAGCGTTGGTGGCTTAATAGCTGTTAGTAACTGTTCGGAGTCGGAAACGAGAGCTACCTACCGAGTTCGATCCCCAGTGGCGCTATGTACCAATGACTTTTTCTAAGTTATGTCCATTAGTTGAACACTAACCGATGCTCTTACTGTGAGGGAAAACATTGTGAGGCGACTGAATATGTACCGTGATCCAATCTGACCCTGTATCACCCTTGACAGGGCCACGGAGGTGAAATGGCAGTTGCTCTACTGTAATGAACTTATTACCTGATCTGCCAAATCCGGGATCATGGTCAAGGCGGAACCAGGGCCCTCGCGATAGAGCATAACCGATGATTAATTATCAGTTTTTCTAACCTGGTGCCTGCTTATTAAGTGGGTCGTAGAGTGTCGGAAATCCTTCAATGCCCAGAATAGAAACATAACCGTGTATTCTCATCGATTATTTACAAAATAAGCCTTTGTTCAAGTTTGATTGAGCACTTATATCGATTTTAATACTGTCTTTAAACATTTAAGTTTCTGTTCAGTGCCACAAACTGATCTAACCCGGTGACGGCGTCGCTGTCGTTGTCATTTCAAAATTAAGTGCCATTATTTTCCCACAGTTCCAGTTCCGGCCACCGGGTCGGATTTTGTAGTAAGTACAATAATACCTATAGACAGCACCTGCGTGTATCTGTAACTGTATCTTGGAAGGAGCAAAAGTTCGTAAAGTAGTTTATTAGTGTGTTATCAATATAACAAGACAATCCTAAGCATCTGCGTCATCAGACATTTTGTACAGGTATTTCATAATCATGGCCCATAACAGTTCACTGCAGGACTTAGGGCCTCTCCTTTGCAGTAACGAAAATTTTCAAAGATTTAAGAGAACATATTTGTCAGATTGATACCTAACCAACACATATTTAAGTATATGTTGCACGTCAATCAAAGCAATCAAATCAAAGCAGTCTACGAAATACCTAACTACAGCTCAATCGCTCAAGCTAACCCAAGTATCGGTATTCCAACTCGGTTGTTAGGTTATTCAACCGTCTAACAGAACCAATAAAGAGGTTGGTATCAATCACGTTGATAGTCGCATGCAGCCCGAGCCATTGTCCGCATCTGGAAGAGATCCTTTCAATTGGCCAGTAACCACGATCGTATTTCTATTCAAATTAAGAGCACAAGATCTGTCAATTTAAACCCGTCTCAAGGTCTGGACGATACTGGCTACGTACTGTCGAGCGTATCGACGTACAAAAACCAGTATAAGATGCGCTAGCGTCTCTATTGATGCGCATAGCAACGTTAGCTCCTTTTATACAGGTTTTGTAAGTTGATTTTCTGGTTGATTTTTTTGTTGTTTTTTGGTTCCTGGCATATGGATGGCTTTGTAAGCACATCGTAGACTGCACTAAATAGCCAAATTAAGATACCTAGTAATACACGATATTGAATAAAAAAAATTATCATCTTGGCGTTAATGTCCCGGTTGTGCCCTCGCGCTCATGACTTTGATCCAGGATTGACAGATCAAGTTTACAGTGGTACATGGCGTCAGTGGGATTAACCCGGTATATAAAAGTCGGTAATGTATCCAATTCGCTTACCAGTCGGATACCTTAACGACTAGGCTACCGAGGCTCCTTGTTGCTTCGCTGAATAGGTAAGAATAAGTTTTGTAAGCAACTTATGTGGCTCAACTGACTTTGTACTAAGATTTGCATAATTATGTGATATTAATGTAAAAGAAATATAGATTTGAAAATAATACTCCATTAGTAAATAATATTCATTATTTATCGTCATCGGTTTGGGTCTTCTTTTTCATATTTTGCAAGATTATTGATTAATAATTATTTCTAATTATTTTAATAGTATTATTTCAATATTTACAGTCGTCGGTTGGTTGGTTACAGTCCGCTGCTGTTGTTATTAATGTCCTTAGGGAGGTGACGACTTTTTATGAAGTGGTCCGCTTGTCTGTTTGCCTATCGTACACATGAATTCGAGTAACATAAACCTCAAACACAAGTAGGAATTTAAATTGTTTGTTACCGAGTATTTAAAACGTGAGACTTACTATAAATTGTGACTATCGATCGATCGTTTCGAACTGGTTGAATTTAATTTATGTGCGTGTCCGCTGGCTCATCCATCGGCGATTCGGAACGCAGCACTAACAGTGAACGATTTATGGTCAAGCTTGGCATTGAATGAGGTAGACCTTTTGCAATTTTAATACCAGATCAGGAACGTGTTTAGTGTCTACTTTTAATATTGTAATTGTAGTTTTTATGATTGGAATAAATTTTTTTCTGATGTCGTAAAGTGGTTTTAATGTCATTACCATAACCAAAGCGTCGGGGGCCGAGTGGTAACGGTACTGGGTTCGAATCCCACTGCGTCCATGTACCTCCCAATGACTCTTTTCTGAATTATGTACATTAGTTAACCGATGATCTTACGGTAAGGGAAAGCATCTGTTGCTGAATAAAGCTGCGCATTCAGGCGACTGAATGTGTGATAATGAGCCAATCTGGTCAGGTTCCCCTGCTAGCAGGGTCATGCAGGACAGATGGCAGTCGCTCCACTGTAATCACCTGATCTGCCAAATCCTGGATCATGGTCAAAGCGGATCCTGGGCCCTCGTGCGCGAGAGCACCACCGGGAGATAAACGCCACTATGATTATTTTTTACCATAACAAAATCACACGTATTGCGTAAGCCCCAGGTATACGTGGAAAATAGGTGCCTTAACCTGCTTGTGCCAGGAAAGAGTCCCGCGGGAGACCCAAGAAGCGATGGATTGACGTCGCCGAGTCTGACGCGAGAGCTAACGGCTTACGACGTGTGAATGCCGAAGACCCCTGTCTTCGGTAAGTGAAAGTGGAGAAGAAAAAGTGGGAAAGCACTTCTAAGTACTTTGGGGACTCGTTTACAGTGAAGGTTGCTTATTTGTTGAACAGGTTGCTGAAAGATATTCGCAACGCAAAGTCACCTATCATGCCTATCTCCTCTCTGTTTGCAATTAGTTATCATTGTCCTCTGCCGACCATGTATGTAAGTGCAGGTATTTTTAGCTTCTGGTATAATATTTACGTAGGTCTTTTATGCTAATTTTGTTGCTTGTCTGTCTCATGTTTATCTTTTTCTCTTTCTAGACAAGGGTTGCCTGGAACAGATCGCTTATAAGGCCGCCTGTGTAATTTAATGTGCTATTAATAATACAAAAATCATCACGGCGTTAATGTCCCGGTTGTCCTTTCGAGAACGAGGGCCCGGGGTCCGCCTTGACCATGATCCAGGATTTGGCAGATCAGGTAATTACAGTGGAGCGACTGTCATCTGACCTCCATGACCCTGCTACCAGGGGAATCTGACCAGATTGGATCATGGTTACACATCCAGTCGCCTGAATGTGCAGGTTTCATCACGATGTTTTCCCTCACCGTAAGAGCATCGGTTAGTATTCAACTAATGTACATAACTCAGAAAACAGTCTATTGCGTGCTATTGTACGAGTGTATCTATTTCTCTATCTATAGCAGACCCTGGCAGAAACCGGGATTGGCCGTTCAGATGATGATAATGACCATGACATATGTCGTGAATCGTGACTACTGAGATACGAAAAGGCTGCAGCCGTTACAAATCGGAATAAAGGACGTAACATTCATATTATTTAGAAACATTAAGATGTCTTCGCGCGAACGCACAGTGTTCCAACCCAACTGACAATGGCAACTGGCACTATGCGTCCGTCAAAATGAACGATATTGACCAACCGTAGAGCCGTGTTGAACGCAGTGCGGTAGTGATCGCACTAAGTGTAGCAGACGAGCGCTGTGAGAACGCATAGTAACGCTGCTTTATTTAGACAAGTGTTGTTTGTGAATACGTGTCATTATCATCATCACAGCCCGTAACAGTCCACAAGACTTAGGGCTACTCCCACGAAAGGGGAGGTTATTGCCATAATCTCCACGCTTGGTAGGCGGGTTGGAGATAGCAGTGTTTGAATATAATCATGGAAAATGCTGCTGCCCATTTTCCAGACTACGGAGACTCTTGATCTTTTGCCTCGAAAACATTAGTCGCCTTGTACGACACCCACGAGTGTAAGGGGTTGGTGCTATTCTACTCTGCCGGACACCACACGGGCAAATACGTGTGTAAGTAAGTATCATTGGCACTATAGTTATTATAAATAGGGCGCGGGGTCCGAATTGACCATGATCCAGGATTTCGAAGTTTACGTAATTACAGTGGAGAATCTGCCTTCTCCTCGGTGACCCTGTCAACATAATTAGGTACCTAAACCTTTATTATTACCCTGATATTCTGTTCGCCCCGACCAAGTTCACACATTCTCCAACATTTCCTAAACTACTAAACTGATTTTAATAAAACAAAGCTAAGATCCATCTCGATTAAACTGGCTAGCAAATAAAGAAAACCACATCGAAGTCGGTTTATCCGTTCAGGAGCTGTGATTACACAGACAGATCCATAGATACGCACACAAACTTATCTTTTTCTAAGTCGCTACACTCTTGACAGAGTGGTCGTCGGTTGAGGATTGGCAGCACGCTTCACTAACCGGTGCCACTCCTCTCGAACTGCTGCTTTCCTAGTACACTCATAGAGAGTACCATTGACAGCAGCTCTTACTTGGTTGTTCCAGCGCTTCGGTGACCTTCCGCGTGGTCTTGTGCCTTCCACCTTTCCCTGTACCACAAGGCGCTCCACAGAGACATCTATCGCAAACTTATGGCGCCCCTTCTTTTGTCGGGGGTTATTAATGCGTAGTAACCTATACGTAACGCATAGATTATCGTAAGTTATTACTGTTTTCGGGTAAACATATCTAAATAACGATTAAGAGTTATCGAAGAGCACGTGACACAGACAATCGCCATTGTCCACTCGGAGATCACATTCACATCAGATATTGTCACGGACTTATAAAATACAGATATTTAATTTTAATGATTTTAATAGTTAATCCTAAAATAAATTTTTAAACACGGTTAAACCGAATTTTACGCCGTCGAAGTTGCTGATAAACATGAATAAACTCATGGCTTCACAGAATCATTACAGAGAAACCTTTAGTATAGGTATACTTCAAACATCATCATCATCCCTATGTGGGGTCAACACGGCTCTCTCTTCCATGTATAGGTCGCCCACTAATGGTTAAATTAGGCGGTTAATTAAATAAATAAATAAATAATCGTGGACAAATTCACACAGCGCCATCTAGCTCCAAACTAAGCAAAGCTTGTACTATGGGTGCTAGCTAACTGATCTACTACTTATTTACTTTTAAATACATACTTATTATACATAGAACACCCAGACCCGTAACAGAAATTAAAATTGATCATTGAAATTTCTGCCCGGCCGGGAATCGAACCCGGTACCTCTTGCTTGGCTGACTGGCATGTTGACCACTAAACCACTCAGGTCGTCAAAATTAAACGGAAATGTTGTTTAGCAATTATTTAATTGAACTCTACATTTATGAATCCGACGATTCAGGATGCCTGGCATCCAACTAACACGGGCTTCGCGAGTCCATTTCGCGAGTGTAAGATGTGGAATGAGCTCCCGAAATCTTTCCTTCGCACTATAACATGAGGTTCCTAAAAAGGTACCCGAAAGGCCGGCATCGCATCCGCTTCCCTTAGATTGTATATGTCTTAGTTTCCATCAGATATACCGTCCGTCCGTGTGCTTTCCTAGGCAATAAAAATATTGTTTTACGGACGACAATTACAATAAACCAGCGTATTATTAATAAAAAAATAAACTTATAATCCTATTAAGGCGAACTCTCATACCCCTAACTACACACACACAACACACATATACACACATAACCACACACACACACATACATGCATTCCCTCATGCACAACTATAGCACATATCCCACTGACATACAGGTCTACTCACGCAATGTTATTGGCTAAATGGTATAATATGACGACACTATCGAACACTGTCTCTAAAGATACAGGATTTATTCCTAGTTTGGGAGGCAGGGTTGTAAATTTTTGCCATACTACTGTCTTTGTAATTTGTTTTGTAAACTTATATTATCAAAATGTTATAATTCGTGTCAATAAATTCATTTTATTTATTATTTTTTCATTTTATAATACCCCGAGTTTGCGGAGCTAATCTAACTTAAGCAACTTTAAATGATAATATAAGTTTCAAAGGGTATGTTCCGGGTTTCGTACCGCCTACCTTTGTTGACGAGTAGCTCGATATTTCGACGCAGTTGCATGCATCATGGTCACGGGACGACTGTAGTTAGGAAACCCGGAACGTACCCTTAAAATGTGTGATAATAACCGCGATAGTTTAAAACAATAGTTTATTATAGTTTGCTTTAGGTTTTAATTCGGTTAGGATCGGTAGGCGTTGTGACAATGTATGGAAGTAGCTCGGTACAATGTCGATCGTTAGACGTTACTTTCAAAGTCCATCAATTTCGTGTTCCGTTCAATTAAATTATTGCTAAACAATAGCCGTTTAATTAACCGGCTAACTTAACCATCCGGCGGCGATATATACCTACATAAGTATTTTTAAAGATACTCTCACCTTCTTAGCAATTCTGTGCCGTTTGCGACTGGGTTAGCGTACACCGGGGCCCAGGACTTCCTCACGAGGTGGATGTCTCGTCGGGTTAGCCCTGACGCTGGGTCCTCGGCGTCAGGGTTCCCGCCCCACCATATGTAGCTCAGCCAGCCGCCCATAGCCGCCTGAAAAGAAAAAAAAATTGTAAGAAAAAATCAGAATAGCGCGATTGCGTTTCTTAAAATTGTATTATTATGAGGGAGATAATTTTTTTTTATATAACAAAGGTAGCTTACGGCCTGCCTGATGGTAAGCAGTCACCGCAGCCTATGGACGTTTACAATGCCAGAGGCATCACCCACGCGTTGCCGACCCCGTAAAAACCATTGCAAACCTTTCTTGAAAAACTCCATCTACTCTTCAGGGAAAACCTCTCCAGGTAGTTCATTCCACAACCTTATGTGTGTGTGGGAGAAAGTTCCTTTGAAACCGCACAGTTCGCGACCAATTTGGCTCCAAGGTGTGAGGTTGAACTCCCTGTCGGTGACGTAATACTAAACGTTACGTCACGTAATATTAAATGAAACTCCCAAAGGAAAAAGTGATTTGAATTTGGAAAGTTAAAATTCGTATCAAAACTCTTAGCATACGCTCTTGCTTTGTAAAGAGACTTTATTCAAAAATCACATAATCAAAAATAAAAGAAAATGGCGTAATAAGACTAGGCAGTATGATTGTAGGACCTTAGACTGCTCTAATCGTGCAAATGGAAAAAGTGTGAAATAAAAAATATTACTTATAATTTTCAGTTCCAAATTGTATTTTTACATTGACACAAAAATGTGGTGAAGTGTAGCGATACTGATTAAACTCCGGAGTTTGCTAAATTAGACTGTAATTGCTTTTATTTTATTGTCTCACAGATGGTGTGAAAAGTAGAGTACATATTCATCTCGGAAATAAAGCTGTCTTTGTCTTGGGCGGCTTGAACCACTCGCTTCACTCAGAACTCTACAACTCCCTCGATTAGCTCTAGAGTTAAGTTTTAACTCCATCGCTACGTTCGCGAGTTAACTCAGGATCCAATATGCCGCCCATGACGGAAGACACTGCTTTAACCACTTGGTATATAATCTACTATTAGGTACCTAGTCACTAAAGAAAGCGCTCAAAAAAGTCGCTCTCATTAGTTAAATCCCATTTTTCATTTCATACAGGTACGGCTGATTGCGCAATTTTCTATTAAAAGCGCAATTTTTCCCAATTATCTACAATACACGACCCATGTCATCGAAAATAGAGTGATGTCTTCTTAAACCTTACCCAGATTACCCAATTACCTTATGACTTCCAGTTTACTTAACTGTAGCTTATTTTATTTTTAATTATAATACAACTTCGAATGAAAAAATATTATTTCCAATAGTTGTAAAGTATAAAAGGATCTCTTCGCGATTTCCCTTTCAATTGCCTCAGCTAAAAGAAACTCTACTGAACGTATGACTCCACTACTATACCTTCTGCTTCGATCTAGCTCTCTTCAGAACAACAACAGCCGTCAGCAACAGGAACACAGAGGACAGGTAGTAAAGTAACATTATTACAAGCCGCCTACCACTACTACCTAGCTTAAACTGTGAGACATATTTGACATTACCGTGGACAATCCAGTTGTAGATTTAATAAACACTAACATGCTATCTGGCTAAACAAAGTCACAAGACAATTACTGAGACACCCACAACTGACATGCTTGACGGTTTTCTTTGGGTAAATAAACAGAGCGGCATGTGGGCGATTCGACGAGCTAGGACAATAATTTACACGTGATATTTATTTTTAGATTAGTAAGCGTATTTATTTGTTTCGTTTTAAACAGTCGGGTGGAAGCATTTTTATAGTTGGTGGTTGGGCCCTTACAAATATACTATTTTAAATAGTATTGTGTTCCTGCCGGCGAGTGAGGTCTCCAGTGCTCCAATATACAGTATTTTCTCCAGTGTACAATATTTTCTTTTGTAAAAGTTGTTATAAGCCATATTACTATTGCTAAATTATTAAACCAGATAAAAGCCAAAAATTACCCCCTCTCTCGTTCAAATCTTCCACCTATTTAAAGCCTGACCTATTTAGCCGGACCTATTTAAAGGAAACCATGCTAAAAATTAACAATACTGAATGGAATAAAATAAAAGTGTGAGTGAAATAAAAGTGTTTTACTTACTTACTTACTTAGTAAATAGAAAATGGCCGTGTGGTGACCGGCAGTGTAGAATAGCACCAGCCCCTAACACTTGTGGGTGTCGTACAAGGTGACTAATGTTTTCGAGGCAAACAATCTAAGAGTCTCCGTAGTCTGGAAAATGGGCAGTAGCGTTTTCCATTCTTATTTTTATAACACTGCGATATCCAACTTGCCAAGCGTGAAGATATTGACAATAACCTCCCCTTTCGTGAGAGAGGTCCGAAGTCCAGCAGTGGACAGTTATTAGCTGTGATAATGATGATGGTAAATGCTTAAAACATTTAAATGAATTCGTTTCTTTGCAAGCTACGTTAAAGGGCTAAACGGTTTTCACCTTTTTGGCGCATCGGGGTTTTCCCGTAGTTCGTGTTGCCCGTGTCCGCTACAAGATGGCAGTGCATGTATTTTAGATCGCGGTAATGACACGCGCCTCGAAAAGGCTTTTAAGGCTTGGCGCTCGTTCGCTAAAACTATGGCTGATGGTGGTTATATCTGTATCTGAAATAATTTTTTGATACATGTTATGTTATATAAAGTCTATTATAACAAACAGTTCACGTTGCTTCCTGGAAATTTCCTGCCGTTTTAGTTTAATTAGTTAAGAATAATTTTACATTTAGGCAATCACTAGTGGATCCGAGCGAATTTGTTTGGACACCTACTTGACCCACCTAAGCTTTTTTTCTCGCTTATAAACCTTTCTCTTGAATCACTCTATCTCTTGCTAAAAATCGCAATAAATGCTTCCGTAGTTTAAAAGATCTAAGCGTACATAGATACTCGTATATAGGGACAAACGGCGGGAAGTGACTTTGCTATTACTAAACTATGCATAGATTTGCGAACGATAGCGACAACTCTCTACAAAACTAACCTACCCAACGTGTAATATTCATCGTTGAGATCTGTACCAGCTTAAATTAAATAAAAGTAGGTGTAGATAAAATTTCACACATCGTTTCAATGTTCCCGCATTTGTATCCAGTAAAAAATACCTACCATTTCAATATGAAAATTGTCACGCAGAGTGTCAGTTTATAGCCAGCTTCTGCAGCAGAGTTTTGCATTCCTGTTAAATGAATGCTTAGTACACGAAGTGGAGATGCGATAATGTCACATTATTAAATTCCTGCGTAGATGTTACGGGCGACAGTAACCGCATTCTATCAGGTTGGGCGATTCTCGCGCTGTGAAATCTCAAATTCGACATTTTCTCTAGTCAAAAAACTGCATTAAAACGTGACGAACGTGAAACAAAGATCAAATTCGACAATATACGATAGTCGAGGATGGTTGCCAAACTATTTTTAGGCTGTAATTGACATTTCAATGTCATTTTTAATGGAGATATGTGTGGCTAGAAAAAATTTCGAATTCCAGATGTCATAGCGCGAGAATTAGGCCCCAGCATCTTTACAAAAACGCGTAGAGATATTGCTGGAAAGCAATGCACATCTGCTATTTCGGCTTCATAGAGCTTCGTCTCTGTCGCACGCGTGTGAGTATCTAAATATTAAGCCTAGAAACTAGCCGATGTGCGTTACCCATGAACTATAACATTAGGTTTCCTTTGAACTATGACATGGGGTTCTTTAAAACGCATGTCGGAAGGTACCTCAAAGGCTGGCGACGCATTCGCTCCCCTTAGGTTGCAAATTTCCTGTGCGACGGTCGCCGCTTTCCATCAGGTGGGCCGTAAGTCCGCCTTCTAAGGCAATAAAAAAGAATCTACCGTTTGTACGGCACTGTTTGTTGTGGCCGTGATCCGGTCAGGTTCCCCTGTTCACATGGTCACTGACGTCAGACGCCAGTCGCTCTACTGTAATTGCCTGATCTGCCGAATCCTGGATGATGGCAAAGACAATGGTCTTTGCAGGCGAGACCACAACCGGGTTTTTGACGCCAAGATGACGGGCTCTTATGGCTTTAAGTCTATGTATCTAAACAGCAGTCAGAAAATAACATAGAACTCGACGTTAGCGTCTACGCAATTAAAGTACCCATGTAAAGTAATCAAGTCAACTCTTCATGTATATGATAAGTAGTGTCCGACCGAGGGCCAATTTCTGGCCGAAGCCAAAGCCGAAGCCGATTAATCGGCTATCGCTACAACTTTCGGCCGAAGTCGAAGGTTTAAAAGCTTTAAGAAATTCGAGATGAAAGTTCGGGATTCGCTATTAGCCACAATTAATAATATAAATCAATTTAAAACGTTAATTTTTAAGGTTTATATTGACTGTATAATAAAGAAAGGTAGATTAAATCATCGCTAGAAGTTGATCTAGAAAAGATAAATAAATTACCTTGCAATTTATTTGTCAAAAACATTTCGGAAAATGTGAATTTTAACATTATTTTATTAGATGATGACGTTTGCTAGAAACCTTCGGCGACCCGAAAGGTAGCCGAACCCAGCCGAAAGCGAAGGTTTCACTTATGGTCGTTTTTTTGGCCGAAGGTGGCCGAAGCCGAAGCTTCGGTTCTACACTAATGATAAGTAACACCACAATACAAAGAATATGCAGGCTACGACGTGTAGTTAGGTCTATCTGAAAGGGTGACATGTTTTATGTGGAGAATCAACAGCCCATCGGCTTCCGTGACTGTTCAAGCAGTCTCCAAGTCCCCAGCGGAAGACCTTCAACCTCGATTCGCCAACGGTATTAGGCGAACTAGTCGCGGTTCTGAAGTTCGACTAGGAGCACACAAACAAGTTGCAAACTTGACTAGCCTCAAAGTACGAACCCGTCACCCACGCAGTCTCCGGACACTACGTGCGTTACTCAACTTTGATTATCGGTCTCGTGAGTAACAGCAAGTGCTGGTAAGTACCAGCGGTAGATTAGGATAGCACCAATTCCCTCGTTACGGGTGTCATGACAACCGGGCTTGACGCCAAGAAGGCAGAACACTTTTCAGCAAAGAAGGTTTTCCGTGAAGCAGAAAAATACAGTTTTAGTAAGATCATGGCAAATTTCCAAACTAATTTTAGAGGAAGCTCAAGTGTAGCAGTGGACTGTTATCCAGCTGGCCATCGTGCTAGCTGTAGAACGCTGTTTACCCTAAACAGGCAGTCCAGACAAGCATACGTTTTCGGCTGCACCATTAGGTGAGAGTGTGGTCAAATATTTGTATCTGTATCCAATGATGGGGATAACGGAAAAATTGATTTATTTTTCAATACACGTGCTCGTATAGCGGCCATTTTGCCCAGATTTTTATCTCAGTAATGTAGGCTACGAAATGGAGGACGTGGTCGCTCACTGTTGGCCTTATAAGAAATAGCACTGTCACTCAAAGGGCAATGAAAAGGGCCATATACATCAGAAATGACGAGATCCGCAAGCAAACCAAGGTCACCGACGTGTCCCGAAGGATTGCTAGGCGTGGGCAGAGCACACAGCTGTGATAAGACAGTAAAGTTCTCGAGTGGTCACTACATACCGGAAGACGCAGCGTGAGTAGGCCTCCCACAAGTATGGAGCGACGATCTGATAAAGATCGCAGGTACCAGTTGGATGCGGACAGCACAGGACCGGCTTTTGTGGAGATCTCTGGGGCAGGCCTATGACCAATAGGTAAGGGTTTTCGGCTGATATGATGTGATGATGAATGTAGGCTACGAAACATAGCTTTATAAAGGTTGTACCCTACTAACTTGTTTCCATAATGGCGACACGTCTAATCACTATTACTATACCACATAAGTAAGTGTATATCTTCACGAAATAAAGAAAAATGATCAATTCGTATGACGTGGGGCTCTACCGCTTTCAATCTTTAGTGTGCCCATGTTGTGAGCAGGCTGAGAAGCTAAATCTTGTTTTGTGTACAGGTGTTGCGTTTACGCTACTCTTTGGTAGGAGGTGATGTTATTAATGTAGTGCTTTTATTAAGTTGTCGTGGCCGTATGGTGTCCAGCAGAGTAGAATAGCACCAACCCCTTACACTCATGGGTACGACACAAGGCGACTAGTGTTTACGAGGCAAAAGATCTAGAGTCTCCGTATTCTGGAAAATGGGCAGCAGCATTTTCCATTGTTATATTTAAACACGGCGATCTCCAACCCGCCTGCCAACCGTGAAGATTATGGCAAAAACCTCCCATTTCGTGGGAGAGGTCCTTGGTCCTGCAGTGGACTGTTACGGGCTGTGATGATGATTTATTAAGTTTGTTACCTACATTGCAATACGGAGCTGCCACGTACAAATGAAACATTAAATTCCGTAATTATTTTAACCTGTGCACCTTCCCATATTTCATCGATGTGTGTAAAAAGTTCCACTGCCATCTCGACAGAAAACCGCAAACGGCGCAAATATGCTGGCATCAGCGGAGTTCATCAGTTTGCGCCGTTTGGCGTAGACATGCTTCGGCGATGGCCCGCCCAAAAGGCTGGCCAATATTTTGGTCAAAGGATTCGACTCGCTTTACGACAAGCCTTTTGGGAACAATTCCATCCACGAAAAATAAACAAAATCATAATTTAAAACCAGACTTGCGATACGTACCATATTTAAACAAGCCAACAACTAATTTTATTATCACTTTTCCACTTAAATTCCAAAACGAGACTCCTTACAACAAACACTCCCTAAATAAACACAAAACCTGGATGCTGGGCCTCTAAGACAATGGGCATTTACACAACACACATGTCACACAAACGCGCACCTCATGTCACTATTCAGCTCGCGACTCTGCGTTCACTATCGTTATGCAGTTCCGCGGACAGTGTGCCTATGTGTTCAGACATATTTAAACAAACGGCGTAGGTTCGTTTTGGCGTTAATTACAGTGACAATATTAGCAGTGGCGGTATAACTACACATGGCCGGCCATTGAACGTGTAAACAGTGGTACGGTAGTATAAAAAGCGGCAGCGTGTTTTAACTGTAGCAGTGTCACCGGCGGGCTCGGAGCGGCTGGTGCGGTCGAGATGGGGGGGTGGAATAGCCAGTACAAATGCATACATACCCTGTATAGGGAGATAGCCAAGCGCCTAATGGATGATCTAATGACCGAATGCTGGCCTCTACTTCAGCCAGAGATTTAGTCTAGCTATCCAGCGGGGTAATGTGGCCAGCTTTCTGGGCACTTATCCGGGTTATAATTATTATTGGGGATTTTGGGCAATTTTTTTAGCTTCAAAAAATTAGTTTTGTGTATTTTTTTTAATGTAACGTTCAAATGATAGAGTCGTACTTTACTTAGACAAGTATAGTTTGTGAATACGAGTCTCTGGACCTAAGCTTAAAACCGAAAAAGAGTTTCATTTCTAATATCTACAATCCTAAAATTTAGGTTATTTTTCTTCTTCTAGATACGTCATTGTCATCATCTCAGACGTAAGAAGTCTACTGTTGGACATAGGCCTCGTACGCCTTCGGATTTTGGGAACCGTGGTTTTGTCAGTGGACGGGGATTTTAGCTGCCAGAGCGACGCGTTTTAGAGGTGGGCAACGCATTGGCCACTTTTTATCAGGTGGTCCGCCAGTCGGCTTGCCTACTGACACAAAATAGAGTCATTCCTGACGTAGGTACCTCTGTACATTTCGCCCTGATGGTCTTGAGCTTTGTAATGGTCTTGGTCTTTTGCTTTGTGGTGTCTGGTAGTGTAGTATACAGCACCAACCCCTCCGGTCAACTGATGTCGAACAAGGTGACTAAAGTCTTACGGTCTTATTCATAAAAAGTTATAGGATGGTACCTTTTACCAACTGCCGCGGACGACCGCGTAGGTCTTCCGGGTCGCGTTGTTTAGGGCATTAGAGGCAAATTGATGAAAGTACGAAATGAACAGCCGAATTTTCTTTATTCTCCATACCACGAACTGTTGGAACTCCGAGCTGGCTGGCGGCAGGAGGTGGCACAGGACGGAGTAGAATGGCCCAGACTAATTTTGCGATCATACTGCGATCGATCTTCAAACCGATTATGAAGGGGTAAGTTATACTTTATCAACATAAAAAACAGGGATGAATAAATCAAGGTCAATAACAGTTCAATCTTTTTATTTTACATCGGTCTTGATACAAAATTTAGTGTACAATTTAAAATTTTAACTATACTTTAATTTGTAATCGACATTAATATTCAGTACGAGATAGCGATGCCTTCTACGATGTTGTTACTTTATTATTTCGTTTTTTCGACACGCACGTTATAGTACTTGATACGCTGTACCTGCTGCTTATAATGTCATTTAACTGACTCGAAATCAAAGCATCATATAATTTGCTTCCAATACGCGAAGGTACTTATAATTTGTAAAAACTTCAAAGTATCTGGCTACTATCCGGCTCGAAGGACCAGTTTACTACTTGATGTCTAAACTAAACCTAAACTTATCATGGTTGTTGCTTGACTTTGGCCTGTAGCAATCATCTTACCAGTTCACTTTGTGATCTGATATCCAAAAAGGAAGATAATAATAACAATACTAAATACCATTAAAATAATACTTATTACCAAGCAATATATCATATAAAATCGCATTAAAAAAGAAGTAGGTACAACCATTTCTCAATCTGCGTCGCAAGTATTGAGTATTTCCAATATATGTTTGAAAAAGAAGTCTAATGCTTTCCCCCACGCGGCCAAATCGGTATCGTCCATAAGGTTTTCGATAAATATCGCCTTTACTATATCTTTCATATCCTGGAAAAGGAAAATTGTTATCAATCATAAGCACATAAATAATAACGTTACATAACGTTAACGTTACATAATAAGAACGTTTCTCGCTCGTACGATGTGGAGTGAGCTCCCAGCCACAGTGCTTCCTTTGGACTATGACATGGGATCGTTCAAGAGCTATGTTAGAAGTCACGCCAGAGGCGGCAACGCATTGGTAGCGCCCCTGGTGTTGCTGATGTCCATAGGCGGCGATGACCACTGTCCATTAGGTGGCCCGCTTGCCTGTTTGTCTGCCATATAACATAAAAAAATTACGAAGTTCCAGCCTCAAAGTGAGGTTACCTCCTACTTCAATATTTCTCAATAATTAAAACCGATTTCAATGGAACAAAGCTAAGAAACACATCGATCAAACTGGCTGTCGATTTAAAAATCGCATCAAAATTGGTCCATCGGTTTGAGTTCGACGATGCCACAGAGAGACATGTCAAACATTCAGCACCCTTCCATTTGCGTCGAGTTTTAGGAATGAAATAAGGTACAGTGCCACAAATGTATCTGACCCGGCGACGTGCGGCTTTCGGGCGGCGCTGTTTTTGGCATTGAAGTGTCAGTACAAATACATTTCAAAATACATAGGGGGCCTAACTGACAATACTTGAGTGTCGATCGGCGCAATGAAAGAAAAAGCTAATCAGCCGTAATGAACGCAGGGCGTACCCTTAGTAGACGAGCGCTGTGAAAACGCATAGTAACACTACTTTATTTAGACAAGTATTGTTTGTAAATACGGGTGTTACACGATTCTTATTCACAACATAGGTTCCACACTGCCACCTATGTGGAAGTCAAATTGCTAACATTTACTATCTACCTACCGAGTGTACCTTTTATTAAGTTGAAGCGCAAAATAGCAGCCAATAATAATATTTAGCTAACTAGAAATTTTTAAGTCTATAACCGACCTACAACAATTTGTAACATAAATTGTTGCTTTCCGAAATAACGAATGCTAAGTAAAACTTTGTTTTTATGTTACCTACATGGCAGACAAACAGTCAAGCGGAACACCTGATGGTATGTGGTTACCGCCGGCGATAGACATCAGCAGCACCAGGGGCGCTACCAATGCAGAGCTCACAAGAGACTTCTAATAAAGCAAACACTGTGGCTGTGAGCTCATTCTACATCTAAATAGTATGAGCGAGAAACGTTCTTTCGAATCTTCGCGTGGATACCTACAGAGAGTTTACGTAGTGGGGATGAGTACCCAGCCAGCGGCGGGTGTGAATTGTGAACTCAATTCAATTCAAGTTATTCAGTAATAAATATTCATTTGTGGTCGAAATTATACACATACTACAATTAAATTAAAACGAGAAAAGAAACGGTATGATAAAATGCTTATAAAATGTCATGGAAAGTGAACATTTCAAATTTTACGTATTTTAAGGGCATGTCAAAACTTCAATATGACTAAATCAGTCAAATTACGAAATTACTCGGTGTGTCAAAAATTCAAAATAACAATGACAAGTAGACACATAACTCAAGCAAGAAATTCCGCAACCAAATAGAAGTACTTCTGCAGCAAGCATGATTTTAGTGTGCGCCTAAATTTACTAAGCGTGCGCTCTAACATCCGTAGGTAACTCTTTAAAAAGCATTACCTCACTGTACTGTGTAAGGAGCGTCGGTGGCCGAGCGTTTTTGTATCTGACTCGTAATCGAGAGGTACCGGGTTTGAATCCCGCTGCGGCCATGTACGGTGAGGGAAAACGTGATGAAAACCTGCACAATCAGGCCACTGGATGTATAACCATGAACCAATTTGGTCAGGTTCCCCTGGTAGCAGGGCCATGGAGGTCAGATGTCAGTCGCTCCACTGTAATTACCTGATCTGCTAAATCCTGGATCATGGTCAGGGCGGACTCCGGGCCCTCGCCCGCGAGAGTAAAGATGATTTTTTTATTTTTTTTATTACGTACTGTTCTGTAACTTACATTAAAATTATTTTCGGGAATCCGTTTGGCTCCGTGCGAGCGGCCTAGCTTGTTCATCATTGCCACTACAATTTCTGGCTCCTTCAGATGCGTCACAGCAAGATGCAAAGCCGCCATCACACCCAGGATATGCGCTTGGAAGGCGCTACTATTTCCATACTCTTCTTGGGGTACATTCTTTAGAAATTTAAATAAATCCTTCGATTTTGGGTCTTCGTGGAATATTCTGGAAAATTTTGAGAAAATTGTGAGTTCCATTTTGGTTCGTTTAATTGCAGTCTGGGAATATTGAGGATCTCTGAGACAGCAACCAATAGCGTTATAAAGTATTGTTGGTATGTTTAAGATAGCTATGCGGGTTAATATCACACTAAACATCGACCAAGTATAAGTAAGTTACTTAATGAGTTATTTACTTATAGGTTAAATCCTTTCGTAGGGTCTCTCATTCAGACTTTCTTTTTCTTTACTTGTCCAGTAAACGGCTTCTTGGCAGTCTATCCGATGATGAACTTACTGAGTACATAAAGTAGTAATTAGATAGATCATAATCAGAGATCCGTACTACGCGCGTTGTAAACCGCGGTAACGGTTAGTAGTTACATATTTTTGGGCATAGTTAGGTACGTCTCAGAATCCTATCCTGACTATTTTTTCTAAACTATCTTCTATGTACAGACACGGCTTTTTTATAATTTTTATAATAGTATAGATAGATATAACAAAAAAATATAGATATAACAAAAAGAAACTTCACTCTCCATTACCTTATGAATATTTCTAGCCCGCACGCCACAGGGTTTTTGTAAACTGGGATCCAGGTTTTTTGGACGCGGTAAATCTCTCGCAGGGTCATCCCTGAGACAGGGTCTGGCACATCTGGGTCACTTCCCCACACGAGGGTGCTCACATACCCACCCATACCTGAAACAACTATTCTTTAATATTGTTGTTTTTCTTTCTCCCAGCGCCCTCTGCTTGTTTTATTTACAAGCGAACACAATCGATAAGTTTTTAGTGAAAAGCGATCTTCATCATGAGATCGCTCTATCTTTTAAATTCCCAAGCTAAGCACACCGAGATTGTAAAAACCGTTCTTTTGAGATCAAGAATCTCTATCTCAGTAAAAATAAACACTTTTAGTAATAAAAAGTCGGTCAAAACACTATTTAAACACAAATAACTGTTCACTAAATGTTTATTAGCATTAAGAATTATTTGTGAAGAACAATTGTGCTCAATCTAGCGTAGGTGTGTGTGCCAAATGCGTTAAATTATATAGTACCAAAATAATGTAAACTGCAACAAAATTCACAAAACAATTTACAATTTTAATGCTTGATTTTATGAGAAAACATAAGCATATAATAAATAATAATAAATATGCTTGGACAATTCACACAGCACCATCTAGCCCCAAAGTAAGCAAAGCTTATGTTATGTCAAAAGTCAACATTTCTTGATTGAGTAGGACATTACATATCTTTTTCAATCGTCAAATAGGTAGATAACAGATAAACTACTTACATACTTTTTAAATACATAATCATTCATTCATATGGTTTAAATTCGATTCGGCGGACCCTGAGCCCTCGCGTGCCGCGCGGGGGCGCAACCGGGACATAACGCCAAGATGATAATTATGATGATATGGTTTAAATTCGATTAGGTGAGGGTTGTGTTGTGACAAAGTCTAATGCGCAGTACCGAATTGCGTTAGAATGTACCAGTTCCCAATTTTTCGACAGTTTATAAATCACAAACTAGCAGGTTTCACAATCTCACAATGACATATACAAAATGAAAAAACAAAAATTCAGTCGCTGTTCAACCGCATTAATCGAAAAGTGAATGAATAAAGTTTAAAAGAGTAATAAAAAAAAATTTGGAATGATAACTCTCCTGAAAGAGTTGAGATCTCTAACTCTCAAGTAGGCACAACCAAAGATTTAGTTTTGACTTTGTTAATCTATAATACTGTAACTACCTACCTACATTTCCTGAAAATAAGTATAAACTTACTAGGTTTCTCCAAACTTCGTCAGCGTGGACCAATTTCCTAAACTTAACCAAAGAAATCATAAGATCCCCAAAACAAAACTCACACTTTTGTCTACTATCGTAGTATCGAGAGTCTGAACACGAAAGAAAAGTCTAGTTTCTAGAGAAAAGTTGACATACGTAATAACTATTACAATATTAGGTACGGTCTTCGTAATTATTAAAAATAACCATGATCCAGGATTTGGCGATCAGGTAATTACAGTGGAGCGACTACCATCTGACCTCCGTAACCCTACTACCAGGGAACCTGACCAGATAGGTTCATGGTTACAAATTCAGTTGCCTGAATTTGCAGGTTTCATCACGATGTTATCCCTCATCGTAAGAGCATCGGTTACAATTCAACAAATGAACTCAGAAAAGAGTCATTGGTACATGACCACAGCGGGATTCGAACCCGGTACCTCTCGCTTACGAGTCGGATACTCAACCGCCCGGCCACCGATTATGTAATTATTGTCATACTTTAATTTGAATTTAGTATGATATGTATGAAAACATAATTATTATAGGTTTTAGCGGTTGAATGTTGAGTTTAGTGTACATATTAACATCACAGCCCATAACAGTCCACTGCTGGACACACCTCCACATCCGTGGAGGTTATTGCCATAATTTTCACGCTTGGCAGGCGGGTTGGAGACCGCAGTGTTAAAAAAGTAGTATTCATACTAGTTTGTAGTGCTCGATTGAATAAAATGCAGTTGAACAGTGGAGAGAAATATTTTAAATTTTTTAAATATTAAAACATGTATTTTCGGATATAAAGCAATTTAAAAAGCATTAGGCGCTGACTGTCGTACGACCTAAGAAGCGATGGATTGACATCGCCGAGTCGGACGCGAGAGCCAACGGCTTACGACCTGAGGATGCCGAGGATCGGGCAAAGTGGAGGAAAGAAAGCAGCAAAGCGGACCCTGGCAGTAGCCAGGATTGACCGCTCGGATGAGGATGATGTACGACTATAGTCGTGCGACGGGCGGTTTTGAGGTCTCCTATTGGTCGAGCGTAGTCCGACGTAAGAGAATGGTCGCACAACAGTTGCCATTTAGGACAGTAAGTATTGAATTTAGTAGTTGTAATGTAGTCTAGCGAATGATCTTTAGATATATGCTGTGGTTACCTACACATCTTAATATCACACTAATACGTTTATGTGTTAAAACTACATCGATACTGTTTACTTACGTAAGTATTGAATGAAGTAATAAACTCATCTTGGCGTTAATGTCCCGGTTGTGCTCTTGAGCACGAGGGCCACGGGGCCGTTGAAGTTGATCCAGGATTAAGCAGATCAGGTAATTACAGTGGAGCGACGCCATCTGACCTCCGTGACCCTGCTACTAGGGGAACCTGACCAGATGATGTGCTAAAACTACATAGATACTGTTTACTTACGTAAGCATTGAATTAAGTATGCATCAAAATGAATGTAGCGAAGAGTTAATCATTCAATTTAAAACTTTTGATGGCAAATTTCTACAATATTTCAAAGATTTTATATCTGACATTCTCTTGCCTAGACAATACCATCACGAAATAATTCACATTTTTCTGTTAACTTACCTATTTTGGTGCAAAATCGTGATATAGGTAAAATGAGAAACAATAACAATTGAATATGTATACCTTTCTTATCCCGTTTAAACGCATAGGTAACCAACATGGTAGGTAAACTACATTAACAGGTATAGGTAGCTAGAAATAATGTTAAGCATATAATAATCAATGGATATAAAAGCATTCAATTTTGATTGTTAATCGGCACGTACCTATGTCCTATCTGTAGCAATTTAAACAGAATTGTTATCATTATTGCATCATCAACAAGCCGATAACCGTTAATAGTTCATTGTATTCAAGCCTCCGGCGCATCAGTGGAGGGTTATGACTGCGGCGAGAGGTTTCGAGATAATCGTAGATAATCCTTATTAATAAATAACAGAGCTACCAGACCAGGGGGCTTTTTCAGCTGTTTTCCCGAATTGATTCCGAACGCTCGTTTTCGCAAGGCGAGTCAATCGTATCACTGTCAAGTTTCGATTACGAGTTTGCAATGTCAAAGCCTGTATGTATAAAGGATTTGGTTCACTCATTTATGTGTGTGTGAGTCATAAAGGTAGAAGTGTGAGTATGTAACTCGCGATCGGTCTTCTAGGGCCACAATTGTCTATATGGATCATGGTTACAGATTTCAGCGCCTGAACGTTCAGGTATCATCATGTTTTCCCTTACCGTATCTCGATAGCGTCTCGACTATAGAGCATCGGTTAGCATTCAACTAATATACATAACTCAAAAAAGAGTCATTGGTACATGGCCGCAGTGGGATTCAAACCCGGTACCTCTCACGTGGCACGATGTTGCTTAGGCCTAATGCATCTCAAAGGCATTAATCTCATACCTAACTGAAGGAGTTGAAGCTATATTCTACTTTGAGACACACCACACGGCATCGACATTTTCACGAGTTAGTGAAAGTACGTTAGTCTAGCCCCAGCTTAGCTGTCCAGGACATAAAAATAGGTATTTGATTATTGCCATCATTCAATTAGAAATCGACAATGTCATCGACCGAAGTTGAAACAATGGTGAAACGCACTCAGATGTTATTCTATGGACGACACTTACCGCTTTGTCCCGTTTGTCATTTTTAAAATGTCGGGCAGAATGTTAGCTTTATATTAATGGCTTTATATTAATTAGTGTTGTCATAGTATGAGACCATTAGGCAATTCCGACGAGACAAGAATCCATCTTGGGACGCATCGTCACTTACCAACAGGTGAGATGGTGGTCAAATGAATCGCTTGTACCTATAATATATAAAAAAAAAACCGACGTTGAGAATGTTTGAGATGAGAATGTTTATATGCATTCATTTTACACAGTTGTTCTAAGTGCTTGGCGAGGACAGCGAGATAATTAGCAATTGTTTTTATTTACTACTAGCACTCCCCCGCAGTTTTTACCCGCGCGCAGTTCGGATCTCTGTAAACACTCAACTATCCTGCGGCTACATTATTTTTTCGGGATGAAATGTAGCTAGTAATATGACAGTAATTCTAAACAATTTTCAAAATATGTTCAGTAGTTTCGGAGATTACCCCCCACATGCAAACTCACTAACATACAAACTTTTCCTCTTTCTAATAATATAAATATTTGCTTTTTATAATATTATATATATATGCTTCTTTCACTTTTGTATACCACTAAATTTGCAAACAGCCTATAGACGAAATGGAATACCACTCACGGTGGCATGAGAGTCACCTTCCGGACTAGCATGTAGCCGACCCCGTAAAAACCTTTTCATGCTCTTCTTTCCAAACCAACCCTGTACGCCTAGATGAAAGCTTCACACATAAACCGCAAGTTTAAAAGAACCGTTACCCACAGCACAAATCAATATATTTTATCTACTAGTATAGTTATTATGACTGCCGGATATTGCTCATAATTCACAGATACGGTGTTGCCTATTTTCAGACCCAGTGTTATCCCACCCAGGCGGAATTATACCAATGTTTATTTCAACTTTGAACTTCGAATATTGTTGACGAGTTTACCCGTTTATTGATGTCGCAGTAATTTCACCACATAGGCTGGCATTTTTATTCGAATTGGCAGGCGTTTTTAGCCAGACTGTTAAACATATCTATGTTTAAGTATCCACTTATTAGAATGCTGTTGGCTATGATTCTTTTAGCCGTGTGGTACTTATCTCGACCAAAACTTTATGTAACAACGCCCCATTAGTTATAAAGACATTTCATAAAGAAAAATGAGTATTTTCTGTTGACTTATATATTCTTTGTCTAATTGTCAATTTATGGGATAGCGCGACGATCTGCGCAAGACTGCTACGAAACAGCGAAAGTAATTCCTCTTTTGCAGCCAATTACTAGCTGCGCTGGCTCAGCGATCCAAACGGATCTTGGCCTCCGACACAAGAATGCCATCTCTTCCTGTCCTGCGCCATCTCCCGCCAGTCGAGGATGTCCCAATTACTAGCTGCGCTGGCTCAGCGATCCAAACGGATCTTGGCCTCCGACACAAGAATGCCACCTCTTCCTGTCCTGCGTCATCTCCCGCCAGTCGAGGATGTCTTAATGTGTGTGCAGGTTTTTCTTAACTTCATCCCACCAGCGATACCGTCGACAGTAAGTCAACGTAGAGGATATAAAAACGAAGTTACAAAAACGGGCTCTAAATGCTGCTGTCAGTGTTTGGATGCGCAAAACTGAGGACCGGTCTAAGTGCCGCGCCTTGCGGGAGTGTAGTATAGTGTTGCTGTGGTGCAACGCAAATAACACTTATCAGGCGTCATTCGCCACTCTTCTCCTCAGCCCTCTCGGCTCCTACCGCCGCTTGCGGCTCGGCTCCACCACTACAACCAGATAGGTCGCAGCCATTGCGACGATTACACGCTCATAATTCCAAACTTCTGAAACTAAACCAGAGCTAAAAGTTCTTTTTTATAGTCTGGAGGCACACGGACGGACAGTCCACCTGATGGAGAGCGGCCACCGTAGTCAACCTAATGGGAGCGGCCTGTGAGGTTTCTGTAGACATGCCCTTCGAAGAACCCCATGTTATAGTTCTAAGGAAAGACTCCATGCCCGCACTGATCTTCCACTAAGCATCACCCCATAAGAAATATGTATTAGGTATGACTGGTGTAGATCAGCGGGCCTATTGTCTACCTCAGTTGGCAACTGAATTTGACATTAGATAATTATACACTACGTCGTCTACGTTGGCCACTGGCTATAACGTTTATCAAAGAGTGGTATAAGATTATTTTGTGTCAAATTCGTTATCCACTGAGATAGCCAATAGCCCTGCAGAGCGGATTATTTTGACTTGCAAAATTGCGGAGTTTTACAATTCTATGCCGGCAGAAATGTCTATTTATGTCTGCAACATTGATTAAGCTAACGAGTGACAATAAACAACTATCATTGTTATCTTTGTAATTGATAACAGTATCGTTAATAACATGTGGCTGTTCTGGGCTGAGATAAATACTGTGAAAATACTCAATAATAAGTATTTTTGACTCAGATGATAAGGTTATTTATCCGGACTGGTGGCCTTGTCCTTGCGGTCCTATGGAAACGACTTGCGATGATTCTTCCCACGTGTGACTATGACCATATCACGAGGGACTATTACATGTTATAAATGTAGAGAATACTATGGATGGCCCATCGAACGAATACCTCCACCCTGAAAGGTGCTGTCCTAATTGGCAACGGTCGTATGACCATGATCGTACGACGCACCTCGTCCGACCAATAGGAGACTTCAAAACCGCCCGTCTCACGACCACGGTCGCCAACCGTTGATAATTAGGACAGCGTCAAGACTACATTTCGAAAAACGACAAAGATTTTCTGCAACTTGTCTCCACAGAACCCTAATGTACTTCGGGCACATCGTAGGCGAATCCCAGACAACCTGGAGAAGCTGCTCGTGGTTGGGCAGATGGAAGGGAAGATACCACAAGGATTGATAGATCCCAAGAGATGGATAGATCAGGTTTCCGGCGCATTGAGAGTACCCATCTACTCTGCACTCCATCAGGTAGAAGATCGAAGTCGATGGAGAGAACAAATCTACCAGACTCTTCAATAAAGTCAGGATCCTCAATAGTAAGGGACTGACTTTTTTAAATGTTATATGGCAGACAAACAGGTAAGCGAGCCACCTGGTGGAAAGTGGTCACCGCCACCTATGGACATCAGCAACACCAGGGGCGCTGCCTATGCGTTGCCCGCCTCTAAAGAGACCTCTAAGATACCTCTTGAACGATTACATGCCATAGTCCAAAGGAACCACTGTGGCTGGGCGCTCATTCTACATCCGAATCGTACGAGCGACTGAAGAGATTATATTATGTTATACGCAAGTGCTCACTGGCAATTGCAGATTTAATACCAGGCTCAGTTTTGGTTTGCCCAATTCTGCTGATTGCAAGTGCTGGTACGGGGAAGAAAGTACAGACCAGGACTGACCAGGTTCTGTAGATTTGCAGGCGGTACGAGTCGGGGCTGAGCATCATGCTAACGGGGTCAAAAAAAAAGGAAAAGGGGAAAGGAGATGTTGGATATATTTAGTAAGATTTAGGAAAATGTTGTCATGCTCGTATGGCAATTATAGACTTGTCTTATCTTGCACCCCGTGGAATTACACATTTTATTTGGGGGTTGCAAACTTACATAATTATTTCATTCAACACAAGGCATAGAAAAGTCGCCTGTGCCTAGTCGGCGCTGTACCGATTCGACTATTTACCTACTTTTCGATAATTTATAATAAAAAATTTAGCATCGTCTTTAAAATCTAAATTAATCCCGGTAATTGTTGTAATATTAGATAATGTACCTACAGTATAAAAAACGCGATGCATTGTGGTCACACACACATTTTTTCGACACTAACAAAATATTGTACTCATATTTTTGTCTCAAATTTTCCTGTTACGTACTTATTATCTCCACGTGGCAACGGAGATTAACACAAACAACGTGTTAATTGGTTGTATATAAATATACAGGTGGATCAAATATCACATGGCGGTACTAAATTTTACTGAAAGGAAACACTTCTTTACAAAAAAAATGAAATTTATGGAAATTTAAACTAAATATTAATTAAATATTTGTGATGATTTATACAATGCAATTAAGACAAGACCCAAGACGAGATTTTCAGCTAACGTGCCCGTCACGCCCTCTGGCATGTGGTAGGGAACTTGGTTATTATTTTTAATTTTTGACCAAAATTCGTGCTATTACATGAAACAATGTTCATAATATAACAGTAATTGTTGATTGTGGATGTGAAACTATATAATAAACCATATTCCCTAATAAATCTAGCTTACCGTCTGAGTGCGCGATGGACACCTAACTTAAAAATCCCTTCGTGGGTACCGGTTCTACAGGAGGCAGTGAAATTGTTTTTTTAGTTATTATTTAACCTGGCAATAGCTAAAACAAGAAATAACATTCGAAACAGTTTCTGACAAAATGTAAAATGAAACTGCTGATTTTTCACTTAACTGAATTTATTTGGTTTAGCCTGTATATAGGTACAATGAACTGTCAAGGTGTAATATGACATCAAATTGAGTTGACAAGTCGGTACTTTGTTTGAATTTTTATGAAGGAAATGGTAATATTGTTATGACGTAATAAAGGAAAGTTATGAACTTTCTGAATTACCTATATGTATTACCTGTATGTAGGAGTGGAACGCGTTGCTTGAGAGTGTGTTCCCTGATCAATATAATCTGGATGCCTTCAAGGCTAGAGTGAATAGGCTGTTCCAAGACGGGCATGCTCCATCTTCGGCCGCATCGTCACTTACCAACAGGTGAGATGGCGGTCAAATGCCTGTCTTGTATAATATAATTAAATAATAAAAAAAATGACGATTACGGAAAGAAGGCGGACTCCATACAAACGAAGTTTGATCATAATTTTCATAACCAATCAAAGCCAATAATATTTTGTAAACGCGATTTCGAAACCAATATCTGTATTATGTATGTGGTATGTCAGATTTTAGTTTTAATATATCGTTTCAAAGATTAACGGGATTTGTATAGAACTATAAAATCCTGTGTAACTTTGAAACGATATATTTTAGGACTGGTTCTCCGACCCGGCTCCGCCCGCGTGGACTACACGTTATATCGAGCGAGTAGAGAGGAATAAAAGCCTATGTCCAACCTCGGGTGCTAAACTATCTTCATACCGAATTTCATGTAATTTGTGTCGTGAAAGCGTAACATACAGACCAACTTACTTTCGCATTTAAAATATTAGTAGGGATTGTTCAACTTCTCTTAGATAGTATATTAGTACAAAAAGAATATCATGTTGCTTCCCGCCGTCTGTTCATATGAACCTGTGTAAGCTTTGATCTTTTAAACTACGCAACGGATTTGAAGGCAGTTTTCAACAATAGATCTAGTGAATAAAGAGAAAGGTTTATAAGAAAAAAAGGGTAGGTAGGGGTAAAGAGGTGTACGCGAACAAAGTCGCGCGCCGGGTCCACAAGTTTTCTTTTAATGTTAAACGGCAGACATCAGGCAAGCGGGTCACCTGATGGAAAGTTATTAAATAAG
Source organism: Blastobasis adustella (assembly GCA_907269095.1). Lineage (NCBI taxonomy): Eukaryota > Metazoa > Arthropoda > Insecta > Lepidoptera > Blastobasidae > Blastobasis > Blastobasis adustella. Next base: position 3,133,190 of record OU026120.1, read on the forward strand.
TAATAAATAAGCGATGTAAATACTACAAAACTCGTATTTAATTAGTTTACGAATACGCAATTATTGTCGATTATGAACTGATGAGCTAAGCTGTAGTCTATGAATAATATATGAGCAAGTTTGATGATTTAGCAAGAACGCTGATAAACTTTGACCAGACATTGTCGTCACATGACTTAGCACAATAAAGTTAATTGATAACAATATATAAATCAAACATAATGTTTTTATGTTGTCAGAAAAACTTATATCGTAAATGCCGTTCGGATGACCAATTATTTTGCAATTTAAATATTTTGTTTCGATAAAAAAAACACGTGGTTTGAGTGTTTACAACGAATATTTTGCAAAAAAAATTAATTGTTACGACGGTCGCCGGGTTGGTCGGAGATTTTATGTGGCAGAGACGAACATAGTATGTACAGATGAAAATTAATATTGACGACCTGAGTGGTTCAGTGGTCAACATGCTGGTCAGCCACGCAAGAGGTCCCGGGTTCGATTCCCGGCCGGGCAGAGATTGAAATGATGAATTTTAATTTCTGTTACGGGTCTGGGTGTTCTATGTATAATAAGTATGTATTTAAAAAGTATTTAAGTAGTTTATCAGTTATCTAGCACCCATAGCACAAGCTTTGCTTAGTTTGGGGCTAGATGGCGCTGTGTGAATTTGTCTACGAATATTTATTTATTTATTTATTTAATATTAAAAATGTGATACTTATAGGTACCTACTTTACGCGTCTGATAGAAATCACCGGATGATCGGGTCGAAATTATATTTTAAAAAACCTTTGATTATTGTACGTACTACAGGCGAAATTAATAAATTTTCTTTTGCTGTGCTGCAAGAGGTCTTTATAATGCTTCAAGCGAGCTTGATCTCGACAAATCTATTTAATTGCAACGTGAGTGCGGTCAAGCCCAAAATTAGATTAAGTTTTCAAGTTATTCATGTTGATTGTTTGCTTTACTCGCAGCATTAAGTTATTTAGTCTGTGCCTAAATAAATGCTAGTAGTGGGAAACAGGTGCCTTAACCTGCCTGTGTCAGGGAAGAGGACCTGCGGTAGACCCAAGAAGCGATGGATTGACATCGCTGAGTCGGACGCGAGAGCCAACGGCTTACGACGTGAGGATGCCGAAGATCGGGCAAAGCGGAGAAGGAAAAGTAGGAAACCGGACCCTGGCAGAAGGCGGGATTGACTACTTGGATGATGATGATGATGATGATATTTGATTAGTCGAATGTTTCATGTGGATACCTATAATTGGCTTCACAGATTAATATTTTGTTGATTAGCTTACTTTAGTTATAGTTGTATCTAATATTGTGTTATATGCTGTTAGTTTTCCAAATTTAAAATTAAATTGAATATAGATATGCTTAATATTTAATAAATCTTTATGTGATTTTTATGATGATGCTGATGAATACAATTTTGTATCACATTTTATTTATTATGTAATTTAAAATGATAATTCATATTATTAAGTTAAAAAATTGGAATATTATAATAGTTTTATGACGTGTAATGAAAAGTTACTAATAAATAATGTCTATGTCTATGTACCTAGTTTGTGACAGTGCGAAGTCGGGCCGATTCGCTAGCTGCATATAAAAGCAATGATGCAATTCAGATAATATATCCGTTTAGCAATATTATTTAAACAAACATGTGCAGAGGTGTTAATTCCATTACTATTATTATATATTCCTACGCAAAAGGCGTTTTATCAACAGTGACAAAGCAAGTTTTCTTTATAAATCGTGCGAAAGAATGGTTTGTTGATTTTATGTCTTGGTTGATAGAATGTGTGTATTTTTTTGCGAATTTACGTTAACATTGCATTTGAGCAACAGATTAGTTTCATTGACACATCTTTTCAATTGTTATGTCAACAAAACTATAAAGTATTTGATGATGATGATACTACTATCTATAAAAAAATTATAGATAGTAGATATGTAGGTAGATAAACACCACCGGTATTTCTACTCCGTACATGCCTTTCTTAACGAAAAAACAGACAAAACAATTAATATGTGACTGTATGCTCACTATCAAAGGATAGCGTCTCTCTCTTGTGTTGCTGTGCCTTGACAAGGTCCACAGAGAACTATATGACTAGAATAATGTTACCTAAAGGTTATTTAACAATTATTATTATAACATCTTTCTGTAACCTATGGAATGCAATAAATATGTATATTGAGCATTCAGTACGCGCGAACGCACACACTGGTTACTACTGAGTCTGACTATACTTAAGCGGCGATCGGTAATATGCGACGGTCAAAATGAGTGATAGATAACTATATGACTAGAATAATGTTACCTAAAGGTTATTTAACAATTATTATTATAACATCTTTCTGTAACCTATGGAATGCAATAAATATGTATATTGAGCGAACGCACACACTGGTTACTACTGACTATTCTTAAGCGGCGATCGGTAATATGCGACGGTCAAAATGAGTGAAATATAGTGACTTAGCTGACTGTGACAATAGTAACGCTATTTTAGTAGACAGGTATTGTTTGTGAAATGCTATTAACCAAAGTTATTTATTTCTCATTGGCGTTTGTTCAGAAATCAATTTCAGTGAAGTTAATTAGTTCTGATTTGAATTGAACTATGATTGGTTTGTTTAAACACTAGTTAAAGAGCAGTTGCTGCACTTGTACATTAACATACATACATAAAGCTCACGCCTGTGTCCCACAGGTGGGGTAGGCAGAGACTATGGACCGCCACTTTGCTCTGTCCTGACACAACTCCCTAGCCTCGCATAAATCCACAACTCTTTTCATACATCTCCTTTTATTCTTACCACTTCGGACCCCAGCTTTTTTGAGAACATTACTGATCTGATCAGTGAATGTTTTCCTGGGTCGTCCTCTTAAGTTTGAGTTGCTGCACCTTTGATTTCATTATTTAAGTAAAGTAGGTAAGTACCTATAAAATGAAATCTATATTTCAGTATTCCTAAAGAATATACAAATATTGTAAATAAAATTGGGAAAAAGGCAAAATTTACATTCACACAATAATTGGTGACAGACGTTTTGGGAGAGTATAGAAGTAGATAGAGTACCTATATAGTTTGTAACGAAAATGGTACGCGGAGAGGGCTTCGTAAAAACCTACAAGTTATAAAAATAATTTCGCTAATTTTAGGTAAAAAGTTTTTGAAATCGCGGTTGGCGGCATCTACGATAATGTTTACGTCAAATATCCGGGGGTTACCCTATTATCAGTAAAATCGCTTAAATAACAATACATTAAAATGAATACCCTTCTGACTGCGCAATTAAATTGCGATTTGAGAAGCCAAACATATGAAATGAATGAACTAGATAATGGTCATCGGTATCAATTGATATAACATGTTATTACAACTTTTTTTATTTTGATGTCTCATTTCGTTTTCGAGATAAGTACTTTTATTTTTTTAATGACCGAAATTGGCCGGAAAACTACCGCATTTTTATATTTTTTCGATTTCCAATAAAGTTTTGAGTTTATAAATAATTTTTTAGATTGTTATATACAGAATATACAAACTTAAAATTACAGTAAATAGATAAAACAAATTACAAAAATAAATTTACATATAAAAAACATTCTAAATAGCTGCCAAGCGGAAGCGTTCCCAGAATGCTGGCGGTGTTACCTCGTTGAATAGTCAGACATACGTTGTCCGAGGTACGCGCCAAAATTGTTTTTTTCATTTCGTTTTCCTTGTGAAATGCGTCTTTTGACACTCCAATCAGCCACGAAGTCCTAAAACCCACGACACTAGAGCGAACACTTACGCTAAAAATCGGGCCTATAAAGCGAAGCCTCAAAAAAAAAAAAGAATCCTCAACCACATTTTCGCCAACAGAAAAAGCCTTTTATTCTACAACGACTGCATCCCAGACCACGCGATACACCTCCAAACATAATTCCATCGATCGGCAATGTTTCACAATCGACAAAACGCTAAATTAGTCAAGTTGGACCCGATCCAAGCCCAACTCTCGGCGGAGTGAAGTAAAACCGAATAAATCATACGACAATGGTGTATAACGTGTTATTTCTGGCGACGGGTCTAAATGTTTGCTTGTTTATGTTGAATTACAAAGTAATGTTGCCAGGAACTAATGGAAACGATTATATAATAATAACCACGAGGAGTGAATACGAGACCGATAACGAAAGTTAAGCAACGCATGTCGACGGTAACTGGATGGGTGACCGTTTAGTAATTTGAGGCTAGCGCAGCACCGCAACTAGCTCGCCTTCGTAGGTTCGTCTCCCGGTTAGGGACCCGAAGAGCTCATACAGAGGTATACGATTTCTGCAAGATAAGAATATTGGTTTCAATACTAATGACAGTAAGTTTATTAATTAGTATTTGTAAGCGCAGCGCTCGCGTAGTCACCGCACAGTAGGTAATCGTAACGCACCCGCTCAGCCGTCGTGTCGCACAGCGTCGTGCGAGCGAACAGGGTAGAGTGTACGTTTACTGTCCGGTTTGTGAGCGGTGACGTATATAAACGGGTCCTGAGACTAGTTACCATAAAGTGCTTACTCCAAACGGGAGCGTCGGTGGACAAGTGGTTAAGGTATCTGACTTGTAAGCGAGACTTGACTTTTCTGAGTTATGTACATTGGTCGCATGCTAACGATGTTTTCCCTCACCGTAAGAGCATCTTACGATGAGGTAAAACATCGTGATGAAACCCGCTTATTCAGGCGATTGAATGCCCAACAAATGATCCAATCGGGTCATCTTCCCCTGGTAGCAGGGTCACGGAGGTCACGATGGCTGTCGCTCCACTGTAATTATATGATCTACCAAATCCGGATCATGCTCTAGGCGGCCAAAAGCGGGATTGACCAATCTTAGTATTTTATATATTTTTAATAATTTAATGCATTTTATGCATGTTTGCGAACCGCCTATTCACTCTAGCAACGAAGGCGTCCGGCTTTTAAATTTTTACATTACTGTTTTGAGCCAAATAAATACCCATTAACCATTTTGTTGTAATCCCAAACTCCCTGTTTACAGAACACGCAGTGACAAAACGTGGCCCATTTTTCCGAAAAACATTCATGTAATTGGATTAAGGCTAATGAACGTCGGCGCATCGGTCCCGCGGGATACTTGAATTACAGTTACATTAACCTAAATGCGAGCATCATTTGCTAACTAGATCATGTTTATAAATATATTTCATTACTAGTATAATTCGATAATTATTATTATTATTATTTTATTTCTTTATTCAGACAACAGAGATCCATTTTTGTTAGTAGTACATGTATCTTACAATATATGTTAGTAGAACAATTCTTAATATTTTAATTTTAAATGTGATTCATCTATATGACAACCCTGACAAATGCCTGCCATATAGGTGAATCATACCTATCAGCTATAACCTGCAGGATACTGTTCGGGCTGCCGCGCACGCGCCTTAATAACGAAGCAGTTCTTTTGCGCCTTATGGCGTGGAAGCCGTCCACTCTCGCCTGCGCGAACATGCCTGACGCGCTGCAGTAGCGCGGCAGCCCCAACAGCATCCTGAAGGTGTTATTATATTGGACACGTAGGACATTGAGCGATTTCAAGGTATGACTAACCCATAGGCTGCTCGTATAAAATGTTTGGCAATAGGCTCTAAACAATGTAATTTTTGCCGCCTCACTGCAACGAGCAAACCTACGGGCAATCATATTACCTCTCACCGCCAACGCCCTACGTTCTCTCTCTATGTCCATCTGGTCCTTAAGATCGCTGGTCAACATGTGACCCAGATACTTGTATTGATTTACCCTTTGAATCAAGGTTCCATTTAGTGTAATGGGAAGTACTGGGTCAGTACGCTTTCCAGCGGTCCCAAAGACCAGATACTCGCTTTTTTTTACATTATATATTAGGCCATGATCCTCCGCATAGCCCTCACAAACAGCAAGGAGATCCCTTAATGCCCCAACCGTCGGTGCCAGCAACACCATGTCGTCTGCATAACTCAGATTATTGAGACATACGTCATCTAAGTAGCATCCGACACGTCTGTTGCTGAGACCGACAATCAGATCATCAACATAAAGGTTGAAGAGTTTAGGGGACGTCAGCCCCCCCTGCCTTACCCCGCACTGCAACCTATACTCATCTGAAAGTGCATCAGCCCACCTCACATAGTTTGTTTGGTTACTATACCAGTACCGAAACACTCCAACCAAGTCACTAGGCATACCCCTTCCCCTCATTTTCTCCCAGAGCTTATCATATGACACGAGATCAAATGCCTTGGAGAGGTCTAGGAAGCATGCATAGATAGGAGTATTTCGGTCGGTATAGTACCTAACCGTATGCTTAAGGCTGAGTATGGCACTCTCAGTAGAGAGCCCCTGTCTAAAGCCAAATTGAGCGTCCTGTAGATGTAGGTATTGATCTAGCCTCTCGCCCAGCAGCCCATCTAGGACTTTTGCAACCACCGTCGCCAGCGAGATAGGCCGGTAATTTGTCTTGTCAGACAGGTCACCTGTTTTATTCTTTACAACAGGGACCACCAAAGTTTTCATAAGATCATGAGGTAAGTAACAGTGAACCAAACAAAGCGAGAAGAGCATAGAAAGAACCCTAGCGAGATGAAATCCCGCGTGTTTAAGGTGCTCGATGCTGAGCCCGTCGTGGCCCGGCGACTTTCCTCGTTTCATCTTTTTTATAATTGCCGCGACTTCAGCCGCCGAGAAACGAACGTGCCCCCCGCCACGGTCGGGCTCAGCATCGCCCACCTCCCGCGAGGGACCCAACGGAGATTCAACCTGAAAATGATCCTTAAATAAGTTGGCTATTGAACCCGTCTCACTACACCCACCCACGCACACAGGCAGGCCAGGCCGCTTATTCAAATTCCCAGTAGACTTCCAAAACTCACTAAAGTTGTTAGAAGAGTGATGCTCAGCAATAATATCCATTCGGATTTGTTCTTTATGGTCTTGACACCATTTCAAACGACCTTTGAATATTTTTCGACTCGTACACATGTCCTCGTACAACTTACCTGTAGTAGGTTTGTTGTTTAACAACCAGGATTTATACTTCAGCCTGGCCTCCCTGTGCGCGTCCCGCACATGCCTATTCCAGCCGGCCACCCTGGCCCGTCCCCTGGGCTTCACCTTAGTACATGTTTCAATTGCGGCTGTAGTAAGAATGTTTACAACATTTTCATACATTTGGTCTATTGCTAGCCTATGCTCCAATTTATCACAGTAATGTTTATCCGCACAACAACGGAACACTGCAGGAAAGTTTAATAATTTAAGTTTACTATTACATAATTCAAAATACATACTAGTTTGATCACTATTTCTTGATCCCCAAAGAATGTTATCTTTTTTAGCATCAGTTTTACAGCTTACATAATGACAGTGGTCACGTTATATTAGGTACCTATATTTTTGCTTGCGAACTTTAGTGCGATAAATTATAAATACCTCTCAGTACGTCATCTTATTAATATCACGAACTTCTGTAAGATTATACCCAGCACAAGGACGGTCTTATCGCCATTAGCGATCCCTTCCTGAAAACCGTTTACATGGATTTTTTTAATTTAATACGGCAGTTAAACAGGCAAGCGGGCCATCTGATTGATAGTGGTCACCCGCGGGTGGTGGGTGTGGTGGCGGAATGGATATGGTGGAAGTCGGAACACGAAAAAGTAGTAGGCAATGTACATTTGAGATTTGATTCAATAATTACAATCACTCTACAGTGAAGCAATGCAAAGAGAAAGAGGTTATAAAAAGTATTATGAACTTAGGTATACCCACCTGGGTTTCTATTTTACTCGGCTCTCATATTCCATCTTTCCAACGCGAGGGTCCGAAGTGGTAAGAATAAAAGGAGATGTATGAAAAGAGTTGTGGATATATGCGAGGCTAGGGAGTTGTGTCAGGACAGAGCAAAGTGGCGGCCTATATATAATATCTGCCTACCCCACCTGTGGGACACACGCGTGAGCTTCATGTTTATGTATGTATATTCCATCTTTCTCATTTCGCCTTAATCGATATCAATAATTACGCCCTTCTGGAAAAACGAGGCTCTATAGACTCCCATGGGCCCCTTTTGTTTGTCACGGTGTTTCCGGATTAAAACGTAGTCGATTCCACCCGGGAATAGAGGAGCTTCCAATTAGAGGCACAATTGCCGAGTAGTCATTACCGCGAACATTCACCAACAAACATAAAGATGTACCTATTAAATTGGCGTTGTATTCTTATGTATTAATAGGCCGTGTGGTGTCTGGCAGAGTAGAATAGCACCAACCCCTTACACTTGTGGGTGTCGTACCAGGCGACTAATGTTTCCGAGGCAAAATTTACAACACTGCGATCTCCAATCCGCCTGCCAAACGTGGAGATTATGGCAATAACCTTCCCTTTCGTGGGAGAGGCCTTAAGTCCTGCAGTGAACTGTTTGAGGCTGTGATGATGATTCTGATGTGGTTCAGTTGGTTAACATGCCGGTCGCCACGCAGAGGTCTTGGGTTCGAATCCCGGTCGAGCAGAAATTGAAATGATGCATTTTAATTTCTGTTACAGGTCTGGGTGTAGTACATATAATAAGTATGTATGATAAAAAAGTAGTTTAAGTAATTTATCAGTTATCTAATACCCATAACACAAGCTTTGCTTACTTTTAGGCTAGATGGCGCTGTGTGAATTTGTCCAAGCATATTTATTTGTTTATATCTAGATGACGCGTTACTGCTGGCGATTTCGTCTGTGACAAAGAATTGAATTGTACACTTAATGTATAGAGACGTAATTTTGCCCTTACTGAGTGGTTCTTGGAGCGATAAAAGGTCCTGTGTCCTTTCAATAACCGTAGGGCTCCGTCAATGGTCATACATACTATACATGCACATCCATAAATCCTTTTTGCCCCACAGGAGGCGTAGGGACTACGGAGAAAATAAAATCAGTTCAAAATTAATTGGAAACGTAACTGCAATGCGACTGAGTAGTTACTAATTTCGAGTACTTATAGCTAAGTTGTCGATCGGGGTAGATGCGTCACGGCAATTGTGTATAGAAATCAAAATAATGTTGCATGGAACTCCGAACGGAAATAATGTAATTTTAATTTGGAACGTTCAAATTCGTGTGAAAACTCTGAGCAAACCGCAAACGGGCATTGTAAAGAGAGTTTGTTCGGAAATTGCACATTTTCTTTTTTGTTAAAATAACAAAATAAGCCTGAATGCAATTACTGACATTAAAGACTAGGCTGTGTTACCATACAGCCAGCTACCGCAGAACCCTAGACTTTTCATATTGAGCTAATGGATAAAAACAGAAATATGTTCGAGTTAAAATTTGATCATTTCCAAATATTTCGAAATATTATTTTTATGTGGACATGAAACAGTCGTGAAGCGATACTTACCTTGCTACGCTCAGGAGTTAAGATTTAACTCCCTCTTTACGCTCTGGAGTTAACTCTAGAGTCCTTCGCTACTCTTAGGATCCAATAAGCTGCCCTGAAGACACTGAATTCCATCGGCCTGAAAGTGCAGGTTACATCACGATGTTTTCGCTCACCGTAAGAGCATCGTTTTGTATGAAACTAATGTACATAACTCAGAAAAGAGCCATTAGTACATGGCCGCAACGAGATTCACACCCGGTACCTCTCGCTTACGAGTCGGATACCTAACCGCTCGGCCACCAACGCTCCTAGAGGCACAGTATAAACGGTAATGATGTAATCCGCGTGTAATACAGCAAAGCGACAGCTCTAGCCGTACGAAATTAGTAACATTTTTACAAAGTATTTCCTCATTACCACAAACGAAAACATAAATTAACTCAATTGTACTCGCACTCAGCATATAGAGAAACAAATTATCACATTTATCACAAATTTTAATGACATTAATAAGAATCTTACGCAGCAAACGCTTTCCGCACATAACTAGACATGTTTATTTATCCAATTACAAGTACGACGTTAAACACATATTTGAACATTCCCGTGTGTGCTTGCTGTGTATATATCGCAGAAATATCGGAAGTTACAATGGCGCCGGTTCGCGAAACGACTAGTCATTTTGTATTACGGGGCATTATTTAAAACGTAAACTTGCCTTTTTGGCTATAATTAAACTGAATATGTGTTTAAAATAATCATTTTGGCGATGTCCCGGTTGTGTTCTCGCGCACGAGGGCCCGGTGTCCGCCTTAACCACGATCCAGGATTTGGCTGATCAGATAATTACAGTTGAGCGACTGCCATATGAACAACGTGACCGTTTACGTGGCTGCGGTGGGATTCAAACCTGGTACCTCTGGCTTACTAGTCCGATACCTTAACCACTCGGAACCGACACTCCGACGCTGTGTATACATCGCAGAAATTTCGGAAGTGACAATAGCGCCGGTTCGCGAAACGGCTAGTCATTTCGTAGTACGGGGCATTATTTGTAACGTAAACTTGCCCCTTTGACAATAATGAATCTGATTCTGTGTATACAAATAGTAAATATTGGTTGTTTGGTTTAACGATTTTTAGAAGATAGAAGGTATTGATAGAAGATCACGTAACGCGTAAATCCGTTATTAACGAGGTTTAAAATCTTAACGTTTTGAAGGCTTTTTAAGTTTACCTTAAAGTATACTTTAAAAAGTTAACAAGTTAAAAAAATTTGAAAATGGCGATAAAATAACTAAAATACCGCCAATATGGAACCTATGTTGATCGTCTGCGTATCTGGTAGTTTGCTGTTGAAAATTCGACGCATTGTTTCATGGCAGTCACTCTACTGTAATTACCTGATCTTCCAAATCTTTGACCATGGTCAAGGCGGACCACGGGCCCTCGTGCGCGAGAGCCCTCTTGTCCCGAAGTCCCGTCTAATATAATAATATGCACAATTAAATAGTGGCTGATTCATATTCAGTCTGGCTAATAGCGTCACGTTGAATATTTGATGTGCACTTAGGAATTCCACACGATGCATCGTATTGTATGTTAGCTTTATGACAAAAACAAACTAAATTACTAGTTGTACACTTTATTTTGCTGTAGGTATCGGTAAAGTATGTAGGCACAGCACATTTTGCGCTTATTACACTTGGCTAAATTCCGTCGTTTAATTCAGAAGCAAAGCGTGACATCAAATCAAAGTGGAATGTGTTGCTGATAAATATGGTCCATTTTTGTATCACGCCTGTTGACAAGCGGAGTGACGCGTAACATGATATAAGTTATTCAAAACCTTATTCATTGTGCAATACATTCCACTTTAATTTGTTTTCAGGTTTTATGTTTCTGAATTTAGTAATTGTAATAAGCGCAGATGTCAGTTACAGGATATAGTCACAGTATAAAACAACAAAAAAAATTACACTTATGTAATTTATTTATTTATTTATTTAAAACTTCATGCACTGTTACGTACAAAGGCGGACTTAAAGCTTCATAGCTTTCTCTACCAGTCAACCGGGTGTAATTTAAAGGCTCTTCTTTCTTTAAATGCAATTTTCAGAAACACTTGAACTACCTAGATAAAGGTAACTACTTATGATCGAAAACGTTTTTAAACCAATATGATGATATGTTCACAAAATAAATACTAATCTTCCATTGTCATTATCGATTAGTCGAAATCGTTTTTAGTCGATTGAATTGGATAAATATTAATTTAAATAAATAAATAAATTAAATGGTCGTGGTAAATCGCATATATCCTTCATGCATAGTTTTACTTTATGAGTATGAGATTGGGATCTTGGAATGCAAATTGAACAATTTGTTTATGGTAATACGAGTATTGTAAATCACATTGTAAAGTGCTACTGCGCATGTTTGAATAGCTTTAAGAAGCCGGTCAACGTTAGAAAAATAAGTAGGTAGGGATAGAACCCAATCCAAAGCATCATATGCAAGTCGCAGAATGTACAGGCGATGTAAAATGTGCATATCTCGTCGAAGTATCATTCTGATTGAGGTCGGATAATAGACATAGTTATTATTATTATGAAGCAGCATTAGTCTAGTAGTGCAGTAGTAATAGTTTTAGAGGTGGAACTAATTGTAATAGAAATTATTATTGTGGCAAATGGTAAGCAAGACGCTTTGAATCATTATACTTAAAATCTACACCTGTACCTTTGGCCCTTTTTGTGTGAGGAGGCCCGAAAAGCCCCATTTTTATGGGTTATCTCGAACTTATGCGAAATTGGTTCAATACTGAATTAAAGCCTATGAAATTTTCTATAAATTTAATTTATCTTTTTCATACCTGAGAAAAGGGTATTTTGCCTACCGCCACAACCGAGTGTGTTGTCGTAATCGGTTAGGAATTCGAAAAAGCGTGTGAAGCAAATTTGCAGAGAATGTTGTAGACTTTAATTAAATAATGGACTATATTCCCGTACCCACTGTTTTCAAGATGTGATCTTTCGGCCACCTTCGCAATAAATGCACCAAAGGTACAGGTGTAGATTTTTAATATGTTGATTAGAAGTACGTGAAGTATGCTATGCCAAGGGAAGTCCGACAGTCTGAGTCATTGCCTAGTTTTAAGTCAAAACTTCGTAAATCCCATTTAGCGAAAGATTTGTGAAACTTTATTTTAGTATACCTGCATATGTACGATTATTTCATGTTTTTGGCTGTTTGTTGGTGTTTAGATAAATGCACAACGCATTCTCTTGTATCCTTTAGCTCAACACTACCTGCTGTAATATTCCTGTCTCAATTTCTGTAAAGGTTGCCTGGAAGAGATCGCTTGTAGCGATAAGGCCGCCTTTGCTCATATGTGTTCCTGTTACTGTAACTAATTGATACTGTTATGTTTTGTGAGCAATAAAGTGTTTATCTATCTATCTAAGTATGCGAATTACCTACCATTTGTAACAATAATCATTTTTGTCACATTTAGTTCCACCTCAAGCTACACTTTCGATTAATTCTACTCCACTATATATTCTACCACTCTAGCGTGCTCGCGAGACCGATAATTAAGGTTATGCAACGTCCGGTCACTGGATGGGTGACCGTTTTGTACTTTGAGGCTAGTCTACTTTAGCATCGCAACGAGTTCGCCACTCGTCAGGTGTTCCTACTAGCGACTTAATCAATAGTAATGTGTTTTTCTTTTATCTATATCAATGTGATTATTCTCCAAGAATCTATTGATGAATAGTTGGTAGTTAACAACTCGCATATAAAAGGAGGCATTTAAACACGAGTATCTGTTTATCACACGAGACGTAGTGTGATAATAGTTTTACACGGGTGTTTTAATAACTAATTATAATATGCAGTTGCATACACTAGTTATTATCTACGCTCATGTTTTCATGTTATAATTTCGTATAATTTTGTCGACTTGTTGGAAGTTAAGTGTGAGTCCTTTCTGTTGTCGTGCCGAGGTGCCGAGGCTATTTTCTTCGTCACTGTCTTCACATTTATCTTTATATATCTGTCTATGTGAAGAAGGCGATGTCACTAAATTCTATTTTAATTTCTAAAATGAAGCATTCAAACAGCAAAACTATCCATTTTGTAGAGTCATGTGGTATGTCAGTTTCGCCTGCGTCTGAGATTAGCCTAAATGTAAATGTCAACAATCAAAGCGTACACTTCATAATAAAATAATGGAACTGTGATATCTGCAACGACTGTAATCGTGAGTATTATATTTTTTTCCCAAACGTAACTTTTCGTCACACTGGTGCATACTTGGATGTTATTGTATCACTTTTAATTCACATAATCCAAGATATTACGTACACGTGCTTTTTACTTTACTATTACTTACGTGTGTAATGTACCCCCATTTAAATTGAGTTTGTATCTCACTGTCCGTAATATGTATGTAGACCAAGCATGTTTTATTTAATCAGGTAATACTATATATGAAGTTTTTAAGGCCAACGAAGAATTTTATCAACAAACAGTTAAATATTACTGATAATAAATAAATTTCACTTTCTTAATCATGATAAATAAACATTATTTATCAAATTATTTACAATTTGCAATAAGTTATGTTGTAAATACGAAAATATTCACTTTATTATATTTTTAAGATAGGCTGTATCAGTGGCTGTATCTTGACTGTTGTTTTCACGACCTTGCCTACCTGGCACCTGCGCATCAAGAAAATAAAACTGCGCTCCATTTCCGTATAAATATTTTGTAATTGTTTCAATAAATAAAAGTTTGTAACAATACAGTCCCTCGCAAGTGTAATGAAAAACGTCGTATGAAACGTGTGTGCATTGATCATTACACTCTCGTCTCACTAATTACCGCCTCGACTGTTGACCAATATAGCATACTTGTATCATCAATATTTATTGGTATCAACGGTATACATTTCAAGGTAAACATTAAGTGCAATTTAGGAATTTATAATCTTAAAACTAAGTATTATACATAACCAAAGGCTAAGTAATAATATGTACCTGCGTATAATACATAGCTACATATTCATTACATTTTATAAATCTACGAATCTTAAAAATTATGTACTGTGCTGCTTGGGTAAGCGGCTTCAGTAATGCTCGTTTCTTGATCCTAACACTATTCTGCTCTCATGACAAGAAAAGTGATATCTCAGCGGCTTTAACATGCAAACCAATTAAATTATCATGAAGCATTTTAGCCAAAAAGATACAATTCAGTACAATACTTTAAAAACTAAAATTAATTTATTCTATATTACCGGGCACTGACGAAGCACATCCGCGAGCTCTACGCCAACGAAATAAAAATGATGTGGTGGATGAGTGGCGTTACGCGACTTGATCGAGTGCGTAACGAGTACATCCGTGGCAGCCTTGGAGTGAGAGATATGGTATTAGATCGAACAAGCTCGCCTTCGCTGGTTTGGTCACGTGTTGCGTAAGCCTCAGGGATGCGTGGAAATAGATGCCTAAACCTTTCGGTATCAGAAATGGAGGAGAATGAGTCGGAAAGCGTACTCACGCAGAAGCCGGGTCTGACCGCTCGGTTGATGATGATGATGATTACCGTGGCGTGCTTGTAAAACAGACTGTATATTAGCAAAACCAGGGGTATCAATGTTTAGCCCACCCCTATATTCCCGGGACACGTTGTTCGGACAGTAAACAGGCAAATGCTAGGCGCCTTTACTGCCAAAGTCCACTGTAGTATGTTGTGCACGCCTCACCTCTCACTAAAATCTGTCCAGACTGACTTGTCCTATTTGGTTATGGAAATAATGTATTTAAATGGATTTTGCTGCAGTATTTTTTGAAATTCACATTCTATGACAGATGTATTACACATACACAATGTACGTAGCGTCATGGACACGGAAAGTCGTGATTTGGGGGTATTGTCTGTTCACCAAATAAGACAAGTCAGTCTGGACAGATCATAGGGTATATATGTAAGGTAGCATAGGTAACTTGGTGCATTATAGGTCTAAACGTGATATTTTTTTAATTTTATTGTATTTGGATGTCTCACAGCTTACAACAATAAGATAAGTACAAGAACATCCCGTAAGCGCCACACCGCATGACGACTCTGCCAGTGCTGTCTTGCGGCAGACACAATGCCAGCTTAACTTAATTGGAAGATGCCAACAAATCGACAAAATATGGACATATCAAATATATTCTAAAAAATTTAAGAAGTTTAATAAAAAAAAAAAAAAAATATGAAAAGAATGAAGAATAACCGACGGTAAGAATTTAAAATTAGAAATGAAGAAGATATGGTGAAGACAACTCATGTGGGACAGGAAAAGCTCACCGATCTTGCTCAACGGCAGGAGCAATACTATTAAAAAATATTCTTTAGCTGCGGTATTCTGCAAATATTATTCTGCGAATCCCACTGCGGCCATGTACTCAATAACCCTTTTCTGCGTTATGTACATTAGTTGAATACTAACCGATGCTCTTACGGTGAGGGAAAACATCGTTATGAAACCTGCATATTCAGGCGACTGACTTTGTAACCATGATCCAATCTGGTCAGGTTCCCCTGGTAGTAGGGTCGCGGAGGTTAGATGGCAGTAGTTTCATTGTAATTATCTGATCTGCCAAATTCTGGATCATGGTCAAGGCGGACCCCAGGCCCTCGTGCGCGATAGTACAACCTAATAACAAATGCTAAGATGATTACTTTATTTATTATTCTGCAGGGTGGAAGTAATTCCCCAGTCAGGCGGCTTCTATTCAATTAGTTAATATCTTTATCAAGTAAAACCAATCGACTGATTAGAAATACGTAGTTCTAATCCTACCGCGTTGCTATTTGAGCTGTCACTACATTTGTAGGGTCTAAGTAGGCACTTCTGAAGATTGCTGTTTTAGATTCGTTCGCAAACGTGACTTAGGCAGTAACAGGACATACAAATATTACAAGAGGCTTAACAGAAGAACTTCCGAATTTCTTCGAGTAGAGTTTCATAGATTATCATCTACTCTTGCGAGAAAGACATCATCAACGAAAGAGGGTGCTTTTTAATCACAATTGTAGTCTGTAGAAGTACCTTTCTCTACTTTTTACGCGTAGCACGCGGCATGCTTGAGATAAAAAGTTGGTTGATTGGCCAGAAATATTCGTAAATGTATCGGAGTCAATTCTGCCTTCTATATGTTAAATTTTGTATAAAATTCCATACACAAATAAGGTACCTATCCAACATTCCAAGCACGTAATGAGCGAGCAATAGCTAGTCATTTAGAAACACCAAATTGAACCAATCCATCGTCAATTGATGAAGCCTTGGCTCAAATTGACGAAGACACAATTTGGTCCAAATTGGAATGTCAGTAAGCAATTAAAATACGATATTGCTGCGAACTAGATTGATAGAAAATCACTGTAATGATAAGCTGCTAACTACAAGATAAGTTGATATTATCTGTATTATATAATTGTGATAATTGGACATAAACAAGACGGTACCTAGTAGTATTTTAGTGTGATTAAACTTGTGTTTTATAAAATCCACAGGCAAGTAGAGGTAGTAGGACTCTGTCAAGTTTGAGGAGTCCGCCTGGGTGAGTACCACCGCCTTATCTATTTCTGCCGCCAAGCAACAATGCTCGCATTGTTGTGTCCGGTTTGAAGTATAAGGTAGTCAACATAATTACATTTAATATTAGTCCTCACTTCCATGCCTAGTCCTAGTTTTGTTGCTTGCTACCTAAACGCATGAGTCGTAGATATTATAGGCGACAGTTACCACTAACTATCAGGTGGACTGTCTGCTCGTTTATAACTGCGTAGAATAAAGAAAAGATGGCCGTCATTAATGACATGGGTTAGTTCGACTTCGTGAGCTACGTCTCAATGGCATACGTGTAATCTAAAACTAGCCTATGTGCATTATTGACCACCTCGTGCTGTAATACTAGGTTTACGTTAAAGCACCAACTTTCAGTACAGGAGTGTTTTCTATTGAATCCTACCACCGTCGGCCAGTACATCTACAACCTAAAGGGAGCAGATGCGGTGCCGGCCTTTGAAGTAGACATGCCTTTTGAAGAACCCCATGTTGTAGTTCAGAGGAAATACTTCGGGACGCTCATTTCACATCTTACACGTGCGTGGTTAAAACGTTCGTGATGCCCGTACCTTAGTTGGTTGCCAGGCATCTAGGTGGCGTGGATGAAATCTATCACATCGTCGGAAGGTGCGGTGGAAGGACTTTGCAGAAGATGGTCCGATAATTATTGAATCTTTGAAAAGGAGAGGCATAAAAGTGAATGTAAGTAAAACGTAAGGACAGTATTAGTTTTCGAAAAAGGGTAAAGATGTGACTGTGTGTAATATCAGGATCGCGAGTGAAAAAGAAGAACTGGTTAAAGTGTTTGTATATTCAGGAGCACTGTTTACGAGGGATGTAAAGTGTGAAAGTTATGTCGAAACAAATGTGAATGCGGGATAAATATGAACAGCCAGAATATGTCCATAAGATACGTCTTGCTGATCATTGAGGAATGCTTGCTACCATCAACTGTACCAATATTTAATTATTGGCTAAGTGTAGATGCTAAGATCCTAGATATGCTAGTATCCATTCGGTGGATCACTGATCCCTAAGATAAAACTTAACTTGGTTTAGGAATCAGGGCGACCTATACGGCGAGTGAATAGGCTGTTCCTAGACAGGCATGCTCCTTTTTCGGCCGCATCATCACTCACCACCAGGTGAGATGACGGTCAAATGCCTGGATAGTCTAATCATAAAAAAAATGACTAGTTTTGCAAAACTCTTGTTGGTTGTGGCTAGCTCTCATGAATTTGTTGTTGTGACTTCGTTATTTTATTGGAATAAACGTTTTTTATTATTAATGTTTAGAAGCGAAAGTTGGATGGCAGAGTGGGATAAATGCCGTGGAAAGTAAAGCATTCTCAATAAAATACAAATTACGGAGTAGTGTATCTAATACGGATGCTAGCTAATGTGTAAGATGTAGTGATTAGGATAGAGAAAGGAATGCTTGTTAGTTTGGTCATTACCTATATGGAGTAAATGGAATTGTTGAAAGGGAAAGACCGAGACGTACGGACCACAATCAAATTTCGCCATCTCACCTGGTGGTAAGTGATGAGGCGGCCGAAGATGGAGCATGCCTGTCTAGGAACAGCCTGTTCACTCTAGCCTTGAAGGCGAAATAATAATTATCAGGGAACGCACTCGCACGCAACGTGTTCCATTCCTAAATTGATATTTTAAAGAATGGTCTGGTCAAGAGAGGTTTGTCAGAAGTGGAACAATGTGGTCTCTGCGGAGATGGCGTGATAATATGTACCTATGTATGTATGTATTGCATTTTCAAGCTGAATTCTGTGATTTCAAAGCGTAGAGATTATGTGGACAGTAAACTCCATTCTCTATTCTATACTGATTTAAGTTTTTACTGACTAATGCCGATGATAAGTAGTAATGTGGGTTTTATAATATATAAGCCGATAGAGTTTAATTTTTTTTTATTTTGTACATTTAGGTACAAAGGAAGCAATGTTGTTATGGGAAACACAATCAGCTGTTCCAAATGTTGCACTGGAAGAGCGTATTTTTCGGCGGTTTCAAACTTGGTTGCTTCTAAAAAAGATAAGTACTTATTGAGTACGTACAGTCAGCTGTGGAGTAAATGGACCCCTCCAGCATACATTAGATGCACGGTAAGGGGGTCAGTTCTCTCTGGAGCTGACTGCACGTAGAGGTAGCGTCCAGCTAGGTAATTAGAATATACCTATATAAATTCTACTAGATACTTAGTCCATAAAAGTAATCGACTCTACATAATAATTAATATCGGTACTTACCTTTGATGATTATTTATATCCATCCAATGCTTTTTGTTATTATAACGAATACATAAAGGAAAGTAAACATTAATGTTCGTTAGTAGGTAGGTATACATATAAGTAAATAAACATTAAAGTGAGGCTGCCTACGTCAACAAACACACCGGTGATACCTACTCAATTCCCAATAATTCCACCACCGCTACGTAGCCACAATAAAACCGTACTGCTTATTACCTCAGGTAGATAACGCTTTTCATTACTTTGCAGCCCCTGAAAATGTCATTTTACCGTCGCCACTGTCGCCCGCAGCCGGTAACAACATAACAACTGTGACACGACATTTGAATTCGAAAAGAGAACCACTCACCTAATTCGGATGCAGATATAAAACCTCCTTGCAACGTTCTGACTGCTTCCTTTTTTTCGGATGGCGCCGTCGAACTTTTTCGCGGTAAAGGCGAAGGCGTCGTCGCGATACAGCCACGCGTTGAGTCCACGTGTGTCGCGGGCGGTGCGTCGCGCGGTACTGACCGACTACTACGATACGGGCGCTGTCAAGACGGATTGTTTACTACACCTGCCGCCCGCCCTTGCGAATACAACCACCGTACAACCGGGCGCAGCTGCCTACAAATTAGCGCGTGTCTAGCATGACATTTAGGTTTCGAGGAGGGAAAACTTCGAGCTTCACTTGGTAGCAGTACACAACACAACATCTCAACTCAATCTACTCTGTTTAAACTTTGGATGCTAGCTAATTTTATACTGGTAAGGGTAAGTTAATGTGTCGCATTTTGAACAAAAGCATATTTAGTGAGTTCTGCTAAATTGCCAAATACACACTCTTTTAAAATATTTATAAAGTTACATGTTTGTTCCCCACGTAGCTAAAGCGAAGTTGCATGGAAAATTACAACTGTCTAGTATTATAATCCGAAAGCGAGATCAGAATGAGATGGAACTTTATCGAAATAAATTGAAAACACCGTGTATTTACTTCTATAAGGTTCAATCAATCCCTGACAATGTTTCCTTCTACTTTCTATTTTTATAATACTTATCTATTTTACTCCTATTAGTTGTAAGACGTGAAATTTTCCATGCTATCTCTTAGTCTATTGTGATTGTTTCTCCCCCGAGTCTATGGATCGTTCGGAAAAGCATTGGCTATTAAGTATAATTGTATTAGCGGTGGGGCCTTAGCCGCGAAGATAAATAAATTATTGGGAGATCGGTTAGGATAAATGTTTCAGTTTGAGAAGATGTATGACTGTGGAAGAGGTCAAAGTGGTGTAACTGGGTCGTTGTTTGTGTCATCTGGTAGCCTCTGACTACTCCTGCATGAATGTATGATCTATGTATATGTATGAGGTTCAGGGATGAAGCTAACCAAAAAAATTGGAAAGTTAGCTAGTTTAATGGTTAAGCAATTTTTGTATGCTCTATGAAGCTAATTCTAACACTCAAGCTATGGCCGAAGTAACTCCCTGACTTGCGAAAAAGTCATCAAAAAATAAAACGAACAAATCAACTGGTGCAGAAATCTGCAGAATGCGGCTACTTTTTTAACCCCCGACAAAAAAGAGGGGTGTTATAAATTTGACGTGTGTATTTGTGGCTCTATAGCACTGTCTATCTGTTTGTCTGTCTGTGGCATTGTAGCTCCCTAATGGATTGACAGATTTGGATGTGGTTTATCGATTTGAAAGCCAGTTTAATCGAGATTATTTTTATTAGAGTTTCATTAAAATCGGTTAGTAGGTTAGAAAATATTTAAACTAACAATGGCGTTTGATATATTAAGCACCCGCCTTTCATATGACGAAGACAAAACAAACTTAATAAAACAGGAACATTTCCTGCAAAATTCGGCCATTAAAAACGCCTAACGCGCATACAAAGAGTAAATTGCCAACCTTCGCAACGCAAGCCATCTTTCACTGGCCATTTTCTCGAATTATGCTAATTGTCGATAAACCCCTCTTCTCTTACAAGATTATTAAGACTATGAGGCGCTGTCCCAATTGGCAACGGTCGTACGATCATGGAGGCTTCCTACGCTGCGTCTTCCGGTACGTGGTCGCCACTCGAGAACTTTACTGCTTCATCGGCCATCTGTTCTTCCAGCTATGTACCCTGCCCACTGCCACTTTAGCCTGGCAATCCTTAGGGCTATGTCGGTGGCCTTGGTTCGCTTACAGATCTCTTCATTTCTGATTCTATCGCACAACGAGACTCCGAGCCTAGCTCATTGCGCTTATCTATATAAATGTATATATATCTATGACTAATTATACAAATTACTCTCCTTTTTAATTGATTCCCTTAACTACATCGCAAATTACAGCTATGGGACACAGGTCAATGCAGTTTTTTTGTTTACCTTTTCTGTAACTTTGATTGAAAGAGAGTATAGATAGTATCTCGCTTCGAACCCGTTTCCACATTTTAATATTTCAGGCAGCAAAATAGACTTGACGACAATCTGATTGACATCATTTGACTATTTCGTAATACCCTGAGTACAAACGTTACTTGTTTTCACATTTTCGTAAACAATCACAACAGAAAATAGAATCTACGAGACATTATTATCCGCGAGCGGACAGCAAACCTTGTCAGAGTGAAACAGCTGACAGAACAGCTGACAGCTCTCGGGCAAATTAACGTTAGAGCCCAAACAGATTTTCTGCACGATTTCTGCACGAGTTGTCCCAAATGTTTGTGCAATTTTAGTTTCTATGCTAATGACAGAAAGCTTATTTTATTATTTGTAAACAAATCCGCGTAGTCATCGCACAGTCAACGTGTCAAACCTACGTAGTTGTCAAGCTGCCCCCACGTAGTCACCGCGTCCTGTTCGCGCCAATAGAGTAGACGACACGTTTTCTGTCCGGTTGCTACGCGGTGACTATGCGGGCAAGACGTGTACGCGTTTTCAGCCCAGTTATAAGCGGCGAAGTGTAAACAAAACTTGGCGTTCTGAATGGGCTTGAACCCATGTATACTTCTACATAAATGTAAATGTAGAAGTAAATACAAGGTGTTTTCGATTTATTTCGATAAGGTTCGAAGACGCGGTCTGGGATTATAGCAAACGAGTCAATTGCCATTTGCTATGCAACTTTGCTTTAGCTTAAATGAATGTAGAGACGTATGAATATGGATAGGCAAAAGAGTTGGCACACCTCTTCATCTTCACCTCACCACAAGATCGAAGAATCGGGCACTCAATAGTGTCTACCTACCCCTGTGGGATACAGGTGAGTGTGAAGGTATGTAAATAAAAAAATAATCGTCTTGGCGGTAATGTTCCGGTTGTGCTCTCGCGTACGAGGGCCCGGGGTCCGCCTTGACCATGATCCAGGGTTTGGCAGGTCAGGTAATTACAGTGGAGCGACTGCCATCTGACCTCCATGACCCTGCTACCACGGGAACCTTGACCAGATTGGATCATGGTTACACATCCAGTCACCTGAATGTGCAGGTTTCATCACGATGTTTTCCCTCACCGTAAGAGCATCGGTTAGTATTCAACTAATGTACATAACTCAGAAAACAGTTATTGGTACATGGCTGGAGCGGGATTCGAACCCGGGACCTCTGGCTTACGAGTCGGATACTGTAACCGCTCGGCCACCGACGCTCTGAGTGTGAAGGTATGTTTGTATGTGTAAAAATATATTTGGATTGGGCACACGCTCTGGAGGGACTCTAGACCATACCTATACCTGACGGCCTGAGTGGTTCAGTTGGTTAACATGGTCTGCCACGCAGAGGTTCCGGGTTGGATTCCCGGCCGAACAGAAATTGAAATGATGAGTTTTAATTTCTGTTACTCTCTCTTTGGGTGTTATATGTATAATAAGTATGTGGGACACAGGCGTAAGCTTTATGTATGCCTGTATTTAAGTATTTATGTATTTAATCATATATAAGTCGTTTATCAGTTGTCTGGCACCCATAACGACACGAGAGTGCGTAATGCATTCTCGTCAAGAGTAAATCGGTGTGTTCATGAGGGATTGTGTCTGTTTGAAAATATGTCCATTTGAAAGTGTGTCCCATTGAAATGGTGTCCAGATGAAACTAATCCAGTCAAACTACACTTTAGTTGTGTTCTGGCATGTCTTGTGACCGCCATTATGACACTCCCGACATGAACAGGAAAATATTTTTTTAATTTACACATTTTTAATTTGCAAAAGGAGCTGTCTTTTTTTTTGTACTGCCTAGTCTTTAGTTACAGTTTTTGCAATCTCGACGTTTTCTTTTTTTGTTGTAGAAGAAAAAAGGAAAATTGTGTGATTTTCGACAGAAGTCTCCTTACGAAGTCCGTATGTTAAAACTTTTAATACAAATTTTAAAATTTCTAATTCAAATCACTTATACCCTTGGTAGTTTCATACAATATTATCTCCCTGCGGCTATGGTAACAAGGCCATGCTTTACGGTGACATTTCGTGATACATAATTGGACATTGTCGGACGTAACGTTTCAATTTCATCTGGCCATGGTTTCCGACAAGGATTATACTAATTGTGGCGTAAAAAGAAAAGCTATACTTAAGGGCAGTCAACTGACATTATTATTATCGTTGTTGTAATCGTGCAAGTACTATTAAACGAGACTGTTTTCGTCATTTTTACACAGTATCATTGTGACCTTTTCGCTATGGAGATAGTACAATCGAAACTGGTTGTAATAGTCATCATCACAGCCTGTAACAGTCCACTGCAGGACTTAGGGCCTCTCCCACGAAAGAGGAGGTTATTGCTATAATCTCCACGCTTGGCAGGCGGGTTGGAAATCGCAGTGTTTAAATATAACAATGGAAAATGCTGCTGCCCATTTTCCAGACTACGGAGACTCTTGATCTTTTACCTCGAAAACATTAGTCGCCTTGTCCGACACCCATGAGTGTAAGGGGTTGGTGCTATTCTACTCTGCTGTTGACAATGTACTAGATAAGATTAGTAACGAAAATAAAAAGTTCTTGTTAATGGCACTGCGCAGTTATGGGGTGGAAAACATAGTACACTTTCCCAATCGCGTTACTGGTGAGTGCCAGACATCCATTGATTGCGAAATAACTTCTAAATTGGATAAAACCTTATTTAATGTATCTTCGACAGAGATGGCGATTAGTGATCATAACGCTCAAATATTTGAAATTAAAACATTGCCCACAAATAAATGAAAAAATACTGTAGAATGACGTGTTCACAAACAGTATGCCCTATATTGATTTTATTTAGCCTAAATGAATTGCGACTGGACATTTATAATTAATACAAAATTTGACTTTTAAACCAATTTTGAAAATATATTTAATACCTATATTAATGTATTAAATAAATGTTCGCTTTCCTGTTAAGAAAATGAAAAAAAAATAAAAAAGGTTTAAGTGCCATGGATAAATGAAAAAACTCAAAACTACAGGACAAAAGTAAATGATCTTAACTGTATACGAGAACAACACATGAACAATGAACATGTTTCAACTCAATAAAATATTGGGGTAAAAAATTTAAAATGGAGGCTATATAAGAACGGAGTAATTATGTGAAAAAAAATACATAAAATACCTCGAAAGAGATATGGAGAGTAATTAATAATGAGATATCAAATAAAAAATTACATCCAATCTAATTAGTTTAGTAGATTAAAATCAATCTAGCGTGCCTACTGACGAAATACCGGATCAATTTAATGATCATTCTTTAAATGTACCCAATAAATGCAAAATGAACAATGATTCAAATGCTGTAATGCAATATTTGAAGAAATATACCAAAGATTTTAAAGTACCAAAATTGACAGTGCCATCGGCCACACACCAATGTATCACACAAACACTAAAACAAATATTTAAATCCCCAAATTATATATTAATGACATTAGTGAAAATTTGTTGATTAAGGTATGGCCAACTGTGTGTGACATTTTAGTAATCATAATTAATGAAATATTTGATACTGGAACATGTCCGGACATATCAAAATGCTCCCGAGTATGTCCCGTATTAGAACAGTGGTTCGCGGTTGAGTGATTGGTTTAGGTGTTATTGGCTTGCTTTCAATGAAACTAAGTCCAAACTAATGACATTCTTAGTGAGAATCACAGGTAACTTACGAACAGTCAGATCGCCAATTCCGCAATCCACTGGTTGCAAATTTTTGGGGCTGCATATGGACGCCACACTCAGATGAATGACACATGCGTGTATGTATGTATGTAAACTTTCTATTGTATATAACTTCATAAACAATTTTCACAAAAGAAAATAAATATACATTGCAAAGGCGGGCTTCCCCTTATCCCACAATGGGATTTCTTCCAGCTAACCTTAGCTTGGATAGTCCGAGACGAGCTATTTAACGAGTGGTGACACATATTGATACTCTTTGCGAAAAATTATCTAGCGCCATATATGCAATCCGAAAGTTTTGACGAAATTAAATTATTAATCTAAAATTGACATTGTACTGATTAATTATATTATTATTTTATATTTATGGAATTTTTTTTTTGGATACTATTAAATTATTCTGATTATTTAATGAATTATTCGAATGATAAATATTGAATGAAATTTTTTACCTATTGAAATATGAATTATATGAATTATAGGTGGAATCAAAATAATTGTATTATTATTTGATATTTATTTAATATTTTCGGAAATGTATTTTAGTAATCTATTGTCGAATTATTATATTAAATAGGTGCTTATATCTAATTGATACGTTATTAAAGAAAAAAATTAGTAGAAATAATACTATAATTAAAAGTGCATGTACCTAAGTTGTAATGTATGGTACATTACAAAATAGATATGGTATCATTGTTTTTGACGGTCTTGGTACATACTTTTGTATTTAAAGTTTAAGTTAAACTTGGAAATAAAAATTGTACTTTGAAAAATAAATCTATCGAATCTAATCTAATCATCACGTTTATAAAAATGATCATGTTACATATCTTATTTGTTAACTTTTTCTGTCTGGCCATCTTTGGTAGGCCATACTAATGCCCTTCCCGATTTCCGTGGGTGTTCACCAGGGTTCACGTGGAAGGAAGTGCTAGAAAGCGGTGGTTTGAAGCTGAGCGTCGCCAAAAGAGAGAATATGGCTAGCTGCAGCGCGGATCTTGAATCTGTCAATAGCACATATAAATTCAATACTATATTTGGTTACTTTTTGTTAACGTTGTTAGGACTCGCGGAAGACCAGCGCCGAGGCTCAGGCCATGGCAAACGCTGAGCGAGGTCCTATAATTGGTCGGTCTCAGCACGGCCAAGGAAATGCGCTCGATGATGCCGCGGCGCCTAGCAGTTTAAATGCTTACAGATTTTTATTTAATGTTACCTATGTAGGTATGACGTTCATAAGTGTTTGTAAAAACCTAATTTGAATAAATGTTTTTGAATTTGAATTTAAATTTTTGTTGTCGAGGGGGTACCACACTACAGCAGTTTCGATGCTGAGTGGCATTTATCTCGCTAGGTAGTTTTAGGTAGTTCGTGACTTCTTTTGGTATTGTGTATTAATTACTGTGTTGTGATGTGCTATCTTAAGGCAACAATAAATGTATTTTCATTTCATTCTTTTCATTTTCTGACTGTTTTCTTCGGTTGTGACTTGTGTCCTCATTATTATTTGACCGATGTAAGCGGGCCCTCCGCGGGGACTCCCCAACTCGATTACCCGCCAATGAAACGAATTAGCTCCGTGTCGGCGATAACCGTCCGCCCCGCGACGATTCAATTATGAAATTAGGGAAACTGTAATGAAGTGGTTTGTTTGGAATACGTACGCAAGACACATAGGTATTATACGCTTGTTCTTATACAACAGCCCGTAGATATGTTTGTAGTAGTACTGTTCACGGGCGTAGCCAGGTTTTGGTTTGGGGGGGTCAAGATTAATGTGCAAGGAATTTTGATTCGTAATAAAAGTAACCAAAATCAATAAAGCTCGGCCATTACGAAACTTAGGATGTTCGTAATAAAATTAACTGATACTGAAAAATGAGCGAGCGTAGTGAGCTCGTTATATTTCAAAAATCAGCTCAAAAAGCTGGGGTGAACATGATAAATGTACGAAAACCAATGACTGAGTGAGTGCAGCAAGGTCAACTGGGAATTTTGGGAATATAAAATCCGATTTGTTTATACGACTCGGGCGGCGGTAATATTTTAAATATGAGCGAGCGTTGTGATCTTAAGTTTTTGGTATAGGTACTTACTGGCTCTTAAAACCAGATTTGATTAAACGGCGCGAATACTGCAAATCTTCAAAAACAAAAGGCTAGGACTTTTTTTTTATTTTTTCTCAAAAGATGCGTAGTAAACCTTATAAATGTAGGTAACATAAATCCATGTTCCTTATTATTGAATGAGCTCAGCGAGCTCCACTCGGAATTTTTGGTATATTGGTTCCTATATTCTTCATTGATTACATGGCGCTTAAATTTTTTTATTTTTATAAATTGAGAAAGCGTATCGAGCCAGGGTGAACGTGATACCTAACTGTAACATAAACTAACGATTGTAAGTGTGCGCAGCGCTCTCAGCTCAAACTTTTTGATATTGAAAATAAAATACCTGATTATGAGTTTGCGAGTTTGTATATTAGGCGTAATCTCCGTAACTACTGAACCGATTTTGAAAATTCTTTCACATAACTAACGTAGGTTACTTTTTATCCCGTGAATATAATAGGGACCCTCGGGATAATTTAAATCATAATTACAGTGAAAATTATTCATAATAAAAAAATAAAAAAAATTACATTATTTTATTGACATTTGATATTAAAATTGTAATTATGTTTTGACATTTATTTATTCCAAAATTAACATTATTATTATGGATGGTTTTACTTTGACATTTTAATCTGTAAACTGACACAATTTGTACATTATTAAATGTATTCACTTTTGACATTTAATTACTTTGTTTAAATTTATTGTATCGACATGTTTAATCTCGTATTGACGTGTATTTTTCATGGACATGTTTTACATTATGTAATCATTTTATTAATTACGTATATTCCTTTATATTTGACGATCTCTTTTCACAAAAATGTATTTATTTATATCTTAAATTTATTATCTTGTGTAAGAGTAATAAATAAATCTAAATCTAAATCTAATGCATGACGTGACTTAGATTTTTTATTCGACGTTGCCATAAAAATATTTTTTTTTTTTAATGCCCACACTGTGTTTGTAGATGAGAGCCCTCGTCTTTTGGTAGGTTTTGGCGGGTTGGAGATTGTACTGTTATGCCACTCAACAGAAAATGCTGCTGCCCAGGTACAGGTACCTAGGTAGGCTCCAACTAGTTCGCCTATATGACGATAAGGTGAAAAGGTTTTTAGAAAAAATCAGCGCCTGTTGTGTCTTTTACACTGTTATATTTATCTGCATATAATTATTGTGTACAATAAACAGTTAAAATGAATAAATAAATAAGGTGGCTGCTGACGATACTATGGCAGCGCCGATCTAGGAGGCAACTAGACAAATTCTTATGCAGTGTATGATATGGTCGCTTTCGGATGTGGAGAACGTGGTAAGACGTCCGACCAAGGTCGGCTCGCCAGCGCATCCGAATAGCGATTTTATTTTATACTACGTAAGGATTAGTATCAATTGTTTAGCTACCTATAGATTGACAATACCGTAGTATTGTGTGTAGAGCGCTTTAGTAGTCTTCAACGACAGCCATGTGTGAAAAAGTTGGTTCTATTTTACTCGCCGGACCCCACCAGGTCAAGAATTTCGTGCCCCGCGATTCAAACGAATTTACTATTCGCTGGTGCTGTAACGTCTCACGCCTTTTTCCTGTAGAGGTAGGCAGAGACAACATTGTTACACTTGCTACAGTTCTGAACCTGACAAATATGTATCAATTCTTCCACATTCATCAACCTTTTTTATACTCACAAGTTGGTAAGCTTGATTTCTCATACACCTTCTTGAGGAAATTTAATTTTCCAAGCGTAAATAAATGTATTTTAAGTATTTGAGAAGCTGGAATATTTGAATGAAATGTATAGTATTTTTTAATTTAGAACCCTCATGGCGAGAGTTGTTGGTACAGAAGGCAGCACCTCAGCCTACTCTGTTTGCTTTGGACCATGGATATTTTAACGTGCTCTGCCTTCTAAACTCGTACCTGCCAGCATTTTATTTCACAAATACTTTGGTAGAATAGACTAGATATACCTTACCATACACACCATACTTACCTGAATTTGCATTGATTTGCATCAGCCAATAATATTGTTGTTGCCCATCCGTGTGGCTGAATCTCATCAGGATTCCGGCGAGGCTGCTCTTTCATATTCGGGACGAGCTGCGGCGCGCCACGTAGCGTAGGGTGACTCCGGACGACTGGAATTTTAGGATAAGTAGGTAAGGTAACAACTTACATAAGTAAATAAAGAACTAATTAAAATTACGACGCTAGGACTAGCAGTTAGAGAGTATTAATAGTAGTTTGAGTCATTACAAGTCGAAAATTTTTGCTACCCTAGGCTTGTCCCAGTTAAGTTTAATAAATAAGGATTAGAAGCTGCGTGGTGTCCGGCTTAGTAGAATAGCACCAACCCCTTACACTCGTGGGTGTCGTACAAGGCGACAAATGTTTTCGTGGCAAAATATCTAGAGTTTCCGTAGACTAGAAAATGGGTGGCAGCGTTTTCCTTTGTTATATTTATAACACTGCGATCTCCAACCCGATTATGGAAATAGCCTCTCCCGAGAGGCCTCAAGTCCTGCAGTGGATTGTTATGAGCTGTAGATAATGATGATGATGATGAGATAGATGTCGTACCTAATTGGACTACAGGGACCACCGCCATTGTTTCCGGGTTCAGTACGAAACACTGCTAACTATGACTGATGTTTGACTATCCCGCGAGATCCAGTTTTTGGAATCCTGTGAATTTCGGGAATTTGTTAAAGAAGTTTTGTAATATGGTTCAGTAGTTTCGGAGTTCTCTGCGTTCAAACAAAAAAGCAAATAATAAAAAGCTCATCAGGCTTAATAAAGTATCTACCTACTTGCGAAAAATTTTTGTTACGTAGGTACATAGGTACGTGTAGTTACAGTACATAAAGCAACTCTATCCTTTAGGATATTTTAATTACAAACAAATACAAAATAATTAATAAATTTGAATGCGCGCTAAGGCGACCTAATTTCTTCTATACAATCAGAAAATCAGGTACCTACCCGTTGTGTCGTTTTATAACCGTATTTTGTGAATCTAAACTAAATCAAAGTTGCAATGTCGGTAGCAGTGTTTCCTGTTTAAAAAAGAATAGAATACATTTATTTACACACAATAACACTACAAACACATTCTTCTTCTTCTTGATCGTTCCCTCACTGCTGACGATCGTGACATCTTCGGAGTTTGTCAAGTGCATGTCTCCATCGGGTTCGATCAGTCGCCTGGTAGAATGCGACGTTGAAGGATGTTCGGATATTTGGTCCACCCATCTCTTCGGACTTTGGCCTCTGAGTCTCTTGCCTTCGACTTTTCCCGTCACCACAAGTCGTTCCAGATTGTTGTTGGGCCGACGGGCGATATGGCCGAAATAGCGCACCACTCTCTGCATACAGATCGACGATAATCGCTGTCTATTCTGCAAGTTTAATTCCTTCAAAACCGATACATTAGTGCGGAAAGCTGTCCATGGGATTCTAAGTAAGTGGCGCCAACACCACATCTCGAACGCGTCAACTCTTGCTCTATCAGCGGCCTTCATAGTCCATGTCTCCTCTCCATAAAGAAATATGGAGAAAACCAGTATTCGGACTGGGTGTTTTTTGTCCGATTTGTGATATTCATACAAACCTACAAACACATAGGCTTAGCATAATTGTTTAGAAGGTGATGTAAAAGGTGTAAAAGGTCGAATGTTCGCACCTCTTCGCACAAAACACGTCGTAGAGCCATACCCTCAACACTGCGAATCTACCTATTCTGTCTACCCGTGGTAGGACACGGGTGCCGTGCCAGGCGTCCCATGTTAGGTAGATCAGCGTTTTCCGTTGTGTGATTTCTACACTGTAACGATCTCTACTTCGTTGCCAAGAGGAATGATTGAAATGAAATGAAAAAACATTTATTATTGCCTTAAGATACCAAGCTCACAACACAAAATAGACATATACTTACAGCAGATACGATACATAATAACAAAATAATTCACAAATAACCTAAAATCACCAACCTAGATGCATGCCACTCAGTAGGTATTGGGACTGCCGTAGTGTGGTAAAATTACATCATTGCTTAAATACAAATTCAGCAGTGGACTGTCGGGTTCTTGACTTGATTTTGAGTTGACGATGATGATGATATCTTTGATGATACCGCTTGCCAAGCACGCAGAATACAACTTCCTTCACAAATTTAGAGGCAGGTAGAGGCTCATATCTGCTTGTTAAACCAGAATATATCGCAACACTCTGTTGGCACGAAAGAAGTTAGTTTCATAGTGGACAGCTTTCGTTGATGAAGTAGCCATTTTCCAAGTATTTCTTTTTCAACACACGTTAATATTAATTTCGTTCCAAATATTTTAACAGTCGTGGTCACAGTACCAACGCATACTTGCCTATGTCGCCGGGCGTACACCTTTCTGGAATACTAAATTCGTTGAGGTACTTAAAATTTAATAATCATTCTTGAATGGAATGCTTATTGCTAATGAGTCGTACGACGGCCTTTTAACAGTTGTTTTGTATTTAAATCCTTGCCGATTGGGCTTACGATTTTGTCTTACAGAACCAAATGACATCAACAATAGATACGAAAAGTACTTAGGGCCTAAGTACTTACCATATCTTACGAAGGTACCTAATTTGTGCACTTCCCTCATCGCACGCCGTTCCTAAGAATACTAGAGTGTTAATATTCTGTGACCTAAGTACCTACATATGTCTCGCATTCAATCAAACTGTACTGAAACTATTTATCACCGACGGTAGGATCCTGTGATGCCTATTAGAGTCCGCCGCGATAGATACAGCTGCAGAGTGAACGGATCTTACAGTATACAATCTCAGGAGCTGATTGTACCACCGCCAAACATCACTACATCTATAATATACCTACCTATAATAGTTTGTTGGGTTTTAGTTTGAAGAATTATGATAGGTATGCACGAATGTATGCTAATACCAATGAGTGATTTAAAAGCACCCTCAAAGGGCGTTATTGAGGGTTACTGCTCTTCACTACCAATCCAAGAGGATCAATGTATAAACATTGTTTATACATTGGTCCTGTACGTACGTATAGGGCACTGTGCGTATACGGCAGAAAGTAAATTTGCTGAGCTGTGATCT
Organism: Blastobasis adustella; assembly: GCA_907269095.1. Taxonomy (NCBI): domain Eukaryota; kingdom Metazoa; phylum Arthropoda; class Insecta; order Lepidoptera; family Blastobasidae; genus Blastobasis; species Blastobasis adustella. The sequence goes on from OU026120.1 coordinate 3,165,898, forward strand.
TGAACTTCCCAATCTTTTTTGTCCTATGGCTCGTCAAACTTCTGTATGTACATTTTTTTCTCTATGCGTCAAACAGTATTTAGAATACCTATAGCTGTGCCTTTAGGTAGTGCTACCACAGACCATTTCTGTATATAAATTTTTTTCTCTATGAGTGCTACAGACTTATCTGATCCAGTGAAGGCGGAAGTTTTTATTGACAACAAAATGACATTTCAAAACAGCGACACCTCATTCCAATTTCCACGAAACTTTTGGCGAAACTTTTGCCGGGACTTTGGTAGACCCTCTACATTCTCGTCTATCAGGGATGTGGTAGGAGTCAAATTCGTCGATATTATATCGATTCAACGGTGTAATATTTCTAATCTGGTACCTTCTGCTGTAAACAGGGTCACAGGGGTGATGGCTGCTGCTCTACTGTCATTACCTGATCTACTAGTGTCCTGGATCATGGTCAAGTGTACCCCGAACCTGTTGAGCGCTTTTTCCCGTAACAGGTGCGGGGTGTACTTGACCATGATCCAGAATATTAGTAGATCAAGTAATTACAGTAAAGCAGCTGCCATCATCTCTGTGACCCTGTTTACAGCAGATTAGCGAAATTACACCGATGAATCGATATAATGTCGACGCGTTTTGACACCACATCCCTAATAGGCGAGAATGTAGAGGGTCGACCCAAGTCCCGGCAAAAGTTTCGCCGAAAGTTTTGGCGGACATGTGGAGTACGCTTTACACGGGACTACACGAATATAGGCGAATACTCCATCTACATTCTCGTGTTCCCGCGAAACTGTCCACATGTGAAGTGCGCTTAATAGGCGAGAATGTAGAGGACTGAATGGACTCACGCTGTTGTCTGTGTATTAAATTTTTTAGTTGATCAAAGGTTGGAATTCAACAATAAAATTTTCCTATTAAGTCTAGGCAGTTTAGGCTACAGTGCCTTAGCTTTTCACTTAGGTACACGTGTGTGACCAGTTTCTAAAGAGTCCCCATAACATGGTAAAAACTATAAACGAATAAAAATGCACGAATTACTATTTAAAACAGTATTGTTTGACTGCGGTAGGTATTCTGTAAGGTGGAGGTACCTACTTCCCCAGTCGGGTGGCTCTAATTCGAACGCGAAGCCCTCTCTAAACGAACGACAAATTAATGAAGACGACCGCGTCTGATTTTTTACGTATGTTTATTTGGGCAACATGTATAAGTGACGATTGCCGGTTTTTTGGAACAAATCAACATGCTATGCGTCCACCCGTTTGTGCATGTGTGTTTCTTTAGAAAAAGCTGCAGATAGACGACTTTAAATATTTTCTACGGTTTAATGAATATATGACATCCAAAATCTTCAGCGTCGTATTTTTCACTTCCTTTATAAGTATTAAAAATTAAATTCCTTTAAAAGTATTTTATAAGTAGTAAAAATAAACAAAAGCTCGTTCGTCATTTTTGCTTCCCAGGAACATATTACCTATCATTATTAGCACAGTTGAATGAATGTGGACAAAACGTTTGTAAAAAAAGAGGTTTATTTCCAGCAAACTCTAAGCTGCAAGAGACTCATCACAAATCTAAAGTTACCGAATATGACAGCAAATTTTTACCCTACTACTGGCAACCTTAATTTTGACATTTCCCGCAGCATGCTTACTGTCTTTCTTTTTTCCTAATCCGTTCGTAAACATTCGTAAACATTTCCTCGTGTTTGCTTGTTTCGTGTTCTATTGTTTTACAAGAAATCAGAGAGACAAGATATGGTGAATACCAGTGAAACAGCGGTGAAAAATATCGGCAAGGTCCTCAACGACCCGGCTAGGCCGATGAAAGAGCGTTTCAGAGCTCTCTTCACGTTAAAAAGCTTGGGCGGCCAAACTGCAATCGAATGCATTAGCCAGTGTTTTGTGGACGAATCGGTGCTTCTGAAACATGAGTTGGCTTACTGCCTGGGCCAAATGCAGGACAAATACGCTATTCCAATCCTTAGAAGCGTCTTGAAAGACAAGAGTCAGGACCCTATAGTTCGACACGAGGCCGGTAAGTGTTATCTCCTGTTATGATTTACTACGTGCACGTACGCGATAAAATCTGATAATAAACTAACTGTTATGATAAAGTCAAATGTTTAAGTTCTACTCTTAACTTGTCCAGCTATAATCTAATATAAAAAACAATTCAAAGTAGGTATTACAGGTGATATGACATCACCAATAACTTGTAGAAGTCCGCTATTGCACGTTACCTTTGTTTTTACCGCATTTTTACTCCATTACCAATTATACTGTTGAAGGTTCCAATAGATCTGTGCAGGGAAGCGGTTTGTGCTATCTTTGTTTGATTTCGCAATGCCACAATACTAAACAAATTACATTATTATATGCATTATTGATTAAATAATTGTTTTCATATCCATCTGCTCACATTACAGGTGAAGCATTGGGTGCAATTGGAGATCCGAAGCTTAAAGAATTGCTTGAATTGTACAAGGATGATCCAGCAATTGAGGTCGCAGAGACATGTCAGATTGCGCTGCAAAGGCTTGACTGGGTAGCCAAGGAGAGTACTGTAGAGACAAACCTCTCTAAAAGCCTCTATTCGTCGGTGGACCCCGCCCCACCCAGTAGTGAAAGCAATTTGGAAACTCTTACTAAAACATTGATGGACGAAAGCAAACCATTGTTTGAGAGGTACCGAGCAATGTTTAGTTTAAGGAATTTAGGAACTACAGAGAGTATTAACGCTTTGGGCCAAGGTAAGTTTGTAATAAACAACTACCGATTTGATATATTATTTTCAAACCTTCACTTCTAATGTCGCATTCGCTTTTGTGGTAAGGAAACAATGTGCCGTTGAGATGTTTTTGTTTTCTGTTATATGGTAGGCAAACAGGCAAACAGGCCACGTGCTGGAAAGTGGTCACCGCTGCCTATAGACATTAGCAACACTAGGGGTATTGCCAATGCGTTGCCCACTTCTATAACACGTTGTTCTGGCAGCATAAAGGCAAATGCCCCTCCATTGCCAAAGACACACTGCCCCATGGAACACTGGAGACCTTACACACCAGCAGAAACACAATATTATTTAAAACTGTATTGTTTGGCTACGGTATACTGTAAGGTGGCGGTACTTCCCCTGTCGGGCGGCTCCGATTCGAACGGGATTCCCCGCTATGCCCTACCTCTATTAAAATATGTGTTCCAATATTATAATTTATTTTGTCCCCTTGTTATTAGTAATTGTCTCGTTGGCCATCAAGCGACTTCTTTAATATGTATATTATACAAAGATTAAACATGAAAAATATTTTTTTACTAAATCTTACGAACACTGCATTCCAGGTTTTCAAGCAAGCAGTGCACTATTTCGTCATGAGGTTGCATTTGTATTCGGTCAGATGCAAGATGAGAGGAGTGTACCTTTCCTTAAGAAAACACTAGAGGATACCTCTGAGCATGAGATGGTGAGGCATGAGGCAGCTGAAGCTCTTGGCTCTATTGCAACTGAAGAATGTACTGAGGTTTTACAAAAGTAAGTAAAATATACAGAGAAATTGATATTTTGTGTATAAAAAGTTTGTTTATGGATTTGCCTTCACCCCTCTTTGATTTTTATATGGAGTTCACGAATGGATAGAGTGAACCATAAGGAAAGTACAGCTTGTAGAGATCAGTCAGAGATTGTTGCATTGGGTCATACGTCCATACTGCCCTCATACATCAGACTGTCTGCAAAATGTTATATAACTGACTTCTAATGTTTAAATCATATGGAGCAGAGTTACTCATAATAAAAAATTTACACTTAAAAGAGGTTCTAGGTCTAGCAAGTAAAAGGTTTGAATGCATGATGCATTTAAATAACATGCATTATTTTATTCCAAGAAATGAGCTTCGCTCATTCCTTGAAAGTCCGTTTTCTAGTTGGCAAAGGCCCCTTCCAACCTTTTCCATTCCAGTCTGTCTTTGGTCACTCTGTTCCATGTTGTTCCAGCTATGTTCTTGATATCATCGTTTTAGTGCTTGCGGTTTACCTCTCTTTCTTTTGCCTTCTCTGGGGTACTGTGTTACCTATTTCCTCCCATTTTTCTTTTCCTCATTGTGTCCTGCTCACCGCCATTTAAGTCTTCAAATTTTTTAAAAGCTTTGGTCCACTGCTTTATATTGCTATTTCCCATTCTGTTCGCCCTCACGTTTAGCATGCTCCTTTCCATTGCACGTTGGCAAATTTCTGATTTGTTTATGTTGCTGTGGGTTAGAGACCATGTTTGACTGCCATATGTTAAGAGAGGTAATATGCAGGTGTTAAGTTCTTAGTTTTAGCCTTTATGTGGAGCTTCATGTCTTTCATCACTTCTTTGAGGCCCTAATATCTTTTTCAACCATTTGTTATTCTCCTGTCCATCTCCTTATTTATGATATTTGTTGGCGCTATATGCAACCCAAATGTATGAATTTTAAATGTTATGGGTGATAGTTACCACTTACCATCAGGTGGGCTGTCTGCTAGTTTGTCACTCAGTGGCATAAAAAAAAAACATTTGCTGTACCAGAAAACGTAATGTTTCTTTGATCCCCTGTGTAGCCTCCTTGTGTGCAAAAATTTAATATTTTTTATGGATAACCTGTTTGTTTCAATTACAGTACAGTGCATATGTTGTAATTTGTATATTTGATTTTGACATTAATTATGTTTGACGTTCTCAGCGTCTGAGTTTAGTGTCATTGTTTTATAAAGACGTTTACACGTCGTACGATTCGGATGTGGAATGAGCTCCCAGCCACAGTGTTTCCTTTGGACTATGAGATCGTTGGACGATGACATGGGATCGTTCAAGAGGTATATGAGAGGTCTCCTTAGTGGTGGGCAACGCATAGGTAGCGCCCCTGGTGTTGCTGATGTCCATAGGCGGCGGTGACCACTTTACATCAGGTGGGCCGCATGCCTTTTTGTCTACCGTATTACATAAAAAAGAAAAATAATAATAATATTATATGAATAATTGTGAAGTATTAACATATAGAGCATTTTTTATACTGTGATTTAGATTTTGTTCTATACGTCCTTGTGAAAGCTATACTAATTTATAAAATATTTTCTTTTCAGATACTTGGCAGATCCAAGGCCAGTGGTCAGAGAGAGCTGCGAAGTAGCCCTAGACATGTCTGAGTATGAAAATAGTCCAGAATTCCAATACGCAAATACGCTACTCACCGTTGAATCGTAATTTTAATTTATTTATCATAATTTGTGTCGAATTTTAGAGGCCTTTCCGCGTTATATTCATAGAATTTATAATTAATGATGTGTTTAATATCAAAACTATTTTTTTTACATTATTTTTCCTGTGTTATATTTATTAACTTCGGACCCATTTTGAGGTTGACTTTTATATGAAAAGATACAACCGATTTATAAAACATTGCAGAGTATATTTAAAAATGTAAATTATCAGTATTTTGTACATAAATGTTAAGTTTTTTATAACTACATTGTTTTATTTTCTGTACTCCCTATAATCTAATAGGAAAGAAAATGTTATGGCCAATAATAATGCTATAAAACCTAAAATAAAACATTACAAAATCTACAGTCAATGTTGGAATCGAATGCAATGTTGTCACTCGTGATAAGTAGCGCATTTATTTTCTCTTCGTTATTTAATGTTGTGGTAAGTAAAATATTTGTCATTGTCATAACTTTTAAACGCGTAAAGTAACAAATATTTCCCCTATCGATAAAAGGTTTCAAGGTGTGGCAATATGCCACACGGAAAACTCAAAATGGCATGCTGGCTCTATCATGCCACCTGCCGTAGTAAAATCTTCACACCCGTGGCCCTTTATTTACAGAAGATATAAACGATGTCATATAGTTCTGTCCGTGGTATGCCACGATCCAGGATTTGGCAGATCAGGTAATTATTGTGGAGCGACTGCCGTCTGACCTTCGTGACCCTGTTAACAGGGGAACGTGACCAGATTGGATCATGGTTATACATTCAATCGCCTGAATGTGCAGGTTGTATCACAATTTTTACATCGTAAGAGCGTCGGTTAGTGCTCAACTAATGAAAGTACAAACTCAGAAAAGAGTCATTGGTACATGGCGGCACTGGGGTTCGAATCCGGTACATCGGGGTACGAGTCGGAGCTCTTAACCATTAGGCCAACGACGCTCCACGTACTACTTAACGAGATGATTGTAGTTAAATAATACTTATTGTGTTCCGCTTGGTACATGGCCGCACTGGGGTTCGATCAAAAAGAAGTCGGAACATAAAACATACTTACATTTTATTGTGTAGGAACGTCCTAAGTGTACAGTGTAAAAACTGTAAATATAGCGAACTTTCACCCTTACCTTACCTTTGTATTGCAAAATTATAGTGTCGTGGCGTCCTTTGTAATGTTTTCTTTCTTTCTTTCTTTCCTTAATAAGACCCCTTCCGCCCCGTTCCAGTCACTAGACGTGTTAGACGCTGAACGTTCCACGTTCTTCGGGTTCACGCACGAGATCTCGCTGAGCCGCAGCACCCTGGAGCTGGTGGACGCCATGCAGACCCTGGTCTTCCAGGTGTGTGACCTACCTATACTATGCGATCGAGGTTTTTTATGAAAACTGATAGAAAATGTTCACCGCTCATAGAAACCCGCTACACCTGGGAATCGTGAATGCGTTGCAGTCCAAATGTTGGAGTTGTGGTATTTTTTCATCAGAATCTAATCGTAATTGACACTACGCGAGTGCGCGCGGACTCGTTTGGCCGTTCCAGGCAAACGGCGTAGGCCCGCGCACTTGTGTCCCGCCAGCGCGGACTCAGCTGGCCGGGCGTCCGCACACGCGTATGGTATATTTCAGCGGCCATACAGCTGTGCGCACGACTCATCTGGCCGCGGTTATCTACTTAGTTTTCTTGTAACACTGCGTCACGTGGAAACAACGCGCGGTTATTCGCATGACTTAAATAGGTACCCGTACTAAGTAAGTACCTAGGTGGGTAAAATATAAGTAGGTACTCGTAGGTACTACCTAGGTACGGAAAATCTAAAATATTCATGTTGGCGTCATTTTCCTAGTTGTACTTCGCACCCGAGCCCAGGGTTCGCCTTGACCCCGATCCAGGATTTGGCCGATCAGGTAATTACAGTGGAGCGACTGCCATCTGATCTCCGTGACCCTGTTAGGGGAACCTGACCAGATTTTATCACGATTACATATTCACTCGCATGAATGTGCAGGTATTTCCTTACGTACCTACGTTGTTTATCGTTTATATAGGACAAAAGTAGGTACCTACAAGGAACGAAGTTGAACGTGAGCACAACGCATGCACTCTCGTATTATAATCTATTGACTTTCAGGCAGGCCACGTAGGTACTTACTTACTAAACCCGTAATGAATAATTAGAACACGATGCGTGTTCTAAGTGCGACTCAACCGGACGCCCAAAGCGTCAATTCAAGTTAATGTAGCAAATTCTCCCTTACACCTATCAACAAAAATAAAAAAAAGACGCACATTCTATGATTGTGCACGATGAGCGCTGATCGGTGACTAAATATGTGCATTTTGTAATCGAGATAAGAGTGAATTTGCTATGTTAACTTCTATATTGACATGCGCTCATTTCCAGGTCGGGAACGGGGATCGGCGCGTGCGCCGCTACTTCGACGCTTACGACACTCCGTTCGTGGGAAAAGGGAGGAGCGGATAGGGGATTTTGGAGGAGTGGGTAGGGCTTCTTGGGGGATAGGCTGGCAACACTGGTCTCGCTTTCGGAACTGCGTTTTATGGTAAAAAAAGGTATTTCTGGATGAAGTTTAAATTTTTATTTAGATTTTCCCTCCTTATGTAGGTAAACCAATCTGGACGAGTCCCCTTACCCAAGTCGTCCATTTTCCTAACTTCCGGCGACATTTTGGGGTTACCAGTAATCACTGTTGTGCTCTCGCGCTCGAGGGTCCAGGGTTCGCCAGGACCTGGATTTGACCACGATCCAGGATCTGGCAGATTTTTTCCACTACCAACACTACTCGTTATATATTGTCTTAAAAGTACCTAGAGCGGCTTGGGAAAATATTAGGGTGGCTGGAAATTATTACCACGAATATAGCAGGTATTTTCTGAGATTTAGGCAATGCCAATTTATTCACGCACTGGGCATCCTCGATTGGCAGGAGATGGCGCAGGATAGGACGAGGTGGCGATCTGTGGTGTCGGAGGCCAAGATCCTCATTAGGTCGCTGAGCCAGTGCAGTAAGTAAGTAGGTACTCTATTCACGCGTCTGCATTGAGTGCCCCAGTCTTTTGGTCATAACAGTTCTTACTCAAGTTTTAGAAATTTATGGGCCTGTGCACTAGATATTTTTTTTTTACTAAATTCGCTAATCTTACCTACTAATGTTACTAACAGAACATATGAGTACAATTGTTACTAATATAATACTAACAAGTTATGAATATACAGGGTGGTCTAACCATTGACGTCTAAAAAAAAATTTGGTCCCTCGTGTCGTGGGGTATCTGAATCACCCCCATATATGTTATCCGATTGTTCATAGTTTTTGAGTTATTAATTTTTTTCTGAATTATTCAGAATTTTCGAACTGAGCAACTTGAAAAAATTCTAAAAAAAGAAGTAGAAGACTTTTTCGAATGTTTTTTTTTTGCAGCCTACTCGTAATCTTCATGAGTTGTACTTTTATGCATAAAGTAATCAGCTTCGTAACTTTGGGAAAAGTTATGAAAATGAAAAGTTAATTATGACTTAAATTTTCAATGTTAAATTAAAAATCTAAACAGGTGACTTTATGGTTTCTTAGTAGGCTTGAAAATTGCGGCAGACACTCAGCTGTCATAAACATTTAAAAAAGTGGTACTTAATGGGCTACTTCGGCTACAATCGGCCTTCAACGACAGCATGGTCGAAAATTCCTAAAATTAGCCATCTGATTACAAAATAATTTTTTGCGATGTTATCAGTCTTAAGGTGATTTTGAAAAGGTGAAGGGAAAAAGTAGTTTTGTTAATAAATCATAGATGATAATGGGAAAGAAAATAATTTATTATTAAAATTAAAAAATAGTTAAAAATAAAAGAACACTTAATGCAGACGAAAATTGAAAAACAGTAGAAATAGTGTTGAATTCGTGTATCTAGTGTAACTAGTATTGTCTGTGTTAGCTAGGGGTAGGGCAGGGGTAAATAGGGTGAGGTGGGAGCGGCTACCTATACCTCACTTAAAAGTCTGTCTGACGGTGACGTGGTGGCCGGGTCGCTCTTTTCCCCTGGAATATGGTTGAATTAGTCGATGGCTGGGCTCTACGTTATCTATTCGTGAACGGGTGCTGCCTTGGTGGACAGGCTCACTCTTGCTGTAGTTTTAGGTAGTTTTCCTAAGTATACTAGACATATATAATATGTCGGCCGCGGTCCGGCACTGCCTGGCATTGTCGGGCACGTTCTGGCATTGTGGGTGGGTTCCGGCTTGGGGCAGCCAATATGTTATTGTGTGTTTCCTTCCTACTTTCCTGCCCCCTCCTTTTGACGATTGAAAGTGATATTAAATGTCCTACACAATAAATAAATTTTGATTTGATTTGATATTTATTATGAAAAGACACGGAAGAATCCTAGCGCCTATTACTGTAACAGCCAATCTATCACGGTAACGGAGTTCAGCCAGTACGGAAAAAAATTATCTGTATGAAAATGCTGATGCACTTGCAAACACTTTATCAAGGCAATTAAAACAATGCCAAACTCTGCAGAATACGGTACATTTCTCAACTCTTTCATCGTATTGATGATAATTGTCATTTTTGTGTGTGGCGATGGCGGTGATACCCTAGGATCAAGTGATACATTGCCATCCATAACTTTCATGGTCAAGACCCAGTCATGAAAGAGCTTCAGTTGCCGACTGTTAAGACGCTGGACCACTGTGGTGCCTCGGCAGACGTGGCAGTCGCACGATATTGATCGTCTGTACAAGGCAATACCTACCTCGACCTTTTGTGTAACATTATGATCGTGTTGGCTGAAATAAGAGAAAAAACATAAAAATGTAAGTAGGCATGGTATAAAATTATCGTCAATCAGGCAAGTCAATGTTGTGATATGTGTAAGCTGTCGCGTAGTCATCTTGGCGGTAATGTCCCGGTTGTGCTCTCGGGCGCAAGGCCCCGTGGTCCGCCTTGGCCATGATCCAGGATTTGGCAGATCAGGTAATTATAGTGGAGCGACTGCCATCTGACCTCCGTCATTAAATTTCTGTTCGGCTGGGAATCGAACCCGGGACCTCAGCGTGGCGACCGGCGTGTTAACCAACTGAACCAGTCAGGTCATCGAAATCATCATAGAAATCGTCAAATCATATAAATATTTTAAGGGATTGATACAATGTTTTGTAGGAGGATATACGAAGTACTTTGTAGGAGACATCTCTCTCAGCCTGGTTAAGAGTGACTTGCGAGTTTAGTTTTTACTTAATGTTGATGTTGGAGTAATGCTTTTTCTTGAGAGAAATATCTAAAACGACCGTCAAATAAGCGCCTAGTCACCCTTCAGTCAAAGGGTCTGGTGGAATATTCTACGGTCATCGCAGATAAATAGCAAACAAACATACATAAAGCTCACGCCTGTGTCCCACAGGTGGGGTAGGCAGAGACTATGGACCGCCAGTTTGCTTTGTCCTGACACAACTACCAAGCCTCGCATATATCCACAAATCTTTTCATACATATGTAAGAACGAAAGGAGTTTCATTCTTGCCACTTCGGACCCCAGCTTTTTTTAGAACATTACTGATCTGATTAAATAGCTAAGTAAAAGAAAATATTTCATGGTAGGTAACTCACATGTAAGAAATTGTTAGATCATCTCCTTTCACGATTTGCTTTATAGCAACCACAGCTATTTTATTGCCCAATCCCACAGTAAGTAAATTTGCTACACAGCTGTGTTTCAGTTGGCCAATGAATGTGAAAAATGCGTAGTTTGAAAATATTGGAATAACGTTTTTGTTTATATCTTTTATAGAATTTGAAACGTCAAGTGTATTTAAATGAAGATATAATTTCATCATAAGCCTAGCAACTGCCTCTAAAGCTGCATTTTTTTCTTCAGGATTTGCAGGAAAAAAGGTAGGTTCGCTTAACAAAAACTGAATGAACAATGCACAGATATAACTGAAATTAAACATAGGGCCATACTTGGGTTCACTCATCTCCTTGAAATTAAGAATAGAATATTTATCATTTGCATTATACACTTCTTTGCTTGAGCTAGACTTTAGTTTTAAATTTCCAGTGTTATTGGAGAGTTCAATGAAGTCATTCCATGAGGCAGCGTGTTGTTTCATCTTTAAAACTGCTTTGAATACAAGTTTTTCATGCTGTTTTACGTTGGGGCTATCCTCGTTGTAAAGTGCGAAGTAACATTCAGTTCTATGCACATCTTTCATGCATTGTTTTCTGCACTCTTCATTACAAAACATTGCAATGGGGCATTTAGGACATGGTATAAGGTTCTTGGACATTCTGTGACAATGGTAGCAAGAGACGAAATGGTGAGAACTGTTTAAAATACTGACGTAAGCAGTTTCAATGGCTACTATCGTCCCTATTTCTATGTTTTTCTTTGCTATTACCTTTGGCACTCCAGAATCAAATCTTACTTCAATGTCCGTAGATGCACATGGAATATCTGAGTTTACAATCCCTTTAAATTTAAATATATCTTCTGTGAGAAACGACAAGTCACCTTTGTTTTTTTGCAAATGCTTGATGCATTTGTTTTTGTTTTTGTTCAGCTTATCAGCAATGAAATCAGCCCCAAGCTTGAAACAAGTGTCAATATCTTTTAGACAAGCTTTATACTCATTTATTCTATACAGTAAAGCAGATCTATTACTGTACGCTAAGACCTGATCTCGAGAATTATTAGGTGCAAATGATATTGCCATATTATAAATTTTTAGCGCCCGGAAGTATTCTCCTGAAAAGAAAAATCGATTTATAAATTTTGTAATTTGTTATATGTGTTTTTTAATTGTATGATTATTGTTTATTTAAATTATGTGATTGTTGTAATGTGGTGTCCTTGTTCATCAATCAATTTCTTTCATTCATTCATTCATTCAAAAAATGGATTGAATTAAATGTTGTAGTAGCAACAACTGTTTTGAATATTTTAGACAACAATTTTGAAGCTGGGTTAAAAATTAAACACGTTATTATTAGCTTCACAAAATGCAAATAAGGAACTAACCATTTTTAAAACATTGGTTACCACGTTCGCGCCTTGCAATTGATGTTATTGTACATTTCAACCAGACGGAATATCTAGGAGGAGTGTCAGTCTTATTCAATGCATCGAGCACAGTTAAAGGCAACCTGGCCAAGTCATCATCTTCCATCGACGAGTAAACAGCATCAGCATGGCCAGAAGACGCCAGGAACTCTTCAAATTGTTGCGGTGATAAGGACATCTGGAACCAGGAGTCAAATTCGGCGTTGTTTATGCCTACCTATTGTATTAAGTATCAATAACTATAACATAGTTATATAGGTTTTAAGACTTTCATGGTTATTCACTACACTTTCCCTCACACACAGTTAGTATTGTTTTTACCTCGATATTTCGATACTGTAGTATTGTAGATATAAACTAGTAGGGCTTCCGGTATTGCCACGGAATTTTTTGATTTTACTATCTATCTATAGATATTATAAAACAAAGTCACTTCCCGCCGACTGACCCTACGTAGTATCTATGTACGCTTAGATCTTTTGAACCATGCAACGGATTTTAAAGCGGTTATCAGCAATAGATAGAGTGATTCAAGAGGAAGGTTTATAAGCAAGAAAAAAAGGGTACGCAGAGATGAAGTTGGTGTACGCGAACGAAGTTGCGCCGGGTACACAACATATATATATATTTACCTGTTTTTCAGATTTAGACACAAACGGTAAAACGATTCTATCAGTGGAGCGACTAATTTATCACTAAAGGAGCTATCGTTCTTCAAAGATTACAGATACGTTATCAAGGCCCACTTCGGCTGCTATCGTCGATTGTAGATTAGTTATTTCTTGTATTACTAACCACTCACCTGGTCAAAATTATAACAAATGCTGGCCAAGTTCTGTACAATAATGGAATAAGCTCATAAAAGGTAAATGGTTAGTGGCTCGCAAACCGATTGGGAAAGGAAGGATGCCCCTGGTATTGCAAACGTCCATAGGCTACGCTTGATTGCCACCGTACGATTCCACGTGTGATTCAAGACTCCAATAGTCTCCCATGTTAGCTGTTAACCATAAAGGTTGGTAACCCTTCACATTATAATCGCAATCTACTACTGGACGTTGAGCCTCTTTCACATTTGTAGAGATTTCACGTTTTACTCAACAGAAAACGCTGTTGTCCATTTTCTTCTTGTCTCCGTATTCTCTAGCTCTGTAGCCGTATTCACAATGATTCGAAAACTTTGTCGAATATTCGGCCACGGAAACTCTATTGAATGGGAAATGTCTATGGTTCTCCCTCGAAAAAGAAGAGCGTTTACGAAGACACTTTTGTTGATTGAAAAATGTATTATTGGCAATTAATAACATAAATTTGTAAAAAATGCTATTAATAAGTTATATTTCGCTCTATATATTAATTTTTATATAATATTTGATTGTTTATAAGTAGAATATTTTTTTCTTTGAAGTTAATTTGCAAAAATATAAAGTAATTATTTGAAAGTTAAATTCTTTCTGTCGTTATGAACACATACTTAAATATTGTCAAACTAAAGTTTTCAAAAAAGTTTCCCCGTTTTTCTTCGAGCGATTTAGTTTAGTGATTAAATGAATTTTTACCCTTTCGTATCTAATCTAATCGAAGAAACCATGTTAACAGTAAGTACCTGACTAGATATTTATAGTACCTATTCACTTGAATCAAGTACAAACTCGGTGTTTGAATTTTGGATAAATAGCTATTTAAACTGCCTGTTTTCTTGCGATTCCAGCCATCACGTACATCATACGGCCAACGAGTGGCGATGTTAGAATACATGCGGGCCCATCCCGCACTCGCAACGGGTTGACTGAATTGCCCAGACGCAGCAAGGGAAAAGAAAAAATTGTTAGCGGACCTCGCCGTAAAATTGAATGCTATCGGTGATGGTGCAACTAAAACTGCAGACAAATGGATGAAGGTCGAAGAAGAAGTAAATATTGATTAATTTTGAATATAACATAAGTTGTTGTAGGTTGAATATACTATATTTATTAAATTGGTATTTATTTTCAGACTTGGCAGGACTGGAAGTCAGATATAAAAAATAAAGCCCGTACAATTCGGGTATTTAAATCTGGCACTGGTGGTGGACCTTCTCTGGTGGGGGTGACCCAATGCTTAATGCCCTTCAACGCCAAGCTGAAGCAGCCGAAGTGCAAGTCGCAGCGGTGAATAAAGTGTCAGAGGGCATAATTAGACAGGCCGTTGCGATAGAAAATCTTGTAGAGGTTTTCACCCGAATCGCAACTGCCATAGAAAATATAACTAAGTGTTTACCTAAATTTGATTACCCACCACTCACTAAATTTCAACTTTATTATTTTATTAGTTTTATGTGATCATTTCATTTTTACTGAGTCTGATTTAAATTAGTAACTGTACTGTTAATTAAAGTTATACTTAACAATGTAGGTTGATTTTTAAAGAAATTTCATAATAATTGAGATATGCTTTTGTATGTATCACTTACCAAATTACACTTTGAAAATACAAAAAGCATTAAGACAGCATTTTTTCTGTGATTTAAATTAGCAACTGAATTGTGATTTTAAATGTACCTATAATTAGGTTATTAGTAAATAAGGTAGTGATCATTTAATTTTTGCTGTGATTTTACTGAGTCTGATTTAAATTAGTAAATGAATTCTGATTTTAAAAGTATAATTAGTAAAGTATTTTTTACAACTGTATATATTTTTATTAATATACCTATATCAGAAAGGGTGTAAGAAGTCCGCAAAAGGAATGTCCTACTCATTGAACTAAACTCTCTATAAAAATGTGATCAGCTGATCGGTACTGTTGTAAGTAAAAACAAACAGTTTTAATTTCTTAGAGGGTTTGTAAGAGTTATTATAATTAGAAAAAGAGAATAAACGTTTTTATGAATAATAATTTAATTAGTTACCTAATTTAAACTTAACAGAAATAAAAGGAAAGATATAAAAAATTTACATATAGTGCATATAGGACAAATAAAAAAAACACATTTCAATGTTCAGAAAACAAAGAAGACAGGCTTGTGGTTTGCCCGATGGTAAACAGTTACCGCAATCTATGGACGTTTGCAATTCCAGTGGTAAAATTTCCATGTTGCCGACCCTGTAAAAACCTTTTACCAACTTTCTTGAAGACCTCGCATGTGTCTTTGGGACCACGATGTGAGGATGAACTATGCCGAAGGCGAGCGGTGCGTTGATAGAAAGTTGTAGGCATCAAGACAAATATTTCTTCAGAACAAACACTACAATTTTCACAGCGTGTTTTTTAATATAGTCCCAACGGCCAAGGTGATACGCTGGTGCTTTTGCAACCAAGTTATTATAGAGAGCCACTTAACCATAATCAATGGCAGAGCCTCTGTACTAACTGCCTTCTCAAACTCAATGCCTCTGCCTATATCCCTCTCTTCAAATTTAGTGGCAGATGCAAATGAATCACTATCCTCAGTTTCCGTTTCGTCTGGTGGGTTTATGCGCACATAGACACTGAAATTAATACAGATATTTTCAATGGTTTTGTATTGTTGTTATTGTAAAAAATGTTAGGTTATTTTTCAGCGTTTAGCACAATTTTTGTCATACTTACTTTCAATTCCACCAGAATCGCACAAGCATATGAGGTCCTAGGATAATAGGGCTTTATATCTTCTATAATGCGGATCGCAGTCTCCGCAGAGAAGCGATAAACCCTACTAAAGTTGTGCATGTTAAATGGGTTCGACAAATCCCTTATTTGCCGATTTAGGTGCATTGTATCGGCTCTCTGCTTCGCCTTTATCCTATTACGGTGTTATAGCGCCAGTACAAACTGCATTTTCCAAGAAAAGCGTTCTAATCCACAATTCACAAAAACTTCCCGCGAGCTAAATAGCATTCGTGAAAATTTCCGAATAATAGACAACTTTCGAATTGAACTGTCATTTTCAAGGTCATTCGAAAAATTATTCGAATCCGAATCCGAATCGAACCATTGTGAATACGGCTACTGGTCTCATTCGTTTTTATGGGTAATATACTGGTACTTGACCTTAATTCATTCTTAATCACCTAATTTCTGGTTTAAGAACTTTATTGTCATAAAGAATTTTACAATTTACTTATAAATGAGAATTTAAACTAATCTAAATAATAAATTTGCGGACATGGATTATCATTTCGTTTTACCCCAACAAGGTTCTATCCCATTCTAATCTCGCGAATAATAATCGCTCGTTTACACACATTTTAAATTGAGTGGGGGCGGTGTTTATTTATTTAATTATTTAGGAAATCTATTATACAGTATGTATAGGTAGAAAAAATTTGGTACAATGGATTGCAAATTAGAAGCTTTCACATTTAGTATCTATTAAGAAACCTGCGTACGTTAACTTTTAACCCCCCTAGTTGATATACCCAAATACAGGGGGTGCTAATGAGTAACTCAAATCTTAGTATTAGCTTTAGTCAAGAAATGGTCGAGCGCAGCGAACTCACATAAATTCGCATAATAATAAAAATAACTTTAATTGATGTCATTGCTGTCCACTTAGCGAATATATTTAATAAATGTGTTGAAAATGGCGAATTTCCTGACCTGATGCAGCATAGTAAAATTATTCCATTGTTTAAAACAGGTAGCACAACAGACCCCACAAATTTTAGACCAGTTTCGGTGTTACCGGCTTTAAGTAAAATATTTGAGAAAATCATATTAAACCAACAAAAGCTCATTTTTATGGAAATGATTTATTGCATCATAAACAATTCGGTTTTACTTGGGGTCGTTCAACAACCGATGCGATGTTGAACTAATTAAACATTTCTTCGGGGCCTGGGAGGAATCACGTAATGCCCTAGGGATTTTCTGTGATTTGTCCAAGGCCTTCGATTGTGTTAATTATGAAACTTTGGTCAGGAAATTGCAACATTATGGAATAAAGGGCTTAGCTCTAAACTTGTTAAGTTCATATTTAAGTAAAAGAATTCAAAAGGTTGAAGTAAACGGAGAAAGATCTGCAGGGTCTGTCTCTATGGGGGTCCCACAAGGGTCAATTCTGGGTCCGTTTTTGTTTCTAATTTTTTGTTGTTGAAATTGGTTTGTTCGCTGATAATACATCTTTAGTGTTTAAAATTAAAAGACAACAATTAACATATGACGACGTGAACAAAGCTGTTTCAGAATTGGTAAACTGGTTTACGGTTAATAATTTATAACTGAATGGTAAAAAGACAAAATGTTTAAAATTCTCCTTGCCAAATGTTAGACCAGTACCCACTAATATACAAGTAAGAGGAAATTTGGATCTTGTTGATTCCACAGTATTTTTAGGCTTTACTCTAGATAGTAGACTACAATGGGGTCCTCACATTGATAAATTGGCGAAAAGGCTAAGTTCTTCAGCATAAGCTGTAAAAAAGATACGAGGTATTTCTGATGAGGCTACAGCAAGATTAGTTTATTTTAGTTATTTCCACAGTATTATGACTTATGGCATACTGCTGTGGGGACACGCTGCCGACTGGCATAATGTATTTGTACTGCAGAAAAGGGCTATTCGCGCGATTAACAATTGAGACCTAGAACTTCACTTAGGGATAAATTCAAGAGTATTGACATTATGACAATGCCGTTACAATACATATATGAGAACTTGATCTATGTTCATAAAAATATACACTTGTTTATGAAGAACAGTGATGTTCATAATAGGAATACTAGAAATAGAGATAAACTTGTTACTAGTGCTTGTCGTCTGGCCAAAGTCCATAAATCATTTATGGGTCAATGTGTACGCTTTTATAATAAGTTTCCAACAGATATACGAAAGATAGTGGTAGGGTAGGGGTAAGATAGTGGTAGGGTAGGGGTAAGATAGTGGTACGGTAGGGGTAAGGTAGTGGTAGGGTAGGGTTAAGGCAGTGGTAGAATATGGTAGGGGTAAGGTAGGGGTAAGGTAGGGACAGGATAGAGTAGCGTGGGAGCGGCTACCTATCACGGCAGCATGTGTAATGCACGCTCACTTAAAAATCTGTCTGGCGCTGGCGCGGGGGCCGGTTCGCTCTTTTCCCTCAAATATGGTTGAATTGGGCGATGGCTCGGCTCGCGTTATATTCGTGAACGGGTGCTGCCTTGGTGGACTGGCTTACTCTTGCTGTGGTTTTAGGCCGGAACTCCATTGGCACGGTGCAGTGCACTGCGCGGCGCGCCGCGCGGTGCCACGTCACGGTAACGACAAAAGAAACGGTGGTGTTATTCTGGTTTTTCAAATTAGGCAAGGTACTACGCACGAGGGATTTTAAGTTAGGCAACGTTTGCACGAGAGCCATTTCGATGCTTTTACGCGCGTTATTTGAAATGACTCGCATAATTATTGACCATATGTCTTCTCGACTGTGTGTTCACACCCAGGCGTAAAAAGTAAATAGAGATTTTTTAAATCTGCCGACTCAAATGCAATTAAGAGAAACGTACGAAAAGGATATCATTCATTAAAACACTGAAAGTAGATTAAAACACTTTCAGTGCCGGCCCGAAAAATATTATGCGATTTTCAGATACAGCATACAGTTTCTATAATTTTTTACTATGGTGCCAAACCTGTACGCCCACCACCACCACTATGTAAAGAAATTGAACCACCTCGATTGGTCTTCCTCGAATACTATGATAACTTTTCCTTTTTACCCGACTACGAGGAAGCCAAGGAAGGAAGCTTTTTTTTTATTATCAATAGGTTTGCATTTGACCTCAACTCACCTGATGGAAAGCGACTATGGGTAGTGAAGTTAACAGTCTATGTAAGTATGAAGAAGCCACAGAGATTTGTCAGGACCGTAGCAATTGGAACAATGTGGTATCTGCCTATGCCCTGCTGAAAGGCGTAACCGAATGAATGTCATTGTTGGTTGTATCAATGAATGTTGATCTCGACAATCACTATCATTTCTATTCAGGAACTAGTGTTGTAGGACCAATAGTTTTATAGTTATTACAGTTTTAAATTTTAAAGCTGTCATCCGAAATGTAGATCTCGACGAGCACTATCATTTCTCTTCAGGAACTAGTGTTCTAGGAGCGATCGCTTCAAAGTTATCACAGTATTAAGATTGACAGCTGTCATCCGAAATGTAGATCTTGATGAGCACTATCATTTCTCTTTAATAACTAATGTTCCAGGAGCGATCGTTTCAGAGTTATTACAGTTTTAAGTTTGACAGGTGTCATCCAAAATGTAGATCTCGTCGAGCACTATCATTTTTCTTTAGGAACTAAGTTCGTTCTAGGACCAAAAGTTACAGAGTTACTAGTGTTAAGTTTGACAGCTGCCATCCGAAATGTAGATCTCGACGAATGCATTTATTTTTAGAAACTTGTGTTCTAGAACAAAACATGCCGTATTTATTATTCGGGAGGAACTGAGAACAAAGTGACGAAAGGATCACGAAAGAGTAACAACTACGATAATGTTGCAGAATCACAAAAAGGGGCGGGGCTTACGCATGAGCGGTAAACATTTCTTTGACAAGGTCGAATTCCTATTTCATTCATACGCGTTGAATCTGTACTAAAAGAAGAAGACAGATATATGTGTGTAAACTGTGTTACATAAGGAGGAGAGATTCGAACGGTTGGTAAAAAGAAACAGTCAAGTGTGACGTCTCATGTTGACATCTGCTGACAGCGCGCCGCACACTGCACGATGGGGCCAAATTGAAAAAATGTGGACAAAATTCATACAAACTGACATTTCGGGCTTGGATTGCGCGTTTTGCCCCATCATGTAGTGCGCCGCGCGGCGCGCTGCACAGTGGGGCATTTCGCCACCCGTCAATGTATTTGCATACAAACTGCTCGGCGTGGAACAAGTTTTGCCACATTGTGCAGTGCGCCGCGCGGCGCACCTATTCAATGTGTTCCAGCGCTTATTATTATTTTTTTTTTTGCGCCCAACGCAATGGGAAATGGGCACCCTCTGGTATAGCGGTTGGGAGGGAGGAGGTGAACTCTCATGAGTACCTGCCGGCCGGCCGGCTGGTTATGCACAACTCGCCAAAAAGACCTAGGCATACGTACTAAACACCCCCTGGGAGCACCTGTAGCCGGAAGGGCCTTTCAGGTTTCATCGGATGCTACACCCCGTAGGGACGGGGTGCGCTCAGCGTCACTCCTTACGGAGTGTACACTGGAGAACTTATAGCGTGACCCCTGAAGGGGGTCCCGCTGCTGTGGACTGGATTTGGGGGCCTACGGTGGCCGCTGAAACGGCAGGGAGGGGCTTTGTCGGGTCGACCTGAGCCTCCAGGAGGAGGTTCAGAGCACTCGACAGGTCGTTGGGGGGGTCCGTGAGGACGTGTCTCGGCCTCCGAATCGCGTGGCCGGAGACCGGGCGGGGAGAGTAGGCTGCTGCCTCTCGCACGAGTGGGTTGGGATGCACTTCCGCGGCCTTGAAATAGGTCTCGGAGAGTGTTTTGAGAAACTGCTGCAGGGTAGGCAGGTCCATGTCTCTGTGTAGGTCCGCGTTGCGGACGTACCATGGAGCCGCCGTTGCCCTACGGCAGAAGATGTTCTGCACAATTTGCAGTTTCTCAATGGCGAGGGAGCTCGCGTGAGCGAAGACGAGGGATGCGTAAGTCAACACCGGTCGGATGCACACCTTGTAGCGGGTTCGCTTGTTCCTGAGGGACATTTTACTGAATCTCCCCAACATACAGTTGAGGCGACCCGAGTAAAAACGGGCGGTGGCCAGCGCTTAGTTGGTTTTTCTTATTTATACTAGACATACCTATATAATATTTTGAGCGCGATCCGGCTCTGCCTGGCATTGTCGAGCACGGTCCGGTCGTGGTTGGCGTGGGGTGGGTTTGCTGCGGCCATGGGGCGGCCAGTGTGTCGCTGTGTGCTTCCTTCCTACTTTCCTACCCACTCCTTTTTGACAATTGAAAGAGATATTTATTGTCCTAATCAATAAAGAAATTTTGAATTTTGAATCACTGAATAAACGAGCGTTGCGCGCACTATTGGTGTTATCATTGGGCGCTTTTATAATTTGTAACGTTACGATAATATAGTGGACTTCCACGAAATAGAGGAGAGGTGACATGAAGGGGACGTTATTTAATATGTCAGGAGTGTGACGTTTTAGGTGCGAACGGTTGTGCTTCGGGGTTGCTACAGAAGAAAAATATTGTCGTCTCCAGATGTTTCTTATTTTACCGATTATTTGACTAATCCCTATCAATACGTATCCCTTTCAAACCACCTCTCCTCTATATCGTGGAGGTACACGATAGTATCGTTACGCTACAATAGACAAAAGTGCCCATTGATTTCGGTTTTCGGTTCGATGCGACGACTGTAGATGTTATCAACGTCAGTGGGTAGTAGATTTGGCTATGTCTACCGTCTACCGTCAATTCCACTTATTTTCACTTTTGAAACACATTTAGGGGGTAAGTCGGGTTCGGTGCACTCCTATTATTGGGTGATTATGCAGTGGCGTAGCTTGCCCTCAAGCTCGAAATTTTGTATAACTTTTTTTTATAACATAGCTCGATTGTTATAAAAATAACGTAAAATCAGTAAATAGACGATAACGCCGGGCGATCTCGAAATTTCTAAAATTTTTTCTTCCATCATTAATTTGAAAACATACCACTTTGAAGATTGAGGGCGTGTGGGCCAAGACGAGCCAGGTCCATCTGGTCCGATGAGGAAAGAACGTCGTAAGGTTTCTTAAGTCTTTGGACCCTACCGATAGTGGAGAAAACATGGGATTTTTAATTTGAGATCCAAATTATTGTTATTTTTACCATCTCATACACAATTTCATGGAAGTAAAGGGTGATTGCGCGTGGACGTCCCTAAGTTGTTTTGATTTTCAATAAAAATGTTAATTATCTAATAATCGCAAGGCGAATGAAAACGAATTGTAACACTTGATTCGAATTGCTATTTTGGCCCGACCCCGACCCTGGTTTGAAATTCTCTATTGAATAATTATTTTACCCGGGATACTTCCCGAAAAGAGTTCCCGGGAAGAGTTTAAAAAAAAATATGGATAACGTATTTTGTACACACGTTTGGGGACCCCGGTGGCCCGGGGCCCTCGTATCATTAATACGGCTGATACGGCGGTAGCTACGCCCCTGTGATTATGTGTCGTGATCGATAACTTGGAAATTGTTTTTTTTATGAACGATTCACTAAATACCGTCACGTACCTATCTGCGTTTTGCAAGCGGTCCAGCCATATTCGAGTTTTTTTTTCTTTAACATTTTTAATTGACCGCCATCTCACCTGTTTGTAAGCATAGACTAAGGAAGAGCAATCCATTTTTATGTATGGGTTCCATTTATTAAAAAATATCTAGTATACGAAATCGATTTTGCAGTAAATCATTATATATGTTTGATGTACATATTATTAATTAAAAACGGTATAATGTGGAACCGAATAAAGTGCTGTCTATGTCTATGTATATGAAATTTCTGGCGGCTCTGGGTTTTTTAGCCATCTCCTTTGGTTGTGTAATATTTAAACTTGGCCTAATCGTCTGGATTTTGAAAGATCTTAAATAATAATCATTAGGCCGAAGATTTCGGCTGAAATTTTCGTAAATTAACAAAAAGCACCGCCCAATGTGAGATAATTCTTCACGACCTTGAAAAGCGTCTGCTAATCCGCGTCTCGGTTTCGTATTCGAAGATACCATTCGCTTAATATTTATGTAATTCCGTGCCTATGTAAATTAGGGCTTTTTCGGAATTCCCGACCTCCTTGCGGAGACGTTACGTCTGTCAGGGAATAATAATGCGCAAAAGACAGAGGGTACGACGATATTAAAGGGACTGACCTTAATTACGTAGATAGAGGGGTCACAGAATTTATTCCACATACTAGTATTAGTAGTATACTAGGGGGCAACCTATGAAATTGCTGTTTTGTATGGCGAAAATGACGGAAACTGTAATTTTCATAGCTTTTTCAATTTGTTGGAAATAGCAAACCCGATTACATCGAAGGTATAATCTGAAAACATTAAGCTGTGTAAGTGTCCTCCTTCATAAAATTACACAAGTTAAAGTAGAAAAACTGTCGGCAACTGAAAGGAGGTATTTTGAGACCCTAATAAAAACTGAAAATATTTTTTATGTAATTTTTAGAGACTTATTGGCATATATTTTCAATATCTATTTTCAAGTATTAATTTTGTTAATTATGGCTTCGTCATCAAACGCCGATTTGTATACAAGATTATTTGACGCATACAAACATTTTATTCCGGGTGGTTCCGGACAAAAAGTCCAAGAAGATACTATCTTCAAAGATAATAAGTTTTCGAAAGCTGCAAAAGCGAATCATGGTAAAGGTGTGAAAAGTTTCCAAAACCAAATTTTGTATAAAATAAAAAACCTAAATGAAGAATCTGCTAGAAAAAAGTTAACTAAATAAGGGTTTTGCTAAGGCAAGTATTTCTTCTAGCCTAATCAGTTTACTTTATTAATAGGTACTAAAGCAAGTTAATCAGTTTAGCGTTGCTAAATAAATTAGTTTTGGCCTGCATGGTTGTGACATAGTCGAAGATGACATGAAATGATGCACTTTCTGATAAGTACTGAAAGAAAGAAAGAAAAAAAAGATATTTGTTACACATAGCACACCACGACACAATAAGTGAACTGCATGCCAACGAAATGAAAATGCTGCGGATGCGCGGCGTTTCGCTACTCGACTGAGTCCGTACGAGTACGTCCGTGGCAGCCTTTGAATGAGAAACATTGCGGATAAGATTGAGGAGGCTCGTCTGCGCCACGCCACTGGTTCGGCCACGTGCTGAGTAAGCCCCAGGGATACGTGGGAATCAGGTGTCTAAACCTGCCGGTATCAGGAAAGAGATCCCGCGGGTGGCACAGCGAGCCAATGGTGTAAGACGTGAGCATGCCGAAGACCTTTCGAAGATAATGTCATGTCGTGTGCATTAATGAACTGATGGTTCTGAATAATGAACTAGAAGCAAAGATTTTGACATATACATAGAGGACTAGAAGCGACACCTATAATCAAAGATGTTCCAGTGGCAAATCGACTTTCCGAGTTGGTTTTGTGCCCCTGGACTGATCCAGATCAAAAAGACAAAGAAAAGATTAAAAATAAAAACCAAAGTCGGTTATTACTAAAAAAAAATATTAGTAAGAACTGCGTAAGTACAATACTTGAATTTTTTAAAGAAACTTTCTACTTTTCTTTATAAAATTCAAATATAAACATTCCAAACGTGTATTCATTTTTGCTTTTGATTCTTACGTAATAAATATTAAATAAGGGGTCGGTCGATTCCTATTTTTTTTACAGTCCGGGACGAGGACGACGACGACGACGACGACAAAAACTGGCAAAAATCGTCTTACGTATTAAAGAATGGCCTCTAAAATCGCCCCTGACATTTGTAAACAAGCATGCTTATGTATGTACAAGTATGTATGTAGGTACGTAGTCTGTTCAAAAAGTATCGCGAATTTTGTATTTAAAAAAAAAAGTATTTATTTATTCATGAATGTCTATTTTGTCCCCTTCAAAGTATTCCCCCTCGGATATAATGCGCTTGTGCCAACGTTTTTTCCAATGCTCGAAGCACTTAACAAAATCATTTTTTGTGATCTTGTTCAGCTCCTTCTTCCGTCTTTATCTCCTCAATCGTGGCGTAGCGTCGTCCTTTCATGGGCCTCTTCAGGTTTGGGAACAGGAAAAAGTCACAGGGGGCCAGGTCTGGGCAATACGGTGGCTGCGGCACTGTGTTGTTTTTGGCCAAATATTTGAACAATTTTGGCACGAATTTCGCGGCGACCCGACTCATGCCCAAATCATTGGTTAAAATCGAATGGCACGAGCCAATCGATATGTTTAGGTCCTCAGCAACTTCTATAACGGTGATTCGACGATTGGCCAATTTTTTTTTCAAAAGCTATTTTCTTCATTTTATCAATGTTTTCGTCTGTTGTTGACGTGCTCGGGCGTCCAGCACGCTGTTCGTCCTTCACATCTTCTCGGCCCTCTGAGAACATTTTGTACCACCGATAAACGTTGCTTTGGTCCAAGGTAGTTTTACCATATGCCACAGTTAACATTCGGAATGCGTCCGCGCACTTTATTTTGTTTTTCACACAAAATTTGATACAGATTCTTTGATCCATTTTTTGGAATAGACAAAAATCGAAGACGAGCCAAAACCTTCTGAATTTAAATTTTTTTTTCTATGGCCATAACATATCCAAGCAAAACAGCTGTCAAAAATTAACTAAACATTCAAAATGGCCGACCTTGTGAGCATAAGTAAGGGACATGAGTACTAACATAACGCTACAAAAAAAATAAAAAATCAGATATACGTAGCCCGCGGAAATTCAAAATTCGCGATACTTTTTGAACAGACCTCGTGTATATGTAGACTCTATATTGCGTATAACATCATAAAGAACTTGAACATACAATATATACATACATTGCAAAGACGGGCTTGTCCCGCAATGGGATTTCGTCCAGCTAACCTTACCTTGGATAGTCCTAAAGGAGCTACTTAACGAGCGATGGAGGAAATATCGAGTACTGTGTAAATGAAATAAATTTTAAATTACCCTAATACAACATTAAATATGATGTAGGTACCACATAATATCTATATATCTGTTGATATCCATACTACACGAAACTACACTGTATAATATATATGTATAATAAATAAAATAAAATAAAGCTCTATTGAATACTGCGGAAGTGTTTCTTCAAACTTTCCTTAAAAGAGCAAAATGTTCGAGCATTCTGAATGTCTTCCGGTGGTGCGTTCCACAGGCGCGCAGCAAACACCCGGAAAGACTTTCTGTAACCAGCTGAACTGTGAGACGGAATCGAACGTTGAAGTACTAAGCATAACACCATTTTGTTTCATCATCATATCAGCAGAAGAACGCCCACTGCTGGTCATAGGCGGAGGCCTCCACAAAGGCCGGTCCTGTGCCTTCCGCATCCAGCTGGTACCTGCAATACCATTTTGTTTGTTGTCTTATAAATCCAAGCTTTATAACGGTTTGAAAGTCATTATGGCCGCATGATCAAAGTATGGTAAAGGGCAAGATTAAAATTAAAAAAGTTTCACTTGTCAACTCTAAAGTCTACTCAAACAGCTATTCTGTGGGCGGCCAATTTCATAGTTATAAGAATGTTTTTAAGCACAGTACAAATAGTTGTTTTTTTAGTACTACCTGGCGCGACTTCATTCGCGTACACCTACGTACTACCTAGCCTTTCTTCTTACTTATATATATTTCTCTTGAATCACTCTATCTATTGTCGAATACCGCATTAAAATCCGTTGCGTAGTTTAAAAGATCTAAGCGTACATAGAGACATACGGACAGACGGCGGGGAGCGACTTTGTTTTATACTATGTATAGATAGAGATTATGATAATGATTCATCATTATCATGATTACGATTAAGGCTTTTTTTATACCACTAAGGTGGCAAACAAGCTTGCGGCCTGCCTGATGGGAAGCAGTCACCGCAGCCTATGGACGTTTGCAATACCAAGGGCATCACCCACGCGTTGCCGACCCCGTAAAAACCTTGTAACCCCTTTCTTGAAGAACTCCATGTTGTACTCTCCAGCGAAACCTATGAACCTCCAGGGAAAAGGCAATGATTCTATATCTATACTCAAATATAATATCCATCATCACCAAGATCACCTTCAGTTAACTCGAAAACAGTAGGAACGAGGGACCGCTATCACTGAAATTGAAGCAGCTTACAGCTTCAGGACTATCCACAGACATCGCACTAGTCGTAATATTTATCTTTCGTTTGAGCCTGTCGAAACTGACGTAGCGGTGGATATGTTGTGTGCCGATTTATAGAGGTTAGCTGATTGGGCTGACAGAAACTGCTTGGTATTAAATCCTATTAAAACCAAGTACATGATGCTAGGATCTAGGCAACAGGTTGTACGCATGGAAGATCGTAATCCCGTAATTAGTCTGCAAGGGGTCCAAATAGATAGAGTTAAAGAGGCACGAAACCTTGGGCTAAAAGTAGACGAAGATTTGCGGTTTGAGGGGCATGTGCTTGACGCTATACGTAACTGTTTTTATCGTTTGAAGGTTTTATATCGTATTCGTAATTTTTTATCAGTCGAATTGCGTATTAAGTTATGCGACTCTCTAGTATTGTCCAAGTTGGATTATGGGGACATTGTGTATGGACCTCGGCTATTGGCGCGGACGGATAGGGCTGTACAAAGAGTGCAAAACGCCTGTGCTCGTTATTGTTTCAGCATTCTAGAGGCCATGTCACTCCTTTTCTTAACAATACCAATGTTTTAAAAATGGCATTCCGCAGAGAACTTCACTTGGCCACGTTGTTGTTTGGCGTAGTTAATACTGGCTTACCGGAATACCTTTTTAATAAGCTCGAACGGTTGAGGGGCGGCGGTTCCCGAGGAACGCGCGTTGCCAGGGAGGTGTTGAGCGTGCCGCGCCACCGCTCTGCCGCTTTTCGTGGCAGTTTCCGGTATGCGACCACCAAGTGTTGGAATAATTTACCACCTCCTTTACGATCATGCCGTACATGTAATACATTTAAAGTTAAACTAAAGACGTTGCTCTTAGTTAACCAAAAAAGTATTCCCCTTGGTGGTCACGCTATTTCGTGTTATTTGGCCATGTGAACGGCAAATGGAAGGTCTCCTCAATAATATTATTATTTGTAATATCTTGTGTTATCTTACTACTATTTATTTAATTATCGAAATTTTCTTTTTATTTATCGTACACACATATATATTATAATTATTACTATATATTTATTACTATTCCACTATTATTATCTTTTAATAAATAACTTGCTAGTTGTGTGCTTCATGCAGGTCTCCACACCGATAAGGTTCGGCTGAAAACCAGCGCTGCATCGTACTGCTGCAGCTAATGCTGAGTCGGGCCCTTTTTGACATCGCATTACTCCATATTCGAATCGCTTTATTGAAGTAGGTTTTAAATATATACGAGTATATATGTTAAATTTGGATGTACAAATGTAACTTACTCAATGAGTTTTGTTTTATGAGTATTGTGATGTCAAAATAAATAATGCCTATGTCTATGTCTATGTCTAAAAGTAATAGTATACCGTGCTCCGAATATAAAAAATTGTCAAAGTTCAAATAATAAAGAAAGTTTGCTTCTGTTAACTAATTTAACCAAAGCCATAATAACACAGAAAGTGGGTATTTCATTCAGTGTAGTGGACAGACTATAAAATAGAAAATCGGTGGAAGGCACTAATATTGGGTGTAGCAAATGCGCAACAGTGTCATATCGAACTTGCGTCGCGGTGCCCGAAGTGGCGTTGGTGGAGTCGTAGGGCTAGATTAAAAGACTAGGCTGCCGGCAGGAAATAGCGCAGCACCAGGGCAAGGCGTGGATATGACGATCATGGAGGGCAACAGTGTAGTGCGCCCGAGTGTCACTGTCGCCAGTCAAAACGAAATCGCTACAATGGAATCTCAGCAAACGTCGCTAGCTATAGAGCTGCGTCGAATAAGCGACGAGTTGCGCGAGATGACTTCTTATTTACTCACTTTACGAATCAGAGCGCCAAATTGAGTGATCTTCTATGTACAGACTGCAGAGGTAGTACCGCCACGGTTTACCCCATAGCAGACTTTTGGTTCACATTTATAGTGTGTCAATTAAATGTAACCAAATATAAGCCGCCACAATTAGGAAACATTGCAGACCTCTAAGTAATATAAATCAGGAACAGTTTATGGAGGGGTTAGTGTCCATGGACAAGCAGCGTATAGAAACATTTAATGACGTGAATTCCATGGTAGATGTTTTTGTTCAAATGGTTAATTTTGCTTTCAACTTATACGCGATAATGAGACTAATAATGAATTAATAATCAAAACATCCCTGGATTGCGTACAATATCGAGCAGATGATGAAAGGTGCGAGTTCAAGCCTACACTTCAAGCCCAGTGCGGAAGACGGGCGCGGACTCACATAAGTTGTATTACAAAGAGCTGGGGTGTGGTTAGTTCAGCGATGTATAATACAGAGAAAAGAATGCATACAACTCAAAACTGCTATAATCGCACATAAAAACAATCGTAAAAACAAAACACCAGCCCGATATGTCCCATCTCGTCTCCGATGCTGACTTAGTAAATTCCTATTTTTTTATGTCCCAGGCGACAGCAATGTTGCTTACCTTTTTACTTTGAAAATCACTGCGCCGTGACCGGATGGAATAAAAACCCCTGGAGAATCAGATGTATTAAAAGCGATACGATCAATTAAAACCAATGCGACAGGTGTTGATGGTATTTCGTTGGATATGCTCCTGTTAACATTGCCTATAACCTTGCCTGTGATCACTGCCATTATTAAAAAGTCTATAGAAACCAACGCGTTCCCAACGCGTACCCTAAACTTTGGCAGAAAGCTATTCCCTAAGAAAGCAAATCAAAGAGTTGAAGGACTTGAGAACCATTAGTATTCTTCCATGAAAGTTACATACATTAAGAAACTAGAGCGCATTGTGGCTCACCAGCTGACTGCATTTGTGGAGAGTGACAAATAAAGATGGATTTTAAAAAAAATTACAGCGCAGTGACGGCAATGATGCAGGTGACCGACGATATCTTAATGGCGCAGGATATGGGAGATCCCGAACAACTGCATCGGATTTCTCCCAAGCATTTGATAGTTTAATAGTAGAAGTGGGACCACTTCTGTGTGTCTGCTATTAAATGGTTTGAAAGCTAGTTCAGCGACAAATTCCAGATTGTGAAAGTCAAAGTCAAAGCCAAAATAATTTATTTAGTTTAGGCTATACATAGCACTTGTGAATGTCAAACAGATAAATAAAAATGTACATTACAATAATGGTGAAACCCATTTTAGGTATGTTCTAAATATTATTATTATGTTTGAAAATGGAAAAAATAGTTTTATCAAATATAGATAAATGTCAAAAATATTTAAAAATATTTCACCAAGTTAATTATCCATTCACTTAAAAACATCAAATATTAATTACACAAATTAAACATGTAACAAAATTATTCAATTAATATGACGAAGGTATTAAAATAAGTTATATCCAGGGATAAACATACCTACCTGTATAAGGATAAACATCCTTCATGTA
The DNA here is from genome assembly GCA_907269095.1 of Blastobasis adustella. Lineage (NCBI taxonomy): Eukaryota > Metazoa > Arthropoda > Insecta > Lepidoptera > Blastobasidae > Blastobasis > Blastobasis adustella. Next base: position 3,196,392 of record OU026120.1, read on the forward strand.
GTCCTTTACTTTATAGTAGGTATGCTTTATTTATTTATTTAAGTACGGAAGGATGATGGGTCTATATTATCACATCTAAGCCGTGTGACGTTACACGAGGTATTCCCCCTGGGTTCGATCCAGGGACCAATTTTATTTTCAATTTACAGCGCTGATATGATAAAAGAGATCCATACTGCCATTACCACATTTACGCAGACGATATCCAAGTCTACATACACTGTAAACCAACGAATATGCTGAGCTCTGCTAACAACTTCATTGAGGAACTAAATCAAATCGCGTGGTGGTCGGAAGAGAATGCTCTAGTTCTGAATAGTGCGAAAACTAAATACATGCTGCTGGGTTCGTCTAATCAGATTAAAAAATTACACAGAAAAAGGACAGATTAAAATTTGGGACGATGAAATTGAGCGGGTGGCAGAAGCCCGGAATCTGGGACTACATATGGATGAGAAGCTATGGTTTTAAAGCCATGTAATATAGCTAAAAATTGCTTTTACAGTTTAAATATTTTATAATAAACAAAAACTATAAATGTTGCAAATCAAATTGCACTCTGTGGTTCTTTAGTGCTTTCAAAATTAAACTTCATGGATGATATTTATGGGCCGTGGCTACTGGTGCGAACTCAGAAAGTTGTACCAAGGGTGCAAACTCGCCTCGCACGCACGTTACACCTTATATAAAGAGTGCCAAAATACTTAAAATGGATTGTTCTCGGCACGCTGACCGGACGGGCGCGTGAGCTGGCCGATGTGAAGTGTGTAAGCGACCGCCTTATAACCATATCCGTGGGAGTGCTTATCGAAGGGGTCGTGACCAATTTGATAAGCGCCTACGGTCCACTGGTCGGTTGCAGCGATGCGGATAAGGCGCTGTTCTGGGACAATTCGGGGTAGTACTGCGAAACATTTCGTTGTCACAGGGTATTGTTGTGGATGGCGATCTGAACGGTCATGTGGGTGAGAAGTGTGAGGAGTTTGGCCGTGTTCTTGGCAGTTTTGATTTTGGGAGCCGTAACGCTGAAGGGGAAGAAATTCTGCGGACGTGTGCGGCTGCTGATATGGCTACCGTGAACACGTTTTTCCAAAAGAAATCCGAGCATCTGATCACCTACAAGAGTGGAAGGAGCGTTCCCAGATCCATTACTTTCTCACTCGAAGAAACAATATTGGCAAAGTAGCCACCTGTAAGGTCATACCCGGAGAGAGTCTCACTGCCCAACACCGGGTCCTAGTGATGGACCTGCGCGTGAAGCCCCGAGGCAAATACCGGGACCAGTGCCGAGGTCAAATTCGGTGGTAGCTGCTTGAAGGAAATAAGTCCCACGAGTTCGCCGCTGCCATCAGCGACCTTAGTGTCGCGACAGACGGTGAACCCGTCCAACAACTCTGGGACAGAACTCAGGCAGCTATCGCATGGGCAGCGCGGATGGTGCTGGGGGTGTCTAGGGGTAGTCGCAGGCTGGACAAAGAGACCTGGTGGTGGAACGAAACAGTCCAGAGGGAGACCAGGCCGAAGAAAGCCCTCTTTAAAAAGTGGCAATCGTCTAGATATCCTGAAGACCACGCTGCATACAGGGATGCCAACCGTGCCAGAAAACGAGCAGTAGCGAGAGCCAGACGAGACCACTTACGTCCTTTGTACAATAAGTTGGAATCGTCTGAGGGGCAGAAACTCATTTACAAGTTGGCACGATCGAGTGTTAAAGCGGCACAAGACATTTCCACGTGCCGCTGTGTAAATGACCCTAGCGGTAACCTGTTATGCGAGGACCGCGCGGTGAAGAAGAGATGGCGCTCGTCTTTCCACAAGCTGCTTCACAAGCAGCACAAACAGGTGCAGCCACCGGACCTCCCTCGGAACCAAGGACTTATGCCACCGATAACGCCTGAGAAAATCCAGACAGCTCTTCGCCGCATGAAGAATCGGAAAGCTGTTGGGTCCGATGGAGTCCCTATTGAGGCATGGAAATCAATGGACTCTCGTGGTGTGAGCATCCTTACCGACCTTTATAACCGCATTTTCCTCACTGAGAAGATAACTGACCAATGGAGGCTGAGTATTATTACTCCAGTCTACAAGGGCAAGGGCTCGGTGCGGAAGTGCACTAACTACCGCGGTATAAAGGTGATGTCTCACACCATGAAGCTCTTCGAATGCATTGTGGAGTCTCGGAGCCGACAAGAGTATACAATCTCATAGTGTCAATATGGGTTTCGACTGGGTTGTGGGACCATGGACCTCGTATTTGCCCTGAAAACTCTCATGGAGAGATACAGAACAAAGAACACGCGTCAAGAACATGTGTCCCTCGGGAGATAATCTGATGGGCACTGCGGTCCAAGTCAGTGCCCGAGGCCTATATTGACATTATCCGAGACATGTACCGCGATTCCGATTTAATAGTGAAGACTGCTGTTGGTGACACCAACCCGTTCCCTATTACCCTTGGGGTACATCAGGGCTCTGTGCTCAGTCCACTTCTATTCAACGTGATATTAGACGTACTTCCAGACAGCATCCGAGACTACCATGAGGTGCCTCCGTGGCTTTTCATGTATGCTGACGATATCGCGTTGATAGACTCGGACAAGGGGCGACTAATCCAACGTGTAAAAAAGAGGAAGGAGTCACTTAAGAAACGCGGTCTGAAGATTAATGTGGCAAAGACAGAGTACATAGCCTGCGACAGTCCAGATCCCCTCCCCGTGCGCATAGGTGAAGATGAAGTCAAGCGCACGGATCAGGCCAGATACCTGGGGTCTGCACTAAGCGCAACCGGGGACATCGACAGCGACGTCAAAGCCCGAATATCCGCAGCTTGGGCCAAATGGCGGGAGGTGACAGGTGTCATTTGCGACCCTAAAATGCCGATAAAGCTAAAGGGACAGGTCTATAAGACCATCATTCGACCTGCTCTCCTATACGGCATTGAGGCTTGGTCCCTACTAGAGCGACACAAGCAAGAGCTGCGCGTCACGGAAATGAATATACTGCGGTGGATGTGTGGAGTTTCACGAAAGGATCGCGTTAGAAATTCCCACATTCGGGGTAGCCTTGGCGTCCGTGACATCGCAGAATAGCTGCAAGAGTGATGCCTTCGATGGTATGGCCACGCCTTGCGCAGACCGGCAAGTTATGTGGGGAACGAGTGTCTGGCCATGCCGCCCCCGCCGGGCACGGGAAGGAGAGGCCGGTCCAAGAAACGATGGCTTGACGTAGTTAAGACTGTTAAGCAGGAAGGCGGACCCTGGGCCCTCGCTTGCCGCGCAGGGGCGCAACCGGGACGTAACGCCAAGATGATGATGATGATGATGATGACTTAAAATGGATTGTTCTCCACACTTATATTTGGTATAATCAAGGACACCTTCCTATCTGTACGATAAGTTAACGTAGACTCGCGATATCTCAGCTGTAAAAAGGCGCGGCAACACTCACTCATTCTGCCCTGGCATCGAACAACAGGGTTTTGAACTAGCTTCAATTTTCTGCGTCAAAGATTTGGAATGACCTGCCACCTCCTCTGCGTTATCTGAAAACAAAACAAACTTTAAATCCTATTTATTGGAATTTAATCAGTACACCTGAGAATAGTGTTAGCTATACACCTAAATCACCACCACTAAATGCACAGAAAAATGTACTCGTCAACACGATAAAACAAAGGAACTGATGTGAATTCACGCCGGTGTTGCGTGTCGCTGAGCGTCAGTGGCCTAGTGGTTAAGGGGTGCAACCATGTATCAATGATTATTTTCTGAGTGACCAGTATGTACAATACAAGAGAATATGTACAATACCAGACAATATATACAATATGTTATATTTTTGTACAATAGAAGACCACTAACCGTTGCCCTTACGGTAAGGGGAAACATCGTAATACTGGTTTGGAACAGATTTTGTACCTTACCCCTAAATACCCTTTTTTTCTTGCGTATAAACTGTTCTCTAGAAACACTCTATCTATTGTTGAAAACCGCATTAAAATCCGTTGCTTAGTTTAAAAGATCTAAGCGTACATAGACAGACGGGGGAAGCGACTTTGTTTTATATGTATAGATGAACTAAGTGTAAAATATACGAAAATTGTAGGAATGTGCTGATGGTGCGATGTTTCTGGGTGGTTAGTTGGCCCACCGAAACCCTGAAGGGGTCCAAGAACACTGGAAGCCACGACGCGGTGTTTAAACAATGCCTCTAGGAATAGATAAACTGTAGGTACTTTTGTTTTATTTAAATTTAATGTGTGTTTCGATTTTGAAAATCCTTCACTAACACTCCCTTCCTTCTTTCGCTACATTATTCTGGAGTGACATAGGTTATCTTTCATCCCGAAAAAATTGTCAGCGGGATAGTTGGACGTTCACAGAGATGCTAACTGCGCGCTGGTGAAATCCGGAGGACTGAAAGTAAATTTTATAAAAAAAAATATAGGCCCGATTATAGAACCTTAGGTTCTGGTAAAAAAGCTTCACTCATAATATGATTATGGTTTTAAAAGCTTCATGCTCCTTTGTGCAAAATTCGATTTGAACCTTATCCAGTCCACGTATCACGTACGTACAAAGTAGGTACAAGTTTTTAAAGTATCCCGTACGTAGCATCGGTGTTGCATTTTACATCAGAGGCCAATTGCCACTGTCTGCTTATTGTATATTTTTCCAAGAACGTAGGGTTTGCTCTTACACTGTACAGCCAACTGAAAACTTAATAAAAATAACATCTGACAGGAGAACGTCTGACAACCCCCGATCAAGTATACATATACCCAAATATTTCCTAAATTACTTAACCGATTTTATTGAAACTAAGCTATGAATCATCTCAATTAAATTGAATTTTAATTAACGAAAACCGCATCGAAATTGGTCCATCCGTTCGGGAGCTACGATGCCACAGACAGATTCACAAATCTACACATCAAACTTAAATCACAAAAATTGAATGGACAACTTTTAACACTATGCCGGTTTTGCCTGCGACTTGTTTCGCATAAAATCCTGGCCACGCACAGTGATTCAGATTTGAAAATAAAAATGGACATAGCAAAAAAAGTCATAATTTTGACAAAAAAAAATTGCTACCGATTGGAAATCTGATTTACAACAACATTTGTCATGTTAAATTTTTCGATAAATTGTGTCTAACATGGTCAAAAAAATTATGACTTTTTTTGCTATGTCCATTTTTTTTCAAATCTGAATCACTGTGCCACTGGCCACTTGATGGAAAGTGGTCACCGCTGCGTATAGACATGTAGCAACACTAGTTTTATCTTATCACTAATGTGTTGCCCATCTTCAAACCATTTAAACCTTTATTCCGGTAAAAGAAAATAGGCAAGTACTAGCCCCTCCACTGCCAAAGCCACGAACCCCCAGAGGACACTGGAGACCTTACTCACTGGCTGCATCTACTTACTGACTCCAAATACGGATAATGGGAGCCCTTTACCTAAATCTAAACTAAGCCGCTGGCTCGGACACAAGGCTCCCAAGCCTATACCAGCCTCAGGGTCCATAGCAGAAGACCTTGGTCAACCTCGCTTCGCCAACGATATTAGGAGGCTCACCTAACGAATCGCAAGGTCTTTGAGGTGCTGAATTTCGACTTGCCTCAAAATACCCAGTCACCCATCCAGTTCCCCGACTCTGCGAACATTGCTTAACCTTGGTCATCGGTCTCGCAAGCAGCCTCCACTAGACCAGCGGTTCTATTTCTGGACCAGTCGCACCGACTCAAACGATTTTCGGTTTTGTTTTCGGCAGGAAAAGTTCTATATTTCGAATAGCAAATTTCGACAGCGAATTGTTCTAAAATATTTTAAAATTATGCCTCAAAATATTTACATTTTCATGTCGTTCAAAAATATCCAGTGCCGCTTCACGTGGAACACACCTACTACTTAAATTACAATCTATCTCGTCAAGTAAAGTGGCACAAAGCCAGCACTACGGTGTGAGTGTCGCCCAGCGCAGTCCGTCCAACATGTACTTCTAAAGTGGGGTACCATATAAATAAAAGATTGGATTACACACGAGCTCGCTCTAAAACGGTCCGTTTTATCGGAAATTGTACAAAATCTACCCCCACACAGCACTCCCAAACGCCCGCCCTGTGCAACACCGAAAGAGCTATCTCTGAATTAAATATACTAAGCACATACATAAAGTTCGATTCCAAAATGATATTTGAGTACCATTTGGATTTTTCAGCGCTTTTTATATTGCAATAGTTTAAAAACTGTAATGGAAATAGATTTTAATTTGGAAAGGTTTTTGCGTAGACGCCGACAAAAATATTTTAAGTGAACCGTTTTGGTGGCGTCCTTAGAAAGGACTTTCAATATATTTTTTATGATGTCTGGGCATCGTGTAAATAGAAGAAAGTACTAGGGAGGGTATTTTTTCTTTGAAGGTCACGTTACTATTTCGTATTTACTGAGACTGAGCAAATAGACTAATGTTTTTTTTTGTATTAGGTTGTTATTTTCTTAGAAGAAACATAACTACTGAAGTAAGGCTCGGATGGGTAATATGGCCACCAACACTTGATTTCATATTGTCATCGTTGCCCAAATTTATTGTTCAATTCTGATATGATCCTGCTATGTAACTTTTACTATTGAATTGAGTGTCAATAAACTAAACAAAATGCTAAAATACGTAAGTAGTTGGACCATCATCAACGAAGTCGTGGACAAAAACATAATATGGCTTTATCTAAATAAATAATAAAGATCGCGATACACTTCCACCAAACACGGAAAATAAACCTTATTGACCATCGAGCAACACAAGTTTCCGTTGAAAACGTTCCATTTCCCTAGAGCGGAAGTGACATGCGACTAACGTATCAGTTGAAATTGGAATGGGCGTTTGAAATTCGAGACCTACATTCGAACTGGAAGTCAGTTAAAAATTGTGGAACGTCAATTCGCTAGCGAAAAGGTCCGCCTTTGGCAGGTATGATTGGGGAAACATTACCGTGCAAACGGCGGGAGACTATTCGATTTCAGAGCTCGGGAGCCGGCGAGTGTATTTTTTGCGTCAGCCATTAGTGATGTGACAGTTTGCGGCTGGCTATGTCAGTTTTAAACAAATGCCTAAGTTTAATGTAGTGTAATTACACAGTTTAAAGTACCTAAGTACTTACAGAATTGAAAAAACTCAATCATATACATAAGTTTTATTGATCTGAGAGTATCATCATCATAACAGCCCATAATAGGACTTAGGTCCTCTCCCACAAAAGGGGAGGAACAAGAACTAGTGCATGGTTCTAAAAATAAAAACGTTCGCTATACAGACCAAAGGCAGTACCTACTTACCTTACTGCTAATAAAATTGATATCTGAGATTCGTAAATAGGTACCTACAGCACTATATATAATAACTACCTACTACATCTTATCCATTCTCGATGACGGTATTAAAAGCTAAGGAGAAGATTATAAGAAAATTTTGTTGATTTATACTACCTACGCATTATACATTTACAGAATTTGAGTATTTACCGACAGTTGTCACATTGATTACTTCATCATGATCATCATCTTAGCGTTAATGTCCCGGTTGTGCTCTTGCACACGAGGGCTTAGGATCTTTGATCATGATCCAGGATTTGGCTGATCAGGTAAATACAGTGGAGCTACTGACATCCGACCTCTGTGACCCTGTTAATAGGCGAACCTGACCAGACTGGATCATGATGCTGTCACAGTTTCCTCTTCATCAACATTATAATCTTCCGACTGTTACATTATATGCCGTCTCAGATAAGATAGTGTAGACTCCCTTGTAGGGCGCCAAACTTAGATTAGGCAGTCATGAAGCGATATGTGTGTTGTGAAAATCTGGAGACCGTGAACCCTCAAAACATTACGCTGAGATTGTTACCCTTCGTGATGGTTAGCGGCACCTGATTCATAAACTTATGTTTTATGTAATAAAAATGCATAACCATAGGCACATTGTCACTATGAGGACTAAGATAATATTGCCTCTTGTTGCCTGTAATTGTGCTGGCTACCTTTTGCTTCAAGCAATCAGTCCTACCAACGGATTTGCATATTAAGTTAATAATTTAATATAACACTGTTGTATGTGTGTATCTAAATATAAGCGGTAGGACTCTGTCAAGCTGAGCCTTATCTGTTTCTGCCAGCAAGCAATAATCCTTGCATTGTTGTGTTCCGGTTTAAGTATATTATAGCCAGCGCAATTACAGGCATGAGGCATTTCATCGTCCCAGCAGTGACAATGCACTTGCGGTTACGCATTTTTGTTGCCTGCAACATAAATGTAGAATCGTAGATGGGCGACAGTTACCGCTTACCGTCATGTGGGCTATCTGCACGTGTGTCACTGCGTAGAATAAAATAAAAGTCCCTTGTAGGGCGCCAGAATTACAATTAATCCAGTAGTGACCAATCTTAGGATCCTTACAAGGAACAGATTATACAACGACACCGGGCACATACGTCTCATTGAAGCATAAGCGAAATGTTGAAAACCCGGATCTTCCGGCGCCAGGTTCGCCATTCCACTACCCAGCTCTGTCGATACTTCCACAAAAATATTCACCGACCCCGCCACTTTGACTGCAAATGGGTATTGAATACGAAATGGCCTCTCTGATCATCTCTCCGACAAATATGGACAGATATCGCGACTTCGCTTCTGGCATAGATTCGCCGTACTCCGTTTGATTAGCCCATGGAGCTTGAACTTTGTACGATTCTGATTTGATTTCAAGATTTAAGTATGATTGATTGATTACGATATTTGTCGATACCGGTTTTGAAATAGTATTTGTGAAATATGTATGTAAGGAAGGTAAAAGATCTAGAGTCTTCGAAGGCTGGAAAATGGGCAGCACCGTTTCAATGTTATATTTAAAGCACTGCGATCTCCAATTCGCCTGTCAAGCGTGGAGATTATGGCAATAACTTCCCCTTTCGTGGGAGAGGCCCTAAGTCCTGCAGTGGACTATTATGGGTTGTGATGACGTATGTACAGAAGACAGGACCTCAACCTACACTGTTTATTTGACTTTGGACTATCTCCGATTGTTTGCGCATTTATAATAATGCTAGCTTATTTTATATACTGGTGGTGGATAGGATTTGTCCACGAATATTTATTATTTATTTATTATTTATAGTATTTTGTGCCCTAATATAAATGGGACTTGATCCGGTTGCATAATACCTTTGATATATTATGACTAAGATTAGTGACTTCTTGAATAAAAGGTAAGTAGCATTCAATGGAATTTGAATAATAATTATCTGAAAGACTATACTTAAATGTATTAATTTTGAGTCGGCATATTTATTTATTGTAATTTAATTGAATCTTTTATAATTTTTTTGTTGTAATTTATTTGACATGTCACTTTATTATTTGGTGCCCGGCATTGTGGAATGTCGCACTAATCCCATCCATTGATCCAAAACAGTTTGATCACGCATTGCGTGGGCACCAGCGTTACGTATGATATAGGCCCTTGAACCTGCCTGTATCTAGAAAGAGATCCCCTGGGCGACCCAAGAAGCGATGGATTGACATATCTGACACGGATGCGAGAGCCAACGGCTTACGACGATTCCGAAGACGGGGCGAAGTGGAGAAGAATGAATAAGAAAGCGGAATGGCTGAAGCCAGGATAAGCACTAGGACGACTATAATAAATGTCATAAAGGCAAACAATTAACCTAACTTATTCGCGACCCGACTGGTGGTGTCGAGCAGAATCATAAACGGGAAGAAAAGCTATTATCAAGAACGTCCGAAAATTAGACAATACGTTATTTCCTCTCCTGCCACATACATACTCTGCTAAAGGAATACTTTGGGGTTCGCCAAAGGGATTATTGGTCCTTAGCAAGGGACAACAGTACTATAAACGATCTATAATATATTCGATTGCTTTCTTCCATTATTAAAAAAGTATAGTTCGAGTCCAGCACTGGACTGTGCTCTTGTGGTAATGGGATGTATGTATGTATGTGTATGTAAACTATTTATTGCATAATAATTTAATACAGAAATGAGAACAATGAAATTTTTCATAGTAAACTCGGGCTTATCCCTCAATGGGATTTCTTCCAGCCAACTCCATGTATATTCATAGTTTTATTATTACTTGTTATTTTTATTTGTAAAACAAAATCTTGGCGTTATTGTCCCGGTTGTGTTTACGCACATGAGAGCCAGGAGTCCGCCTTGACCATGATTTGACATATCAGGTAATCACAGTGTAGCGGCTGCTTGACCTCCGTGACCCAGTTAACAGGTGAACCTGACTAGATTAGATCATGATTACATATTCAGTCGCCTGAATGTGTAGGTCTTGTCACGATATTTTCCCTCACCATAAGAGCATCGGTTAGTGTTCAAGTAATGTACATAACTCAGAAAAGAGTCATTGGTATATGGCGGCAGTGGGATTTGAACCCGGTACCTCTCAGATTGCGAGCCGGATACCGTTATCACTAGGCCACCCCATGGCCGCAATAGACAATTTTGTAGAAGCCAGCACCTCTCGCTTACGGGACGGACACCTTTACCACTACCTAGGCCACCGACCGATTTGATTAGATTCGGATGATTATTGTATTTAGTTAAAATAAATTGTACCAGTATCCATAAATAAAGATAGCGACCGTTAACGCGATCCAATTGAAAAAATTTCTGTGCATGTGAATGGATGTCGAACCAATAATTTTAGTTATGGAAATCGTATATCCTGAAGGCGTGTATCTTTAGCGGAATGTAAAATACCAGCAGCGCCATCTCTCGTCAACGTCAAGTAACTGCGCAAGTCTATGTAAGCTTTACTTTGTGGCTTACTCGTAATATGCACGGAGTACCTGCAAAAAAGGTATAATAACCAAATTTAAACTGCGAGTTATTGCCACATTGTCGAAAGGGCGACTTCTTACAACCCCTCACGTATAGACAACATATATTTTTTCTTTCAATTTAATTTATCAATTTAATGAACCGTAACATAAAAAATAATATTGTTTTTATTTCAATCATCATCATCATCATCATCATATCAGCCAGAAGACGCCCACTGCTGGGCATAGGCCTCCCCCAGAGATCTCCACAAAGGCCGGTCCTGTGCTTTTCGCATCCAGCTGGTACCTGCGATCCTTACCAGGTCGTCAGTCCACCTTGTGGAAGGCCTACCCACGCTGCGTCTTCCGGCACGTGGCCGCCACTCGAGAACTTTACTGCCCCATCGGCCATCTGTTCTTCGAGCTATGTGCCCTGCCCACTGCCACTTCAGTCTGGCAATCCTTAGATTTTATTTCAATACCGTAGTTAATTACGAAGGATAGCTGACATGTAAAATAAAGTAATACTTTACGAAATTTAAGTAGACTCTAGTATGAAAGCGCTCAGTCAGACACATTCTCTAAATAAGCACTGAACTGGAAATAAAATGAAGTACCAAGTAACAAGTCCAATTAGGTCGTCTACTCCATTCTAGTTAGACACTTACTTGAGCGATCTTTAAAATTTAGTTTCACTTGTTAACTTGGAACTAAGAATGCTTACTTTTCCAGTTTTCTCAACTTTTATTTTTACAACTTGTAGGTACTTACACATAATAGATGGTAACAAATGGTGTAACTTGGCATTTCAAGTAAAACACTTTTAATAAGGGGCTGTTTACCACCGCTTACAAACCGGACAGTAAACGCATACATATATATTTTGAAGGGAGTGGCAGAATAGCAGGGGGTGGGACTTGTGTCACGCTACTCTGAGCCATAAGCCCATTTATCATCGTGTAAATTTTCAATTCGTTTTTCTTTTTTGTAATGTATTTATATATTTGTTTTTTTTTCTTTTTAATTCTGTTACATTTATTTTATATACATATTTTTTTAATTTTTTTTTATTTACTTGTCGCGACGTCGTGCCCTCATGTTCATCGCGTAGCAACCGTGAATAGAACCGTGGACAGAGAATGTGCATACCCTGTTGGCCGCTTTTATAATTTGTCGTCGACAATTCGTCGTTTGTCGTGGTAATTTTTATTGTGGACGTCCTCGATATATGGGAGAGGTGGCATAAACGGAACATTATTTAATATGACAGGTGTTGAAATTCGGTGACTGTCGCCTATAACATTTACGATTCATGCATTTTGGTTGCAGGCAATAACCGGAACACAACAATGCGACATTTTAAGGGTATGTTCCGGGTTTCCTACCGCGTACGTTTTGTACCGCGATAGGAAACCCGGAACATACCCTTAAAATGTGTGATAAAAACCGCGATAGTTTAAAACACAACAATGCAAGCATTGTTTCTTCGCGGCAGAAATAGATAAGGCAGTGGTACTCACCCTGACAGACTCCTCAGGCTTGACAGAAACCTACGACCTGAATTATTTATTCAAGATAATGCTCAGCTTTGTTTCGTTAAAATAGGATAATCAGTTTTGGAAATATTTGCGTTGGACTAGGTTTTGCCCGCGACTTCGTCTGCGTAAAATTCGGTTAAAACGTTCCAACCCGCTTCCGCGAAAGCCACATTGAATTTCGGGATAAAGTTTAGCCTATATTCTGGGCCTAAGCGCTATATTGCTGCCAAATTCAAGACAAGCTTTATTTGCCAAACTAGCCTTTTAATCCAATAGCCCAATCTAAGCCACATACATCGGCGATGTACATCGGTTAGTGCGGTTTTGCGTTACTAGCCGACGTGTCTATAAACGGAATAGGAGCCTTTTTATCACAAGAAAAAAGGACCACAAAATATATTATTAATTTCTCATACTGATATTACCTATTATTGTTTTTGTTTGCTTTGGACGCTGAAAGGAGCCTCACGCACGCAATCAAACGGTCCTGAGAAAATAACGATTCCTATTTAATCGAGAATCTATATCGATTAACGCTACAGGGTGGATAATAGTAATCAATCACATTATGTCTGCACCTTACTGGCTCAAGTTTGATTGCAATGACGTGCGAAATTAAACCTTATTTTCTTTACAATAAGGTTCATTACAGCCATTATGATGTAATCGTTTGCAGGTGCAGATATATTGTGACCGTGTTACGGCTTTTCCGGGAAAAATCAAGGCGCACCCATATTGGGTGTTTATTTATTCCAAACGGGTGCCCCCGGAAATAAGTCGGATGGAGACCTCCTTTGGCATAGATTAAGGGGTCTGTGATTAGGGCATATGCGGCAGTGGAGTTGTTGGTGGGAATATACCTACAAAAGAATTTGTAAAAAAAGTTTTCCTATGTTCCGTGAGGAGAGAAATACGTGTCCAGGTTCACAGGTAAGTAGTTATGTTTTGTGTGTGTGGGAGAAAGCTATAAATTATATTAATAAAGATCCAATGAAAAAGTTGCACCAATAGGCTCCCAAGACTATTCCACCAATCTCAGGGGCCGAAGCGGAAGATTAAGGGTAACCTCACTTCATCAATGCTATTTGATGAAATGAGGTTTAACCATTATTATCACAGTTATTATCACAGCTATCACCTTTGATATATATAAAAAAAAATGGTGTTTGTATAATATTTGCTTCGTATGTGTACGAAAGGAAAGCACGCGGCGCGGCACCGTGCACTGTTGATTCGGACGGTAAGTCACTGTCAAAGTGACAGTGACAGACAGTCAGTACAATCCAAGGACCAATAACGCCTGGAACGCACACCGGCTCAATGTTGCCATGGCCCGCAGCCTCATTTTTCTAAATGTATTTTGTAAAACATAATTTTGTATTTTATGACGTTCATAAGAGTTCTGTAAACCTAAACTGAATAAAACTATTTGACTTTGACTTGACTTTGATTTGAAGGCACACCTGACGAGTGACCAGCTCGTTGTGGTGCTGAAATTCGATTAGCCTAAAGTTCGAACCCATCACACCCATGCATTGCTTAACTTTTGTTAACGGTATCACAAGCGTGCTGCCACTACACCGGGGATACTTCTTGTCAAAATAAAGTCACCCATATCATAAAACCAAGAAAGGTAATAGGTAAAAAAATTCAAAGATTAAATGAAAAGTGTTTCTTGAAAAGTTACACCAGAAATTGAACACAAAATCACTTAGATACGAGTAGGTACTCCTCTCTCACTATCACAGTGTCCTATCTGCTGCTCGAATAGTCTATGACGTTTCCACGTCGGCAAAGATTAGTGTTTGCCGAGACCCGAGAGGTTTGGATTAAGAGGCCCCAGCCGCTACATTAACCACGCCGCCGATCCAATTTTTTAACTGTTGACGGTTGCTTTAACATCAAACATGTGTAGCCTCTGTAATGGGACGGCTCTGCCGGGCATCGTTTAATCTTGGATAAACGTATGTTATATAGAATAATATAGCGTCGGTGGCCGAGCGGTTACAGTATCCGACTCGTAAGCCAGAGGTCCCGGGTTCGAATCCCGCTCCGGCCATGTACCAATGACTGTTTTCTGAGTTATGTACATTAGTTGAATACTAACCGATGCTCTTACGGTGAGGGAAAACATCGTGATGAAACCTGCACATTCAGGCGACTGGATGTGTAACCATGATCCAATCTGGTCAGGTTCCCCTGGTAGCAGGGTCATGGAGGTCAGATGGCAGTCGCTCCACTGTAATTACCTGACCTGCCAAATCCTGGATCATGGTCAAGGCGGACCCCGGGCCCTCGTTCTCGAGAGCACAACCGGGACATTAACGCCAAGATGTTTTTTTTATTTTTTATATAGAATACCTTTGCTGGCGGCCATAACGAATATTGACAGCGAAAAAACATGGCAGTCGATGGATAGCAAAGTAATGTAATATTATTTTTATCACTGCGTCGTACAGTGAGAGCGTTGGTGGATTAGTAGTTAGAGAGGCACCGGGTTCGAACCTCAGTGCGGCCATGTAGCAATGACTCTTTTCTGAGTTATGAACATTAGTTGAGCAATAACCGATGTTTTTACGGTGAGGGAAAACATCGTAATGAAGCCAGCACATTTAGGCGACTGAATGTGTACCCATGATCGAATCTGGTCATGTTCTCTTATTTTCAGGGTCACTGAGGTCAGATGTCGCTCTGCACAATCTGGATCACGGTCAAGGCGGCCCTCGTTTTTTTTATCTATGATTATATAATTTTTACGACATTTATTAGTTCGTTATTATAATGTTCCTTACATTTTATACAAACGCACAAATAAATAATATAAAATAAATGTATTAGTTTTGGCGCGGGGCGTGTAAACAGAAACTCGCTTGATTCCGTTCTTAGTAACATATTCTTATTGTTTAAAAATGCGGATTCGTACCTTATATTTTCTATCTCCGAACCACGGTGTATCTTTCTTTACCTGCATTATCTGACAAAAAGGACAGTTTCAAAGCCGAAATATTTGTTACAACAACCAGAAGAACAGAACTCGAACTGTAGTAGTCTGGAAATCACAAAACAATATCCCGAATCCTGTGGTTTGTAACTCCTCGTGTGTTATACAGTTAAACTCATTTCATAGACCGCTTAGGAGTTACGAGGCAACTTAGGTTTACAAAGCCAACTTGGATACACGGAGCTTCTAGTACAAGACTCCTATACTAAGGGGTAAGGGTGGGAGAGGGGTGGCGGAGAATCCCTTATGGATTTTAGCCTCCATCACATTAGTGGAGGATAATGCCATAATATTGGTATATTGGCCGTGTGGTGTCCGGCAGAGTAGAATAGCAGTAACCCCTCACACTAATGGGTGTCGTACAAGGAGACTAATGTTTTCGAGGCAAAAGATCTAGAGTCTCCGTAAGCTGGAAAATGCGCAGCAGCATTTTCCATTGGTATATTTATACACTGCGATGTCCAATCCGCCTGCCAAGCGTGGAGATTATGACAATAACCTCCCATTTCGTGGGAGAGGCCCTAAGTTCTGCAGTGGACTGTTACGTGCGTGATGAATGCCAAAATACTTATTTGGTCATTCATAGGGACCCTCAACCGACGCTCGCCATGGCGTTGCCTTCTAAAATCTACCTACCAAGAGATTAAACAAATGAACGTGCACGATTGATTTGCTTTAATTTATTTATTTTCCGATTTATTTATCTTACGCAAATAAATTGTCCGCAATGAAGACCCTTGTCAAATAAGAGGAGAATACCGTTTTTTCACCCAATCGAATAGAGCTACGATTGTAACCCCAATCGAATTCGATTGGCCTTTTATTAGTAGAAGACTACTAAAAACTTATCCAATGCGATTGAGCTGCGGTTGTGATCCAATTACAAGTCTATTAAGACATAAGTAAATTTGTGGACTTGAGGCCCTTTTGATGTGCTCGAATATGGCAGAATTTGTAAATGAGTGTGCTTGGGCATGCACAACCGACCGTCAGTTGTACTAAAGCCACTTTATGAGTTAAAATATCTGTAAGTATAGTTATTTATAGAAATCGACGGCAAATAGTCTCCTGTGTATATATAAATAATTGACTTCCAATTATTGGAACCCATATCGGCTACTTCAGTTTTGTAGAGCAGCGACTCTGTCGCAGGAGTATAAGTAAGTAAATATGTGTATTTACTTTGATGGTTTGCTATTTTTGTTGCTTTACTGACTCATGTTTTCTTTTTCCTCCTCCTCTAGACAAAGGTAAAGTTGCCTGCAAAATATCGTTTGTAGCGATTAGGCCGCCTTTGCCCTTAATTTAAATTTTCTTTCTTATAATTTTGTGTGCATTAAACAGTTAATCTATCATTTATTCTATTCTATATTAATTGACTTACATCATCATCATCATCATCATCATCATCATCTTGGAGTAAATGTTCCGGTTGTACTCTCGCGCACGAGGGCCCGGGGTTCGCTTTGACCACGATCCAGGATTTGGGAGATCAGGAGCGACTGCCATCTGACTGAACGTGACCAGATTGGATCATGGTTACACATTCAGTCGCCAGAAAGTGCAGGTTTTATTACGATGTTTTGCCTCACCGTAAGAGCATCGGTTAGTATTCAACTAATGTACATAACTCAGAAGAGAATCATTGGTATATGGCGGCAGTGGGATCCAAACCCGGTACCTCTCACGTTGCGAGTCGGATATTGTTACCACTAGGCCACCGACGCTCCGTTACCGCCGATTCGTGTAAGTGTATATAGTAAATGGTCTAACACTTACCTAATAGTCTAGCTATTTGAGTCCTAACTACTTAGGTGGGTAGTAGATAGTGTATACCACCTCTGTGGCTTCACATTTAAGCGCTAGTTGACGAAGTTCGTAATTCGACTACGATTGGAGAGATTCTGGGAACTTTAGTCGGGTTTTGGATGCTTGGAGTCCAGGATCTCGGGTGTAGGTGTTGGTTAAACAATGTTGCGGTTGTGGATGATCTACGCAGATATGTGTACTTTTAAAGTTGGTCTGGTTACGAATTGTTTGGGCCGTTTGTGCTTTGGAAATCCCACTAATTTTATTAATGCGAAAATTTTGACGACCAATTTGGTTTCCAGGTTAGTTTCCCGGCCAGGCAGAAATTTAAGTGATATATGTATTTTGATTTCTGTTACGGGTCTGGGTGCTATATGTATAATAAGTATTTATTTCAAAAGTATATGAGTAGTTTATCAGTTGCCTAGCACCCACAACACAAACTTTGCTTACTTTGGGGCTAGAAGACGCTGTGTGAATTTATTTGTCCACGATTTTTTATTTATGTTGAGGGCAGTCCCTTAAACTACTGATTCGATATTTAAAATTCATTTACTAATATGAAACTACATAATTAATTGCACAATATTATTGTCCGGCTCCGGCTCTGCTGGATACAGACTTCCTTCCTACAAGACTGTCTGCTGTCTTATTACTTACTACCTACTATAATTAAAAAATAATAATCATCATGGCGTTAATGTCCCGGTTGTGCTCTCGAAAACGAGAGCCCGGGGTCCGCTTTGACCATGATCCAGGATTTGGCAGGTCAGGTAATTACAGTGGAGCGACTGCCATCTGACCTCCATTCAACTAATGTACATAACTCAGAAAACAGTCATTGGTACATGGCCGGAGCGGGATTTGAACCCGGGACCTCTGGCTTACGAGTCGGATACTGTAACCGCTCGGCCACCGACGCTCTCACTTACTACCTACTATACACGGTGATAAATATTATCAAATGGTCCCAGGACATTAAGGGAGCGAAGGTTACGGACGATCTAGCAAGGACTGGTAACACAACCACAACATATTATGGTCCAAATGCTGTTGCATACTAAAAGCCTAATCATATACTGAATCAATCAAAATGAATAGGCTGAATGCCAATAAACGATTAGGATGGTGAAGTCGCTGACTGATCACTGTGGACTTGGATAAGCACAAGTTTAACATGAAGATCAGCAGAACAAGGGACTGCAGATTGTACAAGGAAGAGAATAAACGCCTTTGCAGTTGCGACGCCCTGATGCGCAAACACCATCTTGGTAAATACCAGCCACTATCTGATGAGGTGCACTATATCAGTACTGAGAACATTAAAAAAAATATCTTGGCGTTAATGTCCCGGTTGTGTTCTCGCGCACGAAGGCCCAGGTAATTACAGTGGAGCGACTGCCATCTGACCTCCGTGACACTACTACCAGGGGATCCTGACCAAATTGAATCATGGTTACCTACACATTCAGTCGCATGAATGTGCAGGTTTCATCACGATGTTTTCCCTCACCTTAAGAGCATCGGTTAGTGTTCAACTAACGTACATAACTCAGAAAAGAGTGAATTTTGTTAAGGTTGGTGTAGAGCATCGGTGCAAGAAGATTGCATACCTATCCAGAAACTCTGTGATGCAAGAAAGAAAGAAATAAAAGATATTTATTACACATAGCACACCACGACACAAAAACAATTACATTTACAGATAACGGAAACATGAATACTTCAAATATATAAACAATACGTAGTCTCCCATGCCACCGTCGGTGCCGCGGCGGCCAGCGTAAATGGTACCCACTCAGCATGTGCTGTGAGTCGCAAGAAACGACTCACAGCGCTGGTATTCTGTGGGCCCATGCCTACCTGCTTGCTTGTCGGTGACAGGGAGATTCACTCTCTGACTCCTGGCACTCTTGGCAAATAATCTATATGTCTATAAAATCATTGTGAATTAAAATTTCCAAAATAAAACTGTATGTGTGATTAAAAATTTAGATACGCGAATGAAATTTAGGTCAAATAAGAATAATCACCATATCACAGTCAGACGCTTGACTACTCGGCGCATAAAGTACTAACTTTTACTATTAATAATTGGTACATGGCGGCAGTGAAATTCGAACCCGGTACCTCTCGCATTGCGAGTCGGATACCGGTACAACTAGGCCACCGACGCACCGAGTGCGCAGAAATTATAGTTACTGAAAGCCATGGGGATTACCACTGAACTAAGAGGCGATCGTAAAAGGCGATCATAATAGATCAGTAAAGGTCACAGTGAAAAGCCCACTTCCGAAATAAATAAAACGGCGTTACTCCTTACAAAGATGGTAACCAAACGCCACAAAATGTGCCAGTCTGGGTAAACATAATGTAATGACATTCAATTTCTCTGATCACAATCCCTTTGCTCCCCATAGGGCCACGCAATTCGTGTTACAAGACTTATAAGGTTACGACAATATGTACAGTGCCACAAACTTACGCGGCGCGTCGCTGTTGTTGACAACAAAATGTCATTTCAAAACAGACACGCTTAGTTCCAATTTTGGCCACCGAGTCAGATAACTTTGTAGCATTGTACAGGGTGTAATATAAAAGTAATGTCTCGCATAACAGGCTCGTTTGTGGGATTAAAGCAGGGCATTTCCCGCTTTAGCGAACTCACTCGGGAAACGCTAGCTGTTTAAAGTCGTTTAGAAAATTCTCAATCGAGATAAGCTAGTAATTGCAAGCGATCGCAAGGGAGGGGAGAGGCAAAAATTCCCTTCGACGAGGAATTTTAAGCGTACAAGGGTCGTCCTCTGTTGGTCACAAGGCGAAGGTTTACGATTCGAATGTGGAATGAGGTCCCAGCTACAGTGTTTCCTTTGGACTATGACATGGGATCGTTCAAGAGGTATATTAGAGGTCTCTTTAGTTAGGCAACGCATTAGTATTGCTGATGTCTATAGGCGGCGGCACTGTCCATCAGGTGGCCCGCTTGCCCAACCTAACGAAACTGAACTTGGTCAGAAAGAAAATATCGGTGTACATTAATAAAATAAATGAATGAAAATTCTAAGTTTAGCCTACGCAACCATATGTTAGAAGAACCAGGGTGAAAGTAGGCAACTCATACCTATATTTTTCTCAATTAAGTAATATTTTTACGTATAATGTATGATTTTTTTAATAACAGATGCGACAAGATATTCCATGACCGGATCTTAGACCACAAGTGCAAGTTGAAGTACTGTAACTAATTATTAGTTTCCAAGAGACACGCTTGTCGGTCCCGTCTGTACATTTGTCAACTTTTGACAGCCAATTAACCAAGTGTCACGGGCACGTGGCCTAATTACAGTATATTAATTGTTGGGACCGCACATCTAGCCTCCAAGTGATTTGTCTTGGTGGACGGTTTAATAAGAGCCGCTGGACTAGCTCGGGAATTAAGGCCCACTGAATTAGTTTTCTGTTGTACTCTGTACGCCTATATTTATTGCTAATTGGTGTCGTAAAATTTGATAAGACTGTTGTAAATTGGGTTAAGGCTGAGTTGGGAGTGGAGGATTGTTGTCTTCGATTTAGTACGTTTGAGTTTCGGTTTGAGTTCAGTTCCGTTATTGTGTCGGGTTCTATCTTATCCTTAGATATTATATGTCTCTTCTTCTAAGTTGATACACTCTTGATAGAGTGGTAGGTCATCGGCTGAGGATTGGCAGCTCGCTTCACTATCCGTTGCCACTCTTATCGAACTGCTGTTCTCGTACAGTCGTAGAGAATACCATTAACGGCAGCTTTCACTTGGTCGGTCCAGCGAATCGGTGATCTTTCGCGTGGTCTTGTGCCTTCCACCTTTCCCTGTACCAGAAGGCGCTCCACAGAGACATCTCTTCGTCGCGAGACATGGCCAAAAAGGTGAGGACGAGCCTGTACTGTGGAGGATAGACGCTGTTGACGCATTGTCTTAGAGGATGTACTCATTTGTTCTGAACTCCGTCCATGACACTCTAAGCATTCTATCCTCTTTTTCTCACTCTCTATAAATGTCCACGACTCAACGGTATATGGGAAACACTAGCTCCCTGACAAGTCAGATCTTTGTGGCCTTTGTGACGTTCCAGTTTCTCCATATTCTCTTGAGCTTGTCCATGTCTATCCTCGCAATAGCCATGCGTCATTTGATCTCATCACAACCATAATTGTTGGATGTCAATGCTCCTAGACATACACCTGTCCGACATAGTAAAAAAGTGTCTGTCTGTTTAAATCACGCAACGAGTTTTGATGCCGTTTTCACCATCAGTCAGAGAATTTCCTTTTAAAAGCCTTTTAACAACTGCACAGGAATATGATTCTTAAGGTGTTAATACATGTTAGTCAGATTGACTAACGAACGATCTAACGAAATCAAGTGCAACTTGAAGCACTGCAACTAATTACAGTGTCTACACTACTACTGTACCATCAGTCAGAGAATTTCTTCCGGGAAGTTTCTATTTATTTATTTGCCATAAATTTACAGCTTATTACTAATACACTGCAAATATCAATCTATCTATGTAATACGATTGTGAAGAAAAGCTGAGATAACCCGTACAAAGCCAGGACGGGTCGCTAGTATATTATAAATAAGCTGTTTAATTTTCTAAGACCAATAAAATAGATCTATAAAATAACCTACAGCCAAAAAAGTGGAGCATGTAATTCAAAATTCAAAATTACTTTATTGAGTAGGATATTACATATCTCTTTCAATCGTCAAAGAGGAGGGGGTAGGAAATTAGGAACGAAACACACAGTGACATGTTGGCCGCCCCATGGCCGCAGCACACCCACTCCCCGCCGATAACGGCCGGACCATGTCCGACAATATCAGTGATAGGTAGCTGCTCCCACCCGACCCTTACCCTGCCCGTAGCCTACCCCTATCCTACCCTACCCACCCCTACCCCGGCCTACCCCTTAACCTAACCTAACCCTACCCCTACTTTTCCCCTATCTTATCCTACGCCATCCCTACCGCAGTCCGCGCAGAGCAGACGCCCCTCAGCCCCGCTACGACCAAAAGTCACAGTGTGTGGGAAGGGAAGGAATGTTAACGCCGCTTCCTAGGTGGTCCTCCGTGGTAAAGAAACGGCAACAAACCCATAGAGCCTAAGTTAATTCATTTTTCTTTTTTTTTTAAATGTCTTATATACTAATACATTATATTTACATACTTATTATAAAAGCGTACACATTGACCCATAAATGATTTGTGGACTTTGGCCAGACGACAAGAACTAGTAACAAGTTTATCTTTATTTCTAGTATTCCTACTATGCACATCACTGTTCTTCATAAACAAGTGTATATTTTTATGAACATAGATCAAGTTCTCATAGATGTATTGTGATGGCATTGTCATAATGTCAATATTCTTGAATCTATCTCTAAGTGAAGTTCTAGGTCCCAATTGATAAATCGCGCGAATAGCCCTTTTCTGCAGAACAAAAACATTATGCCAGTCGGCAGCGTGTCCCCACAGCAGTATGCCATAAGTCATAACACTGTGAAAATAACTAAAGTAAACTAATCTTGCTGTAGCCTCATCAGAATAACCTCGCATCTTCTTTACAGCATATGCTGCAGAACTTAGCCTTTTCGCCAATTTATCAATGTGTGGACCCCATTGTAATCTACTATCTAGAGTAAAGCCTAAAAATACTGTAGAATCAACAAGATCCAAATTTTCGTCTCTTACTTGTATATTAGTGGATACTGATCTAACATTTGGCAAGGAGAATTTTAAACATTTTGTCTTTTTGCCATTCAGTAATAAATTATTAATCGTAAACCAGTTTACCACTTCTAAAATAGCTTTGTTCACGTCGTCATATGTTAATTGTTGTCTTTTAATTTTAAACACTAAAAATGTATCATCAGCGAACAAAACAATTTCGTGAGTATCTATTACAAAGTACGGCAAATCATTTACATAAATAAGAAACAAAAACGGACCCAGAATTGACCCCTGTGGGACCCCCATAGAGACAAGAGACCCTGCAGATCTTTCTCCGTTCACATCAACCTTCTGAATTCTCTGATTTAAATATGAACTTAATAAGTTTAGAGCTAAGCCCTTTATTCCATAATGTTGCAATTTCCTGACCAAAGTTTCATAATTAACACAATCGAAGGCCTTGGATAAATTACAGAACACCCCTAAGGCATCACGTGATTCCTCCCAGGCCCCAAAGACATGTTTAATTAGTTCACCACCTGCATCGGTTGTTGAACGACCCCGAGTAAAACCGAATTGTTTATGATGCAATAGATTATTTCCATAAAAGTGGACTTTTAGTTGGTTTAATATGATTTTCTCAAATATTTTACTTAACGCCGGTAACACCAAAACTGGTCTAAAATTTGTGGGATCTGTTGTGCTACCTGTTTTAAACAATGGAATAATTTTGCTATACTTCATCAGGTCAGGAAATTCGCCATTATCAACACATTTATTAAATATATTCGCTAAGTGGACAGCAATAACATCAATTACAGAGCTAATTATTTTAACTGACAGATCGTCAATGTCGGCAGTTGCTTTTATTTTTATGCTTTTAAAAGCCTTAACTATATCTTGAGGTGTTACATGTTCGAACTTAAAATCGATGACACTCTCGGGTACGTTCTGTTTTAGCAAAGATTCAGCGAGAGCAGGAGACGCATTTAATGATTTTGTAGTCGACACTGGAATGTCTGTAAAAAATTCATTGAAAGCTTCCGCAACTTCCAAGTTTTTGGTAACAACATTATCATTTATTTTTAAATTGTATTTGTTATCGCGAGTTTTGACTTTTCCAGTTTCACTATTTATTATCTGCCATGTGGATTTTACTACATCCTTGCTATTTTTTAGTTTGTGTTTAAAGAAATTCGATTTTGCTGTAGCACAAACGCGTTCAAATAACTTCGAGTAATGCTTAACATAGTCAGCAAATTCTACACTATTTTTATACGCCCGTTCCGCATTGACCTCATATAATTTGTTTCAACTTTTATGTATTCCTGCTGTCGCCCAATCGCTAAACATAAGTTTGCTGTTTATTGCCTTTACCTTTGGTTTGAATATACGATTACTTACAGTTTTTGTCATGTGTAAAACTGAATTATAATATTCATTTGTATCATCACAATACATACATTTAAATTAGATGATTTCTCTATAATGTTATTTCTAAAACTATTCAGACGGTTGTTGTTTATTGGTACAAATTTAATAGTATTCTTTGTCTCTTTCCTCATATTAACATTAAAGACAGCTAATTGACCACAATGATCGGATTGTAGTTTGTTTATTACAGACTGGCGACATGCCTCAATATCACAAAAAATGTTGTCTAGTCAAGTTGATGTAGTACTTGCTACTCTGATAGGCTCTAAAAATAAGTTGATTTAATTATGACACTTAAATAATGTTATTAGCCTACTAGTATATTTACAGGATACATGTAATAAATCTATATTAAAATCTCCACAAACAATAATATTCTTATTACAATTGCTAAATTTAATAAGGGCTTCATCCATAATTTTTTCGAACAGATCAAATGATGAAGTTGGTGGTCTGTATACGCTCATTACAATAAGTCGCTCAAGTTCTACGCAGGCAATTTCAGCAGTTCGTTCAACAGACAGCTTGACAATATCAGTACGTTCCTTGCATTTTAGGCAATTACGAGCAAGTATTAGGAAACCCCCATGATTTGCTTGCCCTCTAGTGAACGAACTTGCAAGTTTATGGTTGTTAAAGCCAAATATGAGCTGGTAATCTTTTAACCAATGTTCAGTAACGCAAAAAATATCAACATTCTCACCGTTCATGAATAGCTCAACTTCCAATTCTTTATTCGACATGCCTTGGATATTTTGATGTACTAAGCTGATTATACAATTTTGTTTATCATTATAACATTTTACTTTACGTACATCCAAAGGCGTAATACCACTATTTACTGATGACTTTATGCCAGAGCAGTCCTGTATATTCTGACCAATATCAAAAGATTTAATATTCAAGTCTAACAGTGAACTGTTTAATGCTGCTGATATGATACAGGACGGCTCCTTTGTCTTATATTAAACAGTGACCCTTTTTGTTTATTAACAAATCGGGACTCTGGTCACATCTACCTATGGTAGGAGAAATAAATAAATTAATAATAATAAATAAATAAATAAATATTCGTGGACAAATTCACACAGCGCCATCTAGCCCCAAACTAAGCAAAGCTTGTGCTATGGGTGCTAGATAACTGATAAACTACTTAAATATTTTTAAATACATACTTATTATATATAGAACACCCAGACCCGTAACAGAAATTAAAATTCATCATTTCAATTTCTGCCCGGCCGGGAATCGAACCCGGGACCTCTTGCGTGGCAGACCGGCATGTTGACCACTGAACCACTCAGGTCGTCATATATGGTACGCTAACATTGTAGCCAGTTTGACTTTGTACCTACGTCGAAGATACACAGTATCTTCTGTTAAAAATACTTTATCTGTAAATTTATTACAGTCGAAAAAGGTGAATGTGTCTTTCTGACTGCAAGTCAAATTATACATCAAAGTATTCAACTTATGAATACGGTCATTTTCAGAATTAGATTCATTTTTTATGAAGGGAAATGCGCATAATACAATTTTTCCTGCAGACAATCCTTGCAACGCTTCAAAACCCTTAACTATGTCACATTTTCGTACTTTAAGGCTATTACTTATTAAAATTATTATATTTACATTTTGATCAATATGTTCCGTGTTTTGTAAGATTTTATGGATAATACCGCTGTACGACAAATTAGGCATGCAATAATTGGTTACTTTGGAATTCGTACAGTCATTTAGTAATTACAATCGCATGTAAATTTTATTGATAATCAACATCGCCTGCCATGAATCGATCTAAGAAACATTATAATACAACTGCTAACGGTCCCCAGTTTACAGTAAATGCAAACATAGGGGAAAGCTATGCATATTTTTTGTACCACTACGGTGGCAAACACGGACGTTAGCAATACCAGGTGTATCACTCCCTGTAAAATCCTTTTCACACATTTCTTGAACAGCTCCATGTTGTATTTATTGCGAAACCCTTAGCAAGGATATCTTTTTACAACCCAAGTGTACGTTGAATAAAGATCCTTTGGAACCGCATAGTACTCGACCATATCGGTTTTCACCTTTTTTATTTTGTACACGAACTTGCAGGCATTTGAAAGCCATTTCACCTTGTGATAAGTGAAGATAGAGTATGCCTGTCTAGGAACAACCCCACACGCTAGCTTGAAGATGTCCAGATTATATTGATCAGGGAATACACTCTCAGGCATCGTGTTCCATTCTCTCTAACGAACACCTCTATAAGAAGCTCATTACTTTCCTTACACAATAAAAATAATAGTCTTGGCGCTAGCGTCCCGGTTGTGCTCTCTCGGACGAGGTCTCTCGGGATGCCAATGCTCGCAATGACCTTCGTGACCCTGTTAACAGGGGAACCTTGCTAGATTATATCAAAGTTACAATGAAAATGAAGTTAAGCGACTACCATCCAACCTCCGTGACTCTGTAAACAAGGGAACCTGACCAGATTCGATATGGTTCCACATTTCACATTTCACAGACATTCACTCCCCTGGGAGGTTTTCCCTAACCGTAAGAACATTGGTTAGTGTGCGACTTATATAGTCACTGGTACAAGGCGGCACTGTAAATCGAACTTGGTACCTCTCGCTTACGACTGGGACCACATAACCATTATGACACGGACGCTCCCGTGACGGTTATAAAATCTTTTAAAACACTCCAAACAGAGGCCTCGAGGCCGTACTTCTCGCCCATTGAAGAAAGTTACGATACCAGATAAGTCGATACTGTGTTCCGAAGTTTTGGCGCCAATTTTGCGTGCCAGTTGGCCGTAGCTTGGAAATTGTTTTCAGCGGACCACAGGATCGCCTAGTTTGGCAAAGGCAAAGTGTTTAGAACAACGTGGCGTGGACCCGCTCTTTTGGCAACAAATAATCCATGTGAGTACATGTAAGTATGTGTAGGGAGGGTTGGTAGCCGAATAGTTAAGGTATCCGACTCTTAAGGTACCAGGTTCGAATCCCGCTGCGGCAATGACCAATGTCGCTTTTCTGAGTTATGTACATCAGTTGAATACTAACCTATCTTCTTACGTTGAACGGTTCGAATATCGTGATGAAACCTGCTCATTCAGGTGACTGAATGTGTAACCATGACTCAATCTGGTCAGTTTCGCGGGTCCTCTTGTGTGAGAGCAAAACCGAAACATTAAAACCACGATGCCCGCGAGATATGTCTTACTTCGATAACGCACAAGTATCGTTTGTGAATACAGGTGTAGCCATCACAGCCAACAAATATAAACAAAATTAAATAACAGCGCCAAAATGACTTTACACCATAATCCCCTACATTTCCTACAATCCGCCATCAAACCACCATTGGCTGTGAATTGAAAAGCGCCCACATCCCTTAGCTAATGCAATGGAAGACGCTTACACCTCACTCGTAAATCACGAATGCTCTCAATATTTCATAGGACGATGGCGATGTCAAATGTGGCGAAAATTTTGCAGCCGACCGATATGTGGTGTGTTGATAATATATGTGGGGTCCTTTATTTAAACTAACGTTGAATGTTGGGCTAGTGTAATGAATAGGTAACATTTTTAACCTCCTGATGCAAAATCATCTCGGCGTTGACGTCCCGGCTGTGCTCTCGAGAACGAGGACCCGGGGTCCGCCTTGACCATGATCCAGGATTTGGCGATCAGATTATTACAGAGGAGCGACTACCATGTTTTCTCCGTGACCCTGCTACCAGGGCAACCTGACCAGATTGGATCATGGCCTCTGATGTAGAATATTAATACTAAAATAATAGAAGGACTACACCTCGGCATGATGACCTGAGTTCAGTTGGTTAACATGTCACGGTCTGCCACGCAGAGGTCCCGGGTTCGGTTCCCGGCCTAGCAGAAATTGAAATGAAAAATTTTAATTTCTGTTACGGGTCTGGGTGTAGTATGTATAATAAGTTTATATATTAAAAAAAAGGATGTAAGTAGTTTATCGCTTATCTAACACCAATAACACAATCTTTGCTTACTTTAGGGCTAGGCACTGTATGAATTTGTCCAAGCATATTTATTTATTTACACAAATACAATACAGCAAATAGCGACTCCGTAGGCTGAAAAATGGGCAGCAGCATTTACCATTGTTATATTTATAAAACGGCGATCTCCAACTCGCCTGCCAAGCGTGGAGATTATGGCATAAACCTCCCCTATCGTAGGAGACCCCCTAAGTGTTACAGTGGACTGTTATGGGCTGTGATGATGAAATAGCGACTCTTGTGACAAAGCAACACAGTAGGATTCACCGCGCATCTAAATATGCCCTTCTCATTTTGTCGTCTTGATTCTGCTTTAGAGAGAGACGGGTGTTATAAGTTGGACGTGTGTCGTGTGTCTGTCTGTGGCATAGTTGCTCTCGAACAGACGGAGCTTCTTTTTTTTTTTATTTGAATTCTATTCAATATTACTTTATTGAGTAGGATATTACATATCTCTTTCAATCGTCAAAGAGGAGGGGGTAGGAAATTAGGAAGGATACACACAGTGACATGTTGGCCGCCCCATGGCCGCAGCACACCCACTCCCCGCCGACAACAGTCTAAAACAAAAAAAATAAAATAATAATAATAAAAAATTAAATTATACCGTCACGGGGCCCTAAACTAATTACATAAAACATAATAATCTACTTTGTATGTGTAATACTATTAACTCTGGGGTTCGAACCCGGTATCTCGGGTTTCGGGTCGGACTCCGTAACCACTTGGCCACCGATGCTCATTGCCATGTGAACCAACGCTTATCAAAAACATTTCTAGCGCCGCCACTGAGTACCTACACAATATTATTAAAAACTGTTCACTGATCACACACACGAACACACAGACTTACAAACACCACACCTACTTACATTATACAAAAACACACTCATATCAGGCGAGATTTTCTACGAGTTAAATTAATTTCTACCTCCTATTTAAGGTTTAATTAAAACAAAACATGTGCATGTACATACATACCGATATAGTTTATAATTATATGTTAAGGAAACAAAGTGTGAATCAATAATAGACTAAGTATACATTTGTGATAAAAGAAAGCTGTTGATTTATGTTAATAAATAAAATAAAAAAATGATGTTCATTGTGGACGTATGTTTGGGTCAATAACATTGTTTTATTCCTTTGTAGAGATCATCTATATTATAGCAAGCTATGCGAACCAAAACATTTTTTAGTTGTGAATACCGATCGCGCTATATTAAAAAAATAAGTCTAAATCTACCACCACCCAAACTTAACAACAGTATTAATCTACTTTGTCGTGGTGTCTGTGTAAAAAATCTTTCCTTTCATACCTTCCATTATGCAACCAAAACCACACCGCCCTAAAGTCGCCATAAACGATTTTTCAGGCTACCCACAAATTCGCGAAATAGTTTTCGCATCGCAAAAATGGCCGTTATGGTCCGCAGAGATGAAATTCATTGTTGCAGCGTACCCAGTCGTAAATTTTGTCCAGTTTGTGGGTAGTTGTGTCCGCGGTTGCCTTTGTCTATATTCTGCGAAAAAAGTGGCCATGAATGTGTTTATGTCATGGTTTTTAGGGTTTCTATGGTACCATAGGTTAGCCTACTATCCAAAACAGTATATCAATATGAGAGAGAGACGTATATCGGAGATATTGGTTCGATTCAATCGAAATATTTAAATAGAATCAGCCAAGGCCTGCACAGTAGTCAAATAAAGGTGGGCGGGCCAATCGCTGGCAGTAATGATCGCTATTTAAGCCCCTGATATGAAGCAATATGGGCTGTACTCCACACACCTGGTGCTGGGATTGTGAATTTGGCTTATTGAATTCCCAATTTCATGAATCAAACAGGCTCCTTTGGTAAGCTACGGACGCTGTGCTATGAGGTATTTGCTGTATTGAATTAAATATACTTAGTGATAAGTTCAATATTATTTATAATCAGTCTTGATATTGGAGATAACGACTTATATTGAGGTTTTCCCTCAACATACAGGGTGTGGCTTGTAATACGAACAATAAATTTAAACGATGATTCCACAAAGTACCTTTACGTAGTTAAGCTACCAACGTGGGATGCAATACTGATATGAGCGTCCTAATTTTTTTAACCAAACAGGTTGTACCTGAAAACGGCGCATTCTAAATTATTTCGTTAAGATTTTTAAGGTAAGTAAACAGTAAACCTCAGTTATAATGAAGAGTAATTCTAGTTACACACTCTATCTACATCATTGTCGATTACACAGCCGTCTTTCGAGACCCAACGAGTTATTCACATGAGGGGCAATTTTGCCAATTGTCGTGGGATCGATATTTGAAAATCAGCCATGACGGTGACCCTGTGGGGGCGCCAGGGGCGTTGGAGGGCGCTGGAGGGCGCTAGAGGGCGCTGGAGAGCGCTCGAGAGGGCGCAAACACACGGAGGCCTCTCCAACAAGCCTCTCCGCCTCGCATGATGGACGATCTCGAAAGGGTTCTAGTATTTTCCAATAACCCATGTGTATGACATTTTATTTTTTATTGAAAGCCCTGTTTGTCCTAAAAATTGGGGGTCGACGTTAATTTGAGCGTGGGTTTCGGAGGTTAATTGATGTATATTTTTTATAATATTTAAGCACTCGGAAAACGAACGAATTTGGTTATATATGGTTCGACATTCGTCCTCATTTTTATAGGTTATTGACGAAAGGGCGTTGGTGGCCATGTGGTTAGGGTGCCCGATTCGTAAGCGAGAGGTACCGGGTTCGGACCCCAGTGCGGCCATGTAACCGAAGCTCTTACGGTGAGGGAAAACATCGTGATACTACCTGCACATTTAGGCGACTGAATAAGTGACCATGATCCAATCTGGTCAGGTTCCCCTTGTTAACAAGGCCACGAGGTCAGATGGCAGTTGTTCCACCGTAATTTTCCATCTGGATCACACAAGGCGGAATGTGTTACCATGATCCAATCTGGTCAGGTTCCCCTGTCAACTGGGTCTCGGAAGTCAGACGGCAGTCGCTCCAAATTACCTGTTCTGCCAAGTCCTGGATCGTAGTCAAGTCGGACCCTAAGCCCTCGCGCGGGTGCCCCGGGACATTGACGCCAAGATGACGATCATGTTTATTGTTATTATGAACAACCAGTAATAGTTTCCACCCCAGGATAACCTGACAAGCTGACTATCGTCATCAGGAGCGTCGGCGGCCTTAAGGGGTCCAACTCCTACCCTGAGTTAGCGGGTTCCAACACCAGCGCCGCCATGCACCATGTGCCTGGATAAGGATCCAGCTTCACAACCAGTTTATTCGATTAGCTTGTCGCCGAACTGCTCCCGGATATCGTTTAACAAGTGAAGTAAATTAAGCAAAAGCTAGCCGTCTTCCGCTCGTCAAAGTTAGGCGGATAAGTCACCTGATTAATACGGTGCCACGCCTTGATAGTAGGGTGGGCCATGTGTCGGCTTTGGCTGCAAAAAAGAAAGTGAACTTTACGGATTCGGTTTCCAAAATCAGCATCAATTGCGGCTGTAATGTAAACAAATGGAGGTTGACTGTAGGTATAGAAATATTTGGTATAGAATAAATAGCAATTATATAGGAAAATATACTGTTTACACAGGTATCTTAGAGAGTTTCCTTGTTATAGACAAATTCCGATTCTACTGAATTTATTTCGAATAATAGGACGTAAATTTTTCGGGAAATAAACTTACTATTTTTAAATTATAAAGTCATCGATCCTTTCAGGAGCAGTATGGCATAAACATCATTACTATAAGAATAATGATGTTTATGCCATACTTATGCCCGTGGAGCGTCGGTGGTATAATGATTAAGGGGTCCGACGCGTACACCGAGGTATAAGGTTCATACTCCAGTGCCGCCATGCACCAATGACTTTTTATGAGTTATGTAAATTAGTTGAACACCTACGCTCTTACGGTGAAGCAAAACATCGTGATGAAACCTCTACATTCAGGCGACGTAATGTGTAACCATGACCCAATCTGGTCAGGTTCCCCTGTTAATATGGTCATGGAGGCCAGATAGCGGTCACTCCACTGTAATTACATGGTCCGCCAAATCCTGGATCATGGTCAAGGCTGACCCCAAGCCCTCGCGTGCGAGTGTGCAACCGGGACATTAGCCTATACTCACGCCCGTATTCCATATTTGATTTTTTATTCTAGATTTTATAGGAGTAGGCAGAGACTATCGAGTGCCACAAGCTATTAGTATATACAATACTGACACGCCCCTCTACATAGTAAAACTCCTATTAGGGCCATACCAGCATCTAAGTAACTCAGACGGGATGTGCCATAATCCAAAATTGATACTGAAGCCACGTCCCTGCCAAGGCGTCCGCGATTATATCTCAAATTTAATCCGTCGACTCAGGTCCCCAGCTCATTGGATTAAGGGAAATTTTGCTAAGTCACCCCCTTTATTACGACTCCCTTTGAAAATATTAATTACGAAATTCCCAGGTAACGGTTGGGCGCACACACATATGCTTAAATTGTGTTAGGAATGGAATTTGTTATGTTTTTATTCATTCGTATTCTTGTGCCTGTTTTGAGCAATGGTGAAATTCAATAATAATCCTGGCGGTAAGCCACCATGCGCCCCCGACGTGGATCGTGATGAGAAAGGATTTGTCACGGTCCAGAAGAAGAGTAGACGACGTGCTGCTCAGAATTTTCGCGGCACTGCAGTAACTGGTCCCAACTTCCTGCTGCACCCTGCGACACCGACGACGGCGCTCTACCTGTCTCGCCTTCACTACACAGTGACGGCAAAGGACGTGGAAGAGCACATCCGCTAACCAAGAAGTACCTCGTGAGGGTCTAGCTCTTGGAATCAAGCCATGAACGTACGTTCAACTCGTTCATGGCGTTGGTTCCCACCGCAGAATTGTATTTCTTCATGAGGGAAGATTATTGGCCGAAGGGTGTGGTGTACCGGCGATTCCGTGGGCGACCCAGAATTTCCGACGCCGCCGAACGGCATTAAGTGCCAGTTAGGTTTTAAGATAACAATAAATTATATTTTTATATATTAGTTTACAATTTATAGTAATTTGTATGTAGGTATAGGTTTCGTCTTTATCTATATTGTGTATCAGTTTATTTCGTATTTATGTTGTTTGTGTATTTATAAATATGGGCCTCAGTTGCCTGAAATAAATAAATAAATAAATATCCCGGTGGTGCGGAGGGCCCGGGGTCCGCCTTGACCATGATCCAGGATTTGGCTGATCAGGTAATGACAGTGGAGAGACTGCCATCTGATCTCAATGACCAACCGGTCCTAGTGCCCTCAACGGAAGACCTTGGTTAACCTACTGAATGTCGATGTGGAAGTGTGTGCCCATATATATTTTTTATATTTGTTAATAGCTTTCGCGCGCCGCTTTGACCATGATCCAGGATTTGGCGTAAGCATCTGACCTCCGCGACCCTGTTAACAAGGGACCCTGACCAGATTCGATTATGTGAATTTGCATATTTTCTCACGATGTTTTCCCACCATAAGAACATAGGTTTTCAACTAATGTTCAACTAATTTACATAACTCTGAATATATTTTCCTAACCACAAATTTCCAATAATGTCAATAAAATCTCTGTTGCACCCTAAAAATATTTACTCAACTATCTTCCACAGTCGTATATTGTAGAAGATCAACTTCAGTGACGTTTTAATACAGATTTGTGTCGAATTTGAGATGTCACAGCGCGAGAATCGCGGGGTGTGAACCCGGTACCTTTCGCTTACGACTCCGAACAATGACCCATTAGGCCATCGACGCTCTTTAATTAATTTGTACGCGGTTAAAGCAATATGGAGTAAACGTATGTTAGCCCCGACTTCCGAAGTTCCGAACCTATAAATAACTACGCAAACATTCAACATTATTGACATCCGCTTCTCCAGTATCGAAGTGGAGTAATAAATTATGTTAGCAATGCAAATATTGTCCCCCAAGTTATTCGGTACGTTGACGAATTACTAATTAAATACCTATAGCTTAGGAGTTTCAGAATTTCGACTGGCAATGTTTTGTTTCTAGAAATGGGCGGCTGGCTTTGGACTAGAAATGGGCGGTTCGTTTAAAATAGTGAGTTGTTTGGGTGATGCAGTGTGTTTTTTTCTCTGAGTGAGTTGTGGTGCCTGAATTTGTTTTTATGGCGAGCGATAACTGTCGCCAATAATACATATGATTCATAAACTTAGGTTTCTTTTCATTTTTGGTGATGGTTTGTCGTATTTTGCGTGGTGAGTCAGACTGTCTTGACTTGGTGTCTAGAGCGGTACGGTTATTTGTGCCTCCAGTTCCCAGGGTTCAACTCAGCCACGCCAGCCCTGCCTACTCGCTACTCCCGCGGCCCGAACCGTTTCGCACGCCAATTCACCCATTATTCGAGCCTTGGGTATGGTCAACGCGCTCCTGGCATCGGCACCCGAGTGTGACATATTTGCTTGGCGATGGATGGAAATGTGCAAGGAATGCCTGAAGTACTGTGAGAGGATTAATGAATGAAAATATTTTATAATAGAAACTGATAAATCTATAGCTTTCAGTGCATTGGTTATTACTGTAATACTGTAAAGTTTTTTTTTTTAATAAATAAATTATTATTTAATTTTTTTAAGGTACACCAACAGCGTAAGTATTACAGTATACTGAAGTAACCTAAAAAATAACCAATATTCTGACACATTCATAACAATTACCAATAATGCTACGCAACAATATAATAAAAAGTAACAACTGAAAGATCACGCTATAAAAAATACGAAATAAGAAAATATTCTCATCTGAAATTTTTGTGTTGAAAGCAACCACATTAAACAAAATTTTTGTTTAGTTTCTGTGGTTGGAAGTATGAAATACATATTGTCTATTAAATAAACAACTTACCCATAATATGTTTTAGTGTATTTAATACATATTCAATTTAAAGAAGCGTGGTCGTATGCTACGCATTTTCATGCGGTTTTCAGATAGAAATAGTGATTCATGTTCTTACAGTGAGGGAAAATATCGTAATGAAACCTGCACATTTAGGCCACTGAATGTGTAACCATGATCTAGTCTGATCAGGTTCCCATGATAGCCAGGGTCATGGAAGTTAGATGGCAGTCGCTCCACTGTCATTACCTGATCTGCCAAATTCTGGATCATGTTCAAAGAGGACCCCGGGCTTTAAAGTACAATGCCAGTAACTTTTTTATTTTATAATTAAGTGCTTTCTGGGCACCATTCCGCGGGACAACGATGTGGATGATTTTTTTAATATATAATATTTTAGTATTAGTGTTTAATTTTATTTCTAATTGTAAATATTTATTTAACTGTTGTTGTATTAAACAATCGAATATTTTAAGATAAAAAAAAAGAAAAATTAAGTTCTTCATTATGCATTTTGCTTTTTTGCTCAAACATTGAAATCTATAATGAAGCATACCTCCTATATACATCGACACATTAGACACACACGATAAATTTAAACTAGCTTTATCGATACCTATCTAGAGGTACCTAAGAGTGTAAAATCATTATTCAAAACTGTATCATTCAATATCAATAACGTACCTTTGATTTATTATTCGAGGTTCGCGATGCTGCGATACAAATTGTAGTCGAGTATTGCCTCCCATATTCCCTTTATGCATAGCTATCATTTTAACATGGCTGTGTGGTGTCCTGAGAATAAAATACAAAAAAATACACGACGTTCAGCAACGTCTTCCATTTACCAGTGTCGTACTGACGTCTAAAGTCGTCTAGAAAGACAAATTAATGGAAGCTTCTTCAAGCTGTTTCAAGACGAGCATGCTCCATCTTCAGCCGCATCGTCACTTACCATCATATGAGACGGCGGCAAAATGCATGTCTTGTCTAATGTAAAAATAAATAAAAAAGCCGAGCTAAGAATCGAACCGGTGACCGCCTGCACAACCGCCGAATGCACTTCGAACCAGACCATTAACCGTGTGGCATTAGGACGAAACGAAGCAACGCAATCGACGAGCCTACGTGGTACCTATTGTGTGTGACGTAAGCGCCTATGAAGCCTACAGGTCAGAGCTGCTACGTCCATACCCTACGTCTCACCGCACCACTGAGGCATATATAGTTAAAGCTGAAAATTGTTGGTGCATAACTGTCGATGCGAACTTATTGATTAATGAATACATACAATAATCATACTAGAGTTTAACCCCGGCTTCTGACAGGGTTCGGTTTCCTACTGTTCCTCCCCCACTACATGATATTGATAGTTCCCATAATTTCAGCAAGGACTCTTCATCCACATAATACTAACATTAAAGTGAAATTTTTCAACTAACACATACATGTGCAACAATATCCCGTATGTAAAATATAAAATTGAATCACATTGCTGCATCATTACACAACAAATATCATCATAGGAGCCGGAAGAGGCCTCCACAAAGGCCACCCTTGTGCTGTCCGCATCTAGCTGGTACCCGCGATCTTTAAAAGGTCGTCGGTCCACCTAGTGGGGGGCCGACCCACGCTGCGTCTTCTGGTACGTGATCGCCACTCGAGAACTTTACTGCCACATCGGCCATCTGTTCTGCGAACGAATATATTCGATCCCTATTAAGTTTTTCAATTCTAACTCAAGTACAAGTCGTACGTTAGTGCTAGCCTCAGTCGGAGCCAGGCATAAATTATGAGCTAATCGAATTGAGTTGCCCTCCTTGCCAAAACTAGCCTTGCGCAATAAAACTGTTCGTGTTGAAAGTTCAACGAATTAACTTTGAACGTTCCAAGCCTCAAAAGTAAATTATATGCTATACAACTAATTCTAAGTCAACTGCAATTTAATCCATCGCCATACTGCAACTGTCTTACGAATCATCATAAAAAGTCGTTGATAAACTGCTACAAAGTATATTTATACCACCAAGGTGGCAAACAAGCTTACGGCCTACCCGATGGTAAGCAGTCACCGCAGCCTATGGACGTTTGCAATACCGGGGGCATCACCCACGCGTTGCCGACTCCGTAAAAATCTGTTTACCCTTTCTTGAAGAACTCCATGTTGTACTTTCCAGGGAAAACCTAGTTCATAGTTCATCCTACAGGAAGCAGGAATTTAGTAGATCCTTGTAGATCTGCACCACAGGTCAGCACCTACTTTCCGTCCGTCTAAAAAATGAATCTCCAATACCTACTTCACATGAACGTACATGCTTATTTTAATAATATAACAATGGGCGTGAATGTACTCATACGTATATGTGTGTGTGTGTGTGTGTAATAAATAACAACATACCGCCAATCGGCTCCCGACCGGCTTATCTAAAGAAACAAAAACGAAAAAAACCTTTATCTCCGGCACCAAAACGTCAAATCAGAAGTGGCAGCATATACAAAACAGGAGCTGGACCCTCTTTCTGGAAGGGTTTATCCACTTCATAGTTGTGATGCGTTGTCAGTGTTCCGCCGATAGATTTGACGTGGTCCTAATCCCTTCAAAAGAAGGCCAATAAGATGAATAGTTCGGGCCAGTAGCTTCGTACCTATGTGATTCTTTCGAATGTAAGGTTGCTTTTTAGATACATTTTTTATACCACTAAGGATGCAAACAAGCTGGCACCGTACGCTGAGAAGTCAATCGAATAAAATCAAATATATTTAAAGTAAGGCGCCGCCAGCAGACGGGAAGAAAAAGACAGGTTTTATTGCACCATGTTCCAAAATATGTTAATAAAATAACTATACTAAATTACACGGTTATACATTCTGGTTTCGCAATCGACTTCCTTTATGTCGACGCTTGTGACCTACTTATTACTGCACTTTGTCATCATATACCTATGTATATTACATATTTATTTGGACAACAACCCATATAAATGTTTAAGAGCGTAGACTATATTAGTGGGTACGTAATTATTACTGTTGTTCTATAGCTGCCGTGGCGCTATGGCGGTGTGCATCCGCAGCCAGGGTTCCAGCAGCGGTGAGTCCCAGCTCTGCGCCAGCGTGCTCAGGATACTATCCGAACTGCCGCGGATTCGGTGCAACAGTGACGCACATCGCCTTCTAATTACCGCGTAGAAACAGAACTGAGAAATTGATTTCACCAAATAATTTGAAAATCGCGTCATTTTGTAACAAATTAAATAAATAAATATTCGTGGACAAATTCACACTGCGCCATCTAGCCCCAAACTAAGCAAAGCTTGTGCTATGGGTATTAGATAACTGATAAACTACCTAAAGACTTTTAAATACATACTTATTATACATAGAACACCCAGACCCGTAATAGAAATTAAAATTCATCATTTCAATTTCTGGCCGACCGGGAATCGAATCCGGGACCTCTTATTATAGTTTCATTTTGATTATGGAGGAGCGTCCGAGGCCTAATTGGTCGGTGGGTTCGAAGCCCAGTGCCGCCATGTGCCAATAACTCTTTTCTGAGTTATGTACATTAATTGAGTACTAACCGATGCTCTTACGATGTAATGAAACCTGTTCATTCAGGCGACTGAATGTGTAACCCCTATTAACAAGGTCACGGAGGTCAGATGGCAGTCACGTCACTATAGCTGATCTGCCAAAATCCTGGATAATGTTGAAGGCGGAGCCCGGGCCGTCACTACCGGGACATTAACCAGATGACCAACCGGTTGCATTTTGATTAAGTTTTTGGACAGTTTTGACAATCTGGTAACTAAACGTTGGTTGTATATAAAGTAGTATTCATAGCTTTAGTAATACCTAATAAACTACTGTCATGGCATAATTGGCTCCCGAGATTGTTCAACAACTTAAGAACTTAAGAACTTGGTCAACATCGCTTCGCCAACGGTCTTAAGAGGAACACCTAATGAAAAATTGCATAGAAATTATTTAAAATCTTAAAAACGCAGAACGTGAAAGCCTGAAAGCCTGGCCGCTTTCTGTCGTGTCTCAGCAAAAACTGTGATAAAAACGCGTAGCAGTACTCTACGCCTTACTCGTAGCAATTTACTACGCCGTAGCAATGACCTACGTTTCTTCTTGCATTCCGTTCTAGAAACAGAATCCGCTGCCTGCAACGTTTTCCCTAAGCGCTACAGCTTGGGTCTCTTTAAGACACAAGTGAATAGGTATTTAAAAAAAAAGAAGAAAAGAAAATTGAATTCCCCTGCCCCTGAAACCGTCCTTTTCTTAGTTTAAAACATGATCTGCCGGCGCTCATCACCTCGGCACACCGTCACAGAAATTGGCAGCGAAAGCTTGTCCCGCCGTTCATTAGGACATTAATTTATGCCTAAGCCATTAAGCTGGCTCATTCCGGCGAAATCGAGTGTTTCATTTTAATGCCCCGGCGAAAGGATAAATTTTAAACAATAGCTCGTAATAACTTTTCATGATGCTTCCCTTTGGAGGGTTTGAATTTCGTTTTCTGGTGGATAGAAAACACAATAGTTACAAGAAACCATGAGAGCAGGTTATTTTGGCCCTAGAGAATTACTTTAGTTTTGTTCATGTGACGTAGAATAGCGCAACCGGGGACATCAACAGCGACGTCGAAGCCCGAATATCCGCGAATGACAGGAATTGACAGCGCCAAAGCCCGAATATGGCTTGGGCCAAATGGCGGGAGGTGATAGTTGGGATTTGTGACCCCAAAATAAAGTTGAAGAGACAAGTTCATAAGACCACATTCCATACGGCAGCGAAACGTGGTACTAGAGTGACTCAAGCAGGCGCTGCGCGTCACGGAAATGAAGATACTGCAGTGTAGGTGTGGAGTTTCACGGAAGGGTCGCGTCCGAAACGCCCATATCCGGGGTAGCCTTGGCGTCCGTGACATAAGCTGCAAGGGTGCCGCCTTCGATGGTATGGCCACGTCTTGCGCAGACCGGCAAATTACGTAGGGAAGAAATGTTTGACCATTCCCACCCACGCTTGGCACTGAAAGGAGAGGTCGGCCCAAGAAGCGATGGTTTGACGTTAAGAATGACGTCATGCGAGCCAATAAACTCACCACTAAACATGCCAAAGACCGAGCGAAGCGGACCAAGCGAAATGGACCAAGAGCAGGAAGGCGGACCCCGGGCCCTCGCGTGTCCTGCGAGATCAAAACCGGCATTTAACGCCAGGGTGATGTTGTTCATGTGACTTATGTTAGCCCTATAATTTGCTAGCAAACTAGTAAAATCCAGCTATATTGCTAACATAATATGTTACATGGACACAATGGGGAATTAAACAGTTACGCATCGGCGCGCACACAAACAGATACACAGGCTTATAACCCTCTTCGTTTTGTGTCGGCGGTAAAGTCCCTCTATATTAGACTCAAAGGGGGCTCACTTAGCCAAACTAACCCTTTATTTCCTCGGCAAGGGCCAGCCCCTGAATAGTTAACAGTCTCTCTTTATGTTGCCGAGAAAAATAACCTTACAGAAAGGCCCTTTTCGACACCCCCGATGCGACTGAATAATTTATCAAGAAAAATGCGCGCTACAAAAGAGGTAATTTAGACGTGCCTTTTTATAAAATAAAAGTGTTTAATAAGTATCGGGGAGGGCTCCCGGGGACCTCTTTGACGTTTGGGGACCACTTTATTTGTCTCTTTCTGGATTCGACAACTTCTTCATTGGGCCGGG
This sequence comes from Blastobasis adustella, assembly GCA_907269095.1. Lineage (NCBI taxonomy): Eukaryota > Metazoa > Arthropoda > Insecta > Lepidoptera > Blastobasidae > Blastobasis > Blastobasis adustella. Next base: position 3,237,419 of record OU026120.1, read on the forward strand.
CCATCCCTATGAATCTATGCTAGCAATTTAAAAATAGAGCCCATTTTTATAGAAATAGAAATAGAAATAGAAACATTTATTTACACACAATAACACCACAAACACATAACATAATGGCTCAAAGGGGATGAATCACTGACCTCCAAAAAGGTATTTTTGAGGTCAGCGGCTCGTAAAATAAACAATTAAAAAAAAAAGAAGATTAAGAAAAAAAAATAAAAAAAACGTGAAAAAAAATTTTAAACGCTCGCACCCACGCGAGCACTCGCGTGCGTTACCTATCTCTTTTACACTCGTAGTAAGTTGCTAAAGATAAAAAGACGAGCATTGGAAGACGAGCGCTCGCGTGGATGCGAGCGGTTTAAACAACAGACTCTTTCTGCGTTTGAACACGTCTTTGTTTGCCTACCTGCAAGATAATAATAAAGATTTTTATCGCCTAGTGAGGCACATGGACGGACTGTCCACCTGATGGAAATCAGCCACCGTCGTCCTGGACATTTATTTATTTCTTTAAAACTTCATGCACTGTTACGTACAAAGGCGGACTTAAAGCTTCATAGCTTTCTCTGCCAGTCAACCGGAGAGTTGATAGTATGAGAAATTACAGGGCTGTGTAACATGTATGACGCAAATATTGGAGAACACATTAAATCTAAGTACTAATGTTTAAGCAAATTTGACATACATTCACAAACCATGACTGACAATAACAGAAAATAACAGAAGAAAAAGAAAGAAAAAAGAAAGCAAATAAAGACAACACAACGTGCGAGAATATAAAAGAAGCAACAGAAGATTATTAGATAGAATTTAGAGTTTATTTAAGTGTTCCCGGACCGGTTTTAAAAGGCATATTTATCATATGAAGATTTAACAGTCAGTATTAATTACTTAGCGGAGCGTCGGTGGCCGAGCGGTTACATTATCCAACTCGTAAGCCAGAGGTCCCGGGTTCGAATCCCGCTCCGGCCATGTACCAATGACTGTTTTCTGAGTTATGTGCATTAGTTGAATACTTACCGATGCTCTTACGGTGAGGGAAAACATCGTGATGAAACCTGCACATTCAGGCGACTGGATGTGTAACCATTATCCAATCTGGTCAGGTTCCCCTGATAGCAGGGTCATGGAGGTCAGATGGCAGTCGCTCCACTGTAATTACCTGACCTGCCAAATCCTGGATCATGGTCAAGGCGGACCCCGGGCTCTCGTTCTCGAGAGCACAACCGGGACATTAACGCCAAGATGATTATTTTTTTATTTTATCATATGACATATAAATAGGACTTCTACAATCTAAAGGGAGCGGATGCGGTGCCGGTCTTTAAGGTACCTGTTGACGTGCCTTTTAAAGAACCCCATGTGTGAGATGTGAAAGATCGGTTTGTCTGTGACAAAGGGCTCGCTTATATTCGATAATGGTTTATGGTAAATTTTCATTGCAAAAGCGTCAGTGGCCTAGTGGTTAAGGTGTCCGACTCGTCAGCGAGAGGTGCCCTGGTCGAATCCCAGCGCTGCCATATACCAACGAGTCTGTTGTGATTTGTGTACACTAATCGACGCTCTTGCGTCGAGGGAAAATATCGCGATGAAACCTGCACATTCAGCAATGTAACCATGATCCAATCTATTCGGGTACCCCTGTTAACACGGTCATGGAGGTGAGATGGCAGATCTGCCATATCGTGGATCATGGTCAAGGCGAACCCAAGGCCCTCGAGTGAACAAAACAATAAAACAAGGACATTAAGGCCAAAATGATAAATGATTATGGCCATGCACCTAAGAGGCTGGTCAGAAATTTTGATAGCATTATATCACACAATTTAAGAGTATGTTCCGGGTTTCCTACCGCGTACCTTTGTTGACGAGTAGCCCGATATTTCGACGAAGTTGCATGCATCATGGTCACGGGTCGTCCCGTTGAATATTATCCGCGTCAACAAAGAAACGCAGTAGGAAACCCGGAACATACCCCTAAAATGTGTGATAATAACCGCAACAGCTTAAAACATTATGCTTTTAACAATTAATTTAAATAATTATATCAAACCTAAGTACCCACCTTGTAATAAATATATTTTAATATACCATCCATTTTAAAACCGTTCTCAATCTTTTTTACGCCATTTCAATTCCTAGCAAGATTTCTTTTTAATATAATTGGTAGGTATTTGCATTTCATAATTCAATCTCTGCCTGGACGTGTCGGAGACAAAGTGGCTTATTTTTAAGAATTCTTAGGCTGTCAGATAATTTTTTAAGTGTCCTTTACGTCATCTATTATTTTAATCTGTGCTCGAAGTTTTTAAGGGTGTATTTTTTAGATTGGAATTTATGGTAGGCAACGCTAATCTGGACGTTTAAAAATAATTCGCTTCGATGTAATCCAGATGCCGATAATAAAGTGTACTTCAATTGTATAACTAAAACTTAATAAGTATGTCTGCCGCCACTCCGCCGGTAGGCGTTGTCCTAATTGGTAACGGTACGACGGACGTCGCCTGACCAATAGGAGACCTCAAAACCGTCCGTCGCACGACCATTTTAGCACGACCGTTGCCGTACAACTCGAGGTTGTCGTACAACGCGACTAATGGTTTCGATCTAGAGTCTCCGTAGGCTGTAAAATGAGCAGCAGCATTTCCCATTGTTATGTTTGTAACACTGCGATCTCCAACCCGCCTGCCAAGCATGGAGATTATGGCAATAACCTCCCTTTGGTAGGAGAGGCCGTGAGTCCTGCAGTGAACTGTTATGGGCTGTGATGATGATGATGGTGGTTATGAAATTCTCTTTTTTCATTAAAGGGTATATTGGAAAGGTCTCCTGACCTCATCAGCGAAAGTCGTCATACCGAACCCGGCTTTATCAAAGTGAGGAATCGCATTTCATTGTGATTTGGTAAATTCGCACCGAGCCATAATTACGTCGCCCGGCTGACACGGACCTGAAAAATGTGAGGACGCCTTTCTACACTAAAGAGAAGTGAAGCACGAAAGGGAAGACAATTTCTTGACAATTTATTTTATTGCACATGCACGCGATTTCATGTCTATCGGGCACGACCGCTTAAATAAGTCGAGTAGCGTTAGCATGAAGGTTCGTTACATTACCATCTCACTGGGTTGGGGTTTGAGCGAGTGAGATGGCGTTGTATAATTTGTCCGAGTTAGACGGTCGGGCCCGATGGACATGAACTCGCGCAAGCACAGCACACATCCACACACATATACCAGGTCTTACAATCCGCCGCTATTTTCTTGGTTTTGCACCGCGCTGTCACTCCAGTGACAGTATCAAAGTGTTGGCCATTTTTATGCTTCACTCATGATTTCGAGAGTATCCGTCTGTATTTTTTCCAGGTCCGTGCCAGCTGAGTTGTTTAGGCCCCGCTATAAAGGGAACGAGAATAATGACCGCCGAAAATTAATAAATGAGATTACAAAAGATCTTATTACGCTCATTTCCCAGAGCACCGCCTCTGTAGGGGCAATAATTAGTAAAAGAAATGGCGGGAGAGATCTTAGAGCGGCGGCGGCGGGAATTTATCTAACAATGGTTTGTTGGGAGGAGACGACGCGGAGTTGAGACTGTTGTTGGATGACACAAAATCGCAAAAGTGTTTGTGTATTGTATGTATGTGTGTGCATTACCAATTCAAGAAAATTTCCTTTGCCGCTACAGCATATTTATGGCATTTGGTGCATTTTTAACCAAAATCAGTTTCTTACAAGAAGGGAGAATTAAAATGAATAAATTAAATTAAATTCATGAATGCTATTAAAACCGTTTAACTACTGCACAGTAATGCATACTTTTATGCTCTTTGCTGAAAATTGTTGGGAATCTAAAATCAGCTTAGTTTTAACTACCTATATTGATAAAATATTAAAGATAACAAAAAAAATCGTAAGGTTAATTCGCGCCATGAAAATTTGAATGTGAAGATGATGTGGTCATGTTCAAATTCAAATTCGATCATCATCATCATTTTGGCGTTATGTCCCGGTTGCGCGAGGACCCAGGGTCCGCCTTATTGCTACTCTTGGCCCACTTCGCTCGATCTTCAGCATCCTTAGTGGTGAGCTTATTGGCACGCATATCAGTCTGGGCTACGTCGAGCCATCGCTTCTTGGGCCGGCGTCACCTCAAATTCGATATTGGTATTTAGGTGCAGAATTTTTAATTTAAGTATTTATAATACTTGCTAATGTTATTTTGATTATTTTACTAAGTACAGTAGTACAGTACATTTAACATCTTAATGCAAAGATCACCACAAAGGTCGGTCCAGGTCGTCGGTCCACCTTGTGGGAAGCCTACCGACGCCATGTTTTCCGGTTCGTCACTGCGGTCTGGGTCGACACTCGACAACTTTATTGCCCCTATGAGTCCTGCCCATTGCCACTTAAGCCAGGCAATCCTTCGGGCTATATAACCTTAGTTTGCTTGCGGATCACATTATTTTTGATACCATCAAACATACAGACTCCGAGCCTAGCTCCATTGCCTGTTTTATTGCCCTTAGTGACAGTAAGCTTTCTTAAAAGGTCCAAAGTGAGCGGTAATGTATCTATTCCGAAGGTCATCACTGACACCACACACTGGTCAAAAACCTTCGTCTTGAGACACTGCGGTATTTGGAACGTAAATATAGGTATGACGTAGCTTCCCGGACGCTGCCCGAGTTGGATTCAACGATTGACCTCTTCGAAATTCGACCTACTCCGCGACTTGTAAGCGAATGATTATTTTTTGCATGTCACTTTGACTGTCAATTGCAATCTCCAAATATATTAACAACTCCTTTGTAAAGGCGAACATCAGTTCCTCGAAGCAAATATTCAGAATTTGACATGAGGAAAGCCAGAGCAGAAAATTAGGAAGCTTTAAGAAAGGGATTCGACTTTCGTCTCTGCTCTTGCAACATTGTCTTTAATTATTATTATGCGTAACACAATCCTGTTTTATTAGGTTTATATTTTAGGATAAGGATATATCAAACAACCGGACTTGGGCTTTTGTAAGTACATCAACAGTAATTGACATCATCGAATTATCAGCTTTTATCTAAGTTGTATTAGTTGAGGTGACGTGTCAATGGGAGATTTTTAGACAGCTACTTTAAAAAGTAAAAAGTGTACTTCGGCGTGCCTTACTATATGGCGCTGCTTAGACAGGATTCTTAATTTAGTAACCGAAGTTACTCGGAAAGGTATTTCGTGAAAATATACTTCGTTTTGATTTATTTTTGAAAATCGTTTCCAATCAGCGCCATCTAATACAATTATTTGAAAAAAAAACTTTTTAATCGGCTTCGGAAAATCTCCCATTGGGGCGCTAGTTCTGCATTTATGTAGCAACACCGGAAGTATGTATTATTCTGTGACAGAATTAGGAAGTTTCCTAATATTGATATTACCATATTTAATGACATAGTGTTAAAATATAGATCAAAACTAACAAGCCAGTGAAAAAAATTGAAATCCGTCCATAAATGACTGAGTTATACAATATTTAAGTTGACATATTTTTTCGCGTAATTATTGCTGCCGCGATCTAGCTGTGACGACAACAGGCCGTCATCCCGCCCGCCACTATGGAGCTACCCATACACTGAAACTCTTAGTGACTGTATCTTCGGAACCGTAATAGCTAGACACTTGAGCTATTCACAGAGTATGTGTTACTATGGTCGCTATAACAACAAATGACGGGATGACGGCCTGGTGACACCACGCACGAATTCGCGCACCTAATGAAATTATTCTTGCAATCGCAACTTTAAAGTCTCATAACTTTTTTGTTTAAAAAAATATTTAAAACTTTTTTTACCGTTTTGTTTCATTTGGCTCAAATTTTTACATTCAATCATAAAAAATTTAGGAAACTTCCTCATTCGAATGCCGCCAACAATGCGACATTATAAGGAACGTTGCGGAAAAAGAAACTATCATGTCGCCTCTGACGTTTCGTAAAAACGACCTAGCGCTCTCCTTCATCGAATTATGATCCTTGGCACATTTGACGTAGCAACGTTGGCGCCAAAATTCGAGGGTTTAAACCGACTAATCTGGAGGTGTAGCAATAACGAAGGCGGCGGGAAAGGTATGTATGTATGTATGTAAACTCTTTATTGCAACAACATAGTACAATTTAATAGGAAACAGTTACAAAGCAAAGGCGAACTTATCCCACAACGGGATCTCTTCCAGCTAACCTTAGACAAGCCGAAAGGAGCTTTAGCGACGCGAGCGAAAGGTCTTAGGCAACTCAATAGCGTCGAGTTATATTTCCTATTTATAGTACTTTGTTATTGCTTGTAAAATAAGTTTTGAATATTTAAAAATGTTTTGGCAACCAGAGTTTTGGATTAAGGTACCTTTATCTATTGTTTTACCCTGTGGGGTGCCATGGTTTGCACAAAATTATCACGGCAAAATGGCTAGATGGCGCTGTGTGAATTTGTCCCAGAATATTTATTCATTTATATTTTAATTCCAATTTAGAACGCCTCCTCTGAATTTTGTGTTAATACAGTCACCGGCGTAATTATTCACCCACTCCATATTTTTCCATATACGCTCATTGTGTAACACTGACTCAGTTAGAAACTGCTGTATAACAATTCATAGACTATTGGACAACAGTTTAATATTCCATTTCTGGCGTTACAAATCAATCTTTAACTTCATAAAATACTCAATGGATTATAATGCGGTTTCTACGGTTAGATAGTGACAATGATTACCTCTGTATTAAATTATTTTTCTCAGCTTTTTTACGTTGATTGATTTTTAAAAATGTAGTGCAATTATGATGCGTTTACAATACTGAAACAGCTGCAATCAGAACAGCCCATAAAAAATCAGTCTGCGGAAAAGAGCTTTCGTGTTGAAGAAATTAATTAAATGCAGAGGCAATCATTGTCTATTAAGCCGCGAAAACCTCATTAAATCGATTGAGTATTGAAATGTATGAGTTGTCCCATTTTTAAAGGATAAATATTTGGTTATGTGATCGATAATTGTGTCATTACATTTGGTTAGAATTTTGCATAAATTTTGTTTACCCATGGTATTTTGTTTGTTTTATAAAATCTCGTTTAATTCAGCTAATGTTGTTTACCTCATTTTATAATGGATTACATTGCTTAGGGGCCGTTCAAGTATTACGTAAGCACTATGGGGGGGGGTAAATTATTGTAATAAATCTGTTTACGTAATACTTGAACGGCCCCTTATTAAAATATACCTAATATATTTAAAATATGCTTTTGTTTGATTAAATAATGTCCACTAGAATAATACTTTATCCTAGATAACATATTCAAGTTATCAAGTCTTACTCCTCCATGAAATATATTTTACATGACATAGATATATATTTATTAATATGCTCTTGTTTACCTAATTTAGCGTTTTACATATATTTCACTGGGGTTTTGGATAAATACTCACACTCTGTTATTATTCTGTAGCTTAATTACTAAAATAAAGGTTTATACTAATAAAAGTCACTATAATTATAAGTAGGACATATATTAAATGTAACAAGCGTATATCGAAAACATGCGGTGGGCGGATAATTGTGTCGATGCAAGCAAGCAAGGATATTTGAGAACTGTCTCAAATACCATTGCTTCCTATACTGGGTCCTTCATTGAACTCGAGTGCTACCTGATACTATTCTTGTTTACACATAAGTGCTCGAGTGCGTTTGAAGTTTACTGCGCTATGAGACTAATTATGGCGGTTTCTTGACGTAATGGATGTGTTCAAGTGTACGCAAACATGATTTTTTATTTTTTCCCATCCTAACAATTTAGGTTAGGATGGTAAAAAATAAAAAATCATGTTGGCGTTAATCGCACACGAGGGCCCGGGATTCCGCCTTGAAACTGATCCAGGATTGGGCAGATCAAATAATTACAGTCGAGCAACTGCTATCTGACATTCGTGACTCTGCTACTACGGGAACCTGACAAGATTAGATCATGGGTACACATTCGGTCGCCGAATGTGCAGGTTTCATCACGATGCACAGGTTTTCCCTCACTGTAAGAGCATCGGTTAGCATTCAACGTATAAATGTATAAATGAACGTAACTCAGAAAACAGTCATTGGTGATGGCTGCAGTGGTATTCGAACCCGCTACCTCTCGCTTCCAAGTCGGATACCTTAAGAACTCGCCCACCAACTTTCTAAATTCCCACCAAATTTATTGTGTACCAATATATTTTCTTGAACAATAAACTAGTTTTACACAATCTCGCAATCCATGACGTCTAGATATCTGTAGAATAATAAGCATTTGTCAGTACCACTCGCCCCGATTCACAGCTAGAAGCCGGAAATTCGTGGGCGCTTCAGAAATTCAGCCTTTGAATGTAAGGCGCTATCGTCGCTGACCACGAATCGTTCTCAAACAGTCTAATTCACTTGGAGCAGTTGGAGACTACGGACTCGCAGACGTTTGATATCGGTATTTAAAATGGTGTGGAAGGTTGAATCGAGGTTATAATTATCTCGGTGTCAATTCTTAAAACGTTTTAGACACGATCCTGTTGGAAATATTGGTATTGAATTTCGGGATAAATTATAGTCTATGTGCTATTCTCGGCTAAAACCTATGCTGCTAAATTTCATCAAAATCCGTTCAGTATTTTTTGCGTGAAGGAGTAACAAACAAACTTTTGCATTTATTTGTATTTTTTTCAAACTAAACTCGCGTTCTTTACACATTATTATATTAATCAGGTCTTACACGCGATGTGACAAGAGAAGTTATCTCGTGACATCGGTGGGTGTAACCCTATTTTTTTAAGAGGGGAAATCTTCGAAAGATTCCACGTCATCCAGGGGAATGACGTGGACATGCGGGATTGCCTGAAAATGGACCCTACCCACTAAAACCTCTCTATGTATCCACAGCCACTTTTTATCGGAACACCTTAGGAACTCATAGATAGTTTTCGCTGTGGTGACGGTGGGTGTAACGCTACCGAAACGTCGGGAAAACAAATCGAAAAAGTACGTTGCGTGTAAGTTCCGATCAACATAATAATTTTGCATTTATAATATAGCAGCATAAGGTGGCTGATAAGGTGGGCATGTCCGTTACTGGCCTCTCATGGATGGTAGCGTAAAACCAGCATCTGGATGCGACTGGCATCAGCAGGCGCAGCTAACGAGGCGGCCATCTGCATATCGAGCGACGAGAACCAACTCAATTGACGAGCGGACGCCTCGCGGCTATTCTTGTTACGACCTAGGGTTGTGACATCACAAATTCGACATTTTCTCTACCCAAAAAACTATAGTTAAACGTCACTGAAATTGTTCTTCGACAATATACGATAGTTTAGAAAATATTTCTTGTTACAATAGATATTTCAATGTCATTTTGAATGGAGATATGTGACTGGAAAAAATTCCGAATTCGAGATGCTACAGCGCGACAATTAGGCCCCTAGGGGTTTGTTCTCGCGTTTTCGATATTCAAAATCTATATTTTTTCTTGTCACAAATATCTATTAAAAATTACTGAAGTCTTTATTGCAGACAAAAACCTTATTCTCAACGATCTTTGACAATCCTTTATTGTCGAATATCAATGTCATTTTGATAATCAAATGTCGAATTCGAGATGTCCACAGCGCGGGAATAGGAAATGGACCCATTACATTTCTAACCCCCAACGCTTAAACACAATAAGTAAATATATATGTACAGTTACACAACTATTATGCTGACTTCATATTGTAAATGCTACCGGCAAAGTATATCATTCAGTTGTTGTGTAGCATACCTGGTTGTTCTATGTAATGCCGGATTTATTATTGTTCGTGAGGCAAAACATCATGATGAAACCAGCACGTTCAGGCGACAGAATGTCTACCCATGATCCAATCTTATGAATTAAATCACTTTTTTACACTAGTTCCACTTATTTATACAATTTTTTATTAACAATTTTTTACACTAAAATTTAAACAATATAAAATCAATGCCTGAAGATGAGTAATTCGAAACCGGTTGCAACTTAATAATAACTTGTATAATAAAGTGGAACTAGTGTAAATAAGTGATTTAATTCATAATAATGGAGTTCCATTATGAAGTGACAACACAAAGTGTTAAATATTTATGATCCAATCTGGTCAGGTTCCCCTGATAGCAGGGTCACGGAGGTCAGATGGCAGTCGCTCCACTATAATTACCCGATCTGCCAAATCCGGGATCATGGTTAAGGCGGACCCCGGGCCCTCGTGCGCGAGAGCATATATCCATTAACGGCAATTTTTTTTTTTATTACAATGTAATTTTTTATGTAATAGGAATGGCCCGGCCCCTTGCATTTACACCGCGCCGCTGGTGGAATCGGTTTACGTCAGCGGCAACGCCGGCCGGTGTAATGCTAATCTCGTCGCCACACTCGACTCGGCTTTTAGCTGGCCAAATAAGCTAGTTTAGTACTCAAATATGTTCTCACACGAGTCGTTATTAAGTAAATTATAGAGGCATGAAGACCATGAGCGTTATGGATGTATGTAAGTTGAACTATTCGATGCTCTACGGTGAGGAAATACGTCAATATCAATATCAATATATTTGAATAGGATACACATTATCATCTTTCAAACGTCATAAATATATTATATCATTTTCTAACCTTAATAATATTAATTAATCAATTAATGAAGACTGTCGTGATAAAACCTGAACATTCAGGTGACTGAATGTGTAACCATCAACCAATCTGGTCAAGTCCCCTTGCTAACAGGACCACGGCGGTCAGACGGCAGGCGCTTCATCCACTGAAGCGCCGCTTCATCCGCTGATCTGCCAAATCCTGTTTGATTATATCTATGATCACCTACATAATAAGGCCTACAAATAAATGCCAAGCTTCATTATTAAATAGAAAATATCAAAACAACAAACCAGCTGTAAAAATAATTGTTTACATACATTTAATTACCAAGGAATCTGTCTAAATTAAACGTTCCCAACATTACGGTTTTGTTATTCACGGGAACTCGTCCAGAACTGCCATTGAGGGTGGACCTCCATCAAGGACATCAGCAAGGAGGAACGTAACAATGTTTGTCGTAAATAAAACGAAAGTAAAAAACAATCGTAAAAATAAAGAAATACGACCCCAAGTCAACCTTATTTCGACTACGGTAGAGTTGAAAATCGCCAAGTCCTAGTATGGTGTAATAAAAAGGTGCAGTGATATTTTAGGATGTAATTCCCGTCGTGATAGTGAACTACTTTCGCCAACGAACGTAACCTTAATGTGGTCCAATAATAAGTCCGAAAGAGCTTTGGAGGTATTTATTTAGTCTTGCAATTTATAAATGCTGGTTCATTTATAAATAAGCGAAAACTTTCCGATTTTCTAATTTTTTGACTTAGTGAATGGAATTTTACGCCTGTTCAATAAGCCAAATGAAGATTTTTCAAATGTGGTACAGTCGCTCTTATAACTAAGATCAGGAATATTCAATCCGTCAAATTATGGTGATTTTTAACACCCTACGAAAAAAGAAGGGTGTTATAAGTTTCACGCGTGTATCTGTGGCTTTGTGTGTCTGTCTGTGGCATCGTAGCTCCCGAACGGATAGACCGATTTGGAAGCGGTTTTCTCTATTTGAAAGTCATTTTAATCAAGATGGTTCTTAGCTTTGTTTAATTCAAATCGGTTTTGTAGTTTAGAAAATATTTGAGTAAATTTGGTCGGGGGTTATCCGAGTTTTTCTCTCGGTTAGGTTGTGAATATACATTATTAAGTGCTGCTTAAAGTTAGTTACGATAAGGGACAAGTCTTGTTTTAACCACCGACGAAAACAGAGGAGTGTTATAAGTCTGACGTGTGCATCTGTGTGTCTGTCTATGGCATCGTAGCTCCGTAACGGATGGTCCGATTTAGATTCATCATCACAGCCCATAACAGTTCCCTACAGGACTTAGGACCTCTCCCTCGAAAGGGAAGGTTATTGACATAATCTCCACGCTTGGCAGGCGGGTTAGAGATCGCAGTGTTATAAATATTACAATGGAAAAAGCTGCTGCCCACTTCCAGCCTACGGAGACTAGATCTTTTGCCTCGAAAACATTAGTCGCCTTGTACGACACCCACGAGTGTAAGGGGTTGGTGCTATTCTACTTAGTCGGACACCACACGGCCATGCCGGACACCACATGATCGATTTAGATTCGGCTTCCTTTATTTGAATACCAAGTGGCTTTGTTTCATTAAAACCTGTTCACCTAGTTTGGAAAATATTTATGGATAAATTATAATAATATATAATAATAAATCTTTATTACAGGCAATTGACCCATATTACAATTAAATCCATATTATAAAAACATACAATAGTAAAAAATTTAAATAAAAGTTACATGATAATTATTGCAAAATTATAACATTTTTATGTCATTTTCGATTCTCGGTCAAATACAAAGTCAACCATCTTCTAAAGATTGGACTATCAAGGTCATTACTTACTATTTGGAGTATGCTGTTATCGGAGCACCTCAATCTAGCCCAAAATGCAGTCACACGCGCTCTCATAACCGCAAAGAAGTCGGGCACCCTCGCCTCCGCGAACATTCCGGATGCGCTACAAAATCTTGGCAATCTCATGAGAATGCGAAATGCATCATTATATTGCACCGTCATGGCTCCATAGGTTTTCATCCGGAAGCTGGCCCAGAGTTGGCAAGTGTATAAACATTGACAAAAAGCGTTAAACAGTAACAAAAAGCGTTAAACAAATAAACGTAGACTTTGTTGGCTATAGTTTTTATCAGGTTCGTTAGGACCGTAGCAAGTGGCACGATGTGTTCGTGTGTATGTATGTAATATTCCGTATAAATTTTTATGACTCGGACGATGAAGGACGGTGATGTGGGTATACCCCTCACATTTGTATTTTAAAACTTAGGTTAACGAATTTTGCACGTGAGGATTTCAAGTTTGGCTTTATGAACTTCGGTGTTCTATCCATTCGGCCTTATTAACTTTCGGTATTTTAAATTTACATCAAAGAACCATTAGGTATTTTAATTCTAGGGGCTTTGGATGTAGGTATTTAGATTTTCGGGATTCTAATACGTACCCATGTAAACGTGTGATGTGATGTATCACACTTTAACATACATACATTACTTCCGATATATGTTGGTAAGGTTATTGGATTTCAAGTTTTGCCAGCATAAACATTCACATTACCATAATACCACATTCATTAACACAAACATAAACATTGACGACCTGAGTGGCTCAGTTGTATAACATGGCGGTTACCATGCAGAGGTCCCGGGTTCGATACCCGGCCGGGCAGAAGTTGAAATGAGGAATTTGAATTTCTGTTACGGGTCTGGGTGTTATATGTATAATAAGCATGTATTTGAAAAAAAAAGTATGTAATTAGTTTATCAGTTACCTAATACCCATAACACGCTTTCTTACTTTGGGGCTAGATGACGCTGTGTGAATTTACCATTATAATTTAAAAGTTACCATTATACAACCTTCAAACCTCTCAACAAAGCCTTCTGCCTTCAAGGCTAGAGTGAATAGGCTGTTCCTAGACAGGCATGCTCCATCATCGGCCGCAATGTCACTTACCACCAGGTGAGATGGCGGTCAAATGCTAGCTAGCCTAATTAAAATAAAACATAGCCATCAACCTAAAAAAAATTTAAGTTGGACAAGGTTTAAACTAAAGTATCTATGAACTCGAGTTGATTGAAGTAGAGAAGAATAAACAAACTTTGTTGCAAAGTGTAACACAAAAGGCTTCGAGAACAATGCAAATCTGTAGATTTGTTGACATTGAAAGTGAAAATTGTGTTGACGTTGTTGTATTTCGAAAAATGCTTAGTTTGCAGTTCAGCTTAATTTGTGGTAAATTTATGTTTTCAGCCTACACGCGGAATATGAATATTTATTATTCATGAATGCAGCAATTTTCTAGCAGCATTTAAATGTGCGTTGTAAATCAGTTACAGTTTTAAATTAAACCATTTTTACTTACTTTTAAATGTGTACGGTTGGATAGGTATAGCATTTTTTTGGATGGAGTAGTTCAACACCATATTCTTTTCACTGAAGATCTTGGTATTTGTGACGGGTTTTTTCCTGTGCTCGACGGAACGGGACGATTTATTAACATCGTTGCATATAAAAATTATAGGCTCATTTTATTTTATTTTCCTGACTCACTTTTCGTATTTCAACCAAGTTATACCATTTATCTCTGCCTACGTCCTATGCATTAAAAATATTTGAAACAGTTATATAGAAGCAGCGTTATTTATATGTTTAAATAGTGTAACGTCAGTGCTAAAATAACCTTTTACAGATTTTTGCTCATTCGAGGGTTACAGTTCCACCACTGGAGAACTCCATGTTGTATTCTCCACGGAAAGCCGGAGAGCTCATTCCACAACCTTCCCCAAATATGAATCAGAAACTATTACTCGCCTTTTACGACCAGGCGACTGTTATCTTGGAAGTACACCTCCTTGGGCCTCAGCATAAGAGAAAGTGAGCTGTAGCGTTTTCTTTTGCATACTGCGATCTACAATCCGTCTGCCAAGCGTGGACAATATGGCATAGCCCACCACCAATGTAGAGGAGGCTCAAGTCCAGTGAAGTTTAACTATCATTGTTGCATTGAAGCGAAAATGTCCGATAAAAAAATGTACACTCGTGGCATTGTTTCATTGAAGTTTAGAATTGGCAAAATATTTTCCCTGGTATCACAGGTAATCTTAAGTTGAGATCGGAGAAATTTCATTTATTACAAATTCTCTTTTAATCAATATTTGATTATCCCTAAACTCATTAAAATCGAATCATTGATTAGTAAGTACACGAGTATGTTATTAAATTGTTTCAATGGAATATAACGTACTAGCTTTTGCCCGCGATTTCGTCCGTGTATTACGTACGTTCATTCGGTTATTTATTGGTTACGATATTACCTACGCACTGGACAAGTTCCTGATGGAACCACATTTAATTTCGAGATAAAATATTGCTTATGTGTTCCGGGCTGAAAGTTATTGCTAGTTTGTTCGCAATTAACTCAAAAACAGTGAGTGGTTCATAAAGAAGGTTTAGGTGCGTAATTTGTCCAGCTTACTAACCGTGCGAAGCCGGGGCGGGTATTATAGAACAAAGTCCCACGTCGCGTCTGTCTGTCTTTTCGCGACAAACTCAAAAACGACGGAACGGATTTTCGTACGGTTTTCATCAATAGACATAGTGATTCATTAAATTGCAACGAATTAATTATTACCTGAAGATGACTAATTCGAAACCTGTTAAATTTGTATAGTATAGTGGAACTAGTCTACAAAAGATGATTTAACTCATAGATAGAGAACTTTTTTGTAATGTATTTATATATATATATTTTTTTTCTTTTTAATTCTGTTACATTTATTTTATATACATATATATACATTTTTTTTTTATAAGATGGTAAATAAACGATTATTATTATTATTATTATAGATATAACCTATTGTCGCAATTCACCCCCGAACAGTACACGCAACCTGCCCGAGTCCCGACCGTAACGAAAACTGTTTAATTTCGATTCCAGCCTCGGAGGGAAACCGAAACTTGTAATTAGGCAAATGCCGGCGGCCACGGGAACTTTGCCGCGTGGACGGACCCATTGACTGGTACTAATAGTACAAGTTGCTACCACCGATGTAGGGGCGACTGGAAGAGCTTTGCTATGTTATTCCCTAAGAAAACATCCGCGAGTGCAATGATGAAACGTGACAGATCGTGGCCAGGTAACTGAGCAACGCGCTAATTTCTATTAAAATATTTAATATTCTTTTTTTTTTTACAAATTTACACAGCACCATCTAGCCCCAAATTATATAAAGCTTGTGTTATGGGTGAATATATACTTATTACACATCTTACACCCACACCCTTAACAGAAATTAAAATTCATCATTTAAATTTCTGCTCGACCGGGAATCGAACCCGGAACCTCTGCGTGGCGACCAGCATATTAACTATTTGAACCACTCAGGTGTTATCATCCGACAGATTATCCTATATTTTATCGTAACGGTAAATATAGTAGTAATAGCGGTAGGAAATAGTAGGGTATGGTAGAGTAGGATAGAGACCACTCTATCATACTCTACCTTACCAAGAGTACAGCAGATTCCTCTTGATAGTTGTTGTATGGATTAGATACTTTTCTAGTAGCGAGGACACAAGTTTAACTGTGAGCTTTGACACGAACTTCACCATACGTATCTATTCTCGCAAGTTCTATCATCGTACCGCTCACCACCGACAGGGAGTTCATCCTCACACGTTGGAGCCAAATTCGTCGTGAACTGTGCGGTTCCAAAGGAACTTTCTTCCACGCACGCTAAGGTTGTGAAATTAACTACCTGGTGATGTTTTTCCTGGAGAGTACAACATGGAGTTCTTCAAGCAAGGGGTTAAAAGCTTTTTTCGGGGTCGGCAACGCGTGGGTGATGCCCCTGGTGTTGCAAACGTCCATAGGCTGCGGTGACTGCTTACCATCAAGCAGGCAGTAAGCTTGTTAGCCACCTTAGTGGTAAAAAAAAGGATTCCCACAAAAAAAAAAATTCATTAATTTGAAACTATTTTGTCCATATTGTATTAGTGTCTATGGTCTTATTAACTAGGTTAGTATCTTGATGAATTAATTTCATTATTAACTACAAAATAAATGTCAGTACAATTATAAGTAAACAGAATAAGAATAGAATCATTTATTTCTTAAAGGTACAATTTTTATGACCTAGTTTAACTTAAACTTAAAAATACAAATCGTCAAAAACAATGATATCATAATGGTACATTACAATCATTAACTTTTCATTAAGTATAATTTCTACTTAATTATTTCTTTAATAACATTTCAAATATATAAAAGTATAAATTAAGCAGGTACGTCAATTCCTTACCATTTTAACGTACCCATACGTACCATACGTATACCCACACGTTATCCCACACAATCCCACTGACTCCCGCACTCTTATAACGTTGCAAATTTATTTCCGTGATCTGTTTCGATAGTCCGGGCGTTTAGTTCTGTCCGTTTAATTAAAACTGATAGGCCGGGAGGCGACCGCGCTTCGACAGGGTACGACAAATTATCGGGCCAGCTAAGAGGCATTTGTCTTGTGCATAGTTGGAAGGGTAGGCTGGCTAGGTCATAGATTGTCTCCGTGGTGTGGGAATTAGTTGGCTGTTTTACTAGTATTGGGTAGGTTGAATGGAGAGATAGAAGGGGTCTGGGTGTTGGATTGTTGCCATTTGAGCTAGGTTCGAGCTTCATTTTTCTTCTTTTTTAGTTTTTTTTTTCTCGTAAAAGCTGTCTCGGTATTGCAGCCACAATACCAGCGGATTGGAAGCAGTAAGTACTCTAACTTGTACTTCGTTTTTTCCACAATTAATCCGCTACAGAGTCTAGTGCGTATTTGCAGATTTTCTTTTTATTTATTGATTTACTTGTTTGCGACAGTCGTGCTAGGAGCGCAGGTGACAGAGTGGTTAAGATATCCGACTCGTCAGCGAGAGATATTGGGTTCGAATATAACTATGGCCATGACACTCTTTTCTGAATTATGTACATTAGTTTAATGCTAACCGATGCTCTTACGGTGAGGGAAAACATCGTGATGAAACCTGCACATTCAGGCGACTTAATGTATAACCATGCTCCAATCTAATCAGGTTCCCCTTATAGCAGAGTCACGGAGATCAGATGGCAGTCGCTCTACTGTAATTATCTAATCTGCCAAATCCTGGATCATGGTCAAGGCGGACCCCGGATTGTCGTGCGCGAGAGCACAACCGGGACATTAACGCCAAAATCTTGTAGAAGATTTTGTTACTTACTTGATTTAGCTGTGCCGTCACTCAGCTATGTGTTCTTGATGTATAAGTTTTAGCGAATTCTCAGGTATTCGGGTATCAGGTCGTACTGGAAGGTGATGATGATTTACAATCAAAATGACTTGCACTTGGTTGTAAATCGACTGACTGATAACAATAATATATAATTCCATAATAAGTTAATTCAATTAAACAGACTGGAATCGTATATTTCCCTGGAGGGCTGTGAAATCGAGTGTTTCGCGATGAATATTCACAGATGGCGCTGGATTAACGCGGCCAACTTAATTGGAACATTTTGTAATTTGAAATTTTACCTCCGTTTTGTCCTGCATTTGGCCAGCGGCGTTCGCGCCTGCGGTCAACTCGCTGCGGTGGCGACAGCCAGAAATATGAATGTTTTATGAATTATTCTGCAAAAATCGGTAGCTATGCAACGGATCTGGAAAAAAATATGGACCGATGCTGTCTAAAATTATGAGTGAAGTATAGAAATGGCCGCCCATTTATTTACGTATGTATGTTGCGCAACTAAAGAAGCCTACTCACAGCTGAAGTTATAATTTATATTTTGTTTCTATTTTTAAAGCTGGATATATCGTGTCCAAAAGGGACTGCTATAAGTTGTCAAATCCATAACTACTGCTATTGTTAAATTTTGTGGCCTTGTTCATCTTAATGAACTGGCTTTTTGTATGACTTTGGGCCATTTTTATAGAGTTGTGACAGATTGACAGTGTACATTCTCTATAGGTCGAGGCTCCATCTATGCTTTATGTCCAATATCTTTGGGAGCAACAAGATCAAACAAAATGGCGGCAGAATGTCAGACCTAGTGTATGTGTGAGAGTGTGTGTAGGTCACGTACGACAAAACGTGCAAACGTACCTTGCAAGCTTCACTTGTCTTTAGTGTAGAATGGCGTCCGTATTTTTTTCAGGTCCGTGGAATTATTCCGCAAAAATCAGGGTAGCTATGCAATAAAATATTCATAGTCAACTATTTGAATTGCCTCGTAAATAATTGATGCGCACAATGTTGGATTTCAAGCTCGGCCTATTGCTTGTATATCGCTTAAAGTTTAGAATAGTTTTAGGCCCGTATTGTGTTGGTGCAAATTCGTAGAGGAAACTTTATTTAGTATTTAAACAGGCCCCGCAATATGCTACACTGAATGAATAAACATAAAATCCCTGTTTTAATGTTTAACGTTTCTCTGAGTTTATTACGTGTGCAGATGGTTTTTGATACCTACACTCGAGATTTTATGTGTCGCGTTACATTGTTATTATCGAAATGAAGTGGCAACGGTGAAGGGTTTGAACATATTACTACAGCAGACTACGCGCCCGCCATTTTGGATTTTTCTACAAAATTTTGTAGCGAACACTCAAATTATCATAAAATAGTAACAAATGGGCTGGGTTCGAAAGAACGTTTCTCGCTCATACGATTCGAATGTGCAATGAGCTCCCAGCCACAGTGTTTCTTTTGGACTATGACATGGGATCGTTCAAGCGGTATATTAGAAGTCTCTTCAGAGGCGGGCAGCGCATTGGTATCTCCGCTGGAGTTGGTGATGTCTTGCCTGTTTGTACCGTATAAGATAAAAAAATCATCAACTATTGTAATATCGGTTTGAGATCAGAACGACATTGGTGCCTAAATCTTCCGGAATCAGGATTGACATTGACGGGATGATGGATTGACATCGTTGACTCGGGTGTGAGAGCCGAGCTTTACGGCCCGAGGACCGAGCGAAATGGAGGAGAAAGAGTTCGCGGATCCTGGCAGAAGGCGAGATTTACTACAAGGATGATGATGACAACAGTAGATAGGTAATATATTTTGATAATCTAGGCTTACTGGTCATTGAGCGTTTCGCCCTGTTGTCGTTTTGCTACCTACTGATCGGTTTGTTTAAAAAGTAGGTTAACCTACATAAGGTTATGTTCTAAATATTTTATTTTTCATAAAACAGGGTGCTTAATTAATATGCAGACGTCAATAATGATTAGCCCAGTTAAGTAGGTGTACTCAGCCTCAGTATCTAAAATAGAAGTAAATAATAATAATAATAATGCGAAAGTTAGGATAAATATTTGGGTGGATGCCCTTACTCTTCCAATAAAAAACTCTTCTCTGTATTTGATAGAAATCGCTTATAGCCCAGATAATTAATTCAGATAAAAGTTATAGTTAGTCCAGAAATGTACCCACGGGAAAAATAAAATTATACGCGAACAAATTTTACGTGGGTGAAAGCTAGTACCTACTAAGTATACCAAGTACACAAATACGTTCTTATCTCAGAATAACTGAAGCGGCAGAAAAGTCGGTAACCCTTGACCAAGTTCACATATACTAAACCGAATTAAATTAAAGGAAGCTAAGAACAATCTCGATTAAACTAAATTTCAAATACAGAAAACCGAATCCAAGTCGGTCCATCCGTTCGGGAATTACGATACCACAGACTGACACACAGATATAGGAAGCTACAGATTTATTCATTTATTCTAAGGAAAATTAACAGCTGTTGTAACATGGATTAGAAGTAAACAGATAAACACGTCAAACTTCTAACACCCCTATTTTTTCGTGTTGTCTTAAAAAATAGCAAAAACTACCTCTTAACATCCAATCCGTAACAAAAATATACCACAAAACAATGTATCAGTTACGGTCCGATCGATCTTTTCCAATTTAAAGCCCAGACTAGCAGCCGCGATGCAACCTTTTGCAACCTTTTCAATCAAGGTAAGTGAGACGTCCCTTAAACTCGGGTTGCGCTGAGAACCGGAAAAATATACAGCAGAAAGGAGATCCACTGAGCGCGGGTGTGAATAAATGTTTAGGGTACGAAGTTAAAGATTTGACACAACATTGTGGTGAGAAATTAGATTCTGTTTCAGTTATAGAATTGTGTGTCTTAGTCTTTAGTATAACTTTAGTGGTAGTCGAAATAGTGAACTATGGACAGAAAGGCACTACGCAGGAGCGTCGGAGGCCGAGTAGTCAGATATCCGACTCGTAAGCGAGAGGTACCGGGTTCGAATCCCACTGCGGTCATGTAACAATGATTATTCTCTAAGTTATGTAAATTAGTTGGATACTCGATGGTCTTACGGTGAGGGAAACATCGTGATGAACCTGCACACATGTGAGTATTGAGAGGTATTTGAAAACTTATAGCGGTCCCTATTGGACACGTTATTTGCAGCATTAAAAAGGAAACAAAATACAGATTGTGACTTCACCTGTGAGAAGGGTTCCTTCTACGCCTCAATGGTTAATGTCTTTGTTTGTGACATTTATATCGTCTAACGTTAAAATCAGCCACAGTGTTGGACCATGCCTTCGATCTAACAGTACAAAATAATACCGAAGCCGGAACGGATTCGATTCCGTATGACGTAACTCGTTTCTCCCAGAATATGGGAGTCGGTCTGTACACGTCTCCTAGTGCAATATAAAAAGTTACAACTTGAATTAAACTTTGCGAGTAGGGTTTCAATAAAGTGCGTTGATATATCGCAGTCCGAACTCATCCGGTGAGTTACTGAACTTGAGCAATAAAACTGACTCGCTGACAACGACCAATATCCTTGGAGCGTAGTGAGGGGCAGTGGTTAGGACCAATACCAGATTTTTGGACCCAAAGACTTCAATAGTTATGTGTAATACGCCGTTGGATAGCTATTTTTGAGCTGAACAAAAGTTTATATGGCGCCCAGTACCAAATATTTGACTGTACTGAGTAAGCGGTAGTTTAGCATAATATACATACCTATTATATTAGCCATAATGTATAAGTACATACTGTGTTCTTCCCGACTCCAGTATCTACGTCTAACATTGTTGGATAGTTATTTTGGAGTTAAACAAAATGTCTAATTGGCAATTGATAATAAGACGTATAGTCCTACTTCTTATCTCTTTAATATTATAAATGCGTAAGTTTTGAATGGATTTTGATGAAATTCGGCAGTAATGTAGCCCAGAATAGCACATGGGCTGAAATCTATCTTGAAATTCAATGTGATTCCCGTGGGAATGGGTGTGTAACGTCATAACCGAATTTTACGCGGGCAAAGTCGCGGGCAAACGCTAGTACAGCATAACTCGATGACAACCAACAAACATTTTAAATTAACGGATGCATGGTCATGTAAGTTGAATCCATTAATGTTAAAACTCTGGTTCCCTAGGAGATTACGCGAGAACTGCGGTGGCCATTTTGAATACAACTGCTCACAAAGGAAACATTAAACCTAAACTGTAATTTATATGCAACTATAAAGTAAAAAACTATTAGCAAGTGCAAGGTTGCTAGCGGCAAACCTGGCTAACCACTGCAGCATAATTCTGGACTCTGAAAACTTAAACTATGACAACTTACTCAAAACTTTAAAAACTTTTGTAAGTAAACTTTACTCAACAATGCTGCTACTAATTTGGTCTTGCTAGACCCAAGAATACATTATCCACTACTATGAGATTTCCTGAGACCGGCTTTGCTCAATTTCACGTTTTCCTCCTAATATCATAAAAGGCGATTAATGTTGTTGATGTAGATCATAGCTATACCTCCTTATATCAAGGGGTGCAGCGTTTCTGTTGTGTTTACATAACTGCGATCTTCAAGCCGTCTGCGAAGTGTGGACGTAATGGCCAAACCTTCCACTAATGTGAACGACGTTCGGGGCCTGCAGTGATCTGTTGATGATGTGAATTACATCATCGTCACGTCACGGAAATATTGCTAAATTATACTGTGATTATAATCTTGTGGTTAAGTTTTAGTTAGGTTAGGGCTGGATGATATGTGAATATTTATTATTAATTTCAGAGCAACCATTTAGTAATGCCGCGGCTAGTTTTTCAGTCTTTTTTCAGAGCAGATACCATCACTGTATGGGAAACAATCAATTCGATTGTCCTTCTGCTAGTTTAACAGTTTTTTTTCGTAGCTGGTCCCATCTCTATTAGGGAACCAAGTCAGTAGTCCCACTGCTAGTTTTTGAGTCCTTTTTCGTAGCCACTCCCATCACTGTTCGAGAAACCAATTTAGGTAGTAATATTGCTGCTAGTTTTTCAGTCTTTCTTCGTAGCTTTTCCCATCACTATTAAGGAAACAATCAATTCAGTAGCCCCACTGTTACTTTTTCAGTCTTTTTTCGTAGCTGCTCGCATCACTATTAGAGAAACAACCAATTCAGTAGTTCCATTGCTAGTTTTTCAGTCTTCTTTCGTTGCTACTAACATCACTGTTCGAGAAACAACCAATTCAATAGCCCCACTGCTAGTTTTTCAGTCTTTCTTCGCACCTGCTCTCATCACTATTAAAAGACCTCCCGGAGTCCTCACCGAATTTTCGGAGGCTTTTGTGCTGGGCCCACAATAAACTGTTAAAGGGTGCTGTCACTTCCGCGAACGATTTATAACGCGCCGTTGAAATTGTGGGTGTTTGTGTAACTCCGCGGGCCGTATTCATTATTATTTATAACACTATTAGGGAAACAATCAATTCAATAGCCCAACTGCTAGATTTTCAGTCTCCTTTCGTAGCAGATCCCATCACTTTTAGGAAAACAACCAATTCTGTAGTACCATTGCTTGTTTCCAGTCTTCTTTCGTACCTACTCCCATCACTATTAGATAAACAACTAATTCAGTAGTCCCACTGCAACTTTTTCAGTCTGTCTTCTTAGCTACACCCATTACTATTATGGAAACAACCAATTCAATAGCCCCACTGCTAGTTTTTCAGTCTTTCTTCGCACCTGCTCCCATCACTATTAAAAGACCTCCCGGAGTCCTCACCGAATTTTCGGAGGCTTTTGTGCTGGGCCCACAATAAACTGTTAAAGGGTGCTGTCACTTCCGCGAACGATTTATAACGCGCCGTTGAAATTGTGGGTGTTTGTGCAACTCCGCGGGCCGTATTCATTATTATTTATAACACTATTAGGGAAACAATCAATTCAGTAGCCCAACTACTAGATTTTCAGTCTTCTTTCGTAGCAGATCCCATCACTTTTAGGAAAACAACCAATTCAGTAGTACCATTGCTTGTTTTCCAGTCTTCTTTCGTACCTACTCCCATCACTATTAGATAAACAACTAATTCAGTAGTCCCACTGCAACTTTTTCAGTCTGTCTTCTTAGCTACACCCATTACTATTAGGGAAACAATCAATTCAATAGCCCAACTGCTAGATTTTCAGTCTTCTTTCGTAGCAGATCCCATCACTTTTAGGAAAACAACCAATTCAGTAGTACCATTGCTTGTTTTACAGTCTTTTTTCGTACCTACTCCCATCACTATTAGATAAACAACTAATTCAGTAGTCCCACTGCAACTTTTTCAGTCTGTCTTCTTAGCTACACCCATTACTATTATGGAAACAACCAATTCAATAGCCCCACTGCTAGTTTTTCAGTCTTTCTTCGCACCTGCTCCCATCACTATTAAAAGACCTCCCGGAGTCCTCACCGAATTTTCGGAGGCTTTTGTGCTGGGCCCACAATAAACTGTTAAAGGGTGCTGTCACTTCCGCGAACGATTTATAACGCGCCGTTGAAATTGTGGGTGTTTGTGTAACGCGGCGGGCCGTATTCATTATTATTTATAACCGGGCCAAGGTTTCGACAAGAGAAAAATTAGGTTTGGAAGATTATTCTGGCGGGATGAGCTCGGTTTTGGGGGTAAGGAGAAAATTAAGACGATCACGCCGTGACGGTGTGCAATAATAATCATTGTCTTGGTGTTAATGTTCCGGTTGCACGCACGAGGGCCCGGGGTCCGCCTTGAGCACGATTCGGGATTTGGCAGATCAGTGAATTACAGTGGAGCGACGGCCATGTGGCCTCCGTGACACTGCTACCAGGGGAACCTCTCAACATCGAGTCATAGTTAGACGCCTGAATGTACAGGTTTCATCCCAATGTTTTTCCTTACTGTAAAAGCGTCGGTTAGGATTCAACAAATGTACAAACCTTAGAAAAGAGTCATTGGTACATGGTCGCAGCGGGATTCGAACTCGGTACCTCTCGCTTTCGAGCGCCAGGGATTTTAGGGTCACAGATGACTGCTAGTTTGTGTTTATAATTTACTGTACTCACCTTAGGTTAAGGATGTTATGTGGAACCTGATAAAGTTCCTATGTCTATGTCTAAATAGGTAGACAATAGCAGACATTTATCTCTTGGTCAGAACTTATTTATAAGCGGTCAATACGATAGCTGTAATACTTTAAATAGTCGTTTTGTTACAATTTAACGAAACATCAATTAATTTATAACAGTTTTCAGAGCTTTTGCTCGAAATAATGCCAGTACTTGACCGAGAGGGCAAGGTACGCTATTGCCAATCCATTTGGCACGAGCTATAGCTTGGCACAAACTATATACACTAGATTTGTACATAAGTTGATCACTAACCGATGGTAAGCCGAAACATCGTGACATTCAGGCGACTGAATGTGTAACCATGATCCAATGTGGTCCAATCTGGTGAGCTCCCAACCACAGTGTTTTCTTTGGACTATGACATGGGATCGTTCAAGAGGTATAATAGAGGTCTCCTAGCGGCACGGAACGCATTGGTAGCTCCACTGGTGTTGCTGATGTTCATAGGCCGTCTGGTGGCCTGCATGCCTCTTTGTTTGTCGTATTACATAAAAAATACTGGTCACGGAGGTCAGATGGTAGTCGCTCCACTGTAATTACTTGACCTGCCAAATTTTTTATCATGGTCAAGGAGGATCCCTGGCAATTGCGTGCGAGAACACAACTCAATAACGCCAACATTAACGCCAAGATGAGTAATATTTTTTTTAGTTTCGTAAAGTATCTAAAAGGTACAAACTTTCCTCTTCATAATATTATAATTAAAATAGAAAACACGTCCTCAAATCCTATTTCCTATTTTGGCGTAGCTTTTAAATTTACAGCGAAAATAAAATGCGATCCCACCGCGCTTTAGCCGCCTGAAAATAATCATAAAGCCTGTCATAAAGCGCTGTGTTTTGAAAAGAGGGATTTAATGATTAACGTCCGCGCCGTCCTGAACCAATATTTACTTTAAACAATGTAATTTAGAGGTTTAAAATTATTCTTTTTCAAGTTCAACGCTTAAGTTAAGGCGCTTCTTTGATTTAGTGTTCGTATAACAGAGAAAATAAGCGGATAACCCCTGAGTTTACTTCAATTCATAAATATTTTTATCTACACTCATGGCGTAATATTCCAATTATGTAGTCTAAAAAAAAAAATTGTAGTTTATGCAACTGTCATATAATACCTAATTATATGCAGTTGCATACACTACTTTATCTACACTCCTATTATACCATGAAAATATGAGTGTAGATAAAATAGTGTAGCAACCTATGCAACTGTTTAAATTAGGTATTAAAACACTCGAGTCAAACTATTAACAACAGATACTCATGTTTTAATACCCTCTTTTATATGTGTGATTCATAAACTACTATTAAACAACAGAATCGACTTTAATTAAGCTAAGAACCATCTCGATTTAACTGGATTTTAAATAGAATCGCATCTAAATCCGCTCGGGAGATACGATGCCGCAGACAGACACACTAAGCCAAAGATACACACGTTAAACTGGTGTTATACCCTCTTTTTTCCAAATACGCATCACAACTCCAACCGATCCTCCACACGGAGGCCTCTGAGCCACGGTAAGACGCCGCTGTCGGATAAACTGCACGCCTAAACGACATCAAAATAGCTCTGATGCAATATCTATAAGAAGTCATTATCACACAATATTTTAAAAGTATGTTCCGGGTTTACAACCGCGTACCTTTGTTTACAAGTAACCCGATATTTTGACGCAGATGCATGCATCGTGGTCATCACGACAGTGGATTACAGTCGTCCCGTGGCTCATTTCGTAGGTAAAACTTTAATGGGAATAAAATTTCTCCGCCAGCTAACATGGTTTTTAAGTTTCATGACAAACTTCTAAAAAACTACCGCTCCATGTCGCTTTTTCGCATAAACCTGTTTTCAATAGTCTTACCATACCTACATAGAGGAACATAGAACGCTTAGAGGAGACTATAGAACATAACTTTTTACGTAGAATGCGCGTGTCAAATCACTAGAGCACACAAACCCGGTAGCTCGAATGTCAACAAACTGCAACAAGCTCCAGTGTAGGTAATGCGCCAACGCTTGGAAACCTCTCAGCAAAAACTTGTACCGAGCAACCGACGGAGACAAATCGTTTCCTATATTTTTCGCACGGACGCCATGTTATTATGCTTGAACAGGATGGGACAACCGCATTCGTAGTCAGAGTTTTAAAATTGAGTTTTTAGTAAATCGCGGAGATTGGATGAAGAATGAATTTTATAGATAATTTGGTTGATATTTGCATTGAATTTGTACAATACATAGTTATAGAAACAGTCTGAAAGATTTCGCTATAGTATGTTGTATGTGTATGTTGGTGTATGTGCCTATACGTGTACTACTTACTGTAGTCTTTCGTGAATGAATTTTATACAAATCCTACAAATCCATGCTATCCTTTCCGCGCAGTTGGCGGATAAACATCGAGACACAAACAAACATGGGACGATTCTTGTTTATTTCAATGTTAGAGGAACAGCTCATCCGATCGCCCGAATATGGGCTAACAGGCAAGCGGGCTATCTAAAGAAAAATGGTCACATAAGCAGCATCATGGGTACTGCATGCGAGTGTCGTCCACCTAACAATCGCGCCCGGTAAGAAAATAATGTCCCCATACACAAACTTACACCCAACGAAATAAACGCACTAAAAATGCCAGTTATCTACTGCTGCTCAAGTTGCGCAGGCGGTCTTGAGGTGGCTGTAAAATACTGTAAATCTTAAGATTTTCACTTAAAAGGTGTCGTGAGACTGAACTACTTTCGGGAACCAGCAGGCTAATTACGTATCTGTTGCTAACAATTCTCGTGCTGTTGCCAACAAAATGATCGAAATGGTTACTTTTGCGATTACGTATCTTCGATTTCACAGGTTCAGATGCTCGCAATTGCTTGCGAAAGCTCCATTGCAATAAAATTAAATTGTGAAATCGATCATATAATATAATAGCAATAGTAATAATTTCAATCATTCTGCTAGCAACAGAGTTACGTAAAGGTGTTAAGAGGCACATGGTCTCAATGTCAATGAATGGACTATACGGCGAAGGATGGAGAAAAGCGATTTGCATGCAAAGAGACCAGCGCGAGGCTCGGAACTACTGAGGCACTATCGAGTTGCACGGTTATGATTTGCTCGTGAATATGTGAATTGGACTTACGACTATATGTAGACGATACGATTCTGTCAGTGCGTATTCGAATGTAAAGTAAAAACACGTCCACTGAGACACACGGCACAACATTTAAAAATATTCATTAAAAGTATGAGAGAGACAAATCGACGGAAAAAGATACACTCTAATCTTGTTACCTGTGCCATGTGGAGAGTGCAATGGACCCTCACTCAGCATATGCCTCGACAGTCGCCGTGACGCTGGTTTTCAGTTGGCCCCCTGAGTGATAAAAAATAAATAATAATCATCTTGGCGTTAATGTCCCGGTTGTGCTCTCGCGCATGAGGGCCCGGGGTCCGGATTGGTCCTTGACCATGAACCAGGATTTGGCAGGTCAGGTAATTACAGTGGAGCGACTGCCATCTGACCTCCGTGACCCTGCAACCAGGGGAACCAGACCAGATTGGATCATTGTTACACATCCAGTCGCCTAAATGTGCAGGTTTCATCACGATGTTTTCCCTCACCGTAAGAGCATCGGTTAGTATTCAACTAATGTACATAACTCAGAAAACAGTCATTGGTACATGGCCGGAGCGGGATTCGGCTTACGAGTCGCTTACTGTAACTGCTCGGCCACCGACGCTCCTACGTGGCCCCCTGTACAGACAAAAGTGCCACAAGGAAAAATGTACAATTTTCTTTGAAATGTTAATGCATGCAGAATGCACCGTGCGACCGGCCTTAGATATCTCCTTAGACCGCATTTTCTATACCATTAAGGTGGCAAACAAGCTTGCGGCCTGCTGATGGTAAGCAGTCACCGCAGCCTATGGACGTTTGCAATACCAGGGGCATCACCCCGGGTTTCGGGCCGGAGCCGAAGCTTTCGCCGAAGGTGGTTTTTTTGGCCGAGAGTGGCCGAATCCGAAGTCGAAGCCCAAGCTTCGGTCGGACACTAGATTTGTGCATGAAGTTATAATAAATAAATAATTTTAATATAGCAAATTGAACGAAGGTATTCGTTTCACGATTGGAATAAGGGGATTGTATCTGTATCAATGTTTTTCCGCATCTCATGATCTCTTAGTGATATATAGAATGGGAATTCAAAACAAGGGGTGGTTGTGTGTCGTTAGCTAAGATTTACGCTGTGACCTGGCTAGACAGGACCGCACTCAGAAATTATGATTATAGTGTTACTTTTTTGTTGTTATATCGGAACAAGTGTATTTTCGTCGGCAGAGATGGTAAATCAGAAAGTATTTTTCAGGATATTTATGGTGACTTTAAATTTTCTCTGGATACCTAGTATTGGAATCGTAATAATAATAACTTACGACTTTTACTTGAAACCAAACCTGAAATCGCGAAAAAGGTGATGTTTTTATTCAAATTATACATAATAGTCTTATCGTGAGGTTCAACAAAAATGACGACAAATTTGGGTTTTAGTAGGTTCGAAACAATCAGATTACAGTCCATCAAAGAGATTAACAATATTGCAAATACAACGCAATGCAGATTGCAATGCATTTTCGAATAAAAAATAAAAATAAATCATCTTGGCGTTAATGTCCCGGTTGTGCTCTCGAAAACGAGGGCCCGGGGTCCGCCTTGACCATGATCCAGGATTTGGAAGGTCAGGTAATTATAGTAGAGCGACTGCCATCTGACGTCCATGACCCTGCTACCAGGGGAATTCTATAGTTATAGTGAATTTTTAGAGCTAAAGATATTGACATAGATATGTAACGTATTATTGGATATTATTTTATTATTAATCATTATTATTATTTTTTGACATACGTATACTGTAATTGACTTGTAATTAACAATTATCAATAAAACATGAATGAATGAATGAATGAACCTGACCAGATTGGATCATGGTTACACATCCAGTCGCCTGAATGTGCAGGTTTCATCACGATGTTTTCCCTCACCGTAAGAGCATCGATTAGTATTCACCTAATGTACATAACTCAGAAAACAGTCATTGGTACATGGCCGGAGCGGGATCCATTTTCGTATAAGTTAAGTTTTAGTAATAAGCAGTAAAAACAGCAAATTTTACAACCAAAATTTGTTAAATTTAAATATATTACGAGGAACAATGTCCCAGTTTATGTTACCGCTGATGGAATGTAGGCTCTGTTTATTTCCTGGATGCCGCGCCCTTGATAGGTCTCTGTAAATAGGAGGGCGGGTGCTATCCTAGTGGAGACGTTTGTATCTCATCGATGTGACTAAACTCCCTTTTTAAAGGCGCCTCGTAAATCTAAGAGGTACGTACCTCTACCTATGTTAGCTATGTTGTACTGCAAGACTTGATACTTTGAAAACTTACACTAGTGAAAATTAAGTCAGAATTAAACTGTTGCTGATGTCCATAGGCGGTGGCGACTTTCCATCAGGTCGCCTGCTTGCCTGTTTGTCTGCCGTATTACATAAAAAGGGACCTCAAAATATATCTAAGGGTGCTAGGCTTTTGAAAATATAAAAGATTGATACAATTTTTGGGTATATTTATGGGGTCTGGCTATAGGTAGGCATCCTTAAAATTGATTGTTTCTGTTAGATTAAATACGGGAATGATATGATCTGTCTCTCGAAGTCTTCGATCTCTTAAGACTTCTGAGAGACGTTCTTCAAAAGGCACTTCTGTAGGTATCTTCGCAGGCCGGCACCGCATCCCCTAAGCTTGTAAATGCTCTGGACGACTAGGACTAGTTTTCCATCTGATGGACAGTCTGACCATGTGCCTCCCTACGGCTTAAGTAATTCTTCGTTATAGCGATTTTATATTGTTACGGTAATATCGTCCGTATACGGATACATACATACATACATACATAAAGCTCACGCCTGTGTCCCACAGGTGGGGTAGGCAGAGACTGCCACTTTGCTCTGTCCTTACACAACTCCCTAGCCTCGCATATATCCACAACTCTTTTCATACATCTCCTTTTATTCTTACCATTTCGGACCCCAGCTTTTTTGAGAACATTACTGATCATCACTGATCAGTGAATGTTTTCCTGGGTTGTCCCCTTAAGGGCTGGTTTTCCAGATTCGCGCTATATACCTCTTTCGTCAATCGTCTATCATCCATTCGCTCTACATGCCCGAACCATCTTAACACCCCTGTTTCTATTTTTGTTACTACATAATCTTTCATGTCACACCTTTCACGGATCACTATATTTTTCACTCTATCACTCAATTTCACTCCACATACTTTCCTTAGAGACCTCATTTAGACCGCATTTATTTTACTTTCATTCCTCTTCTGGCATACCCAACATTCACTACCGCATGTTAGTGTGTGAAGCAAAACTGCGTTATTCAAAGCAAGGCGTGCTTTTTGTGGCAAACTTTTACTTCCCATCACACGATTAATGGCTCCATTCACTGCGTTACCC
Source organism: Blastobasis adustella (assembly GCA_907269095.1). Lineage (NCBI taxonomy): Eukaryota > Metazoa > Arthropoda > Insecta > Lepidoptera > Blastobasidae > Blastobasis > Blastobasis adustella. The sequence goes on from OU026120.1 coordinate 3,269,073, forward strand.
TTGTATACTCTTCTTTCAATATCCTTCTCTTACTTTCCATCACTTGTGAACATACTTCCCAGATACACGAACTGTTTCACTTGCTCAACACTCTTCCCTTTTATTTCAATCGAAGTGACTGTCATGGCCTCATTTCTTTCAAACACCATCACTTTCGACTTCTCCACATTTACTTTCATGCCTTTTCTTTCCAACGATTCACTAACAATATCCAACATCCTCTGCAGTTCGCTTTCCGACGATGCAAGTAATACTTGATCATCGGCGTACAAAAGGCATTTAATGTTGGACATTCCCATTCGCAGTCCACAATCACTTTCTCGCAGTTCACCAAGACAACTATCCATAAACAAATTGAAGAGCCATGGATACGGATATGATATACGGATTTTGAGTGTTATCGATGCTAATGGGGACGTAGCCATCTTAGTGTTAATGTGCGGTTGTATTCTCGCGCGCAGGGGTCCGGGGCTGCCTTGAACCGACCATAATCCAGGTTTTGGCAGGTAATTACTCGATCTGCCAAATCCTGGATCTTAGTAAAGGCGGACCTCGGGCTCTTGCGCGCGCAAAACCGGGATCATTTTATTTATAACAAAACTAGTAAATAACAGTCAGCATATTTTTACCGCTCTCGTGTTTCGGCTGTATCGTTCATCCCATTTTAACTCAGTAATCGTGTCATATGTTTTCCCGACCCTTTTAAATCCCATGATAATATTTCCCGATATAGCTTGTGAAAGGCGATATATTGTGGGAGCTAACACGTTGTAATGTTCCCCGGCGCAATAGCAACGTCCTCAGAGTCGATAGCACGCTCTTTATTCCCCTTATATTGGGCATTCTATTCTATGTAACCTGTACAAATGTTTGCCGAATGTAAACAGCTGTCGCGTCGATCGTGGATGGAGTTGTTGTGATTTGTTCGCATAGTCTTGTTGTATATTTAATGTTGCATGATCTCTGTGACATATTGTGTCGTCGGTAATAAAATATTGTGTTTTTTACATTAAAATAAATACGAGGAAATGTCAGACTTTATTATAACTAGACTTTGCCTAAAAAGTAAAGCGACTTTGGCAATTATAAGATTGATCGAAATAAACAAGTAAAAGTGATTGAATAATGAGGACGTTCGTCTGTACACAACAAGGTAGTAGCTGAAAGATGGACGTCTTTTTTTATTTAAAATCATGTTGCTTACTTCTTGATTTCCATCAATCTTCTAATTTCCCAAGCCGCTTTACTGAGTCTACTAATGTAAAAAAGTGCTATAACCGTGCTCGTGATCCAGGATAACAGAGTTCAAAATCAATCTTTTGTGAACTGTAGTGTAAAAAACAGCACATGACATCGCAGATAAGCTGCAAGAGTGGATGGTATAGCCACGTCTCGCGCAAACTGGCAAATTACGTAGGCAACAAAATATGTCTGGCCATGCCAGTTGCTGCCACCCCTGCTTGGTACGGGAAGGCGAGGCTGGCCCAAGAGGCGATGGCATGACGTCGTTAGGAATTACATATGTGCCGAACAAAATCACCACCAAGGATGCCGATGACCGAGCGAAATGGACCAAGAGAAGTAGGAAAACGGACTTCGAGTCCTCACGTACCGCTCGAGAGCGCAACGAAGATTTAACAGTCAGTATTAATTACTTAGCGGAGCGTCGGTGGCCGAACGGTTACAGTACCCCATTCCTAAGCCAGAGGTCCTGGGTTTGAATCCCGCTTCGGCGATGTACTAATGACTGTTTTCTGTGTTATGTACATTAGTTAAATACTAACCGATGCTCTTACGGTGAGGGAAAACATCGTGATTAAACCTACACATTCAGGCGACTGGATGTGTAACCATGACCCAATCTGGTCAGGTTCCCCTGGTAGCAGGGTCACGGAGGTCAGATGGCAGTCGCTCCACTGTAATTACCTGACCTGCCAAATCCTGGACCATGCTTAAGGCGGACCCCGGGCCCTCGTGCGCAAGAGCACAACCGGGATATTAAAGCCAAGATCATGATGATTAATTACTTAGGTTGCGTATAAAAAATTTGACACAGCACCCCTAAATTCAATCTCGCCACCAAACTTGATTTGACAACCACGACCACTCTGCCAAGAGAAGAAGACCAAAAAATTTACAACGACACACTCACTTCTAGGTTCTCTCGTTTATTTGTATATTTGTTTAATAACCGACGTTAAAAAAAGAGGAGGTTCTCAATGACGATCAGTTACGATTTTTGTTTAGGTAGTAATTTTGTAACAAATTGTCATCTGTGAACGGACCATCAGACCAGGCCAATTCAATTTACAATCTGTTTGGACAATCAGATCATGTCGTGTAGAACCACCTTTATCTTTCTCACAGGAATACAATAAGGTAAGCAACAAGCTTTGTTGAAGATAATTACAGTAGTGGCAACCATACGTACATCATAATGAAGTTTAATGAATTAGGTCCATTCAATCCCACTCTGGCTAATATATTATGTAATTGCAAAGCTGGGTTTCTACTCAGCATCACTAAGCATCCACAGCACTATAGCATCCGCCACGGTAATACAGGCTGAGTACAAAACTAGGTACCAATTATTATTAACTCAGTACCTCTCTCGCAGTTTCACTCAATCACAATGTATGTGAATGAATGCAAAAATGTACAACAATTTTTAGGCATGAAACTGGAAATGTATTCCAAAATGTGTGCGAATAATAAAAAGGATGGGCGAGTTTATTCGCTAGCCAAATAAAATGTTTAATAGCCAATACAGAGAATAGTGTGTGGTTGTCTGACTTTTGCTGCAATTTGAGATTCGCTGCAATTTTGCGTTCAACATTATTTAAACCTGCTGAATTAAATTAATTTAAATTGTTGTGACATTCGAGATTGAATATACAAATGTTAAATGTATTTGAGCTGGAGTTGGCTTGTAAATTTGCAATTTTAGGCTCGTTACATTAATTCCCTTTGCCTTTCTTTTTCTTAAGGTCGCCTTATCACGTTCCATTTCAAAATTCATCATTTCTTTTATCGCTTTTTTTCTCTTATTTATTTATGTATATATCTATCCCTTTCAGGTGCTCTATCTTGTGTTTTCGCGGTAGACGCCTACTCTCTGCGCAAGTTAGGAAGTGTCAGTCGAGCGCAGTGTTGCCACTTTTCTTTGTTGCCAGATATTGGCCACCGTTAAGGCATAATGTCTGGTTATCCTATAGTTTATGCATGTGTATTTCTTTTATTTACTAGTTCTATTTATTTATTTGGTATTTATGTATATCTATGTAACATGGTTTGATTTTTCTACCATGTTATCTCTCTTATTTTATTAGTTTATTTATTTTCATATCTATATTTTCCCTACTTTTGGCAAACCGTTCTGGGTAATTTATTTTGACGTGTTAGGTACCCCATTTTTTGAAGGCGCTTTGAGCGCGGAGTTTTAATTTTTTTTTCTTTCCTATCAAACTTATTTCACGACAAGTTTTCTGTTTAAAATGTGTGGTGATGGTGACTAAAACATATAAGTAAAGTCCTAATACCTGTTTACTGACGAAAGTCTGTGTTGACGAAAGTGAGTTTTGAACCAAATATTTCGGTTGCCACTTTTTGAACCCACCTTTAGCTTTCCTCCATCGTTTTCTATCCGATCCTCATCCCTGCCAATCCTTCCGTCTACCCCAGACATGGAGAAGCGGAGGAAGTGCTTCATATCCTGGTGTCGGGAGCTTTAGTAAGATTTTTACAAGCTTTTAATAAGATCATGAACATTTTGCCAAGTCACCAAACATTCTGAAAATGGGGTCTGCTCTTAGCCCCTGGCAATTTTTATGCAAACACACGGCCGATACTCACTCAGCCTGCTTCATCATCCAGTTGCATCCTATACAATAATCCAGCCCACTATTTACTTGAAATCCCTAACAAATCCAGAAGCAACCATCGGTAGCCGTTCTATGCTTTGCAAGCTTATTAGTTTACTACATAATGCTTTACTAAATTCTGTTTCTGTTTTAGTTTAGTATTCTTTATTCTTTCTTTATTCTTTATTCTTTATTGTACACAAATACGACATAATTATACAGTACAGTAACAGAGATGTACAAAGGCGAGCTTAACTCATTAATTGAGTTTTCTACCAGCAATCCTTGGAGACATAGGAACAGGTTTAACTTAACATATAGTAAAGTATTAGTATTGTTGTTATGATAATAATAATAGTCATTTATTTCAGGTATTTTGCACCCATATTAGAACAATAATAATAATAATACCAAATTATATAGGTAAAATAGTACGACTGTCATTAATAACATAATTAATACCTACGTACAATAGTACGACGGACAATAGGAACAGTACAATATTAAAATAAAAACGAATACGAAAAAAAACGAAATATGAGAGAGTAAAGAGGGACCCACTTTGTTAAGGTTGTGGATTTCAATTGTGCTTTCTGTTTTAATTTTTGTTTCTGAGCTGTTTCATTTATAATTGTTTTATTTTGTCTTTAATTTTACAATATATTTTATACATTTTATACCCCCTTAACCTTAGTTTGTTTCTTTAAAACCCTTAAGTTAAGTTCAGTTCAGAATCGAGTCTGACAGGCTTTTCCAAAACATTTTGTTTGATTAAATTAATAATTCAGTTTTTCTTAGAGAATCGCGAAACTACACATAACTATGAACAATGCAATGAAAGCATTAAAATTTAAAATATATGTGATGGGGACTTCGTAGTAATTGTTTAGTCAGACTATAGATCCGTGAAAGTATTGTAAAGTATGTAATAGATACCGACACATCGATATTAGAATATCTGTGAAAAAATTAATTTCTAAGTTAACCCATTAAGAAGTTTTAATGAATACTTGTATTGTATCCTCATAATTTATGAGGATTAAAAACTTTTCTAAAAGTATAGAGTACTTTCCATAAACCTTGAAAGTTGAAAGTCTTGATTGGAGAGAACCTAGACTCACTTAAAGCAGAAGTAAATAAAATAATCCGAACACCATGAATTAATTTATTATTATCATCATCATCTTAGCGTCTATCCCGGCTTATGCCAGGCTCCTCTCTCCTAATTTTCCTCAGCACCCTCAGGTTGTAGGCCATTGGCTCTCGCATCCGATTCAGCGGTGTCAATCCATCGCTTCTTGGGCCTCTTGCGGGATCTCTTTCTTGTTACCGGTAGGTTTAGACATTATTTCAAATAAATATAAAAATCAAAATAAATTTGTTTCCTACGTATCCCTGGGGCTTACGCTGCCTGTGACCGAACCAATGTAGTCGAGCCTCCTCAATCTTATCCGCAATGTCTCTGACTAGGAGTCGTAACGCCGCACATCCACCGCAGCATTTTCGTTTTGTTGGCGTGGCGGACATTCTTCGTCAGCACCGGCTAAGTCCCGCAGCCATAGAGAATCACAGGCCTAATTATGCTGTTGCATACCTATTATCCCTTTGAGCTTGATAGGGATTTTGGGGTCACAAAATATAACCGAAAAAATTCTAAGACCCTAACAAAAATTGTATCCCTTTACAAGAGCTAATCAGGCTTTTGATGCTTTGCGGCTTCGAAACCTGGCGACGTATTTTGATCGAGTGCGTAACGAGTCAATCCGTGGTACCCTCGGTGTGAGAGGCACACAAATCGAACAGGCACGCCTGCGCTGGTTTGATAACATATTGCGTAAGCCCCAGGGCAGACGTGGGAAGTAGGTGCCTAAACCTGCCTGTATCAGGAAAGAGGTCCCGCGGGAGACGCAAGAAGCGATGGTTTGACATCGCCGAGGCGGACGAGAGAGCTAACGGTTCCTGACGTAGGATGCCGAAGATCGGGCAAACTAGTAAAAAAAATAGGACCGCGGACCCTGGCAGACACCATTAATGACCGCTCGGAAAATGACGATGATAATACCTATGTGCCCCTTAAACATGTTTTTACACTCTTCATAATAATCAATTTATTGAACATGCAACTTCATTGCACAATCTTTACGAACAAGACATTATGACACCCCCATTCAGAAACGTTACTATGAAGTCTCATAGTGCGCGAACGCACAGAGTTCCAACTAACAATCCTTGAGTAACGGTCCGTTAAAATGAACACAGAATAACAGTAACGTTACTCCACTTACCCAAATATTATTTATAATAAACCAAATTACGGAAGCACATTCTACCGCTGAACATAGATCTAGTCTGAACTATCCTAATATCTAGTAGCGTTTGTTTTGCAAATGCAATCACACCTTTGTCTATAGAGATGGAGCCTCAGGCTGCCTAAGGTGTGTTTATGCCAAATGCCAATGTACACAATGGTACCGCAAACGGATTGTCTCTTGGATTGTCAGCTGGTCTGATTTGTAGGTAACCTACTTGGCCGTTATTGGTCATATAGGGATGTTTCGCCGATGTGAATTTGATGAATGTCTTCCTCGTCGTTTCAACAAGCATTCCAGAAAAATTGTGTCACGAAAGATGTGTATTTTAGAAAGCTTCGTACTCCTCAAGTTTAAAAGTTAGATAAATGTTAAGTATATCGTTGTGAAGATCCATCCGGTGACAATACAAAAATATATGTTTGACCTTCCCTCCACCTCCCGCTATGACATCATAGATCGCGGAAGTGAGCACTGAAAATGAAGTGTCGTGCGGGTGCCGTTCAGTACAACTCTCGCTAGCATCAAAACTTCATAGGAAATGTATACAATGGCCAGCCAATTTAGGAAATGTGTAATATGATAGATAGATACATAGATAAATTCTTTATTGCTCACACAGGAATAATGACATTAAAAAGTTCCGACAAAAACAATAATTTATTGTGGACAAAGGCGGCCCTATCACTGTAAGCGATCTCTCAGAGACAACCTTTGGGAAGAGGTAATGTTTCACATGAACTAGTAAGTAGTGCAAGAGTAAATAGTAGTAGCAGAACATATTAATTAACAAATAAACTTAGATGCTTCTAAATAAATAAAATATATATGTGATACTATACATAAATACAAAATAATCATAAAAAATTGTATAATACTATACTATCAAAATTACAAATTGAAAATGTATTCACTGCAAACAAATAGACTCTGAAAAGAAATATTCGTGTACTTTCTTTTTAAAAGTCTAACCGCTTGTAGAACCCCGTAATGTACGCTTAATGATTTGTAGAAGGTTCACCTGTATGTATTTCTTAGGCATTGTACTCAATTCCTAAATGGCAGCCGGAATCCCACTGCTCCTTAGCTCAGAAAACACTTGAGTCGTAGCCGCAAGGGTCATTTCAAAAACGTGTGCCAGTTTTTAAAATGCTACTCCCAAACATAGTAGATTTGGTTCTGACACTCGCCGGCCATGACTGCTGCGACACACTCGCTTCGTTCGCTCGGCTTGTGCGTGGTGGTTCAATCCAACTAACATAACCTAACTCTCTGTGACAGAACGACATTTTTGAAATAATCGGTTTATTGATAAATTTTTAAATAAAATAGTGAAAAACATTTCCAATTCCTGTTTAGGAAATGTATGAAATTCCTTGAATTTTTTTATTGGGTATAGTATCAACAGCTCTTAAAACTTTTACATCAGATATTCGTAAATAACAGATTCTTACTCTATAGAAGTATACAATTGAATTTGTTTTACACATATTGTATATAATGACGGATTACATACATTTCCGGTAACATATACACAATTCTAGTGCTTATGCCTTGGCCATTTAAGAAGACTCAAACGCATTAGACTTACGACGACTTAGACGCATTAGTTCTTCTTTAAGGTCACGTGGTTTTGAGCAACACTACAAACAATAATATGAGTATATACCTAGGTAAGAGAATATAGCACCACTCTCCACAGGCACTAAATGTCGAACCAGATTATACACGCATTATTTGTCAGCATATCCTGTCCTATCCTATCCGGTTCCCACACCGATCCTTCCTCATATCACGTTAAACAAGGAAACATATTGAGCGAAAACGCGTGACCAGTATCCCGTGAAAAACAAAACACGAGCGCCGAAAACAAAAGACGGTATATTTCCGTCCGACACATCGGCAAGCAAGATACGCTAATTGTATTGGACAGACAAAATAATCACGTTATACGACACCGCATTTTCCTAGACAATCCCTTTGTACCGGAGACTGGTGGGGTGGGCGTAAATATGTCTCTGAGCATTTAATATATCTCCATTTTCTCCTAAAATACAAGCAATGTAGTGGAAGTGGTACGCTCAATTACCTAATGGGTTCGCGAAACACACCCACTACGACGTTTAAAATAGCAGGCGCAGCCTTTTGGAGTCTAGGAGCTGGATACCTCTGTCGATGGTTTGTCTTTATACTTTGATTTCCTTGTATTTATTTATTTATACCTTTTCTGAGCATTGACCCTGTTTTCAACCAACAATAACTCATAACGTCGTAGACATAGAGTTACGGTTTTGGTATCATTTTTTAGAACAGCTCAAACAGTTTTGAAATAAGTTATAAAATATGCATCTTAATAGTGGAATTTACGTAGTAAATTGGTTACTTTGTGTTTTTTTCGTCATTTTTGGTGTTGAAAACTGACATATTTCTTTTTTTCTTATTGATGTTCGAACTTTACTGATTGTTATTTACTTGCGACTAGTTTCACCTTTTTTAGAAACTTTTTTTAAGTGGATATGATTTCAACTTTTTGTGATATTGTTTTTTTAATACACACCTGCAAAAATCAAAGACAATAAAATAAAAAAATCTGCCATTTCTACACTAATTGAGCTTGGAATTTTTAAAGTATTTTTTTATTATGTATATTTGAGTGTAGAATCCACCCCTAAAGTTTGTACAGTGCATAACAAAACAGCCTGTTTATATAAATATTCATTTGTTTTTTCATGTTTGGTATTATATAATTTCTTGATCTGCCAGATCCTGGAACATGGTCAGAGCGAATCCCGGCTTATCGCGCGCGTGAGCGCAACCGGGATACTGACTCCAAGATGATTGATCTGTTCGGACCGTAGCAAGTGTAACGATTACAGGAAACGGGAAAAAGGTCGTGACGTTATGGATGTTTGTATTATTAATATTTTCTTATGTTATGCGGCAGGCAAACAGGCAAGCGGGCCACATGATGCAAAGTGGTCACCTCCGCTTAGTAAAATCAGCAACACCAGGGGCGCTACTAATTCGCTGCCTGCCTCTGAAGAGACCTCTAATATACCTCAACTTCAACGTCCCCTGTCATAGTCTAAAGGAAACGCTTTGGCTGGGAGCTCATTCCACACCCGAATCGTGCGAGCGAGAAACGTTTTTTCGAACCTTTGCGTGACCATCAACAGATTGTCACATATTACATGAACTGATTTGAATTAACATGACATTTTGAATGAATTGTTTATAATATTTTAATAATATTATGACATCATTATTATCATTAATCTAATTTATATATTGCTATGATTATTTATTGTTCTAATAAATGTTAATATTTCAATATTGAAATTAACGAAATGTGTTAATATTATTCTATTGATAACTGAAATGACGATGTATATTTAATACTATAAATAAATGAATATGAATATAATATGGGGCACCATAATAAATTTGATTATTATTAGGTTATAAATGTATATTGCATCAAATACTTTAAAAAACCTGAACTTTGAAAAACCAATCTGGGTCCATGTTTATCCTAGTCACAATTTTATATCACTAAAGATAAAATATCTTCTCTTTCCAACAAATGAAACGTAAATCAAATTGGAATTTAAATGGCATACGGAAAATAACAACTTACCTGTCTCGAGCTCCTAGACTACAGTTCAGCCGCGCCTGTAAACTAAAGTTCATGCCGTGCATGACTGTCTAATATTTGTATTCTGTTTAAAATCTGTCTGGGTACTCAATGGCATGTTATAGGGGCGGAACTGTTTCCAGCACGCTAACGTAGTATGTTTACTCAATCTGCCTCGGATAGTACTCGTACAGTCTGTTTCTTGACTTTTGTCATCAGTTTTGTATGAGCATAGGCGTGAATCGGTAATTTCAATAGGAAAAATAAATAAAAATAAAATAATGATCTTGGCGTTAATGTACCGGTTGTGCTCTCGCGTACGAGGGCCCGGGTTCCGCCTTGACCATGATCCAGGATTTGGCAGGTCAGGTAATTACAGTGTGGAGCGACTGCCATCTGACCTCCATGACCCTGCTGCCAGGGGAACCTGACCAGATTGGATCATGGTTACACATCCAGTCGCCTAAATGTGCAGGTTTCATCACGATGTTTTCCCTCACCGTAAGAGCATCGGTTAATATTCAACTAATGTACATAACTCAAAAAACAGTCAATGGTACATGGCCGGAGCGGGATTCGAACCCGGGACCTCTGGCTTACGAATCGGATACTGTAACCGCTCGGCCACCGACGCTCTGAATTTTCAATAGGAAAAATATGTGGTGTAAATAAAAAATAATTTTGCATAATAGACACAAAGCGCGTTAAAAATGTATATAGTTACTAATAGAGTATCTGGGATGTAATTATTTTTATACCAATTTTATTTGCTTGTATACTTATTGTCTCATTATATCAATTTCATAGATACCTTTTGCTATCATTAGATACATATTATACAACAAAGTCCCATACCGCGTCTGTTTGTTCTGAGCGAAAAAAAAACGACTGAACGGATTTTCATCCGGTTTTCACCAATAGACAGAGTGATTCAAGAGGAAGGTTTATAGGGTAGGACAACATGCGAATGAATTTTTCGTTTCTATACTAATAACAGAAAACTTATTATATTATTCATATAGTCACTGTATTGTACCCGCACAGTGGTCGTGCCGCATCCACATAGTCACCACGTCATGTTTTGTGTCCGGTTGCTACACGGTGACTACGCGGGCGCGACGCGTTCGCGTTTTTTGTCCGGTTTACAAGCGTTGACGTATAAACGGGTCGTAATGGTATCAGCGTAGTTATACAACGCTCGCTGATACCGGGAACTGGAATGATAACCGCTTCGTATTCATCATCACAGCCCGTAACAGTCCACTGCAGGACTTAGGGCCTCTCCCACGAAAGGGGAGGTTATTGCCATAATCTCCACGCTTGCAGGCGGGTTGGAGATCGCAGTGTTTAAATATAACAATGGAAAATGCTGCTGCCCATTTCCCAGACTACGGAGACTCTTGATCTTTTGCCTCGAAAACATTAGTCGCCTTGTACGACACCCATGAGTGCTATTGGTGCTATTTTACTCTGCCGGACACCACACGACCAACTTCGTATTTGGGTAGACCAAATTCAGCACCGCAACAAGCTCGCTACTCGTCAGGTGTGCCATCCACAATAGTTAGCAAAAGCAAAGCGACCCTCAGACTGTTCAAGTCTCGTCAGCAGATTGGCAGTCGGTGAACTTATTATAGAAAAACACTTTATTGCTCACACAAAAGCATAATATAGTACCAAAGACTTCGATACTTATATATCAATGTATAGTACAGTTAATATCAGTGAGATAATATTAATTATTATTGTTCTATTTTATTATTTACCTGCGACACAGCTCTGTCAAGCATGATGAGTCGGTCTCGTGGCGCCATTACATTATATTTTGCTTAGTATACTTATATAGGTACACTAACCTAAATGACAGAAAAATGGCGGTAACCCCCCGGTACAGATACACACGTCAAACTTCTAACACCCTTTTTTTTGGTGGGGTTTTAAAATAGTACAAATTCAGGGTGATCTTGTACCACCAAAAAAGTTTCCAGGAAAGTATGACAAGTCATGCAAGCTATTACAATGCTATGTCAGCCTGGTCCTCAATGTGCAGGTTTCCTCACAGTGTTTTCCCTCACCATAAGATCATCGATTAGTGTTCAACAAATGTACACATTCAGAAAAAAGTCATTTGTTACAGGCAACACTGTTATGTCAATTTCATCAAAATTCTATGAAAATACTGATGCAAAAGTCGATCGCAGTGTGATTGCAGTGGATGCAGTTCATACAAATCCATACAGAGCAAGAAACGAGTCAAAAACAATGTGTCTCTAAAAGTTTAAAACAAATACAAGTGTAGATAAAAGGCCTAACAGTAAATAGTATATGTGTCGATATAGTATATGTATCTATAGTATTTATGATAGGTATATTATTTGTATCGTATTGTATTTATTGTAGGGATATGATATATAATATTTTATTTATCATCTTTCTCGTTATTAGTATTTGCTATTTAGTTAATTAAGTATACTTGCTCTTTGTTCCGCTTTTGGCACCTACTCACTCACTTTACGCATGGCCTACTGGTTGACTGGTAGATAAAGCCTGATGGCTTTAAGTCCGCCAATTGTAATAATTTTAGTGCAATAAAGTTTTTAATAAATAAATAAATAAGTGTTGACGGGTATTTCCTGGAAATATTGTTGATTTTCCGAAGTTTCACGAATTCGTGTTAATTGTATATACTAAATGGAAACTGCCTGTATTAGTTGGAATTGTGGAAAAATTTCCCTGAAATGGGCGCTGGGAATTTAGGCCTGGGCATGGGGCTGGGCCTGGGCCTCTAATTGGCGAATTATATTTTTTTACTCAGTGACTAACGGGCAGATAGCCTATCTGGCACACAACACGTCTATATGTATAGAAGCTTAGATTTTTAAACTAAGCAACGGATTTTAATGCAGTTTTCAACACGAATGAAGTCGCGCCGCGTCCACTATAAACCTTTACTACTAACTCGGCGCGACTTAGTTCGCGTACACCAACTTAACCCCTACCTACCCTTTATTTCTTGCTTATAAATCTTCCTCTTGAATCACTCTATCTATTGCTGAACAGTATTAAAATCCGTTGCGTAGTTTAAAAGATACTCTTGCACCTACACATGAATACATGAAACCTTACATTAAATGCATGTTAAGGTTAATAGATTTAGATTTATTTATTTATTTATTACTCTTACACAAGATAATACATTTAAGATATATTTAAATACATTTTTGTGAAAAGAGATCGTCAAATATAAAGGAATATACAAATTATCGAAAGGAATATACGTAATTAATAAAAAGATTACATAATGTAAAACATGTCCATGAAAAATACACGTCAATACGAGATTAAACATGTCGATACAATAAATTTAAACAAAGTAATTAAATGTCAAAAATGAATACATTTAATAATGTACCTAATGTGAATAAATTTAATAATGTTTGTAATTTAATAATAACACCCATACCAGAAAGAAAAACGAGAATGGAGTACGCTGTATTTTATTAGGCCACGGCCGCCATAAAAGGGAAAGCATAATTTTTTCCACGCGCATAGGGTGCGCAGAAAGCCATCTGTCTCCCGAAATCAACGGTTTGATTTCACACACGGTGTGCTAACAAAAGATGGTGGGAATCAGTAAACATAGCCAGCAATGGAATTGCAAATTCGGGTGCTGCCAAGTGCCTCTCACGGTTACCCTCAGTTATTGTTGTCGGCGATGTGAAAAATAATAATTTGACTTCGCCTCGATGTCTGAGTGAGTGTCTGAGATCACGTTCGCGTGGAAAGTGCGATTCGGTGTAGGATCCTTTATTTGGGTAGGTGCTTTTCAAATATATCTATATTTACTCATTTTGTTTTTTTTTAGGTCAAGTCTAGATAGAAGGGCGACTTCAAATTTGTGATACCAAGAGGTACTGGGTGAATTTACTCGTGGTAATAAACAACTATATGAAAACGCAAAAATAAAATCAGCTGTTTCATACAAAATTTAAAAGTAGTACTGCCAAAATATGTTAAGTTATTAGTTTATAGTTGGTGTCCACAGACATGACGGATGAATACTCTCTATAGTCAGAAGTGAAGCATAAAAATGGCCGCCCATTTATGTGTGTGCGTGCTACAAAAGTGTGGAGCTTCAGGTTGGTTAGTCTGTGGGCATCCAGAATTGAATCGATTGGATTGGATTGGATTGGATCATCATCATCTTGGCGTTAATATCCCGGTTGTGCTCTCGCGCAAGAGGGCCCGGGGTCCGCCTTGACCATGATCCAGGAATTGGCAGGTCAGGTAATTATAGTGGAGCGACTGCCATCTGACCTCCATGACCCTGCTACCAGGGGAACCTGACAAGATTGGATCATGGTTACGCATCCAGTCGCCTGAATGTGCAGGTTTCATCACGATGTTTTCCCTCACTGTAAGAGCATCGGTTAGTATTCAACTAATGTACATTACTCAGAAAACAGTCATTGGTACATGGCCAGAGCGGGATTCGAACCCAGGACATCTGGCTTTCGAGTCGGATGCTGTAACCGCTCGGCCACCGACGCTCACCAGAATTGAATCCAATATCATATCAAAATCCTGCTTTCGGTGCATGTATCATCATCAACATCCTGGCGTCAACCCCAGTTGTACTCTAGCGCATCGCACGAAGGCCTGGGGTGCATATTCACACAAAACTGACCCTTAAGGTGACCAGGGATCCGGTTGGTTGATAGTACGTGCATCATTGGACCCTTAAAACGAAACTGGGTATTCTTCACAACGTTGCATCAAGAAAGAAAGGTAGAACACAAGTCACGTGCTCCTAAATGAATAGCTTAATGAGATTTATCGTTGACATGCGCCTTTAGTGACAACGCTTAAAGAATGCGAAACGACCTCACTTTTGTTGCAGTCCTAGAATTTTCAGAGCGGTGTAAATATCTTCTTTAATAAAATAGAAGAAGTAATCTATCGTGTGCAATGTTTTGACTTTTCAATCTACAATTTATATTTTGCTTCTGACATTGGGAAAATAATGTATCAAAGTAATTTTTTTAAGCCGACAGTCCACCTTATTGTGAGTGGAACGCGAACGGTCACCCATAACATCTACAATTCATACATTTAGGTTGCAGGTAACAATAATACAGAACCGCAGGTGCGTTGTCACTGTGAGGACTATTTATTTATTTCTTTATTTATTCTTAGGAAAATCAACAGCTGTTGTAACATGGATTAGAAGTAAACTTAAGTATCAGAAAGCCAATTACAGATTCTCACAGATAAACACAAATTAAAATATTATCGGTTACATCATCTTATAACCGAACGCTTTTCTCCAACATAAATACTACAATCGAAAAAAAAAAACAAAAAAAAAACAGTATAAGTATAAACTAATTCGAAAGACAATGCCTCAATGACTATGATGAAATGCCTCATGCCTGTAATTGCCTCATCTAATGCTGAATGAGAGTTTTATGGTGGCCACTCACCGTCTTGCTGACTGTTCGTTCGGCATGACAAAAATAGGCTTTACACCGCCCATTATATAGGCCCGCCTGTATTATAGGTTCCGCCCATTTTGCCTAGATCCCGCCCATTTGACAGGATGTTCTTTCAAAATTTCTCTGCACATACGGTCGGCAGGACTGCGGTTATCTATTTGGCTGTCCCAGCCCTGTACCTTTGGAAGCGTAATAGCTAGACACTTATTTATATCTACACTAATATTATAACAAGGGAAAAAATATGTGCGCACAGTATTCCCATGGGGTATCGCATCCGATGAAGCCTGAAAAGCCTTCCCAGCTACAGGCAGTCCCAAGGCGGAGTGTAGCTGGTAGGCGCTTAGGCTTGCGTAGCAAGCTGGTACTCATGAGAGTTCTCCGCTTCCCTTCGCCGTTAGCCCGGAGGGTGCCCTATACTCGTTTTGTAGGGCGCAAAAACAAAAACAAAAAAAAACGAGTACAACTTTGTTCGTAGTTTCGGAGATAACCCCCAACAAACAAACTTACCATGTGGGTAATCTCCGAAACTACTGAACCGATTTTGAAAATTCTTTAACTAAAATTAAGCTCATTAATAAAAACAATAATAGGATCTCGCGGGGTAGTTGAATGTATACAGAGATCCAAACTGCGTGCGGGAGAAAACCGAATAGGGTACAAAAATCTTGCTTTTTATTTATTCTCTATCGTGATAACGGCAAATATAAATAAATAAATAAATCATTTATTATCAACTGGACGCCACAACACAACATTGAAACACAAAAAATACATACATATCAACACACACAATTATACAAAATCAAATCAAATTATAATATAAAATAATGTAATTTTTAAAATTAAACACTTTGGCATTCCCGTGCTGCGATGCCTCCTGGTCGATAAAAGGACCTCACTCAGCATGAGCCGCGGCTTAAGCCACATCATACATACATCACAAGTAAGTTTGATTATGTGTAGGTTATGATTTGAGTTTAACGGAACACGGATGCTTCCCCGAAATCCAGTCTAACTAAAATATATATGAGGAATATACCGACGATGAAAAGTTAAACGTAGCCACTGAAAGGTATACTTCAATGTTTAATGACCTGTGAAGCAAATTGAGTTCGCTGTAAAGCAATTTTCCTGAGTCGTGCGATGAATTCTTGCCGGCGCTGCATGCGACCCGGAAGTGCAGTTTACATTTTCGTGTGCTCCACTGTTGCTAAACTGGTGTTGAACTTAGATAATGCAATAAAGGAGTGAAAGCACCCTTAATTCTCCCGTGAACCATCACGAACCATTACTTGAAGAAACGTGATGTGAAGAACTCTGGCCGGCGAGCGCCAGGATTCACACACAGGCCCTTCGCCCCTGGACGGAGGGTAAGTGTGTAATGCATTCTCCGCGTAGAAAAATGTTGGGCTCTAGGATAGGTAGGATTTCAGGATGGGTTATCGTTCCGATGGTACCGTTTACGTTTAGTAGGTTTATGTTAAGCAGGTTGGTTCGTTAGGATTAGGCTTCATTTGGGCTAGGCGCATGCGTTCTAATAGGTTTAAATAGGGCGTAAGTGTGGCTCTGGGTCCGCTAGCTGGGGTGCTCGCACTATTTAAGCTGCCTTGTTGAGCACACATAATACAGGCTAGGTAGGATTTTTAAATAGGTTCCATTTTATACAAACAAACTGTTGTAGCGTAGTATTTTGGCATTTTAATATGGGAAATGGGATTGTGATAAAAAGCAATAGTTACACAATTAAATTAGTGTTTTATTCGTCCTTAATAAATAATTTAGTATGTAAACATATCGATGGCAACCTCACGATACAGCCTAGCCCTCCACATTAATATAGCTCGCCTCTCGATAACACATACAAGTTTCTTTTTACCAACAACAACTTCATATCAATTTAAAACAGAGACTTACAGTGCCCACAGATTAACAATAAGCAACCATTATCGACTGCAATCCCACATCCATTGTCCACTCTGTTCCTGATACCGCCACTTCCTTGTGCTTAATGGCGTATACCAAGAGTTATGAGGTAATTAAGTGGTAGAAGTTTTAAGTGCACCGTTATGATGCCACTCGCTCTTAGCGCATTTAAACTTTACCAACTCATTTGTGGGATAGATGCGAGGTGCAGTTGACGAGGTTGGAGATTATCCTGTTGAGTTTTTGGTGTGTTTTGGTTCGTTCTGGTATATTTCTTGGGTGGTTCGGTGTCATTTATACAAATACAAGCTGCGGTGTCAATAGAACAGATAAATTCAAATTCCTCGGATCCGTGCGTCCCGAATCTCTGCAGCTTTGGCCAACTGGCGGGAGCTCATGGCAGTCGTCTGTGACCCTAATATTAAGGAGGTTATATACAAAAGCATAATTAGCACGAGACATGGACGGCGCTAACAAAACAGGTCTGCGAACTCCACATGAAAATGCTATGGTGGATGTGCGGAGTTACGCGACTCGACTCGTGGGATATCGCGAGGGGGCTCGGTTAGGATTAATTTTGATAGAGGCACAGTGCCGATGGCCACTCAAGTATTATCAGTTGGAACCCAAGCACTGTAGGACCTCATACTAACGTTTCTGAATACAGGTATAAGGTAAAGTATGCGGTAAGTATCCGGGAAATACGAAATATCAAAATGCGAAAGAAAAAAACCATTCCCGACATCTTTACGGGCCGTCATGATGCAACTCCATTACCATCCCATCCTACCACGAAAAACATGCATCGTCAAACATAATACTAGAAACAGTAAGTAAACGAACGACCGCCTAGGAAATGGGCTGACGCTGAAACTACTCATCCTAAGCAAACCGGTCCAGCGGTTTGGACGGTGTAAATATTTTAGCGATATACAACACGCCCCGTTGCTTGCAAACATGCTTTGACAAACGTTTGTATAGGTGCCTTAATCTGAGACCTTATAGGATATCTAGTAGAAGGGTGGATGCAGTAATTCGACTCGGAGACTGGGGGGACAGAAGATTCGTATCGGCATCGCGATTTTGTAACACATTCAAGATATTGAATCAATTTTCTACTGAAGTCTTTCTTTTGCATTGTCACTTGGTGGTCTTCAAAAGGCATATCGAGGTACAGGTCCTCAAAGGTCGGCACCGCTTCCGCTCCTCTTAAGGCTGGTTGAAATTGGTCAAGTGTTTGTTGTTGTTAGTTGACACGTACAGTGAGCAACTAAACCGGTGTAGAGTAGCGAGTCAACTTGGATTGCAAGCTTGTCCATACAGCGTACTGTCAATGTCACTGTCGCTCGCTACTGTCCTTGACCAATCTAATATTATATTTTTTTTTTCTGGAAACATTTTTGTCAAAAACAGTATTACAAAGGGTTCACTTAGTATAGGTTGCTAAAAACTATTTTCACAAATTTAATTTTAAACCCTGAGATCCAAACTAGGCAATAGCCTGTATCTTGGATGTCAGTGTTCTGCCTTGGAAGCTAGATAATGAGTACAATTTTTGTTGAAACAATTTACTTATAAAGTTTTATCACAAATATATGTTCAGCCATTAAGGTTGTATTTGATGACAGGGGCCACTGCCCGTCAAGTGGACCATCTGACCGTGTGCCTCCCTAGGTAACAATATAAAAATATTGTAGGTTTAAAGCGTGTTTGATATGTGCGATATATTTCAATGGTAAATCAATCAATGGTGGGTATTCATAAGAATATGATAAACTACACAGATGTAAGTGTAGTCTAAAAGCTCTACCTTGCTAGGTTGCGCTGTGTTGGACGATGGTGGACGGTGAGCTGTCTGTCCGTAAGGCAGTAAAAAACTCACATTAAGATCCAGATTTTAAGGCCCAATTGTAATTTGTGTTGACTTACTGTTCTTCTCTCGCACTGTGGCTATGTATAACGAAAAAGGGACGCAGAGTGAGCGAACCCTGGCCTTGCATAGGTGTATTGTGTAAGCAGGAGGAATATGACAGTCCATTTTGCGTAACTAAGTAGTGTGTAGGTAAGTGTATTTGAACACTTGTGGGGTTAGGTGCGATCTGGGCTTGATCCCAAGGCATTTATTTAGTGCCATCGGTATTTTTAGTTTGAGATAAGACTCAATGCGTTATTTGTGAGCCATAGCTGAGAATGGTACGGACCAGGATTGCACAAAAATCCCTATGACAATTGCAAATAACGAGATATTTGAATAATGTCCATAGGCTGCGGTGATCCGCCTTTATTAATGATCTATCCACCTTATCTTTTACTACAGCCAAGCACCAATGCTTGCGCTGTTATGTTCCTAGTTGAAGGATCCAGACAATCATCTTGGCGTTACATAATGTCCCGGTTGTGCTCTTGCACATGAGGGCCCGGTTTCCGCCTTAACTATGATCAAGAGTTAGGCAGATCAAGTGATTCTAGAGAAGCAGCTGCCATCTGACCTCCCTGACCTAGCTACCAAGGGAACCCGACCAGATTGGATCATGGTTACACATTCAGTAGCTTGAATGTGCAGATTTCATCATAATGTTTTCCCTCACCATAAAAGCATTGGTCAAGTGTTCAACTGATGTACATACTTCAATAACGAGGGTTCATTCCCGTTATCCCCCGGTTGAATGAAAAAAAATATTGTGCGTAAGGCTAAGATTCCACTGTGCGTGAAAGGCATATGGTTGTCGACTCTTATGCACAATTTGCTAGCCACCGTGCCGATGTTAAAAAGAGAAGTGTCAGTGTATATAAAGACTACCTAAAGTTTTATTCTGGCAGAGATGAAGTGCGGCCGTGCTCTTTTTGGAATCGCAAGCAGCCTAAAATTTAAAGGTGGTTTTGAGGCAAAGGCTATTTTTGACAATGAGGGAGCTTGATGATTTAACATACTAGGAACAAAGCGGCAGATGCATTTGATTCTTATTTTGCAGGTGTCTTCTTGCCCAATGCATCTCTTTTGAATTGTGCTGGTGTGAGTTCGGCTGACTGAACCACATCGACCAATCATATTTTGATTGGACATATCACCGTTATGGATATTGAAACTGCCATGAATTGGCAAAAATTTGAGACGATAGATGGAAGTGCGAAATGCATGCCTGAGGTTTAGTGAATTGTTTTAATTTAATTATTAGAAATATTTTGTGTGATTTACTTATTGATATTTGCAGTGTTACTAACACACTGCAATAATTATAGATAATTACTGTAAATCTGTAATGGTAAATAAAAAAAATAATAAATAAATTTATACTTAGCGGCGCTGGGGTTCTAACCCGGTACCTCTCGCTTACAAGTCGGTCCCCTTAACCACTAGGCCACCGACACCGATGCTCTTATCTGGTAATCTGTGTCTAGGGCTGTATATATGTTATATTGATAACATACCGAGACGGATGACAATCGGCTCCCGAGACTGTCCCACCAGTCTCAGGGTTCTGGTATGCTGGTAATTACTACCTACCTTCGACCAAAAATTGGTTCTTTATCTATGAAATTGACAATTACACATTCGCTAAAATATTTTTAATTGTACATAACATCAAAATTTGATTTCGAAAATAAGGTATGTAAAGATGCCAGTAAGTCCCAAAAATTGTTTTAAAGGTTTTATAAGGGTTTGAAAATATCCCTGTCATGTATTTGTTGTCAGTTTTGCCACTTTTACTAGATGTAATTTTATGAAAAAGGTAGTTATTAAAATGAAACGTTATTTTTTAGTCTTTTTATGTTATGCGACAAACAGGCATGCGGGCCACCTGTTGTAAAGTGGTCACCGCCGCCTATAGACATCAGCAACACCAGGGGTACCTTCTACAAATGCGTTGCCCGCCTCTAAAGAAACCTCTAATATACCTCTTGAACGATCCCATGTCATAGTCCAAAGAAAACACTGGCTGGGAGTTCATTCCACATCCGAATCGTACGAGCGAGAAACGTTCTTTCGAATCTTCGCTTGGACACCACTAGAGGGCCCACGTAATGGGGATGAGTACCCAGCCCACGGCGGGTGGTGCGATGGCGGAATTGTGCTGTGGGCACCAGATCAAATAATTCCTCAGAACACTCCCAATTGTACAGCCGGTAGAACCCACACAGGGAGCCAAAGTCCCTTCGATCAGCCAGTGGTTCTAACTTGCTGGTCAGTATGGGGTCGTCGACAATTCGTACAGCGCGCCTCTGTATGGAGTCCAAATGATTAAGCAGGTCGGCGGTATCCCCGGCCCAAAGATGGGAACAATACTCCATATGTGGCACCTGTGCCTTATACAGCAACAGGCGCTGCTCTGGCGTGAAGTATCGCTTAGACCGGTTAAGCACGCCAATTTTTTTTGTTGTTATGCATTGTGCACTAGTGCATACATTAACTTAATGTTGTCTGATTATACCTACAAAGTGTCATTGTAATCGGATTGGCCTTGTCGGAGAAAATTTAAAATTTGCTTGTATAAAAAGAAATTTCAAAATTTGCTTATATGAAAATTCCAGGTTCCGCCATGTTCATAGGTTGAACTAACAATTTTACCCATAATTAAACAAACAAGTCAGTTTAATGTGTGACGAGATTTCCACCTCATTCGTTAATATCTCGTGTATTATTATTGTCTAGTTGTTTCATCATTTCATGTTGTTTGTTTTTATTGGTTTTGTTTGTGCATTTCTATAAAACTTTTTTTTTGTTTCTTGGCATTAGAATCGAGCCACTGACCTCATATTATACCTGTATTCGAGGTCAGTGTTTCGAACCCTTTCTAAGCCCTTATGTAATGTGTTTGTGGTGTTATTGTGTGTAAATAAATGTTTTCTATTCTATTCTAATATTCAGTTAGCTGATGAGTTACAACAAATCTAGTGATTCAGTTAGTTGATGAGCTACAACAAGTCCGGTGTACCTATTATTACAAAGCGAGATTAGACGTTCTCGTATTAAACGTAGTATGCAAATACGTCTCACTGTTCTAACCTAGGCGGGTTTCTTTGATCAGAAACTTGGAGCAAACTAATCACGAATTTAGGTTTGTGGAGTTCGCAACCACTTTGCATAGTGTCCGCCGGCATTTGGGAGCAAGTACGCCAGTATGTCGGAGTTTAGTTGTAAAATAGGCAAGCAGAGAAGTATAGGTACCTATAATAAATAGTAAAAAAAGTGTGTCTGTACATTGAACATATTTACAAAAAAATCACTGAGGGCGATGAAGAAATGGTAATAGAACAAGAATTTTAAAATTTATGTCTGTCTGTTTGTTTGTCACACTAATCCCTTGAACTACTGGACGGATATAATGAAACTACTAAACTATCTGCTCGTTTATCACTAACTCGTATCAAATAAACAGCAATGAATCCGCGAAAGTTTCAAGCGACCGAATCAGAACAAGGAAGTCAGTGCCGCCAAGGCAGCGACGAACTTCGCGATATTTCCAGCTGACCCGGCCTAAGAGACTCCACAAATTACCTGAACGGGTGAAGACAGCGTTAAGCGCATTGCACATAGGCGCAACTACGCGTTGATGTGTTTATTTTTAAAGCAAATGTAACCAATTATATTTTTGGAAGACTATATATTATGTACGAAGCGAAACATTAATGTTGAAATAATTATATGTAGATTTTAATGCAATTTAATTTATGTACTCAATATTGCCTCGACCGCTTTTTAGATCTCCTTTCAGAGAGTCTAAGGTTGTCTGGAAGATTAATATAATGTTTCACCAAAGATTTCTATATTACCTATATAGGGTGTGCTAAAGGGTTCGGTTCCCTCTGCAGCTGACTCTACACTAAAACTATCTGCTCGTTTGTCACTGACTCGTATAAAATAAACAGCAATGAATCCGCGAAAGTTTCAAGCGACCGAATCAGAACAAGGAAGTCAGTGCCGCCAAGGCAGCGACGAACTTCGCGATATTTCCCGCTGACCCGGCCTAAGAGACTCCACAAATTACCTGAACGGGTGAAGACAGCGTTAAGCGCATTGCACATCGGCGCAACTACGCGTTGATTTATTTCTTTTTAATGCAAACGTAACTGATTATATATTTAGAAGATTACCTATGTACTAAATTAAACATTAATGTTGAAATAATTAAATGTAGATTTTAATGTAGTTTAATTTATGTGCTCAATATTGCCTGGACCGCGCTTTAGATCTCCTTTCAGAGGATCTAAGGTTGGCTGGAAGAAATCCCATTGTGGGATAAGTCCGCCTTTGCTATGTAAAATTATACATTTGTAACTTCTGTACTTATTTATTAAGCAAAAAAGAGTATACATAAGTACATATCACTTGAACAAACTGTATCTACATAGGTACTATATACACATACAAATACATAACGTCACACCATTGCCTTGAAGGAATAGCCAGAGACGACTTTGTGCTACTCGCTACAGTCCTGACAAACCTTTTCATACATGCTCGTCAGTTTAAAATAGACACTCGTATTTAAAAACGACACTTGTCTTATGCCGAGCATGTATTAAGATGTGCACAAAGATGCGCAAAAACTATTTGTAAATATGTAAACAAATATTTCAGATTTTGCACCAAATATTTCGTATTTGCCCGTCATGTGTTTGTTTTTCGGCATACATCAAAGGGCAAACCATAAATATTTAGACGACTCCCACACTCTTTGCAAAGACTTAGATCGCTGTTACGCCGTAATTGTGTCTGCTATCTTTGCAAAAAACTGATTCAAAAATATTTTCGAAACATAAAGGCGTGGAAAATCGTTTTTGCAAAAGAGCAAAACTTTGTAAAAACATGTTGTACACATCTTGACACATGTCTAGGCCCAGCTTTAGTAAAGTATGCGTTCTCACTGTGCTCGTCTGCTAATAGTGGTCGGGCTACGATAAAAAAAACGCAAATCGATGTAGGTACAGGATAGCCGTTTGGTACACGGGTACTTTAGGTTCATTTTGAGCGATAGTTCTTAAAAATATTCCCCTGGCAGCAGTGATGACGTCATCAATATTTTGTATGTAATTTAAAATTTTATTTTCAAAAACCAAACTCCATGCGTTTAGTTTTTCCTGTTCCAAAAATAGCACTTGAGTTAAGATTGTATTCAGCTAGCTCATAGTAAGCAGAATGAACAAGTGCGGTGTATTCAGAATTTTGTAGGTGTCGGTCTTAGGGAAACAGAATAGGTACAGTATGGAAAGTTCAGTTGAAGCCTTATAGCATTGGCACTAGATCAATAAAGATCTAGATCGTAAATTAGCAACGTCTTTAGAATATTTTACGCTATTTCTATTCTATAGTTTGATACAGGATTTACCTGACCTCTCTTCTATTTAAATGCTCATGAGTTAGGTTCAGTTTTCTGCTTTATCTGTGTACAGAAGAATCCAAAATAATTTTTAACAATATTCGCCAGTTTCCGGTAGACCGCGCAAAGCCCACAACATGAATTCTCTAAGACAGCCTCTGTCGTATTTAAGAATATTTATAAGGAGAAGGGTAAAAACCTTTCAACGGATGTACGCGGGCCCTAAGGCATCTACCTCGTGTTTTTTCCGCTATGACATCGATCATGGGATGGGGGAGAAGACAAATGATCTGTAAATTTTCCAAATTCGCCCCGAACGCGTCTATTTTTTTCCCTCCACTCTCCTTTTTACTTTATTTATACGGAACCCCGACTCGTTCAAAGTAAAAACAAAAGTCGGGACAAATTTCCTTTGAGGTATCGTTTCTATTTCAATTGAGAAGTCTTTCTTTGGAATTGGTTAGTGGGAATTAAGTAAGTAGACATTTAAAACGGGTATATATTCGGATGTATTCTGTCTTTGAACATGAAAGAATAGGTTATGTCCCGATTTATGGAAAAGTCTTTTAGATTCTAAGGCGCTGTCTGACAACGGTCGTACGATCAATGGTTTTGAGGTCTCCTATATTGGTCGTGCTTCGTCCGTCGTACGACCATGGTCTACCGCCCGCATGTAACGTAGCGCTGTCCGACGGACAGTGCCAGGCTCAGTTAATAATAAAAAAACAACTAATATCAGGGTAATGGGTTTATGTACAATCAGTCCAGAAACTACAATCTACTAAACAAGACATTTTTAAAAAGAATTTAAAATGTTAAAAGTACGAAAGTTCACGAAATTCCACAACTTATGCCCGGGCTGGATCACTGGGTTCACTTTTGGCTGAAAAGTACAGGTTGCAGATTGACTCGACAGACTATTTAATTTAGAAAACTTCGAGGATAAACTTTTATGCAGTCACGTGCATAATTTGACCGGTCGACTGGTATTTAATTTTTGGTTTCTGAAGATAGCTTCTTCTAGCTATGATGCTAATCCACCTTCTAGTTCGAAGGCTGGGAGAACTCTCCCCACTCATCCGCTGCACTCTCTAACAAAGGCTCGGGTCTTCATTTAAACACGTTCGAGAACGCATTTGGCACAAAAGAAGATATAGTCTTGATGGCCAGTACTCGTAGTCGACCAGCCAGTTTCTGAAGTGGTCGATATTTATTTTCGGACGACCTCGTGTTTAGCAGCCAAGGATATAATCCATGAAGATATGATGAAGAATTGGATCCAGCAAATATCTAGAATAAGGGGAGCACAAAAAAGATTAAAATCTCCGCCATCTATGAACTGTGTCCGCATGACAACATATGACATATAAAGAATAAAATAATAAAAGATTAACGTCAATTTGGAAAATATAATATTTTAATTACTAAATAAAATATTTGCAACGAAAGAAACCTTCTAATGTGATGGAAAAATGACCCCCGTGGCATGGGGGCAAACTTGGATTCATAAAAAAGGAAAACAAGAAGATACAACGGTAAGAGTCCAGACACCACCCCAATACCCTTGTATTTGTCCAAAAACCCTCATTACTTTTACCAATTGGATATTTAGGATACGAGAGATCATTTCCCCAAAAGAAAATACTCTAATCGAAGTTGGATTCGATTCAAAATATTTGTAGAACGTAATTACAACGTAGTCAGAATTTACAATATTAACTAATTTTCCAGGCAAAGATGATGAGCATTCAGAGCCTGAAGGGCCAAACCCAAGAATATACCAATTATATGTTTAAAAATTGACAATAAAAGTGTCAACGTGCTGAACAGTTATTTGAACAGGAGTAACAGTAAGTACTTTCAGGGCAAGACCCTACACGCATTAATATCAATACTTGGATTTGAAAATAAGCTTTCTGGCTTTAGCACAGATTTCAAAATGGCTTAAGCGTTTGGGAAAACACACAAAAACGCATATCTATATCTGCACCTGCTCTTTTTGAGCAGGAGCTCTTTTGAAGGAGAATAACCTAACCGACAGATAAAGTTGGATAACCCCCGACCAATATAAATCGATAAACCATCTCCATTAAACTGGTTTTCAAATTGACATAACCAAATCCAAATCGGTCCATCAGATGAGAAGCTACGATGCCACAGACAGACACACAGAGCCACAGATACACACATCTTTTCTCGTCAGGATTTAAAAAAGCACTCATACTTAAACTAAAAAGTCAACGAATCGCTCCACTTCAACTCAAAAAATTGTACCCCAAAATCCCTCAACAGCAAGGTAAAATATTTGCCTTTTAACAGCTTGATAATGCAAATCGTTCTCAAACAACCTTTTAACCGTATCCGATAAGCACTCACTAATATAAATGGGGCATTATTGGCTCACCCCAAGGTTGAACGAACCTTTCGACGACTGACATCGGAATCTTTCTCTCAACATCGATTGCAGGTAACAGCTGATCGATTCTCGGGATTTGGCGCGGGTAAGGAAGAAAACATTGAAAAGGTGTTCAGTTTTGAGATCATTTCGTTTATTCGGGTTATTTTTGGGGATTTTAGAATCTGGTGTCAAATAGTCTCTTGAAAGATATATATTCACAAGTATGCTTCTTTAAACATGCGCAGGAGCGTCGGCTTAGTGGTTACGGTATTCGACTCGTGTGCGAGAGGTACCGGGTTCCAATCCCACTGCAGCCAGCCATGTACCAATTACTCATTTCTGAGTTATGTACATTAATGCTATCCGATGCTCTTACGGTGTTGGAAAACATCGTGATGGAACCTGCATTTTAGGCGACTGAATGTGTAATCATGATACAATCTGGTTAGGTTTCCCCGGTAGCGGGGTCAGGGAGGTCAGGTGGCAGTCTCTCCACTGTAATTATCTGATCTGCTAAATCCTGAATCATGGTCCTTGCCCCTGAGGACAACTGGGACAAGATGATTTTTAATTTTTAATTTAAAAAACATCCACGCGTCTGCTCTATTTTCAAACTTGACGGATATAGAGCTAGGGTTAAAGTCTGCTAATTTTAACTCACACGCTAGACGCAACGCAATCACTTGTATCTATTAACAGAGTTGAAATGGAACCGTAATTGACTCTCAATCTATTGAAAAGTTATTGGAGATGCCTTACACCGGTGTATGCTGCTGTAGACAATTTCCTTTTGTTTAGTTTTAGTTGGGATAACTTCCAAACTATTTGCAAGTGTTGGAAACCGCTTCAACTGGTTAAAATCTTTCCAGACCGATGTACAAAATCGAAAAAAATATATATACTTCTTGTTATCATGGCGATTTTTTTATTTGTTTGTGTAATGTTTATAAATGTCGCTAAAAGTTTCAATTTGTTTTGCACTATTCGTAAAACTAAAGGAAACGCAATGGAAATACTTCTAAGGTCCCCACACCGGATTTTTTGTGAAGTTTACAAATGTTTCTTAATACAAATGAATTTACACCTTTACTGCGAATGCCGTTTAGCCCACACTTGAGTTATAATTGTAACACGATTGAAAAGCACATTAGCAAAAAGTCCAATGGCAATTCAATAGAATATCACGGGAAAACCAGTGGTGTTAAATTAGTAGCATAATACCAAAAACCTACCATTTATTTACTTCCATTGAGATTCAATTGAATTATTCGTAATTAGCAGACTTTAGGCCTTATTCGAGGGAGAGATATTTTCTCGTATTAAGATCGAAAGCAGTACGTAAGCTTAATTGTAAATCCATCCATTATACATAAAGGCTAGGCATTGGAAAGGTCATCTATTTTTATCAAATTGTCAACTTTAATGAGTTTCAGAGGAAGTTTATTATTATTCAACACAAAACTTGGCTAGATTTATTCAGTAGGTTGGTTCTAACTTTTCCTACCAAACTACCAAAGTCTTCTTAGAAACTCAAGCCAGGGCCGCCTCCAAATTTGTATTCATAACAATGTTAGGGCCGTATCAAGGTATCCTACGACATTACGGCAAAACCCTTCAAATAAATGAGGCTCAAGTCCACGTTCATCTAGCATTTTTTTGTATGCCCGCGACTTCGTTCGCGTTGAAATAGTTTTAGTGCAGTTTATCTATTTTCCCGATAGGCCATTTTAATTGACCTCCCTAATGTATGAAAGCTAGAACTACGGAGAGGTCAAGCTGTATCTCTGGTTCTACCGAATCGAAAAAGATGAAACATGGCAAACCAACTGACGGACAAAATTTAAACATTCTTATTCTATTCTTTTCTTTATCACCTTAAATTATTTTTTGAAGGTATATTCAATGTATCCGTTTTATTATAATTATATACTTAAAAAACTTAAAAAAGCTTAGATCCGCCTGTCCGGTGTGCCTCCAGGCAATAACAAAAAACTTCAACCCACGAATACTAGGGCACTATAACCTGCAGCTATTACTTTGATATCAGCACAGCATTTTAGTGGAAATCCTTTAAAACGTGTTAAGTGCAAGCGGAAAATTTTCTCCGATACCGAGTGAAGAGGGCTGGTGCATCTGACACTGACTCGGATATAGGAAATTGCTCCAAATGAAAATAATGGCATCGACGTATCTCTCAATGCAACTAAACCCTTGCCACCTAATTTAGGACCTTACGCCCTTCCAATACGCTGCTTTTTACACAAACATGTTTAGATAAGGATAAGCGTAGTAATTTGCCATCGGGATTTCACTTTAATCCGACTAGAGATAAGGCTCGGATTTGGTCAGCTGAGTGGCAGATATTGTCTTGAAATGGAATCACTTCTCTGGACAATTTTGTTGTACTTGTAGCTAAAGTGCTCAGTAAGATCTGAGACTTGTTATTTATTAAGTTAGAGACTTCAACTAAAGGTTACCTTACCTACTAAAGGGTTCGGATGACGAAGAAGACTTCTTCCCAAGTTGAAGTTTGTTGCGTAAACTTCTCACTCATTCATCTCATCTTAGCGATAATGTCCCGGTTATGCTCTCGCGTTCGAGGGCCCGGGGTCCGCCTTGACCATGATCCAGGATTGCCGAGATCAGGTAATTACACTGGAGCGACTGTCATCTGACCTCCGTGACCCTACTACCAGGGGAACCTGACCAGATTGAATCATGGTTACACATTCAATTGCCTGAATGTGCGGGTTTCATCACGATGTTTTCCGTCCTTTGTATTTATTTATGTGTAATATACCACGTTTATTATCACCCCAGGTATACGTGGGAAATAGGTGCCTAAACCTGCCAATGTCAGGATAGAGGTCCCGCGGGAGATCCAAAAAGCGATGGATTGACATCGTCGAGAGACGACGACTTGCGACACAAGGATGCCGAAGATCTTGCAAAGTGGAGAAGAAAAAGTAGGTAAGCAGACCCTGGCCCTTTCTTTCCGAAAAAACAATGTTTCTATTTAAATTAATTAAAATTAAAAATCATTTATTTCAGACAATGTCCATATATTTGACGACCTGAGTGGTTCTGTGGTTAACATGCCAGTCAGCCATGCAAGAGGTCCCGGGTTCGATTCCCGGCCGGGCAGAAATTTAAATGATAAATTTTAATTTCTGTTACGGATCTGGGTGTTCTATGTAGAATAAGTATGTATTTAAAAAAGTATATTAGTAGTATATCAGTTAGCTAGCACCCATAGTACAAACTTTGCTTAGTTTGGGGCTAGACGGCGCTGTGTGAATTTGTCCACGATTATTTATTTATTTATTATTTAGGTTAACATTTTTTATATATAATATTTAGTATAATTATATAGTTTAACTAATAAACTAAATATTAAGTAGTTTAATTAACTAAACATCGAAGAGGCCTCAATAAATAACCAAACTACGCCACTGTCAAACGTCAAATGTAATTAATTGCAATTGGAACAAATGACAAATTTCCACCCCCGTGCGGACCCAATGAATAATAAACTCCAACATTGACGCCTGAACGTCCTAAACTAATACATAGTACCACAAAATTCGACCCGGTGGCCGAAATTGGAACTAAGTATCGCCATTTCAGTAATGCCAGTCCTTGTCAACGACAGCGACGACGTCATCGTGCCAAATAAGTTTGTGCCACTTTAATTTGCAGTATCTTCGACACACTGTGATATGTATTGGCTTGGCACGCAGCATTGTTGGTGCCTAAACTCAATTGATGGTTTAGTGCGC
Organism: Blastobasis adustella; assembly: GCA_907269095.1. NCBI lineage: Eukaryota > Metazoa > Arthropoda > Insecta > Lepidoptera > Blastobasidae > Blastobasis > Blastobasis adustella. The sequence continues at coordinate 3,299,793 of OU026120.1, forward strand.
CTTTTGGTTAGAAAGGGATACGTTGCCAACGTTTGCAGGTCACAGGTTAAATTTAACTAGGGGTGCGATTTTGTAACCCAATAAAAAAAATCGGTGTTTGCAGTAATTATGCAAGAATTGCCAAATGTCAAATAAGCTTCGAGTAAGTTAGAATTATAGAAGACAGCGTCGGTGGTCTAATTCAGGCGACTGAATGTGTAACCATGATCCAATCTGGTCAGATTCCCCTGTAAACAGAGACACGGATGTCAGATGGCTGTTACTCCACTGTAATTATCTGATCTGCCAAATCCTGAATCATGGTTGACATGAACCATGAACGACAAGATTTATTAATAAAGTGCACACGCCAGCTTGAGATGAGCCGTACGTTCTAAGGTTTCTGTACATTCCGGGTTTCAAATAATTTGGATCTAATAAAGGGTGAAATTTTTGAACTACAAAATCTATCACTTTGAAATATTTACAGGACAATCTTTAAAGTACCTCCTGTCTAAAAAAAAAATGAATAAAATCGGACCACGCGCGTAAATGAATTACACCTAAGAACACGTTATGACTTTCATCCCTTCTCCCAAAAGAAGCTTGACGAATTTCGGGATAAAAAGTATTAAATGTCCTACCTCGTAGTATAAACTCAAATCATACCAAGTTTCATTTGAATTCATTCAGCAGTTTCATAGTGATGCGCGGCCAAGATACAGACCGACAGACAGGTACAGAAATGAATCGAAAATTTTCCAACGTGCCCCGACAAATCGATATGTATCGTCAATCATCGTTATCGACAAAGAATTGAAAACGTTGTGATTGTCACAGTTAGAAAATCGCATAGAAGGGTAAATATTTCTGTTACCCAATTGGTGCTGACTCCGTCTGCGGTTATCGTGGTCGTTGGTTCGATACCCCGTGTATAACAAATATTTGTATCTTCGTGTCAATGTAAATATTCAGCATGGGTGTTTGTTTGGACAGGTTTTATTTAATAACAATGTTCTAAATAGTGTTACAGATATACCTGTGTACTTTTGTTCAATATTTATTCATTCGATTGATTCTCTATTTCAACATCAAACATAACAACCCTCTTTCGGCTCGGAGATTATTATATCGTCTATGTCTCTTCAAACGTCTTATAGCCATTTATACATACATACAGAAACAGGAGTGGATAGAGTCTGATAGACTGAGATAGCTACAACCCTTTCACAAGCACAACTGTTTTGTCTCTCCACATACATAGATCTTTACACATATTTTAGCTAGTTAAGGGTACTGTCTTTCCTAAACATCATTTTAAACGCCATACGAGCAGAGAGCTCACCTGATGGTAAGCGATAACTGTCGCCCATAACATCTATGATTCATGCGTTTAGGTTGCAGGCAACAAAGGTGCGTCACTGTGATGACAAAGGAGATATGTCTCACGTCTGAAATTGCGCTGGCTACCTTATCATCCAAACCTAAACACGAATTGCAAGGATTGTTGCTTGGCAGCACAAATAAAGGCGGTAACACTCACCCAGGCGGACTGCTCAGGCTTGACAGAGTACTGGCACCTGATTATAGGACAGTAACTAAATACTATTGCATTGTTTTGAATGCCCTACAATTTGTGGACAAGTCGAGGCGTGACCATCGTCCCATTGCACGGACGTAAATTGTATTTACGTCGTAAATACCTTGTTCTGTTAGCAGGGTGTGCCACACAGACGGTATAGCTCGCATTTGGTAACTTGTATACTTAAATAAGCTTGGACAATTCACACAGTAAGCAAAGCTTGTGTTATGGGTATAAGATAACTGGTAAATTACTTTTTTTTTATGTTATACGGCTGACAAACAGGTAAGCGAGCCACCTGATGGAAAGTGGACTTATATACATTATTTTTAAATACATACGTATTATATATACTACCCTGAGACCCATTAAACAAATTAAAACTCATCATTTAAATTTCTGCTCGGCCGGGAATCGAACCCGGGACCTCTGCGTGGCAGACCGACATGTTAACCAACTGAACACAGATACCCAGAGCAAACCGATTCACTCGTCAAACACCCCTTTTTTGGTCAGGGGTTAAACATGTACTCATCCCCAAACCTTGCGCAGTCTACGCAATGCCAAGTCTGCGATCGAACTAATTCCGTGTTGAACTACATTAAATAATGAAATTTGTGCCATCGCTCTATTGCCCTTGCGTTATGAGTGATATACGCACGTAAGGGGAGCCACGCCGAGGGGATTCGAAATAGGACAGGTCACTAATAGTCACTGTAGTTCCGTGTGTCTGTACTGCCCTTAATGCTTAATTCGTGTAGAAACCGTAATGTAGAATAATTAACAGATGTCACGGCGTATTAGGTTGGGACTGGGTAGTTGACTTTGTGTATTAATTTTTTTAACTTTTTTGTCCGGTGGTAGGAGTCTGTCAAGTCCATGAAGTTGGTGCCTATTATGGGGCCCTAGGTCAGGGGTGCCTATCCTTTATTGGCAAACCATCTTTTATAAAATCAAGTACAATGTGGTCATGAAGTGCCGTTAAGAATCTTGATTTAGCAAAAGTCAGATCTTACAGCCAATAAAATGTGGTAATATTGGCATTTTGAGTTATTATTGACCGAAAATATTTCGATTTAATTTAATTTGTACTCGTTTTGACGTAGTAATTTTTTTTATAAGCAATGGTATAATTGAGATCACTACTCTAGTATTGGCAGTTCAATCCTGTGCGTTTGCGCGCAGTTTTTAGTTAGACTAGCCAGGCATTTGACCGCCATTTCACCTGATGGTAAGTGATGATCCTGGAGAGTGCCTATCTACGAAAAGCCTATTCACTCTAGCCTTAAAAGCATCTAAACCGTATTGAGACCTCATAGTACCGTTTCTGAATACGGGTATATGTCTCAGAAAAGGAAAAGGATCCCGCGGGAAAGTCGAATGTTTTACAGGCATGCTCCTTCCTCCTGCATCTTTGGCCCTTACCACCGGGTAAGATGCCTGTGGTCAAAGCCGGGTGTCAGGTTAGGTTAGGTTAGTCAAAAGCCTGGCAAGTCTAATAATTTTTGTTTATGCAGAATTCCATACTGAACGCGGGTGAAAACCGGGAGGACTGTAGGTAATTAACTAATGTACTGTAGGTAAGTAACTAAAGAAAATCGTATTATGGTTTGAGGAATACAGAACCAATTGAGTTGCAATTAATATGTGACGTCATATCGTTCTCGTAATGTTCTGTACAACACCAAGTAAATACAATTAATAGAGACTGTATTTACACAGTAGATATTGTACTTGTGAAGTATGACTATGAAGCAAACAGTCACTAAGTTAAACGTCTCAAGTTCACTTTGATGTGAGTTGCAACTAAGTTATTATTAGTCTGTAACTTGTTAAGTTGGAAATCAACTAATTTATAATGCAAGAACCGTTGTCTATATCACAGTTTATATTGTTGAAGGCACCGAGATGAGAATGTTTGAGTCAGTCTAAACAATACTCTCAAATAAGTTTATCAGTTTTCTGGCACCAATAACACAAGCTTTACATTGGGGCTAGATGGCGCTGCGTGAATTGTTTAAGCATATTTATTTATTTTACTAAATGCTTAGCAATAGCCAAGAAAATATACTACATATAGTCATATCTTTGAATGTCAGCATAATACCGAAGTGTAAGGGTATGTTATAATTCTAAACTTATTTTTATATTCTAAATAGTTGACCCGTCGCAACTTCGTTCGCGTACACCTAGTGTACCCCTACCTATTCTTTTTTTCTTACTTATAAACCTTCCTCTTGAATCACTCTATCTCTTGTTGAAAACCGCGTTAAAATCTGTTTCGTATATTTAAAGATCTAAGCGTACGTTGATACAGAGAGACAGACGGCGAGAAGCGACTTTGTTTTATACTATGTAAGAAGATAGATGTAAAATTTATTGACATTGTTGACAATCTTCTTCCTATTCGTAAACATTTAATTCTAAACGTATTTCTTTTCTGACCAAATAAGTAGTTGTATTTTGTACGTAATACAAAATGGAGGAGAATTAGTCGGAACACGGGCCCTGGCAGAAGCCGAGACTGACCATTCGAATGACAAAACACAATTATTTAACGTACAATTTTATAAATTATTTGAATAAACTTTTTGAATGCCTCTCTTAAATAGGTACGTATGAGATATCCGTACTCAAAGAAACAAAATCACAGAATCGAATTTAGAATTCAAAATGATCTTTTTTACAACCTTCTCACAACGGTCGCCCCCAAATTTCGGACAAACAAAACATTCAATCGCATACACTATCGCTTTGTTCTCCCTCAAAGGGGGCGGCAATCCTTTAGACGCTAGATAATGTTTGAGTGAGCCCTTTTGACAATTTCCTGGCTGAATTTAACGCGAGTCTTTGTGGATATGCGAATCAAAGTTCCGATGGCTTAACGAACCAAAAACCTTTATCTTTGTTCCAGAGTTGTGCGTGTGGAGCCGGTGGCTGAGAGGTTAAGGTATTTGACTCGTTAGGGAGGTACCGGGTTAGAATTCCACTGCGGCCATGTACCAATTACTCTTTTACCAAATGCTCTTACGATGGAATGGAAGAAGGGCAATGACGAGGAAAACATTGTGATGAAACCTGCATATTCAGGTGACTGAATTTGTAACCATGATCTGATCAGGTTCCCCTAGTAGCAGGGTCACGGAGGTCAGATGGCAGTCCTCCACTATATTTACCTGATCTGTCAAATCCTGGATCATGGTCAAGGCAGATCCCGGGCCCTCGTGCGAGAGAGCTCAACCGGGACATTAACGCGAAGATGATTATTGTTTATTTTTGTTCCAGACTTGTATGATATTGGGGGTACCGAGTGAGGTATGCATACGTTGTCATCATATTAGCCGTAAAACATCAAATCATTGGCATGAGACTCTGGACTATACACTGCCACTTTGCTCTGGCCTGTATTCCTGACATAACTGTCCGGAATACAGCCGCGCATTCACAATTCGATACAAGTTTTAATTTTTAATTGATAAAGTAATTTTAAATAAAATACTAAAAATATTAATCCCTCGCTAAAGATTGAGCGCAAGGTCCTACAAAATCTCTTCACAAACTAGTTTTAAATATTAAGCCACGAGTTGGGAGTTCCGAACGAGGTCCACCAAGTTTTTAAGTTTGTTGTTAGGTAAATATCAACGTAAAATGTGGTAATAAGGAGTAGGATACAAGCACGAGAAGTCGTGCTAACATTTATTTTATTCAAATAAGGCCCGGATTATAACAAGCGTCGCCGACGCAAGGAGCGTCAATAACGCAAGTAGCGTCGCCGACGCTCCCTGCGTCGCCAACGCAGGTTGCGTTATGCTGTCAACTCAAAATTGTATGTATTTCTAATGTGCGCGCCGACGCGGGTAGCGTTTCTGACGCAGGTTGCGAATGCTGTACATAAGAAAAACAATTCTAAACCTATTAAAATTAAACTAAATCATGCTATTATTTGACCTAAAATTTACGCTTTTCGACTATTAATTTATTTATTTTTATGTTAAGTTAAAAACTCCTATATTAAATGACATTTCTCTAGTTAAATAAAACTATATAGTAGATACCTATTTACTTTCGTGTCCAGGGAAACATTGTTTTATATCCACAACCGCTTAATTACATCTTCAACCCCCGACGAAAATGGAGGGGTGTTATGAGTTTGACGTGTGTATCTGTGACTTTGTGTATCATCAAATAATAAAATAATAATAAATTATATATATTAATATTTTTAAATAAAATGTCCGGCAGAGTAGAATAGCACCAACCCTTTACATTCATGGGTGTCGTACAAGGCGACTAATGTTTTCGAAGCAAAAGTCAAGAGTCACCGAAGTCTGGAAAATGGGCAGCAGCATTTTCCATTATTATATTTAAACACTGCGATCTCCAACCCGCCTGCCAAGCGTGGAGATTATGGCAATAGTCTCCCCTTTCGTGGGAGAGGCCCTAAATCCTGCAGTGGATTGTTACGGGCTAAGATGATGATATATATATGTTAAATTTAGATATACAAATGTAACTTACTCAATGTGTTTTGTATTATGAGTATTGTGATGTCAAAATAAATAATGTCTATGTCTATGTCTATGCCTATCATAGCTCCCGAACGGATGGACCGATTTTGATGCGGTTTTCGCTTTTAAAGGCCTGTTTAATTGAGATGGTTCTTAGCGTTCTTATGAACGTCCGTGATCGATTTTTCTACACCAATCAACGCGAGTCCATTTTTATTATGGGGTGTGTTCATGAGAAATCCAGCGTCAAAAAAGTTTACTGACTTTCAATGTTGATGTAAGATTTTTTTAATTTGGCTCATACCAATCCCCAATCTCCGAATAATATATATAATCTCCTTAAAATATATGTTTGAGTTTCCAATAGTGTACATTTCTCAATTGCGAATAAGGTTTCATTTTACAAAGATATCCAATTTGGTTCCAAGAATAGACACTTGTGAATTGATTAGTACATCAAAGGGTAGGCCGTTCATATTTACCCCGTGACAATATAGATTGCTTTAGTTTTCTTATCGGAAAGTGTTACTTAGTTTAAAGTACTAAAAATTTCCCGTGTCCGTGTGGCTCTAATGTATCGTCGTGTAACATCACATCACATCACGTCACTCTAATATGGTGCTACCTTAATCGTGTCGAACCCGCACAGTAATCGCGTTGCATCCGCTCTGTTACCGCGCGCCAATAGGGTAGACTGTGCGTTTTCTATCCGGTTTTTACGCCGTGACGACGCGGGCACGACGCGTACGCGTTTTATTGTGCGGTTAATAAGCGGTGACATATAAACGGGCCGCAAGCCGTTGCAATCGCATCATACACAACGACGTCAAAAACATGGCTATATGATGAAGAATGTAGAAAAATGAGACTTCGTACGATACATGAAGTAAATAAAATAAAATAAAATAAAATAAAACATATCGTTCGTAAATGTATACCGAGACCACAATGAATGCCCTGCGTATTTATTTTTAATTATTACACTAGCCAGGCATTTCACTCTAGCCTTGTAGGCGTCCAGAATATAATGATTAGGAAACACACGCAGGCTCGTGCGGATAGCTGGAAGATCCATCCACGACATAAGGATGAAGTGTTCGCCCGGATCGCGTTTCCCGATGGAGTATTGGGGCCGGCGGAAAGAGGTCGTGCAACTGCTGATTTTTAAGATGGGTAACGTTTTATTTGGCCTGGACGAAAATGTAAATGCAATTGTAAAATTATGTTTGAAAGATTCAAAACTACTTACCTAATTAGCAGACACACTGCAATTTCACACCTCAAAAAAACAAATATTGTTAAAACGTATTTAATTTCAATTTTGAACAGCTAAAGCTAGTCTACCTGGTTCTGCTGTAAGTTTCCTTAAGTTTGTATCACAAGTAATATACAGAGTGCTTCTCCTTGCAACAATATTTGTTATACCTTACCAAAAAGGGCTGACCAGGAATGCCCTCAACCGGCATAAATGTATGAAAAGTTGTATGAATGTGGAAATAAACGAGGTGTGTCAGTATCGTAGCTTGTGGCAATCGATAGTCTGCCTAATCCTGTGGAATACGGACGTGAGTGTATACGTGTATGTTGTTTTACAATTCCTTAAAATATTTGGATTTTGAATCATCTTTCCACGAATTTTTATTTTAATCTAAATGTCACTATTTTTACAGTACCGGTTGATATATGTTTCTGAAAAACGCTTATCAATGTTTTCTAGTACAAACTACTTGTCGTGGTCGTACCTGAAAATTACATTTAGTGTACCTATATGAAATAATCGAAGTATATTATCCTACTTGTTACTGAATAAAATATTTTTGTAACAGGCTTGAAATTTTGGACACGTCTATGGTACTTACGAGTACCTACGGTACCTATATTGGCATCAAATAATAAAATATTTTGAGAATTTTTTTTTATTCTTTTAAAAATTGTGAATAAGACCGTGCCTTTAAAGGCACAGTACGAAAATCTACTATTATTCTTAATCTACTAATATTACCTTTTAAAATTATTGCACGTGTGTCGTTTAAGTGAGATAATACATGAAAAATAAATAAACAACAACTTTAAAGATCCAGAACAAAAGTTATCTTCGAAAATTAATTCGAATCTATCAATGCACTTAAATCTATTTACAGCACTCAAAGGCACCCTGTATAACTAAGTATCAGTTGAGGAATTGTATAAGCCTTCACAAAGGCACTTTGACCAAAGCTGAGACGTCAAACGTATCACTCCAGACCATCGGTATAGGAAATGAATGGACTTGAAATAATACAATTAAACAGTACTTTTGCTATAAGTTGCCGAAAAGTCCGCCGCCATTGTAGAGTACCACTACCATCCTTAATGTTGTGTGTGATCTGTCAATTATATTTGTTTAATGTTTAATACGCTAATACATTGGCTAAATTCATGCAGTTGTCTAAAGTCAGAAGCAAAAAGCGTGAGAGCAAATCAAAGTGTAATGTATTGCTCATAGAATAAGGTAAAATTGTGTATCATTTATATTATGTTACACGTCGCACCGTTTTTCAAAGGGCGTGATACAGAAGTGGACCATATTTTATGAGCAATACATTTTACTTTGTTTTGCTCTAACGCGTTTTGTTTCTGAACCTAGACGACTGAATTTAGCCGAATGTAATAGGCACATAAGGATGTTCAAATTTTTTAAATATTGACGGTAGTCAAATGGCAGCGTATTGTTCCTACTTGCGAGAAAACTGGATATTCCTATTCAGTACCGCAGTGGGCTCGCCTCTCATTAGTTGCCTCCTAATGCCGTTGCCAAAATGAGGTTGATAAAAAAGTTATTGTTGGCAAATAAAAGGCATGCTTGCTCTTCGGCCACATCATCACTTACCAATAAGTGAGATTGCGGTAAAATGTCTGTCTAGTCAAATAAAAAAAGTTCTTATTTCTGTATACGCCATTTTTAAGTAGTCGCCAGTTGGCTGCAGAGTGAACGTGGCCCGCTATTCGTGCTAATCTGCAGCTCCATACCATCAAGCACGTTTACTTCCTGATCATTTCATGTCCATTGACTTCCTAAATCGATGCTCCAGACACAGTTCCAAAGCAAGTTGGGCTATAACTCAAAACGTCCCTGGGGTAACTAATGTGGCACACGACAGTTACCTGAGGTACTAAGGTACCACTGCAAACGTCTTGCTCGGTAACAAGGCATTACTGTCACGTCGTATGAGTTGGGAAATAGATTTAGCATCTTAAGTCCGACAGTGATTGTTATGGATGGGATTGTCGTAGGTTCCAATAATTTAGCAATGTTGGAGTGAAAGAGAATGGGTTGTGGGAAGTGGACTGTAGGGCCAGCAGCTTTAAACTTAAAACTTTTACACTAAATATTTAATCTGTTTCTATAGTTCCAAATTTCTAGGGTTTATTTATTAGAAGTTAACCTTAGTAGGGCGCTTTAGCGTGTTCATTGATTTTTTAAATCTGAATATTATGTTTTGGTAGATGAGATGGATTTATTCAGATTTTCTTCTGATAGAGGCCTTCTGGTCTGGTTGTAATGTATTGAGAAAACTGAATGCTTAGCAAGTTCACAAAGACTAAAATCACAAAGCTACTGGTTAGATTTATTACTTAATTTTTTATCGAAAGGCACTGGGAACAAGCAGATCGTTAATATGCAGCAGGAAAAGAGTCGCGACAGAACCGACTTCTGAGGAACACCCGCGTCAGACGGCCGAGACTCGGCTCGGACTCGGCTCGGACCTGGCACGGTGTAGCGTGAGTCATCCTTTACTTCGACAAAGTTCCATTCCGATTGCGTATGGATAGGCACAACTTAAATTTACTTAAAGCGTACTTTTTTATCGAGTTTTCACTGAGCTTTAGTTAAAATAGAAATAGAAAACATTTATTTACACACAATAACACCACAAACACATACCATTTTGGCTCAAAAGGGGTGAATCACTGACCTCCAAAAAGGTATTTTTTAAAACAGTATTTTGTTTACTGTGACATTATGGGCAAATCCGAATCTAAATGATAAAGTGCTCTTACGAGATTGGAACAAAGTCACAGACGAAAGCTAATGTTGAAATAAAAATATCCTAAAATTACGTCGAGATAAAATGTAGCGTAATACCCCTAATGCGACATAGAACAAACACAGCAAGCGACATTGCAGATGTCTCGTACGTGGCCAAAATACGTGTAAATAAAGCTTAAATTCTCGAATCGAACATTAAATCTGCCAAGCGGGGTCAAATAATGCTGAACATGTTTACAGAGACCTTTATTTGACACGCCTTTTGTGGCACGATGGTAAAGTAGTCGAAAAAATTACCTTAGGCTATTTACGCCCGTTTTCACTTAACATATGAAACGCCGAATCCGATGCTCAAATGCTTAAGAATTACTTTGAATGAAAATACGTTTTAGCAACTTAGTCTTTAGGCATCGCCTAAAATTGCGTTCTGTTTCCCACAGCAAACTTATCAGACCTGGTGGCCAAAACTGGAACCAAGTGTCGCCATTTTACGTCATAACGGTTTCTTGGCCATTATGTAGGGACATACAAAAAAAAGAAAAAGGATAAACTCCTCGGCCAATGATTTTGTTCTTTGTCCGCGACGGACGCAAGCGCCGCCCGCCGGCCACTTGTCACTGTGATATTGACAGACACGTAATGTCATTTATTATGTCTCTTCGCCGCCGAGCGAAGCGACGATGCCGCTCGCCTGTTATGTGATTATCTATCCATGCTTAGTAAAAAACGAAGTCGCTTCGCGCCATCTGTCCCTGTGTATCTATGTACGCTTAGATCTTTTAAACCACGCAAAGAACTGTAATGCGGTCATCAACAATGTATAATTTTGTATACCAGTAATGTGGCAAACAAGCTTACGGCCTTCCTGATGGTAAGCAGTCACCGCAGCGGGGATAAAGTGCGTGTACACGAACAAAGTCGCGTCGGGTCCACTAGTCATTTATAAAACTGTAAGACAAAATCCACACAAAGTAAATCACAACAAGCTTTTTCAAATAGAACAAACAGCTGCTCATGATGTACCAACATCAGAGAACAACCGGCGGCGTTAAAGTACTGCATCGCAGAACTTCTTTCTTGAGTTTCCGAGTTCTCGGAAGAAGTCTGCATTCGCGTGACTCCATACTAACGCTATGAGATAATTGGATGGGATCAGGTCGTCAGGCGCGCCAGTGTGGTTATACATCAGGCAAATTGCACTCATTATTCTGAGAGGCTATGTGGCATTCGTGTGTGATTATGTTATATGCCTTAAGCTAATTACGACAATGGGTTATATTCGTTTCGGTTTTAAGGCCTCAGCTAGAATATAGCGTCCGCGGTTCGCTGTTTTTCAAAATGAAAGACAACAATAAGTAATATAATTTGAGGATAGGTACGAGTGCCCCATGGCCAGCCACTGGACATCACTGCTAGTGGATTAGGGTTGACATGGAATTGTTTATTTGACACTTATTTTGACATGATATTTTTATTAATTTTTCAATTGACATTTTCTAACTATGGAAAAATGAATCTGAAATAAATGATTTGAATTAAAATTGAATTGAATAATATTTTCATAATCTTTACAAATACGTACAAATCGATACACAGTACCTATAAAACAAACTCGCTTTTCGCCGTCTGTTCCTATGTATCTATGTACGCTTAGATCTTTTAAATTACGCAACGGATTTTAATTCGGTTTTCAATAATAGATAGAGTGATTCAGGAGGAAGGTTTATAAGCATGAGGAAAAGGGCAGGTAAGGCAAAGTAGGTGTACGAGAACGAAGTCGCGTCGGGTCCACTAGTATAAAATAAAGTCGCTTTCCGCGTCTGTCTGTATCAGGGTAATTTAAACACAAGTTTACGGAGTTCCTCAGTACAGTAAAGTACTTGGAAACACAACCTTAGCTAATTCGAAGCTAATACGTATCGCTTTTATATGTTGTTTTCCGAGAATGTGCTGACTGAGATGGCCACAGTACTTTCTGTGGACCTTACGCACTACATAGGTATTAGAGTTGAATTTTCTATAGACCGTCTAGTTTAAGTTGGCGTCACGTCACGACGCGTGGCAAGGACGGCTCAACTGCTGAACAGACGAAGTCACGGCCAGGCAGCTAATACCTACTTAGATCGATATTTTTACGAATTCTGATCGATGAAGTAGATTATTCCGTCACTAATATTATGAACGGCTCTGGGTACAAAAACATAAACGGTACAAGACTATTAATAATTTAGATAAGCTAGTTGCTGCATTTTTTAAATTAGACTAGCCAGGCCCTTGACCGCCCACCTGGTGGTAAGTGACGATGCAGTAAAAGTTGGAGCATGCCTGTCTAGGAACAGCCTATTCACTCTAGACTTAAAAACATGCTTCGTATTTGCGCCTTAGAGTCGTAATGACTAATGGGTCCGACTCGTACCCCGAGGTACATAGATCGAACCCTAGTACTGCTATGTACGAATGACTCCTTTCTGAGTAATGTAGGTACATTAGTTGCACACCAACCGCTGCTCTTACGGCGAGAGAAAACATCGTGATGAAACCTGCACATTCAGGTGACTGAATATATAACCATGATCCAATCTGCTCATTTTCCCGTTAACAGGGTCACGGAGGTCAGATGGTAGTCGCGCCACTGACCTCCAAATCCTGGGTCATGGTCAAGGCGGACCCCGGGCACAACTGGGATATTAACGCCAAGATGGCCATCTATACATAATGGTACGCCTTTTTCTACGGTCAAATAGATACTAAAATTAATAAATAATATACCTACAAATAAATAAAAATAAAACATATTATCCAGTTTAAGCATAATATTATAACGATTTCTTTGTAGAAGTATATTTGCCATCTCTTTGATGTCCAAATGCGTGGATACATTGGCTTTGAGCAAATATGTTTTACGAAGATAGTTGGTTTAGGACTTATTCAATTTCGGAGAATTATGAAATTTTGTCAAACATAAGTATCTAGATTTGTAGAGTTATTTACATACAGTGTTTTAACTCTGTTGATTAGTCCTGATAAGAACAATTATATCAGTTTTTAAACTTTAAGCCCGGAGTTACTGATGATGCCTATACCTCCTTCATACGATAAGCAAACTCTTACATTATGATATAAAAATGTTTGTTTAATATTATTTGTTTAATACAACAAATATTTTAACAAGCTCGCTGCTTCATCTGTGTAGTCTTCAAAAGACTAAGCAAAAAAAACATCAATCCCCTTGTAGTTAAAAAAATCTCACAATCCATGCATTAGTAGAGATTTATTCGTCTGATCTTTTAATACTAAGTACCTATCGCTTTTAAAAGAACTGGAATAGCAAAGTAGAAAGCAAATACATACTAAAGCCGGAACGCACCTAGGCCCCAATGGAGATCCCTGGTACAGTCGGACTACGTCCGGTAATGCTTACTCTACCGAAACGGATGCGGCACAGCCCGCAACATACATACATACATACACTAATACACATCCATACATAAGGGGTCGGTAGCCCGCAACGTCAATAAGAAGCCTAAACTATCCAGTTATTGTTCAATAACAACGACTTTTCGACTCCGATAAGTCGCATCAATGGACTATAAATCTACAAATTAGTTTTATCGTAGTTTGTTAGTTTGGGATAGCTTTGACGATTCTTGTTACGAAACCCCGCAGGACATTCAAAAACAGTTAACTTGTCAGCGTCAAATTGATTGTCTCAAACATCCAACGAGGTAACTTAATCGGCTGGCGACAAGGCCCGCTTTTCGCATTTTTCGCCACCGCAAATTGACTCTCTAGTTTCTGACAGCCGACTTATTACTGGATCGATGCCAATTTTTTAATTACCAAGCCCTCGACACTTCGGGGCTGCTGGGAGCGTTCCATTGAGCCGTCAGGGAAATTGATGGGTGAGTCCTTCCCGGTTGAGTTTTGACGCGAGCGAGGGTTGTGTGCCGTCAGTCGTGGAACCGTCGCCCGCGTGGCCACACGCGCTCCCGGCCCGGACACCCATCCCACGCGGTTCGCACGTGGCATAACAAACACCGATAGTGACGTACCTATTACGGCAGAATAGCATCATTAATTAGTATGCGGGGATTTCGGTTCGCAAGTTATAGGTCCGTGACGGTTATAAACAGTGGGGAAAAAGTTTGTTGACATTTGTGTTGGAGTTTTTTTGGAGACAACTGTGTGGTTCACCATGCTAGGACTGACGATAGCTGTGTTCTGCTTCCTGGCAACAGGCCCTTCCTGCACTGGATCAGATAACTTCGGTTTGTGTGCGATTTATTACACTAATCACGGGATCGGCTCGATCTTAATGACGCAGCTTAATAGCGCCGGCTGAAACCGGTTCGGACTGTTCGTACCGTTACACGGTTGAGGGGGCTACTACCTAAGCTAGCGATACGTAACTGCGAATCTTTAAAGTCAAAAAAAGTGTGAAAATTATATAAAACAAGCTTTCGATGGCTTATAATTAATGGCTTATTCTCGCGGGAACCAAATTTAACTCCAGGCTAATTTATAGCTGTTTAATTTATGTATGTATTATCATTATCCGAGCGGCCAATCCCGGTACGTTTAATAATAGCTTATGTGTTATACCGGCTAATTAGCTACAATATTCGAAAATTTAATCAAAATAGGTTCAGCAGTTTTTGTGTGATGGACCAAAAAATAAAACCTTTCTATTTCTATTTCAAACATATTTACAAATTTTTGCATTTGTTATTTTATGTTAATACGTCGATAGCTACCAATTTTAGCCACAAAATATGATGAAAGGGATATATGAATTGCATGGATGGATTATATTTTTGATGGATGAATGGCTTATGTAAGAGTTAATGCTCATGCATGCATGTAAGTAAATGAAAAAAACAAAAAATATTATGAACTAGGTAAAATGTACCTTGTCGACAAACGCTTCATCGCCGTATACCGTAACGGGGTGTCAATAGACCCCCGAGACCATTCACCTAGTCTCAGGGTGTCCAGAAGACCTTGGTCAACCTCGCATCGCCAACGGTGTGAGGAGGCACACCTATAGAACCAGTGGCAAATGTGGGGAGCTCGTTGCGGTGCTACAGTGCGACTAGCCTCAAAGTACGAAACGGTCACCCATCCAGTTCCCGGAATCAACGTTGCTTTGGTAATCGGTCTCGCGAACACACTGCCACTAGCGACTTTTTTAATATGAATTACAGTGGACCCGCGCGACTTCGTTCGCGTACCCTACTTTACCCCTACCTACCCCTTTTTTGCTTATACACCTTTCTCTTGAATCACTATATATTGTTCAAAACTACATTATAATCCGTTAGTTTAAAAGATCTAAGCGTACATAGATTCATACATACATAGATACAAAGGAATTGACGGCGGGAAGCGACTTTGTTTTATACTATGTATAGAGACAAATGAGTCTCTGATTTTAAGCGGTAACTGTTGCCCATAACAGCTACGATTCACGCATTTAGGTTGCAGGCATCAAAAATGCAGAACCGCAGGTGCGTTGTCACTGTGAGGACTAAGATGAAATGTCTCATGCATGTAATACAAACAAACATGAAATTATAATTTAATTATTCACAAAACTAAAAATAAAATTAATCAGATCCACGTGACCGCAGTGCTGGCTATTCCTCGGCCAACGTTTATGGATAGCCACCCAGAGCGGGGGAATGCAGCCAGCCTTTATTATATGGACTATATTGGAGCCTTGCCATGTATGGGCACCATTCGCACCATTCGGAAATGTAAGAAATCTAGGAATTGTATACATTTCCTAGAAAATGTATACAATGACGAGCTATTTTAAGAAATGCATTAATGATTTGTTGAAGGTTAACATTTCCTAGGCATTGTACACAATTCCTAAACGGTAGCCGGAAATGTGTGTTTTGAGGTTTATGTTGATAATTTCTTATGTTATTCTTATGTTGATAGTTTTCACGAGAAAATTGCACTGCTCAGGCGCTCAAAAAACACACAAGTCATTTTACAAACGCGTGCCAGTTTTTTGAATGCCACTCCTATAAGTTGTACATTTGGTTCGCATCGCTCCTTGCAACATAACCCTCTATGACAGAACGACGTTTTTGGTACATTCGGGTTTGTTTACAAATTTTTAAATTAAACTGTGAAGTTATCACATTTCCGATTCCTGTTTAGGAAATGTATAAAATTCCTAGGTAATGTAACAAATAAAGTTATTTTACACATTTCTTGTCGATTTTAATATAAAATATTTTTAGGAATTGTATATAATTATGCATAATATACATTTCTGGTAACATATATTAGAATTTTTTAGATAATGCTTACGTACTGGATCCTGGCAGAAGCTGGAATTGACTGCTCGAATGATGATAATGAGATTTTTAGATTATGAAATTGTTTATGTTGTTGTGTAATAAAGTATCAATTGCTACATTAATACTATGTCAAAATGAAATCTATTCAATATTAATTTCATGTTTTATTTACAGTAAATTAATGCATGTATTTGCATGTAGTTGTATACATATTGTGCTATATATATATAAATTTTAATTGTGATTAGGATGTATACATATATAAAAATTGGTAACGAACGTAATATTAAAATTTTTGCGGATATTTAAACCCTTCCAGGAAGAAAGACGTTAGAAAAGTTTGTATCGAAATTAATATTTTATTAACTTAAAGTACCCTGAATCTAAGTAAGATTTAAGTTTTAAAATGAGAAAACTTGTAAGTGTTACACCTTTCCCTAAACTCGAATTAAGCATTACCTAACTAGGAAACTTTTATATTTAGGAGTGGCCTTAGGAAATAGGTCTATTTCACTAAACCTATCTCTAGGCGAGATTTATGCAACTGTCTATCTAACTGTAGAGTGCCACAAAGTTATCTGAACCGATGACGGCGTCGCTGTTGTCGACAACAAAGTGACATTTCTAAATGGCGACACTAAGTTCTAGTCTTGGCTACCGGGTCAGATAAGTTTGGTGCGAGAAACAGAACGCAACTGTCACTTTCAACCCACTTGCTAACTTTAAGCGTTACTACCGGCGATAGTTATTTGAATGAATGAATGAAATAAATGAAAAATTATATATTGCATATATATAAAATAAAATAAAACAGAGGAAAAAAGAAAAGGCGGATTTATTTCTTAGCGGTTGGTGAAGCGTATTTTCGTCTTAAGCAATTCCTAAGTATTCTTAACCAATTCCTACGTTTAATGACAACAGGTATTACAATAGTTAAGTTACAATATCGTATCGCTTTAAGCGATAAGGCCGCCTGTTGCTTCTCCTGCTGTTAATTTTAAGTATCCATTGTATTCTTTTGATTGTGCATTAAAGTATTTTCATTCATTCATTCATTCAATAACCTGACCACATTTCGTTTACGAGTATCTTACTGAATACAAAAATGACAATTTAAATACAACAATGCATCAAAACATTTCGGATCGAATATGAATTCGTTGCTGCAACGACTTTGATAGGTCATTGATAATTACCAACATTCTGTTTGTGCGTTTAACATTCTACACATATAATAAAACAGTAAAAAAGTGTCTCTGTACATTGAATATGTTTCCAAAAAATAATTTTGGGCGATGAAGAATTACTAATAGAATAAGAATTTTGTCTTTCTGTTTGTTTGTCTGTTTGTACACGCTGATCTCCGAAACAACGAGACGGATTTGAATGAAACATTTTTTTCCTGTGTATCTATTAAGCCTGAGCAACAACATTATATGCTATAATTTATTTTGAAAACTGTAACACCTGTACCAATAATAGACCAGCTTAACTGTAAAAAATATGGAATTGGCGTCGAATGGATGTTGATGGGGTTTTCACAGTTTAGTAGTTTGGGATCCAACTTAAAATTTGAGCCATGTTACATCTAATTCAGTTAGGTAAAACCAGAGATGCAGCTTGACCTCTCCGTAGTACTAGCTTTCATACATTAGGGAGGTCATTTAAAATGGACGCTTACGAGAAGGATAAACTGCCCGAAAAACCATTTCGCGATCAAATAAATACCTTATGGTCCTCAGTTTTGGGCTCCATTTTGCGGACCAATCCACCAATATTAGTAGGTACCGTTATAACGATTGGTAGCGTTTTATATGAAACGGTTTAGGTGATTATGAAATACCATTTATTTCAGCCGTGGAGTACCTATTAATCTACGTTAAATTGTGAACTGTATTAATCGGTGGATTGTTTGATATTGATTAATCAAAATGATTTGTTAATAATGGACGGATTACAGTTGACTAAGTTCGCTCCCTTGATAATTTACTAACCCACTTTTGGTCTGGTCGCCTTAATAGGCGCCTTCAAGGTTAGAGCGACACTTATGGGTGTCGTACAAGGCGACTAATGTTTTCAAGGCAAAAGATCAAGAGTCTCCGTAGTCTGGAAAATGGGCAGCAGCATTTTCCATTGTTATATTTTTCAGCTTTGCCATACAGAAAACCCAGCTTAATTTCATTGCCAGGGTTCCGTCACGTGATCCAGCCCACACTAAACCTATTATTGCCTGCTTCAACAATAGATACGTGAGGGAAGACTTCATTGCTGCAGCAAGGTACGCAGCTAAAGAGTCGCCGCTAACAACGTCTGCAGTGGGTCTTGGCGGGAGTAGTGTCATTTATGTGAATTATCACCTAACGACGCATTACAAAACACTTCTTGGAAAAGCCCGTGCCCTTAAAAATTAAAAGGGTTTTCAATACCTGTGGGTGTGACACAGCAACATATTTTTGCGGCAAAACGACTCCTTACCTATAGTACGTATAAAGTCCGACAAAGATTTAAGCAAGTTAAGCAGCGCATCATCCGCAAGTTAAACTATATACACCATACCTCACTATTGTTTGTATTTGGATTTGTAAAATTTTAATCTTTGGTTTGCTTTGTTTTGGTTGCAAAAAGTGGTTTGCAAAGTTTGAGAGTCATACGTTGTTTACTTATCGGAGTTATCGGTCGCACGGATCGGCCGGTGGCAAAAGGGCACAAGGGTACAAGTGCACGTCTAATCTACTGACAGAGGTGAGTCATGTTGCTTGCTGCATCCGGGTCAAATTAAACTGGCGTGTTTTTGCTGGACGCACTTGCTCACTTCGTCGATGCAACTACATCTTACCTACATTTTTAGATACGATAACTGTGGAACTCATGTTGTTACACTATTATATTATTGGGTCCAATTTTAGTATAGCGTTGTGCAATCTGTGTTTGACTTTTGTTAGGAATGGCTATACTTAAAATGTATTACCAGAATACTCGAGGTCTGCGTACAGAAACGACAGATTTTCAGTTTCAGTTTATTTAAACAATTACGATGTTATATCAATAACAGAAACGTGGCTGTTGGATGGCATTAGTAACTCGGAGATTTTTAGTAATGGATATTTGGTTTAGAGGTGTGACCGTAATTACTTTCGTACAATGCAGATAAAGGGTAGTGGCGTACTTATCGCAGTTAATCGTAATTTAATAGTGAGTGAAAGGCCTGACTGGCGGAGCTCCGCAGAGGATATATGGGTAACTATAAAGTTGTCTAATAATAATGGAGTCATTCACATTTGTACATTGTATTTATGTGATGAAAAATCGGGTAACTCGTACAAAACTCAACTTTTGAACTTCTGTATCAAATTGGAAGAAATCGTTATTTCTCATCCGAGTGATAAAATTATTATTCTTCGTGATTTTAACTTCGGTGATAATATTAAGTGGAATCAAACGTCTGGCTCGCTGTCTCTTTATGCATCCGACGCGATAGGCTCACATGTCATATCATTTTTAGATACAATTAGTACATGCAACTTGTATCAGTTTAACGGCGAACGTAACGTGAACGGTCGGGTACTAGACCTAGTGTTGGTAAACTCTGACCAAGTCCGTGTTACTAGCTCGGACAGTTATCTTGTGCCCGAGGACCCCCACCATAGACCGTTAATTATTGAGATGGGTACAGCAATGATGGCCGAATTAGGGATTAGACCTGTGTCTAAATACATCTTCTATCGCGGGGACTACGCCGAAATATGTAACGTTCTAAATAGCACTGACTGGTATCGTCTATTAACCAAATGCTCATTGGAGGATGCGGTCGATAATTTTTATAAAATATTATACGAGCTTAGAGATAAATATGTTCCTCTCAAGTCTACTATGACGTCTCGATATCCCCCTTGGTACAACCGTGCTTTAATTAAGGTCATAAAGGAGAAGTTCAAATTTCACAAAAAATTTAAAGTCTATGGTAACCTGTCTGACTGGAATACCTTTTGCCTGTTAAGGGCCAGAGTTTCCGTGCTCGAACGACAATGTTTCACTGATTACATCGCTAGTATAGAATCCTCTATAACTACCAATCCGAAATCGTTTTGGAGTTATGTAAAAAACAATAAAAAAAGTGTAAATTTCCCTAAAATAATGCACTATAACAATAATATCGCAGATTCAGGGGCAAATGTGAGTAATCTATTTGGGTCATACTTCCATTCCACATTTCTAAACAACACTGACCCAAACTTGGCATACAGTACGCGTGTTTCAGAATCAGGATCCTTGAATGATATTGCCACAATCCACATAAATTCGGATGAGGTATTGAAAATAATAAAGTCTCTCGATCTCTTTAAGGCTGGTGGCCCGGACAACATACCTCCGGTGTTCATTGTGCGATGTGCGGAGAGATTAGTGACTCCTTTAGTGATACTGTTCAAGCGCTCCATTCATGAGGGTCTAGTGCCGAGCATCTGGAAATCGGCCTTCATTACGCCGGTCCACAAAAAGGAGACAAGGCAAACATTGAAAACTGCCGTCCGATTTCACAGTTGTGCCTGTTCGCTAAAGTTCTGGAGAGAATTGTATATACTCAAATGTACAATACACTTAGGCAAACATTTATAGAGGAACAACACGGATTTTTGCGGAGTCGCTCAACTGTGTCTAACTTAATTCTTTTAAACGATTTTATAACAGAGTCCTTAGACATGGATACCCAAGTAGACGTTATATATACTGATTTCAGCAAATGTTTCGACCGCATCGACCACAGTATACTTATAACTAAACTTTGTAATGCTGGAATTCATGGTGACCTTCTCCGCTGGTTTAGTTCGTACATCAATAACAGAAGTCAGGCAGTGGTCCTACAGGGTTATATGTCGACATGGATGTCCATCCCCTCCGGTGTTCCTCAGGGGTCTTTGCTTGGACCTCTTCTGTTAGCAGTGTTCATCAATGACATAAGGTCCTGCTTCCTACATTCGAAGATACTGCTGTTTGCTGATGATATGAAAATATTTAAGAGAATTTCGAATCTATCTCAAGCTTCAGAATTACAAGAGGACCTTGATCGATTTGATGGGTACTGCGAGCGGAACAGGCTCGACCTAAATGTGTCGAAATGCTACCATGTAACATTTACACGAAAAAGCCGTTTAACACATTCTGTTTATACCCTAAAAATACGAACATCACTAAGGTAGATTCTATCCGTGACTTGGGAGTGTTACATGATAGCAAAATGATATTCGACAAGCATATTGACGACATCGTAACAAGGTCATCGAAGGCACTAGGTTTTATTATGCGACTGTCTGCTGACTTCAAAAGGTTAAAAACTATAAAAATGTTATACTGTGCGTTTGTACGTAGTATACTGGAATATGGGAGCCAAATTTGGAATCCTCTGTACGAGATATATAGGTCTCGCTTTGAGGGCGTACAGAGGAGATTTTTGCTGTTCCTTGATTTTAAATGTCGTAATAAACTGAACGGTTACGACCAGCGTTGTAAACAGTATCATTTTTTACCACTGCGGTTAAGGCGTGATGTGAGTGATATATGTTATTTTGTTAACACATTGACTTCTGCGACCGACTGTCCGGAACTTTGATCGAGGATTTCTTTTTGTTGCAATAGACGAATCCTCAGACCGCGTTCTATACTTAATGTACCCTTTTCAAGAAGCAATATTACACTCAATTCGTATGTCGTAAGAGCATCTACCCTATGCACTCAGATCACTTTTGATTTTGATGTCGACCTGTTCTGTACCCGAGCCCACAAAATTAAAAATTAAGACTCTGAACTTTGACCACACATTTTTCATTTGCATACCTCCAATTTAAATATTTTAATATCTATCTAAATAACTATTACTTTTAAGCTAGTTTACTCAGTAAATACAACGAAATGTTGCCTTACGCATTACACAAATTTGTTACTTACAGGTGGAGACTTGTAATTGGCTTCCTGTTAACTGTATAAGATATTAATTGCAATGTTATAGCTGTAAGTCTTCCGAAAATAAATAAATAAATCTCTTAACGGAGGTCAGCGATCATTAGGGTTATCTCACTTTAAAGACTGCGGCTCGGAATAAGGACCTAGTACTCTTCCCAAACCAGTCCTTGTGATTTATCGGCCAGAAAGGTGGTCTGCGGCCTTGTATTTTACCCTGGATTATTTGCTGTACGTGGTTGTATATGTCGATTCTCATTATGTGCCCTAGATATTGTAGTTTTCTTGTTTTTATACTCTTTATAAGTTCCAAGCCTTTGTCTCCACAACACTGTTTTATTTCTAACTTTATCCAACCGCGATATTTTCAGCATACTTCACATGTACATATAATATATACATATTATTATACAGAGAAGCCGGAAAAACTCGTGCAAATCCGGAAAGCTCGTTCGAATCCAGAGCGGGTCGCTAGTACCCAATAAAGATAAACTGATTGGGAGTTTGATTCAAAACACGAATATCCACCTGGAGGGCTTTAAGTTCAAAATCTAGCGGTCCAAATAAACTTTTTGAGCCTAAGTATACAAGCACATGCCCGCAGGCGATACATGTTACAGACTGTCAAATATAAGTTGGCCCGTGGTAAGAAAACAAACTTTTTTAAGGTAACTACGTCCGCATTGAAAGGGTGGCTTTCTTAGCATCTAGAACCTAGATAGTCGCCGAGGGAATAGAGAGCAGCAAACGCACTGATACCTGTATACACAAAAATATTTGTATAAGTAAAGTATCGTTACAATGCGTTTTTACAGCGCTCGTCGGCTAAGTGAACGCACTGCGATAAATACGACTCTATGAATGGTCAATTTTGTTCATTTTGGCGGTTGCACAGTGCCGATCGCCACTCAAGTATTGTAATTTGGAACCATACTCGCGCACACTGTAGGAACGTTTCTGAATATGATGTAAGCGCTCAGTGCGGCCGGCGAGCTGTCAGTACCGACATATGAGATTAACGACATAAACCATACCAAAAACATTAGTTCGTTTTAGTGCCTCGCGCCAATTTGTTATGACAAACATAGGCAAGATCCGAGAAGTACTGCAGAGCTCGTACTGCTCAGATGTAGAGTGAACATCTCTTCACCTGATCGTGCATCTCGTTTTTTACATACATGTACATCCTAATTGTATCTGGCTAACACCCCTTAGCATGAGCATTCCTTAGAGTCGCTCAGGTCAACGCCCATAAACGCGCTTTAAATATTCCATGGCAAAATCTGAGAGACGACTTAGTCGTAGTTACCTGCGTCGCATCCAATACTGCGAACATATGGGTAGAAGAAGTTGAGATCGGTTTACCAGGTGGTAGAACTCTCAAGCTTGAGGAGCCCGCCTGGGTGAGTACCACCGTCTTATCTATTTCTGCCCGAAGAAAACAAAATTTTGACACCGCTTGCCACAGTAAATTAAATCACACAGACGTGTATGTGGCGTACCCATTTAAGCGTCACTTATACCTTCACTTGATCACCTGTATACAAGCTACAATAAATTGCCTAAGGATATAATACACCTAGCAAAGACGGAGTACTGTTTTACAAAACAATTAAAAGCTATGCTTATCCAAAAAGCATATTATTCTGTAAGTGAGTTCCTTGACGCGTGAACTAAAATATATAGATTTATTCTAATTTAATAGATAATAATATAATTTTTAATTTGACACTTTATTAATTTTATAATGTGACATGTTAATATAACTATTGATACTAAATTAATATCTAAAGGTGACAATTTCAATTCTGTTATTAATTCTATAGACTGTGATACTATTTAATTATTGATGGAAATACTCAATATATATGCATTCGGTGGCCGAGCGGTTACAGTATCCAACTCGTAAGCCAGAGGTCCCGGGTTCGAATCCCGCTCCGGCCATGTACCAATGACTGTTTCCTGAGTTATGTACATTAGTTGAATACTAACCGATGCTCTTACGGTGAGGGAAAACATCGTGATGAAACCTGCACATTCAGGCGACTGAATGTGTAACCATGATCCAATCTGGTCAGGTTCCCCTGGTAGCAGGGTCATGGAGGTCAGATGGCAGTCGCTCCACTGTAATTTTTTTCCCCTCCCAAATCCTAGATCATGGTCAAGGCGGACCCCGGGCTCTCACACATTAACGCCAAGATGTTTTTTTTTTATATGCATTGTTAGTTAGGACATAATGTATACCTAGATACTGAATTTTGGAAGAAATTTGAATACTCGTATGTTACCGGAACCCACACTTCCACAAGAACACATTACAAGGGTTTCTCTCTATTAGAGTTAAAAATGTTAATTTGAAGCGCAAACACACACGACCAGCTAATTAATATTAACATCGCCTCCCCAACAAAAGACTATCATTTTCTTTTTAAAACAAAGCACCCTAATTAGATTTAATCTTATGAATTATGCAGAGCCAGGGCCGGTTTTGAATTAAGATGGAATATGATGAGGGGATTCCCAGCGGTATCGGGGCGGAGGGCGCCCTGGGTACGGCTCTGTGCCTTTTAATATTAAAGACTAGTTAGATCGCGTCATTGAACAACTCCGAAGAAGTCCAACACAAGTTTCCATAGTAATTTCATCTCAAGATTAAGTTGATAATTTTTAAGCGCAACCCGCTTCTTTGAAGTTGTAACGGCGCTATGTACATAGGTATATTTACTTGTGAATTTTGTGTTTGGAATTTTGTGAAATCAGTCTAGGTGCAAGCTGATCGAAGTGCTTTACAGCCAAGTAAACACAGACAAATTTTAGTTTAGTTCTGCTTTTTTAGAAACTAGTGGATCCAGCGCGACTTCACCCGCGTGGCGTCGTACCCATACCTTACACTGCCCCTTCATTTACCCTACACGTACCCTACACCTACCCTTCACTTACCCTAAATCTACTCTACGCCTACTGTATACCTACCCGACCTACACCTCATTATCACAGCCCGTAACAGACCACTGCAGGACTTAGGACCTCTCCCACGAAAGGGGAGGTTATTGCCATAATCTCCACGCTTGGCAGGCGGGTTGGAGATCGCAGTGTTTAAATATAATAATGGAAAATGCTGCTGCCCATTTTCCAGACTACGGAGACTCTTGATCTTTTGCCTCGAAAACATTAGTCACCTTGTACGACACCCATGAATGTAAGGGGTTGGTGCTATTCTACTCTGCCGGACACCACACGGCCAATCTACTCTACATACATCATATATCATACATCTACTCTATGTTTACCCTATACCTATTCTACACTTACCCTACATCTACTTTACCCCTACCTACCCTTTTTGTTCTTATAAACCTTCCTTTTCAATCATCCTATCTATTGTTGAAAACCGCTTTAAAATTCGTTGCGTAGTTTAAAATATCTAAGGTGTACAGATAGATACATAGGGACAGACTGCGGGAAGCGACTTTGTTTTATACTATGTATGAAAAGATATATCCAGGGTACCTTTTAGTGTGTTCCGTGTCAGTGTTTCAAATGAAAGTAATAATTCATTAAGCTTGTTCCCAGGACCGAAACTTAAAAATGTTTTCAAATGACATTTCCATTTTACTAATAGCTCTCTTCTTTGTAAATGTCAACGACAGGAAAAGTCGGCATTTGAAATTCGAACAATTCAAGAAGGCAACTTAAAAGGTTATAAGTTTATTGGAGTGTGACATTATCCGATTAGGTGCCTTCGTAGAGCGTCTACGACTCTAATGTATTTGCTACGTCAAGTGCTACGAGGCTTGAGCTACGGCTCAGCCTGTGAAGTACTTTATATATAAGGCATCGAGTCTTTGGAGTACACTGTATTAATGTTTTAAAAGAAACTGTTTTGTTATTTGCGATCATTATTTTCAACCGGCCTTGGTCTATTCTTAGCGTGATTGTGAGACCGATGACCAAGGTTAAGCAATATTAGCAGAGTCTTGGCCAGTTTTTTTATATTATGAACTGCATTACGATATCGACAGTCTGTTTCTCGATTGCACTTTGTTGACAACAACATAAATCGTCGACTTCAACATGAGAAAAAATACTATACTATAAATAAAAGTAAAGAAAATCTACTTACGTATGTGGGCTTATTTGTGCTACGAAGCATGGTATTATCAAACTTCATATCATACCAAATACGTCGATAACAACATAATACTTCCAATATACACGAAAAAGAAAACACAAGTGACACAAACTACTTACCCGCATCCGTAGGCTCCTATTTGTGTCGTGAACCACGCGAGGGTATCAAGACTCCGTAGCTTTGCATATCGAGTAGCAGGTATTTGATTGTCGATTGTTATTCATAGTTTCCTCCAGCAAGTAGCTAGCTTCTTTTGAGCCCGAGGCTGCCTCGCCTTTGGTACAAACTCTCATATATTTCCCGAGCGGATTCAGCTTCACCTGCCGGCAAATGCTATCAAAGTATTCAAAGGTGTTATGTATTCGATTGGGGCGTTATTAGTGAAGTGATTTTCTGTTTGTGGTCGGATAGGGACGGTTTTATGCTTCTAATACACGTATTCATAAACAGTTGTTGTCTAGTAAAGTATGCGTTCTCACAGTGCTCTGCAATATGGCGCTTACAGGAGCGTAGAAAAGATATAAAGTGGTTTAATAAAACCATTTACTAACATAAATACCCTAATGAGAAATGAGGGAAACAAACTTCTTCCAATAACATATATTTCCTTCTGTTTTAAAGTTCTATGTTCTATCGTTGTTTGATTGATCAAGATCGTTCATTTTGATGGACGTATAGTGCCGATCGCCACTCAAGTATCTACGACAGCAATGACGGTAAAAACCTTTTACGTTCCTTTGGCCTGTTAATACGTCGTCGCTTACAAATCGGGCAGAAATCGTGTACGTGTCGTGCCCGCATAATTACGTGTAGCAACCGGACAGGCAACGCGCAGTCCATCCTGGCCCGACGCGGCGACTGAGCGGGTGCGACACGTTGACTGTGCGGTGATTATGCGAGCACTGCGTGTTTATTAACGGATAGCTTTCTGCAATTAGTATAGGAACCATGATTGCATAAATATTTGGGACAAATCGTGCAGAAATCGCGTTCGTCATTAAGGAATCTTACAAAATTCTTTCGTCATTGATTTACTCGCACTATGAGACCTCATCTCATAGTAAAGTTGCTAAATAACGATATAAGTAGTCTTTAAAAAAGAAAATAAAAACGTGTTAGTGGGAATCACGGGATCCGGAAGCTGGAGAAGTAGAAACGATTACGCTTGGGCGGAATAGATGCTTCTAAGTCGTTTTTTTTAAGTTAGGAAACCGAAAGTGTTGGCGAGACTCTGCAGCCTCCTTGCGATGTGTAGGTGCAAGAATTGATAGAGTTGTGATATACCTAAGGACCTAGCGGGGGACGGGTGAGGTGGGGGTGGAGTTAGGAAGGAGTCTGGTATCCGGGACAGTGTATTTCGATAATAGAGTACATGAATTTTATTGCGCATAGCAGAAGTATATTTTATTAATTTGATAATGTACAAAAATGCCTCAGCTGTGGTAATAAATAATGTAACTAGTGAATAAGCGAGCGCCGCGAACTAAATTTTTTAGAATTTTGATTCTTTACAGCTGTGGTGACATTTGTCAATTTATCATTACCCTGGTACATGGCTGACCAACTAGCTTGGACTTTCATATTACCAGCGTTTTGTGTTGTGTCCGCAGCGGCTTCAATATTGCGATCTATCCCGCCTGCTAAACGTGGAGATTACCTATAGCTAAATCCTCCTCGATTGGAAAGGCGACTCAAGTCCAGCAGATCAGATCAAATGGCTAAATATAAAAAAATATTATTTGTGATTTGTAGATCGTCTTAAGTGGTAACTAAGCAATTTAAATGCATGTCACGTTAAATTAATGTCAATAATACAACTGTCAACATAAAGTTATTTACAATAATGCTTCGTCCAAAATCAGGATAGGTATTTAAATCAATGAAAACCAAAGAAATGGAACATAGCCAGAAATATCTATAATTATAATCTGATTACTTCATCATCACAGCCCGTAACAGTCCACTGCAGGACTAAGGGCCTCTCCTACGAAAGGCCCTTAGTCCTGCAGGCAGGTGGCAATAACCTCCCCTTTCTGATTACTTAATAAGACATAATTAAATAAAGACTAAATGCGAATGTCCTCTCCAATAATAATATAATATAATAGTCCTCTCAAGTAGTGAACTACGCTCAAAAGTACCCATTAATGAAGCTGCATTGCCACGCTGAATTGCTAATAAAATCCGCTGCACGAGGTAAAACATGGACCCAATCCATTTTCTCGCAGACGACGACCCACTTCGCTAAAAAACAGTTAAGCTTCCGAATTAGTAGTGGATTGTGGTGGTGTGATGTGAAATATATTGTTGGCGGGCTAGTAAAAGGTAAACAAAAATTCTAATTAGAGGATTTATGGCAGTTAAGTTAATCCAGCCGCAAATGTTGCCATTGACAGTGGAGTAAGACAAGGGTAATTACTTGCGTGAGTTGCTGTGGCCAGGGAACGATAGTGCGAAGGATGCTTCTTGGATCTTGTATTTAAGCGTCGTAGATAGAACAACTCGTTAGCGCGATGTAGATTTGACAGTTGCTGTCATGCTGATGTCTTGTCAACTCGTTGTTTGTGCGAGCTCCTAGACTAAAGAGACCATAGAGATCGCTACAGATGTGATGCAACCCAAAGCATCGTGATTGAGAGTGTAGATTGAAAAATAAATGAGTAGCGGTTTCAGAATTTCCAAAACTGTCATTTACAGAGTCAATTACGAATAGAGTGCGTAAATATTTAATCAGACTTTCGTTGCAAAACCTAAATAATTAATGTAATTATCTGGAAGACCTTTTAAAAATATTTTTCCGGTTTCTTGCATTGGTTTGTTAAGTTGATGTTGTAAATCCAAAAATATAAATATTTTACGAGTTTTCGGCGAGTCTATCTCACTCTTCATGTAGGTAGGAAACGACCTCTTTTCTCGCGTAAATGTAACAAATGGTTCTCAGATAGCGAAGATGTACTACGAGTAGGTATGCTTAAATCCTGATAAACATATTTCAGTTAGTTTGTTCTTTTCTTTAGTCACATCTTGAATGAGGAAGTTTCCAATTTTTTTTATTGAATATAAAAATTTGAGTCAAATGAAACAAAACGTAGAAACATTTTTTTAAATATCTCAAGAAACAAAAAAGTTATGAGACTTTAAAGTTGCGATTGCAAGAATAATTTCATTAGGTGTGCCGTGTGACGTGACCGGCCTGGTGACGTCACAGCTAGATCGGGGCAGCAATAATTTCCCGAAAAAATATGTAAACTTAAATATTGTATAACTCAGTCATTTATGGACGGATTTCAAAATTTTTTCACTGGCTTGTTAGTTTTGATCTATATTTTAATACTATGTGGCAATATTGATATAAGGAAACTTCCTAATTAGGTTTATGACCAGCAACGGCCGTTATAATAGTTCTCATCGATATTATATTGCAGCGGCTAAGGTAAACTTTGAAAATTCTCTTAAGGAGGTTTAATACCCAATAGGTACAGTTGATCTAAGCCCTATATCCATACTAAAATTAGACTATAATTTTTCATGTTTTGTTTGTGTTTAGTTAGCATTAAGGTATACTCTTAGTAAAATGGCAAAAGGGGTTTCAATAGGTTAATAATTAAAATAAAGCAGTTAAATCGAAAATAACAACAATTACCTGTCAGGTTGCACAACTCATTTGCGTTGATTGGTGATTTTAAATTGTTTTAGATTATTAACACCTTAGTCCAGACACACTATTTAAGTCGGCGGCAAATAATACACATCGACAAGTTCGACTTTGTATAGCGTCTCTGTCAAGTTTTTACGGGGCCGGCGGCGCGTGGGTGATACTTGCATTTCAATTGCCGGCCTGGTATTCATATTTATATTAATTAATTTATAGTATTAAATATACATCGTCATTTCAGTTATCAATAGAATAAAATTAACACATATCGTTAATTTCAATATTGAAATATTAACATTCATTAGAACAATAAATATTCATAAAAATTTATTAATTAGATTAATGATAATAATTATAAACAATTAATTCAAAATGTCATGTTAATTCAAAACAGTTCATGTAAATGTCATAATAATAATTAAAAATACAATTAAAAATAGTTAATGTCAGTATTAAATTGTCAATAAAATTAAAAATGATGCCTAACTATTGCACCTAGTATTCATCCGTCAAGGAATTCCCTCACTGAGTAATGGGCCTTCCCCGCCAGAAATACCTTGAGCTTGTGTTTGAATCCACATAATGATTTTGAACGTTTTATTTCATCAGGGATTTTATTGAAACAACGTGGACCCATAGCTCTAAGGGAGTTCTCGGATTTCTACAATCTACACGGAAAAGTATGATAACTGCCGCAAGCTTGCTTACCACCTTCATCATTACAGCCCATAACAGTCCACTGCAGGACTTAGGGCCTCTCCCGCGAGCTATTGCCATGATCTCCACGCGTTGCAGGCGGGTCGGAGATCGCAGAATTGTTAATTTAAAAAATAGAAAACGCCTCTGCCCATTTTCCAACGGAGACTTTACATCAGTTGGCACGAAACCATTAGTCCCCTTGTACGACATGACGTGTATGGGGTTGGTGCTATTCTAGCCGGACACCATACATCCGGCTTGCCACCTTAGTGGTGAAAAAATACGAAATTAAAACTAGCCAACATCTGTAGTTATTAAACAACATGTGCGGTAATATCTGTAGTTATTCAGACATGATAGCCTCCCCCAACCCTCCCCTCCCAAAGGTGCGGCCGGGGTGCTACCCCCACGGGTTTGTGGGAACGTGCGAAGTGTAAAGCTTAGTACACGCGATGGAACGCGGCACACCGTCACACAACATTTTTATGGCACATGACTGACAGACGCGCCTACACTACGACAGGGACGGACTGAGGCTCTGTTTTAATACTTTCGTGGTTATTCACTACACTTTTACTACACATAGTTTTAAGGGTTTGTTACCACCGAAAATCGTCGATGGTTGAGGTAAAAACAATACTAACCGTGGTAACAAACTCGATAATAATAGTGAAAGTAAGGTTCGGTTCTCGACTCACAAGCCTCATGCTCATTGGGAGAGTGCACACAACCCGATGCATATGTGAGGAACCATACGGTGTACGCCTCGAGCAGTGTCCTGCGCATATGACTTTCGTCTCATACAACTATGTATTTAAAATAAATAATAAAATATTTACCAACTTTTATTAGTTAATCTGTCCAGATTTTTAAAATATCAGATTTTCCATACTCATTAGTGAAACCATAATCCATTAACCATAAACCACATTGTATAAATGAGACGAAAGAAGCGTATAAAATACACTTTTTTATTTACGATGCGGGCATAAACAAGTTACTTATAATACCTGCGTAACATTTGTTAGAAATAGTTTTGTTATTCTGGCTATAATGTCATTATTATTACAATTCAAATATTGGACGACCTGAGTGGTTCAATGGTCAACATGCCACGCAAGAGGTCCCGGGTTCGATTCCCGGCCGGGCAGAAATCGAAATGATGAATTTTAATTTCTGTTACGGGTCTGGGTGTTCTATGTATAATAAGTATGTATTTAAAAATTATTTAAGTAATATATCAGTTATCTAGCACCCATAATACAGGCTTTGCTTAGATTGGGGCTAGATGGCGCTGTGTGAATTTGTCCACGAATATTTATTTATTTTATTTATTTATTTATTATTTACAGATCTCCTAGAGGCTCCTAAATACGGCTCTGTTTATGCATAGGCCCACCCGCGCTTACTATGCTTTTATGGCCACTACAAGGTGTGCCCTACACCGTATTTTGTAGCACACACAACACAAACTACATTGATGTGTAAATACATCACATTTACGGTGTTACCATTTTATTTGTGTTTATTACGATATGGTTTTCACCATAGAGCGAGGAAGAGTGGCGGTTAATACCTTATGCTTTTCAGGAAACTTCCTGCCGCGTACTTAGATTAAATAAGTGATAAAGACAGAATTCTGCGAACAACATACTGAATCACAAAAAACAGGTATACTTGACAACTAAACTACGCCATAGCACACATGTTCACGAAGCCGGCCTCATATCACTACTGACAATACCATATTGATTTTTATTCGATCTGAGGCCGCGTAAACGCCTTCCTGGTGTTGCGGGTCCATGGGCAGCGGTGATCACTTACCATCAGGTGACCTGCTTGCTCGTTTACCTCTATCTAGTAAATTAAAGTAGAAAAAGAAGAGACAAGGCTCTATGGGCTTTGATACCATAATAAGGCTAGCATAATTGAAAACGAGTTATTGAGTGGAGATCGCGACTCGGTGAGCTTAGTGTGGGACGCCCTCCAGCGGATTATCGTCATCTTGTAACTGCCAGACTTTTGAGGTACAATTACTAGGTGGCTACTCTTTATCACAATTCTTTAGTGCCCCAAAAACAGAAGAAAGGGACCAACGAAATTAATTCGCATCCAACAATTCTTTCACACTTTCGTAAATAGAAACGTGCAACCCTAGGCCGATGTTCAAGATTTGTTCTTTTTTCATATTTTGTTAGTAGATAGAACATTAATAATAAGAAGATACTCGATTTTAATATAGGTAGGTAACTTGTGTTTTATTTCAAAATTATTGATGTCCTTCTTTTATGCCTTTAATGTGACAGGCAAATAATTATTTCTTTGATACTACTATTTTGGCAGTCTGTTATTTAAATTGTTACTGCAAAATCGTTTGGAAACGTGACAAGTTCATCACAAATTAATTTCCGTACATCAATCCGATGTTACGGCGAGGACATTTCAATTTTGTGCGTTAAACCGATGAACTAGTATGAATGCGCATGGTAAGATTGATGGCAGTGGAAAGAAGCGACTTAAATAAATAATAAATAAAATAAATAAATTTTTATTATTAAATCTTTGGTAAATAATAATAAATAATTTCCCTTAACTAGGATGCCCTGTATTTCAGGTTAGAAATAATAAAACTTAATTTAAACATACGTACAACAGTTTTGTATACATCTGAAAATAATCACAAACCAATACCACTTAGGTTTTTAGGACATTACAATTTAGTATATATATCTGCATACCTTAATACCCTAAGGGCTAGGGCGGTATTATTAACCTGTTCGCATCCACGTGAACGCTCGCCTTATTTTCTGTCTCAAGCTATTTACTACGAATGTAAAAGAGATAGGTAGCGCCAGCGAGCGCTCGAGTGGTTGCGAGCCGTTCAAAAATAGGGCCTCATACCCATCGTGGCCGATAGTCACTGCGTAACAACCGGACACAAAACGTGCAGTCTGCCTTATTAGCGCGCACACGACGCGGTGACTATGCGGGTGCGACACGATTGCTGTGCGGCGACTAAGCGGCCGCTGCGTCTTTGTTAACAAATAACAAAAAATGCTTTTTGGTTTTTCATTAGTATATAAACCAAAATTATGGGACAAATCGAGCAGAAATCGTGTACGTCTTTATTACTATAAATACTTTTTAAACCTTACTTCTGTTCTCTGTTTGGTATAATAAAATAAGTTTTCTGTCATTACCATAGTAACTAAAATTGCTTAAACATTCTCTTTCAAAGGATTTTTAAACCGGTACTTTTATGATATCTGTGTTTGGAGCACCGGTGGTCACTGAAGATCTTAAGAGACCCTACACGTGCACATATCCCGTCGATACAATATTGCCATGATTATCTATGCGAATGCCATTTGCCTTAGCTAAGGTTATCGGGCACGTAACAGGATAGTACAGTGGTTCTCAACCTTCCTTGGACCACTGGTGGTATGGGACAGCCTTCCAGCTTTTCTAAGTTACTAGAGATAGAAAAGACAAGTTTTAGACGGCGAGCGCTCTCGGATGGGCGCGGTTTCGAAAATAGGGCCACAGGAAAATTTCATTTTAACATACATCTGCGGTACCTACCTCAGACTCCACTGCGGCTGCGACCTTGACACGGTCCAAGTGGTTTTCTTTCTTTCTTCAGTAAATTAATTTTCGAAATTTATTTGATAGATACTCTTTCTCACCCATTACCCACATGCAATAAAAATGCTGCTTTCTAACACCATCACCTAGGGATACACACCATCAGACTACCTGATGGAAAGCGGCTACCTTCGACCAGGACATCTACAACCTGAGGTGGGGAGCTCATTCCACATCTTGCACGTGCGTGGAAATAAGTCTCGCGATACCCGTGCGTTACCTGGATGCTAGGCTAGATAAAATCTGGATAGATGCCTGCCTCTTTGCGGTTTGGTTGCGGTGGCGGTAAAGAGACGATGCTTAGCGAAAGAAGTAATTTTACGCAAAACTGCAACAAACATCCACCCGAATTCGTAGCATTTTAGACCACAAGTCTCTGGCAGTAACTAAAACCAAAATAATCCATGATCACAAGAAGATTGGGAACCACTGCCGTAGAAGGATAGAAAGGGACCGTACCCCCATAAAAATCGGACAACATTTATTCAAAATTAGCCCCCGTATCCGCGTATCTCGGTCGGATTCCGTATCGCGACCGCCGGCTTTACGGGCGGCGTAAAAATTGATGACGTCTCTGTTTTGGGGAAGAAAAAAAACTTTTTTTTCCACAGTTTCGCTTTTAGGAGTGTCGAGCACTTAGAGATAGCAATGACGTAGAAACTCCTTTTAGGAGGACGGGACATAGCTACTGTCAAATACTGTATACCTAAACAAGCATGTATCAGTAAATAGGGTATTATTGTTTTGACTAACCCAGTACATACCTTTGTATTTTAAGTGTACATTGAACTTTAATATAAAAATTGTACTTCTTTGATAAATAACTGAAACTAAATTAAAATGACTGACAGATATGCCCAAAAAGAACTTGCTTAAGAACTACAATTCCCTATCATCACAGCACACAGTATACGGAATCGGCGCGCTCATGGCCTGTCCTCCTTATGGAGTAAAACGTGTTATACTGTAATCGTGTGGCAACTCAAAATATGCTCTTCAAAAGGCATGTCGTCTTAGACTTCTGCAGGCTGGCACCGCCGTATCCGCTCCCCTTAGTTCGCTTGGTGATGTTTTAAATTTATTTATTGATCTTACACTAGACAACACATTTCAACATAGATATAAATTCATTTTTTGTGCAAGATGTTCTAGGCAACAATGGCCGCTTTCCATCAGGTGCACCGTCCTATCGGGAACCTCCCTACGCATTAAAAAAAACTTGTGTTTTGGGATAAATTTTTTTAGTTATTCTGATAGGTATCAATCACAGCTATATTGTTGCTAAATTTCTTCGAAATCCGTACAGTACAACTAGAACTAAAAGGTAACCAACATCCATCCCTCCAAACATGCATCCATTAAATTTTGTCATTTAAAGTTACAAGAAACAATGCACAAAACGCCTTAGTAGATTAACAAAGAAAGTAGGCTAAACAATCGAAGCAACGCAAAAAACGCTTACATGCTTCACAAAAGTTATCGACCATCTCCACCACCCAAGTTGTGCAAAAAGGCTCCCCAGGTGAACCGCGCTAAGCCCGGTCCGCGCCCATTTGTCCTATATTATTAAGATTTAAATCCTCTTAAAATTCCTCCAGCTATACATTACCGAAAGCATTGTCCTAACGTGAGTCAGTCACGGCATGAAAAGGGCTAAATTCGCGGTTGTCACGTTTTTAATTAATTTACGAGGGGAGAGGCGGGCACCACGCACGACCTCTTTGTTCCGCGCTTATGTGAAATTCATCAATTAACGCTCCCTGGCCTAGTGAGGGGAGAGTAGGCTTGCCTTCGGAGGGAGGTCCTCAGGCGTGCGCTACTTATAGAGGTGCTCCGTTTTGACCCATTTTCCTGTGGCGATTAAGCGTCCGATACATGGTTTGTTTCATTTTCACTGTGTATTTTCAAATGATAATTATCTAAGTAAAGTAGCTTCACTATGCGATGTCACAGTGCTCATCTGCCAAGTGAACGCACTGCGTTCTATACGGTTCTATGATTAATAGTTCTAGTGATACGCCAAACGTGCTGCAAATTATGTTAAAGGCCTGAAAATCGGATCGATTGATCTTTAGGCCATATGAATCAATTTGACCCGAAGCACTAAAGGAAGAGGACTTATGACGTCATCTTTAGAAAAATATTTCTTTTCTCTAAAACCTATCCAGTGGGGTATCAAATGAAGAAGCTTTCCAGGTTTCAGAGAAAAAAGTATTTTTTCCCATACAAAAAAATATGAGGTCATAACTCCTATCCTTTTTTTTAGTGCTACGGTTCAAATTGATTCATGAATGAAGCCCTAAAGATGAATCGTTGAGATTTTCATGCTTCTAACACAATTTGAAGCTTTTGACTGAATTTCTGGGTGTACCGGTGACACTACCTAATCAATTTCGTGTATCACTCAAGTAGATTAATTGTCAGTTGGAACCCTGTGCGTTTTCGCGTACTATGAGACAGAGACTTCATAGTAACGTTTCTGAATACGGGTGCTTGTACACGGTATGGTTTCTGTACACGTTCGGGTTTATTTGAACTGTGCAAATGACTTTTTGGTGGTAGGCCGATTAGTGAGATCGTGGTATTTGTTGATTATTAAATTTTGTATATATTATCAGCGAATAGCATGTGCTGTACCTAAAATTAGAGGAACATACGAAAATTTCAATTTTAACTAATTACATTTGTAAAAAGATAACGTTTTCTTTATAATAAGCAATAATACCCCAGAGCCGCCATGTACCTTTCTGAATTATGTACATTAGTTTAACGCTAACAGATGCATACCGTGAGGAAACCTGCACATTCAAGCGACTGAATATATAACCGTGATCCTATCTGGTCAGAAGCCACTGTTAACAGGGCACAGGGTCACAGAGCTCAGACCTCAGTCGCTCTACTGTAGTTACCTGATCTGCAAAATCTGGATCATGAATATCGACGCCAAGATGATGATGATCCACGTAAACTACGGACGGATGTTCGTCGACATGCACTGCAAAATTATTTATTATTTACATACATATTTAACTGATTTACCTGTAGTGTACAACAAAGGATATCTAATATAAATTATATGTAAAATTCTGTTATAGAAGAATCCAAAATGATCTGCTTGTATTCCCCGAGGCTAGCACCCGTAAATGGATCTGTCTCGAATAAAAAAGAGCCACAATTTACAAAAAGTATTTTGTATCAAGGTTTACATTTCATTAGCAAACATGCTGTTAATAAAATCAGCCGTTGCTAAAACACAACCGGAGCCGTGTTAGCATCAGGGAGATGGGAATACAGGAAAAATACTATGTAATTAGATATTTATTTGAGGAAAAAGGTTTAAATTGTACTTTGTAATAAACTTGCGACGCGCTGCGGCTACAAAAGGATTTTTTTAGCTTTTCTTCACTATATGCATTTATTAGCAAGTACTCTTACCGGAGGTTCTTTAAGGATTTACCGGATAATATACTGTTGATCTGTATTCTCCCAGTTTATATACGTTCGACACATTTTAAACCTTTTTCATTAAATAAATTATGCTTTGGTTTGGTTTATTCATTATTGGTTAACAAAGGGAGAACACTAAGGATTCTTTTTCTTTACGGAACCAACTTGAAAGAGCTTCCTGTGTACTGTATGCTTAGCACCTTTAGGCTGACCGTTAATAAAAAAAAATACCCAGAGAATCGGTTTATAACGCAGCCCTTCCCTACGTGTTAGGGCCACTTTACTTGCTCCAAGGAAGAAAGTGGGAAATATATCTATTGGGTCGTTATGGATAACCGAAAGGAAAATGTGCCAGCATTTTCTTTGGTCCACAGCTTCCTTTCTCCAGTAATGTGTATGAAAGCGGATCACGTTAATCTCGCTTACTTATATGCCGTTTGTTTGTGTCATTTATATCAAAGTTATTGGCGTTTTTTGGGACAAAGTAGTAGGTAATCGTCTTTTGATCATTCTCTTTGTTGGAAGAAAGGTTTTTTTATTTATAAATAGGTTTTTCGAAGATGTTAAATATCTATATAACCTTTGTGTACAGTCGAAATATATTACAGAACAATAATAATAATGCTCATCGGCTGGTTTTGACTTCTTTATTTCTTCCACGCGGTAGAGAAGACGCTCTACGATGCCAAAATAACCTATCGATGTGCATGTTAAGGGGTCCGTCTTGCACCCCGAGGTACCCTGTTCGAACCTCAGTGCCGCCAAGTACCAATGACTCTTTTCT
Organism: Blastobasis adustella; assembly: GCA_907269095.1. Lineage (NCBI taxonomy): Eukaryota > Metazoa > Arthropoda > Insecta > Lepidoptera > Blastobasidae > Blastobasis > Blastobasis adustella. The sequence continues at coordinate 3,338,520 of OU026120.1, forward strand.
GAGTTATGTATATTAGTTGAACACTAACCGATGCTCTTACGGTGAGAGAAAACATCGTGATGAAACCTGCACATTTAGGTGACCCAGAACCTGATCAGGTTCCCCTGTTAACAGGGTCACGGAGGTCAGATTGCAAACCAACTGTAATTACCTGATCGGCCAAGTCAAGGCGCACGCCGCACCCACTCGCGCGCGAGAACACAACCGTCAAGATGTCTATTAACTATCTGTCTTCCAATGAAGCTCTGGTACAAATACGACCAAGATTAACGTAACCCATAAATAAACGGGTAACGGCTGTCGTAACATGATCCTGGCTAAAGTCCGGGATGATAATCTGTCATTGTAAGCAATTTTCATTACAGAATTGGAGCGGGGGCGTTGATTAAAAAATCCACAAACCCTGTCAGACATGAAGATTGTTTTGAACCTGTGCTAGCCTAGTGGATTTTTTGAGGACACGTCGTGTTGGCTGAGGGAACATAAGCTTAAACACCAAGTATAGGTAGAGGGCTGATTTGTATTGCCTAGCCTTTGCATCTTCCCTCCCAACTGCGCTCAAAAATTTAGAGCCACGCAAGCTAACGATGTTAATGGAGGTTGGATCCGGCGAGCCAAGGGCAGGACGCTTGGAGATAAAAGTAGTTTCTATTCTAGGTCCTTGGGGTAATAAGACTGAAAATTTTAGGAACCACTGATCTATTCTCTCCGAATACCAGACAATGTACAGCAGCATCATCTGTTAAGTATTTTCAGCACTGCGATCTCCGATCCGCCTGGCAAGCGGAGTTTATGGCAATGCTCTCCACCCAAGTTCAGCAGTGGGCTGTTATAGGCTGGTGACATGATACTGGTAATATGGTAAAAGAAATTCGCAAGAAATCCTTAGTCATATCTTAGTCTGGTTGACGAGACGGGTTGTTGGTTGTAATCAATTGCGGGTATAGTATGCGACTGATTTTCGAATATTATAAGCCACACTCCTCGAAATGCCAGCAATAGATTGTGAACGTCAAATATCAAGCGAACTATCAGATCCTGTTCACTCTTGAATTGGAATTCACAATGGATGTCGATCCTATATTTAGACTCAATTACGAAATTCCGGTGCTGCGTCCGGAATAGTAATTTTTGGCATAAAAAGAGAAAGAAGTGATAACATATTTTGTTTATTAAGAGTTTTCTGTAATAAATTACATTAGTAATCCATTGATTGTAAGTTTTATTCACGTTTAGGTAACGTATAGACTTTCGCAAGCTCGCAACACCCGGAGGGTCACGAATGCGTTCCCCGTATACCTGTGGCGTTTCCGGCCTTGCATTCGCATGCATATTTATCAACTTAACCAACCATCAAGCCTTATCTAGCCTGAACATCCCGTTTATTCTACCTCGCATTTCCACCCTGAGGTAAATTAAATTAAAAAGCTTCCCTGGATATTTTTAGAGCACGCTACAAGGGATGTTAGTAATTTTATTAGGGCCACTCTCTAGTTTTGAGTAGTTTGTTGGCTAGACTAATGGGAGGGTGCTATTTAAATTGCGGAGTACATTATGGCACTCTACACTCATTGTCCTCCATACGTATGTTGGACCGTCCGAGGCTGACTTTGTTTTAGTTTGGAAGAAATTGAGGTTTATTTTAATGTTTTGGGTGCGGTTTTTGTGCGTAGTTCGTGGTTTTTAAAAATCGAGGCGAGCGAGAAGTTTAGACAAGAAAATTATTACGTAGATTTTCTCCTGGGTCCTGTTTGCACGATCCCACTCAAAGAACAAAAGGCAGCTAACGCCTAATGGTACATCAGAGTTTGTTTGCCCAGTATCTTCGAAAAAGTTAGAGAAAAACGACAAAGAAGTCGCAAGACAAAGTTATTTTTGGCTTCTGGAGGTAGAGCTAGTTACCCATCCCACACATAGTCCAGGCACCATGCGATTTCTTTTTTTTTTAAATCAAAAATTTGATAAGAGGTTTAACATTTACGGAACCGGAAGAGGTCGTGATAGCTTTCAACCAGCATGTGGAATGACCAATGGTATTCATGTTTTCAAAAAGGGTTTGACCGAATGAAAAAGTATTTAAAATGTAATGGAGAACACTTGGAAAAGTAGTTAATATAATTTACACGTAAATTATTGATGCCTTAAGCACAACTTTCAGACTACCCTACGTATCATCTTCGAACTGTAGGTGTGCGTGTGCCCGGGGGCCGCCTTGACCATGATCCAGGATTTGGCAGAACATATAACTGCCACCTGAATCCGCTTTCATACCCCTTTCCCCTATAAGAACGATGCTGACAAGTGCTGACATTATACTTAATCCCACTTTGATTCCTGAAACCGTCATGGCAGCCCTTAAGAGGATTGCGGACCTGTCAACGGAGAATGAATAAGAAAAGTCAAGAAATGAAGACGTCTAATGAATTGTCTCCCATTTACCGTATAATGGGAGGCTGAATTCACGGAAATGTTCAAAAGGAGCCGAAATTCGATACAGGGATATTTGCATGTGGAAACGTTTTTCTTTGTTTTCCCTAAACCCTGAGATTCTTTTCTTTGCCTAATGAATATTCCTTAATGTTAAAACAACATAATGACAGCTTTGAAGAGTTTTCCTTTAAAAGTATGCCATAATTTAATTCTCGAGTTAATTAAGTTTTGTGGCGAAGAATAACGTAACGGTGTGAATTTTATTCGCGAATTTTTGGACTGTTTATCGTTGTGCAAACTCAAGTTGTGGTCAAATATTTATTAAGAATGGCATAGAAATTTTTATAACAATTACTTGCTTAGGTAATTACTTCGCTGGCTCAGCGAAAGGAAGGAAAACTAAACTATATGTTACAGTGCTAATCTATTCTAAAGAATCGAGGGGCTGTGTCGTCACACATGGCCGTTGGTTTTAAGATGACGTCTGTGCTCGCGGGGACGGTGGCAGAGGTAGTTGTGCTCGCGGAGTAGGCGTCGTTTACTAAGCCTACCTTGGCAGCTTTGAGATGCTCTTGAAAGCGCAGTACTCGCTTAGCGCCTGCCCCCTCTTTCCGATGATAGCCGTGACGTTTTGTAGACCTTCATAGTCATTCATTTGCATGCGATCAATGACCATGGCTTACCTCTTAACATCCCGATCCTTTATTGAAGAAAATTTTTTTAGTTTCATACTTTTCAGAGCCCGATTTTTTCCGGACGCGGGTTTCAGTTTTTACCTATATTTTTTCTGAGTTACGTACATTACTTGATTGCTAACCGATGCTCTCCCGGTGAGGGAAGACATCTTGAGAAAACCTGCATATTCAGGCGACGGAATGTGTAGTTAATATGATCAAATCTGGTCAGGTGCTCCTGTTAACAGGGTCCGAAGGTGGCAGTCGCTCCACTGATCCTGATCTGAGAAATCCTGGAACATGGTTAAGACGGACCCCTGGCCCTCATGCGCGAGAGCTTAATATTAAACGGGATATTGACGCCGCCATTATTATTTTTATTATTACCTTCGAATATCTACGTCCACATCCAGCTATCATAATATGTCATTTTCGCTATCCTCATACATTCATACGTATGGTACCGTACGCTTAACTTAACACATATCTTTATTGTCAGATCGTTTTCTTTCATACGATTTCCTTTGCGGTCTGGCTCCATTAAGTGACATGTCATTTCCCATAAATAGACTGCCTAGAACTAATATTTGTATTAAGAACGCAGAATGTTTCATTCAATATATTGAATCTTTTGTTAATACGTTTCAGTTTTACATCTACAAAAACACGTATAAGGTAAAAATAATATGTATTTTTTGCGTTGTAAAAAGAGTGTCGGTGGCCGAGCGGTTACAGTATCCGACTCGTAAGCCTGAGGTCCCGGGTTCGAATCCCGCTCCGGTCATGTACCAATAACTGTTTTCTGAGTTATGTACATTAGTTGAATACTAACCGATGCTCTTACAGTGAGGGAAAACATCGTGATGAAACCTGCACATTCAGGCGACTGAATGTGTAACCATGATCCAATCTGGTCAGGTTTCCCTGGTAGCAGGGTCATGGAGGTCAGATGGCAGTCGCTCCACTGTTATTACCTGACCTGCCAAATCCTGGATCATGGTTAAGGCGGACCCCGGGCCCTCGTTCTCGAGAGCACAACCGGGACATTAACGCCAAGATGATATATTATAAAATGTATCTTATGCTTGAGTTAGGATAATAAGATACCCTATGTTTCAGGCAAGAACAGTTATGAGATTGAGATTTTGATATGTTATAAAAAATTGCAAAAATGTAATTTCCTGTAGATATAATCCTCTATATTTCTTGTATAAGATGCTATGTTAATTTAGGCTGATACTCGCCGCATAATAATTATTTTCCAACGTATCATGGGAGCGTTCAAATAAATGTTGCTGGGAAATGTTTACAAAATGATTTAATATGAGAATACGTACGTGGATAATGAAATAGAGATTTCCAAAAACAACAAAAAACCCCTCGGCACGTGTTTTAATCATAATTCCATGTTTTATCATCTGTTATTTCATCGTAGCTTGCGGGGATCCGTTGTAACATGCCAGCCGATCCAATTTTAATGTGATAAAAAGAAGAAAGATAATGGATATCTAGAATGTGTAATTACTTTATTTTTTATTATTTTATCAGCCTGAATCATCCTACTGCTAGGCAAAGGCTACCCTCCGATACTTCCACTCTTTGTATAAATATTTATTAAACATACTTCGTATAATTACATTGTTACATAATAATATTATAAAGATTTTTCTGGCATTACAGTATAGTATTAAACAAAGTTTTACAAATAAACCCACATTTTACGGTCTAAGTATTCAGTTACCCGTACGGTAATCTATTGGTAATCATCAATTAAAATTCGCCATCTTTCTCTATGGTGAGTTGTAGATTACAAGATACAAGTGTTTTAGAACTGGCCGTTAGTGTTCGTAGCTTATTCTATGATGATACATAAAGTATCATTATTGTTGACTTATCAGTCAATAATAATGATATTCGGCAGAGTAGAAAGTAGCATCAACTTCACAGAGCAAAAATAATAATAATTTGTCAGTCCAGCTAACTTTCCAATATTTTTAACCAACCGCATGACGGGTGTCGTAATAGGCAACCAACGTCGTGAAGGTAGATAAAGCAACAACCGAATTTTACGCTAACGAAAGCCAATTTTACGCTCGCGAACCAAAACTGGTATGTTTTACTTAGGCGAGAGGCAAACATGCCAGCAACACCTGATGGTTGCGTGATCACCGCCGCCCATGGACATCCGCAACATCATAGGGGTGTCGCGTATGCGTCGGCCCATGCGAAAGGTGTAGAAGGTCCCACTGTTGTACCTGCCGGTAATCCACCACTAGTTTAAGATGGTAGGGTGCAAAACGATCTGCAGGGAATTATGACTAAGACCGAAATCCACGAGTGCGGTTAAAACACTGATTTATTTGTTGTACAAAAGTGGTTGGCAACTAGAAATTTGGGGCAATCCATAGTAAGCAGTTTGTGGCCTTAGACCGGGCGTAGTACAGTCGTACGCATAAATTGTGATACATGTACAGTGAACAGTAACTAATTTCAATATTTTCATTGTTACAGCCCTCCTCAGTGGCACCTTGAAGACTATGCAGCAAGCCGCCTGTGATGACGAGATGGTGGCCCTAGCGTGTCCTCGAGGAACGTCCATCAGCATCCAGGTGGCCCAGAATGGCAGAGCAGCTTCGGAAGGCCACTCCTGCATTGCTGATACGACACAGGTCAACTTAAATGCAGACGTAGCAGCAGAAGACTGCCTTTGGCCTAATACTATGCAGGTTGGTAAAATTAAATTTTGGACCTGCCTGCTATATATTATACCTACATATTATGTCAGGCGTGGTCTGGCTCTGCTTAGTATTGTCGGGCACTGACTGACTCTGTCTAGTATTGTCGGACATGGTCCGGCCGTTGTCGGCGTGGGGTGGCTGCCTAGGACGGCCAACATATCTCTTTTGTTGTCTTCCTACTTTCCTACCCCATCCTCTCTGATGATTGAAAGAGATATTTAATGTCCTTATCAATAAATAAATTTTGATTTGTTTGAGTAAGTTTTGATTTGATTAGTTTTAAGTCGAATTGTGCCCGATGAGTTACACCCTTCCGTATAACAGTGTTAATCATAAGGGAAAAAAAATCCGATAGGTTAGAAGATAGTCATAGTGGTTAAAGTATCCGACTCGTAAGCGAGAAGTACCGCGTTCGAACTCCAGTTTTGTACCAATGACTCTTGCCTAAGTTATGTAGGTTTATTAGTTGCTCTGACGGTCAGGGAAAACATCGTGATGAAACCTGCGCATTCAGTTGACGATCACTGTGAGAACATACAGTAAATCTACTTTACTTACAAGTATTGTTAGTATTAGTATTGTAGCCAAGCATGCCGCTGACCGGACACGGAAGCCGGTCTGCCACGCAAGAGGTCCCGGGTTCGATTCCCGGCCGGGCAGAAATTGAAATGATGAATTTTAATTTCTGTTACGGGTCTGGGTGTTCTATGTATAATAAGTATGTATTTAAAAAAGTATTTAAGTAATATATCAGTAATCTAGCACCCATAGCACAAGCTTTGCTTAGTTTGGGGCTAGATGGCGCTGTGTAAATTTTTCCTCAATTATTATTATTTTTTTTTTGATGAGGTTGCTAGGCTTGGCACACAAATTTTACATGAAATGTTGTTGGTGCAATCTTGAAAATAGGTACGTAAAGTTTTTTTTATGTTTCTGCTGCTGCTATAGGTATCGATTTTAACAAAAGTCAGGGAGATAAGTTACCTACTTGAGGAGAGAATAATATTATTGAAATCTTCACGTCCACAAATAAACTATTGACATTTTTAAACTACATAGTGCAAAGTTTGATATTTAAACTACGTACAAGTACCTAATAAATGTACCTTCATTTTATCGCACCGTGATCCCGAGACGGCAAACCCAGACACGAAAAATAAGGGAACACATTCTCATTAGGACAACAACTTAGCGTACATAAATAGAATTACAAGTATAACGGTAATTAATTTAAATTACCCTCCGTCGTTGTCATGGTTAATACATGTAACCATTACAAAAGTGACTATGTATGTACTTACTGTCTGGTAATACTGTGTTTGATGTTTTAAATTTCATGAGTACCTAATTTTCATGAGTACTAAATCATTTGATGTGGCCTATTGTCTGGTAGAGAAATACAATTTACAGGTGTTCAAGTGTTTTGTGCCTTGTACCTACCATGTACCTTGGCCGATATTTCGTCGCGGTTGCAGGCATCGTGGTCAAGGCATTTGTCGAAGTAAACTGAAATGAGCTCTGGTGTTATAGCATTAGCGTCCAGAATGGGATGAAACCTTAACATTCTGACTGTATGCCTCAGACAGCCCCAACCTATTACAGTCGTAGGGACTCCATTTTGGCAGCTGTCAGCCCATTGGTAGACATCAAACCTATTTATAATCACAACAAAGTAGGTTTTCAATCACAGCTCCCTCGATCAATATAATACTGAAGCTTTTCAAGGGGTAGATAATTAACTATCAAATTCCAATATTAGATCCTTTATTAATAATATCAAACGTCAGGCGTCGGTGCTCGAGTGGCAAAGGCATCCGACTCGTAAGCGAGAGGTACCGGGTTCGAATCCCACAGGGTTCTTGCTCCAATGACTCTTTTCTGTGTAAAGTTAAGTTGAATGCTAACCGATGCTCTTACGGTAAGAGAAAACAACGTAATGAAACCTCCACATTGAGGCGACTGAATATGTCACCATGATCCAATCTGGTCAGGACTCCCTGGTAGCAGGGTCACGGAGGTCAGATGGCAGTCGCTTTACTGTAATTATCTGATCTGCCAAATCCTATATCATGGTTACGGCGGACCCCGGGACCGCTTGCGCGAGACCACGACCGGGACATTAACGCCAAGATAATCATCATATATTATATACAGGTTAACATAATAAGTGTATGAAGCCGTGAACTGGATGGAGTGCTAAACGTTAAAACGATAGGTACACCTATTCCACGTACAACAAATATATTATATAACACCCTGTATTTTACATTTATAAATATTAAATCTAAACGAATAAATACGTCAGACGAGCCAGTGACGTAACGGAAACCGAAGACCAAATCTCAGCAAAAGCGAATTGCCGTTTCGGGACTGGACTGATATAAACCTTTACCATTATTCCATACGCATTCACGATACCTAGAACGGCCTTCTAATCAATTATTATTCAGTTTGTATAGGTCCTTTGACATCTTGACTCCTGAATTAAACGCCAATGCGTATCTGAGTGTAAACACTTTCATTGATTACTTTGCCCTTATTAGCAAAATTGCTAATGAATACGTTTGTGAGGAATGAAGCTCTATGAACGGCGATCCAACCTGGTCACCTGATCACCATCATCACTATGACCATCAGACATAATTAGCAGTCATATACATAGGCAGCAGTTCTCTGTTGAATTTAAGCATTCTCAAGATTAATGGATGGTTTTTTGTCAATATCCTCACGATTAGAAGCCGTTAAAAATTGTATGATTACTATTTACTGATTTTTGGAGCAGTACGAGTACGTAGACGTACCTACATAGCACACCTTTTCGTCCAAATTTCATTTGATAATTGCTAAAATAGCACTTCATAGGTATTTAGTTCATGTCCACACACATAGGCACCTACATTATAAAATAAAGCGATTTTTCAAGTTTATCAATCACGTCATCTTTAAACTGTTCGCATAAGTTGATGGCACTCTACAAGGGCCCCTTGTTTGTGCCAGTTTAATTGTCGTTCTTTTTTGGAGCGTCGGTGGCCGAGTAGTGGTATCCAACTTGTAAGTGAGAGGTACCGGGTTCGAATCCCACTGCGACCGTATCCTCCTCCGGCTTCATTCTGAGAGATGTACATTAGTTGAAAGCTTACCGATGCTCTTGCGGTGAGGGAAAATATTGTGGTGAAACCTGCAGCAGGCGCCTTAAGGCGCCTGAATATGTAATCATGATCCAATCTGGTTGTGTTGCCCTAGTAGTAGGGTCACGGAGGTCACATGGCAGTCGATCCACTGAAATGATCTGATCTGTCAAATTTTGGATCATGTCAAGGCGAGAGAACATCCGGGACATTATCGCCAAGATGATGTTTTTTTTTCATTGTTTTCTTTTTCCTTTGCCACCAGTACTCCCTCCTCCAAACGGTGGTGGAAGCCTGTCAGAGGAAGCCACAATGCGAGTTCAGCACCAAGTTGAAACCAGGATTGAAGGATCCGTGTCCACACACTCGCAAGTACGTCGAGGTGGCGTACAAATGTAGACCAAGTAAGTTTTACATAATATAACCATTTATTGATGAATTGTAGGTTCATGTTTGAGATCGCTCTGGGGTTCTTAATGTGACTTAAATTAATTTGTCACAAACTTATTTATAGGGTCGCTATTGTTGACATTAACATGACAATTCAAAATGGCGTCACTTAGTTCCAGTATTGGCCACCGGATCAGATAAGTTTGTGGCACTCTAATGTGAATCATAATATGAAACGCTGATGTGGCCTTTTAGACCCCCCGATCATATTTAAACCATAAAATCAATAAACGACGGACGTGGTTAACAAGCCGTTGACTAGAAACTTTCGAAACACCCTGGCTAAGGCAGTTTCGGAGGTAAACATAATCTCTCTTATTAGCATCTTAAATATTAATCTCTTTTTTAAATCCAGGGGATATTTAAAAAAACCTGACAATTTAAAATGGTTCATGTTTCCGACAGAGAGACAGAGAGTAAAAAATCCGGACATATCCGGAAAACTCCCGCCACCTGCCAACCCTACACACCCAATCCGCAAACGCATCAAAAAAGCACAGCGAACGATTTATCTCATTCATCACGCCATTCGTTCGTCGTATATGTACTTCGTTCCATATCCGGCGTCCGGACTTACATATCCGGGTCCGGACTTACGTCGAACGTCGTCACGGCTGCTCGGCTTCTGCGATATCCCCTGGAAAGCATTACATTGAATAACTGCCCAGATATTCCTCCCTTTATGAGAGCATCGCATAAGACGTCGCCGCCATTATCGGGAAATTATTGGATCCCCCTCGCTTTGTTTTACTTACTCCGGACGATATCGGGACAGAGACGGGTCTAGTGAGCGAATACCTCCCGCTCTCTTTTCTTTTTTTCTTTTTTACCGATAGGTGTCGGGTTTGCAGAAAATGTAGCTTCATTTTCTTTACTTTCGTGTTTCTTTACTGGTATAGGATGATGGAATGAAAATACTTTTTTACACAAGTTCCACTATTATTAAAATAAACTTAATTTATTGCGACCGGTTTCGAATGAATCATGAGGCAGGATTGCCTTTAAGGTGCAAGAGGCGGGCAGGCATTCTACCCTTTGAACGGGTTGAACCGCTTTGAGTCGACCTTCCTAATGTGCACGGCTATTAATGAAATGCTTTGCCTCCTCGTGTATTCCCCGAATAGTGCAACCTGAAGTCATTCAAGGCCAGAGTGAGTAGTCTGTTTCTGGATAGGCTTGTTCCACTTCGACACTTACCATTAGGTGAGATGGCGGTCAAATAAGTACTAACACTTAGTTTTTGTTACTTTGAAATACTTTGTAAATCTTGAAATAAACGGTTTATTATTATTATTATTGAATGCCTGCCTAGTAAGTTGTAAGTAAAGATGGGTAATATTGTTCGTTAAATTCCCAACTCGGCATTCTCCCATATCATCAGTTTAGTGTTGGACATGCCACGGATGGATATTCAATGGAAATAATCCCGGGCCCACCCTGATGAGAATTATAATTACATTATAAACGGAAAATAATGATACAAGCCCTTGAGTACATATCTGTGTCACCAATAACAGTTTTGCCCATTCAGAGTAGACATTAGTTATTGATTTATTTTCACTTTATTAACAGAATAAATCAAACGAAAACAAAATAAAGTTCCCCGATAAACATACAGTAATGGCCGAGTTTCTGATAAACAACAAATGCGTAAATTAAAGAAGTTGATCGACAAATCTCTGTTTAACTGTGTATCGGTTCGTTGTAGCTAAAGAAAAACAAATAAGGGGCAAGGGCGAATAAAAGAAAAGTGTCAATTGGATTTAATATGTCCCAGAAGAAATGTATTGTCGAAGGATTCGGGACGGAAGATACCTACAAAACGAACGAATATGTTTTCTTTCCTAGATATGTGTGATGAACCTACTCATGCCTACCCCTACTTGTCTATAAGAAAGTTTGTATTAAACATACATTGTTACAAAAATCTGGTACTTTATAGGCAAATAAAGATTTCTATTTCTATTAAAAGAAAGAAGAAAGAAAGAAAGAAAGAAATAAATAAATATTCATAAAAACATAAAAACAACGAACTAAGCATACCAACATAAAATACAAACACTGATTGAAAACAGTATGCATGGTCTATAATATTTAATTACGATGCATACTTTTATACATACGAGTACACTGTCTTTTTAGCTCGCGGCTTCGTTCGCGTAAAATTCGGCTACTACGTTCCGGACCCATTTCCGTGGGAACCACATTGAATTTTGAAAAATATATAGCCTATGTCACTCGCTGATTATGTAGCTGTCTATATATGCAATAATTTTTTAAATCGGTTGTGTCGTTTATGAGTTTTACCATTACCAACATACAAATCGACAAACAAACTATTTGTTTGTCTTTTAGTATTGGTATATTAGCCGTGTTGTGTCCGGCAGAGTAGAATAGCACCAACCCCTTATACTCATGTGTGTAGTACAAGGCGACTAATGTTTTCGAGGCAAAAGATCAAGAGTCTCCGTAGTCCAGACTACGGAGACTCTTGATCTTTTGCAGAAATCAGGCGTGTTTATTTTCCGCCAAAAGAAGTCCATTCCATCTTACTCCAACTTTTCGGGATGTTCCTGTAGAAATTACCGACAACCTACAGCTTCTGGGTGTTGAGCTTTCTACTAATCTCAACTTCGGTCAGTACATCGAATCTAAGACAAAGATTGCAGCAAAAAAGCTTGGTGTCCTGTCGAAGGTTAAGCGGTACTTCACTTCAAAGCAGTTGATTCAGTTATATCAAGCACAAGTCCGATCCTGCATGGAGTACTGCTGCCACCTCTGGGATGGATCAGCCAAATATCAACTGGCGGCTTTGGATTCGGTGGAAAAACGTGCAAAGAAGATGATTGGTGACCCACAGTTGATTGAAGCTAGGCTGCAGAGCCTCGAGCATCGGCGTAGGGTTGCGCGTCTGTCGGTCTTCTACAAGTTACATTTCGGTGAGTGTGCGAAGCAGCTGCACGACCTCATTCCGCCGTCCCCTTTCCGCCATCGGGAGACACGATCCGGGCGAGCGCTTCATCCTTATGTCGTGGATCTTCCAACTATCCGCACGAGTCGCTTTGGCTTGACTTTTATAATGCGTACGGCTAAGGAGTGGAACGCGTTGCCTGCGAGTGTGTTCCCTGATCAATATAATCTGGATGCCTTCAAGGCTAGAGTGAATAGGCTGTTCCAAGACGGGCATGCTCCATCTTTGGCCGCATCGTCACTTACCAACAGGTGAGATGGCGGTCAAATACATGTCTAGTTTAAAAAAAAAAAAAAAAAACCAGAAATTGGGCAGCAGCATTTTCCATTGTTATATTTAAACACTGCGATCTCTTACCCGCCTGCCAAGCGTGGGGCTTATGGCAATAACCTCACCTTTCGTGGGGGAGGCCCAAAGCCCTGCAGTGGATTGTTACGGGCTGTGATGATGATAGAGGTGGGTTTCTTGCCTATGCTTTCTCCCACAGCTCCCTCCCATGGATGACGCGATGGTAACACCATGACACTAGTAAATGTAGCTTCCTATTTTTTTTCAAAGAGCCCATACAGATGTACGCGATTTCTTGTCCTAAATGTTGGGACAAGAAATTATGTCTTGTCCCAAATGTTTATGCAATTTTGGTTTCTATATTTATGACAGAAAGGTTATTTTATTATTTGCTCGCATGTACAGCACACAATTTTACCTCTCCTGATTTCCGCCACAACCACAGGTAGTAATAGGTTTAATGTTTTAAACCCTCTTTGTTACGCTATTCTATTATAGACATAGACATAGACATAGATGTATCTTTATTTGGTCCAATTACACATTAAAAAATAACATAAAAAATGCAAAGACGAGCATAAGCTCCATAACCCACAACGGGATTTCTTCCAGCTATTCTTTGATAAGCCGAGAAGACCTTTGATAAGCGGTGAAGGCAATCAAGAGTATAAACAATTAACTATAACGAATATAACCCCATATATACATATGAGGATGTAAATATTGGCAGACTATATACTAATAAAATATATAAGAGTATGTCTCTTGTTGGTGGAGCAATCGCCACTCTTCCCTCCTATCTACCAACCTTTTCATCTCTTTATAATCTCCGGTGCTCACTTTTAAATAATAAATATGCATGGGCAAATTCACACAGCGCTATCTAGCCCCAAAGACAGCAAAGCTAGTGTTATGGGTGTTAGATAACTGATAAACTACTTTTATACATTTTAAAAAAATACATACTTTTTTATACATACTACATCCAGACCCGTAACAGAAATTAAAATTCATCATTTCAATTTCTGCTCGGCTGGGAATCGAATCCGGGACCTCTGCGTGGCGACCGGCATGTTAACCAACTAAACCATTCATGTCGTCAAAGGAGAAAAGTAATAGTCAAATGCAAATATAGAAACCATAGGGCCCCTCACCGCTGGTACTACTAACAATATTGCTACTGTGCTGGTATATCGATGAACCTCCCAATAACAAGAGAACCTACATTCGATAAAAATACGATTAAAACAAATCGCCAACCAAAAGGGGATTACAAAAACAAATCGTAATCCAAATGGAAACTAACCAACTGATGGTTCCATAGAATGGAAAGCCGTTGAATTCAATTTTTATTTCGAAACACTGAAGGGAACAAACTCGGCCGCCATTATGCCATTAATAAACGGGAGTGGCCCTATAAAATACTTGCTCGCGCTAGTAGGAAGGGGGCAGGATTCACTAATCGCGTGACGTAGGTATTTTATGAGGGGCGCAATGCAAGTGTATTGATGTGATTTATGCGATGTTAATAAATTTCTGGCAGAGGTCGCCGCCCTCAGGTGTGGTGCGGGCGCGGCGGAGGGTGCGCCACTCGTTACGGGGCCGTCGCAGACCGGCGTTCGGAACGCCGCGGTTGGAACGCTGCGTTAGTATTGGCAAGAAAGCAGTGATCGAGGAATGACAATAATCTCAATTTCACACAAAACACTGGAAAGGGCAGAAAAGTAACAAATAAACGAACTAAAATTAAAATGATGTTATTGTAAAGTTTGGGCAATATTCTATCTACGTGCAAATATAATATACATCTAACATACTTCATGAAGGATCCCATGTCATAATGCGAAGGAAACACTGTGGCTGAAGGATTGTTCCACATTTAAATAGTACGATATGACTTGTTTTTATTTTCTTAACCACGCAGTTAGATTTCCATTTGTGTATTGTAGTGCCTGCGTAGTACCCAAGTTTTACTTTTCGACGTGAAAGAGGGGTATTATTAGTTTGACGTGTGTATCTCTGTCAGTCTGTGGCATCGTTACTCCCGAACGGATGGGCCGATTTTGACGCGGTTACCTTTATTTGAAAACCAGTTTTTAATCGGTTCAGCTGTTTGGGAAATATCTGTCGGATAAGTTATTAACAGCAATGAAGGATTTTTACATGCAATGTAGCAGGTAAAAAAATCAACAAAATAAAGGCGCGTTCCGGGCTTCGCGCACAAGAGTATAATAGGGACATTAACGATAAGATCACCAACAAAATGCATAAAGTGCAATATGATTGAAATTTATTTAAATATCTGCAGAAATCGACACACGAACAATATTGTTTATTTTTACCTGTAGTAATAAATATTGTTTATATTTACGAAGGCAGAATGTAAGCTCGCGATCATCCCAGAAACGTATACTCGCGGGCATTGCTAATTTAATATTTCATCTGAAAGAGTTTTCTATTCAATTTAGGTTAACGGGAACGTTTTCTCGGTGCCCAAAGGAACATTTAGTTAGTTCGTCCTTTTGATATTTATTCGAGAGCTTTCGAGATTGCTTGTTGGTACGATACGAAGTATAATTTGTTTCAGAATGTCAGGGTTTATTTGTACGTTCCCCTTTTATGAGGAAGGCGTTTTTCAAAGCCATTAATTTTACTCAATTCAAGTTGACTTTGTGATTTAAGACACTTCAATGAGCTATTAAAAAGTATATCATAGTTGTGTTCTTATGCATAAGTGCGTTTTTCAGAATTTATTTAAAGTTTTTAAGCAACATTGAGGTGCCGCTATATTGTGGATCATTTTCAAACTTATTTCTTACTTCTCATTTCGGAGAAGGTTATTTATTCATTTGGCACCTTCTGCCAACATACACTTACACTGGCAACAGCACGTCGCCTCAGTGCTTATTTGGGCTATCTCCAATAAAGAATAATATAGATTAAAATTTAAGCCTAAACAATACTGTATTAAAAGTTAATTTTCGATAAGTAAATTTGGTCGATAGGCCAAATAAGCACTGAGGCGACGAGCAAGTAACAGCAACAGTTACAGCAACTCCCTTTTAATTAGCAAATCAGACGTCATTATTTCTGGTCAGGCTTTGTAACGCTCAAACGAATCAACTACCTTACCTTACTAGTTAGAAAGAGTACTACTAAGTTAGTTAGTTTTTGTGTACAATAAACGATTAAATAAATAAATAAATAAATAAGTTACAAAAATCCAACTCGTACGACCTAATCGCTAGTCTGCACAGCTAGTCACATTAAAAGTACACCTACGATAGGTGCCGTATGCCCATTAGCAAACTGGTTACAACCGGAAAGTACTAGATACCCGTTCTAATTGATGGACATTCGAGCCCTTTTAGCGTATTGGCGGTGTTCAGTTTCGGGGTAATGGCGGAAAGGGTTGCCCTGTTTACTTCCGTACGAGTCTTTTTCGTTCATGGCAAGTAATTATCGGAAGTAATTTTAATGGGATTTTAATACCTACCTAGCCATGGCGAAATAAATAGGTAGGTATGTTTATTTGTGTTCTTCTTCAGCGTAACAATTTTTAAACTTTCCGTCGTAAATTCATCACTTCACATAAATTCAGCATAGTTCATAAGAGTCCACTGTTGGAATTTAGCCTCCTCTATATGGAGGGTATTGCCATAATATATCCACGCTTAGCAGTCGGGTGACGCTTGGCAGCTGTATTGGAGATTGCAGTATTGAAAATCATCGACAAAAATGCTGTTACCGATTTTCTATTTTCGAAGGTAATAAGATGGTCTGCGTCATTTTAAAATTATTGAGAGCGAAGCAAACGCCACAGTGATCGGCCTACAAACAGCAAAATTTTCATACAACTCTCGTAAATATTTACCAAATAAACGCAGTCGCCAAGACCAGTAATTATGCCCAGAGTGGACTTCACGAGAAACAATTACTCTAATTACAGACAATCGAAGAGGTTTTGCGCTAATGCCTGCCCTTTACAAGCTTCGTTGGACCCCAAAGGGCCCCGGAGACGGGTTAATTATACCCACACTAACGCTATTTCAGCTTGGAGTCTCATTGCGTGAATGAATCGGAAATGAGGAGATCCGCAAGGGAACTGAGGTCACTGACCTACCACGAAGGATTGCGTGGCAGTGGGCAGGGCACATAGCTCGCAGTTGGGGTAGTAAAGTTCAGGAGAGGCGACCACGTCCGCGTGGGCAGGCCTTTCACAAGGCGAACCGATGACCTGGTTAAGATTGCAGATACCAGGTGGATGCGAAAGGCACAAGGTCGGCCTTTGTGGAGATCTCCGGGGGAGGCTTATGTCCAGCAGTAGGCGTCTTCCGGCTCCGATGAACGCTATTATGTATTTCCAACTAGATTTGGCTTTGAACGACTTATTGTTAACTTCCTGGAGATTAAAGACGTTCCTTTAATCGATTAAGTGTAATTTTTTGGTGTTCGGAGGGACTAGCACCCAGAGAGTCACCAGCTCGTCTTGGCTGCCTCTAAAACATTAGTTCTCTTATATGATGTTTCTATATTCTACGACACAGCACATGGCCATGTTCATATTGTTCTAAAAATATAGATGGATAGGTATTTTTTTTGAATAAAAAATTCGTCTGCTTGTACGAGTAACAACAGATCAGGAAATATCAATAGATTCCTATTATCGAAAGGCATGACGTAAAGGCAATAACGCAAGTCTTGTTGCTTGGATAAATTATAAGGCAGTACTTACCTAGCCTAAGTCCTCGGGCTTGCCAGATCCTTGCATTGTATAACCAGTATCCTCTTCCAAAACAGCATTTGACACATTTTTTTGTCAATAGTACGGCCTCACAGGAACTTCACCCGAATGAAGTGCTACAGATGGATGATAAATGACGTCACTAGTATTGGTGACATATTAAAGTAAGGCCACTTTAACAGATCACTTTTGACAGCTGTCATCACTTCCTTGCGTCTCCGACATAAAGTTCATTTTTGCGGTCGCGCGGTTGTGGCTAATATAAAACGAACTTTATGTCGTGGAAATAAGGAAATGACGACAGATGTCAAATGTGACCTAATAAATTGGTTTTAGTTTAGTACCCTTTTGCGCCACACTCATTGCTATGTAACACGCCGCCGATTAGGAAACTACTGATAAAAAACACTGACGCTCCCATCACACTCCTTAATATCGTGTGTCCTAATGTTATGACGTGATTTTGTAACATAGTTCCTTCGTGAAAAGTCAGTAAAACTACCGTGACGTTATTTAGCGCCCATCTCTAGCACTTAATTCGAGTGAAGTTTGTGAGAGGCAGTCCCATTAGCGAATCAGGTAATACATGGAGTCTCTTCAGGCTTGACATAGACTGATCCAATACCTTTGCGCTGTATCCGCTGTGCTTTGGGGGATGTCTAAAACAAAGTCCTAGAGAGTATTAGGATTGACCGGATTTAATCATCATCCCTCATACGGTCAATTGATGATTGGTGACCCACCGTTGATTGAAGCTAGGCTGCAGAGCCTCGAGCATCGGCGTAGGGTTGCGCGTCTGTCGGTCTTCTACAGGTTACATTTCGGTGAGTGTGCGAAGCAGTTGCACGACCTCATTCCGCCGTCCCCTTTCCGCCATCGGGAGACACGATCCGGGCGAGCGCTTCATCCTTATGTCGTGGATCTTCCAACTATCCGCACGAGCCGCTTTGGCTTGACTTTTATAATGCGTACGGCTAAGGAGTGGAACGCGTTGCCTGCGAGTGTGTTCCCTGATCAATATAATCTGGATGCCTTCAAGGCTAGAGTGAATAGGCTGTTCCAAGACGAGCATGCTCCATCTTCGGCCGCATCGTCACTTACCAACAGGTGAGATGGCGGTCAAATGCTTGTCTTGTCTAATATAAAAAAAAAAAAAAATTCCGGCTTCTGCCAAGGTCTCTTCTCTACTTTATCTCTTCAGCTTTACCCGATCTTTGGGTAAAAACTACATGAGTTTATATAAATAAAAACCTTTTTCAGAGGAATTCCGAAGCCTGACTGGGTGCGAAGGTGACGTCATCAAGCTGAGCTGCAACCCGTACTCCAGGGTTGCAGTCTTCGACGCGCAGTATGGCCGACAGGCGTACGAGACGATTACCTGTCCTCAAACCCAAGGAGTTGATGAAAGTGAGTATTTATAATAGTTCAGAGCTCCATTATTTAGTAATTTTAGGGCATCTTATAAAAATAGCTTGTAATATATAAGTTTCACGTGTCTATCTGTGGCTCTGTGTAGGAGTGTATGTGGTCCGTCTCAGGAAGCGTGGCTCCCGAACGGATAAACTGATTTCGATGCGGTTTTCTGTATTTGAAAGCCAAAATCGAGATGACACTTAGATTTATTTCATGAAAATCGGTTTAGATGTTGAGAAAATGTTTGAGTATACTTGGGTTTTCCAAAATTTTTCCTCTCATGAGGGCCTGGAGTCCGCCTTGACCATGATCCAAGACTTAGCAGGTCAAGTAATTAAAGTGGCGCGACTGCCATCTGACCTCCGTGACCCTGATTTACAGGGGAATCTGACTAATTGGGCCATGCTACACATTGAGTCATACACATTAACTCAGTCGCCTGAATGTGCAGGTTTCATCACTGTAAGAGAGGGAAAACATACTCAGAAAAGAGTCTTTGGCTGGGGTACGAGTCGGACCCAGTAACCATTAGGCCAGCGACGATTTCTTACATGAAACAAGTTAAGAAAGTTGGCCATTACTCACAAGAGCGTATTATAACTGCTGTTGCTTGTTTTATAACCTCACATTTTCCCTGCAATATTCTCAACCAATTTCTGTGAAAAATTCCGGGAAAATAATATTTATATTATTTATACTGTACCTTCTCTAATCGAAAGAATTGACGAAGTTAGTTTTAAGTTTTTTGAACGTGTTATTGGAAAAAAGAAATATACGTATTTGTCTATGTCTGAAACAGTTCTGCAGTTTCATAGTTTATAGTAGTTTACAGTTCCCAAAATTATTTGGGTACCATTGAAATTTTTAATGTACAAAGGCCGCAATTAATCGCTGACGTATCCCTCGGCCGTATAATTAAAGTCTAATATTACCAGTTACTAGTTAGATTAACTAACATAATATGTACAAATGATCAAGTATCCTATATCAGAGTTGCAGCTATAACCAGGCTATTCATTAAGCCGAAACTGGCACACAACATACAGAGATAAAGTGGACATTCAGATAGAGGGGGCTTTTTTTATTAAAATAGTTTTTTTCTGCAACATGGCAATCTGTTAAATAAACTACCCTGGCATTTGGCCGCCATCTCACGCTCTAGGTGGTAAGTGACGAAGCGGCCAGAGATAGAGCATGCCATATTTGGCCGTGTATTCACACTTGTCTAGAAGGTGACAGATTACAATGATCAGGGAACAACACGCAGGCAACGTTCTGATACACTGGACATTCGGATAGAGTGGGGTTTCTGATACAGTAGCTAATGTTCTGATACAGGGGACATTTTGTTTCAGTGGATATTCTGTTATAATGGACGTTCTTATACAGTGGACATTTGACCGTCGTGCACGGTAAGTACAGTCCTGGTCTATAGAGGTCATGGGTGTCAACTAGGCACACTCGACTTTTTTCGACTGGGCTAGTCGAGCACATGTTCTTTAGAATGGGTTTCGAACATGAACTGTTCTCATTTACATTTCGAGCAAATTATTACGCTTTGTAATTGCATTCTATTACAATTCGTAACATATGTGTGTCCAGCTGCACCAACAACGAATTGTCTATTAAAAATAAACAGTGATCCGGTCCCACAGGGTAAAATACCAACGGCCCGAGTGGTCTCCCGAAACGACATACGTATTCAGTGAAAGAGGATGGCTCTGTCAGTAACCATGCGACAATATCAAATTGGCTCCTAAATTAACTGGGTGTAGCCGTGTAGGTATAGCAAGTTTGATTATGTCCTGAAAATTTCACATCTAATCTCATCCCTAATGGGGTTAAGCTGAGTTGGTAGTCGATATGAGCTCATCGCTAACTCACACTTTCAAATTACACTTTGGGGAGTCTGGGGCAAATTCGCTTGCTGGCATATGTAAGCTCATTAGTTGATTAGAAATATATGGAATTTCCAACGTCGCTTTCACTTTAGATTAGTACTCGTTGACCCGCTTTTTGAAAATAAGTTTTTGGGATATCGTTTTTGCGAAGTTATTATTAATGAGTTTGATAAAATGTTAATGTAATATGATAATAATGATATTGTATTCAGTTTATCAACAATTTTAGCTAATGTTCGTTAGCAATCGATAAATATAGATACCTAATGTAATGTGTTCAAAGTATCAAAAAATCTTCTTTTAAACATGCATATTGGCATGTAACTACGTTTTACCTTGTATTGCAAGTGGCCCGACACATCTAGGCCGGCTTTTTTAAATTGCGATATCAAATATTTACACATTTATATTTATAACAGGTTTTTTGTGAAATCTACCGTATAAATAAATGTTTTGGTGCTGATACTTCGTATTTTATTACAAGAAGCAGATTTTATTATATTTTTAAACTTTAAATAAAAGCCGTATTGACGTGTCAGTAACATCTCAAAATAATAATAGTTCATGGGGTGGCCCGCTCGCCGGTTTTTCTACCGCATGACATAAAAAAGGTTCTTTTGTAGGCCAATTTATTTTATCACAACTGAAACATATTTTTATTGTCATCTTAACATCATAATCAACAAACTATAGGTATTACATTGTACCTAGGTACTTACTGTTTATTGGGTTTGACTCTCGATAGCTAAAATGATGTGAAGTGGTTTAGCCATGAACGTACTTTCGCATTTAGAACATTAAGTAGAGATTCGGAGTTGCGGTACTATTTACTATCAGATGGATCGTTTGCTATCTTAGAAGTACAAAAGAAATGTAAGAACTCCACTATCGCGGATCTAACTCACCCTGACCTCCCCTACGTACCCGCGTGTGACCCCACACTATTTCGCGAAGAGAGCGCCCGGGGCGAACTTTCATTCAAATTCATTTATTCAAATCTGCCCAAGTTTGCCTTAGAAAGTTTGGCAACAGTTGTGAGCACATACAAAGACTCGTAACAAAGCTCTGCGTCGAATTTTCTTAGGCGCCTGTGTGATTCGATTTACGCATTAGGTGTATGGGGACCAAGCAAATAGGGCGCTTCGGGAGGTACATGAGCGTGAACTTACTTATTTATTTCCATACAGTTTTAGAGAAATGAAATTTAGTTATACCCGTACAATTCAAAGTTGCAATGCCAACAAAACTGTGGTTTAAAATGTCGAGTATAAAACCATTTAGCAGTGGCAAAAAAAAATCATCTTGGCGTTAATGTCCCGGTTGTGCTCTCGAGAACGAGAGCCCGGGGTCCGCCTTGACCATAATCTAGGATTTGGCAGGTCAAGTAATTACAGTGGAGCGACTGCCATCTGACCTCCATGACCCTGCTACCAGGGGAACCTGACCAGATTGGATCATGGTTACACATTCAGTCGCCTGAATGTGCAGGTTTCATCACGATGTTTTCCCTCACCGTAAGAGCATCGGTTAGTATTCAACTAATGTACATAACTCAGAAAACAGTCATTGGCCGGAGCGAGATTCGAACCCGGGACCCTTGGCTTACGAGTCGGATACTGTAACCGCTCGGCCACCGACGCTCATAATAGTATGATAATCTAATGACTAAACAGAAAAAAAAGCTTTCAAGTTTGCCTTAGAAAGTTTGGCAACAGTTGTAAGCACACATAAAGACGCGTAACAAAGCTCTGCGTGGAATTCTTTTTTCGGCACCAGTGTGATTCGATTTACGCATTAGCTGTATGGAGACCAAGCAAATAGGGCATGTACAACATGGAGTTCTTCAAGAAAGGGGTAAAAAGGTTTTTACGGGGTCGGCAACGCGTGGGTGCTGCCCCTGGTATTGCAAACGTCCATAGGCTGCGGTGACTGCTTGCCATCAAGCAGGCCGTAAGCTTGTTAGCCACCTCAGTGGTATAAAAAAAAGGGCGGTTCGGAGGTACAGGAGCGTGAACTTATTTATTTCCATACAGTTTTACAGCAATGAAATATATAGTTACAACCGCACAAATCAAAGTTGCAATGTTAACAAAACTACGGTTTAAAATTTCGAGTATCAAACCATTTAGCAGTATGATAACTGAATGACAGGAAACCTAAAGAGAAAAAAAAGCTTTTATATAGGTACATAGTTAGATACATGCGCATGTATCTACCATATATTTGTCTTTCTCCCAATGACTCTGTGTGCTTGTGTATATGTGTGTGTATCTCTCTGTGTGTATGTGTGTATGTAACGGTCTCTAACCTCAATTTCAATTTCAATATTTATTTGCATTCCATGTTTTACATATCGATGTTATAATAATGACCATGGACCCGGATTGAGCACAGCAAATTGGTAGAGAGGAGTCACTGGCTTTGCTTAGTTGATTCAGAAATAGCTTGTGTGACATACAAATGTTACGAAATACCTACTTAGGCACTTAATTTTAATATGATTATGTTACTTATATAAATAAATGTGCTCGCACCACTTCACACAGGGCCATCTAGCCCCGAAATAAGCAAAGCTTGTGTTATAGGTGTTAGATAACTGATAAACTATTTATATAATTTTGTAATATATGATATTATTATGTTACTAAGTTCTAAAGCGTCGGTGACTTATTGGTTAAGGGTTCCGACTCGTAAACGAGAGGTTCCGGCTTCGAACCCCAGCGTGGCCATGAACCGATGACTCTTTTCTGAGTTATGTATATAACATTAGTTGAACACTAACCGATGCTCTTACGGCGAGGGAAAACCTCGTAATGAAACCTGCACATGTAGGCGCTTGAATGTGTAACCATGATCTAATCTGGTCAAGTTCCCCTGCTAACAGGGTCACGTAGGTCAAATGGCAGTCACTTCACTGTAAATACCCGATCTGCCAAATCCTGGATCATGATCTGGACCCTCGTGAGCAAAAGCACAACGGGACATTACCGCCATGATGAGATAAAATGATTTGAAAATAATCTTTTTTTTTTAATGTTTCTTCGATTTCCTAGTATTAGTATTCTGTGAATGTACATTGAAATTTCCAAACCAAATATTTCAAAATTTACAACAAAGAGCATTCGAGTCAGGGACCCTGTATTATTGACCTAGTATTTATAAGTTAGATTATTTCGTTAACCGTAATCACAAAATCTTGGTAACGACAGGCTTGGATTGAACGGATCGGTCAGTGCTCTCGGTCTAACTAGGAATAAGGTCTAACTCTGTATCAGGCTGTTCCTAGACAGGCATGCTCCATTTTCAGCCGCATCGTCACTTACCAACAGGTGAAACGGCGGTCGAATGTAATTCTAGTCTAATATAAATAAATAAAAACCAATGGCGAGCGAGAAAGAGAGTTCAATCTTGACGGATTGGATACCCAAACATGACACGGGACTATTTCTCGAGCTTTTAGGGGTATTTGTATGTGGAAGTGTATAAGGCACTACTATTTATTTACGCCAATTAGATACACCTGCTCACCGTGTACATTGCCGGCCAACAGAAAAGGCGCTGGCGACTTGCCAACACGCATTTGTCTACCGTGACTGATTTCCCTCCCCTCAAATTTATACACATTGTTATTTGTACCAAGAAATTGGAAAGGTACGATCGAATGAATATAAAACTAGACAGTGGCTGCATGCAAAACGACGCTGTTAGCCTGTGTACACTTGTTTGGTCGAATGTATACATTCATATTCATTGGCCTTTTATGAAATTTGACTTTAAATTGACAGCCTTTTGAAATTGAAAATTGTTGTTGTCTTTGATTACAGGTATTTTTTGTTAGGTCCACCTGATGAAAAGCGATGGAGCTGATGGAGATTTGCCAATTATCATGGTGATATTATGAATTTGGGGTCCTGAAAGGAATAAAACACTTTCGGGCAATCTGTATACCGATCTGGTATCAATAGAAATGGGGCACGATTTACCCGCATACAGTTTCCACATAGCGGATTAAATAGTTCAGTTAATTGAAATAGATGGCGTCGTTTAGATACGATTCCCAAAAATAATTCAAAACGACGCCGTCTAATTATTAAAAAACATCGGGTGGGGCTGTGACGGTACACTGGGCCGTTGGTTTTAACGTGAAACGTCTGCCTTGGCAGCTTTGAAACGCACTCAAAACAGCCTCGTTTGCTCAGCGCCGGTCATTGTGGTATCCACGTATAGACATTTTCGTAACGGTGCATTTTTCTCACTTGATACTTACTCAGTGTGATTTTAATAAAGGTTCACGTCAAAACCATTAGATCCACTAAAATCCATTGTAAAAATCCAGCGATGGATATTTTTCCACTTAAAAGCAGGCTTCTTTGCATTTTGCTGTTAGTATTATAACTAAACTACACCTTATCTTTTTAAAATTGATGTCCTGTAACCATACATTCCATCATCATCTTGGCGTTGCCCCGGTTTTGCCTCCACGTGGCACGCGGAGGCCCAGGGTCCGCCACCCATATATACAGGGATAACCACACATTCCAAAACTCCCTGAATCCGGGAAGATGACCCAATGCAAACGCAATATAAGTCCTTTTTCAGTTACAACTAATTTGGCAAACGAGCACCTCAAGACAAGCAGTTAGTGTAGCCTATGGACATTTGCAGAACTGAATGTACAGTCAGCTGCAGAGTAACCGGACCCCCCGCCCCATTCCTGCTTTTTGTATTTTGCAGCTGACTGTAGCTAACACAAAAACAAGCTTTCCCGGCTATGTTTTCAACAGAATTTTTGCAACTTGCAACGACTGGGATATTTTCCCCTTAATACCCAGTGGGTACGACCGGGAATAATGTTTTTGAGAGTCTTCTTTTTCCTCCTTACCTCCACCTCACCTTACCATATCTCCCTCTTAAGCTGAAAACTTCCAAATAGAAGATTAATAATGTTAAATTTAATGTCAGAATTGTTAACAGCATGCAAAGCGCAGTTCGCAACAGAGACAGTGATGCACATGTGCCACGGCAAGCGGCGGTGTGCCTTCACAGCCAACAACCGGACCTTCGGCTCGCCCTGCAAACCTGCATCCAGGCCCTACATCAAGGTCATTTATGCTTGTGGTAAGTTTATACACTCAACTTAATTTCTACATAATATATAGATTCATCCACACCATCTAGATAGATGCCTGGCATCTAACTAACGTACGTAGCTTCTTACCGCGCACGTGCAAGATGTGGAATGAGCTCCCGAAGTCTTTCCTTGCACTATAACATGGGGTTCTTCAAAAGGCATATCTGGAGGAGCGTCGGTGGCCGAGCGGTTACAGTATCCGACCCGTAAGCCAGAGGTCCCGGGTTCGAATCCCGCTCCGGCCATGCAATGACTGTTTTCTGAGTTATGTACATTAGTTGAATACTAACCGATGCTCTTACGGTGAAGGAAAACATCGTGATGAAACCTGCACATTCAGGCGACTGGATGTGTAACCATGATCCAATCTGGTCAGGTTCCCCTGGTAGCAGGGACATGGAGGTCAGATGGCAGTCGCTCCACTGTAATTACCTGACCTGACAAATTCTGGATCATGTCACGGCGGACCCCGGGCCCTCGTGCGCGAGAGCATAACCGGGACATTAACGCAAAGATGATGATTTTTTTTTTTTTTAAAGGCATTTCTTCAGGAACCTCAAAGGCCGGCACCGCATCCGCTTCCCTTAGATTGCAAATATCCTTGAAGACGGTGGCCACTTTTCATCAGGTGGATCTTCCATCCGCGTGCCTCTCTAGGCAATAAATGAATAAAATAAAATAAAGACACACATCAGTAGCCCACATAGATCGATGTCGCATTTGAGACCACTATGCGTTTGGCAGGCGGGTTGTCCATTTCCTAGTCTAAGTTGATTCTAGCTTGCCTGTGAATGGAGGGGGAGCTACTCGTATATTAAACTCTTTGTCGAATACCAAACGACATATGAACATGTTATTTTAATTTAAATATGACAGTATCCTCCTTCAAGGCAAAGTTTTGCAATAATACAAATTTCCTTTATCTTATATATGAATCAATAAACCAACGACTTTTTTCTGAGTTATATTAACTATGCTCTTACGTGAGGGAAACATCGCGATGAAACTTGCATATTCAGGCGACTGAATTTGTAACCATAATCCAATCTGGTTAGGATTCCCTGTTAACAGCGTTACGGTGGTCTGTTGGCAGTCGCTTCATTAGCCGATCTGCCAAATCGATGGCCGATGGATCTGAAGGATACTCGTACCTAAATGGAAAAAAACACGTACCGGCACTACAGTGGTTAGTCGAGATACATGGGTTCCTCGGATAGCGTTTTCCCGGATCGGATGCAGTGCGTGAGCACTCTGACGTAGATTATAATTAAATTAATGTAGTACTCATAGGTATGTCTCTTGTTAATATTGTGCACACACACCCCATAATACTAAGTACGCAAGTACTCGCATCAAAAGTTGTTCCCTTCATTTGGGGTAAGTTAGCAACACAAGTAAAAGCTCGTTCCGTGCTTGCGCCTTTGTGTCCCGGTATTGTGTGAAGTGTCGTACTCTGAGTTTGTCTTCAGTATTTCGAAGTGAAAACTTCTTTAGACGCATCTCCTACTTTCTGAAACTGAAATATCAGGCTCTGATGTTCGGGGATTTGATCGATTTCCGACAATAGTTTGCTTAATCCTAATCGAAATGGTTATCAGTCTTTTATTGACAAAATCGGCTAAAGACTTAGTTTTGAAGATACAAATAGGACAATTTAAGTGTCGGTGGCCGAGTAGAGCGTCCGTGGCCAAGCGATTAAGGTATCCGCCTCGTTAGTGAGAGGTATCAGGTTCGAATCTTTTCGACCAATGATTCTTTTCTGAGTCATGTACATTAACTAACTAAGAGCATCGGGCTCTTACGTTAGAGAAAAGATCACGATGAAACCTGCGCATTCAGGCAACTGAATATGAAACCATGATCCAACTGGTCAGGTTCCCCTGTTAACAGGGTTACGGAGGTCAGATGGCAGTTGCTCCACTGTAATAAGATCTGCCAAATCCTGGATAGTGGTAAAGGTGGACCCCAGGCCATTGTCCGCGAAAGCACAACCGGGACATTTATGTCTAGATACAAATAGGACAAGTAGATAGGTCCAACTTCGAGAAAGAAGTTGACGAATTGAAGTTTGTTAGAAAAAAACAAAAAATAAGTTTTGATTTAAATTAGTTGGGACCATAATGATTCAATTACTGGTGACCTATAGAGCTACAGTTTTTAATATTAGCTCCAATTCTAGGCCACACACGGTATAACACCGCTCGTTTTCCGTTGATGAAAAAAATTGGCTCTCCCTGAGGCAGATAAATAATTTCTGACTGTTGCTGCCAAAAAAGCATTTTATTTGTATATTCGTTTGATGTTTTTACTTTTTATGTAGGTATGTACAAATACTAGGTATTACAATCTATCGAGAGTTATTTTCAGGTCTGTTCTATTAGATGTTAGACAGTCGCTTCATTGTAATTCGGAGCGTCAAGGCGGACATACGCGAGAGCACAACCGGGACATTTACGCCAATATGATTATTTTATTTTACTCTGATACGATGCTTTCTTACTGTCTTTCAAGAGTAGGTTCATCTCACAGCCTAAGTGTAAATTTGATGTGTTAATTGCACAGATCCCCTAATCCTAAACTATCATGATTGTTTCAGTTCCTTTGGGTGTTCTCACTGAAAGATATGAAAGTGCCAGAGAACAAGACGAAGGTGTAGGTCATAAGGATTACGACAATAACGAAAGCGGCTTCGACGACTCAGGTAAATAAGATTGTAGTTTTATTCTATATTAATTTTATCACCTAAAAATAGTGCTACTACGACCCGACGAAACCCCTGTTATCCAAGACACAGGTCTCTGACCTAGTTTGGTTTCAGAAGTTTTAATGTATTTAACCTCAGTACTATGTATAAACTCTGTGCTATTTGTTCGAAATCATTATGTTATGTTATTAAGAGAAAAGATTTATATTTTTGTTTGTAGTGAATAAACTCAAAAACTACTATACCGATTTAAAAATTCTGACACTAATTCTACATTATCATTAAGTAACACAGGTTACTTTTTATCCCAGGAAAATAATAGGTTCCCGCGGCAAGGTTGATTTGTTAACAGAGATCAGAGCTTTGCGCAGTGAAAGCCGCTGACAACGGCTAGTTGCAAATAAATTGGTTGTTGAGTAAAACGACGAAGATTTACGAAGGCGTACATGTCACTCATTGCAACTTTTTCTTTAAATCTATATTGTGTTAATTTGGTCAACTAAGTTCCTATTAAAAGTAGGTATTAGGAAAGAGACTATCATCGTAATGATCGCACAAATGTGATGGGTATATACATACCTATAAAAAGTTGGTAAAAATCTTGGCCTGCTGATCTGAAGCTAATGGGTTCGAGTCCCTCATACACATAAAATTTTGATGAGAGATTAAGGAAAGCAAATATTAGAGCTACCACTAACTTGACACTTATATGCAGCATAGGACGTCCCCATACCATACAAAGTTCGAAGATAGCCAATGGGTGCAGACCATACAAATGACTTCGGTAGACTACTCGACTGAACTCGAGCTACTCGTACTAGCTCTGAACGTCAAGCGGTAGAGTCCTAGCTGGTTAGCCTCTAAGACATAAGTCGTCGACTATAAGTCGCCATTTACTCCACCGGACTACCATACGACTACAACGTTAATAATAATAATTTAGTTAAATTCCAAAGAGTATTTTTTAAATGTAGAAGGAGCAGGCGAGAAATGGGAGTACAACGCAATACTTCCTATAGCTGATCCAGCGTTGCTGCCCTTGCCTGGTGATGAAGTAGTAACGGAAGGTGGCGAGGTGACGGAAACCACAGTAACACACCCTGTGCAAGATAAGGAAGTAGTTCCAGGTAGTTCTCAAAGAAGTATCTAGTGCTGAAAATTTTGTATTTTCTTTCTTTCTTTATTTCTTTATTCTTTATTGTACACAAATATGACATAATCATACAGTATATAGTTTATTATTCTTTGCTGAGTTAATTATATCGATGTGATTGTTGTTTTAAATGTTTATTTGCTATTTGCTTGTTTAGAACTCGTACATCTACTTTCGTGATTTCGTTTGTAGATACTTATCGATTTTTCAATTGTTTGTGTTCTACATGTAAATGATTTTGTTTATTTACATTTTATTGGCTATTTGTTAATATTATTTTATTTATTTTGGATGAAATATATTTTCGTTAATGGTACCGATGCAATTTTAAATTTCTATTCTGTTTTTTCTGTCTTTTTCTGCCTTTGACAGTTTAACTGTCATTATTTTAAATATTTGATTCATTCATTTCATTCACATTCTAAATATGCCTTTTTTTAATTATAAGTAAGTAATGCCATAGGTTTGCTTTTTATTTTTCACTATGAATATTTTTTAATTTTGTGCCATGTGTTTGAGTGAAATGAAAGTGTCTTACAAACGTTTTACTTACTTAATAAAAATACTATTATGATGTAATATTTTCTCCGTAAAATACCTCTCATCGTCCAAATGCGAAATTCATAAAATCGTGCATCTTGAAATGCCCATACCAATTACAGCCTTTGCTAATTAATGCTTGACGGTGTAGTTTGTCATTCGGCCATATTTAATGATCAGAACCATTATTGACGACGCGGTCCGTATATAACGATGTGTCCAGCCAAATGTGAAAATTAATTGGTCTGCGTATACAAAGGATTATTAGCAGGTGGCTTGCACAATAAGCTATTGTTTTCAATGGTATAATGATTAAATTAATAGGTAATGTGTTAATATCAGTAATTACATAGTAATGGTATCTAATTTGCGGCTGCGTTATCAAATTTTATAATACAGTTTTCAGTCTTACTGTCCTTATCAAACCACAGCCAAAACATGATACCTAGATAGGTACCAACACTGAATATTTTTAGTGTTTTTTTTTGCTTATGTATCATAAATTATTCTGGCGCTATGACATCTTGAATTCGACATTTTTCTAGCCACATATCTCCATTAATAATGACATTGAAATGTCTACTGCAGCCATAAAATATTTTCTCAACTATCTTCAACAGTCGAACATTGTCGAAAATAAATTTTAGTGACATTTTAATACAGGTTTTTTGGTTAGAGAAAATGTCGTTAAAATGTTATGTTAAAAGTATAAGTAAAATACTACATTTTTTTTTTTTTTTTTTAATATCTAATAAAAAGAGGTTAATGCAATTAGCAAGGATGATATAGAAAATGAAGGGAAATATGTAAAAAAATATAGAAGAAACAAAATTCTATAATCGCTACTTAATAGCAATTAGGATAAGATAAACAAAGCAATTAAAACTACTTTGCAAGCAATAAAAACTAATTTGTTTCAGAGTACGCGAAGGCGCGCACGCGGCTGTTCATCTACATAGGAATCGGGGTGCTAATATTTGTCATCCTCACACTCCTTCTTATAGCCGTGAGATGCTACATCATACGACGCTCGTCACGGACGTCTAAAACCGGAGACATGTTCTCTACCGACGCACCAAACGTAT
This sequence comes from Blastobasis adustella, assembly GCA_907269095.1. Lineage (NCBI taxonomy): Eukaryota > Metazoa > Arthropoda > Insecta > Lepidoptera > Blastobasidae > Blastobasis > Blastobasis adustella. The sequence goes on from OU026120.1 coordinate 3,369,870, forward strand.
TCAACGATGCCGTCTCGGATATAGACAATGACATAGACGTGAGCCATATTTCTGGAACATTCTACGATCCCGTGCACCCCGATATGATACTTTACAGGGACGTGCCAGGAAGTAAGGGCACTCTGAGGGCTATGAGGCCATTGTCCACTATATATCCTTGTGCGGGTGCTAGTATGTACGGTAATGTAGATTATGTGCCTCCAAGAGAAGGGACGACGAGGTTCAAAGACGAACCTAAAAGTACTGAACTTATGAGCCCAAAAAGCTTGAAGAGTTATCCAAATAGTCAGTTCTATTACGGCTGACCGAGAAACATTGGAGGCGCAGATGGCTCCTCCAAAACGTATTGTTTTTAATTGTGTACGGAAATTATCAAATTTTGATGCATGGAATTGTGAATTCTAGCTTACAAAGCCCCAATAATGTGTATTTTGTTTATTTTAATTGTCACGAAACGTGATAATATCTGATAACACACGTTTAATGCTACAGCACGTATCCCAAAAAACATATCATTATGCACTTCCAACTTTTTATCGTTGCAATGATTTTTTTCGTCTAATAATAACAGACCGATCTGTGATTTAGGAATACCATTTAAAATACTAAATAAATTATTGTATGTACTTGTACAGAGTAATAAACTTTTTAATTAAAGTATTTAAAAATACTGTTGCGTATCTGCTTGTACAATTATTATTGTCGTTAACTTTTTAATATTGTTTTTGGTAAGTAGGTACTTCTGGTAATTTAAGCTCCACCTTAAACAATTTGTAATAAATATGAGGCTTTATATTTATATTATAAAATACACGGACTTGAAATAAATTCGGACGTAATCTTTCTAAATTCATTAGTGAAGCATAAAAATGGCCGCTTATTTAGTTCTGTGTAGGTACATAGGGTGCTAGTTACATAAGTACGTATAGGGTGCTTTGATGTTGTCACTAGCGTGACAAGAAATCAAACAAAATGGTGGCCGATTGTCGGAGCTGGTGTATAAATTAAACAGAAAATAAATTATCAAGAAATGGTCGTACCTCAATGCATCACTTTAGTGTAGAATGGCGTCCGTATTATTTTCAGGTCCGTGTTAAAATAAGCATTTATTTAGTTCGCTTATCACTTAGGCAATTAGAAAAAAAATACGCTTGTTAAACCGAAAATATCGAAATCAGAATATTCGAGTTCCGTTCCATCATTACGACGAACCTGTGAGCGTTTTGATAATATTTTTAATAAAAAATTTCAAAAAGAGCGTTTTATTTTCCACCATTAAAGCCGAACAACAAATGGGATGGCCATTAGACAGTGATGCGTTGATTTTCCCTTACCTTTTTTATAAAAGAGGTCCGCAAAATGGTCGCGTGGTTTAATGTCATTATTCAAGGGATTTATAAGGGGCAGACTAGTGGAACATCAGTTCGGAAGGTTGGGGTGACTATCACTTATCATTGTTTGAATCGACTACGTAAGTATTAGATAATAATGATAAAATTCCAGTAATAGATTAATTTCTAAACAAAAAAATATTTTCGTTATGTTGCAGTCACTGCTCCTTCATCATCATCATTATTATCATTTTTGTGCGATCTGCCTTACTACTTACTATCTTTTGATAAATACAATAAGGGAGTTTTCAAATCCAAAGTTAAAGCTCCTTTTTTGATCAGTGCTTCACCAGACCACATTGTTGCTTAATATTAGACATACCAGACATCCTGTAGTCTACGCGAATGACGTCGCGGGCATAGCTAGTAGATAATAGTGATAAAATTACAGTAATAGATTTAATTCTAAACGAAAAAAAATCGTTTATTAAAGGCAAGGATATGCACCAATTGCACTAAACATCGACATGCTCCAGTCACTGCTCACTAGCCGTCGTGATATTGTACCCTCATCATCATCATGATTATCATCATCAGTCTATTAGTCCATTGCTGGACATAAACTGCCAAAATGATCGCCAAAACACACTGTCTCGAAGGCTTGTAATGATAACAGGATCTATACATAGCATAGTCGCTTCCCACCGTCTGCCCCTATGTAACTAGTATGGATCTTCTAAACTACGCAACGGATTTTAATGCGGTTTTCAATAATTAATAGAGTGATTCAAGAGGAAGGATTATAAGCAAGAAAAAAAGAGTAAGTAGGGGTAAAGTAGGTGTACGCGAGCAAAGTCGCGGCGGGTCTACAGTTACATAATACACCGTACCGAGACTGTTCAACCAGTCTCAGGGTTCCAAACGGAAGAACTTTATCAACCTTGCTCGGTGCTTAAGTTCTACGATGGCTGTACTGGTAAACACTTTATTTTTGACTAAGCACCAATCAAATAAGTAACGACGTAGCTTCCAAAGAGCTAGTAATGTAGTCATTACGTTTTCATAGTCCGTAAAGTTTTTTATTGGGTAAGAAATTGATTCCACTGAACCGGGTGGACATTTGCATAATTTTACAACTTTAATCTGCAGCTTACAACTTCCAAAGGGTTTGTTCTGATCGATTGCTAACGAGGTGAACTCTAGGGATAATGGGATTCGATAATAGTATCTTGGGCGAACTTGGGCCCGGAGATCATGATAGGGACCGTATCTAAAATCACGGATGGGAGTTATGATAGAAAAGTTACGGCTGAAGGGGACGGATGAAGCTTTTGATGTAGATATAAATATGATTGACAATTTACACAGCGCCATTTAGCCCCAAAGTAAGAAAATCTTGTATTATGGGTGTCAGATAAACTGCTTGTATATATTTTTTAATACATACGTATTGTTCATAAACACCCAGACCCGTAACTGAAATTAAAATTCATCATTTCAATTTCTGCCAAGCCGCTAAGTAACTACTTTTACCTGTTTTTACAAAATATCCCGAATAACCAAAATCTCACTGAGGGCTTTGAATATTTACAATGGAAAATCAACCTTGTTTTTCTCTGAAGTGAGACTGAAGGTCAACCTGAAAATCCAAAGTGCGTATCTGCCCAGGCTGACTTATATTATTTGGTGAACAACCAATACCCAAAATCACGATTTTTGTATCAATCACGCTACGTACACTGTGTACTACACAATTCAAGACATCTGTCTTAAATTATATAACAAACACATAGAATATTAATTTCAACTTATACTACTGCAAATTATCCATTTAAACTTATAATATATATCATTAACAAAATAAGAAAAGTCAATCTGGAGACGTTCTTTGAGACGAAATATGATGTTTTGGGAATGTAATAGGTATTCAGAGACAGATGTACCTACGAGGTTTTCAATATCATAATGTTCAAAGTATCTAAGTATGTATAACTTATGCTGACTTGTGTGCAACAGGTTTCGTAGAAGGAAAAAAAGTCTTTGATCGCAACTTGTTTCGTGTGAGGATAAAAAAGTATTTTATCGAAACTAGTTATGAAACCGCGGTTTCGTACGCGGTCAAAGGGTGATAGACACGTTAATAACTGGTCATACTGAGGGTTTTGAATGTGTCAAATTCGGTTATGCCATGGTAACACCGGAACCACATTGAGTTATGTAATAAATTTGGCCTATTGTCTGGTTATCTAAGCTACAACAGTGCAAAACTTCATCAAAGTCCGTTCTGGTTACTGTGAATTGCAGAATAACATTGATCACTAAAGCTGAGGCCTCGCCATGCTCGCATTGCTAATGTCTAAAGGCAGCGGTGACCACTTACCATCAGATGGCTCGCTTGTCTGTTGCCCTACCGTAAGACTTAAAAAATAAAGAAAAGTACTAAGTAGTGATAAGGGCGAAACGGTATTTTTTTGCGCACTTTCCTCAGTGTCACAGGACACTGCTGCATCGACAGATCGCCTTATCGCTGCATCGACAGCGATAAGGCGATCTGTCGATGCAGCGTACTATCGCTATAGTGATCGGTCGATGCAACGACGATGGATCTAGTGATTGTCAACTTTCTCATCTGACCCATATTACCTAGAGGATGCATATCAAGAAATTCGCTGGCATTTTGTGGCGTTATCGCCAAGGATATTTTCACCATCAAGGGAGTCGTCTGTGAAGCTGTTTAGAAGGTAAGGTTAGGTAAGGTAAGGTGGTACTGGTAAGTATTATGTAATTAACAAGATTTCAGATAAAAAAAAGAAATAAGAGAATAAAAAAGATTTCAGATTACACAAATATTACGCAGGTACAGTCGCACTCATAAGTGCATTACCACTTTTAGAAAAAAATCTTTTGTCGCTACTGCCACATACAGGATATTATGTGCATTGTTAAACAAATGGAATTGGTTAAATGAAGGGCCCCTTAGCTGTCACTTAGACGCCAATAACTAATTTTTAAACTAAAGGGCTTTCTAAAATAATAAATAAAAATTGCTTTAATGTATTTTCATATATTGTCTTGTAAATAAAAATAATAATATTTAGAAATTACTGACAATACAGCCTTAAAATTTAATTTACTAAGTATTAATGCATCAAATGCATGGTTACAATAAATTAAAAATATTTGCACATAATGTTTACTTTTTTTTTGTCAAAAACCCATTGTGACTGTTAAGGGGCAAACTGTCACAAGCGATTTTAATGTCATTTTTACTTTAAAATGTTTTCTACTTTATTCCCTTTCGAACTGTAGGTATGCTACATGCTATAAAACCTTTTAACAGCTGCACAGGAATATAAGTTTTAAGGTGGTAGTGCACTTATAAGCGCGTACTATACTAACTATAGGTTATAAAATTTGAAAATGGAACAGTTATTAAAAAGTATTTTTATTATTTTCATATGTTTCTGAGAGTATCTGAAACTCTTTTTTAAGCCGCTCGCCTCGAGTCGAACGGTTTTCAACTGTGACTTTCAATATTTTTTAAGCATGACGCCGATTTTTAAAATTTTTGAAAAATTTTTGTCTTAGAAAATTTTAAAGTCTACAAAAAAACGTAATCGGTATTACGTTTTTAAATTTATCTCCTTTAACAAGCCTACACGATGATGTACAACTTGATGATGTCAGCATCAAACACTCGGGTAAAGAGTATCTAATTTCTTATAGCATGACCCTCAGCGACCCAAAGAACATTTCTGCAAGGCGATTTGATAACGTAGACTGATCACGATAGCGCAGGCTTATTGTCAGTTGGAACACTACGGGACCACATAGTAATGTTCCTAATCGGTGTATGAAGCTCCATCGCAATCAGTTCTGTACCACTTATGAAAATAAATTGAACGAAACAATTCGAGCCTTGACCATGGACCAGGATGTGGCAGATTAGGTAATTACAGTGGAGCGACTACCATCTGACCTCCGTGACCCTGTTAACAGGGGAACCTGACCGATCCATCCAATCTGATCATGGTTACACATTCAGCCGCTGGATGTGCAGGTTTTATCACAATGTTTTTCCTCGCCGATTAAGCCTCGGTTAGCATGCAACTAATGTACATAACTCAGAAAAGAGTCATTGGTACATAGCGGTACTGGAGTTCGAACCCGGTACATCTCGCTTACAAGTCGGATCCCTTAACCATTAGGCCACCGACGCTCTATATCTGTTTATTTGGGTTGTATACCTACATAATAAAGTTAAAATTGAGTAGCTCGAATGTCTGACACCGGACAAGAAGGTTAATCTCAAAGTAGCTGCCATTCAAAATTTGATGAACTAAGTGGTTCAGTTGGTTAACATGTCGGTCGCCACGCAGAGGTCCCTCCCGGGTTCGATTCCCGGCCGAGCCGAAATTTAAATAATGAATTTTAATTTCTGTTACTGGGTCTGGGTGTAGTATGTACAATAAGTATGTATTTAAAAAAAATATGTAAGTAGTTTATCTGTTATCTAACACCCATAGCACAAGCTTTGATTGCTTTGGGGCTAGATGGCGCTATGTAGCCATAGACATAGACGTATCTTTATTTGGTCCAAAACACATCCAAAAAACTTAAAACTTACCATAATAATAAAACAGGGCGATGCTTAGACCATATTGGACCAGCCTCAGCTTAATGCTATGAATGACAGCAGCCAAACATAGCGCTGGTTTTCAGACTAACCCATAATAGAGCTCGATGCGCGCACTACGCATGTGAATAAACTATGTGAATTTGTCAAAGCATATTTATTTAAACAATCAATATTCATTTTCGTCATCTTAGGTTAAAAGTAAGTAGCGGCTCTACGATGCGCCTCTAACGCCTATAATATTCCTATAATGCCTCTAAAAACGCCTATAACATATATAGATGTCTATTAACACTTTATCTTCATCAACACCAAACAACAATGTAACCAAAAACTGGTCAAGAAGCGCCTACTTACCGGCACAAGGCTTAACAGCTTAGCAATATCGCACTCGTCAAAGACAAGTTGGTGAAAATATTGGCAATTCACAGCACGTCTGCGTAAAACTTGCTGTCATAAGCCTTCAGGAAAGTTGTAGGAAGTTGTCGGCTATCTCTGCTTGTTCTTGAGTTGTCGGGGGTTGTTCTCTGGCTTTTTTACACGATATTTAGCGAACAGTTGCTGCCTATAGAGGTTAGTGAGGGGACAATAAGTTCAAGAGGTCAAAGTGGCAATGTAGCGAAGGTTGATTAGAATATTTCGCTATTATACATTTGTCAAAGTTAGAAATTGTCAAAGTTACGGGGTGTGTAATTATTTATACCTTGAACTTTTAAAGCCGAAGTTTGCAAGACAGTACGAGTGCCTCTCGGCATATTATAATTTGCTATTCGTTTTCGGTTTCACAACGCATTTTTCCCGCGGGAACCTATTAATTTCGTTGAGTTTTCGAGTTTATTCATTACAAACTTAAATACAAATCTTTTATCTTTTTTTAAATATTGTTTAAATAATTATTAAAGCATCTGATATTTATTTATTTCATGGTTACGAATGACTATGTCAGAAATTAGAAGCCTGCAGCCCTGTTTTCGAATCGCTCGTAATATAATTCATATTTTAGTTTCTATTTTGTCGTCAGCATTAGGTCATTGTCTATTATATATTTAGAACTCTTGAAGGTATCTAATGAAGGTAAGATATTTGATACCTGTGTGGATATTAAAAGGGAAAATGTATTGAATATTGAATCTCCAACTAGGTATCGAACTGATTTTAAAGTTCTTAAACTGTATCGATTCTCCTACGTAATTAATGCAGGCTTGATTGTTACTTTTATTGTACGGTCGCGCTCATTAGTGCATTACCACCTTAAAATTCATATTCTTTTGCAGCTGTTAAAAGGTTTTTTTGCTTGTAGCATACTGTTTGAAAGGGAATAAACTAGAAAACATTTTAAAATAAAATAATATACAAATCGCTTTAGTTATTTTTTATTACTATTCAAAATCAGTTTGTTAATTTTTCTTTTGACAGTGACAGTCAAAAACGTTAAAATTATGTGCAAATATTGTTTAATTTGTTGTAACCATACATGAATACTGATTAAATTATAAATATTTTTTTTAGGCTGTATTTAAAAAAAAATTATTTAATTTTAATTGATAAGACCAAATATGGAAATTCAATAAAGCTATTTTCAATTATTAAATAAAAAGAAACCTTCAGTATAAGGATTGGTTATTGATGCCTAAGTAACAGCTAAAAGGCTTCTTTTAGCCAATTCCATTTGTTTACCAATGCACCTAATATCCTGAATATGGCAGTAGCTACAAAATATTTTTTCTAAACGTGGTAATGCACTTATGAGTGTGTACAAAAACAAATACAAATAAAGAAATATTCCGTTTATTAAGACCATTATATAATATATATAATACAAATATAATATCCATTGATGATGAGGTAACAGGTGACAGGTCAATGAAACCGTTGCAAAGTTGATGATACCGCGGCTGTTATTCGTTAACAATTTGAAGTGCATAAGCGTTTGTGAAATCCAATGATGAAAGAAACTCCATCACCCTGAAAATATTCAAAGGCGAAAGCCCAAACTGAATTAGTTACTTACTTAAGACGTTCCACTAGGTGGCGCTGATAGCCTTCCTTCTAAATAGTTCTTACGATACATAAGATTAAAAAAAGTATTGAAGTGGGAATTGTAGTATATGGATACACGGGGTGCCAATATCTCCAAAGTTGATAGAGTTGTATAAACTATTATTATGATTCGGTATGAAGGATGGATAAGGTAACAGTTTATCATTTTAGTTCTAACAGTGGAAAATATATAGAAGGTTAAATGTCAATCAATCAATCAATCAATCATTTATTTATTTGATAATGCATGAGTAGCCATTGGATGTTGCCCACACGAGTGCAATATGCAATTTTTTTCAAATTTGTTTTTAGATTTGGTTCTTGCGCGGTGGATCATAAAAACTAACACGCTCGTCGCTTCGCTGCTTGCAACCTTACCTATATAACAGAACGACATCTTTGATAGATTCGGATTTTGTACATATTTCCAATTCCAATAAGTTCCCTGGTCAATAAGTGACGGGCATTATTCATAATTCACAATGCCCGGTCAATTGAATTAAAGCAATAGTTTTGGTCAAATTGTCTATTCATATTGGGTATTATTCATAGTGCCCGGGCATTTTAAATAATGCCCTATTCACTAGTCATACTGCCCATAACATATACAAAGCACATCATATTTTTTGCTACATAACATGTAGCCTTTAACAAATCGCAATATGTTTTTGCTAACCCTTTACTCGCTAGCCGTTTATTATTGTGAGCGGTTGGATATCGGTCGTGTTTTTTTTCTGTTATGGCATGGAAAAATATTATTTTTCGCAAATTACATAAACGGCCGGGGTTTGCACTTAGCATAATGTATTCAGGGATCAGCCGGCGCCGTGGACAAAACATTTTCTATCGGACCGGGATTCGATGCTATTTGGGTGGCGAACTAAAAGCGAAAGGTTGTAGTTTTAGGACTAGACCACTATTTGGACGCTTTTCTGGGGATTTTCGGCTTTTAGTTTGTGCTCTGTTGATTTGTTTGTGTAAAAAAAATTGTGGATTATAGCAAGTCACTTTGGAAGAAGTTACGAACTAGATCCAAATTGGAGGCTAGATATAAGTGAAATTAAACACCAATAGACATATTCCTAGCTGTAAAAATACTATAGAGGTTAAGTAGGTAAGATAAAAATAAAATCCAATTTATTTACAGGAAGAGTTTTTAGAGTCCCCAGTGGAAGAGACCTTAATCAACCTGGTTGAAATTCTCGGGAGCCGATTCGCATTTACTGACACACTGACTAAATTTGTCTAATACACAAATAAATTACTTACCTAGTTTAGGCATCTAGTAAACGATTAATATAGCTGTATCTACTTTATTTAGTTAGCTGAATTTAATTTTTACGTCATATTCAAAATTCAGATATTTAAATGACCATATATTATAACCTTTCACGAGGATCAGCAGCCTTTCATTACGTTTGTTTTCATTACCGTTGTAATTCTTCGCTCAACCCATTTTTTTTTAATTTATTTATTTTAGCCACTTCTGTCCCACTGCATGGCAAAGGCCTCCCTGTCTATCTCAGCTCAACGCATTCATTTCACTTAAACCTATAATCCACCCTTCATAATTTCCACCTGCTTACCCTGAAGCCTACGCCCTAAAAAGAAGATCTTCACAAATATCGCAAAGCAAATTTACCTGTTACATAAACTTGTACATCTCTCTTTTCAATACACTTAGTACCCGGGGCAACTTATTTTGTTCCAGCCGTCTTCCCCACTGAGGCGTGGGTCGGATCCTTCCGAACCATACGCGGCTGTCTGTCCCGGGACAGACTAATCTGTTACAAGGGTCAAGTTCAGCGGGTTTTTAAATGATGGCGTGGCTTCGACAGCCCTGTTTGCGGGTATGGGGCTCGGAACTAAGCAGAAAGGTTGTGAATGTTTCTATAATTATCTATTCATTTTAGTGTTAACAATAAAAAATAATCATCGTGGCGTTTATGTCCCGATTGTGCTCTCGCGCACGAGAGCCTGGGGTCCGCTTGAGGTTTCATCACGATGTTTTCCCTCACGGTAGGAGCATTCATATTAGTGTTAAATGTTGTGTTTTAATATGGAAGAAGCAAAGGAGATGTCTCAGGATCGTAGCTTGTAGCTAGTCTCTGTCTACCCCGGATACGAACGTGAGTGTGTCTGTATGTATTAATTAACAATCTATACGTAGTATCAAACAAAGTCGCTTCCCACCGTCTGTCTCTATGTATCTATGTACGCTGAGATCTTTTAAACTACGCAACGGATTTTAATGCGGTTTTCAATAATAGATAGACTGATTCAAGAGGAAGATTTGTAAGTAAGAAAAAAGTGGGTAGGGGTAAAGTAGGTGTACGCGAACGAAGTCGCCCCTACTGATATTATTAATCGATGGTTCGGAAGGTTTGCTCGATGTCGATTGATTTTTTACTAAAAAACGCTGAACTTATTTTTATGAAACTGTACGGTGTTGGAGTTTAATGTGTTCACTCACGAATCGTTAGACTACAAGACTTCTTCTTCACAGCCCATAACAGTCCACTGCAAGACTTAGGGCCTCTCCCACGAAATGGGAGGTACTGCCATAATCTCCACGCTTGGCAGGCGGGTTGGAGATTGCAGTTTCTTATAAATATTAGAAAGGAAAATGCTGCTTCCCATTTTCCAGCATACGGTGACTTTAGATATTTTGTCTCGAAAACATTAGTCGCCTTGTACGACACCCACAAGTGAAGTAAGGGGTTGGTGCTATTCTACTCTGCCAGACACCACACGGCTAAGACTACACAGCGGCAATAATCTAGTGGTAGCATGATTTCGGGATGACCATGGTTAAGCAACGCTCGCACAGTCAGGGAACTGGATGGGATCGTTTTATACTTATTATTATTTATTTAACAGTTTATTGTACACTAGAAATACATAGCAAATAACAGGCAATGTAATAAATGGCACAACAGGCGCTACTTATTTCTAAAGAAATCTCTTCCAGCAGGCCTTTGTGGCTAGTCGAACTTCAGTACCGCAACGTGCTCACCACTCGTCAGGTGTGCCTCCTAATATCGTTGGCGAAGCTAGGATGACGAAGGTCTTCCAATGGAAACCCTGAGACTGGAACAAATACCTAGTCTTAGGAGCTCCCCGTGACGTTAGGTATATTATTTTATTATTAGTTAAGACGAGACGTCTTTGTGTGTAAGTATGTACAGTCAGCCCATACAGACAGATGAGTGATAAGTTTGATATTTAAAAATTGAAATGGGAAATAAAATTCTCTTACGTTAGCCGGCTATCAAATAGGAATATTATAAATATTTCGTAGATGTTTCGAAACAGGTTCGCATTTTTTATGACTTTTCACAACCTGTATTTTATGTACCTATATATATATTCTATAAGTAGGTACCCAAAATTAGGGTAGGTAGGTATTTGCTACCTTTATTTTCTTCTCCCTCACTTTTCAAAATATGAAAGCGCAATGGCCGCCTACATTTTATCTACTACCCACTACTTTATTAGGAGTTTATTGACCTGACGAAAGCTGGAAAGCTGATGCTTACCGAAAAGCATTCCCTGATCCGCTGTGAGATGCGGAACGTGCTATGGGCCTTTATTAACACTTTACGATTGGCCCGCACGTGCACACAGCCTTTTACTGGACTATGTGAAAAACAACGGGACGACCGTCACCTATGTCGCTCTTCTACTTGTAGTTCTACGACATAGTTACACGTAGGTAGGTACTAGCGTTGTCTGTTGTATATACGTGGAATGTTCTGTCGCGTTTTTTGTTGTAACTGACTACTTTACTTGCTTTTGCCAGATATCCTACGCGTTTCATGGCATTCAAGCCTGTATAGTACAACAAAAGTATTCGACTCGGTGAGCGTCGTCACATCATCATCATTATCATCATATAGGCCGAAAGATGCACACTGCTGGGCTCAGAGGTCTCCACAAAGGTTAGTTCTGTACCTTCCGCATCCAGCTGGTAGGTACCTGCGATCTTTACAAGGTCGTCGGTCCACCTTGTGGGAGGCCTACCCACTTCAAACATAGAACCATAAAAATTTGGGCCACGTGTATGCGATAATTACGTCAGACTATTCCTTTTCCGTTTAGTTTTTCATTAAATCCTTTCGTAGAAATCGAAATTATGAATTGCTCAAGACCTAATACTAACCATAAGACTTCCTAACTGCCGTAAAGTACCGTAAGAGGCCGAATGACCATTAAGTGGTGCCCACGAACAGGAATTTGCAGACCCTTTAGATGGTTTAGGAGATTGTAGGATTTGTTTAGGAGAACTCTTGATTTTGTGAGGTATACAGACATTTCCTAGCTGGCAGCGCAATATACGTTTACTTTATTTTATTTATCTTTTAAAATTTTGGCCGTGTGGTGTCCAGCAGAGTAGAATAGCACCAACCCCTTACATTCATGGGTGTCGTACAAGGCGACTAATGTTTTCGAGGCAAAAGATCAAGAATCTCCGTACTCTGGAAAATGGGCAGCAGCATTTTCCATTATTATATTTAAACACTGCGATCTCCAACCCGCCTGCCAAGCGTGGAGATTATGGCAATAACCCCCCCTTTCGTGGGAGAGGCCCTAAGTCCTGCAGTGGACTGTTACGGGCTGTGATGATGATCTTTTAAAATTAGATTTACAACAATTGGATTAAAAGTACCAGATAAGTAAAAGTATAAGATAATGTAGTAACCTTAATTCCCAAAGATATCGTCAACATTAATAATAATATATTTATATTTATAACTTAATACAAAATGTCCAAGGTAACACAATTTATAAATGTTTCAAATTAAACTAAGAATGTCAAAGAGTATAAGAACATATATGAAAGATATGCAGAGCTTTGGATACGTTTTTGAAATAGCAGGGCATGCCATTATGCATAGGTATCTAAGCGAACAGCGTCGGTGGCCGAGCGGTTACAGTATCCGACTCGTAAGCCAGAGGTCCGGTCCTGGGTTCAAACCCCGCTCCGGCCATATTCCAATGACTGTTTTCTGAGTTATGTACATTAGTTGAATACTAACCGATGCTCTTACGGTGAGGGAAAACATCGTGATGAAACCTGCACATTCAAGCGACTGGATGTGTAACCATGATCCAATCTGGTCAGGTTCCCCTGGTAGCAGGGTCATGGAGGTCAGATGGTAGTCGCTCTACTGTAATTACCTGATCGCCAAATCCTTGATCATGGTCAAGGCGGACCCCGGGCCCTCGTTCTCGAGAGCACAACCCCGGGACATTAACGTCAAGATGATTATTTTATCTAAGCGAACAGCATGCTTACAGTGTGCGTATTTTCTAGAACTCGGAAAATCCTGCCTTTTTATACTAAACATTCCAACGCACTTCCTTGCAAATTATCTAAGTATCCTTGTAAATTATCAATAACATTTCAGTGCCAAAAACTTGAATTTTATATGCTCAGTAACATATCGGGTACACTCTTCATAAAACACAAGTCTTACGTATACCTCACTGCTGGTCCTGTGACAAAGAATCTGTCGTTTAGAAACTGTGGTTTTCTATAGCAACTTAAGTACATGAATCGTAGATGTTATTGGCGTCATTTACCACTTAGGTGGGCTGTCTAGTGAGTAGTTTAAAAATACAGTTACATAGTTAAAGCGTATTAAAATTGGCCACTTCATGACATTCACTGCTCTAAAAAGTTATTCTTTTAAAATTAACTGTAGCAAATGTATTGAGTGGATATTATTTATGTATTTGTCGGAGACGGTCATGAGCCTCTTAGTCAATCTCTTTGGCCTAGACTCATTTTGAATTGAAAACGGAATGTCGATCGGATGGCACCTCGCGGATGGCTGCAACTATTATGACAATGTCACATGCAGCGCGATTGGAATAAGAACTGAAAATAGTTCAATTCAAGAGCGAAGAAGTCTAGAGTCTGCTGCGTTGAAAAGCTGCGTGAAAGCTCTAGAAAGTAAAAACGTGAGTACAAAATGTACTCGCCCGTGGACGAGTCTTCCCCAGCCTATTCACGACATATATAACTATAGCAACTTTATGGTTATAGCAACCCATCATACATTTTTCATAAATAAACGTAATTGTAATTTTTCTAACGATAAACCACGCGATATCTGTTCCGAACAGTCATTCTGAGTGTTAAACAATGATGAGCGACGCCCTTTCAGAGGATCCAATCGCGAACCCCATTATTCTACTAAAGAACTATGTAAAAGGAAACGCTCAGTAGGCCTTTTCAAATGGGATTTTAATCTAATCGGCACTCAAAGGGCCTTTTCGGACAACATTAAAAGAACTTCTATCTATTAACCTTCCTCATTAAAATGTAAAGAGACTTTAAGAGACGCGATGGCAATCACAGGCGCATTAAGGCTCGATATAGGGCTACGATCGGAACCGAAATGGATTCCAACAAAAGTTATATTAACTTTGAGAAGTACGAGTAGCACGCTCGCCGAAATCGGGGTCGTTGGAACGTGTAATTAGAAATTTTTTGCGCCAATTGTTACCTGGCTGAAGAGGCAACTTAGGGATGGATGAGGTGGATGTTCCTCAGGTTTTAGAGGTATTTATTACATTACCTATTTGGGCAGGCAAAAAATTTAATTACATGAATTTGTTGAACGTTTTAGGTACTCTAGCAAGAGACTGCCGGATTGTCAAAGATTGGCGATAACACAAGACCTTTTAAAAAGTAGCAATATTTTTATAGTATTTTATCGTAACGAATGCAACTTAAATTTTTAGTTAGGCGTTAGTACTTAAACGCAGGAATCTGTTCAATAGTAAGTGCAGCAGAGTCTTATCGTTTTTTGGTCTTATCGTAATGGTATATGCGAACCATAGAAATGCTAAGCAGGTGAACGAGGAATTTCATAAATTATTCTTCCGCACTTACTTTTTCTTACCGACAATAAAATAATACCATAAAACCTCCATTACATTCCACACCTTTCTACAGTGCAATAATTTTATGACTTCACCATTTCCAGCGTATGCCTCTTAAAATACCTATAAGAAAATGCTTCAACTATAAATTACCTGTCATACTCGGAATATATTAATATGAAAATTTTATAGGTTCATGACCCAATTTATGATCCGCTAATGACAAGAGTATCTCCAGTTATGACATCGTAAAAGCAGGTGTGACATAAGGAGACGATTTTATAGCCCTCGTGTAGTAATCTTACTTTAAGGGATTTTGGGACAACATATTTCACTTTCGCTTTACATTTACAACTCGCTCGGTACCTCAAATTAGGAAGGGTCCTCTAATATTCTGAGGATATCAACGCCGACGTTTTATGGTGGCTTGCATGTGAGCATTAGGTAACCATGTGTAGGTCCATTTACGACTTCGATTCGCGTACACCAATAGGTTTCGGTTATAGATTCAACGGAAGGTTAATAAGCAAGAACAATCTATTTTTTTGATTATAAATTCGCTTCAATTACTCATCTAGTCTTGAAAACCGCATTAAAATCCATTGCGTAGTTTAAAAGATCTAGCATGTGTTAGATATAAGGTATTTTAGTATATTTTAATTGTTATTTAAAGTTACATATATATTGAAAACTATCGTGATTATTAATAATTAACATTTCAAAATACTTTCATAAAACATTTTACCAACTTCAGAACGAAATGTCTGGATTTCTGAACGATTGTGACTTTTGATCAGATTAAATACTGTTTATGAGAAACTTCCTTAATTAATTATGTAATAAATTTATTATAATGTTAAAAAATGTTAAAAGTATTGTAATACATTAAATTAACATGTAAGCTATCTATAATTAAATTTAGGAGACCGGAAATGAGAATAATAATGACATTTCCAGCTAGATAGCTAGTATAAAGGTTCAGTCGTGACAGTGAGAGGGACTTTTGCTCCAGAGCCGGCACAGAGTTAAGTACACTTGCATTGTATTATTGTTGCTTTATATTTTGTACTAGTTTTATTTATTTATATAATCGGTTATTTATTGAATCGTACGTAATACCACTGTCCCATTTTTAAAGGATAAATATTTGGTTATGTGATCGATAATTATGTTATTACATTTGATTAGAATTTTGCATAAATGTTGTTTACCAACGGTGCTTTGTTTGTTTTATAAAATGTCGTTTAATTCAGCTAATGTTGTTTAAATAAATACCTCATTTTATAATGGATTACATTGCTTATTAAAATATACCTAATATGTTTAAAATATGCTTTTATTTTATTAAATAATGTCCACTAGAATAATACTTTATCCTAGATAACAAATAGTACTACCTCCATGAACTACATTTTACATGACATAGATAAATATTTATTAATATTCTCTTGTTTACCTAATTTAGCGTTTTCCATATATTTCACTGGGGTTTTGGATAAATACTCACACTCTGTTATTATTCTGTAGCTTAATTACTAAAATAAAGGTTTATACTAATAAAAGTCACTATAATTATAAGTAGGACATATATTAAATCTAACACATGCATAGATACAGACGGCGGGAAGCGACTTTATTTTGAACTATGTATACATATGATTTGTATACGATTATGCTGATTAAAAATTGAAACTATAATAAATTATTTAATTATTTCGTATTGTAACCAACTTATATCGAAGCAGAACTATGTACTTATGTAAGCAAATATACCTAGTAGAGTTTTTACTTAGCAATTAATAAAATAATACATGAAATCAACGTAAGTGAAGTCAATCAGTACTGCAAAAGACAAAATTGTAAAATTAAACTATGTTAACCTTATCTAATTCCTAGTACATTCACCTCTAATGTGGCTTTTGCGTGTGCGTGTGTCTTTATGATTTGGTCATGCGGTCCCTACAGCTTCATTTGTATTCTGGGTACACTTTTTTTCTAATTACCCAAGGGTTAATTGAATTTTTTCTTCGTTGTTTGCATGATGCCCACGAGGGTAAGGTACGGAAATAATTGCCTAAATTATGAGTATTGCGTGAAGTTTTTACTAAAAGCTCGGGAGAAAGCGTTTCGGCAAAAAGTTTAATTTATATGTTTAGGACGCTTGCGCAAATGATCTTGGTGAGTAGGTTATTTAGCTGGTTAAACGTTTCCGTATATTTCACAACTTTTTAAACATAAGTAGGTAGTTATTAATTTCCCACAGGAAATTATTAAGCTTATCAAATTGACGCTTGCCAAAGTATAGCTCCAACCACTCCCTGTTTAGTATTTTTAATACTGCGACCATAAATCGTCATCATCATCATCATATCAGCCTTAAGACGCCCACTGCTGGGTATAGGCTTAGGCCTTTGTGGAGATCTCCAAAAAGGCCGTTCTTGTGTCTTCCGCATCCAGCTGATATCTTCCGGTATATGGTCGCCACTCGAGAACTTTCCTGCTTCACCGGCCACCTGTTCTGTGAGTTATGTGCCCTGCCCACCGCCAGACAAGCTTGTCAATCCTTCGGGCTACGTCGGTGAAATGTGTAAGTAGTGAAGTGAATTTCCTGCCGCTTGATATCCTCGACGCGTAGGTACTACAGAACTGACTAGAATACCAAAAAACGCGTCAAACTGCCATTGAGCTGCGATGGCGATCCAATTACAATTAAATCGAGCTAATAGTAAATTCCCAGAGATCTCCACAAAGGCCGATCCTGTGCTTTTCGCATCCAACTGGTACCTGCGATCCTTACCAGGTCGTCAGTCCTCCTTGTGGAAGGCCTACCCACGCTGCGTCTTCCGGCACGTGGTCGCCACTCGAGAACTTTACTGCCTCATCGACCATCTGTTCTTCGAGCTATGTGCCCTGCCCGGTGCCACTTCAGTCTGGCAATCCTTAGAGCTATGTCGGTGACCTTGGTTCACTTGCGGATCTCCTCATTTCTGATTCGATCGCGCAAAGAGACTCCGAGCATAGCTTTTTTCTTTGCCCTTTGGGTTATAGTGAGTTTTCTTATAAGGCCCACAGTGAGCGGCCACGTTTCAGTTCCGTAAGTCATCACTGGCAACGCACATTGGTCATAGACCTTCGTCTTGAGACATTGCGGTAATTGGGTCGAAAATATATGGCGTAGCTTCCCGAATGCTGCCCAACCGGGTTGGATTCGTCGATTGACCTCTTTCTCGAAGTTTGACCTACCTAACTGGACTATTTGTCCTAGGTATGAATAGTCGTCAACAACTTCAAGTGGAATGCCTCCAACTGGCACTGGAGCAGGCACAACATGGACATTCGACATCATTTTCGTCTTGTCCATGTTCATTTTAAGACCTAATTGTTGAGAGGCACTACATAGGTCATTGAGCATTTTGCCCAAGTCTTCCAGGGTTTCAGCCTTGACTACGATATCGTCAGTAAATATGAGGTTTGCATAAAGTTGCTGAAAGTTTGCATAGTACAATAAAAAAAAATCGCATAAGAACTTGTCAATAATGTTTAAAAACAGCATAGCTATCAAAACAAAGCTTGTTACATTCCTCACGGACGCCGTAATTTGTATGCAAGGCAAAACGGATACAGCGCGTCCCTCCCCAACTTCTCACACTGTCAATATTTGAACCAGATAGTGGATACGTACCCGACAATTACTTCCAGCACCGCAGTTCCAAAAGTAAATGGTCCCGTCCACGTCCCGATCCTTTCCGAATCATTATTTATTGTTATTGTATCCATTCCACCTACATTTGGAGTCTCGGGCACTGCTTTCGGGGCCGATTTCCGAGCCGTTGTTTATTTTAGTTAAAGCCCATGATATTTGACATTTATGTGGGTGCCCGCCGGACCCTGAACGTTCGTTTATTGAGAATGATATTGGCCGCGTAATACTACTGCTTCGCGGCCGATAGCCGTATTACGACATTAGAAGCGGTAATTGAAAAAAGAGTGTCCATTTGAGTTGTTATATTCAGTTTCGCTAGCTAGCTTGTCACCATCATGGCGTAAATGTCCCGGTTTTATGCTTTCGCGCTCAAGGGCCCTAGACGGACCCTGGCGTCTTGATCATGCTCCATGATTTTGCAGATTAGGTAATTACAGTGGAGCGTCTGTCGTCTGACCTCCATGACTCTGTTAACAGCGGAATATGACCAGATTCGATGATGGTTACACATTCAGTCGTCTTACAGTCGGTTACACAGTAAGACGTTGTTTACTTTAGTTAAAGCCCATGATATTTGACATTTATGTGGGTGCCCGCCGGACCCTGAACGTTTGTTTATTGAGAATGATATTGGCCGCGTAATACTACTGCTTCGCGGCCGTTAGCCGTATTACGCCATTAGAAGCGGTAATTGAAAAAAGAGTGTCCATTTGAGTTGCTATATTCAGTTTCGATTGCTAGCTTGTATCTTTTTTATATCACCTAACTAAAGTGGCAAACAAGCTTACCTACGGCCTGATAAATGGCTAGTCAATGCAGCAAGGACGTTTACAATACCACAAGTAACGACAGTCACCAACAATACCAAATTGGGTTGCAGCTACTATAGTTACTGCGGTTATTGTAGTCGTAATGAAGTTTATAATTATTGTGCCTATTTTGTTTTAGACTGTGAGCGTGCCATATATTCTCCTACGCCATCGAGTACAAGAAAACATACAACGTACATCGTTTTTCAGCCATTTGAAATTGTTGGTGACTGTGTCGTTTCTACTAGTCTCCTTTTTACCCGACTGCGCGACGCTAAGGAGGGTTATGTGGGTGTCCGCCGGACCCTGAACGTTCGTTTATTGAGAATGATATTGGCCGCGTAATACTGCTTCGCGGCCGATAGCCGTATTACGCCATTAGAAGCGGTAATTGAAAAAAGAGTGTCGGCCATTTGTGTTGTAATATTGAGTCGCGCTAGCTAGCTTGACATCATCTTCGTCGTTCCGGTTTTGCTTTCGCGCACGAGGTCTCGCGGTCCGCCTTGACCATGATTCAGGATTTGGCAGGTCAGCCAATTACAGTGGAGCGACTGTCATCTGACCTCCGTTACCCTGCTACCAGGGAAACCTGACCAGATTGGATCATGGTTACACATTCAGGCGACTGAATGTGCAGGTGTAACCACGATGTATTCCCTCTCCGTAAGAACATTGGTTAGTGTTTAACTAATGTACATAGCTCGGAAAAAAGTCATTGATACATGGCGGCAGTAGGATTCTAACCCGGTACCTCTCGTATTACGAGTCGGATAGGTACTCTTACCACTAGGCCACCGAATATCAAGAGTGTCATCCATGTGAGTTATTCTATTCAGTTTTGCTAGCTTGCTTGTATCTATACTTATATCATCAACTAAAGTGGCAACCAAGCTTACAGCCTGCGAATGGCAGTAGATAACGTAGCAACGACGTTTACAATACCACGGCTATCCGTTACATCTGTGTAAAACAATGTAGGTACCTATATACTTACAATAATTATAAACTTTATTACGACCTGATTCAGCAGTGGTCAACATGTCCGCCACGCAAGAGGTCCTGGGTCCGATTCCCGGCCGGCCCGACATTTAAATGACGAATTTTAATTTATGTTAAATGTCTGGGTGTTGTATAATATTTATTTATTTAAAAGCATTTAAATAGTATATCATTTATCTAGCACCCATAGTACAAGATTTCCTTAGTTTGGGGCTAGATGGCACTGTGTGAATTTGTCCGCGATGATTTATTTTTATTTGTTTATTTATTTATTACCTCCAATAACTGTAGTAACTATAGTAGCTGCTACCTAAATTGTTGTTGTTGGTGATTTGTCGTTTCTACTGCTCTCCTTTTTTGGCAAGACTGAAAATGGAGTTAGTAATTGACATCGTTTCGATCTTTTCTAAAAGTCAGTTTATCGTGTCATGAGATTTTCAATTCAGACTGCGATGAATTATGTTGAAGACGCCGCAGTCTATCATAAAATAAATCAACCGAACCACAAATGCACTATCTGGTTTCCTAAGAACAATTACTTGAAGGGACGCAAGACGTAACTCAGCCAACCCCTATCCCGACAGCGGATCGATTCAGCCGATCATGATGACGATACAATTGAACGATCGACCTCTATCCGAATTACCCTACAATCTCCTCCCACGGACATGCCCCTAATTACCTCCGCACACGTAGCTGAGAGGAGAAAATCCGGGAAACGTTTCCTGGTGGAGTTGAGAAAAACAGGCGAGCAAAGCAAGGGGCACGTCAAGAAGCCCCGCGCGCTGCAATCAATCACGGACACGATGATCCTGCGTCACTCGTCGTGATACGGCACATCATCAATCAAAATGGAACTATCGAGGATGTCGTGGTAACGGAAGCGGCTGTTAGCGTAGTTGAGTTTGTACTCCTTGATAGGGGTGACGTATTTCTGTTTATCAGGGGCCCGACCGGACTTAAATTGAACGAGTGAGAGAGACTAGAAGCGTAGTTGAGTTTCTAACTACTTAGTAGGGGTGACGTATTTTTTTATTACCAGGGGCCCGAGCGCATAACCAAAATTGAGAGAACAAGAAAAAGAGAGACAATTTCATGTTCAATTTGAGTTAGGCGACAGCGAGTGAGATAGTGATATCACTTGCGATAGCATTAACGTAAAGTTCGTGCATTTAGTTTGCAGGCAACCAAAATGTAAACCGCAGGTGCGTTGTAATTGTAAGGACTAAGATGAAATGCCGTGATGAGCCGCTTTCAACACTAGCTTCCTAAATTTTTTTATAGATAAGCTAACGACTGTAATATTATTAATATCTCTTTACTGTATGGTATTTATCTTTATTTCGATGTAATTTAGTTTAGGTTTAATAATTCAAATATTTTTGTAAGTTTTCCATGGGGATCAACTTTATAAATTTTAGTACTTGATTTCGGGTTGAATGGAAAGTAAAACTGTATACTCGTACCTGTAAGTCCGCCTTTTGTACCTCAATGTGCATGAAGTTTTAATGAATAAATAATTTAAAAACCTTAGGTGAAAATTATAGCACTTTATTACATTATAACTAGCGTTTTAATGTGGTTTAATTTATTCTAACCATACAGACAAACAATTATAAATAATGTATAAAGTTGTTAAAGCGCGCTATATACGTAGGTGAATTTTTAAAAAGCTACTCTTGAAAACGACTCATTGCGCTTTGAAAGTAAAATGTGATGTTATGCCATTTTTTTTTATTTGTCTTTGATGAAGAATTTATTGATAATCGGAATAAAAATTTACAAATCCATAAGATAATTAAGCATTAAATACATGTCATGTTAAATTAAAGTCAACAATATATGTCAATGTAATTAAATACTAATACAACCGTCAACAGAATGCAATTCGCAATAATGCTTCATCAATGAGGGTAGTAAATATTTTAACGTTAAAGAAATGGGACAAGAAAAACCAGCAACACAACCAAAACAATCCGCATAAGTCATTAGGCATCGTCATATAACGACAATGACTACAAGAATAGCCCTCCCCAAGTAGCACCACCCTCAAAAGTGCCCACAATAAATACAGTTACCACAGTAAACTAATTCTTGGTAATCCAATTAATATTTTGGGTACAGATAGTCAATTTAAAAATATACTTAAGCAAATCGTAAGTCATATCCAGTACTTATAACGCCGCGTGTACACTGTACAATCTGACGAACGCCGCACGTTCGACCTGTGGGTACGTGTAGTCAGGGCCTTACAAGCGCGACAAGACAGATCACAATCAGTCGCGTTCCATATCTAGACGCATTAATTATGAATAATGACCGGTTTAAACCGGCTAAACAGCGCGAGCCGTATTCAATGTGATCACTTTGGGTGTAAGCTTTGTGAACGTTCGTAGATGAGTCGGTTACATTATGCTTAAAAGGGGGTTTGTTTGAGGATGTTGAAGGAGACGCTTCCTTAGACAGATTTAACTTGATAATGAAATAGTAATTAAATAATTTTGCAAAAAAAAAGGAATATTTTTCACGAAAATTAATTTTAATAATAAATTTTATTACTTTGTTCGCGTACACCTTTTTTATTTTTTTTTATTTTTCGCTTAATGCATTACGCACGTTACCCTCCGTTGGGGGACGAAGGGCCTGTGTGGGGCTCCCAGTATTGGTTGGTCTACCCACTAAACCCCGCGGCGCTCCTACGTCGTCTGAATGGAGGTCTGTCATGAGAGCAGCCGAAGCCTTGTCATCCACGACACCTCCGACGACCGCCCGCCTTACGCGGCAGGCGCGTCATGCCCCCCTTGCGGGGGACGGATGGGAATAGATGGAGGCGCCGGACTATTCCCATCGAACGCAGGTGGAGGCCTGTGCAATGCAGGCGGAGATGCCTCCGCACCTCCGGCCCGCTGGCCACCACCGGGAGCGAGAACAGAACGGTCGTACATCCGTCTTCTCACTCCTCTTCTGCGTCTGCGGAGCGGTGGAGCGAGAGGGTCATCCTCCCTCTCTCGCTCCGCTGCCTCTTTCTGTAAGATTATGTCCTCGCAGAAGGCGGCCACGGCTCCCCAGGCCCTTTCACTTCCAAGCATGGCTTTGATTACGCTTGGAAGCGCAAGGTCCGGACCTACAACCGCATTCAGGACACGGCGCTGTTCCTCCCAGCCAGTGCAGGCCACGAGGGTATGTTGCGCTGTGTCCTCCATCGCGTTACATTTGTAGCACGACGGGGCTTCCTCTCTTCCGATTCGGCGCAGGAACGATCCGAAACAACCATGTCCGGATAATATTTGGACCAAACGGTAAGAATGGGATCCATGCGAACGCTGGACCCAGTTCTCGATTATGGGACCGATGGCGTCGAGCGTTCGGCGCCCAGACTTTTCGCAAGTCATGTCCTCCTTCCAAAGACGAAACATGGTCACGAAAGCTTCACATCTTACGGTGTTGCGCTCCTGCGGGGCCGGCCGCTCACCTTGCGCCCTCTGTGCCGCCGTCCATTCGTAGACGACGGCTATAACCCTAGCCTCCAGCTCCCAGGGGGGAGTGCCTGCAAAGGCGCACGTTGCAGCATGCCCCACCGTACGGTAAGCCCTCGCCACACGCTATGCAATGGCTTGTTGAGGCCTGCGAAGAAGGGCCCTTCTCCCCCTTATTCAAGGAATCTGCCCAGATGGGGGCGCCATGCAGCGCCATGCTCTTAAAAATGCCGGCATATAAGTGCCGACACTTTGAGTTTGGTCCCCCTAGGTTAGGGAGGAGCCAGCTGAATGCATCAGCCGCCTTTAGGAGTCGCGGTGATAGACCGCTAAAGTGCCGGCCAAACTGCCACCGACCATCCAATATAAGACCCAAATGTTTCAATTGAGCCTTAACTTCGACCCTGCCACCCCAGACCACGATATGGGAGTCAATTGGTGCACGCTTCTGCGTACCGGGGAAGAAAAAGACCTCGGTTTTCTCCAGCGCCACCTTCAGGCCTAGTAACTCGATCCTCCGTGCAACTAGGGTCCCGCCCGCAGAAGCCAGCTGTGCCGCCTCTTTGTATGTTTTGCCCCGGGCTGTGACAAGGGTGTCATCCGCATAGCAGATAACATCCATACCCGCCAAGAGATCACCCCGAAGCAACCAATCATACCCGATGGTCCAAAGTAGTAGCCCGAGAACCAATCCCTGTGGGACACCAGATTCAACGACGTGACGCCGGAGTTGACCATCCCGGTCCACAAACAAGACTTCCCTGTTGTGGAGGTAGTCACGTAACAGAGCCTGCAAATATGAAGGCACCCCGTGGAATTGGAGTGCCTCCAGGATAGTCGCGTGGGGGATCGAGTTAAAGACGTTAGCTATATCAAAAGATATAGCCAGCACGCGCTCCCCCCTAGCCGCCGCCTCACGCGTCAGACATTTGAGCCTGGTAAGGGCGTCGATCGTCGACCGACCCTCCCGAAAACTGAACTGGGCATCAGACAGACCCGAACCAGTCGACGATAAGTGTGCCTTGAGACGGGAAACAATAATGCGCTCAAAGATCTTATTCCCCTCATCCAGGAGCACTAATGGGCGGTACCCTGATGGAGAGTACGCCGACCGCCCTTCATTCCGGAGCAGGCACAGTTGCCCCTCTTTCCACGGTTTTGGGAACCTCCCCGTAGTGAAACATCTGTCGAATAGGGCCCGAAATCTTGCTCCATGTGTTTAGTGGCGATCGCCATCAGACCCTGGACCACTTAATTTAAGAGATCTGGTTGAAGGGTCTCGGTCAGTGGGGAAATGGACGTAGCTTCTTTCTTATTGCCTTATTCGGTCTGCCCCATGGATCGTCATCCAGACTCTACAACATTTCCTGTCTCGAGCGATCTTTCGCGTCTGCGATCGCCACCTTGAGTACACGCTTCGCCTCCTGATAAGAGGCG
This sequence comes from Blastobasis adustella, assembly GCA_907269095.1. Classification (NCBI taxonomy): domain Eukaryota; kingdom Metazoa; phylum Arthropoda; class Insecta; order Lepidoptera; family Blastobasidae; genus Blastobasis; species Blastobasis adustella. The sequence continues at coordinate 3,395,195 of OU026120.1, forward strand.
TATAGGCGATCCTCATTTTGCTGGTCTCTACGGCGGCGACGGCGGCTTCTTGTATATGCCCTTCTGGATGCTACACATACCGTGCGGAGCTCAGCGATCTCCGTCGACCATCAATACACGGCCCGTCGCGGTGGCGGCCGGCAGGACCGAGGCATGCTGGCATTACATACCTCAGTTAGGGCATCCCGTAGCTGCAGCGTAGCTTTATTTACATCTGGACTACCAGGCGCACCAAACAGTCCTGGACAAATGCTGCTTCGTGGGCCATCTCCCGATCTAAATGGGTTAGAGCCCATTGGGGGAATAGCGACTGTCTCGAGCGAGACCCGCCCTGGGGACGCTGGGTGTCGGAAAAGGGTTTCCACCAAATCGACTTCCCACTTCGTAACGAGTCCAGCCAGTGCAGGGGTGGCGAAAGACATGTCTACCACTGACCCTCCCTGCCATCTGATACACGTTTGAGTTGTCCCTCTATTTAAAAGGGACAGAGAAGACGATGTCGCCCACAGTTCCAGCAGACGCCCGCGTGCGTCAGTGATTGAATCACCCCACCGCCCGGACCTCGCATTTAGGTCGCCAAGGACGGCAACCTGCCTCGATAACAGACGGTCAATGACCGCTGACAACTCCTGGAGGAAGTCGTCAAATTCCGCCAGCGAGCGGTTGGGGGAGAAATAAACTCCCACAAGGGAGATCTCCCCCCATCCGGCGGCCACGTATTCATGCCCCCTTTCAATGACTGAGAGGGGAGGGGAATCTGTGGATGGCCACGGGACAATCGCCACCAGGTCATCCCGGTCACCCACCCAGTTGAGAGGTATTGAATATGGCTCGGCAACCACTGCTACCCCTGCGGACAATTCGGCCATGACCTGTGTAGGGTCTCGCCCTGAAGGTACTTACTGTTACTCCTGTTCAAGTGGCTGTTCGGCACGTTGACACTTTTATTGTCAAATTTTTAAACATATAATTGGTAGATTCTTGGGTTTGGCCCTTCAGGCTCTGAATGCTCATCATCTTTGCCTGGAAAATTAGTTAATACTGTTAAATTCTGACTACGTTGTAATTACGTTCTACAAATATTTTGAATCGAATCGAACTTCGATTAGAGTATTTTCTTTTGGGGAAATGATCTCTCGTATCCTAAATATCCAATTGGTAAAAGTAATGAGGGTTTTTGGATAAATACAAGGGTATTGGGGTGTGTGTCTGGACTCTTACCGTTGTATCTTCTTGTTTTCCTTTTTTTTATGAATCCAAGTTTGCCCCCATGCCACGGGGGTCATTTTTCCATCACATTAGAAGGTTTCTTTCGTAGCAAATATTTTATTTTGTAATTGAAGTATCACATTTTCCAAGTTGACGTTAATCTTTTATTATTTTATTCTTTATATGTCATATGTTGTCATGCGGACACAGTCCATAGATGGCGGAGATTTTAATCTTTTTTATGCTCCCCTTATTCTAGATATTTGCTGGATCCAATTCTTCATCATATCTTCATGGATTATATCCTTGGCTGCTAAACACGAGGTCGTCCGAAAATAAATATCGACCACTTCAGAAACTGGCTGGTCGACTACGAGTACTGGCCATCAAGACTATATCTTCTTTTGTGCCAAATGCGTTCTCGAACGTGTTTAAATGAAGACCCGAGCCTGCGATAGAGAGTGCAGCGGATGAGTGGGCAGAGTTCTCCCAGCCTTCGAACTAGAAGGTGGATTAGATCATAGCTAGAAGAAGCTATCTTCAGAAACCAAAAATTAAATACCAATCGACCGGTCAAATTATGCTAGTGACGTCATAAAAGTTATCCTCGAAGTTTTCTAAATCAAATAGTCTGTCAAAGTCAAATTATGCACGTGACGTCATAAAAGTTTATCCTCGAAGTTTTCTAAATCAAATAGTCTGTCAAAGTCAATCTGCAACCTGTACTTTTCGACCAAAAGTGAACGCAGTGATCCAGCCCGAGCATAAGTTGTGGACTTTCGTGAACTTTCGTACTTTTAATATTTTAAATTCTTTTTAAAATTTCTTGTTTAGTAGATTATAGTTTCTGGACTGAATGTACATAAACCCATTACCCTGTTATTAGTTGTTTTTATTATTATCTGAGCCTGGCACTGTCCGTCGGACAGTGCTACGTTACACCTGTGACATTAAGTCTTGGGTGGTTGAGGTTGCCCTGCAATATTGTGCGTTGCTTAAACTGTGACATTATTCCGACATATAATTATCACCCTCCAAGCTGTCCGGGCGAGTCCCGACAGCGGCAGTGGCAGCAGGCCTGGTTGTTGGCTGCGCCTTGCCTTTCTTAGTAGGGGGATTACATTTTATCCCCCCCATAACGTGGCCCGCAGGCCTACCGCTCGCCGCGCACACAGCGCAGCACGGATTCTCGCTGCAGGAGGCGGACTTATGACCCTCTTTCCCGCATCGGGAACACAGCTTGGCCCTGTCTTCTTTCAAGGGGCAGCGCGCACTGGTGTGCCCATTGGCATAACATCGGAAGCAGCGCAGTGGCTGCTCCTGTAGAGCCCTGACAACACCGGTGCTAAGACCAACAAGAATCCGCCCCTTTGCGAGGACGACTTTCGGGGCCACGACGGCGCACTATATACGGGCCGTCCACCTTGGCCTCGGATCTCCCTGGTTTTAACACTCTCTGCGGTACAGCCGACGGCCTTCACGACGGCGGTGGCCACCTCGTCCTTGGTAACCGAATCACCTAGTTCGGGGATTACCAATGACACCATATTTTCAGACCTCGTCACCTTGGCTATGTCGGAGACCGCTTCTCGGAACTTTGCCGCAAAAGAGTCAGCATGCTGTTCTCGCTGCGCCCCCAAGAATTCGAAGATTCGAGCTCCGATTTGGGTTTGCCGACACTTCACGTCGGTGATGGCGAGGACCTCGGGCTTTACCGACTCCCGAGCCTTTGTTAGCATTACCTCATGCGTCACGCCTCTCTCTGCGGCCTCCGGCGTAATAGCCACAATGACTCCGCAGATTTGGGGGGTGCCATCTTCTTGACCTTTTGCGTCGGAGATATGGCTGCCTTGCCGCTACCCGTCTTGTTAGCCTTCGACATTGAAGTTCATGGTTTCGGGCCCGAAGAGGAGGCAGCGATCCTCTTCCTTTTCGTCCTCCCTCCTCTCTTGCCTACTGTGGTCCACCCATCGTTGGCGGCAGTAGTGGAAGGCAGCATAGTGTCCGACTCCGGCAGGGTCTGGGAGGATGCCGATTTGCCGGACTCTATGGCCTTTGATGGGCCTGGTTAAGATGGGCCAGCCTTGGCTTTGGCTCTGGGAGCGGGTAACGACGCCCCCGGAGTCATGGCTCCTTTACCTATAGCGGGTTTAGAGACTGACTAAGATCTCGCCATAGCCTTTACTCCTTTTCCGGCTACGGATTTATTGGCGGTGGCGATTGTGTGAGTGGTGCCGCTCCCTTAGTCTTTGCACCTTTAGCTTTTGTGGGTTTGGGTGCCTCAACCACGACAGCCTCTGTAGCCTCGGTAGCCCTCTTCTTGGTTCGCATACACCTAATTTATCTTCACTTACCCTTTGTATCTTGCTTATACACCTTCCTCTTGAATCACTCTATATATTGTTAAATACGGCATTAATCCCTTGCGTAGTTAAAAATATCTAAGAGTTTACATAGAGACAGACGTTGATGACACTAGTCGCCTGTGTAAAATAAATAATTATCATCTCGGTGTCAATGTCCCGGTTGTGCTCTCGAGAACGAGGTCCGCCTTGACCATGATCCAGGATGTGGCAATCAGGTAATTACAGTGGAGCGACTACCATCTGACCTCCGTGCCAGGTGACCTGCTACCAGGGGAACCTGACCAGATTGGATCATGGTTCCAAATTCAGTAACCTGAATTTGCAGGTTTTATCACGATATTTTCCCTCACCGTAAGAGCATCGGTTAGAATTCAACTAATGTCCATAACTCAGAAAAGAGTTATTGGTACATGGCCGCAGCGGGATTCGACCCCGGTACCTCTCGCTTAAAAGTTGGATACTCAACCGCCCGGGTTATCGTTGTAGCCTTTATTGTACACTAAAATGTCTGAGAGCTACGCCTTGGTTCGTGGTTGGTCAATATTATGTAAACTTACAAGATAAGACACTGACCTTGTCTTTCCTTCTTTTAATCATACCAATAATCGAATTTGGCAGCGATTGTGTAGGCGTCAGGTCCGGCCGCAGGTGCTTTTGCACCTTTGGGGGCCGTTTCTAGGATTGAAAAACAAAATGAGGGTCAGAAAGCACTTACATAAGGCCATAAAGGCGACCCTTTATCGGCCTGAATGGTACTGAAGCGATGGAATCAGCCAACATCTCATCTCGGATGTGTCGGAGGTGTAACAGACATTTTTAATTTTAAGGCGGGCATGGCATGGCGTCTATTTTAAATGTCCAGATTGATGAGGCAGGCCATATTTCCAATCTGAATTACAGAGCATACCTGAAGAATTAAACTAAAAGTATTACTAAATACATTTTAAAAATATTTTTTAAATTGGGATAAAAATCAGGAACTACAATATAGAAATTACTTTTAATCGCTTAGGTCTCAGGATCCGCATTAAAATCCGTTACTTAGTTTAATCTTGGCGTTATGTCTCGGTTGTGCTATCGCGCGCAAAGGCCCGGAGTACGCCTTGACCATGATCCAGGATTTGGTAGATCAGGCAATTACAGTGGAGCGATTGCCAGCTCCCAATTACCGCAATGTCTCAAGACGAAGGTCTTTGACCAATGTGTGTTGCCAGTGATGACTTACGGAACTGAAACGTGGCCGCTCACTGTGGGCCTTATAAGAAAGCTCCCTATTACCCAAAGGGCTATGGAAAAAGCTGTGCTCGGAGTCTCTTTGCGCGATCGAATCAGAAATGAGGAGATATGCAAGCGAACCAAGGTCACCAACATAGCTCTGAGGATTGCCAGACTGAAGTGGCGGGGGCAGGGCACACAGCTCGAAGAACAGATGGCAGATGGGGCAGTAAAGTTCTCGAGTGGCGACCACGTGCCGGAAGACGCAGCGTGGGTAGGCCTTCCACAAGGTGGACTGACGACCTGATAAGGATCGCAGGTACCAGTTGGATGCGGGAAGCACAGGACCGGCCTTTGTGGAGATCTCTGGTGGAGGCCTATGGCCAGCAGATATTTTCTGTCTGATTTGATGATGATTATGATTGCCAGCTGACCTCCGTGACATTGTTAATAGGGGAACCTGATAGAACGAGTCGGACCCCTTAACCATTAAGCCACCGACGCCCCTGATCTGCATAATTATGATTTTGTCCACTTAATTCCTAGTTTTGTCTGTGTTGTTTTTAAATGTTTGTCTAGTGTTTGCTTTAAAGATTTCTAAACAAGGATATAAGTAGTTTATTAGTTCTAGCACCCATAACACACGCTTTGCTTACTTTGGGGCTAGATGGCGCCGTGTGAATTGTCTCAGCTTATTTATTTATTCATTTATATATGTAGCATTTAACTCTACCATTCCAATAAATGTACAACCTACAATCTCAATTGCAAAGCGAGAATACAGCTAAATTCTCCGTCAAGTGTGCTGGCAAATTGGCTTAGTGCTAAGACATGAATTGTTCTGAGACATGTTTAGATCTTCGTGCTCTAAACTGTAACGTCTTGTCCCGGTCTAGACATCTTGAGCGCTAAAGTAAGAGCTGTACGAACTAGTCAGTTGTGATTGCGTTGTTGGAAATTACTTTAGATGCTGGTGCAGGCGTTTATGTAATTTACATCAAGAACATAGACATCTCAATTTCAGCTATTAAAGACATTGGGCTGTTATGGGCTGTTTATTTATTTATTCGTATGGCAAAAATACAATATACGTGAATGCCCATCAACTACAAATTTGAACCATGTTGATGTGATGTAATACATTAGAATCAATCACCCTGTGTTGCCTGCTTCTATATAATATGTCTGTGACCCTTTTTCTGTTCTGACCAATTAAACCGACTAACTGATCGACGATTGATAGGTTAGGATTCCTTGGATAATATTTATTGCTTTTCGTTTAATACGTAAACGATCAGTGATTGGTGCCTTTTTTAGGCGTAGTCTGTGGGTTAGGGGAGTTAGGGTTAGGGTTTAGGCACCGCTCTTCCATAACTAGCTATAACTTGAGTAAGTAATATGTACAATAAAACTATATTACAAAACTGAATTACTCAAAACCTGTTTACAATTAGTAAAACCTGTCTCTAATACTATATATATATATATATATATATATATATATATATATATATATATACTCGTACTCAGGTTCCCCTGTTAACAAGGTCATGAGGTCAGGTGGCAATCGCTCCACTTTAATTACCTGATCTGCTAAATCCTGGATCATGTTCAAGGCGAAATATTATCCCAACATTCGATTCAAATTAGGTTACCGAATTGGTTACAGAATCTTGGGGCAATATTAACATTATGTATACACATTTCCATTAAGATTTTCGCCGTAATATATTCAAGGGTGGAAGCGGATATTGGACCAAGGGGTAGTTTCAATATCACACAAAAATGACCTTGGGGGGAGGGGAGGTAAATTTATTCCGTCACAATGGTAGCCCAACTTTTTGGCTTCCGGGTTTATTTTTATTTTTCTTTTCTGCCTGAAACTCTAGCCAGGGCGCAGTTCCTTTTTCAAACTTTACTTATTTGATAAAAATACCATGATGTAGTTTATTGAATGGTAAAGGAAATCCTTAATTATTGCATAAATTTTTGGGCGTATAACGATGGACAGTTGGATGCGTTAGTACAACATAGGAATTTCGATTTGAGTTTCCAAAATTCTTTACTTTTTGATTTTATAACTCTGTCTTCAACATTTTCTCAACATTGCGATTCCTGTGAGAATTCCCAAGTTTTCGTAGTGCTTTTTACGCTATGTTTACAAGAAGAAAAATCTTCACAAATTATTAGCGTTTTTCTATAGGTTGATAAGAGCGTCGGTGGCCGAGCAGTTACAGTATCCGACTCGTAAGCCAGACGTCCCGGGTTCGAATCCCGCTCCGGCCATGTACCAATGACTGTTTTCTGAGTTATGTACATTAGTTGAATACTAACCGATGCTCTTACGGTTAGGGAAAACATCGTGATGAAACCTGCACATTCAGGCGACTGGATGTGTAACCATGATCCAATCTGGTCAGGTTCCCCTGATAGCAGGGTCATGGAGGTCAGATGGCAGTGGCTCCACTGTAATTACCTGACCTGCCAAATCCTGGATCATGGTCAAGGCGGACCCCGGGCTCTGGTTCTCGAGAGCACAATCGGAACATTAACGCCAAGATGATTATTATTTATTATTTCTATAGGTATTTCTATAGAACTAAAGTTCCAGACTCGCTAAAGAGAAGTGGTGCTGAGCACGTCACATAGAAAACTGAATCGTCGCGACCACGTACAAAAAATCGAAACGTAGGACAGCCGATCGGTGTGGAAGGCAGGGGGTAGGGAGGTGGGGAAGCTTATGTCCAGCAGTGGACGTCCTGTGGCTGAGATTATAAATATGGATAGATAAATAAAACTTAAATCTGTATTTTACTTCTAGACTTGGGCTTGGAAGCTGTTAAACTGTATTCTTTAAAGGCTTTTAAGGGTCCCGCCACTTTTGAGTGATCCCAAATAAGTCAAATAAAATTACTTCAATCAAACTAACATGCGTCATGCCAGTTTTTGTAGAAGCATTGTCTACCTTCAAGAACGCAACCAAAGAAGCTTACTTGATAACAGAGATAGAACTATAGCTCTATGCCTAAGTATAGAGGCACTATTAACTAAATCCAAAGCAGTAGGTTATACAGGGCGGGAATCTGTAGCACGGATACCTCAGCCAATGATTGATGCTCCATTGTTTAATTAATCTTGCTCAAGCCCCTTCGCCTTGATTACGGGCTATGGCTCCTGGTACACTAGCGATTTTTGGGCGAGCGCGATTGTCCAGCGATGTCGTTGTGGCGAGAAGTCGAGCGCTCGCGTGGATTCGAGCGGTTTAAAAAATTGCTCTTGGTGCAGTCTGTAGGGGTGAGCGACATGGATGCGATTATCACAATAATGCAATTTATGTACCAGAAATGCAATATGTTGGACAGAACTAAATAAAAAGTAAGTCAATATGGCTCCTGGTACACTAGCGATTTTCAGGCGCGCGATTGTCCAGCGATGTCGTTGTAGCGACTTCTGGTGCACTCTTTGGGGGTGAGTGACATAGATACAACGTGGAGCGACATGGGGTGATACATTTCATTATTAGAACAATTAAATTTATGCACCAGAAACGCAATATTTTGGACAGAACTAAATAAATGCAAGTCAATATGGCTCTTAGTGCACTAGCGATTTTTGGGCGACCGCGATTGTCTAGCGATGTCGTTGTGGCGACTCCTGGTGCACTGGGCGAATATAGTATAAGTCAGAGTTTAGTCCATCGACTCGATAAGAAGAAGTAGGTGCACTCTGTAGGGGTGACGACATGAGGTGATAAAATTCAGTATCAGACCAATGAAATTTATGCATCAGAAATGCAATATTTTGGACAGAACTAAATAAAAAGTAACTCAAAATGGCAAAATGGATAATTTCATTATCAAAATGAAATTATTCACAATAAAATATTTTTTGTGCCAGGCTGTGCACGGAAACCCAACGTTTTGTGGGTCTCCTAAACGTCTACTATCACTATAAAGTGTAATTTTTCTTGTACTCGTCGACCTTGTAGGATAACCTACGGCGCCCTCACAGTCTACAGAGTCGCTGCTGAAGATCTAGGCTAAACAGTGAGAATGAGTAGCGGCTGTCCGCCTGTTAAATTTGTATTTTAATTAAAAAGAACTGGATAGCACTACAGCTGTCGCCCAAAAACGCGGCGCGATCGTCTTACTCACGTGGTGACAATTTTAGAATCACCTCGCCCAAATCGCTAGTGTGACACGGGCATATAAGAGGCGTTTGTCGTGGTTATAGCCAATAACGCAGAGCACAGCGCCAGGATACGCTTGTGATTCGTGCTTTGGATACACTCCAACGGTCCTCAATTAGTGTTACGATTATGGGCCATGTGCTGTTATAAAACTATCGACGCAAGGCACAAATAGCTCCGCGGATAGCTCCGACACACGGTTCATATAGAGCGGTATAGGTTTTAGGATTTTCCTGGTTATTCACTTTTGTCACACATATGATCGGGTTTGTTAAGCACGGTTATATTAGTAAAACAAACACACAAAACCATAACGTAATGTTTCCGTACCCGTGATAAGTTTCATTCTGAAGAATATTTTACGTTTTGTAAAAAGCACCACCTTCTGCCTCTATTCAAAAGGCGTGAGATTGCAGATCTACTTTTTCTTTACAGGATTACATTCGGTGTGCTTGATAGCCCGCAGCTACTGGAGGAAATATCACTTAGACCCCCAAATAGAGCCCTTCGCTGTAATTCTATAATTTCTATGACGAATGCTTCTACAAATTATAGGCGCAACACATTCATATGGCGTGTGTGTAGTGCATTTAATGAATTGTGCAAGGACAATGACGTCAATTTATTTGACACAAAGTGCGAGTCGTTGAGGAGGCAGCTGACTCAGTCGTTCTTCGATGATCATTCCTAAAGCGGTGCATGAAATAGGTGTGTAATTATGTGTTAATAATGTGTATGTATAATGTTACTCTAATCTAGCTAGACAGTAAGAAACTTACATTGTTACCACATTGATTATTTCATTTTTATCTTGTTTTTCAATATTGTTTTAAGTGTGTTGCCAACTGTGGTTATCAGCGAGTAACTGTAATTGGCTTGACTGTGTCTACTTAATTAATTTAATTTGTTTTAATAGCTGTTGGTTCTTCAAGAAATAAATAAATAAATGAAAAGTAATATAGGTGACTGTTTTCTGAGTTATGTACGTTAGTTGAACACTAACTGATGCTCAGACGGTGAGGGAAAACATCGTGATGAAACCTGTACATTCAGGCGACTGAATGTGTAACCATGATCCAATCGTGTCAAGTTGACTGTTAACACGGTCACGGAGGCCAGATGACAGTCTCTCTACTGTAATAACTTGACTGCCAAATCCTGGATCATGATCAAGGCGGACTCCAGGCTTTTGTGTCTCTCGCACACGAAACTCCGGGGTCCGCCTTGACCATGACCCGGGACATTAACGCCAAGATGACCATAGATACTAAACGTGGTATCAAACCCGATAATTCTTTGTGATGAAAGTGTACGTGAATAAACAGCGGGGACTGTCGCCTGTGCTATAACATTAATCATATCGACGGTTAAGAATCAATAGTGTCTATCTCAAAAAAGTTAACTTTTCAGGAGATAAAAAAAACGTTTATCTTATTTGAATAGAAACATAATGAAAATGTTTAAATTTATAAAAAAAATGAAAAAAATGCGAAATTATGACGGTTACTGTAAGACTTGTCTAATATTAGCCTATACAGAGAAAACGTGAGATAGGTGGTATTGGTTCTATTAGTGTGAATGGTTTCGAAATATCCTTTAGATAACCGCTTTTGAAATTAAACAATTCAATGAAAAATCACTTGTTTATTAATAATTGTTTTTATTCAATGAAAAATCACTTGTTTATTAATAAAAAATTTCGTCTATAAAAAAAAATTAAAAAAAGTAAAAGTAACAGATACTTGAAATTATTCAAGAACATTACAAATGCGGAAGAGTGTCATAAAAGTTGTGACACTCTCTTGGCAGTATTTGTTTGAGCTCTTGTAGATGTAAGTATTTTGAGGCAGTTATGGGAATCATATCAGTATGTAAAGGCGAGTACGAAAAACGAGGGTTAAATCTTTTTGGTCGCGGTGGCAAGGCGAACCAATCTTGAAGACCGCGGAAGTGAGCACTGAAAATGAAGTGTCGTGCGGGTTCTCGCTATCATCAAAACTTCTTGTTAGATTTGAACGAAAAACAAAACAAGTTTTTAGGTTAAAATGTCATTTTCAGCTAAAAAAATATAATTATCGATTTATTAAAAATACATATATTAATTAGCACACAGAAATGGCAAGACCGAAACTTAGAAAGAAAAAATAGTAACAATTAGAGGAGTTCTCCCGTGTACAACCGACAACAACCACTTTCAAACGTGGAGAGACAAAGTCTTCATCGTTTAAGAAAGGAAAAAGCCTAGATCGAACCAGGTTGGCGAAAATGCCGAACGTCGGCTATTTCTACCTTGAAGAACCCACATCACCCGGCTATTTTTCTTTATCTCTAGGTCTCTTGTAAAAGAAACTAAACATGAAGCCAGTGTTCTACACATACGAGCTCGTTCATACTGATACGTATTTTAAAGGTATAATTAATTATGAGATCTTTGCTGGATTAACAGCCGAATCGAATTCACGAAAAAATAGCGATAGTTTCCGCGGGATATTTGAATGTTTACAGAGATTCGAACTGCGCAGGGGACAACTAATTTTTTCCTAAATGCACGCTTTGTTTCTACTTAGATATTGAAAAGTTGTCAACATATTCAGTATCACAACAGCGGTAGACCGTCTCATTACGACTCTCCGCGAGCCTCTATTCGATTGGTTCCAAAAAAGATAAATATTTTTTGAAATAAAATTTAATGCCCACAGATATATCGACGGTTAAGAATCAATAGTGTCTATCTCAGGTTTTTGCGTTTTTAACTTTTTAATGTAGATTGATTTAGATTTTCATTTGGCATAGCTTGTTTTGACACCTACGTCAAAATTTAAAAAATATCTATAGTTATATGCTATGGAAATAGTACCTAAACTAAGAGCGCGTAATTTTTTCTGCCAATACGGTCTATCTCTCTTCAAAAGCGTTTATACTGCACCATATCTAGCGCGCGACTGAAGTGCCGCCGACTGCGAGACGTGCAATAAGGAACTATTGTAGTTAGAAAGAGACAAATTGATCTATTGGATTGATGCAGCCCTTAAATGGCACTTTTCTTCCGTGCTTGTTTCGACAGGTTGGTAAGTTCATTTCCTCGTTCATATTAATTAAAAAAAGTGGTAAAATCATTCTAAATTGTGTAAATTTTTATGTCAAAAGCAAGCTTTAGTGTTACATTATCTTTTAGCCTACGACAATTGAGATTTTATTTTAGTTTTATGTGTAACTGTTTCTAAACAAGCAACAATTTAAGATAGGTGATATTTCCAGAAATTATTTCTAATCAAATATGCGTAATTCTGGGTATTTCATTCTAGGCCGTGTGGTGTCCGGCAGAGTAGAATAGCACCAACCCCTTACATTCATGGGTGTCGTATAAGGCGACTAATGTTTTCGAGGCAAAAGATCAAGAGTCTCCGTAGTCTGGAAAATGGGCAGCAGCATTTTCCATTATTATATTTAAATACTGCGATCTCCAACCCGCCTGCCAAGCGTGGAGATTATGGCAATAACCTCCCCTTTCGTGGGAGAGGCCCTAAGTCCTGCAGTGGACTGTTACGGGCTGTGATGATGAACCGATGCTCTTACAGTAAGGTAAATCATGATGAAACCTGCACATTCAGGCGAATGTGTAACCATGGTTAAATATGGTCAAGTTCTTCTGGTAGCAGGGTTACGAAGGTCAAATGGCAATCGCTCCACTGTAATTACTAGATCTACCAATCCTGGATCATGGTCAAGGCGGACCCCAGACCCTCGCGTGCGAGAGCACAACCGGGACATTAAAGCCAAGATGATTTATGATAATTTCATAGCTAATCTGTGACTTTATTAAAAACAATTTACCATTGTGGTTCTCAAGGATAGATTCATCTTTATCTCGCAGTAGACTTAATAATTTACGTGATCTTATACCCTGGTAGAACCGATTGGTCATTTTGAGGCACTGAAATATAAAGTACATACCCAGAATTACGCATATTTGATTAGAAATAATTTCTGGAAATATCACCTATCTTAAATTGTTGCTTGTTTAGAAACAGTTACACATAAAACTAAAATAAAATCTCAATTGTCGTAGGCTAAAAGATAATGTAACACTAAAGCTTGCTTTTGACATAAAAATTTACACAATTTAGAATGATTTTACCACTTTTTTTAATTAATATGAACGAGGAAATGAACTTACCAACCTGTCGAAACAAGCACGGAAGAAAAGTGCCATTTAAGGGCTGCATCAATCCAATAGATCAATTTGTCTCTTTCTAACTACAATAGTTCCTTATTGCACGTCTCGCAGTCGGCGGCACTTCAGTCGCGCGCTAGATATGGTGCAGTATAAACGCTTTTGAAGAGAGATAGACCGTATTGGCAGAAAAAATTACGCGCTCTTAGTTTAGGTACTATTTCCATAGCATATAACTATAGATATTTTTTAAATTTTGACGTAGGTGTCAAAACAAGCTATGCCAAATGAAAATCTAAATCAATCTACATTAAAAAGTTAAAAACGCAAAAACCTGAGATAGACACTATTGATTCTTAACCGTCGATATATCTGTGGGCATTAAATTTTATTTCAAAAAATATTTATCTTTTTTGGAACCAATCGAATAGAGGCTCGCGGAGAGTCGTAATGAGACGGTCTACCGCTGTTGTGATACTGAATATGTTGACAACTTTTCAATATCTAAGTAGAAACAAAGCGTGCATTTAGGAAAAAATTAGTTGTCCCCTGCGCAGTTCGAATCTCTGTAAACATTCAAATATCCCGCGGAAACTATCGCTATTTTTTCGTGAATTCGATTCGGCTGTTAATCCAGCAAAGATCTCATAATTAATTATACCTTTAAAATACGTATCAGTATGAACGAGCTCGTATGTGTAGAACACTGGCTTCATGTTTAGTTTCTTTTACAAGAGACCTAGAGATAAAGAAAAATAGCCGGGTGATGTGGGTTCTTCAAGGTAGAAATAGCCGACGTTCGGCATTTTCGCCAACCTGGTTCGATCTAGGCTTTTTCCTTTCTTAAACGATGAAGACTTTGTCTCTCCACGTTTGAAAGTGGTTGTTGTCGGTTGTACACGGGAGAACTCCTCTAATTGTTACTATTTTTTCTTTCTAAGTTTCGGTCTTGCCATTTCTGTGTGCTAATTAATATATGTATTTTTAATAAATCGATAATTATATTTTTTTAGCTGAAAATGACATTTTAACCTAAAAACTTGTTTTGTTTTTCGTTCAAATCTAACAAGAAGTTTTGATGATAGCGAGAACCCGCACGACACTTCATTTTCAGTGCTCACTTCCGCGGTCTATGACGTCATAGCGGGAGGTGAGGGGAAGGACAAACATATATTTTTGTATTGTCGCCACAACGATATAACTATCATTTTTCTAACTTTTAAACTTTAGTAGTATGAAGCTATGACACAATTTTTTTGAAATGACAGTTGGGACGACGAGGAAAACGTTAATCGAATTCACGTCAAAAACAAAGTAAAAAGGAAAACACTCGGGAATAGTCGAGTTTCCGGTTTATAAGAGAATTTTCGAAACCGGTTCAGTTGTTTTCGGAGGCACAACATAAATACTTATGAAAAATAACATGTTTTCCCCATTATATTTTTACTACAAAAGAATTTTTGAATTCATCGACATTTTCTCCTACTAAATTAGCCATAAATCGTTTGAAGGATAATTCAGTGTAGCTTAATAATCGCATCTCCCAAGCTTGCTTAGAATAACAGTACAAGAAGAATATTCCCCGAGGTCATACCTACCCTAATTTACCTATCTTTACAAATTGTAAAAGAGATAGCAATATGCATAATTTATTGGTAGGAAAGGAAGGAAGAATGCAAATTTGGCGAAACTCCCATTCCATTGTTCGGAGGATACTGCTTCGCGAGAAAGATTCCCGCACACTGCCGCGGAAAATTGTAAGACGCCGATTAATTGAACTGCGTATCTGGCAATACTTTGTGTTTCAGGCATTCTAAGGGCAATTCAATATCTTTTAAAATCTAAACCATCCTCAATAATAAAAAAATCATATTGGCGTTAATATCTCGATTGTGCTGTCACGCACTAGGGCCCGGAGTCCGCCTTGACCATGATCTAGAATATGGCAGATCAGATGATTACAGTGGACCGACTGCCATCTAACCTGCGTGACTTTGCTACCAGAGGAAGCTGACCAGTTTGGATCATGGTTACACATTCAGTCGCCTGAATGTGCAAGTTTCATCACGATGTCTTCCCTCACCGTACCAGCATCGGTTAGTGTTAAACTAATCTACATAACTCAGAAAGAGTCATTGGTACATGGCGGCAGTGTGTTTCGAACCCGGTACGTCTCGCTTACGAGTCTGACACCTTTACCACTAGGCCACCGACGTTCCTCAATATCTTACTATTCCTAATCTCTAATTTCTAAATTACTTGTGTATATGTACTTAGAAAGATCTCCTTCGCCAGAGCCTGGTTCGAGCCGTAGATCAGAAGATTATTTATTTATTTATTTATTTAAAACTTCATGCACTGTTACGTACAAAGGCGGACTTAAAGCTTCATAGCTTTCTCTGCCAGTCAACCGGAGAGTTGATAGTATGAGAAATTACAGGGCGGTGTAACATGTATGACACGAATATTGGAGAATACATTAAATCTAAGTACTTATGTTAAAGCAAATTTGACATACATTCACAAATCATGACTGATAGTAGCAAAATAACAGAAGAAAAAGAAAGAAAAAAGAAAGCAAATAAAGACAACACAACGTGCGAGAATATAAAAGAAGCAACAGAAGGTTATTAGATAGAATTTAGAGTTTATTTAAAAAGTGTTCCCGGACCGCCTTTTTAAAGGCATATTTATTTGAAGATAGTCTTATATCCACCGGGTGGTCATTCCAGAGACGCACTGCTGTTAAGGAGAATGAATTTGTAAGGAAACCTGTACGGTGAATTGGTAGGTTCAAGCAGCGCGTATCAGTTGAGCGAAGGTTGCGATCATGAGTGTCACTGAGATACTGAAATTTGCATTTCAAGTAATCAGGAACAGCTGGGTCGTTGAGTACCGTAAGAAGAAGACAGAGAACTCGCAGATTGCGGCGATGTCTAATAGGAAGCCATTTAAGCTTAGCACGAAAGGTGGAAACGTGGTCGTATTTACGTAGTCCATATATAAAGCGGATGCAATTATTTAGGAGACGATCCAATTTATTCAATTGGTCCGCATTTACGTCGGAGTAACACACATCAGCATAGTCTATAATAGGCAAGATAAGGGACTGGGCGAGAAGAATTTTCGTGGAAGAAGGTAGAAAAAATTTAAATCTATAAAGACAACATAAAGTTCCGGTTACTTTTCTACTAATTTCAGTTACCTGATCCGACCAACTCAAAGTGCTATCTATGTAAAGACCTAGATCTTTTACACATAGACTAAATGGGATCACTACATTATTATAATAGACCGAAGGGATAGTTCCCAAATCAGTGCGACTGATCAGTCGAGAACTGCCCAATATGATAGCCTGGCATTTCGAGGGATTTACAGATATCCCAAACCTACGAGACCATTCACAAATATGTTTTAGGTCGTTGTTCAAAGCACTAATAGCTTCAGGAATATCTGAAACATCGGCACTAGCATACAGCTGCAAATCATCCGCGTAGAGATGGTGAGAACATTTGAGACCATGAGTGATATTGTTAATAAAAAGAGAAAACAGTAAAGGGGACAAAATACCGCCTTGCGGAACGCCAGCTACAAGATCGCACCAACCGTACACCTCTCCATCGGCCCGAACCGCCTGCCGTCGACCGCGAAGATACGAGGAAAACCAGTCAGACTACAAGATGCGCTAGAATAGCGAGCAAGATGTCGTGGTCCACGTTATTGAAGGCGTTGGAGAAATCAATTAAAATTAAGAAAGACAGTTTGGTGTTCTCCATGGCCTCCATGACATCTTCTGTAATTTTAAGTAGAGCCGTAGAGGTGCTATGGCCCGGACGAAAACCCGACTGATATGGACTTAAGAGAGCATTAATAGAGACAAAAGTCGATATTTGCTTGTGAACCACAGCTTCAAGTATTTTAGAGAGAAATGGTAGGATTGAAATAGGTCTAAAATGATTTAAGCAATTAGGTGATGATACTTTGGGGAGCGGGATGACGAACGCTTTGCTCCACTCTTTAGGGAAAGAGTGTGACATAAGGGAGTGATTGATTATATGTGTGAGAATAGGTAAAACAGCATCGAGAACATGACAAATCATCACTCTGCTCACGTCATCACTTCCCGCTGCCTTAGACTTAATAGATAGAAAGGTCTTCCTGACTTCATCCTCAGAGACTGAACTGAAATTAAATTCCGTGGGAGTTCCAGGCAAAGAGCTAATGAGGTTGATAGTATCCGACTTAGTGTAACCATCCAAAAGTGACGCAGTGGAGAAATGTTGGTTAAGAGCCATTATGTTCCATTGCATTGGAATATTAGACTAAATTTGTTCTGATGCAAATAAACATTGCATGATGGTTCTTGACTCGTTTTACTGATCTTGCTCTGTCAAATAACTTTCAGTTAATCTAAAAGCTATTTCCTAGCAGTCGTCGTAGTTAGTAGAAGAGCGGGTGTGGCAGATTTACCGCGTGCCGCTGAGCCGGGGCTTACCGCTGGGGTGAGGAGGTGTTCAGATAAATTACCTAAAGATGTGTGTACCTAAGAAGGCAGACGCGAGAAGGGTCTTTGTTTTATATTGAAGCTATAAAAGTGTATGCCGATAATAAATATTCATAAATGCATAATTAGGCCTTTACGTTATATTGAAACTTTGATCTCATTTAATTTGCAACAATACGAAAATCAAAAATGAAATATTCTTTGGGTATTGAGTCAGGACATTAAATAATATCTCAATGATTTGTTAGGGAAAAAAATAAGACCACAACTGAAATTGTCATCAATAAAAAACTATCCATCGGTGAAAATACTGTGAACACCCCTGAGCTGAAATCAGGGCGGTGTGAGGTAAGGTGACTGTAACAAGCAGCGGCTCATAACATTGAGCACTCTCAGACGGCAACTCCCTCAGGCCAGCTCTCACCGATACTCGAAAACATTTTGTCCAATAAAATGTGCGAATAAAATATCAATATAGAGACTTGGATAGTGTGAAGGTACTTTTCGATACTCGTATGGTACTGACACGCCACTATTATCTGTTATTATGTGGGTAGAAATGATGATACCCCATCAAAAACGTTTCTCGTCTTACTAATAAAAAAGTACCTACTGATCAACAAATGTTGAAACCAAAGCCCCTAATTCTAACGATGTGACATCTCTAATAATACATTTTCTCGTTAGTTACTCGACGAGTGTACAAACTTATCTGTTGTTAAATTTAATATTTCCAAATAAATTATATTTCATTGGCGACACTTAGTTCCAATTTTGGAAATACTTGGACTTTTGTGTAACTTGACAGAAGTAGAAACTCTCCCGATATAATAACTCCACAAACTATCTGACCCGGTGGCCAAAGCTGACACTAGGTGTCGCCATTTTGAAATGTCATGTTAATTTGCTTAATTAATTTGCAATGCCAATTTTTATGTAGATGTTAGTTTAATTTTACTGCAGATGGTGTTATTTACATACATAAGATCGGGTTGTCACCGGGTCAGATATTGTACATGTCAAATGTGTTTTGACATGAGCCTTGTATAGTTATACACTCGTTAAACGTTCAACGCTTGATCAACGTATGAAAAATGTTTATTAGCAAGACAGTTCACGTAAAATTGGTTCGTCAAGCTTGCGAAGCTCGTAACGGTTTCAGTGCGAAAAAGTTATCAAATTTCATGAAGTACTAAACCAGTAACTCTAACAACAATGTTTTGGCTGTTTCACAGAACAATTGCTGGGTATTTACTCCCGGCCATACCTGTAGTCGTACCCAATGGGCTTAATGGGAATAAACGATTTTAAAATCTTGAAAACGTAGTTTGTACAAAAGTTACAGTTTCCGTCATTTTCGCCATACAAAACGCCAACTCCATAGGTACAATGGGCATTTGACACATTTTCCTCTTAACGACGCTCTGACGTAAAATTCTCAACCCTTACCAGTAATCGAATTCATCCACAGACGCCGTCTAAGGCTTTAAATGACAAAATATGACGTAAATAACTCTGAGCCAGACATCGTTCGGCTCCCCTTGCCTGGCGCCTTAGTCAGGGCAACCTGACGTTTATTAATTAGATTAACCAGCAGTTTTTATTAAATTACTCCGCTAAATTACTCCGCCCAATGAATGAGGACCAGATTGGCAAAAGCTCTGACTCCCAAAGGCTATTGTTTTCTACACATTTTGTTTGGCACAATCGCGTCGGTAAATACAAAGCGTGTTCCCTCAAAAGACGATTGTTCGGTTTAATGAATTGCCTTTTTTAAGTTATTGACAGGGACAAATCGTTTTGTGTAGGTATTTGGTTTTGGCAGACTTTTCTGCAATTGATTATGGAAACTGTTTTTTTTATACATGAACAGTATCGTGTCCGGCAGATTATTTTATTGTAAGAGTGTCGCCTTATAAAGATTCTCTGGTTAACTAATCTGAACAGATTTTTCAGTGTTGTAGCTTATAGCGGAGTTACACAAAGCTAACTTCTCAAATTCAAGTTTCGGCCATCGGGCTTGATAAGTTTGTGGTACCTACTATAAATAATGGTGGTCACTCACCATCCTGCTGACTGTCTTGCATGCCTGCATTTTATTGCCGCACGGACTATTGCAGACATGGTGTCCCATTCGCTTCTTGATGTAAACTGACGCCAAGACGCAGATACGTTAGTCTGATGTCTTCATGCACACTATCACACCTCGTGTCATGTAGAATGGACAGTCAGCCGGACAGTAAGTGGCCACCATGAGATTTGCTTTTGCCGCGCTAGGTGTCTGACACTAGAGTAAATAGAGCAAGAATAATTGACCAATCATAGAGCCGTAGTGAACGCGGGAAGGGGGAAGTTTTTTATTCTGTGGCAGTCAAGGATAGTCTTTGAGTTGGAGGGCTTGGCATATCGGGCAGTAAGTTCGCAGAATTATGTATACAAGTTTTCTTTCTACATACGGGTGGAAGTCGCAGACTAGTTAGTCTGCGACTTCTTAGTTAGCTAGTTAGCTAACTACTAGTTAGCAAGCTAAGTTATGACTCCATAAAAGGCGAGTTAATTACGGCATTCAGTTTAATTCTGGTAGTAGTAGCAGCAGAGTTCTGGTGTCGTGTGGCGAACTTCGCCAATTGGATTATGACTTGCGAAATTCACATCGAAACTCGTCCGTGGTCGCGATGAACTTTGCTCATTTCCACCAGTCGACAGTGGTGTGGATTCGAATGCTGATGTATTTGTATATTTGCTGGGTGCCTTGGAAAATTTATAGAAGACCTGAGTGGCTCAGTGATCCACATGCAGGTCTGTAAACGTAGAGGTACAGTACAAGAGCATAAGTTTTCGAAAATTTTCCTTTGCAGCTACAGCAGCATACGGGGTATTTGGTGCATCTTCAACCAAAATGAGTTTGCTAAAAGAAGGGCGCATCATCTCTACTTTGGTCCAAAGAACGAACACTCTCCTTTTATTCGTTTTCGAACCAAGACAGAAACCTGTTGGTGAGGCAATCGTTTTATACCTATATTTAACGTACAAAAACACATACCTAATTCAGGTACAAAAATCATGCTGAGCCCACCGATGATAGCATGATCGATAAATAAGTCAGTTACCTAACACTTAATGTTTGAAAACATGGCAGTTATTATCACACCTTTTAAAGGTATGTTCCGGGTTTCCTACCGCGGTTTGTTTACCGCATGCGAAGCTATTGTAAACGCCATTCGGCTGTCTACTTCTTCTTCTTATCGTGTAAATGTTGTAATAGGTTAGTTTATTACTATTTATATTTTTCCAGTCCAAAACTGACAGACGCGGATGGCACTACTTAAAAGAAGAGACACTTCATTACTTATAACTTCCTCATGGAAGTACGTATATGAGATCACCCATATTTACATGAGGGCTCCACCCCGAAGCAATATTGCACACGACGCAACGTTTTTAATATACCTCTATTTAGTAACTCAAATTTTCCTCTCATAAAAATGTCACTTATTTACGTTTGGCAAACATGTTTCAAATATCAAATAGAAACCACGATTTCAATTTCCGAGACGGTATATTTTTGCATGCTTGTTTTCAAAGGCTCCCCAGAGGTTATTTGGAATTTCTTTTTGCGTGTTTCAAAGAACAGCGGGATTCATTAAAATCTCAATTTTCTTACAGATTTAGCTCCCTCGTTGTCACCGACGGGACTGCCGACTCTCTTTTCAAATGATTTATTTCTTATCCTTTCTCGACACTCTTCTCTGTGTTAGTTTGTTAAGCTAATGATCTCTCTATGTCGTACCAAAATCAAAGGACTTTATACAATAAAATTAATATAAGGTTCTATGTCCTAATCAATAAATAAATTTATTTTATATAATATATCATCTAAGGCAGGATTTTTAATGTAAAATCTTTCCAATAATCCTTTTCTTCATGATAATTATAATTAGTTTAAATATTGTTTTGTTATACTAGTATTAGTATTCATTTGAGTTTTGGATATGCTTTGTTTCAGATCTTCTATCTTACGAATTCCCAAAAAAAAAAAAACCTGATTCTACTCATGCGCGCACTCAATCATGATCCAGGAAAAGTGTTCAACTAATGTGCGTATCTCAAAGTCATTAGTACATGACGGTACTGTGGTCAGGACCTGTTACCTTTTGCTTAAAATTTTGACCTTCTAGCAATTAGGCCATATACGCTTTAAGATTTTTTACTTATTGAATCTCTTCACAAAATACTGTACCTACAGTACATTAGTACAGAACTAAAGTAGCATACTATTCAAACACACGCACAATATTCCCTACCTACCTACAACCACATTATTTGCATACGAGATTTCCCTCCAACGATATAAAAAACGCTTGCCGAGCGCCTGCCGACGCATGGGCGTTACTCTAGGCGGGAAAGTTGCTTGATTGATTGTTTCTTTCAATATCTAGGTCGAATACTTACTTGCCAGACGCAAAATGCTCCATCAGCCACTTTTTTGCCCGAAGTCCTCAAAAGTTTTGCAAACAGTCGGAATTGTGTCCCGATTGTTGGAGAGTGTGAGTAATATAGTCCCTAATCAGAATCTGTGCATTTGACGGTACATTTTTAATATAAGGCAGTGTAATAATGGAATACTAAGTAAAAAGACATAATGATAGTAAGTTTGAAATATTTTTGGTCTTCTACGAATTATAAGTACAGGAAGACTCAGCGTGGGTAGGTCTGCCTCCCACAAGATGGATCGACGATCTGGTAAAGATCGCAGGTACCAATTGGATGCGGAAGGCACAAGACTGGATCTCTGGGGGATGCCTATGTCCAGCAGACGGCGTCTTCTGGCTGATACGATGATGATGATGATGATATAGCGCTCTTTCCCTCCCATACTCCATTTAAAATTCTGAAAAAGGAAGTGTTCTCGTAGTAGAAACAAATATGATAGTCAGGCATCACCTCGAGGCAATATATATTGAGAATCTTAATTTTTTCTCCTGTTTGCTTTAAGAGCACATTCTGTTAACTGAAGATAAGCCTTCAGTTTAGTTTTTAAGTTAAGTTAGTTTTGGTTAATGAATGGAAGTGGTAGTGGAAGAAGCGTGAGAGATCTGTCAGGATCTGCAAGGGGGATGATGTGGTCTCTTCATGATCCCTACGGGACAAAGGCATAACGTCATGTATGTTTGTAATTTTTTTTAACATACGTACCAATGATCCAATGTAGCCAGTGAGGTAAGATGGCAGTCGCTCCACTGTAATTAACTGCTCTGCCAAATCCTGGATCATGGTCCATGCGGACCCCGGCCCCTCGCACGCGAGAGCACACCCGGGACTTTAGCGCCAAGATGTTCTTTTTATAAATATAACTCAAGTAAATGTTAACTTTTAGGACCGCTCGTTAAACTATACCAATTTTGAGGATGGGGCATTGCGCCTATGTCTCACAGAGTGTTAGCCATCACTATATACACCAACTTCAACCAATACTAAGGTGCCTTTGGTCACCGAACAAATTTTTTTCTGACAGTGTACGTCAACTTTACTAGCTTGTTTAATCCTTGTATCTTTTGCAAGGCCCACTCGTGGGTTTCTACTTTGTTTGGTCATGTGTGCGCGCGAGAGCACAACCGGGACACTAACACCAATATGATTATTGTTTTACATTAGTATGTAAAAAAAAATCATCTTCCATTATTCTCTTCTCTCCAGGGGATCAGTGATAAAGCGCGCCTTCCCAAAACATAATTCCAACTGTCTTCATTGAAATCTTGATTCGTTCAAAAACCGCGCGAACCAAGTAATCAATTCTCACTTCCATTTATTACTCCGTTTCTAATTATCTTAATTACTTTTTCGTAACGACAGGGATTATGGGGCTCATTCATTAATTATTGCCCCAAATACCATCCTCGAATTTTAATGCGAGAAAGCTACCCCCAAACCTTTGTAATTGAAAATAAAAATCAAGGCACTTCATTTAAATATCTTTGATACTTTGGAATTATTAATTCCATGAATAATAATTTGAAAGAATTTATGATTTTGATCCGTATTTTGGGACCTACGCACATAATACGCATAACTATATATGTACCTACTTACGTCATAAGCGCTACTACGCTGCTATTTATTGATTTGATAATGGCCCACCTCTATTCACACAGGCATAAGGTAAAAACTCAGAATGTCGGGGACATAGCAGGTCCGACTCGTAAACGAGAGGTACCTAGTTCGATTCCCAGTAAAGCTACTAATGACATCTTTTGAGTTAGGACTGAGTGTGTATCTAATTTGGGTAGGTTCCCCTGTAAACTGGGTAACGCAGTTATAAAATTTTATATAACTGCGTTAATCACCATAACACCATACTTACTTACCGTGCTGTTAACATCGTTGTTAAAGTGTTCCTACAAATTTAATCTAAATTCACGTAAAAAGTATTGATTTGCGTCTAATATCCCGCAAATTTTATAGTTCATAGTGAAAGTGACTTAATAGTGAACTATTATCTTCAATAACTTTGTATATTTAAGCAAATTAACGTAAAAACTTAAATCAATAACAATCAGCTGAGTGCTGCGCGTGATCAACTGGTGAAACGCGTAACCGACGCAATCTGCGCGGACGTTACGACGTTCTTCTCGCAGCCACGCCGTGTGATCAGTGAGCGTTAACTTGAATCTACCTTACCGTTTAACTTATTACTTGCGAAACGTAAACATGACTTCGAACTGCGCTGGTTGCAATCACATTATTGAGGATTTATACTACATGAAATGCATCAAATGCGGTAATACATATGACTTAGTTTGTATTAAGATCACCAAAGAGGTGTTCGATCAATTAAGTACAGAAAAGAGGAATGACTGGTGGTGCCCGGATTGTATATGCTTGCGCCCGAGGACTGACAACAGTGATAACACACCGGTGCGTTCCTTGGGTGAATTGAAAAATACTTATACCTACAGTAAGACCGGTAGCAGCAACGTAAATTTATTGCGCGGGAGCGGATCGCACGGCGCGGATTTGTCACTGTCTGTCGCGTCGCCTCTGCCGGTTCCGCAGTTTCAGAACGATATTTCCAAACAACTCCTTGACCTTAGGGCTTATTTCGACTCTAAATTGGACGCCATTAAAACGGAAATATTAGCGGATTTGGCTTGTAAAGTTAGTCACTTCAAGGAAACAGTTAAGCAAGTGAATCAGCGGTACGAACTGCTGGATAAGAAAATTATTGCTCTGGATTGTGTGGTCAACAGTCTTGGGTCACAGAACGATCAGTTAATAATCGACTCTACGAAGGTAAAGGAGAAGATGTCTAGTCTTGAACAAGAAAATAACCTGCTTAAGTCTAAATTAACCGACCTCGAAGTCTTACAACATAACTTGAATGATGTGGAGCAGCGCGCGCGTCTGAGCAATTTACAAATTTTCGGAATACCTGAAAATAAAGCGGAAAACCTGGTACCTATGATATGTAGGATTGCAACAGTGCTTGGGGTGTCATTATCCAGTGGGGACATCGAGTATGCTACACGGCTTCCTTCGCGCACCAAGAACCTAGGATTGCCGAAAACTATAATCGTCAGATTTAGGTCTCTTCAGATTAGAGATAGCCTACTCAGTGCGGCGCGCAGGAGACGCGGTTTGTCTACAAATGATATCGACGTCTCCGGTGAGCCAGCACCAATTTATATAAATGAACATCTTACATCCTATAATAAGTCTCTATTAAAGGCAACTAGGGATAAGTGTAAAGACTTGGGGTTTCAAAATACATGGACACGAAATGCAAAAATATACGTACGACTACACAGCAAGGCCCCCGCTGTTCGCATTTTCAATTTAGAACAGCTGAACAAATTAGAGTAGGCCAATGGCCTGATGTTTTGTTTTTATTATTGCAGTTTTTATTGTTTTTTCATTCAACTTTTATCTTATTTTTTAATACATGGTATGCACACTCACGACGCACAGAACACACACATTCACTTCACATCATTCATTCCGCTTTAGTAGGATTTTCATATAATTTGGAAATGGCAGTCTGCCGCGAATGTTGCTTGAGATACTACAGTAATATTATTTTCAATTATGATGTATTTTAATTTTTATCTTCAGAACTCGCGCAGCATTCGTGGCAAACTAGCCGAATTTTCTAAAGGGCTTTTACTTCACGATTACCATATCGTAGCTATATGCGAAACTTGGCTATTGGATGGGATATGTAATTCTGAATTGACCGACGGGCGATACGATGTCCATCGTTGCGACAGGGTGACGGAGCGGGGGCTGGTGCGGCGCGGCGGCGGCGCGCGCGCGGTCGGCGGCGGCGTCATGCTGCTGACGCGCCGCGAGCTAAGGGCTCGCGCTCTAGCGCTGTCGCCGGGCACCCCTTATGAGTTGGTCCACGTAGTGCTGCCAGCAGGCGCTATTTGTGCGTTGCGGGACTTGCATGTCATCTGCGTCTACTTGCCCGGCTCGGGGCCATCTCATGATACACAAGTTGAGCACCTTGCCTTTTACTTGACAGAATTTATTAATTGCAGCCCGGGGGCAGATTATCTCATTGTCGGGGACTTTAATTTTCCTGATATTGACTGGAAATGTAATAGTGATGGGTTGTCAATGCTACCTTTTAGCGTAACTAATGGATCTCAGCGCAATTTTCTGGACGTAATTTCAAGTTTTGGCCTAGAACAGTATAACAGCGTTTCTAACGACAATAATCGTTACCTAGACCTAGTTTTTTGCACTTTGGAGGTGACATCAACGAGATGTTCCTTACCAATTACTCGAGAGGATATGCCTCACCACCCGGCTATTGATTTGGAAATACCTAATTTAATTATGAAAAACATGCTAAATAATCCTAAACGCAAGATTTACAACTTCAAAAAAGGTGATTATGAGGTGATTAGATCTCGTTTAAACTCCATTGATTGGCCAGCTAAGTTTAAAAAGGCAGACGTTGACGACATGTTGTCGTGTTTTTATTCCGAGTTGCAAAATATTGTTGATGATGAAGTTCCCTCGTTTCTGAGTGATGGTAGTAGTTATCCTATATGGTATTCAAGACCTCTCATTAGAATTATAAAAGAAAAATCAAAATTCCATAGGTTATGGAAACGGTTTGGTAATCCATTGGATTATGACTCTTTTGCCTTGCTAAGACAACGGCAAAAAAAGATACAAGATGAGTGCTGGAGGAACTATATGGACAGTTGTGAAAACGCCATAGCAACAAATCCAAAACATTTCTGGTCATACACTAACTCGTTGCGTAAGGATCGTGGAGTCCCGGCCCAAGTATCGTATGGCAGCCATCTGGCCACCAGTGGTCCCGAAATTTGCAATGCATTTATGGATTATTTCCAATCGGTGTACTCGCAGTCCCAGCCGTGTCAACAGGGCGACTTTGAATCTAACTCTTCCAACCATATTCATGTATTGAGTACGATTAATATTACTGAGGCATTGGTGGCCAAACATTTGAAAAACTTAGATTGTAATAAAGGGGCTGGAAGTGACGGGATTCCTTCTATTTTTGCGAAATTATGTGCCGAGGAGCTAGCAATTCCTTTATCAATAATTTTTACACATTCTATGCGGAATAAAATGTTTCCCAAAGAATGGAAGGTAGCTTATATCACACCTGTTCACAAGAATGGATGTAAACAGAATGTTGAAAACTACAGGCCGGTCTCCATTTTATCTGTTTTTGGTAAGGTTTTCGAGTCAATTGTTTATGACCAATTGTATCCTGTTGCTGCGGCTTATATTCCAGACTCGCAGCATGGATTTATGCGCAGAAGATCGACTGTTACTAACTTGGCCGTGTTCACCGATTGCGTTGTTCGCCATATGGATGCGGGGTGCCAGGTTGACGTCGTGTACACCGACTACTCAAAATGTTTTGATCGGATTGATCACGGCATTTTAATATCAAAATTGATTAGTATCGGTGTGCACGGCGACCTCCTACGGTGGCTCACTTCTTACATCGAGAATCGGTCACAGGCTGTAAGAGTAGGGGTATATAAGTCTAACTTTAAACTAATACCGTCGGGAGTACCACAGGGTTCCCATTTGGGACCCTTGCTATTTAACATTTACCTGCATGACATAGTTGCATGTTTCCTACACTCGAACTGTTTATTGTATGCGGATGATAAGAAAATTTTCTTGCCCGTTCGTAATGTGGCTGACTGTGACAAACTCCAGGGAGACCTTGATAGGCTCTCTGTATATTGTGTTAAAAATCGGCTAGAGTTAAATATAAAGAAATGCGAAACTATCACATTTACTAGGCAACGTAACTTTATATCTAATGAATATGTACTTAATGAGATTGTTATCCCCAGAGTTAACCTAGTCCGTGATTTGGGAGTAATGTTGGACTGCAAATTATTGTACACGTCTCATTTTGACTATATTACTAATAGAGCTTTCAAAATGCTGGGGTTCCTGCATAGAAGTGGAAGTGCATTCCGGAAGGCGCATTCTTTAAAAACTCTGTATTTTGCTTATGTTCGAAGCTTAATGGAGTATGCTTCCCCGATCTGGTCTCCCACTTACGTGACCCACGTCGCTCAACTGGAATCGGTGCAGCGTTGTTTTACACGCCGCTTGAATTACCGTTTTGGAAAACAAGGAAGCTATGCAGAAAGACTTTCTAACTTTAATATGCTTTCCCTCGAGAATAGACGTTTAATTGGCGACATGAAGCTACTATTTGATATAATAAACGCCATGGTGGACTGTCCTGGGCTAATAGAGCGTGTCGGTTTATGTGCTTTTTCTACTCGCACTAGGCACATGCGCTGCCTTTACGCTGGTTCCGCTCGCTCCAACTATGCGAGACATTCCGTGTTGCATCGAATTATTCAAACATATGAGGATCGGTTCGAGAAAGCTGATATATTCTTCATGTCACGTAACGGATTCATCAGTTTTGTCATTGACAACTTGCCCTTGTTTGATACTAAAGCTTAATAGAGCGGATTAACATACACCACACACGTCACTATTACGCACATACACACACACACATATATATATACACATATATACACACACAATACCCTAATTTCCTCATATACACATTTATAGTGCATGCATACCAATAGATTCATGAAATAATATTTTTAATCATTTCTACTTGTTATAATCACGGTATAATTTGAAATGTAATATGTCAAACTTGGTAATTGGCTGTATAAGTTTGTATTTGTAATAATATACATCTTGATGTAATAGCTGTTAAGTTTGCAATAAATAAATAAATAAATAAAAATAAAAATCTTTTTATTTTATAACTGGGTTATAAAAAAAAACTAAGCACGATAACCAATTTCTGTTAAAATTTGGTAAACTGGTAAGTATATCGTCAAGGCACTATCTCTAAACTGAGTGGCGAGACATGTACTACCCACACAGGTTTTGCCTATTTGTTATCAGCCATGCAAGCGGCATATCGCCGTATGCTCGTATCTAAGTGGCGAAGCGCCCCGTTATCGCACGGGTTTTCTTGGCTTTTCATTACTATAATAAAATAAAAATCTTGCCGCTAATGTCTCGGTTGTACTCTCGCGCACGAGGGCACGGGGTCCGCCTTGAATGTGATCCAGGATTTGGAAGATCACACAATTACAGAAGTGCAACTTCCGTCTGACCTCAGTGACCCTGCTACCAGGGGAACCTGACCAGATTGGATCATGGATTCAGTCGCCTAAATGTGCAGATGTTATCACGATGTCCACAAAAGCATCGGTTAGCATTTAACTAATTTTCATAACTCACAAAAGACATTGGTACATAGCCGCAGTGGGATTAGAACCCGGTACCGCTCGCTTACGAGTCCACTCGGCCACCGACGCTCCATATTACTATAATACACCATTACTATAATATTCGAGAATAAATTATCTAAATCCGATGCGTGGTTTAGGAGGAGTTAGCGGATATGCAGACAGACAGACGCGGAAAGCGACATTATTTTATACTTTGTAAAAATGCTTACAATGTGTGTTGAAAAACGTAAATCTAACTGGTTGACTTACCAGCTGCAAGATGTCCACTGACATAGGCCTTCCTCTACGCCTTCCACACACAATTTTTATAATTCTAACAGATTAATTTGTAATTCTAATAGACCGATAGTTTCCTTTATGTATGTATGCGGTATAACAAGTTATTCTACAGTGCTAGAATAACAATTTGTAGATAACAGTGGCATTGTTAACAAAGATATTGATGTCACACAGCATGTCAATATAGAATCGTACGGTTCGTCTGGAAAAACAATTATTAGCATAGTTAGTGGTTTAATATAGATAGAAATGAAACCCCAACCACTGCAAATTACCTAATAATCAAAACCTACTTCTATGTATCGAGAGCGGATCTTGAACTAATAATCCCCGCGCTCAAGCCCAATGATAGCTATTAAGTAACTCCTAAATCCCTTAAGTTGGTCGGCATTAAACGAATCCCTTTATTCTAACTCAGTCACGTCTGAGAATTTGTTAGCGAAAACAGATTGCGCATTGGACGCATAGCGGGTGGCACATGTCCAATTAGTTCTGACCCGCGATTCCTTGCGGCGCTGGATTCACTTAAGGAGTTCTCCAAGGAATCGAGGGCCGGAGGGTCTTATTAAGCTGGTCGAAAGATACGATGTATCTAATCCTCAGTAAATTGAAACGTAACACCAGAGACTGTACCGCGGGTTCTCCTATTTTACAAATAGCCTTATCTAGAGAGGTTAATGGTATAGGAGAAGAATAGCAAAATTGCTAACGAATTCTGCGGCGATAATTACAGTACAGATAATATACTAGGTTTTTCGCCCGCGACTTTTTCCAAGGCAAATTGAATTTCGGGATAAATTATGGCCTATTATATAACGGGCTACAAGCTACATTACTGCCAAATTTTATCAAAATCTGTTCGGTAGAGTTTGCGTGAAGAAGTAAGTGAAAAAAATCGCATTTATCATATTAATGAGATTACATGATATTCATCCATTTTATGTAAAAATAATTTATGTAACTTTTGTCTGAAATAAAAGTTTATTATTATTGCCTAGGAAATTATGTTACTAAGCTACCGCCGTACATGTTTTAAAACAAAAAGGAAAAAAAGGCAAAAGACATGATGCTAGGACAACGTATGTGTATGTATACTAATTTATACCTACAGGTTACATCTGGGCATGAAGCTTCATGCGAGGTTCGACGGAACTTCTAAAATGGCTTGATTTATGAAATTTGTCGATGATTGACTCAGTTTATTGTTAAAATCAGTGTTTTCATATTGACACATGCCAAAATTATCGCTACCCACAAGTGTATTGTACGGATGCATTTACATTCCTGTTTCTGAAACACTTGTGAATGCTACAGGTACCTGTTACTTCCTGTATGAACAATGTTGGGAGCAGAAGCTAGTAATGTACTAAGAGTTTCAATATGGCTCCCTTTGCGTGTTCTATCGCCGGTATGATGCCCACGGCTATGTTCTGTCATCGCACCACTCGCCATAGAAAGTTCATCCTCAAACCTTGAATAAAAGAAGCCATCGACAGGGTTAGAAAGAAAGAAAATACATTTATAGCACACAACGACCATTAGTAATTAAAACATCTAAAACAGTGCGTAGCCTCCGAAGCCACTCTTGGTGCCGCGGCGGCCGGCATAAATGGTACCCACTCAGCGTGTGCTGTGAGGGGAAGTTAGACTAAACCGGAACCGCGCTGTGCGGTTTCAAATAAACTTTCTTCAACACCCTCTGATGTTGCTGTGGTTTTCTCAAGTGAATACTCTTGAAGTGAGTTTTCTAAGAAGGGTGCAAGATGTTTACCGGGCCAGCAACACTATAGATACCTTTGGTAGTTCAAACGTCTTTAAGTCAATGGGCTAAGCATGTATATAAATAAAAATTACCTAAAGTTAAGTCGCTTTTCGCCGTCTGCTCCTATGTATCTATGTACGCTTAGATATTTTAAACTACGGTACTTATTTTAATTCGTTTTTCAACAAAAGATAGTTATTCAAGAGGAAGCTATAAACCTTCCTCTCGTATCACTCTAGCAAGAAATAAAGAAGAGGGAGGTAGCGGTAACTATTAGCAGGATGGACGAGTACATTTGTTGTAACATTGCTAAATGTGCTGACTATACTTTCTGGGCAGGTGTGCTCCTTTTTAAATAAGTGATCCCTCCTCCTCAATCGGTCCCTCAATGCTGAGGATCGTGACTCTGCCGACGTAGCAAGAACTTTCTCGTTCTCTATGAGCTGCGATCGGCGGCCTCCCGAATGGCCGCGGTCACCGGCTTTTCCAGACATTCCGACACCTGGTTCAGCCAACTCCGTGCTGAGCGAATGAGTGATAGGACCACGTAAAATGGGCATCATATCAACCGCCCCAGTTTACTGCTGGACTTGAGGAGAAGCTTTGCCATAATGTCCACGCTTGTCAATCGCAGCGATTAAAACACACAGCAAAAAACGCTTTGCTGCCCATTTTCTTGTGGTCATGGTAAAGGCTGGACCCTCACGATTTACTACTACACCGGTCAGCGGAATGGGCTTGTGGTATTCCTTCTACTCTACTGGATACCACACGGCAAATTTAATAGAATTTTAAGATAACTTACCTTACGTGATATTGTGGATAAAAATAATAATAACCATCTTGGCGTTCACGTCTCGGTTATGCTTTCGCGCACGCGGGCCCGGGGTCCGCCTTGACCATGATCCAGAATTTTCAGATCAGGTAATTACAGTGGAGCGACTGCCATCTGACCTCCGTGACCCTGCTACCAGGGTAATTTAACTAGATTGGATCATGGTTATATATTTTGCATCGGTTAGTGTTCAACTAATGTACACAACTTAGAAAAGAGTCATTGGTACATGGCCGCAGTGGGGTTCGAACCTGGTACCTCCCGCGTAGGAGTCGGATACCTTAACAACTCGCCCACGACGCCTGTCCCTGCTATTGTGGATAAAGTTCCATAAATATTGGTTCGGATATAGAACAATTCACTCGTTTAAAAATGTTTTGTAAGACCGAAAATGAACCGTATAAAGGAGCACAAAGTCGTCACAGCCGTAACAGCTAACTGGACCGATAAAATCTCTCAAAATCTACGTATTCCCGCCGTTATCCCTTTATTATTATAAAATTGGGGGGCGAGGGGCGTGCGAAGTTTTCTAATAACTTACCTTGGACCCTCGTTTGAATTCCAGGCAAAGAGAAGCGACCGATCTCAATCAAAGTTGCTCGCTTCCGAAGTGTGAAGTTCGCCAAACAGCTCGGTAACTTCAATAATGTTATGCAAAAACGTGTTTTCTGGTCGCCGCGGCGATTTACCTCCCCTTTTGCTACAACCTGGGTTGGCTGTTCGTCAACAATTCTGATGAATGGAATAATGGTTTTGAAGGTCAACTACGTTTACGAGAAAATTCAGCCTACATTCAGCTGACAAAATAATAGAAATAATCATCTTGGCGTTAATGTCCGTGTGGTGCTCTCGTGCATGAGGGCCTGGGGTCCGCCTTGGCCATGATCCAGGATTTTGGCAGATCAGATAATTACAGTGGAACCTGCACATTCAGGCGACTGTCGCTTCATTGATACAGTCATACAAATAATTAGCTGACCCTTTACTCCATATTGTCATGTGAATTATCATAAGGTCGGGGGGGTCAATTAATTTGTTGAATAACTGTATTCGAACCCGGTACCTCTCGCTTACGAGTCGGTTACCGTAACCACTAGGCCACCGAATTCCTTCTACATTCAGCTGATAATCGCTTTAATAGCTTAAACTGAACCTATTCATAGGAATTGTTCCAGTTTAAGCCATTATACCCTTATAAAGGTTGATTCATTAAGATGGGTCGGTTTGATAAAATCTGAAACTATTATGTGAAGGGAAAATTGGTCTGAGGGACCATTCTGTCGAAGAGCATTAATAAAAAATTATCGCTTTGTTACGTGCATTTATGAAGCGTTACCAAACAGTAGGTATCGTTTTGACTCGATTTGCTGTATTGCAGAATTTGTATTATATTTGGGTTCAGCATTAGCGTTGCTTTTTATTTGATTTAAGTATTTTTTTACCGTTTGGTTTCCATCAGAGTAGAGCAGCAATCCATGCCATTAAGTTATGTAGTGTAAAGACTATGACTAACCAGCTAGATTCTGGCAAGAAAGTCGTGAAAAACGGAGAACTTCTGCTGTCAAGTGGCGCCCTCACATTTTTCACGACTTTCTTGCCAGACTATAGTTCCTCAGTAAACCAGAAAATGGGAGCAGATGTTTTTTTTTGAACATCTTTATCAGTGAAACTGCCACCCCGCCTAACAAGCGTGGAGATTTCGGCAAAATTCTCCACTAATGTGGAGGAAGGTTTAGTTCGAGAAGAGTCCGGGCTGTTGATGTGATGAGATACCTGTTCGTTATTCTGTTGTTTTCTAATTGTATTTTTCACCCCCGACGAAATACGAGGGGTGTTATATGTTTCGCGTGTGTATCTATGGCTCAGTGGTGGTGTGTGTCTCGTAGCTACCGAACGAATAGACCGATGCGGATGTGGTTTCCTCCATTTGATAGCCAGTTTAATCAAGATGATCTTAGCTTTATTTTATTCATCATCACAGCCCGTAACAGTCCACTGCAGGACTTTGGGACTCTCCCACGAAAGGGGAGGTTAGATAGATAGCTAGATAAATTATTTTTTGCTCACACAAGAAACACTACATTAAAGAGTTCCGACAAAAACCATAACTAGTTTTGGGCAAAGGCGGCCTTATCGCTGCAAGCGATCTCTACCAGGCAACCTTTGTCTTAAGAACCGCTTGATACACAGGCAAGTCAACAACATGAACTTATACTAGGGAACTTACACTTAATACAAAGTAGATATATACACATATAACAAAACTAATAATACATATAACCAATACACCTACATAAACTAAATAATATATTACCAATTAAGGACATAAATATTCACATGCCAGGCAAGAGGAGATGCGTGCGCAGCTTTGCCTTAAAGGAGCTCAGGAGGTTATTGCCATAATCTCCACGCTTGGCAGGCGGGTTGGAGATCGCAGTGTTTAAATATAACAATGGAAAATGCTGCTGCCCAATTTCCAGACTACGGAGACTCTTGATCTTTTGCCTCGAAAACATTAGTCGCCTTGTACGACACCCATGAGTGTAAGGGGTTGGTGCTATTCTACTCTGCTTTATTTTCTTAGTTTCGGTAGAATTGTATTTGTAATTAAGTGTAATGTGTAGTATGTAAGTGTAATGTTATTGTAAATTTTAATGCACCGACTGCAATTTTTGTTACCGGTTTTCGGGGTAGACTGTTAGATAAAGCTACTTACTGTTAGTTAAAGTTTACCTTTTTACTATTTTGAGCATAAAGTGTTAAATAAATAAAATAAATTCAGTAGTTTACAAAATATTTGAATAAATGTAAAATTTGTAGGGGGTTGTCCCACTTTTTCTGTCGGTCTGTTTATTTAAAGTAAACAGTATAGCATGAGTGCTTTTTCAGTATTGCATACGATCAATTTCTTGTACTCGGTATCATCAAGTTGACTTGAATTTCTAACGAAATAAATTACGTCTATGTTCCTCGGCCGTATGGTGTCCGACAGAGGAGAATAGCAGCAGCCCCTTACAATCGTGGGTGTCGTAGGCGACTAATGTTTTCGAGGCAAAAGATCGAGGATCAGGGAAAATAGGCAGCACTGAAGATTATGGCATTAATCTCCCCTTTCGTGGAAGTAGCCCTTAGTCCTGTAGCGGACTGTTATGGGCTGTGACGTTGATGATGATGTTTCGAAATATGTTACAGAGTATTTCTAACTGACACACGTGGCATGTAGCAGCGTTTTTTAAATATAAATCTGGCAATAGCTTAGTTACCTTCAAACTATTAACTGTTAGCATACTGTTAGATGAATTAAATTTAGAAGTATGCTGTTATATTTTGTGTATTAAATAAAAACATAATTAACTTATAGAGCAGCTGTTGTTTATTCTATAAACACCAGAATAGTAAGGAACCAGATACAACGTTGCGCTTGCTTTTATCGATGCAAACTTGCAATCCTTAGTGTTGCCATTTTGAGCACGTTCGAATAGAATAAAGCAAAACATTTTCTACGGAGAAGGAACGTGCTTTACAAATGGCAACACCATTCACAATTGTCAAGTTTGACAGAGCATTGTTCACTTATTATCAATCAAGTAGATTCAAGTGTTTATTGTTACTATTTAATAAATTTTGATTGATTGATTAATTTAAATACAACAGTAAACTAATAGTCAATATCAGACTAGATGATAAAATATTACATTTCATTATAGAATATTAGTGAAGTTAATTCTTATGGTTTGATTCATTTTCATTAACTAACAATAATAAAAATAAAAATAATTTATCAGGTAGTAAGGATTCTGTCAAGCCTGGGTGAATACCACCACCTTATCTATTTCTGCCACCAAGCAACAATGCTTGCAGTGTTGTGTTCCGGTTTGAAGGATAAAGTAGACAGCGGAATTACAAGCATGAGGCAGTTAATCTTAGTCCTCACAGTGACAACGCACTTGCGGTTCAACATTTTTGTTGCTTGCAACCTATTTATTTATTTTATTTATTTATTTATTTATTTAACTGTTTATTGTACACAATAATTAACTAATTAATTATTATTTAACAGTTCATAAGATAAAACATACACGCTATGTTACAAAAGTTTAAGATACAACAGGCACTGCTTATCTCTAGAAAGAAATCTCTTCCAGCAGGCCTACCTAAATGCATTAATCGTAGATATTATGGGCGACAGTTACCGCTTACCATCAGGTGGGCTGTCTGCTCGTTTGTCACTGTGTAGAATAAAAATAAACCTAATTATTTGTCCCGTATCATAGGGTTAGGCAAAGACCATCGAGGCCACAAGCTACGATCCTGACATACCTCTTTTGCTTCTTCCAGATTCTACTAGAAAATCAAGCTCTTTATATCAATAAGGCTTGTTGTCTTTTCCTAAAACAGTATTTGACAGGGCCCGCTGAATTTTCAAAACCCTCAAAGTGGTCCATGACTGTAAGTAAAAAGTAGAACAAACACTGCTCTCTAGCTACTTTTGTTCTCACACAGCATAGTTTCGTACTCCGTTTGGTAACGGGGTCCTTTGTAAGGCCACTGGGGGTCGGTCGTGCATTTCGCTTCCCTCAGACTATTTGGTTGGATTGATATACCGCAGAGTTCCGTTGAAATATCGTGCGTCCAACGGATTTATGACCGGGATAAATATCAAGCCGAAAAGGTATAATGTCAGGTTGTCCGTCTTCCATTTGAGACGGATTAACGCACTGTCATTAGTTTGGTCTGTTCGCAGCTCTTTTCTTTTAGCTCGTTGTAGTGCTAACTTAGTGTTACGTGTCAACGAAAAAATAAAATTATGGGCTATTTATTTGGTTATTTATGGGATTTTGTTGATTGAAGTAAGTAAGTAATAGAGGCTTGCTGGATAAGATTTCTTTAGAAATAAGTAGCGCCTGTTGTGCCATTTATTACTTTGCCTGTTATTTGCTATGTATTTCTTGTGTACAATAACCTATTAAATAAAGAAATAAATAAGTCACCGTTTTAAAGACAAATACAACGCACCTGCGGTCCTGGAATTTTGTTGCTTGTGTTATATTATAAGATATTTTAGTATATTTTTACTACTCGTTCCGTGACCACGGTGCATGCAGCTGCGTCGAAATATCGAGTTCTTCGTCAATAAAGGTACGCGGTAGGAAACCCGGAACATACCTTTAAAATGTGTGATAATAACCGCGATAGTTTAAAATATTGTGTTATTTAATGTTAAATATATTTTAAAACTATCGTTATTAATAATAATTAATTTTGTAAATAGTTTCATAAACATTTTGCCAAATTACAGAACGAATTATTAATATTTTTGAAAGACTGTTTGGTACTCTTTGGTCAGGTTATGTACCACTTATGAGAAATTTACTTAACTCATTATGTTATACATTTTATAACAATATAAATCAATTTTTAAAAGTATTGAATTAATTTAATTAAAAATATGCTTTAATTTCACACTAAAGCTATTTATCACTAAATTTAGGAGACCAGAAATGAGAATAGAAATGACATTTCCGCCTAGATCGTAGGATATAAGTCCCGTCGAGAGACTGGGAGGAAACATTTTGACTCTAGACGAGACACATAAACATGCATAAACTTGGTTCTTATTGCTGTTTTGTAATCGATTTATGTGTTTAAATTTTTAGGCGATTAAGCCGTTGTTCTTCATTCAAAAATAAATATTCAAATATGTGTTTTATGATGTTTTATTATGTTCAGAATAATATCCTATTGTCTTATTGTCCATGTAACTTTGAAAAATTCAAAATTTAAAATTCAAAATTACTTTATTGAGTAGGATATTACATATCTCTTTCAATCGTCAAAGAGGAGGGGGTAGGAAATTAGGAAGGAAACACACAGTGACATGTTGGCCGCCCCATGGCCGCAGCACACCCACCCCCCGCCGACAACGGACCATGTCCGACAATACCAGTGTTAGGTAGCTGCTCCCACCCTACCCTTACCCTGCCCGTAGCCTACCCCTATCCTACCCTACCCACCCCTACCCCGGCCTACCCCTTAACCTAACCTAACCCTACCTCTACTTTTCCCCTATCTTATCCTACGCCATCCCTACCGCAGTCCGCGCAGAGTAGACGCCCCCCAGCCCCGCTACGACCAAAAGACACCGAGTGTGGGAAGGGAAGGAATGTTAATGCCGCTTCCTAGGTGGTCCTCCGAGGTAAAGAAACGGCAACAAACCCACAGAGCCTAAGTTAATTCATTTTTCTTTTTTTTTAATGTCTTATATACTAATACATTATATTAAATAACTAAATTAATACCTGTTTAAAACTGCAGTTCAGTTCCATGGACTTTTGTCATTCACATATTCAGGTATACTATAATAACTTTTCTGACATAATTTATTTTTTATAGTGGCTTTAAATTTATTCAATGGTAAATTCTGTATATCTGTTGGGACTTTATTATAAAAGCGTAAACATTGACCCATAAATGATTTGTGGACTTTGGCCAGACGACAAGAACTAGTAACAAGTCTATCTATATTTCTTGTATTCCTACTATGCACATCACTGTTCTTCATAAACAAGTGTATATTTTTATGAACATAGATTAAGTTCTCATAAATGTATTGTGATGGCATTGTCATAATGTCAATATTCTTGAATCTATCTCTAAGTGAAGTTCTAGGTCCCAATTGGTAAATCGCGCGAATAGCCCTTTTCTGCAGAACAAATACATTATGCCAGTCGGCAGCGTGTCCCCATAGCAGTATACCATAAGTCATAATACTGTGGAAATAACTAAAGTAAACCAATCTTGCTGTAGCCTAATCAGAATAACCTCGCATCTTCTTTACAGCACATGCTGCAGAACTTAGCCTTTTCGCCAATTTATCAATGTGTGGACCTCATTGTAATCTACTATCTAGAGTAAAGCTTAAAAATACTGTGGAATCAACAAGGTCCAAATTTTCGCCTCTTACTTGTATATTAGTGGATACTGATCTAACATTTGGCAAGGAGTATTTTAAACAT
This sequence comes from Blastobasis adustella, assembly GCA_907269095.1. NCBI lineage: Eukaryota > Metazoa > Arthropoda > Insecta > Lepidoptera > Blastobasidae > Blastobasis > Blastobasis adustella. The sequence goes on from OU026120.1 coordinate 3,434,545, forward strand.
TTTGTCTTTTTGCCATTCAGTAATAAATTATTAATCGTAAACCAGTTTACCACGTCTGAAATAGCTTTGTTCACGTCGTCATATGTTAATTGTTGTCTTTTAATTTTAAACACTAAAGATGTATCATCAGCGAACAAAACAATTTCGTGAGTATCTTTTACAAAGTACGGCAAATCATTTACATAAATAAGAAACAAAAACGGACCCAGAATTGACCCCTGTGACAACCCCATAGAGACAACAGACCCTGCAGATCTTTCTCCGTTCACATCAACCTTCTGAATTCTTTGATTTAAATATGAACATAATAAGTTTAGAGCTAAGCCCTTTATTCCATAATGTTGCAATTTCCTGACCAAAGTTTCATAATTAACACAATCAAAGGCCTTGGATAAATCACAGAACACCCCTAAGGCATCACGTGATTCCTCCCAGGCCCCAAAGACATGTTTAATTAGTTCAACACCTGCATCGGTTGCTGAACGACCCCGAGTAAAACCGAATTGTTTATGATGCAATAGATTATTATTTCCATAAAAGTGGACTTTTAGTTGGTTTAATATGATTTTCTCAAATATTTTACTTAACGCCGGTAACACCGAAACTGGTCTAAAATTTGTGGGATCTGTTGTGCTACCTGTTTGAAACAATGGAATTATTTTGCTATGCTTCATCAGGTCAGGAAATTCGCCATTATCAACACATTTATTAAATATATTCGCTAAGTGGACAGCAATAACATCAATTACAGAGCTAATTATTTTAACTGACAAATCGTCAATGTCGTCAGTCGCTTTTATTTTTATGCTTTTAAAAGCCTTAACTATTTCTTGAGGTGTTACATGTTCGAACTTAAAATCGATGACACTCTTGGGTACGTTCTGTTTTAGCAAAGAGACGCATTTAATGATTTTGTAGTCGACAGTGGAATGTCTGTAAAAAATTCATTGAAAGCCTCCGCAACTTCCAAGTTTTTGGTAACAACATTATCATTTATTTTTAAATTGTATTTTAGATCGCGAGTTTGGATTGTGGATTTTACTACATCCTTGCTATTTTTTAGTTTGTGTTTAAAGAAATTCGATTTTGCTGTAGCACAATCGCGTTTAAATAACTTCGAGTAATGTTTAACATAGTCAGCAAATTCTACGCTATTATTATACGCCCGTTCCGCATAGAGCTCATATAATGTGTTTCTACTTTTATGTATTCCTGCTGTCGCTCAATCGCTAAACATAAGTTTGCTGTTTATTGCCTTTACCTTTGGTTTGAATATACGATTGCTTTCAGTTTTTGTCATGTGTAGAACTGAATTATAATATTCATTTGTGTCATCACAATACTTAAATTAGATGATTTCTCTATAATGTTATTTCTAAAACTGTTCAGACGGTTGTTGTTAATTGGTACAAATTCAATAGTATTCTTTGTCTCTTTCCTCATATTAACTTTAAAGACAGCTAATTGACCACAATGATCGGATTGTAGTTTGTTTATTACAGACTGGCGACATGCCTGAATGTCACAAAAAATGTTGTCTAGACAAGTTGATGTAGTACTTGTTACTCTGGTAGGCTCTAAAAATAAGTTGATTAAATTATGACACTTAAATAATGTTATTAGCCTACTAGTATATTTACAGGATACATCTAATAAATCCATATTAAAATCTCCACAAACAACATCCATAATTTTTTCGAACAGATCAAATGATGAAGCTGGTGGTCTGTATACGCTCATTACAATAAGTCGCTCAAGTTCTACACAGGCAATTTCAGCAGTTCGTTCAACAGACAGCTTGACAATATCAGTACGTTCCTTGCATTTTAGGCAATTACGAGCAAGTATTAGGGAACCCCCATGAATTGCTTGCCCTCTGGTGAACGAACTTCCAAGTTTATGGTTGTTAAAGCCAAATATGAGCTGGTGATCTTTTAACCAATGTTCAGTAACGCAAAAAATATCAACATTCTCACCGTTCAGGAATAGCTCAACTTCCAATTCTTTATTTGACATGCCTTGGATATTTTGATGTACTAAGTTGATTATACAATTTTGTTTATTATTATAACATTTTATTTTACGTACATCCAAAGGCTTAATACCACTATTTACTGATGACTTTATGCCAGAGCAGTCCTGTATATTCTGACCAATATCAAAAGATTTAATATTCAAGTCTAACAGTGGACTGTTATATGCTGCTGATATGATACAGGACGGCTCCTTCGTCTTACATACTAGTTTAAACAGTGACCCTTTATGTTTATTAACAAATCGGGACTCTGGTCACATCTACCTAAGGTAGGAGAAATAAATAAATTAATATGGTACGCTAACATTGTAGCCAGTTTGACTTTGTACCTACGTCGAAGGTACATCTTCTGTTAAGAATAATTTATCTGTAAATTTATTACAGTTGAAAAAGGTGAATGCGTCTTTCTGACTGCAAGTCAAATTATACATCAAAGTATTCAACATGTGAATACGGCCATTTTCATAATTACAATCATTTTTTATGAAGGGAAATGCGCATAATACAATTTTTCCTGCAGACAATCCTTGCAATGCTTTAAAACCCTTAACTACATCATATTTTCGTACTTTAAGGCTATTACTTATTAAAATTATTATATTTACATTTTGATCAATGTGTTCCGTGTTTTGTAAGATTTTATGGATAATACCGCTGTACGACAAATCAGTACAGTCGTTTAGTAATACGCCCATATTTTTGCCTATTCGATCTGAAAAAACTAGAGTCCTCTGTGTCTGCACATCAGTTCGTAATGTTCGCGTCGGCTTCGCGCTAGCAGGCCTGCTGGGTTTGCCGGGGCTTGTGACGGTGGCGGCCACGGGCACGCCGGCGGCGGCGGAGGTGGCCGCAGGCGCTGCTGTATCGGCCGCGGGCCCGTATGTGGCGGCCACGCGCGCACCGGTGAGACTCGCCGGCGTGCCGTCGGGGCCGGACGGCGCTCGCGGCCGCAGCCGAACGGCGCGAGGCGGCGGCGCTCTCGGCGCGGCACGCGGGGCGGCCCGCGGGGCCGGTACGGGCTCGAGGATAGCGTGCTTGGTGGTGGTGGAGACGGTGACGTTATCTTCGTCTGTTAGCAATAATTCTAATGATTTTGTGTTTTCGGCAGTCAGCCGAATAATTTCTGCCGTGCCTTCGCTAAATAGATGTAGTTCTACTTGGGCAGCTTTATATTTCCTACTCAGAATATCCAGGTCCCCATATAGTTTGCTAATTTTACACTTCATACTTGGGTTTCCCTGTCGTGTGCCTCCTGGGAACTAAGAAGTTTGTTGTTCCATTCCATAAGGCAGTTCTCCAGACGCGTTAAATTCTTAATTTGAAGATTCTGGACAAACCGCCTCGATTTCCTGATTTTTACGGTTTTGGCTATTTTTTTTGCGTTTCCCTTTTCTTGGATTGATTTACTTAAATTATTTTTTGACATGTCTTCCATACCATAATCGCTCTGTCGTAACTCGTCGTACAAATTTACGGCATTGTACTCATTAGATGAAGTTTGTAAATAAGAATTATTTACAGATTTAGTAATTGTATTGTAAGCCTCACTCAATGCTACTTCGAGCTCCTGAATTTTTTCCTGTTTTTTTATAATTTTCATTATGCAACTCAGTGTTTTCCATTTTTCGGTGAAATTGGTCTTTGTCTTTTTGAAGTTCTAAATATAGTTTCTTCAGCCGTGCTAATTCGTCTATTAAGACACAATTTTCGTTCAACAGTTTAATGTTTTCCTCATGGTCCTCGGCATGTCGTGCTCTCAAACATTCATTGTGTTCCTTCAAGTTCTGGACGTCTTTCTTAGCTAGCTCTAGACTGAGCTCGATTTCCTCGAGGTGAGCGCGCCGTGTTTTAACCATTTTGTCTCGACGCCTTTGGCCTGAAACTGACAAACAAACCGGGACAGCAGAAATTCCAATTCCGAATCGATTTATAAATTTTGTAATTTGTTATATGTGTTTTTTAATTGTATGATTATTGTTAATTTAAATTATGTGATCATTCAAATTCTCAACAAAATTACTATTGTGATAGTCCTAAGCAAACGATGTTTTACCTACTACAACAATCTATTACTTAGTCTCACTACGTATAGTAAATCACTATGTATCGGTCTACACCAAAGCACCTACCGCGCTGAACAACCGGGTATGTAAACTACCTTCTACCTGCCGAAAAAAGTAAAGTAAAGTAAGATAAGATAAATACAGAACAGAAAGGATGAACAGAAGAAAAGCAGGCATTATGAGGAATATACCTAGTTAAGGGTCTTAGAATGCAGAAGAAAAGGTAGAATTGTACCTACAAAGTAGCAAAACCAAATTTACGAAACGGCGGACGCACGTACCCACCGCAGAGGAATACCGTGTCTTGTTCGTGTTAATGCGTTAAAAGTGTACGCCGTGTGTTATTAGTAGATAGTGCTGTCTGAGGTCAATGTTTTTTGTCTTCAACTTCGCTTCCACTTATTGTCAAGCAAAGAGAGCCGGTAAACTGGACCTAGTGTGTGGGTAAACGTTGTTCACTAGATGAACGCTGTGCAGTTTATTATTGCGTATTTTGTTATAAATAAGTGTAGGTATTTAGGTAAAACAAGTGCAATAATCCAATGCGTAGGCGAATACCTCTACAGTTAAATTCGTTATGTAGCCACCAACGGCTACCTACGTACTTATATTAATTAATTTAAAATTAATTTACCTACGTAAATTTAGTAGGTTAGTAGCCATGCATTTACATACTCGGAACTTTCTATAGGTGGGTACTTTGGTACTTTATAAATAAAAATAAAAATAGTTAAAGTTATTAATATGTAAACAATAAATCCTTGCACTAACTACTTTTATGTCACCTCAGTTGGAAGGTAGGTAGTGTACTGATCTGATTAATGGCAAAATCAGGATCGAGTAAGTTGTTTCCTAATTTTTATAATGTTTTGAGTTGAACTGTGTACCTAAAGTTTACTATAAGCAAGATGCGTTCACTTCTTTGTTATCGGGTCAACGATCGCGGCTTAGCAATCTGTTAGACACCTATGAGTGCAACACGAAACGCGTAGGTACCTACTTACCGGTAGCATAAAAATCAATGCAAAGATCAATTTAGAATGAATGCGTCTAATAGGTACGTAGGTGCAGAAAGATAGTTACAATTTGTTTCGAAAATAACTTCTTTGTGTGTGTAAAGCCTTAAAATTATATTATTACATAATAAACTACAATCGCCACTCGAAATACTGTGTATCATCGATGTGCCTAATAAATGATGTGCGGAGAGGTAGTTAGATCGAAAAACAAAACAATACTCGCCTGTTTCGTAGTCTTCGGATTGCAGCCGAACAAAGGCGGCCGTTACGACTTTAGTGTCGGTTCAATAACTTCTTTGCTACGGGCACTGTCTCCACTCAAATCACAGTACGCGATTTTGATATTATTCTAATACAAATTAATCACTACTTAATACTTAATAACAATTAAAACTATTTTTTTCATAAATTAATTGACGAGTACTACAATTTTCGAGGCAAAAGATCAAGAGTCTCCGTAGTCTGGAAATTGGGCAGCAGCATTTTCCATTATTATATTTAAACACTGCGATCTCCAACCCGCCTGCCAAGCGTAGAGATTATGGCAATAACCTCCCCTTTGGTGGGAGAGGCCCAAAGTCCTGCAGTGGACTGTTACGGGCTGTGATGATGATGATGACAATTTCACGTCTTAACTCGGGTATTTCCAACTACCCTCCTCCTTTGTTTAATACGGTGGTCTATCCTATATAAATAACTTATCTAATTTGATCTTATCTGTGTTGTTTAAATATGCTTCGCCTGTCCTGAATAAACAACAACTTTATAATTAACTAATTTGCCCTATTTTAATTTCATTCGGCTTTCCACCCTTAGTTTTCTATAAAATATTAGGCAACCTAAATGCATGAATCGTAGATGTTATTAGCGACAGTTACCGCTTACCATCGGGTGAGCCGTCTGCTCGTTTATCACTGCGTAGCATAAAAAATAGAGTTTAAGAATACTAAATACAGGACTTAATGACTTCTAAAATGGAGTAAAGAAGATGGCGCGAGCTTAGTGTGATCCTAAGCTCAAGAGGATTATTATGCAATTATATTATAATGCTGTATAGCGCAGACTTGGCTAGCGCTGATGAGGCACATTTGCGAACACCATGCCAATGAAATGAAAGGCCTGCAGTGAATGTGCAGCATTACGCGACTTGACAAAGTACATAACTCTCCTGCGTAGGTGTTATTTTCACTCTATTATGATGATGATGGCTCTACGTAGTGACAAACGATCAGACAGCCCACCTGATGGTAAGTTGTAACTGTCGCCCATACGATACGATTTAGGTTGCAGGCAACAAGAACAAGAACCGCAGGTGCATTGTCACTGTGAGGAATTGCGCTGGCTACATTTTCCTAAAAACCGAAACACATCAATGCAAGCTTTGTTGCTTGGCGGCAGTACTAAATAAGGCGATGGTACTCACTCATGCGGATTCCTTAGGCGTGACAGAGTCCTACATGGTTTGGTCACATGCTGCAAATGATAATCCTGCCGATCGCACGGGAGGTCCAGAGAGCGGCGGTTTGATATCGGATGCGAGAGGTAAAAAAATTGACATGACATTGACAGTAAAATTATATGATGAAAGTCAATGAATTTTTAATTATTTTATATTTATCCAATTTATTGTAGGTTTACGAAATGGCCTTTTACACCTTTAGGTACCTACATAAGATGACTAAATAAATACTTTGATATTTGAAAAGCTTACGACGCGAGGTTTGCCCAAGACAAAAACAGTTGAGTAGAAAGAGTAAGATCTTTTTCCTACTGTAAGAAAGAAAGCGGACCCTGGCAGAAGATTTACATCAAAACATAATTTTCACCATCGTAGCAGGGACTGTGGCTTAACTATAATATGCAAAAATCAATTTTTCTTGGTGTTATTTGTTCCATTCTCACATTTTCCCAGTGTAATTTTTTTCCTATGCTTTATTTACCTACCCGTTGAGAAATTGTGTAAAACGGGTAGGCCGTTGGGACGAGATGGCGCTACTGCGACGTGAGGTTTGCTGACAAAATAAAACCCTGTCATTGGCTGGAATAGATTTGTCATTCTACAGTAGTTCTTTCTGTCAAATAGCACGACAGTATTTTTATGTTGTAAAGAGTGTCGGTTACAGATGGCGCTTACGAGGAGTAAGGTATGTACTTTGTTCTAATACCTACGTTGGAACGACCTCAATCTTCAAATAAAACTTTTTAAACGGCCTCATCATTCAATCATCTGACCTGGGCACCATAATGACCTACTCTTTCTTACGACAAATATGATTTACTAAGCAAAATCCTCTTAACTGGACTGCGGTAAGCACTTGCATTGGAAATGACTTGGCTTCGGCCCAGCCAGCCGCTTCACCGCTAATAAATTCGCGATAAAACAAGCAAGGAATTTAAATATTTATGCATTCAGCAATAAAATAGACCCACTGCCATCAGTTGCGAGGCAGCCACCGAGCTTAGGATGGACTCCCGTGGAGCTTGCTTGTGACGGTTAGATCGTAGTTTAAGAGGGCGCGGATAGATGGCGTTTAAACAAGTATCGTAACTGGCGCCTTGTGTTGGACCAGTGAAAGCGAATTGCAGAATTTTCACGTAAATGTACGTATCGTAGAGCTTCGTAGACGTAAAGGTTATTCTGTTGAGATGCTTTTTTTAATACTCTTATATCGTTAAATAAAGCATCAGAAATTACATCATAATATCTAACTCACACGTTCATGAAAAAGCTGATATAATAAAGAAATGATCCTGCCTGTAGAAACTATGATCAAGTTTTTACTATTCTCATCTTGTGTGCGGATGCATAGTTAGCCAATTTACGCAAGAGTACCTATTAGAAAAGATTCAGTAGATATTTGCTACGTGCTTGTGTATCATTGCTCCTCGTCAGGTGAGGGAGAAATGCAAGCCTTGTAATGATCTTGGCGTCACTCCCGGTTGTGCTCTCGCACGTGAGGGCCCGGGGTCCACCTTTCTGCTTTTCTTCCAGACCACTTCACAGACAAAGGAACATGTGGCTAAAAATAATATCATTTCAGTCAAAATTAGGCCCAAGTTATATAAAGCGTAGGCGACGCGCATTTGTCACTTCAAAATTGTATGAATTTCTAATGCGCGCGCTGACGCGAGTTGCGTTGGCGTCAAAACTTACTTCAAAATAGTAGGTGCCTATGAATTTCAAATGCGCTAGCCATCGCGCCTTGCTAGCTCTTGAAATAACTTGGCCCGAGTTTGGCCATAAGGAAGAACATGGGTGGGATCTTATTTCAAACAGTTTAAGCGTCTAGAAGATTTAGTAAAAGTAAAGTTCTCAAATGCAGATATTATAATTCTCAAAGGAATTCAAAGACGAATGCAAAAGTTTAGATTTTTGGCACAAAAAATATTCAGTGCAGGATTTGCCTAAAAACAAAAATACTAAGAGATGTGACACCTTCTAAAAAGCAAGAAATAATCGACAATATAGTTCCAATAATACCTTAGCCGTGTGGTGTCTGGCAGAGTAGAATAGCACCAATCCCTTACACTTGTGGGTGTCGTACAAGGCGACTAATATTTTCGAGACAAAATATCTAGTCTCCGTATGCTGGAAAATGGGAAGCAGCATTTTCCATTCTTATATTTATAAAAAACTGCGATCTCCAACCCGCCTGCCAAGCGTGGAGAATATGGCAATAACCTCCCCTTTCGTGGGAGAGGCCCTAAGTCCTGCAGTGGACTGTTATGGACTGTGAAGAAGAATACCTAGAAATAGACAAACATATTGGTTAAATTCAAGTGACAATGTAAATTCACATGATTTAATTGAAGTGTATGAAGACAATTGAAACATTTGTGACAATTGATTCAATGTAATGCCATATCCAATATCGAAACTATAGCGATTCAGATAAAATCGTTGTCAATTAAATGGAACAGCCTAGCCATTAGTCCTAAAGATATTGATGAAACATTTTAGTTTAACTTTCTACAATACTACAAAGATATTAATGGAATCGTGGTTTCAAAGATTTCAAAGGAAAGAGTATTTTTTTCGGTAAATTGTTTTGTTTATGTCGTTTTTCCAATTATTATTGTTTGGTTAAAAAAAAGTAAAGTATTAGTTCGGATAATTTGTAAATTTAATTTGCAATGGTTTACTGGTGAAGATTCCGTGGATTCAGATGGAAGAGTTGGATGGAGAATGTTTATAAATAGACGTTTAACCGTTTACAGTTTTGTCAACTAAAGTATAATAAAAGTATAACACTGTTTTTGTTCGTCAAAATGTAAGTAGATGTAAAATGATAAGTTTTTTACTTACACACTTATTCTAGCATTTTGTATTTATAATTTCACACATTTTCAACAAAATCACTGAATTACGTTTTTACGCTCTCCTGTAAAATTTGCGATAAATGAGATACTTGAATTTGGCTTAGGACCTGAGCAGCAGCATTTTCTGTCATATCGCAATATTTAACCTGCCTGTCAAGCGTGGAAAATCTACCTCCCGTAGAAAACGTCGTGGTACCTCCCTAATAGCTCAGGATCACTCTGAAGGCAATGGATAGAACTAAACTATGAGTTTCTCTACGTGATAGGACCAGAGAAAATATTCATAGCAGAGGTAATGTCACCTACGTAGTGTCTAGAGTCGCAAAACGAAGTGGAAGTGAGAAGGCCACTTAGCTCGCAGAACCAATGGCCGTTAATATGGCGGAATTGTTCTGAAGTGGCGCCCACGCACCGGCAATCGCAGTATGGGACGGCCCTCCACGAGACAGATGGAAGACCTCGTAAAGGTCATAGAGAGCCATAGGTAACCTGTTGTGAACCGCTTTTCGGTTTGCTTCCATCCATTAAGAGTAAAATTTATTAAAGTGGCATAAAACTAACTGACAAATACAATGTATACTTTTTACTGTTATGGTTATTGTTTGGTAAACAAACAAACAAAGAAAGACAAACAATATTTAACGTGAAAACATGCTCGTACTAAAACAAACCCTCCATAAATAGACGGTCAATAATGCAGGTACCTTTTGTATGGTTGACATACCAAAAAACCTGGGGCTTAATGCTGCCCATGTCCAATAAAGAAGAGGAACTTTTGTAGGATTATCCCTCTTTACCTCTTGCGTCACGCATAATTTAATGTGCCACTTAACTGTCTACCCTCATCTGTGAACGTATGAAAAAAGGTCATTATATCCGCGAATTCACTGCGAGAGTTTTCGAAAAAGTGTTCCCCGATGAGACTAGAAACCAGATAGATTTAAGTAACCTACTACTCATTCGTACTAGCAATGTAATGTAACAGGATAATAAAAATCAAATTGTTTTAATTTTTTTTTCTAGAAGTTAGACAGGTATTTGGCTGCCATCTTACCTGATGTTAAGTGTAATTAAATCTTATTTTCTTATTGTGCACGTCCTAGCTGCTTCTAGTCATCACGTTTTCTTTGCTGTAGGCCTGCTGGAAGAAATTTCTTCATGGAAATAAGTAGTGCCTTTTGTGTCATGCTTACACTTGCTTTGTATTTGTTTCCATTTTTGTGTACAATAAACGATTAAATAAATAAATAAATCATCATCATTGTCTTGGCGTTAATGTCCTGGTTGTGCTCTCGCGAACGAGAGCCCGGGGTCCGCCTTGACCAGGATCTAGGATTTGGCAGATTAGGCAATTACAGTGGAGTCACTGCTATCTGCCGACTGCCATCCGTGACCCTGCTACCAGGGGAATCACACCAGATTGGATCATGGTTACACATTCAATCACCTGTATGTGCAGGATTCATCACAATGTTTTCCCTCACCGTAAGAGCATCGGTTAGTATTCAACTAATGTACATAACTAACAGAAAAGACATGACCTGACATTAGTACATGACCGCAGCGCGATTCGAACCCGAAAACTCTCGCTTACGAGCTGGATACCCTAACCACTTGATAATACTTAATGACTCAATATCATTTCCGTTATTGGCGTTATTGTACTTTATACTTGAAGTTGTTTAAAATCCTAGTGTGTTTTTGTTAGGTTAGGTCACCTAGGAACAACAACCGAGAACGAACGCAACCGGGATATTGATGCTAAGATGATTATTAAAAATAAATAAATAAATAATCATGGACAAATTTACACAGCGCCATCTAGACCCAAACTTAACAAAGCTTATACTATGGGTGCTAGATAACTGATATTATACTGCTTATATATTTAAATACATACATACATACTGTCCATATTTTTTATACATAGAACACCCAAACCCGTAACAGAAATTTAAATTAATTATTTCAATTTCTGCCCGGCCAGGAATCGAATCCGGAACTTTTTGCGTGGCAGACCAGCATGTTGACACTGAACCACTCAGGACGCAAAAAAAATTAAAAATATCTTCCCAATATCTTCCCAATTTAATTGGAAATTTTATGTAAGAACGAAGATGCACTACAGAATAAGAGACGGTAAAAGATATTGTAGCGTACCAGATTCCAAAGGGATCGATCACTGACACCTATTGTCTCGACTAACTGTAAAGAGAGATGCTCTCAGAAAATAGTAAAAGAGCTGTAGAAACAACGGCTAGAGGTACAGAAATAAAAGACAGGGAGACGTTTTTAACACTTTCCTTAATGGAGGCGTTGAAAGTCTTGTAAAAAGAAAGGTGTCTTGATTTTAGTGAGAGATGTTACGGTTCGGTCGTCACCAATAATAGCTGCTTTTGAATTTGCCATAGACGAATATGCCATAGAACAATGTAGCCGGGGGTTTAAAAGGTTGTGTTCAGGACAATTCGAGATAGTATTTCCATTTAGTATTTTAGTAGACACAGTGGAGGCTCAAAGGCGATTCGGGACTATGGAGGTAGTTAGTGATGATTAGTTGAAACTTATTTTTGCATTTAACAAATGTAATCGTCGTTAAATCGTTAATGTGCCGTAAGTTATTGGAAATTTATTTCAATTCGAGAGAAAGATTTCTCTTTGACTATTACTGATTTAGTATACGTTAGTAATAATAGTTTTCAAACTAAAGGTCGTGAGTTTACCCAGCTGGTATAAATATTTATGTATTGAACACAAATATTTGTTCAGTCCAGGCATTTATTAATGCGGGATCGGCTGAAGGGAGGTAAAGTGAGTCACCTGTCCTGACCTACGGTGTCTAGACGTAAACACTTATAATGTGGCTGGTTCACTGGTTCAAGGTCGCTTAGTATGCTACGGATGGCACACGTTATGCTCAACTCATAGCCAAAAAGATAAAATTTACAATGAAGCAATCGACAGTGTATAAAGTTATCGACATGGCGAAGAGCATGGCATTAAGACGACTCTATTAACACTAGAGGGGTCGCGCCATAAAATGTATCTGGACAACGGTTTTTAAACCTAACGGGCCTGTTTATTGCGACGAATTGTAGCGAATCCCTACCTTCTAAACAGATGTTTGAATATGACTAAAACTGAACATCGATGCGGCTACAGTTCCATCACTTGGTAGCTTTAAAACATTTTGGTCACGTACTAGTAAATACATCGGTATAATACCTATGCGTAAATTTATAACAAAATGGTCATACAGAATAAGTTGACAATAGAATATGAAAACCAAAAAGTAATAAATAACTTACATAAGGGTTAGCAGGTATTCCTAGATTTTCAATCGCGATATTAAAGATTTCAAAAACATCCTCGAATGCTCGCGCGGGGAACGTGCGTCACCTACATACTTTATAAATGCACTGTGTTATCGTCGATGCACCTAGGAAGATGTAAGCACTACTGATGTGTGGGACGATCCGTACTCGAGGAAGACATGTGAGAACAGCATTGAAGCGTGATTCGTTCAAAAATTATTTAACAATCTTACACCCTGGGTGACATAAGTCACCCACGCGAGCACTTTAGTGTTAATAATCATCTTGGCGTCAATATCCTGGTTTTGCTCCCGTGCTCGAGGGCCCAGGCTCCGCCTTTACCACAATCCAAGATTTGGTAGATCAAGTAATTACAGTAGAGCGACTGCCGTCTGACCTCTGTGACCCCTCTCAACAGGGGAATCTGGCCAGAATGTTACACATTCAGTCGCCTGAATGTGCAGGTTTCATCACTATGTTTTCCCTAAACGTAAGAGCATTGGCAGTCATAAAAAGGTAAATTCAATAAAATACAAAAAACGTTTATTTCTCACAAAATGACAACAATATTTAAAAGTATAAGTTTAGTATAAACAGTATAAATTCTTATTGAGAGCTGGAGTTTGTGCTAGGTTAAAGAACCTGTGTTACTGATTGATACATAGCGGCAATGATGGGGATCGAACTCGTACCGAGTACTCGCTTACCATTAGGCCAAAGGCCGACTAAAATAAATCAAGTGTAAAACCTAGATTCCATGTTTTCTACGAACCTACCTTCTGTACATACCCAGAAGTCTGGATCGTCTTTGGATGTCATGCACGCCAAATTGAATTTCGAATTGCAAGGAAATGCGGCCACACATGCGGGGAATTCGGGAAGGAGGACGGAATGAGATATCACCTTTACTCACCGACTTTGACTATTTGGCTTCCTGTCTGCATTTATTCGGCTTCGCGGAATATGTTGCTTTGGACCGAGTTGAAGTGGAAACTTTTACTTTGGTTCGAAAAGTGATTGAATTATTTGTGTGTGAATTAAGGAATAAGAGCCGAATCTTGTAGCAAACGAATGTTAGAGTTAAATTGTATTAAAATACAAAAGTAATTGTATTTATTGAACAATTTATTGTACACAAAAGAACTTAAAAGAAAGTCAGATTAGTTACGACACAACAGGTACTACTTATCTTAAAATATGTGTTTTCCACTACTCCTACAAACGAGAGATGTGATAATTAAACGCAGATAAGACGTGCACAATGACTATAATTATACTGTAACTAAATACATACATAAAATTATAGGTTAGAAGTAATATTTAATAAAAAAAGCGACTAAATTGTTAAACTAAACTACACATATTAAGTATACTACCTACCTAACAAACTCATGAACGAAAAATGAATAAAATCAACCTTAGCCATATACTCGTAATAAAATCAAACTCTTACAGAATAATCTTGAACTTGGAAATTGTTTGCCAAGTATAACAAGACGTTTGTTTAGGCAATAAGGCCGCCTTTGTTCATATTAAGTATGGCATATTATAATTAATTATTGATATTGATGTTTTTTATAAGCATTTAAGTGTTTATCGAAAATCTGGCAATTCTCAATATTGTAGATGCTTATAAGTTATCGCATAGGTATTATGATCTGTAATCATGTAAAGTAACAATGAGAATCATGCAAATAACAGCCATATGTAACTGAAAATGCAAATCGCGGCATCCCGAAGCAAACAAGCTCTAATTCAGTGCCACAAACCGATCTGACCGGTGGCCAAAACTGGAACTAGGTGTCGCTATTTTGAAACGTCATTTTGATGTGTCCAACAGCGATGTTGTCACCGGGTCAGAGTAAGTTTGTGGTACTGTACGGCCGATTGAACAGCACGTAACGACTCCTCCATTGTGCAAGTCTCAATTGTAATATAAGTCACGTATGAAGTCTGGTTCAATATTCATTTGGCTTTTTCATTCTGGTGCGTTCGGAACAATTTTATTTTCAAAAACCTTTTTTCTAACTCGGGTTGTATTCCAAATGGTTTTATGTGTATGTCTAATGTCGTTATAAATAAAACATTGGCATTCACTTCACTTTTGGTATTATCAAATAGTTACTGGATGGGTGACTGCTTCGTACTTTGAGGCTGGTCGAACTTTCAGGGGTGCGGTTCGCCAAGAAACATCCTTGATTGCAACAATGAAACGTAGGATTTTCTGTCGGATGCTAAGAATATTTTAATAGTAACTTGCGCGTTGCTTGGCAACCAGGCCACGATCTGTCACGTTTCAACATTGCGCTCACGGAGGTTATCTTAGAGAATAACATAGCAGCACTGAAACCAGATCACCATTCGTTAGGTGCGCCTCCTAAATACCGTCAGCCAAGCAACGTTGATCAAGGTCTTGATACTGTGATCTGAGTCTGGTTGAACAGTCTCGGAAGCCGATTGGCAACCTATGAAATTATATTATTACCTAAAGGTAAATAGTTACAGTTGAGAGTGCCGAGTGGTTAAGGGGTCTGACTCGTAATGGAGAGGTACCAGGTTCGAACCTCAGTGCTGCCATGTACCAATGAGTCTTTTCTGTATTATTTACATTAGTTGGGTTTAAGTACTAACAGATGCTCTTACGATAGGGAAACCTGCTCATTCAGACGACTGAATGTGTCATGATCCAATCTGGTCAGGTCCCCTTGGACGTCTGACGGCACTCATCATCATCATCACAGCCCGTAACAGTCCACTGCAGGACTTAGGGCCTCTCCTACGAAAGGGGAGGTTATTACCATAATCTCCACGCATGCTCCAGGCGGGTTGGAGATCGCAGTGTTTAAATATAATAATGGAAAATGCTGCTGCCCATTTTCCAGACTACGGAGACTCTTGATCTTTTGCCTCGAAAACATTAGTCGCCTTGTACGACACCCATGAGTGTAAGGGGTTGATGCTATTCTACTCTGCCGGACACCACACGGCCAACGGCACTCGCTCCACTGTAATCACCCTATCTGCCCAATCATCGGTCATAGTCAAAGCGGACCGCGGTCCCTCGTTAGCGAGAGCACAACCGGGGCATAATATTATTATTTTTATTTAAACCAACAGCAGTAAATACAATATAAAATAATACTGGCAGCACAGAGCCAATTATAGGTTTCCACTGATAGAAACTTAGTTCAATACCTAAGTAAAACAGTTTAAATACGACGAGGTTGAAACTGCATTTAAATTCACTCTTAAAGCCAGTTTTTGCCACGAAAACCGCTGAGGGTAATGAAAATTTCATCTGGAGTATTATAGCCATTACTGGCACTTTAACTTGGGTCATTAAACTATGGATGAGTGAAATTAAAACTAGTTTAAACTGTTGGTTAAACTGGCCTCGCCAGCAAAGGAAATTATGTCCGTGGTACTAAAAATAAAGGCATAAAAATTTGTGACATGGGTTATGGGGGCAGTGAGGGGACTATTTATGTTACAGAAAACCTAACCTCTCATTTTAGGGACATATACCTTGCAGCTCGTAAGTTGAAGGGCTATGAATTTAAATGGACTAGCAATTGTAAAATTTATATACGTAAGTCGCGTGGTGCCGACGCAATATGGATAAAATCTATCGATCAGTTAAAAAACTTATAAAAGCTAACCTGTCTATTGTTTGTTCCGTTAGCTGCACTATTGTATTGTTGTTTCTTCGTACTGCATTCTATTTTGTTTACACACACATAATCTTTCTTTTTCCTACTATTCTATCGTTTTATATTCAGCCATTTCACTATTACTATCACACACTTATGCGCGGGTCAGCGTGCTGCACTCACTGTATGTCGCTAATTGGCACGGGTCCTCTTTATTTGCATTTGATCACTGTTTTAGAAACCAATGACATTATTGTGGAGCGAGCGCTGGCGCAGCCGCCGCCGCTCCGTCACTGGGAGCGCGGGCCGGCGTGCCGGCGCGCGCGGCCAGGTATGCAAACTTCTATACCTAAAATTATGTTACCTTTTGTCAATTACTGTTTTTCTCTCATTGGGTTATTGTATTGCACTACGCACAGGTTATGCTATCCTTTTTACTCGCAGATTATCGATGTTTATAACGTTCGAATGAATATTTATTTGCAGTCATCATACGTTTTTAATTATTGTATTTTATTTTTGATTGCTGATTTATTTAATAATGGTGAAGAATAGAGATAAAATTACTTATTTTAATTTAGGACTGCTGAACGTTCATTCGCTTAATACTGGGTGGGATGACTTGGTAGAATCTCTTACTAGTTTGAGGCTGGACTTGTTGTGTTTGACGGAGACATGGCTTAAAACTAGCTCAGACTGTCGTAGATATGTGATACCTGGGTACACTTTGGTGCATAATGCGCGGCGCGGGCGCGGGGGAGGGGTCGGCGCGTACGTGCGTGAAGACTTACGCACTAGGCGTCGCACTCATCCGCAAGGCCAGTTAGAGCAGATTTGGTTGGAAGTTAAGCTGAAGTTGCGAACTGTTCTTGTCGGCATTGCGTATAGGCCTGAGTCAATAAGCCGGTGTGTGGCTATTGATTGCTTATGTGAGTCTCTGGCGGCGTTGGCACCGCAATATGAGACAGTATTTTTGATGGGTGATTTAAATGTTAATTGTTTGGACAGCTCTGATGGTGTATTTTTGCCTAAATGCCTGACCGCAATTACTGACGGTTATCGTTTGCACCAATTAGTTGATCAGCCTACAAGGATAACATCTACAACTAGGACGTTGCTGGACCTTATTTTAACTAATGTCGGCTTTAATCCTGTGTCACTGGATGTCATTCATAATGACGATATTAGCGATCACGGACTTGTGGTAAGCAGATTTAAAGTCACGGTTCCTATTGTGCCACCTCGTTCAATAACGTATAGGTCTATTGATGCCAATGTAAGTGAAATTATGAACGCCGCTGAACATACACCTTGGGGCCTGGTAATGGATTATGATGACGTAAACGAAATGGTGGATATGTTTAATTTGCTCATTCTTGATCTTTTTGACACTTTTGCTCCGATTCGCACACGTGTGGTGAGGCGTCCACCTGCGCCGTGGATGACCGACACTCTCCGGGCTATGCGTGCGGCCAGGGATAGGGCATGCCGTATCGCTAAGCAGTCTAATTCGGAAACAGCGAGCGGTCACTACCGTGATCTTCGCAACGCCTACAACGGAGCATTGGCTAGGGAGAAGCAGGCCTATTTCTCCCATTTAGTTAACTCGAATGGAAAAAGTCCCTCGAAATTGTGGCGTGGTATTAACAACGTCATTAGGCCTAAGGTTCAACCACCCCTACCTGGGGAACTAGCTGATCCGGACAAGCTTAACGCGCACTTTGTGGGTGGGTTGCCGGCTGCGGGAGACTGCTCCGGTTTGATCGAACAGTTTCAATCAACTAATTACTCGGATGCGTCATTTGAATTTTCCCCGATTGATGGAGCGACAATCACTCGGATCATACGTAATTTTTCTTCTAATTCCATGGGGGTTGACGGAATATCTATGAAAATGATTGAGCTTACTTTACCGCACTCTCTGTCTGCGCTCCGGGCTATTGTGTACTCGTCAATTTTGGGAGGTATTTTTCCTAACTTATGGAAAACCGCACTTGTTACTCCGATTCCCAAAAAACCTAGTATTGAAAGTGCGGCGGACCTTCGCCCCATAAGTATCCTGCCATCTCTATCCAAGGTTGTCGAGAGAGCTGTCCAGCTGCAATTGAGCCCATACCTGGAAAGTAATGCCATTGTGCCAGCCTTGCAATCCGGGTTTCGTGCAAAGCATAGTACCGCCACGGCACTACTAAATATAACGGACGATATACTAGTATCATCGGATAAGGGTTGTAGTACAATTCTTGCATTACTCGACTTCACTAGGGCATTTGATTGCGTTAACATTACTCTGTTACTGGCTAAGTTGAAATTCTACGGCATTTCGTCTTCGGCTTGTTCGTGGTTTGAGTCGTATTTTCATAATCGGATGCAGATGGTACGGTGTTGTGATGAGCGTGGCGAGTCAGTGCTTTCGAAGTCTCTTCCTCTGAAAAGGGGTGTAATTCAGGGTTCAATTTTAGGGCCTCTACTGTTCACGGTATATACGGCCGGTATCACGACTTCGATCGCACATTGCCTCTACCATCTGTATGCCGATGATACGCAGGTCTACATACATACTGAGACTTCAGACGAGGCGGTTGCTCTTGCTGCGAGCAAGCTGAACGAGGATCTTAATGGTATTGCAGATTGGGCTGATAGACATGGATTAGTGTTAAATCCGCAAAAGAGTGTTTACATTGTTCTCGGGACTAGGGACCAGGTTACAAAGGTAAAGGCATTAAATCCGGTTATAAAAATTGGGCAGGATACCGTCCGAGGCGCAGCTACGGTAAAAAGTCTGGGTTTAGTCCTTGACGAGGACTTGCGGTTCGAGGCACACGTTCAAGGTAAACTACCCAAATGTTATGGTTCGCTTTCCACGCTGTATAAGATTAGGCCTTTTCTTGATTCCCGGATACGCATGGACCTGTGCAGTGCTCTTGTGTTGTCGCACTTAGATTATTGCGATTGTGTGTACGGGCCTTGCCTTTATAATAAAACAGTAAAAGTTGTGCAAAGGGTGCAGAATGCTTGCTTACGCTATTGCTTCGGAATTGGCAAAAGGGAGCATATAACCCCTCACCTGGTGTCTAGAGGTGTTATGAGTATGGAGTGCCGGAGATCGTTGAAATATGCTTCCTTTATCCATTCGCTTATACGCAACGAGAAGCCTGTCTATCTAATTGACAAATTAATATGGAAGCGTTTTGACGGTTTTCGGCTTCGCGATAGAGGTCCTCAATTGGTACTACCTTTATGCTCCCTATCACGCACCAGGGGCTGTTTCAAATATGCAGCATCCAAGATTTGGAACGACCTGCCTCCACCTATACGAAGGCTAGTCAAAGTCACCAAAAATACATTTATAAAACATACGAAATCTTGGCTGCTCTCGAAGCAGGCTCTGGTGTGTGGGGTGTGACGCTGCGCAGTGAGGTGGCTGGCTAAGTGCTTTGGTGGCTGTGTGCTTTTTATTTGTGTTTCTTGTTTTTATTTTATTTTTATTTTTTTTTTCTTCTTCAACTTCGTGTGTGTGTAATAAATATATATTTTGAAGGGAGTGGCAGAATAGCAGGGGGTGGGACTTGTGTCACGCTACCCTGAGCCATAAGCCCATTTATCATCGTGTAAATTTTCAATTCGTTTTTCTTTTTTGCAATGTATTTATAGTATATTTGTTTTATTTTCTTTTTTCTTTTTAATTCTGTTACATTTATTTTATATACATATATATACATTTTTTTTTTTTTATAAATTGGTAAATAAACGATTATTATTATTTATTATTATTAAATGGGAATTTTACCGAGAACCTAAATTTCATTAACCATGATTTTTTTATATCCATCGTCATCATCATCATCATCATATCAGCCGGCAGACTCCCACTGCTGGGCATAGGCCTCTCCTAGAGATATCGACAATAGTCGGTCTTGTGCCTTTTGTATCCAGCTGGTACCTGTTACCTGGGATCTTTATCAGATTGTTGGTTTTTATATTGGTGTGTGTATTTATAGAGAAAAAAAAACAAAAGTTTGTTTTATTAGAATTGCGGCCCAACTTATTGCTACAATGAGAAACTGTCCGTATTTAGTACTCGCTCTCTCAGTTCCCATCCGCCACAGTTGCTATGTCCCGTTAGCGGGTTATATGGGAAAAACAGTATTATGAACCCGGTACAGTGAGGATGGTGTAAATCAGGTAGGAATACCGGGGTAAATAAAATGACCTGTGCAATTAGCCCGAGAATGATAAAACTATTTTCCATAGAAATAGTAGGTAGGTACCCCTTGTTCCTCGTACATAACCAAGTTACATTACCACCACTGGTAGGGACAAATTATTCTTAGTACAAAACTAGTAATATATAAAGTATACCTTCTCCCCTTACCTATCCAATATGGCCGACTGGTTATGCACTAGGAAATAAATATTATTTCTACATAACCTGGCTACCTCGGATAGTATTTTAATTCGGTGCGTATGCGCTCTTACTGTACCTGTCGAGTGCTGTAAAGAAGCTTTAGATGGAACTTCAGAAGCTCCAGAACTGGAACTGTAGAAAAATAGCGGCACTTAATTTTGAAATGTATTTGAACTGACATGTCAATGCTAAAGACAGTCTCCGGGTCAGGGGGTCTAAAAAAGCTTCATTAGCGTTTCATAATATTATTCATATTAATTTGTCACAAACTTATCTGCACGCCGCAGTCACGCGGCTGTTGTTGACATTGACATGACAGTTCGAAATGGCATCACTTAGTTCCAGTGGTTCCAGTATTGGCCACCGGATCAGACACGTTTGTGGCACTCTAACATTAATCAAAATATGAAACACTAATGTGACCTTTTTAGACCCCCAGGTCAGTTTTTGGCACTGTACCGCAGAATATCTATACTAACGTCAACTGTACTAATATTCCCCGTACTAAGATTCAGAGGTAATAATTCAAAGTTACGAGAACATTCATATTTCAAATAAGAATAACATTTTAAGAAATTATTTAATGTCAGCCACGTTAATTTGAATAAGTTATTAAATATAACGAATGCTAAGTTTATTCAACAAACTATGCTCACACTTGCAGGTCAAGAACCTACTGAAGAAGCTGTCTAGACATGTGACATTTAAACATTTATTTAAAATCTCATTAAAATACATTACCAGTGTAACTTTCATCTTTAAATGTTTCTTTTGTAAATGTCGTTTAAAACATTTTTTCATGTTTCCGAATACTTCGGCAAATAGGCAAGCGGGTTATTTGATGGAAAGTGGTCACCGCCGCCTATGGACATCAGCAACACCAGGGGCGCTACGCGCTACCAATGCGTTGCCCTAAAGACACCTATAATATTCCTCTTGAACGACCCCATGTCATCAAAGTGTTTCCAAATGAAACACTGTGGCTAGGAGCTCATGTGGTATGAGTCTTTGGAAGTGCGATATACGCGGTACGTTTGATTGTCGGCTTTTCTTTCTTCGTCCCCTGGGGTTTCTGATCTTGTTGGCAGAATACTCTGTAGTACATCCGTCGGGCAGGTAATCCCATTTTGGGACGATGCAAGAATAGCTTCGCTGATGCTGAGCTCGGGTATGGCTGTGCCGGATGACCCTGGGGGTCAAAGGGGCTGGAATGATATCAGTTGTAGGTAGGTGGTGATGCAATTGCTGACCCGATGTTAAGGTACAGACTTGACTAGACTGCGGGCTATTGGACACAGCTCTGTGCCTGTGTCACAGCAGGAAACTGGTGCGTGGCTCAACGCGCTACCATCTCCTCACATGAGAACACTCTTGGACTGCGACTCTTTGCGAGTGGCAGTGGCCTTCCGCTTGGGCTGTAACGTATGCGATCCACAAAGATGCAAATGCGGCTGCATGTTGGAGGCCAACAGCCATCATACGATGAGTTGTGTCCGGTATTTATTTATTATTTATTTATTAAATCTTCATGCACAAAATAGTACAGTGGCGGACTTAAAGCTAAAATAGCCTTATCTACCAGTCAACCAGGAGACGATGGATACTAGACAAAAAGGAGGAGGGGAACCGTTTATGCAACTATAACCAAACCAGAGATAATGTACAGATAAATAGATAGATAACTGAAAATAAATTAATATAAATAAACGTTGTGAGTGGGTAAGATAGCAAGAATACATAACCATATAAATACTATACGAGTAAAGGAGAGAGAAGCTCAGTCAAACAAGGGGGAGATAGGAGACAAACTCGTGAGCCCCAACACTAAAGATCCTTCAGATAATGCTCACGAACAGCTTTCTTAAATGAGTGTTTGCTGGAAAGCAATCTAAGATCGGGAGGGAGATCATTCCAGAGCCGTACAGCCCTTAGTACAAAAGAATTAGAGATAAAACCCGTACGGTGGAGAGGAAGATTTAATAAAAGGTTACTCGAGGAGCGAAGGTCACGGTCGTGGGTGTCAGAAAGGAACTTGAATTTAGTTTTAAGGTAGTTGGGGATGGCCGGATCGAATAATATGGAATGAAGTTAAGATAGCATTCTTAAGTTACGGCGTTGGCGGATGGGGAGCCACTTAAGCTTTGCACGAAATTCGGAAATGTGATCGTACTTTCGCAGGCCGAAAATGAACCCGATGCAGTTGTTCCGAAGACGTTCCAGCTTAAGAAGGAGCTCTTGATTAATGTCAGAGCAACATACGTCAGCGTAGTCAATAATGGGTAAAATTAGGGACTACACAGGTAAGATTTTAGTAGCAGGAGGAAGAAAGAATTCCCAGTTACCTTCCTGCTAACCTCAGTCACGTGGGCTGACCAGCTAAAAGTACTATCAATGTGGAGCCTCAAATCTTTTACCTGGGGAGAATAAGGAACAACCACACCGTTGAAATGGATTGGAGGAACCCGGGAAATGTCGAGGCGTTTAATTTGATACGGGCTACACAGAATAATGGCTTGGCACTTAGAGGGAATAACAGAGATACCGAATTTGAAAGCCCAATTCTGGACAGCATCGAGATCTTTAACAAGAGCAGACACCGCATCCGAAAAATTAGCAGCCTCCGTGTCCGCATATACCTGCAAATCGTCAGCATACAGGTGATACGAGCAGTTGAGACAACGAGTAAGTTGGTTTATAAAAATTGAAAAAAGAAGGGGGGAAAGGATACCACCCTGCGGGACACCCGTCTCAAGGTTACACCAGCTAGACGTTAACCCATCAGCCGTAACTGCCTTTTGACGACCGCGAAGATACGACGTGAACCAATCAACAACCGAAGACGAGACACCGAGATGCAATAAGACAGCCAGCAGGATGTCATGATCGACGTTGTTAAAGGCAGACAATTTAGTGTTCTCCATACTATCCCTCACATCTTCAGTAACCTTAAGTAGAGCAGTAGCCGTACTATGTCCAGGTCGGAAACCGGACTGGAACGGACTTATGAGATCATTGGAGAGCACAAAGGACGACAATTGTTTGTGGACAATGGCCTCGAGAATTTTTGACAGATAGGGTAGAATTGATATTGGTCTAAGACGAATTAACGAAGTAGGAGAGGAGATTTTAGGAAGTGGAATGACCATTGCCTTACGCCAAAGATTAGGAAAGGAGGAAGTAGAGAGTGAATAGTTAATAATATGCGTTAATATTGAAAGGACAGAATTAAAAATGTGAAAGATCATATCTCTGCTTACCTCATCGCATCCCACCGCCTTAGATTGGACGGATGTCAGAGTTTTCCTGACCTTATCCTCAGAGGCCGCACAAAATTCAAAGGACTGAACTGAAGGCTTAGGTAGAGAAGCAACAAAAACGATAGTATCTGCCTTAATGTCCCTATCTAATTGAGGTGTAACAGAAAAATGACGATTTAGAACGTCAGGACAAAAAGGCAGCCTCTGCTCCGGAGCTCGTGGCTTGCCAACACCAACCGTCTTGAGAAACTTTCATATATTAGCGGCCGACGAATCAGTCAGGCCTTTATGGAAGTAACGGCGTTTCTCGTTTCTAACAATTTTATTGGTCAAATTGCGTGCGTATTTATATGATGGCCAGTTCGCCTCAGTACGATCCGCTTTAAACTTACGAAAGGCCTTGTTCCGCTTAAGCATGGCCATGCGAACCCCTTCAGTAATCCACGGGCTCGGCGGATGCCTAATCCTTACAGTACGTTTGGGTGCATGCGTATCAAATAAAGGCAAAATGGATTCGTTGAAAATAGATATATTTTCATCAATGGATGATGCAGCAAGACACGCGCTCCAATCCAGACTCGTCGCATCCACCCCAAGCGCGTCCAAGTCCATGTCCCTAAAACAACGCAGATTAATAGTCACCGGTTTAGGTTTAGGCGGTTTAATGTTAACCCCCAAGTAAATAAGGTCGTGCCTGGAAAATACCGGTGCTGACATTTGTCCATGATTAGTGGCCAATGCGCAGGAGGAGGTAAGTATGAGGTCGAGCCAGGTATCAGGAGACTCAAAATTAGTGTGAGTGGGATGAAGAGGGAGCATGCGAAGGTTAGCCGACGCAACCAAAGAGATAAGCTTCCGGCTTTTGAGACTAGGCGTGCAGAGATCAGTGTTAAAATCACCCATCACGACCGTATGCAAATTCTCTGAAGAGACTGACACCAGAAGTAAGTCAAGCTGTGAGAAATAATCAATACCGGGTGGACAATAAATGACTCCTACGGCGAGCCTGACACCCCTGACCTTAGCCTCCAAGATTAGGTATTCAGGAGAAGCCGAGTAAGTAGGGCAAGAGAAAGCCATAATTTTATACGGGATATCCGCTCGCAAATAAATTGCGACTCCACCACCACGTTTCCCAGGAAGGCCGAATGAAGTGGAGGGCAAAGATGGTTTCAACCATGACTCGGAAATGAGTATAGCATGTACGGGGACTGACGAGAAAGCTTCAACAAGTTCTGAATAATGTTGCGGGATACTCTGGGCATTCAAATGACAAACATTGAGCGAGCTATCATTCGCGAAAATGTCACGTAAAGAGACAGATATATTGTTGTCAATTGACTGGAAAGATGAATTAGGAGACGAACAGGCGGAGTAAAAGGAGCCCTCAGTATCGGACATGCGACTCAAATATAAATATGCTATATAGATTATTATGTGTAGGTGGGTAAACAAAATAAATGTAATATTACGGAAAGCAATAGCTAAATGAACGGTTTTAAAAACAAATAAATAGGGGTTTGAGCCAATTCAAGATCGCGACCTGCCGGTCGACTAGTAATCACAACTAATAACTAATACTTAACTAAAAAACACAATAAGAAAATAAATTTCAAATGAAACAATAAATCGAATCAAAATTAATATTGGGATTTACCGTGTGTTTTTCCGTGCCGTGAAAAAAACATTAAAGAAAAGCTTCTGTATATAATTTTTTTCTCTATGAAGAAAAGCGATATGAGAAATGATTCCAGGCCGGAAAAAAAACTATTAAATACGTATCGGCAGTGACATTGACATTGAGTGCAGAGTGACAGTGACAGATAAATACAAATTCACTTGACACGACAAAATATTGCCTGTTTGTTTACTTTACGTAAGTATTTGAAGCAAGAATAAAATGTAAAAGGAAGCGGGTAAAACTAATAAATCGATAGCAAGTCTACAAAGCTATACATACAGCAAAGCGTACAATATAATATACGTTACGTGCTAACTAAACTACAGTACAGGCGAAGTGAAAACAAAACAATAACATGAATGGTAACATGCAGTTAGCTACGAAAGCAGAGAATAACATGCTTAGCGAACGACTTTCTTCCTATCGCGCTGACTTTTCTTCATTGGAGCGTCAGCGCTTTTCTTCAAAGAAGTGGCGGGGGTGACCGTAGGAACAGACGTAGTGTGTGCCTGCCGAGGGCTTGAGATATTTCCTGGAGAAGGGTTAATGTCTTCCTTGGGATACTTTTCTGTGAGAATATCCAATTCCGCTGCCGTATAGACGCGCTTAATTCCACCAGAGGGAAGCTTGACCACAACACAACCCTCTGCAGTCCAGACACCTCTCATCCCGAAATGAAGTCGAGCCGCTATAAAAATTGACTATCGGGTCTTTGTCAAGAACTCATGCAATACAATGTTGGTACCTTTCAATTTAGTTTTGTTAGTCCAAGCAGCCACACGAACAGCATAATCCATGAATCGCGCCAAGACTGGACGGGGGCCAGTTTTGTCGTCAGAAAGTCCACCCCAAGCGATGACATGAGCGAATTGATTGTGGAGATGCCTCGCCAATATTTGATTGGTTATGCAATACATTGACTACCGTGGATGTTAAAACTTCGTCCTCTTTCTCCTGGATGCCGTTGAATAGAAGATACTTCCTTCGGTGTCTCGATTCCATGGAGTCAACAACTGCACTCAACCCATCCATTTGCAATTGGATGGCAGAGAAAAATTGCAGAGTTAAATCCATAAAGGAGGCAAATTCCCCTGCCAATTTGTCAGCATTTGGAGACTTAATAGCATTAAGTTCAGCCTGGAAAAATCTTGCTGACGCATTGATCGCAGAGAGCCTTTTGGTTTTCTGAGACATCCTTAAGAGTGAACATGATTTATTTAAAAAGTGAAGAATAAAAGTATACTTAGTTATGATGTGATAATAATTGAAGTGAGGTTATGTCACCGGCAGGATTGCAGATCTCTTCTTTATTAGTGCATATATATGGATGCAAACAGTATGGTATGTAATTTATCACCCACTTGTATCAGTAATAGTTGTTATACACAAAATGATGCACAATTACTAATAATTACAATAAATTGATGATCCACTACTTGTTTATTACTTTAGTCCTACCGCCAAAAAAAGAGCTCAGGTGTTCAGATAGGTTTCCACGCCATCACGCGCTCAACGAGATCATACGAAGGGGACTGGTGTCGGCTGGCTCTACTGGTTCCGGTTAAATGTAGTTTAAATATAAGAAGTAAATATATAACGCACGCGCACGGGGGCCCGGGGTCCGCCTTGACCATGATCCAGGATTTGGCCGATCATACCTGATTACAGTGGAGCGACTGCCATCTGATCTCCGTGATCCTGCTACCAGGGAAACCTGACCAGATTGGATTATGGTTACACATTCAGTCGCCTAAATGTGCAGGTTTCATCATGATGTTTTCCCACACCGTAAGAGCATCGGTTAGTATTCAACTAATGTACGTAACTCAGTAAAGAGTTATTGGTACATGGCCTCAGCGGGATTCGAATCTATTACCTCTCGCTTACGAGTCGGACACCCAACCGCTCGGCCACCGACGCTCTCATAATTAAAATTAATAATTACATTTAAATATCAACAAAGATTCAAGAATTTATTAAACATTAAAACAGAATAATAAGAAATATATAAATAACTACAGACCTAACATTATACTAATTACAAATCTACAACTAACCAAATAATACTAAGTAAAACAATTAGCAAACCTACAGATAACAAATTTGTCCCAGGTGCACGATATTAGGAAAGCTGCCTAGACGGCTGGCCGCATTGACCCGCTGGATGGCGAGGCTAATTCGCTATCCGCAGTAGAGGCCAGCTTTAGTAACATCGGCCAGGTATTTAGCTAGCTCCCGAAATACAAAGTGTCCGCCTGGTCCCCAAGGCCCAAGGGTTTCCTCGCCAAATGGCTCAAATATGTGGTCTTCACCAAGACTCGCGTATTTGCGCCGCATGGTTTTCAGCTAAGGCGGCACTGACCCCAGCACGACACGCGGTTACTAGAAGATGGGACTGTGCGCAGTTATTGACTCACATGGCGTCCCGACCAAGGGTCGTCCCAGCTTCTAGGGCATTAGTGTCATCCCATCGGCCTCTTATCGTCAAATAGCATGCTTTTATAAAAGAAAATGCTCTCGGACCACGTTCCTGTATCATCATTATGTAATTTAATTACGTAGATTATGTAATTATGGAAATGAAACACATTTTTCAGCACACCGAGGTATTGCGACAAGTTTTTTATTTTATTTTACCCGCAGCCGCCATTACGCCGGACTCTTTCCACCATCGGGAAGCGCCATCCGGACAGACGTTTATACCGCACGAGCTGTTTTGGTTCAATCCTTATACTGCGTACTGTGAAACACGTTGCTTGCAAGTGTGTTCCCTTATCATTGTAATCTGGACACCTTCAAGCTGCTCCTAGATAGGCATGCTCCATATATATGCCATCATAATATGGGGTAACTCATCCCACGTAAATCAAGTACTGATTTGCCAAAAACAGTGCATTAGAGCAATTTGTGATGTTGATTCATTGACATCTTGTAGACCTCTATTTAGATCTCATAATATGTTGACTGTCCCAAGCATGTACATTTACGAGATATGTGTATTTGTTAAGAGTAATATGCACTTATTCACTAAAGTCTCGGAAACTACTGCTTTCAACACAAGGTTTCCAGATAGATTGGTAGTACCTTCCCATTCAACGACACTATATGGCACAAACAGTAATGCAATGGCAATTAAAATATATAATGGCCTTGACAGTACTATGAAATTATTGCCATTAAATATGTTTAAACGCAAGTTAAAAAAATGGTTGATACAAAGCTGTTTTTACAGTATTAGTGAATTCTTTGAGTCAAATCAGCGCCGTCGCTGAATTGTATACTACCTGCAATTAATAAAACGTATAGCTTAGGACAAATTTTTCATTACGTTCTCGTACACAAAATAAAGCGACATTTGATCACAGCAATAAAATTAAAAATATTATGTAGACTCACTTGCGTTGTGATCATCACAGAAAACTCGGATTTAGATTTAATAGCTCGCCAAACTATATTTGTTTCGCTGGTCGTTTTGCGAAGAGTCAGAATGGCCGTTGGCTGTCAAACTAAATACAATAAAAAATATGACATGAAGTGGTTGTGACGTATGGAAATGTTGCCAGTGTAAAGTAAAAGTTTGCGTTTGGTTACGTTGATTCTTATTTTGACATTTCTAACGTGTTAGCGCAAGTGTTATGACTTTTATTATTGTTAATTATTGAAAGTGACATGATTGTTTTATAGCTTTATATCCTATTACTTTTTTTATACTTAGGAATTTTTGTTGCGGACATTTTAATAATAATTTGATTAATTATGCTCAAATTTTATTTATTTATTTATTTAAAAACTTTATTGCACTAAAATTATTACAATTGGCGGACTTAAAGCCAAAGCCGGACTCAAATATTGCTTGCCAGATTCTGGTGAAGTGTGAGAAACGAATATAAAAATTTGTAACATCTACCATGTACCACATTTTACAGCAATAAATTATTCATTCATTCATTCATTCATATTTGGCTACATCGTCACTATCACCATGTGAGAATGTCGAATGCTTCGCTAGTCTTATTTTTTTGCGTGAATTCGATGCACGTCTTTCTCGTCGCCCCAACGACATTCCAGAAAAATTGTGTCGCTAAATATGTGTACTTTTGAAAGCTTTATATCCCTAAAGCTTAAAAGTTAGAAAAATATTAGTTATATTGTTGTGAAGATCTATTCGGTGACACTACAAAAATATATGTTTGACCGTCACTTCAGTACAACTCTCGCTAGCATTAAAACTTTTTGTTAGATTAGAACGAAAATAATAACTGAATTTAATAATACTTACAAGTTAAGGTAAAAAAATAATTATTGACTTTAGAAAATACACACAGAAATGACGAGACCAAAACTTAGAAAGAAAAAACAGAAATAATTAATGGAGTTATTCCTGTTTGCGACCGACCAAAACCACTTTCAGATTTGGACATGTAACGTATTTATCGTTTAGGAAATAAAGAAGTGCAAAAGAAAAACACCAGTTTGAACCAAATTGGCGAAAATGACTAGAGGCGAATCCGAAAGTCGACTATTTCTACTTCACATCCATTTCCCGGTAACCCGGCCCTCTTGAAAAATGTTCTAATGTAATTCCGATGGACGATAGCATTCATGAAAAAATTGCCTGACTTCTAGCCACCCCAATTTTTTTAAACAGGACACAAACAGTTATACCTATGGTATTAATGGCCTCCCAAAAGGTGGACCGACGACCTGGTAAAGATCGCAGGTACCAGCTGGATGCGGAGGGCACAGGTCCGACCTTTGTGGAGATCTCTGGGGGAGGCCTATGCCCAGCAGTGGGCAAAGGCCTCCCCCAGAGATCATATCAGTCTTTAGGCTGATATGATAAATGGCAGATTTTTTATTTTTCTCTCTAACACATGCCACTTACTATTTCATGCATTTGATTTGCCGGAATTTGAACAAATATTCCCAAAATAAAACCAACGGTTATTGAGTACCTACAACTCAATAGCATTTCTCTGACAACCAAAGATATAGCACCCACCCAGTCGAAAGAAACAACAAAGGTGAATTTACAGCCGATGCAAGAATTTAGTGGCGTGAAGCGTGGACAGCCACCATTTGTCTTCCACTAATGCCCGACGTTGCAGTGCTTCCCGCTACCTAATTCAATTAGGAAACGAACACTTCGGGAAATTTGAAAAGAATAGTCCTTGTAAATTGAAAAATTATTTCGGCCCCGAATTCGCAATAATGTGCGGGGAAAGGAAAAGTTAGAGCTAAGGACTAGATGGTGTGATATTGAGATGTTATTGCATCTGTACGAAAATGTGTTCTACGAAATTTGAAAGTTCACTTTTAACTATTAATCAATTAGCGACCGTAACAAAGTATAGACCTAAACCTTCCACATGAATCACTTTGTCTATTGGTCAAAACCGCATGAAAACCCGTTAAGTAGTTTTTGAGTTTATCGCGAACAGACATACAGAAAGACGCAGCGGGGGCTTTGTTTTAAAGTATATAGTGATAGTGATTTAAAATGTAGTCCCCCTAGAAGATGAGTTGCGGAAAAACCCGAAACACCAGTTCTAAGCGTAATTTAAAATGACCTCCTCTTACCCTAAGAAATGAATTTCGAGATATTCCTTCTTAAATTCATAATAAAATGAAGATTTTCGCCTTTAAATTTTCCATCATTAGCTATATTTGGGTTGGATCAGTACCCAACAGTCCCCCTGTTGGGCATCGGACTTTTATATATAGGCAATATAAATCAGCCAACTACTATTTCGCTGACATAGATTCCTGTAAGTCATAGCTTTGAAAAAGAAAACCGTATTGTAGCTTCGAGGGTTAAAAACTACTTCATTTTTAATTTAGCTGTCTCGGGCACAGAGCAGAAAACCGAATAAACCTCAGTAAAAGCTGATATGTCACTCAGTCGAGTACGGAAGCACGGAAGCTTTCTTTTTTACACAAGCAGCGATGTTACGGCGGCGTGCTAGGCTAATTAATTAGACTGGTAAAGACTTAGTTCAGAATAATCAGAGGATTATATCGTCGCTTACGTTTTTAAGCCTCATAACGAGAGCAACAGATTGTAATCTCTCGAAGCAAGTGATTAGAGACAGCAAAGAGCATCAATAATCTCCACAAAGCTAATGTGGTGCGAATGCCTCCTATTAATTTTATTAAGGCGATAAAATAATAATAACTCAGCAGCATAGCATGACCGGAAATAATATCCGGCGGCATAAAACAAAGGGAATGTAATCACCCCCCATTCTTTTAGCAATATTGGGGAATTTCGCGAGGTGCGGCACTAGCCTATAAGTCAGGGAATTTTGCTTCGAACGAAATAGGGCGGTTTCATTTTTAATCAAGTGAGTAGTTTTTGATAGCTCTTAGCTTGCTTCAGTGGGCCGTTTGATCGGAGGACTCAATTCGCACGCTTACAAGAACAATGATGTACGGGTAATGACGTCAGTACTCTAATATTTTTTTTTACATTTCAGCTGGCCTCGCCGCATTGTGATGGTTAGAACCCCTTAAAACTTTCATTGTATTGCATTACTTAGATGTTGAATTTCAGCTACTTTTTTTAAACTAACCAGTTTATTGAAACTAAGAAACTACATCTTTCTTATAGGCCATCCCCTTGGTGTTGACTTGCGATACTAATCACTTTCATTATCACATATATCATCGTTATCATCATAGCCCCTAACAGCCCACTGCAGGACTTAGGGTCTCTCCTACGAAAGGCGAGGTTATTGCCATAATTTTCACATTTAGCTGGAGGCTTGGAGATCGCAGTGTTATAAATATTACAATGGAAAACACTTCTGCCCATTTTCCAGCCTACGGAGGCTCTACAAGTTTTTATCGAAAACGCCTAGTCGCCTTATACGACATCTACAAGAGTACGGGGTTGGTGCTATTCTGGACACCAAACGGCCATAGTAATTTGATATAATCTTCCCAAACTCATTCAACATAAGGTTACTTCTCTTAGA
Organism: Blastobasis adustella; assembly: GCA_907269095.1. NCBI lineage: Eukaryota > Metazoa > Arthropoda > Insecta > Lepidoptera > Blastobasidae > Blastobasis > Blastobasis adustella. The sequence continues at coordinate 3,467,269 of OU026120.1, forward strand.
TCTTATTTAGCAAGAAGTAAGGCACCACAAGGCGGCCTTTGTGGAGATCTCTAAGGGACGACTGTGCCCAGCAGTGGCAGTCTTTCGGCTGATATGATGATGAGGATGAAGGCACCACAACAAATAAAGGAAAAAAAAACAGGCATTGCATGTAGCACCCAAAAAATTGGTGTTTACTGTTGATAAACTGCATATTTGTGAAAAGTTGAGACCAACCTTAAATAGAGAGTCAAAAAGCATCAGCAAAGAATTGGATAAAATGTGCTGTCTGTTCGAATTACTTACGTGTAGGCTTTTACTCCGCTAATTAGTTTTCAATTAAATGCAATAAACCTCCTTTCAAAGATATTACATTGCTAATATCAATATTATTCATATTAATTTGCCAATTAAGCGCCGCAGAATTCAATAGCGGGATTGATACTAATAATCTGATAATGAGCAGATATAATCTACATAATGAAATGAAAATGAAATGGTTTATTTCAGACTTTGTGATGTTAACATACGAGTACATGTGCATAGGTGTTAGTTTATTTGCTTAGTATCTATGTTAGGAAAATACTATATTAGCAAAATTCGAATTGCTTATTTCGGTGGACAATTACTGACATCCAGTGTTTGAATATTGGACCGTCCAACCTGTCCGCTATCACTTTAGGAGAGTGTTGGTGCTGCACCCTGGCAATGATGCAACTCACTTTTGAAGGACAGCTACGAAACCATTCGTTGTAGCTGCTGCAAATATCCTCGAGGTACTACAGTGTCGGGGCAGCCTCCACAATCTTCTGAAAGCATTGTTGTAATTAACGCGTTTAGAGTTATGAATTATAAGAGAAGATCCTTATTTTATATACCTAGGTTACGGGCTTTGCCTTAATTCTCAATTCCACCGCTGCAACTCCTGCGTAGCCAGGGTCTACAGCGGCGACCACATTTAGGACCTGCTAACGCCCGAGGATAAGTTAACCTGCAACAAGTTTAATTAAGAAGTAACAGGTTCGAGTAGCAAAGCTTACGACTACGATTTCCCCATCAAATAGTAGATATAGCGTTAAACAAAAAAAACGGAGTGTGTTGCGACCTTAGGTAGGTGTGTAGCAGATTTCGACGATTTTTACAATATAGAAAAAAATATATTGAAGCGAATAATTAATGATGGAATTAATTACTTAGAAGCAAAACTCCAATTACTCTGCGAGCTTTCAATGTTTAGGAGTTCCCTCTTGATAAGAAAAAAAAATGGCGTCGTCGCTGATCTTTGACGAAATTAATTTTTGGCGTCCTAAGCGAAATTTAATTAACTAAGTAAGTAAAGCCAAAAGGTTTGTGTCGAGAAGCTGTTCTGTTTTTTAAATGAAAATACATTTAGGATTGATTTGGTCTGTAATAGTAGTATATAATAAGCGTTGCATTTGATGTTTATAATCAGAAAGGTGTTAAAATGATAATATAATAAATTTAAGTTTATTAAGTAGTGTAATAGTAATACGAGGGACTATTTTTTTCATTTAGTAATTAACTAAAAATTAACAAAAATTCGATCCAATTCAAGGAGTCCCAAATTTCAGTTTATAAGCTCGAGGTTATGTCCATCGGGCTTGACCGTTTAACTCCAACGGAACATACATCACCATCTCACTCGCTGAAACCGCAACCGAGTGAGATGGTACTGAATCGAGCCTTCAATAATTAAATTCTAACGCTACTCGAATTATTTAAACGCTGACGAAGACACCACACGGCGATGGAAATGCCGATGCAAAAATCTAACTGCAGTTCCATATTAATCAATCATCAAGCCGGAACCAGGAACACAATAAAGCAAATTCCTTTTCGGTACAACTTGCTTAAGTGTGAAGGAACCGTCTCCCGATTCCGGCCGAACCGTTTTCGCTAACCAGTCCAAACCTTTTGTCCAAACACAACGTTGCCAAGCAATATTTCAGAAACGCCAATATTCGTAGGACGATCGAGCGACACCTAACGGGTGTTATTGCGCTACCCAGGTGCTTGTAAGCCCCCACACTGAATTATTGTATGATGAATAAGGTTATTGGGATTATGAAGGTTTACCTGCAATGTGGCCGACATGGTCGGTAAATTTGTGAGCCTTTCCTTTGGTAAATGATATCGCACCTTTTCGATGCCATCGATTGGGTGTAACGTTAGTTTGTTTAGTTTTTCATTAATAGAATAAATACGAGAAATAAATATAAGAAAATTGCTTTTACATTTATTTAAAGACGGGGTTTTCTGCGCTTTATTTTGGCGGAAAAGACTTAAAGGTAACCTTTAAGTCAGGGTTCTTAAGGTTTGTTTTTAATATGGTATGAAAACGTCATCTCATCTTGGCGTTCATGTCCCGGTTGTGCTCTTGCGTATGAGAGCCCAGGATACGCCTTGACCATCCATAATCAGGTAGGCAAATAAGGTAATTACAGTGGAGCGACTGCCATCTGACCTCCGTGACCCTGCTAACAGGGAAACCTGACCAGATTGGTTACGCAAGCAACTCGCCACTAGACCAGTGCCGCCTCTTGAGAGAGAAAGATGCTAGCCAAGTAATCGACATATACTATTTCTAGTCTAATTTATCAATTACTAACACGTGCGTAAACGGACCAACATTCTAAATCCCGTAAAAAGTCTGTCACAGGAGGGCGTCACAGAACGAGGGTGTTAATTATAAACCAGTAGAATGCGCAAACAAAAAAGTTAGTGAAGCCGAGGGGTGGGCTAAATTTATCACAAAATCTGATGCCCTGAACGCGTATTTTTTCGTCCAAGATGGAAAAAGAAATAATTAAGAGGCGAGGCGAAGCGGAGACGTCTGAGACAGTAATAAAACACTCCACGACTGACTGTCGTCAGAGCGTGAGCCGGCCATATATTATTTGGGACAGTTAGGAATTTTTAAGGCGCTCACTAATGAGTTAATACACCTGCGACTCCGAATTAATGGGCGGCCCTCGTTACAGTTTGATGTTATAATTTGTCAGAGTAGGTTGACTACGAAAGAGACTTTGGAGAAATCTGGCTGAGTGTGGATTTGTCGGCGTAGGTCTCCGGATTTCTGATTTAAAGGTAGGCTGAGTCATTCCAGGACAGCAGCACTGTTTGTTCTTGTGTTTGTTCCGAGGAATCTATACACATAGTATTAAACAAAGTCGCTTCCCGCCGTCTGTCTATCTATGTTGGTGTCTATGTACGCATAGATGTTTAAAACTACGCAACGGATTTTTATGTGATTTTTATCAATAAATAGAGTTATTCAAGAGGATGATTTATACAAACAAAACAAGAAAAAGAGAGTAGGTTAAAAATTGTTGTAGTTGGAGTAGTGTAGTTAGGGGTAAAGTACCTACTTAGTCCGAACATCTGAGTGTACGCGAACGAAGTCGCGCCGTGTCGACTAGTTGTTTGATATAATGTCCACAGCTACATTCTGTCATCGTAGCTCTCGTCTTTGACAGGGAGTTCGCTCCATCATCTTGGAACAAAAATGGTGCCGTGAAGGTACTGTCTTCCACTTACTGTTAGGTTGTGAACTGAGCTTACTGCTGACGTTTTCTCATGTAAAAAATGGAGTTCTTCAAGACAGGTATGGAAAGGTTTTTTCGAGGTCGGTAACATGCTAGTGATATTAGAGTTAACGTCCATGTTCGTAAAACTGTTATCAAGAGGGCCGTAGGCACACCTGTTTGCCCCCTAGATGGCATTTTATAAAGAGTTTACTGGATAAACTCAAAAACGACTTAACCAGTTTTAAAAATTCTTTCATCTATGGAAAGCTAATATTGGCTATTCATTTTTCCCGAAATTAAATGTGGTTCCGGGAACGGGTCCGGATCGTAGTAATCTAATTTTACGCGGACGAAATTGCGGGGAAATAGCTAGTAGTATATAATAGGCGTTGCATTTGATGTTTATAATCAGAAAGGTGTTAAAATGATAATATAATAAATTTAAGGTTATTAATTCCTCAATTTACCGTTTTAGTCTTTTAAAACATGCTTGTGGTCTATTTTAAATGCATTTATACTCGATGTATTGTCGTGAATAGGCCGTAGCCGTGTGGTGTCCGGCTGAGTAGAATAGAAAAATAGAATAGAAGACATAAGATCTAGAGTCTCCGTAGGCTGGAAAATGGGCAGCAGCGTTTTCCATTGACATACTTATAATACTGCGATCTCCAACCCGCCTGCTAAGCGTGGAGATTATGGCAATAACCTTCCCTTTCGTGGGAGAGGCTCTAAGTCCTGCAGTGGAATGTGGTCTAAGTCCTGTGATGATGATGATGTATTGTCGTGAATGGTTAAACCGTCAGTGATAGTTTTCCGCTATAAAGGGGCGGTTGACAGCTAGGCTCTCCCAGCTATTCCAATTAATATTAAATAAGACTACGTCACGCTTGACGCTGTCCTTACCATCCAGGGCCATGTCCTTACTATCAGAGAAAGTGCCGTACCATTGACAGTCACCATCATCATCATCCTGGCGTCATGTCCCGGTTGCGCCCCCGCGCGGCACGCGAGGGCCCAGGGTCCGCCTTCCTGCTATTCTTGGCCCACCTCGCTCGGTCTTCGGCATCTCTGGTGATGAGCTTATTGGCACGCATATCGTTCTTAACTACGTCAAGCCATCGCTTCTTAGGCCGGCCAGACACTTGTTTCCCACATAACTTGCCTATCTGCGCAAGACGTGGCCATACCATCGTAGGCGGCACTCTTGCAGTTTATCTGCGATGTCACGGACGCCAAGGCTACCCCAAATGTGGGCGTTTCGAACCCGATCCTTCCGTGGAACTCCACACATCCACCGCAGCATCTTCATTTCCGTGACGCGCAGCTCCTGCTTGTGTCTCTCTAACAGGGGCTCTCGCTACCGTAAAGGAGAGCAGGTCTAATGATAGTCTTATAGACTTGTCCCTTCAACTTTATCGGCATTTTGGGGTCACAAATGACACCTGTTACCTCCCGCCATTTGGCCCAAGAAGCGGATATTCGGGTCTTGGCGTCGCCATCGATGTCCCCGGTTGAGCTAAGCACGGATTCCAAGTATCTAACCTGATCCATACACTTGACTTCCTCATCGCCTATGCGCACATGTAGGAGATTTGCACTGTTGCAGGCCATGTACTCTGTTTTCGCCACATTTATCTTCAGATCGCCGTTCTCAAGTGCCACTTCCACTTTTTTACACGTTGGATTAGGCGCCCCTTGTCAAAATCTGTCAGCGCGATATCGTCAGCATACATGAGCAGCCATGTACCTCATGGTAATCTCGAATGCCGTCTGACAATACGTCTTATATCACGTTGAACAGAAGTGGGCTGAGAAAAGAGCCCTAGTGTACCCCAACGGCAATCGGGAACGGTTTGATGTCACCATCGGCAGTCTTTACTATGGAATTGGAATCATGGTACATCGTGGTACATGTCTCGGATAATGTCAATATAGGCCTCAGGTATCGACTAGGACCGCAACGCCCACCATATCATCTCCCGAGGGATACATTCAAAGGCCTTCAGCATGTCCAGAAACAGGAAATGCATCGTGATTCAATTTGCTCAGGTTCTACTGTTAACAGGTTCACAGAGGTCAGCTAGTAGACGGTCTACTGTAATTTATCTGATTTTCGTAATCCTGGATCATTGTCAAGGTGGACTCCGGCTCTGACGCGCGAGAGCACAACCGGGATATTGACGCCAAAATTATTTTATTTCCTAGGTACTATGGGGTTATTGTATCTATATCATCATCATCATCATCATAAATTTAAGAGCCTCGGTCTTATCGGTGGAGTAATCGCCATGTTATTCTATTGTTCGTTTTTTTACGTGCGTCGACTCCCATTTGACCCTCACAGAGGGATCTGCCAGCAGGGGGACCACGTGCAGGCGAGGTCGTACCATTAACAGTGACGCTGTTTAAATCATAAATTGGATTTTCTAATTGTTATCCAATTGTCTAAGGCCAATGATGCTGAAACAAGCTTGTATCCCAACTGAAAATTTAACACAATGTAATCAAGACAATATGTTATTTATTCAAGAAGTGTAGAACATAACCAATAATAAACTGCATACGCGAAAACTTAAGAAAAGTTGCTTGAAGGGTCATGTTGTTGTATCATTAAAAGTTACTACGGTCTCATCGTTGCTGCCAATAAGGCAGCTTACAGGATGTGTTCGTCGACCAGACTATGTGAGGGTAAGTTTTCCAAAGTTTTAAGAGAGCGTAGAGGGCATTAGCATAGTTTAAATGAACATTATTTTTAATAGATAATAAAAAACTTCAGAGGTTTTATGATCGTGTGGACAATTCAGGGGGTCTAAAAAGGCCTCATTAGCGTTTCATAATATGATACATATTAAATTGTCACAAACGTATCTACAGCGTCGCTGTTGATGACATTGATATGACAATTCAAAATGGCGTCACTTAGTTCCAGTATTGGCCACCGGATCTCATAAGTTTATATCGCTCTAATATGAAATGCTAATGTGGCCTTTTTAGACCCCCAGGTCATACTAGCGTGACGTCGTCTGCATGAATTTGGTTGTTACGTTTCGGACCCCTTCCCGCAATAACCACATTTTTGGGGAATACATACATACATAAAGCTCACGATTGTGTCCCACAGGTGGGGTAGGCAGAGACTATGGACTGCCACTTTGCTCTGTCCTGACACAACTCCCTAGCCTCGCATATATCCACAACTCTTCTCATACATTTCCTTTTATTCTTACCACTTCGGACCCCAGCTTTTTTGAGAACAGATTTTTTGTTGAATAAATAATAAATAAATATGCTTAGACGATCCAAAAAGCGCCATCTGGCCACAAAGTTAGCAAAGCTTGTCTTATAAATCTTCCTTCTAAATCACTCTATCTATTGTTGAAAACCTCATGCGCATTTTAAAAGATCTAAGCGTACATAGATACATACATCAATACATACATAGATTCATAGGGACAGACGGGGGGAAGCGACTTTATTATATATATAACCCCCAGACCCGTAACAGAAATTAAAATTCATCATTTAAAATCTGCTCGTCCCGGGACCTCTGCGTGGCAGACCAGAATGTTAACCTACTGATCCATTCAGTTTATCAAATTCGGCGGGATGAGTTAGCCTTCGCGTTATATCTAGGCTAAATGCTACATTACTGGCAAATTTAATCAAAATTCTGTCCTTGTTTTTGGGTCAAAGAGTAATTAATATACATTCAAACATAGTATAGGTACCCATACTTTCTCATTTATAATATTACTGACTAGACTTCGTGGAAAATTCGGTACTAATTTTCCGGACCCGTTCCCGCAGGAACCACATTAAACGGCATAAATTATGGCCTATAATATTATTCTGGGCTATAAGCTACAACGCTGCCAAAATTCGTCAGTTCATTTCGCAGTTTTTCTGAATGAGTGACCAACATCCAAACACCCATCCTTGCAAATTTTCGGTAAGTACTGATCGATTAAATAAACCCATTTTGCCATTTTAATATCGCGGCTCCGTATCTTCGGATATTACGTTCGGGGCTTGCTTGTTAGCCTCCTCCCAATATAAAAAAATACAGTAGTTGAAGCTACAATAATTAAAGAATAGGAACACAGGCGTCTTTATCACTACATGTTATATCTTCAAGGCAATATTTAAAAACATTTTAAGTGTAATTTAACACTTGTGTTGACTACTTGACACGCTACAAATGAGACAGGCAGGAAATATAAATAGCCAGGAAAAACAAAAGCACAACAAAGTACCTTAAATATTCTTATCAAACTTAGCAAACTTGAGTATTTTGCTGGCGATTTTCGCTTCAGGACCGGGGAACAAATCACGTTCTGTAGAACTTCTGAAGTATAGTGTATACTAGCGTATTCTTTGCGGAAATCATCAATGTTTATAGACACAAAAAAGTTTGTTTCTATAAACGTTTTAACAGTTTCCACGTCACCACGCCCTCAATGATATTGTCCGGAGAGCACTGGTTTTTTCCAACATTCCTTGCGCCTTGGAGCCTCCCATACTGAGCAGATCCGACGGCAAGAGACCTGATGGTGTGACTCTGGTGCCGTGGCATAAGGGCAAATGCCTTTTGTGGGACGCCACATGTGTCAGCACCTTTGCGGCTTCGCATCTCGGTCGCACCGTTAGAGCGGCTGGGGCAGCGGCGGAGTCTGCGGCCCTTAGCGCTGGAACACATTGAAGAGGTGCGCCGCGCGGCGCACTGCACAATGTGGCAAAACTTGTTCCACGCCGAGCAGTTTGTATGCAAGTACATTGACAGGTGGCGAAATGCCCCACTGTGCAGCGCGCCGCGCGGCGCACTGCATGATGGGGCAAAACGCGCAATCCAAGCCCGAAATGTCAGTTTGTATGAATTTTGTCCACATTTTTTCAATTTGGCCCCATCGTGCAGTGTGCGGCGCGCTGTCAGCAGATGTCAACATGAGACGTCACACTTGACTGTTTCTTTTTACCAACAGTTCGAATCTCTCCTCCTTATGTGACACAGTTTACACACATATATCTGTCTTCTTCTTTTAGTACAGATTCAACGCGTATGAATGAAATAGGAATTCGACCTTGTCAAAGAAATTTTGACCGCTCATGCGTAAGCCCCGCCCCTTTTTGTGATTCTGCAACATTATCGTAGTTGTTTCGTTTTCGTGATCCTTTCGTCATTTTGTTCTTAGTTCCTCTCGAATAATAAATACGGCATGTTTTGTTCCAGAACACAAGTTTCTAAAAAGAAATGCTGGTACTCGTCGAATTCTACATTTCGGATGGCAGCTGTCAAACTTAAGACTAATAACTCTCTTACTTTTGGTCCTAGAACGAACGTAGTTCCTAAAGAAAAATGATAGTGCTCGACGAGATCTACATTTCGGATGACACCTGTCAAACTTAAAACTGTAATAACTCTGAAACGATCGCTCCTGGAACATTAGTTACTAAAGAGAAATGATAGTGCTCGTCAAGATCTACATTTCGGATGACAGCTGTCAATCTTAATACTGTGATAACTTTGAAGCGGTCGCTCCTAGAACACTAGTTCCTGAAGAGAAATGATAGTGCTCGTCAAGATCTACATTTCGGATGACAGCTGTCAAATTTAAAACTGTAATAACTATAAAACTATTGGTACTACAACACTAGTTCCTAAATAGAAATGATAGTGGTTGTCGAGATCAACATTCATTGATACAACAAACAATGACACACATTCATTCGGTTACGCCTTTCTCCCGTAGGGATAGGCAGATATCACATTGTTCCACTTGCTACGGTCCTGACAAATCTCTGTGGCTTTTTCATACTTACATAGACTGTTAACTTCACTACCCATCGTCGCTTTCCATCAGGTGAGTTGAGGTCAAATGCAAACCTATTGATAATAAAAAAAAAGCTTGGCTTCCTCGTAGTCGGGTAAAAAGGAAAAGTTATCATAGTATTCGAGGAAGACCAATCGAGGTGGTTAAATTTCTTTTCATAGTGGTGGTGGTGGGCGTACAGGTTTGGCACCATAGTAAAAAATTATAGAAACTGTATGCTGTATTTGAAAATCGCATAATATTTTTCGGGCCGGCACTGAAAGTGTTTTAATCTACTTTCAGTGTTTTAATAAATGATATCCTTTTCGTACGTTTCTTTTGGTTGCATTTGAGTCGGCAGATTTAAAAAATCTCTATTTACTTTTTACGCCTGGGTGTGAACACACAGTCGAGAAGACATATGGTCAATAATTATGCGAGTCATTTCAAATAACGCGCGTAAAAGCATCAAAAAGGCCTCGTGCAAGCGTTGCCTAACTTAAAATCCCTCGTGCGAATCTTGCCTAATTTGAAAAACCAGAATAACACCACCGTTTCTTTGGTTGTCACCGTGACGTGGCACCGCGCGGCGCGCCGCGCAGTGCACTGCACCGCGCCAATGGAGTTCCGGCCTTAGAAAAAGGGACAAATACTCCACGCTGCAAGACAATTATTTATTTGTCGCTCTCGCACGGAAACGACCGGGTGTTGGTGTGAGGAAGCGAGGGTGTTTCTCAAAGATGTTGGCCGTCGTATGAGGGAGAGGGGTGGTGACCCCCGCTCTGGGTCATTCCTGTTGCAGAGGCTGTCCATCGCCATTCAGCGTGGGTACGCTGCTAGTGTTATGGGCACCTTTGCACCGGGAATGGCAAAGAGTGGGTTAAATATCTTGTTTAAGTTTTATGACGAAGTTGTACGGATATCTAGTTTTAAGTTAATTTTTTGATTATGTAAATTATATTGACGTAATGAATCAGTGGTACAACTCCTTTAACAGTTTATTTGAACTATCGTAAGTTATTCTATTTTATAAAAAATAATCTTCTTGGCATTAATGTTCCGAATATGGTATCGCACACAAGGACCCAGGGTCCGCCTTGACCATGATCCAGAATTTGGCAGATCAGATAGTTACAGTGGAACATCTGACCTCCGTGAACCTGACAAGATTGGATCGTGGTTACACATTCAGTCGCCTAAATATGCAGGTTGTCGGTTGGCATTCAACTAATGCGCGTATCTTAGAAAAGAGTCAATGGTACCTAGACATTAGACATTTATTTATTGATAAAATAATTTACATGTCATTTAAATTCACAAATCATGATTATATCATAATATTAACAAATATCATAAAAATAATTATGGTAATCAATCAATAATTAAACATAAATAATAATAATTCCTTAACATGTCATTAATTAAATAAATAATGATATTCATAATGTCAGTATTAATATAGTAAACGTTGGTCAATCATAAATTTATATAACAAATAATAATAAAAAAAAAAAGCTAAAGAAAAATGACATTAAATTACTGATTCACAGCCATGTCACAAGCATCTATTTAAACACAGTCAACTTAAGGTCTAGAAATTCAGCAAGTGAGTAGAACGCCTGCGTAATGAGCCACTGGTAAAGCTTTTGCCTAAATGATCCAGAACTCGGAGCTTCCACGACCGATTGTGGGAGCCTGTTATACACAGGCGGTCCCATCATTTTAATAGTCTTTGAAGATTTTGCCAAAGAGTGCGGTACAGGCAACAGCCGATTTGTATGCCTAATACTATACTTATGACATCTGCCTATACACGAATAATCGTTTAGGTTTACAATTACGAATGTAGCTATCTGAAAAATCAGAAGACAAGTCAATGTCATAATACCAAGTTCCACAAAGAGTGACCTGGCCGGTGCGTCATACGGCACTTTGGCTATTACTCGGACCGCACGCTTCTGCATCCTAAACACTCGCTCCCACTCTGCCGCGTGGCCCCACAGCTCAACGCCGTACTGTAGAAGGGACTGTATTGTTGCGAAATAACAGGTTCGCACCGATTCTTGTGCTAGATTTAATATTAACCCATTTTGCCTAAACCAATCGCCCAACTGCCGAGCAACCACGTTTAGTTTCGCTTCCAGGCCTTCTAGGGAGTCATCTGTAATGACTCCCCCCACATCATCAGCAAACATAAAAATGTCTGCTACCGTTATGGAAGTGGGTAAATCGTTTAGAAGCAGCGAGAAAATCAAGTGAAACAGTGAAGATCCTTGAGGAACGCCTCTGTCCGCTGCCAATCCCTCCGAACGAAGTTCTCCCCCCCTTGCAACAACGTACTGTTTCCTGGCTTTCATAAATTGCGCCAGAACGGATAGCACCGGTCCGTCTATCCCATAGAATGTAAGTTTCGCGGCAAGTACGTCGTGGTCAGCAACGTCAAACGCCTTGGAGAGGTCGCAGCACAGCAACGCCACTTGCTGCTTTTGCTCCCGCGCCTGGAGAAATTAACGATGCACTTCTCGGACCAACATTGTTGTGGAATGGCCAGCGCGGTAAGCGAACTGCCGATCTGACAACGCCTCCGTATCGTTCAGGAAACGAGTAAGTCTGGACGTAAGTCCATTTTCGATTTTTTTTGTGATGGTTGGGATAACTGATATCGGCCAATAGCAGTTAGGGTCGCTTTTCTTACCCTTTCCTTTATATAGAGGACACACTTTGATTTCCTTCAAGACACCGGGGTATTTGCCTTCCCGTATACAGCAGTTAAATAATGTCGCCAGGACTGGCGATATTTGCTCGGCTATTGGAACCAAAGTTTCAACCGAAACCCCATAAATATCTCGCGTCGGTTTCCTAGCGACACGTTTATTAATTATTGTGTAGACCTCGTAAGGAGTAAAGCTAGTCAGACGGAGAGAGCGATCCGCCTTTTGGCGCGCCTCAGCCAGCGTCGCGGTCGCGCGCGGCGCGTCAGCCCGCGGGGCACCGCACCGGACGGAGGACGAGATAAACTGCTCGTTCATGAAGTTGACAAGCTCTTGAGCTGATGCAAATTCCTCTCCTTTTGTTTTTTTAATAACACACGTTAAATCGACACCAACTGTTTGCTTTTTGCACGATTCAATATTGACAACGCGCCACATAGATTTCATAACATTATTACTATTATTAATCATTTTTGTCAAATACTTGGTTCGTTCATTACTTAATAATTTATTATACATGTCATTACATTTATCTAACTTAATTTTAATTTCATTGTTGTGTGGGAATTTTAGTATTATATTGTTCAAGTCAAATATATGGTATTTTAGGTTTTGAATTTCATCCGTTACCCACGTACCATTCCTATGGAAATTCGGCCGCCGCTTTAAAGGAAAGCAAATGTTCATTTTATCTACTAAAATATTCAGAACGGCACTTGAAAGACTGTCTGCAGACAAATGCCGGCTGTAAACCTGCAACCAGTCTACGCTTAGCACGGCCTCGCGGAAAGCGGCCCTAGCGGCGCTCGACCGGTCGCGCACCAGTCTGGTGGCCGGCGGCAGCGCGCTCGGCGCGACTTGCACGAAGCAACGGACACAGTGGTGGTCGCCCAGGCGACTTACTACGGGAGACGCCTCGATACACGATGTATTCATGTTAGAATACACGTGATCAATTGACGTTGATGAGCCGCCAACCACACGGGTAGGAAAGTGGACCTCGTTGTAAAAATTGTGAACTGATAATGTATCACTTAATCCTTTCGATCTGGGCTCCTAGCTAACCAGTTAATATTCGAGTCGCCAACTATGACGCAATCAAGTCCTATTTTACTAATCTTATTAAGCAGGCGCTCTAGTCCTTTAAAAAAAGTGTTGCTATTCGTCATATTAGAATAAAAACATACAATAACTAATTTATAATTTGTCAGTTGTGTTGCTGATATTTCGAAGTGCATTTCCGTGCTCAACATACACAATTCTACCATCTCGGTAGTCCTTAATCCATTTTTCACGTAGATACAGGAACCTCCGTGTTGGGCATCTTGACGACAGTACTTCGATACTAGTGTATAGTTCTGGATATGAACGTGATCTAAGTGGTTATCTCTGAGCCAATGCTCGGTTAAGCACAACACATCGCACTGCATTTCGTTCTGCAACAATACTTCGAGCCGCTTAGTTTTATTATTAAGCGACTGTATATTTTGTATAAACATAAAAACAGCTGATCGAGGCTATTGTTTACTGGCAGTGCTCTGTGAGTGCGGGTCGTCCTCGCCCCGCTCAGCGCGGGGCCGGCGGAGAAACCAGTTCGTAAAACGGACGCGCGGCGGCCACACACCAGGTGACTCAAATTTTTCAAAATTACTTTCGGGTATACCAATAATAAAAGATGCATGTCGATCGGATTTTATGCTCCGCTTCTCAACAAAATAGTCATTAGATTTTTCTATGTTAATTAAAAAATTCTTTACCATTTCGACTGTGGTTTCAGGCTTAAACGACCAAGCTTGTATGTATTTAATTCTCTCAAAGGTTTGTAAATCGTCGTCTTCTGCACCCGTCCCTACTACGATTTTCCTACTCTGCTTTTTTGTCATGTTTTGGGACCATTGTTGTCCAGCCTTCGTCATCGTCATTCCGCATAGTCGACTCACCAACCGTTTTTCGCTGCGCGCGCGGCGGACTGGCGAGCATTGCAGCGGCAGGGCGCGTCGGCGGTGGGGCAGCAGTGGCAGGGATGCCGCCTGGTGCCTCTCGTGCGTGTTCGGGTGTCTTCGTGCCGGAGTCAGTGTGCAGTGGGTTGTGCCTTGTTGTTTTTTGTAGTGCACACTGGCGCGCTGACGCGCTTAATGCAGCGGCCGCTCTTAGACGCGCGCTACGTACTGGTCGTTGCGCAGCGGCTGGATCCTGCACCGGCGATTCCGATTCCGAGTTGGTGGTAGATGCACATATCAACTGTTTTATCGTATGAGATTGTTTTACAATAATAGCGTTCTGAGAGTCCATCTTACGTTCGAGAGCACACACTTTACTCGTGAGGTCAGTCACTGCCTTTTGTAGATCGCGCACTAATCCTTCAATCACTTTTGAAGCCATTTAACATTTATTTTGCAAGAAAAATTACGTGAGTAACAACTACACGACTTGACCGGTCGGTAGGCCCCGCCTATATGGCCGCAGTGGGATTCGAATCCGCTACCTCTCGCTTACTAGTCAAATACCTTTACCATTCGGCCTGCGACGCTCTTGTTAGCTATTTTTTTTACCTTTAAATTCATTTGGGTCGATTGCTAAGCTAGTTTTGGCATAGACGTAGAACGCAATACTAAAACAACAATGCAAATATGTGCTTCTATTACGCTTCTTAGTTCATCTTGATATTAGCAAGACCAATAACACGAATAGATTTACTTAAGCGACAATTCCCAGAGATTCACGCCAAAGTTTTGGAACTGACACGGTAGCTGCAAGGTGCAGCTGAACTAATAAGCAACTTGTAAAACTAATAAGCGACTTGTACAGATGTCCGTGTGACATTAATCGAAGCCGAGTTTCCAAATTTGTCGTCTAACATGATGTCATGTATCACAACCACCATACTACGTAACTCTGTTGCCAACAATTCTCAGAATTCAGGTAATGAAATGGTTACTTTTGCGCTTGACGTATGATCGATTTGATAATTTCTCTCGTCGTAAGCCGTTGGCTCTCGCATTCGACTCAGCGATGTCAATCCATCGCTTCTTGGATCACCCACGGGGCCTCTTTCCTGATACCGGCAGATTCAGGCACCTATTTCTTACGTATCCCTGAGGCTTACGCAACACGTGACTAAACCAGCGCAGACGAGCCTCCTCGGTCTTATCTGCGATATCACGCCAAGGCTGCCACGGATGTACTCGTTACGTATTCGATCGAGTCGCGTAACTCCGCACATCCACCGCAGCGTTTTCATTTTGTTGGTGTGGAGTTCGCGAACGTGTTTCGTCAGCCCTGGCCATGTCTCGCAGCTATAGAGCATCACCGATCTAATTATACTCTTGTATACAAGCCCTTTGAGCTTTACAGGGATTTTAGGGTCACAGGTGACTGCCGTGAGTTCCCGCCATTTGGCCCAAGCTGCAGAGATTCGGGGCCGATATCGTCGAACCACTAATGGCACTATACGTAAGTCAAAATGGAAGGTAGCGAGCATATACCAATCATGTATCCATCGTACGGCCATATTGAAGCCAGTACGCTCACTTAGCAAAGTGTACCGTTAAGTGAACGTTACTTTACTTAAACAAGTATTGTTTGTAAATACAGACGAAAGATAGTAGTGGAAGCACGTACAATATCGTTAAACGTCAAATTGGGCATACCTACAGAGCGAGCAGTCTTCTATTTCCTCCCCAAACAGTAAAAAAGCCTGTATTTCTTCAAAAATACATCCATAGCAGCTATAAGCATATCAAATCCCAGAGCTGCTACGGAATATCCAGGCGGGGTGTTCCTCGAATCGTTACGACGACATATGCGGTCATTTGTTATCTCGACAAGGAATAGCCTACCGGCAAAATAGGATGTTTTGTGTCGGCCTTTATCGCCTTACGAGTGTTGTATCACTTATGGGATATCCGTTTTTGTTATGTTTATCCTTTGTTAGCTATTCCGGCCAGTGGTGAGGACGTGTTACCATTTCCGGGTACGGATGTTGTTTTCTAGGTCATTAGATATTATCTAAGACTAAGTCTAATTGGTTGTCTTGCGAGACTGATAAACAATGTTACGCAACTGGATGTTGAGAATTGGATGGGTAACTGCTTCGTACGCACGTCGGTCACGGAGGTCAGATGGTAGTCGCTCCACTGTAATTACCTTATCGCCAAATCCAGGATCATGGTCAAGGCGGACCCCGGGCTCTCGTGTTCGAAAGCACAACCGGGACATTAACACCAAGATGATGAACTGTTTCGTACGGAAGGCTAGGCGAACTTCAGCACTGCAATAAGCTCGCCACATGTTAGATGTGCCTCCTAAACTGGATGTTAAGAAATTGGATTGGTGACCGCTACGTACGTGAAACTAGTCGAACTTCAAATTCAAATTCAAAATTTCTTTATTGATTAGGACATTAAATATCTCTTTCAATCGTCAAAAAGGAGGAGGGTAGGAAAGTAGGAAGGAAGCACACAGTGACACACTGCCGGCCGCAGCAAACCCACCCCACGCCAACCACGACCGGACCGTGCCCGACAATGCCAGGCAGAACCGGACCGCGCTCAATATATAATATAGGTATGTATAGTATAATTAAACTTCAGCACTGCAATAAGCTTGTCACAGGTTAGGTGTGCCGCCGAATACCGTTAGCGAAGCGAAGTTGGGCAAGGTCTTCCGTTGGTTGGATCCGACTCGAAGCCGACCCCGTGACGATGTAATATGATGTTATGATTATATTAATGATTATATGACTATACTAATTTATGATTATATGACAAAGATTAAAGAGAAAAGATTTGATTGTATGTCGGTATGTTTTTATGTTTATTTGTTTGTAATAAATAAACTCAAAAATACTTAATAGTAGATGTTATAGGCGACAGTTACCACTTGCCATCAGGTGGTCTGTCTGCTCGTTTGTCACTGAAAAGCTAAAAACAAAATTTCCATAGCAATACATTTTTCTCGATTTTGGGACTTTTTTACGAAATGTAGAGCCAATAGACTTTAAGAGCGTCTGTGGCCGAGCGGTTACAGTATTTGACCCGTAAGCCAGGTCCCGGGTTCGAACCCGCTCCGGCCATGTACCAATGACTGTTTTCTGAGTTATGTACATTAGTTGTATACTAACCGATGCTCTTACGGTGAGGGAAAACATCGTGATGAAACCTGCACATTCAGGCGACTGGATATGTAACCATGATCCAATCTGGTCAGGTTCCCCTGGTAGCAGGGTCATGGAGGTCAGATGGCAGTCGCTCCACTGTAATTACCTGACCTGCCAAATCCTGGATCATGGTCAAGGCGGACCCCGGGCCCTCGAACGCCAAGAGCACAACCGGGACATTAACGCCAAGGATATTATGTTTTAGAGCCAATAGACTCTACATTACCTTGGTAATATATATTTATAGACGATGGTTGAACTCCCCACAGTAATTACAGTTAGGTACAACAACTCTTAGCCAATCAGACTCAATTTATTATACTATTGGCAATCTAAGCAGTCATGCGAATAAGCATCACCAAGTTATTTAAGGCGAGGGAGGTGTCGATTCAATCAAAAATATTGCTTTTTAACCACCGACGGAAAAAAAGAGGTGTTACATGTTTGACATGTGTTTCTGTTTGTCTGTCTGTGGCATCGTAGCTCCCGAAGGAATTAACCGATTTGGATGCGGTTTTAAGCTTTTGTCAGAAAGCCAATTTAATCGAGCTTTTACTAGTTTAGAAAATATTTCAGTATAATGTAAGCTTGGTCAGAGGTTATCCGACTTTTTCGACCGCGTAAGTCATCAAACGTCGACATTGGCGTTGGCCGTGTGGTGTCCGGCAGAGTAGAATAGCACCAACCCCTTACACTCGTGGGTGTCGTAAAAGACGAATAATTATTTCGAGACAATATCTAGAGTCTCCGTAGGCTGGAAAATGGGCAGCAGCGTCTTCCATTGTAGTATTAATAGCACTCCGATCTTCAACCCGCCTGCCAAGCGTGGAGATTATGGCAATAACCTACCGTCCCTTAATCCTGCAGTGGACTGTTGATGGGCTGTGATGATTGGCGTTACAGACCTTTATTCCAATCAACAGAGCTAACTGCGATCATCACTTGTGTAAGTCAAGTTTATGGCAAAATTGGTGGTGGAAGCTCAGGGCGAACAGGTAACATTTATAGGCAGTGCTGTACCTGTCCTATTAGGTATTTGTTAGGTTTTTATTTTTTTCTCCCAAAAAGTTTACAAAGACATTTAAAATATCAAATTGTTGATTGGGAGACAGGAGTCCAAACTAGGTTAGCCTGTGTTATGGATCTCCTGTTCCCCCCCCCCCCCCCCCCCCCATAATGTGTACAACTTAAAATAACAAAAAAATTAACAATATAAATATTTTAAAAATAATCCAGTCACCTCTTAGTACTGCGATGTATGTGTGTGTGTGTGTGTGTGTGTGTGTCTATGTGTTTGTGTGTGTGTATGTGTGTGGTCACTTCTTTTTTATTATTATTAATTATTTTTATTTTTTTTATTTGATAATGCTCAACAATTCTTCCGTTTTCTTATAGTCCAGAGTTCTATTAAAGATAACATAGTCATTCAATCTCATCTTGACGTTAATGCTCCGGTTGTGCTCTCGAGAACGAGGCCCCGGGCTCCGCCTTGACCATGATCCAGGACTTGGCGATCAGGTAATTACAGTGGAGTCACTGAGTCACTACCTCTGTAGTAATCTGACCTCCGTGACCTTGCTACCAGGAAAAGTCGTTCATTCATAATTAATTGGTTTTGAATTATCCTTAGCTATTCTCGTGCTTAATCGCAACTTAAATTCTCGCATTCCACTGGGACTGTTGATGCGAATTGCTACCCACGCTTTCATCGATTTCATTAAATTTAGTTTCAGAGGGAATTAAAATAAATTAGACATTAATTTTCTGTTATCTTTCAACTAACGTTCTGTTCTAGTTCAAGAAGCATTTATTTATTGAACAGTTTATTGTACACAGGAAATACATAGGTACACGAAATGACAAAGTCCCCCATTAGGGGTCCCGCTTGCCTGTTTGCCTAACGTATAAAAAAAAAAAAGTATTAAATGACACAACATGGAAATCTCTTCCACCAAGATAACGATAGCATTTGACGGCTTGATGGTAGTGACGATGCGGCGGAGGAAAGAGCACGTGTCTGGAAACAGCCATGCACTCTGACTTCGAAAGAGTTCAGGGACACATATCCTATTTGTTACTGATAAAATATTTTTGTAATAGGCTTGAAATTTTGGACATGTCAAAAAGGCGACAAATAATTTAAAAAAATACTCTTGGTAAAAAATGACATGCGTTAAAAGACATAATAGAAAAATCTACTACTAGTACCTTTTACGAATGATTGAAATATTTGACGTCACATTTTAAAAGTATGTTCCGTTATGTAATCATTTGTTGATAGTTTAAAAAAATATGTTATATTTGACGTCTTATGGCATAGCAAGCGTAAGTGAGATATACAAGCAAAGCCTTCCATTTGCTACGCGAATGTCATACCTAGTTAAATGTGACAGTCACATATTCTACAGTGCGACAAATTTATCTGACCCGGTGGTCAGATAAATTGAAACTGGAACCGGAAAAATGGCGGCACATTATTTTGAAATGTCTTTGAAAAGACATGTCAATGCCAACAACAGCAACGCCACCACTTGGTCAAATAAGATGTGGCTCTGTGCACTGTTTTTGTCAATAGATTTAATAACTATGTTCTGATAAAACGTTAATTTACAGAAGCGTGTGACGATTAAATAGAACCATATTAACACCTATGTTACCCATGTACAGGTTTGTGTCAAGCGCAACAGTAGATACGTACTATATCTCTTCGACTTCGTTCGCCTACCTTACACATACCTACCCTGTTTTTATTACTTATAAACCTTCCTCTTGAATCACTCTATCTATTGTTGAAAACCGCATTAAAATCCGTTGCGTAGTTTAAAAGATCTAAGCGTACATAGATACATATGTAGATACATAAGGACAGACGGCGGGAAGCGACTTTGTTTTATACTATGTATAGATTTAGGACGCACTTTGTTGGCGTTGCGGATTCGTACGAATATCATTTCTAGGAACGATCGAATCCCGGACCTTTGTATCGGGCTCTAAGAGATTGAAAAGCCACCTTGTAGACTAGCAGTTTTTTATTCGTCTGCAGTTGAGCTGTTCAGGTGATAAATACTTTGAGAAACAAGGGCCACCATTCGCAGGCCGTGTTGCTCTAAGAATGAATATGATGATGTGAACTATACGTCAAACCTCCCTCGCAACTTCATAGATAAACCTTGTCATACATCACGTCACTTCGACATACCTTAAAAGGATTTGGACCTCCCCTACATTGGATATTTCACACATGCTGTATGAAATGAAGAACTCAAAAGAATAATTTTGGGGAATATGTAGGAGATACGCGTAGCTTTATGGTGTTGTTCTGTACATGTACGACTAACGTCTGAGAAAAGGATCAGCTTTTACTTTCGTATTTCAAAGCATCATCATTTGCCTGCCTTTATCCCATTCAGACTGCAGTCTGTAGACCCCAAAACCGGTAGCAGAATTTTGTTGTACATTTTTAACAACGAAATATTTGCTCATGCCAAGTGGTCACTTTGCAAAGGGAGGCAAACAAGCAAGAGGTTCACCGGATGGTCGTCCATCCTCGAGAAAATATTTCTCTTTTATATACTACTAGCGGGCCCGGCGCGACTTCGTTCACGTGGCGTCCTACCCCTACAATGTCCTACCCCTAAACCTACCCTACACCTACTGTACCCGTAACTGCCCTTTTTTCTTTTATATAAACCTTACTCTTGAATAACTATCTATTGATGAAAACCGCAATAAAATCCATGCATACTTTAAAAGATCTAAGCGTACATAGATACACAGGGATACACGGCGGGAAGCGACCTTGCTTTATACCATATTTATTGATTTATTTATTTCACAGTTTAACAGCAATCTAATTCTATTTAAACTAAATACACAATCAAGGTGTGGTGCCAATAACTAAACTGCAATTTATAATGTAAAACTTAATGTAGCTCATACACCTAACTACGACAAACAAAATTGGTCTAGGTATGATAATGCAATTATATATCTTACAAATAAAATAGAAATTTAAAAAGAGCGAAAAAAAAAAGAAAAACAAGATATAGGTATTTATGTTTCCCTGTATATACTCGTATAGAAACCAAAAACTACACCATCCCCACACAACTTCCACCAACCAGACAAGTACTATCACTTGAACAACTCCAACTAATCTCGAACAACAGAACCGATCCTTTATCGCATCAGACATACCTACCTTACTTTTCCGAGACAAAGCCAGTCGAGGACGTCATCCGCACTCAATAATACGTCTTCTCTTCTAATAACGTCTGATTAATTACAAATCGTTGTCAGCAATTCGTCTCACGCTAGAGGTAACCCTATTATCGCTCTATAACGAAGCTGCACAATAGTGGCCATCCTTTTTCCCTTTACTCGGCTTGTCGTGGTTGATGAACCCCTTCCTTGGCGAGGCAATAAATTACCCTGTAATGAAGGCTTGGCCCTTACTACGGGTGTGCAGCTGTCAAACACTTGAATAGTTTTCGGTATAGATAGTTCAACTCAGTTGTGCGCGCGGCGCTATGTGTGCGTGCGCTTGTAAATATACAGCTTTTATTTATGTGGCAGTGACGCGGCAGTCGTCGTCCGAGCAAGACCTTACCCGCACATAACTGAGTTGAAATATCTATAGCAAGTTTTAAGTGAAATTAAGCAAAACACCTGTACAGATGTAATGTCGAAATATAGGTGGTGCAGTTGGTTAATCTGCCTCGCTGAGCTCCCGCGTTCAATTCCCGGCTGGTCAGAAAAATGATGATATAATTATGTTTAAAAATTATGTTCAAAAAGGATACATTATGAAGTTGTAATGCCAATAAATATGTATTAAAAATATATAAGTAGTTAATAAGTTTTCGGGCACCCATGATACAAGCTTTGCTGTCGCAGTGAACTCAATAAATAAGTTTGGTGCATTTTACCATCTGCCGCGTAGGTCGTCCGCGTGTCACACATTAGAGATCGACATAATAAATGATTAAGAAA
The DNA here is from genome assembly GCA_907269095.1 of Blastobasis adustella. NCBI lineage: Eukaryota > Metazoa > Arthropoda > Insecta > Lepidoptera > Blastobasidae > Blastobasis > Blastobasis adustella. The sequence goes on from OU026120.1 coordinate 3,489,464, forward strand.
TGATTGCAAAATATCATGATGATAAATGTACCTCTCAAATTACACGACAAGAGTGTGACAGCAGCTATAACGTAATACTCGGTTGTTAGGCATACACAGTTAAAAACAATGATTTATATGTCTCAATAGTTATCCATGGCTAAACCTATCATAGGCTAAACTATTAACCTTTATATTTCGATTATATCCATTAAGATTTTAACAGGCAAATAAGAATATTAATCTTTGTAAAACATTGAATAATTAAAAACTGTAGATTTAATCCTGAAATGTTTTAAATTCAAAATGTATAAAATACAAAGTTGTGCCTAAAACTGTTTACTACATATTCGATCGACAGTCAATCGAGAACTAGTAGTAGGTGCCCCAAGAAACTCGTAACATAGTAAGTTGCTATCGGTAAGCACTTGGATGATGGATGATCGGCTGGGCGCCTCACGAGCACTGAATATTAAGAATTATTTATCAAAACTACAGCGTTCTGTGCAGGCAAGTGGCACTACATTCGTATACTTGGTGAAATATCTAAAAATAGCACCTTGTTATGAAAGGAATTCGGATTTTAAAATATTACCATTTGTGTTGACGGCCTATCAAAATACTATATGTAAAATAGCCTAGATTTATAGCAATAACTTTATCCCATAGCACAGGATATCCTAGTTTGAAAAGCAGGGACTCCATTTTAAACTAAACACAACATTACCAATATTGCATTGTATTAAAAAATTAATGTAATATTTCGAACATAACGTGTACTACCTGTTACCTGAATCTGTTTTTAGTTATATCCTGATATGTAAATAAAGATTATATATTTATTTATTTAGTAGATGGGACGTATTCTTTCAAGAGCGACAGAATAAATTTATTGTGAAACAATCTCTTTCCGAAGTGACGCTGAAAATAAATTTGAAATACTAGATTTAAATACATACTTAAATTAAAAATAGAGAAACTCAGATAATAATAGATACATAGTTGGGTAGTAAGCTATTAACGACATCTAGAACACGTGGTAGCTGGTGGGTGCATTTTTGTTATAATATATTTAGATCACAGGATCACAGGTTTGAATGTTATTTTGGGATTACAATAATGGGTATTTTTCTATCTTTCTGGACTTTATACTGTACATACTCTGTAGACATTTTAATAAGTGTTTGTATAAAAATAAATATAATCATCTTGGCGTTAATGTACCGGTTGTGCTCTCGCATATAAGAGCTCGGGTTCCGCCTTGACCATGATCCAGGATTTGGCAGATCAGGTAATTACAATGGGGCGACTACCATCGGACCTCCGTGACCCTGCTACCAGGGGAACCTGACCAGATTGGATCGTGGTTATGCGGTTAGTCGCCTAAATGTGCAGGTTTCATCACGATGTTTTCCCTCACCGTAAGAGCATCGGTTAGTGTTCAACTAATGTACGTAAACAGAAAAGAGTGATTGAGTCACATGGCGGCAATGGGATTCGAACCCTGTACCTCGCTTTTGCGAGTCAGATACCTTTGCCACAAGGCCACCGACGCTCCTCAACATCTTACTATTCCTCTTAAATCTAAATTGCCTGTCCATGTAGTTAGTATGTGAGTGATATTGCCTTTAAAACGGCTCTTTTATTAGTCTAGCCAGGGGATGAACTCCCACTTGAGAGCAGTGCCAGAACAACGTTATAAGTTAGACGTATGTGTGTATCTGTGGAAGCGTGTCTGACACTAACGGACGGATTTAGATTCGGTTTTCTCTATTTGAAAGAGCGTTGGTATTCGACTCGTAAGCGAGAGGTACCGGGTTCGAAGCCCACTGCGGCTATGTACCAATGACTGTTTATAAATTATGTACATTAATTGAATACTGACTGATGCTCTTACGGTGAGGAATAACATCGTGATGAAACCTGCACATTCAGGTGACTGATGGACCTGATTTAATCTAGCCAGGTTCCCCTGGTAGCAGGGTCACGTAGGACAGATGTCTGTCGCTCCACTGTAAGTACTTGATATGCCCAATCCTGGATCGTAGTCAAGACCTCGGTACGGGACATTGACGACAAGTTGATTTTTAAATTTTTTGTTCGAAATTTGAAAGCCAGTTTATTCCAGATGGTTATGTTAAAATCAGTCGGCTCAGTAGTTCAGAACATATTTGAGTACATATAAACTTAGTCGAGGGTTTTTTGTCGGTTAGCAAATAAAAAAATCGCAGAAACAATACCAATATCAGTATTAATATTGTATTTCGCAATCACGCTGCAGTCCGCAAGTAGTTCGGCTTATGTTTGAGGGCCATTCCGATATTGTCTTTGCGGTACAGAGCCTTCTCTATTTGCCATTCTCTCAAGGTTTTCACTCTCGTACCTGGGACTACGTTCTCGTCAATATACTTCGCCTTGTACAGTTCGTCCCTAAATACCTTCAGCTGTTCCTTTACGAAGTCTATTGGGACTTTGGAAATGGCCAGGATCCTTGGCGTCGTTGTCTTCGTATCAGATATCTTCTTTGTCTCGTACAGTTCGTATATGAGATATCTGTCGTGTGGTTTCGGGACCCTTAAGAACACCGCATAGTCGTATCCCAGATGGAGGTATCCCCTCAGATTATGCTCCGATTTGAAGCCATCCAAATACTGGAACAACTTGTGGAGCCTCACGGCGTTTGTTTGTGTGGAAATAAATATTGGAATGAGGACGACGATTGGTTTCTGGAAAGAGGAGTATTCCATAAGTGCTGTTTGCTTTACAAATGAAAAGCAAAGCCTCGTTATTTCGAGACGGTGCCTACCTGGGTAGGTAAGGTATTGGGTTTATTCGAAGTTTATAATTTATAAAACGAAATCAATCATGGAAGTCGAGTCTGTTATTTGTATTTATTATTTATTTGCAGATTTATTTACTTTAAAATACGTAATGTATTTTTGATTGTTTGTCAATCAAAGATTGAGGTAGATATATTGTGGTTTCAGAATTTTGTTCGTCAATAAAGTATATTACGTATACATGGGTCTTAGGAAAAAATTAATTCTACTTCTATCAAGTTTTTATTTGATCGTAATGTAAAAGTATTATAATTTGTTAGAAATTGAAATTATTGTAGATAAGATGCAAGTTTTCGGATACCTAAATTAACGGTCGACCCCGATAGTATTTTCCTGAATAGTTAGGTACCAGACAATCGTATTGTCTTGTATAGTAGGTGATACAGGTAAACCGATTAACAAAGACCCAAAACCTACTTTGTGTTGTCTATTTATCTAGACGACTAAATAAATATCCTCCAATAACCCTACAACCTAAATTAATTTTAATTTTACTTTAACTTCTGCTCAACCTTCGAGTTTGGGACCTTGTACTTAATCCGCCATGATCGGAACTATGGTTCTCAGGTACTTGAGAAATTGACGGTGCAAATATTCCAATTTATTTTCTTACCTATACAAAGTTAATAGAAACAGTACATACCAAATACATAACAATTATTTTCGCACCGACGATATAAACTTAAAGCGAATCAGTTTCACGTGAAATTCCGTGATGTCATGCATGAAAACTACCTACCGTATGATTTATTATACCGAACGCCTGCAAAAATAAATAATACCCACCATTTTTACGAGCCTCTAAAAATTTAATGCACCCAAAGAGTTTGTTTTTTGCCAATCACGGCACGCCGATATTATTTTGTGAGTCGCAGTTTTTACAAGTTCCTTTTTTTTCGTTTTTTTCTTTTACAGTCTTCTGCTAAGTGTTTTACGGAGCTGTTTACAATTTTCTTTAAAAGTAACGTTTTTAGTTTCTTCGGGAGCCGTGATGGATTGAAGTTGTGGTGGAGATGATAGATTACGTTCTGTCTATGTTTTAAGACAGAGATTAAGGACAATTATGTCTTGGAATGATGATAAGGGATTAAAAGAAGTATGCTGAGATGGTTTCGATACGTGGTGAGGATGGATGAAAGACGGCTTACGAAAGGTATCTATCGTGTGAATGTTAATGGAAGGGTCGGTAAGAACAATAATGATGTCCTGGAAATGGTTAGGTTAACAAATTTTTATAAATGTAAGTAAAACAGGTGTTACTAATCTACACTAGCAAGTTTAAGTTTGTTGTCCCAATAAAAGAAGTGCAAATCATCATCATCATCTTCTTGGCAGTAGAGTCTCGGTTGACCGCCTTGACCATGATCCAGGATTTGGCAGATCACGTTATTATAGTGCAGCAACTGCCGTTTGACCTCTGTGAGCCTGTTACCAGGGTAACCTGACCAGATTGTATCATGCTTATACATTCAGTCGCCTGAATGAAGTGCAAATACTTGCACGTTATTTCCCACTTTCTTACCAATTACAAGAAATGGGCAAAAAAATACTTAAAAGAACTGAACTCCTTGGCATATCTATAGTGTTTTACCTAATGTACTTCTTTGTTACCTACCTAAATATTTTCGGATTTCGAAATTATTTGAAACTCGATTTGTCTCTTAGAAATCACACTCTCAAAATAGCCTTGCCAAGCTATCCCTTGAAAGCGTGTCAGTGGCCAAAGATATTGGAAGAAATCATTTGGCTGGCGATAAGCGTGTCCCGACTGAAAACAGTTCAGTTGGAAACGGCTCCGATAGCGGGATTCAGGATTGACCCGTCCTTCCACCTCGGAAGGCACGACGTCATGATTCACTATGACGTCATCGGTTAAGCCGGTTGGGAGTTTCGGCGATACATGTTTCAATTGACTTGGAAACACGATTATTTGGAAACATTTATTTTGCCCCTGGATCAGAGTTTCACAGATAAGTTTTTAACCTCCGACGAAAAAAGATATAAGTATAATATAAGTATATAAAGATTGTAAGTTTTAAGTGTGTATATGTGGTTTTGTGTATATGTCTGTGGCTCCTGAACGGATGGACAGATTTGACTACGGTTTTCTCTATTAGAAAGTCAATTTAATCTAGATAGATCTTAGCTTTATTTTATTACAATCGGTTTTGTTTTTTAGAAAATATTTGAGTTAAACTGAACTTGGTCGGGGTTATCTGACTTTTTCTGTCATTTAAGTTATCATAAATACTATAGCCTGCACGAAATGCATTTTATTTCATTGCATTTTATTGAAGTAATGCTTTATTAATATTATATCACATCAACAGCCCGTAGACTAGAATCACCTCAACATTTAGTGGAAGGTATTGCCATTTCCCGTTGAGAAGCTTCGGTGGCCAAGTCGTCGAGAATTCGGGTTCGAATCCCACAGTTAAATACATTAGTTGAATACTAACCGATGCTCTTACGTTGGGGGAAAACATCGTGACCAAACCTGTACGGAGTACAGATGGCAGTTGCTCCACTGTAATTATTTCTCTGCCTAATCCTAGATCATGGTCAAGTAGGACCTCAGGCCACAACCGGGATATTAACGCCACGATGATATTTTTTTTATAAATGCTTTATTAATAACATATCACATCAACTCCCCGTAGACATAGAGTCACCTTAACATTAGTGAAAAGAATTGCAATATTATCCCATTGGTTAAAGGTTTCGATACGTAAGCAATAGTAAGGGAAACATCATGATTAAGCCTGAAAATACAGGCGACTGAATGTATAACCAATATAACCATGATCCGATCTGCTCGTAACCCTGTTCAGTGTTACGGAGGTTAGATGGCAGTCGCTCCACTGTAAATACCTGATCTGCCAAATCCTGGATCATAGTCAAGGCGATCCCAGGCCCTAGTGCGCGAGAGCACAACCAGGACGCTGACGTCACGATGATCGTTGTTTTATTTCTTATTTTATTTCGTCATTCTAAGTAACTGAAATCTACTATTGGATAGATTCCTTGGAGGAAGGGACCCCTAGGAAACCTGTACTTATTAGGGTCTAAAGAGACAGTGATCAAATTGCGTATAAATACGTACCTACCTTAGAAAGTAGTGTTCCCAGTTCTCTGTGACTCCATGACTGCAATGTGCTTTAACTTTGCAGCACAAAATTTCTCTATTTTATTTCAAGCTGAAATAAAATTCATATAAGAAAGAATATAATTCTAGTGATTATTTTCTTCTGTTGACTTGATCTTTCTACCGTCATAGTCTTCTTTATATAAATGCTTCTTGGCGTTGAGCTATCTGCAAATCTCAACTTCGGTCAGTACATCGAATCCAAGGCTAAGACTGCAGCAAAAAAGCTTGGTGTCCTCTCGAAGGTTAGGCGGTACTTTACATCAAAGCAGTTGCTTCAGTTATATCAAGCACAAGTCCGATCCTGCATGGAGTACTGCTGCCACCTCTGGGATGGATCAGCCAAATATCAACTAGCGGCTTTGGATTCGGTTGAAAAACGTGCTAAGAAGATAATTTGTGACCTGCAGTTGGTTGAGGCTAGGCTGAGGCTAGGCAGAGCCTCGAACATCGGCGTAGGGTTGCGCGTCTGTCGGTCTTCTACAGGTTACATTTCGGAGAGTGTGCGAAGCAGCTGCATGACCTCATTCCGCCGGCCCCTTTCCGCCATCGGGAGACGCGATCCGGGCGAGCGCTTCATCCTTATGTCGTGGATGTTCCAGCTATCCGCACGAGCCGCTTTGGCTCGACCTTTATAATGCGTACGGCTAAGGAGTGGAACGCGTTGCCTGCAAGTGTGTTTCCTGATCAATATAATCTGGATGCCTTCAAGGCTGGAGTCAATAGGCTGTTCCAAGACGGGCATGCTCCATCTTCGACCGCATCGTCACTTACCAACAGGTGAGATGGCGGTCAAATGCTTGCCTTGTAAAATATAAAAAAAAAAAAAAAAAAACTAGTGTACCCGGCGCGACTTGATTCGCGTACAGCTACCCTTTTTTTCTTGCTTATAAACCTCCCTCTTTAATCACTTTATCTATTATTGAAAACAGCATTAAAATCCGTTGCGTAGTTTAAAAGATCTAAGCCTATATAGATACATAGGGACAGACGGCAGGAAGCGACTTTGTTTTATACTATGTACCTATAGATAGATAAATTATTATAGGTCCTATGCAACTACTCAAATTTAGCTTTTGGTCCGGTGAAAGATCGCATTTCTTGATACACCGAGCAGAGAACAAAGGCAACAAGCGTTACCCTGGTCGTATCACTAACATTTCGGCTGAACAGCTTTTACTGATCACTGGTCACCTCACGCTTGTCTGACGATTCCTTCGGGTATTTCAAATTCAAACAGAGGTTCTCTATACTATCTATCTTGTCAATGAATGTATCCCATGCTTCGAAGGATTTTGCCTTTATTTCCACAATCGGTTGCACAGATCTGTTTACAAAACTATAATTATTGTAGCTCAAAAATTGATGTAAATGTTCGTCTTACCAAGTTAACATCCTGAATTAGAACAATTTCGCCTTTCCTTTTTGTGATCTTTATGAAATTCCCGCTCTTTTTTTGTATTGGGCTCAAAAAATGTTGTTTCACGATTTGAAATAGGCATTCAGTTTTGTCTCTTGAACCCTCTAACACTTGAAATTTCCTTAATTTTGAGGGCTTACTAGATAATATGCTATCCGTTTTTAATGTCTAAGATTTGAAAGTGATAGTGTGATCTTTAAGGAGCCTTTAAAGTTAAGAAGCATTTCAATAGACGGACGTAACTCGACGTAATTTGCTGATAAGAGTAGATAGTTATAAAAATAAAATGACATTCATGAGTCACCATCATCATCATCTTGCATCTATGACCCGGTTGCATTTCAGTGCGGTACGCGAGGACCCGGGGTTCGCTTTCCTACTCTTCCTGGCCCACTTAGCTCGGTCTTCGGCAATTCAATAGTAAAGTAAGTAAATAATTTTACATTAGTATTGTTTCTATGACAGATTTCGTATTGGATATTCGAATTCTTTCCTAATTTTCCATAGTCATAATCAAGTTTAAGCTGGCGTGTGTTAAGTAAACAAGATAATTCAGATAGTACTGTAGGTGTTTCGTAATCTGACAAAATGTTTCGTTAGGAAGCACTGCTATTAGAACTCCAATTTAAACTTTTTACATAATGTTTCGAGATTCGAATTGTAAATTCATTTTCAATTTCAATACATTAATTGCTAGTTACACGATATCAATACTGAATCTAGCTTTAGAAATCATCAGGTCATCCTAGCGCTTATCCCGGCCTGTGCCAGGATCCGCTCCTGCTCATTCTACTCCATTTCGCCCGGTCTTCGGCATCCACGCATCGTAAGCCGTTGGCTCTCGTATCCGACACAGCGATGTCAATCCATCGCTTCTTGGTTCGCTTACGGGAATCTTTCCTGATACTGGCAGGTTCAGACACCTATTTATCACGTATTTAGCGCATGCGAGCCTCCTCGATCTTATCAACGGTATCCTTCACGCCAAGGGTATCTATACAAAGTGCAAGTGAAAAACCTGTGCAGAATCTAATTAGAGAGGCCTCTAATATGAGGGCCGGGCTGTCCTGGACGCCTATTCATTTTCACTCGGATTTGATATTCAGTTAGATACTTTTATTTTTGAATTGAGACAAATGAGCCCCTTACGCCAATTTATACGACAATCCAATAAAGTGGATGTTTTTTCACTAGGCCCGACATTTGGACCAACTTGCGGTACCAACTGGAATATGGGAAACGATCAAGCAAGCCACCTGATGGGAAACGATCAACACCCATAAACACCTGCTACACCCAGGAGTCGATAATAACAGTGGAGCGACTGCCATCTGACCTGCGTGACCCTGCTACCAGGGGAACCTGACCAGATTGGATCATGGTTACACATTCAGTCGCCAGAATGTGCAGGTTTCATCACGATGTTTTACCTGGGGAGGTAAATTTCTGGTGAGGTTAAGAACATCGGTTAGTTTTCAACAACAAAAGCGTCATTGGTACATGGTGGCAGCGGGATTCGAACCCGGTACCTCTCGCTTACGAGTCGGAAACCTTACCCACTAGCCACCGACGTTCCATACCTAATACCTCGCTAATACCACGTATGTCAACAGCTATTCAATTTTTGATACGTAATAAACTCAGGTCATTTCAGCTTCGTAAACATATTTGCTTTCATAATCAACAATTTGCTTACATTTTCCGGCTTGTAAACTGAAAAATTATACCGATAAAAGTTCAACGCTCGCATTGTGGAAAACAGGCATGTTTGTTGGCGAACAAACATTGGGCACCAGCTAATTGAAAAGGGCCCATTACATTATTGTCTGAACGGATCGTATGGAGTTAATTTCCGTCAAATTCACTGAATGCGTTAGGCGCGGTCCTAATTGGCAACGGTCGTGCGACCATGGTTATGCGACGGGCGGTTTTGAGGTTTCCTATTGGCCGTGTGGTGTCCGGCAGAGTAGAAAAGCACCAACCCCTTATACTCATGGGTGTCGTACAAGGCGACTAATGTTTTTGAGGCAAAATATCAAGAGTCTCCGTAGTCTGGAAAATGAGCTGCAGCATTTTCCATTGTTATATTTAAACACTGCGATCTCCAACCTGCCTGCCAAGCGTGGAGATTATGGCAATAACCTCCCCTTTCGTGGGAGAGGCCCTAAGTCCTGCAGTGGACTGTTACGGGCTGTGATGATAATGATGATTTGTCGGCTGATGTTCGTCGTACGACCAATTGCCAATACAGAGAGCGCCTTAGGGATACAGAGAATATATGATAAAAAAGCACGCCAAATCTCTTCCTGGAAATATCATAATATTTGTTTGTGGCTGGTACTAGCAATCGAAACCAAAAATGAAGATACTTGTCTAGAAAAAGGCTCTAGAATCTTCAGTCTTCATGTTAAATGAATGGCAATACCACTCTCAGACAACATATTTTTTATAAATATTCAAAAGCTGGAAAGCAAAAGTAGCAAACAAGCTTATGGCCTATACCTGATGGTAAGCTGTAACTGCAGCCTATGAACGTTTACAATATCAGGGGTATCAATCTCGTTTTATCAACCCCGTATAAACCTTTTCACCCCTTTATTGAAGAACTCCAAACCTTTCCAGGGAACCCATTCCACAACCATAACATTCCTTTTCTAAAAATACTGTACGCATTAGAAGGCTTATTATTTACTATCGTGTTTTAAACCATAACTGTTCGAATTTAGTACAGCAGACCACAGCGAGGTATTCGAGTCAAATGCATAAAACAAATGCGAGCATATTACGCGAATAGCAAGAGGAAATAGACGATAAACGCAGTGTAATTTCTTTCGAGCCACGATTGAATTTTCCTCTAAAGAAACATGAAGTTGCCTAATTAAATAAACTAATTTCAAGACTGTATGGAATAGTGCGGAGCTTATTCAATTTCTTGCTTATTTGTTTTAAAGTCGGTTTTAGACGACGTAATTGTATGAGAACTTGTATGAATGTGGAAGATGCAATAGACATGTGCGGCGAGCCGCTTTGTTTCAACCTTTATAATACGCACGGCTAAGGAATTTAACACGTTGCCTGCGAGTGTGTTTCCTGACCACTATCATCTGGACGCCTTCAAGGCTAGAGTGAACAGACATGCTCCATCTTCAGCCGCATCGTCACTTACCACCAGGTGATGGCGGTCGAATGCCTGGCTGGTCTAATAAATAAAGGCGTGAGACACTCATCTCTGTCTACCCCTGTGATTGTAGCGTTAAGAGTACATAATAGAGAGGAATATGAGTAGCGTTGGTCTTTATTTTCTGGTATATGAAAGGCTTTATGGTCCACCTCAGCTAAGACGCCATGTACGATGCCCTCGAAGGAAATATCTGATCTATTGTTGTCCTAACGCGGGTTTAAAATTATATTGTTGTATTAAAACTTTAAGCATTTTAGTTCTTGAATTTTTATAAATTATTTGTACACAGCTACACTGGCGCCACCAAGACGAATCAAACAACGTTTTAACCCACTGGGTACTGAATATAAGGTTGTTGCAACAGGCTTGAAATTTATAAGACGTCTACATGACCACAAATTTCACTTTTAAAAATTGTAAATAATGCCGTGCCGTAAAAGAAACAATAGGAAAATCTACTACTAGTACCCTTACAATATATTGCAATATTTGACGTAGTTTCTGTAAGTTTGTGGTTTACGACACAGTAGGCGTAAGTGGTCCATCCATTTAGTAGGTACGAGGGAACAAGGAAACTCATTTATTTATTTATTTATTTATTTAAAACAACTTTACAGTATTACAGTAATAACCAATGCACTGAAAGCTATAGATTTATCAGTTTCTATTATAAAATATTTTCATTCATTAATCCTCTCACAGTACTTCAGGCATTCCTTGCACATTTCCATCCATCGCCAAGCAAATATGTCACACTCGGGTGCTGATGCCAGGAGCGCGTTGAGCATACCCAAGGCTCGAATAATGGGTGAATTGGCGTGCGAAACGGTTCGGGCCGCGGGAGTAGCGAGTAGGCAGGGCTGGCGTGGTCTGAGTTGAACCCTGGGAACTGGAGGCACAAATAGCCGTACCGCTCTAGACACCAAGTCAAGACAGTCTGACTCACCACGCAAAATACGACAAACCATCACCAAAAGGTAGTAATCACGCCTTACCTCTAGAGAATTAAAGCCTAGGAACCCCTGTAGAAATTTAGTCGGGTACAAGAAAGGATAATACCCATAAATTTTTTTGTATAGAAAACGAAGGAATGCCTTTTGAATCTTCTCCAGAAGCAAGGCGTAAGTACACTGGTAAGGGTTCCACACTATCGATGACGATTCCAGCTTTGACCTAACCAAGGCAGTATAAACTAGCTTGATTGCAGCGGGATCGCGGAATTCTCTGGCGTTCCTGATAACAAAACCTAACCGTTTGTAACACCCCACTGCAAGGTCTTTAATGTGTCCGTGGAAGTTCAATGCTGAGTCGAATGTGACGCCCAAATCCTTGACCGACGTGACGCGCCTAATCACATAATTGCCAAGCTTGTACTGAGAAATTATAGTTTTTTTAGATCTGCTGAATGACATCACACAGAACTTATCAGGGTTGAAGAGAAGTTTGTTTTCAACGCTCCATTTCATAACCGCGTCGATATCATTTTGCAACGAATTACAATCTGACACTGTATCCACGACATAAACGAGTTTGAGGTCATCTGCATAGAGCAGACCCTCAGCTGAGTTAAGAACAGATGTCAGGTCATTGATCATCATATTAAATAAAAGCGGACCCAGCACAGAGCCCTGGCTTACACCTGAACGTGTGTGATAGGGGTCCGACAGGAAACAACCATGGCGAACATACTGCTGCCTATCGGACATGTAGCTGGCAAAGAGCTGCAGCAGCTGTGGTGATAAACCAATCGCACAGAGCTTACCCAGCAACACATCATTATCCACCCGATCAAACGCCTTTTTGAAGTCGAAGTAAAGGACATCAACTTGAGCTCCCCGATCAAGACTTTCGGATATCATGTTGACCAATGTCACTAAATTGATATTAACCGATCTATTTGACCTAAACCCATGCTGAGCCTCACACAAATATGGTTTAATCTTCGAAGATATACGTTTATGGAGAATGCACTCATACAGCTTGGCCGAAGACGACTGAATCGCTATGGGTCTGCAATTCGTAACATCGGATGCGTCACCAGACTTAGGAATCGGCGTGACACGGGTAGTTTTCCAGCGTTGTGGGTAGACACTTGTGGACAACGATAAATTAAGGATATGGCAAATAGGACCCACGAGCACATCTTTGCAGCCTTTAATTATAAATGCAGGTACATGATCGGGACCAACCGAAAGTTTGAGCTTATTTATATCAACTAGCGGCTTTGGATTCGGTTGAAAAACGTGCTAAGAAGATAATTTGTGGAACGCGTTGCCTGCGAGTGTGTTTCCTGATCAATATAATCTGGATGCCTTCAAGGCTGGAGTGAATAGGCTGTTCCAAGACGGGCATGCTCCATCGTCACTTACCAACAGGTGAGATGGCGGTCAAATGCTTGCCTTGTAAAATATAAAAAAAAAATAAAAAAATGTATGCCCCTTTTAACTTCCTTGGTAGTAATTTCCGTGATACTAATATAATTGGCAGATGCAGTTTTATCATTTGAACCGATCTTCTCGCAATCAAGGAGCGGAACAACGGGTAGAAATACGCTAGCAAAGAATGAGGCAAATGCCTGCGCTGCCCCACTGCCAGTAAAGCACTTGCCTTCATAGGTGACTTTAGTTTCAAAGCCAGCCTTGGATTTGAGACTGCTTATGTGTTGCCAAAACGCACGGGGGTCGTCCATATCAGTTCGAAGATAAGCGAACTGAGCATAAGACTCTTTACAGCCACGAGCCTTCCATTGGCGATGAAAGACTGACTCATATAAAGACAGGCCGCAGGTGCACACTAGGGTTGTGGAATGAACTACCTGGAGAGGTTTTCCCTGGAGAGTACAACATGGAGTTATTTAAGAAAGGGGTGAAAAGGTTCTTACGGGTGCGGCAAAGCGTGGGTGATGCCCCTGGTAGGGTAAAAGCCGGATACTTGCCACATTTATCAAAAACTCTCCATTATTAAGAAATATGCACTTACTAAGTCTTGTGCTATATGTATATTAAAACTTTGGTCTTTCTACTTCCATAATAGCCTATTTTTGTAAACATAATTATTATTGGTTCTGAGTAAATCCTGTTTTACTTGACCTCTCAAAAGGGGGATAGTTGCCTACTGTGGCGGATAGTTGCCCTATGGTAATAATGCTTTGGGGGATAGTTGCCTTGTGCGGAGATAGACGCCGCACTATGATGTTGTTGGATAGAATCGATGTTTTTATTTACTGATATCTTTAATACAAAAATCAAAATTCAAAATTTCTTTATTGAGTAGGACATTACATATATCTTTCAATCGTCAAAGAGGAGGAGGTAGAAAAGTAGGAAGGAAACACATAGTGACATGCTGGCCGCCCCATGGCCGCAGCACACCCATCGCCAATAACGGCCCGATCTTGTCCGACAAAACCAGACAGAGCCGGTCAGCGGCCGACAATGCCAATCAGAGCCGGTCCTCGCCCGACATAATATATAGGACCCTATACTATAGTATACTTAAGAAAAACCACCTAAAACTACAGCAAGAGTAAGCGAAGAGTATTCGATGTTCGTCCATATTTGAGGGAAAAGGCTGGCCCGGCCCCCTCGCCACACATCAAATATTAAGCAAACATCAAATTTTTATTAATTATAGCTAAGTAGTAGTTTTAAGTTTTAATGTTTGAAACCATAAAATCATCACCATCCCGTCGTCTGTCAGGCAGGATCCGCTTTCCAGCATTTTCTTCGCCCTTTCATTCGGTCTTGGGTTTTCATCTGGACCATGTGGCCATTGAGGTCCACTCCAACCACAATCTGTTCAGAGAATCGCAGCGTTTCATCGAGACTATCCCAGAAGGCAGTCTTTTCGGTGTCGACGCAGCCGGACTGAAGAGCATTGAAACTGATAAGGTTAATTTTCCCGTCTCTCCCCCATCACCCCACCCCTTTTTTATCACCCTTATGGCGTATTCCTTAAACTGTCTTCTGAATAGCTAATATGGGAGTACCACGTCTGATTTTCGTTTATACTTGCGAGGCATTTTGCTCACCTAGAACGATAACAGAGACAGATAAGTATTGCTTTAAGACTTATAAATTGAAAAAACGCCAAAAGAAAAAACATGCTTTTGCTTGTAATATAATTTTACAGTTGGGGATAGTTGCCCTTCCTGACTATCCTTATTGATACGGATACTTGCCCTTTTTATTTATGAAATAAATAAAAGCTTTTCAGCTATAAAACGTAATCAACAATGTAGTTTAAGCTCTAATGCATGCAAAGAAACAAAAAGTAGATTAATACCATAATCAGTAATAAACATATTCAATGGAAATTACTTACCAATATAATTTTGACGCCCGTCAAAACTTCGACGCGGAAGATTTTTACTCATAAGGACAAAACACGTGCGCCTACGCTGATGGATGACATGGCACTAAGGCCTTCAGGAGGACCACTTTCAATTATAGTAGAGAGCTAACGCCACCAACATCCCTAACATAGTGTATTTAAAACCGGGGCAACCATCCCACTGGGGCAAGTATCCAGCTTTTACCCTGTTGCAAACGTCCAAAGGCTGCAGTGACTCCTTTCCATCAGGCGGGCCGTAAGCTTATTTGCCACCTTAGTGGTATAAAAAAAAGGACAAACACATAACCACTTCTTTTGGGTTTCACAGCATTCGGGATTAAAAAAGTATTTCAAAATCAATCAATACCTATATGGTCTTCATTTTGCTAGAAGCCTAACTCAAGTTAATGGAAATGTAAGTACCTGACTTAACGCGGAACCCTCGGCATGTTTGTCTTTCGTATTAGGATATTGTTTTTAATTTCCATGGATTACTCGTGTGTTTGCCGAGTAAAGCTTCCGCGCACGTTTATACTTATACGATTTTTGGGCAATTTAAAACATTTTGTCAATAATCATGCTTTGGAATGTTTTGCAGTTGCGATTTCTGTAGACTTTATCAACACTACGATCTCTTCTGTGCTCCAATCCACCAGCCCAGCGTGAAGATTATGACATTACCCTCAATAAATCCGAGAAACCTTAAGTCTATCATTGATTTGTTATGTATGAACACAACTTGTGGGATGTTGTTGTATCGAGTGTGTATTACTTCGTGGAACGTTTTTACTAAACTGGGCTAGATCTCATCAGCAGTTGACGAATTATCTCGCCAAAAGAATACACCCTTTTTCTTCTTAGCGCTTCAAAGACAAACACTATTATTTGTGGCCCAAAACTTTACCACCGTAACAGCACTATCACTTGTAAACCGTCTATCCGTAAGCTTCCCTGGCTGCTCTTCTTATGTGCCGATGACGAGATAAACATAATTATGAATACATCAGTAATAACCTTGTTATCAGCATGAAAGTTTTTAAACAGTGAATATTCTAAGAATTGTACATGTTGTGTTGTTTTCTTTGTCACATTGAATTTTGTTTTTTGTGCACAAATTATTAATTGTGCGCAATAAATAAATTATAATAAATAATTAACGCTTGGACAATTCACACGGCGCCATCTAGCCCCAAAGTAAGCAAAGTCTGTGTTATGGGTGCTAGACAACTGATAAACTACTTATATCTTTTTTTAAGTACGTACTTATTATAATTATAACACCCAGACCCGTTTATAATATTACACTAAAATTCATAATTTCAATAAATTTCTGCCCGGCCGGGAACCGAACCTGGAACCTCTGCGTGGCAGACCGGCATGTTAATCACACCACTCATGTCGTCAAAACACAATATAACAAAAGAGACTTGCGTTAGCAATTTCATTAGCCGTACTTCAATTCATATGCCAGAGACGTCTTGGAGTTTTTCACCCAGTCCTAGAAATCCTGTAACGTAGTTTCACGCCACTCTTTTTACACAGCTGTGTCAAAATAAGGAAGTTTGTATTATTTATATGAAGTTACATGAGTTTTTTTTTTGCAACTTAGCGATTTTACCATCTGATCCGTAAGCCGTATCCGACTATACGACTCGTAAGCGAGAGGTACCGGGTTCGAATCCCACTGCGGTCATGTACCAACGACTCTTTTCTGAATTATGTACATTAGTTGAATGCTAACCGATGCTCTTATGGCGAGAGAAAACATCGTGATGAAACCTGTATATTCAGGCGACCAAATGTGTAACGATGATCCAATCTGGTCAGGTTCCCCTGATAGTAGGGTCACGGAGGTCAGAGGGTCGTAGCTCCACTGTAATTATCTGATCTGTGAAATCGAAAGGAGGCCCTCAGGCGTGAGATCACAAACGGGACATTAATGCCAAGATGATTATTTCATTTACTATTTTGATAAACGCATCGTGCTTTCGGCAAATACACTGGGTCGAATCAGATATGTCGGCACTTTAATTATAGGAATAATAAATATTTAAAACAAAAAGCTAATTTTTAATATTTGTTTACACATATTACAATAACAACAACTACCTAATCTAAATCGGTAACTGACAAAGGTGTACGACCTGTACACCCGTTATCGCTGTTATCCGCTTTCGTACCCAGTCGAGAGTACTAGAATCTCGTACACACAAAGATATAGGAGAAAATATTTATACATTGATCACACGTCTGGGAGATTATGTAAATTGCGCCTTCGAGATCGTCATTTAAATTAATCACGCCAGGGAGACATTGTCACATGAGCGCTTATCGACCGCGGTTCCTTACTCGTGGAACTCGCAGGGAAGAAAGAACACATTTAGTATGCTTGGACAAATTCATACAGCGCCATCTAGTTCCAAAGTAAGCATAACCTATGTTAAGGGTGTTCGATAGCTGATTAACTTAACTATTTAACTTACCTACTAACTAACTGTACTATTTGTTCAGAAACGAACAGTATTTGTTGATTATATTTGCTCTCGGGAATCAAACCCGGGACCTCTACGTGGCGGCATGTTAACCAACTGAACCATTCAGGTCGTTAATTTTACATTTACTAGTTTTACACTAGTGACCCGCCCGGCTTTGCACGAGTGTCTTGGTGTTTTTCTATTATAATAGGTATGCATGATTTATACATATGAAACTCCCGGAAGAAATTCTCAATATGATACTGAACACCCCATCAAAATTACACATTTAACAATTATTCACATTTCTCTCAGCAAACCCTTCTTTCATACCCATATCATAGGGTTGCATAAAAATAATCGGTCCGCCATCATGGGAAATTGGCCATATTGGCCAGATCTCAACCAGCCACAGGGTCCCTTCTCGCTTCGCCAGCAGTTATAGGAGATACACCTAACGAGTGAGGAGCTCGTTGCGGTGCTGGAGTTCAATGAGGATCAATCATATGGTAGAATTTTATAAGTTTGTTGATTAAATCTAAACGCATAGCAATGAAACCCAGTGAAAGAATTTTTGAGTGCATTTTAAGTTATATGGGTTTGAAGAAAATGTCAAGAGCAATGAAATATGAGTTTATAACGTGTAGGTTTACCCGGGTGTCGAATGACGTCATCAGACATGCCAAAATCACAGTGTTCCAGCGCATAATTATCTTCTCTGAATTAAGAGATATCGTGAAAATTTCTTTACAGTCATCCATGTTGAAAAGTCACTAAAGAAAAATCGTGACTGATCCTCTTTAATATTTAAGTACGGAACGTGACAGTGACTTTACTCACACCGTAAAATTCAGAAAGTAAAAATGACAATACTATGGTAAGGGCCGGCCATATATTTTTATTAAAATTAATTTTCTAGTTCAGTGTTCTCATACGCAGGCATAATAAAACATAATACTTGCTTAAAAGGAACAAGCAGCTTGAAGGAAATTGCAATTTTTCAACCTCCACTTAACTCAATAATATTGGTAATACAAATAGGCACTTATATACTCGTACAAGTATATCCTCAACCACTCCCAATAAATTTGATTTAATTTTCTGCCTAATGCTATATGCAAGTAAATTTCCGCTGTTTTTATTTAACTATTATTATAAGATATTCAAATAAGACTATCGCGATAGCAGAATAGACAATGGTGTAAGCTTCTAAAATCTACCAAGGGACTGATGCTATAATCCACATTGACTTACAGTCAGCCACTTAAAACATAGTGACGAAACCTGCACATTCAGGCAAGTGGATGTGTAACCATCATCCAACCTGGTCAGGTTCCCCAGTTAACAGGGTCACGGAAGTCAGATGGCAGTCGCTCCACTGTAATTACCTGATCTGCCAAATACTACCATGCTCGATGTGGACCCTAGACCCTCGCGCGCAATACATAACCGGGACATTTTGTGAATTCGATAATTTTTTTTATTATTAAACAAAAGCTCCTCCAGCCGCGTCTGTCTGTCTAAACGCAATAACCTCTGAAAATACTGAACTGATTCAAAATCCTTTTCACTAATAGGGAGATAATCCTTTGCGAGTGTGTAAAAGTAGATGTTATATGTCAAAAAGCAACGGATTTTCGGGTTGAACGTGGGAGAAATCTGCGCGGGAGGAAATCCTTAGTACAAAATAACTCGAGATTACACAACCCGGGTGTCCTTGCAAAGGTGTTTCGACTGTTGATACAATACGGACTGAGGCTTCCCACTAATTCGTTTACAAAACAAATCGCTTCTTCCAAGAATTACTGGGTGTTTGGGGGCTGCGCAGTGGGTGGAATCTTTGGCTGAAACGCATCTGAATGAACGTTCTCGGACAGTCACCCGCGAGCCGTGAACGCAGACGCACGTGTCGACCGTCGCCCGAAACGCGGCAAATCACGATACGCGTATTCAAAATTCAAATTTTGAATAAAAGAACTCGTATTTAAATAAGTGGACTAGAACACGGAAATACTGTGCCGGATTCTATTTTGTTTTTTCTAAAGTGTTCCCAGGTGTTGAGGTGCGGATTTTATGAAGTTTGCCACAGTTAATTAATCATGGATTTTTGACGCGCTGCTAAAGGATTCTTCTGTGTCCTAAGCAGGTTGTTTTTCAGCGTATCTGTGGAGGACTTTGTAAGTTTATAGTTTTAATTTTCTACGATTAATTTGAATATTTTTTGTGTATTTTCTGCGTATTTTGCGTGTAGATATTAATTTAATAATATATTGAATTGAACGTCGCATGCATGTTTTGAGTAGTGGAACGAAATATAGTTACCATATGGCGAATAAAAATATTGTGCAAATAAAATTTTCATAAAATTTCTAAGAAATCTCTTTTTTTTAACATAAAAAAAAATATATAATCAAATCTATCCTTTTATTGAAAGAACAAGGTAAAAATCTCTAACAACATCATTATAAGACAGGAAAGCATTAACTCTCTTTGCAACAAATAAATAACCAGGGGAGCTTTCGTGCTTTTTAAGTTAATCTTCTCTCGCAAAAATGTGAGAGCTTTCCCGTTGACGTTAAGCTTTTAGCTAAAGCGGAGTAACCTATCAGATTCTCTTGTAAAGAAATAACGTCATAAATCCCTTATATTTTATACAAATTGTTTATCTTGAGGTAAGGTAATACCATACCTACATGCAATGTAATACAATAAGGAACACATTCCTGTATTTTTGTACGACTATGGTATTTCGTAAGTGAGAGGTACCGGGGAATCTCATTGCAGCCATGTATCAATTACTCTTTTCTGAGTTGGGTACTTCAGTTAAATGCTGCGATGCTCTTACGGTGAGGAACATCGTGATGAAACTTGCACATTCAAACGACTGAATGTATAACCATGATCGAATCCAGTCAGGTTCCCCTGGTAGCAAGGTAACCGAGATTAAATGGCAATCGCTCAACTATAATTATCTGATCTTTATCTTTCTTTATTATTTATTGTACACAAATATGACATCATTATACAGTACAGTAACAGAGATGTACGAAGGCTGATCTTTCAAATCTTGGATCATGGTCAAGGCGGACACCAGGCCTTCGTATGTGAGAGCCCAACCGGGACATTAACGCCAAGATGATATCATTTTTGTAGGACTTGTCGCTTGCTTTTTACTTTCAAGATGGTCCTCATCAAGTCTGTAACAAACTCCACCATCAATAAAAACTCTCACTCCGCCATACACAGGGCTAGATACATGGCGTTACATCGCCAGTGGCTCAGGACTCGACCGACAAATTACCACGACCATTCTGTCAAGAGTGCACGACTGAAAAGAGAGATTTATTTTCAAAAATTTCAAAATGAAAGTAATACTTCCTTTTTAAACAACGAATTGGTAACTCTGTTGCTGATGTCTATAGGCGGCGGTGACCACTGTCCATCAGGTGGCCCGCTTGCCTGCTTTTTTTTTATACCACAAAGGTGGCAAAGAAGCTTACGGCCTGCCTGTTGGTAAGCAGTCACCGCAGCCTATGTAAGTTTGCAATACCCACGCGTTGCCGACCCCTCAAAAACCTTGTTTGTCTGTCGTATAACATAAAAGAAAATAAAGGAAAGAGTGAATGGCAGTACTGTTACTGACAGCTCTTCACTATTATAATTTACTTGCTTGGATCTCTTTATATGTGGGTATATCGTAGCCCCGTAGATATTATGAATTCATAAATTGCGATATAAATTACGGTTGGTTAAGGTTAAAAAGGTTTGTTGTTTTTAACCCCCGACGAAAAAAGAGGGGTGTCATAAGTTTGACGTGTGTATCTGTGGCTTTGTGTATCTGTCTGTGGCATCGTAGCTCCCGAACGGATGGACTGATTTGGATGCGGTTTGTTCTATTTGAAAGAGAGTTTAAGATGATTCTTACAGATGGTTCTTTGCTCATGTTTCATTAAAATCGGTTCTGTAGTTTAAAAAATATTTGAGTAACAGTACACATACATTGGGTCGGGGATTACCCGATCTTCTCTATCGGTTAGGTTTTTTTTTATTGTAATAATATGAATGTAACTTTTTTTTTAATCAGACAAGCATATTCCATCATTGGTCGCACGCATTGTCACTTAACATCAGGATGGCGGTCTAATGCTTGTCTAGTTTCATGTAATGAAACTAATCAATTTCAAACTCATTTAGTTTTTGCAAAATTTTCATTTCGCCACATAATCTTTCCCATTTTATGTTTCTAGATCACGTACCATTATTAACATAATGTTAACTTTTAAACTATCGCGGTCGTTTCGTGAATTACAGGCATGAGGCATTTCATCTTAGTCCTCAGAGTGACAACACACCTGCGGTTCTGCATTTTTGTTGCTTGCAACCTAATCGTAGATGTTATGGGAGACAGTTATCGCTTACCATTAGGTAGGCTGTCTACTCTTTTGTCACTGCGTGGAAAAAAATAACTGCGTCGAAATATCGGGCTACTCAAAAACAAAAGTATACGGTAAAAAACCCGGAACATACTCTTAAAATGCCATTATTAGTTCGTCATTATCATCATCACAGCCCGTAACAGTCCACTGCAGGACTTAGGGCCTCTCCCACAAAAGGGGAGGTTATTGCCATAATCTCCACGATTGGCAGGCGGGTTGGAGATCGCAGTGTTTAAATATAACAATGGAAAATGCTGCTGCCCATTTTCCAGAATACGGAGACTCTTGATCTTTTGCCTCGAAAACATTAGTCGCCTTGTACGACACCCATGATTGTAAGGGGTTGGTGCTATTCTACTTTGCCGAACACCACACGGCCAACTATTTTTAGTTAAAAACCATTATTAGTTAAAAAAGACCAACTCAAATTCATACCAACGTGGTGTTAACCGTATTCCAGTAGTTCGTCCCCATTACGGATATAGACGAAGCCTATAACCGTACATACCTTTGTCCATACTGTGTGAAATTTCGCTATCGTAACCACAGACCCGAAACCGCTGTGAAGCATTAAACCGGACTTCGCCACACTTGGAACTCACCCGGCTTATATAATAAGCCGCTATGGAACTTGTTGAAAACTTACTAGTACAGGCTCCCAACAGAGTTTACGTGGTTATGAAATATTATATCTTAAGATAGTATAAAACAAAGTCACTTCCCGCCGTTTATCTATAGTGTATATGTGTACGGTAAGATCTTTTAAACTGCGCAACGAATTATAATGCGGTTTCCAACAATAGATAGAGTGATTCAAGAGGAAGGCTTATAAGCAAGAAAATAAGGGTAGGTAGGGGTAAAGTAGGTGTACGAGAACGAAGTCTCCCCTGGTCCACTAGTATGATACGCGGGACTGCTTAATCTGGGATATGCGCTACGATACTGCTAAATTTTATCAAAATCCGTTAAGCAGTTCTGCGTTAAATATAGCCTAACAGCCTTCCAAACATTCTTCCATTCTTACAAACCTTCGCATTTATTATTATAAGTTATCGCTTGCAAAAATTATTTTAATAAATTTTTTCACAATTTTCCAAGGTCTAAATCATTGCTAGATAGACAACAACAATACAAGGTCGCGGGTGGATGCTAGATTGGCAAGGGTGAATTGGTACTCATAGGGGGCTCTTATTTATTGCCTTTGGCACAAATTGACCAACTACAGTCTCATACAGTAACTTAAATAACATAAAAACAGATCCAGGCTTTAGTTCTTAAAAGTGTAGTACATGATGTGCACAGCAGTTCTACAGTGCACTTCATGTACTACATATACATGTGCTACATACATACTATACTATATACTATACTATACATGTGCCACAATTGTGCGAAACGGCTCACGGGCAATCATGCGGATTGTGGGTTGTTCATCCATTTCAGTTCGCTAACTTGCCCCGAAGTGGTATAGAGCAGTTATATTGTACTTTGAGGTATGCTATTCTGAAGTATGCTATGCTATGACTTTCCTCAGATTTCTATCTATTAAAGAAAAAAATAGTTTCTCAAATCCGACATGTGGTTCCAGAAATTAGCGCGTTCAAAGTAACATACAACTACTTACAGAAAAACAGACTCGGCAGTTCAGAAATTATAAATTTCGTTTCTGAAACCACCCCTGAAAATACTGTGTCCTTTCCCAGATTTCTATCTGTCAAATAGAAAAATAGTTTCCTACATCCGAGTTGTAGTTCTAACGCGCGTTTAAACTAACATCCAAGTACTTGCAGAAAAACAGACTCATCAGTTTAGAAATAATAAATTTCGTTTGCAAATAAAAATTAACCACAAGTTATAGCTATCCCCGAAAATATCGCAAGACTAAACGTTTAGACAGAGACAGAACAACGTGAATAAATAAATTATAATTTGAGTAAATAAAGTAGGTTGTAAGGAAATTTACGACGTTTTCGTTGGCTTCCTTCATTACTTGAGCTAAGACAAATGGAATTAGAGTTATTTAATTCTCTTGGTCAAATTTGGCTAGAAACTCGCTCCGAATTTTGCAAGATACTAACTTTAGTCTTTGTGACTTTGTAGAATCGGGTCTTTAACAAATAAATCGATAACTTATTCTAAATTTAAACCTTCATTGCAAATCATAAAAACAAAGGAGTCAGACCATATTTAGGATGTCAACTCTTCTATTTAACGACCTGAGTAGTTCAGTTGGTGTTAACCATGCCCATGCCGGTATGCCACTCAGAGGTCCAGGGTTCTAGGAGATGAAATTGAAATTATTGTACCTGAAATTATATTTTACGGGTCTGGGTGTAGTAGATATGTATGATAAGTATATATTTAAAACAAAGTATAAAAGTAAATAGTTTATCTTTAGTTTTGGGCTAAATGGCGCTTTGTGAATTTGCCCAAGCATATTCAATGCTGAAATTTTTTTTTTTAATTTTTCTATTTCCGCTGTAAATCCTATGACTTTGCATATTGGTAGAGGACAATATTACAATCCGTCAGTATTTAAGGTATATCCCTTCATCCAAGGGAAGACCCCCATCTCTTGGAGAAAGAAGCAGCCAGAAACCCACTAATACATATTTTGTTACATAACTTCAACGAGCCTGAGGTAGGAATTCTTTATCAGTCCCATTATTCTGATATAACATGATAAGACACAGATAAAATACAGTAATAATGCCTGTTGCGCAAATCCATATATCAACTTACCACTTCCCTTGGTTTGACAAATAATTCGAGAACAAACTTAAAGACGGAAAATGTGTCCGGAAACGTTAACCTCTCATTTGTTACGAATTTTGAAAAATTATTCTCCAACTTCGGGCGGAGTTTTCAACTTTATTATCTTCGTAGCTCTATAGCAGTAATTGAATTTTGCATTCCCTGCCAAGGCCTTGCGTTTGGGTTACCCTTGGAGTTATTGTGTACGTGACTCATCCCAGGTAGCTTCTGAATTAAGGTTTCAACGTCAGTGGTGACTTACCATTTTTAGGATACCTATGACAAAGGAACTAAAGTATGAATAAAAAAAAATTGGATTTGGAACTAATTCTAACTGAAACTAACATTACTGCATTGCAGTTTAAATCAGAGTTAGTGCCAAGTTCCAATGTAAAGTTTTAAACCTCAACGCAAAAACAGGAGCGTCATAGATTGGACGTGTATTTGTCTGTCTGTGGTATGGTATCGTAGCTCCTCAACGTTTGGATCTATTTCTATATGCTAATTTATATTTAAAAACCAGCTAAGGCTAGTGTTTGCCGAGGGATTTAAAATTTGTATAGAAATCTTGAAACCTGTGTAACTTTGATACGATATATTTTAACAAAAATCTGAGAAAGTACAAGCATAGACATTGATTTCCGAATCACGTCTACAAAATTTCATTGACATTGAATATTGAAAATATGATCAAACTACGTTTGTATGGAGGCGCTCAGGGGACACTCCTCTTAAGTAGTTTAGTAAATGTTTGAGTGTAGTAGACTTTACGGGAGTTTTTCGATATATTATTTACTCGGTTATTTCTAGCTCCTCTAACGTGGGAGTCGTATGACCGACCCCATTTCCAATAAGTATGTTTTATATCACTAATATAGTGTATCACAAGCGCATTCGTAGCTCCGTAAAATCTTTTCGCAATCCTATCGACGTACTCCATGTTATAGACTCTAGTTTGAGTCATAAATCGTTATCTTTAAGGGCATAGCTATACATACAGCTATATAAATGTTATAGACAAAATGAATAATCCGGACATTATTTACAATACCCGGGCAATATAAATAATGACAAGTAAAATCAGGCAATGTAATTTATACTTATATACATCAAGCAACAAATTGTCCTGGTTGCACTGTAAAATGCTGGGATTGCTGCGCCAGTTTTTAAAATTCCACCCCGAACATTTTTAGATTTTAATAAAAATTGTAGATTTGTTGGCTCGCTCCGCTCGCTCGGCTCGTACTGGAAGGTTCATAACAATTGACACGCTCGTCGCTTCGCTGTTCGCTAGGTTGCGAAAGAACACCCTCTGTGAAAGACCGTAATTTTTTATAAATTCGGTATTTGATAAATTTTCAGTCGCAATAAGTCAGCCCAATAATGATTTAGTTATTTCAATAGTAATTAATTGAGAGTTAATTCTCTCAAACAAATTTTAAACAACAAATCATATTGTCTGATTTGGGCATTATAAATAATGCCATTATAATTCATCACATTGTCCATAACACATACATACAATACAGGGAAAGATCACGTTGCCTATAAATAAGGGTACTACAATACGCGTAAAGAAAATTCCTGTAATGATCGGATGAAAAGAGAAATTGGAAACATATTTCATTAAAAAAGAACACGCGGAATAGAAGGGGAATAATAAATTCATACCATTCTGAGTTTTTACGATCGCGGTGAATTGTTCAAAAAAATATCTGGAAAAATAAAATTTGTCTGTTACAAATGTTATCTGCTAGTGCAGAAAGCGAAAATAGCTGGTGTTTTAACATTGCCAGCAGAATCTCGGAAAAACGGGTGTAAGTATGTACAAAATTATGGAACAAATATAATGCATTATAGTACTTAACTGATGCTCTTGTAACTTAGTAGGACTAGTGTATATTTTTGCCTGTGCGCTGCCCGATAGGTGGCTTGTCAGGCTTATTTGGAAAATAACTTGGATTTTGTCGCGTAAAATTCGGTTATTTCGTTCCGCACCCATTTCTGTTAGTTTTGCAACCACAGTTAGTTTTGGTATAAATTATAACCTTTGTGGAATTATGGGATACAAGCTACAACACTACAAAGTTTTATGGCAATTATTTCAGGTAACAAACATCCATCCTAATACCACCAAATGGTACTGTGCTAAAAACCATTCTTGCAAAATTTCGCAATTATATTATTAAAAGGATTAGGATCTAGGATATTGCACACCATTATGCAATCTGAAAAGCGTACTTTTGAATTTATTAACGCCATTTTTTTGGCTAAGCATTTTTTATGTATGACGCGACGTGGGATGGTTTCCCGTCGGCTTTCTATCATTCATAGATACGACATGAGATAAGTAAGGCTCCCGAGGTCAGCCCCAATGAGGGTTCTGCTCATAAATGATAAGGTATACTGCGGTCATGCGAATTTTATGAACACCTCTCACTGTTATAATAAAACGCATGTTTGCTGGAGGCGCGTTTTCGATTTGTGTGACCTGAATGCGGAGGTACAATCTGTTCCCTTACTTACGTCATCAGGTTCAATAAAAGATTTAAGTTTGTAAGAAATATTTTGTTGTTTATTTATAGATATTTTAGAAATTGCCAAATAAACATTGTCTATGTCTATATCTATATTGATGCTTTTGAGTGTAAAAGTGGTGGTGGGAGGGAAACAATAATTGTTATTCAATAATTTTGTGATATTACTGGTGGCCCACTTGACTTGTAGATAAAGCTATGACTCTTTAAGTCCGTCGTTGTACACAACACAACGTATTGAGTTTTAAATAAATATTAGGAAAGTAGAAACTTAAAACAAACCGACATGATGGAATACTCGTAGGACTTTCAAGGTTTCTGTAGAAAACCCAAAAGTAGGCGAAAGTAGAGGTTAGAGGTTCCTAGGTTGATTTACATAAATAAAGCCAGTCGCAGCACCATAGACTGTGACTGTGCTCCATCCCAAACCATGGAGCATCTGCTCTCTTGCCCTCTTTGTCCTGCTACCTGCGCTATAGAAGAACTGTTCCTGGCGACTTATAATGCCGTTTCCGTGGCAAACTGCTGGGCAAATCAGATCTAGATAATAAATAAATAAATAGGGTTTTTAAAAAATTGACCCGGCGAAGAAGATGCACCATGGACCCTTAACAGTTGCCTACAAAATGTTTATACTATGTGACTATTTGTTGCAGTCTCTGATGTGCATTACAAACAACCAATATGCCAGGTGAGATAAGTTAATCAACAGACTATACCAAAGACAGCATTGATTTATTTTTATGTTACTCCCTCCATGTTACGGAATGGCCACGGTGGTTCTAACCTGAAAATGTTACATTAAATACAGTAAATAAAAAGAAATAGGTATGGCAATTTTTTGTGCTATACGGGAGTCAAACAGGCAAGCGGGCCTGATGGAAAGCGGTCCCCGCCGCCAAGGACCTTAGCAACACCAAGGCATCACCGTACGTTTCCCACCTCTGAGACCTGTAATATATCTATTGAAGGATCCAACGTCAAAATCTGAAGGAAACATTGTGGCTGATTATTTTTTTATTATTAATGAGAATTATTATGAAGTATTCAAGTACTAAGATGGATTAAAAACAAAGTGGCTAAAAAGTTTTTATTCTGCTATTCGTAAACCAGCACTCCATCAAATGAAAAAAAAATTTGGTGCTTCATAATTTCCGATCGTGCTGCTGATTTGGAGTTTGCACCTACTTTCTGATGCAGTAGTCATTCTGAAACAGTGGATATTCTGATAGAGAGACATTTTGATACAGTGGACATTCTGATAGAGAGACATTTTGATATAGTGGCCATTATTAACCTAAAGGCTGCATCATCACTTAGGTCAACAGATGAGTTGGCTGTCTCAGATGTGATGATGATGAATGTCAGTAAAGTTCCATCGAAAAACTAATATTATACCCCATAATTTATTCTTATTTTATCGACAATTGATAATTTAAAACAAACAAGGTGAATATAACCTATTTTGAATCTAGATGATGTGTAAAACAAGTTTTGACGTTCTACACCTCTTCCACCGTGATTTGAATCAAAATGCAAATTAAATAGCCTGTGCATACAGTGCTAGAATAGTTTATTCAATTCTCGTTTTAATAACTGGCGTAATTGCCTATGACCTGAATCAAATTTCGTTGGAGGCCGGCCAACTTTCTAGTTTGTATCTGTCCTGCTTTGTCATAGTTTTCAGGATAGATTGAATTAGGATGGAGTACGGTCTAACGAGTATTGTTGCTGGGAAGGTTATGGGCCCAATCGGTTTTATAATCCTGTACTGTATGATGATGATAGTATATATACTCAATATAGGAAATGTAAATTTTGAATATGTCTTTGAGAAGTTCGTAATAAGAATATGTTCACGAACGTTCAACGTTCTGAATTCAGTGATTGAAAAACAAAAACATTATAGTCGTCATAACAGAATGGGTATCTTTTTTAAATATAGACATTCCCGAATATGCTCACTAACAAGCTCCAGGAAAGATCATCCAACGCTAATAGGCGGAAGAAATACAAGCAATTAGACATCTTGTAGCGTCTGGGGAAAACAAAATCGGCGTCGCCAAGGAAAGGAAACGTTAATTTCTTTCTCGTAAAAAGGTACCTACAATGGTCCCTCTCAGACGATAGACAAAACAACTGCCCAACTTGATTAAACCCGAAGCCGATCCTCAATGAATATTTCAAAACTCGAACATACAACAATGGTATCGTAAAAGAAAATATTCTCACATCTGCTCTGAATTTAAATTGATATCAAAGAAGAAATGCTCGCATAAACAAAATTAAACTTCAATTTATGGAAGCACCCACTTCATTACTTCGCACGTTCCCAGCGTTGGTTACATGTTACAGTTGCTCGTTGTTTATCCTCCTTCTTGGATGAAAAATGTCCTTATCGAACCAAGACCAGACCCCTCATCCCTACCCTTAATACTTCTTAGAATAAATGAAGGCAATCGCACCGCCCGCAGCCAGCCACGTTTTATATTCGTGCCCGCGTCGGTTTAATGTTACAATAAATGACTTTTTTCATCAAATAATGGTGACTTGAAATTCCTTTGTTTTATTTCTTTTGGATTTCCCTACATTGAAACGGGCGGGGGTGCGGAAGATTTACTGCTTGACAGTGTGGGCTGAGACAAGAGTAATTCGCTTCGGAGTACAATGAATAATAATATTCACTCTACTTAACTGTTAGTTACATAAAGTAATTAAGTTATAACGTGTTTTGATTTATTGCGTCGAAATGTAGTATGGTTTATTTACAATGTTCTTAATAGGGACCTAATGTAGTACCTTGGGGAAACCCGTTTAAAAAGTAGTCAACGATAAGTCAAAGTTACTACGGGTCCATCATAATAAAGTTGGTATAAATGTAAAACTTGACTAAAACTTTGCTCTATTTTAATACTAAATTCACAAAGTAAAGAGGCTCTTCATAAATTTACTTATTCAATAGACAAAGCTGTATAAATCTAAACGGCTCTGACAGAGAATAATTTAGTTTAGTTGAAAAACGTAATTAAATAAATATTCCTTATTGCGTATTCCTTAGCCTAAAAGACGTGCCAGTAGTTTTTGTGCAAAAACGGTTAAAAAGGAAGTATAAGATATATTTTTTATTGTGTCCTATATTTTTGTGGAACCCATTGTTTTCCTGATTTTGCGCCCGACGCTTGTGAACTGGCCAAAATAGGAAAGGAAGCTAAGTAGTGCGGAATAAAGGCTGTTGTTTGAAGGTTTTCCTTGTTTATGTTTTCACAGACAGCAGAATACCCTACTCGGGATACGCCAAATACTCCCGGCTTAATTCCTGGACTCTTATTTGCTCAGGGTGCTTATGAGAAAGTAATAAAGTTGCCGCTAGCAATAAAACTGAATTGATTTGGCTTACGACATAGGAAAAAATCGCCTCTGGGTTGTTATTAAAAGATTCTCGCCAGATAATATTCCGAAGGCTGCTACGCCTTATTAAAAGCTCAAGAATAAATAAGGCGTTTGATCTGGTGGGTGTTCGTTCATGAAAGAAATTATTTTTTTACAGCATTCTTGCGTCCTGAGGGTACGAAAAATAATGTGGGTAAGTTAAGAATAACGGAATATAATGAAGCTTTTTCACATATAACGCTTTTTCTTGTTCGCTTATAAAACAAGGAACTATAAAATAATGACTGCTTTGCGTGCATACCTACTAGAATGATTGCATGTGATTCAATATTAAATGGTATTAGTCTTATTGATTGATGAACATTGAGAAGTTTTACAAAAACAAATGTTTAGACATAGGTACCTAAGGCTGAGTAATTTTTAGTTTCTTCCTTTACAATATGATAGTTTACTTATAACTAATAAATGACAAATTAATAAGATTGGTGAGTAATCGTATCCATTTATTGTTAAATAACCTTTTTTTAATACGAATTAGGCGGTTGCTATTTTTTAACAAAAAGTTTATTTTATTTTTATTATTCAGACTTCTGTCCTTAATGAACTAGAAATATTAAATAAGTTATTGATTTGATCTGCAGGCATTGCTTAAATAAAATAATTTATTTTAGTGATTGATAGAATTCCACATATTTAGGCTGACTAATAACTGGAGCATCACCAATTGTCAATGAAATTCGATCTTCATATCTTTCCTTGCAGATTTTAGGTTATTTCCCATTTAGAGAACTAACTCCATGCTGTACTTGTACGAGCAAGTAGCTCATTCATCAGCAAGATGAATGATGATGAAAAGTATCAACTTTTAATCATAATCATAATTATCCTACCGTTTACCCTGGCTTATCCCAGGCGCCGCTCTCCATAGAGATTTTGCATTCTGATATTTTTAGCCCGGCTTGCACCAAACACAGCTAAAAATTACGTTTAACGTAATTTTGTAAAAAACTTTTTGTTTAATATACCTAAGCTTAAATGTGAATAACAATTAGGTGCAAGCTGTCCTTAATATTCCTAACAAACTGTATGTAATTCATCTATAAGACTGATATTTAAATTTATAAGTATATAAAAACCAACTTTCTGAATCTTACTAATAGGCCTATGTGACTTACTTAAGTATTTGGTGCAAGCCGTCTTTGCTTAGTCTGATTCATATTTTGCTAAAGTGCCTGATAATTAAGACATACAGGTACGTCGATTAGACAGATCGATCGGCTTTCGAAGGTAGATAAAAACTACATCATTACCTACCTCATTTTCACAAAAAGTGTCAGATACGCCCTTTAGTCAGAAAAGCAACGCTCTGAACTCCGTGACCCTGTTAACAGGGAAACATGACTAGATTGGATTATGGTTACACATTTAGTCGCCTGAATTTGCAGGTTTCATAACAATGTTTTCCCTCAACCTCAAGAGCACAGGTTAGTAATCATCGAATGTACATAACTCAGAGTCATTGGTATTTGGATCCAGTGGGGTTCAAACCCGGTACCTCTCCCTAACGAATCGGACGGCCACTGACGCTCTAGTTAGAATATATAGTTTTGCGTATTTACTGAATATCCTAAGTATAGTTGTTTGTGGTCCTTCAATTGGTACAAAATAGATCACGGTACACAGTCGCCATTCAAAAATGAATTATCTACATTTAATATTATATTAGTTAATTAACAATATTTATAATACTTATCTATAACTCATAACTTTGAATAAACTTGTTAGTGAAATCAATTAAGTATTTTAAAACTCCATACCCACAGTTCCCAGTACGTCGCCTCAGGGATTAATTGACCTACATACAATTTAACAGGATTTAATTTTAAGCCTTAAAAATACTGTATTAAAAGTTAAATTTCGACAACTAAATTTGGTCGATATGGCGAGATTGATGCCATGAATACAACATAGTCTAGTCTGCAGAGTTGGATATCAAACCCGTTACAGGCAAACCATATTTTATTTTTATTTCCAAATATACTTTGTTGGATTTATTTTTGAAACGTTTCAGTTTCGCACTCGTCTCCAATAACGCAACGTTAAAACCGAAATGTTTGATCAAATTCTGAATTCACATTCTCGAAAAGAGCTATTGGCCCGGTTCTTGTACGATTTCCTCAATCGGGTATTCGCCAACCTTTGCATTTTGACTTCAAGGCTTTCAACTCATTCCGCAACGATATTCCATTCGCAGTATTTGCTTTGCTTCTATATTCATCGTCAGCTTTTCTATAAAATCTATTTTTAAGTTCTTTTATACTGTTACTTGTTACCACTAAGCTCTATTTTAATAATAATTACGCACATTTATCGTCTAAATTGCCTATGAATAATGTTCTTGTCCAAGTTCGGTATTCATTGCTCTAGTTTAGTCTCAAGTTAGTTAACTTTGTCATACGTTATCAAATAGAGGCACAGTTGAAGTTTCTACTAAGTAAACAGTTACTATTACCTGCCTGCAACTTACAAGTATCAGTTTCTCTGTGCAATATCCAATACTTGTTTGTTCACGTCGGACAACATTTCTACTAACGAATATAACTTCATATTTTTCTGTTGCTTATTAAGTAAAAGTTAGTACATTTTTAACCTCCGACGAAAATAGAATGGTATAATAAGTTTGCTTCGTGTATCTGAGGCTCTATGTATCTGTATCGTAGCTTCCGAACAGGTGGAACAATTTGGATGCGGTTTTCTATTATTGAAAGCCAGTTTAATTGAATCGATTCTTAGCTTTGTTTTAATAAAATCGGTTAGTGTAGAAAATATTTGAATATTAACCCGGCCGGAGGTTGTCCGAATTTTGTAACGGTTGGGTTATGTCTATTATCATTTCATACAAAATAAATAGATAATCTTCAATTTTTTAATTGAATTGTATATCTGGATATCTAACCTAACCTAACCTGCCCTTATCTTATTCATTTGGGATCGGCATAGTATGTTTTCTTTCTCATCTTGCAAAAACTTTAGACAATATTTTCGAAATCAAGTATTAATTAAACAAATTTATACCTTTTTTATACCACTAATGTGGCATACAAGCTTACGGCCTGCCTGATGGAAAACAGACCTTGGATACATAAATAAAAATCGCAATATTATTGATAAAGAGCTATTATAATATATCGTATGTCTTTATTTAACTTAAAAGTTCGTAGTGGTATAATGTACGCCCATCAATCACACACCACGTTTAAACAAAGATTTTTTAAATATCCTTTTTCTTTGTTTCAGATATACCAACCTAGAACTCAATGACTCTGTTACTGTACAACATGGTGTCAGTGCTAGATTTACTATGACAAGGACCGTAACGGAGGTGGGGAGAGTCTGGTTGGTCTCCGCGTGAGTTAAGCTACTGCGATGTCACGCACCACTGGACTGATGGTACTACTGTGGATTGCGATGTTCCCACCGTACCGAGCTGACAATCTTGGTAAGTGCTTTCTTTTGCTACTCAGTGACAAACGAGCAGACAGCCCACCTGATGGTAAATGGTAACTGTCGCCCATTACATCTACAATTCATACATTTAGGTTGCAGATAACGAAAATGCAGAACCGGTGCGTTGTCACTGTGAGGACTAAGATGAAATA
Source organism: Blastobasis adustella (assembly GCA_907269095.1). Lineage (NCBI taxonomy): Eukaryota > Metazoa > Arthropoda > Insecta > Lepidoptera > Blastobasidae > Blastobasis > Blastobasis adustella. Next base: position 3,523,611 of record OU026120.1, read on the forward strand.
ATGCCTCATGTCTGTAATTTCGCTGGCTACCTTATCCTTCAAACCGGAACACAACAATGCAAGCATTGTTGCTTGGCAGCAGAAATAGATAAGACGATGGTACTCACCCAGGCGGACTTCTCAGGCTTAACAGTCTTACCAGCTGACAAAGTGTAGTGCAATTTGGATTTTTATAAATAGTTTCTAGGTTTATAGGATTATTATAACAGGCATTTCGGAGAATATGCGAAGCAGTGGCACGACCTCATTCTAACCGCCCCTTTCCGCCATCGGGAGACGCGATCCGGGCGAACGTTTCATTCTTATGTCGTGCGTCTTCCAGTTATAAGCACGAGCCGCTTTGGTACGACCCTTATAATGCATACGGCTAAGGAATGGAACATGTTCCCTGCGATTGTGTTCCCTGATTATTATAATCTGAACGTCTTCAAGGCTAGAGGCTGCATCGTCACTTACCTAAAGAGAGACCGGGCAAATGCCGGTCTGGTCTAATTTATTCTATTTACGAGTATAGTAACCCGCAGTTTCGGTAATTATCAAGTCCTGCGGCCCAGTTAAGTGATTTCCACAGATGCCAAGCTTGACTTTTCGATGTGGTTCCAGTGTTTCTTGACAAAAGCATTCAGCCTACTCGGTATGGCTCCATTCTAAAAAGCTAAGTAACATAAAAGCAAATTATTTTTAATTAATGATGGCTAAAAGTAAAAGGTCATGAGCTCAGCATTAATTAACGTATTTCGCACTTGGGGCTTCTTTAATTAAATCGAATATTTCGAGCTCATTAACTAACTACTTTGAAAAATGATCTTAACGTGCTTCTTGTTTTTTTTTTACAATTGAATTGAAATCCTATTAATAAAGTTCATGCTGTCGATATTATTATTACAGATAGGAAAAGCAGCTCTATGGTCTAACAAATAAGGCCAGGAATAAGGGGCCCACTCCCATGATGATAGTAGCTTCAATAGCCTAATGGTTACGGGGCCCTGTTCGACTCCCAGTGCCGCCATGTACCAATGACTATTCTGCTAACCGATGTTCCTACAGTGACGGAAATCATCGTGATGAAACCTGCACATTTAGGCGATAGAATGTGTAACCATGATCCAGTCTAGTCAGGTTCCACAGTTAAGTCGCTCGACTGACCTACCAAACCTGCCAAATCCTGGAAAAGTTTGCAATGGATGTTATTTCCTTCATGCAAAAAGTATTACTGAACGGATTTTGATGAATTTTGACAATAATGTGGCTTATAGCCCAGAATAGCACAAATGCTATATTTTTTATTGGAGGCCGGAGGGTACTCTACAAACGATACTGAAGCCAAAACTGTATTTTTGTTTGTTTGTCTGTCTGTCTGTATCTTGGCCACGCATTACTGTTTTACAGTCGAAATTACAGAAACTACTCGCACAAACCACTTTGCTCCAGCATTTATTGTGCGAACCGCAACGGGACTCGGTACCTGACTTACTGTCTTTTGATAAATACATTCTTAGAGATTTCAAATCCAAGGAGAAAGCTCAATTTTTATAAGACTGCTTCACCAGACCACAGTGTTGCTTAATATAAGGCATACCAAACATCCTGTAGTCCACGCGAACGAAGTCGCGGGCACAGCTAGTGTATAAAAAATAAAAAACCATTGGTTAGTATCGAGAGCTGCAATTCCTGTATCTTCTTATTTATTTAGAATACTCTAAGAAATTATTCGTCGATATCAAGGGACAGGGAGACTGGGACATGCCGCGGTGACGTCACATCATTCATCGTCACTTATCATATAATATATGCAGCGCCATATTGCTTGCTATTACGTCATACACTCCTCCCCCTTCGCTCCTCTTCCGCAGAAGCTCACTTCAGCTAAGCGCTACCCTTCTAAAACTTTGATTGTGGTATTATCTTCCTTCGAGAGGCTTTCTTACGGTCGTATAGCGGTTTTAACGTGAAACGCCTTTGAAATCACACTGAAACATGTGTGCTTACCAAGTCAGAAAACTGGACCGTAACGAAAAGGTATATATCGTCTTACCTTAACTGCAAAACTACTTAATTGTCTTAGAAACATGAATCTAGTGTAATAGTTTAGTGTATAAAGTCTGCTCGCAGTTTTGACCTTGAAGTTCAGTCGGGGGTTGGTGGGGTATGAGGTGCACTGCGTTGAATAAACGAAACGTGCGATTCCGCGCAGTGTAACTCACGACTCACATGTTGACGGACGATGATTGAGTGATCAATTTATTGAGTTTGTCTACAACAATCGATCCATATAAAAATAGGTGTATAACTTGGACAATATTTTTAGTAAAAGTAAGCAAAAAGTGTAAAAAATTAAACGAAAATTAATATGTGCCCGTGCAAGAGCCAGAAACAAATACAAATCACGGCTATCCTCGGAAAGATAGGGCCATGGGCCACACGTGGGTACCTGTCCAATGTCCTGCGCTGAGAGAGCTAGGCGGTTTCAAAAGCGTCTCAAAGCTGCCAAGGTACTCTTAGTAAACGACGCCTACTCCGCGAACACAACTACCTCTGCCACCGACCCCGCGAACATAGAAGTTTCACGTTAAAACCAACGGCCGTGAATTCCGAACTTCCGAAACAGCCCCCCCGATCTTTACGTACTTGAAAACCTAATATACATTACTTGAATACTAACCTATGCTCTACGGGGAGGGAATACATCGTGATAAATTCTACACATTCAGTGGATGGAATGTTGTTGGACTATATAAAACTCGAATTTTTTAATACGTAAGCTATCGTACAAATAGTCGGGCAGCATTTTTTTGGACGCTCTGGGGTTAACTCCCAGGTTCTACCGGTGAGATTTTCTGGTTTGTAAAAGTTTTACTAGTGAAAGGGACTTTGCCAAACCTGAGGAGTTCGGCTGAGTATTCAAACTTTTAATCGCCAAGAATCAGCTCTTGAGTCCACCACTACCATCACAGACCAAAATAGTCCATTGTCGGACTTAGGGCCTCTCTACTGCTTAATCCCCATGGTTGGCAGGCGAATATAACAATTGAAATTATATAAATATAAGAAATTGTACATTTTGTATATGGGAATTGTAGATATTTTGGAGTAGTTAGCGTAATATCACAGTATAAAGAAGGCTTCCTAATATGTAGTTCTTACTGCGACAACGCTCATGCGGCTCTGCGGTTTTTATCCAAAATGACATATAATTATAGTGAAACTAATATTTTGTTATTGTCAACAATAAACCAAATATTGATCAGGTCGAGTAGATTTATGGTCATCTATGTTATTCAAGTGTAATAGTAGATTACCATGTCATCACCATCCTGCCTCCGGTTCTCCCTTAAAAATTACGTAATCCTCTGGATACAGAATTTGAGGGAGAAAATTGCTTTATAATGTTTTTATAATCGTATTGTTATTCGAATTAAAAATGTCATCCGAATAAATAAATTTATCATCCTGCCGTCTATCTCGGTCTTGCTCTAGCGCAACGCGCGAGAAAAATCGTAATACCAACTCTAGTATCTTGCATATTTTCTGAAGCTAAGGATTTCTTAGCTTCAAGAACCCGCAACTACCGATTTTCGTTGAAGCTGGTTTCGAGCCAGGTTTAAAACCAATTATGAAGGATTTCTCCCTTGATAGCATACGATATTTGCCCAATACCACTACATATTCTAATACAAAGGCATCTTTATGTCTTTTCGCAATAAACTCAAAATTCCTGAACGGATTTTTATGCGGTTTTCACCAATAGACAGAGTGACTCATGGGGAAGGTTTAGGTGTATAATTGATTAAGATTACTACTCATGCGAGGCCGGGGCGAGTCACTAGTTTATAAAATACCAAAGCTGATTTAACAAATTCGATACTTCTGGCTAGAATCCTCCTGAATGCCACACCATGTAGGTAATTACCAAAACGACGTAGCAAGTTCTAATTCACTCTGTCCCAAGAAATCGATGGCAACTCCACCGTGACTGCTTCGTTAACTGAACTCCGTCTAAGTTTCCATTTGTTAGACTTTCGCTCGGAGACTCAACCTCGAGTTTCACACAATTCAAATTACGAGTAGAACTTATCAAGTTCGAAGCTGATATTTTTGTTTCTACCCACGTGTAGGGCTTGCGATGCTGTAGAATAGAATAGAATATGGTTTATTTCATACTTTATGCACATATAGACTTAGAAGCTACATAAATAAAAACATAATACACGGTATACACAGCTACCATTATGACTACCCTGCATAATGAAGCCGAATGTGTGTGCTGCAGCATAATAGGTTATGGCTCAGCACAGTGTTGCCTGGGATAGCAACACACTGGTATTCTGACATAACCCGAATAGGTACACGATAAACTAAAATTTATAAAATAGTGATATGATTTGATAATGTTAGATAGAAGTATCTGCATTGTTTTAAAGGTCTGCAGCTATGTGTGACTCCAGGGTGTAGCGGGTGTCTAAGAGCCGCGATATCCACTTTCCATCACAGGTAAACCGCATATTCGCTTGCATCCCTTTACAAAAATCAGATATTGCTTTTGACTCCTTACAAATTATACAAAAACGAATTGACGTATAATTTATCACTTAATAATCATCTTGGCGTTAATGTCCCGGTTATGCTCTCGCGCACGAGGGCCCGGGGTCCGCCTTGACCATGATCCAGGATTTGGCAGGTCAGGCAATTACAGTGGAGCGACTGCCATCTGACCTCCGTGACCCTGCTACCAGGGGAACCTGACCAGATTGGATCATGGTTACACATCCAGTCGCCTGAATGTGCAGGTTTCATCACGATGTTTTCCCTCACCGTAAGAGCATCGGTTAGTATTCAACTAATGTACATAACTCAGAAAACAGTCATTGGTACATGGCCGGAGCGCGATTCGAACCCGGGACCTCTGGCTTACGAGTCGATACTGTAACCGCTCGGCCACCGACGCTCTGTATAATTTATCACTTGAACAACATAAATTCGCGAGCGAATTTCCTATAAGCTTTCCTGCCTCGTCCTGGTATTACGAATATTGTAATTATGTACATTTTCTTCACTTTCCTACTTACCGCGTTGGTAAAAGTAATGAATACTTACGTAATGTAAATACACAAGTGATAAGGAACATAAAAATAAAACAAACTTTAGCTGATGATTGGTTGTATCTTTGTACAGTCTGTGCCTCTGGCCATGGACTTAATGAGGGAGGGTCGCTCCTACTTCCAAATTGTAATAACGTCAGAAACGATGTACAGGATAAAAAGAAGAGATTAGAAGGTAATCACTCTAGTTTTCGATGACATGGTTGCATTACTGTAGGTAATGGGCAAAAATGTGATGGCACATGGTTTTCCAAAAAAGAACATGTAAGTACATAAAATGAAAAATAGGATTAAACTGAACAATGTAAAACCAATTTTGTTTTTGCGCAGCGCAAAAAACGCAAAATTCTCGGTCGAAATTCGCTCCATAACCATAATAAAATAACAAACTTACTGATTTTGGGCTTTAGTTAGGAATAACTGGTGTGAATGTAACTTGACACTTAAAGTAATACAGTAATTTTATACTACAAAAGTTGACGGTAAATTAACTTAAAATATTAATAAAACGTTACATTCCAATGCGCGTGCCTTTATTCAAAAAGAAGAAACACAGAGCCAAATGTAAATCATCAAATATTTTATACCAGACAAGGCCACAGCAACACGTGGCGTGGATAACCAGCCTGAGATAATTGAGTAAATCCAATTATTCCTAACTCGGACCTTCCTCTCTCGGCACCCAATCCTATATTATAACACAGCTTATAACAACATTATAACACAACTTTATTCGTAGGAGCATAGAGAACAAAAGCGTCAATGGCCGAGCGGTTAAGGTATCCGACTCGTAAGCGCGAGGTACCGGGTTCGAATCCCGCTGCGGCCATGTATCAATGACTTCTTTCTGAGTTATGTACATTAGGGAAAACTGACTGAATGTGTAACCTTGTTCCAATTTGGTCAGGTTCCCCTATTAGCAGGGTCGTGGAGATCAGATGGCAGCCACTCTACTGTAACTACCTGATCTGCCAAATCCTGGATCATGGTTAAGGCGGACCCCGGGCCCTTATCGCCATTGTGATAATTTTTTTTATTCAGAGCAAAGTAAACAAGAAACATCCGAAACAAATCAGTAAACAGTCTGTCAAACATATTCATCATCGTCATCACAGCCCGTAACAGTCCACTGCAGGCCTATCCCACGAAAGGAGAGGTTATCCATAATCTCCACGCTTGGAGGCATGCGTATAATGTAACAATAAAAACGCTGGTGATCATTTTCCAGACTACGGAGACTCTAGATCTTTTGCCTCGAAAACTCACTCGCCTTGTACGACACCCACGAGTGTAAGGGGTTGGTGCTATTCTACTCTACCGAACACCACACGGCCATGCGTGCCAACTATATACTGGCACCTCGCGGTATTTTTTTAAATTTATCATCCCGCCCAACCAAACATGACAACGTCCGTTAAAATCTGTCTGTTTCAGCGTAATATTTACACATTTCACACGTGTTTTACGAAGCAAAGAGAACATTTTAGTAGCCAGTGCGTTTTGCGCGGAATAATACGCTACCATAATAACAGAATAGAATAGAATAGAATACGTTTTTATTCACACACAACAACACATCACAAACATATTACATACTTAAAATAGCTCAAAAACGCTTGAATCACTGACCTGTAACAATACAAGTATTATTAGAGGTCAGCGACTCGAATCCAGAGCCGTAAAAAAAAAAAAGAGATTTAAAAAAAAAAAAAAGCACAACGAACAAATAAAAAACAAAACCCATTTTAAACAACATGAAAAGTAAAACAACAACTGGACAAACATACAAAAATAGAGGAGAAATTAAAAACGGAGCCGTTGCATGTGGATGTGATGAGGTGTGTAAAAAGGGACCTCACTCGGCTTTATGCCCTGGTGGAGACCAGGGCGCTGGTTTTCAGTCCTGCTGAGTGAGGCACGGACGAAGATGGTAAATAGATAGATAATAATGCAGTGTGGAGTGTAATGTACGTGCGGAGTGTGTAATTAATTGATTGACTAGGTGCACTTTGGTCGCTGCGAAGACGTCAACAATACAGTGACCATTGTTGTTATGTACCATTCCTAGAGAACACATTGGTGAAAATCAATCAAAGAAAATAGTAACAGCGTGTACGGGTTTCAGTATCCGCTTAATCTGACCGCTGCCTGGGCCTCAAAGCAGTGGCAGATTAAAAGCCGGTCAAGGATTCGCTTGCGAAATCTAATATTGTTGCGGTCGGCTTCGGGTACATCATTCTTCACCTTTTGGTTTGCTCGAGAGATATTCCTGGGTTGTTTACTTATATATGGGTTGCTGTACAAATTAGTTATAGTACCTATATCTGACTATGCTACGGAGGATTATCAATTACGGTTGTTAGGTAGGCAATTTGAATAATGGAATGGTTTACTATACAGGCTTAAGGGTCGATTTTCAGTGCGCCAGTAACGTACAATATCGTGTGAACAGATTTCCTTGTTAACAGGGTCATAGAGATCAGATAGCCGCTTGACTGTAACTATCTGATATGCCAAATTGTCTAGGCGGACCCTGGGCCCTCGAACGCGAGAGCGCAACTGGAATATCGACGACAAGATGATTAATTTCAAGGAGCTCTGTATTCTGATTATATGTAGTCTTCGTTTTGTGATAGGCACAGCTATTCGGTTGACCTAAATCCTAATTGCAGCTTACTAATTGAACATCTACTAGTAACAAGCTAAATAATTATTAATAAGAGACAGCTCAGCGATCAAGAATGACAAATAATTAACAAAAAATGAATAATATGCTTGGAAAATTCACACAGCGCCATAAGTAAGCAAATCTTGTGTTATCGGTACCTGACAACTGATATCCTACTATTTATATACCTACTTGTTTTAATACTTATTATACATAATTATAACAGCCAGACCCGTAACAGAAATTAAAATTAATCATTTCCATTTCTGCTCGGCTGGGAATTGAACCCGGGACCTCTGCGTGGCAGACCACTGAACCACTCAAGTCGTCATGATATCATAAATTTTCTTTATCAGTACAAGTTTCTTTCAACGCTTACCGCTTACTTAGTAAACGAGTATATCCGTATATGTAGAGCCAAAGCCTCCGAATGATTAACAACTTAGCATGTTCCCAAAGTTTGAAGGTGCTATCCATATTGGGTAATAAATCTATTAGCTAAAACTGATACATATACCTTCTATAGCAGTATATATATGTATACTCCTGCCGTGGCGTAGTGTCATCAATCAAATACAGTGATTTGTTAATTACACGCTATGCGTTAGATAATTAAATGTAATTACTTTCCGATAACAGCCATAAATTAGTCAATAATTGACATAAAGATGGTAGATACGGGTGAACTTCCGCTTGTAAAGGAGTTCGGGGTCTTTGAAACAAAAACTGTAAAAAACTGTAGGTATTTAGGATTATATTAAAATTTTTATCTTTATTGGTCGTTTTTGTTTACTTGTTAGATTTTATTTTCTTTATTTTTTGGTTGTATTATGTCGCGGTATGGTGTCATCATCATCATTATCCGAGTGACCTTTGACTGACCGCTGCCAAGGTCCACTTTCTTACTCATTCTTCTCCACTTCGCCCGGTCTTCGGCATCCTCGCGGCGTAAGCCATTGGCTCTCACATCCGACTCGGCGATGTCAATCCATCGCTTTTTGGCCCTTCCACGAGACCTCTTCCCTGATAAGGAAGGTTTGTGCTTTACCGAAATATCGCGGTAATTTATACCATTTTTAATTTAAAACCACAATTAGTATGAGGTACCCGGTTTCATAGAGATGTCTAAATAAGGGCATCATGTGAAGCTGTGGTCGTTATACCCGACGCCTAGAATGGCATCATGAATCAGTGGGCGTTGGATACCATGCCCACTATAGTGTACGATGTTTTTCCTCACTGTAAGAGCATCGATTAGTATACAACTAATGCACATAACTCAAAAAAAGTCATGGTACATGGCGGCAGTGGGATTCGAACCCGGTAACTCTAGCTTACGAGTCGGATACCTTAACCACTAAGCCATCGCCGTTCGACGATTATCTATCTGTTTATCTAAAGACGTTGAACCTTTACCGGTGAAATTTACGATGTCGTTGTACGTGATTTTGTCGGTATCCCTATAACAATATAAAATTTGAATAAATGCGCTTCTATGAGTGTTGACAACAAGATGATCCGCTGTAATCTGCCGTCGACGTACACGTAAAAGATGAAAAACAACTTATTTAAAGACAGCGGGTAAAAGAACTCGTAAAATATAAGGAATCCCGTAGTAGCGCTGACGTTTTTTCTCGAGCCATCTCTGCAAACTTAGTTTGGATTAATCCGGCGGATATTTTCCCAGGATAAAAACCAGGCGGATATAGACTAACTCGGAGCGTCGGTGGCCGAGTAGTTAAGGTATCCGATTCGTAAGCGAGAGGTGCCGAGTTCGAATCCACTGCGGCCATGTACCAATGACTCTTTTCTGAGTTATATAGATTAGTTGAATACTAACTACTGCACGTACGGTGAGGGAAAACATCGTGATGAAACTTGCACATTCAGGCTGAAAGTATAATCATGACCAATCTTGCTGGGTTCCCCTGGTAGCAAAGACACGGAGATCAGATGGCAGTCTCTCCACTGTAATTATCTGATCTGCCAAATCGAGGCGGACCCCAGGCCCTAGAACGCGAGAGCACAATCGGGATATTACACCATGATTTTCTTTTTAATATAAACCAACTCAATTATAAGATAACGTTGCTACTAAATTACACGTAGGAAATCATTTATCCCGATACCCACATACAAGCTCTAGCCCAATTAAACCAGTCTAGTGGCAGCTTATTTGCGAGATAGATAACTATAATCAAGTAATCCACGCCGATACCTGTAACTGAAACCACCACCATCTAAGTGCCACCGAAAACCAGATCTCCGGTTTATGCCGTGGCATAATGCTGAGTGAGGTCCTCTTACACAAACACATTATCAATTACACTACACAACAAATCAATAATCAAGTAGTTATATCGGCACTGTGAAGTCTTCTCGTGTTGTAACAATTGTATTCTTTATATGTCTTTTTGTTTTCTTGTGTCTTTTTCAATGTTGTTGTGTCAATAAATGTTTTTTCTTTCTTTATAATTCGAGAGACCGTTTCGCACATTGACGCTTGAGAATCTTCGTAGGATCGAAGATGATGATACATGCATTTTTTAAACATATTAGATTACTTAAATCCCATGAATACTGGAACCAAAAGGATATAATTTATAGGGATTATACCGTAGTAGGAGATTATAGGGAGCCAAATAGCAGGAGGGCTAGCATATCGAAAAAGCTCGACACTTGTGTGCTTTGTTGCGTGTGTTGACCCCAATACCGTTGGCGAAGCCAGGTTGATCAAGGCCTTCTGTTGGGGAACCTGAGACTGGTAGAAGATATCCCACCAACACCCATGGTTATGCAGACCTCTCGATTATACGGACCGCGTCAGACGTAATCACAGGAGATACACGCGCATGCGCGATGGCGATGGTTCTGTTAGGTGCCCGCAGTTCTTGTAGCGCAAAGCTGGACCAGTCCATTTTACATTTTCCATTGGCAAGTACCACTGGTCTTTCCGAGCCAGTGAACATAATGCTGGCATGCTCGTACTTCTCGTGTTTCTCTCAGGTTCCCATTCCTTCCAGAGCCCACCCGAAGCATGAAACAACCAAATCAAATCAAATACGTTTATTCAGTTTAGGTTATCACATACACTTATGACCGTCATACAATACATGTAATAAGAATGAATGTTAGGCACCGCGGCATCATCGAGCGGACAACGGTTACTTAGCCAGTATGAAGAAAGGGCCATATAAAAAGAAATTTACTTCGTGACCAAAGATTTTGTTCTTTGTACTAGACTCAGAATATCCATCGGACGACCTCTCTATTTTAAAAAGCTTCTATATATTAACCGTGTTGTTGGGATTACCATCTAAAATCTTTATTTCTTTACGAATGAACTATTCTATTGAGTTAAAATCTAGTCGGAACTAATGTTTCTGTTAACTATTTTGGACTTATATTAATGAGCAAAGGACTGGGCCGTGGATACTTAAATGAGGAGACAGACACTCAGCCGTTTCTTTTTATAGCATCCCCTCTTCTATATTCTGCCTTGAAGTATAAGTGAACGGTCACAGGAATAGATTTATGTTATAACTAGTCTGTGTTCTTGTAAGATTTATGTGGTTTTATTATAATTGAAATTATTAAATGTGTCACGGAAGTATAATTGACATCCTATTATTTTCTTCCACATGCGCCATTTTATTACTGCAGGAACAAACTTTTTTACAATTGTGGAAATTTTTGAAGAAGAAAAAAGATCATAACAATAACATCACAAATATTAACAGGTTTGTTACCACGATGAAAAGTAACTAAAAGCTCTTTATTGCACACATACATAATGACAACATATAAGAATCAGCACAATATACATGCGCGCAAAGACAAGTCAAGGTGATAGTGTAATGAATAAACACGAAAGTCTCAAAGAAAGCAAACAAATATAGATAAAATAAATCATAGAGATCTCTTCTATCCATATATCTAAAAATATAATTCTGTGGGTGGCAAACAACATAAGATTGAGGCTAAAATAAGTCTGCAATATTGTTTTCGACGAACTATATGTTATATTCATGTGACAAGCGTAGACATAATCATGTGCTATTCACATATGTAATCATTTAGTCTAGACTTAAACTGTCATTCAGAGTATTTTTAGGCAAATTGCTTGCTGAAGTATGTGCACATTTCGTTTTTTGGCAGTGTCCTAGATTGTAGTGCAACCTTGAAGACAACAGGGGCTCTATAGTTGAACCAATTGGCAATTGAATATACATTGGCTTCACCGAAAACGAACGCTTCTAAAATAGCCCTATTTCACAGAAAAGTTGGTTTATCTGTAGGTACTATCCTCAGAATTGAAATAGATTAAGTACTAGGAGACTTTGCAAGTTCGTGCCACCATTTAGGTATTATCCGAGACATAGTATTTTCGCATACATACATGAAGCTCACGCCTCTGTCCCACACTTGGGGTAGGCAGAGACTACGGACCGCCACTTTGCCCTGTCTTCACACAACTCCCTAGCCTCGCATATATCCACAACTCTTCTCATACATCTCTTTTTATTCTTGCCACTTAAGACCCCAGATTTTTTGAGATCATTACTGATCTGATCTGTAAATGTTTTCCTGGGTCTTCTTTCGCATATGTAATATTAAAAGTAGCTGTAGGCTACGAGAAACAACAGAGCTTTTTAAAGAAGACATAACAATCGTTTCCTTAAAAAGCTTATTACATATTCATATTAAGAGCATGGAAACAGCTTTTGAGACAGCCCTTTGCTTTTGTCATGTCGTTACCGCACTCTTCATGAGCATCATGTCAACCGATGAGTTTGTTTGAAACTTTCCTTTCGAGTGAATAACTAATTTTGTACGCGTACTAAAGTTGAAAGAAAGGGTGCCGTAGGATGTGATCTCAATGTGAAGTTCGCTTCCTGTCTACGTCCGTGTCCTGGGAAATTGAATTTGTCTTCTTTGAATGTTAGACAGTTAAATGAGAATACTAATGAGGCAACAATTTCGACGTTACGGTTTTGGATCGGTACATTAAATTGATTACAAACCTGTTTCAAAGTCCCAGGTCTAATTCAAAGATAAAAAGAAATTGTCTTAACGTCATTGGCATAGATTATTGCATAAACTATGTAGGTATATTGTTGCAGATGGTTTTGCAATATAAGAGGTTGTTGGAGTTTTGCAAGAAAGGGGTAAAAAGGATTTTACGGGGCCGGCAACGCGTGGGTGATGCCCCTGGTATTGCAAACGTCCATAGGCTGCGGTGACTGCTTTTCAACAGGCAGGCCGTAAGCATGGTTGTCACCTTAGTGATATAAAAATAAATTTATAAAATAATAATAACAGTTTATCAGTAACGGGTATGCGATTAGGTACTTTGCATTGCAGTAACTGAGGGTAGTGTGACGTCTATAAAACTTTCCGTTAAACTCTGCGAATTTTGAGATCTAATATCATACCTACCAAATTAAAGATCAAAATGTTAGTACAGCGTTTGCAGTTCGACTCGTATTTTAAACATCATCTATCAATAACTAATATCTATGGTTTTTGCCCATGTTCAGCAGAGGATTCGGTACCGACTGATTTAATATCATAGTCCTACCTTTGCATTAATTGAATCCATTAAAAGTTATAATGAACGACAATCTAAAACTTTCTAAGCTAATGAATAAATTTTGTACTTTCGAAAACATTACGGATTCTAAATATTTTTATCAATTCACAAAAAAACTTTGTTAAGTTAAACAAAATTGTTCTTCGCGGGATGAGAAGGAAATGCCAATTAAAAAGTTTTCCCAGACAGTTTAAGTGGTATAGCCTAAAAATTAATTTTTAACTTGAAGTTACTTAAACAATAAGTGTGTTTCTTTATGTTTCATTTGATTAAGGATCTTCTTTAAAACTAAATGTTTATTTTCATAGAATTTACTTTATTCGTTATGTAAATTTTGTTATAATCATCATCACAGCCCATATCAGTCCACTGCAGAACTTAGAGGAGGTTATTGCCATAATCTCCACGCTCGGCAGGGGGGTTGGAGATCGCAGTGTTATAAATATAACAATGGAAAACGCTGCTGCCCATTTCCCAGTCTATAGAGACTCTAGATCTTGTGCCTCGATAACATTAGTAGCCTTGTACGACATCCACGAGTGTAAGGGGTTGGTGTTATTCTACTCTACCGGACACCACACCACACCACCACACAAGAAATTAATACATAAAAAAGTGGATTTAAACTTATAAAGGTTGAAACTTACCTATAGGTAGAGATATTTTTTTTATTTTAGTGTGTCAGAGAATAATCTATACATAACATATGCTCACGTTCTAGTAAATAGTAAGTCCGGCTCTCGGGAGGCTCTCACCTAATCTCAGAGGATTAAACCAGACACCTATGTGACGCAAGAATCCCTGTCAACGAAATGAAAATGCTGCGGTGGATATGCGGCGTAACTCCACTCGGCAAATCCGTGGCCTGAGCGTGAAAGATATTGAGGATAAGGTTGAAGAGGCTCGTCTGCGTTGGTTTGGTCACATGCTACGTAAGCTCCAGGTATACGTGGGAAATAGGTGCCTAAATTTACCAGGAAAGAGGTCACAAGGATGGCCGATAAAGCGGTTGATTGACATCGCTGAGTCGGATGCGAGAGCTAATCATAAAGTTTGTATATTTAACTTTATGGAGCTAAAAGCCTATGACGTCAGAATGCTGAGGACCGAGCGAAGTGGTGGATAGAGTACTAAAGCAGACATTCGCAGAAGCCGTGATTGACCGCTTGAACATTTTCAATAATTACTTTAAAAGTTGATTACTTACCCTAACACTTACCCTAACCGCCCCTTTTTTGTTTTAAGAGGAGAAATCTTCGAAAGCTACCACATCACCCAAGGGAATGACGTGACATGTGGCATTGCCCAAAAGTGAACCCTACCCATTAAAACCCCTCTGTGTATCCACCCACAGCCGCTTTTTATCGGAACGCCAAAGGACCACCTAATCGTACAAACTATGCTCTGTAATTTTTCTTTAATGCTTCTCATAATGTTACTGATATTTACTATTGAAGTTGACATAAAATAAAACATTTCAAAGAGCCCAACGTCAAGCTAAGTCAGCGTTTCTACGTGCAGGTAAATGCTCATTCGCTTTAAGCATTTCTTCCTCCGTTCGCATGAATGTCTTTTTAAATTGGAATTTTATTTGAAACATATCATACTCAATATTTACTGTATCTTTCGCTGTGCTTTTGGAAGAGTTATTATGTAAGTTTATCTTATACCAACTGAGCTAACCGAGTGGTCATCATCAGCATCTTGGCGTTAATGTCCCGGTTGTGCACTCGAGAACGAGGGCCCGGGGTTCGCTTTGACCAATATCCAGGATATGGCGATCAGGTAATTATAGTGGAGCGACTGCTATCTGACCTCCGTGACCCTGCCGCCAGGGGAACCTGACCAGATTAGATCATGGTTACAAATTCAGTTGCCTGAATTTGCAGGTTTCATCACGTTGTTTTCCCTCATAGTAAGAGCATCGGTGAGTATTCAACTAATGTACATAACTCAGAAAAGAGTCATTGGTATATGGCCGCAGCGGGATTCATACCTGGTACGTCTGGCTTATGAGTTGGATACCCAACCGCCCGGCTACCGACGCTCTAGCAGAGTATTCATGTATTAGGTCAATATGTGTCAGAGCTTAGGGTCGATTTTAAATGTGAGAGTTCCTAAACACACGTTGCCTGCGAGTGTGTTCCCTGATAAATATTATCTGGACGTATTAAAGGCTAGAGTGAATAGGCTAGTCCAAGATGGACGTTCTCCATCTTCGGCCCCATCGTCACTTACCAACAGGTAAGATGGGGGTCAAATGCCTGTCGTGTCTAATATATTTAAAAAAGAAACAATGGTTTAATGGTTCCGTGAACAGTAATAAAAATAAGAGTAATAGGTAATAAATAAAAAATCGGCCCCGTGGTCTAGTAACCTGAGAATTTTAGGGTTTTGTTTAAAAAAAATAAAAAATTGCAAGATTTGAAACACATATACTCAGTGAAGCTAAATAAAACCGATAAAAAACCAGATTTTCAAACTTTCAATAATTATTGGGACTGCAATCCTTGTGCAAGTGAATTTTTTTTTTTTTTTTTTTTTTATATTTTACAAGGCAAGCATTTGACCGCCATCTCACCTGTTGGTAAGTGACGATGTGGTCGAAGATGGAGCATGCCCGTCTTGGAACAGCCTATTCACTCCAGCCTTGACATGTACATGTATGTACATTTTATGGCGAATTTTTAGTATGACGAGTCTGGAATGTGACAAATTAGGAAAATAATCAATTCGGAAAGTGGTCAGTTTGGAATATGACGAATTAAGTGTGGAGCTATACATTAATGTTATTAGTTACCGCTTTCCAACAGGTGGGCTGATTGCATTTCTTATTAACATTAAGTACATGAGTAGAATCCTTTAAAACAAAAAATTCTTATCATGGATTCTAACCAAGAAAAGCCTGCAACAGTTAACTGCTGGCCACTGGTTGGCGAGCCTTACCCACATTAATCGAGGGTCTTGCCAGATTCCACGCATTGGCAACTGTTGTATCACGCATTTCAAAAATCCCAGCTCGGTGTGACTTCGTTCGCGTGGTGTCTTACTACCCTACCCCTTCTCTAGCTCTACCCTACCCTACCTACCCCTACTCTACCATAATAACGAATTCCTAACAAGTCCTTGAAAAGAACTTGTTCCAAAAATTATTACAAACCATGGTACCATTGCATGGGATGATTTGACATAGATAAAAATTATAACCGCTTCTGCCTACCTAAACTGACCGGACCATTTGCTAGCGCGTTCAATCTACCTCGCAACGCCCTCTCGTGAGTACGTTTGGTAACAAAGTATAACCTGTTAGCTTGGGACTTTCATATTTGGTACTTGCTATACTTGTGTAAGTACCAAATATCAAATGAAATTTATAATAGTAATATGAAGTATGAAATTTGCTAAGAAATACAATGTGTCTTTTATCATTTATAGCCGAGGTTTTAAAGTTATTCGGTATTATTCATATAACCTCAAAACCTACATTACACGAGCAAAGTCTGAGTCCGCTATGACGGCGTTTACGTGTCTGTTCTAATGCTAAGGCTACACTTTCAGGTGAAGATTCATTTTGTTTCACACTTTTCAAAAGATCGGATTGAGGAACGTCGGGCTGATTGCATTTGTAAGTACAAGAGTAGAATCCTTTGAAACAAAAAATTCTTAGCATGGATGCTAATCATGAAAAGCCCGCAACAGCTTACTGGTGGCCACTGGTTGACGCGGGCCTTCCCCACATTAGTCGAGGGTTTTGCCAGATTCCACCCATGGACATCTGTTGTATCTCGAATTTCAAATTTGGAGCGCGCAGAACGTATACTTGTTTAGATAATATTAATATTTAATAATAAAAAATATGCTTGCATAATTCACACATCGCCATCTAGCCCCAAAATAAGAAAAGCTTGTGCTATGGGTGCCAGAGAACTGAAATAATACTTATATATTTTTAATAAATACTTAATAAATATCTACATAACACCATACAGACCCGTAGCAGAAATTAAAATTCTTCAATTCTATTTCTGCCCGGACGGGAATCGTACCTGGACCCCTGCGTGGCAGAACGGTTGACCGGCATGTTAATCAACTGAATCTCAGGTCATCAAATATATCATGCTTATAGATTTAAGTATAATAAACTAACATTATTTTAAAAAACCCAGCCCGGTTCGACCTCGTTCGCGTGGTGTCTTACTACCCTACCCCTTCTCTAGCTCTACCCTACCCTACTTAACCTTGTAATAATAACAAGTTCTCAACAAGTCCTCGTAAAGTGAACTTGCGCCAAAAATTAGTAAAAACCATGGTACCATTGCATGGGATGATTTGACATAGATAAAAATTATAACCGCTTCTGCCTACCAAAACTGACCAGACCATTTGCTAGCGCGTTCTATTTGCCTCGCAACGCCCTCTCGTGAGTACGTTTGGTAACAAAGTATAACCTGCTAGCTCGGGACTTTCATATGTTCACCAATATTTCTGTTCGGACTAAGTTTTGTCTAGGCAACCATATATTGTTATATAGGGGATAAAATACCTTTCATTTGACATATAACTCGATTAAATTACAGATGAGGGTAGATTGTCACCATGGCAACCCCATAGAAAGACAACCCATATAGTTTTATTCGTAATTAAGTAATATTCTTTAATGTAATGCACGATTTTTTGGAATAACAGACGGGGGAAAATATTCTATGGTCGGATCCAAGCCCATATATATCTGTAATGCCAGTATGCATTTACGTATCTGTGCTAATGCTAAGGCCACACTTTCAGGCGAAGATTCATTTTGTTTCACACTTTCCAAAATATCTTATCTAGGAGCGTCGGTGGTCGAGTGGCTAAGGTATCCGACTCGTAAGCGAGAGGTAAAGGGTTCGAATCCCACTGCGGCCATGTACATGTAGTTATGTAGGTATATTAGTTGAACACTAACCAATGCTCTTACGGTACCGATAGAAAAAGTCGGATAACATTTATTCAAATATTGAATAAACTACAAAAACCATTTTAATAAACAAAACTAAGAACCATCTCGATTAAGCTGGCTTTCAAACACATTGGCCAAATCGGTCCATCCCGATACCTCAGACAGTCACATACCGCCACAGATACACAGATACACACGTCAAACTTAAACACCCCTCTTGTTTCGTCGGGGTTTAAAAAATCTTATTCCATCAGCGCCCTCGGTCCAGATTTTGGGGTAAAAATCAAAGGGTCACGATACAAGTCAAGATAGTGTACACTACTCATGTTGAGCCATAAATGGTTTTATATTGCGATATTGCTGGGCCACTATCAATTATTTATAGGCTGGGGGTATCGAGGGCGCCTATTGAGATCGATTACTGACCTGTAACTCTAATAGGCCGTGTATAGCCGCGACTATGCGTGAATATTTGCGTAACCACGTAGCGTATTAGCTTTTGCCGGCGACTTCGTCCGTGTAAAAATTTATCCGTTAAGCCGATCCGACGGGAACGACTTCGAATTTCGTGATAAATTATACCATTACCAATTGGCTATTCTATTTACACTGCTTACTGCAGTACCTGCAGGTATCATCACGATGCTTACCCTCACCGTAAGAGCATCGGTTAGTGTTCACCTAATGTACATTACATCTCGAAAAGAGGCATTGGTACATGAAGGCACTGGGGATGGAACCCGGTACCTCTCCCTCTCTTACGAGTCGGATCTAATTGGCCAATCACTGTTATGATGACTTAATGAACTTGTTACATCAAATTATCTCCAACATCTCCCGCATGCCACCATAAATGCTTTTAAAAGTTGCCAAGCTTGGTTGTAATTTAAGTTCTAACAATCAAGTTCCATGCGCTGCGAAAATAACAAGTTTGTTCGAAGTCAAATAACAAGCAACGCCGTGTGATGAAAGGATAGTTACTTTGCGAGTTTTGTTTGCTTTCATCGTGTTCCCTTCTTGTTTCCAACGCGGTTTGTGAAATTCACTTGGCTAAAGAACGAGGGTTTGTTCAAACGCTTTCTTTCGTTCACTCAAGTCTGTTACGCAATGAGTGAGATAGAGAAGGCTGTGGATAATAAAGTTTGTTGTACTGCGCGGGTAACACAGAATTGCGTGAAGATACTTGTGACACCTTGTGACAGCACGGACAGGTATTGGAGGGTAGGATAAGATGAGACAGGGCGAGGCGGAATCCGGTCCCGTATGAATTAATGTCCTACGACTGTGACACTCTATCTGTCTATCATTGAATACAGTTGGGGCGTTATGAACAAGATGGCATTAACTTACATTCTGCATCAACTTAAAATTATTTTAACTTGAAATGTCTTTAAAATCACATTGAAACATTAAGAGTACCAAGTCCGAAGACTGGACCGTAACGAAAAGATCTATTTTTTTATACCGCAAACTTGGCAAACAAGCTTACGGCCTGCCTGATAGTAACATTGCCTGGTGGTATGGTGGTCTATATTGTCTTACTTTAATAAATGCGAAACTATTAGTCTTAGAAAAATTAATCTAGTGTCATTGTTTATAGTCAGCTCACTGTATTGACCTTAAATTTGAGTCGGCAGGGAGGGGCAGCGGGGTGGGGTCACTGCGCTGAATTTTGCATTTGAGAGCAACACGCCGTCCAGGAGGCCTATTCTTGCGCTGTGACATCAGGAATTCGACATTTTTTCTAGCCACAAACCTCCATTAATAATTGCACTCAAATGTAGTAGACATTTGTAGTAGGCATTGAAACATCATTTAATGATATGTTAATACCCTCCAGGGGGTCAATTCTCGCGCCGTGACATCACAATTTCGACATTTTTTCTAGCCAGAAAACTGCATTAAAACTTCACTGTGAGACATGTGGCTACAAAAAATGTCGAATTCCACATGTCACAGAGCGAGAATTAGGCCCCTGGCCTTTTGCAACGCACTTCGTCTCGGTCATATTTAACTCGTAGGGATAAAGATGGTACGGAAAGACTACAATTTATATATATGGCAGAAAGATAGTGGGTCTATGGTATCCCAGTGACTTGCGGCTTCTTCCCTCAGTGGTTTCCAATGCGAACGTTCACGGAATTTAGTATGACTTCGTCGTTCTAATATCCAGTCCGTGAAATTGAAATCCATTTTGTTCTGACAAAATTATATTTCTACCTATGTAATGGAAAGAGAAGTAGCGAGAGATATAATGTCGGGTGATGATGCTGCTTACATGGATATTGGACAAGAACTATTTTAACATACCTAATGTTTTAAACTATCGCGGTTATTATCACACATTTTACATGTTCCGGGTTTTCTACTGCGTACCTTTGTATTACGAGTAACCCAATATTTTGACTTTGTTGCATGAATCATGGTCACAGGACGACTGGAGAAATATCGGGCTACTCGTAAACGTACGCTGGTACGTACAAAGGTACGCTGTAGGAAACCCGAAGCATGTCTTTAAGAACTATTTTGTTACAATTTCAAAATTTGTTTAGTGAAGGAGTTGATACATTTTGAAGTGAATTCGATAAACGTCTACCTCGTCGTCCCAACGGGCATTCCAGAAAAAATGTGTCACGAAAGCGATGTATGTGAAAGTTTCATACTCCTAAAGTTTAAAAGTTAGATAAATGTTAGTTATATTGTTGTGAAGGTCCATCCGGCAACAATACAAAAAGTTAAGTTTGATCTTCCCCCCACCTCCGGTTATGACGTCATAGACCGCGAAAGTGTCAATTAAGTGTCTTCCAGGTGCCGTTCAGTACAACTCTCGCTAGCATCACTTGTTGCTTTTGAACGAATAAAACTGAATTTATAGATCAAAACCTAAAGTTCATTTTAAGGTAAAAAAAAATAATTATTGACTTATTATAAACATATTAAAACGCAGAAATGGCGAAACTGAAACTTAGAAAGAAAAAATAATAAATAATTGTACGTCTGTCAACAGGGGCATGAAAGTGAGGTTGGCTTGGGCCTAGTAGTTTTTTATATATTAGACTCATCATCATCATCATCGTCCTAGCGTTTATTCTGGCCTCTGCCAGGGTCTGTTTTCCTACTCAGTCTCCTCCACTTCGCCCGGTCTTCGGCATCCTCGCGTCGTAAGCCGTTGGCTCTCGCATCCGACTCAACGATGTCAATCCATCGCTTCTTGGGTCGCACACGGGGCCCCAATCCTGATACCTATCAGGGAGTTTTTTTATATATTAGACTAGTACTCCAAAATTGCCCCTGACATTCCCGGTATGAGCCACAAAGGTTAACCCGACCCGCGACATATTCTCTCGTGGGTCACGATTACGCCCGCAAGTCTAATCTGCGGCACAAAGGTTTCTTGAAGAAATTCAAAGTCTAACCCAATTACCAGAAACCCTTTATTCGGGAAAACCCATTATTCCTATAAATAGCACAGAAAGGGAATTAACAGTTTTCTTGTTCCCAAGATAATTAAACTTTATACCTTGAGATTGGGAAAGATGTTATAGTACCCAATAATTAGTATTTTGATCTATTTCTCTACATAGTATAGAAGTCGCTCCCTGCCGTCTACGCTTAGTTATTTTAAACTATGCAACGGATTTTAATGCGGTTTTCATCAATAGATAAAGTGATTCAAGAAGAAGGTTTATATGCAAGAAAAAAAGGGTAGGTTAAAGTAGGTGTAGGGTAGGTTAAGGTGTGGGGTACGGTAGGGGTACGCGCCAAGATAGCTAGTTATTTTCATAGACGGGAAATGTCCCATTTTTTACCGATGGTAGCTAGCACGTTGTCAAGCCTGAGGAGATCTAATTGATAGCTGTCACCGCTTTTTCTATGTTTGACGCCAAGCAACCTAACCTAAGTGGATCTCGGTTCTGGACAGAGTGGCAGTATCCAATGTTGTTTGGAAGACAATATTTCAAAAATTGTTAGCCAAATTATAATAAATAAGGATTTTAGAGGAGAAAGGTCGGGAGAGGGTACCCTAGGGGGTCATATACTGATCAAATAAATTACCTTTCTCGTAAAAAGGCAAGTCAGGAGTAGTACCCTCAACTGGCGTAAATAAATAAGAAGATTATAAAAATGTGGAAGAGCCAAAGAGGTGTATAAGGGTCGTAGCTTGTGACACTTGATAGTCAATCACTAAACCAATCTAATTATTTTCTGATTATTGTTATTTATAATTATTTGAGTTTTATATTATGTTGAGATTAATATACATATTTAACACTATATGACCTCATTGAAATATTGACTGGCATGTATTATAATTTAAATATAAAATTGCTCTAATTGGTGAAATGTATCTAAATTACTATTATATTTGCATGTGTGTATAGTGCCTTAAGCTGACTGAATGTGAGAACTGCATCTCTGATTATTGTACCACCTACATTGTTAATGTATCTACCGCATTTAAAGCATATAATTCTAATTCTTGCGTAACCCTGTTGGGTGCTGAAAAATTTTTAATTTTCTCACATACGGTTATTAAAATATGTATTTTCAGTTGTGAGACTGGAGCCTGACCTTCGTCTGTATCTTAGGTCCCCAGGTCTAGAATACATTAGAGTCAATCAGAATGGCCAACACGGAGAAAATAAATATAATAGCCGAAAGCAAATGTGCATATGAGCATGTGTGTGTGTGTGTGAGTGCAAGCTTAATGCGAAAGAGTTACATTGATCACTCACTTTTCTCTGTACTGTTTTAGTACAGTATTACCATTTATTGTTATTTGTATGGTGTGCTTTGTTCACATTAAAATGACACAGTTTGTTACACAGTAGTGGTCAATGTAACACCGCACATGAAAGTAACCTGATTTTACTAGTATTTACCTATTATTTTCAGTTTACGCATTCATTAAAAAAATGATCATATAACCGCGAAAAGAAAATATTTATGGAATGATAAAGAATGACAGAGATAGAAAGTATGTCTGGTGGTCCATGATAAACAATGTTTGTTGTTTTAGAAACCAGAAACAAAATATCTAAGCTGTTCTTAGACACGTGTTTACAAAAGATTTACATATCTAAAAGGACTAAAAAGCTAGAATACACCGCGCCTTTCTCACGCTGTAGCTATTCTACCGCTCAAATATTATTATGATCGAAATTGAAGAATACCTAGCTTTTGTGCTTACGGGAATTAGTCTTTGAAGCTTAGCTCTTGCAAGGATGGGACTCTTCTGTATTTTGATTAAATTCTAAGCGAAGTAATAGGAATACAGTCTTTAAAGAGCAATGAGTATTAATTTAATATCAAATAGGAAACAACAAAAGTAGAGCACGAAAACGATAAGTATTAAGTACCTATTATCCATAGAAATCTACGTATATTGACTAATTAAGGTGTAAATTTGGACGCCGTAAACTACGGATATATAATGGAGCGTCGTCGAGCGAGTGGTTAAAATATCTAACTCGTAAGCGAGAGGTACAAGGTTTGAATCCCATAGCGGCCATGTACCTAACCGATGCTCTTACGATGAGGTAAAATCGTGATGAAACCTGCACATTCAGGCGGCTGAATAAGCAACCATGAACCAATCTGGTCAAGTTCCCCTGGTAGCAGGGTTACGGAGGTCAGATGGAAGTCGCTCCACTAATCCACATAATTACCCGATCAGCCATATCCTGGATCTGGTCAAAGCGAGAGCACTACGGGACATTAATGTCAATATTATTATTTTTTAGATATAGTTTGATAAATATGTCAATTAAATTTATGCTGAAGCATATCTGTTATTTCCGCAATCAGTGGCTAAGTATGACCCTGATTATGGAGTCTGCATACACAGTAGTCTGAATACGTGACGGTCCGCAGAGACGTTACACGTAAAACACAGCAAGGGTTTGGACATTGGATCATTCGTACCTATACGTAAGCCGTTTGCTCACAGACCGTTATTCCACGCTAAATTTCATTTAAATGCTAAAAAAACGTGGCCTTTATACAATTTTATCAATAGTCAAGTTCAGTCAAGGGAGACATTTTCTACTTCAAATATAGACGATCAAAAGTAACATCAATAGACTCTTTACTACACATTTACCGCACAACAATAACATTACGATAAGTCCTAGAAAAGTCTCAAAATAAATTCACTTTTTGTGGTACTCTGTAACAATGGATTTTATTGAAAAACTCTTTGCCCGTATACAAACATAATTATCCTAAAGTTAAATCTGGGGAGCTAAAACGAGGAGGACCTACTTTTTTCGCAGCGTTTTGTTGAATTTTCAGATCTTATGATCTGAAAATTCAACAAAACGCTGAATCCCGCCCCTCTCAACCTTATGGTTGAGAGGGGCCAATCCATGCTTTATGATCAATATAAGGCTATGCCTTGGTAGAAAATTACACTGTTGAGTTAAGCTCGCATTTGTGTTGTAGTTACCTTCTGTTAAATTTAATTTGTTATTTTGTGTACAATAAAGAATAAAGAGCGAATTCTTACTTTTGCATTTGTAAGGTTAGTTGCACACCTACTTCTATAACTACTCATTCTGTAATTATAACTCTATCACAATACCAATTCTAATCTCATATTCGTATTTGATGTTCCCAAAGGCTGGACTGAGGGTATTTTGTAATGAACCTTGTGGAGGGTTCGCAAAGGGACTCAGGACGCAAAGGTCAAAGGTTAGACGAGGTCAAGGTGAGGTCCACTTCCATTAAATTTCGCAGGAGACCGTCGATGAGCGTGTTAAATCAAAGAGGTTTATTGACATATGATGCTGATACCATGAGTAGATACATAAGTAAGGTACGATTTCAGTGTAATGCAGAATAGGAAAGTATTGGAATCATTATTTATTGGATTTGGACGATCTGAGTGGTTCAGTTGTCAACATGAACCGCCACTCAGACTCTGCCATGCAGAGGTTCCGGGTTCACGACAAAAAAAAGTTTCCGTCAAATCCGTTTAGTAGTTCCGGAGATTTGCGTGTACAAATAGAAAGACAAAAATTTAAAGATTCTTATTTTATAAGTATTTTTTAATCGCCCTAAATTATTTTTTGTACATGTTTTCAATGTACAGACACTTTTTATTGTTTTATTATATGTTTTCTCCATCGGGTGCTAATCGGCTCCTGAGACTGTTCAACAAGTCTCACGGTCACCACCGGAAAATCTTGGTCAATCTCGCATCGCTAATGCTATTAGGAGACACACCTAATGAGTGACGAGCTTGTTGCGGTACTTCTGGCCACAAAAGAGGTACGAAACGGTCACCCATAAAGTCCCCGGACTCTGCTAACGTTGCTTAACCTTGGTTATCTGTCTCGCAAGCATACTACCATCAGTCATGTTTTCTGACTACGCCAAAAAGGGGTTCTTCAATAGTCATGTTTACAGGTACAATCAGCATATTAAGAGGTATATTAGAGGTCTTCTTAGAGGCGGGCAACACATTGGTAGTACCCCTGGTGTTGTCAATGTCCATAGGCGGCGGTGACCACTTTCCATCAGGTGGCTCGCTTGAATGTTTGTCTGCCGCATTACACAAAAATAAAGTTAGCTCATTTTCTTTGGCGAATCCAGTTTTCGCTTTGTCCTGATCTGAACCTGATTCGAACCTGATCCTCCTACATTTTAAATGTAGGCAACCCTTCCAACTGAGAGCCATCACAAAGATTTATTCGTGAATAATATTTGTCAATAAACACGAATCGTTTATCTTTACTCGCTGTCCTGGATGAACAATTTCCTCTTTCCGACTTTGATCGTTCATTTCTTGGGTCGCTCCTTTATCAATCAACTCCAGATGTCGTTCGAACGCATGATTTGGCGACGGTTTGATGTTTGGCTGCAAATTTTACTACAAATCTCTGTATTGTTAAGTCTACTTAGGCCCTCCTTTCGTTTGAAGCATCTTGTTTAATATTGCGTAAGTCGCTTCGCGCCGTCTGTCCCTGTGTATGTTTTAAACTACGCAACGGATTTTAATGCGGGTTTCAGCAATAGATAGAGAGATTCAAGAGGGAGGTTTATAGTAGGTTTATAGGAAGTAAGAAGAAAGTGTAGGTAGGGGTAAAGTAGGTATAAGGTAGGTGTCCCTACAAAGGTCTAGGGTAGCTGTTGGGTAGGTCTAGGGTAGTGTGGGGGTAGAACGCCAGTCGAGCCGGGTCCACTTGTTCTAGATATAATAAATAACAACTGTAGGTTCGTGTATTTGACTTTATAAACTAGCTGAACGTTAAGTATACAATAATTACACGCGTCACAAGGGAAATTAATATACATTTTGTAAAAGCTGCAGTTTAAATGGGGTTTAATCTCAGTACATTGTTGTTTCGTTAAAATTAAAGGAAAAGTACCGACACCGACAGTGCGCTATATTATTGTACAATTTTCGCAGTTTACGTCGACTAAAAGTTACTTTGTTGGAGTTTAAGTATGGGCATGTTGATGTTCTAAGTTCACTTCATTATATTTCGCAAAGTCTTTTGTAATGCAATATAACAATTCAATTGGGAGGTTCCTTCTTCGGAGGCAGATAATAGAGTTGAGAATTATGATTATATTTGAAGGGAATCACAACAAACAAAGTTGCTTCCCGCCGTCTGTCTTTGTATGTATATATGTACGCTTAGATCTTTTAAACTACGCAACGGATTCATGACATTCAGGCGACTGAATCATATGATGATGAAAGTAATGACAATTACCTGAACAGACAAATTCTGAATCTCGCGCGCGAGCACAACCGCGATATTGAGGTCAAGATGATTGTATTAATTACCTACTTATCAT
Organism: Blastobasis adustella; assembly: GCA_907269095.1. Taxonomy (NCBI): domain Eukaryota; kingdom Metazoa; phylum Arthropoda; class Insecta; order Lepidoptera; family Blastobasidae; genus Blastobasis; species Blastobasis adustella. Next base: position 3,550,718 of record OU026120.1, read on the forward strand.
TAAAATTTATAAATAAATAATCATTCATCTTGACCGAGAGGTTAAGGTAACCGACTCGTATCGGGTTCGAATCCCACTGCGGCCATGTACCAATGACTCTTCTTTGGGCTATGTAGAAAGATTAGTTGAATACTAACCGATGCTCTTACGGTTAGGGTAAACATCGTGATGAAACCTGCACATTCAGGCAACTGTATGTGTATCCAATCTGGTCTGATTCTCCTCGTAGCTAAGTAAGATGGCAGTCGCGCCAAATCCTAGATCATGGTCAACACGGACCCGGGCACTCGTGCGTGAGACCACAACCGGGACATTAACGCCAAGATGATCAATCATTCACCTTGACCATGAACCAGGATTTAGAAAATCAGGTAATTACAGTAGAGGACTGCTATCTGATCTCCGTGACCCTGTTAACAGGGGAGGCTGACCAGATTTGTACACTTTACACATGTCGCCTGAATATGCAGGTTTCCTCACGATGCTTTCCCTTATTGTAAGAGCATCGGTTTTTTTTTTTTCGCCTAACTCATATGAGCACCCTCCGGTATAGCGGTTGGGAGGGAGGAGGTAAACTCTCATGAGTACCAGCCGGCCGGCTGGACTGGTTATGCACGACTCGCCAAAAAGAGACCTAGGCGCATACTTGCTAAACGCCCCCTGGGAGCACCTGTAGCCGGGAAGGCCTTTCAGGTTTCATCGGATGCGACACCCCGTAGGGACGGGGTGCGCTCAGCGTCACTCCTTACGGAGCGTACACTGGAGAAATTATAGCGTGACCCCAGAAGGGGGTCTCGCTGCTGTGGACTGGGATTGGGGGCCTACGGGGGCTGCTGAAACGGCAGGGAGGGGCTGTGTCGGGTCGACCTGAGCCTCCAGGAGGAGGTTCAGAGCGCTCGACAGGTCGTTGGGGGGAGAGCATCGGTTAGTGTACAATTACTTATATGATACAATAAGTCATTTCAAACGGGGTGCGGTGTTCATCTCTCCATCAAGAGACACGCACACACGCACACGCTTATTGCATATATTACAACAATGAACATATACTAGCACAATGAAGACCTACTTTCAATATATAGACGGGTGATAACTAGTTGACACAACCGCAGTCGATTCCCGACAGTCAGCTCTCGGGAATCGACTGCCCAGCCAGATCGACTAACTTGTGTATGAATGACAGATATAGAGCTTCATATATGTATATGTATATATGTTTATATTTATCATATGGATATATGTTTATGGGTATGTATATTTATGGTTTACATATTTATGTACTTACTTACTGATAAGTCTTACTGGGAGGTATATATTTAAATTCATTCTTCGGTTATTTTTAAAGTAGGTAAGGTACTCTATTATTGCCTCTGCCGCTCGCTAAAGCTCCTTTCGGCTTGTCTAAGGTTAGCTGGAAGAGATCCCGTTGTGGGATAAGTTCGCCTTTGCTTTGTAAGTGTTTCCTATTGAAATGTACTATGTTGTTGCAATAAAAAGTTTACATACATACATACATACAGATTGACTGACTAACCGACTGAGTAATTGATCACCGGAGCGTATACACTTATGGCGGCACTGGGGATCGAATTCCGTACCTCTCGACGAGGTCGACCTGCTAGCCAATACGCCACAGTGCTCGGTAGAAACCTGTATAAACTCTACTAATATCTCAGAGTATCATAAAACTAATATTCCTCCCTCACGTGACGCTTGCAAGTTGCCGCTAACTCTAAAAATTCTTGGAAACGTTATACAGCCAAGATAACAATCTCCAGTCTCCCTAATAGCTTTGTTTAAGTAAAACCATTAGAGTTAAAATGTCCACAGCTGCATACAAGGTGGTACTCCCTGAAACAACCCTCTAAATAGGCACGGAGATCGTTTTTTTATAGTCGAAGGTCGTAAGAACATTACATGCTTCGTCAAATTCAAGTACAAACAGAGGAGATAGGCACATATGGGTTTTTTATAAACGAAACAAGGTCAGCTGTTGCTTTTCATTGTCTTTCTGTAGTTACACAATAGAGGATTTTCATGCATTCATTCATTCAAGCTACGAACGAGAAACGAATTCACAGCTCACTTGATTGAAGATGGAAACTATAGCCAATAACAGTTACGAATGACTCATATACTAAGGTTAGGTTTCATGTACATAGGTTTCCTAGAATCTCATTAGTCAATCTACTTTCGTATCTCTCTTTCAAAACCACTTATTGTACAGAAATTACAAGCACGCCCTAGCATATTACGTAACAAGCTGTGTAAATAGTCATTGTCTAAATAACAACTTTTGAGTGATGTAATTTGGAGCTCACATAATGTTTTATTTTTCAAAAAATTATTTAAAATGCAACTAACATTTTAAATATTAAATACAAAAACGTGTAAATCCCCATTCCAGCTATAAAATCCCTTATAACAACACAGTAACATATTAAAGCGTACCTTTTCAATTGATACCAGTGTAGGGTCTCGCCCTGATGGTACTTACGGTTACTCCTGTTCAAATAACTGTTCAGCACGTTGACACTTTTATTGTCCATTTTTTTGGTATATTCTTGGGTTTGGCCCTTCAGGCTCTGATAGCTCATCATCTTTGCCTGGAAAATTAGTTAATACAGTAAATTCTGACTACGTTGTAATTACGTTCTACAAATATTTTGAATCGAATTGAACTTCGATTAGAGTATTTTCTTTTGGGGAAATGATCTCTTGTTTCCTAAATATCCAATTGGTAAAAGTAATGATGGTTTTTGGACAAATACAAGGGTATTGGGGTGTGTGTCTGGACTCTTACCGTTGTATCTTCTTGTTTTTCCTTTTTATTAATCCAAGTTTGCCCCCTTGCCACGGGGGTCATTTTTCCATCACATTAGAAGGTTTCTTTCGTATCAAATATTACATTTACATATACAATAGCACATTTTCCAAATTGACGTTAATCTTTTATTATTTTATTCTTTATATGTCATATGTTGTCATGCGGATACAGTCCATAGATGGCGGAGATTTTAATCTTTTTTATGCTCCCCTTATTCTAGATATTTGCTGGATCCAATTATTCATCATATCTTCATGGATTATATTCTTGGCTGCTAAACACGAGGTCGTCCGAAAATAAATATTGACCACTTCAGAAACTGGCTGGCCGACTACGAGTACTGGCCATGAAGACTATATCTTCTTTTGTGCCAAATGCGTTCTCGAACGTGTTTAAATGAAGACCCGAGCCTGCGATAGAGAGTGCAGCGGATGAGTGGGCAGAGTCTTCCCAGCCTTCGAACTAGAAGGTGAACTAAATCATAGCTAGAAGAAGCTATCTTCAGAAACTAAAATTTAAAATACCAATCGACCGGTCAAATTACGCACGTGACGTCATAAAAGTTATCTTCGAAGTTTTCAAAGTCTTATGCACGTGACGTCATAAAAGTTATCCTCGAAGTTGTCAAAGTCAATCTGCAAACTGTACTTTTCGACCAAAAGTGAACGCAGTGATCCAGCCCGGGCATAAGTTGTGGACTTTCGTGAACTTTCGTACTTTTAGCATCTTAAATTCTTTTTAAAAATTTATTGTTTAGTTTATTATAGTTTCTGGACTGAATGTACATAAACCCATTACCCTGTTATTAGTTGTTTTTATTATTTACTGAGCCTGGCACTGTCCGTCGGATAGTGCTACGTTACAGTTTGGCGCCGTAAACTGTGGTCTTTCAGTCCAGAAGTCTAGTCTAGTAGATTCATTCATAATTATTCAGTCGATTCACTCTTAATTATTTTGCGTACATAAAATCTTTAAATATATATTTAAATATATTCATTAAAAATATTACTTAACATTACATAACATACATACTCATATACTTACATTGGCATCGGTCCCAGGGCTACCCTCTGGCGGTGTTTACATACATACTCATATACTTACATTGGCATCGGTCCCAGGGCTACCCTCTGGCGGTGTTTACATACATACTCATATACTTACATTGGCATCGGTCCCAGGGCTACGCTCTGGCGGTGTTTACATACATACTCATATACTTACATTGGCATCGGTCCCAGGGCTACCCTCTGGCGGTGTTTACATACATACTCATATACTTACATTGGCATCGGTCCCAGGGCTACCCTCTGGCGGTGTTTACATACATACTCATATACTTACATTGGCATCGGTCCCAGGGCTACCCTCTGGCGGTGTTTACATACATACTCATATACTTACATTGGCATCGGTCCCAGGGCTACCCTCTGGCGGTGTTTACATAAATTCTCATATACTTACATTGGCATCGGTCCCAGGGCTACCCTCTGGCGGTGTTTACATACATACCCATATACTTACATTGGCATCGGTTCCAGGGCTACCCTCTGGCGGTGTTTACATATATACTCATATACATACCTATTACATATCTAACTTGCTTTTTCTCTAAATTCTAAAAAAGACACACACTTGTCTATAAAGTCATATAGTATTTCGGCTCTAATTTTGGCAATTACTATTTAATCATGGCACGTCCTATCAATTTTACGCTACTAAATAAGAGTGAGTTGGAGTATGAAGTAAGGATACGTTTGGAAACGCCCGCTTCGGACTTAGTTAGTCTTAAAAAGCAGATATTACTTATATCTAAAACTTTTTCGACTGAAGAGGTCATTATTTCGACCTTGCCTTTAGAAGAGGATATTAGCCAGGTGGAGTCAACTCTACTTTATGTTGAGGAGAGACTAGACTCTCTCCAGAAAAAGTTCACATCTGTGACTTCTGCTAAAGTCCGGACCTACATTAATCATTTATACTATAGATTTGAGCGCCTGGACTACGATAGTTGCTCCCCTTCTTTAACGACTAAGATTGACTCACTAAAAACAGTTTTTGAACGCTGTGAATCTAAATATATTTCCATTACGGGTGAGGTGGAGCAAACCTTTTTCGACCCGATACATCAATCAACTATTGTATCAACACATGCGGTGGAGCAAATTCCTGCTGCCCGTGTTGATGCTCCCTGGCCTTCTGCATTAATTCAGGAACAGACACCGGTTACTGCGTTTCCCACTTTTCAACCTCCGGTTGTTCAGATGACTTCCATTATAAATGACATTAAAAAATTATCTTATTCAGGCGACACTTGCCCTAAATCTTTTTTACAAAAACTCGAGGAGTTTCGAATCTCGCGAAATTTAACCCATGAGCGGCTGCTCGATAATGCATTTGAAATTTTTACAGGCAAAGCATTGCATTGGTTCCGTTTTCAAAAACATAGAGATATAAAACTTTCTTGGGCTAAATTATCAGAATTACTAATACAGGACTTTGGCAGCTTTGATTTCGATTATAAACTCCTATCGGCAATTAACTCTCGCACTCAGGGCGAGGATGAAACAATAATTATTTACGTATCAATTATGTACGAGATGTTCTCTCGTCTTAATAAAAAACTAACTGAACCCGATCAACTTCAAATTTTACTTAGAAATATTCGTCCTTGTTATTCGGTTTTTGTTGCCCTATGCGACATTACCACGATTGATTCTTTAATTTTGTCATGCCAGAAGTATGAGAGACTTCTTGATAGGGACAGAAATTTTTACTATAACTCTAAACCTAATAATCAAGCTAATACAAAGCAAGTTAATTATAAACAACCTTTTAATAACAGTTCAAAATTTTCTCAAAATAATTACCAAGCCAAGGGTAATTTCCAAGTAAATGCAATTGATACAATGAAATTTAACGCTCACGAATTTTGTGTTCGTTGTCGGGTTAATGGCCACAGTTTATTCTCGTGTCCTCAACCTAAATTTTTGATTTGTTTTGGTTGTGGCCTTAAAGGGGTTAGACAACCTGAATGTCCTGAGTGTAAAAAAAATCGTCCATCTACCTCTACTCAAAAAAACTAAATAAAGACTTGATTAATTTTCGTTTAAACGATTGGCGTGATTGGATTGCTAAAATCCGTAATTTCTTTGGTCGGAATAAAATTTCTACGGTTCACTTTGACGATGAGACTGATCAGAACAGACCATTCGTGGATGTCGCTATTAATAATGTTCATTTCTCTGGTCTTCTTGATAGTGGAAGTTCTATTACAATTTTAGGAAACAATTCTCATTTTAATATTTTAAAATTGGGGTACACATTAATCAAGTCTGATTTCATTTATGTATCCACTACTAATAACTCTAAACTAAAATCAATTGGTTATTTTGATTTACCAATTTGTTTCAATAATCGCAATTGTTTTATTAAAGCTCACGTATTTCCGGATATTTATCCATCTTTGATTCTCGGAATTGATTTCTGGAGACAATTTAACCTCTTACCTAAGGTCTTAATTTCCTCTTGCTCACCTTCGGTGAATTGTAACTCTTTGGATATTGATCCTAAAGTTCTTTCCTACTCTGCACTTTCCGCGGACCAAAAATGCGTGGCCGATAACATTATTTCGCGTTTTAAGGATATTTCAATAGAAAAGAAGGGTGTGCTTGGTCGCACTGATTTAATTACTCATAAAATCGACACTGGTGATTCCCTTCCGATTAGACAACGTTGTTATAGACTATCCCCTATCAAACAGGAAGCTTTAATAAAGGAAGTTGATAAGATGTTAGCGCTAAAAGTCATTGAGAAATGCGAAAGTCCGTGGTTATCTCCTGTTCTCATAACACCTAAAAAGGACGGTGACTGGCGTTTTTGTGTTGATAGTAGGAAAGTTAATTCTGTTACTCGTCAGGACGCCTACAGATTGCCTTATGTAAATGAAATTTTAGATAACCTTAAGGACGCAAGATATTTATCTAGTATTGATATTGCGAAAGCTTTCTGGGAGATTCCATTATTTGAACCTGATAGGGACAAAACTGCTTTCTATGTTCCCGGTAGGGGGATGTACCGTTTCGTAGTAATGCCATTTGGACTTACCAATGCACCGGCCACTCAGCAACGATTAATGGATACTCTTTTCACGCCAGAATTCGAAAATAAAGTATTTTGTTATGTTGACGATATCATCATCATTAGTTCTAACTTTGAGGAACATATCTCCTTATTACTAAGGGTTCTTGATAAACTCTCAAATGCGAAATTAACGATTAATTTTGGAAAAAGTCAGTTTTTTAAGAATGAACTTAAATATCTTGGGTTTGTTGTAAATAAAAATGGTCTACTTGCTGATCCTGATAAAATCCGTGCTATTCTGGAATTCTCTCCTCCGTCTTCAAAAAAACAGATAAGGCAATTTCATGGCATGTGCAGCTGGTTCCGTAGGTTTATACCTAATTTTAGTACTATAATATCTCCTTTAAACAAACTTTCTTCTTCGGGGAAAAATGCGCCAAAGTTTTCATGGACCCCTGAGGCCCATGCTGCATTTTTGAAGTTGAAGAAACTTTTGATGTCTACTCCAGTCTTGGCTAGTCCTGACTTTGACTTGCCATTTAATGTACATTGTGATGCGTCGAATTTGGGAATTGGTGCTATGCTTACTCAAACGCGCGATAGTTCAGAAGTTGTTATTGCCTACATGAGCAAATCTCTGAATAGGCATGAACAAAACTACTCCGCAACTGAAAGGGAAACTCTCGCTGTCATTTCTGCGCTGGAACATTGGCGTTGTTATTTGGATAATGGCAAACAGTTTACTGTTTTCACTGATCATGCAGCTCTAAAATGGTTCCTGAACCTATCTAATCCTACGGGAAGATTAGCGAGATGGTCTCTACGACTTTCTTGTTTTAATTTCGTACTTAAACATAAAAAAGGAAAGGATAACGTAGTGCCGGATTATTTATCTCGTTTCCCTGAAAACGAAGTTGATTCATTACCGGTAGCTCCGATAGCTGGGGACACTAACCAATCTCCTGCACTTACAAAGTTCAATAACCTTTTCCTCGGATGTCGTAACGAACCGGAACGTTTTCCTGATTATAGAATCACTCAAGATAAATTATTTCATAATTTGCGTAGCTCATGTTCTCTAACGAATGATTTTGTTTGGAAACAGATTCCACATCCTGACGAAAGGGAGAGTCTTATTAAAGGATGTCATGGGTTGCCATCAGAACCACACCTTGGGGTTTTTAAAACTTATAAAAAACTAACACTATTATATTCTTGGCCGGGGATGTTCAAGGACGTGGCTCGCTACGTCTCTTCATGTGAGTCGTGTCTTGCTTATAAACACACCAATCATTCTCCTTATGGGTTAATGGGTAAGCCTAGAATCTGTTCCAGACCTTTCCAATGCATTTCCCTCGATTTAATTGGACCTTTGCCAATGACTCGTTTAAGAAGTCAGCATATTCTTGTAGTAAATTGCTGTTTCACAAAATTTTCTCTTCTTTTCCCTCTTAAAAAGGCCACAGCGGCTGCTATTATTAAAATTTTAGAAGAACTTGTATTTCTGATACATGGTGTTCCTCAGACTATTATTATGGATAATGGTTCCCAGTTTCAATCACGTCAGTTCCACGATCTGATTGGAAAATATAAAATTCCTTTCGCTTCTTTCACTCCTAACTATTGCCCGCAAGTGAATCCTACTGAAAGATATAACAAAACTATTATTACTGCCTTAGCTTCCCTGGTCGGTAATGATCATCGCAGCTGGGATACGTTTCTCCCAGTTGTCCAATCGGCTATGAACAATTCAGTTAATTCTGTTACTGGATTTTCCCCATCTTTTCTTGTATTTGGTCGTGAGATCATTACTTGTGGGTCTCTGTACTCTCAAGTAAGCAATATTGATGAGCTAATCTTTTTACCCAGAGACACTTATGCTGAAAATATTGGTACCTTGGCACATCTTTTTGACAGAGTGCAGGTTGCTCTGCATAGTGCTCATATGAAGAATGCGTCTCATTATAATACGAGGCGATCTCTTAAAGAATTTAACGTCGGTGATATTGTATGGCGTAAGAACTATGTAATTAGTGATGCTGGTTCATATTTTTCTAAAAAGTTAGCTCCGCGTTTCATTAGATGTAAGATAATTCAAAAGCTCTCTGCTTTGGTTTATCTTCTGGAAGATCCTAATGGATCTCGTGCTAGATGGCATGTAAAGGACTTCAAGATTTAAACTTCTTGAACTTATCAATTTTTCTTGTAATTATATTTTTGTTTATTTTTCCTGGGTTATGGGTCGGACCGTCGGTATAAAAAGCCTACACTGAGTGCGGATTGCGACACTTTAAAAAAGCCTTATGCTGCAACTCTTAGAGCGGTTGGTGACTCTACAATCCCGTGTTAGGTACCGCCTGTTCCCACTAATATTTATTTCTTTAATTTTGTTTTCGTGATGGGTAGGACCGTCCAGATAAAAAAACCTACACCGGGTGCGGTTCGCGACACTTTAAAAAAGCCTTATGCTGTACCTCTTAGAGCGGTTGGTGACTCTTCAATCCTGTGTAAGGTACCGCCTGTCCTCTTGTACATTCTTCTCGTTGTGGATGCTACGAGCGCTCGCAAATGAGATGAACTTGTTGAATCCCGTTTGCGGTCATCGTGTATTTCCATTAATATAATACATATTTATTATAACGTATTTATTGATTATCAAGTTTTCGCGTGTTCTGTGTGGTAGGTAAAAAAATTAGCCTTTCACTGATGCGGATCGTGACATCTACCTAAAGCCTACACGTTTCGTTCTGAGCGGGTGGTGACTCAGATTTACGTCGCACAGAACATTCGAATCTTTGAGTCACCCTTTTTATTTATTCTTATTAATATTTATCTTAACGTATTTATTTAATGTTTATTTATAATATTTTACAGTCGGAAAAGTTTTACTTTATTTTCTTTTATTAAAAATAAATAAATTTTTAACTGTTATGTTGGAATGTTAAGGAAAATAATATAAACATGTTACAAACTTTATTTTATTTGAACTTCATATTCCAATTTCATTCTTATTGTATGGTGATTGATACAATATTTTCTTTACAAAATAACTAACAAACATGTTCTTACATTTACTAAACACTTTCATAATAACCTTGTTTTTTCTTTTTCTCTTGTTTTCTTTTATTTCTGTAAATATTTAAAGATTTTAGTTTTTTTTTTAAACATTGTAAAATGATAAAACTACTTTGATGTTTTTTTTTACTTTTGTTGTAACAGGGGATTTTCTACATATTACCCATATATTTTTTTTTCTCCCTCTACATGTTAACCCCTCTAAAGGGTTAGGGTTCTTTCTTATACTTTGACCCCTCTAAAGGGTTAGGGTTGTCCCTATACTTTAACTCCTCTAAAGGATTAGGGATGTCTCTATACTTTAACCCCTCTAAAGGGTAAGGGTGTTTCTGTTTACTTTAACCCCTCTAAAGGGTTAGGGTGTTTCTGTTTACTTTAACCCCTCTAAAGGGTTAGGGAGTTCTTGTTTACTTTAACCCCTCTAAAGGGTTTGGGTAACCTTTAACCTCTCAAAGGGGATATAGGAATTACTTGGAGCGGCTAACAACTCCTTAAATAAGCCATTGTTTTAACTGCCTAATACAGGTTATATATAACTCACTTGGACTTTAGCTAAAAAAAAATTTTTTTTATAGTATCAATTTTTTTTTTTCCCGGGTTTTTGGGGTAATATGTAGGGTCTCGCCCTGATGGTACTTACGGTTACTCCTGTTCAAATAACTGTTCAGCACGTTGACACTTTTATTGTCCATTTTTTTGGTATATTCTTGGGTTTGGCCCTTCAGGCTCTGATAGCTCATCATCTTTGCCTGGAAAATTAGTTAATACAGTAAATTCTGACTACGTTGTAATTACGTTCTACAAATATTTTGAATCGAATTGAACTTCGATTAGAGTATTTTCTTTTGGGGAAATGATCTCTTGTTTCCTAAATATCCAATTGGTAAAAGTAATGATGGTTTTTGGACAAATACAAGGGTATTGGGGTGTGTGTCTGGACTCTTACCGTTGTATCTTCTTGTTTTTCCTTTTTATTAATCCAAGTTTGCCCCCTTGCCACGGGGGTCATTTTTCCATCACATTAGAAGGTTTCTTTCGTATCAAATATTACATTTACATATACAATAGCACATTTTCCAAATTGACGTTAATCTTTTATTATTTTATTCTTTATATGTCATATGTTGTCATGCGGATACAGTCCATAGATGGCGGAGATTTTAATCTTTTTTATGCTCCCCTTATTCTAGATATTTGCTGGATCCAATTATTCATCATATCTTCATGGATTATATTCTTGGCTGCTAAACACGAGGTCGTCCGAAAATAAATATTGACCACTTCAGAAACTGGCTGGCCGACTACGAGTACTGGCCATGAAGACTATATCTTCTTTTGTGCCAAATGCGTTCTCGAACGTGTTTAAATGAAGACCCGAGCCTGCGATAGAGAGTGCAGCGGATGAGTGGGCAGAGTCTTCCCAGCCTTCGAACTAGAAGGTGAACTAAATCATAGCTAGAAGAAGCTATCTTCAGAAACTAAAATTTAAAATACCAATCGACCGGTCAAATTACGCACGTGACGTCATAAAAGTTATCTTCGAAGTTTTCAAAGTCTTATGCACGTGACGTCATAAAAGTTATCCTCGAAGTTGTCAAAGTCAATCTGCAAACTGCACTTTTCGACCAAAAGTGAACGCAGTGATCCAGCCCGGGCATAAGTTGTGGACTTTCGTGAACTTTCGTACTTTTAGCATCTTAAATTCTTTTTAAAAATTTATTGTTTAGTTTATTATAGTTTCTGGACTGAATGTACATAAACCCATTACCCTGTTATTAGTTGTTTTTATTATTTACTGAGCCTGGCACTGTCCGTCGGATAGTGCTACGTTACACCAGTGACAACTATTTTTCGATGCAAGAATCTGTATCAATAAAGCCGTTTGGTATGCACGAAATCCGCTCACAGGACAAGCGAAACAAATTCCCAAAAGCGGTGCAACTGTTGTTTCGACTGTATTTATACAATGCAGCGTTTTTCGAGAGAACTGTACTAAATCAATCGCTCTGTCACGTTTCTATTGGCCATGTAGCTTGGTACAGTCGTAAAATTTGTTGATGGGACACACGCATGCGTACATTCGGAGGACATTAATGTCTGCTGTCCCTTTTTTTGGTCGTAAACGTTTTGAGTGATTTCTCAGAACAACATGGGCTTCAAACGGATAAGCATTGTTGGCTTAAGATGAAAACAATGTCGCTTTTAATATTAGTGTACTGTTATGCCTGCTTTAAGCCTTTGATGAGGGGTGTCCCTCTTCTGGGTTAGCTTGTGGGTGTAATACTTTGAAAGACACTTTATTATGACACGTTTCTGTTTCATCGTCTCAGCCGTAGGACGTCCACTACTGAACATAGGCAACAAAATCAAAGTGGAACGTATCGCTCATAGAATAAGGTCCATGTTTGTACATAGGTAATATAGTATAATCAACGTTATCGGCCATCGGTTCTATGAGACAGTTTGCCTAGTTGCCACTTCAGTTGCCACACGACTTTGGATCTTATGTCAGCCAGGCTGGATTCCCGCAGGATCTATCTTGAATTTCAGCGTTATGTATAGTTTTGACGCCTTATGTCAGATTTCCAGAATGTCAGACTAGCAGAATACCAGATTAGCAAAGGGACATAATCTACAACTCTGTAAAATTTCATTAGCAACCTTGTTTGCTAGCGTGTCGGATTCGTGAGCGAGAGGTATGTGGCTCGAACGCCAGTGCCGCCATATACCAATGACTTTTTACCAATGCTCTTACGGAGAGAGAAAATATCGTGAGGAAAACTGCATATTCATGTGACTGAATATATACCTAAACATGATCCAATCTCGTCAGATTCGCCGTTAATAGTTTCACGGGGATCAAATGGCGGTCGCTCTGCTATAATTACCTGACCTGTCAAATCCTGGATCATGGTCAAAGGCGGACCCCAGGTACTCGCGCAACCGGGATATTGACGCCAATCTGATATATTTTCTACGGCAAAATCTAATTAAAAACCTTTCTGCGTAAAAGAAGGACAAACATCCATTCTTACATACATACGCGTTACGAATTTGTAACAGTTATACCTATTATTTATGGAGTTTATGTTTCATCTGTAATTATATCGCTACTAATTCATTATAACATTGCAATAATTAGATGCTAACATAAAAATGTTATGGATATAACATACGTAGTTATAAATTATATTTTACACCCTACTAGTGGCCAGCTGAAACAGCTTAATATGTAAACGTAAAGGGTACCTCCCGAATCAGTTTCCATTATATACGGAATATTTTCATTTAGGTTTACCTACCTGTGAACTTTCTTCTTTATCTTAACTAGGATATACAAAGTCAGTAACCAATTGTGATCTAGAGTTGTTTTTCATGGAGCCTTTGAACCAAGACAAAACATTAAGTACCATTTTGTTAAAAGCACAAGACGATGAAATAAATTCTACCTCACTTTAAGGCTCCAACACTTGAAGGTCTTTGTTAGAAAACAAACATTACAGGGTACAAAGCTATCGAATTATTTACTTTTGTATGTGAAATTGGTTTTGTACAAAAGAAACGCTGTCAAAAGGTGTGGAATATTGAAAGAGTAAAAAAATATCGAAATAAAAAAACATTCCACCCAGTCCCCTAATTCCATCTTCAATTATTTCACTCCTCCCAGTTGTTTGGTTCAATATTTTTTTGTTTCCACACTTTTTTTTTTGCAAAATGAAAGGTTTTGACAGAGTTTTCCTGCTGAGATTAATCGTCAGCCAGATATTTAATGAAACCCTGAGTGAATTTATTTCACAAATTGCATTTTTAAGTGGTTTTTGACAGAATATAAATTAGTTCATTCGGCCTCTTTCTACATATTTCATCAGATGTGTAATCTCATCAGCGGTGGGTGTTCACATTGTTCTATGGCGTTGTTAATATTGTATTAGATTTGTCTCGCTATGGTATGTGCCCCATGAGTAATGTACACATGTATGTGTATTATCTTAATATGAGCTGTAGGACCTCCACTGCTACATAAAGTTCAATGCCTCCCCCTGAGCCTTCCCATATACATATTTGGTCATATTCTTTTGATTGCGGAGCGTCGGTGGCCGAGTGGTTTAGGTATCAGACCCGTAAGCGAGAGGTATCGGTTTCGAATCCCACTGCAGCCATGTAGCAATTATTCTTTTCTGAGTCATGTACATTAGTTGAATGCTAACCTATACTCTTACGGTAAGGGAAAATATCGTGATCAAATCTGCACATTCAGGCGACTGAATGTGTAACCATGTTCCAATCTGGTCAGGTTCCCCTGGTAGCAGGGACACGGAGGTCAGATGGCAGTTGCTCCACTGTAAATATCTGATCTGTCAAATCCTGGAACATGGTCAAGACGGACCCAGGGCTCACATGCGCGAGAGCACAACCGGGACATTAACGAAGATGATTCTGGTGATTATTTCTGTAACGGGGTGTTTGAAAGCAATTATTTATTATTGTTTCTGAATAGACAGGCAGTTGAAATAACATAACTGATATGTCTGTATCACACTATCCTCAATTTATTTGACATTATCAATAAAAAATTTTTAATAATTCATACAATCGATTTTTAAAGGCGTCAGTTCTCGCTGCTGATACCACTTGCTCGGGTAACTCGTTCCAAAGCGCCATGACTCTGTTACTGAAGAAATTATTGTACGGGTTGTTGTTGGAGACACTTCGTATCAATTTCAAGTGGTGACCTCTTAACCGAGTGTTCTTGATTATCTCAATTTAATAGTTGTGCAAAGTTCTTAAGTTCTAATGGGTAGAGTCTCTGAAAATGGTACTCTCTAGAATACATTACTCTAGGTACAGGATATTCACTCTAGCCTTGAAGGCATCCAGGTTATAATGATCAGGGAACACACACGCAATTGACCTTGCGGTCTTTTAAACTACTTAGAGACTCAAGAAGCGACAGATTTAGATGAAAATCGGGCATAGTGAAGAGAAAAAAGCGCGAAGGCGGACCCTGGCAGAAGCTGGGATTGGGCGCACGGAAGATGTCATCATCATCCTGGGATGGGATGGGAGCAATTGTCATTAATTGCTCCCATCATCCTTACCAAGAATGAAAATTACGGCGAACCGTCCCTAATATTGGCAAACCCTCCACATATATGGAGGAGGTTCAAGTCCAGCAGCAGACTGTTACGGACGGTTGATGAAATTA
Source organism: Blastobasis adustella (assembly GCA_907269095.1). Classification (NCBI taxonomy): domain Eukaryota; kingdom Metazoa; phylum Arthropoda; class Insecta; order Lepidoptera; family Blastobasidae; genus Blastobasis; species Blastobasis adustella. The sequence goes on from OU026120.1 coordinate 3,565,909, forward strand.
AAGGTATCCCTTAAGCTCTATACAAAGTATAACCAAACCCATAAGCGGTTAAATTATAAATATAAATCCAGGAACCAATAAAAGGATGTACTTAAACTAATGTAAACCAAGCGTTCCAAAGAGCCGCAGTCTCCTCCCCAGCTTCTTAATAACCCATTATATTTTTGGACCACAATGAGACCATCTGTTTTCGGACGGTTAACGTACGGTACGTCCCAGTTAAGGGGAAGTCGAGCAGCCCAAGCGTTTATGAGCTTGGTTTGGTTCTATATTTATATGGTTTGGGCGGTCTTTTCTGGTCTTCATTTCGTATTCGAATTTGATAATACCTGGGTATATTATTTAGTTTCGATTATTGAGTAAATCGTTTGTTTTTAGATTTGACTTTTAAACTACTATGGAATTTTAGCTCTGTTTTCATCGTATTACAAAGGAATAAATTTACTGTAAAACTATTTTAAATTAATTTGAGATTTGTATAATAATAAATAATAAAATAAAAGAAAATTCATTTATTTCAGGCATAGTAGTTCATATTTTACATGATAGATAGATTTAAGATGTCATTTACGGTTGGTAGTTTGTTGTAGTATTAAAAATAAATATTAAAGCATTGCAGGGTTCAGAGATGGTACGCTGGTAGCTCAATATGTGTGAATGTTATTAGGAAGACACGTGTGGTGTTGACACGTCGCTTATGGCGTTCAATCTTTTCTATCTGCCATCATGAGTGAGTGTGATGTATTCTTTATTGTGCAGCTGCAGAGAAACCCCCACATTAGACATTAGACGTAAGGAAATGATCTTTACCTCACCTTAAATATTAAAAATAGTAAACGAATTCAGTTTCATTTTTCTTATTTCCCCAGAGGGTCTGGGTATAATAAGTAACTATGTTTTTTGAAGTATATAAGTAGTTTATCAGTTACCTGGATCCCATAACACAAGCTGTGCTTTCTTTGAAGATGCACTGATTCTTTGAAGATTTGAACTGTCCAAGCATATTTATTTATTTAATACGAGCACGTTAGCACATTAACACGTCTCTTATCTAAATTCCAGCTTAGCCTACCCTTAAAAACCGTACACGCATAAAACAAGTCCCGTACGAGACCGACGAAGACGCGGTTAGCGCCACATTAATCTTTGTCACAAACGGCGAACGCCCTACGTCGGTAACGACAAGCGATGCGGAAGCCGATGCCACCTGGGGCTTTTAAAACTCGGTTAATGCTGGGTTAGGTTTGAACCCGAATTTTGGTAGGGTTAGGTTGATATCCGAATTTTGGAGCAGCGTGTGCCTAAAGCGTTCGAGTTGTAGCGAGAATATTAAATTTAAACGAGTATTCGCATAACGTAATCTAGCCCCCAACCCCCCAATTTTCTGTCAATTCTAAACCTTCTGTCATGCCTATAGGTAGTTAAAAGTAAAAATCATCGTACTCTCTGTTTCTGCTCCGCCGTGAATCGAATCCGGGACCTCTGCGTGGCAAACCGACATGTTAACCAACTGAACCACTCAGGTCGTCGAATATAATAGAGCCGAATATGGAGCAGGCCAGGCCAGAAATAGCATATTCACTCTAGTCAAAACTTCAAATCACTAATCTTGGATAAAACGATTTGTTTTTAGTTTCCTAAACCATTTTTGGTACAAACTGAGTGTGCTCCGCGCCCATAGTGGTTACGATGAAAACAGTGCGAAAACTGATGCCCCGCGTTGGGACTTTTGAAACTTGGTTAATGTAAGGTAAGGTAAAATACCCGAATTTAGTTAAGTAATGCGAATTCGAGCTCATCTTTGCTGACAATTTTATTAAGTATTTGTTGTACACATAGCGAGAATTAAAATTCAATTCCCTGCCGGGCACAAATTTAAATGATTAATTTTGACTTCTGTTACGGGTTTGGGTGTTCTATGTATAATAAGTATGCATGTAGTATATCAGTTATCTAGCACCCATAGTACAAGCTTTGCTTATCTTGGGGCTAGATGGCGCTGTGTGAATTTGAAGATAGAACTAACAGACAAAGAATATTATAAAAAGTGGCTTCTCTAATGTACGTATCTACAGACTGCTATGCAGTCCTCCAGCTTAACTTAGTACCTACCAATAATCAAATCTATTTACGAGCACGTATCACGATTTATCTCAATTTTGTACGTTGTCTATTCCGTACAAAAAAGTCCAAACAACAAACGCACTTCCGATTCAGAAATCGTTCCAGCATCTTCCGCCGTGTTGTTTCATGGCGCGGGAAAAAAAAAGAAAAGAAAAAAAAGAACTCCACCACACGCCACGTGCTCACGATTACCGCTCTCCAAGTTTGAAATATGATCGTTGCTATATTTAGGGCGTCGCGTCGCCTTAATGACCCGTTGTTTGAGAGATCGCCCCACACTCGACCCGTAACCGCTGTTAACACTCGTCCTGTCGGTTTCTACGTATTCTTTTACCAGCCTGTCTTGCGGTAACGTGCTTACCGATAACAAAAGTTAAGCAACGTTGCCGATGCCGGTAACTGGATGGGTGACCGATTCGGGCTAGTCGAATTTCAGCACTTTCTTGGACAGTCTCGGGAGCCGATTTTCTGTGATGGTATAATATTAATTCAGAAAACCGGCAGCTGCGTTTACTATTGTGTGTTTTGAACACAGCGATATCTCTTGCGATTGCTTCTTACTTTTTGAACAAGGGGTCTAAAAGGTGACATTAGAGTATCACAAACTTTTCTGATCAGTTGGCCAAAACTGGAACTTCTGGTTTCAAATTTCATGAAAGTGGCAAATTTTCAATTAAATATTTGTTCAAAAAGTTAGCCGTTTCATTAATTGACTAATTTAACCATCCGGCTGCGACAGATCCATCCAGGATGTTCTTTTGTCATAATTAAAATAATTATTTAATCATAGTCTGAACATAAGGGTCGAGTCATCGAACGAAAGTGCCGCCGCGTGATAAATAAGTCCAATGTGTGATAGTTATTTTATGAAGTGATCTTCAATATTGCCGGTAAGAAAGTTTGGTGGTGAGAAGGTAATTGTAAATCGGTAATGTATTCTTACGCTTGCATATCATAGCATATCGACCGACCCATGTCCAGTATAAGATGCGCTAGCTTCTTTATAGACGCGTATACCAACGTTAGTTCCTTCTATACTGGTTTATGTAATTCGTTATTTAGCAACTCTCTACCCTACCGAACAAACTACTTAACTAACTAACCCGAAAGGTCTGGTAATTTTACAGTTGGCTTAGATTGATGGGTAAAAACTCGTGAAACCCACCACTGACGAACGGTGATTTCGGTGAATGGTTCTAATGGTTAAAAGCTTTATTCGTAGAAGCTCGACTAACGAGCTGCTGGAGTGACGCTGTCACACCATGATACGATGAGAAATACCCGTTGAGTGTCCGTGTCTCATGCGTCTAAGTTCGATACATTAATTAGTATTCTAAGACATTAATACCAACCCCTTACACTCGTGGGTGTCGTACAAGGCGACTAACGTTTTCAATACAAAACTTCTAGTCTCCGTAGGCTGGAAAATGGGCAGCAGCGGTTTCTGTAGTATATATTTATAACACTGCGATCTCCAACCCGCCTGCCGAGCGTGGAGATTATGACAATAACCTCGTATCTCGTGGGAGAGACCCTAAGTCCTGCAGGGGTATGTTATAGGCTGTGCTGATGATGATTTATTTATAAAACTTGTATGGTTTTTAGTGTTTTAAAGATTTATCTATGTAAGTAATTTAACTATAGACCTATATAAATAGGTTGTTAATATTCAGGCACGACGTTCCTATGACGACCTGGTAAGGATCGCAGGTACCAGCTGGATGCGAAAAGCACAGGACCGGCCTTTGTGGAGATCTCTGGGGGAGGCCTATGCCCAGCAGTGGGCGTCTTCTGGCTGATATGATGATGATGATGATTCAGGCATGATCAATCTTCGGCCGCATAGTCTTTTACCACCAGGTGAGATGGCGATTAAATGCCTGACTTGCCTGGCTAGTCGAATATAAAAAAAAACTCTATGCCATCGATTAATTTGGCGAGAGTGATTTCGTCTGTACGTCTCATCGATGAAGAGTAATTCGGCATGCCGTTGAGAGTTCAAATAAAATTACTTCCTACCACCAGGTGGGATGTTTAACAAATGCCTAGCTAGTTCTCGCAAATAAAAATTTTGTGTACGAAAATTTGGGTAGCCATATAATTCATCATGTTGTAGGGACACATGCATAGTAGGTGCTGACACATGATCTCGGCAACGCGGGGCGTAGACCGGAAATATTTATTAAAACAGTCTTCACTTCCACCACGCGTACCGTCGCCTACCCTAGCACGTACCTAGTTAGTGTACTTTGTAATAGACGGTCGCAAGTGGACGCAATTATACTATATTGTGCCCTGAAAATATACCTTAATAAAAGATACCCAAGTGCAGTTATTTATAACACCCTATCTCATACCGCCTCTGAGGGAAGCAGTAGCATCTACATCAAAAAGATTAGAAAGTTAGCTACCTATATAATTTTTTTGCTCTGTGATCTACACACTGCCAACTACAAGTTACCCAAGAGCTTATACAATTTCAACCCTTGCCGGGAGTTACGGTTATCCATAGGCGGTGATCATGTTCCAACAGGTGACCAGCTTGCTCATTGCCACCTGTCAAAAAAATACCAGCAAGATCCGGGCGGAAATTCAATGTGACCCAATTTCGAATGGTAAGATAGTTGTTAACTCCACCTGTACGAAATCCTGGTAGGATCACCGGAATTACCGAGTAGGTCATCCAGCTTTCGTTACCTTATTTATTTAACAAAGAAACCGAATTAAACAGGATAATGGGATACGCAAGAAAAATAAGACGCGTCCGAAATCATGGGAGAAAATCCAGCCATTATTAGAAAAGGCGTGCGATAATACACTACACGTAAGATGGTTGTTTACTATAGCTCGTTAGAAACTGGATCCTTTGGAGTATAAATAGATCCCGACCATTAGCCGCCGTTGTTCAAGTGACGGCCCCTTAAGTTATCCAGGGTCGATCCTCAAACAGTTTTATCTCGATAGTGTTTTGATAGAGATTATCCGCCTATCATTCCTGTTGGTCGGTGGAAACAAGAGGAAGGTATGTACCTACACCGAAAACAAATTGTAATTTGTAACTATTTTGTTTATTCTACGCAGTACAAACGAGCAGACGGCCCACCTGGTGGTAAGCGGTACTTCTGTCGCCCATAACATCTACGATTCATGCACTTAGTCTCCAAATTGTCTCGATTGTATCAAAATGGCCCATGGGCCCTTTTTTTTGCATAGGAGTGTATGTAGTAAGTACTATATAATCATTCGTGCCTTTTACTGTTGATTTTTCAGATAGACAAACAGATTCGCATAAAAAAAGGGTATTCTCGTTTTATACATACGTTTTTATTAAAATAAAATTGTTTTATTTTTTATTTTTGGCAGTACGAACGTGGCATTTGTTTTGCGATTGAATCTAAAAATTCGATGTTTTGAAAATGATTTTATTAAATTCGATTCCGAACTGATTGCCATATTCAACGGCTCTTTCACGTTGGTATCCTGGCTTTGTTGATTGTATACTTTATAACGTAAACACTGGACGCGCTAGATATAAAGAGCATTAGTGGTGTTTACAACATGGATTTATGGTATTAATTTATTACTTTGTCTGGGCTCCAGCGATTAACTTTTATGATGCTTAAAAGACCGTTTTGGTTCGCTCAATTCCAGATGTTTATAAGACCACTATAAGACTGATGCTATTTAGTTATTTAGCGGCTTCTGTCGAATCCGAAAGGGGTATCATTATCACATAACCGAAGAAAATAAAGGATCAAGCCGTATGATGGTGAGGGGGAGCCACAATGGCTGAGCGGTTAGGGTATCCGACTCGTAAGCGAGAGGACTCTTTTTTCATTGATTAGTTGAATACTAGCCGTGAGCATCGGTGAGGGAAACATCGTGATAAAACCTGCACTATGATCCAATCTGTTCAGGGTCCCCTGGTAGCAGAGTCATGGAGCTCAGATGGCAGTCGCTCCACTGTAATTACCTGATCTGTCAAACCTTAGATCATGGTTAAGGAGGAGCCCGGGCCCTCATGCGGGAGAGCACAACCGGCACATTAACGCCTAACTACGTACTCGTATTATTACTATATGGTGAGGGGCTTTACCCATTCAAATTACGCGCGGACAACTAAAACTAGGACACACTAATATAAATACAACAACGTAAAGTTCTGTTGTATCGGTTTTTCTATAAGTAGAGACGTAAATAATTTCAGCAACGAATCCCCCCGCGGTATCCGCTAAAAACAAAACAATGTGCAACAAAGTTATCCGGTTCGTAGTTAAAACTTCACTCGTACCTATTCGGATTCCGGAAAAGTTTTAAATCAGTTGTTTCCAGTAATTTCAATGAACAAGCCCCTGCCACAGAGGTTTGTATTGGATTTGTAGAGGGTTGTATTGGAAAATCTGCACTCTATCTATTTACAAACTAATGTTGGAATCTGGTACTGGTGCGATATTGGAACTAGAATTTTGGCGTAGTGCTTCGAGACTTAGTCGTATTATAGGTACCTAGCTCATGTGATGATGACGAATTGTATTGCTAGAAGAAGCTATATAATATATTTTTCCAACGTACAAATGAAATGAAATGAAATTAAATGGTCATTTATTCGAGTAGGATTTAAAAAATCGCTTTCTAACGTCGAATATACAATTCCTTTAACAATATTATAAAGACGTGTATTATTACAATTTTGAATACTTAATAAAATATTGTAAATATATAAGTTATATACTTAATAAATTAAAGATTGCAGTTGACATCACACCATGCACTCTTATCATTAATATAATCATCTATCTTATAATACCCTTTCGAGATCAAAATTCGTTTTACGGTACATTTAAATTTCGTTTCTGACAGATTTACAATTGTATCAGGTATTTTGTTGTAGAAACGTATACAGTACAGTACAAGAGGAAATGAACTCCCTCCCGAAGTATTTTCTTTGCACTATAACATGGGGTTCTTCTAAGAGCATATCTACAGGTACCCTTAAGGCCGGCACCGTATCTGCTTCCCTTAGGTTGCAGATGTCCTAGACGGTGGCGGCTTTTCATCAGGTGGACCATCTATCCGTGTACTTACCCTAGGCATTAAAACCAGAATAAAAAAAAACAATAAAGATTCAAAATCTATATTGAAGATAGGATATTTCAACCATCCCATTTGCACAATAAAAGAAGCGTGTAACAATATCAATTTCAATTTCAATATTTTATTTTAAAAATGTAGAACAAGACCGTACCAGACTCACTCAACAAATGCGCTTAACAAGTTTTATTGTACATTTTGAATTGAGTACCTCTCTGCCATAAGCCCTTTGTACCAAACAATTTGGTTCTTAAGCGACGCCTACTCGTCAAATGCAGTATTATTTTCTGAGTAGGCGTTGCTGATTCGGCATACATGTACATGTAATGTTGGCATGTTCTTGTGAAATAAAATAGGTATGTGTGTTGTGTATGCTTGACAAGAATTCTGATACAGCCTCTATTCGTACACTGATGGATTTAAACTGTTTTAGACTAACACTTGTATTCAAAAACGTTTCTAAGAAGGTATCACAATAGGCGAACGCACAATAAATTAATTTGTTTAAGTTCAATATTATTCACAAAATACTTATTCGAAAACGATTGTTCGGTCTGGTTTTATACCGTGAGCCGAAACGGCTGATTCATAAACCTCATGTATCTTTTTCTTAGGCGTTGGGGCACGCAACGAAAAATGTCCTTAAAAAGGGCTTCCCAATAGACAACAAAATTTTTTTTTAAATAAAATTTTAACTGCGAGCCCAATCATAAAACCAATAATTTTAATTATTCAGGCGTTCCAAAACCAGACTAAATAAAAACAAACACAGGGAAATACAATTACCTACATGTCTCTAAGGAATATACAGCAGCCCTAAAGTAATGGGAACCGAGTGATATATTGCTTATTCAAAATTCATTTTAACTCAGAGAATATAATACAAAGAAGTGATATCTTGACGCGAGCGGTAAATTATAATTGATCGATGGTTGGCATACTGGTAAATAGGTATCCCTTATCGCAGATACATCAAAAGTACCTATTTATAAAGTGCTTTTCATATTGTTTTGAATATTTGAGAATTACATAAATACAGAGGAGGACTTGTTCGAAGCCAGTTCAAACGCTGTATGCGTCGCCGTATACTGGGCGAATAAAGTGTAAGTCAAAGTTTAGTCCATCGACTCGATAAGAAGAAGAAGAAGTGAGGAAATTACGTACATAATCGTACATATCGTCACGCCTTTTTCGCATTATCCATATTTATCGAGCTTTTTAATATGCTCTTCAGTTTAGGGTACTTTTGACCTGACCTTGCTCCATTATACCTATTGTCAATCAATTAAAACTACGCAACGCAATTTGATCCGGTTTTAAGAAAGGATTGTACACACTTAGTAGATTTAAGTATATGAAGAAGGTTTAAGTATAAAATAATTTATTCATAATCTCAGCGACATCAATGATGTTCATTGGTCTGGGACTTGGAGAAAATATTTTTATTTTTCTATGAGTTCCTCTTTTCCTTTTATTTTTAATTTTAACAAATTTTGACAACTTTAACTTTAACAAATTCAACTTTATTTTCGACAAATATTTGATTGAGTGGATAATAAAAAAAATGTCTCAATTGCTATATCTAGCCATCATTGATACCCCATGGTACATGAGTATTGATATTCCTTTCCGAATAAAGTCTTTGCAGCAATAAAAGTACATTTTGTTGTATGAAATACAACAAAAGTTGGTATGAAATACGAAAAGAAGATTTTCAGGTCCTTTGAAAAAATTCTTGTATTTAAAGCAACACTTAACTGTATATTAATTACCTACCCACACAACAAGAACTCGATAGACTATTACATCAAAACATGCGTCGCTGCAAAATTAACTATAATCCATTCTGGTCAGGTTCCCATGGTAGCATGGAGTCATGGGTCATGGAGGTCAGATGGCAGTCGCTCCACTGTAATTACCTGACCTGTAAAATCCTGGATCATGGTCAAGGCGGACCCCGGGCCCTCGTGCGCGAGAGCACAACCGGGACATTAACGCCAAGATGATGATGATGATGCGTTGCTGCAAAATTTCCGATAATAACGAAAATGGTCGCAAAGTCTTAGAGTTCAGTCGGGGTTACTGGCATTTTATGTGTGCGCAAGCAAAGTCATATTCCATGTTCTCAGTTCCCTCCCTGGTTTATTACGGCACGCTTCGGTTCCTCAATAGACGGCAGAGCTTGTTCACACGTAGGTTACAGTTTTTATAGTACCCCACGTACAGTTTGGTGAAAGAAATACAGTAGGTATTACCTGCCATTTTTTCCCTGCGGCTCCATCCGTGGTTGAACAGTGTTTCCGTGAGGGCCATGTTGAATTTCGGGCCACATTAAATAATAGACTACGTATTCATCAAAATTGTAAATTGATTGTAGTACTGAAAGTCCATATCTATCTGTTCAGCAGTTTTTACGTGATTGAGTTATAAACATACCAACATAACAACGTACAAACATTCACGTAATATGAAATCGATGTATGTTACCTGTGGACTCCGAAACAAATTCAGATTGGTACTTGACGCTATGAAGTTTGGTGTTTGGGCTAAGCCGGAGCGGGGCGCTAGTTGTTAATTTTACTGTGTAATTTTACAAAAACCTAAGTATATTTTGTTCGTATGTTTCCTTAAACCCTTTTCTTTTGCCAACAGAACTCCTGCTCGGTACGCTCCGTACGCACCAGAAGGCGGCATGCGACGAGGATATGGTGACCCTCATCTGTCCGAGGGGCACCACCATCAGTATACAGATTGCGCAATATGGGGCCTCAGCGACGCAGAGCTCTTGCGCGTCAGAGCTGGCGGAATACCAACCGGTTGCAGTGGAAGTGGTCGGGGACACAACGTGCGCTTGGCCCAGCGCTTTGCAGGTTAGATGGTCTTGTATTACTTAATTCGCGCATTATCAAGCCTTTCGTCGCATTATGTCCCTTTCTGAAAATGTAGCAAAAGGTCCCTTTCTCATAATGCCTCTTTCGCAAAATGTCCTTTTCACAAAATTTCCCTTTTGCAAAATGACCCATTCGCAAATTAGCCCTTTCGCGAAACGTCCCTTAAATGAAATTTCCCGAGAACCAACAGCAGCCGACTGCTAGTGGTTTTGCCATGATCTCCAGGCTTGCCAGGCGGGTTGGAGATCGCAAAACTCTGCTGCCCATTTTCTTGAGGTCATGGAGGATCTGATTATCTATGAGATTAGTCGCTTTGTTCTATGACCGTAAGTCGAAAGTGTTGGTGCTATTCTTTTTCTTCTCTACCAGATGCTTCATGGCACTAGAGTCCAATATATGTACATGATTTATATACGGCTAGTCCCAAACGTTTACGCAATTTTGGTTTTATACTAACGACAGAAATTAATTTCAGGAAACTTTCATTGTTGTTGACTAGATTTGGCCATTTATTTTTTATCCAGATTGTAGATTCTAAATATGTCGTCACCAGAGCAAAACCTGCTACACGAAACAGTATTTCTACAGATTCTTGTTTAAAATAGAATAACACTCGAAGTAGTCTTGGTGTACATACGTATTGTAGTCCCTTTATGCTTTAGATTTGCGTCGTCACTACAGACCAAAGTCGTGCCGACGATTGAAGTGGTTTTGCTCTGTTTCTGACTTCGCAATATGCACACCAATGAGACAGCGACATTCGCGAAATGCCTACATGTCTATTGTTAGAAGGCCACAACGTCTGTTCGTGACAGAAATAAAAGTATGACGAAACTAGTGAACCCGTCGCGACTTCATTCGCGTAGCGTACCACCCCTACCCTATCCCCATACCTACTCTACATCTACTTTAGCTCTACTAACGAATACCTGTGTGGTTGAGTTGGTTAACATGCCAGTTCGATTCGCGGACGGAGAAAAATTAAATGATGAATTTTAAGTTCTGTAACGGGTCTGGGTGTAATACGTATAATAAGTGTGTATTTAAAAGTATATAAGTAGTAGTCAAATGCCTAGATAGTTTTTCAATTTATAAAATCAATTGCTAGATTCTTTCGCTTTCTGTGTTCGAGGAAAATGTTCTACATTGAATTCCTCGTCCTTGAGTTAAACAGGACCTATTTTATAAACAGAGAAAGAAAACTTTATAGACATTTTATGAATCGATTCAGTGTAGTTCAAAGTGAATTATGAAATAAATTTCAGGCCATTCTACTAGTTCCGACGTGCTGCAGTTCTTTCACGTAATTCCTATCTTACACGAAGCGACAGCTTTTTTAAAAGCATGTCTTTAACCTATAAAGGCGAATACTGGTAGCACACCTCCAATATAACTTTCACTATAAATAAAAGCGAGATAAATTAAACCTAAAGGATCATCAAAATGCCTCTTTGCTCAGCAAACACCCTAAAATCAAGTATGTTTAGGGCCAGTATAAATTACAGCTGACTCTTGTGTGGAGTCAGCAACTAGTTTACTTTGGACTAAGAGGTTCTCCATATTGATTTAGGGTTGCTAATCGGGTTAAGCCAGTACTTACGGCCAGGTAAAGAATGGCTTGGTAAATTAATCATTCCTCCTTGTTTCCCGGAATACTGGCCGAAATTGCCGCCTTTTCTTTTTTATTCTGTAACCAAATCTTTTAAAAGGTTACGTAACTGACGAGTACTTATCCGTTTTCAAGAATAATTGGAGAGTTCCGCTTCAGTGGAAACGTAATATAATATTTTTTTGCGGTAAAGGGAACCATTATTGTGCCAACGCTGTGAAGTGTGGTTTATGTAAATTTAATTGGCTGAGCCTCTCTTAGGCATGTATCGTATTGTTCCATAGGACGACGAAGCCAATTAAGAGTCTTATATTTAATCTGCTTGTATGGGTGCCAGGTGAACTTAAAATAGGGTAAGGCGTATATCGTTTATTCTTACATCGCTTCCTCGAAATTGTCCAATTATCTACGTGTAACCTACATTGCTAATCTCAAGAGAGCAATTGTTGCCCTTGATGTAGCCAGGCAATATATCATTTCCCATTTGATATCTGCTAATAAATCTTCTTTATTTCTTTTATAGATTCTTGTATACCGGTCTATTGTAGTTCGGTGTTAGGAAAATTCATGAACAGAAAAACTTAAACAAAATAAACATAATGATATTTAGCGATTGCTCTACCTCTCTATCGACAGAAAAGTAACAGACATTCATAATTCTACTGAGTTTTCTCATTTTGTAACATTACAGACTCGTATAGACTAGTATGGAGCGTCGGTGACCGAGCGGTTAGGGTATCCGACTTGCAAGCGAGAGGTACCTGGTTCGAATCCCGCTGCGGCCGTACCGTGCGGCTGGTACCAATGACTCTTTCTGATGGCCATATAGTATAAAAACTAATGTTTTTTATATACATTAGTTGAATACTACAGGAGCTCTTACGATGAGGGAAAACATCGTGATGAAACCAGTAATCATGATCCAATATGGTCAGGTTCCCTTAGTAGCAGGGTCTCTGTGGTCAGATGGCTGTCGCTCCACTGCAATTACCTGATCTGACAAATCCTGGAGCATGGTCTAGGCGGATCTCGGGCCCTCATGCACGAGAGCACAACCGGGAAATTATCGCTAAGATTACTACCACAGACTAGTATGGTCGTTCGTAGGGAGCCAATGGATGTAAGAGGTACAGTGTCCATCGATCTGAAAGGCAAGGGGGAGGAGAGGGATTATTTTCCATGATGATTAAGACAGACAAAGACAATGACTCAGAATACAATAAATACACGCTAAACTCTCTCTCTCTCAATTCTCCGATATTTATTTGTTTTGTCCGACATAACTCTCGAACAGATAAAAGCAACAAACTTTAGAAATGTTTGTAAGTCCGTACTTAAATTTCATGGTGTTTTCCTGCTTCCGCGAACAATAAATTTTGTGGAAATTATATTTCATTTGAACCCAATTGACTAAAATTGTATTATAATATAACACAATTTTAGTAAATTTAGGTTAAAATTATAGATAATTGATTTAAATTATGGTTTTGCATTGGTTAAAATTATGTAGTTAAAATTATGTAGATAATTACTGATAGACTATGTTAAAATTGTAACACTTCAAACGAATTTGCATTGTTCCAAAGGTATAAATTTTAATGCTTACCGCCACAATTTGGACATTTAAATTTAGTAGCTGTCGTTAAAATAATTGGTTTTATTTTATGAGATCATTTCGTATTCTTCGCCCCAATAATTGAAGATAAATGTTAATGATATAGGTATAACTACCAATAGGTAATAATAAAAAATCATCTTGGGGATAATGTCGTAAAAAAATAATCATCTTGGCGTTAATGTCCCGGTTGTGCTCTCGCGCTTGCCCATGGTCCAGGATTTTGAGGATCAGATAATTGCGGTGGTGCGACTGCCATCTGAGCTCTGTGACCTTGCTACCAGGGGAACCTGACCAGATTGGATCACGGTTACACATTCAGTCGCCTAAGTGTGCAGGTTTCATCACGATGTTTTCCCTCACCGTAGAGCATCGGTTAACAAATCGCATCGGCCAACTAATGCAGGTAGAGCTCGTCTAAGCTGAAATGACGCGCTCCACTATCGCATTAACGCACACAAGCAAATTTAAAATATGGAAGCAATACATACACAAATGCCTTTGTAATTGGTTATTCAGTTGCCGGTGAGACTCAAACGTAGGCGCGTCGTTCGATTCGCGGTTCGCGCAGCAGTCGACGCTCCCACACAGATGAAGTATCGTTATTAATATTTGCACTCACACATCGAAATCAACTAATTAAGTAGTGGGGCGCGTCATTTCAGATTAGACAAGCTCTAACTCAGATGATTCTGGAGATCGGATGAAATTGGTGAGGAAGAGTAGGAAAGCGGTCCCTTGTAGAAACTGGTGCTTACCCCTAGGATTAATGATAAAGGTCAATGTTTTCCTTCGGTGTAGCAGATATATGGGCGACAAAATGACAACCTGAGTGGTTCAGTTGGTTAACATCTGTCTGTGCCGGTCTGCCACGCAGAGGTCCCAGAGAAATTGAAGTGATGATGTTGAATTTCTGGTGCAAGTCTGGATGTATGTATAACATGTTTATAGTAGTTGATCAATTATCAAACACCCATAACACAAACTTTACTTACTTTGGGCGCTAGATGCCGCTCTGTGAATTTGCAGAAGCATATGTAATTTGTGTGCACCCTAAAAAGGTCTCCAGAAAAATGCATCACAGACACCGAATATGTTTAAAAAAAATACACCGAACACTGGTTATGAACGCCCCCGCTGAATCGAACCCATATCGTAATTTCACACGACCAGATTTTGAGCCCGTAATCGAATGTTTACCAATCATAACACAAGCTTTGCTTACTTTGGGGATAGATGACGCTGTTTGAATTTATCCTAACATATTTTAATAAAAATAAAAGAAAAAAAAGCACCTACCATATGTAATTTGTGTACACCATAAAAAGGTCTCCAGAAAAATGTATCACAGACACCGAATCTGTTTTGAAAAATACTCCGTACCAGTGTTATGAACGCCCCCGCCGAATCGAACCCATATCGTAATTTCACACGACCAGATTTTGAGCCCGTGATCGAATGTTCACCAACATGTTCTCGTCTATAGCTATCCCTCTTCCCGGGTTGGCTTTTATGACTCATTTTCTGATATGTTTTGGCAATAAGGGAGTTTTATGGCTGGCTGCCGATGTTGTGTGTACCCTTCTAATACACCAGTAATACATGTATACAGAGACAGCAGCTTCCATTTTATTGAGGTCACACAGCACAATTTGAGTGGTGGCAATTGTGATTTGCTATCGTTGATTAAAGGAATGTAATTTATGGGGTTTGTTTTATCTATTTTTTGTCTTCGTACGTTTATAATATTTACAGAGCTTTCTGTCTGCCTTTATAGTAATAGTCTGCCTACCCCACATGTGGGCTGGAGGCGTGACATTTGTGTATGTATTATGTAACTTAGCTTAGGTAGGATTCTGTCCAACATAAGAAGTCCTGGGTTTACAAATTAAGAGAACTGCATCGAAATCGGTTTATCCGACAAACACACAGATACACACTTCAAACTTTCAACACCCGTCTTTTTACGATGCGGTTTAAAAATAAATATAAATACATCTCCCTACATATTATTATTTGATTGCTTCTTAGGAAGTAGCACGAGGTAGTCAGGTGGTAGGGTTCTGTCAAGCCTGAGGTCCACCTGGGAGGGTACCACCGTCTCATCTATTTCTGCCGCCAAGCAACAACGTTTGCATTGTTGTGTACCGGCTTAAAGGTATTTAATTCCAGTGACAACCCACCTATGGTTTTATGGGCGACAGTTACCGCTTACCATAAGGTGCGGTCTGCTCGTTTATCAATGACAACTGATTACCATAAAAAAACTTTGGCTGCTCTTCATCATCGTCATTGTCCTAGCGCTTAAGCCGGCCTCTGCCAGGGTCCGCTTTCCTACCGTTCTTCTCCACTTCGCCCGGTCTTCAGCATACTCGCGTCGTAAGGCGTTGCCTCTCGCGTCCAAATCAGCGATGTCTTTGGCTGCTCTTATTGAAGATAAACACAAACTTTATCCTGACAGCAATTATGTTTACTATAAAAGGCAAAAATATGGTATCATTAAATACGCTTAGGTAATAATAACTCAAGATAACCACAAAAATAAAAAGTAATAGGACTACTAAAACCCTAATGACCACATTTGCTTCTCTCTATTAGATTTATGAGCAGCCGTTTAAAACTTTGTATTTCTCAAAAACAATAAATAAAAAGTGTTTTACCAAATTGGGCATATTTCTAATTTATCCCGAAATTCAACAAAACTTAAAGTTTTACGCTAACAAAACAACGGTTGTAAACTCGTAGATACTAATTAAATCTTGATTATTAAGGACTTAATTTTATCCTAGTTTATTCAGGACATTTCGTTAATCAAGTAACTTGTGTTTATTCTCAAATAAAATAATAAGAATCTTTGCGTCAATATCCCGGTTCTTGATTGGATCACGGTTTCACTTTTAGTCGCATAAATGTGCAGGTATTCACACGATGTTGTCCCTCACCGTAAAAGCATCGGTTAATTTTTTTATGCTATTCTGTGACAAAAGAGCCCAGCTGATGGTAAGTGGTAACTGTCGCCCATAACATTAGCAATTTATACATTTAGATTGCAGGTAATAAAAATGCAGAACCACAGGTGCGTTGTCACTGTGAGGACTAAGATGTAATGGCTCATGTAATTAAAAACTAATGAAGATCTCAGAAAAAGCATTGATACATGGCGGTATCGATGATCGAACTCTGTACCTCTCATTTACGAGGCCAACCCGCTGGCCATTACACCACCGACGCTCTAGAAGGTATATTATGTTTTATCCTCAAATTACTATTTGTAACTGTTTATAAACGAGTAGAGTAATGCGTCGGTGGTCTAGAAGTAAAGATGTCCAACTCGAATGCGAGAGGTATCGGGTTAGAATCCCACTACCGCCTTGTAACAATGACTCTTTTCTAAGTTATATACATTGTTTGAACACTAACTGATGCTTTTCGTTGAGGGAAAACATCGTGATGAAACCAGCACATTCAGGCGAGTGAATCTGTAACCATGATCCAATCTGGTTAAGTTCCCGTGGTAGCAGGGTCACGGAGGTCAGATGGCAGTCGCTCCACTGTAACTACCTGATCTTCAAACTCTGGATCATGGTCAAGGCGGGCCCCGGGCCCTCGTGCGCGAGCGTACAACTTGGACGTTTACGCCAAGATGAGATGATTTTTAACTGGTTGTAAACGAGTACAAAAACGTAAACTTAGGAGTTTTATACTCCAAACTTTATGATTTTAATTAACTCTAACAAGGGTCTACAGCATTATTAAGTAATAAAAGTTACAAGGAAGTTACTGCACAAAAGCTTCTTTCCCGTTTCACCGATCAATGTCAAAAATACACAAGATTCTGCAACGGACAGAAAATTCATTAGAACTTTTCATGCAATAAACACCATTAATATTGTTCACCCTGATTCAATGCTTTCATAATTAATTTTTTAAACACCAAAAAACAATGTAGTTGACTGGTGGTAAATTCAAGCAAAGGATTTTACGTTGTTGAATGGAATTGCGTTTGACATCAACGAAAGCGGAACATCATTATTATGAAACAGTAAAAGCTATAACTTATGCATTTTTTTAAAAGAGAATGGGAGGTGAAAATCCGAAATAAATTCAATGTTGCGCTGTGTATAAAGTTTATATAAATACAATAATGGCGATAAATAATGCTATTTTCAGCTTCGCATTTACTCACACGCGTGCTATAGAGTCGAAAAAAATTATATAGGTGCAGGTTATCCAAATGCATAACACGAATGTTCAAAAGATAAAGGAGATGCCATTGTATCATCTTATATCTCTTCCTCATTAATCATCAACTGAGCCGGAAGACACCCACTGCTGGGCTTAGGTTTCTCCCAGACATCTCCACAAACGCCGGTCTTGTGCTTTTCGAATCCTGCTGATACCTGCGACCTTTACGAGGTCGTCGGTCCACTTAGTAGGAATCTGCGTCTTGAGTCTGAAGCGACGCTGCGTCTTCCGGTACGTGGTCGCCACTCGAGAACTTTACTGCCTCATCAGCCATCTGTTCTGAGAGCTATATTCCCTGCCCACTGCCACTCATCATCATCTCAGCGTTAATGTCCCGGTTGTGCTCTCGCTTACGAGGGCCCGGGGTCCGCCATGTGACCATGATCCAGGATTTTACCGGTCACTTAATTACAGTGGAGCGACTGCCAACTGATCTCCATGACCCTTCTACCGCGGGAATCTGACCAGATTGGATCATGGTGCCCTGCCCACTGCCACTGAAGCATGGTAATCCTTTGGGCTATGCTCATGAACTTAGTTTGCTTGCGGATCGCCTCATTCCTGACTCTGAACGTAACCTTTTCCATCGCCCTTTGGGTGACAGTGAGCTATAAGAGACCTGGGTCTCTGTTCAGAAGGTCACCACTGGCAATATATACTAGTAAAAGACCTTCGTCTTAAGATATGATACTGGTAATTGGGACGAAAATATCTGGCTTAGCTTACTGAACGCTGCCCAACCGAGTTGGATTTGTCGACAATAATACATATTAAATTATAGATTAAAACAAGATATGAGCAAAATTGAGAGAATATGTTTTTGGAAACCGGTCGCAATTAGTTAAAAGTTTAAAAATATAATATATTTAGTGGAAGTAGTATTTTAAAGTGTTTTAATCTAGAATATAATTGACTTCCATCAATATTACACAACACAAAGTAAACTACACACTTTGAAATGTAGTTCTTTTTTATTTCGATGCAGTTGCATGAATCATGATGACCCATAAACTAAATTTTAAAACCCCTACTATAAAATTGATCTCCCCTTTTTGAATAAAAACACAAGCACGAGCGGCTCGCACGCGGCGCATGCGCGGCGCGTTTGCGAGATTTGGACGCTCCCTGAGCCAATCAAGTATCAGGATCGTAACCTGTTTCAATAGATACGCAACGACCACTGATTTGAAATAGGTCCCTCTTCTCCTAGAACAGGCATACTAACTAATGTATGTAGTATTCCTTGTTGCAGACGGTGGTCGAGGCGTGCCAGAAGAAGAGGCAGTGCAAGTTCCACACCAGCCCCAAAGCCTTCGGCGTGGACCCCTGCCCGGGATCGAGGCGATTCGTGGAGGTCGCCTACAAGTGCCGACCATGTGAGTATTCATATTTTACTACAGGTATAGGGGCTTAATATGGACAACACTAAACATGATGGAGGGATATTGTTTAAATACATTAAGATGATAGTTTATTGTCCAAAACGATATAGTCACTGAGATGATACAATCGCAGAGGTCTCTATTATAATTATATGTGATAAACACTGGCAGCGATAATAAAATACGTGGCGATAATAAAATCCGTTTGATAGTTTTTATGTAAAGGAGTAAACAAACATCCAAACATCTTTAGGAACTTTCTAGTAAATGTTACTAGCTATCCCCCACGATTTCATCCCCGTGGACTTTGATAAATTGTAGCCTATGTTTATACAAGTTATAAACTATCTGCGTGCCAAATTTGATCCAAATCCGTTAAGCCGTTTTTGCACGATTGAGTAACAAACAAACCTATACAAACATACAAACTGTTACATTTCTAATATTAGTAAGATAGTAGTATAGGTTAAAAATAAATAAAAAGAATACTAGGAATAACATTTAATTTCTTCCTCTCTATAAGAGTTTATGTTAAAATCGATTGGCTACGTGAATTTGGGTCGCTGACGTTTGCATAACCATGAGCAGTGAAAAAGCCAGCATAACAGAATTTCTGGGAATCAGCCAATCAAATTTAATAACACGAATATACTGCCTGACATAAGTCTCGTCCATAATTTTGATATTCCGAATAAAAAATCAAATTGTTCTTAATAACTGAAGTTGTACGAGTACCTCTTCTAGTGTTCCTCGAAATTGGATCAAACTAAGTTAAAAAAAGAGATATTTACAATATTTTCATTTAAAAAAATCCCCAGATCCCCAGTAACCGGATAAGTGCCCAGAAGTCTGGGCACATTACCCCGCTAAATAGCGAGGCTAATTCTTTGGTTGAAGTATAGGCCTTCTGGTTATTAGATGTATCAACCTGGCGTTTGTCTATCTCCCTACATAGGGTATGTGACGTCATCTTTTTTTTCACAGATGAGTTCAGAAGTAAAGTGGGCTGCGAGAACGACGTGCTGCATCTCAGCTGCAACCCTCACTCCAGAGTTGCGATATACTCGGCCCAGTACGGGAGGACAGAGTACGACTCCATACAGTGCCCTCAGCCTAGGGGAATGAAGGAGGAGAGTAAGTACATACATACATACATAAAGCTCACGTCTGTGTCCCACAGGTGAGGTAGGCAGAGACTATGGACGTGGGGTAGGAGAGTAAGTACCATTATTTATTCGGTTTAGGGTATCCGACTCGTAAGCGAGAGGTACCGGATGAGAATCCCACTGTGCTCAAGTATCAATAACTCTGTTCTGAGTTATGTACATTAGTTGAATACTTACCGATGCTCTTACGGTGAGGGAAAACATCGTGATGAAATCTGCACATTCTGGTGACTGAATGTGTAACCATGATCGTATCTGGTCAGGTTCTCTTGGTAGCAGGGTCACGAAGGTCAGGTGGTAGTGTATCTGTGTCAGATCACGTGATCTGCCAAATTCTGGATCATGGTCAAGGCGGGCCCGGACCTTCGTGCGCCGAAACCGGAACAAGAAGATTGTTACTTTTTGCTTAATGTACCTACATTTGCTTGAATGGTCTCTCTTATTATTTACGTAACAATAAATTCGTAGTTGTCAGTCATGTATGAAACGTATGCGTGTAGTAAATCAGTGACGCGTATATAATAATATTCGAGAAAATCTGAAGGCACTTTATCCACCCAAATGAATAATAGGGATATTTGTCCAATATAAAAATAACAGAATGGTTTGTTGTTATTATATCATCTTGGCGTCAATGCCCCGGTTATACTCTCGCGCAGGAGGAACCAGGGTCCACCTTGACCATGGTCCAGTATTTAGCAGAACAGATAATTACAGTGGGGCGACTGCCATCTGACTTCCGTGACCATACTTCCAGGGGAACCTGACCAGATTGGATCATGGTTACACGTTGTCGCCTGAATGTGCAGGTTTCGTCACGATGTTTTCCCTCACCGTAAGAGCATCGGTTACTATTCAACTATTGTACATTCATCAGAAAAGAGTTAGGTATTCGTACATGGCCGCAGTGCGATTTAAACTCGATACCTCTCGCTCACGAGCCGGATGCCCTAACACTGGTGCGCTATTATACCATTTAATAAAATATAATGTCACGTGGTGCCAGGCGGCTCCTGAGACTGTTGTGACAATTGTGTGTTTATTATTATTGTTATTCAAACAGAATATAAATAATTAAGTTTATGTTGAATTCTATAAAAGCTATTGACGTAACAGAACATCAAATTGGCACTCAAAATAAAATGCAAACAAATGACAAGGTAAACAAAAACAATTGAAACAAACAAAAAAGATCGAACTAAGAGAAACCAAAATAGCATAAATAAATGCATTTATATTACCGAATTGTAACGAGCCGTTTACGATTTTGTTTCCAAACATACTATTTTAATATTCTTTTATTTTACCCAATTAGATCCTAGAAATCCTTACCTTTGTTTTCCTGGATAGTTGGAGAGAGATTTTTTGTATCCTCAAAGGGAATCTGGGAAAGAAAACTGGCCAATTCTTTGACATATTAAAGGGATTGTAAGCGCACGAAATAACAAGAGCGAAACGATCCAAATCTATCCTCTTTTTGCCCTTGATGTTCTGCGATACAATTCCCTTTGTTTTCCCTTTTTACGTTAAACATGGATCCGGGATATTCCCTTGCCTGATTTAACGCAATGATGTAAATAAATATTTAAGCAGTCGACTTATTTTATTAATAAAAGTGTTGAATAAAGTGATATCGACTGACTGTAACCACAGAATACTTAATATTCCATAACTGAAAATTTTTTTACTTATTTTCCGAAAAGGATCGAGTAAAAAGATTCTGACACAGTTAATTTCAAACAAAGTTCCTCACCACTCACCGAATATATTTAAATGATTCAGTAATGAAACTTTGTATATTTCTCTATAACCTCTCGTATACGAGTATTTAATGAATTGTCTTTTTCAATTGATTTAACTCAACAACATCACACATTACAGGTAAGGCATACAGGTTAATGTATTTTTGTAACTTTAATTGAAATATAGATGCTAATCAATACTGTTACGGATTAACATGGGGTTTTGTATAAAATTATCTTTGATACTACAGGCAAAATTTATTCCTGCCAGACTAAAAAAGAGAAAATTAATGCCCATTTTAAGGTGTCCAGGTTTTGAATAAAAATCAATAGCATAGATTCTTAAATATTACAACATAAAAAACTAATAAATCTATATGTTTACACTTATACAACAGATGTTAAAAAATCATCAGAAATATGTGTAAATTAACTGCTACCGCCATAATAAGTACAAATAATATTTGATTATTTCTTCCTTTGAGACGCGCTTTCTCGATTCTTTATCTAAGCCGTTTGCTGTACGTCGTTTTATTGGCTAGGATCAAAGACTCAAAGTGGACAGTTGGATTTTAGCGAATAAAACGGGGATAACAGAAAAAAAAATGGATGTGGGAATTCTTCCAAAGACAGGGCGTTGATACATTACCTATGTAACTGTGCGAAACTGGAAGTGTAGAGGACCAAAAGCATGAAAGCGGACCCTAGTAGAATGATTGCCTCAATAAATAAGAATACCAAATTGACACTACATTGCGCAGACCGTTACTATGATATTTGTTTCATTAAATTCTGCCAGCCAAGCTCAGTAAATTCAGCCGATATCGCGTTATCGTTTTGAAATTAGCTATCAGCTCATTGAACGTTTTCATTGTTGAAACGATCGTTACATCTTTCAACCATTTTCATGACTTCAATTTATATTCAAACTCATTGTGGAACAGTTCTACACGTCCGTCGACACTGTTAAAATTCAAGACAAAACAAAATGGCTGCTAAGGTCAAAGCGTAGGGAATATGACTCATGAAATCTTAAAATATTAAAAGCGTCTTTTTCAGATTCAAAGGCTACAAAATGTCTAACGGAATTTAATTCGAATTCATAAATATTATACGTTCTAAATAATTACCCGGCTAAAAAAATTTACTTTTCATGCCATAGCTCAATAAGAAATACTGTTCAATAAAAAACTCTAAATATTTTAAAATTTATTTGACGACTAGAAAAATCCAGTCTGCTCATTTAATATCTGCAGTTCTAAAACTTCGATATAGTAAAACCACCTTCGAAATTATAAATAGTATAGTATCTTAGGTACATCATCGTTAGGTTCAGGTTAGGCACAATCATAACCTATCCTTTGTATAATCATCAGACTTACTCTCTTTTAGACAATATCCAAAAACGTGACGTTTAATGATCGTCGAGGTAAAGAATTAAACTCACGCGAGAAACCTGCAAATCCAAAGGGCGATCTCTCTAACAACGATACAGAGACTGTTTAAAGATACTATAATTTTGAGAATGAAAAACTTGACACATTATATACATTCTAAAACAACCTTACAGCAAAGAAAATATTCTTATAGAACGCTAGAAACCCTTATCACCCATAGGCTAGAACCCATTATCATCTTAAGGCCCAGTAATCACTACCAACTTTTTAAATCCAACAGACTCTCAGTGGATTTTTAAGAAGCGTACGTGCGAAATTACTTAATTTTAATAATCATTACCGCAGTGGAAGTGGGTACAGGCATTTAAGGAGACACCGCTTGAGTGCGATATTAAATTCCTCTTAGATGATACCACGTAATCTCCGGGAAAGTTCCGGTACTTTTACACTTTGTTGGCGTCGTGATTCGGAGTGTCGAAGTGTTACGAAGTTTCGCTGGAAGAATGGAATTATCAGTGCTTCAATTCGATGGAATATGTTTTACTGAACTTTATCTTCGATTTTTTTATATTTTAGGGATAAGATTTAGTAATAGAGATCTGGATAAATTGTATTACTGGTAATAATGGATGCTTTACATTATAATTATTATGATATTTTTATCTTTTTCAAATCTGGTAAATTGTAAGTAAGAAATATTATCTATACCAATATTATAAAGAGGTAAGATTTGATTGTTTATCGGTTGGTCTGTTTGTAATGGACAAACTCAAAAACTTCTTAACTAATTTTTTAATTCTTTCACGAATAGAAATCTACATTATCAGCGAGTTACATACGCGACATATTTTTTTTTAAATTACAGGTCTCAGGAAAAATTGCAATAATATAACTGTTGCGTATGATTCTAACTACCTATAGATACCTATAGGTATATCTATTGGCCGCATCCCTCCTAAGTTGAAATTATTACCTGTTTAGTTCTAATACAGATCGAGATCATTCAAAATATACTGTTTGTTTCAGTCCTTCCCTACGAACGAAAATACACCTTATTACAAGCATCAATAACCCTATAATATAATTGTAGTTGTCGTGAGGTTAACTAAAACTAACCAGCAGGGTAGATCTAATATGCAGTACATTTACAAATGCTATAGAGTTCAGCGTATTTTTGGCCTATAAAACACAATCGGGCCGCCTTTTTTATGACAAAATGCATATCGATTGTCACAATTTAAAAGAAATAGGTATGAAATTATAAATCCTACATACTTAAATCTCTTTGATATTGAAATATTCTTCTGAACAAAGATTTGGGAATGTACAAAACTCAATTTGTATATGAACAGCAATTTTGGTGCAACCAGCTTGCTACTGCATACTGTCTGCGACGTAGTTGTACGCGGTCTACAGAGCAAAGCAGCTCCTCAATAAATAAGAGATAGCCCAAGACGTCTGCGCCAAATGTTCGCTTTGATTCAGATGTTCTATGGCGTCTCTAACTCAGTACAACTGTGGGAAAAACTAAGTATCAACACCATCGGAAACTCCTGTGTAGGGTGATCGGTGCTCGGGCGATTCAGGATTGTTGTCTGATTTTTTGCGATGCACTAAAGTGCATAAAAAACTGTAGAATCTACGGATAGGACGCATTAATACATCCGGAGGATTTATTCTCCCCCACCCATACCAGGTACGGAAATCTGAATATGATTCTGGTACGGAAATCGTCTCAGTTGCAATAACATTACAATTGAATCGCATGTCAAATGTATAATTGTTAATCAAATGACAAATGTTGAGCTGCAACTTTACTTGAATTTGAACTTTTCCACAATTCGTTTTCTGGTACTTTAGTTGCATTATGGTTGCATTGCTAAGTTGCATCTTTCTTCTGTCAGATTAGTTGTCAAACTGCCTTCAATTTTGTCAACGAAAACGTGTCAAAGGTATGATGGAACAATGATTTAACTGCAATGTTACTGTGATCAAGCTCGAAACTCTTGGAGTTGGAGTTCAAACGGCTGTAATGTTGTATCCCTGTCCCATTTTTTGGGTGATTTTCGCCAGAATTTGACGAAGATGATGTGAGGTCTTTAGGTTTACATAG
Organism: Blastobasis adustella; assembly: GCA_907269095.1. Taxonomy (NCBI): domain Eukaryota; kingdom Metazoa; phylum Arthropoda; class Insecta; order Lepidoptera; family Blastobasidae; genus Blastobasis; species Blastobasis adustella. The sequence goes on from OU026120.1 coordinate 3,591,284, forward strand.
TCCACTGTGTCAAAATATCCACTACTGCACCAGAACCGTCGCAAGAAATGCCCGCATCAAGCGATTTGAACTTTGCTCGGAAGTACCAAAATAGCACAAAAAAGTTTTCAGAACACTTTTTAAGATTGGAGAGGAGTGATTATTAGAAAACAAACTGCCTTAGACCAGGGCAGCGTCATCGCATAGGTACCTACCCCGAAGAATATCTATTGAACTCTTCTCTTGTCTCTTGAACTCTCTGAACTCCTCAAGTGCATCCGGATATTTTACCTATCCTGAATTGTCAGTTAACCTGTGTTCTAAATGATAAAGTATCCCAGATAATCACAATGTTTATTTTAAAGGAGATTCATGTAGCTTCATGAAACAAAAAAGCATTAAAAAGAGTTCTACAAAATAACACAATTTGACTTTATAGAGCTCTCATGAATCGTTTAGGAAATATCGTCATATATTTATGTAACTAGTTATTGTTGCTCGTGAGTGTAGGATTCTGTGGTACAGGTTTACTACGCCTTCTTGTAGCAGCCCAAAAGCGCAAATATGTGTCTTTAAATCTTTATTTAAGGAGCTTTGTCTGAAGATAATGTATTTATAGTTTAAACATGTGAATCATAACCTGAAAAACAGAGTAAATAAATAACTTAAACAAAATCGGCCTCCATACTATCAGCCAACCCACAAGAAGCCAAATAAGATCTTGTATTAAAACTTTTCTCGTAGACTAAAATAGAACTAAATTTGAAAGACGCCCAACAAGAACAACTCCACGTCGCCGTGACTCCCAACAAAAAGAATGACAGGGACGCCATACTGACATATCTTGCGCGTATTTTACTATTATTTTTATTTTGGCAGAGTCGTATGTTTACTAAGCGCTGCTGAAAATAGAATAGACAGCCAACAAGATCAACCTCCTTACAAAAGTAATGACAGGGATACCATTACCATCTGGTTCCAACTGACAATACTTCAGTGGCGATCGGTATTATGCGTCCGTCAAAAAGCCGTATTGAACGCAGGAGTACGCGAAATCGCATAGTAACAATACTTTATTTAGACATGTAGGTACTGTTTGTGAATTCCGGTCTAAGTAGCGGGCCACGTGATGGAAAGTGCTCACCGCCGCCGATGGACATCAGCAACACTAGGCCTTGGCGGAGGTCTGTTTCTAGCTGTGGACTGCGGTGGGCTAATGATCCAACATCTCCTGACAAGACACGACACCTTTTTTGTTGCTGGGCACATAGATAAACGATCCATTGGTAAACTTTTACACCCTACCCACACACCCACCCACCCACACTTATATTTAAACCCATAAGCGATTGAGCTAAGGCGGCGAACATAATAAAAGTAACATAAATCAATGAATATGTGAGCGCAGCGAGCTCAGTATTTATGGTATACCTAAGCCAAAACTGTTTATTTTACCACTACCACACTCCACACCACAATGTACCAGAAAATATACGGGGCGAGTTGTGTCGCCTAAGGCTGTCTGTGGCGGAGTACTGACCCTTGCAAAAACCCATCACGACGCCAAGAAGAAGACACATAAGCTATATCACTCTCTTTCTTCACAGCATGCCTGCAGCCATACGCCACGGAGACTGCGATGCACGAGTGCCACGGGAAGAGGCGATGCGTGCTTGCAGCCGACGGCAATATGTTTGGCAAGCCTTGCCGCGTCGGCAGCAGAACCTACCTCAAAGTGGTCTACACCTGTGGTAAGTTTCTTTCGATAAGCAAGTATCATGTATCCGCCTTGACTTAAGTGTGCGAAGCAGTTGCACAATCTCATTCCGCTGGCTCCTTTCCGCCATCGGGTGACACGATCTGGGCGATTGCTTTATCCTTATGTCGTGGATCTCCCAGCTATCCGCACGAGCCGCGTTGGTTTGACGTTGCATGGGAGTGTGTTCCCTGATCATTATAATCTGGAGGCCTTCTAAGCTAGAGTGAATAGGTTATTCCTAGACAGGCATGCTTCATCTTCGGCCGTATTGTCACTTACCTACAGGTGAGATGGCGGTCAAATGCCTGTCTAGACTAGACAGGCATTTGACCTCTGGTTTAGGCAGACATACTCGTATAAAAGGTAATTACAGTGGAGCGACTGCCATCTGACCTTAGGGGAACCTGGCCAGATTGGATCACGATTATACATTCTGTCGCATAAATGTGCAGGTTTCATCACGTTGTTTTACTTTAGTATACCTAAATTTTAGATGGAATATATTAATTTATAATAAATTATAAATCTAAACGTACAATAAATTAAAATGCAATGTAGAGCTCTACCGCTCTCAACTTCACATTACAATATTATCATAATTAATACAATGGGAGTATCTTATCCTTATCCTTTTACCGCGTAGCTTTTATTAACACGAGAATTTAATATATCTACCACAATTCTGTTTATAAACCATTTTATTACAGCCGCATTGGGGCGCATACAGATGTGTGCCTCATCTGCTTGCGAGTAAGAGTATTGTTTACATCATAATATGAGAATATTTATTACATTTCGAACTATAAAATATAAAAATCTACTTGTAGTTTAATATCTCGCACACATATTGTGTGACTACTCACAGATTTATAATCTTATGCGTTTAGCCCTAAAGCCCAAGTTTTAATGAGGGTAGTAATAAAATTTTATTGTTTAAAATAATGGGAGGCCGCTGCAGCTACTTGTACGTGTTCCTCTACGTAAAGGATGAAGACAAAATCGAATTTGTATACTTTAATATAATCAAGTTTGCTTGACTTTAGCTTGCGTTGTTGAAAATCTACAGACAGAAAACTTTTGCAGGATGTTCTGACTGGTTTGGTCACGTATTGCGTAAGCCCCAGGGAAACACGGGAAATAGGTGCCTAAATCTGTCTGTATCGGGAAAAAGGTCCCGCGGGAGACCCTAGAAGCGATGGATTGACATCGCCGAGTCGGACGCGAGAGCCAACGGCATGAGACATTAGGATGCCAAAGATCGGGTAAAGTGGAGAGGAAAAAGTAGGAAACTCTGGTTGAAGCCGGGATTGACTATTCAATGATCACGTTCAGTATTAGCTACTTGTTAATACGTCGAACCATCAAAGTACATCTATCTTTGAGGCGTATCACCGCAAATGCTATCTGGTATTAATACTTTACTGGACGTATATTGTATGTATCATTCTACTATAAGAAGGTTTCCTATGAGTTCCTAAGGATTTGAAACATTTTAATTTGGAGGTCATCATTTCGTTTAGCCAAGCCAAGCCAGCCAAGAAGCCAAGTCTGATAAAATTTAATTTAGTACTTGGCGTCGACATTTCTAATAACGTCAAATTTCTTGGTCATCTAGATTATAAGGTCAGATCCGTCAAGAAAACTTGGTATCATGGCGAGTTCACGCAGTATCAGGCCATCAGGTGGCGTACTTGCTAATTTGCGCCCCTTTATTGTAATGGTATGACATTCTTATTACGACCTGAGTGGTTCAGTTGGTGAACATGTATCATATTATTTATTATTATCATCTAGTCCCAAAGTAAGCAAAGCTTGTGTTATGCGTGTCAGAAAACCGATAAACACATACATACATACTTATTATACATATAACACCCAGACCCGTAACAGAAATTAAAGTTCATCATTTCAATTTCTGTTGGCCGGGAATCGAACCCGGGCCCTCTGCGTGGCAGACAAGCATGTTAAACAACAGAACCACTTAAATCTGTGACACTACCTTTAATAATAAAGCTCATTCTAAATTATTCATGGAAGTTTGTTTACGAGACAGCATCAGAAATATAGTATTCGGATATTCCGTATTACAATATGGCTAACATTTTGTAATTCTGAGAAGCATACCCAACTTGAAGGATGATAGCTACAAAAAACACGGCTTAACAAATAGCAAGAATTTGTAGCCGTTTCATAACAAAGATTGGCCATTATTTTCAACGCGCCAAAAGTGATAAAACGACAAAAAGTGCGGGTGAAATCGTTCCCGAATACGCTCATAAAGCGATTTTTGGGGCACTTCATATTTACGAGGAGTTTAAACCCAACTGTGTCTGCGTTTTACGTCCAATATCCATTCGAAACGGCGATATTGCATTTGTAAATTATGAAACAATTTGCGAGCGACGCCCCCTCATTCAATCTCATTAGAAAACAATTTTGCCTCACCTAACACAGTTGTCAACAAGTCAGTCGGAACCGGAACACCCACTCGGTATAGAAATTTATTGACGATCACCCGAAAAAGTTGGGCGTTATTTCCTTGGTTGTTTTTCGTTTTATCTCGATTTGGCTTTACCTTAGGAATGTGGATTCAATTAATTGTTTCGGTTTTTTCTGGGTCATAATATCTGAAAATAATAATATATAACTTTTTCCTTCTATTTAGTATCTATTATTTGTGCTAAATGAACGTGCCTTGCGTGCCGTGCGTGACCTTTCGGTCAGAACTAATTGTATTGTACTTTACAATGTCTTCGTTACAATTAAACAAAATAAAAAAGTTCATAACAGTTCTTATGTATTTTTTATAAAATAATGTCAGTTTAGCTGACCGAGATATCAAGGCACGCTATTAGAAAACAATTTGGCATAAACTATAGTTATATATATTCACGCTTTTGTTGAGTTTACGAAAACAAAAGCATAATTCAAATTAAATAAGATTAGCTTTCGCACGCGATTCCATCAAATTAACGCTCGTTGTGAATTCGCGAATTTCAGCAATATTTTCCCTGAAACGAAGCTGTTAGGTTTATGTTACACGAACCTTAACGTTCTCATTTTCGTTAAATATTTTGCCAACAATTTTGTAAATATCCGTTCTATTCTTGACCGAGCTCATTTGCGAAGCTTACTGAAATTTTAATAAATTTGTATTTGCCAAAATACGAGTACCCGGATAGCTTTACTGGAGCGCAAGCGCTGAAACTATAAATTTCAAAGCAAAGTTCTCCATAAATATCATGCAGTTTGCGTGATGCTGTATAGTTTGAATAACTGTTTATTGTTTGTTATGCTTGAAGTACAGAACGACTAAAATGAAATACAAATAATATCAGAGCAAATAAGGGAACCTGTCGGAGTAAAAGAGAATATTATAGTGACTAGTACAGAGAAAAGCGTGCTTAGTTGGGTTGATCATGTAGAGAGGATGAATGAATGAATCTATCAGGAATAACCAGACATATTGTAAGGGGAAGGCAATCAAATTTATTGTATTTAAAAAGAGGTCATGATTCCTAAACCAACAATACAAGGCTAACCGAAAGAATGTCACTTGTGTCATCCATACATTTTAAACTTAAGAATTTGTGACTTAGCGCCGTACCTTAGTAAGTCTTATTAGCTGCCTATTGCAGGTTTTTTCAGTACTAGCAAAAGCTTTAGCTCTTACGAAGGACTTGCATGCCCGATTGCACTTAACTTTAGGCGAATCCTAACTTGATTTAAAATATTCATTACATGAATCGTAGATGTTATGGGTGGCACTTACCACTTACCATCAGGTGGGCTGTTTGTTAGCTTGTCACTGAGAAGCATAAAAAAAAGCATTGTACCAACACCAACCTAATTTGAAAACTTAACTCACTTGTTACTCTTAATGTCACCTATTTTACGATCCCTAAATGATTATGAATATTTCATGGCATCGCCTTAGGAGTCGCTTCAGTGGAATCGGGCATTACGCTATTAAACATACACACACACACACACACACACACAGACACACATACAGATGATTACAATTGTTAAAACTTCTTTTTTTTGTAATGGTAACTTTTATCAATAATTTACTTCTACAGAGTAAGAATCTGGTATTGGCTTTTTGTTATTTACGAATATCTGATGTAAAAGTTCTAAGAGCTGTTGATTCTATGACAAATAAACAAAAAATAAACGTAATTACCGTATTTTCCGATGGGTAAAAATTAAGGATTTTGTATATACCTATAGTTTTGTAAGTCCCAATCCAACATTCATTTGACAACAGAATACCAAGCGATCTATTTACCATAAACCACGAGATTCAGAAAACGATATTGGGTTTCATACAACTGTAACGGTTTTCCTTCCAGCTCGATGCGGGCGCAATGTCAGGAAGTTTGATAGTTTTGCAACGACATGAAATAAATCACGTCCCTGGAACGGGCGAGCGTCGATGGACTTCTGAACTGATAGTAATGCACTCTCTTCTATGGCTCTTTAAAGTTTGGTTTCTAGTTTTTTGTATGACTAATGCCAGTTTGTTCATTTTGTGATCGGAATCGGATGCTGTATCTTAAGTTCTTTGTTCGTTCGTGATTTTGCCAAAGCCAAAGACTGATATCTTACAGGTACCTATACATTTTTACCTATTGGTAATACTGTGTGTAAATGATTAAAATTCAATAGTACGGTGCACTCATCGTTTATTCTGATTTAATAGGAGTAAAAAGGACCAGATTAAACGTTGCACTTGCTTTTATAAACGCAATCCTTGGTGTTGCCATTTTGAGCACGTCTCTTAGAATAATGCATTGTATTTTCTATAGAGAAGGAACGTGCTTTACAAATGGCAACATTTGACAGTTCATTGTTTATTTGTTAGCAATCGAGTAGATTTAAGTTTTTAGTGTCGGATGAGATGTTAAAATGTAACATTTCACTATAGAATATCAGTGAAGTTATTAGTTACGGTGTGTCTCACTTTTATTAACTTACACTATACTTACATAATTGGTTATGTTTGGTATTTGTTAAGTAACGACGTGGCCGATAACGGACTATACCTATTTAAATAGCTTATTTATCCCTTACCAATTCTTGTAGAAGCCCGTACACAAATGCCCGTACAAATTGATTCACATATCGCGACTGTATGATGTTGATACTATCATAAGAAAAAGTCACATCTATAAAACCTAGACGGGGGGGATTATTATTCGTAACGTACCTAGTATAGGAATCTAGGTAGCTTATCTTCGCGCGCAGAGTACGTTCGCGTCGTGTGTTGTCCCTAATGTTTATGCGATATTGGGTTTTCAATATGGACAGAAAGCGTTCAGTGTTCGGACGCTGCACGTTAGCTGTTTGTTACCAAACACGTAACGTATGAACCGGGCTCTAAATGATCGGTTTCTGCTTTTCGGGGAACACGGTAACAGGTAATGCAATTTGCATTGGGCTCTGCATCAAAATGCTATTTGTAGGAAGCTTCGCTCTGTCACTCAAATTGAAGACGTATTTGAGCACCGTGAAATTTCTCGAGTAGGAAAATTTGTCGTCACGCATTGCGCGTCGTGGTTGCGTTTCAAGCAATATTCTATTTGTGAAGACGTTTGTGTGTCAGGAGGTAGGTAGAGGCAATTTTGTTTTATTGCTTAAGCAGGCACACGTACGGAAGGTCCATCTGATGTAAAGTGGCCACGGACAACTGCAATCTAAGGGAAGCGGATGCGGTGCCGGCCTAGAAGTGCCTGTAGACATGCTTTTTGTAGAACCCCATGTTATTGTGCAAAGGAAAGACTATCCCTAAATGTTCCCGTAAACCCACATTTAGACCTTTTGAGCAGCCAAATCCTATACCATTCCGACTGATAGCACGATTTGGCACTAAACTTGCATATTATTATACCTACTCAACGAAATTTAGAATCGCCTAAAACTCTTGGCTCGAACTCGAACACCCAGAATATTTGTAGAAATGCGAGATAATTATAATTATAATTGTCATTGCCCCAGGTATATTATGTGCCGCCTTTCCCCAGAAAATTCATATAGAGACACGTCACCTTGATACGCCTTCATTATCTTCTACGAACATAAACGGTAGAACGTGACTCAAATAATTAAATTAGGGCATAGTGTGCGGTTAGTAGGGTGGATGATAAGCGATGATCAAAGGAAATAATGGTTAATGGTTTATGAGTAAAGTGTATTAACCGATACATAGTCGTGGTACGATGAGTGAATTTTCTTGTAGAGTGCGCGCCAGATAAATTTGCAATTAGAATAGCGTCCCTGTCACTGTTTTTGTCGAGAGTTGTTTTTATAAGCCGTCTGTCAAATGCCAATGCCTGATATTGACGCCTTTTTTATTTCGCTGTTACATTTACAATTTATTATAACAACTGTAATAATAAATGTTTTCAACTATCGCGGTTATTATCACACATTTTAGACCCAATGTCCACTGGCACGGTGCAGTGCACTGCGCGGCGCACTATGCGGTGCCACGTCACACTGACAACCAAAAAAAACGGTGGTGTAATTCTGTTTTTTGAAATTAGGCAACGTTCGCACGAAAGATTTGCAAGAGATTTTAAGTTAGGCAACGTTTGCACGAAAGCTTTTACGACGATTTTACGCGCGTTATTTTAAACGACTAGCATAATTATGTATGTATGAAGAAGCCATAGAGATTTGTTAGAACCGTAGCAAGTAGAACAATGTAGTCTCTGTCTACCACTACGGGAGAAAGGCGTGACAGTATAAATGTATGTCACGCAAAGAATTTTTTGAAAGAATGTTCTATCTATCGATAACAATTATGAGCGTGACTGTATCTACACCAGAAGTCGTATCGGTGCGGGGGGCGAAATGCGACAGTAAGAAACTGAATTTGGCATTAAAAAAAATTACACTACGTCATATGCGTTGGCCGCTGTCCATAGATTCTAGCAAATTAGAGTAGTGTAATATTTTTTTTTATCAAATTCAGTTGTCCACTGAGATAGCTAATAGCCCCGACTCCGCCGGTCACCAGGTGCACGAAGTATGACGAGAGTGTGAATAAAACTTAAGGCTTTAATTTCATAACTCAGAAACCATTCATCTTATAAAACTAGTTTATAAATAGTAGTTTATGCAACTGTCATATAATACCTAATTATATGCAGTTGCATACACTACTTTATCTACACTCATATTTTCAAGTTAAAATTACATACCTATAATTTTCTCAACTTTGCTGGAAGTAAGCTACGAGTCAATTCTGTTGTATCTACGCGTCGAGGAAAACAAGCGGTGGGAAATTCACTTCACTACTTTTTACATTTATCTATTTATTTGCTTCAAACAAGAAAAATCATTTACATACACAAATTACAACAATTAGAAAAAATATACCGTTTATAAATATATTACATAAACAGAAATTTTTTAATTTTGAATTTGTTGAAGACATTGAGGTATTCAGCCTACATTTCGCCGTGTCCTTGCGCCCGACAAAAAATTAAAAAAGAAAAGTGTTGCATAATGATTAAAAAGTTATTTTTCGATACAGCTGTAATGAAAATAGTATGGGAAATGCTGTATCGTAAAGTAATTTTTAAAAATTTTATAGGCTGGCGTGAAAAAAGTGTATCCTTAAACAACTGTTTTCGAATATGTAATTGGAACATTACACTATGAGTGTAGGTAAAAGAAATTACAGTACCTACTCGTCAAGATCTATCTTTTATATTCTGGAACAAGCGTTCTAACAGCAATCGTTTCAGAGTTATTACAGTTTTAAGTTTGACAGCTGTCATTGTAAACTTTATTCCTAAATAAATAAACGCATCTACGCGCGTCATCCAAAATATAGATTTCGACGAGCACTATCATTTCTCTTGAGGAAGTAGTGTTCTAGGAGTAATATTTTCAGAGTTATTAGTCTTAAGTTTGACAGCTGTCATCCGAAATGTAGATCTCGACGAGTACCAGCATTTCTTTTTAGAAACTTGTGTTATAGAACAAAACATGTCGTATTTATAATTCGGGAGGAACTCAGAAGAAAATGACGAAAGGATCACGAAAGCGAAACAACTACGATAATGTTGGAGAATCACAAAAAGGGAGGGGCTTACGCATCAGCGGTCAATATTTCTTTGACAAGGTCGACGAATTCCTATTTCATTCATACGCGTTGAATCTGTACTAAAAAAAGAAGACAGATACATATACTATGTGTGTCAACTGTGTCATATTAGGAGATAAGATTCGAACTGTTGGTAAAAAAAAACAGTTAAGTGTGACTTCTCATGTTGACATCTGCTGACATCGCGCCGCAAACTGTACGATGGGGCCAAATTGAAAAAATGTGGACAAAATTCATACAGAACTGACATTTCGGGCTTGGATTGCGGGTTTTGCCCCATCATGCAGTGCGCCGCGCGGCGCGCTGAACAGTGGGACATTTCGCCACCTATCAATGTACTTGCATATAAACTGTTCGGCGTGCAACAAGTTTTGCCACATCGTACAGTATGCCGCGCGGCGCACCTCTTCAATGTGTCTCAGCGCTTCAGGGTATGTTCCAGGTTTCCTACCGCGTACCTTTCCCCGGAAACCCGGAACATACCCTTAAAGCTGTAATAATACCTCTAAACTCAATCTACTCAACTTAAAATGAGTTATGACATAAATATTCTACTCTACAATTACATTATTTGAAGCACATTGGCCGTTTTTGTTAACAGTTTTAACCAGTTAAAATGAACAAGATAAAAGGATATACTCGTATTACCAATGTTCTACATGAGAAAGAATAACTAACTACACCTAATTGTCGATTCCACTTATGACCTAGATATCTGAAATCTGAGACCCACATTCCGTTTCGAAAGCAAATCGACTGGACTTAGTACAATACTACAAACAACAGCATTGTAGGACTGTCACTAGCCTGACTGGCGCCTGAAATAAATCCGTGTTAGAAGAAGGCGAGACGAATGGGAACAGTCGAAACTGCCACCATCTATTTTATATTATCCACTGGGAGACCGCTAAAGGACTTTCGCCATTAAGACATGGTCGAGTTAGCCCTCTGTTTATACAGGCTGCTTTAGGCGTATTTCATACACAACTCAGTTAATGATTAAGCACATATCGATTACCACCATGATACATTCTCACTTTGCCGCAACTGAGTTCCCAAAACGTATTCCAGCACAGTACAATTCCAGCGCTGAAGAGGTTTTAGGGTAAAAAGGAACATTAAATTTTTTTGTACGAAAGTCACTTACTATGCTTTCGCTCTCTCGCAACTCTCAGCGTAGTTACTAAAAAAGTGTTACAGTATCATAAAAAGAGTAGAAATTAAATAATAGATACGGGACTAAAATAATTCAATACAAAATATTGTCCGGTGGCGCCCTCATTTTTTATCCTTTTTGTAGTGTTGTACCTGTTTCATAAAACTTTAAATGTGCTTTTATTGATCACGTAAAAAACCTCCTTCATCGTGAATTTCGTTCCTTTTCGGATATCCCGAGATTGTAAATCTACACTCCATGTTAGCACTACAGGCCGGTAAAGAAAAAACTGTAAGTAGGTACCTATGCATCTGTTGCCTGTGACAGGGATGCTTAATATGGTGCACTAGAGTTGTGGAGATGTAACGTGTTAGTATTGTACCTAACACAAAGCTCCGGTTACAATATACTTAGCGAGGTGCCGCCTTTACTTCTCAATAAAGAGGCTTAAACGCGTGTGGCACAGTTTAAATACCTAAGTCATATTGTGACAGAAGACCTGAGAGACGACCGGGATATCGTGGTAATATGTTGGCAGGAACATTTACTCGTTGTACGGTAGATGTAACAATTGCCTTATTTAAGGCATATTGTCAGAGCTTTTAAGCGAGTCGTATTTGGACTAACTTTACACAAAAGCTTTATAATGCTCTGCGAGTTCAAATATAACAACATTTTAGGGCGCTGTTGTAACTTTTACGTTTCTGTAATGAATCGAACATGTTTGCGGATGCACCCGTGCGTTGTTCGGATCTCTAAACAATCAACATTCAAATGTTACTCAGTGATAATGTAGCATTTCTACTCGTATGTGAAAGAATTTTTAAAATCGGTCTAGTAGATTTTGAGGTTATTCTTTACAAACAAAAGTACTAACTTTTTTCTTTGTCATATTAGTACCTATAGACTTAACATCTTTGATTTTCTTTAAAAAAAAAAAGAAATATTTTGATAAAAAGCCAGTGCCTTAAGAATCAGCCTGTAGATCCGCTCCTCGTCAGAAAGTAGATGCGTAATCAAATTATTGTAAGTATGCACGTCGGTTTGTTGACATTGTCAAAACGTTTTGGGGTGCGACTAGCGAAGCTTCTACTGATGGAAGCTATTATTTTAAGTAAGTATTCATAAGTCATGATTTTGGATATACGCAAAATATGTTCAGGTTTGAAGGATAATGTAGTGTAGCCAGCTGAATCATAGTGTAGCGTATAAACTTGCACTCCATAGTAACTGTGCCTGAGATTCTGCAGTTTTGTTAAAGCAACGAAATCATTGCATACATTTTTATTTTGCGGGCGATATTTGCCGCTTTCCATCAGGGTGCTTCATGCTTTTTGTCACTGTTTAAAACAATACATTATACCACAGATACAATGGCTTCATGTTGTTAAAATCTTCTTTCGTCATGGATCTATCAGCTATCTACACGTCCGCTTTGGTCCAATCTTTATAATGCGTACGGCTAAGGAATCATTATAATCTGGACGCCTTCAAGGCTAGAGTAAATAGGCTGTTCCTAGAGAGGCATGCTCTATCTTCGGCCGCATCATCACTTACCACCTGCATAAATGCCTGGTTAGTCTCATGGAAAAAAAAAGACCTTTTGCTTAAAGCTTTGAGTAAAAAAGCGGATTAAAGTAAGTATAAATTCGTAAAAGTAATATCAAAATAGCTCCCAGAACTCGTTAAACAGTAGTCGATGAGTAAACAATCTACGCAGAATTAGAGTGATGAGATCCAAAATTGTTGTTTGCTGATTGTAATAGCATTGCCAGTTGTACCTATTAGCATTAGGAGCATAATATAATCAGTAAGATTCATCTGAAACGCTGTCGGTTATTAAGAGTAATTTAGTTGTCAGATAAGGATAAAATATTTGTAAATACTTATCTACGAGTATTTGATAAATGTCATTATTTAAATTCAACATTTTATTAATGTGTCTAAAATTTGTGTGCGGCAGGTCGCAGAGGCTCCATTCTACTTAAACTGTACCTAACAATTGTATAACCTGTTTATCACAAATGAAAAAATGATTATGAGTAAGTAATTAGATAACCCAACCGACGGAATGTTCGGATAACCCTTGGCTAAGTTTACATAAAGTCAAGTATTTTCTAAACTACTGAACCGATTTTCATAAAGTAAAGCTAAGAACCATATCGATTAAACTGGCTTACCAGTAGAGAAAACCACATCCAAATCGGTTTATCCGTTCGGGAGCAACGATGCCACAGACAGACACAAAGCTACAGATACACACATCAAACTGAGGGGCGTTATAACACCCCTCTTTTTTCGTCGGAGGTTAAAAAATGAGCAAAATGAACACTCGGACTTTCTAACGGAGAGATTCGTTCCACAAAACGACAACTATGTACGTATTGTACCGCTACTCTACCCACTGCCGTACCTAGTTACCATAGGCAATATAAATAAAATGAACTTCAAATTAGCAACTACAATGGGCGGCACCGCATCTGTTCCCTTTAGGTTGTAGATGGCCTGTTCGACGATGCCTGATTTCCATTAGGTGGAGCCTCCGTCCGTGTGACTCCCTAGGCAATAAAAAAGAAAAACTTATTTGATATGATGTTCCATAACTACATAAAATTTGACACTTGGTTTATTTCTGAAGCTTTCTGTGATAAAGATGATTATGAAAATATAATTAAGTACGCTTTGAAATAAGATTGTTTGGCTACGGACGGACCTAAAAATGGCACAAATTTGAATTTAAATCCCGATAATTTCCTTTATGTCGATTTTCTCCTCCGTAATCTTCGCAAAATCATTGCGACCCACAAAACAAATTGGTGTCACCTGGTAAACAGTTTGAGGGCTACGTCTGGGCGCCGCCTGAATTTATGTTTACCCACAGTCGAGTTCGTTTCAATTTCTCAATTCCATTAGATGAGTAAACAACAATTTATTGGGGCGCAAGATAATGGGTGATTTGACATCCGTTTTGCTGGAGGGACCGAGTGGGTGGTACGTCTTTGAAACTTCCATTTCCATCAAGGCACAAGACCGAGATAATTTGCATTGAACGCCAATATACTTGATTCAACTTGCTCTTCGGAGCGTTGCTAACTCAAAATGCCTTCCTTTGGCACAGCCTTGGCTTACACATGTATGTTTGACACAACTCGCACAAAGGTTTTGATTGTTCACAACAAATATTTGATTACCATATGTCCTTCTGATGCTGTAGATTTTCATGCAGACAGAATATTCTTTTATAGCGGCAAACGTTACCCCGGATGACTTTGCTTGATATGAAAATACAGAAACATCCATTGTGTGTTGCGTCAATAAAAACCTCTGCCAAGTTTATGATGATCGTGAACTTGTTATTTTTGCTGGAATATTTATTAGCCAGTAGGAGAATCTAAATAAATATCTACGTGATTTATTCAGTCAAGAACTAATGTGGTAGACTTCTAACAATAAAAACGTTTGTTTACGTCATCATCATCATCAAATACAAATTCAAATATTTATTTAATGAGTTTAACTTGAAGAAGTTGAAATTAAATTAAATATCTTTTTCAATCGTTAATTCTTATTTTTTTTTTATATTATAACTCTTGAAAGCTTGAGCAATCGCCTCTCCTCTCATGGTTTGTTTACGTAGATCTTAAAAAATAGTAAAGCTAAAGATATAGAAAAAAAAATATTATCAGTAATAAAAGTAGACCGTAATGCGCCACATGAGTGACTTGTCACGTCATGTCCGACCCCAGTTTGCCACCCCTCGAAACGGGAGCTCTTAAAAACAAAAATACCAGACCGCTCTAAAACTCTAAAAATAATCCACCGTGTTCATTATGAACACCGCGCCAGACCACTGAGCAGCCCACTTATAAGGGTGCCATAGATAACAAGTCTTGATAATTCAAGGGTGCATTTTTTGTTGCAGTCCCTCGAACGGTGCTGAAAGAGAGGTACGAGAGTGCTCCAGAAGAGGACGAAGGCGCTCACGACGTGTCCGACGTTGAACACGAAGACGTCGGTAAGTACCATTAATTTTTTAATAAACCCGCAGACTAAGGATCCACTAGAGTGCGCTCTCGTTGGCAACTTTAAAGAGTGGATTTCATAAAATCCTCGGTGAAATTGCTGAATGCATCCCGCTCTTATAAAGCAGCTTAGCAATTCAATTCAAATTCTTGTACAAAATGGTGGTTCTCGACATATTTTTTTTGTGAAGAGGAAATGTTTTTGAAATTGCCTTCAATATACGAGCGTCGAATCATTTTCGGATGTTGATGTCTAATGAATATGGATGAAGCATTCCCTTGTACACATAGGAGTACGCATACACGAGATTACAGGCGTTTAAACAAACATGTATGCGTAGTATGTAGCGATTTGTTTCGAAACATGTTCAATCAAAATTAACAGGATTCCCTGTCTAATTATTCAATTGCCGCCGCTTCGCCAGTAACGTTAATTGAATTTAATTAGAGAATCCAATCGAAATTGAATGCCAAATTTCGCTTTTATCTTCAAATGGTAAATAAATTTGAATAAATTTCAAATGTTGTCCCCACACAACGAATATTAATGAATGTCCTTCATTTAAGTGGAGTCTTGCTAAGTTAATAATTTTCTCGCGCCCATGATTGTTGTTGGCAACTGTTTGCTGTTCTACAACTTCCCGTACCATTAACAACATGTCGAGTGCTGTAACGAGATTCCAACACTCCACACACAACTGCAATAAAACTTAGTCATGGAGCGTCGTAAGCCGAAATTGATACTGGCACGACGCACTGGAAGAAAGAATCGTACAGCGGGAGCTCAATTCGAATAAATAGTGGCCGTTGGTTGCGTTCCAAAAAATAAATTAACACCGTGCATTGCTGCCGTAAAAGTTGGAAACAAGATCATTCCCCAATGACTGCCGTAGAACAAAATAGAAGAGCACTAAACCTGTAATGGTCTTGTAAAAGAATACTATAAAGTCAATGGTGTTAGACGGAGAGTAATCTCGTGAATCGCTGTAGGTCGAACAGCTGCCTTTATGACTCGGCTATAAAGGTGTTCTTACCGCAGTAAACTGTAAGGGCACAATCACAGTGTAGTGGTTTTATGAACTCCCTAGTCGCTGGAGGTCCTGATACAAACGCTACAATGCCAAATTTTATGTTTAAGCGTATGTTGGAAGGACAAGTTCAGCAATGCATGTTGTGGAAAAGCATCGGTGGCCGAGTGGTTAAGGTATTCGACTCGTAAGCGAGAGGTACCGGGTTCAAATCCCACTGCGGCCATATATCAATGACCCTTTTCTGAGTTATGTGCATTAGTTGAATGCTAAACGATGATCTTACGGGGACGTAAACATAGTGATGAAACAGGTTTCATGCACTTCACAGTGCAGACACTTTCAGGTAACTGAATGTGTAACCATAAACAATCTAGTCAAATTCAGAGTCACGGAGGTCAGGTGGCAGTCACTCTACTGTAATTAGCTGATCTGCCAAAATCTGAATCATGGTCAAACCGGACACCAGGCCCTCCGTACGGAGAGCACAACCGGGAGATTAACGCCAAGAAGTTTTCTTTTATTTAATAATGTTGTAGGACAGCTAAAGTAGGTAATATTTTTATAAGCTTACCTTGGTAGTATCGGTAAAACAAAGTAATACTTAGAGTAATGAGCAAGACCCATATTTACATGAATATTTGATATCTGTCTGATCTTCTAGCTAAAGGTTTGGTCACTCAAACATTTAAAGCAAAATGTTTGTTGCGAATCTTGCTTGACGTAGCGAATTGAGCAAAGATATTTTTTGTCGAAAATAAAAAGTCAGCCCAAGAGAAAAAACAAGATAATGCCGTCGAAAGAACAGCCGTTACGTTTATAAATAAAAGTAAAGATGCTCATTTAAAAGATTTGTTAGACTGCTTCGTAGCTTGCAGGAAACTCTTCAAACAGATTTTCCTGTAAATAAACATATTGTACGAGAAAGTAGACGACTAATGACTAGAGAGAGGCTCTTATGCCGGATCAGAAACTGAAGCCAAATTTACGTGCAAAAAGTATTTGTTGGATGAATTACTAGTACTCCATACGAGGGTTAGGCGTGGCTTTGAAAGTGGATTGTCCTCGCCTATCTGCTGCCAGAGTAGTGTGTTTTTCGGGGTTGACAAAACACTAATGATACCCCTGGTATTGCAAACATCCAACGGCTACGGTATCTGCTTACCATCAGGCGGACCGTACTTTTGAATGCCACCTTAGTGGTATACCAAAAAATTACCAATTACTGTCACAAAATAATTTTTATGTCAATCGGTGGATAACTATACAAGCAGACCGTTAATGGAAAGTGGAGGTAAAGTGGTGTATTGCCCACCTCCGATACTCCTCTAACCATGGTTACCAATGGAGTAATGTAAACTTTACACAACGGTAGGTAAACAATCTATATATTCAATCTATATAGTATAAAACAAAGGTTTATAAGCAAGAAAAAAAAATGGGTGGGTAGGGGTGGAGTAGGCGTAGTTTGTAAGTAACCATACACCTATGGTAGGTGTAGGGCAGGTGTATCGTAGGTGTGGACTAGGTGTAGGGTTGGTGTAGGGTAGGTGTAGAGTAGGTGTGGACTAGGTGTAGGGTAGGTGTAGAGTAGGTGTGGACTAGGTGTAGGGTTGGTGTAGGGTAGGTGTAGAGTAGGTGTGGACTAGGTGTAGGGTTGGTGTAGGGTAGGTGTAGAGTAGGTGTGGACTAGGTGTAGGGTTGGTGTAGGGTAGGTGTAGAGTAGGTGTGGACTAGGTGTAGGGTTGGTGTAGGGTAGGTGTAGAGTAGGTGTGGACTAGGTGTAGGGTTGGTGTAGGGTAGGTGTAGAGTAGGTGTAGACTAGGTGTAGGGTTGGTGTAGGGTAGGTGTAGAGTAGGTGTGGACTAGGTGTAGGGTTGGTGTAGGGTAGGTGTGGACTAGGTGTAGGGTTGGTGTAGGGTAGGTGTAGAGTAGGTGTAGACTAGGTGTAGGGTTGGTGTAGGGTAGGTGTGGACTAGGTGTAGGGTTGGTGTAGGGTAGGTGTGGACTAGGTGTAGGGTTGGTGTGGGGTAGGTGTAGAGTAGGTGTAGACTAGGTGTAGGGTTGGTGTAGGGTAGGTGTAGAGTAGGTGTGGACTAGGTGTAGGGTTGGTGTAGGGTAGGTGTGGACTAGGTGTAGGGTTGGTGTAGGGTAGGTGTAGAGTAGGTGTAGACTAGGTGTAGGGTTGGTGTAGGGTAGGTGTGGACTAGGTGTAGGGTTGGTGTAGGGTAGGTGTAGAGTGAAGACCGCAGCGAGTCATGGCAGTCAGGGCCATACGTGGTTACCGCACCATCTCCTTTGAGGCGGCTTGCGTTTTAGCTGGAACGCTGCCTTGGGATTTGGACGCAGAGATTTTGGCTGTTGTATACTGGCGGACTGCCGAAGCACGTTGCAACGGGGTTGATCTGGTGCCTGAGGTCACGAAAGAATGGCGACAAAGTGCCCGAGAGAGGGCGATTGCAAGCTGGGGTCAGCGACTCCTAGAGCCTTCCGCGGGAGTTCGCACAATTGAGGCGATCCGCCCCGTCCTAAAGGAATGGACGGAGCGCAGGAGGGGTGCGCTTACCTTTAGGCTCGTGCAGGTCCTCTCGGGGCATGGATGCTTCGGGAGGTACCTGTGCAACACAGCCAGGAGGGAAGCCACGACGGCCTGCCACGAGTGCGGGTGTGTCAATGATACGGCGCAGCATACGCTGGCTGAGTGCCAAGCATGGGAGGCGCCACGCGAGGCACTTATTGCGGTGGTAGGAACCGATCTTTCGCTCCCGGCCGTGGTAAAATCCATGGTCGAGAGCGACAGATCGTGGCAAGCGGTGGTTACCTTCTGTGAGCTGGTAATGTCACAGAAGGAGGCGGCGGAGAGGGAGAGAGAGGACGACGCACTAGCTCTCCCAATCCGTCGCCGGAGAGTCGGTCGCAGGAGGCGTGATTATGCACGCCACCTTCCCCCCTAATGGGAGCTTGAGCGGTGGGTGTGGGGATCATCTGCCGCTCGTTAAACAGATCCCGTGATGGTTGGCGTGCCGAGTCCCGGCACGCCCCATAACAAGGTGTTTGAGAGTAAGCCCAAAGCTCACTCCCCGTGCAACGACTCGCTCCATGCGAGGTCCGCTGGCGGAGTCATCGGGGTATGCGTAGAGCTCCTCCGCGCAAGTACCGTGACTTCGTCGATATGCGGTGAGAAGGGCACCGTCAGGTTTTAGTGGGTAGGACCTTTGGTGAGTCCCACATAACCATCTGCTTCCCTGGCAGGTGGTATCTGTAACAAGGATTTCCTGACGAAAAAAAAAAAAAAAAAAAAAAAAAAAAGGGTAGGTGTAGAGTAGGTGTAGACTAGGTGTAGGGTTGGTGTAGGGTAGGTGTAGAGTAGGTGTGGACTAGGTGTAGGGTTGGTGTAGGGTAGTTGTAGGGGTAGGTGTAGTGGTAGGGCAGTGTAGGGGTAGAATGCCTTGCGAACGAAGTCGCGCCGGGTCCACTAGTACCATATAAAATAGTATTGTTAGGCTGCGGCACACAGTATGAGTGGTTAGGGTCTGTACTCAGTGGGTTTCAGTGATAAAAAGAGATAACTTATTATGGATAAATCAGCAGGTACATTGAATTGCACATATCAATAACGTTTATGAAGTACCAAAGACCACATACACAAAAAAGACACGAAAGTTAATATAATATTCTCTTTGAAGCCCCAGCTAAGCAGTAGTAGTAAAATCAGTGAACATTATAATTGGAGCCAGAATTATTTAGCCTCTACTAATGAG
This sequence comes from Blastobasis adustella, assembly GCA_907269095.1. NCBI lineage: Eukaryota > Metazoa > Arthropoda > Insecta > Lepidoptera > Blastobasidae > Blastobasis > Blastobasis adustella. The sequence continues at coordinate 3,611,108 of OU026120.1, forward strand.
ATCACTAATGGAGTTACTATATGAGTCAAGTCGCCCAGCGAGCCTGCTTAGGGGCCCTTTCATCCGGGTAATCCGGTTTTACAACGACAAAGCAAAGCGGAAACACTGACACGGTCCAAACAAATCCGCACGGATTGCGCGAGCGAAATTAGGTAAAGACTAAAAAGACATTATCTTGACAAAATAAGTATCGCTTTCCTTGAAAAAATACGGACGGCTTTTAATGATGTTAAGAAGGAGAACATTGAATGTCGCTTCGTACGTAAAATATTACATACGTAATGCTTGCGTTTACATTGTGAAACTTTATTAGCGCTTACAATACCATGTGAATTGGAGGATCGCTCTGAAAGATAGGACATTGTGACCAAAAATGATGATTCAGACGCAGGACCCCCACTATTTGTCGACCTGAGGTAATGCCGGGCCCCATGCAGAGGTCCCGGTTTCGATTTCTGGCCGAGCAGAAATAAATGATGAACTTTAATTTATGTTACGGGTCTGAGTGTAGTATGTATAATAAGTATGTATTTAAAACAATTAAAATATCCGTAGACTTAATTTTGCCTAATATAGATCTTTTTTACATAGCTATTAATTTGCCATACGAATAAATAAATAAAATAAAATAAAGTACAGATGTAATTTATCAGTTATCTAACACCAATAACACAAACTTTGCTTACTTTGGGGCTAGATGGTGCTGAGTGAATTAAAAAACAAGAAATATTAATTAGAGGATGTCTCCGAAAGATAGGCCCTTGTGGCCAAAAATGATGTCTCCACTATTAGAGGTAACCTCGAAAGCCTGTGTTGGTCATTAATATTACACACTGATTCTTTCCAATATAATAAAATCGACACATCAAATATTTGCACACAAAACAATAAGGCTCATTTTGGCCTTCTTCAATATCACCGTTTCCCCCACGCACTCCTTCTTTCGCTCACACTTGAGAAGTGAGTGCTCTTTTCGGAGAGCACTCCGCATATCAGATATTACTTTCGTCAGGTTTATCGACCTTTGGTATGAGACAAAGCTTAAGTCTTTCGATAAACAGATGAACAATAAGAGAATTTTCTGGTATTTCTAGTGAATACGTAACGATTGTTCGGTGTCGCCACCACTTTCTAATAGCTAATATCGAATCTCACGCTATCACATCACGTATTATTTGTCAATATCTGTTTGTGTATTTGTCTAGACTGTTCGAAACCGTATTTTCCGAAGGCTGGGAGTTTTGTTATTGCTAGTAGTACTATAGGTTACCTTCTGTCTCGTACATTAACGTCATGTGTTACAAAATACCTAATGTTAGTGATAACTACCCAAATCTCTCAGACTTTCCCTTCCCAAATTATCTTTGCTACTGTCACCAAATGACGTTTCTTTTCATTTCCTGCAATACTCGTCTGAATAAAAAAATCGTATAAAACAAGTTGCGAACCTGGTTGCGTTCCTACGGTTAAGGGGAAATTTCTTAAATAGGTGGGTATACATAATTATCTCGTCTTCTAATACGAGGATCCTTTTCAGATGACTCTGGCGACCGGTGGTGGGGTGAATCGGCCGTGCCGCCAGCACCGGCCGTTGCAGCTGTGCCTCCACAGCGACCCTCGATGTCCACCAGCCTCAATGCCAGTAGGGATGAGCCAGCAGCGTCTCCTCCAAGGCAACAAGCGCCAAAAGACGGTTAGTATCAGGATTAGTCTGTTGATGGTTGATCGAGAATTCTGGATGGATGGCACTAAAATATCGATGTTATCTGCCCTCAAGTAATAATGTTGTGTATCAATGTGACATGTAAAATAGAAAATGGAATTAAAAGCTCAACAGAGACAGATACGGATAATCCTAGATGTTGGAAGACAATTAGCTGCTTTCCATGATTAGGCTATTTGTCGTTCGTTTGTCGCTAATTTCAGAGGACATGACAATATCAATAGAAACTAACATTGGGGGTGTACTATAAAAGTAAAAAATACCCTTACCCATTTTTGTATTAAGTATCTCTCGAATAACGTAACCAAGTTTCACATGAACACAGCATAAATTACATCTAACATAATTTATCAGATTGGATAACACAATTTTGTAAGTTAACAACAAACTTTCCACGAATCAGTTTCAAAGGCATTTGCCTCTTCGACCCAATACCCTACTTTGCAAATACTCAAGGCCATTGTGTACAATTTTGTATGTAGTCAACACATTTACCATAGGAAGAAAACATTTATATCTGGCGAATTCGAAAAGACATTAGCTAGCGTGGAGATACTATCGGTTCCGGAAGAAAATGTAATGCGAGGTATTTATATCGTTTTATGAGGTCGAGTAATGTTTGCTTCAGCACAAATTCTACCAAAAAATAAGAATAGATGTCTATGCTTATTTGTAATGTTTGTAAACAAGGTTTTATTTATTTATTTACTCTTACACATCTTCTTACTATACTGTTTTCATGGTTTGTCTGTGAGATAAACATATTACAGCAATATAACAATATTTGGACTGATGTTGTAAATTAAGAAGCACAAATATCTGCCCAAAAAGAAGAATGGAGATATTTATTTAAATACTTTGTAAACAAGATAATATTCCGGACGATTTTGGTTATAAATTTACCGTATAAAGATCCAAAAAATTTGAATTATGAAATCACGGACCATAGAAAACTTTGTAGCAACAAATATTTTAAATTATGATAGGCCTTTGAATAATTTATTAGCGGTTCATTATTTGAAAATCATGAGCATCTTCTGATTGTTATGAGGGCCTGGGGAGGATAATAAAAACCATTATTTCGCCGGTATTGGACCGAAATAATTTATGAATCCATTCCCAGTCCAAATAGAAACATTCTGTCAGGGAAAACAAATAAATCAAACTATAGAGGTAGCGTACGCCTCCGATAAATTGTTTGTGTTGGAGTACAATAATTACGAAACAAAGCAATACTTAATAAATCAAATTGTCGACTGATAGGTACTTATTCAAACACAGCAATGCGGAATGAATGACTGCATTATAACTCGCTATTGATACTCGTACATACTATTACTGTAGGATTAACGTTTCTGCATTGCAGTAAATTTGATAAGAGGATTACATAGGTTTTCAGTGAATATGTAAACTCATATGTAAACGTCCATTCAAAGCCATGTATGGTCGACTGAAAGAATTGATTCTAATGTTAAAAATAATGAATTGACCCCAGCCCGTTGATTTGGAATATCCATCAAGTTTTCGTTTTGTTGGCAGTGTTTCTCCACTTTCATCGCACATATTATCGGGTTTGACTATATCGAGGTAAAAACAATACTAACCATGGTAACAAGCCCTATAATACCTACGTGTGATGAAAGTGTAGTGAATAACCACGAAAGTCTTTATACCTATAACAATATTTCTCTTTTGTCCACAGATGAATTCGACCTGATGTACGTCTACATCATAGCTGCGGTCGCCGTGGCGTTCCTTCTCTGCATTCTTGTCGGGATCATCCGCTGTGTCATGCACAAGCAGAATAACGCACCGCCTAAAGGTCCCGACGTGTCCGCTACCACCGAACTGCCTAACGGCTTCAATGACAGTATATCAGAGGTTGATAACGACATCAACATCACCAGCCTCTCAGGGCCCGTTGACACTGTCGACTCTAGCCTCAAAACTGACATGCACTTCACAAACGTCGCCCTTAGCCCCAAAATCAATCGATACGTCGGCCGGCCCGTCCCTAACACCTACCCACATGTAAGTACCAACATGTACGGACAGGTCGCAGAATTCCCGATAGAAATGCCCCTCAGAACCATGCCACACGGAACACTGGGCAGGGGTGGCGTTGCGGTAAAAACCCTGCCAAGAGTGCAAGTTCCTGATTCCGATCCCAACTCCAGGAGCCTATATCGATATTCAAATGCCCAGTACTATTTCGGGTGACAAGAAGACAAAGGCCAGCGTTCGGACGTATCGAGGACATACTGTTTCTAGTTCAATTGTGTAGTGAAGTGTATATAGGTTGCGAACTAGTTGGTGAGTTTGTAATGTCCTACTTTTAAATACGGAAACTGTGATATTAATTGAAACTTTCCTATTACAATGTACAGTGACTAGCTTTCGAAATGCGGACACTTAAATGTGAATCATAAATTCTTATTGTGGGAGCCGGTGGAGCGCAATGCCTCTTTTATTCAGAGAATTGAGTTAGCCATTAAACGAATATACAGAGAGGGACTTTTCACCGGGATCGTTTGAAAAATTTGCATTTCTGAGCCCCTTTCACAAGCGCTCTTACATAAGTAATGTGTTTTTCTCTATTTTTTAGTCGCTCCTCTGTCTGCACTAGTCGAGAAATCATAAACCGTGTTTTAATTCACGTGTCGCCTTTCGAAAGCATGCATTGATAGTAAACAGATTTCATAATGTTGTGAAAATAAATAACTTAATAATATTGTTTGAGATTGTAGTGTTACGACTTCCATTTGAGTTTATATTAAATATTTATGAAGACAAATTAGACCACGCTAATGTATGCACCTTTGTTCTGTTTAAATAAACCTTTTTATTCAATTATGTCATTAGAGAGCAGACAAAGCTGCCTGCATATTTTGGAATGTACATTACCGCACACTTGCTGGGAAGGCAAACGCTACAAGTAATGGTGTAAAATTAATAAAGCAAAAACATAAAGGTGCCTCGTTGGTATGGTCAAGGAAAATACAGTCTGTGCTGAAAACTATGCTTAACCGTTTAATAGCCCATTCAGAACACGTGCTCTTTCAGTTATTCTTTTAAGTCCTTAGTTACAGTTACTTTAGTATCAACAAAGTTATAAAAGAAACTTTATAAAAATATACATCAGTCAAAAAGATTATTGGTGTTATATTTGAAATTTGAAATTACATTGCCAAGAACAACGCTTTGAAAAATAATTCCAAGAGAATATAATATTACATGACTTTTTCTCAGCTCGCTTTTGAAGCACGTTCGTGAAAACTTTGGTTTCTTTATTTTATACTTGCTAGATTCTGGAATTGGGCTTGTAGGAGTTTTAGGTAGTGTAAGTAATATTTTTATATGATCAAGGATTGACATAAATTTGATATTATTACAAAGATTTGCAGGAGGATTTTTGAAGATACCTAACTCATAACTTTCTCGTTTCACCATGTTAGTTTTATGTGAGAGATTTCATTCGTTTCCATTTTTTACTCTGACTGTACAAAACTTGTGAATTACGTACTTTTCTATGAATTATAATTTATATATTTAGCTAAGTTTAATGAAAGCATATTTTCAGCACCACTTGAAGACGACTGAATGTACGCCTATCCAAAAGATAAAAATAAGTTAATGTTTTTATTATTATTATAAAAATAAAATTATATCTGTGTACAGATTACAATTTTTATGTGGTACCTACATCGATTTTAAAAATAAATTTAATGCACAAAGTACGTTGTATTATTTTTAGTTTCATGTACCTACACACTTATTGATTTGTTTGATTTCTTATGAAAGCGATGGAATGGCCATTCCCTTATCACAAAATTCCACTGCGTTAATAAAATAAAGCATTATTATATAAATTTCTGTTGCCTTCAACAACAAAAAATAACTATTAATTACTGCTTCATTTTCCACCGCTTCCAAAATTTAAATTTACATCAAAGGCTTTATTCAACTTACACTCATTAAAATAATATTTAAATAACAACTGAAGCATAGGTAAAGTTCTTTACATTATACACCTAAGCGTTTTTCATCTTTCTCATTACTACAACGAACTTTATTAATTATCGTTGGAAAACTTGATTTACTTTATATACTGTGGGTATAAAACTTTCTTATGAAAATGTATAACTATGAGTGAGCATTTATGCTCAAACTCAATACATCGGCTGAATATAGAATAAATAATCATCTTGGCGTTATTGACCCGGTTGTGCTCTCGCACACCCGAGATCCGCCCGATCAGAGCCCGGGATCCGCTTTGACCATGATCCAGGATTTAGAAAATCAAGTAATCAGGTTTAGAGGAGCCACTGCCATCTGACCTCCGTGACCCTGCTACTAGGGGAATCCAGATTGGATCATTCAGTCGCCCAGGTTTCATCACGACGTTTTTCCTCGCCGTAGAGCATCGGTTAGTGTTCATCTAATGTACATAACTTAGAAAAGAGTCATTGGTACATGGCGGCAGTGAGATACGAACCATATAAATTTCCATACACATTAATTCCAATCACACCCAAAACAAAAGTACAATCAAGAGGAAGTAAATTCAGGCGGCAAAATGAAATTCCTAGATAGAAGTACATAGATATGACTACAGACGTACACGTAGAAAGACGTAGCTACATAAAGCAGCGATAAAAGCTGCATAACATGGCAACTAAGGGGAAAACAGTGAAGTCCTTGTGACAGGAGAGGAGACGCCCGAGAATATGGTACCAATGTAGTTGGCGGAGACCGTGACGCATTGCGACGCAGGGTTTTACGTGAAAGCAATAAAAATACGGCATGTTCCTTGGCAGACAGCGTACGAAGGAATAAAGCCCGAGTCCCCCGAAATACGCGTTCGCAACCCAATTTAATTAAATTACACGTAAAGTATAATCATAAAATTGTTTCATCTCAGACGGGTTAAAGTGAAACAAGTGAATTTCGGAACGACGAGGCGGAGTGCATGGAGACTTGGGGATTAAAATTAAATTCTCCTGAGGTATTCTCACAAATTGGGGAATTCGCAGAGTTACCAACCCACCTTGACGAGGCGAAGATCTAATTACTGAAGAAGAAACAACGGGACGCGACCAGTGTAGGTATTATGTCATCGTTGTCGAAGAAAGGTGAGATTCTATCGTTACACAGATTTTTTTTTAATACTGACAGTTACTTTCTTTGAAACATTCTTATTAGTATAGACAGGCTAAACATAAAGTCATCCACTTTTTTGCTCGCAAAAACCTAACAACATTTGACAGATCAGGTTACAATGAAGAGACTGCCAACTGAACTCCGTGACTCTGCTACCAGGAGAACCTGACCAGATTGGATCATGGTTACACATTCAGTTGCCTAAATGTGTAGGTTTCCCCTCACCGTAAGAGCATCGGTTATCATTCAACTAATGAACTCAGCCGCCGACGCTCCTAATAACCTAACAACATAAATCTGTCACACTAGCATTGAAACATATAATATGAGCGGACACGCCCTTATCAGCGATCTCTTGCAGACAACTTTTACAGAAATCGACACAAAAAATTTGGAACGATGGTTGTCTGGAAGAGATCACTAAAAGCGATAAGATCGACAATGCTCGCAATTTTGTTTTCTTTGTTATTTTTAATGATAGCAATAAAGTGTTTTACTAACTTACTTACGAATTATTAAGCAACACGATTTTAATCATACATACTTACACATATACCTACAAACATACATTAACTTACCGCACACCCGGTCCTTTTCCTTTTATCTAGAACAAAAATAATACCTATTACTTTACGACGTGAGTCCATCAATAAATACTTAGGCGGAGACAGAATAGACTCACTTCAAAATTTACAAGTTCCACACTCAATTACCAAGTTCTCGGTGGCTATACAATTCAGATTGTCCGCTTTGTCGGCTCTGCAAATTGCCGTAAAATGTAGTCCTGGCTGGATGAAATGGTAGGAATTAAAAAATGTTTCCCCATCCGCCATACATAAATCAGGAATACGACGTCCTGATTTATCGTCGGTCGAGAGTCGTGCTCGGCTAGAACGTATAATCTAACACTTGCCAATGCTTGCCAAATGTTATTGATTGTTTTGCTCGTAGACAGAAGTATGCAAAGCTCGCTTCTCTAAGCGAATGGCTTTTGTGTAAGACTTTGGAAGAGTCAAGGTCTTCCATGTGTCTGTTACATCTGTGAAGCCATGTGGCTCAACGTAAACGAAAGCTCATTTAACTTTGCCGCAACAGAGAAACGGAAAATCGGATTTCGTATTTCCTAGAAGTTATTATGGGTATTCGTTATAATTAAATTTCGCGGTAAAAGTAATATTATAAAAAATTATCTAATGCTATAAAGTAAAATAAATATGCTTGCTATTAGACGAGTAGGTACTTGCAATGTATGTAGTTCATTAGTAGGTACTTGCAATGTATGTAGTTCATCATCATCATAATCTCGGCGTTGTATCCCGGTTGCGCTCCCGCGGGGTTCGTGAGGGCCCGGGGTGCGCCTTCTTCTCTTTTTGGCCCACTTCGCTCGGTCATCGACATCCTTGGAGGAGAGCTTGAAACGAATATAGTAAGGCTCACAACTTTTGAAATTACTATCATGCGTACTAACACACTGATTTGCATTAACAGAAACCGCTTTATTACGTTCTAAAAATACACAAGCCATAATGTGCCAAACGTAACATATTCTGTGGAAGCGAACCGGGCGGAAAATTATTTCACACTAATTTACATTTTAAGGGCCCTTCAGCAAGAAATTTCGTTCGGGGTTAAGTAGACGTGCAAAGTGATTTAACGTTTTGTTAATAGTTTAACTTATTTTATGGAACACTCGAGTGCTGCATAAGTTTAAAATTAAAAGCATCTACGCTTTAACTTAGAGCAAAATGTATTAATTATAATAATACCAACCTAGTTAACCTACATACAGTGTTTATGATTAACTAGCTTTCGCCCTCAGTCATAATTTTAAATTAAATAAAAAACCGTCTATTTGCTTTGCTTTTAGTATCGCAACTTAAAATCGTAACATACCCTAAACCTAGGTAAACTTTTCCATTTTTAACCTCCGATATTTTTCATACACGTCCCGAAGGAAGGGGTGTTTTTCCTACCGCCACAACCGAGAGTGTGTTGCTGGTAAACAGTTGGGAATTCGAAAAAGTGTACAAAGCAAAAGTTGTAGAGAATTTCATTGGCTTTATTTTCGTATTAGACCATATTCCCATAGGACGCACTATTTTCGAGTCATTTATGAAAAACGAAAAAATGGGACCTTCCGTGACGCCTCACAACAAATGCACCAAAGGTACAAGTGTACATTTGCAGTATGTTAATTTACAGCGTACTCAACCATTTTCCGCAATAATTATTTCTGATACAATTAGTTCCAGCTCAAGCTACATTTCCACTTATAGTGGCGGGCATTATTAAGAGAATTTTGCTCAATATTGCACGTATTTTTGACGTTGCTCGTCCATATCGACAGCGAAATTGTACTGGACTCGCTGTAGTGTAAACAGAAACTATCTGAGCACTCACCACTCGCCACTGTACTTATATTGGCACTGTCCTTAGCCGACGTAAAACTTCCTTGGCAGTCGGGTAATAATCGACTACTATTATCGCTGGTATTTCCATACTATCTACACACTTACTCTTAGCAGGCGGGATAGGTAACACAGTACTTAAGATTAGAAAACCTAACCTTGCTAAATGAGAACATATACCTAGTACTTAAGGGCGAAACGAGGACATATTTCCTTTCAATACAATTTGACCAATAAAGCGTCGTTCAATATAAACGGATTTGGAATAGCTTTCGTCGCCTGCGACTTCGGCTGCGAAAAAATTTATTTATTACGTTCCAGATCCGTACCCGTAGGAGCCACATTGAATTTCGGGATAAATTATAGGCTATGTGTGAGTTATTGGTATATTTAGGTGTCAGTTATAACACAGCAAATTTAACTTAATACTGAACTGTGATGTTTACACCCGTATTTACAAATTTGCTAAGTAAATTTGCGATACTACGCGTTATGAAAGTGCTCGAATGATAAATGAATAGGTACACCGCGATAAATACGGCTCTAGGATTGGTCAAGTTCGTTCATTTGACCGATTTGAATCTAATTGTAACACTGTGCGTCCGCGCGCACTGTGAAACTTCTGAATACCTAATGACGTTTCTGAACACGGATGTTAGAGCTCCTAGTACACGTAAAATATTTGCAAAATAAAATGAACAGAAAGTACTAAAATAAAATAATCGCATACTTAAACACCATAACAAGGGTAAACACTAAGGCAGACCATAGTAAGTGACCCAGAGTTATTTGGCCTGTATTCAGAGTTTTACTTTGAGCATCTCTGTCATAATTATTTATTACCTACCTGTTACCTTAACCAGACTATATTGCCCCATTGGCAGAAGCCTATATCTTAATCAGACTATATTGACTAATTGGCGGAAGCTTATGCCCAATAATGTACTATTCCACTATTAGACATAGGCCTCCGCCTATGAACATCAATACAAGGTCCTCAGCTTACCGCATGCACCTACCACCTGCGGTTTTCGTAAGTGGTCACGCCACCTGGTCAAAGGGGGATCTAAACCTGTCGAGCCGCAGTCTCCACTTAAGAACTAGTGTAGATTGCGACCAACTTATCTGTGAAATGGCAAAATTAGGAACTACGGCGCAAGGTGGTCATTCGATTGTTAAATATCAATTGTGTATACATATACGTGTCATGTAATGACAAGTCAACGCAGTAAGTTAATTTTTTGAACATGATTGTATCGGTGTTCCACCAAAGCGACGGAACCAGAGTGTTTTGTAAACCTTTAATCATTGAGGGACCATTCGCAATAAAATTTGTCTTGCCATAGACCACCAATTGATTGACGGTATAAGGACTATCTCTTAATAATATATTTATAGATCTTAGCCCCGATGTCCACTCGCGGTGCTACATCACGGTGACAACCGAAACGGTGGTGTTATTCTGGTTTTTTAAATTAGGCAACGTTCGCACGAGAGATTTGAAGTTAGGCAACGTTTACACGAGAGCTTTTACGTGCGTTATTTTAAACGACTCGCATAATTATTGACCATATAATTTCTCGACTGTGTTTTCACAAGCGGGCGTAAAAAAGGGACAGGATTTTTTTTTAATCTGCCGACTCAAATGTAACGAAGGGATACGTACAAAAAGGATATAGTTCATTTTGAAATAAAATAATAGTAGTGCAGGCCCTCAAATAATTATGCCATTTTCAGAGAGACCATACAATTTCTACAAATTTCGATAGTTTCGGAGTTATTGCAGTTTTGAGTTTGACAGCTGTCATCCACAAAGTAGATCGCTACGAGAAGTATAAATTCTCTTTAGAAACTAGTATTCTAGGACCAATAGTTTCAGAATCATTACAGTTTTAAATTTGACAGCTGTCATCCGAAATGTAGATCTCGACAAGCTCTATCGTTTCTCTTTAGGAACTAGTGTTCTAGGACCAATAGTTTCAGAGTTGTTACAGTTTTAGGTTTGACAGCTGTCAACCAAAATGTAGATCTCGACGAGCACTCTCATTTCTATTTAGGAACTAGTATTGTAGGACCAAGCAATTTCGAGTTATTACAGTTTTATGTTTGACAGCTGTCGTCCGAAATGTAGAGCTCGACGAACACTATTATTCCTCTTTAGAAACTGGTATTCCAGGACCAATAGTTTCAGATTCATTACAGTTTTAAGTTTTACAGCTGTCATCCGAAATGTAGTTCTCGACAAGCACTATCATTTCTCTTTAGGAACTAGCGTTCTAGGACAAATAGTTTCAGAGTTATAACAGTTTTTGGTTTGACAGCTGTCAACCAAAATATAGATCTCGATGAGCACTATCATTTCTCTTCAGGAACTAGTGTTCCCAACACACCTTATTTATAATTCGGACATCAGCGGTCAAACTTGCATTGACCAGGTCGACTATCTATTTCATTCACATGCGTTATAACTGTACTTAAAAAAGTAGACAGATATATGTGAGTGAACTATGTCACATAATGAAGAAAGATTCGAACTGTTGATAAAAAGAAAGAGTCAAGTGTGACGTCTCATGTTGACGTCTAATGACATCGCGCCGCGCGCTGCACGATAAGGGCAAATTCAAAAAAAGGTAGAAAAAATTCATACATCTGAGCTAACGTTTCGGGCTTGGTTGCGTGTTTTGCCCCTATCTTGCAGTGCGCCGCACGGTGCACCTCTTCAATGTGCATCGACACTTAGAGTGTAGGTTTGAATGCGATGGTGGTGATTAATGTCTGTTCACAGAAAGGTTCTTTGATCTCCAGTTGATGGATAATAATTATATTATACCGTCATGGGGTGCCAATTATTAGCTTGGCTCCCGAGACTGTTCAACCAGTTGACGGATCTTCGGCAGATATCACTTGCAATGCTATGAAATTGCTTGATCTAGATAAGATAAATAAAATTATAATAATCATCTTGGCGTTAATATTTCGATTGTGCTCTCGCGCACGAGGGCCCTGGGTCCGCCTTGACCATCCAGGATTTGGTTGATCACTTAATCACAGTGGAGCAACTGCCAACTCCGTGACCCTGTTACAAGGGGAACTTGACCACATTGGATCATGGTTACACATTCAGTCGCAGTGGTATATGGCCGCAGTGGGATTTGAACCCGGTACCTCTCGCTTGCGAGTCGGACACCTTAACCACCGAGCGGTTAAGGTATCCGACTCCTGATCTAGATATTAAATTATTTAAATAATGCTTAACTATGAGTGACAGACATCAGCGATCAAAGAGACAATAGAGAACTAGATAATTCTGTATCGTTCCGTTTAAATCTGTTTCCAGACCACTCTCTGTGGAATCAGAACTATACGATATTTACCTATCGACTAAGTAATCAACCAATCCCACAGATGTAGGAAAACCCAACAATGTACTAAAATATTTCCTAAGCCAACTGAAATTTTTAGAAAGATTTGAGATTTCAATTATACAAGAATTATCTCGATTAAATTGGTTTTCAAATACAGAAAAGCGCATGGAAATCAGGAGCACATACACAGATACACACGTCAACCGTATAACACTCCTCTTCGAAGGGGGTTAGAAGTAGTTAATCTATACTTACTAAACTCGGAGATGAAATTCAACATCAAGTGTAAACAAATTGTCCCTATAAAAATAGACCCAAGAGGAGAACAATTTAAAATTGTGTTTTTTATTTTTTTTATTTATCAGATTTTATTTCATTTTGAATGTGATAATTTTTATCAATTTTTCAAAGATGTTAAATAGTCCATCCCTTGGGATTTTATTTTATTGTGCCAATTTGTTTACACACTTTTGATCTTGAATTTCATCTTCAAGTTTGGAAACTCTACTGGCACAAAATTTAATTATGACGATTATAGTCTGTCAACTTCAGGCAGTTTACTTTATTAATTTTGGCCATAATTAGAAATCGCTATCGGACAACTCAATTTCCTTGCTGACAACTCTTTCGTGCATTTACATTATACTCGGTCTGCTTTTTCCCGTCGCGGTCGGTTGGGTTATTTAAGTAAAGTATCAAAACTGGTTGAGTCATCGCTGGCACAGTGTTGCCATAACTGTTTTTCAGTTTTCCTGTAACCCTGTTACTGCTTAAAGTTTACGCTGATTCGTGGGGTGACATTTGAAGCGAAGGCCCTTTGCGCGGAAATCGATGCAAATTAAGTCAGAATACAAATTAGATAAGGACTTCTGTTTTGGGATTGCTGATTTTATTTTGTGATCTTTCAGTCCGTCCTATTTTTGTAAATTTGTAGAGATTTATTTTTAACTGAAGGATAAATGAGAGTTGTTTTGCATATTTTCATTCATCTGATTTGTTCCATTAAAATATAGGTACTGATAGGACTGAAGATTTTGATTACAAATAAACAAACGCAAGGTAAATAGGTAAATAATTAAAGATAAACAAATTCACATTCGGTCATAACCTTACAGGATGTTGGTAAAAATTCCGACAAACTCAAATCTTGAGTTAAGGGACATCTCGCCTACTCAAACACTGGTCTGCGGGCCAAATGTCTACTTTAATAATAATAATAATAATAATAACCCCGCCACTGTATCTCCACGTTGACGTCGTGGTGGGGCTTGCGTGGTTCAATAACCCTTAGAGCTATGCCGGTAGAGCCACTCATGCCGGACAGGTCTAAGGCGAGGATCCAGACCAAGAGGGATACAACCCAAGCCAAGGTGGAACAGCGTACGCCGAGGGCTGCATGGCCAGGGGGGAGCCTGGTCGCTAGTATGCGGACTCTGGGTACCGGGGGACACTCAGTTTTACTTACCCTTGCCACGGTGAACGCAGGGCTCTGCCGTGGTTGACGCGTCGTCCCTAGCCACTCGTGGGAACAAAATGAGAAGAAAATAAAAACTCCTCAAACGAACGATCCCAAAAACCCTAACATCATGAGTGCGTCACATAAAAGGAATAATATACCCCAAGCAGGTACCGACGCTAGCAACGGAGGAGAATCCTGCCCCGAAGCTATGTCTTCGGGCGGCCCCACGCATTCTGGGGCGGGGGCAACGTTACGCAACGGTTAGAACCTAGGTATAATTTAAGAAAACGGCCAAGTGTGGATTTGGTACAAAACAGACGCAATACAGCGAACCTTCGAAACCTAACATCGTCATCACCTTCGTCGGAAACAGAAAGTCTGTTTTCTTCCATTCCATCAACCAATCCCTCTTACCGTTCATCTCCTGTTTCCTCAATGGGTTCATCAACTAACTCACCTGTAAATACAGTGAGTTTAGACCATAAAATTGACACAGGATATTTTAGTACTGAACCTGTCACTCGAACAAGACGAGCGCAGAAAACAAAAACTACAACACTTAGACGGCGACGGTCTCTGATGAAAGAAACACAAGTCCTCTACCCATAATTAGAGAACTCGCTGAGAATACATCTAATGTCATTTCAACGCCAGCTAGAAGTGTTTTGCAGGATATCCGACCTGCAACCACTCTAGCAGGTAAAAGTAGGCAGCGAATGAAGTGGACAACGGATATAAATAAGCAACTACTTCGCTGCTACTATATTGTGACGCATAACGAAACCAATCTTACCGGCTATAGACCACTATTACATCAAAAATTTATTGAAGTGTACCCTGACTTAGATTTAATTACGGAGCAAAGACTTTCGGATCAGATTCGAGTCATACATCGCAACAATAGAATAACTGAAGCAGACAGAGCCGCGATTAAAACTGAATTACAACAATCACCAGATACAGACATTGCCGAGACACAGAATATGCTAATAAATAATATCTTACACATAAATACCCAAATAACTGAACCACAACTAGAAAATCAGTACGCAGACAACACCCAACACTGTGCAGAAAATAATCAACATGACGAAAACTTACAACTAAACATAGATAACAATCCACAACAAGAAGAACGCTCAGCTAACTCACACCAAGTAAATAATATACAAAATCATATCAATGACTCACTTCTACTTGACACCTTTAATGAAATCCTAATATACACTGATAGAATTGAAATAACGTGCAGAAAACCGATCCGAAAACTGCAAAGAATAAGTAAAAAAACTTATTTGATAATAGATAAATTAAACTCGCTAATAAATGATAAATTAAAAAATATTTCTGAACCCAGCCTTACACAAATTCATGATTTATTATATGCAGCAGCTGTAACAGCAACAAAACTACTTAATCCTAAAAAAACTTATTAAGACACTCCAGAACAAACACACAGAAGATAAAAAACTAATAAACCTGGTTGGAAAAGGCGTATCGAAAACCAAATAAAAGTATTAAGAAAAGAGATTGCGCAACTAACACAATACACCCTCGGAAAAGTTTCGCAAAAGAAAGGACAAAATTTGAACCCGTCAAACAAAAGCATAACAGAAATTAAACAAGATATAGATAAGAAAAAACAAACACTTCAAGCAAAAGCCAAACGTCTAAGAAGATTCAAAAAGTCAAATCAGAGGGTAAAAGACAATGCTATGTTTCAATGTAACGAAAAAAACTTTTACAGAGCTTTACACAGTCAGGAAACTATTGTTACAGACACACCTACCATAGAACAAGTCAAAGATTTCTGGGTAAATATTTGGTCAAACCCGGTTAGTCACAATCGTCAAGCAAACTGGATTGAAACTGAAAAAGTACGAGTAGTCGATAACGATCAAATGACTGAAACCAAAATTACAATAGAAGAGTTTACAGAAGCTGTTAGAAAGACACATAACTGGAAAACTCCAGGCCCAGATAAAATACACAATTTTTGGATTAAAAAACTAATAGTTGTACATATACCACTAACAAACATATTTAATAAAATGATACAGGATCCTACGACCGTACCAGAATATCTTACCCACGGCATAACATACCTAAAGCCGAAAAACCAAGATACCACAAATCCTGCTAACTATCGACCAATTACCTGCCTTTCTACCACGTACAAAATTCTTACATCCATTATAACAAATAAAATATACATACACCTATCACAAAATAAAATAATCGCCGAAGAACAAAAAGGTTGCTATAAAGGGGGCAGAGGATGCAAAGAACAGTTAGTGATAGATTCCGAAATACATACGCAGTGTAGGCAAAGGCATAGAAACATGCAATATGCATATACAGATTATCAAAAAGCATTTGATAGTGTGCCGCATTCGTGGCTAATTGATATCCTAAAAATATATAAAATAGATAATAATATAATCCAACTTCTAGAGTATATAATGAAAAATTGGTCCACCAAACTTAGTATTAAAACGAAAACTAATATTATACTTTTAGGAACTACGGCCAAAATTAATTAAAAGAAACAAGACTTAACAGAAAACCGTCTTATATTTCGTAACAAAATTATCAATTTACAAAACTCTTAGAAAATAATCACAATTAACCATTATTTGCACTAGATTTCAACACATAGCGATTACAAACTTGCCCAGATCAGTTAAACATAAAACAGGTGGAAAATAGCAATGACAATGACCAGGAAAATAGCTCACGTGACCTTAATAACAACCAACAGCGATTCTGTAGCACGTCCGTCCGTTCCCAGCGCCAAGTAGCAAAAGAACTTGCTGTCTATCTGCTCGCTATTTATAAGGCGCGTAGGGTAGGTGGTAGCCACGGAAGGGGTATTCTTTACAATACAATCAACGGCAGTTCCCATACTCCGAAGAATATTCCAAGGAGACTCGTTGAGTCCCCTGTGGTTTTGTATGGCCCTAAATCCTATCACAAATTTTGAATAGCAGTAAATACGGATACAAAATTAATAGCAATACTTTAATTACCCACTTGCTTAACATGGATGATATAAAATTGTTTGCATCCTCCCGCGAACAACTTAACGAACTCCTTAAAATTACTGAGCAATTTACTAGTGACATTAAAATGGAATTTGGGATTGCTAAATGTAAAGTCAATAGTATTAAAAAAGGTAAACATGAGACTGAAGAAGCATATACTACACAAATACATTATAGTATTATAGACGCATTAAATTTTAACGAGACCTACAAATACCTAGGTTTCCAACAAAGCCATCGAATAAACCACGCAACTATTAAAACAGAACTGCAAACAAAATACAAACACAGACTTAATAAAATACTAAAAACACATCTCTCAGCCCGAAATAAAATAAAAGCCATCAACACCTATGCAATCCCACTGCTAACATACCTACTCCTTTGGTATAATAAAATGGTCAGACACTGAACTTGATGCACTGAATAGACTAACCAGAACAACATGTTACAAATATAATATCCATCACATTCACTCAGCAGTAGAAAGGTTTACGATTAAACGACAAGCAGGGGGAAGAGGAGTCGTAGATATAAAAAATCTTTGTTATAAGCAAATACACAACCTTCGAGACTACTTTAAAAGCAGATGTCATGATAGCGTTCTACATAATGCAATATATTCAATAAAAACTAATGGCACGCCACTAAATTTACAGGACACTAATTTTAATCCTGAAAACCAAATAGCAAGCGAAGCCACTAAAATGGAAACCTGGAAACAAAAAGCCCTCCATGGAAAATATCCATCCCAAGTCGCACAGGACCACGTCGATATGATCGCCTCAAATATTTGGCTGAAAAAGGGAAATATATTTGCCGAAACCGAGGGATTCATGGTGGCAATTCAAGATAAAATAATAAAAACACGAAATTATCAAAAATATATAATAAAAGACCCTTCCATTACATCTGACAAATGCCGATTATTCTTTTCTGGCTAGTAAACAATACACAGACCGACACAATAATGTAGCTAAACAAGTCCACGCATTACTTGCAAAAAAATATAATTTAATAGAAAAAATAGAGCCGTATTACAAATATAAACCTTCAAATGTCCTCACAAACAATAAAGCCAAACTATACTGGGACAGAGACATAATAACAGATAGAACAACAAATAACAATAGACCTGATATCACCCTTACCATCCATAGCACCAAAACCACTTACCTGATAGATGTGTCCGTACCAAATACAGAAAACCTCAAACAAAAACATACTGACAAAATTCAGAAATATATCCCGTTAGCGGAAGAGATTCAACAAATGTGGCACCAAAACAAAGTAAGGATAATACCCATAATTATTTCGTCCACTGGAGTCATACCCAAAACACTACATGCATGCATTGCCGAACTTGAACTCCCAAAAACAACATACATTGGCTTGCAAAAATCAATAATATTAGATACGTGTTCAATAGTCCGCCGATTCCTCACACATTCCGATATATCTTCTACACCGCCATCCGCAACACCTAATACCGATTAGATTGGTAAGCCGTGCGCTAAGTTTTCTGGCTCTGAGCCCGTTCTTAGTACACGTTAAAGTACCAGATCTCTCTGAGAATAATAGCCACATGTTAAACATAATAATAATAACCCCGCCACTGTATCCTCACGTTGACGTCGTGGCGGGGCTTGCGTGGTTCAATGAACCTTAGGGCAAGGCCGGTAGAGCTACTCATGCCGGACAGGCCTAAAGTGAGGATCCAGACCAAGAAGGATACACCCCAAGCCAAGGTGAAACAGGATGTGCCGAGGGCTGCGTGGCTATAGGGGAGTATAGTCTAGAACATGCGAACTCTGGAGACCAGGGGCCCTCCAGTTTCAACTACCCTTGCCACGGTGAACGCAGGGCTCTGCCGTGGTTGACGACCAGTCCCTCGCTACACGTGGGACTAAAATGAGAAGGTCAACAAGAATTAAAAATAAAAACGCTGCCCAGTCTACAACTGTTGCGGCAACATCATCATCATCATCACCTACCCGAATCACAAAAGCATCCTCACCAATATCATCTACCCAAAGCATATTTCAATCACCCAGCTCATCACCTCATTCATATGAACATAATTATGGATCTTCATCTCGATCCACTACTATTTCACCAGTGTCATACGATGTTGCAAATGAAGCTTCTGCTGATTCTCATGTGTCCACCGTTGATACCACAAACCCTACGCTGCTATCGCAAACGAACTCATTAAATTGCGTAGATCATAACACACAAATATCATTACCGATTAGAGACACACTAGCAAGAAGTGTTTTGCAGGAAATGCTTCCTGCAACAACTATTGCTGGAAAAAGTAGACAACGGATGAAATGGACAAATGAAATAAACATAGAGCTCCTCCGTTGCTACTATATAGTCACAATATGTGAAACTGACCTCACTGCCTGGCGACCATTGCTGCGCCAAAAGTTTGTAGAAAAATTCCCGGAATTAAGCCATCTTTCAGAACAACGATTATCAGATCAAATTAGAGTCATTCATAGAAATAACAGAATACCAGCACCCGAGCGAGAACGCATTAAACAATCACTTTCAACAAATCTTATAGATAATCCTATTAATCAAAGTATCAATACATTAGTAGATCCACACATCTCTAACACGCCCACACAGTGCGACATTGAACAAACTATGCTAGTTTCACAATCCCCGATACAAGCAATAATCAATACACAACAGACACCCAATGACATAGAAACGCCCCCAATTATCACACCAATAGAACATACTCAGAACACTGAGATAGAATCAGCTACGGAGCCAATAGTATATGAACAAATGGAAACTATTTTTACAGAAATGCTCATTAAGTATTCCGGTACAGACCCAACCTTGAGACCAATTATTCCGAAACTACAAACAACCCGTAAGATAATTAAAGCTGTCAACGCCGTTAATGATATAGTTGATAAACACCTACAAAGCAAAGAATCTGTCACATTAGAAGACATCCACGAACTTATTTACTGTGCAGCAATGACTGTAACAACATTACACACTAAAAAAGCTAAAACTACAGTAGTAAATACGACCAACAACACAATAGATAAACAACAGAAACCTTACTGGGAAAGACGGATAGAAAACAAGATCAAAGCACTAAGAAAAGAAATAGGACAACTCACACAATATTTAAACGGAAATCTGACACAGAAAAAACAACAACAACTAAACCTTAATAACCACAGTAGACAAGAAATCGTAGACCGATTAGATACAAATAAACAGAAACTACAAGCTCAAGCTAAGCGACTGAGCCGATATAAGAAAAGTAACAAGGGAAAATCAGACAATATACTATTCAACAACAATCAAAAAATTTTCTATCAAAAACTCAATGCCGAAAACATTACTGTAACACAACACCCCAATGAAGCCGACGTTGAAAATTACTGGCAAAATTTATGGTCAAAACCAGTAGAACACAACGCACACTCAACATGGGCTGAATTAGAAGAAGAAGAAATGGAAAATATCAATCCTATGCCTGAAATAACAATAGATAAAGATGATGTCACACAAGCAATAAAAATAACTCTAAACTGGAAAGCACCTGGACCTGACAAAATTCAAAATTATTGGTTAAAATACCTGACTTCAACACACGCACATATTGCAAACGCACTGAACCACCTCATACATAATCCACAAGACATGCCCCTATTCCTAACACAAGGCGTCACCTACTTAAAACCAAAAGATAACGACACGACAAATCCAGCTAAATACAGACCCATAACTTGACTCCCTACTATGTACAAACTACTGACATCCATCATATCTTATAAAATTAACACACACATCTCAATTAACAAAATCATACCAGAGGAACAGAAAGGCTGCAGTAAAGGGTCGATGGGCTGCAAGGAACAGCTGATAATCGATGCAGAAATACACAATCAAGTCAAACAGAAACGCAGAAACCTATACTATTCATACATTCACTATCAAAAAGCTTTTGATAGCGTACCCCACTCCTGGCTGTTACATGTTCTAAAAATTTACAAAATTTACAACAAACTAATACTATTTTTACAGCATGCAATGACCAAATGGATGACGAAGCTCAATTTAAAAACCAATACCACGACACTCAGTACATCACCGATAAAAATTGCACGCGGAATTTTCCAAGGTGATTCCATCAGCCCGCTGTGGTTTTGCCTAGCCTTAAATCCTCTCTCTAGAATCCTTAATAATACTCCCTACGGATATACAATAGACAGGGACAGCAATTTTAGAATTACGCATCTGTTATACATGGATGATATTAAACTCTATGCAAGCACAAAGCAGGAACTAGACCATCTACTAAGGTTAACAGAAACATTTAGCACCGATATAAAAATGACGTTTGGTACAAATTAATGTAAAATAAACAGCATTATTAAAGGCCAACACAGCAGAACAGATGCATTTGAATTAGAACTGCAAGGAGGGATAATTGATAGTATGGAACCCAGAGAAACATACAAATATTTAGGATATCAGCAGAGCACGTCCATAAACCACACATATATAAAAACAATACTAAAAACTAAATTTAAACAGAGACTCAATAAAGTACTGAGCACCCAACTCTCCGCTAGGAATAAAGCTAAAGCAGTTAATACCTACGCTATCCCCATTTGACTTACTCTTTTGGAGTCGTTAAATGGTCTGATACTGAACTTAATGGCCTCAACACCCTTACAAGAACAACTAGCAATAAACACAACATTAATCACATACACTCTGCGGTACAAAGATTCACACTGAAAAGAAAACTAGGAGGTCGCGGATTTATTGATATTAAAAACCTGCACTACACCCAAATTGATAACCTAAGATCGTACTTTATCCGAAAATCTCATGACAGTTCACTACACAAAGCCATAGTCAACTTACCACATTCTGGAACACCCCTACAACTAAACAATAGTCAATTTGAGCCAAAAACCAAAGTCATCCGAGATGAACATAAAATAGAAAACTGGAAAAACAAAGCACTGCACGGAAAATACCCACACCAACTAACACAAGACCATATAGACCAAACAGCATCATCAACCTGGCTAACAAAGGGAAATATATTTGGCGAAACAGAGGGATTCCTTGTAGCAATACAGGACCAAATAATAAAAACTCGAAACTATGCCAAGTATATCCTAAAAGAAGCAATAGAAACGGACAAATGTCGATTATGCCACCAGTATACAGAGCATATTGATCACATCACAGGTAGTTGTAGTGTACTGGCCAATAAAGAATACACACATCGTCACGATAACGTGGCAAAGTACATTCACCAACAACTTGCAGTCCAACATAAACTACTAGAAACAAATACACCATACTACAAATACAAGCCTAAAAATGTTTTGGATAATGATAAAGCAAAACTGTACTGGGACCGGGACATCATAACCGACCGTATCATTTTAAGCAATAGACCCGACATTACACTTACGTTAAAATCCACAAAGACCACCTATCTCATAGACATTGCCGTTCCAAATACTCACAACCTAAAGCAAAAGCACGCCGAAAAAGCCCAGAAATACATACCTCTAGCTGACGACATAAAACAGATGTGGCACCAAGAGACTGTCAGGATTATCCCGATAATTATTTCGTCAACGGGTGTAATACCAAAAACTTTACATACTGCCCTGAAAATGCTGGAACTCCACGAAAAAACCTACGTACCCCTACAAAAATCAATAGTACTAGATACCTGTTCCATAGTTCGCCGCTGTCTCAACCCGACTTCGCTAACACTCCATAATATCCCAGATATCACAGGCACGCATAACACACGCATAACCCAAAATTCACAAAATCACCAGACGAGCTCACAGGAACCAGAATACTTGGCATAAGCCCGTACCTGGTTCCAAATAACCGACTCCGAGTCGAGAATATAAAGAAATCTTCCTATAATAATAATAATAATCTTTATTGGAACATAAACAATATACATTAAGCACTAGTGTACGGTAACAACAGCATTAGTTTTCCTTTATAAGATGTGTATGGGTAGAAAGAGTTTCTATCTAAGAGCGCTTAGGCGTGATTTACATTATTAACACCGTGGCCAGTGGCGAGGTCACGTACTTACAGTGGCGAGTGCCGAGCGCCCAGAAAGTGCTTGTTTACACTACAGCGAGTCCCGTGCCATTTCTCTGTTGATATGGACGAGCAACGTCAACAAATACGTATGCAAAATCCTCTTAATACTACCGGCCATACAGCCTGCCAGTATACAATGTAACCTACACCACCTGTACACCTGTGGACTTAGTGTGAGTTTCGCTTCGATTTTAATTTACTGTCGCGTTTGCGTTTACGTGAAAATTAGTATGAAGAAATGTATAGCGCCGTCTAGTGGTACGCAAAAGAAGTTTTTTTCTTCATACTAATTTCGACGAAAACGCAAACGCGATAGTAAAGTAAAATCGAAGCGAAACTCACACTAAGCCCTCTGTTTGCGCCGTGTGTGAGTTGAGCGGGCTCGCGAGGGGTGCACTTGCCACTTTGGTGGCTTACAAACTTGCAAGGCAACAAAGTACAAGTCAAGTAAGTAGTCTTACTAATGGGCGCTTTTATAATTCGTAACGTGACGATATTATCGTTTACGTCCACGATACAACAATAACAAAGGGAAGTAAAAAGTATATGAAGATGCTTTTTAAATTTCCGTTTAAAGCGACGTAATACCTTGCACGTCCACGATATGACGGTGTGATATTTTGGTTTGACAGCTTCGCTAGTTACAAGGGTAATTTTTTATATATATATGTCGTTGCGTCAAGGAAAGTGGTGTATCAGGATCATTGTCATCAGGGTGGTGATATCAGTATTAGATCGTATTCGTACAGATAAATTAAAGCGAGGGTTCACACCCAGCAAACATTTTTAGTTGAAATTATTGTAAAATTACCTATTTCAGGTCGCAATGTTCATGGTGACCTAAATTGGGCACCTCGAATCGACGTGGATTTGACGTAGAATTTACAAAAATGGGGAAAACAGCAACGTATTTTTCGACAGAAATCTGGTAATTACAACCAATAGGTCGTCATGTAGGTTACTCTTCCGACGTGGAATCGACGTCGGTTCGACCTATTGTGTAGTTCCAATGACCAATTTGGTAAACGTAACCACTATCGAACGTCATTACGACGTAATTTTTGCTATTAATTTACTTATTAAGGGTAAATTTTATCACTATCATTTGTGAGCGAGTGTGAAGGAAATATATATTTTTCTTTTTTGCTCACAGGCAAATGTCTGATTTAATAAAATTTTAAACTTTAACAATTATGGCGGCCATGAATAAGTCATTATTAAAATTATTAGTTAGAAAACTTTTTTGATTTAGCATTTCATGCGTCAAAATCATGTGCGCTGAAAATTTTTACGTATATTATAAGGGTTTTACGTTAAAAAATGCTGATGGGCTTCCAAAATACTTAAATAATTTAATTTAAAAAAATATAGAAAATGCGTGTATTTGTTTCGATTTAAGTATTTTGCCTCAAGTTTGGTATTGTTTGTAATTTCTCAATGTCAACATTGATATTTCAATGTAAATATTGGTAAATAGAGGTATATTTTTAATGTATTACATGATAAATTGCATTATACAATTACGTAGATATACACCGCTTCCTGATTTTTACAAAATAAAATGGCGGGGCGACTATAAAGTTAGATATTACCTACAAATCGACCTTAAGGTGATTGGTAAATATTATAGGTTCATTTGACATAATTTTTGCGACTTCTTGGTCTAAATTACCTATTTAGGTCCACGTTACTTTAAAATTACAAACTTTGAAGTCGTTTATGCGACCAATAGGTAATAATTTCCCAACAGCGCCAAATCTAGTGGCAGGGAAGTCAACGCGATCATCACGCGTTAATCAGTATGTTGCATGTAGTTTTTAGAAATTGTACAATAAATGATGCAGAAGAGTTATTTGACCAACTTGTTAAATGATAATTTACCTACAGTCCGATTCCGTACACAGTTTTTACCTCGGACTTTTTAGTTCACTTGTTACCTAGTTTAATATGTACTTCTTTACAACTGATTTGGAGCGACTTCTAAAAAAAAGGAACCTTCTAACTATTGAAACGATATTATGATGTTAGTAAAAGACTAACATCTTACTAGGTACCTAAGTAGATTTAATTTTATCAACAACCAGAGGTAAAATAACTATGAACGGACTGAGCCTATACCTGTTTAAGGTGCCTACCCATTTGACCATGTTTATAGTATATTAGACGTACTGTATTCATTTAATAGACTTAACAAATCGTTTAGGGATGATGAGGTCGGTATTTTATCGGCTTAATAGTTTATTTTATCTAGCCTTCAGACACTTTAATTGAATCTAAGCCTTCAGTTTTAGACTGCTCTAATGAGAAGAAAATGAAGAATCAGATAATTCTGATTCTTCATTTCATACCAAGATGGTAAAATAATCTTAGACTAAATGTCACTTTTTACTTTAAACACTGTGTGTTGTAACATTTAGAGGGATTTAACATAATTCTTCTAACAAACGATCAGACAGCCCACATTAAATGACATAGGCAAAAGCAAACATTTATTAAACTTGGCGGTAGTTTTTGATATCTATACCAACAAATTGTAACACTGACGGTAACTGACGTTGTTTATGTTTTGCTTACATTATTTATATTTGTAGTTTCACTAAAGACCCAAATAAACCTGCTGTTCACTCTACTAAGGGTATCATAGTGTTTATGTGAGAATACTTTTCTGAATTATCAAAGTAACTAAGTCCTAAAATCCACATGGGGAGCCTCTAATCACCTCAGGTTTTTACCAAATAATAATCATGCATAGGACTCACCAGATAGAAAGGTACTGTTAATATCACATCATTTCGCAGTCATGTAAGCAACACTCGCAGATTGTCTACCATCGTCCCTCGTTGAAACAATCACGTCGAGGCTAGATGTCCAGCGTTGCATTGCAATGTTGTTCTCGTAGGTAAAGCGAACCGTTGTACACCATTTTTATGCAATAGAAGACAATAATTGTTTTAATAAAACAAAAATAAAATAATACATACTGTTTTTAATTGTTTGATTTAATTTTACCTGCAGAAATCAATTAATTTAATATTAATTGTGGTGTCAAACCACACTGCTAAATGAATCTAAATCTAAACATTTCCTTCAAAGGCGTTGAATAAAATTTAGTAACTAAGCAAATTATTTAACTAACACAATTATCTGATGAAAAAAAAAGATAAGAAAATATTTTACATGAGTAATCCAAATTAAGTTACGCAAAAACAAAGACAACCTACCAAACAAACCTAAACAAAGTCAAGATACCAAATTGCCGTCCAAAAGTAAGTTTCATTCGATTTTTATTAATGGTGTCTATATCCCAGTGGTGCTCTCGAGTGCCTGCCTTGACCATGACCCATGATTTGGTACAGATGTTTACTTTATAAATCCCCCAATCTCTCTACACTGAAGTCTTTGTCTTATATCTCGGGGTGTTTGGACTCTTGGCTGCGCTCTGAACGTGTTCAATCATTTTACATTGTAATGCAGGCAACTAAGCCGCATCGAGTAATCACTTTCCTTTTATTATTAGGGTTCAACGTAGCATAGATGCATTTTCTTTGTCATGAGTCCGTACTATTGACCACATAATTCCATGCTATTGACCGGATCCGTCATACCTATATGTGAGTTAGTCCACGTGCTCGCGCCGAAAATTATCGAAATATTGCTGTGATAGCTACCTCGCTGCTATATATAACATTTTCATCAGTTGCAGTGCGTAAACGCCCTCAACTCAGATATTTCCCAAATTCTTTAAAAGATATTAATGAAACACAGCCACCACCTCGAATAAATTGGCTTTAAAAAAGCCACATCGAAATCGATTCATTCTTACAACAAATTCTTAAATTTATTTGGTCGTGGGTTACCTAAAGGCGGTGTCCTAATTGGCAACAGTCGTGCGACCATGCTCCTACCGCTTACGACGGACGACGCCCGTTATAAATTGATGCAATAAAGAGATTACATACATACATACGCCCGACGAACAGGAGACCTCAAAACCGTCCGTCGCACGACCGTCGTACGACCGTTGCCAATTAGGATAGGTAGCGCCAAAGTGTATTAGTCTCAGTTTCAAAACTCAAGCACTGCAATGAGAACTATAAAATTCGCGAGCATCTTTGCACATAAAAGTTCCAAGCCACAACATTACCTATAAGGGGTCGGCAGTAAAAATTGACTGGGGATCAAACCTCGCGTGGTGGAACTATGAAAACCCAACCGTTCCCGCGAGCCATCCGAAATTAAACCATCTACGTACACACGACATCACCTCAACCTACCTGGTACCCAAATCTATGAATGGGGCCAAAGTCTGTTAATTTTATTTAACATGCTATTTTCAACATCACAGCCTACAACAGTCCACTGCAGGACTCAAAACCTCTCCCACGAAAGAGGACGTTATTGCCATAATCTCCACGCTTGGCAGGCGGGTGGAGATAACACTGTTATAAAAAACCAATGAGAAACGCTGCTACCCATTTTCCAGCCTACAGAGACCAGATCTTTTGCCTCAAAGCCTTGTTCGACACCCACGGGTGTAAGGGGTTGGTGATATTCTACTCTGCCGGACACCACACGGCCATTGATATTCAATTGAGACAAAATTAACCGTCAAGATTTCACTGAAAATCAGCTGTAGCTTATGCTGAGCCGTAACTGATAAATGAGGGACATGACTACGGGTGCGCATTTCACTAACTAGGCTGGTCTCTTTTCCAAATTGGTGATTGTCAGACATGTCAATAAATATGTCGAGGTATTTTCTTTTATAGCATCGCCTGGGTCCATGCCTTATTTTATTTGTGTATTCCCGTATTTTGTTAGAGCCTATCATTGACGTATTTTTAAAAGTACCTTTGGTAAACTAAAATGGATTTTGTGATGTCAAAATAAATCATGTCTGTCTACGTCTAATACGACTCCATAACCATTGAAATAAATTGGCTATTCAGCAAAAACTTACATCAATAAAGTCGTATATAGTCGTAATGGAATCGTAATAGACTGTCGTTTGAATAGTTATTGGTGTTGATTTGTAAAATCTACCAATAGCCTGCCGTCGTAAGTTCACAATCGAGTTACAATTAGACTAGCAAATAGTCCAATAGCAGTTTAATGCAATGTTAATAGTCTTAAATTGGTAGTAGAAAAGCACAAACATGTTAAACTTCCTATTGAGATATAATTGAGCTATTCGTAAATTACACTTATTTTCAAATTTATTACCTCGGTATAATATGTGTGATGGAAGTGTAGTGAATAACCACGAAAGTCTTAAAACCTATATTCGTAAATTAGTAGACTTGGGGCCCTGTTTGGACTTTGCAATCTCTCTGCGAGGAACCAGGGTGCGTCGATGTCTTAGAGTAAATAATTCATTTACATTCTATCAAAAGGACACAATACTACAACCGGTGGTAGGACACTACGGCGCTTTAGAGGTCTCCTATTGGTCGGTCGACCGTCGTACGACCATGGTCGCACGACCGTTGCGAATTAGTACAACGCCTACCTATCCTGCATAGATCGCCTGGAGGTGTTACATTATATATTTCTCCGACCACGCAATAATACTTGCATTGTTGCGTGCCGGTTTGAATAATGGCGTAGCCAGCTCAATTACACGCATGATGCCATATGATCTTAGTCCTCAGTGTATTGTTACCTGTAACGTGTAATTCATGCTAGTGCACGCTAGAGCGCCAGAATGCCTTCAGGATATATGTGCTTGGACAATGCACACAGCCCCAAAGTAAGAAAAGCTTGTGTTTGGGTGCTAGATAACTGATAAACTATTCATATACGTACTAATTATAGATACATAAAACACCCAGACCCGTAATAGACATTAAAATTCATTATTTCAATTTCTGCTCGGCCGGGAATCGAACCCCCTGTTAACCAGCTGAACTGCTAAGGTCATCAAATTCATGTTAAGTGCATGCGAGAGCCCCAGAATGGGTTCAGGATGTCTGTTCGTTTCCCACTGAGTAGTATTTAAAAATGCCATCTCGTTTCATCATAGGAAGGTTGATACGCCGCCTTCTGTACTCCTAACTTTCAATGTTGCCCAATAAACGTTCAATAACGCGATTGTACGTGCCCAGGGTACCCATGGGCAGGTAAATTTACCTGCGGGCGGGAGGGCGCTCGAATAAAAATCATTAAATTGCGGTCCCTGCTTGACCGGTCATGTGGACCCAAACGCAATGTGCCGTAGGCAGATCTAGGAGCCAGGATGTTTGATTTTCCTTTCGGACGGGAGGAGGTAAATATCGGAACTAAATATTTGGCGTTCTGTGAGTACTGTGTTTACGTTTTCACGTGTAGTTTGGGTAGAGACGTGGTAATATATCTTGCTTATATACCTATCATACTTAAACTTCACTCGAGGCCGTTACCGATGGGATATTACACATATAGACGAGGGCCACAGAGATTGGACAGGTCTGATAGCGGTCAAATATCTAGCTGTGGCTAGTATTATAAATAAAATAAAATTCTCTGATTTCTAAGCAGTTTTTGTTTACCTTCATATTTACTTATTATACACAGTACATCCAGACCCGTAACAGAAATTAAAATTCATCAATGATATATAGCTATTAATAATAGAAAATGTTTCACAAAAAATCATTTAACCGTTTTCTACCTGAAAAAGCTCAAACTTTGTATGTTTTGGAAATACTGTTTGGATTTTTAGGTGGCAGTAAAATCATAGTGTTACCGGCTTACGAAGCCCTTTTATTTGATACCCCGATGATACCCCCGTTTTTATCACACGAAAAAAAATTATGACGTCATAACTTTTCTCTGCAATGACGAAAATTTGTCTCATGCTACTCGAATGACTACAAACAAATGTACGAAGTAACACAATTCTCATACGAAACGCCCAATGTTTGTACTAACGCTCCAACTATTAAAATAAAAACTATTGTCTCCCAGACTCTTTAATCAATTCTCTCGATCAACCCCATATGAAAACTTAAGAACTAGTTCAATAACGAAATTCCTACAACTTGCAAGTGAAAAATTCACACTACAAGTCAGCCTTAAAACTCGTACGAGAGCGCAGGAATATTTTTTGAATTCTTGGCAAACCCTTTATAACGTTACGTGCTCTGGGCGCCAATAGCGACTATATTCATGAGACTCATGATTCCGAGTGACCTCTGCGGCAAGATTTAGCAATAACCGCTCAGGGCCCTGTAATTTGAATGTTTACTATAATAAAAATAAACATCTTGGCGTTAATGTCCCGGTTATGCTCTCGCGCACCAGGGCCCGGGGTCCGCCTTGACCATGATCCAGGATAATTGTAGTGGAGCGACTGCCATCTGACCTCCGTGACCCTGCTACCAGGAGAAACTGACCAGATTGGATCATGGTTACACATTCAGTCGCCTGAATGTGCAGGTTTCATCACGATGTTTTCCCTCCCCGTAAGAGCATCGGTTAGTATTCAACTAATGTATATAACTCAGAAAATAGTCATTGGTACATGGCCGTAGCGGTATTCGAACCCGGTACCTCTCGCTTACGAGTCGCATACCCTAACCGCTCGGCCACCAACACTATAATAACTCTCACTCTGTAATTTGAATGTTTACTATTTACTCTGAATTTTGGCCCTGTTTATTAGGAGCTTAGTTCCTAGAACAATGCAAGTCGTAAATCTGATTAAAAAGGTGACTTGAATCCTCTAAACAAAAGATGTGATGTAATAGGCGAGTTTGCTGGCGTCGGGTGAATTTATCGCTGCCGCTGTATCCGACATTCACTGTGTTATATTAACTCAGTGACGAACTAGGTTCGCTTGGCAATTATGATGAAAATTTAATTACGCTAGTCCAACGCGCTCTCGGTACTGACGTAACAAAGTACGTTAATTTACAGCTACACACTTCAAATAGTTTTAGATTCGTCGTGTTCGCTTGAAACTCAGTGGTTTGTAAGATATTTTGTGTCAGTGCGTGCTCGGTATTGTCATACATCTTGGCGTTAATTACCCGGTTGTGCTTTCGCGCACAAGGGCCCGGGGTTCGCCTTGATCATGATCCAGAATTTGGCGGATAATTACAGTGAAGCGACTGCCGTTTGACCTCCGTGATCTTACTACTAGAAGAACCTGACAATATTTGATCATGGTTACACATTCAGTCACCTGAATGTGCAGGTTTCATCACGATGTTTTCCTCCACCGTAAAAGCGTCGGTTAGTGTTCAACTAATTTGCCTATATAACTCAGAAAGGAGTCATTCATACATCGCCACAGTGGGATTCGAATGCGGTACCTCTCGCTTACGAGTCGGATAACTTAACCACTCAGCCACCAACGCTCCGCTCGTTATTGTTATGGGAATAATAATATGGAGGAGCTTTTAATCGGATTCCAGAGGATTTGATTCCGATTAAGACATTTACATCGTCTAGTTTCGCTTCGTATTAAAAACTCCTATGCTTCGACAGATAGGACTCTTTACCAAGCCGTACTAGCCGATGTTCATTATTTGCCATAATGTGTAATTTTTTATTATGAATCCATCATAACAAGTAATTCAAAATGATGACGTACACGACGACAAAGTGTCTCAAACGATGACTATCCCCTAATTCGTGGAAACGTAAACCAAAAACATCTCGCATATTCAATTTCAAATTAAATCAAATACCTTCATTCAGATTAAGTTTTCACAAACATTTATGAAGGTCATTACAAAGGAATACAATAAAAAACTGTACAATGAAATACAGAAAAATAGGGACACATTATACCTACTTAAAATACGTACTTTCGACATCTTCTAGTAAGTCTGGTTTCATCTGTAAACCTTGTCCACCCTACTAATACACAAATGCAATAAATAAGTTCTTTTTCTTCATAGGTTTATACTGGTATTCTCTTTAATTAATTTTAGTACTTCTTTCCACTAGGTAATAAAAAGAAACAAAGCGTCTACGCTACGTTTTTGCTCGACTCAGTAGCAGCCAGGTCAAGTATAGCAGTTCTGAAATGTGGCGCTAGTTTTTCATCCGAGGCACAGGTGTCAAGTTACAATTTTTAATTTAGAATCGTCCGAACCACTCTCTTCGTATAAAGGGGGGCCATTAACGTCGCCGTCCATTATATCTAGACACCTGGGCTTTGCAGGTATTTGGCAGTGTGCCTACACTAGTCCTGGCTTTTTTTAACCCCAAAACATATAGTTTGAAAACATTGTTTGTTTAAGCGGAACAAGGCTCGTTACATTTAGCTAAATTAAGTCGTCTAAATTCAGAAGCAAACATCGTGAGAGAAAGTCGAAGTGGAATGTGTTGCTCATTAAATAAGGTCAATTTTTGTATCACTTAAGCCCTTATACTTATGGGTGTCGTACAAGGTGACTAATGTTTTCGAGGCAAAAGATGTAGAGTCTTCGTAGGCTGGCAAATGGGCAGCAGCGTTTTCTATTGTTATACTTACAACTCTGCGATCTCCAAATCGCCTGCCAAGCGTGGAGATTATGGCAATGACCTCCTCTTTCGTGGGAGAGGCTCTAAGTCCTGCAGTGAACTGTTATGGACTGTGATGATGATGATGATTGTATCAGTTACTTATGTAATTGTTACGCGTCGCTCCGCTTTTCAAAAGGCGTGATACAAAGCGGTCACAATTTTATAAGCAATACATTCCACTTTTTTATGCTCTCACGCTTTTTGTTTATGAATTTAGTAGTCTATTTTCGGGTTTCCTGTTTGTATTGTCGGTTTGTTACGAACTTCGCGTCTATTGTGCAAAAAACAACGTTCCAGAGTTCTAGGCCAAATCAAAGAAATAATGAGAATAGTTATAATTGTTGTTTGTCAAAAGTTATTTCGTTACCCATTAATAATGAACAGCTTACCCGCCGTTCGACGTAATCAGACTCTCTTAATCACTTTCCTCTTGTTCCCACTTCCAACCAAGGTCGCTGATATAGGCCATGAATTGGGAGGCCATGAAGTAGTGTGTGGAAATGAAATGGATAGGCTACATGGCTCACTACAGTGATTACTTGTGGGAAAAACTTGGTATTCTCTCGAAGGTTAGACGGTACTTCACTTCAAAGCAGTTGCATCAGCAATATCAAGCACAAATCCGATCCTGCATGGAGTAGTTTCTATCAAAAAACTGTATTAAAACATCACTGAATTTGTGACTGTCGAAGATAGTTGAGAAAATATTTTTGGTTGCAGTAGACATTTTAATGTTTTATGACAAATTAATGGAAATATATGGCTAGGAAAATGTCGAATTCGAGATGTCACAGCGCGAGAATTAGGGCCCCTGGAGTGGTGACTAAATACTGGCAAGCGCAGCGTATAGCCTCGAACTCATACCCCTTTTCTGAAAGACAAAAGGTCGGCCATATTCCAAATATGATGCTTCTACACTTAAAATCAGGTGTGACGCAGAGAAATACCTACCTGATCAGACAATAACAAAATACAATTTTTACACCTCCTGCGGAACATTGTCCAATTGTCTCGAAATGTCAACGTAAATCAAGTAATTATTAACAAAACGTGATAAAGTTGTAGGAAACTGCCAAGGGATAAAAGTGATTTCATATTGGAATGTTAAAATTCGTAGGAAACTCTTAGCACACGTTCATTGTAAAGAGTGATCGAAAATCGAATTGGACACGCAAAGCAAAACACAAAAAGGTAAGTAGGGACGCGATTTCAAAGACTTGTTTCACAGAAACAGTGTTTTAAGTTTCAAATGTTGAAACGTTGGCGCTGTCCTAATTGGCAATGGTCGTAAGCCCATGGTCGCTTGACTGCCAAGACCATCAAAACCGCCTATTGCGCGACCGTTGCCAATTAGGACAACGCCTTACACATTATTTGTTTTAGAAATTGTCTTACAGAAAGTGTGAAAGTAAAAATAAGAAAAATATTTATTTTAGGGACAAAATCTGTTTTAGTCTTGGACGGCTTGAACTCTTCGCTACACTCAGATATAGACATCCATTACGCTACGCTCGAGAGTTTACCTCTAAACCATTCTCTACACTCAGGGTTCAATATACCACCCATGACACACCACACTCCTTTATGCCTTTATTGATGTACTAGCTTTTGCCAGACCTGTTCCGTAAGAACCACATTGAATTTCGAGATAAATTATAACCTATGTGCTATTCTGGGCTATACGCTATATTGCTGCCAGATTTCATCAAAATCCGTTTAGTACTTTTTGTGTGAATGAGTAAACAACCACACTTACATCCTTACAAACTTTTGAATCTTTACATAACGTAAAACATTTATGTACGCTTAGATGTTTTAAACTACGCAACAAATTTTACTGCCATTTTCAACAATAGAGTGATTCAAGGCAATCGTTTATAAAAACAGGGTAGGTAGGGGAAAAGTAGGTATACGCGAACTAAGTCGCACCGGGTGCACTTTTTTATAATATTCCTAGGATTATCACATCCTCAGCTGTATACGGCTCTCATCCTAATGTAACCTCTGAACGCAGTCCTGTAAGTGAAACTGCTATTATCGCATAAGGCTTTTAGCAATTATCGCCTCTGCTGAACTTATAACTATCTACTCGCACCGCACCCTATTTGGCATTCGGCCATTACGGGGGCGACAGCGCGGAGTACTCATCTCCTATACAGATGAAAATGATTGGGGAAAATGACGTCATTATGTGGGTCAAAGTAACTGAAAATAATGCGCGGGTTGAGGTTGTAGCTTCTTGGAGGATAATATTGTTCCTCTTCCGTTCGTTGTACGCGAGTTTGTTTTTGATCTTTTATTTAAATAGGTACGTGCGGTGAGGGAAAACATCGTGATGAAACCTGCACATTCAGGCGACTGAATGTGTAACCATGATCCGATCTGGTCAGGTTCTTTTGGTAGTAGGGTAATGGAAGTCACATGGTAGTCGCTCCACTGTAATTCAATGATCGAGGCGGACCC
Source organism: Blastobasis adustella (assembly GCA_907269095.1). Classification (NCBI taxonomy): domain Eukaryota; kingdom Metazoa; phylum Arthropoda; class Insecta; order Lepidoptera; family Blastobasidae; genus Blastobasis; species Blastobasis adustella. The sequence continues at coordinate 3,646,360 of OU026120.1, forward strand.
ACAGTGCGCCAGAGCACAACCGGGACATTAACGCTAAGATGATTATTATAATGCACAATGCAAAATTTCAGTGTAAACATTGCAGATATAGTGAACGTGTTTTCTCTTTGTAGGCCATTTTATACTCGATGGTGTTCAAGGTCGTGCGCGAGAACACAACAGGGACATTGTCGTAAAGACGATCATTTTTTTTATTTACTTACACGCGTGCGCAGACGTGACGCAAACTAGCCGGTGTGTGTTATTTATCTTTTAATTATATTACAACCACCACCATTTAGGACCATTATGTATCTCTGTCTTGTTGTACATAGGTATGTATGTATAGTATTGCATTATTTTTATTAGTTAATATTATATTTATTTGAGTAGTTAATTATGTTCAAGTATTTTAGTAGTTATTCTATATCGCGCACGTCGATCTCGCTTTACTTATCACATCTCTCTTCTGTATGAAAAATGCTAGAAGAAATTTATTTTTAGAAACAAGTAGTGCCTGTTGTATCGTTGAAATGTATGATATTTCTCTGTGTTTTATTGTGTGCAATAGTGTTAAATACATAAATAGATTTTACCTGTAGGTAGGAGCTATACCTCTAATTCAAAGCCAAGCCTCATAAATCCCCAGATGAACACAACAACTATTTATTCACGGTAATAAAATAACGCCCCCATTGTTAGGGATAGTTGAAATTCAGAGCTCGGCGCTCTCCAACTAATATACATATCAGAAAACTTTGACAGACTACCCTCGTGTTTACCTCCCATCCCATTTGGTAACTTTGACCGTTAGGAGTGGTCCTTGTGGATATTAAAGGTTTAGTCCGTGTCGTGGCCGTGGCAGAGCCGGGTTCCGACTGGAGCCAAAGGAGTGAACACTCCTTTATCGTGGATGGTAATGGACTATCCGTGGTCATCCGTGTCAGTGACCGGGCCGTGGCAGGGCCGGTTTCCGACTGTAGCCGAAAGAGTGAACGCACCTATGTGGTGAATATTACACGTCTAACCGCAGTCTTTCTTGTCAGTGGTTGGGTCATGGCAACTATCGCCAATAAGAAGAGGCTCGCCTGTGCCGGTTTGGTCACGCACGTGTCGCGCAAGCCCTAGAGATGTGGGAAATGGGTGCCTAAACGTATCAGACAACCTCGAACGTCGAACCTCGAGACGCCTGATGGTGCAGGTTTCATCACGATGTTTTTCTTCACCGCAAGAGCATCGGTTAGTATGCAACTAATGTACGTTACTCAGAAAAGAGTCATTGGTACATGGCGGCAGTGGAATTCGAACCCGTTACCTCTCGCTTGCGAGTGGAATACCGTAACCACTAGGCCACCGACACTCCATAAGAAGCCGGAATTAATTGATGATGAATATTTTATTACTAACCGTTCCCCGCGATTTTCACCTGCGCGCTGTTCGGATCTGCAAACAGTGACAATCCCGAAGGGTCCTATCATATTTCCGAGATCAAAAGTACGAGATGAATTTCGAGGATAATGTAGCTTCGTAATAGTAAAAGAAATGTATGTATTTATGTATGTATGTATAGTATTTATTATATAATATAATATATGTTTATTCTATCTTGATGTAGTTAGGTTAATTACAATCTATCATCACGCTTTATAAAGCACCTACTACTCACTTTCAGCATGGTCTACTGGTCTAACTAAGTCCGCCAATTGTGTTATTGTGCAATAAAGTTTTAAATAAATAAAATAAATAAAAATTTCAGCTGTTTCGGATATTACCTCGAACATACAAACTCACAAACATAAACTTTTCCTCTTCAAATATTATAGTTTAATCAGTAGAAGAGGTAATATATTCATTTTTATAACAAAAGCTAAGCCGATCACCTTCAGATTTGGTAACTATTAAATTTGAAAAAGACTGCTTTTCTGATTAAAAACCAATCAAAAGTTTTTAATTAACTTTAGGGTCGCCTATTATATTTAAACCGACTAAAAAGTAGAAATAATTATTTTCAAAATTTGCAAACGCAAACCTGCCATTTGTTTGTCATTTATTCGCGGAACGTGATTATGAAAGTTATACATCTGGGGCCCAAGTTTGCTATTTGTATTTAACTCACATGCTATTGATGTTCAGAAAATCGTGGCAAAAAAATCAGCTGTTTGTATGAAACAGCTGTTTGTATGAAAAATCAGCTGTTTGTATGAAACAGCTGATTTTGGCAGAATTCGTTTTCAATTTTGTACGAAACAGGTTGGTGCCTGAAATGAAAAGTGGTATGTTATCACGAGCACAAGCATGCATGTAACCTTGACAACGAACTTACTATAAAAATCGACTTACAACAAATAATTACGCTCATTACCCTAATTACAGCGAAGCAAATTGCAACATCGCAGAGCAAACTATTAATTACGAAAAAGAAATAACCTCCTAATCCTTAAAAAGTCCCAAATGAACTCCATGCCTGATTTTTCAGCTCAAAATGTTTGCACCGAAAACGAAGACTAATCTCTTTGAGCCTTAACCCTCCCCTTTGAAACACTTGTTTGAGCACTCGTTCTGGCGAAAACACGTTTAGAAAAATACCGGGCCCACTTTGAAGCAAAAAGTCAAAAAGTCAAAAGTCAAAATAATTTATTCAGATTAGGCTATACATAGCACTTATGAATGTCTAACAAATAAATTAAAATGTACATTACAATAATGGTGAAACCTATTTTAGGTATATTCTAAATATTGAAAAAATTGTTTATCAAATATAGATAAATGTCAAATACATATAAATAAAATACAATTAATAAATTTTAAAACCAAAAAAAAAATAAAAAAAAATATCACCAAGTTAATTATTCCGATTCAATTGTTTAAAATGTCAATTCACTTACAAACATCAAATATTAAATACACAATTAAACATGTCACAAAATTATTCAATAAATGTGACTAAGGTATTAAAATGAGTTATATCCAGGGATTTTTATCTTCCATGTAGTCCTTTACTTTATAGTATGCTTTGTTTATTAAGTTTGTCTTAGTGGTTTTTTTAAATTTATTAAGAGGTAAGTTTTGTATCTCTTCAGGAATTTTATTAAAAAAAGATACGCCATGAGCCACAAAAGAGGATTTTACCTTTGTCAATCTGAAGCGTTCAGTCACAACCCTGTCCCTATTCCGAGTATTGTAGCTGTGATTATCGGAATGTTTTTGATAAGATGTTCTGTGCTTATAAATATGAACAATATTATAATATATGTATTGTGACGCAATTGTAAGTATATTAATACTTTTAAAGTGTTCTCTTAGAGAAACTCGTGGGCTCCAACGATATATAGCCCGCACCGCCCGTTTTTGTAGAATAAAAATATCTTGTATGTCAGCTGCAGAACCCCACAGCATCAAGCCATAAGACATAATGCTATGGAAGTAACTGAAATAGACGAGCCGCGCGGTTTCTACATTCGTAAGGCCCCGGATTTTTTTTATTGCATATATTGCAGAACTCAGTCTCCCTGATAAGGTTTGTAAGTGGTCCTTCCACTGGAGTTTTTTATCCAGTGTCAGCCCTAGGAAAACAGTTGAGTCTGTAAATTTTAATATTTCATTATTTAGATTAAGTGTCATACTTTTCATTTTCACATTTGGCATGTGAAATAGAACACATTTGGTTTTACATGAATTCAAGAGTAAATTGTTAGATGTGAACCACATATGGAGTTGCGAAAGTGTACTGTTCACGTCGTCAAAATTTTCTTTATTTCTATCAACTTTAAATATCAAAGAAGTATCATCAGCAAACAGTACAGTTTCGCAACGTTTACCTAAGAAAGAGGGCATGTCATTGATGTATACGAGAAATAGAAACGGACCTAAGATAGAGCCCTGCGGAACTCCCATCTCACCAACGATTTTACCAGAGATGACGCTATTAACTTTCACTCTTTGTAATCTCTCATTTAGGTATGATTTCAAAAGTAAAAGTGCACTTCCTTTGACCCCATAATGTTCCAGCTTCAGCAGTAGCGTGTCATAATTAACACAATCAAATGCTTTGGAAAGGTCACAGAAAACGCCAATAGCATTCTGTGACCTCTCCCAAGCATCATAGATATGCTTTAGCAGTTCCACACCCGCATCCACAGTACATCGGTCTTTGGTAAAACCAAATTGATTACTGTGAAACAACTTATTTTCAGTAAAGTGGGCAAGCAACTGATCAAGCATTAATCTTTCGAAGATTTTGCTGAACACTGGTAACACCGATATTGGTCTAAAATTAGATTGCTCATGTTTATCACCGCTTTTATGAAGTGGCACTATTTTGCTCATCTTCATTAAACTAGGAAATGCCCCTTCCTCAATACATTTATTAAAAATATATGCGAGGTGTGGTGCCAGGGATTTTATGATTGGCTTTATGACAACGACTGAGATGCCCCATATATCCTCTGTTTTTTTTATCTTTAAGGATTTAAAGGCTCTATTTATATCTATTTCAGTTATAGGACTGAATTTAAATTCTACCCCGCATGGGTTACTACTACTTTGCAGCAAAGCATTTGCTGCAGAAGGGGAGGATGCAAGAGATTCAGCAGACACGGCAATAAACTTGTTTGTAAAAGGTCCTAAGTGACACTCGACATGGTAAACATTTTACAATCCCTCTACATATCACTGGAGAAATTCAGTTCACAAAAGGCCAGCTAGAGTAAGTTCTCCTGTTTTGCGTTGTATTAAAATGAAGTATCTACTGTAGGAAGTTATGATTGCTAGCAGCTGATAGTTATCTAGCTATCTAGCGATTAGACCCAATTTCATATGGGTACAAAGTATATCTTAGCGCCAAGTTCTATCTTCGCAAGCACAGATTGTTCCTAAACTAGCGACCCGCCCCGGCTTCGCACGGGTTTTCTCTGGGTTACTATATTTAGATATGAATGCGTAGCACATAAAAACATTCCAGAAGAAATTATCTAAATGATAGCGAAAACAGCATTAGAATCTGTTACGTAGTTTGAAAGATATTAGCGTACATACAGAGGGGCAGACTGCGAGAAGCTATTTTCTTTTATAACCTTACAGGTGCTCTCTCAAGGATAAAGACATCGTATACATTTGTGTAGACTATAAAAAAGAAATATAATTACGACCATAAATATCAGTGTTATTTACTATTGAAATTATATTGGATATTATTGCCAACCTAAGCTTATTCCTTGTTAGCATTTGCTATGATATTTTTCTAATAAATTCACGATCAAAAGACATATTTCAAGCACAATAATATTGCAATTCTTTGTGAAATTCGCGTTGCCATATCATTTGAAGAAAAAATAAAACTTTCTCATGTAAGACCAACTTCGGGAGCAGGTGGATGCCTGTTATCCTTTTAGTGGGATAAGTACGGAGATAAATTTAGCAATTTTGTATCCCCAGGAATTTCTCCAAAATATTCCGACGCGTACCTAACCTACCATATTGCTAACATTTATTTGAATCTTTATTGTGTGTACAAGAAGGCTGATGGCCGGGGGTTCTTATGCGAAGATTTTTTTTTTCAGAAAATATATTAAATTTACGTAATATTTTTGTATTGTAAAACTTTACACCTACATTCAATCAGGCACGAAGGTATTATACATCTATAAACTGTATTATTTGTCGTTTATTTCCAGTAGTCCCCTTTTTACAGTACTTGCCTTCTTTAAAAGTTAAAAGTTTGGTTACGTAAAAAATTTTTTTTCATGCCATGTAGTGCACGAGCAGACAAACATTTTGTGGGTCTCCTAAACCTCTACCATATTACGTAGATTTAGATTTAGACATTACGTAGGATAACCTACGGTGCCCTCACAATCTAAAGATAATTACTCAACTTTCCCGTGCCATTGCAGAGTGACGTCAAAATGACGTCCTAGTAGTTCCTTCGAAATAATTTGTCTACTACCACAGTTCCTAGTGGGGAAAAAATTTGGCGTAGTCATTATCACATTTTGTATCTAGTGAAAGTATATATAATTGGTATATGTTTATTGTATCTTTTTTTTTTTAAATAGTTTTAGTATTTATAGTATTCATTTAATTTAATTTAATCTCAAATGTATTTCTTTCACTTTTATCAATATTTTTCTGTTAAGTAGCACCTACTTAATCACTCTCTGCTTGGTCTGCTGGTTGACTGTTAGACAAAGCCTCAATGGCTTTAAGTCCGCCAATTGCTGTAATTTGGGCAATAAAGTTTTTAAATAAATAAATAAAAAAATTGTTTATTCGAAGGCACTAAGCCAATTGACCGACCTACTTTATATGAAGTCCTGGTACAGAACCCTTAAAAGTACAACGTAACTTAATACACAAAGCTTACTCGCCATTGTTTTGCTTATTCCTACTTACAACAGCTGTGTTGCGAAAAATGTGGGCTAAATTCTAAAAGTCGTTCCGAAACGTAACCCCATCGAACGTTACTCTTAATTAAACGGAAGTTCATCCGAAAGCGAACCGACTGAAAAAAATAAATTCTTTTCACAAAACAACAATAGATAGACGAGGCAGAGAAAAAATGTAAATTTATTTGATTTTACCTACTTTGGTGTACTATCAACGTTTCAGTAATTAACCTCCGACGAAAAAAGAGAGGTATTATATGTTTGATGTGTGTATCTGTGGCATCGTAGCTCCCGAACGGATGGCCCAATTTGGATGCGGTTGTTGGATGCTCTATTTTAAAAAGCCCATTTAATCGAGATGGTTTTTAGCTTTAACCATTTATTGTACACAAGATTTTTACAAAACTATATGACAGAATATATCAGACACAACAGGCCAACTTATTTCTGTAAAGAAATTTCTTCCAGCAGGCCTACAGCAGAGAGATCGTGACAATTAAATGCAGTTAAGACGTGCATAGTAGTAAAAAAAATATATGTATAATGCTCAATTTATAAAAGCCTATACTATACATACATAAATACATACATATATACCTACTTTAAAAACAAATACATATACATACACACATACATATACATACATATATAGCTTTGTTTCAATAGTTAGATTCAATAGTTTAGAAAATATATGAGTAAACGTGAACTTGGTCAGGGGATATCCGTCTTTTTCTGTCGTTTAGGTTATTTCGACCTATTTTCTTATTTACACCTATTTTCTTGATCTATAAAAAACGAGATTACGACCTGAGTGGTTCAGTGGTCAACATGCCAGTCAGCCACGCAAGAGTCCCGGGTTCTATTCCCGGCAGGGCCGAAATTTAAATGATGAACTTTAATTTCTGTTACGGGTCTGGGTGTTCTATGTATAGTAATTATGTATTTAAAAAGTATATAAGTAGTATATCAGTTAGCTAGCACCCATAGTACAAGCTTTGCTTAGTTTTGGGCTAGATGGCGCTGTGTGAATTTGTCCACGATTATTTATTTATTTATTACGCATTTCAAAGGCCAGTAATGCATTATCGACCATCCTGGTGTTGCAAGTGTCCTTGGCCGGCGTTTATCACCCCATGTCTTACCATCTGGTGAGCTATCTGGTTTGCCTTATTCTGTTAAATTCTAACAGAATTACCCCCTTCTCCTTCATGTCCTTTCATTATTGACATATTGGCCTTCCTCTTCCTTTCAATTCCTCAACTTTGCAACAACGTTCAATTATCACTTTTTTTTTTTTTTTTTTTTTTTTTTTTCTCTGTAGTTACAATTAACTATTTGACATATTTTCTATATTGCATTGACATTTTATTACTTATTGACAAGGAACTGGATTATTATTGGAAGAATTGGACATTGAACTAAAGATGAATTGTAAACAATGCAATATTGAGATAACAGATAGACGTTTTCTTTCCTGTTTATTCTGTGAAAATCGATATCATCAGGCCTGTACAAACATTACAAAGAAACTGTTTGATTTGATGGACCCTGAAAAAAGAGCAGCGTGGAAATGTAACGAATGTAGAACTAAGGGCGTTACGACAGTGGAGAAAATATGCACTTCTTCTCCATCTTCACCACATAATAACGTAACATATCGAACAAGAAACATACCTAATTTACCTTTAAATAATTCGTTCGATGGCTTATCGGTTGATGAGGAAGAGGGCGCAAACACTACGTTTTTATCAAGCACAGCTATTCTGAATAATAGCTGTCCACAGTATGATGACCATGTGAGAGTGGAAAACCTAGAAAAAAAGATTTCTGACCTAACAAAAAGATTAGAAATAGCCGAAAACGAAATAACGAACATGGTTGTAGAAAACCAATCATTGAAAAAAGTAATTGAAAAACAGGAAACACAAATAAATATGTTCAAAGCGCTATGTAAAGCTAGCCCTATAAGTACAGTGAAAAAGACAAAAAGGAAAACAATAGACAACTTACGCCAACAAACACTTAATTTTACACAAGAATGTTCTGTCAATACGCCACCTAGTTCAAATAAAAACATTGCTCCACCCCTACAAAGCAAGGAGCCACATTCACACAGTGACGACATACAAGCAACAATTGATGTGGGTGGAAATACAAAGAAAATCTGTATAATTAGCACTTGCAAATACAGTAGAGTACCATTGTTAATGAGGCGAAATTTATCCAACACATATAAAATATGTCACTACTGTACACCAAACGGAGGAATAATTCAGCTTCTGAGCGGCATTGAAACGAAGTTGGATGGTTTCACTGAACATGATTTCTGCGTTTTGTTGATTGGCGATGAAGATTTTAAAACAACGAAAAACTATACTGATCTATTGGCGCGAATAAGAAATACTCTTACAAAAATTACACACACAAACATAATTATAAGTGTACCTACTTACAAGTTAGGACATCAATTCAGCATGTTTAACTGGAGAGTAGAGACTTTCAATAGAATGATACAACAGGATAATATAAAATTCGAATATGCATATTTAATTGACTCAAATCTAAATCTGGAGTATAACTTGAATATGTATTCTAGCCGAACATGCACTGTCAATTATAAAGGATATTATACAATTTACGAACAAATAAAAAGTTTAATGAAAGACATCCTAGTATACTGTACGACGACGAAGGACACACAGAAAACATCTGAGCAGTTTTTTCGTGTATAGTAAATTGTATATAATGCATCAAAATATTAGTGGACTTTTAAACAAATCACAATTATACTCTGTTTGTTTAGATGAGTTACAGAATGATAATAAATATATCGATGTCGTATGCTTCACGGAACATAATATGTTACCAGATGATGTAAATTATCTAAAAATACCGGGCTATAAATTAGCAGCTTCATTTTTCAGAAATTATAGAAAAGGTGGATCATGTATATTAGTAAGACAAAATATGAAATTTAGACCAATAGAATCTATTATGAAATATAATGTGACTGAATCTATTGAATGTTGTGCCATTGAGTTAGTGGAACATAAAATAATTATATTGTGTATTTACAGAGTGCCAACAAATAATAGTACAACCTTAGCTTTTAGAATCTTTTTTGACAATTTTTATGACATAGTGAATAGTTTGACATTTAAAAATAATAATAAAATAATAATATGCGGAGATTTTAATATTGACATTTTAAAAAACAATAAAACAACCTCAGAATTTAGACAGATTTTAGCCCATTTTAATTTAAGGTTTTCAATTAATAAACCGACACGCCCAAGCAGTCAGTCTTGTGTTGATAATATTATACATAATATAAGAGGCGGCAAAGGCGAAATATTAGAATTAGCAGTATCAGACCATTCAGCACAAATTTATACGTGTCCGATCAATAAAGTTTGCACTATGAATTATTGGTACTGTATAAAACGAGACTACAGTATTGAAAATATGGTGAGATTTAAAGATTATCTTGGGAATATTAGCTTTAATGATGTATATATGACAAATAATGCCAATGACGCTTTTAATAATTTCTATGACATATTTAAATTACTCTATGATATGTGTTTCCCTAATAAAAAAGTAAAAATCTCTACTAAAGTAAGACCAAAATGGATAACAACAGGAATTAAAATGTGTAGTAAACGAAAACGGCAACTTTTATGGAACTATCGTATATCTAAAGACCCCTCAGACAAGAAGACTTTTAAAACATATTCTAGAAAACTCAACAAAATCATCAAACTAACGCAGAAGTCTCAAAATAACTATCGTATATTGAATGCAAAAAATAAATCAAGAGCCACATGGAATGTCATTAACTCTACAAAGCTTCAATTGCCGAAAGATAGTATAGAGCAGGTTACGGTAAAAAACGAAAACATTAGGGATCCTTATCGTATTGCACAATGTTTCAATAATTACTATATTGATGAATTAAAAACACCGGTGAAACCAATAGCTCCTCGAAACTGCTGCTTAAATAATAGGCATAAATCTTTTTTCATGAGACCTACAGACCCACAAGAGGTGATGAATATAATTAAAAATTTAAAAAATACAACAAGCACCGGCTATGACGAAATATGCACGAAGGTAGTAAAATTTGTATCAGATATAATTTCTCCTGTGTTGTCCTATATTATTAATTTGTGTATAGAGACAGGTGTTTTTCCAGATAAGCTCAAAGTTACTGTAGTGAAACCAATGCACAAAAAAGAGCAAAAAAACTTAATAAAAAACTATAGGCAGTTAGCGTTAATACCAATATTTTCGAAAATTTTAGAAAAGATTATTCACTCAATTCTTTACACATACTTTGAGAAAACTGGTTTAATATGTAAAGAACAAAATGGGTTCCGTAAAAGTAAAGGCATTGATTTAGCTATATACGACTTTCTTGACGTAGTTTATAATAGAATGGATAATAGGCTTCCTGTATTGGCAATGTATATGGATATGACTAGGGCTTTTGATTATGTACATCATGACATTCTTCTCTACAAATTAGAGACCTATGGAATTAGAGGAAATGCTTATAACTTAATAAATTCGTATTTAAAGGACAGATGGCAAAAAACTTACATAACCAAGGTCTGCATAAAAACCAAAACTGAAATGACTTATCAATCTGAACTTAAAGCAGTCCGTTATGGAGTACCACAGGGTAGTATACTGGGGCCTCTTCTATTTTTGGTGTATATTAATGATATGCCGAACTGTATACGCACCCTAATGATATTATATGCAGATGATAGCACAGTAATATTCAATGATGAAAATGAAATCAATGATAGCCTCATAAAAATTACGGAATGGTTAGAAAATAATAACTTAATCATTAATTTAGATAAAACTAAAATAATGAAATTTGCGCAAAGAAAAAATAAAGAACTGGAGACTGAAATTACATATAATAATATACAGTTAGGAGAAACAGCCACAACAAAATTTCTTGGACTATATATTGACAATGACATGCGATGGCAAACACATTTAAAGTTCGTATGTAATGAATTAAGTAGCTATTCATATGCGCTCTACAACCTAAATAAAATAGTAAACCGTAAAGCTGTTTTATCATCGTATCATGGATATGTGGCCTCGACATTAAGATACGGTGTTATTTTCTGGGGTAATGCGGTGAACATTATCCAGGTATTTAGAGCCCAAAAAAGATGTGTTAGAGCCATGTGTGGTCTGAAACGTACAGATAGCTGCAAAGAATATTTTAAGCAGTTCAAGATCCTAACTTTTACATCTATCTACATTTACGAAACGGCACTTTTCATTCGCCGAAATCCCAATTTGTTCTCCAGTGTAAATAGTTTAAGGCGTAACGATCAGTTGATGCAAAATGGATGCAAAACTACTCTTTATCAGAAAAGTTTCTACATACTAGCCCCAAAGATTTATAATAAATTACCAATTAACTTACGCCGTTGTACAGATTTTATGACATTTAAAAATAAATTATATTCTTACTTAGTAGATAAGGTATATTATGAATTGACGGAATATTTTAATGACATTTAAATTGTATGACATGGTTTTATTTATTGATTATTAGATTATTTAAAAATGAAACAATTACATTTAAAGATTTGTACGCCTCAGCATGCGGGCAAAGGATAGAGAAACTATTGAAGATAATGATAACATCTGTAATACCTATCTTTTACAAATAAATATTTTGAATCTTTGAATCTTTGAATCTTGAATCACTTTTCAAAAGTTGTCGTGTCTTATTATGTCGTTCTGAATAACTTTTAGTAAATTCACTCAACTCTACACGTCTTCGTTTATCTTTTTTCCGTCTAGCTAATCCTTTCCATTCTTCTCCAGCACCACATTACAAATGCCTCCAACCTCTTTCACCAGGCTTTCAAAATACGGTGCCCCACATACTCACTCGTACAAATAAACCGTTCGATTTTAGACTTTCATCGCCAGATTTAAGGAATTGTTGACTATGAAAAGTTTTATGTCGACTAGAATAGCTTGCGATGTTTTCAGCGACCGTAAAATAAATTTGTGAGGCATCAAGTGTGGTAGGTGCCTATTAAGGGGAATTCTGATCCGTCTTGTATTGGCCATTAAAAGTTATTTTGTTTTTGTTGCTTTTAGAACGTTATAGTCACTGTTTCGTCTCGAGGCTTTAACTGTGGTGATGAAATAAAGCGGTTGATGGATCTTTTGTAAATATTGATATTGAAACGGCGTTGGAAATCACAATATATATTTTTTTATATTAGACTAGCCAGGCAATTTACCGTGATTTCACCTGGTGGTCTTGGACGATCCGATGATGGAGCAGCCTATTCATTCTAGCCTTGAAGGCGTCCAAATTATAATGATCAGGGAACACATTCGCAGGCAAAGTGTTCCATTCCTTAGCCGTACGCATTTTAAAGGTTGAAGAAGCGGCTCGTGCCGATAACTGGATCTAAAGTCTATAATGATGTGATGTATATAGTAAAGTTTATTATCATGTTAACTAATTATAGAAAAATACTCGCTTACCGTGTCTTTTTTTCGAAGAAAATACTTGTCATTCCCGACCCGTTTCCGGAACACATTGAATTTTGGGATAAATTATACCTAACCTACCCTACGTGTTAGTTCTACACCGTTATTTTGCACAGACATATAGTGGTCATTATGTGTATAAAGGATTCTGGACTTTACTGTCAAGTATTATCTATTCATCTATGGTTTTGCGTGAAAGAGTAGGTAACAAACATCCAAACATCCTTAATTTTTTTTATCCCTTGCATGAAAATAAACAGAAAAGTAAAGCGATTTTAATATTAAGTAGGTCCAGTAACAAGACTTCCTTAAGAAGTAGGTTACTTTCGTATTATTACGGTATAACTAATGTCCATGCATAAATAAGTGTGTACAGTGATGGATGTATTTTCGTAAATAATAAATTATTCAAGAGTCATTATACCTTCGTATACCTACACTATTTTTCGAAGGTCTAACTATATCTATACATACCATAGTGTATACGATTATAGTGTACAATATACATGTAAAAGTTTATTAGATTAGATACACTCATTCATCATCATCATCATCTTGGGCTTAATGTCCCGATTGTGCTATCGCGCACGAGGGTCTGGGGTCCGCCTTGATCATATCCAGGATTTGGCTAATCAGGAAGTTACAGTGGAGCGACTGCCATCTGACCTCCGTGACCCTGCTACCAGGGGATTCTGAGTAGATGGGATCACGGTTATATATTCAGTCGCCTGTATGTGCAGGTTTCATCACGATGTTTCCCTCATCGTTAAAGCCTCGGTTAGTATTCAACTAATATACATAACTTAGAATAGAGTCATTGGTACATGGCCGCAGAGGCGACCGGTACCTCTCGCTTAGCAGTCGGATACATTAACCACTCAGCCACCGACGATCCTCTAATCGAAACCATAAGTTTTACTGACAATACTGAAAAATAAAACAGCCATAGTTCAATGAATCGAATAATTATTGCTTTCCCAAAATGGATTGCACTAAAACCATCGATTGCTTGCGGTAAATTTAAGAAATGCACCTGTAAAATGTATTGGATGTCGTCGTTTGGCAGCGGTCCCAGACAGCTCGGCTGGTTGTAGGGGTGTCGCGCCTTAAATGTTTAGAGAAAAAGCTTTTGCCGCCGAAGTCTGTGATGGTCAATGCATTAACATCGTATGGACTGAGTTCAAAGTGAGTGCGTAACTGAACTTCGAAATATGAACGTGCGAGGAGTTGTGGTTCGAAAGATCGTTTACGATAAACTGTTGGCCGGTTGCTTGTGCGATTGATGAAAGTACGTAGGAATAGAGTACGAGTATAGAGTTTTGGATAAATGCGAGGCTAGGGGGCTGTGTCAGGACACAGCAAAAGGCTGCCTACCCCACCTGTGGGACACAGACGTGAGCGTGAGGCGTGAGAGAGAATACTTTTTCGACGAACGCGAAAAAAAATACGACTATTTGATACTTAAATTCAATAGCTACTGACTAATGTATGAAACAGCTGTTTTTAAACGAGTAAACTAGCTTTTTCCCGCGACTTCAATGTGTTTCTTCGGGAACCACATTGTATTTTATAGCATAACCTAAGTAGAACATAGTAATGTTATTCTGGGTTACTAGCTGCAACACTTACATATTCTCCTAAGCATTAACAACATTGTAAGCCATTTAGAAAAATTACAATTTTCCATTATTGGTTGTGGGATGATCGAGACATTAATGAGGTTTACTCAATCATGCAAATAAAGATTAACAAGAGCAAATTAATTTTTTTTTTATTCATAGCAAGCCCTTATCACGCGTTCTCTATGATTAGTCAGTGTATTTGTCTGTATGGTTTTACGAGGCGTGGTTTAGGAGTTCTTATGACCACCTTCCGTCTCCATCATTGGATCCGCCTGATGGTATCATAACATTGCATTGTCGCCGAACTTACATGAGTGTGCAAAATCATCTGCTCAATCAGAAACCGCGATATGGGTCAAATTGAACTTGCAAAATACATACATAAAGCTCACGCCTCTGTCCCACAGGTGGGGTAGGCTGAGACATGTAAAACTGAATAATAACTTGTAAAAAATAACCATAAATATTTGTGTTGAAATACCGTTCAGTAAAGTGTAAACCCCTGACACACCAATAGTGAAACCACTCGTACAGAACACGAGTTGGAGAAACCCCGACGTGTTAGAAGACAAATGTAACACCTCAACAAGTCGGGGAACGTTCGTGTTTACCTCGAACTCGAAACTTAAAGTGAATCTACGAAACACCTATAGAGAGATGAAGAGATACACAGTGTGCTAACAAAACTGATAATGTGGTGGGATGCCGCAAATTGAATCATGATGCCGTTACCCATTTTGACACTGAACAATTGTCGTCATCATGAATCTCTGCTCCTCGGCTGGCTGGACATAGGCCTACCCTAATGAGAGCAAATGTACTATCAACAGAATCTCTACAAATAAATAAATAATAATTTATTTCAGATTTTACTATTCCATATTATGTTTTAGGTACATGAGTAGGTAGTCTTTAAATTCATTATTAAATATATAAAAATAATAGCAATGTCACATATTTCCATATTTAGGTATGGCAATTAAATAAAAATAAAAACGACAAATAATTTCATAACGTCATTTTAACCATGTCTATACAAAACCATTATAAGATGAGCTAGCGTCTCTATGTTGTAACGATGGTATATCACCTCTTTCTGATATACCATTTATTTCTGTTCAAAATCTAAATTATTCGTCGAAATCCTAAATTCAAACACTTAAACTTCGAATGTCGGGAAGTTGGTTCGATTTTCTTTTATTTTCCACGCTTCTATTTGATATTTCAAGCAAGAAACAGAGCTTACTGACTAAGCCTCTGCCTTAGGGTTCTGTCTAAGCCCTATTCATTAAAAGTTGATAAACCTGATAAAGTACAACCAAATCAGTCAACAATCGAAGCAGTTTTGTTTTTAATTCCGGCAGAGTAGAATAGCACCAACCCCTTACACTCATGGGTGTCGAACAAGGCGACTAATGTTTTCGAGGCAAAAGATCAAGAGTCTCCGTAGTTGGAAAATGGGCAGCAGCATTTTCACTTGTTTTATTTAAACACTGCGATCTCCAACCCGCCTGCCAAGCGTGGAGATTATGGCAATAACCTCCCCTTTCGTAGGAGAGGCCCAAAGTCCTGCAGTGGACTGTTACGGGCTGTGATGAATGAGTTTTTAATAGAGCCTATCGACGTTTAATTTCCTCACCCGAGGGTTAACAGCTCCACTACCGACTTCCAACTACTTTGTATTTACAACCGCTTACACCCAAGTCGCTGACCGGGTTGCGACAATGTTAGGTCTTTTCATACTAGTTATGCGTAGGTTGATTTGCTGTTTTCTATACCCTGTTCTCAGGCTACATCGCCTAAAACCACTGGGGGACAACGGAAATTTCTATGCTTGCTGTCCCCCATTTCAGAATTTGGAGGATAACGAAACTAAAATTTCCGATGTCTGAGTGAATGTGATATCATTTGGGAGACATCGAGAATGAACCTTTAGGGATTTGATGTTATGAGAGAGATCACCTAACTCTTCTTAATGTGTTGTAAAGAGGAGTACTCACTTTATTAAAACCACGATGTTAGAAATGACTTGTATAATAAGTTACTTATAACACGGTCACAATAGTTACAAAGTTATAAACACAGTGGTGGCAGCTCGAGTGCCAAATGCAGACTGTCGCCTGACCGATAGACGCGGTGTCCCGAAACATAAGTGGGTGCATACGGGACGTATTCAGAGATGAACGCTACAAACCCTACTTACAACCTTTCGTAAGTCGTCACTCTTCCTAGCAGGAGTGCGTTTTACACTAAGCTTGTCGAGTCGTGGTTTCCACACAAGAACTAGTTTACCCCAGGCATTGCCGATTCTTTTGCAGATATTGTCAGCCAACTGCCACTTTAGCTGATTAATTTTGTGCACTTCATTGGTAACTATTGGTAACTTTAGTTCTTTCGTAGCGAATTTTATCCAACAGTACGCTGAGCGTTATTGATCTTGTAAACTACTGTTATTAGTAGACGAAAGACCAACTTTATCACAATAAGTATAGTACCTACTCGTCAAGACCACTCCAAAGAACCCAAACACGGGCTCATTCGCTCCTATGACTACCTTCCGACTCCATCATCAGACCACCTCCATGGTACCATATTTTCCAAGTTACATACGTATACGAAATTTCAACTCAATCGGATAATGGTTCACACATTTTTACGGACCACTTACAAACTTACATATCAACAAGTAAAATAAAAGCTTGTAATAACGCGTAATCTGCGTGATTTTCGTGTGACAAGGCGACCATCCCTAATTTAAATTTAATACGATCTTGAAAATTAACTGATAAAAAATAACTTCAACGCTCCACGAAAGGCTCAAAGGAAATTTCAAGTCTTTCCTAAAATTCTTGATAGGCATAATTAAATAAATTATGAAATAAAATCTCCATGTTAGGTCATCTAACTTTCAGGGAAGTATCACTAATTTCGATTAGAGGGAATTAGGCTTCCACGAAGCTCGGTGGAAGCGTCGGTGGACGAGTGGTAAGGGTATCCGACTCATAAGCGAGAGGTATTGGGTTCAAATCTCACTTGGCCCATGTAGCAATTACTCTTTTCGGAGTTAAGTACATTAGTGGAATGCTAACAGATGTTTTTACGGTTAGGGAAAATATCGCAATAAAACCTGCACATTCAGGCGACTCAATGTGTAAACATGGTTCAAACTGGTCAGGTTCCCCTGGTAGCATTGTCACGGAGGTCAGATAGCAGTCGCTTCATGGTATTTATCTGATCTACCAAATCCTCGATCATGGTCAAGGCGGACCCCGGGTACTCGTGCGCGAGAGCACAACCGGGACATTAACGTCAAGTGAAAAAGTGAAAACCGTTATTAAATTCGTTGCGTAGTTTAAAACATCCAAGTGTATATTGATACATAGGCACAGACGGCAGGAAGCGGCTTTGTTTTATACTCTGAATAGACTAACCATTGATCATAACTAGGATAATAAAAATAGAGAACAAAATTGAAAACGTTACCTACGTTTTACGTACCATTAAAAAATTTCTACCGTCGTTTTTGCCTTGCATTTTAACACCTGAAACGCCGAAGCAAAGTTGTTTCCCAAGACGCGAATGCTCACACTGCAAAATCTAGTTGGATATTGGATACTTTATGACTTTGTGCGCCGAGTGTTCCCTCTAAACTGTGTTCTGCTGACTCGAGAGACGAGTCTGTTGGTATCGACGCGTCGGCTATTCTGACTTAGTCAGCTTTCGAGTTTCACTCAGTTTGGGACTGGAGTTCTGTATTGTCTTGTCTAGAAACCAATTCCAAGCCGGTGGCATGAACTAGTTTGTTGCTCGTGTGATAGTGCATATGTTACGGTGGAATACGATTATAATATATGCTTGGACAAATTCAAATAGCGCTATAGCCCCAAAGTAAGCAAAGCTTTTGTTATGGATGTTAGATAACTGATAAACTACTTATATACTTTTTTTTTAATACTTGCTTATTATACTTAGGTTACGGGCACCCAGACCCGTAACAGAAATTAAAATTCATCATTTCAATTTCTGCTCGGGCGGGATTCGGACCCGAGACCTCTGCTTGACAGACCGTAAATAGGTAGGAGGGATATATCTAACTAAAAGCCAAGTCTCATAAATCCCTATAAACACAACAACTATCCATTCACGCTAATAAATAAATAAAAAATTAAAGCAATTTCTGTAAAACCATGCAACTCATGTCGCGAATGCGCGACAGATAAAATATCACGTAACGAACTCACGTCCTCGAAACAACTTTTCACTAAAACGCGGACCAGTAAAAGCGCTTCCGTGTTATTTTACTGTTCTTTACCATTTTATTTTTACCTTCACGTTCCATCAACTAGATTTATACAGTCGACAAGGAAGCAAATCACGTTCACGTCACGGCAGATTTTTTTTCTCCTCCTAGCGTAGTCGCCTAATAATAAAAAAGTTATGAGGCGTGAACTATTGACACGAGAGGAATGAGCAGCCCGGGTTATAGACGTCGACAGATCTCGGCACCCTGCCAAATTTTAATGATAAGCCGTGGGGCGGGTTCACCCCAAAATGGAGTCATCCCGATTAGGTGCTACAAGCTAATGCTGGGAGACGTTTTTCGGATGTCAAAGTACGTTTATTACCCGAAACCAATCATAATGTTTAAAATAAGAGGTAATTATTAATTGCTTACACATTACTTATGGCATAAAAATGATATTACAAATATAAAACTTCAGTACATCTATCCATTGAATACTAATACATAACAAATCAATTTATAAATATTGGAAGATATGATAATATGGTAGTTAATCATTCAGAAATGGACTGGAAAGGAGCACACCCACCCCATGTCAACAACGGCCGGACCGTGTCCGACAATACCAGACAGAACTGGGCTGTGCCCGACAATGCCAGGCAGAGCCAGACCGCGTCCGATATATTATATAAGTATATAAGAACCAAGTAGAATAGCACCAACCCTTTACACTCGTGGGTATCGTACAAGGCGACTGATGTTTTCAAGGCAAAAGATCTAGAGTCTCCGTAGGCTGGAAAATGGGCAGCAGCGTTTTCCATTGTTATATTTATAATACTGCGATCTCCAACCCGCCTGTCATAGAAAATATGGCAATTACCTCCCCATTCGTGGAAGAGGACCTAAGTCCTGCAGTGGACTGTTATGGGCTTTGATGTATACCTATTATTTACACTTAAGATAACTACCTAAAACTACAGCAAGAGTAAGCCAGTCCACCGGCAGCACTCATTCAGCACCCAAGAGTATAACGCAGGGCCCAGCCATCAAAAGAAAGAGCGAAAAAATCTTGACTCATAATAGATCTACCTATCAAAAAAAAAATCTAGTAAAAACGTAACGCAAACAAAGCGAAATGAGTCAAAAAATACAGAAAACCAAATGAAAACATCCGTAGAGAGAGCAGACCGTGGACCCGGTCGGAAATTATTTGCAAATGGTACGGCCTTGACTTTTTGCGTATTCTGGTGGAGTATTATTTTGCGTCTTCCTCGTAACTGGGTAATTGATGACAGTGACCAGTAGCCAGCTTACGCGTTTTTTTATTTTGTACCCAGTCTTTGTTGTGAACACTTTGAGAAATCTAAGTTTTAATATATGCTTTGTTTTTAACCCCGGTGTGTATCTGTGTATCTGCCTATTATTCGTAGCTCCCAAATAAATGGATCGATTTAGATGCTGTTTTTCTTCGATGATCTATTTGAGAACCATTGTTATCGACATAGCTGTTCTAGCTTTGTTTAATTCAAATCGGTTCAGTAGTTTAGGAAATATTGAAAAATACTGGTCGAGAGCTACTATTATTATTATACGTCTGCAAGTTGACAGACTATACATCCTACTAAAATCATAAATCCAAAAGTTTGCAAGAATGGCTGTAAATTTGGGTGGATCTTCACGCTAAAACCAATTTTTATGAAAGCAGTAGTTTAACATATATAGTTTGCCCACGTACCTATAGCATAGTTCCCGCAGGAACGGTTCCGAAACATAACAACCGATCTTTTCGCTGTCGAAGTCGCGGGCAAAACACTAGAAAGAAAGAAAGAAAGAAAGAAAACATTTATTGCAGTAGACACTACGACACGATAATTAGGTACAACAACATAAACATAAAAACAACGAACTAAGCATACCAACATAAAATACAAATAATATTTGAAAATAAAAATAAAAAATAAAAAGGAATAAATGAATAACAATAATAACTGTACCTACCTACCTACAGTTTACGAGTATCTATTCCCAGTGGCATTGTTTATTTGTTTAGTATCTATTATAAATGTAAACCTTTGTAAGGATGGATTTCCATACATCCGTTTCGCTAGTTTGACTTACCGCTCGGATCAACGGTGCATGAAGCCACAAAGCGTGCATTCCTTCCGTACACAAACAAACATATTTCACGAACAAAAACATCACAATAAATCTTCGACACGAACATAAAACCTTACAAAAAGCTAATGCCTGTATGGTAAACAGACACAGAGGTAATTGTGGATCGTCAACTCTAAACTACTTATAAATATAACCTAGTCACATTATAAAAGCTCAATAAATTACCACCAAAAAACAGGAATCTCACTTTTCTCCCAACGAATCAAACAACTATGCCATTAACATATCCATGTCCACACACGCGCCAGAATCACAACCAGGAAGATCTTGCGATAAACAAAACTACCTTACAAAACAGCGTAGTCGACCGAGCATTAACACCGCTGTATAACGACTCATAGATCACATATCGTAAACACCGATGACCCCTTTAAACTGGTAAAGTGTTCGGTGCCTGATTTACACGGTCCGTCCCACTTCCTACACAGCTGGTAATTACGGGTTATCCGAGTCGGGTGCGATGGACCGTTTTAGGCGAGACGTCTCTGACACTCCGTTTTCGATTCGGCCCAGGTCGACCTGCCAATTGCCGACACGATGGGGTGTTAAAGGGCTAGGTTTGCATTTAACAGGTTAGATGGATGTATTGTGGCCCGGTATTGTTTCGTTTTCAGGTTGTTTCGTCTATTCTCAGTGGCTTAATTAACAGCTCAATTTATTGTATTTTTGCGACTTTTTAGTCTCTGTGGTTGCTTTGAAATTTAAATATAATTTTTTGGATGACATATTGTTTTAAGTATCCTTCATAATCATCATCGTCATCGTAATATCATCCGAACGACGTCCACTGCTACTCCATAGGCTTCCCACAGAGATTTCCATAAAGGGCGGTTTTGCGTCATCTACATCCAGATAGTACCTGCTTTTACCAGGTACACGACCTGCTTTTACCAGGTACACGACCTGCTTTTACCAGATACGGTCCACCTTGCGGGAGGCCTACCCACGCTGCGTCTTCCGGTACGCGGTCGTTACTAGAGAATTTTACTGCCCTATCATTCTTTCAAGCTATGTCATTGACTTCCGTTCACCTGTGGATTTTTACTTGAGTATTTATCTTTAAATAGTATGAAGAAGAATATTTGTGAGTGTCACATACCTATCTACTCGCATATCTTCTAAACTGGGCAATGGATTTTCACTAACATAGAATGTTCTGTTCGTAGATAAAAAAACAGATTGTTTGGATACCTACAAACAATCTAATCGAACATACCTACGAGTCATCCGAGTGCACAAAATTTTCAATATTTTTTCCGTTCATTTTCCAGTCAATATTGCTTCAACCCAGTTTGGTTTTCATCCAAGGAAAAATATAACTCTACAAAATTTCGAATATTTTTATAGTTAATAATAAACTAGAGATATACGAACAACTGAGTTCTGTATTTTATTTAACAACATATAAAACCACAAAGGTATTCTACCTGAGAGGACTAAGCACTATCTTGGCGTTAATATCCCGGTTGTGCCTTGGCCATGATCCAGGATTTGGCCTATCGGATAATTACAGTGGAGCGACTGCCATCTGACCTCCGTGAACCTGCTACCAGGGGAACCTGACCAGATTTCATCATTGTTACACATTCAGTCGCCTGAATGTGCAGGTTTTATCACGATGTTTTTCCTCACCATAAGAGCATCGGTTAGCATTAAACTAATGTACATAACTCATGCGTTGCCTGATCAATATAATCTGGATGCCTTCAAGGCTAGAGTGCTGGATGCCTTAAAGGCGAGAGGCTGTTCCAAGACGGGCTTGCTCCATCTTCGGCCGCATCGTCACTTACCAACAGGTGAGATAGCGGTAAAATGCCTGTCTTTTTTAATATATATTAAAAAAAAAAAACTCAGAAAAGATCATTGGTACACTATTCAGTTGTAAATAATGTATATCGGCTTGTTTCGGATTCGGATTCACTCACACGCGTGCAACAGCGACGATGCTCTAGGACGCCGTACTAGTTGCTAGCAATTTACATTATTTACCGTCGGCATTTACCTAATGTCTGTAATGAGGTACCTTGGTTATCTTATCCTTGAAAGCGAAGCACAACACGGACCCAAATTGACATATATCAGGTTGTCAGCGCGTGTCAATGAGCCAGCGATCTGCTTCGCGTATTCTGTTCGGATATTTTTTTATAATATAATATTAACAATACTTAAGGAAATCCTAGCAGTATCTATTGTATATAAAAGCGAAGTTCAAAATAAGCGAAAAAAAAAGATTTTAATTGCTATTTTAGGCAAAAAAGTTTGACAAACGTAATAACATTTGTAATAGATTTAGATTTCCTAATAATTATTGTAATATCGTACACAGATACGCAACGTATTGCAAACAATCAATCCTGGAAAACAGCCTGGACAAATACGCAAATAGGTATTTGTTTTAAAAAAAGCTTGAGGTTATATCTAATCAATATTTATAAATAAGAAAAGTATAAACACAAGGCATTGTAACAGAAGTTTTCATTTTTGAAAAGATTTTGTTTTCCCGTGATTCTTCACCGGAAAACAAAATCAAAAATGAAAACTTCTGTTACAATGCATCGTGTTTATACTTTTGTGGATTCGAATACGTAAGCACATACACATTCTCGCTCGCATCCCATAAGGGTAGGCAGAGGCCTTAAAATATTAAGATAATCGGGTTTGAAGCAACCGTATTAAAGCATTAATAGGAGCGAAGCTCAATTTTCCAAGTATGTTTAATGCAATTCGACGTTACATTTCGGCGCCAATACTCAGAACAAGAAGAAGAAATATTAATTCGGTTAGACATGTCTACAGGTACCTCAAAGGCAGGCACCGCATCCGCTCCCCTTAGGTTGCATATGTCCTGGACGACAGTGGCCACTTTCCATCAGGTGGTTCGTTCCTCCAAGTGCCTCCATAGGCAATAAAAAGAAATTTTCCGAGTTCTGGAACATTTAGACAGAAGCTTCCCAGTGGCTCATTACGCAAGCGTTCTACTCACTTGCTGAATTTCTGGACCTTAAGTTGACTGTGTTTAAATAGATGCTTGTGACATGGCTGTACATCAGTAATTAAATGTCATTTTTCTTTTGTCTTTTTTTTGCTATTCTTTGTTATATAAATTTATTATTGATTAACGTTAACTGTATTAATATTGACATTATGAATATCATTATTTATTTAATTAATGACTTTGTTATTATTTTTATTTATGTTTAATTATTGATGGATTGCTATAATTATTTTTATGATATTTGTTAATATTACGATATGATCATGATTTGTGAATTTAAATGACCTGTAAATTATTTTATCAATAAATCAATGTCTAAATTACTAAATGTCTTTGAGTGGTCGTTGATCTTCACAGTATTAGCAACACTAGTAAGTACATAGTTGTAGGTATAGATTTCTCAACTTTCAGTCTAAATTCTATATCAGGAGTACTTGAATACACATTTAAAAAACAATCTTCTCTTTTACGAAAGATAATATGAGATGAGACATGCAGTTTCAAATTCACTACAATGTTTCTTGCGTCTCCTCCTCCTCAATGCAATCAGTTCCTATTATTAGCAATTATTCAGTACCATAAACTCGCATCCATGAGAAGTTTACCGTTAACAAGATAGGTGTACCAAAGCGAGATAAATCTTGGTTCACGTCTTCAAAGTTGCAACACGATTCGTCTTAGCACTTGACAACATTGTTTCGTTCAACCAAAGATCCCAACTATTTACTTTGTGCTACGTCTTCGTTTTTGTCGACCTCAAAGAGAAAATATCCGCAGCTGGGCATGAGTAGGGCAAATACCGAAGGAAGGAATACTTTAAATTCTCTCTTAGCAAGAATTGAGTGCTTTGGTTGTGTTTTAGAACTGACTCGTTCACGTCGACTGCAACGAAGATGGATTTAGAAGCCGTGAACTTTAAGCGCTGTGTGAGATTCCACCAATGAACGAACATGTTCTAAGAGGAAAGATTATTTTGCAGTTTTCGAGGTAGACTGGTAGATAAAGCTACAAAGCTTTAAGTTCAACTTTGTAATATTTTGTGCATAAAGTGTTAAATAAATAATTCGAACAGGCAAGCAGGCCACCTGATGGAAAGTGGTCATCGCCGCCTATGGCCGTATGAAACACCACGGGTATTACCAATGCGTTGCCCACCTCGAAAAAGATGTTATAGAGTGATTGTAAATACTCCGAGTTTTTAATACCAGCATCCAGGTATATGTCAAACTAATGTTTGTCCAAATTGTTTATCCTTTCTTTTTTACAAAAATATTAACATGTGTATCAACAGATTTTCTTATTTGTATTCCAAAATTTATTAGAGAAGGCCTTTAAGGCTTTCTGTTTCGTAAGAATGTTAATATTATATTGTTAGATGGCTGTTGGTCTTCCAAATAAAATAAAGGTAAAAATAAAAATATTTAAATCCGTGATTTCCGAAAGCCTTACCTGAACAATTTAATAAAGCACTTTTATGAAATTACGCCGCGAAGAGACTGAAATGGGATCTTCACTCGGATGAAGACGCCGCGCCGGGTAAAAGTTATAATTATACAAAATAATGAGCGCAAGGTAGGAACAGTCGAGGAAACTAACACCCGTTTCCACTAAACTCGAATTAAGCATCACCTAACTAGGAAACTCTTATCTTTAGTAATGCCCTTAACCAATTGGTCTATTACACCAAACTTCTACATCTAGGCCATATTTATCTATAGATTCGCATTGTAATTTTAGTAGAGTACCATAAACTTGTCGACGACGGCGACGGCGTCGTTGTTGTTAACAACAAAGTAAGATTTCAAATTGGCGACACTTAGTTCCAGTTTTGGCCACCGGGTCAGATTAGTTTGTGGGAAACAGAACGCCACTTCCTAACTTTAAGCGTTACCTAACGGCGATAGTTATTTCCTAGCGGTTGGTGAAATGTATTTTCATCTTAAGCAATTCCTAGGTATTTGGGCATGTTTAGTGAAAACGAACATGAATGTTTAGCAATTTTGGTGTTTTCTTATTCGTTCGTATTACTATGAGAAACATCGCTTATCGACACTAATGACAAACCACACGTCGGAAAATAGTAACACGACCAATTTCACACTTTTGTCAACTTGCAACATTCAGTTTCCTCGAGTATTCAGGCGTTCGTCCCGGCCTGGTTTTGGCCCGCAGGCCGAAACGACTGATGCATTAAAATTATTATTTTTCCTCAAGCGTTTGCGCCCGCATTTCGAAATATCCTTTAAAATGGTTTTAAGACAGTTAGCAAAAAAAAAAAGAATTTTTACCAGCGGGCCTAAACGCTGGGGTAAATAATATTTTTAATCAATCAGGCGTTTCCATAACCAATCCGAGCCGTAACGCCTCTCGTTTCCTCGCCTAAACATAGATAAAAAATACTCGCGGGATAAAATGTGTCACGACTCACGACTCCCAAGCAAGATTAATACGCTGCCACCCGCAAACAGCTTGTTGCATACAAATATATTCCTCACAAATCCCTCAACTAAACCTAGTTTCTCTATTACCGTCAATTTGCCTCTAAATTGATACTAGCCGTTGGTCTGTCCACTTTCCCTGACATAGCCGTGGAATTTCCCTTGCGGGCGAAGCGAGCTACGTGCCAAATGTACCCATAGTATTTATTTAAACTGTCCGAGACAGCTGCAGCGTCTGCGGCAATTTGAAGCGCCCGATATGGAAACCGGGATGCTAATTGGGTGGGATGAAGCGGGTATATTTGTGTGTGAAATGTATGGCTCTGGCATATTTGTGTTGTGAACAGTTTTTCGGCATTTTGTTCTGGACAGTTTTTGTTTGAGGGCCGGGTTTTTACGTCGAGTTTTGTTGAGAACAACGACGTCAGGAGTTTTACACGTGCGTGGCAGGTGGCAGGAGCGTCGGTGGCGTAGCGGTTAGAGGTCGAATCTCGCTGCGACTATGTACCAAGGACTCTTTTCCGAATTATGTACGTTTGATGAATATTAACCGATGCTCTTATGGTGAGAGAAAACATCGTGATGAAACTTGCTCATTCAGGTGACAAAATCTGGTCAGGTTACCCTGGTAGAGGGTCATGGAGTTCAGATTGCAGTCGCTCCACTGTAATTACCTGATCAGCCAAATCCTGGATCATGGTCAAGGCGGACCAAGGGTCCTCGTGTGCGAGAGCACAACCGGGATATTAACGTCAAGTTGAAGGCATGAAATCTATCAAGTGCAAGTTAGACTTACATTTGAATTCTGTTCCACTATAGGTACTTACAATAATTAATTCGTCTCCAAGACGTTTTTCGAACTTTCCACCATATTTTTTAATAGTGAGACTCAAACGAGTTAACAGGTCCTCGAGCCCGGTAATTTATGAATGGCTCGATCAAATTGTAACTGAAACGTAATCGAATCTAAAACGCAGTTTGACACGTTTTTGATACTCGGATATCTACTAATAAAAGACCAATCACATTTGAAGGGTTTTCGATTGGTGTCACAATCGTAGCTCGATTCTATTGTGTGATAAAACGGTATTCTCCTCCTATGTGGCATAGGTCTTCATTGCACACAACTTAAATTAAGTAATTTAAAAAAAAAACCTTAGAAATAAAACAAAATACAGCAAATCAATCGTGCAAAGCTAAAATGTCATAGAAAAAAAAAACAAAATCGCCAGCAACGACATGAATAAAAATGGAATTAGAGTAAATTCATAATGTTTTTAGAAAATCAGCTTTATAAACCATGTAATATAGAAGTTATTATACTGTACAAGAATCGTACTTATATACATTGATTTTTCTCGACTTTTAATTTATCGCTATCACTTTGTTAAATGATAATACTTTTATTAAAAAAATGTAAACAAAAAATATACCCTTTAATACATATTTTAATACTTCGTAATAACATTTTTATTCTTTTCCATATATCTATACATAAAAATCAATTGCAGTGCGTGAGTTTCGCTATAACTCGAAAACGGCTAGATCGATTTGAATAATTCTTTTTTTGTTGTTTTTAAACTCAAAGAAAAAAGGATATGTAGCCTACTACTTTACCCCTATCTATCCTTTTTCTTCTTTCGTGCGAACCACCCCTGTATTATAACCAACAGAACAAAAGAAGAATTATTCAAATCGGTTCAGCCGTTTTCCAGTTATACCGAGATCAACAAAGAGATTGAGTATGGAGATTGTATCATTTTATAAACAAAATATCTAGTATACCACATCGATTTTGCAGTAAATTATTATATGTGTTTGATGTACATATTATGGATATAATAACGGCATATATGAAATTTCTAGCGACTCTGGGTTTTTTTAACGTTCATTTGTTCAGTCTCTTGGTAGTTAGGTTTTAGAAGGCGAGCGTCGTTCGAGAATCGATTGGATTACAACTCAACTCAACTTTACCTACAAGATTTTGCAGAATACACAATTTATTTTCGATCTACATGTAATTAAAACGCAATCGAATTGTGAGACAAGTAAAAATAGGGGACTTGAAGCCCTCAGGTCACCTGATGGTAAGTGATCACAGCCGCCCATAGACATTTGCAACACAAGGTTAGTCGTGGATGCGTTGACGACCGTTGATAAAGGTGTTGACTCACAGAGCACGAGATCGAGGCGACGGTTTTGTTGATTTTAATACAATACGATACAATATATCTTAATATACTGAATAATAAACGTATCATATTTCAAACGTCACATATAATTATCTAACTTCAACAATATTAATTAATAAAATAATTAATAAGCGCCTCAGCATCATCGAGCTTTGGAAATGAACATTTTAGTATATGGTGGTATGATCAGTAATGGCTCAAAAGAACTTGAGTCCAGAACCGTAAAAAATAAATCGTTATCAAAAAAAGAAATGACGATCAATAATTGAAGATTACTTGGAACGAACATGACGTTCTTTTAAATTGACTTTACAAGAAAATGAGTTGCCTAGCCAAAAGGCCGCAAGGCGCTATCACGTCACCCGCCCACCTGTGTCAATGATGTCGGCCGCTCACGTAATGAAAAATTGACTTAATTTATTTAATTACTTACTTTTTTTTTTAAATACATTATTTTTAAACTAAATTCCTACTAACTACCTGACGTGACAGTTGGTCGATGTGAGATCCAAAAGTGACGTGCTTATTCTAGGCGGCCGGGCCGTTGCCCGGCACATTGTGCTGTCCATGCATCTCGTGCTGGTCAAACTCCACAGCAGGTAAACTGCTGACTCAATGCCCTAGTTTTAGGAGATCGACGCAGAGACGCCGATTCGCGCTGGGATGTGATGGGATCGTAACACACGTCTGACCGAGCGCTTCACGATGTTTCTTAACTATCAACATTAACATTGATTATCTGGAACGTCGGTGGCCGAGCGGTTAAGGTATCCGACTCGTAAGAGAGAGGTACTGGGTTCGATTCCTGATGCGGCCGTGTACCGATGACTCTGCTCAGAGTTATGTACAATAGTTGAATAATAACCGATACTCTTACGGTGAGGGAAAACATCGTGATGAAACCTGCACATTTAGGCTATATTCACGTAGGCCAGATGGCAATTGCTCCACTGTAATGAACTGATTTGCCAAATCGTGGATCATGGCCAAGGTGGTCCCTGGGCCTTCGTGCGCGAGAGCACGACAGGAACATTAACGCTAATATGATTATTATTAATAATAAATTATGTAGGTAATTCCAAAAGAACTTTAGACGATCCACTTAGGTCGTCATATTCAAAACTTATTTCTTGTAAGGTTTTCTTATACATATCTAACTTATGTCATTCGAAAATAACGTAGTTTCCTATTATATATATGAATAAACTCAAAAATTATTGGATGTATTTGAGTTTATTCATATAGATATGACGGCAAGTGCACAGATAAACGACCGGGTAGTCCTCCTCCAATCTCACTCCACCTAGGATAGGCTTTACGCTTGAGCGCTTGAAGGCCCACGGCCTCTGGAACGAGTCTTCGACAAATATGACCAGTTTAATTTAGGAAATGGAATATCTCCTACGACTGCATATTTATTTGAACCGGGCATGGGAACGGGGACTTTAATATTGTGTCATCGACAAATAAAGATCCCTGTTTAACAAATCTTAACGGAAAGCGGATAAGGAAATGGAAATTTGCTTACTGTGGTAGTATCGCGCATATTGTTGACGACCTGAGTGGATCGTTAACTTCTAGGCTAGATGGCGCTGTGAGAATTGCCCAAGCATATTTATTTATTATTTATATTGAGGGCAATCGTCTCTTAATTTATTAAGTAAATCAACTTAATAAATTAACAGACGATTTTAACAAGAAGATAATACGATTCATGCGAAACTCGAGAGTCTCGACCTGAAAGTCTCGAGAATAGAATTAGGAAAAGCCTCGCAACATCGACACTCGAGACGTCTCAAGACTAAACCCTAGCGATAACTTAGGCGCTGTCTTAATTGGCAACGGTCGCGCGACCATGATCATACGACGGACAACGCTCGACCAATAGGAGACCTCAAAACCGCCCGTCGCACGACTTTTACCAATTAGGACAGGACTATACCATCAGGTGACCTGCTTGCTCCTTTGCCTGCCTATTCTACCACAAAGCCGTGTAGTGTCCGGCAGAGAAGTATAGCACTAACCCCTCACACTCGTGGGTGTCGTACAGGCGACTAATGTTTTCGAGCAAAAGATCAAGAGTCTCCGTAGTCTGGAAATAAGAATATAAGAATGAAAATGGGCAGCAGCATTTTTCATTGTTATATTTATAACCCGCCTACCGAGCGTGGAGATTATGGCAATAACCTCCCCTTTCGTGGAAGAAACCCTAAGTTCTACAGTGGACGTATATGGGCTGCGATGATGACAATCACAAAGAAAATTGTATTCCAACCTGCTAAACAAGATACAGCTCACTTAAAGGCGCATGCAAACGCAGGCATTGCCCATAAAACTAGGCTCCGGTGGGATTCGAAGATGCATACCAACAGAAATGCAAGCAAGCGCTGTTTGCATTCTGGACGAAGCACGCATACAAAGTGATGCCGGTCTCAAACCGCAAGGGTACAAAACACGACATCGATTGAAGAATTCAATGCGAAATTCTAAAGTTGTTTGTCTTTTTGAATGCAACGGGAGTGTTTAAGTAGGTGTTTTAAATATTCAATTCAATTGGTAAATTAATGAAATGGAATTAAACTCTATTAAAATCGAAGGTCAAATGGCTTGTGCGTTTATTTTTCGTACTTTTGTATTTAATATTTCAACTGAAATAAGGCTTGTTATATGAAACGTAATTTTAAGATAAACATTAGGTATCTAGATATAGATTTACATGTAATGTCGTAAATATTAGGAAACCTAAGGCGATCATCATCATCATCTACGATTTAGCGCTTATCCCGGCCTCTGCCAGGGTCCGCTTTCCTACTCATTTTTTTCCACTTCGCCCGGTCTTCGGCATCCTCTCGTCGTAAACCGTTGGCTCTCGCATTCGACTCAGCGATGTCAATCCATCGCTTCTTGGGTCGCCCACGGGCCCTCTTTCCTGTTACCGGAATGTTCAGGAAGTTTTCGGCGATCAATTACTTAAAATTTATTACATTAGGTTTAAACGCAGTACCTACCTGCGCTGTAATATATTAATTGTGGAATCTCGTAGCTACCATTCAAACCCATTTTTTTTTAATAAGATAGCAAACCACCTTACGGCGATGATAAGCCGTCACCGCAGCCTATAGACGTTTGCAATACCAATGGCATCACCCACACGTTGCCGATCCCGTAAAAACCAATATGAACCGTATGTCCAATACGAAGCCAGTTGTTTAAAACTTCGAGAGCCCGATAATTGGAACAGATGTACGACTAGATCGCAATGTCGTTGATAGCCTGCCACATTTACATAGTCCGTATAGACTCCGTAGGTAGTGAAAACGAAATGTATGCATGGAGTGGGAGTTCCGTCGGACAAACATGCGCCTTACATTTCGCCGGGAGGCATGCTTAGGGCTGGGTAAAGCATTACGTCTTCCAATGTATTTTTAGAGCCGAACAGGTGTACGTTTAGATCCTAGGTAATGGATAATTAAGTTCCTATCTGTAAGCAATTATTTGAGACTAGTTTTAGCAACTTTATCCGCGCAAAGTGCATGAGAAAAGCTTGTACCTCACTTGTTAGACCTTTAAGTAATACCTAGATTATTTAATACAAAAACTATTGCACAGACTATTGTTTTTAGTTTTTACAGTATTTACAGATAATTTACCTACAGATTCGGTACTGTCAATTTACAGGTATACAAAATATTTGCGGAATTTCTCTGTGTCTAGTTGTCTACACAATATTCGCGGTCTGGCAGTCGTAAGTAAGTATATAGAGCGCTCGGATGTCATAAGTGAGCATGCAACAAATAACTGTTCTTTTGAATCACATCCCGATGTGTTTCAAAAGGACCTCAGATTCACATCTGACCCTGTGAGATATTGATCGTCATTGAGATACAAACATTCACAGGAATACGCGCTCGAACTGAAAAAGGAAATTGTTCGGGATGAAGGTAATGTGCGGTATTATTATACCCCGGACAAACTTTACTTTAATATTTCCTAAAGTTAAGAACTACGTTAATTAAACTGGCTTTCAAATGTAAAAAGCAGCTTCGATATCGGTCAAACGCTGTACGGGAGCTATAACGCCACAGGCAGACTCACACCTACACACACACACAGAGCCAAAGAGGTCAAACATCAGATCGCCGCAACCTAAGGATCTGCCTCTAAGAGGTTCCTCTGTAGTACCTATCGCAAATTTATGCCAATATCCGATACATAGTTTCGGAAGAGTCAAATTCCACAAAAGCTAATCGTAAATCTGATTTTCGGGATACTAGAATGAGCTGGAAGCTCGAATATATTTGAAGTAACAAACGAGTAGACAGTCCACCTGACAGTAAGCTGTAACTGTCGCTCATAACATCTACGATTCATGCATTTAGATTGCAAGCAACAAAAATGCAGAACCGCAGCTGCGTTATGACTGTGAGGACAAAGATGAAATGCCTCCTAGGACTAAGATGAATTGTCAAGTTTCGAAATTCAACGGAGGAGTTAGTTACCGAAATCATATTCAAATATAAATGTCATAAAATTATCTTTCCAATAAAGCTAGTTTCACTGATACTAAATACAATTTTCTTTGTTTTATTTCAATTTCAGTGTTTCCTTTGGACTATAACATGGGATCGTTCAAGAGGTATATTAGAGGTCTCTTCAGAGACGGGCAACGCATTGGTGACTCCCCTGGTGTTGCTGATGTCCATAGGCGGCGGTGACCACTTTCCATCAGGTGGCCTGCTTGCCTGTTTGTCTGCAGTACATCATAAAAAAAAAATTCAAGTTCTCCGCTTCTAAAAACAGCCTTTATACAAAATACATATGTGGGAGAACGCGTATAGAAATTAAACAAAGAAATATGAATAATAAATCTATGTATATTATTACCAATAATATAATAAATGGACAGCAACAGATGTCTCCATATTTTAGTAGCTTAAGTGATGTACTTAGATTTAGCAAAATACAGACAAGTTGACAATCATTAGTTGTTATTTCTATAGAAATAACAAAATAGAACATAGAAATAATATGCGTTATACGGTTAAGCAAAATTACCTGAGGAAGACAGTTCAGAGCACTGGTGATGCCGTGTCCGCAGTCGGACAACGTCTGACCTGTCGAGAGCGATGGCCGCCTTTTTATAGACTGCGGTGTACCCGCATTTGGTTTTTAATTTAAGAACACTACCTTCATTTTATAAAAATGAAGATAAATACAATAATAATATTATCTCCCACACATACATTGCGAAAAATACAGCGTATTATTTCACTTTACGCCACAATGCTCCACATCGTTCTGAGCGTAAAACTATTTTGATACTACTAAGCCTTCTGGTTGCTCTAATGGAATTAATAATCTATGAAAAGGCTCATGCCCGTACTAATAAAGCTGATTGACATAAATACAGGGCTTAGAGGAACTAATGATGCGTCGTCTGTTGTTGCTTGTTAGAGGTAAGTTTTTGGAGAAATGTACATAACAATAAGTTGAACACTAAGCGGTGCTCTTACGGTGAGCGAAAACATCGTGAGGAAACTTGCACATTAAGGCGACTATGTGTGTAATCATGATCCAATCTGGTCAGGTTCCCCTGTTAACAGCGTCACGGAAGTCAGATGGCCGTCGCTCCACTCAACTGATCAACAGAATATGTATCATAGACATGGCGGACCCTGGGCCCTCGCACGCGACAATATCGCCAAGATTATTTATTATTGATATGGGTAATCAACCATGGATACCTATTTCGTTTAGGTCTGTTAGATACTTTTAGCTAGTATGGTTATGCATAGCGTTGTCCCGTGCCAACTATTTTGAATTTTAATATTTATAATATTAAATTTAACATAATTTAATTTAATTACAAATACAACTGTACTTACTAGTATTCACAACTTAAAACTAATTAGATATTTTACACAAATTAAAAAAAAATTACAAATAAAAAACAGTCTCTAAATCGCTGCCTTGCGGAAGTGTCCCCATAAGGCTGGCAGCTTTACCTCTCTGAATTGTCAGACTTATACGCTGACCGAGGTAAGCGCCAGCACGTGGGTCTCCGGTAGATTCAATTAGCCGGGTAGATATCTCATGGAACATCTTTTTGGCGCTAGGGCCCCAAGTTCCCAACGTTTCCACCCCAAACGGCGCAAATAAATAACCCTGACCTAGGGATCTATATTTGCGCTGCTTGAGGTCCTCCGCTGAAGAAGCAGCCGCGCCGGCGTTGGCCGAGGTAGCTCTAATGTGGGATGGGGCCAAGGTATTCTTTAATATTTTTTTGTTCCGATGGATGTTTGTTCATCTTTTACAAAGCTTCTGCAAGAATTTTCATGAATTAGATGCTTTAATGACACTTTTCCCGGATGTCCAATTGGAATTGGAGATGCTTGACTTGGGGGGGGGAAGTTACCTCCACCTTACAGAATAACGCAGCCAATAAATAGTGTTATGTTCTTATCGGTGAGGACACCACATGGCATGACACGACATGCATGCGAAAAAATACTAAACGGATTTTGCAATATTAGATAACACCATTGCACATACGCATTGGTAACTCCCCTGGTGTTGCAGATGTCCATAGGCGGCGGTGACCACTTTCTATCAGGTGGGCCCGCTTGCCTCTTTGTGTCGTATAACATAAAAAAAATTGCCTAAACGCAATTTATAAAAAAAAATGTAATGTCGATCCCCTTAACATGGTTTAATAGAATTTTACGGGAGCGAATTAAGTAATAAAATTACTGAAGTGTAAAATATAATTACGCGGTTCCGGAATACGAAAAAACCGCTTGTTGAATTAATCTTAAAGCGTCAATCATCCTTTTATTAACTTTAATCGTTCGCTCCTAAAAGTCTTTTGATATTTTGAAGCTTTATTTTCGGTTTGAAAATCGGAAGCTCTTTCATTTCGATATTGAAAAGGAGACAGATTAAAACTTTGTTATTACGGTATTGGCAGACGTGACAATATTGTAATCATTTTTAGAGTTCCGTAGTAAACCAAGGAAACCTTATAGTTTCGCAAAGTCCGTTCGTCTGCCCGTCCGTGGTTTATCTCAAACTCAGACAAATACGGAACCCTACACTGCACGTAGCACGATACGTATTGGCTGCATTTTCTTATTTTTATTTATTTATGTACCCGTCAGCGAATACTCGTAGTGATATGTAGTGACCGTAGTGTAATGTGGGTAGATTTATAAATTGTGTATCAATAGAGGTATCTACGTTGAAAGGCTCTTTAGTCGGAATAAACACAGCTAACGAACGGACCTACCTCGTGACTTCCTGGTCTCATAAATAAAAAAAAAAAAAAAAAAAAAAGGTGATTAAAGAAATACCTAATTTAGGTTGATAGTGATGATTGCGATTTTCTACTAAATATTCTGCGTGTTTTTGTGTCATGTAACAAACAACCTTTGTAATACTTACATCAAAGGAATTGTACCGTTGCCTGCGAGTGTGTTTCCTCAACATAAACAACATGGACACCATCAAGGCTAGATAATAGGCTGTTTCTAAAGCATGTTCCATATATATTTGGTAGCATCGTCACCTACTACCAGGTCAGATGGCGGCCAAATAACTGGCTAGTTCTAATATTAACCCTAAGTTAGTCGCGTATCGGTACCTCATCCGTGTGCGAACTAGATGCGGACGGAATAACAACTATATGTCGAAATGCGGATGGCAGGAGTCGACGGCAGGTGAGTGTGGAGCCGCCGAGCGAGATGTTGAGCATATTGCTTAGGACTGTCCTCTTACAAAATATAGTTTTTTATTAATAGAATTTTAATTTCTGTTACGGGTCTGGGTGTTCTATGCATAATAAGTATGTATTTAAAAAGTATTTAAGTAGTATATCAGTAATCTAGCACCCATAGCACAAGCTTTGCTTAGTTTGGGGCTAGATGGCGCTGTGTGATTTTGTCGACGAATATTTATTTATTTATTTATAGTGGAGACCCGGCAGACCAGGAACGGTACCGCCGATCTCCAATCGCATGATACCACCCTCTGAAATGACGTCACAGAATATCCGAAATGCATGTTGTGACGTCATTCCAGAGGGATGGGATCATGCGATTGGAGATAGGCGGTGCCGCTACTGGTCACTCTTAAAAATGACGCAATCCTGTGGATACAGAACTTGAGGGGGAAAATTACTTTGTGATGTTTTTTATAATCACGCGCGACTAACCGACAATTAAAAAATCACTAGTACTATCACCAAAATAATTAATTGCAATGTGCATTCACTCATTAATTGTGTTTCAATAATATCTACGTTGCATCGGACTCAAACTAATACAACAATAGCTATCCGTATATGCAATACCCACCTGCGTGTCACATGACCGCAGGAATTTAATTTCAGTCAGTGTTTATTTCCGTAATGACTGTACAGTCTGCACCCTAAATTATGTCAACAGGCATAAGCTGTGGTATTAAATTAACATGACTAAACCGTTAAAATATACTTTGAATCGGGAAACAATCGATATTTAGGCACATACTAATTTCATACAAAAACTACATGGTGGCCATGACTTGGATAAAGTATAAGATTTTAAAGGAAACTCTATTTTTAAAGAGTTACTAGACCGAAGTAAGCCGAAGTACCATTTAGCTCCAGAAGTTGTTGCCTACAAAATTTATTTATTTATTTTATGGAATAACAACAGCTAACTTAATCGCAAATACATATAAACTACACTAAGTACAATTAATAACTGGACCAATAACAATTATCCACAGATTACTTGTTAATATGTGCAGTAATGTTAAGAAATAAATGAGAAATTAGGCATTCTAATGCCTGCTAATAAAGCTTATTATTAAACAAAAATTAAAAAAAAACCTAAAATAATAAAAGTATTAAACCTATAATTGAACATAATATTCGTTAGGCTACAAAATATAGCTGAGAAGATAGCTGAGCAAGAAGCAATCAAGGAGGTT
Source organism: Blastobasis adustella (assembly GCA_907269095.1). Taxonomy (NCBI): domain Eukaryota; kingdom Metazoa; phylum Arthropoda; class Insecta; order Lepidoptera; family Blastobasidae; genus Blastobasis; species Blastobasis adustella. The sequence continues at coordinate 3,683,906 of OU026120.1, forward strand.
CGTTCGAAAGAGTTTTATTTATTTATTTTATTTACAGTTTATTGACCACATGGTAGTTTAAGGAAAAATACAAAGTTATAGATTATTTTTATATACCTTAAAACTACCATATTTGTATGGAGACATAAGTTGGGGAACAGACTGTACACAATTGGCTGAATGAATGCTGGAAACTGAACATCGCGGCTTCGATTTATATTTGGAATTGCTGCTTGTATTTCATTATTATGTTGCTCTAACCTTGCGGTATAGTAATATTAATCCCGGTTGAGCTCACGCGTGCAAGGGCCCATGGTCCGCCTTGACCATGATCCAGAATTTGGCACGTCAGGAAATTACAGTAGAATGACTATCATCTGACTTTCGTGACCCTTGTTAACCGGGGGACCTAGCCGGATTATACAGAACCAAGATATGGACGCCAAGATGATTTTAAACAATGTTTCTATGCAATAACCTATACACAGTATAAAAAAGTCGCATCTCGCCGTCTGTCCCTGTGTACGCACAGATCTTTTAAACTACGCCACGGATTTTAAAGCCATTTCACTAATAGAAAGAGTGATTTAAAACGAAAGTTTATAAGCAAGAAAAAAAGTACACGAAAGAAGTCTAAACAACTTTCAAGCTATGCTTTGGTAGGTACACCAGCCAGTTAATCTCTTTCCTTCCATATAACTGCCTCATATATTATTTAGATTTAGATAATACAATTATCGTCATATGGAATGACAAAGTTAGGTGCTCCACACACAAATGTAGTAACGTTAGTAATGAGATCCTGTATATCTCAGTCAGCCTAGTATTTGTGTTGGCCTATCGACATTGACTTATTTATTAGAGTGATTAGCCGACGTCGTGGTAATCGCAGTGTGTGCTTAGAACAGTATTTATTTCCCTCGAAGAGGTGGTAAGGGTCTAGTCTACATTATGACTAGGATAGAGAAAGAATGAATATTTACGCGTTGTATCGGGATTGTTAACGGGGCACTGGCTCAGTGGCAGCGTGCTTTCTAGACCGATAAAAAAGGTAGGGTAGGGTTACCGTTTCGTACTTTCAGGCTAGTCGAACTTCAGCACCTTTGTGTTATCAGGTGTGATTCATAAATACAATTGACAAAACGAGGTTGATCAAGGATTTCCGCTGGTAGAAGAGTCTCGGGAGAAGCTTGGCACCCCGTAACGTTATAATTGCAATAGTTTACTTATAAATAGTTATAATTGGTAACTTTTCACCGATGGAAGGATTCTGTAAAGAGGTACTGAGGATCCACTTTGATAGGTATCATAGCCCTGTCTATTTCTACTTCTTAGCAACAATGTGTGCATTGTTATGTTCCGGTTTGTATAATAAGGTCGCCGAGCACAGTAACGGACATCACAGTGACATCTTAGTCATCACAGTGACAACGCATCTGCGGTTCTGTGTAAATGTATCGTAGATGTTAGTGGCGACAGCTGCTTGCCATCAGATTTTTTAATGAAAGAACCGGCCAGCAATTGAGCGCCATCTCACCTTGTGGTAAGGGACGATGCGGCCGAAGATCTTCGTCCGTATCGCTGCGCATGTTCTGTCTGTTAGTTTATCGCTGACTAGCATAAGTCCAACCTGTCAACTCTAAATAGTCCCGAAACCCTCTATCATGATGGTGGTGGCTCCAAGCAGAATGAGATAAAAACATACGGACCAGAGAAAATTTAGTGGACCCAAAACGACACTGTTTGCCATAATGGCCGACTATTTTTACGAACACAAATCGCTTATCCCATCCTCAAGGGTCCGCTGTCAACCCTTTATTGAAGGCACAGTGTGACCTGCGTCATCATGATTATACCTGTCGTTCCGAGATGCAACCCGTTTGTATTTCTAGGCAGGTCCAATTTCAATGTGGCTTTTCTTGCTTTTACGAGAGACGATTTACGTAACGGTTGTCATGTTGAAATCTTTTCTATTCATTGTATTCGTAATTTAAAGTGAAAAGGATTTTTTATTCGATGGTCTCTGCTTACCCTTCTAGGATGCGTGAGTGAGAGTGTATGTATGCATGTACTTACAGATTGTGAGGGCGTCGTAGGTTATTTTACGTCATCGAGTACAAGAAACATTCCACTTTCTAGCGATAGGAGAGGTTTAATAGACCTATAAAACGTTAGGTTTTTAGCCACATTATAGTCACCTTTGGCCCTCATAGACTATTATGAAATGTTCATAGCGATTCATGTTTAATTCAAATTGTGAGCACATAACTACATAACGCCACGCCTTTGTCTTGTAAGGAGGCAGATACCATATTATCAAACTTGCCACAGTCATGAGTAGTCCTGATGACGCCATTATGTTAAATTAATAAAAATCAGAGTCGGCATGAGTGGCGTCTTTTGGTGTCCGAAGATAAGATCCTCCAAGTGTAGTAAGTAGGTAAGTTAGTAATAAAGATCAGCTTTAAAATCCAACATCTGAATACAGTGGTAAAAACCAGACTGCTCTTTAGAGAACTAAACAGTCTCTAACCTGAAAAATTCAAACGAGTTTCGACTTTTCAAACAAAGCTGGCTTCCCAACCCCGTGAATGCCTCTGAGAATTGAATGCATGATTCATTTCTTACTCAAATATTGTCCGCAAACACAAGCTCGCTCGAATTTCACTCCCCCTGGCAATTCGAATGTTTTCCTTAGCGGGCGTCCCGGTCCCGGTAGGTCTTGGGTCCCGCCTCATTGCAGATCTTGGGGAAACTTTAATCAGATGCGTGTGAAAAATGCGTGCGATTTGTAACCGTCGCCGCAGAATGCGTGCGTACGCCCGCGAGTTTTTACCTCAATACACAAGCGGAATGCTTGCCAAGGGGCCGAATCACGCTTATCAAAGTGCAAGGATTTATCTTGCGCCTCCATTATGAATGTCTTCGGGGGGACGCGGTTGGACAAACTCGGGAAGGAGGTACAGATGTTGGTGTGCAGGGTTTTCGTCAGCGTCGGAATGTTAAATTATTATCATGAAACTGGTTACATTGTGCAGGTATTTCGTCTTATTTGGAAATGCAAATGTACCTATATTTTGTAACAGTATTAAATTCAATGTTTCGAAGTTAATGTTGTGTAGTACCTACTTTTATAGCGACGAAATCTGTATGTTGTTTTTTTTTGCCTAGATAGGACGGATGGCCCATCTGATGGAAAACGGCCACCGTCGCCAATAACATCTGCAACATAAGGGGAGCGGATGCGGTGCCGGCCTTTTAGATACCTGTAGACTTATCTTTTGAAGAAACCCATGTTATAGTGCAAATGAAAGACTTCGGGAGGGGGCCCATTCTACATCTTGTACGTGCGCGGTAAAAAGGCTCGCGATGCTCGAAGGAGAGGCCGGCCCAAGAAGCGATGGCTTGACGTAGTTAAGAACGATATGCGTACCAATAAGCTCACCAAGAGAGATGCCGAAGACCAAGCGAGGTGGGGCAGGAATAGCAGGAAGGCAGACCCTGGGCCCTCGCGTGCTGCGCGGGGGCGCAACCGGGACATGACGCCAGGATGATGATGATGCTCGTATGTTGGTTAGATGCCAAGCGTTTAGATGGTGTGAATGAAATCTATCCCATCGTCGGAGGGTGCGGTGCCGGAAAAGTGATGATAGCACAACGTAATACAGTTCCTCAAAACAGTACTGGTCCTCGCAAATTTGACCAGCCACTAGTCGACACGAAAAGAAAAAGAACAGTTCCTCGAAACATTCCCCGTTGTACGGACGGTAGAGAACACACAGGGAGCAATAGTCCCTTCATAGGCGCTTGGGGTTGTTTTATCAAAGCAATAGTAGGTAATAGTGCTATAGCAAATCAAGCGTTAACATCTCGACATAAGGGAGAAATGTCGCGCCTCTGTACATCTTTCACCGCTTATATCTGTTACTTTTGTGTTTAGGCTAGTACCGGCTGTCAAGTTTCACCACCATACTTCCGGCTACAATTAAAGTTCCATCCATATCACCTGGTTTACTGGCGATTAACTAACGTACACTTTTCCAGAAATTCTGCCGCGTAGGTGTGGTATGGCGTTGTTGTGCTCGCGCGAGGGTTCGGGGTTCGCCTTAACCATGATTCAGGATTGGGCAGAATCAGGTTATTACAATAGAGTGACTACCATCTGTCCTCCGAGATCCTGTTAACAAGGGAACCTGACCAGATTGGATCATGGATTCACGTTCGGTTACACATTCAGTCGTCTGAATGTGTAACGAACACAGTCAGCCGCCTGAAGGTGCAGGTTTCATAACGATGTTTTCCCTTACCGTAAGAGCATCGTTTAGTGATATTGGTACTTGGTGGCACTGAGATTCAAACCCGGTACCTCGGGGTACGACTCCGACACCCGTCCAGTCGCCTGAATGTGCGGGTTTCGTAACGATGTTTCCCCTCACCGTAAGAGCATCTGTTAGTGTTCAAGTAATGTAAAAACACACAAAAATAAGTTTTTGGTACATAGTGGCGTTGGGGTTTGAACCCGGTACCTCGGGGTACGATTCCTACCATTACGCCACCGATGCTCCTAGTAGGCCAATGAAATTTGGGAAGTATTTGTATTTATTTTGTTCATTGACGATCTCTTTTATAGTTTATTTATTTATTTATTTAAAACTTTATTGCACAATAATACAATTGGGGGACTTAAAGCCATTAAGGCTTTATCTTCCAGTCAACCAGTAGACCATACAGAAAGTGAGTAGTAGGTGCTTTATAAAGCGTGATGATGATAGATGATAGTTCTATTTACAATTAAGTACCTAAATACTGTAACATGAGAAATTAAATAGATCTAAACCTAAAAATAAAACTGGCTACCACAACTGACTTGCCGCGTATCCCATAGCCGGATTGAAGGGAATGCAGATACGCGTTGATTTATTGTCACTTTTTCCTTGTTATAAACAACAATGGCGCATAATCTGGAAATATTTCCGGAAAGTTTCCGTTTTCGATCAAGCCACGAACGGTTATTACATTTATTACAGAGTTTTAGGGCGCTTACGCACTGCATCCGTTCCGAATCTAAGAAAATGCAGCTCGAGGTAGGAACAGTACAATTTATAACCGCTTATAGTATACAAAATTCGCCTTTCAATGGAAATTATTGAATACTATAAATTTTCTCTGTGTCTGTTCTTAATTAGGCACGATTAATTGTTTTGTATTTTTCACATACACTTTACGCACTAGCCATCCGAGTTCTGGTTCGCGATCGTGTGGCAAGAAATTGAACTAGTTTTCATAGTTGCAACGTCAATTTAAACTTACCCGACTATTTTATCAATACAATACAATACAAAACAAAAACTCTTTATTTGTACACTACAGGATTCACACATGGGATAAAATATATAATAGTAAGCAGTACAAAGGGCGGTCTTATACCTAGAGTGATCTCTTCCAGACAACCTTAGTATGGAAAGAAACAAAGTATTTTATATAACAATATAAATAAAAATAAAATAGGTTACCTACCGTCACGGAGCACTAAACTGTTCAACCAGTCTCCGGTTCCCCAGCGGAAGGTCTCGATCAACCTCGCTTCGCCAACGGTATTAAGAAGCCAACCTAACGAGTGGCATGCTCGTTGCGGAGCTGAAGTTCGACTAGCCTCGAAGTACGAAGCGGTCAACCATCCAATTCCCGGACATTGCGAGCATTGCTTAACCTTAGTTATCGGTCTCGCAAGCACGCTGCCACTAGACCGTGCCGCCAAGCTATCAAAATATGTAGTACATATTACCTATCCGTATGAACCGCTTGGCTAAACAATGGAACGCTTCGCCTGCTAATGTATTCCTCGAACAGTACATTCTGGACTCTTTCAAGGTCAGGTTAGGTTTCTAGACAGGCGTGCTTCATCTTCGGGCTCATCGTCACTTCTCATCCGGTGACATAGCGGTCAATGCCTGCCTAGTAAGAATTAAAAAGACAAAATATTACAGTCATCAGGCATTTCATAATGTCTTGAACTATCGCGGTTATTATCACACATTTTAAAGGTATGTCCCGTGTTTCCTACCGCGTACCTTTGTTTACGAGTAGCCCGATATTTCGACGAGGTTGCATGCATCATGGTCACGGGACGCAACATGATGTAACCCGGAACATACCTTTAAAATCAGGCATTTCATCTTAGTGATAACGCACCTGTGGTTCTGCATATTTGTTGCCCGCAACCTGATATGCACGAATCGCAGATGTCATTGGCGACAGTTACCGCTTACCATCAGGTGGGCTATCTGGTCGTTTCTCCCTGCGTAGTATAAAAAATCAGATCAGAAGCCGTGCGTAAGGACCCTTAATTTTTGCTTCGAGAAAGTTTTTATTGGACGTTCGTTAAACAAAGAGGAGAATGGGGCAAGTTTAAATGTTAGCTTAACTTTGAGGCTTTCAGGCTTCGATATCTATTCTGCAGTTCGAAGAGCTTTGTCTATTTTATTTGACCTTCAATACTTTATAGCATGTCATAACAGCGACTCAATGTTCTCGGGGACCATTCTCTGATGAATTGTTAAACGTCTTTTCTCCAAGGATTAGCAAAGGATAAATTTGAAAGTCAGAGAAATATTTAGTCCTTTTTTATTTCTCTTTTAATTATTAATATGACTAATACTTCAGGTACTACTCCGTAGTGTATAGGGCACGGATATGTACCTTACCTATACATATACAAAGTGAATGCATTAAATCATGAATAACTTTATTAACTCAAGAGTTACGAACACGTGATTCGATCAAACATTTTAAATGTAGCTTACTTAGTAACTGTAATATAGCAGACAAACCGCCTGATGAGCAAAATTGTAATAAAGGTATTTGGTATGAAGTGTATAAATGGTTCAACAAAAATTACTTTTGATAACTGATAAGGGTAGTGTATTCATCATCATCATCCTAACACTCAATCCTGACTTCAAACAAGTTCCGCTTTTCCCGGTCTTCGCCATTCTCGTAAGCCATTAGCTCCCCCTAAGCTAATGTCACTTATCTAATGAATGAATTGCGCTGTGTACCTTAACCTTCAACCCGAAAACAACAATCCAGGCATTGTACCTAGGAACTAATATTGAAATACTTCGAAGAGCCATAATTTCCTAGAACCGAGATTCAAAAAACCTGCCCACAACATGATCATAAAAATGGAATGAGAAAGTAGAGTCTTTAAGCGGCAAATAGTCAATATATTGATACAATGTCAAGAAGTCGGCAATAAATCTTGGAAAATTCGAGTCCACCAACATTGTGTTATTTTTTTCTTTACCTTTTACCTAAAAGGGGTTTCTGGATTGAACCCCACCCTTGTCACAACTTGGAAATTGCCATTGAGATGACGAGGGTATCTGCATGAGATTTGTGTTTTGATTTTCTATGGGTATTATTTTTCATCTGTACACAGTACTATGTGTGATTATTACTGTAAGAGTTTACACTCTCATCATCTTGGCGTTAATATCCCGGTTGTGTTCTCGCGCACGAGGGCTCGGGGTCCGCCTTGACCATGATCCAGGATTTGGCAGATCAGATAATTGTACTGCTACCATCAATGTACTTGATTATGCAATCAAACTAATTATTAATTACAGTGGAGCGACTGTTATCTGACCTTCATGAATCTGCTACCAGGGGAACCTGATCAGGCTGGATAATGGTTACACATTCAGTCGCCTGAATGTGCAAGTTTCCTCATGATGTTTTCCCTTACCGTAATAGAGCATCGGTTAGAATTAAACGAATTTACATACTCTGAAAAAAGTCATTGGTACATGGCGGCAGTAGGATTCCAACCCGGTGCCTCTCGCATTGTAAGGCGGATATCATTACCACTAGGCTTCGCCACGCGATCGATTGGTCATCAAACAGTAATTAAAAAAAGAAAAAAGTTCACGGTTTCTTTTTTCAAAAGAGATTACGAAAAGTTTTTCAAAAAATTCGGTTGAACTATTTTCACAGTGTATATTATTCGAGGTACGTATCATTTTAAGCGGTTGCATCCATCTGGGGACAGACTGCTCTGAACTACTGCGCTCATGCATCCCAAATCCTTATTCATGTGACGTGGCCCCTCAAAGACATGCTCTTTACTCAGCCTCTCAAAAAGGGGTGCATTGTTTACGTCATACAAAGAGTCGGTGCTCAGTGGCGCTCTGTTCCAGCGCTAAAACAGAAAATGTCACAAACACTAGGCTCTGACGCTGTTTCAACTTTACGAATTTTAGATTTTATAATGAAGGCCGGTTTTCCCCACAGTACAAAAACTTAACAAGGCTCTTTAGCTACACTATGCAGAGCTATACATAAACGCGTAGCTGTTTAATATATCTCCGGGCATGGATGTGCAAACTGACATTAATATTTTTACAACTATCCTGCAGACTGCAGACAACCCGCCTTATAGAATGCTGTAATTGTCCTAAATATTTAAGACTGCGGTTTGCATTTAGTACTATATTACAAAAATAAAACCATGGCCGGCCTAAGAAGCTGCGGATTGACTTCACTGAGTCGGATACGTGAGCCACCGGCTTAAGTAAACTATACATGCTAAGATTCATTCAGGATAAATACGGCATATCGAAGTGGTCTTCAGTTCGTTTCAAGACGATAACGCACTTGCCGGTCAAACCTTTATAACTAATAACGTTGAGCGATATGTATTGGAAATGATGTATCATTTTCTACAATTTTTACTATGGCGACAACTCTGGAATCGCTGCGCGAAAAAAGTATGGCCTAAAACATTTTTTTTTATATTATATGGCAGACAAACAAGCAAGCGGGCCACTCACCTGCTGGAATGCTGCTTTTTACATTCATACGTACAAAAAGTCACGTCTTTTCCCATAGTGGTAGGCAAGGCAGAGAGCACCTTTCCACTTGCTATGGTCCTGACAAATCTCTCTCGCATCTTCTATATTCATTAACCTTATCATACATAAACGTCGTTTTGGCTGACCTGACCTTTCCTTAAAATATCATGGATTTGATGTTGCTTTTTATTATTTTTAATTAGATGAGACAATATATATTAAATGTTTTATAGAGATACATGAGGATAATTATTGACAACAAAAGAGCTTCGTCTGGTTGAAATTTCTACCTGTACTCCTTTGCAGACGATAAAACATATTTTCCGCACGAATGATTTTAGCAGTTGCTTTGAGATTTCTCTTAACCACTTTCATTTCTATTACTTATGACTTGAATTGATCACTGTCCTTGTCAATTCAGCCCTTCCAATAAGAAAGCCTTTATAGAGCCACATACTTATCTGAATCGAGGCCAAAGCTGGAGCTAAGTGTCGCCATTTTAAAATATAAGGTAAATTCCAGCAATAGTCTCACCGGGTCAAATAAATTGTTTGCACTATAATTGAGAATTTGCGTTTTTGGTTTTGATATTTTTAGTGCTGCCACTGCCCGCACAACTCATTAGAGAAAAGCCGATTCACTTAGGACACGACCGCCTAACTCGCTTATGACTTGCCATATCGGACGCTCTCGAAAAGCCTACCGCAAGAACCGCGAGCAGGTTAGGTTGGCTTGGCTTGAGCCCAGAGGTCCTCAAGGACAATCTCAGAGGGTTAAATTCACATTTCTATGAAAATCTATTAATTTGGTTAAGTGCTGGTTGGGTCTTATCGCTGTGCAAGGCCTAGTGTGTCAAAATGGGACAAGTATAGTTCGACCTGCGCAGGTGACCGGAATACCCGCATACAATACAAATACAAAACAATTTTTTCCACACAAAACGTAGCATGAGAGTAAGTTTTTAGGTAGTAGTACATATTGTATACATATTATATTTAACATCTAGCACAATAGTGGAATTGGTATAGGCACAACATGAGCTGGTATTAAGCCCACCCAGAGCACTCCAAATAACCGATTTTCGGTTTTGCTTCGGTCGCCTGCGCAGTTTCAAAACCTGCGCGGTTCTGTTCCTGTCAATCCTGGCAGAAACCGAGATCTATCGCTAGGATGCGAATGCTAGTCTTTGGTTTAAAACCGAATACAGCATAAATACACTACCGAAATTATGTACGTTCTGCCTAAAAGGAAAAGTGGGATGAAGTTATGAAGCAATTTGCAAAAAAGCGCAATTTCCCCGGAATTGCTTTGCACACACTTAAATGGTGTTTAAAAATGTGTACATTGCTAATAAAAAAGGTTCAGTATTCTTTTTATGAATCGTTTGGACGTTACGCACAGCCTACTGAAAATTACTTGGCTCATTTAACTCTCATTCATGGGATCCCTCCGTTTATGGACTCAGCAAAGGTTTTAAGTGGTTTAAAAAATAAAATATTAGCATCAGCATTTAATCAGATTTAGGGCTACTATTTAGTAGATAATATGGCGTATATGTGTATTTTAGCAATACGATTCCTAATCATTACATATGAATAATGAGCGGGCAGATGCTATATCTATTAAAAGGGAAACAGTTCCTGGCCCACTGGTAAATAACATGTAAGCTAATTACGTAACGCTGTTGTCAAGAACTTTCCGATTTCAATGATCGAAATTGTTACTTGTGCGATTACGTATTATTAATTTAGGTACTTCAGTTTATTACAATGGACCTTTGTTAGCAACTGAATCCGTGAAATCGATTATACGGAATCGGAAAGGTAACAATTTCAATCATTGAAAACAGAGAATTGTTGGTTACAGCGTTACGTAATTAGCCTACTGTACACATTTCGGTTATGTAGAATTAGTAAAATAATTAGGTAGCAAGAATAAAAGGGCTGTTTGTCTTATTTTCAGACAGCGTCACTTATACTCCCTTCAGATAAGATCGCAGTCAATTGATCATTATCATCATCATCATTTACACACAGCCCGTGACGTCCACTGCTGGAACAGAAGTGCGGAGCAGGCTCTGGTCCGGCGGTTAATCATTATCATTTTAAAGTTCACTCACATAAACTCTTTTTTATTTCTCATTTGAAAGGGTTCTGCTGCGCCGCATAGCCCCATTAATCGACCCAGTTATACCAGTGGAACAGGCGGGCTTCAGACGGGGCCGTAGTTGTACCGACCAAGTACTATCATTGGTCACACACCTGGAGACAGGTTTCCAGAGTGAATTAAAATCTGGTGCAGTATTCATAGATCTTACCGCTGCGTACGACACCTTATGGAGAGAAGGTCTAATTTACAAGCTTCTGTCAGTAGTTCCTAACATACGAATCGTTCATTTAATTTCTAACATGCTATTACAGAGACGATTCAGTGTGTATCTGGGATCCAAAGTGAGCAATGTAAGGGAGTTGAGTAACGGTCTTTTGCAGGGTTCTGTTCTGGCCCCTACATTATTTAACCTCTATATCCACGACCTTCCCGATATTAAGTCCAGGAAGTTTATTTATGCCGATGATATATGCCTTGTCACCCAAAGCAGAGATTTCTCAACCTTAGAACACAAGCTGACCGCCGATTTGGAGACCCTGGCGAGGTAATTTGATACGTGGCGGCTGACACCTAGTGCGACCAAAACAGAGGTCTGCTGCTTCCACCTTCACAATCAACTGGCCAAAAGGGAACTGAGGATACCTTTCAATGGTATTACGCTCAAGCACAATTTCAGTCCCAAATATTTGGGAGTCACTCTCGACCGTGCTTTGACATTTAAGGATCACCTTACTGCGACGGCACGTAAACTTCAGACCCGTAACAATGTCGTCCAGAAATTGGCAGGGACGAGCTGGGGAGTGAACAGTGAAGTGCTTTGCAAAACTGCCTTGTCACTGGTGTTCTCCGTGGCGGAGTACTGCGCCCCTGTCTGGCTGGGTAGTGCACACGTCGGCAGAGTGGACGTGAATTGAACAAGGCAATGCGATGTATCTCAGGTACCATATGCTCCATACCATTTGTACCCGTGCTCTGTCGAATACTTCCGCCGGACCTGAGAAGAAAAGATTATCTGCAGAGAAGCCTCAAAGATCAGACGGAATTCAAGGCTTCCCATGTACTACAAGTTTCTGCAGACTGCGAAGTTTCGCCTAAAATCCAGAAATCCGGCATATAAGATTGCTGCGTCACTCATGAACGACGAATTCAGTAGTAGCCGCGCATGGAGCCATACTTGGTGATTATGTATGGCAAGAAAACTCGGATGTGATATAATACCTGGCAGCAACCTAAAGGGATCTGAACTATCTAGGCGAGATTGGTGCAACTTAAATAGGCTACGCACGGGCCATGGCCTTTGTGCCTCCTACAAACACCGCTGTGGATGCAGTGTATCCCCCCAGTGTCCGTGCGGTTCCCCAATTCAGTCGATGTGGCACATACTATCGGATTGCCCAAACACAAGTTACCCTGGCACACCGGAGGACCTGATCACCCTTAGTGACGAAGTTATTAAATGGCTGACTTCGCTTGATTTAAATTTGTAGTTGAATGTGTTTCTCGGATATTGTATTTTTGCCATACGATATAAATAAATCTTAAAGTTAATATCACGGTTGTGCTCTCACGAGCGAGGGCCCGCGGTCAGCCTTGACCATGCTCCAAAATTTGGCAGATCACGTAATTACAGTAGAGTGACTGCTGTCTGACCTTCGTGACCCGGTTATAAGGGGAACCTGAATAGATGGAATCGTGGTTACACATTCAGTCGCCTGAATGTGCAGCTTTCCTCATTATGATTTTCCTCACCTTAGCAGCATCGGTTAGTATTGGACTAATGTACATAACTCAGAAAAAAGCACATGGCACTACTGGGGTTCGAACTCGCTACGTCTCGATTAAGAGTACGGCCCGATAGTCATTAGGCTATCGACGCTCCTGCGATTAAATGCCCGTCTAAATTTCTTTACCTATGTAAACAATATAACAAATAAACCATTTATTATCTACTAGTTCATAGAATTAAAACACTTTTTTACAACAATAAGCTTAATATATTGCATCTGTTTCGAATGAATCATAATCATTCAATGTTTCAACAAAGTGAATACCGTTTAGAACGAATTCGTTAAACCAGAACATTCAATTGACAATAGATGTAGGTGGAAAAACAATAAATTTTCCTCCCACACCCAAAATTCAAAAGGCCTGGGATAACATTTCATCTCAAGTCGTATTAGACACTCTCATAAATAACTCATCATCTTTAAATGACCGCGCCAGGCTGGAAGCAGTTGCCAGACGAGAATCCGGGCACTGGCTCAACGCCTACCCATCCCCCAACACCGGCACTTTCATCGACCCGACCACTCTCCGTCTCGCCATCGGTCTCCGGCTGGGAGCCGAGGTTTGTATCGACCATAGTTGTGCCCCCTGTGGAGCGAGTGTTGACCGCCTCGGTCACCATGGGCTTGCCTGTTCTTCGAGCGTTGGCCGCCTCTCCCGTCACGCCGCGATCAATGACATCCTGCGACGGTCTCTCGTCAGCGCCAACGTCCCCGCAATCCTGGAACCTCAACACATTGCACGGGACGATGGCAAGAGACCTGACGGGATGTCTATGATACCGTGGAGGATGGGTCGCCACTAGCTGCGACCTATCTTCCGGCAACCGCCAAACGGGCTGGCGCGGCGGCTGAGATGCGTGAGCGTTTGAAGATGGGCAAGTACAGCTGTCTCGGCGCCCAATACGACTTTGTCGCATTTGGTGTCGAGACACTGGGTCCGTGGGGTCCGGGCGCACACTCGCTCTTCAGGGAGCTTAGTAAGCGGCTCAGGGAAGCGACGGGTGACCCACGTGCCGGCTTTCTCGCGCAGCAGATAAGTATCGCCATCCAGCGCGGGAATGCCGCCGCCATGATGGGCACCTTACCGCGGGGCCCTGGTTTTTTACATCTTTTTTAATTTAGTTAGGTCATCAAATATTTATAACTATAAGGTTTTAGTTTAGTAAATTTGATATGTATTTTACTAGTGTATATATTTGGTATTTTAGATGTAGTTATTAGTGTATTTTTTAGTATAACTGTAAATAATTTGTGTTCCTTAATAAATTTTCTATCTATCTATAAATTTTCTTGATAACACCGTAAGCATAACGAAACATAGACATGACTACAAAATATGTTGGAAAAATACGTATAGTGATAAGATTATAAATGCCATTTTCCGACATCCAGATAACCATAAACGCATTCACCCACAGACTATAATAGTTGTAGTAGGACTTGTGTAAAAAAGTGCTTTAATTCTATCATACAACGGGGGTCCATCAATAATGCACTATCCAAACTATTAACTATCTACGATAGGCGAATTCTGTAGCTCTAAGAATTTAAAAATTGAAAATATTACGACTTCCTACCGACTACAGGTAAGTAATTGATGGAATAGTACGAAGGTGCATAGATGCTTATTTAATACATACCTAAATTTCAATTAGTCTCCGGGCCCTAGCGTAAGACCTTGGTCAACCTCGCTTCGTCGACGGTATTAAGAGGCACACCAAACGAGTGGCGAGCTCGTTACATGCTAAAGTTCGACTAGTCTCAAAGTACGAAACGGTCATCCATCCAGTAATAATAATAATAATAAATATTTATTTCATTAACAAATAGTACTTAAATCTATCGTTTCTAGAGTCTCCTTTTAGGTAAAGCCTGTGACTGAAGACACCGTTTCTACATTAGATTACAAGGAGAGAAAATAATTAATTTAAGAATTAATTTTGTGTGTGTATGTGTGTGCGTGTTTGTGTGTGTGTACACTGGCGCTAAGGTAAATTAATTAATCTATTCCAAAAGATTCTCAATGTCATCATAGGTTTTTTATTCTAACCACGTTTTTATTATTTTCTTACACTCGTAGTACTGTTTAGGATATATTTCCAAAACTCTATTAAACAAGTTGTAGAGGTGAGCTGAGCGTTTGTGGTACTGTCTGTCGGCGAATGTAGTGTTGGTTTTTGGAAGGTTCGCTATTATATCTTTCCTTCTTCTGCTCATTACATTAGGGTCGTAAGGCAATGACTTTTGTTTCCTTAGAACGGTATTTGTGATATACAATTTCGTCACGGAGGGTAGCTTACAGATGTTGTACAGACTTTCAGTAGGAAAACGCCTTTCCTTAAAACAAATAACCTTAAGTAGGCTACGTTGGGCACGCTCAACCTCAAGGAAGCGAGTATTAGCTGCGACCCCACAGCGGCATACAGTAAGCCAAAACAGATTGAGCTAGTGCTACATAGTGAATTATCTATGAGGAGATCTTTAGAAGTGTCATGGGGCCCGGCGACCACCCTTACGGGTACCACGTGTCTTAAATATTTAAAAATCCATGTTAATTTTCTCATTCTTGAGATTACATGTTCAGCATGTTGATACCATGTCAACCGCTGGTCCACCATGACACCCAAATATTTTGTATATGCCACCTTTTGTATGCAAGGGCAAAGATATAAGGAGATAAAAGGTTAAAGGTGTATAAATACTTAATTAATCTTCTGTTAAGCAGCTTCTCTAGAATTTTTGAGATAGCGGAAAGCACGGAGATAGGTCTGTAGTTATTGATATCGTGTCTGTCTCCACCCTTGTACACTGGCGTAACGATAGATTGTTTAAGATGTTTGCGGTTGGAGATGTTTTTAAATTAGTTAGGTCTGTGTTTGTGCGATTTACCTTATTGGTATATGTGATTTCTTTAATATTTTTCCACAATAGCTTATTATTCTTAGTCGATTTTGATAATAAGTCTCTCTCATAATCTCTCTTTAGCTTTTTTATTAGATTGTTGCACTAATTTCTATATCTTTTATGTGTTATTTGTTTTATTTCATTGAAAGGATCAGTTTCTATTTCTTATACAACGCATCATTCCTTTTGTTATCCACGGTTTTATATTGCGATGTTTCTTTGGTATATTTGTGATTTCCACATTTTCCTTTATCACCTGACTTAATTTATTTATCACATTCAAAATAAAATTCGCATCGTCACATAAAAGTAGCTCAGAAAGATTTTTAGATTTTAATTGCTCTAGAGCCAATTCAAAATTTACAATGGTTTTAGTTTTACACGAATTACAAAAAAAATTAAATTTTGATAAACATGGAAATACTGTGTAGTGGTCTGTGATTGTGGTGTGCAGCACATCTATTGCCGCCTTAAATTTAGTTTGTTTTATCTTCAACATTATTTATTTATTTATTTATTTAACTGTTTATTGTACACAATAATTATATACAGAGAAATATAACAGTATAGAAGACACAACAGGCGCTGCTTATTTCTAAAAAGAAATTTCTTCCAGCAGGCCTACAGAAGAGTGATGTTAGACTAAAGTAACGCAGATACGACGTGCACAAAAATTGAATATATAAATACATAAATATATTATATTATAATATATAGGTATATAAAGCTAGACATATTATTAAAACAAGCTATCTAAAATACATACATAAATATATAAGTTATGGACTAGACAGGGAAAGATAATACTCCTTGACTCTCTTTTTAAATATAGACAGTGACTGGCTGTCACGCACATTATGTGGCAGAGAGTTCCATAGTCTCGCTGCATGGACATTATATTATTGGAACATTATATGGTCTAAGCAGTTATTTTCTCTTGTCGGTATGGTATGTCCAGCCAATATGCCATACATCGACAGTATGTTCTGATAGTCGACTCTGTTCTTCAGTTCATGGCATGGTTCTGTGGGTTTCAATGTAATGTTGATATTAATATCACCTGTTATAAAAAGGCTCTTCGTAGCAGTAATAATAAATAATAATAATAATAATTTATTTCGAAAATTTACATGCGATAAAAATACAATGTATGTAATAGGTATACAGATAGCATAGATAATACACATAGTACTGAGGTCAAATACATTGAAACTTCTGAAACCAAAGTAGGTCAGAGACCTGTGTCTTGGATATCAGGAGTTTCGTCGGGTCGTAGTAGCACAATTTTATAGGTGGTAATGCATTGTTGTGCAGTACTTCTGTTACATTTACATATTCTTTTTATTATTAAATATGTTGTATGTGTGTTTGTGTGTGTGTACGCGTGCGCGCGTGCGTGTGTGTGTGTGTGATTATGAAGCGATCAGGAAGAGTTGTTCCGTTTCTTCGTAACAAAGAAATTGTAACCAGTCGGACACTTTAGATCTTACTTCATATTTCTGGAGTTTATATATATTTAATGTCTTATTTATTTTATTGAACAGTGTGGAACTGAGTGCATCGAATTGACGTTTTGCAAATGATGTTCGGCATTGGACTATAGGGCAAACAGGATAACCAGTACGTCGTCTAGATAGGATGTTATCAAGAGGTAGGAGTCCATGTCTGCGGAGCAAAGCACGGAGCACGAACAACCTCCTCACTGAGAACACTTCGCATTCAGTGTACAATAGCGCTGTAGGATACCTTCTAGGTTTTGATGCCATTACTTTCAACACCGCTCTCTGGGCACGTTCTAACTTTATCATTGTTGTCTTGTATGTGCCCCCCCAAACTGGGATGCAATAGGTAATGATAGATTGGCAGAGACTCAAGTATACTATCTTGGAGTACCAGAGTCTGCGGAATGTCTCAACCTTGAAAAAATGTAGATCATTTTCCTAACCCTGCCACAGAGAGCATGAATGTGGTAATCCCAGTTCAACTTCTCAT
The DNA here is from genome assembly GCA_907269095.1 of Blastobasis adustella. NCBI lineage: Eukaryota > Metazoa > Arthropoda > Insecta > Lepidoptera > Blastobasidae > Blastobasis > Blastobasis adustella. Next base: position 3,701,529 of record OU026120.1, read on the forward strand.
CAACATACACGCCTAAATATGTTATATATTGAACAGTTTTTAGGGGCACACAGGTACATTCCGTGTCCAGAGGTAGGCAGTTGTGCGCTCTAATGGAAGGTGAGTTGGGTAAGTTTGATGTCTTTATGGCTAATCGCACCACTTTTGTTTTCTCCACATTTAGAGTGAGCTTGTTCGTCTCCAGCCATTTCATCACATATCTAAGAACTGATTCTGCTCGAATACTTGCTTTCTCCCAGTCAGTGTCGTGGATCACTAACGCTGTATCATCAGCATAGGTGAATACACGACAATTATCCTGTGATAGGCTGCATAGGTCATTGATGTAAATGAGAAACAATGTGGGACCCAATACGCTACCCTGTGGCACCCCAAAACTTGTCATTTCTTCATCCTCACTATAAACGCCATCAATTTTGAGGCACTGACTTCGATTTGTAAGGTAGTCCTTATACATTTGAAGAGAGTGACCACGTATACCCATTTGTTCCAATTTGGCAACTAAATAGTATATGAGTGGAGACGGTATCGAAGGTTTTCGTTAAATCTAAAAATATTCCATAAAATTCAAAATTCAAAATTACTTTATTGAGTAGGATATAACATATCTCTTTCAATCGTCAAAGAGGAGGGTGTAGGAAATTAGGAAGGAAACACACAGTGACATGTTGGCCGCCCCATGGCCGCAGCACACCCACCCCCCGCCGACAACGGCCGGACCATGTCCGACAATACCAGTGATAGGTAGCTGCTCCCACCCTACCCTTACCCTGCCCGTAGCCTACCCCTATCCTACCCTACCCACCCCTACCCCGGCCTACCCCTAAACCTAACCTAACCTAACCCTACCCCTAAACCTAACCTAACCTAACCCTACCCCTACTTTTCCCCTATCTTATCCTACGCCATCCCTACCGCAGTCCGCGCAGAGCAGACGCCCCCCAGCCCCGCTACGACCAAAAGTCACAGTGTGTGGGAAGGGAAGGAATGTTAACGCCGCTTCCTAGGTGGTCCTCCGTGGTATAGAAACGGCAACAAACCCACAGAGCCTAAGTTAATTAATTTTTCTTTATTTTTTTAAATGTCTTATATACTAATACATTATATTTACATACTAATTTTAACTAAATTAATACTTGTTTAAAACTGCAGTTCAGTTCCATGGACTTTTGTCATTCACATATTCAGGTATACTATAATAACTTTTTTGACATAATTTATTTTTTATAGTGGCTTTAAATTTATTCAATGGTAAATTCTGTATATCTGTTGGGACCTTATTATAAAAGCGTACACTTTGACCCATAAATGATTTGTGGACTTTGGCCAGACGAAAAGAACTAGTAACAAGTTTATCTTTATTTCTAGTATTCCTACTATGCACATCACTGTTCTTCATAAACAAGTGTATATTTTTATGAACATATATCAAGTTCTCATAGATTTATTGTGATGGCATTGTCATAATGTCAATATTCTTGAATCTATATCTAAGTGAAGTTCTAGGTCCCAATTGGTAAATCGCGCGAATAGCCCTTTTCTGCAGAACAAAAACATTATGCCAGTCGGCAGCGTGTCCCCACAGCAGTATGCCATAAGTCATAATACTGTGGAAATAACTAAAGTAAACTAATCTTGCTGTAGCCTCATCAGAATAACCTCGCATCTTCTTTACAGCATATGCTGCAGAACTTAGCCTTTTCGCCAATTTATCAATGTGTGGACCCCATTGTAATCTACTATCTAGTGTAAAGCCTAAAAATACTGTGGAATCAACAAGATCCAAATTTTCGCCTCTTACTTGTATATTAGTGGATACTGATCTAACATTTGGCAAGGAGAATTTTAAACATTTTGTCTTTTTGCCATTCAGTAATAAATTATTAATCGTAAACCAGTTTACCACTTCTGAAATAGCTTTGTTCACGTAGTCATATGTTAATTGTTGTCTTTTAATTTTAAACACTAAAGATGTATCATCAGCGAACAAAACAATTTCGTGAGTATCTTTTACAAAGTACGGCAAATCATTGACATAAATAAGAAACAAAAACGGACCCAGAATTGACCCCTGTGGGACCCCCATAGAGACAAGAGACCCTGCAGATCTTTCTCCGTTCACATCAACCTTCTGAATTCTCTGATTTAAATATGATCTTAATAAGTTTAGAGCTAAGCCCTTTATTCCATAATGTTGCAATTTCCTGACCAAAGTTTCATAATTAACACAATCGAAGGCCTTGGATAAATCACAGAACACCCCTAAGGCATCACGTGATTCCTCCCAGGCCCCAAAGACATGTTTAATTAGTTCAACATCTGCATCGGTTGTTGAACGACCCCGAGTAAAACCGAATTGTTTATGATGCAATAGATTATTTCCATAAAAGTGAACTTTTAATTGGTTTAATATGATTCTCAAATATTTTACTTAACGCCGGTAACACCGAAACTGGCCTAAAATTTGTGGGATCTGTTGTGCTACCTGTTTTAAACAATGGAATAATTTTGCTATGCTTCATCAGGTCAGGAAATTCGCCATTATCAACACATTTATTCAATATATTCGCTAAGTGGACAGCAATAACATCAATTACAGAGCTAATTATTTTAACTGACAAATCGTCAATGTCGGCAGTTGCTTTTATTTTTATGCTTTTAAAAGCCTTAACTATATCTTGAGGTGTTACATGTTCGAACTTAAAATCGATGACACTCTCGGGTACGTTCTGTTTTAGCAAAGATTCAGCGAGAGCAGGAGACGCATTTAATGATTTTGTAGTCGACACTGGAATGTCTGTAAAAAATTCATTGAAAGCCTCCGCAACTTCCAAGTTTTTGGTAACAACATTATCATTTATTTTTAAATTGTATTTTATATCGCGAGTTTTGACTTTTCCAGTTTCACTATTTATTATATGCCATGTGGATTTTACTACATCCTTGCTATTTTTTAGTTTGTGTTTAAAGAAATTCGATTTTGCTGTAGCACAAACGCGTTTAAATAACTTCGAGTAATGCTTAACATAGTCAGCAAATTCTACACTATTATTATACGCCCGTTCCGCATAGAGCTCATATAATTTGTTTCTACTTTTATGTATTCCTGCTGTCGCCCAATCGCTAAACATAAGTTTGCTGTTTATTGCCTTTACCTTTGGTTTGAATATACGATTACTTTCAGTTTTTGTCATGTGTAAAACTGAATTATAATATTCATTTGTATCATCACAATACTTTAAATTAGATGATTTCTCTATAATGTTATTTCTAAAACTATTCAGACGGTTGTTGCTTATTGGTACAAATTTAATAGTATTCTTTGTCTCTTTCCTCATATTAACATTAAATACAGCTAATTGACCACAATGATCGAATTGTAGTTTGTTTATTACAGACTGGCGACATGCCTGAATATCACAAAAAATGTTGTCTAGACAAGTTGATGTAGTACTTGTTACTCTGGTAGGCTCTAAAAATAAGTTGATTAAATTATGACACTTAAATAATGTTATTAGCCTACTAGTATATTTACAGGATACATCTTATAAATATATATTAAAATCTCCACAAACAACAATATTCTTATTACAATTGCTAACTTTAATAAGGGCTTCATCCATAATTTTTTCGAACAGATCAAATGATGAAGCTGGTGGTCTGTATACGCTCATTACAATAAGTCGCTCAAGTTCTACACAGGCAATTTCAGCAGTTCGTTCAACAGACAGCTTGACAATATCAGTACGTTCCTTGCATTTTAGGCAATATCTAGCAAGTATTAGGGAACCCCCATGATTTGCTTGCCCTCTAGTGAACGAACTTGCAAGTTTATGGTTGTTAAAGCCAAATATGAGCTGGTGATCTTTTAACCAATGTTCAGTAACGCAAAAAATATCAACATTCTCACCGTTCATGAATAGCTCAACTTCCAATTCTTTATTCGACATGCCTTGGATATTTTGATGTACTAAGTTGATTATACAATTTTGTTTAACATTATAACATTTTACTTTAAGTACATCCAAAGGCTTAATACCCCTATTTACTGATGACTTTATGCCAGAGCAGTCCTGTATATTCTGACCAATATCAAAAGATTTAATATTCAAGTCTAACAGTGAACTGTTATATGCTGCTGATATGATACAGGGCGGCTCCTTTGTCTTACATACTAGTTTAAACAGTGACCCTTTTTGTTTATTAACAAATCGGGACTCTGGTCACATCTACCTATGGTAGGAGAAATAAATAAATTAATATGGTACGCTAACATTGTAGCCAGTTTGACTTTGTACCTACGTCGAAGATACACAGTATCTTCTGTTAAAAATAATTTATCTGTAAATTTATTACAGTCGAAAAAGGTGAATGCGTCTTTCTGACTGCAAGTCAAATTATACATCAAAGTATTCAACTTATGAATACAGTCATTTTCAGAATTATAATCGTTTTTTATGAAGGGAAATGCGCATAATACAATTTTTCCTGCAGACAATTCTCGCAACGCTTCAAAACCCTTAACTATGTCACATTTTCGTACTTTAAGGCTATTACTTATTAAAATTATTATATTTACATTTTGATCAATATGTTCCGTGTTTTGTAAGATTTTATGGATAATACCGCTGTACGACAAATTAGGCATGCAATAATTGGTTACTATGGAATTCGTACAGTCATTTAGTAATACGCCCATATTTTTGCCTATTCGATCTGGGTGGGTAGCAGGCCTGCTGGGTTTACCGGGGCTTGTGACGGTGGCGGCCACGGGCACGCTGGCGGCGGCGGAGGTGGCCGCAGGCGCTGCTGTATTGGCCGCGGGCACGTATGTGGCGGCCAAGCGGGCACCGGTGGGACTCGCCGGCGTGCCGGCGGCGACGGTGGCGGGTGCAGAGGGGGCGCCGTCGGGGCCGGGCGGCGCTCGCGGTCGCGGCCGAACGGCGCGAGGCGGCGGCGCTCTCGGCGCGGCACGCGGGGCCGTTACGGGCTCGAGGATAGCGTGCTTGGTGGTGGTGGGGACGGCCACAGCCGTATCATGGTCTTCTTCGTCTGTGTGTAGTAATTCTAATAATTAACTTAACACTTCTGTTTGTCGTCGGTTAGTTTAACGATATTTTGTGACAGATTTAAGACAGCATCTTCAGTAGATATCCCAGGTCTAAAGTCGTATTGGTTCTTAGAGAGCAATTCATGTTTTGTTAAGTAATTGAGTAAGTAATTATTTAGTATTTTCTCTAGAATTTTCGACAAGGAACTGAGCACTGAAATATGTCTATAATTAGTAACTTGTTTTTTCTCACCACTTTTGTATATTGGCGTGATTATGGCTTTTTTCAGGTTTTTGGGAAAGATACCAGATGCGATAGAGATATTGCAGATATGAGTGATGGGTGGAGTAAGAATTTCACTAGAGAGTTTTATTGTTTTTGTAGGAATGTTATCCCAGCCGGTAGCACAGTCGGTACGCAGACCGTCAATGATGGATTTTACCTCGCACTCACCTACCGGCAAAAAGGCCAAGGAATTGCACGGGACGGTCGAGTGAGGATCTTGTAGGGCATAATCGGGTATAGCAGGCTTTATTTGTAAAGCTAAATTTTCACCTACATGTGCGAAGAAATGGTTAGCATAGTTAATGGCTGTATGGACGTCACTGTGGATGTTCAAGAGTTCTCTAGCGGATTGCGTGACACGCTCGCTGTTAGAAATCTTTTTAACTACTTCCCATGTTAGTTTGGGGTTGTTTTTAGCCTTCAAAAATTCACCCTTCTCATAGTTTTCTGTTAGTTAGTTTTCTGTTTCTGAAGTAAACGCTGTAGGAAATTTTTGTAACGGTTGAAAGTTGTCACTGTGATGTCATTATTTGGGAATTTCCTAGCTTCAGCATTTAACCGGTCCCTGTTTCTAATACAGCATACCAGCCCAGGTGTCATCCATGGTTTCAGTGTTCGAATGTTTCTGGGTAAGTTAACAATACGTGAGTGTTTGCTAAACGTCGAGCTAATTATATCAATCAGTTTTAAAGTAGCTGCATTTGGATCAGACTCGTGCATTACAGGCTGAAAGTTGCATCGATTTAACTCATCCCGTATTGCCAGGAAATCAACGCGATTTACCATTTTTCCAAAAAACTTAGAGGTGTTGTGTTTTTTGTAGAGCACTAATAGAGTAGGTAAATGGTCAGTAACTGCGGATTCTAGGATTATCACCCTCGATGCATAGTTCGTTTTCAGCAATACATGGTCTAAACAATTATGTAAACGGGTGGGACTGAAATGTGCAGGGGTGAGTCCAACCATGGCACATAAATTAAGGTATTCATTTGATCGGTAATCTAAGTTGTTTGTTTTAATGTCAATGTTGATATCTCCCATTAAAACAATATTCTTAAATATCTTAAGTTTAGCTATTAGGGTTTCTAAACTATCGAGAAAAGGGTCAAATTCTGCGTATGACGGTGAACGGTATATACTTATTATTGCTGTGTCAGAAAAAGAGCACACCAAGCAGTTTGCATTTTTAAATTGAGGTTCATAGATATTCACTTCAAGGCTAGACCTGGTGTATACGACAACCCCATCATTTTGGATTGGATTGGTTGACGTGTGATAGGATGGATAACCATGTAATTGTGGAATTGAGGCTCCCGATTTTAACCAGCACTCGGTCAAGATTATAATTTCCATGTCAGTCTTTGTTGATTCAAGCATGATGATGAACTCTTCCAAGTTTTTATTAATACTACGGATATTGCTCTGAATAATTTTTTGTGTAGGATGTGATTCATTTATATATTTGCTACACTGCTCAGAAAGACAATAGAAGAAGTGCTGCAACATGAGTCTATTTCATTAGAAATCGAATGCAAGGTTGTCATTTTGATATCAAGATACGAGATTTAGTTGCAGAAAAATTCTTAATAGTATTCACAATTTATTTTAACGGATAACTCTTTTTGGTATTTATTGTGGTAGTATGTGTAAAGTAACTGTTTAGGGTAGTGTGGTCTGTAAGTGTGTGTGACTTTCAAGCTCATCAATTGATAAATTAACTTAAACAAAACATTAATAAAGCGCTCCGAAAATACAAAGTACATGGAGGAGGTACAAGAGAGTTCTAGTCATTTTTCTAGTAGAGACAGGCATTGCTCACTCTTGATATGAATAAATTTATCTTCGGGGTTCTTACGAAGCAGTATTTTCCCGTTTGAGAATCTACAGTAATATTTATTCTCCTTGGCAAACGTGCGGACATGGTATATGCGCATTTACGGGGGTATGTAATCATCAATAAAAATTGGTTCTTTCTTACCCATCATACCTTTTGTCTCCGTATTCAACTTGTCATGTACGTTGGTACTCTTATTGTATTGGCGTATAGATCTGAGGAAGTTATTTTTCTTGGTAACAGAAGAGAATTCAACGACTAACGATTTTGATGTTCCTGGTTTGCTGGGGACCCTGTAGATGTCTCGCAGTTGTTCAGGGTTTATACTAATCTCTACCACTTTGCCAAGGTTTTCTATAATTTTGATGAGGTCAGAAATCTTTTCATTTTCTTGTTGGGGGACATTTCTTAGTTCTATTTTCGATGACCGCGACTGCATGTGGAAGTCTTCGTTGGTCTTTCTTATTTCTTGGCATTGCAGCTTCATGTCCGCGACATCCCGTACTAACTGAGATAGGGTTGACTGTTGTTCGTTTTTCCAGTCAGAAAGTAATTTCATAATTGAGTTTTCTTGCTCCAATCTCCATTCAGAAAACATAGTTTTTATCTCACACTTGAAACTGTCGAATTCTACACCCATACTGGATGCACTGGTTCCAGGCGCGTCATCCACACGTTGACGCTTGCTGCGCCCCGTAACGTTCAACTGCTGTTCGTGTTTGGGTGTGGAAAAGCCGCTAGCTATATTAGGATCAGATACAGACTGTTGCGGCTTTAAATTAGTTTGCTTTGGAGAATGGCTTACTTTAGACATCTTTAGTTTCGGAGGGCGTCAAAACTACACTGAAGAAGGTGAGTAGCGATGGTCCAATAACAAGAGCGCAGGAACGATGATGAGTCTGTACTTTATTCCAATCCCACAGCGCACGATAACGTATGCTCAGTCGTAGGCGCCGCAATAAGTGAACGGATAATTCGCGCGGCAAGCCAATGCTTCCGTGCCCTAGCGGTAACCACGTTCGGCTTAGACGCAGGAGCACCGGGTTCGATACTGCGCCGGGGCCCAACACTTCAATCGCCGTTTTTTTCTGTTTCCAAGTTTCCAAGGCAGGTGCGGTCCTTAGAATTATATTCTTCTCACTCTAGCCCCGCCCAGTAGGAGGTAATAATGCACTTTGCTCCGCACCCTATAAATATATTTGATGTCATTTTTGGTTATTTTGCAGTCAATAGTATCTGAGAGGTGAATAACCATCTCGATCAAATCTTCCTTGCTCTCCTTTTCCTTCTTCGGGACGTTTTTTACTTAAAAATTAGTTTTTCTAGTTCCAGATTGAAATTCCTCCAACTTATTCTCCAAGAAAACTACCTCTGTATGCACTATCCTCTTTTACATGGTTCTCAAGTTGGGTAATTTGATTTTTTAGCTCTTGATTTTGCAAGCCCAAATCATGCATAGTACTCTCAATATTTCGATTTGATTGTCTTAATTCCTTAAGGGTCTGTAACTCAGCAAGTTCTTTATTTTGGCTGCCATTGTAATATGTAAATTGGCGTTAAATAATGTGTCCCATCTCAACCAGCCTGTTACAATTTCGATCATGATATGCTTCAGTAACTGCGTTAAACGGAAACGGATATGTACTACATTTCAACGTTTCTAAATCCATTCAGAACCAAATACTGCTACAATTATTTTGTCTATTATATTTGTTATTTAGATATTTCGAATGTTTACGGAGCCGAAGGCGGCACCGGAAAAAAGTAATTTAAATAAATAAATAAATAAAAAGTTTATTCACATAAGCCAACTTACTCGTAAATATGATTGCAGTGTCTACGTGCTTCTTAAAAATGTAGTACAAAAACTAAACAAGATTAAGGCAAATCGAAAGATGTAAAAACCATCAAAATCGGTCTCTAGAGTGCCACAAAGGAACAAATATCTGTCTCTCGTCTAGGTGTAACATGTATAATAAGTGTGTATTTAAAAGTATACAAGGAGTTTATCGGTTATCTAGCACCCATAACACAAGCTTTGCTTACTTTAGGGCTAGATGGCGCTGAGTAAATTGTCCAAGCATATTTTTTTGGTTATTTATATTTAATTTATTTGAAATGATGACGGAGGTAAAGAATTCAAATTTAATGCACAAATCGACAATGGGACTTGAGGTGGAACTAATTGCAACAGAAATGATTAATATGTCTGGGAAATGGTAGGTACTACGCTTCAAATCAACATACTAAAAATATACACCCGTACCGTTGTGCGAAATACCTGTTTTTGGCCGCCTTTTTTCATACAATTCCCTAAGAAAACGGGATTTTGCCAATAGCCACAACTGAGAGTGTGTTGCTCGTAAGCGGTTGGGAATTTGAAAAAGCATGTTAAGCTAAATTTGTACAGAATTTTATAGGCTGTAATTTAGTCATGGACTATATTCCAGTAGGACACTGTTTTCGAGATCTTTAGGAAAACCCAAAAAATTAGACCTTTAGGGCCCCCCCTCACACCAAACACTGATTGGTGTATATTTTTAGTATGTTAATTAAAAGCGTATTGCCTAACATTTGCCGCTATATAATTTATATTCTAATTAGTTCCACCTCTAAAATTATTTCTACTCCACTATTATGTTTAGGTCAAACCATGTGCAGTGTAATATATGTAGTGATGCAATCAAACAGTAAAAACGAAAATGTACTGACTTCAATAGTTGTCCTATTTATTAATAGTACAATTATTGAATACAAAACATTTGCTACCATTTGATTACAGCCAAGATAAAAATTATTCCAATAAGACCTCAAAAGCGAGAGAGTCGGCAGCAGAAACCAACGTGAGGATGCTTAAAACCAGAAAGCTGACTGACAGATGGAATTGACTGCTCAGACAAAAAAGAAGAAAAAGTGCATTTGTCTTTTCTATGTTGCAGTTAAACGACAAAATACATAATTATAAATCAATAATTAAAATGTTAATAGACGCTTTTATCTAAACGATGACAAGACACATTCGTTTTATCTAAGAAAGTGCGTACACTTAACGCAACTAGTTTTATTATTAAAAATGTTTAAGGACTTGTAAAATTATTTAAACAAGTGTCTACAGCTTACAATATTCAAAACGTAGGTGCAGTCTAAAAGTTTCAGAGCGCAGTTCAACAGCTGCTGCTTAACCTATGAAACAAAATGGAGTAAGTGCTAAATGAATAAAAATAATATACTTTATTAATAACGTTGATTTAAAATGCTTAATCTTGAATATGTTACCGATCTTCATAGCTATTGTTAATAAAGTGACAAACTACATGATTATGAAAATTAAAATACTCGTACTTCTTATATCGAAGTAAATGCTCTTTTCCAGAACTTGTATATCCCCAACGACTGGAACTGCACCACAAACGTTTGCGGCCGCTTTACAATATTTTACAGCAGCCCAATGTCTCCTCAACAAGGATTGGCCTTCAGACGCCAGTGTGGAAGGTAATGATAATTAAAATGTATTTTATAGGATCTATGTCACAAGTAAATAGTTTTTATAAGCTTTTATTTAGTTTCACCATAGAGGGAAAAACTTTCTGTGAGTTTCACATGTTTCATCATCATCATCATCATCACAGCCCATTACAGTCCACTGCAGGACTAAGGGCCTCTCCCAAAATAGGGGAGGTTATTGCCATAATCTCCACGCTTGGCAGGCGGGCGGTGGAGATCGCAGTGTTATAAATATAACAATGGAAAACGCTGCTGCCCATTTCCCAGCCTACGGAGACTCTTACATATTTTGACTTGAAAACATTTAGTCGCCTTATACACGACACCCATGAGTGTAAGGGGTTGGTGCTATTCTGCTCTGCCGGACACCACACGGCCAAAGGTCTCACATGTTTGTTCATTATAAAATTTTGCAAATTTTTGACCCACTTCCCGGTTTCCGATAGAGCTGAAATTGTGCACATTTATGTAATTTCAGTGACAATGCAATGTTATGATACCATTGAGTTGATCTGGAAGCCGATGTGAAAAGTAAAAATTATAATCATTGCTTCTCATTTCATTTAAAAATAGTCCAATTTATTCAATAAATTATTTCTCCAAAAACATAAAACTATAACTGATATTAATCCAACAATAATGTGACATAAAATACGTAGTAACAGTAATGGTATGATAGGGTTTTATTGTTATGATTGGCATTCCTAATTCATACTACTCAATTGCCTAACAAAAAGATTAAAACTGTTTTTATGGCACGTAACATCTGCCATAAACGTTCCATAAGGAAAGTTTTACACTATTCACATGACACGTGAATAGGTAAACTACGTCTTTTTCTAGATGGCGAAACTTTTGACTTCATAATTGTTGGAGCTGGAACTGCAGGCAGTGTCGTTGCTAATCGACTCAGCGAAAATCCGAAATGGCGTGTTCTGCTTATAGAAGCTGGTGGTGATCCACCCGCTGAAAGCACTGTAAGTGGAGATGATATACAAATTGATTGCATATTTTTTAATCTTAGAAAAGTTATTTTGAAGCTTATCTACGGATGTTTTTATACCACTAAGGTGTCAAACGAACTTACGGTCTGCCTGAAGGAAAGCAGTCGCTGTCTATGGACGTTTGTAATATTTATCACAATTGTCATTGATTTCTTATCTTTTTCTTATCGAGTCAATGGACTAAACTCTGGCTTATACTATGAAGTTTAAAGTTTTCTGAACACCAAACATTGTTATCTGTTATGGAATAATATACACTCAATATAATGTAATTAATGACTGATGAAAGTGGCTAGGAGTGTGTCTGACTACCATGAACTTCTTACAGCCTTTGGTAGTCCTTACCTCCCACAAGTATTTAATTATAATAATTAAATTGACCCTCACTAGATCGCCAGTCCGTGACTGCTTATTTGTATTTCTAAGAATACTGTTTACTTTTGTTGTGTGCAATAGGTAAATATTTTTTTTTCAGTTACTTACTGCATGTGTTAACTAACTATAAATAAACTTTAAAAATATTTTCTAGGTACTAGGTATGGGTACGGCATTGTTCGGTACAGAGTACGACTGGCAATACCAAACAGTAAATAATGGAATAACGAATGCAGCAAATATTAACGGTTCGGTATATTGGCCAAGAGGGAAAATGCTTGGAGGTTGCAGTGCGATTTATGACATGGTCTACATAAGAGGACATAAAGAAGACTACCAGAGTTGGTACGATGAAGGAAACAAGGAATGGCATCCGACACATGTGTACAACTATTTCAAGAAAGCCGAATGTATGCAGAATCAAGAAATACTAAAAACCCCGAATGACTATGGCCGTAACGGACCCCAAATAATAAATAGATTCAACAACACCTTTAGATCTATACATCAAAATATACTCAATTCTTGGGATGAAATGGGCATAAAAAATCTCGTTGATATCAGCACTGCAAATGGCTTGGGATCAGGATTTTATTCTGGGACAGCAGCTAATGGAGAGAGGCAAAGTACAGCGATTACCTATTTAAACCCCATTAAAAACAGGCCAAATTTGAAAATAATTAAACATTCGCTAGTAACAAAAGTTTTAGTGAATGATACCTCTATTACTGCCTATGGAGTTGAAGTAGAACGAAACGGTACTATAGTCAAATTTCATGCTTCAAAAGAAGTAATATTAAGTGCTGGGGCGATAAATACTCCACAGCTGTTGATGCTCTCTGGTATCGGACCAAAAGATCATCTCATTTCTAAAAACATTACAGTTATAGTTGACTCGCCTGCAGTCGGTCAAAATTTGCAAGACCACATCATAGTTCCAGTCACTATATATGGAAACGAACCAGGACCAACTAATGAGGCTGACGAAGCCTTCGACGTTATTCGATATCTATACGACCGCAACGGATCTTTAGCAAACGTCGTTTCAGATATAACTGCCCTATTTTCAACAGATCCAAATAGCAATTACCCACTATTTCAAAGCCATTTGCTTATATCAAGGAAAAACGCAACAATTGGAAGGACGTGGGCCACACTTTTAGGTCGATATAAACAACCAGTTGTTGATTCTATAGCCGAACAGAACGCCAATCAATCACTGTACCTTTTCGTTATTAATCTTCTGCATCCCAGATCAAGGGGTCATATATTTCTAAAGTCAACTGATCCAAAGGACTATCCTCTCATCCATGCCGATTACTTCGAAGATCCCAGAGACTTGCAATCAACTGTCGAAGGCATTAAAATACTAACTAAGATAGTGAACACAAAATATTTTAAATCCATAAACGGACATGTGGGTAGAATGAAATGGCCAGCTTGCGATGTCTTTAGAGTCGACAGCAGAGAATATTGGAGTTGTATATGCATAAATATGGTTACAACCATTTTTCATCCAGTTGGAACGGCAAAAATGGGAGTTAACCCTAGAACGGCTGTTGTAGATGGCCGGTTGAAAATACATGGTGTTAAAAAGTTACGTGTAGTTGACGCCAGTGTGATGCCTACACAAACTAGCGGTAATACTAATGGGCCAGTCATTATGATAGGAGAGAGAGCGTCAAATTTAATAAAACAAGATTATGCCGATTAATACTGGAGGTGGTTACAACTTGGATGTTTCTTAATTATACAAACAAATAAATGGGGAAAAGGAAAAATGATTTATTTATTTGAGTTTTTCTGTAAAATTGTTCATATTGATAAAGTATAGCGTGGTTCGGACCACGCTAAGTCCGAATCTTTCTGTAGGATTGGTTATTCTCGTGAGTTATGAAAAAATATAATTAAATAATGTTCAAAACAATTAAAAAGGAAGTGAGAGTGAGAGTGATTTTCAGCATGATTAATAATTTAGTCAAACTAAAAGTACAAGTTCAAGCCAAATATATGAATGTTTACAAGAAGGACTGACAAGGACTGACAAGGACAGATTATCCATAGATTATTGCCTTATCCGCATTTTGTAATTTTTACTACTGTCACGCAATTCGAACATATCGTGGTCCTATTATATCATCATCTTCATTTTGGCATTAATCTCCCGGTTGTGTTCTCGCACACGAGGGCCCAGGGTCTGCCATGACCATGATCTAGGATTTGGCAGATCAGATAATTACGTGAAGCGACTGCCATTTAACCTCCGTAATCCTGCTATTAGGGGAATCTGACCAGATTGGATCATGGTTACACATTCAGTCGTTTGAATGTGCAGGTTTCATCACGATGTTTCCCTTACCGTAAGAGCATCGGTAGCTTGGATATGTTCTTCAATAAAGACAATACACATCCACCAAACTCAAGCAGTTTTTTTCTTTAAAATATCCTCAAAGACTAAGATAAGCTTCGAACTTACAACGTTCAACGAAACAAATGCAGTAAAAATCGATTTTAAAATTCATGATTTTGAACTGATGAATCTGTTATTTCTCCTCACAAGACCTCTAATATTTCTCGTGAACTATCCCATGTCATATTACAAAGGTGCAACGTATGGAGTTGGAGGTAATGGCAACCACTTTCCTTCAGGTAACCCGCTTGTCTGTTTGTCTATTTACTATGTACTACTACGTGTGTTTGCTTGTATGTTTGTAATGAAAAATAAATAAATAAATCTGTTAACGAAAATGTAGCAACCACAACAAAAACGTATTTGTGGCCCCTTTGAAATAAAAACTCCTCCGCAAATCTAAATTCTTAGTACCTGTTCCCTGATCAATATAATCTGGATGCCTTCAAGGCTAGAGTGAATAAGCTGTTCCAAGACGGGCATGCTCCATCTTCGGCCGCATCGTCACTTACCAACAGGTGAGATGGCGGTCAAATGCCTGTCTTGTTTAATATAAAAAAAAAACTATCCACGACTTTTGATCTTGTTAGGAATAAGGAAGCTTATTAGGAGCGAATATGTTACAGTTACTGTATTATGCAGGCTTACCTAATCTTTGACATAATGATAGATTCAAAAATTCAATGGGGCTCACATATTGAATCTTGGCTAGTAGGTTAAGTTCGGCTGCATTTGCCGTGTGGCGAATAAGTAGGCTAACGGATGTGAATACAGCTAGATTAGTTTATTATAGTTATTTCCATAATATTATGTCGTACGGTATCATACTATGGGGCAAGTGTGCTGATAGTGACATCATATTCAAACTTCAAAAACGAGCTGTAAGAGAAATATATGGATTACGTCGGCGTGATTCGCTCGAAGAATTGATAAAAGAATTTACCTTCTCATATCCCAGAAAGCATATTATCCAATCTTCTAAAAATACTGATATTCATAATGTCGTATTAAGAAACAAGAATAAACTGGTAACACCGGTATTCAGACTTAAAGTAGTATAGCAAATTCATCTTTCATGGGTAACTGTATAAGATTTTATTTATAATCATATACCTGAATGTATTATTAATTTGCCTGAATCACAATTTAAAGAAAAGGTGAAAGCAGCTTTAATGAAAAAAGCTTATTATAAATTGATGAATATATCAATGACAAAAATGTATGGTGTACTACTAGCTCTTTGAAATAGGAAGTTATTTTTAATTTATAATTTTGTAAATTGGGTGAGGATGATTTGATGTGGAATAGTCATTAATTACGTTAACCACGACGGGGGTCTAAAAAAAAAACGATTTACTTTAAATATGTTTAATTCTGATTTTTAGAATTACAAGGAAAAATTATGATTAACAATAAAATCTAAGTCTTGACGCGATCGATGTCTTTATCGAAGTGGCGTGGTCATCCGGTCACGCAGGCCACTGCGTGGAAGACACGAGGCGCGCTGTCAGCGGTTTACTCCAGCCGCGTCAACTGGAGCGGGCGAAGTTCGTGCAAACGCCAACTCAGCTTTTAGGGCCGTGTGCACTGTTGTTCGTGGCGTTTGCTAACTTGGCGTATTGCTTACTTACTACGCGATCTCGTAACACATTCAATAACAAATATTTTATACATATTTACGGCATTGGCAGTCCATGCTCACTTAAGAGTCTGCCTGGTGGTGGCGTGGGGGTCAGGTCGTTCTCTTCCCTCAAAAATTGTTGAATTGGACGGTGGCTGGGCCCTGCGTCATGCTCGTGAACGGGTGCTGCCTTGGTGGACTGGCCTGCTTTACTGTACTATTATTTTTATTTTTTTATTCTTACAATTAGTTATCTTGACCGATTTGTAGGGGTCCACATCATATTCCAATGAAAACAGGCTCACTTAAATTAACCCGGCTTCTGTAACACTCTCATCATTGAATCTCAACGACCTTCGTGTAATACAAGATAAGATCGCTTCCCAGACTGCAGTACACCTCATCGAGGTCCCGACAGATTCATTATATCATACTACCATACCATTTTATGTGGCTCTGTTTAGTGCACTTGCACTCGTTGTCCTTCAATTTGGTCGTTGGTGTTATAGATGGTAGAGTCTTTCGTCCGTATTGAACATTGAGATGGGATGGTTATGAGGTAACTACCTTTCAGCATCTGATAGTCGTTGCGTTCACAGGTGAGCTGAACTTTCGTTGCCTCTGGAAATGTTGCTATATAGTTTCGATCACCTAACCTTTGAATGTCTTCTTTTAAGACAGTCACGAATGTTGTTTTGCAGGACTCGTCCAGCCGTTGGTGGTGCAGGAGCTCCTGAATGCAGTCTGGATCTGATCTCAGATGTTGATTCAATTTCTCGTGGCAAAGATATCGACTATTGAACTTCGGACATTCACACTCAATGTACACGTAAAAGTTCTCATTGGTTGCTATTAAAGGATAAGGTGGGATGATGACACGATTAGCTCTATCGGGTGCTATAGGAAGCTTATATAATTGGTAAGTATGAGGTGATATTATTGGTACTTTAAAGACTATTACTATTTGTCTAACTGAATAAAATGAACCGGTTTTTATTACATAATAGTATTCTCTAAGTTCTATATCTAACAATTGATCTTTGTTATAAAAATGTTCGAGCTCATTTATCATCTTTTTTAACGTGTCTACTCCTATAATTGAATGATGTGTGCTTGCGGTACGCGTAAACGCTATGACATCTTCTATTCGTTGTAACTCATGAGATAAGTCATCTATGTTATCTGTAATAATAGTAAGAAGCTGAGCTTGTTTGGCATATTTTATTAAACTATGTTGAATATAAGCGTCTGTATCTAAAAGCAAGTGTAAGGTGTCGTTAATTTTAACATGATTTTGTACGATACTTGAGATGATACTCGTATGGTTTGTCATCCATTCTTTGCTAAGACTAATATGATTGTTAATTTGAGATGAAATTTTATCTTGGTTATCTTTGAGGTTTTTGATGGCATTACTGTATTTGATAGGGTCGGTGTAATCTAAATTTCCTGTTAAAGATTTAACTGCAGATCCTAATCTATCTACAAGACCTCGCTTCAACCGATGGGGCTCTAAGCTTTCTAGCTGGTAAGTTACTTTATCTAATTTAGAACTGAGATAATTAATCTGTATTTCAAATAATATATGAGTGTAATGACACTCATATGTGGGAGATAATATTATTATTGTATTTATCTTCATTTTTATAAAATGAAGGTAGTGTTCTTAAATTAAAAACCACATGCGGGTACACCGCAGTCTATAAAAAGGCGGCCATCGCTCTCGACTGGTCAGACGTTGTCCGACTGCGGACACGGCACCACCAGTGCTCTGAACTGTCTTCCTCAGGTAATCTTGCTTAACCGTATAACGCGTATTATCTCTATGTTCTATTTTGTTATTTCTATAGAAATAACAATTAATGATTGTCAACTTGTCTGTATTTTGCAAAATCTAAGTACATCGCTTAAACTACTAAAATATGTCCTCTCCGTCTGTTGCTGTCCATTTATTATGTTATTGGTAATAATATACATAGATTTATTATTCATATTTCTTTGTTTAATTCCTATACACGTTCTCCCACATCAGAATTGGGATAAAGGATCCCAACGTCCCACAATATTTCTAATGCAATGTCCTTTGTTTTCATGTTACATAGTGATCTTTTCGCACCGCCCGCATGAGGCTGAGGAAACTGGATGCTTCCGACGACGCGAAGTGTCGAGTGCATGCAGATGCAAAACCAGACATAGGGTCCACAACAACTACAGGCTGCAAATTAGCATTCGGTGAGTCGTTACGAGTTTACTTGATTCAAGTGAGTTTATATCCGAATTAGAATCATTTGTTTCCGCGTAGAACGTGTAAAGAACAAAATTGAGAAAGTCCGACTAAGTTTTTATGTACCGGAATTACGGAGTTACAATTTAATTTTGTTTTACAATGAATTATTACTGTCTAGAAACGAATACGAACACAAAAGTAAACGTTGAACAATATTTGTTTGCCGAGGGTATGATTTTATTGTGGTTTTAACGTTGACCGCCAAAATACGATTATTCTGAAAAGCTACCTCCGACATTGAAAAAAAAAAAGTCAGTTTGATTAGTAGGTAACGTCATTTTTGTTGGTGACAAATTATTTTATTGAAAGGAATGTAAATATATTGACGGTTGATAGTTTCAAATTATGTTTTGAGTGACTTAGTTAATCCTGTGACTTACTTTAGTTCGACCTGTTTGGTAGACGGATTTAAGCAACTAAGTCCATACGTGACGACTATCGAGCAAAGGTTTTTATGACATTTATGTGGTTGGTTTTGTTTACTCAAAGCTTGTGGCATCACCGGATGGAGATAATGTTGGTGTTTACGTACTAGGCTGATGGAGCCTCTGGGAGCGTGGCCAACAGATGGTAGTTGTTTCAAGCTTTGTGAAAAATTGTTAAACGATGATGATGATGATGAGAAAGTCCACATATTTTGGTGATTGCTCAATAGTCAGTTACATAATGTTAACTTTAGCTTCGAGTACTGAAATTTCATTGATTACCGATACCAAGTAACTATTTCGAGTTCTGTTGTTGTGCCTGTAAGATGAGGCACTGTAAGCAATGGTGAGATTCATATCCTTCGGCTAGTACAAGTTTGGTAGTACCTACACTGTTGTTGAGGTTAAACACCCCAATTTATTTTGCTGATTTGGAGTGGCCCGGGAGTCGTGTGTGTGACTCTTTGGGCTGAGAGCCCCGAAAGTCTCGGATGTTGCAAGTTTTTACGTTCTGATGTTTTTGGAAGGCGGCTGGATATGAGACCTCTTCGTTATTACAAACATTGTTAAATTGTTTAAAATGGGAACTTACACGTAACATAGTCACAGATAGAGTAGACTTGATCGAACAGTAAAAAAAAGTTATGACGATGACGATTACTTTACTTGTTTAGTTGTTTTGGTGTGGTAACCGATAGACACATAAACTTAATGAATGTAAAATCTTATTCTTTTAGGTCAGAAGTACTAAAAATGTTACACGGTCTGTTTTGTAAATCCATGGGGTGGGAGCCTGGTGAGCGGTATCACAGGTTCTATGGAACCTATTTAGGCACCAGTTTCTCATAAATAAATATAGCTACAAACATTATATAGTACTGACCTACTTACGTATCATTTATTTGTTTGTGAAAAAATAATAAATGCTTATTTTATTATTATTATTAAACTGTTACCTAAAACTGTTGAAGGCAGAAAGAAGCTTTTCATTTCCAAATTGGGAAATGAACGATTCATTTTTAGAGACGTTAACACAGTTGAATGAAAGCGTTTTACCGCGCTGGTAGACAAATGAAAGTAGGTAATATTTTGAATTTGATTACTAATGAGACCTGAAGCAAGTGACTTAATGGAAAATTAATTTCCGATTCTGTTATTCACGGACCGTGACCGTGGCAAAACTCAGTTCCTCTTTTATAACGCTGCTTTAGATATTGGCTAAATAGAAGTTGCAGCGCTGGGAATTTGCATTGCATACTACTGGCAGTATAGTTGTTTAGGTAGTGAGTACGGGTCAATGGTGTAGGAAGTTCCTACATGATTTAAGATGAATCAAATACAAAAAATATGGAGACTAGTCAATTGTTTTGTCTAGGGTACAAGAGTAGAGTGTAATTTCTTTAATAAACTGTGATTCCGATGAAAAGCCCTAGAGTTGGCTAATATGTAATCACGGGGATTGGAAATCCTACCTAATGGATGATCACGGCGATGATCATCAGGTTGATCACAGATGACGACTGATGGATAATTATAAAGTTGAAATTTTCATTGTAAGTTCGGGTAGAGCAAATGGGATAGCTCTGTGTGATTGTATTTGAAGATACAGACACCTTGCAATAACAGAGGTGACATGTTCTGAGATGTTTATTTTAGGTACATTATTAACGATTAACGACTCAGTATTTGAAATTTGTGACTTTGATGCCTAGAAGCTGTTCATTGGTAAAATCCTGATTCAATTTTGATGTTGGGCGGTAGAGATAATGTTATTTTCGTGGAGATGACACAGTGAATGTTGGTTTGGGTCTAGGACGATTACTTGTTGTGTAACTCACGTGTTTATTATCACGTGTTGTGATGGCAGATGGACTGCATTACTTGTGATAGTCTGTATACGATGTACTGAATAGATTTGGTCGCAGGACTGACCATGAGCCGATAAAGTAAAGTGGGCTTAGTAAAGTAAAGCTTGTTAAATTTACTATTTTACGATTTTAGCAATTTAATATTGAGATTCTGTATAGTCTAACAGTAGTGTATCTACATACAAGAGTACGGCCAGTACTGTACTAGCTTTTATGAATTACAAAGGTACTACTAGAGTCTATAAGTACCTATGGATTACAAAAGTAAGACGAATCAACGTCACTGAGTGGAAGCGTTAGCAATGTTTATTGATTTCGATTTGTATTTCCACGAGTTAAGGAATATTGTTTTGAGTTTAGAATGATAAAAGGAGAGCTAGTATAGTCTTTTACAACCATAGGGTCAGGAATGATCGAGCGAACATGGTACTGTGCTGTGGTATTTTAGTTTCAGATAACACACGAGGGTGTGTGTAGACGGGCTTGGGCCTAGACATCATGTTGACTAAAATACGCAACGTCAATCGAAGCACCGCCTTGCGGATAGCTGGAAATACTGTAATGACATCATATTCGGCTCGCGGCCGTGGTCAGGACGTGGAACTAGCTGCTCATCCATTAATGAAAGAAGAAGTCTTGATTTATTGCCTCACGTCACATGGCCGTTCTCAATAAATGTATAAATGGGAGTGTTGCATAATGAATCATCAAGGGAACTTCGTTCTTCGTTCATCGGTGCACCGACGAATTGTGCTGTACATGGCCAACGATGTTATACTGGGTATTTAATGCGATATGCGGGTCATTTGATTGGGCCATTGCCCTGTGATTTGGCATTTAATTGTGGGCCAGGTGATTTGGCCACTGCCTCGACAATTGGCATTTGGGGTCATATGATTTGACCATTGCCATGTGTTTTGGCGACTGCCGTAGGAGTTGGCCCCTGCCATGAGAGTTGGCCACTGCCGTGAGGATTGGCATTCAGGTACCTGTGATTTGACCATTAGTATCATGTGATTTGGTGTTTATATGGCTCATGTGATTTGGCCATTGCCATGCAATTTTTCGTATTCTATCAACTACAGAAGGAACACCTTTCTATCGTGAGCAATGAATAATTTTAATGTTGTATCCGGGAGAATTAATCTTGATTTATTTAACACAAGTTGTGGGTCAGCGAGAGACCGCATACTCAAGTACTACTTCGACGCGTTGTGTCATTTTTCGGACCATATTATTGTGGAATTGACTATTGTTGCATTACTTTCGAGTATTGTAGGTATATTTTAGTTTGAATTTGAAATTGTTAAGTCTTGTAGACTGTTCGGTATGCTTAACTTTTAGTTAAGTATGTATTAAATTATCCAGTTTTTATCGGTGGAAGCCTGTAATTGGCTCTGTGCTAATATAAAATAATACTGGTATTATTTTATATTGTAATCATTGCTGTTGGTTTTACTTAAGTAAATAGGATAAAAAGTATGATTTCGGTCACGTTTGACAAATTGAATTGTTATGATCATGAGACCTAATCAGTGTTTCCTACAAGGATAATTTAATTGGATTTTACATTGATGCTAGTTGATGTAAATTGATTATCTTTTTAGTAAATTGTCATAATGTAACTCGAGTAAAGATACGTGCATTGCATTGTCATGATATAATTCGACCCTGAGTATTCTTTAAGGATTGAATTTTATTGTTTCCTAATGTTAAATATCTGTTTCTTATGTTACACATATATTTTTGTTTAATTGTAATTTTGTGATAGTGTATCGCAAGCCAATTAGGCTGCTCGTCAGTATGGCCGTGTGGGAGATAATATTATTATTGTATTTATCTTCATTTTTATAAAATGAAGGTAGTGTTCTTAAATTAAAAACCACATGCGGGTACACCGCAGTCTATAAAAAGGCGGCCATCGCTCTCGACAGGTCAGACGTTGTCCGACTGCGGACACGGCACCACCAGTGCTCTGAACTGTCTTCCTCAGGTAATCTTGCTTAACCGTATAACGCGTATTTTTTCTATGTTCTATTTTGTTATTTCTATAGAAATAACAATTAATGATTGTCAACTTGTATGTATTTTGCTAAATCTAAGTTCATCGCTTAAACTACTAAAATATGCCCTCTCCATCTGTTGCTGTCCATTTATTATGTTATTGGTAATAATATACATAGATTTATTATTCATATTTCTTTGTTTAATTCCTATACACGTTCTCCCACATATATTATTTGAAATACAGATAAGACTTGAGAGTTTTTAGGTTGGGAGGAGTAAACTCAATAAACCTAATAATAATAGGTAAACCTAATGAGGTAACTTATTTTCTAAATCTATAATTTGACCTTTAACTATGTTAATCTTATTATGGATGTCGGTTAGTTCTATGTAATGCAGGAAGCTGTGGAAACGTGTCGCAAGGTTCATAGGTCCAAGTTTAAACGGTAAGAGTCCCGGTCCGTCATCCAAACTCTCAAGTCTTATCTTGTCCGCCAGTCCCAGGCTCATGGTCAGAGTCAGCGTTATCCTGTAACATATTGGCGCTTTTTGGTACACGTTTAAGTCTAGATTTAGCAATAGGGCATCGTCTTTGAGGTATTAATATGTATAGGCAAGTCAGCTAAGACGTTATCCTGTGTGTATCGTGGGGCTATCTTTTGTCGACTCGCTAAAGGGTTAGAAATAAACACTTGCTGCTGTGGCTGGTATTCCTGTTCTGGTTCTCGAGTTTTATTGTGTCTTTCGATAAGGGCGGTGGGGTTAGCTAAACTTGAATCATTGATTAGGTCATAAACTGTCTTCATTTGGTCTCGGTGGGTATGAATATATTGCTGCATTAGATGTCCGGTTATGTCTATATCTGTTGGGTCTCTAGGATCAAGATGTCCATTTATAATGTCAAAGGGCCTACATTTCGTAAAGCTGTGTACTGAACTATTATATGCTATTATCGCATAGGGCATAAGATTCCCGATTGCATCGTCCCTATTCTGGAGCCGCAGTATCCTTAGATGTTCTAATATGGTGGAGTTAAATCTTTCAATATTTCCGTTGTCGTTAGGTGCGTTCGCGAGTGTTTTATGATGGATGAACTTATGGACTCTGGTGAATTCTGCGAACATCTGGTTTGTGAATTCTGTACCTTGGTCAGTGACTATAGTCAGAAATAACCCATGATGTGTAGAATATTTTAATATGGCTTGAATTACGCTAAGGGCAGTCTCTCAGGTGGTAGGCTTGCCCATATTTGGAGAAAACGTCGATGAGAGTGACGTACTTTTCACTTTGGACGGTAAAGAGGTCCATGTAAACGACTTCGAAGGGCTTAGTAGTAGGGGGTACAATATGAAATTGTTGCCGTATGGGGTGTCTATCATATTTAGCTTGCCCGCATATGGTGCACACCGCATTGATGAACTTAGTAACATGTTCTTTCATTTTTGGCCAAAAGTATTTATAGGATAATGATAGATAGCATTCGTTGATTCCTCTATGATTGGTTTTCTCTTCGTGGTAGTGTCTAATGATATCTTGCTGCCAAAGGTACTCCCTAACATTTTCTAGTTCAGTTTTGGCGATAGCAAGGTTCATGGCTGAATTTTTAAACTTTTCTTGTAGTATAGCAACTATTTTATACATGCCTAATGGAGGTGTTATTAATAGAGCAGTTTTTACTTTCGGATTTATGTATTATTTGACTATGCTTACCACATCATTCTCTAAATTAAGTTCTGATAGTTGGGCTGATATACGCGTGTGAGTATGATGGCTTTGTCACGGTTACTCGTTTCTTAATATCGCCTAGGGGGTCGTTCCGAAGGGTACACAGACATGGAGCTAGTCTCCTCATTGTGAATTTCGATTCGAGAAAGGGCGTCCGCGTTCGTATTGGCCTTTCCTGTTTTATAGATTATGGTGTAGTTATTTTCACTTAATTTAAGACGCCACACAGTGGGCTGAAAATCGAGCTTCATAGACATAGGCAACTCAACTTTTAATGTGTCGTTTTTTTGGCGGGAATTGCTTCCATGAGCTATAACTATACATAAAAATGTTATCCGAGTTAACTCTGCGCAAAAACAAATGAATTATATTTTTTTTACGAAAAAAATGTATGGAGCCAATATGAAAAATCCAATTATCTCTGAAACCGCTAGGAAAACCGTAATATCCTTACAGATGGTTATAAAACTAATTATTCATGATTTTTTGACATACTCCATATAACGGTTACTGCTGCAGAATTTTTTTTAAAAATCGTCGAAATATTTTATTTATTTATTTATACACGGTTCCTTTCGGTGAGAATTTAGCAACACGTTAAATCATATAGTATTAGACTTGGTTCCTAGAAATAGTAGGTAGATGTAGGTAGGGTAAATTCTCACCGAAAGGAACCGTTTATAAATAAATAAATAAAATATTTCGAAGATTTTTAAAAAAAAATCTGCAGCAGTAACCGTTATATGGAGTATGTCAAAAAATCATGAATAATTAGTTTTATAACCATCTGTAAGAATATTACGAAAAAAATGTATGGAGCCAATATGAAAAATCAAATTATCTCTGAAACAGCAAGGAAAACCGTATACCCGTAACCTAAGCGAGACATAACTGCACCAAACAATACTTTATAGTCAAATGAAGTACTTTCACTTTTTAGAAGAACAAACAAGTCTAAATTAGTTATTAAACTTTCCATTCTAACACTTTTCAGTCGCAGGACAAATGTAATGTTAACGGTTACAAAGTTTTGTAAATACTAAATTATAACACAAAATTTTAGTCCTTTTATTGTAGTGGTCGCTCATTAAGGGTAGTTAACTAATGATCATCATTAAGGGTAGTTAACTAATGATCATTAGGTAACTACCCTTAATGAGGGTAGTAATTAACTAATGAGCGACCACTACAATAAAAGGACTAAAATTTTGTGTTATAATTTAGTATTTACAAAACTTTGTAACCGTTAACATTACATTTGTCCTGCGACTGAAAAGTGTTAGAATGGAAAGTTTAATAACTAATTTAGACTTGTTTGTTCTTCTAAAAAGTGAAAGTACTTCATTTGACTATAAAGTATTGTTTGGTGCAGTTATGTCTCGCTTAGGCGATTGCATTGGTGCCGAAGATTGTGTGACTTTAAAAGAATTTTGTCGGAAATTCACACGAGCTGCATCACAGAGATGGCAGAGATCTCACCGAATTAAAGATACATTCAGAAAACAGTACGATAATTGGCTACAAGCAAATATCGATTGGCCAAGTTGCGTACAAACAATGTTAAACACTCAAGAAGCAACTGTTGATGAACGACCAGTCTCA
Organism: Blastobasis adustella; assembly: GCA_907269095.1. Classification (NCBI taxonomy): domain Eukaryota; kingdom Metazoa; phylum Arthropoda; class Insecta; order Lepidoptera; family Blastobasidae; genus Blastobasis; species Blastobasis adustella. Next base: position 3,727,527 of record OU026120.1, read on the forward strand.
CCAGAGCCATCGACATCATCCTCTGTTGGAACAATGACCAAGATACTTCGAAAACCTTTTGAAGATCTAGGAAGCAAACAGAAAAAGAGAAGATCTGATGATCATAAAGACGAAGACCCAAGTGAATTGGCATATACAGCTGCACTACGTTTAAAAGAGAAAGGCCACGAGGATATCGCATCTGTCATCGAATATATATTAAAAAATCCTGAAGCAGCTGGTCAAATTAAGGAATCAATAAAAAAAACTGTGAAAACTGATATATTTACCCCAGAAAAAGCGCTTGGATTATTGCTCTCTTTAAAACTATCGAAGTGGCAATATATCACATTGCGAGAGACGGCCATTAGAGAAGGTGCTAAGGACATTTATCCATCGTACTATAAAGTGCAACAAGCGAAGCTTGAATGCTATCCGCCAAAGCAAGCAGTGTCGGTGACGGATTCATCAGCCAGGATTACACTTCAAAGTTTACTTGACATCACAGTGAAGAGAATCCTCCACACTCTTTCTAACAATGTGCAAAATAAACATTTGAAACTGATATCAAAGTGGGGATTTGATGGTGCTTCAAACCAAAGCCGATACAAGCAGAAAATGGAGGGTGAGCAAGATGATTCCAGCATTTTTATGATGTCCTTAGTGCCACTTAAACTGACTGATGGAGACAACACTTTATGGACGAACCCGAAACCGTGCTCAGCGGTGTATTGTCGCCCAGTTCAGTTTACTTTTGTGAAGGAGAGCGAAGCAGTCGTCATTGATAATAAAAGACACATGGATGATGAAATCAAGGCTCTTATTCCCACAGAGTGCAATAATGGAAATAAGGTGAACCATCAACTGATGATGACAATGATCGATGCTAAAGTCTGCACGTACCTATCTGATGCCAGATCAAATTCATCATGCTATCTGTGTTTAGCAAAACCAACTGAAATGAACCGTTTGGATGCTGTGACGTCAAAGACCGTGTCCGCTGCCGTTTACGAATTTGGGTTGTCATCTCTACACGCCCGTATTAATTGTATGGAATGTTTGTTACATATTTCGTACAGACTTGATTTCAAAGAGTGGGCAGCGAGAGGAAATGAGCACAAAGAAATGTTAAAAAGAAGAAAAAAGATTATCCAGGATAAGTTCAAAAATGAACTCAATCTTTTGATTGACATCGTAAAACAAGGCTCGGGAACTACCAATGACGGAAATACAGCAAGAAGGTTCTTTGAATTCCCAAATAAAACTGCAGCCATTACCGGGTTGGATGAAGAACTTGTAAGAAGATTTGCTGTAATTTTGCAAACAATCACTTCGGGTGAGAACATCGATGTCAGTAAGTTCAAAGATTATGCTCGCCAAACCGCAGAAAAGTACGTGGAGTTATATGACTGGTATTATATGTCTTCAACCGTCCATAAAATACTTATACACGGGGCAGATATAATCCAAAATAATGATATTGTACCGATTGGAAGTCTCTCAGAAGAAGCATCAGAAGCTCGAAATAAAGATTTTAGAAGGTTTCGAGAACATCATTCGCGGAAAAAGAACAGGCAAGATAGTAATCAAGATATCCTTAATATGCTTATTATTTCTTCAGATCCTATAATAAGTGCACAAAGGCCCAAGTTAGATACCAAGAAAAGGCAGCAGTATTTTTCTGAAACTCTCGAGATAATTCAGTTTCGAGAAACTGACTTTGAGTTTCTAGATGTTTCCAATGTGCATTATGACTCAGAAATGGATACCCAAGACGACGAGAGTGATAAGGAAAATGAATAAACTGAATAATGTGTTTTAGATTAAGTCATATTTAATTATTTTTTGTTATTTTTTTTATTTCAATAATATTATTGCATGCTATTGTTATTCCTTATTTCTTATTACTTGTACATAATAATAAAAAGTGAAGAAGTTAAGTTTCTTCTTATCAATAGTTTGTAAGATATTATAAATTACTATCTTTTTATTATCAATACATATTATATTAATAAAAACCACATTTTTGTAACCCACCATTTTATATAAATGTAAATTATCAATATAAACAATTATCAATTTGATTAAACGGTTTTTATATACATATACCTATTATATATATACCTACTAAACATTTGAGCAAATATATTTGCCTACCATTTAAAATTTGAAAATACTTTTTTTCAATAATTTAAAAAAAAAATCTGCAGCTGTAACCGTTATATGGAGTATGTCAAAAAATCATGAATAATTAGTTTTATAACCAAGCAAAATATTTCAGAGATAATTTGATTTTTCATATTGGCTCCATACATTTTTTTCGTAATATTCTTATAGATGGTTATAAAACTAATTATTCATGATTTTTTGACATACTCCATATAACGGTTACTGCTGCAGATTTTTTTTTTAAAATCTTCTAAATATTTTATTTATTTATTTATAAACGGTTCCTTTCGGTGAGAATTTACCCTACCTACATCTACCTACTATTTCTAGGAACCAAGCCTAATACTATATGATTTAACGTGTTGCTAAATTCTCACCGAAAGGAACCGTGTATAAATAAATAAATAAAATATTTCGACGATTTTTAAAAAAAATTCTGCAGCAGTAACCGTTATATGGAGTATGTCAAAAAATCATGAATAATTAGTTTTATAACCATCTGTAAGGATATTACGGTTTTCCTAGCGGTTTCAGAGATAATTGGATTTTTCATATTGGCTCCATACATTTTTTTCGTAAAAAAAATATAATTCATTTGTTTTTGCGCAGAGTTAACTCGGATAACATTTTTATGTATAGTTATAGCTCATGGAAGCAATTCCCGCCAAAAAAACGACACATTAAAAGTTGAGTTGCCTATGTCTATGAAGCTCGATTTTCAGCCCACTGTGCGCCATCTCGTAAGTCTAGGGTTCGGCTCCTTTAAGTTCATGAGCCACTGGAGCGGCTTATGGTCAGTGATCACTTTAAATTTTTGCCCAAAGAGGTAGGTAGGGTCTGAAATACTTTGTAGCCCATACTATAGCCAACAATTCTTTTTCGATTGTGCTATAGTTTATTTCACTGTCGTTGAGTGTGCGAGAAGCAAACGCGATTGGCTTATCCGAACCTATTGGCCCTTGTGATAGAATGGCGCCAATGGCGAGGTTTGACGCATTAGTTTTCAAGATAAATTCACGAGTAAAGTCGGGATATTGTAGTATGGGATCATTAGTGAGAAGTCTTTTGCACTTTTCAAAGCAAGTGATATAATTAGAGTCTAAAGTTATTGATTTACTTTTCTTTAGACATTGTGTCAAGGGCTTCGTGATTTTAGCAAAATCCGGAATGAACTTACGGTAATAGCCAAGTAGACCTTACAAAATTGATTAATTTGTTTTGTGGTTCTTGGTAACGGGTACTTCTCAATGGCCTTGATCTTATCTGGGTTTGGTTTAATACCCTCCCTACTTATGACATGTCCAAGATATACAGTTTCCAATTTCAAGAAATCAGACTTATCCATTTGGATCTTGAAATTAGATTCTCTAAGTCTGTGAAACACTTTCTCGAGATTAATTATATGTTCTTGGAGGCTGGTGCTGAAGACAATTATATCATCAAGGTAGACCAGGCAGATGACATTTTGCGGCCCTCTCAGGACATTGTCCACTACCCTCTGAAAGGTTGATGGAGAATTCTTGAGACCCATGGGCATCCTAAGGAACTCGAAGTGTCCGTGCTCTACATTAAAGACTGTTTTGCGAATATCATCAGGGTTCATTTGTACCTAGTAGAATCCACTAGCCAAGTCCAAGGTTGTGAAGTATTGACACATCCCTAACTTATCAAGGACATCTGATATGTTGGGGATAGGATATTTATCGTCAATAGTTTTTTCGTTCACTTTTCTGAAGTCAATAACTAAACGCCATTTTTGTCTACCTGACGCATCAGCTTTTTTAAGTAGGTAGGAAGGTCGTATAATTCCTTAAATGCAGTTACAAAAAACTTGTTCGTTAACTATAATAATAATAATAATAAATGTTCACATCGCCGTCCAACGCATTTATAGGTAGTCTTACTAACTTAGATGATCTAGCTGGTATCATGTCCACACATAGGTTAACATTTCGCGAATTATAAATCCTAATAGGGTTATTAGTGGTCCGAGTTGTCAGAACGTTATCCTTTAAATTTATAGTAGCTTCCCATTGCGTTAGGAGGTCAAGTCCAATAAGACAGTCAAAATAATCGTGGAATTTATACATGAAAAATTTTATACTACTTTCATCCTTGAATTCTTTAAAACAAGGCATCGTTATTGAGTGACTACTTCTACTAATTCCATGTATGTGAGACACTTCAAATGGATCGTAGTCTAGTTATATATTTGGATAAAAGTTATTTAAAGCATCTGGGCTCAAAAAACATTGGTTGGCCCCAGTGTCGATCAATAGTTTTAAAGGTGGATCAGCAATAAGAATAAATGGAAGTTGTATTTGTGTTTGAAGATTAACTTCTATTTTGAGCTTTTTAAATTTCTGACCGACCGAAAATCCTGATCATAATTTTTAGAGGATGTAGAAGGCTGGTCCTGGTCCTCTACCTGCCCATACCATACTTCTGGTTGTGGCGGTTCCTCATATTGGTATGAAACCGAATTATCGTATTCATAATTGTTGTATGAGTCATGCGCAGTAAAGTAAGAATCACTATCATAGTAATCATTATAATAGTAATTAGAATAATCATCATATGGAGTACACTCATTAACGTTGATGTCGCGAGTTTTAAAGTAATTCGATGGTGGTGGATTACCCTGCTTCGTCCAATCATGCCCTGATGGTGGCAAAACTCGAGGTGCAAAGTGGCTAACACCACTCATAGGTTTTGGAGCATTATTATTGTAATTATAATTAGGTCTCTGTTGCAACCTAAACATATTACTTTGCGGGTTGTGATTAGTAGGACGCGCACTGAACATTTGTTGAGTGCGCATGGGCATACGCATAGGAGGCGGTTTCATGTATTGTTGGAATTGAGGTTTTGGTTGAAAGTTGTTAGTAAAACGAGGAGGTGGAGCTTGGGTGCTTGGTAGTTTCATAGGAAAGGTGAATGGACGTTGCACAGCAGAAGCATTAGGCATTGGCATATGTACGGGAGGTCTATAATTAGATTCGTTTCGATTCTGCAAATACGTAGTGTTAAGCTCTTCCTGTACGTATTCCAATGCTTTTTCTATAGAATCCGGGCGCATGCACCTTATCCGAGATCCTAGGGGCTCCTTAAGTCCGCGCACAAACGCTTGCATGGTAAGTTTTTCATATAAGTTACGTTTTGCCTCGATAGTGGTCTCTATAGCCTCGTGCAATGTAACGTATGTCATAATTGTGGAAAATAATGTTTGACATTTATCATAAAATTCTTGTGAGGTGTCGCTCCCTTGGGTTTGAACAGCTAGATCATTGAAGAGGGTGGGTTCGTCCCGTTGATCAATAAAATTATTTATCAAAACGCTTCTAATGCCACACCAACTCTCAGGGATTCCATTGGAATTAATCGTTCTAGCTGCGGGTCCCGTGATTTTATTGAGTATCCCGTTTACTAGAAATAATCTGCCTAAAGCGTCTGTTTGTTCGTTATAAGACTCTACTATTTGATCACATAGTCTTACAAATCTAGTCAGTACGTTAGGGTTGCCATCGAATTCTGGCAACAAGCGTAGAGCCTTGAGGATCATATCAGGATCAGTGGGCAGAGCCATTGAGCTTACTTTACTGATTGTACTAAAACTATTACAAATTTCGTTATCACTACTAAAATTTCTATTTCTATAGACAATAGGGCGGGTAACTCCTAGTACTCCTAATAGCCTTAGGGCTCCTGTTACTTCTAGGATGGAAAATTTTGAAAGATTATGATAGCCGCAGGATAAAATTATCAATATAACATATATAAATCTAGGAATTAAGGATAGGACTAAAAATTGGAAAAAGGAGAGCCACACTAGAGAAAATTCAGTGGTGTTCTTACATGAACATCATGTAAGAACACCAAACCTCGGTTTCTTTGATCTTGATATCGATGTCTGGATACCCCGGTGCAGGCTCGCTCGTTATGCAGAATTCCCGGCGAGGGCTTAAAAGCCGATTAGATACGACGATGACGATTTCGGAGAAAAGTTTTTACGCGTACTAACCCGGGAATCCTACCGACTGCGCCAATTACGTTAGCCACGGCCGGAGAGTTAACAAAAACCGATTTACTTTAAATATATTTAATTCAGATTTTTAGAATTACAAGGAAAAAAAATGATTAACAATAAAATCTAAGTCTTGACCCGATCGATGTCTGTATCGAAGTGGCGTGGTCATCCGGTCACGTAGGCCACTGCGTGGAAGACACGAGGCGCGCTGTCAGCGGTTTACTCCAGCCGCGTCAACTGGAGCGGGCGAAGTTCGTGCAAACGCCAACTCAGCTTTTAGGGCCGTGTGCACTGTTGTTCGTGGCGTTTGCTAACTTGGCGTATTGCTTACTTACTACGCGATCTCGTAACACATTCAATAACAAATATTTTATACATATTTACGGCATTGGCAGTCCATGCTCACTTAAGAGTCTGCCTGGTGGCGCCACCGATACGTTGCCCACCTCTAAAGAGACCTCTAATATATCTCGTAAACGATCCCATGTCATAGTACAAAGGTGCAACGTATGGAGTTGGAGGTAATGGCAACCACTTTCCTTGAGGTAACCCGCTTGTCTGTTTGTCTATTTACTACGTACTACTACGTGTGTTTGCTTGTATGTTTGTGATGATAAATAAATAAATAAATCTGTTGACGTAAATGTAGCAACCACAACAAAAACGTATTTATGGCCCGGCCCCTTTGAAATAAAAACTCCTCCGCTAATCTAAATTCTTAGTACCTATCCACGACTTTTGATCTTGTTAGGAATAAGGAAGCTTATTAGGAGCGAATATGTTACAGTCACTGTATTATACAGGCTTACCTAATCTTTGACATAATGATAGATTCAAAAATTCAATGGGGCTCACATATTCAATCATTGGCTAGTAGGTTAATTCGGCTGCATTGGCCAATAAGGAGGCTAACTTATGTGAATACAGCTAGATTAGTTTATTATAGTTATTTCCAAAATATTATTTCGTACGGTATCATACTATGGGGCAAGTGTGCTGATAGTGACATGGTATTCAAACTTCAAAAACGAGCTGTAAGAGCAATATATGGATTACGTCGGCGTGATTCTCTCGAAAAATTGTTTAAAGAAATTGATGTATTAATCTTCTCATATTTCAGAAAGCATATTACCCAATTTCCTAAAAATACTGATTATCATAATGACAATTTAAGAAACAATAATAAACTGGTAACGCCGGTATTCAGACTTATTAAAGTAAATTCATCTTTCATGGGTAACTGTATAAGATTTAATAACTATATACCTGAATGTATTATATTATTAATTTTCCTGAATCACAATTTAAACAAAAGGTGAAAGCAGCTTTAATGAAAAAAGATTATTATAAAATTGATGAATATATCAATGACAAAAATGTATTGTGTACTACTAGTTCTTCGAAATAGGATATTATTTTTAAATTTAAATTTTGTAAATTGGGTGAGGATGATTTGATGTGGAATAGTCATTTAATAACAAATATTTTATAAATATTTGCGGCATTGGCAGTCCATGCTCACTTAAGAGTCTGCCTAGTGGTGGCGTGGGGGTCAGGTCGTTCTCTTCCCTCAAATATGGTTGAATTGGACGGTGGCTGGGCCCTGCGTCATGCTCGTGAACGGGTGCTGCCTTGGTGGACTGGCCTGCTTTACTGTACTATTATTTTTATTTTTTTATTCTTACAATTAGTTATCTTGACCGATTTGTAGGGGTCCACATCATATTCCAATGAAAACAGGCTCACTTAAATTAACCCGGCGTCTGTATGGTAGAAAATTAGTACAAGGACTGTATGGTGGGTCAATATGACCCGGATTTTGAACGCTTGACCTTTGACCGCTTGTAACTCCCTGTGCAGGGGCACACCGACTGAACTGATACAACAACCTAAAGGGGAGGGGTATTAACTGTAGCTACTGAAAAGCACAGCAACTTTAAACTAATACTTTAAAAAATACGCGAGTTTAAAAATGTGGCGGGTCATTATAACCCAACCTGACAGACACCGGGTTAAATTGACAAATGTATAAATGCAGTCTTATCATATTTAAATGTACCTGTGGGTTTCTTGCCGTTTCTTTCTCCCACAGATGGTCATTTTCCTAACTGAAGCGGCGTACTAATAGACAGACGACATTTTTATTACTTATTTGTTCCGAGCTCAATGGGTGACGTAGGTAGGCCGGCTGGTGCATGCTGGTGCTCGCGCCGGCGGGCTGCCTGGGACCGGACACGCTGTGCACATGATTCGCCTAGGCGGTAATGTGCGTGGCGTGTATCGGTGCCCGGTGTCTCGCCGGGGTGAGCGCTCGTACGCGCTGGTCAGCCTGCATGCATCGCCCCCTACCTCTACCGGATGAGCTCTCTTAACTTTCCCTTTGCTTTCCATAAGATTTTTGACGTTAGAAAAGAGATCAATTAACGTATTCCTAATTCAGTGAATACTTCTTCCATTTTCATTTTCATTTTTTTAATGTCGATCCCCAACGACTGGAGCTGCACCCCAAAGGTTTGCTTCCGCTTTTCAATATTTTGCAGCAGCCCAATGCCTCCTCAACCAGGATTGGCCTTCAGACGCCAGTGTGGAAGGTAATGATAATTAAAATGTATCTTGCAGTATATGTGTCACGAGTAAGTTCTTTTCATAAGCTTTTATTTAGTTTAACCATAGAGTAAAAATGTTTTTATATACAGAAGAGTCATGAGAGACATAAGACATGTCCCGAAATCAGTTTGTAATAAAATTTCGCAAGTTAAATTTGACCTATTTCCTGGTTTCCGATTGAGCTGAAATTTCCGTGTTCAAGCTCGGTGACAATGCAATGTTCTGATACCATAGAGCAGATCTGATCATGGAGACGGAAGGTGGCCGTAGGAACTTCTTAACCACGGCCCTGTTCTGTGACCCTGCTACCAGGAAACTAGACCACATTTGATAAAACATGCTTACAAGATACCAGAACAAAAATTTATTTATTGCCCAGGCCATATTATAGTTATTTTTACACATTGTAAAGCTCGACACGAGGTCGGATATATAGGAATCATGCACGGGCGACTGCTAAGTGCACTGATCCCGTAGTATCATTAATTAGTTAGTTTCTGGGCTCATATTGTACGACAATGACGTTGGATTGAGGAAACGGCGAACTATAGAGCAGGTGTCAATGACTATTGATTTTTGTAAAGGTATGTAACAAGTATCTGATTATTATTATTATATTAGCCTGTATCATTCCACTGCTGGGCAATGAAATGATGGGGGTGATGAAACCTGCACATTCAGGCGACTGGATGTGTAACCGTGATCCAATCTGGTCGGGTTCCCCTGGTAGCAGGGTCATGCAGGTCAGATGGCAGTCGCTCTACTGTAATTACCTGACCTGCCAAATCCTGGATCATGGTCAAGGCGGACCCCGGGCTCTCGTTCTAGAGAGCACAACCGGGACATTAACGCCAAGATGATTTTATTCCACTGCTAGGCAAAGGCCTCCCAATTCCGAATGACTCTTTTGTTTATACTTTCATCGATGGGAGAAGAGTAGATAATATACCAAAAAATGGCGGACTTACATTTTTAAAGTCTTATCTTCCACCGTAATGGTATATTTAGACCAAACGAAGATGTGATTATAAGACCATATATTTAGAAAGAGCATTTGCTCGCGTTCTTTTAGTGTAAACTATAGGAATGCTCGGGACATGTTGTGTTATGTCTGTTGTCTTCTATACTGTTATATTTCTCTGTAATTATTGTGTACAATAAACAGTTAAATAAATAAATGTATAGATTAAGCGAACGAGCAAGCGACTCACCCGATAGTCTCTAATGTAATATACAAGGAGGTAACTGTAGCGTCAGTTCAGTACAGAAAAGTTGTTCTACGAAGAAGGAATGCTTATTTTGTTAATTTTCGTATATAAAACTTATATTTTAGAATAATCCGCTCATTTAAATTAAATGCATCTTTTAGCCATAATTCCATCGTGATTAGACAAAATCACAGCCCATAACAGTGAACTGCAAGACTCTCCAACGAAAGGGGAGGACTGTAGCATGTGTGCTCGGGCAGGCCCTAGGTTAGGACGGATCCCAAGACAGGAAGGCGTTTGGAGGCCTCATGTCTGGAGGGGCTTTAGGTTAAGTAGGCTTTCAGGTGCGGTTGCTGCTCCCATAGGAAGGCGTTCGGAGGGCTCATGCCTGGAGGGGCTTTAGGTTAAGTAGGCTTCCGGGTAAGGTTGCTGCTCCCATAGGGCAACCGGGGCTTTAATTAGTTAAGCAGGTTAGGTTAGGTTAGAACATGTAGGAAGGAGGTCGGTTAGCTTGGACGGTTCGGAGCAAGCAGAACTTGGGTCTTTGGCCTGTCTCTATGAGCACACATCGCACTGGCTAGGCAGGAATTCGAATGGGTTCCATTTGAATTAGACGCAAGATGTCTTATGTATTTTTATATCATTCTTCATTATTGATTCTTGAGTTGACTTTCATAAATATAACTATAATAACTTATATCTCGAGCTACGAGTATTTATTTAAAAGCCCCCACGATCCCGAGTGTTACAGGACATTGCCATAATCTCCACGCTTAGCAGGCGAGTTAGATATCGCAGTATTGTAAATATAACAATGGAAAACGCTGTGCCGTACAAAATTAAAATGCAGTAAGTGCATTTTTTCACTTTTGGGTTTATTCTATTTTCGGGATACAGGAAACTAGATCTACTCGAATCAAAGACCCGTTTTTTGATGCCTACTCTGGAAACAAAAAATATAAGCTATAAACGCAGTAAGATCATTATTGATTCGCAAGTGCATAACATTAACGCAGTGAGTGAGTAACAGAACTCACTGCGATTATGGGCTGTGAACAAGTACATATTACATGACGGTTCCACTACTCTAATTGGTTTGCGGTAATATCTCCCTTAAATAATTAAAAATATTCTAATTCAATGTTAAAATCATAATCTGCCCGTTTTTTTCTACCAGAAAAGTAATTTCAACCGTTCTTTCTGTCAAATAAAAATTTGTTACATTATAAATATGAACCTGTACTGCAAACACGTTTTTCTCAAAACTAGGAAAATGCACTCACTGCATTTTTATTTGTCACGGCAGCGCCACTGCCCATTTTCCAGCCTATGGAGACACTAGATCTTTTTCCTCGAAAACATTAGTCGCCTTGTGCGACATCCACGAGTTTAAAGGGTTGGTGCTATTTTACTCTGCCGGACACCACACGGCAATAGACAAATATGTGAGACAAGTATCCTTAAATTCCTTGTTCTAGATGGCGAAACTTTCAACTTCATAATCGTGGGTGCCGGATCTGCAGGCAGTGTGGTTGCGAACAGACTCAGCGAAAATCCCGAATGGCGAATACTGCTTATAAAAGCTGGTGGTGACCCACTCGCTGAAAGTATTGTAAGTAGAAATTATTACGTAAATTAACATACCAGTAAATGTTTTCAAAAATGTATTATTTAGAAAAGCTAATGAAAGGAAAGTTATTGCGAAACTTTAATACACAATAAAGGAATATTTTTTAATTTTCATTTAGGTAATATCGAGTCAATATATCTGGATAAAGGGTTTTCCAAAATCTTTTTATTTTTATTGACATTGTGGCGATGTCATGTATGGAATACCGCCATACAAACCAGATACTAAAATACGTTTTATGGTGGTTGTATGTAGGTATACATAATACTGAACTAAGTATATATAGTATCAATAGTAAATAAGTATAGTAGTATATATTAGTATAAATAATGACTGTGTTAGCACGTCGTTTGCATAGTAGACGAATTGAGCTCTATTGGTAAAACTGTATCGAAAAGTGTAAAATAATAACATATACTAGAAAGACTAAACCAATACTTTTTAATTACACTCTTCAGAATAACACATTAGAACGAGTTAGAAGTATTCGAGATCTTGGGATTATTATGGACGATAAAGTGTCATTTAACTTACATATAGATCATATAATACAAAAAGCATTTAGAAGTTTGGGATTTATCTACAGAGTCAGTAAGCCATTTAATAATAACTTTTAAAATTTTATACACTGCTTACGTTAGATCTTTTTTAGACTTTGGGAGTGTTATATGGAACCCTAACTATCAATGTCATATTGATAGAAAGAGTCCAAAAAAAATTTGTCAGGTATCTTAATTATCGTAATCATAATTACGAGTCCTATACGAAATCCCTTGTTAGATATATAATGTTGTCTCTTTCTGACCGGCGAAAACAGTTTGACATTATTTTTCTCTCAAAAGTAATACATTCCCAAATTGACTCTCCCAGCCTGCTTTCCAGAATTCACCTCAACACAAGAATTCGTTTGCCTGTTAGACTCTCACGTCAAAAACCAAATATTTTCACACCCCCTTTTCTTAAAAAAACCTATACACGTAATAGTTTTGTGTCTCGTAGCCTTAACTTATACAATAAAGAATTGTCAAATGTAAATATATTTAACACTTCTAAACAAAAGTTGTGTAACTCACTTTTCAATATTTTACTCGCCTATTGAAAGCGCACATATTATTATGTTTTTGTTTTTCGAATATGTAAGAAGTAAATTATCTGCCTCTTGTTATGCTGTTGTACAGCTTGAACTCTCTGGAACACCCAGGTACTTTAGTTATGTTAGTTTGCTCTTTTAGCATGTCTGGTTTATTTGCAGGGCTCAAATAAGTTAAATTTCTTTTGTTATTATTTGATATTCGGCACTATAGGTCGATAAACTGAAATCAAATTTTTATTGTAACTACCACTGTAAAATGACTGTTTGTGCCAAAATAAAAATAAAAAAAATAAAAAAACTGTAATAATATTTTCCAGATACCAGGTCTACGGAACTCATTATTCGGTTCAGAATATGAATGGCCATACCAAACTGTGAATAATAAAATAACGAATCAAGCAAATGTGAACGGTTCCGTTTATTGGCCAAGAGGTAAAATGCTTGGAGACTGCAGTGCTATTAATGCTATGATCTACATAAGAGGCAATAATTATGATTACCAAAGTTGGTACAATGAAGGAAATAAGGAATGGGATCCGACATATGTATACAACTATTTCAGAAAAGCCGAAAGTATGCAGAATCAAGACCTACTGAAAATCCCCAACTTAGACTACGGTCATAATGGACCTCAAGTATTAAACCGATTTAATAGCACCATTAGAGATTTAAATCAAAATATACTAACAGCATTTAATGATATAGGCATAAAAAAGGTCGTTGATATCAGCACTGAAAATGGCTTGGGGTCAGGACTTTATTCTGGAACAGCGGCTAATGGAGAGAGGCAAAGTACAGCTACGGCTTATTTGAACACTATCAAGGATAGGCTGAATTTTATAATATTTAAACATTCTCTAGTAACAAGAGTTTTAGTAGACGATACTTCTAAAACTGCTTATGGAGTTGAAGTGGATCAAAATGGTACTACTCTCAGATTTCATGCATCAAATGAAGTTATTTTGAGCGCTGGTACGATAAATACTCCACAGCTATTGATGCTCTCTGGGATCGGTCCAAAAGATCATCTCATCGCCAAAAATATTACATGTTTAGTTGATTCACCTGCAGTTGGTAAAAATTTACACGACCACTGCATAGTTCCAATCACCATATATGGAAATGAACCTGAACCAACTAATAACGCTGATAGACAGTTCGACGATATTCGATATTTATACGACCGCAAAGGATACTTAGCAAATACGATTTCAGATGTAACTGCCCTATTTTCAACAGATTCAAATAGCACGTATCCGCTTTTTCAATCTTTCTTAGCTTTATTCAATAAAAATTCTTCAAGTGCAACTTTATGGGCTTCCTCCATAGCTCGATACCATAAAACCGTTGTAGATTCTATAACCGAACAGAACGCCAATCAATCATTGTACAATTTCTATTTTATCCTGCTGCATCCCAAATCAAGGGGCAATATCTCATTGAATTAAGCTGATCCTAAAGATTATCCTCTCATCTATTATAACAACTTCGAAGATCCTAGAGATTTGCAGTCAGCAGTCGAGGGCATCAAATTCCTTACCAAGATAGTAAACACGAAATATTTTGAATCCATTAATGGCCATGTGGGTAGAATGAAATGGCCAGCATGCGATCGATTTGATGTAGATAGCAATGAATATTGGAGATGTATATGTATAAATATGGGTATAACTATTTATCATCCAGTTGGCACTGCAAAAATGGGCGTCGACCCGAAAACGTCTGTAGTAAACAGCCGATTGAAAGTACATGGCGTTCAAAGGTTACGAGTAGTTGACGCCAGTGTGATGCCTACAACGACTAGTGGTAACACGAATGGCCCTGTTATTATGATAGGAGAACGAGCCTCAGATTTGATAAGACAGGATAACCGCAATGAATTATAGTTGATGTATTCCCGGAATGTTCCAGTTTGTGCAGTAAATGAATCTGAAAAGAGTTTGTGTGTTTTATTTTATTTGGTCAAAGCTACTTTGACCATGTCTTTAGAGTGAAGTAAAATTTAAAATTGAGTAGAAGGAATATCTATTTTAAGTATGTTACACACTACGAGATGGTCGGGCGACCTTGTAAGATCGTTAAAATCGAATGGAGACGATGGATTCAGGAGTCACAGGGTCGATCGGTGTGCGTAGCGAGGGCCTGTTAGAAGGTTTGTGTCCAACAGTCGATATCCTACGGTTGAGATGGAGATATTTATAGTATAATTCTCATTACGGTAAGCGGACTCTGGCATAAACCGGAATTAAGAGCTTAGAGGATAATGTGTGATGATGACTATGATTCTCAATACGATTATTTTTACAATGGAGTCAGTTTAGTTCGAAATATATATTAAATTTATAACCCTGTCTTAAAAAGAAAATAAGGCAACATTTTTGACTTCGTTACGCGTCCGATGTTTTGGTATAATTATTTAAGAAAAGTTTCCAAAAAATTTGACAGTGATTACAGTTTCAATTTTATATTTATCGTAATAGTCGTTACAGATCGCCAAGTGCTTGGTGTTTGAGATAGGCAAGTCGAGGCATTATCATTTAACTATTGTTTGTCTTCTAATTGTACGACAGATTACAATATACGGCTTGCACAAAAATATTTGCACAAATATACGGGCAAGGATGTGCAAACTGACATTAATATTTTTACTACTTTCCTGCAGACGGCAGACAACCCACCTGATAGAAAGCTGTACTTATTGACCTAGACATTTAAGATTTCGGTTTATATTTATTAGTAGCTACATTAGTTGAATTCTAACCGATGCTCTTATGGTGAGGGAAAACATCGTGATGAAACCTGCAAATTCAGGCAACTGAATTTGTAACCATGATCACATTTCAGATCAAATTATCAGAATTACTAATACAGTACTTTGGCAGCTTCGATTTCGATTATAAACTCCTATCGGCAATTAACTCTCGCACTCAGGGCGAGGATGAAACAATAATTATTTACGTATCAATTAAGTACGAGATGTTCTTTCGTCCTAATCAAAAACTAACTAAACCCAATCAACTACAAATTTTACTTAGAAATATTCGTCCTTGTTATTCTTTCGTCTTGTTTCTTTAATTTTGTCATGCCAGAAGTATGAGAGACTTCTTGATAGGGACAGAAATTTTAAAGAACCTCAAAATTCTGATCCTTCTCAATTATTTAGCGACTTTTACTATAACTCTAAATCTAATAATCAAGTTAATAATAAACAACTTAATTATAAACAACCTTTTAATAATAGTTCAAAATTTTCACAAAATAATTATCAAGCCAAGGGTAATTTCCAAGTAAATGCAATTGCTACAAGGAAATTTAACGCTCACGAATTTTGCGTTCGTTGTCGGGTTAATGGCCACAGTTTATCCTCGTGTCCTCAACCTAAAATTTTGATTTGTTTTGGTTGTGTCCTTAAAAGGGTTAGACAACCTGAATATCCTGAGTGTAAAAAAAATCGTCCATCTACCTCTACTCAAAAAAACTAAATAAAGACTTGATTAATTTTCGTTTAAACGATTGGCGTGATTGGATTGCTAAAATTCGTAATTTCTTTGGTCGGAATAAATTTCTACGGTTCACTTTGACGATGAGGCTTATCAGAACAGACCATTCGTGGATGTCGCTATTAATAATGTTCATTTCTCTGGTCTTCTTGATAGTGGAAGTTCTATTACAATTTTAGGAAACAATTCTCATTTTAATATTTTAAAATTGGGGTACACATTAATCAAGTCGGATTTCATTTATGTATCCACTGCTAATAACTCTAAACTAAAATCAATTGGTTATTTTGAAAATAATCGCAATTGTTTTATCAAAGCTCACGTATTTCCGGATATTTATTCACCTTTGATTCTCGGAATTGATTTCTGGAGACAATTTAACCTCTTACCTAAGGTCTTAATTTCCTCTTGCTCACCTTCGGTGAATTGCAACTCTTTGGATATTTATCCTAAAGTTCTTTCCTACTCTGCACTTTCCGCGGACCAAAAATGCGTGGCCGATAACATTATTTCGCGTTTTAAGGATATTTCAATAGAAAAGAAGGATGTGCTTGGTCGCACTGATTTAATTACTCATAGAATCGATACTGGTGATTCCCTTCCGATTAGACAACATTGTCATAGACTATCCCCTATCAAACAGGAAGCTTTAATAAAGGAAGTTGATAAGATGTTATCGTTAAAAGTCATTGAGAAATGCGAAAGTCCGTGGTTATCTCCTGTTCTCATAACACCTGAAAAGGACGGTGACTGGCGTTTTTGTGTTGATAGTAGGAAAGTTAATTCTGTTACTCGTCAGGACGCGTACAGACTGCCTTATGTAAATGAAATTTTAGATAACCTTAAGGACGCAAGATATTTATCTAGTATTGATATTGCGAAAGCTTTCTGGGAGATTCCATTATTTGAACCTGATAGGGACAAAACCGCTTTCTATGTTCCCGGTAGGGGGATGTACCGTTTCGTAGTAATGCCATTTGGACTTACTAATGCACCGGCCACTCAGCAACGATTAATGGATACTCTTTTCACGCCAGAATTCGAAAATAAAGTATTTTGTTATGTTGATGATATCATTATCATTAGTTCTAACTTTGAGGAACATATCTCCTTATTACTAAGGGTTCTTGATAAACTCTCATAGGCGAAATTAACGATTAATTTTGGAAAAAGTCAGTTTTCAAAGAATGAACTTAAATATCTTGGGTTTGTTGTAAATAAAAATGGTCTGCTTGCTGATCCTGATAAAATCCGTGCTATTCTGAAATTCTCTCCCCCGTCTTCAAAAAAACAGATAAGGCAATTTCATGGCATGTGCAGCTGGTTCCGTAGGTTTATACCTAATTTTAGTACTATAATATCTCCTTTAAACAAACTTTCTTCTTCGGGGATAAATGCGCCAAAGTTTTCATGGACCCCTGAGGCCCATGCTGCATTTTTGAAGTTGAAGAAACTTTTGATGTCTACTCCAGTCTTGGCTAGTCCTGACTTTGACTTGCCATTTAATGTACATTGTGATGCGTCGAATTTGGGAATTGGCGCTATGCTTACTCAAACGCGCGATAGTTCAGAAGTTGTTATTGCCTACATGAGCAAATCTCTGAATAGGCATGAACAAAACTACTCCGCAACTGAAAGGGAAACTCTCGCTGACATTTCTGCACTGGAACATTGGCGTTGTTATTTGGATAATGGCAAACAGTTTACTGTTTTCACTGATCATGCAGCTCTGAAATGGTTCCTGAACCTATCTAATCCTACGGGAAGATTAGCAAGATGGTCTCTACGACTTTCTTGTTTTAATTTCGTTCTTAAACATAAAAAAGGAAAGGATAACGTAGTGCCGGATTATTTATCTCGTTTCCCTGAAAACGAAGTTGATTCATTACCGGTAGCTCCGATAGCTGGGGGCACTAACCAATCTCCTGCACTTACAAAGTTCAATGACCTTTTCCTCGGATGTGGTAATGAACCGGAACGTTTTCCTGATTATAGAATCACTGAAGATAAATTATTTCATCATTTGCGTAGCCCATATTCTCTAACGAATGATTTTGTTTGGAAACAGATTCCACATCCTGACGAAAGGGAGAGTCTTATTAAAGGATGTCATGGGTTGCCTTCAGAACCACACCTTGGGGTTTTTAAAACTTATATAAAACTAACACTATTATATTCTTGGCCGGGGATGTTCAAGGACGTGGCTCGCTACGTCTCTTCATGTGAGTCGTGTCTTGCTTATAAACACACCAATCATTCTCCTTATGGGTTAATGGGTAAGCCTAGAATCTGTTCCAGGCCTTTCCAATACATTTCCCTCGTTTAATTGGACCTTTGCCAATGACTCGTTTCTCTTCTTTTCCCTCTTAAAATGGCCACAGCGGCTGCTATTATTAAAATTTTAGAAGAACTTGTATTTCTGATACATGGTGTCCCTCAGACTATTATTATGGATAATGGATCCCAGTTTCAATAATGTCAGTTCCACGACCTGATTGGAAAATATAAAATTTCTTTCGCTTCTTTCACTCCTAACTTTTGCCCGCAAGTGAATCCTACTGAAAGATATAACAAAACCATTATTACTGCCTTAGCTTCCCTGGTCGGTAATGATCATCGCAGCTGGGATACGTTTCTCCCAGTTGTCCAATCGGCTATGAACAATTCAGTTAATTCTGTTACTGATTTTTCCCCATCTTTTCTTGTGTTTGGTCGTGAGATCATTACTTGTGGGTCTCTGTACTCTCAAGTAAGCAATATTGATGAGCTGATCTTTTTACCCAGAGACACTTATGCTGAAAATATTGGTACCTTGGCACATCTTTTTGACAGAGTGCAGGTTGCTCTGCATAGTGCTCATATGAAGAATGCGTCTCATTATAATACGAGGACATCACTTAAAGAATTTAACGCCGGTGATATTGTATGGCGTAAGAACTATGTAATTAGTGATGCTGGTTCATATTTTTCTTAAAAGTTAGCTCCGCGTTTCATTAGATGTAAGATAATTCAAAAGCTCTCTGCTTTGGTTTATCTTCTGGAAGATCCTAATGGATCTCGTGCTAGATGGCATGTAAAGGACTTTAAGATTTAAACTTCTAGAACTTATCAATTCATCTCTTAATTATATTTTCCTGGGTTATGGGTCCGGCATAAAAAAGCCTACACCGAGTGCGGATTTGGACACTTTAAATAAGCCCTCTGCTGCACTTCTTAGAGCGGTTGGTGACTCTACAATCCCGTGTTAGGTACCGCCTGTTCCCTCAAATTGTTATTTCTTTAATTGTGTTTTCGTGATGGGTAGGACCGTCCAGATAAAAATCCTACACCGGGTGCGGTTCGCGACACTTTAAAAAAGCCTTACGCTGTACCTCTTAGAGCGGTTGGTGACTCTTTAATCCTGTGTAAGGTACCGCCTGTCCTCTTGTACATTCTTCTCGTTGTGGATGCTACGATCGGTCATCGTGTATTTCCATGAATATAAAACATATTTATTATAACGTATTTATTGATTACCAAGTTTTCGCGTATTCTATGTGGTAGGTAAAAAAAATTAGCCTTTCACTGATGCGGATCGTGACATATATCTAAAGCCTACACGTTTCGTTCTAAGCGGGTGGTGACTCAGATTTACGTCGCACAGAACATTCGAATCTTTAAGTCACCTTTTTTATTTATTTTTATTAATACTTATCCTAACGTATTTATTTAATGTTTATTCATAATATTTTACAGTCGGAAAAGTATTACTTATTATAAATGATTGAACTTAAAACTTTACTATTTTCTTTTATTAAAAAGAAATAAACTTTTAACTGTAATGTTGGAATGTTAGGGAAAATAATATAAACATGTTACAAATTTTATTTTATTTGAACTTCATATTTCAATTTCATTCTTATTGTATGGTGATTGTTACAATATTTTCTTCTACAAAATAACTAACAAACATATTCTTACATTTACTGAACACTTCCATAATGACCTTGTTTTTTCTTAATTTCTTTTATTTCTGTAAATATTTAAAGATTTTAGTTATTTTTAAACATTGTAAAATGATAAATCTACTTTAATGTTCCTTTTTACTTTTGTTGTAACAGGGGATTTTCTACATATTACCCATATATTTTTTTTTCACCCTCTACACGTTAACCCCTCTAAAGGGTTAGGGAGTTCTTGTTTACTTTAACCCCTCTAAAGGGTTATTGTGTTTCTGTTTACTTTAACCCCTCTAAAGGGTTAGGGATTTCTCGTTTACTTTAACCCCTCTAAAGGGTTAGGGTGTTTCTGTTTACTTTAACCCCTCTAAAGGGTTAGGGAGTTCTTGTTTACTTTAACCCCTCTAAAGGGTTTGGGTAACTTTTAACCTCTCAAAGGGGATATAGGAATTACTAGGAGCGGCTAACAACTCCTTAAATAAGCCATTGTTTTAATTATAACCTCACTTGGACTTATATAGCTATAAAATTGTTTTATAGTTTCAAAATATTTTTTTTCCGGGTTTTTGGGGTAATATGTAGGGTCTTGCCCTGAAGTTGTACTTACTGTTATTAGGACTCCTGTTCAAACAACTGTTCAGCACGTTGACACTTTAATTGACAGTTTTATACATATAATTGGTATATTCTTGGGTTTGGCCCTTCAGGCTCTGATTGATTGCTGTTCTTTGCCTGGAAAATTAGTTAATACTGTAAATTCTGACTACGTTGTAATTACGTTCTACAAATATTTTGAACCGAATTGAACTTCGATTAGAGTATTTTCTTTTGGGGAAATGATCTCTCGTTTCCTAAATATCCTATTGGTAAAAGTAATGAGGGTTTTTGGACAAATACAAGGGTATTGGGGTGTGTGTCTGGATTCTTACCGTTGTATCTTCTTGTTTTCCTTTGGTTATAAATCCAAGTAGGCCCCCATGACACGGGGGTCATTTTTCCATCACATTAGGTTTCTTTCGTGGCAAATATAATATTTTGTACGCAAAATATAACATTTTCCAAATTAACGTTAATCTTTTATTATTTTATTTTTTATACGTTATATGTTGTCATGCAGACACAGTTCATAGTCGGCGGAGATTTTAATCTTTTTTGTGCTCCCCTTATTCTAGATAATTGCTAGATCCAATTCTACACCATGTCTTCATGGATTATATCCTTGGCTGCTAAACACGAGGTCGTCCGAAAATAAATATCGACCACTTCGGAAACTGACTGGTCGACTATGAGTACTGGCCATCAAGACTATATCTTCTTTTGTGGCAAATGCGTTCTCGAACGTGTTTAAGAAAAGACCGAGCCTTCGTTAGAGAGTGCAGCTGATGAGTGGGCAGAGTTCTCCCAGCCTTCGAACTAGAAGGTGGATCAGTATCATAGCTAGAAGAAGCTATCTTCAGAAACCAAAATGAAATACAAGTGACCGGTCAAAGTGCGCACGTGGCTGCAAAATCTTTATCTTCGAAATTCTCTAATTAAATAGTCTGTCGAGTCAATCTGCAACCTGTACTTTTCGGCCAACAGTGAACCCAGTGATCCAGCCCGGGCATAAGTTGTGTGGAGTGAACTTTCGTAAAAACTTTCGTACTTTTAACCTTTTAAATTCTTTTTATAAATTTCTTGTTTTGTAGATTGTAGTTTCTGGACTGATTGTACATAAACCCATTACCCTGATATTCGTTGTTTTTCTTATTAACTGAGCCTGGCATTGTCCGTAGGACAGTGTTTCGTTACAACGTGACCATACCAGCGCAGCCTGAATTTCCGCTGCGAGGACATCGAGCACAATGCAAAACAAGTAAGGGCTCAGCACTGAATCCTGGTGAACACCAACAGTAATCGAGAAGGAATTAGTATGGCCTATGATGGTTTTGACGACGACCTCAGTTTTAGCGTGCATGCCCTGGATAATCTTAATGTACGCCTCGGGCACAGACTTTGATCTCAGAGTCCACCACATTATCTCACGTGGGACACTGTTGAAGGCCTTCTGCATGTCGAGGAAGGCGAAATACAACGGTTGATTTCTACTGCAGTGGGACTCCTGGAGGACCCTGTCAGCAAATATTGGATCCATTATGCTGCAGCCCGGCCTGAAGCCGTATTAACATTCCGACAAGGCATTCCTGGCGTAGTCTCTGGTCTATATTACGTTCGAAAAGCTTCATTGTGTGGTTCATGAGCTTGATACCTCGATAGTTGCCGCACTTTTGCACACTGCCCTTTCCTTTATAGATTGGTACAATCATATTTACGCGCCACGCGTCAGGTATAAGCCCCGTAGCTATGATCCTGTTGAATAGTTCAGTGAGCAAGAGTACGCTCTGGGTCCCAATTATTTTTCAGGTTTCTATGGGTATTCCGTCATAGCCAATAGCTTTTCCGTTCTTTATACGGACCAGAGACCTCTCCACCTCGTCACGGGTAATCGGTCTTATCCTGCCAAGGTTTGCAGGAAGCTGTGGTGGTCGCACGTGGTTATTGGCATCGTTTGATAGTTCCTTGAAATGACAGCACCAACGGTCTTTAATAGGGTTTGCACTTGTGAGCAACACGCCGTCTGTGCCTTTAATGGCAACACATTTTGTCACATCCAGACTGACTTGGCTCCACGACTTTGCCAGTTTGTAGACGAGCTTTTGCCCCTCCACAGTATCCAACGCATCGTAGAGCGGAGCCTGGGCCGACTGCGCTTTTGCCACCGCCATTTAAGCTCGCCGCTTTGCTCCCAAGTACATGTCGTTATCCGATAAAGAGCTACTGCGCTGCCATTTCTTGAAACATGCCTTTTTGTGCCTTACTGCTTCCTGCACTATTTCACTATTCCACCATCCTGTGCAATATTTTTACAATGTTTTTCGGATGATAATGATAAGCTAAGCAAATAAGATACGCCAAAATTTCGTTAACGCATATTAACGCAGGTGTATAATATGTCAGAGTGTAGTTCGCCGGTGTTTCGTACATTCGTGAGTCAAATTAAATGAATTAAAATGAAGTAAGCATCTAGTACTGTTAATTTTTTGTATTGTAAGGCAGACATACGCTGCTCTGGGGTTATTTATAATATATTTATTTATAGTTATAAATTTATTAATTTTTAGGCCCGGATTATAACAAGCGTCGGCGACGCAGGGAGCGTCGGCGACGCTACTTGCGTTATTGACGCTCCTTGCGTCGGCGACGCTTGTTTTAATCCGGGCCTTATAGTTATAAATTTATAATGTCAGGGGGCATGTCAGGCCCCCCGCCAATCGAGCAGACAAGCACGGCTACACGGCCAAATCAGCAAATATCTGTTTAGTATCAGTGAAATTATAGGGGTTGACAGTTTGTACGGAAATCTGTCATTTTCAAAGTAAGAGACATGACGTTGTATGGGTACCTACAGGCTCATCTCATTTGGTGTCGTGGAAGCTGTGCAAGTCGATCCCGATAACAGAAATCAGAAATAACAAATTAAAATTTAATTCAAGAATGCATTCACGAACTTACCATCGTCAAAACAAAATTTGAAATTATTAACAGAGCCTATGTCAATCGTGAACAATTCCCAATACCTATGTGTGGCGTAGTCTATAACAATACATAAAAGTCAAGACATAAGTCTGTTTAATGCTCTTATAGACATAGGTTTTGCAGTGTTCTCGTGTGGTCACGCATATGTGGCACTATTAAGACTGAAAAGCCTTAACAGGATGCATCTAATAAACATAGACTTCAGGAGTATCAAAACTCAGAAATCGGCAATACTAAAATATAATCTTCTAAAATTACCGTCCAGACTAGACGTAGAATATCGAATATAGACCGGGAATGGGCATTGCGTCTACAACTAGCCATCGTATAAGATCAGAACCGCAAAAGAAAAAAGTTAAATTTCTAACAAAAATGTGACTCTCCCGTAAAATATATGAGATCTTAGGTGGAGCCAAGTGTGGCAGTACTTTTTTATTTAATAAATATTTTGCAAATTGCTCCCCAGTTCTCTGTTAAATATACTGAGTAAATTGATAACACTTAAACTTATTATTAATATATTATTATGTTGTGCATCTTTGGTAGGGATGTATGGTTGTGTGCGTTACTGGTTACATAGATACGTTTGCAGTAGAGTCAGTGAGTGTGCCGTGTGCACCACTGTTGAATCTACATGTATACAATGTATACTAATGTATACAATGAAAACAGGTGGCTGCAGCGCAGACATGGCGTATATGTGTATTTTAGCAATACGATTCCTAATTATTACATATGAATAATGAGCGGGCAGATTCTATATATATTTAAAGGGAAACAGTTCCTGGCTTACTGGTAGGCTAATTACGTACAGCTGTTGTCAAGAACTCTCCGATTTCAATGATCGAAATTGTTACTTTTGCGACTACGTATTGTTAATTTACTTCAATTTATTACAATGGAACTTTGTTAGCAATTGAATCCGTGAAATCGATGATACGGAATCGCAAAAGTAACAATTTCAATAATTGAAATCAGAGAATTGTTGGTTACAGCGTTACGTAATTAGTCTACTGTACACATTTCGGTTTTGTAGAATTAGTAAAATAATTAGGTAGCAAGAATAAATGGGCTGTTTGCCACATTTTCAGACAGCGTCACTTATACTACCATTAGATAAGATCGCAGTCGATTGATCATTATCATCAACATTTACACACAGCCCTCGACGTCCACTGTTGGAACAGAAGTGCGGAGCAGGCTCTGGTCCGGCGGTTATTCATGATCATTTTAAAGTTCACTCACACAAACTCACTGGTAAAAACTCCACTCCTCATTCAGTTGGCTCTCTGCACACAAATCAAATAGCTAACAGAATCGTATCTGTGTAAAGAGTTTGTGGCGAACATCTAATATTTTTTACAGAGCATAGCCGCTCAAGCGGTTTGCACTTGGGCAACCGCCTTACAATTTGGCGAGAAACGCTCCGCTTGTGCATCTTGTACCAAACGCAAGGTGCACGAGAACAAAAGGCTGTAGTGAAGCGCGCGAAGGCGCGCGGCCAATCACGAGGCGCGGTTGTTGCTAGCCGCTGCCACTATGCGCCCGCGCAGATCGACACACCGCTACTGGACTTTGACGCATTCGCTTATTTACGTTATATTGCTTATCCGCTGTTAATTTGTGCTTAGCGCTTTGTATTGGCTTTATAAACGGATTAAATTTTAACTCGAAAATTATTAATCTTTATTCAGTGTTTGTCTCTCAATTACCTTACCTATCTAGCCTTCAGCTAACTGCTAGCCTAAACTTCTAGCCTGCCGCTTAATGTTATAATTGCCTTATGCAATTATAACAGCCCCATTTCTTATCGGGCGAGGGTTCACTAACCTGCGCCCATAAGTTAAAGGAAACAAAAAGGATCAGAGAATACTAAAGAAGAAGCTACTACACTTTAAAACAAACCTCAAATCAAACCCTGACTTAGGAAGACCTATTACTGTAGATGAAGACAGCCTAGCCATTAAGGGCATCAATATTGGTAAAGCGGCAGGAACTGACGGTGTGTACAACGAGTTCTTGATGAATCTAGGTCCAAATGCTATTAGGTGGCTGTCTGCATTTTTCTCTGATATTCTGAAATCAAACTCTTTACCGCGAGAATTTAAGGAAAACAAGGTGATAGCGCTGCTGAAACCGGGCAAGCTCGACAAGGACCCTACCAGTTCGCCCTATCGCTCTACTAAGCAATTGCTACAAACTACTGGAAAGGGTTCTGCTGCGCTGCCCTGCCATAGCCCCATTAATCGACCCAGTTATACCAGTGGAACAGGCGGGCTTCAGACGGGACCGTAGTTGTATCGATCAAGTACTATCATTGGTCGCACACCTGGAGACAGGTTTCCAGAGTGAAATAAAATCAGGTGCAGTATTCATAGATCTTACCGCTGCGTACGACACCGTATGGAAAGAAGGTCTAATTTATAAGCTTCTATCAGTAGTTCCTAACATGCGATCCGTTCATTTAATTTGTAACATGCTATCACAGAGACGATTCAAGGTGTATCTGGGATCCAAAGTAAGCAATGTAAGGGAGTTGAGTAACGGTCTTCCGCAGGGTTCTGTTCTGGCCCCTACATTATTGAACCTCTATATCCACGACCTTCCCGATATTAAGTCCAGGAAGTTTATTTATGCCGACGATATATGCCTTGTCACCCAAAGTAGAGATTTTATAAACCTTAGAACACACGCTGACCCCCGACTTGGAGACCCTGGCGAGGAACTTTGATACGAGGCGGCTGATACCTAGTGCGAGCAAAACAGAGGTCTGCTGCTTCCACCTTCACAATCAACTGGCCAAAAGGGAACTGAGGATACCTTTCAATGGTGTTATGCTCAAGCACAATTTCGCACAACTGCCTTGTCACTGGTGTTCTCCGTGGCAGAATACTGCGCCCCTGTTTGGCTGGGTAGTGCACACGTCGGTAGAGTGGACGTGGAATTGAACATGGCAATGCGATGTATCTCAGGTACCACATGCTCCACACCATAGCTACCCGTGCTCTGTCGAATACTTCCGCCGGACCTGAGAAGAAAAGATTATCTGCAGAGAAGCCTCAAAGATCAGACGGAATCCAAGGCTTCCCATGCACTACGTGTTTCTGCAGACTGCGAAGTTTCGCCTAAAATCCAGAAATCCGGCATATAAGATTGCTGCGTCACTCATGAATGACGAATTCAGTAGTAGCCGCACATGGAGCCAAACTGGGTTATTGTGTATGGCTACAAAACTCGGATGTGATATAATACCTAGCAGCAACCTAAAGGGATCTGAACTATCTAGGCGAGATTGGTGCAACTTAAATAGGCTACGCACGGGCCATGGCCTTTGTGCCTCCTACATACACCGCTGTGGATGCAGTGTATCCCTCCAGTGTCCGTGCGGTTCCCCAATTCAGTCGATGTGGCACATACTATCGGATTGCCCAAACACAAGTACCCTGGCCCACCGGAGGACCTGATCACCCTTAGTGACGAAGTAATTAAATGGCTGACTTTGCTTGATTTAAATTTGTAGTTGAATGTGTTGTCTCGTATATTGTATTTTTGCCATACGATATAAATAAATCTTAAAGTTAATATCCCGGTTGTGCTCTCACGAGCGAGGGCCCGTGATCAGCCTTGACCATGCTCCAAAATTTGGCAGATTACGTAATTACAGTAGAGTGACTGCTGTCTGGCCTCCGTGACCCTGTTATAAGGGGAACCTGAACAGATAGAATCGTGGTTACACATTCAGTCGCCTGAATGTGCAGCTTTCCTCATGATTATTTTCCTCACCTTAATAGTATCGGTTAGTGTTGAACTAATGTACATAACTCAGAAAAAGGCATTAGCACATGGCACCACTGGGGTTCGAACTCGCTACCTCTCGCTTAAGAGTACGGCCCGATAGTCATTAGGCCATCGACGCTCCTGCCTAAATGCCCGTCTAAATTTCTTTACCTATATAAACATTATAACAAATAAACCATTTATGATCTACTAATTGATAGAATTAAAACACTTTTTTACACAATTTTCACTATAATTAAAATAAGCTTAATATATTGCATCTGTTTCGAATGAATCATAATCATTCAATGTTTCAACAAAGTGAATACAGTTTAGAACGAATTCGCTAAACCAGAACATTCAATTGACAATAGATGTAGGTGGAAAAACAATTAATTTTCTTGATAAACCGTAAGCATAACGAAACATAGACATGACTACAAAATATGTTGGAAAAATACGTATAGTGATAAGGTTATAAATGTCATTTTCCGATATCCAGATAACCATAAACGCATTCACCCACAGACTATTATAGTTGTAGTAGGACTTGTGTAAAAAAGTGCTTTAATTCTATCATACAACGGGGGTCCATCGAGAATGCACTATCCAAACTATTAACTATCTACGATAGGCGAATTCTATAGCTCTAAGAATTTAAAAATTGAAAATATTACAACTCCCTACCGACTACAGGTAAGTAATTGATGAAATAGTACGAAGGTGCATAGATACTTATTTAATACATACCTAAATTAAATAAGTATCTCATACCTAAATTAAATAAGTATCTATACTCGCTTCGCCAACGGTATTAGGAGGCACGCCAAACGATTGGCGAGCTCGTTGCGGTGCTAAAGTTCGACTAGTCTCAAAGTACGAAACGGTCACCCATCCAGTTCTCGGACATTGCGAGCATTGCTTAACCTTGGTTCGGTCTCGCAAACACGCTGCCACTAGACCAATACCACTCTGTTGAGCTGTGAGCGTATTAAATTGCATGTTATTATATTTTCTCTGAAAGAAATTGGCGTTAAATAATGTGTCCCATCTGAACCAGCCTGTTGCAATTTCGATCATGATATGCTTCAGTAACTGCGGAAACGGATATGTAATACATTTCAACGTTTCTAAATCCATTCAGAACCAAATACTGCTACCACTATTTTGTCTATTATATTTGTTAATTAGATATTTCGAATGTTTACGGAGCCGAAGGCGGCACCGGAAAAAAGTAATTTAAATAAATAAATAATAAAAAGTTTATTCACATAAGCCAACTTACTCGTAAATATGATTGCAGTGTCTACGTGCTTCTTAAAATGTAGTACAAAAACTAAACAAGATTAAGGCAAATCGATAGATGTAGAAACCATCAAAATCGGTCTCTAGAGTGCCACAAAGGAACAAATATCTGTCTCTCGTTTAGGTGTAACATGTATAATAAGTGTGTATTTAAAAGTATACAAGGAGTTTATCGGTTATCTAGCACCCATAACACAAGCTTTGCTTACTAGATGGCGCTGAGTAAATTGTCCAAGCATATTTTTTTTGGTTATTTATATTTAATTTATTTGAAATGATGACGGAGGTAAAAAATTCAAATTTAATGCACAAATCGACAATGGGACTTAAAGTGGAACTAATTGCGACAGAAATGGTTAATATGTCTGGGAAATGGTAGGTACTACGCTTCGAATCAACATACTAAAAATATACACCCGTACCGTTGTGCAAAATACCTGTTTTTGGCCGCCTTTTTAAACAATATTTTTCATACAATTCCGTAAGAAAAGTGTGTTGCTCGTAAGCGGTTGGGGATTTGAAAAAGCGTGTTAAGCTAAATTTGTAGAAAATTTTATAGGCTGTAATTTAGTCATGGACTATATTCCAGTAGAACACACTGTTTTCGAGATCTTTACGAAAACCCAAAAACTTTGACCTTTCGGGCCCCCCTCACACCAAACACTGCTTGGTGTATATTTTTAGTATGTTAATT
This sequence comes from Blastobasis adustella, assembly GCA_907269095.1. NCBI lineage: Eukaryota > Metazoa > Arthropoda > Insecta > Lepidoptera > Blastobasidae > Blastobasis > Blastobasis adustella. The sequence goes on from OU026120.1 coordinate 3,757,030, forward strand.
AAAAGCGTATTGCCTAAAATAATTTATATTCTAATTACTTCCACCTCTAAAACGATTTCTACTCCACTATTATCTTTAGGTTAAACCATGTGCACATGTAGTGATGCAATCAAACAGTAAAAACGAAAATGTACTGACTTCAATAGTTGTCCTATTTATTAATATTACAATTATTAAATACAAAACATTTGCAACCATTTGATTACAGCCAAGATAAAAATTATTCCAATAAGACCCCAAAAGCGAGAGAGTCGGCAGCAAAAACCAACGTGAGGATGCTTAAAACCAGAAAGCTGACTGACAGATGGAATTGCCTGCTCGGACGAAAAAGAAGAAAAAGTGTATCTGTCTTTTCTATTTTGCAGTTAAGCGACAAAATACATAATTATAAATCAATAATTAAAATGTTAATAGACGCTTTTATCTAAACGATGACAAGACACATTCGTTTTATCTAAGAAAGTGCGTACACTTAACGCAACTAGTTTCATTATCAAGAACGTTTTTAAGGAGTTGTAAATTCATTTAAACAAGTGTCTACAGTTTACAATATTCAGAACTTAGGTGTAGTCTAAAAGTTGCAGAGCGCAGTTCAACAGCTGCTGCTTAACCTATGAAACAAAATGGAGTAAGTGCTAAATGAATAACAATAATATACTTTAACAATAACGTTGATTTTAAATACTTAAGCTTGAATATATTACCGATCTTCATAGCTATTGTTAATAAAGTGACAAACTGCATGATTATGAAAATTAAAATACTTGTACTTCTAATATCGAAGTAAATGCTCTTTTCCAGAACTTGTATATCCCCAACGACTGGAGCTGCACCACAAACGTTTGCGGCCGCTTTACAATATTTTACAGCAGCCCAATGTCTCCTCAACAAGGATTGGCCTTCAGACGCCAGTGTGGAAGGTTAATGATAATTAAAACGTATTTTATAGGATCTATGTCACAAGTAAATAGTTTTTACAAGCTTTTATTTAGTTTCACCATAGAGGGAAAAACTTTCTGTGAGTTTCACATGTTTCATCATCATCATCATCACAGCCCATTACAGTCCACTGCAGGACTAAGGGCCTCTCCCAAGAAAGGGGAGGTTATTGCAATAATCTCCACGCTTGGCAGGCGGGTTGGAGATCGCAGTGTTATAAATATAACAATGGAAAACGCTGCTGCCCATTTCCCAGCCTACGGAGACTCTTACATATTTTGCCTCGAAAAGATTTAGTCGCCTTATACGACACCCATAAGTGTAAGGGGTTGGTGCTATACTGCTCTGCCGGACACCACACGGCCAAAGGTTTTACATGTTTGTTCATTATAAAATCTCGCAAATTTTTGACCTACTTCCCGGTTTCCGATAGAGCTGAAATTATGCACATTTATGTAACTTCAGTGACAGTGCAATGTTATGATACCATCGAGTTGATCTGGAAGCCGATGTGGAAAGTAAAAATTATAATCATTGCTTCTCATTTCATTTAAAAATAGTCCAATTTATTCAATAAATTATTTCTCCAAAAACATAAAACTATAACTGATATTAATCCAACAAAAATACGAAGTAACAGTAATGGTATGATAGGGTTTTTTTGTTATGATTGGCATTCCTAATTCATACTACTCAATTGCCTAGCAAAAAGATTAAAACTGTTTTTATGGCACGTAACATTATGTGCCATAAACGTTCCATAAGGAAAGCTTTACACTATTCACATGACACGTGAATATGTAAACTACGTCTTTTTTTAGGTGGCGAAACTTTTGACTTCATAATTGTTGGAGCTGGAACTGCAGGCAGTGTCGTTGCTAATCGACTCAGCGAAAATCCGAAATGGCGTATTCTGCTTATAGAAGCTGGTGGTGATCCACCCGCTGAAAGCACTGTAAGTGGAGATGATATACAAATTGATTACATATTTTTTAATCTTAGAAAAGTTATATTGAAGCTTATCTACGGATGTTTTTATACCACTAAGGTGTCAAACGAACTTACGGTCTGCCTGAAGGAAAGTAGTCGCTGTCTATGGACGTTTGTAAGATTTCTTATCTTTTTCTTATCGAGCTAACTAAACTCTGGCTTATACTATGAAGTTTAAAGTTTTCTGAACACCAAACATTGTTATCTGTTATGGAATAATATACACTCAATATAATGTAATGAATGACTGATGAAAGTGGCTAGGAGTGTGTCTGACTACCATAAACTTCTTACAGCCTTTGGTAGTCCTTATCTCCCACAAGTATTCAATTATAATAATTAAATCGACCCTCACTAGATCGCCAGTCCGTGACTGCTTATTTGTATTTCTAAGAATACTGTTTACTTTTTTTGTGTGCAATAGGTAAATATTTTTTTCAGTTACTTACTGCATGTGTTAACTAACTATAAATAAACTTTTAAAATTTTCTCCAGGTACCAGGTATGGGTACTGCATTGTTCGGTACAGAGTACGATTGGCAATACCAAACAGTAAATAATGGAATAACGAATGCAGCAAATATAAACGGTTCGGTATATTGGCCAAGAGGGAAAATGCTTGGAGGTTGCAGTGCGATTAATGATATGATCTACATAAGAGGACATAAAGAAGATTACCAGAGTTGGTACGATGAAGGAAACAACGAATGGCATCCGACAAATGTGTACAACTATTTCAAGAAAGCCGAAAGTATGCAGAATCAAGAAATACTGAAAACCCCGAATGACTATGGCCGTAACGGACCCCAAGTAATAAATAGATTCAACAACACCTTAAGATCTATACATCAAAATATACTCAATTCTTGGGATGAAATGGGCATAAAAAATCTCGTTGATATCAGCACTGCAAATGGCTTGGGATCAGGATTTTATTCTGGGACAGCAGCTAATGGAGAGAGGCAAAGTACAGCTATTACCTATTTGAACCCCATTAAAAACAGGCCAAATTTGAAAATAATTAAACATTCGCTAGTAACAAAAGTTTTAGTGAATGATACCTCTATTACTGCCTACGGAGTTGAAGTAGAACGAAACGGTACTATAGTCAAATTTCATGCATCAAAAGAAGTAATATTAAGTGCTGGGGCGATAAATACTCCACAGCTGTTGATGCTCTCTGGTATCGGACCAAAAGATCATCTCATTTCTAAAAACATTACAGTTATAGTTGACTCGCCTGCAGTCGGTCAAAATTTGCAAGACCACATCATAGTTCCAGTCACTATATATGGAAACGAACCAGGATCAACTAATGAGGCTGACGAAGCCTTCGACGTTATTCGATATCTATACGACCGCAACGGATCTTTAGCAAACGTCGTTTCAGATATAACTGCCCTATTTTCAACAGATCCAAATAGCAATTACCCACTATTTCAAAGCCATTTCATTATATCAAGGAAAAACGCAACAATTGGAAGGACGTGGGCCACACTTTTAGGTCGATATAAACAACCAGTTGTTGATTCTATAGCCGAACAGAACGCCAATCAATCACTGTACATTTTCGTTTTTAATCTTCTGCATCCCAGATCAAGGGGTCATATAATTCTAAAGTCAGCTGATCCAAAGGACTATCCTCTCATCCATGCCGACTACTTCGAGGATCCCAGAGACTTGCTTTCAACTGTCGAAGGCATTAAAATACTAACTAAGATAGTGAACACAAAATATTTTAAATCCATAAACGGACATGTGGGTAGAATGAAATGGCCAGCTTGCGATGTCTTTAGAGTCGACAGCAGAGAATATTGGAGATGTATATGCATAAATATGGTTACAACCATTTTTCATCCAGTTGGAACGGCAAAAATGGGAGTTAACCCTAGAACGGCTGTTGTAGATGGCCGGTTGAAAGTACATGGTGTTAAAAAGTTACGTGTAGTTGATGCCAGTGTGATGCCTACACAAACTAGCGGTAATACTAATGGGCCAGTCATTATGATAGGAGAGAGAGCGTCAAATTTGATAAAACAAGATTATGCCGTTTAATACTGGAGGTGGTTACAACTTGGATGTTTCTTAATTATACAAACAAATAAATGGGGAAAAGGCAAAATGTTTTATTTATTTGAGTTTTTCTGTAAAATTGTTCATATTGATAAAGTATAGCTTGGTATAATAAGACCACGCTAAGTTCGAATCTTTCTGTAGGATTGTTTATTCTCGTGAGTTATGAAAAAATATTATTAAATAATGTTCAAAACAATTAAAAAGGAAGTGAGAGTGAGAGTGATTTTCAGCATGATTTATGTTTTAGTCAAACTAAAAGTACAAGTTCAAGCCAAATATATGAATGTTTACAAGAAGGACTGACAAGGACTGACAAGGACAGATTATCCATAGATTATTGCCTTATCCGCATTTTATAATTTTTACTACTGTCACGCAATTCGAACATATCCTATTATATCATCATCTTCATCTTGGCATTAATCTCCCGGTTGTGTTCTCGCGCACGAGGGCCCAGGGTCTGCCTTGACCATGATCTAGGATTTGGCAGATCAGATAATTACGTGAAGCGACTGCCATATGACCTCCGTGATCCTGCTACTAGGGGAATCTGACCAGATTGGATCATGGTTACACATTCAGTCGTTTGAATGTGCAGGTTTCATCACGATGTTTCCCTTACCGTAAGAGCATCGGTAGCTTGGATATGTTCTTCAATAGAGACGATACACACCAAACTCAAGCAGTTTTTTTCCTCAAAAATATCCTCAAAGACTAAGATAAGCTTCGAACTTTACAACATTCAACGAAACAAATGCAATAAAAACTCGATTATTAAATTCATGATTTCAAACTGATGCATCTGTTATTTCTCCTCACAAGTGTGTTGAAAAACGTCGTAACTGCTGCCACATGGCTTGGCAACAGCAGACATTGATTTCTCGGTCAGAACAAATTTGTAAGTGGTTAAAGCACTAGCTGTAACGCTTTAAATAGTTGTCTTCGTTATAATTTGACTAAGTAGAAAGATTGTAACAGTTTTCATGTCTTTTTCTTGAAATAATTATCTTGAATTTCCGAGTGATCAAGACAGGCTATTGGTAAACAATATGGCATGAACTATAGACACCTGGCGCTATAGAGACAGAAGGCGCTATTACCGCCCCAGTCAAAGGTAGCGGTAGGTAGGTACATACGAACGTATGTACAACAAATACGACCAGGAGTAAACAAACTTCGTTCAAAACACTTTCAATATTTTTCATTAAAGACCGAAATTTGATAATAAAGGCATGTGTGCCGATAACATCATCTGTATAATGTCATGGATTTTTGATAGCTGTTTGTCTTTAGACAAAGAAAACACGCCCGCAGTATGTAAAAATGTATACTACTATCATTATTATGATCAGTAAATACAGCTAAGCAAATAATATACGCAAAAATTATATTACCGCATATCAACGCGGGTGTATAATATTTCACAGTGTAGTTCGCCGGTGTTTCGTATATTCGTAAGTGAATATACTAAATCAAATAAAATGAAGTAAGTATCTGTTATTTTTTTATGTTTTACGGCAGAGATCGCATTCGCCTTTCCAGAGGAAGCAGGGTAAGTGTGGCGAAAGTGGTCACCGTCGCCCATGGACATCAGTAACACCAAGTGCGTCACCGATACGTTGCCCACCTCTAAAGAGACCTCTAATATATCTCGTGAACTATCCCATGTCATATTACAAAGGTGCAACGTATGGAGTTGGAGGTAATGGCAACCACTTTCCTTCAGGTAACCCGCTTGTCTGTTTGTCTATTTACTACGTACTACTACGTATGTTTGCTTGTATGTTTGTAATGAGAAACAAATAAATAAATCTGTTAACGAAAATGTAGCAACCACAACAAAAACGTATTTGTGGCCCCTTTGAAATAAAAACTCCTCCGCTAATCTAAATTCTTAGTACCTATCCACGACTTTTGATCTTATTAGGAATAAGGAAGCTTATTAGAAGCGAATATGTTACAGTTACTGTATACGAGGGGTTCAATTTCAAAACCCACTATAATAAGTTCGAATACATTTTAACATTTTTGCACCAAAAGAAAGCTTTTTAAATTTACTTTGCAATATGTAATACGTTAACTTTCATAACCCACTAAAATACATAGTAAATCCAGATTAGAAAGCAAGGTTAGTTGCAAACGCCGCTAAAATATCTAATGTTACAATCAAAATCCTCTAAAATGAAATCGACCAATGAGAGCGTCGCATTGCAACGCGTGACCTTATGAAACAGTATGGTGATTTTGGCGGTGTTGATGAGAGTTGCTCGTGGTTTTCAATGAAAATTAATTATAAAACATGGAAGATCTAGCGCAATTTTTGAAAAAATGTGATCCTAAACACGCTCGGAAACGTCCACGCAATCCAGAATCTTAGAAACGCGAACGGCAGCGCCGAAAACGGTGAGTAAAATCGTACCTAAAACTTACTAGAAAAGTTCTTTGAAGAGTTTTATGCAAAATAAAGCACATGGGTACCTAGTATTTTAATACATCTTTATTAAGACTGATTTTTACCGTCTGAATAAAAGTAATGCATGCCATTAGGCTTTAGCTTGTCATGCCTTTTTAGGGTTTTTAGGGACCCTATTACTAAGGCTACACTGTGTGTGTGTCCGTCGGTCTGTCTCAGGCTGTATCTCATGAACCGTGATAGCTAGACAGTTGAAACTGATGTATTTCTGTTGCCGCTATAGCAACAAGTACTAAAAACAAAATAAAATAAATATTTGAGTAAGGATCCCATACAACAAACGTGATTTTATTGCCGTTTTTTGCTCGATCTTATTAACGGCAACAGGTCGACGCTTGAAAATGTCTAATGTTATATAGACAGTGGTACGGAACCCTTCGTGCGCGAGTCCGACTCACACATGGCGGTTTTTTTAGTTTCAGGCTTTCCTTTTTAAAAGTCAATCGATATAGAAGAATACAAAATAATTCTCCACGGATTATTATTATTATTCCCCAACTTTATTGCTTTATTTGTTTCAGATATGAGCCAAAGTCACTCCCAAAATTTCCTTCTTGTGATCATAATCAAAAAGCCTTTCATTGCAACCTTGTTTCTTGTCAAGACATTAGTAAATTTCATAGAAGTTTTTATAAATGTAAAACCAAACTCGAACAAGATAATTTTTTGTTAAGATATTGTCGAGTTAATAAACCCACTATAAACATTCAAAACAGTAAAAGGAAATTAACTATTAAGTACAATATACCTGTTAATGGAGGTGGCCGAAAACCCGTATGTCAAAAAACATTTTTGGACTCGCTTCAAATAAAGAAAGATCGGGTTCAGGGTGTGATGAACCGTTCTCCCTTAAAAGAAAATAGAGGAGGTGATCGGAGAACTGAACAATATGAAGCGAAAAGGTTGTCAGTTGAATGGTTTTTGGAAAGATTTAAAGGTATCAAAAGTCACTATTGCCGATCCCAAACAAACAGAATTTACTTGTCATCAGGATTAAATATTCGAAAGATGTGGCGAATTTACAACCAAGAAAGGGATGAAAATTTAAAAGTGACGCAGAGTTTTTTTAAGAAAAATTGGTAATACTTCGTACATTTTGGTTTTGGGTCTCCAAGAACAGACGTATGTTCCACATGCATTTCGTTACAAGAACGCCTGAAAACTAAAAAAAAACCCTATAACGAGAAATGAACTAATAATAGAAAAGAGAATACACAGGCTAAAGTACAGTGCTTTTTATGATATAATAAAAGAAGAAAATGAAATTATTTTAACGATAACATTTGATTGCCAAAAGAACCAACCGCTCCCGAAACTGCCCGATCAGTCTGCTTATTTCAGCAGACAATTTAACTTCTATCACTTTGCCATAGTACAAGGTAATTCAAAAGCAAAACTGACTACGGAAAATGTGCGTTCCTATTATTGGACTGAGTTGGATCATGCCAAGGGCAGTAATCAAATTATTAGTGCAGTATATCACTTCTTGCAAGGAACCGTCATAGAACCGCACGTGAAGGTACTAAGAGTAGTTTGTGATGGATGCTCTGGCCAAAATAAAAATACCGGAATGATTAGTATGCTAGGAAAATGGCTGTACAGTGATGGGCCTCGGAATGTGAAAAAAGTTGAAATCATTTTTCCAGTGGTAGGCCACTCCTTTGTTACCCCCGATCGCATTTTCGCAAAAATTTAGAGGACATTAAAAGCCAAAGAAGTGATTGTTCCTCCTTCGGAGTACACTGAAGTATTGCAAGAAAATAGAACATGTGTCGACTTGACAACGATACCAGTTTATGATTGGAAGGCTGCTTATGAGCCTGTGATAAAACCTACATCATCCTGGCACTTTCCATTCATGAAGAGCAAACGATTTTTCCTTACTTGTTCTAATACGGAAAATATACTGGTACAAGGAGAAGAAACTTACCGTAATGAAGTTAACAATAAAAACATTATTACAAAGAAAAACAAAAAAATAACAATGATTATACCACTAATGATCCAACCAAATATTCTACCTAAAGAAGCCAAAGTCAAGGATGTAGCCGAGTTGCTTAAAATCATTTTGGCCAAGAATGGAGGGATTTGCCTCAACTGAAATACTATGTGAATATAGAAAAGAAACCTCGCACACGAGGCGTCGAAACAAATTGTGATGACTTATGTGAGCTTGGTTTCGAGGACGTGACTGCACACATTTAATTTTTTATTAAATAAAACTATTCCGTTTACCTTCTTTTTTTCTTTATTATCAAACATAGCTCCTACAGTGTAGTAAGATTGGCAACTTGGCTTGAAGGCATAACACCATCCATCCTGGAATATAAGGTTAGTTGCAAAACCCCCTATAGGATGACAGTTAATTTTCAAAATCCACTAAAATGTCTGGTTGCCTGCAAATTCCTCTATAATAGATTTTAATTCTTAAATATCATGTAAAAAGAGGTAATATATTATAAGATTTCTACATTTTAAAGGATATCAATGTCGCGGCATCCTATTTGTTATGATTTTTTTCTTTTGGTGGTAATTAAATGCCTTAGATTAAAAAATATCGTTTTGTGCAAAATTACCGTAAGGCACTATAGAGGGTTTTGAAATAACACCTACCTAATCTTTGACATAATGATAGATTCGAAAATTCTCACATATTGAATCTTGGCTAGTAGGTTAAGTTCGGCAGCATTTGCCGTGTGGCGAATAAGGAGGCTAACGGATGTAAATACAGCTAGATTAGTTTATTATAGTTATTTCCATAATATTATGTCGTACGGTATCATACTATGGGGCAAGTGTGCTGATAGTGACATCATATTCAAACTTCAAAAACGAGCTATAAACGCAATATATGGATTACGTCGGCGTGATTCGCTCAAAGAATTGATTAAAGAATTTACCTTCTCATATTCCAGAAAGCATTTTATCCAATTTTCTAAAAATACTGATCATAATGTCAATTTAAGAAACAAGAATAAACTGGTAACACCGGTATTCAGACTTATTAAAGTAAGTTCATCTTTCATAGGTAACTGTATAAGATTTAATAACTATATACCTGAATGTATTATTAATTTTCCTGAATCAAAATTTAAAGAAAAGGTGAAAGCAGCTTTAATGAAAAAAGATTATTATAAATTTGATGAATATATCAATGACAAAAATATATGGTGTACTACTAGCTCTTCGAAATAGGAAGTTATTTATAAATTTATAATTTTGTAAATTGGGTGAGAATGATTTGATGTGGAATAGTCATTCAATAACCAATATTTTATAAATATTTACGGCATTGGCAAACTATGCTCACTTAAGAGACTGCCTGGTGGTGGCGTGGGGGGTCGGGTCGTTCTCTTCCCTCAAATATGGTTGAATTGGACGATGGCTGGGCCCTGCGTCATGCTCGTGAACGGGTGCTGCCTTGGTGGACTGGCCTGCTTTACTAAACTTTTTTTTTTCTAATAATTAGTCATCTTGACCGATTTGTAGGGGTCCACATCATATTCCACTCAAAACAGGCTCACTCATATTAAATTGACAAACGTATCAATGCAATGTAATTATATTTAAATCTAACTGTGGATATCTTGCCGTTTCTTTCTCCCACAGATGGGCATTTTCCTAACTGAAGCGGCGTACTGACAGACAGACGACATTATTTTTACTTATTTGTTCCGAGCTCAATGGGTAACGCAGGTAGGCCGGCTGGTGCATGTTGGTGCTCGCGCCGGCGGGCTGCCTGGGGCCAGACTGCGCTGTGCACATGATTCGCCTAGGCGGTTATGTGCGTGGCGTGTACCGGTGCCCGGTGTCTCGCCGGGGTGAGTGCTCGTACGCGCTGGTCGGTCTGCATGCGTCGCCCCCTACCTGGATGAGCTCGCTTAACTTTCCCTTTGCTTCCCGTTACATTTTTGACGTTTGGAAAGAGATTAATTAACGTAATTCTAATTCAGTAAATACTTCTTTCATTTTCATTTTTTTAATGTTGAATAAATCCTATAAATTTCATTTTATTTCAGCCAAACTTGTATATCTCCAACGACTGGAGCTGCACCACAAACGTTTGCTTCCGCTTTTCAATATTTTGCAGCAGCCCAATGCCTCCTCAACCAGGATTGGCCTTCAGACGCCAGTGTGGAAGGTAATGATCTTTAAAATGTATCTTGCAGTATATGTGTCACGAGTAAGTTCTTTTTAATAAGCTTTTATTTAGTTTTACCATAGAGAAAAAATGTTTTTATACAGAAGAGTCATGAGAGACATGAGACATGTCCCGAAATCAGTTTGTAATAAAATTTCGCAAGTTAAATTTGACCTATTTCCCGGTTTCCGATTGAGCTGAAATGGCGGTGTTCAAGCTCGGTGACAATGCAATGTTCTGATACCATAGAGCAGATCTGAAGAAGGTTGCCGTAGGAATTCTGAACTACGACCCTGTTCTGTGACCTTGCTACCAGGAAAACTAGACCACATTGTATAAAACATGCTCATAAGATACATGGACAGAAATTTTTTTATTGCCTAGGCCAGTAAGTAAGTAAGTAAAAACTCTTTATTGCACACATATTAAATGACAATATACAAGAATCAGTATAATATACATGCGCGCAAAGGCGGCCTTATCGCTGTAAGCGATCTCTCCCAGACAACCTTTGGGAAGAGGTAATGTTTCACATAAACTAGTAAGTAGTGCAAGAGTAAATAGTATGGCCAGATGGCTATTATATATTATTATAATTATTTTTACACATTGTGAAGCTCGACACGAGGTCGCATATATAGGAATCATGCACGGGCTACTGCTAAGTGCACTGATCCCGTAGTATCATTAATTAGTTAGTTTCTGGGCTCATTGTACGACAATGACGTCAGATTGAGGAAACGGCGAACTATAGATCATGGTCAAGGCGGACCCCGGGCTCTCGTTCTCGAAAGCACAACCGGGACATTAACGCCAAGATGATTTTATTCCACTGCTAGGCAAAGGCCTCCCCCGATTTTGTTATTAAATTTTTAAAGAGTGTTCGGTCTCCCAATTCCGAATGACTCTTTTGTTTATACTTTTATCGATGGGATAAAAAATGGCGGACTTACATTTTTAATCCTTTATCTTCCACCGTAATGGTACATTTAGACCAACCGAAGATATGATTATAAAACCATATATATAGAAAAAGCATTTGCTCGCGTTCTTTTAGTGTAAACTATAGGAATGCTCGGGACATGTATAGATTAAGCGAACGAGCAAGCGACTCACCCGATAGTCTCTAAGGTAATTTACAAGGAGGTAACTGTAGCGTCAGTTCAGTGGAGCAAAGTTGTTCTACGAAGAAGGAATGCTTATTTTGTTAATTCTCTTATATAAAACTTTTATTTTAGAATTTGAGCCATAATTGCATCGTGATTAGACAAAATCACAGCCCATAACAGTCTGCTGCAAGACATACGGCCTCTCCCACGAAAGAGGAGGATATTGCCATAATCTCCACGCTTGGCAGGCTAGTTTGAAATCTAACAATGGAAAACGCTGTGCCGTACAAAATTAAAATGCACTAAGTGCATTTTTTCACTTTTGCGTTTATTCTATTTTGGGAATCCAGGAAACGAGATCTACTCAAATCAAAGACCTGTTTTTTGATACCTACTCTGGAAACAAAAAAATATAAGCTACAAACGCAGTAAGATAATTATTGACTCGCAAGTGCCTAACATTAACGCTGTGAGTGAGTAACAGAACTCACTGCGATTATGGGCTGTGAACATGTACATATTACATGACGGTCCCACTACTCTAATTGGTTTGCGGTAATATCTCCCTTAAATAATTTAAAATCTTCTATTTCTATGTTAAAATCATAACCTGACCGTTTTTTTCTACCAGAAAAGTAATTTCCACCGTTCTTTTTGTTACATAATAAAAATAAACCTGTACTGCAAACACATTTTTCTCAAAACTAGAAAAATGCACTCACTGCATTTTAATTTGTCACGGCAGCGCCACTGCCTATTTTCCAGCCTATGGAGACACTAGATCTTTTTCCTCGCCTTGTGCGACATCCACGAGTTTAAGGGGTTGGTGCTATTTTACTCTGCCGGACACCACACGGCAATAGACAAATATGTGAGACAAGTATCCTTAAATTCCTTGTTCTAGATGGCGAAACTTTTAACTTCATAATCGTGGGTGCCGGATCTGCAGGCAGTGTGGTTGCGAACAGACTCAGCGAAAATCCCGAATGGCGAATACTGCTCATAGAAGCTGGTGGTGACCCACCCGCTGAAAGTGTTGTAAGTAGAAATTATTATGTAAATTAACATACCAGTAAATGTTTTCAAAAATGTATTATTTAGAAAAGCTAATGAATGGAAAGTTATTGCGAAACTTTAATACACAATGAAGGAATATGTTTTAAATTTTAATTTAGCTAATATCAAGTCAATATGTCTGGATAAAGGGTTTTGCAAAATCTTTTTATTTTTATCGACATTGTGCTGATGTCATGTATGGAATACCGCCATACAAACCAGATACTAAAATACGTTTTATGGTGGTTGTATGTAGGTATACTTAATACTGAACTAAGTATATGTAGTATAAATAGTAAATAAGTATAGTAGTATATATTACTATAAATAATGACTGTGTTAGCACGTCGTTTGCATAGTAGGCGAATTGAGCTCTATTGGTAAAACTGTAATAATATTTTCCAGATACCAGGTCTACGGAACGCATTATTCGGTTCAGAATATGAATGGCCATACCAAACTGTGAATAATAAAATAACGAATCAAGCAAATGTGAACGGTTCCGTTTATTGGCCAAGAGGTAAAATGCTTGGAGGCTGCAGTGCTATTAATTCTATGATCTACATAAGAGGCAATAATTATGATTACCAAAGTTGGTACAATGAAGGAAATAAGGAATGGGATCCGACATATGTATACAACTATTTTAGAAAAGCCGAAAGTATGCAGAATCAAGACCTGTTGAAAATCTCCAACTTAGACTACGGGCATTATGGACCGCAAGTATTAAACCGATTTAATAGCACCATTACAGATTTAAATCAAAATATACTAACAGCATTTAATGATATAGGCATAGAAAAGGTCGTTGATATCAGCACTGAAAATGGCTTGGGGTCAGGACTTTATTCTGGAACAGCGGCTAATGGAGAGAGGCAAAGTACAGCTACAGCTTATTTGAACACTATCAAGGATAGGCTGAATTTGAAAATAATTAAACATTCTCTAGTAACAAGAGTTTTAGTAGACGATACTTCTAAAACTGCTTTTGGAGTTGTAGTGGATCGAAATGGTACTACTCTCAGATTTCATGCATCAAATGAAGTTATTTTGAGCGCTGGTACGATAAATACTCCACAGCTATTGATGCTCTCTGGGATCGGTCCAAAAGATCATCTCATCGCCAAAAATATTACATGTTTAGTTGATTCACCTGCAGTTGGTAAAAATTTACACGACCACTACATAGTTCTAATCACCATATATGGAAATGAACCTGGACCAACTAATAACGCTGATAGACAGTTCGACGCTATTCGATATTTATACGACCGCAAAGGATACTTAGCAAATACGATTTCAGATATAACTGCCCTATTTTCAACAGATTCAAATAGCACGTATCCGCTTTTTCAATCTTTCTTAGCTTTATTCAATAAAAATTCTTCAAGTGCAACTTCATGGGCTTCCTCCGTAGCTCGATACCATAAAACCGTTGTAGATTCTATAACCGAACAGAACGCCAATCAATCATTGTACAATTTCTATTTTATCCTGCTGCATCCCAAATCAAGGGGCAATATCTCATTGAATTCAGCTGATCCTAAAGATTATCCTCTCATTTATTATAACAACTTCGAAGATCCTAGAGATTTGCAGTCAGCAGTCGATGGCATCAAATTCCTTACCAAGATAGTAAACACGAAATATTTTTAATCCATTAATGGACATGTGGGTAGAATGAAATGGCCAGCATGCGATCGATTTGATGTAGATAGCAATGAATATTGGAGATGTATATGTATAAATATGGGTATAACTATTTATCATCCAGTTGGCACTGCAAAAATGGGCGTCGACCCGAAAACGTCTGTAGTAAACAGCCGATTGAAAGTACATGGCGTTCAAAGTTTACGAGTAGTTGACGCCAGTGTGATGCCTACAACGACTAGTGGTAACACGAATGGCCCTGTCATTATGATAGGAGAACGAGCCTCAGATTTGATAAGACAGGATAACCGCAATGAATTATAGTTGATGTATTCCCAGAATGTTCCAGTTTGTACAGTTAATGAATTTAAAAAGAGTTAGTGTGTTTTATTTTATTTGGTCAAAGCTACTTTGACCATGTCTTTATAATGAAGTAAAATTTATTATTGAGTAGAAGGAATTTTTATTTTAAGCATGTTACACACTACGAGATGGTCGGGCGACCTTGTAAGATCGTTAAAATCGTATGGAGACGATGGATTCAGAAGTCACAGGGTCGATCGGTGTGCGTAGCGAGGGCCTATTAGGAGGTTTGTGTCCAGCAGTCGATATCCTACGGTTGAGATGGAGATATTTATAATATAATTCTCATTACGGTAAGCGGACTCTGGCATAAACCGGAATTAAGAGTTAAGAGGATAATGTGTGATGATGACTATGATTCTCAATACGATTATTTTTACAATAGAGTCAGTTTAGTTCGAAATATATATTAAATTTATAACCCTGTCTTAAAGTAAGAAAATAAGGTAACATATTTGACTTCGTTACGCGTCCGATGTTTTAGTATAAATATTTAAGAAAAAATTCCAAAAAATTTTACAGTGATTACAGTTTCAATTTTATATTTATCGTAATAGTCGTTAGAGATCGCCAAGTGCTTGGTGTTTGAGATAGGCAAGTCGAGGCATTACCATTTAACTATTGTTTGTCTTCTATATGTACGACAGATTACAATATACGGCTTGCACAAAAATATTTGCACAAATATGCGGGCAAGTATGTGCAAACTGACATTAATATTTTTACTACTATCCTGCAGTCCGCAGACAACCCACCTGATAGAAAGCTGTACTTATTGTCCTAGACATTTAATATTTCGGTTTATATTTATTAGTAGCTACATTAGTTGAATTTTAACCGATGCTCTTACGGTGAGGGAAAACATCGTGATGAAACCTGCAAATTCAGGCAACTGAATTTGTAACCATGATCACATCTGGTCAGGTTCCCCTGGTAGCAGGGTCACGGAGGTCAGATGGTAGTCGCTCCACTGTAATTACCTGATCGAAAAATTCTAGATCATGGTCAAGGCGGTCCCCGGGCCCTCGTGTTCGAGAGCACAATCAAGAGACTATTATTAATATAAACAAGAGATTATTATTACATTACAAAAATAAAACCAATAACCTATCAGTACCAGGAAAGAGGGCCCGTGGGAGGCCTAAGAAGCTGTAAATTGATTGACTGAGTCGGATACGAGAGCAACCGGCCTAATTAAGCCATTTATGATATGGACCACTGAATAGGTGGTACAGTTTTGCATGCAGTGGCCGACCGTACATCGGAGCGTATATCCGGCATATCGAAGTGGTCTTCAGTTCGTTTCAAGACGATAACGCATTTTCTTGAGAACTCGGCCCATATTACCAATAACTTTGAGCGATATGTCATTTGAGTTTTCCGTAAAATTGTTCGCGCACTATTTTACAAAATATAGCTTGGATAGCAGTTTTAAGTTAACTTATCAATAAAACCCTAAAAGACTAAGACATGTTTCTAACTTACAGCGTTCAACTTGACAAATGCAATAAAACTCGTTTCTTTTTAATGCGTGACTTTGAACTGATTAATTAGTTGTCTCTCCTCGCAAGTGTGTTGAAAACGTCATAACTAGTGCCAAATATACTGGCTTTAGCAGAGATTTCTCGATCACAACTAATTTGTAAGCTGTTTAAACGCTAGCTGTAACTCTTTAAATAGGAGACACCATGCTATTGTCAAACAATTTGTCCGGTGTCCGGTATGGCCGTGTGACGTCTCGCATTGGAATCGCAGTCTTCAAAGACTATAAAATGGGCTGCAGATTTTATCATTGTTATATTTATAACACTACGAACTCCAACCCGCCTGCTAAGAGATTATGGCAATAACCTCGCCTTTCCTGAGAGAGGCAATAAATCCTGCAGTGCACTGTTATGGACTGTAATAATGATAGACACTGGACATAGACATTGCGCACAAGACGTTATTGCAGCCCGAGTCGTAGGTGGCGGAAGTATACGATTCGTACTTGTACGTCGACTATTTCTTAGCTTTCTTTAACATCAAATGTTACGCAAAGCAGGAGCAGGAGTAAGCAAATGTCGTGCAAATCACTTACAATCATCATCATCACCCGAGCGGTCACTCCCGGCTACTGCCAGGGTCTGCTTTTCTGCTTTGCTTTCTTCACTTTGTCCGATCTTCGGCATCCTCACGTCGTAAGCCGTTGGCTCTCGCGTCCGACTCGGCGATGTCAATTCATCGCTTCTTGGACCTTCCGCGGGATCTCTTTCCTGATACCGGTAGATTCAGGCACCTATTTCCGACGTATCCCTGGGCCTTACGCAACACGTGACCATACCAGCGCAGCCTGGTATGGTCTTCGATCTTATCCGCGATATCTCTTACGCCAAGGCTGCCACGGATGTACTCCTTACGTACTCGATCCAGTCGCGTAATGCCACAAATCCACCGCAACATTTTCATTTCATTGGCGAGGAGTTCGCGGACGTGCTTCGTCAGCGCCGGCCAGGTTTCGCTGCCATAAAGCATCATAGGCCTAATTATGCTCTTATATATTAGCCCCTTGAGCTTGATAGGGATTTTAGGGTCACAGGTGACCGCCGTGAGCTCCCACCATTTGGCCCAAGCTGCGGAGATTCGAGCCTTGACATCGGGGCCGATATCGCCGGACTCGTGCTGCACGGAACCGAGGTATTTAAATTTATCTGTTCTATTGACAGTTTCATTCCCTATACGGATGGTTTCAAGATCCGCGCTGCAGCAAACCGTATACTCTGTTTTGGAAAAGCTTCAAACCACCGTTTTCTAGCACTGTCTTCCAAGTGTTTACTTTGGTCTCAAGATCCTGCTTAAGCTTGCTCACTGATGACACGATGTCATCAGCGTATAGACATCATGCTCTTATAGACATTGATTTTGCAGTGTTCTCGTGTGGTCAAGCCTATGTGGCACTATCAAGACTGAAAAGCCTTAACAGGATACATCTAATAAACATAGACTTCAGGAGTATCAAAACTTAGGAATCGGCAATAGTAGAATATAATCTTCTAAAATTACCGTCCAGACTAGACGTAGAATATGGGGATGGGCATTGCGTCTACAAATAGCCATCGTACAAGATCCGAACCGCAAAAGAAAAAAAGTTAAATTTCTAACAAAAAAAGATGAGATACCATCAAAACATTTATATGTAAAAATTCACAAAGTCTTGTGACTCTCCCGCAAAATATATGAGCTCTTAGGTGGAGCCAAGTGTGGCAGTACTTTTTTTTAAATAAATATTCTGCAAATTGCACCCCAGCTCTGTGTTAAATATACTGAGTAAAATGATAACACTTAAACTTATGATTAATATATTATTATGTTGTGCATCTTTGTTGTTTAAAACGTTATTTGATCTCATTTATAAATATATTTTCCTTACTTGACAATTACCAAATGTAAGGATATTCAATTCGACTACCTTGGTTACAAATACGATAATAAAATATGTTGAATTTGGAAAAGCCGTAATCATGACAAAAATCTAACAAAAACAAAGAGCGACCTTAGCGAAAATTATTTACCAAAGTGCAACAATATACATACAAACAAACAATAAAATAAAATAAAATATTAATTTATTTCGGAATTTAAACAATTCCATATTTTAGTAGATGAGGTAGGTAGATCATCAGGACAGCCCTTGTAACGTAACACTGTCCGACGGACAGTGCCAGGCTCAGTTAATAATAAAAACAACGAATATCAGGGTAATGGGTTTATGTACAATCAGTCCAGAAACTACAATCTACAAAACAAGAAATTTATAAAAAGAATTTAAAATGTTAAAAGTACGAAAGTTTTTACGAAAGTCCACAACTTATGCCCTGGCTGGATCACTGGGTTCACTGTTGGCCGAAAAGTACAGACTGCAGATTGACTCGACAGACTATTTAATTTAGAAGACTTTGAGGATAAACTTTTATGCAGTCACGTGCATAATTTGACCGGTCAACTGGTATTTAATTTTTGGTTTCTGAAGATAGCTTCTTCTAGCTATGATACTGATCCACCTTCTAGTTCGAAGGCTGGGAGAACTCTGCCCACTCATCCGCTGCACTCTCTAACGAAGGCTTGGGTCTTCACTTAAACACGTTCGAGAAAGCATTTGGCACAAAAGAAGATATAGTCTTGATGGCCAGTATTCATAGTCGACCAGCCAGTTTCCGAAGTGGTCGATATTTATTTTCGGACGACCTCGTGTTTAGCAGCCAAGAATATAATCCATGAAGACATGATGAAGAATTGGATCCAGCAATTATCTAGAATAAGAGGAGCACAAAAAGATTAAAATTTCCGCCGACTATGAACTGTGTCCGCATGACAACATACGACATATAAAGAATAAAATAATAAAAGATTAACGTCAATTTGGAAAATGTGATATTTTAAATACTAAATCAAATATTTGCCACGAAAGAAACCTTCTAATGTGATGGAAAATTGACCCCCGTGGCATGGGGGTCTATCTGGATTCCCAGCAAAAGGAAAACAAGAAGATACAACGGTAAGAATCCAGACACACACCCCAATACCCTTGTATTTGTCCAAAAACCATCATTACTTTTACCAATTGAATATTTAGGAAACAAGAGATCATTTCCCCAAAAGAAAATACTCTAATCGAAGTTCAATTCGATTCAAAATATTTGTAGAACGTAATTACAACGTAGTCAGAATTTACAGTATTAACTAATTTTCCAGGCAAAGATGATAAGCAATCAGAGCCTGAAGGGCCAAACCCAAGAATATACCAATTATATGTTTAAAAATGGACAATAAAAGTGTCAACGTGCTGAATAGTTATTTGAACAGGAGTCCTAATAACAGTAAGTACAGCTTCAGGGCAAGACCCTACACCCTTAACAGTCCACTGCAGGACTTAGAGCCTCTCCCACGATAGGGGAGGTTATTGCCGTAATCTCCACGCTTGGCAGGCGGGTTAGAGATCGCAGTGTTATAAATATAACAATGGATAAAGTTGGTGCCTATTTTCCAGCCTACGGAGGCTCTAGACCTTTTGTCTCGAAAACATAAGTCGCCTTATACGAAACCCGAGAGGTGTTGGTGCGATTCTACTCTGCCGCACACCACACGGCCCCATACTGGACACCAAACGGCCACAAGTGTCAATAGTCCATGCCAAATTGTTTGACAATGACGTGCCTTGATCTCTCGGTCAACTTTCGGTTATTTGAAGAAAACTACACGAAAACTGTTACAATCTTTTCCTATTTATTATATTGTAATAAGTACGACTATTTAAAGTGTAACAGCGAGCGTTTTAACCACTTACAAATTAGTTCTGAATGAGAAATCAATGTCTGAAAGATGAAAGTTATGACGTTTTTCAACACACTTACGAGAAGAGACAACCAATTAATCAGTTCGAAATCATGAATTAAGAAGAAACGAGTTTTATTGCTTTTGTTTCGTTGAGCGTTGTTAGTTGGAAACTTAACTTAGTCTTTGTATTGATGTTACGAGCGTACACCTTAAAACTTCTGCGGTTTGGTTGATGTGTATCTTCTTTATTGAAGAACGTACCCATGTATATTTTGTAAAAAGGGCGATATACGTCGGCCAATGCGGGCAAAACGTACCACCTGTCCCGTGGACCTTAGCACTAAAACCTTGCCTTCAGTTAGACCGCTTGCCAGTTTGTCTATCTATTGACGAAAATGTAGCAAACACAACTACGCATTTGAAACTAAAACGCCTCCTCTAACGCTAATCTAAATTCTTAGTACGTATCCACGACTTTTGCTGTTGTTAGGAATAAGGAAGCCTATTACTGTATCATACACGCTTACGTAATCTTTGACATATTGATTGTTTTTTAATGTCGAACTAAACCCTTGATTTCAGCCAAACTTGTATTTCAGCCAAACGCCTTTAGACGCCAGTGTGGAAGGTAATGATTGCATGTTAAATTTGACCCATTTTCCGGTTTCTGGAAGTGCTGAAATTTTGCACACTCTTGTAAGTTCGGTGGCAATGCAATACCTATTATGAAACTATCGAGCTAGACTGATGATGAAGATGGATGAGGCCGTAGGAACTCCTAAACTATGCAATGTAAATCCATCGAGTTTGGGCTCGTTTAGATTGTCTTGAGAACTCTTAATTATCATGGAGAATACGCGATTCAAGCTTGTTTTAAAAATGTTTTTAAATAAACTTGTTTATAGCTTCCTTACATAGATACGAAGAAATATATTTAGAGGGAACTAAACATAACAATAAAAAAAATTAAAATCATCTTGGCGTAAATTCCCGGTTGTGCTCTCACGGACGAGGGCCCGGGGTCCACCTTGATAATAATTTACGATTTGTCAGATCAGATAAATACAGTGGAGCGACTGCAATCTGACCTCCGTAACCCTACTATCAGGGGAACCAGACCAGATTGGATCAAACATGAAAATACAAAATACCAGAACAAAAAATTTTTTTTAACTTGGTTTGCACACGGTCATACGGTCCACTTTATGGAAAGCGGACACCGTCGATCCGAAGGCCACGACATCTTCAACCTATAGCGGATGCGGTGCTGGCCTTTAAGTACGCGAAGTAGTTACATTAAACTTCGTAGTATTGGAACATAGGCGAACGATGCAACGTTCTGTATTTAGGGTTAATGACGTAGCGCCGATGCCCACAATGTTGGTATTTGATGGCTGAGGAGTCAGAATTAGCCGCTGCTAAAAAGCAGTGGTTATAAAAGTAGACTGACCCCCGCTGTCGAGCAGCGCTCGTACCGATACGGCATCATTAGTGGCGGGATTTGCAATCCTTACGATTGCCGTACGTCAGATGATGACGTAGCCGACATCGTAGCTGACGTTGTGGTTTGCTTGAAGTTCTCATCCACCGAGCTCACATGCAATAGAGTGTTGTGCTTCTTTTTGCACAATCGACAAGTTCCTAGTAGCTTACATCGACGGGATTCGTGGCCTGGTCTCAAACAGTTAAAGCACAAGGACAAAGACGTAGCCAAAGCTAACCATTCTTTTGGTGTCTTGGCCCTGAAGGTGAGACTGGACAGTAGGTTTTGAGTGGCCCACATAATCTTTGAAATCTTTGGAAGTAACAACTAATGATTTAGTTTGGGATTTATATGGTGCCGACTGTGGCTGTTTAGGTTTGTCCTGCTTGTTGTGCTGGACAGTCTCGAAAACATCCGCTCGATTTTTCAAAAACGTAAAAAAGTTCTGTAAAGTTGGAATTTCAGGCAAGGAATTTCTGTACTCCTCCCATTTGAAACATGTACTGTTGTCTAATTTGGCAGTAATCATGTAAATTATTAGTACCACAGTGGGACCACTTGTCAGTAGGTAATCCTAATGTGCTTAATGCACGCAAGTTCTTAGATACGTGATCTATAATAAAACGAAGTGATTTATCGGTTTCTCGAGAGTACTCTAAACTAAATAATGATTTTAGGTGATTGTTTATTAGTTGACGCTTATTATCATAGCGTTCGCAAAGTAACTTCCAGGCTTCGAGTTAGATTTTATCCGTTACTTCGAGATTGCACCACATCCTCGCTGCCTCGCCCTCCAAATACGAATTCAAATAGTGATACTTGTGTATATTACGTATTTTTTCATTATCATGGACTAAAGCCACAAAGGTTTCCTTGAATTCCAACCATTTGTAATACGTACCGTCGAAATTCGTTTTTTGAATAAAAGGCAACTTAAAACTCATTTGTTCAGAGCTGCATTGATGATGACACGATTGATTATCAGAAGCAAATCAACTGTGATTAGACACATCGCTTTGTTTACATTTAGATTAATCGATTAAATTTTGCGCTGTGGCTAGGCAATGATAAAAATCCTGTTCAATAGTCTCCCGTAATGCGAGTTCGGACTCTAAATTAGTTGGATTTAGAGTTTCTATTTGAATCTGGAGCTCATCAAACTCGACAAACAAGTTCTGAAACTTCGACAGCTTTAGCTAAAGCTTATTGACTTCTATGGAAGGAATTTGCTCCAAAGCTAATAGTGCATCTAAATTATTTTTAAATTTTGTAATGCGTCCGCGTATTGAGCTACGTTTTGCGGCTAAATCGCGTAATTTCTCATCGGTCATTATGCTTGCGCTAGGCTACGGAGCGTCAGATATTCCGACAACAAAGGGATAGATAAGAAGATTAGGTACGATACGCTCCCCAGTCCGAGGTCCCGCAGTCGGCGCCGCGGCTGCAGTTGCAGGCGACGGGTAGGCAGAGTGCAAGCAACGCGCGCGCAGGCCGGTCGCTGTCCGCGGACGGCACGGCAGCGCAGAGGATAGCTTACGCGATGGAATGTGCGATTGTTGACACCCTGGAATGTCACCGGTTTTGCGACTGAGATACCTAAATTAAATTTATCTATCGTGCCCAATAACTCTAATAAGTATAGAACCTATAGAGTTATATGGTTAGATTGCTTAAAATATAGCTTAAATAGGCGTATAATGGAAGCACAGTAGCTTAGATATTGATGCCCAGGCAAGCTATGTCGGTACGATAGGTGATTATAGGGTTATATAATGCGGTCATACATCCGTATAACTATAATTGAAATCAGGAAGTTTGATAATTTATCTAATTTTGTGCAACAATAGCTAAATGTAGTACTAGATTGCGATGAAATAAATAGGTTTTAGCAGTGCAATGCGTTTAGAAAATGTTATTTAGGCAATGGATGATGGCAATGACTTGCGATTTTGATGACGTAATGGGTTGATCCAGAGCGAAATAGGCACTAAGCAGTAGCGATAGGCACTTAGCGTAGTTATGTAACTTACTTTCTTGTTACTTAGCTTAGTAACTTGCCTAAATCTCGACCGTTAACTACAATTAACGCACTTTGAACATTTGAGGAACTAAAACACAATGCACTTACAAGTAGAAGGGGATAGAACTGGATAAATAGATAGGAACGGGCTCACAACAGGTAGATAGGGCAAGCAGGCAATGCTGAGCTAGTCTGGCGGCTGGCTGCGGTGCTACTGACTGCGAGGCTGCTGGGGTCCCGGTCCCGTAGGATGATTTTTGTTCGCGAAGGTCTCACACGTTCGCTTTGTAGTCTTCGTAGATCGTCCACCAGGTGATTCCTCAAAATCTTGACCCTCGGCGACTTTTTAGGCACGACGATGTATTAGGGTGACCTTCTAACGCCCTTGGCGAACAAAGGAATTGCTACTTCTAGAATCACAAAATCAAAACACTTGACTTCTTGAAATAGGCGATTTATTATCTTTTCGCTTGAATTTGATTACAAAATGTGGATCTGCGTAATAAGTTGGTGGCCGTTGCGATAGAAGTCTTGATGGCAATTGAACGGCGTTAGCGTTTGGTAGGGATGTATGCTTGTGTGTGTTACTGGTTACATAGATACGTTTGCAGTAGAGTCAGTGAGTGTGCCGTGTGCACCACTGTTGCATCTATACAATTAAAACAGGTGGCTGCGGCGCAGACATGGCGTATATGTGTATTTTAGCAATACGATTCCTAATTATTACATATGAATAATGAGCGGGCAGATTCCATATCTATTAAAGGGAAACAGTTCCTGGCTTACTGGTAGGCTAATTACGTAACGCTGTTGCCAAGAACTCTCCGATATCAATGATCGAAATTGTTACTTTTGCGATTACGTGTCTGGTTACTTCAGTTTAACTTTGTTAGCAACTGAATCCATGAAATCGATGATACGGAATCGCAAAAGTAACAATTTCAATAATTGAAAACAGAGAATTGTTGGTTACAGCGTTACGTAATTAGCCTACTATACACATTTCGGTTATGTAGAATTAGTAAAATAATTAGGTAGCAAGAATAAATGGGTTAAACAGCCTCATTTTCAGACAGCGCCACTTATACTTCCATCAGATAAGATCGCAGTCGATTGATCATTATCATCAACATTTACACACAGCCCGTGACGTCCACTGCTGGAACAGAAGTGCGGAGCAGGCTCTGGTCTGGCGGTGAATCATGATCATCTTAAAGTTCACTCACACAAACTCACTGGTAGAAACTCTACTCCTCATTCAGTTGGCTCTCTGCACCCAAATCAAATAGCTAACAGAATCGTATCTGTATAAAGAGTTCAAGGAAACAAAAAGGATCAGAGAATACTAAAGAAGAAGCTACTACACTTTAAAACCAACCTCAAATCAAACCCTAACTTAGGAAGACCTATTACTGTAGATGAAGACAGCCTAGCCATTAAGGGCATCAATATTGGTAAAGCGGCAGGAACTGACGGTGTGTACGACGAGTTCTTGATGAATCTAGGTCCAAATGCTATTAGGTGGCTGTCTGCATTTTTCTCTGATATCCTGAAATCAAACTCTTTACCGCGAGAATTTAAGGAATACAAGGTGATAGCGCTGCTGAAACCGGGCAAGCTCGACGAAGACCATTCCAGTTATCGCCCTATCGCTCTACTAAGCAATTGCTACAAACTACTGGAAAGGGTTCTGCTGTGCCGCATAGCCTCATTAATCAACCCAGTTATACCAGTGAAACAGGCGGGTTTCAGACGGGGGGGTTGTACCGATCAAGTACTATCATTGTTCGCACATCTGGAGACAGGTTTCCAGAGTGAAATAAAATCAGGTGCAGTATTCATAGATCTTACCGCTGCGTACGACACCGTATGGAGAGAAGGTCTAATTTATAAGCTTCTGTCAGTAGTTAATTTGTAACATGCTATCACAGAGACGATTCAGGGTGTATCTGGGATCCAAAGTAAGCAATGTAAGGGAGTTGAGTAACGGTCTTCCGCAGGGTTCTGTTCTGGCCTCTACATTATTGAACCTCTATATCCACGACCTTCCCCATATTAAGTCCAGGAAGTTTATTTATGCCGACGATTTATGCCTTGTCACCCAAAGCAGAGATATTATAAACCTTAGAACACACGCTGACCGCCGATTTGGAGACCCTGGCGAGAAACTTTGATACGTGGCGGCTGATACCTAGTGTGAGCAAAACAGAGGTCTGCTGCTTTCACCTTCACAATCAACTGGCCAAAAGGGAACTAAGGATACCTTTCAATGGTGTTATGCTCAAGCACAATTTCAGTCCCAAATATTTGGTATTTAAGGATCACCTTACTGTGACGGCACGTAAACTTCAGACCCGTAAAAATGTCATCCAGAAATTGGCAGGGACGAGCTGGGGAGCAAACAGTGAAGTGCTTCGCACAACTGCCTTGTCACTGGTGTTCTCCGTGGCGGAGTACTGCGCCCCTGTCTGGCTGGGTAGTGCACACGTCGGCAGAGTGGACGTGGAATTGAACATGGCAATGCGATGTATCTCAGGTACCACATGCTCCACACCATAGCTTCCCGTGCTCTGTCGAATACTTCCGCCGGACCTGAGAAGAAAAGATTATATGCAGAGAAGCCTCAAAGATCAGACGAAATCCAAGGCTTCCCATGCACTACGTGTTTCTGCAGACTGCGAAGTTTCGCCTAAAATCCAGAAATCCGGCATATAAGATTGCTGCGTCACTCATGAACGACGAATTCAGTAGTAACCACACATGGAGCCAAACTTGGTTATTGTGTATGGCTACAAAACTCGGATGTGATATAATACCTGGCAGCAACCTAAAGGGATCTGAACTATCTAGGCGAGATTGGTGCAACTTAAATAGGCTACGCACGGGCCATGGCCTTTGTGCCTCCTACATACACCGCTGTGGATGCAGTGTATCCCTCCAGTGTCCGTGCGGTTCCCCAATTCAGTCGATGTGGCACATACTATCGGATTGCCCAAACACAAGTTACCCTGGCCCACCGGAGGACCTGATCACCCTTAGTGACGAAGTAATTAAATGGCTGACTTTGCTTGATTTAAATTTGTAGTTGAATGTGTTGTCTCGTATATTGTATTTTTGCCATACGATATAAATAAATCTTAAAGTTAATATCCCGGTTGTGCTCTCACGAGCGAGGGCCCGTGATCAGCCTTGACCATGCTCCAAAATTTGGCAGATCACGTAATTACAGTAGAGTGACTGCTGTCTGGCCTCCGTGACCCTGTTATAAGGGGAACCTGATCAGATAGAATCGTGGTTACACATTCAGTCGCCTGAATGTGCAGCTTTCCTCATGCTGTTGTCCCGATTGGAGCGTTTGCAGAATCTTTGCATTCGTTATATTTTTGGGTTGCGGAAGTTTGATCATGTATCCGAATTCAGAGCGAAGTTGAACTGGCTCCCCATTCGACGACGTAGGGACTGTCATATCCTGGGACTCTTATACCAAGTACTAGATAGTGCCTCTGCGCCTGAGTACTTGCGCGAGTGGTTTAATTTTCGGCCATCTGCTGACCCCCGTTTGCGCCCCCGCAGGGAGCGACAGCTGGAGGTTCCCTCATATCATTCAGCTGGGTATGGGAAGTCTTTTAGAGTGTATGCAGCACAGCTGTGGAACTCGCTACCTGATGAGATACAGGACGCACGCTCACATGTTTCCTTCAGGGAACTTCTGAAGAAGCATTTCCTCAGAATTTGATGATGGAGCTTCATATATGTATATATTTATGTGTATATATACATGTATATATTTATCATATGGATATATGTTTATGGGTATGTATATTTATAGTTTACTTATTTATGTACTTACTTACTGATAAGTCTGACTGGTAGGTATATATTTAAATTAATTCTTTGGTTATTTTTATAGTAGGTAAGGTACTCGATTATTGCCTCTGCCGCTCGCTAAAGCTCCTTTCGGCTTGTCTAAGGTTAGCTGGAAGAGATCCCGTTGTGGGATAAGTTCGCCTTTGCTTTGTAACTGTTTCCTATTGAATTGTACTATGTTGTTGCAATAAAGAGTTTACATACATACATACATGATTTTCCTCACCTTAGTAGTATCGGTTAGTGTTGTACATAACACATGTGTTATGTACATAACACATGTTGTGTGGTGTACATACTAATGTACATAACTCAGAAAAAGGCATTGGCACATGGCACCACTGGGGTTCGAACTCGCTACCTCTCGCTTAAGAGTACGGCCCGATAGTCATTAGGCCATCGACGCTCCTACCTAAATACCCGTCTAAAATTCTTTACCTATGTAAACATTTTAACAAATAAACCATTTATAATCTACTAGTTCATAGAATTAAAACACTTTTTTACACAATTTTCATTATAATTAAAATAAGCTTAATATATTGCATCTGTTTCGAATGAATCATAATCATTCAATGTTTCAACAAAGTGAATACAGTTTAGAACGAATTCGTTAAACCAGAACATTCAATTGACAATAGATGTAGGTGGAAAAACAATCAATTTTCTTGATAAAACTGTAAGCATAACGAAACATAGACATGCCTACAAAATATGTTGGAAAAATACGTATAGTGATAAGGTTATAAATGCCATTTTCCGACATCCAGATAACCATAAACGCATTCACCCACAGACTATTATAGTTGTAGTAGGACTTGTGTAAAAAAGTGCTTTAATTCTATCATACAACGGGGGTCCATCGAGAATGCACTATCCAAACTATTAACTATATACGATAGGCGAATTCTATAGCTCTAAGAATTTAAAAATTGATAATATTACAACTCCCTACCGACTACAGGTAAGTAATTGATGAAATAGTACGAAGGTGCATAGATACTTATTTAATACATACCTAAATTAAATAAGTATCTATGCTACGGTAAACCGTTCAATCAGTCTCCGGGTCCCCAGGGAAAGACATTGGTCAACCTCGCTTCGCCAACGGTATTAGGAGGCACGCCAAACGATTGGCGAGCTCGTTGCGGTGCTAAAGTTCGACTAGTCTCAAAGTACGAAACGGTCACCCATCCAGTTCTCGGACATTGCGAGCATTGCTTAACCTTGGTTCGGTCTCGCAAACACGCTGCCACTATACCAATACCACTCTGTTGAGCTGTGAGCGTATTAAATTGTATATTATTATATTTTCTCTGAAAGAAATTGGCGTTAAATAATGTGTCCCATCTGAACCAGCCTGAAATGTATGTAATACATTTCAACGTTTCTAAATCCATTCAGAACCAAATACTGCTACCACTATTTTGTCTATTATATTTGTGAATTAGATATTTCGAATGTTTACGGAGCCGACGGCGGCACCGGAAAAAAGTAATTTAAATGAATAAAAAGTTTATTCACATAAGCCAACTTACTCGTAAATAAGATTGCATTATCTACGTACTACTTAAAAATGTAGTACAAAAACTAAACAAGATAATCTCTAGAGTGCCAAAAAGGAACAAATATCTGGCTCTCGGTTGGGTGTTACATGTATAATAAGCGTGTATTTAAAAGTATACAAGGAGTTTATCGGTTATTTAGCACCCATAACACAAGCTTTGCTTACTTTAGGGCTAGATATAGATAGGGCTATATAGATATAGATAGTGCTAGATAGATAGGCGCTGTGTAAATTGTCTAAGTAAGTTTTTTTTGGTTATTTTTATTTAATTTATTTGAAATGACAACGGAAGTAAAGAATTCAAATTTAATGCACACAAATGTGAGTTTAAACTGGTTTACCTAGGCCGAACAAATTTTTTGAGTTATTTCAACAATGTTAACAGACTTAACGGCAAAAAGATAAGTGGTGAATCTAAATACTACACTGTATTGCCCATTTGCTAGAACTGTAAAAGTTAGGTAAAGATAATAGACTCCGTGTCTAGCAAATAATTAACGCTGATAAAGAGACATGCGTTGATCCATATTAAGTGTTTTGCAAATTAATAAAACTAGTCTAAAATAGAATAGCTATCTTTACCTTAAAGAGGGGGGCATTCCGACGAGAGGTTGACTTGTTATAGGCATACTTAATTATTTATTAATATTCTTACTATTAGTTGAGGAAAATTAACCGACAATGGGACTTGAGGTGGAACTAATTGCGACAGAAATGATAATGATGTATGGCAAATGATAGGTACTACGCTTCGAATCAACATACTAAAAATATACATTCGTTCCGTTGTGCGAAATACCTGTTCTTGGCCGCCTTTTTAAACAATATTATTCATACAATTCCCTAAGAAAACGGGATTTTGCCAACCGCCACAACTGAGAGTATGTTGCTCGTAAACGGTTGGGAATTTGAAAAAGCGTGTTAAGCTAAATTTTTACAGAATTTTATAGGCTGTAATTTAGTCATGGACTATATTCCACTGCTTTCGAGATCTTTACGAAAACCCAAAAAATGAGACCTTTCGGGACAGGAAGGAGGAAAAACAGTAGCTTTTTTCTGCTTCCTGTCAAGTGCTTGGTATATATTTTTAGTATGTTAATTAAAAGCGTATTGCTTAACACTTGCCGCTATAATAATTTATATTCTAATTAGTTCCAATCTCTATCTCTAAAACTATTTAAATGAATTAATGAATGAAATAAATTCAGAGCGTCGGTGGCCGAGCGGTCACAGTATCCGACTCGTAAGCCAGAGGTCACGGGTTCGAATCCCGCTCCGGCCATGTACCAATGACTGTTTTCTGAGTTATGTACATTAGTTGAATACTAACCGATGCTCTTACGGTGAGGGAAAACATCGTGATGAAACCTGCACATTCAGGCGACTGGATGTGTAACCATGATCCAATCTGGTCAGGTTCCCCTGATAGCAGGGTCATGGAGGTCAGATGGCAGTCGCTCCACTGTAATTACCTGACCTGCCAAATCCTGGATCATGGTCAAGGCGGACCCCGGGCCCTCGTTCTCGAGAGCACAACCGGGACATTAACGCCAAGATGATGATGAATGAATGAAATAAATTTATTGATTAACAAGGACACCACATTACAACAATCACATCATTTAAATAAACAATAATCATACAAATAAAAAAGATATATAACAAATTACAAAATTTATAAACTAATAAAATTTATTTATTTATTTCTACTCCACTATTATGTTTAAGTCAAACCATGTGCATACATACATAGTTATATGTAGTGATGCAATCAAACAGTAAAAATGAAAGTGTACTCACTTAAATAGTTGTCTTATTTATTAATATTATAATTATTGAAAACAAAACATTTGCTACCATTTGATTACAGCCAAAATACAAAATTATTCCAATAAAACCCCAAAAGCGAGAGAATCGGCAGCAGAAACAAACGTGAGAATGCTTAAAACCAGAAAGCTGACTGACAGGTGGAATTGACTGCTCGGACGAAAAAGAAGAAAAAGTGTATCTGTCTTTTCTATTTTGCAGTTAAGCGACAAAATACATGATTATAAATCAATAATTAAAATGTTAATAGACGCTTTTATCTAAACGATGCCAAGATACATTCGTTTTATCTAAGAAAGTGCGTACACTTAACGTAACTAGTTTCATTATCAAGAACGTTTAAGGAGTTGTAAATTCATTTAAACAAGTATCTACAGTTTACAATATTCAGAACGTTGGTGTAGTCTAAAAGTTTCAGAGCGCAGTTTAACAGCTGCTGCTTAACCTATGAAACAAAATGGAGTAAGTGCTAAATGAAAAACAATAATATACTTTAACAATAACGCTGATTTGAAATACTTAATCTTGAATATGTTACCGATCTTCATAGCTATTGTTAATAAAGTGACAAACTACATGATTATGAAAATTAATATACTCGTACTTCTAATATCGAAGTAAATGCTCTTTTCCAGAACTTGTATATCCCCAACGACTGGAGCTGCACCACAAACGTTTGCGGCCGCATTACAATATTTTACAGCAGCCCAATGTCTCCTCAACAAGGATTGGCCTTCAGACGCCAGTGTGGAAGGTAATGATAATTAAAATGTATTTTATAGTATCTATGTCACAAGTGAATAGATTTTACAGGCTTTTATTTAGTTTCACCATAGAGGGAAAAACTTTCTGTGAGTTTCACACATCATCATCATCATCACAGCCCATTACAGTCCACTGCAGGAGTAAGGGCCTCTCCCAAGAAAAGGGAGATTATTGCCATAATCTCCACGCTTGGCAGGCGGGTTGGAGATCGCAGTGTTATAAATATAACAATGGAAAACGCTGCTGCCCATTTCCCAGCCTACGGAGACTCTTACATATTTTGCCTCGAAAACATTTAGTCGCCTTATACGACACCCATGAGTGTAAGGGGTTGGTGCAATTCTGCTCTGCCGGACACCACACGGCCAAAGGTCTCACATGTTTGTTCATTATAAAATCTTGCAAATTTTTGACCCACTTCCCGGTTTCCGATAGAGCTTAAATTGTGCACATTTATGTTATGATACCATCGAGTTGATCTGGAAGCCGATGTGGAAAGTTAAAATTATTATCATTTCATTTAAAAATAGTCCAATTTATTCAATAAATTATTTCTCCAAAAACATAAAACTATAACTGATATTAATCCAACAATAATGTGACATAAAATACGAAGTAACAGTAATGGTATTATAGGGTTTTATTGTTCTGATTGGCATTCTTAATTCCAATCATTACTCAATTGCCTAACAAAAAGTTTAAAACTGTTTTTATGGCACGTAACATTGTCTCCCATAAACGTTCCATAAGGACAGTTTTACACCATTAACTCACATGACACGTTAATAGGTAAACTACGTATATTTCTAGATGGCGAAAGTTTTGACTTTATAATTGTTGGAGCTGGAACTGCAGGCAGTGTCGTTGCTAATCGACTCAGCGAAAATCCGAAATGGCGTGTTCTGCTTATAGAAGCTGGTGGTGATCCACCCGCTGAAAGCACTGTAAGTGGGGATGATATACAAATTGAATCCATATTTTTTAACCTTAGAAGAGTTATTTTGAAGATTATCTACGGATTTTTTTATACCACTAAGGTGTCAAACGAACTTACGGTCTGCCTGAAGGAAAGCAGTCGCTGTCTATGGACGTTTGTAATATTTATGACAATTGTCATTGATTTCTTATCTTTTTCTTATCGAGTCAATGGACTAAACTCTGGCTTATACTATGAAGTTTAAAGTTTTCTGAACACCAAACATTGTTATCTGTTATGGAATAATATACACTCAATATAATGTAATTAATGACTGATGAAAGTGGCTAGGAGTGTGTCTGACTACCATGAACTTCTTACAGCCTTTGGTAGTCCTTACCTCCCACAAGTATTCAATTATAATAATTAAATCGACCCTTACTACATCACCAGTCCGTGACTGCTTATTTGTATTTCTAAGAACACTGTTTACTTTTGTTGTGTGCGATAGGTAAATAATTTTTTTTCAGGTACTTACTGCATGTGTTAACTAACTATAAATAAACTTTAAAAATATTTTCCAGGTACCAGGTCTGGATGCTGCATTGTTCGGTACAGAGTACGACTGGCAATATCAAACAGTAAATAATGGAATAACGAATGCAGCAAATATTAACGGTTCGGTATATTGGCCAAGAGGGAAAATGCTTGGAGGTTGCAGTGCGATTAATGATATGATCTACATAAGAGGACATAAAGAAGATTACCAGAGTTGGTACGATGAAGGAAACAAGGAATGGCACCCGACATATGTGTACAACTATTTCAAGAAAGCTGAAAGTATGCAGAATCACGAAATACTGAAAACCCCGAATGACTATGGCCGTAACGGACCCCAAGTAATAAATAGATTCAACAACACCTTTAAATCTATACATCAAAATATACTCAATTCTTGGGATGAAATGGGCATAAAAAATCTCGTTGATATCAGCACTGCAAATGGCTTGGGATCAGGATTTTATTCAGGGACAGCAGCTAATGGAGAGAGGCAAAGTACAGCTATTACTTATTTAAACCCCATTAAAAACAGGCCAAATTTGAAAATAATTAAACATTCGCTAGTAACAAAAGTTTTAGTGAATGATACCTCTATTACTGCCTATGGAGTTGAAGTAGAACGAAACGGTACTATAGTCAAATTTCATGCATCAAAAGAAGTAATATTAAGTGCTGGGGCGATAAATACTCCACAGCTGTTGATGCTCTCTGGTATCGGACCAAAAGATCATCTCATTTCTAAAAACATTACAGTAATAGTTGACTCGCCTGCAGTCGGTAAAAATTTGCAAGACCACATCATAGTTCCAGTCACTATATATGGAAACGAACCAGGACCAACTAATGAGGCTGACGAAGCCTTCGACGTTATTCGATATCTATACGACCGCAACGGATCTTTAGCAAACGTCGTTTCAGATATAACTGCCCTATTTTCAACAGATCCAAATAGCAATTACCCACTATTTCAAAGTCATTTGCTTATATCAAGGAAAAACGCAACAATTGGAAGGACGTGGGCCACACTTCTAGGTCGATATAAACAACCAGTTGTTGATTCTATAGCCGAACAGAACGCCAATCAATCACTGTACATTTTCTATTTTAATCTTCTGCATCCCAGATCAAGGGGTCATATATCTCTAACGTCAGCTAATCCAAAGGACTATCCTCTCATCTATGCCGACTACTTCGAGGATCCCAGAGACTTGCTATCAACTGTCGAAGGCATTAAAATACTAACTAAGATAGTGAACACAAAATATTTTAAATCCATAAACGGACATGTGGGTAGAATGAAATGGCCAGCTTGCGATGTCTTTAGAGTTGACAGCAGAGAATATTGGAGATGTATATGCATAAATATGGTTATAACCATTTTTCATCCAGTTGGAACGGCAAAAATGGGAGTTAACCCTAGAACGGCTGTTGTAGATGGCCGGTTGAAAGTACATGGTGTTAAAAAGTTACGTGTAATTGACGCCAGTGTGATGCCTACACAAACTAGCGGTAATACTAATGGGCCAGTCATTATGATAGGAGAGAGAGCGTCAAATTTGATAAAACAAGATTATGCCGATTAATACTGGAGGTAGTTACAACTTGGATGTTTCTTAATGATACAAACAAATAAATGGGGAAAAGGAAAAATGTTTTATTTATTTAAGTTTTTCCGTAAAATTGTTCATATTGGTAAAGTATAATAAGAACACGCTAAGTACGAATCACCTATTAAAAATATAAATAAAATAAATATCTCTGTGTGGAAACTTATGACAAGTTTTTTAAAAGTAATAGATTGTCATTCATAAAAGTCATAACAAACAATTTGATTTATGTAGGATTGTTTGATTTCGTGAGGTATGAAAAAAATTATTAAATAATGGGCAAAACAATTAAAAAGGAAGTGAGAGTGATAATTTTCAGCATGATCAATAAATTAGTCAAACTAAAAGTACAAGTTGAACTTGTACTTTTAGTTACAGCCAAATATCTGAATGTTTACAAGAAGGACTGACAAGGACTGACAAGGGCAGATTATCCCCAGATTATTGCCATATCCACATTTTATAATTTATCTACTGTCAGCCAATTCGGACATATCGTTGTCCTATTATATAATCATCATCATCGCATTAATCTCCGTTGTGTTCTCGCGCACGAGGGTCCAGTGTCTGCCTTGACCATGATCTAGGATTTGGCAGATCAGATAATTACGTAAAGCGACTGCCATCTGACCTCCGTGATCCTGCTACTAGGGGAATCTGATCAGATTGGATCATGGTTACACATTCAGTCGTTTGAATGTGCAGGTTTCATCACGATGTTTCCCTTACCGTAAGAGCATCGGTAGCTCGGATATGTTCTTCAATAAAGACGATACACATCCACCAAACTCAAGCTGTTTTTTTCCTTAAAAATATCCTCAAAGACTAAGATAAGCTTCGAACTTACAACGTTCAACGAAACATATGCAATAA
This sequence comes from Blastobasis adustella, assembly GCA_907269095.1. NCBI lineage: Eukaryota > Metazoa > Arthropoda > Insecta > Lepidoptera > Blastobasidae > Blastobasis > Blastobasis adustella. The sequence goes on from OU026120.1 coordinate 3,792,626, forward strand.
AAACTCGATTTTTTAATTTATGATTTTGTACTGATGAATCTGTTATTTCTCCTCACAAGTGTGTTGAAAAACGTCGTAACTGCTGCCACATGGCTTGGCAACAGCAGAAGAAATTTGTAAGCGGTTAAAGCACTAGCTGTAACGCTTTCAATAGTCGTCTTCGTTATTTATTTATTTATTTATTTATTGGAGTACCAACAGCTATAGAAAACATAATAAATATTATCTTAGAATCAATAAGCCAATTACAGGTCCTTGCTACTAACAGTTATAATTTAACAAAGTAGAAAGATTGTAACAGTTTTCATGTTTTCTTGAAATAATTATCTTGAATTTCCTGACGATGACCGAGTGATCAAGACAGGCTATTGGTAAACAATATGGCATGAACTACAGACTCGTGGCGCTATAGAGATATAAGGCGCTATTGTCGCCCCAGTCAAAGGTACGTATGTACAACAAATACGATCAGGAGTAAACAAACTTCGTGCAATATACTTTCAATATTTTTATTAAAGACCTACATTTTATAATAAAGGCATGTGCGCCGATAACATCATCAACTGTAATGTCATGAATTTTCGATAGCTGTTTGTCTTTAGACAAAGAAAAAACACGCCATCAGTATGTAAAAATTTATACTACTATCATTATTAGGATCAGTAAATACAGCTAAGCAAATAAGATACGCAAAAATTATATTACCGCATATCAACGCGGGTGTATAATATTTCAGACTGTAGTTCGCCAGTGTTTCGTATATTCGTGAGTCAAACTAAATGAAATAAAATGAAGTAAGTATCTATTATTTTTTTATGTTGTACGGCAGAGATCGCATTCGCCTTTCCAGAGGAAGCAGGTAAGTGTGGCGAAAGTGGTGACATCAGTAACACCAAGTGCGCCACCGATACGTTGCCCACCTCTAAAGAGACCTCTAATATATCTCGTAAACGATCCCATGTCATAGTACAAAGATGCAACGTATGGAGTTGGAGGTAATGGCAACCACTTTCCTTCAGGTAACCCGCTTGTCTGTTTGTCTATTTACTACGTACTACTACGTGTGTTTGCTTGTATGTTTGTGATGATAAATAAATAAATAAATCTGTTGACGAAAATGTAGCAACCACAACAAAAACGTATTAATGGCCCCTTTGAAATAAAAACTCCTCCGCTAATCTAAATTCTTAGTACCTATCCACGACTTTTGATCTTGTTAGTAATAAGGAAGCTTATTAGGAGCGAATATGTTACAGTTACTGTATTATACAGGCTTACCTAATCTTTGACATAATGATAGATTCAAAAATTCAATGGGGCTCACATATTCAATCATTGGCTAGTAGGTTAATTCGGCTGCATTGGCCAATAAGGAGGCTAACTTATGTGAATACAGCTAGATTAGTTTATTATAGTTATTTCCAAAATATTATTTCGTACGGTATCATACTATGGGGCAAGTGTGCTGATAGTGACATGGTATTCAAACTTCAAAAACGAGCTGTAAGAGCAATATATGGATTACGTCGGCGTGATTCTCTCGAAAAATTGTTTAAAGAAATTGATGTATTAATCTTCTCATATTTCAGAAAGCATATTACCCAATTTTCTAAAAATACTGATTATCATAATGACAATTTAAGAAACAATAATAAACTGGTAACTCCGGTATTCAGACTTATTAAAGTAAATTCATCTTTCATGGGTAACTGTATAAGATTTAATAACTATATACCTGAATGTATTATATTATTAATTTTCCTGAATCACAATTTAAACAAAAGGTGAAAGCAGCTTTAATGAAAAAAGATTATTATAAAATTGATGAATATATCAATGACAAAAATGTATTGTGTACTACTAGCTCTTCGAAATAGGATGTTATTTTTAAATTTAAATTTTGTAAATTGGGTGAGGATGATTTGATGTGGAATAGTCATTTAATAACAAATATTTTATAAATATTTGCGGCATTGGCAGTCCATGCTCACTTAAGAGTCTGCCTAGTGGTGGCGTGGGGTCAGGTCGTTCTCTTCCCTCAAATATGGTTGAATTGGACGATGGCTGGGCCCTGCGTCATGCTCGTGAACGGGTGCTGCCTTGGTGGACTGGCCCTCTTTACTGTACTATTATTTTTATTTTTTTATTCAAATAATTAGTTATCTTGACCGATTTGTAGGGGTCCACATCATATTCCAATCAAAACAGGCTCACTCAAATTAAATTGACAAACGTATCAATGCAATGCAACATATTTATTTTATTTTAAATATGTGTTCAAAAACTGTGGAAAATCTCGTAAGAGACTTGGTAAAAACTGTGACTAACTTGTGTAGTAAAGTGAGTGACCTAGAAAAGAAAATTGAAGAACAAAACGCTATAATTATGGGTCAAAAACCCCAGACGAAATTGGAGACGACAAAACCTACCCTCAACTCGGACCCGGAATCAGCGCACAGCAATTCCAGCGCTGCAGGACGCCCGGTACGACAAGCGCGTCTAAAGGCGGCTGCTGCATTAAGCGCTACTGCGCTGTTCGCGACAAAGACGAACACAAAGTCTCGTCCATCAAACGGCTCCGTAAGCGCAGATGCGAAGATAGATAAAGATTGTCGATCGGCACCGAACTCTGTTGCTCCCACCGCAACGCCCGCTATTGACGAAACACCTAAAGGTGTGTCCACATTGGTGTCTCAGTATGCTAAGCACCAACGCAAAAATAATGACTGGACTCAGGTTATTCGTAAAAAGAATAAACCAAAACAGCGTAGAAAAATCCTCATTGGCGCAGGAGAAGAGGATGACGAGCTCACGAGTGTCGAGCGTACAAAATATATACAGGCCTGGTCTTTTAAACCCGAAACCACCTCAGATATGGTGATGAAGTTTTTAAATAAAATTGTTAAAAACGACAACTACTCCGTCGAAAAACGAGAAATAAAAACTGACAAACACTCAGCTTTCGTAATTGGGATTCCCGAAACCTTATACGACACCTTCAACTCGGCCGCAGTGTGGCCGCCGCGCGTGCGATTCACGGACTGGTTTCTGCGCCGCCCCCGCGCCGAGCGGGGCGACAGCGACGACGCGCGCTTGTAGTACATCGACTACGACTATGAATGACCCGAGAGGATGTCAACAACGCTTATCTATCTGTGTGCAAAACGTTCAATCGCTTAACAACAAAACCAGGCAGTTGGAAGTGCTACTAAATAATGAAATGGAATGTGATGTGTTATGTTTGACGGAACATTGGTTAGACGACTGTAAATTGGACCGAGTGTGTATAAGTGATTATACCCTCATGTCGAAATACTGCCGTAAAAACTCTCAGCATGGAGGTTCTTGTATTTATATTAGACATGGAATTAACGTAATTGAAATTGACGAGTTAGTTTCTTTGACAAGTGAAATGCATTGTGAAATTTCCGCTGTAGAACTCATTGATTATAAATTGCTTGTGGTATGTTTTTATAGTAATATGACGAGTGACTGCGAGTTTAAACTCACATTAGAACGCCTGTTCGAAAAAATCTATGCGACTCGTTTGGACTGCATTATAGTGGGTGATGCTAATATTAATTGGTTGGGTAGGAGCCCGGAACGGAAATCTTTGCACGACCTTCTCGCCGTGTACAACTTGCATAACGAAGTGCACTTTCCAACTAGGAGGCAAGGTAAGTCTGAAACTGCGATCGATCACTTATACACGAATATCGACACAGCGCATATCGATGTGTCCTCAGTGATAAGCAACGTAGGTGACCACGACGCAGTCCGCGCGGAGCTGGCGTTGCCGCGCACCGCGGCGCCGGCGCCCGGCGGTCGGCTCGTGCGTGACGGCTCGGCCGCCGCGCGCGCCGCGCTCGCCGCCGCCGTGCACAGCGTGGACTGGGCCGCGGTGCGCGACCGCTACCGTACTGTTGATGAGCGCGCTGAAGCTATCATCAACATATTAGTTAACCAAATTAATAACTGCCTTCGTATGAAACGTAAGCCGAACGTGTCTCGTAAAAAAACATGGGTCACTGAGGAAATCCTAAACGTAAAAAGTCACTTGTTTGATTTAAAAGAAATTTATCGACTTTTCCCAAGCAATAAAGATATTGTAACTAAACTTGACGCCGCAAATGATCACTACAATAAGTTAATACAAACCGAAAGATTAAATTACATGAATAAATTAATTTTAGGCGGATCAAATGTTGTCCGATCTATGTGGCGAGTAATTAATACGGAAAATGGCAAATCCCACAAAAATAAAACCGACGTTGCCGATCTTATTAAGACACCGGCGGGGCGCTCGTTTAACTGTGACAAAAGCCTGGTAAACTACCTAAACAAACAGTTCGTCTCCGCCGCGTCCACCTGCGGTGCCCCTAACGCCGACATAGCGCGCCTGCGCGAAGAACTCGCGGCCGCGCGCCCGCCGGCAGACAGGTCTCTGCGATTCCCTAGGTTCTCACCAACTCAAGTATATAATATAATAACCAAACACGTTGCAAAAAAGCCAACCAAAGACTTGTACGGGTTATCAACAGAGTTGCTTGTACAGATGGCAGACGGCATTGCCGCTCCTCTAGCTGACTTATTCAACGAGTGCTTGGATAAAGGCGTATACCCGAAATCTTTCAAGGAGGTCAAAGTATGCCCCTTAGTATAAAGGAAAAGGCGAAAAGAAAGACCCTGGCTGCTACCGTCCAATATCAATTATCCCAGCTGTCGCCAAGGTATTTGAACATGGGCTTACCAAGCGACTCACATGCTTCCTCCAGCAGACTAACGCAATTTCGGATCGACAGTTTGCCTATCGAGCGGGTCACTCGACTACGATGTTGGTGCGGGAAGTTGTTGAGTCTGTGTTGAAGGCTAGAGAGAGTAAACAACACGTAGCCCTACTGTGTTGCGATCTCTCAAAAGCTTTCGATGTAGCAGACCACAACGCCCTCGCCTGTAAGCTAAGACACTACGGCATCGATGGCCCAGCGCTGTCACTGCTGACGGACTTCATGGATGCTAGGCGTCAGTATGTAGTGGCTAGGTGCGGCGAGGTAGCGTCAGAGGGAATGACCACCGAGAAGGGAGTTCCCCAAGGATCTTCTCTCTCGAACGTCGCTTTCTCGATGCTCCTCAATGATTTGCCTACCCATATAACAGAAGCAGACTCGTTTATGTTTGCTGATGACGTAGGTGTAGTTGTGACAGCTCCGACGCTCGAAATGCTCCAACACAAACTAAACGTGGTAGTAAGCAAGTTGCTGAACTGGTTCAAAATGAACGGACTGATTCTAAATCTGACAAAAACTCAATTTGTCCAGTTCACCCTGTCAGGACGTAGCCAGCAGTCGCTATTGGTGAATGTGGATGGAGTGACGATCGAACGTGTACCTGAGGTATCATTCCTGGGCTTCCAAATGGATCAGTCGCTAACATGGGAGTCCCACATAGAACATCTTTGTGGTAAACTGGGAGGTGCATGTTTCGCGTTAAGTCGCATGAGCTCCACCTTGCCTTCGCACGCGGTACGGTCGTGTTATTTCGCTGCCGTGCAGTCGCTCCTCCAGTACGGCGTGGAGCTCTGGGGGCGCGCTGCCGATTGGGAGCGTGTCTTCCGAATGCAAAAGCGCGCTGTGAGGGCGATTGCACGGCTGGCGCACGATACATCAGCAAGACCCTACTTTGTCTCACTGGGTATTTTAACTTTGCCGTGTCTGCTAATCCTACAAGTGGGTATATTTGTAAGGGAGCACTTACATGATTATACCCAGAGGTCAGATGTACAGGTTCGTAAGCTTCGTTTTGGCAACCGGTTGTTGCCAATAAAACATAAGCTCGCAAAAACTGCAAAAACAGTACGTGTTATGGGCCCCGCAGTCTACAACAGACTCCCAGCAGACATAACCGATGCGCCTAGTACTGGTTCGTTCAAAAACAAATTACGTCGTTGGCTAATCGAGCAGGCGTTTTATAGTATGGACGAATTTTACGCGCTAAAAATTAAATAGAGAAATTCTACAATGCATTTCATACATTAATTATCAGTGATATATAATGAAATATTGAATGGGGATATTGAATATTGAATAAATATTGAAATTACTTATTTATTATTTATATACTATGAATAAATAATTAATGACATTATAATTACTATTGACTGATATCTTGTATCTACTTTTATTAGCTAGATAGAACTACTATTGACATTTTCGATTACTATGCTTATTTATAATCTTGACATTTATACATTATTATGAGTAATTTTATTAATTAATACAATTTTGTATCACATTTTATTTATTATGTAACCTAAAATGGTAATTCATTTAATTAAGTTGATAATTGGTATGTTATAATAATTTTATGACGTGTAATGAAAAGTTACCAATAAACAATGTCTATGTCTATGTCTATGTCTAATGTAATCATATTTATATCTACCTGTCCTTTCTTGCCGTTTCTTTCTCCCACAGATGGTCATTTTTCTAACTGAAGCGGCGTACTCACAGACAGACGACATTCTTTTTACTTAATTGTTCCGAGCTCAATGGGTGACGCAGGTAGACCGGCTGGTGCATGCTGGTGCTCGCGCCGGCAGGCTGCCTGGGGCCGTACACGCTGTGCTCATGATTCGCCTTATGTGCGTGGCGTGTATCGGTGCCCGGTGTCTCGCCGGGGTGAGCGCTCGTGCGCGCTGGTCGGTCTGCATGCATCGCCCCCTACCTGAATGAGCTCTCTTAACTTTCCCTTTGCTTTCCATTAGATTTTTGTCGTTAGAAAAGAGATTATTTGACGTATTCCTAATTCAGTAAATACTTCTTTCATTTTATTTCAGCCAAACTTGTATATCCCCAACGACTGGAGCTGCACCACAAGCGTTTGCTTCCGCTTTTCAATATTTTGCAGCAGCCCAATGCCTCCTCAACCAGGATTGGCCTTCAGACGCCAGTGTGGAAGGTAATGATCATTAAAATGTATCTTGCAATATATGTGTCATATGTGTGTCATATGTATATGTGTCACAAGATCTATTTTTTGATACCTACTCTGGAAACAAAAAAATATAAGCTATAAGCGCAGTAAGATCATTATTGACTCGCAAGTGCATAACGTTAACGCAGTGAGTGAGTCACAGAACTCACTGCGATTATGGGCTGTGAACATGTACATATTATTATTACATGACGGTTCCACTACTCTAATTGGTTTGCGGTAATATCTCCCTTAAATAATTAAAAATATTCTATATCAATGTTAAAATCATAATCTGCCCGTTTATTTCTACCAGAAAAGTAACTTTAACCGTTCTTTTTGTCAAATCAAAATTTGTTACATAATAAATGTAAACCTGTACTGCAAACACGTTTTTCTCAAAACTAGGAAAATGCACTCACTGCATTTTAATTTGTCACGGTAGCGCCACTGCCCATTTTCCAGCCTATGGAGACACTAGATCTTTTTCCTCGAAAACCTTAGTCGCCTTGTGCGACATCCACGAGTTTAAAGGGTTGGTGCTATTTTACTCTGCCGGACACCACACGGGAATAGACAAATATGTGAGACAAGTATCCTTAAAATCCTTGTTCTAGATGGCGAAACTTTCAACTTCATAATCGTGGGTGCCGGATCTGCAGGCAGTGTGGTTGCGAACAGACTCAGCGAAAATCCCGAATGGCGAATACTGCTTATAGAAGCTGGTGGTGACCCACCTGCTGAAAGTATTGTAAGTAGACATTATTACGTAAATTAACATACCAGTAAATGTTTTCAAAAATGTATTATTTAGAAAAGCTAATGAAAGGAAAGTTGGTGCGAAACTTTATAACTGCGGAATATTTTTTAAATTCTAATTTAGCTAATATCAAGTCAATATGTCTGGATAAAGGGTTTTGCAAAATATTTTTATTTTTATCGACATTGTGCCGATGTCATGTCACGTTTAATGGTGGTTGTATGTAGCTATACTTAATACTAAACTAAGTATATATGTATAGTATAAATAGTAAATAAGTATAGTAGTATATATTAGTATCAATAATGACTGTGTTAGCACGTCGTTTGCATAGTAGGCGAATTGAGCTCTATTGGTAAAACTGTAACAATATTTTCCAGATACCAGGTCTACGGAACGCATTATTCGGTTCAGAATATGAATGGCCATACCAAACTGTAGATAATAAAATATCGAATCAAGCAAATGTGAACGGTTCCGTTTATTGGCCAAGAGGTAAAATGCTTGGAGGCTGCAGTGCTATTAATTCTATGATCTACATAAGAGGCAATAATTATGATTACCAAAGTTGGTACAATGAAGGTAATAAGGAATGGGATCCGACATATGTATACAACTATTTCAGAAAAGCCGAAAGCATGCAGAACCAAGACCTGTTGAAAATCCCCAACTTAGACTACGGTCATAATGGACCTCAAGTATTAAACCGATTTAATAGCACCATTAGAGATTTAAATCAAAATATTTTAACAGCATTTAATGATATAGGCATAGAAAAGGTTGTTGATATCAGCACTAAAAATGGCTTGGGGTCAGGACTTTATTCTGGAACAGCGGCTAATGGAGAGAGGCAAAGTACAGCTACGGCTTATTTGAACACTATCAAGGATAGGCTGAATTTGAAAATAATTAAACATTCTCTAGTAACAAGAGTTTTAGTGGACGATACTTCTAAAACTGCTTATGGAGTTGAAGTGGATCGAAATGGTACTACTGTCAGATTTCATGCATCAAATGAAATTATTTTGAGCGCTGGTACGATAAATACTCCACAGCTATTGATGCTCTCTGGAATCGGTCCAAAAGATCATCTCATCGCCAAAAATATTACATGTTTAGTTGATTCACCTGCAGTTGGTAAAAATTTGCACGACCACTGCATAGTACCAATCACCATATATGGAAATGAACCTGGACCAACTAATAACGCTGATAGACAGTTCGACGCTATTCGATATTTATACGACCGCAAAGGATACTTAGCAAATACGATTTCAGATATAACAGCCCTATTTTCAACAGATTCAAAGAGCACGTATCCGCTTTTTCAAACTTTCTTAGCTTTATTCAATAAAAATTCTTCAAGTGCTACTTCATGGGCTTCCTCCGTAGCTCGATACCATAAAACCGTTGTAGATTCTATAACCGAACAGAACGCCAATCAATCATTGTACAATTTCTATTTTATCCTGCTGCATCCCAAATCAAGGGGCAATATCTCATTGAATTCAGCTGATCCTAAAGATTATCCTCTCATCTATTATAACAACTTCGAAGATCCTAGAGATTTGCAGTCAGCAGTCGATGGCATCAAATTCCTTACCAAGATAGTAAACACGAAATATTTTCAATCCATTAATGGACATGTGGGTAGAATGAAATGGCCAGCATGTGATCGATTTGATGTAGATAGCAATGAATATTGGAGATGTATATGTATAAATATGGTTATAACTATTTATCATCCAGTTGGCACTGCAAAAATGGGCGTCGACCCGAAAACGTCTGTAGTAAACAGCCGATTGAAAGTACATGGCGTTCAAAGGTTACGAGTAGTTGACGCCAGTGTGATGCCTACAACGACTAGTGGTAACACGAATGGCCCTGTTATTATGATAGGAGAACGAGCCTCAGATTTGATAAGACAGGATAACCGCAATTAATTATAGTTGATGTATTCCCAGAATGTTCCAGTTTGTGCAGTAAATGAATCTAAAAAGAGTTTGTGTGTTTTATTTTATTTGGTCAAAGCTACTTTGACCATGTCTTTAGAATGAAGTAAAATTATAATTGAGTAGAAGGAATTCTTCTATTGTAAGTATGTTATACACTACGAGATGGTCGGGCGATCTTGTAAGATCGTTAAAAATGTATGGAGACGATGGATTCAGAAGTCACAGGGTCGATCGGTGTGCGTAGTGAGGGCCTGTTAGGAGGTTTGTGTCCAACAGTCGATATCCTACGGTTGAGATGGAGATATTTATAATATAATTCTCATTACGGTAAGCGGACTCTGGCATAAACCGGAATTAAGAGCTAAGAGGATAATGTGTGATGATGACTATGATTCTCAATACGATTATTTTTACAATAGAGTCAGTTTAGTTCGAAATATATATTAAATTTATAACCCTGTCGTAAAGTAAGAAAATAAGGTAACATTTTTGACTTCTTTACGCGTCCGTTGTTTTGATATAAAGTAAGAAAAGTTACCAAAAAATTTGACAATGATCATAGTTTCAATTTTATATTTATCGTAATAGTCGTTAGAGATTGTCAAGTGCTTGGTGTTTGAGATAGGCAAGTCGAGGCATTATCATTTAACTATTGTTTGTCTTCTAATTCTCCGACAGATTACAATATACGGCTTGCACAAAAATATTTGCACAAATATACGGGCATGGATGAGCAAACTACTATCCTGCAGACGGCAGACAACCCACCTGATAGAAAGATGTACTTATTGTCCTAGACATTTAAAATTTCGGTTTATATTGATTAGTAGCTACATTAGTTGAATTCTAACTGATGCTCTTACGGTGAGGGAAAACATCGTGATGAAACCTGCAAATTCAGGCAACTGAATTTGTAACCATGATCCCATCTGGTCAGGTTCCCCTGGTAGCAGGGTCACGGAGGTCAGATGGTAGTCGCTCCACTGTAATTACCTGATCGCCAAATTCTGGATCATGGTCAAGGCGGTCCCCGGGCCCTGTTCGAGAGCACAATCGCGACATTAACGCCAAAAGATAATTATTATTACATTACAAAAATAAAACCAATAACCTACCAGTACCAGTGTGTTTCTCGTATATTGTATTTTTGCCATACGAATAAATAAATAAACCAGGAAAGAAGGCCCGTGGGAGGCCCAAGAAGCTGTAAATTGAGTTGACGGAGTCGGATACGAGAGCAACCGGCCTAAGTAAGCCATTCATGATATGGACCTCTGAATAGGTGGTACAGTTTTGCTTGCAGTGGCCGACCGTATATCGGAGCGTATATCCGACATATCGAAGTCTCTAAAGACTATAAAATGGGCTGCAGATTTTACCATTGTTATATTTATAACACTGCGAACTCCAACCCGCCTGCCAAGAGATTATGGCAATAACCTCGCTATTCCTGAGAGAGGCAATAAATCCTGCAGTGCACTGTTATGGGCTGTAATAATGATAGACACTCGACATAGACATTGCGCACAAGACGCTATGGCAGCCCGAGTCGTAGGTGGCGTACTTATACGATTCGTACTTGTACGTCGACTAATTCTTAGCTTTTTTAACAACAAATGTTACGCAATCCAGGAGCAGGAGTAAGCAAATGTCGTGCAAATTACTTACAATCATCATCAACATCCGAGCGGTCAATCCCGGCTACTGCCAGGGTCTGCTTTTCTGCTTTGCTTTCTCCACTTTGCCCGATCTTCGGCATCCTCACGTCGTAAGCCGTTGGCTCTCGCGTCCGACTCGGTGATGTCAATGTCTTCTTGGACCTTCTGCGGGATCTCTTTCATGATACCGGTAGATTCAGGCACCTATTTCCCACGTATCCCTGGGTCTTACGCAACACGTGACCATACCAGCGTAGTCGTGCCTCTTCGATCTTATCCGCGATATCTCTTACGCCAAGACTGCCACGGATGTACTCCTTACGCACTCGATCCAGTCGCGTAATGCCACACATCTACCGCAACATTTTCATTTCATTGGCGAGGAGTTCGCGGACGTGCTTCGTCAGCGCCGGCCAGGTTTCGCTGCCGTAAAGCATCACAGGCCTAATTATGCTCTTATATATTAGCCCCTTGAGCTTGATAGGGATTTTAGAGCAACACGCCGTCTGTAGAGCAACACATTTTGTCACATCCAGACTGACTCGGCTCCGCGACTTTGCCAGTTTGTAGTCGAGCTTTTGCCCCTCCACAGTATCCAATGCATCATAGAGCGGTGCCTGGGCCGACCGCGTTTTTGCCACCGCCATTTAAGCTCGCCGCTTTGCCCCCAAGTACATCTCCTTATCCGATAGAGAGCTACTGCGCTGCTATTTCTTGAAACATTCCTTTTTGTGCCTTACTGCTTCCTGCACCTCACTATTCCACCATCCTGTGCAATATTTTTACAATATTTTTCATTAAACACCGAAATTTTATAATAAATGCACGCGTTTCGATAACACACGGTATAATGTCTTGGATGTTTTGATAGCTGTTTTTTCGCCACCAATGTTTGTCTTCAGACGACGAAAACACGCCATTACTGTGTAAAAGTTATATTATGACGCATTATATGTAACTACTATCATTATTAGGATCAGTAAATACAGCTAATCAAATTAGATACGCAAAAATTTCGTTAACGCATATTAACGCAGGTGTATAATATGTCAGAGTGTAGTTCGCCGGTGTTTCGTACAATCGTGAGTCAAATTAAATGAATTAAAATGAAGTAAGTATCTAGTACTGTTATTTTTTTATGTTGTAAGGCAGACATACGCTGCTCTGGGGTTATTTGTAATATATTTTTTTAGTTATTTTTAGTAATAATAATTTTTAGGCCCGGATTATAACAAGCGTCGGCGACGCAGGTTGCGTTATGCTGTCAACTCAAAATTGTATGTATTTCTAATGCGCGCGCCGACGCGGGTAGCGTTTCTGACGCAGGTCGCGTCGGCGACGCTCCTAGCGTTATTGACGCAACCTGCGTTATTGACGTGACCTGCGTCGGTGTGCGCATTTGAAATTCATACCATTTTGAGTGACAGCTGACAGCAAGGCGTCGATAACGCAGGTTGCGTCAATAACGCTAGCAGCGTCGCCGACGCGCCTGGCGTCGCCGACTCAACCTGCGTCAGAAACGGTATCCGCGTCGGCGCGCGCATTAGAAATACATACAATTTTGAGTTGACAGCATAACGCAACCTGCGTCGCCGACGCTACTTGCGTTATTGACGCTCCTTGCGTCGGCGACGCTTGTTATAATCCGGGCATTATAGTTATAAATTTATAATGTCAGGGGGCATGGCAGGCCCTCCGCCAATCAAGCAGACAAGCACGGCTACACGGCCAAATCAGCAAATATCTGTTTAGTATCAGTGAAATTATAGGGGTTGAGAGTTTGTACGGAAGTCTGTCATTTTCAAAGTAAGAGACATGACGTTGTACGGGTACATACAGGCTTATCTCATTTGGTGTCGTGGAAGCTGTGCAAGTCGATCCCGATAACAGAAATCAGAAATAACAAATTAAAATTTAATTCAAGAATGCATTCACGAACTTACCATCGTCAAAACAAAATTTGAAATTATTAACAGAGCCTATGTCAATCGTGAACAATTCCCAATACCTATGTGTGGCGTAGTCTATACATAAAAGTCAAGAGATAAGTCTGTTTATGCTTTTATAGACATAGGTTTTGCAGTGTTCTCGTGTAGTCAAGCCTATGCGGCACTATCAAGACTGAAAAGCCTTAACAGGGTGCATCTAATAAACATAGACTTCGAGAGTATCAAAACTCAGGAATCGGCAATAGTAGAATACAATCTTCTAAAATTACCGTCCAGACTAGACGTAGAATATTGAATATATACTGGGAATGGGCATTGCGTCTACAAATAGCCATCGTACAAGATTAGAACCGCAAAAGATAAAAAGTTAAATTTCTAACAAAAATAGATGAGATACCATCAAAACATTTTTATGTAAAAATTCACCAAGTCTTGTGTCTCTCCCGTAAAAATATATGAGATCTAAGGTGGAGCCAAGTGTGGCAGTACTTTTTTTTAAATAAATGTTCTGCAAATTGCACCCTAGTTCACTTTTAAATATACTGAGGAAAATGATAACACTTAATCTTATGATTAATATATTAATATGTTGTGCATCTTTGTTGTTTATAACGTTATTTGATCACATTTATAAATATATTTTCCTTACTTGACAATTACCAAATGTAAGGATATTCAATTCGACTACCTTGGTTACAAATATGATAATAAAATATGTTGAATTTGGAAAAGCCGTAATCATGACAAAAATCTAACAAAACCAAAGAGCGGTCTTAGCGAAAATTATTTGCCAAAGTGCAACAATCTACATACAAACAAACAATAAAATAAAATATTAATTTATTTTTAGAATTTAAACAATTACATATTTTAGTAGATGAGGTAGGTAGATCATCATGACAGCCCTTAACAGTCCACTGCAGGACTTAGAGCCTCTCCCACGATAGGGGAGGTTATTGCCGTAATCTCCACGCTTGGCAGGCGGGTTGGAGATCGCAGTGTTATAAATATAACAATAGATTAAGTTGGTGCCTATTTTCCAGCCTACGGAGACTCTAGACCTTTTGTTTCGAAAACATTAGTCGCCTTATACGAAACCCACGAGGGGCTGGTGCTATCCTACTCTGCCGGACACCACATACCATACCATACTGGACACCAAACGGCCACAAGTGTCTATACTTTGTGCCAAATTGTTTGACAATGGCGTGCCTTGTCAATCTCTCGGTCAACTTTTGGTTATTTCAAGAAAAATACACGAAAACTGTTACAATCTTTTCCTATTTATTATATTGTAATGAGTACGACTATTTAAAGTGTAACAGCGAGCGTTTTAACCACTTACAAATTAGTTCTGAATGAGAAATCAATGTCTGAAAGATGAAAGTTATGACGTTTTTCAACACACTTACGAGAAGAGACAACCAGTTAATCAGTTCGAAATCATGAATTAAGAAGAAACGAGTTCTATTGCTTTTGTTTCGTTGAGCGTTGTTAGTTGGAAACTTAACTTAGTCTTTGTATTGATATTACGAGCGTATACCTTAAAACTCCTTAGGTTTGGTTGATGTGTATCTTCTTTATTGAAGAACGTACCCATGTATACTTTGTAAAAGGGCGATATACGTCGGCCAATGAGGGCAAAACGTACCACCAGTCTCGTGGACCTTAGCACTAAAACCTTGCCTTCAGTTAGACCGCTTGCCAGTTTGTCTATCTATTGACGAAAATGTAGCAAACACAACTACGCCTTGGAAACAAAAACGCCTCCTCTAACGCTAATCTAAATTCTTAGTACGTATCCGCGACTTTTGCTCTTGTTAGGAATAAGGAAGCCTATTACTGTATCATACACGCTTACGTAATCTTTGAGATTTTGATTGTTTTTTAATGTCGAACTAAACCCTTTATTTCAGCCAAACTTGTATATCCCCAACGACTGGATTTGCACCACAAACGTTTGCGTCCGCTTTACAATATTTTGCAGCAGCCCAATGCCTCCTCAACAAGGATTGGCCTTCAGACGCCAGTGTGGAAGGTAATTATTGCATGTTAAATTTGACCCATTTTCCGGTTTCTGGAAATGCTGAAATTTTGCACACTCTTGTAAGTTCGGTGGCAATGCAATACCTATTATGAAACTATCGAGCTGGTCTGATGATGAAGATGGATGTGGCCGTAGGAATTCCTAAACTATGCAATGTAAATCCATCGAGTTTGGGCTCGTTTAGTTTGTCTTGAGAACTCTTAATTATCATGGAGAATACGCGATAAAAGCTTGCTTTAATAATATTTTTAAATAAACGTGTTTATAGCTTCCTTACATAGATACGAAGAAATATATTTAGAGGGAACTAAACATAACAATAAAAAAAAAATTAAAATATTCTTGGCGTAAATTCCCGGTTGTGCTCTCACGGACGAGGGTCCGGGGTCCACCTTGATAATAATTTACGATTTGGCAGATCAGATAAATACAGTGGAGCGACTGCAATCTGACTTCCGCAACCCTACTATCAGGAGAACCAGACCAGATTGCATCAAACATGAAAATACAAAATACCAGAACAAAATTTTTTTTTAATTACTGGTGCACACGGTCATACGGTCCACTTTATGGAAAGCGGACACCGTTGATCCATCGGCCATGACATCTTCAACCTATAGAGGATGCGGTGCTGGCCTTTAAGGTGTCTGTAGTTATGCCTTATAAAGTGTCCCACGTTGTCCAGCAAAGTAAAGCCCTTATCTAAATAAGTATCCATAAATTCCTTGTTCTAGATGGTGAAACTTTCAACTTCATAATCGTAGGAGCCGGATCAGCAGGCAGTGTGCTTGCGAAGAGACTCAGCGAAAACCCCGAATGGCGAATACTGCTTATAGAAGCTGGTGGTGACCCACCCGCTGAAAGTACTGTAAGTGGAAATTATTACGTAAAGAAAAAAAATTATGAATAATGAAATGCAAAGAAATAATGTCAATTCTAATTTAGCCAATATCAAGTCAATATATTATTATCTTGATGAACTATAATCAATTATTAAAACTATAACAATATCTTGCAGATACCAGGTCTACGGAATGCATTATTCGGTTCAGAATATGAATGGCCATACCAAACTGTGAATAATAAAATATCGAATCAAGCAAATGTGAACGGTTCTGTTTATTGGCCAAGAGGTAAAATGCTTGGAGGCAGCAGTGCAATTAATACTATGGTCTACATAAGAGGCAACTATTATGATTACCAAAGTTGGTACAATGAAGGAAATAAAGAATGGCATCCGTCATATGTATACGATTATTTCAGAAAAGCCGAAAGTATGCAAAATCAAGACTTATTGAAAATCCCCAACTTAGACTACGGCCATAATGGACCTCAAATATTAAACCGATTTAATAGCACCATTAGAGATTTAAATCTAAAACTTCTAACGGCATATAATGAAATAGGCATACATAAGGTCGTTGATATCAGTACTGAAAATGGCTTGGGGTCAGGATTTTATACTGCAACAGCGGCTAATGGAGAGAGACAAAGTACAGCTACTACCTATTTGAACACTATCAAGGATAGGGTGAATTTGAAAATAATTAAACATTCTCTAGTAACAAAAGTTTTAGTTGATGATATTTCTAAAACTGCTTATGGAGTTGAAGTGGATCTGAATGGTGCTACTGTCACATTTCATGCATCAAATGAAGTCATTTTGAGCGCTGGTACGATAAATACTCCACAGCTTTTGATGCTTTCTGGAATCGGTCCAAAAGATCATCTTATTGCAAAAAATATTACATGTTTAGTTGATTCACCTGCAGTTGGTAAAAATTTACACGACCACTGCATAGTTCCAATCACTATATATGGAAATGAACCTGGACCAACTAATAACGCTGATAGACAGTTCGATGTTATTCGATATTTATACGACCGCAAAGGATACTTACAAAGTGGGGGTTCAGATACAACAGCATTATTTTCAACTGATTCAAATAGCAATTATCCGCTTTTTCAAAGTTTCTTAGCTATATCGAATAAAAATTCTTCAAGTGCAACTTCATGGGCTTCTTCGACTGCTCGATACCACCAAACCGTTGTAGATTCTATAACAGAACAGAATGCCAATCAATCATTGTACAATTTCTATTTTATCCTGCTGCATCCCAAATCAAGGGGCAATATCTCATTGAATTCAGCTGATCCTAAAGATTATCCTCTCATCTATTATAATAACTTTGAAGATTCTAGAGACTTGCAGTCAGCAGTCGAGGGCATCAAAATCCTTACCAAGATAGTAAACACAAAATATTTTCAATCAATTAATGGACATGTGGGTAGAATGAAATGGCCAGCATGCGATCGATTTGTAGTAGATAGCAAGGAATATTGGAGATGTATATGTATAAATATGTTTATAACTATTAATCATCCAGTTGGCACTGCAAAAATGGGCGTTAACCTTAAAACGTCTGTAGTAAACAGCCGATTGAAAGTACATGGCGTTAAAGGGTTACGAGTAGTTGACGCCAGTGTGATGCCTACAACGACTAGTGGTAACACGAATGGCCCTGTCATTATGATAGGAGAAAGAGCCTCTGATTTGATAAAACGGGATAACCGTAATAAATTATAGTTGATAAATATTACCCGTATGTTTCAGTTTGTACAGGAAATAAATCAATTAAGAGTTTGTGCATTTTATTTTATTTGGTCAAAGCTATTTTGACCATGCCCTTAGAATGGAGTAAAATTTTGAATTGGGTAGAAGGAATCCTACTATTGTAAGTATCTTAAGCACGACGAGTGACCTCGTTGAGATAGTAGGGAGTCGATGGATGCAGAAGTCACTTAGTCGATCGGTGTGGAAGGCCTATATTCAGCAGTAGATATCCTATGGCTGTGATGATGATATTTATAATAAGATTCTCATTACAGTAAGCGAACACAGGCATAAGCTTTTATTGAGAACTAAGATAACAACGAGTGATGATGATTATGATTTTCAATACCATTATTTATAATAGAGCCTGTTTAGTTTCTGCCTTAATTATTATTATTATTTTTTTATTTTATTTTATTAGGGATAACAACAGCCATAACATAAATTGATAACATTTTGTTGTGATCTTTATCACTAGGCCAATGACAGTTATCCACGCTTATATTAATATAAGGTATCTAACGAACATGTTTTTAGACAAAATAATCGTATCTTAAATTAACTTAGTATCGTAGAAAGTAAGGTATCAAACACATAAAGCAACCAAGACAAATACAAATCCAAGTGATGCTCGAGACTGCCGTCCATCATCGGTCCAATTCAAACCTACTTCTTTTGTACGGGTACCTGTTTAAGCGAGTGTTTCATCAATAGATATAATATATTAACAAGATATGACAGATAAAGTGCATAACTGCATATATAAATATGTGCTACTATGTTTTGTATGTAAATAACCTTTATTCAATGTCAATCTGTGGTATGAGTTAGGTATCAGTGCATTCATAACATGGGTGTGAGTGTGAGCCGCATTACAAATGCATACTTCAGGTACTTACAAGTGTAGATCCCATCAATCAAGAATCTGTGACAATAAAAACTAGGTAATTAGGTACGCCCAACAAAACGTTTACTATCGGTGGCAGAATGGTAGGATCCACCCACCATACATCAATATATGCTGAGGGGTTCCATCGGCATTGATGCATGCCGGGGGGAACGTTCACCAAGTCAACTGCGAGTGCTATTGGTTAAATACCGCTCCCCTCACTTTACTACATATAGGAGATGATATGTAGCACCTTGTCGTTCAAACAAAGCTGATTTTATTTTTCTTTTGAAAGAGTCCTTTGATAGAAGAAATGGGTCAATGTGAGTGAACGAACTGTTGTATGTATTAAAAATCTTAGTGAACACCTTGTTCCTTCCATAGTTAGTGGAATGCCTAGGGATATAAAATAAAGATGTATGTAATCTCTGCCTTGTTCAAAAGATATATTGAATTGAACCTGTCTGTCTCAAAGCAAGAAAAGAAGATAACAAAAAGACTCGGTTGTGTTACGCGATCGTTTCCTAGGTATAATATTACATAAGAAAAGTTTACAAAAAATTTGACGACGATTATAGTTTAAATATTAGTGTTTTACTGAGGCCGATGCCTGCCGTCGATGATGCCGATGATGCCGTGTGGTGTCCGGTAGAGTAGAATAGCACCAACCCTAACCACTTAAGGGTGTCGTACAAGGCGACTAATGAGATAAAGGCAGATCACCTGAGACCCTCGTATCGCCGGAAAATGGGCAGCAGCGTTTTCTGTTGCATATTCTTAACACTGCGATCTCCAACCCGCCTGCCAGGCGTGGAGATTATGGCAAATCTCCCCAAAATGACAAAGTCTCCTACAAAACGGCCTTCAGTTCCCGGTCGCCCTGCTAAACGTAGCCAAGGCGGCGGCCACGGAAACGGCAGGGCAGGGGGTGCAAAGAATCCCCGGGTTACGGAAGGCCGCCAATTACAACTGACCCTGGCAACGTTTAACGGTCGCACTCTGAGGCTTGATGAGCATCTGGCGCAGCTGGAGGTGGAGCTAGAGAATATTAAGTGGCATGTTCTGGGTTTGTGTGAAGTCCGAAGAGAGGGGGAGGACACCATAACCCTTGACACAGGCCACCTTCTCTACTTTCGCGAGGGGGACCAAGTATCTCAGGGGGGTGTAGGGTTTCTCGTCCATAGGGCCATTGCTGGCAATGTTGAAGTGATCTCCAGTGTGTCGACCAGAGTAGCGTACCTGGTTTTTCGGCTATCAAAACGGTATAGCATCAAAGTTATCCAGGTATACGCACCGACCTCGTCACACGCGGATGAGGAAGTGGAAGAAATGTACGAAGACATATCCAAGGCCTTGCATAGCACCACAAAGGCTCACTTCAACGTTGTTATGGGCGACTTAAACGGCAAAGTGGGAGCCAGGAGCGGCAACGAATCTAAAGTAGGGCCGCATGGTTATGGAGGTAGGAACCACAGGGGCCAAATGCTAGTCAACTTCGTCGAGAATGAGGGACTCTTTTTAATGAATTCATTTTTTAAGAAGAAACCACACAGGAAGTGGACATGGTGAAGCCCCGATGGTTTGACCAGAAACGCGATCGACTTCATTATGTCGGACAGAAAGCAAATATTTAGAGATGTCTCCGTGATCAATAGGTTCAATACTGGGTCTGATCACCGCCTTGTCCGAGCGTCTCTTAATATAAATCTCAGGCTTGAAAGAAACCGTCTGATGAAATCCACGCTCCGACCAAATCCACTCCAAACCATAGAGGGCACCGAGAAATTCCAGCGGATTCTCGACGATAAATTTGCCACGATGGATACTCCAAACGACGTGAACGAAGCCCTGCACAATGTGGTTGAAACGCTGAGAGACGAGGGCATTAAATTTTGCCAGAAACAGCGTAAGGGTAGAAAGTCCAAACTCTCCGAGGAGACCCTGCGACTAATTAAGCCATTCGGGCTACTTTGTCAGAGAGGTTAGACCTTAACAAGCGGATTAAAAAGATGGTACGGCGTGACCTTCGGAGCTCAAATACACGCCTAATTAAAGAGGCTATAGAGCGAAACCGAGGGTCCAAAGTATTCATGCGACAGCTTGAAAGGAGTCACCTAACGAAGCTCATCACACATGACGGCAGAACCGTAATGTCAAAGTCTGAGATCTTCTCTGAGATTGAGGACTTTTACGACCGGCTATACGCTGCACATGCTCCTTGTCCCCGGCGAGACAACCACGATCCTAGAGCCACCCTGACGCGGCACTATACCGACGAACTGCCGGACATCAGCCAAGAAGAGATCGTGTTGGCTCTGAGGCAGCTTAAAAATGGAAAAGCCCCTGGTGAAGACGGAATTACATCCGAGCTTCTAAAAGCAGGAGGAGCTCCTGTAATACAGGAGTTACAAACGCTCTTCAACTCCGTCTTACACTGCGGGAGAACTCCTAAGGCGTGGAACAGGAGCTTGGTAATTATATTTTTTAAAAAAGGAGATAAAACTCTGCTAAAAAATTACAGGCCCATCTCACTCCTGAGCCACGTCTATAAGCTGTTTTCCAGAGTCATCACGAATCGCCTCGCTCGGAGACTCGACGAGTTTCAACCACCAGGGCAGGCCGGGTTTCGAGGAGGATATAGCACCATAGACCACATCCACACAGTGAGGCAGGTTATACAGAAGTCTGAGGAGTATAATCAACCCCTGTGTCTGGCTTTTGTGGACTATGAGAAGGCCTTTGACTCCGTCGAGACCTGGGCTGTTCTGGAATCCCTGCAGCGATGCCAAGTGGACCATCGTTACATCGAAGTGCTGAAAAGCTTGTATGAAGGCGCCAACATGATTGTCCAAGTACAGGACCAGCAGTCTTAACCCATCCAATTGCACAGAGGAGTAAGGCAAGGGGATGTTATCTCCCCGAAACTGTTCACAAATGCATTGGAGGATATGTTCAAGACGCTGGACTGGAAAGGTATGGGCATCAATATAAACGGCGAACATCTGACGCACTTAAGATTTGCAGATGACATAGTCCTAGTGGCAGAGTCGCTGGAGGAGCTGCAACGAATGCTGGCCGGCCTAGCATCAGCCTCGCAGCGGATAGGTCTCGGCATGAATGTAGACAAAACGAAAGTCATGATTAATACCCACATTAACCCGAGTCCTGTAGTCGTAAATGGCCTTCGCCTTGAAATTGTTTCTGAATATACGTATCTTGGGCAAACCTTGCAGTTAGGTAGAGGCAATTTTGAGAAAGAGGCCAAGAGGCGGATTCAGCTGGGCTGGGCGGCATTCGGAAAACTTCGCCGAGTCTTCACGTCACCCATACCACAATGCTTAAAAACCAAGCTTTTCAACCAGTGCGTCCTACCCGTCATGACCTACGGTGCCGAGACGTGTACACTTACGGTACGGCTTATTCACCAGTTCAAGGTCGCTCAGCGGGCTATGGAACGTGCTATGCTCGGAGTTTCCCTGAAGGACAAAATTCGTAACGAAGTAATCCGACAGAGAACCAAAGTGACTGACATAGCGCACAGAATTAGCACGCTGAAGTGGCAATGGGCTGGCCCTATCTGCCGACGAACCGACAACCGCTGGGGTAAACGAGTTCTTGAGTGGAGACCGCGACTCGGCAAGCGTAGTGTAGGACGCCCTCCAGCCAGATGGAGTGACGATTTGCGAAAGGCTGCGGGTGGATGCTGGATGCGGCAAGCTGAGGACAGGGTGCATTGGCGCTCATTGGGGGAGGCCTATGTCCAGCAGTGGACTGGTATAGGCTGATGATGATGATGAGGCCGCGGTGCAAACCGTCGCGCGTGCGTCGCTGTGATGGCTACAAACATCATTGTGAACGAGCTCCTCGCGTTCTTACAGCAGAAATAAGATGTAATGGACGAGGTTAGTGCCGTTCAGATATGTCCAACTAGCGTCTCGGAGACGGACATATCTGAAGCCAAGGTACTCTTCACTCAACGTGATGGAGAATATGGTGTCGCGACGGCGTGACGGGACGCCGAGAAGCATACAGGACTTTATCACGTTGCTGAAAGAGACAGATCCTGACGACGTGCAAACGTTTGTGGCGAGGGACCTGAATAATTTCCCGCGCGTCACCTTCGACCACGTCGACGTCACCCGGTTGCTCCAGGACATCGTGCTCCTGAAAGCACATCTAGCTGAAATGGGAGCAAAATTTGATCCATCCGGGCCGGGGCGCCGCGTGACTCGCAACCCGCGACCCGCCTGTGCCCGCCGCTCGCTCGCTTGCGCCCGACTTTCGGACGCCGGCGCTCACTGCGCTCGCGTCTCCCGTTCGCGCATCGACATCGCGCCAACATCATCGTGTGGAGGCTTCAACTCCATGAGAATCTACGGCATTGAAGCCACCATGCGCCACCGCCGTGCACCGTGATGACGAAGGATTTGTCACGGTCCAGAAGAAGAGTAGACGTCGTGCTGCTGTGAACGGGTCCAACCTCCGGCTGCGCGCTGCGATATCGACGACGGCGCTCTATCTGTCCCGCCTTCATTACACGGTGACGGCAAAGGACGTGGTGGAGCACATTCGATTAGTGAAACAATACTGCGTGAGGGTCCAGCTCTTGGAGTCACGCCATGAACGTACATTCAACTGGTTCGTGGCGTTGATTCCCACTGCAGATCTGGAGTTCTTCATGAGGGAAGACTGTTGGCTGAAGGGTGTGGTGTTTCGGTAATTCCGTGGGCGACCTAGGATTTCCGGTGCCCCCGAAACGACTTTGAAAAAAGTAGAAAGGTACTGAAGGGTAGATATTAAGTTTAAAGCTTTATTATATGTATTAGTTTATTATATATAATAATTTGTATGTGTTTATAAATAAACATGGGCCTCAGTTGCCAGACATAAATAAATAAAAAAAGTCGGTTTACTGACGATAGTTGAACGTGATAACGTCATAACTTCATACTTGACGAAAACATGTAAATGTATTATTGTATCAGCTGTCCACGCGGACGCATCGCTCACTAAAGTAGGAGAGAGACAGATGTCGAACGCTGCCGAACGCTGCCGAACGCGGAGGCCGATTGTGCCGAAGCCTCAGAGCGAGGTCACGACGGTAACGACGCATGAGTCATGTTTTTTCGTGCGTGCAGCTTATAAGACATCGATTTATAAGACGTTATCACGTCAAAAAATAAAAATATTGAATTCCATATTTATTGTAATTGTAATGTTGAGATCGCCAAGTGCTTGGTGTTTGAGTTAGGGAAGACGAGGTATTATCATTTAACTATTGTTTCTCTTCTGATACTACGACAGAGTATAATGATACTAAAACAAAAATAGGGTCCTCAAAATAAAAAAAGAAGTAACAGTATACATTCGTTTCATTTGCACGATGTTTGAATACTTTAAATATCGACATTAAAAAACAAGATAAGATAAGCAAGTATTAAGTTAAATTAGATAAGATAATATGTAATAGTACCTAACACTGGTTACAAGTCAGTCATTTCGCAAGGGACAAAAATGTATTACATTCATTAATTACACATAAGGTATTATCGGTATAATAGCAATACAAAAAGGACGTATCTCGTAAAAGGTCGTAACTAGGTTAACTAGGCGCCATGGTGAAAGGTTGTGACTGTTTCACCTGAGCAAAATCGTTGTTTAAGGATTATACTTTCTGTCAATGTTGGCCGAGGCTGAGTAATTAAAGTTACTATAAGTGTATTTTAAACAGGACTATCGCCTAAAGAAAATATTTACCCAAATAAACTGCCAGTATCGGCACAAAAGCGTAGAAGAATCGTCCTAATTCGATGGTAAGTTAAGGTTAACCAATTAAGGGCGGGCCCAGTTAAAGACGTTAGCGCTTCCTAAAACGTTGGTACTCTGACCAGAAGGGCACGTGAGGAGGCCTACGTACTCGCCAGGCAGCGACAGCGCCGTTCTTGCAGGAGATTCGATTAAAAAGCAACACATAGATGGTCAAAATCCCTTAAGCCTCCGGAGAATGTTGGCTCTCTGTATGTTCTTTACGGTCTTTACAACGAGGAATATTCCGAAGAACTGCTTTAATTGGTACCACTATCTCTTTTTCGCCACCGCACCCTCTGACGACGGGATAGCTTTTATCCACACCGTGTAAAATGTAAAATGAGCTCCCATCCGAAGTCTTTCCTCTGCACTACAACATGGGGTTCCTTAAAAGGCACGTGTACAGGTACCTCAAAGGCCGTCATCGCAATCGCTGCCCATAGGTTGTAGATGTCCTCTACCCACACTGGTTTTTCTGTCTGGGGTCTGGGGGTACGACCCATTTTGCTAGCGCCCCCTCGCCAATCCGCGTCGACAGGCTAGTGAGAGTGAGGACATATATGATAGGAGTTTATAGTACGATAGTTCCTATCAACATCCCCCCCCTCCGTATGAACTCAGGCAGGGAATACCATTGTCAAGACTTACAGATATTGAATGTTTTGTCAGGCAACATCCGAGAGTTTTATGACCTCGTGCTTAGACCTCGTTCCTAACAGCAAATTAAACGAAATTAGTTACAACTTTTTTGAAGTCAGCGAATTTGTTTACTAGTCTAATTTATTTCTACTGAAAAAGTCGTAATTTCGAAGAATCAATACTTCTGCCAATAGAAAGTTATTGGTTTGTAGTCCATTTAATAAAGGTTTAATTTTTATATATAGGGTCAAAAAATTACATTCACATCACATTATTGTTTTCCGTCATCGATATAAACGTGTGTGTTTCATGGTTAGTAGATCAGTTAATCAGCTATAACATTCGAATACGTTCAAAATTATAGAAACAAAATGAAGTCAGTATTTACTAAAGCCGCAGCTATTCATTTTTATTTAACTGAATTTTTTCATAATAATTTAAAATTGTATTACTTTTCTTGGCATGACATTGGTAAGGTCTGAGCAGATAGCAAGGGTCTTTAGTAATAAGTTCGAGAGGAGATGATAATTATGTGATAACACTGGCTGTAGTAGTTGTGACTATGAAAGACGTGACGTCACCACCTATTAAAGAAATGCGACAAAATTTTCGAAAATTAACTTTTATTGCACCACAAACTTTTGCATCTGCATTGCAATATTTTGCAGCAGCCCAGTGTCTTATTAACCAGGATTGGCCTAGCGATGCCGATGTTAAAGGTAAGTTTTTTTTATTGTTGACATGGTCTGAAATATTTTTTTTTATAATTTTTTCTGTAAATTAGTATACTGCTAATAAAAATGCCCTTCAGCTAAGTGTTTCGTAAACGTTCCTTAGGAAAAAGTATATTAGCAACTGTCAGTTATTCTCAATTCGAAAAATGCTGTAGCTATTTATTACAGCTCTGTATTACGCTTACCTTTTACAGATGGTGAAACTTTTGACTTCATAATAGTTGGAGCCGGTTCTGCAGGCAGTGTGGTTGCGAACAGACTCAGCGAAAATCCCAAATGGCGAATTCTGCTTATAGAAGCTGGCGGTGACCCACCTGCTGAAAGTATTGTAAGTAATTTTATCTAAATTACTATGAATAGGTATTTCATATAATTATTTTGATTTTTTTCACTCTCGTTCCAATAAAATCAATTTAAAAATGAAATAAAGCTAATTGTAGCCTTGGTACAGAATAATTTGTTATCGGCAACGTCATCATCACTATTTCCGTTGCAATTGCCAAATCGATTACAACTGCCACCAGTAGACTAATTACGTAACTGTGTTGCCAACAATTATCTGATTTTAACTATTGAAATAAGATAAGTAGCGCCTGTTGTGTCATCTAGAACTTTGTATTTTTCCTCAAACTTCAATGTGTACAATAAACTGAAAAATAAATAAATATAATTTTTACTTTCGCGATTACGTATGATCGATTTAATAGTTTCAGTTTGTCGCAAAGGAACTTTGTTAGCAATTGAGTCCATTAAATCCATGATACGGAGTCGCAAAAGTAACAATTTCAATCATTGAAATCAAATAATTGTTAGCTAAAGAGATATGTTATTACCTACTGATCATCGGTCGAAAAGTAAGTAATTTAAATATTAGTAAACAAAAAAGCTTTATTGAAAATTCTGTATGTTCTTCGCAGATACCAGGAATGCAAAATGCTTTGTACGATACAGAGTATGACTGGAAATATTATACAGTAAATAATGGTATAACAAATCAAGCAAATATAAATGGTTCAATATTATGGCCTAGAGGAAAAATGCTTGGAGGTTGCAGTGCGAACAATTTAATGGTTTATATAAGAGGAAATTATCGTGATTACCAAAGTTGGTATGACAAAGGAAACAAGGAATGGCATCCAGTATTCGTATACCACTATTTTAGAAAAGCCGAAAGTATGCAAAATCAATACGTGTTGAAAATCCTCAAAGTCAATTTAGACTACGGCCGTAACGGACCTCAAGTACTAAATAGATTTAACAGCACCATAAGAGACGTAAATCAAAATATACTAACGGCATTTTATGATATAGGTATAAAAAATCTCGTTGACATTAGCACTGAAAATGGCGTGGGGTCAGGAAGGTATTCTGGTACAGCAGCGAATGGAGAACGACAAAGCACAGCTACAACATATTTGAATTCTATAAAAAATAGGATGAATTTAAAAATAATTAAGCATTCCCTAGTAAAAAAAGTTTTGGTGAATGATTCCAAAAATGCTGCATATGGAGTTAAAGTGGACCGAAACGGCACTACTGTCAAATTTCATGCATCAAATGAAGTTATTTTGAGTGCTGGCACGATAAATACTCCACAGCTTTTGATGCTCTCTGGGATAGGACCCAAAGAGCATCTCATTTCTAAAAATATATCATGTAAGGTTGATTCACCTGCAGTTGGTCAAAATTTACTAGACCACATTTTAGTTCCAATTACTGTATACGAAAATGGACCAGAGTCAGCGAATGAAGCTGATGAAGCTTTCGATGTTATTCGATATTTATATGACCGCAAGGGTTCTTTAGCAAATGCCGCACCAGACATCACAGCTCTATTTTCGACAGATATAAAAATCAATTATCCACAATTCCAATGTCATTTACTAATATCGAATAAAAACTCATCGGCTGCAAGTACATTGGCAAAGTCATTGGCTCAATATAAACAAATAGTTGTTGATTCTATAGCCGAAAAGAATACTAATCAAACATTGTTTGTCTTCTTTTTTATTCTATTACATCCCAAATCAAGAGGGTACATTACTCTGAATTCAGTTGATCCAAAGGACTATCCTCTCATCCATGCTAACTACTTCAACGATCCCAGAGACTTGCAAAAAGCTGTCGATGGCATTAAAATTCTGACCAAAATAGTCTAAACTAAATATTTTAAATCCATAGATGGGCATATAGGTAGAATGGAATGGCCAGCATGTGATGTATTTGAAGTAGACAGCGATGAATATTGGAGATGTATATGCATAAATATGGTTTTAACAATTTTCCATCCAGTTGGTACGGCAAAAATGGGCGTTGACCCTAAAACGTTGTAGTAAACAGCCGATTGAAAGTACATGGCGTTAAAGGGTTACGTGTAGTTGACGCCAGTATGATGCCTACAACAACAAGCGGAAATACTAATGGGCCAGTCATTATGATAGGATAGAGAGCCTCAAACTTGATAAAACAAGATTATGCCGTTTAATACTGAAGGTTACAACTTGGAGAGTTACTAGATAAACAATTTGAACATAGATCGCGAATTAAGCAGTTTAGATAAATTCATTAAACTTTATAAGTTCAATAAAATTATTTCGTTAAATAAAAATTTATTACAATATTCTTGTGTTGTGTTATTTATTTTATATTAGCGTTATTTTTACTATCTAGGAAGACATGATCAGATGGTCCACCTGATGAAAAGCGGGTATCGTCGTCTAGGACATCGGCAACCCAAGGGCTAACCTAATTTGTTGTTATGCCTTTTAAACCCCAAGCTATAGCGCAAAAAACAGACTTCGGAAGGGAGCTCATTACTTTCGAGATTATTTTTGTGTTTTGTACCACAATCAATAACAGAATACGCCACTATTTTTCTAGTCAATTTACGATAATATTCACGATTTCATTTTAGATTAATAAATATTCTCAGAGCTGCAATTTTCAATACGTGCCTGATAGCTGAGTTCATAATCACCCGCCATAGATTCCTTTCTTCCATATAGTAATACTGCTAGTGGCATCTTGCTCGCTCAGCCTTAGTTCCCCTATTCCGCTAGGTATAACTTTATGGGGTCATCTCATGTTAAGTGATTATTCAAGGGATGATTTGTAAGCCTTTGACTAACTAAAAAGTTTCAGACCAGCTCACGTAAAATACGATAGGAACGTTTTAAGAATGACATTGACCGCTTTTAACAAGTTTAATAGATTAACCTTACACATATTTGTCGACATACTCGTATCAAACGTAATGACACAATTATACAAATTAGGAAAATTACACAAGGAATCTACTAAAAATGTAAAGGTATTTAGTACGTTATCTTTTAGGTCAGGAGTTGTACCTATGCATTTTAACTTCTTAAATATTTATAACAGGATTATCCTCCACCCGCAACCGTGACATTCGGTTATATCCAAGGTTTATGTAATACATTTTTCTAGTCCTGACATCACAATAAAAAAAACACGAATACAAATAAACGAAATTAATTCAAAATAAATATTTAACCCCTTGGTTTAAATTCGGTTAAGTTTATGCTGCGTTAATACATATCAGTTATCTAGCACCCATAGCACAAGCTTTGCTTAGTTTGGGGCTAGATGGCGCTGGGTGAATTTGTCCACGGATATTCATTTTATTTATTATTTATTTATATTGGTAATAAATACATCTAATAGCTTTAACCAATGGTTTTTACATATTATTATTAGGCTAAAAGGCGTGTGGGTTGATCAATCCCCACATGGCTAGCCTAATCCTGACCTGTTGGTTAATAAAAAAATAATCATCTTGGCGTTAATGTCCCGGTTGTGCTCTCGAGAACGAGGGCCCGGGGTCCGCCTTGACCATGATCCAGGATTTGGCAGGTCAGGTAATTACAGTGGAGCGACTGCCATCTGACCTCCATGACCCTGCTACCAGGGGAACCTGACCAGATTGGACCATGGTTACACATCCAGTCGCCTGAATGTGCAGGTTTCATCACGATGTTTTCCCTCACCGTAAGAGCATCGGTTAGTATTCAACTAATGTACATAACTCAGAAAACAGTCATTGGTACATGGCCGGAGCGGGATTCGAACCCGGGACCTCTGGCTTACGAGTCGGATACTGTAACCGCTCGGCCACCGACGCTCTAATCCTGACCTGTTGGTTACCTGTTGGTAACGCGCAGCGTTAATGAATCGTATACTTCAATGAAAAGTTATCAATTATATTGACTATTGTGTCACATTAATTGACTTAATGAAGCTTATGTTTGATTTTACATATGTTTTAAGTTTGCAAACCAAGTATTACGGTTTTACTTCTAATTATGTAAATATAATGATTTGAATTGAACAGATAATTGTTTACATAAAATTAATTCAGATATTTTTTAATTAATGAATTATACTTACCTAGTCTTAATTAGTGAACAGTTTATCCACTCAAACAAGAATTGGCCCTAGGAAACGTGTTCTGAACATCACGGATTTCGTTATTATTTTCTAATCTAATCCCGGTGAAAATCATAAAAAGTTTCAATCGTAGAGTAATATCGTAGAGTAATCGTAGAAATAAATAAACGTATATTTATACTTTAAATCCTACCTGTGACTTTAATTTATATTCCCACCTGCCTTGACTAATTTACAGTAAATTAAATTTAAGTAATCACCCAGTGCTATGATCGTACAGATCTAATGATTAAGATGCCTAAGTAACTTCATTCTGGACTAATGGTACTTAAATGTCTTAAATAAACTTATTTACTTTAGAGAAATTCAACATAAATATCCATATAACTTCTCGCAATTTACAAGTTTCCCCTAGTTTGTTTTTAAATTCAGTAAGATTGAGACGCCACTAGTCTGTTGCGAATCGCCACATGCGACCTTCCATCTCGTGAATAAGCGTTAAATCGCTTGCTGTATAAAGAAGAAAAGAAAAAGAGAAGAAGGGTGGTCACCCATTCAAATAGAACGGACGCGTTCAAACTATGTATAAAATACCTACGAGTTTATAACAACGAATCGCCTAAGGGCGATAAGAGAAAACCGAGATCAAATGCAACGACACTTACCACCTTGGTAAGTTGTCCCGAAGCGCACTAATAAGAAACAGGACATACATTAAAATTTTCCCTAGCGTCAGACCAAGATATCCAAGTCCGCTGGGGGTCTGGCTCTTAGCGACCCACTTCGGAGTCTCATCTTGCTGTAATATTATTAATTAATTCATTATTTAATTTTATCACTCGAATTATCGCCATGGAATTAGTATAGAGTTTTATTGCAAGATTTATATCTTTATCAAAGAAACAATAACACAATTTAAGGCATCAAATAAATGTATCAGAATCACAAAAAATTCAATAGACCGTCATCGACGGCCATTGCGCAGCTCATCGGTTATATCTAGGTCAAACGCAAAGCATAAGTACCTACTGGAACCTCTCACGACTCACACATGAAGGTGAGACCTCCTCAGAATACGAGACTTTGACCAACGCTAGGTTCTTGACAATGTGCACAGAGAAAAATGAAATTAAACACGTACGCTTATTTAATGCTATATATAAAGCTAAGCATAAGCTTCATCAAGTGATGGGGTTAAAATATCATTACAGTGTGTCTGGAATGTTCGCGGAAGCGAGATTGGACACATTCAATGCAATTCGGAGGACACATTCAATGCTGTCCAGGGTTGGCACGTGTAGAACCTCAATTATAAAAGAACTCGCAGACAGACTGCATACCACTTGTATGTTTAAATGTTGATTGTCGATAGCAACCTAAGCGTAGAAAGTAAGTGGACATTGTTGTAATGTAACTGTATTATTATTATTTTAGTTGATTATTATGTCTTTTACATTTGTTATAACTGAGTACTATTGTACACATTATGGATCATGAGTCTGAAATAAAGAAATTTATTATTATTATTATTATTATTAAAAGATACACTCAAGTAAAGTTTGCGGATTACGTAAATTGAAGACACGAAGATTCGAAAACTAAAGGGCCTCATCATCAGCCACTCTACAATCTCTCTAGCCACTGTGGTTGCAAAGGTTCTAGATAAGCTGGCAACTCAATAAGAAACTTGTTTTACATGACTCGCAGTTCGGCTTTAGAGAGGGGCTCTCCACTGAGAGTGCAATATTTTCATTGAAACATGGAGTTTATTATTACACTACAAGAAGGACTCCAGTATACACATGTTTCTTAGATTTGTCGAATTCATTGGATTTAGTGTCGTACAAGAAACTGTGATCTAAACTAGGGGAAGCAGGTATTCCTGCTGACTCAAACTCAAAATTTCTTTATTGATTAGGATATTAAATATCTCTATCAATCGTCAAAAAAGAGGAGCTGATGAAGTGGACCTCCTCTCCTACTGGTATCATCATCATCATTGGCCTTAGACTGGTATAATAATCAGTTGTAGGTGTCTACTCTGATAAATATTATCTGGAATGCGGTGTCTTGCAGGCCAAGGCTTTTAAATATTTATATGAACTAACTGTTTGAGAGATGATGTATGTTTAATAATATAAGTTAAGCAGACGACATGGTGCTGCTGAGCCCAACCACGGTGGTCTTGAGAGATTGTATGCTGTCTGTGAAAGTTATGTGAAGGAACACGGCTTGAGGTACAATGAGATAAAGAGTGAGTTTATGTTATTTAAAGGTAAGAAGAAGGACCCTACTTTTGTATCACCCTTAACTCTTAATAGTAACCTCAACAATGTCTGAGCCGTGTTTCACATTTCAAATATATTGGTCACAGTAAAGTAGTGACTGTAAATTTATGTGATGATAAAGTAATTGAACGGTAGCGCAGGACATTGTCAGTGAGTGGCAATATGTAATGCTCGTTGTACAGGTGAGGTCAAATTAACGCGGGCTAAAGCCTACAGTCAGACTTTTTATACGAGCAGCCTGTCGGCCAATTTTACTCAAAAAGCATGCTTTTGCCTTGCCTTGCGGTTTCATTTTAACATCTTCAGGGCTCTTTTCGGTCTCCCTCGCTCTTGCAGCGCGTCGGGGATGTTTGCAAACGCTAGTACTGACGATTTTTGTGCCGTCTTTATAGCACGGCGCATCAAATGGAGGTTTAAAAAAATCCTGAAGGTGGTGGGGGTCAGGATGGACTCCATCTTGCTCCGCAGGTTCACCGAACTTCATACTTTAAGGGTTCGGTGAACCTGTCGACTGAGATGAATACAGATAGATTTGTTTTTGTAGTTTTAAAATTTAACTTTCTTATTAAATTACAATGTAAGAGTTTAAAAACTTGATTTTAATGTAATAGATTTATCTAATTTAACATTGTTACAGCAGCCTATGGATCATTGTTCTCTGACAAAAAAAAAAATTATTGTCGCTTTCTTATAGTTAACATTAATATTAAAAGCATAACTGCTTTCTAGTATTCAATACCGTTAATAGCAATAGTAAAAATATTCGGTGCTTAATAAAAGATAATACTAAGAAATTTGTGATTGATTGTACAAAACCACTTGTTCAATTAGTAATGAAAAACAGACCAACATTATCAAGGTAACATGTAAATTAGCTTGATAACAATTAGTCGCTTTAATTACAAAATTCACGTCCACACAATAAACAAAAGCTTTGATACCTACTTAAATGCTGTTACAAATAGCACGAAAATAAAATTTTATGTACAAAAACAGTTTAAATCTTCTATGTAATGGAGTGAGTATACAGTCTGTCATTAAAATATTGTCAATGTTGTTTTTAGTGTTTAATAATAAGTATTTTTTCTTCCATTTTCTTTACAGGCAATTTAGTGATAATTGTATTTCGCCTACTACAGGCGCAAGCCCACAAACATTCGCTTCGGCATTGCAATTCTTTGCGGCAGCTCAGTGTCTAATTAATAAGGATTGGCCTCCGGATGCTGATGTGAAAGGTTTTAATGTCTTGACTTTTAACATCGATTTCTTTAGTAATAATAAAATAGCCGTGTGGTGTCCGGCAGAGTAGAATAGCACCAACCCCTTACACTCGTGGATGTCGTACAGGCGACTAATGTTTTCGAGGCAAAAGATCTAGAGTCTCTATAGACTGTAAAATGGGCAGCAGCGTTTCCATTGTTATATTTATAACACTGCGATCTCCAACCCGCCTGCCTAGCGTGGAGATTATGGCAATAACCTCCCCTTTCGTGGGAGAGACCCTCAGTTCTGCAGTGGACTGATATGAGCTGTGTGTGATGAATAATAATGTGTTACTCTTCCTTTGAAATTTACAGATTTCGTATATTTTAAGTACCTACTCTTATGGAATCTCCCTCTCAATGAAAAAAAAGCATACAACTAGGTTCAGAGTATCTTTGAAGAACAACCTAAAATCTATAAAGTATTTTGAGATACCTATAATTTTGGTTGCATTCATTTTCAGACGGTGAAACATTCGATTTCATAGTAGTTGGGGCCGGATCAGCTGGATGTGTTGTTGCCAATAGACTTAGCGAATTGACCAAATGGAACGTACTACTCATAGAAGCAGGCGGAGATCCACCCGCCGAAAGTGTTGTAAGTATTTTAATTTCGATTGCTTTTTATGTGAGTTTATAATATGGAAAAGCTTTATTATTTTTTTATGTAACACTGTTACTGGTGAAAAAATAAAAATACTTATATTACTAAATAATTTTATAATACCTATTTAGAAATAAAAAACTCGCCCCAAGTCCTTATTAGATGGAATTGTTCCCCAAAAAGCTGGCCGCATTCCCTCGCTGTATCGCGAGACTGATCCTTTGACCAAGGTATTAGCTAGGCTTTTGGTCATGCGTTGTGTTGACCAGGTGCTCAGACTTCTCTCTCAAATGAGAGTATGAGCACCTGGACCACATGGCCCGAGCGTTTCTACAATAAACGGTGCAAATAGATGATCTCCGCTGAGGGCAAAATTACCGCGGCGGCAGCGAAACCAACATTGACACTCGTGGATGGAATATAAAAAGGTGTCCCAAACTAAAGATCGACCCATCTTCCAAAACGCGAGTGTTATAATAATAATAGTAATAGTTATTAATAATAATATGAGACAAAAGAGATAATTAAAATGATCAGGCTGACCAGTACTAGTTAGTATTCTTACATACGCACACGTTATGACATCTGATGAGTAAATAATTCAATTGTACGTCTGATAAGCATCCAATTCTATTCTTTTCTTTACAGAATACATAATTACAGAATTTGAGGGAGAAAATTACTTTATGCTGTTTCAACAACATTTTGTTATACGACTTGTAATGCCCTACGAATAAATAAATAAATATATCATACGAAATAGTAATATTTATTTTTATTTCAGATACCCGCTTTTGATAGTGCAATGTACGACTCTGAATTTGACTGGAAATACAAATCTGTAAACGATGGAAAAACAAGTCAAGCAAATTTAAATGGTCGTGTGAATTGGCCAAGAGGGAAAATGCTCGGAGGGTGTAGTTCGATCAATGGAATGATCTACATTAGAGGAAATTCGAAAGACTATCAGGACTGGTTTGACGCTGGAAATATCGAATGGCATCCACGACACGTTCGCCAATACTTCCAAAAAGCCGAAAACATGCAAAATCAAAACTTGTTACGAAACACTGCAGTTAATATTGAATATGGTAAAAAAGGACCACTAATACTTAATAGATTTAATAGCACTTACAGAGATGTGACTTTAAACGTACTGAAAGCTTGGAATCAAATAGGATTTAAAAATCTGATTGATATAAGCACTACGAACACGTTGGGATCAGGAATTTATACTGCTACAGCAGCAAATGGTGAAAGGCAAAGTACAGCTGTGACTTATTTAAATCCGATACAAAACAGAACAAATTTGAAAATTATTAAAAATTCACTTGTAACTAGAGTTTTGATGTATAATGACACCAAGGAGGTTTATGGTGTCGAAGTAGAAAGAAATGGGGAAAGGTTAAAATTGTATGCTTCAATGGAAGTAATTTTAAGTGCCGGAACAGTAAACACTCCGCAATTACTAATGCTATCGGGGATTGGTCCAGAAGAACATCTTAGGTCTAAAAACATATCTTGCAAATTTAACTCTCCGGATGTAGGTAGAAACTTGCAAGATCACATCAGTATTCCCGTTACCATATACGGTAATGAACCAAATCCGATGAATGTAGCAGATCAACATTTTGATGCTATTCGATATTTATATAATCGCGCGGGGACTTTGGCGCAAAACATTCTTTCAGATATAACCGCGCTATTTTCAACAGATTTGAAGAGCGACTATCCTCTTTTCCAAAGTCATTTAATAATGTCATGGCAAAATGCTAAGGTTGGCTATAATTTCGCTAGCACACGTTATAAGCCCATAGTGGTTGATTCTATTGTTAAACAAAATAGCAACCTAACATTGTTCATATTCTTTTTTAACCTTCTGCATCCAAAATCAAAAGGTTACATTGCCTTAAACTCTTCTGATCCGAAAGATCATCCTCTCATCTACACCAACTCTTTCAGCGATGTGAGAGATTTAAAACAATCTGTTAAAGGAATTAAGATGTTAACTGGTCTGGTGCGCACTAAGTATTTTAAGTCCATCGGTGGACATGTTGGTAGAGTTAATTGGCCAGATTGTGATAAGCTTAAATTGGACAGCTATGAATATTGGGAATGTATTTGTATAAATATGGTTATAACAGTGTATCATCCAGTCGGTACTGCTAAAATGGGCGTCGATCCTAGAACATCCGTTGTAGACAGCCGACTGAAAGTTTACGGTGTCAAGAAGTTGCGAGTGGTCGATGCTAGTATAATGCCAACAACTATAAGTGGTAATACTAATGCTCCTGTTATAATGATTGGAGAAAGGGCTTCAGATTTAATAAAACAAGATTATGGTATCAGTGTAAAATAATGATAATTATATATCGCAATTACTCCTTTTGGCTTTTGGACTTATGTTACCTTCTGTTAATTTGTATTTATTATTTTGTGTACAATAAATAATAATAAAAAAAAATAACACCATGAACTTGTTTTATTAAATCCGAAGCCCATTATGTTATGTATTTACTTCTAGGACACATTTATATATTTACAAAACATAAATACAAAAGTTGAACTGGGTAGGTAACTTAAGATGTTAGAAGTATGGAACTAGTGTCGAGTGCAGTGACATGTCGAAAATTTCGATGATAGTAGAAACAAAATGGATTTATCGCTTTATTAAAGTATTTGAACGCGGTTGTACGTATGTGGTGGTGGATGCTAGACATGTCTAACTAATCTAAGTAAATTGTAAAATATATTGTTATCTATAAGAAATTGTGTCGTTCTAAAAACTATTTGCTTTGTTCCTTGTCCCTTGTCCTAAGTCCCTTGTTAAAGAATAGTCCCCAAAAGACTGGCCGCATTGCCTCGCTGTAACGCGAGGCTGATCCTTTGGCCAAGGTATTGACCAGCCTTTTAGTCGTGCGAAGCGTTAACCAGGCGCTTAGACAACTCTTTGAAGAGAGTATGAGCGCCTGGACCCCACGGCCCAAGGGTTTCTACGCCAAACGGCGCAAATAGATAATCTCCGCTGAGACCAGCATATTTGCGCCGCTTGAAATTTTCTGCCGAAGCGGCAGCGGAACCGGCATTGAAACTCGTGGATGGAATATGTGACGGTGCAAGGGTATCGATGCAGGTAGCGTCCCAAACCAAAGACCGACCCATATTCCAAGGGACGAGTGTCATACCGTCAGGCCTTTTTCCGTCGTCTCTCGCCAGTCCATTTGGCTCCAGGATGGCGGGAGAACTAGCAGTGGTAAAGACCCGACGGATGATGTCGTTCAGTTCTGCATGCCGCGAAAAGCGCCCGGCGCTCCTGCAACACGACAACCCGTGATGCCCAAGTTGCGACACTGCATGGCCACAGCTGCACTCATGACGGGCCACGAAGGGAACACCAAGGCGAAGGGCCGTGGCAACTCTAAATGTAGGGCTATCCAGCAGGGTGCCAATAGTGAATGATGGAAATGACTGAAGCCATAGGCCTGACTCCCATTCGCCGACAGCCAGGAGGCGGGCACGCACTGCAGGATCGGTTGACGTATTAACCAGATTAATTGACGTATTAATCGTTATTATTTTCTAATCTAGAAATCCCTGTCAAAATCATAATAAGTTTCAATCGTAGAGTAATCGTAGAAATAAATAAACGTATATTTATACTTTAAATCCTACCTGTGACTTTAATTTAAATTCCCACCTACCTTGACTAATTTTCAGTAAATTAAATTCAAGTAATCACCCAGTGCTATGATCGTACAGATCTAATGATTAAGATGCCTAAGTAACTTCATTCTGGACTAATGGTACATAAATGTCTTAAATAAACTTATTTACTTTAGAGAAATTCAATATAAATATCCATATAACTTCTCGCAATTTACAAGTTTCCCCTAGTTGGTTCTTAAATTCAGTAATATTGAGACGCCACTAGTCTGTTGCGAATCGCCACTTGCGACCTTCCATCTCAGGAATAAGCGTTAAATCGCTTGCTGTATAAAGAAGAAAAGAAAAAGAAAAGAAGGGTGGCCACCCATTCAAATAGAACGGACGCGTTCAAACTATGTATAAAATACCTACGAGTTTATAACAACGAATCGCCTAAGGGCGATAAGAGAAATCAGTGATGCAACGACACTTACCATCTTGGCCCCTCCTGAAGCGCACTAATAAGAAGCAGGACGTACTGTATACGTAATGTACATTAAAATTTCCCTAGCGTCAGACGTATAACATCCAAGTCCGCTGGGGGTCTGGCTCTTAGCGACCCACTTCGGAGGCTCATCTTGCTGTAATATTATTAATTAATTAATTATTTTATTTTATCACTCGAATCATCGCCATGGAATTAGTAGAGAGTTTTATTGCAAGATTTATATCTTTATCAAAGAAACAATATCACAATTTAAGGCATCACATAAATGTATCAAAATCTCTTAAAATTAAATAGACCGTCGTCAACGGCCATTGCGCAGCTCATCGGTTATATCTAGGTCAAACGCAGGGCGTAAGTACCTACTGGAACCTCTCACTTGGTGCAGCCTATCTAGACACACACACGAAGGTGAGACCTCCTCAGAATACGAGACTTTGACCAACGCTAGGATCTTCACAATGTGCACAGAGAAAAATGTAATTGAACAAGTATGCTTATTTAATGCTATATTTATGCTTCATTAACAGGCACTTGATGGGGTTAAAATATCATTGCAGTGCGTCTGGAATGTTCGCGGAAGCGAGATAGAACACATTCAATGTAATTCGGAGGAGGCGTATTGCTTAAATCCTGTGCAGGGTTGGCACGTGTAGAAACTCAATTATAAAAGAACTGGCAGACAGACTGCATACCACTTGTATGTTTAAACGTTGGTTGTCGATAGCAACCTAAGCGTAGATAGTAAGTGGACATTGTTATAATGTAACTGTATTATTATTATTTTAGTTGATTATTATGTTTTTTTACATTTATTATAACTGAGTTCTATGGTACACATTATGCATCATGAGTCTGAAATAAGGAAATTTACTATTATTATTAAAATATAGACTCAAGTAAAGTTTGCGGATTACGTAAATTGAAGACACGGAGATTCGAAAACTAAAGGAGGGCCTCATCATCAGCCACTCTACAATCTCCCTAGCCACTGTGGTTGCAAAGGTTCTTGATATGCTTGCAACTCAATAAGAAACTTGTTTTACATGACTCGCAGTTCGACTTTAGAGAGGGGCTCTCCACTGAGAGTGCAATATTTTCATTTTTGCAGTGCAGAGTTTATTACACTACAAGAAGGACTCCAGTATACACATGTTTCTTAGATTTGTCGAATTCATTGGATTTAGTATCGAACAAGAAACTGTGATCAAACTAGGGGAAGCAGGTATTCCTGCTGACTCAAACTCAAAATTTCTTTATTGATTAGGATATTAAATGTCTCTTTCAATCGTCAAAAAAGAGGAGCTGATCAAGTGTACCTCCTCTCCTACTGGTATCATCATTATCATTGGCCTTAGACTGGTATAATAATCAATTAAATGTAGTAGGTGTCTACTCTGATAAATATTATCTGGATTGCAGTGTCTTGCAGGCCAAGGCTTTTAAATATTTATATGAACTAACTGTTTGAGAGATGATGTATGTTTAATAATATAAGTTATGCAGACGACATGGTGCTGCTGAGCCCAACCACGGTGGTCTTGAGAGATTGTATGCTGTCTGTGAAAGTTATGTGAAGGAACACGGCTTGAGGTACAATGAGATAAAGAGTGAGTTTATGTTATTTAAAGGTAAGAAGAAGGACCCTACTTCTGTATCACCCTTAACTCTCAATAATTCACATTTCAAATATATTGGTCACAGTAAAGTAGTGACTGTAAATTTATGTGATGATAAAGTAATTGAACGGCAGGACATTGTCAGTGAGTGACAATATGTAATGCTCGTTGTACAGGTGAGGTCAAATTAACGCTGGCTAAAGCCTACAGTCAGACTTTTTATACGAGCAGCCTGTCGACCAATTTTACTCAAAAAGCATGCTTTTGCCTTGCCTTGCGGTTTCATTATTACATCTTCAGGGGCTATTTTCGGTCTCCCTCACTATTGTAGCGCGTCGGGGATGTTTGCAAACGCTAGTACTGACGATTTTTGTGCCATCTATATATCCAATGGAGCTTTAAAAAAATCCTGAAGGTGGTGGGGGTCA
This sequence comes from Blastobasis adustella, assembly GCA_907269095.1. Lineage (NCBI taxonomy): Eukaryota > Metazoa > Arthropoda > Insecta > Lepidoptera > Blastobasidae > Blastobasis > Blastobasis adustella. Next base: position 3,833,409 of record OU026120.1, read on the forward strand.
GGACGGACTCCATCTTGCTCCGCAGGTTCACCGAACTTCATACTTTAAGGGTTCGGTGAACCTGTCGACTGAGATGAATACAGATAGATTTGTTTTTGTAGTTTTAAACTTCTTTTAAAATTTTACTTCTTGTATTAAATTAAAATGTAAGAGTTTAAAAACTTGTTTTAATGTAATAGATTTACCTAATTTAACATTGTTACAACAGCCTATGGATCTTTGTTCTCTGACAAAATTTTTTTTATTATTGTCGCTTTCTTATTGTTAACATTAATATTAAAAGCATAACTGCTTTCTATTAATTAACACCGTTAATAGCAATAGTAAAAATATTCGGTGCTTAATAAAAGGTAATACTAAGAACTTTTGTGATCGATTGTACAAAGCCACTTGTTCAATTAGTAATAAAAACAGACCAACATTAACAAGATAACATGTAAATTAGATTGATAACAATTAGTCGCTTTAATGACAAAATTCACGGCCACACAACAAACAAAAGCTTTGATACCTACTTAAATGCCGTTACATATAGCACGAAAATGAAATTTTATGTACAAAAACAGTTTAGATCTTCTAAGTAATGGAGTGAGTATACAGTCTGTCATTAAAATATTGTCAATGTTGTTTTTAGTGTTTAATAATAAGTATTTTTTCTTCCATTTTCTTTACAGGCAATTTAGTGATAATTGTATTTCGCCTACTACAGGCGCAAGCCCACAAACATTCGCTTCGGCATTACAATTCTTTGCGGCAGCTCAGTGTCTAATTAATAAGGATTGGCCTCCGGATGCTGATGTGAAAGGTTTTAATGTCTTGACTTTTAACATCGATTTCTTTAGTAATAATAAAATAGCCGTGTGGTGTCCGGCAGAGTAGAATAGCACCAACCCCTTACACTCGTGGGTGTGGTACTGGCGACTAATGTTTTCGAGGCAAAAGATTTAGAGTCTCTATAGACTGTAAAATGGGCAGCAGCGTTTCCATTGTTATATTTATAACACTGCGATCTCCAACCCGCCTGCCTAGCGTGGAGATTATGGCAATAACCTCCCCTTTCGTGGGAGAGACCCTCAGTTCTGCAGTGGACTGATATGAGCTGTGTGTGATGAATAATAATGTGTAATCTTCCTTTGAAATTTACAGATTTCGTATATTTTAAGTACCTACTCTTAAGGAATCTCCCTCTCAATGAAAAAAAAGCATACAACTAGGTTCAGAGTATCTTTGAAGAACAACCTAAAATCTATAAAGTATTTTGAGATACCTATAATTTTGGTTGCATTCATTTTCAGACGGTGAAACATTCGATTTCATAGTAGTTGGGGCCGGATCAGCTGGATGTGTTGTTGCCAATAGACTTAGCGAATTGACCAAATGGAACGTACTACTCATAGAAGCAGGCGGAGATCCACCCGCCGAAAGTGTTGTAAGTATTTTAATTTCGATTGCTTTTTATGTGAGTTTATAATATGGAAAAGCTTTATTATTTTTTTATGTAACACTGTTACTGGTGAAAAAATAAAACGACTTATATTACTAAATAATTTTATAATACCGATTTAGAAATAAAAAACTTGCCCCAAGTCCTTCGCAGATGGAATTGTTCCCCAAAAGGCTGGCCGCATTCCCTCGCTATATCGCGAGACTGATCCTTTGACCAAGGTAGCTAGGCTTTTGGTCATGCGTTGTGTAGACCAGGCGCCCAAACTTCTCTTATAAAAGAGAGTATGAGCACCTGGAACACATGGCCCAAGATGCAAATAGATGATCTCCACTGAGGCCAGTATAACCGCGGCGGTAGCGAAACCAACATTGACACTAGTGAATGGAATATAAAAAGGTGTCCCAAACTAAAGATCGACCCATCTTTCAAAGCACGAGTGTTATAATAATAATAGTAATAGTTTATAATAATATAATGAGAAAAAAGAGATCATTAAAATGATCAGGCTGACCAGTACTAGTTAGTATTCTAACATACGTACACGTTATGACATCCGATGAGTAAATAATTCAATTGCACGTCTGATAAGCGTCCAATTGTATTCTTTTCTTTACAGAATACATAATTACAGAATTTGAGAGAGAAAATTACTATATGATGTTTCAATAATCTTTTGTTATACGAGATGGTAATTTTTTTTTTTTTTATTTCAGATACCCGCTTTTGATAGTGCAATGTTCGACTCTGAATTCGACTGGAAATACAAATCTGTAAACGATGGAAAAACAAGTCAAGCAAATTTAAATGATCGTGTGAATTGGCCAAGAGGAAAAATGCTCGGTGGGTGTAGTTCGATCAATGCAATGATCTACATTAGAGGAAATCCGAAGGACTATCAGGAGTGGTTTGACGCTGGCAATATCGAATGGCATCCACGACACGTTCGCCAATACTTCCGAAAAGCCGAAAACATGCAAAATCAAAACTTGTTACGAAACACTGCAGTTAATATTGAATATGGTAAAAAAGGACCACTAATACTTAATAGATTTAATAGCACTTACAGAGACGTGACTTTAAACGTACTGCAAGCTTGGAGTCAAATAGGATTTAAAAATCTGATTGATATAAGCACTACGAACACGTTGGGATCAGGAATTTATACTGCTACAGTAGCAAATGGTGAAAGGCAAAGTACAGCTGTGACTTATTTAAATACGATACAAAACAGAACAAATTTGAAAATTATTAAAAATTCACTTGTAACTAGAGTTTTGATGTATAATGACACCAAGGAGGTTTATGGTGTCGAAGTAGAAAGAAATGGGGAAAGGTTAAAATTGTATGCTTCAATGGAAGTAATTTTAAGTGCCGGAACAGTAAACACTCCGCAATTACTAATGCTATCGGGGATTGGTCCAGAAGAACATCTTAGGTCTAAAAACATATCTTGCAAATTTAACTCTCCGGAGGTAGGTCGAAACTTACAAGATCACATCAGTATTCCCGTTACCATATACGGTAATGAACCAAATCCGATGAATGTAGCAGATCAACATTTTGATGCTATTCGATATTTATATAATCGCACGGGGAGTTTGGCGCAAAACAGGATTTCAGATATAATAGCGCGATTTTCAACAGATTTGAAAAGCGACTATCCACTTTTCCAAAGTCATTTATTAATGTCATGGCAAAATGCTAAGGTTGGCTATAATTTCGCTAGTGCACGTTATAAGCCCATAGTGGTTGATTCTATTGTTAAACAAAATAGCAACCAAACATTGTTCATATTCTTATTTAACCTTCTGCATCCAAAATCAAAAGGTTACATTGCCTTAAACTCTTCTGATCCGAAAGATCATCCTCTCATCTACACGAACACTTTCAGCGATGTGAGAGATTTAAAACAATCTGTTAAAGGAATTAAGATGTTAACTGGTCTGGTGCGCACTAAGTATTTCAAGTCCATCGGTGGACATGTTGGTAGAGTTAATTGGCCAGATTGTGATAAGCTTAAATTGGACAGCTATGAATATTGGGAATGTATTTGTATAAATATGGTTATAACAGTGTATCATCCAGTTGGTACTGCTAAAATGGGCGTCGATCCTAGAACATCCGTTGTTGACAGCCGACTGAAAGTTTACGGTGTCAAGAAGTTGCGAGTGGTCGATGCTAGTATAATGCCAACAACTATAAGTGGTAATACTAATGCTCCTGTTATAATGATTGGAGAAAGGGCTTCAGATTTAATAAAACAAGATTATGGTATCAGTGTAAAATAATGATAATTATATATCGCAATTACTCCTTTTGGCTTTTGGACTTAAGTTACCTTCTGTTAATTTGTATTTATTATTTTGTGTACAATAAAGAATAATAAAAAAAAATAACACCATGAACTTGTTTTATTAAATCCGAAGCCCATTATGTTATGTATTTACTTCTAGGACACATTTATATATTTACAAAACATAAATACAAAAGTTGAACTGGGTAGGTAACTTAAGATGATAGAAGTATGGAACTAGTGTCGAGTGCAGTGACATGTCGAAAATTTCGATGATAGTAGAAACAAAATGGATTTATCGCTTTATTAAAGTATTTGAACGCGGTTGTACGTATGTGGTGGTGGATGCTAGACATGTCTTACTAATCTAAGTAAATTGTTAAATATATTGTTATCTATAAGAAACTGTGTCGTTCTAAAATCTATTTGCTTTGTTTTATTTTGGTAATCTAAATTATTACTTGCTTGAGACTGATAAGTAATCTCTCATCATGGAGTCATTAAACTCAGGTTTTCAATTATAAAAACTGACAATGAAATGCGTTCAATGTCATTTTTAATACTCGGAAGTCTTAGTTTGCTCTATATGTCATAATCATTATAATGAATAGCCTATTGACTTGGGCTTTCTTCACATCAGTGAAGGGCTTTGACATCATATCCGCTCCTGGCAGATGGGTTGGAGGTTATCACGGGTTTCTTTTATATTAAAAGCAGGCATTTGACTGCCATCTTACCTGTTGATAAGTGACAATGCGGCCGAATATGGAGCTTGTCCGTCTAGGAACAGCCTATTCATTCCAGCTTTGAAGCCTTGGCTTGGTCAGGGGGCACACTCGCAGCAGGCGACGTGTTCCATTCCCTAGCCGTACGTACAGTAGTTTGTGCTGGACTTAAGAATAAAATGTCGGCCAGGATTGTCTCGGTGGCGGAATGAGGTCGTGTATCTGCTTTGTACATTCCCCGAATTGCAAAGTGTAGAACACTACTAGGCACGCACGCAGCTCTACGCCGATGTTCGTGGAGCTTATTTATTATTTTATTATTATTAGTTTGCTTCCAAACTAACAGTTTACACCAACACGTCTGTAGAGCCACCACACTAATACTACTTACATTTGCGACAATAAATTGTTGTTTTGCACAATTTGCCACCGAATCCAAAGCGGTTTAATGGTATTGGGCTGCCTATTTTTTTTCTATATAGCTGCTGCTGAGCTAGAGAGGTGGAAAGTCTTCAAGACATTATTTGGTCCACTGTTACAACTTACTTAAGTAGAAGAGGTGAGTGCCATGACGTACTACGTCCTCCTCTGCACGTAATAATGTTCTTCTGAACCAGTAGTATAGAGGGGGCTCTGTCTTTACGTATCATATATTTTGTATCATCTCAAAATCATTATCAAAATCTGGCTAGGGTCGATAAGTAGAACGTGGTTAGCAGCGTTTTATGTTGTGTTTTCCAATATAATCTATATACATGTCGGAAAAATAGTGGGGAAGACTCACTCATGGACAAGAAATGGCCATCAGAACGTAGGTATTTATCGTGGTAGTTTTGTAGCAGTAAAGGGGTCTCTATAGTGTTTCAAAAATGTATTGTCAAATGCAAATGTATGTAAACGCTTATGGATTTTTTTGATGTCAAAATAAATCATCATCATCACAGCCCGTAATAGTCGACTGCAGGACTTAGGGCCTCTCCCACGAAAGGGGAGATTATTGCTGCAACGTACAGAGATTGTTATGATATAAATTGCGGGTCCTCCGCGAAAAAAATCAGTCAGTCGCTAGCCTTTGTGTTTTACTAACGTTCCACTGACGCCGAGGACGGGATATTTTTTTTTCTTTTGACACCTACTATAACGCGTGCATTTTTGTTAAAATCTATGTAAATTCATAATATAATAGTGTTACATCATGCCGATCGGTAAATTAGACCCCTATAATTTAACATCTAGCAATTGGCCGGCGTATATTCGTCGCGTAAAACAATATATTTTATTAAATGAAATAGGTGACACATTAAAAGTGCCGATGTTAATTACGGTCGTGGGGGACGCAACATACGCGTTAATGTGCGATATGTGCTCACCGGATTTGCCCGAGGATAAATCATTCGATGATTTAGTGGAGCTTATGACGCGCCATCTTGAGCCGCAACGATCGGAGATCGCGGAGCGCCACGTGTTCCGCCTGCGCCGGCAGCGCGCGGCGGAACCGCTCACCGACTGCTTGCAAGCTCTAAAGCATCTCGCTAACACGTGCAACTTCGGCAAGTGCAGGACCTGCTCATCACTCGAGGAGAACTTACGAGACCAGTTCGTCTCGGGACTGGCGAGTGAAACGATGCGGTCCAGAATATTCGCAGAACGGGACATAAAATACAAGGAAGCAGTGGAGCTAGCGCTGGCTCTGGAGGCTGCAGATAAGCATGCGGAGGTGAGCGCGGCGACTGCGCCGCCGGCTCGGACTTCGAGCGTGGGCAGCAACGAGGCGGGCGAGGGCCTGCACTATGCGCGTGGCGGGAGCGGCAGCGGGCGCGGCGCGGCGCGGCGGCGGCGGGCGGCGGCGGCGCGGCCCCGAGCGGCGGCGGGCCGGGCCCGCAGGCTGCGGCGCCACGCGCGTGGCCGCCGATCACGTGCTGGCGATGTGGAAAGGCGCATCGCGCAGATCAGTGTCGTTTTAAGCATTATAATTGTGATGAGTGTAATCAAAGAGGCCATTTGAAAGCTATGTGTAAACAAATGCGCGGCGGCGGTGGTCGGCATAATTATGTAAGTGACGATTCGGATGACCTGTTTAACATCGACGTGACAACACAAGGTAACAAACTATATTTTATTAACTTGAACATTGATGGATCTTTAATTAAATGTGAAATTGATACCGGAAGTCGTATTTCGGCGATTAGTGAACAAATGTTTCAGAGTAAATTTTCTCACAAATATGTTTTCAAAGACAATTTGATGTTACGTAGTTATTCGGGCTCACGAATCGAATCACTCGGTTATATAAAAATAAATGTGAGCATAGGGGCAGTGAGCGGGAATTCCTTGCCACTTTATATAATTCGGGGTGGAGCACGCCCATTGCTTGGCAGGGAATGGATGCGCGTCTTAAAAATAAATCAAATAAATCTTAATGAAATAATCGATGATGGATTCGTGAGTCAGTTATGTACCGAATTTCCCGAGGTTTTTATGGACAAATTAGGAACTTGTAAACGTGATTACAGCTGACCGACACAGAGCCGGTTTACGTGCGCGCGCGGCCCGTGCCGCTGGCGCTGCGCAAGCGCGTCGAGCGCAAGTTAGCCCGCCTCGAAGCGGACGGGTCCATATACCGCGTCGACCATTCCGATTACGGAACCCCAATCGTGCCAGTCGCAAAGGAAAACGGGGAAATAAGGATCTGTGGTGATTATAAAATCACAATAAACCCGAAGTTGAACCGGGATCATTATCCGCTACCGCGCATAGATGAATTATTTGCATGTTTGAGTGGGGGCGAACAGTACACAAAAATTGATCTCAGACACGCTTACGAGCAGTGCCTTATATCTGAGGATTCGCAGGCGTACACTGCGATCACGACACACGTTGGCACGTTCGCATATAGGCGTACACCGTACGGGTTATCGTGTGTACCAGAAAAATTCCAAAAGTTAATGGAAGAAACTTTACGGGGAGTACCAAATTGTGTGGTTTTTTTAGATGATATATGCGTTACGGGAGCAAATAGAAAGGAACACATGATCAATTTGAAAGCTGTACTTGAAAGGTTACGTAATATGGGGCTCACAGTAAAACTGAGTAAATGTAAATTCTTACAGGATAGTGTAAAGTATTTGGGGTTCATAATTTGCAAAGAAGGCTTAAGGCCTGACCCTCGCAAGTTGGAGGCTATTTCCAGCGCGCCAAAACCAGAGAATGTCTCGCAGCTAAAAAGTTTTTTGGGGATGTTAAACTACTATGGCAAGTTTATTAATAATCTGAGCTCACTTTATATCCATTACATAACTTATTAAAAAAAGACGTCAGCTGGAAATGGGACTCCAAGTGTGAGAAAGTCTTTGAAACTGCTAAGAGCATTCTCCTGAGTGATCGTGTGTTGGCCCACTACGAGGAAGGGCGGGAGCTGGTGGTATCGGTGGACGCGAGCGCGTATGGGCTCGGCGCCGTACTAGCACACCGCTACCCCGACGCCAGCGAGCGGCCCGTCAGCTGCGTATCGCGCACTCTCACTGCGCCCGAGCGCAACTATAGCCAGCTCGATAAAGAAGCCCTAGCTATATTTTACGGAATTACAAAGCGTCACCAATATCTGTTTGGGAGGCGGTTCATACTACGTACGGATCATCAGCCTCTGTACTATATTTTCGGAGCAAAAGGGGGAATTCCACAAACGGCAGCAAGCAGGCTGCAGCGGTGGGCGGCACGTTTGGCCGCATACGACTTCACGGTGGAATTCGTCAGGTCAGCGGACAATGGACCGGCTGACGCGCTATCGCGATTACCATTGCCTCAGGAGGGTCGCTCGGCTGATACGATCAGTTATTTAAACCTAGTGGAGGAATCGCTTCCGATAAATTTTAAGGACATTGCTGTAGAAACTGAGAAAGACTCGTTGTTAAGTAAGATTAAAGCAAATGTTATGTTTGGATGGCCGTCGGCCACGAGCTGCGACGATGAAAAACCTTATTGTGCACGGCGTGGATGGGCGAGGACACTGGATCCTAATAGATTTAAGTAGAGTATGGGTTATATCTTAGATAAGTTATTTTAAATACCGATGTGTTAACTTAGTGAGGAGAGGTGCAACGTACAAAGATTGTTATGATATAAATTGCGGGTCATCCGCGAAATAAATCAGTCAGTCGCTAGCCTTTGTGTTTTACTAACGTTCCAATTGCCATAATCTCCACGCTTGGCAAGCGGGTTGGAGATCGCAGTATTTAAATATAACAATGGAAAATGCTGCTGCCCATTTTCCAGACTACGAAAACTCTTGATTTTTTGCCTCGAAAACATTAGTCGCCTTGTACGACACCCATGAATGTAAGGGGTTGGTGCTATTCTACTCTGCCGGACACCACACGGCCTAATAAATAAATCATGTCTATGTCTAAATTAACGCTACAAATACAAGTTTACAATTGCAGCCAAAATAAACCTGTAGGTTATTTGCAAAATCCTCCACCTGACAATCTCATCAGGCCGATCCATGGGAGATGCGCCGTGGCTCTTGCTAGTTGCCACGTACGCACAGCTTGACTCCCGACATAATATTTTCAGTACATGTTGTACTCACGTTTCTACTTTCTGGAGCTTTCATGCTGCATTTCAACGCAGCAGGATCTACACTTCTTCCCTTTTGAATGGATTCTTTTTCTTGGTACAAAAGTCATCGTGGCTCCCTTATTAGTCCGGCAGATTCGTGACAATTTTTATAAGAATTGCGCATTTAATGATAGAAGCATACTACTTGGTACACGTATACTACATATGTAGAGGGTTGATTTTGGATATGAGGCCATCTTTGATTTCCCCTATAGCAGTAATGGTGGACATCAATGTTTTATTGTTATTTGACGATGATTATATGTTTTAACTATGTATGCATGACATTATTATACATTTATTCGATGACAGGTAGTACGCACCTTTGTTTTTACTGTTTGTTTGATATGTAATCCAGAAATATACATACCCATAAACATATATCCATATGATAAATATATACATATATATACACATAAATATATACATATATGAAGCTCTATCATCAAATTCTGAGGAAATGCTTCTTCAGAAGTTCCCTAAGGGAAACAGGTGAGCGTGCGTCCTGTATCTCTTCAGGTAGCGAGTTCCACAGCCGTGCTACATATACTCTGAAAGACTTCCCATACCCAGCTGAATGATATGAGGAAAACTCCAGCTGTCGCGCAGACGGGGGTTAGCAAATGGCCGAAAACTAAACCACTTACTCAAGTTCTCAGGCGCAAAGGGATTAACTAGTACTTGGTATAAAAGTCCCAGGATGTGACAGTCGCTACGTCGTCAAATGGGGAGCCAGTTCAACCTCGCTCTGAATTCAGATACGTGATCAAACTTCCGCAACCCAAAAACATAACGTATGCAAAGATTCTGCAAATGCTCCAATCGGGACAACAGCTCCCCGGTCAGGTCCAAATAGGCAACATCACCATAGTCCAGCAGCGGGAGAATGAGGGAGGTCATGAGTAGCACTTTAGTGTCATAAGATAGGAAATTTTGTAACCTCTTGAGAAAACGGAAGAACGCAAAGACTCTTATGCTAACCTCGCTGATGTGGATAGACCATGATAGGGTTTGGTCGAATAAGACCCCCAGGTTCTTCACCGATTCGCTGAACTCAATGACGGTTCCAATAAAAGTCAAATTGAGTAAGTCAACACCTTTCAATTTGGTGATAAAGTGTTGACTGCCAATCACAATTGCTTGTGACTTTGAGGCATTCACTCTAAGACCATACTCACCAGCCCAACGCTCTATTTTGTACAAGTCATCGTTCAGCAACCGCGTAGCCTCTACCAAACCGGAGAGCGGAGCCGATCTGTACAACTGTAGATCATCTACATAGAGATGATGTGAGGAAGACAAACAATAGGTGATACTATTAATAAATATAGAAAAAAGGACAGGAGACAGAATGGCCCCTTGAGGTACACCAGCCGTTATGGGATGCCAATCGGACCGGCTGTCACCAATCTTGACCATCTGCGCACGATCCCGGAGGTACGAACGAAATCAAGCGAATGTCTGAGGGGTCAAAATTCAAAGTCTCAGCACGGCCATCAAAATATCGTAATTGACCTCACGCCGGGTTCACTAGTAATACATTATGAACAAAATGTATCTATATTTTTTTATACTAAGATTTATTACGCACAGAACAACAATTACTTGCCACTACTATACTATTTATCATTTAACATCATCTAGGAACATTTGAAGGCAGCATTTATCAAACTCTCTGAAGCCGCCATTTTAAATGTCCGCCATTACCGTAAAAGGGAAAATTTGAGATAGCCTCATATCCAAATTGAAACCTTTATATTATGTAGTAAATGTGGTCCAAATTGTATGCTTCTATCATTAAATGCGCAATTCTTTTACATATCTGCCGGACTATATATCCATTCCCGTGCCACGCTGCATAGGACGTTGTCATAGTAGTTGCAGCCACCCGTCAGGTGGCGCACCAATCTACGTCTAGGCCAAAAAGATTGATTAAGAGGCTGATGATCATCTTCAAATACACATAACATAACTGTAACAGGTCCAATTCTGTACATTGAAGATATTTTAAAATTTTTACTGGTTTACTCTTTAAGCAATACTAAAACCAAAACTGAGACTTTAAAGCTGTATTTTTTTTTTCATTTCTATCTATCTGTCTTTGACCGCGCATCACTTTGTAACTAAGTGGCTACATATTGGTACGATTTGAGTGATATCTGATCATACTACGAGGTAGAACATTGGATACTTTTATCCCCAAATTCGTCACGGTTCCCTTGGGAGAAGGGATGAAATTCAAAATGTGGACTTCGTTGTAATTCATTAACGCGTAGTCCGATATAATTCATTCTTGTTTTGTTAGAAAGGAGGTACATTAAAAAAGTTCATAAATATTCATTGATATATACATCTACGCTAGTATATAGAAGTCTTTGTGAATATTTCAAGGTGAATGTTGTAGCTCAGAAACTAATGAGGTGATTATTAGGTCCAAATAACTTGAAACCCGGGATAAATACAGGAACCTATGAACGTACGGCTCATTTTAAGCTGGCATATGCACTTCTAAATATAGTATAAAACAAAGTCGATTCCCGCCGCCTGTATACGGTTAGATCTTTTAAACAACGCAACGGATTTTAATGTGGTTTTTAACAATAGATATAGAGATTTAAGTGGAAAGTTTATACGCAATAAAAAAAGGGTAGTTAGGGGTAAAGTAGGTGTACACGAACGAAATCGCGTCGGGTCCACTAGTTAATAAAATAATTATCTTCGCGTTAAGATCCCGGTTGTGCTCCCGCGCACAAGGGCCCCGGATCTGCTTTGACTGTCATCTTGGATTTGTCAGTTTAGATAATTGTAGTGGAACGACGGCTATTTGACCTTTGTGACCATGTTACCAGGACGACCTGACCAGATATGATCATTATTAAACATTTAGTCGCCTAAATGAGCGGGTTTCATCACGATGTCCATCATCGGCCGCATCGTCACTTACCACCAGGTGATTGGCGGTCAGATGCCTGGCTAGTCAAATAAAATAAATAAATAAATTATTTTTCCTTACCGTAAGAGCATTGGTAAGCATTCAACTAATGTACATAACTCAGAAAAGAGTCATAGGTACATGGCCGCAGTGGGATTCGAACTCGGTACTTCTCGCTTAAGAGTACGATACCTTAACCATTTGGCCTCCGATGCTCCTCCTGGCGTGTACACTTTACTGTATAGGCCTATTGTCAAAATCAGACCACTCCAAAGAAGTCCGATATTCCATGAAAACCCTATTTCTTCTATTCTATACTTCCATTACCAAACGAGGAGGGCCTCGGCGAAATGACACGGTTTTACAGTTGAAATTACAAAGACTACTCGCAAAAACCTTTTGCTTCAACATTTATTGTGCGAACCGCGTTGGAATTCTGTACCTGACTTCTGTCTTTTGATAAATATAACCTGGGAGCTTTCAAATCCAAGGTAAAAAACCCTTTTTTGATAAGAGTGCTTCACCATACCAAACATCCTGTAGTTCACGCGAACGACGTCGAGGGCACAGCTAGTAATTATAAATAAAACTAGTGTCTCATGAGCGCGCTTTATACAAACGTAATTTGATCATCATTTCAAATTCGGGTTACATTCCTCTTAAGGAGTTGGTCAAGCAAGGAGGTAATGATAAACCTCTTCATTCTTGGACTAGGGTCCAACCATCGTCTAGAATATTACTTAGAGTCGGGACTTATTTGTGTAAAGCATCAATGCCGATGACATGCCATTGCCAAGCTTAAGTGGCAGTGGGCAGGGCATAGCTCCGTTCGGGCAGAAACTGTTTTCGAGTGGCGACTGTGATGGTCCCTCCTAATATGAGCCATTACGTCCCCAGAAGTCACGGTCCTAGGGTCGATCTAGAAACCTAGCGTTGGTCGATGTCTTGTGCGTCACATGAAGCGGTCTCACCATTGTGTGTGAGTCCAATATAAATGGGTTGTACATAGGCCGTCACCGACAGTCCATTTAACTTTATGAGATTAGGATTTGATGATTGGTTTATAAATGCCTTAAACTGTAATGTTAATTCATTTCTAATGTCTATGTAAAATGAGATGACAGAAACTTGCAATAAAACTCTACTACGTCAATGGCAATAATTCGAGTGATATATAAATATAGTTTTAGTTATAAGACAGCAAGTTGAGCCCCCTGGAGTGGGTCACAAGAAGCCAGGTTCCCAGCCGATATTATTTTGCCACGAGGATATTTTAACGTGTCCCTGCTTCCTTTCATGTGCTCCAAGGAGTACCACGATGGAAGGTGTCGAAGCTTTCTGATCCCCAAGGTTCCCTAAGCTTGCCTTGGCCTGGCAAGATAACTAGGTATATCCTTTGATATACCGCTGTCAATCATTATAACCCCGTAGGGTTATCATATCCATATATTTAAAACACATCCACTTTTCATCTGAGAATGGGGCCCCTAAATATTTTCTCTTCTTCCCTCTTTTTTCAATTTAGGATCCTTTAGACAGCTTTTCCCTACGTTTTACGAGATGAAGGATCGCAACGACTGTGGTGTCTCAGTCTTACTGAATATAGAACCAACTAGGGTTTGATAAGTATTGCTTTAAATCAAAACTCGAATGCCATGCGATAAATTGCAAGAAGTTATATGGGTATTTGTATTGATTTAATCTAAAGCAAATGAATTTATTAATGGCATTTAAGTACCATTAGTCCAGAATGAAGTTGCTTAGCCATCTCAATCGTTAGGTACGGGCGATTACTGCCAACTTGGAATGTAGTTTACTGAAAATTAGTCAAGGTATGCGGGAATATAAATTAAAGTCACAGGTAGAGTTTAAAGTATGAATATATGTGGGAGATAATATTATTATTGTATTTATCTTCATTTTTATAAAATGAAGGTGTTCATAAATTAAAAACCACATGCGGGTACACCGCAGTCTATAAAAAGGCGGCCATCGCTCTCGACAGGTCAGACGTTATCCGACTGCGGACACGGCACCACCAGTGCTCTGAACTGTCTTCCTCAGGTAATCTTGCTTAACCGTATAACGCATATTATTTCTATGTTCTATTTTGTTATTTCTATAGAAATAATAATTAATGATTGTCAACTTGTCTGTATTTTGCTAAATCTAAGTACATCACTTAAGCTACTAAAATATGTCCTCTCCATCTGTTGCTGTCCATTTATTATATTATTGGTAATAATATACATAGATTTATTATTCATATTTCTTTGTTTAATTTCTATACACGTTCTCCCACATTTATTTACTTAATGTGACTCTACGATTGAAACTATTTTATTATTTTAACCAAGAATTTCTGACAATAAAGAAATTCGTGATTCTGACCGAACGATTCCTAGGGCCAATACCTATCGGAACTGGAAAACGGGTCAGTCGGCAAAAACCAGTTCCGCCCAATAAAATCTAATTATAGTTAATAATATCTGAATTAATATTATTTAAACAATTATCTATTCATATCAAATCATTTCATCTACACAATTGAAAGTCAAAGCGTCACACTTGGTTTGCAAGATTGAAACATATAATAAAACATAAGATTCGTTAAGTAAATTAATGTGAAACAATTAGTCAATATAAATTATAACATATTAATGAAGTATTCTACTCATTAATGCTGCGCGTTACTAACAAGTATTAGGCTAGTCATGTGGAAATTGATCAACTCACATGCCTTTTGGCCTAAAAATAATATAGATTATAGGTATATTCGTTAATTAGACTAGTCGTATAAGCTGGGACAGCCCATACGCCTTTTGGTCTAATAACGTTATGAATAACCGTTGGTTTAAGCTGTTACATATATTTATTACCAAAAATTTATATAGAATATAATCAAACAATATAAATATATATATTTGTGGTATTCGTTATTGATAATGATTTCAATATAAGTACATTACGAACTCCCAAGCGTCGCAGTTTAGACATAGGTAGGTTTGATATCATTTTATTCAAATAATGTCACATTACGACTATATCACGCAGGGGTGAGTTAACGTGATGATTAACGTTAACGTGAATTACGCGCAATACGTACATATACATAGGCTTTGGTTGAATTTAATCAAACAATAGCAGATAATCATCTCATACAGAGATATATCAAACGCATTAATTACTTGATTGGACGATGGATGGATTATTGGAATAAATATACTAAAGCCTATGTCAGGCTTTAGTATATTTATTCCAATAATACCATGCTCTGATTTTCTCACGTAGAGATAATTCAAAGTTAATAATTACAGTTAAAATTAAATGTAAATGTCAATCGATTGGGTAAATTTTACTTTCCATCTTGACTGAGTTAAACTATGTTATAGAAATCTTTAGTAGTGAGGATATTAATGGAAATTGATGAAATGTATAAATGTAATTAATCTGTTCGATACAATATAGACCCAAACTATTTATATAAATATAATAGGTGTCAACTTAACTTTTGTCGCCGACAGCAAATATACACTGACTCTAATTTATAGTAAATTAAAATATTATTTAATTATACATTATTAAACTTAATGATCTGATTCTAATATTTGTTCCGCTGCTCGCCCAGCCGCCTCGCTCCGCTCCGAAATAAGAAGTATCAACCCTCTACCCCTCGATTCGTCTCGCTGACCATCTAAGTCGTAAGACCTAGGATACAGATTGAATGTATCTGTAACCTTTGTTTTTATTATAGTTTTTAATTCTGAGGCTAGCTTGTTCGTTTTCTTGATATGGTTTTTACATCGATATCCCAGCGTGAATTTATTTGACATTTTGAAATACGAACTTTTATTTTTTTCGCGCTTCACAAGTGTGACCCTTGTAATTAAGCTCGTTGCGTTTTGGGGAATTTATTGCTTTTGGATTTCGGAATTTTAAGTAGGTGCCACATGTGGGTGTTTAGCCTCTTATGTTAGCAAATTGAGTCGTTCGAACGACGCCAATGTTTTTAAAGGACTGCGACAGAAGGAGGGTTATATGTGGAAGGTACAAGACCAGCCTTTGTGGAGATCTCTGAGGGAGGCCTATGCACATCATCATCATATATTTAAGAGTATGACTCTTGTCGGCGGAGCAATCGCCACTCTTCTCACCTGTCTGCCAACCTCTTCATCTCTCTAGAATCCCCGGCGCTCACTTTTTCCTTCAAGTCCTTCCAATATTCAAATCTTGGCCTTTCTCTTCCTCTCTTTCCCTCAACTTTGCCTTCCATTCTGGTTGATATGATGAGGTATTTGAGTGTCCGGGTTGTCACATACTTCATAGTTGAGGTTGCGGTACTGGGTACGCCTAGGTAGGTATTAGGTATGTACGTTGAGGTTATAATAATACCATCTCTAACGCTAGCGTTACAAATAACAGGTTGTCGAGGCTACCATTGCCGTTTAGGTAATGAGTACGTTTACGACTCTATGATTAGTTGGAAGTAGTTAAGGGCTAGTATCTTCTATTTTGTATTTTCTTTTTTCTTTTATATACGTAAGCCTAGGCTGGTATTTGATCGCCATCTGATCCTACGGTAAGTTACAATGCTTAAAGCATTTTCGACCGCAGTAGCAAGCAATACTGTCGCCATTTACTTGAAATTCATAGAAATCCTTAGATTCCCTGCCATCCATGGTAACACCTAATGGCTGATCAAGTGTTTAAAATAGTTGACAAGCAAAGTGAGCAACTACACCGGTGTAATCCGATCGGACACTGGCGAGTCCGTACAGTGTACAAGTCATAAACTTATCTGATCGACCAAAACTGCAACTAACTTTCGTCATTTCGATATGTCATATCGTTGCCAACAACAGCGACACCGTCACCGTGTCAACTTTTTTGTGGCACCTGTCAATCGCCACTATCTTTGACAAATGTAAATCAGCCATAAGTGGTTAAAAACTACAGTAGTCTTCGTATTTATTCTTACGCGTGCGACAGAAACAACGTTCTAGGAAGTAAAACTAGACGATGAGAATTATATACAACAGAAATATGTACCACCTTGCAATTTATTGGTCTGTCGGCCATTGTGTGGGGGCAAGAATCATACGAAAAATTGCACGAGCGTGAACGCCCAGGGTTCCAACTTCCAACTAACAATATTTGAGTTTGTGATCGGCGCTGTTCGATCATCAAATTGAACGAAATTGGCCATTATAGAGTCGTAATAAAAACAGTCAAGATAATAAAGCTACTTTACTTAGGGTCGATTATTCAATCATCAGGTAAAATTTATCTGCTCAATAAAGTAATATAATACAATTAAAAGAAACTAATTCTTCACTTATATGTAATAACACAATTTTATTTTTGTCGCAATAACTTATCAGACTGATAAGTTTTATCTGAGGATTGCGAAATTGAGCCTAAATGTGAATACGAGTGTCAAGGCATTTATAATACCTACACTTCATGGTAAAACAAATAATCTACAATCAATTAAAAAGCATTTATATAAAATCCTAATGTAAAATAGGTTTATTCCTGTGATCTCTCCCATAATAATAGCTATCCTAGCGCCCGATCCCGGCTTCTGCAAAGATCTGCTTTTCTACTCTTTTTCTTCATTTCTATTGTTCTTCAGCATCCTGGCGGCTTAAACTATTGGCTTTCTCATTCGACTCAAGGATGCTAATCCTTTACTTCTTGGGCTTCTCGGCTTCTCGGTACCTCTTTCCTAATACTGACATGAATAGGCATATATTTCCCGCATATCTATGGGGATTACACAGCACGCCAAAAGCTATTTGCACAAATAACGAAGTGTCTGTTTTCACCTTGGGGCGAAGGCGAAAAGGTCTATGGGGCTATTGACTAACTTAGTGGGCAACTGAATTTGGCATTTATTAATTCTACTCTACTTCATCTACGTTGGCCATAGCGCCAAAGCGAATACCAAATTAGATTACTTCCATGTAACAAAATTAATATGATTGTCATAAGTACTGCTGGATATAGGCCATCAAAAGCCAATGAACCCAGTCCTCGGCTGCATCCACTTCAATCTAAAACCTTCCCAAGTCGTCGCTCTACCTTGCTTGAATATACCGCAGTGCTTAGTTCTCCGGCACATATGCCCATTACCACATTAGCTTGATAATTCTGTGCGATATATGGGTCATAAATTCGTCACTCATCTGTCCTGCAGTACAGCTTAACCTTTAATTGCTGAGGCGGTGCCGTCGTGACACTGCGCGATTTTAAATAAGCATATTTACCTATAACCGCTAAACCTATATATCTGAGACTTTAGCGGCTGTTGATTATTTAAACTTTCGTTCGTCGGCGTATCAGGTTTCTGGTGATCTAAGGTCAGTATCTCTTTATATCTTTAAAGTTTGTCTTATTTTGTCTTCGAATTAGATAAAAGTATGATTTTTAATGATAAATTAAACGTTTAATTTCCAAAGTTTGAATTTAATCATAAAAAAACTACAACTAATTCGATAAAGACACATACCTATAACATTTCTCGTTTATTTAAATATTTATACTTGATCGCGAAAAGTGGAAGAATCGGGAGGAGGCCTTTTCCTAGCAGTGGAATGATTAAGGCTAATATAATAATAGTAATAACTGATGATCATGGAGGCATGCATTTTCTCGAATGGAAACCACAAATACTCAAATATATGGGACTATCTGTAGCTAAATGGGGGTATAAATTTGACAAAAAATAGTAAGGGCTATGCTTTGTCGATATATTTATACTGCAGCACAGAAACTTTAGAATTCCGAATTCCGAAATTTCGCTGGCCCTTTTCCGCCATCGGGAAACGCGATCCGGGCGGACGTTTCATCCTTATGTCGTGGACCCTCCAGCTATCCAAACGAGCCGCTTTGGTACAACCTTTGTCCAACTTCGATCGCATCGTCACTTACCAACAGGTGAGATGGCGGTCAAATGCTACTTTGTTAAAAAAAACACCTAATATTACGTACGATAATACGTTCCTGGTACGAGTGCACGATGTGTGATGACTAAAATGTAATAATGTAGTATATTTCTAAAATAATCTCAGAAAGTGCTTTCATTGCAAAAAAATATGATTTTTAACACACGTCCGCCATTTTGAATTCTGAGGCTCCGGTCAAAAATTGGGAGTGATAACATTGAAAATCGTGTTCAGCAGGTCCGAATTAGTCTAAAAAAAACACGATTGACCAAATGTTACTAAAAATCTCTCTAGAATTGTAACCCATCGAAATAATAGATAAGATAGAACAAAACTCATTTGTTGGATTTTAATAGTAGGTAGGTATTGTTTTTTCTCAATAACTAAAACTAACGTAAAATCATTTATTTTAGCCTTTTTAAACATAAAGCAGTCTGAATTAAACTATAAAAAACAAAAACCAGTAAAATCGGACGCTCGGTTCAGTCGCTAATCTTAAAAGTCTAAAAATCCAATATGGCGGCGGTTATTTTATAATTACGAATTTTTCCCTTAATAGATTTTTCGGGACTTTTGGAATACCAAACAGGACACTATTATCTACATTTCCACAAATTTTTAGCTTGTTATTTCAAATGTCTGGGTCAATGTCTAATTTTCCTGCAATAAAACTAAGAAAACATTGTAAAGAAAAAGTAACTTTTTAACAGAAAACCCCTATTTTGTCTCGAAGTTTGGCATGATCTTACATGCGGCTAATTTAAACTTTATGAAACTCTCTCTAGTAGTTTTAGCGCATACACTTAGTGCTGCTTTGGTAACCACTTTTACTGAGCGTTCCAACGAGCCTGGGTGTGGCAAGCTATCTTATGAACTTCAAAGCAGACTATCGTTTTTGCTCATTAAAAATATTTTTCAATATTGGGGTATCATAAAATTGTTGTTGCCAATCATTTATGTCGATATTATGAGTTTATCTTCGGCACTTCAAATGTTCGCAGAACAGTGTTCTCATTCCCTAAACGAGCCTTCTTAACGCGTCTTGCGGCTTGTCTTGTGTATATGTTATCATACTCAACAATCAATTTTTTGAATGAGCAAAGTAACTGTGTCGACTTATGGCACACAATCTTTAGGCGCTTGTCGGGTAGTAGCTGGAAATGAGCTTCCATAGGTGCCTCGAACCATCTTTGCACGACGAATGAACGTTGATGGCAAACCAGACTGGCGCATATGACTTCATGATAAATAACGCCAAGTGCACGTGATTCTGTAAAAGTAATTCGATTATAGATGGCCATAGAGGATAGATGGTCAATCGGAATATTTCAAACTTTTTCTAAGAGATGGTTGCACATTACGGAGCTAGTTGAGATGTCACTGGCCTAGTGGTGACACCTTATCGAAAGTCAGGGGACATAAAAGTATTAAAAGTTAGCTGTTTATTTTCTAGCAAATATAAGACTCTTTTAGGGTAATATTTTTAATATATCATTTTTTTTTTATTTTACATATAAATGAGAAATATAATATCATACAAAACTAAATAAATGACAAGGTAATTCATAAAACTCATACTTACCAACCAACTTTTTTATCACTTTATCATACCTACCTACTGACTAAATGCGACGTGCTGTCCGTGCGACAGTTGTTTTTTGGATTATCTAATAATTATGTAAAAACACTCACTAATTACCTATAATCAAACATGTTGACAAATCCTACAACCTTGTACTAGTAATTAATAAAAGACGAGCGGATAATCGTTTGATACTGAGCTGTTCCGAACATCCGACTCCCACAGATTCTTTGATTTTTATTTTATTTAGTCTATTAATGGTGATCATGAGACAAGCCAGACATTTGACCGTCATATCACCTGGTGATAACTGACAAGCGGCCGAAAATGGAGCATGCCTACCAAGGAACAGGCTATTCACTCTAGTCTTGAAGACGTTCAAATAATGATTTCACACTCGCAAGGAACGTATTCCATTCCTTAGCCGTACGCATACGCGGCTCGTGCAAATAGCTGAAAGTTCAGAAACAGAAACTGTACCTAGTACAGTTTTACAATAAAACTCTCGCTGAAAGGTCAGAGAGAGTTTTATTGTAAAACTGTACTAGGTACAGTCTTTTTTTATAGAAATAGTCACATATTTGATTACCAATTTATCTTATGTTAAGTGCAGATGCAGTCTACGACGCATACCTGTCTATTAAATACTTATTCACTCTTGTCTTAAAGAGAAGTTGTAGCGCTCAGGGAAAACATGTGCAGGCAGCGAGTTCCTGTCCCTTGCCATTCGTAACAGAAAAGAGTCATAAAAGGCAACTGGAAAGAAGTCTGGTTAAAAGGCAACTGACACTGAGAGTCTATTATTAGTTACTATATAATCTATTGTTAACTTACGTACATGTAATTGGACACATATTATGTTTAGTAAATAAAGGCACGTCCGACAACACACAATAAATTTAATTTGTCATCAGTTATCGTGAATAATAAGCCTACTACTTACATATATCTACCTAAGATACAAATGTATGTTTAAGTATCTATGTTTTTTACCTACTAAGCATTTGCGTATATTTAGTTATAAAATCGATAATTAGTTTGTCACTTTTATAGGGTGCAAATAATATGAAGTAGGTAGTACTTGTTTAATTTTTTTGTCTATTTTTAAGATAATATTTACCCATGTAACTGAGCTAAGGTATTATAATGAAATAAACTTATCTTATCTTATGATATATAGAAAATTGAACAACGACAGACGAAAACTTCAATTAACGTGATAATAATTTCTTTATGGTGTTTCTGTAACATTAAAAGATTAATAACAAGAAATTTATTTTTATGTTTCAGTCTACATAATGATGAAGTAAGTACTATGGGATTATATCAAGATATTACCAGCCTAAATGATTAAAGATTATATTTTAACACACAGCTCACAATAGTGCGTCGGTAGCGGGTCCCACTCGTAAGCGAGAGGTATTGGGTTCGAACCCTATGTGTATGTCGAAAGTGCCGTCATATACCAATGACTCTTTTCTGAGATATGTACATTAGTTGAACACTAACCGATGCTCTTACGCTAAAGGAAAACGTCGTGATGAAACCTGGAAGCGACAGAATGTCTGTGTCATGAATGACTGAATGTCATCCCTATTTAACAGCGTTACTTAGGTCAGACGGCAGTCGTTTTACTATAATAACCTGATCTGACAAATCCTGGATCATGATCAGACAGGACCCGGGCTCTCGTGTTGGGATCGCAAGAGCACTACCGGGACATTAACGCCAAGATGATTTTTTCAATTTTTATCACTTTCTTTAAAGTATCCATTATTGCACTGGTTTTTGCTCAATCCTTTAAAAAACACGCCTGTTTATTATACACAATTATTTTTCTAAATGTATAGAAAAGTAATATGTGGAGTAATTACGCATCGTGTATAGTGACCAACTTGGCTTACTTGTATCATCATGTACTACTTACGTATTAAAATATTTTTTTTTTAATTACAGTGAACATTGTATCTCGCCTACTACGGGCGTAGCCCCACAAACATTCGCTTCTGCCATGCAGTTCTTTGCAGCAGCACAATGTCTAACAAATACAAATTGGCCTCCAGATGCTGATGTGGAAGGTAAATACATTGTACATTTACAATTTACATGTATATTTACAGGGTCGGTCATTCGAAGTGTTGTCAATTACAACAGGTCTACTGTTGTCCATTTTGACATTTTTTCATTTGAAAACATCGGTGTACCTACAGAATACAAATACTAGTACAATATTTTACTGTAAAAAGTAATGATATTGCTCGATGTCAATTTTAGTGGGGACAACAGTGTCGAGGCTGTCCGTAACGATTCGCTCGTTGCACGATTGCGGTCTGATGACTCTGTTGGTATTATGCCCCATTTTCGGCGAAGGGCGATCTTTAAGGCATCGGCCGCCTCATATTGTTTAGCTGACACTTTCGCCTGACCAATGGACCATAATGGAAAAATCCATTGGGTTATAATCCGGGAAATATGGTGGCAATTGTTGTTAAGAAATTAACCTGGGAACTTTTTCTTGTAAAACACGTTGGTTCTCAAGGGCTTTATGGGGTGGTGTCGAGTCTTGTAGAAAAGTTTTATGTTATAATTATTTTTCTTAAACAATTATGATAATAATTGCAGAGATGATAATAATTATAGTTGTATATACGAGTAGGTAAAGACATATAAAGATAAAAAAAAAGTCTAATGATTTCTAATGTTTTGTTTACAAGCCTGTGGTAACAGAGCATCATTTAAAATCTTTTCGCGTAAGATTTGTAGATTTATCTTTACGCACTGCTGATTTTTTTTTTCGATACACTGAAGTAGTTAATTAAAAACTCAAAATTGCACTTTCAATTGGTAACACTTTGAGTCTATCTATTTAATTTTTTTTCTTTTTAGGTTCAAGTGACTTCCAGCCAAACGAGAGAAAATATAACTCGCTTGGATTGAATTCGCTTTAACCTAGTTTTTTCATACCGTATGTGTTTATCATACCGCATCGTGTATATCGTATTTCACATTTGAAACTTTTGCTTTTTACAATACAAGCTAAGTTATGTATGCTTTCCACTGAAATAGGAAGCAACCTCCGACTTCCACAAACACAGCTAGCATTTCAGTCGATTTATTCATTTGTTTAGTGTAAATAGCCTGAAAAGTAACGTGTAGGATTTTCATCGGAGAAAAGCTCATCACGTATCCAATATTTGTTAAAGTTACTAAAGTTTAGAGTACTTACCTATTAATATTCTGTGGTATAGTTTTTAGCAAATTACACCTGTACTTTGCTAAAAACTATACCTAGGTGTACAAGAGCTAGGTAGCTCTAGCAGAATTCGTATGGCAACAAAAGATAGATAGATAAATACTTTATTGCTCATACCAAATATTATACAGTACAATTACTATCAATATTTATTACAATATGTGCGGGATTTTTCCTTAATCGGTATCATCCTTCCTTGGGGACCCTGAGACGTATTGAACAGTTCCGGAAGCTGATTGGCACCCCGTGACAGATCTATGACGAAATTATGTTACGTTGTTTGGACTTCTGCATCAACCGCATTATAATTTATTTTCAGATGGTGAAACGTTTGATTTCATAATAGTTGGGGCTGGATCAGCCGGAAGTGTTGTGGCCAATAGGCTCAGTGAACTGACGAAATGGAAAGTACTACTCATAGAAGCAGGCGGGGACCCACCAGCAGAGAGTGTTGTAAGTATAAATGCATATGATATAACCTTTAGACCAAATAAATAAATAATACTAACAGATACAAAACAACATTTTAGATACCCGCTCTTGATAACTCTGTATACCGTTCTAAATACGACTGGCAATACAAAACAATAAACAACGGAACTTGTTGTCAAGCTAATTTGAATGGTACTGTTCCATGGCCGAGGGGGAAAATGCTCGGTGGAGGTAGTTCGATCAATGCAATGATCTACATTAGAGGAAATCGCCAAGATTTTCAGGATTGGTTTGACGCCGGAAACACTGAGTGGCATCCAAGTGATGTTTATAAATACTTCCAAAAAGCTGAAAATATGCAAAATCAAAACTTATTACTAAACGATGCAGTTAATATTGAATATGGCAAAACGGGACCACTAACACTTAATAGGTTTAATAGCACTTACAGAGATCTGACTCTTAATTTACTGCAAGCTTTCAATGAAATAGGAATGAAAATTCTGGATGACATAAGTACTAGCGACACTGTGGGATCAGGAATTTATTCTACTACAGCAGCAAATGGACAAAGACAAAGCACAGCTATGACTTACTTGAATCCAATAAAAGACAGAACAAATTTGAAAATTATGAAACATTCACTTGCAACGAGAGTTTTGCTAAATAATGGCACTAATGAAGCTTACGGTGTGGAGGTTGAAAGAAAGGGAAAGATAATTAAATTATTTGCAACGAACGAAGTAATTTTAAGTGCCGGGGCAATAAACACTCCACAGCTACTGATGTTATCAGGAATTGGTCCAGAGGAACATCTTAAATCCAAAAATATACATTGTATACTTAACTCACCTGCTGTAGGTCAAAATTTACAAGATCATAACATGCTTCCTGTCCCTATATTCGGCAATAAACCAGGTCCGCTTAACGAAGAATCTCAGCAGTTTGATGCTATTCGATATTTGTACAATCGCACCGGGTATTTGGCACATAATAGCGTTGCGGACATTATCTCGCTATTTTCATCAGACCCTAAAAGTGACTATCCACTTTTTCAAAGTCATCTTTTTATATCATGGCAAAATTCTAACTATATTCAGCATTTTCTTGGTTTCCTTTATAAGCCAGAAGTTGTTGAATCACTTCTTAAGCAGAATATCAACCAAACGTTGTACCTGTTTTTAATTAATCTTCTGCATCCAAAATCTATAGGTTACCTTGAATTAAATTCCGCCGATCCAAAAGATTATCCTCTCATTTATCCCAACTATTTCGGTGACAGAGAAGATTTGAGATCAAATGTCGAAGGAATGAAAATATTGAGTGGACTGGTACGTACTGAATATTTCAAGTCCATTAACGGCAATATTGGCAGAATTAGTTGGCCTGCTTGTGATAACCTTCAATTGGATAGCGAAGAATATTGGGAATGTATCTGTATTAATATGGTAATAACTGTGTACCATCCAGTCGGTACTGCTAAAATGGGCGTTGATCCTAAAACATCCGTAGTAAGCAGCCGATTAAAAGTACACGGTGTTAAAAAGTTGCGTGTTGTGGATGCCAGTATAATGCCGTCTCTTACAAGTGGTAATACAAATGCTCCTTCTATAATGATTGGAGAAAGAGGTTCAGATTTAATAAAACAAGATCATTGTGTCGATTTAAAATGATATACGAGTCTTATCTATTCGTAATAAGTACATTAATGTAAAATGTTATTGTGGATAAGTTGAATTAGTTGAAAATAACTATTGTTTTTAAGTTCAGTGATAAAAATATTATAATTAATGTAGTGTGGAATTATAGTTTTTACTAAAATTTGAACGTAGATTAGGTAATGGACCGAAAATATCAGGATAATTACTACTATTGATTACTGTGAGAAATCTCTATAAAATATTTTAGAAACTGATTGTAAGCTTTTTATTTTGCTATGCTAAAACATACGCTTGAGATAAATACCTATGTCATCCATAATGAATTTGATGTAACAGTCAGATAACTCATAAATAAAAAAGTATTTCATACTGTAATAATGAATGCAGAAGTTTGTGAGAACGTATGATTGGGTGTTTATAGTGTTTTTAAGGAGAAGCTTTAAGCTGATATACCGGAATAACACGTGAGTTATAATTTATTCCGAAAATTAAAGTAACTCCCACGGGATCATGCTTGAACGATTTTATATGAGTTAATAACCTCGGTCAGGACAGCTACAGGAAATTTGGTTCTAACTTAATAGAGATACACGAAGTAAATACTTTAAACGAACACTGATTGCCAAATTATATTGTCCAGGTCCAATTACAGCCATTTTAGATTAGATACAAGTTTCATAAATCCATCCAAAAATTCCATCAGAATTTGTCCATAATAATAAATAATGTAGAATTAAGATCGATCTATAATATGTACCTACTGAGCCATACAACTATATTATTCTAAGTAGCGAAATCGAAAACGGGTATCTGAAATGTTGTTTTAAGTTTGTTAATTTTTATTTGAAATTGTTGTAATGATACGTAGGGATTCGGCAGAGTATGCAGAGTATGGCCGTGTGGTGTTCGGCAGAGTAGAATAGCACCAAGCCCTTACACTCGTGGGTGTCGTACAAGGCGACTAATGTTTTCGAGCAAAATATCTAGAGTCTTCGTAGGCTGGAAAATGGGCAGCAGCGTTTTCCATTGTTATTTGTTATCGTGGGAGAGACCCTAAGTCCTGCAGTGGACTGTTATGTGCTGTGATGATACGTAGGGATAATTACATATTCTGTGCTTACTACACTTTCGGTTGATAGGTCCTTCGTATGCAGCTTATTGGTCACAATACTTCCGGCTAACCCTATCCCACCCACAATAAAACCGAATGTTTCACTATCTGTAAACCAATAAAAATTGTAGAAAAATAGGTATATTATATTTGTAAAATATGTTATATCTTCTAAATATTAAAGTTCTTCTTTATAAATTTTACAGTCAAAGAGATGAATATACGACATATAAGAATGAAAACAAGGGTCTTAGTTAGGCTATCTCTAATTCTTAGTAACCATGTAGGTACAACATCCATGTTTTAAGGGATCGGTGCTACGTACTGATGTCGCCGATAAAAAATAATTTTAGTTCAGCTTGATAGAGCATCGTAACTATAGCCGATGTGAATCATTTACCATCAACTAGTGTACATGTCGACTAAAATGTAGAGGCAGCCCAGCTAATGCGCATATTTCATTTGGATAAATTCAGAAGCAAAAGTGTAAGAGCAAATCAAAGTGAAATGTCACGTCTTATGATAAAACAGCTTTTATTTTATGTTGGTTCAGATTTCCCATACTTGCAAATGAAACACTACACTATTAATTGTCTAAACTCCACTCAGTTGCGGTTTTGTTGTTAATTTGTATTTGAAAAAAGTAATTAATTAGCATAAATACAAAACCTTGTTCATGTGGGAGCCAAGTTACAATCACTCGTCGACCACAATACATCTTTATTACTGCATACTTCCATGACAGAAGGATTTGTACCAGCCATGTTCATAGTGGACATTATTATGTAACTGCAAAACACTAAGTCCGGCATCCCCGGAACTGACTAGTCGGCGTCCGTTACCATGAGTTATGTTTAAGCAAGATGGACGCCGTTTTATTTCGAATAGGAGTAGATATATATTTGAAATAGCTGCACTTCTATCTAGTTTGCAGCGTTAAATTCTTATATAGTATCTATTAAAAAAGTATGTATTTTAATCTATTTATGTATTATTATTTTGAAATGGTTACTGTCCAACGTTGAGGAAATTAAGGGTAAAGCTGGCCTACTCATAAATCCTGGTAAGGAATCAGATAGTATAGGTTTTAAGACTTTCGTGGTTATTCACTACACTTTCACTACACGTTTGTTACCATGGTTACCATGACGCATGCAACTGCGTCGAAATATCGAGGTAAAAACAATACTAACCATGGTAAAAAACCCGATAATATGTGTAGTGAAAGTGGAATCAAGATAGCTTCGTGAGCATTTAACAATAACATAATATAAGTAATACAAAAATGGACCTTATTCTATTTCATTTGCTCTCACGCTTTTTGCTTCTGAATTTCTACTCGACTCATTTGTCACATGGCGGCGCTGGGGTTTGAACACGGTATCGCTTACGAGTCTGCCCCTTAATCACTAAGCCATCGACGCAAGACGTAAGCACAGAATATGATATTTCTATATAGCTAATACAAAAATTTCAAAAAGCTATTAAGAAAAGTGTAAAGAATTATGATAGAGGTTGATTACAGATTCTTCAAAAAAGTTGCGCTAAAGAAATACTGACAAAACTAAAACAATATTTCAGATACCCGCTTTTGATTACGCTTTGTACCGCACTGAGCACGACTGGCAATACAAAACTATTAATAATGGAACTTGTTGTCACGCACATTTAAATAGCACTATGCTGTGGCCGAGAGGGAAAATGCTTGGTGGTTGTAGTTCGATCAACGGAATGGCCTACATTAGAGGGAATCGACAGGACTATCAAGATTGGTACAACGCAGGCAATACTGATTGGCATCCAAGTGACGTTTATAAATACTTCCAAAAAGCCGAAAATTTGCAAAATCAAAATTTGTTACTAAACGATGCAGTTAATATTGAATATGGCAAAACGGGACCACTAACACTTAATAGGTTCAATAGCACTTACAGAGACGTAACGCTTAATGTACTGGAAGCTTTCAATGAAATAGGAATTAAAAATCTGGATGATATTAGTACTACCAATACTCTGGGATCAGGTATTTACACCGGTACAGCAGCAAACGGACAAAGACAAAGCACAGCTATGACTTATTTAAATCCGGTACAAGACAGAACAAATTTAAAAATAATGAAACATTCACTTGTAACGAGAGTTTTGATAAATAGTGGCACTAATGAAGCTTACGGTGTTGAAGTAGAAAGAAAGGGAAAGATAATGAAATTGTTTGCAACGAACGATGTCATTTTAAGTGTCGGGGCAGTAAACACTCCACAGCTACTGATGCTATCAGGAGTTGGTCCAGAAGAACATCTTAAATCCAAAAATATACCTTGCATAATAGACTCACCTGCTGTAGGTCAAAATTTACAAGATCATAACATGATTCCTGTCCCCATATATGGCAATAAACCGGGTCCTATTGACGAAGAATCTCATCAGTTTGATGCTATCCGGTATTTATACAATCGCACCGGATATTTGGCACTTAACAGCATCGTGGACATAACCGCATTATATTCATCAGACCTTAAAAGCGATTATCCACTTTTTCAAAGTCACCTTTTTATGTCATGGCCAAAGTCTAACCGTGGCTATTATTTTGTTAATTCAATTTATAAGCCAGAAGTAGTTAAATCGTTTGTGAGACACAATACCAACCAAAGTTTATACCTGTTTTTATTCAACCTTCTGCATCCAAAATCTGCAGGGTATATTGCTTTAAATTCCGCTGATCCAAAAGATCATCCTCTCATTTATCCCAACTATTTCGGTGAAGGAGAAGATTTGAAAGCTACTGTTGAAGGAATTAAGATATTGACTGGACTGGTACGTACTGAATATTTCAAGGCCATTGGCGGCAATCTTGGTAGAATTGATTGGCCTGCTTGTGATAATCTTCAATTAGACAGTGACGAATATTGGGAATGTATCTGTATAAATATTGTAATAACAGTGTATCATCCAGTTGGTACTGCTAGAATGGGCGTCGATCCTAAAACATCCGTAGTAAACAGTCGATTGAAAGTACATGGTGTTAAGAAGCTGCGTGTAGCGGATGCCAGTATAATGCCATCTCTTACAAGTGGTAATACAAATGCTCCTTGTATAATGATTGGAGAAAGGGCTTCCGATTTAATAAAACAAGATTATGGTATAGATGTATAATGTGATACAGGTCGTCGTTTAGCATGTCATACATCATCATCGTCCTAGCGTTTATCCCGGCCACTGCCAGGGTCTGCTTTCCTATCCATTCCGTTAAGCCGTCCAG
Source organism: Blastobasis adustella (assembly GCA_907269095.1). Classification (NCBI taxonomy): domain Eukaryota; kingdom Metazoa; phylum Arthropoda; class Insecta; order Lepidoptera; family Blastobasidae; genus Blastobasis; species Blastobasis adustella. The sequence continues at coordinate 3,863,668 of OU026120.1, forward strand.
TAAGCCGTTGGCTCTCGCATCCGACTCAGCGATGTCCATCCATCGCTTCTTGGGGCGCCCAGGGGGCCTCTTTCCTGATACCGGTAGCTTTAGGCACCTATTTCCCTCGTATCCCTGAGGTTTACGCAACACGTGACCAAACCAGCGCAGGCGAGCCTTCTCGATCTTGTTTGCGATATCCCTCACACCAAGACTACCACGGATGTATTCATTACGTACTCGATCGAGCCGCGTAACTTATAAATAATATATTAATTATTCTTTCATTTTATAATCGACTCCCGAGACGATTGTAGGTACTTACAAATTAAAATTGTTATAATCAAGTAACTGTGCATAGACTCTGCATACTCCACCTGTGAGACGAGGCGTGAGCTTTATGTGTGTCTGTAATGTAATTGTAACGTACATTGTTAAATTTACAAATAGAAATAAAGTTACTGCAGTCTGTGTAAAGTTTAGTGACAACAAGAAGTCAATGAATAAATTATAGCTCGGTTACGGGGTGTCAACCTGCTCCCGACTGTAAAATGCCAATGAAACCAGGCTCTTTATTATCGTTGGAGCAACCGCTAATCTGATAGCTATTAAATTAGCTGAGAAATTTTATTGTGTAAGAAACTTATAAAACATTGTTGTTAATAAATGTAGTGAGTACAATGTTATTGTTGGTATACTTTGTTTTATTTTAGCGTAAGTATGATGTAAGTATTAGTTAAATATTTCATGTAAAATTAGTTGGCCAAGCCCCATAAGCTCTGTTCAGTTTTACTGAGAAAAAGTTATAAAACCTTATTTAGAGCTTAACTCCCTCTACTAAACCTAACTCTTCTAAATTTTGACGGGAAGTACGGCTTGGCTGTTTCATAAAACTTATTGTATGACACCATTTTATAGGCTGGATTCAGTGCTCAACCGACGCAATGGTTAGGGCTTCTATGTCGTCGATCGGACCAAGATAGGGCGTAGCTAGCATCAGTTGACCATCGTTTCTGATGGAGCTACGTTTGAATCTATGTGACGGCCTAGCAATACTTTCTGACATCTGTACATATAGTATTGCCGTTGTTACGATAAAGGAATAAAAAAAACCTGGAAAACACCGATAAAAGCATGTTTCTTGCACATCCCTTAATTGTTACGATTTTTTTATATTTATTGTTATAGCGGCAATAGAATCACATATTTTGTGAAAATGTGTGCGTCCCTGATTTTGTCGTGTCTCTTCCATAGGTATGCTGTAAGACATTTTTTAAGAAACCTCTTGTGTTTTTCCCAAACGAGCAGAGAGTCTGCGTAGAATAAAAAACATCCTACTGCCTAAACTCAATAACACAGGATTTAGATTTATTTATTTTCTGATTATTTACATGAAAGACAGCAATTTGTCAACCTTATGTATTTTCCCCTTAAGGGGCACACAAGGTCAGAAGTAACTCAAGGCTCTATTCTTGGACCAATTCTGACACCGTAAAGCTGGTCGTCGTGGAAAACGAATCCCAGGTGCCCCAGGTGGACACTGCGAAGTGCCTAGGTCTTGTGATTGACTCCGGTTTGACCTGGTCTGCAAATATTGATTCCTTGTGTGACCGATTGGCATCTGCTTTCTATGCACTGTCTAGGCTTTCTAGCAGTCTAACTACTAACAATTTAAAAAAAAGCATACTATGGATACTTCCACTCAATAATGATCTATGGGATAGACCTGTGGGGAACAGCTGCAGATCGGGACAGGGTCGTCAAGCTACAAAAGCGTGCCATTCGAATCATAGCAGGGAAGCCATATGATCACCCTGCTCAGGACTTGCCTGGTGTATATATACTTGAGATATGCAAACAAGTCAAGTAAAACTTGGGATCATTCCTAACGCTGGGCGACAGTCACAATGTAGACACCCACAGCCGACACCTGCTGGCCGTGCCGCCGCGGCGCCGCGCCAAGGCGCGCAAGTTGCTGGATGTCGTAGGCCCTAAGCTATATAATGCATTACCGTCGGATGTAAGGGATGCATCAAATGTTGACACATTCACAAACAAATTAAAAAATGTTTTGGTTGGCATAGCTTGCTATAATATTGACGATTTCTACAAAGGAATAAAACAATGTCATCGATCCAAACATACCCACACAATAAACATAATTATGATTATGAATATCAATGAATTTAATACCTGTATAATTTAAGTTATATGTTAAATAACACTAATAATAATTTGTAACAATTTGAATTTAACAAAGTGGACATGTAAATTTTTAATTTATGCAATAAATGAACAATAAACAATGAACATTATTATTTAACTTGATGACTGACCCAAACAAAGTAGTAAAACACAGCAAGTGTTTTCTTTATGCTAATGACAAGACCCTAACGCTTTAGTTCAGTGGAGTTTGAACAATAAAATGCACTTTATCATAACTAAGTGCTCCGTAATGTCGTTTACTTTCTCCTTGAAATCCGAAATCGTGAATGTGATCTAGATCAAGAACTCATTACTCCTACCTTTTGTGAAATTGCACACTACCTATTTGTACGATTTCAAAATAAATTAAGATATAACCAAGGGAAAGAGTGAGCCACCCCAACACAATACAAATACAATACAAAAACATTTATTTACACAATTTATACAAGTATGTTTATTACTTACTGGAGATAACACTTCTCATACATTGTAAATATACCGCGATATTACCGCGCTATTTTCATCAAAACGAAAATCTAAGTACCCACTATTTCAAACTCACCTATTTATGTCATGGCAAAACTCAAGCCTTGGCTATTAGTTTGTTAAATTAATTTACAAGAAAGAAGTTGTGGACTCGATTGTTGAACAGAATAGCAACCAAATGTTGTACTTGTTTTTTTTAATCTTCTGCATCCAAAATCAAAATTAAACTCTGATCCAAAAGATAATCCTATAATTTATCGTCTGTTGAAGCAATTAGGAAGTTAATTGGGTTGGTGCGTACTGATTATTTCAAGTCAATTGGTGGAAATGTTGGTAGAATTAGTTGGCAAGCTTGTGATGATTTTAAATTAGATAGCAAACAATATTGGGAATGTACCTGTTGAGAGCGATGGCCGCTTTCTTATAGACTGCGATGTACCCGCATGTGTGGTTTTTAATTTAAGAACACTACCTTCATTTTATAAAAATGAAGATAAAGACAATAATAATATTATTTCTCACATATAATCCAGCTGGTACTGCTAAAATGGGCATCGATCCTAAAACATCTGTATTAAACAGTCGATTGAAAGTACACGGCGTTAAGAAGTTGCGTGTAGTGGAAGCCAGTATATTACCATCTCTCACAAGTGGTAATTTAAAAGGTCCTGTTATAATGATTGCAGAAAGAGCTTCTGATTTGATAAAATAAGATTATGTAGATTATTTTATTTTTAATTAAAGCACTTATTTCGGTAATTTATTGTCCTCTGTTATAAATTAAACATTAGAGCCATTTTTAAAATCGAAATATCCATAAAATTATTTATAATACATCGTAATTCTTAGCACCAGACTTAAACGTGTGCCTACTTCTTTTTTGAGAAAAAAAAATTACGTGTGTGCGTACAGCCATGACGGTATGGTTAGAGGAAACACTTCAAACAATTTCTGGAGTCAAAAACGTACAAAATATCAAATCTTTGTCTCATGATCTAGTGTAGTCTGACGGCCTTGATCACTAAGAACGATACAAACGTATTAATTAGTTCAAGTAGGTATCATAAGTAGGTATTCGAAGTGTTTTCTCCATATTTATCTATTACCTTCATAGCTACAGACCTTGTATGAAGGCTCTATTTGTTTGACCGCAAAAGTACATAATATCTAAGTAATCAGTAAATAAGGATTGTCTTTATACTGTGGTATAGTGAAGTAATTAATAACAACGATTTATTTCCTGGAAAATTGTTAGCGTAATACATTTTGTTTGTTCAAACTTATGAAGGACCATTTTTTAATCCGACATTTCACAATGAATTCCAAAACAAAAGGTAACAAATTCCCGTTCTATTCACTTAACTCCGCTGTTGGAGAAACTCGTCGGGTATAAAACAAATGAAAGAAGAATAAAGGGTTATTTATTATGGCAAAGTCCCCTTTTCAAAGATGGCGTTACAGTAAAAGCAAAATGTTGGATACAATTCGGAAATATTTTCCGATGCAAGTGTAATTAATCTTTAGTGCTTATTTTTAAGAAAAGTAAAAGAACGTTGAATTATCTACTTACGTCATTACCTAAACACATGTATTTAGATATATTCTGAAGAATTGAAAATAATGACTGGTGACCGGAGAGCTGGCTCGTTCCTCGGACAACGGATTAGCATCGCTATTCAACGAGGCAACGCAGCCAGCTTTCTGGGCACCATTCCGGGGGGCAGCGGTGTGGACGACTTTTTTAATTTTTAGTATATATTTTATGAGGTAATGAATAGTAGGTATTTGTATATAGATATATTTGTATTGTAACTGTAAATATTTTATTACCAATAAATAAATATAAAACCAAAAAATTTAAAATAATAAAATGAATAAATATCATATTTTATACACGGTCACTTATTATTATGTTATTTCTCTTAGATCCTGTTATAAATACAAATACTGCAAAATGTTCTTAGTTTAAATTCATTCTCGCAAATTTCCTTTGTAGAAGCAAAGTCTTTGCGGAGAGCACCCAGTGATGCGTAGATTGACATGATTAATATGAGGTCGTGACTCCCCTATAGTTTATTGCTGACTCCGGACGAAGATATTGTATTTTCACTGTGATTTAGTGGAGCAGAATTGTCAATGTTCAACTCCGTGATTAACTGCTAGACTTAGCTTTGTTTACGTTGGTAATAGATATTCTACACAGAATACCAATTTTTGTTTACATATTTTTAAGACAATGTCAATATTATATGTCAAAACAATAAATAGGTAATAAAATTAACCTAAGCTATTCGAACAATACACCCCGAGCCGTCCCCGCCGCATTGTGTGGTTGTATATTACATTATTTTATTTTGAATTTTAAGACGTTATTCTTAACGAAAGTTTAAGATAATTGGCAAAATTCTTAGTTAATTTAATTTTTGAGCAATGACCTGTTGCTTTGCTAACATGGTGATAGTTTTAGAACTAAGTTGGCTTGCCTCGTCACGTATTTGTTAACAACCTTCGTCCAAACCAGAAAACAGTGTAGGAAGTATAATTACTTGATGATGCTAGTAGATAGCGAGAGGTACATATCCGAATGGCGATAGTAACGCGTGGATCCGGCGATTATCGTGCCTCGTCACTTACGCCTTTACGAAGCCTTCCATTCCGGACTGTTATACTGTGGCCTTATCAAACGCAAAAAATGTTTGCCACCTTAGCGGTACAAAAAAAACAATAGCATCACCAGTGCGTAGGTATAGATATTACCGGAAATACCCACATAATTTATATCCCGGTGTCATTCTGTGAAGTTTAACCCTAGTTATAAAGGTAGGGCTTGACTCCATATGAGGCAAATGTCAATACATTAAGATTAAGATTAATAAATATATTTACCGTTACCCTACAGCTTCATGATTGCGATACACTGTCATAACTTGAATTTAGGAGGCGTTACTTTGATGCAGGTGTGCGCTCGGCTGTCGGAACCTCGCGTCAGACAATAGCCGTTAGTGACGAGGCGTCAGAGCAGCGCGTCACTATCGCGATCCTCGCAAATGTACCTCAATGTCTTCTACTTACGCATCAGATTAAGTCGATGTAGCTAAATTAGACTGAAAGAAATATTTAGTATCGTTTTATACATACTATAAAACAAAGTCGCTTCCCGCAGTCTGTCCCTACGTGCACTTAGATATTTTAAACTACGCAACGGATTTTAATGCGGTTTTTAATATTAGATAGAGTGATTCAAGTGGAAGGTTTGTAAGTAAAAACAAGATTAGGCCTGGGTAAAGTAGATGTAGGGGAACAAAGTCGCGCCGGGTCCCGGGAAGGAAGACTCGTATAAAAAATACTTTTGCGTGTTATACACTCAACCTTTTGCTTCATCACTGGTCACATTTTAAAGGAACATAGAGTGTTATCCGCACACAATTAGAATAAGCTTGTGGACGAAACGAATCGAAATGAATATTGATTAACTTCGACAAAGTTCCATCGCATTCCAACGGCAAGAGACCACACAGACGTTTATGATTATTGCGCGATTCGCCTAAGGTGTTTATTCAGTTTGAATCAAATCAAATCATGTTTATTCAGTTTAGGTTTTTTACAAACGCTAATGAATGTCTTAATATTAAACATTAGAATAATTTTATTGTACATAAATAAAATAAAATGCTCAAGCGCCGCGGCACCACCACCCCAGACCATAAAAAATGAAAAGAAAGGGAACTCCGCGACGCTAGCGCCGCTGGTTGTCCATCTCAATCTGTCACTGTGAGTGACTGTCAGTGGATGATGCCGCTAGCTTGCAAATAGGTTTACATATTTTATGTGCCTAGAAAAAACCGCACAAATATTTAAGTGTAAAGCGTATTAGTGGATGTGTTATAACAAATAATGACATACCCTCCGGTAAGTGCATACTTCATTACGATTTATGCATTAATGCAACATTTTTGAATACTAAACATTGCAGTGCAGTAAACAGTGCTTTCACTTTATAGGTCATTTATGATGATGATGGTCAGATTAGGATGTTTCTCATACCCATACGGTGTCTACAAGCACCTACAACCCAGACTCAGTTGAGGTTACAGATGTATTATGTAAGTGTGCCCATTTTATATTGTCTTATTGTAGCATGAGTACAGGTACCTACCATATATACAAATCAATTCACAAAACTTTTACCAATACAACATAAAATCATGATACAAGGTTACTATATTAATGGCAGAAAGCAATTTTTATTATTTATAATCCAACGCGCAGCACCCGCGTAGTCACCGTGACGAACCCGCACAGTCTTTGCGCTGCACTGTCGTGAGCGCGTCAAAAGGGTAGACTACCCGTTTTCTGTCCGGTTAGTAAGCGGTGACTATGCGGTGACGTATAGAACCCGGACATAAACGGGGCCTTACGTTACTCGCCCGAGACCTGCCATTTCAATTTACTTCGACAAGGTTACATCCCATTCCGCGCGGGGATAATCTCTAATCTCTCTGGTGCCGAGAGCTTTATGTATGTATGTACATACTTCCATATTTACATTCGTAATAAATAAAATGTCCCATCTACCTCAACGTGAATCGTTAATAGAATAAAGCAGAGGAAACGCCGGAAGATGCCCGAAAGCCTCCCGGTCGTCATCAAAAGGGCGTTAACTCCTATATTTAAATTTTTAGCGAGTCGCCCTGGCGCGGTAATGAAGCATAATTTCCCGGTGGACCGTCTCGCCCCATCCTGGATATGCAAAATATACGAGGCTCCGTATACCCGCAGCTTCACCTCTGACAATAAGGACTTTATTTTTTGCCACCGATTTGGAACGCGTTATCGTTGGCTTTCTGAATCATTCGTTTTCCATTTTCGTTAGTAGTTGCAGGATATTTGCCAGTAGAAATGGTTTTTGCTATTCTACTGTGCGGGATATCACAAGGTATAAAAAGCGGTACATAGCAGCCCAGATTCAGATAGATTCTTCTGTACGTGTTTGTCACATAACCTAACCTAACCGACTGACCCGTTTTAATGAAATTTTGTGTGTATATTTGAGAGGATCCCAGGATGGTTTGAGAATACAATTGAACCCAGTAGATGGCCTAATGATCGCGAGCGAAGTCGCGCAGGCCAGCTAGTTGTATAATTATAGAGTAGCTCTATGTCAGATTCTAATCTAGCTACCAACCAAATTTCATCCAAATCCGATCATACGTTATGGCGTGAGTTTTAAGTCAGGCCGTTTATTTAGGTTGTCATATGGAAATGGCGTCTTTTCATAATTATTAGCGGCGTATCAGTTCCATTATACGCCACATTCACTAAATCTATTCAGTGTCATTGTTTTGACTTGTTCTATTGAAACGTACTTACCTGTATCTATACGCAACGGGGGACATAAAGCTGGAACGTTTTGTATTAATCCTCAAAGGCGGCTTACAGAGTTCTGAGAAGACAGGCATTGTAGCTTCGTGATTATGTTTGTTACCTACCTATTGCAAACGGCATTAATTGGAGCGCAGAGGCCTAGTTAGATTGAGTAAGTGGTCGTGTTGTCTCCGAGAGAGTAGGATATACCTATAATAACATCCGTATTTAGAAACAATACTTAGTAAAGGAGCTATTTATCTCTTCTTATAATAAAACAGGTCAAATTCTGTACATTGAAGATATTTTGAAATTTTAAAACTGGTATTTTTTTTTCATTTTTGTCTGGCTGTCTGTCTATCTATATCTTGTAATGAAACTTGGTGTGATTTGAGTTCATAGTACGAGGTAGGATAGGATACTTTTTATACCGAAATTCCGCATAGTTCCCTTGGGAGAAGGGATGGAAGTCAAAAAGTGTACTTAGATGTAATTAGTAAACGCGTGGTGCGATTTCATTCATTCTTTTTTTTTAGGAAGAATGTTCTTTAAAGATTGTCCTGGAATAATTTCAAGGTGAACGATGTATTAGTCCAGAAATTACGCCTAAATAAGTATTTATTTGCCAGAATACAGTAGGAAATATCTTAACTTCCTTCTGCTGCCTTCAGCTTGCATGAAAATATTATGTACCTATACCCAAATGGACTATGTATTCAACGCCTAACCTTAAGTTCTAGAAAATCGGTAATACTATAAAAAGAGTGGAGTAATAGCCATGCGGTCAGCTTGGATCTGAAAAAATTTCCAGTCAATAATTTTAGATCTTCAGGAAGATCATTTTATAAAGTATTACACATGTGGACAATGTTGATACAACCTGTTCATAATCCTCGGCCTAGTTTGTCTTTGTCTTACTTCCTTTTGCGACTTAAAGTAGTCAGAGTTAAATTCAACAAAAGCACAAATATATCTAATGTACGAACATAGAACCGGCAAAATGTTACGTTTTTAAACAGGGGTTTGTAGCTATCATCGTATTTTGCATTACAAATTGCACGTAATTTAACCAAATAACTTGAAACCCGGAAAATAGCTTCTAGAAACCTTTGAATGTACCCACATGTGTGAGCTTTATTAATAAAATAATCATCTTGGCGTCATGGACCGGTTATGCTTTCGCGCACGAGGGCCCGGTATCCGCCTTGATCATGATCAGCCTTTCAGCCTTGCAATCAGATTGGATCACGATTACATGTTCAGTCGCCTCAAGTGCAAGTTTCATCATGATGTTTTTCCTCACCGTAAAAGCATTAGTTAGCATTCAAGTACTGTACATAATTCAGGCTGCAGTGGAATACGTACCACCCATCGGCCATCCTGGCTTGTGCACTTTATTGTATGGGCTTAAAATGAAGAGGCCTATTGTAAAACTCCAAGGAAGTCAGATATTGACAAATGATATGTCTCCATGAAACATAGAGTCCGGCGATATCGGCCCCGATGTCAAGTCCCGAATCTCTGCAGATTGTGCCAAACGGCGGGAACTCACGGCATTCACCTGTGACCCTAAAATCTCTTTCAAGCTCAAAAGGCTTATATTCAAGAGTATAATTGGACCTCTGATGCTCTATGGCTGCGAGACTTGGCCAGCGCTGATGAAACACATTCGCGAACTCCACGCCAAAACTGCACCTGCCGGTATCGACCTAAGAAGCGATGCATTGACATCGCTGAGTTGAATGCGAGAGCCAACGTCTTAAGACGAGAGGATGCGAGCGAAGTGGAGAAGAATGGGTAGGAAAGCGGACTCTGGCAGAGGCCGAGATAAGCGCTAGGACGATGATAATGATATGTTTCCATGAAAATTCTATTAATTCTACTCTTAACTTGCTCGCCAACGGGACAGGAGTGAAGAAGGCGGATAGGGATGCGCGAGGAGTAAGACGCTTACTTACGCTTAGATAAAACATTAAATCTAAAACCTGAAACATCTCTGCAATCAGACTTTCTTTGTCTAAACTATTTGTTTTTACCCGAGTGCGATAGAAGGAGGGTTATATTTTTAAGCGCATGTATGTCCATCTTTCTACCACCACCAAACGAAGACAGCCTCGGCGAAACGACATTGTTCTACAGTCGAAATTATAAAGACTCGCACAAACCACTTTGCTTCAACATTTATTGTGCGAACCGCGACAGAACTTACAAATCCAAAGTAAAAAGCCTTATATGAGTGTTTCACCAGTGTTGCTTAATATTAGGCATACCAAACATCCTGTACTCAACGCGAAGGAACTCACAGCTAGTATTCTATAAGTTCTTACAGTATCAAGTGAACGCACTGCGTTCAATACGGCTCCATGATGGGTCAATTTCGTTCATTGTAACGGACGCACAGTGCCGATCGCCACTATATCGTACTGTGTTGGCCTAGTTTTGGCCCGAGGCCGAAACGACATAAGCATTAAAATTAATATATTTCCTCCTTCAAAATGTCATTAAAAATTTAGCACAGCCGAGGATAAAACCTTTTATTAATAGAATTTTTAACTGCGGGCCCAAACGCCTGAGGATAAATAATAATTTTAATAAATCATGCATTTTGGTTCGCGGGCCAAAATACTCGTGTTAAATTTTGTCGTAAAGCAATATCTCTTATGTCTACATATTCTGGTTAAAAAGCCTACCCAGATGCATTAATATCGCATGCATTATTATTTTACACTTTGTATTTTTTAGTATTTTACACATTATACACTTTGTATTAAGAAGTTTTTTTTTAATACCACTAAGGTTGCAAACAAGCTTACGGCCTGCCTGATGGTAAGCAGTCACCGGAGGCCATGGACGTTTGCAATACCAGGGGCGTCAGCCACGCGTTGCCGACCCCGTAAAAACCTTTTAACCCCTTTCTTGAAGAACTCTATGTTGTACTCTCCAGGGAAAAATTCTCCAGGTAGTTCATTCCACAACCTTAGTGTGCGATCGTATCTACACACAGCTACGAAAATATCGCAGAAATAGGAGGAAGACGCTAGCGTTACTGCGTCTTCCAATCTGGTAATGTGTACAACACCTAATGTGATTTGGACTGCGAAATAAAGAAATTTAAAATTGATTAACAACCAATGACATTATTTTTGTGTGGTTGCTGCAGTTCGAACAGGACGATAAAAACGCATGTGTATGGCAAGGACGTGGAACGCATTATCGCAAAAACGTACGTGATATTATTGCGCGTTATAATAGGGCTTATTTCGACGAGTCTTAAACGATAAGGTTCTTTATTAGTTCATAAAATAAGCTTAGTTCATAAAACAAGCTTACATCATAAAATAAGCTTACATCATAAAATAAGCTTACTTCATAAAACAAGCTTAGTTCATAAAACAAGCTTAGTTCATAAAATAAGCTTAGTTCATAAAATATTGCATGATTTCTGTAACAGAACAGCTGCCATCGAGCAAGAGTGAAGTATTTATTGCGATTGTAATTTTTTGTGTTATTATTATGGTGAAACACACGTAGTCACAAAAAACATTTCTCTATGTAGAGTAACGTTCCTATGCGTTCATTTAGCGGCACTTTGTTAAGTGATCGCACCGCGTTAAATAATGCTCTATGATTTATCCATTGCGTTCATTTGATGGTTGACCTGTGATACCTCATTGTAACTTTTCTCTATACGACTGTAAGTAAGAAAGCCTGTGATATAAGCCTAAACGGAAATTCAGACGTTCGGGAAATCCCCTTACCCATACAAGGTGGATTAAGTTATCTCTCGCCCAGATTTGCAAGATGGAGGCTCGCTTTAATAACGGGAGAGATTAATCGCTGATGATTAGGTTGATTAATTATTATTATTAATCGAAGGCGTTACGTTTAAGCTGAGAGCTAATGTTATTCACTTAGTCACATGTAATAATGTTCCGTTACGAGGTGCCAATCGGCTAGTAGAGGAAGATATTGGACAACCTAGCTTCGCCAACGGTATAAGGAGGAATACGTAACTAGTGGATAGCTCGTTCGAGCTGAAGTTCAATTAGCCTAAGTATGAAACGGTCACCCGCCCAGCGTTGCTTCACTTTTCACAAGCATGCTGCCACACTAGATCCTCTATCTGCGGTGATTCTTAGAATTAATCCTTCGCAGTTATTTATTTGTAAACCATATGCTTCTAGACTTACAGTTATAAAGAAACCAATACTTTGGGAGAGCTACTACACTATTCACATTTAGATACAACGTATCTCATTATACATAACAGTAAAACTGATTTAATGCTAATTCAGCTTACATTTAAAAAAAAATTTGCTAACGAGTGCCAAAGAGATCAACTTCAAACCGGTCAGTTATCAATTGATTTAGAAATGTGTATGCGTGCGATGTGGGTGCATACCAGTACGGCTAATCTAATAAAAATGCTATATCTTTCATCTTAGTATTGAGAGAAGAGAACGAACGCTCTCTCGCGGTGCGAAATATGTCGCGGACACACTTGTGTTAGTCATGATGGTAGTGTTGGTACGTAATAATGACGATGCAAACAGTATTTCATATACCTATTTACTTTTTAACATCTGTGCAAACTTCAGTTCTTTTAAACTTACATAATATATTGGCAAATGTGTGGTATTATCTATAATATTCGTTCGATAAATTGTAATCTTCGGAAAAAAGAAATTAACATTCTCCTGTTCTAATTTGTTGCCAGGAAAAGTTCAGCGTTCACAGTGAAATGGCCCGTTCTGTTCGCGTAATAAGAAGCATAGTCCCATGACGTATTGTGTATTCATGAAACACCCAATTCGTGGGAGTGGAGCATTAATTAAAATGCGATATTTCGGAGGCCGGAGTAGACCTTAAGCCGCGCTTAAGCCGTGATGGAAACTAAGCGTTCGAAAGATCAAAGGCCTTATTCTTGACGGTCGATTACGGTTTCCCAATTGCGTGCAAGGAAATTAAATTGTTAAGTGAGACACTTATTTCGTGCGTTCTAAATAAATTCGAAATCTTATCTAAATACCTGTAGGTATAAAACCATAACTTATACCAGTAGGTAATAAAAACATGACTGCCTGTATATCAATTGGTATACAAGTAAAGTTAAGTAAGTCATTTTTAATACAGCTCAAAGCTATTTGGCGTGCAGATATTAGATACCTACGATATGATAAATATAACAAATTACATTTTAAACAAATTGTATTAGAGTCAACAAATGACCGGCTAGGATTTTTTTATAAAGTACCTACATAAAGGTAAAAATTAAATTTTGTAAAAAGAAAAAGAAAAAATAGCTGGTATTTCGGGCGGTATAAAAACTTTATTGAACCGCCCGCCGCTAGCCAAACGGTTTTAAATAATTAAAAATGTTTTTTATTACATTGGCAACTTGGCTTTCGTTTAGCGAATATTTATTTATTTATTTATTTATTTTAAAACTTTATTGCACAAATTACAGCAATTGGCGGACTTAAAGCCATTGAGGCTTTCATTGTTCATGCCAAAAATCTAAATTGAAAACCGTTCTACTCAAGGCGAGGGTCCCAGAAGTAGCAAACAAAGTGCAGACCTACCACCCATCTCTCTGATTCCTACAACCGTCACGCTCTGATTCCTCCATCTCGCTGCCCTCTGCCGTTTTCCCCCATTTGGGGTACAACGAGAGTATACGGACTTAGCACAAGCTATTATAATACCTGTGTATATCAGAAAATGGGCAGCAACGTTCTATTTAGGTAAGTAGTATTTTCAGCACTAAGATCTTTAAGAAATTGTCAGTTAATTTCGGTGCGATAACTTTCCATATTGTCATAATCATCATCATCATCATCAACATCTTGGCGTTAATATCCCAGTTATGCTCTCGCGTACGAGGGCCCAGGATCCGCCTTGACCGTGATCCAGAATTTGGCAGATCAGTTAATTATTGCGGAGCGAATGCCATCTGACCTCCGTGACCCTGCTACTAGGGGAACCTGACCAGATTGGATCATGGTTTTAAATTCAGTCCCCTGAATGTGCAGGTTTCATCACGATGTTTTCCCTCACCGTAAGAGCATCGGTTAGCGTTCAACTAATATACATACCACAGAAAAGAGTCACTGATTCCAGAGGATTCCAACCCGGTACCTCTCGCTTATGAATCGGATACCCGCTCGGCTACCGACGTTCCGACTTCTCATATTATCGAATAGCTGTCAAATGAAGACAATACACTGAGTCAAACCAAGCTCTCCGATCGAAAACGATTACGATCGTGTATCCCGAATCGGAAGCCAAAGCGGCCGATGGAGTTGAGCATCGCCGTCTAACCGTTAGCAAACTGTGTTCGGGCCATTGCGTTAACTGGGACCCCATCGGCTAATCTCGGTGGTTACGCCAAATCCGGCGCGATCCGGTGCGATCCGGTCGATTTTTCACCGTTCCGTTTCAGGGCCATTTGTCAAGCTACAAAACGGTGTCGTTAAAAATAAAAGATTCGATACAAATTGCGGGACAACGTTGAAATTAAAGAGCCGACCAACTGCAAAAGAAAATAGGAAAACGAGATCTGAGATGCTTTTATTATGTTATCCAGCAGACAAACAGCGGGCCACCTGCACGGCTAGCACGAGTGTGTTCTCGCGCGCGACATACGAGAAAAGGCGCGACATAGATATTGCTATGTCTTTCATATTAGTACTGACAGAAGGAAACAATGGCTCTGTTGCGGCGCGAGCTATGTCACGAGAACACTCGTGCTAGCCGTGCTGATAGAAAATGGTCACCGCCGCCTATGGACATCAGCAACACCAGGGTCACTACCAATGCGTTGTCCGCCTCTAAGGAAACCTCTAATATACCTCTGACAGGTTGATAATTATTATATCAACCTCTCCTTGCCACCTCATCTTGCCTCTACTGCATCAGACAAACATATCCCCCTCTACTATGCTAAACTAAACAAGGTCGATTTTCAAATTCTATCCGAGCTCGTTCTATTCCGTTCCATGGTCCGCCGAGGTAACGACATTGGTGACGCCTTCGGCGAAACGCTTCCTCGGAATACATACGCGGACAGAACTCGGATATATATTTTTTATTATACCCCGTAAATAGAAACAAATATATCCGAGCAGACAGCCCCTGCAGCAGTCAGCAGCAGACACCAGATACCTGGTGGTCTACGATTCATGCATTTAGGTTGCAGGCAACAAAAATGCATAACCGCTGGTGTGTTATCACTGTGAGGACTAAGATGAAATTCCTCATGCCTTGTAATTGCGCTGGCTACCTTATCGTTCAGTACAACACATCAGCAACATTGTAAGCATTGTCGTTTGGCGACAGAAATATATAAGGAGATGGTACTCACCCAGGCGGACTCCTCAGGCTTGACAGAGTCTTACGAGTACCACCTGATAATATCTCTCGAGCGTTCTTATTGTTCACGCCAAAGGAATACTATCGTAAACGGTTGCTCTATATTCTTAAACCCGAATTCACAAACAATACCATTACAATAGAATAAGACAGTGGAGGACGACAATGGTAAGTATGTTATCTATCTATAGAAATCTAAAGAGTAATTTATATTTGAGTCAATTTATTCAGATTTCTGGAGACAAAGGATGAACCACGCAACCCCGTGACGGGTCCGAGTCAAATCTCGGCCGTAGCACGTATCCCATAAATTTTGTACTAGTGGACCCCAACCCCCCTACCTACCCTTTTATTACTTATAAACCTTCCTTTTGAAACACTCTATCTATCGTTGAAAACTGTATTAAAATCCGCATCGTAGTTTAAAAGATCTAAGCGGACATAGATACAGACGGCAGGAAGCGACTTTGTTTCATACTATGTATAGATGGACTAATGACAATTCGGTTGCCCCTCAGTATAGCATGAGCGTGGCCATACCAACGGTCGAAACTCATCAGAGGCCTTAGTGTGAGTTTCGCTTCGAATTTACTATCGCGTTTGCGTTTAAGTGAAAATTAGTATGGAAAAATGAATAGCGCCGTCTAGTGGTACGTAAACGAAGTTTTTTTCTTCATATAAATTTCGACGAAAGCGCAAACGCGATTGTAAAGTAAAATCGAAGCGAAACTCACACTAAGCCCTCAGGTGAGCGGCTTGCTCGATTGCTTCCCCTATAAAAAAAACTCGGAGGGGCTGTATCGGTACAGAAACGTCGAAACGAGGTAGTTGTGCTCGCGGAGTAGGCGTACTTTTTCTAAACGTACTTTGGTAGTTTTGAGACGCTCTCCAAACAGCCGCGCTCGCTCAGCGTCGGACATTGGGGTACCCACGTGTGACCCATGGTCCGGCTTTCCGTTCTTTCCGACGATAGCCGTTATTTGTATTTCTTGCTGGCTCTGGCACGGGCTGAGGTCGAAATATTTAATTATTGGTTATGTTTTTTACAATTTTTCTTAATTTTTCTTATCAGTATTAGCCAAATTACACCTATTTTTATTTGGTTGTGGACAAACTCAATAAATACATACAAGAATGACTGCCCTATTACGTGTAAGTCGTGATATACACTGAATAGAAATGTGCACGACCGCGCGTTTCGTTCATTCAATGCAAAACCTCTCCCCCGCCATCCCACTCGCCCCAGACTCAAAATCAAGCTGTTGACTCTATACGCTAAACAATGACACTAGATTCATGTTTCTAAGACAAATCGTTTTGCAGTTGTTAGGGTAAGACAATATAGACCTTTTTGTAACGGTCCAGTTTTCTGACTCGGTTCTCTTGGTAAAGACATTGCAATGTCCAACCGGCCTGCGAAGAGATAGGCTATCTATGACATCCATAAGCTAAAAAATTGGTAAGACAATTTTTAATACAGCTATCTCCAACACGCCTGCCAAGCGTGGAAATGATGTCAACAGCCTCTATACTGATGTGAAGTACCTACGTCCAAATCCAACAGTGGACTATTAAAGGCAATTAATGTGCAATAGACTCATGGAATTTCAAATCGCTCCCATCTCTCCATCGGTAGATAGAGACCAATCCACCGAAAACGTCAATAACTGTCGAATTATCGGACGTACAGATTGGTTTTCCGGCATCCGTATTATTTGCACCTCGGGCCGGATCAAAGAGCCGATCCGGGTTACTTCCTAATTAAGTTAAATTTCCGTCTGTGTGGAGCGATGCTGAATTTGCTGGAGAGTTCATTCATGTACTTTATTATACCCAAATAAGTATACCTAATCGGCAAATTTTGTACAGTAACAGGTGGCAGCTAATTAATATTACACTTTTATATTCTCTTTAATATAGGTTTTGGTACACACAGTACCAAACGGACATGGATCTAAACTTAAACCTGACCACTTCAATCAGGAATCGAATACGATTCAGGTTGGATTCCCCGACCACTGATTGAACCTTAATTTAAGTCAGCATGTTTGAATTACAGTGGTAGGACTTGTGTGAAGCCTGAGGAGTCCGTCTGCATTCATGTTTAACAAAAATGCAGAACTGCAGATACGGCTGTTAGGACTAACAAGCAAGCATTGTTGCTTAGCGGCAGAAATAGATAAGGCCCTGGTACTCACCCAGGCGGACTCCTCAGTAACTAAACATAGAGTCCTGCGCTTCCCTAGACATAGTATAAAATAATGTCGCTTTCCACATCTGTCTGTCTGTATATCCGCCAACTCTTCCAAAACTACGCAACGAATTTTGATGCAGTTTTCACCAGCATTTAGATAATTTCTTCCGGAAGGATTGTATGTACAACACATGCATATTATACTAAAGAAAATATGAGATAACCCGTAATACCCATAATCAAATCCGTAGCTACAACCAGTCAGAATGTTCATAAAATCAAGTGAAGTTTGTACCTACATTTATCACGGCCTCCCACGAAACGTCACCTTCCAGCCTTCAACAACTTGTCTAAACAAGTTTACATTCGCGTCGTGACAAGTTCAACAATAGAACGCCCGTTGTAAGTCAACGCTTTGTAATAAATTAAAGGTCTAATTCTGTGTTTCCAACTAGGGCGTGCCTCCAGCAAACCGAGCTAGCTCGTGAAAGAGTTAGCATTTTATCGAGATCTTTTTCTCTATACTGTAGGCCTGTACACGTAAAGTTCTGACTGCGCATCTGAGACTGCATTCCAAACCGAGGATCGACCGTCGGTTGTCCGTGGGTTCCTTCCGCGGAACAAACTGTCATGCACTAATTACGATCAATTATGGCAACCTTTACGTGTAAAGGCCACCAAATTAATATGTACATCATACAAATAAGCTTGGTATTATATCCCTTTTGAGTATAATAATATTAAAGAGCAGGTACCTATTTCAATATTTAAAAAATGTATCGATGATTATAATGACAGACAGTAACATTAATGGTAAACATCATTTTTTATTGGAATTTTAATCAGGCATTTGACCGCTATCTCGCCTGATGTTAAGTTACGATGTTGCCGAAGACAGAGCATATCTGTCTAGGAACAGTCTATATTTACTCCAGTGATAGACAGGTTTGCTCTATCTTAGGCCACATCGTAACTTAAGGCTCTAGCCTTGAAGGTAATGATCAGGGAACATGCCATAGCCATATTCCATTAGCCATAAGCATTATAAAAGTTGAACTCAAGAAGCTCGTGCTTGTAATAAGGATGAAGCGTTCACCCGGATCAATAACGAAGAAGACTTTATAATCCAAGTTAATTATAAGCAAACCTCATACAAGGTTACATGGCTTGGCTACGTGACTATAACGCTCGTAGTGGCGACGTGAATGTTTATGAGACGTGATAAACTAGTAACAGACCTTCCGTTTTGGCTAGAGCCGACCAACCATCTATTGCAGTTGAAACTAATCCTTACGAAATATAAAATAAAGTCGCTTTTGGGTGCGGGGGATGTGGTCGGACGTCCGACCAAGGTCGTCTTGCCGAGTAAGGGATTGGTTCTATTCCACTCTGCCGGATACCACACGGCCTTAACACGAACCTTACGTATTTTTCTATTATTTAAATTGTAGCTCACTTGTTCGTACATCACAATGGGGCGCACTGAAAACCAGCGCCACTGCTTCAACCGTGGCATTATGCTGGGTGCGGCTCATTGCACTTCTCCATGGCACGACTAATGACAATTTGTATTTTTGGTTTTATCTTGTATGTTTTTTACTTTATGTGCCTTGAAAGTGAGTGCAATAAATAGATGTTACTTTAATTTACTTTAGCAGCTTGTAACTAAACAACAATGTTTGTTTCCTTTGTTTTCCTTCTAGAATAGAAGGAGAGAAAGGTATATCGTTTAGTTGTCACTAGCCCGTTGTTTTGCGGACGTTCAACACCGTAAATCGTCTACAATCCGCAGATATTGTAGTGCACTGTCTCTATCTCGCCTCAGTTACAGAATAGAGAGATACGATCCAAACTCCAACAATTTCTGTTCCCGGATTGTTTAATAAATTGTTTAAAGCTAACCATTAATGTAGGTGCAAAACCAACTGCTGATAAATTAGTTTGTAACTTCAACACAGTACGTGCGAGCTTGCTTATTTAATTTGTGCGAATTATTCTGCGGCTTGCGTCCTTGTGTATAGGACTTTGTATTATGAATGAAGGTGGGTGAAGAAAAATAAAGTTGGCAGCCAAGTTTCGAACTTTACTCGCCACGTGAACCGGAACCTTGTTATTATATGGAATCTGTAACGGTGCTTGATATTCCAAAACAAGCGGTCTGCCCAGGAAATTATTCATGGGGAAAACTTCTAAGTCGGCGTAGATTGTTCAACTTAACAAAGAGTTTGAATTTGGTGAATTTAGGCCACCTTCTTAATTCATAAGCAGCAGCGAGCAGACTACAGTGCCCACAAATTAATTTGAACTGGTAAGGGTGTCGCTTTTGCTGGCAAAAAAATGATGGCGATACGTAGTTCCAGTTTTGGCCACCGGGTCAGAGATGTTTGTAGCACTGTAGCGACATTATGGTCTTGTTTCGTAAAACAACCATCGGGTTTGTCAACTCGGTTTTCTTAAAGTAGCTTCAACTCATTTGTGAAATGACGTAATAACTAGGAACAATGGCCGCCAGGTAGAGATGTAATTTAATTGACATATCTAATAAAGTGGAAAAAACTTATCTGACCGGTGACAGCGTCACTGTTGCTAGAATTGACATGACATTTCAAAGTGGCGACACTAGGTCAAGTTTTGCATACTTTCGTTATACTTGCGAGCGTAAGGAAATGTTCGCCAATCAAAGATGTTTTTTTTTATTTTACGCAGTGACAAACGTGCAGACAGCCCACCTGATGGTAAGCGGTAACTGTCGCCCATAATTGATAATAATTATACATAGAGGCAAATATATAAATAGGTGGTGGGTGATGTCCCTGGTATTGCAAACGTCCATAGGCTGCGGTGACAGCTTACCAGCAGGCGGGCCATAAGCTTGTTTGCCGCCTTCGTGGTATAAAAAAAGGTGTATTTGTATGCCCACAATTGGGGTTAACACAGAGATACTCACAAACATTATTATATCTTAATGAATCTGTATGCCTACCTGTGTCACAAATCAATGCCTTTGACTTTGACTTTGGTAATAAACGTCCATTGAAGAGATGGTCATAGAGAACCTGCCAAATGCCGTCTGTCCGTCCTTCAATGCCTGCCTGTTTTATTTACCTACATCATCATCACCACAGCCCATAACAGTCCACTGTAGGAGTTAGAGCCTCTCCCATGCAAGTGGAGGTTGCCATAATCTCCATGCTTGGTAGGCGGGTTGGAGACCGCAATGTGGTAAATATGGAAATAGAAAACGCTGCTGCCCATTTTGCAGCCTACGGAGATGCTAGAATTTTGCCTCGAAAGCATTAGTCGCCTCATACGACACCCACGAGTGTAAGGGTGGTGCTATTCTACTCTGCTGGATACAACACGGCCCATCTATTTGTTTATTTACCTACATATTTAGATAAATTCGACCGTATCACATGTCGAAATTCATAACAAAAATACCAGCTGTTAACGCGATACGTACGATTTCAAATTTTTTTGTTATGATCATTAGTTTAATAACTTTTAACAGTTCAACTATTTTTTTTTGTTTTTGCGCCCACTGCCACGGGTAATGTACACCCTCCGGGATAGCGGAGGGCGAAGGAGGCGGAGAGAAAGCTCTCACTCTCATGAGTACCAGCGCGGGCAGCCAACTGGTAATGCAAGACTTTTTCATTTCTTCTATGTTACAAAACGGTATTTATTTTTCTGTGTTGTAGTGTATTGTGTAAAGAAATATTTCTTATTCTTATTCTTACTAGCTTCAATTAAAACCTAAGAAGCTTACTTGTTAAACTCAGTATTGAGTTGTCTTATCCGTCAGACCTTTTCAGGCTCAAGCCTTTTTAGGTTTGATCGGATGCGACACCCAATGGAGATAGAGTGCGAACCGCCTATGTATATCACGACGGGTAGTATCGCTAGCGCGATGTAAAATGCCAGTAGCGCCATCTCTTGTCTACGTTAAATTACTGCGCAACTAGATGTAAGTTATACCCTTACGGCCCTATGAATAAACATGGCATAACTTGGCAGGTAGGAATAGCCATAGAAGAGTCTATTGTTAATCCTAGGTGTAAAGTTACGCTACGTTTATTAATACGGGAGGTAAAGTGCTCGGAGTTCCTACAAATAACCTAATCTACAGAAAATTAAGTGTACATACGTGGATTTATAAAACTAAAAAGAACTAGGCTATCCAAAAATACTTTGAAATACCGTTCATCATTTACGATTATCTACATTATTGCTATATGGATTTGGATGCTACATTTATGAATTAAATTGCATTAGATCTGCATTCTAAAAACAACAAGTTTAGACACTGACTTCAAGCGAAAACAAATTCCAGCATAATCACGCCCTTAGAATCTACACGAAGTTTCATCAACTAAAGCCGCACACACAGGGGTTACCGCTATCAAGAGAGCGCAAAACAAAGGAAGTCTAGTAATTTTATTAGGTAACGGACCCCATTGTGTGCGGAAGGGTAGAGTGACTGTCTATGTCTATGATTAATATCTGTAACTAGACAGATGAACTGCGGTCTTGTGGCTTATTTGAAACAACAATTGAGCGGGAAAATTTTATTTAATCCTACTGGGCGAGGACTTTCGTTTAACAATACAATTCATTATTGCATATTGTTGTTTGAAATATAGTATACCTACATTCAAACACAATGAAACTTTAATTGGATTTCAGATTACGTACTGCGGAGGTTAAAGTTTAGGGAAAAGTTATACTTGCTCACCAAATATAGGATTAAGGAATTAATTTGACGCACACGAAACAATTAATAACAAAACTTTATTATATTTTATTGTTTCTCGCTTATTGTACATTCATCAACCATTTCTTACGTGTTTATTTATTTATTTATTGAAGATACCAACAGAGTACACATATACAATACGTGTTCGTCAGAGGGTACTCTTAACCTGACCAAGGTCGTGACGTTGTTACTAAGTATAGTTAGTAGAGATGTAGTAAGTATAGTTAGAGGACAAAAATTTTAGATTTTGTGTTGTTCTACGTTTGATTTGCATCGTGCTAAACATGTATCAATCAGTTTTAATCTGCTAATGGTATTAGGTTTAACAAGTTCATTCATTTGAAGCGGAGATGCATTTGACAGGTTTGATCGAATGTGCATGCTCGGTGAAAATTACGTAGGTACCGTTTCATGCATTCCGAATATCGCGTAGTGACGTGCGGTTGTAGCGATTATCACGTCATGTCACGAGGATATCGCCGCAACCGTAGCGTGTTTAGAGCGCTTTCACATATGGTATATAGTTACTAGTAGTATCTACTACGCAGCGTGCGTGGGCCTCCCACAAGGTGGACCGACGATCTGGTAAAGATCGCAGGTACCAGCTGGATGCGGAAGGCACATGACCGGCCTTTGTGGAGATATCTGGGGGAGGCCTATGCCCAGCAGTGGGCGTCTTTCGGCTGATATGATGATGATGATAAACATGGTGTCTTTCTCGGTCCCTAGACGCAATGCCAGAGTATTTAATTTTAGTCCTTTCGCACTTAAAAAATCATAACGAATGTCGTAACAAAATGTGTAACTCCGAATATTATGTAGACATGTTACACTGTTCTTTGTAACAATATAAAAAATATCTGTTTAATATCCTAAGTACGTACCGTTTACACCAACCATATAATTGCCTAGTTGTTAAGTTTGAGAGATAGATTAAAATTTTTGTTTAATTTAGCGCGGTTGAATCTATTGATAACGTAAGTTACTTTTTATTTTTATTTAGCGCAATTGATTCTATAGTGAACGTAAGTTAGCCTGTAATTGGATTTACATTAAAGTGTGAAAGATCGTTTATGTAATATTTCAATGTAGCAAAAAGTGTAAATCTGTTGGAAAATAAAATAAAATAAGCGTTTCATTTTATTTTTAGTCGCGCAGTACCAACGCGGCAACGGAGCCCTTCACATTACATTAGCAGTTTAGACGCTAGCGACTGCCAAAGAGGATATGAACATTGGCGGCTCGGTCGCGCTGCTGCTGTGGAGCTGTTATCTATGGACACCCAGCCGCGCTGCTGCAGGGCGACTTAGCAGCGCTGCAGTCGCACCATTAAAGCGTTTATATGTGAAAGAGCTCTCATACAAGGATGGTTGTCAACGGCATGTTGACGGCTACCGGTACGTGGACGGCAAGGCGACGGCAGAACTTTTAGATAATAAATTTTAAATCAACTATTTATCATCATGATCATCCTGGGGCTTGTCCCGGCTTCTTCAGGGTCCAATTTTCTACTCATGCTTCTCCACTTCGCTCGGTCTTCGGCCGCCCACGGGTCTCTTTCCTGATACCGGCAGTTTTAGACACCTATTTCCTACGTATCCTTGGGGCTTACGCAGCTCATGACCATATCAGCGTAGGCGGATCTCTTTGATCTTATCCGCGATATCCCTCGCCCAAAGGTGGCTATGGTTGTACTCATTACGTACTCGGTTGAGGCGCGTAAGCGATCATATCTACCGCAGCATTTCAAATTTGGTTGGCGTGGAGTTCATGGACGTGCTTCGTCAGCGCTGGCCATGTCGCAGCCATAGAACATCACAGGCCTAATTACGCTCTTAGCCTTTTGAGCTTGACACGGATTTTAGTCACTGATGACTGCCGTGAGTTCCCGCCATTTGGCCTATTTAAATACTTGAAGACTAACTATCTTCAGCCTGAACCAAATCAGTTTGTCCTATAGTTTTTTCCTTAAACTAGTTCAACCGAAACTACTTAGGATCAACTTGCTTATCCTAGATCCAGCCAGTTGTACCTGACATAATTTCATCATTATTTACATACTACAAAGGCAGGCTTATCCCTGGGCTCACAAAAAACCAGTCTGCCGAACTCACTCAACCCGCGCCGCCTCGGCAGAGAACAATCGAGCCCAAAGCTCCCCTTAGAGTGATCGAGGGTAATGAGGTCGAAACTAACAACATTAGAAATGTCTTCTCTTTAATCATGCCCTTGGGCATTCAATGTTTGTTTGTTGTATTATTAATTCTAATGCTGGTCTTGGTTTCCGCTTGCGAATTTCTGTGGTTTTTGTGGAGACTTCGATACTGCTCCTTTTTATGTTTTTTTACGACTAAGCAACGAACGAGCTAGTTAACCTGTTGCAAAGCGGTAACTGTCGCCCGGTGTTATATTATGATTAGTGCACATATTAAATAGGCTTGCACATTGCAGGACAGCAGATGCCTTGGCAAGTACTTTAAGGATGTGAGAGAGCCGTAGGTTATCCTATGTCATTGAGTAGACGAATAAATTCTCTTTGTAGCAATGTTAGAGGTTTAGGAGACCCACAAAACGTTAGTATGCCCTTGCACAAACTGGTACAAAAAAATGTTGACCCAAATTTCGACTTACCTACTTTTTTTTTTTTTTTTAATAGTTTATTGTACACAAGAAGTACATAGCAAATAACAGGCAAAGTAAAAAATGGCACAACAGGCGCTACTTATTTCTAAAGAAATCTCTTTCAGCGGCCTTCGGGAGTGTGATGTGATCATGAGACGCCGATAGGACGTGCACAATATTACCTATCTAAATAGGCATATATATAAGCATATTTATTCTACTTACACACATAAGTATCGTAGCGATACTACTTACAAT
This sequence comes from Blastobasis adustella, assembly GCA_907269095.1. NCBI lineage: Eukaryota > Metazoa > Arthropoda > Insecta > Lepidoptera > Blastobasidae > Blastobasis > Blastobasis adustella. Next base: position 3,888,906 of record OU026120.1, read on the forward strand.
TCCTTTGTGTGGGTTTTAGAAGTTAAAAAAAACAGGGCTGCCTCACACCCTCTTGGCAGGTTCACTTTACAGCCACATAAAAGTCACTTTTCTTTTTGGTGACTGTTTTGGTTACCGCTACAAAGTGTAATTTTTCTTGTACTACGGTGCCCTCAAAGTTTATTTAGGACTAAGCTGGTATGGCTCATAATGTTCAGTGTCTGTCTGCCTATATGTAATATCTCATCTTGGCGTTAATAAAACTCGATGATGAGATAGCTGGGCAACTGAGAAAAAGCGTAGACAGTATAATTAATAAACAAATTTTAGACATCTACATTATTAGCTTAATATAAGAATAATAGCTTTTCATGAAAGCATTTGCTGGCAAAGATCTCTTACTTGATATTTGACTTTGGCCCATTGAGAAAGTTGTTGAAAATGCCTCAAAGTGAAGCTTCAATATGTGTGTCTTTGGTCTTTTATTGGTAACATTCCAGGTAGTATAGACCATGGAGCCCAGAATGAAATGAAAAGAGCGTTATGTACTTTGACTCATAAATATTGATTTAATAGTAGTTTATGCAACTGTCATATAAAAAGTGTCTGTTCATATATGATAATAGTTTGACACGAGTGTTTCAATACCTAATTATATACAGTTGCATACACTACTTTATCTACACTCATATTTTCATATAAAAATTTCGTACCTATAATTTTCTGAACTTTGCTGGAAGTAAGCTGCGAGTCAGTTCTGTTGTATCTACGCGTCGAGGATATCAGCTCGAGGATATAGCGGCGGGAAATTCACTTCACTACTTTCACATTTATCTATTTATTTGCTTCAAACAAGAAAAAACATTCACATACACAAATTACAACAATTAGAAAAAATATACCGTTTAACGGAAAAATAATTACCCACAAATATAAACAGGAAAATTTTAATTTTGAATTTGTTTAAGACATTTAGGTATTCAGCCTACATTTCGCCGTTTCCCGACGCCCGACAAAAATTTAAAAAAGAAAAGTGTTGCATATTTTTCTATACAGCTGTAATGAAAATAGTATGGGAAATGCTGTATTGAAAAGTATTTTTTTTAAATTTTATAGACTGGCGTGAAAAAAGTGTATCCTTAAACAACTGTTTTGGAATATGTAATTGGAACATTACGATAAATTAAATTTTCACACTTGCTCGACAATGTACAATTATGTATAATGAAATGTCACCGCAAAGCATAGCCTTGTTACCCGCAGAGAAATAATATGAATATTAATAAATAGAATATAGTGATTTGAATTTGGAATGTTAAAGTTCATATGAAAGCTTTGTGCCTTTATTCGTATTTCTTTTTAAAAATAATGTTAAAGGTGCGGTTAAAAACTAGGACTAAAAACTAGGCAGTATGGTTGTAGGACCCTATACTGCTAAAATTGTGCAAATGGAAAAGTGTGAAATAAAAAATATGTTTCGTTTTATTATAATTTTTAGTTCCATATTATATTCTTACATTGACTATATCGTGAAGCAATCCTGATTTGACTCCAGTCAGACGCTGTAGGTAATTGTTTGATTTGTAACTTAATCGACAACAAATTGAACATACTGTATCGTATCGTTAGTCTAAGGACACCTTGTATATTCTCACAACTTTTTCTTACAGACCCATCGTAATGGCTTCATTACGCCTAGCCTACATATTAAATTAGTATGTCTTGGTAGTAAATGAATAATTCAGTGAATAGCAATTCACTTAGGCAGACTGTTCACTTACGCTATAATTGTACTTTAATGTAATTTTACTGAATTGAAATAAAATAAATCATATAGTAGGTACCAAGAGAAAAAGCTTAGAATGTGCCATGTGGAATACCAATGCTGAATGGCATGGAAGGCTACGCATTGTCTAAGACGTTTAATTATTCATGTTTCCTTTGTCTGTAACTGTAACTATTATTGTGTCATGGTGTGTTATGTGTAATAAATGTATTTTCTTTTTGTCTTTCAACAGGTACCTACGTACGGGTACCAATTAATACGCTCACCCTTAGATGAAATCAAAAACGGGTTCTCACCAAAACAATTATTATGTCCCTCATAAGACGCTCACCGAAAAATTCGTTAAAATGGCAAAATTGAACAGATATACACATATCGCGTGTATGAATGCCTTCTAAAAATAAACACAGGCTTCGTCTATTGTTCAACGGAATTCGTTCCATATTTGTTTGTTCGAGGAGCCAAACAAATTTCCATTGTAAATGGTGACGGTCGGGGCTTTTTCGTGACATTCATTGACACAAATTAACCCCAGCCTGAGTAGTGCTATTATGTACCTCTATCGTTTTCGTTTCGTTATTGTAACTTTTAAGCGGGAGCGTCGGTGGCCTAATGGACATGGGTTCCGGCGGTCGAGTGGTACCGAGGTCGATCCCCAGTACCGCCATGTATTAATGACTTTTCCTGAGTTATGTTCATTAGTTGAACACCAACCGATGCTCTTATGGTCAGGGCAATAATCATGAGGAAATCTGTACACTCAGGCAACTGAATATGTGAGCATAATCAAATCTGGAATCTTAGCCGTGTGGTGTCCGGCAGAGTAGAATAGCACCAACCCCTTACAATCATGGGTGTCGTACAAGGCGACTAATGTTTTCAAGGCAAAAGATCAAGAGTCTCCGTAGTCTGGAAAATGGGCAGCAGCATGTTCCATTGTTATATTTAAACACTGCGATCTCCAACCTCCCCTTTCGTGGGAGAGGCCCTAAGTCCTGCAGTGGACTGTTACGGGCTGTGATGATGAATCAAATCTGGAAGGGTCGGACGGACGGAGGTCAGATGGCAGTCGGTCCACTGTAATTAAATTACCTGATCTGCTAGTAAATCCTGGAGGTTAAGGCCGATCCCTGGTGCTCGTGCGCATATCCAGGATATTGACGTTGAGATTATTTAAATTTCTTTATTATTATAACTTTTAACCAAATCACAGGTGACCAGTCTATCTTACTATGGTCTATTCTTTTTAACTATGAAGTACTGAGGCTAAATACGACATGCTCATTGGCATCATTCAAATTAAGTACGCTAAAGCGGCTGTCAGGGCGTGGATTGATTGGTGGTTGATGTGAACGCCGGCTCGTAACCAATAAGAAAGGCGAACGTTATCCCAGTACTTTATAGTAAAAAAAATAGAGTATAGGTATTTATATTTATTGAAATACTGACTGACTGATTACAACGCAGAGCCGACACCGCTGGGTCTCAGAGCTTGAAGTTTTCTAAAGTAAGAGAAGCGTACTAAGAAATTGTTAGAATTTCTCCCTCTAAGGACATGAATAGATGAATTAGGGGGTGAAGGTTAATATTAACATTTTATTCCTTAAATGGATTTACTTAAAGCGTTAGATAAATTTTCCACAAAAAGAATAATTAAAAATGCACACTTATTTACACCCATAGTAGAAGGGTGCAAAAATATGAAAAAAAAATGGGGATTATTCAGCAAAAGTGGTGTCTGTGACATCGCGCTGTGAGGATAAGTAACGCGACTAAAACGAAACCGACTGGCTTTGATAATCGTCCCGCTGGCCGCTTTTTTATTCATTCCGCGACAACTTATTTATTTCGGCGACACGGTGAGTGACAAATGAGTGGGGTGACAGCTTTGTGCGAACAAGAAGCAATTTGATGTTATGACATTTTTTCAGCGCTCCCTTCTCGTGCGTAATAATGCATGTTTATCGTCGGCTACTTGTTCACGTGTTTTTTGTACCGTATTTTTATTGTCTAGGTAACTTGCCTTTTAAATTGCCGCAATAAGCGCCAATGCATCCTGTCCTCGGCTTGACGCATCCAGCATCCACCTGCAGACTTTCTCAAATCGTCACTCCACTCCCTGGCCGGAGGACGTCCGGCAATGTATGCTTGCCGAGTCGCGGTCTCTTCTCAAGAACTCGATTACCCCACAAGGTTCGGTTCTTCTACAGATAATATGGCCAGTCTATATCACTTGACACTTCAGCTTACTAAATAATGTGTTTTGTCGGTAACACTGGTTTAGAAACTTTTTCGTCGCTTATTTTTTAGAGAGTCTCCGAGCATAGCACTTTCCATAGCACGCTGAGCAACCTGGAAGTGGGGACCAGCCGTAGGAAAACGGCTGCTTCGCCAATGTAGTAGGTCATTATCATCATCATCATGTAATTTCATGCATTTGTTCCAAATTTCCCTAGGAAATGATTTTTCCTCCAAACCAACAGGAGGTTGGCAATCAGTCATTGGTATATTCAACTGATTTTTTTCACTGTCACAGCTTAACAAGAAGCCTCCTTCAATTCCGGAATGTTTGCCCATAACTGGCAACTAATAAGAAGTGGCTGTTTTTTATACCACTAAGATGGCGAACAAGATTTAAGGTAGTTACCGTATCATGTAGACGTTTTCAATATTTGCTGACCTAAAAAATTTAAAGGTTATGTCAAACTACCATCACCATCATCATCGCTTATAGGACCATTATTTAATCTATTATGACATACAATGTAATACACAATGTAATATATTTAACACGTGTGCTTTTTGTTTACATAACCGCCTTCGTGCGCCAAAATTCCAAATCGCGTTTGAAAAGAACCAAATTAAATTTACATTCTCATTATTTGAGACATTATTTTCATCAAGACCGCATACTCCGAAATTGTGAAATCCTAATTTGACATAACGTATTATTACTTTGCGGTCGGATCCCCATACGTTACGTAGGTAATATAATTATCTCGAGATATTAATTGAATTTACAACGACTCGCGCATTCGTTTATGAACGTAAGGTTGGTTGATTTGGTACTTGTACACTTTAAAAAAAAAACTTTTGTAACTACTGCCACATACAGGACTCTAGATGCATTGTTAAACAAATGGAATCGACTAAAAAGGTCTGCCCCTTCGGCACCAATAACTAATTCCTAAACTACAGTTTTTTTTATTTATAAATGAAAATTGCTTTAATGAATTTCTTATAAATTGAAAAAAAAATGTTTTGTTATAATAGCCTCAAAATTATTTTTTATTTAGTCACTATTAATATATTAACGTTAACCATATATGGTTACAATAAATTAGAAAAACATTTGCAATGAAAATGAAAAACGAAAATTTATTATTTTGCACATAATATTAACCTTTTTAAGTCAAAAAACTATTGTGACTTTTAAAGCAAAACTGACATTGGGATTCTGAATTGTAGTAAATAAATAACTACAAGGGATTTTGATAATATTTTTATGTTTAATGTTTCCTACTTTATTCCCTTTCGAACAGTATGCTACATGCTATAAAGCCTTTTAACAGCTGCACTGCACGGGAATATGAATTAAACTTATAAGAATACTAATACACTTTATTAAATTTTAAGAATTATTAAATTTTTATTTAATTTTTATTAAATTTTATGGCGTCAATATCCCGGTTATGCTCTCGCATGATCCAGGATTTGACAGATCAGGTAATAACTCTAGAGACACTGCAGTCTGACTTCTGTGACCCTTTTAATAAAGGAACCTGAATGTGCAGGTTTCCTCACGATGGTTTCCCTCAAAGTAAGAGCATCGATTCTTGTTAAACGAATGTACCTACATGACCCACAAAAAGTCATTGGTACGTGGCGGTTGAACTCGGGATCTGTCGCTTACGAGTCGGATACGTTTACCACTTGACCACCGACGCTCACTACATCTAACTTATTCGTTTTGTATGATAAAATGCTTATTTTTACTTTTATGTCTTAATTGAAGTCGGTTCACTTTTGATTTTATAGGGATTTTCACTACGTAAGATTGCTGGTTGTACATAGTATTTCTTTTTGTATTACTCGTATGGCACACTATGGTAAGCAGTTATCGCATCCTAGGGACGTTTTTAACACCAGGAGCACTCCCGTGTTGCCGACGTTGTAAAAACATTTTCACTTCCTAGGTAAAGGCCAGAGCCTGTTGAATGTCAGAACTTTTTCTACTTATTCTTGACAAACAAGCTACAAATGCGCACGTCTGAACCAGGCAAAGAAAGAGAGACGGCCAGAACCCCTTTTTGTGCTAACAAAACCATCGATCCCGCTAAATGCTAAACGTGCGAATGTGCCGCCCTCGATCGGCGATGGGAAATTGAAAAATAAAGGGGGCGTACGCTCAAAGAGGCTGCGAACACTCCATTTATAAAAGTGACCGGCTTACCGAGGCAGGTTCACACGGTTTTAGCCGTACTGGTTGGTTTTGAGCCACATTTTCTTTGACTAGAGGGGCTAAAAAAGCCAGCGTGCGATAACGCCTTTTTATTGCATAACGAGGTATAATATTTTTTCAATTGAGGGTGGCCACCGCACCTTCGATGCGACGATGAGATACATTCCATCCACAACGTCTAGATGCCTGGCATCCAACTAACGTGCGGGCATCGCGAGCACTTTTACCGCGCACGTGCAAGATGTGGAATGATCAGCCAAACTCACTGGGATGGATCAGCCAAATACCAACTGGCCGCTTTATATTTAGTGGAAAAACTTGCAAAGAAGTTAATTGGTGATACGCAATTGATTGAAGCTAAGCTGCAGAGCCTCGAGCATAGGCGTAGGGTTGCACGACTGTCGGTATTCTACAATTATAATTGAAGATTGAGAAACTTGTTGCCTGCGATTGTGTTCCCTGATCATTATAATCTAGATGCCTTCAAGGCTAGAGTGAATGGGGTGTTCCTAGACAGGCATCCTCCATCAACGGCCGCATAGTCACTTACTACCAGGTGAGATGGCGGTAAAATGCCCGGCTAGCCTAATTATTTTATTTTTAAATGATCTCGCTCCCGCCAGAGTATTTCCTTTGCAGTACACCATGGGGTTCTTCAAAGGGCGTGTCTACAGGTATCTCAAAGGCCAGGCAAATAAAAAAAGTGATAATCGCTCCCCGTAGACACCCGCATCCGTAACTTTCCCCAAAGCCAAGGATTATGAACTTGCTAGCGTTAACTAGCAAAAACTTCCATTCTAGAGAGATCGTTTTATCTAACCTCAACTTTGTGGAACTTAAACCTTAAAATTCAAGTTTATTTTCATTGTGCACAGAAACTTTATAACGTCCACATCCAAAAGTAGATACTTATTTTCGCTAACTTAATATGCCAGACACTTTTTCATAATTTAGTGAGTACCTACACTCATTTTCGCTGACATATTAGGTATTTTTCATACTTTTTCATAAATAACTAGCTGAAAGTAGTTAGTATAAGATAATTGAGTATATACCTACATGGTATGTTTTGGTAACTACAGAATTGTTAGTGCGGTGACTTTCGCCGAAAATACATAAAATTTTACTAAAAATATATGTAATAAATAAATAAATATCAATGTAAGTACCAATACTTAAAGAAAGTCAAAATTTTCTTTGTAATAGGTTGGGGAGAAAGTTTCTTCGCATTTTATATGAAAATTCAAAACATTTTTTAATATAGTTTATTTACATTTAACTAAAGTATGTAGGTACCATTTTGTTCGATAACTTTTTGCCATCTTATAAGTAGGGTCATGATCCCATTGCTATAGAAATTTTGGGGCTTCTGATCAAAAAACTGCGTCAAGTAGATTTGGCAGTCTACTCGTGATGTTAACTTGACACTGCCTAAAGAATTCTGAAGAGACCGAAACAGGTGGAAATCTGAAGGTGCAAGGTCAGGACTATACGGCGGATGTATTAACACCTCCAAGCCAACCTCTCATAATTTTTGCTGAGTGGTTAAAGATGTGTGAGGTCTAGCGTTATCATGATGAAAAACCACACCACTTCTGTTGATTAATTCCGGCCGCTTAATCTCAACTTCTTGCTTTAATCTTATCAGTTGTTCGCAGTAGAGTTCTGAATCGATGGTCCTGCCTGGTGGTAACAGCTCATAATGAATAATGCCCTTCCAATCCCACCACATACACAGCTTCACCTTGTTGCGAGTTAAGCCGGGTTTCGCCACAGTCTGTGAAGCCTGACCGGCCTTTGACCATGACCTTTTTCGCGCGTTCTTGTCGTACGTGATCCACTTTTCATCACCAGTTATCAATTTCTTCAAAAATAGTTCGGCTTCATTACGTAATAAAGAATCACAAATGAGTACACCGTTCATTAGGTTTCTTTCAGAGAGCTCGTGAGGTACAAAAATATCGAGCTTTTTTGTGTACCCATTTTTTTTCAAATGCGCCAAAACTGTTTTGTAGTCAATTCCCAGTTCTTCAGCTACGTCGTAACTACTAATATGCCGATCTTGCTCCACTTTTTCAAAAATAGCATCCATTTTATCCATAACAGGGCGACCAGAGCGACGTGCATCTTTGACATCAAAATTTCCGGATTGAAAACGCTTAAACCAAATTTGTGCTACTCTCACAGACACTGCATTAGGTCCATAAACATCGCAAATTTTTTTCGCGGCTTGCGTAGCATTTTTACTTTTTTTGTAGTAAAATTTTATAATGTATCTAATTTCTTCATTATATTCATTCCCACCTAATATTCCCAACCTAATATTATTGCTTTCAGCAACATGTTGTTCTTATTCTTGCCCTAAAAAATATGATACTTGCAGGTGGATCACGGATTAAAAATATTTCCTATGGTTCACCTTGGAATAATAGGGGGGAGGCCTATTCGCAGTAGTGGGATGATTCAGGCTGATAAATAAATAAATTATTCTCTTTAGTCCACCTGGGTGATCGATGGGTAAAAATTATTGCCCATGGTTCATCAAGCTGAGCTCAATGAGTAGACCATGGGCAAGACTTGAAATATATGGACAATCTACTAGAATTTCAAGTAAAGTTGATAACAAAGACGATAATATAAAATCCTCTGACCTTTCTCCTAATTGGAAGCCGTTTCCTCCTTCTTCAAACGTTCTTGTCCTAAAAACCTAACTAGGTATTTACCGAGTACTTCACTGCGACGTCCAATTCCAATGTACGGGAGGGTTCTCGTTCACGAAGACAATTACTACTTACAATAGAGAGTCTATTGTAATTACAATTGCCTTACAATACATAAAAATAAAATACACGTTTTACCGCGTTTAATGTGGTCTCTGCCTACCTCTACGGGAGAAGGCGTTTCGTTGTGTATGTGATTATTTTTATAGTGACATTTTATTTTTTTCTTAATCATCATCTCAGCCCGTAACAGTCCACTGCAGGACTTAGGGCCTCTCCCACGAATGGGGAGGTTATTGCCATAATCTCCACGCTTGGCAGGCGGGTTCGAGATCGCAGTGTTTAAATATAATAATGGGAAATGCGGCTGCCCATTTTCCAGACTACGGAGACTCTTGATCTTTTGCCTCGAAAACATTAGTCGCCTTGTACGACAACCATGAATGTAAGGGGTTGGTGCTATTCTACTCTGCCGGACACCACACGGCCACTTAATTTTTCTTAATATTGAGTTCGAAAATAAAAAAGTCATGTTAATCCCGGTATCAACAACTCCGGTGTGGTGAATAACCAAAAAAGTCTAAAAACTTAATATTTCCTACTTCTTATCGAGTCTGTGGACTAAACTCTGAATTACACTTTTTTCACCCAGTATTTGGCGACGTATACAGCGTTTGGCCTGGCCTCGAGCAAGTCCTCCCTCCATTGTGTAAGTTTTAGGGCACGCCGACCATGAAACGAGGTGGTCCATGGTTTAAAACATAATATTAAGGTGATACGTTTTTCATATAAGTTTTATGTAGCCTTACGTATGTCGGGAATTAGGGCAGGGCAGGATCCCAGAAGGTATTTTCGGGATAGTTTTGTAGAAATAAAGATTGAACCGAACAATTAAGACTCGTAAAAGTAATTTAAAATTAAAATAGCAAACCTCTTTTATTGCCCGCTTTGGGTGTCTTTTCAACCATACTTACTAAAATAATCATCATGGCATTAATGTCCCTGTTGTGCTCTCACGCTCGAGGGCCTGGGGTCCGCCTTGACCAAGATCCAGGATTTGACATATCAGATAATTCAATACTCCGTGACCTCACTACCTGGGGAACCTGACCAGATTGGATTATGGTTACACATTCAGTCGCAGGTTCACCACGATGTTTACCCTCACCGTAAGAGCATCGGGTAGCATGCAACTAATATACATAACTCAGAAAATAGTCATTAGTAAATGATGGCAGTGGGATTCGAATCCGGTACCTCTCGCTTACGAGTCGGATACCTTAACCACTCGGCCACCGACGCTCCGCGACAATACATATCCTGTGTAATTGAATTTCATAGGTCCGAGTTCTGTAACCGTGCCAGCCTCAACTAACTTTTTAATCACCAGATGTGAAAATTGCTGAGTACCTTTTACGTTATCCAAAATGTTATGATTTGCTTAATAAAGTTTGGTTAAATTGCGGGCTCTCGTTGCGTTGCAACCATTTCGATTGTTTGCCGTTTACATTCCATTAGGAAGTTCGTGTTTAGGGTTGCACATGACCTTTAATAATAATAATAAATGTGCGCAGACAAATTCACGCAGCGCCAACTAGCCCCAAAGTCATTAGCGTATCTAGGGCTATTTCCCAGGAGGGGCCTGGCCCCTGAGGTGCACCCCATTCTGGGGTGGGCATCAGACCATTCTGGGGTGGGCACGGCCCTTCCTATGCCTATGCCCCTTTGGGCAAAACCAAAGCTTGTGTTATGGGTGTTAGATAATTGATATGCTTGTGTTATAGATGTTTGAGAACCATATTTTCTTGTTAATCTTTTTTATATTTTTTGTAATAATTAATTGTAGAGATTTAATAGACATTGTGTATCGACAAACGTTACGTTTATAGTTGCTTTAGTTGAAAGAAAAATGAATAAGGGATTATAAACCAGTTATACGCAGAAAATATGAAAAACGTCAGGCATGTGCGAATGACAGATCTACTTATTCTAAAAACTTATATTTTACATTTTCTTATTATTAAAAAAAATATATATCTACATAAGAGACGACAGTTGTCAATAATTACACAAATTAAAATTTTGAAATTTACATTTATAGAAACATTCTTCAACACGTTTGGACTACGATTCAAGCCAGGTGGCGGAGTCGGTTTGTTGGACAAGAGTATATTTATTAATTTTTTATTATTATTATTTCTCTTATTATAAGGCTCCCAAAATAGGCTTCCTAATTTTATATACCACGCCTTACCAAAAAGCGAAACACTATAAATATAAATATGCAACACAGCGTCAACCCTAGCCTTCTTCGGGTTGTATGCACCCTCATTTTAACACTCGAAGTGGGTCAGGCTGATTCCGCGTTACCCGTACTATTTCCAATTAATATAAAGCACTGCGGTTGCTTCACGGAAAACTACTGTGTAAATAAGCCAAGGTTCGTTGTTCTACAGAATTGAACTAAGCAATGAAACGTAAATCTAGGAGCACCGAGTTGCAGTTAAGAGGGACTTCACCCACTTAACTGGTGTAAGTTTGCTCAGTCTTATTTCAACAGGAAATAGTTTAACAATTAAAATAGTCGTTATTTTCTGAACAACTACTACTACTACTAGTTTAATTTTTATAATATACTTTGGAGTCAAATTCAAAACTCGGAAAATATTTATGAGCTGTAAGTAGGATCGACAAATTATATAATCTTGGCGTTAATGTCCCATACGAGGCCCAAGGGTCAGCCTTGACCATGATCCAGGATTTGGCAGATCAGGTAATTACAGTGAAGTGACTGCCATTTGACCTCCATGACCCTGCTACCAGGGAAACCTGGCCAGATTGGATGATGGTTAGGTACTCATTCAGTTGTCTGAATGTGCAAGTTTCATCACAATGTTTTCCTTCATCGTACATGGGCGCAGCGACACAGGAACCTGGTACCTCTCTCTTACGAGACCCTTACTCTAACCGCTCGGCCATCGACGCTCCTATCGACAAAAAATATAAAAAATCCATAATGTGACCTAAGCTTAAATTAAAATAAGTCAACGTCTATGAACTACATAAAAAGGCAAACATGAAATCCACGTTAACATTTTACCTCATCCGTTTCAACCATAACATGTTGTTTTATCGTGATTAAAAAATTCCAACTGTTTTTTGCTGTGCGGCTTGCATATTATCATTAGTAGATACACGCTGCACTGCTGGGAATTAACGATGCTCATATCATTATATGGGCTGCGCGGAAATGCACTCATAACGTAGTCTTTGTATGCAAGATAGTTGCGTCTTGCCAATGCCTATGAAATCTCACGACCTGTCCCAGTTTTGTTCTTGTCTGAAGTGACAAGGTAAGATTATGGGGAATGTGAAATATTTTCTGAACTGCATAGTGTGGGCTGGACATTTTGAAGTTATTTAAGGCTGTTTCTAGACAGAGTATCCAGGTAGGCCAGCGTTAGGTAATCATGATAGATAAGAAGACAGACTAATCAGTGAGGTTTTGAGTGTCTTGCCACTTCTTTCTCCCACAGATGGTCCTTCCAGAGTATGAAGCTATTATGTGCTAGGCGCCTGCTGCATTTTGCTCTTGCTGGCCGGTCTATATGTCCCAACTTCTTATCTGAACGGTCCATTTGATTCCCAATACCTTTTTTGATATTTTGATAAGCGATAAATAAATTATATGTCGATAATTTTTTGAATATAGGTACACTATAATATATCTGTGTCATTCGAGGGTCCAATTCTTAAGGACGCGAATGTGCCGTAGCACGCGAGCAGTCGGCGCATTTTGTATGAAACAATTTGAAGACATGCACGCGCGCAGCACAAGGCTTGGCTGTAACGGCGCATTCATGATTTTCCTTTTTCCTAAAATTTTTATTAAAAACACCAAGCTTAGGCGTTTTAGTTTCACTGTAAATAATCAATTGTCAAATGGGAATACGCTTCTAAGAACTTTGCTTAACAATTTTTGCTAACGAAAATTTTTTTTTTTGGTAATTTTATGAACTGCCATCTGTCTTTTTTTTCCTTTCGACATTTATCAGTTAGTTAAGAGTGAAAGGATGGTCTTGCTAGGTAGATGCCCAATAGCATCTCCAATTTGTCATTCTGTCATTCAACACATAACTAGATTAGTAGGTCTCTTGGAGATTTTCGTTTTAATCTTTTAAAGTCCGATGTGATCGACATAAGTCCTGAAGTTTGTTTGGGTGATGTTCAATGCGCTTTGAGTATATTTGGGTTCTTGATTTGATCTCCTCTCTAACTGTTGGTACCATAAGGTCATGATGCAATAATGAAAATGAAAAAAAAGTATTACGTCTGCACTATTTACGTAAGAGTTAATTATTTAAATAAACGCATTAGTTTCATTACTATAACGATTCATTCAAGAAAAATAATTTTAAATTTAAGTATTCTTAGGTTTTGGACCATTACAATTCTAAACATTGTTAACTTTTTGATAGAAGAACTGTAATTTTACTTTTGAAACATCTTTCCAAAGGCACTTTAAAAGCACTTTGTATTCATTAATGTAATGAGTAGCATTTCATTGAATTTAACTGTATTCTGCTTTTAGAAATGTTATTCCAAATAAAGAATAGAATTGTATAATAATATGTCGGTGGCCGAGCGGTTAGAGTATCCGACTCGTAAGCCAGAGGTCCCGGGTTCGAATCCCGCTCCGGCCATGTACTAATGACTGTTTTCTGAGTTATGTACATTAGTCAAATGCTAACCGATGCTCTTACGGTGAGGGAAAACATCGTGATGAAACCTGCACATTCAGGCGACTGGATATGTAACCATGATCCAATCTGGTCAGGTTCCTCTGGTAGCAGAGTCATGGAGGTCAGATGGCAGTCGCTCCACTGTAATTACCTGACCTGCCAAATCCTGGATCATGGTCAAGGCGGACCCCGGGCCCTCGTGCACAACCGGGACATTAACGCCAAGATGATTATTATTATTATGTAGCGAGTTCGATTCGTAAGGGAGAAGTACTGAGTTCAATCCACAGTGCCGTCATGTACCAATGGATTTTCTGAGTTATGTACATTAGTTGAATAACCGATGAGAGACAACATCGTAAAGAAGAAAAGTAACCATGATCCAATCTGGTTAGGTTCCCCAGTTATCATGGTCAGATTGCAGTCGGTCCACTGTAAGTACATAATCTACCAAATCCTGGATCATGGTCATGAGGTAGGTAATAGAATAAGTAATAAAATTTATTCATCCTTCATGTAATTTAATTACCTAAGTGGCTCAGTACCATGCCAGTCTACCACGCAACAGACCAGGAATCGAGACCGGTATTTCTTGCGTGGGGGGTTGGTTTAACCCTTAAATGCTTAACCCTTATCTATACAAAAATATTTTTCTTTTTACACAATAAATTTAAGGGTTAATTAAATAATGAATTTTAATTGAGATACGGTGAATGTGTTTAATAAGTAAGTATGTATTTAAAAGTATATAAATAGTTTATCAGTTGTCTAGCACCCATTGCACGAGCTTTGCTAACTTTGGGGCTAAATGGCGTTGTGTGAATTGTCAAAGCATATTTTATATTTTATTTAATCACTCTTTGCCTCTGGTTGCACTTTCGCTGTGCCGTTGCGGCACACGGAATATGATTTACATCACTTCGCCTACATAGTTTTCTTACTACTTATCATCATGATCATATCATCATTATGAAAAAAGTATTTATTGAAATAGGATTACGTTAATTAATCTCTTTTCAAACGTCAAAAATCTTCCGCAGCCGCAGAGTGACTTCTGTTTTTTATGGCTTAGGGAGGCACACGGACGGACAGTCCATCTAATTCTATTGGTCATAGGCCTCCCCCCTCACGCTTTCCATATCAATCAAACCGATCAACTCTGTACATTTTGCATCTTGCGGCTCCTTCGTCATTCGTCCACGTCGTACATGGCCGTCAATGCTGTGATTGCCGTCGTCACTCGGGAATTTTCCGCCCCATCGGAAATCGGTTCTGCGAGCTATGTGGCCTCTGAAATCTATGCCGGTTACTTTAATTCTGCATTAAATATCTTCTTATCCTTTGCACATATGCGTAAGACGTAATGACGTTGAAATGACGCGCCCCACTACTTCCGCGTCCATATATATATTCGAATCGCTTTATTTAAGTAGGTTTTAAATATATATATGTTAAATTTAGATGTACAAATGTAACTTACTCAATGAGTTTTGTTTTATGAGTATTGTGATGTATATATAATGTCTATGTCTATGTCTATATTTTAAATTTGCATGTGTGCGTTAATGCGATAGTGGGGCGCGTCATTTCAGCTTAGACGAGCTCTACAGTATATGAGTAAGACGTGAACCTGAGGTCTGGAGATTACGCGTACGAGTATGCGTATGTTGATCTTCTACTTAGGGGAGTTGCACGACCTAATACCGCCGGTCCCTTTCCGCCATCGGAAAACGTGACTCGGGCGGAGGTGACATCCTTATTTCTTGGAGTTTTCAGCTTCTGCACGAACGGCTTTGGTTGTTTGCAACCTAAATGCGTACGGCTAAAGAACGGAACACGTTGCCTACGAGTGTGTTCCCTCAATATTATATGTAGACACTATCAAGGCTAGAGTGAATAGGCTGTTTCTAGACAGGTATGTTCCATCCTTGGCCTCATCTTCACTGCCATCTTATACAAAGTGATTTCAAATTGATCATACAAAGGGATACCGTACCCATGTGCTTGTTATAATAAACTACTTGAACTATGACACCAACTTTTAAATTTCGAAAAAAAATGAGCTACCTATTTCATACAAAATTTACTACGAATCCTGCCAAAATGTACAAAACAGCTAATTTTAAAAGTAAAGGTTGTTTGTTACGACAAGCACATGGATATGGTACCCCTTGCTATCATCAATTTGGAACAACCCTGCATATAGTATATAAAGAAACCGTGCCTTCACGTCAAAGATTGTTCCCCAAACTGCCCGCCCTTGTGTGGACGTCAGCGCCACAACGCAGCTTCGAACTCGCAACCCTAAGCAGGGCTATTAAGATAACAACGGTCTATCCCTTAAGCGATACGCGTAATAATGTGGGCCTAAGTGATTGTGGATTGTGTAATGTGTAACCACTGGGGTTTAACTCGGCGTGTGGTCGAGTTCTGCAGCGCCGGACACCGATTTTGCGGGCAAATGTAACTTAACCCTTTATTGCGGTTTAAACTGGTAATACTCTATTCCGGACAGATACTCCTTGCGATGTTGCGGTGATACTTGTTTTAAGCTTTGACGCAAAAAGAAATGGGGTTGTAAGTTTGTTTGTGTATCTGTGTGTCTGTCTATGGCAGTGGATGTTGTGGGTGACAGTAACAACGTTTACCATCAGGTGGGCTGTGTGCTCGTTTGTCAGAAAGTAGTATAAAAAATCGGGAAGTAGTTTAGGATAATGTTTGGGTACATGTCGACTTTGTCACAGGTTTTCCGACATCTGTCGTATGGTGACATAATTAATTTTTGTTCTTTCTTATATCATAAGTTTTACTTATTTTTTTTTCTTTTTGTTATCTTGATTGCTCCTAAAAGTCTGATGTCTGATTCTTGAACCTAAAGTTTGCTGGTTTCTGCGTATAATTTATCGTTGTTTTGTTTTTTTTCCTTGTGAATTTTTATTTATTTTAATCATACGTATGATGGACCAATTTACATTAAAATAATCAATCAATCAATCAATTTTATTTGTATCCATCTGCATATCTAAACTTAAACAAAATGAAGTAAGAGATACAAGGTTATCCAGGCTATCGTGATTCAGTTTCTGCCGCCAGACCTATCTTACAGTGATTAAGGATTGTAATATGTCGCCACCAGTGGCCCCAGGGCTTATGTGGTCGCGGACACTGCTTTTGCGGGCAAATGAACCCTTCATTGCGGTTTCAATGGGTAATAGCTATTTCGGACAGAGTTGACCACGTAATGTAAAATGTCTTCCTCGTTATGGACAGTGTTTCCTCTCGTAGAGAATCAGGTCGAGGGTTTTCGGTAGCAGTTACATACTGATGTGGCTTTAGGGCTCTGTAGTAACACAACGAACCCTTAAAGCTTTGCCATTGCAAGCGTCCTAGGTATGGACTGCCATCATCATTATCATCGTCCTAGCGCTTATCCCGGCCTCTGCCAGGGTACGCTTTCCTATCCATTTTTCTCTGCTTTGTATAAGGCGCGACAAGGAATATAGTAAACGGTACTCATTAATCGAATTGCATTTGGAAGATTGCATTTAGGAGAGTGTGCGAAGCAGTTGGCTGACGCCCGTCGTGGATCTTCCAGCTATCCGCACGAGCCGGTTTGGTTCAACTTTGACCGCCACCTCACTTGGTTGTAAGGTGGTGTGGTAGGAAAGAGAGACATGGTCCATCACCGGCCGCATCGTCACTTACCACCAGGCGAGATAGCGGTGAAATGACTGGTAAGTCCGATTAAAAAAAAAATCCACTGCGGGCGGAACAGGTACCGATAGGTACCTATTTTAGGTAGTTACTACGCGCGACTATCTTGCGTCTGTCTGTCTGTCTATCTACGGTTGAACTTAAAATTATTGATACTAAAGAATTATTAACGCCGACAAAGTAGTACAAAAAATCTTTAAGAAGTACCTTTATTGGGTATCTTCTTTACGAGTAAAGCGGGGGTGAATCAAGTTTGTATATCCCATGTTCCATTCAAAATGTCCGAACTAAACATGTTCAATCTGAAAAAGAAAATAGTACACGCTACATAAAATTTATGAATTATCGGTTAACGTAATTTCTCTTAAATAGAGTTATTTGGCATTCATTTCTCTGATGCATGAAACTTTATTAATAAATGACCGACAATTATCATTATTGAAAATTGGCCTAACAAAACTCAGGTAGTTATATGTAATGGCCGTATGGTGTCCGGCAGAGTAGAATAGCACCAACCCCTTAAACTTGGTCTCGTAAAAGGCGATCCAAGTTTTAGAGGCAAAAAATTTAAGAGTCTCCGTAGGCTGGCAAATGGGCAGCAGCTTTTTTATAATACTACGATCTCAAAACCAGCTGCCAAACGTGGAGATTATGGCAATAACCTCCCCTTTCGTGGGAGAGGCCCTAAGTCCTGCAGTGGATTGTTATGGGCTGTGATGATAATATGTTGTTATAAATTTTTCATTGAAAAATTCCACAAACACGTTTGTCTGCAAAATCTTCGCAGATCAAGGTATGAATAGCTTCATGATAGAGTGCTTAGCTTTAAGATTCCATTGTTCGAAATCACGGTAAGTAATCGCAGTTACCTATAGTAAGACCTCTACTCTGCATTTTGTCGAAGATTTACGTAAGAAACGTTGCAGTCCACTGCCATTTATCTTAACTAGTAACTTCCGTACTACATTAGCAATTGCATATATTTGCTGTTTTCCTTGTTAATAGGTAAATTTAATATTCCTTAGAATATCTACTTTGTTTACTTTGTCGCCTTTATTTTAGACAGCTTCGGAGAGGTATTCTTATAAAATTCTTATATAATTTTTACAGCGTAATCTTTGACTAAGCGTTCATAGATACTTACGGACTTATGCCTTATACTATGTTTAGTTGCAGGATGGTCCGTGGTCCATTTAAAAAAACATGTTTTGGGATTGCTTCTATTTCTCACTTGACTCGGGCAGTATGAATACTT
This sequence comes from Blastobasis adustella, assembly GCA_907269095.1. Lineage (NCBI taxonomy): Eukaryota > Metazoa > Arthropoda > Insecta > Lepidoptera > Blastobasidae > Blastobasis > Blastobasis adustella. The sequence continues at coordinate 3,907,564 of OU026120.1, forward strand.
CCATACTTCTAACCGGGCACTATGATAAATTGGGCCGTGCCATGCGTCAGGTACCTGGGATTTGTATGTGCTTAGTGCAACCATGACTTCATCGAGCATCTCGGAGGTGACGGGTGTCATTTGAAGACAATTTTATGAGACCATCATTAGACCTGCACACCTATACAGCCATACCACCTGGCTTCTACTAGAGCGCCATAAGTAGAAATTACTCGTTACGTAAATGAAGATTCTCTCGCAAAGACCTGGTCCGAAAATCTCACATTCGCGGTAACTAGTAGCCTACGTCCGTGACATCGTAGTTAAGCTGCAAGATTGCCACCTTCGATGGAATCGCCACGTCTTGCACAGACCAGCAAGTAACGTAGAGAACAAATGTCTGGCCATGGCACCCCCGCGAGGCGAGAAGAAGATGGCCGGCCCTAGAAGCGTTGGCTTGACGTCGTTAAGAATGACATGTCTGCACATGTACACATATCCGGTCTTCGTTTACCTACATGTCTGGTACCTACAAACACTTCATAATCATCATCATATCAGCCGAAAGACGCCCACTGTTGGGCATAGGCCTCCCCCACAGATCTCCACAAAGGCCGCTCCTGTGCCTTCCTCATCCAACTGGTATCTGCGATCTTTACCAGGTCGTCGGTCCACCTTGTGGGAGGCCTACCCACGCTGCGTCACTTATCCGCGCTATCCACTTGACATTTATCCAGTTGAAATTCTAAAACGTACTAGCTTGAAGCTTGTACAGCTTAGTGATATGGATACCTACTTATTTCACTCAAACAACCACGCTTAACAGATAATGCGGTCAGCGTATTCCCGAACCGAACCCCGGTTTCGTAGTGGTCGTAACGGATTAAATAACCCTCTTATGAGGTTCAGAGTACTAGCAGTTTAGGTAGTTTAGCGGTTTGATATTATGATGGTTTAGTTGGTTTAAGTACTAATGAAATATTAAGTTTTTAGTGTAAAGAGGCGATGTTTCAGGCTATGTAAATATCCTTATGATTCTTTATTTCGTAAGCCATTATTATGACGCTTAAATTTGAATGTCAACAAATGATTAAAAGGCCCAGACAGACAGATGAATCATCATCAGGACTAAAGTATGTGGTTTTCCTTTTTGAGCAGACAGCCTACCTGATAGACAGCGGTAACTGTCGCGGAAAACATCTATGATTAATGCACTTAGGTTTTATTTAAGAAACGTGAAGAATCGCAGATGCGTTAGAGCCCATACAGACTTACATGATTTCTGCACGACTTTTCCCAGTAATCGTGCCGTATCCGTGTAGTCACCGCATCATGTGCGTGCCAATAGAGTAGACTGCACGCTTTCTGTCGGGTTGCTACGCGGTGACTATGCCTTAAGACGCGCACGCGTTTTCTATGCGGTTTGTAAACGGGCCCTTAAGGTGACTCTTTTCTGAGCTATGTACATTAGTTAAATGCCAACCAATGCTCTTACGGTAATGGAAAACATCATGATGAAACCTGCTCGTTCAGGCTACTGAACGTGTAACCATGATCCAATCTGGCAGGGTCACGGAGGCCAGATGGCAGTCGGTCCCCTGCCAAACCCTGGATCATGATCAAGGCGGACCCCGAGCTTACATGCGCGAGGAGTACCTACATATTTAGTTGAATATGACTAATAACACTGAAGCAACCGATGTTTGCCCAAAGTTGTTTTATTGTTGCCGATATCTCGTTTATCAGACGTAATTACAGTTTGATAGTGCCCTCATGAGTTACAACCAGATAATAACGATAACCAACTGTTTAGGGCCGGTGCGAAACTTGTGCGAACAGTACCTAGGGTGCTTGGTGTTGGATTTATGACTTGAGGCTATGGTAATACGAAACGTATGACTTTAGGTGTTGTTAGTTGCTGTAGTATTGTACTGATTATAATTATCATAAACTTTATAGGAACATTATAGGATTGAGTCGTCAACGTGACAAAATAAAAGTAATTCAAGTTGTGTAATTTGAGTGCATATATATTTGTTTAGTTCTTTGTTTTATTATCTAGTATGTTTTCGTAGTTTCAGAGAAAAATGAGTATTTCGGAGTTTCTTACCGTGTACCCTGGTTAATAAATGTGCAGTTACCTACATCACTGTCACGGGTCGCCTCGTAAATTTTTATTTTGTTTACTAATATTGTTACTAATAACTGATTTGATACATACATAAAACTTACTCACAAACCCTGAAACCCCCAATAAACTCAATGGGCTAATACACAAGAGCGTAATTATGTAGTTATGTAATTCTCTATGATTACTGGACTTGACCGGCGCTGACGATGTTCGTCCGCGAACTTCATGCCAACGAAATGAAAATGCTACAGTGGATGAGCGGTATTACACGACTCTATCAAGTCCGTTACGAGTACATCTCTGGCAGCCATGTACTGAGACACATTGCAGATAAGATTGAGGAGGCTCGAATGCGCTGGTTCGGTCACGTGCTGCGTAGGTCCCAGCGATACGTGGGACACAGGTGTCTATACCTACCGATATCAGGAAAAAGATCCTGCGGGATGCCCAGGAAACCATGGATTGACCAGGCCTACGACGTGAGGATACGTGCAGGAAGAAAAGTACAAAAGCCGACCCTGGCATAATCCGGGACAAACGGTAAGTGGTTGATGATAGTACATCTTAAATCTCACGTCTTTGTCCCACAGAAGGGGTAGGCAGAGTCTTCTTACGAATCTGCTTCATGTGGGCCCGAGGTCCGCCTTTCTACTCCTCTTGGTCCACTCTGACACTTTTGGGTCTTTGGCATCCTTGGTGGTAAGTTTGAAGGCACTCATGTCAATTTTTTCCCTTGCCTTGCTTCTTCCCATGCTGGCGGGAGTGGCGTGGCCATACATATGTTAACTACGTAATTTACCGGTCTGCGCAAGACGTGGCCATACCATCGAAGGCGGCACTCTTGTAGTTTATCTGCGACGTCACGGACGATACCGCCGAGCGGTAGAGTGACTAGAGTGAGCATTTCGCACGCGGTCTTTGCGAGAAACCCTACGTATCCTAAACATCCAACACAACTCCTGAATACAGATTATTTATTTCATAACTTCCAGTTTATTCTGGGGTGCCAGCTCCCGAGATTGTTCAACTCGAGATAGCTCGAAAGACCTCCAGATCATCTTGTTCAACTAAAAATCTTGTAATCTTGATTGATTGTTGTCATTTAGTCTGTTTTTCGCAAAACAGTTTTCGAGGAAAATACGACGATCTGAGTGGTTCGGTTGGTTAACAATTGAAATGGTGAATTTTAATTTCTGTTACGGCTCTGGGTGTAGTAAATAAATAAATAAATAAATCATTTATTATCAACTGGACGCCACAACACAACATTGAAACACAAAAATTACATACATATCAACACACACAATTATACAAAATCAAATCAAATTATAAAATAAAATTATGTAATTTTTAAAATTAAACACTGGCATTGCCGTGCTGTGGCCCTCCCGGTAAAAGTATCTATGTATTAAAAAATATATATATGTGTAGTTTATCCGTTAATACCCATAACACAAGCTTCGCTTACTTTTTGAATGGATAGCGCTGTGTGAACTTGTCCAAGCATATTTTTATTTCTATTTTTCTATTCTATAAGTAATCTCGATATACAGACCATCGATGAATGCTATCACGATGCCACAACTTAACGAAGCACGTTACCGCGAAAGACTATCACTCCGAAGGCATCATTTTGACTCATGAATTGGCCACGTCAGTATTGGCGTTAGCACGAGCCCCCATGCGTGGACTAAAAAAAATCAACATTGCATAACCTTTATTGTCCCTATTTATTAGCAGTAAAATCCGTTAATTTGTTTGCGGTGGACCAGTAAAGCGTTTTACGAGCGGCAACGTGATTAAACCGTAGGTTAACGATGCCGCAGGGATCGGGAAGTGATACAGATCGCCTTTTGTTTATCTCCGGACCTACTTGTTTATGGCCAGTGCTCAAGTGAGCGAGGAAAAATTTAGAGGAAAAAATTGGCCAGCACTTTATGCTAATGTACGGCTGTATGGGCTGAGGCCTTGGATTGTTATGTTTTTTTTTATAAGTTAGAGACATATTTATTTAGCGTACGCATTATTAGGTCATCCGCAACGTTTTGTATGAATGCGTGGGATAGGATTGCGTGTGATAACTGAAAAGAGATCAAAAGGCTAGATTATCATAATGCTCAGGAATGTATACCTACTTTTAATGTAATGTTTTTTTTATATTTACACACACATTCAGTCTTACTTCTAGTTACCCCGATAAACTGCATAACATTTTTGTGTTTCTCTTGTAAAAGGTACATTCTGGAGAATGCCTACACTTGGTTAACAAAGATGTTTATTTTTGCCAAACAACAAACCCATATGAACTATTTTGTGTATGTAACATAAATGGAGCCACACAGATATAGATCAGCATCCAACAATAATAATAGTACAGTAGGGGTGGGTAGGAAAACTGTACCTATATGTATTTCTTAGAGCGTCGGTGGCCGAGCGGTTACAGTATCCGACTCGTAAGCCAGAGGTCCCGGGTTCGAATCCCGCTCCGGCCATGTACCAATGACTGTTTTCTGAGTTATGTACATTAGTTGAGTACTAACCGATGCTCTTACGGTGAGGGAAAACATCGTGATGAAACCTGCACATTCAGGCGACTGAATGTGTAACCATGATCCAATCTGGTCAGGTTCCCCTGGTAGCAGGGTCATGGAGGTCAGATGGCAGTCGCTCCACTGTAATTACTTGACCTGCCAAATCCTGGATCATGGTCAAGGCGGACCCCGGGCTCTCGTTCTCGAGAGCACAACCGGGACATTAACGCCAAGATTATTATTTTTTTTTTTTTATTATTAGGTCATCCGCAACGTTTTGTATGAATGCGTGGGATAGATAACTGAAAAGAGATCAAAAGGCTAGATTATCATAATGCTCAGGAATGTTACCTATACCTACTTTTATGTAATGTTTTTTTTTATATTTACAATTTTTCGCACATTCAGTCTTACTTCTAGTTACCCCGATAAACTGCATAACATTTTTGTGTTTCTCTTGTAAAAGGTACATTCTGGAGAATGCCTACACTTGGTTAACAAAGATGTTTATTTATTCCAAACAACAAACCCATATGAACTATTTTGTGTATGTAACATAAATGGAGCCACACAGATATAGATCAGCATCCAACAATAATAATAGTACAGGAGGGGTGGGTAGGAAAACTGTACCTATATGTATTTTTTTTTATACCGCTAAGGTGGCAAACAAGGTTACGGCCTGCCTGGTGGTAAGCAGTCACTGCAGCCTATATTTATTTATTCTGAATCGAACATGTTTTCTTTTCCGAATGTAGCGATATTTGCCGCTTTTCATCAGTCAATTTGCTGTCTCCTTGATTTTACTAGCGCAGTAAATAATAAGTTCTTTATTTCAGCCAAAAAAGCCATGTGGTACAATAGTACTTAAAACATAAAACATAATACAAGTTAAAAATTAATAAAATACAATAGATTAATTTGAAAATAAAGGATAAAAATTAAAATAATATAAATGTTTTTACTGTAAAAAAAACCAGTAAAAACACTAAAATTCTGCCGAAATGGTTGAATAAAGCAAACGACTTTACAGGTTTTCATTAAAATGCAATTACTAGATAGTACAAGGCACTCCGTTTTTATTTGCATCTTATTAGGAATTCCAGATTATTTTTTCGCTGAGAGTACGCCATTCGTCTAGAAGTTAATAAATGATGTAAAAATATTGCGATACAAAAAAGGTGTACTTGTAAACAGAGTGCTACAATTTTAATTTTTATTCGTAAAAATATCGAGAGGCCTTGACCCAATTTAGGTTCTTCAACTAGCGAAGACTTAGTATTATGTAACAAACAGAGAAAATAAACTGCCTTTTCTACAACACTGACTTTTAAAAGCTGCGTATTTATACATAGTATAAAACAAAGCCGCTTCCCACCGTCCGTATCTATGTAAGCTTACATCTTTTGAACTACGCAAGGGATTTTATTTGTTTATTTTTTATTAAACAGTTTATTTTTTAATGCGGTTTTCATCAATAGATGGAGTGATTCAAGAGAAAGGTTTATAGGGAAGAAAAAAAGGGTAGCGGTAAAGTACGTGTTGGGCAGGTGTAGGGTAGGTGTTGGGTAGGTGTAGGGTAGGTGTAGGGTAGGGGTAGGGTAGGGGTAGGGATTAGGGAAGTATATGGGCAGGACGCAACGTGAACGAAGCCGCGCCGGCCGGGCCCGCTAGTGCTCTATACACCTTGATGCTCATGGCTGAACGCCACTATTCCATTATCAAATAGAATAAATAAATGAATATGCTTGGACGATTTCCATTTACGGAGGGGTATTTGACAGCTTATGGTATGGCTACGTTTTGGGCACGTTATATGCACCATTAAAAAATAAGCACAATTGCATGCAGAGGCATAAAAAAAACATCATCATCATCATCATCATCATCACAGCCCGTAACAGTCCACTGCAGGCCTTTGGGCCTCTCCCACGAAAGGGGAGGTTATTGCCATAATCTCCACGCTTGGCAGGCGGGTTGGAGATCGCAGTGTTTAAATATAACAATGGAAAATGCTGCTGCCCAATTTCCAGACTACGGAGACTCTTGATCTTTTGCCTCGAAAATATTAGTCGCCTTGTACGACACCCATGACTGTAAGGGGTTGGTGCTATTCTACTCTGCCGGACACCACACGGCTAAAAAAAACATAGAGATGTTCAATTTCTTTAGTTTATAAATAAATATTATAATAAAGCTTTGCTTTACATATTTTAAATTAGTTCATTTATTTTTCTTTTTATTGTACATATTTATTTCTTTAGTTAGTGTCTACTACTGTCATGTGCAACGCCTCTTACTGCCTTTTAAAATACAAGGTTAGTGATTGTAACTACATTTGACGGTACTTAAATCAACCACCCAGGTTCCAAATAAAGAGTACCATTTAAAAGGGTTTCACTATTCTTTTCTTTAATGGAAATTGGTATCCATAATTTTATAGGCGAAAACTTGTTAATGGTTCATGAATATCCTTATTGTTAAGAATACCATACGTTTATTGTTGCTCTAAGTTTTCGAATAAAAAAAATTACGTTGAAACAATTTCCCTATACAATAAAAGGTAATTATATAGTTGGCCGTGTGGTGTCCGGCAGAGTAGAATAGCACCAACCCCTTACTCTCATGGATGTCGTAGAAGGCGACTAATGTTTTCGAGGCAAAAGATCTCCGTAGTCTGGAAAATGGGCAGCAGCATTTTTCATTGTTATAGTTCAACACTGCGATCTCCAATCCGCCTGCCAAGCGTGGAGATTATGGCAATAACCTCCCTTTCGTTGGAGAGGCCCTAAGTCCTGCAGTGGACTGTTACGGGCTGTGATGATGATATAGTTGCTAGACGGGATCGCAGTGTTGAATTGAAAATCGTCATCCACCTACAATACCCTTATCCTCATAAGGTGGGTTCAGCACAATATCTTTCTTTCTTCCTTTTATCTTAGTACTCGACATCTCGGAAAAAGAAAAAAGTATTTATTAAATTAGGTTTACGTTAATTAATGTCTTTTCAAACGTCCAAAATCTAATGGAAAGCAAAGGGAAAGTTAAGCGAACTCTTTCAGTAGGGGCGACGCATGCAAACCGATCAGCGCGTATGAGTGCTTACTCCGGCGAGTGCTTACCGGGCACCGATACACACCGCTAGCCGCCGGCCAGGCAGTAAAGTATCTGCGTCTTACGTTTTTTGCGTATTTACGTTACCTAAGCGAATCATGTGCACAGCCCGCCGGTGCTCAAACCCACACGCACCAGTCGAACTACCCGCGTCGCCCTCTGAGCTCGGGACAAATAAGTATAAAAGAATGTCGTCTGTCTGTCAATACGCCGTTTTATAGTTAAGAAAATTACCATCAGTAGGAGAACGAAACTCGGTACTCGTTAATTTCACGCCCAGTGATGGAATTTCCATCGTAGAAAAGTTTGTTGTCCTTTTTTGTCCTAATCATTTATTTCGTTATACCTGATATATGTGATTAGAAAAGCTTGAAACAATTTTAATCTACCAGACGAAAAATAAATCAAAGTTAAAAAAAAGTATACTCGTACCTTTTTAATACGATGATAGAAAATCTTTGTAAACTGAACTACCCACTACCATACTAAACTTTGTCAAATTTTTAATTAGTAAAAAAACACTCGCATATTTAAATCCTGTTGCTCGCAACAACATTGCCTCCTCATCAAGTATAGATTAAATTATATTACCGTTGCCTTTTCCGCTTCAAAATTATGCTGCTCTGTTTCCTCATGGAGGATTGAAGGTTAGTGTAAGCAGGATGGCATAATCCGTTAGTTACGGTTACAAAGTAGGCCGTACAAAGCATACGCTGCCTTATTTACTTATCTCAGAATTAAATTAAGGGACATGCGACGTACGGGCTCTCTTTGACCGAGCCCGGTGCCAGGTGAATTATCTCGGTTATATCAAAGCTGGGGTAGAGCAACCTGCCACGCATTGCTCTTACCGCGGAATATTAAAAGGGTTTAATATATAACTGTGTTGAGACTTCGGAGCTATGTTGGACAACAGAAATATGTGTTTCGACTTTGAATACCAAAAGCATAGACGCGATGACACGATGCGGTGGCTGCGTAGTGATAATAAAATATGATTTCTTGTCATTGGCCAGAAACTATAATTGCATTCTCGGTTAAAGACTGATCGACTGAATTAAGACTTCTACAGAAACATCGATTCGTCAGCGGTATAACTTATAGAGCGGCTGTATTTCAGAGAAGAGGGGGTTCATCGTCAATTACACGTTTGGTAGGTACCTATGCTATCAAAATTAGTAAATTAGACAAGAAAATAATGCTCATAAGTAGTTATAATTTTGGTTAACACTTATTAGGGACCCGCACTTTAATTTGTAACACAAATACTAGCTTCCGGGTGCGCTGGACCCAGTATAATATCGACGTATATGCCAAATCTCCTAAATAAAAATTAATGCTTGCTTTGTTATAAATAACTGCACTAACAAATAGATTAAGAAATTACTAACACAATGAGTCTGGTCACTCGAATAAATGAATTATTATTATTATTATAAGAATAACCACTGAATAAATAAAGATAATATTCGATTCAATACTAATTTAGTGTTTTTACTTAATCGAAAAGTCATTACATAATAAGAAGAATTTGATCACACTTTTATTGAAACTGAGTGGTTCAGTTAGTTAACATGCCGGTCGCCATGCCGAGGTCCCGGGTTCGATTCCCAGCCGAGCAGAAATTGACATGGTGAATTTTAATTTCTGTTACGGGTCTGAGTGTAGTATGTGTAGTATAAGTACGTATTACAAAATATATATTAGTAGTTTATCAGTTGTCTAACACTCATAACACAAGCTTTGATTACTTTGGGGCTAGAAGGCGCTGTGTGAATTTGCCCAAGCACATTTATTTTATTTATTTATTTATTGAAAACTATCTTTTGCCCGCGACTTTGAAAATCGTTTTTAGGGCAGTTTATCTTTTTCCCGATCGACCATTTTAAATGATCTCCCCAATTATTTTGATACAATTTCCCGCAATGTTGCATGTTGAATTAAATAAATAATGCATGAAAGCTAGTACTACGGAGAGGTCAAGGTGTAGCTCTGGTTCTACTTAACCGGGGTCCACCTTAGTATAACCGGGACAGTAACCAGCCAAGATGATTATTTTTTTTACTATTGGTAGGGTTCGAGACCACAATTGAATCTAGTTCTGGTATTATATTCATATTCATATTTATATTTATTAATAGTAATTATACATACATCGTCATCATAATAAATCATATAAAATTAACAATAGTTAATTTCAACAATTCAAAATACAATAGAAATAATTAAATTACAAACAACAATCATTAGCATGTCCAATAAAAAAAATTCAAGTTAAGATAATAGCAATGTCAAAATAATACATAATAAAGTCAATTTAAAAATGTTATAATAAAATTATGAAATTGATGTGCCCAGTGTGGCACCGATCCGCCTATGCGAAGGAAGTCGACAAGGCCTTAAACGAGACATGCCGTATCATAACGGGCTGCCTCAAGCCTATTCCGCTTGTAATGGTTTATTCCTTAGCAGGTAGTGCCCCACCATGTGTGCGGCGCGAAGTGGCCTGTGCAGTGGAGAAACTCAGGCAGGAAATAGACGCACGTCATCCACTGAATGGGCATGTAATGCCCCTTGCACGCCTTAAAAGCCGGAACAGTTTCCTGAGGTCTACCATCTCCATTGACGAACCTTCTAGGGAGGCAAGAGAGCGGCTGTGGCGTGCCCAACAACCAGCGCAGCCTGGACCCATGACACCCACCAAATCCCTGCCACCAGGACACGAGCTGCCGTGGCCAACTTGGAAGTCACTTAACCGTCTACGAACGCAAGTTGGCCGCTGCAAAGACTCTTTGGCTAAGTGGAGCTTCATCGATCAGACACAGCAGCGATGCGACTGTGGAGCTACATCCCAAACCATAGAGCATCTGCTCTCTTGCCCTTTTTGTCCTGCTACCTGCGCTAGGGAGGAACTGTTCCTGGCGACTGATAATGCCGTTGCCGTGGCCGACTACTGGGCAAGCCAGATCTATATGTTAAATATATAAATAGGGTTTTCGAAAATTTACTCGACGATGAAGGAGAAGAACTACGAGTGCTTCTACTGTGGTAGTCGGCGTATGTGGGTAAGGTGTGCAAGTTACTCCTTACATATTCTATAAAATAATGTAAATAAAATAGTAATAACGTGATGGAAAACCACTTACGTATGCAGTCGCTACTGGGTCCAGTGGACCCATGCACATCTTGTGCTTCCGTAGAACTCACACGCAGCACGCTACTAGCGATTAAGATCTGCAGAGCTAAGCTATCGTTGAAAGTCCGCTAAGAGCAGCAAGGTAAAATTAAATGTTTAAACCTGTCTTTGCGTTTTATCTTTCTTTCTTGTGTTGTGCAAAAAACAACGACTTATAATAAGACCACGCTAAGTCCGAATCACTTATAAAGAAAATATCTCTGTACGGCAATTTTTAAACGTCATAGAACGTCATTTATGAAAGTCATAACAAACAATTTTATTTCTGTAGGATTGTTTGTTTTCGTAAGTTATGAAAAATATTTTTAAATAATGGGCAAAACAATTAAAAAGGAAGCGCAGGAGATAATTTTCATCATGATTAATAATTTAGAAGTTCAAGCTAATAGTGACCAAATAACTGAATGTTCACAAGAAGGACTGACAAGCACTGACAAGGACAGATTATCCCCAGATTATTGCCATATCCACAATTTATAATTTTTACTACTCGGTACGGACAGTCAATACGGACTTATCGTGGTCCTATTATATTTGTTTGTAAAAGAGCTTATTTTTTTTTTTTTCTTGAAAGATAGGCTCTTCAAGGCTTTCCAGACCCAGTATCACTGCGACCATTACTGATCTATTGTGATCGCCTCTTTCTACAATTCAGTACTAATTCCTATAGCTTCTATGAACTGTAATAGTTTCTTAGTACTGATTTCGTGCACCTCATCGGGTAGTAGTTGGTGTTTACCCAGATGGATGCTGCGTTTGCGCACCAGGGCCTCACATTTGCAGATCAGGTGGAGAGGCGTTTCGTCCTCCTCCTTGCAGAATCTACAGTCCTTTGTTCTGCTGATCTTCAAATTATACATGTGTTTGTTCAGCCCACAGTGGCCAGTCAGTGCCCTTGTTAGGATACGCAAGTTATTCCTACTAAGTAGTAACAGTTCTTTGGCATGCCGCCTATTATAGGGTTTGACTAATGCCTTAGAATGTGTTAGGCCTGGCTGATTTTTCCAGTGCTCTAATGATTGTTCTTTGAAATTTATATAAAGGGTCAATTTTGCAAGGCTATTTGGTATGCCACAGAATGGTTCTGGACCATATGTCGCAATTGTGCTACCAGCCTTCGCGAGTTCGTCCGCAATTTCATTGCCTTCGATCCCTTCATGCCCTGGGACCCAGCGCAAGATCACTTGGTTTTTCTCACCCAAGGAATTGAGGACCTTCACGCAGTTTAGCACCAATCTTGAACTCACAGAGTCTGATGAGAGGGCCAATAGAGCTGCTTGACTGTCTGAGTGTATATAAATACAATGGTTCATGTATCTCTTTTTGAGGTTTATGTCCGCACATTCTAAAATAGCGTACACCTCGGCCTGAAATATGGAGGTGTATTTGCCCAAGTTTAGGAATTTCTTGACCTTGGGCCGCTCTCCGTATATTCCACACCCTACATGACCACCTGATTTGGACCCATCGGTGTACCATATCAGGCTTCCATTTTTCCAGTATACTTGGCTTTTAAGCCAGTCATCTCTGGATAAAAGTTCCACAGAGTATCGTTTCGGGAAGCTGCTCTGTTTTGTCATAGAGTCAGTGTACATACTCAGTATGTTGCTGCCCATAACAGTGTCCTGGAACGATCTCAGTGACTTTGAGAGCCAGTTTCCTTCTCCCTGGGTGGTTAGCCTGTATATGCTGTTTACCGCCACCATCTCTACATGCAGGTGTAGGGGCGGGATATCCAGCATTGCATTCAGGGCCTCACCAGGTGAGGTTGACATAGCTCCTGTGACCAAGAGACACGCAATTCTTTGCATGCCGCTTAGTTTAATTGTAGCAGTTTCCTGGCTGGCTTTCCTGTGCCACACTGCGGCGGCATATGTTATTATGGGCCTTACGACCGTCTTATAAAGCCATAGGGTGTTTTTAGGAGATAACCCCCACCGTTGTCCTGCCAGTCTGCTACATATTCCCAAGGCTGTTTTAGCCTTGTTCAGTATTCCGATTATATGGCTGTTCCAAGTAAGTTTTTGGTCCAATATTACACCTAGGTGCTTGACCTCCTTGGAGAATTCAATAGTTTGGCCATTCAATCGTGGTTTGACTAAATTGTCAAGTTGCCTTTTGTTGGTAAATGGTACAACCACTGTTTTCCCCGCGTTGATGGACAGCTCGTTGTCCTTGCACCACTTATCAACAATATTTAATGCTCGTTGCATAACGTATGACAGCATACTTTGACAGAAACCTCGGACGATTATCACCAGGTCATCAGCAAATCCCTGCGTGTCTATCCTAAGCTCCGCCATTTTATACAAGAGCTGATCCACTGCCAGGGTCCAAAGTAGTGGAGATAAGACCCCCCCCTGGGGGCAACCCCTGGTAGTGAATAATTCAAGTGAGGTTTCATATAGGGTTACCTTCACTTTCCGGTTTGAGAGCATCGCTTCGACCCACTTCACCGTCGCACGGTCAACATTTTTCTCAGTGAGACCTCGAACTAGTGTCCTTATAGGGGTGTTGTCAAATGCGCCCTCAATGTCTAAGAATGCACAAAGTGCAATTTGTTTATCCTTTAACGCCTTTTCTACCTTGTCTACCAGATTCATAAGGGCAGTTTCAGTAGATCTCCCTTTGCTGTAGGCGTGTTGAGAATAATGAATAGGATAGTCAATTTTGATCGCCTCCCTAATGTAAATATCCAGAACCTTTTCCATAGTCTTTAGCATAAAGGAGCTTAGACTAATAGGCCTGAGTGATCTCGGTTGAGAGTAGTCTCTTTTTCCGGCCTTTGGAATGAATAGAACCTTGACTTCGGTCCATTGTTCTGGAATATGTCCCCAGGCGTAGCTTGCTCTGAAGATTTTTATCATGTAAGGGATTATTACTTCTATTCCTTGCTGCAGTAGTGCTGGAAAGATGCCATCCGCTCCACATGATTTGTATGGTTTAAAGGATTTAACGGCCCATTTTATTTGAGATGGCCTTATTATAAGTGAGGCCCTCCTCCATTCTTCATTACCTGGGCGAAATGATTGCGTTGAGGATGGACTTTCTGCGCAAGCACCAGGAAAATGGGTCGATACCAATAAATTTAGAGTTTCTTTTTCGTTGGCCGTGTAAGTCCCATTAGGGTATTTAAGCAAGCCAATTTGGTTAGGTTTGTCTTTTGCGAGGAATTTGTGAACTCTTGCGCACTGAGACGTGCTGTTTACTTCTTCGCAGAATTTTCTCCAAGTTCCCCGCTTAGCCTTCCTAATTTCTTTATTGTAAGTGGTTAAGGCTTCCCGATAGGATTCCCACTCTTGGGTCCTTTTAGCCTTATTGAATAGTTTCCGAGTTTTACTTCTAAGCTTTTCTAGCTTGGAGCTCCACCACGGTACTGCCCTTTTAGTTGACATTGTTTTTACAGGACAGCTATCCTCATAGGCCTTAATTATGCCGTTAGAGACTATGGTCACTGCAATATCCAGACTTTCTACTGTCTTTATTGTTTTAGGTACATCTTCTAGGTTCTGTTTAAGGTTGTCCCTATAGGCCGCCCAATCAGTTACTCTAGGGTTCCTAAAGCTAACATCCTGACTTGATAATGATCCTACTAAGTCAAAACAAATATGGTTATGGTCAGACATTGACGGTTCATCACTAACGTGCCAGTCGCTAATGCGCCTAGCCAGATCATTTGTTGCAATGGTAATGTCTAACACCTCTTGTCTTACACGGGTTACAAAGGTCGGTTTACATCCCTTATTCACCACGTGCAACCCCTTTGTTAGTAAATAGTCATATAACGTGTTACCTCTCCTATTTACGTCTGTACTTCCCCATGTGGTGTGGTGGGCGTTTGCATCACACCCCACCAGCAGTTGCATCCTGTGACGCCGGGCGTACTCGACCGCAGCCTCCAGGTCCTCAGCAGGGTTTTCCTTTTCCCCCGGGAGATAGGCTGAGCAAATTAGTACTCTAGCCCCGCCTCCCTTGGGGATCAAAATGGCTGCTACAACTTCGTCGGAGCACAACTCTGTAACAGTCAATAGATTAATGCTGTTCTTATAAACAATACAAGTTCTGGGTCTTGTCCCGCCTTTGTTGTAAATAATCTTACCGGCAGCGTTGAGCCCCAGAATAGTCGAGCTGGATACCCAGGGCTCTTGAATTAGGGCGAGGTCAGCCCTACCGTCGCAAAGCCATTTTTCCACCACGGCACTTGCTGCCGCAGCGTGATGGAGGTTGGCCTGCAGACACCTCACCGGCCCCTGGGTCGCCATTACTTCCCTCTTTGTGAAAGGGAGTACGAGGGCTTGGTTTTTCCCCTTCCCTTCTGCGAATTGAAAAATCCACGTCCGGAATGGGTTCCACCCTGACCTCTCCCCCTTGTGCTTCCTCTACCTCTATTCCTTTCCCCTCCCCTGGCAGAAAAGTTCAAGCTAGGTCGTGCTCCCGAGGGGATCGATCCTCCTTGCTGCCCGGTGTTTGGGGCCATGCCGCCCGTCGCAGGGACCTGCGTCGCCTTAGCCTGTCCCCTGTCAGCCAACTTAAGAGGGGGTCGTTTTCCCTGAGGGATCGAACCTCCTTGCTTTTTGGGTTTTTCGGCGGTGACAGTCGCAGGAGCCTGCGTGACGTCTGAGGTAGAGGTGCCTGGTTGAACAGGGGTCTCTTTGGCTGGGTCGCCCTTGATTTTGAAGACAATGCTTCTAAAACCAATTGCTTATTAGAAAAAGTCTTATTAGGAAGAAGTAAAGAAAAATCACCAGAACTATTATTTTATTTTAATATCTTGAAAATATTTATTATACAACTTTACTAAATTACGTTGATAGGTAAAATATTTGCCCCAAGTCCCCTGAATGCAGAAATGTGCCCAGAAGGCTGGCCGCGTAGCCCCGCTGAATGGCGAGGCTTATATGCTTTCCCAAATAGAGTTCCCACGGCCCAAGAGTTTCCATGCCAAATGGCGTGTAAGTATTTAAATACCTTCATTTACAAATTATGCGTAGCTGTTCTACTTTTAAGGGTATTCTTCTTCACTTATAATCTCTGTCTGGAATCACTGTAGCACAATTATTATGAGTGAGATCTATTATGAACAGTCTATGATTAATTATAATTACTATTATGTGTCCATGGAGAGTCTCTATAACTTCTAACTGATCTACTGGAAAGCTATTTCCTCCAATATCTATAGTAAAATTAGTATTTTTAAAAGCGATTTCAATGTTAAGGTAGACGTTGATTTCTTTTTTTATGACGCCTGCCAAGTAATTCGGTCCGCGCAGTACTGGTGCATAATTGGACCAGTAATGGAAAGGACACTATACCATTTTTTAGAAAATTTAATAAGTACAAATTTAAATCGTGGTACGGACACGAAGTGACTCGCACTTCTGCTTCTGAGACTCTTTCCCAGAGCGAAAAAGAGTAAAACAGTTCTCTCCAAGACAGACCTGACTTCCGATGGCTATCTTCGTAGATGACTGGGTAATCCAGGCAGCACAGTCTCCTCCAGAATTATTCCTTGAAACCGTCCACAACACTCCGCCAGTGGAGGGAAACTAAGCTGAAGTTTATGTCGTCTTTCCCATTAAGGTGTTTCAACAACTCCCGAAGAATCTCTTCTGGCAGGTGCTGTATCGTAGTGGGACCCATTACGACACAGGATGACGCCAAATGTCGTTATTCAGATCATCATCATCATCATATCAGCCAGAAGACGCCCACTGCTGAGCATAGGCCTCCCCCAGAGATCTCCACAAAGGCCGGTCCTGTGCTTTTCGCATCCAGCTGGTACCTGCGATCCTTACCAGGTCGTCAGTCCACCTTGTGGAAGGCCTACCCACGCTGCGTCTTCCGGCACGTGGTCGCCACTCGAGAACTTTACTGCCCCATCGGCCATCTGTTCTTCGAGCTATGTGCCCTGCCCACTGCCACTTTAGTCTGGCAATCCTAAGAGCTATGTCGGTGACCTTGGTTCGCTTGCGGATCTCCTCATTTTTGATTCGATCGCGCAAAGAGACTCCGAGCATAGCTCTTTCCATTGCCCTTTGGGTAACAGTGAGCTTTCTTATAAGGCCCACAGTGAGTGGCCACGTTTCAGTTCCGTAAGTCATCACTGGCAACACACATTGGTCAAAGACCTTCGTTTTGAGACACTGCGGTAATTGGGACGAAAATATATGGCGTAGCTTCCCGAATGCTGCCCAACCGAGTTAGATTCGTCAATTGACCTCTTTCTCGAAGTTGGGCCTACCTAACTGAACTATTTATCCTAGGTATGAATAGTCGTCAACAACTTCAAGTGGAATGCCTCCAACTGTCACTGGAGTAGGCACAACATGGACATTCGACATAATTTTCGTCTTGTCCATGTTCATTTTAAGACCTACTTGTTGAGAGGCACTACAGAGGTCATCGAGCATTTTGCCCAAGTCTTCCAGGGTTTCAGCCATGACTACGATATCGTCAGCAAATCTGAGGTGAGTAAGGTACTCGCCGTTAATATTGATGCCAAGTCCGTCCCAGTCCAGAAGCCTAAAGATATTCTCCAGTGCAGCGGTGAACAACTTCGGTGATATGACATCACCTTGTCTAACACCCCGCTGCAGCTGAATAGGTTCTGTGGTCTTATCCTGGAGACGAACTGACATAGTAGCGTTTTCGTACAAACCCTTCAGTGCTTCGATATATCGATAGTCAATTTGGCACCGCTGTAGAGACTGGAGCACCGCCCAAGTTTCGATCGAATCGAAGGCTTTCACAAACGCCAAGCATAATGGCCGGTTATACTCTTCGGTCTTCTGTATAACCTGCCGCAGCGTATGAATGTGGTCTATGGTACTAAAACCTTTTCGGAATCCGGCTTGTTCGGGAGGCTGGAAGTCATCAAACCTGCGTGCGAGACGATTCGTAATGACTCTCGAAAACAGTTTATACACATGGGTCAGCAGCGATATTGGTCTGAAGTTCTTCAAGAGAGCCTTATCACTTTTCTTGAAGAACAATATCACTATACTTCTTTGCCATGTTTCCGGCGTTTTTCCCTCGAGGATGACGGAATTGAACAGCTTCTGAAGGGTTTTAAGCACAGGTTTGCCACCAGCTTTCAGAAGCTCAGCCGTAATTCCATCATCACCCGGCGCCTTGTTGTTCTTGAGCTGTTTGAGAGCCATACTAATCTCGTACAGGCTGATGTCCGGGATATCTTCGGTGTAGTGTCGGGTCAACTTGGCTCTGGGGTCTTTTGCCATACTGGTAACAGGTGCCCGTGTTGTCGTGTATAAGATACTTGAAATAAATGATTATTATTATTATTATAACTGTCCATAGAACCTCTCGATTTCCCTCAAAACCTCGGACTTGGTCGAAACAACTCTGCCGTCATCCGTTTTCAGTCTCGTCAACTGGCTCTGTCCAATCGACAGATCTCTCGCAAAGACTTTAGAGCCTTTATTCCGCTCGATCGCCGCCTCAATGTTGATAGTATTGAAGCGGCGTATATCGCGAGTCAGAGACTTGGAGATCTGTCGATTAAGTCGCCTAAATTGAGAGACATCATCAGGGGATTGCAGAGTCATTGCCCGTCTTTCTTCCATGAGTTTTAGGGTATTGTCAGAGATTTTGCTTGTTCGTTTTGTACGGCAGGCTTTGTAAAACTTTGACCCAACCGTATAGACAGTTTCCACGAATCTGTTATTGTAGTCGTCCACGTCGACGCATTCTCCTAGGCACTCGAAGCGATTTTGTAATTCGAGTTGAAAGCTCTCGGGGTTTTGGATTTGGATGGGTACAGGCCGGAGCGTGGACCTCATCAATCTCGATCTTTCCAGCTGTGGATTAGTATATTAATAATTCAATGTGCCTCTTACAAAGCGGTGATCACTGCCAATTAGAGGTATTGTTCTTGATGTTAGTCGAGAGGAGCCACTGGATTTCGGAGTGCCCCAGGGTAGCGTCCTGGGTCCTACTTTGTTCATTATTTATGTAAATGACCTCTGTAAATTAACTCTTTCAAATTGTGATATCATAGTCTATGCAGATGACACAGCTCTGCTGGTTAGAGGAAAGAGTTGGAGTGAGGCTCATGACCATGCTGAAATGGCACTACGTGAGGTTTCGCGGTGGTTATCTGCTAATCTTCTAACTTTAAATTTGGACAAAACTAAATTTATCACCTTTGCACCGAACGTTTCTTCGCTTCCACCGTCCACTTTTTCTATACGGGTTCACAAGCACACGTGTCCCGCGAGAGTTTCCTGTGAATGTTTTAAAATCTCTAAGACACCACATATCAGGTACCTGGGTGTTTGGATAGACGGTCTGCTATCGTGGAATGAACACATCAAAATATGTGTGAGCAGAGTCAGAAAGCTAATTTTTGTATTTAGAAATCTCAGGAGGGTGATTGATTGGGATACTATCAAATCAGTATATTTTGCTTTAGCACAATCCGTCATTGCCTACTGCATAACTGTTTGGGGTGGATCGGGCAAGGTACAAATGTTGAAACTAGAAAGAGCA
This sequence comes from Blastobasis adustella, assembly GCA_907269095.1. NCBI lineage: Eukaryota > Metazoa > Arthropoda > Insecta > Lepidoptera > Blastobasidae > Blastobasis > Blastobasis adustella. Next base: position 3,927,023 of record OU026120.1, read on the forward strand.
CAACGAGCAGTCTTGAAAGTTATTACTTTCAAGCCACTACGTTATCCAACTACCGATCTCTACGAACTTACAGATGTGCTGACTGTGAGGCATCTGTTCATACTTAGTATTATTCTACTTAAGCATACTGAAGTGCCGTATAACGCGGATTTAATGAGTGGGAGGCGAAGGACTGACATAGTTTTCAAAACGGAAGTTTGTAGGCTTGCTGTTTCGGGAAGACATTATTATTATCTAGCTCCTGGCTTATACAATAAGATCAATAAAATTTTAAACAAATATCCCATTAACATGAAATATTGCAAAAGTTCTGTTTCTGTATGGCTTAGATCCCTAACATATCTGGAAACAGAGGATTTTCTTACCAAGAGGTAAAATGCAATATCTACACGGCGTACATGCACACACAAACCAAACACACACACACACACACACACACACACACACACACACACACGCGCAAATTTGATAATTTATAATTTATAATTTTGTAATCATGTAAAAATTTATTTAATATTTGTTTTATTGAGTAAAAAAAATATGTGTCAATTGTAACGCTAAGGCCTTAAAGTATTAATGTGTCAATTGGAACGCTGAGGCTTTTGAGAAGCGGAGGTGGGCGTTAATAACAGCGACACAGTGAAAACTAATGCTGTTGTTACCGTACACTAGTGCTTAATGTATATTGTTTATGTTCCAATAAAGATTATTATTATTATTATTATATAATTTTTACGCTATTGATCACCGAGACATCATTGAATATATGCCGTTTCGTAGATAGGATGAAGTCGATCTAATTTTTTGTGACACCATCGGGACTAACCCACGTCCATCTGCGATGATCCGGCTTCCCGAAAAATGAGTTCATCATAAAGAGTCCCTCTTTCTCCAGAAAGCCGGCCAGCATCTGGCCATGGGCGTTCCGACTTCCAACTCTAAATTGTCCCACTCTCAACTCGTCTCCGCTTCGTTTGCCCAGTTTCGCGTTAAAATCCCCCATGACAACGGTGTAATGTGTCTTGGAGGTATGTATGGCTGTAGTTATATCCTCTTACATTGCCTCCACTTCATTGTCGGAGTGAGTCGAAGTCGGTGCGTAGACCTGTATGACCTTCAACGAATACCGCTTGGTAATTCTGAGTATAAGGTACGCAACCCTAGACGACACACTCTCGATCTTGACGATGTTGTTCACAAGGGATTTGTAGACGAGGAACCCGACACCACCTAGGGACAGTTGGTCGCCCTCCCGGAAATAAAGCAGATTTCCGGACTTCAGAGTTATCGAGTCCTCCCCCTTTCTTCGGACTTCAGATATCCCTATAATGTCCCAAAGTAATCTGCTTACCACTTCCTCCAGCTCCACGAGCTTTTCGTCGGTCCGCAGTGTCTGGACGTTGTATGTTGCCAGGGCCAGTGGTCGTGCTTTGTGGTAGCCTGATCGCGTCCAGTGATTCTTCGCACCCCCTGCCCCGCCGTTACCGTGACCGCTACCATGGTCCGGAATAGCGGGGCCGCCGGGTACTGGCGGCCGTGGCTTTTGTGTGCTTGTCATCGGAGGGGGGAATTGCCATAATCGCCACGCTTGGCAGGCGGGTTGGCGATCGCAGTGCAGTATATGTTAATGTACCCAGAAAGATGCTGCTGCATATCTTTCTGGTTTGTCCCTTAGTCGCCTCTTACGACACCCACGGGAAGAGATGGGGTGGTGCTATTCTTTAAGGTGACGGCACCACACACCACTCAGTTATTCAGATACTGAACATTAAATAATTATTTGAAAATATCACTGTAAACCAAACTTTTACCAAAGAACTATATTATTACAATTACTGCGAATATTACTTACATATTTAGGTAAGGTTTACTTTATTTGCTTTGGTTTTTTCAATGAACATTTGTACACTTTGACTGAATAATGTTAAATGCTGAATGTACAACACAACAACACATTATCAAATAGAGGTGACGTTTATCGTTATCCACACTCAGAGTTCAAACCTTAAAGGTATAGATTTAGATTTAGATTTATTTATTATCTCATTTTACATCCTATATTTAATTATCACTAGTATAGTAATTTATATAAATCTTTAAAAGAGATCGTCATTTTTGTTATAAAAACATTTACAATATGTATTTAAACAGAACAAGCGTACCTACATTTACTTTCATCGTGGAAAGCAAAAATATATAAATGGAACTCCTATACAAATAGGTAGGTATTTCTTTGTTGTTAGTCGCTTTGTCGAACACTCAACTTCCTTTTCCTCTAACCCTAAATGAAAAACAAATTGTAAGGTCGGTGACTCTATTAAATTTATTTGTAAATATCTAAGACAAAGATGTGGCCAAGTCACAACCTATTAGGTATTTCCAGTAGAAATACAATCATGAAATTTGGTAAATGGCGAAGCAACGTCTCTCTTCTTCGCAGCACAAGTACAGGAAAATATCCGAAAACTAACGGAAGTCAGTGGGTAGATATATTATGGGTTTTAAGACTCTCATGGTTATTCACTACACTTTCACTACACATATTATCGGGTTTATTACCACGGTTAGTATTGTTTTTGTCTCAATATTTCGACGCAGTTGCATGCGACATGGTCACGAGTTGACTGCCAGTTGGGCATTTTTCATTCAAGTTCTAAAATGAATTGTTTTTCCAATCGCGAATGAAACGTTCAGTACCTACCTACCTATTTAAGCTAGTGAACAGACTTTACTGAATATTTTGCTAGGTCGGATCCCTCGTGGCGCGGGTTCTATTCATGCTTGCCTAGTCTATCACAGTTTATCTCTGATTAGAATGCGATATTGTGATAGTGCTACGTTATCGGTAATTTCTGCCTACATCTTGAATCGCTTTTTACGTTTGGGAAAGTCCCGCTCTTACTTGCAAAAGAAGTATAAAATAAAATACTATTTCTTTTTCTATTTCAGTGACAGCAGTGAAGGCCATTGGCCTAATTGGGGCCCCTCAAATATTGCGGAGACTTTTCAAGAGAGACTACCAGGGGGGAGCCAGCACGAAACGTGTTGGAGTATCCATCTCAGAACGTTCCCCCTCATGACGCCCTCTTTAGTCTGGTGGAGAAGAGCATGATGTTCAGTCCCCGCATCTGGCTTAATCAAGATAGGTATAACTAGGACCACGATAATTCCGTATTGACTGACAGTAGTAAAAATTATAAAATGTAGATATGGCAATGGCAAGTTCGTAAATATTCAGTTATTTGGTTACTATTAGCTTGAACCTGTACTTTTAATTTGTCTAAATTTTTAATCATGGCAGTGGGCAGGGCACATAGCTCGAAGAACAGATGGCCGATGGGGCAGTTAAGTTCTCGAGTGGCGACCTCGTACCAGAAGACGCGGCGTGGGTAGGCCTCCCACAAGGTGGACCGACGACCTGGTAAGGATCGCAGGTACCAGCTGGATGCGGAAAGCACAGGACCGGCCTTTGTGGAGATCTCTGGGGGAGGCCTATGCCCAGCAGTGAGCGTCTTCTGGCTGATTTGATGATGATGTTTAATCATGCAAAAAATTATCTCCCGCACTTCCTTTTTAATGGTTTTGCCCATGATTTAATGATATTTTTCATAACTCACGAAAATAAACAATCCTACAGAAATCAAATTGTTTGTTATGACTTTTATGAATGACGTTCTATGACGTTTAAAATCTTGCCATGCAGAGATTTTTTTTTAATAAGCTATTCAGACTTAGCGTTGTCTTATTATATTTACATTTTTTGTGTGTTGCTGTAAGATAAACATTCATATAACCTAAACCGGAGCCACAACGTTTATCGCTGTAGTGTCATTTGATATTGTGGATTTCGTTTCCAAATCTTTTCGCTACCATACTGAAAGTATTTTGCCAAAACGTGCGTCGCTACAAAGACCCCCACATTTTACATCCGAATTTTTATAACGGTCTTGTTTATGAAATCGAGTGTACCTATTTAATGAACTTGCCAGATAGTATAGACTAGTAACAAAATGCAGATGAGTTACCAGACTTATAATAATAAGCTTAACCCCCAAAATCAACATTATGTGATCTAACAAGTTACGTAGTTTCAAAATTCGTGTTGATTTATGTAAATTATATACAGGCAGAACAATCAGACAGCAGGCAAACAAAAACAGTGTTTGTCACCCAACCCGGGTGGGCGTGGGAAATATTTTACTAGTAATATATAAGAAAAGACACCAACTTTTACACCAACTTGCAATATTCGATCATAGGAATACCCACGACAATCCCCGTTGTTTTGTTCAGACACTGCAATAACGCACAATTTTTTATCAAAATTTGTATTCTTTGTATTGAAAATAAGTTCTTAGGTCTTTATAATCAAGTAAAAATTGTATATTAAATATTGTATGCAGATGACTAATGCAGTTTTATTTTATTTTATTTAATAAGGAAGACTAACAGCTGTCGAGTACAAATTAGAAATCAATACATTAACATACCTAAAGCCAATTACAGGTCTTTACAGAGAAGCAATAAGGGAGCTTGTTTTACACTCGCACGGTCAATGAGAACGCTTATGAGGAGTGTTTCGGGAATCCGATCACACTTCCAATACCACTCCACCAAATCCAAATAAAACCTTAAAGAATCCAAAAACTAATATACATACCGATATATTCCAATGAAAATCTAGCAAACCACAAGCACAGACATCGGTCCCCGGACCACGTCCACAAAACCTCACAACCGAAAATATGACCAAACCACGCCTATGTTAAGTCAAATCAAATCAAAAGTGTGTATGTAAGCTCTTAGTAAATGAGTACAGCATTAGCACCAGGAGTCATATTGATTATCATGGTAACCTATCAATAAAGGGCAGTGTGTCCAGTAATCGTGCTTATTATTTGCTTTTTCTTCTATGTATTAATTGACGCCGATTTGTTGCATTTTACCCGCGCAAATTGAGAAATAAAAATATGTAGAGTAAAAATGAGTAGTACGCAATATGGAATTTTATCACTTTTAGACCGCAATAGTCCATAGTCCATAGACGTATAAAGACCAACTAACGCAATACTTAACGGCATTACGGCAGCCAATGATGCGACCAAGGAGAGAAGGGAAAATCCTGCAGAGCGCACTCGCCGAAGGCGCATAGTCGCATCGGATTTATGTCTGCCAAAGGACTTCAAAATGTGCCGTACGAAGATATACCAACAAGATTAGAGCAGCATTTCATACGCTATAAGTTTTATGCAGCTGGGCTGCAGATCGGTGAGTCACATTCTAATTGGGCAGCGCCCACTGCTAATCTCATAGCCCGGTGCGAGTTTAACGACGTAGAGGAAACTCTGCGCGACCGCTTCATCATGGGCATGTTGCCCAGACAGGAAAAAAAAAAGCTGTACACACAGGACGCTGACATCACGCTGAGCCAGCTGTGGAGATGATGGACAATATTAAGACTGCGAGGAAAAGTAGTGTAGCGAGCAGCGCTACTGCCACTGCTAATAATCAACTGTGTAGGATATCTTACAAAGCAAAGAACTTACAAAGCGATAGTACAAAGAAAACAAAGTGTTCCGTGTGCGGTAATTGTAACCGTAAAACGTCCAAGTGCCGTTTTGCGGATTATTTCTGTAAGAAATGCAACATTGAGGGTTATTTGCATAGGACTGCACAACGAAAGTAAAATATGCTAATGACGATGTAAGCGAGTTTCTGCCATTTTTACAAAACGCTACCTAATTTGATTGTTAAGGCCTTCTACTTAGGTACTTAAATAGATTGCTGGGTTATAGTACTTATTACGATCCAGACAAATAAGATTCTAAGATTATTTAATGAACAACAAAATATCTTCTAAGATACACAACCGTATAACAAGAGGCCTGACGTGAATACGTTCTACGTCGCAAAGAAAGGAATACTGTTGAGGGAATTTCAGAAAAAAAATCTGCACCGTCAATATTTGCCGAGCCGACCGAAAAGTTATATACTTACTTGGGACGGAATCTCTGAAATTCAGATCACAAACTAACATGTTTTCCGACAGGGCGGATTTGCTTATACAGTGTATGCTTTACACAGACTGGCATTGATAGGAGAATATATTTGGCTGTTGGTGAATCAGAAACAACATAAGTAGAATGAGTATAGAAGCAGCACGGGTCTACAACTATAAAACGATATGATATTCAGGGCAGAATATATTAGAACTCAGAGCTTAGGAAATTTAAAAAGGTAACTTTCATTTTATCTAAGACTTGGAAGTTAAAGATTAACGATCTTATGCATAAAAATAGTAATAATAAAAGGTTTAAAATGTTCATTAGCTAAAACAGTCATTAGGGCATTAAAAAGAATTTTAAAATTCTTTGTAAGTATCATAAATGTTTTTCAAGAAACACATTTTAAACCTTCTATAAACCTCTCATCACTTTTTATGAATAAGACCGTAAGAAAATGAGATAGCTCCACAAATGTGGCCTATTGTCATGCCGTTGCCCGTGTTCAAGGTATACAGTGTTCTGCAGCTGGGAGCTTTCCACATCCGAATGGTACGTTTGAGAAACATTCTTTAGAACCATTTATTTATTTATTTAACCATTTATTGTACACAAGATTTTTACAAAACTATAAAACAGAATATATCAGACACAACATGTGGGTCCATGTAGCATAGACGAGCATCCAGACTGTCTGAACCGGTTTTAATATTAAGTAATGATCCGCTGTAGTAACCTTAACAATACATCTAAACCTTGCTTATGAATCAGTCTGTTTATTGGTGAAAAGTGAAAATACTTACAGTAGTTTTTTTTAATTTATCGTATACAGACGGACAGACAGACGTGGCGTAATTTGTAGTGACGGCTACTGAAATAGTTTAGCTAGTTACAAAGATATCAATGACCTTGATCAATCGTGTTTTCACCCCAAAAACTCATATCCTTAATTTTTATGGAGTAATCAGAATGATTTCCAAGAAATAGTTTGGTACCTATTGTAATTGTTACGAATGAATTAAGCTCGATTTATCAAGTAGTTGTGTCCCTATACCTAAATTTGAGTGTTCAGATGTTTTGGCCGGGTCTGGTTTTGGCCCGCGGGCCATACATACATATACAAACACACATACATATATTTATTTATTTAACATTTTATTGCACACAATATACTATAGTATACAGTAATTTTATAAATTAATGACGACACAACATAATATAGTGTAAGTATTATTTGATTCTGAAGCAAAAATAGAACACTTTCTGTGAACTTCCAGAAATCAAGTAATCGTAACATTAACTTTTACTGTCTAGCGAGTCGTAACATTTTGGCGTAATAAAAACAAAACTCTGGGAGTTTCAAACACTCCGACATTTTTTCATGTTAACACTGTTGCGAAATGACGTGGCGTATAATTTTATTTGCTGTAATGAATAAAAAATGAGGGAAACCAACAAATTACAACGAATTTTTCACTTTTTCCATGTTTGGACGTCTGCTGGAGAGAACATTTTTTTATTTCTTAACACTTAAACTGCACTTTACAATTTTATTGACAGACACAAAAAGTTTTGAACAGAAACTACTTGATTTAATGTACAGAATGCAAGGATAAATATTCCGTAAAATTATTAACTACCTATTTTTGTGTTGCAACAACTTGAGGAACTGAATTTAATTACCTACTTCGATATCCTGAACTTTTGATAATCAAGTGTCAGTACAAAAATAAATAAAAATAATCTTGGCGCTAATGCCCCGGTTATGTTCTCGCGCACGGAGGCCCAGGGTCCGCCTTGACCATGATCCAGGATTTGGCATATCAGGTAATTACAGTGAAGCGACTGCCATCATGTGATGGGACGCTAACAATCTAAATTCATAAAATATATCCCTCCTTTTGTCGCAGTCTGGTAGAAACATTGGCGCCGTTCGAAAGTTTTAATTTGCTAAAATAAGAGGCTAAACTCCAACATGTGGCACTTACTTAAAATTCCGAAAACCAAAAGCAATAAATTCCCCAAACGCATCGAGCTTAATCACAAGTGTCACACTTGAAAGTGTGGAAAAAATAAAAGTTTACATTCAAAATGTGAAAAAAATTCACGCTGGGATATTGATGGAAAGACAATACCAAGAAAGCAAACAAGCTAGCCTAAGAATAAAAAATAATCATAAAAACAAAGGTTTCAGATACATTTAAATCTATCCGTATCCTAGGTCTTACGACTTAGGGATTCTTATCAAATATGATATTACGCAGCAAACCGTTGAACAATTTCAGGGACGAGCAAGCGAGACAAGAACAGTTGGTGGTGAAGCGACGCGATCGCGTGGAGCGATGCGGGATGGGTAGATTGCACGCCCCGCCACAAGGGATGATGCGCAGGCGTCGGTTGTCATTCGTATCAACCAAAGGACAAGATGGCTTAATGGACTAGTCAATATCATCTAATGACTTAAACCAACGGTTTATTCATAATGTTATTAGACCAAACGGCGTATGGGCTGTCCCAGCTTATGTCTAATCTAAATAACGAGTGTACCTATAATCTACATTATTATAGGCCAAAAGGCGTGTGGGTTAATCAATATCCATATGACTAGCCTAATCCTGACTAACTGTTGGTAATGCGCAGCGTTAATGAGTCGAATACTTCACTGATAAGTTAGCATTTATATTGACTCATTGTTTCACATTAATTAATTTAATTAAGCTTATATTTTATATTTATCTTAAATACGTTTGACAGCTGTGCAACGGGTCGGACATTCTCTCGTATTTATTTTATTTTAATTATTAATTTTGACATTATTTATCTCATAAGTCTAGTTTATTATTAATTATTTAAATACATTTAACGTACTAATTAATAAAACAGTGACATGGCACCAGCAAAGGCAAAAACAAGTTCAAAAGATGATAACGGCAAAAGGTCAGTGGAGGTAATTTCAAAATTTGAAACTATAATCATGGAGATGAATGTGAAACTAACGGATTGTTATGATATAATATGTCAACAACAAGAGGAATTAAGTGAGCAGAGAAACCTTATACACGAACTAATTTATATGATAAAAAAGAACTCACCAGCCAGTCACGATACATTCGCTTCTACAGCTGCGACTATTCCACCAAAGTTCCACTATAAATCAAACGTGTCACTAAATGAGTCTGGGCCCCCAGGGCTAGATTATTTCACGGAAGCACAAGTTGAAAGGGACGATATTGCTAACACCTTAGAGTCACCGCCAGCGGCGCCAGCTGAGCCATCCAGTCACCTGACCGGGCGGCACCGCGGCCGTTCTTGCCGTGCTGCTGTCGCGCTGCAGTCTCCACCCAAGGCCAGCATTGTCACTTCCGAGCGAGGCACCACCTAGCCCTAAGGAACAACAGCAGCCAGGCGTGTCACCCCCGAGTGAGCCATCCGCTAAGCCCCAGGGACTCCGAGCTGCACCGCTACGCCTCATCAGCCTGCATTTGTTCAACGTCAGTGAAGATGCGACTGTTGAGAGCGTTCTCAAGCATCTCCAGAACCAGTTGAAGGTGAGGGACGTCGAATGCGAGCCGCTGGTAACAAGAGGCAATGACTCTTCATTTAAATTAAATGTTCCCGTCCACAAAGCTCATCTGGTAAGAAACCCGAAACATTGGCCCGACGGTGTACAAGTTCGTCGATTTAATAGTGTGACGGCAAAAAACTCAAAAAGCCACAGCAAACAGTTCAAACCGCACTAAACACTAAATCCACTTTTAAAATCATACACCAAATCGTGAGATCAATGTGTGGGAAAACCGGACTCCTCGAACTATTACTTTGCACCGAAAATCTACATGTACTGGCATGCAGTGAGACTTGGTGTAAAAAACACGAAATTGAACGAATTAGGTTATGCGGGTACGAGCTAGCAAACTACTACTGTCGCACGCGCATAGCTCGTGGTGGTGTTGCCCTAAGCACACGGGCCGATATTCAGTACCGCCAACGATCCGACCTGGAAAGTCTGGCAGTCGAATATCATTTTGAGTTCTGTGCTATTGAAATGTTGAACATGGATTTTGTTGTAATAGTCATGTATGGCACAGGTCATTGTAATTTTGAAATTTATGTAGACAAATTAGAATTATTATTAAGCAAATTAGTTGACGAAAATAAGAGGTTTATTCTAGTTGGCGACCAAAATGTGGATTACTTGTCCGACAATTTACTAAGAAAACGTGTTGATGAGATTCTGCATTGTTATGGGTGTTTAAATTGTGTTCAATTCCCTACGCGTGTGTCCACGGATAGTTCGTCCTCTATAGATTGCGGCATAGTGCCTCGCGAAGATGGCAACTTCAAGGCGGTGCCTATACACACCGTCATTAGTGACCACAGACCAGCCACTCCATAGAAAACACACTAACATAACTGAAAAAAGAATGTTCAGAGATGAATGCTTATCGTTATTCTATTTTGACATTGCTAATTTTAAATGGAATTTTATATTTGATAATGAAATTGACATTAATATGAAATTTAATAAATTATTTAATATTTTGACATACTACATTGACATTCATTTTTCAATTAAACATATTGTAAAAAAGCGTAAACAAAGTCTGAAATGGGTAACAGAGAAATTAGCTAAATATATACGGAAATTAGACGTCAATATCCAGATATTGATCCAGTAAGGTTGTGACACCACAGTCGTTGCGATCCTTCATCTCCTGAAACGTAGGGATCTAGCTGTACAAAGGATCCTAAATTGAAAAAAAAATAAAGAAAAGAATATACAAAGGGGCCCCATTCTCAAATGAAGAGCGGATGTGTTTTGAATATATGGATGTGACAACCCTACGGGTTTATAATGATTGACAGCGGTATATCAAAGGATATACCTAGTTATCTTGCCAGGCCAAGGCAAGCTTAGGGAACCTTGGGGATCAGAAAGCTTCGACATTTTCCATCGTGGTACTAATTGGAGCACATGAACGGAAACAGGTACACGTTAAAAGGTCCTAGTGGCAGAATAACATCGGCTGGGAAACTGGCTCCTTTGTGACCCACTTCAGGGGGCTCAACTTGCTGTCTTATAACTAAAACTATATTTACATATCACTCGAATCATTGCCATTGACGTAGTGGAGTTTTATTGCAAGTTTCTGTAATCTCATTTTACATAGACACTAGAAATGAATAAACATTACAGTTTAAGGCATTTATAAACCAATCATGAAATCCTAATCTCCTAAAGTTAAATCGACTGTCGTTGACGGCCTATGTACAACCCATTTTGTATTGGACTCACACACGACGGTAAGACCGCTTCATGCTATGCGCGAGGCTTTGACCTAGGCTAAGATCGTGTCATCTAGGTGATCATGACCAGCTTGACTCCATCATTAGGACCGGGACCTCCTCATCTAGGGACGTAAAGGCCAGGAGGGCGGGGACCATGACAATCTGACCACCGTGGCCCCGACCAGGGGAACGTGACCAGATTGGATCATGGGTACACATTCAGTCACTTGAATGTACAGGTTTCATCACGATGTTTTCACCCCCCGTAAGAGCATGGGTCCAACTAATGTACATAACTCAAAAAAGAGTCATTGGTACATGGCGGCAGTGGGATTCGAATCAAGTATCTCTCGCTTGCGAGTTTTATACCGTTATCTCTCGGCCACCGACGCTCTACTTAGGTTTCAGCCTATACCCAAAATTTTGAAAACAGTATGATACGGCGAAAAAGCTCTTTGTATGTCTATTTTTATATTATGCAGTGGTGATTATTTCAGTCCATTTGGCTCGCCGACGCTTCCTCCTTTTAATTACTTTTTCATTTCCATTCCAACTTGTTTATCATTAAAACTTGTAGCTGACTAACAGCTTGTAACGAAACCAAAAAAATTTAGTGTAGGGTAGGGTTAGTTGACTACTTTCGGTTTTTTTGGTGACAAATAAAATATTTATTCAAAAAGTAATAACTAAAATTTTTATTTATTTATTCAACAGTTTATTGTACACAAAATAACAAATACAGAAAGTACAGATTAGTTACGACACAATAGACACTACTTATCTCTAAAAGAAATCTCTTCCAGTAGGCACAATTACAATTTTTAATACAATACGTTGGGTATAATTTATTTTTGGAGTCGGCGCCAGCCAAAGTTCATTGGATATAAGAGGTTAACCTCTTCGGGGGCCCCCCCTACCCAAGACATAAACACAACCTACAGAATACACCCAACCTAATACGCTATACAATGATACCGAAAAGACTTCCTTACAACTACGACAAATCAATGAATTCATTCTTTTTTTTCTAAAATTATGGAATGTCGTATCTTGAACAAAGAATTGTGACAGGTGAACTAACAGTATACCTTTTTAAAGATATACAGCAGATAAGGCAAACGCCTGATGGGAAGTAGTTACCGCCGTCAATGGACATCAGCTACACCAGGGGCGCTACTAATGCGAGGCGCGCCTCTAATATACCTCTTCAACGATCCCATGTCATAGTTCAAAGTAAAAACTGTGGCTAGGAGGTCATTCCACAACCGAATCACAACTTCGGTCAGTACATCGAATCCAAGGCAAAGATTGCAGCAATAAAACTTGGTGTCCTCTCGAAGGTTAAGCGGTACTTCACTTCAAAGCAGTTGATTCAGTTATATCAAGCACAAGTCCGATCCTGCATGGAGTACTGCTGCCACTTCTGGGATGGATCAGCCAAATATCAACTAGCGGCTTTGGATTCGGTGGAAAAACGTGCAAAGAAGATGATTGGTGACCCACAGTTGATTGAAGCTAGGCTGCAGAGCCTCGAGCATCGGCGTAGGGTTGCGCGTCTGTCGGTCTTCTACAGGTTACATGTCGGTGAGTGTGCGAAGCAGCTGTACGACCTCATTCCGCCGTCCCCTTTCCGCCATCGGGAGACACGATCCGGGCGAGCGCTTCATCCTTATGTCGTAGATCTTCCAACTATCCGCACGAGCCGCTTTGGCTTGACTTTTATAATGCGTACGGCTAAGGAGTGGAACGCGTTGCCTGCGAGTGTGTTCCCTGATCAATATAATCTGGATGCCTTCAAGGCTAGATTGAATAGGCTGTTCCAAGACGGGCATGCTCCATCTTCGGCCGCATCGTCACTTACCAACAGGTGAGATGGCGGTCAAATGCCTGTCTTGTTTAATATAAAAAAAACCCCCACAAAGAGCCCCACAACAATGAATATTGGGTATATTCAGCATATCACTGATATGCAGAAGAAAGAACATGGGAGATAGCAACTTTGGCTTATATTTGGGGATAGCTTTTTAATAACAAGCAAAAAGGTCTCCAACACTACTTCACATTACTACTTCTCTAACAGAGTGTTATCAATCTGCAACAAATTACCACAAATGTTGTGACAGCCGTGTCAGTGAATTCCTTCCGTGAAAAATCAGACTGGACGAGTGGTTGAAGTCAAACACTCTGTCGCTACTTCCTTTTAAATGACTTTCAACAACGTGTGATAGAGACACATCAGCTACAATGCTGCTCATCTATAACATAAAAAATATATAAATAAAATTATCGCTTTTTCGCACTTACTCTTCGCTCCGCATTCCAAAATGCGTGATACGACATTGACCCTTATTCTATGAGAATCGCGTTCCAATTTGGCCTGTCAGTGTAAATAAACAAAAGACTAACGGGCCACCAGGGGGGCGATTCTCGCGCTGTGACATCACAAATTCACCATTTTCTCTTGCCAAAAAACTGTATGACGGCTGTCGAAGATGTTTGAGAAAATATTTTTTGACTGCAATAGATGTTTCAATGTCATTATTAATGGAGATATGTGGCTAGAAAAAATGCCGAATTCAAGATGTCACAGCGCGAGAATTAGGCCCCTGCCCTGAATTACCCTAGGTGAATTAAGTCTACTGCGGGGGCTTTTCAGTTCACGGCTTTTAAAATTATTGATTTTAGTATTTTGGCGATCATAATTTTAAGTTTCGAATTTAGGTTTTAATTTAACATATTTAAAGTAGTGTCTTACATAAATCGATTAAAAGATTTTTAAAAAATAGATTCACTTTAGTCATGAAGACATCCAGGATAATAATCACACTCGAAGGCAACGTGTTCCATTCCCCGTACGCATTTTATATCTACTTGGTCGAGATGTAGTTTGAACACGCGGGTGTGTCTCATCGCCCATTGAATTGGTAAAATCCAGTTTCCATTTGAACGGCTCTTGGTGCCGCCATGGCGTCGCTCGTTATCCTTAGCTTCTGCCGTTAATTGATCCGAACTGGGTCGGATTTAGGAACGAAGGGGGTTTACGTAGACACCTTTGTAGTGTTTCTTGCGGGGGGTTTACTTGTAGCGAGTCTGTCTAGATTGCATCAACATTTCGCGAAAGTGTCCCGAATGCGCAGTTGCAGCAACGGCTTGCCTCCCGTTCGCGCGTTGCATTTCATCGTATGAAACAATGAGCAGTTTTCTAAGAGGTATTTATAGCGTTCCTAAGCTCTTACTAGATGGTCGCAGTCGACAGTTTTGGTATGATTTGTATGTAAAAAACGGAATTACAAAACATAATAATAAGATTATTATTTATCAAGTTAAGATCAGGTTGTGTACTGCCTATTTTTTGCGTATTTTGTATCATTAAAATAAATACAGATGAGAAATTCTTAGCAAACGGGTAATAAATTTGTACTACAAAATCCTATAAATGTCGGTCTCATTACATCGATTTACTGAAGATCTCAAGTTTTCAATAACAAGGGAAAATAATACAGCCAAGTCTCGCTGCCGTATCTAAGAATTGGTGAAATGTGGTCAATGTCAAAATTAGCGTCAATTCTCTACTTAAAAAAAAAGTAAACAATAAATGTGCTTGGACTATTCACACAGCGCCATCTAGCCCCAAAGTTAGCAAAATTCATAATTTCAATTTCTACTCGGCCGGGAATCAAAACTGGGATCTCTGCGTGGCAAACCGGCTGATGTTGTGTTAACCAACTGAACCACTCAGGTCGACTTAAACTGCAACTCTCATCGGATCATCTCAAGAGGGACACAGGCCTTGTGCATGTCAAGAAACAGGAAATTCAGAGGCGTGTTCTTTGACCTATATCTGTTGTCAGGGCTACTACGGGGTCCATGACATGTCGGACCAAGTTATCCGATATTGCCATATTTTCTGGATGCAACTATTTGTATTAATTTAATTCGTAATGCCGCCAGCGTTTTGGACACCTTACCTAATGGCTGCGTTTAATTCGATTAGTTTTTTTTTGTTGAAGATTAATTTAGTTTTCAGTTTTGTTAAGTTTTTGTTGTGCTGTGTTGTTGTTTAAACAGAACCTCCATTTTAAATCTTATGAGAAGACATTGACCCCACCAGTCGGCACTACCGCGGGCCCTGCCTCGCGCCAGCGGCCGCCAACGCCACGAGATATCGTTAAAACTAATTGCAACCCATTTACACGGAAGAAAACGACTCAACTGCTTTGTAAAATTAAAAATGTCCCCGCTAATGCACGTGGAATAAGTCGCCGGTGCTTTATTCTGCCCAAGTGGTTAAACTGCACCGGAAATCAGTTTCGTACTCGAATTATAAGCATTAATATTAGCTGTTGCTCACCGCCTCGTCTTCGTGGTCAATTGAATATGGACAAAGTAGGAAGTATCTTTAAAAAACTACTAGGTAAATTTATCATACACATATAATACTGAATTTAAATTTAAATAAAACAGATGAACTGGTTCTGCACTTAACACAATAACTTTCGAAGTCATCTAATCGCTAATGTGGCCTTTTTAGACCCCCTGATTCTGTTTCTTAGATTCGGTGTGGTCAAGTTCCGCAAAAGCATAATAGGAACTCCGACTTTCAGGATAGAGTGCCTCAGAGAGCGCACATGCATCATTTAGAAATTCTACGGGGTGTATGGTGGCGTTGCCAAGATCTATGGCAGTATTAATGAAGGTGTTTTCTTGACTATCTTGACCCCCCGGTCTAGCTGAGTGTGAACGCAATCCTACAAATATTAGAAATGCGAAAGTTTGTCATAATGTTTGAATGGATGTTTGTTACTCCTAAAACTCCTAAAATTACTGAACGGATTTTGACGAAATTTGGCTTTTATCCCTTAATCCCTAAATAGGCCAAAATATATCCCAAAACCGACGTTTACCAAATTTTAGGCTGACGACATCGCGGGAAAAACTAGTTATGCGTTCTCGTTTGTGGCCAATGGTAGGACTGAGGAGTCCGCCTAAATAGATACCTACAT
The DNA here is from genome assembly GCA_907269095.1 of Blastobasis adustella. Lineage (NCBI taxonomy): Eukaryota > Metazoa > Arthropoda > Insecta > Lepidoptera > Blastobasidae > Blastobasis > Blastobasis adustella. The sequence continues at coordinate 3,943,317 of OU026120.1, forward strand.
CTCATCTAGTTCTGCCGATACGAAATGTAGTAGTTGTAACCGTCAGAAAAAGTCGGATAACACCTAACTATATTTACATTTATTCAAATATTATCTAAACTACTGAACTGATTTTAATGAAACAAAGCTATGAACCATCTCGATTAAACTGGCTCTCAATAAAAGAAAACCGTATCTAAATCGAATCATCCGTTCGGGGGTTAAGATGATACATAGGGATACACACCGCCACAGAGCCTCAGATATACGGATACACACGTCAAACTCACAACTACACTCTTTTGTCTTGGGTTAAAATTTCTCAGCAGTTAAACTGCACCAAACCAGTTCAGCACTCGAATTATGCAGTTAGAAACAGTGCGCCGGCGATAAAACAAAACCAGCAGCCCCGAGCCCGAGTTTACATTTCAAGTCTCGGTACATTTATCTACAAAGTAGAAATAATACACGGCTAAAGAGTGGGATGTTCAAAAGAAATATTCGCCTTTTTCTCTGGCGTGTAGCCAATTTCTTGCACGAGAGCCGGCAAGTTTACAAGAAAATAATTATTTGGCATAAAATATACCTTCTCTGCGACAAAATATGGGCGCCACATAAAAGTTTTGCAACCCTATTGTTCTTCAGATCTAGCGTGTGACATAAAACTGTGCAAGTTGAACGTTGTTACTCTTCAAAGCCGTTATTTGCGGGAAATATTCGGTATGTTCCCCATTTCGTGTCAAACAAAATAAATATAATAGTCAAGTTCAGCAGGGGACTGTTGTGCGATGTTGATAAAAAAATAACATCATCTTAGCGTTAATGTCCCGGTGTACTCTCGAGAACGAGAGCCCGGGGTCCGCCTTGACCATGATCCAGAATTTGGCAGATCAGATAATTACAGTGGAGCGACTACCATTTGACTTACGTGACCCTGCTGCCAGGGGAACTTGACTAGAGTGGATCATGGTTACAAATTCAGTATTCATGTTATGGGCTGTTGATGATGATGATGAAAGGAACATTTGTTAACCAACACAGATATTGAAACTTTTTGCGACTGGCAACTTACAATAAAAAACAAATAATAAGCAATTAAAGAAAATGGAACTCACTGGGAACATTATAGGTAGGTACTTCCTTTTTAATTTGCGTGACTAATTCCAGATTCTAGATATTGTTTGTGATTTTGTCCTCTATCGATTCCCATGCAAAGTTGTAGGATTGGCCGCGCGATTTGAGACAAATATTTAAAAAATGGTTTAGGCAAAAAAAATTTACCATGGCCGATATACCAACAAATATTAAAATATTAAATAAGTGGAAAACTAAGGAATAAGAAATGTTTAAATGTTTTTTTGTAATTTTTTGGTTTACATCATATTTATCAATCGCAACGCAATGATTGTAACCAACGAACTTTGTATGGAAATAGTACAGTCATCTGCAGAGTAAACGGAGTTTACGGAGTCTGACCCTCTGGAGAATCTAGAATCAAAATATGTAGCTAGCCTAATAAGAATATTTGTAATTAAGTTCCTATAGTATAATAGTATAGTTTAAGCGAGTCTGATTTACACTTATACTTTATCAAATATGAGATGATAATTTTAACAGTTCACAGTAGGGATGGGGTGGTGTAAAATCGTTAATTAATCGATTATCATTCTCATAGAAGTTGGAGTCGATAGTTGCATGGTTATGCTGTATAGATTATACAAAACAAACGATTTTTTTCTTTTTAATTAATAATTTATTATTCATCATCATCATCATATCAGCCAGAAGACGCCCACTGCTGGGCATAGGCCTCCACCAGAGATCTCCACCAAGGCCGGTCCTGTGCTTTCCGCATCCAGCTGGTACCTGCGATCCTTACCATAATAATTTATTAATACTACATTAAAAACCCTTCCACAACGACGATTTCGACACCTGAGTATTTTTATTCGGTCAGTCTGCGTATTCCGTAGAATACGCGCGAGTCAAAATCGTTGTTGTGGAAGGTCTCTTAGGGCGAAATACAAACAATCAATGATAATTTAGTTAGAAAAAATTATATTATTACCTAAATGTTAATTTTAAATATTCTATTATTTTATTTGAAAACCGATTTTCGATGGTCTGTTGTTATTCGTTATACGTGGCACTTCACTAAAGGGGCGGTACCTTTCCATGAAGTATGACATTATCCGTAGTACATTTTACCGGAAAAAAACACGGCACTTCATAGGCGTGCGCCAAGGACCAAGAATTAGTGAGCTGTCAAAATTATTATCCTATTTTAGACAAAGCATAGCCGTATGTAGTACGTACTTCTAAATGATATTAATTTTAAGCAAAAAATTACGGGGAAGGTTCTTCGTACTATTTTTAAAAGACAAAGAACTAACTAACTAATAGGAGATACATCATCATCACAGCCCATATCAATCCACTGCAGAACTTAGGGCCTCTCCCACGAAAGGGGAAGTTATTGCCATAATCTCCACGCTCGGCAGGCGGGTTGGAGGTCGCAGTATTATAAATATAATAATGGATAACGCTGCTGCCCATTTTCCTGTCTATAGAGACTCAAGATCTTTTGCGTCGAAAACATTAGTCGCCTTGTACGATACCCACGAGTGTAAGCGGTTGGTGCTTTTCTACTCTGCTGAACACCACACCTCTAAAATAATAATAATAAATTCTACATTATTAATAATTCAGAATACAGTGCTACTGTAACCAAACCTGTTGATCCACTGTATCCTGTACATAAGATCCTTGGTTAGATTCGCAGCCAGTTACTAATGTTGGCATACGCCTTTATTGGTATTTGTCTACGGGTTTCAATATTTACTGTCTGTGAATGCTTGTTGCTCTTGTACTGAGTATGCTGGAATTAGACTGTTTGGTTATATAAATAAAAAACAAAACTGTATAATCTGTTTGAACATTTATTACCTTTGAAGATGTCACTGTTATCGTGGCATTGATATATTTTAACAAAAATATATATTGGTTTCTAAACCTCGTCTAGAAAATTTCATTGGCTTTGATAGTTAAATATTGAAATGATGATCAAACTTCTTATATTTATCTTCTCCAGTATGGTTCACTATAGGCTCTTTAATGAATAATAAACCACAATACCGTATCACCTTCTCAACTGCACCAAATCTCCGACAAACATCTTGAACACCTTCATTTCTATTTAGGTCTTATACCCTTTGTCTGGCCGATCGGCTACGTTTTCAAAGGATATTACACGTATACTTCAGCAGTGGACTCGGCGCGACTTTGTTCGCGTACACCTACTCTTCCCCTACCTATTCTTTCACTTTGATCACTCTGTCTATTGTTAAAAACCGAATTATACTTTGATTGTTTTATACTATGTAAAGCTAGATAATTGATTCGCAATCCCATTGAAGTTCACTGCAGGGGCACAAAATACAAGTTGTTCTTATTAATACCCCCAGTAACCACACAATACATTTGAATGCGTCTTTTGTGAACCACGCCACGCATAGTCCGCTAGTCTATTGGGCGGGTAATAAAGTGATCCTCTACATCAATAGATACAATAGGAAGCCAATCATCGTGAACATCGCAGTTATGTGGTGTGGTCTAAGTGACATTTGGAGAATATTGGTTAAGAGAATTAATAATTACGAAGTCAGAGTCAAACATAATAATAATCTTATTATTTTTGACTCTGACTCGGTCACGGCGGACCCGAGGTCCGCCGTGACCATGATTCAGGATTTAGCAGATCAGATAGTTACAGTGAAGCGACTGTCATCTCACATCCGTGACTCTGCTTTCAGGTGAACCTGACCATATTAGATCATGGTTACATATGCAGTCGCCTAAATGTGCAGGTTTCATCAATATGTATTCCCTCACCGTAAGAGCATCGGTTAGCATTCAACTAATGTACATAACTCAGAAAATAGTCATTATTACATGGCCGCAGTGAGATTCGAACCCGGCACCTCTCGCTTACAAGTCAGATATCTCCACTCGGCCACCGACGCTTGGTTAGGGTAGGGTAGGCGCCTGAAACGATTTCCATAACCGTCTATTACTAACCGACAAAACACTGTCCACCTGGGACTATTCTCAGCGAACTGACTGTATCATGACGTGATTAACAGCACTAGCGCAAGATATAGACTAAATTATTCCCATAGGATCAACTCTGCAGTGGGTGCTCTGTCAAGCAAAGTATGTCAGCTGGGAACAGACGTGGAATAGACAGACCTGTATTAGCATTTGATCTGAGTTGGCATGCTACTACCCGCGACTTCGTGTAGGTACCAAGTTATTGCGTTTAGGAACGCATTGTCAGGATAATAGTATTATTTGGAGATATTCTACTAATATCAAAAATGAAAAAGTTTATAAGAATCGATGTTAGGATGTCTCTTTGACGCACTATTGAAATGGATTTGGATAAATTGTGAAGTGTTGTTGTTAGCTAGAGAGCCTGATGAGGTCTTTGTCTACCCCTACGGGAAAAAGGCGTGACGTTATATACGTAGCGTCGATGGCCTAGAAGTAAAGGTATCCGACTCGTCAGCGAGAGGTACCAGGTTTGAATCCCACTACCGCCATGTACCAATGACTATTTTCTGAGTACATTCGTTGAACACTAACCGATGCTCTAACGGTGAGGGAAAACATCGTAATGAAACCTACACATTCAAGCGACTGAATGGTAACCATGAGTCAATCTGGTCAGGTTCCGCTGGTAGCAGGGTCACGGAGGTCAAATGGCAGTCGCTCCACTGTAATTAGGTTATCTGCGAAATCCTAGACCATGGTCAAGACGGAACCCGGCCTTCGTGCGCGAGAGCACAACCGGGACATTAACGCCAAGATGATATTTTTTTTGTACTTAACCTACTAACTTATCCGCCTACTCGTCAACAACTCCACATATAAAATGTGTGATGCTACCCACGATACTTTAAAACAATATAATATATCGAAATGCCAAACATTGTGTAGGTAAAAATTTAAGAAACCTAAAAACAACGATAGCACCACCCCTTCCGCTAGCAGTGACACTCCAACCCTACAACTGTGCCGTGCATTATTAAGCTCACTGAGTCGAGAGCTCGAGATTGACCAGCTTGTTGGTTTAACTATCTTGCCTCCCTCGAGGCATTAGCTTTACTATTTCACGTTAAAACTCTTCTTTATCGGACAATAGTCCAAGCAGAAATAGTTCGTAGGCTCTGAGTATTGGTCTTGACTTCTTTCCTACTCAATCTTCATATACTTTGAGATAGAGTACAGCAACATTGAGCCGTCCGCGCGTCCGTCGCTACAATGTATGTCATTGTCATATTCAATTTCATCCGTATATGGTAAACAGAAAATAGGCAGGAGCTTTTTCCATAGTTATATTTATAACACTGCGATGTCCATCCGCCTTCCAAGAGTGAAGATTATGGCCATAACGTCCTCTTTCATGGGAGAGGCCCTAAGTCCTGCAATGGACTGTAATGGGCTGTGGTGATGATAATGATGATGGTAGACCTCGTACTCAGCGATTTGCATTCGATTTGCGATTTTTTTAAGCTACATTGAGCCTGCTTAGGACTGGAACTCTCTGTCTGCGTCACTGTTTCCTGAAATATATAACCTTGAGGTCGTCAACACAAGAGTGAGTGACTCTTCCAGGCAATCGTCCTACTTCTTCGACCTCATCGTCACTCTCCATCAGGTGAGATGAGGTCAAATGCAATCCTACCTGTTCTACCGATTGAGTTAAAAGAAAGTTTTGTTTCCACGAAACTCTCCAACTTACAATACTAAAGTAACGCTTAACTTCAATGCGATATACGTAGTTGTGGTGATTACAAACTCGTGTCATTATACAAAACCTAGATTGCATGGCCTAGAAACTTTATTGAGTCTGTAACTTTAATGTCTGAATGAAAAATTTTGTTTTGCATTTCAGCGTCGACATACGTTGAGTGGGTGTTTTTTTGTGAAATACAAACTACGCCTATTCGACAAGCCATTCAAAAACCAGTCAGTTTATACCTCTGCTTGGTGAAATTGTGAATAACTGTTCGTTAACAAAACATTCTTCAGGCACCTTCGTTCTATCTTAAAGCAGACCATCGTAACGAAACGGAAGAGGAAGTTGCGGGAATGAGAAGTATCGTTTTGTTGAAAAAATTCAAGGTTGACGCAACCTAGTTGATGATCAACGTGGTGAAAAATCAGTTCAAAACAAATTCCGTCCAAAAAGGAATCTGGCGAAAACGCCTTTAATATAGCTCAATGCTCTCCGTTGAGTACTGTTACTAGGTGCCCAAAGTACCCAAAAAACAAACACCTAAAATGGCCAGCTTACAAGTATACATACATCATCTTTAACGGAAAAATAATACAAAACCAAAACACTCCCCAAAATTTTTACTTGGGCAAAAAACGGTGGTTCCCAGAATTATGCACTGGCGCCATCTGTTGGCGCGCTATTAAAACGTAATAGTGGGCGATAAATTATACCTAGTTAGCCCCTTTACACCCGGGGGTGGGATGAAAAATATCCGAGGCGCGGACCCTGGCTCGGTGGTAATTATTAATTTTAATCTATGGATGGGTAGCACAAGTTAAGATATAGTTCAGTAGTTGTAGTCTCTACCTACTAAGTAAGGGACCTCGGCTTTGTCGTTCATTCATTCTTTATTGTACACAAAATAATAAATGCAATTTAACAGAAGGAGGTGTCATTATAATACTAATCAAAATGTAATAAATAATAATGAATATGCTTGTACAATTCACTCAGCGCCATCTAGAACCAAAGTAAGCAAAACTTGTGTTATGGGTGCTAGATAACTGGTAAACTACTTCTACACTTTTAAATACATACTTATTATACATATAACACCCAGACCCGTGACAGAAATTAAAATTAATTATTTAAATTTCTGCTTTCTGCGCCCGGGAATCGAATCCGGAACCTCTGCATGATGCATGTTAACCAACTGAACCACTGGGGTCGTCGAATAATGTGTATGTGTGTGTGTGTGTGTGTGTGTGTATCCGATAGAGATGACGCCCTCAGTACACACCCTACAAACGACATTGGGCTCGGATACGTTTTTGGGTAATATAGTACACAGACAATTCCACGTACACCTTGCGAACACTTGCACTTGCACTAGGTACTCATCTGAGTCGAAGCGAGTAACTACAAACACTAGAAAACTACTTCAGTAGCTAGCGCCAAGATATTCAATACTCAACACTATAAAATACTCTTTCAAGCTCTTTTGCGAACGATTGTAATGTTAATGGAATCGTTATTCGTCGCATTGCGTTCCTTGCTTGAAAAATCTATTCAATTATTCATCACTATCACTACTATTAGTGTAATAAGAATAAGACAAACCTTAACAAATAACTTCACTGATATTTCACTATGAACTGTAATACTTTAACAGCTGATGCGACACTCGCAATTGTTTTTCTGCTGTATTTAATTTAATTGATGACATCTTGAATCTACTCGATTGTTAATAAATAAAAATAATCTGTCAAACTTAACATTTGTGATTGGTGTTGCCATTTATAAAACGCACATTCCATTCTGTAGTAAATAAACGGATTTATCTATTCGGAGATGCACCAATAAGGATGCGCTTATAAAAGCACGTGTAACGTTGTACCTGGTTCCTCATTATTATGGTGATCAAAGAATAAACAGCAGCTATATTATGTTTTTATTCTATACACACATTATAACACAATACTGAGTTTAATTCATATAACACTATCCACACCTCGTTTAGGCTAATCTCTTAAGGTAAGAAGAACGAAAAGATGAAGTGTGCAAATAAAAGTTTAATTCTTCTAAGTTGTCCTACTTCTCCCGCTTTCACTGTGCTCGGTCAAAAATAGGCCTGTTGAGGTTGACAAGGGTAGCTTATTATAAAGTGAATGGATAAACATTTTGCGCGAACATTATTTTTATCCTTTCTACTCTTCCTGAGTGGCTCAGCTCAGCTCTTTAATATTAAGAACTCAAGTTTGATGGACAATACGTAATCTTCATGGTCGACCATTTTATGAAATACAACCATTTCATGAAGTGATCAATACTATGATCTGGCCACGACATAGATACATTTTAATTTTTTCATACAATTTCCAAAGAAAATAATATTTTAACTAACGCCAAAGTCGAGACTGTTTTGCTTGTAAACGATTGGGAATTCAAAAAAGTGAAAAAAGCAAAAGATGTAGAGAGTTTCATGTAGATTACCTTAGTGTTAGATCATATTTTTCTATAGGCCGCCGTTTTCGAGTTATAAGCCCAAAAATGGAAAAAAATACAAAAATTTCAAGGTTTTTAGCCCCCTCTGAAGATAGTACAGGCTCCGCGAGGTCGAAAACTTAAACCCCACCCCACACCCCCACCCCACACTATTCCCGAACAGACCCCAAAGTTTCATTAAAATCGAAATTGTGCCTAGGTCGAAAGTACCTGCCGACCGGGCTATATCCGTCTAGCTAGTCGAAACTGACGAAACTATAGTATGTAGTTGTGTGTGTTTTGATGGAGACTGCTTTTCATTACGGCTCGATTATACGTCGCCTCTTACAAACCGGTCAGTAAACGCGTACGCGTGGTGTCCGCATAGTCACCGCGTAGCAACCGGACAAAAAACAGTTGGCCCTATTGGCTGGCATAAGACGCGGTGACCACGCGGGTGCGGCACGAAGACTGTGCGGATGCAGTACGGGCGCTGCGCGTTCTTTTACAATTGATAAAATAAGCTTTCTGTCCGAGTCATAGTAATCTTTATATATGAATCACAGGTATTAAAGTTGTTGTTATTGGGAAAAGTCGGGCAGAAACGTCTGTATAGGCTTTTATACTGCAAGACTCTTTGGAATATTTTTTGGGATCAGCTATTGACCGCAACATTTGACCGTCACGTGCCAAGGAGAGTGGAATATATCCTTTTCACTACATGACAATTTAACAATGAGTCCCAGGATCATTCCTGGTCCAAAGGGTTTCGCTCATATAGCGTGGCAAACCATGCCAGTGTAATGGGCACTTTTGGACCGGGGATGGCCCGGGGTGCGGCTGTTTGAATAGGGATTTTAGTAGGTATTATCTTTTCCGGTGTTATGACCCTTATTTTCTTTGTGCTTTAGTTTGTTTTTTGTAAATACTTGTTGTAAATATGCGTTCATATTTGAAATCTTATTGTTGAAAATAAATAAATTATCACTATTTAACAAGAACGCCGTCTACTTGCTGATGGTTCAGTAAAGTTCTTGAGTAGCAACCACATATCGCAACACGCAGTGTGGCTAGGCGAGCCTCAAGTAGAACGAAGTCGCAAGTATCAGCTTGATGCGGATGGCACAGGACTCTATGGAGATCTCTGAGAGCGGCTTATTCTTCTAGCCTTCTTTCGGCTGATATGATGAAGTCTGTATTGTCTTTGCGTAGCTTTAGAAACTAGGACACTCTGCCCCAAATTTTCAAACTCAGTTACGGATCAACATAAATCTTCCAACAGCCTACGCTTAAGAGCCTTATAATTTCCACCTCCACGTTATAAGTTATGCGCAAGATACTAAGGGGAATAAGGACGTATGCTAACTATTGTCTGAATCGAGCCGGTTAAATCGCGGTCCCTTGTAACAATACTCGGGAGATATTTCACTAAACCTCGCCGTGGAGGCCGGTTGCTCACGGCGTAGTCGGTACTGTGTCCATTGTTCATGATTATATTTGATTAAAATCTGAACTAAGTGAAATATGCGTTCGTTATGGGCTATTGTTTATGGTGTAAGGTTAACATGGGGAGTAGGAACAGGAGTTGCGGAAGTTTATGTTATTGGTTGCAAAGGCAATTCTTAATTTTAATATTCATAAGATACCTATTTACTACATTTTGGTACCCATTTATTAGAGGGGTGTCTTTGGGTTTTCTCTATTATGCTAAGAATTTATTATACATGAAACTTTCTGGGAAAAAATCTCTAAATGATAATGAAAACCGCATCAAAATCCGTTGCGTGGTTTAGTGGTGGAGAGTTAGCGGAATACAGACAGACGCGAAAACCGACTTTATTTTATACTATGTTAGAACGGATAGTAAATAACCATTTTTGCGTCAATATCTGGGTCAGCCTTGATCATGATATAAGATTTGGCAGATCAGGCAGTCACAATGGAGCGACTGCCTTCTTACCTCCGTACCAGATTGATTCATGGTCACACATAGAGTCACCTGAATGTGCAGTCACTTTCATCACGATGTTTTCCCTCACCGTAAGAGCATAGGTTAGTGTACAACTAGTGTACATAAGGAAGGCTCAGAACTAATAAGAAATAAAGACAGACACCTGCGAACTACATACTGACGCATATATAACTACGCAATGCTGTATGTACGTATACGATCACACACAGACGACCAAACAACGCCATGGCACACATGTTTACGAAACCGACCTCATGTCACTGTTGACATGCCCTTTTAAAAACTAACTAAAAATAATATTGCAAAATAAATATTCGTATGCTACATACCTACCTACCTATATTACCACTAACTATGTGTATATGACCGTTAAGGTAAAAAGTTTATGTGAATTTTCTGAATCTAATCCTGAAAATCTGTCAATTCGCCACCTACCGTCCCCAACAGCCGTTCAATCCGCCCACCCGATAGGTCGAATACAAAACCGTAAACGGGATCATCCCAGAAATTATTCTGCAGCTCGAATGGAAGGTCTATTGACCTCGCATCCGGCGGCTTACATAAACAATGAGACCCATTTATCATATCTCTGGCACCTACTCTGCTATTGACGGCCTATAATCTGTACCATAGACCTACCCAACCCTACCTACTTGTCTACATAAATATGTATAATTCGAGATATTCCGTGAGGATCTTTGGTATATCGTCTGGAGGAAATTAATGGTTGGATAAAATTTATATCAAAGTATGTACGAGTAGGCAAGAAAGCAAAAATTGCAACTCAGCAGTGTCCGTATCCCTCTAGTTGGAATCGGCACATCAGGTTCCTATTTGACCCATGCTTTGTGTTTTGTGACCAACCTGCCTGACCACAACCTTCCTTGGGAATGTTGAGATAACTTTTATATTATAAAAATGTGTATTCAGTAAGAGGTTGCGAGTAGGTACATTTTTTGACATAAACTGCCAAATTACAGAGTAGTTTTTTGGCAGCATATACTCCAATTTAGCGTCATAACATTACATAATATGTCCGTAGGCACGCTATTAATACAATACAACTGTGTTATCCAGGTGTAACTATACTTAGATATAGGTATGACTCATTGGATCAACTGATTTAGATGAGATTTGGCATAGAGGTAGTTTAGGGTTTAGACATAGGCTATTCTTCGCGGGAATCTGCAACGAAGTCGCGGGAAAATACTAGTGTTTTATAACCCCCGTCGCAGACGAGGAATGATGTCTGTCATATCATATCTCCTCAATAGCTTGACCGATTCTGTTACGGTTTCTTCCATTACGATGTCAGTCCCAATCAAGCTATCAAGCTGGCACTTAGCTAAATTTCTTCAAAGTCGGTTTAGCAGTCTGGGACATATTTAATACTTAGCTATATAATTTACCATTAAGAGTTGCCAATCGGCTCCCAAGACTGTTCAATCAATGACCTTGAAAAATCTCAGTGACCTTGGTCGTCCTAGCTTCGCCAATGGTAGAGGAGTTACTAAGTACACATGAATGGCAAGCTCATTTAGTATAGGCTCAAATGGAAATGGTCCCCCTCTAGGCGGTGTAGTTGCCGACATCGGAGTAAATATATATTGACACGTACGCTCCATCTTCAGCCGCATCGTCGCTTACTACCATGTAAGATGACGGTCTAATGCCTGGCTAGTCTAACATAAAAATAATATACTATGTATTATACTGAGCATGTGAAAACATCATCATATGCCTGCCCTTATCCCATTCAATTGGGGTCGGCACAGTATGTTTTTTTCTCCATTCATCCCCACCCACTTTCATCTCCACGTCCAGTGCATGTGAAACGAAATTGAAAATGATTTGCATATTCACGTCACGATCCATTAATTAATTAATTCCCAATATAAACTCTTCCAATACATAGATTGAATTGACCTATTAATTCCTCGAATAAGCAGATTAATGCTCGTATCTATTTCAGGGAAGCACTTATTACAATTGATCCTTTTTGTTTGATTACGTTGGCTGTTTATTAGGCAAATAGTAAGTTCAATCTTTTAATGGATGGCTTTTGTAGCATTGCAATATTGTGGTTGGCGTTTACCAGGACCGTTGCCCTTACTAGCTGGATTTACATCTCCCAGGTTAGCAAAGAGACGACGGCCCAGCTAATTGAAGACCATCAGAAGCAAGGCGAGATTGCACTGACTGTCGTCGAGCTGACCACATATTGGGACACTGACCTTCGTCAGCATTTTAAGCTAGCGTCACTTTGTTCCGTGTACGAGAGCCGACGGAAAAGGTGAAAATTTTCCTTAGGAAGTAGTTGTGGCCTCGTGGAGTAATATTACGGCGGTACACCATGTCGAGGCGACCCCAGAAGCAGTCCCAGACTTTTGAGGAAACGACAGAGAGGGTGCCCAGCGCACCAACTGCGTTGCCCCGACGCCGCCACCACGGATCCCAATCATTATGATTTCGTCAAGATATTGCTGAGGGGAAAATAAAGAAAATAAAATCAATTGAACTAACATTTTAGTTTTTAAGATATGGGCTTATTTACATTATTTTATACCTTGTAACACTTTATAATGCCTGAAAAAAAAGGTTTATTATTATTATTAATGTGGTCTCTGCCAGCCTAAACCTGTCTACCAAAGAAATAATGTTATTACCGCTGAGTCCGATGCTGGAGCCAACGGCTTAAACGCAAGGATATTAGGACGTAACCTAAGTAGTTACCCCAGCCTATGAAAGTTAGCGATACCAATTGTAGACAGGGCACCATTTTTTTTTTGTGATTATCATCCTGATTAGTATCCTGCAGGTTATAGCTAATAGGTATGATTCACCTATATGGCAGGCATTTGTCAAGGTTGTCATATAGGTAAATCATATTTCATATTCCAGTATTAAAAATTGTTTTTACTAGATTGTAAGATACCTGTATTACTAACAAAAATGGATCTCTGTTGTCTGAATAAATAAATTGAAATCGAAAAAAATATAAATAATCATAATAATAATTTAAAAATTTTGCCATGGTGAAAATTTTACTAATTTGGTGAAATTGTGGCGACAATTTTACTTACTTACATAACTTACTTTGTTTAATTAATAAACATGTTCACTTTACGTATCGACTATTTACGATTACGTATCGGAAAACTCAAAAAGTAAATACAAATTTGCCTTGCCTTGCTTACACAAAATAAAAGCAGCTAAGCATATCGTTTCAAAGGCGTCGTGTTGAAAGCTTCAGCACCTCTCAAAGCGAGTAGAAATAAATTCTTATACGGTTCACGTTAAAAGTAATAAAGTATACATAATTAAGCAAGCATCAGTGGTTAATAGGAATGAGAGATGGTTGCCTCTACGCTAAGGGCTGCGTCTCGTAATCCACGGCGCCTGAGAGCCGATTTATCTGTGTTTATACAACTGTTCATACAACACAACTAGATTAATTAGCAGGCTGGGTGGGGAGCGACAAATAACATAGCGAGCATTGTGGTTGGTGGATGCTTCTTGTGTACGTTTACTCGCTAAGGAAAAGGGGTTTGCGGATATTGAAAATCGAATCGTGAAAAGTGAAGTGATATGCAAAAAGTTCAAGTAGTGACAAGATTGTGTATTTCTTTCTCTCTGAATGAATGAACTATAAGAACTATGAAAGTATGTAACGGATCCAAATACAAAAAAAGAGTTTGGACACCAGAATCTGAACGTGTGCCAAGTTTCTTTAAAGGAGGCTCACGTCCAGCATCTTACTTCATGTATTCTACACACCTACCCCAAATTTCAAAATTTGTATTAGACGCAAGGAAAATTCCTGAGCGCCCGTTTATATGTCTCTGCTTGCAAACTGGACAGAAAACGCGCACGCGTCGCTCCCGCACAGTCATCGCGTAGCAACCGGATACAAAACGTGCAGGCTATCTTGTTGGCACGCACACTGTGCGGGCGCGGCACGACGACTGTGCGGGTATGGTACGCTGACTGTGCGAACACTATGCGAACGCTTTGTTTACAAGTAATAAAATAAGCTTTCTGTCTTTATCATAGAGACCAAAATTGCATAAACATTTTGGACAAACCGTGCAGAACGAATGTCTGTATGGGCTCATATTATGTTTATTCCATTTCCGTAACAGTCGCTCTTTAAGCATCTTCCATCGATCCGTTTTAGACAATCACGTGAAGCCTCCCTCATATTCGTTGGCCCATAAAACCACAACAACATTAATTTCCGATCTCAAAGGTCTACACAAACAATACATCATACGCGTAGCTCCACATACACATTGTATTCAGGCTAATACTTAGGCAACCTTGTACTTCGAGCACAACAGTTGTTCTTTGTTATTATCTATAACTAGGAAATATTGTGTTACGGTAATGTTCTCTATTGTGACGATCAATGGGTATCCTTGAACAAGATCTGACGCTGTTGTAACATGAACAAGTAAACGTTCGCACTGTAATGGGGCTCGTACATACAAAAGAGGCTTTTACACTAGAATTACTTGACGCCACATGTTAAAGTAATACTGCGTTAGGTACACAGTAGACATCATGGTGAAAGAAAGTCACTCAAAGAATACCAAAGTGCGTTTTATGAAATAAGTCCCATGAAGAGTGACGGTGTTTTCTCTAGCCTACCTAGCTTGCTAATTTTTAGTTATCCTGATTACGGCGTGGTAAACTATTAGGTAATGTATAAGACGACAAACTGGGTAGTTCAGTAGTTCAGGTAGGGCAATCCATTGTACCTAATTTTTCTACCTATACATATGGTAATGTAACTGTTAGGTTTCCAAAATAAATAAATAACTAAATGTAAGTGCAAGATATGGAAGGATCTCCATCTCGAAATCTTCCCTTTGTAGTTTACTCGTATTTTGGGATTCTCCAAAAAGCATGTCTCCGAGTAGCCAGCAGGCCTTTACAGCAAAAGGCTGACACCGCATCCGCTCCCCTTCGCTTGCAAATGCCTTACACGAGGGCTACCACTTCCCGTCAGTTGGAACTTCTGTTCGTATGCCTACCTATGCAGCAAAGAAAACGCCGTGTACCTTCAAAAATGCGCCATAGGCATTGTCAGTGTGCCAGGAACCTTACAACCTATTATTAGGCACTGATGTAACCATTTACACGTGGAACAGTAGAGTAGTAGGTAGCATTGAATATCGATGCTATGTAGATCCCTTTAAGTTACGAGATAAACTTGAAGGGAATTCGGTTTAGCATTAGTTAAGTTTGATCTGAACGCGGGTAGTTTTGCACAGTGTAAAGAGCTCCAACTACCTACAACCAATTTTGGCTGCTACCAGAACTTTGTTAATTGGTAGCGATGACAATCGACACGTTTCAGACAGTAGGTACTACTCTAGATGTAATAGGTATGTCACATCAAGAATGGATGCGAGTGGAGAGTGGAGTAGTGTAGGGTCTTGCCCTGAAGCTGTACTTACTGTTACTCCTGTTCAAATAACTGTTCAGCACGTTGACACTTTTATTGTCAATTTTTAAACATATATTTGGTATATTCTTGGGTTTGGCCCTTCAGGCTCTGAATGCTCATCTTTGCCTGGAAAATTAGTTAATACTGTAAATTCTGACTACGTTGTAATTACGTTCTACAAATATTTTGAATCGAATCGAACTTCGATTAGAGTATTTTCTTTTGGGGAAATGATCTCTCGTTTCCTAAATATCCAATTGGTAAAAGTAATGAGGGTTTATGGACAAATACAAGGGTATTGGGGTGTGTGTCTGGATTCTTACCGTTGTATCTTCTTGTTTTCCTTTGGTTATGAATCCAAGTTTGCCCCCATGCCACGGGGGTAATTTTTCCATCACACTAGAAGGTTTCTTTCGTGGCAAATATTTGATTTAGTATTCTCAGTAGAGTTTCTCTGTATATAATTATTGTGTACAATAAACAGTAAAATAAATAAATAAATAAATAAAATATCACATTTTCCAAATTGACGTTAATCTTTTATTATTTTATCCTTTATATGTCATATGTTGTCATGCGGACACAGTTCATAGTCGGCGGAGATTTTAATCTTTTTTGTGCTCCCCTTATTCTAGATAATTGCTGGATCCAATTCTTCATCATGTCTTCATGGATTATATCCTTGGCTGCTAAACATGAGGTCGTCCGAAAATAAATATCGACCACTTCGGAAACTGGCTGGTCGACTATGAGTACTGGCCATCAAGACTATATCTTCTTTTGTGCCAAATGCGTTCTCGAACTTGTTTAAGTGAAGACCCGAGCCTTCGTTAGAGAGTGCAGCGGATGAGTGGGCAGAGTTCTCCCAGCCGTCGAACTAGAAGGTGGATCAGTATCATAGCTAGAAGAAGCTATCTTCAGAAACCAAAAATTAAATCCCAGTTGACCGGTCAAATTATGCACGTGACTGCATAAAAGTTTATCCTCGAAGTTTTCTAAATTAAATGGTCTGTCGAGTCAATCTGCAACCTGTACTTTTCGGCCAACAGTGAACCCAGTGATCCAGCCCGGGCATAAGTTGTGGACTTTCGTAAAAACTTTCGTACTTTTAACATTTTAAATTCTTTTTATAAATTTCTTGTTTTGTAGATTGTAGTTTCTGGACTGATTGTACATAAACCCATTACCCTGATATTCGTTGTTTTTATTATTAACTGAGCCTGGCACTGTCCGTCGGACAGTGTTACGTTACAGTAGATGGAATTTGTCATACCATCAGCTCTCCAGTTGACTGGTAGATAAAGCTATGAAGCTTTAAGTCCGCCGTTGTACGTACAGTGCATTCGGTTTAATTAAATAAATTAATAAATATATGCAATATGCATTACTTGAATACGTGATACGGCACAGCCAAATGTATAATATGTATAGTTGTCCGCAGAATATACGAGAATATAATACCAAATTATGTACTGTTACTGAGTCACCTCTGAACGTTTAATATTTACAAATCCATTCTATTAATATAGAATGGATTTGTAAACATTCGTCGAAGAGGTTTTGGTCTCAATAGACCAAAACCATAGTTTATACAAATTCTTATATAGCATGTTTGTCTGTCACGCAAAACCCAGAAGTCTCGTAGAATTTTCCTAATTGGACTGTGATAATGGTGAAAATGATATTGGCTTAATGCCTGTGTGTGTGAACGTGAAGTGAAGCTTTGTAATCATAATTAATAGGTTTGACCAATTCGGAAACAATTTACTACAACAATGGCCGTGTATTGCTAAAAATAGTCATAAAAATTCTCTAATTTATTTACACAATTCTTTTCTACAGGTTTTGTTATGAATATACGAGTGATACGTAAGTGATACTAGAAATTCAATAATTATAGAACCAAACCATGTCACGAACATATTACTGACATACTGGAGTGAGGCATACTGGCTAGCACTTCGTGCAAAATGGGCAGCATGCCAATAAAGTAGAGATAATTGCAAAACTCCTCTGCTATTTCGGAGGAGGCTCAAATGCACCAGTGGACAGTTATGGGCTGTTGATAACATTTACGACCCCGTAAAAAGGGAAAAATATAGTTTGCCTCTGTTTAACAAAAATAATCATCTTGGCGTTAATATCCCGACCATGCTACAGTACACGAACGCTCGGGTTCGGCTTTTGACCATGATCAAGGATTTGGAAGATCAAGTAATTATGTCATCTATCCTCCATTATCCTGTTGACAGGGGAAGGTAATTACAGAAGAACGTCTGCCATCTTACCTCCAGAGGAATCACATTGGGTTACACATTCCGTCGCATGAATGTGCAGGTCACCTCACGATATTTTCCCTTATTTTAAGAGCACCAGTTAGTGTTCAACTTATATACAGAAATCGGAAAAAGTATATAAAAGGAACTCGTTATCTCTCGCTTAAGAGGCCGACCCGCTGTCCATTACGCCATAGACGCTCCACTGTTAAACAAAATTGAAAATTCTTATTCCTTTATCGAAATAACTTTTGAAAGTAGACAGTGAAGTGATGAGAAGTAATGAAAAACACGTGGGTATTAGTAAGCGTAAGAACGAGTGAATGACGCAAATCACTTTACTGGCGCCATCGCATCAGATACATCATCAATCAAATCTTTCCTACATCACAAATGGCTACGATCATGTCATTATTATTGGCACAGGACTGAGAATATTATATCCGTCGGTTTCCTCGAAACAAGACGAATGTGACAGTAAATGAATAAGAAATAAGACGTATTCCGCATTTAGGTGTATAAGAACGGTCCTGCGTCGAAATAATAAAATACTTTCCTGCCTTCTGGCGCTTGGAAGACTTTGGTACGACAGTTTCTTTTATGCTGGCATTGTTTGGATAATTGAAACTTACTTAATACTACACTTACATTATAAAGTGGTAAAGTTTGTTGTCCTTTAAAAGAAATGTTATTAGAATGAAATCATTTATGTTCTGCATTTTTGTTGCCTACAACCTAAATGCATGAATCGTAGATGTTATGGGCTTCAGTTACCGCTTATCATCAGGTGGTCTGTCTGCTCGTTTACCACTGTGCAGTGGCAAACGCATAAAAATAAAAAAGACCGCTGAAATGATTTCCAAAATAACTTTGCTAAAAAGAAAAAGAAAGGATGTTTAAGGTTAGGAAGGTTATAAGGGTATCAGGTGGTAGGACTCTATCAAGCGTGAGGAGTCCGCCTGGGTGAGTACCACCGCCTTATCTATTTCTGCCGCTAAGCAACAATACCTGCATTGTTGTGTTCCGGTTTGAAGGATAAGGAAGCCATCGTAATTACAGGCATGCGAGGCATAATACCTTAGCCCGCGCAGTGACAATACACCTACGGTTCTGCATTTTTGTTGCTTGCAACCTTCATGAATGCATCACAGATGTCATGGGTGATTGTTACAACTTCGAACGAGATTACACATATCTAAATAGGTATTACAGTTTAGCTGTTAGAAGGGATACGTGTTTCTAACAAAAAAAATGCACTTTGAAGCTAAATATGTTGGAAACGAAAAACTTAATTCAAAAACGTAATGTAGATGCTATAATGATTTCAAAAGACCTATCCAATCACACCCCACAAAATAGATTAAACGAAAAAAAATCATCCTCTGCGCTTTATATACAGGGGAGGTACCCATATAAGGGTATTTTAAAAATTTATTTTATTATCTACTATATCACCTCAAGGACAGACGGACATGGCGAAACTATAAGGCTTCTTTTGTTTACTACGGAACCCTAAAAATCACGTCTACGTAAATCATCATTTTTAACATCAGCGAATCTTTATTCTTGCTTGTAGAAATAACCTCAAAGATTAACAAATCCGAAGAGTTCGTAGTAGGGGCTGAACAAAGGTCAAGCATGAAATTATAATACTTTAAATGTAAAGTATTATAATTTCATGGTTGACCTTTGATTGTAATAACAATAAGAATTTCGACGTGGTCAATAACCCAAAGTCTAAAGTTCAGGCTACACAATAGCTTAATAAGGTTTCAAGCAACATTATTAATTGTATACGGGGTGAAATAAACACCGACCTTCTCAGGTACTTTAACCGAAAAGTGAGGTAGAGGTCATTTGAAACTGAGTAGGGCTTGTGAACTGGGAGTACTTTAGTCCAGTTTTGAAGTACTAGACTTTTTATCTCGTCTGTCTGGCTGCGGTGAGATGTAATAGTCACGAAGTCTTTCTTATTGGAAAAAGAATGGCTTACAAAGTTTTGAGGATGGATGGAAGGATGTTTGTTACTCGACACTTAATTCCGGCTTCAGCTAGGGTCCGCTTTTATAATCATCTTGGCGTTAATTTCCCGGGTCTGGAGTCCGATCACCGAGTCACGATCCAGAATTTTGCAGATCAGGTAATTACAGTGGGGCGACTGCCACCTGAACTCCGTGACCCTGCTGTCAGGGGAACCTGTGCAGATTGGATTAGTTATGGTTACATATTAAGTCCCTTGAATGTTTTCCCTCCCCAGATAGCATCGGTTAGTGTTAAACAAACGTAGGTACATACTCACCTCAGGATCACGTTAGGCTATAACAGAATTCGACGCGTTCCTATTCTAAAATCGATAACATCATCGTAATTCTTTTCCATAGCTTCAAATTTTATTCCCCTATCCCAAAACAATTATGAACCGACGTTTGATTTGCTCTTAACTCTATATAGACCAAAGGGTAGTAGTAAATGGGTTTACCATTTCCCCGAGCCGCTCAACGTTCTTGTAATTTTCTTCCAAACGTTGGCCATATGGCTAGCTAGCTCCAGGCAGTCACGTCTCGAGTACCGGATATCAAGGGCGTAAACCCACAGATTGCCTCTTTATTGGCACCCCGCTGCCAATACTAATTACGATTACTGCCCCCAGAAACGACACTGTTCAATAATTTGCTGAGATGGCCGAGAGATGGCCGACTAATAATCTCTGTCCCAGCCGTATTGTAGATACAATGTGTGATTTGGCAAACTTGCTAAGATTGCATGTTAAATTGTGAAATACTATATTGTACTCCTATATAAGATATATTGTAGTCACAGTTAGTGCAGGAAAGTTTGCATCAAATGCACACTGGTGTCTATATGTCAATCTGGGCCTAAACTCAGCTAATTTACCAATGGCTCGATTGAATTGTAATTGGATCACGATATCAGCTCAATGGCAGTTTTACGCGTTTTTGGTGTTCTGCTACATCAAAAGTTAATCATAAGCATGAGTTTGCTAAAATATGAAAATGAAAATGTTTATTTGTTTTGCTTAGGTAATAATACAAAGAGAAAATACATTTGTAAAAATAATTAGAACAAACTAAAACAAAACAAATTGGTCCAAGGCTCAGCTATGGCAGTTAGTAAAACCAGCAGTCGCTGTTATGTGTAGGTTTGGGACGTTAAATAACTTTTTAGTAATAAGACGGGTATAGCTGTTTTCACTAAACATAATAATTGCATAAGTTCCATCTTAAATAGTTTTTATCTAATCAGCAACGTCTAAACTAAAATTTTGAGATAAGAAAGAACTCAGAACATTACTAAGTTTAGTAAAAACGGCAATTAGTCTTTAAAAATAAGAAAGTATGTTGTCTTTAACTACCCAGAAGCACATTTGCACTATATTTGTTAGTCCGGAACCCTCAAGGCGTGAGTCCTACTCGTATTTGACCGGTTTTTAGCCAATACTTGCGGTAGAGCGTCGGTCGCCGGGTTCAAATCTAATGAATCCATGTGTCAATGAGTTATGTTAGTTAAATACTAACCGATGTTCTTACAGTGAGGGAAAACATCGTGATAAAACCTGCACTTTCTGGCGACTCTATGTGTTACCATGATCCAATCTGGCCAGGTTCCTCTGCTAACAGTCACGGAAGTCAGACGGCAGTCACTCTACTGTAGTGACCTGATCTGCCAATCCTGGATCATGGTCAAGGCAGACCCAGGGCCCCCGTGCTCGAGAGCATAACGCCAATATGACCACTCGCGGTACACGCGCTCGAAGTCACCCGCGGTAGCTAGTAAAATACATTAGGCAAGTGTGTATATTATGGAGATCCTGCTAAAAAGGTTTTCGTCGCTTAAAAAGGGTCATCGATCATTCACCATGGACTTGTTTAGTTAGGATAAAAAGCAGTGCGGTCTCACAGTGATACCCAGCTTTTGCAGCCAAAGAGTAGCTAATGCTGCGTTGGTGTAATAATAAACGTAGGTATTTCCTACTATATTTGAGCTTGGCAGAATATCAGTCTGCTGCTCTCCCAAACAACACTGCTGAGACATGACCTTTTTGCTTTACTTCAGCATACACATGCGGCTTTAGTTAGTAATTAGGTAGTCTGTAGTGCGTAGATAGAAATAATAAATGTCGATATGTTTACATGGCCGCAGCGGGATTCGAACCTAGTACCTCTCGCTTACGAGTCGGAAACCATAACCGCACGGCCACCGAGGCTTTCTATTCTATATAATAGATAGCTTCAGATAGGTACTTTCCTGCTCGTTTTGACATTGAGTTTTGGCACACAGGCAGCCTAAAAGGATGACCTAATAAAATTATAGCTATAGGAAAATGTACCAAAATATATGAAATATTAATTGATTTCGAGTACCTCAAAAAGCAGAGACAATACAAATTAGTGCTAAATCATTTGTGCTGTAGAACATAACACAAATAGTGCATGCGGCTATTTTTAGTATTTCGGCGGTTAGTTTTTCGAGATAGATACGAATGCACATTGCACATATCTACTTTTACCTGGCTATTTAAGGTTAGAATAACTTATATACTATTGCAATCCTATTGTGTTGTGCAAAGCCTAACGCGATACAATCGCGGCGATAGTCTCGTTCGC
This sequence comes from Blastobasis adustella, assembly GCA_907269095.1. Lineage (NCBI taxonomy): Eukaryota > Metazoa > Arthropoda > Insecta > Lepidoptera > Blastobasidae > Blastobasis > Blastobasis adustella. The sequence continues at coordinate 3,965,887 of OU026120.1, forward strand.
GGTGGTTGGCGCGTAAAATTAAGTTATAATAATAATTATACTGACCGTGTGGTGTCCGGCAGAGTAGGATATAGCACCAACCCCATACACTCGTGGGTTCAGGCGACTAATGTTTCAGGGCAAAACTTCTAGAGTCTCCGTAACTAGCAGCGAAATGGGCGCCATATATTTATAACACGGCGATCTCCAACCCTCTTGCCAAGCGTGTAGATTATGACAATAACCTCCCTATTCGTGGGAGAGGGCCAAGTCCTGCAGTGAATTTTGGCGTTAATGGCCGGGGTCCGTTGACCATGATCCAGGATTTGGCAGATCAGATAAATACAGTGGAGTAACTCCTATCTGACCTCCGTGACACTGCTACCAAGGAACCTGATCAGATTGGATCATGGTAACACATTAAGTCGCCTGAATGTGCAGATTTCATCACGATGTTTTCTCTCATCGTAAGAGCATCAGTAGTATTCAAGTAATGTACATAACTCAGAAAGAAGTTATTGGTAGGTACATGGCTGTAGCGGAGTTCGAACCCGGTACCTCTCGCTTACGAGTCGGATACCTTAACCGCTCGGCAACCGACGCTCTGAAGAGGTTTGATTGTGTATTAAGTACTTTAGAACTTACCTATGTATAGGTACTTATTAGCTACTTCATAACGGAAAAGTTATTATGCCAAACGCTAATAATAACTACACATCCCGAAACACCAATAACCTACACATAAAATTACTTACAACATTGTCACGTAGACATAACAAGTATTTGATTGAACATTAATAACTACATTGTTTGTTAAGTAACAACTTCGCTTTCGGTGGCGTGGTTGAAATTTGAAGGGCTTTATTAAATTCCTGTTCAAAACAAAGAACCTATACACATTTCTCTTTCCTTGTTGACAAGCGCTACACAGTCGGGGGAAATTACCTAAAAACGGTAAATATTAAAAAGGCGAATGGAGGGTTTCTTCCAATTTTTTGTACGTACTTACACGAAACAAGGGCTCGTCCCGATCCACTGTGGAAATGCCCGAGGCTAGTCGAGATCGCATCAACACAGCGTAAATTCATTTCGAAATTCCCGCCAAGCATTATGTAACTTTGTTATGTTCTTACCTCGGCTAATATTTAATGTGTCTGAGGTTTCTGTACGGCAGATTACGAGCGTTTTCGACCTAATTCATGAATATATAGGTATCTGCCTATACAGATAGGTATCAAAGTTTCATTACGACGTGTTCTATAATTACGATGTTAGATACTGGATATATATGAATTATGTTGTTGATTGTTGTGTCCTAATTTGAGCACAGCATTCGTTTCAAAAAATATTATTCGATTGCGCTGAACCGAATATTGGAATATTTTTTTTCTTTTTATGTTATCCGGCAGACAAACAGGCATGCGGGCCACCTGATGGAAAGTGGTCACCGCCGCCTATGGACATCAGCATCACCAGGGGTGCTACCAATGCGTTGCCCGCCTCTAAGGAAACCATTAATATACCTCTTGAACGATCCCATGTCATACTCTAAAGGTTGCGCGCGCAATAGTAGTATAACGAAAGTCTGTTACTTTACCTAGTTACTGTGATCAGCGAGGCTATTGGCTAACTCAGTTGGCAACTGAACTTGACATTAGATAATTCTACACTACGTCCTCTACGCTGGCCACTGGCAATAGCGTTTACCAAATTAGAGTAGCGTAAGATTTTTAATGTCAAATTCAGTTGTCCAGCGAGATAGCCAATAGCCCCACGACCAGACCCAAAGTGGATTTACTTAAACACATTTTCACAAAATTAGAATTAAGCATTACCTAACTAGGAAACTCTTATGTTTAGGAATTACTTTAGCCAATTGGTCTATTTCACCAACCTATACATCTAGGATTTATCTATGGGTTCGCGTTGTAATATTGGTAAACTGTAGTGTCACAAACTCATCTGAACCGGTGACGGTGTCGCTATTGTTGACAACAAAGTGATATTTCAAAATAGCGATACTTAGTTCCAGTTTCGGCCACCGGACTAAATACCGCCCAATCAACTAACTTAAGCGATATCTAACGGCGATAGTTTTCCTTGCTTTGTGAAAGTTTTAATCAAACTTAATTAGTACCTAAGTATTTGGGCATCGGATTTAGGCGATTTCTATGTTTGGTGAAAACGGGTATTAATGTCGTTTTGGTAACATTTTGTCATGCACGCTCCAAAACAGACGAAAGAATACTCATAAAAACGCACCAACATGGCGTTTATAACAGCGTATGTTAAAATTGTGTAATAAAATTTGTGGTCTTGCTCCCGAAGAGTCCACAGCAATTTCGTCTTCCCACACGTAATTTTACGACTTTGACATTTTCGCTCCAAAGCGAGGAGAACCGGCTATTATGCGAAGTTAATCTGCCTAAAATAATATAAGGCAGCACAAGTTGAAACTCAATTGGCCGCAAAAAGCCACTTGGCGGGCCGACAGCCTGCAATACTCTGGAACTTCATCGTTTCCAACAAAGCCGCCCAAAGCAGCGACGGAAAAAATTGCAAGCGCGTACGTCCGCCCGTCATTCCCGAACGCTGCTGTCGAATTATTAAAATTGTTCCCCGGCATTGTCGTCCATATTGCCAAAGTTGGCGAGCCCAGAACTTTTTGTCGTTAATTTAAATGCTGGCATGACATCAAATACTTTCATAGCAGCCCTATTCTTTCGAAGATCGCGCGGTCGCAGATAATTTTTATCTCGGTACCGTCTTAGTGTCGATTTTAAGGGCCCCAAGTTGGGATGGTGATGACGGGTTCGTAACCAGCGGGAAATTATGGCTATAAAATTTGGTGGGATATTAAATTTATGCCGATTTAAGTAGGTATTCGGAAAGTATATAGTATTTCTATATACCTACATAGTATAAAAAAAGTCGCTTCCCGCCGTCTATCCGTTTAGGTCTTTTAAACTGCGTAACGGATTTCAATGCAGTTCAACAATAGATAGGGTGATTAAAGGGGAAAGTTTATAAGGAAAAATAAGGGTAGGTAGGGGTAAAGCAGGCATACCTATGTAAGGGTAGGTCACCACGCGAACGAAGTAGTAGTATGAAATAAGTAAAGTTGACATCTGACATCCGTATTATGACAAAGTGGCGTAACTATGCATTTCACAAAGCTCGTTAGAGAGCGTTTCATCTTTTAAGTAGTTTTAAGTGGAACTGCAAACATTAGCTAAGCATATATCTAGTCTAGATACCACAGCATAGATGACAGGTACTTTGAAGGAGATTGTAGCTTTGCTATGACTTGAATATGACTGTATGACTAATGTAAATTCTGCTGGCTCTATCCGAGCGCTGTTTTCAAATAAGACTTATCATGTGGCAAGAAAACATACCAGGCCAGGTTAATTTTCTTGATACCTTTATCAAGGATTGAGTCGATCATAAACCTTGTATGGATTTTAAATTTACGGTGTTCGCAGGAGCAGATTACGGTATAGACTATCTAAATGAATAGTAGGTCGATCGATCATTGTTACACATATATGTGATGGTAATAGCAAGATACCTGCAATACTTAGTTGTTGCAATATACTATCCTCATAAAGTAAAAAAATAATAATCATCTTAGTGTTAATGTCCCGGCTGTGCTGTCGCGCACGAGAGCCTGGAGTCCGCCTTGACGCCACGATCCAGGATTTAGCAGATCAGGTAATTACAGTGGAGTGACTGTCATCTGACCTCCGCGACCCTGCTACCAGTAGACCTGACCAGATTAGATACTTCTTTTTTCTTTTTTTATTATGCAAGACGGGCATTTGACCGCCATCTCACCTGTTTGTAAGTGACGATGCGGCCGAAGATGGAGCATGCCCGTCTTGGAGCAACCTATTCACCCTAGCCTTGAAATCATCCAGATTATATTAATCAGGGAACACACTCTCAGGCAAGGCGTTCCATTCCTTAGCCGTACGCATTATAAAGGTCGAGCCAAAGCGGCTCGTGTTTACAAGTTAAGTCGCCTGAATGTGCAGGTTTCATCACGACGTTTTCCCTCACCGTAAGAGCATCGGTTAGTGTTCAGCTAATGTACATAATTCAGAAAAGATTTCAGATTCGAACCCGGTACCTCTCGCTTACGAGTCGGATACCCTAGCCGTTCGGCCATGGAGGTTTGTTGTTCTACAAACTATGCTCATAAAGTATTCATGTATATTTAAAAGCAAAATATTGTACGTCATAACTTTCATAATACTAAAGTTTGGACTACAAAATTGTTTGCAAACGGTATTCAGCCACGTTTATTGTAACATAAATGAATGAGAAAATGGTAAAATAAATGAGAGGCTCCCAAACAATCCTATGAAAGTTGGTTAATATCACATTGCTAAAGTTCGCTATTGTCTGCGTCAGAATCATTTATTCACAGGTCTAAATAGGATATTTCACCTGTATTTACGTCACAAAACCAACCAACTAACAGTGTGAGCTTAGCTTCAACGATATTGTTCATTATCTTTGCTTCTATATTAATATGATAAAGAGAAAAGAAGTGTTCGTCGGTTTGTTTGTATGAAATGGATAAACTAAAAAATACTCAACCGATTTTGATATTTGTTTCACTGATAGGAAGCGTAATTATTTATGAATTCCGAAAGACAAAGGCTAAGGTTTATCCTAGGAAAATAACAGGGTCCCGCCCGCGGGCAAGTTTAATGCGTACAGAGATACGAACTGGATTTAAAAAGGCTTGGCTTTTTTAGATTTTTTTAAGTCAGTTGAGCTTTATCAAATGATCCCTAAATTGGTTTTCATTCGATATGTCGACGCCGAGGATCCAAATATTTCTTGAGATGGTATTGGGCTTTTCTCACCATGACAACACAAACTTGTGTCTGTGAAGTGTTGAAGGTGTGAAGTGTTGAAGGTTGAGGTTTCATCTACCCCATTCAGACACCTCCTCTAGGGAGGTCTCGACATCAGACACAGGTTTGATTCTGCTCTCAAACACATCTGCGCGAGGAGTATTTGCACAGCCTATATAATAGGCGTCTGCCGCGGTGTCATCCGCATAGCAATGAATGCCGCTGATTTGCAACACATCAATAATATGCATAATGAACAACGTGGGCGACAGCACAGAGCCTTGGAGAACTCCTGCATTTACCTATGTACATAACTCAGAAAATGTCATTGGTAAGATTTGGCGCCAGGCAAAGTGGCGGATTGAACTCGGTACCTCTTGCCTACGATTCTAACCCACTATCGATTACGCCACCAACGCTCTTACAACAATATTAACATCAGGTATGTTACATCATAAAGATAACACACAAATGTAATGACTCCTCAAAGACTGATAGGCTTTCGAAACATAAGGCCGTTGATGTCATGCGTGGTAATTCTCTCGTAAATCCTCGTAAAATATCAACTTATATAGTAAATCGTTTGTTTTCGGCTGCTCGGTGCTTTTTATTCTTTACGGTCTTGTCATTGACAATGTTATTGGTTTTTTTATCTCGGTTTCTTGCCAAGTGTGGCTCTATAATTTACGTTGGCAAATGAAACAAAAAATATGCAGACCATTACGTAGTCTTTCGTATTGTCTGAGAGGGATATCAATACTATAAACAAGAATGTGTTACTTTTACACTTATAACTTAAAATGGTATTGTTTGGCTGCAGTATTCTTTAAGGTGAAGGCACTTCCATAGTCGGAAGGCTCCAATTCGAACGGGATGCCTTTTAAATAATTCATTTTGTAATCCAAATAATGGATTTTACACTTTTTGTATCATGGAAAATCTTCTATGGAAAAACACTTCAAACAAACAATGAATAAACATTTTTTTTATACTATGCCGTGGCAAACGAGCAGATAGCCCACCTTGTGGTAAGCAATAACTGTAGGTATAATATCTACGATTCATGCATTTGAATTTTAGGCAACAAAAATGCAGGACCGCAGGTGCATTCTCACTGTGAGGACTAAGATGAAATGACTCAAGCCTGTAATTGCGTAAAACACTATAAACAAGTTTTGTGTTGTAATAAAAGCTTCACAGCGTCAACTTTCCCGCCATCGCAATCTCCTACGTTGGGACAGGTTTAATCCACATTATCTAGGTGCCCGGCATCGCGAATTTTTTTCCAGCGCTCGAGTAAGATATGGATGCAAAGAGATTGAGAAAAAAAGCTTATTTGCTCTTCAACTTTGGGTCCTTCGAAAGGCATGTCAGGTACCACAACCAGTCCCCTAAGTTTGCAGTTATCATGAATGACGATGACCACTTTTCATAAGAGTTTTTTTTCCACTAAAGCAGCAAACAAGCGTTGCAATAGAAAAGCACAAATTTTTAACAAAGTATTTTAAGGTAAAACAAATCCATTACAGTCCCTTAAATATTCAAGAAGCCATTAAAAATCCAGCCATTTAGAGTAAACACGTGCGCCATGAAAAATGCATGAAGTCCTAAAAAAAACAAGGAAGTAATAAAGATTATGGCCTCTGTCCCGGATCACTGGAGTAATTAAATACTGAAATAGTAATGACCATTTATTTATGGAGCCCTCTTTCTCGTAAGCCCGGAGATTAGGGCCCTATACGAATCGATTCGAGGACAAATTATTTGTTGAGAGCCATACTTTTTTGGCAATTGGGAAGGGCCATCACCCTTTCCAGAAACTCCTTCGAGTTGTCGTCGACGGGTATCGTTTCCCTGAACTGGAATCTTAAAAGAAGACTGGATAGAATGTATTTTGCCTAAGAAGGCACACGGCCAGATGGTCCGCTTGATGGAAAGCGACCACTATAATGGTTGTTCAGTATAACAGCAACTGGAGTGGAGGGGGTACCGGATTTGAGGTACCTTCGGACGTGGTAACATCTAACTTTTTCTGTAGTAAATATTAAAGTTCGACTTTCAATTTCATTTTCATAATCCTCCACGAGTTTTTAGGACGCATAAGTTGAACTGCGGTCTGTAACCTAGAACATTGATGACGATGAAAATTTTCAAAATTGCTACAAGATCTAGTTAATAATTTTCTGATATTTTTTGAGATTGTAGTATCTAAACAAAATAGAAAAAATCATCTTACTAGTACTTTTAACTACTTATACCTATAAATCCGCACATTGTCTAAGTAAAAGAGCCATTCAAATATTTCAAATATTGGTTTTACTCAAAATTATTCAAAAACAAACACTTATTTTTTGCTAACAGACAAAATCCAGCCAAATCGCCTTGATTGAGTTTATCAAAGACCTCAAAATACGGAGAACTGATAATTAAAAGCCTATATTTTAGGTAAGTATTTTTTCATTATAGGTAGGTATTAAATTTTTATGGATTGTAGATCTAAACTTTCAAGTAAGGTTGAAGTATAAGTCTTCGTAGAAGAGGTAAGTATCTCAAAATAAGGTTGAGTCTATTTATTCAAGTTTGAAGCTAAGCGACACAATTAATTACAACTTCAAAGTTATAAATTTGGCGTCCCCGATTCCAGTTTTAATATCTAGGTTACGCTTTGTACTATACCTTAATCTGTCCAGACTGACTGGTCTTATTTGGTAAATACATTTTATACCACTAAGGTGGCAAACAAACTTACGGCCTGCCTGATGAATATAGCGTACTAACGATCACAGATAATTTATGGTATGCCTGAAAAAAATCACAGACAAAATAGATTTCCGAATGTCAACATGACAATGTTTTTGTTAAGGCAGTAAATTATGGTGAAATTTATATTTTCAGTGAAATTATGTATTTATATGAATAATTTGCAGCAGTATTGCTTGAAATTTACATTCTATGTGTTACTTAAACAATTCAAGTCATATTACACAGCGTACGTAGCCTAATGGATACGGAATGTCACGATTTTGTTATGAGTATTGTTTGTTTACCAAATAAGACTAGTCAGTCTGGACAGACTTTAAATGTACACAGGACCTCAATACCAATTGGTTAATCAATCAGCATCACCATCCACAGGGTCCGCTTTCCAGCTCTTTCTTCTCCACTTTGACCCATCTTCGGCATTCTCTCGTCTCGTAAGCCGCTCTCGCATTCGACTAGGCTATGTCCATCAATTCTTGGAGTATCCCGCGGGACCTTCGTTTAGGCACCTATTTTTCCACCTTTTTAGTAGACCAATTTATAGGTAGTGTAGAGGTATGATAGGGCGAGTAAGTCGGGTAATACGTCCGTTATTAAATAGTTGGGATCGTATCCGATCCGCGTATGGAAATCGTGGGCAACTAGGCCACCGGGTTATTGAAAAATGGCAGGTAAGGATCAGAATGTGGTCATAAATATGATATACATTACTACGACCCTTAGCAATGAAAGTTTTATTTTGTCATATATGCAACAAACGATTCGCCGCGGTTTTCACCCTTTACCAAGCGGTGGGATAGAAGTTGCTAATAATAAATCGGATGGACATCGCTATCCAACGAGGTTCGAACCCCAGTGCCGCCATGTACCAATAACTTTTTCTGACACAAACAAGTTTAATAATTTGTGTGATCCCCGTATACCGAAAGAAACGAAGTGTTAAAATTTGTCGACGTCAGAAAGACCTGCGATGCTACGAGCTAAACAGGATGCAAGTCAACGCCTTCTCTATTTCTGTCGCCAAGCAACAATTTAAAGATAAGGTAGCTAGCGCAATTACAAGCTTGAGGCTTTTCATCTCAGTCCTCAAAGTGAGAACGCATCTGCGGTTCTGCATTTTCGTGCCATACAATCTAAATGTATGAATTGTAGATGTTGTGGGGGACAGTTACTGCTTCTATCAGGTGGGCTGTCTGCTCGGGCTGTTTGTCACTGTGTAGAATAAGAAAAAATGGAAATAAAGAGGCTGAGGTGGGCTGATGGGGTGGAGAAAGGATAAAATTGAAAACAAATTTATCAAATAACAAATCAAATGACAAAATGGCATGTATTGCGACGCGATAACAAGGTGGTGCAGACAGCACTTAGCCTCACCGAGATCAAAAGAAGCAGAGGACGCCGCCGTGCAACCTGGTGGTCAAAAATATCCAATAACCAGAAGAAATCTCAAGGTGGCAAGCCAGGACAGAGTTGCCTGGCGCAGGCGTACGTGAAAACCCGACCCCAAATAATGGTAACAGGGAACGACAAAGAAGAAGAGTATATTAGTTGAACACGAACCGATGCTCTTACGATGAGGGACAAATCTTGATAAAACCGTCGTCGCCGCTTATAATTCGCGTACGCGTCGCATCCGCCTAGTCACCGCGTAGCCCCCGAACAGGAATCGCTCAGCCTACCATATTGGAGCGGACGATGCCGCGGTGACTAGGCGGGCGCAAAGCGAGCGCTGCGCGTTTATGTTAAAATAATAAAATAAGCTTTCTGACATTAGTATAACCAAAATTGCTCCATTTGGGATAATTCGCAGAGAAATTGCGTACGTCTGTACGGGCTCTTAGGCGACTGAATGTGTAGGTTCTGGTCAGGTTTCCCTGTTAATAAGGTCTTGAGGGTCAGATAGCAGTCGCACTATTGTAATTATCTGATCTGCCAAATCCTGGATCATGGTCATTGCGAACCCAAAGATCGCAATCGCGCGTGAGATCACAACTTGGATATTAACGTCAAGATCATTTCATTCATTCCTATGAATATGTATGAATTGATAATTGTTATATTACATGTTAATTACATCTATATACTACTACTAGTACCTATGTGAAAGGAGTAACTGACATTCGAAATTCAAACACCTGACCCCATTACAATATAAGTAACCCTTTTTCTGAGAAAATGGTTTCAAACTACGCGTGAAATGGCTGTTCTAGACATAACCTGAGGACATAAGTGTTTTGACAACTAAAAGATAAAGGGTATCCTTTTACAATCTAGTGTCATGTCCGTTCGTGGGTTAGCTCCGAACTATCTTTTACATTGTTTTACTCAGTACATACCTACCACAAAATAACAATGCCCATTTTAATATTGTTATTTTGACACATTATGAAGCCACACATGCAAGGATATGTATTGCAAAATTATTGTGTCGTTCCTTTCGTTTTTTCATCCTTTCAAAGTCATCATCACCATCATATCAGCCGAAATATGCCACTGCTGGGCATATGCCTCCCCCAGAGATCTCCATATAAGTCGGATCTGTGCCTTCCGCTTCCAACTGGCACCTGCGATCCTTACCGAGTCGTTGGTCAACCGTGTAGGAGGCCTGCCCACACTGCGTCTTAGGTATCTTAATATTTCGGTTGATTACTTAATACTTAAGTGCAGTTTACCACTTTAGTTCAGTATGTACTTTATATTTGTTACATAATTAGCAAGTACAATGCGGAAAGTGTTTATTCTAGAGAGAGAGGGCGGAAAATATGAAGGAGCATATTCCGATCCCCTTCATACCGATTGGCCATATTCGCTGAAATATTTTTACAACATTATACCGAGTCGAGACGCTATCAAACTGAATAATGTTCGCCCTTTGTTTTCCTTTGAAATAAAGGAAGACGTCGCTTGTACTCGGAGATGAAATGCGAATCGGAATAGAAATTCGTGTGGAACGGATAAATAAATAAATAAACGTACAAAGTAACACTTAAAGTAGCATGGGGGATACATGAAAAACACATTATTCAAACCGAATTGGGAATTTGTGCGCTAGCAAATTTTTTGTCGTCGGTTCCGCGCAAATTCTGTGTCGTACATCGACATTATTCGACATGCTGGTCGTCTTGCCTTGGTTTGTACATTAGATAGGAGTTATAATTAGATACCTTATGCTCCTAATCCTAGCAATTAAATCTATCGTGACTGTGTATTGTTATTATTTAAGAATATGTGGTGTTTGTTACTCTTTCTAAAACTAATATTTTTCAATGAAACTATACAGCTTTCTTTTATGACATATGGTAGAGATACAGGCAGCAAGACTAGCATTATAAATAAATAAATATTATAAATAAGCTTGGATAAATTCTCATAGCGCCATCTAGCCCCAAAGTGCTTACTTTGGGGCTAGATGGAAGCTTGTGTTATGGGTGTCAGATAACTGATAAACTACTTATACACTTTTTTAAATACATACTTATTACACTCTACATACACTATGCCCAGACCAGTAACAGAAATAAAATTAAAATTCATCATTTCAATTTATGCTCCGCCGGGAATCGAACCCGGGACCTCTGCGTGGCATATATATATAATTTTTTTTTACCTAGGAAGGTACACGGATGGACGGTCCACCTGATGGAAACTGGCCACTGTCGTTCAGGACATCTGCAACCTAAGGGGAGTAGATGCGGTGCCGGCCTTTGAGGTACCTGAAGACATGCCTTTTAAAGAACCCTATATTGGAGTGCATTGCAGTAGAAAGATCCATTCCATCTTCGAGTCTCCAGGTGTAGGTCAGCGTACCATCCCTATATTGTCGACATTCCACCTATACACACTCAACCTTTTAGCTAACTCTTTTCTGTTGTGAACGGCAAGGGAACGAAACTCGCTGCCTGCACATATTTTCCCTGAGCGCTACTATTTGGGTATCTTTAAGACAAGAGTGAATAGGTAGGAAACCCAATAGACAGGTATGCGCCATCGTAGACTGCATCTGCACTCATCAGGTGATATGGCAGTCAAATACCTGTCTATTTTTAAATAAATTTAAATTAAAAAAAAAGACTTCGGCTCATTCCACACCTTGCTTGCGTGGTAAAAAGTCTCGTGATGCCCGTACGTTAACCAATTGAACCATTCAGCTCGTCATTTCCCAATATATGTACAATGCGCTGCTCACTTCTAAATCCCAGTGTCACGTTGCTTCGGCAGTAAAACGTCAAATGTCTCTCCATTGTCAAAGAAAGCCGCGGGCCCAAATCCCCATCCCATGGAGCACTGGAAACCTTACTCACCAGCATGTACACAATACCTACTACGAGTTTATGAAATGGCATTGTTTGGCTGCGGTATTCTGTAATAGACATAGAATAAGGTGCTTCCTCAGTCGGGCGGCCTCAATTCAAGCGGGATATAATCTCTCTTATACACCAGCTCGTATACAAAAAAAACTAGTCTATAATATAGCCCGCAATAATCCAGTTTCCATCGAATCACACTACAACCTATTTTACGCGTAGCCGCTCGTGAGCGATAGTTAGTTGTCAGAAGTAAAACACAGAATTGTTTACTTGGGTTTATAAATTGTAATTTCACATCCATAAAATAAACATTCATCATCATCCTACCTAACGGTAAATCCCAGCTTCTCCTAGGGTCCACTGTTTCACTAGAAAAGCGCCTTCAGAATTATTGAAAAAGGTTTCGTACCAGAATCCGTAATATAAATTTTGTGGATGTTAGCGACTACCATCTGACCCGCACAACCCGTTAGGGAGAAGCAGGTTCGCTAATGCCTGTCCCCTGCTGTCTGCATGCGGGTGAAGTTGGCCCAGATCACTCAGAGGATGGTGGTAGAGCCCCGTATACTCCCCCCTACTTTAACAAATTATCTTTTAGACAAATAAACTAAATCTAAATTATAATTACAAATTTAATAAAATAAACAAAAGTTAAATTGTACAACAATAAAACATAAATTATTACAAATAATAACATCATAGGTAATGAGGTCTCTACCTACGTAATTGGATAATTAAATAATATCTTTAACCATTCGCGAAACGCGACAGGCATGAGCCCTCACAGCATTATGCTGAGATTGGTCCATTTCGGTTTCCTTTACGTTAGTGTCTGGTCTTACATAATTTCAATTTACTGTACTCACTCTAGATTAAGGAAGTACTATTTAATCGAATAAAGTGCTGACTACGTCTATGTCTACTCCTACGTTACCGCCGTAACATAGGCAACGTAAGTAGTAAGCACACACAGAACCTCTCGACAGCGGTCACAATTTTTGTCGAAAGTTCCACATTATCCGGCCACCTACGCTAATCTCTCAAACAGGTCCCTCTCAACAGTCCTCGCCTAAAACGTTTACTTAAAAGCCTATTCAGACTTGTCCTCAACATCCTATTGTTATACATCCTCGACAATGAACGGGCGGGGACCTCAGTGACCCCCAACTAAATGCACAAATTGAAATCACTGGCAGGGTCAACCCTTCTCTTCATATTAATTGTTTCTGAGATTTATGCCTGTTGAGTGATTAATGGCCAGTTTTGAGGGTCTGGACGGGGAGGAGATTGGGTTATTTGTGTAACGTTCTGCTAATATAGATAGGTACATACGCAAATAGGAACTGTTTTGATTTTCCCGAAAACTAAGTTGGCAGTGAAGTAGTGGCCTTGTACTGATCTTAGGTTCAGTCCAAAAACTGTAAAAATATATACTTATGTAGACTTACCTAGTGACCTGACTAGGATTTGTAAAGGTGTTCTCGGAGTTTCTCCGTTATAATTCATGGATTATGGACAACATGGTGCTACTGAGTCCTTCCATTGGTGGTATTAAGAAGCTCCTGAGGAAATGTGAGGCTTACGCTGAGCTCATGGACTCAGGTACAATGCAAAGAAAAGTGAATTCCTTGTTTTTCAACCTAAAATGCACAAAGTTGACACTGTTCCACCAGTATTCCTGAGTGGTACTTAAACTGTGTAACTCTATAGAGTTACACAGTTTAAGTACCTGGGTGCATTCGTGAAAAACATCCTGGACCTAATGGACGAGCTGCGGCTTGAGCAGGTCTATGCGACGAGTTGCACCCTAGATGACATAAAGCAGGCGAATACACAGACCCCAGCGGCAGCCTTATAGGTAAAGACGGATTCACACTGATCCAATGCTTCAACAATTCTAAGCCCTCGAGCCCTAGAGTAATCCCGTCCTAGGAAATCTACTAACCCAAGATCACGTAAGCCAAAGTCACATTTAATGTCAATAAGTCAATACAAGTAAGTGCTAAGACGTGTGTTAATTCATAAGTTATGAAGTAGCTTTACAAATAGTCTATGACCGTCCATCTATGTCTGTGGTCAGTCGTACCAAACTCTTGTCTTCCCTTTGTATGTTTGTCTCTTTTTATTGTGATTCCTACGTTAACCTTCCCACTTTTTCGAATCTTGCCATGTACCTACCCAGACTCGCTAAAAGCTTTCTTTCTTTAGTTTCTTTACGACTTCGATCCAAGATAGGTGTGCAAAAATACGTCCAAACTTAACAAGAATTGTGGGCAAAAAACGCGCGCCGCTATTAAATCCTCTTCCGAATTGCAAACGCTCACCATTTGCATTTCAATTCTGAACATTAAAAGAGCAGGCATGAGACTATTGGAGAAAAATTGTCCATTACAGCTGAGCGTGGACCATGAATTTATGAATAGGAAATGTACGGAATGGCACCATTTGTGAGGGCCATTATCACATTTCCACTAAAAGCCGTGTAATCGTTCAAAACGTATTTTCGTTTTTACTTAACACCGGAACTGCAAATATCGGACGGCGTAGATCGAGCTTCCTATAATCTCCTGATAATACTTCGTTATTCGTTGTACTTATGTTATTTTATAGCACGAGATAAGGGCTGGAGACATTTTTTATTTGACGAGGTGGGTTCTCGCGGTTTGGAATTCCGTGGAATCTGTTATTTTTTTCGGTACATAAACGCCATGACAATCCGGGTAGAATGTAGTTGCCATTACATAATTTTCGAAACCGGTTCAAGAGTTTCGGAGATTACCTCAAACAACATAATAAACGCATCAGTGATAGCCCTGGTATTATTGAGGTCCAAAGACGGTGGTGATCACTATCCATTAGGTGGCCCGCTTACTTGTTTGTCTATATAACATAAAAAAAGAGTAGGGTGCATTAGTAATAGAAGTCAATTACTTAGGGACCAAATGTCATGCCCATTACGCCCACTGCGAGGAGAGGCCAACCCAAAATACGATGGCTTAGATGAAATGCGTGCCAATAAACTCACCACCAACGATGCCGAAGACCGACTACAGTGGACAAAGAGAAGTAGGAAGGCCGACCCCAAAACCAACAAAAAAAGTAAAATATGGAACACAAAATCGCGTTTACACGGTGCCGCTTCATTGGGTATCCAATTTTATATAGAATGGCCAGTATCAATAAATGACATTGGCCGGCAGCGTATATGGACATTCCTTATCCACAACCGGTAGCATTTAGGGAATAGTAATCAATGCCCAAGTTTCATAACTAGTTGCGATGACAGCCCGCATTTGGGACATTCGGCCGTAGAATAGCACCACTCCCGTCTCTACCCATGAATGTCGTACTGGCATACAGGCAATTATAGGACTTACAGAAACACTTGCTCATCGCCAAACTTCAGAAAATGATTATGTATTTGCGGTTTCCAGTTTACCTTGAGCAAAAACGATGAAATAAATCTCCAGTCTTGGAAGTGGCGTATCCATTATAAACGTTGGTCACTATTCATTAACTCAAGAGTATCCACGAGATAACTTATGAAATGGCGCCATCGCGGTGGTTTCCCAAGTAATTTTAACCTTATTTTCGTGAAATTCTAAACATTATAACAGAACCGGTATTTTTCTTATTTCATGAATTTTTGTGCATCTATCGTAATAGTACAACCGTAATGTCACCTAAACGTATACAATTTTTTACAAAATTCAATAAATCATTAATTAAATAGTTAGTTGTAAACAATAATAACAAAAGATACAAAGAAAATGTATATATGACACAATAGGCACTACTAATTTAGAGACATTACTTTTTTAACTAGAGGCATCATGATTTAGATAAAAATAAACTGTATATACAAGGGTTGTAGAAATTAATATACAGGATGGCTGTATGGCCCTTTGATAGAAACATATATTGAATTTGACATGCCTAAAAAATATAATATACCTATGTTTAGACTAATATATTCAGAAACTTTCAAAATCTGTAGGCAGGCAATTAACGAATTCACATACTAACAACCTATCTAATTCCCAATACCACCTACGCTACAATTAAAAGCCTCTAACTAAAAGATGTACCTACAAAGCATTTTCTTCCCGATATTAATTGAGTTTACGAACAAAGCGTTAGCGCCTGTCTGAACAAACAATTTTAGTCGAATTAATATCAGAAAAGTTGAAATTTCCGTTGGCTTTATTAAATTCAACTATTTCTCGTAACGTGCTCCAAGGCGTCTGAGCGAAATGCTAGATCGAAGTCTGGACGAGTAGACAACGACAGAATGGAATGACAGCGTGTCTACTGCACCTGAAATGTTACGAACAGATCAGATATTTAATTCATTCATTTCCTTCTTCAGCGGAATACAAACTAGTGAACGAACTAAAGAATGAAATTCAAAATTTGAATATGAATTTGCGATTCACAATAACCATTTTAAGCGAATGAATGAAGCAAATAAGCAAATCTGGCTATTTTCAATTGAAAAATAAGAAATAATAGACGACGATTCGGTGAATAATCGCTTCGGTAGCTAAAATTGATTCCGGAATGTTCCATCAAAACGACCACTGATTGACTTATCAACGCTGTACAGTGAAAATGGGAGGATCGCACTTTGACGAGGATTCGGAGCACCAAATTAACAATTTACCCTTTCATGTTTGCTTTATGAGTATAAGCTGTAATTTCATGGAAATATTTAGGGAGTATTAATTAAGATTTCCCATTCTGTGCATGTCGTGAAGCGGGAAATGTCGTATTTTGCACTGGACCTGAACAAACCAAGCGATGTCGTGCGACAAAGATTGATCTCAGAACAAGATATTTTTTTGTATTGTGATAAAAAGTTCTTGTACCAAAAAGTTTTAAGTATTCTACATGATATACGTTAACTACGCGTGATTTGGCCTTCCCCAATCATGATATTTTGCTAAAGGTTAAGAATATTGTGGAAAATATTCTTGGATACCATTTTTGTGGTTGACCTAGGTTACGCTGGGGACTCTGGAGCCGGCACTTCGTGACGGTATCAATTCATATCAAACATTATTTTTATAGGAACTATCCAGGCATTTGACGGCCATTTCACGTGATGGCATATTTAAGATGGCATTTCGATCCCAGCTACCTCATGTGTTCGGCAAAGTTTAATGGAGCAACAACTTGGCTTACGTATGTAATTTAAAGCAATAAAGTCGAATTAATGTGTTGCAGGCAGGGCTCGGGCCAGAAAACGAGCATCAGCGTTTTTTATACCTATTTCGATCCGATCTAGTGACACTGGCATGAAAAGTTAAAATTAGTGATAATGACTGTGAAAGGAGCGAATGAGGTTTATCAAGTGGAAAAATATTTGTTACGTAAATGTTTGCTACGCAGTTAAAAATGAGCAGGCAGCCCACCTGTTGGTCAGCGGTAACTGTCGCCCATAACAACTGCAATCCACGCATCAAGGTTGCACGCAACAAAAATGCAGAACCGCAGGTGTGTTGTCACTGTGAGGACTAAGATGAAATGCCTCATGCCAGTAACTGTGCTGGCTACTACTATCCTTCAAACCGGTCAAAAACAATGCAAGCCTTGTTGCTTGGCGACAGAAATAGATAAAGCGGAGTACTCACCAAGGCGGACTACTTAGGCTTGACAGAGTCCTACCACCTGATAACGCTGATTCACCTGATAATGTCCCTTGTCTTCTTTTACGTACACATTGCAGTGTAACATAACAAAAAACAAAGTTTATCAGTTTCTACCTTATTTTGTTTATGTTCACTCTTGCAAAAATCCACAAGCGACCCATTATCGAACTCCAGCTTCCTCATTTTACGGCTGAAATGACAGATATTCGCTCCGAAGCGGCGCGCCGTTATTAAATTGTACAAATTAACGACAGCCTCGGCTTTCGCTTTTTGAATAAACAAAGTTTCATTCATCAAATCCGGGGAATAATTTTCTGTTTTCGCTGATTGAGTTTCCCTAACAGGATCTGGGTCACCTTGAGTTGGCTCCTGTTGTTTCGCTTCCCCGTTACGCTTGACGAAAACGAAGCCATTATTTTCATCTTATATTTCGCCCTACTGTTTAATTTTGACAGTGATTACGTCGACATCGTCCTCACCTAATCCAGTTTAATGATAACTGCATTTAAAGTCGATAGCAATGGTCGTTCATTCGCACATGAGAGTTTACAATTAGCAATCAAGTATGTTAGCGTCTGCGGTTCTTTAGAAAATATAACACTTTTAACTTATATCTTAGACCAGAAAATGGGAAGCGGGATTTTCTGATAAATGCTTGTCCATAATGTCTATTTTAGCTTACACCTTGCGAAAACTATAATAACTATAATGATTCTTTTCTTACCAAAATGTGCCCTAGTTTTAAAAGGTAACATGTGTGCGCGACGCGTGAACCAATTCAAGTAGAAAACTGACCAAACTTTTGTGCAAAGCCTGGGTGAACTGCTACAATAATTTAACAAATTAGGCAACAAAGTGTCATGTTCAACTACTTATATAATACTAGTGGATCCGGCGCGACTTCGTTCGCGTACCACTTTACCCTTTTTTTTTTGCTTATAAACCTTCCTCTTGAATCACTCTATCTATTTTTGAAAATCGCATTAAATTCCGTTGTGAAGTTTAAATTATCTGAGCGTACACAGATACATAGGAGCAGACTTTGTTTTATACTATGTATGTAGTTGAACATGACACTTTGTGCTTAATAATTGGGTACACTTGTAACTTAAACAAAAATACAAAATAAGGAATACGAGCCCAATGCTATTTTGTCACTGCAAAACTCAAACAAAATACTATAATGATATAAAATTATGTCTTTAGAATTTTTTTATCCAAGTTATCAAAACTTCAATAATAAAAAGATGATAATGGCATTACTATAGATAAATAATTTATACTATTATCTTTTATCTTTATCTATGACTTACAAGACTCAAATGTTATCAAAAGATAAAGCAACTGCCGGTTTTCTTTATGTCTCAGTATGTCAGTCGGCTCTTTGTTTGTTACATGTCAACATGGATAAGAAACAAGTGAAGAGTTTGAATAAATTTCAAAGTGCAGGCAGCAAGTACAAAAACAGCATAAATTCCAGCAATCCATTTACAAAAAGTGAAACCAATGACCAAGCAAGTAAGTGTACCTTTGATACATGTAATAATATGCAATAAATGTACTCTTATATGCGAAAACATGTAAATGGTCGATAGATTCTTTGTATTGATTATATTTAGCTATTAAGTATTGTTTGTTTTCCGAAGAAAATATAATAAAATACACGAGTTCATATCGATATGTAAAAAATATTCATATTCTAAAGATGCATCCAAATTGCGTGCGTTGCAGCAACTGCTCGTAAATTGGGGACTTGACTAGATTAAATATAAACTAGGAAACCAGTTTATCATTAAGATTAAGAGCTTCAAGTAGAACAGCCGTCAGTACAACAAAATAAATGAAATTCTAATATTTAGAAGTTTTAAATCATATAAAATGAAATAGGAGTACATTTAACGCATTTGTACCATGATGTCACCGTTAAAAGTCATACAAATTTCATAGAAGTGATTCGTTATGTCAGATCGTACAGAGTTGCTGATTTGACATTTAGTCAACTCGCGGATTGTTTTGTGAGATGAAATGCAACTGCACGCGCGGTATCCAAGCCGTTGCTGCAACGGCTTAATCGCGAGATTTGGACGCACTCTAACAATGGGCAGTGGGAGAATGCACAGAACATAATTTACGCCCGTAGGAATCAGTCTATGTTTGCCAAGAATTGTGATATTCATAGATTAAATTTAAGAAATAATAAACTATTTGTAGCAAAATATCGCCTAAGTAAATTCCTTATGAATGGGTAAGTGTATACGTTTCTACAACAAAATACCATATAGAATTGCAAATCTGTCAGAAACGATGTTTAAGTGTTCTGAAAAACGAGTTTTGAGCTGTATTTTACCCCTTGTATTTTAAAATAGGCGGACCCCGGGTCCCCGCGTGCCGCGCGGGAGCGCAACCGGAACATGACGCCGAGCTGATGATGATGAAGGGGTATTATAAAATAGAACACTACATTAATGATAAAAGTGCATGGTGTTGTGTCAACTGCAATCTATAATTTATTAAGTCACAGGTTATTATTTCAAAATATTTTATTAAGTTTTTATAATTTGTGTTCTACAGTAATATTATTCAAAGAATTGTATTTTTCAACGTTCGAAAGCTATTTGTTAAATCCTACTCGAATAAATGACCATTTCATTTAATTTAATTTAAACAAAAAAGCTAATCTGAGTGCTTGTAATCAATTAAGTTAATTCTCATGTAATGTTTTATCCATTTGATATAGCATGCCGTCACCATGAATATCACCGATTCACAGAAACCGCGCGATAGCCGGAGTGACTCAATAAAATATTAAATAATTTTTTGTTATTAGCTAATCATAAATGGTTGGTGGTGGCCGTGTGGTATCCGGCAGAGTAGAATAGCACCAACCCCTTACACTCGTGGGTGTCGTACAAGGCGACTAATGATTTCGAGGCAAAATATCTAGTCCCCGTAGGCTGGAAAATGGGCAGCAGTGTTTTCCATTGTTATATTTATAACACTGCGATCTCCGACCCGCCGGCCAAGCATGGTGATTATGGCAGTAACCTCCCCTTTCGTGGGAGACGCCCTTAGTCCTGCAGTGGACTGTTATGGGCTGTACCGATGAAGCATAAATCAGTACTTAAAATTTAATGTTGTTTAATTATTTTCAGATTTCAACCATGGTAAGCTAGTAGTATGTTACTACAGAGCTTGTGCCACTCGCCGTAACCCGCCGGCTCGATTTTCTATTGAAGACATCGTACCTTCTCTATGTACACATTTGATCTATGCTTTTGCTGGCATAGATGAAGAAACCAATACCATAGTTGGCGAAGGTGTGTATGGTCTCCTGTTTTTAACATACGATGTTTCGATTTGGAATTTTTACTTATCAGAACAACAATATTTTCTTTTTATTTTTTTTGAACTGTTCTTGTACTTCCCTAACGTCAAGTAACGTACCTGTTACAAGTTTTATTTTATAACAAAAAATATAATATATCGAATTAGGCGTATAAATATAAACGCAAAAGTATGCCTGTTTGCTACATTTCTATAACTAAATTACTGTACCAACTAATACTGATAACACACAGTTTGTGGGTCAAGTGCGCCTATTTCATTCATTGCCACAGAACAGATTACGTTATTTTTACGTAAAAATGGTTTGTACGTCGGGAAAAGTTATATCTACAATAGATGTACGTAACTCCGAAAAGTATTATTAATACATGGACGCTGTGGGATTCAAACTTGGTACCTATTGCTTACGAGTCTGATAACGTAACAACTCGGCCACCGGCGCTCCTAAAATAAACTATCTTACTACTTTAGGACAAACGGCCGAAACGAAAGTTCCAGAACAAAAATCTCGTCCCTGAATCACTAAAATTAAAATAGCCGCTCCTTTATTTCGCATAGTGCCATGGAAACTTTACAAGTAGTCGAGGAAGACGTTCAAATTTATCTTTATTACTCGCAGAGCCAACGGGATATTTGGGCGAGGAGGGCGAGTATGCTCGAGCTGTGGCACTCAAGGATCGCAGTCCAAATCTGAAAGTATTAATTGCCGTTGGCGGAGAGGGCGCTAGCGCCGAAAAGTTTTCCAACATGGCGTCAGACCCGACCACTAGATCGGAGTTCGTACAAAGCGCACTCGCGTTCCTGAGGTAAACTTCTCAACTCATACATATAGTGGCTTTTGTTGATTTACATCAGTTTTCGGGTAACTCCACTGCGTTGTATATCTCGGAAAGAGAAAGTGAAGTTGTATTCGTAAGATTACGTTGCAAAAAAGTATGTTACTATTTTGGTTTATAGTTGATTCTATTGAAGTTCTGTTTGCCTATTGTATTGTTACTTTCCGAGAAAATACTGTCGAAATAGCCACCAGTACTGTTTCACTAGATAACTGAATTCTTCCTAAAATCCATCCATAAGTATGTCGGCAAGTCGCAAAAAACAAACAAATTTTTGTGTAGATTCGTGTTCATGTGAAAATTTTCGAATGGCGGAGGCCATACCTATTTGGAATGCCAACTTAAACTTAAGGGACTATAATAGATCTGTATTTTTACGAACTTTGACAAAATGCAAAGCGGCTTTCTAAAATGTGCACAGATTCCTATGATATTTCATGTAAAAAGTTTTATAATGTATAGCGAGACACACGGTCAGACAGATTGTTCTTTTTTTTCAAGACAATAGATATTGCAGTTTAGAAGATAATTGTGAGCATTTTGAAGCATCAAACATCAACAAAATCTGACAAACATTTTGTTGTTGTCAAAAAGATTGGAAAGTTCAGAGCACCTTTAGAGCACAATTCTTTAATATCGTTATGTTAATGATAATCATCATCACAGCCCGTAACATTCCACTGCAGGACTTAGGGCCTCTTTCACGAAAGGGGAGGTAATTGTCATAATCTCCACGCTTGGCAGGCAGGTTTGAGATCGCAATGTTTAAATATAACCTTGGAAAATGCTGCTGCCCATTTTCCAGACTACGGAGATTCTTGATCTTTTGCCTCGAAAACATTAGTCGCCTTGTACGACAAGGGGTTGGTGCTATTCTACTCTGCCGGACACCACACGGCCAATACTGATAATTAATGATAATATCGGTAATGTTTGATTATTTTGCAGTATACACAATTTTGACGGGCTAGATCTGCATTGGTTGTATCCAGCACAAGGCGGAAATCCTGAAGACAAGGCCAACTTAGTAGCTTTAGCAAGTGTATGTATAGTGGCAGTTGCCATATGTATTTTTTTGTATCTAAACGCTTTCAGAGTTGTGTCATTAATTGGCTATTTATTTGATGGTATTCTTGAGACGTCGACGCAGAGCGTCGGTAGCCGGGCGGTTGAGTATCCAACTCGTAAGCGAGAGGTACCGGGTTTGAACCCCGCTGCGGCCATATCCCAATGACTCTTTTCTGAGTTATGTACATTAGTTGAATTCTAACCGATGCTGTTACGGTCAGGGAAAACATCGACATGAAACCTACTAATTCAGGCAACTGAATGTGTAACCATGATCTAATCTGGTCAGGTTCCCCTGGTATCAAGGTAACGGAGGTCAGATGGTGGTCGCAATGTAATTACCTGATTGCCAAATCCTGGATCATGGTCAAAGCGGACCCCGGGCCCTCGTTCTAGAGAGCACAATCGGGAAAAGATGATTTTTTTAAATTAAAAACAAGATGGACATAAGATGATTAATATTATTCTTTAGACGTCTGATGGAACATTAAAGTACCAGAACCTTCCACGGTCAATTTACATGTGACCATTTTTCACAACTCTTTTCAGGAACTCAAAGAAGCATTCAAGCCTAAGAATTATATCCTCACAGCAGCAGTGCCAGGTGATATAATAAAGCTGGAAGCTGGTTATGATTTAGCTAATCTCAATACTCATCTAGATTTAGTTAATGTCATGAGTTATGGATACTACGACGTTTCGGATAATATTATAGGTGCTAATGCGCCATTAAAACATAGTGTTGCTGGGGATGCGAAGAGTGTGGTAAGCGAATATTCTTAAACGTACAAAAAAGTTTATAGACAGGTGTTTGATTGCCATCATACTTAACGTTAAGTGTGAATACAATTTGACTATTAGATAAGAAATATCGCTGTTGGACGAAATGCAGAAATGTTCGTCGATGTATTCAATGCAACTGTCCAGACTCGTACATCGGGTTTATCACGAGTTAAGTTTCTCGCATTGCGGTCATTCGGGTATAACCAGATTTATGCTCACGGAAGTCTTAAAAATACTTATGGTCTTATTCATAAAAGTTATTTGACGTTTATTAAACGTATTTTATTTTAAAATATTTTAAATCAATTTTAAACAAGATACGTTTAATGAACTTTAAAAGGCTTTTATTAATGAGACGGTTAATGTTTTTCTAAAAGTAATAATAATACTAATGAAATATTACTAAATTAATTAAATATTGTTTTACAATAAAATATTATTTCTTTCATCCAGGAATATACGATTAGATACGTGTTGACTCGTCGCATAAGTAAAGACAAAATTGTTCTCGGAATATCGTTCTATGGAAGCACTTACTTACTTAAAAATCCGTCAGGAAGGGTTGAGTTTGGTCATACACTAGTAGAGGGTGGATTTCGTGGACCAATTATACAAGAAGACAATACTATGGCTTATAATGAGGTAATTCGTAGCTTCAAACCATATTTGATATTATACAATTTGTTTTCTAAGGCTAAAGTTCTATTGGTTGTTTTAGATACGTTTTGATTTTTCGGGTGAATCTTCAAAATGGGCTCGACTGTGGGATGACCAAACTGAAACACCATATCTCCGTTGCAAAAATCAAATAATATCATATGATAATCCAAAATCCGCTACATTGAAAGTCACGTAAGTTGATTCATTAACACTATTTTTCATATTAAAGTTGTGGGGATCTACCACCATCTCATGGGGCCAAGCCAATCATATCTTCACGTGGTCCCCTTGCTGATAGACAGATGAGGTTCCAGCAAACCGACTTTTACTTAACGGGTCGTGCGGGTCTAATAGCATCTAATAGCACTCACAAAAACAGTGGTAAAGATTCAGAGATAGCACTTCACCACATTATGCCAAAGACCAGGCAAAGTGGAGAAGGAAGATTAGAGAAGGATCCTCTCAGAAGTCGTAATTGACCACTAGGATGATATTGAAATTTAAGTGTGTGTGCATACTATTGTCATCATAGCCTAGCTACTATGTGGTTAGACTAGGATTCCACACGGCCATGGCAGAATAACAGCGGCTGCTGGTTCACAAGTAGCTATAGCTGAGCCTTGGACCAATTTGTTTTGATTTAGTTTGTTAAATTTTTCCTTACAAATGTATTTTCTCTATGTATTACCTAAGCAAAACAAATAAACATTTTCATTTTCATCTTCAAATGTTTCAAATTTTAAATATGCACTTGTCTAAATTATATAATTATTATTTTCAGCTGTGCAAAACGATATGGTTTGGCTGGTATCATGGTATGGAGTATCGACGCTGATGATTTTAAAGGTCTAATTACAGGAGAAAATCAAGACTACAATCTTTTAAGAACTATCAACAAAGAACTCGGAAGATCTGAGGCCAAAGATTACAATGTGCCCAAGGCTACAAGTCCAATTCCACAAGCTAGCAACACCGCTAGTAAACCTCCATCACTGGTGACTCATGGCCATGAGAGATCACCACAGTCCGAAAAAAGTCCTGATGCAACTTTTAGGCCTCCAAAATTGGATTTTGGTAAAGGGGGGCCAGCTAGCCACCAATCACCGAATAAAGACAAATCAGGACCAAAATTAAACCATAAGTTAGTGAAAATAGACTCAACGAAAAATCCCAACAATTCGATTGTTCAAAGAGAGATCATGAGGAAACTCGCTAAGGAGGCAACTTACAGTAGTATTGCCAAGTAAATAATCAACAATAACCCGTATTTACACATCTGAACTTTAGCGTCCTCCACATTAGTGGAGGTAAGAGTAATATTCACACTAGGTATTTAAACTCTCTATATCACTTTCTTTCCTTTTTTATAATATCAAATAGGAGAACTACCTACTCCCTCACGTGTTTCGCAACGACGTGTTTTAATTTATTTAGACTAAGCATAGGTTAAATGTCAAACGATTATCAAATTCATATTAAATTCAAATACAGAAAGTGGACAGGTTTAATGTTTTTTCAATATGTCATTTTAGCTACATGATAGTTTAAAGGTTAAGGAATGTTTATAAGCTGCAATGTTATGTAATGAGAATTGAAAGTTTGGGCATGTGGAGGTGATGGATAAAGGCGACTTACGAAAGGTATTTATCATTATATTGACTAAACAAATAACGGTTCTTCAAAATGGAGCAGGCAGAAATGTATGAGAAGATGTGGAACTGGGACAAGAGGTCGTCAGGATAGTAGCTTGTGGTACTCGATAGTCTTTACTTGCGGGCATGAGTACGTATGTTTGTAGACTATAGAGACGAATTGCGACCCTACCAAATAGCACATTATCATTCACAACTATGTAATGTAAGAATTAATTTTAATTAATACAAAAAAATTATATAAAAACATCATGTTTCCTTTTAACGCCACAATACATTATTATTGTAAACATCCAAAGGCTTCGGTAACTATTAGGCAGGCCGTAAGCTTATTTTTTACCTTAGTGGATATATAAAAAAAAAAAATTAAAGTCATTAAAAAAGCAAAATGAATTACTTCTTATTATCGACACGAAACCATATGTGTAAAAGAAATGGGAATAATAAAGCCAAATAAAAACACGTTCACCCCAACCCTGTACATATATCTTTTATATTGCGCTACTATAATAATAAAAGGGGGATTTTGACTGATGAAACCTTATTAGGGCAATACTATCGAAGTCCTGCTTTCAGTAGGATACATTCATTTATATAAGCCGACCCCGATTCTGACAGACAATGCTATGTGAAGCCTTTCCATGTCGCGATATAAATCTTATTTGTTGGAAGAATGAGGCCTTCTCTTTATGGGCCAGATGTATTCTTAGCTATAGCATGTGAATAAGGCAAGTATTTTTCTTATACGGTATTTCAATTATTTATTTATTTATTCGGATGGTGTTATTGGTCGAGCCGCCAATTTTAACCTATGATTTACAACTCTTTTTATTGCATAAGGAGGCACATGGACAGACGGACTTGATAGAAAGTAGCCACCGTAGTCCAGGGTATCTGCAATCTCAGAGAAGCGGATGCGGTGCCGGCCTTTGAGAACGCCATGTTATAGTGCAGAGGAAAAATTAAAAAAAATATATCGCATATTTTCAAGGGAGAGCAAAAATCATACTTGATGTTATATTGAAACAGCAGAGCCATAATTACCAGCATGTCGATATTTTATTTTATAACTTACAGATGTACAATAAATACATCATAAACATTCTAAACAAGGAGGTACTACAAATGGTTGTCATGGGCCACGATTTCATCTTTAACATCTCCTCTTATTCTACTGTTCATAAATGCGACTACAAGTGGACTATTTAGTCCACCCCAAGATTGAACGGGGGCCCAGACCTTATTTCAAGTTTAATAATATGTTACAAAGCATACGTCGCAAAATTTTCGCCACTTCTAAGCGCAACTGTCAGAAACAGTATTAAATTAATTCTAGCTTCAGCTAACTCCGACAATTTATTCCTACATGCACAGCAAAAAATATGCGGTGATTGCTATTTGAAAAAGCAACTCAGATTGGACGCGCTGATACAAAATTCATTAAGCTCGTTTGAACACCCATCCGTTCCTATTCACAGTGCAAACAGCAACAGCTTCTATTTGATATCACCCAACAGAATACACTTTAATATATTAAAATTCCAAAATGCATACGTGGAAATATGAAACAACAACATATCGTTAAACCGTTGAAAGAATCCTTTGTTTATTTTGTAAATAACAATTTTCTCATATTTATGTTACGAGTATACAATGTATTAGTTTTTTTTTTCGAAATAGCCTTGGATATACATACATTTTATAGATAGGGGGGTATGAAACTATCCCTAACGAGACCTTTACCTACACCTTTAAACTACATCAAAAAGTGGACAAGCAAAGTAAATTAATAAAGTACGTCCTCTTGGCCGTGCTTACAAGAATTGTAAATAGGGGCTAAGCACCTGCGTGCGTTTGGTTCCGAAGATATGATAAGGGGTCGGTGTCTCTTCAGACCGGAACAAGCGGTCACTAGATTTGAGAAGCATATAGATGTCGCGCTCCACTCTCCAAATGCTTCTTAGAAGTTGGAGGAGTTCCACCTTAGGTTCTCCGTCTCAGGACACGATGGCTGGATACAACTGTGCATCCAACGACCGGTGGTTATAGCTATAGTAGGTATGTATATATAATGAGTAAGACAGTGGTATAAACCGATCGGTCAGTAGCGAGCCAACTTGGCTTGCAAGCTGCCTTGCAAGTCGATCCAAATTGAATCGCTTTCTATTTTTGGTAGCAAGTGCACCCCTCGTGCTCCTCTTTAACCCCTTGCGCAGCACTTGACACTTGATTTGAGTATGAAGAGAATTTTACAATACAATACAATACAAAAACTACTAGTCACTGTACTTATACTCGATTTTCGAAATTCGATCATAACTGGAAGTAGGTAATACCGTGTGCGAACTTAATTTACAGAGATACGTACTCAGAAACTTTGACAAAATAATTTACACGGCTTTGAACTTGAACATCGTGAGTAATTAATCGAATCTGAATCTTGTACATTCACTGCCAAGTGCCAATCCAAGAGCACGAGCACACATAGCGAGAGAGCGAGATAACTCTAGCTTGCTGTTTTGTTGTGAGTTGAATACTGGCGTAACACGACTTGTCACAAATGTTTATGCTATTTCGATTTCTATACTAATGACAGGAAGCTTATGTTATTCTTCTAAGTGGTCACGACGCGTTTACTGTCCAGTTTGTAAGCGGCCACAAATAGACGGGCCCCCATATCTCAAGCGACAAAGCCCGACATGTTACGCAGGGAGTCTTCACTAACATGTTACTCAGGTAGTATTCACTATAATAACCTTACCAACTAATTCGAAAAAGCTCTGACAAAGTTAACATAAATTAAAATATTTCCTAAACTACTTAACCGTTTTCAATTAACAACAAGGCGAACAACCATCCCGATTAAACTGGCTTCCAAATGAAAGAAACCGCATCGCAATCGGTCCAGCTTACGGACATACGATGTTACAAACAGTCAAACGAACACAGATGCATATATTTCACTTAATATTTTCGTCGGGAGCTAAAAATCACACCCACATACAAAAAGCGGAAGCAAGCACCACATGCATGCGCCAAAAGACAGGCGTTAATTAATTCCACGCACCCAGGGCCAGAGGAATTCATTTCGCTCACAATAGTTTTCCGCGGCCTGGCGTCGAGGCCGCGACTTGATGTATGCGGCTCTTAAGCCCACTGAGGAGGATTTATGCGACTCTCGGCTGGTTCGTACAAGTTGCCAGTGCCATGCGAGGAGAACACTTTGTTTACCGAATTCAAATTCTGAGAGTTCCGGTGACGGTGCTGTCTCTCATGTTTTGGGTTATGGATTTATGGTTTTGAGTATTACGGGAGTTTGAAAGGTATTTTTTATATATTTTTGAATACGGAACCAACTTCGATGGAGTATTGTTTTTTTTTATTATACAGTTATTCAACAATTACATTAGGTTACAATCAAGTACAGATAAAAGTAGTACTACCAATTACAAAGCGTCTCGAAAATGCGAACCTTTGCGTTTCATATACGAGTATAATATTTTGACCTAGTACGGTAGTCATACTGACGTGTAGGTAAAATCAAACTAGTCGTATTGCGTTCTGGACCTTGTGAGTTAAACAGTCTGACATATCACCGGGCACGAATGCTCTACCTCTGTTTTCAACAAGCAAATTTAATTCTCGTTGTCACAAAAAGCAGAATGGCTTGAATATTATCAAAGGAAAAACTGTAAATTTTCTCTGCGATTACCCACACTCTTCTTCAAACCTTCTTCAGGCTTTACAACGAAAGCTAATTACTACATATTATTAAGCAAAGTCCCCGCCGTGTCTGTCTGGCTGTCTGTCTGTTCGCGATAAACTTAAAAACTATTTAACCGATTTTCATGCGGTTTTTACAAATAGACAATGTGATTCATTAGGAAGTAGGTGTATAATTTGTGAAGGTTACTTACCCGTGTGAAGCCGGCCGCTACTTGATTTGTACGGTAGACTGTAATCTGACTTTTAAGAGATAATTGCAAAAAATATTCATGTTTGCGTTACTGTCCCAGTTGTGCTTATGAGGGCTCTGGGTCCTTCTTGACCATGATCCTGGATTTGACAGATCCAAATAATTACTGTGGAGCGACTGCTATCAGACCTCCATGACCCTGCCTTAGGAACCTGACCAAATTGGATCATGAATACACATTCAATCGCCTGAATTTGATAGTTTTATCACGATATTTACCCTCACCGCAAGAGCATCGGTTAGTATCCAATTAATATACAAAGCTCTGAAAAGAGTATTGGTAGATGGCGGCACTGGGACTTGAGCCCAGTACCACTCGATATCACCCGCCACCACACTAGGCCAACGACGCTATCAGAGATCACTGTGTACGTATTTAGTCATTCTCTGATGTTTACCTTCTCAAATATAAAGTAGGGGAGACCGAGGGGATTTGAAACAAAGGTGATTTGAAACAGTACCGATTTCTTGGAACTTAAAACCGTTAGCGAGTTGGCAACGTCGCTTTTCAACCACTTCCCTCCGCCCGGTGACGTCTCAGTTCGCGTCGGTGGCTTAAGTCGCGCGGTTGTGGAGTTCTGCGTGTCATGTGACAAAAATCGTGAAATGTAAGTTTTTAATCGTTTTTTACGATGCCTATATTTTGATAACGGTTTTGTATTTTGGTTTAAGTTATATATTTTTCGAAAGTTCATTAACTAAACATTTATTATGTATATTTAGTACAATTGATTTCTTTGTATTTGCTTCTTGATTGTGGATTTAATAAAAAATAGGAGGTTTTTTCTTACTGAGGAGATTTGAAACAGACTGTTTCAACTCTCCTCGTCTTAAATTTTATGACCAGTCAATAAATAACGGGCACAAAAAATGTTTTTTTGTTGATTTAATTAGTTTATTTTGTTTCAGAATGCCTACTGATTATAGAAGAAAGACTGACAGAGGTATGGCGAGTCGCGAAATATATGATCTCGCAGCAGAAGAAGTAACTTTGCGACAGAAAAGTCTCCGTGACGCGGCTTCGAGTTACAACCTGAACCATACCTCCCTCTACAGGTATATTTAAAAAAAAACTGCTTATGAAGCTAACGAAACAGCAACTGCTCCAACGGTTGGATATCCCGAAAAAACTGTTTTT
This sequence comes from Blastobasis adustella, assembly GCA_907269095.1. NCBI lineage: Eukaryota > Metazoa > Arthropoda > Insecta > Lepidoptera > Blastobasidae > Blastobasis > Blastobasis adustella. The sequence continues at coordinate 3,996,910 of OU026120.1, forward strand.
ACAGCTTCAGAGGAGAAGATACTCTGTGACTATCTTTTAAACTGCGCTGCTGCTAACTTTGGCCTAAGAACAAAGGAAGCCAGAACTTTTGCCTATAGGTTGGCTGTAGAATATAATAAAAAAATTCCTTCTTCTTGGACTGAGCATGAAATGGCTGGAGAGGTTTGGCTTCGATCTTTTATGAAACGTCATACTGTTCTTTCTCTAAGACTACCTCAACCCACAAGTATCGCTCGAGCTACGAGTTTTAATAGAACAAACGTCGAACTTTTTTTTCAAAATTATACCGCAGTAGTTGACAAACACAAGTTGCAAGGGAAGGATATATGGAACGTTGACGAATCTGGCATTACAACTGTTCAGAAACCAGACCGCATCCTTGCCCGACGAGGACAGAAACAAGTGAGTGCCATGACTTCCGCAGAGAGGGGAACATTGGTAACTATAGCACTAGCAGGAAATGCCCTTGGGAATCACATACCCCCGATGTTCATCTTTCCGCGGAAAAGATTTCAAGATCACTTTATACGCGATGGACCTACTGGATCAATTGGCACTGCGAATGGGTCAGGGTGGATGCATGAAGAAGACTTCTATATATTTCTTAAATTTTTCAAAGACCAAATTAGAGCATCCAAAGAAAATAAAGCACTATTGCTATTAGATAACCACGCTTCACACACAGCAATTAAAAATATCGAGTTCTGCAGGGAAAATGGCATAATTCTATTAACTTTTCCACCTCACTGCACCCATAAGTTGCAGCCAATGGACAGAGCCGTTTTTGGGCCAGTGAAAAAAGCAGTTAACACTACTTGCGACAATTGGATGCGGTCTAATCCAGGAAAAGTAATGTCCATCTATGATATTCCTGGGATAGTGAAAATATCGTTTCACCGCGCAATATATCTTCCGGATTTATTCATACCGGACTTTGGCCAGTTAACACTGAAATATTCCAGGACGCTGATTATCTTCCGAGTCAAGTTACTGATCGACCTTTGGCAACTTCTGTTAGTCCTGGTCCATCCAACTCTAACTTGGTGGGAATTTCAAGAAGTGAAGAACCCGCGCCATGTCCTACTTCTAGCACAAGTGATGAACGTCCCCTTGCAAACAGTATTTTACATGATTCTCGTACACCAAGTCCATCAATCTTAAATTTACCGGCTACTCCGCCTCAAATCAGCTACGAAACAGAAGATGTACCCAAGTCTGCAGAAACCCCTGATAAGAATTCACCTGATCTGGAGATATCTGAAGTAATGCTTAATACTATCACGATGCCTTTAACCGCTGAAACCGTTGTTCCCTCCACAGTCTTTACGTCTGATATAATACCAGTAGCATCTACATCACGAGATACTTCAGTTACTGTGACAGCAATTCCATTCTCACCTGAAATTTTTAGACCCTTGCCAAAGGCTCCACCAAGGAAAGAAAATCAAACAAATAGACGCAAAGTAAAATCCGCTATCTTAACCGACACTCCCGTAAAGGATGAAATAGCTGCAATCGAAGCAGCTAGAACGGCTAAGAAAAAGGTGAAAAAACCTAACTTTGAAGAAACAAAAACAAGAAAAAGATCAAAACCAGGCACTAAAACTAAAAAGATGAAGGTTGTCAAGAAACTAAAAGGAAACGAAGACAGTGAAGAAGAAGAAGAATCCTATTGCCTTTGTTGTTTTGAGCCATATTCAAATAGCAGACCCAAAGAAAAATGGGTGCAGTGTCTGGAATGCAAAAACTGGGCTCATGAAGCTTGCACTGGTGGGGAACTTTCCTATGTTTGCCAGAACTGCTTGTCAGATTGACGTTTTTTATTTCATAATATTTTTATGTTTGACATTTGTGAGATTATTGTAACTTAAATATTTGAAGAAATATTGATCAAGACTGATTGTAATAATTAAGAAACGACTGAAAGTTAATAATTATTTTATGTTATAGATTTAGAATAATATTTTGTTTATTTGATTGTTATTTTAATTAATGTTACGAATAAGACGTTATGATACTTGTAACTACTTTAGAAGTCGATTATTTGTTTTAGACCTGTAGTTGCCTACTTAACTAATATTATGAGTACAAAATATTAATAAAAAAGTTAATTTCGTACTTGAAAAGTTTTACTTTAATAAATACCTTAAATTATATCATCATTTTTATTTTATAGCCCCTAATACTTCTCAAAAATCATATGTTTCAATTCTCCTCGACCCCTGTTTCATCTTACCTTGGTATAAGGGGAGTTGAAACAAGTTGACTTGTTACGATTAAGTCGATTTTTCACCACAATATTTAACGCTTCCAATTTCTTTATGTTAGTCATTCGCAAGTGTAAAGAATGACCTATCGATTGGTACTTATATCATACGATTTCTGTTTATAGTATTTGGTGTATAAAACAAAATGTCAAAATTGTTTCAACTCCCCTCGGTCTCCCCTAACCAAAACAAAAATAACGAAGTGCGTCTTTATAATAACAATGGCTTTCTCCTATTTTTAGGTAAATTTAAACATGAATATGATGAAACATTCAGGAGTCCAATCTAGACTTAACACTAATAATAAATAAATAATTTATTGTCTCCAAAAGAAAGTTACAATAGAGGTACATACAGAGGAAGCTTTGCTTAGTTTGGGGCTAGATGGCGCTGTGGTGAATGTGTCCACGAATATTTCTTTATTTTATTTATATATATATACATATATCTTCTTAATTAACTTTTGGCGGTGGTAAGGATATATAAGGTAGCCGCCAATGTTGGAAAGCGAAGATGGAGAAGGTGGAAAAGTGTAATTACCCACCTGGCCGGGTGTTGTGACCAGGAGACCAAGGGTCCGATATTGGATCGTCGGAAGTTGTATATATTCCGCGGAGTTGGCATATTTCGTTAGCGCGATGTAGGAAAGTTAGCGCCATCTATGTGCGGATGCTTGCCAACCTTGTGTTCGTGTTACTCGTAATGTAAATATTGTTCAGTCTTCCCTATTTGAGTAGTAGTGCGATAGATGTCGCCACAGTCTTAATTAGGCAGTGTATACTAGCCTCCAAACAAGGCCGAGCTTGTAACTTGGATGCTGGTCCCTTCCTTCATGTTACATATAAGTACAGATAAGACGCACATACTAGTTGGTTCAATATGTAGACATTTCAGCGCAAGTATGTGCCTTAATTCTAAGACTGTAAGAAAGTTCTGAGAACCGAAACTCTTTCTGTGAAGGAAAACACCGCGATGAAATGTGTATCCAATGTCAAATAAACAATGCTGCTCCAATCTGATCAGGTTCCCCTGTTAACAATGTCACGGAGGTCTGATAGCAGTCGTTCCACTGTAATTATCTGATCTGCCAAATCCTGGGTTACGGTCAAAGCGGACCCCGAGCCCTCGTGCGCGAGAGCACAACTGGGGCATTAACGCAAAGTTGTTTTTTTTAACAAAGTTCTGAGGACCCGTATACCAAACCTAGACGTCATTATTATACTATTATCTAAATCTATGTTCCAAGCATGCAGCAAATATTATACTTGCATTTCTGCAAGTAATATCATAGTTCAAATTACAATGGCGGCAACGACACTTTAGCTGGCTCGGTGGCCCGAAATTGCAGTGAGGAAGACATTTTGGGTAATTCACTTGAATGCTATCCGGGGCCGTAACTCGCCAATCTCTCCACAACCCCACGGTATTACCACTGCTTGATTATACGTACCTATTATGCCTATAGGGTAAACGAAATAGGTCAGTGAAAGAAATCTGAAACTATAAGAGATAGCGTAATTTGTTCTTAGGAACTACGAGGCCGATTTTAAAATAAATAATGACTGCATTCAAATTTATGATACACAACCAAGATTATCTATACTATCAACTACTGGAATAAAATGAAATAAGACCGGGTCCCATTCCCTGTATGAAAGTTGTAGAAAATTGGGCTGGCTAGAAGTCAGGCTATTATCGCTTTTCATGAATTCAATTCTGCTGTTAATCCGTAATTTTTTAAAGGCATAATTAGATCGCTCGCCAATGGGAATTTCTCCCTTAACTTTTACTGTTTTTTTCTTACTATGTTTCGTTTTCGCTATTTCTGCTTATTATAAGTCAAGTTTTTTTTACCTTTAGGTAAACGACCTTTAGGTTTTAATCTATTGAATTCAGTTTTTTTTGTACGAACCCAACAAGAAGTTTTGATGTTAGCTAGAGTGGTACTAAACGGCACCCGCACACTTTATTTTCAGTGCTCACTTCCGCGGTCAATGAAGTCATAGCGAGAGGTATGAGGAAAATCAAACATATATTTTTATATTGTCGCTGAATGGATCTTCACAACAATATAACTAACATTTTTCTAACTTTAGGAGTATGTATGAAGCTTTCAGAAGTACTCATTTTTCAAGACACAATCGTTGTGACGACAACAAAGATTTAAGGAACTGACGTAAAAAAATTCGAATGCGGTATTTATTTATTCCTATATAAATCCTGTATCTAAGAAAAAATTACGTTATCTCTTTTAGTTTCGGCTTTCTCCTCTCTGACCCATTTAGGTTGCACACCCTGTATAGACCAAGCTTGCTATTTCCACCCGTGTGGTATTTGAGGCATCAACGGCCCTTAGCGGCCATATTAGTGGAATGTTTGCAATAATCTCCATGCTTGGCAAGCGGGTTGATCGCAACGTTGAAAATGCGCAACAGAACACGTTGCTGCCTATTTTGGCCGCGAACACATCTGTCTTCAAGAGATTAGTCACTTAGTACAGCCAGCTGCAGAGTGAATGAACCTCCTACCCTACATGAAGACTAATATTATATAGAGAAAAGATGAGCATTTTTGCGTTTTGTATTTCTGTTTGTGAAGAGTTAACTCAAAAACCACTGGAGCAATTTTAAAAATATTTCAATAATTGAATGCTACATTATCACTAAGTAACATAGGCTAGTTTTTATCCCGGGAAAATAATAGGTTCCCGCGAGAAAGTTGATTGATTCCAGAGGTCCGAACTGCGCTCGGGTGATAGCCGCTGAGAACGTCTAGTTTAAATATACTTGGCCCGTTTATTCTGCAGTTGAGTAGAATACCAGTGAACGGGAGGGTTTGATGCTATTTTCGGTGTGACCCACAGGCATGAATAGGTAAGAAGGTGGGTTTGAGATATATTTTTGCACTTACTTGACACGACAGCCCACCTAAATGGTTGCGGTTTAGATCTGATTGAACTTGATACGATCGGGACAAGCCTCGAGCCGCGCAACTAGGAAATTAACGCCAAGATGACCAGTAGTGTATATTTGTAGGAAATAATCGGCTTAGAAATCGAATATTAAGAGTAGTGAATGTTTAACGCGTTACTGGTACCTACTACTACGTAACCAACAGACCTGCTCGATTATCTGCCTACCTATCTAAAGACAGTCACAACAGCAAGCTTATAACATCACAACTCAACCAAAATGTGTCGTTACGTAATCCCTTTTTGAATAAACTCCGTCCAAGAGCGAACACTGTCGCCCTTTACGAGCATTGGCCCGCGTTATTTTGCAAAGTTTTAATAATAATGACAGCGCAATAAAGTTGTAGGCACAGTATTGTCTGCGAATTACTTGCGTTAGCAGCCGCAATCCCGGGATCTCAAAGCCCGCAAGGTTCGGCGGGATTATTGTATGGCGGAGGAATTGTAAATCCCGCAGTGCTACCATGGGCTCGAGTTTGAGCGAAGCAATTTGTTGCGGAAATGATTGATCAACTTTATGTCTTGTTTATTAGTTTTGTTATGTACATTGGTAGAATTGCTTTGTTGTTTATACGTAGGTATGTTATTTAAAGTACAATAAACAGTCGTTAGAATTATTTGGGCGGGGGATGTCACATTCTTACTTACTATTCTGAAGCAGGCTATAATAGTTAATTTCGGATTAAAGTAAAATTGACATTCTTGAAAGGCCCGAAATTTTTAGTTTAAATACCATTTGTTTGTTGGCCTAGTTTTATATATCTACATGATCTTCGCACCAAATGTTTCTATCTAAACTCGGAACAGAAAAAGTTATCTTTAAGTTAACTTAAGAATCAGAATAAGCCAGTTGAGTTTACAGGAAACTCCACTTAACTTTTTATGTGAAGGCATAGCGAGACATCTCACTTCAACTGAATCCGCCTGATTAGGGAAGTAACTCCACCTCTCAGGATATAACAGCTAAATAATAATATTGTTTGTAATTAGTATTATGTTCCTGCCAATGAGCAAGGTCTCTGGTGTACAACACCGAGGTTGATCAGGTCAAACGAAAGAAGGGAATACATATAACTAGGCAACATAAACCGCTTATTGGGTACAGTGCAGAAGATTAACCAGAAACCCCTAAAACTAATAAAACTTGTACAAATATTCCGCAAACTAGCCACCGCGATGTACAAATCCATCAATCAATAAAGAATAATAAAACGTCGGACAGATGATTTTGTGACAGATGAATTGAACTGAAATGAAATTGTGTTTAATCAATATGTAATAAATAAACAAATAAATACCTTACGTTTACCGTGTTTATTCAGAATCTCACAGGTGCGCAGTCTAATGAAATTCCGAACATAAGTAATTCTCCTTCAACTGCCCTTTGGCCCAACGAAATTGAGATTTGCTCAATTTTGCTCACAACAATTTGGGCACAGTTTATGTTGGATTTATTCGACTTCAATTTTATTTATATTGAAGGTCGTATTGGCGAAACGTAAAAACTGCTCGCTGATTTGATGCTGTCACAACTATTTGCTGGCATTATTGAAGGAATTCCCAGGAAGGCAAGATTAATTTGCGAGGCTGGTGCGTAAAGCGTACAGGGGGATTACTTTAGGTCTAAGAAAATTCACTGGAGATATGGTAAAACATTGTAGGTAGGTTAAATATTGTTTACCGTCTTGTTATGGTATTAGAAGTATGAGGCCAAGTATTAAATAAATTAAAAAAATTAATGACTCTTTTCTAAGTTTCACCACTTCCATCAGGTGGCGCGCATGCCTGTTTGTCTGCCGGATAAAATAAAAAAGTTATAGTGTTCAACTAATATAGATTAGTTAGTAATATAGATTAGTTAGTAATATAGATTAGTTAGTAATATAGATTAGTACGACAAGGGAAAACATCGTAAAGTAACTTATATGACTGAATGTGCAACTAGGATCCAATCTGGTCAGATTCCCCTATTAACATGGTCACACGGATGTGAGACGGCAGTTTCTCTACTGTAATTACCTGATCAGTGATCTGCCATATCCTGAATTATGGTGAAGGTATATCTCTGTTATGCTCGATAACAGAGATATCGACGCCAAGACGATAATTTATTATTTAGTTTGACCTATAAACCGGCTCTAATACAGTCGCTATTGAAATCTAAAATAAATTGGCGTTGCACAAAGCGTTGCTAGTCATATTTTGAAAAAAAATGAATAATTGGTTAAGTTTTACAATCTGCAATGGCTTTCCCGAAGTGTTAAGTAACCAGTCCGAAAAATGAACCACAGTGGGAAGCCAACACGGTCCCCTGTAGAGCAGAAAACTATTTTATTTAGGCACAAATAGTCCTTATTACAGGCGTTAAGACGATGCCGGTCGCTACTGAAATAAAACTGTCATTGCACAAGACATATTTAATTGTATTTAAAAAAAATAGATATCTACTTAGTAAGTTTCACAATCTGCAATGACTTTCCCCAAGAGTAAAGTAAGCAGTCTGAAAAATGAACCAAAGTGGAAGCCAGTTGCCAAAGAAAATTGCAGGAAATGGACTCATAAGGAGACAATTGCCCACTTTGCTGCACTTGCCTGATGCGGGATGCATTACTGTCCTCGCATACTGGCTGAGAGTGAAATCTAAGGAATTTTGTGAGACAAATTTAATACTGTTGAATGTGTACTGTTATAATACGAAATCTGTTCTACGTATTGCTAAATAGTACCCGGTTTTCTCGCGGTTACTCTATTATAAATTATGTATGTATTATATATATAAACCTTCAGGAAGAAGTTCTCTAAATGACAGTGAAAACTACTTTCATATCTATTGCGTAGTTTTTATTGTCCAGGAAGGCACACGGTCCACCTGATGGAAAGTGGTTACCTGGCCTTTGATGGATAGTGATCACAGCCGGCCGCCTATGGCCATTAATAGCAACATATTTTATTTTTGCAACAGATTTTTGAGGAATAATTATAATGGACGCCTTCAAGGCTAGAGTGAATTGGCTGTTCCTAGACAGACATGCTCCGTGACTTACCACCAGGTGAGATGACAGTCAAATGCCTGGCTAGTCAAATAAATGCATATCTGTGTATCTGTAGCTTTGTGTATCTGTGTGTCTGTCTATGACATCGTAGCTCCCGAACGGATTGACCAATTTGGATGCCAATTTAATCAAGATGGTTCTTAGCTTTATTTCAATAAAATCTGTTTAGTACTAAAGAAAATATTTGAGTAGGTATATGTATACTTGGTTGGGACTTAACCGAGTTTTTCTGTCGGGTAGGTTATTTTTTATATGAAAGTACGATAAATCATAGTATCCCCTTAATCCTCATCGTTCTAAGACGCGTTATGGCAGGAAATCTCAGGGAAATCGTTGTCAAAGCTAATAGTGCAATTTGCCTGCGATTGCATAATGCACTCGTATCACGCCTTCGTGCTTCACGTCTAATCTTTACTTGATTGCGTCATTAGCTACGAATGGAATATGCATTTAACGATCATATTTCGCTGGGATTGAATCCCTATACGAGTTATGCTAATGACGAGTAATTATGCCTATTATGATACATGGATAATTAGATACTTGGGATTTTAGATGTATTTGGTAAGTATGGCAGGTTCCTACCTCCTGGTAAACCAGGGGGCGGGACATCTCATTCGAATTGGATAACGTCTATCGCTACTGTAACTGCTTACCATCCGGCTTTAAGCGGATATAATTAAAACGTTAAGGTTCGTCAGTTTGAAGAAACTGTTAGGTATCGTTTATTTATTCATTTTATTACAGAGAAACCTAAAACTAAAACTGAACCCTTTCATATTCATAAACACCAAAAGAATCGCATACTTACCCACTGCCTAACAATACAAACTACTCTAGATGCAGATGAGCTAAGGACCCAAATCTAACAATACAAAATCTAGCACAATGCCAACTCTGCGCAAAGACGTAGCCAAGTGATGCACGAAATAAATATTATCAAAATAATGACAATAGAATTGCTAGGGTGCCCCGTCTTGGTGCACCGTGGACTGCATACTTAAATATATAATTCAGTGAAGTATCTGGCAGGGCCGCATTTAAGTGATTAGGGACACAGAATTCGGGGTACCAAATTTTATTTTTTAAATAAATGTTAGGTAGGCATTTAACTGTTCACCTGGGTCCCTCCCAACCGTCTAACTCGAATGCTATCGCTTATAAATAAAAAGTTTAAATGTTTGGACACTTCACATTGCGCCATCTAGCCCTTAAGTAAGTAGAGCTTGTGTTATGGGTGCTAGGGAGCTGCTAAACTACTTATTTACTCATATATACACTCATTATAAATATGATACCCAGACCCGTAACATAAATTAAATTAATCATTTAAATTTCTGCCCGGCCGAACCACTCAAGTCGACAAGGTTTCCTAGTTATTTCGTAATCGTCAAATTTATCTAGGTATTTCTATTTACCTATCTAGTTTGTAGGTTATGTTATAGACGAAGATTTATAGTTTAAATTGTTAAAAGATAAAAGAGATAATATGGTTCAGACCAGTTTGTTGGCTATATTATAGACGTAGCTTTTCTAGGTTTATAGTTTAAATTGCTAGAAGATACAAGACATATATGGGTCAGATCAGCATTTACCTTTACTGGGATTTAAGGCCCCCGTCCGCCCGAGGGCCCTGGCCTCGCGTACGGCAACGGAATTGTCGTTTCGTTTCAATAATGGAAATCCGAGGCACCATGCCATATTAGAGTGGATCGCACAATTTTCGTGCACTTGCATTGTACCAAGGGTTCACGCTTCAACACTTCACGAATTTCTGAATTTCTGAGAGCTATTGTGGAAGAACTCCAAGTATTGGTTTGTAAGTACTTTTTAGTACTAGTAGTACATATTACTCGAACCATTTAAAAAAACAAATACAAATTAATAAACAAATTATTAAAAGTTTGTGCGGTTTTAAGCAAGTTATTCAATTAAGTAGTTCAGAATGTGGAAAATGTGCATCATGTAATTTACTAGCTGGTCCATGTAACGTAACACTGTCCGACGGACAGTGCCAGGCTCAGTTAATAATAAAAACAACGAATATCAGGGTAATGGGTTTATGTACAATCAGTCCAGAAACTACAATCTACAAAACAAGAAATTTATAAGAAGAATTTGAAATGTTAAAAGTACGAAAGTTTTTACGAAAGTCCACAACTTATGCCCGGGCTGGATCACTGGGTTCACTGTTGGCCGAAAAGTACAGGTTGCAGATTGACTCGACAGACTATTTAATTTAGAAAACTTCGAGGATAAACTTTTATGCAGTCACGTGCATAATTTGACCGGTCAACTGGTATTTAATTATTGGTTTCTGAAGATAGCTTCTTCTAGCTATGATACTGATCCACCTTCTAGTTCGAAGGCTGGGAGAACTCTGCCCACTCATCCGCTGCACTCTCTAACGAAGGCTCGGGTCTTCACTTAAACACGTTCGAGAACGCATTTAGCACAAAAGAAGATATAGTCTTGATGGCCAGTACTCATAGTCGACCAGCCAGTTTCCGAAGTGGTCGATATTTATTTTCGGACGACCTCGTGTTTTGTAGCCAAGGATATAATCCATGAAGACATGATGAAGAATTGGATCTAGCAATTATCTAGAATAAGGGGAGCACAAAAAAGATTAAAATCTCCGCCGACTATGAACTGTGTCCGCATGACAACATATGACATATAAAGAATAAAATAATAAAATATTAACGTTAATTTGGAAAATGTGGTATTTTAAATACTAAATCAAATATTTGCCACGAAAGAAACCTTCTAATGTGATGGAAAAATGACCCCCGTGGCATGGGGGCAAACTTGAATTCATAAGCAAAGGAAAACAAGAAAATACAACGGTAAGAATCCAGACACACACCCCAATACCCCTGTATTTGTCCAAAAACCCTTATTACTTTTACCAATTGGATATTTAGGAAACGAGAGATCATTTCCCCAAAAGAAAATACTCTAATCGAAGTTCGATTCGATTCAAAATATTTGTAGAACGTAATTACAACGTAGTCAGAATTTACAGTATTAACTAATTTTCCAGGCAAAGATGATGAGCATTCAGAGCCTGAAGGGCCAAACCCAAGAATATACCAATTATATGTTTAAAAATTGACAATAAAAGTGTCAACGTGCTGAACAGTTATTTGAATAGGAGTAACAGTAAATACAGCTTCAGGGCAAGACCCTACATCCACCGTGACTTCGTTCGCGTGTTGTCCTACCCGTAGGGGTACTTAGCCTAGCCTACCGCTACCCGACCTCTACCCTACCCTACCCCAGAGGTTTTCCCTGGAAAGCAGAATATGGAGTTCTTAAAGAAAGGGGTGAAAAGATTTTTACGGGCTCGGCAGCGTTGCCCCTGGTTTCGCAAACGTCCATAGGCTACGGTGACTGCTTACCATATGGCGGGCCGTAAGCTTGTTTGCCACCTTAGTGCTATAAAAATATCACTATCACTACATATTATAAAACACATTCCCAGCCGAGTCTGTTTGTCTGTCCGCGATTAACTCGAAAACTACTGAACAGAATTTCTGGAAGGTTTAAACGCATATTATTATAGGGCAACAACGAGAAAACCCGTGCGAAAGCAGGGCGGGTCGATAATCCTTTAGAAATGATCTAAATGCTAGTGAAAACTGCATTTAAATCCGTTGCTTAGTTTAAAACATCTGAGAACTTTGTTTTATACTATTATTATTTATTGGAATCCATATATATGTATTTAACATGTCGCTATGATGTTGCTATACAAAAGATTTTTTAATCTATCCCACATAATAGTGTAAAGAAACCTCTCAAAATTTTGTCTCTCACTCTACATCTTATTGAAAATTTACAGCTTATAGGTATAAGCTGTAGTAAATAAAATTAGCGAACAATAGTAACAACTTCCGACATAATTTTTACTGACTTAGATTCACCTTTACAGGATGGTCAGCGACAAACGAGCCCACCTGCCAATAAGTAGTAACTGACTGTGTTGTATGTTATCTGTTGGTGGTGTACGTAATGCTATCGAAATCCAAGTAAAATAGCAAGTAAAATATCTAGATTGAAGTGGTACTACGGTAATGGGCCCCGCTCGCCCGAGGGCCCTGGCCTTACACGTAGCGCGCCGGAACTGTCGTCTCGTCTCAACAATAGGAAACCAAGACGCCACCCCGTAATGGAGTGAACCGTACAATCTCGTGCACTTGCATTGTAACAGGCTTCACGAAACTCCCTACTTTACTCGCAAATGCTACAAGTCCTTCCAAATAACGAATTTGGACTCGTAGCACTGCTTGTAGATTAGATCATCATATCAGCCGATAGACGCCCACTGCCGGGCATAGGCCTCCCCCAGAGATCAACACAAAGGCCGGTCCTGTGCCTTCCGCATCCAACTGGTACCTGCGATCTTTACCAGGTTGTCGGTCCATCTAGTGGGAGGTCTTCCGGTACGTGGTCGCCACTCCAGAACTTTACTGCCCATCTTTACTGCATGTAGATTAGATAATGTGGGCTTTATCCTTAATCGGCATCTTAAGATGGTGATTGATCATCGCTAGGGATATTCGGGCGTAGATTGTTTGGAGCGGGCTCGGAGCCGGCATTCATGGATGGATTTTTGAATTCATTTCCCTGGAGTACTTATAGACGAGCTTAGGGATGTTTTTTTCAAAAGCTGCCTTGAATCTACGCAAATTGTTTGTGACAAATACGAAAATGTGCAGTAAGTATTATGGTGAACTTTGATTAATAATAATAACTAGTGGACCCGGCGCGACTTCGTTCGCGTACACATACTTTACCCCTACCTACCCTTTTTTTCTTGCTTATAAACCTTCCTCTTGAATCACTGTATCTATTGTTGAAAACCGCATTAAAATGCGTTACGTAGTTTAAAAGATCTAAGCGACATAGTACATAGGGACAGATGGCGGGAAGCGACTTTGTTTTATACTATATGAAGTGTTTATTTCATGTGCGTCTACTTAATTCCTTAATCCTTTATTTGGTGAGCGAGTACAAGTGTTCCCTAAACTTTAACCTCCACAGTACATACCCAGCTGAAATCAAATTTAAGTATCATTGTGGTTGAATGTATACTAAATTTCAAACAACAACATGCAATAATTAATGGTATTGTTAAATGAAAGTCCTCGCCCAGTTGGATTAAATAAAATTTTCCCGCTCAATTGTTGCTTCAAATAAGCCACAAGAACGCAGTTCATCTGTCTTGTTACAGATTTTAATCATAGACATAGACAGTCACTCTACCCTTCCGCACACAATAGGGTCCGTTACCTAATAAAATTACTAGACTTCCTTTGTTTTGCGCTCTCTTGATAGCGATAACCCCTGTGTGTGCGGCTTTAGTTGATGAAACTTCGTGTAGATGCCTAAGGGCGTGGTCACGCTGTAATTTGTTTTCGCTAGAGTTTAGTGTCGACTTTAGAATGCAGATCTAATGCTATTTAATTCATAAATGTAGCATTCATATCCATATAGCAACAATGTCATCATCTTAGAGTTAATGCTCTCGCGTACGGGGCCCGGGGTCCGCCTTGACCATGATCCAGGATTTGGCAGGTCAGGTATTACAATGGAGCGACTGCCATTTGACCTCCATGACCCTGCTGCCAGGGGAACCTGAGCAGATTGGATCATGGTTACACATCCAGTCGCCTGAATGTGCAGGTTTCATCACGATGTTTTCCCTCACCGTAAGGGCATTGGTTAGTATTCAACTAATGTACATAACTCAAAAAACAGTCATTGGTACATGGCCGTAGCGGGATTCGAACCCGGGAACTGTAGCTTACGAGTCGGATACTGTACCCGCATTGCCACCGACGCTCATATATAGCAACAATGTAGATCATCATAAATGATGAACAGCATTTAAAAGTATATTTAAGCTGGAGTAGTTCTTTTTAGTATTATAAATCCTCGTATGTACACTTATTTTTAGGTAAGCTTATTTGTAGGTACTGCGTACACATTACCCCCGTATTGATAAACGTATCATAACTTTACACCTAGGATTAGCAATAGAAAATGATTTGGCTATTCCTACTTAACGTAGACGAGAGATGGCGCTGCTGGCATTTTACATCGCGCTAGCGATACTACCCGTCGTGATACACATAGGCGGTTCGCACCCCATCTTCATCGGGTGTCGTACTCGGTGAAGCCTGAAAAGGCTTCACGAGTAACGGCACCTTGAAGACAGAGTTTAGCAAGCAAGTAGCCGCTTCTTAGGTTTTGCCGAAACGAGTAAGAATAAGACATATTTATTTATTTATTTATTTGTGATTGGGAATGCTTACAGCTGTCAAAATTAAGTAAATTAGTAACTTTAAACATCTTTAAGCCAATTACAAGTTTCCGCTTATAGATTTAATGTAGGTATACTCCATTACAAGGCAGGTAGGTATACATGATTACTAGTTAGGTATACTCCATTATAAGTTTACACGATATAAATACCATTTTGTAACATAGAAGAAAAGAAAAAGTAGCAAGTCTTGCATAACCAGTATGCGCTACTTAGGTTTTCTCGAAGCGAATAAGAAATATTTATTTACACAAACAAAAACATCACATATAATTGGAATATCCAGGCATTTGACCGCCATCTCACCAGGTGGTAAGTGACGATGCGGCCGATAATGGAGCATGCCTGTCTAGGAACAGCCTATAAGTTAAGTAAAGTCTTGCATAACCAGCCGGCCGACCGCGCTGGTACTTATGAGAGTGAGAGTTCTCTTTCTGCCTCCCTCCCCCGCCGCAATCCCGGAGGGTGTCCATTACCCTTGGCAGTGGGCGCAAGAACAAAAAAATACATATTTGAGCTATTAAAAGTTTTTAGAGCTAATTACTATAACAAAAAATTTTGAAATCGTATCGCGTTAACGGTTGGTATTTTTATTAGGAATATTGACCGGTGACACGATCGAATTTAACTAAATATGTAGATAAATAAATAAATAATAGGGTTGTGTGGTGTCCGGCAGAGTAGAATAGCACCAACTGCTTACACTCGTGGGTATCGTACAAGGCGACTAATGTTTTCGAGGTAAAAGATCTAGTCTCTGTAGGCTAAAAAATGGGCAGCAGCGTTTTCCACCATATTTTGGAAAAACTTCCATAATTAATAATTTTACTAAAAATACAAAAGTATGTATCGAAATCATTAATTACCAAAATTACCGTCACATCACTTAGTGCAAATCGGCTCAGTCATACAATAGGTATATGTACCACGTGATGAAGCAAGGGTAACCAAGGTCTTCCACTGAGGACCCTGGGACTAGTAGGACAGTCTCGGGAGCCAATACCAAGTTTAACTTAGGTATCTAATTTTAACGTGAATACCAAAATGTTATGCCTTACAAGTAATGACATCATAGTAATAAAACCCCTCTGCATAAGCCTAAATCACATTATCCATACAAACTTAACTTGCACTTTACATACGCCGTCTAAAATGGATACGCTCCTAAAATATATAGACGAGGAGCAAAGGTATTTATAATTAAGGCAATAAGTCAGCGCGTGCCTGCTCGCTGAGATACGTGAGGCAGCAGTTCTAAACATTTTATTGTTCGGGAGTGTCAAGACAAGTGTAGAGGCAAGATATGGGTACTAGGCTATCATAGACGACTTAGGGCACGAAATTCTATTTGTGATGCATTAAAGACAAACTCTTTGTTCGATGTTTGTCCGCGGTGTTTGAGCACCATTTGTCATTTCGTTTGTTTACAGTGCTCGATTTTGTTAGTTTATCTTAAGTGTGTTTTGCAATTTTTATAATGCATTATACGAGACACAAACTACGCTAAATAACATACTACAACAACAAACGAAATGACAGATGGTGCTCAAACTCCGTTCCAATATAAAAAACAGTTGTGCCAACTTACCGACAAAAACAATTATCAGAATTGAATTTGGAATTAGAATTAAATGATTATATATCGTTGTACTTTTTAGACAAGTAAGCGTTGATGTCCCAGTTGTGTTGTCCTTGGAACCTCTGTGAGTGTGTAGAGGAATGTAAAAGACGACTTATATAATTAATACAGACCGGTTAGAATCTCCATTAACAAAAAATGCGTAGCAGCGTTTTTCAGAATTAGTTCTTGCGATCTCCAACCCGCTTGCCAAGTGTGGAGAATAGGGAGAAATCGAGGGCCATATAAAAATAATAAAATAAAATAGGTAGGTATAGAATAAACAATACTTAATTTACCTACTTGAATACACTCATCAAAAATGTCTAGGAATCAAGCACTTTTTGTTAATTATTTTATATCATGATTTCTTTATTATAATATATTTTAATAAAAATATCTAGGGATAATCCTTGTTTTTGCCGATTACTGAAAATCTTGTTAGTATTTATTATTACATTACATACAGAATATTTTTAGTATAATATTAAAACTGGATATTCAGCTAGTGGGAGAAACTCCCTAGACACTTTTGATGTGTGTATTAATGAAGGGCTCCCAGAATTCTCTTAACTATCGAACTCACTATAGATTGCTCACGCAGCTACCATTTGAGACTGTAGATAAGTCCTGGCCAAAAATCAAAACTCTATTACCGAACCGACAAATATGTTTACCCCCGCTTCAACGCGTACAGCTTACATAAATTACATTTCTAGCGGTAATAACCAACATTGGTACAAATTGCTTTACTGCCCAAGGGATTCGCGGTAACAAAACTTTGAGGACCGCTGTACGAGCGGAAACGCACGTGTTTATCGGAGCTTGCAACAACGGCAGCAGTTCCTTCAGCGATATAATTACAAGTATGAGAAGGAAATTCGTTTTCAGGAATTTCCTACACTGGAATCAAGGACGGATTTAGACTAATCTTGTTGCGATGTACTCGTACTCACAATGATGGATGGAGAATAAAATTTTGGCCGATTTCGCAGATGGAGCAACATAAAGAAATTGTATGTTTGTATAGTTAGCTGCAAAGTGAAAGGATCCCCCTAGCATACATAAAATGTCCTATAATGTACAATGAAGTATTATATTTAAAAAAAAATGCATTAAAAGTAAGTAAGAAACTATTTAATATCTAATATCATCTTGGGCGAGGGCCCGGAGTCCACCTTGACCATGATCCAGGATTTGGCAGATCAAGTAATTACAGTAGAGGACTGCCACGACACCGTCGTGACAATGTTAATAAGTAAGAGGAACCTAATGAGATTGGATCAAGGTAACTTCAGTCGCCATGTTCAGTTTGACTGGAAACCGTTATAGTACAGCCATCGGAAAAATATACGATTCATGGTTTAAACTATCACAGAAGGACCGACATTGCTGAGTAACTTTTTATTTTAAACCACTAAGGTGGCAAATAAGCTTACGGCCTGCCTGATGGTAAGCAGTCACCGCAGCCTATGGACGTGTGCAATACCAGGAGCATCACCCACGCGTTGCCGACACCTTAAAATCTTTTACACCGCTTTCTTGAAGAACTCCATGTTGTACTCTCCAGGTAAAACTTCTCCAGGTAGTTCAGTCTACAGCCTTAGTGTGCGTGGGAAAAAGTTCCGTCGTAACTGCTTCGATATATCGAGCTAGGTTAACCATGGTTCGCGGTAAGAACCTCTGAAACATACCTTATTAATTAAAATTCTAGCAAGCTGCTCCGGCTCCGCACTTCTCACGTTCTAATGTTTTCTTTATTATAATATGCATATTGGCCGTGTTGTGTCCGGCGGAGTAGAATAGCACCAACCCCTTACACTCATGGGTGTCGTACAAGGCGACTAATGTTTTTGCGGCAAAAGATCAAGAGTTTCCGTAGTCTGGAAAATAGGCAGCAGCATTTTTCATTGTTATATTTAAACACTGCTATCTCAAACCCGCCTGCCAAGCGTGGAGATTATGGTAATAACCTCCCTCCGTCCTGCAGTGGACTGGTACGGGCTACGATGATGATGAATCATAAATCCAAACCTTCCGGAAGAAAGTTTCTAAATGTCAGTGAAAACCGCATCATAAATCCGTGTGGTATGTTATAGTGGAGACGGGCAGACAGAGAGACGAAAATATTTTTTACTATTTAAGGATTAGATTCATTACATTATTAATTTCAGTTTTCAAAATGCTGAAGTGACGAACGGAAACTGGTAGATATTCTATACAGTTATAAAGATCCATAAATAAAAGAGATTCGGTTTTGTAAATTTGTTATCCGAAAAGTTACGAAAGACCACGAAAGTTACTCCAAACAAGTGTTCCGAATCATAATCTACTCGACAGAAATTTTTAGAAAACCATAAATATATTTCAAACAAAGTTTGGAACCACTTCGATTAAACTTGCTATTAAATAAAGAAAACTGCATCAAAATATGTGCTTTCGAGAGCTGCGATGCTAAAGACATAGCTACACACGTGAAACTTAAAACGCACCTCTTTTTCGTCGGGGGTTGTCAAAAATCTAACCGAGACATCATCATAGACTGTGAGGGCATCGTAAGTAATTCAACATCCTCGAGTACAAGAAAAAAATGGTATCGTTAGTATACGTTTAGAAGACTAACAAAACGTTACTCTACGGCGGCACAAACTGTCACAAAAATATTTTTTTAGTGAGCCATACTTCGACTCTATGTAGCGATAGTACTTACATGGGTATCCTTTTGTGTTCTAGGAGTAAAAAAACCGGTCTGCCTCACATCGTCTTGGAAGTATCGTTTTTCCGCCACATTTTTCCAAGACGAGCATGCTCCATCTTCGGCCGCATCGTCACTTACCAACAGGTGAGATGGCGGTCAAATGCTTGTCTTGTCTAAAATAAAAAAATAAAAAAAAAAAAAACATTAAATTCACTTATTTTTTTGGTGCCCGTGTCGGTTTTTTGCAGTTTGTGCACAGGCAGACCAACGCATTGTGGCTCCTAAACCTCTTCTATCGCTTTAAGGTGGCATTTTCCTTGTACTCGACGACATAGGATAACCTACAGCGCCATCACAGTCTATTCCGAAACATCATCAGTGTACAGTACAGCAACATTCATATCGCATACGACCGCAGCGCTCTGTATTAAATATGTAGGTGCAGAACAGGCAAAAACCAGTTTGGAATGCACGAGGCGCGGCTTCCGACGATGAAATGTGAATTTTGGCCGAGCCAAGTGCCTCTGGGCGACCGCTACCACTGGTGTGTATGTATTGTATGTATTTGTTTTTAATTGCACCGCAAGCAACGGTTTTAAAAAGCCAAACAAAAGCGGGGGAACGAGATTTTCTTTTATCCCAGCTGTGCTAGCGGCAAGTCGTTTTCGAGTTTTCGGAACCAGGTATGTGAGGCGGATGTTTTGCCGTTCAAGATATGTGTGGACACCTTTCAATTTGATAAATGCATAGTATTTTTATATGAGGATATGACCGGTTATATCCTTTAATGGTCATGCCAGGAAGTCGCCCCTTTTTTGATCAATGAATTATGGGTTTAAGTTGTATTTAGATGAAGTGTAGTATTTTCAGATTTTGCAGTCACAATATCTCTTTAAATGTTCCATCCAGAAGGATACTAGCGGAAAAACAAGAAATCAATATAATAATTATAAGAATTTACTATTACGTTAGTGAAATATTTAATAGATAAAATTAAGCAGGTACAATTATTACTTTCAAAATACAAATTTCTGTCTATAACAATGTAAGTATTAATACATAAATAAAAATCTTATAAAAAAAAATTGATTATCATTACAGCTAACTCTACATCAGGAAAATAAATAAAAAGGGAAACACACATTTACGAGACATAAGACAAGAAAAGGTTACCCGAATAAATAGTACCAGCTCGTTTAACTTTTTAACTGTGCAACGCAATACTATTAAGGTATACCGTAGTAAGGAACCAGGATACTTTTATCTCGACACAACAGTCCCATCCGAATGTTGATGAGGTTCTGTCGAATGTAAATGTGGCGTTTATTTTAATACCTCACAGATTCAGCGGATTTGTTGTGTTTTATGTGGAACTAGCTTTCACCCGCGATTTCTTTTACTTCCGCGTAAAATTCGGTTATAAAGTTCAATACCCGTTCTCGCGAAAAACACACTGAAGTTCGGGATAAATTATATATATTCTGGACTATAAGCTCTATTGCTACCAAATTTCATTAAAACTCGTTCAGTAGTTCTTGAGTAAAGGAGTAACAAACACCCTTACTTCGCAATTATAATATTAGTAGGTAGGATAGAATTCTGTCGGCTTTTACGGTCATATGCTAAATATAGGACACATGTCGAATACCTTCTTGAAGCAATACCTCTGTATCGCTCTGTCACTCTATGGACATCATATTTTGCATGAATTTGACTCAAGCTTTTCTTCATGAGCTTTTATTCATAATTAGTCTTGAAACAACAATAAGGCGGGCCGCACGCTTGTTTGCCACCTATGGTAAAAATCAACATTCCAAGGCTTATGGCTATTCCATCAAATACAAGGCTGGTGGAGCTTAGTATTTGTAAAATGAGTAAATGCTACCATTTATACGTTAATTTTCGTATTATAGTAGAATAACCAGATCTGCCAAATCCTGGATCGTGGTCAAGGCGGACCCCGGGCTCACACGCAGAAGAGCACAACCGGGGTATTGACGCTAATATGATTATTCTACACGTAAATCGCTAGGGAATTATATAATTTTCACGGAAAAAATAGCTTTCTTGAGTACTGAAAGTAAACTCGATTACGTTGAAGTGTTGGTATCAGAGGTTCAATATTGGTACAGACACGTCGCCGGGCGGACAATGTACCGCTGGGCCACGCGGCACGTAATCAGGGATCGAACAGACTTTTGCTATGAGGACTAGCATATTTCCAACTGTTTCACGCATTGGTAATAAATAAATACTCATTTATTATCACTAGAAATGCCACAACACCACAAAAACAAAAAGAAACACATATGTAGTTGACACTTTATGTTGTGCATTCATGATGGTACTCCAATATACCTCTAGATATAAACACTTTTATTTAGATTAATACACTTTTATACACTAGTTCCACTAAATATTAGTGCATATTGGATATTTAGTGGAACTAATGTATACAAGTGTTTTAATCTATAAGATATGTCAAAACGTAACATTACATACAAACTAACGCATTTTACAAATTGATGTTACTCCTTGGTACCTACTCTTAGCCTTACTGATTGTGTCGACTTGGCATTGCCGTGCTGTGGCCCTTTCAGTCGATAAAAGGGCCTCCCTCAGCATGAGCTTAAGTCGCGGCGCTGGTATTCCGCGGGCCCCGTTTGGATATCTCGATTTTGTTGCATAAATCTTAATTTAATGTCTGACTTGCAGATGTTATGGGAGATAGTTATAATGTAAGACAGACTGAATTTAGATCATTTTTGTTGACCAAGGTTGGCCAAGGTCTTTCACTGCGGAAACTGAGACTAGTTAAACAGTCTCGGAAACGGATTGGCACCCCTTGACGGACGGAATTTAATTACTATTTATATTGTCTCCGGGAGACACCAGTCCAACAGTCGACTATTATCAGCTGTTAATGAATTGACATTGACATATATATATTTTTTAATATAAGTTAAGGTATCCGGTACCAGGTTCGAATCCCGCTGTGGCCATGTACCAATGGCTCTTTCTGAGTTATGTACATTAGGTGAATGCTAACCGATGCTCTTACTGTAAGAGAAAACATTGGGATGAAACCTGCACATTCAGGTGACTGAATGTGTAACCATGATCGAATCTGCTTAGGTTCCCCTGGAAGCACCGATGTCAGATGGCAGTCGCTCCACTGTGATTGCCTGAACTATCAAATCCTGGATAATAGTCAAGGCGGATTCCGGGCCCTCGTATAGTAACCGGGACATTTACGCCAAGTTTAAAAAAACTTACTTAATCCGCAGTATACCTCTGCGATCTCCAACCCGCTTACGAAGCGTTAAGATCACATTGCTCACTTTACATGAAGGAGGCTCATGTGCAGCAATGGAATATTGTGGGCTGTTGATGTGATAATGATAAATAAATGATAAATATGCCGGTGTAATTTCATACAGCACCATCTGGCCCCAAAGTAAGCAAAGCTTATGTTATAGGTGCCAGAGAAGAACAATATAACACCCAGCACGGCTATCACAGGTGTGTCCACGTAGAGCGTTTGTTTCCTTCTCTCCATACAAAGATGAAAGTGATAACAGTATCTATGTCGCGCCTTTTTTTACTTATCGCGCGCGAGAGCAACTCGTGCTAGCCGGACAGACCTGTAACAGAAATTAAAATTCATCATTTAAATTTCTGCCCGGCCGGGATTCGAAAGCGAGGCATGTTAACCAACTGAACCACTCAGGTCGTCATAGTGCTTAATCTGTAAATCCTCTATGGACCCTAAAAATCTAGACAGTAATTGGATTTTCAAATAATTGGATCTTTATCTCACTGAGTCCGTCATCATCTCACTCACATTTGCAGCACTCCGGTTTGTGTTACTTTTTAATCTTCGCTCCCCGCCGGGAAACTTTCCAATAAAATTATTAAATTTCGACTTAATGCGTTGCACGAAGATATTGACCTGAATCTTTCTTTAATACAGGGTCTCGGGAAACTGAGAGTAATAGCAAAAAGGTCGACTGATCTATTATGCAGTTGGAATTGACATTTTAACTGTGCAGTTTTCAATTTGTGATTCTACTACTAGACAACTACAACAAGTATGGAGTCAGTTTTAACAGTCTTTCAACTACTTACACAATTATTATGCCTTTGGTGGTGTTGTTTCACTTTGTCCTGAACTAATATTTTAAAGAGAAAATATTTTATTGTTTGTTTCAACTACTTAACTGATTTAAAAAATTCTTTCAAGAAAGGTACATTATCAGCGGGTAACATAGGTTTGAATTTTACCGAAATTCAATGTGGTTCCCATGGCAACAGATCCGGAACGTAACCGCAGTAACCGAAATTTACGCGAACAAAGTCGCGAGCAAAATAGCTAGAACTCCGCAAAAGAGAATAGGAAAGCAAATCAGTATTTATTCAAATAAATATATCACTAGAAATTATAATATACTATCGGACCCGGCACGACTTCGTTCGTTACACCTAATTTACCCCTACCTACCCTTTTTTTCTTGCTTAAAAACCTTCCTATTGAATAATTCTATCTGTTGTTGAAAACTGCATTAAAATCAGTTGCGCAGTTTAAAGATCTAAGCGTAAATAGTAACAAACATAGATACATAGGGAAAGTGACTTTGTTTTATACCATGTATAGAAGATATATCTAAAATATATACGGCAAATTACGTAGGGAATAAAAATCTCGCCATGTCACCCCCGCCAGGCACGGAGAGGATAAGCCGACTTAATAACGGCTTAACGTCGTTATGAATGACAGATAAGGGAGGTGCTAATACATCAAAATATCGAACGAACAATAGGTATTGATAAAGAGTTAATAATCTCAAAAATACTTATAAAATACAACAGCAAAAAATCTTCTCTAAACTTAAGCTTCTGTCTGCAGTGACACAAAATCCACTTTACTTTTCCGGAAAGTTAATATACCCTAGTTTTTAATTCGGAATTCAAGTCCTAACTTTATGCGACGGGAATTTTTTACAAGTTTGTGGAATATCTAGACTAAAAAGTGGAGACGCTGGAAGTTAAAATCTTCAAGTACAGTTGTGTGCCTGGAATATTTATTTGAGCACTAACATGGAAAATGTCATAATTATTGGTGTGTCTCATAAGTTAATTAACAAATAGTCTGTATTTATCTATTATAGTATAGCTATATAAGCCTCCAACAAGTTTAATAAGATTAATAGAACCAAAACAAAAAAAAATACGCAATAAGAATACGCTTATTGCGAGAAGTTTTTGAACTTTCCATTTCTTTCATTATGTAAAATTTATTTCCAAATCAGCTACAGACGAGTGATACCCACTTTTCTTGTACATATTGCAAAAGAAAACTGAAATAAACCTGTAGAGACATACGTAGTAAATATTGGCCTAATTAAGGAGCACAAACAAGCTGTTTTCACGTACGGCTTTTATGCAAAACTGAATACCCTCTAATTCTAGTTACATACTATTAATATTAATCCGGATACCGACATATCTTACAATACGACATATCTATGTAAATTATGCAATTTAGGCAAAGAAATGTCTACGTTGCTAGGTGAGATATTAGGTGTGCAGAATCGCTATATAGTTTTAAGAAAAAGTAACTCAACATTACGTGTCTAGTGGAATGATTGTGGGTGCTGGGGTACTAGCTCTCTAATTGTTTTTGTGTTTTCTATGTAAACTTTTGTATAGATTTTGTGGTAGTACAAAGTAACCTGTTAGCCACAGGTAGTGCACTACCTGTAGCTAACAGGTTACTTTGTTTCTTTCATACCAAGGTTATCTGGAAGAGATCACTCTAGTGTTAAGCCCGTTCTTTGTACTGCTTATAATATATTTTATCCCATGTATTTATTCTGTAGTGTGCAAATAAAGAGTTTTTGTATTGTATTGTATTGTTGCCGGGAACACTACAATTTCTTTTTCTTTCTTTTTTTTGTAGCTAGTAGTCAGCCGTCTACTGAAGAGATAGGTTGGTAGCACTATAGTTCAGTTAAAGCGGATAAAGGTGTAATAATTAATCAGCCACCGGTTGTTTATAAGGGAATAAATTAAAGTGTTCGCGTGGACAGATTTGCATTATTTGAAACTTTCGCGGCGAGGTTTTCAATTAGTTGAAAACAAAACGATTGTTTACTTCGGCCTTAATACTTTAGTCGGATTATTTACATTGGTAGCTGACCGTTAATGGTAAATATTGTAATAGGAGCAGCGGTGTCCGCGTCATTACGGTGTTCGGTTCGTAAGAGAGAGGCACTGGGTTCGAATCCCACTGAACCATGTACCTATAACTGTTTTCTGTGTTATGTACATTAGTTTTTTTTTTTTTTGGGGAAACAAACACTGGTACATTTTGTCTTGAAACTAAACAGTGGATTTACTTAGTTATTCATAAATGTGCCACCAGCACCGTCTACCACAGATAATTTCAAAAATCCTTAGGGGAAAGAACGGTCGTCGTAATACCTACATACGTTAAATTAAGTTCTTGTTAGGTAATAGAAATTTCAATACAAATGTATTTAGTATCTGATCATTTCTATTAAATAGTTTAACAGACTACTAATCATAATTTATAAAGCAAAAGTAATTAGTTGAATATAAACCGATGCTCTTACGGCGAGTGGAAATATCGTGATGTACCTGCACATTCAGGCGGCTGAAAGTGTAACCATGACCCAATCTTGTCAAACCATGACCAAATCTTTTTAATTGCAACGCAAGCAACGGTTTTAAAATGCCAATCAAAAGCCGGGGAACGAGATTTTCTTTTATCCCAGCTGTGCTAGCGGCAAGTCGTTTCCGCGTTTTCGGAACCAGGTATGTGAGGCGGAAGTTTTGCCGTTCAGGATATGTGTGGATACCTTTCAATTTGATAAATGGATAGTATTTTTAGATGGGGATATGACCGGTGATATCCTCTATTGGTCATGCCAGGAAGTCGCCCCTTTTTTGATCAATAAATTATGGGCTTAAGTTTTATTTAGATGAATACACTTCATTTACTTCGTATTTTCAGATTTTGAAGTCACAATATCTCTTTAAATGTTCCATCCAAAAGGATACTAGCGGAAAAACATGAAATCAATACAATAATTATAAGAATTTACTATTACGTTAGTGAAATATTTAATAGATAAAATTAAGTAGGTACAATTATTACTTTCAAAATACAAATTTCTGTCTATAACAATGTAAGTATTAATACATAAATAAAAATCGAATTAAAAAAATTTTATTATCATTACAGCTAACTCTACATCAGGACAATAAATAAAAAGGGAAACACACATTTACGAGACATAGGACAAGAAAAGGTTACCCGAGTAAATAGTACCAGCTCGTTTAACTTTTAAACTGTGCAACGCAATACTATTAAGGTATACCGTAGTAAGGAACCAGGATACTTTTATCTCGACACAACAGCCCCATCCGAATGTTGATGAGGTTCTGACGAATGTAAATGTGGCGTTTATTTTAATACCTCACAGATTCAGCGGATTTGTTGTATGTTTTATGTGGAACTAGCTTTCACCCGCGATTTCTTTCACTTCCGCGTAAAATTCGGTTATAAAGTTCAATACCCGTTCTCGCGAAAACCACACTGAAGTTCGGGATAAATTATATATATTCTGGACTATAAGCTCTATTGCTACCAAATTTCATTAAAATTCGTTCAGTAGTTTTTGAGTAAAGGAGTAACAAACACCCTTACTTCGCAATTATAATATTAGTAGGTAGGATAGAATTCTGTCGGCTTTTACGGTCATATAAGAGTATGCTAAATATGGGACACATGTCGAATACCTTCTTGAAGCAATACCTCTGTATCGCTCTGTCACTCGTACGGACATCATATTTTGCATGAATTTGACTCAAGCTTTTCTTCATGAGCTTTTATTCATAATTAGTCTTGAAACAACAATAAGGCCGCACGCTTGTTTGCCACCTATGGTAAAAATCAACATTCCAAGGCTTATGGCTATTCCATCAAATACAAGGCTGGTGGAGCTTAGTATTTGTAAAATGAGTAAATGCTACCATTTATACGTTAATTTTCGTATTATAGTAGAATAACCAGATCTGCCAAATCCTGGATCGTGGTCAAGGCGGACCCCGGGCTCACACGCAGAAGAGCACAACCGGGGTATTGACGCTAATATGATTATTCTACACGTAAATCGCTAGGGAATTATATAATTTTCACGGAAAAAATAGCTTTCTTGAGTACTGAAAGTAAACTCGATTACGTTGAAGTGTTGGTATCAGAGGTTCAATATTGGTACAGACACGTCGCCGGTGAATGTACCGCTGGGCCCCGTGGCACGTAATCAGGGATCGAACAGACTTTTGCTATAGGGACTAGCATATTTCCAACTTTTTCACGCATTGGTAATAAATAAATACTCATTTATTATCACTAGAAATGCCACAACACCACAAAAAGAAAAAAAGAAAAAGAAACACATATGTAGTTGTGTCAACTTATGTTGTGCATTCATTATGGTACTCCATTATACCTATTTTAGATTAAAACACTTTTATACACTAGTTCCACTAAATATTAGTGCATATTGGATATTTAGTGGAACTAATGTATACAAGTGTTTTAATCTATAAGACATGTCAAAACGTAACATTACATACAAACTAACGCATTTTACAAATTGATGTTACTCCTTGGTACCTACTCTTAGCCTTACTGATTGTGTCGACTTGACATTGCCGTGCTGTGATCCTTTCAGACGATAAAAGGGCCTCGCTCAGCATGAGCTAAAGTCGCGGCGCTGGTATTCCGCGGGTCCCGTTTGGATATCTCGGTTTTGTTGCATAAATCTTAATTTAATGTCTGACTTGCAGATGTTATGGGAGATAGTTATAATGTAAGACAGACTGAATTTAGATCATTTTTGTTAACCAAGGTTGGCCAAGGTCTTTCACTGGGGACACTGAGACTTGGAACAGTCTCGGAAACGGATTGGCACCCCTTGACGGACGGAATTTAATTACTGTTTATATTGTCTCCGGGAGACACCAGTCCAACAGTCGACTATTATCAGCTGTTAATTAATTGACATTGACATATATATATTTTTTTTTAACTTTAGTTAAGGTACTGGATGGTACCAGGTTCGAATCCCGCTGTGGCCATGTACCAATGACTCTTACTGAGTTATGTACATTAGGTGAATGCTAACCGATGCTCTTACTGTGAGAGAAAACATCGGGATGAAACCTGCACATTCGGGTAACTGAATGTATAACCATGATCGAATCTGCTTAGGTTCCCCTGGCAGGGTCACCGATGTCAGATGGCAGTTGCTCCACTGTGATTGCCTGAACTATAAAATCCTGGATAATAGTCAAGGCGGATTCCGGGCCCTCGTATAGTATATCCGGGACATTTATGCCAAGTTTAAAAAAACTTACTTAATCCGCAGTATACCTCTGCGATCTCCAACCCGCTTACTAAGCGTTAAGATCACATTGCTCACCTTGCATAAAGGAGGCTCATGTGCAGCAATGGAATGTTGTGGGCTGTAGATGTGATAATGATAAATAAATGATAAATATGCCGGGGTAATTTCATACAGCACCATCTGGCCCCAAAGTTAGCAAAGCTTATGTTATAGGTGCCAGAGAAGAACAATATAACACCCAACACGGCTATCACAAGTACACACTACGCGGACACCCACGTAGAGCGTTTGTTTCCTTCTCTCCATACAACGATGAAAGTGATAACAGTATCTATGTCGCGCCTTTTTTTACTTATCGCACGCGAGAGCAACTCGTGCTAGCCGGACAGACCTGTAACAGAAATTAAAATTCATCATTTAAATTTCTGCCCGGCTGGGATTTAAAAGCGTGGCATGTTAACAACCAACTGAACCACTAGGTCGTCATAATGCTAAATCTGTAAATCTTCTATGGACCCTAAAAATCTAGACAGTAATTGGATCTTCAAATAATTGGATCTTCATCACTCACTTTGGATTTGGATTGGATAACTGAGTCCGTCATCATCTCACTCACATTTGCAGCACTCCGGTTTGTGTTACTTTTTAATCTTCGCTCCCCGCCGGGAAACTTTCCAATAAAATTATTAAATTTCGACTTAATGCGTTGCACGAAGATATTGACCTGAATCTTTCTTTAATACAGGGTCTCGGGAAACTGAGAGTAATAGCAAAAATATCGACTGATCTATTATGCAGTTGGAATTGACATTTGACAGAAACTGTACAGTTTTCAATTTGTGATTCCACTACTATACAACTACTACAAGTATGGAGTCAGTTTTAACTTAACAGTATTTCATCTACTTACACAATTAATATGCCTTTGGTGGTGTTGTTTCACTTTGTTCTGTACTCATATTTTAAAGAGAAAATATTTTATTGTTTAAGTAGTACAAATGTACTACTTAACCGATTTAAAAAATTCTTTCAACTGTAGAAAGGCACTTATCAGCGAGTAACATAGGTTTGAATTTTACCGAAATTCAATGTGGTTCCCATGGCAACAGATCCGGAACGTAACCATACGCAGTAACCGAAATTTACGCGGACAAAGTCGCGAGCAAAATAGCTAGAACTCCGCAAAAGAGAATAGGAAAGCTAATCAGTATTTATTCAAATAAATATTCCACTGGAAATTATTATATACTATCGGACCCGGCACGACTTCGTTCGTTACACCTAATTTACCCCTACCTACTCTTTTTTTTCTTGCTTAAAAACCTTCCTATTGAATCATTCTATCTGTTGTTGAAAACTGCATTAAAATCAGTTGCGCAGTTTAAAGATCTAAGCGTAAATAGTAACAAATATAGATACATAGGGACCGACATCGGAAAGTGACTTTGTGTTTTATACTATGTATAGAAGATATATCTAAAATATACAAGGCAAATTACGTAGGGAACAAAAATCTCGCCATGTCACCCCCGCCAGGCACGGGGAGGAGGAGCCGACTTAATAACGGCTTAACGTCGTCAAGGATGACATATAAGGGAGGTGCTAATACATCAAAATATCGAACGAACAACAGGTATTGAAAAAGAGTTAATAATCTCAAAAATACTTATAAAATACAACAGTAAAAAATCTTCTCTAAACTTTAGCTTCTGTCTGCAGTGACACAAAATCCACTTTACTTTTCCGGAAAGTTAATATACCCTAGTTTTTAATTCAGAATTCAAGTCCTAACTTTATGCGACGGGAATTTTTTACAAGTTTGTGGAATATCTAGACTAAAAAGTGGAGACGCTGGAAGTTAAAATCTTCAAGTACAGTTGTGTGCCTGGAATATTTATTTGTGCACTAACATGAAAAATGTCATAACAATTGGTGTGTCTCATAAGTTAATTAACAAATAGTCTGTATTCATCTATTATAGTATAGCTATATAAACCTCCAACAAGTCTGGCAAGACTAATAGAACCAAAACCCAAAAAATTACACAATAAGAATACGCTTATTGCGAGAAGTTTTTGGACTCTCCATTTCTTTCATTATGTATAATTCATTTCCATATCAGCTACAGACGAATGATACCCACTTTTCTTTACATATTGCAAAAGAAAACTAAAATAAACCTGTAGAGACATACGTAGTAAATATTGGTCTAATTAAGGAGCACAAACAAGCTGTTTTCACGTACGGCTTTTATGCAAAACTGAAAACCCTCTAATTCTAGTTACATACTATTCATATTAATCCGGATACCGACATATCTTACAATACGACATATCTATGTAAATTATGCAAAAAATTTCTACGTCACTAGGTGAGATATTAGGTGTGCAGAATCGCTATGTAGTTTTAAGAAAAAAGTAAAACAACATTACTTGTCTAGTGGGCTGATTGTGGGTGCTGGCGTACTAACTCTCCAATTGTTTTTGTGTTTTCAATGTGAACTTTTGTACATATTTTGTGTGCACTACCTGTCAGTTGCTGTGGGTGCTGGGGTACTAGCTTTCTTATTGTTTTTGTGTTTTCTATGTAAACTTTTGTACATATTTTGTGTGCACTACCTGTCAGTTGCTGTGGGTGCTGGGGTACTAGCTTTCTTATTGTTTTTGTGTTTTCTATGTGAACTTTTGTATAGATTTTGTGTGCACTACCTGTCAGTAGCTAAAATATTTTGATTCTTTCCATACCAAGGTTGTCTGGAAGCAATATCTGATATGTCACTCAGGTGATAAGACCGCCCTTTGTACTGCTTTTATATATTTTATACCATGTATTTATCCTGTAGTGTGCAAATAAAGAGTTTTTGTGTTGTATTGTATTGTTGCCGGTAACACTTCAATTGCTTTTGTTTTCTTTTTTTTTGAGTCAGTAGCCCACTGTCTACTAAAGAGATAAGTTGGTGGCACTATAGTTCAGTTAAAGCGGATAAAGGTGTAATAATTAATCAGCCACCGGTTGTTTATAAGGGAATAAATTAAAGTGTTCGCGTGGACAGATTTGCATTATTTGAAACTTTCGCGGCGAGGTTTTCAATTAGTTGAAAACAAAACGATTGTTTACTTCGGCCTTAATACTTTAGTCGGATTATTTACATTGGTAGCTAACCGTTAATGGTAGATATTGTAATAGGAGCGGCGGTGTCCGGCGGTGTCTATTACGGTGTCCGAATCGTAAGCGAGAGGTACCGGGTTCGAATCCCACTGCGGCCATGTATCTATAACTGTTTTCTGTGTCATGTACATTAGTTGAATACTAACCGATGCTCTTACGGCGAGTGAAAACATCGTGATGTGCCTGCACATTCAGGCGGCTGAAAGTGTAACCATGACTCAATGTTGTCATGTTCCGGTAGCGTTATACGTTCCGGAGTCACGGATGTCAGATGGCAGTCGCTCCACTGTAACTGCCTGATCTGCCAAATCCTGGATCATGTCGGACCCCGGGCCCTCGTTCGCGAGAGCATCACGAGGACATTAACATCAAGATGATTATTTCTTTTTTAACGCAAAAAATTGGCTACACAAGGAGCCAAACGTCTAGTTCGCTCTGAACACTGCATCGATTCGCATCTCAGTAACAAAATACAGGTATCTTACATTTCAATCACTACGTATGTATGGATTATTTTATTGAAAATAAAAATAAAACTTGGCACAGGAATGCTCAAGACTTGTAGCTATGAAAACAAACCTAATATTATGGATAGGGAACGTGTCAAGAATGGCTGCCGACTTTATGCGGTACTGAATAAAACTTACTTAAAATTACGGCGGCCTTTGCTAGAACCTTTCGCAAACACACCTGGGGCCCCGACCGTGCGAGATTTAAGTGCCCTTCCATTAAGCATCTACTTGCTATACGCGATGTATATTAAGTAACACCCGTATTTAGAAACGTTGCTATAATGTCTCTCTCACAGTGCCTGGTAAATTTATACGATTGCAATTGATCATACTTAAATGACTGAATGATTGAATGAATAACGCTTTATTGCACATTTAAAATAATACAATACTTGTGTGGCGATCGGCACTATACGTTCATCAAAATTTACGAAATCAACCAATTGAGCCGTGTTTAACGCAGTGCGTTTACTTAGCAGGCGAGTACGGTGAGAATGCACAGTAACGCTACATGTATAAATACTGGATTACATTACAATCGATTTTTTTTCAATGGTTAAAGAAAAGATTTGTTGCAACAGACACCTATAGGCGATCACAGCGTGCATATGGTGTATGAGCTTTTTATCGAAACAATAAATGGGAAAATAAAAGCGCGTCGGTCTATTGCGGAGAGTTGAATTTGTAAGAGATTCATCTAACACTCTTTGCAAATGTCATAAGAAAATGGATTCAGACGTTTGAGGAGACGGAATCGACTGTAAGAAACAATGAATCCGATCATCCACCAGAAATAAGAGTGACTGAAGTCATTCAAGAAAGTTCTCGAATTGCTGATGCAAGCTCCTTCACTTTCACTGCGTAAGCGTAGTCTCAAGTTGTAACATTAAAAAATCAACATTACCCTTCATCTTGAAGATGGATTTGCATTTACGTTCTTATAATATTCATTTCGGTACCATTTTCCAACAGGATGGTGCCATTATGTCACACAAGTAACAGGTCAATTGAAGCACTGAAAGAGTTATTCCCAGGAAAGCTGATGTCAATAAAGGGTAACATAGGGATCCAAAATTAGGTCAACTTGATTATTTTGATGGGGTTCCCTCTAGAGTAAGGTTTATATAAATAAGCTGATCATAATTTGACCCAGTTGAAGGACAATATTGGAAGTGAAATTAGGATACTAACGTTTAATGTGAACGTTTTATAGGTAAATTACTGTCGCGACTTGAAGAGTGTCAAAATCGCAAGGGTCGTCATGTGAACAATTTATTTTTGGTTAATAAATTTTCCATAATGTATAGTTTTTGATCATTGTAACATAATTTGCGAAAAAATCATATTTCATTCAAGATTTTTGGATCCAAACTGCCAACATCCTTCTTGAATACCTACTTTATTCCTTTCTATGTGCCCATGCATCTGATTGCGATCATGCTAAAAACTATAGTTTTTATTATACGCGAATACATTTTAGTAAAGTGAGACTGATTCAGAAATAGGTATAGTTTAGACATGTTGTTCTTATTTGTACAATGCGGCTAGTATATATGCATCTGAAATTATTCCATATCTATTTCATTGCGATTAATAATAAAATCATCTTGGTGTTAATGTCCCGGTTGTGCTCTCGCGTACGAGGGCCCGGGGTCCGCCTTGACCATGATCCAGGATTTGGCAGGTCAGGTAATTACAGTGTGGAGCAACTGCCATCTGACCTCCATGACCTTGCTACCAGGGGAACCTGACCAGATTGGATCATGGTTACACATCCAGTCGCCTGAATGTGCAGGTTTCATCACGATGTTTTCCCTTACCGTAAGAGCATCGGTTAGTATTCAACTAATGTACATAACTCAGAAAACAGTCATTGGTACATGGCCGGAGCGGGATTCGAACCCGGGACCTCTGGCTTACGAGTCGGATACTATAACCGCTCGGCCACCGACGATCTATTTCATTGCGATTGTAACCGCATAATTGCTACACTAATCGAAAATTATTCGGTCGCGGCGACCACTTTCCACGGGAGACGCGATTACTCTAGGGTTAAATAACTGGATCAGTGTACTATCTAACCGGATCTAGTCCCAAGTGGTTTATATTTATTTTCTTGCTAAAACTTATTCTCGGAGCGTAGAGGTTTTCGTCAAACGATCTCCTTGTTTGAGTAGGAGGATAGCCAAAAATAAGCACTTTCCGAGTTACACTTGGTTAAGAGAAAAAGTTCAAACTCAATTTATTTCATACAACAATTTAGGTGTCAATTCTTGGGTGCGTTACATTATACTGTCAGAACATTATTATCATGTCAATTTACATTTCATAACATTACTTACTGTCGTAACAGCTTTTTTGTGATTTAATTATAATTTTATGGTTTTCGGATTTTGTCCTTTAGTTGTGTTACATGGCATTGCTTCTTGCCATATTTCGTGATTCTAGGTCCACGGGAAGTACCCTAAAGGTTTAGATTCCCTTGCTTGAATATATGCGGCATAAACGGCCGTATCTCTTGATTGCGTTGACTTAGAAGTTTGATGTTTTCACTACTCCAAAGGATTGCAGACCTTTGACTGACAGATTATAGATATTTGTTATAAATTTCAGCTTACTACTTCTACGCGTTTTTGAGAAAAAGGGTATTGCCAGACAGACAGACAATAAAGATACACTATACGGCTCCGTTTTTTCTTTTGGGGTACGAAATCCTAAAAATTAATGTGAAATAAGCGAAACAGGTACAGGTTACAGGTGAAATATTAATATTGATTGGTATTTGTTCATACTACGTTCTCGGTGCCATACCATACTATTTTGACATACTTACACAAACAAACACATGGTAAGTCACGTGCACAAAGCATGTTAGCCCCCTAAATCAGGTTTATCTTACGTCCTTTAGACCCGATCGGACTCGTTTCCACCATTTTATGAAGTTCCACCGAAGAGCGTTTATCTTCGTAATTTATTGTCGTGCTTTAAGTGAAAGTTGGAGTTTATCAATTAATTTCGTGTCCCAATGCTTTATCTCTTGGTGAATTAAGGAACTTTACCGGGAACTGACGCTAATGGACACCAAGCAAATGAACGATTTCACCTCGAAGATCGGGAGTGAGGATGAAGAATTGGAGTTATTTATTAATGCAAACGTAAGTGTTTGCCAGTAGCTGCTTTGCTTTGCTCAATATGATAAAAAAAAATCGTTTGTCGGTCGTGAAAAATCATATTTTGGTGTTTACGTTTGAGACTAAAGCTACAGATGTGTTTCCCGAATTTTAAATATATTTTTAGTATGATCAAATATCATACGGAGTCCGTTCTATTACATAATCGCTCATGTAAGACATAGGAATTACCTATATGTTAATATTAGGACAGTAATATCATCATCAGTATCACTAATGAAGGCCAATCCACGCGAGGACTCGCGAGCGCTACCTATCTCTTTCACACTCGTGGTAAGTTGCTGTGATCGTTTAAAAAATAGGGCCCCGTATCCTAAATGACTGTGTATACATCCAGCAAATCATTTTTACAGAGGTGGAAAAGAAAACAAGCTGAAACATAATTCATGCCACTTCTCACCCCGTTGACCGATATAGGTCAGACAGACTCAATAATCTCACCGTAGACAGCAGAGCCGTAGAAATCGGCACAAAGAACATAAAAGGGGGGAATTAAAATCACTAACAGAGGAAGTTTTTAACAACCCCCCGTTAACGATTTGTGAACTGGGTTGAACTATGGGGGGTGAAAATTTAAATAAAGAAGTCAGAGCGCCTAAGTTGCCCATTGTCTCTTCGGACTTCGCATCTCTGGGTAAAATAGTTTTGTTCTGTATTTTGTTTTGTACTTGTGCGGAATGCTTTGTTATGGAATGGAATTGAATCTTTCAACTACAAAATACCAAATAAAGAAAAACTGCACCGCTTTGTTAGCTGCAAACTTATTCACTCTAAAATGCAAGCCAACCTTTGCAGACAACGCTGGCCAGGGAAAATAAAAATAAAAAAAAGAGTATATTTTATTGCATTCTGATCCGGTTACCAATACTGGAACTAAGTGACGCCATATTGAATTGTCATGTCAATGTCAACAACAGCGACGCTGTAGATAAGTTTGGGACAAATTAATATGAATCACAATATGAAACGCTTATGTGGCCTTTGTAGACCCCGCATCGTTTAGCCAGTCCACTCAATAACGTTTCTCTGTAATCCCGTCAGTCCAGCGAGAACCCGCAACATTTTCGAGCGAGATTAGTCCCGCAAAATGTATGCGAGATCCTGGTATCCCGGTATTGCGTTCCCTACCCAGGACCTCGCCATCAACTAATTCAACCATATGACAGGGAGAAGAGCGAGCTGGGCGCCACCGACAGACAAAATTTTAATTGTCTAAGTGTCATAGGCTGCGGTGACTGCTTACCATCAGGCAGGCCATAAGCATGTTTCCTACCTGAGTTGTATTAAAAATGCACAAATGCGGTATGTGAGGTAATAGTAAAAACAAAATATGGAACATCAGACTACTTCAACAAGAAATCATTCTTTCGCATTACCTAATTGTACATAAAATAGACAAGAAGAAAGGGTTTTTACATTGAAAGTACAATTACATAAAAAAGCACAATATATAAGCGTTGATAATACAGCAGAAAGCTGACTGCGTTACCTCGTTGCTTATTCTCTGACTGAGGAACGAGTCAGCTCGTTATATAATTACATAAATTAATACTTAAGTAATCTAGAGAATTTAAATAATTTTTTTGGGCTTACTATATATCTTTATATATAATATAAAAGTAAATTAATATAATAAAAAATTGTAAGCCTTTCCTATTTAACAAATTGTTTGTTATTCCCTCAAATTCGTGACCCTCAGTTCTCTACCACTTAAAATGTTTATGCTCCTACTGACATGAACCCAACAAACACTAGTTGTTCATAAATAAATAAGATGGCTTGTATCAACGGCAGTAAACCGTCAATCCAAGAAATGGAGGACTTACTGCCTATAAACTCTTTATTGTAAGCTACAACAATATTATTACTTTCTCAAATTCGTCGTAATAATTTTATTTGCTCAAGTATATCTATAAAAGTGTCATATGTCGTTGGGGATATCTGTTTTGCTAGCTGTATAAAAAGCGTTATTGTCTGTAAATGACTGTGATAGAACAGGATGCATTCATTTTTGCTCATTTCGGGGGCCATGATCAGCCTATCGACGATGATAGGCGGTTTGGCTTCCGGAGAGACGTTGGCTATTTATGTGATCCCTATCGTCTTTAGAGGGAATATTCCGAAATAGTGCTTGGTACGGTGCGCTTGGCTTACGATTGGCTTATGACGCGAGGAGGCCCAAAACCGGGCGTAATGGAGAAGAATGAGTCAGAAAGCGGACCCTGGCAGAAGCCGGAACTGACCGCTCGGATTATGATGATGATGATGAACACTTGGTCAGGTGCCACCATTTCGCCATCGTACCCTTCAGATGATGGGATAGACTTCATCGACATCACTCATGAGCCTGCCATTCAATTAATGTATTAATACTCGTAGACTTTCTATCAGGTGGATCATCTGACTGTGTGTCTCTCAAGTTAATAAAACAGAGACAGTTGGTCCGTATTATTATCGCATACCTATGCCTCATTACTTCTGTTGGAATTATACCTAAATACGCCACAATGTCCTATAATAGTAGGTACCTACTTATCAGTCTTACTATGTTCTTCGAGGGCAGAATTTCTTTTATAATATGCTCAAATTTTGTTTTAATATTTTTCTTCCGTAATGAAACATATTACTTACGTAAGTAAAGTAAAACTACTATTCATAAACATATAGGTAAAATATTAAGAGGCTCAACATAAAGGCTCAATAGTATAAAAAATAGGTAAAAGTAATGTTACTAGAGAGAACCTGTAGTTGGCTTGTTGGTTCTAAAATAATATTATACAGCTGTTGGTACTCCAATAATAAAATACTTACATAATAATTCAACGTTCCACGTTCGAAATGAATAAACAACCACCAAATTAGAAAGTCTCTTCTATTTTTCCGTTCGAGTTACGCCCGGAAAGACAAACTAAAAAATAGTATTTCGCGCCTAAATGTTTGCCGGGGGGACTCCCCGTGTTGACAATTTAGCTGGCGCGGCGACAAATTGGCCCGGTGAAAAATGAGCCCCTTCCGTTCGCGGCACAAAAGCGCCTCACCCTGTATAACACTAATTGAGTTTGCCCGAAAAGGAATGCCGGCCGACTCAGCGTTTTGCCCGGATACTGGCTACTAGGGATGTTATGGATATGTAATTTCGCTTCTGGATCCGTATACGGATATATTGGGTCCTTCCTTACCTAAGAAATTGGCGTTTTTCTCGGCAATTACACATTTGCTCAAATATTTTTATTTGTACATAACATATCAAAATTAGTTATCGATTTCGAAAACAGAGTATGTTAAGTAAGCTCCTAAAATTTAATAAAACATATTTTCTCAATTACCTATTTATAAGGGGTTGAACATACTCTTTTTCATGTGTGATCAGTTTTGTCTCTTGTAGTTATTAAAACTAAAATATATACAAAAGTTAGCTTAATGTTGTCTGATTATACCTACAAAGTTTCAATGGAATCGGGATTCCTATAATTGAAAAATTTGAAAATGAAAAATCCAGTTTCCGTCATTTTTGCCATCGAAATCGCAAATTTCCTAGATAAGGAGCTAATAGTAATAATATTATACCGGTTACGGATGTAAAATTATTACAAATTATCCGCATGTTTCGGATAGTTTCGGTTACGGATATAAATTTTTTAAAGTACAGTTAAATTAAAATAGGGAAATTTTAGTAAAAGTTCACTTTATTTGTAGGTTATCATTTTTGTTATCATTTGATACTCTGCCTCTATCCGAAATTATTCGATACTTTTGTACCTGTTGAATTCAGTTACGGTTACAGAATTATTATTTTTTTGTATATCCGATAGTTTCGGTTACGGTTACGGAGCTCCATAACATCCCTGCTAGTGGCTAGACCCAGCTGAATGTGAGTGAAAACTTTGAACCTTCTAGTGTACTTTCATAAGGTCGACAAAGGTCGACAACTTAAGGCTAGTCTAAGACTTAAGACGCGACATGCGAGTATGAACATATAATCTCTAAGGAAAATCTGTATAATAAACCAATGGTAGCACATGATTGTAAGTTAATATTCCATTTATATTATCTCTTCTGATCTCAGTATATCCATTAGCACTCATTATATATAATTATAATTCTGCCAAAGAGAATGAGGTTATATTCTGCTGAATATATGTATTTCTATTGCTTTTGGCTGATATTGTGGCGTATGACTTCAAACTGAAATACTGATTTCTGCAACAATAATATTGTTCGCTATGTATTCAGGAGTAGGAATTAATTGCACGTAATATTCAATACTTGTAATTACAAGCCGCCTAAAGCTTGTATTTGGTTTTTTGATAATTACTTTAAGCCCGGCTTGCAAAAATTTCTAAAACACATTTTGACGTTTAACGTCATTAAACTAAAGCAAAGCCTAATTTTTCTGCCGATTTCAGTCTTCAAAGCTGCGCCAAGCTGTAGTACTTACTATTTGCATGTATTGCTCTAATAATAATGCCCAGTTTACTGTGGATCGTGCTAAAACGTCACTAACATCGCAGATACGTGCTATAAGTGACATACTGACAATGGCTGCGAGAGAATAATTCACGTGGTCATTAGTACTGGTCGTTATGCCAGCTTTCCACTACAGGCAAAGTTAGAAAGGGTACCATGAGATCTGACTGTGCACGCGATCGCACAGGGTTCCATCTGGTAATACTTGAGTGACAATCGGCACTATCCGTCTGTCGAAATGAATGAAATTGACCAATCATCACAGAGCCGCATTGTGTTCGCACAGTGCGTTCACTTAGCCAACAACCACTGTGAGAACGCACAGTAACACTATTTAGACAAGTCACCATTATCATCATCATTATCTTGGCGTTATGTCCAAGTTGCGCCATCGCGTGGCACGCGAGGACCCAGGATCCGCCTTCCTGCTACTCCTGGCCACCTCGCTCGCTCTTCGGCATCCTTGGTGGTGAGCTTATTGGCACGCATTTCATTCTTGACGACGTCAAGCCATCGCTACTTATTTCGCTATTTAGACAAGTATTGCTGACGACCTGAGTAGTTAGGTTGGTTAACATGCCGGTCGCCACGCAGAGTTCCCGGGTTCGATTTCCGACCGAGCAGACATTTAAATGATGAATTTTAATTTCTGTTACAGGTTTGGGTATAATATTATGTATAATAAGTAGCTTTTAAAAGTATAAAAGTAGTTTATCAGTTATCTAATACCCATAATACAAGCTTTTCTTACCTTGGCGCAGAGTGTAGTATACCTACCACAAGCCTAACATATCTCTAAAACTATCACAAGATGTTATATAACTTAATATTTTCCCTTGTGCAATATAAGGTTCTCTCGGCCCACTGGAACGCGTTCCTAAGCCCCAGCGTTAATAGCTTGGTTGGGACCCACTGCCTTGTTCAATGTGAATTATTATGCGTATTTAACAACGACGCGTTTACGACTATGAGCTACGCGTTAGTTACGCCACAGGTAGGCCAGCGACGTGAGTAGGATCTAGACGAGCCCCATACCTGCTTTATAAACTTTATACCACTAGGGCGGCAAACAAGATTACGACCCGCCTGATGGCGAGCAGTTACCGCAGCTTGTGTCTATCATGTTGGCGTTAATGCCCCGGTTGTACTCTCGCGCACGAGGGCCCGGGGTCCGACTTGACCATGATCCAGGATTTGGCAGATCAAATAATTACAGTGGAGCGACTGCTATCTGACCTCCGGGACCCTGCTACCAGAGGAAACTGAACAGATTGGATCCATTCATTCGTTTAATTAATGTTTTATTGATAATTGTTAATTACAAGTCAATTACAGTATAAGTATGTCA
The DNA here is from genome assembly GCA_907269095.1 of Blastobasis adustella. Lineage (NCBI taxonomy): Eukaryota > Metazoa > Arthropoda > Insecta > Lepidoptera > Blastobasidae > Blastobasis > Blastobasis adustella. Next base: position 4,037,971 of record OU026120.1, read on the forward strand.
AGCTAATGATTTCAAAATAATAATAACGATTAATAATAAAATCATATCTTATAATACATTACATATCTACATTACATTCAGTAACCTGAATGTGCAGGTTTCATCACTATGTTTTCCCTCACTGTAAGAGAATCACCGTAAGCACATAACTTAGAAAAGAGTCATTGGTACATGGCTGCAGAGGGATTAAATTTTTACATAAGATCGCGGGTCTATTACTTACCGGGATAAAAAGTAGTCTTATGTCACTAGGGAATAATGTTGCTTCCTATGAAAGAATTTTCAAAATCGGTTCATTAGTTGAGTTTATCCACTATAAACAAACAAACAAATATTTTCTCTTTACTATATTAGTATAGACATTCTCCAGAATATCACCTAGATCATAATACCGGAGTTTAAAACCGCCAAAGTAATCAAAGGCTATAAAATCCAGTTGTTAAGCAATGACTCTGAAAAATGCCAACACGTAAATGCTTTTAAGCTTCCATCATTATGGCCTGGAATCCTCCATGCCGTAATGATGGAAGCTTCGAATAAAGCACTAATGTTCCGTTAAAGTACGGGTTCATATCTTCTGCTCTAAATGTTGATGGCTACACTATTTAGTGCAGTTTATGCGACGGTTAACACTGACATAAAACTGTTTTAAACGGTGCTCAAGAGAGGAGGACCTTATACACTACTAATGCTGTTTCGTGTATACTCAGAGTCATCGTAAACTAATGATGTATTCCTGGTATTATTTTATTTTTACCCTCAATAGAAGGAAAAAAAAAAGTTTGTGTAAATAAGTACAAAAAAAATTGTGAATTCAGTAATACGCTAAAATAAAAACAGTCTCCATGTACAAGCATAAGAGCAAAAGATCATAAGTGCAGCATTAGAACTTCAAGACAGTTTTCCTTTGCCGCTGCAACTCACACGGTATTTCGTGCATTTTTATTCATTAGCTGTCGCTTAGGCCCAAATGGCTCGCCGTTCAGGCAAGGGTATGTTTTTTAAATTAAAAATTTTAATTGATTTATGCTTCAAAAACAACTGCACAGTTGTGCACAGCAATATGATTTTGAGATGGTCATGCATTTATGCTATTGCTTTGTACCGATTTGACCTTTTTCTAATTATTTACATCAGTTCAAGACTAACATATCTGCACATTGAGGCGACTGAATGTGTAACCATGATCAAATCTAGTCAGGTGCCCCTGTAAATACGGTCATGGTCAGATGGCAGTCGCTTTACTGTATTTACATGATTCCTAATTCCTTGATCATGATCAAGGCGAACCCTGGGCCCACGGACGCGAGAGCACAGCCAGGATATTGACGCAAAGGTGATTATAACCACAAATTAGAAGAGGTCTGTGATAGTCAGTCTGTAAGCGAGAGCATGATTAAATCACTATAGTTTTGTTTTACTCCATTTCCTTTTTTTTGCTACTTAGTGATAAACGAGCAGACAGCCCACCTAATGGTAAGTGGTAACTAGCGCCCACAACATCGACAATTCATACATATAGGTTGCAGATAACAAAAATGCAGAACCGCAGGTGCGTTGTCACTGTGAGGATTAAGATGAAATGCCTCATGCATGTAATTTCCTCGTCTTTCTACTGTCTATACAAATATTATAAAGAAAAAGGAATTGTATATTTGTTTGTAATGAATAAACTCATAAACTACTAGACCGCTTTAAAAAAGAAATCTCTACTAGGTACATTTATACCCGTGTGACATAGGCTATTTTTCTTCCGGGAACTTAATAGGGTCCCGCGGAAACGTTAAATGTTTGCAGAGGTCCGAACTGCGCCGCGGGTGAAAGCCGCTGGGAACAGCTAGTTGAAAATAGATTGATCACGCAAAACTAATCACTATATAATATTTTTTATAAAACAAAGTCCCACACCGCCCACCACTGGACAGAGTGATTCATGAGGAAGCATAATTAGCAGAGTATAATTTGTTAAGGTGAAACTACACATGCGAAGCCGAGGCGGGTCAGTAGTTGAATCAATAATGATTTCATCACCTACTGCCTTACAAAACCAAAAGGAAAACCTCTAACACAATGCCAAGGCGCCCTGGAGTCAGGGAAATAATTCAGCGGGTCATTAGACCCATTACAGTAATGGCGGACGCAAGGTGTCGCTGAATTTTTTATTTTATCGCCAACATTGACTGCGGTGAAGCCGTGTCATTTGTGATTTAGATTTCCTTTGTATACGTGCGGGGTTCTTTGGTTTTTTTTTATTATATTGTTCTTGTGTTCTTATGCCGGCTTGCACCAAATCTTTGAATGCGTTTAAGAATGACTGTTGAATGGATCTTTAACGTTTTTTTGTATGATATTTTTCGTTAAAGTATCAACCAGCATTTAGAGTTTAAGAATTTGGTGCAAGCCGCCCTTAGTCTGTAGACGGATTGATGACGACCTGTGTGGTTCAGTGGTTAACATGTCTGCCACGCAAGAGGTCCCGGGTTCGATTCCCAGTCGAGCAAAATTTTAAAGGATGAATTTTAATTTATGTCACGGGTCTGGGTGTTATACTCTTATATAATAATAAGTGTGTATTTAATAATAATAATGTAGTTTATCAATTGTCTAGCGCCCATAACATAAGCTTGAGTACTTTGGGGCTAGATGGCGCTGTGTGAGTTGTCCAAGCATATAAAAAAAGATTCGTACGATAAAACGCATCATGCCCCTCGCGCGATAAAAGCCATTGATGCACCCTAAATATTTCATCATCATCATCAACATCATCTCAACTGCGGGACGCACACTGCTGCACGTCTGCCCTTAAGCGTCTTTCAAGCGTCATTGACTTTATGCAGGTGCTTTACAGCGAAAAATAAATAAACATTATATGAAGAACTTGCGAACAAAACGGCATAACTACGCTTCCGGTCGAAATTCTTTCTTTTTATTCCGAATGTTTTAAGCCCGCTGAATACGAAACTCAACCCATTTCCAATTAAACTGACCTATAACTGTTAAAATTGCATCTAAAGTTCATGGTTTCGATCAGAACGGTATAATTTCATAGTAATAGATCGAAACTACTTTAGAATCTCTGCCGATTTATTATACAGTTTTGTTCGCCAGCTCCTCATGTTATACCTATAGTTATACTTAAATATCGTGGGCCAATCGTCGAGTTGATCCATCGGATATTATGTCGGATATTATGAACTTCGCGCATTCGTAGCAGGGCTACGGTAATGCTACGCTGGTGCTACGCCTACAGTATTACGTAAAATACTGCTACGCGCCACAGCCAAGACACAAAATACAATATATGCAAAGCGAAAGTAGAAAAAGGAACCGTGTGATATCTTTCCAAGGTAATGATTAGTAAGACGAGTATATATACGAGTTTGTATGTGTTTCAGACTGACTCTGTAAATGCAACACACATGGCCCCTTAATCAAACCACGCTAATGACAGCTACACCTGACCTACTTTCCAGCAGGATCCTTTTATTTCCTGCATGACACGTTTTTCCAACAAACTCGCTTGTTTTAAATTTAAAAAGATTATCATTTCTAATGTGCTTTGCGTATCTGCACGGTTACGTTTCGAAAATACGCACGCAATTACAGACTTATGAGGTATCAGAATGACAATTTGTAATTTTGTTTTATTATTTAATCCATTAGCACTTTTCTCATTTTACTAGATTTAGTTTATTGAAACGACATATCACTGAAAATATATTAGCACTTTATCATATCACTAAACATATTTAGTACGTAGACGTAATCAACAAGAATATGCGGCATCTACCGTGATTTCTTGGTATCCCCAGGGATTTAGTCAAATCCCTGGTATCTCCATTTCCCTGCGACATATACAGACAGAAGTTGACGTTGCAATGGATCTCTCTTATATTCGAAACACTATATACACACAGAACTATTCTAATCCATTGCGGATTTCATAAGTTTCGTAATGCCAGAAGTTGACATTGCAAAGGCCTCTTCTTTATTCGAAATACTATACATAAAACACAGTACCCAATCCATTGCGGATTTCGTGTGTGGCGCTCGACAGAATGCCTGAAAGGTCAGCAATGGACGCGGCTCCTGACGCATCGCAGATAGCAACCTCGTCCCAATCTATAGCACGCTCCAGTGAGCAAAATGAATAGTGTTTGCGGCAAACATAGTAGTTTTGAATGCGTCGCATGCGAGCAAAGGATTTACATAAATCACACGGACAACCGTAATATATGGATAGGTGAAGATGTGTCACGTATTTTTCCTGTGTATCTGAATGTTTACAGCAAATGTGTGGATGAAATAATGTTTTATTTGAAACAACACTTTACAATTTGTAGAAAACAAGAAAGTTAAACCTTAAACTTACTAACCTAGAGTACGAAACTAAAGATAAATGACTGGATGGAGGATGAAAATGACTTTTTTCTGAGATGTTTACTTTAGTTAAGACTAACCGATGCTCTTACGGTGAGGGAAATCTTGATGAGAATTGCACATTCAGGCGACTGAATATGCAATCAAGATCCAATCTGCGGGCTATTAGCTATCTCAGTGGACAACTGCATTTGACATAACATTGTCTTACAATACTCTAATTTGGTCGATGCAATAGCCAGTGGCTTACGTATATGACGTAATGTAGGATTATCTTATGCCCAATTTTAGTTGCCATCTGAGTTAGACAATAGCCCTGCTGGTCAGGTTCCTCTGTTAACAGGGTCACAACCGGGTTATTAAATAACCACTAATCTAAAGATAAAAAAAGTGTCCCACGTCCGGTGATCAAAAGGATGGCCAGCCACGTTGCCCTTAGATAGTGACGTTAATTCGTTAAGTAGAGACTAGAATCCATCAGTAATGCCTTAATCAACGAGGTCATTAGTAATGTCGACCAGGCGCTTAGCTAGCTCCCGATACAAGGAGCCAAATAACGCAATATGTAGTCGTTTCCGCCACTTGGAGTTTTCAGGTGTAGCAGCACCGGCGCCAGCTGATATGTTGAAATTGGATTTTAAAACACCTCCTCTTGAGTTTAGTGCACACAGTGAAAGTAGCAAATATTTTAAGGATTTCTACAAGGTGTTATAAATTAGTTAAATCAATATTTATACTATTAACATGTTGTAATGTTGCGATAACATGTTACCTAAAGAAATAGGTAGATACATAGTCCTTAATGTTCACATAGAAAGCTATCGTTGCACAGCTGTTGTAACTTTACCGCTCGGCTCTAATCACTCTAGCTGGCTATCTTGCCTTTAAATCTAGACTAGATTTACTTGTTAACTACAGACAGTACTAATAGTACTTAGGAGACCGGTTTTATGGCTACCGCCATCTCATCTGTTTCTACAATGTTTCAGTCTGTTAAAAGGATATCGTATGCATTTTAATAACGACGTATCAGTTTGTCGTCTAAGTTGTAAATATGAGGGGTTTTGATATAGAAGTCTTTGGTTTTGAGGATTATTTTGAAGGGAACTTGGGGAGTGAAGATGTATATTATTAATGAATTACTCTTTCATTGTATATTTAGGGCTTTTATTCACATTAGTGTTAGTATAATGAGTACCAAATTACCTGTGAAAGTGTACAGTGATGGAGAAATTTAATAAAAAGCACGGAAGCGAGCATTCGGGTTGCTCCAAGAAGTCACATTACAACCTGCAATATTTTACTATCGTGCTATTATGAGGGAGCTAAGACATGTCTACAGCACTGAAATAAATGTCATTGACCATTACTTTTTAGCGGAGTCCCTAAAGTTGGGACATTATTGAAATCTATGTAATATGTTTCGTTTTTAGCTGATGGACCTTGATGCCAATGCCTATTAAAACAAAAAAAAAGGGTTTTTGATTTGACATGTTACAATTTTTTTAACATAGGTATGATAAAAAGAATAGTCTATCCTCGTTGGCAATTGGTTGTGCAGCAAGATCATCATGGCATTTTCATTTTTGGCAACTGATTGCGATACTCAGTTTCTATGGCGGTCGGAGGGAATTGCAATATACTCGTATCATCACGCTTTAAAAACACCTACTTACTCACTATCTGCGTGGTCTACTGGTTGACTGAAAGATAAAGCCTTAATGGCTTTAAGTCCGCCAATTGTGTAATTGGGCAATAAAGTTTTTAAATATAAATGAATAAATAAATTTATGTACAGTCAGCTGCGGAGTGACAACTCTTACACTAATATGTGAAAAAAAGCGGTAGCTTCATATTTTATGACCGCCCCAGGCAGGCGGGCCTCAGTCATCCCTCGAGGCCGCAGTGTTGAAGAGTATTTAGTTCCTTATGGATAACTGGCAATGTGTAAAGAAGGAATATTTCTTAGTATACATAGAATATTTTTCCTTGTACATTGCTAATTGCGTTACTCGGTAGTGTACGTGTAACAAGGGGTCTATAACGCACAACGATGCTCAGCTGTCCATTTTCTGATCTGAGATTTTTGCGAGTTCCAAAGTCGTGAGAGTTTATGGATTTCTACTCTACCACACGTGTACTCTACAGTGCCAGTTTTTGTCTAGCTAGCCAGGCATTCATGACCTGAATGATGCAGTTGTGAACACTCGGTCTGCCACAATTCGATTCTCGGCCGAGCAGAAATTTTAATGATGAATTTTAATTTCTGTTACGGGTCTGGGTGGAGTATGTATAAAAAGTATGTATTCAAAAGTATATAAGTAGTTTAGCACCCATAACCCAAGCTTTGCTTACTTTGGGACTAGATGGCGCTGCGTGAGTTAACCAAACATATTTATATTAATTTGACCGCTATCTTACCTGGTGGCAAGTGACGATGCGGCCGATGATGGAGCATGCCCCAACTTTTGCTGCTTTACTTTGTAAGCTCTTTCTACATTTACACATTTAAACGACCACATAAAAGTACAAAACTGCGAAATATCCAATACAAGCCCACATTTACGAGGGCTAAATAATCCACCTTTAGATTTCGCGCCGTATTACGTTGCAAAATTACCTCAACACAATACCTTGCCGTCGGGTCCCAAACGGACCGCAGCAATAAAAGGTACCCTGCATCTACCCTCACTTTGAGGCCATAAATAACCCCTCTCAAGTACATTAGGTGTAACGTACAAAATGTTGCCCCTGTTCCGATTTGGTATTCAATTGCGCCGCACGCGCACGTGAGCTATTGCGTTGGAACAAATAAAAGGCGCGTATAATGTGATTTAGTACATCCCCTATCAGGGCCCAGCATCACGCCGGGGTCAGACGCCAACCAAACCGTGCGATAAATAATAACTAGGGGATTACAGGAGCAGTGGATTCTCGCTGCGGTCTCGGTCACGAAATTGAAAGTTATGTGGTACTGTGACGCTTCCGCTTTCTGTTCGCTAGTGGCTTGAAGAATGCTGGAATGGGAAGCCTGCGAATGATCCCCTAAATATAATTATACACCCTCGAGGCCAGAGAGCATAGGGTCCTAGAGATTTCAGAGACCTATCACCTGATCTAGAAGCGCGCTTTCATAAAAACATACTTTAAATCTTTAACTATAATGAACTATTTTCATTTACATCAAACGTGGTTACAGTATGCAGGTATATACAATCGAACAAAGAATTGGAGATCGAAGAAAGAATTTAGATAAGTAAAAAATGTTATATAAGTGATCTAAAATAATTAAACAACAGATAAATTTGCAGAATGCGAACATGCGTTGGAGTCTAATCATTAGATATTAGACTTGACAAAACCCAAGCAGTTTAGTTAGCAAGCTGGAGACGCAAACCTGGTTTTCGCAACACAACTTTTACTTGTCAAGCGAATATAATATGTATTTTGACAAGCCATATAATGATATAATATGTATAAATTTATATAATGTACTGCTACACTGCCTATATATCATGCAATATTATTATTTAGTTAGGGCCTTTTCAACCAAATATTTACAAAATAACAAAACATAGACTTTTCGAACCGTAACCATACGTTAAGTATCCAATAAATATAAATGGAAAAAGAAACCAAGCCAAATTTTACCTCAACCCTACAGCACAGTATCTCTTTACCGCCGAAAATAAAGAAACAAATAAATACATAAAGGTTTTTTATGACATTCGTGCCATTTTACCTCAAATTTGTCTTTTTTTGTGGCTTCCATTGTGGTTACAACGGCAGGCGTTTAAGCTAATTTCCGAAAAGTTTACCTTGTACTATCAAATCGAACGTAGAGGCTTTTTGTAAACGGAACCAAAGTTGTCGACGTAAAATAAATCACAATAAAAGACAATGCCAATTTTAACTCAATTTGTGATGAAAATTAGTATCGAAATTATATGCATCATCATTACTAATCTGTATTAAATAATTTCTATTAACAACTACCCGCATTCTCACACTAGGAATATCGTGATCTTTACAAGCATACTAAGGTATACACCAATTACCACTACATTACTACACTACAGTCACGTAGGCGAGACCCGTCAGTCCATGGAGCTGATGCTATACGTATCCAGCTGAACATCCAAATCCTATCACCCGTTACTCGTGAACTCTTTCAAAATCAATGTAGCACATAATGTACACTGTGTTTAGGAACAACAGACTAGATTGTAAAGAGAAAATGAAAGAAAGTCTCTTCGACGTTTTCTAAGTTTTCTAATTTCACCCAAAGAAAATAAAGAAATAATAGACACTCGTCAAATCCTTGATTTGCCAAATTACATACTTGACATAAACTTTTTGAACTCTTCAAAAACTTGAATTATCCATATTAGAAATTGACCAAAGTTGTCAAATTGCAACCACTTTTAACAACATAAATCAACACAAATCGTTTCCAATCCCATCACAGGATTTTAGACGATTTCTGTACAGCTTTTGGCATCATTTTATCCGAATATTGTCTGCTCTGTTCTTAATCTTAGTGCGTTTTCAAACAATCACAAAATAATTTTAAAACAAGGCAATGCGTTAATATTTTTGTGGACATCACGGGGATATCTTGGCTAGTTTCCAGTTCCACTGTTCATTTCATAGGTTTTGTTGTCACTTCTCCGTACATAAGTAAGATAAAACTTGTCTTCCGTTTCTTTGTAATTTATGGGAAATGCAGTTGTGGATTTTTATTCACTGTACGCTGTCTTTTATTGTCAATTTATAGAAAACATTAGACTTATTATGTTGTATTGAGTCTGAGTTTAAAACCCGACTCGACCCGACCCGAGTGGTTAACATGGTTAACAATGGTTCTGTGGTGATGCCGGTCTGTCACGCCGATGTCCCGAGTTCGATTCCCGCCCGAGCAGAAATTGAAAGGGTGAATTTTAATTTCTGTTACACCCGTAAATCGGTGTTATATGTATAATAAGTATGTATATTAAAGTATATAAGTAGTATTATGTAGCACTCATAACATACGCTTTGCTTACTTTGGGGCTAGATGGCGCTGTGTGAATTGTCCAAGCATATTTATTTATTTTAAGCTCTGATCTGAATGTTTAGTTTTTTAGACGATATTTTTATTAAACCAGGAATTGAGGTAACCTGTAGTCAAATTACGTAACTCTTTAGCGAACAATTCTCTGATTTCAATGATTGAAATTGTTATTTTTGCGATTCCGTATCATCGTCTTCATGTGTTCAGTTGCTAACAAAGTTCCATTACAATAAACTGAAACTATTAAATCAATTATGCGTAATCGCTTTTACAGCACGAGCGCAAAGCGCTCGGAGTGTACTTTTAACCTACAGAAGTACTTTCTAAACCTGTAATATGACTACAGATCCGTCCAATGTACGTAAATAGAACGGTCAAGTTCAATCAACTGTCTCAAGCGTGGTGTAGAAGGCCCTCCAGCCAGATGGAGTGATGGTTGATGAAAGGCTGCGGATGTATTGGCGCCTTGGTGCTTTAGGGCGGAGGCCTATGTCTAGCAATGGACTAGTACCTATGGGCTGATTATGAAAGGTCCCAAGTAAAAGTTAACATTAACATGTATATATGTTTGATTTTTAAAATATTTACATACTCAGCTCACGCCTCTGTCCCACAAATGGGGTAGGCAGACTATAGACCACCAATTTGCTCTGTAATGACACAATTCCCAAGCCTTGCATATTTCCAAATTTTTTAGTATATCTCCTTTTATTCTTCCACTTCAGACCCCAGCTAAAAATATTTCAATATTAAAAATTAAGGTCATAATATATACCATATTCGAGCGTAGTAGTAGTTTGTAGAGAGTCGGTGGCCGAGCGGTTCAGTACCCGACACTTAAGCGAGAGGTACCGGGTTCGATCCCGCTGTGGCCATGTACAAATGTCTCTTTTCTGAGTTATGTACATTATTTGAGTTCTATACGATGCTCTTGCGGTGAGGGAAAAAATCGTGATAAAACCTGCAAATTCAGGCAACTGAATTCGTAACCATGATCTAATCTGGTCAGGTTCCCATGGTAGCAGGGTCACGGAGGTCAGTTTGTAGTCGCTCCACTGTAATCACCTGATCGTCAAATCCTGGATCATGGTCATGGCGGACCCCGGGCTCTCGTGCTCGAGAGCATAACCAGGACATTAACGGCAAGATGATAATTTTTTATTTATTTTAAATTAAAGTAACAAAATGTCCAACGTGACAAGATGTCCAGTGGGACGCATTGTTTATTGGCCATGAAATAAAAGCGTTTGAAAGAAATAAAGAGCCCTCGGATCGAAAAACTTTGTAAGAAACAAGAACTATTAGGTAAACCACAAAGATGAGGAAGTCTGCCTAATTTATTCCAGACACGTTAATGGTGTTGCCAACAATCGGGCAACTCGAAACAAGATCAGTTATGCGGGCAACACTGAATTCAAACCAAGTTTTTTCGGTGTCCATGACTGGAGACGAAGAGGAAATTGATTTAAGTATTCCTCCATAAAAAAGCAAATTGTCATTACATTTCGTAAAACAGAAGCTTCAATGTCGGTAATCAATGCTTTCAAAGTAATGAACATTTGATATATCAATTTATACCTACCCAAACTGTCGGAAAGTTCTATGAAATGTGGATGTATGGGAAAATATTTTACAAATTACATGTTTTGAAGCTGTTATCATATCCCTACATATTTTCTGTACTAATATTATAAATAGTTTGTATGTTATGGATTATCTCCAAAACTACTAAACCGATTTTTTTTAATTCACTAATAGGAAGCTACGTTATTCCTGTGTGACATAGGCTTACTTTTACCCAGGAGAATTTTTTTTTTATTTTTTTATTTATTCATTTATTTCAGGCCCTGAGGCCCATATTTATTAATACATAAACAACATAAATACAAAATAAACTGATATGAAACAAAGATAAAACCTATACCTACATACAATTTATTATAAAGTAATAAATGTAATATTTGTAATTAGAATTTATTGTAATATATCAGTCTTCGGATATTAGCCTTATCATTTGTAATCAAAGCATCCAAGAAGTGTGTGGTAGCAAGAAACCCATACAATACTATATTTTTTTTTTTTACTTTACTTATCAGTTGTATCTCGGTGTGATACAACTGGCACTTAATGTCGTTTCGGCGGCAACGGAAATTCTGGGTCGCCCACGGAATCGCCGGTACACCACACAGAAATAATAAGGTCCCGCGGTATAGCTGACTGTTTATACATTTGAATAAGTTGTTATAAGACATATTACTATTGCTAAATTATCAAACCTGATAAATGCCAAATAATACCCCCTTTCTCTTTCAAATCTTCCACTGGACCCATTTCAAGGAAACCATGCTAAAAATTAACAATACTTAATGGAATGTCTGAATGGATAAAGGTGTTTTACTTACTTACTAAATAGAAAATGGCCGTGTGGTGACCGGCAGTGTAGAACAGCACCAACCCGATACACTCGTGGGTGTCGTACAAGAAAACTAAAGCTTTCGAGGCGAAAACCTAAGAGTCTCCGTAGTCTAGAATGGGCAGCAGTGGTTTCTATTCTTATATTTATAATACTGCGATTTTCAATCTGCCAAGCGTGGAGATAATGACAATAACCTCCCCTTTCGTGAGAGAGGTCCGAAGTCCTGCAGTGGAGTTATAAGCTGTGATAATGATGATGGTTAATGCTTAAAACTGAATTTAATGGAAGCTACTATACCATACGTTAAAGTGTTAAACTAATTTTTTCACCTTTTTAATCGGGGTGTTCCTGTCGTTCGTGTTGCCCGCGTCCGCTGCTAGATGGCAGTGCATGTATTTTAGAACGCGGTAGTGACTCGCGCCTCGAGAAGAAGTAAAGGTTGGCGCTCGTTCGCTGGGATTAAGACTTGTGTTACAGTATTGATATAGGTGGGTCAAATATATCGATATGTTTAAAATTTTTTGATAGATGTTATGTTTTATAACGTCTATTCTATTAATGTTTCAGAAAGCAAGCACTATAGTCTGTACAAAAAGTTCACGTTGCTTTCTGGAAATTTCCTGACTTTAGTTTAATTAGGTAAGAATGATTTCACATTTTATACAATCACTAGTGGATCCGAAGCAACTTAATTTGCGCGACCTACTTGACCCCCACCTACCCTTTTTTCTCACTTATAAGCCTTCCTCTTGAATCACTATCTATTGTTGCAAAATCGCAATAAAATGCTTATATAGTTTTTAGCGTACATAGATACATAGGGACAGACGGCGGGAAGCGACTGTGTTTTGTATACTATGTATAGATACGCGAGCGATAGCGACAACTCTACAAAACAGACCTAGCCAACGTGCAAAATTCATCGCTGAATTCTGTGCCAGCTTAAATTAAATAAAAGTAGGTAAAGATAAAATTTTACACATCGTTTTAACCTTTCCGCAGTTGAATCCAGTAAAACATACCTATTATTTCAATATGAAAATTGCCAAGCAGTGTCAGCTTACAGCCAGCTTCTGCAGCACAGTTCTGCATTCCTGTTAAATAAATGCTTAGTACATGAAGTTGAGATGATAATGTTACATTAATGGCTTTATTATTGAAAATATGTGTCACAGCGCGAGAATTAGGCCCCAGGTGAGATGTGGCATAAAAAAGTCTCAATTCCCATGAAAGTCCACAATAACGCCAGCAACATGGACATAGATCTAAGTAAAGTGCTGACGCAACGATCATAACAACAAGCTTCGCGGTTCTTTTTATTTGTTTCACTCAACTACCTGCACACTACAAATCAGTTAATAGTGTTATCGTGTGCCACGAGCACAGGCCAATAGAGGCGCATTGTGTGGCAATTAGCTAGAAGTAAAGTGAAGTACGGGGATGGAAGCCATGATATAAGAGGCACCAGATAGTAGAATACTAAGCGATGCTCTTACGGTGAGGGAAAAACATCGTGCAACCTGCACATTCATGCGACTGAAAATGCAACCATCACCGAATCTATTCAGGTTCCCCTGGTAGCAGGGTAACGAAGGTCAGATGGCAGTCGCTCCACTGTAATTATTTGGTCTGCCAAATCTTGGAACATAGTCACGATGGACCCCGGACGCTGGTGCGCGAGAACGTAACCGGGATATTAACGCCAAGATGCTTATTTTTTTTATTTAAATGAAGTACAAGGTAGGAACACATGTATTAAAGTGACGGATAATTATTTTATAATGAATTAAAACAGTAGTAGCAGTTTGCTCGTCTTCTGAATTTGTTTGTGTTATTATGAGGAACATCGCATATTGACATTAATGACAAACCACACACCAGAAAAAGGTTACACGGCCAATTTAAGTCAACTTGCTAAACATTCAGTTCCGAGACTGTTAATTAAACAAAGTACTTTATGCCATGCTGTGCACATAAAGTAAAAGAAATATAGTCTGGTACTTACACTTAAGAAATTATGCACAATATTGTTTTATGGCTGTTATTTGTTGTATGTGCCTAATAAATAAATAAAAATAAAAAATTAAAGTAGTTCCATAATAAGCATTTCACGTATTAGAGTTGTTGTTTATGACATTCAATCTTAGATAAACTTTATCAGAACTACATAGAGCCCACGACCTAACACAAAGAAAAATATTCGCATCAGACGATGAGCAAAGAGTTCTAGGTAGGTACAACTATTTGCTTAGTCTGACGAATAGCTTAAAAATATCGGAACAGGGCCACCATGGAGTCAATTACTGGAGAAAGTACCTAATTAAAATAATTGATTATTAGTAATTATAAAAAAATTGCACTTAATAAATAGTTTAAAAAAATAATCCTGCCTATATTGGGCAACAGTGGATATACATTAAACAATTGATAAAAAATAATTTAAACTAGTTAAAATACAAATGTGGAGGTCCTCAAATAAAGTAGTAGGTATTTATTTATTAGTTCATTTCACAGTTTTACAGCAGTTTTATATAAAATATGGTTGAAATACATATGGTTGAATATGAGTACATTATGGTTGAAATGACAATGACAAAACTGTATTTTAAAATTTTGATATGTAGCCACTAAACAGCTTAGGAATTACCTTATTGACAAACAAAACAAAAAGAACAACAACAAAAAAGAATAAAACAAGGTATTACATGTACACTGTTGTGTGTGTGTGTGCGCGTGTGTGTATTAAAGCTAGGTACTCAATAGATCCACTGTTCTAGAACAATAAATATTGGGTCAAATAATTGTTATTAGTATAAAACAACATACATTTTATATAAAGTACAATACTCCGTCCGATATATTTATCATACAATCCTTATTTCCATAGTTTTTAAATACGCACTGAGGAATTGTAGCACAAAGTCCTTGTCGTAGTCGTAAGCGTACTAACTCAAAATAGCCCCTCAGTTTTAAAGTGAAGGGCTATTCATATGACCGCTTTTGGCGCTCTGGTCAAATTACGAGAATCCTCAAAGTCACAAATGTTTCGACGGTACTAATGTTATTAATCGATAAAAACAATAAAGGTTATAAAAACATTAAATCTTGAAAAATTATTTTGTTGTTGTTTTTGTCTTACAAATTCAAATATTTTCCTCTTCAAGCCGTCAACAAATTATTTGACAATAACGTATATCTATTAGATTAGCGATCAGAGTGGGATCCATCCAAAGAGTTTCATTAAATTAATTCAACTCAACTCTTTTAAATTCATCATCACAGCCCGTAACAGTCCACTGAAGGACTTAGTGTCTCTACCACGTAAATGGAGGTTATTGCCATAATCTCCACGCTTTTGGCGCTCTGGTCACATTACCTAGTTGGTATAGTTGATCTAAGCATTCAGTACATAATTTTGCACTGCAGTGTAGCAAAAAAGTGATCGCCCTAGATTGCACCTCTCTAAATATACAGTGTATGTGCTCGGTTTCGTGTGCGGAATGCGAATGGAATACCATATTTGGCTCCGAGCTTCTGAGAAATTCTTTGTGAACGGCCAGACATGCAATTTGTACGAGAATACTGCCTTATGACGTCATTGTTGTATGTGTTTATACATTGTTGTATGTGTGTCTTGACCGTTTTAGGTGATGTTAAATGTAAATAAGTGCCCCTACTAGTATACTATATACTTCAACATTGTGTGTTTTTAATGTTTTTGTACTCAGTACACAATTCAATATAGTTATGTATTTCAAGTAAATAATAAAAAGTAGATAATAATTATCTTGTTGTCAATATCCCGATTGTACAGACGCGCGTGAAGGCTAGGAGCCGCCTTAACCATGGCCCAGAATTTTGGGGGATCAGGTAATATCCGTCTGACCTCCGTGGCCTTTCCTCCGTGAACAGGGGAACCTGACCTGATTCGATCATTGTTACACATTTAGCCGCCTGAATGTGCAGGTTTCAGCACGATGATTTCCCTCACCGCTAGAGCATCGGTTAGTGATCAACTTAAAAAAGAGTCTTGGTGGCACGGGGATTGAACCCAGAGCCTCTCGGGACACCTTAACCATTAGGCCACCGACGCTCCAAATTATGATTGCTCGTTGAATTCTCATTCTAGTCCAAAAATGATTTCGTGGCCCCGCTCCTCACTTGCTTCATGGTGGTGCAATTTTTATCCAGTCTGTCTTTTGACACAAAAATACTAATTGTGACTTACAAACAAGTTAGGGGTAAAAGAACCACAAAGTTTCTTCTTACCAACATTTTGGCGCCCACCGTGGGCCAGATGTTCTTGCGTCACCAGGGCGACTGGCTTAGCGCCCAACGTAGGGCTTGTATTCTTGCGTCGTCATCTATCTTAAAGTATTCGTGCTCAAAGTAGAGCAGATATTCTGGTGTTGCAACCTGCCTTTGTATTTTGGCGCCCTACAAGGGACGAATATCGTTAGGTCACCACAACTCGTCATGGAGCAGATGTTCTTGCGTTACTGTCTGCTCTTATATTTTGGCGCTCAATGGCGCTTGCGTTGCCAGCTGGTCTTATATTTGGTACATGACATGGGGCAAATATTCTTAAGTAATGTTGGCAGCACAGAACAGTTTAAGAAAAGTTTTAATTGCAGCTACAGCAACATACAGGACAATTGGTAAATCGTTATCCAAATGGTTAAACATATAGCAATTAGCGACAGCCTGGGGACATCCAGGCCCCAAGAACACATTCTTGACCCCAAGCATATTTTTTGTAAGCTATAGAAACTTTTAAACAAAAGCAGAATAACATGATTCTTATGGCTAACCTCAGCTATTTATAATAAGTAAAGAAACTATTAGAAAGGGTAGTGGGTCATGTAATCGATCAGACCACGGGTAATGATATAACGACCAAATAAGAGGGAGGTACAGAGATTAAAATATGGTTTTAGCAGTGACTAAAAAACTTCGGGGATAAATAAGATACAAAGTCTCTACAGAGATACACTTATCTACTTGCGGTTCCATGAGCTCCAAATTCCAGCTCATCTATCATCACACCAAGAGCTGTGGGTGTGGACAACATTCTTTCGCTCGTCATGCCATCTGCAAAGTTGATCACTCCAAATTCACTGGCACAGTTTTGGCCTCTGGCGTGAAGGTATTCGAGAATCCTCAAAGTCACAAATATTTCGACAGTACTAATGTTATTAATCGATAAAAACATTAAAGGTTTAGTAGTAAAAACATTGAATCTTGAAGAATTATTTTGTTGTTGGTTTTTGTCTGACAAATCCAAAAATTTTCCTCTTCAAGCCGTCAACAAATTCTTTGACAGTAACGTATACCTATTAGATTAGCGTTCAGAGTGGGTTCCATCCAAATAGTCGATAAAATCAGATAAGGTTTCATTAAATTAATTTAGCTCAACTCTTTTAAATTCATCATCACAGTCCGTAACAGTCCACTGCAGGACTTAGGGTCTCTCCTACGAAAGGGGAGGTTATTGCCATAATCTCCACGCTTGGCAGGCGGTTTGGAGATCGCAGTGTTTAAATATAATAATGGAAAATGCTGCTGCCCATTTTCCAGACTACGGAGACTCTTGATCTTTTGCCTCGAAAACATTAGTCGCCTTATACTTGAATATAAGGGGTGGGTGCTATTCTACTCTGCCGGACACCATACAGCCAGTGTGGCCACTGTCTTTTAAATTACGTACATATAATATGTATGTTTATCTGTGTTTTGAAATGGATGAGGAACATTAAAATCGAATGGATTTTTACGAGCCACAAAATCACAAGTCAAAATTTGAGCAAGCGAAGTGATTTTAATTTTTGTCATCTTACAGGCACAATTTCAATGAAGTAATGTGTAAGCGTGGAGCGCCGTAAGTTTTTGAAAATGAATTGGATCACTTGATTTCAATTACTTCTTTGCCCCCAGGACCAGAGGCCCGGAGCGCCCTTTCCCCTTTTCAGCAGTACAACTAAGGTACAGTCAAGGTTATAAGTTATATACATAAAATTCTTATAAAAATAAAATAATAAAGAGAAAAATGTTGGTGTTTAGTGTAGTGAATATGACTATATTTTTACCCATCCATGTTATATAGAGACAGGGCCTCACATTCTTATCATTATTTCATAGTTATTATCTTATTTTCTAATTTTCAGTCAAAATATGTCAGTTCAGACAATTGATTCATAATTTACAATTGATTGATGATATTCAAATTGC
Source organism: Blastobasis adustella (assembly GCA_907269095.1). Classification (NCBI taxonomy): domain Eukaryota; kingdom Metazoa; phylum Arthropoda; class Insecta; order Lepidoptera; family Blastobasidae; genus Blastobasis; species Blastobasis adustella. The sequence continues at coordinate 4,056,048 of OU026120.1, forward strand.
AACTTACATTAAGGAAGCCACTTTATGGCATCGCTCAGATAAAAATATCTTTGCATCCTCTCGCGCGCGAGGGCCCTGGGTCCGCCTTGACCATGATCCAAGGTATAGCAGATAAGGTAATTAGGTGGAGAAACTGCCATCTGACCTCCGTGACCCTGGAACCTGACCGGTTTGGATCATGGTTATACAATTCAGACGCCATAATGGCACCGCTCAGATAATAAATAAATGAAATTATTGTAATCTTGTATCTACATACCTATCTATACGTAAGTACCTCGTCAATACGGCCACTCCAGAGCCAACCTACATTACCTCCAACCCCCAAACACATACCTATCTCTAAACAGCAATCAAACTAATGCCATTGTCTCGGTAACGACGTTCCTGAACTTGGCATCAAACTAATTTACTCAAGTCATTACAGCTACTTCAGAGCAACGAGCCCTCGTTAAGAGCCGACTCAACATCGCCGCAACATTCAAAAGATTGGACTCAAAAACGCTAACCAGTTAACGACTCAAAGTTGTTAATGGTACACACGACAGCGCCTTAATGTAGCCGTCTTTGGACCGTCTCTGGTTGATGCAAACTCATTGTGAAATATATAACCCTACTTCTGTCGAAGTCAGGGAATAAGTCGTGAATAGGAATACCATTTTTTTCAAATAAAACCATATATGGCCAATACGAAGTTCTTTTCATAATCTAAATTTTCTTCTTCTTATCGAGTCGCCTAAACTCTGACCCACTTACTTCTTTATTCGCCCAGTATTGGGCGACGCATACTATACGATTGGTGGCCGAGCGGTTGAGTATCCGACTCATAAGCGAAGGGTACTGGATTCGAATCCCGCTGCGGCCATAATTGACGCTTTTCTGAGTTATGTACATTACTTGAATACTAACCGATGGTCTTACGGTGGGGATGAAACATCGTGATGAAATTTGCAAATTCAGGTAACTAATTTTGTAACCATGATCCAATCTGGACAGGTTGCTCTGGTGGCAGGGTCACGGAGATTAGATGGTAATCTGTAATTACCTGATCACCAAATCCTGGATCATGGTCAAGGCGGACCCCGGGCTTTCGTGCTCGAGAGGGAACACAAAAGGGACATAAATGTAAAGATGATGATGAGTAACTACTCATAATGGAAATTAAAGTGCACCTTAAAAATCCACACGCACTTACGCTGTGCTGCGCGACGGGACGCGGCGCAGCAATTAATTTATATGGAGTTGACATGCCGTGTCGCGCCGTACCGCGTCGCTACGCTACTAATGCATCTTGCACTTAAAAAACTTGAATATAAATAATTTATTCAACTAAATTACCCACAGGACTACAAGATGAAATCTAAATTGGTCGCTGGTAGGTTAAGATGCTGCCTTATATTCATACGAAAGAAAAAGTAAGGAAACTCCGAACAGGCGTGGTCGTCTGCAGTAATTTCGGTAGAACGGATGGATCCCACACGCCGACGAAAAGTTACTTGAACAAGCTTTCTGAATAATAATAATGTACCTACGTGATCTTCGTTTGTACATATTAGAGGGTAGTCTGGCAATTTTCTGTGTGGAGAACTTGTACGCCAGATGATAAATGGAACGCTTATTTTCATAGAATTGGGTAAATACACAACTCTATGGAAATAAGCCTGATACTGAAACTAACTGACTGTTAAATTAAAAAAATAGAAGTAACCATAAAATAATGGTAATAAAGTAAATAAAAATAACATTGAAAAGGAAAATGTTAATACGAAAAGCATATTATTCTGTAAGAGAGTTTATTGATGAGCGATGCCCTTCATTCCCCTCCGCTGTTATGACTTAAAGGTTGTGTTGACATCTATTGAAATCGAATACTTTATTTGTCATTTTTTATGTATTTTGACATTTAATTGTAATTGATAACATTGAGTGCATAATTTTTAAATTTTAAAGCATTTTTAAATTGTCATTATTAATTTATATATCTTATTATCATTTTGACATTTCTATAGTATATTTAATATGAATTATACCTCTCATATTTAGATTGGACATGCCAATGATTGTTATTTGTAATTTAATTATTCAATTCTATTTTGATTGTTGAAATGAATTATTGTTAATTTTATACAATTTATTATTCTGACGATGTACGAGTATGTATAATACTATAAATAAATATGAATATGAAATTAAGATCGATCTTAAAGATCAAAGGCTATTCCTTCCTGAGTTTACGGGTATTTTAAATAGCGAAAAAAGACATGACGTCGCGTGTTTGTCATGTCTTGCGCACTTCTGAATCCAATAAAAAATTGTTAGTAAAAATTCATAATTTAAAGACAGATATGAACAAGTTCCAGTCAAATAGTGGTTCCTCGATTTCGATCTTTAATTATTGTTGTTCAAACTCACCATGTGATAAAAATGCTTAAAAAGTGTTGTTATGGAAAGTGTACAATAAATAATAAACAAATATAACAAACAAACATTATATACGCATGCGGCAAATGCACTTCGAGCAACCCTGACGCCCGAGCCAAAAGCAAAGTAAAACTACATGTTATTTCATAGCAAACAAAAATCATTTTTCGTTCAAGATTTACCTTCATTTGCGTGTGCTACCGCTCATGTCTATAATGGTGTTTGTAGAGAAATTGTTTGATATGATGCCCATGGCTAAGTTTTACCATCGTACCGCTTGCCATCGACAGAGAGTCCGGCTTCCTTCCACAGCTTAGAACCAAAATGGTCCCAAACCGACTGTCAAATTGTCAAGAAGGCGGCGATGGCGGCCATTTCACATTGGCGTTGCAGGCTATATATATTTCTAAAATCTATATAATTCCTAAAATCTAATAAAATACAATAGATAATACCTAGACTAACCTAAACTAAAAATCGTGTTCTACTCTATAGAAATTACGTTTAATAAAGTTGTTAACGCCTATCATCTTACATATCTTTGCCTACGACAAATCCACCGACAAAAACGACTTTAACTAGTGATCCTTCCGAAAAAGCCTTCATCGTGTGAGTTATTCACTTTAAAATGCAATGGGAACAACCAAAGACGGTAGTGCGACCAAGGCACCTGAAATTAGCATCCACTTAGCCAAGGAAAATGGTTGAGCCACGAAAAGCGGTGGGAAATTAGAATTACTTAAGTGAAGTTTGCACTTTGCAGGCGAGATTGTGCACGAAACTGGCGCACACTGGTTCAACGGAACACATGCTTTGTTCAGGCTTTAATTAGGAATTTGAATGTGCAAGCACCTAATTAAAAGCCTCAAGAAGATTGCAGCGGAGGCAATGTATGTGAATTGCAAAATGACGAGATAGTGTAGTACACAATCTGCACATTTTGCAATGTACCTTGTTAGGTCGAAAACATCAAGTTCCGCCTTTACGAAATCGGTAAGGATGTTTGATGATGATGCCTTGGCTCTCTAAACACATTTAAAAAAAATATGGTAGGTATTCGTATTATAAGGACAAGTATAATTTTATTAGGACGGCACAGAAAAACGGAAGCCTCATGAAATAAAGCCAAATATATATCAATGCATCTAACATCAAACCAGGTGGACTACTTTTTTATTTTATACTAAAAATGGCTGGCTCGAAATAACAGTGGTGATTAAGTTTCCGCATTCAATAAAATAGGGCCCTGTTCTTTCCCATAGGGTTGACATTTCTCCAACCGCCTTTAAAAAGGAAAGCAATAAACCTCAAACAACAGTGTGTGAAACAAGGCAGCGAATAACAAGAGAATCCATTACGCATCAGGTCGTACATTCCGGGGTTGCGTACAGATCTGGAGGGCTCAGCGAAACGGGAAACATCCAAAAGGCGGGTAGTGAGCCCGTAGGAGATAACGCGAAAACTTTTTTAATCCCATTTATATTCATTGGACTGCATGTATGAACCATTCATGAATATAATATGCCTAATTCATGGGCGACGCCCGCAGTAAAATTTATGGCCAGATCATGGTGAAGGGAGTTCCTGTTGACTCACGACTGTCTTCGGGAAGCTTAGAAACAATTCCAAGGTAAACAGCGCAATATTAGTTACGACCCGGTCTTTGAATCAGGTTCTATCAGTCGAGAATTTCTTTAGGGAGATATGTATGTTAATGTTTATTTTTTTTACGGGATGTATATCACTATGGGAAATATAATTATAAAATAAGTATTTATTTTATAATTATATTTCCCATAGTCTCTCATAATCTCGAATCCTCTAACTGACCGACTTGAAATGATCCAATATTTAATACCCAGAGCCTTTGGAAAATCTACTCCACGTTTAAAATATTTTGCTTTTAAAGCATCCTTCTGAAGCTGACTTTGCAGACTTGCAACGCTTCGTTAGACATTCTTTGGTGTTTGAGTTATTGATGTAGTGCTAAGGGGGTGCGAGTGCTTATGTATGGAAGTGAATATTAGACATGGTGGAAGAAGCATGAAAGTCGAATAAATGCGGTGTAAGTGCGATCGCTGCGGAGTATGTGTGGGGTCGCCCAATATGATTTTATATAGGATAATGGGCTCCTTTTCCGCACTTGAACTCAAATGTGGTCCTTTGTACGTAATTATAATAATGACGAATATAATAATTACGATATTATAATAATGACCAACAGTGTAATAAGAATTCTGAAGGATGATGTGGTGACTAGGATTGAAAGAGGCGTGCTGATATAGTTCAGGTACATGGAAAGGACGGATAAAAGACGGATACGAAAGTTCTATCTATCGTGCGACCGCGAATGGAAGGGGCGGTAGTAGACGCCGCAGAAGGACATCATATAAATGACATTCTCCATAAAGGACATGTCAGGAGTACCCTCAACCGGCGCACATGTAGAAGACAGTATATGAATGTGGAAGAGGCAAAGAAGATGTATCAGGATCGTAGCTTATGGCACTCGATTATACTATGGAGAATGAGATGACGTTTCCGTATGTCTGTTTCTCCACACGTCAAACATTTGACGGTCGTTAAAAACGATTCACACTGGAGTGCGACACGGTAACTATGCGAGCGCTGCGCCGTTGTTTACAAATGATAAAATAAGCTTTCTGTCATTAGCATTTAAACCAAAATTGCAGCAATTTATGGAGCATTGCGCGGAAATCGCGTACGTCTGTACTGGTGCACTGCATGAAAGCATGATACCTCCACAGAGATCAAAATGGATAGCAGATAATTATAAGATAGTTGATCGACCAGTAGAACTCCGCGATCGGACCATTGGCAAAAACAATTGTTTTTTCATTCATTTCATTTTAAGTTTGCGGCCTGCCTCATGGTAAGCAGTTACCGCAGCCTATGGGCGTTTGCAACACAACGGTTGCCGACCTTCATTTGAAGTGCTTACAATAATATGATTATTGAATATTTCTGTTTATAACAGAAATATTCAATACAGGAGGAGGAATTATGTAATAAAAATTATGATCTTGTCCCGGTTGTGCTCTCACGCGCGAGGTGCGCCTTGACCATGGTCCAGGAATTGGCAGATGAGGTACCTAATGTAACATAATGTAAATAATATTAAAAACTCTACTGCTGAAAGTGGCAATGGACAAATATAAATGTAAATAAATAAATACCGTCACGGGGTCCTAAACTGTTCAAACAGTCTAATGTTCCCAAGCGGGAGACCATGGTCATTCTCATTTCGGTATTAGGAGGTACACCTAGCCTAAAATACGAAACGGTGACCCATCTAGTTCCCGAACATTCCAAACATTGCTTGACCCTGGTCAGGCGCGGATCCAGGGGTATGGGAGGCAATGGGTGCTGATTGCAATTGAATGGGTGCAACCAGCACCCATTGCCTCCCAACCTCCTCAGCCCCGACTCTGACTCATAATCGCCTACGGTTTTATGATCCAAAAGACCAAAAATTCGAAGTTCGCTGCGCTCGCTCAATTCTTTTATTGATGTTATCAATCACTCCAACTTTTTAGAACAGAAATATTAAAAAATTTCGAGCTAGCGTCGCTCGCTCATTCATTGCCTTCAGATTTTGTCATACTATTCAACAATCTTACAAAACCTAAAATTTCGAGCTCTTTCTAGTTTTTTTTATTACGATCAATATCACACATAATTACAGCACCTAAGCCAAAATATCAAAAATTTCGAGCTCGCTCCGCTCGCTCACACATTCGTTATTAAAAGCAAAATTTTTCGAGCTTACTCCGCTCGCTCATTTATTTATTATTCACCTCACTAAAAAGGGCAAATTTTTCACTCAGGGCGCTCGCTCATTGAGTAGAGAATACCTATAATTAAAAGATACCTATAAATTGGACTTTTGCCCTCTAATCCTGGATACGCGCCTGACCCTGGTTATCAGTCTCGCACGCTGTCACTAGACCAGTGCCGCTTCTGAATCCTCCCAAATGCTTTTAATATGAATATGTATAGCCAAAAAGATAACCAAAAAGCGCTGATATCGAGATACTAAACGTAAACTGCAACGTTTAGAATGTTCCAGAAAATACCCCGCACATTTTAATGATGAAAATCACGCCAGAGTCGCAGTAAACATTTTACTGTGCCGTTATTATTTATGCAGGTTGCTTGCTATAGCAGTCAAACGATATTTTACGATTGGACGATCCGCTAGACTAAAACGATACGATACGAAATACCCCGGCTTAGCATTTTTGAGATGCGATGGACTCACAGATAGGTGTATTACTACTATCAGATAGAGTGGATTCCGCTTGCTTCAGCTTTGGTAAAATCCTCGCGATACGGAGTATTGTTTTCATGCAGTGTCTTGACAATATTGAGAGATTTAGTCAAGAGCGTATTAACTTTAGATGGGAGCTTGGTATGGTAATCCTGATAGTGAAAAATAATTGAAAAATGCCGTATCCATGTACTATTTTACTGCATTTTCTGTTTTTTTTTATTTTGTGTATGCATAACATTTAGATCAGGGGTGACCAAAATTTATATCTGTGAGGTCTACTAGTGTACAAAAATATTTCTTGCGGTGGACTGCAGTTTACTAGAAATGCATTATACATTTTATGATAAGTTTGAAAGTAATTTTAAATATCAAATACAAAAATCGCATTTTTTATTAAATCTAGATTTTAAATTTATAAACATGTGTCTGTTTCATGTGAATAAAAGGTTCATGTTATCAGGAGCATCAGAATATCAGCGTGCTTAAGGTCGGTCCTCGGAAGTTGAAACACAACTCGTTCGGCCTTTGAACAACTCTTGAACCCCGCTACTAGCGTGTCGAGTTCTCAACAGAAATACTTGCACAGTATTCTGTTACAGATACAGCAACAATTGAGGGTGACTCTACTACTTATATTACAGATCGAGAACACAACTGATATTATACATCGCCTGCGGGGGGTGGGAGGGTGAAGTTTTGGAAAACGTCACTTTATGCAACGTACGGGCATCGCGAGCCTTACCGCCCACGTGCAAGATTAGTCTTTTATGTCAAGATGTCTTTCCTTTGCACTATAACATGGGGTTCTTCACAAGGCATGTCTACAAGTACCTCAAAGGGCGGCACCGCATCCGCTGCCCTTAGGTTGCAGATGTCCTGGACGACGGTAGCCGCTTTCCATCAGGAGGCCCGTCAGTTCGTGTGTCTAAAAATGCTAAAAAAAACTTGAGCTCCTTGCCCTGCGCTCTGAAATGTCTTCCGCCGACCTAACCCCGGGCGATTATACAGTTGCATAGTAGATCGTATTAGAGCAAGTTGAATATTTTGCCTCTGGTTTGTAGAGCATTTTTTCCACATCATGGCGTTAATGTCCCAGTTGTGCTCGCGTACGAGGGCCCGGGATCCACCACGATCATGATCCAGGATTTGGCAGATCAGGTACTTTGTATCAGGTATTTGTATTTAATCAGTGGAGCGACTGCCATTTGACCTCCGTGGTCCAGCTACCAGGGGAACCTGACTAGCTTGAATCATAGTTACACATTCAGTTACGTGAATGTACAGGTTTCATCACGATGTTTTCCCTTACAAGAGCATCGGTTAGTATCGGTAAACTAATGTAAATGTAAACAAACAATAAATAAACTAACTAATGTTAACTCATCATCATCAGCATTTAATAGCCCACTACAGGACTTAGGGCCTCTCCTACGAAAGAGGAGGTTAGTGCCATAATCTCCACGCTAGGCAGGCGGGTTGGAGATCGCAGTGATAAAAATATAACAATGGAAAACGCTACGGAGACTCTAGATCTTCTGTCTCGAAAACATTAGTCGCCTTGTACGACACCCACGAGTGTAAGGGGTTGGTGCTACTCTACTCTGCCGGACACCACACGGCTGTAATGTAAACTAATGTAACGTAAAGAGTCATTGGTACATGGCGAGAACTCGAACCTGGTACTTCTCGCTTACAAGTCGAATCCTTAGGCCACCGACGCTCCTGTTTGTAGAGGCATGCAATGTAGGCAGGCAGACAATGTGGCATAAAAAGAAACTAACATACAACAACAAAGCTACTAAAGAAAAGACACTCATCGTCTATTATCATAGTTCTCCATACTTCACAGGAACTTTAGCACGCTGTACCAAAGAAACCCTTTTCGAGTTCAACTCGCAGTCACACCGTACGATTCTAATTAGATCTGTGAATACGTCTAATCAAGTCGCTGGGGCAAGTTTCTTTGCAATTAATTAGGGGAAATGTCATCGTCAATGGGTGTGAGATAATGACTGGTGATGTCGGGGAACGCTGTCTTTGAAACCGAAACCCAATGAATGTTATGGTTTTATTTATTTACTAGCATTTGCGGCATCGAACAATTTTGTTCAGCAGTTTAGGGAGGAAAACGTATCAGATAAAAATACGTACTTTAGCATTTAAGTAAGTGTGTTCTTATTTGTCTTATTTGGTAAACGAACGGCACTCATAACAAAATCACGACTTGCCGTACAATTACGCCATGAACATTAGGTAGGTATTGATGTCTTGAATTATATGAGAAACATATAGAAACACGTTTCCAAGTTACGCGGGATTTAACATTTCCATACAAATTTTAAATCCTGTGCAACTTTGAAAAGATATATTTTATCGAAAATCTGATAAACGACAAACATAGACATTGGTTTCCGGATTTTCGAATTTCGTTGCTTTGATATCGTAATATTGAAAATATGATCAAACAACGTTTTCATGCGCGCTCGGGTAACACTAGCCTTAAATCAGATAAACTACTACCCAATATCACATTTTGCTATAAAACTGAAATCGAATTTACATTCATTCCAAATACCAGTATCATTTTAAAACTCACAATAGATACCAGCTCAATCTAGCTGACCTATCAACAGAACAGAAACACCACTGAGCCTTGAAATGATAAATAAAACGGGGACGGGAACGCAGAATCTGTTCACAGAACAGAGATATCAGCTTCCCTAGAATAGAGAGGAGCAGAGAGATAGGGGTGCAACGAACACGAATACTGTTATTATTCGTATTCGCTGAATAATGCCTGTTTTAGCAGTATTCGTAAGCGTCAGACTGCGTGGGCGGCGTATTCGGCGGATTACGGTATTTCATATCTTGAACTGGTATAGTAGGTATTGGAGAGAAAAAATACTTTCTCACGCTCAAGAAATTACCTCAAATGTATTTCTAATTGATGTGCCTATTGTTGACTCCGAATTTCAAATTTAAACCGTATAAAAGTAGATACTACAAGAGAGGATAGGAGCCAAAACATTGACTTTAAATAAAAGGGAAAACATAATATTTTTAATATAAAAATTTGCCAATTCCCGTATTTGTCGTTATTTGCCGTTACTAGGTTGACAGCTCGCATGACGAATGAATGACTAATTCGTATGACGTACATAGATACTCGTATTCGCAGTACCCACCTATCATAATATGTGGCAACCCTGCAGAGAGGGGTAAACCAAAACCACACCGACTGATTGGAGGCGCATCCCTACAAAGCCCGTAATAGACGAAAGGAACTCGGCAAGCAGTCCCCTGCGACGGTAAAGGTTGCGAATAAAAAAATTGTTTCACGAGTAACGACGGTAAGTGCTCCCCGGCGACCGAGAACTTGGCTATAATCCGTTGAGAGTTTAAATATTGCGTTTTTCCGATACTTTGCGTGAAATCTGGCCGGGATACGGTGACTGATGTCATTAGGATTGCTTTTCACGTCATTCCCGACGTTTTTTTATCACATTCTCTCTTGAGGATGTGGGTATTTTTGTGTTTATTTATGTGATGGTTTAAAAGTAAGACTGTCTCAATAGAACTTTTATTAATGACTGGCTGTGCGGACTTCATCCGCGTTAAGTCCGAAACTCCTTTAACATTTACCTATCCCGCAGGATAGGTTCCCTTACTTACTTTTTTGAGGCACAAGTTACAGATAAGAGTTTCACAGAGGAATGTCGATGATTCTTACACGAAAGAGAGAGGTAGAAATATTAAAATGAAAGGGAAGCACTATACGACCTCATCCTGACAGCGTTTTTCTCACATTGTAGTGCACTATAGCCTCTTTCAGCTTATTGCACAGAGGCGTCGATCGCTCGCATATGACATTTTGACATTGTCTACCTATGGTTTTTCAGTTTTTCTTGTAAATACTACTTGTCACTGTATGTTATAGCACAGTGTGAAACGAGCAAATAGCAACCTGATGTACATGTTATGCCTCTTGTTTGAGATTGCGTGGGCTTGGGTTGTGCACAATAACGCAAGCATAATTGCTTAGCGGTGTGAATAGAAAAAGGCAGAGGCATTGTCCCCGGTAAAACACAATATATTTAATACACAGGTAGAATAAACCAACCATCTTGGCGGTAATGTCCCGGTTGTACTCTCGCGCACAAGGGCCCGGGGCCTGCCTTGACATAATTACACTGGAGCGACTGCCAGACCGGATTGGCTCATGGTTACACATTCAGTAGCCCGAATGTGCAGGTTTCATCATGATGTTTTCCCTCCCTCACTGTAACCCATCGGTTAGCATTCAACTAATGTACATAACTCAGAAAAGAGTAATTCATAAATGGCCGCAGTGTGATTCGAACCCAGTATCTATTGCTTACGAGTCTGATACCTGAACCATTCGGCCACCGACGCTCCTATAGACAGATACACCGATAGAGTAACCCACCAGAAATTGGTTTCACAAACAAATCAATACCGACGCTCTTGTCGCGTGCGAGTATGAATAAGGAATCAAAACAAACCAATTCCTTGACCGTTTAACCGTAGCATAACAAAACATTCCGAATACACAACATTATTTGTCACCGAATTCTTTTCGTAACAAGTTTATTCAAGAGTAAATGGGCACATTGATTCGTGACAGACAACGCGTGACAGCCCCAAATGGGAGGGACGTGTAGTCACGGCGCAATCCGCCTACGTTTTTCGTACGAAGGTGTTACTGGACTTATAAGACACAATACTGGCGTGTAGTTGTATTTTTTTATTTATTTAATAGTTTATGCACACAAAAATGGTAACAAAGACTTGGCAAATATATACATGACAAAAAAGGCACTACTTATTTCTAAAAAAAATTTCTTCCAGCAGGCCTACAGCAAAGAGAAGGTGAAGACTGGAAGCAATTGTAATGTAAGAGTTGTAGTAACGTCTAACGAGGAATGTACCAATGAATTCTACACGCGTTCAGTTTTACCTCTCAGGTTTAACTGTACAGATTTTTCTTAAGTAGCTACTCGTATGTCGGTCACATACAAAACCACATGCCATTCTTCTTGTTAGAACCCGCTTATCTACGAAACTACTGATTTATTTATATCCTACCTTCTGCCAAATGAGCAAACCCACTTGATGGTAAGCGGTGACTGTCGCCAATAACATCTACGATTCATGCATTTAGGTTACAGGAAACAAAAATGCAGAGTCGCAAGTGCGTTGTCACTGTGAGGACTACGATGAAATGTATCATGCCTGTAATTGCGTGCGTATTTTCTCAACGTAACCTTTATCTACGTAAAACATATTACAAATTATAATCGTTATAAATTTAAAACAAGCGAGTTTATGTCGGTAAAATGTGTCATGCAGGAAATAAAAGGATTTTGCTGGAAAGTAGGTCAGATGTAGCAGGTGCGTTGTCTTATCCTTTAAACTGTAACATAACAATGCAAGCAGTTGCTTGGTGGCAGAAATTGATATGGCCTTGGTACTCGCCCAGGCGGATACGTCTGGTTTGACAGAGTCCTACCACTTTCGAAAACTCCTTTAAAGCTAAAAGGAAGCGTTCTTCTTTTTAAGTATCACAGAGTAATTGACAATATATAGGTGATCATCTAGGCGTTAATATCCCGGTTGTGCTGTCGCGCTATGACCTGGGGTCTGACTTGATCATGAGCCAGGATATGGCTGACCAGGTAGTTACAGTGGAGCGACTACCATCTGACCTAAAAGCGTCACCCATGTTAACAGGTTAACCTGCCCAAGTAGGATCACGGTTTCATGGCGGTAAAATCTAGCTGAATACAACGATACAGAGATAGTAACACTCAATAACACACACATCCACACACACACACACCTTTGTCTTTTGCTATATTTTCTTTTCTTCTCAAAATGTCTCAAACAAACTTATACTCTATTGCTTCAACAATAAATCGAACATCATTGTGAACTAATATTAAATAAGGGACGACCTGGCGATCTGTGTTACAGGTTTTTTTTACAAACCTACTTCAGACGTCAGTTCTCTCATGATCTGTAATTACCTATACTAACCAACTAACTAACTGTTGTAGTTATGTAGAGAAATAAAATCGATTTTTATTTATTATATTTATTTAGTCAAATTTTCTCCGCGAAATCAATACCCATTTGAACCCAAGCCGATTGAACGTTCAACCATTAGTGAAATATAAATGGGCAAGCACTTTTTAATAGCGAGCATGCAATGGGCACGTTCTGCGGGCAACTCTCCACCGCTCAAAGGTTGATCTCGGTAATCGGTACGAGCGATCGTAAACTTTAGTTTTTCCTTGCTTCACAAACAACGTATGATACACGGAAAAGTGCATGAAACGCTGAGAAAAAAAGCTTAGAGTAACGTTTTTCTGATGCAATACGATCGTATTGATTGTTACTGGTAAAACGCTATTCATGCATTATCTAGATTGTATAATACACGGCATCGGGTACGTGTATTCCTTGCGACTCAATTGATTTCACTGTTTTTTAAATTTGAGATAGGTTGTAGGTCCCTATGGAGATTGGGCATATTACTCTTTTAGAAATTGCATAACGTTGTCTTTTGGAGTCAGCACACAAAGAATGTACCCTTTCTATCACTTCGTAACACTTTCTGTCAACTCTAGTCGGCGGTAGGTAAGTAATGACATCGAATTCGAGATCGCACTGTTCAAAATACGTCACAGAAATGCTGTTGTCAGGTCTACTGTAAAGTAAATCCTTACTAGTAAATCCAAGACATTCATCGCCTTGTACAGAGGTCCCGCGGAAGACCTAAGAATGTCGGATGCGAGAGCCCGCTTACGACGCCAGGATGCCCAAGACCGGGCGAAGTGGAGAACAGTCGGAAAGCGAACCCTGGATGAAGTCGGGTCTAACCGCTCGGAAGACGATGATGATTATGGTATGGTAAGCCTGATAAAGATGGTTATTAGAACAAGCACATGCGTATAAAAGGTATCCTTAACCTACTCAATTTAAGCTTTGGATCGTCTCTGAATTGTGCGCGCATCCATACTCGTACTACATTATTTAATGCCGTTTTTGAGTAGATTGATGTACTGCCTTCTATACGAAAAGTTTGGCGTGGTGTTATATTCTACTAGAGTTTCGTAGACCACCGCCCATAATATTGCCTCGAAGGAACTCACCAAAAGAAAACATAACATAACATTCTTTGATGAAACATAACATGCAACGAGTATCGGAAAGCGTAATCATGGATAGAACTTCTGACGTCAGCGATGTTTTATCCGAGAAACGCATAAAATAAACGAGTGGAGGCCGCAGGTGCTCCTCGAGTGCTGTCCTGGGACCCATACGCCGTGATTGAACTGATACTGTCGATGCTCCAACGCCTGTAATCGCCCAGAGGATAGTGATTCCGAATAAACCGAAGGGGTTTAATAGTTCGTGGATGTTTCGCTCCTATTTTGAGATCGGAATGGAGATTTGAGATGGAAACTTGAGGTTCCCAAGCAAGCGTAAGTAGACCTTCATTTGTTGTTATTGTTATAAACGTTGCGGTTGCAAATAGTAACATATTTTGGGGAACAGTCAATGCTGATGACATCGACGTTTATTGACGTTATTTTTTAAATGAAACTTAAGTCTAAAATTGTGTTTAAAAATCTGCCCCAAGCTTTTCGTGGTGAATGGGGATTCTTAAACCAGTATTCGTTCCTCCGTATATATGCGAACGCTTGTAAGAACTTGATAATGGAATCTCAATGACCTGCTGTTGTTTTCATTAATTAAATTTGTTCTAGACAAAATAATTTTGCTGCTTATGTCCCGGACGTGGCCCGAGGCTCGTCTTGACCATGATCCAGGATTTGGCAGATCAGGTAATTACAGTGGAGCGACTGCTATCAGATCTCTGTGACCCTGCTAGCAGGAGGAACCTGACCAGATTGGATTATGTTTACCCATTCAATCACCTGAATGTGTAGGTTTCATCCCGATGTTCTACCTCATAGTAAGAGCATCGGTTAGTATTCATCTAATATACATAACTAAGAAAAATGTCATTGGTGACAGAGGAATTCCAACCCGGTATTTCGCTCACGAGTCGGGTACCTTAACCACTAGGCCACAAACGCTCAATCTTTTCAAGACACATCATTTAACAATCTTACAACGCCCATAGTAACAGCGCGTTTCGGGCCGACAAAGATATTCAATTGGATTCTAGCGGATTACAATATTTAAGAATATATATTCTATATACCACACTCCGTTGTCGCGGCACGCAAAAATCTTGTTACCCAGGCTAATTCGCACTCCCAATCTCTGCAGATAAAATATAAAACTGAACGCCTCCACACTTACAGCATAACGAAATTTCCTCGAGATTTCCCAAAGAAGAGGAATGACATATTTTTATGTTCAAGTCCTGAGTAATCAAACGGCAAACGAAGGCCGGAACTGGGCGGACGAATTTGCATACATTTATTCTTTGATGTCGGATGTTGTATTTAAGCGGCAGGTTTTTTTCGATATCATTCTTGGGTTGTGGAACGTAATTTGTTATCCAGCGCTTACATCTGGTGGGATTTAGTAGGTGTGAGAAGGATCGCAGATCGTTGGCCAAATGGTATTGTTTTATATTCAGAAACGTTACTATGAGGTCTGGGTAAAAATACTTAAGTGGCGTTCGGCACTCTAAATAAATAAATAAAATAATCATCTGGGATCAAGGTTACACATGCATTTGCGTGAATGTGCAGGTTTCATCCCGATGTTCTCCCTCACCAAGAGCATCGGTTAGTATTCAAAGTACATAACTCTAAAAATAATTGATACATGGCCGCAGCGGGATTCGAACCCTCATACCCTAACCGCTGCGCGTTTAAATCAATCGTGCGCAGTTCGGATATCAGTAAACATTCAACTACCCGCGGGATTCTATTATTTTGCGGATCAAAAGTACCCTGCGACACTCGAGTATAATGTAGCTTCCTTGTAGTAAAATAATTTTCAAAATCTGTTCTAGTTTCGGAGATTACCCCCAACATACAAAGTTACAAACTTTTCATTTTATAATTATTATTATTATTAGTACAGATTGTAGACATTTCGAGAATCAGTCATTTGTTGTCTAAATGGTACGAATGAAACGCCATTAAGTCCAGAGTTCAGACTTCTATAATTTAGGTTAGTACACCTGTGCAATGATGGGCGCTAGGAATGAAAGGCACTAACTGCGTTCATATGTATGTTGGCTAATATTACAATAAGATTTAAGCTTATAAATACTAAAGGGGGTTGAGGGGAGTGTACACACTACACCTGTACAGTGAACTTCCACGTTCCTAAATATAGAACCAGAAAATGACAAACCCATTTCTCTCCGCGTACGAGTCAAAATTTCGGAGCATTTTTATGCCAACACGGAATCGGAGTGGAAACCTCGTTACTTACCCGCATGCAATATTATTTCGGTTGTCTGACTCGGTTCGTGTCATCTAAGAGTCGTAAAACTTGGTGCTTTTATAATTTGTTATAATAATATAACTGTTTTGCATTACAATAAAACAGATATTATGTGTATGAGAAACACACAGCGTTGAGTAAAGAAGCTATCTAAGATTTTACCTTAATAAATGATGCAAACATACCAATCAATCCGCATATTACCTCCTTATGTCACCCATTCCAGCAGCAGCGCGGCTTTACTACATCCATGAAAGCGCGCTGAAACTTGTCATAACATTGTTAACATCATAGAACTCTTCATGATCCACCAGCAAGAACCTTGCTGCAACGCTATGTGTTTCTCATACACATAATATCTGTTTTGTTGTAATGCAAAACAGTTATATTATGTTTCTTCGAAACACACAGCGTTGAGTGAAGACTTGTTTGATTACTGCTAGTGAAAGAGGATTGCAGACGCTATGTGATAAAATAGCTGAAATAATATGTAATTTTAATGTTTCGTTTAGGTATTCTGAAACGTAGAACATTTTAGTATGTCTCAAATACCACGATTTCCTTTAAAATTTTATAAATTTCTATGAAATGTTATCCCAAAAATCAACAAATTATATTGCTAATGACATCAGCAACAATTGTAACCTTAACAATAACCATAAAAATGTAAAGTTGACTCTTATAGAGTCTTATCAGGGAAGGCCTTACAAACAACAGTAATTACACATAATAGTTAATCACTCCACAACAGTCTCTGGTTTTAAATCAGGTAATGAACACCTTACCAAAAGTAAAAATCAATATGAAATCTGAGCTGAGTCTGTTTTTCTGCCAACCTGACGACAGTAAATTTTTTGTACATTATAAAACTCTTCCAGTTTTCCCTACTTGTCTAAGGGTTATTCTCTAGCAAACTCCATGTTCTCCATAAATCAAGATTTAGAGTGACTGGTATTTAGAAATTATTTCCCTATTTTTAATGTTTCTTTTAATTCACATTACATTACCCTAAACCTCCTGAAGGCCAGGAGCTAGCTATATTTCTAGCTACCTTATTTTTAAAAGACAATCTACTGTACAGTAGGTATCTCTCATACGAGTGGGTATTTCCGCCATTGTGCCCCATTAAATGAGAATATATGATAAACCTTTATGTGCAGCATCTGCCTAATCATACACTTGGATATTTCTGCAGACAATATTATTCAGGAGGAGGAAAGGATAACACTGTGGCACAAATTCAAGTCATTGCATTATGCATATTCTAGTAATTAGACATATTACCTATGTAATGCAATTTATGGGTCAATCGGCCTGAAATAAATTATTTTTCTTTTAATTTATTTATTAGTTTGCAAGATTCCTGAATTAACAGTTTGTTTCATCTCAGTAACCAGTACCTATAGGTACTTATGAGAGCATAATCTCTCTCTCTTTCCTCTAAACTACACTGAGTAGCTTCCCCCTCTTCTTTTCCAAGCCAAGATTTGCAGTTTGTCCACTTGTGGGTGGGGGAGGGTCTCCCAATTGCGAGGTTTTCGCTCAGATTCTCTACTGATACCAGCTCCTCTAGAGCTCGGGCCCACAAGTAGGGCATCCAGGTGCACTGAGTCCAGTACTAATTAAGGCGCATTTAATATGTAAGGTCTCTCTGCCATGTTCAAGTGATTGAGAACTCGCGCTATCAGATTAGGCGGAGGCCACGCAAGCCGAAACTTCCGTCTTACTGATGCATCGCAATATTTTGCCAAGTCATCGTTTGAGTCCCAAGTGACATATTCTCGCCCACCGGCCGAGTCAACAGTCTGGGACGCCCACAAGGCCTCCGCGGCCTGGGGCAACAGATGCCATTTTGGCACGGGTTTGTTTCCTTAAAGGCAGTCGGCTATGCCGTTGTACCTCCTCACAGGTCCACCACTGTAAGGGTGATATTGAGCTAATATGACAACACCAACAAATGTATGAACACCCCATTTACGATTCAAGGCCTCTGAGGCCTGGGGTAACAGATGCCCTTCCGGTAAGGGTTATGTTTCTTAAAAGGCGGTCGGCCATGCCGCTATACCTCCCCGAGAGGACCACCAGTGTGAGGGTGATGTCAAAATGATATGTTCACAACATGGACGCCCCAGTTACGAATCAAGGCCTCTGAGGCCCGGGGCAACAAATGCTATTCCGGCAAGAGTATTTTTTGAAAGGCGGTCGGCTATTCCGCTGTACCTTCCCGAAAGGTACACCGCTATCAGTGAGGTGTGCAGTCAGATTCAGGAGAGCACATAATGAATACCTCCGTCTGTTGTAAAAGGCTACTTTCCTACGTGGCAACTAAGTTATGAAAACCATTAAAGAACTTACATTCAATATTCAATACTCAATTGTTTATTGAGTTTTACATTAAAACTTGCCCAGCGTATGAGAAAACGAAAATAAAATTATGTTTTAAACCACATAAAACGTTAAAGAAGTACCCATTTGACAATGAGCTCACAAGTCTGTATTGCATACAAATTCTGTATTTTGTCAGGTGTTTACAACTGCTGATTTGACCTGCAGCTACATACAATATGGACTAAACTATAATGTTTGCACACTGAAGGCCTGCTTCATGTACGCTTGCAGCTCCATATACGGCAAACATCACCTTCAGTATGTAACACCATCATCTCTGATATGGTCTCCAGATGTCTAACAGACTAAGGTTGTCTAGGTGAGCTCCCCATCGTGCATCGGTGGTAAGTGTGTTACTGGGTTCTTGTTGGGAGACTTGCTGTTCTGTGATTTATAGCACGTTCAAAAATCTCAAATAACGCTTAAAATGGCATCGACCTCCTCTCTTTGGGTCTGCCCTGTCCAAAGACTTCAGAAAGACCTGAGTCCGACGACAATGTAAGCACCCTTGGAATAGTTAGGTTAGCTAAATATTAAAAATGTATCCCTAGATAGTACCTATAATTTATCCTATTCTTATCACTGTATTTTGTACAGGTAGAGGTAGAGCCCCAAGTATTCCACTCCAGGACTGGTTCAGAAATTTATTTCTGAAAGTTCCACTGTGTCTGATTTTACAGTGCCACCCTGTTCTGGTGGGCTATTAGAAAATCGGCAAGATAGACCACCGACGAGACGGTGAAACGCATGTCTACCTCTCTATTATCTAATTACCGCTGCAAACAGTCGGAGTTCAACCCTCAGGGGGCCGGCCCTCATGAGGCCACATTAACTCTTAGTAATAATTATTACCACAATCAATCTTTATTGGGATATGGAAGTAAGCATACATTACTGACTCACTGACTTATCAGTTTAAAATGTTTTTCCTCTAAGGTGAAATAAATTTCTTTTTTTTTTCTTTTTCTTTTTTTTATTTATTATTTTTTTATCAAAAAGATTTGTTATTCCTACCCAAACTCACTTTAGGTCACTGTACCATCATAATAAGTGAATAGTAAGTATTCCAAAAATGGGAAATTGCAATGGTTTGATTTATAGGGAAAATTACATAGATTACCCGTTATTATTTTCCATATAAATGGATTGCTTCCAAATGGATTTGTATTTGCCTGCACAACATGTGCATTATTATTTTTTATTGAGTTTCAATCAGTACTTAACTATTATTATTATTATTTCATATTTTCTAAAGTGATTTTCCCAGGAATTGAATAAGAGGTGAAAGAGCATCCCGGCTACATAGATCCTCTGAACTTAGAGGTATACTTATGAAGAAAGCTCTTAACCTTAACTTTGGGCCAAGAGATATGTAACAGAGAACTGAGATTCAGATCTTGTGGGTTAGCCGCTGCCCAATGTACTAGGTCCTGTTTTAATAACTCGTTACTGGTAGACCTATGTTTGAGAGACTGGGCAAAACTCCCTCTGTGATGGCTAAATAGTCTATAGACTTATAAATATTAGAGTTATTTTTATATACTTTAATTTATTTTATACTACTAAAATGGCAAACATGCTCAAGGCCTGATGGTAGCGGGTACAGCAACCCATGGGCATTTACAATACCAGGGGCATTACATTGCACAAATCCTGGTGTCGCTTTAGGTATTCAACCTTATGGTAGATTTATAATGAACACTGCTCCAAGCATACCCTAGCATAAGCCGGGAAAGATTATGCCTCATTCAGCTGGTGAGTCAAATTGTTGTAAAAGAGTAAGATCTATGAACCATCTTATTAGTTTTCAATTCAACTTCTATACTAATTAGTATATGTATATAGCTATAATATAATTTCTCAGAAGATCCTATGGGATTTACCAAGAAGTTGTTTGGCATTCTCTCTTATGTTATGTAAACTACTAGCTCCAGGAAGGTTTACTTAATTTTTTTTACACTAAGAGTCGAAAGTCCTCTTCTGTGTAACATTTTGTACATATAGTAAGAGGTAACTGTGCAAGATGTAACTAACCTGTCTAATTAGTTATTTAGAAATACGATGCGCGGGTGGCAAGTATATACGGACGCTGCGGTGCGCGGAAGCTACACCTTCATCCTCCGAGGATGTTGAGCTCCCACCATTCGCCTTATCATTGGCTAAAAGACGATGAGGGATGCCCAGCAGGCAGCAACACAGTTTTAGTATTTTCGACATCGACTTACCAATTTTGCACGCTTATTGCACAAAAACACATCAAAAACACAGTTACCAAATTACACAACACCACCAATACATATTTCGCACCGAAATAAGCAATAAAAACTATTTTTTAAACAAATATAAGATTTTGCATTCATTGCCGGCAAAATCTGTAGACGCTAAGAGGTAAACATGTTATGACAAGTTTCAGCGCGCTTTCATGGATGTAGTAAAGCCGCGCTGCTGCTGGAATGGGTGACATAAGGAGGTAATATGCGGATTGATTGGTATGTTTGCATCATTTATTAAGGTAAAATCTTAGATAGCTTCTTCATTCAACGCTGTGTTTCGAAGAAACATAATACAATAATTATTTATTTCATAAATCAACATTCTTAAATGTATCCATACATTGGGTTGATCTCACCCAGTAGACAAATTTATTTTGTCTGTGTTAGGAGAGACCGCTCCTGCATAGCAATAGGCTTACGTTACTAATAGAGATTTAGAAACAATGGAATAAAAAAATTAGAAGAGAATTGAACAACTTCAAATTGAATGAAGCCAAATTCAAAGAAATTAAAAAATAAAATGTAACGATAATGTGACGATAAATAAATAAATAAATCATTTATTATCAATTGGACATCTATTATGGATCGATTATGGATTGTCGATGTCATCGTGGACGTCCACGACGTAGGGGAAAGGTGGCATAAAGGCGACATTATTTAATTTGCAAGGAGTGTAACGTTTTAGGTGCGAATGGTTGCGCTTCGGGGTTTCCACAGGACAAAAATATCGTCGTCTCGAGACGTTTCTTATTATACCGATTATTTGACTTATCTCTTTCAATAGTGTTACTTTCGCGCCACCTGTCCCCTATAACGTGGATGTCCACGATAGACATAGACATAGACATAGACAGCACTTTATTGGGTTCCACATTACATCCTTAACCTAAGGTGAGTACAATAAATTATTATTACGATGAAATTAAAATTACGTAAGACCAGCCAATAATGTAACGGAAACCGAAATGGACCAGTCTCAGCATAATGCTGTGAGGGCTCATGCCTCATGCCATCATAGCGCTGGTTTTCAGAAAAGCCTATGCATCGATATATATATATATATATGAACATATATGAAATATATGAACGGTTAAAGGAAGATACAAACAATAATGCAAATTTTTAATGATTATTTACGATTACGATCATATCGTCACGTAACAAATAATAGAAGCGCCCCTTTGTGTGTACCTGTAAATTCATATACCTGTACATAGGATAAATTGGAAAAGTTTGGTAACTATTCAAACAAGATAATTGTGAATTAATGTCCCGTGAACTGTGAAATATGTTACAGTGAACCGAGAACTGTGATAAATTATGTTACATCACTTTGTAATTATGCTTTGTAGTTTCGATTGGAGGTGGTCACAGAGGCTTAGCGTACGGAGTGAGAATTCCAGTGACCGGGCGAAGTGGAAAACAAAGAGCAAGAAAGTGGACTCTCTGGTGTCATTGATCGCTCAGAGGGCCGGTGTTATATAGACTAAATTCATAACCATGACCGAATCTGGTCAGTTCCCCTGGTAGCAGGGTCAAGAAGCTCAGATGGCATCGTCCATTGTAATTATCTGATCTGTTAAATCCTGGATCATGGTCAAGGCGGACCCGGGGCCTTCGTGCGCGAGAGCACAACCGGGAGATTACGCCACGTTAATTATTTCTTTTTCTCAACTCGATACAAAACGATACAAATCTCGACCTCCATTGAACAATTTCCAAATGTGTCAATAATCCATCGCAAGAAAATTTCCGAATTAAAGTTTTCCTTGAAGGTTCAAAAGAGTTGTTCTCTCTGAGTTGGATCTACAAATTAATATTAAAAGACTTCACTTTTATCTTGTATCTGCCATTGCGAAGTTTTAAGCGGGATTGGATTGTCGCTTAGTTGAGATAGTGATGGGCTCGATATCCGCAAATATCATCTTGTCGTTAATGTCCCGGTTGTGCGCTCTCGAGAACGAGGGCCCGGGATCCGCCTTGACCATGATCCAGGATTTGGCAGGTCAGATAATTTCAGTGGAGCGACTGCCATCTGATCTCAATGACCCTGTTACCAGGGCTCAATATATTTATAACTAAATTGAAAAAGAAATTATGTAGTCTTTTCCATTGCTTGGAGGCTGGTCGGTCGATCTACTTGATGGAAAGTGGTTACTGTTAAATTGGGAGCTAAATAACACCACGTCCATCCAGTACAACGTTTATTGCCGAACGACAAGTTATGAAATAAATCGCATTTAGGTCCAATGATATAAGAAAAATATAGACTCCTACTTCCGTACATCATACCCTTACCCTAAGCACACCCTAACACACTTAATATGAAATAAAGTTATGTGAAAATTATGTCAAATGTTCATGTTGTGCCTACTCCAGTGACGAATGGAGGCACTTCACTTGAAGTTAGAATAAATAGTCCGGCTAGGTTGGTCAGAACAGACGAATCCAACTCTGTGGGGCAGCGTTCCGGAAGCTACGCCATAATAGTATTCGTCTCAATTACCACAGTGTCTCAAAACGAAGGTCTTTGACCAATGTGGGTTGCCTGTGATGACCTATGGCACAGAGACGTGGCTGCGCACTATGGGCCTTATAAGAATGCACACTGTTACCCAAAGGGCAATGCAAAGGGCTATGCTCAGAGTCTCTTAACGCGATAGAATCAGAAATGGGGAGATCCACAAACGAAGCAAGGTCACCGACATAGCCCTAAGGATTGCCAGGCTAAATTGAAAAAGAACAAATGGCCAATGTGGTAGTAAAGTTCTCGAGTGGCGACCACATACCGAAAGATGCAGTGTGGGCGGGCCTTGCAGAAGGTAATAATAATAATATAAATAATAAGGCCCAGCAGTGGGCGTCTTTCGGCTGATATGGTGATGATGATGATGAGTATAATGAGTGTAACTGGAAACAGTATTGTGGTCTATAATTTATCTTGAACTTTAGTCTATCTCATGACACAACATAATGACTGAGTTTTATGGGATGTAGTCCTAAATTTAATAAAAATAAAAAAGGAATGAGGTTGGACTAAATTTTGCAAATGTAATACTGCAATATTGCAGTCGATACAATATTGCCTAAAGCAAACTTGTAGAGAGACGTGCAGTGTGCATAGATAGCAACCATGACCGATCAAAGCGATCCAAATTAGCTGTACATAATTAATGCTCGATGTGTCGTGATATTGGCAATTGGAACATTATGCATTATAATATAAATCCTCGTTCTTGTTTATGTTTACTGAGGTGGCAAACTCTTCGGAAGACCTCAGCCAACATCAGGCATACCGGAAAATTGTTTACCACCTTAGCGGTATAAAAAAGTAACCCTTAGCGCAGTATGCGTCTACATTATGGGGATCAACTTCTTGTCGATGGCGAGCGGTACGATGATTGAACGTGGCACTGAGGATTTATATGATCCTCTGGCATTTGTCTATAGTGTTACGCGCCTTCGTTGCCAGTACATAAACATTTAATAAACTTTGATATGTTATAAGTATTGGATTTGCTGTACGCTGTACGTCTGGCGGGGGGTTGGAGATTGCAGTGTTGAAGGTACACTACAGAAGACGGTACATCACACCTTCTGGTCTATCGATGGCGTAGCTGGTCTTTAGATCTTAGTCATATTGTAGAACACCCGCGAGCAGAAGCGGTTGCTTCTATATTCTACTCTTCTGGACAACATACGACCAATCAACAAGGCTTAGCAAGTTAATGTAATTAAGAACGTGGGGTATACCAAGACAGTATCAGCAACAAGGTAACGCCCACAAGAAATGAGCTTGCATGTGTTAATAAATCTCTACCAGCAGTGACTCACGTGCTCACGCGACCTAAAGCTACGAGAATTGTAAATCGTATTGTGTTCAATGGGAAGCTATGATGGTAACGTAATTAGCGACTCAGAACTGGCATTAAAGTTGTTGTCAAAATATTCACTCAATAAATAAAAAATATATAAAAATAAATATTCTTAGACAAATTCACACAGCGCCATCTAGCCCCAAACTAAGCAAAGCTTGTACTATGGGTATGGTCAATAACTTCTTGCTATTGATTGCAAACAAGCAGTAGTGGGCCTAATACTAGTAAAAGACGCTCTAATTTGGCTGGAGCCGACAATCCGGCAGTTGCAGTTGATCTTATCCTTAAAAAGTACAAAATAAAGTCGCTTTTGGATTATTTCGGATGGGCAGGCGAGCCGACCTTGGTCGGACGTCCGACCACTTCTGCCGCACCCAGAAGCCACTATATTTTGTACTGCGTAAGGATTACTAACAACTGCAACTGACAGTTGGTGGGCTCTAGCCAAATCGTAACATCTGTTCCTTGTTGAAGAGCTGCTAGGGTACCTTACTGGTTACCATCTTACGCGCTGCTCACCCAAAGTAAAGACTTTAGGGTTTGCAGATCTGGAGCAGATTCAACTTGAGTGTTAAGGGCGATAGGTAGGCACCGCTTCCATCAGGTGGTCTGCTGCTGTCACTAAGTAATATGAAAAACTAGCTTAAAATTAGCGTAAAATTCAGTTTTTACGTTCCGGACCCATTCCCGCGGGAACCACATTGAATTTCGGGATATATTATAGCCTATGTCCTATTCAGGGCTATAAGCTATATTACTTCAAGTTTTTGCGTGAATGCGTGAAAAAGTAACAAACATCCATCCTTACAAACTTTCGTATTTATAATATTAGTAGGATGGGACATACAATGTCAACTCTTACCGTGACATCGATTTAACTGTCTGAACTAAGTTATATACCTAAATTGTAACCTGTTCGTATGTGGTCCAAGAAATGAAAGTAGGTATATTTGTTTGTCATGTGCGTTAAAAGCCGTTCACCAGATTACGATGAACTTTGGTAAATCACCTAAGGAGAAAAGGAGTGACGTCACATATTTATGTTTAAATGTTTATTTCAAAGAAAATTATCATTATTACTATCCAAGACGCAGCCCCTCCCTAAAGAAAAGCTGTCTGCATTCTGTTCCCCGTTTAATAAAACTGTGGGGGCGGCGGCTTACCGCGAAACACAAAATAATACCATCTGCATCGTTAAGTATTTCCACTCAAGTGAATCCCGCTTTTCAGTTAACGTAAATAATTGAAGGCTCTTCTGAAGTCTTGCTGGGCTATTGTAGTCTGTGTTTATCAAGCAAAGGGCATGATAAAACTTTATATAGGTACGTATATTCCACCCATTTCTATTTATACAAACGCGGTGAGAGAGAGAATATAGGTTAAGTACTTACCTGATGGAAAGACGTAACTTCCGGTCATAACATCTACGATTTACGCTGTCTCGTGTAACAAAAATAAAGAACCACAAGCACCACAAGTGTGTTGATGTACCTTATATGACTGCAATAGCCCATAGAGAACGTTCGCATACAGTGACAGCATGTCAAGACTCCGACTAATAGTTCAGCTATGCTGGTCCGAATTTAAGCGGAAATTCATTTTAGAACTAACTGCAGAAAATATGGGTCCATGGGACTGAGATAGAAATTTACGTTCATAATTTCATTGTGTTAGTTTTTTCTGTAAAAGTGTGGTTCCCATTAAGTCGGTCACATTTTTCATGAATAAAACACAATTATGTTATAAATAAATAGTGAATTGAAGTTCAAAACTTCGCTGGCTCAGCGACCAAAAGTGCATCTTGAGCTTGGACGCAAACAGCGCTCTCAGCGCTTCTCTGTGCCAAAGCAGTCCATTTGACCACTGAGCTCTAAGATGTTACTCTCATTATATTAATTTATTTGTTGCTCTTATTCACTAATTGAATTAAGAGCGTCGGTGGTCGAGCGGTTACGTTTATGTACATTACATTATAGTTGAATACTAACCGATGCTCTTACGGTGAGGGAAAACATCGTGATGAAACCTGCACATTCAGGCGACTGAATGTGTAACCATGATCCAATCTGGTCAGGTTCCCCTGGTAGCAGGGACATGGAGGTCAGATGGTAGTCGCTCCACTGTAATTACCAGACCTGCCAATTCCTGGATCATGGTCAAGGCGGACCCCGGGCCCTCGTACTCGAGAGCACAACCGGGACATAAACGCCTAGATGATGATGATGATGATTCACTAATTGAATTCTTAATGAGGTTAAGTTGAAGAAAATCTCAAAAGTCAACATTTCCCTCCACACAATCCGCTTACCTAAACGCAATCACAAAATGAGCGTAACCCGCTCAGAGAGATCTATCTTTCACGCAATCAACCCCTTGATATTCCTTCATACCTTAGGTTCAATCTACACCGGTGTATTGTCGTGCTATTTTATGTTTTATCTCCATTAGGATGTATAGCATCGTTTTAAAGGCTATGTCGGTCGCGTGGTCGCTTGGATGGGCCGAGCTCACATTAATGATTTTAGACTGAATTGGCCCGTAATATAGAATGAACTCACAAAGCCTTGCAGCCTCTCGGCGTACTTACGCTAGCAGTTTACTTACTTAACTGGCCCCTAGCTTCATACTTAGCTAGCAATCTTTCTAATGCGTACATCCAAGGAAAATAACGCTTTGTCTGCTATGTGTGCTCCAAACAGTACAACCTGGACCACAGTGGAGGCCACAGTAAACCGGATATGTCTAGACAGACATGCTCCATCTCCGATCGCATCGTCGCAAAAAAAGCCGACCTATGTTTTTCGGGGTTGACAGCACTTGGGTAATGCCCCTGGTATTGCTAAGGCTACGGTGACTGCTTGCCATCAGGCAGGCCGTAAGCTTGTTTTCCACTCCAGTGGTATAAAATGAGCTAGGCGCTGCCGGACGCAGCCACTCCGGTTTGAAAAGAGCCTTAGCGAAAAATGGGCGTAGCATTCATAACCGCGTGGCTGTTCAAATTTACACTGCGCCCATAAAACTGTTTACCGAGGCATCTGAGCCGGGCTCATCCCCTCCGCTGCTTGGATAAGTCCGCGGTGAGATAATAATTGCTAAGTGCAGGTGTCTGGCGAATCACAGGGAATTTATTAAGCGCGATAAAGGACACTCGTTCCGCTATTTACGGTAGGTCTGAACCGCTGCTTATGTAGTCAAAGGGCTAAAAATGCTGGTGTTCCTCTGGCATCTGTTCTTGATCTAATGCTTTACATTTATTGTATTATATTATTATTTATTTATAAGCCTATTGCCGTCGGCAGCTGAACGTAGGCCTTCCCTAAAGAGCGCTATTCAATCAATTATATATTATGCTTTTATATATTTTTGTTTCTATACTTCTTTGTGTTAATAAAGATGATACAATATTTAATTCAATGACAGGAACGAAATTCAGGTGACAATTTCAGAGAGGTAATGCTCATGTTCGTCATTGAAGCCGCCCGACTGAAGACCGCAGCCAAATAATACCATTTTAAATAGTTTAGGGTAAAGCATTTGGTTATTTGCTACCGCAACGAGTTTGGGGAGTAGGGTTTTAGAGGTCGGCATCCCATTAGCGCTTACTTACGATTAGGTGGCCTGATTCATATTGGCGTAAATGTCCCGGTTGTGCTCTCGCGCACGAGGGCCCGGGGTTCGGCTTAACCATTATTCAGGATTTGGCAGATCAGGTAATTACAGTGGAGCGACTGCCGTCTGACTTCCATGACCCTGCTACCAGGGGAACCTGACCAGATTGGATCATGGTTATACATTCAGTTGCCTAAATGTGCAGGTTTCATTATGATGTTTCCCTCGCCGTAAGAGCTGATGTTCACTAACCGACACTAACTGACACTAACCGATGTTAGTGTTCAACTAATGTATATAACACAAAAAAAAGTCATTGGTACATGGCGGCAGTGGGATTCGAACCCGGTACCTTTCGCTTGCGAGGTGGACTTTCAATTTAGATTTTCTGGTGTAAATAACATGGAACTTTTTAGTTTCACATTAGCAAAAAAGGTACATAAGTCGACCAACCCATTCGCTTCAGAACATACTATGTCAGTACCACAAATAAAGAAACAACTTCAAATTTGTAACACCCCTCTTTTTACACCGCGAGTAAAAAATAAACTTCAATAACGCGATTCAGCCTTTCCAACCTCTCGCGCCCTCGCTCTCAGCTACCCCTTCACATTTGCGGTTATCATCTTAAATCACGGTTTCTTACTCCAAATACTATCTCCTCGTTCCCGAGCAAGTATCAAGGTTAAACCTCATTTACTTCGTGTCAACGTGAAATACGGTAATGTCTTTCACGAATTTACCGCGGGAAATTTAAGGGAAAAGAGGAAATAAATTTGGACACGGAACAATCGGAACCCATTGCATCATTAAAAAGATTAATAATGCCTTTAGGGCAAGCCGCGGCGGTTCCACGGAAGCCGGGGGAAATGTGTCGTGTCATTCAATAGCGTAATCGTCGGAAATGTTTCTATTGTAATTTCGTACTGAAATTATCACCTAACACTTGCGTGTCGAACACCTAACTCCTGCGTTTTAAGTGTACGTTCCGGGTTTCCTACCACGTACCTTTGTTGGCGAGTAGCCCGATATTTCGACGCAGTTGCATGCACATCATCATGTTTGATAATAACCGCGATAGTTTAAAACATTATGTTAACACCTGCGTGTCTGACACCTAACACTTAATCTGTGTTGTTTGTACCCTACTTATGAAAAATTTGCGATTGATGTGCACAAACGGATAAGGCGGGTAGGGACGAAAATATGTACAGTACCGTTGTAAAATAGGTTTATGACTTGGAAGTTTTAGGTAATTGTTCACTGATTAAGAAATCAAAATACGCATCGTGGGAGAGGCCTCAAAATACGCATCGTGGGAGAGGCCCTAAGTCCTGCAGTGGACTGTTACGGGCTGTGATAATGATAATGTACTCAGTCTGATTGGTACTCAGCGTGATTTTAAAGACGTTTCAAGTCAAAAAATCACGCTCTCTTTCTAGACAGTCTCTAGTGGTTACTGAATCAGAATCAGCTAGAAGATATCAGCTGATAATATAATCCGAGAGGTAGACGAGGTCGCCATCTTCAGCGACTTCGGAGTTTGCTATTTCTTATTACAAACAGGATTTAGGAATATCTTAATGAGATTTTGGTATCTGCAAAAGTTAGAGCTGAGCCGCCGATATTTCGAGAATTTAGGTCAGAAGAAAAGAACATAGGTTTACCTAATATACTTATTTCTTTTTTTCTATAAACATGTTTGACCATCTGTGTCAAATGACTAGGGCATTGAAGTAACAATATATAGATAAATCGTGTTGCAACTGTGACTTTAACATTAAAATGTCGAAATATATTCATATAAATGATTGTTTTTATTATTTTAGTTGTAGGTAATCTTTGAATGATGTACTAAGAACATCATGCTTTAAACTATCGCGGTTTTCATCACACATTTTAAGGGTATGTTTCGGGTTTCCTACCGCGTACCTTTGTTGACGAGAAGCCCATATTTCGACACAGTTGCATGAATCATGGTCACGGTTGCATGCATCATGGATGTATTTAGATTACTGGTTTCCAATGGTAATTTCCGTTTACAGTTTTTTGCTACTCAATGACAAACGAGCAGACAGCCCACCTGATGGTTAGTTGGAACTGTCGCCCAAAACATCTACAATTTCTACATTTAGGTTGCAGGTAACAAAAATACAGAACCGCAGGTGCATTGTCACTCTGAGGACTAAGATGAAATGCCTCATGCATGTAATTTCGCTGGCTACTTTATCCTTCAAACCGGAATACAACAATGCAAGCATTGTTGCTTGGCGGCAGAAATAGATAAGGCGGTGGTACTCCTACCACCCGATGATACCTGGAATCACACGTGGAATCAAGCCAATTTTCCCGCGGTATGCAAATAATTATATCAAGGTATGTTTTCACACTTTAGAGTATATTTTGTAATTCGAAAATAATGGAGGTTCCTGATCACATAGGTGTTCAGATGCTACTCGTACCACGAAACACTCTCTACAATCTCTCTTGCAATATCGATAAAGATATTGCAAGTACCTATGTACGGTACTTGCAATATCTTTATCTGTTTTTCTACCTCAACTCCTAGCTCGAATCCCTGACTTGATATTTCAAGTTGTTCTATTAACTGAAATCCATATTTCGTGTCGCACCGAGAGTGTCTTAGACTAGGAGTAGTTTCAAATTAAAACCACTTTGTGATACAGAATTTCAATAGAGTTTTGCTTCGTTATAAAGTTAGTCCTTTGAGTGATTTATTGCAAATTGCTGGACGCATTTAGTAAAATTAAATGATACTTGATAACCTTAGGATCTCGGTTAGTGTTAGCTGTACTCTGTGTGGCATTTGAGTACTTAAGAATTATGATTATAATTAACATATTCCAATTTACACTTGGAGGTACTCCCCTTGAAGTTGTTGACTATATGTACCTAGGAGAATAGGTCCAAATTCGAGAAAAAGGTCGATAGACGAATCCAACTCGCTTAGGCAGCGCTCGGGAAGCTACGTCATATATTGTCGTCCCAATTACCGCAGTGTCTGTAGACGAAGTCTGTAGACGAATATGTTTGACCAGTGTGTGTTGCCAGTGATGACTTACGGAACAGAGACGTGGCCGCTCACTGTGGGCGTTATAAGAGAGCTCACTGTCACGCAAAGGGCAATGGAAAGTGGCATTGGGCAGGGCACATAGCTCGCAGAACAGAGGGCCGAGGAGCAGTAAAGTCCTGAAGTGGCCACAATGTGAACCTGATAAAAATCGCAGGTATCAGCTGCGTGCCGAAGGCACAAGACTGGCCTTTGTGGAGATCTCTGCAATGTGGGAGACCTATGCCCAGCAGTTTTCGTCTTCCGGCGGATAAACCAAATTTAAAAATATATACGAATGCTCTTCAGTTATTTGCGAAGCCTAACTCGTAGACTGAACCAATCGTAATCGTGTAATTGAAATAATCTAGAGCAAATTGAAAGGCTATTGAAAAAAAATGACTGCGGCATCGAAATAATATGGTGAAACTATGAAACATTAAAATAATACCTATCTTCTAGCAAAAAACGGAAAGCAGCTCATAATCGTTTCCTAAATCCTCAATATTACTCCCTAGCTTTCATTACTTTTCAGATTATGGATAATGTGTAATTTTTGTTTCTCTTTACCGATTTATGTCCTTGTTCTCTGTCCATCATCATCACAGTCCGTAACAGTCCACTGCAGAACTTAGGGCCTCTCCACGAAAGGACAGGTTATTACTTTAATCTCCACGCCTGGCCGGCGCGTTGGACATTCCAACCCTTGGATCGGATCTCTGTCCATTACTTAGTATTTATATTAGATGTACTCTGTTTCCGCTTTCCGGTGTATAGTCATACAAATTATCCTGCATTTTATATGGAGGAGGGATATTTATGAGGTCAAACCGTGAATTTAACCGTGGGTCTCAAAGACGTGTCACCTTATAGGTATGCCATCCGAGAGTCCTACGAGTTGTCACATGGCCATTTAGTCTTACTTCCTAGCAAGGTACAATAACTTTAAGATCCCTTAATAACGATTCCGTGTAGACGCTGAAGTGAACTAAATTCCGCTATCAGTTTCTAACCGGCTGGTCCGTCAATTTCCTCTGATTAAACCTTTCGCAAAAACCACCCGCCGCAGAGTTGCCGCAATCAACTTATTTAAATTACTTCGCGGAACGCCGTTCCGAACCTGTCGACTATTAAAGGATACTATAGATAGTATTACAAAAGAGAATATCATGAGGAAGTATCATACTTAAACGCAGGAATTATAAAGTTTTTAATGTTAGACTAGAGCTATTTTTAATGCGGGAGGCACACGGACATACTGTCCACCTGATGGAAAGCGGCCGCCGTCGTCCAGAGTCTCGAATCCACAAATTTACTAATGGATCAATCGAATTGTAATTGGATCGCAAGCGCAGCTCAATCGCATGTTGGCATGTTTTTAGTGTTCTGCTACTAATAAATCGATTGAAAGTCGATTCGATTACAAGTCAATTGCTTACCTACAAGTTTTTGCAGAATGCCCAATTTGTCTCGAGTTGTAATCTACTTGTGCAGCACCAGCCTTTGAAGTACTAGACACGCCTTTTGAAGAACCCCATATTAAAGTGCAAAGTAAAGAGCTGGATTTTTTGCAGAGTACAGGATTTTCTTTGAGCTAACAGTAAAAAAATCAAAATAAAAACTACTTAGAGTAAAGCGTTTACTTCGACTTGATACCCTCCGCCTTCCCCTCCCCGTCGCTTGAAAACAGACGACTTCGTAAATATTGAACGAGAAATCTGGAACGACCGAGTGTGGAATTTAATCGAACTAATGCACGAGGTTTCACGAGGTTTCCCGAAGTGCACCGACTGCGGTTAACCTCCCCTTTAAAAACAAGACGAGGAGCCCGGGGTAAAGTGGCAACACGGAACTTGAGAAGGTTTTAGAGGATTTGTCAGCGCTGGGGCGGGTTAAGTTTTCATCTCTAACCGCTTTGAAGCTTTATTTTGAGAACATATTCGAGAAAATATGAATGCGGGAAATTTATAGCTGTTTTGGATGGATAATAGATGTTGTTCGTATTTGACTTTAGTCGCAGAATTTGTATGCTGTTTTATTTCCAAGGGTTCACCTATCTATTTCGAATTTTATTTATATTAACGATGGAAACAGTTGGGTTGACTGTAACAAGAAGGAATTTTGTTTTATTTCTTTGGATATAGGTAGATACTTCCTTCTTCGTTCTTCGTATTATTCCTGGAAATTACTGTCTACTTTTTATCGAGGTTTACGCAGACAAAAGCAAAAACTCTGGTCTCAGGCTAAAGCTATTTCTTACTCAAGAATTTTGAATTAGAAAATTTTCAAATGAATAAACCATCCCATTCACTCTCATATAAAAACGAACAAAACTGTAATAAATAAACGGAAACACGATTACCAAGTCAACTTTTCCCTGTTTCAAAACTCAGAACCACCTTAAACGTACCTGGATCGTGTACCAGTGTACCTGTGTATCTGTTTTTTTTTTTGTAGGGACCGTACTCGTCTCTGTCGGTGCTCGCGAAGCGGAAAGCATTAACCGAACCTCGGATACGATTAATCCCGAGGAGCCTAAAGTGATCCCTAACGAGCTTTTGGCCTTCACATAAAGACGGAGTGAAACACTGGCCGTTTTAAAGTCGTTTAGGTATTTTGGAACATAATATCTACGGGATTTCTGCGGGATTAAAAAAACTAATTTTTAAATGAACAAGTTAATAGTAGAATGGATATGTCGCCGTAAGATTATGAACTGTTAGTTTATAATACTCATCATATCAGCCCGAAGGCGCCCACTGCAAAAATCTCCACAAAGGCCAGTCCTATGCTTTCCGCGTCGTCGGTCCACCTTGTGGGAGGCCTACCCACGCTGCGTCTTTCGCATGGTCGCCACTCGAGAACTTTACAGCCCCATCGGCCATCTTTTCTTCGTGCTATGTCGGTGACCTTGGATCGCTTGCGGATCTCTGATTCGATCACGCATTGGGACTCCGAGCATAGCCCTTTCCATTTCCCTTTGGGTAACAGTGAGCTTTCTTATAAGGCCCACAGTGAGCGGCCACTTTTCAGTTCTGTAGGTCATCACTGACAACACACATTGGTCAAAGACCTTTGTCTTGACACACTGCGATAATTGAGACGAAAATAATTTTGTGTAGCTTCCCGAACGCTGCCCAATGTAATTTTAATTTGAAATTTCTGCGCAAAAACTCTCTCACGCAGATAAAGCGTGGCGACTGACGTAAGTTGACAATATTCTGATTACTATTCCTGGAAAGACACCGACATGACTCAATGGTTTGCTGGGCTTGGTTGAGCGTTTCGTAAGATAATCTCATATCGAAAATACATGTTATTGTTGCGCTCGATTTTCGCAAAAAGTAAGACATACCAGTGGATTCCATGCAAAGATTTTGACATATACATAGAGGTAGGGTTGTACCGCTACCAAGTTGAGATTCTAAAACCCCCCAATTGTAGGGTCTTGCTCTCAGGTCACTCCAAACAAGTTAACGAATATGACGCCTTGACTGTCAATTCAAGAACAAGAAAAGTGCCGTCGTGTTTTTCGTAACTACCAATTAAAAGTAAATAAATCATGGGTCTTATCTATTTAAAATATTCAACTTCATATTGGTCGACACCACAGGTGACCGAAGAGCTGGCAGTTACCTCGCACAAAGAATAAGCATTGCTATTCAGAGAGGTAATGCTGCCAGCATCTTGGGTACGCTTCCACACGGCCCAAATTATTTACATATTTTAAGTTAGTTAATTTATTTTTCTTTTTATTGTACATATTATAATAAGGTTCTATGTCCTAATCAATAAATCAATACTTAAAAACTTCATATAGATTCATATTCATCTCACTTTATAAAATATTCAAATTTTAATTAATATGAATAATTTAATTAACTTTTGACATAAGTACAAGTTTTTCATCATCACAGCCCCTAACAGTCCACTGCAGAACATAGGGCCTCTCTCACGAAAGGGGAGGTTTCCACGCTTGGCATGCGTGTTGGATATCGCAGTGTTGTAAATATAACAATGGAAAACGCTGCTGCCCATTTTATAGCCTACGGAGACTCTAGATATTCTGGCTCAAAAACATTTGTCGCCTTGTACGACACCACGAGTGTAAGGGGTTGGGGCTATTTTACTCTGTGTGCGGACACGGCATGGCCAAAAGTTCTTAATTACTTAAATGTAATTCGTTTTATGAAATTTGGATAATCCTGATGAAAACTGTAAAAATATTTAGAATATATTTTAGACGATATACAAATAACACTGAATAAATGAATATGAATCTATACATAGTATAAAACAAAGTCGCTTCCCGCCGTCTCTTCCTATGTACCTATGTACGCTTAGATCTTTTAAACTACACAACGAAACTTAATGCGGTTTTTAGCAGTAGATTGATTGATTCAAGAGGAAAGAAGGTAGGTAGGGGTAAAGTTGGTGTACGCGAACGAAGTCGCGCACTGTCTACTAGTATGAATATACCCGACTACGGCGGAGCCAAGGAAGGGTCATAAAGATATCGGCAGTATGAATGTTATGTACATTGTGTGTGTATGTCTGAAAAAACTCCTATCCAGTCAACGTTCGTAACTGGTTTTCACTCTTCTCTTTAGTATTTTAATACTAAATGTTTTATTTCTATTTCTGTGTGAATTAGTCCACGATTATTTATTTATTCTATTTGTTACCTACCTACCTTACTAGGTACTTTGCTCCATACAAATGCCGTTCTGTTCAACACTGTTTTAAATCATAATCTATTTCCCCGGTGACACTGTCAATTCAGTAAAACAAGATATAGATATAGTAAAAAAAAAATTCATTTGTAAATGGAACCGGCACCCTTTTCAAAGCAGTAAATCTATTAGTAGGTATATCTATAAAGAAGAAAATTCCTCTGTCGTTAGTCCGTTCTGCAGGTATGTAAGGCCACAATAGACTGATGCTGATAGAAAACGCTGATGACCAATGAACGACAAGACTAAATAGCTGAATGCAATGCGAAGTCTATGCAAGGAAGACACCGTCAAGATTTGAGTCAATGTAATGTCGACAAACTGGCGTCGAACGCATGGCTGAATCGCGGCAAACTCTTCAATCAATCAATTACTCAATCAATTGTATTCATGAGGTTATAAAGGTCTTACAATTTTAAAGTACTTACATCATGAAACCCAAATGGCAAATATATTATATAAACTAATAATCGAAACATACAATTACAAAATGTCAATTAAATAGTAAAAATCCCGGAGACCGAGGGCCTTTATGGTGGCTATCCAGGATCAAGTAATTGAAATCCGTTATTATCAAAATGCATAATGAAAAACAGACCCACCGACATTTGTTGAAAAGAAGACCAGTGACAATCCAACATATTACTGGAGCTTGCAGAGCAATAATTCAAACAGTCACGACCAAGTTGCGAACATAATACTCAAAAACTTGCCCTTTAATATAGATTAGTTTCTCAACTAGCTAAGCCTTACTACAAATACATTCCAGATAGTGTTCTAGGAAACCTAACGCACAATAAGCATAACGACAGAGCTATCTTAACAGATAAGACCACACTTTTCAATAGACCAGATATCACTGTAGTAGACAAATAAACAAAACAACCATTACTTACATACTAATAAGAATCTGGAAATTAAAAAGCGTTACTTTAGTGCCGGTTGTTGTGTCTACTACAGGTGTCAACCCGAAAGAATTACACACATCTATAAAAACATTATCCCTGTCTTCATCGTCGTACGTTTTAATGCAAAAAGCGGATACATTAGACACTTGCAGAAAAGTCCGAAACTTTTACAGGCCACAGTAGATCAACATAAAACACACTTGGTTTAGACCCGTGTGTTTCATTAGAAAACCAGTATTTCTATAACACTGAGAAATGTAAAGAGAACAGATAATTTTAATAATAATCAGTTTATTTCAGGCTAAAAATATACAGATTGACATAAGTATAATGGCCATATCTCTTTAGGCATTCTTAAAAAAGACGTGTGCATACTTATTTAATACAAGGGTTTTAATTTCCCCTTTTTGTAATCCCAGTAATAACCCGGTGATTCTGGGAAAGTGTGCGGTCGGCACAGGGGCAATGATGGCTCGAGACAGTCCCGGCTAATCGGACACACAGGAAACGGTCTTTGTTTTGTCCCCAGGTTGGTCACACGGACGTATTGGCATTTTGTAGCGCCGAAACACAACTCCATGTGGCCAGAGTCGCGGCGAATAATGTCAACTACGGCTTCTATGCATCTCCTAGACAAAAAGCTAGTTAGCCATTTGGACAATACCTCGGGAAGCCCGTATGATGGCAACTTCGATAGAAGATCCCTATGCTAGACCCGATCGAACGCCTTTGCTAACATCTACACCAACAACCAGTGCCTCACCTTGACTCTAAACAGCTAAAGCCCAACGGTGAGTTACATAGACTAGTACGTTAGTCTATTACATTATGTATTACATGGTGTCCGACTTCCTACTCTTCCGTGCATACTTCGCTTGGTCTTGGTCATACTTGATGAGTTTGTAGGAACGCATCTGAAACGACGTCAAACCATCGCTTTTTGGGCCGGCCTCTCCTTCCCATGCTTGGCTGAGGTGGGATGGCCTGACATTTGTTCATATCTACGCAAAACGTGTCCAATGGACATGGACACTGTATGGACACTGTTCATACCATCAAAGCGGCACTCTTACAGCTTATCGGCGATATCACGGACGTTAAGGCTACCGCGAGTGTGGGCGTTTATTTGTGTGAAACTCCACTATCCACCACAGCATCTTCATTTTCATGACGCGCAGCTCCTGCTTGATATTGACAAATAAGCAACACTGCTTGACTAATGGCGTCCGTCTGTATACAACAAAAAGATAGACAGTAGCAATAGTGTTGAACGTGTGTCTCATCTATGTGACCTGTCTGTGTCTGAGCATCACAATGTGGTGTTTCCCCCGATCGTGTTCGATAGCATTCAAGCTGCAAGCAGAAATAGCCAATAGCGTCACACTATCACACACAACAACGCAATATAATCAGTGATAAACATAGATACTAAACGGGCACGTATGATGCACCATGTTCTAAGAAATAAATGATTGTATTGTTATTGTATTGACACATAGAACCTGTGCCATAAGGGTTCCGAACTAACATTATAAAACATTAATGAAAATATCATCTTGGCGTTAATGTTCCGGATGAGACCATCCCCAGTGAACCGGCCGAAGCGCATCGTTTGGAGTTTGGAGTTTGAAATTGATTAGCTAATTGCTATTGTCTATGAATAAATAAATAAATAAACTTATTATATAAAACTAATACTCACTACCCGCTATGTGTAAATCAGTGTTGAAGTGGTTAAGGGGTCCAACTCAAAAGCGAGAGGTATTTTCTAAGTTATGTACCTATATTAGTTGAACATTAACCGATGCTATAAATGTGAGGTAAAGCGTCGTGATGAAACCTGTACATTGATGGGCAATCATATAGGCGACTGAATGTATCTATATCAACGATACATCGCGGTTCGCTTGTTACCAGAGTCACGGAATTCAGATGGCAGTCGCTCCACTGTAATCACCTGATCTACCAAATTCTGGAATTATCCAGAAGCAATCCAGAGCGCAACGACCCGGAATCCGCCATGACCTAATTGATTCTGGGTCCATCCGCTCGAGAGCACAACCAGGACATTAACGCCAATAATATGGTGATTTGCCCGTTCATGAGAAAAAGGATATTGAGTGTCCGACAGTCAGTCAGCCAAACAACAAAGAAATCCTTAAAAAGTAAAGTAATTCCGCTCGCCCCTTTCCGCCATCGGCAGACGTGATCAGGACGAAAGTTTCATCCTATGCCGTGGATATCCAGCTATTCGCACGAGCCGCTTTGGTTCGACCTTTATAATGCGTACGGCAAAGAAATGGAATACGTTGCCTACGAGTGCAATCTGGACGCCTTTACGGCTGGACTGAATAGGCTGTTGCTAGACAGGCATGCTCCATCTTCGGCCGCATCGTCACTTACCTACAGGTGAGATGGCGGCTAAATGCCAGTCGAGTCGCGCTGAGACACATTGAAGAGGTGCGCCGCGCGGCGTACTGCGCGATGTGGCAAAACTTGCTGCACGCCGAGCAGTTTGTATGCATGTATATTGATAGGTGGCGAAATGTCCCACTGTGCAGCGCGCCGTGCGGCGCACTATATGATGGGGCAAAACCCGCAATCAAAGCCCGAAATATCAGTTCTGTATGAGATGACAGCTGTCAAACCTAAAACTGTAATAACTCTGAAACTATTGGTCCTAAAACACTATTTCCTAGAGATAAATAATAGTGCTTATCGAGATCAACATTGTTTCAAAGAAATTATCTGAATGACATACATTCATTCCGTTACGCCTTTCTCCCGTAGGGGAAGGCAGAGACCACATTGTTCCACTTGCTACGGTCCTGACAAATCTCTGTGGCTTCTTCATACATACATAGTCTATGTTAACTTCAACAACACTTGGTTCCCTAGTAGTCGAGTAAAAAGTATCAGTTATCATAGTATTCGTGGAAGACTAATCGAAGTGGTCCAATTTATTTACATATTTATGATGTTATACTTTTTGCAACATTCGCGTTTCAAAATTTTTAGATCAAAAATCTAAGTGTCGGCCAAAACAAAATTATTAGTTTACAATAGAGAAAACAGTTCTTAACATTGTTTACTATGACGTCAAATCTGCACGTCCAACGGTTCGATTGTTATAGGCTTTTAAAATAGCAATACATAGTACCTACTGTACGCTCAGTGATAGGTACATAGTAAATAAATAAATAGTGGTGGTGGTGGTGGGCGTACAGGTTTGGCACCTTAGTATAAAATTATAGAAACTGTATGCTGTACCTGAAAATTGCGTAATAATGTTCTGGCTAGCACTTTCAGCTTTTTTATCCAAAATAAATGATATCCTTGTCGTACGTTTTTCTTAGTTGCATTTCAGTAGGCAGATTTAAAAAATCTCGAGTCTCTTTTTACACCTGTGATGAACACACAGTCGAGAAGACATGGTCAATAATTATGCGAGTCATTTAAAGTAACGCGCGTAAAAGTGTCGAATGAGCTTTCGTGCAAACGTTGCCTAACTTAAAATCTCTCGAAAATCTCTAGTGCGAACATTGCCTAATTTGAAAAACCAGAATAATACCACCGTCTCTTAGGTTGTCACCGTGACGTAGCGCCGCGCAGTGCACTGCACCGCGCGAGTGGACATTCGGCCTAATATATAAAAAAAACCTTTTATACGATCTAGGAATCCTCAATTGGCAGGAAATGGCGCAGGATAGGGAGAGGTGGCGATCTCTGGTGTCGGAGGCCAAGATCCACTTTGGGTCGCTGAGCCAGCGCAGTAAGTAAGTAAGTATTATACGATTTCCGCTTACATGTTGGGAACCCTAAAAGTTTAACGATAAAAGGAGCAGCTTCGTATGATAACGCCTTGTTATTTTCTATATTTAACATTAAACACTATTGCCTATAATTGTACAAAAGATTTTACAAACATAGGAAATAAAAAAACACTTACCTAATTAGGCAACGCTGTTCCTAGAAAATACTCGGTGGTGGTAAAAACGTTTAAAATAAGTATTCTGTTTCATCATGGGTTCCGGTACGATACTACATCTGCCTGATGAAATGCTTCGGGAGTTGTTGAAATACCTTAACGGGAGAGACATCATAAATTTCAGCAAAGTTTCGCTCCATTGGCAGAGCATTGTGGACGA
This sequence comes from Blastobasis adustella, assembly GCA_907269095.1. Classification (NCBI taxonomy): domain Eukaryota; kingdom Metazoa; phylum Arthropoda; class Insecta; order Lepidoptera; family Blastobasidae; genus Blastobasis; species Blastobasis adustella. The sequence goes on from OU026120.1 coordinate 4,097,232, forward strand.
TCTCGGGGAAGAATTCTGGAGGAGATGGTGCTGTCGAGAATACCCAGTCATCTACGAAGATAGCCATCGAAAGTCTGGTATGTCTTGGAGAGACCTGTATCACTCTTTTTCGCTCTGGGAAAGAGTGTCAGAAGCAGAAGTGCGAGTCACCCCGTGCCGGTACGACAATGTTAATGAATTCTCGTTTAATTTTCTAAAAAATTTTGTCATATCATTTCCTTTAAAAGCAGATAATGGATTCACCGATACTGTTGTTTATTTCGACGTAAAATCTCACCGGGAGATAGAAAGGACATGCTACGGATTCTCTTTCGGGAACTACATTGAAAGCGATGATGTCATAGCATTGGAAATATCCGAGAGGTCGCAGAGAAAAGTGCGAATCATACCTAAAGTTAACGAGAATATGTCATACGATTTTGAACCTCAATTTTCCTTTGCTAATCGACGATCGTGGCTTCTCGAAGGCGATGAAATTTTTTATATCAGATTAAACAAGTTTTGCAGAATCAAAATCAAAATTGAAAGTAAAGAAGTGAGCTACGAACATACCGAACTGTGTGATAATAAGCTTACCTGGATGTTGGCCGTAGCATATATCGGTGAGAAAATACATGTGCTGGGAACATTGTGGGGTAACACGCACAACATGTCCGTTGTAACAATTAAAAATAGAAAGATGCAGGTCATTTATAATGTCTCTGACTACTTTACAACTGATAAGGAAGTGTTCAAAATTATGAATGATCTCAGGGGATACGGTTTTAGATCTCACGATCCCCGTATACTATGGAAATTCATAAAATCGATAAACTCTCAGTATAATGAGCATGTACGGGCGTCAGTTTTGTACGGACCGCATTTTTTAACAGGCACCATAGAAAACGGAGTCAAAGTCTACCTTAACATCAATAACGCCGTTCAAAAAACTTTCACTGCAAACTTCGGTGCAGATAACATCCTATTAAATCTGTTAGAAGTGATAGAGACTGTCCATGGACACATAATAGTAGCGATCTGCACTAAGAAACTGTACATAATTGATGTTACCCATAATGATTGTGCTGCAGAGATTCCAACCGAGATTATAGGTATAACTGAAGAAGAATCCCCGAAAATAAAGAAAGGTATTACGTAATCATAAATAACGGTCAAGAAAAATACAATTAAGGACCATTAAGGAAGGATTTTTTTTCAAAAATCTCACTCTTGCAGAGATAAGCTCGCCTATATGAACTATCTTAAGATTTGAACTTTCTAATATTGTTGTACAATAAATGATAAAATTTTCATTTTTTTCATTTATGTAAACACAGGTTTAGAAAACAAATTGATATTTCCATATTTTAACTGGTCAAGAATCAGAAAACTGTGACTATCGTTAGGTATCGCAGTCCAGCATCTGAGCGTCGGTAGCCGGGCGGTTGAGTATCCAACTCGTAAGCGAGAGGATACGGGTTCAAATCCCGCTGCGGCCATGTACCAACGAATATTAGTTGAATACTAACCGATGCTCTTACGCTGAGGGAAAACATCGTGATGAAACCTGCAAATTCAGGCAACTGAATTTGTAACCATGATCCAATCTGGTCGGGTTCCCATGGCAGCAGGACCACGGAGGTCAAATGGTAGTCGCTCCAGTGTAATTACCTGATCGCCAAATCTTGGATTATGGTCAAGGCGGACCCCGGGCCCGCCTTAATTTAAAGCCAAGATGATGATTTGAACATTTCCGAGGAAAGCGGGATCTAATAATTGTTTCATGCAAACCAATAATACTAATCCAATGAAATCCTCGGAACTATAGCGAATCAGGTAACTTCATTCATGCATTCACTTCACTTAAATATTTTAGACTATCTGTAATCGCGACGTCGTTCGCGTGGATAACGGGATATTTGGTATGTCTAATATTAAGCAACATAAGCAATCTGGTGAAGTCTCTTATCCAAAAAAGAAGCTTTTTACTTTGGATTCGAAAACTCCCAAGTTTTATTTATCAAAAGTCAGAAAGTCAGGTAGAGTTCCGTCGCGATTTACACGATGAATGTTGAAGGTTTGTGCGAGTAGTCAAGACTGTAAAACAGTATCATTTCGCCGAGGCTTTCTTTATTTGGTGATGGAACGAAGATGGGGGTATTAGATGGGGCAGTTGCATTGAGGTCTCCGAAATGTATCCGGTAACAAAGAAATAGACATACTTACACTCTAAACACACAACCCTCCTTTTGTCGCAGTCGTGTCGAAATAGATAGTTTAGACAAAGAAAAACTTTTGCGCTGATGTTCCATGTTTTAGATTTAGAGTAAGCGCTTACTCCTGGCGCATACCTGCCTTCTTCACTCCTATTCCGTTGGCGAGTAAGTTTAGAATAGAAGGAATATGAATATCATGGAAAAATATCATTTGGCAATAGCTGACTTCTTTGGAGTGATCTGACTTTGATAATACGTCTATTTTAAATATCCCCAGCCTATACAATAAAGCGCACACGCCAGAAGGAGCGTCGGTGGCCGAGTAGTTAAAGTATCCGATTCGTAAGCGAGAAGTACCGGGTTGGAAATCCCACTCAAAGGTTCTTGTACATTCTGGATTTAAATTATTTGTACCTAATAATGAAGTGTATTTTTGAACTACAACATTGATCACCTTGAAATATTTATGGGACAATATTTAAAGTACCTTCTTTCTAACAAAAAATGTATGAAATCGAACTACGCGTTAATGAAATATAACTAAGTACTCATTTTGATTTCCGTCCTCTCTCCCAAGGGAACTGTGATGTTTTTTGGGATAAAAAGTATCCAATGTCCTACCTCGCAGTGTGAACTCAAATCATACAAAGTTTTATGTGAATTAATTCAGTAGTTTCGGAGTGACACGCGGCCAAATTACAGATAGACAGACAAAATAAAAAAAATGTATTTCTGGCTTCAGTATCGTAGGTACGACTATATAGAGTACCCTCCAATAAAAAATTTCATAATGTCTACAATGTACAAAATTGGACTTATAGATAAGTTTGCATTTATTTAAAATAAATGAATAAAATACAAGGCACTCAGATTTACAAGCCTATAGACACGAATTATTTTGTAGCTCACCCGGCATATGTTGTTTCTTCCCTTTTCGACACATTATGATCGTAAAACCATAATTATCTCATAAAACGGCACGCGCTCGACAAGCAGGTTCCACGCCAACTCTATCTAATCTATCTATTGAATTTTGTTTCGCCGACTTGTTTATGATGTCCTGATCCAACGGCGTGTACGCCGGTTCACTCGTCGTAGGGTCGGATTCACGGACCCAGTCACAAGTGGCGGCGGATGTACATATAGGCGTTTATTCGGAGTTTTATTACATATTATATTGTTTCAAAACTCACCCACACATATTATTATGTAAGCACTTACACTTTATTTTTTCTTTATTCTTTTATATTGATCTCATCTGTAGGGAGGAGCCTGGAGATCTATAATACAAGTCAATTTCTGACGTGTTCGTACTGTCAGCATGCTTTTCGGGCGTGCTACGTAGTTGATAGGCCTTCAAGACAAGTTCCTTGTTCGATACAGACCCTCTGCGAATACGACCATAAGTTTCGAGTTCATTATTGATAGATCTTTCATGAGTCTAGTCACGTCAATATGGTCGAAGCTTACAGGAGGAAGCTTGTTCAGATGTCTTGCTTCAGATATTTGCTGCGCAGACGTGTCAGTTTCCTTGAGAAGATTGATTACATCTTTACTGTATTTTTTTGTATTGGCTCTCGCCATTACGTTAAACATTTCTCACATCTCTCACAAACCCATCATTACAAGATCATTAAGAGGGATTTTAAATTTTGATGAGTCCATGAGTCAGCCAGTACTAGCCAGCCATCTTAAATATTGATTTATAAACTCGAATATGTCAGTTTATACATGACACATCTTTCTCAAAATTTTAACAATTAACAGAATTTATAATTTTGTTATTATGTTCAGATATTTATGTTCAGATCTTTTCTTTCATGAACTGAGTAGTTTTTGTTATTCTACGCAGTGATAAAGGAGCACACAGCCCACCTGTTGGTAAGCGGTTACTGTCGCCCATAACAGCTCTAAACTAACAGTCAGCAGTCGTCGATGCGTAGTGTACCGAAAATCGTCGATAGTCTACATCGAAAATTGTGATAGTGACGGCTTAGACTTACCGTCATAAGTCGTAACACTATAGTGATTATTCGTCTATGGGTGCGTAGTTCTGTGAACCTTGTGCACGCTGCATGAACGTGATCCTTATCTGTGATGTAGCGCCGCCCTCTTTTGGTGATCAGACGGCGCAGACAGGACGTATAATTCTGCATACAAGACCGTATATCTCAAATTTTTAAGGTATCGTTATTAGCCCAATAATAAATATTGCGAACTTGGAATACCTGAAGTGCTCTGTGGAAAAATGCGAATATACCGATCAGTGTGTGCCACGGCGTGACTAAATGTTCTAATATTAAAACTAGTAGACTTGGCGCAACTTCGTTCGCGTGGCGTCCTACCCCTGCCCCTACTCGAAATTGTCACCTGTCGACTGTTAAGAGAAAATGTTGATTAAATAGAAATAATCTCCAATTATCACGACAAGTCGACATATTTGTAGATTTTCCATCGTGACAAGCTTGTCAGTCAAAATAAAATTGACAAACTGTCAGATTGTCACCTGTAGCCGATTTCCTGTCATTTTCGTGTTTATTAAATAGGCCCCTGGTGATAAGTGAAGATACGGCCGAAGATGAAGCCTGTCTAGGAACGGTCTATTAACTCTAGCCTTGAAGGCAAACAGATTTCAATGATCAGGGAACAAACTCGCAAGCAAAGTGTTCAATTCCGTAGCATTTGATTTTGTATACGTTTGACACTCCTCGACTACAGATCTATTAACACGACCAGTACAAAAGGGGCCTCCAGTACTATTATCCGCAGCATTATCATTAATATGCAGAAGGAACAGAATCGAAGATATCACCGAGCCTTGCGGGACACCATAGTCTATGTCCAAGCTATCAGAGCACCTGTCGTCTACTACGGCTTTAATGCATCTGCTGAGTACATAACATTAGTTAGACATTTGTACAATCCCTTGGAAATCCCGTGATATGGTAACTTCGATAGAAGACCCCTATGCCAGACCTGCAGCCGTATTCCTAATGACTCGGTAGCGTTACCGAACGATTCAACACGAAATTCGTGAACGGCGAATCCTGTTTTTATCGATTCGGAAACTGTTATTCACGATCCCTATAGACTCTACCGTGTCGGAAATGTCTATGGCTTTACCGAGGAAAAGAAGTGCGTTCACTAAAACATCTTTGTTGCTTGATAACATGAATTTGTAAAATATAGTTTAAATTGCATTCTACTATAAATTTTTATATAACGCTTGATTTTTTATAAATATAATTAACTTTTTTCATTAAGAATAATTTACAAAAATATAATGTCATTAATTGCAAGTTAAATTCTGGTTGACGTTATGAACACACATTAAATAATTAAATAACAATCAAAAGTTTTTCAGAAAGTTGATGTCAGTCAATATTAGTCCTTGCAGGTTTGTTCGCTATTATTGCAAGACATTTTACATAACTGAAAATAAAACCGAGTTTCCAATTAACCATTTTTAGGTTACTTTTTAGTTAACCAAAATTTTAGTCATACTAAAATTTTGGTTAACTAAACCTCCTCACTGAGACGCAGATCAGATGTCCGGCTGACGCGGCGTACCTCAGCTACCCAGGGTATACTCTCGAGCACAGGTTTGTACCTCGTGCCGGAGTCTGTGTGTACGCTCGCGAAGACATCTGCATTCGGCGTCTAAGGAGCTATGAGGGGTCTAGTTTCTCTATTTTATGGTTGCTGGTGGATACAGGTCAAGTGCAAATCCTTTATGCCTGCGTTTATCGATCGCACAGCGGGGATCAGGAGACAACTCGATTTTGTGACCATCTCATAGAAGTGGCGGATGAAGCGAGGGAGCGTTACCCCGCGGCGCAGTTAGTCATTCTGGGGGATTTTAATGCCCACCACCAAGAGTGGCTATTCCCATACCAGGTGACTAATCATGCTGGGAGAGAGGCGCGTAAACTAGCTCTGTCGCTAGATCTCACCCAGCTGGTAAACTGTGCCACGAGGGTACCTGATGTTGACTCCCATACCGCCAATTGCTTAGACCTTCTACTGACAACAGATCCGGACAGGCACTCAGTATCGGTTTCTGCACCGCTGGGTACATCTGATCACTGTCTGGTGAAATCTGTATCCGTTTATTCCCCACCCGAGCAAAACCCATGCAACCCCCGACGGGTGTGGCGATACAAGTCAGCAGATTGGGATGAGATGCGTCACTTCTTTTCGTCCTATCCTTGGCGGGAGGCATGCTTCTCTTCGGGCGATCCGTCGAATTGTGCTGAAGCCGTTACCGCGGTTATGCGTCAGGGTATGGAGTACTTTATTCCGTATTCTGACGTAGCGATGAACGGCAGGTCTCGTCCATGGTTTAGTGCTGAGTGCAGTCGCGCTGAAGTGTTGAAGCGGGCAGCATACTCTGCCTGGGCTGAGGCTCGAGCGCATATGTCTCCGGATACTCGCAAACTGAAGAGAGCCTTTAACCTCGCCGCCAAGTCTTGCAAAAGGACACTACGCAGGGCTCGATTCGACCACATAAGCCGGATTGGCGCAAAACTGGCCTCTTACCCTCCTGGGAGTAAGGCGTTTTGGTCTTTGGCAAAAGCGGTCGAATCTAATTTCAGCCAATCTTCGTTGCCACCGTTGCTGAAGCCAGACGGAACATTGGCCCATGCTGCTGAAGAGAAAGCGAATTTGCTTGCTTCTCTTTTCGCGGTGAATTCGCGTTTGGATACTGCAGGAAAAACACCACCTACCTCACCCCGTTCTGACTGCGTTATGGCAGAGGTACGAATACATCAGAGAGAAATTTTAAAAATCCTGCGGTGTCTGGACGTGAACAAGGCTAGTGGACCTGATGGTATACCGGCAATAGTCCTGCGTAGTTGTGCCCCTGAGTTGTCTCCTGTACTTACGCGCCTGTATCGCCTCTCACTTGAGACTGGTATTCTACCCAAGTCGTGGAAGCTTGCCAATGTGCAGCCCGTGCCCAAAAAAAGCAGCCGCGCCGACCCTGCCAACTACCGCCCTATTTCGGTCACTTCCATACTCTGTAAGATTATGGAACGTGCACTGAATAACAAACTCCCTGCGCATCTTGAAGGTAACGATCTCCTCAGCGATTACCAATACGGATTCCGCCGTAGTCGGTCTACTGGGGACCTTCTGGTGTATGCCACACAATTATGGAGTGAGGCCATTGAGAGACACGGCGAGGCCCTTGCTGTGTCTCTTGATATCTCCAAGGCCTTTGACAGAGTTTGGCATGCGGGCCTTTTAAGCAGGCTTCCTTCATTTGGTATTCCTACTGGCTTTTGCACCTGGATATCGGATTTTCTGAGTGGACGTTCTATCCGTGTAGTTATCGATGGCTACTCGTCTTATCTTCAGGCTATCGACGCGGGAGTTCCTCAGGGATCAGTACTGTCCGCGACTTTATTCTTGCTGCATATTAACAATCTGCTTGTACCAGGTACCTTTGGGTACGCAGACGACAGCACAGTAACGGATAGATATCTGTCAGAGGCAAAAGCCAGCAGGGACGATATTCAGTCTTGTCGAGAGGCTATGGTTGATCGTTTGGACAAAGCTCTCGAGGCAGTCTCTGATTGGGGTGATGCCAATCTGGTGGCGTTCAACGCAACCAAAACACAGGCGTGTTTGTTTTCCGCCAAAAGGAGTCCATTCCATTTAACTCCAACTTTTCGGGATGTTCCTGTGGAAATTACCGACAACCTACAGCTTCTTGGCGTTGAGCTATCTGCAAATCTCAACTTCGGTCAGTACATCGAATCCAAGGCTAAGACTGCAGCAAAAAAGCTTGGTGTCCTGTCGAAGGTTAGGCGGTACTTTACATCAAAGCAGTTGCTTCAGTTATATCAAGCACAAGTCCGATCCTGCATGGAGTACTGCTGCCACCTCTGGGATGGATCAGCCAAATATCAACTAGCGGCTTTGGATTCGGTTGAAAAACGTGCTAAGACGATAATTTGTGACCCGCAGTTGGTTGAGGCTAGGCTGCAGAGCCTCGAACATCGGCGTAGGGTTGCGCGTCTGTCGGTCTTCTACAGGTTACATTTCGGAGAGTGTGCGAAGCAGCTGCATGACCTCATTCCGCCGGCCCCTTTCCGCCATCGGGAGACGCGATCCGGGCGAGCGCTTCATCCTTATGTCGTGGATGTTCCAGCTATCCGCACGAGCCGCTTTGGCTCGACCTTTATAATGCGTACGGCTAAGGAGTGGAACGCGTTGCCTGCAAGTGTGTTTCCTGATCAATATAATCTGGATGCCTTCAAGGCTGGAGTGAATAGGCTGTTCCAAGACGGGCATGCTCCATCTTCGACCGCATCGTCACTTACCAACAGGTGAGATGGCGGTCAAATGCTTGCCTTGTAAAATATAAAAAAAAAAAAAAAAAAATACTTGGGTACCTACTTACTTTAATTCCGCCGGAATCGCACAGGCATTGAGTATCTAGGATAACAAGGCTTTAAGTAAATTCTCAATAATGCGGAACGCAGCGTTCGCAGAAAAGCGATAATCTACTTATATACTTATTAAAATTCGACATTTTATGAGATCGACATATCAGTTATTGGCCGATATCATTATATCGGCTCTTTGTTTCGCCAGTACAAAACAGACGCGGATCCAGGATTTGGTTCAGGGGGATTAAAAGTAAAAATTATAAGTTTATTAATTATTATTAATTAAAAAAGCTCTGGAATTTTTGTGGGGTGATCAATAAATGATTGAGCGAGCTTGGAGATCTTGGGTTATGAAAGCTGGAGTGATAAATGAATGTGTGAGTGAGCTAGAAACTTTTAACATTCTTGGTCTTAAAGCTGGGCTGATCAATAAATGAATAAGCGACCGGAGCGAGCTCTATACTTTTGACGTTTGAGGTCTTATAAGCTGGGGTGATAAATACATTAATTTGCGAGCAGAGCGAGCTCGCAATTTGGATTTTGTTTGTCTTAACAGTAATTAATGATCCTCACGATAGTAATTTAATGATAGCAACGAATGAGCAACCGCAACTAACTTTTGATATCTTGCGACTTAAAAGTAAAGATGAAAAATTTATAAATAAATAAATAAATAAAAGAATGAGCGAGCGGAACGAGCTCGACATTTTGGACATTTAGAGTCTTTACAGCTAGGGACGATCTTTACGAAAATAACTTAATGAAATCAATGAATGAGAGACCGCAACGAGCTTGATGAAAGGTAAGAAAATTAACTGAAACCAATTAATGAGCGATCGGAGCTCAACATTTTTGACATTTTGGTTTAGGTGCTGTGATTTTGTGTAATGCTGATCATAATAAAAGACAATAAAAGTAACTTATATTATTGAATAAGCAATCGGAGCGCGCACGAAACTATTTACATTGTGGGTCTTAAAAGCTGGGGTAATTGTTAAAACTAATATTTGAGCGAGCGCAGCGAGCTCTTAATATTAGGTCTAGAAAGATTGGTGAATAGTATGAAAAAACTAAAACCAATGAATGTTTTTTTTTTTATATTTCTCGTTTTGTCTGTTAGGTTGGGTCATAATGACCCGCTACATTATTAAACGCGCGTATTTTTTAAAGTAATAGTGTGAAGTTGCCGTGCTTCTTAGTAGCTGCAATTAATACCCCGCCCCTTTCGGTTCTAGTATCAGCTCAGTCGGTGTGCGCCTGTACAGGAAGTTACAAGGGGTCATAAGTCAAACGGGGTAAATATGACCCAACCATACATTATTTATTTGATAATTGGTTTACTAGTCACGAGCTAATGCTACCTACACCTTCTCAAGGAGTATAATTTGACAATGTGGGTACTGTTCGAAAAAATAAAAGGCAAATACCCCAAGAGAATTTACACGAACGCGAGGTATTAAGTCTATATACATTTTTGCAAAGTAAGCAATTGTCGGCCGTGTGGTGTCCGGCAGAGTAGAATAGCACCAACCCCTTACACTCGTGGGTGTCGTACAAGGCGACTAATGTTTTCTAGGCAAAAGATCAACCCTTTCGTGGGAGAGGCCCTGGGCAGGACCCAGGTGAACTGTAGCGGGCTGTGATGATGATGATGAAGCAATTGTGCTTTGTCAAAGGTAGTGTAAAGTCGTTAATTAACATATTTGATTATCGATTATCTTTGTCACAGAACTTTGAATCGACAGTTGCATAGTTATGCTGCAAAACAAACTTTTTTTTCTTTGAATTAATAATATCTTAATACGACATTAAAAACCCTTCCACAACGATGATTTCGACATGTGCGTATTTTTATTCGGCCAATCAGATGCCATAAAATACGCGCGAGTCAAAGTTGTTGTTTTAAAAGGTCTCTTAGGGCGAAATCCAAACACTAAATGAGACTTTAATTACTTAAAAGTTAATTTTAAATATTCAATTATTTTATTTGAAAACCGATTTTCGATGGTCTTTTGTTATTCGTTGTTCGTGGCCAATCGTGGCACTTCACTAAAGGGGCGGTGCCTGTCTACTAAGTACAACATTATGCCTAGTACATCGGAAAGAAACGGGACACTTCATAGGCGTGCGCCAAGGACCAAGAATAAGTAGGCTGTCAAAATTATCATCCTATATTAGACATAGCACAGAATTAACATTTTTATGTAAAGCATAACGCACGGTCAGTACCGATGATTTACTGGTATTAGCAGGAGAGATTCCTATTGACTTAGAGATACAACGACGGGCTGCAAACTACTATGCATCGCGGAATACCCTAATATACAACCTCTTACTTTGTTCGTCTGTGAGTAAGTTGTTCAAAGAACCTTGTGTAGTTTAAGAAGATTTGTTGGATGAGTGGCAGAGTCGGTGGGAGAATTCTAGCACGGGACGTTATTTGTTTTAGTTCTTTCCGTCTATACGTGATAGACTCGGTAAGAAATGGCTTGTAGTGAATCATTGTGTTGCCCAGTTCTTGACTGGGCACGGTAACTTTAAGGCTAATTTGCACTCTTTTGTACTTGCGCCCTCGCCCTACTGCGAGTCTGCTCATCATATTTTATGGGAATGCGAACTGTGGCAATATGAGAGATGCTTAATGTTGGATTCTGTTTCCAGTATTCGTATAGTTTACTATTCGGACCTTGTGGCGTCAATAGGTAACTTCAAAGCCTTTAATCGCTTTTGTCATAATTATTATAAGCAACATAATGGTAGACATCATTTAATTAACTAGTTGACGAATAAACAATTGTTCGGCGTCTTTTCCTAGCTTTTTCCTGTTCTTGTCTATTTAAAAACTCAAGTTTTTTCGTAAAATAATATATTTTACTTTCAGCACTTCGTTTAGGCATAATGTATGAAAGTTACAGTTTATTCACTACACTAGATAAATATAGTAAGGTAGGAAGCATGTGCTTGTTGCCACGCACAATAAAAATAATGTATTACTGACCGATGGGAGAAGAGGGCTTGTGAAATGAGGGTATTTTGAGTTAAAATAAAATTAGAATACCCTTTCTTTTAACGTGTGCGATGTTGCCTGTAGAATAAAGGTACTACATGTCTGTATTAACTCACTGTATCGTCATTCAAAGCTTATATTTATGAGAGTGGCAACACTATTTTTCGATTCTGTGGCGGAAACAGTGTCTATACTAGTGGTAACCCTACCTACGTCATACTGCTCTCGACTCCCATTGGTTGTTGCTTAGTTCCGAAATCCCCCACCAGGGGCGTGTTTGAGCTAGTATATTTTATTAGCGATGACAGTTGTCTAAGAGATCAAACTACATTTAAGGCGAGTGTTTCCCAAGCGCTCACCATACAAATGTTGTTTGATCATATTTTCAATATTACGCTATCTAAGTCAATGAAATTTTGTAGACGTGATCCATAAACCAATAACTGCGTGCTTCGCGGGAGTGCAACCGGGATTTAACTCCAAGATGGAGTGCGCTCTTAAAGCACTCCTCTTAACAAGCTTCAGAAACAGTGTCCGATGACAAGAACCCAAAACACAAGCCAACTCCCGCCACTTAAATTAGACAAAATACCCCATTCTCCAATTAAGCTATACAAATGCGAATCAATGCCTTGAAAAACGTTTAATCGGGGAGCTATTTACCTTTATCCCAAGCGCAGCGGACCCATGATGGGCACGATAAATATTGACGGGCGCGCTTTCCAGCCCGCACCTCCCCAATTAATGGCCATACATCCCCCGGCCGCGCCGTTCCGATTTCATTTAATCCAACGCAGTACGATCAAAAGTCGGCTCTTTGATCGTGAATCAATTATGACGCTCACAACTTGCGCTGCAACATTAAGCGGGTAATTACACACAATTAATTATTTGTAATACGGACGTTTGTCGACAATTATTATCGAATTGCGGACCTTCGTTGGCAATTGCATATATCGGTTTGGCTACGATTTTATTAAAAAATTAACTGAAACATACTACCTAAATTAACCATCAGACGAAAAAAAGGCGAACAAAAAAACCTTTTTACGCAGCGACCGAACAGCGATCGCGCAGCTACCTGACAATTACTACGACACTATATAGCACAAAATAAAAAACAACCCTCCCCTATTTTGTGCCACATGATTGTCTTCTCATTTCTACGCGGTGGCTGCGCATTCGCTGATCGGTTACTATGTTTTCGTTGTTCGGTCGCGTTGCGTTCCCTTTACGGTCTTCTTTAGTTATGATTTCATTATGATTTGTGTTTTTTTTTATGTTACACGGTAGACAATCAGGCAAGCAGGCCACCCAATGGAAAGTGATCACCGCCGTCTATGGACATCAGGAATACTAGAGACGCTACCAATGCGCTGCCAGCATCTAAAGAGACCTCTAATATACCTTTTGAACGATCCCACATCATAGTCCAAAGGAAACACTGTAACTGGGAGCTCATTCCATATCCGAATCGTACGAGCGAGAAACGTTCGTTTATTTTCCAGTTCCAGACATACATTTTAATTCGGGTCAGTTTTGCCAACATATACAACATAGTTTTGCCACAAAAGTATAGCTGCATTGTTTTGTGTCCTCGACACCACTCACACCTTCGACCCATAACACAAGCTTTGCTTGCTTTTAGTCTAGATAGCGCTGTGTGCATTGTCTAAGCATATTTATTATTATTATTATTTTCTACACGATGCTCTATTAATTATTTTGAAACTTGTAAGTACCTATTTAATTACTGAAGACATGGTTTCAGCCTTACAAATAAATATAAGGAAATCAAAGGAAAAGGAAGTACCCATTGGTTTCCTCCTGAGTGAAGTTCAACAAAAGGATTATGAATGTAAAAAATCTATTAAAACTCACAGATCAGATCAGTTATGTTCTTAAAAAAGCTGGGGTCCGAAGTGGCAAGAATAAGGGAGATGTATTTAAAGAGTTGTGGATATATGCGAGGCTAGGGAGTTGTGTGAGGACAGAGCAAAGTGGTGGTCCATAGTCCCTGCCTACCCCACCACAGGCGTGAGCTTTATGTATATATGTACAGATATTTCAACTCAGTTGTGCGCACGGCCCTATGTGTGGGTAACCCAGACACGTCACAATGACGCCACGCCACATTGGCACGCCAAGTGGTCGCGTCACTGCCACATAAATGAAAGCTGTATATTTACAAGCGCACGCACACATAGCGCCGCGCGCACAACTGAGTTGAACTATCTATACCTATGTATGTATTAAAACTCACGGGATGCCTATCGGCTCCTGAGACTGTTCAACCAGTTTCCGGGACCTCACCGCAAGACCTTGATTAACCTCCTTTCGACATTAGAACTATAGAAATAATGAAGTTTTAAGCTGTTTTAGTAGACTCAATAACTATTAATCTCATGTCGTACTGTGATGGGACGCCAACAATCCAAATTCATAAAACAAAACCCTCCTTCCGTCGCAGTCGGTTAATAACATTGGCGTCGTTCGAACGTTTCAATTTTCTAACATAAGAGGCTAAACACCCACATGTGGCACCTACTTAAAATTTCGAAAACCAAAAGCAATAAATTCCCCAAAACGCATCGAGCTTAATTACAAGGGTCACACTTATGAAGCGCGAAAAAAATAAAAGTTCGTAATTCAAAATGTCAAATAAATTCACGCTGGGATATCGATGTAAAAACAATAAGAGGTTAAAGAGGTTTTTATTTTTCAAAAAAGGGCAATACGTGCAATTTACAATTGGGGTTCTCGGGAGTCACTAAGAGAACATTTTAAAAATATTAAAGTATTGACAGTGGCTTCACAATATATATACCTTAACCTAGTACACATTTTTAAGCATAAAACATCGTATTCAAAACTTTCAGATAATCACAACCATAACACTCGAAATAAAGATAAGATTATTACTGAATGTTTTAGATTAACAAAAGTTAAATTAAAACATTCGTCGGCGGTGAATCGACGCGATCGCGGTAAGCGACAGGATTGGTAGATTGGACTTCCCGCCACAAGAGATGATGCGCAGGCGTCGGTTGCCATCCGAAACAACCAAAGGATACCAAGCAACACAAGCAAAGAAGAACCTTATGTTAATTGGAGTAAAATATTGGTCAACGAGACGAATCAAGGGGTAGAGGGTTGACACTTTTGATTTCGGAGCGGAGCGAGGCGGCTGGACGAGCAGTGGAGCATTTATTAAGATCAGATCTTAAAGTCTAATAATGTATAATTAAATTATATTTCAACTTTACTAATAAATTAGAGTCAGTGTATATTTGCAATCGGCGACAAAAGTTAAGTTAATACCTTTTATGTTTATGTATTAATTGAGTCGATCTGATTAATTACATTTATGAATTTCATCAATTTCCATTAGTATTATCACTATAAGAGATTTCTATAACATAGTATAACTTAAGCAAGATAGAAAGTAAAACATTTAATTTTAACGTAATTATTAACTACAAATTATTTCTGCGTGAGATAATTAGAGCATGGTAATATTTGAACAAAATATACCGAAGCCTATGTCTATCATCATCAAATCAAGTAATTAATGTGTCTGATATATCTCTGTACGAGATCATTATTTGCTATTGTTTGATTAAATTCAACCAAAGCCTATGTATAGGTATGTATTGTGTAATGCACGTTAACGTTCATCATCACGTTAACTCATCCCTGCGTGATATATTTGAAATGTGGTATTATTTGAATAAAATGATACCAAACCTAACTATATCTGAAATGCGACGCTTGGGAGTTTGCAATGTAGTTACATTGAAATCATCATCAATAATGAATACTTCATTATATATATTGTTTGAGTGTATTAACTATCATTTGTTGATAGAACTGAACTGGATATTTAGACTCCAATTTATTGACGAAAAGTTCTTTAAGATGACTTAATGGACTAGTCAATATCATCTAATGGCTTAAACCAACGGTTTATGCATAATGTTATCAGGCCAAAAGGCGTATGAGCTGTCCCAGCCTATATGACTAGTCTAAATAACAAGTGTACCTATAATCTAGATTATTATTAGGCCAAAAGGCGTATTGGCTGTCCCAGCTTATACGACTAGTCTTATTAACGAATATATCTATAATTTATTATTACGCCAAAGGGCGTGTGGGTTGATAAATACCCACATGACTAGCCTAATACTGACTACCTGTTGGTAACGCACAGCGTTAATGAGTCGGTTACTTCACTGTTAAGTTATTAATGATATCACTGATAATTTATATTGACTAATTGTTTCACATTAATTGGCTTAATTAAGTTTATGTTTGATTAAATGGTTTAACTTTGCAAACCAAGTATAAGGTCGCGTTGCGTTCCCTTTACGGTCACTGCGCGTTCGCGGTTCGATCACTACGTTTTAGCTGTTCATTCGCTGCGCGTTCTCTGTTCGGGTCCTACTTTTTCGCTGTACAATCATCTCGCATTCGCTGTTCGGACGCAAGCGTATGAATAAATACAAAGCTAAAACTACCCTACAACTACTACAGCAGTAAAAATAGATAATACGTACCTAGAGTCCATTTCAACACGGCAAGCACGCGTGTGCTTGCCGTGCAGCACAACAAGCACTCTTTTTGCGAGCACGCGAGAGCACGCAAAAGGAGAGAAAAACCGTGATATAGATAATTATACCTCTTTCATATTAGTATGGAGAGAAGGAAACAAACGCGGGCACACTCATGCTACCCGTGCAGGTCACCTAAATAACCGAATGTAATTCAGAGATAATTATCCACAAATTAATGTGATCAAATTCCAATTAAACTCTTGCTTACACGATTCACTTTCTCAGTGTCCCCTTATTGACATTAATGACTGCCGACACCGTTCGCCGTATCAAATCCGAGCTATTCATTAACTGGATCCCCGAAATGAGTCCAAAGCTTCGCGTGTTCACAACCCACTTTCAGTGACTCCAGTTTCAGTTGCCATTCATGCAAATGCGGGCCCCCATAGCGGAGTTACATTTGAATTTGAATGAAACCGAGTAAATTACAACCGAGTTGGGTATATCTTTGTTTTGTTTGTTCATCGCACGCGCATTGAATGGCAAGGAATGACGTGATCGCCCCCGGTTTAAGAGCTTCGATAAAAATTAACTCAAACTTTAAGGCGCTGTCCTAATTGGCAATGGTCGTACGACCATGGTCTGCGACGAGCGGTTTGCTGGTTTTGTATTGGTCGGGAGAACTCATCGTACGACCATGGTTGCACGACCGTTGCCAATTAGGACAGTGCCTAACGGTAAAAGTATGTGGGAAATAATATTATTATTGTATTTATCTTCATTTTTATAAAATGAAGGTAGTGTTCTTAAATTAAAAACCACACATGCGGGTACCACGCATGTCTATAAGAAAGCGGCCATCGCTCTCGACAGGTCAGACGTTGTCCGACTGCGGACACGGCGCCACCAGTGCTCTGAACTGTCTTCCTCAAGGTAATCTTGCTTAACCGTATAACTTGTATTACTTCTATGTTCTATTTTGTATTTCTATAGAAATAACAATTAATGATTGTCAATTTGTCTGTATTTTGCTAAATCTAAGTACATCGCTTAAACTACTAAAATATGTCCTCTCCATCTGTTGCTGTCCATTTATTATGTTATTGGTAATAATATACATAGATTTATTATTCATATTTCTTTGTTTGATTCCTATACACGTTCTCCCACATCAGAAGTGGGATAAAGGATCCCAACGTCCTACAATATTTCTAATGCATTGTCCTTTGTTTTCATGTTACATCTTTTCGCACCGCCCGCATGAGGCTGAGGAAACTGGATGCTTCCGATGACGCGAAGTGTCGAATGCATGCAGATGCAAAACCAGACATCGTAGGGTCCACAACAACTACAGGCTGCAAATTAGCATTCGGTGAGTCGTTACGAGTTTACTTGATTCAAGTGAGTTTATAACCGAATTAGAATCATTTGTTTCCGCGTAGAACGTATAACGAACAAAACTGAGGAAGTCCGACTAAGTTTTTTTTGCACCAAATTACGGAGTTACAATTTAATTTTGTTTTTCAATGAATTATTACTGTCTAGAAACGAATACGAACACAAAAGTAAACGTTGAACAATATTTGTTTGTCGAGGGTATGATTTTATTATAATTTTAACGTTGACCGCCAAAATACGATTATTCTGAAAAGCTACCTCGAACATTAAAAAAAAAAGGCAGTTTGATTAGTAGGTAACGTAATTTTTGTTGGTTACAAATTATTTTATCGAAACGAATGTAAATGGATTGACGGCAGATAGCTTCAAATTATGTTTTGAGTGACTAAGTTAAACCTGTAACTTACTTTAGTTCGACCTGTTTAAGACTTTGGTAGACGGATTTAAGCAACTAACTCCATACGTGACGACTATCGAGCATAGGTTTTTTTGACATTTACGTGGTTGGTTTTGTTCACTCAAAGCTTGTGGCATCACCGGATGGAGATGATGTTGGTGTTTTGTGTACTAGGCTGATGGAGCCTCTGGGAGCGTGGCCAATAGATGGTAGTTGTTTCAAGCTTTGTGAGAAAATGTTGAACAATAATGATGAGAAAGTCACAAACATATTTTGGTGATTGCTCAATAGTCAGTTACATAATGTTAACTTTAGCTTCTAGTACTGAAATTTCATTGATTACCGATATCAAGTAACTATTTCGAGTTCTGTTGTTATGCCTGTAAGATGAGGCACTGTAAGCAATGGTGAGATTTCATATCCTTCGGCTAGTACAGTTTGGTAGTACCTACACTGTTGTTGAGGTTAAACACCCCGATTTATTTTGCTGATTTGGAGTGGCCCGGGAGTCGTGTGTGTGACTCTTTGGACTGAGAGCCCCGAAAGTCTCGGATGGTGCAAGTTTTTATGTCCTGATTTTTTGGAAGACGGCTGGATATGAGACCTCGTCGTTATTACAAACATTGTTAAATTGTTTAAAATGGGAACTTACACGAGACATAGTCACAGATAGAGTAGACTCGATCGAACAGTGATAACGATAGCTATGACGATTACTTTCCATGTTACGTTGTTTTGGTGTAGTAACCGATGGACTGTGTTACCTGTAACTGTTGAAGGCAGAAAGAAGCTTTTAATTTTCAAATTGGGAAATTATTCAATGTAAAGAACGATACATTTTAGAGACGTTAACACAGTTGAATGAAAGCATTTTACCGCGCTGGTAGACAAATAAATGTAGGTAATATTTTGATATTATTTGATAATATTAAATAAAAAGGATGGGGGCATTCGGCCCATTGCTGTTGGCACCACCTACCGGCGCCTGACAGCAAAACTTTGCTGTAGATTCTCCGCCCCAAATCTCAAAGAATATTTTCAGCCCCTCCAGCTCGGTTTTGGCTCGAACGGTGGTTGCGAATCCTCCGTTCATGCCCTTAGGACTTTCCTTCAAATGAGGGCGGGGAAGTTCTTCTGAAGGTAGATGTTAAGAACGCGTTCAATTCGGTAGATAGGGGCGCCTTCTTGGATCAAATTCGTAAGAAGTTGCCTGCCACGTATAAATTTTTGTGGCAGTGCTACAAGGAGCCCACCAACCTTCTACACAAGGGCCACCTCCTGCACTCGGCGGTCGGCTGCCAGCAAGGCGACCCTCTCGGGCCGGCCATTTTTAGTCTCGTGATCCACCCCATTATCGAAAAATTTAATTCCAAATTTAACGTGTGGTATCTTGACGATGGGACTCTGGGAGGCGAAGCGAGCACAGTACTACGGGATCTGCAGCTCCTTATTCGAGAGTTCAGTGCCATAGGCCTGGAGCTGAATTAATTTAATGATATTTCGGACCGCCTACTCCAAATTAACAGCCATATGGCCTATGTCATAATTAGATACTGTTTATTTGTTCCAAAATTTATGTACTTTTTGCGGTGTTGTCAATTGTGGAAACATCCTGCTCTTTTAGAGCTCCTAGACAACACCGTGAAACATACCCTCTGTTCGGTTTTGAATATTAATCTGGCAAATTCTTCCTGGGACCAGGCATCATTGCCTATTCGATTTGGTGGTCTGGGCATTCGGAAAGTGTCGAGTGTTTCCCTGCCAGCGTTTTTGTCCTCGGTGAATAGCTCGCAGTCAGTAGTAAATATGATACTGTAAAAACTGGGGACTTTTGAGTTAGCATTCTCCACCGAGGCCAAAAATGCTTGGCAGTTGGCTTGCCCGGAGTCGGAGCCCCCGGCTAATCCTTGCTCGCAGAGGCCTTGGGACGAGCCGCTCTGCAGATTGGTGCGAAACAACCTTTTAAGCGCATCAACCAATTCTGCAGAGCGTGCTCGCCTCATGGCTGCTGGCGAGTGGGAGTCGGGTCTCTGGCTACAGGCATTACCCTCTAAAAACATGGGCACTTTACTCGACAGTGCCACGTTTAGGCTTGCCACGGCCCTTCGTCTTGGTGCACCCTGTAGCGCTCCTCATCAATGCCGCTGTGGTCGTCCTGTAGACCAACTCGGCCACCACGGCTTGTCTTGTGGCAGGAGCGCTGGTCACCTTCTTCGTCATGCGGAACTCAACGATGTCATCCGCCGGGCCTTTACCACCTCTGGAGCACCCGCGGTGCTGGAACCGAGCGGGTTAGCCCGCGAGGATGGTAAGAGGCCCGACGGAATGACACTCACTCCCTGGAAACTGGTACGGCCTCTGGTATGGGATACTACTTGCATCGATACCCTTGCGCCGTCCCATCTTCCAGTGACCGCGTGTGAGGTTGCGATGGGTGCTGCCTCAGCTGAGGACGCCAAGCGGCGCAAATATGCTAATCTCAGTGGCGATTACATATTTGCGCCATTTGGCGTTGAAACTCTTGGGCCGTGGGGACCAGGCGCACATTCCTTATACAGGGAGTTATCTAAGCGCCTGGTCGAAGTTACGAATCACCAGAAGGCTGGCCTCTTTTTTGGTCAACGCTTAAGCCTCGCTATCCAGCGGGGCAACGCGGCCAGCCTTCTGGGGACTTTTCCAAATTCGGGGGACCTGGGCCAAATTTTTTATCTTTAGTTAGGGTTAGAGTAAGGTTCTTTTTAATTTTAATAATTGTTATAATTACAAATATCGTTGTAAATAAATTCTTTCATATTTTGACTTTGATTACTAATGAGACCTGAAGCTAGTGACTTAATGGGAATTGAATTTGCGCTTTTGTTTTCAACGGACCGTGTCTGAGTGGCAAAACTCAGTTGCTCTTTTATGACGCTGCTTTAGATCTTGGCTAAATAGGAGTTGCAGCACTGGGAACCTACATTGCGAACTACTGGCAGTGTTGTTGTGTAAGTAGTGAGTACGGGTCAATGGTGTGGAAAGTTCCTACATGATTTACGATGAATCAAACACAAAAAATATGGAGACTAGGCAATTGTTTTGTCTAGGGTACAAGAGTAGAGTGTAATTTATTTAATAAAATGTTATTTCGATGAAAAGCCCTAGAGTTGGCTAATATGTAATCACGGGGATCGGAAATCCTACCTAATGGATGATCACGGCGATGATCATCAGGTTGATCACAGTTGACGACTGAGGGATAATTACAACGTTGAAATTTTCATTGTAAATTCGTGTAGAGCCACCGGGATTTTTCAGTATGATTGTATTTGAAGATAGAGACACATTTCAATAATAGAGATTACATATTCTGAGATGTTTATTTTGGGTACATTATTAACGATTAACGACTTGGTAATTTAACTTTGTAACTTTGACGCCTAGGAGCTGTTCATTAGTAAAATCCTGATTCAATTTTGATGTTGTGCTGTAGAGATAATGTTATTTTCGTAGAAATGACACGGTAAAGTTAGTTTGGGTTTAGGATGATTACTTGGACGACTACTACTACTTCGTAGAAATGACACGGTAAAGTTAGTTTGGGTTTAGGACGATTACTTGTTGTGTAACTCACGTATTTATTATCACGTGTTGTGATAGCAGATAGACTGCATTACTTGTGATAATCTACAATGTACTGAATAGATTTGGTCGTAGGACTGACCACGAGCTGATAAAGTAAAGTAAACTTAGTAAAGTAAAGCTTATTCAATTTACTATTTTACGGTTTTAGCAATTTCATATTGAGAAATATACTGTATAGTCTTAACAGTAGTGTATCTACGTACAATAGGTACAGGTTATAATGGTACGGCCAGTACTTTACTAGCTTCTATGTTTTACAAAGGTACTACTAGAGTCTATAAGTAGGTACCTACGGATTACAAAAGTAAGACGAATCAATGTCACTGAGTAAAAACGTTAGCAATGTTTATTAATTTCGATTTGTATTTCCACGTGTTAAGAAATATTGTTTTGAGTTTAGAATGATAAGAAGAGAGCTAGTATAGCCTCTTTCAGTCATAGGGTCAGGAATGACCGAGCGAACATGGTACTGTGCTGTGGTATTTTGGTTTCAGATAACACACGAGGGCGTGTGTAGACGGTCTTGAGCCTAGATATCATGTTGACTAAGATACGCAACGTCAATCGAAGCGTCACCTTGCGGATAGCTTGAAATACTGTGATGACATATTCGGAGCGCGGCCGAAACGAACACTTTGCATTCGACCATCGACGGTCAAGACATGGAACTAGCTGCTCATCTATTAATGAGAGAAGAAGTCTTGATTTATTGCCTCACGTCACGTAGCCGTATTCCATAAATGCATAAATGAGACCTTCGTTCTATGTTCTATTTTGTATTTCTATAGAAATAACAATTAATGATTGTCAATTTGTCTATATTTTGCTAAATCTAAGTACATCGCTTAAACTACTAAAATATGTCCTCTCCATCTGTTGCTGTCCATTTATTATGTTATTGGTAATAATATACATAGATTTATTATTCATATTTCTTTGTTTGATTCCTATACACGTTCTCCCACAAGTACATTTAGCGGTGTAATGTCTGAAATAGCAGAATTAAGTAACATTAAGAAAATCAGCAGTCGGGTCTCGTGTAAGGCAACTTAGGTGCAGATAAGCTGTTTCCTCCAGGAATCAGAAAATGGGTAGCAGCGTTTTCCCCTGCCTTATGTGGACGTTATGGTAGAATAAACGACACACGAAAGTTTTAGTAATTGCGTCACGACTTTTTCCCGTGCCTTAGAGTAGGCAGATTACAGTGCCAGTCGGGTGGGGTTACGACACATATTTTTCAAAACCTCTTTATGCGACTGTCACAGCATAGGTACTTATGTGACAGATGACAATAATCTTACCAAAGCCTAGCAATCCGTCAACGTAAATGCTCGTCGGTTTACGGTACTCTTGACCTGCGGGGCTATTGAGTAACTGAGTGGGCAACTGAATTTGACATTTAGTAATTTTACACTACGTCATCTACGTTGACCACTGGCCATAGCGAATGCCAATTTAGAGTAGTGTAGGATTTTGTAATATCAAATTCAGTTGTCCACCGAGATAGTCAATAGCCCCGCAGACCATAAAATCACATTTAGATAACAATTTATTATAAAATTAGCTTGGATTGAATATAAGTTAAGAACATATTCGATCTGGTGTAATAAATTCCCAATTTCCTGTTTGTAAACGGGATACAAACTGTCTACAAACTATTTTGCTTTGTAGGAAAACACGCACGACATGAGCAAATTAATAGTTATTGAGTCTACTCAAACTGCTTAAAACTTTATTATTTCTTTAGTTCTAATATCGAAAGGTGGTTAATCAAGGTCTTGTGGCGAGGTCCCGGAAACTGGTTGAACAGTCTCAGGAGCCGATAGGCATCTAATTAGTTTTAATACATACATAGGTACATATATATATAAAGCTCTCGCCTGTGGTGGGGTAGGCAGGGACTATGGACCGCCACTTTGCTCTGTCCTTACACAACGCTCTAGCCTCGCATATATCAACAACTCTTTAAATACATCTCCCTTATTCTTGCCACTTCGGACCCCAGCTTTTTTAAGAACATAACTGATCTGATCAGTGAGTTCTAATAGATTTTCTACATTCATAATCCTTTTGTTGAAGTTCACTCAGGAGGAAACCAAAGGATACTTCCTTTTCCTTTGATTCCTTTACATTTATTTGTAAGGGTGACCCCATGTCTTCAGTAATTAAATAGGTACTTAGTTTAAATATAGTTAATAGAGCATCGTGTATAATAATAAATATGCTTGGACAATTCACACAGCGCTATCTAGACCCAAAGTAAGCAAAGCTTGTGTTATGGGTCGAAGGTGTGAGTGCAATGCAGCTATACTTTTGTGGCAAAACTATGTTGAATATGTTGGCAAAACTGACCCGAATTAAAATGTATGTCTGGAAGTGGAAAATAAACGAACGTTTCTCGCTCGTACGATTCGGATATGGAATGAGCTCCCAGCTACAGTGTTTCCTTTGGACTATGATGTGGGATCGTTCAAGGGGTATATTAGAGGTCCATTTAGAGACGGGCAGCGCATTGGTAGCGTCTCTAGTGTTCCTGATGTTCATACACGGCGGTGATGGACTTTCCATTAGGTGGCCTGCTTACCTGATTGTCTGCCGTGTAACATAAAAAAAGCACAAATCATAATGAAATCATAACTTCTAAAACTCACATAGCTCGCTGAATCGATGGCCAATGGGGTGGAAGGAGGTGCTCGTGACGACCAAATACGGACAATCCTGGCGTAGGACAGCGAGCGATATATGCATGAGACCTTATAAAGTACGTAGGGAGCCGACGGATGCAAGAGTCATAAAATGTGAAAGGCGTGAGAAGAAGCCTATGTCCAACATTAGGCATTTTGCGGCTGAGATACTAACACATAACATTACCGCGACCGACATATTTCTATTTATTCCGTCGTACCCATGTTTTCGAGTTTTAAGCAAAAATTTAGAAAAAGACAAAAGTTTCGAGGTTTTTTGGCCCCCCTCAAGGTAGCACAGGCTCCTCGAGGTCGAAAACTTAAATTACACAACCCACACTATTCCCGAACAAACTTCCAAAATTTCATTAAATTTAACTGTGTCTAGGTCGAAAGTACCTGCCGACCGGGCTAAGTATCTTGTTCTCGTATTTTTCTACTCATCATTCTTAAATGGAGGTTCTCATAAATAAGGAGGAAAGATGACCGCCGATATTTGATCGAGTGAAAATGTAATTTAAGTAGTCTTTCTTTCACGATTTCGCCGTCGCTCTCCAGAAGTCATCGACCTCTTATCGACTTAGAAGCGACGTTACAAAACTTACTATCCTTAAGCTCTAGCCTTAATAACAAACTGTATGGCCATTTGTAATCTGAAATTTGTCCCAGGATACCTTCTTCAAGGGTATAAGAAAGAGCATCTGGACAGAACCTAATCCCCTATCAGAGGCCCCTAGATATCCGAAAAAATATTAGGAAGAGACATGGCGTAGCAATTCTCCTACGTTTAAAGTAATTTTACGTCGGCTGCCTTGTAAGGAAGGCTCGTTTCAGAGTTCTTTGTGCCGGGCCCCTTTCTATTGGTTGACAATAAATTGTACATCAACCCAATCGTAATGCGAGCGACACACTTTATTACATTCCGTCTTATTGTTGTATACAGGGTGTTTTCTAAAAGTGATACGAAAAAAGTTTTGAATTCGTGTTTATTTGATAATCTAAAGAATAATTTGCACCGCTTCTTCTTCTTGAGTCGATTCCCCAATTATGGGGGTGAGACGTGTTAAGCTTTTAACGATGTTCCGATATCTGTTCCTGTCTTCTGCAGTGTGGACCGCTTCAGCAACGCTAGAGTTGAGTGTATTGCCTTTACCTCATATTTTTTCTGTAATGATCAATTTTCACCTTCAGTTCATTCAATCTTTGCATCGCAAGTTAATTCAAATAATTTCTTTCACTTTTAATTTCATTTCATTTATTCTTATTTATTTTAAATTCTTGGTCATTTTCATACTTGTCACAAAATTCAACAAGAAGTTATCAAACTCTTAACAATTTGCTGTGTGAATTTTGTTAAAAAGAACGGTATGGTAAGAATGGTAACCATAGATGGTGATAAATGGGGATGGCGACTTATTTTTTATTGATGATTGTTGATTAAGGAGCGCTATATGAATGAATAAACACTTTATTGCATAAATTATATAAATACATTCGGTACATATCGGTTGCAACAGAGAAAACAACAAGCGGCCTTATCACTTAAAGCGATTTCTTCCAGGCAACTTGTTTGATAATTACTAGATCCTCGTATTAGTCTTCAGCAGAATTATCGGAAAACAAGGTTACGATTCACGAATAAAAAATCATTCTGTACATCCATTGAACAAACTGCGTGATGTGGCCCCCGCGATGACACGGCGGAACCGGTGGATAATACGGAAATGTTTTGTAATAATTGCATACTAATGTGGATATTTTGCTTTTGCTATCGATTGGTATAACCTAGAGGCTCATGGTGTAACAATTTTAACGTGAAAATGTTCTTGTAACATTCATTTTAGAACCTTTTACATAACTTGCAATGAGGCAAATCTTGCAAGCCTAATTTGACCCACTTTTCGGTGTTCAAGTGAGCTGAACCTTGGATGACAATGCATTAGTTACCATGGAGCTGGTCTGATAATGGATTGCAAGGTGGTCATGGGAACTAATGAATGCAATAAGATTAAGGACCCTTTGGAATGGCTTTAATGAGTGATATGCCGTTAGGAGATATTCAAGGTCTGATGATGACGGATGGTGGCCTTAGGAACTAATGAACGCAGTAAAATAACATGATCGTGTTTGGGCTCTTTGTAATTGTCTTGATGAGTACTATACCGCGCTATAAAAGCTTAAAAAAAGTTCATTTAAGACCTTATTATCAACGGTTTTTGGCGCCCTTAAGCGTGCTTAATTTCGGTAATGTTAAGTTTGAAATTTCATTAATTCACTTCCGGCTTTCCGATTACAGATTACCAAAGCCCAAGAGTCCGATGATATCGGCTCCGTTGTCAAGTCCCGTATCTCTGTAGCTTGAGGGATATAGCGAGAGCTTACGGCAGTCTCTAAAATCTATACTGCATGACATGACATGAATCTCTACGGCATGCCTCTAAAATTCCCGTCAAGATAAAGTGGAGGAACTAATATACAAAAGCACAATTAGGCCTGTGATGCTTTATGGCTGCGAAACCTGGCCAATGACGAAGCGTGTCCGCGAACTCCACGCCAACGAAATGAAAACGCTGAGGTGGATACGTTTTGACCGAGTACGCAACGAGTAGCTACATCCGTGGCAGGCTTGACGTTAGAGATATCGTGGATAATATCGAAGAGGAACGCCTGCGCTGGTTTGGTCATGTATTGCGGAAGCGCCAGAGATACGTGGGAAATAGGTGCCTAAATCTAACGGTATCGGGAAAGAGATACAAGAACAAAAAAGACATCGCCGTGTGTGACGCGTGAGCCAATGATGACGTGACGCCGAAGATCGGGCGAAGTGGAGAAGACAGAGTAGTAACACAGACCCTGGCAGAAGCTGAGATTGACCGTTCAAATGCTTGATAATGGTGAATAAAGATATTTATCGAAGAGGTGGTTGCAAATTTCCCATCATTTTTGTCTGAACCGGCCTTGGCTACTATATATTATAATGAATTTGAAGTCGTAAAGGTCGAATTTTATTCGAAGGTCGAGCTCCTATGAGCGTTTAAAGAGGAATTTGCTATACTAATTAATAAAGAGTCTAGCCTGAAGCCCTACCTAAAGGTCAGCCAAAACACACGCCCTACAGTACCGACAACATTCCTTAAATGTCTACTACACACCACATAGATTACAAACCAAAAGAATCCGGAACATGTGAAAAAGGCTTTTTATTCCGTATCTTATCGACGGGCATTGAGGCGACCTTTGTACGCCGTTCCGTATATATGAGCCTTTTGTGTAGCTGGACCATTGTGTGAAGACAGCCTTATTCTGATCTGACAGGTTTTAAAGATCGCCCTCAGATATCGGGGGTGGAAAATGAAATTGAAATGTTAAGAATAGCAATAAGGTGGAAATTGTGATCATTAGAATTCATTCCCTTAATTAAACAGTTACCGATTAACATCAGACGGGCTGCCTACTCATGCATGAGGAGTACTACAAGGTAGTAAACTAGGGCCATCTAATTATACAGAACGATTACGGTACGTCTGTTATTTTACACATTGTAGAGATTAATTTGTATTTTATTGTATTGTAATTGATCTGGCGTTAATGTCCCGGTTGTGCTCCCGCACGCGAGGGCCCGGGGTCCGCCTTGTCCATGATCTAGGATTTGGCAGATCTGGTTATTACAGTGGAGCGACTCTCATCTGGCGGCTCCGTGACCCTGTTAACAGGGAAGCCTGACCAGATTGGATAATAGTTACACATTCAGTCACCTGAATGTACGGTAAAGGCGTAAGAGTATAGGTTAGTATCCAACTAAAGTACATAACTTAGAAGAGACATTGGTCCATGGCGGCACTGGGGTCCGATCCCGGTACCTTCTGCTTACGAGTCGGACCCCTTAACCATTAGGCCACCGACCGACGCTCCCTCGTGATTAAAACACAAAATTATTAAAATGACCTTGTAAAGTTTTTATTAGGTATTTATAAAATTTATAAATGGAACAGGTTCGTAATAATTTAACTGTTCAATAACACCAAAGACTTCTATATGTCTATGAATAACACATTCAGGGCGATACGTCATCGGACCAAATTGGACCAGCCTCAGAACAATACAGACTAACCCATAATAGAGCTCGACCAACCAACCCAATCCAACCCGACCAATCGTTTTGTTTTAAACGCTTTATTGTTTCGGTTTGTTGTCTGTCAATCAACTGGAAAGGTACCTACTGTAAATAATTTCGTAGAAGACGTAAGATTTAATAGGCACTAAGAGGTACTTTACAAAAGCTTTTGTAGTGAAATTCCGGGGAGCAAAGTTATTAGTTAGCCATTTCAACGGAGAGTTCAATTAAGAAAACAATTTCCGTTCATAACTCGTCTATTCAACGTTTCAATATTCTACAGAGAGTTGATTTATAAGATAATAGTATTTTACCGATACCACCGCAGAAATCTTTCAATTATACTCTAGCATTTGCTACAAACTTTCAAATCCGGTTTGATGCCTTTGTTTTTGGCACAATTTTGTGTAAACCACGTACTTTTACGGTGAAGAAAAGATTACGAGGAAAGCTAATGTTATAGAAGTATTGGAGATTGAGCATGAAATACGCAATTGGGATTTGGCTAATTAATTGTAAAAGCAAGATTATGATTCACCGGTTTTTAACGCTTCAAAATTAAAAGTTTAAAAAGTGCACGGGAATGAAACAGCCATCCACTAGTTCCTCTCAGACTATAAAGTTTTACTATCTGAGAGAATGATTCATTAAATCAATAATAATGAAGGTCGTCCGGTAATAACCTAAAGCATTTCTATTCCCGTAGCTGAAGTAAATCATTACTTAAAACTGCCCAATCTCTCCAGAGGCGTTTCCTTAGTTTCATTACACGAACTCACGATATGGTTACTTATATATTTCTCCACCAACCCACAAAGATATAAGAATAAAAAGAAATGTCCCATATCTAGCGAACACAGGCACGCAACAAGGGATTTTATTTACGTAAGGTGTTATTGCTTTGGCGACCCCAGTTTCGAACTTTGTGACGTAACTTTTACCGTCTTACTATTAAGGGTCGAATGTGTCCGGCAGAGTAGGTGACTTGTCTTAGAGAGATCACCAGTGCCTTCCTAAATTAAGAAATGGGCAATGCTGTTTTCTATTGCAAATTTTCAGGAATGCTATTTACGATAAATATAAATATACATATTTTCGTTCTATGGTATAGATTATAGCTAAATACTAGTCTTTCAACGTACATGTTATCCGGTTCTTTACCACGGTTAATATTGTTTTTACCTCAATATTGCGACGCAGTTGCATGCAGTCATGGTCATGAGTAGACTGGTGCGGCTGTGTGAAATATCGTCGAAGTATCGTGGTAAAAACGATACTACCGTGGTAAGAAACCCGATAAAACCGTGCGATGAAAGTGTAGTGAATAACCCTGAAAGTCTTTAAAACCTATGTATATAGATAAATATTCCCTAAGTGTCTGAATTTGGCATTGGCAGAAATATAAAATATTAGTATAGAGGTAAGAGCATTAATTTAAGTAGTCTGTATCGTGTCATTTAATGAAACAAGCAGAACAGAACATTAATCTAATATTCTGTTCTGCTATTTCTATGGCAACTTATTCGAGTTCTGTCCGATGTATTTTATAATCCGTCAAGTTTAAACTGTCAGCGTGTGACAAGATAACGAAATAATCTTGATAGAACGCAAACTTAAGTTTGCGTTTAAACTTGACGAACCATTTTCTCGAAATTGGATCGGAAGCGGTGCGCAAACGCCCTTACACCCGAATCCAGGAATGTTAGTTGTAATTTTACTATGAGATTTCACAGTGTGCATGAACGTAGAGTAATGCAATTTTACTTAGACAGGTATTGTTTATGAATACGAGTGTTACTGATCCAATAAAAATATTTATCTTCATCAGCAGCGCATAACAGTCCTGTTTGACTTGGGCGTCCTCTAAATTAGTGTAACATTAACAGATAGAGAATAGACATTTATCACCATCTGTTAAGGGCCCTTAAAATTGCACGCGTCTCAAGAAGGCCCTACATTCACGACCCCCATAACTCTAGCCCTGAGTACGGCCCTGTCGCCGAGTCCCAGCGAGTAATTACATTGTAATCCCGTAATAAAGACGGCGGCAAATTCTCTTTCTGCTCTCGCCTGATACAGAAAACTGTAAGGGACGTGCTCGACTTCCTGTGCAAGGCACCCCGTAAGTTATGACTCTCGCTAACCAAACGGTGGGGTAGGCTTGAAGGGTGTCTTTCTTTGTTTTTGTGCCTACTTGTGCGGTGGACTGTATGAGTATCCGGGTGTGTAGATTGTATGTGTTAACGTTTATAAGCAAGTAATTTTAGTCGACGTCTCAAAGCTGGGTTCTGAGATGTGTAAGAAATAATTAACAGTACGTACCTTTATAGTTATCTCTCGGAAACTGAGAGCAAAATATAATTACTATCACACAGGATATAATAAATTATATGGCATCGTTGAATGGAGTGATATCACAACTGAATAAATCGTATTTAAATCCTTTTAACCCGTTTTATACTTTTCAAAACTTCTCTCTTGCAGCTTATAATAGAGATACCATTCTAATTCTTACAATAAGAATGGTATCTCTTTTAAAAACCTTTTCTAATGTAATAACTTATACAGGGATGCCGGATATATATATGGTACAGGGTCAATTAATAAATAAAATATGGCCGATCATAAATTGAAGTGATGATTTTTTTATTTGTAAAGAACTAATGTTTAATGAAAATGTATACCTATAAGTTGGAAGTAGGTACATCAGATATCTAACACCTAGTAGTTGAGTTTAAATGGCGCTGTGTCAAGAATCCGTGTCAAAACCCGAACGAAGTTGAGGTCAGAAGCTAGTAAAATTTAACTCCTTGCCTGCGGTGTTCCCTGATCTGGACGCCTTCAAGGCCAGAGTAAATAAGCTGTTCCTGGACAGGTATGCTCCAATGTCGGTCGCATCGTCACGTACCACCAGATGAGATGGCGGTCAAATACCTGGCTAGTCTAATAAATAAAATCTTCGGTTTCGCATGAGTAATATTTAGTAACATCACGATCTCGTGGCAACTACTTTAATTGGTTTTATAGACCCTAAAATCTATACGCCTAATTTCACTAAGCGTACGCTCGAAAGATCTATTTTGATAAGACTGATGTGTTATACTGCAATAAGGGTTTATGAAATCTTCTCAATAGTTTCTTAGCTAACTTCAAGTTTATACTTTTAGTAGGATTTATTCGAACAGGTGAGGGCTCTCACGAAACCTGAAACTGAGCAAAGCGGTCGCTAAGCTCTCAAACTCATTGAGGAGACCAAATTTAACAAAGCTGAAGTGCTCTGAATCAAAACATAACAATTCGATCGAACAACTTAGAGGTACTTAAAGCAGAACTTCGCTCCGTTAACCTGGATGAGCCATTTCCTTTGTGGGAAAGAGTTTTGCGCCAAATCTGTTGGTTTTGTCGTACAGAGAATCGGATTCGAATTTCCGGTCAAATACGAAGGGTGGGGACAGATCCTATCCTCATATCATTCACGCATTGCTTCGCCTCTGTAGGGAACAACGCGCAATGTATGGTGAGTAGAGTTGGGCTTTACAGACATCGGGCTTGGCTCTTCATAAGAACTGATAACATTTTAACTGTAAACGCGTAATGAGCTTGCGAGTCTAGGCAAAACATTCACGTAAAATGTTGTTAGAGCAAGGTGATAAGTGTACCAAATTAATCCTAGTAGCCATCACAGAAAACGCGAGCGGGAATTTCCAATATTTTCCGATGGCCATTGCATGTTTTATTTATAGACAATAATTGTCAATCAATGGAGTTATAAGGAGAAAAGTGTATTATTAATTGCATGTCCGTAAATAATGCACGATGTGTACGTCCGGAAATTAATAATGAAGAGCGGAGCGGATCTGCCAGTTTCGGGCGAGATTGTAGAAAAAGACGAGAAGTCCATTTGTATTTCTGAGGTTTCCAACAGGCGTTATCAATATTATGAAAGTGAAAAAAGTCCAAATTCGATTCCTTAAATGCTAGGTTATGATATCTCACAGTTTTGAATATCAGAGATAGGGGAACATAAGTTAAACTTTAATACCAACAAAAATACAGGCGTCTATCACTAGGCGCCTGAGTTCGACTATGACTATTTTAACAACACGCATTACGGGGTTTATCCACAATTCAGTGCACTTAGAAAAAACATCATAAAGTCAGAAAATTTTCAGACATTATTTAACTGGTACTAGCTCACCTATACTTAAAGTAGTCGACTACATAATCAAAACTACGTAATTTGGTTAAATTATTTCCTGTTTATAAACCGCGAACTGAAAAACGTTCAGCAATTGGCCCAATTATTGAACGGAAAACCGAAAATTTGCGACTACATTCGCGATGTCATTGGAATTATTTCCGAAAGGAATAAAACATAAATTAGGGTTGTGGTGTTTAATAAGTCAAAATTATTGACTGTTATTGGTTTTAAATGCACCCTATAGAAAATTGAGTTATTTATAATGTTTTTATAGATTGGCAGCTTCTAATCAGGAAGTTACGATATACTCGTATTCCGAGGTTCGGCGATTCTTGTATGGGGGCGGTGGGGCTGGTTGCCATGAGGTCTCTTTTTTAGGTACATGAACAAATTTACAAAAACTAATATTTACTTGTCGCTAATAATTTACTAACTAAGTACTAAAAGTTGTCGCTGTCAGTATGGGATGGAACCTTGTCGACGTAAATTCAATTAAGTGTAGGAAAGATTATGTGCATACGTTTTCTACATACGCACACATACTTAGTTTGCTGAAAGATAAATTATTTGAATGATGTAGGACTTAATGAGAAATTTATTTGATACTTATACTGTCATCCGAATGCGACTTATCCGACCACGATCATCATCATCGTCATATCAGCCGAAACACACCCACTGCTGGGCATAGGCCTCCCCCAGAGATCTCCACAAGGACCGATCCTTTGCTTACTGCATCCAGCTGGTACCTGCGATCTTTCCAGACTGACGACCACCTTGTGGTGGAAGGCCTACCCACGCTGCGTCTTCCGCTCCGACCACGATGACGATTAAATTATCTAAAAGCTTTTTCAAATTAGCTTTGAATAAACTATGAAACTAGACGTGAAACGTCTAAAAAGAAGTATGCATAATGCAGCCTGCTCTCTAGTTGGCCGCGAGATTTTCCCATTGCGGCGCTTTTCACAGCATTCGGAATAAAGTAAACGCTTTTGCAAATTTAATCTACTCCTTTTAATTTCGCCTTGTATGTATGTATGTGAGTGTGTGTATGTAGAGACGAATCTACATCGGGATGTGATCAAGGCAACGTGACAAGTGAGCCAAATTAATCCTGGTAGCCGTCACAGAAAACGTGAGCAGGAATTCCCAATATTTCCGGCGGCCATGTTTTTTTAGTTTCTAATTTTGGACAACCCTACAGCGGGAAATTTCGCGAGCGACGCCGCAAAGTGAAATGGTCCGCGAAGTAATTTACATTTTTCGCAGCAACTCACAGCAACGGGGTTCTTTCCCCTTAATTTCTTACCAATCGTTATGCAAAATGTCCTTTTTATAGGACCGTGAAAGGATCTGCCCAATTTGCGGCTTATACATATTTTTTTTTAATTCCGCGCCCGCAAATGGGTTTTGGTTGATTGCTTTTGTAAGTGCAGATTAAAGGTGTCAAAATTAAAACGCTTACGCACGTAATAATATATATTTGAGTATAATAATAGCTGAAGCAACTGCAATAACGATATTAGCTGCGATTGTCTCGTTGCATATGACCTGCAAAGACAATTTTTGGCTTTAAATATACGGTAACAAGTTGGAGAAATGGA
The DNA here is from genome assembly GCA_907269095.1 of Blastobasis adustella. Classification (NCBI taxonomy): domain Eukaryota; kingdom Metazoa; phylum Arthropoda; class Insecta; order Lepidoptera; family Blastobasidae; genus Blastobasis; species Blastobasis adustella. The sequence continues at coordinate 4,131,404 of OU026120.1, forward strand.
CGGGCTTACATCATCGCGTGTTGGATCGAGCTCTTTTTTCCGTTGATCTTCAAATTAAAAAATAACCTTTTACGCGATTTCTTTATCATGGACTGTTTTCAGCCTGCAATAAATTCCCATGTAGTGGGGTCAATGCAATATCTCTTCATACGTATGCCTCTCTCTTATACACCCTTGTAACGCAAGAACTGTCAGCTGCTTGCGTGTACCATCTTGTAATTAGATACTTTGCGACTATACCCTCGTGCATCCGGTATACTTGGCCATACTATCTCAGCCTGTCTTCGCATCAGATACTACCGAAAAGTCAGAGAAACAAGGTTGTTTAGTGGATAAGCTGTCATAGAAATAGTAGGTACTGTGGAACCTCGAAAAATTAGTTTAGTTTTTTATGTCATGCTGTAGTCAAATATTCAAGTGAGCCACCTGATGGAAAGGTCACTACTCTCATAGACTTTTAGCAACACCACGGGTATTGCCAATGCGTTGCCTACCTCTATAACATGTTGCTCCGGCGGTGTAAACAGATTATGCCCGATAGACGTTTTACACAGACTGCGGTGCGACGTGCACTGTTTTCCCTCGACGCGGTCGAGAAATCCAGCGGGCTCGACAGTATTCCAGCAATTGTGCTTAAAACATGTGTTCCTGAATTGGTTCCGGTTTTGAAACGCATATTCCCGCACTCCTACTCTGTTGGGGAAGTTCCATTCTCAAGGAACGTAGCCTCTGTCATCCCAGTCCCTAAAAGGGTGACCGCACAAACCCGTCTAACTATCGGCCTATCGCAATCACCTCCTTACTCTCCAAAGTCATGGAGCAAGTACTTAATACCATGGTTGTTGGTTATCTAGAGGTAAACCAGCTCATTATAGACCGACAATACGATTTCCGCTAAGTTGGCCTTTTAGTCTACCTCACTCACTGATGGGTAGCTGTCATTGAGAGTGAGGGGCAAGCGTTGGCCGTCAGCCTAGACAAAGCAAAGGCATTTGATCAGGTCTGGCATAACGCACTCCTATCGAATCTCCCAACTTACACGCTGAGTTTCCTGTCTGAACAAATTATTCAAGTCGTCGCTGACAGGTTGTGCTCGGATACTTTGCCTATAAATGCAGGAGTTCCCCAAGGCACTGTGCTGTGGCCTATGTTGCGAAAAACCGTTTTTTACTGGGGTCACGTGCTGATATTATAAACTTAGTAAATAATCTAGATTATGGTGCTTAATTTAGTTAGGTACACACTTTAGAAGTAATTATGACTTAAAGTTGAACGTTGCTAAAGTTGAGCATCCTTTGGACAAGTATCTACGATCTCTAGTTGAATGAATGTCTGGGAAGTTTCCACAGACTTATTTGAGCGCTCGGGCTTTTCAGGTTTTTAGCTAAGCTATTTTTAGCTTTATAGATAAACTTTACTTTCCTCTTATCAAATTTATCTTTGCAAACTTAACAGGAAGGAGGATGAAACGGGTAGGAAATTATAATGAAAAACAAACAGAAATAAAAAAAACTGATCCGCACAAACGATGTTAAGGTAAAAGCTGATCCGATATGATAATCAAAATTGCAATTTTAATATCAAACGGTAAAGCGGATGTTTGCTTTTGCAACACTTTTGGCTTCTTCTTCTTCTTATCGAGTCGATGGACTAAACTCTGACTTATACTTTATTCGCCCAGTATTCGGCGACGCATACAGCGTTTGAACTGGCCTTGAACAATTCCTCCATTGTACAAGTTTTAGGGCACGCCGAGCATGAAACGAGGTGTTCCATGGTTTGCGGAGATATGCCACAATCGAACTGAGAACGACACGAATCACACTTTTGGCTATAGAGTACCTACTTACACACACGCACACTATCACACGCACACTATCTAAAGAATAATGTAAATAAGTATAACCAGGATAAAAACGGAAAATTTGTATAGCGTAGTTTCTGTCGTATGATCTTGACGTTAATGTCCTGGATTTACTCTCGCGCGTAGGATTTGGGAGATCAGGTAACTACAGTGGAGCGACTGCCATTTGACCCCCGTGACCCCGTTAAAAGTAGAACCTGACCAGATTTAATCATGGTTATCTACACATTCAGTCGCCTGAGCTTTCATCACAATGTTTTCCCTGACTCATACAGAGGTACACGATTATTGCACAATTTGTTCCAAAATTTTATGCAATATTGATTTCTATACTAATGACAGAAAGCTTATTTTATTACTCACTCCGCTCACCCTGTTGCTAACCGTATGAAAACAACAACTATCCATATTGGCATATACCCCCGACAAACTCGGGGCTGTGATGAACCCGGCGTATTGGATCAAGATAATTGGATTTGCCGCCAAATAATATGGAAGAAAAACAGGCAATGCCACGGACTTCCGCCGGCTAACAAAAATATCGCGCAGTGCGAAAATCACACATGCCGGTGACAGTTTCTTTTAGCACATACTAGATATTCCGCATGTCTTTGCTTAAAATTGCAGACAGTAAACACCAGGATCAGTTTTCCGTAATAGACTACTGCTTGAAGTACAGTAGCATCAAGGCCTTCTCCACATTAAAATCTTATATTTGAGTAATCTTACGGCGATCGCGAATGATCAGCTGATCTGGATCATGGTCATGGCGCGCGCGGGAGCACAACAGGAATATTGGCACCAATATGATTATTTATATAATCGCCATAGCATTTGCCTTTTTGTGGAATCTGCTCATTTCTGATTTCTCCACGAAATTTCCAGCAGAAAATATATTTTGCGACTTTGATACTACCTTCAAAGGCCGCGTTTCAGATAGCTTGCTAACGATGTAATTTAGACAAGATAGGTTAACGGAAGTACTACGTATAACATCTTTTTTGAAAGCTATTCGCCAAATTGAGAACTTATTTAATTCGTTCCACTGGTGAGCGCAGGGCTGGCTCATTCATCGGTCAACGTATAGGGATAGCCATCCAGCGGGGGAATGCAGCCAGCCTTATGGACATTCCCAATAGTAACAGCAAATTAAGGGAAAATTGTACATACCTATAGATTTTTAGATTAGGCTTGTAGGTTAATTTAATTTTAGTTAGATAATTAAGTTTTCATATTTATTAATATTTTCTAATAAATAACCCAAAATAATGTAATAGAAAAAGCGAAGTCTTACAAAAACTATAATTATAACGTGATAATACCTACATTTTCGATCTACGTTCAATTTTCGAGGTAGGTTCTACCGAATGTGTTTTGCTTTAATATTGCCCTATTTGGTATTCACAAAGAGATACTTTTCAATTTCCTGAGGTTTTTGTCTCAATGGCGCTGGGCTTGAATATTTCAACAGAAAATTATATTAGCTTTTCGTTCGTCAATTCTTTTAGTATAAATCTTTAGATCGGAAGAGCTAACATCTGTTTGTTTGTATATCCTTTTCTTACGGGATCCTTATCCTTATCAATTTAATTGATTTTAGCCCAGATATAGTTCAAAGGATAGAGAGTTATTTACCCCTAAGCTATCGTTCATCCTGAGTGGTTCACGTCTTAATTTTTTTTTGTACGCAGTGACAGACGAACAGACAGCCCACCTGATAGTAAGCGGTAACTGTCGCCCATAACATCGACTATTAATAATGCAGGTTGCAAGCTACAAAAATGCAGAACCGCAGGCGTTGTCACTGTCAAGATGAAATACCTCATGCCTGTAATTGCGCCGGCTACCTTATCCTTCCAACCGGAACACGACAGTGTAAGCATTGTTGCTTGGCACCATAAATAGATAAGTCGGTGGTACTCACCCAGGCGGACTCTTCAGGCTCGACAAATGTCTACCACCTGATAAACGTGGTCTGCCACGCAAGAGGTTCGATTCCCAGCCGGGCAGAAATTGAAATGATGAATTTTATTTTCGGTTACGGGTATGTTCTATGTATAATAAGAATATATTTAAAAGTATCTAAGTAGATAGTATGTTTGGGGCTAGATGGCGCTGTGTGAATTCGTCCAAGATTATTTATTTATTTATTCCTATTATTATTCCTATTTCCGCCCTAGCTACGTCAATGCACAGCCGCATCCGCTAATTTTAGAAGCATGAAATGTTACACTGCTGTTTCTATAGATACCGCATGTAAACAGGAAAATGTAACAAAACAAGAGTGAAAACATTTGAAGAAATATTAAAGGTGAAAAAACAGTTTCGAGGGATTCAACGGGTGAATTACTCAGGAATCTACTGAGATGTTAAGAAATTAAAGAAAATCGGCCAGGTTTGCCAAGAAGAAAAGTTTTGTTTCACCAGAACGAAACACGAGTTCACGCATCAGTTGTACGCATGACTGGAATCCATCAGTGTGGCTTTGAATTGTTCTAACTCCGTCAGACTTTTATTTATTTTTTAAAAACTATTTAGGAAGTCAAAAATTTTCCAGTAATGAAGTGGCCAAAGCTGCTGTCGATGCATATATTGAGAAATTAGATAAATATTTTGTTAAACTGGTATTACTATACCTACGGTAAGCTACTGCTTTGCCCGGCCGATGGAAAAGTGTATTGAACTCAGTTATCCTATATTGTATGACGTTTCATTTTATATTGTATGACGTTCATAAGTGTTTGTGAAAATCTAACCTGAATAAACGTATTTGATTTGATTTGATTTGTTAGTACTTTTAAAAATAAATAAATTAAAAATTACAGCTTTCCCTTTTTCTTTGTTATGATACGAACTCTTCAAACGCCTCTATAGGTCCACCCAATAAATGGCGGATGCTACACGATCGATATTTATTTTCTGTATCACGATCCGTGAGTTCTACACACTCGATAAATATCGTGATCCAAGATGGCAATCCACGTATATATATCACAATAAATATCGATCGTCTAGCATCCAATGAAGACAGGGAAAAAACCTAGACTGAGATCAAATGAAACCATGAACAGCAGTAACCTACCATAAAGTTAGCATACCTAGTTTATGGTAGGTAAGGTAACAGCGCCACCGCAGCCAATAGGCTCGAGCAGCTCCACGAATAAACGTTTCATGGCAGCCGCGTGTTCCTTTTTTAAAATCCCCCGGCCGTGGCGCGGGTAAGCGCGCGGAAAGTTGTTCACACGTGAATATTGCCACCGTACGTGATGACAATGCGTAGCAGTTGGCTCACTTCCGAATTGAGATTGATGCAGCATACGCTGAGATATAAAACAGTTGCTTTTGTGGGCTTTAACTGTTTTACAAGTATTGTGGCAGCGTCTGCGTATATTTATCCCCTTCTAGTTATGGGTCCCATACAGAATGATTTATGATTATTATGAGATATAACCATAGACCAGAAAACTGGTAACAGAGTTCCAACGAACGGCCATGAGCTTGTGTAAAAGTCCTTAGAATGCACGTGTAAAAGTATTTCATATCACTAAGGTGTCAACAGCTGTAGAACCCGTTCGGGCCCTATAATAAGCAGGTACCGTATATATGGACAATATAGCAATACCAGGGGAATCACTATCACTCACATATTGCCGTCTCTTTATATACTTAACTACAACATCGACTAATAAATGGTATGTATCAATTATTTATTCCATGTTTGATGAATTTTATATTCTCCAGCTTGCTAAAATTAGCAGTCTTTGGTACCAAACCATTCTACTCAGATTTGTCGCAAATTGATTAAAGACAAAAACAAATATAGTGACAATTTACATGTATTTACACAACGTTCGGGTATAAAAACAATTTTACTATTATTTTATGAAATGAGAGAGGATGTATCCACTGTTCACAATCGAGGCTGTATTTATTAATATTAAGTATTATGGTTTCCCCCTGGAATTGAAATATGAAAATTGATACAAACGGTGTAACTGCAATTGCATCATCTTTTTGGTATGTGGACTGGATTTGTCCGTCCTACTTATTCTATCATAATTCACCGAAAGTTTGTAGGTATTCATGGATTGACGGATATTCGTCATTTCTTCATACAATAATTGATGAATGGCCACGCTGGTACTCATGAGAGTCCTCGGCCTCCCTCCCCTGTTAGCCCAAAAGGTGTCCTTTATCCATTGCGGTAGGCGCAAAAACAAAAGCAGGTTGCGCTGAAGCCGCGCGGGAGTCATAACGTATGGGAGCCCAGCCACGTTGCTGCAACGCCTACATCTGATAGCGCTCTTATTGGGATATTTGAACGCTCCATAACTTGTTTTCTAGGTATAAATCTTTATTCATATAAACAAAGATCTAAGTTTTCGCCCACGTCCATCATTGAGACGGCTGCTTCAACAGTCCTTCGAGACATACGGTGTTTGATAACACACCCAAACAGCCCACGGCTATGCGAAACTTAACCAACAATCTGGCTAAGTAAACTGAGAGGTAGTAAAGGTATATTCTATGTAGGATAGTACTAAAGCCACGCAAGGTTTCTGATGCGTAGTTGGTTCCATCATAACTATTTCATTTATTTATAAACATAGTTAAAACTATTGTTAGAGACGTGGCCGCTCACTATGACCTTATAAGAAAGCTCACTGTCGTCGTCCAAAGGGCAATGAAAAGAGCTATGCTCGGAGTCTCGTTGCGGGATAGAATCAGAAATGAGGAGATCCACAAGCGAATCAAGGTCACCGACATAGCTTTCAGCTGATATGTATGAAAAAAATTATCATCTTACTGTTTTAAACTATCGCAGATATTAAAACATATTTTATTACCAAGGATTTATACTAAGGATTGAGGAGTAGGACGAGGGTTGTATTACTAAGGTACGCGGTATAAGCCCATAAAGTAAATTGTAAAATTAATAATCATTTTGATTTTTGTCCCGGTGTGTCTCTCGCGTGCGAAATCCTGAGGTCCGCCTTGACCATGATCCAGGATTTGCCAGATCAAGTACACAGTGCAGCGACTGCCATCTGACCTCCGTGACCGACGCATTCTCCACATTGTTATAGATGATGGTTGAGCTTAAGTACTGATAATTTCTCTCTGTGTTCACATTTAATAATATAATGATAATTTATTCATTAATTTATTAATTCATACTGTTAGTAGGTATTGTTTAGTCTACCTATGTGTTAGTAAAATTACAAATATTATTCTAGCTATTCTAGCTTTAAGTCCGCCATTGTACTGTTTGTGCATGATGTATAAATAAATAAATAAATACAAGATTTATATTTTATTAATTAGGCATTTCTCACAAAATGTCGTTAGCATCAGTGCGACAAGTACCAGGATGCTCTTAAGGCTAGTCCGCACTCTACTGACCAGGTGTGCGGCTCTTTTGCGCACTCTTGCGCATTATAGCGTGAAAACAATCCACACGCCTTTACAAACATGCTCGAGGCACAGCAATAGCAACCCAGCTGTAACAACACCCTGAACGAATTATTATACTGAACGCGAAGGACTCCCTATGCTTTCGAGCATAATTAGACTACAGGCTACACGTGTTAGAACATGTACAATATGCTCTAGAAAGAGTGACTTTGACTTGTCGTGAACAACGTGTAAACCCGCGTGGGATCAAAAACCCTGCCTGCCTGTTCGAATTCGACAATCTTGGAGCTGACTAAATGTCAAATCAGCAACTTTTTGTGAACTGTCGAAATTTATTTCCTTGAAATTCCTTCCTTCAATTCCTTTTCCTTGAATGTTATCGATTCCCCGATTCTTTTGACATAGGTCGGTTCCTTAGAGTGCTTACACACTGCATTTGATACGAGTTTGTATAAATATAGATGCAGTAGACCGGTGGAACAGTCTCGGGCACCGATTGACATCAGCGTAATATATTATTTATACTCATACAGCGTATAAATAATATTATAGTAAACCGTCAATTTTAAATGGCGGCGCCTCGTCTACCCCCACAAAACACTTCGTCAGAAGACTATATAGCGGCCTTTATATGTAAAGTTCGGACTGCGTAACGGGACTGCGTACCGAACCGCGAATAAAACTGACGGTCTGTTCGTCGGTTACTTCCGCGGATCAAACTGTCATGCGACAATTCGCATAAAAAAAATCACTACAAAGTCAAAAAAATTGCCAGTCTATGTGGCCTTTGACGGCTCAGCCATGAAGGAAGCTAACTTTCCAATCTTTTCGGTGGCCACGGTATGGTATAATCACAGATTTAACCGTAATGGTTAAATCTGTGATTCTTTTTTGTTTTGGACTGGCGAGTGGAACGTGATCATTTACAAAAGCTGCAGTCTGCGCATCTGGTACTGCATTCCGAACCGAGGATGAAACCACAATACTCTAAAATAATATTAGTAGTAGGTATTAGTGGATTATTATAAAACCGTCGGTCCGTCCTTCAGTTCCAACCGCGAATGAAACTGTCATGAGCGTTTACATGTACGCTTCGGAACGAAGGTTACGGCATGAGCCATTTCCCGCGGTTCGAACTGTTCGTGTAAACATCCTTATGAGTAACTTTAATAATTTTTGTTTCTGTACCCACCGTGTTTGTCTGTACGATGCTTGCGATGTCTACGACTGCGGACCTCCAAGGGTTTCACGCTATGAAAATGTTTCATGCACGTTGTTTGGTCCACGATAATGTGGATGGATAGGTTCGCAACGTTCGCTTCTACTGGTTGTGGTGTAATAAATTTTGGATAGCGTGTCGTAGGGTGCACCTGCGACGCTCAGAATAAACGTGCACTATATATAGCTGAAGCACTAGATTTATGTGACACTAGCTTTGGCTTTAGCCAGCGTCTTCGCCCACGGATTCTGATAAAAGTTTGGAGGCGTGGCCTGGGAACAGTCTCGAAACTAACTTGAATAAATTTTAATCGCCATTTGCTCAGCAGTTTAGAAGTTAAGTTCCCCCAAAATCAATTCAGCAGTTTAGGTGTCATTTTTGATTAAAATGTGTAAGTCGTGAGTTACACTGAATACAAAATAAGCGGGAGCACGAGCTTTGATCATACAAAGCAGTGTACCTCCCCGCTGCCCCACCTGCCCCCGATGCAAATTCAAGGTCAAAACAGCGAGCTGACTATATACGCTAAACAATTACCCTAGATTCATGTTTCTAATGGTAATTTTCTGTAATTAAGGTAAGTCGATCTACCTTTTCCTTACGGTCCAGTGTTCTTGGTATTTTGTGTGCTTTTAATAAAGTGAACAAAAAAGGTCGACAACTTAACTGGTATATCGCCTGCGCGGTGGTGGGGGGCAGAATGGGCGTTTCTCAGTGCGCTCGCGGAGCCCGCACAGCGTGGTTGGTTATTTTGTTACGAACGCTCGGTACAACGCACACGAGGTTAACTTGCCGAAGATAGATCCTGAGATGGATGGCTCAAAAATGTTTGCTAAAAAATTAGTCTTAACATTTTCCTAGATACAAAATCCCTTTTATGCTCAAGCACATCATCACGTCGCAATTGTGCTGTTCGCCCACCCGAAAGGTGTAGGTTTCCAAAGGGATTCAATGGGCACGCCTCTCTCTAGCAAGATGGACCGACGATCAAGCAGTGAAATTTCTCAATTCAATAATAAAAATCGTTTAAGTCACTTTATGTTGCAGACCAACATATATATATATGACACAACAGGCACTGCTTATAGAAACAAATCCTTACTTTTTTTGCACCGAATTAAAAATCGAGGTTAAGTTTTACAATTTGCATTGGCAAATATATATATAATTTTTTTATTTGTCATAGAGTCAACAGCTCTTAAAACTTTAACATCAGATATTCGTAAATAACAGAAAGCCAATAACAGATTCTTACTCTGTAGAAGTAAATTATTAATAAAAGTTACCATTACAAAAAAAAAGACGTTTTTAACAATTCTAATCATCTGTATGTGCGTCTGTGTGTGTGTGTGTGTGTGTGTATGTATGTGTGTGTTAGTGTGTGTATATCTAAGTGTGTGTTTTTTTGTGTGTGTGTGAGAGAGAGAGAGGGAAGTCACACATTACTCATTTACTGATTTCTGAAGTTAGACCCTCCAAAATGCATTTTATCTTCTTTTGGCACGATACTTTACTGTGACAGAATAAATCGACTGAAGAGAAATCATTATTGTAAATTTCGAGAGTATTAGTAATAATAGTAATAATTTGAGTGACCAGGACGAACGTGAAAGAGCGGAGTCTGTCTAGTGCGCCTCGAGGGCGTTTTGAAATGAAGGAAAAGTGCTGTTAGTTCCGGTGAGTCAATTTTTCCATTGCAAATATCATGCAAAAACATCATCTGCAGTAAGGAACGCCGGTCTTTCAGCTCCATCAGGTCGTGTTTCCCACATGCAAGTGCATAACTAATACCTCTGTGTTGAAAAATTTCTTTTAAATCCGCTCAATATCTTGAATGTAGGTAACATAGCTGGGATTCCAAATGTTACTACAATATTCCAATACACTACGGACGTAAGAAAAGTACAAAACCTTAATGCAGTAAATATCAGAGAAAGGGCGACTTACCCTCAGAACAAAACCGAGATTTTTGTAGGCTTTAGTAACTGCTGCGGATATGTGTTCTGTCATAAGCATTTTTGAATCGAAAACCACGCCAAGATCCCTAACGCTAATAACTGGTTTAACGGGCGTTCCTTCCAAGAAAAATTAATGTGTCTCAGCGTTTGTTTTGCGTGTGAAAGTTATTTGAAATATTTGAAATATCGCGATAATATTGGGACACACGGTCTAAATCTTCTTGAAACTTAAGTGTTTCCATCATATTTCTTACACATGCATAAATTTATTTATTTATGTTTCTCGTCTCGGGATATAATATCTTGGAAGAAGACTTGGTACTCAGCGTGATTTTCTAGACGTATCACGTCAAAAAATCTCCGAACCACGCTCATCACCAGCGCTAGCTCATAGGCACCTCTAACAAACTTACCAATAAAGTATCTGCTCTCGGATCTGCATGAAAGCCAGACAAGCACAGCGCCGCAAATATTTATCAAGTTAAAGCCGTCGGTTAAAGCCCGACAGCCCTCTACGTCACGTTTACGTCTGATGCACGCTACAACACCGCACGTTCGCCGCACGTTCGCTGCACGTTACGCCTGCTTACTTTGCGTGCGAATTGAGCGGTCTAGATAGGATACCTATGCAGCCTTATGATCGGTGTGTGCCTGGATTTTGAGAGGCTCACACCCGAACTATAATAGCAATGGCAATAGGATAGGAGCAATAGGTACTTGTTTCAATTAAGTAGCTTTAATATGCGTTCTCACAACTAAGTGAACGCAGTGCGTTCAAAACGGCTCCATTATTGGTCAATTTCGTTCATTTTGCCGGAAGTGTAGTGCCGATCGCCACTCAAGTATTGTCAGTTTGAACTTGGAGCCCTGTGCGTTCGCGCGCACTGTAGACCTAATAGTAGTGTTTCTGAATAAGGGTGTAAGACACAGAATGCGTTGACGGTGAATGAGGTCTGAAGCTGTTTTTCCACCGGGATCGACGAGGAGGCGCGAGGCGTGGCGATAATTGAAAGTACCGCAAAATATTAATTATGGCGGGTATTGTTTGGCGAATAAATACCCATGATAGCACTAGTGGCACGGGCGGTGGTGCGGTGGGTCCAAAGGAATTCACACCGAGGAAATATCAATTTAAAACTTTCAAATCTCTTCTCTTCTCTATACATAATATAAAACAAAGTCGCTTCCCGCCGTCTGTCCCTATGTATACATATATGTATGGATCTTTTAAACTACGTAACGGATTTTTATGCGATTTTTAACAATACAATAGAGCAAGAAAAACAGTGTAGGTAGGGGTAAAGTAGGTGTACGCGAACGAAGTCGCGCCGGGACCACTAGTTACCAATAAAGTAGTGAATTCCTAGTGTGGTTCGTGAATGATTTGCAAATATGTATCTCGCAGTAACTATGCATAGCTTTCTGCTGTCCTTTGACTATTGAACCAATTACGCAAATACTGAGAGTTTGAAGAGCTTGCTACCAAATACCAACTAGTGCAGACCTCCTGACTCACGCAACAATGAGGAACGATATCCACTTTGTGCAATCAACGAGTAATGCACATGATAGGTAGTTTTACTTGCATATTCCATTCGAAGAGGAAGCCTTCGAATAATAGGTATTTGAAATTGAATTCATGAATATATTGATCAAGAAGATTGAAGATTGATGGTGTCAAGAGTACTTAAGTTGAAATGTTGGCACTTAGTTATATATAAGAAAGAAGCATACAGACCTTTTCCAGTTTTCCGGTCCCAATAAACTTTCCTCTTAAATTACTCTATCTATTATTGAAAAACGCATTAAAACCATTTCGTAGTTTAAAAGATATAAACGTAAATACATACACATACATGCAGAGGGACAGACGGCGGGTAGCGGCTTTGTTTTATACTAGGTATAGAGATATTTTTATGTCAATCTTAAAGACGTCTAGCCATCGCTTCTTGAGCCTGCCTCTCCTTCCTGTGCGGAGCGGGGTGGCATAGCCAGACATTTGTTCCCTACATAATTTGGGTCAAACAATCCAAAAAGTCAAGCACCTAACCCAACGCAATTATTCGTAAGTATATTATTGTTATTGATGAAAATTATTAATGAGGCACCTAACTATGTAGAAATATGGAAGTTGGCGTTGTAGGTCAGGTTAGACACTCATGACGACAGATTCTGAGAAGATCAGATTCGAACTAGGACGAGCCTCAACTCAACAACTCAGAAAAGTTTTTATAAATTATCTCACAAATAACAGCGGAACTTTAAATTACGTAATTTTGAATAATAAGTTACTTTCGACGAAAGCTATATACATTATACAGTGAGGAATATAAAAGTCAGCGACGCCGCAGGTTCCAGCAAAATTGCTTCTGCGGAAACAGGTCGGCTGTTCGCTGAATTCGCTCGCTTATTAATTTCACTAACGGTCAAAGGCAAATGTTACCCATCGCGGCCCTGTTTACACAATCAAAATGGTAATTAGCAAGCCGTCGATCAAGTGAGAAAACTGTCATCCCTCAGTTGCCGAGTCATCAATTTCCTTTGTAAGTTTGCATCTAGCAGCGATCATTGAATTACGGAGATGTGAGCGGTCTAATCTGGACGCGGGTGCCGGTCGAGGATTACTCTTCACATGCAGGATGATTTACGTCCCATACAACTGATCGTTTGTAAATGTATTGGAAGAAAATAGGCCCTATCGTGAAGAACAGATGGCTGATTGGGCAGTAAAGTTCTCGAGTGGCGACCACGTACCGGAAGATGCAGCGTGGCTAGGTCCCACAAGGTAGACCGACGAACACAGGCACAGGACCGGCCTTTGTAGAGATCTTTGTGATCAGCAGTGGGCGTCTTTCGGCTGATATGATAATTATGGTGCATAGACTGTTATAACACATAAAATATGTACTATCAATGAATTAGCTGGCACGAATAATTTTAGTAACTAGCGACGAGCCCCGGATTCGCACTGGTAAAAAACTTGTATCACCCGCTGGATTAATCCAAAAATATTTTATCAAAATCGGTCCATCTGCTTTGGGGCCCATCACACATAGAATTTTATATAGATATAGGACTGCTGATATAAATAGACTGCAACTCGGTTACAAAATTCGTATCAGTAAAATGACAACTGAAACATCTAAAAAATGTGTTATCTTTTTATGGCTTCAAATATACTTTTGGTAACGTAAGGTAGGGTTTAACTCAATTTACACATTAAAATGAATATCTAAATATCTTTTAGTTAGTGTACTCAAAAGTGGAAAGAGCATTAATCGAATCTGTCGGCCAAAAATCGCATCTTGTCAAACTCTCAATAAATGGGTTAAAAAACTCTGCGGACATTTAACTGAGTAGCGGAAATTTAGGACTGAGTGTTGGTCTAGAAACTGGCTCGTTATTGAAGACGACTCGACTTTTTATTATTCGTGTACCTACAGAGTTAATATTTGCTCAGTAAATGAAATGTCAACAATGAAGAATTCCATTGAAATTGCATTTTTCTACCGAGCTCATGCATTTCATCTCATGGCCTCTTTGACACTTTGGATTTCAGTATGTAAATATTTGGATAGTAATTTATAAAATTTTATTCACTCCGTTTGTCCGAAACTCAAACTAAGTTTTGCTAATTAGAAATGGCATGTCAATGCCAAAAACAGCGACGCTGCCATCGGGTCAGTTAAGTTTGTGGCCATAGGTAGGTACGTAGGTAGGTTTTTGGGTAGACCCGTACCCACGAACAATACTTGTCTAGTTTAGTAACTTTACTCTGCGTATTATATTGCTTATTATAGTGCTTGTTTCTTAAAGTGCTTGTCAGCAGCTCTTTGCTAAGATGCAGCTCTATGATTGATAAATTTTACTTGCTCCCTTAGCTATGAATTTGATGGACGTATAGTGCCGTTCGCCATTCACGTATTGTCAGTTGGAACCTATTGCATTCGCAAGCACTGTGAGACCACATCATCATCATCATCAAATCAGCCGAAAGACGCCCGCTAGCTGGCCTTGGGCTTTCCCAGAGATCTCCACAAAGGCCGGTCCTGTGCCTTCCGCATCCAGCTGGTACCTGCGATTTTTACCAGGTCGTCGGTCCACTTTGCGGAATGTCTACCTACGCTACGTCTTCCGGTATGTGGTCGCCACTAGAGAACTTTACTGCTCCATCGGCCATCTGTTCTTCGAGTTCCGAGCCCTCATACTTAATATTCCTGATACAGGTTAAAGCTAAACGTAGCTATAAGTTAGCACTTGTATATGATTGTACACGATAAAATAGAACTATGATGTAAAATAGGCGTATTCTCGGTAACCGCTCTGGGGTTCAAGTCATAACAGTCCATTACTGAACTCGAGTAACCCGCGCACCCTACAATTTAGTGACCTTCAAAATCTTCAAGGTTTTGCCGATTCGTACCTTCTTTGTACGCATAGTGGGCTCACTATGCCAGCCATGTTATGACCCGTAGAATAGAGTAGTTTGCAGAGTAGTACGTGTCACCAACCTCAACCAATGATGGGTGTCGTAAAAGGCAACTAATTTTGTAGTGGCAAACCATCAACTACCTCCTTAAGCCAGAACATGGTCAACAGTGGGGCCTTGAACAGTTCAATTAATCCCCAACGAAGGACTTTGTCGAATTCGCTTCGCCTACAGTCAGTATTAGAAAGAACACCTAACAAGTGGCGAGTTCGTTGCGGTGCTTAAGTTTAACTAGCCTCAAAGTACGAAACGGTTATCCATCCAGTTCCCAGACATTGCGAACATTGCTTTACCTTGGTTATCGGTCTCGCAAGCATACTGCCACAGTGCCGCTGCCTGAACCTGAATGAAATGACAAAAAATTTAGGGTAACAAAAAAAAAATTTGTGTAAATAAAATGCTGTATTGTTTGTTTTCTTCGATAATTTAACGGTTTGACCATGTATTTTTGTTTTATTTATTTCATCATCTAAGTACGGATTATTACTACTTTACAAATATTACGGCACTAGGTATGCCTTCCGTAGTTTATGGTGACTATTGAGATAATTTATTTCCCTTGTTTTACTGTGCAAAAAAGTACAATCTACTCCTATAATATCCGGAGTAGGTATAAGAAATTTCCTTTGTAGAATATATGAGACGTGTAAACTATATTTCCAGTTCAAAGCAAGAGCTTCCCTTCATCAAACCAAACATTTTCACGTTTGAAGAAGATGTCTCACATTTATTTTCTTTATGAAATAGTTTTTTATGATGTCATTTGCCAGTTTCATGACTGATGCTGGTCAATGTCCTGCTAGAAAACCCGTTATCTACTTACGATCAACATAATAATTTATAAATCGTGACATTTTTTATTTGCAGTTTAGAGACTAGAGTCCATTAGCCTTTTTCAATGAAAGTGCAAATTGAAAATGTCGACCATACATACGATGCAATTAATTATCTGATCTGCTAAATCCTGGATCATGGTCAAGGCGGACCTAAGAGCCCTCATGCGCGAGAGCACAACCGGCACATTAACGCCAAGATGATTTTATGAGATCGCTTTATTTTGTTAAGTATTTTCAACTCTGTGATCTCTCTGCGAGAGTATGGCAACACCCTCCACTAATCTCTTGGAGGCACAAGTCCAGTAGTGGACGCTTACAGGGCTAAAATAGAATAGAATGCATTTATTTACACACAACAATACCACAAACATTTAATGGCGTAAAAATCCTTACAATACAGGTATTATTTGAGGGCCGTGGCTCGAATCCACAGCCGTGAAATAAATTTAAAAAAGTACTAAGTAAAGAAAAGTAGAAAGAATTCTCTTCGAATGCCAAATAAATATTAAATGCGAGAACTATCCTTCCTGAGGAATGATAACATTGAAGTACTCGTAAATACAGGCACAGAGAAACTTTTCATTATGTAGACCGTTCCAGCGCTAGAGCTGGTAAATTAAATGGTAATAAGGAACTGTGGGACTAGCAAAATAGGTATTGTAAAATGTTATGACAACGGCCAAGAGCTTCCTGCGTACGCCAAACTAGGACTAGGGTTGGCGCGCACGCGATGGTATGCCGCATTAGCGAAGGTCTATTCTCTTTTTAAAATGTGACAACCTGTCAGTCTTTTCAGAACTTTCTAAAGCAAAATTAAAAAGTATGCCCAACACGCGGACCAAATGTTTTTGTTTTCTACTATAGTCCAACGAAATACAAAAAATATCCTGGTGCATAGAAAATTTTCGTACCTGTCATAGGAACGAAATTTTGTATGAATTGAGTACCAACGCATCTATAGCTTCCATAGAACTCGAAAGGTCAATATGCGGTGGTGACCACTCTCCATCAGGTGGCCCGCTTGCCAGTTGGTCTGTCATATAACATAAAAAATCCATTGGAAAGCGAATCAGCACGTTTTTGTTCTAAACACTTGTCATTGATTTACGGCGGGGGAAAATGTTTAGTTCGTCAGGTAAATCACCAAAAACTATTGGCAAAAACTATTTTTCTTGTGTTATTTAAACAAAAAATAACGCCGATACAGTGCGTTCACACCTAAGGTGAAATTTGTTAAAAGTGAAAATTCACGTTACGAGCCCCCGCTCCGACACTTTGACACGCTTTATCTTTATATTTTTTTATGAATTTGACAAATAAAAAAATACGTGGCCAATACTGTTCTACAATCTAACTGATAGACAAATTAGAATTATAAAATGTTGACCCAGTCATCATCTCTTTGTAGGTACGATTCAAAGGTAAACAAACAAGAATGTAGCTTAAAAAGTTGCAGAAAGGTAGTTGTTCTATTTAGATAGAAATTTATATTTAACATATATTTAAAAGTCTTTCTGTAGACGCGTGTTCCAATTTATGTATTAGAAAACGGAAAACTTTTAGGAACAAGAAATCCACAAGAAAATTGCTAATGAGAATTTTATTACTGGAGAACTGAAAATAATAACCGCCAACTAGATTCAACGTCAGAAACATAAATTAAGTAAGTGCAGTACAGTCCGCAACCGACAAAGTTTTTATAAGTATCTCAGCCAAGTTTCGTACAGTATTTCAACGTGATATTTTGTCTAATATAATTTATTATATTTAACATTTATTAACTGAAGGAATATCTGGATCTTACTATGGGTAAAATTAACGGGAAAGTTTGAATGTTAGTTATAAAATCACGTAAAAAACACCTGAATGGTTTTTGATTTAATTTGGCATATCTACGGATGTTTTATAACCTGGATTTAACACATAGGATACTTATTGTCCGCAATATAAGTCCGGAAACATCATTTTATTACAAGATAAAAAGTAACATGTATTTTACAAAAAGTTATAAACTGCCTTTCTACCTTTAATCCAAATTAGCCTGATTGAGAAACAAAAACTCATTTGCTATTATATAATAAGCTACACTATTTCCGAATAGAACCAGAACATTATCGTGATTTGTTACTTATGAGCGAGGTAGTTTGACGGCACAGAAATTCCTAAGTTTCATTCATTGAGGTTCCTTAGTCTTTCCCACAAAAACCACTGAACTAAAATAACTTATAGGTTAAAACCTATCCCTAAATTCAATGTGGTTCCCGCGGGAACACCTCATAATAGAACTTTACGTGAAGTCGCGGGCATAAGTTTATGCATAGGCATAAACTTATTTACGGCATTCCACTTGAAGTTGTTGTTGATACATACCTAGGACAAATAGTCCAGCTAGGCAGGTCCAATTTCGAGAAAGAGGTCAATCGACGAATCCAAATCGGTTGGGCAGCATTCGGAAAGCTACGCCATATATTTTCGTCCCAATTACCGCAGTGTCTTAAGACAAGGGTCTTTGACCAATGTGTGCCTTATAAGAAAGCTCACTGTTACCCAAAGGGCAATGGAAAGAGCTATGCTCGGAGTCACGCTGCGCGATCGATTCAGAAATGAGGAGAACCAAGGTCACTGGCGAAGCCAGTAAGGATTGCTAGGTTAAAGTGGCAGTGGGCACATAGCTGGTAGAACAGATGGCCGATGGGGCGGTAAAGTTCTCGAGTGGCGACCACGTACCGAAGATGCAGGCTATACCCTAGAGACCCTATACGTGACCCCCGGGTGGTGCGAATATTCGTAAGATCGTGCGCATATATAATCAGAAATGAGGAGATCCGCAAGCGAACCAAGGTCACCGACATAGCTCTAAGGATTGCCAGACTGAAGTAATAGAGGGCAGGGCACATAGCTCGAAGAACAGATGGCCGATGGGGCAGTAAAGTTTTCGAGTGGCGACCACGTGCCGGAAGACGCAGCGTGGGTAGGCCTCCCGCAAGGTGGAGCGACGACCTGGTAAGGATCGCATTTACCAGCTGGATGCGGAAGGCACAGGACCGGCGTTTGTGGAGATCTCTAAGGGGAGGCCTATGCCCAGCAGTGGGCGTCTTCTGGCTGATATGATGATGATGATGATAAACTTATGCATATATTGTGTTATAACCTTAGCTTGTATCCCAAAATAACAAATAGTTTAAAACCTTTCCCTAAATTTACCCGGGGAACACCTCATAATCGAATTTTAGGGGAAGTTCTAGGCATATACTGTGTTATAACTTATATCCCAAAATCATCATCATCTCGGCTCTATGTCCCGGTTGCGCTCTCGGCACGCGAGGGCCCGAAGTCCGCTAGCTTATATCCAAAAATAACATATGGGTTAAACCTATCCCTAAATTTCCCGCTAGAACACCTCATAATCGAACTATAAGCAAATTCGCAGGCATAAGTTTACGCATAGGCATACACTTATACCTGTACTGTGTTATAGCCTTATAGCTTATATCCCAAAATTAGATATAGCTTTAAACCTATCCATAAATTTAATATGGTTCCCGCGGGAACACCTCATAATCGAATTTCACGCGAAGTTTCAAGGCATAATGTTATGCCTATGCGAGGATGAGGCAAATAGAATGATTCTGAATTCTGAAAAGCTAATAAACAGTTAAGTAGGCAGCCCTAAAGTCAAGGTCGTTACCCCAATGTCGTGCCATCAAGTAGGGCGTAAACAAAACTCATAATAAGTCACATTGTCGCTTCCGCACTGAAAGAGGGATGACAACTGCTCTCTAAGGCCATATCAGTGTTGTTACTGTAATGCTCTAGTCATTACAGAGGTTAACAAAGTCTATATTGTGGAACGACCGCGGGAATGCACTAGTGATTCCAGTGTTACATCCCTACAATATTATGAGTTTATGAGAAAAGTTTTACTTTTTTTATGAAGTGGGAGAGCGATTTTGTAGTGACCGGTCGGATTTCAGTACTAGTTTGGAGTTTCGGCGAGAAATACAGTTTCAATTCAGTTTCGAGAACAGCAAACTACAGCGTTTTCATTTTTGTTCGAACTCTTGACCGACAAATTAGATCGAGAAAAAATATGTACTTGTTAGAAATGAAAGTATGTACACAAAAAATCTCTTTAAGTCCTATGTTTTAGTATCCAACAATAAAAATCTGTCCTACAATAAAAAAATACATAATATATCCGCAATTAATGTTGCAGCAAGGTTAATGTCAATGAAATCAAATTATTATATTTATGGAGTTTAAAAGAGCGTCGGTGGCAGGGCGGTTGAGTATCTGACTCGTAAGCGAGAGCTGCCGGGTTAGAATCCCGCTGCGGCCATGTACCAATGACTCTTTTCTGAGTTATGTACATTAGTTGAATTCTAAACGACGCTCTTACGGTGAGGGAAAACATCATGATGAAACCTGCAAATTCAGGCAACTGAATTTGTAAGCATGATCTAATCTGGCTGACCAGATCCTGGAACCTGAGTTCCCCTGGTAGCAGGGCACGGAGGTCAGATGGCAGTCGCTCCACTGTAATTACCTGATCGCCAAATCCTGGAACATGGTCAAATCGGACCCTGGCCCTCGTGCTCGAGAGCACAACCGGGACATTAACGCCAAGATAATTATTATTTTTATTTTAATGTGGCAGCAAGGTTTCAAGTTTGAAGTACATATTATGATGTTGCAGTTCGAGATGCAGTAAATTTTATTCAAGATCCTCCTCTCGAATTGTTACCAATTAAAAACGCTGCAACTTAGCCAATTCCAATCCTCTCCATTAAAAAACTACACTATATCGAAAAGCAGTGTAGTTTTTTAAAATAAATATGTTATTGGTTCACGTAGCCACCCTTAGCGCTGACAGCAGCATCGGATATGTCCCGAAGAGTACGCTCGCTGCACGAACGTGACCGCCTTTTAATTCTATATTTGGACTAGCCAGGCATTTGACCACCATCTCACCTGGTAGTAAGTGACGATGCGGCCGATTATGGAGCATGCCTGTCTAGGAACAGCCTATTCACTCTGGTCTTGAAGGCGTCTAGATTATAATGATCAGGGAACACACTCGCGGGTAATGCGTTCCATTTCTTGGCCGTACGCATTATAAAGGTTGAATTAAAGCGGCTCGTGCGGATAGCTGGAAGAGCCACTACACAAGGATGAAGCGCTCGCCCGGACCGCGTCTCCCGATGGCGGAAAGGGGCCGGCGGAATGAGGTCGTGCAACTTTCTTGAAATTTTGTCTTTTCTGATGCAAAAATGTTAGCAGTTCTGCAATATGTAAATTAATAAAACGATTGTGTATGGTTAAAGTCCAAATCAAAAGACAATTTAAACCTATGCAAGCTGATGGCAATAAGGTTTTTGAGTTAAGTTTAACTTAACTCCGTACTTACGACTTAGTTTGTAAGTGTAAGTTGGCACCCCAAGATATTTCTAAGCATTTATGAGTCCTAAAATCGGTTTCACAAACATAAAAGTGACTGAGAGAGTTTAGTTGTTACTTATGGTATGTGTTGGTTTAATACTTTTTTTTGCGACCGGTACATATTTCGACATCATCATCATCATCATCATCACAGCCCGTAACAGTCCACTGCAGGACTTAGGGCCTCTCCCACGAAGGGGGAGGTTATTGCCATAATCTCCATGCTTGGCAGGCGGGTTGGAGATCGCAGTGTTTAAATATAATAATGGAAAATGCTGCTGCCCATTTTCCAGACTACGGAGATTCTTGATCTTTAGCCTCGAAAAAAACTTTTTCGCCTTGTACGACCCACGAGTGTAAGGGGTTGGTGCTATTCTACTCTGCCGGACACCACACGGCCATATTTCGACATATTTATTTAAAACTCAAACATATCTCGATTCAAAGGAGGTCGAAAACGCTTCTACCGCTTAGGAGACATGACTTTTTCTTCAGTTTTATGGCCCTAGTGTACCTAAAGTTTTATTTATGCGGGTTACAGCATTTTTGCCTTCTAGCTCGATAAGGGCTATAAAGTGCTATAAATCTAGTTTCAGTTGATCTCTACGCATTTTTATGTAGACAGCTCACCCAATGAAATGCAATTCACACTCTTTTCTGTGTTTTATGTTTTTGTAGTATCATATAATACCGAGCAATAAATTAAGTACGATTTCACAAAAGGGTAGAGGCTATCATGGAGCTCATCAGCTTAATGGTAGTGGGAACATAGGGACCTGTAAATAACGCGGATAACGGTGGAGCACGGATCCAGACTTACTTAATGGATTCCTGCCAGCGGTAGGTAATATTTAAATATCAAGTAATAATTCACATCTAAAATCTCTGACAATTATACATCACATATTTATTTATCTTAAAATACAGGTTACCTTTTTAATTAGAGATAACATTCAACATAGAATACGAGTCCCTAATGAGAGCTGGAGTTTGTGCTTGGTTAATAAATACCTGTGTCACAAATCTCCAGGCTCCTGTAACGTTTTACAAACAAGTATTTTAAAATATGTTCGAAGCAGAAATGTGTAACAAACATTTAGAATAAAAATCCAATGTGTGTGTGTGTGTGTGTGTGTATGTGTATGTGAGAGGGACAGAGTTATGTTGTGTTTACGAAGAATCGAAATCGTAACTATATATTATTTTCTCAGTACTGTCATAATTAAAACTAATCCGCCACGATGTCAAGATTTTCCTACATTCCGATTTACACTTTTGATGTATGTTTATGATTTAATTTATATTATATTGTACCTAATACCTCGCTAACAATTATATTGTAATTTTTTTATGTAATACGGCAGACAAGCAAGCAAGATAGCCACCTGATGGAAAGTGATCACTGCTGCCTATGGACATCAGCAACACCAGAAGCGCTACCAAAGTATTGCCCGCCTCTAAAGAGACCTCTAATATACCTCTTGAACTATTCCATGTCATAGTCCAAAAGAACTTGGTAATCTCGAAGGTCATGCGGAACAGAACTTCACTTCTTTCTATCTGAGTAAAGAAGTTTACGTCAGATAACTTTCATTTCGCTTTAACTACTTCGAGAAGGTTCTATCCCATTCTGGCAATCGTTAAATAACCTAACCGACAAAAAAAAAACGGATTATACCCGACCATGTTTACTTGTTCTCCAATTTTTTCTAAACTAGATTTTAATGAAACAGCTAAAATCCCGATTAAACTGCCTATAAAATAGAGAAAACTGCATGCAAATCGGTGCATCCGTTAGAGAGCTACAACGCCACAGATACACAAGTCAAAACGATAACACCCCTCTTTTCACGTCGGGTGTTAAAATCAGTCAACCACTGAACATATTATTAGGTCACATTGAACAGTTTCACGAACGTTCCGTTCTCTGCAGCCACTTCGCCCAATCTGTTTAAATTTCAATACGGGCCGCCAAAAGACCGAAATGGAATGTCCCCGGACGCCTTTGAAATACTTACGCTCTAACTTAGTATGTGTGACACGCTCAGGACATAAAATTCAATTAGATGGTGACATCCAACATTTTGAGGGCTCAAGGGTCGCGGGCGATAGCCAGGATGGCTATTGGGCTGCGGATGCGTCCAAATGTGGGGTAGAGGTAATAGTTTCGCGCCACGGGTGGCTTTGCCAGAATAGTAACATCTGTTAACGTGTACTTTTAAAGCTCTACGCGGATAGAATGGTGTAACGTTTGATAACGTTTGCTACCTAAAGCGTGGATCTAGAAAGGATGGATAGACTGTTATGCCGGTTTCTTGAATTTGGAAGCTAGTTTGAGGTATTAGAGACGGTTCGTTTCGCTGCTCATTTCGGACTATCCAAGGTTAGCTGGAAGAAATCCCCCCGGATAAACCCGCCTTTGCAATGTATATATTTTTTTTTTGTATTGTTCTTTATGTAGTCATTTATGCGCAATAGAATTTACGTACATACATATATACTGTTCTAGCTTATTTACATGGAATTCAACAAAGCACCTGCGGTTCTGCTTTTTTGTTACATGAGTGTGTTAGATATTATAATTATTTTATGATAATTTGATGGTTTATTTAATAGATTATAGTTTGTAAATATTTCCCTAAGTATTTACGTAAATTCTGTGTAGTTTTCAATGTTTCCGAACGTAACGTTCGTTCTTTATTTTGGAATGAATTTCTTTAACAGTTTGAGTATTTACTAATTAACTAAAAGTTAGGTTTCTAATTGAGTAGGTAATAAATCCTATAATTAATAAATAGTAGTTTATGCAACTGTCAAACGGGGTTATTAAACATGAGTGTCTGTTTTAATACCCCCTTTTGCACTAGTGCCCTGTGTACGAGTATTTATTTAACAGAATATTTTTTCTAATTGTTGTAATTTGTGTTTGTGACTTTTTTTTTTGTTTGAAGCAAATCAATAGATAAATGGGAGCGTAGTGAAGTGAATTTACCGCCGCTTGATATCCTCGACGCGTAGATACAACAGAACTGACTCGCAGCTTACTTTCAACAAAGTTGAGAAAATTATAGGTACGAAATTTTAACATGAAAACATGAGTGTAGATAAGGTACTCGTAGTGTATGCAACTGCATATAATTAGGTATTAAAACACTCGTGTCAAACTTTTATCATTCTCGGCTACGCCTCGTATGATAAACAGACACTCATGTTTTAATACCCCCTTTTATATGACAGTAGCATAAACTACTATTTTTTAAATTGTATAAGCTGGCGTGAAAAAAGTGTATCCTTAAACAACTGTTTTCGAATATGTAATTGGAACATTACGCTATGAGTGTATAACCTCTTATGATTGATTGAAATATGTACCGACTTACGATTTCCGGCTAAACGTTGGGTATATAAACCTAGTTGAATCACTGGAAAGGACTTTTGCTCCAGACCAGACACAGAGTTAAGTATAAACTTGCATTGTATTACTTTGGTGCCTATTGCCGATTTGTAATTGATTTATTTATGTAATCCTCAGGCGATATAGCCGCTATACTTCATTTTGCTATGTTTTGTTATGTTCAGAATATGTTGGCATATTTCCTATGTAATTTGTTTGCTATGACTGCCTATCCTATATAAATAACTTATCTCATTTGATCTCATCTCAGTGTCTGAATGTGAATATACTTTCCTGAATGAATAGTAATTTATACTTAACCAATGTGCCCTATTTTTCATTTCATTCAACTTTCTAACCTTAGTTTTCGATTAAATACTAGGCCAACCTAATTCATATCGCCTAAATACTTAAATCCTCACATTAGATCGGTACACTCTATCTAATTTTCTAACAAGAGCATGAGTCGTGAATGACATGGGCGACATGTCTGTTAGTCACTGAATAGTTAAAAAATCATTGCAGTAAGTAGTTTGGCTTTGAAATTTTAATAAGTATATTGGACAAAGATTTTGAGATAATTAGTGTGTAATATAGGCACAGTAGATTACAAAGAAAGCCTTCTCCATATCGGTAGGTTAAACCTATCTTCAATCATAGTTACAAAGATAAACACAGTGCCGTGTCTGCCGTAGCTGTAACGTGTGCGCAAGACCGCTTTGCACACAGCTGAAAATGGAAGTAAAAGCAGAAAGCCAACAAGAACAACTCCAATCTAAAACTGTGAAAGGGACGCTTATAACCAGGTGCAGACTTATCTTGCGCGTACTCTACTAACTCAAATATGTCAGGAAATAGATCTCAGATTGGGGCATTCTGAGATCATAATTTTGACATCGATGAGTCGGATGCGAGAGCCAACGGCTTGCGAGGCGAAGATACAGTAGACCAAACGATGTGGAGATGAAAGAGTAGGAAAACGGACTCTGATGATGTTGCTATTTAGATAGATGCTAAGCTGATGAAGATTATGACTTTAAAATAAAACTAGTGTAGTATTAATTATTACCTTTGCGATTTTCCGAAACAAAGTTTATCGTGTTATAGTTATGTATCTAATTCTTAGACGGATAAGTACATTTTGAGATAACCGTCTAAAACCAAACTTACACAATACACACACAAACTCGTATCTTCTTACTAATATTATAGGAAAGTTTGAATGAATGTTAGTGGGGGTAATCTACGAACCAATGCACTGATTTAGAAAATTCGTTTCGCTAACAGGGTGCTACAATATTTCCGAGTGTCACAGGGTTTAATTCCGGAAAAATAAGAAGGTTCTGTGGGATAGTTAAATGTTTACAGAGACCAAAACGCGCGGGTGAATACCGCGTGAACGGAATGTTTCTGATTTGGTTTCTACATTGTGGCGCCCTCTTGTGGTATCCAAAGTAAACGTTCACCAGCAGGACGTTGTGATTCGTCCCGTAGCAAAAACATGCCTCCCGTTTCACTTATATTATGTTCCAAGAGTTTCATTGCAAGTGTGCGAGATGGAGCTGTGCACTCGTGGTTGATATATTTTCTAACAAAGCTTAAACTTTTGCTGTAAATACTCAACGTGTGGATCTGATTGTCGGAACCACTGGGATGGTTGTGCAGAATGACAATATAAAAAAAGATTATATCAGGGAGAGTTTGAAAGTAGCTGGAACCAGTGATGGAAACTAAGTATAGCGATAAGTTCGGGCAGTTGAATTAAAATGAACATTGTCAAAAGACTTTAGTCTTGCTTCTGAAGTCCTCTTTATATTACTTGCATTATCACAAAATAGATAACTTCCTATCAGAAAGTCATCTAGCGCTTCTTCCCGGTCGTACCCAATGGGTACGACCCGGAATAAATAGATATTGGAGACCCGAAGATTTCAAGATATTTTCATACTTACATTGAATTACCTTACGCAGACAATGCGAAAACGCACAGATGAAATCGTCAAATTGTAAATCAGGGGGCCCGGCTGCGCCCCGAGCTAAGTCGTGCAGATAAGCACGACCCTTTTCTGAAAACAACTCAACGCATTTTCGATTTCTTTCATGTATTTTTAGGGACTGACGAAACAACCTGAATTGCTTTGTCTACGTAATGTACACACTGTATATTATAAATTACAAGTTTCTATCTTTAACGGTTTCTAAAACGTTGTTTATCGAAGTTTCAATATATCGCTACTCACTCACTTGCGGACTGACTCGTGGATCAATAAAATGATAGAACGCTTCCTGGTGACTTATACCTAAGGTTAAAGGCAATAGTAATACTTAAACTGATGATCTAGAACTTTATTTGATCTCATTTATAATAGTAGTTTATGCAACTGGCATATAAACAGGGGTATTAAACATGAGTGTCTGTTTTATCTACACGTCGAGGATATCAAGCGGTGGGAAATTCACTTCACTACTTTTACATTTATATATTTATTTATTAAAACAAGAAAAAACATTCACAAACACAAATTACAACAATTAGAAAAAATCTCCTGTTTGGCGGGAAAATAATTCCAAACATATACTATCAATTAGAAACAGGAAAATTTCAATTTTTATATGAATTGTGAATTTGTTAGAGACATTTAGGTATCCAGTCTACAATTTCGCCGTATCCGGCAAAAATTAAAAAAAAACGTTTTGCATAATGAATAAAAAGTTATTTTATCTACACTCATAGCGTAATGTTCCAATTACATATTCGAAAACAGTTGTTTAAGGATACACTTTTTTCACGCCAGTCTATAAAATTTAAAAAATTACTTTTATATACAGCATTTCCCATACTATTTTCATTACAGCTGTATCGAAAAATAACTTTTTAATCATTATGCAACACTTTTCTTTTTAAAATTTTTGTCGGGCGCCGGGACACGGCTAAATGTAGGCTGAATACCTAAATGTCTTCAACAAATTCAAAATTCCTGTTTATATTTGTGATCAGTTCATAGTCTGTGGTTGTGATTGTGTAGGTATTTGGAATTATTTTCCTGCTAAACAAAATATTTTATCTTATTGTTGTAATTTGTGTTTGTGAATGTTTTTTCTTGTTTGAAGCAAATAAATAGATAAATGTGAAAGTAGTGAAGTGGATTTCCCGCCGCTTGATATTCTCGACGCGTAGATACAATAGAACTGACTCGCAGTTACTTCCAGCAAAGTTGAAAAAATTATAGGTATGAAATTTTAACATGAAAATATGAGTGTAGATAAAGTAGTGTATGCAACTGCATATAATTAGGTATTAAAACACTCGTGTCAAACTATTATCATACTCGGCTACGCCTCGGACACTCATGTTTTAATACCCCCTTTTATATGACAGTTGCATAAACTACTATTATGTTACAGCTGTAATGAAAATAGTATGGGAAGTGCTAAATCACGTAGTAATTTTTTAAAATTTTATAGACTGTCGTGAAAAAGGTATATACGACTTTTTTCGAATATGTAATTGGAACATTACGTTATGAGTGTCTCACTTGGCAATCAAAAAACTACTGTCAGCTTGGCTCCACCTTAGGTCTCATATTCTTTTTTTATATGTCATACAGTAGGCAAACAGGCAAGCGGGCCACCGCGGCGGATTTTTAAGGAAGATTCACGAGACTTGGCAAATTTTTACATAAAAATGTCTTTGATGGGATATGAAATTCTGTGATAACATTCTTTTGCACCGGACCTCGTGCTCACCTGAGCACTTTGTTTAAATTTGTCAGGCGGTACCGATGCTTGTTTGCCAACATAGTGGCAGCAGTTAAAAATACTTTTTTTATATCCAGCAAGGACTTTGTATCTGATTATAATTTATTTGATTACCACACTATCAGGTGGTAGGACTCTGTCAAGATAAGGTAGCCAGCGAAATTACAGACATGAGGAAATTCGTCTTACTCCTCTCAGTGTCAATGCACCTGCGGTTCTGCATTTTGTTGCTGTACATTTGTCACTGCGCACAATTAAATCAGGTGGCCCGCAGGCCCGTTGGTGCCTGTTTGTCTGCCGGATAACATTTAAAAAAAATATTTAAAAAAAACGTTAAGGTTTTGCAGTACCCGAATGGGCAACACGGGCAATAGTTTGACTTTTCAATTAAAATGAATAATGAATATAGGTCATAGGTATACAGCATACGATCATGATGACATACATAATATCTCAGCGCTTGTCATGAACGTCGGTTTACAGTGCAGATACAAACTTTATCGACGTAACAGCACCTAAAAGAAAAAGTATAAAAATAATGTGAACGTAAAAATACTGTGAATGTGAATATTAATAAAAACATCTTAAAGTTCCTGTGAAGGTGTTGTGTAATATTTTAGTATTAGTGTGTAGTTAAGAAGTTCAGAACCAGTGTACTGTTATACAAATAGGTATATCGGTATTCTTCGTTGTTATGTATTGAATGCTAATAAGCGCGTTAGTGTGGACAGTGGACAACCGAATTTGACAAAAAGTTTTACACTTCCTACTCTACTAATTTGGTAGACGCTATAGACAGTGGCCAACGTAGATGACGTAATTTGAAAATTTTAAATGTCAAGTTCAGTTTCCATCTGATGCAGTTCGCCCCCGCACCGATACGACGCCAGATACAGTCACGTTAATATTTGTTATCGGTCGAAAGCTCATTCCATAAAAACATTTTTTTGGATGACATACATTCATACTGTCACGGCTTTCTACCTTAATGGTAGACAGAAACTACATTATTCTAGTTGCTACGGTTCTAACAAATTTCTAGTCTTCTTCATAGATACATAATTATGCGAGTCGTTTAAAATAACGCGCGTAAAAGCATAGAAAAAGCTCTCATGCAAACGTTGCCTAATTTGAAAAACCAGAATAACACCACCGTTTTCTTTTGTTGTCACCATGACGTGGCACCGCGCAGTGCATTTCACCGCGCCAGTGGACATTCGGCCTTAAAGGGCAGGTCTCGTCCATGGTTTAATGCTGAATTCAGTCGCGCTGAAGTGCTAAAGCAAGCGGCATACTCTGCCCGGGCTGAGGCTCGGGCGCATATGTCTCCGGATACTCGCAAACTGAAGAGAGCCTTTAACCTCGCCGCCAAGTCTTGCAAAAAGACGCTACGCAGGGCTCGATTCGACCACATAAGCCGGATTGGCACCAAACTGGCCTCTTACCCTCCTGGGAGTAAGGCGTTTTGGTCTTTGGCAAAAGCGGTCGAATCAAATATTAGTCAGTCTTCGTTGCCACTGTTGCTGAAGCCAGACGGAACATTGGCCCATGCCGTGATGGTCCCTCCTAGCCATTACGTCCCCAGATGTCACGGTCCTAGGGTCGATCTAGAAACCTAGCGTTGGTCGATGGAGTGTAATCTCGCGCATTACATGAAGCGGTCTCACCGTCGTGTGTGAGCCCAATATAAAATGGGTTCTACAAAGACCGTCAACGACAATCTATTTAATTATATTACATTGGTATTCGATGGTTGGTCTGTAAATGCCTTAAACTGTGGTGTTAATTCCTTTCTAGTGTCTACGTAAAATGAGATGACAGAAACTTGCAATAAAACTCCACTGCGTCAATGGCAATGATTCGAGTGATATATAAATATAGGTATAGTTATAAGACAGCACGTTCAGACCCCTGAAGTGGGTCACAAAGGAGCCAGGTTCCCAGCCGATATTATTCTGCCACTAGGACCTTTTAACGTTCCTTTCATGTGCTTCAAGAAGTACCACAATGGAAGGTGTCGAAGCTTTCTGATCCCCAAGGTTCCCTAAGCTTGCCTTAGCCTGGAAAGATAACTAGGTATATCCTTCGATATACTGCTGTCAATCATTATAACCCCATAGGGTTATCATATCCATATATTTAAAACACATCCACTTTTCATCTGAGAATGGAGCCCCTAAATTTTTTTTTTCTTTATTTTTTTTTCAATTTAGGATCCTTTGAACAGCTAGTTCCCTACGTTTCACGAGATGAAGGATCGCAACGACTGTGGTGTCTCAGTCTTACTGAATATAGAACCAACTAGGGTTTGATAAGTATTACTTTAAATCAAAACTCGAATGCCATGCGTTAAATTGCAAGAAGTTATATGGGTGTTTGTATTGATTTTCTCTAAAGCAAATGAGTTTATTTAAGGCATTGAAGTACCATTACCCCAGAATGAAGTTATTTAGGCATCTCAATCATTAGATATGGGTGATTACTGCCAACTTGGAATGTAGTTTACTGAAAATTAGTCAAGATAAGCGGGAATATAAATTAAAGTCACAGGTAGAGTTTAAAGTATGAGTATACGTTTATTTACTTAATTGTGACTATTACGATATACGATTGAAACTGATTTTGATTTTCACCAGGGATTACAAAATAATTTTTATTATTAATTTCTAGATTAGAAAATAATAATAAAATCCGTGATGTTCAGAACACGTTTCCTAGGGCCAATTCCTGATAGAGTGGGCAAAAAACTGTTCTGAATAACGTATTAAACCACTCTGCTTAATTAAGTCTAGTTATAGTTAATTAGTTAATTTAATTAATATTATTTAAACAATTATCTGTTCATATCAAATCATTTCATCTACACAATTGAATGTCAAAGCGTCATACTGGGTTTGCAAATTTAAAATATACAATAAAACATAAGCTTCATTCAGTAACTTAATGTGAAACAATTAGTCAATATAAATTATAACTTATCAATGAAGTATTCGACTCATTAACGCTGCGCGTTACTAACAAGTATTAGGCTAGTCATGTGGAGATTGATCAACTCACATGCCTTTTGGCGTAATAATAATATAGATTATAGGTATATAAGTTAATTAGACTAGTCGTATAAGCTGGGACAGCCCATACGTCTTTTGGTCTAATAACATTATGAACAAACCGTAGGTTTAAGCTATTACATGTAATTATTACCAAACATTTCTGTAAAATACAATCAAACATTGTACATATATTTCGAAGTATTCGTTATTGATGATGATTTCAATATAAGTACATTACGAATTCCCAAGCGTCGCATTTTAGACATAGGTAGGTTTGATATCATTTTAATCAAATAATGCCACATTACGACTATATCACGCAGAGATGAGTTAACGTGATGGTTAACGTTACGTGAATTACGCAATACAGAGGCTTTGGTTGAATTTAATCCAACAATAGCAGATAATGCTCTCAGACAGACATATATCAAACACATTGAAGAAATAAAGAAAGACATAGGCTTCGGTATATTTTGTTAAAATAATACCGTGATTTAATTATCTCACGCAAAGATAATTCATAGTTAATAATTACGTTAAAATTACATGTAAATGTCAATCGATTGGGTAACTTTTACTTTCCATCTTGATTAATCAAACTTTGTTATAGATATCTCTAATAGTGAGAATACTAATGGAAATTAATGAAATTTATAAATGTAATTAATCTGTTCGATACAATATAGACCCAAACCATTTGCATAATTATAAAGGTATCAACTTAA
The DNA here is from genome assembly GCA_907269095.1 of Blastobasis adustella. Lineage (NCBI taxonomy): Eukaryota > Metazoa > Arthropoda > Insecta > Lepidoptera > Blastobasidae > Blastobasis > Blastobasis adustella. Next base: position 4,163,552 of record OU026120.1, read on the forward strand.
CTTTTGTCGCGGACTGCTAATATACACTGACTCTAGCTTATTTGTAAAGTTAAAATATAATTTAATTATACATTATTAAAGTTCATGATTTGATTCTAATATTTGCTCTGCTGCTCGCCCAGCCACCTCGCTCCGCTCCGAAATAAGAAGTGTCAACCCTCTACCTCTCGATTCGTCTCGTTGACCATTATTAATTACTAATTACAATTTTAGTATCTACTATAATTAACATAAGGTTCCTCTTTGCTTGTATTGCTTGGTGTCCTTTGGTTGTTACGGATGATAACCGACGTCTGCGCATCATCCCTTGTGGCGGTAAGTCTAATCTACCAATCCCGTCGCTTATCGCGATCGCGTCGCTTTACCACCAACTGTTCTTGTCTCGCTTGCTCGTCCCTGAAATTGATCAACGGTTTGCCGCGTAATATCATATTTGATAAGCATCCCTAAGTCGTAAGACCTAGGATACAGATTTATTTAAATGTATCTGAAACCTTTGTTTTTATGATAGTTTTTTATTCTGGGGCTAGCTTGAGCTTGTTCGCTTTCTTGGTATTGTTTTTACATCGATATCCCAGCGTGAATTGATTTGACATTTTGAAATACAAACTTTTATTTTTTTTGCGCTTTACAAGTGTGACCCTTGTGATTAAGCTCATTGCGTTTTGGGGAATTTATTGCTTTTAGTTTTCGGAATTTTAAGAAGGTGCCACATGTGGGTGTTTAGCTTCTTATGTTAGCAAATTGAAACGTTCGAACGACGCCAATGTTATTAACCGACTGCGACAGAAGGAGGGTTATGTTTAATGTATTTGGATTGTCAGCGTCCCATCACAATGCTGCTGAAGAGAAAGCAAATTGGCTTGCTTTTGCTTAAAAACAAATCTAAAACTGAAAAATTATTTTCACAGCAAGCTTTTAACGCGCGGTATAGTAGGTATTCATCAAGACCGTTCCAAATTAGGTTTATTTCTTTAAATCAAGTTTACTTTTATTTTAAATGATTTTAGGCATTATATTTCATCAAGCCTTCTGGCAAAATCAACAAGAGAGAGAACTCAATTCCAAAAACGATTTTAGTGTCTTTGGAGTCCATTACAATGGGAATCTACGTATCATGGCTGGCTCCCGTGATGTCGAAATTCTCAGAAAACTCGACAGTGTCGAAAGTGAGTAAATATGTTTATATTATTCCTTTTCTATAAACTCTCTAAGATATAAGTTTACTTATGTACCGCTGAAACTACCGAAACGTTATAGAAAGCTTCATAGTTAACGCGTGATAAACGGGTGCTAATAACAGGTAAAGGCATTTCTTCACGAAGGCTCTATAGTGGCTTTCGTAACCTTGTTTTTTAGGCTTTTCATTTTTCATTAGTCTGATGGTAATAGTTGGAAGTCTAAGCTGGAGTGGCCACGAATTTAAACAAAACGTGACTTGCATTTACCGTAATCAGAACACGATATCAGCTTTTAACCGAAAGTCTTAACTAAACTACTTCAAACCTTCGGCTAAAAACTGATATCGTACTCTTCGATACTACAGCAATATGATCTTTAAGGTCTATAATAGAAAGTTTAAATTTCGCTACCCCTCTCGATGGTGGCACCAGCTCTTATATTTAAAATGTATGAACACAACTCCGTCGTCCTCCGTGATGCCATAGCATAATACACATCGAAAATATGTAATACATAATTGTCACAATTTGCCAATACACCAGAATTTACATTTCAGAACGAGATAGCGTGGATGACGGCTGTGGGTTCCCCTGAGTTCATTACAGGCAGTCTGGTCTGTCGGTTCATAACGGACCGCTTTGGTCGGAGAACCACGATCCTTGGCAGCGCTCTGCCCGTCGCTGTCGGCACGGTACGTATAATACGATAATTAGGTCTGAAGGATGTTCCAGCTAGCCTTTTATATTCTTTAATCGCCTAGCAGACAGACACAGTCTAGCAGGCCGTATCTGTTTAAGACGCTTTAAACACAGCCGCTCAAAAGATATGTCCATATCCTGCTACCCTGCAGCAGCCCGTACACGACGCCTAAACAGTTGCAAAAAATATATGTAGCTTACAATAAGGCATTTATTGTAAGATGTAGATATACTCTAAAGTTACAAGGACATTTTGAGATTAAAAAGCCTGTATATACGTACATGTTAATCGCACTAGACACAATCCCAATAAGTTTAAAAATAAAAAAATTCTATATTTCGCAAAGCGTTGTCTGAATTGAAGAATTGAAGAATCTAGGAAGATATTAAATGGTACAAGATTCTTTATTTGAGGTGGAAACCCGGTGCAGTTAAAGTTATTAAAATTAGTTATTCAAGGCGAGGTCCATTAATTAACATTTTCTATTATTGCACCTACCAGATAATCATCGCTTGCGCAGTGAAGGCTTGGTTGCTGTACATTGCAAAGTTCCTGTGGGGTGTTGCGACCGGCAAGTTTTCTTTGGTAAGGACTCACGTTTCAAAATATCGAAGATTCAAGATAAATATTTGCTTTTTAGATACTTACATAAATATTTCAAGGAAGATTTTATTTGCGTAAAATCCGAGAAATTAAGATCGATGTAATTTTACCAGTCATAAATAAATTTAAGTACTTTTTCAAACAGGCAGTGAGTATATATTCAGCAGAGATAGTTAACAAAGAGGTGCGGGGTTCCCTTTCACTGGTCACGAGGTTCATGTCTAATTTCGGCAGCCTTTTAATGATGACGATTGGGCCTTTTGTGTCCTCTAATATGCTCAACTACCTTATTCTAGGAATGCCGCTTATATACTTCGCCGCCTGCTTCTGGATTCCAGAGTCATCGTACTACCTGTTGAAAGAGGGCAAAGTTCAAACGGCTATGGATGTCGTGGTTAAACTGAAAAGAGATTTTCGTCACTGTTTATAGGAACGCCCTTTATCTCAATATTCAACGCAAGTTCCCTTTTGAGATTGAAAATATCCTCTTGGTTGAATTTTACAGAAGTCAGTAGGAGGCTAACTTCGGATTCGCGTTACAAAAAAAAATCATCAGTGGGGATTTTTTTGGAAAAAAAAGTTTTAGATTTCCACACCACAATTTTATAATCACACACTACTAATTAATTTTCAATACTAATTTGTTTGCACAGTAAACTTGACTATGGTGAATGATGTGACTTATAGGTAGTTTGTAAGTTTTTCCGAAACAAAGTTTATAGTGTTATAGCTATGTATGTAATTCTTAGACGGATAAGTACATTTTGAGATAACCGTCTATACCACACTTACACAATACACACACAAACTCTATCTACTTACTAATATTAGAGGAAAGTTTGAATGTGTGTAAGTGGAGGTAGTTTTCGAAAACTGCACCGATATAGAAAATTCTTTTCGCTAACAGGATGCTACAATATTCCCGAGTGTCATATGGTTTGATTCTGGAGAAATAATAGGGTACTGACATAGATATATACATCCTTTGGGTACTGAGGGATAGTTGAATGTTTACAAAGTCTGAAGCGCGCGGGTCTGAAGCCACTGGGGACGGAAGTTTGTCATTTGGTTTCTACACTGTGGCGCCATCTTGTAGTATCCAAAGTAAACATTCACCAGCAAAACGTTATGATCCGTCACGTAGCTAAAACATGTTTTCTCGTTTCACTTTGTAACTGTTTCAAGAGTTTCATCGTAAGAGTACGAGATGGAGCTGTGTACACGTGGTTGTTGTATTTTCCAGCTATTAAAGTGTTGATCTGATGGTCGGAACCACACAGGGATGGTTGTGTGGAGTGACAAAATAAAAATGAGTATATCAGGGAGAGTTTGAAAGGAGCGGCAGTAAGGGTAATTAAGTGTAGCGATGTGCTCGTGCAGTATAGGCCATTAAGGCGAATTAAACTGTGTTGCATCGTCACAAGCAGTGGAGTCTCCCTTCTGAAGTTTTTCGTCTATTACTTGATTATAATAATCACAAAATATATATATCTTTCTATCGATGACCTTCTGGTCATCTAATGGTTGAATCGTACCCAATGGGTACGACCCGAAATAAACGGACATTGGCAACCCTAAGATTCCAAGACATTTTCTTACTTACACTGAATTACCTTACGCAGCAAGGTAGCGCCCCGAGCCAAGTCGTGCAGATAAGCACGGCCGTACACCCTTTTCTCGAAACAATTCAACGCATTTTCGAACTCTTTGTGTATTTGTTAGGGACTGAAGAAACTGTCTGAATTGCTGTGTCTACATAATGTATACACTGTATATTATAAATAACAAGCAACATTACAATACTTTTTGCCAACATAGTGACAGCAGTTAAACATACTTTTTTTATAACCAGCAAGGACTTTGTATCTGATTATAATTTCTTTGATTACCACACCATCAGGTGGTAGGACTCTGTCAAGATGAGGTATCCAGCGCAATTGCAGGCATGAGGAATTTCGTCTTAGTCCTCACAGTGACAACGCACCTACAGTTCTGCATTTTATTGCCTGCTACCTAAATGCATGATCGTAGATGTTAGTTTGTCACTGCGTACAAGTAAAAGTAAACGAGCAGGTTTTGCAGTACCCGAATTGGCAACACTGGCAATAGTTTGGCTTTTCCATTAGAATGAATAATGAATATAGGTAATAGATATAGGTATACAGCATACGATCATGATGACATACATATCTCAGCGCTCGTCATGAACGCACGTCGGTTTACAGTGCAGATACAAACTTTATGGACGTAACAGCACCTCAAAGAAAAAGTATAAAAATAATGTGAACGTAAAAATACTGTAAATGTGAATATTAATAAAAACATCTCCTTAAAGTACCTGTGAAACTGTGTTGCGTAATATTTTAGTATTAGTGTGTAGTTAAGAAGTTCAGAATCAGTGTACCGTTTAACAAATATATCAGTATTCGACCGTTGTGTTGTATTGGATGCTAACAAGCGAGTGAGTTTACGAGTTTTCGCTTCTATCCAGTTACTGAGGACGAATGACTTGTTATGATAAGTTATAGATAGCTGAGTGGCTTCCGTTCGCGATTTTGAACGTGTAACATTCACACTAACAGCTCCGTATTATAACTTAAACCAGGATTAAACGTAAATAATTTTCTACTAATTTCCATACTTTTACTTATGTCTCTCTGTCTATACTCGAACGACACCGATTTCTTTCTAGCTTTTACTGCCAGTTACCGCCATAGTACACCGTGTATAAATTTTTTGTTATTGCCACTCAATGACAATCAAGCACAGCCCGTCTGGTGATAAGCAGTAACTCCGATTGGTTATGTGTGAAATAATTTATGAACCAATAAATTTATACTCTTACATAACATTATAAGATCAAGTTGCTTTCCGCATCTTAGACCGGACAGAAAATTACTCTACTAAACCTTACTTTTTGGTTGTTAGTGCGATGTTTTTTTTACTAATTTGACCAGAATCAAAATGCCTGTTACCAACCCCTCCCCTCCCGTCTTCACCCCTGTTTTCTCCCCGAAGTATCCGTTACCGTCGTTTTTTTTTCATTTTACAGTGAAACGGTTACAGATAGGAGCAAATTGTTAAAGAAGTAATAAATCTACACAAAATTTTCAAAAAAACATTAATTAAAAATTGATATCGATGTGATAAGTAGTTTTTGAAATACAGCCTTACACATTGGATATTATGCATGTATTGTAGGTATTGAATTGCATCTCTGGGATTGCAGAAACCTATGCCCATCAGTGGGCGTCTTGATGATTTCATTGCACTTAAGGGAACAATTAATAATAAAAAAAATATATATATATATATTTAAATGGGGGTTTAAGTACTTATAAAGAAAAAATTTAAAATTTAATTGTTTGGGGTAGTATCGATATTTTATTAATGTAATGAGTGATATTTGACTTCTCTTTCGAAATCTAATTTCTCGCCCATAAGTTCAGTATCTACTCTACCTAAATAATTTAATAGAGTCTTAAATAACCCAAATTATTTGTACTTCACATCCTTCTTTGTCCTTACATTGACACTTGCACTTTGCACCTTGTATGAGAGTGCCTGAATTTTAAAAATTACATTATCATCTTTATTTTCTATTTTATTTTTATCGACAACTAACAATTTAATAAGTCATGCGTGTGTATATTTCCTAACTGATAGCGTAAAATACTAGTAGATTGTGAGTATCAGTCTGTAAAGTAACTAACTAGCTACAGGTACGTGGGGTACACTGAAACTTTTGCGTAACTTATTAATAAAACAATTCACATGTAAATTAATATATTTACTGAAGCATTTTGATGACGAGCAGTGCAGTCTTGCGGAGACAGTGAACTTTTAAAATCATAAAATATCATTGCGTTTTTCGCGTTAATTCCATTTTTGCTACGGACGACGAACTTCAACTTGTGATAAAAAACAATTGATACACGATTTCCCGACAATTTTTGTATTATTAGTATTAATTGAGTTTCTTAATTTCGACATTCAAACATTTATAAGCGGCCAGGAGCCCTGAACTTTCAGTGTACTCTATCTATGTTACATAGACATAGAGTCTATTTTTTCGTAACTTGTCACTATCCTAAAAATTGAGAAGAAGAAAAATAAGGAGTAAATATTGCTTTTTTTAACTTTTTTATTCAATAACAAAGGCTGTATTTCAAAAACTACTTATTGTATCGTTACAAATTTAACATTTAAGTTTAGATAATTTAATGTAGATTAACTTGTTGTTTGGTGATTTGCTCCTGTTGTATCGGTTATACTGTAAAATGAAAAAAATCCCGACGAGATACAGTTCGGAAGGATAAAGGTGGAAGGGACGGAAGGCGGAAGAGGAGAGTTGTTAGCAACACCGTCATATTTGTATTCAACAGGGCAGTATTAGTAAGAAAACACTGTTTACCAAAAAGTAATATGATTTCTTTTAGAACTCACAGATGCGCGATGCGTGCGGGAACACGGTAAAGTTTATCTCGAGAACCATTGTTCACACGACCATGAATTAGATGTCATTTTCTAGGTATAATCATAAGTTTTAAATAATATTTCAGGGCAACTTTCTCGTAACTGTTGTCATTTTCCCACAAATTGAGAAGATAAATAAAAAAACATTTACTTCACTTTTCCATGCAATTTGTATTTCAAAAACCACTTATTATATCGATATAAATTTAGCATTAATGTTTAGGAAATTTAATGTAGATTAATTTCTTCTTTGACAATTTACTCCTATCTATAACCGTTTAATCGCCAAATGTAAACAAAAAACACGCCAATGATCACTTCGGAGATAAAAGGGGGGTGAAGGGGAAGGGAGGGGTTAGCAACCAACATTTTTGGATTCAGCAGGGTCGAACTAGTAAGAAAACACCGGTTACCAAAAAGTAATGATTTAGTAATAAAAAATTCTTATTCTATTCTATTTTTTCTATTAGTAGAGTAATTTTTGTACCAAAAAGTAATACGATTTGCGAGTAATAAGGTTTAGGTATAATACATGTATATTATATATAGTAAATAAAAGCCGAGAAAACATGTGCGGAGCTAGGGCGGGTCGCCCTAGCTTCTAATTGAAGGATGTTTTCCCAACAAGTGTAAAACTGTAAAATTCAGCGCCAGGTACACCATTAGGAAACAAAACAAAAGCTTTTCTATTGTTAATTATTAACCTACATCAATTATATATTACCCAAATTTACGAATTCGCTCATTCGTTAATCTAAAAGTAAAAGATCGTAAGTAGATGATTGCAATAGTTATGATGATGATTCTGTGTTAAATGAATTTATCAATCGATATTGAAATTTAATTATCTTCGCAAAAGATTACACACTTGCTAGTCACGTATCTTGAGTGTATTTGATATAATTGTGTCATGAATGACGATGCGCTTGGTTTCCGATAACACGCACTAGGCCACAAAGTTAATTATTTATTGACTAGGGTAAGGAGGCACACGGTCTGATGGTCCACCCGATACAACGGACCACCAGAAAGCTCACAGGACATCAGAAACCTATGGCACGGTTTATACAGAAGAGACGCAGCGGAGGTGGATAATCAAAGAAAACTAAAATAATCCTTATAGATATGTTACATAGCATCGTTTTTGTCAGCTAGGGGACGCGCCTCCGCCGTTAAGCGTAGCGTGGCGCGACTTTGTAATCGCCCGTCACTTGGTGGCGGGGACGTCGCCCGAGCGTAATTCTCCTTACGATCAAAACGACGGTATGTGACATAACTTGATTGATTTTCCGACACATCGCACGTCTGCGCCTCTTCTATATAATTTGATGTCGCGAGGCGACAAAATCGCGCGTCTCTTCTGTATAAACTGCGGCTAAGGAAAGCGGGCACGGTGCCAGTGTTTTAAGTACTAAGGCTGATGAACTCTCGGCTTCTTTTTCTTCTAAAAATTCGATTTTGCACAATCTTTATTTTATGCCCTTCTCGTGGATACCTCGAGGTGACTAAAAAGTTACTTCTGAGGAGATCATTTAAGGTTCAACTTTTAGAAAAGTAGAAAATAATATGTACTAAGATTTTGACATATAGTCTGCGAATGTGGATAACTGCGAAATTACAGGTATCAACATCACCTCAGATTTAAAATAGACAATCGGACATGTCACAAATAAAAGGTTTTCTTGTTTTACTACCAAAGCCTCAAAATGAATCACAAATTTTTGTTCACAGCTTAAAGAAAGAAGATGGAGAAGTTAGGCAACCGGAGAGTGCAACACCTCATTGTGTCATGTTGTAAGTTCATCGTAACATGTACATAATTCGAGAAATCATACTTTACGTAGATTTTCTGTCTTCTTCAGAAGAATTTTTCAATGTTCTACAATCTACACACTCGCTTATCTACCCATCCGTGATTCTACACAATATGAATTCCGCACTACTGTTATTCAACTCATTATATAATCCACACATTATAATAGCGAAGAAAATTCCGTGTGATTTGTGATTCATAGTACTTGTAGCTGCGTTAGTAGTATTTACTTTACCAACACAAGAGCCAGTTGGTGTACTTAAGCGTTTATTTGTATTTTCTAGCTCGTGTTTTGTAAATTGTATGATATGTAAATACTAATACAATACAAGTAATACAAGAAATCACGATTTTATATAGGTACGTTTGTTTTGCGTCAGCATCAGCGCATTGATTGATTTTATAAATATAAAAGTTATTAGAACCAGCATCGTAATTACCAGCGTGGTAATAAATTGGACTCAGGAAGAACACGGATTTAACCACTAGGGAAAAAAATCTAAAAATGAAAAATATTTTTTCATAGCAATCTTTTATCGCGCAGTATAGTAGAGTAGGTACTCATCAAGACCGTTCCAAATTAGGTTTAATTCTTCAAATATGGTTCCCTTTTAGTTGAAATAATTTAGGCATTGTGTAGCATCAAGGCTTCTGGCAAAATCAACAACAAAGAGTACTCAAGTCCAAAAAATATTTCAGTGTCTTTGGGGTCCATTACAACGGGAATCTACGGATCATGGCTGGCTCCCGTGATGCCGAAATTCTCAGAGAACTCGACTAGCTTTTATATGTCGAAAGTGAGTACGTTTAAATTATTATTTTTATTTTTGTTTTAGTCTTGTATATTTAAGTAAACTTATATTGTACAGTATCGCTGAAACTACAGAAACGTTATAGAAAGCTTCATTGTTGACGCGTGATAAACGGATGCTAATAGATAAGGGCATTTCTTAACGGAGGCTCTATTGTGGCTTTCGTAACCATGTTTTTGGGCTTTCAATTTTCATTAGTCTGATGGTAATAATTGGAAATCTAAGCTAGGGAGGCCACGAGTCTAATCAAAATGTGACTTGCATTTACCGGAATCAGAACACGATATCAGTTTAACCAACGGTCTTAACTAGACAATTTAAGACCTTCGGCTAAAAGCTGATATCGTGCTCTCCGATATTACAGCAATGTGATCTTTAAGGTCTATAATAGAAAGATTAAATTTCGCTACCCCTCTCGATGGAGGCGCCAGCTCTTATATTTAAAATGTATGAACACAACTCCGTCGTCCTCCGTGATGCCATATCACAATACACAGCGAAAATATGTAATATATAATCCTCCCAATTCGCCAATACACCAGAATTTACATTTCAGAACGAGATAGCGTGGATGACGGCTTTGGGGTCCCCTGGGTTCATGGCAGGCAGTCTAGTCAGTCGGTTCGTAACGGACCGCTTTGGTCGGAGAATCACGATCCTTGGCAGCGCTCTGCCCGCCGCTGTCGGCACGGTGAGTATGATATGATCATTAGGTCTGAAGGATGTTTCGGCTAGCCCTTTATAATTATCATTTAATCGTCAAGCAGACACAAACAGTCTAGCAGGCCGTGTGTATGTTAGGCGATAACACAGCCGGTCAAAAGATATGTCCATATCCTGCTACCCTGCAGCACCCCGTACATGACCGTTAAACAGTTGTAAAAAATATATGGAGCTTACAATACGACATTTCTTGTAAGCTGTAGATATACACTACAGTTCCAAGGACATTTTGAAATTAAAAAGCTTTACGTACTTACCATTTCAATCGCACTAGACACAATCTATGTTTAAAATAAACCTTTTTCTATATTTCACAAAGCGTTGTCTAAATTGAAAAATCAGGCAATTACAGATTTTAAACAGTACAAGACATTTTATTTGAGGTTTTCCTAGTTGAAGTTATTAACATTATTCAAGACAAGGTCCTTAGATTCACATTTTCTATCATTGCACTTACCAGATAATCATCGCTTGCGCAGTGAAGGCTTGGTTGCTGTACATTGCAAAGTTCCTGTGGGGTGTTGCGACCGGCATGATGTCTTTGGTAAGGTTTTTCTTTTAGAAACAGATACTTACATAAATATTTCTATATAGTTACGGGGTCCATCCACTATCTCATGGGCCCAAGCCAACTTCACCTGCACGCTATCCTGCTGCGAGGTGGCGAGGTGGTTCAAAGTCTAGGGAAATCGGGCAGGGATACAAGCTTGTGTATACCGGGCGGCAGAAGGGAGGAACGGGGTCGCTCTTGTGGTTTGCGACGAACTCCGGAATGGCATCTTGGAGGTGAACGGAGTGAGCGATCGGCTTATGCTGATCAATGCGCTAATAGAGGGTTAAACATATAACCTCATCAGCGCCTATGCTCCTCAGTCCAGCTGTGCCGACACCGAAAATACTGCCTTCTGGAATAGATTCGAGGAGACCTTGCGACGCATACCATCCCCCGAACAGATTGTGGTTGGTGCGGACCTCAACGGCCACGTAGACCACAGCAGCGAGGAGTTCGGTCGGGTGCACGGGGGCTTTGGCTACGGCCAGCAAAACAGTGAGGGAGATGAAATTCTCCGAACCTCACTGGCCGCCGACTTAGCCGTGGTTAATACCTTCTTCCAGAGACCCGAACACCTCATTACCTATAAAAGTGGCCCGCACCAATCACAGATCGACTATCTGCTGGTCTAAAGACGTGATATTGGCCATGTATCCCAGTGCAAGATCATCCAGGGGGAATGCCTCACTGCACAGCACCAAGTCCTTGTTATGGATGTCCGAGTAAGTAGTAGACGGCCTACTGCAGAACGTTGCAAGCCGTCTATTAAATGGTGGACTCTAAAAAGCAAGGGCCACGAGTTCATGGAGGCAGCCGAACGTCTCGATTGGAGCACAAACAGTGAAACCACTAATTAACTCTGGGGCCATTTGCAAAAGTCCATCCTCAAACTCGGACGAACAGTACTCGGTACGTCGAAAGGCGGCCTAAGAATTGACAAGGACACGGGATGGTGGAATAGTGAGTAGCAGGAAGCAGTTAGGGACAAAACTAAAGACCGTTGGTGCTGTCATTTCAGGGAACTGTCTAACGAGGCCAACATCCGCGCACCACAGCTTTCTGCAAATCTTGGCTTGATATGCCCGATTACCCCGGATTAGGTGGAGAGGTCTCTGGCCCATATGAAGACCGGGAAAGCTATTGGCCATGACGGAATACCCATAGAAACTTGGAAAACAATGGGGACCCGAGACGTACTCTTGCTCACTGAACTATTCAATAGGATCGTAGCCACGGGGCTTACACCTGACGCGTGGCGCGTAAATATTATTACGCCAATCTATAAAGAAAAGGGCAGTGTGCAGGAGTGCGGCAACTATCGAGGTATTAAACTCATGAGCCACACAATGAAGCTTCTCGGACGTATTATGGACCAGAGACTTCGCCAGGAATGTTCCTTGTCGGAATGCCAATACGGGTTTAGGCCGGGCTGCAGCACCATGGATCCAATATTTGAACTCAGAGTCCTCCAGGAGTCTCACTGCAGTAAGAATCAACCTCTGCATTACGCATTTCTCGGCCTGCAGAGGGCTTTCGACAGTGTCCCTCGGGAGATAATCTGGTGGGCTCTGAGATCAAAGCGTACATCAGTATTATACAGGATATGTATGCCAATACTGGAGCCGTCGTCAAAACCATCGTAGGCCATACTAATCCCTGCCCGATTACTGTAGGTGTTCACCAGGGTTCTGTGCTGAGCCCTTACTTGTTTTGCGTTGTGCTCGATGCCCTCTCAGCGTAAATTCAGGACATGCCTCCTTGACTTATAAAGTACGCTGACGACATTGTACTGTTGAGCAAGCTTAGGCAGGATATTGAGACCAGAGTAAATACGTGGAAAGATGTGCTAGAAAACGGTGGTCTGAAGTTGAACGTCGCCAAAACAGAGTATATGGCCAGCTGCGGTGCAGATTCCGAAACCATCCTTGTAGGTAACGAAGCTGTCAATAGAACAGATCAATCCAAATACCTCGGATGCACGAGTCCGGCGATATCGGCCCCGATGTCAAGCCCCGAATCTCTGCAGCTTGGGCCAAATGACGGGAACTCACGGCAGTCGCCTGTGACCCTAAAATCCCTGTAAAGCTCAAAGATCTTATATACAAGAGTATAATTAGACCGGTGATGCTCTATGGCTGCAGGACATGGCCAGCGCTGACGAAACACGTTCGCGAACTCCACACCAATGAAATGAAAATGCTGCGGTGGATGTGAGGAGTTACGCCACTCGATCGAGTACGTAACGAGTACATCCGTGGCAGCCTTGGCGTGAGGGATATCGCAGATAAGATCGAGCAGGCTCGCCTGCGCTGGTTTGGTCACGTATTGCGTAAGCCTCAGGGATACGTGGGAAATGGGTGCCTAAATCTGCCGGTATCAGGAAAGAGGCCCCGTGGACGACCCAAGAAGCGATGGATGGACATCGTTGAGTCGAATGCGAGAGCCAACGTCTTACGACGAGAGGATGCCGAAGACCGGGCGAAGTGGAGGAGATTGAGTGGGAAAGCGGACCCTGTCTGAGGCCGGGATAAGCGCTAGGACGATGATGACTTACATAAATATTTCAAGGAAGATTTTATTCCGAGAAATTAAGATCAATGTAATTTTACAAGTCATCAATAAATATAAGAATTTTTTCCAACAGGCAGTGAGTATATATTCAGTAGAGATAGCTGATAAAGAGGTGCGGGGTTCCCTGTCACTGGTCATGAGGTTCATGTTCAATTTTGGCAGCCTTTTAATGATGACGATTGGGCCTTTTGTGTCCTATGATATGCTCAACTACCTAATTCTGGGAATGCCGCTTATATACTTTGCCGCCTGCTTCTGGATACCAGAGTCGCCGTACTACCTGTTGAAAGAGGGCAAAGTTCAAACCGCTACGGATGTCGTGGTTAAACTGCGAGGGTATAAAGATGAGAAGGTGAGTTTCTCTTTCTTATTTTACTGTTTTGTTATTGCTGTTGAAACAACTTTATTAGAACTGGAATAGTTGAATTTCCAGGAATTATACTCAATACTATTCGTTTTTAAAGGGAGCAATACACGTACACGTTCACATCCTCCTCTTCATGATTTTTTCATATCTAGGACATGGCTGGAAAACAGCGCTGCGCGAGACTATACTCGTATGTACTTCCCGGGTCAGCATAAGCCATACTTACATTCGAATAATAAAAATGAAATATGTTACATTTATTATTTTGAAAAGGAAATATTTTAATTCCTTCTTTCAGTCAGTAGAAAACGTGTCACCAAGATCGCCTTATGCGGGTTGGCAGCACTTCATCCAAAAGACGTAGGTGTTTTTAAATGCAAGCTTCATATTCTTTAACAAAAATTATTATTAAATTCATAAGCTAACAGACACCTGTGTTCCAAATTCATTCAAATGGGAACTATGTTTTCAGTTAGTTGAAGACGAAATATTAAGAATGCAAGCGGAAGTAAGGAATGACATGCGACGTTCCACCACGGCCAAGGAGCTGTTTACAGGGAAGCAGTATAGGAAGGCAGTTATCATCGCATTCGGTAAGATACTAGCTCGAAAAATACAACTGCAGCATAAAATATGAGGTTGTTGACGTTATTGATATGTCGACACCGCTACACGTCAAACAGAGTACACTTTAAGCTAAGAGCTAAATGGAGCGACACTTGTACAAATGCACTTGTACAAATCTAAGGTGAGAATTCCCTTGGATTAGGCCTTAGTCCAACATTAACGTACTGTGTACGACGAGCTACGTCATCATAATCAGGAACTCATAAATTCTATACGAACTTCAGTGTTTCAAACTCAATCACAAATAAATCAAGTGTTCGTGGAGATTTTTAATGATTCACTTATCAATGGCTCGTAAAGTCGTAACTCATGATAACCAATAACGACATAATATGATGCAATAGATGTAGCGTAGTCACACATGTCCATCTAAATAAATACAGATATTGTATGGTAAATTATTTTCAAGGGCAGAGTTGCCTTATATAGAACAGAGAATCAGTTTTACTTTTTAAGACCAACCACATTTTTGAACCGATGTTTCATAAAATTGCTTGGGTGTTATACTCAAAGTTATTATAGAATATGGATCCTGAATGCAGTTCGGCTTTGCGTACATGTTTATGCTAATCATGATTTAATACTGAAGATTTTGTTCTTCCAGGCTTGAAACTGGCCCAAATAATGACGGGGCAGCTGATTATACAGCAATACCTGGGCATGATCATGAAGGAAAGCAACACCATGAACGTGACCACCGCTCTTATCATATTTGGGGCAGTCAGATTCATTTTTGGTAAGTTCAAGGTCATCAACTTGGTTATCTACTAGATAATAAAATATTTCTCTCAATTTCGTCAATCTCTAAAATATTTCTATTTAACTATTTGTATGGCTGAATATCAATGGAAACCCCGGGACCAAAGCCATTTTATCGTCAACTGAAGTTCACTACCGTGACCGCAACATTGAGTATCGCCAAATATTACTATTTGTGCGCAGAGATTGCAGGAAGTAATTACTATTTGGAAAACACCCTAATTTACACATCGTTCAATAATAAAGAACACGATACATGCTCTCCATTACTCACACCGATGACGCCATAAGTAACAAATTATTGTCAAGCACATTACAAATTTGAAATAATATATACATATAATTATACAAGTTTTAATAATCTATGTTGTACCTCTTTGTCCTAACGTATTCCTATTTTGTATTTCAGCTGTAATATCATCAGTATTAGCGGATAAAATCGGTCGTCGTCCTCTGCTGATCCACTCTTTCATCGGCACTTTCATCTCTATGAGTATCGTTGGACTCTACTTCTTCTTGTTAGAAGTCCTCAGTCTCAACCACGATTCCCTGGCCTCTTATAATTTAGTAGTCTTCGCCGGCATTCTCTTAGCGAACATCATGTCCACTGTGGGCTACCAGTCCGTAATCATAGTATACCTACCAGAAATCTTCCCTTTGAATGTCAAAGCTGTGGCCTTAACCTCTCTCAGCGTATTCGGATCCCTCATGAACTTCACCATAGGAAGGGGATACCAGATCGTAAGGGACGCCTCGGGACTTTGTGGCGTATTTTGGATTTTCTCGGCCTTTGCATTGGGTGGTGCTATGTTCTCATCGGCCTTCATCCCAGAGACTAAAGGGAAGAGTTTCAAAGAAATACAAATGCAACTGCAAGGACCATTGTACGAAGACGACGAAGTGATCAATAAGTTAAACAATATAGATAATGAAGTTGTCATTGAAAGCAAGGAGTTGAAGGAAATAAACAAAGAAAGAACTCTTGAAGCGTTAATGTGATTTCAGTTACGGTTGAGATCAGGTGTGACATATTGATCATAGCAAATAAATAGCGAGTGCGAAAACGTTGGTAGGTTAGTCTACCTCTCAGCTGTTGACGATATCTACACAATGTTCTGTTGATGCTACATCATACTGTTTATGTGTTTTGATTGAAATCAATGGAAACCTCAACAGCGCATAATTAGCTCACATCATATATAAAATGTCTACAACTACCTACTCTATACAAGTGTAGACTTAGTACTTATTGCCATAATATATTATTATGACTATGTTGTTACTTTAATGACGACGACTGTAAATATATTGCGTAAGTTTTTAATTTTACACTTTGATTAAATGCATTACTATAATTTAAGTTGTTGACAACGTTACGTAGACCAATTCTTAAACGATGATCTCTGATTTTTACAGTAATGTATCTGTAGATAGATATAGTGGAAGACGCTGTACCTTGCACAGGAAAATTATATGCAAAAGCTGCTGCAAAGTAAAACAAAACTTTATAATTTAGGGAGAGCCAAACGTGATCACCTGATCAAAAGTGATTACGACCCTACCTTCTAAATTTGTAGAACCTGAAAATAATAAAGATTGATTTATGCTTTACTTGCTGATATTACAATTTTACCTTTAATCCTTGTAAGAACCACGAAGACGGTTGTCTATTATTTTATGTAATTTAAGTAGGTAAGTATATTAATTAGGAGCGCTGGTTGCCTAGCGGTTAAGGTATCCGAATCATAAGGGATAGGTACTGGGTTCGTACCCACTGCGGCCATGTACTAATGACTCTTTACTGAGTTATTTACATTAGTTGAATATTAACCTATGCTCGTATTAACGTAAGGTGAGGGAAAGCTTCGCGATGAAACCTGCACGTTCAGGCAATTTAATGTGTAACCATGATCCAAAACCTGGTCACGGAGGTCAGATGGCAGTCGCTCCACTGTAACTATCTGATCTGCCAAATCCTGGATCATGGTCAAGGCGGATCCCGTGCCCTCGAGCGCGAGAGCACAACCGGGACATTAACGCCAAGATTATTATATGTATTTTAATTATAATATTTACAATTGCTGCAGCTGTCAATATTTTTCTAATTTTATTCATTTAAAGAATAAGCTTGGACAACAGGTACTCCAAACGTAGATTAATATTGACTGTAGCAGATTAGCTTATTCCATTTGTTTCACATTATTTTGAATTGTCTTTAGTCATGCTAACGCTGAATGTAAAAATGTTATCGTGTAGAATGTAAACAAATGACAAATCAATTAATGCCCCCTGCATTGACTCTCAAGATTAGTTACGATAAATCATTAATAAAAAAATCGTGACACATAGCTAGATTTTATTAAAGTTCAGAACGAGCTTAAATTTCATTTAATACTCGTAAGTATTAATAGAATGGATTACTTATGATACACGGGCAAATGTTGTATTGTTCACCAAAAATTTTAATATGAATTGAATTTTTATTTACTAGGTTAGGTATTAATACAAAAATTTACAAGTATTAATTTATGTTACAATTAATAAACAAATTTTAATGTTAATAGTACTTACCGATTCTAGTAAATTTAGGCGAAATTGACGCCTTATGGTATTCCTAAGCATTTGTCAATCATAAAAATTGTGTCATAAAGTTAAGAGTTTTAAGTTGCATTGCAATGCAAATTAAATGTACCCACAAAGTTATCTTTTTTAATATTAAAATCACAGGTATTTTTCATATTTTTATTACAACCAATGTAGTCCAAAATGTATGTAGGTACCTATAAGGCAAAGTAAAAGTTGTTACCTTTACAATTAATTTACTACGTGTGGCAATCGGGAATTCATCCTCACACCTTGGAGCCAAATTGGTCGCGAACTGTGCGGTTCCAAAGAAGTTTCTCCCACGCACACTAAGGTTGTGGAATGAACTACCTGGAGAGGTTTTCCCTGGAGTTCTTTGAGAAAGGGGTTAAAAGGTTTTTACGGTGTCGGCAACGCGTGGGTGATGCCCCTGGCATTGTAAACGTCCATAGGCTGTGGTGACTGCTTACCATCAGGCAGGCCGTAAGCTTGTTTGTCACCTTAGTAGTATAAAAATTTAAAGTTACTATTACGACAGTTGACTAGCGACTGTCCCGGCTTCGCACACCTTATCAAATTATACGCTTCACTCTGAATCACTCTGTCTATTGGTAAAAACCACATAAAAATCTGTTCAGTAGTTTTTGAATTTATCGCGATCAGACAGACGCGGCGTGGGACTTCGTTTTGGATTTGTTTACAGGTGAATAGAATAGATTAGAATAGAATAGAATAACTTTATTGTTGAACTGTGTAGGTACAATCAGGTATTACAAATGATATTTGTGAGTTGTAACAGTTTGCCCATTTCGGACATACAATATTTAAAGCAGCAATAATTAAATAGTAAAATTCACATCCATTTAAAACAATAAAAAAATACTTGGAAATAAATCAAAATATGCAATGTCAACAACAGCTAGATACGTAATAAATGAAAAATGTCAAATTCAAATTAAATAATAATATGAATGTCAGCTTATAATTTACAATATCAAACTCTTATTTCGTCCAAAATTCCCCCAAATTATAAAAAGCGCTATCCAATAGCCATTCTTTTCATTTAGTTTTAAATTTATATCCACTTAACATTTTTAAAGGTTCTGGTGATGAGATGGCGGTCAAATGCCTGTCTTGAACATGAAAATAAAATGTAGTGCAGTAGAAATGTGCAACAGAGTCTGAAAGAATGTGCGCGCGCTAGTTCAAGTCCATGAACACGACCGCTTAAATAATTCGAGTAGCAATTATTTAAAGCTCGATATAACGCCATCTCACTCGGTTGCGGTTTGACAGAGAGATGGCGATGTATAATCCGTCTGAGTTAGACGGTCGGGCCCGATGGACGTGAACTCTAACGCGCTCAGTACCTATGCTCTTTGACTCGAGACTTAACCTTTAATTACTTGCATGGATTTCAAACTAAAAATATTGTTAGGGTAGGTTTTTCGAGCGAGTTCGCTCTCTGAGTAGGTTCCTATCTCCTCCAGAGCATAAACATGTATGCATTTGACACTATAATTTTTAGTGTTGACCCCATGCGAGCAATTAAGAGGCTTCCTTGTCCGGCTGACGAAGCTTAGTAGGCTTAGTTTTAATGTTGTAAATATTGTATGCTTATCAGGTAGTCAATTGGAAAGTAGAAATAAATCGAAATATAGGTACAACGTAAAAAAATTTAGATATGATGTGTAAATGAATTGTTCTCTAGTTTAGTTAGATTTAATGTATTTTAAGGGTAGTCTTTTTTAATAATGCAATAATTGTACTTATTTTATTATGTTAAATAAATTATTTGTATCTACATATTTTAATAAAACGATTTAGCACTTGTAACTTGCATTTTATTTATTAGCTGGAAAACACTACGCATAGTTTTTCTAATCCATAACGAGAGAGCCAACACCATAAATATTCGATATTCCAAAATAAATATTCATCTTGGCGTTAATGAACCAGTTGTGCTATCGCACAGCGCCCGGGATCCGCCCTGACCATGATAGAGAATTTGACAAATTAGGTACTTACAATGGGTAGCTCCATTGTAAGTACCTAATTTGTCAAATCCGCCATCTGACCTCCGCGACCCTGACTTCTTTTTCCTTTTTATTGAGGATCACTAACAATTTATGCACTCATACATAAATATGTAATGTAGCATTACATAGATTTTGACTTATAAACTTAGTTTAGTGCAAAATTACTTAAAAGTGACCACAGCATGCATTTGTATTTAACAGTATCTAAAAAATATTTTTTTTACAAACAATAGAACTATAAAGAATCAAGATGTAGATCTTGATTCTTTATAGTTCTATTGTTTCCCTACTTACTTGACAGGCATTAACCGCCATCTCACCTGATAGACAGATATGCTCCATCTTTAGCCGCATCGGAATTTTCACTCTTGTCTCTGGCCTTGGAGAAGCTATCTGGAAATCTTTGAAACTGTAGGAGATCAAAGTTGAAGACTAAGGGGAGGAAAGATCATAGTCAATAGAAGAAAATTTCCGCTAGGTGCACAAAACTGCAACATTTCAATTCAATGTATGTCAACATACCATATGAAACAGTTATTTTTATTTTTTCATACTGTACTATGTATTTGGAAAATATTATGTCAGTTTTGTGGTGGGTGTATTTTTATTTAACGACGGGCAATTTTGCTAGAGGCAACATGTTGAAAGCAACATTGTTGCCGTTTGTGGAATGAGGCTTGTAGCATGCTAGTCGAATATTCGAATATTTTTCCTGGTGGTATTCGAATATTATTACTATTTGCGGAAACTGCGTTCATCTAACGCGCACTCGTGTTCGCAGCGGGCTCTGCGCGTGCGCTTAGGAAGCATGCACTGCGCTGTCCGGCGCTGCCTATCGCAGCGTGGGATTGACAACATCATATTAAGGTTGTAGGCCGGTGGATGCAAGAAGTACAGGGTATCTCGTGGAAGACATGAGTTGACGGCCTATAGTCAACAGTGGACGTACTGCGGCTGAGATGATGATAATGAAAGTATGCAATTCATATACTTATATACATTCCAAGGGATATTCTTCAATAATTTCGATTCGATTGAGGAATAGAGGCACGGTCTATTCAGGTGAAGATTTTAGTACCTACCTGTAGTGACATTATTAGCAAATATTTTTCACACAATCCATTTATGTAATCCTAGAATGGACTAAGAATACTTCCCTAGATGATGCCCACTGTTTTAATGTAAATATTTGATGTATGACTGGGTTTTTCTAAGATTACGTCATGTGTTACTGATATATATCTTGTATATGTTGATATGAATCTTGGTTCTAATGTAAGTATGTATTGATCTTGAAGAAATGACATCTGAAAATGTAAAAAACGATAGTCGTAATTTTTAATTTTTTTTTGCAATGCGAAACAATTCGGTAAAGAAAAGAAAGGAAAAGCAGCGGTCAAGGAAAGCAGACCCTGGGATAAGCCGGGATAGACTATAAGATGATGATAATGACGAAATTAAAAAATTCTAAAACTGTGTTTAAAAAAGAATGTCAATAAAATTATATACGTCAAAATTATTATGCATTATTTCTACATCGGGATTATGTGGGATAAAATGAAATACGGTTTAAATAACACTTTCATTTAATTAAGTAACAAAATAAGTACTCTCTACACATAGTATTCTGGCAGCGATGCAACAAATGTTACAAAATTGTGTTGTATATTTACCTAATTATAGTAAGTACCTCCATTAAATAAATATTATTACTAACAATGAAAGGATTATATCCTAAATTAAAATAATAATTAATTTACTTAACTGACTATTTAAAGTCATCTTTTCATTTATACAACATATAAAGAAAAGCAAATATGAGTAAAAGATAAAAGGTGTTCATGAAAATATTCGGTCAAATAAAAATTATTAAGCCTAATAAGTAAATTTTAAACATGTTTGCATCTTCTTCATTCATTTTATTCTAGTAGCAGTTGTACATTGTAAATTCATCTAAAATCGTAGATGTTATACGTGACCGATAATGTCCAATTCCGTTGCTATTTTGCTTTTAACTAAATAGCTACATTCTTAAATGTTATAATTTGACGATGTTCTATCACATTTTGTTTATGGAAGGTTGTACAACCTCTGCCCTGCCGATAAACACTCGTGGCTTATAAAAGATTAATCTTACGCTAACTAGGACGACTTTTCTCACTGATTCATTTAGGTACGTTTTATAATAACACATTTTGAATCAACTTAGAATATTATCAAACAATTGGAATAAGTTATTTTTTATAGTCTATTAATGTAACTATATCTAGAGTATTATCTATCTATAAGAATATCACTGTAAATGATCACAGATCAATATATTTTGAGAATCTAAGTAACAATGTCCATTAATAGTACAAAAATGCATTTCAAACAGCTTTAAAATGTATACATTCACAAGTACCTAATAGTATTATATCTACCTATTTGTCATTATCATTGTCAAAGTATTTAACAACCAGCTTAGTAATAAAACTTCTTGTATGATAAATATAAAATTGATGTATGGAATTCGATACACACAAGGTGTATTCATTAGTACCTACTCGTATAGCGGTAGTCTTCCATTTTAATCTAAGGTTGTCGTTATTGGTCAATTTTAGCATTTAATTCAATAAATAATAAACCTAATAAAGCAATAAAATTATAGAGCACCAAACGTCTGCGTTGTCATTAATTAATATAGTCATTCATTATTAACGTGCATTTTGTCATAAACGCACTTTTTCATGATCATTATTACGTATTGTATCATTAATATAATATTTGTGCGCAATCTCAAACAAAACAACTAAAAAACTTACAACAGTTTGGTTTCTTTGTTGATTTCCTTCAATTCCCTGCCCTCGATTATAACCTCATTATCTACATTTAATTTATTGAAAACTTCATCGTCATCGTATAATGATCCTTGGAGATCCATTTGTATTTCTTTGAAACTCTTCCCTTTAGTCTCTCTGACCATGGCCACTGAGAACACAGCACCGCCCAAAGAAATGGCTGCAAATATCCAGAATATACCACAATATCCCGTAGCGTCATGGACGATTTGGTATCCCCTTGCAACGAAGAAGTTCAAAAATGCACCGAATATGGAAATAGATGTCATGGCAACGGCTTTAACATTTAGTGGGAAGATTTCCGCTGGGACCACGACGATGATGGACTGGTAGCCCAGGGTGGATATGATGTTTGAAAGGAGGATGCCGGCGAAAACTATGAAGTCGTAGGAGGCCAGCTTGTCGCGGTCGATGCTGATGGCTTCCAATAAGAAGAAATAGAGTCCAACGAAAAACAGAGCGACGAAATTGCCGAAGTAAGAGTAGATCAGCAGAGGGCGACGGCCGACTTTATCCGCTAATAGTGATGCTATTACCGCTGAAATGGAAAATAATAAACACGTTAAGACTCTTTAAAGAAGAGTTAATAAGACAAACTACGTTAGTAATAGCGACGGGAAAATTACAGCACTGTACTAAAATTTACACAGTATTTTATTAAAATTAGCTACATGGCTTCAAAATAATGACATCCTGCAATCTCTGCGTAAATAGTTACAGGCACGGTTACGCACCACGGTCGGTAAAACCTTGGAAAAGACAATAGAAACGATCATTTCACATGGAGACTCGCACCATTAGGATAATTTGTGAAATAAACAAAAACCATTTCAGAACGATTGACGAGACGAGCGGGCGAGGACCAATGTGTGTTTGTAGTAAAATACAAGTTACATCATGAGCAAAGTACTGGCATGAGCGAAAAACACAATGAGTGATGTTTATGTCAACTTAATACTTGATAACTTAATACATATAGTTACAGTGGAGTGACTGCCATCTGACCTCCGTGACCCTGCTACCAGGCTAACCTGACCAGATTGAATCATAGTTCGCCTGAATGTGTAGGTTTCATCACTATGTTTTCCCTCGCCGTAAGAGCATCGGTTAGCATTCAACTAATGTACATAACTCAGAAAAGAACCATTGGTACTTGGCCGCAGTATACTTCAACCACTCGGCCACCAAAGCTCAACTTAATACTTGAAGAGTAAAAACAGATTGAACAGTAAAAATTGAGCAAACTTACCAACTATGAACCTGACAGCTCCAAATATTATAAGAGCGGCGGTTACATCCATGGTGTTGCTTTCCTTCATAATGATGCCCAGGTATTGCTGTATCACCAGCTGTCCCGTCATTATTTGAGCCAGTTTCAAGCCTGGAAGAGCAACGACGAATTTTATTTAGACTTCTTCAAACGAGGAGCGCTTTATCAATTTGTGATCACGAAATACGTGGCGAATAATGGAAATTGTAAATATTTATTTATTTATTTATTTAATCGTTTATTGTACACAAAAATGGAAACAAATACAGAGCAAATGTAAACATGACACAAAAGGCACTACTTATTTCTATGAAGAAATTTCTTCCAGCAGGCCTACAGCAAAGAAAACGTGATGATTGGAAGCAGCTAAGACGTGCACAATAAGAAAATAAGATACAGATAATTACGTAAATATGACTAACTAATATAAAAAAAAAAAAAAAAAAAATGTTATATGTTTCTCAGTACTGGATTTCGGTTTTCATTTATTTACATTTAAAATAATTCACATCGGCTAGTGCGGCTACGCGGCGTATCTGCCGCGGGAACCATAGTGAATAAATTATAACCTATATGCTATTCTATTCTATGTATAATAAGTATTGTACTAAAAAAGTATACAAGTAGTTTATCAGTTATCTAACACCCATAACACAAGCTTTGCTTACTTTGGGGCTAAATTGCGCTGCGTGAATTTGTCCAAGCACATTTATTTATTTATTCTGGGCTATAAGCTACATTGCTGCCAAATTTTATTAATATCCGTTCAGTAGTTTTCGCATAAAGGAGTAACAAACATCCTTACAAACTTTATCATTTAAATATTAGTAGGAATACGCATGATTTTGTTGGTCATCCTATTTTTGTAGGTACATAGATAGGTATTATCTTACCGAATGCGATGATAACTGCCTTCCTATACTGTTTCCCTGTAAAGAGCTCCTTAGCCGTGGTGGAACGACGCATGTCATTCCTTACTTCCGCTTGCATTCTTAATAACTCGTCTTCTACTAACTGAAAATTAAACGAAATTTTGGACATAAGCTTCAATCTGTTATTTTAAAGTCTTTGGTTTTATCCTGATATTAAATAAATATTGTTATTTATTTATTAACCTTTCGAAAACCTTGTGACACTTGTGCCCATTGTGATCGAATGTAGATACAATTCCGAACTTTGAAGTCGTCATTTTTCCAATTCGAATACTATCGTCGCCACGTCGTTGACGCATAAGTTAAATACAGATAGCTTGCGTCACAACTACCTACATATACAACAGAAACACACTGTTTGATTAAAATAGAAATAGTTTCCGATGAACAATGAAAAAATTCCTTGAAGAAACTCGCGAGGCCAACGCACTAGACCATCTGTCATCTGGGTCCAATTCGTTTTGAAATAAAAATAATTATCTTGGCGGTGCGTAGGCCCGGAGCCCGTTTTGACCATGATCCTGAGTGTTCCAAATCAGGTAACTACAGTGACTGCCGTCTGGAATCGTGACCATGTTAACAGTGGAACCTGACCACATTGCATCATGGTTGTACACATTCAGTTGCAGAATGTGCAGGTTTTTTACTGATATTTTCCCTCGCCGTAAGAGCAACGGTTAGGGTCCGATGTGTCGTTAGTGTCCAACTCTAATACTAAGTAGCGCACCCGTTAGTATATAATGACAATGAAAGGGATGATTAAGAAGATGCCAGTGATACCAATATTGTAAATGATAAAACAGTAAAAGAAGAAAGAACTCACTTTCTCATCCTTGTACCCTCGCAGTTTAACCATTACATCCTTAGCGGTTTGAACTTTACCCTCTTTTAACAGGTAGTACGGCGACTCTGGTATCCAGAAGCAGGCGGCGAAGTATACAAGCGGCATTCCCAGAATTATGTAGTTGAGCACGTCGTAGGTAACAAAAGGCCCAATTGTCATCATTAATAGGTTGCCAAAGTTGAACATGAACCTCGAGACCAGTGATAGGGCACCCCGGATCTCCTTGTCAGCTATCTCGGCTGCGTACATCGATATGGCCTGTTGAGAAATTGTGGAGCTGTTACAGTATTGCAAATAGTAAAGTTGAACAAGTCTAAATACAGACGATGTTTTTCTTTAGTTAAAACATTATTTAAGCTTCTCAGGAGCACGCAAGATGGTGTAGCACATTTAGTTAAAAATATGTTTGCCTTATTAAAGTTATTAAACAAATATTAGGTACTTATTGGAAGTCATCTGAATATTCCGAAAATCAAAACTTATGTTGACTATCACCCAAATATCATATTGTACAAACTACTAGATATAAATGACTAAAATACTCGTATCTTACCACATTGAACATGCCAGTCGCGAGACCCCACAGGAACTTTGCACAATACATCAGCCAGGCTTTCATGGCGACGGTGATGATTATCTGGAATGAGTCAAAGAAAAGGAAAGTTAATTTGAGGTCTTGCGTTGATGACCTAACAGAGCATGTACAGTCACTTGCAGAGTGAACTGTGAAGAGTGAAGAGTGAACCTCCCTGCTGGGGGTACAAATAGGTGTCGCCGAAAGCGAGCGTCTGTACATCTCGCGAACGCACTCTGTGGCTCAAATTTAGAGAGGATAATTGCAGATATGTAGACATAAAAATGTTAGGCAGTGACAAAATATCAATTTGATTTTTACCGACTTTTAATTGTAGAAGAATATTTATTATTAAAATCTTACATAAAAAACAACCAACCAATATGATTATAAATAAATACTTTTGCACAAATATATCTATATCTAAATAATATCATAGTGAACAATGAAATATTACGTATGCAAAGATTGGAGTGAACTGCAAATCACTGTTTTAAAACTGACAACGATTACGAGACAAATATCCATTCATGTCATCCTGTGCTATGACCGCAGTCATTCAATTTTATATACAAAAGTATAGATCACTCGTCAGAAGTAATTACTACTGAATACAAATTATCTCTATTCAGTGTTACCACTACTCACAATAGTCTTCATTATAACCATTTTTAAAGGTTTCACAACAAATTACCTGGACTAAGTAGCATTTTGGCAGTTATGATGTTTTTGTAGGTGTATTTCGCAACTCATCGGGAGCATCGGTACCCGGGTTGAGTATCGAAAACGTAAGCGAGAGGTACCGGGTTCGAATCCCGCTGCGGCCATGTACCAATGAGTGAATGAGTTAAGTTATGTAATAATAATAAATAAATAATCAATAATTTATTTCTTCAATCAACATTTGTAGTGGGTATACAGGTTGAACACTCCTAGTAGACAAATATTATTTGTATGTGATGGGATAGTCCGCTCCTCCTTAACGCTGGCTTACATTTCTTTTACGTGATTTAGAATTTATACGTAATTACGTATACGTATACGTATTGTACGTAATGTAGTATGTAAATAAGTTGAATTCGAACCGATGCTCTTACAGTGAGGGAAAACATCGTGATAAAACCTGCAAATTCAGGCAACTGAATTTGTAACCATGATCCAATCTGGTCAGGCTCTTCTGGTAGCAGGGTAACGGAGGTTAGATGATAGTCGCTCCACTGTAATTACCTTACCGCAAAATCCTGGATTATGGTCAAGGCCCACCCCGGGCCCTCGTTCTTGAGAGCACAACCGGGATATTAATGAAAAGATGATTATTTTTTTTATTTCGTAACACATCGCAATGCAGCACGTTTAACGTGACAATAGAATTCCAGACGTCATGAAGACGTCACGCCAACTCGGAAGAATCGTGTCACACCGAATGATAATAAAATAACATAATCATCTTGGCTTTAACGTTCCGGTTGTGCTTTCGCGCACGAGGGCCCGAAGTCCGCCTTGACCATGATCCAGGGTTTTGGAAGAACTGGTAATTACAGGATAGCGACTGCATTCTGACCTCCATGACGCTACCACCAGAGGAACCTGTCCAGATTGGATCATGGTTACCTACTTACCTACACACTCATTCGCCTGAATGTGCAGGTTTCATAACGATGTTTTCATAATTATGGTTTCATGATGATATGCACGGACAGACCAACATTTTGTGTGTCTCCTAAACGTCTACTATTGCTACAAAGTGGAATTTTTCTTGTACTCGATGACGTGGGATAACCTACGTCACCCTCACAGCCTATAAGCTTCATCATATCAGCCAGAAGACGCCCACTGCTGGGCATAGGCCTCCCCCAGAGATCTCCACAAAGGCTGGTCCTGTGCTTTCCGCATCCAGCTGGTACCTGCGATCCTTATCAGGTCGTCAGTCCACCTTGTGGAAGACCTACCCACGCTGCGTCTTCCGGCACGTGGTCGCCACTCGAGAACTTTACTGCCCCATCGGCAATCTGTTCCTCGAGCTATGTGCCCTGCCCACTGCCACTTCAGTCTGGCAATCCTTAGAGGTATGTCGGTGACCTTGGTTCGCTTGCCTATAAGCTTAATAACTATCAAACATAACATCTACGATGCATGCGCTAACAAAAATACAGAACCGTAGGCGCGTTGCCACTGTGAGTGCAAAGAGCCCAAATACACGATTTCTACACGGGTAGTCCCAAATGTCCACAAAATGACAGAAAGCTTATTTTATTATCTGTCAGCAAACGCGTATTGCCCGCATAGTCACCGCCACAGAGCAGAAAAAAATGTTCAGCCAGGTGTCCACTTAAGGACCAAATTATGGACGAAATTTTGATTAAATTCTCCATTCTATCTTAGCGGCAGCAATTGATATAGAGGTCCTTAGAGTTTTCCTTACAGTTCATCAGATGTTGCTGATGTCCATAGGCGACGGTGACCACTCCATCAGGTGGCCCGCTTGCCTGTTTGTCTGCCGTATTTCATAAAAAAGGGGATATCATACTACAGCGATGGCGTGCTATCATGATCTACAATTGGAAAATATATCTGAAGTTATTGGCTCATCAGTCATCATTAGTCCACAGTGCTCACTGTTCAGGCCGAGTATCATTGAGGCTAC
This sequence comes from Blastobasis adustella, assembly GCA_907269095.1. Taxonomy (NCBI): domain Eukaryota; kingdom Metazoa; phylum Arthropoda; class Insecta; order Lepidoptera; family Blastobasidae; genus Blastobasis; species Blastobasis adustella. The sequence goes on from OU026120.1 coordinate 4,192,463, forward strand.
TCGCAGTAATTGCCACAATAAATATCGGCTTACAACCGCCGGTAGTCAAAGCAAGCGATCATGATAATGTTGATCACTTCATCGAGTGAATGATTTTTCCATTCATATAGGTGATCAAAGCGGGTAATTTTTGCGCCTACCGACGTTTGTTCTAACGTATATATCGATTCAATTCAATTCAATTCATTTATTTGCATATAAATATGGTAAATACTCGTACATGAAGTCTAACATATTTAGTCAATTTACATTACATGCAAAAACTTATATTATATTATATATTTATTCAAAGAGTATTTATAGATACTCTGCAGATTTAATCGTCTTTACTTTATTTGTTTTTGCTTTAATTATTTTTTTAAGTCTCAAAAGAATTTTCACGCCTCGTACTCGACAAAGTCCTAATTATGGGTATATTACAAAATGTCAACTCACTTTTGTTGGCCACCATAAGCCACAAGCCAAAGCCATAAGCCGAACACAAGAACACAGATTTTTTTTTTCTTTTTTTTTTCTTTTTTTTTCTTTATTTAGAAACAAATAGTCGTTTACACAAATAATACATTGCGATAGATAATTACTTAGACCTACAGTTTCCTATTTTAATTTACAATTTTTGATAGCTAATAAGCTAACTGTTGCGACTGATAACAACGTTAAGTACAATACATTAATTACTACAATTTTGCTAATAAATGTTATAATACAGTGCTTACATTTATATCTCAATTTGTTTTTGTACTGTAACAAATCGTTTGAAAAGATGTCGATATCATTCAGCGAAATATTATAACACCGTGCGGTCAAATAACATAATCAAATTAATTTAAAATGATGTGATAAATCCGACAAGAATCTTCTTTTGGCAACTTTTTGGACATTTTGTTACAACTGGACATTTTGCAACTTGGACATTCTGCACCTAAACGGTTACATCATCATGTCATACATACCGTGCCAACTGCAGCCGGTAGGGCGCTGCCGAGGGCGGTGGTCCTCCGACCGAAGCGGTCCGACATGAACCGGCTGATCAGACTGCCTGCCATGAACCCAGGAGACGACGCAGCCGCCATCCACGCCATCTCGTTCTGAAATGTGAATAACTTTGTTATTAGTCGGGAATACCAAGGCGGATTTGTTTCTGATCAAAATAACCTAACAAAAATGTGAATAAGATGGTAGGACTCTGTCATGCCTGTGGAGTCTGCCCGGGTGAGTACCACCGCCTTATCCATTTCCGCCTCCAAGCAATAATGCTTGCATTGACAACATAGTGTGCAACAAAGTTGCTTCCCGCCTTCTGTATGTAGGTATGTAAGTAAGCACGCAAATATGTTTTAAACTACGTAACGCAAAAGAGAATTTCCTCCGTAGGGTTTATTAAAATAGAGTAACCCCGAGAAAACCCGTTCTAAGCCGGGGCGGCTTACTAGTTGTAAATAAATTAACGTGAACGAAAAGGAATTATCTATCTATATTTTTTTAACAAAATGCTTTTATTCGTGCGTTAAGGTTTTAATTCGTGTAGGTAATGGTAAATGAGAGTCATTGCATATTTCCGTTCTAAATAGGTATATCACATAAAACCTTGAAAACCCCGCCACCCGCCACCGACCGCTGTTGCCGAGCGAGACCATGCCGTGGCCTTACACAATACTAGCAGGAATTATCAACGGCAGATATCGATCAGCGCTATAAGGAGACGTCGAGACGCCCACGAAACGAGGGTGACGTCATGACGTCCTATATCTACTACTAAGTATTTTACCTACTCCTGTATGCAGGCCACTCACCTTCATGCTGGTTGATCAATTGGCGCGACAAAAATAGGCTTGTCAAATCAAACTGGTCGTGGGTAGAAAGTTTTGGAAGGCCGTCATGCATCATGACGGTGTGTCGGGTAAATTGGGCGGAATCAAGCCTATTTGATCTTGCCACTGAATTATAAGCCCTATCAAGTCCCATGATAGTAAATGGCAGGCACTAGGTTAGCAACAAAATATTCAAATATCAACCATTACTAACACACACGAGTGTTCAGGCCGCGGGCCTAAACCTGACCGGGCCGAAACGACTGAAGCATTAAAATTCATATTTTTCCTCGGGTATTTGGGCGGGCAGTTTAAAATGGTTTTAGGACAGTCGGAGAAAAAACTTTTTTTAATGTACTAATTTTGCGGGCCCAAACGCCTAAGGAAAACTAATAAATTTAATTAATCAGGCGTTTCAGCCCACGGGTCAAAGCCAGACCGGGCCGAAACGCCTGAACACTCATTTGCACATTCTGTACAAATCCATTTGCAAATGCGCTTTAAATAAATGACAATAATTTCTTTAATCAATGAAATTATATCTAGTCATTTCCGTTCTATTATCCTATTGATGTATGTAATGAGAAGATAACATAAAATCCCCTTTTTGATATAATCTTAGCATACAATACTCACTTTGGACACGTAAAAGTTGGTGGAGTTCTCTGAGAATTTCGGCATCACGGGCGCCAGCCACGACGCGTAGCAACCGAAGGTCACGGCTCCCAATGACACTGAAATCATTATTATGAAAATAAAAGTTAAGAAAGAAAAAAATTGTGAATGTGCTACCTGCACCTGTTTAAAAAATTTACCGTGTTTTCATATAAATTATAAACGGTATTTAACTAATGCTTCATGCAATAAAGCTCGTTGTAACATGAGAAATGTTAAAATAATCTTAATTCCATAAAATATAGACCCGAAAGTGAGATAAACATATAAAAAACACAAGACAAACAAAATAAAGTCAACAAAATTTTGCAAGCTCTCGATGTTGAAACTGTCATAATAAATAATAAGAGACCATTGGTCCCTTAGACCATAATTATTCCCATTGGTAAGGGATCTTTCAGATAGAGAGCGGTCACGCGGTCAGCGTTCCGCCTTCGCGTTCTGCGGTCGTTGTCTTGTATGACGCTATATAGACATACCCACACAGCAGGCGGTCAGACCGCGTCGGTCAACCAGAACAAAGAGAGCAGGACGAGAACGTGGAACGCCTGACCGCATGACCGCTCTCTGTCTGAAAGATCCCTTACCAATGGGAAGAATGAATGGTCTCTTCCCTATGTTTAGATTCTAAACATAAGATTTGACTAAAAACCTTTTATCAGGTAAAGACCTAAACTATTGAAGCTACAAGGAGCATGTAGTGGAGTTAAAAAAAAAAGACACGTTCTGTCACGTCCATAGATTTTAACCAAATATTAGGTAACTGAATTTCACAGAAATAAAAGATACACATAGACGCCCCAAACTGGATATATTTCTGATTTATTTTGCCAAAATTAACGGAAAATTACAGACTAGCGGCTATCGGGGTTTTCTGTACGAAAAAGTCGTGGTTTCCCTTATTAGCACATTACACATCGAACAATTTATAAAACTAGCGCTAAGAAAATAGACAAACAAACGCATAAGTATACAGTAAGGTACACAACACACGGTATATAGGTACACAAACTGATCCTAGTGTTGATACAGCAAACAATATAAAGCGTATGGCAACAAGTAATGAATCACAAATTACACGGAATTAAACAGCATATGTTTATGTAGTCTTCGCTGTCTAAACAAGATACAGAATCCTTACGTAAAGTGGGTTACTCGTACAATCTTACATCTGGCGCTTTGGGTACTTACAACATGATACTATGAGGTACTGCACTCTCCTGTTGCCAAACCCCTCCATGGCTGCGGAGAAGAAATATTATGTAATTATTTATTTATTTTATCTGTTTACTTTTCTATCTTTACGCAAAATATAAATTGGTGGCTAAAATATAAATTATTGGCAGTTTCACTTCTTAATGGCTCACCACAGTAAGTAGTGTTAACTACTTGACACCACACTACACCACTCCACACTACACTAGTGACACCACTAGCGCCCCCGCTACACCACCACCGTTTCACCATTACGGTAAACCTCGACACGTGTTTTTTCCTCCACGGAGCATCCTCAGGATCTTTGACCGTAAGTCAACGATGAGCGAGAGGATGATCCGTGGAGGAGCGAAACACGTGTCCTGGTTACCTGTGAATAGTCAAGTGGTGGCGGTGTAGTGGGGGCACTAGTTGAGGTGGGGAGTGGTGTAGTGTGGTGTCATGTAGCCAACACTACTTACTGTTCAATTACATTTAATTTTTTTGGAAATAATGCCTTGAACAGATAGCTTGTAGCGATCAGGGCGCCTGCGCTCATTAACAGGTGAGACTAAGCTTAAAATTCATACATTAACAACTAATGAATTATGGCGTCTCGCTAATAAACGCCTGATATGATTAATAGCATTTATACGCGTATAATGCGTGTGGACTAGATCTATGCTGTACTAATACTAATAATAGCGATGAACAGTGATAACGAAGCTCCAGTACAAAATTTCAATATTATAAGGTTGTGGCTCCAGTGAGGAGTCTTGTCTAACGCATGGATTGTCCTCCAAAAGAAAAGTAAAGATGGATGGACTGTGTGACATTCGGATGAAAGAAGTGAGTACCGAGATTACGAGTGATATAGTTGAATGGAAGAAGAGATTAATTGTGTCGATAAGGGTAGATTCGAACCCGGTAGCTCTCGCTTACAAGTCGGATTTTTACAATCAATGTCCTTAAATAATCAATACATTTTAAAACTAAGTCGCTGCAATATCGCCATCGCGTAATGAGCCCAACTCATTCCTCAACTCAGCATTGGTTTTCTAATACAGCGAGCTGTATTTCCTTAGGCTTAAAATCAGCTCTCAACGACCTTAACCGTTAGGTAACCTTAAGGTTTGATCTTTTAACAACCGTGACGTCGAATTTTACTCCGAGGTAGTATTACGTCCGAGTTAACCATGCTAACCCAGCTTTGTACAAGTAGGCCTAAGGAAAACTTTCTAATCCTTTTTACTACAAATAAATAAATAAATAATTGACTTCTTTTTTACTTAAGCCAAAAGTAACAATAAAATACAAAAATCTATGAAATATTGTCAATTTTTTTTTATTGGTATAGTTTAGTAGGTCTATTATTTCTGGTTCTACATCAGGTGTACCAGTTTCCAACATCAATTATACCCTACATGTTGCCCAGGCTTAATAGCTATACAACAAAAGAGTTTCATTCAAATCCATCCAGTAGTTACGGAGATTAGCGTGTAGAAATAGACAAAAATAAATGTTATTATATTACTATTTTTTCATCGCCCTAAATTATTTTTTTGTAAATATGTACAAACACACGCTCACTGTTTAATTATATGGATAAATAATACTGTTGTGGCTGTTTAATAAGAAATTCTGACAAATTAGTCACTTTAGGCCAGCGATATAGTCGTTCCATTTGTAAAGGATCATCAGGATGTCATCTTCATCATATCAGCCAGAAGACGCCCACTGCTGGGCATAGGCCTCCCCCAGAGATCTCCTCAAAGGCTTGTCCTGTGCTTTCCGCAACCAGCTGGTACCTGCGATCTTTACCACGTCGTCCGGTCCACCTTGCAGGAGGCCTACCCACGCTGCTTCTTCCGGTACGTGATCGCCACTCGAGAACTTTACTGCCCCATCGGCCATCTGTTCTTCGAGCTATGTGCCCTGCCCACTGCCACTTCAGTCTGGCAATCCTTAGAGCTATGTTGGTGACCTTGGTTCGCTTGCGGATCTTCTCATTCCTGATTCGATCGCGCAAAAGGAGACAAGTGCCCAATGAAGATTATATAAGAAAATTGACGTTTCGAAAGTCACCCAAGATAATAATTTCAAATTCAAGGTGAAGATAAGAACTATTAAGATTGATTATCTCGTTACCTAAAAGAGAATCACGATGAATCAAACAAGATATACAATAGCTACAGCGACGAATTATCAAATATACTCAGATACGAACCAGCTTAAAGCGGTGTTGGAAGCCTCAACGTCATTGTGTGGTATCGGAAGACTCAGTATATGACGCAAACAAATTACTAAGATTCTGATGAAGGTCGTGGGAAGCCGTTGAATTCGAGCAGCGCATATTCAATCTATGTGGGGCTTTTTATTTGTTTCACATTTTACTAGCTCTTCATTTCACCGCCATCTCACCTTAGTGGGAGGCGACGATGTAGGTAGATTTAAAGTCTCTTTGGAGTCTGTTCACATTTGTCTATGTATCCAGATCATTCGCAGGCAACGTATTCCATTCCTTTCAATTCTTTGGGGTCGAATTATTTTGAACGTGTGCATCGTGACCGATAGAGTAGAATATTGCCCGTGAATATTGGTGTCCACGCGAAGTTTCGAAAGAACATTTCTCGCACGTATGACAGTGTTTCCTTAGAACTACGACATGGGATCGTTTAAGAGGTATATTTAAGGTCTCCATAGAGGCGGGCAATGCATTGGTAGCGCCCCTGGTGTTGCTGATGTACATAGGCGCCAAGGCGGTGACCACTTTCCATCAGGTGGCCAGCTTGCCTGTCTGCCTACGTATTATATTTAAAAAAAATTCACCAACCCATTATGAATGTGTCGAGACTGTGAAGAGCCTAACCAGCAAGGACCTATGTAGACCAGAAAATAGGCAGCAGCGTCATTTGTTCAGTATTTTAAATACTGCGATATCTAACCCACCTGCAAAGCATGGAAATTGTGGCAACTAATGCGGAGGAGGCTCAACTCCAAAAGGGCATTGCTAATGACAGGCAGTCGATGTGATTTACTTTGAAATTGCTATAAGGCAGCCAATTCCAGTTTCGTACGGGTGAAAAGCAGGTATGCATATTTAATCAATTTACTCGTAAAACTCCTTATCCGGTGCTAAAACCGTAACCGTATCTATTCGATACGCAAGTTTCTGAAAATGTAGATAGTCAAATAGCTAGGGTGAACTTCATTTTATATTGTATATATTTATCACCTACGACAATACCAACAGCTCAGTTTAATTATGTAATTATTATCTAAAATCTGAGGCTTGCTTGTTTAGTTGAGGAGAATGCTAGGAAGCATAATTTTTTTAATTGTCACCAAATTTGTTTGTTGTAGCATCTTACAAGGATTCCCTCTATTTTCCCAACAATACCAACCTACCACAACCTAAATTCATCATAATTTATGTCTGCAGCAACAGGGAAACAACCGGGACTGTCCAAGCATCACCAAAATAGTTGATTCTCAGAATCTACTAAAGCAGCCATACCAAGGAAGTTTAGCAGCAAATTGTCCACAGTTTTGAAAACAATGCAGAACTAATTGTCGCAAATCAGTTCTATCTATGACCACCGATGGTCGGACGTCATTGATAATAATTGAGCCACTTGAAAATTTACGCAATGCATCCATGAAATACTGTTGGCACGTTGTGAATTCGCTATCCGATAAATCTGCGTGTCACGTTGTTTATACTAAACATGTATATAAGTACTATAGATTCGTATGAACTGACATGTTCAAACACTTTGAACTCTATGTGTAGTTACGTAGGTAGATTTTTGTATTGAATAGTGGGAGATTATAAACGATTTAGTTGAATTGCTCGTGATGTCGACGTCCCTTTGATTTTGCAAAGGTATCAAATTACTTCTGCACGTGATTATTTGTATTACACTCAACATCATCATCGTCTTGGTGTTATGTCCCGGTTGCGATGTCTGCTTATCTGCGATGTCACGGCGGCCAAGGCTACCCCGAATGTGGGCGTATCGAATGCGATCCTTCCGTGAAACTCTACACACCCACCGCAGCATTTTCATTTCCGTGACGCGCAGCTTCTGCTTGTTTCACTCTAGTACAGACCAAGTTTAGCTACCGTTTAGAAGAGCAGGTCTAATCTTATTAGGTGCTATTAGTACTAAGCCTAACTGTATGTAGGCTATTGGTTAGTCCGTGGTACTCATTCGCACGGAATTCTTTGAAATAAGTATCTCGCGAATCCGAATTTGGGTAAATGTATTGCGAAGGTAAGTTGTGGCCTTAGGTCTAATTTCCTTCAACTCGAGTCAGGATGTCACATCTGCTGAGCACGGGGCAAATGGAGCGATTATCTGTAAGTACTTTAGTACTGCTGATTATATACTAGGCTTGGGGCTATCCCCACGCATCGACATTATAATCTAGACTTCAAGGCTAGCGTGAATAGTATGTTCCTAGACAGGCATCTTCGATTTTCGGCCGCCAGTGACATAGCGGTCAATTTCCTGGCTGACTCTTCTAAAAAATGCAAATAGCGGTAATCAAAGAATCCTAACTCAGTTGGCAACTAAATTTGACATCAAACAATTCTACACTACGTCATCTACATTAGCCACTAGCTGTAGCGTCTACTTTAGAGTAGTGTAAAATGATTATATGTCAAATTCAGTTGTCTTCTGAGATAGCCAGTAGCCCTGCAGCTCTACTTACCAATCTGGAAAGTGCTATCACCAGTTTTTATCTCCATTTAGATTACAGCGACATGGACACCTGTACTTTGTGTCAAATTGCTCTGTCATACTTCTAGTTATCGTTATCGTAATTATCATCTGTCCGACCACCGGCTATTAAAAGTTTTCCAGACTTAAATTTCTTGCAAGTCATATAGCAAAGTGCGACATGATTGTCGTCACATCACATGGACATGATCATTCACGTTTTTGCCTTTTTATTTGTTTTTGCCACAGTAAGTACCTAAGTAGGTCGGTAAGTAGGTAAGGTAGGTACTTACGGTACTGTAAGTAGTGTAGGTAAGGTATGTACTTACTGTACGAAATCTTCATTCGCGGTGTCTTCTACTGTGGCTCTAACAGAAACAAGTTCTCAAATGAAAAAATATTCTTTTTTAGCAAGTTTTTATCGCATGTTCTCTATGTCCAGTCAGAGTACTTGTAAAGACTAATCAAACGAGTCTAAACTCAAAGGGTTTATCATGCGTAGTTTAAGAATTCCTTTAGCCACCTTCAGTCTCCGTCATCAGATCAACTCGATGGTATCAGAACTTGCATTGTCATCAAAATTTCAAGTATGCAAAAGTCATAAGTATGCAAAATTTCAGCTCATTCGGAAACCAGGAAATGGGTCGAAAACTTGCAAGATTTTAGTACGTGGGGAACACGTGAAAAAAATTATTAAAAAAAGACGAAACAATTTAAGCGAGACAACGACAATAATGGCTTTGAGGGAGTCAGTTGTCTTTTCTTCAGAACTGTTCATTTTTATGCCACATTCATATCGTTGTCGCGCCCAACTGTTCTGCCTTGTTCTATTATTATTGTTATTCTATATAACGTAGCAGCGTCTGCAGCAATTTAACAAATCTTTACCAGCTATGGTCAGCAGTATTAGTTCGTTCCAAAAGAAGCCTTATAAGAGGGCAGAGAAGAAAGTAGCGGCCGCTCCTCTGGTCGTGAATAAAATTAGAACCCTTAGTTTCTTCGGAAAGAGGACCAAGAACTTTGCCACTAGCTAAGATATCCAGCTTCGTATGTTGTCCCTTGCCTGGCCCAAGAATGATAATTCTTTTCCCGTTATTTCGGCAGTGTATGTAAAATACTCGTTGGCAGGGGACAACCTATGCTGAACGATCTGTAGGTTACATATTCTTCTTTTAATCGTCTATTTCATCGAAGATCTTTCCCGCAGTAAGTATCACTCATGGGAACAATGACAAGTACAGTTACCTATTCTATCACGTAATAATAGAATTAAAGGTTTCATGTTTATTATTTCCATTAACGTTAACAGTGTACTTTGCTGGGAATTTTATAATATTCCCTCTATTTCCCACACAATCTTAGTGTTACAATGAGAAAGGCTTTATTTCGCTACTGGGTGACGTATAATGTCATAAGTCTAATAGTGGAGTTATTACCTGCAATCGCTGATAAGAAGCTCACCTGCGCTGGTTTGGTCATGTGTTACGTAAGCTTGGAATACATAGGAAAGGTGTCTAAACCTGCTCGTATTAGGAAAGAGGTCTAGTGGGGGCCCAAGTAGTGATGGATTGAGGAGCCGGATGTGAAAGCCAATGGCTTACGACGGGAGGTTGTTGGGTGTCGTGCAAGATCTGGCAAAGCGGAGAAGAAAGCTTGAAAGCGGACCCTGACAGAAGCCGGAATTGATCATTCGGATAATCTTGATGAACTCAAAAAAAAACACAAATGTCTAAGTCTAAGGTTCCTATCCAAAAATCTCGGCCTCCTAAAGTACAAGGTGTCTCAAAAGAAAGTTTATATTTATTTAGTTTACTGCGTGAACGCAACGAATCCGAGGGGCGCCGGGAGTTATGTCAATCGGTAGCCTGGCTCTTGGGAATTCAGTCGCTATGGAGCGTTTCTCAGGAGCAGACCGCGCGTTGTGTGTGCGAGAGTTTTACAAAAACGGTGATTCGGCGACTGTAGCGCGTAGGAGATTCTGCAGTATTTGAGGTTTTCGCCACTCAAATGTTGCGCCAAGCATTCCTCTTATTCGAAAATAGGTTAAAAAGTTTGAAGAGATCGGTACAACGTTGGAAAAACCAAAATCCGGGCGACTAAGGTGATCAAGAACGGTAGAAAACGTAGAGAGTGTTAATCAGTCTGTTCGTGATGACCCGAACCTTTCAATTCGGAAGCGCGCAAGTGCTTTAAATGTGCATAGATCATCATTACACCGCATTTTGCACAAAGATCTAAAGCTGCACCCCTACAAAATTCAATTTGAGCAAGAATTAAAGCCCCAAGATGCCAGTCAGAGGCTGGACTTCGTAAATCAGGCAATTGAGCGCTTTTCAACGTTTACCAACATTTTGTTTTCGGATGAAGCTCATTTCCATCTTACTGGACACGTAAATAAGCAGAATTGCCGCTACTGGAGTGCAACGAATCCGAAACGCAAGCGTCAGAAACCCCTTCATTCACCTAAAGTGACCGTATGGGCAGCGATGTCGGCGCGAGGAATTATCGGCCCTTACTTTTTTGAAGACGAAAGGGGGCGTGCAATTACAGTGAAATTAGAGCGTTATGTTATGTAGACGACTTCTTGGTGCCTGAACTGCAAAACTTTCCTGGCTATAACCAAAGAACATGGTTCCAGCAGGACGGAGCAACGTCACACACGTCCAATACATCTCTGCCACGAGTTCGTGAAATTTTCTCCGGCGAATTGATCTCCAGGAGTGGTGACATAAATTGGCCTCCACGCAGTCCTGATTTAACCCCTATGGACTTTTTTCTATGGGGTTATATTAAATCTACAGTTTACGCCAATAAACCGACTTCCCTGGCGCGTTTGAAAGAAAATATCCGTCACGAAATGGCAGCCATCACTGAGTCCACCTGCCGAGCCGTCATAAGTAATTTTACTGTTCGATTAAATGAGTGCCGCGAACGCAAGGGTCTACATTTGGACGATATTATTTTTAAGAAATAAATTCCCAAATTGTGTATTTTAATAATCAATAAACATTTTTTCGATGCACGGCCTACTTTTTTTTTTAATCGATTCACTAATTATAAACTTTATTTTGAGACATTTTGTACTTAGATCTAAAATTAGACCAAGTCTTGGCCACAATTTCATTTTAAATAAATTACATACCCAAACAATAAAATGATTGCCTTTACTTCTAATTATTGTTTGAACTTGTTTTGGTACATAGATTTTATTGAATTCACCGACAGTTTATGAAAAAACTGGCAGTATTTATTTCCCATAAACAAGTAATGTTGATCGTTTGAAATGACCTCCTCTTCCTTCCTAATAATACCCCCGTTCTGTTCATAGATGTTCATAGAGTAATTTAGTAAAACTCATGCAGTTAATTAATTTCTAGTTAAAAATATCTATCGCTAATTTTAACTATTTGTGTTTTATGTAAATGTCTGTAATTTCATTGTTGAATCTTTGCTTGTAGTCTTCCTGCACCGCATAACTTTTCCGATTGTTATCTCTCCTGGGAGACTGGTAGATAATGCTATTTTAGATTTAAGTACGCCAATGTTCTGTTTGTGCATGAAGTATAAATAAATAAATGTAATTCACTTAGTATTATTCTGTGATTAAAGCGTGTTGTATAGTTCAGAGAACTAAACGAACAAACAACCATCAGAGCTTGATACAAACTATCGGCAAAACAAAAACATCAAGTCAAATACTTCCACTCTACCAATACTATCCTTGGCTTTCCAATAGATGTAAAATGACTTTTGACTACTTATCTACCCTAGGAACAGTGGTACTATGGCCTCCGTCCGTCGTACTATGTCGTCAAGCATCTATCTACCTCTCGAGATCTTCTACCCCAACATATTTGTTCCTGCTTGAATGATCGTCGTAATTTGAACTTGAGCCTCCCAAATCCTTAATGGATTTGCCACAATTCCTCAATTCGGCAGGTCGCTGAGATCGCACAGTTGAGTAGATATTAGGTACTTAATATTTATTCACGCAAACAACCACTTCCCAATAATTACAATTTAAGGAAAAGAAATACTAAAGCATAATATTTGCAACAAAAACTGAAAAAAGGTAATTAGGGAAACTAAAAGACTACACATAGAAACTTTAAAATACTCGATAATCTTCGTACTGAACTAGACTGGTTTTTCTTGTTACTACATCTCAGAGACAATGGAAGTAAACGTTTGAAATATCTGGTTTTGTTTAGGCTGTTTTAACCTCATAAACCCATACTGCGATTTCATTATATGGCTTATTTACTCGTATTAAGTTGACAAGTAGTTAACCAAATTTAAACTTTATTTTAAGCGACTTAATTTTCAGTAAATGTTTACACTCGAAAATCGCATAATTATAATTAAGCTCTTTAGTTGTCCCAATGTCCGTAATCCGTAGTTCTCTAATAATACCCGTAATAGAAGGTTGATTTGCACGAATTAAGTTGTCAAGTAGTTAAGTAAATTTTAAGTTACGTAATGTACTACTGTTCTAACAACTTAGTAATAAGTTGCAAGTTAAAATTTTGCGTGCAACTAAATAAAAAGTTTAGAGCTTTTCCTATTTTTCCAGTAAGTTGGTGGGCGTGGTTAGTCACCACCACTTACCATTAAGTAATTTTTTAACTACTAAAGTGCACATTCTTGGTTTGCGGAGCGGAAGCATTCAAGGAAGGTTCAGCTTGTAGCCAAAATCCTGACTCTCGCTCTGCAACGGCTATGATACGGACACATTCGGAAACATTAGCCGAAGAGGCTATCAGATCTTTTTGAATTTAGTTTACAAAGTGGCTCGTCCCATTGTCTAAGCTTGTAATAGACATTCCAGTAAGGCTGAAGTTTCGCCAGGGGTTGAAAATGACTAAAAAATAGCGCTGAGGCTCAGTCGGGTTGCCAAGGCTCATCAAACGAGCCGCTGAGGCTGACAAATCGAGCCGTCGAGGTTCAGCCGGACCGCCAAGGCTCGTCAAACGAGCCGCAAACGAGCCGCTGAGGTTAAAAATCAAGCCGTCGAGGCTCACTCGGGCCGCCAAGGCTCATCAAACGAGCCGCTAAGGCTAAAGAATCAACCCGTCGAGGCTCTACAATCGAAAAATGAGTCGCTAAGGCTTAGCAATCGAGCCGTCGCGACCCAAAAATCGAGCCGTCACGGCCCAAAATTTGGGTAACTAAAATAACTATACTAACTAGGCTAACTAAGTAAGTAATAATAATTTTTAACCCGCATAAAGAGGGTATTTTAAGTTTGAAGTATGTATCTGTGTGACAGACATACAATGGGTGGGTGTATGTCTGTGGCATTGGGTGGGTTTTTAGTCCTTGAAAGCTAGTTTAATCAAGATGGTTCATAACCTTGTTTTATTAATATCGTTTTTGCAGATTTTGAAATAGGTAGGTACCTATTTAACTAGACGTTGTCGGGTTTTTCAACATCTATGGTCGGTTAGTTTGGAATCAAGAGTTTACATCCCGTGATGCAATAGTGGTGCAAAATCTCAGTCGCCATTAACGTACCAAATATTAAACGAAAATCGTACAACAATTAAAGAAAAACATATTGTAAAAATATGGTGCAATACCTACCTACTTAAATCACTTTATTAAATTCTTAATACAATAATGAATCATTTTACTCTAGTAGGTAATCCGATACAAATATTTATTTCTAAAATCAATCATCAAAACACTGATTACTGAATCACAGCGAAAACTCACTTGGCGAATTTATCGTACGCATCCAATACAGCACAGCGGAAGAACACCGTCAGAATCACAAAACTCACACGGATTTAGCCTCAACACTGCAATAGCACCACACAGCTACACGTGGAATACAAAATTGTTTAATAATTATTATCGTTCACATTATTTCTGTTATCTTTTTTATTAAAGTTACGTCCGTAATGTTTGTGTGCGCCACGTGAACTGACGTGCGTTCATGCCGGTGTTTGGAGACCAACTGATTTTAATTATCATCGGCGGCCGGCGTATAGGTTTGGTTCGTTCGTTCGTAGACGTAGCTGTACTCTTTCAGCGTACAGCGCCAAAATTAGATCGACGAAGCGCTAGATTGAGAACAGTGGCCCTCGATATAAAGGCTTCGACATCGGCTTCAATTTGACAGGTTAAAGAATTAGTCCGTGGTATTGTCGATGGATCCCAGATCATTGGAGCATCGGTGGCTGAGTTGTTACGGTATCCGACTCGTAAGCAACAGGTACCGGGTTCTCTTCTACCAATGACTCTTCTTTGAGTTATGTACTCATACGGTCAGGGAAAATATCGTGATGAAACTTGTACATTCAGGCTACTGAATTTGTAACCATGGTCTAATCTGGTCAAGTTCCCCTGGTAGCGGGGTCACGGAGGTGAGATGGCCAGCCGCTCCACTATAATTATCTGAGTTGCGAAATCTTGGATCATGGTCAAGGCAGACCCCGGGCCAACGTGCGTGAGGGCTCAACCGGGACATTAACGTCACTAAATAATGTACCTATGTAGATACCTATAGGAAAGTACTAGAGGAGCCCGATTTCTCTGAGTCAATTGTACTCACACGTACACACACACACACTGCACAGAAATTGTAGCCTATGGCGATAGGACACCCAAAAACTCGCTAAATCTAGCTTTATAAGCGCTAACTCACCTATGAGGACGAGGTGAGTGGTCAATCCCATGAATGTGTGTAACTATGCCGATAACAATAGAGTGCGCATTCGTCCAGCAATAATACTGATGCCTATGTTGGTATACAACTGTGTGTAATTATAGAATGAAGACGTAGCATGACGTAGGAAGTCGGTTCTCATTATGTTGTAGACTGACTCAGTGTAGACAAACAGCTAACAGGCTATAAAAACTACTTGCTGTTAAGCCTGTAAAGTCTGTAAAGGTTACCTGGTAGACATCGTTTGCCATTGCTCGTGTCTCTTTTATCCTCATATATGTGATTGTTAATGTAATTTATGGTCAATAAAGTTTATAAATCTATATTTCTAGCGGGCGGGGAAAGTGGTCACCACCGCTTATGGACTTCACTCTAATGAGGCTCTAACATACATCTTGAGCAATACCACGTCCTTGATTGACAACGGAAATTATCACTCCGTCGCTGCGTCGAGGTTTCATTCGTCTCGGGGACTAGAAATATAAATGCCTCGACACCGATTTTCCCACCAATTCTAAGTCCCACAGGGTTTTCATGAGCCACTCTAAAGATTAACTTTCTCTGCAGTTTTAGAAAGCTCTCACAATACTGCAGATCGACTTACTTCTTAGATGGAGGCGGGATGTTGGCTACAGACAATAATATCACCTAATACCTACAAGATCTACTCTTTATACATGATACATAGTTTAATTTTCAGTGTGCCTGCGCATGGTATAAGGTGAATAAACTTCATCGATGCCATTGCGGAAGTGCTGTAGATGTTCTTGGATATCATGGCCTCTCGTGCCAAAGAAGGGCCAGTCACCTGTCGGGCCACGCGAACCTTAAAAACATCTAGCTGCTTTTGGACGACAAATGTAAAAAATAATTTGCGTTGCATTTTTACCTTTTTTGTAGTAAAATTTTCATTCATTCAATTTTCATTAGATTCACTTATCTTGACGGTAAGAAAAACAAATGAAAATCACGCATTTTCATAATTTGAATTTGGAATTATCTTCTTTAAAATTTAAACTTTTAAATGATACCAAAACCAGCCCGGTACAAATAGTATAGCCAAAGAGGTTTTATTACAAGTTCATACATATTATATGCGAAAAGACTTTTTCCCCAACCTATTATTATCATTATTATTTGATGATGCACTACCAGTTTGAAGCAGATACGTGCATATCACTAGCTCTTATGTCAGTCATTTGTTTAGACTAGTGCTAGTCTTTCTTTGAAGGCATTTATAGAAGGTGCACTTATCACGTGATCCGGTTACTTATTTCACGCGTTTACAACACGATTAGGCAGAAAATTGTCTATTGTTATCGCGTCACATAACATTATTGTTATTGTTTGTTCTAGGGCACATGAACGACCTTAATATTTTTTGTAAGTGATAGATAAACGAGCAAGCAGTATTTTATTAATTATGATTGGATTGCTTCTTGAAAATAAAAAGCGTATATAAAGCAACCCTGATGTTTCGTATTTCCATTAGTCGCCTTGTACAACACCCACGAGTCTAAGGTGTTGGTGCTATTCTACTCTGCCGGACACCACTCGGCTTACAGCACCAACGACAACTATTCAATTGTCAGGTATAAATTCTTTATCATTATCATTTAGGCATGATAATGATAAGGATAGTACCCACCTACTAGCTGTAAGCTGTGTACTGTCCCGCAAAGGCCAACCCCAAAGAAATCCCCATCGAGATCTTCATCACCGTCTTAGAGACATCAGCGTCATTATTAGCAGCTCGCAACAGTCCGCTGCTGGCCTTGAGTCTTTCGCATAGGGCTCCCCCAGAAATCTCCACAAAGGCCGGTCCTGTGCCTTGAGTTGGGTATGTGTTTGACCAACGCTGATGAAGTATGTAGGTATGGTCAGCCTGACAGAAAGCAGTTACCGTAGCGTAGCCTACTTATATACGTTATCAATACCTGGTGTTGCTAATGTCCATAGGCGGTGGTGACCACTTCCATCAGGCTTGCCTGTTCGTCTGCCGTATAAAATAAAAAAAATAAAAATACCAGGTATGTCACTCGCATTTTGCTGGTAATTCATAAATTCTTTTCATCTTAAAGAACTTAGTGCTGTGCCGCTGTACCCACCAAAAATCATACATCATCCCTATGTCGCAGCTCTTCTAGCTATCCGCACAAATCGCTTTGATTAAATATGTAAAATGCGAACAGCTAGGTATTGGAACCAGTTGCCTGCTAGTATGTTTCCTTAATATTATAATCTGGAGATCTTCAAGACTGGAGAAGGATGTTTCTAGACAGGGTGTTCAACCTGTGACCGCATCGTCATTTACAACCAGGCGAGACGGCAATCAGTGCCTGGCTAATTTGGCTGGTAGGATTCTGTCAAGAATGATGAGTAGGTCTTGATGGGTAGGTATCACCGCTGATTTCTGCCGTCAAGCAAATAATGTTTGCAATAAAATGGGCGACATTAACACTTTCCATAAGGTGAACTCTCCGCTCACATAACGATAATTTAAAAGAAAAATTTCAACCTTTGCGCATAACACTGTTATCCGAGCGCGGCTAATCTTCGCTGTTGTGAAGGACATGTTCGCGGAATTCTCTATGGCGGTCAGTTGACGGCCGCTTCGCGTTTGGGCGACGCGCACGTGGCGGCGTCTTTACACCTCACGATTGTCGTACCTTATGTCAGGCACGGTATTTAAAATGCTGACGTGACGTCGTTTTCAACACAATTCAGTTGGTTCGAATCGTCGTTCGTTTTGAAGATCTTGTTAAAAAGGCAGATTCAGATAGTAGTAGGTAGGTACTTATGAGAATTTGTAAAAAAAAGCTTCAGCTTATAATACTTCTTCACGTTGTATAATGTAGATACCTACCTGTGATCAGTGTTTCCCAACCTGGGGTTCGGGGACCACTGGGGTCCGCGGATAAAATATTTTTTTTTTGTACAATGGCGCGATATTGTACTTCGTAATGTGCTTTACGAATTTTTTGCCTATTTAAAATCTGATTATATGGAGTTGTTACTTTTAATATGTTCGCTCCAACTTATTTGAGCCAGAATACGAAAAATTTCAGACTGTCCGCGTCGCGACGTCAATCCTGATTTTAAATACAAAAATACTTAAAATTGCGAGCTCGCTATACTCGGTTATTCATTGTTGTGTGTTAGATACTTTTGATACCTATGTTAATACCACCATCATATCAGCCAGAAGACGCCCAATGCTGGGCATACACCGCCCCCAGAGATCTCCACAAAGGCCGGTCCTGTGCTTTCTGCATCCAACTGGTACCGGCGATCCTTACCAGGTCGTCGGTACACCTTGTGGGAGGCCTACCCACGCTGCGTCTTCCGGTACGCGGTCGCCACTCGAGAACTTTACTGCCCTATCGGCCATCTGTTCTTCGAGCGATGTGCCCTGCCCACTGCCACTTCAGTCTGGCAATCCTTAGAGCTATGTCGGTGACCTTGGTACGCTTGCGGATCTCCTCATTTCTGATTCTATCGCGCAACGAGACTCTGACTTTTCTATTGCCCTTTGGGTAACCGTGAGCTTTCTTATAATGCCTACGTTCCTAATTTTTTTTGAACATTTACACCGCCAGCGCCACGTGATCAATCCCAATTTTAAGAGCCAATATACCAATAGTATGAGCTCACTGCGCTCTTTCAGTCGTTTATCATGTTGTAAAAATACCTATAGATAAGTATAAATTGGCATGAACAAATAACATAAAAAAACACATTGACAAATAATCAACAACCTAATTAGTAACAACGCTAAAACTGCTGAAATTTGCTTCTAATGGAATAAATGGAATTTAATGGAATAAATTTAATGAAATTACGTACGTTATATGTATTAGTAGATTTTGTCGTGTCGTCACGTTATCGTGTCCTATAAAAAGGCTTGCCACGTCATTCCCGCCACGTGGGGCTCGCTGACGCGCATGCGTTACCTAATGTGATGCAAACACCGATTTTTTTACTTCATAACTACATGTTTGTGTTTTTAGAAATAGTTCAACTGGTAGCGAGAGGTATGGTAGGTACTATTTTTAATTCAGCATGATTCTTGATTTCCTACTCAGTTATAATAAGTAGGTAGGTGCAAGGTGTGTTAGTGTTGTCTACTCGTGTAGGTACGGGTACCCACCCGCGGCTGAGTATAGGTATCTACCCGGGTATTGTCTATGTCAGTGGTGGCCAAACTTTTGACCTTTGAGGTCTACTAGTGGTCAAGTCTAAAAATATTTCTTGCGGTCGACTGCAGTTTACAAGAGAGATATTAAAAATGTTTGTGATAAATTTGCAAATAGTTTTAATGGCGGATAAGTTGGACGAGTCTCCTCTGCGTTTGATTATGAATGATAAAATGATACGTGAAGATGTAAGATGTCCCACGAGAGGATTAAGAAGCGATGGATTGACTTGCGACGCTAGGATGGTCAAGACTGGGCGAAGTGGAGAAGAAGAGAAAGAGTAAGAGAAGGAAACCGGGGTTGACTGCTTGTATGTACGTACAACCCGCAGCAGTGAGATTTATGGGCACAATAATTCAGTTTAAAACCTTGTCCTGTCTTATTTAAAAAAAAAAGGATTTTTTAAACTATTTCTTTTATTTAACTCTCGCGGGCTACCTAAATCGATTTCTCGATCGACCGGTAGACCGCGGGCGACCTCTTGGCCATCCCTGGTCTATGTGTACATATTTTTTATAATTATTTATTCCTAGAAGAAGAAAGAAGAGCATACAAGGGTAACGCAATGAATGGAGCAGTTAATCGTGTGATGGGAGTAAAATCAGCGCCTGTTGTGTCTTTTATACTCTTATAATTCTCTGTATATCATTATTGTGTACAATATACAGTTAAATAATTAATTAATAATAAAAAAATTCCATAGGTCCTGCATACCCCACCTGTGGGATACAGGCGTGAGCTTTATGTATGTATGTATATATGTTTAATCCTCCCAAAAACATTTAATTTAAAATTGATTCGGAAGCCTCACAATCTCATGATGATTTAAATCCCATGAAGAGCCAAGTTGCTGACCAAAATGTTGCGTTTGTAGAGTTCTAACTCTACAAACGCAGACTTTAAAGAAAGTTTATTTTGTCGTTTCACAGACTCAAATGTAGCTCTATCAGTGACAATCCGAGAATGCAATAGCTTGCTAGCTACGCGCTAGCTTGGTCGGACCGACCAATGACGTCAGACCCGGGTCTCGAGTCCGTTAATGTACCAATGGTTCGATCCAATTGTAACTGAATAGCAATCGCAGCTGGCAGTTTGACACGTATACGATATTCTGCTACTATTAAAAGACACATTCGATTCAATTGGGTTTTCGATTGGTATTACAATCGTAGCTCGATTTGGTGCGCCTTGAACGCGCAACTCATAGTGCCACAGACTTGATCTTCTTGACCCGGGTCATGCCTGGACCCTGGTCAAACCAAGTCAAGCAGCCAGCCCTTGACCCGGGTCCAGGCTCGACGAAACGCTCCGTAGGTAGGTAGGTAGATGGTGAACAGAATAGGTAGGTAGCGCCCCCTACTTTTCGCTCTATGAGTATGACGCACCATTTAAGTGAGTTTCCCCGCTCACCCGTTCCCCCACAAGTTATTACCATTATTTATATAGACTAATAAAAGTCTATTATAGGTATTGTAATCAATGAAACCAAAGAATAGCAAAATCATAGTCATTTATTTATTTAAAAAAAATTAAAACTGTAAAGTGTGCAAATATGCATATAAAAGTTGAAAGAAACAACTTATAGAGAATAACGTAATTTCATATTCGGTAGGTAGTTGCGATCTATACTTAAACCTTATTTTTACTCTTGAAAAGTATTTCAAATATCTTCAAATAAAAGCAGTCATAAGTTGAGCATAAAACAATACAAAATACCCCTACACAAGAATAAACTTATTGTTAAAGCACATACGACTATAGTAAAATACAAAATACTGCTGTCTTACAAAAATTTGCCTCTTCATTTTTACGTAAGTATCTACATATAAGTCAAATAGTAAGTTGTAGTAATGAATCCATTTCATTGTTATTTTCACTCTCCACTCCTCTATACGTCAAGACGTCACATCTTAAAATCGACTGATGTACAGGTTCTAGTTGTTTGTAACACACTAAGTAGGTATGTGCGTTTACAAAAACTCGGGACGCCAACAGCCAAACCTACTACCAAAAGTACTTCTATATTATCGCATAGCGGCATCGTGAATTCACCAGACGAATTTTAGGTAGCTCTTCTCTCGAATGCAAACAAGCTTACGCCCTGCCTGATACCTTATGCCCATGCACATTATTATGACATAATTTTCAATTATCATCAAATAGGATTAACTGTAACTTAACAGTCAAAATTATACTTATGCCTGCTAATAAAATAGGAAAATTAAATCTAAAAAGATCAACTGATATTTTCGATACTTAATATAAACAAGCATACATTTTCTTTGTCAAAACGCTAAAAGATCATGGCACGGAGAACTTAACTTAAATCTTAATGGCACAATTCTGCCAGACCGAAGGTTCATAAATGTAATAAAAAACAGTGCGCAAAATATGGGTGATCATATCCACAAGGGTGAATGCAAGCCAATGGCAGTTTTTGAGGCTTTGTCTAGCAACGCGCGAAAAAACGGGAGTGAACGCTTCGGCATATTCGATGTCAAAGATTTTATAGACCAACTATTTTTGGACATCAAACATCTCGAAACCCCCAGGGCCGATTTCGCGATGGTATGATTAAAAACGTCCAGCAATAGCTTGCATAGGTCTCACGCCTGTGCTTATGTTGGACTCTGATCATATTGGTCCAAGTTAGAGCCCATGCAGACGTGTAGGATTTCTGTACGATTTGTCCCAAAAGTTTATGCAATTTTGGTTTCTATACTAATGACAGGAAGCTTATTTTTTATTTGTAAACATACGTGCCACGTCCGCATAGTCCCCGCACATTAATCGTGTCGCCCCCGCACAGTCACCGCGTCGCGTGCCCGCCAATAGGGGAGACTGCACGTTTTTTGTCCGGTTGCAACGCGAGTGAATATGCGAGGACAACGCTTTAGCGTTTAATGTCCGGTTTGTTAGCGGCCACGTATAAACGAGCTCCAATAGCTAAAAAACAAATGTTTAAGATACGAAAGTAAAGCCATAGAAATAGTTACTTCATACTTGTCAAAGTTAAAGTCAAAGTCAAATAATTTTTATTCAGTTTAGGTTTACAAAACTCTTATGAACGTCATAAAATACAAAATGATGTTTTAAAAATACATTTAGAAAAATGGGGCTGCGGGCCATGGCAACATTAAGCCGGTGTGCGTTCCAGATGTTATTGGTCCTTGGATTGGACTGACTGACTGTCTGTCACTGTCACTTTGACAGTGACAGATTGTTTTTACTAGAATCTGTATTGATTGTATTTTACTAGAATCTGACTACACTAATCTGGCATTCTCTAAAAACGTGAAATTCAATAGAAGGTAATCTGTCAAGGATAGGTGTTAAAAGGAATAAACATGTCACCTATAGAATAACTACTGAAGAAACGACACTGACGCCTCACGACATTTTTTTGGGCAGCATGGGCAGATAGGACAAAGCTCCTGTGCTAGCCTTTTTTTTATCTTGGACCAATATTGTACCTACTCCGACATCGTGGGCCGAATTATTCTAACATGCGTGATGATCACTGTGATCAGTTTCAGAAGTAAAGCTTAAATTTAGCAAAATTTATTAGGCCTGGGACTCGTCGCTGCAACGCTGGATGCGACTAGGTATAAGTCGAGAAGACATCGATCAAGCACTGTAGCGGCTTTAACATTTCATTAAGAATAACATTGTTTTACTAACAAAGATTTGTAAAAATAAGGTATTTTACTATCACATACATATGGATGCACAATCTAAAATTAAATTTTATTAGTAAGTATTATTTGAGGAGATGGCGAATCACCAGTATAATTACATGAAATTGAATGAATGAATGAAATATAACTTTATACACATTGTAGGTGAAAAAACTAGGCGGCCTTATCGCTTAAAGCGATTTCTTCCAGGCAACCTTTCGAAACAAAACCAAAATTTTACAAGTGCAGTAAACTAAAGTGGTTTCGTTCAAAACCTGTGATCAAACCACGAAGTTTGGATGCAATTTGATTAGAAATGAGTTGAGGTTCGTATTCAGCTGGCCTGAAACATCCGGATTAAAAAAAAATCTGACTAGAGCGTAATTGTCATTGTTGATATTATTACAACTTGTCATATATATTTGTAGTTATTGCCAAATAAAAGCTATGTCTTTGTCTATGTCTATGTAATTATACCGTTTTGTTCGCCAGCTCCTTATTTATAAAAGAGCAACCACTAAGTATAATAAGTACATACAGTAAATGCTGATCACACGAACTACTCATGTGTCTTCAAATTCCTAATTTGTTCAGTAACAATTTGTAACATACATCTAGTATAAGTATGTGTCGTTAGGCAAATAAAACATAATTATTTCGTTGATCCCTTATATTATAGTATTTTAAATCTTAACTTATACATTATATCATAAAATACTCATATAAAACCTAGCACATTTTTAGATTTTTGGTTTTCTTTAGTATCTACTAAAGTAGATCAGTCTCATAAGTTATAATGATAATTTTATCACACTATAAGACTTATAAAAAAATATAATCACTGTACTTACTAAGTACATAATTTTCGTCTAAATATCTAAAACATACTTTTTCAACCATCTTTTATACCTTTGGAATATCATATAAAGTCTGGTTGGATATAAGTACCCAGCTAAAACAATTAAAGTCCAACATTAACACTTATTACTACACGAATTACCGTCACTGGGAATCAATAGGCTTTCGAAATAATTCAACCAGTCTTTGGGTCCCCAGGCCATGATCACCATGAAGACCATGGTCAATCTCCCTCCAGTATTAGCAATGGCATTGGGACAACACCTAATGACTTAGTGCACGAATATAGACCCATTATCAAAGCGTGTTTAAATCTAAAGGCTAGACTCAACATAGAGACTCTCGTATCAACAAACCGCTATCATACATTATTATAACATTCAATATAGTGCACGTGCACGCTAGAAGCCTATTAAATTATTAAGATAAGAATTTGGCTTGTTTTTACAGATACGTAATCGACTGCTTCAAAATGATGACTTGTATATTTACTGTGCATTCACAGAGCGTGTGGACGGTCTGCACAAATACATGGGGCCATTTCGCTTCGAGCTAGAGAGCGTATAACTGAAGCTGAATATAGCTAGGTCTAATTTTACGTAACACACAATAAGACCATACATTATCTGGAAGCGTATTGTATTTAACTTATCGATCACCACTGCTGTATTGTATCGAACAGTACTCTATGCTTTCTCCTCTTTCTTATTTAGCTCCTCAAGCTCCGTGCTCTCTACATGGTTCGTACCACCCTTAACGTCGATGTTGTTCAACATAACTTCCTGAGGAGGCTCATACAGATGTCCCTGCAACCGTTCCTGAATCTCCCTGAGACTCAACCCCTTCGTCTCTGGCACGACAAATACGGAGAACACAGCACCAGCACAGGCGACTGACGCGAAGAACCAAAAGACGCCATAAAGGCCTGTCCAGTCCTTCATGATCTGATAACCTCTCGCGACGATGAAGCTAAGAATACCCCCAAAAACGTTTAGAGAAATAATGGCTGCGGCCTTGACGTTTAAAGGGAATATTTCGCCGGGTATTATCTGGGCTAAGGCTTGGTAGCCAACGCTGGAGATCAAGTTTGAGCTAATGATGCAGATGAACGCGACGTAACTGAATGTGGAAAGGGTATCGACGTTGAGAAAAGCGAATTCCTTGAAGTAGAAGAAGATGCCGACGATGGCCAAGCAGGTTCCGGTGCCAAGGAAGGACCCTATGAGCAGCGGACGGCGCCCGTAGCGGTCGATGAGGAAGGAAGGCATCACACCTGAAAATGGAAATTATAACTTTTATGTTCAGGCATACTGAATGAAGCTAAGTTGCAGAGCCCTGAGCATCGGCTTAGAGTTGCACGTCTGTCGGTCTTCTTCGGGTTGCATTTCGGAGAATGTGCGAAGCAGTTGCACGACCTCATTCCGCTGGCGTCTTTCTGTCATCGGGAACAGCGATCCAGGCGAACGCTTCATCTTTATGTCGTGGATCGTCCAGCTATCCGCACGAGCCGCTTTAGTTTAATCTCTATAATGCGTACGTCTAAGGAATGGAATGCGTTGTCTGCGAGTCTGATTCCTGATCATTGTAATCTAGACGCCTTCAAGGCTCGAGTAAATAGGCTGTTCCTAGACAGGCATGCTCCATCATCGGGCGCATTGTCACTTACCAGCGGGTGAGATGGTGGTCAACTAGTCTAACAATAAAAATATATAAATATCACTAACAGGAAAGATATTCGATTCCTTTAAACTTAATTTCAATATTTGTATATAAAGCAACATTAATTATCTTCATTATCATCATCTTAGCCGCCTGAGCGGTATATCCCGGCTTCTGCAAGGGGCGGCGCTTTCCTACTCTTTATTCTCCACTTCGTGCGGCCTTCGGCATCCTCGCATCGTTGGTCACCACGGCACCTCATAATTTGGATTTTTTATGTCATACGGTAGGCAAAGAGGACCTTAATTCCGCTAATTTACTAGCACATTGATTGAATTGTAATTGAATCACAATCGCAACTCAATGGCGGTTTGACACGTTTTTGGTTTTCTGCGCCAATTAAAACTGCCATAGAGCCGCTATTGCGATACAATTACAATTTAATCGAGGCTAATTAAATTAGCGGACTTAAGGCAAGATATTAAACGTTACGTTTACTTCCTGTAAGTGGGGCCAACGAAAATATTGATGTAGCGTATCTACCAGTGTGACGACGTTTTTGCTGTTTAGTTAAGCATTTATCAAGTTCTACAACTTAAATACTTACTGACACAGAATTTCACTGTCCCGAATATAATAAGTATAACTGGCAACTGCCATTTGATCTTGCTCTCCTCCATTATGAGACCCAGGTACTGCTGGATGGTCACAATTCCCGACATTATCTGCGCTACTTTCAAACCTGGGAACGAAGAAAAATGTTGTCAGTACAGAATATCTTGGTAATTACGGGCATTTCAGCTTAGTCCTCACAGTGACAACACACCTGCGGTTCTGCATTTTTGTTGCCTGCAACCTAAAAGTATGAATTGAAGATGTTATGGGCGACAGTTACCGCTTACCAGGTGGGCTGTGTGCTCGTTTATCACTGAGTAGCATAAAAAAAAACTATTGGGTATTATTTCGATCCCGAAGTAAAATTACAATTCTATTATAAATGGTCGATAGATTCTTTGCACTGATTCTATTTAGCTATTAAGTACTGTTTGTTTTCCGAAGAAAATAAAATAAAATCAATAAAATAACATAATTTTGCCTTACATCTCATAGTTCCAATTATTAAGTATAGATGATGCCACCTTCTTCTACATCGCGCTATCAATATTTTTCAGAATTCTACCTTAAATTGTTACTGTTGTAAGGTCTGTCCAGACTGACTTGTTTTATTTGGTGAACAAACTATACCCAAAATCGCGACTTGCCGTATCAATCACTCTGTAAAGATGTTGTATAGGCGGACCCTGGGCCCTCGCGTGCCGCGCGGTTGCACAAGCGGACATAGCGCCAAGATGTTGATGATGACACAGTGTGTATTTAGATGTGTTGACTTATTCAAGAAATATAGAATGTGACTTCCACGAATGCTATAAAGTGTCTATTTCTCAAAATTGTACATACAAACAGGGTAGAGTACAAAACCGGGGAACCTGGCGCCTGCCCTAGGTTTATCCTGTACAGGTCTCCGGAACTGCTGCTGCAAATTATCCATTTACGTACATAATTTCCATAACCAAATAAGACAAGTCAATCTTTTTTTTTATGTTATACGGCAGACAAACAGGCAAGCGGGTCACCTGATGAAAGGTGGTCACCGCGGCCTATGGACATCAGCAACACCAGGGGATAACTCCCCAATGCGTTGCCCGCCTCTAAAGGGACCTCTAATATACCTCTTGAACGATCCCCAAGTCATAGTCCAAAGGAAACACTGTGGCTGGGAGCTCATTCCACATCCAAATCTTACGAGCGAGAAACGTTCTTTCGAATCTTCGCGTGGTGACCAACAGAGGGTCTATGTAGTGGGGATGGATACCCAGCCCACGGCGGACAATCTGGACCGACTATAGTAAAGGTACTGACCTGCCGCAATAATGATGGCATTCCTATACTGTTTGCCAACGAAGAGTTCCACCGGAGAAGTGGAGTGACGCATTTCATTCTTCACTTGCGCTTGCAATTGGTTCAGTTCTTCCTCCAGCACCTGTAATACCAACATATTTACACATAATTTTTTTTAACGTTACGGATTCAGTTTAAAGAAAATAAAATATTGAAACGATGTTATAAAACCGGCCATTGCTTTGTCTTTTTTTATCTATTCTATACATGTGATTAAACAGTGAAAAAGTGTCTATACATTGAATAAATTTCCAAAAAAAGAATTTAGGGTGATGAAGAAATAGTAAAGAATTAAAAAAAATTGTTGTATGTCTGTTTGTACACGCTAATCTCCGGCACTACTAGACGGGTTTAAATGAAACTTTTTTATTGTGTAGCTATTCAGCCTGGGTAACATATAGAGTATAATTGATTTACAAAATTAGAACACCTCATGTAGAACGCTAATAGACTTGCTAACTATAAGAAATATGGAAATGGCGCCGTATGGACTTTGATGGGGTTTTCACAGTTTGGTAGTTTGGGGTCCAACTTAAAATCTAGGCCGTTTCATTTCATTTAGTTTTTAGAACCAGAGATACAGCTGGACCTCTCTGTAGTACTGCTTTCATACATTAGGGAGGTCATTTAAAATGTTCGCTCGGGGAAAAGATAAACTGCTCAAAAATTATTTCCTGACGGACGAAGTCGCGAGCAAAAGCTAGTTGAAACATAAATAAGTTGATGGTAGTAACGAAATGTGAAAAAACAACATACCGCCTCATCTTGGCATCCCTTCAGTCTTCTTAGCGCTTTCCTCGCCGACTCAGTCTTTCTCTCTTTCAAACAATAATAGGGCGATTCCGGGATCCAGAGGCAAGCTAAGAAGTAACAGACTGGGAGCGCCAGCATGATGTAATTCAAGGTCTTGTAGGAGACGAAGGGCCCAATGCACATCATGAGCAAGTGGCCAAGGTTAAACGTGACCCTGGTGACCAGGAAAACCCTACCTCGGATTTCTTTGTTCGATATCTCGGCGAAGTACAGCGTTAAGACCTGGAATTGAGGAATATGGTTTAGTTTAGCTTCGCTTTGGTTTGATTAGAAGAATACACCGGCCTAGGGATCTCCGCTATTATGGTTTGGGCTAGTAATTTAGATTATTTTGCTCTCTCTAATATAAAATTCTATCAGTGGACAGTGGTGGGCTAAGAATGCCTCTGATATAGGGCAAATTCTTAGCCTACTTACGTACAAAGTACTTATGTTTGAAGACTATTTATATGAATAACTGTTTATATGTAAATAATAAAACGTACATACAAAGAAATATTAATTTGAAGCCTATAAAGATGTATAACCGTCCAAAAATGAGATTTTAATAAAATATTTTACAACTACACAGAAATATGATTGTTACATATATTCATGGAATATATTCAACATAGGAAAATTATAGTTTAGTGTGGTAGGTAGTATGTCATGTAAACATAAAGAAGTCAAAAATTGCAAGTTCTCCTTCATCCACCTTTAGAGATTTGACGTTTGGTGTAGAGATCCCCTAACACTTGTTGAGTTGTAGAGTCTCATTGAAACCAGTTCAGGATATATGAACTTGTATAATTATTCAATACGAATACAATAATAGTTACAATACAGTGGTGGCAGCTCGATAGCCAAATGCGGACTATCGGCTGTCCGATAGATCTGGTGTCCTGAAACATAAGTGGATGCATTCGGGGCGTTCAGAGATGAGCGCTACACACCCTAGTCTTTTATTCTGTTTTTAATTGTTTCATAATTGCCCTGACCTATTAAACTAAATACAAAAACAACGTACTTTAATAAGTTGCTTGAGCCAACCATTTAATTAAATTACAGACCATTAGGGGTTGCATTCTCGCAAGATCCCGCTCCACTTATTTCTGCAAAAAATCGCGGATTCCGCGGTGGATTCGCGGATTCCGCATGTTTAAAAATTGGCGCTAAATCTTTCGCGTCAGAGCGGGAGTAGCGCAAGAACAGTACCTGACATTTGTCTATGAATATATCCTGACAGTCCAACATATTATATGCACGCCGTCTGCCTTTCTGATTTAGCTGTCTCTTCCGTAGGTCTGCTGTAAGATATTTCTTATAAAATCAGCTGTAGCTGTTGTGTTGTTTTTCTTTATATCAATATTGTGTACTTGTTTTTGTGCACAATAAACTGTTAAATAAATAAATAAAATGCTAGCGTAGAAGCCGAGAGAGCTTTTCGGCCTCAGGATATATAAACAGTTCACTAAGAACCCGGCTGAGAGATGTTACTATAAACGCCATTTGCTTCTTAAGAGCATATTTTCAAAGTTATCACCATAGGTTAGTTACCATAGTAAGTTTTCATAAAACTTTTATAACTAAGCAAATTATACGTTGTATGCCAAAGGAAGCATTCAAAAATTAGTCATACTCTAGTCGAACACTAGGTATGAATCGTACTTTTTTACTTAGCTTAACATTTCCGATATACAGGTAATTTATCTGATTGTTTTGTCCTGATAAGTCTGATTACTTGTAGTTGATTATGTTTAATGATGATTTGTTTAATTTGTTTAATTTTTATAGTTAAATAATATAATATTACATCACTACATATTAGAGAAGTCCCAAACCACGTCTGTCTGTTCACGATAAACTCTATAACTGTTGTACAGATTTTCATGCGGTTTTCACCAATAAACAGAGTGATTCATGAGGAACGTTCAGGTGTACTTATAATTTGTTAAGGTCACTCGTGCGAAGCCGTTGCGGGTCACCAGTGTTATAATAGTGTGTATAATATAAGTTTAAATAAAAACTTGTACTTTAAATTCGATTTTATTACATTATTTTAAGGGAGCATCAATCCCGCTAAATGGAATGAGCTGCTGGATTCTCTCAATCTCTACTGGCCATGCAAACTCAATAGTAATTGGAACGTCTACCTAATAACTGCATTTAATTAATAATTCCATATTCATAAGTTGACCTCTGAGTCAACATAACGCGAGCACATTTTCTTATCTTACCCCTACCGCATGCATTAAACGGACCTTTACCTTAAAGGGGACGAGAAACATATTTAGGTTCTCCCCCTATAACAGTATACAGTAAAAAAAGTCAATAAAGTAAATAAACTATAAACTGTTAAATAAATAAATAAATAAAGTAAAAATAAATCAATTTGATTTTATTTCTGTGGACAATACTTATTCTTATAATGCTTTACTTTTGTGTCATACTCATCATCATCGCAGCCCATAACAGTCCACTGCAGGACTTAGGGTCTCTCCCACGAAAGGGGCGGTTATTGCCATAATCTCCATGCTTGGCAGGCGGGTTGGAGATCGCAGTGTTGTAAATATAATGGAATGCGCTGTTGCCCGTTTTTCAGTCTACATAGACTAGATATTTTGCCTAGATAACATTACTTTTGTCTATTTCTATTGAAACGTTGTTTAGGCCGTCTACTCACCGTACTGAGCATACCCGTCCCGCACTGCCACAGAAACTGGGTGATGTAAAGCCACCAGTAATCTACCGCTGTTACCACGATTACCTGGAAAATGGGAAATTTATGCGTGAATAAGCGAGACTGTGACAGACCAAGATCTTCCGCTGGGGACTCTAAGAGTGGTTGAACAGTTTCGAGAGTTATCGGCACTCCACTCCAGAGAAGGAATAGGTAAGTACAGCGTTTATGTTACATTTGTTTCGGTAATGGGTGTCTGATGTCATCTTGGCGTTTCCGGTTGCGCTCTCGGAATGCGAGGGCAATATTTGAATTGTGTAGCTTCGTTAAAAAAATGATTAATTGGCGATGGGCGCTTTCCATTAGGTGGACTGTCTGGCCGTGTACCTTCCGAGGCAATAATTAAATACGGAGTTCGAATCGGTTCCCGAGAGTATACCAGTCTCAGAGTCCCCAGCGGATGATGTTGGCAACCTCGCTTCGCCGACGGTATTAGGAGGCACACCTAGCAAGTGGCGACCTCGTCACCGTGCTAAAGTTCGACTAGCCTCAATGTACGTACTAAATACTTTTACTAAGTAAATGTGCAAATTTTCAGTTATATTCGAATTATAGAAATACCATGACTGGGTTGCAACGGCACCAGCCCTATTTTTGAACTAGAGTCGAACGGCTTTTAATGTTGATTTTCGACATGAAAATTTAATATTTTGATGCATGACTACATGATGCTGATCATTGAAAATGGGGAAATAATGAACAGTTTATGTTTTTGATTTTTTCATGCCGAATATCAAAATTGTACCAAGAAAACGTTACCACAAGGTATCACTTTTATTGTGTTGTTAAGCGTACCATCGCCCAAAGCTAGACCCATATCTTCGACCTCATCGGCGCTTTCCATCAGGTGAGTTGAGGTCAATTGTCCACCAACATCTATTTAAACATACCATCCCGACGTAGTACGGCAGAGCGCTCCACAGCATAGTGGCTCGCCTTCCGATCTTGTCTGAGGTGAAACCGCCAATGAAACTGCCCGTGATGAAGCCAGGAGACGACATCGCTAGCATCCATGCTATTTGATTCTGTAAATTTCAAAATAAATGGCATTAGTGTAAGCCCCAGGGATATGTGGGAAACAGATATCTAAATCAGGCGATACCAGTAGGCTTCTTACGTACCGCAGTTGCTAACAATTATCTGATTTTAATTATAGAAATTGTTCCTTTTACATATGATCAATTTAATTGTGTCAGTTTATTGGCCGTGTGGTGTCCGGCAGAGTAGAATAGCTTGGTGCTATGCCCCTTACATTCATGGGTGTCGTACAAGGCGACTAATGTTTTCGAGGCAAAAGATCAAGAGTCTCCGTAGTCTGGAAAATGGGCAGCACCATTTTCCATTATTATATTTAAACACTGCGATCTCCAACCCGCCTGCCAAGCGTGGAGATTATGGCAATAACCTCCCCTTTCGTGGGAAAGGCCCTAAGTCCTGCAGTGGACTGTTACGGGCTGTGATGGTGATGATGATTGCAATGGAACTTTGTTAGCCGCTGAACTCATTAAATCGCAATCGCAAATACGTAATCACAAAAGTAACAATTTCAATCACTCAAATCAGAGAATTGTTAGCAACTGTGTTAAGTAATTAGCCTACAGGACAGAGATCACGCGGGAGACCCAGGAAGCAATGGATTGACATCGCGGACTCAGATGCGAGAGCCCATGGCTTAAGACATGAGTATGTTGAAGATAGGGCAAAGTGGAGGAAGAAAAGTTAGAAAACGGACTCGTATATAGCATATCATCTATCCCAGCATATATAGAAGCTATTGCTATTATAGACGCTATTGAACTTTAAAAATTTTGTTTATTTCATTTCGCTCTTTGTTTTCCTATTTACCCTTGTCAATTCATTAAGGAAAATTTGTAAATAAATGTAAAAAATGGGAAAGTAGCTCTGTCTGTTGTCTCGCCGAAACCGCTGAACAGATTAGGATAAAATTTGAGAAGATAGATGGCATGGAAATAAATCTGAAGGGCTTGATATAGAGAATTAAAGTTTGAATGGGGAACACTTATAATTTCTCAAGTTAGGGTACACGGGGGCGAAGTTACGGGCAAGTTACCTACATTTTGACAATGGTCATGGAGGTCAGATGGCAGTCGCTCCACTGTAATTACCTGACCTGCCAAATCCTGGATCATGGTCAAGGCGGACCCCGGGCCCTCGTTCTCGAGAGCACAACCGGGACATTAACGCCAAAGATGAAGATGATTACCTACATTTTGACAATACTTTTAGGATCCGTGGTTTACTGTCCGTTGTCTACGATAACTACAAATCACGGGCTTAAACAGTAGCCCCTAGATATGGCTCTCGCATGCTTGGCTGTCAAAGAATAAGCGCTATCCGTTCGGTTTTTTTTCCACAAGGTGTCAAATAAGCAAGCAGGCACGGCCTGCCTGATGGTAAGCAGTTACCATGAGTTTGTAAAAATATGTATTTTTATAGTCCATTAAGTTGAAGTTGGCATTCCAGTAGCGGCTTACGAACGAAACACTTCATCTAAAAACTAAATACAACACTATCAACATTAGTTCGTTTTCTTGCCACGCGACAACTTAAACTTGTCGGACAGATAACTCGTATTACACTTCGGATGGTAGTGCGAAAGCAGTCATAGAAATAGTAATAGAGCTCGCGCAAGATAACTTTGCGTGCGGCTGAAACTTGAACTAAATTCAACAGCCAACCAACTCCGAACAAAAACAATGTCTAGTTATTACCTAAAAGCAGATATATCTTGCGCACTCTCTAGGTACATGATATGGCTACCTCAGACAGCATTGTAGATCGACCTGGGACGACCTGAGTGGTTCAGTGGTCAACATGCCGCTCTGCCACGCAAGAGGTCACGAGTTCGATTTTCGGCCAGGCAGAAATTGAAATGATGAATTTAAATTTCTGTTACGGGTCTGGGTGTATAATAAGTATGTATTTAAAAAAAAAGTATTTAAGTAGTATATTAGTAATCTAGCACCCATACTACAAGCTTTGCTGTCCAAGATAAAAAAAACGTGATTTATATCGTCTAGTTCTTGTACAGAAGGCAGAACCTCAACCTAACCTATACTTCGGACCGTTTCCGATTTGTACGAGCATCCGTACGGCGCTATCTCATCTTATATTTGTGTGGGTAGGTTGATATGCCGGCTACTGTCCATGCTCAGTTTTAGTGACCTGATCAATATGGACTGCGGTCTCTTTCTCCATAAACTTGATGAGGACCGGAGTGGGCCACCCTGACACCATGCCCATGGTGATGGTCGCCGCTGACACTGCAACAGGAAATCGTACAATTCATAAGAGGGTCTAAAAAGGTCACAGCGTTACATATTATTACTATTCATATTAGAGTGTCACAAACTTATCTGTCCGGTGGCCAATACTGGAACTATGAGACGTCACGGCGTTCCTACCGCGTACATTTGTTGACGAGTATCGAAAATCGGGCTACTCGTCAACAAAGGTACACGGTGGGAAACCGGGAACATACCCTTAAAATGTGTGATAATAACCTCGATAGTTCAAAACATTATGTTATTAGACGCAATTTTGAATTGTCATGTCAATGTCAACAACAGCGATGCTGCAGATATGTTTGTGACTAATAAATCTGACTATCAGAAACGCTAATGTGGCCTTTTTGACCCGCAGGTAGTAGGACTCTGTCAAGTCTGAAGAGTCACATTGCATTCCATTTGATTGGGCGCGGATTATTAAACCTCTTTGTAAGATTAATCTGTGTGTCAGTCTCTTTATATACCTACCAGGTAAGATGGCGGTCAAATACCTGGCTGGTCCAGTTAAAAAAAACATTTAGAACTCTGTCTTTTTTGTATTACGAGTATACTCTGCCTCTTCTGATGTGATGACTGTAATAACCTGCCTGCCATGCGTGGAGATTATGGCAAAGCCCACCACGTACCTATGTCTATTCATGTGATGTGACTCTACCCCTAAATAAGCATCGAAGCTCCCGAGCGGATGGACCAATTTCGATTCAGTTGTTCTTAGCTGTAGCCCTTTAAAATCGGTTCTCTCAAACTGTTTGAATATATAAACTATGGCAGCTTCAGTGGCCGAGTGATTAACGACTCCCGCTGCGACCATGTACCAATGACTCTTTTCTGAGTTATGTACATTAGTTGACTAACCGATGTTCTAAAGGTGAGGGAAAACATCGTGATGAAACCTGCACATTCAGGCGACTGGATGTGTAACCATGATACAATCTGGTCACGGAGGTCAGATGGCAGTCGCTCCACTGTAATTATTTGATCTGCTAAATCCTGGATCATGGTTAAGACGGACCGTGAGTGAGAGCACAACCGCGACATTAACGCCAAGATGATGATGATTTGAATAGATAAACTTTGTCGGGTGTACCTATTTTCCGACATCTCTGTCGGATAAGTTTTAATAACCATTCATGGCACAGTTTATACCGTTGTACAATTGTTTCTTCCTTGTACAATGCACACGAATATAAAGTTATCCATATTCCATAGGCACGGCCGTTCAGGCCATCATAATCATCATCACTGCTGAGCATAGGCCTCCCTCAGAGATCTCCACAAAGGCCAGCATCATGCCTTCCGCATCCAAGCGTAGTACCTGCGATCTTTATCAGGTCGTCGGTCCAT
The DNA here is from genome assembly GCA_907269095.1 of Blastobasis adustella. NCBI lineage: Eukaryota > Metazoa > Arthropoda > Insecta > Lepidoptera > Blastobasidae > Blastobasis > Blastobasis adustella. Next base: position 4,228,073 of record OU026120.1, read on the forward strand.
CTAGTGGGCCTACCCACGCTGCGTCTTCCGGTACGTGGTCGCCACTCGAGAACTTTACTGCCCTATCGACCATCTGTTCTGCGAGCTATGTGCCCTACTGCCACTTAAACTCCACTCAATAATCAGCTCTAAATTCCAAACCGAGTAGGTAAGTTCATTCATTGTGCGTTCGAGTGTTAGAGATATAATGTTTGAGCTTTAATATGAGCACAAGCAAGTTTTAATGCAATGAACGACTTGGTTTAAGTGGATACTACAATTTAATATTTGTTTCTAACGAAACTCGCGTTCTTCACACATATTATAATGTTAGACGGGACTTACACGATGACGTACACGAAAAGGTACGTCGCGTGGAAGTCCCGTCTAATATAATAATACTACAATTTAATTGATTATCTCAACTCACCGCAAATGGCGACCATGTACTGCATTCGGACGCCATTCTTCGATGTGTTCATTTTCTGTAAATACACGTTTCATTTAAAACAACAGGCTTATCAACAGGATTTCAGAGCGGTTAATGGCCTGTAAGTATGTGTTGCTTTAAGTGTACTGTGACTTTATTAAATACTATTATCATTAGTTTTCAGAATTCGTTTTCAGGATATTTCAGGAATTACGCGCATGAGGCATTTCATCTTAGTCCTCACAGTGACAACGCACCTGCAGTTCTGCATTTTTGTTGCCCGCAACCTAAATGCTTTAATCGTAGATGTTATGGGCGACAGTTACCGCTTACCATCAGGTGGGCTGTCTGCTCGTTAGTCACTGAGTAGAACAAAAAAAAATAAGCACGCGTAAGTGCATTCACTTCCTGCAACGTTTTCCCATTGATTTATATGTATATCACCACAACCCATAACAGCCCACTGCAAGACTTAGGGCATCTCCCATGAAAGGGGAGGTTATCGCTATAATCTCCACGCTTGGCAGACGGGTTGGAGATCGCAGTGTTATAAATATAACAATGGAAAACGCTACTGCCCCATTTTCCAGTCTATAGAGACTCTAGGGATTGATTCCTACTGCAGTGACTCCTGGAGGACCCTGAGGGCAAAGATTGGATCCATCGTGCTGCAGTCCGGTGTGAAGCTGTATTGGCATTCCGACAAGGCGCATTTCTGTGAAGTTTTTAGTCTATAAATACGTTCGAATAGCTTAATTGTGTGGCTCACAAGTTTGACTACTCGATAGCTTATGCATTCTTGCACACTGCCCTTTAAGTCGTCAGTATACGTGAGTAAATAGGAGATTCAGCGGTGGGAATGAATGGTGGGTATTTTCCGTTAACATAATCTATATCTATAATAAAATAAAACAGTAAAAAAGTGTGTCTGTACATTGAATATATTAACAAAAGAATAATATAGGGCGATGAATAAATAGTAAAAGAGTTAGAGTTTAAAAAAAATTGTCTGTCTGTTTGTACACGCTAATCTCCGGAACTACTGAACGTATTTTAATGAAACTTTCTTTGTTTAGCTATTAAGCCTAGGCAACATATAGGGTATAATTAATTTGTAAACTGGAACACCTGATGTAGAACCCTAAAATCCAGCTAAACTTTAAGATATATGGAAAAACTACTTAACAGATTTTGATTTGATTTTGATAAGTTGGTAGTTTGGGGTCCAACTTCAAACCAAGCCCATATTTCATCTAATTCGGTTGGGCCGAATCTAAGATACAGCATGACCTCTACGTAGTACTAGGTTTCATATATTAGGGAGATCGTTTAAAATGGTCTTTCGGGAAAAAGATAAACTGCCCTAAAAACAATTACCACGCTGACGAAGTCAAGTGCAAAGGCTAGTTAATAATAAAAGAAAATAAGTTTATCTAACAAGAACACTCAATATTGGAATTGATGATATGAATGATGGATTAATTTACCACATAAATTTGTGCATTTACAAATGTTTTTTTTTATCAAATCGGCCCGATTTACAGATAGCATTCGTGGAACACATTAGCGCACAGTATTTCAAATATCAACCGCAGTGCTATCACTATAAAGATGAAATTTGCATGAAATTTGTGGAAACCTACAGACTGGGTTAACTTATCTCAAGGACAGTCGAATTCTATTTTAAGGTTTATTTGACAAATAATATTTGACTTCTCACGTCCTGATCCATCAATAACGATTACTGTTTATTACGTATATGTAGCCGTTAGTACACGAAGACCTACTTTATGAAATAGGGACTCCATTATATGCCTATCGCAACCTAGATAGTAAGTATAAGCACCACGGAAAGCACATAATACCTTAATGCCTGATTGAACTAAACTTAGGAGACTAATGATATTCCTCTACCTCCTTCCTACCGGTCTTACCACAAAAAATATTTTAAACACGAGATAAACATGTGTTTAGTTAGTCACTGTCTAAATTGATAAACACTGTTTAGGCGGGTGTTTAACTTTCTTTACTAAAAACGATGTCTAGCAACTGTCTTCCAAGACAGTGTTTAACTTCATGTTTTCTTTTCATCTCTAGTAAAGCGCGCTCCACATGTGGACAGTTCCGCGGGAACACGAGAATGTGGAGGCAGTATTCGCCTACATTCGTGTAGTCCCGTGCATGTTTGGCATGTCTCGCCTATTTCATAGACTAAGTAGAGATAGTTCGTTGTCGTCTCGATTCGATCGATTTTATATTTATATTCTCAGCGCTTTTTCGAGTAACAGGTTCGGGGTACCCTTGACCATGATCCAGGATATTAGTAGATAAAGTAATTACAGTATAGCAGCTGCCATCAAACTCAAACTCAAACTCAAACATATTTATTCAATTTAAGGTTTACAAGAAACACTTATGAACGTCGACAATAAATACCTACATAACAAACGAATAATACAGGTTAGGCACTAGTTTAGGTATCTTAGTAGTCAATTCAATATTTCAATGTATGAATTCATAATAATCATTATTACATTCATTTCTTAGCCAATAGTATAAAGAATTAATCAAATCATAAAAATTGAAAAATTACAATATTGCAACATAATAAATCCCAAGTCAACCAAATCATTGCATTAAATAAACAAGTTAAATAAATCAATATAAATTATTGTAACACATGTTGAATTACATTCAATTTATAAATTACATTTATAATACATACATAATTTATAATATATAAATTAACAATAAAAATACTGTCTCGACCTGAAATGCAGCAGGAAACATAAAAGATTGGCCGGATAAAAAAAAAATTCAACTCCATGGATTTTTTTCCTCAATGAAATCATTTATCTTATAATATGATTTCTGCAATAATTTACCCTTAGTCCAGGATTTAAATTCCCTGAGAGGCAATTCTTGAATTTCCTCGGGTACCTTATTGTAAAAAGTTATACATTGTCCCACAAATGAGCGTTTAACTTTACTTAATCTATAGCGATCCATCACCAACCTGTCCTTGTGCCTTGTGTTATAATTGTGATTATCTGAATTCCTATAATATTTTTCTTTATTGTTGTATATGTAAATTAGGTTAAAGTAGATATATTGAGACGCGACATCGCCGATCGCGATCACCTCTGTGACCCTGTTTAAAGCGGATTAGCGATATTACACCAATGAATCGATATAATGTCGACGCGTTTTGACACCCACCACATCCCTAATAGGCGAGAATGTAGAGGGTCGACCAAAGTCCCGGCCAAAGTTTCGCCGAAAGTTTCGGCGGACATGTGGAGTACGCTTTAGGTCGACCCTCTACATTCTCGCCTATTAGGAATGTGGTGGGTGTCATAACGCGTTGACATTATATCGATTCATCGGTGTAATATCACTAATTTGCTTTAAACAGGGTCACAGAGGCGATGGCAGCTGCTATACTGTAATTACTTGATCTACTAATATCCTGGATCATGGTCAAGTGTACCCCGAACCTGTTACGGGAAAAAGCCCTAGGAATATAAATATAAAATCGATCGAATCGAGACGACAATGAACTATCTCTTCTTAGTCTATGAAATAGGCGAGACATGCCAAACATTCACGGGACTATACGAATGTAGGCGAATACTGCCTCCACATTCTCGTGTTCCCGCGGAACTGTCCACATGTGGAGCGCGCTTTAGGCGACTAATGATATTCCTCTACCTCCTTCCTACCGGCCTTACCACAAAAAATATTTTAAACACGAGATAAACATGTGTTTAGTGTGTGAGTAGTGTTAGTCACTGTCTAAATTGATAAACACTGTTTAGGCGGGGGTTTAACTTTCTTTACTACAAAACGATGTTTAGCAACTGTCTACCAAGACAGTGTTTAACTTCACGTTTTCTTTTCATCTCTAGTAACACTGAAGAACATTCATTTATCTCGGTCCCTATTCGTTTTGAACCGTTTCGTTTTATGCAAACATTATTCGAACACATTTCAGTGGTTTCCGAATTACAATGAAATTTAATTAAAATATACTATAAATTAACCTGTGTTATGTTTTTTCTATAATTTATTGATTTAATGAACACAAATCAAAATATTTTCGATTATTTCTTAAGACCTTGTTTCCATAGCATACTTGCAACGGAAAAGGAACGTAATTTACGTTTGACGTTACTAAATTGATGAGCGACTTGGTTTTGTTTGGCGCGAGACGCGAGTTTTACGTTACGTACAATATCTTCCTCTCTGCGAGTTTTATTCTTGTTTTCATTAGTTTCGACAATAGACGGACTCTGGGCCCTGACGTGCCGCGCGGGGGCGCAACCGGGACATGACGCCAAGATGATGATGATTAGTTTCGACAATAAACTTATATTAATAGTAATTTAGAGAAGGGGTAGTTAAAGACCAGACTACCTTACTTATATCTAAAATCTTATTCATTATAATATTCAAATGGATTAATTCGCTCACGGTATACTGTGTCTCGAAAAGTATATTAAAAGTCTATAAAATAAATGAAATCCCAAAATCCATGACCGTCCTCGAAAATTTAACCCGCCACGAGTCGACTCGATGAAAAAGACACTAAAAATGACACCAACATCTGGCTAAAGTTACACATGGTTTAACAATTGCTTAACTCTAGACAACCGTTAGACACTCTTTTGTGGTACGACACCCTTTGTTAACTTTTTTGTGGAGTCACAAAGTTAAGAGAAGAGAAGTTGCTTAGCGAGTTTAATTCTCAGTTAAGGTTGATTAACTTGTTAGAAATATCATAAATGAACTTAAACGTCGCCTAAAGTTCAATACCATCGGGCATAAGTTTCACTTCCTATTATTAATTATCTACACCTACTTCATCCCTACCAACCCTTATTATTCTTCCTCATTAATCTCTCTATCTATTATTTAAAACCACATTAAAATCCATTGCGTAGTTCAAAAGATCTAAGCGTACATGGATACATAGGGACAGATATTCCAGAATTTGGCAGATCAGGTAATTACAGTAAAGCGACAGCCCAGTGACCTCAATGACTATGTTAACGACCAGATTGGATCATGGTTACACATTCAGTCGCCTGAATGTGCAGGTTTCCTCACGATGGTTTTCCCTCATCGTAAGAGCATCCGTAAGATTTTTTATACTATTTAGTGACAAACGAGCAGACAGGCCACCTGATGGTAAGTGGTAACTGTCGCCCATAAAATCTGCAATTCATACATTTAGGTTGCAGGCAACAAATATGCAGAACAGCAGGTGCGTTGTCACTGTGAGGACTAAAATGAAATGCCTCATGCCTGTAATTTCGCTGTCTACCTTATCCTTCAAACCGGAACACAACAATGCAAGCATTGTTGCTTGGCGGCAGAAATTGATAAGGCGGTGGTAAGTGTTCAACTAATGTAAATAACTCAAAAACGTCATTGATTTATGATTGCATTAGGAATCGAACTCAATGTACCTACCTCTCGCTTACGAGTCTGACCCCCGAAGCTCTCGGAGCCCTTAAGTCTACAAAGAATACAAAATCCCTAAACTTTGGTCCTGAAAGTATGTCTTGGAGCTTTCATAGCTCTATCAGTGACATTGATCAACTGATAATTCTAGCTACGCGCTAGCTTGGTCCGGCTGACGACGTCAATCTGCGTGAATCCAGCCTAATGTGTCATGCAATACTTCTATGAAACGGCAAAAATATTTTAAATATCGTTATTTTAAATAGCTCAAAAGTTCACATGTTGTACATGTTATTTTTCTGGCCGGCACTCATAGGCGCTGTCCTAATGGCAACGACCACGGTCGCGCAACGGGCGGTTTTGAGGCCTCCTATTGGTCGGGCGACGTCCGTCGTACAACCGATACCAATTAGGACAGGGTCTTTGATTTTGGTCCAAAAATGTAAGAAATATGAATGATGTCTTTTAGGATTTGTAGAGTTAAGAGTTTGGCTCTTCGTTTCGATAACCTTATCACAATGATACCGTTACGAGCTTGCGTGGCTTGTTTGGCTAACCAATTTTACATGAAATCTTTTTGATGGGATAACAATAATGTAGGGTTATAGACTTATCGAGTGGAGTTATAATAGGCTGACAATTCTATTTTCATTTGATATATTGAGAGTAATGCTATATCCAAGTCATGTACCTAACACATTTGTCAGTGAGTCAGAATCAGAAGTTTACTTGCTTAAAATATATATGTAGTGCTGATTTTTAGTGCTGAGGTAATAACACAATATTGTATTAGTCACTAAACAGTTTACTTCAAATGCAAAATAATTATTCTGGTACAACATCAAATAAATAATAAACACAAAAGCTTCAATGCAAATAGGTATTACCGAAGAACCTACCTACTCGTTACAAATAGGTACCAGAGAATGCCATAACAAAATATAGTTAGGTTAGTTAGGTTAGTGTATCGACTTGTTTTGTGCTAATTAGAGATAGTATGTAATCATTATTACTTGTAAGTAAGTAATAACCTTTAGGACATTATTGGCACAGCATTATAGTAGGCACATAATTTTCTAAGACAGATCTTATTCCAGGTCAAGGGAGGAGCATTGTCGGACAGAAGAGATGTGCTCAGCGGTGTGCCGCAGGGTTCGGTGCTGGGCTAAGTTCTTTACATATTTTACACATTGGACCTGCCTCATCCCCTGCAGCGTAGTGTACGTACATTTGCGAATGACACAAAAGTATCTGCCAATCTTTTAGTGGACTGTGATCACCTACAATCGGACCTGATAGCGATAGATGCATGGTCAAAGAAGTGGCACGGTACATTAATTTGAATACGTCAAAATATACAGAGGTACATATAGGCAAACGGAACCCATGTTTGACTTATGACTTGCCTGGTGTAAAGCTGATACCAGTAAAATCGCAAATTCATCTAGTAGTATTCATTACAGAAGATCTTAAAGGGGAGGAGTATATCTCCTTGATAACAAAAAAGGTGAAGAGTTTAATATACCTGATTAGAATAGCTTTTGGCGTCTTGACGCCAAAAATTGTGATAAAAAATAAGATAAGTTTCACCAAGATACCATGGATTAAACCATGAGAGGATCGATTGAAGATACTAAAAATCGCTACTAAGAAGGAGCGTAGAGTTCGCAGTTATTTAATTCAAACGTTCAAAATCTTAAATGGCCCTAAGACCTGCCAAACTTTCAGGAGTTGTTTGACCGTAATATGTTTATATTACGGTCAAACAACAAGTTGGTAAGTGCGAGTTTTCACACTTGCCAACGATTCTCGAATAACAATACTCACAAACACTTCCTAAGTAATATAGTCGTGCACACATGGAACAAGTTGCCAGAAGTGGTTTCAGTCTACAATGTCAATCAGTTTAAAAACAAAAACTGGACAATTATATTTTAACGGGGGAAGAACAATGCATTAATCAGCAGGATACAGGCTAAGCAGTTGATAAACTGCCTGCCTGATTAAAGATAATAATGAACGAACACGAGAGTGTAGAGGGAGTATTCGCCTATATTCGTGTAACCCCGTGCATGTTTGGCATGTCTCGCCTATTTCATAGACTAAGTAGAGATAGTTCGTTGTCGTCCCGATTCGATCGATTTTATATTTATATTCCTAGCGCTTTTTTCCGTAACAGGTTCGGGGTACACTTGACCATGATCCATGATATTAGTAGATCAAGTAATTACAGTAGAGCAGCTGCCATCACCTCTGTGACCCTGTTTACAGCAGATTAGCGATATTATACCGATGAATCGATATAATGTCGACGCGTGTTGACACCCATCACATCCCTAATAGGCGAGAATGTAGAGGGTCGACCAAAGTCCCGGCCAAAGTTTCGGCGAAAGTTTCGGCGGACATGTGGAGTACGCTTAATAACCGACAAAACCGTACACCATAATCGCCCAGAAATCACTCTCTATGACAAAAATAATAAAACCGTATATCTCATTGACATAGCCATATCGAATACGCCCAATCTCTCCTCGACATACACAGATAAAATCACCAAATACATCGATCTATCAGTAGAAATAAAATCTCAATTGAGGACAACTACAGTAACTGTAAAAACCATACCAATTACAATCGCTTCCACAGGAATTATACCAAACAAACACTCTCCAGACAAGTTTACACATACATCCACTTACATACATACAACTTCAGAAAGCCGTAATACTCAATACCTGCCGCATTGTCCGAAACTTTCTTAATGTGTAACATCAGTTCTTTGTTAACTCAATAATATATTTGTACTATTATAAGCACATTATAATTGTTTGGCCAAAAGCCCGCAATTAAAATTAACTCCCAGAAATGAGAGAGTATTTAACATAAACATATAAATAATTATAATCTATACAAACTTGGACACGACAAAATTCATTTTCATTCAGTTACACTATATTATTCCACAAAACGTCTCTATCATCTAATTAATTTCATGAACATCTCGCGGCATCGTTTAAAAATCTTGAATTCCGCGCGAAAACTGCTGTCGAAACAGAGAAATACAAACACAATAATGAAATAAAATAAACTAACCTCTTCGACCTCGTTCAATCGCCGGTTTAGTCACTGGTCTTATTTACTTCACTTATGTAGTTGTTGTAGGTGCACATATCACGTTTAGAGTTGTTAAATTGTATTTACAAATGAGTAATAATATAACATTGATAACGCAATCTGGTGTGAGCTGTGTCCGTGCACGTATCTACCCGGCGAACGACGACTGACTCCGTGCATGCCAAAACTCCCCATATTTAAGCGTCGTGCGTTGAAATATGCTGGAAAACAGCGCTGGATTCCGCTGAACGGCAAAAATTTGCAAGTTTATTTTTATGGTACTCATTGACAAATGAGTAGACAGGGTAAGACTGTGACCTAATGGTAAGTGGTAACTGTCGCCCATAACATATACAATTCATACATTTAGGTTGCAAAAATGCAGAACTGCAGGTGCGTTGTCACTGTGAGGACTAAGATGAAATGCCTCATGTTTTATAAAGTTTCCCTCAGTTTCGTCTGTAAAATCAGTCTCTAGGGACGCAAAAGTAATAAAACACCCGGAACTGACTCTGGAACTATCTTCTGTTAGGTTTACAACCCAGTGACAGATGAGCAGACAGCCTACCATGGAATGTTGTAACTTACGCCAATAACACCTACCTAGTACGATGCTTGCAATTTAAATATTGTTTAAATCTAATTATTTTCCATATTGCTGAAGCCGTTACAATAATATTAGTAGACAGTAAAGATCGCAGGTTACCAGCTGGATGCAGGAACAGTATTTGTGGAGATATCTGGGGAAGGCTTACGCCCAGCAGTGGGCGTCTTTCGGGTGATATGAGTTGAATACCTACCTATAATCGTAATAGTTTAATGTTCTCAAAAGACTAAAATGAAACGCCTTGATTACAGTTGAACCGCTTTCTCATTAAGCGCGCTCCACATGTGGACAGTTCCGCGGGAACACGAGAATGTGGAGGCAGTATTCGCCTACATTCGTGTAGTCCCGTGCATGTTTGGCATGTCTCGCCTATTTCATAGACTAAGTAGAGATAGTTCGTTGTCGTCTCGATTCGATCGATTTTATATTTATATTCCCAGCGCTTTTTCGAGTAACAGGTTCGGGGTACCCTTGACCATGATCCAGGATATTAGTAGATCAAATAATTACAGTATAGCAGCTGCCATCACCTCTGTGACCCTGTTTAAAGCGGATTAGCGATATTACACCAATGAATCGATATAATGTCGACGCATTTTGACACCCACCTCATCCCTAATAGGCGAGAATGTAGAGGGTCGACCAAAGTCCCGGCCAAAGTTTCGGCGGACATGTGGAGTACGCTTTAGAAGAACGCTTCGCTGCTCACAGACAAAAAAAAATAGGTACAGCTTTAACCTTGACCTACATACCTACGTTACACTTATATCTTTTTGAATTTGTGGTAAAGAATACAGATATTTAATAACGTCAAATAATCTTCCTCTAAATAGATAAGCAGTATCACATTATTCCACCTTTTGTTTGGGTTGAGAATTCAGCTTCAAAAGCGCTAAGTAACAAATAACGCATGTTTTGCCGGCCGGCGCCGGTCGCTGCGTTTGGTACGCTACATCATAATTATATCTATTGTTCTTAAGTGTATTGGGTTGGCTAAACAATGTTCCCTGTTTGTTTATCGGAATATAGGAAGCATGTTGCCCTATTGGAGCTGAGTTTTAAAGTAGTTTCATTGTTTTTTATGGTTTTAAAGCTTGTACATAATTTCATTACCTTTATCTTTTGCTGCGCTCTGTCTCTCCCTACTCCTGAGCGTTATGGTGATATGGAGTGGATATATCATCATCATAATCATCATAGCAGACAATCCCAGCTTCTGCCAGGGTCTATATAAGCCGAAACCTCCACTGATGGACAATGGACATAGTTAAGCGCCACCCAATCACCGTCGCCAGGCCACTCTATCCCCGATAGAGCCCCCGGATCTCTTTTTCCCTAATAGTCGTTGGGCCTCTCTACCCCTAACGCTTTTACCCTATGTAACTAGTGGGACTATTAACAAATCTTAAAGGTTTTAGTAGTTCCAGAACTAGCTACATGGAACTACTGGAAATAAATGTCTAATTCACTCGGTAGAGCCGCCTGTAGGGGGCGCTGATCGTCTCAAAAGCCTAACTAATTAATTTTGTCTAAATGTTTAGGTACCTACAAAGTACGAAAAGGCACAAGTTACCCAGGAGAGTTACTACCTACTCTCCTTCCTACATATTGTCATGTCTATGTAAACATTATTCCTTTATAAATAAATAAATATTTTATTAGTATTAGTATTCTATACCACCACGAAAAAAGGGGTGGTGTCGGATTCCCGAACGTATGGGCCGATTTAGATGCAGTTTTCTGTACTGAAAACCACGAACCAGTTTAATTAACGTGGTTCTTAACTTGTTTCTACTTTGCCGGGGATGTTCCGGCATCTACTACGGAGAATTAATCATCCACTCCACAGGCATTCTAAAGTAAAGTACCTACCGAATTTAAAAACCGGTCAAGTGCGAGTCGGATGAATTCGCATACGAAGGGTTCCGTACCATTCTAGAATGTAGGTAATTGTTAGGTGATTCCTGAACAATTGTGATTCCTAAAATTGTATAAATTCGAAACTTTCCTCAGCGAGCCCGACTCATACTTGACCAGCTTTTATTAATTGTTGTTACACTATGATGCTAGCACTATGCTCGACTTACATAGGTAGGTTAGGTACATGTTGATGCTTCTAGGTATGTAGGTAGGGGAAGGTGGGGCAGACCCGTTTTGTCACCCCACTAGACTGAGAATAACCGGGTATGCTTTTTGGTGATACCCGATTGTGTCCTACGCTATCTCTTTACTTTTTTATATAATTGGGCTCGAATCTTTTTATGTTTTTATATGTTTAGGTAATTGGGTAAGCCAGGCATTTGAACGCCACCTCACCTGGAGGTAATCATGCTATCCTACTAGTTTGATGAAATAGCAAGTTTGTGAGCATGGATGCTTGAATGGACCGAAGTTTGTTACTCTTGCTCTTTTTGCAAGTTCCCGCGGGAGCACGGTGTAGGTAACCAAATTCTCGGTTAAAAGCTAGTTAAGTTATACCTACACAATTTTTTATATTAAATAAAATGTTGATCACTGAATGGCCAACGATGGGCATTATTTTTAAATAATAAAGAAAATCAAAACGGCATAAACAAATTTTGATTTGTCAAAAACATTTTAAAACACCATTAAACTGTTCGTTATACTAACTTTGATGTACTCAGCATTACAGACGTGTAGGTGTAAAGTTGATACAGTGTACCTAGTCGAAATCAGCTTGAAAACCTACGGAATCTATGTTACGAAATTTCACGGATTTTGTATAAAAACCGCTGAGAGCAGTAAAAACGAAATTTCCGCGCAAAATACCTGTTACAAACTTCATGCCATTAAGAGATGATAGATGCGCAATATAATGCTAAAACTGCGAGTTGAAATAGATAAAAACCAGTTTTTTCCACCCATCGGGTAGATACGGATACGGTGTGACATAACACTGTCTGACGGACAGTGCCAGGCTCAGTTAATAATAAAAACAACGAATATCAGGGTAATGGGTTTATGTACAATCAGTCCAGAAACTACAATCTACAAAACAAGAAATTTATAAAAAGAATTTAAAATGTTAAAAGTACAAAAGTTTTTACGAAAGTCCACAACTTATGCCCGGGCTGGATCACTGGGTTCACTGTTGGCCGAAAAGTACAGGTTGCAGATTGACTCGACAGACTATTTAATTTGAAAACTTCGAGGATAAACTTTTATGCAGTCACGTGCATAATTTGACCGGTCAACTGGTATTTAATTTTTGGTTTCTGAAGATAGCTTCTTCTAGCTATGATACTGATCCACCTTCTAGTTCGAAGGCTGGGAGAACTCTGCCTACTCATCCGCTGCACTCTCTAACGAAGGCTCGGGTCTTCACTTAAACACGTTCGAGAACGCATTTGGCACAAAAGAAGATATAGTCTTGATGGCCAGTACTCATAGTCGACCAGCCAGTTTCCGAAGTGGTCGATATTTATTTTCGGACGACCTCATGTTTAGCAGCCAAGGATATAATCCATGAAGACATGATGAAGAATTGGATCCAGAATAAGGGGAGCACAAAAAAGATTAAAATCTCCGCCGACTATGAACTGTGTCCGCATGACAACATATGACATATAAAGAATAAAATAATAGAAGATTAACGTCAATTTGGAAAATGTGATATTTTAAATACTAAATCAAATAATTGCCACGAAAGAAACCTTCTAATGTGATGGAAAAATGACCCCCGTGGCATGGGGCAAACTTGGATTCATAACCAAAGGAAAACAAGAATATACAACGGTAAGAATCCAGACACACACCCCAATACCCTTGTATTTGTCCAAAAACCCTCATTACTTTTACCAATTGGATATTTAGGAAACGAGAGATCATTTCCCCAAAAGAAAATACTCTAATCGAAGTTCGATTCGATTCAAAATATTTGTAGAACGTAATTACAACGTAGTCAGAATTTACAGTATTAACTAATTTTCCAGGCAAAGATGATGAGCAATCAGAGCCTGAAGGGCCAAACCCAAGAATATACCAATTATATGTTTAAAAATGGACAATAAAAGTGTCAACGTGCTGAACAGTTACAGTTAGTACATCTTCAGGGCAAGACCCTACAACGGGACCCTAAAAATTTAGTTCTTTGACCGAGCTTGACACATATTTATCTTTAATTCTCTAAACCAAAACAAAGCAGACATCTATGAATTAAAGGGAATTCCCACAATGAAGTAATGACAAGTATTTTTGTACTTTAGGCGTACACAGCGAAAAATCCGTACTTTTTCAAAAAAAGTAGAAGTAGGTACTTATACCTACCTCACCTTCGAAGAATCAACCTTTAACAATCCAACAAAGCAAGCGTTACCAAAACCCTAAATGTTAAATATAAATCGTTTAGGAAAGTGAGGGCGCCACTTTATTCTTCACTACCATAGAGAAAAAAATTATATACAGAAGTTCAATACACACTTCAATGTAATAAAGATGTTCACACACAATCCAACTTAGTAAGGAAGGATAGTAGGATTGAATTTATTATAATGGCAATATCGGAAAGATAATGATGTCTATGGTTTGACTTTAAACATTAAAAAATGTGTCTTTTTTTTTAGAAAGTGTCACGAAGCTGTCGTGTGGCACTCATGCACCTTTACTGTGAGAAACCCAACTTTTAACACAGATTGTTAGTGAAATTGTGATGTCAGAACACGTGTTACCGGCGGAGGAACCGATACGGTTCGTTGCGCCCGTAATCCAAGACAATCCTACAGGATGGGGCCCTTGCGAAATGCCGGACCAATTCCGGGACATGCCCTACCAGCCTTTCAGTAAAGGCGATCGTTTGGGTAAAATAAGCGACTGGACCGTCGTGCAAGACAAGAAGTATCAGAGTAAGCTATATATAATAATAAGTTATCATAATAATCCATTTGTGCAAACTATTTTCTAACAAATTTTAGTCACTTATTTAGAGGTTATGCCGATGTTTCTATCCCAAAATCTTGCTTAAGTACCTATGCTGTCCGATGGACTTGGAACTGTTTCAACTTAGTATTCTATTTGAAATAGTCCTATTCATCGCAATATTTACATTGGTCACGGAACAACCGTACCAATTACTAGCTCAAAGCTTCATCTCTTAGACAAGTACGCGTCTCAATTCGGCGCTGGATCGTCGTACGCGTACTATCACGATGAAGACGAGTCCACTTTCCACTTGGTGGACACCACTCGCGTGCAAAAGCCGCCATACCAGCGCGGGCGGGCTCGCGGGCAGCGGGGGCGCGGCCAGCGGGGTGCTCGCACACCCGGTGGCATGACCACCCTTAGCAAGGTACCCAAAAATGTACGACTAAACACACTAAGTATTCCATAATAATTAGCCTTAAAAATAAACTCATGCTTATACTTGTAATTTCATTGCATGCCTCTCAATTGGAATAATATTGTAACAAAGTACCAATATTGTTTTGAACTTGATGAGTTGTAATAATTGCTATTTGAGTTGTATATTCATTGCTAATTACCATTCTTGAGGAAATGTTGGCAGCGTTACTTTTTATGGTTCATTTTCCTTTTAAGCAACGTGACCGCAAACTCGGTAAGAGATGGGGTCAACGTGGTGCTCCTATGAAGATCAGGGATGCCTCAGTGACTGTGAGGCCAACTTGGGCCACTATTGAAGATATGGACTTCCCTCGCCTTGCTAAGCTTTCTTTGCCAGGCATCAAGGAAGGTATGTATTAACCATTAATGGGCTTACAAAATTTGTAAAGTATATTTTTTTGGAAAACTGCTCCTAGTGATTTTTATGTAATTTTGGGAAAGGAATAATGTATACTTTAGCTGCCGTATTGCTTTTTAAGTACATAACATTAGTTATTCTATATTTTCAGGCGAAGACATTGCATGCTGTGGGACCTTGGAATACTATGACAAAGCATATGACCGAGTGAATGTTAAACATGAGAAGCAACTGCAGCGCATTGACCGCATCTTCCATACGGTATGTATACATATATAAATATTTATATTTTATAGAATTTTTTTATCCATAGTTTCATAATATATTTATGGTATTCTCTTTATAAATTTAGTTATATATTATTTAGCTTTTCCCCTTATTTGCTCTTGCACTGCTATAAGATAATGTGCTAACTTACCTCTTCCCAAAGGTTGTCTGGAAGAGATCGCTTAAAGCGATAAGGCCGCCTTTGCACGCATGTAAATTGTTATATTTTTCTTTTTATGTATCCTTTACTTTTGTGTGTGCAATAAAGAGTTTTTACTTACTTACTTGTGAAGTATCCACAAACTAACCATCCAGGATGCTAAAGACCTGGCCAAGCGGACAAGAAAAAGTAGGAATGCAGAAACCGGGGCCTCACACATTGCACGAGAGCACAACCGGGATTGACGCCAAGATAATGATGATGATAAAATATAACTTTCCATACTGTGTTTATCAGTGTCTATGCCATTTATGTAGTAAATAATACAATGTTTTCCAAATTATACAATTAAACCCGGCAGCACAAAACTCAAATAGAACAACAACAGAACTAAAATGTTCCTACAAAATAAAGTACATATTAATAAAGATTACATTACACTACATCCTGGAAAGTAATACGAAAAAAGGAATTCTTTTGCCTATAAAGATGTCCCACTGCAAAATGTCTCAAATGGACTGACGTTATAGTTGTTTCAATTATATCAAGCACAATGCGATCCTGCATGGAGTACTGCTGCCACCTCTGGCATGGATCAGCCAAATATCAACTGGCGGCTTTGGATTCGGTGGTAAAACGTGCAAAGAAGATAATTTGTAACCCGCGGTTGATTGAAGCTAGGCTGCAGAGCCTCGAACGTCGGCGGAGGGTTTCGCGTCTGTAGGTCTTCTACAGGTTACATTTCGGAGAGTGTGCGAAGCAGCTGCACGATCTCATTCCGCCGGTCCCTTTCCGCCATCGGAAGACCCGATCCGGGGCGAGCGCTTCATTCTTATGTCTTGGATCTTCCAGCTATCCGCACGAGCCGCTTTGGCTCGACTTTTATAATACGTACGGCTAAGGAGTTGAACGCGTTGCCTACGAGTGGTTTCCCGATCAATATAGTCTGGATGCCTTCAAAGCTAGAGTGAATAGGTTGTTCTAAGACAGGTATGCTTCATCTTCGACCGCATCGTCACTTACCAACAGGTGAGATGGCGGTCAAATGCCTGTCTTGTCTAAATATAAAAGAAAAAAAAATGTCTTGGCTTAGTACCCTATAGAGAAGTGGGCAATGACCCATTGATTCGAAAAAGTCATTGGAAGATTGATGACAAAAACCAAATATGTAATTTGTTTTGTTTTCAGGTGACAACCACCGACGACCCGGTGATCCGCAGGCTGAGCAAGGCCACCGGCACTGTGTACGCGACCGACGCCATCCTCGCCACAATCATGTGCTGCACACGCTCCAACTACTCGTGGGACATTGTCATCGAGAAGATTGGTGAGTGAGAATTATGAGTAGTAATGTTTATTAGTATTATTTATTTTATTTTTCTTTATTAAGGAAAACAAACAGCTTACAATACAAAAGAATAATGCACACGTTAGCCAGTAAAGTTTCCACAGGATAATTTTACGAATTTTATTATTAAATGAGTATCACTAATGCTTACATGTGTCTATATGTATCACTCAAGACTACTGCTGTATGCTAAACTTACAAGACTGCTTTGCATTTTCTAGTCTACAGAAATCGTAACTCTGCTACCTGTAAGATATTAGTCACTACGACACCCGTACGTGATCACAACTTTGAATCACGTTCACAAACCTTCACATTGATAATATAATTATATACCATCTAATCTCCCTTTGTATTTTGAGGCTAGTCGAACTTCAGCACTGCAACGAGCTCGCCACTTGTTAAGTGTGGAGACCCATTGGCAAAGTGAGATTTACAGAGCTCTTCCACTAGGGACCCTGAAACTAGTTGAACAGTGTCAGGAGCCAATTGGCACCCCGTTTATATCACACGGTGGACCCTCGTTGTAACGCATTTCTTGTACGGGTACCAACATCCGCGTTATAGGCTGAACCGCGTCGATAACCAAGGTTGAGCAAGGTTCCCAATCCCCATAAAAAAAAAAATTAAAATACTATTATTTTTATTGTACTGTGTTACTATCGGTGGTATATCAAATAAATAAATAAATAAAAAATCAATTAATCCTCCTACTCAATCGGTCCCTCAATGCTGAGGATCGTGACTCTGCCGATGTAGCAAGGACGTTCTCGTTCTCCATGAGCTGCGGTCGGCGGCCTCCTGCAGGGCCGCTAAATAATAATAATGTTAATTAATCATATTAAATTAACAATAATGTTGGTAAATCATAATAATTACAATAATCATCATTGGTCTGTATGTCTTTCGACAAAAGCCTCCTCCATTTCTTACGATCTGCTGTTAATCTCGTCCATATTTTGCCAGCTATTTCCTCGAAGTCATCTTTCCATCTTCGAAACTGTCTACCTTTCCTTCTCTTTCCAATTCTTGGATACCAATTTGTGACTCTTTTGCTCCATTTGTCGATGCCTCTTAAAGTATGCCCGTCCCACTTCCATTTAATCGTCTAATTCTTTGAGTTACATCCATGACTTTAGTTTCGGCTCTTAAATCGATATTTTTCTTTTTGTCCTTCCTTTTAATACCGGTCATACTTCTTTCCATTGCTCTCTGACAGACCGCCAACTTATTGCATTGAGCCTTGGACTGTAGGGAATGTATCTTACATGTGTCGAATACTATTTTTGAGGTTAATGTAAAATTTACTGTTCTTCATAATTTTTTTCATGAACTTTTCCATGCATTAGCAATGCGTGTATCCACTTCCTTCTTAGAAACAAGCGTAAATGACATTAATTGACCCAGATAGTTGTATTGTTCTTGGTATTCAACGACTTTGTTATTTACTGTGGTGGGTAGTTTTCCTCTGTTGGTTAAAAGTTTAGTTTTTACCTACAGTTTCATTTTCCTTCATTAGTTCTTGTAACATTTGCTCAAGAATAATCGACGCAAAAAGATATTTATTTATTTTATTTTAAACAAACGCCCAGGCGACAAGCTGTTCTTCGACAAGCGCGACAACACGGAGTTCGACTTGCTAACTGTGAACGAGACCTCCGTGGAGCCGCCCACTGACGACGGGAACTCCATCAACTCGCCGCGGAACCTCGCGCTGGAGGCCACCTTCATCAACCATAACTTCAGCCAGCAGGTAAGTGCTCTGCTATTGTACCACTGGATGGGAAGTAGTGGGGTCAATGATGATAGAATCTTCTGTCTAAGGAGAACCGCATTGTGTTCCTGCCAGTGACTTAAGGTTTCCAGTGCTAGGGTGGGGAGTTCGGGAACCTTTACTTCGGTCTTCTTCTTATCGAGTCAACTCTTCTTACACTTTAATCGCCCAGTATTCAGCGACGCATACAGCATTTGGACACACCTCCAACAAGTCTTTCAAGGCACGCCTAGCGTGAGACGAGGTGGTTCATGGTTTGCGGAGATACGCCAGTCACAGGGAGATATTTTTTTTTACATATTTGAAAAGATTCTCTTTGCATCGACCCGCCTGGATCCGCAGCCTATTAAGCGCATTCCAGGTAGGCCACGGAAGTTTGCTTCCGGATGGAACCCTTCAGCAGTAGCTTTGGTAGTGGAGAGGGATTTATTTATGTTGTAATATTCACTACAAAGCTTTTGTGTATAATAAAGAATTGAACTTGTTCGCTCGGCCGCCTCAACAATTGACTCGTAATCGGCCTTACAGAGTGCGCCCGACTTGTTTAGCCAGTTCATACAAAATTCGGCACATGGACTCATCTGGCCGGTCCATTCAAAATTAGGCAATAATAAATTGACTCAATCGGCGTCGGCTTGTGCACTCACAGTAGCGCCAATAAGGACTCAGCTGGCAACCGGCCGTATACGCGTATAGTATATTTCGGCTTCCATTCAGCTGTGCCTGTGTGCCAGCTGTGCATTAGCACCCCGCCTGACTCGATAATTGAGTTAGCAGCTAAAGTGTTAATAAACAATCTAAATCCATCCAGGTGCTGAAGTCCGGTCCCAACGAGCCCAAGTACAAGTTCCCAGAGCCGAATCCGTTCGTCTCTGAAGAGGAGGACGGCGAAGTGGCCTCGGTGGGCTACCGCTACAGAAAGTGGAACCTGAACAATGGAGTTGTGAGTATCATATACATGTCAAGCACAAGAAAATAAAGAATCTATAGAAATGCTGATCTCAAATCATACGAAAATCATTGAGAACTGTGTATTAATAAAAATTGTATGAGTAATTGGATCGTAAAGTCATTTATCTACACACATAGTATAATGTTCCAATTACATATTCGAAAACAGTCGTTTAAGGGTACACTTTTTTCACGCCTGTCTATAAAATTTTAAAAAATTACTTTTCGATACAGCACATTTCCCATACTATTTTCATTACAGCTGTATCGAAATGCATTATGCAACTGGCATATAAAAGGGGGTATTAAAACATGAGTGACTATCATAAGAGGCGTAGCCGAGTATGACAATAGTTTGACACGAGTGTTTTAATGCCTAATTATATGCAATTGCATACACTACTTTAAATACACTCATATTTTCATGTTAAAATTTCGTACCTATAATTTTCACAATTTTGCTGGAAGTAACCTGCGAGTCAGTTCTGTTGTATCTACGCGTCGAGGGTATCAAGCGGCGGGAATTTCACTTCACTACTTCCACATTTATCTATTTATTTGCTTCAAACAAGAAAAAACGTTGACAAACACTAATTACAACAATTAGAAAAAATATACCGCTTAGCGGGAAAATAATTACACGCAAATATAAACAGGAAAATTTGAATTTGATAAACAGACACTCATGTTTTAATACCCCCTTTTATATGACAGTTGCATAAACTACTATTATGTGACTTCCAAGCAAAGCATTAAGTTACCTGCGAATGTTACATCATTTCAGCCATAGGATGTCCACCACTGACCATAGATCTCCCAGCAAATGTTTATGCAATTATATTTCCCCCTAACTCGTTTTAATCCAAACCTTTCCGTTTACCAGGTGCTGGTAGCACGTTGCGAGCACGACGCGGTAATGCAGGGACCTCAGAACGAGACGCAGTTCCTCTCAATCAAGGCCCTCAATGAATGGGACTCGAAGGTCGCCAATGGCGTGGAGTGGCGGCAGAAGCTCGACACCCAACGTGGTGCTGTATTAGCCAACGAGCTGAGGAACAATTCGTGCAAGCTGGCCAAGTGGACTGTGCAGGTATACACCATTTTCGACCTTATAAGTTCATTTTAGGGTTGTGGTGCAGGCGTCGTAACAAGGCGCTAGATTTAGCTCGCTCTTCAAACTATGTCTATTTAATGTTAAGTATGGGTCTCCTACATTTTTTCTAATAAGAACTAGCCAAGCCGCCATCTTACCTGGTGGTATACCAGCATACCCGTCTAGGGACGGCCTATTCACTCTAGCCTTGAAGGCGTCCAGATTATAATGATCAGGGTATACACGCAGGCAATGTGTTTCATTCCTTAACCGCACGCGTTATAAAGGTGCCAATGCACTTTGTTATGATAACAGGAAGAGCCACGACATAAGGATAAAACGTCCGCCCGGATCGCGTTTCCCTATGACAGGGAACGGGCCGGCGGAATGAAGTCGTACACTCTCCAAACCAACCACTTCCACAAAGTTCCTTCCACTTTCCTTTCGTACTATTATACCGTTGGTGTAACTGCTTCGAAACTGACGATGTCAGTGTTGTGCAGTAAGCTGAAAATCCACCACTACCTCGCCAATCTCACCTTCTCGTCTCTCCACAGGCCCTCCTAGCCGGTTCCGACCAGATCAAGTTCGGATACGTCTCCCGGTCGCAAGTCCGTGACAACTCGCGCCACGTAATCCTCGGCACGCAGCAGTTCAAGCCGCACGAGTTCGCGGCACAGATCAACCTGTCCATGGACAACGCTTGGGGGATACTGCGGTGCATCATCGATATCTGCATGAAGCAGAAGGAT
Organism: Blastobasis adustella; assembly: GCA_907269095.1. Lineage (NCBI taxonomy): Eukaryota > Metazoa > Arthropoda > Insecta > Lepidoptera > Blastobasidae > Blastobasis > Blastobasis adustella. The sequence goes on from OU026120.1 coordinate 4,249,730, forward strand.
GGTGGGTTTTGGGTTGTTTTGCGGGGAATATTTAAAATGTTAAGCCTGAACAGGATTAAATGAGTTCCCACCATATTGCAGACTTTTTTGGAACTCATTTTTTTGCACTGGGAACTGTAATAATAGCTCCTTGACACTCTTTACAGCCCTCATAAATATTCCAGGCTTTAGTCCACTACGGCACAGTGTGCGATGGAGCAAGCTTCGTGTTTTCTAGGGAGGCGACTCAGTACGAAGTTATTCGACAAGGCAAAACGTATTCCTCAACGAATTTCAAAAATAAAATGGCAGTGTTCTCGAGTGGGGAGCACGATTGGGCAAATGTAGTGTAGGACGTCCTGTCTGTATCTAGATAGAGCGCCGATCTGCGCTTAATACGGCCGACTGTGCAACTAACCACGGGCCTAATTCTCGCGCTGTGACACTCGAATTCGATATTTTTTATTGCTAAATATCTTTGTATGTATAAAAAATAATTAAAAACGATCTCCGACAATAAATAATTTGCAAAAATCGTTGAAAATAAGCTTTTGGTTTGCAATAGAGATTCAGGAACTTTTTAATAAATATTTTTGGATAGCTGGAAGATCCACGACTACGGATGTCGTGGGAAGAGGGCCTATATCCGGCAGCACTGGACTGCGATTGGCTAATGATGACGATGGTCACGCCTTCTTGTGGTTTTTCATTGATAGAAAACCTTGACAGATCGAAGTCATCCACTAACCTACCTATCCTTTTGTCCACAGGTAAATACCTCATCATGAAGGACCCTAACAAGCCGTTGATCCGTCTCTACGACATACCGGACAACACTTTCGAGTCCGACGCCTCCGAGGAGAGCGGCGACGAACCGGCAGACACGCCTTTTGCACCATTATACTCCTACGGGAGTAACAAGAGGATTTAACCAGAAAGCCAAGAGTCACAGGCCATTGGAACAGCTGACTGTTGTTTACTGTTCCCCATTTGATTACAAGTCGGTGTCACTGTCAACTTTTTGTTTCGTTTTTTCGAACTCTTTTCTTTGTGGCCAGTTTCTGGTCAAGGTTTGGTTATTCGAAAAAGTGTACATTTGTGCCAATTTACGTTTACACTTTTGACACTATTTGTAGTTGTAACAGTGAATCATAGTTGTACGGTCTGTGTACCTTCGGGTCGGGTGTTTTAGAACTGTTCTTTCTATCATTTTGTAGATAGGCTCTTCTATAAGATTGAAATATCTTGATACGACCTAGATTAAATTCCTCTATTGTTATATATCCTACAAACAAAAGTAGGTTTTATATTTATATAAAATATTTCATTTAAACTGTACTTTTGGTAATAGCCCACGGTATTCTGGTAATTTAAGTAATCAATATGCATTTCATATGTGTTTTATTCAGGAAAATACAATTTTATAGTCACATTCAGTCTTTTTTATTTTATAATATTTACACATCGATCACAGCACAATTCAATAGCGTAAAATTCCTTATTTACTAAAATCCTTGCCTTAAAACTAACTAACGCCATTTTCTCTCAGCGGTTGTTCTTCCGCTTTACCTTCGACTGTTTTATTTACATTAACTTTTTCTCTGTTTTTGTTTTCCATCTTATCAAGCACTTCTTCCAAAGTCTTCCCTTTAGTCTCTGGGACAAAGAAATATATGAAGAACACACCAACGTACGCGACAGCGGCGAACGACCAAAACACGGTGTAGTGTCCAAATAGATCTTTGATCCCTTGATAGCCTTTGGCTACTAAGAAGATTACAACACATGCCAGCATCGTAGCCAAACTTGAAGCTACAGTCTTCACATTGATCGGAAACAGTTCCGCCTGCATAACGTAAGGCAAGTTTCCAATACCTAGCGAGTATAAGATGTTAAAGCCGAGTATGCCAACAATGGGCAATGCAGATATGGCGGAGAGCGTTGCAGCGCTGGCGTTTAAGGCGTCTTGTATGTAGAAGTACGTGCCAACCAGGGTAAGGGCCACGGCCACTCCAAGGCAAGACAGGAACATCAGTATCCGACGGCCGAAACAGCCGGCGAGGAATGTCGCCCCTATGCCTGAAAGAAAACACGAAGTTAGCGTATGACAATCCCCCACCTGCCACAAATATCAAAATTAAAAAGAAATCGATCTCAACATTATAGACATCAAAATGGCTGTAATGTTAAGCTCGCTACGCTCGCTCATTTATTGATTTCTGTTTACTTTTATCAACATATTTTTGTAGTCAAATAATAAATTTCTCAGCCTAAGTTACATATTTAGGTACTTGTCTAAGGAATGGATCTAATTAATGAATATTCACCGTTCATCCGAGGTTGTCAAATAATTTGAAAGAAGGGACAACCTCGAATGAACGAAGAATAGTTTTGGAGAAGTTGTCTTACCTGCAGCCAATTGCACAAGCCCATAGACAATGCTAACTTTCGACCCCGGTATGGAGCTGCTATGCGTGAATATCACCTCAAGGTACGATTGGATTGCCGCATTCCCAGTCATATACTGCAGTATTTTCAAGCCTGGAAATATTTATTATTTATGATAAAGTGGAATATAGGTAGCTTGGATTCAGAACAAGTACATCCGTGGCAGCCTCGGCGTGAGACATAGCGGATAAGATTGAAGAGGCTCGCCTACGTTGGTTTGTTCACGATCTGCGTAAGCCCCATTGATAAACCTGCTGGTACCAGGAAAGAAAGGGGTCCCACGCAAAACCCACGATGCACTGGATCGACATCCTTGACTCAGATACGAGAGCCAACGGCTTACGAGATAAGGATACTAAAGATCGAAGAAGTGGAGTAAAAAAGAGTAGGAAAGCGGATCCTGGCAAAGCCGGGATTGACCGCTCGAACGGTGATGATGTAAATCATTAACTATTCTTCTATCAGATAGTTATAATATTTATGTACAATTTATTAATCATCATCTTGGCTTTAAAATCCCGACTGTGCTCTTGCGCACGGGGGCCCAGTGTCCGCCTTTACCATGATCCAAGATTTTGTAGATCAGATAATTACAGTGGAGCGACTGCCATCTGACGTCCGTGACCCTGCTACCAGGGGAAGCAGGCTAGATTGGATCATGGTTACACATCCAGTCGCCTAAATGTGCAGGTTTCATCGCAATTCACGATGTTTTCCCTCACCGTGAAATTATTTTACCAGGTTAGCATTCCACTAATGTACATAACTCAGAAAAGAGCCATTGGTACTTGGCCGCAGTGGAATTCCAACCCGGTACCTATCACTTAAGAGGTCACTCGCGCACTCAGCCACAGACGCTCCTGATTTCTTGTACAATTTAAGGTAGGCTACCTTAGATATGAGTGAGCAGCATAAACACGCATGCTTCACAAAATAAGGAGTCGAGAGTAGCTAAAGAATTTACGCACCTCCAACGATGTACAGCGCTTTTCTGTACTTTAGATTTGTTAGCAATTCTTTAGCTGTAGTCTTGTTCTCCATGCTTTCTTGGACGTGTGCTCTGATGACAACCATTTGCTCGTCCGCCCACTGAAAAACAAATATTTAAATTCATCCAGAGAAGCTTTAATCTCTACCACAGTCTAGCCGGGTCCTAGTGACATGGAATCCAGGTCCACGCGAAGATTCGAAATAACGTTTCTCGCTCATACAATTCGGATGTGGAATGAGCTCCCAGCCACAGTGTTTCCTTTGGACTATGACATGGGATCGTTCTTGAGGTACCTATATAAGAGGTCTCCTTAGAGGCGGACAACGCATTGGTAGCACCCCTGGTGTTATAGTTACACACTACGTGCTGAACAAGACTTAAAGGATAAATAGAACGTATTATTTGCGCATTGAGCATTCATTTGAATATCAGTATAAGTCTTTGGCATTGAGAGATATTCATACTGTGTTACCTTCGGAGAAGATTAACACTACCATTAATATTTTATTTAGTAGGTATCTACATAAAGTAGGGCCCAAATTATTTGATCGTACTTGCTACTTAAAGATAACACATTTACAGCCGCTTAAGACCGAAAACAATAGATTAAATAAAAATACTACACAGAATCAATTTGTTTGAAAATGATAAAGTTTATATTACCTTCTCATCATTGGTTCCTTTTATGACCATGAATTCCTTTTTCGCTGCGTCGATGCTCCCATTCTTCAAGTGATAGTAAGGAGACTCTGGCAGCCAAAGGCATAGCAGCACGTAGACTATTGGTATAGCAAATATTATCAAATTCAGTACAGTATAGGACACGAATGGTCCTACACCGTACATTATTAGACTTCCAAGGTTAGTAGTCACTTGAACCAACATGCCGAGAGCTCCTCTAATTTCTTTATCGGCTATTTCTGTGATGTATACGATTGTTACCTGAAACAAATAGTCAAATATCTCTTATTTACTCTAAAACAATTGGACCTGGATCCTCTTTCTGAAAAGCCAGGAGTAGTCCGTCCGTGAAACAAATAAGATAGAGATTATATAATAATAAGTGAGAGCAATTAAAAGTGGAATGTTTAAAAAAGTCAATTTTTGTATCACGCCTCTTGAAAAGCGGAGCGACGCAAAACAATATAAGAGATACAAGAGTGGATCTTATTTTATGACCAATACATTCCACTTTAATTTGTTCTCACGATTTTTGTTTCTGAATTTAACCAGGTGTACCTAATAAGCGCATTAGTCAGGGTAAATGTCGTCATCTACCTGCCCATGACGCAACTAGGTAGTGGGCACAACATGTCTCTTTCTTCCATTCAATCCTATCACTCTTCATCTCGGAACTCAGTCCTTTCATCGGTCATCATTCACATAGTCCATGCATCTTTTCTTAGGATGGCCTCTACTGTATGTAAGTATCCACATTCGCACTCATCGCCTTCCTTGGCACCTGACTTTCATTCCTCCGCATAACATGCCCGTAACACGTTAACCTATTGTTCGTTCTCTCATTTTTAATTTTGTCCATTCTCGTCACTCCACTCATCCGTCTTAATAATCTCATTTCCGCCGCATGCACTCGCCTTTCGTATCGCTTTGATTGTTCAACATTCAGAAGTCAGGACAAAGATACTTAAACAATCAGTGCAAATTTCGAGCTTGCCCTCTGTCTCAATTTAGAACAGCAAAATATTTAAATTAGAGTACCTTGAACGTGAACATTGGACTCTCATATCTATATCTATCAGATAAGCGATTGTCAACAAGTACTTTAGATACAAAAGTCCAACGTTCATGTTTTTTATTGTGTTTGACAATAAATGTTCTATGCTTAAGTACAAATAGTAACGATAATATCTACTTACAACGGCAGTTATTCCATTAGTCACCCCGATTAGCAACCGAGCTATGCACATTAAGATTGGTGATCCGGTGAATAGCATTATGCCCTGGAATTCATAAAAATATCTAAGTTTAGTCACGAAGGGAGAAGGGAGAGTCCATCCATAAAGTTCAATTTATTTCGGTATTTATGAGTCCACCACAACAACAATGTCAACGAGTCAAGCAACAATGCTTGTGGTCTTCCGGTTTGAAGGAAAGTGCACCTAGCAATAAAACGGGGTCAGCGCCTAAACCCGTATAAGAAAACAGGTCCCGCGGGAGACCCAAAAAGCGAGACCCACACTTTTCTACCCTGACGATCAGCTCCTATACTCCTTCCCTCCATGTTCTTCCTCCACCTCCTAGCATGGTAAGTTCGTCTCCGTGACGCATGGTCCGAGAAGTGACTGGGTCCGCTTCCTTACGCTCTACCCCAGCGAGCATGATGCTTTGCTCATTAAATGTGCTCTATACAGCCCCCCATATCAGTATTCCGCAGAGTCGCGCTAGCCAAGCGCTCATAAGCTCATAAGCTCTCTGCATGGTCTGCTGGTTGACTGTTAGACAAAGCCTCAATGGTTTTAAGTCCGCCAATTGCTGTAATTTGTGCAATAAAGTTTTAAAATAAATAAATAAATAAATAAGCGCTCTCTAAATTTTCCTTGATTGTCTGTGAAGTGTGGGAACTTACCGCGCCTACCAGCCCCGGCGCAGCGGAGACGACTAGCGTGCGCCGCCGTCCCAGCCGCTCGCTGAGCACCTGCCCCGCGTAACAGCCCGGGATCGAGCCGATCGACAGCACCGACACCACCCATGAGCTTTGCGCCTGGTGGATAAACACAGGACGACTTTCAAGTACCTAATTACAGTCACTTCTACGACTGTTACCCAAAGGCCACTGGTAACGGCTTGGAATCTCACTGCGCGATTGAATCATATGTCTACTTACTAAATAGGCAATGTAGACATACACCCACGTGGGTGTATTAAACCAATGACTCTTTTCTGACCATGAACCATGATCCCCTGTTAACAGAGTCACGGAGGTCAGATGGCAGTCGCTCCACTGTAATTACCTAAGCTGCCAAATCCTGGATCATGGTCAAGGTGGACCCCAGCCCCTTGCGTATGAGAGCACAACTGGGATATTGAAATAAATACATGAATGTGCTTGGACAATTCACACAGCGCCATCTAGCTCTGGCCTGAGAACTTATAAACTACTTATATTTTTAAACACATACTTCCTAAACAATAACAATATCCAGACCCGTAACATTTTCAATTTCTGCCCGGCCGAGAATCGAACCCGGGTTGCTCTGCGTCCTCTCACTGAACCACTCAGGTCGTCGAGTTGAGTAATATTAACATATTTTTAACCTGTGTACATGATAAACAATACTAAAAAAATCACACCTAGCTGTCACATGGACAATTTAACTTAAAATCTCACATCTGTTATATACCAGCCGGCGTCCCCGCTCTTGAATTTAGGTATCGCCGGCGAGCCCCATGACAGAGTAGCGCCCGTAAACAGGAATGTTAAAGACGCTGAAACAGGTAGATAAAGTAGATATTTAATTATCATCCTTGAGTTGGTTCGCAAAGCACCAACAGCCACTTAGCTATAGCTAAAGGGGTTAAAATATTTTTACGGGTTTCGGCAACGCGTGGGTGATGCCCCTGGTATTGCAAACGTCCATAGGCTGCGGTGACTGCTTAATCAGGCAGGCCGTAAGCTAGTTTGCCACATTTGTGGTATAAAAAAAACAATACTGGCCGTAAGGTGCCATTTGCAAGTTGAAGAGCTAGCGAGATGAAGTTATAAAGCAGGGGGACCAAACTTTTAACCTGTAGAGGTCTACTGGTGGTCACAACTATTTCTTCCGATCGACTGCAGTTTATAGTTGATTGGTCACGTGTTGCGTATACCCCAGGGATATGTGAGAAATAGGCACCTAAACCTGCCGGTATCACGAGAGATGTCCCCAGGGAGGCTCAAGAAGCAATGGATTGTCGGTGCCGAGACGGATCCAAGAGCTAACGGCTTATGACGCGAGGATGCTCATGACCGGGCGAAGTGAAGAAGAAGAGAAAGAGTAAGAGAAGAGAATCGGCGATTGACAAAGTCAAGCGGTAGGGCCCTGGTTAAAATATTACACCAAGCCTTACATTCACGAGTGTCGCAAGCACCGAGGGAGGTCTCATGCGATTAATAATAAAGTTAATAATAAAGTTTTATTGCAGGCATTAAAAAACCCATAAATTAATACAATTATCATTACAATAGTCAAAAATGCATACTAAATTTACATGTACAAGGTGCAAATTAGTCACAAACACAAGTCATATACTTAATTACAACTAGAGATTTACATGTATATGGTGTAAATCAGTCGAGTGCATGCTTAATTACCCATTATGTTGACGTTTAGTCATTTTCGATTCTCGTCCCGATGAACAGATATCCAATATTTGTATATATCTGAGTTAAAGTCATTGCACACCGCTCGGAGGATACTGTTATTAGAACAGCGCAGCCTGTCCCAGAAGGAAGCGATGTGAGACCGGATAATGGCATAGAAATCGGCCACCCTCGCGTCGGCGAACATGCCTGAGGCACTGCAAAACCTGTGCAGACGCATAAGAATTCGGAATATATCATTATATTGAATTCTTATGGTACTGAAGGTCTTTCTACGGTATTGCACCCAGAGTTGGCAGGTGTAGAAACTTTGACAAAACGCCTTAAATAAGGACAGTTTTACCTCATCGCTACACCTCCCAAATCTGCGCGCAACCATGTTCCCTCTTATCGCCAACGCTCGCCTCTCTCGCTCCATATCCTCATCGTCTCGCATATCATCCGTGATAATGTGGCCTAAGTATTTAAATTGCCTTGCAACCCGAACTGGCAACCCATTCAGCTTAACTTCAGGCACGCGGTCCGGACCCTTCCCTGCCCTGAACACCATCAGTTCCGTTTTATTGACGTTATATTTCAATCCATGAGCGTCAACATAACGCTCACAGACTAAAAGCAACTGACGTAAACCTTTAATAGAGGGACTGAGCAACACCATATCGTCAGCGTAGCTGATGCTATTAATACAAGTGGCACCAATATGACACCCCTTTTTTGTATCCCTCAGTTCCTCTATAAGGCCGTTGATGTACAAGTTGAAAAGGTCCGGCGACGTGAGCCCTCCTTGACGAACCCCGCATTCTAACTTATAGGAATTAGATGTCATGTCGTCCCATTTAACATGATTTGTTTGACCTCCATACCAATACCGCAGCAGACCCACCAGTTCCTCCGGTGCACCCGAGCCACGCAGCTTGCTCCAGAGAATTTGGTAATTAACTAGATCAAACGCGCGACTCAGGTCCAGGAAACAGGCATACACAGATGTATTACGACTCAGGTAATAATTCACTGTATGCTTTAAACTTACTATGGCGGAGTCCGTTCCGAGACCGGGACGAAAGCCAAACTGTGCATCATCAATTTTCAAACATTTAACCAGCTCGGGCTGCAATAACCTCTCTAGCACCTTCCCTATCACTGTTCCCAGAGATATGGGTCGGTAATTCCCAGAGCTTGCCAGATCGCCTGTCCTGTTGTTAATTAATGACTAAGAGGCTTATCTACCACGGGACCAGCAAGGAACCTCCGTAGACCAGCTGAATACAGCAGCGGCATGCATATGGTCTACCAAGCGTGCAGATGAGCCATCGTTTGAACAGCATCGCAAGCAAATTCAATGCACTGAGGGTAGGTAACTCTCACTTTGACATCAACTCATAACAGTCCACTGCTGGACTTGTGGAGTGCATAACCTCCACACTTAGCAGGCGGGTTTTTTTTTTATTTGAGAATTGGGCTCTCCGAGGCTTTCTCAGTCCTAGTATCACTGCGGCCATTCCTGATCTATTGTGATCGCCTCTTCCTTACAGTTCAGTGCTAATCCCTATAGCTTCTATGAACTGTAATAGGTTCTTAGTACTGATATCGTGCACCTCATCGGGTATAGTTGGTGTTTACCCAGATGGATGCTACGTTTGCGCAGGCGGGTTGGAGATCGTAGTGTTAAAAATAAGGTAGATACTTACAACAGAACCGCTGGTTGGGAAAGGACACTGAGACTGGTAACGTGGATGAACAGGTGAGGGTATTTATTTATTTTTGCTACAGAAAATGCAGCTGCACATTTTATTTTATTACAAAAAAACAGAAGGGCGTATAGTCGCCTTAAACATTTTTCTGCGCTCCAGAACTCAAATCGCCGATGTGGGGTCAAGAAGCTGCCAATCTGATGTGGGTCTGGGCTGGACATATATGCCGCATGCTAAACGAATTATCCACAAACTGGACCCCACAAAACGTAACAAGGAAGCGTGATAGGCCCAGACGGAAATGGCGGGACGAGCGGAACTTCTTGGACGTCTTTTCTAAGGATTTGCCGGGGAAAGCATCCTACCGTAAGTCGTGGATAAATGGATAGGGAGGCCTTTGCCCCGCAGTGGGGCATAAATGTAAAAATAAAAATAGTCGCCTTAGACATTCGTCAATCGATGTTGATGGTGCTATCTACAGGTTTTCGGTACCTAGTCGGTTTTCCTATTCACTTGCCGATCACCACACCACACCACTACGGCCTCTCACAACAAGTCCGTAATTTGAAGTTCGTCCGCATCGGGTTTGGGCTCACTACAGGGGAGTAGCCTCCAGCAGTGGACTATCACGGACAGTTGGTAAAAAGCAAACTTTCTAAATCAATTAATTCTATTCTATTATAAAATGGTATCAACAATGCACAGCGTTTAAATTGACATGACACTCACCGCAAGCTCCCGCCATATATTGGACATGTCTACTGCGAGCCATGGTAAAGACACACAACACTTCACAATAGAATCAACACCACCCTAGTTTACTATCGTTGTATTCTTCGTTGGCGGTCTGCATATATAAATAATGGGGGACACGCCATTCACTTTGCGAAAGAAATATTATATCTGTGGCATAAGACCGTTGTATCCTCAGGTTAACTCCGAGCGGGCTTGTTGAGTCAAGTGTGCCCTATCGAGTTTTTTAACGTATTTATAAGCAACGACATCGCGCTATCAAGAGCCAGCATTGTTACCTTACCATCACAATAAAGGTAGATAGGTGAAGTCAATTGAAAAGTGCGCGCAAATTAAATTATCGTAAAATAAAGCTTAATACGGGTTGTGATTATGACAACTCTTATCGAGATAACGATATGAGTTTACAATATTTTTAAAAGTAAGATTACTTTGGCTGTAGTAGTGGTCCAACTATCAGGAACATCGCTACAGTACGAAGGATGGATTACAGATACTATTCATAACGCCTAGCTTATCATAGCTATGTATCGCACGGGACGTACGTTGCGTGAATGCACGTGTTTATTTTTGTGAAAATGGCGGGAACGGCTGCTGCTGGAATCTGTTTTTCTTATATATGGATGCGACTAATATAATCGTCGTCTTCGAGGACTTCGAATGTAGTAATAAGCCTGCGTCGTTCGACGGCTTTATCATAAACAAAAATTAAAAGTACCTACCTACGCTTGCAATAGATACGCTCCAATATTGGTAAGTTAAGCGCACTCCACATGTGGAGAGTTCCGCGGGAACACGAGAATGTAGAGGGAGTATTCGTGTAGTCCCGTGCATGTTTGGCATGTCTCGCCTATTTCATAGACTAAGTAGAGATAGTTTCTTGTCGTCTCGATTCGATCGATTTTATATTTATTTTCCTAGCGCCTTTCCCGTAACTGGTTCGGGGTACACTTGACTCAAGTAATTACAGTAGAGCAGCTGCCATTACCTCTGTGACCCTGTTTACAACAGATTAGCGATATTACACCGATGAATCGATATAATGTCGACGCGTTTTGACACCCACCACATCCCTAATAGGCGAGAATGTAGAGGGTCGACCAAAGTCCCGGCCAAAGTTTCGCCGAAAGTTTCGACGGACATGTGGAGTACGCTTTACGTACGCTCCGTGGACCGAGTTCGGTACGCTATGGGCTACAGAAGCTGCACGGCGCATTTTGAAGCGTCTATGAAGCTTGAAGCGACGCCTTCATGGAAAGGATAACGATAGCCTCCATATGCCACTGTCAAATTGGAACACTGACTTCTTGGTAAAAACCCCAGGGCTCTCCTTATTGCACTGTTGTTTAATTCGCTTGTGATAATCTAAACTTATAGTAAAACTGTGACAGATCCAATTCTGTACATTGAAGATATTTTGATAATTTTTATAAACTGTCATCTGATCTTCGTGACCCTGCTACCAGGGCAACTTGACCCGATTGGATCATGGTTACACTTCATCCTGAATGTGCAGGTTTTATCACGATTTTTTCCCTCACCTCACAAGAGCATCGGATATCATTCAAGTATGCTAACTCAGAAAAGAGTAATTGGTAACCTCGCCAATGGGACAGGAGTGATGCGGAGGAGTGTGGAGGAGGCGTGTATGGATGCGTGAGGAGTAAGACCATTCTTACGCTAACATAAAACTCTAAATCTGAAACCTGGAACATCTCCGCAAATAGTCCTTTTGTTTCAAGCATATGTACTATGTATATAATATTTCTTTGTTACCGGATACATTTCGGAGACTGGAATGGAACTACCCAATCTAACACGACGACTTGAGTGGTTCAGTGGTCAACATGCCACGCAAGAGGTCCCTGGTTCGATTCCCGGCCGAGCAGAAATTGAAATAATGAATTTAAATTTCTGTTACGAGTCTGGGTGTTCTATGTATAATAAATATGTATTTTATACCACTAAGGTGGCAAACAAGCTTGCGGCCGGCCTGATGGTAAGCAGTCACCGCAGCCTATGGACGTTTGCAATACCAGGGGCATCACCCACGCGTTGCCGACCCCGTTAAAACCTTTTAACCCCTTTCTTGAAGAACTCCATGTTGTACTCTCCAGGGAAAACCTCTCCATGTAGTTCATTCCACAACCTTAGTGTGCGTGGGAGAAAGTTCCTTTGGAACCGCACAGTTCGCGACCAATTTGGCTCCAAGGTGTGAGGATGAACTCCCTGTCGATGGCGAGCGGTGCGATGATAGAATGTAGCTGTAGGCATCATGTCAAACAGTTCTTCAGAACAAACACCGTTGTACAAGCGGTAGAACACACAAAGGTAGGCGAAATCCCTCCGCTGACTCAGCGGCTCAATACCACTTGTGAGCATGGTATCATCGACAATTCTCACAGCGCGCTTTTGGACCGAGTCACAAGGACCAAGCTGATATGCCGGTGCTCCCGCCCAAAGATGGGAGCAACACTCCATGTGGGGTCTGACTTGAGCCTTATATAGGAGAAGCCGTTGTCCCGGCGTGAAGTATTGCTTTGATCTATTAAGCACACCGAGCTTTTTAGATGCGAGCTTGACCTTTTCTTCCAAATGACTGCGAAACTGGACGTCATGGAGATGTCGACACCTAGGATATGTACAACGAATGGAGTTTTCTTGGCAGTGAACGCCAAGTAAGAAAATATTTAAGTAGTAAGTATACCAGTTAGCTAGGACCCATAGTACAAGCTTTGCTTACTTTGGGACTAGATGACGCTGTGTGAATTTGTCCGCGAATATTTATTTATTTATTTATATTTATTATACAAACAAGGAGAGCCTCGGCAAAATGACACTGATTTGCCGTTGCTATTACAAAGACTACTCGCACAAACCACTTTGCTTCAACATTTATTGCGCAAACCGCGACGGAACTCTCTACGTGACTTACTGTCCTATGATAAATACAAACTGGGAGTTTTCAAATCTAAAAGAAAACGCTCCTTTTTTATTATAGTACTTCAGTTCAGTGTTGCTTAATATGAGACATACCACACATCCTGTAGTCGAACAAAATCGCTAGCACAGCATACAATAAAACATCATTCCCAACCCTACAAGTGGCTCTTTGTCATACCCCCTCAACAGTGGCGTAGCTTGCCCTCCGGGGGCCCCGTATTAATAGTTGTCTAGTTGATATCGCCAACTACGGGGTGTCCGAGTAATTTAAATCCTGGTCTCACTTTAAGTCAATAAATGGTCAAGCGCAGCGAACTCACATAAATTCGCATGTTAATAATAAAAATAACTTTAATAACTGAATTAGCGTAGCGAGCTCTACATTTGTGTGACAATATACTCTAAATAAGCCGGGTCAGCGAAGCGAGGGAGACGTGCTCGGAATATTTGATATATTTGCCCTTGGCTTGATTATTACAAAAATAAGCCATGTCATTGAGCGAGCGTAGCGAACTCGAAGTTGTTGTAATTTATTCCTTAAAACCTTGCGCGATTTTATTAAAAATAACGTAAAAACAGTAAATGGACGCCCAACTAACACACTAGTGAAAAATGCAGCTTTCCTTAAAGCTCCAATATCTATAGGCATAATGGCATAATGGAGTCAGAATTAGACACGAGTTCGATAACAGCTTTAATTATAGTTCATGACCGCAGCAGAAACCTAATGTTTTTTTGTGACAGCATTAACTGCACAGTAGTTAGATTTGTGTCTTCTTTGCCACTTTTAATACGTAGTTTTAATTGCTTATTTACTGTCACTTTTAGTTGCATTACATTCCCGCATGGAATACTGTGCCACGCTGTTCTGTATAGGATAGCTATTACTGACTAATGTACTTCTTAAGCGCACTCCACATGTGGACAGTTTCGCGGGAACACGAGAATGTAGAGGGAGTATTCGCCTACATTCGTGTAGTCCCGTGCATGTTTGGCATGTCTCGCCTATTTCATAGACTAAGTAGAGATGGGTTGTTGTCGTCTTGATTCGATCGATTTTATATTTATATTCCTAGCGTTTTTTCCCGTAACAAGTTCGGGGTAGACGAGACCATGATCCAGGATATTAGTAGATCAAGTAATTACAGTAGAGCAGCTGCCATCACCTCTGTGATCCTGTTTACAGCAGATTAGCGATATTACACCGATGAATCGATATAATGTCGATGCGTTTTTACACCCACCACATCCCTAATAGGCGAGAATGTCGACCAAGTCCCGGCAAAAGTTTCGCCGAAAGTTTCGGCGGACATGTGGAGTACGCTTTACGGTTTCTGTTATGCGTGTGAGGAAAAATTAGCTCATGAGCTCGTAAACTACTGTGGAGTCTGAAGTGCTTCATGATAAGAAATAATAGTTTTTCAATATTAACCATGTTTTTTGTTACCTTTTGGCTTTTATTAAATTGCCCTCGAAGTTGATTTTCGGAGATTGCAGATAAAAAGTTAACGAAACATTTATTTATATTTGTTCTATTTGTTTATTTTTCAAGCAAAGGTTCTTCTTTTATATTATAATTTTTCTAGCGTTGTTTTGTTGATCCCTAAATTATATTTATTGTATGTGCTGCAATGCAGGTGCGAGCTTTAAATCATATAAAATTCACACTCTAGGTTAAAATATTCACTCTATTGGACATGGTATGGAGGTTGAAGTTCTACAAGAAAGAATTTAGCAGCATTCCTGAAACTAGGAGCTCCTGAACACTGATTTTTATTACCCATTTCTGCGATAGGTGGCTAGAGTAGCGAAAATTAGCAACCAAGGCTGCAATAATATTGACGCCATTTTCTGAGAAAATAATTTTATTGTTCAAATATTTCTGTTTATTTAAACACAAGGCACAGTTTAGTATGACCGCAAACATCATGTAATCGTTAATAACTCATAAATAAACATAAATCAGTGCTATAGTTATCAAAATATGGACAACAATTTTGAACCCACAGCTACAAATTCATTAGATTTTCATAAGATCTTCAATAAATTCAAGGCCCAATCATTTTACTCGAAAAACATCAAATTTCACAGTACATTAAATTTGCAGACCTTTTTCAGCTGAACAAGCCGCGTAACTCAAATCGTATATTTACACTATAATTCCGCCATTATATTATCTACACAGTCAATACACGCTGCCTTTGTCATAATTATCCAAAAACTTTTACAAGTAATAAATTAAGTAGTTCAATAAATCACCAAAAGCAAAATGTTACTCTGCAGCCTGCGATTAACGCCTTGAATTCGTTCGTTCATTCAATCAATGTTAATATCAGTTTACAACCGCTATTTAACTTGTTATAGGTGCTTAGTAGATAAAATAGAAGTTAGTAGTGATTAAGTTGTGCAAATAGCAACTCCATCTATTAAATAAGGTCTATAAGGCGCCTCTTTAGAGCTATTGCAGCTGCAGAAGAGTTTCATAGCATGCTATGCAGCGGACTCTTATAGCTTCTATCTGTAATTATATTCGCTATATCGTTCTTAAGCAACCTTTTTGTGTTCGTTAGGCGATAGCGCCAGGCAATCTCAACATTTTTGATATTCTGGTTTGACGAGATTGTATAATACAATTAAATTTCTGAAATCATTTTGGCGGAGGGAGCCCCCTAGTCTGAAATTCTCTATTATATTAATAGATAATAATTTTTCCCCGGGAAGTAGGGAAAAGTTTAACTGAAAAAACGGATAATGAATTTTTGTATACACATGTTTGGGGGCCCCTGTGTCCCGGGGACCCCGTATCATTGGTACGGCTGATACGACAGTAGCTACGGCCCTGCTCCTGAACCTCTTATAGAAGTCAATCCTGGCTAAGCGGCTGTCGATAAATCTGCCAGTCTTCAACGTTAAGAAAATAACTTTATCATTTGCCGAAAGTGGTTTCCCACAGGAATCCTTAATAAAAAAACTGTGGTGTTTTGGCTTTTTACGTGCAGCGTAGGTTCTACCATCTGACTCGCAAAACTCGTTAGGGAAAAGTCGATTCGCGATGGCCTCGTCCGTCTGTCAGCAGAGGGGCCGCGAGCAGGTGAGGTTGGTTTGGATCCCGGAGATGGTGGTGGACCTTTAACCTCACATCATTTTAACTTTAACTAATTGCAGCTCATTGTACTAATATGTCCGGACTTCTAGGTAGGATTTTAAATCTTGCAGAGGTCGACAGTCACGAGAAATCTGCCTAAATGACGCATTAGTTTTTTTGGCCGCCAAGCAATAGAAATGCTTGTGTTGAAGGGTCCCCCCATCCCTATGGGATGTCGCATTTGATGAAACCTGAAAAGTCTTCCCGGATATAGGTACTCCCAAAGCAGAGTTTAGCTGGTAGGCGCCTAGGTCTCTTGCAAGTCCAGTATAACCAGCCGGTCGGCAGTGTTCTCTGCCTCCCCTTATCCCCCCCCCCCCCCCCCCCCCCCCTCCATCGTTAGTCCGAAGAGTGGCATTATACCTTTTGCGGTAAGCGCAAGAACAAAAAAAAGCAGGCATGAGGCATACTGTGACAACACATCTGTGGCACTCATTTTTATAATTCTTATAGTGCATGAACCCTAGGTAGATGATATGGGCGACAGTAACCGCTTTTAAGTTACCTATTTATTTCCAAAAATAACAGACAGTTGGGTATAGAAGGCAGCTGCCTCAACCTACCACATTTAAACTGTGGACAGTCTCCGATTTGTGTCCATAGTGATGCTAGCTCAATTTATACATTTTATACTGGTTGTGGGTAGGTTAATGTGCCTTCTGTACCTATCTACCCGCAATATAAATATGCCGCAAGTGTAGGAAACAACAAATGGGTTTGTCTATGGAGTTGTTAGAATGGTTTCGTTGAAATAAAATCATCTTGTAGCACAACGTTGTAATCTTCATGTTTTTTAATCATATACTTATATAAAACAGTTAAGTTACAGCTTAGGTACCTACCTACCTTACTTACATTCATGCTTAGGGAACGCGACAAGTTTGACACGGCGCGCGGCGCTTTCAACCAGAGCAAATGTTTTGAGGAAAAAAGATTTTTATTTTTTAATTGTATGTCATTGCGCCATAGCCCAAAACAAAGGGATATGTGTTTGGCCTGTATATATGTAGGAACGTTTGTTACTTCGTTTCTTCGTAACTGGCAAACGGATTTCAAAATTTTATACATAGTTTGATTAGCCATGTTGTTTCTCCGAACCCCATCGAATAGGATAATCTTATTTTATTAGAATGCAGTGCAACTTAAAATACCTAATCACTTATCAAACATTAAAGCTTTTTCTCATTATCTTCAAATCACTACCTATGTAATTATATAATATAATTATATTCTAAACATTATTGAAATCAACTATCGCCATTCTCTTTCAGCGGTTGTTCTTCTGCTTTCACTTCGACAGTTTCCTCATTTAGATTTTCCATGTTATCAATCACTTCCTCTAAAGTCTTCCCTTTAGTCTCTGGGACAAAGAAATATATGAAGAACACGCCGACGTACCCCACAGCGGCGAACGACCAAAACACAGTGTAGTGTCCGAATAGATCCTTGATCCCCTGATAGCCTTTGGCTACAGAGAAGCTTACAACACATGCCAGCATCGTCGCCAAACTTGAAGCTACAGTCTTCACATTGATCGGAAACAGTTCCGCCTGCATAACGTAAGGCAAGTTTCCAATACCTAGCGAGTATAGGATATTAAAGCCGAGTATGCCAACAAGTGGCATTGGAGATATGGCGGCGAGCGTTGCAGCGCTGGCGTTTAAGGCGTCTTGGATGTAGAAGTACGAGCCAACCAGGGTGAGCGACACGGCCACTCCAAGGCAAGACAGGAACATCAGTATCCGACGGCCGAAACAGCCGGCGAGGAATGTCGCTCCTATGCCTGAAAGAAAACACATTACACGTAAGTAGAATAAAATTATGGTCTGCGTACTGATAACAGAAGTTAATACATACATACATACACACTCACGCGTACCTATATCATAGGGGCAGGTAGATCGACTCGAACGATCGAGTATCGAGTGCGACAAGCTATGATCCTGCCACATCTCTTCTTTTCCCTCTTCCACTTTCACACATACGTATTCCTCCTGCCTGCTCTTTTTGGAGAAGGCCTTTCATTTTATCAGTAGGTATATATACCCTTCTATGGTGCCCTTCGACCCTTCCATTCACAATCACATGATACGGTGAATTGTTTTTAGGGGATACGTTATGCGGTAAAATAAGTTTCGAAAACAGTACGGGACTTAGATTTACCAATCGTAATATTATTTTTGCGAAGCGAACTTGACCTTTTCTTCCAAATGACTGCGAAACTGGACGTCACTGGAGATGTGTATGCTCTTAGAGATAGTAACCTGGAACTGAGGAGCAACAACGAATAGGGCTTTCTTGGCGGTAAACACGCATACTTGTGTCTTAGTGGAGTTCAATTGAACTAGATTTAGTTGTTTTCAATCGAAGATTCCAGATAGAGTACTCTCGATTTTGGACTCGACTTTTCTCCACTATGAAACGAGATATATTGGCACGACCCGTATAAAAGGCGTCTCCAGTACTGTCATCCGCATAGCAATGAATGCCGTCAATGGACAGCATATCATTGATATGAAGGAGAAACAGAGTTGGAGACAGCACCGAGCCTTGCGGGACACCAGCGTTAATGCCCAAGCTATTGGAGCAGCAGTTGTCAACTACGGCTGTGATGCATCTGCTGGACAAAAAGCTTGCCCATTTGCACAATCCCTCGAGATGCCCGTATGATGGTAACTTCGATAGAAGACCCTTATGCCAGACCCGATCGAACAATTTCGCAATATCTAGTCTAACAGCCAGTGTCTCACCTTCACTCTCAACAGCTAAAGCCCAATGGTGTGTGAGATACACTAGAAGATCACACATTGAGCGACAATGTTGGAAACCCTATTGACGGTTCGTAGTAAATATATTATTATGAAAGTTTGTGGAGTTGTTGGAGTACGTATTAAGTATTTCGGATAGGCCAAGTTTTAAAATACTCGCAACTCGTAAGAGGCACAAAGTCGCTCGGTCGGTGTGAAAAACGTGATGGAGGCCCATACACGAAACGCTGAGTATAAAAAAGTGAAGGCCTTTACAATATTTTTGGGAATGCCTGGAACTACCCATCGTGACCTAGTAGTATGCGTCCTACAGCTAAGATGATGATGATCTGTACGTTATATTAAACATACTGCAGGTCTAGTGTTGATATGAAAGGATTGCAGTAACATCTACGTGAAAATGTAAATAGTAGTAGGTGTCATTGAATGAAAATTTACGTAATAAAAGATATATAACACACCGCTTCCAGCTTCGTTTGTGTCCTTAATTATTTACTTACTAGAATAAGCCATTTAAGAACTGGGCATTTCAAGTGGAGAAGTTACACTGCTGGTCTTACCTGCAGCTAATTGCACAAATCCATAGACAATGCTAACATGCGAGCCCGATATTGAACTGCTCTGCTTGAATATCATCCCCAAGTACGACTGGATTGCAGAGTTCCCGGTCATGTACTGCAGCACTTTCAGACCTGGAAACAATTGAGTGATATCGTTAACAGGTAGACAAAACTAAACTTGTGATGAATAGGTATAAGATATTTTAATTAATATAAGTTTGCAACGGAGTAGCATCATACAGGCGTTTCGAACAAATCCATCGAAAGGCTTTTGTAGGGCTGATAAACCTATTGCATTTCTTATAGGGAAATATATATATACATATTAGGGTGGCAGGAACATTAGTGTATTTGGCGACAATAAATAATGAAAGTTTAATTTGGCTTTCTTAGATCGTTTAAGAAAAACTGGATATAAGTCCTATGATGAGCGCCAAAACATAAGGTCAGATGGCAACGCAAGAATATCTGGTCCGTATGGCCCGTGTTGCATCCGTGCAGATTACACAAAATATAAGGGCAAACAAAACTATTTGCACCACGTTGTACACAAAAAAGGGCAGCTGTGGCGACGAAACAAAATCCTTCCCTCGCTTTGCGCCAACAATATCTGTCCCTTGCTGGGCGCCAAAATATAATTATTAAATCTGGCCAGGTTCCCTTGTTAACAAAGTCATGGAGGCCAGATGGCAGTTGATCCATTACCTGCCAAATCTCGGGTCATGGTCAAGGCGGACCCCGGGTCTCGAGCGCGACAGTAAAACGTCAAATATCTGCTCTACGTTGGGCGCCAATCTTATGGGCGGTTGGTGACAATCTGTCCAGCGGTGGGCACCAAAATGTAGGTAAGGAAACATGGTGGAACAATGCGGTCTTTGCCTGCAGCCTACCCATACGGGAAAAGAACCCAGCGGAAAATGCAGCATAGAATTTCAATAAACCATGTGTGGCTTTTCCGAAGACTTTGCTTACCTCCGATGATGTACAACGCCTTTCTATACTTGATGTTTGTTAGCAGTTCCTTGACTGTCGTCTTGTTCTCCATGCTTTCCCGGACGTGTGCTTTGATGACATCCATCTGCTCGTCCACCCACTGGAAAAGTGTTGGAAATACATACAGCGCCTGTTTTTTTAAACATTAAGTTGTAACGATGTATACCACCTCCTTTTGATATACCATCTCTCTCTGTTCAAAATTCTAAATCACTCTTCAACATACTACATTCAATTTAAAATTCGTATCAACAATTTGGCTCCATTTTATTTTATTATCCGCACTCACATTGTATACTTCAACAAAGTATCCCTCAAGAATAGACAAAGCAAAGAAACGGCTCTGCCTAAGCCCTATTTTAGCTAAGTTTATATTTTATAAAAGTTCTAAAGATGCAGTGTTACCGATTTATTATGTCTAAATAGCGTAACGTCAGTAGAAATATAACCTTTTACAGCTTTTTCGACGTTTTAATTTCTTCACCCGAGGGTTACAGTTGCACCACCTGCTTCCATCATCACAGCTCTTATTTTCAATTACCTACACCAGATGTCACACCCAGGTCGCTGACCGGGCGTAGCGTAACAAAGTAAGCTCAAATTCGCAACTTCGCGTCGACTTATGTAAATATGGTAGTTTATTTGCTTTGTTAGAAGTAGTTTTTATTTCAATGAGTCGTTTTCAAAACAGCTTCCTAGCAATTCCTATAGATGGCGCGCACTGACGATTAAAACATTATAATAATCTCCTGACTATAGAGGGCTATTGTTAATGTTGTTGTATGTCAAACCATATGTGTGACTGTTATCATTTATTGCCTCAGAACAAATAAAACGGCATTAAAACGCCAGTTATTATTTGCTAAAATGCTACCATACTAATCTAAAGTTGACCCCGTTCGTTCAGCATTAAAACCCGTTGAATTAAGAGATCTAGAGTAAATTGCATCGAAATAAAGATATATTTCAATACCGTACAGACAAGAGATTATAGTGTTAATAATAAATAAAGCACCATCTGTGGGAATGCTAGTCTCGAAACAGCTTATTTTATGATTCATCATGGCGCGATTACTCCCGTTACCAGTTAGACGACACTCTGATTCAAGATTGTGCAAACATTTGAAAAAGCAA
Organism: Blastobasis adustella; assembly: GCA_907269095.1. Lineage (NCBI taxonomy): Eukaryota > Metazoa > Arthropoda > Insecta > Lepidoptera > Blastobasidae > Blastobasis > Blastobasis adustella. The sequence continues at coordinate 4,271,456 of OU026120.1, forward strand.
ATATACTGTGATATTATTTGTTAATTCAATGTTAAAACATTTGTAGAAGTTAGGTACAAAGATAGGTACTAAAACTGTAAAAAATAGATAAAGGTATTCATCCCCATAAATATGAAAATAGAAATTACTAGGTAGGTAGATATTTTCATAAATTGCTATTCATAAGAGAGTAAAGATAAAATGTAGGTTTTAATTTTAAACTATCTAACAGTAGATATAAACAATTACTGAATGATACATTACCTTCTCATTATTGGTTCCTTTTATGACCATGAACTCCTTCTTCGCTTCGTCGATTCTTCCATTCTTCAAGTGATAATACGGGGACTCTGGCAGCCAGAGGCATAGCAACACGTAGACTATTGGAATAGTAACTACTATCGAATTCAGGACAGTGTAGGACACGAACGGTCCTACACCGTACATTATTAGACTCCCAAGGTTGTTCATCACTTGTACCAACATGCCGAGAGCGCCTCTAATCTCTTTGTCAGCTATTTCTGTGATGTATATCATTGTTACCTAGAACAAATAGCATTTGAGGACACTTAGAACACATATTTGCTGAGAATTATAAGATTTTGTTTCCAGTACAATGTTGCAGGTTTGTTCCGTGTGCCTAGATAAAGCTAATGTTATAGGAAGACTACTTTTTTTGCTTAATGTAGGTATGTAACGCTAGGCAAAATGATAGGAATAAAATTACCTTATAACATCGTAAAGTATTGATAGTTTGTTATTATGTAGAGCATGTTTAAAGAATGAAAATTACATTTAGAAAATGCTTCAATAGTTCCATATTCGCCGCAGTTGGTACTAGTAGCCCAGTTTTTTTTCTGTATTGCGGTGAACAAACAGGCAATCCCGCCACCCTTGGAAAGTGGTCACCGCCGCCTATGGGCATCAGCAACACCAGGGGCGCTACCTGACCTCGCTACTAGACCTCTAATCTATCTCTTAAATGATCCCATCTCTTAGTCTAAAGGAAACACTGTTGCTGGGAGGTCATTCCAAATCCGAATCGTATGAGTGAGAAACGTTCTTTCGAATCTTAGTGTGGACGCCACTAGAGGAGGGATGAGTTTCCAGCCCGCGGCGGGTGGTTATCTAGCCCTATTGCGTACTAGTAGGGCTAGACATTACGTTATGTAGGTAGAGAAGCCATATGTTACAGCACCTATCGTAATCTCGATTCTTAATACTTACAACCGCAGTGATTCCAGTAGTAACTCCCATCATCAGCCGAGCTATGCACATCAATATCGGGGATCCAGTGAATAGGATTATGACCTGCAATTAATAAAATAGACGACTTGCTTAAACTTATTTAAGTAAGCAGGAATAGAATAGGTTTGTAGATGCCTTTTCCAGCGCGGTAGTACCTAAATATTTATTCTGTTTAGTAATAATAAATAAATAAATATAAATAAATTATTCAAATAAAATTAAACAAAAATTAATTTTATTTAAAAACTAAACAAAAATATAGTTATTTGAATAAAGATATTTTTAGAACATTGTTAATGGGATAAAATTATCTCTCCAATAAAGCTAGATTCATTGATATTAATAATTTTTTTATTTCAATGTAACGTTGTGATCTACACAGGTTTTAGGCTAGGTACCATGTCACAATACTTTATCTAAAATGTCGTTGCTTTGATTTGGCAAAGACAAAGTCATTCTGACTGGTACCTGGTACCAAAATGATACTGTAAGAATGGCACAAGTTTATGCCCGCGGTTATGGGGAATATGGGTATGGGGCTCTACCACTATACTCTGGGCCTACAAGTGCCACAAGTGCTAAACCAGCCTTTACTTGCACGCGCTATAATAAAAGTTGTTTGCTTTCACGAACACATGTATAGGTACTTAGATACACTTTGGTATCGAGACATAATTTAAATTCACCCTAAAGAATAGGTCCGTATCTATCACAAATCATTATTGTCGCTGTGTTTAATCATAAAACTGTAAGAATTTCATCAGTCTCTACTGATAACTCACACACCTAGATAACGTAGATATACAAATTAGAAATTAACATGTAAATTGTGTTTTGTATTGTGAAGGTAGGGCAAATGAGTGAATTATTCATGTAGAGTCATAGAAGTCGGTATAACACTTGCTGTCAGCTGGCGAATCAGCTTTTCCCTATCGGGTTGTGCAACTCGATAGGGAAATGATGACTGATGGCAGGCGCAGCAAATTAATAAAAAGTTCTGGTGTGAACGCTTCAAATAAATCTGAAAACACTTTTCTATTGGAGGAGCGGTCTCTGGTATTAGCCGGGATTGACCGCTGTGGAGGCTGAGCGTTGTTGCGTACTTGCGTTAAAAAAGCATTTATCTACTTAAGAACTAATTAAAAATAACAGTATTGTACGGGAACCTCCCGCTTTGATCCCCTTTGTAGCCTTCTGTTTATTGGACTGAACAAGAGAGGCCCATCTAATCATCGCTATACGGTAGAGTCTTTCAGACTCCTTTGTTAGCCGTAGGGCAAAAAGTGTAGTAATTATAGACAGTATTTTTTTCTCTGTGGTAGTAAGTACCTATAGGCCCAAAAAGATTGGAAAGTTAGCGACTAGGGTTTTCTATCCGGGTACCCGGGGTCGGGTTTACCCGGGTATTTGAGTGATTTTGTACCCAGGTACAATCTGAGTGCCATACCCGGGTGCCCGGGTAAAAAAAGTAGTTTTACAGTTTAACTAGCGCATATATCTACTCCGATAAGTCAAAAAACATATTATATGTCAGGATAAGTTCACGTGTAGTTTTTTTTTTAATTGTTTTCTTTTCTTATAAACTTTTGGTTTTTAAATTGAGATTAAACAAAGAAGAATAGTCAATAGGCGGCGGTGACCACTTTCCATCAGGTGGCCCGCTTACCCGTCAGTTTGCCTTGTAACATAAAAAATAAAAAAATGTTTTAATATTGGTGAAACTAACTTCATTGAAAAGAGAATGAAATGCCATTTATGTTTGAATATTATTTCGGTCATGTGACCGCCGCGACTGGCGCATAGATGGGCCAATGTGGACGTCCAATTTTCACACATTTCACAGCAAACGGTAGTATTTCACTAATAACTCACCGAAAGTTATATTTTTTTTAATAGAAAATAGTTAGGTATTTGACTGCCATCTCACCTGATGCTAAGTGCAGATGCAGTCTACGATGGCGCATACCTGTCTATTAAATACCTATTCACTCTTGTTATAAAGAGACCCAAGTTGCAGGGAAAACATGTGAAGGCAGCGAGTTCCTATCCCTTGCCGTTTGCAACAGAAAAGAGTTAGAAAAACGCTGAGTGCATATTGGTGTCGACAATATAGGGATGGTACGCTGACCTACACCTGGAGCCCCGAAGATGGAATGGGGCTGGTAGAACTAACTCGTGTAATTCCGTCGCACATTCCCCAAAGCGTAGTCTGTAGAAAACCGCCAGAGATGCCACTTTACGGCGGTGATCCAGATCCTTTGGAGTTTCGTGCACCAACGGGCGATTGTCTATCAGTTTCTTGGCGTGTCTCTCAACCGAGTCTACAGCAGCTAGATAGACCTTGGCAGATCCGTTCCATAGGTGACAACAGTATTCCATGCAAGGTCGAATTTGGACTTTATAACTATATTAAGACCAAATATAGTAAAGTAGCAGCCCAAGTATAGTAGCAACTTCTTCTCAGATGAGAAATACCGCCTTGCCCTAGATATATATAGAGAGGATGCCTAGTTTTTTGTCAGCAGTTTTAGCTATGGACTCGATGTACCCACCAAAGCTCAGCTTGGGTGACACTTCCATGCCCAGCAGGCAGAGGCTATCACGTATTTGTAGGGCACATCCTGGAAAGATGGAGTCCGACGGAATGTACTTTGCTTGGCGGTGAACAAACATGTCTGTGTTTTAAACGCGTTGAAATGCAGAAGATTAGCAACTCCCCAATCAGAAACATTCTGGAGAGCTTGGTCCAGGCGATCAATGAGAGACTCTCGACCAGACTCGACATCCTCTCTCTTGGCCTTTGCACTGGATGTGTACCTGTCCGTCACTGTTGTACCATCTGCATACCCAAAAGCACCGGACACGAGCAGATCATTTACGTGCAACAGGAACAGGGTGTTCGGTTATGTACAGGGTTGTGTTCTATCGTCCCTAGTTTATCAGCGTAGACATATCCCCAAAGAAAATAATCTAATAGAGTTAGATTGCGCAATCTGGATGTCCAACGTAACATTATTCATTGATGTTAATTTGACTCCATACAAAATTTTGTTAGCGCTTAAGCCCACTTTTGGTTGAATGGTTTGTCTTTTGTTAGAATAAACACGCAGCGGCCACCGAAATATAATTCATTAGCTTTCCAATAAGGCTAGTTTCACTGATATTAAATATATTTTTCTTTGTTATATTTCAATTTCAAAACAAAAGGTTCAAAAAAATACCTTTTAGTTACATTTTCTTAAAAAATGGGTAAATACCCGGGTATTAAAAATAATAATACCCGATACCCGGGTATCTAAAAACGTCAGGTATTCGAAAACCCTATTAGCGACCTTAATGGCTAGACTGGCAAATTTTCTGTGAATAGGCCCCTGTACTGACTTCGACTCTCAGCATACCTACCGCACCTATCAGCCCTGGCGCGGCGGAGGTGACGAGCGTGCGCCGCCGGCCCAGCCGCTCGCTGAGCACCTGCCCCGCGTAGCAGCCCGGGATCGAGCCGATCGACAGCACCGACACCACCCACGAGCTTTGCGCCTGGTGAGAAATAGTGGCAAGATTATGTGGGTAACTCTATAAAAAAATGTCGGAACTGGATATGAGTGCGGACACTCTAATGGAAACGGAATGTCGATCGGTGCGCCACCTCGCACATGGATGGAATCAGACAGCTACCTAAATAAGTAAAAAGTGTAGTTCGGCGTGCTTCAATAGATGGCGCTGCTTAGACAGATTTCTCAAGCATTGAATTTGGGAACCGAAGTTACCCGGAAAGGTGTTTCATGAAAAGATACTTAGTTTTAGTATCTACCTTTTCTGAGAAGAAAGCGCTAAATTTCTACATTTTTTATATATCTTAACGGCCTCGTTTTGATTTATTTTTGAGAATCTGTCTAATCAACGCCATCTGTTACAATTAATTTAACAATTTTTTCTTTTTATTCGGCTCTCGGAAAATGCCTCATTACTTGTATGACGTCATATTCGCATTTGTAATTTTTATCGGACCTTTGAACAGCCAAGAACCGGAACGAGCTGCTCATCCATTGAAGAATGAAGAAGTTCAACCATAGAAGGCTATGTGGTAATAGCCGAGCTCCAGAAAGGAGAGTATGAGTACAGAAGGGACTGTTGCCTAATAAAATTAGTAGGGTTTAGTGCGCACATGGGAGGTGTTCCTACCACCCGCGATTTGGTCTGACGAGAATAGAATGAACTACAATGACCTGCATGAATAGTAGACGGTTTGATAAACAACGCGTGGGTTAGTAGTCGTCTACGTCTGCTTCTGTAAAATCTGTATCACTTTCACAATTCTCAGTTGTTTTGTTGTGCTTTTGTTTTCATATTAGAATTAGTGCATTTGTTGATTCTTCAACTCTACGAAACTACCTGGAACTTTATATTTTATTGATATCTACTTGATATTAAAAGCGACGATTGCTTGGTAGCGAGTCCATCACAACATTTTAGTAATAATTTCGATCATAAGTCATAATAATAATAATACCATTGTAATATACACAAATTTTTTGGTCGTAATTAGGTGTATGAGCTACATTAAGTCCTAAATTATAAATTGCAGTTTAATTATTGGCACTGCAACCTGATAATGTACCTATTTATTTTAAATAGAATTAGATTGCTGTTAAACTGTGAAATAAAAAAAATAAAATTACATATTTTTGTCTTTGAGTACGTAGAGAAAAACAGAGCAGGTAACGGTATTTGAAGTTGTGTTTAGGTACTTATCTACAAGTAAGACATGGAACCTTGCGGTTATGTCGTTCGTCGTGTATTTTCCTGTTAGTGATTATCTAATCTGCTGCAAATTGGCACGTGAATACCTATTTACCGCCAAAATACGCGACATAGTTATCTTATGATATAATCTACACTCACGCTTGTCGGCTATTTTATGTCAAAGATATGGCGGGCAATGACTCGCGTATCTATCGGCGAAATGTAAAAGAAGATAGTGTACCTACTTTTACATAATTAAATACCAGTACGATACCAGTACCAGTTCGATTCCCGGCCGGGCAGAAATTGAAATGATGAATTTTAATTTCTGTCACGGGTCTGCGTGTTCTATGTATAATAAGTATGTATTTAAAAGTATTTAAGTAGTTTATCAGTTATCTAGCACCCATAGCACAAGCTTTGCTTAGTTTGGGGCTAGATGGCGCTGTGTGAATTTGTCCACGAATATTTATTTATTTATTTATTTAAAATTAACTAGGTATAAATAAGTGGGTAGGTACTAGTACCTAAATACAGGTACTAATATGGTGGAATTCTACACCGTAGGTAGAGGGAGTCCGGTCACAAGACGTTGTTGTTCCCAATATCAGTTCAACCGTTGCTTGCTACTAGCTGACAGAAGCATTTATGAACTGGAACCATTATATACGAAAAGAATAAAATTATCATCAATGTCAATAACCTTATCAAACAGTAGATACCTACCTATTCTTTGATCTGAGACCTATATATAGGTTCTCAATACTCAATAGGTATATTTATTACATTCCATAGGTTACAGAAATATGTTATAATAATAACTGTTATAATAGAACTATATGACTAGAATAACATTATTCTAGTCATATAGTTCTGTATGGACCTTGTCAAGGCACAGCAACACAAGAGAGAGACGCTACCCTTTGATAGTCAGCATACAGTCACATAACTCACATATTAATTGTTTTGTCTTTTTTTTCATTAAGAAAAGTATCTACGAGTAGTATCATTTTGTAAACAAGTGCTGTTTTACTAATTGAATGGATTTCTTATCATTTGTAGGTACTGACTATCTATCTAAGTACTTTCTACGTCTACTTGCTTCTGTCTGACTCGTGGCATAAAAACGAATTATAACAAGAGCGAGATATTAGACTTTAGCCTCCTCCACATTAGTGGAGGTTATTGTCACCACGCTTGGCAGGGGCTAGGACATGTAAGAGGTAGGTACAGTCAACAGCATATCAGCCTACCCAAAACTAGTTAAGATGAGCTATCATCTCTATAGACACGCGTAGCTATGATAGCTGCTTTATACTGGTTTTGTGTAAGTCGATATCTGTCTTGTGTACGTAGGCACGCCCCTGTTGATAGTCGTCTTTTACGAGACCCATCAATTAATGCAGTTAGTGTTACGAGTGTTCAGGCGTTTCAGCACGATCTGTTTTGGCCAAGCCGAAACGTCAGTATTCGGTGTTACATTGTACTCTCACCACAAGGTTTTTGTCACGTTCGTTACCTAGACATTACCTACCTACATTTTTAGAAGTGCTTCTTTCAAGTTATAGCAGAAAATTTTTACATAAAATTATCCAAACCCGCACATTTGAAAGTTACCCGGACGTTAGTTGAAAAATTACTTTTTTAACACACGTCCGCCATCTTCAGTTCTGAGTTTCTAGACCAAAATCGGGAGTGTTGACATCAAATTTCGTGTTCAGCAGGTCCTAGTTAGTAAAAAAACAGGTTTGGCCGAATGTTACCCAGAATGCTGCTACAATTTTATCCTGTCGAAATGTCTCAAGGACTAAAATTGACGTAAAATCATTGATTACAGCATTTTCAGCAGTCTGATCTAAGGTATTTAAAACATAGGCGTAGCGAGGGGGGGGGGATTTAGCAGGGGGTTCGAACCCCCTCCCGCCCCCCCATATACCATTTATTAGTTCTATTTAATTAATTTGCACCAGCTCTTTTTAGTCAGAATTCGTTTACATGAACAGCGTCGGGTTTTTAATTCGGATTTTAAAAGCCAATATGTAGGTATACCAAAATGTACTAGCCGAGCTCGCTGCGCACAGTCAGTCATTGTGTTTATGTTACATTTAGGTATCATGTCCACCCCGAACTTGAGAGTAAATTGGTAAAATTTCGAGCTCGCTCCGCTCGCTCATTTTTTTAAATATACCCCGCGCCGTATAATCAATTAGGGTTTTAAGAGTCAATATACCATACATTTTAGACTCGTCTTCTTATATTAATATGCTCATCACTCGCATCATGTAATCAATTCGGATTTTAGGAACCAATATATCAAATATTCGGAGCGGAGCTCGTTAAGCTCCCTCAGTCATTGGTTTATGTTACATTTGTCATGTAAATTCTTCGTCTTTTAAGTCAAAATAAAAAAAACTTCGACCTCGCTACGCTCGCTCATATTTAGAATGTTTACACCGCCCGCGCCGTGTAATCGAATCGGATTTTAAGAACCAATATACTCAAAATTCCAACGTATCACCCCGGGTTTTTGGAGCCTGAATCGAAAAATTTCGAGCTCGCTGTGCTCGCTCATTTTTCACTTTGGGTTACTGTTATTACGAACATCCTAAGTCTCTATATATGAATTTGCTGACTTTTATTACGATTACCCCATCTTTTAAGAGGAGTTACAAATCGAAATATTTGCACATTAATCTTGAACCCCCCTCAAAACCAAAACCTGGCTACGCCCGTGATTCAAAACAAAAACGAGTAAAATCGTACGCTCGGTTCAGTCACTATCTACGCCAAGTCGCCAACTTACAATTTTCCCCAGGATAGATTTTTGAGACTTTTGAGATATCAATCAGGACTAGAGACAGACCGCGCCGCTGGCACTGAGGTAACTCGGCGGGCGGCGGCACGCCGGGCGGCGTGGCGCGGACCTCTAATCAGGACATTATTCTCTACATTTACACAAATTTTCAACTTATTATTTCAAATGTCCGGGTCAATGTCTAATTTTCCTGCACTATTAACTTCGTAGGTAGACAGGTAGGTAAGTACTACCTATAGTATTTTGATTTTATCTACTTAATAACCTACTCGCTGCTCTCTATGTAGGAGTAATTATGCCGACAAGAGTCTTAAGATCGTACAGGCTGCTTACTAATAAACAATAATAAATATCCACATACAAATTTACCATTTAAGTAACTTCTTAGGATATATAGGTACTAATAACATAAATAACATGATGTAAAACTTAACAAACCTATCTACTAGCTGGTAGGTACTAATTGGTAGGTACCTAACAAGACAGTGCGATTTCATTCATTCTGCACGTGGACAATTTATCGTGTAGCTAACTAGGCACTTACCGGCGGCGCTTAGATGGCTATTTGGCTAAGTAGGAACTAGGGTTGATGAGGATTCCTCTTTCTCATCCTCATAGTGCGGAAGTTCCTCATATTTTGAAAATCCTCATCCTCATCCTGATGATGAGGATTTTGGTAGCCGGAAGGGAAGAACTCCTAAACTACGTTATGATACACCAATCGAGTTTGGGCTCGTTTGATTAGTCTTGACAAGTAGGTACTCTGACTGATTGTACCTAGATGATATACTTATTGTTAAAAAATTATATACTTAACTAAAAAAAATTCTTCATTTGATACCGGTTAGTGTTTGCCTAATTTATTTGTATAAAATAAATAAAACTCATCCTCATCCGCATCCTCTTCCACAAAGCCATAATCCATAAATCTTCATCCTCATCCGCATTCTCTGCATTTATGTCTCATACTTCCTCATCAATTCTAGTAGGAACATACGACGTCAAGGTTGTCTTACATCTGTTATCTGCAAGCCAGCGTCCCCGCTCTTGAACTTTGGAATCGCCGGCGAGCCCCATGACAAAACTGCGCCCGTGAACAGGAATCCTAAAGACGCTGTAATGCACCGGTAATAGGTGTTAGAACAGCACAAATAGACGCCAATCAAGAAAACTAGGAACATTATTTGTTACGTACCAAATAAGTATCTAACTCAGGACTATTTTAACATTAGATAATAACATTATAGCTAAATATAACGATCTATGTAAAGACTGCAAGCAATACGACGCTAGCTATGTGACACTTACCACAAATTCCCGCCAGATATTGAACACGCCTACTGCGAGCCATTGTGACGTCACGCAACACGCCACTTATTTCGTCGTCGCCCGCCAATTTCGTATCGTTATGAAGTTGTAGGCAAATAATAAGACACGCCGCGCCGCGCCATGAACTTCGTGAAGGAAATAATTATATTCTGTGGCTCGATGATACGTCTATTCCAAAGCGCGCTCACGCACAGTATCAAGTGTCTTTCTAATTTTTAAATGGATTTATAAGCCAACGACATCGCGCTATCAATAGCCGGCAATGTTACATTCCCGTCATAATAAAGATAGGTAAACTCAATGAAAAGTGAGCGTATGTAAGTGTAATGCATATCAATGCAAACCAAATTATCATACTTAGTACACAAAGTGCCCCTGTAGTGTTTCTATCCTCTTTGGTGCCTCATGCCTTGTGTTATCAGACTTTTCTATTTTACCTGATATTATGGTAACATACCTGTTAATCAAACTGTTTATTCATTACATAGGTAGTCACACTAAATAAAAGTCGAATATCGATAGTTAATTATTTATTCATGCATGTTGAATGATACATTACACAGTACTGTAAAAGCAACAATATCATGAGGTATGACAACTTTATAACACAATATGTGGTACACTAAACTGAACTTGTGTAAAGATTTTTTTGTAGGTAGTGCACGTTACCTACAGGCGGAGACTTGTAATTGGCTTCCTGTTAACATAAGATGTTTATTGTAATGTAATAGCTGTAAGTCTTTCGAAAACAAATAAAATAAATAAAATAACAGAAGATAGCTTTTGGATCTTCAAGATCAGACATCATTTGGATTCAGTTATAAATTGTATTTAATGCTTGATGTTGACAAGAAGACAGCCTACGGCTGATTCCATGGAACAAGCTCCAGGTGTTAGCCTGTAATGATTGTATAGGTCACTTGGTTTAGTGTTCTGCAGGTGACACAAGTACTGTTTCCTAGTTGTTAATAAAATTTAACATGACATTTATTTGTCATTTATTTATTATGCTCCATTTTTACCTCGATTCAAAATAATATTGCCAACACAAATTGTTTACGGACTCACAAAATCTGATGGCATTTTCTCCATTATTTGCTTTATTTTTGAAGTAATTACAGGATTTTCTGCATAAATATTCGAACTATTGTATGGTGGTAATACATGCACCGTTTGTACTACTATATTGTCACCAGATTCAGCTACTGGCAGTAGATTAAACTTGAACCATGCTATTAATTTTGATTTTCTTTCCTTCATTTCTTGACTTGTGATCTCATGACTAATATCTTTCTGCCTCTTTGGAGGTTTAAGGTCACCTAGTGGTAATTTCTTCCGACCTAGACCTACCACATTATGACCAGGTATAAGCATAGTCTTAAATTTGTCACCGTTAGGCACCCACAATAGAATACTGTAAAAGATAAGTTAAAAATCAGCCTTACATAAAGCAAATAAAAGTTTAAAGTACCCTGTACACTTCCTAAATGATATGAAATGATTTTCGAAATTGATTTAGTGCTTCAACTACAGAGACAAAATGATGTTCCTACAATGTCCATCGATTTATAATTTTGGGTCAAGTTGTTTGAAAAGCAAAGCATAGTCAATTTGCTAAATTTTGGCATAGATTGCCATAACTCTAGAATTTTAAAGAAACCTACCATAATGCGGGCAAGAGGCAAAATAAATTAACAAATGATAGACAAGTGAATTGCGGGTTGAAGTGTAGCAAAGGAGGTGCTGAGAAAAAAAGACTTGAAAATTTTCTTTGGTATCCTCTAACCGAATTGCGAACGTAAACTAACGTAAGGTTCTAGCTTACCTCTTTGTTACAGGATCAATTGAGTGCACAAATCCATAGTAAGATACGTCTTTTACTAACTGAACCTTTACATATTGATCAATAAAATCATAGAAACGTAGGCACAGTGGGACTTCTTTTGTTGCGCTGGAGTTGTTGCATTCCGGTAATTCAGTCGCAGATTGGCTTTCAGTATCCATACTAATAAACGTACAGTTTTATTACAATCAAAATATAATTAATTATTTTGAATTTTGGTATATTTTACTAAACCTAGAAAAATAACAAACACAACATAACATAACATAACAATATTCCCCAAAATGACCCTGAAGTTGAACTAAGCTATCTGTCACGCATAGTGTTACCAGCAGTAATTTCCAAAACAGTACGTCCGGGCTCCTACCAAAATGGCTACAAAGGTACGGTTTACCTTCTCTTCTATTTTATCGGCGTTATTTTGACAAAACAAGACCTTATTTACTCGCCAGTGGTGCCAGTGACCAAGAATACATCAAAATCAACCCTTCCTTTTATTATTTTACGGTATTTTGCGGACAGGAAGGCAAAATGACCACCCCCCTCAGTTGAATTTAGTATTTTGTAAAAACGTACTAAATAGTACGATGTAGAGCAAAATACGCCAAAGGTACGACAGTCGACATGTGGAGTACGCTTACTCCCCGTATGGCCGCCGAAACTTTCGGCGAAACTTTGGCCGGGACTTTGGTCGACCCTTTAAGCGTACTCCACATGTCCGCCGAAACTTTCAACTGACATAAAATTACATTCTGTATATAAAAATTTTTCTCTATGGGCGAAACTTTTGCCGGGACTTTGGTCGACCCTCTACATTCTCGCCTATTAGGGATGTGGTGGGTGTCAAAACGCGTCGACATTATATCGATTCATCGGTGTAATATCGCTAATCTGCTTTAATCAGGGTCACAGAGGTGATGGCAGCTGCTATACTGTAATTACTTGATCTTCTAATATCCTGGATCATGGTCAAGTGTACCCCGAACCTGTTACGGGAAAAAGCGCTAGGAATATAAATATAAAGTCGATCGAATCGAGACAACAACTAACTATCTCTACTTAGTCTATGAAATAGGCGAGACATACCAAACATGCACGGGACTACACGAATGTAGGCGAATACTGCCTCCACATTCTCGTGTTCCCGCGGAACTGTCCACATGTGGAGCGCGCTTTAGGGATGTGGTTGGTGTCAAAACGCGTCGACATTATATCGATTCATCGGTGTAATATCGCTAATCTGCTGTAAACAGGGTCACAGAGGTGATGGCAGCTGCTCTACTGTAATTACTTGATCTACTAATATCCTGGATCATGGTTAAGTGTACCCCGAGCCTGTTACGGGAAAAAGCGCTAGGAATATAAATATAAAATCGATAGAATCGAGACGACAATGAACTGACAAATGACTACTTAGTCTATGAAATAGGCGAGACATGCCAAACATGCACGGGACTACACGAATATAGGCGAATACTCCCTCTACACTCTCGTGTTCCCGCGGAACTGTCTACATGTAGAGTGCGCTTAATAATGCGATTACTCGGGAATGACGTCACAACATGCATTTTGGAAAGTCCCTATCTTTCGAAGAGGGAGAATAATATAGAGATGATAAGCTAATAACAATACCATGCATGAACGAGACCACAACATACAAAATCTGCCATAAATGAAAACGACAAAGACATTTCTTTTTGTCCTTGTCAGAGTATTAGTTTTGTTTGTCGACCAAATTGGGAATGAGTTAAATCAAGCTTCAGTCCGGCATTTTATGATACTTTTTATTTGTTCGGGTTACAAGGTTTTAGGGAAGCTGTGGTACTGATAAATAAATTATCTTATGCTTTGTCTAAAATAGGATGATCATTTTGACAACTCACTAATTGTTGGTCTTTGGCGTACGCCTATGAAATGTCATGTTTTTATCCGGTAAAATGTTCTACGGACAATGTCGTACTTCATGGACAGGTACCGCCCATTTAGTGAAGTGCCACGAATAACGAATATCAACAGACCAACGAAAATTGGTTTTCAAATAAAATAATCGAATATTTAAAATTAATGTTTAGGTAATTATGTCATTTTTGAACCCAAATTCTTATTTATTGTTTGTATTTCGCCCTACGAGACCTTTAACAACAACGATATCGACTCGCGCGTATTCTACGAAACAGGCAGACTGACGAAATAAAAATACTCACGTGTCAAAATCGTCGTTGTGGAAGGGTTTTTAATGTAGTATTATTAAATTATGAATTCAAAAGAAAAAAAAATTGACTGTTTTGTACAAGGTGTCTCAAAAGAAAGTATATATTTATTTAGTTTACTGCGTGAACACAACGAATCCGAGGGGCGCGGGGGTTATGTCAATCGGTAGCCTGGCTCTTGGGAATTCAGTCGCTATGGAGCGTTTCTCAGGAGCAGACCGCGCGTTGTGCGTGCGAGAGTTTTACAAAACGGTGATTCGGTGACTATAGCGCGTAGGAGATTCTGCAGTATTCAAGGTTGTCGCCACTCAAATGATGCGCCAAGCATTCCTCTTATTCGAAAATGGGTCAAAAAGTTTGAAGAGACCGGTACAACGCAGGAAAAACCAAATCGGTAGAAAACGTGGAGAATGTTTATCAGTCTGTTCGTGATGACCCGAACCTTTCAACTCGGAAGCGCGCAAGTGCTTTAAATGTGCATAGATCATCATTACACCGCATTTTGCACAAAGATCTAAAGCTGCACCCCTACAAAATTCAATTGGTTCAAGAATTAAAGCCCCAAGATGCCAGTCAGAGGCTTGACTTCGTAAATCAGGCAATTGAGCGCTATTCAACGTTTACCAACATTTTGTTTTCGGATGAAGCTCATTTTCATCTTAATGGACACGTAAATAAGCGGAATTGCCGCTACTGGAGTGCAACAAATCCGAAACGCAAGCATCAGAAACCCCTTGTTGATGTCGGAATTATCGGCCCTTACTTTTTTGAAGACGAAAGGGGGCGTGCAATTACAGTGAATTCAGATCGTTATGTGGAGATGTTAGACGACTTCTTGGTGCCTGAACTGCAAAACTTTCCTGGCTATAATATAACCAAAGAACATGGTTCCAGCAGGACGAAGCAACGTCACACACGTCCAATACATCTCTGCCACGAGTTCGTGAAATTTTCTCGGGCAAATTGACCTCCAGGAGAGGTGACATAAATTGGCCTCCACGCAGTCCTGATTTAACCCCTATGGACTTTTTCCTATGGGGTTATCTAAAATCTAAAGTTTACGCCAATAAACCGACTTCCCTGGCGCGTTTGAAAGAAAATATCCGTCACGAAATGGCAGCCATCACTGAGTCCACATGCCGAGCCGTCATAAGTAATTTTACTGTTCCATTAAATGAGTGCCGCGAACGCGAGGGTCTACATTTGAACGATATTATTTTTAAGAAATAAATTCCTAAATTGTGTATTTTAATAATCAATAAACATTTTTTCGATACACGGCTTACTTTTTTTTTAATCGATCCACTAAATATAAACTTTTTTTTGAGACACCTTGTATAATACATACAACATAACCATGCAACTATCGATTCCAACTTCTATGAGAATGATAATTGATAATCGAATAGATTCATTAACCATTTTACACTACCCATCCCTACTGTGAACTGTCAAAACTATCATCCTATAATTTACATAGTATAGTTGTGGGGTATTAATTTTTATAAGGACCCTATATTTATCTAAATTTATCTTGTGTTGAGCCTAATAATGAACATGCACATTTGACATTTTGAATTGACATTATATGAAATTATTGAAATATTGACTGACATGTATAAGAATTCTCATAATTATAATTTAAATTTAAGATTTCTCTAATTGATAAAATGTAATTAATGGTTATTATAAACTGACTGAATGTGAGAACTGCATCTCTGATAATTGTACTACCTACCGCATTTACAGCAAATAAATTATTCTAATTCTAATTCTATCTAGTGCTGTACGCCCAGTGAAACATAGTGGTGTTGGTTTACGTAGGTACCGACAGATTTGACGCCATAGTATAAAATGTTAGGAATTGTGTACTCTATTTGAAAATCACAATAGTGCTTTCTGGCTTACACTTTCGAGTTTTTGTTATAAAATGAATGATATCTTTTGTTCTCTGTTTTGAACACTGTCATCGTACGTGACTAGTCGCGAAGATAACTGCGCGCGGCTGAAAATGGAACTAAGTTTGATTTTTTTCTCGCCGGATTAAGCCCTCGTACGCGCTGGATCATCTTGGCGTTAATGTCCCGGTTGTGCTCTCGAGAACGAGGGGCCGGGGTCCGCCTTGACCATGATCCAGCATTTGGCAGGTCAGGTAATTACAGTGGAGCGACTGCCATCTGACCTCCATGACCCTGCTGCTGTGCAGGTTTCCTCAAGATATTTTCCCTCACCGTAAGAGCATCGGTTAGCATTGAACTAATGTAGGTACATAACTCAGAAAAGTGTCAAAGTATAGGGCAAAAGTACATGGCGGCACTGGGATTCGAACCCGGGACCTCTCGCTTACGAGTCGGACCCCTTAACCACGAGGACATCGGTCGAAGCTCCAGATAAATTTTTACTATTTATTTTAAATATGACATTTCTAAAAAGGTAAAGTAACAATATCTTATTTTATATTTTTGTAGTTATTGTTCTCGTGAAAATATTAGTTTTTGATTTGATTTGTGTTACTTTTGAATTTCTAGCTGCACTGCCCGTAACGGACATGTCAACATGTGGAGCCTCCCTATGCAGGTGTCTGAATTAGGGTGTGTGTAATCGCAGCTTTGAATACATTGGCGGGAATTTAAACGACATGTACGATTTCGTTACGCTTTAACCCACCCACCTATAACTGAATTTAGAACTGTGTAATCACTAGCTCCTAAATTTAGTCGACTGAATTTAGTCATATGTAAAAAGCCATCGTCTTCTTTATATGTGACTAAATTCAATTTAATACAATTTGCGCATTTTAGTAGTGAAAACGCATGGAAAAGATAAAGCGGGATCGCAAGATCGTAGAGAGCAAGATTCATAATCATTACCACCATCAGGTAATATTTGTGATTTGTATGTCTGTTTGTTAGGACCCGTAGTTAATATATAATCTGTGGTTAGGACGTGTAAAAAATTTGGTGCAAAAAGTGCGTGATATTGAGAAAATTCAGAGAAATGACAATTACATCACAACCTAAAACTAAGAAAGAACAACATCACTAGAACAGAACGTGATGTAATGACACAGCACAAATAGGACGAATTATTTATATATACGCTTATCATTCATATCATTTAGATTTAGGTACCTATAAAAGTGTACACTCAAATGTTACGAACTTTATTATTGACTATCTTTGTGAGTGTTATAACGTGTCAAGATTCCAAAATGTTGGCTAGAAAATTGCCGGAATCTATGAAGGCTGTAGGTCTGTATAAATACCTACCTATAACGGATATTAACAGCCTTCTGGATCTTGAAGTACCTATACCAGCAATACCACAATCTGGTGTACTGATTGAAGTTAAGGCGACTGCTGTAAATCCAATTGATACAAAACAGCGTGCTCCGAAGCCGACTGTTGAAGCTCAACCGAGAATATTAGGCTGGGATGGTTCCGGAGTGATAGTTGGCAAGGGCCAAAATTCAATGTTTTTTAATATTGGCGATGAAGTTTTCTTTACCGGAGATTTGAGAAAAAACGGTTCTAACGCTCAGTACATAGCCGTCGACGAGGTGTTAGTGGGGCTGAAACCAAAGAACCTCACATTTGAAGAAGCAGCTGCCATGCCGCTAACTGCTGTTACAGCCTATGAATCTTTATATGACAGATTGCTGCTTTCAGACAAAGATAAAGGTAAGACTTTGTTGATTATAAACAGTGGAGGTGGTGTTGGCTCAGTTGCATCTCAATTGGCAAAAAATTTGGGCCTAAAAGTGATTGGCACCGCATCTCGCCCTGAAACCGAAGCATTCTCCAAAGAACATGGTGTGGATATTGTTCTAAATCATACCAAAGAGCTTGGTCCACAATTAAAATCTCTTGGTTATGAAAAAGGTGTTGATTATATCCTCGTAAACTATGATCCATATCCTTACTGGAACACATTAATGGAAGTTATCAAACCACAAGGCAAAATTTGCCTGATAGTTGACAGCAGTGGATTAGTGGATTTGAAAATGCTCAAAGACAAGAGTCTCACATTGGTGTCTGAAATGATGGCAACAAGACTCAAATATGATACCGAAGACAAACCTAGGTACTATGAAATGTTGAAGCATGTCTCTAATATGTTAGAGAATGGAACACTGAAAACAACTCTTACAAAAACAATAACTCCTATAAATGCTGCCAATTTGAGAGAGGCACACAGGCTGATAGAGGACAAACATATGATTGGAAAGTTGGTGCTGAGTGGATTTTAAATTTGATAAATTATACGGCGCCCTTACAGTTTATTACAGTTGAGATATTGTGACATGTGCCGACCCTCTGCCTAGTGGGATATGGGCAGGGGATGATGTATTAAGTCTTGTAAAGTGAACATCATTGTTATTTTTTATACTGATAAGTTTATTATGTTAAACAATATTTGTTGAAATAAAAGTTAATATAATTTCATTCAGTTTTATTCTGATTCAATATAACATTAGGATCAAATTCTTGACCTTTGAACGGAGACCCATCAGCATTCCAAGCTTTCTTCAAAATCTCTATGTTGCGAATCTGATCACTAGTAGGTAGCCCTTTAAATTTTTGTTCTTGGTTCCACTGCATTTCATGTACCTGAAAAAATTAAATTCGATTTTAATATTTTATTTTATAATTTAAGGTGTGTCACACTATTCTTGACTTATGGCATGAAATACCAAATGATGTGTCACATAATTTACCTTTGCAATGTGATCATCAGGCAATTCATATAAAGACCTGGAGCAATCAATTCGAGACAGATCAATTGGGTTTTCACCTTCTAGAAGATGAGTCCACCATCTCTCCTGAATTTTTTCTGTAAAAGACGAACATAAAATTATACATACATACTATCATCCATCAACAGATGATGACTAAGTTTAAAAAACAATCCTCCATTTTTTTAACAATAATGAAAAATTGCGAGACCTGTCAGAAATTTAAATTCAACATCTCAATTTCTGCTGGGCCGGGAATTGAACCAGGAATCTTTGTATGGCAGACCGGCTGTTAACCGCTGAACCACTCAGGTTGTCAACATAAATAAACAAGAATAACAAATAGATGAGGAATGCATTGTCACTAACCATTATTATTTCATTTACATTCACTTTCATAAACATATTTAATGAACTACAGTTCATATTGCAATCTTTAGATGATAAGGATGAATGACAAGTCATTCTTTAAATATCTAAAATCTCATAACCTACCTACAGCAAGCAAAATACTATGTTTACATAACAACTCGGATAATAAAATTTTCTCTATATATTTTAGACTTTAACAAATGAGGAGCTGGCTAACAGAATGCTATAATTACGCTTCTGGTCAAAAAACTTTTTTATATCCAGAGGTTTAAGGCTCGCTGAATACAAACCTCAATTAATTTCCAACCAAAACGGTTTATAACTGCATTAAAATTGCATTCAAAAATCGTGGTTTCGATTACAACAGTATGATTGCAATAAAATTCTACAATTTTTATTGAAACCACTTCAGTTTTTTCTGCTCGCATTTATTATATTTTAATTTCATGTAATTATACCTTTCTTATCTAATTAGACCAAGAGGAATCACAGGATATTGGAATAAAAAGGATTTGATGCTTGACCATTGCTTGACACACTTAGACTGAACGGACACGACAATGGGGGTGTTCCATTTATAAGATTAGTAAGCTATTCTGTTGTTACGTCACTGCCTGACTGATCAACATTATTAATATTAATAATAATTCTGGCTGTGATATGGTAAAGCCTTCTATAAATATGAAGGTCAGTCCAAACAGTTACAGGCTGTAGCTGATAGCTGATGTCAGTGATATAGTGATAATAGATTGATTTACCAAGATGTATAAGCAATTTTCTTTCACTTATGCTCCAGAAACTGTCAACTGTTTTGATTTTGTACGCCAGCTTGTTTTTCAAGATGATTTCACCATTGCGTCGAGATACACAGATATCCCCGGTATTTATGATGACCTTTAGATCCTTTGAGGTTTTTATATCTGAAGGAAGTTTTACTGTCACCTCTGAAATAGAGAATCATTGTAACAAGTTTCTGTAACTGAAATACATTACAATAAATTTGTTTTTCGATAAGTACCAAGTTCAGTTATGGTCTGGGACCAACAATAGTTCTCCCTTTCAGCACCATTATAGGTTTCACTGTTTTTTTGTGTTGGCAGCAGTGGCGGTCTATCTTCAATATCACTTTGGCTTCCTTTAGAAACCGTAGTTTCACTGTTGGTGCTACTCGATGGCTGGCTTTGATCACTCTCAGGTACACTTGTTTCAGCCGGATTTGTGTCTCCGAACTGTGTTTCTGTTACTTCTTCGTCACAATCATCATTTTCAGTTTCTACCTGTAAAGTAAATTTTTGTTCTGATCATAAAAGTAAAGATCAGGTGGTAGCATTCTGTGAAGCCTGTGTACGCCTTGGTGAGTACCACGTTGTTGTCAATATAAATGCATGAATCGTAAACAGTATGAGTATCAAGTAGGATGTCCGAGGGCTTAGTGCGACTTTACGTAAACATTCGTAGGAAATGTATAGCGCCGTCTAGTGGTACGTAAATGAAGTTTTTTTCTTCATACTAATTTCTACGAAAACGCAAACGCGATAGTAAAGTAAAATCGAATCGAAATTCACACTAAGCTCTCTGCTCATTTGTCATTGTGTAGAATAAAAACAAGTTTGTGTTTCATGGGATTGAATAACTTTATGTACCTACCTCTACTTCCTGTGCTACAGTGGAGCACATAATTTCATTGTTTATGTCCGGTGGTTTTTGGTCACCATTCGGATCATCCCAAGTTTTAGGATCACAAGTTCTTAAGACCTTCAGGACAAGCTCCTCTGCCACTCCAGGCAGAAAGCCCAAGTTTTCATAAGGTCCTTTAGAAACATAGTAAAAATCGGTGCTAGAAAATAAAACATATGGGTAGCAATGTAAGAGTAACAGTTATGGTTCAGTAGATAATGAATAGATAAATGAGACAAGATTATTTTGAGAGAAGTAATATAACTTTTACGCAAATTACACGTTCAAAACTAGGTAAAAAACAATAGAATCAAAATTTACCGTCGTGCTAGAAAACCAAAAACGGTCGATAAAAAACCTATAATAGACTTTTCATTCACTAAAATAGATGAAAGTACTTCATCGTATTTAGTTGGGTCACTTGGGTTTGTCATTTTATAATAATTTTCGTATCTAGTTTAAGCAGCCAAAATGAAATAATAATAAAAATGAACACCAAGCCGGAGGACGCAAAACCAACCACAGGGAAACAAACAAAACAAACCATCGCATCGACTGACAGTGACGTTAAATGCTGCGACTGACAGAACTAGTGTTGTCAATGTCAACTTTTAAAATTCCCTAACAATTGTGTATTGTACTTTGTATTTTTTGGGATTTGTTTTCTGCCATTCCATAATTTGTTTTAACTGATAATGAAAAATTTTTTTGTAGAAAAAAATAAAATATCCCTATTCTTAAACTCGAAATTGGCGTTTTGGTTATTTAAAACTTAAAAAACGACGAATATTTTTTGGATCTTTGCTTATTCACAAACTTTCAGATTTAGTAAAAAGTTAAGAGTTACTTAAAACCCCTTAACTATGTTCCTTTCGTGATCGCAGTAAAATAACTTAAAAAAAGGTAATGACCAACCAACCACTAACTACATTGACCACTCTTCCGCTGGGGATCCTGAGATTGGTTGAATACTCTCTGGAGCCGATTGGCACTCAAATAAAGCGAAAACGGAACGTCGGTCGGTGTTAGAATAGGTCCACGATAAGTACGTATTGACTGACAGTAGTAAAAATTATAAAGTGAGGATATGGCAATAATCTGGGGATAATCTATCCTTGTCAGTCGTTATAGTAAACATTCAGTTATTTGGTCACTATTAGCTTGAACTTGTTATTTTAGTTTGTCTAAATTATTAATCATGTTTAAAATTTTCTCCCGCACTTCCAATGTAATTGTTTTACCCATTATTTAATAATATTTTTTATAACTTACAAAAATAAACAATCCTGCAGAAATCAAATTGTTTTTTATAACTTTTATGAATGATGTTGTATGACGTTTTAAAAACTTGACACAAGTTGCCATTTGATTCGGTCTTATTTTACTATCGTATCTTGACGGGGGTGGGGGTATGTAGAACTCCCGAATGACGCAATATTCGGCGCGTGGCAGTGGCTGCTTTGTAATATTCGAGCTCCAGAAAAGAAAGAGTGAGTATAGAAGGGATTGAAAATAAATGTAGTAGTGTCAAGTAGGTCGCACGTGGAGCCTCTTGAAATAACCAACCATACCATACTCTTTCAACTATAATGTCACATCACAATGTTCATTTTGAGTAACGCGCTGACTTGCGCTAAATATCATTTTTTTTTAATTCACAGGTTTTAAACCGGCTTTCACTTCTCGATCGACGAAGCAGCGCGCAGAGTTGCGTCTCTGCATATCTGGTTAAGCAAACAGAAATTGAATACGAAATCAATAAATTTGATAGGGAATAAATTAATAAATGTAAAATTAATAAAAAAATTAACGAATATCTAAAAATTATAGTAATAAATTAAACAGAAAAAAATATAGTAAATTAGTTAATAACTTAATTACTGCATTTTACCCGCCATCGTCATGAAGTTCCTACTGATGGCAAACGGTTAATGGGCGGACGTAGTCACGGTTAATTTGGCATGATGAAAGCGATCTGAAGGCTTACGGAAATACCCAGGGTTAATTTCAACTTCAGATTTTAAATTCACGGTCAGTTTTTGAATGTACGTCGGTTCAACTGATCAGTTTAAATTACCGTATGTGTCCAGCTTAAAATAACCAACAATAAAATGATGCGACTGTATTTTTAAAACAACAAAACAATAATTGTAAAATGTTAGTCACCGCGAAATGCTAATAGCCAATTACTTTTTCTACAGTTTGGGAAATTTCCCAAAAATTTGGCACCCTGGGTAGTAAGCCAAGGACCAATAATCATCCAATGACAGTTGACGGCCGATCACCTGTCTGAAGAATGGACAAGCAAAGGAATAAATACACAGCCAAATAATACCATAGGAAATATTTAATAAATTACTACGTGGTAGTCCATAGTCTACCATTTGATTGTATTTTTAACTTGGCAACATAAAAACCAGTTTTTTAATTTGCATTCCCGCCACTTGGAGGAGTTGCTTCGCTTTCGAAAGTTTCACATCCGCAAGAGAGCGGCAAGGCGAGACAAGGCAAAGCGAAGCGAAGTAGGCAAAGAAGACGCGCGCGCGAACTCGGTACGCTGCAGGCGATGACCGCATTCATATGAGTTTTTATTTTGCTGTGAGTGTGCTGTCGTGTTCTCTGTTGCGTTAAGTGCTTACGAAAATGCTGTATAGGTGAACTAGCGATTTACAGTGTTGTGATTGTGAATATATCTCCTTAGTTCTTCTAACTTGCGCTGTCTATCGAAGGTTGTAAAAATGCCTTGTTCAGCGGTAACTCTGTCTATAGCAACCATTACAGCAATCGTGGCTGCAGCACTTATGGCAATAGCATTTTCTACGGACAACTGGCTGTACATTGAAGTAAAACGTGGTAGCATTCAGGTGAGTTACATTAGAAGTTATCTTTAAAATTTATTTTTCAGTAGGTATCTGTACCTACGTACCTCACCTTTACCAATGTGGACGTGCCTAAAATAATACGAAAACTTACTTTAAATCAAGATACTTACCAACAGAAACACGTACCTAACTTAAGGGTAACTATGATTAATAGGCACATACGAATTTGAACTTCTGCATAAAATAAAAATTATAAATTTAATTTTATAGGGGTAAAATTTTAAGAAGATGAGTGAGTACTTACCTGCCTATCTAATTAATTGGAAGATTTAGTTATGTAAGTGCCAGAATGTATTAATTAAATAAACATTGACATAGATGTTAAATACCTAGGTACCTATTAATATATACTTACCTAAGATAGGTAAGTATGTACATACATATCTACTGCTTAGTTAGTTTATTTATAAACGTCATATTTTGTAAATCTCTCACAAAGTAAATAAACAAAATATTTGACTCCCTATCTTACCTACCACGATAAAGTTTTACCTTCGCCCGTTATCTCAATGCAGTTTCGACATTTCCTTTCATTCTTTATTCAAACCGCGAGCACTGAATCAAAACAGTCGATCAATCGAGTCGATAAAATCGCTGCGAGACGTTCTTTTTCGAATTCCGAATCCTTGTGCGGTGCCGTTACAGAAGACATGTTAGGCATAATTATGCACGTACTAATGGCACGCACGAATGTGTGCGTAACTGTACTCTGCCGTGAGCTTCTGTGCATTCGTTCGTGCAGATAAGCAAATGCCTTCAGCGACCGATAATGAGCTAAACAGCATTTTTCTTGCTACCAGTTCGTCGCGAAAAAAACGATCGTGCTATCAAACTGATTATTTGCAAAAACATAAAACATGTCACGCTGAATTTTGTTTTTTTAAATGCACACCAGTGTTTTTGCTGAGTTTCTGGCACTGGCTGTTTCGAGAGTTAAGCCGCTTATGCCGCCGCATATTTTTTGCTTGGCAGGCAAGGCAACCTGTTCTGTCTCAATGGTAGCTTTTTATTTCTTTCTACCTGAACATCGTTTGGCGTTTTTGCCCCATATGCTATGAATTCGTTTGACTCCCTAGTAGAATAAATGTATCCACTCGCAAGTAGAAAATTAGACACGTACTCGTACGTGACTTTTGCAAAGTGGCTCAAACGTCCCTTCTTAAAATCTTGACTCATACACAATAGAAGCATAGCTACTTAATTCAATAATATAGGTTTTTCCATCTCACTAATTTATTATTAATGCACTTGTTCCATAATTTATATGTACAAGATTGTATCTTGGCAAAGGCGACATGGTGGAAAGCTTGAGAGAAATCGATCGAGAAAGTGACTAAAGTGTGAGAATATCTTTGGACATGCATATCGTGGAAACGCTAGCCAGCACATCTTACACAATGCTAATACTAATGCTAGTGATAATGTGGCTACGTAATATGTATCTGTGTATTTGGTAATTCTAGGTACCTACACAATATTTTAATGACCTGAGTTTACGCATCCATA
Organism: Blastobasis adustella; assembly: GCA_907269095.1. Classification (NCBI taxonomy): domain Eukaryota; kingdom Metazoa; phylum Arthropoda; class Insecta; order Lepidoptera; family Blastobasidae; genus Blastobasis; species Blastobasis adustella. The sequence goes on from OU026120.1 coordinate 4,296,795, forward strand.
AGTAGTACTAACGGCCTTTTCAGAGGGCCCCGGGTTCGATTCAACCGCGACTGAATTGTACTGTAGGTACCATGTCTTTAGATACCATGCAGGTACCATGTCTTTTTTAGAATATGATATATTTTCGTGAGATGACAGGGAATCCTGGTCCAGCGGCCAGAGACTTTTGTTTTATTTACATATTTAATTTTTATTACACCATGTTTTGTCAAACGATAGCAGGGGTGTAATATCTATTTAATAGCTCTATAAAACTTGTTTTTTAATCTCATCAGAAAAATCTTTACCTTCATCTTAAATAACAAAATATCGGGACAGGAAGTTACACATGACTGCTTTGTTTATTTAGTTACCTGGGCCGGGGACCGGATATCGTGTTTGTTTGGCCCGTTAAAAATAACCCGAAAGTCTTTACAAAGTCGGAGAAAGAATATAGCTATTCGGAGAAAATGGGAGAAGTAAACATTGTCAAGTCGCTGCAAGCAGCGTTTGTAATACTCAAATCGGATATATTACGACTGCTGGCGTGCTTGTTCTATTCTAAGGTTGCCCCCTAACTTTCGAAGCTTGGTACTTTTATCTTTGTTATCTACCCAGACCACACATTGCCACATGACGACAGACATCCACGACCGCGCTACGTCACCAACAATGGGCGATTAACGCACGACAACCTGCTTTCCTAACACGACGCACCCACTTCTCACGACTTCCGTCGATGTATCCCACTTTCATGATTTGTTAGAAATCATAGGAAACTCGAAAGGTGTAAGCGGACATACTTTAGGTAGGCAGGTACTTAATTAAAGAAGGAATCGTTGGCGTTAAAGTGGATCGCTAAATATACTAAAATTGACGCCAAAAGGACTTACTTAAAACCATCGCATCACTCCGGCTCTCCATTAGGGCTGATTCATAAAGTTACTATGAAGGTATACTAATTTTATGACCTCGCCATTGTGCTCTCGACACCCGCGCAACGCGTCATGCGAGGGCCCGGGATCCGCCTTCCCACTTCGCCCGATCTTCGGCATCCTTGGTGATGAGTAATTTACCGGTTTGCACGAGCCGTGGCTCGTCGCTCGATATAAAAAAGGCTAAAGCTATTCTGAATGTGTTAATTAGAATTAACCACTCCAAATAATAATGACCTAGTACTTCGAGACGGCTTGCCGTGATAGTGAAGAAGGCTGTAGGAAGCCGTAATAGACGTACTGAAACAGCTAATTTGATAGGTTATAAAAAAACTGAAAACGTTTGTAAAAACAGACGTCCCTATTTCCATTTTGAAGCGCGCTTGAAACAACGACGCACTGTCTGCTAAGTTTTATGCAGCCCCAGCTGTACACTTCTTGCCTGCGTGTATACCACGGTTTACACCAGTAGGTACGCCGTTCCTCGCTCTAACGAAGCCTGTACAACATGAATGCCACACGAGGCATTGTACGGAACCGCAATAAAGCGGGCACTAGGCGCGTTGCACAAGTCATGCGCGGATATTGCACGGTCAAGCGCCATTGCGGATGGTAATGGCGGGGTGATATGCAACCACGGGCTTGACTTCCTACTCGACTGGTAAGTAAGGCCCAGCTGTCGTGTGACTTCTTCCGGGTGTTTGCGCACGTCTACCCAGGTGTTGACACAGTCCAAATTCGATCTCATCTTTTCAACCAAACCCACGTAGGAGATGTTATGTCAAACAAATGCTTAACGTTCATTATTGTCTGTTCAAAATGTCACTGTATCAGAACATCCACTTTGTCAGAATGTCCACTGTATCAGAATGTCAGTACTACTTTTTGTATGGGCCATGACTGGTTCCTGTTTTATTACATTCACAGTAAAGATATCAAGGTGGCGACGCTCGCGTTGAACTCTTTTGCATGAAACGTCAACATTTTGTTGAATTATTAAATTTTGATAAACGGAATTTGCTGTGCATCGACAATGAAGTTCCTCATCATTATCTATACGTTCCTAAATATGCAGATACCTTTTGTAACCGTAAATTAATTCCAACAATCTGTGAAAGTTTATGCGCAAGCGCTCAAAGTCTTTTGAGGGTCGTTTTTATGTGGGTCGTTTCGATGGACTAGCTAGAGATTTTGCGACTCGGCAGACAGTTTGGTACAGTGAGTAATATGGCTGGGCATACATAGGGGGATAATTTCGATAGAGTGGACTTTCCAGTAGGGTGGAATATTTCTGTACAGTAGAAGTATGGGTGGACAGTGAACATTTTAATGTGGACATTGTGAATTTGTGACACTGCTTCATGTGTACCTATTAGGTAGTACTAGGTGCCCGTGTGGCACTTTGTGGGTTGGGTTGTGTTCGGTGAAATGTGTGCTTAATGGACAGGTAAATGCAAATGAATGACTGTACAGAGACCAACGTAATGCGTACTTTCGTAGGTGAAATATGTTATAGTTATTTATGGTGTCAAAATGTATCGCTCACGAATGTACTAGAGCCCATATACCGATGTATACGATTTGTTACAAATATTTATGCAATTTTGGTGTCTGTACTAATGACAGAAAGCTTATTTTACTATTTGTAAATAAACGACTTCCCCCTTATCCGACGTATAAATGGGCCCTTAAAACATATCTACTAAATATACAGGACAAAAACTTTGTAGTCTCTTCCTACACTGATAGGGTCACATGATACACAGAGCAAAAAAAAATTTGTGAAGATAGCTAACTTTCCAATCTCAATTTCAAAATGTTGGTGCAACACATGGCTAACTTTTTTTTTCTGGGCACCGCATTGAAACCACTTTTCTTAATGACACTTATAGTGCATATTACTCAATACGGTTAACTCATTTAGATAAAACCAAAGAGTGAGTAACCAAACAATATAGTCAGCAGAAGGCAGCACGCACATGCAGATAAGCCTGTGTAACAGTAGGTACACAGGGCAGCACATGAACCTATCCACTATCAGTATGTAACGAGCTAGCATCACTATTGATGCGCGTACAAACCAGCGACGGTCCAAAGTCTAAACAGGTTAGGTTTAGATGCTGGCTTCTCTACCAACTGGTTAGAATGGGGTTCCTATGATCTGACAAGACAGGCCATTATTTAAGGTTGAGCCATGTGTTAAATGCTCAACCTTAAATACCTAAAATGGTCAGGACATACAGATGACGGCGCAATGCACATAGGCTTGTTCGACTTCGTAAAGTATCGTCTCTGTCGCACGCGTCTGAGTAAATACGAAGCCGGAACTAGGCGATCCGCATTATGCATTTATCGCATTGTACTGTGTAAGTATGCTCGTGATGCTGAATTCGGACACCAGAACGCGAAACGCGTCAAAAGATTCACTCCGGCTAAAGAAGCCATGCACGCCCAAAGGCACTGCACTGCACACATTTCACCGAACTTTTACCGCGATAATTACGCAACGCAACAGAAACGCAACCGCTTACTCCAAATGTTCGTAAAACAAATAAAGCTATAGCCATGGAAAGTGTAGATAATCTGCCATAGACGGATCGTTATTCATCATTACCTTTCACAGAGCATCACGGTTTTCATGCCTTTCACTCTTGTCATCTTTTGTGTATGATATTGCCAAAACTTTGTTGAATTTAATTGTGTATTTGTTATTTTTGTGCTATTATTAAATTTAAATTGATTTTAGCCTGCACTAATCTGTGTTATGTACATTAGTTGAATAATAACCAATGCTATTACGGTGAGGGAAAACATCGTGATGAAACCGGCACATTCAGGCGACTGAATGTGTAACCATGGTCCAATCTGGCCAGGTTCCTCTGATACTAGGGTCATGGAGGTCAGATGGCAGTCGCTCCACTGTAATTACCTGATCAAATCCTAAATCATGGTCAAAGTGGACCCCGAGCCCGGAAGCACTTACAATACCTACGTATAAACGGAGAAGTATTATCTTTGGACCTTACATCTTACATCACCTACATATGCCTCTGCTATCATCATCATCATCAGAAATCCAACGACGATTATCATTGGCACGTAACGTAACGCTTTAGAGAAATTCTGTAAAATCTCATCATCGGCTAAGCGATTTAAACACGAGCACCCATTGCTTTATGCAATTCGTTATGCAACACATTGCCCTTATTAGAATGATGACTTTCTACACGAAGATGAGTATTGCTCCTCTACACTTGTTTTTTTGCATGTATAGAATAGAAACTTAGGTATTAGTCTTACGCTGCAGTAAAATAATAATAAGACGTTCAAATGGTATATTGTGATTTATGGTTTACTACATTAATTTTAATATCTTTGATCTTGATCTTGCTGATGTAAAAATAAGATCATTATTACCTGTTATTAGTTTTAAAGAGATTTGCCGTTGGGTAATTGAAGCAGTTTTATTTAATAACTATGTTTGATACTTTATTCTTACTTATAGTACTTTTATTAATAAACTCCTCATCACAAAATCCATAAACATTTGTCTTGTACTTAAAGTTGGAAGTTATATCTTTCGAAACTAATTCACAAGAGCAGCAGCCAGTTTTAAGGGCTTCCACGCTAGACAGAGCTTTATTATCTATTTTACAACGTAGAGGCAGATGTGAAAGCCACCTTTACCGGCGGCATGTCCGCAATTACACCTTCATCTAAGCGTCCATTGTCTCACACAAGTGACGCTTTTATATTACGTTTTGTCCTGACGGTAATGCCACTTGATCCAGGTGGAAGCTATTTTTATAACAGCGGCGAGTGATCAGGTGTGTTGTCAGAGACAGCCGTCTATGAGGAATTTGATGATCGTATCGTCTCATGATCTCATTGCGTGTACTTGAACAGTCAACTTAATGCAGTGATGATATCAGCAAATACCTGTTCTTTAGCTAATGTGTTACTGTTGTTATCCGCTTTGTATATGTATGTTTATTTTTGTTTCAACATCGGTTAAAGTTAATAGGTGTGTTATAGCTTGGCTAAGCTTGCCTAGTACCATGTTGGAATGACTGATAAATAGATAAAATGTGGATGTATGTTTCTGTAATGTTCTATATAGCACAAGGGTCGTCCTGTAGGGGTAGATATAATGAAACGCGAGTAGTTCAGTAGAAGGCTAAATTCCGACTGCAAAGCAACAGTCCCAGGTTTAAACCCTATCCTCCGTTGGTATATTGTTGTAATGATATAACATTCTGTTGTAAATATCTACATCACAGTTTCTGTGTCCATCTCTGGCCATTCTGTTTAGGTATAGTACCTACCGAGATGGTTAGTAGTTCGATTAATTCCAAACTGATCACAGAAGAACTAACATGATCTGAACCTGTCTTACAAAACTTGTCTTGTATAACCTACGTTACTGTTTGACTTCTACACGTTATCTTATTGAACCGCCTTATTAAAGCGATAAAAATATCTCACAGAGTATGTTTTTTGCGCTTGTACGTACCCAAGTATACAATTAAGAATCAAGGTTGTAGAATGAATACCTATGAAGTTAGTTCGATGCTCGTTTTGAAATAATTGTATAGTCTACGCAGCGTAAGGAAGTTAGGTTGCATAAGTATTAATTTGTTGTCATTCTTACGTCACTTGTCAGCTATGATTTGGTGATTTTGAGAGTATATGCGAAGGATCGGAAAGGGAATATCACTGTTTTGGCTATCATTTGTTTGAATTCGTTACGAATTGGATTAGTGCACAAGATAATTTCATAAATACTGTACAAACCGTTTAATTCATTACTGTGCTTAGTTTAGGTGTTGTTTTTATATAAGCCTGCGAGTCGTTACTAGCGATACATACGTCCGATGTAAAATAATTATGAAACCTATGGGCCCGTTTATACTTCCCCACTTATAAACCAGAGTGTCCGAACATGCTTTCTCCATAGCCTCTATTTCTCTACCGAATCACAACAAGGGCTTATAAAATAGTAGCCACTATATCTAAAGTAGTGTTGTACATTTATAATTTCAATAACGATCCCTCCGTCTCCATCATCAATACTCCACTCCACTCCGGAGCGGATTGTATCGTAGCGTACTAGCTGGCATCTTATACGTGCATGCATACTGCATACTAGCTAGCATTATACGTATAAGGCATGGTGTGGGGTGAATACCACTCGCTCGGCATTGCAAGGTGAACAGGCCGGGTCACGCGCGGTCCAGCCCGCCATTGTTACTACGTTTTTGCTCCCCACAGCAGCCATCTTGCGTTTCCGATGCACTTCGCAAAGGAAGTGGCTGCGGTATTCGGTAATAAGCACTTGGAGTTTTTAGTAAAGTAATTTTTTAAGGTTATATTGTTTTTGGAGCTTGTTCACTTCGTTTACTTGATCTCTCCTTTGCTCAGCTAAAACTTTCATACAAAAGACATCAACGGGAGAGGCGGCGAATAAAATCATTAAAATATTCAAAGCAAATAAAAATAAACGATTACTTAATCTATTGCTATTTTTAAATACCGATTATTTTCGCTTTGCTAGTGAGGTCCTTTTTCAAATTTAAAAACTGTAAGAGTAAAATAGGCACCTCAACATAACTCTACATTGTGGGTGTTTTAATGTAGAGTTCAGGGTACTGCTTAGTAAATGTAGAGTCTACTATGATACGTTGACTAACCGGCCGCGGATGCAGACACTGTCGTAAGTAAAACTCGCATTCTTACGTGCCCAATCATAACTCTCGTCGACGCGAGTGCGCACCCAACCAAATATATAATATTCTACGACGATAATTATAAATTGAGTATTGTTCTTAGGCGCTATAATCAGCGTTGCTTATAATATTTGCCCTTTGTGAGGTTCAGACTTTTTGTTTATGGAATAAGTTTAAAAAACAAATAATTGAAATACTTACCTTAGTTTTTCAGAAAATTCCAGCAAAGTTGTGTAGAGCAAGCATCGTCTCTACAATTTAAAAGTTTATATTTCTTAATTTTCATATTCGACCAGCAGAATAAAAATACTATGTAAATTAATATAAGGTAGATAGATACGTAGACAGGTAAGACGGCATTGGATTCCGTTATATTTGGATTCTAGGCAATCCGGTCGAAATCTAATCGAGTCGCCATCAACGATCGACCATTTTCCTGATGTCAAATACCTATGTTAATTTACGTAGATTTACTAATACGTTGTGATTGATATTGATATTGGATGGCTTGGCGGGATAGACCTATGTCTAGATATCCTAGCAGTGTACATTCTGCGACTGATGTTTGACGTTTAGACCTTCAACAAACTAAGTAAGAGTGGTGGAAACTTTTGTTTACGTCTGGCCGCGCGCCGGTGCGTGCATTCTTGCGCATCCGCTGTTCTGCATACGTCACCTGACACTTCTTTGGATGAGCACGCTTAACGTTCCCTTTGTTTTTCTACAGTTTTTAAACCACGACGAAAGAAAGGGGTGTTGTAAGTGTGACGTTTATCTGTGGTGACGTTAAAAGTAAAGCGACTTGGAAAATTATTAGATTGATCGAAATCAACAGTTGGCAATACTGATTGAATAAAGAAGACGTCCGTCTGTATGCAACAAATTAGTAGCTAAAATTGACGTATTCATTATTCAAAATCAAGTTGCTTTAATTGCTTTCAATCAAACATATAATTTACCAAGACGCTTCACTTTTTAGACCGAGTTTACCTCTTCAGAAGGCCTGACTAAGCGTTGTCCGTTTGACTTTGACTTTTGTCGTTCCAAGTTGAGCCGCATTCGACGGTAGCACACCCAATGTGAGTGCACTTGTCTAGGGAAAGTCTCAAACAATAGCTGGCGAACCGAACCGTAATTAGAGGCAGAGTGGCTTGCCGTCTAGGGAAAGTGTGTCCGAAATTGAAAGGAAATGTCATCATGCACTCATACGCATATAGCTTGGTCTATGTGCTGAATATATAGGAGGTCCGTGAAAGAATTCGATATTTCCAACAGTGTACGCAATTAGTATGATAAATCTACGACTTGCGTACCGTTATTGATGTTACGAAACTATAATTGATAGTGATTTGGTCTGATTGGCACGTTTGGTGTACGAATAGGTGCTGGCAATGATAAAGTACTCCGAATTCCAGAAATCCTGTATAGTTATCGTTAATTTCAATATCTATGTTGCTTATTAAAACATGAGCATTGTTTTTGTATGAGAATATTTGATATTACCGCTCTCGTCAGGTAATGCTATGGTCAAAAGCTACTTACGTAATATATTTTTATCCACCATGGACAAATCGCACAACTGCTTATAAAATTATTTTAAAGCAGAGTGTTTATCTTGCACGTGTGTGAATACCCGATAAACAGGAAGTGAATCCTCGATCAACTATACTAGAAGTAGTTGATCAAAGAACTAAATTCATTATTAATAAAAGTAAACTCGTTATTAATAATACCAGTCTATTAATGAAAGTAAATGTCATTTGTCTCCCATTCTAAACAATTTTGTTGTAGGCATTATGCATTATTACCCACACTAACTCAATAGATAGATACCACAGCGTAACACACACAGTAGCCAAGACCTTTTTTCAATTATTAATAGTGGCAGTCATAGCTTTGTCTGCATGTTCTAGCATAAACAGGTTCTTATGCCATAGTATATTTAGAGTGACTGGCTGGATGTGCAAAACTGAGGACCGGTCTAAGTGGCGCGCCTTGGGCATCCTTGGCGAAGGCCTATGGGCTGATGGTTTATAATTTTATTTGTATTTAACTGCTGCAAGACTGAGAAAATAAAATAAAATAAATTTAGAGTTAATGCCATGCAGCAAAGCAATACGTATTCATGAAAAATATGTTTATGATATTTTCTTATGAATGTCGGATAAATATAACATTTTCTTTACAGTGAACTACGTGAGATTTATTAACTACGAATTACGAAATTTTTAACTGATACCCTATCCACGTCTATTTCATGAAAGGACGCAAACACAACATTCTCTGGGAAAAAAAAGTTATCGTAATTAAGCTTAATTGTTACATAATAACAGCGCATGTTGAAACGCGATTTTTGATAGATGTTAGTTGTCACCTTAGTAATATAAGAGAGAGAAAAGAGTGCATCCGATCCGAATCAGAACAAATGTAGTCCGAGGTAGCCACAGTGGTCACTATTTCTATGACAGCTAACGCACTACATTATAAGTACGAGTTCTATCCGAGTTTTCTACTGTCATACAGTTCGGTCCGAACCTGTCATGTTTCTGTTAAGTTGTTATGTGGCAAGAAAATGATCTAATTTTGATTGTGGGTACTGTAGGTATCGTATCAAACGAAACGACAATTTAAACTTGACGGATTATATAAATGTATTTTTACGCACTCGACTCTTACGTCTAAAAATAAGTATTAACCTACCCGACTGTCATTCGAAACTGATTCATGTGTCACGTTATCTAACAGCACAAATATTGGCTCTACCTTCATCTACGAGTATCTTAAATATGCCCAACTTTCTCAAACTTTCGTTGGACTTTCCTGTATTTGTGGTGTTATCTGATATTCCTTCGACTCGTGTGCCGATAAAAACGCAACGAGCGATGAACCCTGGTTTAGAGACCGACGCGCTTCGGTGGCTAATCAGCCGATGCGCGTAGGGCTGTCAATCTGTAGATAGTAGGTGAAGAAGAAGACGTTTGCGTATTCGAGAGGACATATTTCTATGTGGTTTTCGTCAATGGCCAGTGCGATGGGCAGGTCGTGTAATGAAAAATATAAGCTTGGTGATGATTGGCGCAATACAGGGCCACGCCTAGATGAAATATGTTTCAGCATTTATTTTTCATTTAGCCTACGCTACGTCCCACTGCTTCGTGAAGACCTCTCCCAAACTACGCCATTCTTCGCTAGTCTCGGTCCAGACGGGCATGTCTCGATAAATAACAAATAGTTTTTTCAAGTTTTATTATATTTTAGGAAATTTTTTAACTTTACCAACCTTAAGGGAAACCTAGTCGTCGTTGTTAGCGGCGTCAGATACCCTTATCTATTTGGGCCGCCAAACAACAATGTTTGCATTGTTGTGTTCCGATTGGTATTGAAGGATAAGGACAATATAGCACAATATCCTAGTGCCGCCATGTAGGAATGAATCTTTTCTGAGATATGTACATTGATTGAACACTAACCGATGCTATTGCGACGAGGGAAAACATTGTGATGAAACCTGCACATCACTGAATATGTAACCATGATCAAATCTGGCCTGGTTCCCCTGTTAACTGGGCCACGGAGGTCAGATGGCAGTGGCTCCACTGTAATTACCTGATCTGCCAAATGTGGATCATTATCAAGGAGGACCCCAGGCCCTCGCGCGCGTGATCACAACATTAACATTAACATCACACTTTAATTAACATTAATTAAAGTCAAGATGATTATTTTATTATATTAAAGGCATGAGGCATACAACAGCTACTTGACAAATACAAATTACAAATGGTGTAAGCAGCAATTTAAATGCATCGTATCTCTGTAAATAACATTGTCTTATAAATTTGTAGCAATAGATTTACAATGAGAAGCAACCAAATAATACGACGACATCGAAAACGAGCGTTTTAAAGGCACCGCTGATAGCCCTACTTACTGCTAACCTCTCGTCGCTTTTCGTAACACTTAATGTTCTGATATTAAGGTCGATAATTACATTAAGCGTTGCAGGTGTTTGCGCAAATGCCTCGTGGGAATGCGATTGGATTCTTTCTGGTGTACATACTTAGTTAAGTGGATAGAAAAAGTATGTAAGTGTACCTAAGTACCTAACTACTGGATTTGGATACGCGCCGATAGTTCGCATCCAGTTCTTGAGAGTCAATTCCTTCTTTTTACCAGACTGCCAAGGAAGGGTTATGTGTTTCGCGCGTATCTTGTATGTATGTACTCGTAAGTATGATCTTTGTAAATTTCTTGATTACCTCGTATCTTCCAAATTATATATGGAATACTTGAGGGAGGTATCTTTCGAGAGCGGGGATCTCATTCCATCACTGCAATGCCTGTTTAGTATGTAGGTGTGATCCAGACGCTGTTTGGCAGAGTGGACATCCTGAACTCTGTAACTTTCTACATAGTCTCAACTCATCCTCACCTCCGTTCCTCAACTCAGTTCCAAATTGTCTAGATTGTATATTTCCAAAACTACAATTCCCAACAATCTACTCGCCGTGGTAATTACAGAAAATCCGTCACTTATAAACACGCAGAGCATACATGTATTCTCCAAGATCTACGTCCAAAATTTGTTATGTTATAATGTCATAGTTAAGTTACAGTGAACGGCTTATTTGTTGGCGATGATAAACAAGCATTAACGGCAGTGTTGTGTTACATTATCACACGTGTAGTTTCACTCCAAATGCACACCTGAAATTAAAGATGTCGAAATTGTCGTCACCAAGCGCGCAGGCGCACTGTTACGCAGATGACAATACGCACCCATACCATGACGTGTTATGTAATGCCTTATTTACTGCATGCATGCATCTCGTATTATAATAATAATCTTCTTGGCGCTAATGTCCCGGTTGTGCTCTCGCGCGCCAGGGCCCGGGGTCCGTCTTGACCATGATCCAGGATTTGACAGATCAGGTAATTACAGTGAAGCGACTAGTGGACTAAGCACCGCCCAATCCACTTCCTAACTTAAAGCGTTTCCTAACGGTGGTAGTTATTTGCTAGCGGTTGGTAAAACGTATTTTCGACTTAAGCAATTCGCGACTCTTCGTGAAAACGGACATCAGTGTCTTTTATCAGTAGTTCTCCTAACGGCGCGCGGTCGCGTGTTAGGACAATAATGAATGTGACGTAAAAAGGAACTACGTTATTTCTCACCCATCTCTGGTAAAGTAAGTCAACAGCCCATTAATGCTAATTTTAATCGCAATGTCAATTTTCCATTGACCGAAAATTTACAGTAGGTACTGATGGGTACTCCAAAAACTAAATAGACGATAAATCCGCACGAAATCGGGACTAGGGCGTAATAGGTATACTTTAATAACCACTTTAATAACTTAAAATACCGTAAAGTTAAAATGCCATGGTTGGATAACCTTGGCTATTTCGGTTACTTAACGGAGGTTATGTCATCCATCACGTTGTTGTACAAATGTAGGTATATTATCCTACTAAGTATACCTACTGTAAGCTTAAGTTCAGACTGGGTGTTTAATGGCGGATAATCACATACAATATGTAATAGGCTGGTTCTACGTAGGTACCTATAAGTACAGGTAGTTTTTCACTATAACAGCAAGTTTTTAGGCTGTTGTTACTTGTAAGTAATAGTGTACTATCTAGGTATAGCATGCCTTAATACGTCATATTACAATGAATAGGCAACTCTAGACAAACTAAGAGGCCGATTACTTACACCTTTGCTAAATCCAGCAACCAGTCAGATAGCAGATGAAAATAGAATGTATGGCTCACAGAATAAGGTCTATTCTTGTATCACTTATATATTTTACGCACACGCTCCGCTTTCCAAAAGGCGTGATACAAAATTGGACCTCATTCTGTGAGCAATATATACCATTTTCATCTGTTCTCTGATGACTTACATTGCTGGATTAAGCAAAGGTGTCTGCTCTTAAAGCCTCATCCGAGCTGTATCCAGCATTCTAAACCAGTGAAGTCTAAACCAGTTTCTGCTCCAAGATGTAAACACGTTCCGCGATCGCTGCTTAATCACGGAGATTCACGACGAAGATTGCTATCGATGTTGAAGAGACGGACTTTTCCTAGCTCCGATAAAATGATTAGCGATTATCTGATAGTTTTGGCTCCGAAAAATGATTTTTTTAAATTCTAAACTTTCCACAAAATTCGTTAACGAATTGTCTTTTATTTATAAATTTTTACTAAAATAAAACAAACGATAATGATCACAATAGCTACTCATTTTAAGTACTTTTATGAAATACTTTAGAATGGATTCCTACTTGTATCCGGTATTTTTGAAAGTTTTAATTCGGGTTCGGTTACTGATCTATTTATGTGGACTTTCTAACTGATTTCTTACTTCGTCTTCTGATACTGTGTTTCCTCATTGAATATCGTCACCCGGGGACCTAGTCAGCTCTCCGTCACCTGTGTTGTCAAAGTTTCAACCTCAAACATACCGGCTGAAAATTAAATGAGATGAAATTAAATAGTTTATTACCTAATAACTAGCTGGCCCGGGCGTGACTTCGTTTGAAGTATCCTACCGCTACTATACCCTACACTACCCTACCCCTACCCCTACCCTACCCCTACCTTCCCCTATTTTCATGCATACAAACCATGTTCTGACAGTTACAAATCCAACAAAAAAATAATTAGGTATTCAAATTGATCAACCCGTTTCGGAGTCCATAGATAACTATGTTGATCTTCTGATACTTAGCCATAAAGAACTACCACGTAAAACAATAACAAAGTAAACGTACCCCTACCTACCTAAATTACTATTAGAAATGGCTTTGTAGCCAACATAACTCTTTGAAACGAGTTTCTTACCTTCAAAGACCGTTTTCTAGGATGACATGGCAAATTGTGTGGAATCCAACTTACGGTAGCCAGTACAATCAACAGCACAAGTGTTCAACATTGATATGATATCTTTTGTTGATCACAACAGGCCAAATACAAGTGGTAACTAGCAAATTGTGCAGATAGCAAAATGTGCAGGTCGTTATCAACTGACAGGACATCAACGGTTTGTTTAGGTTGCATCTTAATATGAAACAAACATTTGAATAGCAAATGTGGTGACACTGTTTCTTAATGACAATGTATAGCACAGACAAAAAGAAATATAGCTAGACTGGAAGTATTCTTCATCACAATGTACATTGTACATCTTAAACACATCATAATATCCGCGCAAACCGTACAGAGAAACAATTCAACTTGATGACAAAACAGGAAGTCCCATTGATGTTTCTATCGATTGAAAACTGTGATAAGAATAAGTAATAACGGACTACGAAGAGAAGACTATGTAACATCTGTTGACAGTTGTCTCAACGCATTGTGTTTCTCTGTGTGATTGTCGGCAATATAATGATAGTACAATAATGCAATTAAACAATATAATTATAAACTAATGGTCATGGTTCAGACAATACGAGTATTACTTAGTCTTTGTCCGATCTTTGTTTGCTATTGTACCTTAAAAGTAAAGTCGATATGCACGTATTAATGCGCCTAAATTCGGTAAGTAATCAAGTATTTCTACATCACCAATGAGGTATATCCGCAAGTTGCTACTTACATATCAAGATTGTCTGTAACGTTTCGTAAAACTAATTGTTCAACATTATTCCACAATAATTATTAAATCAGGAATTTTGTACTGTTGGTGAATTTCGTCAATTGTTTTGGCAATGTAGCAATGCAAACCTGTATTCTAATTCTAATGAGGTGTGGAAAGATATAATGACAAAACTTGAATTACCAGAGTCCAGGGATTAGGGCGAACTAGTCGTTAAATACCTACACGAAACTTGTTTGAGCAGTGCAGTAGGTATCATTCTTGCCTGGAGCGTAATTTGCTTGCAATAATACTTATAAGAAAATTGTATTCATGATTATGTACCTACATGTTTTGCTAATTCTACTGTAATTTTTAGACTCTTTCAATAAAACATGATTTCTTTCTTTTAGATAATTTTAATATACATATAACCTATACGCAACCCTCAATCACAACGCGAGATTTTCTATCTATCTGATACTACCAATGTCAGAGATTATCTAAGCCATTACGATGCCGATTTTGGTCCTATCTTCTTATCAGTTATGTATCTTGGTTAAGGTAGGTATTTATTTCTATTTTCGTCAACAGTCCGTATCAGTAACAATTTCGAATCTTCTCAACAGTTTGTAATATGAGTGCAAATATCCCAACAAAAAGGCTCCCACTCACGCGCGATCTTGCAAGGGCGAGACCACCAAGGCCCCCGGGATCCGGTTTCAAGGTGAACACACCGGGTCCCGGTGCGCTGCCCCAGGAATGCGGGAAGGCCGCCGACGGTTCCGCTCGGCGATTACAAACGCTTGCTACTGTTAGGGCAGAAATCTTGGGCTTTCAAGAGGTTTTTCTATGTGAAAAATTAAAAAGTCGTATGGTAATCGGATTGGACAGATCCCTGTCTGCATCGACTATGTCTTTTACCAGCTAGTAACCGTATAATAAGAATTTTTTATATACATCAAAGACGCCACAACGCTAAACTATATTTTATTGATTTAGATTCACCATCGCAGAAGTGTTGTCAGTGACAGGACAGAGATGAAAGCATAATATGACAGTCTACCATCACCTGCATGCTGCACATGCACGACTCAAACATTGTTGCTTGGCAGAAATGCGTAGGTATTCCTCAAGTCCTTATGCGCTTAATACATTTGACTAAATTCAGAAGCAAAAAGCGTGACAGCAAATCAAAGTGGAATGTATAACTCATAAAAAAGGTCCATTCTTGTATCACGCCCTTTGAAAAGCGGAGGGACGGTTAACATTATATAAGTGATACAAAAATGGACCTTATTTTAAGAGCAATACATTCCGCTTCCATTTGCTCTCACGTTTTTGCTTCTGAATTTCGGCTACTGACTTTAGTCAAATGTAATAAGCGCGTTAGGCTCAACCGTGCCCTCGAGTTAAAAAAGTCGAGTATGATGGGGACATTCAGCGTCAAATACGGCCGAAATTCTGTCATCTTAACCAGGAAAAAACCGTCAATTGTTGCAGGAACATGTCGCCGAGAACTCTGCTGGCAACTCGCAGATCTTGGAGAGTCTGAACAGCAAGTACTACTACTACACACGGACGAGAGGCCTGTTCAGGAACTGTTATCCTAAGGAGAGGCCGCCTACAGGTAAGACATTGCGATTTGTAGTAAATTAAAGCTTCCGTATATACCCGACCTATCTTAACTATACTATGACTATTTTAATTGTGGAGTTTATCACATGGTCGTGGCGTCCTCGTATCTTTTGTATTTGTGCAGTTTCTTGGCTTTATTATTTATATTTGTCTCATCTGTCATATGAGAGCTACAGAATCAATGTGAAGACCGCAATAACCTGACACTCGTAGAATGAGACGTAGCCTACTACACGTATCGCAAACTAGTAAATTGATGATTTACAGTTCACGAGCATAACTAAAAGAATCCATTGCAGCTACATCAACATATCGGGTATTTGGTGCATAGTTAGCACAATTTAATTGACTGAAAGCCCCCCTAATTCTTGACACCAGTACCTTTTTTTTTATTGTTTTTTTGGCGCGAAATTCCATAATTTACTATATAAATTTTTAACAACTGCACGCACATCAATATGATTCGTGGTAATGCACATATGATCTTGAACTCTACGTGTCGAAGTAAATAAACCTTCATTTCGATTAACGTCGACTAGTTTTAGAATTTCATTCTGATTCCGCGCATTGAACTTGTACAACCACTCCTGCAGTTTTGGTTTTTAAATATGTATGTCGTATTTAATTCATTACTCGGCGTGAAATTTTTCATGTCTTTGACAAAACGGCACCTAACCGGTAAACTAAAACCGCAAACCTCCGCCGCTGACGAAATGCAGTCACCTTGCGACTGTCATTCCAGCCAATAAGACACGAGTTGTTAATTCGTCGATCTCACGTGCAAACAATAGCGGCTTGATCACCGACTATATATTGTGATAGTGCGATCACGGTCAGATGTAGGTACGTGATCCCCAGACCTCGTCCAGCAAAGGTCGATTGTTGGTTGTTCAGAATGATTGCCCAATCAGCGGCCAGTATAGCTGCAGGCCAGTGGGCTGTTGGCACATTTCGACTTACCACTTTTAGGTTTTGAAAGAAGAATAATTTTCCTTATAATGATGCCGAAGAACATGTGTATTTTAATCAGGTGCTGGCTATATTACGTTGTCAAGATATTGCAGATTGAGTTGAGATGCTCGTGTCGTGAGGTTATAATGTTAAACTTGTAACTTTTACTTTTACTAGTCTCTCGTCTTTCACTTTCCTTCATTTATTAATCACGTTTAACACTATCAGTATACGCTATTTAATGGTAAAATGATTCGAAACTTGCTTTAAGTATTAGGAAAAATGGAGATCGAATAAGAATGGCCTTTGTAAAGCTATGCAGATAATGAAATAGTTAGTAGAGCGTCAAATTAAGCAATAACCAAATCAACTCATAGAAAGTCATCACCATAACTGTACATTCATCTCTTACAACTGAGCTAAATACCGACCTCATTCGTCAAAAGGCTTCTAATTATACGTTACACAGTTTCTTGTACGGAGCCGAGCAAACAATAATCATAGTGGTTAGTTTAATTGATCATACATACATTTATTATTAGTCTAAAAACTGCTGGTGCGTGGAAATGACCGTCTACGGAGTTGTGCTTTAATGACGTGGGGAAATGGCTCAAATTGGCTTGACAGGTGCATCGGTAACTGTACGGTTCTTTGCGAACGTGGCTTTTCACAAACAGGTGTGTAACTGTTGCTAAATAACAAAGTAAACGTATAGTATCTAACGTGGGTATAAAACGTCGGATTAAGGTGTCGGTGTAATGTTGACACACAGAAAATAAGAGTTGTTTTGTAGTTTCAAACCATATTGAAACATTCAGGCATCTGATATTGAAGGTTGCTTATGAAACATCCAAATTGACTTGGGTTGGGTTGACTAGGGTCTACCCACAACTAGTTATTATTATTATTATTTAAATATATATCTGTAAACTTTATATTTGTAAACTTTTGTATATCTATGTAGTTGTACATTGTAATTATTAAGTTTTGTAATTTGTATTGTTTAAAGCATCGTCTAATAACCCTACCTTTTGGTCTTCGCCGCAGCATATTGAATTCTCTCCAGCGCGAGGCCTTGCATCCAAACAAGTCTGAGCGCCCAAATGTCAGCGTGACACTTGATGAAATCTATATGCTTTGATAATTTCTCTCAAAGAGAAACCGGTTTGAAAGGAAGCCACCTCGGAGTCCACTATTCGGACCGCACACAACACTGAGTGCCCGGCGGCTATTGGGCGAATAGTCGCAGGCGCAGGAATGGGCTCACCTATGATTATGATTGATACCGCCACCCTCGGGCGAGGCCATTAATATTCATGCCATGAAAATAGACGACAAACTGACGGATGCCTCAAATGATACGTAGGAGAAATTATGGCACAGTAGACCGCATTCCGGGCATAGGTGCGTGGTTCTTCATTTTGTTAGTCGAGCATCAAGTATTTTGATTGTGAAAGGGATTGAGGTGGTTTTAAGGATATTATAGTATATATTATAGTGTATTGAGGGGCAAATATCTTGACAATTTTTGACGGAGTGGCAGAAGGTTCGTTCAGATACATTTGTTCCACGTTCCATTATCCATAGTGTCATGTTCAAGCCGATTGTCGTTACCTATACCACTGAATAAGAAAATTACCCTACTTACTATTAGTAGGCATTTTGCCTTGAATCTTAACGGTTACCAGTTAGATAATCTGTAAATAAATATTAAAATATTCACATAACTTATTGAGGAGATTAATACGCATCACTTTCCGTTGTCAAAAACAGTAGAGAGACGAAAGTAGTCATCTTGGTCAATAAAGATGAAGTGAAGACCATGATGTGCTTGCTTCATAACTTTCTTAATTCTCCTACAAGTAGGTTACTTAGCTAACTATTCCAAGAACATTCTGTTTATGCTACACCCTTCAAACTAGTGAGTAATTTTAAATTTCCATATATTGAACAAAATTGCCAATATTTACAACTTGGACCCATGAACCTTAACATTCAACTAGAAATACTGCTATCTCTGTTTCACTTTTCGCTATTTCCGCCGTGTCACACAAGAAACTGTCAAGTTCTTAAATCTACTATGTTAGTGGTGAAAATCGATTGACCCAAGCTGCTCGTACGTACCAGTTTCGTTCGAAAGTCAGGGTCTAATTACGCGTCGCATATTCACGGCGCGGGCGCACCTTAAAAGTAATCTGGCTCTTTTTGGGACCGTTGACGGTGGCGGTTTCTGTGTCATATCGGTGACGAAGGTCTAGGACGTGACGGCGCTGAAGATGTACGATATGACAGTTCTTATTATATGAAATAATAGTTTTCTTCGTTTTTTTTTTTTACCCCCGACGGCTTTGTGTATCTGTCTGTTCGTAGCTCCCGAATAGATGGACCGATTTGGATGCGGTTTTCTCTATTTGAAAGCTAGTTTAATCGAGATGATTTTATTAAAATCGGTTTTGTAGTCTTGAAAATATTTAATTTGAAGTAAACTTGGTCGGGAGCTATCCGACTTTTTCTGTCGGTTAGGTTATTGATTAGGTTAAAGGTATAGGTAGGTATTTAGACACTACAGTGCTCTTGGTAAAAAACTGAGATATTGGTAATAGAAGTTCAACCAATAATTATGTTCGTTTAAAGATGCAGAAAACAAATCTAACGCAACACACACTGGTGAAAAAAATACAACAAACTTCTCTCAAAGGAATTAATTGACAGTGTAGGCAATGTCACAGAATACTAATAGTAGTTTATTCGTCTTCCTATACTAAAGGGTGCTAGCTAATGCTATGTGTTACAGCTGCACAGCCTTATTAATTTTCCGCTGCACGAAACGACGTCCAAGGTGATCCCCATAGTCTTGCTCTTGACAGGTATATCGTGCGTGCATTTCCAAACAATTGATTCAGTGTCAATTGATAATGCTTATTGCTACTTACAGATAGTTTACTAAATATAAATTGTTTGTTTTGTCACAAATCAAAAGTATTTGTGTATGTGTGAAAGAACTTTTCATGAATACCTTGATTCTGCAGCCAAATAGACAAATCCAGTTCTATATTAATGTAAAACTGATAACAAAGCGAGAGACAAGAATGTGTTCTATTGTATTATAACCAGATAGTATAAGAACTTTTGACGACTCAGATTGACAGGTTGGATGTAGTAGTTTAAAGTATGGTAATGGTTGTGGCTAACTCCACTACCAGTATGAATGGCGAATCAAACCAAACAGTAACCACAAAGAATTAACGATAGTTTTATGGTGTGTCAAATGCACAATGCACAGCCGAAGGTTGTCGCCCACCAGACACCAGCCAAGTCGGAAGACACAAGCACCTTGACCTCACGATTTCCGGAATCGGGCCCTACAGAATGCAACTTATTTTACTTTTAAATTGCTGTTAATTAGATTCCTTTCCTTCTCTGTATATTGCAACTCCCACATCCCACATAGTTTCGCGGTGAATATTTCGGAATGTTAGAGCATTATAAGTAGTTAGAGTGCTTATGTTGAGATATGAATTACATTTCCATTGCGATATTAATCATTGTACCTTAGTTCGTCGTCTGAAACTCGATTGCTGTGAGTTCTGTTTCACGCTTGATTGAATAGACCGTTAATAGGAAGATGAATCAATATCATCTGCCATTTAGTGGTTAAAGGTCCTTATTACTACTACTACTAACAAAGTAGCCAGTCTTAATGCATCACGTGATTTCAACCGAATATGTACGAACACGTAATCGCATAGATTTTCCCTCATGTTTTATTCCAATCCTACGCAAAAGATCAACAAAAACCCAGGAAGAAGTTAGCGTAATTGTAAAGCCCACGTTTGAACAAGCACATCAGTATAATTTGAGTGGTTAGATGATCAATTATAGTTAGGCTGCGATAACATTTGCCGTGTGAAAAGTAAAAGTGGCCGAGTGGCATTGCCAAACAGTATTGTTTCAATATCGAGACAAGCGGATAGTTTGAGCAACAAGGCAACAACCAGATTTGATATATTGGCCAGAAACTCGTCTAATGGCCGTGGATCATGCAATTGCTTTGGAGTCGAACGAAGCAGGAATTATTGTAAAACTCTATTGCATATATTACACGACGTGCATAGACGACTAAAAAGCATAGCTTAAATTTTAAATTACAAGTCACCTGGAGAAGCTGGAGAGGGGGTCTTGGTGGACTCAATGCAAAAGATTTCTTTTTTGTAATTACGTTTGACAGTTTAGAGATAGCAAGTTTGTAGGTTTGTGTGCTGTGGTGTGGGTTCTGATTCAGTGTCTATTTTAAATAGCATTGTCTTTCTGCTGGTGAGTTAGGTTTCCGGTGCTCCATGGGGTGGGCATTTGGGGAACCGTGGTTTTGGCATTTGTTGGTAACGCATAGGCGGTGACCACTTTCTATAAGGTGGCCTGATTGCCTACCGCATGACATTAAAAAAGTTATAAACGTATGTAAATGAAGTCGACAAAAAAATCTCATCGCCCGTGAGATTTAAAAGTGCCATCTCGACTGCAAATGAGCCACACGTCACTTTCTCGATAAATCTGAGAATACACATTTTACAGAGAGAGGTGAAAGTAGACACTTATTATAAAGTAAATACGTATCGTGGTATCATCAATTTTCAAAGATGGTTAACATATTTAACGTAAGCCAGTTGAAACAGTTGAAACTTGGAACATATGCCTTCTAATCGATCACTCTGATGTGAAGAATGTTGTCTGAGTAAATAGAATTGACTTGTTAACCTTAAGATTAATAGTGTTTGCTGAAGGTACCTACAATATGATATTTCATGAAGCCGCGTGGTGTACGGCTGAGTAGCCAACTCTTTTTATTCACTGGTGACGTACAGCTAGGACCTTAAAAGACTAGAAAATGGGCTACGGCGGTTTCCTTTTGTGAGTTTTCTGCGCTTTGCACTAATATCGAGAATGCTCAAATCAGGCAGGGGACGCTTGCGGCCTGTTGTGTTCAAGAAATATATATTTTACACTAAAAATTGTAAAGTAATATACTTAGCTTGTTACACTAGAAAACGTTAATGGGTCCTCGATGAGTATAAATAGTATATAGTTATTTATAACTAATTCCAGAAAACTAGGCTCCTAACGTCATGTGGTTTATTTTCCTATGGCAGATTATCCACAACTTTAGCCGAACCGATTGGCAGATTGAGTTGTTGTTTATGACTGTTCATCCTTTGAATGACTTCAAAGGACTTCCACTGTAATAACCTGACTTGCCAAATCCTGGATCATGGTCAAGGCGGACCCCGGGCCCTCGTTCTCGAGAGCACAACCGGGACATTAATGCCAAGATGATTATTTTTTTTTTATCCTTTGAATGACTTCTCTTATTTAATACTGGCAATTTTCCTGCAGAAAAAACTTTCGTAGCGGATTCTCATAAAGGCGCACTGACGCACGCACCTATCCTTGTATTTTGCACTTGATCAACTCGCGCGCAGGTGCCGCGGTGAAATCTCCGTGCCACAAAGCGACCGGTCCCGCGACACCGCTATTTGCATCTCCCTCTAATGAGAAGTTGCGCTTGCAGACTCTTTTATTACCTTTTTGCCCCATCTCGTATCGTAATACTGAGTAGTAAGTTGAGCAGGCCATTATTAGGCAATATGAGAACCAAAAATACAATGCATTCATGTAATTACTGGCTATCTTCGTCCACCTAGTAACGCTGAAATGGAAGACTAATGGGAGTTTTATATTTATTTTTAATTCTTAATAAATAAATTAGGTCATGGTCCAGGCGGACCTCTGGGCCTCGTGCGCAAGAGCACAACGGGGACATTGACGAGACGATGATGAGTCGCAATAAATAAAACATTGAGTACCTCAAAAAGCTTCAAAACAAAGGCTACGTTTACGTCATTTATTGATATTGTTAGTTCAAAGCGTTTGTTAAGGTACCCATTTTATGTATAAATTTGCACCTATGTGATTGGCTGTGTTGACCCAATGCCATAACAGAAAATGTTATCGTCCTGGCATACCAACTCGATTACATTTCGTATCCATAAACTATGCCTGAGGGTACATTCAGAGGCGTCTAAGGCATTTAATAACTTGCCTTGAACTACACAAGAAACAATACTCGTTCCATACATAATTACAAAAGCACTTATAGCTCGTTGCAACTGTAGTTAGTAGCGACTGTTGAATATAGAATTGACATATTTAGCGAATTTGATACTGGTATTTATGACGAGCTATTTTAGAGACAATGCCGCATTCTTGGCATTTCGGAATGCGGTCTCTGGCTTGTTCCTTTATGAATGTGAGTCATAAATACCTGTAATTCTATTCTGCGTCGGTCCCATGTTGTTCTTTACTTATACGAGTAAGATATCGGATAAGTCGTTACGGGTTTCGTAATTACTTCTTTGGGGATAATTTTTAAACGATGTAAAAACTAGTGCCTTGTCAATAGTATCAAATTATGGTCTAGTGATCTTCGTAACGTTACATTACATTTCAACTATAAAGTTACTCGATTTAGGTCACGTCACGGTTCAATTTATACTTATATGTGTACCTCATCATCATCTTGGCGTTAAATCCCGGTTGCACACCCGCGCGGTATGCGATAGCCCGGGTCCGCCTTCCTACTTCTCTTGGTCCACTTCGCTCGGTCTTCGGCATCCTTGGTGGTGAATTTGTTGGCACGCATGTCGGTTTTAATGACTTCTAGCTATCGCTATACTTAAATACTTACTAAACGAATAAGAAATGATTGTGTGTAATTTTGGAAATCGGATGAAGATAATTATTTTATTCTAGTAAGTTGTAAATAGTTAGGATTTCCGTTAAAGCTCCTAGTTAGAAACCAAAGTAATTCACGCAGAGGTCAAACCTGGGCCTTCAGCCCCATCTACGCGTTTAGCGTTAAAACTAAGTGCAAAATAAGTGATATTGTCACGCTTTAACAACGAATGGACACGAAATACCAATTTTGTTTACAACCGAATCATTATCTCATGGTTTTTGGAGGAAAACGACTGACATTGTAGATTGAAATGGTTATGTCTAGCGAAGGTTATGTTTGGATATCACGCGGGTTTATTTAGCGTAGAATTCCGCAATTTACAAAATTGCGGATACTTAGGTAAATGTAGAACTGACATTTCATACCTAAGTCAAATGAATTCATCATCTAACTGGCAAGTTAACATTGAAACATATAATATGCCCGATTCCACGAAACACTAAACCGACTACACAAAATCGGTGTAAAAAAATTAGGATCGACTTTATTTAGGTTTTACTTATAGTTAGTGTTGGTGCAATGGGTTTTCATGCTACGAATAATATAAACCAACGGTTTTATTTTCTTTACACCACTGTAGCATTTTAGTAGTAGGTTGATAAGTATAGGTATACCTATACAGATCATGAGAGAACTGACGTCTGAAGGAGGTTTGCAAAACAAGCCTATAACACAGGTCGCCAGATCTTCCCCCTATTTAATATTAGATCAAATTATTTAAATCCCATAGGCGTCAATATAGGCGTCGCCTAACTTTAGTGCGATTAGACAAGAGCCCAGTATATGCAACGCACCTTAATAAATTGTCACAGTTGGATCGTCCAAAACTAGTTGCGCACTAACACATACATGTTGTTTTTAGCGCTATCCGGCTAAAGGTTGAGCCGTCGTCAAATTCCGGACATTTGTACACATACTAAGTACAAAAACAAGTAGATTCATTTAAGAACAAGACTCGTAAAGTAAATTTTACGATTGGTCCGGTCCCACGTGCAAAATACATACTCAGTTTTTTCATAGAGCAGACGTTTTTTGATAGTACGCGGACAATCCTCTCAATTTTTCTCTAAGTTGCCAACATAATATCGTTCCTAATAAGTACTGAAATAATTAATTATTTTACTTTCTGTTCCTTTATCGTTGTATTCTTTCCAACGTTGCAATGTAAAGAAGCCACAATGATGTCAATGGATATTGTGTTTGCTTGTAACGGCCTCACACTGCTCGCAAACAATGGCTTAATGACTGTAATGCCCTGTGATTAGACAGGCGGGTGACAGGCTTAAGATAGCCATCTATTTGCCATCAGCTCATCTTAGAAACTAGACACTTTGCCCTTGGTTTACGTAAAATACAGCTTGATCTTTGGCTTTTGACATCGACAGTGAAGTATTAAATATTAGAAAATGTCATACTTTATTGTTACTACGAAACACCAATAAAGTATTTTATTGTTGTGTAAAAGTACTAAGTGCTCGCGACGAGAGCTCTCATAAAGATCAAGCTGTTTTTTACTCGTACATTATTTTTCGATAAAATAATTCCATATTTAAATAAAAGTTTTGGAGGAGATTTTCTGAGTTCTAACGATCTGTTAACTATATTTATCATCTCATAGTCCTATGTTGCAGTTCGATTCCCACCATTAGCGTATGTTGGCGATCAGCGTGTTAACAATCTTCATACCATTTGTCGCTTTCTATGATTGTCCATTCATTCTTGTACCTTACCTACATGTAGCAAGACACATTGCTTTAAAAATAAACTCCACAAACTAAATATACTATTTCTATTCACTTATGTCCTCAATCGAAATGAAATGAATAGGAAAAGAAGTTCCGGCTTTATACTAAAGGCCTATCTATGATGATGCAAGAGAAATTAAAAATATACAAACGAAGAATGTACCTAATTGAATTTTTCAAATTTTCGACAGCGCGTTTTCAAACCAAGGTTTCTATTTCCGGAACTATTTTAAATTGAATAAGCAACGAATACTATTAAATACATCAAATACACACGCTTTGAAGATTTAGGAACAGGTCTACCAGAATTCGGGTTTTAAAAACTAGTTTTGTGTCACGCATACAGAACACAGTTATTTCTGCCAAGGTGTGGTGAAACGTTTGGTCAACATATTGATGTAAATGTTAAGTGTATATTTTCAGTTTCTCATTTGATAGCTCGATATTAATCAACTTTAATAAGTTTAATAGGAAACAGCTCACGTATAAAAAGCAAACTGTCGCATACTACAACAAGTGGTCATTCCTACCTTCTGCTAGGGTCCGCTTTCCTGCTCTTTCTTCTCCACTTAGCCCGATCTTCGGCATTCTCACAAAGCCATTGGCTCTCACATCCGACACGGCGATGTCTATCCACCGCTTCTTGGATATCCCGCGGGACCTCTTTCCTGATACAGCAAGCTTAGGCACGTATTTCCCACCGCAACACGTGACTAAACCTGCGCAGAAAATCGTAGACTCATATACCTACCTATTTCGATTTCAAGCAACAAAAAAATATAAAATAGAACTACACAAAATAATTGCAAGGACGTTCTAGGTAAGACGTTTGTCTAATACAGGGAGCTCCTTAGGCTTAACAGAGTCCTCTCACCGGTGGAATGTCTATTTACAAAACTGCGATTACAATAACTTTCCCATCCCATCGTAGAACAAACAAATATCACGTTAAAGTATCACATGTTCTATTTATTTTCATTCTGTCGGATATAAAATTCGAAGAAACGAGTAGCGCGTAGCGTGAAACAACTATTTAAATAATCATATGTGGCATAGCGCACCGTTCGCATACGATGTGAACGCATCATAAGTTACGTTAATTAAATATTTTCAGTTTAAACGGGCAGCGGCACTTTTTAGTCCATTGACCGTTGCTTTTATGGCAGTTTTATGTGGAATTAGCGGATTCTCGGTATGTTAATAATGCAGCCGTCAGCCAGGTTTGCGGTACATTGCATCTTGGATGGCGAAATCTATAGGTTTTATGAATTTGCTTAGTTTGACATTCAGTTTGTGTTTACAGAATGCGATTTCATGTCGTCGTAACAGTTTTATTTTATGTTATTTGTCTTTGACATTTCAAATCAGTGGGCATTTGAGATGGCCTCGGCAAACGGTACAAATTGGTAGATACCTAGTAGGCTTGGCAAGCAGAATAAGATTACCCGTATGAAATTCATAGATATCCATGCTAATGGCGAATACATACGCATTGAAAGAACGCGGACACATTGTAAAACACTGAAACCGTCTTAGTCATACGCACCTGCACATAATTTGCACCAGGTCTTCTGCTGCACATGGTCGTTTCGCAGCCGTCGATGAGTCTTAATGTCAGAATCTTAATACGTTGAAAATTAGCGCCCTAGCGAAAACTTGACGATGCTACGGCAACCATAGTTGCACCGATTTACAGTGTAACCTATTGTAAATTTTTCCGAAACCCTTTCCTTACCGCAAAGACAGAAATTGCATTTAAAACGTCATCAGTAGGCTAATTGCGTAACTCTGTTGCCAACAATTTTCTAATTTCAAATATTGAAATTGTTACTTTTGTGCAATTACGTATGATCTATAGCAACTGTACCTATGAAATCGATGATACAGAATCGCAAAAGTAACAATTTCAATCATTGAAATGAGATAATTAAAATGAGAAATAAAAGAAAGTAAACGACTAACGAAACTTATCGACTTCAAAAGTGAAAGAATACTGTCGTCAAACATTTAGGAACCTATCTAATTACGAATCCCCCTTCATGATTCGAATGTCATAAACGACACATACCTAACACCTACCTACCTACCAAAGACGGCTGATTATCCAACACGTATGATCTCACGACTATAATTACGTCCTAAGCCATTGTTTTTGACGCCCTCGTCATCCTTGTCACCTGTTTGTGTTTATGAAATTTAAGACTTGTGGCACTGCGATTATTCGGATTAGCTTATGGCGTCATCTGCGATACCTACCGCAGGTTACAAACATTAGTTAGATGCTCTGATAATTGGGAAAATATTTAGAGACCAGGCCTAGATGTAGCTCAGAGTTTTAAGTATCAAAAAATTTCCTCGTTTATTACATATCCGCTTGATCTCTGCATAAGCAACTGTACGTAATACTCCACACGTATAGTTAGCAAGCCTGAGGAGTCCGCTGGGGTGGGACAATATTTAAAATTTGCAAATGGGGCCTGTATGTCAGCGTACGGCAACTCTATGGTTCTTTCTTTATGGCGGAATCTTAATTTGAGACTGAAACCTAAACGATGATAACATTATCCATCTAGAATCCATATTCTAGATGATTACGTGTCTGCTTGTCTGCCACACGGACTGTATACATAATTCTTTAGCTTTTCTTTAACAAAATTTCTAAATTAACGCCGTCGCGGAGTAAAAGTAAACGTCCTCGATAAAATACTCAGTTGGTAACTTGAATACAACATTATTTATAGGTACCTACAGTCATTCTTTAATTAGTTTATGAAAAACTGAGCTAAAATTACGGCTTTTTATTTAGTGCACCTGTTAATGAGGAAAATGACGTTCCTCTAAATTGAAGGCCAAAAGGTAACTTCCATATGGAATACCGACGATTGTAGATAGTTAAGGTATGAAATGAATCTACTATTTTCGATACCAAATAGTCCATAAAAATCAGTACAAACACCTACTTAACTTAATATAATTTTTCACAAGATAAAACCGAAGATATGCAATTACAGTTTCTTATAGAGAAGTTATCTTTTATCTTTATATCGATTATTCGTGCGCTGATTCGCAACTCGAGAAATATGGTTGCTGGATTTTTACCGTATCTTGCTTGCATTTTATACCGCCAGACCCCATCCGCATAAAAAAACCGGGCCAATAATTAATCATAAAGACGTATTTAAACTAAACATTCGCTTTTTAATATTACTCAAGTGACAAACGAGCAGGCAGTCCATAACATCAAAAATTCATGCAGTTGTCACTGTGAGAACTAATTTGATTATCGCCTCTTGCCTGTTATGTGCTGCCTACCTTACCATGCAAACTCAGCATTGCCAAAATGGTTGCTTGGTGACAGAAATAGGTAAGATGATGGTATTCACTCACGCGACCTCTATAGACGTGACAGTCTTACCACAAGATAACAGTGTAACCTCAGACGAACCATCAAGGGCACAGAGTCCTACTAAATGATAAAAGTGTAACCTCAGTCTTAATCAGGGGCAAAAAGTGATCCGCTTGCGCATTCGCCTGATATCATCTCTAGCTAGAGCATTCTTATCGTCCACTCACACAAAAAAACAAGAACGAATACTCTTCTCCACCTCCGTGTTTATTTGGTTCACCTTAATACGGTAACGCGTATTAATCGTACAAGTAACGCTGAGATATGAGCACTTCATATTCAGAAGGCGCGGGCCGGCTATTACCGTTGGATGACCGCGCATCGCCGCGGCTGCGCGGGCGCAGCGCAAGTTAGGAGCGAAAGTTGACCAAGTAATTGTGACAGGATGTCCACCACCCGGTAACGGTGACAATGTTATGTTCGGTCAATACTGTAAACTGTTAGTAGGAAAGATTTGTTTCAGACGAAATGTTGTAAGCTGTCGCCGTCGGCCATGTTTTTTGTTCCACTTTTCAACGGTTTTACTTTGTTTCTGATTTTCAGTCGTTGACGGGCTTTACCCGAAACGTCTCCTTTTCAAATAACGTGATATTCTAGCACCGTTCTTTATACTGTGGTAGCAGTAACATATGGATAATCTGTTAATTTAAACTTATTTCTATTTAATCATAAGGTTCTACATTTAAAGACAAATGAAATACCTATTTAGTGACTTAACCCACTGGGCCGTGTCTTCTGTATGGGGTGGAAGTGGTTCGAGCGAATTTGCGGTGCGGTGAATTTGAACAAAAATAAATGAAACTATCAATTAACCTGAAAAATGTCACAAACAGACCCGTTCCTCACCATTTCTGTATCCCTGTGGTTATGGCACATCTCATCGCATCAAACCACTAATCTCTTACATTCGACGGCGCTACTTGCTACCCAACTCAGATCCGCAGTCTGCGCCCGCGTCTGCCGATCACGCTAGCCTAATTACGTATGAATGAACATGAACACCGATGTTTTCCGACATGTAAAGACACAGCTAGGTATGTAACACCCAATTAGGTAAATACTCTAACCACAGTGTGTGTTACCATCGCGAGTCGACTCGCTGTATGGCCGCAGGCATTAGCGTCGGCGCTTGTCACGTTTGTTCCGATTCCGGGGTGGTAATTGGCTGTGGAGGCTGTCGGTTTATTGATAAAGACAATTAGGGACAATTTAGGGGTTTAGTGTCATTTTTCCGTGAATGCGTATTAGGTTACCCTAATACCTATACTTTTTACTTATATAATTTTACTTTTATACCCTACTAATACTTGGCATTGGTACTGGTATCTTCCTCATCAACTTATTGAACGCATTGCAGAGCTTTCTTACGTTCCTATCTTGCTCTCCAAAAGGCTGAAAGTTAGAAACGAAACTTAAATTAAATTGAACCTTGAATTTACTTCAGATTAGCTTCGCGTATTGTTTGTTTTATATGCAAAGAGCCCACCATACGCGAAGCTGTAGAAGCTCTCGCCCATCTGAGATTCAAGCATTTTGATTCATGTAATTTGCACTTTGCTTTGGTTCGCTTGCATATCGCTGTTTAACATTACAGGATACATTTTCGATCAGGATATATTTCTGTGAGTGCGCGTTGGCACTTCAGCAACTGGTACGTTGGTGGTGGTTCCATCTCCGGGGCACTAGACGCGGGCTCGGATTTCACCCGAATGTGGTAAAAATACCACCTATTCGCACCAATCGCTTCGCTTCTCCATTCACTAAGCGAATGACAAGGAGTGAAACTCTGTCTGCTGATCTGTTCCCCAAGCAATATAGGTAATCTGGACATTTTTAAGGCAAGAGTGAACAGGCAATATCTAATGAAGCATGCTACACCATCGTCTGCAAATGCTTGGCTATGCTTAGTATATAAAAATGCAGAAAACACTGCGTTGTCGATATGTCTCATGTCCCTAATTGGGCTGGTTCTTCGCTCCGTAGCAAAATCAGAGTTTCATCTAGATTATAGTCTACCATTGCGCAAATTCCCACTATAACCTGTTCAACACCCATTCGCTGGAGGAAAGCCAAGAAAACACCCGCTCCAGTAGCATTTGGCTCGGCCCACTCACTTTTCCCTCCAATTAGTGATTGCCAGCCACTTTCACTTCAGTTTTCCAATGCACTTGGAAGGTTGACTAATTACGAATACAGACTCGCTTCGACTTCTCAGGAAATTGCAATAACGTGTTGTAAATACTTGTTGGTAGTCACAACAGGCAGTTACAGTCGTGCTCTGAGAAATGGCTGTATATTTTCACTGTAATTATTAACTTCAGAATACATTTTCACTCCTCCAGCGTCCGTAGAGCCGACCTCCCTCCTCCCCTGCCAGTCCTGCAGATTCAGGTTAGACCCTCACTCCTCTGAATGCTCCAAATGCAGAAAAGAATTCATAGATAATCATAATGCACGAGGTGACGATTACGAAACCATTATTTTTCATTTGTCAAGTCTGTGGGTGATGACGTATTGGTTCTGTGCTATCGGGCCGATTCTGGCGAGCTTTTTTAAATAACTATTATAACTACCTAAATAAATACCCTTAATTGCTGTCCAAATCAATTTGGATAGTGATTTGTAGCTCTAATAAGCAAATATGCTCAATTATGGGTCACTACTCAGTTTCCTGTGTGTCTCCGACAGTGAGGTCGTGGCCAATAGAATTTGCCTTACTTGTCTTGTTCGCTAATTATTTTCATTCACATTTTCACCATTTTGTACACTGTGATCATAAAACAGTAGCCACTTACCATTCGCCTACCTTGGTATTGTGTACTTAGTTCTACGTGTGATTTCCTATTGTCTCGACACTACATTCTATAGTCGCTGGCGATGTAACATTTATGTAATACCCATGTAAAATGAGGAAGCGTTTTATTGTTATTTTTAAGCTGTTAAAATAGCTTTTAGCTGAGTAACGTTAATTTGGGCGATTTCGTTTGATGGACAGTTTAATTTTGTTTCTCTTCAAGCGCATTTAGTGGGAAATCTGTGTTTTCTATGCTTTGTCTTGCCTCCAATTATATAGCTTCATAAAATATACTTACTTGATTTAATTTCAGTGACATCTGTAATCGATAATAAAGTATTTAATTTTTTACATTATTTAATGTAATAATAACGTATGTACAATGTACCTACATATGAGATTTTTATGCGGGTACTTTAATTTAATTCTTGTATCAAGCTATATATTAGTAGGTAGGTAATTTAGGAATAAATTTGGTTTGCGTCATTACGCATTAACTACGATTAGGTAATAATGTGATCACAGGATTAATTTGCTACATAAGTCGATAATAATAGACACTAAGTCCTTAACATACACACATAATCACGGCTGCTAGCACACTCAAGTACTGTCACAAGCTACGATCCAATTAAGTAGGTACTTATAATCCTCGATGTATCTCTATGCCTCTTATACCTTATGACAAACGAGTAGACAGCCCACCCGGTAATTGTTGCCAATAACATCTACGATTCATGCATTTAGGTTGCAGGCAACAAAAATGCAGAACCGCAGGTGCGTCACAGTGAGGACTAAGATGAAATGCGTCATACCTGTAATTGCGCTGGCTATCTTATCATTCAAACCGGAACACAACAATGCGAGCATTACTTGGCGGCAGAAATAGATAAGGTGGTTATGCTCACCCAGGTGGATTCATCAGACTGAGTCCTACGACCTAACAAAATTAGGTCCTTATTTACGAAATCGCCGTATTGTATGCCGAAAATAGCGGAAACTGTAATTTTCATGAAATTTCTTGGAAATATTGAATTCTAATTCTTTAATTTTTATTTTATTTCAATGACATTAAGCACAGGTATCTAAATAAATAAGTCAATTCTTTCGCTAACTATGAGTAGGTATAGATACCTGCATACTAAAAAGTTGCAAAACCGATGAACAACTTTCCCAATCATCACATTTTAATTGCTATACCAGCAACATATAAATTCTCTAATCTTGCTTTTCGATCGACTATCTCCTCTACATATTAGTAAGCCAACAATTCACTTTCACCCGAAGACGAGCAGCCTCCAAACTGAAGCAGGTCTCCACCTGATTGCAAATTAGTTAGAAGCAAGTATAACAAGGACGCATTTTACAATGCACTTTCTCTAGCCGGCCCACGGGTCGCACCACTGAAATGTCGCCTAGACCGTGTCACCTATTTGCTGGCGAGGACGCATAGTATCGCGTACGGAGAGCAGCACATGCCTACAAGCAGTTTTAGCTCTTACTGCAGTGTACATAAGACTGTCTAAAGGCCAGTGTCTTAGTATGCTGGCAAAGCTACGGATCGCCTTCGATTGCGTCGAATGCGGTGGGCTGGACGGACGTGTGCAGGATTTTAAGTCGAACTTTAAAATTTAGTATGGCGGATTCTTGTCTTTACATTGTTGAATTTGAATTTTTGTAATACTCGAAAAGAATTCACCAATCCCTAAATTACCGTACAGTTTGCAATTTTCGTTAAAATCCAATTAAACTCTCTTATAATTTGAGTCACTCAAACTACACCGTTCCTGACTTAAAATTATGCAGAGAACATTAAAGTCGTGACTTAAGAACGGTTTAACGGAGAAGAAAACTACTGTGCGTGAGATAACTGTAGCAGCCTGTATGTAGCAAATAGTAAGATAAAACACGCATACAGACGTGTCTTTGGATTAGTAGATACTGCCTTAGCGCTTACGCACTGACGCACTGCGTTTGATCCGGGAAAATACAGTACTAAAGTACGTCTTCAATTTCTTATATATTTTATATTCGGCGCAATCGCGCGACGTAGAATATGAACTTTATGTCGTGGACGCAAGGAAAGGATTTTTTGCCACGCGACACCTTATAGGTAATACTTGAAGAATTCCTAAAAACCTCAGATACAATCTAGCCCAATCCAAAATCTTGCTTCTCGCTTTCAATTTTAATTGAAAGCCATGAATATGTTTTATTTGTGTGTCAAAAAAGGCTATAATACTCGGCATTTAGCTACGGTATCTTATACTTTCATAAATATCAACATAGACCAAAACATAATTTAACCCATTGAATGACATATCCAAAAAAGGTTCGCTACTTTTACCACCAGTAACTTAATTGTTCTGTCCTCCTATTGCGCGATTAGCAAGCCTCGGCGTGGGCGTAACAATGAAACGGGGACCATTATTATTAATATTCTAATATTAACATTCTCATTGAATATGTATAACGCTCAAAATATTCAACAATAAGCTAATGTTATAGTTGCACACCTTGTCGAGCCCATAGACGTTGCGTGAATAATTTCTGTGTCATCTGGCGCTTGTACCAAGTACTTGCAATATTATTGGATGTATAAAGTTTTCTCGTTCTCCTTCTCCTTTTCTTATTGTTTCTCCGGCACCGCCTACCGTTTTCGATCTTTTTTTTTCACGGTTGACTGGTAGATAAGGCTACTTTAGCTTTAAGTCCGCCAATGTACCTTTAGTGCATAAAGTTTTAATAAATAAATAAATAAAGTTCGAACTTCGAACCCGTCGAGATAAGAAGGAGAATTTGCCCCTACGGCACAATGACGTCTTTAAAACAATATTAGAAAGGAGAATTAAGAGAAGGGTAAGTAGAGGAAAACCTAACAGAAGTTCTGTGGCAATTGCTCCACCGACAAGGGCATAGTTTGAAGAATAATGAGCATTGAAAGTACTACTTAATCGATACCTTGATCAAAAGCTACAAATTAAAAAAATAATTTTACCATAAGAATGTGTTGAAGTAGATTTTGATAGAAATAAGTCTATGTCACACGTCCTATCCTCCAGGTCCAACAGTGTCTAGCAGTGAACTGTTATGGAGCATAGGTGACGATTGTTCTGAAATATAACTACAAGTTTTCAGATTTATATCTAATCACATTCAAATTAAGAGGTGTGTCAGGAGCACTCTGGAGCCTCTACCTATCCCTCCCTGTGGTATGCGTTTTATCTTTAAAGGTGATAATCGTAAAAGATAACACGCCTTCTCTTCTTCTGACGAAACTTTAAAAAGAATGATTGTCGTTCCAAATCACGAGTTGTATCCACGTTGCATCTCATACCAATGGATGTCGCCTTCTAAGAGCAACACAATACTTGTCAAATAAGTGTCGTAA
This sequence comes from Blastobasis adustella, assembly GCA_907269095.1. Lineage (NCBI taxonomy): Eukaryota > Metazoa > Arthropoda > Insecta > Lepidoptera > Blastobasidae > Blastobasis > Blastobasis adustella. The sequence continues at coordinate 4,331,735 of OU026120.1, forward strand.
AGAACAATTAATGAGTATGAGCTTTACTGTACATAATTACTAATGTTGAAACAGATGAAAGAGCCTGCGCTGCGCAAGAGTTGGTTTACAAAATATTTCTCCTAGCGAAACCGAACCGCCGAGCTTTCAAGGCGCAGCTGTGCCAACACAATCCATCACTTTCTTTCGCGAAAACCTGCCTTGGGGCAGAAAGAGAGGCACTGAAACCTGACTTAAGTGGGCCTTACCTGTGAGAATTCCGGACAGGTTACAATGGTCTCGTAATTTTTGCCGCATTATCTCTTAATCGTCGACGCAAAAAATGTAGGTTTTTGGAATGACTCTCGGATAGTTAGCCGTTTGGGAATTGTTCGATACGTTTTGTCTTTGTTTTTGAACTTTGAAATTTTGTAATCGTACGCTGTTTATGCAAAGGTTGCACGATTCTCAGAATTTAAAGTTGTAGTTTTGACAGATCTAGACCAAGTTGAGGTTTAGGTAGAAAGTCTGTACTACACAAGAAAGGATATTGGTCCAATAATTAAACAACTATTCAAGAGCCTTAAGAAAGTACAGTCGTCGAATATATAGAATAGTCGAACAGAAACCATTGCTACATCAATTCTTCGACCTTAGTGGTTCACTGTAAGTACCGACGTCAGAATCACAGACACCGACACAATTGCAACAATAAAAACGCGAGTCAACACAGCGATTTGTTCAAACAAAGCGGCTAATTCTGCAAGAGTCGAATGGGATGCGTCCGCACACAATGCGCGCGCGCAGCCTCCGGGGTATTGTCACGCCTTCCCGGGTCGTCGTATCGCTGCGTTGCGTGTTTTGGAATACATACATCACATTTCCAGTCTGTAGTATTATTAATAGTCTGGACTTGACATTAGCAGAGGAGGTGCACCTCTTTAGCATTCGAAGATTTCAGATACATACGAGAGATTTCAGTGGGTTTCGGAATGAAGCTCCAAAACGAAACTGACAGAAACGGACGAGCGGCCTACATGACCTAGGTGTCTAATGGAAAGGCGGCGTAGGAATTGAAAAGTTAGCATTTTAGCTGGAGTACCTAATTTACTAAGTTTGTTAGATGAACATTTTGAGAAGTGAAGTTCCTAATTTGGAAAACCTGTTATTCTTTAGACGTCGTCGTGAAAATCAATGCCCAAACCACCACTACCCGGCATTAGATCACAACTTGTTTCGTATAAAGACGAAAGTCTTCGTTTGTAACTAGTTACGAAACTGCGGCCGTAGGGTAGTTTTTCTCTAGGTACGGGCCAAACCCCCGAAAGTATTATTTGGCAGTGCTAAGTATTCGTTCATTCCTCGGCAAACACAAGTCGCACGCGGGTAAATAATCTACTACTGCTAACGGATATTTTCGTGGCCCAAATGCTTTGCATTCTCTAACCGCCGGCACTGCGAAATTGCGCATGAATGGCCCCGTATCGTGAGTCAACAGTTTAGCCGCGTTTGGTTGTGGTTGACAGCCTTTATTCGACAATGGTTATTGGAAATATACATACATATCATGCCGATTGGCACGAGGGTTCTTTTGACCATGATATAGTATTTGGTAGATCAGGTCTGCCCTTCGTGATCCAGCTAACAGGGGAACCTGATCAAATTGGATCATGGTTACATAGACATTAGATAGTCACCTAAATCTGCAGGTTTCTTCACGATGTTTTCCCTCACCGTAATAGCATCGGTTAGCGTTCAACTAGGCACATAACTCTGCAAAAGCCATGGTACTTGTCGGCACTGGTGTTCGGACTCATTATCTCTCGTTTACGAGCCACCAATCATTATTATTATAACTATCTTAGGTCATCTTCGTATGTTTATATATCCCCTGCATGTAGCAGATATCCCACACTAAATTACGTGGACTCCACGCGAGATCACGTCTACCCTTAGTACATCTATATTACCAATGTCAATAGTTCTACTGCTAATTATTTCGCACGACACAACAATAACCTACTTATTTTCTTAATTCCAGTAGAAATCTACCTGTCGCCGGTGGAGACGTACTGCAGCAATGTCGACTACTTCATCCCTGACGAGAACAACGAGACCAAAGGACTGTCGGACGATGCGATGAACAGGTACCTGAACCGTTTTTATTTATTGTTTTTTTTTTTGTGATTACTCTGTGCTAACACTACATGATCATAATAACTAAAAATCTCTGGTAAATGATAATGGGTAAGTAATGTAAAGAATCTAAAGATAGGTCTGCAACTTACTGAAATAAATTGTCATAAAAGCGTAATATAGAGGGAGTCATTCTTAATGAAGAACCTGTAAGGAGGATTGACATCGCTGAGTCGGATGCCAGCCAACGGCCTATGATATGAGGATGCTGAGGACCGGACGAAGTGAGGGAAAAAGAACGGACCCCCGCAGAAGTCGCAATTGAGGGCTCGGACAATGATGATGATGATAAATGGAGTCCTTACTTAGATATTATACATACTTACAGTTTGAGATTGGGTTGGCTAGTATAATAACACCCTTAAGCCTAACCTAACAAAAACTTATTACAATATTAGTCTGTTCGCACCCAGAGAACGTAACTTGAAGCTGTCGGATGCATTTATTTTTTTAATTATATTGTAAAGCATTATACTTACGCTAGTGACAGCCATTTTCGACGGACATTACAACAAACTGAAACTGCACAGAGACCCGACAACCTTGTAATAGTTCGCGAACTGGGCCAAGAGGCAATAAGTTGTCGAATCTGATACAGACCTAATCGATTCGCCTGTCTCCGCGAGTGTTCTTAACTGATTTGTTGATGCCGCCAATTCATTAACGGATTGTTTAATACGCAACAAGGCATTGGTGATGATTGATGGATTTCAGAAGATAAAAATAAATAATGAATTTATATTAAAGTACTTTATAACTTCGATTGTTGCCACTATGCTTACTTTTAAAAGGGAAGTAAGCAGAGGCAGCCTCAGCAAATTTGAAGATGACGTGTCCTTTACCTACAAAATCGTAGTATCTACCAATATCTTCATAACAGGATCACAACAATCATTGTAGGCTACGAAAGATATATACACCAAATAGCCATTAACATCCCCGCATCGCCCTCGACTAGGGCATTGCCATAAACGCCACGCTTCGCAGTCGGGCTGGATATCGCAATGTCGGAAATATTTTAAAGAAAATTCAGTGCCCATTTGCTGGTTTAACGAAGTTCTAGCGCGTAGTACTGATTCGGTAAGTGTAATATAGAACGCCTTCCGGCTACGGTGGCGTAATGATATGCGGACGGCTGCGGGTGGATACTGGATGCGGCCGAGGACAGGGTGTATGCGTTCATTGGGGGAGGCTTATGTCCAGCAGTGGACTAGTATCAATAGGCTAATGATGATGATGATAACATTGTGTATTCTATCATGCGGACGCTCGCCATGACCCGCTTATATTTTCACACATATCGGGTCTGTCACCACGGTTAAAATTATTTTTACCTTGATATTTCGAAGTGGTACACCGCTCTATGGTCACGAGTAGACTCGTTGGTTTGCAATAGGTAGCAATAATCAACTAACATGCGTGACATAATGTATGTGTAGTGAATAACCACGAAAGTCTTAAACCCCATCCTGATGACCCGTTCAACCCCGTCCCCAGACTGCACATGGCCCGTTCCACGGTGGCGCTCTTCATCGTGGCGTTCCTGTCGCTGTTCATCGCCTTCTGGACCGGAGTGGTCGGCTGCTGGAAACGCAGTCCTGGCAACATCACCGCCACCGCGATACTGATGCTGGTCACATGTGAGTTTCAGAGGCTTTTTGGGGACCTTGGGAACCTTGTACGTGCGGGGGGTTCGGGACATAATGACCAAAAAACTCTTTACATCGTAATGCGGCATTTCTATGGCGATGACAGGCCATCAGTGTGCCGATTCGCTATATTGTGCTAGGAAATTCTAGTTCTTATGCTAGTTATTTTTGGGCGCATTTGTCGGCCATACTTATTTTGACAATATTTTGACTTAATATTCTGGTTTCTTAAAAGGAGTTTCTGCCCTCATTGAACGGCTGGCTTTGATATAACCAACCTCACCTTATGTGAGGACGGTGGCAACAGGCGGGACCCTCACACAGTGTCAGTTAGGAGTTTAAATGCTGGAGGCATTGCGGCCGATGGGAAAATTATTCGCCTACAGGAATTTTCCGTTATAGACTGCCTGTCGGTATTGGGGGAAAATACCAACGTGTGTTTACTTTTTTTAAATATTGCATTATATGTAATTCGCGCACGTAATAGGTAGGACATAGGCACTGATTAATATGACGCTTTTTATCGTAAGAGTTACAGAACCTAGTACGACAGGTATTAAGAACGTAGCCAGTCTCCCTAACAGGTTTTACTGTGTTATATAAGGTTTTACCCACAAGTGCCTACTATGGGAGAGAAAATCCTGCTACTACTTTTATTACATTAATTATATCTATTAATTTCATCATGCTATGCTATAACACTATTACCCAACCATTTCCAGGCCTGCTGGCTGCCGGAGCGATGGCGCTGTGGCATGGAGTCGAGTTCTATGAGAAGGAGAAAGTCGTCGGCGAAGAGTATTACCAGCAGTGGCCCAACGTAAGTCGCTTCGATGGCTCGAATTTGGTCTTTTGTCAATGGAAACTTTTTAGAGTCGTATAGCCCATAATATGAGTATTTCACAAAATGTGTTCCGTGTACGGAACATACGGAACACATTGAGAGAGATAAATATACCTATCAAACATCATTTTTGTACCACTAAGGTACCACATAAGCTTATGGTCCGCCTTATGGGAAGCAGTTACCGCAGCCTATGGATTTTTTACAATAGTAATATGTATCACCCGTATTACCGACCCGTAGAAACTTTTTCCCCTTGAAGAATTCCATGTTGAGAAGTCCAGAGAAAAGCTCTCCAGGGAACTCATTCCACAACCTGGTGTGCGTGGGAAAAAGTTCCTTTACAATCTCACAGTCCGCGACCATTTTGGTTCCAAGGTGTGAGGTTTAAACTCTGCGATTTTAGAACGTGTTCCTCATAACACACCACCATTGTAAACCTAAGCAGTGCCACACGCAAAATGAGAAAAAACCCTTAGTTCCCTTAGCAGCTCACCGCATGTGAGCATGAATCATGACAACATTCATTACAGACACGTTTTTGTATCACTCACATCACAACTACAAGCTCCCGACCATAGATGAGAACAATACGTACTCCAAATGGGCCTGATTTGGGGCCTATTTGACTTGATGGAATTAATCTAAGAATTACAAATACTTTTGTCGAAGTTAAAGAGTGGCAGCGCCTTGTTAATTGGCAATTTGTTAAGGATGAATGATGGCCCTAGAGTTCCCTTAATCATCAAACGGAAAAGTTTTATTAAATTAAAATTCCTATTCGCACCTAGTATGTACGTTCCCAGTGGGTACGGAAATAAAATAATTCGTATGCTAGTCTACATACACAGCACATTCAAAAGCACTGACCCAACCTCCATCTCAGGTGCTAAAAGACAACTCGTCGATATGGTACGACTGGTCCTATATCCTGGCCTGGATTTCCGTCGGAGTCTCCTTCGCTAGCTCCGTACTATTCTTCTCGGGTGCCATTTGCCTCAGCAAGGAGAAGCGACGCGAACAACAGAATAATGTGCAGTACATAATGCCAGGTTAGACCGCCATCTTGCTGCCATTTTGCGGTGGCGGCCATCTTGTAACGCTTGGCGGTGTTGAGGTGTCAGGACTCAGGATGCGGTGATCCTTTTGTATAATAACTGAGTTAGGATGAAGTGCTTTTGTAACGGATATCTTTGTTTTTATTATTTTATACACTTATTTACTGTTTATATTTACTTATCTACTATTTATTCCTAAATTAGGAAGTATTTTAATGTTCATGTAACGAAGTATTTTATTTCAGATAGTTTATTTACCTTTAATTTTTATTTAAGCCATTTCTGTCCCACTGCAGGGTAAAGGCCTCTCTATCCATCTTCCACGACTTACGGTCAAATGCTTTTCTCGGCCAATCCTTAGAAAAGGAGCCCACCTCGTCCCGACATCTTCGTCTGGGCCTATCGCACTTCCTTCTTATATTGTGGTCCAGTCGGTGGATATTTTAGCCCACAATTCGTTTCGCATGTGACATATGTATCCAGCCCAGTCCCACTGCAAGTTGGCAGTTTTTATAGCCTCATCAGCGATTTGTGGAGCGCAGTACACTATTTCTCATCCGGTCCGACAATTTGACTCTCAAGATACTGCCCTCCATTCCTCGCTGACAAACCCCTAGTGCAGATTTCAGATGGTCTGTTAAAGACCAAATTTGGGCACCGTAGGTCTGTCCATGTCTGTCGAGGTATGTCCATAAATTTCTACCTGTCCATCACACCTAATCAAATTACCTTTTATAATTTTCTTTTTATCTACTTTTTTATATTATTGAATTTATACTTCTGTAACTTCCTTTATTCCAATTATATCTAAATATTTGAGGTACCTACTATACCTAGGTACTGACAATTATTAAAAAGTAACGTGGAATAGGTATCCGTTGAAAGTACCTTTACTATAAGCAAACACGTGTAAGTATAAATTAACTAACAAAATGCTTTTCTCTCTTTTCATGTTTCTCTGAAACTTGGCTACTGCGTTCACGGCCGGCGACCACATTAACGCATAACGCAAAAACGCGCTCTTAATATCTGGTTTACGCCAAACGCAATACTAACATGCTTCCAACGTAACCACTTCTGGTTTTGTATATAAATTGAACATAAATAATCGTTACTATAATAACACGCACTGACGGTATCCCTTCCCGAATACAAACGACGCTATTTCCGAAAAAAAAAACGAATTCGACAAATGCAATTTTCGAAAAAAAAAAAAAATTTTTTTTCGACATCTTAAACACCCGTCTTACACCGGAACTCGCATGTAAATACCGGTATAAACCAGATATTGCGAGATAACGTCCGCGTGTGGTACGACTGGTCGTACATGGTCGCGTGGTGCGGCGTGGGGCTGGCGCTGCTGTCCGCCATTTTGTTCTCGTCGGCCGCCATTTGCTTGCGCGGCGAACGAGAGCGCGAGGAGGCGCTTAACATGCAGTATTTGATGCCTGGTAATTTATGTTAAATGTTCACTTGAGATGTAGGAAATTGCAGCTTGAAGTGAAGGTATTCGCGATTTTAAAATCCATCAGGTGACGCTACTGAGACATAGACATGACTTATTTTGACATTACAAAAATCTATAAGTGTTAACATATTAAGCTAGTTTTAGAACACCAATGACAATGCTGATCTTTAGTTTTAACAAAGTAGGTACAATCACATACAAAAAATCACGGACCAATGCGATGCCAAAAAGGACCAGCTTATCATAAGCTACAACAAGTCCTGCAGCGCTGATTTTCAGTAGGATTTTGACGGTAAGGAAACCTGCATGAGATTCACAACATAAGTAAGGTCAGCTTTTAAAATACTGCCGTGCTATTGAACAGAAAGAACTACTGTAAAATAACGAATCCATTCCAGCCAATGATAGAGCCTTAATTTGAACAGGCCTCACGTCTCAGTAGCGCCACCTGGTGGATTTTGGAATCGCGATAAATAAGTATTCACTGTCCGTACAATATTCGCTTTTATTCAAATTATGGTTGGGTAATTGCGTAAGTACCTTTTACTGATAATCTAGTCAATATATTTATGAGCAGACGAGAGTTTTAGAAATTACCTTATTATTTTGTTTTTATTTTCATACACAATAATTTTACGTAGTTACGTAGGTGCCAAAGTGAACTTTTGTAAATACATATGTTTTAAACGCTATATTGCTTTTACAATGCATGAACGGTGGTGTTTCGATCAATAAGTACATATAAAATGCAATGGTTAAAATTACATATTTTATATTAATCTGTCACAGTTAAATTGCCGTGTGGTGTCCGGCAGAGTAGAATAACACCAACCCCTTACACTCGTGGGTGTCGCACAAGGCGACTAATGTTTTCGAGGCAAAAGATCAAGTCTCCGTAGGCTGGCAAATGGGTAGCAGCGTTTTCCATGGCTAAATTGACAACACTGTGATCTCCAACCCGCCTGCCAAGCGTGGAAATTATGGCAATAACCTCCCCTTTCGTGGGCGAGGCTTTATGTCTGGCCTCTTAAAACTCACACATCAGGAGTAATGCCACACTAGCCAGTGAAACCAATCAGTTATAGAAGAAAGTAGCAGAGTGCGTTTCACGTAAGAAGTCCCGCGGTAATCAGTGGAACTACATTATAGCTAAGAACATAGCCATAGACGAGAATCTCCTTAATACAACACCTCTTGAAGTGACTTCTTACATAAAAGACTAGAAGAAACTAGAGAGTAGTCCCTTAGTAGTCAATCGAACTACACAGCCATAGTCGTACTTCCTAAAGACAACACCTTAAGGGACTTCTTACATGAAACACTCTAAGAAACTATCCTGACACCACTACCCCTTATCATATTCCTCCTGACGATATGAAGGCAGGTCTAGCCTATTAGATCTTCAACTAACACGCCCCCCTCCCCCCCAGTGTACCCTCAAAAGCAGCAATACGCGTACGCCGGCTACCCGCCCCCGCAAGCCTACCCGGGCCCCTACTACCACGGCTCCCAATACGGGCCGTACAACTACTGAGCCCGCGACCAGATGAGGGAGCTCGCGGCATACACCACAGCCGCCCCCCAAGCACCCGCCCGCAACGCCTCGCCTAGAGGTAACAGAGACACAGACACAAACACGTTCAACTCCCACAAACGCAGGCGACCCCTGGCGGAGAGACGCGTCTACAGGCCCACCAGACGATCTACCCTCTCGAGGATCGATGAGGCACCACGCCAGATACAGTCCGACTGCTATTCGACGAGAGTAGCCGCTGCGGTTTCGGCTAATACGTCCCGGTCGGCGCCGGTTTGCGACCAAAGCGCTCATAGCAGACCTGCAGACTCGCCCCCCTACGATGAACCTCGAGAGTATGGGCTGGAGGACTCCAGACCAGCCTCCATGACAGACCCACCCATCGTGGTCCCATTGGACCCGGTCACCGGCGCCTGCGTGCCCTACCCAGAATACACGTTTTGCGACCTCAGTTTCCAACCCCAGAGGAAGTATAAGAAACTGTCGTCGCGAAACAACCTGTATCTGGCGTTCATGTATTGAGGGGCAACGTGTGAAGGACTATGGGTACGAGTTTCGTGATGCTGTAGACGGTGTCCGATATTTTTTTGGAAGCGTTGCAGTTTAAATTCAATTTTCACTTTGCTGTCCTCTTTATGAACAGTGGGTGGCCCGAATCTGGTTGTTGATAAGTTACGCTATTCTGCAGCACATTCAGGCGGCCGTTGTTCTAGGGCGAGTTCTTTTGGAGATTTACGCCGGCGCTAGGAACGTCTTTCTAACTTTTTTGAAGGGAAATATTTTGACAATATCTGGAAGGAAACTTGATGGTTTACCTAGATAACTTTTGGTTGATTAACGGATTCTTGTACTAGTAACAGACGCTCCGATTTGGCTGGAGCCGACCAACCGTCAGTTGCAGTCGATACTAATCCTTACGATGTACAAAATAAAGTCGTTTTTGGATTCATTCAAATCGGTCGGCGAACCGACTTGGTCGGACGTCCGACCACGTCCCCCGCACCCAAAACCGACGTTATTTTATATTGCGTAAGGATTAGTATCAATTGCAACGGACGGTTGGTCGGCTCCAGCCAAATCGAAGCGTCTGTTACTAGTTTTAGGCGTAAGTATAGACATAAGTAAGAAGGATGTTCCACCTAAGTAAGCGCGAGCGTGAATCTTCTAGAAAGCTCTACCTAGAGTCGGCGGCCGCCCCATCGGCACGAAGCTCTACCTCTTGACTTGCGCCGCGCGTCGCGGCTTTCGAACAATCTATGATACGAATTTTAGTTAATAATATAACAAGGTGTACTTTATCGGAATAGGTATGTAATTAGGAGTAAGCAACGTCCACGACTCCGCCATAAGTATATCACAATTCAAACAAAATATTGTAGTATTTAATAAGACTTATTATTATCGGTTTATCGAAAGGTGATTTAAGTAATCGAATATTTTTATTGTATAATTATTTATAGTGATGATTTATTATAATATTGATCGGAATGTGCCTTCAGACGTAAATAAATGCTCATTTTTATTGAAATTTAGAATAAACATATCTTGTAACTTATGTAGAGTTAGTACGAATTTGAATACGTAGTTCAATCCATTGTAGTTTTCTTTGTATTCAATTAAGTAAATCTGTTTTGTTTTTAAGAAATATGATGTATATTTTATTTAATATATGTTTTAATTTCTCTCGCTAATATTTACCAATATAGGTAGGTAGGTACTTAATTACGACTGAGGATTACGAAAGTCCGTCCTTATGATTAAATAATTAAAACGAATATCCGTTAAGTACACTTGATAACTGTCAATATTCATATTTCATAAAATATGTATTCCTTCAACCTTTAGTCAGATAATGTTGAGGTACTGAACCAATTATTAAGGTTCGAGATACGTACTTTTGTAAAATAATTAATGTTAGGATAAACCCGGGTACGATTTTAAAAACTATTCCATTCGAAATTGTATTTAAAATTTCTGAAATAAAAATTGTAGAAAGTACTTTTAACTGTTTTTTTTTGTCGTCGTAGCCCCTGTTAAAAATTATACTTAGGTACTTAATTTGTCGAAAATAAAATACTGCAATAATTTCATATTACAGAACCTGTATTTTAAAATCTTTGTACAAAAAATAATAATATGGCGTAATGTGCATAAAAATATACTGGATGGAATGTTTAAGTAAGCTTATATCACATTTTGAAAGTACGACAGTGTTGATAAAAATAACTGACAAAGATAATCAACAAAAATGTTTGGTTTCTACTTAATATATAAATATATTTTTATATTAAGTAGAAACCAATATACTCGTACTTTTCTATAAGTAAGTACCGCAATACAAGGCCGCAATGTAAGTATTACAATCATTGTGTTCATAATACTATTACTTATAGTTAAATAACTGCCCAGGCGCTAAGTGGAAACCAATAAGTCATCGCTTATTTCTGACCTGTATTACATCAAAATTGAAATTTACTCGAGTCTATATCCAAATGGAATGTAAGACTTTGGTATGAATGAACATTATAAGAAGAGCAATGTATTACACAAAATTAAAATTCACTCGAGTCTATATCTAGGGATCAATGGAGAAAGAAGTACTGTATATACTGTAAGGGCAGGCAAATGATGACTCGAGTCTACTTCCAAATGAAATGTCGGACTTTGGTATGAATGGACATGATATAAAGAGTAATGTATTACACAAAATAAAAATTCACTCGAATATATATCCAATTGGAATGTCGGACTTTGGTATGAAAGAACATCTTATGAAGAGTAATGATACAAATACGAATAATTATCTAGCGGCTTCTAAAATATAGAGGTAAGTAATAAATTATTTACTCAATATAGGCTTCAAGTCAAATTATGGAAATCGGAGTTTCGAGCCAAAGGTGATGTTCTATTTAATTACTCTAGGTTGTTCTCTATTTTTTGTTAGAGTATTAATAAATCCTTAATATATTAATAATTATAAGGTAATCTTTGTCTAAATTAAATATAAAAATAATTGAAAAAAAAAACTACATTATGAGCCATTTACATTTGTCGTACCTCAAACATTCAAAATATACGATGAGGTAGACACGTCAAAATACCTTTTAAATTTATTCAAATTGGTCCCATATCAAAAGTTCGTAATAAAAGAACACCACACCAGTCTCGAGGCCCCTTACTTTGACCATGTGAAAAAAAACTTACAAATCACTCTTACTACATTCTATGTCATTGTGGTCTATATCGCCGTGTCTACCATGACTCCTGGATTGGACAACGCCTGCTTTCTTTCTTGGACAGCCGTCACCAACTTCCTATACGGGCCTAAGGGCAGCCCTAGGGACTTCAGGTCACTCTCTGTTAACAGCATTAAAGCATCCAGGTCTATCTGTTCATCTTTGAACTTTTGGACGTACTGGAAGAGGCCCCATGCGGTAAGGAACCGTTCCAGAGAGGCGTAGCTGGATTCCTCCTCGCCTTCTTCGTCTGACGTGACCGTGGAACTTTCTGGAAAGTGGAAAGTATGTAGGTTTACATCTGAGTTGTAAGTATGTATGCCCAAAAATGGCCGTGTGGTGTCTGGCAGAGTAGAATAGCAGCAACCCCTTACACTCGTGAGTGTTGTATAAGGCGACTAATGTTTTAGAGGCAAAGGTTTTGAAGTCTCCGTAGGCTGTAAAATTAGAAGCAGGATTTTCCATTTTTATATTTACAACACTGCGATCCAACCCGCCTGCCAAGCGTGGTCTGTGATGATGATGATGATGTTCAAAAACTTCCATCAGACAGAACATAAGAATTACGTCACTCGTCAAGCTATTTTCAAAGCCACCATTAAGATACATCTCGGATCAATTTAAACACATTAGGGTTGAAGAGACAGGAACCTCCTAGTCAGGACGGGACAGGAGTAGAGTCGTACGCGCCGTCTCCAGAGGTACCGTCTTCTGTATCTGGCCCTTGATCTAACCATCTAGCGAGAGACTCTTAAGGTGTCGGTCGAATCTCTTTGCTATGAGACCGTTCACTGAAACGACTATCGGAACTATGATCGTCGAATCAGCATCCCACGTGGCGGTCACCCCGTGAGCCAAGTCAAGGTAACTACACTGTTTGTCCTTCTCGACCTTCACAAGGTTTTTGTCGGTGGTGATATCGACGAGCACTGCTTCGAGCTTCGATCAATCTGTGAGCACGATATCTATTCATCTTTATTCTTCATTGTACACAAACATGACATGATGATACACTACGGTAAAATAGATGTACAAAGGCGAGCTCAACACATTCATTGAGTTTTCTACCAGCAAACCTTGGAGTCATGGGAACATGTTTAACTTAAACGCAGGTACTAAAAGTGTACACTCAACTTAGTATGCTAGATAATGAGAAACACAGTTACTTACTTACTAAAGTTACATACATACGAAGTAGTGCCTTTTGTGTCATGTTTACATTGGATTTGTATTTGTTTCCATTTTTGTGTACAATAAACGATGAAATAAATAAATAAATACATAATACATATAAACACATATCTATTATTATATTAATTACCCGAATGCGGTGTGTTCCAATCGGCCGGCTGGTAGGCGTGTCGGGCGAGCGAGCCGGCCGAGCCGATGGAGAGGTCCTCGCCGCCGCCGCCCGGCATCGCGCCCAGCGTCGCTGTTATGGAACGCCTGGACATCGGAGGGGCAATATTACAATTACAATATTTTAATATTCAAGGATTGCCAGGCTAAAGTGGCAGTGGGCAGGGCACATAGCTCGTAGAACAGATGGCCGATGGGGTAGATATGTTCTCGAGTGGCGACCACGTACTGGAAGTCTGGAAGGCGCAGCGTGGGTAGGCCACAAGGTGGACCGACGCCCTGGTAAAGATCGCAGGTACCAGCTGGATGCGGAAGGCACAGGACCGGCCTTTGTGGAGATCTCTGGGAGAGGCCTATGCCTAGCGCTGGGCGCCTTTCGGCTGATATGATGAGGATGAATATAACATTATCTATTTATTTATTGGCTAGGGAGACACGGAGCGTCGGTTGCCGAATGGTTAAGGTATCCGACTCGTAAGGGAGAGGTACCGGGTTCGAATCCCACTGCGGTCTACCAATGACTCTTTTCTGAGTTATGGTGAGGGAAAACATCATGATGAAACCTGCACATTCAGGCGACTGAATGTGTATTATCCAATGGGGTCAGGTTCCCCTGGTCACGGAGGTCAGGTGGTAGCTGCTCCACTGTAATTATCTAATCTGCCACATCTGGATCATGGTCAAGGCCAATTCCGGGCTCTCGTGCGTTGGAGCACAACTGGGACACTCACGCCAAGATGATAGGGAGATACGGATGGATGGACATCTGCAAACTAACACACCTGTAGACATGCCTTTCAAAGAACCCTATGTTACAGTTCAAAGTAAAGATTAACTGAGTGAGACTAACTGACTTAAACCAACTGAGACTGAAGACTAACTGAAATAAAAATGTTGAATGAATGGAAAATCTCTCTAAAATGTCTCTGTTTTACTTTTTTTTCTCTATGAATATATAAGAATTTTGTGCCGTATGTCTGAGTGGAATAAAAGTATTTACTTTACTTTACTTTAAAAACTAACCCTAAATTATTCAACCAACTTATATCGATCGAAGTATCTTCCAATTTGAGACCAGGCGACGTGGAGAAGAAAGAGTGGGAAAGTGGAACTCAAAAGAAGCACGAAGGAGAATAGGTGCGATACACGGGTCAGTAGGATGATAATAAATGATGACAAATGATGCTGCTTTTACAACAGAAATCAAACAATAGCCTACGGATATTTGACAGCCACCTTGCCTGGTGGTAAGAGAAGATGCCTAGAAGGACTCGATTGATTATCGCTGGCAACGCATCGTTTTAGAAAGTCTAAGGTCTAAGAAGGTAGAAGGATCTTATGTAAGTAAACACATACGATATGTTGGGGTTCGATTTAGTTAGCCGTCGAAAGCTCCGCCAAATAGAACTAGGTTGGCTCTTCATTTTGCGTGAGAGGTTGGCTTATTAGGCGAAACTGTAGCGATTTGGCCTTGCAAATAGTCAAAGCGATTACGATTACGACAAATACGATTTGTTGTTGAGTTCAAAGATAGTTCAATGACGTTTTTCTCAGAAGAAAATAATGAATGAAAATGTCTACGTCACAGAACCATGGCACAGAACATAAACATTTTTTTCTATGCACAACAGAAAAAACCAGGATTACGAATACAAAAATCAACCACGGCGTTTACAGTCACAATCTCCTTACAAGTCCGTTTTCTTCCCACGTCAGTACATGGTTCCCGCGTTACTACTTGGTTACCTTTGTTGGTTATACAGGTATCCCACACAAAGGGGATTTAGATATTTTAAATATTGTAGATAATTATACTGAAAGAAGAGTTCATTTCGATTTTAAAAATAATTAACGTGGTAAATGAAATGAAAGGAAAACACTAAAATAAAATTTAAAGGGACAAGATAAGCACTTTTACTCTTTCGGATTATACTATCGGTATTCTTTGCTTCAGGTTCTTTTTGACGATTTATTATTCATGGCATTTCTTATCTTATTTTGACTTCTGTGGTTGTTACAATCACCTGAAGGCGACGCTGCCGAACCCTGGCCTGTCGAAGATACTGGGGGGCTCCTGAAGTAAAACTTCTTGCCCGATGCCCTCCCCTGCCGCCGTCCCAGCCGCGAAGTCCGGTTGGCTCAGCGACCTGGGGAACCAACATCAGGAAACTGTCACTACAAAAAAATAAAAATTTCTTTATTTCTCAAATCTTCACAATGTATGAGCTGAGTCATCCCTAGTAAGTAACAAATATACTTGTGTTGGGGTGGTCACTGTACTTGTATGTACAATGCAAGAGCATAAGTACAAGACCATCGTAAGAATCATAGTCCTTTGCAGTACTGTGTAGTCGTTAAATTGTTTTTATGGCATTCATGAATTTAATTTTTATATGTTGTATAAAAAATACCCTGGGGGTAGGAAACATTTTCTTGAAGTGGTAATGCACTTATGCTCTGTGTTCTGAGAAGGAATCAATCGACTTTGAACCTTATTACCTGGCAAGAGGCGCCTGAGAAGCCTTCTTCTCCGGTGCAATCTTTTCAAACGTGCCCACTACATTACTTCTGACTAATCTTCTTATTTATGTCAGGACACGTTCTACACTGGGTCATAAAGGTTCACGCTTTGCGGTCCAAGTTCCTTGGACTCACTATCCACAGATCACATGACAATGCCGTCACAATTTGAACCTTACTACCTGGTAATTGAAGTGCCTTCTCCAAGACGGTGTTCTGAGAAGGAACCACTCGATTTTGAACCTTATTACCTGGCAAGAGGCGCCTGAGAAGCCTTCTCCGGCGCAGTAGTTTCGAACACGTCCGCGACCGCGCCGCGCTGCTGCGGGCCCGCGCCAAATGTGCCGATAAACATCACTTCAGAATCTCGCCGCAACCCACTCAGGGAGGTCACTGAGCGACGGCCTGTGGTCTCTACCTCTCCTATCTGGAATTAATGGATGTGCGAGTGAGAGGGGCTCAACTGATATAGCTGGTGCTGGGTTTTTCACACGAAAAAGTCGAGCAAGATAAGGGCTCTGGGTGAGAGCTATGTCCAGATGTGGACGTCCGGTAGCTGATGTTTATAGTTTAATATACAATACCTCACTGAATCTACCTCACTGAATGTGGTGGAATCAGCCAGCCACCACAACCACCATATACACCGTAAATTGAATTCCATCAGTACCTGGATGAGTGGTGGTCGAGCACCGTACGATACGACTTTCCTGCATCGTACAACCGAACTTCGACCGAAATTCCTGCAGCAATCTTTCCAAACAGTTACGCTATTGAAACTTTTGAAAAACGAGCCTAGACCTATCATCAACGGTAACGCGACTCAATGGGTGTCCATCAGTTTCCGACACTTTCCATCAGGTGTCCTGATTGCTCGTGCGCCTCCTTCTATTACAAAAAAAAATACCTTAAAATCGTCAGTGGGCCCGTTTCTGCCAATGGTGCCGTTCTTATATTTGCTAGCTTGCACTTTCTTGGAGACGATGCCGCGACTGCGCGGGCCCGAGCTCACGGTGCCCACCAGCGTGCCGAAGGTAGTCCGTGGCTGGTCGTCCAGCAGGTTACCTGGATACAGAGACAGGGAAACTTGAAAACTGCTGCTTCCTTATTTGTTGATTGTTGATCGCAGAGACTTACATTACAACACACATTAACAGTTCATAGCAGCAAACAGCAAGGTCCTTTTGGAAGTAAGTAGCGCCTGTTGTGCCATTTATTACTTTGTTTGTTAATCGCTATGTATTTCCTGAACACAATAAACTGTTAAATAATTAATAATAAATACTAATAATAGTTTCTTGGCGGCAGAAATAGATAAGACGGTGGTACTCACCCAGGCGGACTCCTCAGGCTCCAGGACAGAGTCCAACTACTTGATAAACGCTAAGCTGTAAAGGCTAGAGAGTCACCTTGACTGGTAGACCTGGTCATCTTCTGTTTGAGGGCCATGATAACGGTGCTGGGGCGATGCGGCATCGGCGTAATATCCTCATTATAGCCCTGGTCCCATTTATTGCTCAGTTTCTTCAGTTCCTTCTGTGCCTGGACCTCGGCTTCCTTCTGCCTTTTGTTGTACTCCTTCTGGGCCTTCTCGTGATCCTTCTTTGCTTTCTCTTTTTGCGACTTGGCCTTTTTTCTGGAATTGTGAAGGGTTTGAATTTAATGTAATAAAAAAATAGCCAAGCCACAGGTAGTAACCGGTAGCTCAACCAAACATTGTATTTGCTAAAAGACATGATGCTTTTGTGTCGAGTAGCAGGCCACTACTAACGTCCGCTTTGTCACCGCTGTTTTTACACCTATGTCCAGAAATCGAGATCTTTTCAACTCTTACGGCGTAGATATTAATACCGTAGTTAACTAGGTAGATCATGGACCGTAGACTGTAGCACCGTCTAGTCATAGCACATCGTTTGTCTGTCCGGACTCGTGCTCCATCTAGGTTCTCCACCTGGACGGACAACCTGGAGCCACCTGGATATTGGCGTATGCTTCGACTACTACCGACTACAATCGAGTGCAATTGTGGAATTTTGTGGGTCCACGAGGGGGAAACTTCATTTTGAATTAAAAATTATAGGTATGCATATAGGAAACATTTATTTTTATGAGAGATAAATTTGCTATAGAGATATTGTGAGCTTTGTTGTGATGACATTAAACTCTACATTTTCAAGAATGAGTCTCATTTGTCGCTTTTGCTAGCGTCAGTATAAATAAATCGGAGTATCTCATTGCAACCCTTTTTTAAGTCAATCAGTAACCACAGGCAAGCGGATAACCTGATATAAAGGTGACCAGGGGTATCACCAATGTGTTGACCGCCTTCAACCCCAGGACACGTTGTTCTGAGTGGCCGTCCGTGATGTCTTTGTGTTAAAACTTAACCTGTAAAGAGACTCCCCATCCCGTTGGCCGTGTGGTGTCCGGCATAGTAGAATAGCACCAACCCCTTACATTCGTGGGGGTCGTATAAGGCGACAAATGTTTTCGAGGCAAAATATCCAGAGTCTCCGTAGGCTGGATAATGGGCAGCAGCGTTTTCTATTGTTATATTTATAATACTGCGATCTCCAACCCGCCTGGAGCGTGGAGGTTATGGCACTGATCTCCCTGTCATGGGAGAGGCTCTAAAGCTTGCTGTGGACTGTTATGGGCTGTGATGATGAAAGACACTCACTTATCATTGTTCTCCAGTTTGGCCGTGGCCGTGTCCAGGAAGCGCAGGATGTCATCGCGACCGTTGATAGCGGCCAGCTCTTGCGCGGAATGCCCGTCCACATCTATGGCGTAGACATTCGCGCCGAAGTTGACTAGGAAGGTGACGCAGTCCCGGTGGCCCCTGGCCGCCGCGAGATGGAGTGCCGTGTTGCCGAAGTAGTCCGCCTTGTCTGGCTCTCCACTGGAAGGTTGGGATTGAGACGTTAGTAATACAGGTGGCAGGACTCTGTCAAGACTGTCTGTCGGCCCTAATTTACCCTAATCCACACCTACTGTACTCTAAAATATATTATTAATATTGGATGCTGATCTATATCTGTATGGCTCCATTTATGGTACATACACAAAATAACTCATATGGGTTTGTTGTTTGAGTAATATCAAATTTGTTAACCAAATGTAGGCATTATCCGGATTGTATTACGAGAGAAACACTATTGCCAACAAACTGTTACGCAGTTTGGCAGGGTAACTAGAAGTAAGGCTGAATGTACGAAACATTGTAAGGATGAAATAAATAAATAAAATAAAATAAAGTCTGAGTAGTCAGCCTGGATGGGTATCACCACATTATCTATTTCTCACGTTAAGCATATTTTCCGTTTTATTATTCCCGAGGGAGACACGTTTACGTGGTTCCCCAGTTGGAAAGTGGCCACCGTCGTCCTGGACATCTGCAGCCTAAGGGGAGCGGATGCATGGCTGGTCTTTCAGGTACCAGTGAGATGCCTTTTGACGGACCCTATGAACCCGATTGAAGGATAAGGTAGCCAGCACCATGACAGGCAAGAGGCAAGTCATCCTAGTCCTCACCGTGACAACACACCTGCGCTTCCGCGTTTATGTTACATGGTGTTATGTGTACCGCATTCCATCAGGTGGGCTGTCTATTTGTAACTGCATACGAAAGTTTAGGTAGATTTTAGTAATATTCAGATAAGAGTTTCATTGACACAAAATGAATGATTGATGGTAAGCCAGTAGCCTATATTATTAAATGTACGTTCGCAATACCGGGGCTCTTCTTATCACCCGCATATTACCTACTGACCCCGTTAAAACTACCTCTACCTTATGAAACTCCCTGCTATCTGTTGTACCCTACCCTACACCAAACGGATAAGTTCACTAAGTATGCAGCGAACATTAATGTAATCCACTCATTATGTAGGTAGTCAGCTAAGGTGATATAACATTATTATAAAAATAAAAAAATTAAGCTGTTATTTTTAATAGCTCTGAACTTCGACTCAGAAACTTGTTTGAGGCGTTGTAACTTTCACGGAATGCTTGATGCTTTTGATTTAATAGCCTTTATGGTTAATAATAAGTTACACGTAATATACATTATTGTGGTAAGCGTGTTATATCCGGTAGTAGAATACATAGTATAATAGTATAATCACTGCCCTTTCTACTGATGGGACTACTATGGGCTAGAACCTTAATAAACTAGAAAATAGGTATTAGTGTTATCTCCTAGTTTGAGTTAGATACTTATAATTTGGAGATCGTGAGTAATAGGTGCCTAAGCCGGTATCAGGAAAGATGGACCCAAGAGGTGATTTATTGACATTGTTGAGTCATTTGCGTGAGCCACCACGCCTTACATGGTGGGGATGCCGAAGGCCTGGCGAAGTAGGGAAGAAATAGTAGGAAAACAGACTTCCGTACATGTTGAGAGTGACCGATAGGATGACGAGATAAATAAATAAATATGCTTGGACAATTTCACACAGCGCCATCTAGCTCCAAAGTAAGCAAAGCTTGTGTTATGGGTGTTAGAAAACTGATACACTACATATCTTTTTATAATACATACTTGTATTATAAAAAGGTGTACACATGGTACACCCAGACTAATTAACAGAAATTAAAATTCGTAGTTTCAGTTTCAGCTCGGCCGAGAATCGAACCCGGGACCTCTGCATGGCAGACTGGCATGTAAACCAACTGAACCACTCAGGTCGTCATGATGAGTCGTAATTTGGAGGTTGCAAAATCCAATGTTTTCTTTGAAATTCTTTGAATTAGGGAATGTCAGATAAAACATCTGTAAAACTTAATAAATAGTGTATCACAGTACCGGGCATTAGTCTGTTCTTTGCAAACAATGTGTGAGAGCGGTACGACCAATGGCTTATTGTGTTTTTCTCTATCACGTTCACGTCGCTCGATGCTTAATTAGAAGGTCTTGGTGCTAATATTATGGAAGAATTCGCTTTTTTAATTGAGTGAAGTTGTATGGTACAGTCAGCAGTTTAGTGACTACTTTAATAGTAGTTTATGCAACTGTCATATAAAAGGGGGTATTAAAACATGAGTGTCTATTTATCATACGAGGCGTAGCCGAGTATGATAATATATTGACACGAGTGTTTTAATACCTAATTATATGCAGTTGCATACACTACTTTATCTATACTCATATTTTCATGTTAAAATATCGTACCTATAATTTTTTCAACTTTGCTGGAAGTAACTGCGAGTCAGTTCTGTTATATCTACGCGTCAAGGATATCAAGCGAAATTCACTTCACTACTTTCACATTTACCTATTTATTTGCTTCAAAAAAGAAAAAACATTCACAAACACAAATTACAACAATTAGAAAAAATATTCTGTTTAGCGGGAAAATAATTCCAAATGTACACAATCACAACCACAGACTATGAACTGATCACAAATATAAACAGGAATTTTGAATTTATTGAAGACATTTAGGTATTCAGCCTACATTTAGCCGTGTCCCGGCGCCCGCCAAAAATTTAAAAAAGAATAGTGTTGCATAATGATTAAAAAGTTATTTTTCGATACAGCTGTAATGAAAATAGTATGGGAAATGCTGTATCGAAAAGTAATTTTTTAAATTTTTATAGACTGGCGTGAAAAAAGTGTATCCTTAAACAACTGTTTTCGAATATGTAATTGAAACATTACGCTATGAGTGTAGATAAAGAGTATTTTATTATAGTTGACACTTTGTGTTGTGCATTCATGATGGAACTCAATTATATAATAGGTAGATTAAAAATAAAAGTGTTTTAATCTATATTTTACTATAAGTTTTATTTTCAGTCACAGGAATTTACAAAGCTGTACAATTACTCAGGGGCGACAACGGTAAGCTGAATTGTAACTGGTAGGTAGGAGTGTAGGTCATTTGTATGGTCGCTGGATTCATTAGCAGGATTACCTATTGCTATCTATCGCAGAAATAATATGTCAATTTTGTCGGTAGTGAGGAACGCGTTTCTATCAATCAGTTAAATATAAAAATAAATATATGCTTGGACAATTCACACAGCGCCATCTAGCACCAAAGTAAGCAAAGCTTGTGTTATGGGTGCCAGAGAACTGATAAATGCTTTTATATTTTTAATTACATTTTTATTACACATATAACACCTAGATTCGTAACAGAAATCATACACTCATCATTTAACTTTCTGCTCTGCCGGGAATCGAACCCGATCGGCATGTTAACTAACTGAACCACTTAGGTCGTCGAAAATACTGTAACTGAAGTAAATAATTGCGAAAGTATTCCGAGCTTATCAGCATATGCTTATCCAGACGTAATGCAACCTTTAAAATTAATCTTACTGTCTGGGTAATAGACGAACGTTTCGTCTTAGGATTCCAGACTGGAATATCTCTCTAGAATCATCATCTTGGCCTTAATGTCCCGGTTGTGCGACTGCCATCTGATCTCCATGACCCTGTTACCAGGGGAACCTGACCAGATTGGATCATTGTTACACATCTTTTTAAAAAAAAAAAAAAAAAAAAAAAAAAAAATAGTTTTTATTTCCATAATGGTTGCTTACATTTTATTCACTGCTTCCCGAGCTAGGTACATATATACCTGTGTTACGAGAAACAGTTGCATCTTCCCTTAAATTGCTATTATAATCAGAAAATTAAAAATTAAAAATTGGTACTTAAACAAATATTAAAAATTAACTATATTAAGCATCTGCAATAATATAAATCTGCAATTGTGTGTGTGTGTGTGTGTGTGTGTGTGTGTGTGTGTGTGAGTGCGTATGTGAGTGTGTGTCAGTCTAAGTGTGTTGTGCATGTTTATACTCAGTGTACTTACATAACATAACATGAATCCGTGTCATGTCTAAATAAAAAAACTAATGCAACAAAGCTTCAGTCTGGGTATAATCTTTAGAGAGTAACCATTTCTTCATTTTACCCCTTACCTCGCGAAGTGTAAGCGGATAGATATTTAGGGACCTATTTATTTTATTGTACACAGATACACCCATGGGGCCATGTTGGCGTCCAGCTGTAGCGGTTCTACAAGAAATGTAAGAACAGACATTTCTTATAGTTCTCTTCTTAGCATAACTGTTACACGACATCCAGTCGCCTGAATGTGCAGGTTTCATCACGATGTTTTCCCTCACAGTAAGAGCATCGGTTAGTATTCAACTAATGTATATAACTCAGAAAACAGTCATTGGTACATGGCCGGAGCGGGATTCCAACCCGGGACCTCTGGCTTACGAGACGAATACTGTAACCGCTCGGCCACCAACGCTCTTCTAGAATGTAGAGTGAAATCGGCGGTGATACAAATTCTCAAACGCGAAAATTAGGTGTGCGAAGCGGATTCAAGCCGCAAATCTGGATTGGTAGATCACTTTCTTTTCTAAATACAGTTTTTATCGAATAAAAACTGGTTTATTTGAATTATTTGCTTGACTCTTGACCCTCTCTGAACAAGATTTGTTGTTTGATTTTTGCTGGGAAGATTTTTCGCATACAATATAATGACTTTTACAAATTTTTTAAAGAGGAAAAGTTTATATGTACAAAACATTTGGGGCAATCTCCGAAACTATACACTATTTCGAAAATTCTTATATTAATAGGAAGCTACTTTATTCCCGAGTATCATAGATAACTTTTTTTTATATCACTGAGGTGGCAAACAAGCTTACGGCCTGTCTGATGGTAAGCAGTCACCGCAATCTGGTCATAGGGAACTTTTTACCAGAAAAATAATGGGATCCCGCGGGATAATTCAATGATTACAGGGATCTAAACTGCGCGCGGGTGGTAGCCGCGGAGAACGGCTAGTATAATTTCTTTGATACACCGTTTTTTTTACCAGAAATCTTAATTTACACGGCAGGCAGCAAACAAAGATACACGAGTTTTCATTATGTAGTATGGTAATTGATTATCTAAGAGAATGTGGCTTCGATTGCAATTTTATCAAAGCGCACTTTAAAACAAAGATATGACGTTTCATTTTGCGAACAATTGATATTTTCTTATCGTAATAGGGCAACTTAATTGTAGAGTTGCGTCTTGAGTCATAGAGTTATAAGACGTTTGTTATATATATAAGCGGTTATATAACTCGGTTTACAATTTACGGATTGAGTACCTTACAATGCATCAAATTTACCTTCCACGACAATCTACGACATTTAATTTATATTACATCACACAAGTGGACCCGGCGTCAGCTTTCTTCGCGTGGCGTCCTACTACCCCTACCCTACCACTACTCCTACCCTACACCTACTTCACCCATACCTACCCTTTTTCTCTTGCTTATGAACCTTCCTATTTAATCACTCCATCTATTGTTGAAAACCGCATTAAAAAGGAAGCGACTTTGTTATATACGACCCGCTTCGATATCGAACCAGTTTTCACGGTTTTCTTTACTATAGTATCCATGTATTATACATATAAACATTACGGACTATATCCTTTTACTGTTAGTGAAAATCGTATCAAAATTTGTTGCGTGGTTTAGAACGTAGTGGAAATACATACAAACAGACAGAGAGACGCGGCAAGCCACTTCATCTTATACTATGAATAGATATAGACAGACGACATCATCACACCTAGGTAATAATTTGAAGAAATTCTACTAACTAGACGTCAATACAAAAATAACTGATTATATAAATAACAAAGAAAGACCTTACCCAATACAGTATTATTTGCAAAGTCGAAATTGGCTTACTGAATCTTATAGTTGTCATCTTAAGCCTCCTCCACATAATTGGGGGGTTTTGCTGTTATATAAACGCAGAATATACTGTTGTCCTTTTTCTGGTAGTTATATGGAGGTTCTAGCTGGTTAGCCTCGGGCTGAAATTATCTGCTCATTTTTATCTATTATTGATTATTATCGGGCTCATATTAATTGATAATTATCTGATTATTATCAAGTAATGTTAGTCTAGTTATAATTTTAATACACAAAATCGTTTAACAAAAAAAAAACATTTAAATTACATTTAAAGTATCTATTAACTACCTATTTGTACGTACGTATTTTTTCTCAGTGCCTAATATGGTAAAATCAACAAAACTAATAGCTGTGGATATTTATCTCAATATAAATTATCCCATCGAACCCTATCAACCTATAAAGCATTATTCGCCTAATCCCTTTTATGACACCCATAACTTGAAAATGGTGATATCGGTTGGTGACGTCACCGGTGGGTATCTCCATCACTATATAAAGATTTTACTTCATTTATACATATACGAGTACATAGGTATAAAAAGAAGTCGCTTCCTGCCGTCTGTCCCTATTTATCTATGTACACTTAGATCTTTTAAACCATTTAACGAATTTTAAATCGGTTTTCAACAATAGATAGAGTGATGCAAGAGGTAGGTTTATGGGTAAAAAAAGGGTAAGTAGGGGTAAAGTAGGTGTAGGGTAGTTGTAAGGTAGTTGTAGGGTAGGTGTAGGGTAGGTTAGCGGTGGTTCGCCACGCGAACGAAGTCGCGCCGGGTCGACTAGTGTAAAATAATAGCTCTCTGTCTAATTTTGAATTTCAAACAATCATATCTTGCTAAATTTTAAAAGTATTCCAAAATTGTTTTGTATTGCTTTCGTTAACTAAAAATTTATCAATCGAAGTAATAAAAGAGTTCCAGATAACTGCCTTTTATTTTACCCTGGTATCACGCAAAGTCGCGAGCGGAAGCTAGTAGAACAATAAACTTAGAAAGGAGTGGTAAATATTATCACTGGCGACTGTTAGGCATGTTATACCTTGATAATTTTATTTCTAACGTGACGAGAACGTGAATGTTTACGATTGGGAGTGTTAGGATCGTGTTACGAACTCCACGAAACGTGAAACTGTTATGAATGCGCACATATACGTATGGTTTTCGTCAACCTACTCCGGTTTCCTATCCTACACCCATTTTTCATAAATGAAACTCGAATAACAACTTGTTTGGGAAAGACACTCTACCTACCCAAAATGAAGCAACATTTTTATGAAGTATATTTTTTTCGGGGTCGGCAACGTTCAGGCGGGCCAGATCAAATAAACTCAAAAATATTTATGAAAATTTCCACGGGAGCGAGTCTCAGATTTGTATCTCACTCGGGGTAGAGGCTGTACTTATATACCTGGACTGGGCTTTTCTAACGTATATAAAGATCCTGCGATTGCCACGCACTCTGCTTCAGAGGGCACGTCAAGTCATCGTCGTTTCCGCTTGCTATGTCGTCGGAGGCTCATTGGCTCCGAAACCAACAGCAAAAGAAATAAATAAGGAAGAAGAAGAAGAAAGATACAAAAGAAAGAAGAACTCACCCCCTGCCGCAGAGCAGTCGCAAGGCCTCGATGTGGCCCTCGAAGGCCGCCCAGAGCGTGGGCGTCATGCCCGACTCGTCTTTGTTGTTGCATTCCTTACGCGTGGCCTCGCGAAGTACCTCCAACAGGCCATCTTTGGCCGCCCTGAAAGTAATCATTAATTGTTTTATCAGCTCATCAACTGCACGTACAGTCTGGACTGGATTACTATAGCATTTAACCCTCTTCTGATGGAGGGTGTTCCAGTCTGCACGCTTGGGATGCGTGTGAAAGATCGCAATGGTAAAAATATACACAAGAAAGTGCTGGTGACAATTGTCTTCTCTTCTTTTTCCCAATCAGCCATTCCCTGCCTTCTTGACCTTCTAATCCCTGGTGCGAAAATGAGACACATGACAACATGAGACTAGTTGTATGATACTACTCTGCTGGACACTACATGGCTGGCGATCATCATATTTTACTATGTCTATAGGTAAGTATACCTACTTCTGAAGGAAACTTATACCTAGTAGGCCATATAATCCTTATTAAGGGCGGTTGTTTCACCTCGATCGATCGCTGACCTCCAAGACGAGTCCGGAAAATAAATTAAATAAGTACTGATCAAGCATTTCATGGCCACTTCAGGTGGGGTGGTAATTGATGTTGTGGTCGATAATGAAGTATGCTTCCATAAAATCAGTGCACACTCTAGGTTTATCCGATACAGCTGAGTGCAAGTGCGTATAAGTAGTATATGAGTCGAAGCGTCATACAAACGGAGTTAGAGCGAAACATGAGCGAAAGGAAGTGGTACCAAGACATTAACAGGAAAAACAAGGATTTTATGATACAATACGAGTAAGTTATATTCATTACTTTTGGAATCGGTGCCATACACCAACCCTCCTCCTTCCCTAAAGGTTTTCGAGTCGCATGGCACAAGAAAAGGATGTAGAACATCAACGGACGAGTAAAAATTTAATGGTGCTGACGACGGTAAGACTGTTACTTGTGTTATCCGAGTAATTGAAAGGGGAGAACATTATTGTGAGAAGGAGGGTAGGCCTTGATGGTATCCAGCAGATATGTAGATACGACGGGTATTGTCGTCATAAAACTTCGTCCACTGTTGGATATTTTTTATCATGCATTTAGGCTTAATTATTAAGGAAAATGTAGTAAAGCAGGTGGGTTGTTGAGTTTAACCATTTAGAGCGACTTGTACTATATTCCTAAACGCATTTAAGCTGATACTTAAACAAAAACTTCATAAAAAAAAACGTTAACCGTCATTCTTAAAGGTGTTTAAGAATTTGGTGTAAGCCGGACTTAGTATATAACCTACGCGCCCCCTGGGGAGGACCTACAGAAATCTAAATATAGGTATTTATGAATATTATCGCCGAGCTAAGCTATTGAGCGAAATATCCGCATGATAACAAAATTAATGTGTAAAATTAATAAAGATTAGCAAATGGCAGTTATAAACGTAGACGGCATTATTTAGGCGATTTATATTATTGCATTGTATGTTTATTATCTCTATTTCGTTTATCCTTGCTGATACTATAATGGTACTATGTAGGCACGTGATGCATTCCTTATATTTACATATCGGTATAATGAAATTTACAGGAAAGATTAAAACGATCGTGTTTCGCGTCATGAGGTAAAAGTCTAGAAACATATTGATCATACGTTGACTGCTATCGGAATGACGTTTTATCTACATGTATGTTACTTTAAAACAAACTCCATTACGACATCACTAAGTGCGCATACGCAATAAATAGAAATTGAAATAATTAGTCTCAAAGTCACAATAATTATTGAGACATTATTATGTAATGATATCATGAATAACACATTTACGACGACTCCTACAGTTCCATGCAGAAGTATTGGCTATCTGCGCACCAGAACGGGAACCAAAGATGACATTATTGACGTTGTTTAATTTAAATATATAGTTTTTTGTAATTTATTAATACAATTTCAATTTAATTTAATTTTTTTGTATGAAATTTTAGTTTAAATTTGAATGTAAATTTTATTATCCTATTTCGAATTAGATGTATGGATCTGTGACATCTGTAATAAAGACTTTTATTTTATTATTTACAAAACTTATTTTAGAATTATTATACAAATAATAAACCACAATCAGCGATTGCTTTATTTCTCCACCGTACGCTTAGCGTTAGCGTTTACCGCTTCGGAGAAAGTCATTCTATTGTGACAAATGTACTACATGATTCACTTTTACGCTGCGCCCGCGCCGCTTCCGTTGAGGCTGGTTGCGTCACCGGACCAGTCCGGTGTTACGGCAATCGCAGGCAACGCGGCACTCGGAAATAATTATGATTAGTACTGCTATTCGGTACGGATACAGGCTTGGAGTAACGTTAATACGATTATTGGGTAGGTAAGTAATAAATATTCAGAGAATAATGTTTTAAACTGTCGCGGTTATTATTACACATTGTGGTAGGAAACCCGGAACATACCTTAAAAATACTAAGAGTAATGGAAAGTGCTATATGGAGTTCTTCTAGAAAGGGAAGGTGAGATATTACAGGCTTGGCAAGGCGGGAGTGATACCTCTGGTATTGCAAACGTTCATAGGCTGCGGTAACTTATTACCATCAGGCGGTCAGTAAGTTCGGTTACCACCTAGTGCATCAAAAATACTGGAAATTCTGGATTGATAGTCATTAGCTGTGAGATAAACTCGGAGCTCGTGTTCCGTTTATTTAAACGCTTATTTATTTATTTCATCTTACGAAGCCCTAATTATCTACTGAACTATTTTAATTTAGGTTAGATATAGTTAAGGTATAACGGTACCTACGTACCCGAAACCTACGTACCGAAAGTAAAAGAATATAATAATGATAAAAAAAATCTGAGGGATGATGGGGATATATTGAGAGCAGGGAGCCGGGGTGGTCCACCCTGATAATTATGATGATGAAATGAAATAAATAAATAAATAATCGTGGACAAATTCACACTGCGCCATCTAGCCCCAAACTAAGCAAAGCTTGTACTATGGGTGCTAGCTAACTGATATACTAATTAGATACTATTAAATACATACTCATTATACATAGAACACCCAGACCCGTAACAGAAATTAAAATTCATCATTTAAATTTCTGCCCGGGCGGGAATCGAACCCGGGACCTCTTGCGAGGCTGACTGGCATGTTGACCACTGAACCACTCAGGTCGTCATTCGCAATTCGGTGATTAGTCGCCAATTTCTGAGTGCGGAATTTACTAATTTTACGATATCGCTATCGAGAAAAAGAAACGACCCAGGAAAAGCTGCTACAAAAACATATCTTACTCTCCGACCGTACAGACGCAATGAAAACGACACGTAACCATGACAACCATAACACAAGTACCGATAATCGATAAGTTGATAACGTGGTGACTTATGGGAAATTGATTCTTATGTTTATCGAGTTAGGTTCTTTATTTCTATGTACCTGATCCCCTTCCAGACGGTGCGCAGGCGACCGTGAAGGACTTACCAGGTGCCATATGATGAGTGTGCAATATTATTTTAAGGTGTTTACTGAACTACATATTTTCACGCGCGTTCTCATTCTCCCAATGTGGCTCTACCATAGAAATCAAAATAAGTTTACTTATTAAATTTTCGACTCCGATACCTACATTATCTGGAGACGAAAACAAATAAATAAAAAAATAATCTTCTTTTTTTTTGGCCTTATGAGGCTCACGGACAGACGATCCCTCTGATGGAAAGTGGAAATCTACTGCGATGGGTGCGGCTTACACGACTTGACCGAGTCCGTACCGAGTAAGACCGTAGCAATCTTGACGTGAAAGTCTTCGCGGATAAGATTGAAGAAGATCGCCTTCGCTGGTTACTAAACCATGCATGTGCTACATAAACTATAGGAACAAGTGGGAAATAGGTGCTATAAACCTTGCGATATCAGGAAACGGGCCCCACGTCAGGCCCAAGAAGCGATGCTGCTGGTGAGTCGGATGCGAGAGCTCATGGATAACGATGTGAGGATGTCGAAGAACGGGCGAAGTGAAGGAGAAAGAGTAGGAAAGCGGACCCTAGCAGGAGCTGGGATTGACTTCTAGGATGACAATGATAATGAATAAAAACATCTCTACATAGAGTTTGCACTTTTTGGTGTCCAAACAATTTTCTTTTCTCTACAACTCTACAATACATAGGTAAGGAATTAATTCTTTTATTTTTAATGATTTTACATACCAACAAACGCAATGGTTGCAGTCATAAAGCCTGAAGGCCGTTGACCTGTACGGAAGTCACCCCGGTCGTGTCATGTCATGAGGGAACACATGCGGAGACACGGTTGGGCTACCGTCAAATTGGTGGTTCAATGTCCCTGGTGCTTTACACTTGCTCTAAATACGTTCGTTGTGATGGTTACTGTACTAAATAATTGTAGCTACTCGAGTTTTGACTCGGTGTGCGTATTATTTGTTGGTATTTATCAATAGATATAATTTTTAGATACTCTATAAATTCGCCATTATTATACACTGAATTATTTGCACTGCTTTGAGGTCTATTAGGTATGTGACGAACTTAAAAGTGACCCCGTTGATGTCTTTTATACGGCGGGTTCAAAGGACCCCAATTTTTATGTGGCTTCTTTATCTAGCTAGCGTTACAGAATTTGATACGGTTTTAGTCAGGTAGGTAATTAGGTTTCAGATAATATTCAATATTCAAAACATTTCTTGATCTCTCTACAATGATAATATGAATTGATAATATGAAACTGATGTCTCTACATTGATAATATAAAATCACGTAAATAAATTATGCAGCTACTAGTAATTAGACAAAAATCTACAGGATCTTATCAAAATCAGAAATGAAACACACTCGACATCAGAAGGTACATAACAAGTACAAAATAATCTTATCAATACTGAATAATTCATCGATAAAACTCGGAAATTACTTACTTGTGAAATCTATCCGTGGTCATTTTGGCTGTCTATCCAAAAACTGTAATTTATGCAAACTAAGTTGGCATTTCACTCAACTCATTTTACCGGATTCGGTTCACTTTTGACACCGCGAAATTGATAAGACGAGAAAGTTTACGTTTTTGTCGCACTTCACACTTCAGTACATCCACAAATACTTGTTTTCTTATAAAAAGTTCACTTAACGATCAACGTCAACTAATAGTGTTCTTTATAAACAGTAACAGTACTGCGTAAAAACATAAAACACCTGTTTCTGCTAACAATTTTGATTTATTTTGGTCAGACGTGGATCACCTGTAACTTGTTATGGGGGAATGCGAAAAAAAAATTGAAATACTAAACCGTAGTACGTTGACCTACGCTCTTAGCGACATCTATTTATCCCTACTGTGACAGTATACTACATAAGCTGTGAACGCCATCTACCCGCAGTTATGAATACTATTTTTATGGCGCCACCTAGCGTCGAGTAGTTACAACATTATATTGCTATTCGACAGTAGATGTCATTATGGTAATCTTACCAAAGAGATTACGAACGTTTCAAATAAAACCTTAAATTTTTATTTTAACTATTTAGTTCTGATCTCCATACTAATTTTAGTTAGCAAATGCTTGCGGTCTGTACTAAAATCATCTTCGTTCCTTGTATTCCCGTTCACTCATGAACCTTTCTATATCTTAGAAGATATTATTGCTGGAGCGATTTTTATGAAACGACGAATAGAAATGTTATGAATGCGTATTTTATAGCTCGCTGTCATTTCTTGTTTGTTGTCCCAAACCTCATTTTCGACACTGAAATGATAGGCATGGGCGCTGCTATGCAGTTGCGGAGGTTAAACACTGAGAAATAATTTATTTGATAAGCATCTACTTATGAATAATAAGAAACTAAAAAAATAGCAGCGTCGGTGGCCTAGTGGTAACGGTATCCGATTCGCAATGCGAGAGGTACCGGGTTCGAATTCCACTGCCGCCATGTATGTAACAGTAACTCCTTTCTGAGTTATGTACGTTAATTGAGTACTAACCGATGCTCTTTATGTTAGGAAAAATATTGTGATGAAATCTGCACATTCAGGCGATTGAATGTGTAACCCTAATATAATCTGGTCAGGTTCCCCTGATAGCAGGGTCACGGAGGACAGACGGCAGTCGCTCCACTGTAATTACCTGAACTGCCAAATCCAGGATCATGGTCAAGGCAGACTATGACCACCTACTGGCTTCATCATCAGACCCTAGACACCACACAAGGTTAACATTCAAGGTCAACACTAAACGAGCCCAAACACGGATATCATGTATTTATTTTAGAAGCAACCATCCGTCTCCATTATCAGATTAGCTTGATGGTACCATCATATTGCATTGTGACCAAACTGAGTTATAGGTAAGATATCTACCTCCCATAAGTCGCCGTAAGTACTTAAAGTTTCAGGTCAATCAGATTCTATCACAGCAAGATTTGACCTAAACAAACAAAGTTGGAACTATTGCAAGTTACCTAAAGTTTGTAAAAATATTTTCCTCGGCGCTCCCTTGCAGTTAGTTCCCTAGCACCTATGACAGTGGGTCCTCATGATCCAATATTCCGCCCGCTACGGAAGACATTGCTTTATTCCCTTGGTGTATAATCTACTATTTCCCTCCATTTGGGAAACACTATTGGGGAGACAACAATCATAGACAGATGTAGGTACCTACTTAACACTCAGTATGTACCTAACTGTGTCGTAATCCAAAAGTTTGGAAAGTTAGCTACTTTCATAGGATTTTTTTTTTGTTTTGTGGTGTAATTGTGATTAACAAATAAATCGCTTCTCCATAATGCTTGCTTCCAGTAATCACCACGTAATTTTTACGTTTGCTTCTGATTACTTATAATTAGAGCATCTTAATCTTTTACTTTCATAAGTTTCTTTACTTTTTTAACCTAATAGGTCGGTTAGTCGTAAGATTTTGCAGTTTAAACACTTAGGTAAGTATTTTAAAATGAAAACTGAAGAATTTAAGTTGTTGTGTTGTTGTAAAATAGTATAGAATAAAATTGAATAGAATATGTTTATTCCAAGAAGCAATACAAAATACACAGTACACAGAGAGAAACAAATTCATAAATTTACATTCAACATGGAAAGTATCTTGCACTGCTCAAGGAATCGGAGGCGACTCAGCATATTGTTGCAAGTCGGTGAAACTAACAACACTGATATTCTGTCAGCACCACATACGTATCAACATCATCATCATCACAGCCCGTAACAGTCCACTGCAGGACTTAGGGCCTCTCCCACGGAATGGGAGGTTATTGCCATAATCTCCACGCTTGGCAGGCGGGTTGGAGATCACAGTGTTTAAATATAATAATGGTAAATGCTGCTGCCCGTTTTCCAGACTACGGAGACTCTTGATCTTTTGCCTCGACAACATTAGTCGCCTTGTACGACACCCATGAATGTAAGGCGTTGGTGCTATTCTACTCGGCCGGACACCACACGGCCACATACGTATAGTAGGTACGTTTTATTGAAGACAAAAGTACAGCACGACAACGGTAAATACCTTTTCTCCACAAAAATATAAACTATAGTAGTGTCATCGTGCTATACTTTTGTTTTTTTTTCTATCCCCGATTTAAGTCTAGAGCCTAGGCACAAATCCAACGGATTAGTCCTTTGCTAGTGAGCGAGATTCGCTTAGTAGAACCACAAAAGATTTTATTTTGAGTAAGAGGTCGTAGGTTGAGTGATGAGTTTGGCGTAGTCATTATCACATTTTGTAACTAGTGAAAGTATATATAATTGGTATATGTTTATTGTATCCTTTTTTTTTAATAGTATTAGTATTTATAGTATTCATTTAATTTAATTTAATCTCAAATGTATTTCTTCCACTTTTATCAATATTTTTCTGTTAAGTAGCACCTACTTAATCAATCTCTGCATGGTCTGCTGGTTGACTGTTAGACAAAGCCTCAAAGGGCTTTAAGTCCGCCAATTGCTGTAATTTGTGCAATAAAGTTTTAAATAAATAAATAAATAAAATAAAAGACTACATAAACCGTAGTAGAACAATTAGGAGTTTCCCAATACCTATTAGCACTTCGGTAAATACAATTAGGCATCACTGAAATAGAACATCAGATAAGAATAGGTATTCACTCGATTACCATTAGTATTTTCGGCACAAACAACGGGCAATGAGCTTAAACCGTGATAACGATACACAAATTGACTTTCAGCGGAGCTTTTTGCGGCGCTTATGATTCCGTTAATGGATTAAGCTTGCACTTAGCTTTTATCGAATACTTTGTCAATTACGTTATCTCTCGATAGCGGGAACAATGATAATACGGCGACACTGTTGAACGAAATTGTTTCGAAATTGGAGAGTCTGATATAGGTTAATTTAACCGTGTGGTGTCGGGAGCGTCGGTGGCTGAGTGGTTAAGGTATCCGACTCGTAAGCGAAGAGGCACCGGGTTCGAATCCCACTGCGGCCATGTACCAATGACTCTTTTCTGAGCTATGTACATTAGTTGAATAGTAACTGATGCTCTTATGGCGAGGGAAAGCATCGTGATGAAACCTGCACATTAAGACAACTGAATGTGTAACCATGATCCAATCTCGTCAGGTTCTCCTGGTAGCAAGGTCACGGAGGTCAAATGGCAGTCGCTCCACTGTAATTGCCTGATCTGCCAAATCCTGGATCACCCTGGAGCGCGAGAGCACTACCGGGACATTAACGTTAAGATAATTTATAACCATGTGGTGTACCTACAAACCGTGTTAGAACAGTGACATCTTCCGATTCATAGGATTCGTTAAAGATGGAGTAATGATACTAATCATCATCATATCACCCGAAAGACGCCCACTGCTGGGCATAGGCCTCCTCCAGAGATTTCCACAAAGGCCGGTCCTGTGCCTTCGATTCACCTTGCCTACTCACGCTGCGTCTTCCGGTACGTGGTCGCCACTCGAGAACTTTACTGCCCCATCGGCCATCTGTTCTTCGAGCTATGTGCCCTGCCCACTGCCATTATAACTACAATGATACTAATATTCAAGCTAAAAGATTAGAAAAAATATAGAAGTGCGCAGATTTTACAACAATTGATCGATCATTATATAAACAACCCGTCATAGATCACTGCTGGACCTCGTCCT
This sequence comes from Blastobasis adustella, assembly GCA_907269095.1. Lineage (NCBI taxonomy): Eukaryota > Metazoa > Arthropoda > Insecta > Lepidoptera > Blastobasidae > Blastobasis > Blastobasis adustella. Next base: position 4,367,070 of record OU026120.1, read on the forward strand.
TTGTCATTAATAATGGTTTTGCTTAAAGGCGGGTTATTGCAGATAGAACATTTCAAAATGGTAGTTCAAAATACTTGACTGAAAACCATTTCCAATAGCTTTGATTGACAAATTGATCACAAACAAGTAGGATTGCAATTTGGCCGAGACCTTTGAGCGTACTCGTTGTCTGTCCGATAAAAGAGGGGTGTTACAAATTGACATCCAACTTATTAGGCCGTGTGGTGTCCGGCAGAGTAGAATAGCACCAACCCCTTACATTCATGGGTGTCGTACAAGGCGACTAATGTTTTCGAGGCAAAAGATCAAGAGTCTCCGTAGTCTGGAAAATGGGCAGCAGCATTTTCCATTATTATATTTAAATACTGCGATCTCCAGCCCGCCTGCCAAGCGTGGAGATTATGGCAATAACCTCCCATTTCGTGGGAGAGGCCCTAAGTCCTGCAGTGGACTGTTACGGGCTGTGATGATGTTTATCTCGAAAACAGATTTATCTCGAAAACAGATAGAGTTGTTATTGATGGTCATCATTGTTCATATTATTTCCCATGTTTAGAAATACGTCTAGATAGAGTCATATTTTATTTCAATACAGAGCACTTGAGATGTACTTGCTATCCATTACGTGTTATCTCATAATGCTTTTCCCGTGTACGCATCAACTATCTAATGTGCAGTATCGGCCTATCTGCCGTCACATTGAATACCACTTAATATTTTCATCATAGAGGAATTATTGGTATTTCCAGGACGTGATGATAAGGAAATTATTTGTCAGTATTGGTTGAATAGAGAAATAAGTAGTTTAAATAGGCACTATTACCATTTTGTTGGCGTTTTCTGAACGCAATTTGAGCAATAGGTGTTACGATTTAAAATCTCAAAGAAGCCTATGTAATTAGGAAAAAAGGATTTCTTAAAACACATTAAAAACATTCTTAAGAAAGATAAACGATAAAGAGGAATCTTATAGAGCCTTCTGTTTCATTTTTAATCGTTAATGGTCATCTTGGCGTCAACGTCCCGGTTGTAATACCGCGCGCGATTACCCGGGGGCCACCTTGTCTACGATCCAGGATTTTGCAGATCAGGTAGTAGAGCGGCTGCCGTCTCACCCTGTTAATAGGTGAACCAGACCAGATTGCATCATGGTTACACATTCAGTCGCCTGAACGTGCAGGTTTCATCACCAAGTTTTCCCTCACCATAACAGCATTAGTTAGTGTTCAACTAATGTACATCACTCAGAAAAGAGTCATTGGCACATGGCGGCACAGGGGTTCAAAGCCGGTACGTCGGGGTACGAGGCGGACCCGTCGAACGCGAGTATAAACATGAGTGGTTTGCTGGCTTCAGCCAGTAACTAGTAGAACCACAAAAAATACGAGTATCCCTACAGGTAATTTAAGTAGCTCTACTTTCAAGGTGAATAAGCAACAAGATGTCCTGGACGAAGATGGCCACTTTCCAGTAGGTGGACCGTCTGACCATGTGCCTTCCTTGGCAATAAAAGGAATATTGGCTGTTTTAGCGTAGTATTATGCGTAACTTAATCTGCAAATAAACTTTTAGGTACTTACTTACTCAAAGCTTCCATCTACCGCATTTCACAGCGTAATAAGCTTCATTTAGCATTACGTAAACACACATAACTATTACTTACCTCATACGAGTACGTCAACATCGTAAGGTCGTATGTCACAGTACATAATTTACACAACCCCTCCATCTAATATGTGCCGATACTGTGGCAAACTAAACAAGTATTCTCCGTCACACAGTACGCAAGTTCTTTGCAGTAACAAATAGCAGTACGATTGTCCCACTGCAACAACAAAAGCACACACTTACCGAGGAACCTAATTAGTGGCACCCATTCCCGGTAAGTCCACACGATGCCTCGTAATGTCCGTAATCCCCACAGATGATTGCCTGCCACGATATATCTTTTTTATGCTCGTTTATCGCTCGATAATATAATAATCATATCACGCTTACAATAATGGCATGCCAAATAAAATCTACCTACCCTATATTCCACGTGTCGTCGCCCATATTAAAAGATGTGACATAGTAATTTCAGCAACCAATTCTAAGTCATATCAATAGGGGATAGAGTGGTAATATACGCGAATAAAATAGGTAGTTACGTCATTTTGTATCGTGATACAGAGGCGACGTTCCAAAAACCGACGTGAACAAATTGGGTGAAGTCCAGAGCGCGCGGGAACGCAATATGTTTTTATTTATTTTTAATTTCCGGTTCGATTTAATGGCGTCGAAATCAATATAATGGTGAAGCGGGCAGCGTCATTTTCGCATTTTGCGGTTTGGCTCGTTTACCGGCAATGAGGCTGCTTAAGCCTCTCGTTACTGTAATGTACGTGTTTCAATCGGACCATCTTAATCTGCCGTGTTTACAATGGACGGCCGGACGTGCAGATTGGGTTGTACTGTATTCTGTTATAACAGTTCGTGTTTATTTGACGCGTTTGTTTTGTAAACCCTGACGAAAAAAGAGTGGTGTTATAAATTTGTATTTGTGTATCTGTCTGTGACATTGTAGCTCCCGAACGGATGGGCCGATTTGAATACAGTTTGCTCTATTTGAAAGCCAGGATAATCGAGATAGTTCTTACTATTGTTTTGGGAAAATCGGTCCAATAGTTTAAAAAATAAATGAGTATTTGTAACCTTGGTCGGGGGTTGTCCGACTTTTTCTGTCGGCTAGGTTATTAAGGGTGTAGTTTGCCACTCTTATCACCCCTCACCCCTCAACCTTGAACAATACTTGTGGGTACAATTACGGAATTGAAGCCAAGATTTAAGTATATCTCATTCGTTGCGTATTGTTTGAATCTCCCATTGCATAAGCAGCCACTGTCGAATATGAGACTTCTACACCTCCTTGTGATTCTTGGTCTATGAGACTGATCTACTCTTTTTTTGGGGTAACACCAGTCTGCGTTGGACCTGCCTATGGTTTGTATTTCGAGTACTCGTAAGCGAGTCTCCTTTTCTAAATAAAATAATAGTCTTGGCGTTAATGTCCCTTTTGTATGTGAGTATGATCCAGGATGTGGCAAATCAGGTAATTCAGGTAATTACAGTAGGTCATCTGACCTCCGTGACCCTGTCAATAGGGGAACCTGACCAGACTGGTTCATGGTTACACATTCAGTCGCTCGAATGTGGAGGATTCGTCAATACAAATATCCTTTTATATATGTCCATATTCATGCAATTGTTGAAAGGCGTTTAATTTCATCATCATCATTCACCTTTTCCCGCCAGGTAGGGTCCGCAAAAATAATAGGTACCACTAGCTTTTGTTCGAGACTTCGTTGGATTTAATTCATTCGCATATTTGTATATGCAATTGCATAGCTTAGCATCTTTTTGCCGATCGTGATTTTTACCATTAAATGCAAATTATTTTTCTATATAAATTTAAAAAATTATGCATATATCTATCGATGGCATAAGTAGAACCCGGGTCGAATTAAAGGTCAACCTATTAATGAATAATTGAAGAAAGTGTAAATAGTAACCGAAATTATTCTTGATTTGTATAATAACTATAGGAATAAATTATAGCCTATGTGCTATTCTGCAAAATTTCTTCAAAATCCGTCCAGTGGTTTTTGGGTGAAGGAGTCCTAAACATCTATCCAACCATATATCCTTTCAACTTTCGCATTTACCTATAATCGTAAAGAAATAAACATAGGATAAATAATAAAAAAATAAGAAATGCCGCCGTGTGCAAGAAAACCAAAGAACACCAACACCTTTAATAACTGCAGCTCAATGCGCAGTCATAGTTCTGAGTGACACCTTTTTGTCTAACAAGGATCAAGACTTTCTGTGCTATTGTGCTTTGGCATTCAGCGGCGTTTATTAGCATACCTACACGTAAAATAAAATCGAAAAACAGAAAAGCTATGTTATTTATTTCTTGATAAACAAGGGTCATAGGTTAGGTATTCTTGCTAGCGTATTTGCTGGTCCTATTGAAATGATGTACAGAGGTATGTGATTTGTTACCCAATCACGTAGAAACGGCTGAATGAATATGGATGAAATTTGTACACACATAGTTTATGTTCCGGGGCTCTATTTCTGAACCGCTCGTGTCAAGTCGAACGGTTTTCAATTATTATTTTCAGCAGGAATAATTCAAAATTTTGATGCATGACGCTGATTTTCCCTATTTTTAGACCGATCGCTGTCGGTGTCGCCGATGTAATTTAAAAAATATTGACCTTTTCATGACGAAAATCAAAATTGAAAACAAAAATAAGGCACCTAGACTAACACGAAAATAACCGAATTTTACGTTGACAAAGTCACCGGCAAAAGTTAGTATAGTAATAAAAACCACTCTACCAACTCCGGGAATAAGCGGAAATAAGTGAGCAGATTTTAATGGTGTTAGCAAACAATCAAAGAGTGCTAAGTGGCGGAAACGGGGGCCCTGATCGAGTGGCCGGGCCACACTTTTCATTTGGGCCACAGGGCAGGGGCCACAGGCCACATTAGGGCCACGTGCTTCCCATCAATGAGCGATGGCTTCGGAGTGACTGGTGGTATTTTATATGAGGAGCATTTTTTATGAAGTAACTTTACAGGAACTTGCTGCATCTAGCTCATACAGGTGTCCTGGCTCAGAATATAAGTGTAAACGTTAGTCCTTGTTGACTGATAGACAATGCTATTGTAGCTTTATTTTGGGATATAACCTATAACACTGCCAAATTTCATTAAAATTAGTTCAGTAGGATGTTAAATACTAATATTTTAGGTTTTCTTTCATTAATTTTTAATATAACCTATGTACTTTATAGGTTTCAATCAGCCTTTTCCGGCCATTTCCAGTTCTTTTATGGTTTATGGTTGGATTATACGAAAAAATTTACAATGGGATCTCTGTCTGTATGTTACCATTCCACGTTGTGGATCGTGACCTCCAGTCAAAAAGACATTTTTCCCAAGGGTTATTAATTCTACGACCAAATTGTGGATGTTGCAGGTATGAAATCTTCTCCAGTCTGTACCTCGGTATTTTCCTGATTTTTGTAGGTATCTACAGCATTTTTACGGCGGCCTAAAATATTTTGTGCAGACTCAAGGATGTTCCCGCTAATGCATGCAAATTTGCGAAACCGCAATGCCGATTATACCTGTCAAAGCTATAAACAAATAATGAAAATAAATGCATGTACTAAAAGTTTGGTATTATTGGCCGAAAAACCTTTGCATTGCGGGAATTAAATCTGTACACCGACAAACAGCGCCAACGTCGATGTAAGATATTTATTGCATCTATTAGTTCTAGTTGGTTGCCCGCTGCATCCCAACTGGTAGAGGGTAGGGTGAGCACGCAGACGCAGCCACCCGACGGATGGCTCGGAGCGCCACGGAATTTTAAACGGAGAGACACAAGGATATTTTTATAAGTGTTATTTTGTAGGTATCGATGGAACTTGATAAGTATTGTTGCTGGTAATCGGGGCACGGCGAATGCCACTCGCTCTGGTGAGGATGCCCAAGTAGCAATTGGTCCGACTTGAAGAGTGAGGCATCACTATAATGGCATGAATAGAAATTTCATTGTTTTCTTTAACGTTATTTAGTCCTCACAGTGACAACGTCCACGTTTTTGAATTTGTCAAAGATAATTTCTTCGATCTACAGTTCTATTCTGTTCAATAATCATCTTAGCGTTAATGTCTCGGTTGTGCTCTCGCCCGGGGTCCGCCTTGACCATGATCCAGGATTTGGTCGATCAGATAATTACAGTGGAGCGACTGTCATCTGACCTTCGTGACCTTGCTACTCAGAGAACCTGACCAGGTTGGATACACGTTCAGCCGACTGAATGTGCAGGTTTCATCACGATGTTTTCCCTCACCTTAAGAGCGTCGGTTTGTCTTTCTTTACCACAAGGCCAATATCCCATGTTAACGTAAATTTTTCCAGTGACGCTGTTAACCTTGGTGTCCTTGTCGATTCGACAAAACTCCGTGTGTAGTTCTTTCCAACGCCTTTTAAGCCATTTCTTAAATCAGGTACTTTCCTATTCGTGATAATGATGAATGAAATTCGAATGAATGGAACAACTCTCCAATGAATTGAGTGCATTTTCTTGCTATTTCGGTGTCACTTTATAGACCTTTACAAGTGTAGATAAGTAATAGGTTTATATATATCCAGATGTTGCGATGATGATGACCTATTTGCAGTTGACACGGTCTTTATAGATAAACAAGTACCTATACTTAGTATTCATAGTTAATTTAATGGCGGTAACTCAGTTAAAGTGTGAAAATCACAGCCCACTCGACACATAAGTACGTAGCGGCAATTATATGTCGCACAAACAACTATGTACTGCAGTTTAAGTATTATAATTACGATGTAGCGCGAAATGACAATGCTCGGATCATAAATTAGGTAGATACTTGCTATTGAAGTATTTTACAGACGAATTTTACGAATATTTGCTTATTTCACTAACAAAGGGTAGTAAAATTTTAAGATAATACGTAATATCGAGTCTTTGTGTATTCTCTTGGGGGTGAATTATGTGCTTACCTGTTTACAGAGCCCGATCATATAGGTAATTATGGTAAGTCCTCCTTCTCTTCCTTCCATATTTTACTAAAAACTTCCTGTGCTAAGACTGCTGCGGATATCATAAAGGGCACCGAGGTCGACATGTCTTTGCTGAGAGGTCACGAATCACGATGCAACACTTAATGCCAGTTTCGATTTTTAGTTTCGCTTATAATTTCCAAAACTCCGTTTTCAACAACCCTTTCCGGGTCACCAGAGACCCCAACTGCCTGTGCGATTTCCTTAATGCGCCTAATTAGGGTTACCGCTGCCGCTGCCTTGTTACATTGTACTGTATCCAAGTGTTTGCTGCAAAGTGCCGCGCCGCGGCGCTAGCGAGCCGGAAGTGGCCAGGAAATGGGCACTAATGGCGTCCACGCCGGAAGCGACGCCATTACGTCCCTAGAGCTGCTCAAATAATTACCTAGAGCCATATCGGGTTCGATGGGTTACTCGATCGCTTTCATGAGGTAGCAAGTTTTTTTGGCGAAGTATTTTATTTGTTATAAAAGTGTGGAGAGGTAGTGCAATAGGTATTTGGTGTCGCCACAATAATAATGTACCATAATCTACCATAACATGTATATTTTTGACAAGTCTCAAGCATATGTATTAACTATGTAGCATGCACGATTCGTTAGGTTCCTACCTAAAACATGTTTGTTTCAAACAAATATCGCTCGGAAAATTCTCATGCTCCCGTCCAAAGTTTCTGCATAAATCGCGAGCAAGTGAAAAATAGTTGCGAAAAGAAATTCTTTCTTGTGGACTCACCGCAGTAACGAGTTTCGAATTGGAGAACCTACTTGGGGGCAAGTTTGAGTAAACTTACCCTGTGCTCTTTTTTACTCATTGTTTGTGTTCTAGGGCTTCACTAAGATTCTCGTCTCGTAACGTCATTAGTGAAAGCACAATTATATTTAATTTCATGAAATAAGACCTTTAAACCAAGCTTCATCATTTCATCGTCATTAAAACATTCCTGATGACGCTTCACTCTGGGCCCTCGCGTGCCGCGAGGGGGCGCAACCGGGTCATAACGCCAAGATGATGGTGATGATAATTATGATGATATGGATTGACACTAAAATATTTTTAAGACAATATGCTAGTTTTGACAATATTTCACCTGTGTAGGTTCCTGGCCTGAAGAGGCAGAAGCGGTGTTGAACTGTACAGCATTTGAACTGTACACTGAGTTTAACAGCATTTTGAGCGCAAATTATTGAAGGGTGGCGGCAATCAATCGACGTCATTACATACCCCCGCACCGCAGGCTACAAAGACCATAGGAACCGACATTAAGCTAGGCCTGAAGTACCTCTGCAGTCATTAGCAATCAAAACGACATAGTCATTATATTAAACTTTACAATTCCCATTTGCAACAGCCCACATTAGCACAACAATGTGCTAATGCGAAAAACGAGTACCAGCACACAGATTAAAAAATCATCCAGGATAATAAAGAACTTATCGGCTGTGAGATCTGACGCCGCTGCCTAGCGAATGGAAAAAGGCAAAAGGCGGGAATTTGATCATAATGGCATCAAACATGGCGCCCATGATTGCGATCTGAAAGGGAGATACGGAATGGGGTGGCGGTTTTGTCTTGCGGTTGATTACTGTAATAGTAGGCATGTGTTCATAATATAAACATCTGCTGGGCGTTTGTTGGTAATGTGTGAACTTTAGGTAAAAGGATAAGCCTAAACGAGAAGATATAAATAGGTAATAAAGAGTATAAGTTCGCCATTATGACAACTTCTGTAATTAATTTTTTAACAGTGTGTGTACATTAAAACGAGTTAAATATATTTTCTATTGTTTCTCATATTTTTTTTGTACCTATCCGAGCGGTCAGTCCCGGCTGCTGCCAGGGTTTGCTTTTCTACTTCGTTTTCTCCACTTTGCCCGATGTTTGGCATCCTCACGTCGTAAGCGTAGTTGGCTTTCGCGTCCAACTTGGCGATGTCAATCCATCGTTTACCTTTAAGTAGGTACACATAAATTGCAGATTTGCTTATTGTCAGCTAAGATATGTAAATAGGTATGTCTTTATAACAATATGTAGATGCTGGACAGACACAAGCAATTACATAAAATATGGTTACGTAAAACCTTTTCCAAAAATAAAACGTCTCGTTTTACTACTACAGTTTTTCTCTACGTTTTATGCACCTGGCTAAACATCCCCGAGTCCCGAGTTTCCCAAATAAAGGAAAAAGGAATGCGGTCCGATTAAGTGGAAGGCAATAAACTGAAAAAGATTTGCACCGCATACTTTATCCCTAAAATGTAAATATAGGGAATCGAAAGGGAATTGGTCAAAGGGTAAGAGGCGTGAAATCACTACGGATCCGACAAGGTGGATGGGGTTGGAAAATTCACTATTACGAGCAACGATAGATTTTATTGCATTCTTTCCTCTGTATTCTTTTTATATTGTTGTTGTTGATATATGATGCCATACGAGTATTTGAAAAGAAAGAAGAAAAGTTATTTCTTTAATTTTACAAGCTTTTATATAACTTACACTGTCCGTCATTTTTTGCAAACGCTTTTCGACAATCAGTTGGTATCCGATTGAAATGAAATTTTGCATACCTATGTAACTTGAAGGAGAATGCTAATGCATTGTCATATGGTACCATGGAGCTGGTCTGATGATGGAGTCGGAAGGTAATCATTGGAACTAATGAACACCACAAGATAACCTCATCGTGTTTGGTCGCTTTGGAATGGTCTTGATGAGTTGGTACTATACCGCGCAAAGGTTGTTATGAAAAATATTTTTAGTTTGAGAACTTATTTTGAGGAAAGCTGGAATTCTCACTTAGGTAATTGTATTACCACGCCTGACAAAAAGACATTAGGTAGGTTAAATTAAAACAATTTACAAAATCTAAATAATACTAAGGTTAACGACTTTATTGTACTAGTTCTTAGTTAGATTTTGTCGGCTTGAGGACTCCGAGTTGAGCGACAGTTGGCTTAGGTCTGGACTAGGCGGGGTGGGATAGGAATCCCAGACAGAGTAGGATCTGGGTCGATCCAGAATAAAAAAGTAAACCAGAGTGGAGAGCTAGGTCTTTCGCAATAATGTACAGACTCCGGTAAGTATGTGCTAGCGCACCGTGTTATTAATTTGCGTACTTGCGAAAACAAAAGTAAACGCTAATTTAGACGCGCCCCGTACTAAATAAATTAATCCTCGCGAAGCCTACTTATGCGCAGCCACAGTGTTTCCTTTGGACTATGACATGGCATCGTTCAAGAGCTTATCAAAGGTCTCCATAGAGACGAGCAATGCATTGGTAGCACCCTTGGTGTTGCTGATATCCATAGGAGGCGGTGACCACTTTCCATCAGGTGACCCGAATGCCTGTTTGTCTGCCGTATTACATAAAAAAGCCTAGACTTGCATAGTATCAATAATCTCCGCGAAACTGAAATCTGACTCAGCCTCCGTGAAACTTAACAGGTTCCGAGGTGCATCGTAATGAGACGCGAAGTTTCCGCCAAAGACTTAGAAGTCCACATTCGTTAGAGATATTAAATCCTCAGGATCGGTGATCCAAGTCCTCGACATACACGGTGATAGGAGGTCGCGTCTTTGGCTCAGGTGGTGCCGAAATCAATAATTATAATGTTAATGAACAATATGCAAGGTGTTAGGAATCTTTGGAAAACTAATTCACAAGCATATATTATATGCTCGATGTATACGGAAATTAATGTTTAAAAGGAAAAAAGGATTCATTATGTATTGATAGATCTAAGTAACTAACCCAGAGGATGTATTAGGTAGGATTAGCATTGCTATAATACTGCGGCATATTATGCCTACGCCTATGCATGGCTCAGCTATGGCATTATCATGTGGGGAAACAGCACCGACGCACCTACCTTACTCACCTCCCAAAAGAAGCTTATCCGCATCCTTATGAACATCAAACAAACAGACAGTTGTAAACCTCATTTTAAAGAAAACAAAATACTTACAGTCCCATGTTTATACATCCTCGAACTATGCAAATTCGTCCGCAACTACCCCGGTTTTTACCACACACGAGAAGATGTACCTACTAAATACTCACTACGCGATAAAAACAAACTAATGTTGCCCACTTCACGTCTAACTATGCATTCTACAAGCCCTTTGATAACGTCAATAAAAATTTATAATAAACTTCCTAAATCACTAAGAAATGAATCAGATAATAATAAATTTACCCATCACTTAAAGCAATTATTACTAACTAAATGTTATTACAATATAAAGGAATTTCTAGAGGACAAATTAAAATAAATATTTCAAATTATCTGTACCTACATATACACATAGTATGGTTTAAATTTATAGAATAGGTAGTACTTACACCTAATATAAAAAGCCTACTTATACCTAATATAAAAAATAAATAAACTTTATCCTATTCACATTTCACACCCACACACCCACACACACACACAAACAAACAAATACGTAAACATTACTACTACACTACATTATATTAGAAAACTAAAATAACAACATAAATAACAATTACTTCACTTATAGTACCTACATGCTATAAATGTTCCAACTTTGTAAATACTTCTAACTATTTAAGATATATTTAATAATTTAATGAATAGCTTGGTACAAAACCATAAGTACGTACACAATTTATTACTTAACCTTGTTTATGAATAAAACTTAGTTTTAAGTTTAAAATTGCAGTGCCCGTAAGGGTTCATAATGTTAATGCTAATGTAACTTATGAAGCAATAAATAAATAAATAAATAAATAATAGACTATGCGGTTGTGAACAAGTTCTATCGCTTGTTTCACTTCGTTGAATCTCTGAACTACTGGGGTATAAATATACTTGTGATACCAGTGGTCAGCTGCAAGAGCTGCAAGAGTATCACCCCGTCATACTTACACCTTATTTATTGTACTGTCTAAAAACATAGAGTATTAGGTAACGAATATGTAAGGAGAGATAAAATCCTAATTTACGTTTTTTTTTAATCATATTAGCCAGGTATTGGACCGCCATCCCACCTGGTGTGTGTGTGGGTATGTAAGTGTGCATAGAAATCTGCCCGAAGTGTTTGCCACTCCCAAACTACACAGACTGATCACAATTTTGTCTTCTCCCCCGAAACAGCAGAGCAATGCGCAATCCGATACAAAAAAAGAACACACCGCACCTCCCGCCGGCATTTGAGGACAATACAAACTGTAATAAAATAAACTGGACGCAATAATTTTTATTGTAAGAGGGGTCCTCGAATTATCATTTAGATGGGGTGACGGCCAATATGGCGTGAATTCGGTGCCAAAAAATAGATCGGCTCCAGAACGGCTTTGTCTTTTTCGCGGTGCCTCTCTGGGATTGGGTCCTTGTGATTGAAGTGTTTTACAGTAGTGTGCATCCTCAGTCTATGAATAAGTTTGGGGTCTGAGATGTAAAGTCAGATGCGTCAATGTAGGGATGCGCTGTTTTTCCAGGGGCTTTGAGTTAAGTTATCCTATAGTATGTGATGTAGGTTACAATCTAATCTCAATGACATTTATTTTGGAATAAAAACAAATTCTTAAACACATTTAAGCTAATGCTTAAACAAAAACTTCATTTAAAAATGGTTAAACGTCCTTCTCAAACGTGTTTAAGAATTTGGTGCAAGCCGGGCTTAGTGATACCGAAAAGAATTCAGTAAATTGAGCTTGTCACTTAAAGCTTTCAGACATTCGCCTGCTTCACCGGTTTAGATTTCACAACCTGTAATTGTCAACATATCAACAAGAAATTACAAAAAAAAGAATAAGTATGAAACAATCTGCTCTTCAAATCCGTTTAATCTAGCCCAAAACGATGGCATTAGTAGCAATGAGGTGTTGCGACCGTTCAGTATTCATAACAAGCGTAGAGATTTAATACAAATATTAAATTTTAATCAAAATGTCGTCGACAACGAGTATTAATGACGATCTCCCCACAAGATGATATTCCCTTGGAACACATTAGTCCATGGGCGGAGTGGGTTGGCCCTAGGCCATGGTGGTCAGAGAAAGCAGGAGCGATTTTGTCCGCTAATAATAACTGCCTGATCTATTATAAAAAATAAATAAATTAATATCTGCTCTCTGCAGATAATAGTTAAGTAAACAAATAGCAATAGTTATTTATTGTTCAAAACCGAGCAAATGTAATTTTCTTGTAATTACTTATGCAGAACTACTCAAGTAAATTAAGAAAATTAAATGTTTTTATAGTCAATTACGGTTTCAACGGACGTCAAGGACAGCGGCGAGTGGCGAGCGCCCAGACAGTGATTTATACTACAGCGAGTCCAGTCGTAGTAATCCTACTGTCTAGTTGCAAGGCAAGTTGACTCGCTACTTTCAGATCGGTTTTCACCACTGTACTTATCAACTTTGCTAAATACTTGACCAATGTAAATCGGGCTTCACCTTTAACTCTTCATTCCATAGTACACACCGCACCTGTAAACCACGTAAGCTTATGAGAACGCTCTCCGCTCTCACTAAGTCACTTACCCGGGGAGGCGAGGGCTGGGGGCGTCCGCAAATGGGAAGCGAATCAGCGCTGATAAATGATTTCGGTACAAATGTTATTTCGATCCTGGCCGATAACGCGTGATCTGTTGTGTTGTGGCGCTGGGGCGTGCGTGGGTGTGGAGCTCGCTTTTTGATTGCACAGACGCTGATTGCCTGCGCCCTTTTCGAAAGAAAAGCACTTTCCATTTCCCACTAGTCGTGCCCTGTGGTTTTCCATGCGCAGTTCGGATCTCTGTATATTTCGCAGGCGGATGGTTAAATTAGCCGGTTAATTAAACGGCTAGCTTTTTGAGCAATTATTTAATAGAAAATTTGATGAAATTTGGATGTGGTGTTGAAAGACAGATTTTGTGTTGAGTTCACGGAGCTCCTCCCCTCCGTACATAGTTACAACGTTAATCTCACCACAATAACCTCAAAGAATAATACTAGTTTACTTTAGGTTAGTGTTGTGACAATGCATGGAGGATCTCCGTGAACCCGGGGCAATATCGTTCATTAGACGTTACTTTCAAATTTTATGAATTTGGCAAATATTCCATTCAATGATTGCTTATAAACCTAGCTGTTTAATTAACCGGCTAATTTAACTATCCGGCTGCGACATATACATTACATTCAACTATCTCGCGGGATCCTATTATTTTGCCAATATCATAAAACATTCGGGAATAACGTAGATTTACACAACAAGTAGGTAACATATCTATAATATTTATTCACGAACCTATTCTATTCTAATAATTAAATAAATTATCCACGATCAAAGCTCAATATAGAAACTCATGTTCGCCATCCCTGGTGCCAATTTCACGTTCATTCACTGAATTCGAAAATTCAAGATATATTATTTTTTTGACCCTCTTAAAGCATAATTTCATTCTCACTACCTTGACTTTACTAGTCCACAATGTCATCGCCCTGAAAGTCACGGAAATTACGTTAGTTATAATATAAAAAACCTATCCAGCGGTAGTATATGACATTCTGTGTCTACGTACAAATTTTGATGAAATTCAGTGTTGTACCTTATTTATTTAACAGTTTATTGCACACAACAAATACATAGCAAATAACAGGCAAAGTAAAAAATGGCACAACAGGCGCTACTTATTTCTAAAGAAATCTCTTCCAGCAGGCCTTCGGGAGTGTGATGTGATCATGAGACGCCGATAGGACGTACACAATATTACCTATCTAAATAGGCATTTATATAAGCATATTTATTCTACTTACACACATAAGTATCTATGAATACATACATATATACACACATACATACATACATACATATCGACTTATAATATAATAATACAGACATTATCTATAACTTAGGAACACTCTGTAATAGATAAAACCTTATAGGGGCTTATCAATAAACATATTTTTATATCCAAGGGAGGCACCTGGTCGGACGGCCCATCTGATGGAAAGTGGTCACAGTCGACCAGGACATTTGCAACCTAAAGGTGGCGAATGCGGTGCCGGCTCTGATGTACATGGTATCTGTAGACATGCCTTTTGAAGAACCCCATATTGTAGTGCAACGGAAAGACTTCGGGAGGGAGCTCATTCCACTTCTAGGAAAGCCTCGCGATTCCCGTATGTTATAATAATCCTTCCGAAAGAAATACTCTAAATTATAGTGAAAACTGCATCAAAATCCGTTGCGTGGTTTATGAGGTGGCGGACATACAGACAGACAGAAATTTTGCAAAACAGTAAAGAACCGTCTCACTCTTTTGTATAATGTAAAACGACATACCCAATACAGAGCAACCCAAGCCAGCGTGGCGTTGTTCACTCGAGGGCCCACTAATGGGTTTATTTGCGATATGTACACTGTTAACCAGCTGAAAATAATCGACATTGCATTATTGGTCATCATCATATCAGCCAGAAGACGCCCACTGCTGGGCATAGGCCTCCCCCAGAGATCTCCACAAAGGCCGGTCCTGTGCTTTCCGCATTTTTTTTTAATGTGATACTGTACGCAAACAGGCAAGCGGGCCACCTGATGGAAAGTGGTCACCATTGCCTATAGACATTAGTAACACCAAGAGTATCGCCAATGCGTTGCCCACCTCTATAACACGTTGCTTTGGCAGCAAAAAGGCAAATGCCCGTCCACTGCCAAAGCCACGGTTCCCCGAATACCCACCCCATGGAGCACTGGAGACCTTACTCACCGGCAGAAACACAATACTCTTTAAAAGAGCATCTAGCTGGTGCCTGCTATCCCCAGCTGGTACCTAGTACTTTGAGGTTAGTTGAATTTCAGCACTGCAACGAGCTCGCCACTTGCTCGTTGGCTTGTGCCTCCAAATACCATTGGCGAAGCCGGGTTGGCCAACAGGCATGAGGCATTCCATGTTAGTCCTTACAGTGACAACGCATCTATCTATACCTGTCTGTACTTTCGGTCTGTCAAAAATGTGACAGAGTGTGCGTATTTTGAGCTCCGGTGTAGACAGCTGGCGGTCAAAAACTCGACACATGAGCAACACGAGCCAATGAGCCGTGTATACGCCGCGTCAGCGTATTTTGAGCTGCGGCGAGATCTGTCATATGTAGTTAGGGTTGCCAACTTTTTTAAGACCAAATATAGAATTTTCGGATTCAGTCGCTACAAAAATATTGTAGATAGGGAATTAATAATAAAATATATAGTATTTTTAATCTATTATATTTCTTAAGTGATGAGTAATCTTAAGGCGTTCGTTTATAATTATTAATACAATCTAATTCTAAATTATAAACCACCATTAACTCGGCTTTTATGAAAATTATCAGTAAGTAATCGTAGTTAGCTGGTCCTAGATAGTGTGTAATTGAGTTATTTCTGTACCAAATTCAGGACGCATTTCGCTTAACGGCATGTGATACTGATAAGTGACTTTGCTTATAAAATATAGTAGTTTCGTCAACTACCTATATAAAAAAAAATTAAAATAATAGTAGGCGAACACCTAAAACAGTAGTATATATATTATGCAGATACTATATTATGTAGTAGGGTTGGCAACCCTATATGTATAGACATACCAACTTGAACTTATTACTTACAAAGACCACATACAGACAGCAGTCAACATGATAGAACACCTTGCTATTCTGCAAAGAAAAATATACATAAATCAAGCTGAAGGGCTTTCGTTTTGTTTGAACACCCTATTCTCCGGAATTTAGTAAATTCTTTCACAGCTACATTATCTCCAAGTGCCATTCCATCCCGGAAATAGTTGAATGCTTACAGAGATCCGAACTGCGCGTGGGTGAAAACCGCCGGTAACGGCTGGTATTGAATAAAACACAACCTCGGTCTGATGAAGGTCTGACCGGAGAAATGATGGATGGCAAGCATCGTAACAGGTGATGGTTTCTTTGATAGAAAGTTGACCATCTCTTCTCAAAATAGTTAAAAACAAAGTTGTTATTCGCATATGTCTGAACATTTGCAAACATTAACAACCTGTTACAGAGACTGCTGGAATTGAACTTCCCTTCACAAAAGTGGCGGGTATTGCCGTAATCTGTAAGCTTGGCAGGCGATTGGAGAAAATAAGTAATACACAGATAAATAATCATCTTGGCGTTAATGTCCCGGTTGTGGTCTCACGCACGAGGGCCCGGGGTCCGCCATGACCATGATCCAAAATTTGGGAGATCAGATAATTACAGTGGAGGGACTGCCGCGATCCTGCTACAAAGGGAACCTGACCAGATTTTATCATGGTTACACATTCAGGCGACTGAATAGGTTTCAGCACGATTTTTTTCCTCGCCGTAAGAGCATTCAACTAATGTACATTACTCAGAAAATAGTTGTTGGTATATGGCCGCAGTGGGATTCTATTCCTCTCGCATACGAGTCGGACATCTTACCACTCGGTCACCGACGCTTCAAAGTACTGAACAGATAACGCGTCATTTTCCTGGTTTACAGAAATACTAGTTGCCGGACACCATAAGGCGAATGTCATCGATGTCACCGACATAGCCCTAAGGATTGCCAGGCTAAAGTGGCAGGGGGCAGGGCACATACCTCGAAGAACAGATGGCCGATGGGGCAGTAAAGTTCTCGAGTGGCGACCACTCGCGAGTGTGTAGGCCTCCTATAAGTTGGACTGACGACCTGGTAAAGATCGCAAGTACCTGCTGGATGCGGAAGGCACAGGACTGGCCTTTGTGGAGATCTCCGCGGGAGGCCTATGCCCAGCAGTGGGCGTCTTTCGGTTGATATGATGATGATGATAAGGCCAATACCTAAATAGCAGGGATTTGTATGGGATAGACATGTTTTTAACAATCTATAAAAAAATAACCAAAAGTCGCCGGCTAGTGATTTTTGGCCAAGGATTTTGTAATAAAATTTGTCTTTAAACGACGATAAAACAAAGGGTGTAACACGTTGGCTAAAAGCCTTCGGACCGGAGTAGTAGATATATAAATATAAACAAAAAATATAAATATATGCTTGGACAATTCACACAGCGCCATCTAGCCACAAAGCTTGTATTATGGGTGCCAGAACAACTGATAATTACTTTAATATTTTAAATACATACTTATTTTACATAAATACATACACCCAGACCCGTTACAGAAATTAAAATTCATCATATCAATTTCTGCTCGGCCGGGAATCTACGCGGGACCTCTGCGTGGCAGACCGGAATGTTAACCAACTGCACCACTCAGGTCGTCAAAACACTTAGACACAGAAACAGTCTAACCCTTTATGCTGCGGCCTCGAACACCTGGCCGCTACGAATGGCACGATTATGAAGAAGAACAAAAAGACGCCGGTGCCCACGTATATTGGGAACATGGGATCGAAGTCGTCCTTGATGACCGGCTTTGGGTCAACTTCCCCTTCCGCTAGGTAGTACTTCCGCATATGTTTCCTTGTGACGTGAGTGGTTGTCTTCACTGGGTACGATACCAAGCCCATCAGTGTCCGCTTGGTGGGCTTGAAGACTGGTCTTAAAGGTATATTCAGAGAATATTGCGGCAATGGTATCTGCTGCTGGAAGGCGGACAGCGACTCGTTTGGATAGCTCATATTTGCAGGGACAGACTTCGGTCAGCAGATAACTGGAGTGTTCGTTGAAGCGTCAAAAACAAAGATACTTGTTTGGCAACTTTGATGCCGATACAAGGAAATTACTTTGCTGGTTGATACAATAACTTTTTTATACAAAGCAATTGTCCAATTACTATATGTTCTTATAAGGATTATTTATTTTTATTGACACGGATGTGATGGATGTCTATAATAACGTTTGATTGTTCTGCATAGAGAATTTGTACTTCTACAAAAAAATAGAATTGTGTTGAGTTTGTCTCTGACGGAGTTGAGATTTTCTTCGAAATCTATTTTTTTATACAACTAAGATGGCAAACAAGCTTACGGCCTGCCTGATGGTAAGCAGTCACCGCAACCTATGGACGTTTGCAATACCAGGGGCAACACCCGCGCGTTGCCGACTCCGTAAAAACCTTTATCTACACTCATAGCGTAATGTTCCAATTACATATTCGAAAACAGTTGTTTAAGGATACACTTTTTCCACGCCAATCTATAAAATTTAAAAAAATTACTTTTCGATACAGCATTTCCCCACACTATTTTCATTACAGCTGTATCGAAAAATAAGTTTTTAATCCTTTATGTAAATAATTTCCTGTTTATATTTGTGATCAGTTCATAGTCTGTGGTTGTGATTGTGTACATTTGGAATTATTTTCCCACTAAACAGAATATTTTTTCTAATTGTTGTAATTTGTGTTTGTAAATGATTTTTCTTGTTTGAAGCAAATAAATAGATAAATGTGAAAGTAGTGAAGTGAATTTCCCGCCGCTTGATATCCTCGACGCCTACAAGATACAACAGAACTGACTAGCAGTTATTTTCAGCAAAGTTTAAAAAAAAATAGGTACGAAATTTTAACATGAAAATATGAGTGTAGATAAAGTAGCGTATGCAACTGCATATAATTAGGTATTATATGACAGTTGCATAAACTACTATTTCACCCCTCTTGAAGAACTCAATATTGTACTCTAATCTAATGATGGTGGTTATTTCTTTGGAAGGAAGGAAAGGTGGCCATTTCATATCAGCTGTACACAACAAGGCGATCCTTTGATACAGACAAGTAAAAGCCTGAAGTAGATTAACAGTAACCACAGTTGAGGGCGAGATTCGAGCGAGATCAGACAGTTTCTGAGCTAGTTTACGTTCGTTGTTTCTCCCAGCTATGACGGTCTAGTCTGTACAAAATGGAGACGTTAAGAATCAATTCGTGACCCCGCAGGTCGGATGGCTGGCGGGCGGTTTGCGATGCGCGTCGCTCTACGATATTACCAATAAATTCTTTACTTCCCCGTTTAGTTGCTTGGAGATAACGTACTGCGCCGTCGCAGGCGCAGCTCTTCCTACAGGCTACGTGGTGTGGAGAGGGATTTTTCACTAACCTAGAATTACTCTCGTATTGTTGGTATTCCGATGTCTGATTTTTCCTATAGTTCTACAGGTGTGGTTGTTGAGTAAAATTTGTTTAGAAATACTTCTCGTGCATTTGGTTCAGTTGTGGGAGTGGAGTTGGGGTACTTTCATAAAAATACACTTTAATATTTTATTTTACTGAAGCATTCATCATCATCATCATCATCCGAGCGGTCAATCCCTTCTACTGCCAGGGTCCGCTTTCCTGCTTTGCTTTCTCCAATTTGCCCGATCTTCGGCATCCTCACGTCGTAAGCCGTTGGCTCTCGCGTCCGACTTGGCGATGTCAATCCATCGCTTCTTGGGCCTTCCGCGGGATCTTTTTCCTAATACCTGCAGATTCAGGCATCCATTTCCCACGTATCCCTGGGGCTAAGGCAACATGCAACCATACCAGCACAGCCGTGCCTCTTCGATCTTATCCGCGATATCTCTTACGCCAAGGCTGCCACGGATGTACTTGTTACGCACTCGATCCAGTCGCGTAATGCCACACCTTCACCGCATCATATCATTGGCGTGGAGTTCGCGGACGTGCTTCGTCAGCGTCGGCCAGGTTTCGCTGCCGTAAAGCATCACAGGCCTAATTATGCTCTTATATATAAGCCCCTTGAGCTTGATTGGGATTTTAGGGTCTGAAGCTTTAACATCAGTAAATTCCATTTCTACAACGCTATCTACGACATCATGTTTCTAGGTTTTGAAACTAACTGAAATTAGGTAGTGTGTTACACTGGCTACTATCCTCAAACCTGAAAGCTTAATGGCATTGCAAGTGTTCGCCACCATCAATCAAAATGCGGCAGCACGCTGCAGCTTTTACGAAACAGATCCACGCAAAGTCCGTCTCCACAGCAAGCGAGCCTTCGTCTTGTAATGAAGACATACTGAGACTGACCACGCCCTCTCTAAGCGGGTAATTGAGTCATTATGGGTGCGCGGGCGCACGGCCCGCCGCTATCTCCGATCGAAGCCGGCCGATCCCGATCATGCCCGAGGTCTTTAGAAATAGAGTCGGTACTCATAGTATTCGTACACACGATACTAACACGTTTGGACTCTACACCGTCGCTGGTTTGCATGAGCCTCCATCCAGACCTTTAGCTCATTTTATACTGGTCGTGAGTGGATTGATACGCTGTCTCCTGTACCTATGAGAACATTGAGAGCCGATCATAGATTTTTATGGCCAACCGATTAAATACAACCAATAACGCCCGTAATAACAGTAAAGCCAAATATGGCGTAAAGGTTCTTGTTGATTGATAGGCTATTAATTTAATTTTATGTTCTCTAGAGTGCGCTTTAGAGGTAAGTATTACTGATTTGTTACGGCGATATGGTGTAGAATTAGTTGGCCAGATGTGGGTATTAGTGTTTTGAATCTGGTTTCGTTCAGTTTTTTGGAGGTTGCCTATTTATGCCCCAAGTGTTGTCTGCTTGCCACCTTAGTGGTATAAAAAAAAGTCTCGTCACATCAACAGTCTACTGCATGACTCCTTCACATGAGTGGAGGGCTTTGCCATAATCTGCACAATACCTGCTCAATTTGTCTTTACGGAGATAGAAGGTAGATAGTCTGCTTCTCGTATATGATTAGATAGATCTACTCTACAGGAAACGACAAGGCTAATAGTGTTTCAGTAAATTTATATTTCCAGTAAGATTATTTATCTCAGACTTCGCGAGAACGATTGTCCAGCATCGTAACAAAGGCGTTGGACGGGTTTCTTGAGTACAATTAATCTCGTGATTACGCTAATTTTCATGCCAGGGAATCCTATGATCAATAGTCGCCTTTGTCACTCAGGAATTGTAGTCTTATCAAATAAAGAAACTCAATTCATTTATATTTGAGTGCACACTTCCACTGTTCGATTAACTTCATTTTCTGTGTCTGAAAGTTTGCTTGTTTGTCTTTATATGTGTCGTATACAAAGATTTTATGTAATTAATATAAACAATATAGCCGTATATATCTACGACATAGAATGGAAATCATAGTGTGACGCAATGATTAATCTATCAAGATACACAAAAATCTTTATTGAACCTCTATAGATATCTTACATATTGCTTTCATAAAATGATTCGCTGTTAGGCATCTACCCTACCGCGGCTCGGAAAGGGTAGTTCTGACAGCTGTCAGTTTGACAGGGCGGGTCAAGCGCTCAATTTCCGGGGTCGCGTGCCGCCCGATTTGAATTCCGAACCGGGCACTTCCCTCTTCCGCGTTCGTTGGGATGGTGTACCTACATATTCTTAGAATGAGGTATCGCATCTTTTGATCGATGATGAGTGTTTGTGACTGCTACCTGCAATCAATGACGTGTGACTTCGTCAAACAGTGACTAAACTCGACTCCGAGATGAAATTGAAGATAAAAAATGAAAACTAATTGACCCCATAATAAATAAACCCAAAGGGTGGATTATTCAAAATAGTGTTTTTTTTTAATAAAAAAATAATAATAATCTTGACGTTAATGTCCCGGTTGAGCTCTCGAGAACGAGAGCCCGGGGTCCGCCTTGACCATGATCCAGGATTTGGCAGGTCAAGTAATTACAGTGGAGCGACTGCCATCTGACCTCCATGACCCTGCTACCAGGGGAACCTGACCAGATTGGATCATGGTTACACATTCAGTCGCCTGAATGTGCAGGTTTCATCACGATGTTTTCCCTCACCGTAAGAGCATCGGTTAGTATTCAACTAATGTACATAACTCAGAAAACAGCCATTGGTACATGGCCGGAGCGGGATTCGAACCCGGGACCTCTGGCATACGAGTCGGATACTGTAACCGCTCGGCCACCGACGCTCCTGAGTGTTTTTTAAAATATTCATACGATTTTAATTAATTGTTAATGTGATAATTTTTAGCAAAATTGCAATAATTTTAAATAATCCATCCCGTGGTTTATTATTTATAGTGGAAATTGATATTGAATTTCATTTCGGTCCATAGTCTCTGCCTACCCCACCTGTGGGACACAGGCGTAAGCTGTATGTATGTATGTATGTAATTTCATTTCCGAGTATAGTTTATATTTCATCCGTATGAAAACTGGCCACGAAGTACTATCTAAGAGAAATTTTCCATTTGCCAAAACCACGAATAACGGATAGTTAACTATTAAAAATATTTCTCACACACAACAGCCAGAATACATGCACTAGTCGGAAACGTGGCTCCCGGAATAAATCACACTTGATTTATTTTTATTCAGCTGGCAACACTGCGCGATGCACATTGCACGTATGTCCGCGTTGCAACAATGCTCTTTTTTATTTCTTTCTATTTGGTTGCAGATATTACTCATACAGTCTGTGACACAAATCCAGGCCACCGTCGTCCAGTTCATCCGCAACCTAAGGCGAGCGGATGCATACCAGTAGACATGCTTCTTGAAGAACCTTAAGTTATAATAATGCCTATAAAGAGTGCATTCGGAAGTCAGAGAGAAGGGGGAAGGAAGTAGTAGATTTCGATGCAGTTGATTACGATGTCTGCAAATTTGTTGAGACGAATATGTTCTTGGTCATTATCATATGCCTTACTAACCCACTGTTGGACATAGCCCTTTCCTGAGGACTTCCTAGGTGGAAGGCGTGCTACACTCTGCTTGCTGAGTCGCTGTCTCTACTCAAGAACTCGTTAATTTTTACCCCATAATTTGTAGGTTCATTGGCAAATATTAGCAGAACAGGTCCGTGGCGGAGCATTTTAGCCTTCACGTAGATTACTAATATTAGTGAGGAGCACAACACAATTGGCACACACATAAACACCGCTGAATGGGTACCCGAGGAACTCTGTCTCGGCACCAGTACGCAGTACCCACATGTATTCGAGATGGCAATAAACAGATCAAAGCAACGTTCCTTGGCGTACATTACTCGGTGTTGTCAGTAGCACAATGGGGAACAGGACAATAGAGAATAACAAAGCCCACAAATCACGGCGCGAGGCGTGAATAGGCGCGGGATGGGCGAAGTAGCGAGACCGAAACCGAAAAGTTTGGTCCGAAGTTCTTGGACAAGTATGGAGTGTGGAATGTCCTGTGGCTGTGCTGTAATATGGTATGTATAGTATAGAGCGACTAGAAAAATGGCTGGCAGGCTGGTAAGCTGAATATGCCAAACTGTAATTTAGAACGATCTAAGTGGCGCTCTGCGGACTGCGGTGGGCTGATGTTGATGGCAAAAAATTTCTATGCGGCCGGTCATCATGACCATCATCATAATTAGCAACTGAAAATTTCAAAATCCTAGGTTTTCAGTACTTCCGCTTCTAGTATTAGGTATGCTATGGTTTCATTAGGTATTCTTTGTAATATAATTCCACAGGTAGTATATTATGTTTCAATATTTCATGTCGAAAAGACAAGGCAAGACATCCATGCACGCAACTACTAAAACACCAAAGCGATTCCACCGAATCGATCTATTAATCTAAACCAAAGACGTCCAGTAAATATATTTGCATCACGCTCGCACAGAGTCGCGTCCTTCAATCGTGCGAGTGTGATGCAAATATAGTTACGCGGGAGCAACAGAGACAGGTAGTGACAGGTAAATGTACGAATTTCCATCTACTGGACGTCTTTGGAGCCGAAGCCGAACCGGTCTACTCCCATCCCTACCCGTTCGCGAGGCAAGACATCTTATTTAGGATTTCATGCGTCGTCGCCTGTAACCGCGACAAGTCTAGGAAGTAGTTATGATTATAACGAGATAGCTCGGAGTGGGCGCTACATTGTTACCAGCAAATTAGATCCTCCGCATGGACCCGGTATAGTGATTGATCAAATTCAATAGTTGGTTGTTGCGCTGTGGGAGCCAATTTTAATTTACGTACTGTAGTTGTGCTACAGTTATTTTGAAAGTTTTTCCTCCGTAGTAGTTAGCGTAATCATCCCGTCTCGGCCTACTCTTAAGGGATAAAGGCGCGACGGTATGTATGTACGTATAGTACGTATCCTGACAAAGTTCACTGTTGACTTAGGCCTTTGAGCCTTCTCCAAATGGGTGGATGATTTTGCCGATCTACTCGCTTGGTTATGCATTGCTTGAACTACGAGCGCCAACTCTGCCAATAACCTAACTAGGCTAGGCTTTCAAATAGAGAAAACCGCATCCAAATTGGTCTATCAGTTCGGGAGTTACGATGCCACAGACAGATACACAATGCCACAGACACACATGTCAAACTTATAACATCCCTCCTGTTTCGTCGAGGGTTAAAAACCAGTCAGTCGTCAGGGTCGAGATTGACTTAATCGCACAAGTTTTTAGTTTGCACCTGACAATATTGAGTTGCGCCGGAATCAATAAAGGCGAAGCTCTTGTAACACAATATTGTTCTTCTAGTAGCCAAACCAACACGAGGCAATTGATAAGGGTGGGAACATCAAAGCTAAGGACGACCTGACCTCCGGACGCCCTCGAAGAGTGTTCAACCTAATTTTTAATAGCGTCGAAAGCGATATTAATATTCAATAACACGCCATTATCGGCGGCGTTTGGAGCGGTTAGTTGAAAAAGATTTCTCTTTAATTTATTACTTGTGTTCTGTCGCAGATAACCCCCGTATCGGGGGTCATTTCTCTGTCTTACAGCTTGACTACTCCTGTTCTCTAAAGGAATAAGTTAAAGGAATAAGGTAAAGACATTAAATAATACCTTGATTTTTTTGTTCTGGTGAAGTGACTGTTAGAGTAATTAAATCTCCATCACCATAATGATAAATGAGTAGGTAGGTACTCATTTTGGTGATGAGTACCTTTATTACTTGTGATGACTTTTCAGTAATAAGTGGTCCCGAGATCATTTATGTGACTTGATTAATAGTCCCTTCCACAGATGTTGTGCAGGGCAACTAATGTCTTAAGGCAGATCGGCTAGGCCTAACTTTATAGTGCAGAAAACCTGTAGCAGCGTTTTCAGTACTACCGTAACGAAATTATCCCTAAAGGCACGTGGTCTCCGTTCGGTTAAGGACAGATCCTCATCATCATCATCATCACAGCCCGTAACAGTCCATTGCAGGACTTAGGGCCTCTCCCACGAAAGGGGAGGTTATTGCCATAATCTCCACGCTTGGCAGGCGGGTTGGAGATCGCAGTATTTAAATATAATAATGGAAAATGCTGCTGCCCATTTTCCAGATTACGAAGACTCTTGATCTTTCGGCTCGAAAACATGTACAGAATGTAAGGGGTTGGTGCTATTCTACTTGCTATTCTACTCTGCCGGACACCACACGGCCAAGGACAGATCCTGCTAACATGAATCTGTCGTGAAAAAATCTGCCATAACCTGAAGCTTTACTTAATCGAACGAAGAAACGTGGGCGCCAGAAATGTACATATACAGGAGCAAACATCCACACACATTTTGCCTACCAAAAAAGAAAGAGACCCGAGCTGAGTCTCTTATAAGTCGCCGCTTACAAATCGGACAAACCGCGTAGGCAACCTTTTTACATAGCCACTGATGTGTAGTAACCAGACAGAAAAAGTGCAGTCTACCCTATTGGCACGTATTCACGACGTCGACGTGACTACACGAGTGCTGCACGATGACTAGGCGGGTGCGTCACGGTGGCTGTGTGGTGACTACGATAAATAATAAAATAAGCTTTCTGTCGTTAGTCTAGCGGTTAGTTAGCAGTGTGAGACGGGGGAACTGAGGTCCCTGCGTCGCTAACAACTGGCAACAGCAAGTAACAGCAACAGTGGCTCCCCCTCGAGAGACCTCATATATCAGGCTTTTACAAAAAACTGTAAGTTCCAACTAGTGCCGTTGTACCCACATTTTGTCCCCAGAAAGAGCAGCAAATTAATACAAGCGATTTATCTAAGGTGCTCTGACCCGCGCTTGTTTGTTCTTATAATGGGACACGATGTTAGCTTATCACTGTTTTGCTTGTTCGGCCATTGCCTAATTATTATTCGAGTTAATCTCCATCCCTCGTTTTATTATTGAATTGATTGTGTTGTGGTAGACAATGTCAGTCTTTAAAATTAGGTATGATACGTTGTTATTGCCACGGATGAAGTTCATTGGCTATCCCCGGTGAGATCATGGTTTGAATATAGAATAGATTTTTTTTTAAATGATCGTTGTTTTATTGATATGACGTACTAAAAATACAGTGTACTGTATCGGAACGGTATTATTTATGGCTTTTGGTGCAGTTTAAATTATTATTGTCTACATCATTATTATTTTTTCGTTGTTCAGTGATTGATGTGGAATCTACTTTTATTTGTGTAGAATTTCGCACCTAAGCCCCCAAATATAATAATTAACGAAAGGCTTAATTCAATTTCAGTTGGATCGCAGTAGGGAGTTTTGCACATATTGGTATTCTACTACATATACCTATGACAATTTGCTAGTATGATTGTAATTTGATTATGAACTAAAATTGCAGTCTTTTGGCAGATTTTATAAAACAACACCAATAACTATTCAACTGAGAGCCAATTACGAAAATATTAATACAAGTTTTTGCAGAGTGCCCTATTTATCTCAAGCATGATGAAGTCATAATTGAGACTCAATTGAGTATCAACACCATGATGTGACTTAGGACCCTGGTGTACCTGTAATATATAAGTGTCCGACTAACGTCCGAGCATCGCAAGTCTTCACCGCGCATGTGCAAGTTGAGGAATGAGCTCCTTCCCGAAGTTTTTCCTTTGCACTATAAAATGGGGTTCTACAAAAGACATGTCCACATGTACTTCAAAGGCCGGCACCGCATCTGCTCCCCTTAGATGGCTGATGTCCTGGATGACGGTGGCCGCTTTCCATCGGGTGAACTATACGTCCGGTTGCCTCCCTAAGCAATAACAAAAAAAAGTTGGCCTTGGTACGAAACTAACAGAAGGGCCTGATGCTATATTCAGATTTGCCGGACACCACATGGGATAGTACGCAGCAACTCTCTAGCCGATGGAAACTGTTAGTTAAGTTTTGATATGAAAAATAATAACACGTCCTCGGTAACTATTTTTACCACTTTTGCCAAACATTTCTAAACCAAAGGGCGATGGAAAGGGCTATGCTCGGAGTCTCATTGCGCCATCGAATCAGGAATGAGTCACCAACTTCAAACTTAGCCCGAAGGATTGACAAGCTCAAGTGGCACTAGGCAGGGCACATAACTCGCATAAAATATGGCCGATGGGGTAGGAAAGTTCTCGAGACGATCTGGAAAATCGCTGGATGCGGAAGGCACAAGGCCGGCATTTGTGGAGATCTCTGGGGCAGGCCTATGCCCAGCAATGGGCGGGCGTGTTCCGGCTGATATTATGATGATGATGATGTAAACCGAACTTTGTAGTAAGTATACTCACAAGAGGCATGGAAGAAATCATGCATCCCAGTAACTACCTAAAATAACTGTTCATCGTGTTATTTAGCCTGGCAGCCGCTGAAACCTTTTTTTAAATATTGCCCGGCCCTGAGTCCCCGCTATTAATTTTAACAATATTGTGTAATAAATAAGTTACGACCCTCAGATTCCCACTTCAATATTTTACACGGTAACGACTGTATCACATAAGTAATGGACGGTAGCAAGGGATCGTTTATCAATCGTTAATTAACATGCAGCCATGGCCGAACATTCGCATACACACAATTAACAAGATATTTGGAGATAATATGCAAAGCATTCGACGTCTTGCATATTCGGTTTCTCTGTCACGCGTGCTATGATGGGTGTATACCTGTCTCGCTCTGGGTGAATAATTTTTGACATTGGTCGGCATTTTTTGAGGCCGTGAGATAACTTTTCACGGTCGCGTACATCTCTTTCACACCTGCTTGCTAATCGCCTTTGGGCTTGTTTTTAGCTGCTTGTGGCTATTTCTTTCTCCCGAATTTGGATTTGCTTGCTTAATGCATTATCCGTTATTTTCATTTTTACGCGTGCAAAACGTCGGTGGTGGCTTAATGGTACCGAGGTACCGGGTTCGAAACCCAGAGCCGCAATGTACCAATGACTCTTTTCTGAGTTATGTACATTAGTTGAACACTCACCGATGCTATTAAGGTAAGGGAAGACATCGTGAAGAAACCTGCCCATTCAGGCGATTGAATAACCATGATCCAATCTGGTCAGGTTCCCCTGTTAACAAGGTCACAGAGGTCAGATGGCAGTAGCTCTACTATAATTACCTGATCTTCCAAATCCATGATCATGGTCAAGGCGGACCCCGGATACTTGCGCGCGACAGCACAACCGGGACATTAACGTCAGGATGATCCCATAGTGGGTTAATTTTACCATAGAAGAAATCCGGGATAAAAAAGATTTTGTGCAAGCGCAAGCTCGTAAACTTCTATCGGACGAAAAAAGAAAATGCATTTACTTGAATAAATGTTCTTATAGAGAATCTTTTAAGTCAAAGAATTGCTTTTAAAAGATTATAGAATCGTGGCAAATAGACAGACGGCAGAGCCGCGGATGAAACGAAATCATCCGTAGTTTAGAAGTTCTTATGGCCACCTTCCGTCGCCATTATCAGATCAGCTCGATGATATTGCACTGTCACTAAACTTCAGTAGTTTAGAAAATTTAACCTTCAAGATTTCTTTACAAACAAATATGGTAGTTTCCACAGAGAAAAAAACGTTCACCCACCGAACCCATGCAAAATAACTTTACAAACCTCATTCAAAATAAATATTAATAAACATATTTCTCTTAACACGCCTTCGTTAGCCGCGACGGCTCGTTATTTCTCCACAGAATTAATCGCTGGTAAGATTATTTATTTTCCCGCCAGTTGATAGAATGTAATTATTTCATTATTTCACACTTGGACCTCGCGCCTCGCACTAATGGAATCGTTACTGCGGTCGGGACCCATTTGTTTTATGTCGTCGAATGTAAAATTGGGCTCCTTCGAGTCTTCTGTCGGTTTGGTATAAGACACAGAAGATTAGAAGTAGTGAAGTGGACCTTAGGGGTTCGTAGACGAAGAGTGACAACGAAAGTCTATTTGAAAGTAATATCAAATAGATACTTAGGTCAGTGCCATTATGCTATACAAGTCTGGCTTCAAAGTCAAACGTTTGGCCAGAATTATCATATTTTGTTTCTCGTAAACTCATTCATCAACACCTATGGTGTACTTCCCTTAGACATGATGATGTCTGAGAATAGAATAGAAACCTAATCTTTGACAATAAGCTAAATAGCAGAATTAAAGGAACATATTCAAAACCCAATTTTCGTATTTGCGATTCGTATGCTTTCATTTTTCTTAGTCAGTGAATGTGTTTTACCTACTGCAAATGTTCTTGACTTTCCTCAGGATCGGGTGAAAGTATCAAGTTGATATTATCCTCGTCAATAAATATCGACGACTGCTTTCCACCGTGTGTCGATAACACTAACTAAATAATAATAATAAATAAATATGCTTGAACAAATTCTCACTGCGCCATCTAGCCCCAAAGTAAGCCAAGCTTGTGTTATGTGTGTTAACTGATAACTGGTAAACTACATACATTCTTTTTTTAAACATACTTATTATACATACTACACTCAGACCCGTAACTGAAATTAAAATTCGTCTTAACATTTTCTGCTCGGCCGATGCCTGATTGCTTTTGATGTTAACCAACTGGTTAACATCAAAAGCAAGCAACGTTCAGTTGAACGTCGTATATACTCGTATATAGATCCTATACCCCAATTTACGTTGTCTAATTCTCTCAATAAAATATGAACTTCCGAATAATCTGGGTCGTCCGCCGCGTGAATAGACTAAAGTAGATAGCAGCTAATAACGGTTAATAACTACCGAATAGAGATAGCTGGTGTTATTCAATGAACGGTGCGGTAATAATAAAATTAGCATTGCCGGCGTTATCGCTGGGCGCACAAATCATTGCTTTGTCAGTGTTTCAATGGTTGATTAAGTTGTAAAGGACGGTGCAATGTATTATGTGACAAAGGAAAAAAGGGTTTCGTGTAGGTAATTTATTTGGGTAATAGTTTGTGTGTTACATTGTTGATGGAACTCCGTTGTACAATTAAAACACTTTTTTACACAACTGGTTGCAATATATTAGGTTTATTTTATTTATAGCGGAACTTGTGTAAATACGTATGTGTTTTTCTCATCTTCTTTATATCCAATTATGTATCATGAGATGTCACCGTAAAGCATGGCCTTGTTACTCGCAGTAAGATATTATTGAATGAAACCCCCAAAGGAGTAAAGTAACTCAAATTTGGAATGTTAAAATTCGTATGTACAGCCTTAGCATATCAGCTTTGTTAAGCGACTTTATTCGAAAATCACACTTCATGCTTCCTTTTTTTCCCTCCAAAAAACAAAGAAAAAGTAGCGGTTGCTAAAACTGTGACTAAAGATTAGGCAGTATGGTAGCAGGACCTTAGACTGCTCAAATTGTGCACATGGTCAAGGTGGACCCCAGGTCCTCGAGCGTTACATTAACGCCAAGATTTTATTACTTACTTAAATAAATACGATGCACAATGTTGCATGGAACCGTCCTGCGCAAGCGCATCAAGTCAAAGGAGCCTCGCAGCACTTATCGAAATTTGGCCCGACTCAATAGGTTATCGCGAATTACAGCTTGTCGGGTGCATCCGCTCCTATTGATAAATTGTGATTTATCTATGCGTGTGCGCGTAACATAACGGCAGTTATATCACAATTCGGTTTTCAAATTTGCCGACTTTTCTTAAAAACCGTTACATTTGCCATAAATAGGTTCATACACACTTACGACCGTACGTATCCCATAGGGGTAGATAGAGATTATCGAGTGCCAGGTGCCCGATTTTTGAACCGCTCGAAGAATGCGAGCGCTCGCCTTTAAATGCCTGTCTTCTATCTCTAGCAAGTTAGCACGAGTATGAACGAGATGGATAGCGCGCGCTCGCTCGCGTGGATGCAAGTGGTACAAAAATAAGGCCCCAGAACAGCTATTTGGCCTAGGTACCGACTGAAAGACCTTTTGGCGGTGGTAGGTGATAAGGTAGCCGCCAATGTTGGCAAGCGAAGATGGAGAAGGTGGAAAAGGGTAATTACCCACCTGGCTGGGTGTTGTGACCAGGGGACTAAGGGTCCGACATTGGATCGTCGGAAGTTGTAAATACGCTGCGGAGTTGGAATATTTCGTTAGCGCGATGTAGGAAAGTCAGCGCCATTTATGTGCGAATGCTTGCCAACTTTGTGTTCGTGTTACTCGTAAGGTAAATATCGTTGAGTCTTCCCTATTTGAGCGGTAGTACGATAGATGTCACCACAACCTTTTGTTGGATAAATCCGTATACTCTGTAAAAGAGTATATTAATATTTGACATTGAAATATGTATCAATTATAATTGTATTATTCCCATTCTGACATCATACTTATTTTTAGTTATAAATTTAAAAAATATTTTTACTTCTGCTTTGACGGTTTATATTGACATTGTTCATTTATTTTATTAATTATGACATTTTTAAATATTACTTTCCTTATGTGAGTAGGATTAAATTGATATTGATACATTTATCTTGTTTGTAATTTTTGTTGTTATTGACAATATCATTGTGGATTGACTTACATGTACGCTAATATTATGTACGCTTGATTTTCAATGATAGATAAATAAACTAAAACTAAAACTATTCCATTATTCCACATATTCTTTAGATTGTTTTCAAAAACGCAATTTTGCAAGATAGCGAATTTCACATCGCATTTTAATATTCTCATATATTTATACCGATTGAGAGTACTTCGGACCTGTCGGTTTCCAAATGTTACAAAATAATTATCATTATCATCATCATTTGATGTGGTGACAGCAGAACAAAAATGCATCATCAGCCTCGACTATGGGTTATATAAAATGCCAGCTAGAACCTCCTTAGACAGGAAAATGATCAGTTCTCAACAGGAGGACTGACGTGAAGCCGGCGGCCAGACAAAAACCTTTTTATTCTAGGTACAGAACCCTGGAAACAAATCTCTACGGCTTTATAAAAACGTTAGTAGTATTTAGTATAGGAAACTCGGGAACCCATCGCCTACGGTAACCCCTAACGTTATCGGTGCAGTCCGCGCCGCGGTCCCCCGTTATTTTTCACAGCACAATATCAAGTGCAGTATCACCCGCGCCTAGAGATGAGCAACTCAGCAAAATTACTTGTATTAACTTAAAGTTGGGTCATGGCGCAGAAAAATGGAACGAGTGAGCTGCAAAAAGCGCCAACGTATAAATACCTACAGGTTCTACAAAGGTAGGTTATCATCATTATCTAGGCGTAAATCAATCGATATGTATTGTCATATTTTACTAAATTGCTATTAACTTTATACAAAAATCTATCTATTTCAATATAAATAACTTGCTGTATATATGAAAGATCACCACTTAACCGTACGCTTTTTCTCAGAAACGTATAGTTGAGGAGTCTCAGCTTTCTTTTTTAATGTAATACAGTAAGTAAACAGCTGTCATAACCCAAAGGAAACTGGGCTGAGATCTCATTCCACATCTGAATCGTATGAGCGAGAAGCGTTCTTTCGACCCTTCGCATGGACATAGGGTCTACGTATTGAGGATGATCTTTGTACTGAGCTGATTTAACTGAGGCTTTGGATCTGACTTGCATAGGATCTGAGCTGCATAGGACCTGAGTAGCATATGATGTAAGTTGCATAGAATCTGAGTTGCGTAGCGTAGTTGTGCCCAGCTCTACAGCACCGGGCGTGCCTGTAAATCGGGGACTGTCCATTCCCGCCGCGGGCCACTCGATCCGCTCTAAGTTATGCGTCCCAGGCGGCTAACGGGTGCCGTGCGTCGTGACGCATGCGGATGTGCAAAGCCGGTGGCGGGCGAGCAGTTTGCTTTTAATTCGGCGGAGAATTAGCGTTCTTCTTACACTTTTTTTATACGAGAAGGACATAAACAGTATTCATCATAATATAGTTAAGAGTATAACTCTTGTCGGTGGAGCAATCGCCACTCATGTCTCTTGTCTGTCAGCCTCTTCCAATATTCAAATCTTGGCGTTCCTTTTCCTCTCTTTTCCAGTACTGATATGAGAAAATATATTTTCCAAAAAAGGTCAGGAGGATCTCAACCAGCGTAAATGAATGAGATGTTTTATGGATGTGGAAGAGCCAAAAGTGTGTCGAGAGCTTAAGCCTGCCTACCCGTATGTATGATATTTTTATTAGAAGCTTTTATTTTCACATATCCCCATGTCTGATCGAAATAAAATCTTGCAAGTTAAATTTGACCCATTTCCCGGTTTCAATTGA
Source organism: Blastobasis adustella (assembly GCA_907269095.1). Taxonomy (NCBI): domain Eukaryota; kingdom Metazoa; phylum Arthropoda; class Insecta; order Lepidoptera; family Blastobasidae; genus Blastobasis; species Blastobasis adustella. The sequence continues at coordinate 4,401,090 of OU026120.1, forward strand.
GTTGAAATTTTGAACACTCATGTGTGATACCATCGAACTGATCTGATGACGGAGACAGATAGTGCCACTGCTAAACCTCGGTTTCCCATGGACCACTGGAAACCTTACTCACCAGCAGGAACAAGATGCTATTTATAGTACTATTGTTTGGCTGCGGTGTTTTGTAAAGTGGAGGTTCTGGAGTCATAATTATTGTTATCATATCAGCTGGAAGCCGCCTACTACTGGGCATAGTCCACTCCCAGAGATCTTCACAAAAGCCGGTCCAATGCCTTCCAGTTCCAGCTGGTGATCTTTAGCAGGTCGTCAGTCCATTTGGTGGAATGCCTAGCTCGCTGTGCCTTCCGGTACGTTCTTAATCATAATCATAATCATAATCATTTATTCAGTCATCACAGGTACATAAAGGTGGTAGTATAATAATGGTAGCGGCTCCATGATGCGCCGTAAAGCATACTAAATATTTGAAGATGCATATAAACTTGATTGTTTATAATAAAATTAAAAAGAAAATTAAATAAATGTCAAATCACTAAAATTCAGTATGTCAAATAATTGAAATTAAATGTCTTAAGTTAAATTAATTAAATTACAATGACAAATAACAACAACTCAAATGTACTAATTATTCCATAAAATGTCAATAAAATATATAATGTCAAATAATTATAATTCAAATTTAATCATTATTCCATAAAGTGTCAATAAAATATGTCAATTTGAATTATTAAAATATTGTCATCGCCCAAAAACAACAAAACAAAAAATTAAATATATTTCTACCAAATAGAATGCTAAAATAGCCAAATGTCAAAGTTTTCCTAAATTGATGTCACTAAGGTAATCATTAATATTATAATAACATTTATCAATTAGCAAATTAGTTAAAAATACTTTGAAATTTTTAACATCTAGAGATTTTGCAAATTCTGGTAGATTCTTCCTTCCCTAGTCACTTAGGTATTAGTAATATTAGAAAATCGTTTTTAAAGTAGTTTATCTTTTCCCGATAACCATTTTAAATGACGTTCCTAATGTATAAAAGGTCAACCCAACCGAATTGTATGAAACATGGCTTAGATTTTAAGTTGGACACCAAACTGTTGATACACCGCAATTTCTTTAAATCTTATTTCGATTTTCATATTTCTTATAGTTTGGCTGGTCTATTACGGTTATATATCAGGTGTTCCTGTTGTAATAAGATTGTTAATAGTCTCGATGGCACTAAATGAGACCTCTGGGAATACTCGCTGTCTCGAAAGCCCGATTACCTTCAAATAACAGCAACTACCTTTCCTATACTATATATTGAGAATAAAGCCATACCATACACTGTTCCACTGTGTTAAGTGCCTATTCCTTACCAGCTATAGCTATTTCGTAGACGGCACCTTGTAGTGGTCTATAACTCACGGAATCGCCGAAATGTGCCCCCGGAATTGCCCATAAAGATGATTCATGAGTTGCTAACGCAGCAGTAGTTTTATTGTATTACCTAGTATATTGCTAAGTCCTAAATAAATGTCTTACATGGTTGCAGCGGCGAGTGGTGTGGGAACTCGGAAAGAATATAGAATTTCATATCTGCACATGATGTCTTCTAATATAATTTAGCGTGGATGTAAATGTAAAATATGTGTTTGTAACTTTTTTATGAAACACTAGCGACCTGGGGTGTCGCAAGTGTAGCAATCCTAACAAATAATACACCTAAGCCTTTCTCATGAATCACTCATGGCAAAATGAACGTTATTTTTGTTAGCTGGAGGTATAGCACAGGTTGTTACCTATTTTATCTACAGCTTCAACAATTGTGTATGATTAAGTACTTGCTCAATAAAGATTTATTTATTATTAGTTTTTGAGTTTATCGCAAACAGACAGACAGACGCTGCGTGGGACTTTCTTTTATAATATGTAGTGATACCGATAATATGTGGTGATAAGTAGAACTAATGCTATTTGTGTTCTAATGTTCTAATAACCCACATCTAAAATGGCAATAATAAAATAAGTTACTACCACCACAACCATACTAACCAGTGTTACTAATTTAAAAAATAGCGCCCAATATAGTTACTACCGCACCGTAAGGCCAGGTCGCCTTCGATCACCTTCTTGTATAGTTGATCAGAGCATGAGGCACGCGACAATTAAATTGGCCACCATATTTCTAAGCACAACGCAAGTGATGTTATGATAATCAGACTATGCTAGTTCACTGGTGGACGTGGTATCTCCAAATGAGCGCCAATGGCATGCACTCTGTCCCTTTAATAATAGGTCTGTACCTTATGATATTGCCGTTTTATAAAATTAAACGTATAATTGACCTGCAAGCAATTTTTGAATATCTTGTAAATCACATATCCGATAACATTGAAATTTTGTATGCATAATCAGATGACATTAAGCTAACTGGTGCATATAATTTCATATTGATGACTAACTTAAAATTGAATAGGCAAAACTGTCAGCAAATGAAAAGAGGTAAGCATTTTCAAACCCTTCAACCCAAAGTTTAAGATGCTTAATGCTTTTAATTTCATTTTAAGGACTTAGATCAGTATCTACATCTAACCATACTTAATTTTGATCTGATATGTACATAAAAATATTTAAGCAAATATATACTTGAGTAAAAAAGTACCTGACTTAATACCCAGTAGATAAGTGAGTGTTATACCTATGCAGCTATATCGATGCACTAACTACTATAATCTACTCAGTTTGAGCCATTTTATAATAAATATAATAATAACACGAAGAAGTGGCGCAAGAAGCGATCGACTAACAACGCCGAGTCAAATGCCGCCAGCGGTTTACGATGCTAGGATGCCCCAGACCTGGCGAAGGGCCCGGGCTCCGCTTAACCAAGATCCTGGATTTGACAGAATGGGTAATTACAGTAGAGTGACTGCCATTTCATCTCCGTGACCCTGTTATCAGGGGAACCTGGCCAGATTGGATTATAGTTACACATTCAATCGCCTGAATGTGCAGGTGTTTCCTTACGATACTTTTTCTCACTGTAAGAGCACCATTTAGTTTTCAACTAATGTACAAAACACCGAAAAAATCATTGGGGTTCGAACCCGGTACCTCTCGCGTACGAGAATCTACTTGCAATTAGACCACCGACGCTCCGATTACAATTCATGCAGACCTATAGGCAACAAAGTTATGAGATACTATATTATATAAATTATGATACCTCTACTTACATAATGTATCTACAATATTCATATTACAATAATGAGTAATCTAAATTGATAATAAGTTGTGCTCCGCTTTAGATCTGTGACCTATGTTTCCGTTCTAATTAGGTGCGAGGCGGCGTTGTGTTCATTAATTTCATTGAACAATATAATTTTATTGCAACATAAACAATTATCAGTTGTTGCCAATAAAGTCTAGACTAAATGCTAAATGCGTATTTGTGAATGGATCCATCGATGATTATTATTAATGTGGTAATAGAGTGAATATACATTAATTTACGGAAAATAATTTTTTCCCTTTAAATAATTTAAGTCGGGAAAGAAATAATAACGCATCTACGCCGACATAGTACAAAACAAAGTCGCTTCCCGCCGTATCTATGTACGCTGAGATCTTTTTAACTATTTAATACGGTTTTCAATAATAGATAGAGCGATGGAAAGCGAAATAAATTGAAATTGATAAAAGAGGACGGTTTATGCAAGTGAAAAGGGTAGGTAGGGGTAAAGTAGATGTACACAAACAAAGTCGCGCCGAGTTCACTGGTAGTTTTATAATGAAAAAAATGAAATGAATTTTTTATTTATTTCTTTTTAACAATTTCCTTAAAACTACTGTGATTGGAGTCTCCTTGTAAGCTGAGTCGCCTGTGTTAGAAGACTCCGCTCCTCAATATCGAAATTTTAGTACCTGCATAATATACTAAATTATATAAATCAAAATATGCCTAAGTGTGTGTGTCTATGTGTATTGTATGTGTTTGTGTGCGTGTGCGTGTGCGTGTGTAAGAGACTGGTTGAACAGTTTAGACCCCGGCGTGACTGTATTTATTTATTTTATTTTTATAATAATTTCTTTCTTAATACCGTTGGCGAGCGAGTATGACCAAGGTTTTCCACTGGAGATTTAACAAAGCAAACGTATTGATTGATGAGATTTTCGTTATTTATGAAGAGTCAGCTATCTGGCAGCTTTCCTGAGTGAAATTCTAATTTGATTTTTCTAAGAAAAACCCATCATCATCGTTGTCATGATCGTTTTGATCATTTCGTTCTGAAACATCATAACTAATGTAAGCTAGTGCCTTGATAAAAAAAATATCGACTAAAAGAACTGTAAGTGTAACCAATCGCCCATATTAAAACATAACGAAGACATATCCGCGCATAATGAAACTTAATAAGACGGTACAATATCTCAACGTATTTATTAAGTAAAGACAAGGTCATTAAGGTTTAATAACTTCGCGAGGTAATTGAGTTATCACAACGTAAGGCGTGGTGGTAGTAAATGCTGTAAGCTTTACACATATATCCTTTGTATTTTGAGATATTTTTGAAAAATTTGGGACCATTATTGGGAGTGAACATCGAATGTGTAAGTAAGTAGTTTGAATTTGACTTCACTCGGGTCTTAGCTTTTAAAAGCTAGAAGCTTCATTATTTTCGTTGTATTTATAGTCAAATCTGCATATTTGCGATTGGTTTGAGCTGGATTTTCTTTTCAGACTTGTCTTGAAGAACGCAGGTCTAGTTTCGGCTTCGTATTTATTCAAATGCGTGAGACAAGACGACGCTCTACTAAGCTGAGCTAACCAATGTGCAATTATTTATCGTGTGATATCCCCTGGCCTTGCCACCATTTAGTACCCAGAAACTCATACATTACATGAATGCTACCTAAAATCTACCTCTTCGTACTGTAAAGTACATTTCTATAGAAAATGACAAATATAAAACATATGATAACGGTAAGTAAAGAAATAATAATCTTGGAGTTAATTTCCCGGTTATGCTCTCGTGTGTAAGGGCCCGGGGTCCGCCTTGGCAGATCAGATAATTACACTGAAGTGACTGCCTCTGACCTCCGTGACCTTTCTACCAGGGGAACCTGACCAGATTGGATCAAAGTTACACATTCAGTCGCCTGAATGTGCAGGTTTAATCACGATGTTTTTCCTCACCGTAAGAGCTTCGGTTAGTATTCACCTAATGTACATAACTCAGAAAAGAGTCATTATTATTATCCACTTAAGTCTAAAACATTGTCTAAGTTAATTCAAATAAGTCAATTTATTTAGTTATCTGTACATAATAGGTACCATCGTCATAGTGCTTCACTTTTATCTCTCTCCAACGCACTCCACATTGTTATAGCTTTGTCTCGCACAGTGTGCGCCGCCTCTGCCCGAAGAGAAACGCTCAACCAACTCGCAGAACCCCTGACTCGTCAGCAGCGGCTGGATAGCGGCAATTTGTGCCACACTGCCGCCATGTTGAGCCGGCAAGATTGAGGCAACCGCTTTCTAAGTAACCTTAGAAAGGTTTAAAACATTATGTTGTCGATGAGTATTATCCACAAAAACATTAAATTAGTCAATTTATTTAGATTTCTGTGGATAATAGGTACATATCGTCATCGTGCACCATTTTCATCTTTCCCAAACGTACTCCACAGCGTTATAGCTTTGTCTTCCGCAGTGTGCGACGCCCGAAGAGAAACGCTGCGCGCGCGCCGCCGCTCATCAATCACCTCGCGGAACCCCTGACTCATCAGCGGCGGCTGGATCGCGGCAATTTGTGCCTCACTGCCGCCATGTTGAGGCGGCAAGATTGAGGCAACCCGCTTTCTACGTAACGCGTAGATAGATAGAAATAGGTACTCTTTATTGCACACAAAATTACTAAAAAGAAAAGTTAACTGATCTTTTCAAACATTGTGGGCAAAGGCAGCTTTATCGCTACAAGCGATCTAGAGGTGCTTGTAGAGTACTTTAGCGGGTTTATTTCGACCCTAGTCTAAGAGAACGATAAACAAAGTTAAGCACCGCGGGTGGAGTGCAGAAGATGGATGGGTGACCGTTTCCTGGATCGCGGCAATTTGTGCTTCACTGCCGCCATATTGAGGCGGCCCGATTGAGGCAACCCGCTTTCTACGTAATGTGTATTAGGCACTTGTACTTTAGCGGGTTTATTTGGAAGCGGACCTGGTTTAGCAGGATCGATAAACAAAGTTAAGCAACACGAGCGGAGTCCTGGAACTGGATGGGTGACCGTTTCGTACTGTGAGGCTAGTCGAACTTCAACACCGCAACGATCTCTCGTTAGGTGCCATAAAACCCGTCTATACTAACGCAAATGTTCTGAGGAACTATTTTGTTTCGTGCTACTGTCATTTTGCCGCCAACGCACATTCCGACGATGGGACATTTCAGTCATATTACCTAGATGTCTCGTATCCAAACAACGAACGGGCAACGCATGCCTTTTTACCGAGCACGTGGAATGTGGAATAATCTCCCTACCTATCGAAGTCTTTCCTTGGCACTATGACATGGGGCTCTTCAAAAAGCATGTGTAGACGTAGGGGCACCTTAAAGGCCACCACCTCAAGCGCTCTTTTTCGGTTTCTAATGTCCTGGATGGGGGTGGCCGCTGTTTAAACCCTGTTTAGTTCATTCCCGTTGTCCCCCAAATGTTATCCCCCGGGAATTATACTTCCCGTTGTCCCCCATTCGGGAATCAACATTTGGGGGACAACGGGACATCGGGGACACGGGTAGCCACCACATCTTTTTAGATATTTGTATGCTTGCCACTGTGTTCCCTTACACGTATACAGATATATCCAACAGGTGCAGGTGCTTAAAAAAACATGTCAATTAATAAAAGGGCCTCTAGTTCACAGAACAAATTGTTAATTTAAAACCCTCCGGCCGAATGTTAGCCAGCTAAATAGGAATGACTCAGTGGAATGTCGCAGCTCGATTCGATACGGCACAAACAAATTCTAAATCAATTTGTGGAATTGTGGAAATACATCGTTTCTTTGTTTGTAGGGCGACGATGGTTTGTGTTTTATTTAGGAAAAAACAATAATTGGAAATACTTAATTACAGCATTTTATTAATATTGACGAATTAGTCGTATGTAAATTTTAACAACTTTAGAATTACCATTTAAAGCTGAAATTGCAATTTAAATTTTTTATTTTATGTGGGTACATGGGTACATTCAAGATACACTTATTGAAAGTCATATTAACCATTTAAAAACAAATGAGTAAACAAATGAGTGTCGCGCGCGGCATCATCGAGTCGGTAACGTTTGACACACTATACTAATTTATATACCTCTACTATTTTATATATGAGGTAAAAAGTAACACTGATATTAGTATTACTGCTTATAGATACACTTGTGAATTAGGTGCAATGAATGTTAAGCCACTTCTAAATAATAAAATAGTTTATTCTTTGAAAGTAGCTCAATATTCATAAATTGAATCGTTAATCGTTGCTATCGTTTTTCTTTTCATTAGATTAGTACGATTATTATATCCGACCTATACCAAATTGTGAAATGATATCAAATGAATGACGTCATAGCACCTATAACAATGTAATGTGTGTTGTCCTGACGCCAGGTGGCACAACATTCTTTGCACCCAAACGCATGCGTGATGCATAAAATACTATACTATAACTTAAGTTACAAAAAAAACAAGGTAAGTAAGAATAAGACCAAGTGTCGAAAACAATCCCACTTCCAACACGAAGCAGGCACACCCTACAGTCAAGGACATTAGCCGCTAACTCTTGCCCCCCGGCGCGCGCAGGATAACTCTCCACAGGACACTCTTGCGCATCTTTAATAGATAGTTCCAGATCTAAACACCCCTCGGGGCGTTAACAACCACCCGACAAACTTAATTTTACCGTCACTCAATTTTGATTTCAGTACAAAAGCAATGGCGCAGAGACGAAACCAACGGCAAAGTTAAAGTGGTCGACCAGTAAATAGGGCAATTGTTACAATAATTATCTGTCTTCGATTGATACAGGATTGATTTCATTCCGTTGAGATGTTCAGATTAAAGAATTCCAAACTGGTTGATGGATTCTGGCTTTTTGGAATTAAATAGGCTTTAAAAAAACGTTTGTGATAAGTATCTCTAGGTAAACGATACTTAAAAGCAGATATAACAACTACAACTAGTCAACTTCTTAGTAAATCCAGAATATTTTTCTCATTAAATGTACGTTAGCTTTTGACTGTGCATCATCTGCGTAAAATCTGGTTATTACGTTCCAGACGTTCCTGAAGGAACGGCCTTCAGGAACCACATATAATTATGGGATAAATTATAGCCTATGTGGTTTATATTTAAACTTACGTTACGGCCAAATTTCGTCAAAATCCGTTTAATTGTTTTTGAGTAACAGTCATCCAAATATCCTCGTATGTAATGTTAGTAATGATGTAAGTAGGTAGGTACTATTTTCGAATTTACGCAGACTCAAAAACGAAAGCCGTCAAGTGGCAAGATTTTCAGGCATGCGGATTTATAGGTAGGTTTGACGACCTGAGTTAGTTAAAATGTCGCTCTGCCACGCAGAGGTCGGTTCGATTCCCGGCCAGGCAGAAATTGGAACGATGAATTTTAATATATTTTACGGGTCTGTGTATTGAAAGTATGTATTTAAAAATATGAAAGTAGTTTACCAGTTTTCTGGCACCCATAACACAAGCTTTGCTTTGGGCTAGAGGTTGCTGTGTGAATTGTACGAGTATTGTTATTTAAGTATGTCAACTCGGTAATTTTCGCAATTTGGCTGACTTGGTATTGTTTGGTTATAAACACTGGTTTTTCTACCCAAAAATGTATCCAAAAAAATTAATGGAACTTTCAATCTCAAAAGCTCTTTGGATGAGTATGTTAATTGCTGTACTACCTAAATGGTTTTATACCTCCAAGAATATTCTGCATATAGCTACATTCATTTACTGCATATTTATTTAAAAGAAATGACATGGTACGGACATTGAAACCTATCGGACTTGGTGGCCAAAGATAAGTGTCGCCATTTTGAAATGTCATGTCAATTCCACCAACAGCGAAGCTGTTACCGGGTCAGCATAGTTGCACTATGGATGGATGGATGAAAATGTGTCTGGGCAGAACAAGTAGCGGTCCATAGTCTCTGCCTACCCCACCTGCGAAACGGAGGCGTGACTTATAAGTAACATAATAATAATAGTCTTCGCGTTAATGTCCCGGTTGTGCTTTCGCGCAGAGCCCGGGGTTCATCTTGACCTTGATCCAGGATTCTGACCTCCGTGGCCCGGCTACCAGGGGAACCTGACCAGCGGGGCTATTGGCTATCTCAGTGAATTTGACATAAAATAACTTACACTATTCTAATTTCCTAGACGCTATAGCCAGTGGCCTACGTAAATGACGTACTGTAGAATTATCTAATGTCAAATTCAGTTGCCAACTGAGTTAGACAATAGCTCCGCTGATTGGATCATGGTTACACATTCAGTCTCCTGAATGTACAGGTAGCGCATCGGTTAGCATTCAACTAATATGCATAACTCAGAAAAGAGTAATTGTTACATGCCCGCAGTGGGTTTCGAACCCAGTACCTCTCGCTTACGAGTCCTTACATTTACAACGCGACCACCGACACTCCGGGCGTGAGCTGTGAGAGAGAGAATTTTGACACAAAGGTTTGATTGGTACTGATCTCGCACTATTAGTTTCGCAAACAAACACGGGACCCAAACGCGCAGTCACGATGTCATCACGCACCTGACGCAGGGCCAAACAGAATTCTATAACTGATTCTTTTCTATGGAAACGTTAGGAATGCGCGTGACCAATTGCGGGCCGTGTCCATCGATCTATCGACAAAAATAGAGATCGATACAAAAAGGCTTTCGAACGGAAACGATGGCACCACGACGAATGGGTACAGCCCCAGAAATTGAATAAGTAGATGCGATATCACCAAAGCTGGAATTGAAACGATTGAGTGGAAAAAATCGATCGATTTGCTGCTCCGCTTAGTTCGGAAGGCTAGAGATGTTTTATCGATATTTTTGAATGATCTGGTGGCTAATTATTAATGTAATTTCTTTTTATAACAAATTTCATTGCTATCATGTATCAATGACTCTTTTTCGAGTTATGTACATTAGTTAATCACTAACCGATGCTCCTACGGTAAGGGGTTTTCCCTTGTCGTGATGAAACCTGTACATTCAGGGGCCTGAATGTGTAACCATGATCCGATCTGTTCAGGTTCCCCTATTAACATGGTCACGGAAATCAGATGGCAGTCGATTTACTGTAATTACTTGATCTGCCAAATGCTGGATCATGGTCAAGGCAGATCTCGCGTGTAAGAATATTTGTTTTTTTAACCGCTTATGCGTTTGGCGCTAGAATAAAAGCTAGTTTCATATGAAATAATAGATAACAACCACGTATTAAAATGTTTCAGAGGAACTATCTTCCACGCACTTTTAGATAGGGGAATCATGAGGTCCCTGCTGAGATTTTCCCAGTAAGTACTACATGGAGTTCTTCAAGAAAGGTGTGAAAAGGTTTTTACACGGCAACACCCAGCTAGTGTCCTCCCTATACCACTGGTATTACAAACATCCATGTTACGGGAACTCTTTACCACCGGGCGGGCTTTTGGTACGTTTGCTTACCATTTCAGTGAGAAAACGCAGCGTGTTATGTGCTCAAAGTTATGAGAATTTCACTGTCACATGCAATAAAGAATAGTACCTACTTAATAGGTAGAGGTAGTAAATTCGTAACTTTCATAGCGCTATTATTATATTTCAGCGTATACAGTAAACGCTACAATTGCACACCCCGAAACAAGATCCACCTCACAGATCGATATCGATTTATCGACTCGCTGTCCCGAGAATGACATTTGGAAACGGTAGCCGGCCTCGCAGCGGGGGGCGGTGCTTGGTCCGCCATTTTTATTTTTATTTAATTTTTTTATCCCTTGTTTATCCAGTCCGGAGCGTCGCGGCTCACTGGCCGCGGGGCGCGCGGGGCAATCAATAAAACGGCGGCACCGTAAAACCGCTGGAATTAAATACGGCGCGTCATTGTGCTGTGCGCTGATTGTCTAATTCGGTGGTTTGGGCTTCGTGCTGTGTAGCTGTAGGGGTAATGATTGTAATGATTAGAATCAATGATAGCTTGTATAGGTGCAATTGGAATGCTCCACGAACAATTTGAGGGTAACGCATACACTTCATAGTAAAAAAAAATATTTAAACGGCAGGTAACAGCGGGTCACCTGATGGAAAGTGGTCACTGCCGCCTATGGACATCAGCAACACCAGGCGCGCCACCAACACGTAACATAATTATTGCTATCTTGTTGTACCCAGCCTAAGAACATAATGTTTTATTATTCGTAATATCCAGCAGAGCACGAATCCTTTTCACTATCTTAAAAGGTATCTAATTTCAAAGAGGCACCTAAAACCTCAGAGAGCAGCAGCGTTTTCTGATCTCCAAACCAAGCATAGAGATTACGATAGAGCCCTCCATCGATTTTGATGAAACTTAAATTAAACAAGGGACCGCCATGATGATGAAGATTGACGAAACCATCGCTATAAAGTCGTAAACGATTGGAAACGAAAATGTCCGATTTGCTGAGCTAATTGCCTCACTAGCAGCGTAGAATCGTTGCGCCTCACTTCACATTGTAATGTAATTAAAATTTCGTAAAAATTAACTCTCCGTCGACAGTGGTAGAGTACTGTGGTTACCATTTTGCGCAAGTACCAGAGTTCGGTCCGCCTCTGTAGCTAATCACGCTAACTTCTAATCGTGACTCGTGCAATTCTCTCAAAAGCTACGAAACTACAGCTCCTTGCATGCAACATTGTTTACCGCAACATACCTACCTACAGATTATTATTATAATTAAGGGAGCCCCTGTCACTAGAGCAATCTTAAATTTGCTATGTTCGGAGCTATCGATTTTGTTGTCTGATAGCTATGGTTGCAGCACTATTCGTTTACTTGGTTGCATATATGGTTTCCTTGGTCTCCCTCTTCCTTTCGGTCCTTCTATTCTACCGTCCAATATCGTGATAGTCAGCCCTTCGTTATGTGACCTACGCATGTATATGAAAAACTAGTCACATATTACTATTAACACGACACCTAATCATCCTGACTTCCACAGCACCCCTGCTAAAGCTGTAAGCCTCCTCGGCATTTGTAAGAAATCCCCTCGTCAACGCAATAAAAGTTACCAAAGCCCAAAAAGCCATCACGCCGCTAATTTACAAAGGAACAAAGTGAACACCGAGTGAGCCGGGGGTGACTGGAAAAAACCAACCTAATAGGGAATTATAACAAACACCGCAGTCGGTGGCAATTTCACACTTTATTAATGCAAGTATTAGGGCTAATTCTGCCGGATGACACGTGCCGAATTTGCTGTTCCCATAAAACCCCGTGCTCCCCTTCCACAGACACGACATACCTAGCGAGACATTAAATTTGATTCGCAAAACTTTTGCATGTGGCTGTACAGTATTGGGATATCTTAGATATATAAAAGTATAAGTTTAACATATTATTGTAAGTTTGACACAATAGGGAGTACAAGTGGTCCACTTTCAAATTCAGTGCATGCATTATACCTACTTTAATTTCCACTAAAGAGTTTCCTTACCACGTCGAACGTTCGGGGTAAATGACTGATAATTACCGCGATCGTTTAATTAAAACATTACAACATAGCTAGGTACTGTAGCTTGTCTGTAATTTGTAGCAGGTAGCATTTTGCGAGCGGAAATTCAAATTAGAGCTGTTTTCGATTAAATACCAATTGAAACGGACAAGTACAGTCGCGCGCAAAAAGTATTAAGTTTAAAGTCCCGGACATTGGAGTCCCGCGATTCATAGATAAAGTGCGCTCGCAGCGCGCCATAGATCACGGGTAATGCGGTCACGCTCCACGGTATTAAGTGTCAGTTATCGTCTCCGCGGGCTCACTGCGCGTATAATACATTTTTATATCCGCGCCTCCCCTTGCAATAACAACATGGAGTGAGGTTTGTTCGGATTGAATACGGCATTATAATGAAATGATTCATATTTAAGTGAGTCCTCCCCTAGCCTCGGCTGTAATTTGATGGTGCCAGGGATCGGAAGCAATGTTTCTTATTAAAGTGCTGTTGTGACTTTCGTTTTTATTGTGCGCAAATGTTGCGTTGTCAATTTCTGATTTGAAGTTATGGGTTAGGTAAATATTTGATTTGAATGTTTTTCGAGCTTGTTTTTTAAATGGAATGCAGAATCGTTTAAATTATCGTGAAAATGTATTCGAAGGCTTACTTTTACAAAAATCCGCTATGAAAGAAGTGCAGGAAACATATTAGGTACGTAGTAAATATTTGTAACTGATGTCACACCTTTCCCTGAAAGGATAGGTGGAGAACAGAATATGTAATAGAAATAGATAATAACAAAATTATTATTATTCATACTAATTATTATTATCGGAATTATTCATACCTAACGTCAACCTCTGCTTTTAGCCGGTTAACTATTTATTTGTTGTATTTATTTCACCATACTCTTTGCGATAATAGTCTGATGGAAATAAAAGCGAAGTTTTGTTTGTAAACATTCAAACTCCAATACTATATTATAGTAGTATTTTAAATCACTCATTCAAAAAGATAGACCCACAACATTGACACACCAAATAAAACACCACACAATCCCAGCCAAAAATTGCAAGTCCACCGAATAGTTCCCATGTCCCGTAATCCGGGATGAGCCGATGGCGAAGATAACGCGATAACCGTCATGTAATAGTCGGATATCTCTCAGCAGCGGGCTGTAATAGCCAAATATCTCCTTAATGTGTATGTAATAGGCCGGCACGCGGCCGCCGCGTGACCGGCCGCGGGTCCTTGTTTGTCCCCGGGGACTTACCGGGATTAGCACTTTACGTCGCGACTGTACCTAGTCAAATAAATCTGTGCGGGGTGACGCCCCGTTTGTGTTTCGAGTTGGTTCTTGTGGAGTGGTTAGTTTTGGAGGAAATTTTTTGTAAAGGATAAGGCTGGCTCCGGATACGTGGCGGTGATGGGTTGAGAAAGGTTTGGAGGCTGGATGCGGCAAGCCGAGGACAGGTTGCACTGCCGCTTATTGGTCCAGCAGTGGACTAGTACCTACTGACGGAGTAAATCCAACAGTAGCGTATATAAATAAATTTACAGAAATTCATTTGTAATTATTGTGAACGTAGCCACTCAAAGAACAATAGCTTCCATTTGTTATAATTTTTGCAAAGCATAAGAGTGGATATTAAGCAAAAGTTTTCATGATCTCTCATGACATTGTTGTAGACGAAGTTATGGAATGTTACATTATCTTCATATATTTTTTAATTGTTAGTCGCAAAATGCATGTGGTGTCCGGCAGAGTAGAATAGCACCAACCACTTACACTGGTGGGTGCCGTACAAGGCGACTAATGTTTTCGACGCAAAAGATCTAGTCTCCGGGAAAATGGGCATCAGCCTCTTCCATTATAATATTTATAACACGGCGATCTCCAACCCACCTGCCAAGCGTGAAGATTATGGCAATAACCTCCCCTTTCGTGGGAGAAGCCCTCAGTCCTGCAGTGGACTGTTAAGGGCTGTGATGATGATGATGAATCGCGAAATAACAAAATAAGGTCATAATCCCCGTGTAAATTATGTCAGAGAACACAAAACCAACATCTATTTGCACAACCAAACATAAGCCAACCAACCCCAGTCTCGCGGCGCTGCCAATCGCCTCCCACGATGACTCCCTTGCTGCAGTGAAAGCTTTTAATTACTGATTGATCTGCAAGATACAGCGGTATGGGACACAACATACAATATAGGATTACCAGTGTCATGGTATGGCATTCGTGTCGGTTCGTCACTATTCAGAATAACTAAAAGAAAGTTACAAATTTTATACGACTCAAGCGTAGGTATATAGAATGATAACCATAGTGTAGTGACATACTGCGTCGGGAATCTACAAATTGACCCGCTGGATTTTCGGCCTGCGGGTAGTGTCGTTCTGCCCTTAAAAATTAAAAATGTCTAGTATTGGAAGTTAAACAATTATCATATTACAGTAGTGTACAGTCCAGCGGGTAACTGTTTCGTCACGCGATTATGAAATAAAAAAAACAGCTCGAAACGAAAAAGAGATCGCCAATAATATCTAGGAATCTGTGTAGCCAAAGCTGAAGACTCTTAGATGGGTTGTCACTGTGACACATACCTAAGTTGATAAACTACCTATTTGTAATTGCCGATTTACTGGTGTTCGTGTAATAGTTACATTATTTTTCAAAGCCTGCCACCTTACATGCTACACCTGTCACAGCAATTGGGGACTTGACTAGATTCTACGGAAAATACGTTTTTATGAAAGAGCTTCAAGTAGAAAATAAATGTTAAACCGTAATATTTATAATTTTTAAATGAAGTAAAATGATAAAAGTATCACATTTGACGCGTTTTTAAAATGACGTCACAGTTCAAAGTCTCATATAAATTTCACAGAAGTGATCCGTTTGACAGATCATAAAGAGTTGCTGATTTGACTTATAGCATAGCCTCCTTTATCTGACAAGCCATGCTGTAGCACGGAATAGCAACATCGCTATGAATCGATTTACTCATTGTTTACACATCAATGTGCAGGAAAATTATGAATTTTATGATGATAAATAAAGTATATTGATAAAACTGTAAATTAACATGGTTGTATGGACCATCTACGAAGGTAAATAAAAGTAAATATATTTATAATTGAGCTAAAATTTGCTAAAATCGATTTTTAAAAAACAATCATTGACCATTTTTGTTGTTAGTTTTTTACTTATTTCATATCTTAAATTCTGTTTTATAATTAGAACTTTTCTTTAACAGATGCATAGGCGTTGTTACAATTGAAAAATACAAATAAAATTATGATTAAACCTTAGAAATGGGGATGAAGAGGTGCCGACGTTTTTCTTTCCAAAAGATGTAATTCTATTAAACAAATGGACTTTTGCTATACCCTAATCATGCTGGAGTCCCACCGTAGAATCTTTTGAGTGCAGCAAACATATTCGCCCAGTGAAAGTTATCACAACTACTTTAAACCATGATATTTCATTATCCACGATGATGGCAGCGTCGAAAAAGTATATAGGTACAATAAGTAAGTAAGTAGTTAGTTTTTACATACTTAGGTACTTAAATAAGAATGTATAACATGTATTTTACGTTATAATGAATAAATTGGACAATATTTTGGCTGACAAAGACTATTTTATTTCATAATAGCTTTAAGCCGCGACTGTGTCCGCATAAAATTCGGTTAAACGTTCCAGAGCCGTTCCGGCGGGAACCACATTGAATTTCGGGATAAATTATAACCTATATGCTGTTCGGGACCATATGCTATATTACTGCTAAATTTCATTAAAATCCGTTAAGTAATTATTGCGTGAAGGAGTAACAAATATCCGTTACGTACAAAACTAAACATCCATTATATTTCGCATTTATAATAATATTATAATATTATTATAATATTATGGCCGTGTGGTGTCCGGCAGAGTAGAATAGCACCAACCCCTTACACTCGTGGGTTTCGTACAAGGCGACTAATTGTATCGAGGCAAAAGATAAAGAGTGTCCGTAGTCTGGAAAATGGGCAGCAGCATATTCCATTATTATATTTAAACACTGCGATCTCCAACCCGCCTGCCAAGCGTGGAGATTATGGCAATAACCTCCCCTTTCATAGGAGAGGCCCTTAGTCCTGCAGTGAACTGTTACGGGCTGTGATGATGATAATAATATAATTGCAAGTTTGTAGATAGGTAAATATTACAGACATCTATCCAATTTAATATTATGGAACTAATGCATATACTTTTTTATATACTTAATCACTTAAATAAGTAATAACATTAAACGACGACGGCCGCGACGATAGTTTTGCAGTAATTTTCACATTCACTAAAAATAAAAAATGCGACGTTGTCAAACTTCTGCGCATGGCTTGTAAGATGAAGGAGGCTATGCTTATAGTCAACTCGCGGATTGGGCTGACCCATATCCTTGATTGTCTCACACAGCGATCATTTATAGGCATCAAAATCAATTTTTTATACAATAGTAGATAGATAATTATGTACAATCGAATTTTCACAAATAGTAAAAATTTGTATTTAATCAAGTGCAATATCATTCAATTCCATTAAAACGTATCGCCAACCAGTAATTGGAATGATCCACGTTTTAAAAACCACATTTTCAGTCAAATATGCAAACTGGTGTCCTGGTGTATCTGTATGGAATGGAGTCCGCGGAAATCAAAGCAGGGATTGGTTATATCACCCCGAATAGAGGTGGTCTCGCCGCGATTTTGATGGGCGATGACTAAACGGAACAGGGAACAGATTCATGCGAGAATAAGCCAATATTATACACAATTATTTTTTATAATTTCTTACCTATGTCTCTAACACATCGAGAAGACGATTATGATTAATTTCATGAATGGTCCTTTAGGTTTGTTAATAAATTGTGAATGCGTTGTCATAGCAATAAAACCCAAAGAAAATGTCAAGCGCAATGAAATATGTGCTTTGTTACGTGCTATGAAAGGTTCACCGTCGATCAAGTCAAAACAAAAATCGTCGCTGATTTTATACACGGCACATATAATACGTAGAGCCACTAAATAAAAGACGGTTCTCGTGGAGCTGGCAACACTTTGTCGGTGGTACGAACGTCTCTTATTATTTCTGTCATGTTCTCACTCTCTCGTTATATAGCGCTATCGCTAGGTTCTTAAGCTAACCGAGCGATAAAGCTTCGCCTGTACAAATGTCGATGGCAAATAATGGTGGCCACTCACCACCATGCGGCTTGATTAAGTGGTATGATCTTATAGGCTTGATCAAGCCCAACTAACTCGTCTAGTGGAATTCCGTCCTTCCAATATTTCCCCTCTACATACTGTCAGTTTGGCTTGATCAAGCCTTTTGGATCAAGCCAGTTGATCAAGAGGCATGACAGTAAGTAGCAACCCTTCGAGCAGCCTCAGTCTTCTCAATATATGACCAAGATGTCCAGTGCACCGACGGAACCTGGCGAACATCAACCTAGCGTTGCTCCTACGCCACCACCACCGATCCCTCTGACAACCATTCCAACTGGGACTGGATGAAGAGGAAAATTAATAAGTTATAGCCTTAAGTATAGTATAAGCACTAACATAATATGGGCTTATTTGTATACTACGGATAGGTACATTACCAAGTAATCGTTATATTATTATTATGTTCGTAAATACGAAGCCGAAACGAGTATTCCGAGTATTTGCCGCCTCGCATTGATCCTGCCAGATCCGCATGAAGCCGTCCCAGAGCCATCCTAAACTACAAAAGCGACCGCGCGGGCGACTGTAAAGTGTACAGTGCCACAAATTTATCTAACTCGATGACGGCGTCGCTGTTGTTGACAACAAAGACATTTCAAAATGGCGACACTTAGTTCCAGTTTCTGCTACCGGATCAGATAAGTTTGTGGCAATGTAAACTCCACGCGGTCAGCGAAACCCGCCCGATTCAATTTTGTTTTATGTTGTACGATCTGTGTTGCAGGTCCGAGCTTACTGCTACGCATACCTATCAGCAAGGAATACACTACAACACTTTTATCACCTTATCTTACGTACTAGTGCTGATTTGTGCGTATTTGTGCATTTTCGCACTTTTACGATTATTTACGATTTTTATGCGATGCGTGCCTAAATCAGTAGGTAAGGGTAAAGGGTTGGCTTATGTCGCGAAGGAAATGCTGACCTTCTGCAGGTGAGCTACGAGATGTTGAGTCGTTTTTTATGGAATTGCTGCTTTTTTAAATCTCATAAAATAAACTTTGTTGTAGGTAGGTAGGTGTAGGAAATAGGTAGGTACAATTTCATTGTTAGATCAAGAAGAGTCAGAGATTTTTTAGTCCCGGCTTAGATTAAAATTCCAAAATATATTTTCATGATTCCCGTCATATTTCCCCCAAAATGGCGCCCAACACAACATAGGCGAGCCTACACATCTTCATTGCGTATTCTATAAAAAATAATAGCAGTATTTGGGTGTACAAGGCAATAAAAATAAACAAAATGGCCGATATAATATCGGGGCTCGCCGGGGGCGATGAAAAATAAATAAAATGGCGGGAAGCGGGCGCGCGCCGGGAAAAATGAAAAGCCACTTAGCGCCCCTCGCGCGGTGCAAAGTGAGGGATTTACCGCGAACAGCCCCCGCCCGCCGCCCCCGCCACACGAGAAGACATCAGGGCACACCGGGGTACCTGACCTTTTCGAACATACTCGCACATGTATTGTTGTTGTCAAAAAATAATTAAGAAATAATTAATTATGAATAAAGGATTCATAATTAATGAATTTCTTAATTATTTTTCTTATGGTATCCTTTTTTAATGAGTATGGTTTCCTTTTTATCTAAAAAGTTTAGGTAGGTAAGTAGGGTAAGTAGGTATTCGAGATCTGGCACCCTATTTTTGAACCGCTCGCCTAGAATCGAATGGCTTTAAATTTCGATTTTCGACATGTAAATCTCAATATTCTGATGCATGACGCTGTTTTTACCCGACTGCGACAGAAAGACATAACATGTCATGACATGACATGTTTGAACTGTTAACTGCCTTGCCAATTAATTTTAAAAATATTGAATTATCCATGGCAAAAATCGAAATAAACCGTTCGACTCGACGATAGCGGTTCAGAAATATAGCTTCTGGCTATATCTAATATCTATTTTTATACAGCTAAGTAGTTAGCTATTCCAACCAATAAAAAAAATGTGGAGATTAACTACTAAGTTCACCAAAACTTTCAGGAAGTTCACTATGAACAGTTGGATAGGACTGGTAGTGATGGTACCGTTTACTCTACAAACTTTATTTATTCATCGCTCTATTCTATTCTCTCCTAAATTGTAACTTATCCTAAATCCTATCCTTAGACGGAAAGTACCTAGTACCATAGGTAATAACTTTCTTTGTCCGAAATGAAAACTAAGAAATAAAATAAAATTCTCACCCTAAATTGGCCCATAAATCATGCTCTGGTAAATTGTCAACTGAACAAATTGGATCTGTCAGCCATTAACTTACGTCGAGCTGGGAATGAATGTAGTACGTTTTCAAATTTAACTTTTAATAAACTTATCACAGATTTTGCAGACTGACTGGACAAATATGACGATTTATATGGATACTTTTATATCAAATTATGCCTAATTCAAAAGCAAAGGTTGACAGTTCCAAGTCCCAAATAACAAATGGTACGATGGATGACGAATAAGGTCTTAGACCACCTAAAGAATTTGCAGAAATATTTTCTTTTGTGATTGTTTCTAGTCAGGAGGAGGTGGAGGTTCAAATTTGGATCAGTGGATTACTACTGCCTGCTGATATAAATGTTAGACATTAGGGACACTAAGGTTGTGTAGTTATGTAATTTAGACGCCGAAAGAAAAAGTAAAAAATTGGTACTTACAAATTAAATGAATTAATGTGTGAATTGATTCGTTTTTGGAATAGGTACTACACAATTTCAATTCTAGCTCAATTAGGGATAAGAATGTATATCAGAGGGGACATGGCGCAAATTTTTTACCTATTTAAGTAATTTAGAGTGACGTAAGGCAGTTTTTTATATATGTTTATTATGTTCTAGTTATATGTTTAAGTTATACATTTAAAATATTATAATATCATACCCTCAAGAAGTGCCAATCGGCTGCGACACCGTTCAACTAGTCTCAAGGTCCTCAGCGGAAATTGATCAATCTCGCTTCGCCAATAGTAATAAGAAGCACACCATTAGGTGCCACTCATTAGAGTGGCAGCTTGTTGCGGTACTGAAACTTCGACTAGCCTCAACGTACGAAACGATCACCCATCCAGTACCCGGACTCTGCGAACGTTGTACCTTGGTTATCGGTCTCGCAAGCACACTGCCTATTGTCACTGATATGTATGAAGCACTAGCACTAGCACTAGCTACAAGACCAGTTATAAATGACATTAAAACGAGGTAGCTAGTTAGGTGGGTACATATACGTAACAAAGAATGTAATTTACGACCTCCAAGGCAAGTAGCCGCGAATCGGCGGGGCCGCCATATTTCATGATATTCCCGCGCTTTCCTCAGCAATATATTATTATTTTTCCTCGCCAGAACGTCTCATCTCTGGTATTTCTTTTGCCGTGCCAAAAATGAGTTGCAATATGTTTATATTGCGTTGTTTATGCCTGAATACCTTTTAGCATACATGTAAGTAATTCAAGCTAAGGAGAATTAAGGACACACATAGTCTAATCTAATCTATCGCCCTCTATATCCGAAACCCAAAACTACACGAAAACAGTGATTGAAACATGTGTCACGGTGTGTTTTTGACAGTGGATGTCATTGTGTAGATCGGGTGTCATGAAACGCGGTTTATCGGTTGTAAAAGCTGTTCATGACAACAGTTGGTTCATTGTTTTGTGCATTCGTTTATGATTGTCTTTTTATTTTACGTTTTGTTTTAGTAGATATTGTTGGGGTGACCGCCTGGATGAAACACCAACTCCATGTATTAATGGGCGTCGCAAAAAGAGACTAATGCCATAGAGTCGGATAAATAATTATCCAATATGCGCTTATTACACCTGGCTAACTTTAGTAGACTAAATTCAAAAACAAAAAGCATGAGAGCAAATCAAAGTGGAATTTATTGCTCATAGAATAAGGTCCATTTTTGTATTACGTATGTTACGCGTCGCTCTGTTTCTCAAAAGGCGTGATACAAAAATGTTCCTTATTCTTTGTGCAATACATTCCACTTTGATATGCTCTCACGCTTTTGGCTTCTTAATTTAGACGACTGAATTTAGTTAAATGTAATAAGCTCATAAACCAAAAAATAAACAGAACCTAAGTATTTTCACCCTGCCATCCAACTGGAGATTTGGTCTACTGTTATTTAGGACGCCTAATTTCAGTGTGTCCTAAATGTCCTGTTATAATACCTTTTCACTGAATCACAACGATGCAATCATTGTTTCGGGTGGATTTTTTGGGTCTTTGCTCTTGTAAATGAAACTAACTTGAACAAGTTCGCAGCCGACTACAGACCACAGGTTTCTTTACTCTGAAATACCTTTCTTAGCTAGCGGTACCTCGTCTGCAGAAGAAATACAGTCTGTCAAGGAAGTCATAAAAATACGACGGCGCCACCATCCTAGGTCATTTGGTAATGATGTGATGGCCGAAGTACTGAGTTTGAGAGTAATTTATTGTTGCATGAATAGAACACTGTTGCCGTTTGTGGATACATCTTGAAACACAGCGTTGACCGTTCTACAAAATAAGACTTGTTGAAACATGTTGCTATTGTACCCACAATAACAACAATTTGTGTAAAAATATTGTTTCAACAACATAGTTTTATATTACAATATGTAATATAAAACTTTCTAATCTGTTGCTGCAACAGACGTTGATCATTATTGACCGTACAACATTGTTGAAAACTGTTGCGTACAACTATCGCTACTACTAATTGTTGAACTACCGAAAATGCATATTTACGAACAAGGAACTGTTCTGTGCCTTAAAAGTGTTCAAAGAAGTAATAAAATACTACAAATATAGTAAAAAAAATACAATTAAATTATATTTCTTCAACAGCATCCAATACCTAACTAGCCAATATCTCCTGGCAGAGCACATCACAGGGCAGATGGGGTAGTTAAGGTTATGGGCACCGCGGGAGCGAGTCTCTGGAGAGTCTACAGACGGACGGACGGTTTTTATTCATTACCGACAACCCGCCCCAGTTTTAAACCCGTGATTTTATTAGTATTCTGTTCCAGTGATGCAAAATGGAGTGTTGTAAGTTTGAAGATGTTGTTTGTTTATCTGTGTCATAGAACGGACGGATTGATCTTGATGCGCTGTTAGAATTTGATGCGGTAGAAGCATTTAAATTTAACATTTTTAATAAACAACCTTCAAGGGTTGACCTGGTGTTTGAACAAATTTCAAACCGTGCTTCAGTTTATATTGAATCTTTGTTTCTGTTATTGTATACAAATATTATATTAGTAAAGTTGTATAATAAATATGTTGTTGGACTCTTAATAAAGGCTTTACTTTGGTGTTTGCTGGATCAGCATCGCGCGAGTGATAGGTACTCGGTTTGAAATTGTAAATGCCCATAGGTCACTAATCTTGGAGGTAATATTAGGTTGCAAATATTAATGGCTGAATCGATGGTAGGTAGTTGCTGCTTATAGAGCCCAAATTTTTTTTAAGTCCAGGCAGCGCGTCTTTGGAATGATATTCCCGAAGATGTTCGAAAATCACAAAATCGCTTTACCTTTAAAAAGCTAGTAAAGAAATTCTTTATAGAGAAAAGGCCTAACAGTGAATAGTATATGTGTCGATATAGTATATGTATCTATAGTATTTATGATAGGCATATTATTTGTATCGTATTGTATTTATAGTAGGGATATGGTATATAATATTTTATTTATTATTAGTTAATTAAGTATACTTGCTCTCTGTTCCCCTTTTGGCACCTACTCACTCACTTTACGCATGGCCTACTGGTTGACTGGTAGATAAAGCCTGATGGCTATAAGTCCGCCAACTGTAATAATTTTAGTGCAATAAAGTTTTTAAATAAAAAATAAATAAATAGGTACCAATTTCTCCCTAACTATGTAATACCCGAATAGACCAACTTGTCTCTGTATTCGCAACTGCGAGAGCAAAGCCGCCATGCTATGGTGTAATTGTTGGTGGTTAAACATAGAGGTAATCACTGTCGGTGTTGCAGCGCCGGAGGGAAGGGACTATTCTGGGAGTTCGGGGGGAGCGTTGTGTAGCTACTAGCTAGGTAGCTACATCACTATCACTACCTATTATAAGTCAGGCCGATTCTGTCTGTTCGTCTGTTCACGTTAAACTTAAAAACTACTAAACGGATTTTCATGCGATTTTCAACAATAGATGTGCTACGCTTCGTCTGTCTATCTGTCTGTTCGCGATATACTCGAAAACTACTGAACGGATTTTACTGTGGTTTTATTTCTACTGAAGGCGAAGACAGAGACGTACGATAGCGCGATAAAATCGAAGACATTTGAGAAATATCATATCAAGATCACATCATACATGCTCATGAAGCACCTACATTAGGTGAACGTGGTAGTAGCGAAAGAGACTTGGCAGGGCGGAGCAAGTGGAACAACGTGATTTCTTCCTACCCCTAGAGGGAAAACGTGTGAAGTTATTTATGTGTTATTTTTATTAAACTAGCCAGGCAATTCACCGCCATCTCAACTGGTGGTAAGTGACGATGCAGCCCAAGATGGAGCATGGCTGTCTAGGAACAACCCATTCACTCTAGCCTTGAAGGCGTCCAGATTATAATGATCAGGGAACACACTCGCAGGCAACGTGTTCCATTCCTTAGCCGTAAGCATAATAAAGGTTGAACCAAATATGAACCAGATATGAGGGTTGGAGGATGATATGGGTCGTATGATGAATTAACTGACCGCTTATCCCATACTTTGTATGCGACTAACATTATGGTGGACTATATTTGTTGTATGACAGCCTAACAGTAAATAGTATACGTGTCGATATAGTATATGTATCTATAGTATTTATGATAGGTATATTATTTGTATCGTATTGTATTTATTGTAGGGATATGATATATAATTTTTTATTTATCATCTTTCTCGTTATTAGTATTTGTTATTTAGTTAAAAAAGTATACTTGCTCTCTGTTCCGCTTTTGGCACCTACTCACTCACTTTACGCATGGCCTACTGGTTGACTGGTAGATAAAGCCTAGGCTTTAAGTTCGCCAATTGTAATAATTTTAGTGCAATAAAGTTTTTAAATAAATAAATAAATAAATGACTGTACAGAGTTTATTTTATGTAGTGAACATAAATATGTAGCTACTTCAAATGTTTAGGTTTAGTCATACAGCCATTTATCGTAGACTTGTCTCTTTTTTGCAAAGAGTACTGGAAGACGCTAGAAATAGGTAAGTAGTAGAGTAGTAGAACGTAATTATTAAAATTTTTGTCTGTTTGTCGATTTGTTTGTTAGTGCATCACGTAAGTACTGAACGGGATTTCATGAAATCTTGTTTGGAAATAACATAGTAGGTTTGGAGCATCCGCTGATGGTACCTTCTAATCTGGTTCGGGATTACAATTTACAATTTTACAACACAGTGTTTGTTAACTTATTATCTCTTTCTATGTTTAATTATTTTTGTCCTTTGAAATTATTTTTGGACTTTGGCCGCATCGCCGCGACGAAGGTGCTAAAAAACTGCAGACAAACAGACCCAAAAAACAGCAAAACCACACTTCACACAAAAAAATCCACCCCCACAACTACCACAGACAACCCACTGAACCAATTACGGGCGTCTAGCTACAGACTCATCAAAAAGTGGTAAATACGTGACCGCTCAGCTCAGAATACGTCTTCTGGAGCCCCGCCATACCCCCCTCCCCATCCCCCTTCCCGCCAAGGCGGGGGAAGCTATTAAGCCAAGCCAAAACTAATTTAAATTAAATCCTAGTGAATTACCAGAGGAGGAAATTGTCGGGCGCACCCTCCGTGCTCTGAGAGGGGTATAAGTGGATGGAAAAGTGCTATAGTAGTCTGTTAAGATTGAGGACCGCATGGGTGCTTTTTAGATAGTTATGCTGCCAAACAATAATGTTTGCGTTGTGGTATTCCGGTTTGAAGGATAATGAAACGTATTCTGTGTCCTCGTGCTCGCTAAAAATAAGTTTTAGGTTTTCTATTGGAAGTAGTGTCTAGTGAGTACGCATATAACTCATGTCAGTGCCCCAAGTGACTTGAAGTAAAGAATATATGACTTTGATACCGTTTACTTTCAGTTTGAAGAAAAATATACCTACTATATATTTTACGCACCGGACAATCTTACTGATATTTCACTCAAATATACGGCCCATAAAGCCTCAACGGAGTTTTCACGTTTAAACCGCAGAACAGACGTGGATAAAAAAAAAATTATTGTGTTCTCGTGCACGAGGGCCCGGGGTTTAGCTGATCAGGTAATTACAGTGGAGCAACTGCCATCTTACCTCCGTGACCGTGCTACCAGAGGAGCCTGACCAGATTGGATCATGGTTACACATTCAATCGCCTGAATGTGCAGGTTTCATTGCGATGTTTTCCATCACCGTAAAAGCATCGGTTAGTGTTCTACAGATATTTCAACTCAGTTGTACCCTATGTGTGGGTAAACCTTGTACATATACAGACACGTCACAATGACGCCACGCCACTGGCACGCCAAGTGGTCGCGTCACTGCCACATAAATGAAAGCTGTATATTTACAAGCGCACGCACACATAGCGCCGCGCGCACAACTGAGTTGAACTATCTATACTAATGTATATAACACAGAAAAGAGCCATTGGTACATGGCCGCAGTGGGATTCGAACCCGGTATCTCTCGCTTATGAGTCGGATACCCTAACCGCTTCGCCACTGAGGCTCTGTTGAACAGATGAAGCTACTTTATAAATCCAAAATAAAACTGGAGGAGGTAAAATTGAGGATAAAAGTTTGTATGACGATCTTGCTCGGTCTCACAGGAACCAATACACCTTCGCGTATACTCAAGGCAATTATATGAAATTGGTCCACGCCGATAAAGTCACAGGCTAAGGCTAATACAATATAAACAAAAAACCAATTAGCGAAACTCTCTCGCCCTAACACGTTTCTCCTCGTCTGTACGGCCTATATTGCTTGCGGGCGGCACGACGCGGCTGCCGGCGTCGTTACATGTACCATTTGAATATTATCCCCCCCTTACCCCCCTCTCAATGAGGAAGGAGGCCCCCTCGAGAGTTTAGACACAAGTGCGAAGCCTCAACGTTAATTAATGCAAATTTGAGCGCTAACAAGATTATGAATCCGGCCGTTTTTGAGACGAGCGCCCAGTTAAGCTGTGTCGGCGACTGTACAGGTTGGTTCAGTTTTCACTCACATCCGTATGCGCAAACAACACTTGTCTAGGTAGCGTTACTATGCGTTCTCACAGTGCACGTCGATTACAAGTGAATACGCCTTCAATACGACTATGATTGGCCAATTTTGTTTATTTGGACGTACGCATAGCGCCGATCGGTACTAAAGTATTGTCAGTTGGAACCCTGTGCGTCGCGCACACTGTGAGACCTCGTAGCATTTCTAAATGAAGGTGGCAGTATATTTGGGTGTAGGTTTTAAGACTTTCGTGGTTATTCAGTCACATAATATATCATCACACGTATCGCGTTTGTCACAGTTATAACAGTCGGGGGGGGTAAAATTCTACTGTACCGAACATAGACAATGAACGAAGCTGAGCTTAAAAAGCCTGCACGCTTGGATTGGTGACGCTGAATCGGTAAAATCAGCTCCAGTAGAATGAGTTCTAGACTGAATTAATTTTAGATTAGCAAAACTTGGCATGCGTAGGTATAACCATATATTTATATATTTATGATGGTTGTATTATACGCATGCCACGTTTGGCTCGATTGGTCAATGAGGATCAATCATATGGTCGAATTTTATATGTTTTTAGATAAAATCTGAACGCATTTTCATAGCAATGAAACCCAGGGAGAGAAATTTTGAAGTCCATTTGGAATGCCTAATATGTGGGTTGGAAGGAAATGCCAAGCACAATGAAATAGGTGCTTTATTACGTGTCACGCAAGGTTTACCCGGGTGTCGAATGACGTCATCAGACATGTCCAAATTACAGTGTTCTATAGCAAAAATCTTCTCTGTTTTAAAAGAATCGTGAAAATTTCTTCACAGTCATTCATGTGGTAGCATATACAAGTCAGAAGTTATTCTCAAAGTGATGACTTTTACAAGCTTTTTTTTATTAATTAACTTGCACTGATCGTATGTAAGTCGTCCATCATTTTTCGACGATTTGTTGGTATCTGATTCATCTGAAATTTGGTGTACCTATGAAACTTAGAAACTTAGATGCATAAATATAGTACCATGGAGCTGGTCTGATGATGGAGTCGGAAGGTGGTAATAGGAACTAATGAGCGCAATAAGATAACCCCATCGTGTTAGGGCTCTTTTAAATGGTCTTGGAGAGTAGATACTATACTATATTGAATTTATTTTTTCATTTTGGTTTTTATTTTATTTAATGAAGGATTCAAACGAGCAAGCAGGTCACCTGATCGTAAGTGATCAAGTCATCGCCACCTTCCTCAGTCATCGGCAACCGTCTTAGTGGGCTGTAATGACGATGATAGTATCATCTACTTTCACTGAAGGTTTCATTCACGGCTTCTGAAGACTTCTGATGGTATAGTAAGAAATGCATATTTCCCAAATAAGTAAGGTATCTATTTTATTCATCCTGTAGCAATAATTTAGTAACATAAAGCTGTGTGTACAAGTTAAGCGGGACTACAACCGAGCTAACTTACATTCCAAGTTGTTGGAGTGATATTATACTTAATGTAATTACAGTTTGTATCACGTTAAAACCTTTGAGGGACTCCTAATTAGGGTTTTAAGGGTTTAGTATGTGTGGAGACCTATTAAAGGCTTTACCTTGGTCATATTGCTGTTGGTAGGCGTTCTATTTGTTTTAAATTGTATCAATTATGGATGGATTTTGATATCGCCAAGACCGGGTGAAGTGGAGAAGAATGAGTCGGAAAGCGGATCTTGGCAGAAACCGACACCGGTCAAAAGATGATGAGTAATAAAATAAATTATGCAAATGAATGATTGGTTGCTTGTATGTGCTTTCTAGCCCGCAGTGCTTTCTCCATTCAGGTACGTAAGTTGTAGACAAAACCATTCAAATAATGTTTAGTTCAACAGGTTTTTGTTAAACTTGTACAGAATTCACCATTTATTGTTAATTTTTAACAACAAGCAGAATAAACGAGCTTACTTACTAATGTACATACTCCTTTCAACAAAGATTTCGATAGTTTTTCTAGGTTTCCGTGCCTTAAAGAAAACCTATCTAGGACCACAAGAAGATCTGTCGTCTGTCCGTTTGTCACAGACTATAACAACAAAATACTCAAATAAATTAAAATTTAAGTAGGAGTCTCCAGAAACATGCTTTTTGAATTATTATTTTTGTACATACGAGTATAGTCAAAACGGCGCACATCAAAACATTCTGATCAACTGTTCATCGGAGTCTCAAAACCAATTTTCGTTTTTAAAGGTACAATTTACGAATCACTTACTTTTTTATTGTCAGTGCAATAAATAATAGTTTACCAGAATAACTTATTATCCTCGGCATGTCACGGAACCCCTCGTCTGCGAATCTGACTCGCACTTAACTGTTTTATGACCGTTATTGGTTGACCATATCTTGAAGAAAGATCTGGTCAAAACTGACTATCATAACACAAACTGACTATCATGAAAAAGTTAATGAATCTGAAAGAAACGAGAGAGATTTGCCTATCCCTACAAGGAAAAGGCATGACATTATGTATGTATGTATGTATGATTATTGTTTTGACTGCAGAATTAGCGGAATCGTGAGCTTAGAGGCATACCTATTTTCTCAATATAAAATTAATAATAATAACCAAATTCCCTTTTACATTCCACTATAAACAAAAAAAAACCGTAAAGAAAAATGAATCCACCAAAAGCGTTTAACCCCATCAGTTCCCAGGAAGCTGGGGCGTGACGTCACCACATCAATCATTAACACTACGCCTTTCGCCCTTAGCATTAGGGTCGAAATTCCTCTAAATGTCGTGATTTTTTTGTTGAAAGTGTTAAACTCGTATCCATCATTGCGAGTTCTGTTTGCCAAATCAATTGGGTGGCGCGTGGCCTCCATCCATCTTGTGTTATCAATATTTATAAAACATTAGCTCCGGGTAGGGTGGGATTGTAGCAATCAGAGGTGGATAATTACAGTTTTAAAACGTTTTTTGGTACGGCTCACCTATTATTGACTGCGTTCTTGTAGTTGTCGGTTGGTGGAGTTAACTTGGTAGTATGATCCACTTATAATTTAGTTTCGTTTGTAATTTCCGATGAATAGAATACAATACCATACAAAAACTCTTTATTTGTACACTACAGGATTCACACATGGGATGAATTATATAATAGTAAGCAGTACAAAGGGCGGTCTTATCACTAGTGATCTCTTCCAGACAACCTTAGTATGGAAAGAAACAAAGTATTTTATATATTGATAGGCAGTGCATATGAAATCTACACATGTTTACAAAGACAACACAAAAACAATTAGAAAGCTAGTACCCCAGCACTCATAATCACCCCACTAAAGACAACAAGTAATTTTTTTTTATTTTGTTACATGAATGTGTTATATTATATGATATTTTAGTTTATTAATTAATTGGTATTTAATGTTAAATATATTTAGAAACCTAACATACATACATACATACATAAAACGCCTCTGTGCTATGTCAGAAACCTAACTTTTAGTTCATTAGTACTGAATGTACTCAAAGAGTAAACATCGTCCAGAAATATAAATTATTCGTTCTGTAATTTGGTAAAATGATAATGGAACTAATTACAATATTATTTATTATGAATTTCGATGGTTTCAATATATTTGAAATAAAAAAAAGGAACAAAATAAAATTCTTTGGAAGGTTTTATTTTTATTCTGGTGCCTTCATCGGCCAACGTCTATTTACTGGTAGTGCGGATAATAGTTTTTTACCATGTAGGTGGTACCTAAACTTTATCATAAGCTTTATCAGCCATCAGGCAGAATGTACATATTTTCTGATCGGAAGAAACTTCCGAAACTTCGGAAATTACAAGAAATTTAAAAAAAGATCTAAAATACAAAGACGTATCAAATATTTTACTGTATTTCCTCGTTCTCAGGTTGAATGGTCAAATGATTGAGCTCTGCGTGGTTTTAATTTACATTTCGTCGATATTTGAAAGCGTTGCAGGCTCCATGCTCGAAACTTTTAATACAATTAATAGTGAACAGTTGCGGGCTATTGATAATGATGTTCTTCTTGCTATTGAGAATTCCACAACTTAACTGTCAATGAATTACTAACTATTCCATTTTAAATATCTATTCTTCAATAGCAAAAAAGCAGCAAGCACAACTTACACCATCAAATTCTAATCGGCACCCTACTAGTAAACCTTAAGTTTAAAAACCCCACCGATCAAACTCTGCCGCATAACCTATACAAAGCTACGCGGACCTAATGCCTAAAACAAAACACCGTCGCTGCAGCGGACCTCTGCATCATCAATCAAAGCCCCCCCACCCCCTCCCACCGCGCCTGTTTCGGCTCTACCTTCTCTACAAAGCTCTACAAATAGAGCATTAAAATGTCTTTTATAGATGGACATGCTTTTAGGAAAGGTGTTTTTCAATAGAGGAAAGTGGGGGTCGCTGGACGGTGTTTTAGTAACCATTTATGTATGTAGCTACTAGTAGTTTAATGGAGTGCTTGTCTTCTATTGAAGGTTTAAAAGGCGTTGACTAACCTAGACTATGACGTCCCTCGAAATTGTGACTAAATGAAAATGACCCGCTTCACCGAAAGGTTCGGACCTTCTGGAGCAGCGTTGCCATGGTCATTGTTCATTTAATGCATAAATAAAAAATCACAGATCCGCTTTGTTAGGTAAATTCAAATTTTCACAAATGTCAAGGATTAAGGATGTATTCACACGCGGGTGAAATCCTTTGAGAAACAGCTTTTATTTACGTAAAAGGGCCCGTTTATATGTCTACGTTGCGTACTTTAACAAACTGCGAGTATGCACTGCGACTGTGCACTGTACCACTAATTGGAGAGCGAACGCACAACTGCGTATAAATTACACGAAAAGCAGGCGCGGAAGCTACGCGGTGGCTACGCAGCTGCGAAGACGCTACATGTACGCGGCTTCTGTGGAAATATTCTAAAATAAACTGTACGGTACCAAAAATGGTGTAAAGTATGTAGGACAAAATGTGACAAGAGTGCTAGCCATACACCCTGTGCGGTCGCAGAGAATGCGAACATCTACATGAGTTCTCAAAGTAAAGAATTCCGCCATCTCACCTTGTCGTAAGCGATTATGCGGCCAATGGTGATTGCATGCTTTTCTAGATATTCTCTATACATTCTTCCGCCAAAATTTCAATCGAGTTCAATCAGCAGGCTAAAGTCATGGTAATGGATAGCCATATCTCTGCTAAAGAAGCAACAACCTAAACGAGTTCTTGAGTGGGCATCGCGACTCGGCAAGCACAATGTAGGACGCCCTCCGGCCGGGTGGAGCGACGATTTGCAAAAGGCTGCAGGTGGAGGCTGGATGGGGACAGAGTGTAGGAATGAATTTCCAAATTTCCAAAATATAAAGGCTGGGTAAAATATAAATTCCGGTAAACGTGTTTTAAAGTGGAGTCCACTTTTTAGTGAAACGCGGCGTAGTATGTCCAGCATGGCCAGCACAAGTGTGCCCGTCGCGAGAGAGCGTCTGTTTCTTTCAATACTAAGATGTAAGAGATAGCAGTATATACATATGTCGCGCCTTTTCTCGCTTATAGTACGTGAGAGCACACTTGTGCTAGCCGTGGACGGGCTCTATTTTTAAACCGCTCGTCTTCAGTCGAAATTTTCATGCCGAAAATCTAAATTGAAAACCTAGAGGCGGTCCAAAAATAGGGCCCCTGTGGCTAGATGGAGCGACGACTGGCAGTAGCTGTATGCGCAAAACTGCGGCCCAGTCGAGTAGCGTGTCTTAGGTGAAACCTAGGTCTAGTTGTGGACTGCGATTGGCTGACGACGATAGCCGATATGATCTAGGATCCTCTTATGTTATGTATGCTACAGTTCTAATAACTCTAACAATCTTAGATCCATGCTGTTATTGCTGACTAAGACCTATATTCACAAACGTTATTGTGAGGTCTTCTCACAGTGACAGTTGGAGGCGCTTCACTTGTAGTTGTTGACAAGTAAACCTTCCTAGGAAAAATAGTCCAGCTAGGTAGGTCCAATTTCGAGAAAGAGGTCGACGAATCCAGCAGCCCTTAGACAAGTATACTTAATGACTAAAAATAATGATGAAAGAATAGTTCCACGACATTTCATCAACTTAACGCCACCACATTATAGGCTCTATTTCGCCTGCACCGAAAAAGAAATCAAGACGCGAACTCTACATTTTACGCGCACATACTCGCGAGCTCAGCGCATTTGTCTTCGGCTCTGTTTAGACATCAACATCTTTTGTCTCCGTCCCTCTAGTTGTATGTCGTATTCTCTGTCTCGTGTGCCGACATTAGGTTGGCTACGCACGCGTCGCCCGTTATTCCTCATTACGCCGGGCTTACCAGTGTTATGTATCGTCTGGTGAATAGGACGCTTTAGTTGTTTTATTGATGTATCGTTGCTGCGAAATGATATTGTATCGGGCGAGCGTAGGTGTGTCATATTTCTGTACACGAATTATACCTATACTAACTTCTTCCCCTAAAATTCTTATTTACCTACAGTTACTGCTTATCTTGACTTTTGGGATGAATAAACTTTCTTACTTTTTATCTCAGTCCAATATTATAAATGCGAAATTTCTTTATTTTTTCTGTTTTTTTCTTTTATTTGGACAATGAACACAGCGCCATCTAGCCCCAAAGTAAGCAAAGCTTGTGATATGGGTGCTAGTCAACTGATAAACTACGTCAATACATTTAAATAAATACATAAAACACCTTAAACACCCAGACCCGTAACAAAAATTAAAATTCATCATTTCTATTTCTGCTCGGCCGGGAATCGACCCGAGATCTCTTGCGTGGCAAACCGGCACTTCAACTACTGAACCACTCAGTATGTCGAAAAGTTTGTGTGTGTGTTACCTCTTCATGCCTAAACGGATGAACGAATTTGGATGAAATTTGGTAGGTAGCTAGATTTGGGTCTGGAATAATGCAAAGGCTACTTTTTATGTACCCCCCATATCCCCAGTTGCGATATAACATGTAGTCCACGCGGGCGGAGCCACGGGCGAAAGCTAGCGACTCTATGTAGAGTCATGGGCGTGACGTTTTACTAAGCTCTTAGGCTTAACTTTCATGATTATTTATGGAGATATACTTATGTAAGTATAATATTAAAAAATATGCCTGATTTATGAATAAATATTTTTTTATTTTTTTTTTATTTGGTACCTACTCAATTCCTGTGAAGACTGGTTTCCACTGTTCTCTTCCAAGTATTGTCGGTTACTGCTGGTGTCCAATACACCAATAGTTACCTACAGTGAATTGTGGTCAGGGTAAGAGTCTGGATCGCACCAGAACAATGCTGACATTGGTAAGTTTTGTGTCCGTGAATTGTAATTAAAACAATGGCAGTTTGACACGTTCTTGGTATTCTGACACTGTTAGGTAGTTACTATTACGATTTAATTGTAATTGGGCTCTGAGTCACAAATCGAAGGGTTGGTACAATTTTCCACTTCGTCCAAGCACTCACATGACCAAGCAAGTAGCAAGAACATTGAGGTTATGCAAACAATAAAATATTTTAGGTATCACTTCAATAAGTATTTTTAAACAGTGTCGATGTTTGTCGGTGAAGGAGCATCATTCTTTCAGCTTCTAATTGTTAAAAATGAGATTATTTTGTGTTGTTGTTTCTGTTTCTTTTGTTACCTATTTAAACTGAAACTTTAACCATTTCAAAAATTTATGGGTTTACATTTTTGTACTTTAAATTATGGATATAGTTTGCAAAGGATTTCTTGTGTGACCTAAATAAATAAATTTAAGATAAATACCTTTAGATACCTTGTCACATTAATTCAATGTGAAATGGTAAAATAGGTTCATTAACCTACATTTAATTAATGTGATAATATGGCAAAAAATCCCCTATTCATACCTAGGTATGTCAATATTCTACATTACCAACTCGTAGTTACTTATTTTTTATCCTCGATTTATGTAGGTACCTAAAGTGAGTAGGTATTACAAGACAAGTTTTTAAAATACAAGAATTTAAAAGTGACCATAAAATCATCATTCTTCGTTCAACCAGTTCTTAGCGTCAAGAAAATAAATGACTCAAAACACAAACAACTTCTACTCTTCGGAACTTATCGTACAGAAGTCGGTAGGTACCTATTAAATGACCCACCAAAAAAGTTAACATAAAATATAAATAGACGGTTAAAACTTAGGTACCTACACAAAATTACTCTGCTTCTCTCAAATCTGATAAAAGTGATAAAATTAATAAAATTAAAGTGAGCCAAGTTAATTTTACCTATTATACGTTTTTTTATAATTTGACAATAGAATATTATTTTAAATAGGCTATGACTTGAGAATACAATCTGATGTGGCCATGGCAAAAAATAATATAGAGCACCAATGTATATCAATATTTGTAAGTACTTATATTATAAATGATAAAATACCTAAGTGCCGCAAATACATTAGTGGGCGCAGACCCGCCGCCGAAAGCCGGCGCGCGCCTCGGGCAAAATCTGCACAACTCTCATTAAGAGAGCACTAATTAAAAAGTAATTAAATACGCGCGAAAAAGAGAGCGCACGTTTAACTGATACTAATAAGATCGTCAAACAATTACGGCGGGCTCATCCCGTGCGAGCGGGACGGCGGTACGGCGAGAGCGCCCTCTCGCTCGCTCGCGCACCGCTCTCTATTTAACTTTTAATTTATACTCATTCCTTTATATCTTTTATTGCTTCGCCCATCGCGACTCCTAATGCGCCTGAGGTGCTCCTCGCACTAATTAAATTCATGCCGAAGCGCGCGGCCCCGCCCCCTCGCCGGCGACCAATCACGACGCGGCGAGTGCGGGGCGGCGCGGGGGCGGGCGGGGGGCGCCGCTCAGTAACAGATCCCTGATAGAGCTGTCATGTCGCGTCCGACCGGTCGTTACGCTGCCCTGACACATTTTATTATTATTTATGTCAATTAGGTTATTGCTTTTTTGTTTAATGGAATAAGGAATCGCTTGTGAAATTGATTGCCTTTCCATCGCTTATGATTCATCAATGTCAAAAATACAACGTGTTAATTTTAATATGATTGATTGTTTGTCCGTCATTACGGCGATTGGAGCGCGACTTGTAATCTAGTTTTACGCAACGCTATTGTGGACTGCGCCTAATAATGGTATTCTGTCCGCTGGATCAGCCGCAGATTATCTATCACCTGTCAAATTAGAAAGGTGTTATTTATTATTAAAAAAAAAATAACATTATTTTCTCTTTTGAATTTTATAATTTAAAATGAGCAATTTGTAAGCCCTTCACTGTCTTTCGAGTATGTAGGTACCTACATTAAAAATAAGTAAGCAACGTCCATTATGAACGCCATAAAAATATAAACAACTCCATAAAGTTTATGCTTTTCCACACACATTCATCTACCCAATACGTTTTGTACCTGATGTATTATACATCCACCCATCCATTACAAAATACATAAGAAATACAAATATGTACCACTTCCTCATTAGGTGCAAGCAAATTGACAAAACGCAGTTGCGGTTACGTGCCATAACTCCTTCTCCCCAGCCGAGCGGGCAAAAACACGCCGGAGACGGCTTGAAGCCCTATAAATCCTAACTACAATCACTCGCCGCGCGATAACCGACGTTACGATCCGCCGATAAAGTTTATTTCCACTCAGCGTCTCCGGCGCCGCTAATTCAATGTCTGCCAGCTTTAATTTATCGCCGGCCGTTCGAAACCGATCTATAAACGCGTCGGGTAAGGTATAACATCGTTTAGCAGGAGTCGGGGCCGGCGGCGGAGGAATAAATCTATAATATGAAAGAGGCGGGGAATTGATTGAGGCAGTGGTGGGGGTAGGGGGCGGGGTTCGCGCCATAGCGGCCCGCCGCCGCAGTCGCACTGCCGCCGCGCGCCGCTCCGCGCGGGATCACTGGCTCGGACTGCGCCCTGTGGACACTCGAGTGCTCAGCGACTGTACTAGTGAAGGATGGTGGCGGGTGGACGGTAGTGTGGTGGACGTCACGATATCGGGGTTGTGCGGGCGCGGCGGGCGCGGCATGGTGCTGGAGGGCGGTCTGCCGGCGCCGTTGCAGCTGTACGCGGCGGCGGCGGCGCAGCTGGCCCCGCGGCCGGCCTGGCCCCCCTTCCTGCCGTTCTTCGGGGTGCCGCCGCCGTTCCTGCAGCGGCCGCGGCTGCCGCACCCGCTGCCGGCGCGCGCGCCGCACGGCCCGCCCAGCGAGGACTCCAATGAGGACGGCGCCAGTAGTAAAGGTGAGACAAGTTTTAGTTGGGAGGATTGGGACTGGTTCAGTCTACATAGGAATGGAGGCCTCAGTGTTGGTTTGGGCCACCGCTTTGGATGTGAGGGTTGGATTTATCAAAGAAGAAACCCGTTCGCATTTAGTTTAGGTACTCTACTCAATATCCGCTGTGTCTCTACATAGAGCAAATTATAGGCGTCTTTGGAAGTCGCTTTTGCTAAACCACTATACAAAGTTGCTTAAACAAAGACTTAATGTGATTCTAGTTTGACAGGATAGGTACCTTCCTTTTAATTCAATTAAGATAAAAATGTATGCTCTACCTATCGGCTCTACATAATTAACAGTACACTAATTACACCTTCCTCTATTTTATAATAGAGGGAGCCAAATGAGCTATTTACACATTCTAAAACATTTCTATACTGACTATAATAAAGTTATTTTGCTAATGCTAAAATAAATAAAATAATTGCAACAAAAGTAAATGCAGTCAAACTATTACATGCTCTATTGGAACGAAAATAATAGGGGTTTTTGTATGAAATTGCCGGTTTTTTTTCACCCATCCAAAACATGTAAAAAAGAATAATTGATTTCGAAAATAGTATATGAGTAAATGCTACAAAGTAATTTAAAATAAATAAATAATTATTTATGAAGTGTATAAATGTCTTTTAAAATAACCCTTTTGAATTGGTCGTCAGATTTGCCACTTTATTCAGATGTAATTTTATGACGTAGGCAGTTATAAAAAAAATGACATTTCACTAAGTAAGCTTATGTGAATGTTGTCTGATTATATTTGTAAAGTTTCATTGTTTTCGGATTAGCCGTTTTTAAGAAATTAAAAATTTTGTTTGTATGTATATTATAATTTCCATATTTAAAGACCCAATGTATGCATTTAATTTAAAAGTAGTTTTAATATTTGTCGAAAAGTATCAATTTAGCAGACGTTATAATAATTTCTCAAGTTTCGTTGGACGATTCAAGGTTATTTCCTCGATTCTTATGCCACCGTCGGATAATAATTTTATTACTGACTTAAGAGTGGATTCATTAAAATATTATCAACTATTTGTCATAAATCAGATTTATAATGTAGATTAAGAAAAAATATTTGTAAATATTGAATGTATGTAGTTGTTCTGTAAAAATATATGAATAAAGTAAGAGGTTCTTTATTAGTAGTTGAAAATTATGTTCATAATTATTTTACGGTAAATAAACGGATAATTGTTTAAAAATGAAATAGGTAGGCAAATAGTATACCAGTGAGATGACAAACAAATGAATAACAGATATAGAATAAAACATACCCGATAAATAAATATGCTATAAAAATATTATTTAGTTGAATGTGTTTATGTAAACACTAAACAATAAAACATTATATTTATTTAGAATAAATAAATATAATGTTTTTAACAGTAACAAATTTGTCCAAAACATGTTTTTGTAAATTAATTAAAAAGTTAACACCAAAAGGTGTTCCGACGGCGAAAGTCATGTAGTAGAATTATTTATAGAAACTCAATCTAACTTGGTAAGTTTTTATGACTGTTATTTACTTCAGTTGCGCCGTCGGCCTGTTGTTCAAATAAAAAAAAATTATACCTACTCCAAACTACTAACAAAAAATTGACTGATCAAACGGTCGTTTTAAACCACCACCTAACTAGAAGCAAGCTACTTAGTTAAGACTCTATTAACAAGTAGAGACAAAAACTCTAAGATCGGTTGTTTTGCTGCAAAATGAAAGTTCAATTTCATCACTAAAAAGTGGTTTGTGGCGCGATGGCGCGAGTTGCGAACTTGCGGTTTGTAGAAGATAATTTTTTTTTTTTTTGCATTATGAAATTTTTAAGTGTATTTTACTTATTATTATTTATTTTAAAGGAACTAACATTTGGAACAATAATAACATTTATTTATAACTTAAGGGTTTTATTAAAAATATTTTCATAGTTTATTAAGAAAGTTTACCTATAAAGACTTTTTAAATTATAATAACAAATATTATTTAATTGAAAAGAAATCCATTACATAAATAAATAATATAAATGTTGTTTTCGAGAAAATAAACCTAACGGTTTTTATTTTGTACAGAAATTAATTATTTACATTTGCATAAAATAAAACTAACTAACTAAAATCAGAGCTGGATGTAACTTTCTTACTTTTCAACTAATAAAACAAAATATTTATCTCAAAATTTATCTACCTAAACAAAAAAATTTTGAAGTGATTACTTCATAGGACAATTATTACATTATAATGTATTCAATTATATTTTTATTCCCCCTAATGCCATAAGTAGCTTTTTTATGAGTGTAGGTATTTAAGTAGGTGTTTCAAATATATTTGTAAAGTACCTACATATTTTCAATACAGTGCCTTAAAAGTCGAAGTTCATAAATAATAAACTTTCAGTCAACGTGGCGGGCGCACTACCGTATTTGATCAATAAATTTCTGAGAATTAAATAATTCCGAGATTTTCTTTATCTATAGAAGATTTTTGCGTAACGTGAGAAATAATTAATCAGTCAACTTGGCGGGTGCACCTGCATACCTATATTAATTATTCAGGCAAGGTTTTCTTCCTGGGTTACAACCCTTTGTTATATCTGCCTTCATCATCGACAACAACAAGTATTACAGTCCATGTTGGATGGATTATATAAAAAATAGAAATATAAAAAAAGTTTAAATTGTAGGTTTTTTTCTTACTTTTAGGCTTAATACAATATCTCATGTGCATTGCCACCATGTGCATAATAACCATATTCCTCTGCAGTTAATAAATTTTATTGTATTATAATAAATATCGTTAGAAAGGGGATAAAGTAGAGAGATAAATTTTAAAGTAAAACGAAGACCACAATAGCTTTTAGTAATTGGAATGCAAAGTGATCTTACTTAACAGTTTTTATTTTATAAGTAACAATGATTTCGTGAGTTAATAAAAAGTTAATAAATAAAAAAGTTGATCAATATTATCGAATTAAAAAATAAAATTTGAGGCTGCTGCGAGTATAATTTGTAATTTCTTTTTCAATTTCAAATACCCTGTAAGTGACTGTAACTGTAAAGGAAATAATTCTAGAAATAGTAATCCACCTTTACATTGTTGTATATACCTAATCTTACTAGTGGTGCTTTTAAGTATAATTGTATTTTTGTATTCTAAACCATTCCTTTAAAATTAATGTCCTTGTTTAATTGATTTATCAAACTATATTCTTGATGCATTTTATTGTTTAATATTTCTAGATATTTTCCTACCTTAATTGTAAAAGAAAATAAACAAATTTAATTTTTATTTTTATTTTGGTGAGTTTATTTACTGAACTTACATAATAATCATACCATAGTAGCCCTTCGCAGTAAGAACAGTAGTAGAAACTTGTCTCACAGTTCAAGTAACCGTCTATTAATAAATTTCCACTTCGTAGTTGAATTATGAAATTGTAACACCGATGCTAACGGATAAATTTCAAGTTAGTCAAGCGAGCAAGGTCGATTACATTCGCCAGTTTCAGTGAGTTATAGATTAGTTTTTAAGTCCATTTAATGTTCTTGAATGAGTTTATCAATAGCGATTAGGATCTTGAATCTCTTTCATTAAAATTTTTGAATCGATTTTAAAGTCAGTGAATTTGTTAAAATGAAGTAAGTATCTGAAAATACTTTTTTCTGTATTTATTTACTAATTGCCGTGGTGTCCGGTATAGGAGAATATTCGTTACTAACGTTCAATACGCTGACGGTTGAAAGGCTCTATGTAGGTTTTTAATTAAGTATAATATACCTATATAATATGTCGGGCGGAGTCTGGCTCTATCTGGCATTGTCGGGTGCTGCCCGGCTCTGTCTGGTATTGTCGGACACGGATCCGCCGTTGTCGGCGTGGGACGGGTGTGCTCCGGCCATAGGGCGGCCAACCTGTGTTTCTTTCCTACTATCATAACCCCTTCTTTTTGACTATTGAAAGAGACATTTATTTATTGTTTTTATTTATACATGTATTATCAGGTACCAAAGACCCATAGATATAGCTGTATAAAATAGGATTCTATACAGACGAATATAATTAACTAGTTCTTGACTTAGTTCGCGTGGTGTTCTACTCTTGCCCTATACCTAACCTACTATACACGTACCCTACAAAGGTACCGGTCAAAATTATGAATTGCTGTCAATTGTTCAGCAAAATCGTTCACGAAAACGCGATCACGTCGCCATCTACCGGGTTCAATTGTATTTTTGAACCATACTGGGACCCACTCAAATATACACACAAAATTTCATCCAAATCGGTTCAGACGTTTAGGAGAGGTTAGGTGACAAACCATTTAATGAATGATGATTTTGAGTCTGAGTTTGAGGCTGAACAGGAGATCACCGTACCTAAACCTGACGAAAATGGACAACAGAGTTACCTATTAATTATTTTCCAACCCGGCTTTCAAGCATGGAGATGATGGCCCTCTACTAATGTAGAGCAGCGATGAACTTAATGCAGTGTTGGTGTGATGATGATGGTTATTCACCTTCTAGTGGAAGAGAACTCTAATATTCCGGTAATTACAAAATATTTCCTCATTTCCTATGCGTTCTGTTTTAAAAAATTCGTGAGTCGTTATATAATTGGGAAGTTCTTAATTTCTTTAAGACCTATGCTGTGTCACGGGGAAAACCACATAGAAAACAGACAGGCGATTTATAGTTGATAATAATCATCTTCAATGTAAAGGTTGTGCTCTTGCACGTGTTAGAAAAGGATGTACATATAGAGTGAATTTGTGTGTTTAGTGTTTAGAATATTAATTAGGGTAGCCTAGTATTTTATCAAAAACTAAGGGATAAATATAACTTGCTATTTATTTAGGGAAGGAGAAACATATTTAAACACACAGATAAAACCAAATTAAACAAGTTATTTACATTATAGGATAGGCAATCATAGCAAACAAAGTTACATGAGAAATATGACAATATATTCTGAACATAATCAAGCATGGCAAATATATATTTGAATATTTATCCTTGAATGAAGGACAGCGGCTATATCGCCTGAGAAATTACACAAATAAATCAATTACAAATCAGCAAAAGGCACCAAAGTAATACAATACAAGTTTATAATTAACTCTGTGTCTGGTTTGGAGCAAAAGGTCCCATCTAGCCTCTCAACTGGACTTATATACTATGGATCTAGCCGGAAATGACATTTCTATTCTTATGGACTGCTTACTAGAATACAATGAGAAAAGTCATTAGAATTTATTAAGGTACACATACAATATTTACAGTTATAATAAAAATATACACTAATATCTACATCTAAAATACCGAAAATACTATGTATTTACGACTGCGGCCTATTAACTTGGCGGACCCCGGGCCCTCACGTGCCGCGCAGGAGCGCAACTGGGACATAACGCCGAGATAATGATGATATGTATTTACGACTGCAAGTAATTTTTTTTAATCCCTACATTAATAAACGGCTAGGGAGCAGAGTGGATTCATTTAAGTTTCATTGTAACAAAAATACAATACTTTAATACTAAATCAAAAACATGTCCAAAACACGTTGTTATTGTATTTTATTTTATAATAAGCAACACTACATTAAACCGCGTGAATAAAAATGTGTTAAGATGGACGCCGTTCTGACAAGAAAGTGGTAGAGCCGTTCGGTTCAAGTGAGCGCACTTTTACGTTTGGGACCCCATTGTGCATCAGAACATCGGAATTAGTGAAATAAAAGTAGTATATTATAATAAACTTATATTAGACTAGAATTATTGACGCCCTGATAAATCGCAACTACTTTGTGTCCCCTGCAGCTATGACTGGTCAAAACAATCACCCAACCCGCGCTCAGGCGGCGATTCTCGCGCTGTGACATCTTAAATTCGACATTTTTTCTAGCCAAAAAACTGTATTAAAGCGTTACTGAAATTGATCTTCGACAATATACGACTGTCGAAGATAATTGGGAAAATATTTATGGGCTGCAATAGACATTTCAATGTTATTATTAATGGAGATATGTGGCTAGAAGAAATGTCGAATTCGAGATGTCACAGCGCGAGAATTAGGCCCATGGTCATTTGATATAGGCACTGCGCTCACTTACTCACTGCGTACGGTTACCCCGAACGACTCTAAAGGGCATAAATATAGTAAAAATTGACTGTCGTTAATTGGTTAAGTTTTGACTGTCGTTAAGTGCCTATTTTCCTACCTTATATTAAGTAATAACATTTTAAACTTTGACGCGAACTTACACGCAGCATCTTATCTATACAGTGTGTAACAAAACCCCTG
Source organism: Blastobasis adustella (assembly GCA_907269095.1). Taxonomy (NCBI): domain Eukaryota; kingdom Metazoa; phylum Arthropoda; class Insecta; order Lepidoptera; family Blastobasidae; genus Blastobasis; species Blastobasis adustella. The sequence continues at coordinate 4,444,933 of OU026120.1, forward strand.
CCAATTCCTAGAAGGTATTATGAAAAATACTAATATAAAAATACGAAAACATTATGTATCGATATTAGTATATATTTTTGTAAAACAAAAAAAAAACTTGTACACTTTTTAATTATTTATCATATAAATTATTTTTAATAATGCTTATTTAAGAATCAATATTTAAAAAGTAATTATTTACACACAAACAAAACCAAATAACCTAAAACCCTAATATAAAACTTATGATACTTTATTCTCAATTGGATTCCTAGACGTTTGACTTGTACCTACATTTAATTGTATAATCGGCCCTATCGGCCATGGGTTTGCCCTATGGGCCACTCTTTCTGCGATAGGCTCTACGGTCTAAGGTCCACCCATGATACCTCACTGTGGACCTCTACACGTTCCTAGTCCGACCCTCTAAGCAGGAGATTAACACTCCCGTCTAAATAACCAAATAAATAACCCAGCAACACCGGTCGCGTCGCCTCATCCCTCCGTAACTTATTGCTTTAATATTATTAAGGCATTATAGTCCAACTCGGGCCTGTATAAATTTTGTATTAATATGGAGGAAAAAATAAACGTCCGGCAAGGTGCGAAGAGGCTAACGAGCGTAATCCAAATGTAAGTTATTAGTTGCGCGCGGCGGCCGCCCGCTGCGCCCGCGCCGGTCTGGATATACCGATTTTTATCGAGCCTTTGTCGGCCCTAGCGCTGAGGTGTTACTCACGGAATTAGGATGTTAAATGTTTTGTGGATGACGCATCGCCGGCCGGCTTTGTGGATCGTTGTCGCTTTTTTATCGCGATCTAATAGAAATATCAATAGACTAGCGTTCCCAGTTATGATTGTGAGCTGGCTTTTTGTGGCGTGACGTGAATAAATTAGAACTGATTCGGCGTCGGTGGGTTAATGAATGGGCCGTTTTGGTTTGTGTTCGCGCATGTGTTGTTCTTTATGGGAGCATGTTGGCCGAAATTGACGACATTTTTCAAATTGGCTTGTTACGATTGTGATTTTTTATACTACCCAGTGATAAACTAGCAGACAGCCCACCTGATGGAAAGCGGTTGCCCAGAACACCTACAATTCAAGCACTTAGATTTGGTGTAAAAAATGCATATGCGTTGTCACTGTGAGTAATAAGATGAATATGCCTCTTAAATGTAATTGCGCTGGCTCCCTAATCCTTTAAACCGGAACACAACAATGCAAGAGTTGATAAATAAGAAATAGATAAGGGAGCCCTACCCATCCTGGTGGACTCCTCAGGCTTGATAGAGCCCTACCACCGGTCCTAGCGTCTTATCTACACCGCGTAGACCACAACTTTGACAGTTCCCGGTGCTAGTTAAGGTCTCGTTTATACGTCACCGCCTACAAACCGCACAGTAAACGCGTACACGTCGCGCAATAATAAAATAAATTTTCTCTCATTAGTATAGAAACCAAAATTGCATAAATATTTGGGACAAATTGTGCAAAAATCGCGTACGTCTCTATCTGCTCCTAAGGTACAAAACTTTCTATGTCAATCTATTAATTTTCTATGTCAATTCATTAATTTCATTACACGAATAACAAGTAAGTTAGTAAGTAAAAGGTCAACTTCTTATCGTCGGCCATTGATAAAATTAAATAGAGAGTGCAGCCATAATTTTCCTCGAATGGCGACAAAGCGTGTTCTAATTAAATTGTGCGTACAACGATTAATTTGCATGTTTACACTGTGTCTTATCAATACAACACTAAAGATGCCCTGCGGCGATGCATCATTTGTATTATGGAGTTCATTAATAAGCTGTTTATTAACAGTGTATTAATAACAAATGGCCTCTAATTTTCATAACTTTTGTGTTTCATAATTAATAAAAAAAAATGTTTGCTTTAATACGCGACAATAAGTATAGTTTCTCTTTTGACATACTTTTATTTAGTTTCACATGTCCAAATGTTTGTACGTACTACGTTTTGCAAGTTTTTGACCCATTTCCCGGTTTCCGATTAAGACGAAATTTTGCATACTTAAGTATGTTCGATGATAATGCAATGTTTGTTGTTGTGATACTAAGGAGCTGATGTGATGATGGAGACGGAACTACGCATGATAAGTCCACGAGTTTGGGCTCGTTAGACTTGACAAGTAAAAGTTAAAAGCTTGTTACAAAAAAATATTTTAAATTGAGTACTATTTTATACATATTAGTACAGGCTACTACAGGGTATGTACACTTTGAAATTAGTAAAATCCTCATAATTATGTAAGTACGTCTTATTTGTGTGGGTTAATGTCTTAGGGCGGCTTGCACCAAATTCTTATACGCATTTAAGTTGATACTTAAACAAATATCTTCATAAAAAACGTTAAACATAATTCCTATACGTGTTTAACCATTTGGTGTAAGCCGGGCTTAAAATAACGATAACTTTTCAATATTCCTCTTTTAAAAAAATTATATGCTAATGACAACGCATAGGGAGCAGAGAACGCTGGGCCCAGAAGCTTGAAATTTTGCATGAAGGTTCGATACAAATAACATGCCTAAGTAGTACTACGAAGGAATCTTTGGAACATCATCTCTTTAGGAGGTGAAATGGGGGTGGAACTTTGTAATCATGGACCGCCATCTATCGCGTTTGAAAGGATTTGGATTTACATGAAACTTTTAAAAATACCTTGCAAAATAAATATAATAATAAGAAATTTATTATTTCTAGAAATTCTTCCCCTAGGGGGTGAAATAGGGGGTTGAAGTTTTTCCATTCTGATTGACTGCTAAAGGACAATTCACAGCTGAAACCGCTCCGCACCGATTTGGAAAATCCTTGTAGTGCTGAAGCTTGGAATTTTGGAAAATTCACACCCTAAGGCGATGAAATAGGGGGTGAAACTTTGTACGAAACCTTTTATTTATTAAATATACGAGTATTGATACTTCGTAAACTTATTCTACTAAACAATTACTAATGAAAAACGTTAATAAATGTTTGTAGAATTTTAGTTTAAAGTGTTGATAAAAGCTTCATTTTATAAAGGCGTCCGCTAAGAAAGGATTTTTGCAAATTCTGGAAGTGGATGAATTTATGTTATAGGAAATGAAACCGAAAACATAAAAAACACCACGCGGACGCAGTCGAGGGAAAAAGCTAGTTTTTCATTAAGTAGGTAATGGTATTTCCTTCTTTATCACAGTTTTATTTAGGGCTGTAACTCAAAGTTGATCAATTATCATACCTATTACCCTTACATACTTTATAACGCTATTAGTTTATTCTAAAACGCTTCTAAGATAAACTAGTTAGGCCTACGACAAACTTATTTGGTCTAAAATCAGATTGAGTCGATAACACACATAAATGCGATATTTAACGAAGCTTAGTTAATCTACTTGGCAAATAAAATGCAATGAAAACGTCGCTCCTTTTTAATACCCATACATACCTTATCTACATATTACGGATCAAACTAGATTTTTGGCCAAACTAGTTTATCCTACACGCTTCTAAGATAAACTAGATTGGCCTAAGCCAAACCATTTTGTCCTGAAATCGGAACTGGTCGATGGCACTCATAAACTCGATAAGTAACGAAGCTTAGTTAATCTATTTGACAAACAAAATGAAACGAAAACCTCGCTCCGTCACCCAAAAAACACAGCGAAACGCTCTGTAGGTAATCAATTCAAAACACGGCCTGATAATTCTAACCGTCGATTTCCTGAGAAACGGTGCTCGATAAAGCACCTCTTTTATTTTTCCTCAATCATAAATGGTGGGCCGATCCATGGCTGAACAGAAACAATCGCCTTTGCCTTGCTCATCCGGGGCAGCGCCAATCGGTGACGCGCTAACGGCAAGCGCGTTCTTTCAAAATTCGACCCGCGCCTAATGCTCCTCTATTTGTCAGTCAGGTCTTAAACCTAAATGTTTTTTTTAAGTTGACCGCACGGTAATATTGAAGTAGTTGGATATCTTCGGGATTGAAATTGTAAGCGTAAGCCACAATTCATTTAACCATTAAAACAATACTTAGTTTTAGCGTTACTATGCGAAGTATGTCAATTCTGACAGCGGTTCTGGACTGCGTTCACTACGGTTCTATGATTGGTCAATTTTATTCACATTGACGAACAAGTATTGTCATATGGAATTGGAACCCTGTGCGTTCGCCCGCATTGTAAGACCTCATAGTAACGTTTTTGTTCTGGATTGTGGTCAAGATGACCACCACTTCAACCAAACTCTTCAAGTGTGGGGGACAAAACATTTAATTTCTTGACTAGACTATATATAGCTATGAATGGTTAATACACATATTAACTATATTATTTATTTTATGATTCATCATTGATGATAAATGATTTTATTATTTGCCCATGCCCTGTTAGGGGTTTCTTGTATGAATAGATACTATTATTAAGTGGTATATTATGACATCTTAGCAATAATAAGATTGTGTATGTATATTAAACTTATTTACAATTTTTGACGTGACCTTATTGAGCATTGAGCTTGAAGAGTCTAAAATTTTCTGTGGTCATCATCATCCGAGCGGTCAATTCCGGCTTCTAAGTCTGTGTATTATTGTCACCCTAACTACTTCAATGCTATGACCCTTCCAAATGCCGTTTTATTTCCATATAATTATATTTATAAGTGTTTAATTTCCAAAACCTTTAACTGAAAATGGCTAAATGCAACACAACAATCCCAAGTCTAAAATCATAACCTACAAGCAACGATTAGTGTATTGTCTATTCTCTGTTTAGGGATAACTATAAGAAGAAATACATGAATTGTTAAATAGATTATACGCGTCTGCGAACCTAAATTAAGCACTAAATATGTTAATTTACTAAAGGCTGGCCTCTATTTGGGACAGCATATAAGCCTCGCCATCCAGCGGAGCAACGTGGCCATCCTTCTGCATATTTCCGCATTCAGGGGACAATTTTTACCTATTTAAAAATTTTAAAATAAGATTTTTATTGGTAGGTAGTTTTTAAGTTTTTATTATGTAATACAATATTCTTTGTATGTTATGTTTAAGTTGTAAATAAATTCCTGTATTCACAAAATACAATTCTGAAACTTTTATTGTATTATTTGTAATGATATTTTTATTCCGAAGGCGAATAAATCAAACTATTGTTAGTATTGATTGTTCTAGCAATATTTCATAGGCTCAAAATTAGGCGTAGAGGTAGTCGTTATAGAGTGCCTACAAAAGACTTCAACGCGACTTACTTTTCTACTGTTCTATCCGAGGCACATACTCACAGAACTGGATAAAAGTTATCATTTAAAATGAACATCCACACTTTTGGACCAGAGTGGTTCAGTTGGTTGACGTGCCGGTCTGTCGCGCAGAGCCCCGGGTTCGATGAATTTTAATTTCTGTTACGGATCTGGGTGTATAATAAGCATTTATTGAAAAAAAGATATATGTAAAATTTATCAGTTTTCTGGCACCCATAACACACGGTTTGCTTACTTTGGGGCTAAATGGCGCTGTGTGAATTGTCCAAGCATATTTATTATTTATATCTACAATATTAATAACCTAATGAGAAAATTTGAAAGCGTGTGCTTCTGCTACTCCTTTCGGAAGCTAAAATCAAATTCAGCCTAGCATTGTAATGATGTTGCAAACAACACTATAAAAAAAGATCCTTGAAACAGATCGTTCAATGAACTGATAAATAAATTGGCGATTGATACGTTTCAGCAACTTTTAATTAACTCCCTTTGTTACTAGCTGGTTTCTTAACGAAATATTTAATTAAATCTATCTAGATTATACGACAACTATTATTCACGACTTAGCGTGGATGGTTGCGGCCTTGGTTTTGCTCGGGATTAAGTTTAAGTAAGAATTCAGACTTGTAGATTTTATCGAATACCCTTTTTTTGTAGGCTTTCCAATGCTTTTTCAGTCCTAGAATCACTGCGACCATTACTGATCTATTGTGATCACCTCTTTCTTACAGTTCAGTGGCAATCCCTACAGCTTCTGAACTGTAATAGGTTCTTAGCTTATATCGTGCACCATCGGGTAGTAGTTTGTTTATCCAGATATATGCTACGGTTGCGAATCAGGGCCTCACATTTGCAGATAAAGTGGAGAGGCGTTTCATCCTCCCCCTTACAGAATCTAAAGTTCCTTCTTCTGCTGATTTTCAAGTTATATAAAAATATTACCCATTGTCTAAACTTAGATACTAACATAAAACCCAAAATTAAAGTTACACGCTTGACAAAAGCGCAGCCCAAACTGTTTAATAACTGGCAAAACAAACGCCTACACGCAAGGGCGGCAGGGGCTAAATGGGCTAATAAACTGGAATCACAACTAGTCAAAAGCGCATCAATAAAGGGGAGAAAGGGGCTCGCCGATAGAACAACACATAAATTAGACTGGTGAAGCAACCCCTTTCAAATAAGCAGTTCTCCAAGAGTATTTTGACAAGAATATCCGTTGGAGTGTCTGTTTAATGTTGCTATTGGGTTTGTAATTTGGTTCTTATTCGTATTAGAATAGAATTAATGATTACATAGTTTAGATAATGATGATATAATAATATATGATAAATAACGAAAGAACAGTTAAGTAGCAATTGAATCTAAATTAAAATTATAAATGGGAAAGCAACTCTGCCTGTCCATATGTTACGTTTTTAAGCCTAAACCTCTGAATTTTTTTTGACCAAATTTGACTCCTTCTAACTAAATTCCGTGCGGACGAAGTCGCGGGTTTTAATTTCCAGTAATTTATAAAAGTGAATGAACGGATTTAAATTAAATTATTTACGGTTGAATTATGAACGAATATGCAGGCGAAGCCGCGGATACTCAACCAAGCGCTCAATTATTATTGTAATATTAACCCTATCAAGTACTAACCCTCTGCAGTGCAAACGTCTTCAGCCCGCCAAGCCAGGCACTTAAACATTCACAAAAACGAAATCCATTTATTTATGCTGCGACCGATTTTCGAAGCATCCAAAGCCTCCGAAGAGTACTCCTCTTCTTGCATGACAACCCATGAGTATCGTAAGGTCGTCACATGACCTGAAATTTATTTGAATCCATTCCTTCATTCGCTCATCACCTTTTCTTCATACCTACTGGCAACCTAAAAAAACAACAAAACACAACTCGTTCCAAATTCAAAAAATGCAATACGGCCCATTCAAACAGCGATTCGAAACTCGAAATCAAAGAGCACATCCCCGCAAACGTTAAAACAACGACATTTGTTGGCTAATTTGGCAAAAAGAGTAGAGTCGGGCGAGTTGGGTCGGTGTTGGTATAAATTAACCCGTGTCATGCTCGGGCCACCCTCACTGGCTTTTAATAAGATCACATTTACAATCATTGTGGCTTGTTGCCGCTCCCGTGCTGACCCTCGCCAAATTTATAAGACTGCGCGTCGAGTACGCCCTTTGTGTTGTGAGGAGTGAGGAGGTAAACAATGATTTCATTTGGTTGTTACGAGCATTGTTGACTGTTCATTTGTGTTGTTGGATTGTAATGTAATCTATATTTATATATTGCAAAAAGTTATTGTTTTGTTGTTTAAAGGGAGAGGAGAAGTTACTGAAACGATTTGGATTTCACGAATATTTATTTACATTATTTCCGAGTTTCTCCTCCAAGATCGAGGTATCTTAGTACGCTTACTGTAGGCCTTTAAAGAAAGCTATCTGTTACCCTAAGGGTAATAAAAAGGGCTATGCTCGGAGTCTCGTTCAGCGATGAAATCAGAAATGTAGAGATCTCAAGCGAACCAAAGACAAAACAAAGCTGTCAAAACGCGCCACCATTACACTTTAAAGTCTACCTTTTTTGCCCTCTTAATTTATGAAGACGCAAAAAAGTGTCGTTTGCATTACGTGAAACAAGTGACAAAAGCCGAAATGTCGGTAATAAGGCCTATTAGTGGGGCGGCAAGGCGCGGTCGCGGGGGTCGCGGGGGACAGGGAAGCCCAATTTCAGGGCCCATTGCCCCACACACCCGACTATGGGGGCAAAAAACCGAAGACGCCACTTTGCCAAGGACTTTCGGGACACGGACGCAGCTGTTGTTCAATTAAATGAAAGGATATTGTGGTGGTTGAAAGTCTAGACCTAAATTTATTTCTGTCTTTTTGTTTATTATGCGACAGTAGGTGTAATGGCGGTTTTTATGTTGAGCTTTGGTCGCCAAGAAATCGACGTAACTTCACGTCTCGAAATATGTGTAAGTTACTTCTGTCGAAAATTTATTCTAAATCGGTATAATAATTATAAAGACGTAGGAAATAGCCAAACCATTTTCGCATTGCTAATTAAATTTTCATTTATAAGTAAGGTTTATCTTGCGATATTTATTTATTTACACTACTTCATAGTGATAGTCTTTATGCCCCTATAAAAGCTTGATGCTACAAAGTAACCACATAATTGGAATCAATTCCACCGAAAGCCTGTAAATAAGTCCACCAGCGTCATAAATTGAGCGCACTCGATCTAGTTCAGCATCTGGCGGGCGTGTCAACTAGCATTAATATTTTATTGCTTCTAAAAATGAACGCGCCGCATCTTGCCCCGCGCGTCGAATCGCCCGACGCGTGCCCCAAAACATGCATTTGTCAAATTCGTCGCGCTTTTTACTGTTTACTTTGCCATAGTTCGATTTGCCCGAGTTACCCCTTCCGGCGATCGGCCACGGGAGAATAGTGTGATTTCGCGCCAATATGTGGTTAGTTTAGTTGCTTATATTGGACCCGGGGGCGTCGACCCTTAACCGAGCCATAGATATTTCTTATTGACTTCCTTGTTTTACTTATCGAAGTACTTACAATTTTATCGTAAATTTTATTTGCATTGAGGCAATATTAATCATGGTATTTAATATGGAAGACCTATCGCCGCCAATAAAGTCTCTTTGATTGACATTATTCGCATTTTGAAATACAACAAATAAGAATTATTAATCTTTGCGCACTTTAACGACGCTGTGTTGACCCTGCAGACAGTTTGTGCCGCCATATTGTAGCCATTCAGTTGTAAATTGTGTAACAGAGCCCGTGTAACTATTTTTAATTTATTGCCTTACTAATTTCATAGTGAATCTATTGTTTTCCACACACATTGGAACGAATTGATTCGTACATTTTCATGAATAAATTATTTTTTGTGTGGGACGCAAACAAAAAACGTCACCCACGTTTTTTTGGTCTATGAGAGCGAAAACAAACAAGTAATTTTACGCACTGCATGACATACAGATTATTAAATAGAAAAAAATTAGTCCCCAATTTGGATGTTGTTTAAATCAAATACGAAAAAAAATTGTTTGTTATGTTTCTCCGGCACGAATAAATTAGCACATCAAAATGTATAAAATGTAGACTTGGTCGTAAAAGCAAAATTTGCAACTTATACACCACCGTTTATTTTAGGCTTTATGGGTTGTTACTTATGGACACCAATACATGCAATGCAATCTGTAGGTATATTACACAATGCACCATGGCTTTCAACTCCACTTCAATACTAAATAACTGGTACATTTTGCATTCTGACCAGACGCGTGCAAATGGTTGCTTTAAGGCTTAATTTTTAAAAACATTATCTAAGTACAACATTATTTTTCTCTTTGGTGAGGTAATAGGAATGTGGATATAACCATACTTACACTGTTTGTTGATTTGTTTTCTGTTGAAATGCCAAAGATTATCATTTATTTATTTCTTTGTGTGTCATGTATTGCCGAATTCAATGAAGAGTAAACAAGTAACTCTGTATCCTAAGCTATGCGCACAACAAGTTTTATCAAATTAGCTTGTGATAGCGTGAAATACTAATCTGTGTCATACAAAACTTTGATAGAGTCGTGTCGACGCAATACTTGTAAACTCCGTCATGTTAATTTCTTTTATTCTATTTTTTATTTGCTACATGATCTGTCTGACAGAGCATTTCGCATCACAATACAGGACATAACAACCATTATCACCACAAGGCGACTTCTCTACAAATATTTACACCCTTACTTTACAATCACATGCGGATTACCGTCCATCCCTTAATCCCGCCATCAAACTGATACCATTTAGCAGAAATCATGTCAGCTTATCACACCACGGGCCTATAATCCCGGCAAATCCGCGCCGTAACATATTGCTAACCCTGAGAACGCTCGGGGGTCTCCCAGACCCGCACCATAACTAACCCTATTAAAAAGTGGCAACCCCTGCCGTATTAATGTAGCATAAAATTAACCAGAGAGTCACGCTTGGCGCGCGCAATGTTTTAACTACGGACCGAGGGGTCGAAGGGACCCGTTAGAATTTTTGGACACTCCGCATGTTTGTTTTGGAGTCAAGGTGCATGGAAAAGGTTAGGAATGGCCGAAATTGTGGTTACGCTAGTCTCGATGTTGGCTTGGTTTTGTTTGTGTAACAAATATTACATAGACAGCAATCGAAGGGTCATAAATGACAACAATAAAATATTTTATTGTTATTAAAATTCAGTTTCTAAAACATAACTCACTATGCACGATACCCTATGTTGAAGATGTTAGTGCTGTATCGCCCGCTGCCAATGTAACATAATAATAATAGTTCATACTTAAATTATTATCTAGTCCCGATCGAGTAGTTACAATTTATTTCCGAATACCCATTAATACCTACTAGGTATTTCATTGAAAACAAACAGTTTTATAGGTTACATTAAAAAACATCGCAGTCTATATTCTGCGCATTAGGTAAAGATCTTCAAGTCAAGCGCCTCGGCAAGTGTAGTGTGGGACGCCCTAGCACAATGGACTGATAACCTGAAAAAGGTGGCAGACATTGGATGGATGTGAAGACCGGGAAAAATTACGCTTTTTGGGGGAGGCCTAAGATCAGCAGTGAATGGCGATAGGCTGATCAATCTTAAGTCAAAGTAACTTTCAATTTAAAATAATTGTGTGTAGAAATTCTAATTTTTGTTTAGGGCTTGTGAACTGCAATCCTACAGTGAACTGCTTCCTGTTGTATGATGAAAATATGAAAGGAGTTGCAAATCAGCATCTCATATACGAATCATTCATAAATTCACGAAGAGTTGCTGATTTGACTTAAAATTCATACCATAAGTCCAATTAATAAGAAAGTACATAAGCGTATTGTGCAGCAATTTGCACCTACACTGAAACATACTGAAGCCAAACAACCTCCCGAACCCCGCCCCCGCGCCCCTATCGGCGACGTTTATCTAAATTAAAAGCGTCGCACACAAACAACATCAAAGAGCTAATTATTTCATCTCCCGCCACTCCGGGAAGGGCCGTGATAATTATGTCGTAAATCTGTGACAAGTTGCGTCACAGTAGCGATAGCGGGCCCTTTATACCCACAATCGGCCGGAGGGTTATTTCGCCTGTATTGTTATTGATAAACAATTAATTTGTAATTTATTGTATCGCCGCCTTATAGATGTGTCTGTCGGAATTACTTTAGATATCGTAGTGGTTAACGATTGTCTGTCTGCCGATTGTAAAGTTGAGTTGTGTCCGGGCATGTTCGTGCCGCGAACGGCATTAACGATGTGTTGCGACAACTATTTTATTCGGCGGCTGTCGTATCAAGCATATTATGTAGTTATGACAAGTTTTCCTTTTGGTTTATATCTTGCTAATAAATTTGTATCAACAGTTTCAGTTTCATCGCATTGCTGGTTAAGAGCCTAACCCAAACCAGAGAGTGTCTAATAATCTCCATAAATAAATACATCTCCGTTATGTAATCTCCGTTACAAAATAAAACAGAATAAATAATTTGTAATGTGTCGACGTTCAACAAATGTATTGTGTATATCTATAAAATATTTGATTCTAATTCTGATTCCACTCTTAGCCCGAATGGCCCGCGGGTGTCCCCTCTCCACATTTTTATCGGAGATTACAATGTTTAAAATTTACTAGACTTACGAGATAAATGGCAGATAACTAGTAAACTCACTTAACAACCATCGTCGTCCTATCATCGCCAGCGCCAACCTCAACTACCAACCGATAAAAATCGCATCACGATCAAATCAAATTCCTGCACCACTATTGCCTCGACAGTCAGCAACGTCGCCGTCAGCTCAGTAATAAAAACAATGACATATACATTATCTGCAGTGAGCAACATCAATTACAATTGTCACTGGGCCCCGTCTGACGCATGGGGCCCAGGAGACCCGCGCGGGCCGCGTTATTACCACATCCACATGTTAGGTTAACTCACATCCCACTTCATTATGGAGTTGCCTTAATAATTTATTAATTATCTTATACTTGAATCTGGGGTATTTTGACGGCGACTGAGAAGGAATGTTTGGCGGAGACTTAGATGGATGAGTTTGTTCTAAGGTCTTGGTAGTCTAACTTAGGTCTAATGTGGTTTTGTATATGGATTATCTATGCAGAATTAAAATAACGTCCTCCTTTAATATTTTAAGATATTAAATTACCCAATTTATAATACTAGAATTCTCAAACTTAAACACAGTATAAAGTACGTCTCCCCGCTCAAGGTAAATAATCCGGCTCTTTTAAATTTAAACCTTTTAACTCCGTTTCACATTAATTTTTAACCTTATCAAATTCCATGTCATGTCCAGTCCAGCTACTATTTATCAGTGCCTGGGTTCACGAAAACAAATGTAATTGTAGCTCTGTATAGTACATTCTAGGTGGACCGAGGACCTGGTAAAGATCGCAGGTAAAGCTGGATGCTGAAGACCACTGGATGCACTAGACCGGATTTTGTGGAGATCTCTGTGTGAGGCCTATGCCCAGCAGTGGGCGTCTTCCGTCTGATATGATGATGATAGTACATTCGAAGCTTGGGTCCACAGTACCCAGTTCTCTAAAGCGATCATTGATTTATTCTGTGACACGCTTTAAGAAGTGCTATAGCCGTCTTACCCAGTTGAAAATGGCATTCCCACAAGTAAAAGCATAGAAAACATGAATAGACGTAACACCTCTTAGATCACAGGCCACCGGCGAACCTGAGCGCCGGTGGCCGTAGCTGTTACAGGTGACAGTTACCGCTTACCATCAGGTGGGCTGTCTGCTTTGTTATCACTGATGAGTGGTATAAAGAAATTTAGTGTTACGAGTATGTTTTTAGGAAACGGGCCGGTTTCATTTAGCCGGATTTTTAATGCGGTTGATATACTCAAAACATATAACAAAAAATAAAAGCTGTTTAGTGGCTATATATCAAAATTTTAAAATGCAGTTTTGTCATTGGCATTTCAACCATTATGTACTTATCTTTTAAACATATTTAACTGCTGTAAAACTGTGTAATGCACTAATGAATAAATAAATAAATTATGTACTAACGAACTGGTATAGTTCTGTAGTGTAATCTGCGGTAATATCTACCATCTACATAGTAAATTAGAACATAAATTATATCATCGTTAGGATAATTAATTTAATCTTGAATTAGTCCGGAGCCTTAATCCGAGGATTAGTCTGAGTTAGCATATTAATACACAATGCATGATCAATAGAATCGGTAGTATACTCATATTTCTCAATTGATTCGTGTGTTTGTGTTGGACTAGCTTCCACACTCGGCTTTACCCGCGGCCGCGTTCAATTTTCATGCGGTTTTCAACAATAGATAGAGATATTTAGAATGATTCAAAATCGACTAAATGTGTAACTATTATCCAATCTGGTTAGGTTCAACTGGTAGCAGGGTAGAATGAGACTTTATCGAGTAAAATTCGGTTATATTTTAAGACAGTCCTACTTTCGCAATACCTAGATTCAGGTACCCAATCCTTTTGCCAATTCATACCTATCTGTTTGTATAAAATATTACAATGCATATCTTTAGTCTTTAACAATAACTGGACATTTTTATATTAATTTCCCTAGACAGGCATTTGACCACCATCTCACCTGATAAGTGACGATGTGGCCAAAGGTGAATACGACGTACTTTATTTTGACTACACAGAAAACGCGCCATCACAGTCATTCCGTGTGTCCACTAGGGTTGTGACATCTACATATATTCATCATCATCATCACAGCCCGTAACAGTCCACTGCAGGACTTAGGGCCTCTCCCACGAAAGGGGAGGTTATTGCCATAATCTCCACGCTTGGCAGGCGGGTTGGAGATCGCAGTGTTTAAATATAATAATAGAAAATGCTGCTGCCCGTTTTCCAGACTACGGAGACTCTTGATCTTTTGCCTCGAAAACATTAGTCGCCTTGTACGACACCCATGAATGTAAGGGGTTGGTGCTATTCTACTCTGCCGGACACCACACCGCCACTACATACATTGTACTAATATAAAATCAGCCATAATCATGAACCATGTCATATCTAACAGTAGATACTAAATATCCTCAAAAAGTACGCCAGGAGCTAGCTGGATGACACAATTGTTCCTACAACCGAATGATAGTAGCCTATCCGAATAAAATACATTTCGAATGATGCGCCAGCATGTTATCCAGTCCCGGCGTGGGGCTCCCGCCTCCCAAGGGGGCGATTCCGCACCACAACACGGACTTTGATCCAATGTTAGGGGATCTCGTGATCTGGTTTACATGACAAGGAGATATGTTTACTTTTCGCGCGATGTTTGATAGTGGTTTACAAGTGTCTATTGTTAACAGTAAATGCAAGCTAAGAGCTTAAATAAATGTTGATATTAAAATTAAAACGATTTATGAAAATAATCAATATTAAATCAGTGCAAGTAAAACCACTCCCTCAGAATTACAACAAATTCAAAATAAGATAATTAAAATGTTATTGCACTATCCCCACTTGACGCCAACCACTACAGTCTACAAACAAACTGGTCTACTGAACATACGACAGATGTATAATTACAGTGCTTGCGTACTCGTAAGGAACATTTTAAATAAAACTATCTCACTTATCCAGCATAGGAAAGTATCTAAATGCTCCACGAGATGCTCGCGCTACTTCATACTGCCCAAGATACGCCTAACTACGGTAAGCGAATGATGACTTATGAGGGAGCGTCAAATGTTTAATAATTTACCTTCAAAAATAAGAAGTATCGAGTCCTATAGTGATTTTTAACGTTAATTAGCCCAACATATTATGCAAACATATTGAAATGTTGTTGAGAGGTTGTTAATTTGGGCTGGTGAAGTGACAAATGTGTTTATGTGTCATAGAGGTATGTGATTTTGTAAAATCTAATGCGTAGGTAGTGACCGTGGTGCTGTTCTGTACGAGTGAACGATATCTGTATGTATTCTTCCCACGTAAGTGACTTTTTCTGTCTTAAATGAGAATAAAATATCTTTAAACCGAATATTTCATATTGAGATTGATGTAGGTTCATTCGTCGGACCACCTATATAAGTACAGTAGGGGTTTGTGGTCTAGCAGAGCTTTAGTTAAAGGTTGGGCTTTAGATTTAGTAACTGGTATAGCCAGGTTTGCCTGTATTACGTTTATAATGGGATATTTTGTAAGTAGGGATATGTCAATAACAACAAAATAAGCGCATTTATCACTTTAATCTTTTTTACAAGCCGAATAGAAATCAGTAACCCAATGGGACCCAAGAAGTACGATCCAAGGAGTAACTTCTTACGATTATAAAAATATTATTATTCTAACAATGTTGTACCAAACCTTTGGGTTTATTCCTGGACTCTTTTATCTCTACTAGCTTCTCCAAAGTTATATTTTCGTATTATTTGAATAATCCCACACCATCACTAGAATAACACGGACAAACTCAGGCCTATCGACATATACGTGTACCTCTTTCTGGGGTAGAACTCTGTCGAACCTGAGGAGTCGGTCTGGATGAGTGCCACCGCCTTATCTATTTCCGCCAAGTAACAATGCTTGCATTGTTGTGTTCCGGTTTGAAGAATAGGTTTGAAGAATAGTAGGTAGGTAGGTAGGCAGCGCAATTACAGGCATGAGACATTTCACCTTCCTCATAGTGGACTGTCTGGTAGTTTGTCACTGCATAGCATAAAAAACTACTTCTGTGCTCAGACTACTGACTACTATTCAGGCAAATATTTCTCATCGAAACTGTTATGCTAGGGATTTTCTTTTTGTAAATATTAACAGCTTTAATTCCTATTTAAAAGACATGCGCTACAACCAACCCGTGAAAAATTCTTGCCTCCTTGAACTCTTATCACGGTAGATAAGACTTTTTATAGAATTCTTGGCATAGAGCCAACATCTAGCTCGTTTGCCTTTTTCCATTAAAAAACCTGAATTGAATCCAGAGTTTTCAGGCGTTTCGGCCCGGTCTGATTTTGACCCACAGGGCCGGCAGTTAAAAATGTTGGTCGAATTAAGTGCAAAAATACATAAAATCGTAATTCTTTCACAAACAAAAATATTGTGCGGGCCCAATCGACAGATTATATAGCAGGTTCTGCATTTTTTACAGAAAACCCTAGTACGAGAATCGTAGAAGTCATGGACGACAGTTACCGCTTTCTACAACCTTTGGAGTGTCTGAAAATTCGTCAATCCAATGTAATTTTTTCACGTTCAAAAATATCCTTCTATATTGTATCGAAATACCTACTTATAAACCTCCTCCTTACCTTACCTAACTTCTCCACACAACAATCTAAACAACACAAATTGAGCGCCAACCTCCACATTCTACAAACAATCAATCACGTTCCCCAAACGCGGGGGAAATCAAACAAAACGACTAGGAAATAGGTCATAACGCACATCAATTCTGGTCATAACCGACTCACTTATTGTCGGGTGTGTAATGACTGGGTGATCGGGCACGTTAAATCGGTAATTACGGCAATTGGCAGCTTTCAATGGCGCGTGGACTAACGCACGGCAAATAAACGGTGAATTGTCACCGCCCATTGTCATTACCTTCCATTGGATGAGGTGTAGCGTGTATCTAATGTTTGTGCAGGAACGCACCTGCCGCGCGAGTTTTTGGGTGGGACAGTGTTTAAGTATAAACAGTGCTGTACTAAATCTCTTCAAGATAGTCTTATTACTTTTAAAAATCATTATCGCAATTAAGCCATAAAGAGCAACATCGATCTGGTTAAGTCTATTAGATAATAATATTATAAAGAGAAAAGATTTGTATTTTTTTTGTAATAAATAATTTTCAAAAGTATCTACTAAGCCGAATTTAAAATATGTTACTAATAGAATGCTACATTATCACTGAGTAACATCTCATAGGCTACTTTTTATTCCGGGAAAATTCCGAAGTTCCTTTCGGAAAGTCGATTGTCCGATTCGAACTGCGCGCGGGTGAAAGCCATTGATAACGGCTAGTACGTTCATAAAACATCATTTTCACAAAAGATCTTTGTTGCAAACCCTATTTTTGTCTTATAAAAAACCATGCCTAGTATCTGTCTACTTTTATGTCTTAATTTCCTTGAAAGGAATAGATTTCTTGACGACATTAACTTATTTGAGATATTTACTCAGAAATGGCCGTCTGGGTAGCGCGGGCAATTTTTCAAAACTAACGACCCGCATCCATCGTTCCCCAATCAATATTGTTTTCGTAAAATATTAAAATTTTATTACACCTCATTTCCACGGGCATACATAATAACGCCATTTCGTCGCACGATACACGCGGTTATGCCTGTATAATTTCGTAACACTGCGGTATACTGCGGTATACAGTATACTGTATCCACAGTATGGTTATACAGTATCGATTTATCATGTTTCAATCTCGCAACACCGGCTCGCGCCCGCGGCCATGCGATCCCAAAGTCAGATGCGTCGCACAAAATATTACACGTCAAGGATTTGTATGAAAAATAGTCGGTTTCTATTCGGGCTTTTTTACTCTCGTAAATACGTGTTGCGGTACAACGGAACGGGTTGGGGCACCTTGTTAATTTATTTGTTGAGTTATTCGCTTTTATATTAGACAGGGTCTCTTTGAGAGGCGTACGTTTTGACTTTCAGTGGAGGGAAGTTTACGGTGAAACCAATATCGAAGTTGCAAGCTTTGTCATGATGCAGAAAATGAATTAACTTTTTTATTATTGTATCAATATTTTTTTTTTAATGTTTTTGAAGACATAACTATTAATTTTCGGCCCTATTCAACGCCAATAAATCAAAACTTCAACAAAAAATCTATGACAAACCACCATACGCGATCTGAAACAACACCTACAGGTAATGAAGAGCTAAAAGACAATAACCAAAAAAAAACAATCCGCTTAATAACTCGGTTAACTCGAAACCGAGGTAGTAATGCGTTTTAGATTAAGTAATTTACTTGGTGGCCGGATAATGAACCCCTGTATTTAAGACGGGCGGCCGACGCATTAAGGTGTAGTAAAATAGCATGTGTACGACCAATAAACCGGGTAATGCCTGGAAATGATACGTATGTGTCTCTAAATGACACGTGTGCGGAGGGGAATGATATGTATATTGCTAATAATTTCGAAACGCCGGGTAATGAGTGCGTTTGGGCCGCAAGCCGGTAATTAGGGCGTTCTCCTCTTTTGTCCCTTATTTGGTGCCTTCCACTCCGGTAAACTGAGGCCTTAAAACCTGCAAGGCAAGACATGACAACCGGGGCCATGCAGTCCAGCGCTAGGAAATGTTAACTAGATAAGTATTGACTACTAAATTGGTAGCTCGATGGGCCAGCACCTATTACGCGTGACACGTGTCGGGATAATTACAAAACTGCACGTTGCCAACACGGTGCCAGTCCGCTTTATAACTCGAGTCAGTAATGAGGAGCGAGGAAAAGAAATGAGTGCTGCGCTGTTATGTAGAAAAAACAAGCGTTGATAGGCTATATTCATAGACACAAAACTAAAAATATCAAACCAATACAGTGCCTGTCAGTAAATAATAGTGTCAACAGTGCAGATCAACCAACTTTTCTGTAAGCTGGCATTTGTCGCCACCTGTGTGCTATTGCCTGCGAGTGTGTTCCCTGATCACTATAATCTAGACGCCTTCAAGGTTAGAGTAAATATGCTGTTCTTAGACAGGCAGTACAGATAGCAGACAAATGCCTGGATATTTTATTTTTTTTAAACCGTCGCACTCGAACGTACAAAGACACCATAGACCTGAGATAGTGCCAATAGCGGCATGACATCTCACTCAACCTGACGACTGTAGTTCCTAATTTCGCTGTCTCATAGATAACTTAGTAGCAATCTCCAACACTAGCAAACGCTTGAAGTCTATCTTGTTTTCCAAGATTGGTTACTGGCCAAGCCTATAAATTGCTATAAGTACGTAAGTAGTAAGCGAAAAAGGTGAATATCGCCAAAATACACTACTCAATTAGTATCCGACTTCACTCCAAAGGCCGTTCGCGAATTAAGTGTCATTAAAAAGTCAGGTGACATTATTGTAAGGCGAATTCAATTAGGACCGACGGTCGGCGCTTCGCGGAACCGGCCGCGGCGACTCGATGTCTTCATTACGAGAGCCAGGGATGCACTCAGGAACTTGGGGCTTTGAGTGGCTGGTGGGAAGGGAATGATTTTACTCGTATTTGTTTTATAGTGAACGAGTAAGATTGCTGGAGCATTGGTGCTTACGTTTATTGGTGCAAGTACTTGCAAAAAATTATGGTTTTAATTTGTAACGTGATCAAAAGGGCTAGGTTACATTCATCATTGCCAAGATTCAAGTGTCTTGGATGTAAATGCAATGTAAGATATCTAAATACCAATTATGTTTATATAATCTCTTTCTATATTTCCGTGCCCTCACGGGATGTCTTGTAGGTACTACTACCATCCATGTACTTGATTATGCAATAAAACTGAATTACTGAAATCCTACGAGATATTTTGCATGTCTTGTGATAATTTTGATCCTTTTAGAAGCTGATCTTAAAATCAATTTGAAGTCTAATTTTTTTTCTCACAAGAACTCGACTCCTTGTTTTATAAATTCTTAAAAGTAAAGGCTTGGGGATTTTACCTAATTAGATATCAGCTTATTAATAAGCATTGTCTTTTCATAAAAAGGTCCAGTTCAAGTCAGGTTAAGATCTTCCGCTGGGGACACAGAGACTGGTTGAACAGTTTAGGGCCCCGTAACGGTATATTTATATACCTACTTTATGTTAAATTTTAAATACCAAGTAAAACACACTAACTCTGTCCCTGGCAAGCGTGTCTGTCCTCGGCCAGGTACCTATCGAGCGCAAAAATTATAACTTTATTATTGCCAGCGATTTCGGAAATTAATTTCTCGGGATCGGTACGAAATTACAGGCAGGCACCGACCCAGGCGGACAAAGAAAGGAAACCGGTAGTTCGCGGTTTGCATGCAAACTGCTTTTTTAACACTGACTAGTTGCACATTTCTTTGCAAAAAGATTTTGTTTAAGCATCAAGAGTTGATCTTAGTGCGTTGGAGAGTTCGCAAAAATTATTTGATTTTACGTTATGGCGTCCCAGTTATTGTTTATGTTGTGAGACGTTCTTTTTGGCTGACTGTTTATTTATTTATTTTATTTATTTAAAACTTTATTGCACAATAACACAATTGGCGGACATAAAGCCATTAAGGCTTTATCTTCCAGTCAACCAGTAGACCATGCAGAAAGTGAGTAGTAGGTGCTTTATAAAGCGTGATGATAGATTGTAATTAACCTAAATACAATACTAACTACATCAAGATAGAATAAACATAAATTATATTATATAATAAATACTATACATACATACATGATCTATAAATAAATATACTTTATACTATTTCTATTAAATTTAGTTCCATGGTCATCCGTGAGCAAAGTTATTTAGCGCACACTCTAGTTTGGTTTTGAATTTTTACGCCCTAATAAAATATTATTTCTGGCCAAACTAAAGCGAGCATTTAAGTTATAATTATTACAACGGTATAATATATAAAATTTTCAATTTTTTTCTCTATAAGAAATATATAAGATTTAAGAGCATAGCGCCCGCGGTTAAATTAATTTAATATTTTTCAACCTACAATTAACTAGTAAGTAAATTAAGTCCCGCGAGATATAAATTCACACCCAAATAATTTGCTAACCGCACATCGAAATGTTAATTAGCTATTAAATCTTCAGCGTTGGCATATCAATAACCGCAAGGCGTGTACCAATCGATAAAGTTCCATCGCAATTGGCCAATTTGCCCGCCGTTTCACAGGTTCGTGTTTCACACTTCGACATCCAAAAAAGTACACGCCAGAAATTACCGCGAAAGCGCACTATTTTAATTCGTTTCTCAATAAAAATTACCTGTATAATAAATTTTGAATTTAAGCGTATTGATAATAGTGACGCGCAATCGGTCCAGAAAAGTGTTGGTCTCAGTAAATGGTGTGAGAATTTGGGATTATAATTGGTGGGTCGGTGCGCTTGCTCGTAATGGTGGGGCGCACTGAGTCCGGCCCCCGCGCGGTCAATTGTTTCCCGGAATAATGAAATTATAAGCGTCGTATAGTCCGCGGCGCAGACCGATGTTTTGATTTCGCCGTCCGCGTTTATGGCGTCTGCTCGACTGGCTAGCGGAAATAGAGATGGGAAGGGATAGCTGCGGTTCAGATGCGCCCGATAATAGTGTATCTTGTAATTTTAAATGGACAATTATCTACCACTTTTCTCAACAACCACCATCCTCCACTAAATTGTCACAGTTGCAAGTTAAACCACAAAATAAAACCTTCGGCAGTCAGACCCGGCAAGGACTCAAAACCAAATCAAGAACTTTGTTGAAATTATGCAACAATTTTGTTTTCTCTAATCCTCTATGACTTATAATCGTAAATGGGGGTCATATTGAAGGATCACAGATCACCTCATAATAATAACCTGATTACTACTGGATCCAAAATCATGACCGAGACCAATTCACATCCCATCCCTATTAGTGTGAGGAGTTCACTTGAATCACTCAGTATCGTTTTATGGTCAATAAAATGACAAATGGGATCTGTTTACAGCTAATACCCAGAGATAGTTTCGTCGTGACAGAACTTGTAGATCCTCTTGCTCTAACACACAGAATTCCTGTATGTCTGTCCTTTACACGGTTGTTAATAAGCGACAACATTGATTTTCATATAACCATTGTGACAAACAAGCAGACAACTCAATTATTTGATTGCGTTAATAATAGCAAATAGCAATAATTTATAGGTAGTGTTCTATAGTAGCATTCTATACTATCACCCTTAATATCTATGATTCTTTTAAGTGGGTACTTAAATGCAGAACTGCAGATTGGTATTGACAAACCTGATATTATTCTGATCTAGCCTAAGAAGTAGTATTAAATATTGCACGTATTTTTATTAATAAAGATAATGACTTTCAGTCTGGATGCTGAACACATGCGTTTCAGGGAGTTGGGGTTCAAACTTTTTGTTTAAAAAGTAAAGTATAAATCCATAGTTTCGTGTAAGGATAATTTAATTGATGGGAAGAAAAAATTTGGAAGGTATATCGAAAAAGAAAATGCGGTATGACAAGGAGTAACTATGTTCGTGCAAACGGGTAGTAGAGCAGAATGTTCTTCCTTCTTGATGGCAAAAACTAGACAGTACATCCATACAACTGTGACAGTAAAGACTAAGTACATTATGGGGTTGACTTTTAAACATCCGTACTCACCATTCAAACTTACAAGTACGTGCCTTTTTTTAACAGTTGATTGCACACAATAAATAGCATAGGTTAACTATTACAGAATTAAAGACGGTTCCATAGGCACTACTTATTGCTAAGAAGAAATCTCTTCCAGCAGGCCTATAGAAGAGAGTCATGGTAGAGTATAGGGAATACTTTTAAGGAAAATATCGTTGTAAAACCTAAGCAAGTCTTAGGAGAAATTCGTGAAATCTGCCAACATTGGGCCACAGGTAACTGTGGCCTAATATTGACCTATAAAGTTTAAGACCTAATTAACACCTAAACCCCGACAAAGTCTACTCAAATATTTCCCAATCTACTAAACAGATTCTAATGAAACAAAACTACGAACCTGAAAAAATCAGACAACAATATGTTGACAATTAATCATAAATACCTATCTAAGAGAATTTTGGAAATGAAAAGCATCTTTAATAGGATTGTAAATTTAAGAATGACACTGCTACATTTTATTACGATTACCACAAATACCATTATTCCTTGCCAATACCATCAAATAACCGTTTACCCCAGCAAATATTTCACTAACCTTACCAATTGGTTCTATTGCACATAAATAACTGCAGATTCATACAGAACCCACATTAAGATATGAATCTCACCGAAACAATTTCATTTAATACCAGTATAGTATTGCTTAGCGGAGTAAATCAAGAACTATACGAATTGCAGTTCCCCTTCGCAGATAGTAATAGAATAACAGATAGTTCTTATTGAATACAGACATTAAATTCTCTTTTACGGGATCTCTATGAATAAAATAAAAATATTATCGCAGGACAGTGGAATGAAATAACAACGTCGAGGATTTTGCACTATTGAAGTTTATTCTCGCACGAGGTTGTGTTGTGTCTGAGATTTTTAGTGCTGAAGGCTGAAAGCGTACAATAGTGCTAAATTAAAAGTATACATAAGTTTAGAGTGCTATGGAATATCTACGAGTAAGATATATCTTCGATGGACATACGTGTATTTATGCGGATGTTCAAAATATGTTTGTGTTGGAAAAAGCTTCAATATTATTTAGAACTTCAATTCTTTGATTTCATATCTCTGAGAACGAAACATTAGTCTTGTGGCAAGAATGACTAGGTAAAGCTAAATTTTTTAAGACATTTTAAAGGTACTTATTATTATTTATTATTTACTTTTTTTCAGTTTATTGTACACATGAAAGTTTGAGGAAAAATACATAGTTATAGATGACACAACAGGCGCTACTTATTTCTTAAAGAAATCTCTTCCAGCAGGCCTATCAAAGAAATATGTGACAAGTAGTCGCGGATCAGACATGCACAATATCTAACTAAATATACATACACACATAATAAACTAAAATAATGAACTACATATACCTACATCTTATACTAATACATAAAATACATTAATACCTACAAATTATCTATAGGCATGTTATGGCTTTTCTACTACTAGTCCTTCGTCACCTTTGTAGCTCGATATTTCGACACAGTTACATGCATCATGGTTATCTTTAAAATATATTATTGGCAATAACCGAGATAGTTATAACATTATGTTATTTTTAAAAGTGTTACCGTACCTATCTCATTTCTCAATTAAACACAGGTTTGGATTATGACAGTCCCGACGGAAAAACGAAAAACATTACAAAACTGATCCCCGAGAACGAAATACACTTCCAACATAACACCAATGAAAGCACACCTAGCATATAAATCGCGACTGCTTACAAAGACAAATGAACATCGAACGTCACTTTATTTCCCTAACGCGGCCCATGAAAATGAAACAGGGCCGTTATCTGCGTTGTCATGCCTCGGAACAAAGTAGAATTATTAACTGTACGAATTTATTAACCGCGGTACACGGCACTCAAATAGATACTTAGTAACTCCCCCCTCCGCCCTTCCCCGGCGGCATTAAAACATTGAGCAGACTAAATTAAAGCGCGCCAAAACTGTTGTCTGCGGGCCCAAGGCGGCCGTTTGTTTTAATACAATAACCGTAGTTATCTCTTTCACTCCCCTCATTAGGAGTGTGGTGGCGTCCTGCTCGCACTCGTATAATTCACGGCTGTCTCTTAAGGTGACATCGCGTCATATCATATCGATCACAGTAATCATGGGAGTAAATTTTCGAGGAACACGCGTCTTTTATTGGCTTGACAGTAATCATTCGTTCTTCATTTTCGAATGTATATACTACCTATCTGTGCTTAAAATAATAATCTTGGTGTTAATGGCCCGCTTGTGCTCTCACGCACGAAGGCAAGGGTACCCCTTGACCATGATCCAGGATTTGGCAGATCAGATAATTACAGTGGGGCGACTGCCATCTGACCTCAGTGACCCTGCTACTTGAGGAACCTGACCAGATTAGATCATAGCTACACATGAAATCGCCTGTTTTTTAGGTTTCATCACGATGTTTTCCCTCACCATAAGAGCATCGGTTAGCATTCAACTAATGTACATAACTCATAAAAGAGTTATTAGTACATGGCCGCAGCGGGATTCGAACACGGTACCTCTCGCTTACGAGTCGGATACCTTAACCACTCGACCACCGGCGCTCCTCAATACCTATCGGTGTTTATGTGGTTATATTTATTTACTTGTTTGTGTAGATAACGAAAACAAACCGTAAATGTTATGTCCGAAATCTGTTACAAAAAGCACGACCACCCGTAGAATTAGGCGACCACCAAACGCCGATACGTTCAAAGCACAGAAGCGCGTTCCTCTTAATCACTTCTAATTTATTTAGCCCCACCGAGGGTAGACCGAGTAATTTATAGCTATCCCTTTCCAACCCCGGGCCGCGGCGGCGGTCTCTCTCTCCCGGGACAATTTTTAATTAAAATCACCGGGAGAAAATTAGAAATTATATTCTATTTTCAAAAACTTGTTCGGCCGCTTTGTCGGAGATTATCTCTTTTTTATGGGCCCCCGGTCGCGGCTTTGTTTTAACGGCGCAGGAATTGTCCAAATTGACTCGCCCCCGTCCCCGCACCCCGGGACACCCCCCCGCCACCTTTGTGACTATGGATTATTCATTCATTACGGCCCTGGATACGGCTGCTTGCCGATTGGAAACAATTGCGCGATTGGTTTAGAATTGCGTCGCTCTTAATTTACACCGAGTTACATATAGCTCCGTTTTATTGTTGTAAGATTGTTATGTTTTGTAAGCTGTCAAGTTGGCAATTATCTAGGCGTTCATGTTATATCTAGATTTAATTTATTTAGATTTAGGGCGGCTTGCACCGAAATTTCAATTATGCTCATTAATTTAAAAAACATCATACAAAAAAACGTGCAAACAAGGCTAAGTGCCTAACAATAGGTATACAAACTAACAAAATTTTCAATTGATATTGTGATCTACTGTATACATCTCTTTGGTTTACAACATGTTTACAATAATTTCAAGCTACTTCCGACATGATCAATCCTCCATTTCACGGCTATTAGTTACTATCACTACACAGAATCCTGATATTTATTTTGATTATTATATTTTTGGTGTGATATTCAACAAGGTTTTCATCATAATACATTTCATCGTATACTATGAGACTCCATTGTTACCGAACTTGTTATCACCATAAACATAAACATTTAAATGGTTTATAGATATAACTATAATTGATAATCTAGATTAATAATTGATAATCTAATAAATATAAATGACAATCTAGCCTAAACCAAAAAATGACGGCCCTCGAAATTGATCTAATGAGAAAATGACTTAGAACGAACACGACGTTCTTCTAACCCTGGTTTTGCAAACGTCCATAGGCTGCGGTGACTGCTTTCCATCAGGCAGTCCGTGAGCTTGTTTGCCACCTTACTGGTATGAAAAAAAAATGACTTTTCAAAAAAATTACCCGCCTCGCCATTAGGGCAGAAGCATTTCCGAGCAGCAAATAAAAGCACCCCATCCCGCCGACAGGTGGCGTTGGCGACGACGACGGCGACAGCGGCAAGCGGCGCCGCTCGCGCACCAACTTCAACTCCTGGCAGCTGGAGGAGCTGGAGAGGGCGTTCCTAGCCTCTCATTACCCTGATGTGTTCATGCGAGAAGCGCTCGCCATGAGATTGGACCTTAAGGAGAGCCGGGTCGCGGTGAGTAATTACCCTTAATTTTTATTTATTCACTTATTTCAGGTAACAAGACCCATATTATAATATAATAAAAAAATCCAACACAGTGAGAATCGTGCAGATAGCCCACCTGATGTAGCGGTAACTGTCGCCCATAACATCTAGGATTCATGCGTTTTCGTTGCAGGCAACAAAAATGGAGAAGCTCAGCCGCAGGTGCATTGTCACTGTGAGGACTGAGATGAAATGCCTCATGCCTGTAATTTCGCTGGCTACCTTATCCTTCAAACCAATACAATTATTAGACATAAAGCTCTTAGGTCACGTGCGTAGTTATTGCGCTTGACTCAATCGCATGCGGTTCTAAACACGTCCTGCCGCGGTCAAACCGGGTCGTGGAAGGATGTAGTGATGCTAACATTACCGAACTTGTATATTACCGTATTTGCACGGGTCAAAAATCGGTGCAACAATGGCTTGCTAGGCCAGTGTGTTAAAAAAATACTCAGACAGCGTAATATTTATGCCGGACGTAAATAATAGTAGCAATACCTGTTCTGCAACTATACTTATTACCGGCAAATAAGCAAACACTAACTGTCGGCTTGTAATACTTACGTAAAAACCAAGTAATCATTTAGTGACATGACTGCTGTTTTTTACTATTTACGTTTGACAAAAACATTTGACGCTGTCCAAATGATTTTATAGTAGGTATTTTTGTCCTTCCATAACAACAGTTGTTACTATAAATAATGGCGCACGTAGGCAATCTTTTTTCCATTTATGTTTGCCGCCAATTGCTAAACATATGTGCTGTTGTAATTTGAATGATAGGCTAGTTAAGTGTAATTACTTGCATGAGGTATGATTCCACGTCAGATCTCATACTATAATATGTGACATCTCACCTGCGATTCTTACAGTTTTGTATTTTTGTTACACCTATTAAAAACATGATAGATGGGTTACCGCCTTCAATGCTGAGTCCTTGGCCCTGAGCATGGCAGAGCCTCGGATGATGATGCTGAAAAAGCAGTACAATTTCTTGCGTGTATTTTTAACCCCCGACGAAAAAGAGGGGTATTCAAAGTTAGATGTGTGCATCTGTGTCTTTGTGGATCTGTCTGTGGCATCGTAGCTCCCGAATAAATGGACCGATTTGTCTATTTGACAGACAGTTTTCTCTATTTGTAAGCCATTACATTCATGGGTGTCGTACAAGGCGACTAATGTTTTCGAGGCAAAAGATCAAGAGTCTCCGTAGTCTGGAAAACGGGCAGCAGCATTTACCGTTATTATATTTAAACACTGCGATCTCCAACCCGCCTGCCAAGCGTGGAGATTATGGGAATAACCTCCCCTTTCGTGGGAGAGGCCCTAAGTCCTGCAGTGGACTGTTGCGGGCTGTGATGATGAACTTGGTCGGGAGTTATCCGACTTTTTTGTCGGCTAGCTTATTATGGAAAACATACCCTACTTTATCGATCATTGGTTGGATGACAGCTATCGCAGATATCAAGTTATTCATATATTATACCAACTATAGCTATTCGTATATTTTGCCTACTATAACTGACAACAATACTGGTTTATTCTTCAGCCATACTTATAGGGGTTTCCATTCAGCGGCGGAATGCTCCCCAGCGGCATCGATATTGGGGACTTACCTTTGTCGATTTAGATTTTAGATTATAAGGCTGTAGATTTAGTTTTAGCTTTCTTAAATATTAATCAATTGATATCATAAATCAACGGCGAGTAGAAAACCTGCCAGCACATCCTGAAGCGACTGTCCGTGTCGATAGGGCCTAGGGTAGACAATCAAAGGCTGTTATTTGCGGGAGCCGAACGCGTTGCAGGCGTTCCGCTCCGAAGCCGCTAAAATTATATGAATTTATTGTCAAGTGTGAACAGGAAACACGGATCGTAACTGTAAAGTGTAAAGTAAGTGTAAAGCATGTGTAAAGTAACAACGGGCGGGTTTGCGCTGTATCGAGCCCTTTGTGTAAGCGGTTATTAAATATAGACGTGCAGATTATCACAGTGCACTGTTATTATGGGGTGCGAGTTAGGTTGGGTGTCGCAATTGGATTGGTATTGGAATAATGGAACTGGTTTGTTTGTTCACTAGTAGATTAGTAGATGTAGGTATAACAACCAAAACATGCCAACAGCCAGAGAATATGTTGGTGTATTGGTCAAATTCTGATAATTAGATGTAAATGGCATGCTATTGATATTCAATTGAGACTTAATTACGGCTGCATTACAATTGAGACGAATTGGGTATTCTGCAAAAACCTTTTAGGTATCCTAATAGAATCGTAATTAAAATTAAATTGATTAAAGATGATTATTTATTTTTATTCTGTAATTCTGTAAGGTTTTTGTAGGTATTTCGCCAGTCGGGCGGCAAAAATTCGGACAGGATTTCCCGCTATGCTCTATCTCTCAAATATGTACACACTACACGGTTAGTTTTAAAATCTGGACACATACGACATCTCGCAACAATCCCACCAAAACCCGAAACCATCCGCGCCCCATACACACCTACCAGCACCACCTTTATTATTCGGAGCATCCTGTACTTCGCAAGGACCAAGACTAAAGGGTCGCCGGTCACGGCTAAATGTCTTAATCTCTTTGGCGGCGAGACGCAAGCGCATTGCGGTTTATTGAGACGCCGAGTTAACAGCCCACCGAAATAACTGGTGTATATGTGTACAGTGTAGCGAATCCACGTTTACGATACGGAGGGATGAGGGACAGATGCGGCGGAGTTGGTGCTCTGTGGCGTGTGAGGTGCACGGTCATTACCGTGTAGGATTAGATCAAAGGTTTATATATGGAATCCTGAGGTATGTGTCGGTTGGCCAAGGGTGCGATTCTCTTAGATACATTATTGATCGGAATGATGAAATGTAGGTGTTTTGTCGGATGATAAGAATACTTCAATAGAAATTCTGTCTCAATCTGTCACGTTTCATCGTTGCGCTCACGGATGCTGTCTCAGAGAATAATATAGGTCAGATTTAGGTGCTCTTGGCCAAATTCGCGGATTTGTTATACATCGACCACACAACACACCGCTTTCCTTACCCCCCGTCCCCTCCCAAATTAACGGAATTATTAAGTTAACGGGGTGCCTTTGTCCAGGGGCTTTCGGTTTTTAAAACTTTCCTCTCATACTTTTAGTACCTACGTACAGCCGTTGCATGTTTTTCAAGTAGGCGTGTCGTGTTTAATGCCATAAATGCCAACTACAATATATATTCATCAGTTACCCTATAAATATTATGATTTCGCCTATAAATATATGACGTTGACATGTGACGGACAATGAATTATTGCTATAGACTGCCGCCTAACTTGTAAATTATTGGAAGACCTTAAAAGTAAAATAGGCTGAGGAATCGAGTTTAAATTTATATTATATTAATGAGAAAAGTATCAAGTCGGGTACACCTTACCCTGAACAATTCGCAGATTGCTATCGTTTCCTTATTAGTTATTACATATTACAAGTTAATTACCTAAAGCTGTTACTATTGTACATGCATCATACATGTCAATTTAATATGCAAATGGTGTCTCTTAGGTGTAACATAATTTTCTACATAGGTATTAAGAAATTATGATAAGACACAATTAAGATATTCGATTATTTATTATTAAGTACCTATATAATTTAGAACATTTCATAGCAAAGGCGTCGTTGTCTTCAGATGGTCGAGTGAAGTGTTAATGATGATTTTATACATTTTTTACGACACTGTACTTCGCTGGACGTGGTTTCGTCAATATCAACAGTATTCAAAATGGAACTGTTAAAATTTTTTCATACCACGGTTGTAGGTGTCTCCAAACATTTATTCGCATTGCGAAATGTGAAATATCAGAATAAAATGTGAACCTATCAAAACAATACTAATTTTAGAAAGACTTTGTTTTTTCATTTGTAGTGATAACGTCGCGCTTTTTTCCAGTATGGAAGACCACATTGCTCCACTTTCACATTCATCAAGCTTTTCATACATTTTATGCACGTCGATTTAGGCAAACATTTACAAAGGTTTATACATATATGGGTAAACTAAGAAAAGTATATCTAGGGATAAGCAACAACAGAAACCATCTATATTTGGAGTAAATACGTCACTACGTTAATAATAACTGCGAAGCATGAGAAAACAAGCTCGCCGATAACATATCTCTGCAACGAAGACTGCGCTAAATAAAAGTTTTCCCTCACCACAATCTATGTATGGCTAAAAATATAATTCTATTTGGAGCGTATTTGGCCAAATATACAAGGGCCACATAAGAGTAAAGAGCTGAAGGTAGCCGTTCAATATAAATGAGGGACGATTTCCCTTATTTTTCCCGAACCTTCCGGGCTAAGCGGCCTTTGGGGACCTGTCCACCGTCCACGCAACTTTTTATACGGACTTCGGCCGAAGTGATGGTTCGCTTGAGATAACTCGCCTTTGAATGACCACCGTTTTGCCCGGGTCCCGAGTATGCGGTCGGGTTAAACGAAGTACCTATTTGGGTATGAAAATAATGGCAGGTTCCTAATGCCACAGGTTAGGCGTCCAATTAAACGTTCGCGCAGTTCTTTCGTACATACTCGCGGGTCATGATTTATGAATTCATTAATCGACTATCGTGTATCACGAACAAGAAATTTGTTCGGCATAAGTTACAATAAATCCGTTTCTATAATCAGTACTAACGTCGATGGTATCCGACGTTTATCGTCTGCGATCTCGCTCCGGGAGACAGACTATCCCGCAGTCTCCTAATAGTTGGTATAAATCAAAAGATTGCAATCTCGGCGGCACCCCTGGGACGCGAGCGAGACGGCACGATTGAATAGCATAGATTTAAATGGGCGGGTCAGATAAGGATGGCTGCAAAGCCCGCGCTCCGACCTCGAGCGCCGCGACTAGGGACGTCACAATTCGATTACAGCTCAATAAAGTTAAAGTGACTTGTTTGCGTCTGTAAAGTGGATTTTTTCCTCCTCTTTGATTCTCGCGTTTCCTTTTTCAGCGGCGGCTCCTATTTCTGAATACAAGTTCGATTTGGGTTGTTATTGAGTTTCGCGTTTGTTCTTGTTGGGGTACATGATATGAGATTATGTGGCCACATGACAATGTTTTGTGGTCTTTTTAAAGATATGGTGGTTAATGTAGATATAAAATATGGTGTCTAACGGTTGAAAATTTGAATATGGAACCTACCACGGAGTATCTTACTGTGATGCTTACGCGACTCCTTAAACAGATTTTATGTGATGTTGTAAAGTTAATCTTGCAATAAGTTTGTCCTTAATACAAATTTATGAAGGTAACGTGTTCCATTGAATGACATAAAATTGAATCATCTCACAAAACGCATGTAATATTTACTCTATAAAATGAATAGTGTATTAGATACATTCGCTATTCGTAACAACACAAACACTACCTTCACAAGCAACCAAATCGCGCTGTTAAACACCCATTCCTAACCAAAAGCGGCTTGTTCTAATCTAATTTCATCCCTCACAGACGTAAAAGTTTCGGGAGCGTCTCCCGCCGCGCACTCAGCGGCGGAAGTATCGACTTCATTTTAAAATTCATGGCATAAAATTTACATT
The DNA here is from genome assembly GCA_907269095.1 of Blastobasis adustella. Taxonomy (NCBI): domain Eukaryota; kingdom Metazoa; phylum Arthropoda; class Insecta; order Lepidoptera; family Blastobasidae; genus Blastobasis; species Blastobasis adustella. Next base: position 4,477,364 of record OU026120.1, read on the forward strand.
TATATGCCAATTTCATTCCCTAACAGGGCGTCGGCGGTCGCACCAGCCAACGCACACATCAGTATTCCGCGCACGCCGCCCCTGCACCCTCCAAATAAAAAAAGCATATAGAAAAACCCGAAAAACCACCTTACATCCTTCGCTCGGCTGGCGAGAAAAAAGAACGGCGCGAGGTTTAAATATGGAACACTAAATGGAACGCTTAGGCGACAAAATGCGGATAGAATATAAAATTTAAGGATCCATCTCGCCGTCCTTGTCTGCGGCTCGGGTTTCGCTGTTGCCGTCTCTGTTTGTGGTGTCGGGTCTGAGTCGAGTTTACCGCCCTAGGCTTAGCGGTAAAAGATAGACACCAAGGCTGTCGGTAGGGCTGCGCCGGCCGCGGGCGCCAAATTATCGCGCGTGAGTAATTTTCCCACTGTCAAACGAGACGCTTGGTATAAAAGTGATTTACCGTAATTACCTCACTAATGAGATAGCTCGGGCCGTACTCAGATAAATTCTGCGACCGCTTGATCGCTTCGGCTTGCTTTATCTGTTTTTAATGGCACAGAAAAGGGTACTTATAAGAGAAATGCCATTCCTTCTATAGGCGTAATAACGTTGTCGTTTACATTTATTGCGAATGGTAAAGAATGTGTCGGAAAATTTACATCTTCGTCTCAAGAATTACGAAGAATCACTGTGTACAATAATATAAAATAAATAAGAAAAGAAAACAAATATGCCAACCCTATTGCAAAAAATGCAAGCCTGGCACGTACCAATCCGGCGAGCATGTGAAATTTATATCTGTCTCTATCGCACCTACATCCCAATATCAATTTGTGGAGCAACAAAAGAGACGGCACGCGTCGTCTATCCCAATCCTGAAACAGACGCTAGAGAGAAAAACGCGAGGGCAAAAGTCCAACATAAAATATTGGGATAACCTTTTACCTACTTATATCTTATTGTATCTTAGACAAAATGCAGTAGAATAGTATATTTATTGTACAGACTAACGAATTTCAAATGAGATAAAAATAGAATTGTTAATGAACAAGACCCCATACAGATGTACGCGATTTCTGCATGATTTGTTCCAAATATTTATGGAATTTTGGTTTCTATATTAATGACAGAAAGCCTATTATATAATTTGCAAACAAACGCACAGCGCTCGCATCGCGCCCGCACAGTCGTCGCGTCGCGCCCGCCTAGTCACCGCGACATCGTCCACGCCAATATGGTAAGCAGCGTGATTCCTACGGGCGCTACGCGGTTACTAGGCGGACGAGACACAACAGAATTAGCACTTAATTAAAATAGGCTTGGAAACATATACAAATCACACAATTTTCCGGGAAATTATTGGCTAGGGATCATTGTAATCGACAAGAAAGAGGGGTAGTACCAAATGGAACTCAATGTGCCGCGGGGATGGGTATTTACGAGGGTGGCAAGTGGCAACGAGGGTAGATGATCAACAATGCGGTACCCGCAGATCTGTGCTCTGTTTCCGCAAATGTTACACGGGATAATGTGGCGTCGTTATGTTTTGGGATTTGTTTAAGTGCGGCCATTATATTTAGTCTAAACGAATAGGGAAAATTTATTGTTGTTTACCTAATGAAAGTACTGTTATTTAGGTTGGAATTATTAAACTCATAGTGTAGGTGGGTACGTAAAATGGAGGAGAATGAGTCGGAAAGCGGACCCTGACAGAAGCCGGGACTGACCGCTCGGTAGGTAGGTACTAGTGAAATTAAAAATGCATGTGTACCGCTTAGGTACTGTTTTGCCGTAGCTATTTCTATGACAGCTAACACACTACTAATATTCGAATTTTTGATACTTCGTTAAGTTCGGTTCTTCCTAGCCTAATTGAGAGGTCTAAATAGTATGTCCAAGAGGAATTTGCACAATTTTCTTCGTGATCTAACTAGTTCCTGGCCTAACTTACTGGTTTAATTAGTTTGTTGAACTGGAAAACAAAACTAGGGACTTTTGCTACCAAAATATTTATGTAAATTTTTTATTAATAAAACCGTTACTTGAAAGGCTTATAATAAATAAGCTTAATAGGGGTAAACTCTTTATAATAAATAGCATTATGAGCTACAAGAATACCTTATTTAATCAAAATACATTCGCAAGCTACGCGTGAAGAAAAATTAAAAATTTAAACATCCATCCAAATATCCAACCTTATAAAACTTCGCATTTGTATTATGTATCAGTAAGACAGTATTACTTCTAGTAAATTTCATTGCTCAAGGTACACCAAAAAGCGATTCCTTCCACTTTGCTAGTGAACCATTACAACCTATTCCGAAAGAGAGAAGGAAACACATAGAGAGGGAGATTGTAAATGTTTCTCATTACTCGCAGAGAGCTACGGGGTCCATTATGCCCCCGCTAAGCAGCAATCAGTGGGGTTACCCTGCTTCCTAATTAAAACCATACATCTGTGTATTGGAAGTATCGGATCAGAGAGCTGATTGCCGTGGACCTTTACTGTGTAGTTGCGTTCGTTGTGTAGAGGTAGCTTTCTATCGGAACTAAGGATTGGTTTCCAAATAAAATGGCCTATTTTGTTAGTGTCACAAAAATAAAAAAAAAACAAATACGACTGTATTTTCAGAAAATTTCTCGTTGAAACAAAAACTCTTCAGCTTAGTAATTAATGTGACCATCAAAGAGATTGAAAAGTTAGCTACCTTCAATAGCGCTACACTTTTCCGGTAAAATGTATTAATATTTAGTAGACTAGGCATTTTATTGTTTACCAAACAAGTATTTGCCTGACACTCGCACTGGATCGCCGGATTTGGATAACATTTTGTATGAAGATAGATTAGGCTTTGGTTTTGGTTGTTACTAGCGAGGACCTGTAATTGGCTTATTGATTCTAAGATAATATTTATTATGTTTTATATAGCTGTTGGTTCTCCAATAAATAAATAAATAAATAAATTAAGATCAGTCGAAAGATCAGATTAAAAGCAAGTCCGAAATTGTGAATCCATGCAGGCTAACAAAAGTAAAGTAAAACACGTTTATTAATACCGCACAACATTCAAAAATATTCATAAAGAAAGAAAAATAAAACAGAGACATGAATAGACGGAAAAAGATACACTCTTATCTCGTTACCTGTGCCATGTGGAGAGTGCAATGGGGTCTCAGCATATAGCTCGACAGTCGCCATTATGCTGGTTTTCAGTAGGAACCCTGAAAAAGTGAAGGTAGACTATAGAGCCCCGTAGATGCGATATTTATCTAACAAGTATTAATTTTTTAATATGTTGTGATTGAACGCGACAACGATATTAGAAACCGAGACGCTGCAGTGAGTGTTCAGGCGTTTCGGCCCAGTCCGGTTTTGGCCCGCAGGCCGAAACACATGGATTCATTTAAATTATTATTTTTCCTTAGGCGTTTGTTTGGGCACGCAGTTAAAAATTATATTGAAAAAAACTGTAGACATATTTATTGTATTTATTTATTTAACTATTAGTATTAAAATGTTTTTTCCTCGACTGTTCTAAAACCTAATTAAAGGATGGCTTAAACGCCTGAGGAAAAAAAATTTTAATGCATCAGGCGTTTCGGCCCGCGGGCCAAAACAAGACCGGGCCGAAACGCCTGAATACCTACTCGCTTCAGTTGTCAGCATAACTACGGCCTAACTAGGCCACCTATCACCGGAAACTTGAATAATATCCAAGATAATACTGAAAATTAAAATATCTCGAATTTGGGAAATCCATGTTGGGATTAAATGTTCTTGTTTGTGAAGGATGGATAAAGTTACTAATCGTCCATTATAACATTTGATACAGCGTAATTAGTAACGTGACTAACCTTTATGACTAAAACTAGTCATTATATTTGTTTGTACCTATATTAAAGTTTGAATACCTAGGTAATTGAACGTTATTCGATAACTTATACTTTATCGACGCAATATAAATTATACTATTTATTATAATAGCCTTGACTAATTCGAAATCTATTGTATTGTGAATTAGTAACAATATAACTACTGAATTTTTATCAGTAATCACGTGCAAATAGGAAATAGTCCGAATCGAATACAACGTTTAATTAACCAATCGTATCCTTTAGTTAAATACATCTATACATTGTGGTCAGGAAGTATAGCTTGGCCGTTTTGACGACCTGAGTGGTTCAGTTGGTTTACATGCCGGTCCGCCACGCAGCGGTCTCGGGTTACATTCCCGAGCAGAAATTGAAATGATGTATTTTAATTTCCGTTACGGCTCTGGGTGAACTATGTATAATAAGTATGTATTTAAAAAACCTTATAAAAGTAGTTTTTCGCAGTTATCTAACAACCAGAATACAAGCGCAGCTTTCTATGGGGCTAGATAGCGTTGTGTAAACTTGTCCAAGCATAATTATTCTATCAGAGACAATGGTCGACTGATGCTACCGACGACGTTAGCCCTAACCGTCATGTCGGTCGAGCACTGTATCCAGCATATGTGCCATGCAATAGTTCTATGAAACGGCAAAGCTTTATTTTCAGATCAAAATGTTTGTAGAATTAGGAGCTTAGCGCTTCACGAGATCTGATAACTTTTTCACAGTTCAATCATTAAGAGCTTACAAGGCTTGGCCAACCAATTTTACACGAATATTTTAGTGGGATTTCCTTTACACTTCCAAATGCTCATACCATTCCAAAGCGCTGAGTTGAAGTTTAAAAAAAGAACGCCCTTAAAAATAATGCCCTAATTAATGGCACACACGTGTCTGCCGTTTTGCGGAATCAATAAAGGACGAACCCGGAGCGCTGAAATTAAAAACTTTATTTGGACATTCACTCTAATTTATTGACAGTAAATACGGATCGGTGTAATCGTTTGGCTGTTTCCCGCTAATGCCGGGCCCGGTGCCGCGTTTGACTTTATTAAATTAATCCAAATTAGCAATAAAACGGGATGGCTACCTCGTAAAATATCCCGGCCATGTCTACGGGACAGAAACAGATGGCGTTGTAAGGTCAACGGAAATGGTTTCGTTGAACGGTCGGTCAGTGTTGCAAGCTCGCAACTAGTGTTGTGTTACCTTGTTACGCATGATCGGTTCGTAACTTCGTAGCGGTGAATCCTCAACCGATTGGTTTGGCTCGTGCAAGGTCAGTTTCTAACGGTAGGGGAGAGAACAGCTTGACTTACCATTTAGGACCGAATTGCTTTTCGAATTCCGCCAATTACGCCATTAGGTATCGCATTAATATATTATCATCAGTAATATGTTTTACCTCGTAGAATACTGGTTACCTATTATAGTTAGGGACAAGGTATTTCAAAGCGGCATAAAAATTTTTAAGCCGGGAACTAAGAGTCACCAAATTATTGCCTAATAATTCTGTTAAGATTAAAATTATGCCCAGCGGTTATACAATGCAAGAGCATAAATGCAAGACCATCTTAAGAATCATATTCCGTTGCACGTTGCAGCATTAATGAATTTAATTTTTATTTATTATATAAAAATACCCTTGGGGGTAAAGATCGAGTCCATTGGGCATAAGGGACAGCTAATTCTCCCTTCTTTTAGCAAACTAATTTTGGCTAAAGATGCAACAAATGCCGTGAATTTGTTTTTTTTATACCACCAAGGTGGCAAACAAGCTTACGGCCTGCCTGATAGTAAGTCACCGCAGCCTTTGAACGTTCGCAACACCAGGGGCATCACCCACGCGTTGCCGACCCCGTGAAAACCTTTTAACCCCTTTCTTGAAGAACTCCATGTTGAACTCTCCAGGTAGTTCATTCCACAACCTTAGTGTGCGTGGGAGAAAGTTCCTTTGGAACCGCACAGTTTGCGACCAATTTGGCTTCAGGGTGTAAGGAAGAACTAGGGATGTCGGTGGCGAGCGGTGCGATGAAAGAATGTAGCTGTAGGCATCATGTGAATATTGTTGTAGTGGCAAAGAAAATTTTTCTTGAAGTAGTAATGTACCTATGCTGTTGTACTGTACGTACTCGTATATTACAGGGCTAGAATGAATAGGCTGTTCCTAGACAGGTATGCTCCATCATCGGTCACGTACCACCAGGTGAGATGGCGGTCAAATGCCTGGCTAGTCTAATTATTGACGACCTGAGTGGTTCAGTTGGTTAACATGCCGGTCACCACGCAGAGGTTCCGGGTTAGATTCCCGGCCGAGCAAAATTGATTTGATGAATTCTAATGTCTGTTACGGATCTGGGTGTAGTATGTATAATATGTTTAATAACTATATAAGTTTATCATTTATCTAACACCCATAACACAGGCTTTGTTTACTTTGGGGCTAGATGGCGCTGTGTGCATTTGTCCAAGCATATTTATTTATTTATTTTATTTAATATAAAAAAATATTGACGATGGTACAACGAAACTTGTGCTTTCGGAATAGGCAGAAAATTAAACCGTCACCTGATCAGTATGCCGAGTGCGAGTACAAACGTGTTATGTACTCGTTAACGTGCGCGTTAACGCGGCACGCCTATGCAAATAACTGCGCCAGCGGCGGTGTTCTGCTTTTAATACACGTTGGCGTTACGCGCTGGAGACGTCTGCGAGCCGAAAGAGCTCGCTCTTGTGCTACCGAATTTCTTCTAATATCTTAACCTATAAAACCCACTCAATAAATGCTAAAAAATTGTATTCCTGGAGCCCTATTTTTGAATAGCTCGCCTAGAGTCGAATGGCTTTCAATTTTGATTTTCGGCATAAAAAATTCGATGATGATATGTACGATGCTGGTTTTCCCTATTTTTGAATCGTTCGCTTCCGGTGTTGCTAACGTAATTTAAAAGATATTGAATTTTTCATGCCGAAAATAAAAATTTGAGCCTGTTCGTTTAGAGGCGAGGGCTGGATAACAGGGCTATTGCTGATGTCCATGGGCATTATGACTTGCTAACAGGTGATTTGCCTGTTCCTCCTCATTTAATCAAACACCTAGTGGTATAAAAATATTGTTTGACATTTATCGCGTACCACCCAAATGCTTATTTTACAAATTGTAAATCCCTTTACACACTAAGGCGCTGTCCTAATTTAGAACGGTTGTGCGACCATGGTCGTACGACGGACGTCGCCCGACCGGGACCTTTGCCAATTAAAACAGCGCCTAACGACAGATTTCCGACCCTACAGTACTCAGACTTAGCATAGACCGCGTTGACCGCTAATCACCCACCTCACAAAGCGCAGTACAGTTACCCGACAATATTATCCGTTGCCTGATTAGCTGTGCATTACAATATCGCCGTAAAAGCGTCGTCAAAACCGGCATAAACCGTCGAGCTATTCACGCCTCCATGAGCCTGTGATTAAGCGCGTAGGGGCGGCGACTCTCGCGCAAGGCATGGCCCATGAGGCATGTAAAGTGATCACGCTCGCATGAATTGAGACGTAAAATTTCAATGCGCGTAAGCATTTCCATGCAAATGCGGCGGCGTGCGCGTGCGCGGGCATCCCGCCCCGCTCACAGCGCAGAGCAGCCGCTTAATATGCGAGATGGCTTGATCGATGGCCGCGCGATGAAACAAAGCGGTTTGCGTTCAGCAAATAACCTGTTAGTGTTAGGTCTGGGGTCTGGGAATTTGTGCTGACTCTTGCATCTTTTTGGGCAATGCTGTAAGCCCAAAAATGTGCGTCAGAATAATTGCCACCTTTTTGTTCACTAGATCAAACTCTAGCTCAGAATGAAATCAATCATTTGACTTTAAAAATGACTTCCCTGATTAAATTAACTTTGCTTACCTTGAAGCCGCAATATAATATGGATCTTACCATGGAAAATGAGCCTAGTCATCATAATCATCATCTTGCACCGGGCATAGCCTTCCGCTAAAACTCTCTACTTCATCATCACAGCCAGTTACAGTCCACTGCAGGACTTAGGGCCTCTCCCACGAAAGGGGAGTTTATTGCCATAATCTCCACGCTTGGCATGCGAGTTGGACTTCGCAGTATTGTAAACCATGACTATGGAAAATGGCCTTTTCCGAGCCTTGTACGACACCAGTGTAAGGGGTTGGTGCTACTTAGACCCGTGCAATAAAAAAGAGCCTACACTAATTTTCACACCGCTTGGTCGTTCGCAATTGCCACTATTATTAAAATAAACCTCCAAAAGACTAAATCCAGCTCCCTTTCCAGGTGTGGTTCCAGAACCGTCGCGCCAAGTGGCGCAAGAAGGAGCACACGAAGAAGGGCCCGGGGCGGCCGGCGCACAACGCGCACCCGCAGTCCTGCTCCGGGGAGCCCATCCCGCCGCACGAGCTGCGCGCCAGGGAGAGGTGAGCGACGAGCCGGAGCACATGTTTATTTATTTATTGGAGTACTGTCTGCAGGTACCATCTGGATGCAGAAGGCACAGGACCGGCCTTTGTGGAGATCTCTTGGGGAGGCCTATGCCCAGCAGTCTTTCGGCTGATATGATTATTGGAGTGCCAACAGCTACACATAATAAATATTATTTCAGAACCAACAAGCCAATTACAGGTCCTCGCTAGTTACAATAACTGTTCCCTTGAAGCCACCCCAGCATACTAAATCTAGCGACATCGATGCCAATACTCTTGGATAATCTAGAAACGTAGAAAGGGACACAAAATGAAATACTTTTAACGGATTGTCTAACCTTATGTAAATTTTATTTAACCAAATTAAACCAAAATTTAATAAACGCCAGGGAGACATGAGCGCCAGAGTACCTCTCCTCTTTTCACCATCTTATATATGTGTACTCTTGCCATAAAAAAATTCGGCTTGTAAGCACAGCCTCCACGAGAAGTACCTACTGATTATTTTGAGGTTGTAGGAAGTCGATGGATGCAAAAGGCACCGAGGCGACCGATGTGGTTAGCGGATCTTCTGTCAGTACTGGATGTCCTGTGGTGGAATATCTTCGTTCATAATGATACAGGCAAGCACAAAGAGACGCAATTGTGTGCCAGTGCCAACTTCACCTAGTGAGGTCATCTGTGGTGTCGTTACATTCTTGTTGATAAAATAACCCTGGGTATGGAGAAATCTTAATAAAAAATCTAAGTGTGGCCCCTGTATATGAAACTTTTTTTAAAGTAGGAAAATAGGGACTGAAAATAGTTGTGAACCTGTTGTAAAACTAAAATTACTTCACATTTTCCAACATTGCTAAAATTAGCAAAATTATAGGTCCTAAACTCATTGTGCCCTATTGGTTCTCCAACAGGGCGAGAAGAAGAAAGAAGCTGGCGAAGGCCCTGGACCGACAGGCTCGGAAGCTGCGCGCTAAGGGCATCGCAGTTGACCTCGAGGCCCTGAAATCCGAGTACTTGGCGCAGCATCGGAACACCGGTATCTACTCAGACTCGGATGACGGCGACGGAGATGACATGATTGACGTGGTCGGAGGTGATTCCTGCCACGACTCGGGGCCTGAAGACTTCTCGTTATCAGGGCGGCTTCGAGCCCCTTCTGGCGCCGACGGCATCAACAACTCTGACAGCTCAACCTCCGACGCCCCCTCCGGGAGGAACTTCAGTCCGATCCCTGACCATCAAGCGTCTTTCTTCAAGCAGTTCGGTTCCGCCAGCGGCGCCTTCGAAAAGTTTGATTTCGACTCCGGCCGCGCGGTCTCCTTAGACCTGAGCGGCGGCTCCGCCGCGGAGCAGGACACCAAGACCGGCGTCGTCAGGAAACACAACCCGTTCAGCATAGAATCCCTCCTTAACACGTGAAAGTGACTTTCGACTGCGAACATAGAGGCTCCCAGATCTTTCGTGTCCTATCGTGACTCTCAATACAGGCATTTCGTGGAATGTTCCTTTGCTTTAATATTAACGAATTGTTATTATCATTAGAACTAAACGGCTTCAGTAAAGACTTGATAGGTACCCGTTAACATATCCAGTGTGAATATTAGATGTAGGCGATTTGTATTATATAGATTGTAGTGTACATAGACTGTCATCTTTAACCTATTTATTTTCTTCTTGGATGTTATATTCTCTAATTGGGGCAATAATTTTAATTCTTGTTTGTTGATCGTATGGTATTTTATTTTCTTTAACATTTTTTTAGATTTTATTGTTGATGATAAGATTGCAACTGAATTAAATAACGAACTATTATGTAAGTAAGATAAGCCGCTCTTATGACCAATCACTTTGCCAAAGTCTATACAACCGAGACAATTTTGTTGTCTACGTACTACAAGGCACCTGAAAATTTCCAACATTTGATAACAAAGCGTAGTCATGACAAACGTTATCCCACATGTCATTTTTGTCCTATAATTTTAGCCATGTAAAAGCAAAAGACACACTGTCGATAAAAAAGTAGGCGGGCTTGTATACGGTCAACATCTTACCACTGCCATACATGTTCACAAATAAATACATGCTTCCTTATCACGGTAGGTAGGTTACTAGCGAAACTGGGCGACATCTTTCTCTAATTATCTTTGCAGTTTCACCCCACTAATACGGTTATCGCATTTTAAATGTCAGCAATTACAAATAGAATTTACAACGCACTATTCAAGACGCATTCTACTACAATTAACCTTATAAATACCCAATGAATAACCAATGCAATTAGATGATAATGTAAACATTAAACACGCATTACTTTGTCGTGGCAAACATGAAATATTGCTTTGTTTTGTTTGACCAACTGTAAATGAAGAAGACTTAAAGATCATTTATGAAAAGATAAACTAGGTTTCGCCGGTAGCATCATAAGGGGGCGTTTTCAACTGGTATGTACAAAACTAAATAATATCTACTTATACAATTTTTGTCAATTGTCATGATCGTCGAATTATCCCCGTCTTGAGGCTTGTATGCTAGCCTTGCAAACATCCTTGACGGAAACGGTTCATGTAATTGGTGGTCTACCGTGACTTTCCACGCGCCCTACCAAAATAAGTCTTACCCCGGCTCCGAGCCTTCATACCTTTGAAAAGTCTGTTTGAGTTCTCAAATAGCCTACTGCTTTATGGGTGCTATAAAGTACTTCGTTTTGTTTGCTTTTGACCAAAGAAAATATAATATGAGTACACAAAATGTAATGCATATCGGTGACCGATTTATAATGACTAATTTCGTTTCTCCATTTCGGCCGTAAAATTGCCCGCGCTCGCCTTTTTCTAAATATTTATTAGCTTTTGGTATTTTGTTACGCTCGCGAATACAATTACAGAGAAATACAATCTACGCTCGTAAAAGGGAACAATTAATGAACGTATAATGCGCAGGCGCAGGCCCGATAAGCGCCAATTAGGGGAACAATATGGCGGCGCGGTTTACTGCCGATTTGCCTTTGCCCACACTGGCTGGCGCGACCACGGAAAAATAAAACTATTATTAAATAAATTTAGAAAATATTCGAATGTTTCATTCTATACTCTTTTTTTTTAAGTGTTCATTTTTCATTAAATTCGTCATAAATCTCTAAATTCTACAAAAAGATTTTACTTGATTTTATGGAAGAGATGCAACCGCATTATTTCGACATACAACACATTTCACAACTTAAGTTAACTAAAATAGTTTATGCTAGTTCAATAACCAATATTTATCCTCAGTTTTAATCCGTGAAAAGAAATCAAATTGGTTGGTCATGGGGAAATCGTTATGAGTCTTCAATTTCCTACCTACAGCAACATAACACCTTAATTTTGAAACCGTGATTCTTACTACATTGATATTCTTTAATACATTAATACTGAAGAGTACATCGCTATTTCATAAAAAGTAGTCCACTATGATTTTAGTAAACTCCTTTTCAAAGTCGGGTAATAAAGTACAGATGTCGACGGTACGAATGTACAGAACAAGTGCATAAGTGCTCTACCACTTCAAGAAAATTCCTTTGCCGCTACAGCATCATTCACAGCATTTGGTGCTTATTTAGCCAAAATCAGTCTTGTACAAGAAACTGTCCCTTTCGCAAAGGACTAGTCCTTTAGCCCCAGGGTATTTTTTTTATAATAAATAAAAAAAAAATTATTAAATGCTAAAAAACCGTTTAACAATTGCATTAGTGCAAAGGAATATGAGTCTTAAGGTGGTCATGCACTTATGCTTTTGCATTGTACATATCGGCTAATTTGGCTTTGTGGAGCGTCATGTCTGTCGCAGGCGTGTCAGTATACAGGATGTTTCATAATATATGTATCAAGCCGTGAATTTGGTGGAGTGCTAAACGTATTAAAACGATAGGTACAACTATTCCACGTACAACAGAAATAATTGTACCTATCGTTTACGGCTTCATATATATATTTTGTATAACAGCCTGTATACGAAGCCGAAACTACCCGATGTGCGTGATTGATGTAAGCAGCCTGTGAGCCTTTAATTTTGTTCACAAAATTCACGATTTTGTACAAAGTTTTTGAGTATTTGGGGATGAAAAGCTGTGTTTTCGATCTCTTGCTATTTTGTAGATAATTTATAGTTTTTTTTATACTAATGTTAATAAGAATGAATTACTTTCAAGTCATCTCATTCTACATTTTTATTTGAAGTCTGTGCAATAAATTCGTTTATAATTTTTATAGTTTTTTTTTTGTAGCACAATTCAAGAAACAATAATTCTCAATCTTATTATTTGTTCCAAATATTCAAAGACTTGGTCCAAATATCAATTGACTATAAGATATCGTTATAGGTATTGCGTTTCACTTGTAAATCCAAGGGTGTCATTTATATCTTTTTTATTATTATTATTATTATTATAATTATAGAGGGTATCGCAGGGAACGAGTGCAATCGAGGTAGATGGGTGGGGGTCAGGATGAGTCTAACCGTTTATTGCTAAAACTCCGCTAAATGTGTAGTCAGAAATAACGATTTCATAGTTACAATAATTTTTAGATTTTGATTTGATAAAGACGAACTTGCCTATTTATTTAAAATTTTTATGTTATAATATATTTTCAAGAATTAAAATATAAAATGACCAAATAATGTTCCAACTTCACTTAGATGTCCCAAAGTGTGATTCGTCTTGTACTCCTTCGTTTACTGAAGTTGCCTTTTTATTCACAATATACTTTGGTATTATCTAACTAAGTCATACAGACACTAGTTTTTACCCACGGGCCTCAACAGACGTCGCGTCGTTCCCTGGGACAACCTATATACATGAAATGGCTAAAATACACATGAAATTATTAATTTTTATTTATGTTCATGAAAAGGCGGTGGAAGTGATCTCAAAGTTATTTTCTACTGATACTTAATGGTACCCTTGTTGATATATAGAAATGTATTATAAATTTCAATGTACATTCGGTAGTCGGACACAATATGTTAGGTACAAAGTAATTAAGTTTATTTATATTTAGAAAGGGACGTGATAAAATAATTATTTGTAAATTGATATCACACATTGTAAGATGTAAAAAGGTATGTTATGTGAGTAACTTATTGAATCAAAATATAACATGATTTAAAACTAGTAATTTTCGTTTTATTTGATTTATGAGGATCCAGTTCGGAGAATTACACATAGTTGTGCCGTGGTCAGGTAAAACCCTAACCCACCAACCCCTTCCATTGACGGGTATCGAGAACCCCCAACCAACCCACCCCTTCCATTGACGGGTGTCAAGAACGCCCAACCCCACCAACCCCTTCCATTGCAAGAGATATAGAGAGATATGTATATCTCCCAACAATGTGGCTGAATATCAGGTACAGCAATAAATCAGCATCACGCCTTTCCTATGGTGGTACCGTACAAACGTAGTTTGATCATATTTTCAATAAAATTTTATAGACGAGATCCATAATTGGTATCTATACTTGCTTTTTGTCAGATTTTCATAAAATGCTTTCAAAGTTATAAAAATAAAAATAATCATCTTGGCGTTAATGTCCCGGTTGTGCTCTCGCGTATGAGGGCCCGGGGTCCGCCTTGACCATGATCCAGGATTTGGCAGGTCAGGTAATTACAGTGTGGAGCGACTGCCATCTGACCTCCATGACCCTGCTACCAGGGGAACCTGACCAGATTGGATCATGGTTACACATCCAGTCGCCTGAATGTGCAGGTTTCATCACGATGTTTTCCCTCACCGTAAGAGCATCGGTTAGTATTCAACTAATGTACATAACTCAGAAAACAGTCATTGGTACATGGCCGGAGCGGGATTCGAACCCGGGACCTCTGGCTTACGAGTCGGATACTGTAACCGCTGGGCCACCGACGCTCTTAAATGCTTTCAAAGTTACACGGGAATTAAGATTTCCGTACAAATTTTAAATCCCGGGAAACTTTAAAACGATATATTTTAACAAAAATCAGACGTAACAACACAAAATTTCATTAATTTTGATAGCTTAATATTGAAAATATTATCAAAATACATTTGTATAGAGTGCGCAGGAGCACGCTCGGGGGTCACAAGCCTTAAGTGAATGCACTATGTTTCATAAGGCTCTATGATTGATCAATTACGTTCAGTTGGAACCCTCTGCGTTCGCACGCACTGTGTAACCTCATAGTAACGTTTTTGATTAAGAGTGAAAATCTTACTCTGATAAAAGATCAAATAGCTTAGTGGCGTTTGGGAAACATTGACTGGAAAGCCGAAACTGCTGAAGTGAGAAATTCATAACTACATGACTGCATAAATCTAAAGACGCAATGTGATGAATGCCCTCTACAAAGAGAACGTAGAAGATCTATTGAGATTTAAAACTAGATCCTGTACTAGAATATCATTATAAGCGTCATCAACAATAAGTAAGCCAAATCATGTCAAATCTTGAGGTGCGATTATTTTTCTCTTATGAAAAGTCAAAAAGCTGTCTTCTGTTGTCTTGCATCCGCGGCGGGAACAGAAATATTTTTTACCCATTCCCAAACTGTTCCAAAAACGCGAGAAACGCAACCGCCGTCTACCATAGACTCGTGCAAAAATCACAATTAAAACAAAAAGTACGACCCACCAGAAACAAAACACGGTCGGCTCATGCCGCGACCAATCCGCACGGCAATGGTCCATGTTACCATTAAAACAGTTACCAATTTATCTGTTCAGTTGAAGGCGTCGCTAGTGGTAAGCAAGTGGGCGTTTAAAACTGCCAATTTAGTACAGCAACACGTTAGTTCCAATTTCGTTTACTGAACAGATCAGTTGTTCGTACCGCAGTTTTAAATGTTCAAATTATCCGGGGTGTGGGCCCAGCCGCTTTGACACCCGAGCTGCGCGTAATTGCCTGCGCCGGCGCACGTCTAATGACCGCGTGGGCGAAAATGCAAATTAAACTTTGTACGGCTTCGAAAATTTCGACGTACGAAAGGTTATGAGGTCTCAGGAAGGAAAGGAGGCTCCACATGCTGTCCGAAACTGCACAAGACTTGGCCAATACGAGAATATAAAGAGAGTATTGACCTATATTGGTGAAGTCTCATCATTTTCCCATAAACAAGACGTCCATCTCTAGCTATGAACCAATAGTCCAAATCTACAATAATAACTAGACAACTGTGCTTGGCCGTGTGGTGTCCGGCAGAGTAGAATAGCGCCAACTCCATAAACTCGCGGGTGCCGTCCAAGGCGACAAATTTATTCGAGGCAAAATGTCTAGAGTTTCCGTAGGCTGGAAAATGGGCAGCAGCGTTTTTCATTATCATATTTACAACACTGCGATCTCCAACACGCCTACCAAGCATAAAGATTAGGGCCATAACCTCCAGTGGACTGTTATGGACTGTGATATGTTGCAGACATGCAGGAAAATATGATGTATCGATATCACTTCAATGCTTTTTTATCCCTACCACATCCCCAATAGACACGAATGTAGATGGCAAATGTTTTCCCTAAAGTTTGGGACAATATGTTGAGTCTCCTTAAGGCTGGGGGTTACGATTACGATTCGGGAACAAAAATGTCAAATGAACATAACCTCACTATCATTACGTACTAAGCAGTCTTCTGTCTTCTGTCTCAAGTCTGTAATTTGAGCGGCAACGCATTCGTTACCCTCCTGATGTAACGCGGATCCATGGGTGGTGGTAATCACTTACCATCAGGTAATCCGGTTCCTCGTTTGCCTCTTTCTATTATTAAAAAATTAGACTGTCTGCCTTATAAAAAATATTGCCTCTTCTTACATACATCGCTTGTCTATCGCGCTATCGTAATCGCAAATCCCTAATTTTATGAGTTGTTGTATGCAAAAGAGTTTATTTGTTGCCTTATTTCCATATAGAATACGTCAATCAAAATGCCTATTATTAGGTCCCGATCCAAGTGGACTCTTCAGCCTTTAATGTAAACGTGCAAATACAGAAAAAACATGTCTTTTCCTTCTATAAATCAAAACATTAATTGTATAAAATAGCTACATTATTGTATTCCACAGCAATAACGCAGCGAGAGGAATCTTAATTTCTAGATAAGCGAATGCATTTCTCTATAGTCGCGGTGGCCATGTCCAATCTGTAATCGCCACTGCTCGGCTATAGCGAATCGCCACTGCCCATGGAATGGCTCAAACTCATAACTTTATTATATTTATCAATGCGTTTAGCTGGCCATATTACTTACACACACATTTTAGTGGCCAATAAAATGTACAATGTATTAGTGCATTTTACTCGTAGATTTCTATGTCGCGGGACTTGTTGATTCCAGGGTGTACGGTTGATCGTACCTACTTATCCTAAAAAATAATAATCATCTTGTAATAAATGTCCCGGTTGTGCTCTCGCGCATGAGGCCCGGTGTCCGCCTTGACCATGATACAGGATTTGGCCGATTAGGTAATTACAGTGGGGCGACTGCTATCTGACCTCCATGACCCTGCTACCAGGGAAACCTAACCAGGTTGGATCATTATAACACATTCAGTCGCCTGAATGTGCAGGTCCATCGCGATGTTTTCCCTCACCGTAAGAGCATCAGCAAAAGAGGAGTCATTGGTACATGGCCGCAGCTGGATTCGAACCCGGTAAGCGAGAGGCGCTTACGAGCCGGATACCCTAACCCCTCGGCCACCAACGCTCCTAATTATGAGAAAAAATATATTCCTTTGAACTTTGTGTCTTTAATAAACTGTACAGTGTCGGTTTTACTATATTTGTATGATTTGTACCTAAGTACCTTAAATATATCAAGGATACAACTGCCTCATCCCCTCAGGCTTAACCAGACTCCAAACACCGGTATAACACTTTACTTACCTAAATCTAGTGAGTGATACATGAACAGTGGCGCCCTCATACTGATTCATACGTTTTTTATTTATTTGGCCGAGCTCGAGATCTCGTTCAAATAATATAAACCCACAATTACGCCGACAGGTACAAGCTGTTATTAAAACAATAAAATTTAAAAATGGCCGACCATTGCGTCTTAGAACCATATTTTTCTTTTCATAATTGTGTGTAATTAATACGCTTGTCTTTTATTATGAGCCGCACTAGTTAGCCAGTGGAGCGAAAATTAAATAAAAGCCTAGTCTTATTTGTAAATACGGGTTGTAATAGATATGTACATTTGGGGACCACTGGCCGTGACGGGTACAGCGGGCAACTCTCGTTTGAAGGTACCATTACTCAAAAATAGTCATATTTCTTATTACATATTCCTTATTATTGAAATTATTCAGTGGACTTATACTTCTGTGGTGTATAGCTGTTGCTTGCTTCTTCACTTGCCGAAAAAAGGTCGGCACAAGTTAGTATCCCATATAGACTTTGGTGGTCGTAATGTAAGTATTTCACAGTGCCTTGATCCATAATTTTGCCACAGAATCTAATGCTTGTGTCAAAAATAAATTAATCATGCAAATCTCAGAAGAGGACGAGGAGAAATACATCTCTCTCCCTCGCATTCGACTCGGCGATGTGTGTATCCTATGGTGTATCGTTACGTATTATTTATCAAGAATACGCACCACGTATGATTTATGAAGAATATTGTTGTATCTATTAATGTTAACGCCATTGTTCACATTGATTGGACCATTTGAAAATCGACACCTTTTGGAATCGTTCGATTTGAAAAGGTGTCGATCACAAAGCCTGGGAGATAAAACACAACACCACCAGAGGGGACCGCTCTGGTGGTGTTTTAAAACATACTTTGAATAAATATAGATGCTACTTAGTCGAGTAGATCCAATTGAGGCAGTTTTTAACGTAACTACCAAATTAATAAGATGGTAACACTTAAAGAATGACCTAATAAAGATCTTAGGTACAAGCTAGATGCAGATGGCACAGGACCTTTGTGGATATCTCTAGAACGAACCTTAGCCCCCGACTGTACGGAAGGCACGAATTACAAACTAATTACAGCGCAGACATGCAAATGAAGCCGTCCATTCCCAAATGATTCAATCCAACGCTTGCCGCTATCGCCGGCCATCTTTTCACTATGCTGTGAATTATACTTTATATTATACCACCGTTTATATCACATGGGCTCTGCTATTATCATTATTTAATTACTGTGTGTTTAATGTGTTTTCTTATCGAGCACCATCGATAATAGCTCGCAAAATGGGTTTTTTTGCAACAACGATTTTTTCATATTTTCCCACCGCGGCCGCCGTTACAATCATTTAGTAGGGATTCCTGTATTTAAGAAATGTCCTTGTAGAAGCTTTTACGCTTTGCATCCAAATCAAGTTTCGTCTGAATACTTACGAAAAATAAGAAACTGTTTTCTGCCGAATTTTCTATAGTCCGTCTTGTTTAATTTGTCGCATCGCACAAAACGAACTTGTTTCTCGTATTCAAATTAAACTAGTATCGGATACAGTGCAATGTCTTACACGGAGATTTCATAAATACCGCAAGGCTACATGAAAGCGTGGATAGGACGGCGACGACGATGTGCAAATGTGCTACGTGTGTTGCAAAATAGCACATTTTGTGAGCTTTACCTAGGGCCCCAGTCTAGTGCGAAAGCAAGCTATCATAGAAATAGCGCTAAGGTTTCTTAGGACAGCGTTCGCTCGGGGTCCGGTCGGATGCAGTGCGTCTTAAAATTTCAAGTTCAAGTTTGGGTTCATGATTCTAATTCTAGTTTCTCAATCAGCCAGTTTAATTAATCAGGCTTTATACATAGTCTAAAACAAAGTCGCTTTCTGCCGTATGTCCCTCTGTATCTATGTAAGTATGTATGTTTACGTACCTACGATATGCAACGGTTTTTAATGTGGTTTTCAACAATAGATTGAGTGATTCAAGAGGAAGGTTCAGAGTAATCAGGCCAGCTAGTAATAATATGTACATGTTACAACGTCGTTGCCGATATTATTTTCTTCTAAATACTTGTTGAAATTGTGAAATGACTAAAACGAAATCGGATAGTCACTACTCGGTTATATGATCTCGTTGATGGAGCGTCAGTGGTAGTTTTAGTGGGTTGATGACAGCTTCTGGATAAGTCCAACTGCCACCCTTCTCTGACGCGGGTAGGAATCCCGTCATCATGTCCCGGTAGCGCACCCGATCGGTACACGAGGGCCCGGGTTCCGCCTTCCTACTATCCTTAAACGCACGAGCCGCTTTGGCTCGACCTTTATAATGCGTACAACTAAGGAGTGGAACGCGTTGCCTAAGAGTGTGTTTCCTGATCAATATAATCTAGATGCCTTCAAGGCTGGAGTGAATAGGCTGTTCCAATACGGGCATGCTCCATCTTTTTTTTTTTTTTTATCTCTTAAAACTTTTACATCAGATATTCGTAAATAACAGAAAGCCAATAACAGATTCTTACTCTGTAGAACAACCGCATCGTCACTTACCAACAGGTAAGATGGCGGTCAAATGCCTGTCTTGTATAATATTAAAAAAAAACTGATATTCCCACGTAAAAAAGAAGTTATAAGTCTCGCTTGTGCCTAATATAGGTACTACTTAATAGAGCCTTCCAGTAAGACCCGGCCACGATTGCCCAAACATTGATACAAATCGGCTGGCCACGCGTCCCGGCGTAATCACCTAATTATTAGGCGACACCTCGATTCCGGTAGGGTTGGTAAAGAAAACTTTACCTGCAATGACAATTTATTAATTTAGGTTTGGCGTAGAAAGATGGCCATTGAAATTTTAACAACTCAGCGATACGAACAGCTTGATAGAAAGCTCAGGACTGATGGAAAGAAGTGTGGCGTATGAAGCGTTTCTAAGTAAAGCATTTGTCAAATTAATCCCTCGTCTATTTGTCGTCAAATCAGCGCCGAATGTTTAATTAAAGCTAAAAATTAAACATCACAAAAGCGAATTGTTAGGCAGTAACAACTCGTTTTTGAATCTTTGCTGGGTGTACGTAATTTTGGATACCATTTGTAAGAACCTTATCATAAAGGTGTTATTCAGAACAAAACCGCAAAATTCTAAAAAGTATAAAATGCGATCGCACGAACTTTGCGATGAAAAAAACGTAAAAAGTACCTCAAATGAGCAGCATAATCGAAGCCGAGTAAGTGTTCGCGGTGAAAGCTTACAATCAACAACAAACAAGAGAGAAAAACTGTTTAACCGAGGTATTTTTATAAAAAGCGAAGCCGCAACCCTACCGCCAACAGGCCGCGGCCAACCGAGCCTACATTTTATTATATCAATTTGTGCCCATTGAAGGCGCAATTTTTGGGCTAATTCCTTTATAATTGCGGGATCGGACGCTTTCCACTGCTTGTGACCGCGCCCTTATCTGATCAAGATACCGACATTAGGGTGCGTTCTATGAACATTAAGGAAAAAGTTTTTAATGTCTCCATGATGTGACCGCGGCCAGCCAATACGACTAATGTGTTTCACTCATTTTGTATACAATATTGTTTTGTGCACCGATTGATTTATTGTTTTGTGGTCTCTACTACATAAATGTTTTCGCTCGATTGTTTTTCGTTAATTGTGAGTTAATGGTTTTTGTTTTAGGCTACAAAAGGACTGTTTAAGTTATTGTTGTGATATGAAAAAGAAGGCGTAAAAGGGGTGACGAGTGTCACCTAGGAACTGTGTGTATTACATAAAATGTAGGTATATAAAATGAAAATGAGTTACCTGATCCATCCTATGATATTTTGTTGGCATTACAGCACGAGCGCCACAAACTGGAACTACGAATACATAAGTGTTGTAATTTTGAAACGTTATTTTGTTGTCAACAACAGCGTTGCCATCACCGGGTTTGCCAACATAATACCGGTAAATGGTAAATTGAAGGCTTTGCAGGAGAAATCCTCAATTGACTCAATTAACTCCTTCAATCAAGACAACAAAATAAAAACGCCGACAAAATGAAATCGTCTCGACTACCGTATTAGTCAACTAATCACACCAGTGTCCGTTCGTGGTTCGTCCTTATTTCCGGCGACATTTGGCGCTCATCCCGGCACTCATGTCACAAGCCACAACTCGCCACTAACTACCCAATTTGGGCCGTTCAGGGAATCCACCGCCGCAAATTACTGCCCACAGACGTCCGCTCCTCCGTACTAGGGATGTTTTCAGGCTTCGACTCCGAATTTGAAAGGTCGGTTGCGATTGACGCCTCCAACTCGGACATCGACTAGGTGGTTATCATCATCATCATATTTTTAAGAGTATGACTCTTGTCGGTGGAGCAATCGCCACTCTTCTCTCCTGTCTGCCAACCTATTCATCTCTCTATAAAGGTGGTTATTTTATTTTTATTTTATTTTATTTTATTTTATTTTATTGTATTTGGATGTCTCACAGCTTACAAGATTATACTGAAGATTTTTTATGTTAGCTTTATTATAATAGACCACAGATGATGTAGATTGACTTTAGTATTATTGAGTCCATACAACAACAAGGAATGAAACGCTTTGCCCGCTTTCCCCGAAACAGAGTTTCCTGCAGCGCTATTGGATATATCTGTAGACAAATGAATTTCACATAAAATATTGTTACACTACTCTTATTTGCATTACTAACATAGATGAAATAGTGTAGAATTATTTAATGTCAAAACATAATGTTTTAAACTGTCGCGGTTATTATCACACATTTTAGGGGTATGTTCCGAGTTTCCTACCGCGTACCTTTGCGTACTCGTCAACAAAGGTACGCGGTAGGAAACCCAGAACATATCCTTAAAATAAATGTTAAAACACTTGCTTTAACTAAGTTAAAACCCCGCTGGGCCGCATCGTCACTTACAAGCAAGTGAGAAGGCGGTCAAGTATAATGTAAGAAAGTGACTATAGAGCTGCAGTTGAAAATGTATAACTTGAATTACACCTGTATTCACAAACAATACTTGTCCAAGTATTGTAGTGTTCATGCGTTCTCAAAGCGTTCGTCTGCTAAATGAACGCATTGCGTTCATTACGGGTATATGATCATTGGTCAATATCGTTTATTTCAACGGGCGCATAGTGTTGATCACCACTCAAATATTGACAGTTTTTTCTAAAGCCTAAATAGTAAATCAAATCTAAAACTTCCGATTCCAACTTCAGCTCCAAAAAACCACCACCGTAACATCCCTACTCTACACGATGTTTGTTCGGCCGTCTCCAGGTAAATATGATATTATTTATAACAGCCCAAATTGGTCGCTGATGGTCGTCATCTTGTTTTTGCAAAAAGTAATAGGAGCTATTTGCGGAAATTGATTAGAAAGGACAGCAGAAGAAGGTTGGTAGGCGGCTCTGCATTTTTGTTACCTTCAACCTAAATGTGTCATTTATAGATGTTATGGACAGTTACCAGTTACCATAAGGTAGGCTGTCTGCTCGTTTGTCACTTAATAGCATTAAAATATTTAAGTTGGTCCAAAATAAATTGTGAAACCATGAAGCTTTAGTGTACTGAAGCCTAACGGAATCAATACAGTGTAATTTCGGGATGTATTTTATCCTGCAATCCACCTTTAGTTACCAACTTGCAATGTTTTTATTTACCTCTAGTAGAGATATGAACAAAATACAAATCGGCTAGCTCGATTTCATAGAGCGTCGTCTCCGAAAGTAGCCGATCTTCATTATTTACTGCCAAGCGTCGGTAATCGAGTGGTTACGGTATCCGACTCGTACGGATCATATCGGAGCGAGAGGTACCTGGTTCAAATTCCACTGCGGCCATGTACCAATAACTATTTTCTGAGTTACATATATTAGTTGAATACTAACCGATGCTTTTACGATGGGCGACACATCGTGATGAAACCAGCACATTCAGGCGACAGAATGTGTAACCATGATCGAAACTGGTCAGGTTCCCCTGGTAGCAGGATCACGTAGGTCAAATCGCAGTTACTCCACTGTAATTACCTGATCTGCCAAATCTTGGATCGCGGTCAAGGCGGACCCTGGACCGAGAGCAAACGCGAGAGCATAACCGGGACATTAACTCCAAGATGATTTTTATTTGTTACTTACTAGTGTATCTTCCTTTGTTGTAATCGTGCAGTTTCCATTCCATTCCGAATTATAACATAAATCACCAATAACCAGAACACGCTTTCGAAACTATTAATAATGGAAACCACTCATCATCATCATCATATCAGCTCAAAACGCCCACTGCTGGACATAGGCCTCCCCCAGATATCTCCGACAAAGACCGGTCCTGTGCCTTCCGCATCCAGCTGGTACCTGCGATCTTTACCAGGTCGTCGGTCCACCTTCTAGCAGGCCTACCCACACTGCGTGGGCTTCCGTTCCCTATTATTATATTAATCACCAATAACCAAAACACGCCTGCTACTATTAATAAGGGAAAAGCGATCGGCTCTATGCCCCATGGTAGCCCCATAGCGCGAATATTTCATTTCATCGCATTAGCATAATATCCATTACCGTGTTCCGCGGCAGTTATTTTTAAAGGCAAGTGAAAATTGTACTCGTAAGCCGCAAGGTGGCTTAATCACTCCATTATGCCGCCATTGCCTTCGCTCCGGGGTAGGGTGCACCCACCTCGCTTAAGACGTGGATATCCGATCCGACACAAGAAAATAATAAGACGTATGCCGCCATGACAGTAATTGTTGCACGCAAAGTGTAGTCTGACACGTTTATGTTGCGTTTCAATGGTGGCGCCACCTGCTGAGACACCAAGTACGAGACAATAGAATTAAGTGGGATCGAAATTAGTTCGGTTTCTTGCCACGCGACAAGTTACACTTGACCAACTGTTTTGCGTCCACGTTTCAAAGATTGGTGATGTTCTCGGTACGGAACAGGTTTAAATCGCATTTGATATTTGCCGCCCTTTCCTTTGGTTGGAAATAATAGTAATAATCGCAGAAAAAATTACTTAAATTTATCGTTAAAGTACATTTTCCTTCCATAACCTTATCTTGTCTTATCCTTACATAAGTACTCTAGTATCAAATAAATTCGCTTTCCACGTCTGTTAATCCTATCTGTATATTCGCTAACTCCTCATAAAGCACGCAACAGATTTTGATGCGGATTTCACTATCATTTAGGTAGAAAATTTCTTCTGGAAGATATATATATCCCTAAATACATATTATAACAGAGAAATTCATGTGCGAAGCCAGGTGAGTCGCTAGTTATGAATAATAAAGTTGCGATGTGCTATTCGACAGGCCGAAACTGAACTCTTGTAGTCTTTTAACGTAACATGTAAATAGCTAGGAAAGTAGATACCTGGCTAAAGTAGCTATCCTTCTCCACTAGATATTATTAATTAATTAAATTGGAAAGATTTGTTCTGTGTTACGCGTGCTACTTCGAGTTGGTCAAGAAAATGCATGTAAACTGTTAATTTTTTATTTGCTAATTACAAATGAGTACTTCAAATAATTTAATGGCTTAACTTAGTTTAAATAGTTTTATAGGAGGAAGCCGAAGACCGGGCGAAGTGGAGAAAGAAAAGTAGGACAGTGAATCCAGGCATAAGCCGGGATAAACGCTGATGACTTTAAGTACTTTAATTAAGTACATAACTGAAAAAACAAGTACATGATGCTTATAACCCCATAGTATTTTACCCCAAAAATCATGGTCACGCGTTACCAATACCAGGCTAACATAGAAAGAGTGGAAATTGTGAAAAATAGCTCCTTGTTAACTGAGCGGCGAGATCGCCCGTGCGATACGTCGGGAACCCGCTAAACTAATCATTTCGGAACGTTCGCCGTGAAACGCAGCCTAATATTACTTACTGCTAGCCATAATATTAGTACTTACATGTATAGAATAGTGCCTACTATGTTTTCTTACACCTGTATTGAGAAACAATACTTGTCTAAGTTACTATTCGCCGTATTAAGTGAACGCACAGTGTGAAATACAGCTCTATGATCGGTAAATTTGGGGTATTTGATGGCTGTTTTATATTCGGCTTTAGTCATGTTCTATACTTGGACATGTTCTGGTTTAG
Organism: Blastobasis adustella; assembly: GCA_907269095.1. NCBI lineage: Eukaryota > Metazoa > Arthropoda > Insecta > Lepidoptera > Blastobasidae > Blastobasis > Blastobasis adustella. The sequence goes on from OU026120.1 coordinate 4,502,726, forward strand.
TCATGTTCTTGCCATAATTACCTACAGTTTGTTGAAGTCATATAATTTTTTGGTCATGTTCTGATTTGCTCATGTTCTTCGTTCATTTTGAAGGACACATAGAGCCAATCGCCACTCAAGTAATGTTAGTTGTAACCCTGTGCGTTCACGCGCACTATGAGACCTCATATTCTAGTAAAATTTCTGTATCTACCTATTACTATGAGAGCCTCAATAATAAAAATATTTTTGGTGAGCGCACGCATGAAGCACGCATCAATCTTTACTCCCATTTCGTAGAGCGACGTAGGTATACCAATCAAATTTAATTTTTCACCTTATCCAATGCGGGGCATTTGCATTGACCAGTACGTTATTTTCTGATCTAGATTTTAAGTACAATTGACTTTTACCACAGTCTTTTACTGTGACAGAGGACAAAACCTCAACCTTAGGTGAATTCGTGGATTTGTGCGTCCTCGTCAACCAATTCGTTCTAGGTCAGCGTGATGACCTTAGGTAGATTACTAATGCTAGGTTTTAGCGTGGTGCTCCAAATTATTTCTTGTTCCTAATATTATATAGATACACCATCTGCTTACTGTTAACTGACTGTTAAGATTGAGGAGTACCAACAACAAATTCTGGCGGCAAGCAATTATACTTGAGTTGTGTGTCCCGGCTTCAAAGACTAGGTAGTTAGACTTTGTTTGAAGTAAATAAGCTTTATTTAAATTAAATGTCCTGATAAACCTCTCTCACTTCTTCCAAATTCATCAACCTTTTCCTTGTATGATTAAATATCAGCGTAAGTAATATGTTTGTAGCAATGCTTTTTTATACTGGTCATCCGGCTCTTAACGACAAACATCAAGCATAATGTTATCCCATCGTTTAAAATCCACCACGTAGCGTGAGATAAAGGCGCTCGCTTATTAAATAATTAAAAAAGTTATTCAATAGAGTAATAGCAACCATTGCGCCTTACTTTGCGTTAAGTTGCAAAATACATTACAGACTGAAACCCTCGCAAAGATCACGATCTGCCTAATAGTCATTAGGTATAATATAAGGTCTAGCACGCCGACGCAATCACGGTTACTGAGGCATACTGAGGCACGTTTGAATGCCCTTACTTTATCTAGATATGCTTCTAATTTTCACCTAGGTTGTTAGTTGCTGTATTTTGCAGACTTATCTTTAACACCTTGTTCAGTATTTTGTGACAGATATTTCACTTAGACACTGGTGAAAGGCCTTCGTCTTGAGACACTGCGGTAATTGGGACGAAAATATATGGCGTCGCTTCCCGAACGACCCCAATCCAGTTGGATTCGTCGATTGACTTGAGGGCTTTACAAGCAATAGTTTACCCCAGGTTAGCACATAGAAAGTATCAGGTGGAATCTTGGCTGTTTCTCTGTGCTTAGGTACCATTATCACTGGCCTTTAACATCGATTGGAGATAATTTAAACAGCATCACTGCTGGCCGTGTGGTGTCCGGTAGAGTAGAATAGCAGCAACCTCTTACAGGTGACGTACAAAGCCACTAATGTTTTCGAGGGAATAGATCTAGAGTCTTCGTAGGCTGGAAAATGGGCAGCAGATTTTTCTGTTGATCTCCAACCCGCCTGCCAAGCATGAAGATTATTGCAATAACCTCCCTTTTCATTAGCGGGGCCTTACGTCTTGCAGTGGACAGTTATGGGCTGTGAAGATAACTGTTAGGGGTAAGTACCACATAACAAAAAAAAACATAATAATCAGCAACAGCCTATTACAGTCAGTCAAATGTCTGGACGCGTTTTATTAAACTGAATCAAACGAACACTAGCATACTTATTACCCTAATACAAGCCATGCATTTTACTATGACTTAACTTACCTTTATCATACGAACCGGCCTCACTGTGAATGGTAAATGTAAATTACAGTATTACTATCGACACACAAAATTGTTGTAACTAGTGGCCGAGGCGCGGACTGAGACGTAATTCCTCCTCTGTCTCACTTCAACCTATGATTTGTGCTTTAATGATAACAATTTAAACGTTTATCCGACCAAATCGCTCTGTGGTAGTACGTTTTCGAACGAAATACGACTTGAAGTAGGTAGAGCTCGAAATTATAAATCTTAAAACTAGTAGGTATTTCGATAGTCTCGAATGCGTTGCTGGCTTTTGAGATAGATAGGTTAGATTTTGCTGAAATTTTGCAGCTGTATATATAGTACAGTCCAGCACAACACATAAGCTATAAAGTCATACCGAAATACAATATGGTTCCCGGGGAACACGCAAAAACTGAATTTCATGCGGACGAACTCAGATGAAAAGCTATTTGTTTGTTTCTTTTTAAAATGTCTTTATTTATTTAACTAATTTTTACAAATCATTAGTAGTAATAACTAATTTAGTTTAGCATTCAATAATTTTTTAAGCATACAATGCTATTTGTTTTAGTTTTAAATAAGTCAACCCACTGATGATATTATATTGAGCTTCCAAAATAGAATTCTGTTCTAGTGCATCATTACATGAGTACCTACATGATGCAAATGATTGTAGCTATGTAGTTTATGACTAATAATAACTTTAAGAACGTAATTATTCTGAGCAACTTAACTACGCCCTGAGCTAATAAAGAAAATAGATAATAAGGGGTATGCTTCCGTCGCATTTTCATGCATAGGGTTAAAAAACAGATTTCAATTTATTGATAGGTAGAAGGGCATGAATTAATCTACAAATACAGGCAACAAAAACGAACCGTTTAGCCTCTTCCATGGAGCCGAAGTTAATATGCTAAACCATTTTTTACACCACAATCTAGTATCAAAACCGAATGGCTTTATTATCTTTTTTCTCCAACTCGTAATAAAGGTTCGGCACCCGCTTGTTTGATCGTTTGAAACAATTTCTGTGCGCCGTTTGTATCCAAATAATTGTATCTAACGACTGCCAAACGTATAATCAAAAGCGTATCAACCGAAAATCAATTTTTCATCGGCGGCAGACGATTTGGAAATTATCATACAAACCGGAGTTTCGGTATGCGGCCGGTTTGGCAAGACCCTCCTGCCTTCCTATCCACTCCTCTTAAGAAGAGCAGCGAAGTAGACCGAGGGGGAGGTGAGGCGGGTCATTGTAGGCTGGTGTGTGTAATTACTTAACAAGAGTGCGGCGCTAGACCGGCAACCAATAAAATTGATTTAGATTCACAGAGAGCAATCTGGTAATCACCATGTACGAGAGTGGACAGCGGCGCTCAATCCTTGGCTCCAGGGAGCAATACAAAGCAAAACCAAACCAATGTTAGCATTGATTGATTGTTTTAATCACTCGCGCTGTAAATCGCTTGTCGTTTCCATTGCTGCTATCGTCATGGTGATATTCGCATCTAATTTTTATGGCTATTTTTATAGAAAATATTTAGAAACGTTTGAACCAGTCAGGGTCATCAGCCGAAGACATCGGTCAACCTCGCTTCGGAGTACGGAGTCTAAGGATGTATGTGTTGTATGTATTTAAAAATATATATAAGTAAGTAGTTTATCAGTTTTTCTGGTACCCATAACCCAAGCTTTGCTTACTTTGGAGCTAGATGACACTATGTAAATTGTCCAAGCACATTTATTTTATTCATAGTACGGTATGTTCTTCAATATCTAATCGACTAAAAGCCGCACACAGTTTGGGAATAGTTGACCCGCAACCCGCTCAGTAAAGTGACTGAGCAATTATTGGGAGACATTAACTAGCCGTGCTGGCGACTAAACGCGCCGCGGTAAAATATGATCACACTTACCCAGTAGTTAGCGTGGGTGTCAAATCGTGTACACACAATGGTGGCAAACTGGGTGTATAGTGAAAATGGTACAGTTCAAAATAATTTTGAAGTAATTTTGATTACCTTAGTTATATCAGTGTTGGTTTAAGTACAGCGACGAGTTCGTTAAGTATAGATTTTGGTTACCTACCTACAGCTTTTTTTTTTTATTTTTTTTTATTCATTTGTCTTGTAGGTATGTAAGCACAGAAATATTGTGTAACCTACTTGTATAGTGTCAAAAATATTGTCAACTAGCAGTGCCTCGCGGTTTTCATCTTCACGCTGTAAACCCTGTATCCTGCGGGATATTTGAATGTTTACAGAAGTAATAGGTACGTTTCCGGGATGAAAAGTATACCTACCCTATGACACTTCCTTTGACACATGTTGTTTGAAAATAACACAGGATTAAAAATTGGTATGGAAATCGTAAATGCCGTGTAACTTACAAACGATATATTTTAACGAAAATCTGAAAAACCACAAGCTTTGATAGCATTATATTGAAAATATGATCAAACTGCGTTTGCATGGAGCGCGATCGGGGGAAATTCCTTCAGACTCCTAAAGATATTCATTCGGTTTCCTGCCACTCAGCTGTCACGTAGATTATAATCCCATAACTTTGACATCGTAATGTCTAAGAACAAACATAGTACAATGCCACATACTTATCTGACAAGTGGCTAAAGCTGGAACTAAGTGTCGCCATTTTGAAATCTCGTGTCAATTCCAACAACAGCGACGCCGTCACAGGGTCAGTTAAGTTTGTAGCACTATAAGCAAAGTTGTACATAATACCTGGCACGCCAGCCCACTTGGCATCTTCAAAAAATGGCAATTAACGTGAGGAGAAATTAAAAAGAGCAACGTTTCAGAACGAGTCAGTGACATTTCCCACCCAGCGGAAACTTTGCTCGCGAGGGCGCTAGTGGTGCTCGCAGTTGGAAACTTGGAGCCGAGTCCTTAAGGGTCCACGTCCTATCGTTTTTTAATGTTAACTAATTAATGGCCCACCCTGTACTTATTACTATGCGAGGTGAATTGCACTGTACTGCGTCGTCACAAAAGTTGCTATTTGCTTCTTTGTATTCATGGGATCCTCCTTCTGCTTAGTTGGTATCAATATGCTAGTTACAATAGGATTTAAATGCGGCAGGTTCTAGTAAGGCTACTTACCCGTTTTCCAGAGTACCAGCAAAGGCCTGCCTAGTGCCATCCAGAGCATAGATAGGCAAATGTGGTTGACTTAAAATTGTTTCATATCATAATATATGTTACGGAACTCGTAAGCTGCGAGTGTCATTCCCAAAGATATTGGACATGGATAGTACATGAAGCCTAGACCTATAGAGAATGTACACTGTCAATCTGTCACAACTCTATACAAATGCACTCTATACAATTGGCACTCAATACTCTATACATTGGCCGTGTGGTGTCTGGCAGAGTAGAATAGCACCAACCCCTTACACTCATGGGTGTCGTACGAGGCGACTAATGTTTTCGAGGCAAAAGATCAAGAGTCTCCGTAGTCTGGCATTTTGGCAGCATTTTCCATTGTTATATTTAAACACTGCGATCTCCAACCCGCCTGCCTATTATATATTGCCTGGCAATAGCAGTGTTTATAGAGGGGTATTTGACATCTTACAGCCGTCCCTTTTGGACATGTTATGTGCACCATTAAAAAAGAAACAAAATATAGATTGTGACTTTAGCTGTGAGGATCCTTCTATGCCTCTATGTTGAATTTGTTTGATGATTGGTGATCATTATAATCTGGACACCTTCGAGGCTAGAGCGCATAGGCTGTTCCTAGACAGGCATGCTCCATCTTCGACCGCTTCGTCATTCAGCACCAGTTTAAAATGGCGCTCAAATCCCTAGCTAGTTCTTATAAATAAATGACCGTGGTTTCGGTCTCACTCCCGTCCCACCCCTAGTTGCGTGCGGCGTCGGCCGGCGCGGCAATTTGGCCGTCGCGTCGGTCGATCGCTCAATTTGCATGTCAGCCGCGCGGCAATTATCAACACTACGGCCGACGCCCGCGCACTCACGCCGCGGATGGCGAGCCGAGCCGAGCGTGGAGATATGATTTTTAACCCCCAACGAAAAAAGAGGGAAAGAAGAAAGAAAAACAACTCATAACACATGAGTTATCTGTATTGTGTATCTGTAGATCTATGTGTGTGTCTTTAACCCCCGACGAAAAAGAGGAGTGTTATAAGTATGTTGCGTATCGGAATAAACTTTGTATCTATGTATCTATCATAAGTTATCTGTATTGTGTGTGTGTGACTCTGTGAATGTGTGTCTGTATTACTATTTCGATGCGGTTTTCTTTATTTAAAAGCCAGTTTAATCAAGATGGTTCTTACTTAGCTTTGTTTCATTAAAATCGGTTTAGTAGTATTGGAAATATTTGAGTAATGTATATACTTGGTCTGGGTTTGCCGATGTTTGCTGTCGGTTGGATTATTATATATTATAGGTTTTAAGCACGCACACACACACACACATACAGAGAGAGAATCTTATATTATATTTTAGAGAGAGAAGTTTATATTTTAATTTTCATAGTAGTTTTTTTTTTTTTTTTAGTATTTTATATGGTGTTTACAGGCTATATTAATTACCAAGATTATAAATTGCAGTTTTGTTATTGGCATTACAACTTAATAATGTAACATTTTTGAATCATATTTTATATGCTGTAAAACTGTAAAATAAATAAATAAATACATAAACAGACTTTCGTGGCTATTCACTACAGTACTAACCGAGGTAAAAATAATACTAACCGTGGAAACAAACCCGATAATAGGTATAGTGAAAGTGTATTATATATTACACACGAACTACTACTGCACTGAATACTAGCGGCACTGAAGTGGCCACATAGCTCGCAAAGCCGATGACCGGTGGGGCGCAAAGGCATTCGAGCATCGACTACGTAAAGTGCATTTCAATAAATAACTAAGAAGAAGTTGGATAACCCCAGACCAAGTTTCATTATCAACAGATATTAAGAGTATAACTCTTGTTGGTGGAGCAATCGCCACTCCTCTCTCTTATCTACCAACCTCTTCATCTCCTTATAATCTCACTTTTTCCTTCACGTCCTTTTAATATTCAAATCTTGGCCTTCCTCTTCCTCTCGTTCTTTGCCTTCTGTTATCACTTTTGTTATCGTCGCGTATCCTATTTTCATTTTCCCCCTTCTGGTCTCAAAACCTTCTGCAAGTTTCGCTTCTTCCTCACTAAATGCAACACTTCTGTTTCTTTTTTTCCGTCCAGCTAATCCTTTTTATTTTTCTCTAGCACCACATTTCCAATGCCTTGAAACGATAGGTAAGTATTATCCACAGGAATTACTTAAATAAATTCTTCTTTAGATTTCTGTGGATAATACCTACTTACCGTTGTTGAGGATCTGGTAAAGTTCGTTAGAAGCCGGTGGATGCAAGAGGCGCGAGCCTGTCGTTGTAGCCGGCTTGGGAGGAGGCCTATGTCCAGCAGTGGAGGTCCAGGAGCCTAATTGTCGTGCTGTGACATCTCTACCTTGACATTTTTTCTAGCCACAAATCTCCATTCATAATGAATGTCATTGAAATGTCTATTCCAGCGAAAACAAATTTTCTCAACTATCTTCGACAGATGTATATTATCGAACATCAATTTCAATTACGTTTGAATAGTTTGTTAGCAAGAGAAAATGACGATTTTGAGATGTTACAGCGTGAGAATCGCCCCCTGTGGCTGAAATGATGATGAAAATACTAGTGACACTGAAAGTATAATAATAATAGTTAGGACTGCGCGACTCACCAGTGATAGCGAGACTCCAGCGCTCCTGCTGAATACCGCGAGAATTGTCCGCGTGTTGATTAGTAGATAGATAGATTGAAATAAGATAATACACAGCTAAACTAGTCATTCCAGATAATATTTAAATTGATCTCTTCATCTGGTACTTGTACATTAAATCATCTTGGCGTTAATATCCCGGTTGTGTTCTCGCGCATGAGGACAAGGTCCGCCTTGACTATGATCCATGATTTCGCAGATCAGATAATTACAGCGAAGCGACTGCCATCTTACCTCCGCGGCCCTACTATAAGAGGAACCTGAAAAGATTGGATCATGGTTACACAATCAGTCGCCTGTGTAAGTCACATCACGATGTTTTCCCTCACAGTAAGAGCCTTGGTTAGCATTCAACTAATGTACATAACTCAGAAAAGACTCATTGGTACATGGCCGTCGTGGGATTTGAAGCTTACGAGTCGGATAGCCTAACCACTCGGCCACCGACGCTCCTATTACATTACGATATAATGTAATAGAGGTTTATATGTCATATAAATAAAGCTTGCTCTATTACAACAGCACGTACGCTAGACACGAGCAAGGCGCACGCAAGGCCGCTAAACCCCGACCGAATCACGCGCAGCCCTCGCGACGTGCCGCCGAGCTCCATCACATTCAATCACCGCCGCCTAACGACGACCAGCAAAAAACACACGACAGACGCTCTCAGGAAGTCCGACAAACAATAAAAAAACAAATAAGTAACCCGAGCAAATTAAGTTATAACCTAAAACACGTATGAAGCCATCATCCGAACGGTGTAATCATATTAACGACTACAAAAGGAGCGGCAAAAAACACAGAAATTAGAGGATCGGGAAATGTGGGCCAAACAAAAACGTAACGTATCGCCTAATTATAGCTGTTGTTCGAAAAAACAATTTTATGTGCGCAGGCGCAGCGCACACGGGACGCTTTTGAATGACTCCTTTTCTGACGTGAACTGGCAGGAACTATCATACGGCCAAAAGAATATCTTCACGCCAATGTAATCCAACAACAGGAAACAACTTAAAGACTGATAAACACGCTTGTAAGACGAATTTATTATACGCAAATCTTTCAAATAAATCAAGCCACTACTTTGGTGAAATCGAAAAGCTTAAACTGTGAAATCGTAAATTTAAAAGAAATTATCGTGTTCCGTTTACTTGGTAAATAAATTAAAAAGCGGCGCGACACTAATCCGCGCGCGAGAACCCGCCCGTGGCGGCCGCGCCCTCGCCGAATCCTTTATTATTTCGACGTGAATAATATTTTTATTTTGTTTCCTCCACGATTATTATTTATGAATTATTATTATTTGAGAATTTATTATTAGCTCGGGGAGCAAGCGCGTCCTTTTCAATTTGCCAGAAGGTGCGGGAACGGCCAGGTATACCGCTCTCGCGCTGAGGGCTTCATCATCTCCTTTTTTGTTTTTCTTTGATGCCTTCTTGACATTTGTTTTCGGGCGGCAATTAAACGCGGCGGTTCCCAGGCGCCGCAAATTGATTTGCCCTGTAAATTAATTACGCGTTTAATTCTGGGAAGATTAAGCTTTTTGCGAGGTGCGGCGTTAGTCACGCTAGGGATAGTCTCCACGACTCCATTCGTTTAACTTTTTGCGTCAATCGCTACATATTCATAACAGCCCGTAATGGTACGCGAATCAATGAATAACAACGCGAGCACTTACTTCGAACGCTTTTTACATGGATGTTTCAATTTATCTGCGTTTAATGAATAAGGCATTTTCAAGTCGGCCACGGGCTCGCAGCGTATAATTTCGCTCTTAGCTAAATCGGTCCACTGATGCCTGCGTTAATTTAAATCCACTTGCTCTATGGAAGGCTGGAGTTATCATTTAATAACAGTACAGGCGTTTACCGCCCGCTGGCCGCTGAAGGCGAGGTGTGTGTTTGAGAAATTGCCGCTCAGATCCGCACACATTGTTATTGGCGGTTATAAATCGAGCGGCTCCATCGGGCTGGCAAACACCCCACGGGGCGAGCATTGATTTGCTGCTAATTGCCTTCCATTGCGCGCTATGTAGCTGTAGTGCGTTGATCAATCTGTATGTTATCGGCAGGTGACTCGGAGGTAGTTGTGTGAAACGTGAAACTGTACGGTAGTGTACAATGGTATCAACGATATTTCTTCCAAATATAACTTCGTGTTCCCAGCGATAAGTATTTATTGGAACAAATGAAACTTTTAAATCGGACAAGAAATATTCGAAATAAATTTATCAGTTTTTAGAGAAGGAGGTAACTGAGATATTACCTAAAGTATCACCGTCCCCAACAAAAAAGATCATTTTCAACGTTTCAGAAAGGTTTAGAAATACATAGCTAACAAAACCATCGTACCTGTTAGTCTTCCACGTCGTCACTCTCTTGGCAGAGAGTGGTCGTCAGTTGAACCTTCGCTGCGTCAGCAATCTTCTTGAACTACTGTTTTCCTAGTATACCTACGCTCATAGAGTATTACTCGCAGGCTTCACATCGGTCCAGCGCATCGGTGATCTTCCGCATGGTCTTGTGCCTTCCACCTTTCCGTGCACCACAAGCTGCTATTCAGACACATCTCCTCATTGCGACACATGGCTAAAGGTGAGGATTCCAGACTGTACTATGGAGGATAGGAACATTAGTGTTCCACGGAAACAATTACTCACCAACAGCACTTTTCTAAGTAGCGTTACTATGCAATCTCACATTGTCCGTTAGCGGTTTTTGGCTGAGTGAAACACTGCATTCAATGTGGCTCTACGATTGGTTAGTTTCAACATTTATTACCTTTAAAGAGTGGCGCTGTTGTCTCTAGCCTAGCTGTATTTTTTATTAATGTTTGTAGTTCCACCTAATAACCTCGGGACTTTAAATATGAAACGCTGTCTAGCGCCGATCGCCACTCAAGTTTTGTCAGTTGGAACCCTACGCGTTCGGTCGCACTGTGAGACCTCATAGTAATGTTTCTGATTATGAGTGTAAGCTCTTGCACGTTTTAATGTTTGTCATGACACACTAAGTAGAAGAGTAAGCCGCTGCATAGCTTCATAACATACGGAAGGCCCACGCGCTATGCTCCGCTCCTTAACCGTACCGCTCTCCATACCAACCTGCGCTTGCGCACCCCGTCCGTGCAGGCCGTGAGCTTGCTAAATGATTTTATTTCTCCGACAGTAGAAGTAGCATGAACCCCAGTATCTATGACTGTTTATAAATGTGGTTAATAATCATCTCGACGTCAATATCTCGGTTGTGATCTTCCCGCGCAGGATTTGGCAGATAAGGTAATGATGGTAGCTCGACTGCGGTCTAATCTCTATGCCCCTTTTAACACTGGAACTGGACCTAGAACTTGACCAGATTGGATCACTGTCACAGATTCAGTCGCCTGTAAATAGGGAATAAATGTGGATTTTGTTACGTGCTTTTGCGCGACTTCGTCAGCGTAAAAATCGGTTACGCTCCAAACCCGTTCCGGCAATAACCACATTGAATTTTGGAATAAATTATAGTCTATGCGCTATTCTGGGCTATAAGCTATGTTTCTGCCACATTTCATCAAAATCCGTTCAGTACTTTTTGCGTGAAGGAGTATGTATGTATGTATGTATGTATGTATGTAATCTCTTTATTGCATCAATTTATAACATTACAGGAAATAAAAATACAGTTTATAATGCAAAGGCGAGCTTATCCCACAACGGGATTTCTTCCAGCTAACCAGGAGTAACAAAAATACATCCTTACAAACTGTAACATTTAAAATATTTGTAGGATAAGTATGATTGGCGACAGTTACCACTTCTAGAAAGTCCTGTAACAATTTTCCGGATTAACCGGCAAACGTTACTGCAACCAGCACCGGCTTGCAGTCCAAACAGTTTTTTGACACCAGCCACATTTACTTGCTTTATCGACAGTATCAATTGGAACAAACGAAAGAAATATTAAACGGAATGGTTCACTTTTGAATGGATATTTGCACAGCCTGTGAAACAGTTCATTTTTAATCGTCTAGAAAATCATAAGGGTAGACGTCCAGCTCATGTGGCGAACGTCGTCTAAACCGTCTACGTAGTTATCGAAATAATTAACGACATGTTCATATTAAATTGTAACAAAGTGGTTTTGTAAAACGTCTATACATCATTAAATATAACATGAATAAGTAAAGCGTCCTACATTTCAACATAATAAATGTTAAAGGAGTATAAGTACCTTTTATCTCCTCTAATATAGCCTTCAAAGCAGGAAATAACTTTCGAAATTAATTCGCTTTTCCTTTTGGAATTAAACAGTGTAACAATAAAACAGGATAAAAGGCTGGTTTCAGCCGAGCGCCTCTATCTGCCAGGGCCGGGGTTATTATTTTTTATTGTTATCGTTATAGCGGCCAGTACTCGCATTATGCCAACATTACAACGCTTAACAAACTATTAAACGAATCCTTTTAACGCCTTATAATTTTGATAAATCCGCACGATTGAGCGAACACTCTCTCCAAGGAGATTTTATTGCTTATTTTTCTTCTTTTTCTTAGTGGACGAAGACAATGGTGTGTAACTGACGGTCTGAGTGAAATTAATGCTTATTTGGTAGTTAAAGGATAAGACGCTTAAGGTTACTTATTTACCTTATTGTGTTGAGTGTTATGAATTATAAAAATATAATTTCATCGTACAAGGCCTTCCAGATTTTTCTTTATTTGAAAAATAAATTATTCGTCGTATTGTTTATTACGAGCACAAAAAAATTAATTTACGCTTCTAATTATCCAGCATTTAAAATAATTTTGCAATACCTTATTAATTTTCCATGCAATATTCAAAATCAATCACATTCCATGTTTTTATATCGCACAGGATTACTTACGAAGTTATTAAAATGTTTTATGGGCAGTAATTGTAAAGCTATTTAATATTTTAATTAAAACTCATAATCTTGTAATTTTTATTAATTGCCTACAATCTTTCGTGGCTACCATGGATTATTAAAACTTCAGCAAATCGACTATTAACTTTATGAGCATATATACAGCAATAGTTGTTACTTTCAAAAGAATAAAGCTGGGTATACACTTAAACAGACTTGCCTGCGAGCATGTCCGCAGGCGTACTCGCCGTACCAATGTACCTATAAGATCTGTCCAGTATAGAGCTATCGCGAGCTGTCAGACGCACTATTTGTTGTCCGGACGTAAATACCTTAATTTTTTGGGCGATTGTTAGTCAAACTTGGTTATTTACGGGGAGGTTTTTATGACCGCCATCTCACCTGGTGGTAAGTGACGATGCGGCCGAAGATAGAGAATGCCTGTCTAGGAACAATTGAGCTTTCATCAGTTTTCAAAAATGCAATGTTTTTCTTTCTCTGGTTCTCTGGTTGAATATCGACTGAAGATACTGTGTAGTGTATTGCCGTGGCAGATATGTCCGAATAAAGTTGTCCGCGGACAAATCCGTCTAGTGAATTCCCCGCTTGATTTTACTGCATTCTTATTTTTACGATTTTTTGCTCTTGAGAAACGATGAGAAATCCGGAGAAAATAGGTTTCCCCAAAAAACCCTCCCAATTTATCCAAACTGCTTTCAATAAGAACCTACTTCACGCTATAATGTGAAAGAATAATACAAGAATGAAAAAAACCAGCCAGTTATGACAACAGTTTCACCAAAAAGATTAGATAGACAAACGACAGGGGCCAAAAAAACTAGAAAGAAAAAGTTAATCCGATAGCAAAGGCTTCACCGCTCATAATGCCATTATGGTATTTCGATTTAACTGTTGTGTAATCGTCTTGTTTACGAAACTTTTTAACACTGCACTTGTCTGTTGGACGACTTAATATTATATTGTTTAGATGTGTCAATGTAGTTTATCTAATCTAATATTCTAATAATTATTGTAAAGTAATTGGTTTCTCTGAAATGGCTCTATGTTTTGACTAGGTACTGTTTCTTTTGCTAAAGTCTCTGCCATCTCTTTTGTTTCGCATAATTTTATATATAGTTGGAATATTAAATATATTAGTTATCTACCCCGATTGTTTATATGTACATTAGTTGAACATTAAGCGATGCTCTTACAGTTAGGAAAAACATTTTTTTTTAAATAAGGCTAGCCAACCATTTGACCGCCATCTCATCTGATAAGTGACGATGCGGCGAAAAATTGACATGAATCCATCGTGATGAAACCTACATATTCAAGTGGCTGATTCTTTCTTCATTGCCGATTCTTACATTTAAAAGGTTGATATTCCTTTTGAATTTATACCTGTAGGTGAATTTGTACATTTATAAAATAGGTTCAAGTTGAAGATAAAGGGGCTAAGAGTAATGGAGTACATTAATTAATATCGCACAAGTACGCGCCTCCTCGTATCGCGGCGCGCTTCAAGGAGAGTGACAAGTTCCCATTGGGCCCTGTTGCAAATTTTCTTTAATATTGAAGCATAACGTTTTGGGATAAAATTTAAATTGTAATACTTTTGTTTTTTTAGAGTAAAGTAAATAGATACAGTTTATTTTTGATTGCCTTCTTGCAGTATAAACAAAATTATTTAAAGAAAGCAATATTAAAATAACTCCCATTTAAAAAGTGTGTTCCGGGTTACCTACCGCGTACCTATAAAGGTTCCGCGATAGTTTAACACATTACATTAAATAAATAATTACTAAAAGCGAAAATTGTATGTTTCTAAACGCATTGTTTATTAGTGTATAAAACAAAGTGTACCAGTGACACAATTTCAAACTAGTACTTCATGTATTCATAACTCGTTGTCCAATGTCTCATTGGTTCCCAATACATTAACGAAGTAGGTATATAATTTTTTTATAAATAACAGGAAGTTCCTCAGCAATTGTGCAGCTTTATTAGTCACTTAATCCAGATATGACATGAAATTATAGTTAATTTTAATAAAATTAACACTTCAACGTCAAAGCTGACGTGTTCGAAATACCAGTGCCGAGTGCCGCCCTCGCCCGCGTCTCGCGTCGTCTAGAAAGGCTCGTTTCGTTTTAAAAAAATTCGAACTGACACTTCCTGGCTTGACGTGTGACGCATGACAGCAGACCTGTCACATCATGTATCCCACATGGCGTTCGATTTTGAGTCTTACAACTTTCGACATAAGGTTCAAAGTTGGGGTAACTTGCTGTACGGCGAAGGCACCAGCGTGCGCGTAGTGGCGCGCACCTTCGCGATGGTATCGTGGGGTCACACAATAACACTTTGCAGCGGCAAATGAAATGCTTTTATGTAATTGGCCGGCGGTGCCGCGCACAGTGCGCACGCGCACCGGGTGGAATGGGTATAACCGCGATTTACCTTTTATTTCGAACGTGTTGGACGTTTTGTGTTATGCTTGTGTGCTGTTGATGAGCTTTTTGGTACGTTGTGTCCAAACGCCATTTCAGTAATCTCTTGCCGAATTAAAAAAAAATATTAGAGAAATAGATGACTTAAGTTAAGTAGTTCTACATTATTGAGTCATAATCATCATTGGGCTATACTTGTCCACTGCTGGACCTACGTCTCCTTCAAAAAGTCTGTCCTCAGCATGCCGCATCCAGCATCCACATTATGCATATAACACCCCATAACACAACTGACAAACTTGTGAAAACTGTTTTATAAACCGTACCTATTTACTCGACTTAGTAAACTTCGTGTTTTATTGAGTTTTGGCAGTCCCAGCCCAAGGCGCGGCGCACTGTGCAGCCAAACGAGGCGGGGCGGGTGTTTTTTACGATTGGCATCGAGCGTGCGCGCCGCCGCATTCCCGCGCCCCGCAATTACTGTACGTCATTTTTTACAATAATTAGTATAGCCCTTATTAATTTAAGCGCATCGAGGGTTTGACCTGCGCTTAAAATAATAATCGCGCCCAAGGAGTGCGCGATGGTTTTTAATTATCGAACGCGCGGCTTTTCGATTAGGCTTAGAGCTGGCTGGTTTTTCGTTTCATGAAGTTTTGAAAAAAGAAAGTTCTAAGAGTCTGTTTCATAGAGGTAGTATACTATCAAAACTTTTTGGTCTGTTTACGTTCTAACAGTGTGCGTGCTTGTAGCGAGTGTAAAATATACCGTGCCATTTGAACCTATTTAAATTGCTGATCTGCCCTGGACACCTCGGTGTGTGATACCATCCATATGCTGAAGAAAAAGTTAGCTGGCGCAAATACTCCACGAGAAAGTAATTTGAAGAGGCCACGTTCCTCAGCATTAAACGTTGCAAGGAGGAGGAGGAAACTTGCAAGAAGAATTACTTGGTGTTATAAACATTCCAAGTCAACGCCATTGCAGCGCAGAACGAGAACACAATTTTCCACGATTGCCCTCTTATTTAGCATACATGACGTGACTTTGGTATTCAATTACATGCATTGCACTCATGCATTATGGAATGAATTTGTTATTTACACTTTTCAGCAATAAGTTACTAAATAATATCGCGTATTAATTCCAACTGGAAGCTCGCCTGACAGTCCAGTCGTTAGGCAACAATAAAGAACCATTTTACTGATCAATAATTTCCGTCTGTCTTTATCTATAGGTATTGATGTTTGACCTAATAGGTTCAATTGGTTAACGTACCGGTCTGCCACGCAAAGGTCTCAGGTTCGATTCCCGGTCGAGCAGAAACTAACATGCGAATTTTATTTTCTATTACGGGTCTGGGTGCTATATGTATGATAAGTATGTATTTAAAATATATAAGTAGTCGATCGATTATCTAGCATCCATATTACAAACTTTGCTTACTTTGGAGCTAGAAGGCGTGTGAATTATCAGAGCGTATTATTATTATACTGTGTTTCACTTTTATGAGCATCACCATGTCATAAGCCGCTAGCAAGCAATGGAGACACTGTGAAACAGAATGAGATGCAAAAAGAACGTTGGCGAAGTAAAAAGCAAAATATATTTATGGCACAAAAAGAGTATTGAAGTAGTCCCGTATTTACGGCAACGTTTACTATTCACTGGTTGTGTACGCGATTGCCAGTACACGAACAATGCGTCTTCAACTTCAACATTGTCAGCGAGTGCACGCAAAAAACACGTAACAGGGAGTTGGCAGTAATGAAAATTGTTATGAAAGGTGACACAAGATAACACTAATTTTATTTCGAAGTTTGCTCTCAAATACACCATGTATCAATGACTCTTTTCTGAGTTATATACGTTAGTTAAACACTAACCGATGCTCTGACCAAAACTCTGAGATGAAACATCGTGATGAAACCTGCACATTCAGGCTACTGAATATGTAACCATGATCCAATCTGGTCAGCTTCCCCTGGTAGCATGGAGGTCAAAAGGCAGTCGCTCCACTGTAATTACCTGATCTGCCAATATTCTGGATCATGGTCAAGGCGGACCCCTTGCCCTCGTGCGCGAGAGCACAACCAGGAGATTAACGACAATATCATTATTTTATTACCATGTCATAAGTCGGTAGCAAGCAATGGAGACAATGTGGAAAGAAATGAGTTGTCTGCAAGAAGAATGTTGGCGAAGTGAAAAGCGAAACATAACGTGCCCGCAAAAAACACGTAGCAGGGAGATGCCCGTAATAAAAAATTGTTTTGAAAGGTGAGAGAAGATAACGAATATTTTATTTCGAACTTTGTATTCCAACACACTATGAACCAATGACGCTTTTCTGAGTTATTTACCTTAGTTGAACACTAACCGGTGTTCTAACGGTGAATGAAAACATCGTGATGAAATGCTCATTCATGCGACTGAATGTGTAACCATGATCCAATATGGTCAGGTTCCCCTGTAAACTGTAATTACATGATCTGCCAAACAATGGATCATTTTCAAGACGGACTCCGGGCTCTTTCACACGAAAGCACAACTGGGACATTGACGCTAAGATGATTTTTTTAATCAATCAGACAAACATTTATGCACTCCAACTCCAACCAGAAGGCAACCAACAATAGAACTATTGCTATAGCAAAGGCAGAGCATATTCGCAAAATTGGGCGAGAAACTGACCTGTCTTGCATCACGATCATCATTCACGACACGTGCTTTAGTCTGTTGCCAAAGATGTCGCATATCAATCCACCACTACTTAGAGAAGATGATTCGTTAGCCCTCTCTTACTTGCAACTCTACTCTGGATTACGGGACAAACCGCCGTCACTTATCGCCTCACCGCAATTCAGTAGTTCTATACTTGATATCAAGTTTACTCCTTGAATTCCACAAATCAGCAGACGACATTCGGCCCATTATGCAGAAAGTTAATGATTCCGGAGTTGGTTACGGTTTTAACGCGTATCTTTGCTTTTACGGAAACTCCGTTCAGTACGGATTCTATCAGGGTCAGTCGGCTGGTGATTTGTTGGTCTACCTGACCCACGAGTGGACTGGAGCGATTGAGAGCAAATATTGCAAGCTTAGCGGTCAGCTTGGACATAGCGAAAGCCTTTGATCGGGTCTGGCACCAGGTTCTTCGATCGATGTTGTTTTTTTGCTTGCGTTTGGTTGCCTGAGAAATTGTGCAGACGGGTCTACAGCTTTCATACGGATCGTAGCATCAGGGTCGTTGTCGACGGTTCGTACTCCGACTCTAATAGAATAGAATAGACTAGAATAACATTATTGTTGAACTGTGTAGGTACAATCAGGTATTACAAATGATATTTGTGAGTTTCAACAGTTTGCCCATTTCGGACATACAATATTTAAAGCAGCAATAATTAAATAGTAAAATTCACATCCATTTAAAACAATAAAAAAGAACTTAGAAATAAATCAAAATATGCAATGTAAATAATAGCTAGATACGTAATAAATGAAAATGTAAAATCAGAAATCAATCAAATGAATGTCAGCTTATAATTTACAATATCAAACTCTCATTTCGTCCAAAATTCCCCCAAATTATAAAAAGCCCTATCCAATAGCCATTCTTTTAATTTAGTTTTAAATTTATATCCACTTAACATTTTTAAATGTTCTGGTAAATTATTGAACACTTTAATTCCATTTACATAGGAGCTTTTTGTTAGAATTGCACTGGAAGATTTCACAGTACATATATCGTGTTTATATTGGGAGCGGACGTTACTTTTTATGTCAGACATATTACTAAAGATTCAAAGATTCAAAGATTCAAAATATTTATTTGTAAAAGATAGGTATTACAGATGTTATCATTATCTTCAATAGTTTCTCTATCCTTTGCCCGCATGCTGAGGCGTACAAATCTTTAAATATAATTGTTTCATTTTTCATTTGGTAAATATTAAAATCTTTCATAAATAATACTTTCAACAAATTTAAATTTCAAATATGAGTTACACAATAATCAATAAATAAAACCATGTCATACAATTTAAATGTCATTAAAATATTCCGTCAATTCATAATATGCCTTATCTACTAAGTAAGAATATAATTTATTTTTAAATGTCATAAAATCTGTACAACGGCGTAAGTTAATTGGTAATTTATTATAAATCTTTGGGGCTAGTATGTAGAAACTTTTCTGATAAAGAGTAGTTTTGCATCCATTTTGCATCAACTGATCGTTACGCCTTAAACTATTTACTCTGGAGAACAAATTGGGATTTCGGCGAATGAAAAGTGCCGTTTCGTAAATGTAGATAGATGTTAAAGTTAGGATCTTTAACTGCTTAAAATATTCTTTGCAGCTATCTGTACGTTTCAGACCACACATGGCTCTAACACATCTTTTTTGGGCTCTAAATACCTGGATAATGTTCACCGCATTACCCCAGAAAATAACACCGTATCTTAATGTCGAGGCCACATATCCATGATACGATGATAAAACAGCTTTACGGTTTACTATTTTATTTAGGTTGTAGAGCGCATATGAATAGCTACTTAATTTATTACATACGAACTTTAAATGTGTTTGCCATCGCATGTCATTGTCAATATATAGTCCAAGAAATTTTGTTGTGGCTGTTTCTCCTAACTGTATATTATTAAATGTAATTTCAGTCTCCAGTTCTTTATTGTTTCTTTGCGCAAATTTCATTATTTTAGTTTTATCTAAATTAATGATTAAGTTATTATTTTCTAACCATTCCGTAATTTTTATGAGGCTATCATTGATTTCATTTTCATCATTGAATATTACTGTGCTATCATCTGCATATAATATCATTAGGGTGCGTATACAGTTCGGCATATCATTAATATACACCAAAAATAGAAGAGGCCCCAGTATACTACCCTGTGGTACTCCATAACGGACTGCTTTAAGTTCAGATTGATAAGTCATTTCAGTTTTGGTTTTTATGCAGACCTTGGTTATGTAAGTTTTTTGCCATCTGTCCTTTAAATACGAATTTATTAAGTTATAAGCATTTCCTCTAATTCCATAGGTCTCTAATTTGTAGAGAAGAATGTCATGATGTACATAATCAACATTGCCAATACAGGAAGCCTATTATCCATTCTATTATAAACTACGTCAAGAAAGTCGTATATAGCTAAATCAATGCCTTTACTTTTACGGAACCCATTTTGTTCTTTACATATTAAACCAGTTTTCTCAAAGTATGTGTAAAGAATTGAGTGAATAATCTTTTCTAAAATTTTCGAAAATATTGGTATTAACGCTAACTGCCTATAGTTTTTTATTAAGTTTTTTTGCTCTTTTTTGTGCATTGGTTTCACTACAGTAACTTTGAGCTTATCTGGAAAAACACCTGTCTCTATACACAAATTAATAATATAGGACAAAATATTCACTATTGTTCTTAACAAATACACAAACTTCTAGTATATAAATACACGTCAACGTCAAGAACTTCCTTTCTTTAAAAAGGGTTCGCAACGTTTCATTTTTAAACATGTTGTATATCTATCTTATACATTTCTTTTGCAGTACAAATGTGGATTCCACATTCACGGAATTTCCCCAAAATACTATGCCATACTTCAATAAAGGATATACATATCCATAATATGCATTTTTAGCAACACCTTCCGATGACACGTTTGTGAGGACAGAAAGAGCAAAACAATAGCTAGAGATCTTTTTATTAATTTTTTAAATTTGTTATTTCCAATTTAGGTGGGCGTCAATGGAAAGACCTAAGAAATTTGTTACTGCAACTTCTTCGATTAATCGACCATTATGTACTATGTTCAACGGGATATGAGCCATTTTGTGGTTTCTAAATTGAATATATTTAGTTTTCTCAGTATTAATATTTAAGTTGATAGAAGAAAGCCAATTTAGTACTTTTTCTAGTGTATCTGTTATATTATTTAGTAGGTCACTATCAAAATCCGTAACAAAAATTGATGCGTCATCAGCAAACATTATACATATATATGCATAATCCATATGGTCTATAGTTAGTGGCAGTTCGTTTATATAAATAAGAAACAACAGGGGACCAAATATACTTCTCTGTGGGACGCCTACTGTTACCTTTTTAAACTCAGATTGACTTTTTTCTACCACCTTGGTTTGTTTATTAAATTTATCTAAAACTGTTGCTTGGACTCTGTTAGAGAGGTATGATTCAATCAAACTCAAGTCAATTCCACGAATTCCTATGTGATGAAGCTGTTTAAGAAGTATATTATGAGATACACTGTCAAAAGCCTTACTCAGATCCAAAAAAAGTCCAATACACGGACGTCTACGATCTACTGCTTCCCAAACTTCCTTTAAAAATCTGAAGGTTGCTGACGTAGTATTTTTACCCTTTTGAAAACCAAATTGGTTTATATTTATTATGTTGTGGTTATTTGTAAAAGATATTAACCTATTAAAAATGATTTTTCAAATATTTTTGAGAAGTCAACGTGGATTCCCCATCCACTGTACTAACTCTCCGTTCACAATTGTGACGAATTAGATGATGTAGTTCACAGTGCAATCGAAATCTGCCGTAACACAACTCGTTTTCTATTTAGTGGTGACAATGTATATTCTTGGCGGTAGTGTGCACTCAATGATTTCTTTGTTTAACTTATTACACTTTTATGAATGAAAAGATATGTGTTTTTGTTACAAATAAGTTGATAGCAAATATGTTTTTGGTATGACACAATATGTTTCACTGACACACAGTCGAAGTTGTTATTCTAAATAGTTTATAATTCAGAGACCCTATCGCAATGTTCTAGTTAATTATTTACACTTTTATACTCTTTGTGATGATTTTTATACTTAAATAACACTTTCACTCAATCTTGACACTGTGATAAACTAAACAATGACAATATTTAATCACTTTTCGTCTTTTGTATATTTTTAAATAAATGTTTACATCAGAGCAATTTGTTACGTGACGGTGGCGCCACCTACCTCTAAGCCTGTGGAAGCTAGGGCTACGTGTTATCACCAACACTATTTGACATGTTTACGGCATATTATATAAAGAATTTTTTTTATTTCAATCATAAAATTGCAAACGAGATACTGTAAGAAAGACAGATTTGTTTTTCTCAAGCCCAGCAACACCATTACTGAGCATTCGCTGAACCGCTCAAGCGAGACACCCAGACGTACGTATTTCAATTAAATTACCTGGCCCCAGCAACACAGCTTAATTAACAACACGTATGTAATTGAATAGCTAATGTATTGCTAATTACTACAACATTCTTAGCGAGCGCGCGAGGCGTGGCGGCCATATTGCATCATTTGGCGGGAAAACGGCCATATTAACTCTTCGTAATCTTTCTTAATCATTTCCAAGTGCCTATAAAGAGAAGCGAGCTTCGGTATTATATCTAATTTATTCATGTAGTGTATGTTCCTGAAAAATACCCTGGTCTTCAAAGACGAGTTCTTTGGTACAGGGTATTTGGTACATCATCAAAGGACTAAGGAACATTTGCTTTAAGTGGTAATGCACTTTTAGTCTTATACTATAGTCTGCTCTGGTATAGTCTAAAAGCGAGTAGGTGCCATACTATCACGAAACCGCTCGCGTCCCTGACATAACACGAAAGTGTGAACTCCCACCGGTACCGGTTCAAGCACAAATGGTATCAAGTTAACATGCTGCCCGATATCAACTCTTACAGCGGTTGCCATAAGCACCAGACGGAGTAACTTGACACCGCCTGTGTATGTAATAAAAACTACTACGCTAAGTACATAATTACACGGCATAGTACGTTCGGTTCAGCGTAATGACCCCTGATCTGCGGCCACGGCTTTATCATTTAACGTCATCATCATATTTCACGCCGCCTCCAAACGTGCGCCTGCGCTGCGCGGGACGCGGTTACGGATGTAGCCGCGTTATTACTTTTACAATTTACAAAGGTTGGTGTTTGGTGCCGGTTTTGCTTTTCATTTGGCAATTGAAAGGTATCGGGGAAATTGCTGTCAGTAGATATATTTATAACTAGCTTTTGCAGCGCGACTTCGCCGGTGAAAAATCCGATCATAACGTTCCAGACCTGTTCCCGTGGGAACCACATTTAATTTCGTGATAAATTACGGCCTATGTGCTATGCTGGTCTTTAAGCTATATTACCGCCATTTTTCATAAAAAACCGTTTAGTGGTTTTTGCATGAAAGATTAACAAACATCCAAACATCCACCCATTCTTACAAATTTTCGCATTATATCTATTAGTAGGTGCCGGACACCTCACGGTCAATAAGGCCGTGGGGTGTCCGGCAGAGTACTTAACCCCTTAGGCGCTGTCCTTATCGGCAACGGTCGTGCGACCATGGTCGTACGATGGACGTCGCTCGACCAATAGGAGACCTCAAAACCGCCCGTCGCACGACAAGGCGACAAATTTTTTCAAGGCGAATGTTCTAGAGTATCCGTAGGCTGAAAAATGGGCAGCAGCGTTTATTCATGCGGTCTCCAACCCGCCTGCCAAGCGTGGAGATTATGGCAATAACCCCCCTCAAATGGGAAAGGCTCTAAGTCCTACAGTGGACTGTTATGGTCTGTGTTGAGTACTAATTGGAGAAGCTGTTTGCGTGTACAGTTCTACTAAAATTAAGTTGTAGAAAGCTGTCTGTTTAGAACCATAATATATGAGTACCTTTCTCAAAGGTCAATCTTGCTGTTTCAAAACGCATTGTAATTAATGAAATTGAAATTGAAGAAAAGAAGAGTTTTGATGCAGTTACGTCGTAAGTTTATTTATTATTTCTACTGGAAGATTTATTTGCATTAATTGTATCAGTGAGGCCTTTGCGGGTCGTTAGTGTCTTTAAAAAAAGCGACATGGCCATGTTTAAATTAAGAAATGATCTCACAGTTAGGTATTTGTTAAAATCTGATAAACGGTCAAGCAGCAAACCAACGGCTGACGACGTGAGGACCAAGCGAGGTTGAGGAGAAAATTGGAGCTGACCGTCAGAAGCCGGGATATTGTTTTTTTTCTCTGCCTTGATATACTAATGTCGAATTTTATTTTATGTTATACGGCATTTTATGTTAAGCGGGCCACCTAATGGAAAGTGGTCACACGAAGATGGACATCAGCAACATCAGGGAAGTTGCCAATGCGTTGCCCGCCTCTGAAGAGACCTCTTATTTACCTCTGGAACGATCCCATGTCATAGGCCAATGGAAACGCTATGGCTGGGAGCTCATGACACATCCGAATCTTACGAAAGAGAAACCTTCTCACGAAACGAAAGAAATTCAAACCGAAAACCATTTTGTATCCAAACAAAAAGAATGACCTATATGTAAGTCACGAAAGTCAGGCTTTTATTAGCGAAGTAATTTCTAGATTACAGAGATTAATATATATGTTAAGTCTTTATAATATTTTAGTATCGGTATAGTCATTGCAGACTAATCTAAAAGGTAATTGAATAGCATATAAAAACAACCCAACAACAGATTACACAATGTAACTGTACCAGGTTATTTACAAGTGAACCTACTTCTAAAAAACCGCACGTCTTTGTTACCATATTGTGATAAGTCATTGCGATCGTGCGATACATTCATCGCGGTCACAGAGCACAGACCCAGTGTAGAAGCATTGTACACTATTGTACAGTTCGTAATAAATAAGTTCTTACATTATAAACCATTATAAATTATGATCCAATTCGGTCAGATTCCCCTCTTAACAGGGTCACGCAGGTGAGATGGCAGTCGCTCCACTGTAATTACCTGATCTGCCAAATTCTGGATCATGGTCAAGGCGGACCCTGGGCTCCGCGCGCGAGAGCGCAGGCCCATAACGCCAAGATGGTTTATTTTATTCTCACATATAGCTGAGGTACGGGAGGGGGATAACATTACTGTGAAATTTCATCGTTCTCGGTTAGTTTTTGTGTGAAGGAGTATCAAACATACAAACATCCTTACAAACTTTCGCATTTATAATATTGACAGGATGTCCAAGCAAAATCATGCGAAATCACTCTTCAAGTAAATTCAATAAAAAAAGACAAAAGTAGAGAACGATAACGACTGTATTATCCACGGAATCTATATAAATTGACTTATTGAAATATTCTATATTCTTGTTTACATTTCTGTGGATAATACTTACACTTTAGTGGTCTTCTTTTGTCTTATAATTTAAACGAATCGACGACAAAGACGACGACGACGTTGAGACGTTCCGATCGCACCTCTACTGAGTATGTGCTCCGTGATCGCCGTCTATCTGTGATCATTACAAGGCATTATGTTTCGCCGCCATTGTCAATATTCCATTATCCCGGGAAAACTTTCCCATAATATGTCACGACACGAGAGATAAGTGATAATTAAGACAGGTCAATTGTTCGCTTGGATATTGTACTTAGTTCTTTATTGGGCTTGTTATGATGATTGCTTGGGTTTATTTTGATTTGTTGTTCACATGATTAAACTTAGACATTTCGTCACCAGCATAATTTGGATATTTTTCTTACTTACTAGCGACCGCCCCGGCTTCGCACTGGTAGTACGGGTACACCTAAACCTTCCCATAAATCACTCTGTCTATTGGTGTTATATTGGCAATGTATTGTCATATTATAATAACAAAGATATTAACGTTACGCTGATTTTACGAAAAGCTTGATTAATATGGAAGAAGCAATATACATATTTATCAACTGAAACATCCCATCATATGATTCCTACAATACATACTACAAACTAGTAATTACCTACCCACTTAACTTTCCTACAGCTTGAACCTGTCAACCAAAAACCTCAACGCCTCACAGGCACCACAAAGTCCATAACACGACCATTATCTTAATTATTTCCAAAGTCCAATTTATTAAAACCTTATAAACAATTTAGATTATCTTCCAAGCCGACGTCTGTTTAACACCTCTCACGACTGGCCGGCGGCCCACAAAGCGGCTCATAAACATGTATAAAAAAGGGAAGAAAAGCAACACCGAGAGAACATAATAAAGAGAGTCAATTCAGCCGTCCACTCTCAAGGTGCGAAGCTGTCACGGGGGAATGATGACTCCATTATTATCCGGCTAAATAACAACGCGGTCGGTCCCGTTGCGAGCGGCGGCTTCGCTAATAACTTCAACTCGGCCGTGTTTTAGCTCGCGTGCGATCACGCCCGTGGCTCTAGTGGCAGGGTTTGAAAGGATTTGCGTACAATGCGGTACCGTAAAAGAGGTAAAGGTGTTGGGTTTAGGCTCGTTTTTAGTTTTTTCGGGGGTAAGGTAGGGTAGAGTAGAGTTGGGTAGGGGTAGAGTGGGGTAGGGTACTGTAGGAGTATGGTAGGTGTAGAGTAGGGTAGCATAAGGTGGGGTTGGTGGGAGTAGCGCGGCGGGCCAGCTAGTGTATTATGATATTTATAACGTTATCAGACTGGTGCTCTTGTAACAAACGATATTGTTAACAATCTACGCAAACAAGTTATCTTAGACAGAGACACAAGAGCTTCGCCTCACAGTGACGCACCTATTGTTCTCAGGTGCGTTCACCATCAGTTGTTCGAAGGTGTGCCTCCTAATGCCGTCGGTGAAGCCAGGTCGATACAAGGTCTTCCGCTGGTAATTGAGCCTGAGACTAATTGACCAGTCTTCGAGCCGTTCGGCACCCCGTGTAAGAATAAGTATAAATTTAATAAATATGTTGTGCTCGATTGCACTGCGCTTGCGTTGACGCCCTACCTAAACTATCCCTAAACATTTAATAGTCACAAAATCGGTGTTAAGTTAAGAGTGACTTTGGGTTAGTTAGTAAATTTAGGTTTAACAACATCACAATCACATAGGCGTCAACTTAAGTGCCGTCTTAAGTTTAGAGTAATCGTGCATTAGTCTCCTACGTCCATATAAACAAACCCAAAACTTTATGAGGCCAAAAGAAAGTCCCTAAATTTAAATGGAGCCGCTCCCCGGTCAAGAATCAATTCCGTACCAAGAACAACCGTACAACGGATCATTAAACGTTAATAACTTGCAAGGATTTAATTGTAATTCCAATAAGACAATGGCGCCCGACGACAATGTGTCTGCGTCGGCGCCCGCGCACGTACAATGTGAGACGCATCCGGTCTTGTTGCCTTATTTTTTTTTGGAACAGGAAGGATATCTGATACTGAATATGACATACTTATTAAAAAAATAGCTTTAAAACGAAGTATAACAAAAAATAAGATAGAAAACATAGGACCATAGATCTCAGATTATTGTGTATCTCGTCAGACTTGTAATTTAAATGGCGATAATTTGAAACAGGTTTTTACTGTCTATTTCCATTATTCGTAAGTTTTGATCTCTCTAATATCTAAACATTTGTCAGTCATGTAAAATTCAAATTAGGAACGCGCTTAACGTGTCGTACAAAAAGTTCATCCTATCTTTTATGATTCAAGCACTTAGGGTTCATATAAGAAAAATGTAGGTGCGATGTCTGAGTACCACACCCTTTAACTAGTAAACTACCATGTTACGATAAGTTACTACTAGTTTAGTAGTAACTTATCTATTCCAGTAATAGATAAGTACTTCAGTAATAGATACAGCGTGGTATCCATCCAGAAGGACTTCTCAAGCTTCATTGAGTCTTGGCTTGACAAAAACAAAATCAGTTGAGTATATTAATTTTACAAGAAAAACATCATTTACATTAAAAGAGATGTTTACAAAATACAAAAATATGGTAAAAACAAGACACAACATAGACAGGTACATAAAAAAAAATACAGAAAACAAAAATTATTTAAAGAAAAAAATAATTTGACAAGGTCCCCAGCTGAGTGAGTACCTATTAATTAAAAAAATAAAATACAATAATTTTGACATTTATTGCTTCATCAAATGAGAGCTTCAGTGAAATCGTTTCCTGTCCGTGACGAGGCATTCAAACTTACCGCTCCTACTCCTTTCTACCCCGTCACGGTTATTGGGTCTTCGATAATTGGAAAATGATAAAAATAAAACCTTTTGATTAAAAGCAATTATATCACCAAGTACCAACATAGGTACTTGCACGCAAGGAAACGCAAGTCCATTGGTGGAGAATTCCGGTGTATTGAAATTGCTGATGATGATAGATTTGTATGTAAGCAACAATTATTTCATTGCAGGCAGAGGCAGTTTCATGTAAGAATAATTGTATGATATGAAAAGAGACGAATAAACTCTTTTTTATTGATTACAAATTGTAGGTATAAAAAACAGTTCTATGAAAACGGCCCTTAACAAATAGGAGCGCGTTGATGTCTTTTGTATGGCGTACTTTGATGTAACTATCACAGCGTAGGACGCCCCGATGAGAAGAACGAATAATCGTAGCATGTTGGTCATAATAATTATCCTAATTAATTTTATAATAGCCTCCTTCATCTATGTTGACGGCAAGAGGCATGCAGTCGATCGGTGTGGAAAACAAGAGGAAATTCCATTCCTATATCCAACCGTTATCCTGCGGCTCAGATGAGTTGCTGAAGACTTTAACTTTAAAAGTTTAACAGGCTTAGGTAATGGTAGCCAAGTCAAACATGTACATTTTCTTAGGGTAGTGGTAGGACAGGGATAGGGGTAGGGTAGGTGTAGGGTAGAGATGAGAAGGGTAGGGAACACCACATGAACGAATTCGCGTCGGGCCAGCTATTTTGTTATAAATGACAAAAGTTTCAATGCTATAATGGTCTTTCTGGACCATACCGAACACAGAACTCTACTAACTAATACAAAGAAGTGCGACAAATATTGTGTATTTTTTTTTTATGTTATTCGGCAGACAAACAGGCATGCAGGCCACCTGATGGAAAGTGGTCACCGCCGTCTATGGACATCAGCATCACCAGGGGTGCTACCAATGCGTTGCCCGCCTCTAAGGAAACCACTAATATACCTCTTGAACGATCCTATGTCATAGTCCAAAGGAAACACTGTTAAATATCTTTAGTATCTACCTACCGTCTATCCATTGGTAAAGTAATTTCTGAAATTTACGGTTTCGGACAGACAAATATTATTGAACTTTGACTTCATGCAGGTACTTATTTATTTATTTAACAATAATGGCGCTTAACATTATTCTAAGAATATAAGATTTCTTCCAGCATGGCAATATCCTATACAATATTAGGTATATTTTTAAATTTTAAATGCGCTCTTTGTCATCAGTAACGTACTCGTATATGGTTTTCAATAAATTACAGAAATTACATTTATTAGTAGGCATTACTTTAACCAAACAATATCCCTCCACAGTCCACACGCATAACGACGTCTCTGCCTTTCCAAAGCAAACTAATTACCATTCGCGTCCAAACAAAATGGAGATCTCTATTACTAATTTATCACACTCCACATTGAGTGTAATTTATAACACGTAACAAGTTCCCAGGCCTTATTTATTGTAGCTGTAAATAATTCCTAACGTACCTACTTACAATAGGCAAATATTTCTATGGCAAACGAAACTGTGTTTGGAAATTATAATTTTGAAAGTCGAAAATGATTTAGAACTGATTTGCGTATGTTTCACTTCGTTAGTATGGGAAAGATTGGTAGGTCTATATTTCATTTTTATTTTGTTTAAAAATTGTGATGGTCGAATTTTTTTAATTTTTAATACCTAATTTTAGTATTAATTAGTTAAGATTTGTTTTTCATGTTATGTACTTTAACATATATATTCTTTATTGTATATGAATCATTTAACAGAGTTAAAATCTTAAGATAGTTCACAAAGGCGAGCTTATCTCTGCAAGAGATCTCTTCCAGCCAACCTGAGAGGTGTGAAAGCAATATCACGGGTACTTGAGTATGTACTTAGATACAGTTTACAAAAAAGCTAATAAAACCTAAGCTAAATCCTTAAATACTAATAGACATGTACACAAATAAATACATAAATATATACATATAACATAAATATATACATACCATATACCTATCATAATTGTGTAGATAAGAAGTGTTCTTTTACTCTCTAACAACAACTATAGTAACAAGAGATTTCGTGATTCGAAACGAGATGGCGGTACTGCGACGTGAGTCTGCTGTCAAAGCAAAGCCCTGTCATTGTCTAGAATGAATTAATCATTTTACAGCAGTTGTTTCTGTCCAATAGCAAGGCAGTATTTTGGCAACATACCTTACGCCTCACCAGCGCCATCTGAAATCGTGAAAGGGCTTTTTCATTAGAAACGTTAACTATTTGGCTGTAGCCGATCAACCGTCAGTTGCAGTCGATACTAATCCTTACGAAGTACAAAATATCGCTTTCGGATTAATTCGGATGCGCGGGCGAGCCGACCTTGGTTGAACCACGTCCCCCGCACCCAAAAGCAACGTTAATTTATACTACGTAAGGATTGGTATCACTTTACATAGTAGATGTTTTGAAAGGTTATTTCATTGGGTACCGCGTACTACCTGGGTTTTGCCTGAAAATCAGTGTGTGGGCAACACACTGATTTTAGGTGTTGCCCACACACTGCGCCCTTTGACCCTTTTGTGTTGCTGCAGCGCACACATACAGCTTATATATTTTTGGTAAAATTAAGCTGTATTTATTTAAATTATTTTTTTTAAGCTATTGCATAGCTTTTATCGCGGGCTTTGAGCGCGGCGACCGATTCAAGAAATTCCGTAACGAAAAAAAACCTAACACCCCCCACTCCGACCGGCACAGCGGTGCGGCGTTGAAAGCCGTGCTTCGTCTAACGTCACGGCACGGTGTTTGTGTGCGTGCGACTAGACGTATGCGTGTAGACTAGCTGCTAACTGCTCATAACTGATTCTATCTCTTTAAGACACAATGCTAGGTGCGACAGCGTGCTTTTTTACCGCGTCCACGAGTGTGTTCAAGCCCGCGACTAGTTGAACCTTAACGTGTAAGTATATGGTTAATATCAAAGGAAAAACTTGAATTAATATCAAAGAAAAAAAAAATACTGAATAAATAAAATAAATAAATAATTATAATTGCATAAGTTAATAAAAAAAGCTATGCAATAGTTTTACCGCGGCAGTCCCCGAATGCCACACGTATTTTTTTTTATATTATACAAGACAGGCATTTGACCGCTACGTTGGTAAGTGACGATGCGGCCGAAGATGATTCTTCTTGATGATTTCTTGTTTAGGTACAAGTTGTTGTGTGTGCATGGAGTACCAAATAATACTTTTCTGTTCTATTCTATTCAACTGACGGTTAGTCGGCTTTAGCCAAAACGGAACGTCTGTTACTATTGTAGTATATCACCTGCGCAGTCACCGCGGCGTGTCGTCGGCGCCGGCGCCGGCGCCCGCGCAGCGCCCCCATTGGCTGCCTCGCGGGGGGCGTTCCCGCCCAAAACAATGCGCACACTCCGCCGCACAGAGTAATTAGTAAGGCGGACTTGGACGCAACGTTAAATAAGTATAGGCAATTATTTATTACTTTTACGTGCTTTTTCAACGCTGCATATTCCATTAACCACTTCTTTTGTTTGTTTCTTTTATTTTACTTACCGTAATATTGTACTATATTTACTGCATTTATTTATTTATTTAAAACCTAATTCAGGTTTATTTCTACAAGTCAACCGGAGAGATTATATTATGAATAGTACTGGACTGTGCAACATGACTGACATAGATCGCAATTTAAACCCTAAGTAAGCAATACTTGTGTTATGGGTGCCAGAAAACTGATCAACTATTTACATGTATTTTTAATACATACTTATTATACATATAACACCATAACAGAAATTAAAATTTATCTTTTCAATTACTGTCCGGCCGGGAATCGAACCCGGGACGTCTTCTGCATGTTAACCAACTGAAGCACTCAGGTCGCCAAACATAAACATTGATGAACACTTTACTTATACTTGTGAATTAGTGCTCGAATTTTTTAAAAATTTCTGAATTTTATTGCAGTTAATCAAGGATTTTCAGCTTGATTGATTTTAGTGAAAGCACGTGGAGCACGAAAACTCCCATATGCACTGTAAGGATATTTCTCGATTTGGAAGTCCTCCCTGGACTTTTGAGGTCCCAGTGGTCCAGGGCAAGCCGTCCTTAGTGCGCCAGAGTCCATAAGTGAGTACTTTTTTTTTGCCTAAGGAGTCCCACGGACGGACGGTCCACCCACTGTAGTGGGTGTAAGTGTAATAAGTGGCCACCATCGTCTAGTACATCTGCAACCAAAGGGGAGCAGATGCGGTCCCTTTGAGGTACCTGTAGCCATGCTTTTCGAACTAGAAGATTACAGTGAACAGTGAAACAGTTCTAACGGCCAGGCAGTCCACAACAAAACAGCGCGGGTCATTGATCAACACGCGGCGAGTGCTAAGAGTATCCACTCGCAGCGCTCGTGTGATTACACTTAATAGAGACGCCAGTGAGATATCTCACTCGGCGTCGGGTAGATGTGCCTAGGCGCGGACACTACAATTTTTTTATTTATTTATCATCTACACGAAGAACACGTGATAATGTGCCTTCCTCTTAATAGAGACAATAAGAAAAGTGTTAATGGCACATTCTTAGTATTATTCTAACTTATCAAATTGTGTTAAATTCAATTTACTTATTAATCTTTATGCTAGATTATAATAATAATGTTCTACTTACTAGCAAGGCTCATTGAGGAAAAAAATCATCTAGACGTTAATGTTCCGGTTGCGCTCTCACGCGCAAGAGCCAGGATCCGCCTTGACCAAGATTCAGGATCTGACAGATAGCGACGATAGGAGCGACTGCCATCTGGCCTCCGTGACTCTGAACATGGGAACCTGACGCGTAAAATTGACACTACAATTTTAATTGTTTATTCGTAATATAATAGAAAATCAAATAAACTGGAGCCAAAAATTTACCGTCTGACGGGCGAGAACATTCATTAGGAAGACGATATCACCAAGGTAGCCGGGAAGAGGTGGATAAGAGAGGCCACCTGTCTATCAGGATGGAAGGAGTTGGATTATATACATGCCCTAAGCTGGGCGGATAAATTCTGACGTTGATTAAGATGAATAGCAAATCTAAAACCAATATTTCCAGTATAAATAAATTCTAAAATTCCAGTATTAAACCATGGCAACAAGTTCGAGCTCTGGCCGTTGTTGCAAATCTTACAATTCAATCACAACTTGAATATTCATATTGTAAAAGTAAATGAATAAAAATTACTGGCGAAGTGTAGCTTTTAAGTGTGTAAGTACATCTCTAGCCACCCCGCTTGGTGTCATTACAATATACCATACCATATCAATACAAGAGTAATACCTACATATTACCTTACGTTTATACCACAAAAGTTATTAAAAAATGAGTACGTATAAGATGAAACCAAAGTAATCCAATTTCTCATTTTGACCACTACAGTAGATGTCTCGAACTAAAAACAGTCACCAAACGTTTTATTTTATAAGAAGGCAATTGCCGCCATCTTACCTGGAAGTAAGTGACGATGCTTCCGAAGATGGATCATGCCTTCCTAGGAACAGATTCACTCTAGCCTTGGAGGCATCCAGGTTATAATGATCAGGGAACATACTTACAGGCAACGTAAACGTGCAATTTACGCGATATATACTTCTGTTCAAAGATAAAGAGTTTTACTCCATTCCGTACCTATTGGACACATAACACAAAGTTACGAGAACATTTAGACAGCACCATCCCAATTCCAAGCAAGTACAACAAATAGACAGAAAGCCTGACTCTACCAACACTGCCGATATCTGGCGCACTCACCCCAGCATTCCTCGCGCAGCGGGGCGCGCTCACGCAGCAGGGCGCCTCGTTATTAGCACCTCGCGGCTCAAAGAGCGCCGCCTCGCGCCCCCCGCCTCACCCCCGCGCAATATGTCCGCCTGTCAACTTGGATTAGGTAAGTGAAATAATTTAATACTTGGCCCCGTTGTGATTGGGATCACTGTTTTAGGAACCTAACGTGAGGTTTGTGAGATTTTATTTTCGTTATTTTTATACCACTAAGGTGGCAAACAAGCTTACGGCCTGCCTGATAGTGAGCAGTCACCGCAGCCTATGGACGTTTGCAATACCAGAGGCATCACTTTCTTGAAGAACTCCATGTTGTACTCTCCACACTGTACATTTTAGATGGTAGGGCCCTAAGAGCACGCAGCGTGGGTTAGCCTCCGACTAGGTGGACCGACGATCTGGTAAAGATCGCAGGTGCTAGCTGGATGCGGAAGGCACAGGACCAGCCTTTGTGGAGAACCCTGGGGGAGACCTATGCCCAGCAGTGGGCGTCATCATGATGATGGTGATGAGCTGCTAGGGAGTTCGCCTGAGTGCTCCGGGCTATGCAGGTGTCCAGACTATTGAAGAATAAGTGCATTCTACCTGTCGTACGTATTACGAAAAAAAGTTATGACAAAGGAGTCAGTAGGTAGAAAGGGATCAGGAGAAGATAGTTCAGTAAGTACAGTCTGGCTAGAAAGTCGTGAAAAGGAACTGCTGCTCTTGCAACAAAGAATTTCCGCCAAACTGAGTACTTACTTCTGCTGCCAAGTGGCGCCCTCAAATTGTTCACGACTTTCTTGCCAGACCGTATACCAATATACGAGTATAGAAACTACATACCGCATTGATTCTGAAATTGGAACTTTTATTATTGGCATTGTTATTTTACTAAATCCCCATCCAAGCCATGAGCGTCGCTGACGACAATGCCTTTGTTGGCCATATCACCCATAGGTACTTCGCCTCCTTGAAACAACTAACAGCCCCATAAAAGCGTTGATTGACATAAAAATCTCAGACGACAACACTGGAGCTTACGAAGAAAAAGCTCGCGTCGTAAAACTAAATATGTACTTACGTACGAGTCGAGACAAAACGCGCGAGTTTAAACGACCACTCGCAATCGAGTCGGAGGGGAAAAGGATCGGGAACAAAAGGGCTGAGAAGGCACGCCAGCCGGTTTATGCGTACATTGTATAGCAAATTGTTTTCCCGTCTTCCCGACGACACGTTTGCTACACCCACAGCCACTCGCATTGATTGAGCCATCACTGACGCCATTCCGGGTGCTTTACGTGGACAGGGACGGACTGCGGTTGTTGGTAGGCGCTTTTCCGTTAAAGCGTGATGGTATGTACAGTCTACAGGCGTATGGTAGGACTCTGTCAGGTCTGAGGAAGACGCATGAATGGGGACCATTTCCCTTTTTTCAGCCGCCAAGCAACACGCTTGCGTTCTTGTGTTACCGTTTGAAGGACGGAACAGTCAGCGTAATCTGCGGTTCTGCATTATTGTTGCGTGAAACCTAAATGGATGAATCGTAGATGTTATGGACGTTGGGAATTCACACAGCCAGGTGAGCTTGCCAGATCATTAGTCATATGCGGGTAGTGTCTGATAGACTAGAATATTGCGTCAAACCTTTCAACTTCAACATCTCCAAACCCCTATCAAGCACTGGTCTGTATTTCATTAATTCACATTCGGTATTTAGAAGGTTTATTAAAAATTAATATTTACATGACAGAGATAAATTAAATAATAATAATTAGGCGAAAAAATCTAAATTATAAAATAATAAATCACATATTATTGTAACTTTCTTTGTGCACAATAAATAGTTAAATAAATAATAAATAAATAGATAAATGTTCTTGAACAAATTCACATCATCTTGGCGTTAGTGTCCCTGTTGTGCTCTCTCGTACGAGGGCCCGGGGTCCGCTTTGACTTGCCTCGCTGTATCGCGAGTTTGACTCTTTGGCCAAGGTATTGGCCTTTTAAGCATGCGAAGCGTTAACCAGGCGCTCAGACAACTCTTTGAAGAGAGTATGAACACCAAGGCCCAAACGTTTAGTTTTACTCGGCGTTACTTTTTAATATTTCCGCTGCGATTAACACAACTGATCTCAATCCGTCCCAGCCCATCGCAAAATATCCCAATACGAGTTCCCACCACACACCGCCCTTATTGCTTACCCTTAAGTGCTAAAATGGCTGCCGATTCGAAACCCCGCTGCATGCCAGAGTTGCGCGACCTGAAGTAGAATGTCGTCATAACTCAATAGCGGCGACAGCAACTATTATTTGTTGCGGTTAGCGCGCGTACATTGTGCAGAGTGGCGGCTTTCAGTTTTTGGGACCGCAGAAAGGGGTATGCTTATTGCATATTGCTTTTTCACTGTGCAAATTTCATCGGCGTCAAAGTTCCGTTCTTACGTGTTTATTTACGGCAATAACGTAAGCTGGTGGTGGGAGAGGCGAGGGAAATGTGTGGGTCGTCACCAAAATGTTGTTTGCTTGGTGAGTCTTGTGGTGATGGCGCATCATTGTCCTGTAATTTTCTTCTGTGGAGCGACAATTTATTTCTCAAGTGAGCTTGTAGCAAATAAACGAACTAATCTTTTGATACACTAAGCCCGGCTTGCACCTAATTTTTTAACGCTTTTAAAATGACGTTTAACGTTTTTTTTGAAGATTTTTGTCTAAGTATCAACTTATGTCTGTATCTACTCTTCATTAAGAATGCTTGGCCGTCAATCGCTCAAAAAGTAAATATCGAATAGGTTTCTTAAGGGCCCGTTTAGACGTTGCCGCTTACAAATCGCGTACGCGTGCGCTCGCGCAGTCATCGCGCGTTGCCCGAACGGCAATCGGCATATTGGCGCGCGATTTAGGCGCGGTGACTAGGCGTGCGCGACGCGACGACTGAGCGGGCGCGACACGAGCTGTGCGCGAGTGTTTACAAATATTAAAAAAAGCTTTCTGCCATTAGCATAGAAACCAAATCGCGCAGAAACCGCGCACCTGCATCCGTATGGGCTCTAGTCTGAATAAGATGCAGATAGACTGCTTTAATAACACGAACAAGTGATCGAATGAAAACCTTTCCATCCACCAACCACCACTATACAACACTTCAGCGTCCACACAGCTAATGGCGGAACGCATAAAAACCAGAATCCTCAACAAACAAAAGCGCCCACATTAAAACGTCATACGAAATGAAGACATCAAATTGAAAATCACCTACACAGTTACCGACGTAATAGCGTGGCTTTTATTACTTTGATATATTGCCTGTACAAATCGTGATTACGCTAGTGAAAATGTCGTTTCAACAAAACACTGTATTAAAAAAATGAATAATGACTTCTTGGCCGACAACATCATTACTGCTGCGGCGAAAGATTCCTATCTAACCGTGAGGGTTTTACATCACATTGTGGACTTTATAGCGCATCTGCCTAAGGTCGCATTTCTCGAAGAAGCCTGTTAGTCTACTTCAATCGATTTTGTGCTCTAAAACGCTGTATGGTAGAATTCGTTTCCGATCGCAGGCGGAATAGGTCGAAAGTCGAAGCTTGAGTCGGCGCACACAGTGATTGTGCCGCGCCGAATCAGATTGACAACTAAAAAGGTTATTATTATCACATTTTACTTAGAGCACCGCACGGATTTACATACGGTAATGCGGTGTAATTTTTACAACTGTTTAGATTGGTGAAAACGCGGTTGAAAGTCGCGATGGGGGACGGGGCCCGTATGTGAGCGACGAAAACTTGTAGTTTTAAAATTGTTTGGTTGAATTGGCATTATGTGTTTATATAGATACGCTATGCCCCTGTCTCCGCGTCCCTTCCCGTGTGGTATTCGGAAATAAGCGTTCACCTCAAGTCGACAGATTTAAACTTTGATTTTCGGGAAGAATACTTCGATATTTTGATGCATTATGCCGGTTTTCTCTATTTTTGAACCGACGCCTTACAGTGTTGCCAATATAATTTAAAAATATTAAGTTTTCATGCGGAAAATCAAAATTTAAAACCGTTCGATTTGCGGCGAGCGGTTAAAAAATAGAGATCCTGGTTTTAAGCTTTCTACATAGGTAACAAAATTTATCAAAATTTATCAAAGTTTAGCCTTGAAAACGTAACAGACTATAGAGTGACTGGAACTTGGAATGGAAAGCTGTACCGCGGTTTCATCATTATCATTTTTCATTATCAGATATAGAGCAAGAAGAATCACTACTGCCTGGCGGCTCCCTGAAAAAATTCAGCTACAGTATGAAACTCTTCAAGGGAATATGCAGATGATTTCACAATGTCAGTAATGTGAAAGCGATACCGCAATACAGGTATTGCATGTTCCTAAACCACGGTAACCACTTACCGTCATTGACTGTTTAGTTTACAAGCGACATTTATACTTTGTAACATCTAGGTAGATAGCGAAGATAGACACTTCTATTACATTATCTAATATATCTGTACCACAATATGCCCACAACTTTGAGCATAATATGCGTTAGGTAATAATAAAAATCACTTTCTGGGAATGTACTAGTTTCCTAAACAAAACTTAATAGTCAGTCAGATTTAATTTCAAAAAATGTTTTTTTTTTAATTTTTTAAATATGGAAAGAAATAAAAAGATACGGCCAGTCGAAATATAGCGTGACGTCACGACATTAGTACAATATACATGACAGTGTGATGTCATAAGCCCCCATTTCTAAACTTTGACTTGCTATATCTAAGTCAATTTTTGTTTATAAGATAAGTAAAAAAATACGTATCTAATATTTTTTTATAAATTAACTGACGTACTAAATGGAACTATCGTTTTTTACTCAGGAAACTAGCCTATTATGAAGTGTACCCACTGAGCGTGGACGAATACTTCACAATACAGGTCTATTTAAACTTCAAAATAATTAAAGGACACATTTACTGAAAAACTTTTCAGTCCACCCACTGAACCTTGGCGCGTACTTTTTTTATCACTTTTCCAAATTACCCAGCTGAGCCTACGCCACAGCCTAAATAGTTTTAAGCACGGAATCGTAAAAATGGAAAACGATTTACCTAAAAATACTGCGGCGGCGACATTTCTTTCTGTTCAGCCATCAAGTGTAATTTGTTCGGAATCGACGGTTTCATACAGTGCCACAAACTTATCGGACCTAGTGGCTAAAACTGGAACTAAGTGATGCCATTGTAAAACGCAAACAACAGCGACGCTGTCGCTACATCAGATAAATTTGTCGCATTCTAATCGGTGACGTGTGTTAACTGTCTGTTTTATGCCCATTTGACTAGAATAGGTATTAGGGTGAATGGTGTAGGTGGTATGTTGTAATATATTACCTTCACTGTCTACCCGCCTTTCAAGAGAAAATACAACAACACAAGCGTTGTTGTTTGTTTGGTAGAGAAACGAAATCCGTAACTGTGTTGCTGTAGATCCTGGCTAATAAGTCCCTGGTCGGCAGGAAAAACTTGGAAAATCTCCAACCATGTATACATATACTCAGATATTTCCTAAAGTACTTACAAACCTAAGAATGAACTTGATTAAACTGGCTTTCAAATTATGAAAGCCGCATCGAAAACGGGCCATCCGTTCGAGAGCTACGATGCAACAGACAGACACACCCATACAGATACAAACTTATAACATCCCCCTTTTTTTGTCGAAGGTTAAGAAAGAGTTGCACGCTAAGCGACTGAGATCTTTCTTTCAATTCGCTACATTCAGCTTACGGGCACCCAAGTTTACATTTGACATTTTAGTGCCCCATATTTCCTGGTGTTTTTTGTCTTCTCTTTCTAGCTTCGTCAGGTTGTTGGTTCAAAATAAACGTACATAAAAAAAAGATGTGTCAGGATCATAGCTTGTAGCACTCGATGGTCTTAGCCTACCCCTATGGGAAACGTGAGTAAGTGTGTATGTAGGTATGTAAAAATTTCTTGGCACTAGCAACCCACTCCGACTTTACACCTTCCTCGAGAAACTCTACCCATTTATGGCAACCGCATATAAATCCTTCGAATTTTTTTTTAAGATTAAGCTACGCTCAGACAGTCAGCTAAACGGTGACATGTTTCTACTCTAGGCATAGGTTTCATGTACATCAGAAGCACCGCCGAATCCCTAAGGCCGCGCACCCACGGCGCGCCAAAGCGGGGCCCTAACGACCGGCTTTTGTTCGTTACACCATCACATATAATTAAGGGGCGAGCTCCACCGCGTTAAAACACATAAATCATAATAATTTAATGCGACCGTGCCTTTCTCGCCGAAGCCGCCTCAAGAACGTTTTTTCCTGAGTTACGATCGGCGGCGCATCTGCGCTCCTTTTCACGCGCGGTGTGAGTTTACAGTACAGGCAGTGCTGCTTTTGTATGGTATGGTAATGGGTTTGTTAAGTTTATTAGATAGGCTTTGTATCGTGGAAGGAGGATAGAAGGCAGCTGGTATATTGTTTTTCAGTTAATATGAGTATTAGTGTCAAAAATTGGGCACCCTATCGCAAGTTGCGCTTTCATTCCATTCTTTAGAGAGTTTTTATACTCATTCTTTCAGGACATGAGAAACGCTGACACTGTTAATATAACTGAGGTAACTAAAGAGGTATCGTCATCAACATAGTTAAGTGGAAATACAAGATTCTGGTACTGTCAGCTTTCCTGTTCTACCTCCTCCACTTCTCCCGATGTGCAAGTTTCATTTTAAGAATTAACTAAAGATTATGAACGAATTTTCAACTCTTTCGATGAACAGATTATATTATAAAATAAAAGTGTTTGTTAATTGCTGAGGATGACCTGATTTGGTAGCTTGGCTCTCTGCATACCTTCAGCGCTTGAAGCACTATACTTTTGAGATAACTAACCAATCCTTTTAAAAAAAAATTGAAATAATTTAAAACAATGCCGTGCTACAAACTGATTTTACTAGCTTAACTATATTCTTTTCAGTATTCAGTATATACTATATCAAAATCGCTAACGACATAACTCAACACAAATGCAGTGCCTCCACCGTACCGAAGCCTGTGCGACGTTTCCATTTTAACCAGAAACGGTTCGGAAATTGACAGCTTTATAAATATAAGAAAGGGAAGGGCTCGTTGCGGATGTACGACCGATGGGCCCCGAGTGGCCGGCAGTGGGCGGCGGGCAGTCTCTCGCGGGTTATGAGGGCCTGGGACTCGCTAGACCGAGAACGTATTTAAGAACTGTAACTTTTATTAAAGGTTCATCAGAGTTGATATCGGAGTAGGTACCTGACGAAAAGTGGTAACTGTGGCTCTCCAGTGTTATACCAGCCGGGTATAGGCAGCTTGCGTTGCACGACTTCGTCCACTCGTCTATAGTACGACGAGCTATGACGCACGAGATTTAACTTTGCGTGTCGCTCACTTCAAAGAGCATCGTAAGAGATAGCTAACTCTTCATGCTACGGATGCAGCTGTCTCGTTTACCCGACGATAGTGGAGTAGTGTGTCATTTAGAGAGGGACAAGAGATAGAGCATAGGACGGACATGAGCACTTGATCTGAGTTTTGATGCAATGAAACAATGCAGTTATACTTCTTCATCCACAGCCCGTAACAGTCCACTGCAGAACTCAAGGCCTCTCCCATGAAAGAGGAGGTTATTATCATAATCTCCACGCTTGGCAGGCGCGTTGGATATCGATTACAGTGTTGTAAATATAACAATGGAAAAGGCTGCTGCCCATTTTCCAGTCTACGGAAACTCCAGATATTTTGCTTTGAAAACATTAGTCGCCTTGTACGACGCCCACGAGTGTAAGGGGTTGGTGCTATTCTACTCTGCCGGACACCACACGGCTGTAATACTTAACAAATAAAAATAAAAAATGTTATTCGTATTCACACGCATGCGACAGAGACGACGCTCACGAAGTCCAAATCTGTACTTTATAATAATGAAGTTGATAACGACCAATGTCCAAAAAGCACGACAAATAAATTCATCAACCTACTAAGCAATTACTTAAAACTACATGCCCCATATACCTGCACGGCATCAAGATTTATAGCCTACCCAAAACTGGATCCGATGCTTTTCGGTCCAGCGGGCATTCAAATTAATATGTACACACGGTCCTCTGTCAGTTTAGTGATATATTTCATTCGGGTTACCAAACAAATAATAGAGTTAACACTTTTACCGTTCCAAATGGAAAAAATGTAATAAATAAACTTTTGTATGCCAACAAAAATGGACTTACGGTTGGATGAAAGCCGTAACATGTCGAAAAACATATTTGAGAAACATTTAATACAATAACCTGTTTTTTTATATTGTATGTATTAGGTTCGGGTTAGGGTTAGAGGTTATAAAAGCAAGGTTCGAAGTTTTTCGTTCTGACTCTCCGACGTGGCTTATTATAGCTAAGACAGTGATTCAAAGGATTAGCTGACCACCTGACCATACGATAATATTAACTAAGTGATCAATTAATTCATTTAATGACTGTACGGCTGCAAATGGATAGCGACTGACCTCACAAGGTACCTAATCCGCAATATAAATAGCAAACTGAAGCAGCAAAGGGTTGGCCACATCTGGAGACGAACTGACATCCGCTGGGCCAAGGGCAAGACGAGTTCTCGAATGGAGAACGAGGCTCGGCAAGCGTAATGTAGGAAGCCCTCCAGCCTGGTGGAATGAGGATTAGCAAATGTGGTGGAGGCTGGATGCGGCACAGCCAGGACAAGATTCTTAGACATAGGTCTTCCCCAATAAGAGCTTACGATGAGCAGGTAAGTCATACTTGTAAAAAATATTGTTTCACCTGTCATTTCAAATGACTATTTTATGCCAGATTCACAATACCAAGTTATCTATCAACCTACGTATGCTTACTTACTTCCTTCAATGGCTCAACAACCCGAAGAGGATGTGTAACTCTCCGACACAAGAATACGCAATTGGTCCCTATCCTACGTATAGGTAACTTTAAGTTATATGTTGGCCACAATGCATCTAAGAGTAGTTATGTATAGTATCATAAAACCCTAAATTTTATCATCATTAACAGCTCGTAACCATCTTCTAGAGTGGGGACTCCTTCAAAACTAGAGAGTGGTTCAGCGGCGTTTTTAGTAAGAATTGAAATCTGAAAATAAAATGGACTAGAATTACACTGACGCGGTAATTATTTCGCTATGGTGTAGGTACTAATCAATTCACAGAACCCCTCCTTTTAGGTTTGGCCGCAGTCGGGGTAAAAACCCGCCACTCCACTATTGAGCTGAGACTTATGTCTAATGTCCACGCCAGACGAGTTCAAGATCACCCATATTTCACTTCCTTATTAATATAATAACATAAAAAATCGGATTAAATTACAAGCGCCATTTCTCTTCCCAAATTGGGTCCAATACTGCTGGATGGGTCAATGTAATTTCTATATTTCCAATTAACAGTAAATCACACCATAAATTCACGTTAAATAATTTTAATTATCTAAGCGGGGTGTCACGTTAGGAGACAAATCGATAATGTGATTAAGGGTAGGCCGATTATACGGGCGTTTTAAAAACGCTTGTTTGTAACTTTACTTTTAAGGAATTTCGATTTTTAACACTACTAATAATGCATAAATCGGAGGAGTGTCGTTGGCCTAAAGGCTATTGGATTCGACTCGTAAGTGAGAGGTACCGAGTTCGATCCCTACTGCCGCCACGTACTCAATGACCTTTTTCTTAGATATGTACATTAGTTGAACACTAACCGATGTTCTTACGGTGAGCGAAAAACATCGTAATGAAACATGTACAGGCGACTCATGTATAACCATGATACAACCAGGTCAGATGCCAGTCGCTCCACTGTAATTATTTGATCTTCCAAATCCTGGTTCATGCTCAAGACGGACCCCGGGCCCTGACGCGCGAGTTCAACCCGGGAAATTAACCAAGATTTTTTATAAAGCAATTATCAAACAAGTAAAGGTGCACTAAAAATCCTGTGTATGGCTGTAGCTGCAAATGATTTTTTTTTAAAGTGGTATGCTATTATATTGTACATTATACATACATACCGTCATGCGTTTTCCCTTACATTGTACGCCTAGTCTAATAGTTCTTATTGCACAACTCTGTCGTTGATATAAATCTCTCTGCTAAGGATTGAATAAAAGTAAATAGAAGCGTTCACAAAACCGCCCGTCTGGTTTCCCGCACAGTCTCAGTAGTGGGTCGCGTTTAAATTCATAATGAGGCCTATGACGCTGTCCAATAATGCTAATTAATTGTTACCGCTTCGGAATTTCACGCCGAATTCTTTTATCACATGGTCTTTATAAAAATATTAAATATTTCAAAATTATAACTGCCTCGGCAGGAATTCATGGATAGGTGTGTGCTAGTCAGCTATATCAGCTAAAAAGCATTAACACCTGTGGCAGTTTAAGTAATTTGTATCCTGGTCTTGCACTATTATGATGAAGTTTTTAATCTATATTAATAATGTCATATCAATAATTATAGCCCGCAACAGTCCACTGCCAGATTTTTAAAGCGCTAATTGTAAATA
The DNA here is from genome assembly GCA_907269095.1 of Blastobasis adustella. NCBI lineage: Eukaryota > Metazoa > Arthropoda > Insecta > Lepidoptera > Blastobasidae > Blastobasis > Blastobasis adustella. The sequence continues at coordinate 4,547,137 of OU026120.1, forward strand.
GGTAAAATGTGTATTTTTCAAAATTATTTATCTAATTGGATACCGCTATCTCCCCAAATGTCTAGTCTCACTTTTTTTTTTGTGCCTAGGGCGGCACACAGTCGTACCGTCAACCTGATGGTAAGCGGTTATCTTTACAAGCGGGCAGGATTTTTGTTTTAAAAATAGAATCCAGAAATCCATGCATTATCCAAGTGACCGTCAAAACGATTCCTTCCCTTCAATTAACCAATGAAGCATGGCAGCAGAGACTTCTCAACGCAACTGCTGTTCTGAGTAGGGTATGAGTGTGGGTAATACGGCCACCAAAAGACAATAATTAATCTGAATCCTGCGATACTGAATAAACTAGGGTGCTATTCTCTAAGAAACATCCTTGATTGCAACGATGAAATGTAATAGTCGGATAATAATAATATTTCAACAGAAATTTGCGCGTTGCTTTACAACTTAGCCACAATCTGTCACGTTTCATCGTTGCGCTCACGGATGTTGTCTTAGAGAACAACATCACTACTGAATGTCTTATTCTGTTACCTCAGTTATTCACTAAAATAAAAAAGAGCAACAAACCACATCCTTTCCTTACCCCGTTAATCACAGAGTGCCGCAAGCTTCCGTCAGCAATTTCACAGGTTCCCCGTGAACGTTCTCACAACGCAGCGGTAAATTGAGATATAAATCTAATAAGATTTCTATTAGACACGTCGCTAATAAACAATCAGGCCCGGGCCAATTAAACCGTTGTGTTGATTTAATTGAAAAATTTAAATAGCCTACCAGCGACCGTCGCGCGGTTAAGGCGAAGTTGCTCAAATATTTTTATTTTTTAAATTTAATTTCCAGTAAGCGGGGGACCTGATGGAAAGTGGTCACCACCGCCTATGGACATCAGCAACACGAGGGGCGCTACTAATGCGTTGCCCGCCTCTAAAGAGACCTCTAATAAACCTCTAGAACGATCCCATAACGATGGCATACGACGTATTGGCAGTATCGCGTCTATGAGTACGGTTATGGCATTGTTTGTACTCAAAGTACTATAGTTCAATGTTCCCGTAACGCCGAAGACCGCAACAAGTGGAGGCGCATTGCGGGGGCTGCGTTATCCAGAGAAGACACTTCGTCATGAAACGACGACCACCCTGCCAAGAGTGAATGACTGAGGAGAGGTATCTTATCTTTCAAATTTTATATTTTCTTCAACTTGGCGTTAATATCCCGGTTGTGCTCTCGCGTACGAGGGCCCGGGGTCCGCCTTGACCATGATCCAGGATTTGGCAGGTCAGGTTATTACAGTGGAGCGACTGCCATCTGACCTCCATGACCCAGCTACCAGGGGAACCTGACCAGGTTATATTTATATTTTACGTAGGTATATATCTAGCTACAAACCTTGAGTGTCAAAAACAGTTATAAGCGAAAGGTTCGATCCCCAGTATACCGCCATATACCATGTGTGTATTTGAATTATGTTTAACGTCAACCAATGCTCTTACGATGAGTGTAACCATGCTGCAATCTGGTCATGTCACGAAGGTCAGATGGCAGAAAAGAAAATCCGGCTGATAGATGCAACAATAATAGGTAAGTACCTATAAGTATAATCCACTGAAGAAAGACTAGGTACCTACGCCTTAACTAGACATACGAATGGAATGCATAGAAAAAAAATACGAAATAAAAACGCAGCTAACGTTAATTAGACACGCGAACAGGCCATAAAGCGAATTCTAATCTATTTGTAAACGACTTAAAAACGTCATAAAGTAGACGGCGAAATGCGCGCGCTCCAATCGCGGGTTCCGGCGGCGAGAAACCAATCACAGCGCTGAAAACCGATTATTAGACCAATCACGGAACAGCGGCTACGGCTACTACTTTTGCGAGACGTTGCGTTTAAATTGAATGCATGTTGATGGTTTTTCTCTAAAGATAATAAAAAAGAACTTCGAAATTTTTATTGTGTTAGTTTAATATCTTAATAAACCAACCTATTTCATCATTGACACGATAAGAAGAATATACTTACTTACTGCGCTAGCTCAGCGACTCAAAGTAGATTTTGGCTTCCGACACCAAAGTTCGCCACCTCTTTCTCTCCTGCACCATCTCCTGCCAATCGAGGATGCCCAGTGCGTGCAGGTCTTTTAGGATTTCTAGGACGTAATAGATTCCTTCATTTCATTTTATGTCCTTTTTTTTAAGATGCGTGCACGTAATCAAGATTTATGCTATAAATAATAGTGCTAATCAAAAATTTAGAACCTATCTTCCTTTAAGTAGGTTTAAACAGTAGAGGCTAACCATAGAACAGATGGATGGACTGTGTTAATGGCAACATGCGTGTAACATGAGTAGTTAAGTAGGTATGGAGATGTAGAGTGGAATATAAAGAGATATATAGTCGACCCCCATCTACAAAAATAACAGCAGATACAGATTAGATAATAATAGGTACTATGTGTGTATTTAAACCAAATGGGCAAACAAACTAACCTAAAAAATCCCATTCACAAACGAGAAGACTGATATGTAAGTACACAAAATCCACATAATCCTCACCTGTATTCACAAACAATACATGTCTAAGTTAAGTAGCGTTACAATACAAAGAGACACTTCCGACATTCTTTGCTAACTGAACGCACTGCGTTCAATACGACTTCATCATTTATTCTTTCAGTTGCAAAACCCGTGCGTTCGCGTGCACTGTGACACCACATTGTAAACGTTTCTGAATAAGTGAACTGGTTGTTTTCTAATTCAAGCCCCACGGAACCCTAAAACAGTATCTGACATTGTTGGCATGCCATGGCGACTCCGGCTTCCGTCGAGCCAACACGAGGAGATGTTATCTAAATAGCGTGACGCGATTCCACTCACTAATAGATACCGATGTATCGACACCGATGAATAAATTATCGATATATTTTACTCTTTATCGAAAGTTAACTACTTTAAGGAACTCAATATTCATGCCTACTTACGCATTAATTGCATTCAACGACCAGTGTTTATGAATGTTACGATAGTTTTAAATGGATTTTGTGGTATTAAATTTGAAGGTATTGGAGGTTCTTGTTCATGCAATAATAAACGTAGATACTGGAGTGTTTATTAATGTTCTTAATCAGTTTGATTATGGGAAAGAAAACCTACGTATTGGTTGATCCATTTCTACACGTAGGCCATATCTAAACATGACCTTTATCGAAACTGAAGGGTCTTGGTATGGTCCGAAAAAGACGCTTTTACTACGACGTCAGACGAGATTTCGTCTTGATGCAACGCACAATAACAACAGGATACCAATGCTGCAATGGTATCCATTTTCACAAGGAACTACGAAAACCTAATGCTGCGGTGGTTGCGCGGAGTTACGCTACTCGATCGAGTACGTAACGAGTATATCCGTGGCAGCCGTGGCGTGAGGGATATCGCAGATAAGATCGAGGAGGTTCGTCTGCGCTGGTTTGGTTACGTGTTGCGTAAGCCTCGGGGATACGTGGGAAATTGGTACCTGAATCTGCCGATATCAGGACAGAGGCCTCGTGGGCGACCCAAAAAGCGATGGATTGACATCGCCGAGTCGAATACGAGAGCCAACGGTTCACGACGAGAGGATGCTGAAGACCGGGCAAGTGGAGGAGAATTAGTAAGAAAGCGGACCCTGGCTGAGACCGGGATAAGCGTTAGGACGATGATGATGACTACGAAAGACCTATGCCCGATCGCACTATACTTAGGCGGCGCTTATGTCGTCGCGTTAGGATATGCCTCAGCAATTAGGCACCACAAAATCGGTGTCATAAAGTTAAGAGTGACTTAGCGAGTTTAGTTTTAACCCCCGACGAAAAAACCTCAAACTTACTGTTAAAATTTTGACGTGTGTATCTGTGGGTTTGTCTGTATGTCTGTGGTATCGTAGCTGTCGAACGGATGGACCGATTCGGATGCGGTTCTTTGTTTGAAAGCCAGTGTAATCGATATGGTAAGAACTAAGCTAAGAAGCTTTGTTTCATAAAATTTGTTCAATAGTTAAGAAAATATTTGAGTTGAAGTCTTGGTCGGGGGTTGTCCGACTTTCCTGTCGGTTAGGTTATCACTTAAGGTTCATGATTGGTGCAACGCTTTTCTTTTTTTTCGGTTTAACTGAAATCAACTTAGGCGTCGCCTAAAATTTGGTGCAATCTGGCACAAGTCTCATTCGGTACAATGCAGCTCTAATGAGTCGTCTAGTACGATACTCATGAGTGAAAAGGGTTAGTCCTTTACGGACCAAACACGACCACGTAAAATTTCCTTTCTTCGTTCCCTCTCGCTTGCGAGTCGGATACCCTTACCACTCGGCCTCCGACGCTCCTAGTAACACAAGAAAAATACTACACACTTAATGAAAGAATTCTCAACACTTTCCACAGAGATAAGATATTGTGCTGTAGTGTATTGTATGAACATATTAGATTACAACTACTTCAGACAAAAAGATAATTAAATACAAGCAGTGTACCACTTCAACAAGATTTTTATAATAACAAGATAACTTTAATTATACGATATATTTGAAGACTAGCGTAGCGACATTAGAATTTGTTTTCAAAATGTCAAAAACCCTCTCGGCTCAGTTGCATCATTTCGATAATAAAATCAACGGCCTTATGAAGTAATCTCGTCCAGGGCTAGTGGCTGAGAAATGAAATAATTTCCACACTAATCCCAAAAATATATCGACCATAAATAATGTCTCGTATTGCCGCCTGTCTAACCCCTTTAGCTAGAGGGGGGATCGATACTATGGCTTGTCGATGAAATTTATTGATGCAGCTACTGTGCACTCTACCTTTCTTGAAATCCATTACTAGAGAACTTTGATTAATGTAGGATATGATCAAGTTATGTTGCAAAATGTCAGCGAACAAATTGAATTTGAATTACTAATTTGAATATCAATTCGAACGGCGGATTGTTTCCGGCTGATAATGACAACAAACCTCTGTGTATAATGTCATATTTTACAACAATCATTATTTTGTACTTACCTTACTTACCTATAATATTTTGGTTTAATAATTTTGTTCAAACCAATAAAATTTGTTGACGTACTAAAATTGTCATCTTGGCGTTATAGTTGTGCTCTCGACGTGCGCGCGACGGCCCAGTACTATACGACAATATTTTTCTAGATTTAAAAAAATAAAAAAAGCCGTTTGCACCAAAATATGACTCATCAAAAGGTGACTTCAATGTGTCTGACTAGGAAAACTGGCAAGAGGATGTAAAGCAGACCGGTATTTTTTTACTTCTATAAGTTACTTACTATCGCTACCAAAAGTCAAAATTTTAGTTAAAAAAAAAACTTTATTTCGACTACCGAATGTGCCAGATTATACAATGTGCATATGCCTCCTAAACGCTTACTATCACTACAAAGTGGCACATTTCTTGTAGTCGATGACGGGTACCTAACCTACAGGGCCCTCTCAGTCTATTAGGCTACCACCACATTAATGCCACACCACGCAAATTATCGATATCGACACACCAAAACCACCTCTACATCTAGAGCATTAAACGGAATAACACTTTCAAAGTGTAAATTAAAATGTATATCGTATGGATAATAATATGGGTATTAGAATGGATGCTTATTAAAATATTCTTTTTATTGTCGGCGGTGATCCTCTTAAAGGCCGGTCGCCCTAAACTGTTTTATTATCACTATCTTGCCCTGATTTCACGCTTGGTGATATGGTAACCTTATTATGCAATATGCCACCACTGGGTCCATTATATTATCACCGGTCCAAAGATATCTCCGTCCAAAGATGTCTCATCCATGTGGTCGATTTCCATCATTTACGCACCCAAAGCCGCACATTTTTAGTAACGAGGTCCTTTACATCTATGTTTTACCGGTTTTACCGTAACATTGTGGTTTCAAGATAAGAAATGCCGTAATCTCAGAAACTGATAATTTCATAAATAAATAAGATGAATGACAATCCAAATTTAAATCATACCTTGTCCAGAAGGTATCATAATCATCATCCACGGTACAGTGGACTGCCACTTCTGGACTCAAGCGTCCTGCACATCAGCCATATTCTAACCTTCTCTTTGATGAAATAACTCAAATTGAGATAATTATAGGACATCTTGCAAAAAGGACCTACGAAAATGCGGGTCTATACCTAAAAAGTGGTTTGATAAAAGACTTTACTCTGAACATTCTTACTACATCGGCCGCGCTATATTACCATTACTAGAGTTGTTAATGATTAAAAATCTAGACTTTTAGGATTAAAAAACAACTCCAGTGATAGTCGTATAGCATAACTGTCTTTAAAAAAAAATTCACATAAATGCATCTGTCGGAATTGCTAGATATCATAATTTTATTGTCTGTCATTTTCATATTTTAGTGCTTTTTGTATGGACCGTGAATAGTCTCCTTTCTAAGTCATTCAAAGCTTTGAATGTATGCTTTATAAGCAAACCATCACGAAGTAAAGCAAAAACAGTTTGAATAGAACTTCTAATTTGTTAAAGGAACCAATTTCCTTTCCTACACAAACTCAAAATTAAATAAAGAAAAACCTTTCCACCCACATTCGGCACACAAAGGGAAAACAAGTTTACAAACACGCCAAACACGCCCTATTCTATTCTATGAGCGGCTAATTGAGCAATATAATTTGACACCTCACGGCGAGTGAATAGCCAATTATTAATATGGGCACTTGATTAATTGTGATATCAGCATTTAATTTTCGTGTTAACACTCACGCGCGCCGGCCGCCATTGTAGCCCGCGCCTTTGTACGCCATGACGTTTCAATTTTGAATAAATTAAATTTCGAACGCTCCATTTTTTCCCCGAGCCGTTTGCTTTTTTGTACTTTACGGAATGAGCCGGCCAGTGTTATAATTTATTGTCGTTTTTAAACCGAGAATAGATTTCTGTTATTTACGAGCTACTTTGCCTTGACTTTTTAACCGTGTTATTAATTAAGTTGTTTAAAGGTAAGTATTGCATTCTTAAATAATTACAAACGAGTTCGCTCAAACTAAATGTGTGAGTCACGGAATAATCAATCATCATTTCAACTTCCGTGTAAAGAAGTTATTATATTATTATCCCGTTAAGGATCTTAATTAAAATGCTATCATTTTCGCCAGAAAATCCTTGACGTTGTTTATTATTTAATCATGGAAATATATTTCATTAATCAATAATATACGATTAAGTTTGCGATCGCAGTTTAACATTCAACTGATTGTTGTGTAACCGGCCCCATCCACGCAGTGCAATTTATTTTAACTTTATTGGGCTGGGACGGGCAAGGTGTGCCGTGAATACCATTATCTAATTAATTTGCTTTTGTATTTTCAAACTAGTGATTTGAGATGATGAAACCGTTTAGAATCAATCAAATCCTGTATTTATTGGACCGGTTATTTTAATTATTCTCGGTTTTAATAAAATTTCGGTAGACTTTTCTCACATAGGTGTTTGATTGGAACTCGGTGGTTTGATTAAAAACAATATTTAGCAAAAATTAAACAATACAATCTAAAATGATACACTTACGAACATCCATTATTTGCCTGCGACTTCGTCTGCGTAAAATTCGGTTTTTTCTGAGCTAAAAGTAGATTCAACCAAGTAAACGGCCAACTGGCAAAGGAAGAAGTTCGTCTTCCTTATCAAATTTCATTTTGTAAGGACGATAGTGAATGTTTGCAAGCAGTTTATACGTAAAATAGTAACAGACAGACAGATTACTTAGCATTTATAATATTAGTTTGGATACCTTGGATTCATCATTCAAAAACCTAATTGTACCCAAATCATATTTATTTAGGCACCAAACTAACCATCATGATTTTGTACAAAAACACTATAATAAAAATGAGCCCCTAAAATTGGTACCCGTTAGCTACCGGCCACGGGCGCAGCCAATGAGGCGTTCCAATTATCCCGTTTATGGCGGCAATTTGAAAGATGGCCGCGCATTCCGAATTTAAAAACACAAACGCGTTCAAATCAATGACTTCATTCTAACTTTATAATGCTGCGTTCAAACCACAACGTTTTATTACGAGTCTATCAAAGTGTTGGTTTAATGCATTTATTGATTTTTTTTATCAATGCGTTGTAGGTTGTATATTATTGGTTGGTTGGTTTATTGCTTTTATACAGCTGCGGATTATGTGATCGTTGGATGTAGCATAATAATAGATAATAGGTGTATAAAAAGCTTTTACACAGTTATTACTTCCATGTGGATACTATTATATCTGTGTATTGCTTTTAATGTTTATTTATTTTACACAATATGACGACTATAAAAGGTAACTTATCTTTTAACTAGCTACCTTTACCTCCATGTGGAGATAAACCATTACCGTCATGCTGGTGTCAGACCCAGCTGTCACGCGAAGAGCCCGGCGTGCGCCTTCCTACCTTGTGTTGTCTTCGGTATACTTGATGGTGATTCGAGTTTCTTGGCACGCATGTCGCCCTTAACAACGTCTTCCGTGCCTGGTAGAGTTGGCATGGTCAGACATTTCCCTGCGTAATTTGCCGGTCAACATCAAATCCCTCGCTTATTTTTCGGTTTTGGTTGGTAAAATAACAAGTCAATAATAAGTGGGTGTAGTGTACCTATCTAATAACATTTTGTCCTTGTAATCACTTATTCTGTACCATAATAAAATCTCATCGAAGTTACAAAACACAAGAGTAATAAATAATATTGTAACTGCGCGTCATTACTGGACATGTCTACTTGATAAATCTCGATGGCAAAAAACAAGGAGCCTCCAACAACAACGAAACAATTTGAATCACACTCTCGCTGCTCCACTCGAAGATGGTCAAAGAATTTTTGTTTTAGGACCACTTATTTTAAAGACACGGCACTAAATAGTTTAAAGTTGTTTGTTTGAAGGACAGGATAGTAAGCATTATCTACGGTTCTGCATTCTTGTCATTTGAAACCTAAGTGAATGAATCATAGGTTATGGGCGTCAGTTACTTCTTTCCATTAGGTGAGCTTGTCAGCTCGTTAGTCACTGAGATGTTTAAAAACGCCATCAGAGAAATTTAGTTCCCTCTCTACCCTCTAGACTGATCATCTTGGCGTCAATATCTCAGCTGTTTTCGCGCGCGAGAGCCTCAGACACCCCGGTTCGCCTTGACCATTGTCCAGAATTTGGCAGATCAGGTAATTAGAGTGGAGTGACTGCCAACTGACCTCACGGGTAATGGTTACACGCACTGGTACTGCAACCTACGTATGGGAGTAACCGGCTAGTTTAGGCATATATTTACCTTGAATTTCTGGGTCTTACGTAGTACATGAGCCATACGAATTGTCGACAATCCCATACTTACAATTTAAAACCACTGGCTGTTCGATGGAACTTTGGCTCCCTGTGTGTTCTACAGGCTATTCAATCAAGAATGATCTGGACTCCTAGAAAACCTTTTATTTTTGCCGCCCCGTGTGGGCTGGGTACTCGTCCTCACTACGTAGACCCTCTATTGGTGTCCACGCGACAATTCGAAAGAACGTTTCTGGCTTGTACTATTCGGGTGTGGTATGAGCTGAATGTGACATAGAATCCTTCAAGAGGTACCTATATGCCTGGTGTAGTGGTGTTACTTATGTCCATAAGCGGCAGTAGTCACTTTCCATCAGGTAGTCTCCTTGACTATTCTAGACATAAAGGCGAGCCTCTTAAATCTGCAATATGTCTCCTGCCAATAAAAATATTCATCTTGGCGTCATTATACCAGGTGTGCTCCGGCGCATGAGGACTCGAGCCTCTTAAACCTTGACCATGATCCAGGATTTGGCAGATCAGGTAAATACAGAAGAACGACTGCAATCTGACTTACGTAACCCTGTTAACAGTGGAACCTGACGAGATTAGGTCATGGTTACGGATTCAGTCGCCTGAATATACAAGTTTCATTCGTTTTCGTAAGATTATCGAATAATGTTCAACTAATGTAAATCACTCAAAAGGAGTTGTTGGTACATGGCGGCAGTGGGATTCGAACCCGGTCTCGCTTGTGAGTCAAATAACTTTACTTCTAGACCACCGACGCTTCGATGCCAAAAATATATCTCCATCCAAAAATATTTAAACCTAGTACCTCAGCGCGATTTTTTTCCAATCACTCCCCCCAATGCGGAGTTTTAACGCTATTCCCTCCGTGCATACCATCTCCACGAGCGTCGCTGATGCGTTTTTAATCACGCCCCCGTCTGCGCTTGCGCACCTGCTGAGATTGACACGTTTACACCCACTCCGCGTAACAACTCTATGTAGAGCATTGTAGAGTGCGGAAGGTTGTACGTGTTAATAGCTGTGCTGATGCTTGTAAATGTTTACATGAGGGGTATGGCGAGCCTTTTGTATTTTACTAACTTAGACCATGGAGATATAATACTCAAAGTTTACTATAGTTTGTCACAACTAAGAAATCTTTTGACAGCAAAGACTAGGCATGTGTGATGTGCAATCATTCGGAGAAGAAATCTTCGATAACTTAATAATAGCTGTATCTATGCTCAGAAGCTTAGTAGTTTTAGTAGGTTTTACATTAAATATTCAACTAGGCATGCATTTGACCGTCATCTCGCCTAATGGCAAGTAACTATGCTGTCGAGGATGGAAAATGCCTGTCCGGCAGCCTTGTTTGCGGAACACACTGACAAGCGGGGGGTGTTTTGCCCATTGCCTCTCCGCACATATGCCCATGTGGTACAGCGGTTTCGGGTTATACGAGTACAGCTAGCACAAGTTTGCCCGCGACACAGCTCGCGCTGCAAGAGAGCGTTTGTTTCCTTCTCTCAATACTAAGTTGAAAGAGATAGCAGTATCTATGTCACGCATTTTCTCGCTTATCACACGCGAAAGCCCACTCGTGCTAGCCGTGCTGATATAGAAGCGCTTAAAGCTATAACTGTTTACTCTGCAAGTAACCTGATGGTTATTCGCCTACGAGTGCCCCGGGAACCTACATTATACTACACGTCGAAAGCAATTCATGTCCTTAGACACTTAAACCTCCACGGAACATGGAAGCGTAACCATCCCGAAATTATTGTCACAATAGCCCCATTAGTCAAAGCTCTCGGGGGTACCAAGCTCAAAGCTCGCTCGTCGAAGCCAGTCGGACAATCGCGGCGACAAACTGACGAGATAGACCCGTAAATAGAGTCACAACACGACGCCGACAAATCAATTTGGCCCATTCACGCGAACGAGTCATTAGGGGTCGAATTAAAGCTATTTGTGTAAGTTGCTCTGCGTGAGAACGCCGCGCATTCGCTCACTCATTCACTCGCTCACGATCTGGATTGGTGTGGCCATGCGGTCGTGAGATCGGTGTACAATTATAACAGTAATGCTGTAGGCATTTATATTGGTCATTATTGACTTGGTTCAATTGTAGTGGTTGTTTTCGCGTTGATGTCCGAGTTGTGCTCTCGCGCACGAGGGATCGGGGTCCACCTTGACCATGATTTTGAATTTGGTTGATCATGTAACAGTGGAGCGACTGCCGTCTGACCTCCGTGAAACTGTTAACAGGGGAACCTTACCAGATTGGACACAGGGACACTCTTCGTGCATTGCATACAAATCCTAGTGTCCTACAGCCTACCTGTAGCAGTACTATTATAAAAGAAAGTGAAGTTGTATCAGTGTCAGATGTTCGTTACCTACCTACTCCTCCACAGAAAAACTACTGAACGGGATTTAAGTAGTGATGTGCTTATAACACAGAATAGACTATAACTTATCCCTAAACTTAATGACCACATTAAGTAATAAGTAACAGTGGTTTCTGCGGAAACAGGTCCGGAATGTAACACCGAAATCTACGCGCAAGAATGGTTTCCTATGCACTATATCCTATGGTTCTTCAAAAGACATGTCTACAGTTACTTCAAAGGCCGATACCGCATCCACTCCCCTTAGATTGCAGAAGTCTTGGACGACGCTGACCGCTTTCCTTTAGGAGGTTCGTCCGTCCGTGTGCCTCCCTGGGCAATAAAAATATTGTTTTAAGGTCTTCTAGACTCTAGCAGATTCTGCAACAAAATCGCGATAAAATAATTGCATCGCGCTTTTTGAAAATTGTCCCATTCGTGAATTGTGTCCCGGCGGCTGAAGAAACTCATGGTGCGCCTACAGTCCATTCTTTCGGATGTCAATCGAAAGTTGAGACGTTCCCATATTAATTCGGCGCTGTCACTCCTCTGACAGCCCATAATGGCCTGCGATTTGTCGACTCGCCTGTACTCAGCCTACCCAGCCTACCCCTTTACAATGACGACTGAGTTGCGGTTCCCTATTACAAGGATAGCGGTATTTGTAGATAAATAATAACTATCTTGTATAGCGGTACTTCGCCGTATGGTGTCCGGCAGAGTAGAATAGCACCAACCGCTTACACTCGCGGGTGTCGTACAAGGCGACTAATGTTTTCGAGGCAAAAGATCTAGTCCCCGTAGGCTGGAAAATGGGCAGCAGCGTTTTCCATTGTTATATTTATAACACCGCGGTCTCGAACCTACCGGTCAAGTATGGAGATTATGGTGATAACCTCCTCTTTCGTAGGAGAGGCCCTAAGTTCTGCAGTGGACTGATATGAGCTGTGATGATGATAGCGGTGAACCGCGTGCTGACTTGCGTAGCCCATGGCCCGGCCAGGAGAATCGTGTGCACTCGTATAGCGCCGCTGTATGACTAATTTTTGTATTGTTTAATTTGATAGCGCTTTACCTAACTTATTAAACTTGTAAAATGCATTTTTTATCAGTTAGGCATACAGTGATTGTTAACGTAACTGCAATGTAGTGAACGAAATTATGAATTAATGGAAAATAATTATTAAATTATTTAAATAATCATAATTTCAGTTGTCTATTCTGCCAGCCCAACCCGATTTTTTTATAATAATGTAAACTAGGAAATCCACAAAAGTTGCGATTCCAACTCTAGTACGTGCAAGGTATAGAAGACGTGGAACATGTCACTACACATTATTTTGAAAACCACCTGAATTTAGGTTGAAAATCAGTGGAACTGTGCTAAGTCGCAATACTGTGCCAAAGCCATATTGGGTTTCCGCAGTACACAAATACGTCTTAATTTTAGTAACAATGAGACTGTAGATAAGTACCTACTTATCTTTTGATTAGATACCTGTAAGTTGATGTGTGTGTATCTACCAAATAAATGCTTTTCTATTCATTGTATAGATATAGTTAATCGATCCCCAAGACACCGGCATTTTAGAAGATGCGCGTGTATAGTTAAAACAATAGTAGTCGGCGCAGGCGCACAGCAACCTGCTATCTCCGTCACACCTCAGGCGGGGGCGTAGTGCTTTCTCTTTCACAGTGACAGGCTAATAGAGGTTTTCGAAGCCTGCGCCCCGCCCCTTTTATGGCACCCTTGCTCGACAGATCACGAACTGGCTAGAAGAGATGGTTATATTGTTTTAATAGTCCTGGGTTGTGTTTTTAAAATGGCACCTTTCGCATGTCTTTATAAGGTTTCTGCTATAAGTAACTCGGGCAGTAAGTAAGTAACAAGGGCAGTAATCTAAACAAATTATACACTTAAACCTTCATTAATCACTCTATCTATTGGTGAAAATCGCATGAAAATCCGTTCAGCAGTTTCTGAGTTTATCGCGAACATACAGGTAGACAGACGCGGCGTGGGACTTTAGAATATGTAGTGTTTAGCTATTGAGGGTTGGTAATAAGAGACACGAGAAGTGTTACCTACCTCAGAGATCAGGGGGCCTATTTGTAACCTCTCGCCCCGAGTCGAGCAGTGTTTAATTATGATTTTCGGCATGAAAAGTTCGATATGTGATTCAAGACGCTAATTTTCCCTTTTTTGAACCGTTCGCTTTCGTTGTTGCTAATGTTTAAAGGTATCTCCATATTCAAAACAACAACAAATATACCTAGGCGTTTATTTTACACAAACAAATTAAAATAAGCACCGAAATCCCGAAAACCTGCCCCATCCACACATCCTTGCGCAGAAACGCGCCAACTCTTTATTAACGTAATCGAGTGGTTCATTTCTATTAAGGCATTAATCTGTGCGGAGGCGTCGCTTGCGCAGCTAACTATGTTTTAATTACCGGCCGAGGCCCGCGGCGCTACAACTCAATGTTGGTCATAATTACAGGCTGCGAGCCGACGGCGACGGCCCGTGCTGCCTTTGGACGGCTGGCGGGGGCAGCCAGGTTTGGCTACTCGCCTGTACCAACCCCTTACAGTCGTGGGTGTCGTACAAGGCGACTTATTACGAGGCGAAAGATCTCCGTAGGCTGGAAAATGGGCAGCAGCGTTTTCCATTGTTATATTTTTACAGTGCGATCTCCACCCCGCCTGCCAAGCGTGGAGATTATGCAATAACCTCCCCTTTCGTGGGAGAGGCCCTAAGTCCTGCAGTGGACTGTTATGGGCTGTGATGATGAAGCCTACCCAGCTATGTTATGTGAGCGCAAATATTGTGGCCAGGTTTCCAAGCAACGCGAAAATTTTTGTTGAAAGATTGTTATCATTCGACAGAACATCCTACATTGTTGCGATCAAGAATGTTTCTTAAAAAATCGCACCCCAACCTACCTCTTTACAATGACGATTGAATTGCATTCCCCCATCACGAGAAAAGCGATATTGGTTGTAGATATATAATAACTCGGTTTATTGCTTGTATTGCAGAAGAAGCATAAAAGTAGAATAAATGCAGTAGAAATGAGAGATTTAAACAGTGCGGAAGGAATATCAATAAGTTACGGAATAGTGTAGGTACCTAATAAACGGAACGTGCTGGAGGGAAGAAAATATAGTGACTTAGAGCTTGGGTGGTTTAGACATCTAAATAGGGTGAAGGAAAGGAGATTTACAAGGCTACAGCCCGTGCCCCCTTTGGACACTTAGCGGTGCCAGCCAATGACAGTAATGGGGATATCCAGTGTAAGCAACCGGCAATTTTTGATGCAGCGGGGTCGAAATAGTAAGAAAATAACGTTTACCAAAAAGTAGATTTGCTTAATTCTATTTACATCGGGAGAGAGCGCGCTAGCTGTAGCTCGAGAACCATTTGCTCATACGATTATGAATTAGTTGTCGTTTTCAGGATTCACGGATTTGGCCATCTGAAAGGCCAGCAACGGATTAGCAAACGGCCAGAAGTTGGCTGAGAGATCAAAACTCGCTATTGCCAATCCATTTGGCACGAACTATAGTGTAGCAGTGGGCACGGCACATAGCTCGCAGAACAGATGACCGATTGGGCAGGAAAGTTCTCGCGTGACGACCACGTACCGGAAGATACAGCGTGGGTAGGCTTCCGACAAGGTGGACCTACAATTTAGTAAATATCGCTGGTACCAGCTGGATGTAGAAGGCACACCGGCCTTTTGGATATTTCTGAGAGAGGCCCATGCCTAGCAGTGGGCGTCTTCCGGCTGATATGATGATGATGATAATAGTGTAAAGTATTTCAATGTAGATAGAGCACGACAACGATAAGTTTGATCAGCAGAAATGAAATAAAGTGACTTATTGACTAAGTGACCTTTCTCTTTATCTGTAACACTAGGTGATGTAATGGTAACATGTAACAACATAAGATGTATTAACTAGATTTTTTCAATAAACTTATTTGTATTTGTATTTTTTGTATGATTCAACGTATTACCTCTCCCGTGTGAACGGTCCACGGGGCGTGTTGACGCCTCCGCCGCGGCCGGCCGCCGCGCGAGTGATTAGCCTCGAAATTAGCCCGCAAGTGATGTTAGCTCTCTAATTGCGTATTAAACAGCGGGAAGTGTTATGTTCTAAACGTGTTACAGATCAGTAGAGGTAGGACCCAATGAAAAGCATTTATACATCTCAGATGTACTTACTACGCGTGGCGCGGTTCATCTGATGGTAAGCCTGCCAAGGTCGCGTGTTGTCTGCCTTGATAATTAAACTTTTTAGGGAATTACGTACCTCTATATATATTATAAAACAAAAGTCTGACCCTATGTATCTATGTACGCTTAGATCTTTTAAATAACGCAATAGATTTTAATGCGGTTTCCAACAACAGGTAGGGTGATTCAAGAGAAAGGCTTATAAGCAAGAAAAAAAGGGTAGGTAGGGGTAAAGTAGGTGTACGCGAACGAACTCGCGGCTACGCTTGTTAGTTATAATTAAGCATTGTCTTCGCCAACCCAAAGCATGCAGGAAGAAATCGCTTCAAGTGATAAGGTCGCCTGTTGTTTTCTTTGTTGTTACCGATATGCACCGACTTTGTTACGCAATATAGTATTCATTCATTGTGAAAGATAAGTATTTATTTATTCATTCATGAAGTATTTTTAGCAGCAGCCACCAAACAGTTAATGTATTAGTGTACGTATTTTATGAGCTACAATAAGCAAGAATATTTTTTATTTTTTATTTAGTTTAATTTTTAGTAGCTCAGACGCTAGGGATGCGGTTTTGTGGAAATATTAAAAATAATTTTTTATGTTGTACTTGACCCAAAATTGCATAAAACATTGGGGAGTGCGTGTCAAAAAACGCTTGTACCTATGACTGTAGGGTTCATAGTCAACATCATCATCACAGCCCATAACAGTCAACAGAACTTAGGGCGTCTTCCACAAAAGGAAAGGTTATTACTATGGAAAAAGCTGCTGTTCATTTTCCAGTCTAAATCTTTTACCTCGAAAACATTAGTCGCCTTGTACGACACCAATGAGTGTAAGGGGGTGTTATTCTACTCTGCCGGATACCACACGGTCCACATATGGCTCTACAACTTGTCAATTTTCTAAAGAAGGCCATGGTTAGACGAAGTCAAGAAGCTTTAAAAATCCTTGGATTACGTTGAGCACATCTCCTAAATTGTTGGAATTCTGTCGATTTATTTTGCATGGACGTTTTGTATTGGCTTTATATTATTTTTCTGCCTATGCTAATTGTTGTTTTTTTATTGTTCCTAGTAATCGTTACATCACTTCATCGGTTCATAAAAAAGGTGCTTAAATTTCCTCAACATCAGTGGAGTATATTATCATATTACCAAATTTCCACGCTTGTCAACCAGACTGGAGATACCAGTGTTTGAACGGCTGTGCCAGGTGGTCTGCCTCTCTCTATTATCATTATTTAATCCTCTATTGTACGATAGAGCGTCGGTGGCCGAACGGTTATAGTATCCGCCTCGTAAGCCAGAGGTCCCGGGTTCGAATCCCGCTCCGGCCATGTACCAATGACTGTTTTCTGAGTTATGTACATTAGTTGAATACTAACCGATGGTCTTACGGTGAGGGAAAACATCGTGATGAAACCTGCACATTCAGGCGACTGGATGTGTAACCATGGTCCAATCTGGTCAGGTTCCCCTGGTAGCAGGGTCATGGAGGTCAGATGGCAGTCGCTCCACTGTAATTACTTGACCTGCCAAATCCTGGATCATGGTCAAGGCGGACCCCGGGCCCTCGTTCTCGAGAGCACAACCGGGACATTAACGCCAAGATGATTATTAATCATCTATTGTACGAGACACGGTTGGTGCTACGTTCGGACACAATTCGATTTCTATTTTATATAGGACTAGCTTTTATTAGCTATTTTATATAGACTTCGTCTGCTGTGTATAATTCGGTTATTACATTCTGGACCCGTTCCCGTGAGCACCTCGTAGAATTTCGGAATAACATTACTGCCAAAATTTCATCAAAATCCGTTCAGTGGTTTTTAGTGTAGGTAGTAGTAACCAAGGAGTAAGAAACATCCATCCATCCATACTTACGAACTTTCGCACTTAAAATAAAGGAGGAAAATACCTCATGTTGTCTGAAAATACCTCATCAGTGGTTCCAGGAGCCTCAGCAGCACAGAGCGAAGTGGTCCAGCTGACACTCATAAAATGTACTAATATCTCAATTTGATACGCTCGTGGGCTTCAAACTGCACACCTTACATGATTCCCTTGGAGTAATACGTTCTACACGTTCCTAATGTAATGCAGTGATGTTGTCACGACAGATTTGCTAATTTGCTATTCGTTTGCTCTAAGCCTGCCGCTGATATTGATAGCGTTAGGAACTCCAGCTGATGCTTATAGTGTCAGCAAGTCCAAGATTATTTGTATTCAATCGCTTCCTACTCCTATCTAGTACCAATAGCCTACTTCCATCTGAAATAATGTTAGCGGTAAGTACTGAAACGGCAACAACACACAGGATATTTCATGGACCGACAAAGTTACCACTTAGTTCTTGAAACAGTAGGTATTTACCTAAAATGAGAAAGGGGCATCTAATAAAACTACTAATAAATAAATCTCTACCAAACTACATAAAATCTGTGCGTGTAAAAAAATATTTGGTAATGTATTTAAATAGATAATTTGCAGCAGTATTCGTTGAAATTCACATACTATGTGTTTCTTATATAATTTAAGTTATCTATAGGTACACAGTATAGGTAGCGTGATTGATACGGCAGGTCGTTATTTCGGGTATTGTTTGTTCACCAAATAAGTCAAGTCAGTGTGAACAAATCACACTTACAAGTAGGTACTTAAACGACACCACAACGATTGATGACCGCTTGATTAAAAATGGACGACTTCGACACTGCGGTCGTCCCAAAACCTAATCACGGTTACGGCCAACAACTGGGGAACTTACCCCATAACTATCATTAACCTCACCCAACTATCTTTACTTACCCTAACGCCTCTTGTTTCCAATTATCCCCGTCGACGTAAAATTCTATCTCTCTGCGGCAGACATGTTGGGAGAGAACCCGGTGGATATACGGTCGTCCCTCTCGCACTAATTGGCTGGCCGGGCCCCCGAATCCAATTAGTGCGGCGCGAGAGCGGGGTGCCGTGAATTTATTATGTGGCCCTGGTTTAGCGGGGCCACAGCGCAGCGCTTACGGCGGACGCGGTTTTTCAGCAGGCTGGAAGAGCTGAATGGGTGAGCTGGAAGCTTGAGCTGATCGGCGCTGTTGTAATTTTGGGCTGCGACACGCAGGAGCTGAGTGGTCTTGGCGTTAATGTCCTGGTTGTGCTCTCGCGCGCCAGGGCTGGGGTCCACCTTAACCATGATCCAGAATGTAGCAGATCAGCTACTTTCAGTGGAGCAACTGCCATACCTCTGTGACCCTGTTAACAGGGAAACCTGACCAGATTGGATCATGGTTCGCTGAGCTGAGTAGCTGGCTGCACTTTACTGAGAGAACTACGAAATAAGGACGTAAGAGTAGGCTCTACCGTATAGCTTTTGTGTGAGACTACGTCCGTCCGTGTAAAATGCTGTAAAACACTATATATGTAGCCTGTGTGATATTCTGGGACTACAGGGAGGCTACAAAATGCAAATATAAAAACTTCAGCAAAATCCGTTAGTAGGTAGTGTTTGCGTCAAGGAGGTCGTACTTAAACACACAATGTACAAAGATCCTTGCAAACTTACGTAATATAATGTTAGGTAGGTACTAGTAAAATAATCCGATGTTACAGAACGCTATGCGGGGGACGATGCACAAATAAATTCCATGTAGACATAGAACACAGAAAAGTAGTGTGTAGATAATCCATTCTCTAGGAATCATAGATGGATCTCAGTTCACACAAGTCCCATTCGAATTGTTTGACTGTTGAAATGCTAGGCATGAGAGTTTTATGTGCCATTCATGGGTTTATAATTTAATGATCTATTAATGGCTATGCGTTTCCGCAGAAATCATAGTGGATTCCGGATAAACCTAGCCTATGTGTTATTTCTATATTATTAAATTACAATTAAGATACAGCATAGAAAGTTTTAATCAAAATATGTTGAGTAGTTGCGAGAATGAGACGGTCGCAGCAATCGCTGCGTCCGCTGCGGCTAGCGGTGCGGTGCGATGCGTGCGGAAACTGCGGTGTAGGTACACCACTACTACAGCTTTAAAAGCACTTCCTAGCACCAAACTCTAAAGTAGGTACTCACTTACACGCTGAAGCAACCCTTCTGTGGTGAGACACCCGCCGTGGTAGGTAGGTATGTGGCATTTTTAATTGAAACGTAGTGCGTAGCCCGCCGCTGACAGTAATGAGCACTGCTGCTTTGGGAGTTTTTCACTTTATCCTATCTCGTAATATTGGTACCTAGGTAGCCAAGAAGTAGTTAGTCGTGTGAGTAGAATTTAGCACCAACCCCGTCTACTCAAGGGTGGCGTACCAACAATACGAGTAAAGGATTAGAAGTAATGGTGGACCCAGGGCTAAGATATATGTCGGGCGCGGTCCGACTCAACCTGGCATTGTCGGGCGCTGCCCGGCTCTGTCTGGTATTGTCGGGCATGGTCCGGCCGTGGTCGGCGTGGGGTGGGTGTGCTCCGGCCCTGGGGCGGCCAACCTGTTACTGTATGTTTGCTTCCTACTTTCCTACCCCCTACTTCTTGACGGGAATAAATAAATAAATATTGAGAGATTTAGAGTAAGATGCACACTTAAATCAAATACGTACGAAATTGTAAATTTTCGTAAGAAGTCGTTTAAAAGTAAGAAGGATAAAGGCGTGTACCTACGAAAGAAGTGCCTCTATTTTGACAGTTGCAACTGTCAAACGTTACAGACTGAATTAAAATCCACTCTGGAATATTATCACCACGGATTTCCATATTGGACTCCCCTGCTACAGTTTCCGATAGCGTTTTCGGTTGTTATTGTAATCACCAACCCGCTTTTAAAGTCGATTCCTGCCGGTATTCGGAAAAAGGTCCCGCGGGACGCCCAAGACGAGAAACGATGAATTGTTTTCCCGGAGTCCGATGCGAGAACCAACGGCTTACGACACAAGGATGCTGAAGACCGGGAGAAGTGGAGAAGGAAGACTAAGAAAGCGGATCCTGACGGAAGCTTGCAATGCCGGAATATACCGCTAGGATTAAGATAATTTAGTCGCTTCTAGGTCTTTCGATGCAGAGCAGAGTGGGTATTGGTGGCTAATTTGTACCTACGTAATTACGTGTCTCAATACCGATCTTTGCGGAAGTCTTTCTCCAGCAGTAAACGTCTACCAGTGTTTAATATCTAAGTACCAATGTTTAAAGTACCTACATACAATCAGTAAGTACAGCTACAACCATCCTTTTTCGTGATAATTTATTGTAAAGCGCCATCCCTCACATTCATCACAGTCTGACAAGGATTTTGCTTAGAGTCATTACGAATGGTAGGGCACAGAGAATAGAAAATATTAGGTAATAATAATAGGTACGTAAGGAATATTTTTATACAAAATCGTTGCAATCCAGAACTCGGTTAAAAGATCCTTTATGAGCTAGTGTGATAAATTAGGTTAGGTAAATATCAGGAAATCAAAACTTCATTGAACAAATTTTGAAAGGACTACGAATGAAATACATAACTTTAAGCAACTTAGTAGTAGTTTGATCAAAAATTCAACTGACCAACGTCTGAACTTCAACATTTAAATTATCTGTTACACTATTGGGACAATTAATAAGACATGACAACTTTTTGAGAGTGATAATAGAAGGCAAAGTTGAGGGAAAGAGAGGAAGAGGAAGGCCAAGATTTGAATATTGGAAGGACGTGAAGGAAATAGTGAGCGCCGGAGATTATGAAGAGATGAGGTTGGCAGACAGGAGAGAAGAGTGGCGATTGCTCCACCGACAAGAGTCATACTCTTAAATGTATGATGACGATATTGGCTAAATTGTTCAAAGGCCAAAATAAAAATTAATTTATTAACTGGTTTTTAATAAAAATAATTAAAAAATAACGCCTGTTAATTTGTTCTGGCACGCTCGCTTCGCTCGCTCGACTCGTGCACCGTAGGTCCTCGCAACCGAACCCCTGTGAACTAACGACGTTTTTGATAGATTTGGTTTCGAACCGTTTCGGTTTACATCTGCTGGTCAGACTGCTAGCAACTGTTGGTCAGACTTCCATTAGATATCACATACATTTTGATTATAATATTTGCTGATAAAACATTTGGTACTTCTGTGGTGTGTTTTCTACCGGCTGTACAATGGAGACTGTTCTGAGGAATTATTTGATCTGGTGTCCACAACACAATTCCGCCATCGCGCCACCTGCCGTGGGCTGGATACTCATCCCCATTATGTGGACCCTAAAGTGGTGTCCACGCGAAGATCCGAAAGAACGTTTCTCGCTGGTACGATTCGGATGTGGAACTAGCTCCCGGTCACAGTGTTTCGTTTGGACTATGACATAGGATCGTTCAAAAGGTATTTTAAAGGCTGGCAACGCATTAGTATCACCTCTGGTGTTGCTGACGTTCATAGGCGGCGGTGACCACTTTTCATCAGAGTGTGAGTTTCGCTTCGAATTTGCTTTACTAATATTATACTTTTTTTTATTTTTATTATCTTTTTTTTGAATACTTTTAGCATTGAACTTTTCAATCACCACTCACCTTTCGGCCATTTTGAAAAAATAACGAGATTGCGGCCACTCATAAAACTTATGCCAATCGATAGGAAACTTTACTGTCTATCTATCACTTTGTGTTTAAAAATGGATGCTCGAACGTTGCTTTACCTAGGTTATCGGTCTCGCAAGCTTCTTTATTTTAAGTTGCATAGGTAATATAGATAAAAATAAAAAAATAATCATCTTGGCGTTAATGTCCAGAGGGCTTAGTGTGAGTTTCGCTTCGATTTTACTTTACTATCGCGTTTGCGTTTTCGTCGAAATTTGTATAAAGAAAAAAACTTCATTAACGTACCACCAGACGGCGCTATACATTTCTCCATACTAATTTTCACGTAAACGCAAACGCGATAGTAAAGTAAAATCGAAGCAAAACTCACACTAAGCCCTCCGGTTGTGCTCTCGAGAACGAGGACCCGAGGTCCGCCCTGACCATGATCCAGGATTTGGCGATCAGGTAATTACAGTGGAGCGACTACCATCTGACCTCCGTGGCCCTGCTACCAGGGGAACCTGACCATATTGGTAATACAGATATTTTACTTATTTACAGTTTACTTTATTTGCATTGTCAGGGATGTGATATCCTTTCTGAGCTTAAAGGACGTATAAATTATTCCTAGCTTTATGTCATCAAAATCAGTTCAATAGTTTAGAAGATATTTGAATATTAATAGACTTAGCCCAACTCGCACACAAATTCTTAAGCGCCTGAAGTTTTTTGCTTAAGTATAAGTTTAAATAAAAAAAATGGGGATAAAGTGTTTCCACAAAAACGTGTGTACCTACATTTTGAAATATTATTATTTTTTCATAGGATATTTCATAGGTCTTCGTAGGGTCTTTGGCGCAAAGGTCAAATATGTCTGTGGTCTTTGCATCAAAATATTAATGTTACTAAGGGTCTTTGCTGAAAAAATTTGGCTTATGCTAAAATTAATAATGTTTGGCACAAGCAACGCCATCTTGTATAGAATAGATGTAACTTATTGTTTTTGAACGTTTGTGCTCTAGTGTCAAGTAGAAATATGAAATGGTTTTTTTGTCGACGACGTAGAATGTCAAGTGCTGTATAGATGTCGCTAGTTGTGTACTATAAACTAGTATGAATTTGATTGTATCCGAACCTAATCCGAACTAAGGTTGCCACCTTTGTTTTGGAGAAAAATTGCATTTTCCTTTTTAATAGCAAAAATATACATCTCTGTTACTGTACTGTATCATCATCTCATGTTTGTGTACAATAAAGAATATATTGTATGAAAATTATTATATTTCTACCAAATATTTGAAAATTTTTGGTAGTAATATAATACACATTTATTTAAACTAATTAGGATTACGAAATAAACAGTCCATAAATTTTTGGTAACTTTTGGTTTCGGACAATAATCAACTATTATACTTGATTTAAGTATTTTATGAATCACTAAAAATAATATTCACAGTGAATAGAAGCATTGGAAGGGGAAGACCGAGATCTACAACTAGTGTCATGTCAAGCCGGATCCACACTGCACAAACTTATGCTTGCACAGCGCGTTTGTACAAACGAAGTTTGCGCAAACGGATCGTGTAGACGTCAAATTTCAAATTAGAAAATTTGAAGCCAACTTAAAATTTGACGTCTATACGATCCGTTTGCGCAAACTTCGTTTGTACCAACGCGCTGAGCAAGCATAAGTTGGTGTCGTGTGGATCGGCCTTAAGAAGAGACCTAGCGGGTCACGTGGTTTGACTTGCGCGGTAGACGATTTGTGGGTTACATTGGCGGTATGCGGGAGGGAAGCGGACGGGTCGCTTAGGGGTGAGGCAAGCGACTCTAGGTTGGCTGCCTGACTTTTGCTCTTTTCAGCAGCTGAAACACAAGCTGCTTGTATCGCATTATTTTAAACAAAAAGTCGAATTTTGAAAGGAGGACACTTAGCCTTTTCAAATGACAACCACATTTCATTACAATTAAATTAAATTGCTTTGGGTGCAATTGCCCAATTATAACAATCACCCTAGCTTATAAAAACCATAATGTTAATAGTTTCGTGCGCGCTCCGATTGCTCACTCAATAATTTATATGACTTTTATTGTCTTTTATTACCATTAGCATCACACATCATCACAGCACCTACGCTAAACTGTCAAGAATTTCGAGCTCGCTCCGCTAGCTCATTCATTCATTGATCACACCAACTTTTACGACTTAAAATGTTAAAAATTTCAAGCTCGCTTCGCTCGCTCATTCATAAATTTCAGGCACATTTCTTATCATTCACCTACCTCGTTGCGGTCACTCATTCATTCATTTCCTTAAATTACTATTGTGAGGATCACCCATTGCTGTTAAGACCAAATATGTTTAAAATTGCAAGCACGCTGCGCTCGCTCATTCATTCAAAAATCACCTCAGGCTTTTATAACCCAAAATGTCACAAATTTCAAGCTCACTCCGTTCGCTCGTTCTTTCATTTATCACCCCAGCGTTTAAGAAACGTCAAAACTGTTGATTTCGCTCCGGTGGCTTGATCATCCCAGCTTTTAAAACCCAAAATGACCAAACATTTCTAGCTCGCTCCGCTCGCTCATACATTCGTTATTGTCCCCCAGGGCTTAAAACCCAAAATTTCCGAGCTCGCACCGCTCGCTGATTCATTTATTGATCACCCCACTAAAAAGGGTTTCTTTTTAACTCAGGGTGCTCGCTAATGATGACCTATAATTTTGACTTTTGCCTTCCCCCTCTAAACCAAATCCTGGATCCGCGCCTAGCCTAGGCACAGGGCGCATATCCTGTACAGGCGCAGTACTGTAAATGACCGGTTCAGGATCAAGTTTTGGATCATACATGGTAGTCAATAGCAAACAACACAATATATTATACGAGTGTAGTGTAGACGCGCGGTGTAGTCATGGCAGATTTGTGAGTACACACTGCCAGCTACATTCATTAGTTTGTATTACATTTAATGTGTTCACACCAGCTCTTTTGAGCCAAGATTCAAACAATTTCGAACTCGCTACAATTGCTTATTTTTAAACATTAACATCGCCTACACCGCTCATCAATTCAGATTATAAGAACCAAAAATTCAAAAAGAATTACAGAGCTCGACTGTGTCATGTGACAACTGAAAACTAACGCCTAACTTGAAAACTGGATCCGCGTTGGGTGGTTTTAATTGTGCTGATTCGTGCTCAATGACTGTACATTGGCGATCGACTTGACTTCATCGGCCACCTCAGGGGCCAGGTCGCCCCTGGAAAATAGCCCTAAATACGCCAATGTGTGCGGGGTGAGGTACGGCGCTCCCGCACACGCAATGACCGTCTGACGCCCCTCGCATCCCGCGCATACCCCGTTGTGGTCCGCTAGTACTAACGAGTGCAAAACTTGATTGTTGTTTTGTTCTCCTTTGTTTAAATTGTTTATTACCACGGTAAATTATGCCTCAAAGTAAAACTTTAAACCGACAATGTAGAAAACTGGTGTACGACGTATACCTTCACTTTATACTTACACTTTTATGGCGAGTGAAACAGAACACTGCGTCGACAATTTCAAATAGCTACAAAAACGTACAGCGGCCGCAACTAAAACGTCGCTAATTACGGCTAAGTAAATTGTAAATTTTACTAAATATAATTATTTATGCCGATGTATTTCAATTTAGATTGTAAGCACGAGTGTACCTGCGCGAAATCCCGTCTACTGCTATTTGACAGGTCTCTTCTTTCATGACGCGGATAATACCTACTTTATATATCAGGATCAAATCAGAGATATTTTAAAGAAAGGTGAGGTGTAGACTTTCTTAAATTATGACTTAATTAGACGATTATGTAAGAAAAGGTTGATGAATGTAGAAGAAGCAAGAGAGGTATGTGGTAAAAGGCGTGGTGATTAATGCTTCGTTCTAACATCTAACAACTCTCCATGTTAAGCTCACTCCACATGTGGACAGTTCCGCGGGAACACGAGAGTGTAGAGGGAGTATTCGCCTATATTCGTGTAGTCCCGTGCGTGTTTGGCATGTCTCGCCTATTTCATAGACTAAGTAGAGATAGTTCGTTGTCGTCTCGATTCGATCGATTTTCTATTTGTATTCCTAGCGCTATTTCCCGTAACAGGTTGGGGGAAACTTGACCATGATCCAGGATATTAGTAGATCAAGTAAATTACAGTAGAGCAGCTGCCATCACCTCTGTGACCCTGTTTACAGCAGATTAGCGATATTACACCGATGAATCGATATAATGTCGATGCGTTTTGACACCCACCACATCCCTAATAGGCGAGAATGTAGAGGGTCGACCAAAGTCCCGGCCAAAGTTTCGCCGAAAGTTTCGGCGGACATGTGGAGTACGCTTTACGCTGGGGATGCGTTCCTGTTACATCTTAATATAAAAAAGCTCGACAGCTGTATTAACGATGAAATATTGTATTTTTCGTGCTATATTATTTTCCTATAATCTATAGTACAACTGTCTAAAATATAGTACGATACTATATATTATAGTTCGGGTGGAAACCCTAATCCGAACACAAAAACTGTTTTGTTGATTTGATGGATGTCAAACAATATTTTGCATGCGATCACATTTTGCGGGTAAAGTGAAATAGGTATTTTAGTTTTATTTTAGGCTATCCAATCCAACCAAATTCCATTCCTGTTTCTTCGAAAAAGAAAACGACACCAACACAACTGAAATTTAAATGTTTACAATCTACGAAAAATGTAAGAACTTTGAAATACTTTCTTCTCAATATTACAAGTTTTCGTAAGTACCTAAAAAACATGATTTTCGTTTACTCAGGAGTTTCCTGGATCTCGCCACGCTGGCCCTTCATAGGCGCAACGAAATGGAAGCACGAATACATGTATTTATGTCCAAATGTGATCTTGCCATTTCTGATATTACTAGGCTAAAAATGCAGGTAAAGTATTTTTTTTCTTTATAAAATCTACACTACTAAACTCTCCCTACTATTTTATGTAGCCAAACCTACTTACCTACTTTCTAAATTGACTATCTTTGCATTATAAATTCCCTCCTTTCTAATTTTCATTTCTTATTGGTTTCGATAAATTACGCAGAATGAACACTTAAATTTTAAGTTAAAATGTATGTGTATATTTCTAATTACAAATTAAATAAGTACCTTAAGCCTAATGTTATTTTTAGGCTCAAAATTTTGTCCTTGCACTGAACTGTGAGCCGGATCAACTGAAGGAGCGATTTCTCAGATGTATGAGACAACTTGACGAGTACATATATCTTGTTACTGATTTCAATCTGTCTATCAACAACTTAGGTAAATATGCATTTCTCTTAAAACACCAGTGACAGTCTGCCTGATGAAAAGCGTAACATTTGCATGTAAAAATGCTGGAACTGAAAGTGCATTCCGTACCTTTTATTACAAACAGGCAAGCGGGCCACTGTACAACATCATCACCATTAATGTGTTGCCCACCTATAAAACACTTAATTTCTGCCAGGACTTGTGGCTCTGGCAACAAATTAGCAAAAGCTTATCCCCACAACTGCCAAAGTCATTGTGCCATGGACTACAGCAAAATTTACTGGAATGAACACAATAGTATTTGAAATAATATTGTTTTCCTGCAATATTCTGTAAGGTGGATAGATATTTCGAAATTGGATTGGATTCTTAATTTATTTCCATTTTTATGCTGGATGGCATTCCCTAATTGTGAGGACTGTGCCGATATGCTTACTATGAGGCATGAGCCTGTTATTATGTTGGCTATCTTATCCACCAAACAGGAAGCTTTGTTGGCCACAGAAAAAGTAGGATCAGGTAAACTTCTGAGGCGTGGCATTGTTTTATCACCACACTTGTTTCACTATATTATATTTCTAATTTAATACATCAAGGTTTAAAAAAAAGAATCTGCCTGACCGATCAACTGCCAATAAATTGTGTTATCATTAAACTTAACATTGGCAAAATCGTGAAGACAGTGAAAGATATGATTCAAAAAGAAGAAGATTATTATTACAGCATGTCCATGCACAATGTAAACACCCGCAGCCGGCACCTGCTGGCCGTGCCGCCGCGGCGCCGCGCCAAGGCGCGCAAGTTGCTGGATGTCGTAGGCCCTAAGCTATATAATGCATTACCGTCGGATGTAAGGGATGCATCAAATGTTGACACATTCACAAACAAATTAAAAAATGTTTTGGTTGGCATAGCTTGCTTTAATATAGACGATTTCTACAAAGGAATAAAACAATGTCATTGACCCAAACATACCCACACAATAAACATTATAATTACGATTATGAATATCAATGAATTTAATACCTGTATAATTTAAGTTATATGTTAAAATAACACTAATAATAATTTGTAACAATTTGAATTTAACAAAGCAGACATGTAAATTTTGAATTTATGCAATAAATGAACAATGAACAATGAACTTGAAATTAGTTTTTAGGTTTTATTTTAGAAATTCTAAGATGGATGTGGCTACAGTACACTCATGCACATGAGAATTACACAAAATACAGTATGCAAAATACTATACTAGTCAATAACAGTAATTATAATCCTTTTTATGTTGCAGAAGGGACAAATAATGTAGATGTAACTCCTGTCCAAGACATAAAGGTATTAGTACCGCCACTACCAAATAGTTTCAACCTCATGGACACATTGAGTGAACCAGCTCCTACCACTCAGCGGAGTATGTGCCTCAATAATTGTCGTGTGGAGAAACCATTCGTCAAAAAGGTACCCAAAGCAGAACAAGTTCTTATACAGTTCTCAAGTGCCTCCACCTCATCTGAGAGTGTCCCTCAGCTAAAGAATCGAGTTGCCAAACTGAAAACAGACATGAACGAGAGCTGCCTGTGTCGCAAGGAAGTTGCATCGCCAAATAAAACAGCTGAAGCGGAAACACAGTGTCAATTGGGTACTACTAAAATGCAGTTGTTCAAAATTTCAAGTAAGTACAAATGTATTGTAATTGTTACTTAAAATTTAATTTTTAACTAATGCTTGCAGGAAACTAAGAAGTTGTTATTGTTACAATCTAAAAGGAAAGCTTATCACATTATGCTTGTTAGGTCATAAATGATAACGACTTCTTATAGACCTGTAACATGTGGTCTCTTTCATTGTTTTTTAAAATGACCCTCTCAGACACCAACCACACTAGGGAGTAACAGGGGCCATCACCGCCACCCAGTGACGTGAGTAACTACAGGTCTTCTCAGTCCAAAGAAGTAAAGATCTGTTTGTTGTACGACTTGTCAAATTCATGTGAGAGTTTACATCCTGGGTTTAAGTAAAGTGTAAGGCGAGCGTCGGTGGCCGAGCGGTTACAGTATCCGACTCGTAAGCCAGAGGTCCCGGGTTCGAATTCCGCTCCGGCCATGTACCGGACTGATGAATGAAACCTGCACATTCAAGCGACTGGATGTGTAACCATGATCCAATTTGGTCAGGTTCCCCTGGTAGCAGGGTCATGGAGGTCAGATGGCAGTCGCTCCCCTGTAATTACCTGACCTGCTACATCCTGGATCATGGTCAAGGCGGACACCGGGCCCTCGTTCTCGAGAGCACAACCAGGACATTAACGCCAAGATGACGAGTCTTAAGTAAAGTGTAGCCCCCTGATTTAACCTCCACCAGTACTCCACTCACAACCTACTGAGATTAGCACTACATCTGTAATGGTCCACAGTAGTCCACATGCACTTATTGCTTATTACATTTGACTAAATTCAGAAGCAAAAAGCGTGAGCATTTATTAAACTACAATATATTGCTTAAAAAATAAAGTCAATTTTTGTATCACGGCTTTTGATTAGCGGAGCGACGGGTAACATAATATAAGTGATACAAATGGACTTTATTCTATGAGCTATATATTCCACATTAGTTTGCTCTCACGCTTTTTGCTTCTGAAGTTAGGCAACTGATATTTGTCAAATGTAATAAGCGTAATTGTACCTTTAATGGGGTAGGTTTTTCTTTTGTTGGTCACCCACAAAGGGCAACAATTGCCTGTTATAATACACAAAACTAGTAGCCACACTTTGTTCATGTTTCGAACTCTACGCCTACTTCTATTATAACCTAACACTCTTCCTGGCCTTCTCCAGCCCCTGATGACCAGCAATCGGAAGAGGAGGAGGAGGCCGTGACGCTGCCCGGGCAGGACGTGCTGCCGGCCGACAGGAGCTACCCCGCGCTCATTATGAACGCCGACAGCGGCTCCTTCTGGGTCATCACCGATGACATCGACGAGACTTACCGGTGAGTGTCTGCCAGTTTAGGTAGAAAGTAATCTGGCCGTGTGGTGTCCGGCAGAGTAGAATAGCTCCAACCCCTTACACTCGTGGGTGTCGTACAAGGCGACTAATGTTTTTGAGGCATAAGATCAAGAGTCTCCATAGTCTGGAAAATGGGCAGCAGCGTTTTCCATTATTATATTTAAACACTGCGATCTCCAACCCGCCTGCCAGGCCCTAAGTCCTGCAGTGGACTGTTACTGGCTGTGATGATAATCGGTGTGGGGGGTGGAGAGGGGCTAGACGCCCATGCTTTCTGTAGTTGATATAATGATAGGACTGGACTATACTATTAAGATTGATATAGATATACTGAGATAGATAGATTATCTCTTCAGGTATTATAGTCTATATTTCAGGGTGCCTTGGCGCTTATTGGGGAGGCATATGTCTAGCATTGGACTAGTATAGGCTGATGATGATGATGGTGAAATCTTTATTACTCATATAGGAATTCATACAAAAATAATGTACAACAAAAACGTAACAATTTGTGGGCAAAAGCAGCTGTAACGCTACAAGTGATCTCTTCCACGCATCCTTTGTCTTTAAAACCTTTTTACCCCTTTCTTGAAGAACTCCATGTTGTACTCTCCAGGGAAAACCTCTCCAGGAAGTTCATTCCACAACCTTAGTGTGCGTGGGAGAAATTTCCTTTGGGGCCGTACAGTTCGCGACCGATCTGGCTCCGAGGATGAACTCCCTGTCGGTGGCGAGCGGTGCAATAGCTGTAATTGCCTTTAGTAAACCTAAATCTTAAAAAAAAAATTGGCTGTGTGGTGTCCGGCAGAGTAGAATAGCACCAACCCCTTACACTCGTGGGTGTCGTACGAGGCGACTAATGTTTTCGAGGCAAAAGATCAAGAGTCTCCGTAGTCTGGAAAATGGGCAGCAGCATTTTCCATTGTTCTATTTAAACACTGCGATCTCCAACCCGCCTGCCAAGCGTGGAGATTATGGCAATAACCTCCCCTTTCGTGGGAGAGGCCCAGCAGTGGACAGTTACGGGCTGTGATAATAATGATGATGAATCTCTAATCTCCCTTCAGTTTGATGCTTGAGATGACAACATACTACAAGCTGAACACGGTGGAGATGGCCCCGGAGGAGATCATTGCGCCGTGCTACTACGCCTTCTACGATGTCGAGAGCGACTGCTTCTACCGCGGACTGCTCATAAGGCTGGACGAGGTAGCTCTATTTACCTATATGTACCTATATCTTTGTTATGCCAAAAATGTAACCTGGGTCCCTATTTTTGAAACCGGTCGCATCCACGCGAGCATTCGCCTTCTAATGCCTGTCTTTTTTACCTGTAGCAACTTACTACGTGTGAGAAACAGATAGGTAGCGCACGCGGTTTCAAAAATAGGGCCTAGGCTTACAATAACTACCTATGTAGATTTAAATTATATTGTCACAGAAAACACAGATTCTGAAAACGTGCGGTCGGTGTCGTTTTGTAACACATCTGAACTCTTCAAGTTATTTAAACTTAAAACTGTGTATACTGTTCAATGTTACCTGGTCTCGGCGGTTACCGAAAGTTTCGCTGTAATCGGATTTGCCATTCCCAAGAAATTGAAAAATTTACTTCTATGAAAGTTAGTTATGCCATTTTCGTCATACAAAACGTGAATTTCATAGGTAAGAACCCAATATTTGTATCTGCGGGGATATTGTCTAACTCAGTTGGCTACTGAATTTGACATTAAATAATTCTACACTACATCATCTATGTTAGTCACTGTCGATAGCGTCTACTAAATTAGAGTAGTTTAAGATTACTATATGTCAAATTCAGTTGTCCACGGATATAGTCAATAGCCCCTCTGGTCTGCCCCCAGGACGGCACGGCCGAGGTGTTCCTAGTGGACACGGGCGAAGTGCGCGGCGGCGACGCGCGCTGCTGCCTGCAGCCGCTCGCGCCACGGTTCGCCGCCAGGCCTCCTTACGCACGGTTCTGCCATCTGGCGGGGGTGAGTGGCAACCTACCAGCCTGGTAACCTACCAGGGTTACACCAGGCGACTGATCGAAACCGATGGAGTTGAAAAACTCCGAAGCTGTCGCGATCCTCGGCAGTGAGGGAACGATCAAGAAGATTTGCAAAAGTAGTGACAGGTGCCCCGATTTGGCTGGAGCCGACCTCAACTGACGGTAGGTCGGCTCAAGTCGATACTAATCCTTATGACTTACAAAATAAAGTTGCAATTTTATTAATTCGGATGCGCGGGCAAGCCGAACTTGGTCGGATGTCCGACCACGTCTTTCGAACCCAAAAGAGACTTTTATTATTTTATTAGTATCAACTGCAACTGACGGTTAGTTGGCTCCAGCCAAAACGGAACGCTGCTACTAGTTAAATTTTGCCAGACCGAAGATCGTTTTTCATACAAATTTTATGTAACAGTTTATGTAAATTCTTTCAAGGGTTTGACGTTTTTAATGTATGTTTGTGCTATTCGCCGTTAGTAAATGTATCTAATTGAGCGTAAAAAGGATTTCTACATGTTAATCTTCACTGAAACGCTTTATCATACAATATGGACTTGTTTAATTCTAATACATTATTTCTTCATAGTCAAACTAAGGACTTCGGCCACAAACAACGCACTTTACCTACAAATCAGAGCTAACAGGACTTGCAGGGGTACCGCGGATCTCCGATAGTACGCCACCATCTTGGTCCAATTGAGTAATAACCAATCGCGGCAAGGAAGAGCCAGAGCTGCCTTGCTATGATTGGTCTCTACTTAATTGTATCAAGATGGCGGCGTACAATCGGAGTTATGCGGTACGACCCCTGTACATAGATGCAAATAAACTTGATTGATTGATAAACTAGCAAGTCTATCTACCCGTAAAAAGTAGTTTATATATGTGGGAGAACGTGTATAGAACTTAAACAAAGAAATATGAATAATAAATCTATGTATATTATTACCAATAATATAATAAATGGACAGCAACAGATGGAGAGGACATATTTTAGTAGCCTAAGTGATGTACTTAGATTTAGCAAGATACAGACAAGTTGACAATCATTAATTATTATTTCTATAGAAATAACAAAATAGAACATAGAAATAATATGCGTTATACGGTTAAGCAAGATTACCTAAGGAAGACAGTTCAGAGCACTGGTGGTGCCGTGTCCGCAGTCGGACAACGTCTGACCTGTCGAGAGCGATGGCCGCCTTTTTATAGACTGCGGTGTACCCGCATGTGGTTTTTAATTTAAGAACACTACCTTCATTTTATAAAAATGAAGATAAATACAATAATAATATTATCTCCCACACGGCCATACTGACGAGCAGCCTAATTGGCTTGCGATACACTATCTCAAAATTAAAATGTATGTGTAACATAAGAAATCAATGCTTAAAGAATACTTAGAGTCAAATTATATCATGACAATACAATGCACGTATCTTTACTCGAGTTACATTACGACAATTTACTAAAAACATCATCAATTTACATAAACTAGCATCAATGTAAAATCCAATCAAATTATCCTTGTAGGAAACACTGATTAGGTCTCATGATCATAACAATTCAATTTGTCAAACGTGACCGAAATCATACTTTTTATCCTATTTACTTAAGGAAAACCAACAGCAATGATTACAATATAATATAATACCAGTATTATTTTATATTAGCACAGAGCCAATTACAGGCTTCCACAGATAAAAACTGTATAATTTAATACATACTTAACTAAAAGTCAAGCATACCGAACAGTCTACAAGACTTTACGATTTCAAATTTAAACTAAAATATACCTACAATACTCGAAAGTAATGCAACAATAGTCAACTCCATAATAACATGGTTTGAAAAATGCCACAACGCGTCGAAGTAATAGTTGAGTATGCGGTCTCTCGCTGACTCACAACTTGTGTTAAATAAATCAAGATTAATTCTCCTGGATAAAACATTAAAATTATTCATTGCTCACGATAGAAAGGTGTTCCTTCTGTAGTTGGTAGAATACGCCAAATTGCATGGCAATGGCCAAATCACATGAGCCATATAAACACCAAATCACATGGTACTAATGGTCAAATCACAGGTAACTGAATGCCAATCCGCACGTCAGTGGCCAAAACACATGGCAATGGTCAAATCATATGACCCCAAATGCCAATTCTCAAATCAGTAGCCAAATCAACTACAATTAAATGCCAAATCACAGGGCAACGGTCAAATCAAATGACCCGCACATCGCACCAAACACCCAGCACAACACCGCTGGCCACCGATATATTGTACAGGACAATTTATCGGAGCACCGATGAACGGTCAATAAATCAAGACTTCTTCTCTCATTAATGGATGAGCAGCTAGTTCCACATCCAGACCACGGCCGCGAGCCGAATATGATGTCATCACAGTATTTCCAGCAATCCGCAAGGCGGTGCTTCGATTGACGTTGCGTATTTTATTCAACATGATGTCTAGGCTCAAGACCGCCCTCGTGTTTTATCTGAAACTAAAATACCACAGCACAGTACCATGTTCGCTCGATCATTCCTGACCTTATGATTGTAAAAGACTATATTAGCTCTCCTCTTATCGTTCTAAACTCAAAACAATATTCCTTAACTCGTGGAAATACAAATCGAAATCTATAAACATTGCTAACGCTTCCACTCAGTGACGTTGATTCGTCTTACTTTTGTAATCCGTAGGTACTTATAGACTCTAGTAGTACCTTTGTAATACATAGAAGCTAGTACAGTACTGGCCGTACTCTTGTATGTAGATACACTACTGTTAGACTATACAGTATCTCAATATGAAATTGCTAAAATCGTAAAATAGTAAATTTAACAAGCTTTACTTTACTAAGCCCACTTTACTTTATCAGCTCGTGGTCAGTCCTTCGACCAAATCTATTCAGTACATTGTATACAGACTATCACAAGTAATTCAGTCCATCTGCCATCACAACACGTGATCATAAACACGTGAGTTACACAACAAGTAATCGTCCTAGACCCAAACTAACATTCACCGTGTCATCTCCACCAAAATAACATTATCTCTACCGCCCAATATCAAAATTGAATCAGGATTTTACCAATGAACAGCTTCTAGGCATCATAGTCACAAATTTCAATTACTGAGTCGTTAATCGTTAATAATGTACCCAAAATAAACATCTCAGAACATGTCACCTCTATTATTGCAAGGTGTCTATCTTCAAATACAATCACACAGAGCTATCCCGGTTGCTCTACCCGAACTTACAATGAAAATTTCAACTTTATAATTATACATCAGTCGTCATCTGTGGTCAACCTGATGATCATCGCCGTGATTATCCATTAGGTAGGATTTCCAATCCCCGTGATTACATACTAGCCAACTCTAGGGCTTTTCATCGGAATCACATTTTATTAAAGAAATTACACTCTACTCTTGTAGCCTAGACAAAACAATTGACTAGTCTCCATATTTTTTGTATTTGATTCATCGTAAATCATGGAGGAACTTTCCACACCATTGACCCGTACTCACTACCTAAACAACGATACTGCCAGTAGTATGCAATGCAAATTCCCAGCGCTGCAACTTCTATTTAGCCAATATCTAAAGCAGCGTCCTAAGAGAGCAACTGAGTTTTGCCACGGTTACGGTCCGTGGATAACAGAATCGGAAATTCATTTTCCATTAAGTCACTTGCTTCAGGTCTCATTAGTAATCAAATTCAAAATATAACCTACTTTCATTTGTCTACCAGCGAGGTAAAACGCTTTCATTCAACTGTGTTAACGTCTCTAAAAATGTATCGTTCTTTACATTAGATACATAATTTCCAAATTTGGAAATGAAAAGCTTCTTTCTGCCTTCAACAGTTTTAGGTAACAGTATAATGATAAAAATAAAACCAGCATTTATTATTTTTTCACAAACAAATAAATGATACGCAAGTAGGTCAGTACTATATAATTTTTGTAGCTATATTTATTTGTGAGAAACTGGTGCCTGAAATAAGTTCCATAGAACCTGTGATACAGGTAAGCAGGCTCCCACCCCATGGATTTACAAAACAGACTATGTAACATTTTTAGTACTTCTGACCTAAAATAATAAGATATTACATTCATTAAGTTTATGTGTCTATCAGTTACCACACCAAAACAACTAAACAAGTAAAGTAATCGTCATCGTCTTAACTTTTTTTTTCACTGTTCGATCGAGTCTACTCTATCTGTGACTACGTTACGTGTAAGTTCCCATTTTAAACAATTTAACAATGTTTGTAATAACGAAGAGGTCTCATATCCAGCCTTCTTCCAAAAAAATCAGAACATAAAAACTTGCAACATCCGAGACTTTCGGGGCTCTCAGCCCAAAGAGACACGACTCCCGGGCCACTCCAAATCAGCAAAATATCGGAGTGTTTAACCTCAACAACAGTGTAGGAACTACCAAACTTGTACTAGCCGAAGGATATGAATCTCACCATTGCTTACAGTGCCTCATCTTACAGGCACAACAACAGAACTCGAAATAGTTACTTGGTATCGGTAATCAATGAAATTTCAGTACTCGAAGCTAAAGTTAACATTATGTAACTGACTATTGAGCAATCACCAAAATATGTGGACTTTCTCATCATCATCATCATCGTTTAACATTTTTTCACAAAGCTTGAAACAACTACCATCTGTTGGCCACGCTCCCAGAGGCTCCATCAGCCTAGTACGTAAAACACCAACATCATCTCCATCCGGTGATGCCACAAGCTTTGAGTAAAGAAAACCAACCACATAAACGTCATAAAATCTTTTGCTCGATAGTCGTCACGTATGGACTTAGTTGCTTAAATCCGTCTACCAAAGTCTTAAACAGGTCGAACTGAAGTAAGTCACAGGATTAACTAAGTCACTCAAAACATAATTTGAAACTATCTACCGTCAATATATTTACATTCCTTTCGATAAAATAATTTGTCACCAACAAAAATGACGTTACCTCCTAATTAAACTGACTTTTTTTTTTTTTTAATGTTGGAGGTAGCTTTTCAGAATAATCGTATTTTGGCGGTCAACGTTAAAACCACAATAAAATCATACCCTCGGCAAACAAATATTGTTCATCGTTTACTTTTGTGTTCGTATTCGTTTCTAGACAGTAATAATTCATTGTAAAATAAAATTAAATTGTAACTCAGTAATTTGGTACATAAAAACTTAGTCGGACTTTCTCAATTTTGTTCTTTACACGTTCTACGCGGAAACAAATGCTTCTAATTCTGTTATAAACTCATTTGAATCAAGTAAACTCGTAACGACTCACCGAATGCTAATTTGCAGCCTGTAGTTGTTGTGGACCCTATGATGTCTGGTTTTGCATCTGCATTCACTCGACACTTCGCGTCGTCGAAAGCATCCAGTTTCCTCAGCCTCATGCGGGCGCACAGTGGGCTGAAAATCGAGCTTCATAGACATAGGCAACTCAACTTTTAATGTGTCGTTTTTTTGGCGGGAATTGCTTCCATGAGCTATAACTATACATAAAAATGTTATCCGAGTTAACTCTGCGCAAAAACAAATGAATTATATTTTTTTTACGAAAAAAATGTATGGAGCCAATATGAAAAATCCAATTATCTCTGAAACCGCTAGGAAAACCGTAATATCCTTACAGATGGTTATAAAACTAATTATTCATGATTTTTTGACATACTCCATATAACGGTTACTGCTGCAGAATTTTTTTTAAAAATCGTCGAAATATTTTATTTATTTATTTATACACGGTTCCTTTCGGTGAGAATTTAGCAACACGTTAAATCATATAGTATTAGGCTTGGTTCCTAGAAATAGTAGGTAGATGTAGGTAGGGTAAATTCTCACCGAAAGGAACCGTTTATAAATAAATAAATAAAATATTTAGAAGATTTTTAAAAAAAAATCTGCAGCAGTAACCGTTATATGGAGTATGTCAAAAAATCATGAATAATTAGTTTTATAACCATCTATAAGAATATTACGAAAAAAATGTATGGAGCCAATATGAAAAATCAAATTATCTCTGAAATATTTTGCTTGGTTATAAAACTAATTATTCATGATTTTTTGACATACTCCATATAACGGTTACAGCTGCAGATTTTTTTTTTAAATTATTGAAAAAAAGTATTTTCAAATTTTAAATGGTAGGCAAATATATTTGCTCAAATGTTTAGTAGGTATATATATAATAGGTATATGTATATAAAAACCGTTTAATCAAATTGATAATTGTTTATATTGATAATTTACATTTATATAAAATGGTGGGTTACAAAAATGTGGTTTTTATTAATATAATATGTATTGATAATAAAAAGATAGTAATTTATAATATCTTACAAACTATTGATAAGAAGAAACTTAACTTCTTCACTTTTTATTATTATGTACAAGTAATAAGAAATAAGGAATAACAATAGCATGCAATAATATTATTGAAATAAAAAAAATAACAAAAAATAATTAAATATGACTTAATCTAAAACACATTATTCAGTTTATTCATTTTCCTTATCACTCTCGTCGTCTTGGGTATCCATTTCTGAGTCATAATGCACATTGGAAACATCTAGAAACTCAAAGTCAGTTTCTCGAAACTGAATTATCTCGAGAGTTTCAGAAAAATACTGCTGCCTTTTCTTGGTATCTAACTTGGGCCTTTGTGCACTTATTATAGGATCTGAAGAAATAATAAGCATATTAAGGATATGTTGATTACTATCTTGCCTGTTCTTTTTCCGCGAATGATGTTCTCGAAACCTTCTAAAATCTTTATTTCGAGCTTCTGATGCTTCTTCTGAGAGACTTCCAATCGGTACAATATCATTATTTTGGATTATATCTGCCCCGTGTATAAGTATTTTATGGACGGTTGAAGACATATAATACCAGTCATATAACTCCACGTACTTTTCTGCGGTTTGGCGAGCATAATCTTTGAACTTACTGACATCGATGTTCTCACCCGAAGTGATTGTTTGCAAAATTACAGCAAATCTTCTTACAAGTTCTTCATCCAACCCGGTAATGGCTGCAGTTTTATTTGGGAATTCAAAGAACCTTCTTGCTGTATTTCCGTCATTGGTAGTTCCCGAGCCTTGTTTTACGATGTCAATCAAAAGATTGAGTTCATTTTTGAACTTATCCTGGATAATCTTTTTTCTTCTTTTTAACATTTCTTTGTGCTCATTTCCTCTCGCTGCCCACTCTTTGAAATCAAGTCTGTACGAAATATGTAACAAACATTCCATACAATTAATACGGGCGTGTAGAGATGACAACCCAAATTCGTAAACGGCAGCGGACACGGTCTTTGACGTCACAGCATCCAAACGGTTCATTTCAGTTGGTTTTGCTAAACACAGATAGCATGATGAATTTGATCTGGCATCAGATAGGTACGTGCAGACTTTAGCATCGATCATTGTCATCATCAGTTGATGGTTCACCTTATTTCCATTATTGCACTCTGTGGGAATAAGAGCCTTGATTTCATCATCCATGTGTCTTTTATTATCAATGACGACTGCTTCGCTCTCCTTCACAAAAGTAAACTGAACTGGGCGACAATACACCGCTGAGCACGGTTTCGGGTTCGTCCATAAAGTGTTGTCTCCATCAGTCAGTTTAAGTGGCACTAAGGACGTCATAAAAATGCTGGAATCATCTTGCTCACCCTCCATTTTCTGCTTGTATCGGCTTTGGTTTGAAGCACCATCAAATCCCCACTTTGATATCAGTTTCAAATGTTTATTTTGCACATTGTTAGAAAGAGTGTGGAGGATTCTCTTCACTGTGATGTCAAGTAAACTTTGAAGTGTAATCCTGGGTGATGAATCCGTCACCGACACTGCTTGCTTTGGCGGATAGCATTCAAGCTTCGCTTGTTGCACTTTATAGTACGATGGATAAATGTCCTTAGCACCTTCTCTAATGGCCGTCTCTCGCAATGTGATATATTGCCACTTCGATAGTTTTAAAGAGAGCAATAATCCAAGCGCTTTTTCTGGGGTAAATATATCAGTTTTCACAGTTTTTTTTATTGATTCCTTAATTTGACCAGCTGCTTCAGGATTTTTTAATATATATTCGATGACAGATGCGATATCCTCGTGGCCTTTCTCTTTTAAACGTAGTGCAGCTGTATATGCCAATTCACTTGGGTCTTCGTCTTTATGATCATCAGATCTTCTCTTTTTCTGTTTGCTTCCTAGATCTTCAAAAGGTTTTCGAAGTATCTTGGTCATTGTTCCAACAGAGGATGATGTCGATGGCTCTGGTGAGACTGGTCGTTCATCAACAGTTGCTTCTTGAGTGTTTAACATTGTTTGTACGCAACTTGGCCAATCGATATTTGCTTGTAGCCAATTATCGTACTGTTTTCTGAATGTATCTTTAATTCGGTGAGATCTCTGCCATCTCTGTGATGCAGCTCGTGTGAATTTCCGACAAAATTCTTTTAAAGTCACACAATCTTCGGCACCAATGCAATCGCCTAAGCGAGACATAACTGCACCAAACAATACTTTATAGTCAAATGAAGTACTTTCACTTTTTAGAAGAACAAACAAGTCTAAATTAGTTATTAAACTTTCCATTCTAACACTTTTCAGTCGCAGGACAAATGTAATGTTAACGGTTACAAAGTTTTGTAAATACTAAATTATAACACAAAATTTTAGTCCTTTTATTGTAGTGGTCGCTCATTAGTTAATTACTACCCTCATTAAGGGTAGTTACCTAATGATCATTAGTTAACTACCCTTAATGATGATCATTAGTTAACTACCCTTAATGAGCGACCACTACAATAAAAGGACTAAAATTTTGTGTTATAATTTAGTATTTACAAAACTTTGTAACCGTTAACATTACATTTGTCCTGCGACTGAAAAGTGTTAGAATGGAAAGTTTAATAACTAATTTAGACTTGTTTGTTCTTCTAAAAAGTGAAAGTACTTCATTTGACTATAAAGTATTGTTTGGTGCAGTTATGTCTCGCTTAGGTTACGGGTATACGGTTTTCCTTGCTGTTTCAGAGATAATTTGATTTTTCATATTGGCTCCATACATTTTTTTCGTAATATTCTTACAGATGGTTATAAAACTAATTATTCATGATTTTTTGACATACTCCATATAACGGTTACTGCTGCAGATTTTTTTTTAAAAATCTTCGAAATATTTTATTTATTTATTTATAAACGGTTCCTTTCGGTGAGAATTTACCCTACCTACATCTACCTACTATTTCTAGGAACCAAGTCTAATACTATATGATTTAACGTGTTGCTAAATTCTCACCGAAAGGAACCGTGTATAAATAAATAAATAAAATATTTCGACGATTTTTAAAAAAAATTCTGCAGCAGTAACCGTTATATGGAGTATGTCAAAAAATCATGAATAATTAGTTTTATAACCATCTGTAAGGATATTACGGTTTTCCTAGCGGTTTCAGAGATAATTGGATTTTTCATATTGGCTCCATACATTTTTTTCGTAAAAAAAATATAATTCATTTGTTTTTGCGCAGAGTTAACTCGGATAACATTTTTATGTATAGTTATAGCTCATGGAAGCAATTCCCGCCAAAAAAACGACACATTAAAAGTTGAGTTGCCTATGTCTATGAAGCTCGATTTTCAGCCCACTGTGGGGCGGTGCGAAAAGATCACGATGTAACATGAAAACAAAGGACATTGCATTAGAAATATTGTGGTACGTTGGGATCCTTTATCCCACTTCTGATGTGGGAGAACGTGTATAGAACTTAAACAAAGAAATATGAATAATAAATCTATGTATATTATTACCAATAATATAATAAATGGACAGCAACAGATGGAGAGGACATATTTTAGTAGGTTAAGTGATGTACTTAGATTTAGCAAAATACAGACAAGTTGACAATCATTAATTATTATTTCTATAGAAATAACAAAATAGAACATAGAAATAATATGCGTTATACGGTTAAGCAAGATTACCTAAGGAAGACAGTTCAGAGCACTGGTGGTGCCGTGTCCGCAGTCGGACAACGTCTGACCTGTCGAGAGCGATGGCC
Organism: Blastobasis adustella; assembly: GCA_907269095.1. Lineage (NCBI taxonomy): Eukaryota > Metazoa > Arthropoda > Insecta > Lepidoptera > Blastobasidae > Blastobasis > Blastobasis adustella. The sequence goes on from OU026120.1 coordinate 4,590,101, forward strand.
GCCTTTTTATAGACTGCGGTGTACCCGCATGTGGTTTTTAATTTAAGAACACTACCTTCATTTTATAAAAATGAAGATAAATACAATAATAATATTATCTCCCACATATAAATCTCCGTACATTGGCAGGTGGAACTAATGAACCTGGACTGTGAAGTTCAGCTCGAGAAATTCGAGAATTTCATGCGCAAATACATCGGCCTGAATGTCACGATCGAAGTCGACGATAAGTAAGTTAACCTTTCGAGTTATATTGTACCTATGTGATTGAGAGAGCCTTGTTTAAACGCTTGTAATTCAAGTCAAATATCAAAATCTACAACAAACAACTAAATAACTTAAGCTCAGTAATGACTCCACGCAACACTGTAGCCGTGGGCAGGATTATCAAGTAAGTCAGCGATAAAGCGGGAGTATAAATAATAAACTGTGTCACAGCTCAGGAAATGGTTAGCGAATTTTAGGAAATCACATTTCTTTTAAAATACGTTCGATACAGCAGTTCTTCCGTTTTGTCTTTGACCTTTTTTTATAATAGGTAATTTGTTTTTATCAGGTGGTAGCACTCAGTAAAGCCTGAGGAGTCCGACTGGGTAAGCACCGCCGCCTTATCTATTTCTGTCGCCAAGAAACAATGCTTGCATTGTGTGTTATGATTTGAAGGATAAGATAGCCAGCGAAATTACAGGCATGAGGCATTTCATCTTAGTCCTTACATTGACAATGCACCTGCGGTTTTGCATTTTTGTTACCTGCAAGCTAGATGTAAGAATTCTAGATGTTATGGGTGACAATTACCACTTACCATCAGGTGGGCTGTTTGCTCGCTTGTCACTGAGTAGCATAAAAAAATGTTAAAAAAAAAATAGATAAATTACCTAACCCATTATCACTATTTAATATTAGATATTTGAATACATGTTTTTAAATATTTATTTTCAAATACACAAATCGATTCAATGAATGAATGTTACATTGCAGTACTTCAGAGTCTCTGGGCGTGTATGTGGTGCTGAAGGATAACACAATCCTCAACAACCTGGTCGTGCAACAAGGGCTGGCTAAAGACAGTACGTTTGTTTTTTATTATTTGTTTTTTTTTCTGTACCTACGACAATAGCCGCGCATATCTCACAATACTCGGAGAGTAGAGAGTACATTGCCAGCTGCAAACCTTTGAGAGACGTACAGGCTTGTTTCTTGATGATTTAAATGTCGTAACGGATTGGAAACCCTGTTGCAGGAAACAATGGCATTGCTGGATTCATTCACCAATATCTTTTAGGTGGCCTCTGTCGCTTCTTGTCCTTTGTCAGACTGGTCAACCCCTATTTATGCCACGGTTACGTTTCCAGCTCTGTTTTCTCTATTTTTAACCTCCGACGAAAAAATGGGGGTGTTACTCGTATAAGTTTAACATGTGTGTCTGTGGCTTTGTGCATCTGCCTCTGGCATCGTAGCTCCCGAACGGATGGACCGATTTATATGCGGTAGTCTCTATTTGCAATCGAGATGGTTCGAGATGGCTTTGTTTTAATTAAATAGGTTCAGTAGTTAAGAAAAAGTAAATTTTTCACTTTAAATCAATATTTCATGATTTTTTCATAATTTTCATCAAAGTTATGAAGCTGATTATTTTAAGCATTAAAGGACAATTCAAGATGATTTAGTTGCAAAAAGAAATATTTTGATAGATAGTGTACTTGTTTTTTTTAAGATTGTAAGTCGAAAATTCTCAAAAATTCAGAAAAAACGTCTAAACTCGAAAAGTATGAAAAATCGCGGAACATACATGGGGGTGATTCGGATACCTCAAGGGGTGCTCTATCTCTGGACTTTCGCTTGACACTTTTTTTTGGGACAACCTGTATGTAAACTTGGTCGGGGGTCATCCAATTTTTCTGTTGGTTGGGTTATTACAGATTAGGTTGGTACCAGCTGGATACGAAAGGTACAGGACCGGCCTTTGTGGAGATCTCTGGGGGAGGCCTATGCCCAACAGTGGGCGTCTTTCGACTGATTTTATGATGATGAGGTTATTAGACTTTAGGGTCATCTTACCACGTCGGAATGAATGAATGCGGAATATATACCACGTTTTTGGTCGACCACACATTCCCTAAAGCTGTTTCTGGTCTCTAGTTTCAGGGAAGTCGGCGGCGGCCACGGCGCAGTCTCCGCTGCCCAAATACATTTCTCCAAAGATGAAGATCAAAAGCGAGAATGAACTGGACCTGGATATCACCAACTGTCCCGAGTATGATGACGCAGTGGAAGCCGTTATGGTGAGACCTACCTACAGAATCTTCCAAGAGCACGTTCAATTCCTACGCTGTATAGTCACCCTACTTATATTCTAAAAGCTTGCCCGAAGCAGAATAGGTGTGCTCTATACCGACGGTTTTGCGGACCGCCGCGCCTATTCCTTCTTGTCCACTTCGCAAGGTCTTCTGCGTCCTAGGAAATCCTTAATGACATCAATAGTCATCATCTACACAGATCATAACAGACTTAGGGCCTCTCCCACGAAAGGGAAGGTTATTGTTATAATCTCCACGCTTGGCAGGCGGGTTGGGGATCTCAATGTTATAAATATAACAATGAAAAACGCTGCTGCCCATTTCCAGCCTTCGCAGACTCTAGATCTTTTGCCACCAAAACATTAGTCGCCTTATACGACACCCACGAGTGTAAGGGGTACCATATAGGCCAGTGTACCGTTACTGGATAAGTAGTACTTCACTGTAATTTGCCGGTCTGCGTGAGACATGGTCATACTATATGAAGACTGTACTCTGCGATGTCACAGCCATGAAGGTTTCCACGAATTCGTTTGGTGTTTCGGACGCAATCTTCACGTGAAACTCCACAAATCCAATTATCCAGCATGCAATTAAAACTTCAGCGGATACATTAGTGACGTCGTTGCTATACACACACAGCATGCGTCGGCGCTGCACTGCACTTAAGTTGTTCATACATTGTTACTGATACAGCGCTACGTCCAACCGACGTACGCGACCACCGTCCATGGATCATTAAGTAGGATTTTAGTCATCATCATCGTCCTAGCGCTCATCCCGGCCTCTGCCAGGGTCCGCTTTCCTGATCAATCTTCGCCCGGTCTTCGGCATCCTCTCGTCGTAAGCCGTTGGCTCTCGCATCCGACTCAGCGATGTCAATCCATCGCTTCTTGGGTCGCCCACGGGGCCACTTTCCTGATACCGGCAGATTCACACACCTATTTCCCACGTATTTTCCCTCTCAGGCTTATGCAACACGTGACTAAACCAACGCAGACGAGCCATTAAAGAGGATTTTAGTATTGAACCTTGTACACTTACGCCCATTCCCCATAGCTATTATACCCTGAATATTTCACACCAAAACCGCCCATATCGTGCTGGAAAAGTAAAAAAAATTATGCATTATCATTCCCAGGGCTACAAGTGCCGCGACGACGCCGAGATCTGCAAACACTACAAGGGCGGCCCCGACAAGACGTGCTTCAAGGGGAACCACTGCAAGAAGAGGCACTTGTTGAAACATCCGGGTATGGTGACCGTGTTTTAATTTGTCACAGTCATACTTACATTCAATCCTCCTCCTCCGTTCGTATTCCTCATATCTGAGGGTCGTGACCTGTCTCCCTCATAATCCTGTCACGGACAAAGGCACGCCATCTTCCCCTGTCCTCAGCACAGTGCACAGGACCAACGCATCGGGCTACGGCCTCTAGGTCTTTTACCATCTACCTTTCCAGTGATCACCAGTCTTTCGAGGTTCTCCCCGTCCTTTCTAGCAATATGACCGAAATATTCCAGCACTCTTCTAATGCAGATGGTGGAAAGCCTATTGTTTACGTTTAGCTGCTTTAGAATAGCCGCGTTGGTCCGATGTGCCGTCCATGGATTTCGCAGCATCCTTCTCCAGCACCACATTTCGAAGGCATCATTGCGATTGCGATCCGCTTTTCTTAAAGTTCATGTCTCAGCTTCATATAGAAATACTAAAAGAACCAAAGTGCGAACAAGCTTTGTCTTCGTCTTCAGCGAGATCTTCCTGTCTTTCCAAGTTCTATGGAGCTGAGACATGGCGTTCTTGGCCATTATTTAATGACATTATGAATTTATATTTATTGATGCTAATTAATTAATTTTAATTATTACTTTATTCTTTTTATTAGTATTATTGTTGACAATAACAGGATCCGTCATTCCTGCTATTGTAATTATTTGATTGTTTGTTTTTATTATTGAGAATTATGAATTACAATTTTTATTTCTTTTCGCAATTTGTTATACAATGACGATGTATCTACATTACTAGAATAAATTAATATGAATATGATGTAGTGATATCCCCATTTTCCCACAGACGGTTGGACCCTGGACCGTGAAGAGGTAACCGGGAAGGTGCCACCAGCTGTGTTGCCGCCGCCGGGCGCCGAGCGCCGCGCCTTAGTGACCTGCGTGCCTCATTTCGACCACGTATTCTTGCAGTTCCTTGACAATAATACGGACGGTGAGCGCCTTTCATAGTTATTGATAGCGGCTTGAGCCTTCTCCGGAGAATAATAATAATAATAATAATTTTACAACAGGTGTTGTCCCGACCCAATTACACACGTCCATAAAAACACTGTCCCTGCCACCATCTTCTTTTGTGTTGATGCAAAAAGCAGTGATACTGAACACGTGTACAATAGTTAAAAAATTTTTACAGGCCCCAACGAAAGATCATCATGAAACACTTGGCTTAGGCCCGTGTGCTTCAGTAAGATGCCAGTATTTCCTTAAAATACTGAGAAGTATAAAGATTTTAAATAATAATAATAATTATTATTATTATTTTTATATTAATTAATTAATTAATTAAATATAATTATTTGCCAGTTCATCTAAACAAATAAAATCATTAGTAGATAAAACAGCGCAGTTCAGTTCAGATATAAACATGACTTTTGGTTTGGACAAATGCAGAGTACTTCACTTATATAGAGGCAAAATAACAGGAGTTGATAGTTTTAGAGAAGAAATAGATATTGCAGAGATGGAAGGAAATGAAACATATAAATATTTAGGAATTAAACAGGCAAAGTCCATAAACCACAATTTAATAAAAAAAATACTTAACAACGGAATATATTCGACGCCTAAACCTTATATGCAGAAAGCATCTCGTTTCCAAAAATATGTTTAAAGCAATAAACACTTATGCCATTCCTGTGTTAACATACTCCTTTGGCATTATAAAATGGTCAAAAACTGACATTAACAAACTTCAAATAAAAACCAGAACCACATTAACCAAACACAACAATCTTCATCCAAAGTCTGCAATCGAAAGGAGTTCCATTAAACGTGATAGTGGCGGCAGGAGCCTCATTGATATAAAAATACTATGGCAAAAACAGATAAATAGCATGAGACATTTCTTCTATGACAAAGCAAAAACAAGTAAAATTCATTTAGCTGTAATAGAATCAGATGCCAATTGCACCCCACTTAACTTAATAAATAAAGGTCTTACTACCACCTCAACCGAATTCACTGAAAAAGAAGGTTTTATGATCGCTATTCAAGACCAGGTAATAAACACAAAGAATTACAGAAAACATATTTTAAAAGACCCTAACATGCAAAACGATAAATGTAGAAAGTGCAATAGACAACCAGAAACTATACAGCATATAACCAGCGCATGCTGTCACCTCGCACAAACAGATTACATTCATCGTCATAACCAGATAGCAAACATCATTCACCAGAAACTCGCGATAAAACACAAACTGATACCTCCAAAATCCCTACCATACTACCAATATGTCCCAAAACCTGTACTTGAGAGCGCAAGACACAGGATGTACTTTGATAGAGCTATACTGACTGACAAGACTATCCATTTTAACAGACCTGACATAACATTGATAGACAAGCTGGAAAAACATGCATTTATCATAGATATTGCTGTACCGAATACACATAATTTACATAAAACTACCGCCGATAAAATTAATAAATACACTGAACTAAAAGAAGAGATATTGAGAAATTTTAATCTGGAAAAAGAGGATATTGTGCCTCTTGTGCTCTCTAGTACAGGAGTCATACCAAAACATGTAAAACACTACTTAAGGTTAATAGATCTGCCGGAAAATACCTATATCAACATGCAGAAAGCCACTATCTTAAATACTTGCCGTATTGTGCGTAAGTTTCTTCAAGAAGATACGACCCGCAACCAAATTGAAAGTGAAGCACACTTGGAGTAATCCCGTGTACTTTACTTATATTACCGGTCACACTATGTGACTGAGATAAAATAAAATAAACAAATAATAATAATAAATATTTATTTACACAAACAGAAACACCACAACACAAAAATTTGGAAAACGACATTTTGTAACACAGAAGAAAAGAGAAAGTACATAATAATTAACAAAAAAGCACATAAAAGCAGAAGCAAATGAAAGCTAGCACAGTGTCGATGCGTATTGTAGAAGATAAGTGGTGTGTGTTAATGGTGTAAGTAATGCTTGTGTAAAAGGGACCTCACTCAGCATTTTGCCCCGGTGCGAACCGAAGCGCTGGTTTTCAGTGGGACCCACTGAGTGAGGTACGGACGAAAGTGTGTAATAAATAGATATATATTCATCTAATAACATAAACCATAATATTATTGGGTAGTGTGTATGGTGTATAGTGTGTAAAGTTCGGTAACATTGTAGTAAGTAATGTTTACGGGTGAGTACCTAATATAATACATGTGATATTGCGAATACGGTTATGTCACAGTTAAGATAATTGTAATAAGTGTTATCTAGATTAGAAAAATTAATGTAAATAAATGTCAATGTGAATGTTTAAGGTGAGCCAAGCAAGCAAAGCAAGCAACAAGCAGTAAAATTCGCAACGAGACAGGATATAGCAACACATATAAGTACAAAATATATGCCTACATGTGCAGGAGAAATGTGGAACAAACTTGCGAACGCCAGCGCCGTCAGCCTGCAATCCTTGTGGTAAGGGTATATCACTTATTATTCTTTTGCGAGTTTAGTAGCAATGCTCTGACGTGCGTGTGTGATGATTTCAAGTCACGAAGTGGCGGCGGCAAGTCGTTCCAGCATTTGGTGGCTGCGAATTCAAAGCTTCCGCGGAACTCCCGGGCTGCGTAGTGCCGCCTGTTCTCTCTGGTTAGGCGCTCATTCCATAGAACCGCGCCGGCCCGCCGCGACGCCGCCGCCCGCCGTGGTAGGCGCTCGACGCACCCGCGCGGCTCGCAGGAACTCGTCCCGGAGGGAACGACGCGCCAGCCGCACCCCCGCCGGCCTCCCGGACGATCCCCACGCGCTGGCAGCTAACCAAATCTTGCTCGTTCAGCTGGAGCCCGACTTTAGCCGCACGCCCTAGCACGATGTGGATGACGTTTTCCCCGTTTGTCTCCGGTACTCCACTTATATCTATGTCGTTGCCAAGGGAGTCCTGTTCTCGCTCCAATAGATCCAGCTTACGCTGGACAACGGTGGCCTCGAGCGCGTGGAGGCATTGCGTAGCCTCTTCGTCCGCCTTCTTAGCTGAACTACGCTCCAGAGCGTCCAGCCTTGCCTCCAATGCATCCATCCGTGTGTTGTAAGAGGCCAGCGCTGCCCGCACCTGACTCATCTCCTCCCTGAATTCCACGATAGACTCCCGGGTATGACGCAGCTCTCCTCGTAGCTCCTCCCTGAACTGACGCAACTCAAGGACGAATACAGAATCCTGCGATGGTGCGGCAACCGCCTCCACCTGAGTTAAGTCCGCCATGGACTGATCCGCAGGCAGTGGACTAAAACCGCCCTCAGGTGTCCTCTCTCTTTCAGATCTAAGCGTCTGGGCACTACAGCTCAGACACCTCCACGTCGGGAGCACCCGCGCGTCCTGCGGGATGCCGACGCACGCGCGGTGGTAGCACCCGCGGCACCCGCAGGTTACTCCGTCCTGCGATGACATTAACTTTCCGCATGTAACGCATTTAGATGACATTTTTGAATGTTTTAATGTTTATTGTGAAATGTTGTTTAATAATGTAAATATGAGGGTACTTTTTTCGGATATTAAATTGATCACTAAAGCGAAACTGGTTTAATTGACGTAATTGGACACTGACAACTTAACACCACACACACTGAGTCTACTATTATAGAGTAATAATCAGATGTAATAGATAGTTATTTCCTTGAGGATATATTTTTTTTTTGTACGGAGCTAACGTAAAGTGAGCAATCAGCACTGACGTCCGTGACGTCACTCAGAATCAGCAATGTTTGCATTATGTCCCTATTTTAAGGTCGATTGCAGGCATGGTGCATTTCATCTCAGTACTCACAGTGAGAACGCACCTGCTGTGCTGTATTTCTGTTACATAAAACTTAATAATAATAGTGCATGAATCGTAGATGTCATGGGCGACAGTTACCGCTTACCATCAGGTACATAGAAAAAATATTACTTCAATACCAATTAAAAGAACATGTGCAAGTCTAGCAGTAGACGTTTTTGGGCAATTTATGTGTAATGTAATGTTTTAGTAGGCAAACAGGCAAGTGGGCCACCTGATGGAAAGTGGTCGCCGCTGCCTACATCCAAACATCAGCAACACCTGGGGTGCTTTGGCCACATCTATAACACGTTGCTCTGGCAGCAAAAAGGCAAAGCCCCCTCCACTGCTAATGCCACGGGTCCCCAAATTCCCACCCCACGGACCACTGGATACCTTACCCACCGGCAGGAACACAATACTATATTCAAAATAGTATTGTTTAGCTGCGGTACTCTGTAAGGTGGAGGGAGGTACTTCCCCGTTCGGGAACACCGATGAGGGTTTTCACGGTTTCCAGTGAGGCGTAAGGTCCGTTGTCAAAATACTGTCGTGCTATTGGAGAGAACCAATTGCTATGAAATGACAAATCTATTCCAACCAATGACGGGGCTTCATTTTGACAGTAGACCTCACGTCGCAGTCGCGCCATCTCGTGGATTTTAGAATCGTGAAAACCCTCATTCGAGGGGTACCCCGCAATGCCCTACCTTCATTATGACGTGTAAAAAAAAATTCATCTTGACGTTAATGTTCCGAATGTGCTCTCGAGAACGAGGGCCCAGGGTCCCCCTTAACCATGATCCAAGATTTGGCGATCAGGTAGTTACAGTCGAGCGACTACCATCTGACCTCTGTGACCCTGCTACCAGGGGAACCTGACCAGATTGGATCATGGTTACAAATTCAGTTGCCTGAATTTACAGGTTTCATCACAATATTTTCCCTTATCATAAGAGCATCGTTTAGAATACAACTAATGTACATTACTAAGAAAATAGTCATTGGTACATGGCCGCAGCGGGATTCGAGCCCGATACCTCTCATTTACGAGTTGAATACTCAACCGCCCGGCTACCGACGCTTTATGACGCTCTTCGCTATGACGTGTGATTCATCCAATAACTATTGTCTCCTTCCCCATCCAGAAATCTCGCTGCCAAGCTTCGGCGTAGTGCTTCCACCGATGTCTCTGGAGGCGCTAGTGCGCGACATGAACAGCCCCGCCGCTGTGCACAGCTACGACCCACTCACGGTACGCACTGAACTACAAACCAACTATTTTCGCATCCGAACGAACCCCTTTAGTTCGACCGAAGTATGGCCAAGGAATGGAACGCATTACCCGCGAGTGTGTTCCCTGATCATTATAGTTTAGACGCCTTCAAGGCCAGAGTGAATAGTCTGTTCCTAGACGGGCATGCTCCATCTTCGGCCGCATCGACACTTGCCACCAGGTGAGGTGGCGATCAAATGCCTGGCTAGTCCAATTATAATAAAAAAACTCGCTGATAACTAGACTATAGATAACTATTTTTCATCAGCACACAGCCCATGACAGTCCAGGGCCTCTCCCACGAAAGAAGAGCTTATTGACGTAATCTCCACGCTTGGCCGGCAGATTGGAGATCGCAGTTTTATAAATATAATAATGGAAAACGCTGCTGCCCATTTTCCAGTCTACGGGGACTAGATCTTTTGCCTCGAAAATATTAGTCGCCCCTTGTACGACACCCGCGAGTGTAAGGGGCTGGTGCTATTGTACTCTGCCGGACACCACACGGTCACTTGTTATGTACTATATTTATATAGCTCAATCGAACGACGCGTGCTCCTACGTTTTGAGTCTCACCGGCAACTGAATGACCAATTACAACGGCATTTGTATATGTATTGCGTCCATATTTTAAATTTGCTTGTGTACGTTAATGCGAAATTAGGGTGCGTCATTTCAGCTTAGACGAGCTCTAGTTATGTAAATGTTCTTAAATAAGACTTGCTATTTTTTCCGCATGGATTACACTTTATATCACGTTCGCCGCCAAATTTAATTTATGATGTCGTATATGACGTCTTCTGTCCTTCTCAGGGTTCCCGAGAATATCCCTCCTAAGTTAAGTTAATTTCGATTCAGTAGTTTAGCCGTGAAAGGGTAACCGACCGACAACTACTTTCAAATTTGTAATATTAGTTAGGATTAAGTAACAGTTCTGACTCTATTGTCTACAATGTATTCCTAACCCTTGCACTCCACTGTCAGTTGCCGCCGGCGCCCGGCGAGCTGGTGGCGGCGCTGTACTGCCGGCAGTGGTACCGCGCCAGGGTGCTCAGCCTGCACCGCGCCGACCAGACCGTCGAGGTAAGGACCCCACTGGCAGCTGGGGGCGGCGCTGGACGGACCCGCCCGACCGGCAGTGGTACCGCGCCAGGGTGCTCAGCCTGCACCGCGCCGACCAGACCGTCGAGGTAAGGACCCCACTGGCAGCTGGGGGCGGCGCTGGACGGACCCGCCCGACCGGCAGTGGTACCGCGCCAGGGTGCTCAGCCTGCACCGCGCCGACCAGACCGTCGAGGTAAGGACCCCACTGGCAGCTGGGGGCGGCGCTGGACGGACCCGCCCGACCGGCAGTGGTACCGCGCCAGGGTGCTCAGCCTGCACCGCGCCGACCAGACCGTCGAGGTAAGGACCCCACTGGCAGCTGGGGGCGGCGCTGGACGGACCCGCCCGACCGGCAGTGGTACCGCGCCAGGGTGCTCAGCCTGCACCGCGCCGACCAGACCGTCGAGGTAAGGACCCCACTGGCAGCTGGGGGCGGCGCTGGACGGACCCGCCCGACCGGCAGTGGTACCGCGCCAGGGTGCTCAGCCTGCACCGCGCCGACCAGACCGTCGAGGTAAGGACCCCACTGGCAGCTGGGGGCGGCGCTGGACCCGCCCGACCGGCAGTGGTACCGCGCCAGGGTGCTCAGCCTGCACCGCGCCGACCAGACCGTCGAGGTAAGGACCCCACTGGCAGCTGGGGGCGGCGCTGGACCCGCCCGACCGGCAGTGGTACCGCGCCAGGGTGCTCAGCCTGCACCGCGCCGACCAGACCGTCGAGGTAAGGACCCCACTGGCAGCTGGGGGCGGCGCTGGACCCGCCCGACCGGCAGTGGTACCGCGCCAGGGTGCTCAGCCTGCACCGCGCCGACCAGACCGTCGAGGTAAGGACCCCACTGGCAGCTGGGGGCGGCGCTGGACCCGCCCGACCGGCAGTGGTACCGCGCCAGGGTGCTCAGCCTGCACCGCGCCGACCAGACCGTCGAGGTAAGGACCCCACTGGCAGCTGGGGGCGGCGCTGGACCCGCCCGACCGGCAGTGGTACCGCGCCAGGGTGCTCAGCCTGCACCGCGCCGACCAGACCGTCGAGGTAAGGACCCCACTGGCAGCTGGGGGCGGCGCTGGACCCGCCCGACCGGCAGTGGTACCGCGCCAGGGTGCTCAGCCTGCACCGCGCCGACCAGACCGTCGAGGTAAGGACCCCACTGGCAGCTGGGGGCGGCGCTGGACCCGCCCGACCGGCAGTGGTACCGCGCCAGGGTGCTCAGCCTGCACCGCGCCGACCAGACCAGAGGATTTTTAAGTTTTTTACCCCTCAAATAGCGCTACTGAAACGTGAGGACTGCTGTCAAAATAAAACCCTGTTATTGGCTGGAATTGACCCGCCATTTTACGACTGACAGCGAATAGCGCGGTATAATTTGTACAACAGACCTTACGCCTTAGTGGCGCCATCTGGTGAATTTTATTTAAAAATTGAGCTATTAAAATTGAGAGTTGATTGTCGCAAATTGCAACGTATAAAACTATCGAATCTTCTACGCCCGTGTCTGTAACACACACATATACATGTGTGTGAAATTAACCTTGTTTCAACCTTTTTGTTATCGAATATTCGCGATGCCCCCTGGGTTAAGAACTTAACACCAGGTCCGCTTGCTTGATAACCTCTGGTATATTTGGAAGCACAAATTTACTAAATCGGTATCAATAATTATGTTCCCGTTTATTTTCTCTTGCTGTTATATGCAAAGACAATATGTCTTGCTTGCTTTCGACTGAATCGGTGTGAATGTCCTTATTTCTTTTTTCTAATTATTATTCTTTAATGAGCTAAATAAGCGCCTCCTCTTTGCTCCTTTGCGTATAATTGTTTATATAAAATAGCATTGTATGTACATTTCGGTCACCACCCACTTTCCGCCATTTTGAAAAAATATTGATTTTGCGGCTTCTCATAAAACTTATGCCAATCGATCGACTGTATAATCTATCGATCACTTTATGTTCAAAAATGTCGAAAACGGTATATCTTGCGAGATATCGGAAGTCAAAGATGTACATTAATTACCGACACAGGGGGAACAAACACCCCCTACTAGGTCTACTCATAGTCCAATATCTTCTAAACTACTTAACCGATTTCGATTAAGTAAAGCTAGGAATAATTTCGATTAAAAGACCTTTCAAATACAGAAAACCGAATTGAAAGTTCATCCGTTCAGGACCTACAGATAGACGGATACACGCGTTAAACTTACAACAAAAATTTAACTAAAACAAAGTGTTTTGTAAGATAATGTGTTCACCAACATACAATAGTAGTTTATGCAACTGTCATATAAAAGGGGGCATTATAACATGAGTGTCTGTTTATCATACGAGGCGTAGCCGAGTATAGTTTGACACAAGTGTTTTAATACCTAATTATATGCAGTTGCATACACTACTTTATCTACACCCATATTTTAATGTTAAAATATCGTACCTATAATTTTCTCAACTTTGCTGGAAGTAAGCTGCGCGCAGTTCTGTTGTATCTACGCGTCGAGGATATCAAGCGGCGGGAAATTCACTTTACTACTGTCACATTTAAGTATCTATTTATTTGCTTTTGTAAACAAGAAAAAACATTCACAAACACAACTTACAACAATTAGAAAAGAATATTCTGTTTAGCGGGAAAAAAAATACACACAAATATAAACAGGAAAATTTTAATTTGGTAAAGACATTTAGGTATTCAGCCTACATTTCGCCGTGTCTGGGCGACCGGCAAAAATTTAAAAAATATAAGTGTTGCATAATGATTAAATGAAAAACTTATTTTATCTACACTCATAGCATAATGTTCCAATTACATATTCAAAAACAGTTGTTTAAGGATACACGTTTTTCACGCCAGTCTATAACATTTAAAAAAATTACTTTTCGATACAGCATTTTTCATACTATTTTCATTACAGCTGTATCGAAAAATAACTTTTTAATCATTATGCAACACTTTTCTTTTTTAAATTTTTGTCTGGCGCCGGGACACGGCGAAATGTAGGCTGAATACCTAAATGTCTTTAACAAATTCAAAATTTCCTGTTTATATTTGTGATCAGTTCATAGTCTGTGGTTGTGATTGTGTACATTTGGAATTATTGTCCCGTTAAACAGAATATTTTTTCTAACTGTTGTAATTTGTGATTGTGAATGTTTTTTCTTGTTTGAAGCAAATAAATAGATAAATGTGAAAGTAGAGAAGTGAAATTCCCGCCGCTTGATATACTTGACGCGTAGATACAACAGAACTGACTCGCAGCTTACTTTCAGCAAAGTTAAAAAATTATAGGTACGAAATTTTTGACATGAAAATATGAGTGTAGATAAAGTAGTGTATGCAACTGCATATAATTAGATATTAAAACACTCATGTTTTTATACCCCCTTTTATATGACAGTTGCATAAACTACTATTTCGATACAGCTGTAATAAAAATAGTATGGGAAATGCTGCATAGAAAAGTAATTTTTAAAATTTTATAGACTGGCGTGAAAAAAGTGTACCCTTAAACGACTGTTTTCGAGTATGTAATTGGAACATTACGCTATGAGTGTAGATAAAATACTTTCATAATAATATACCGACACGGAATACCACTTGGCTCTCGAGACTGTTCAATTAGTCTCCGGTCCCTGGCGGTAGACCTTGGTCAACCTCGCATCGCCTTATGCTGTTGTCATTAGATGAAAGTGGGTGGTGATTTTCTCCATAGTAAATGTTCAATGCTCTTTAAGTATATAATGTATGTAAGGTTGCCTGTTGTTGGATTTACACTTAAGTGTTAAAGATCTTTCATGTAATAAAAAGTGTAAATCTGTTTGCAAATTAAATGAATAACAAAAAGTCGTGCAAACATACAAAAACCTCTGTACAAAAAAGTACAACTTTGTTCAGTACTACACTTCACCCCCCACCCCCGCAGGTGATGTACATAGACTACGGCAACGTGTCCTGGGTTCGTGAGGACGAAGTTCGCGCCCTACACCGAAGATACACTGCTCTACCAGTCTGTGCCGCGAGGGCGGCTCTCGCAGGCGTCGTTCCAAAGCCGGGCGCCGCAGCCACAGACCCGGCGCACACGGCGAAGGCTACGGCGCATCTAGCCGCTTTGGCGCTGGATAAGTGGCTGGATGTCGTTGTTGTGTGAGTATTGTAATGTAAGAAGTGGTTTAAGTGTCTAGTGACGAGCAGTTGGGACAACAGCGAGCCACAAATGGCTGCGTTGGGACTATAAGGGACTCAGTGTGGTTGGTACACTGCACTACCAGTCTGTGCCGCTAGGGCGGCGCTCGCAGGCGTAGTTCCGAGGCCGGGCGCCGCAGCCACAAACCCGGCACATGCTGCGAAGGCTACGGCACATCTAGCCGCTTTGGCGCTGGATAAGTGGCTGGATGTCGTTGTTGTTGTTTGAGTATTGTAGTGTCTAGTGACGAGCAGTTGAAACAATAGCGAGTTCCGTGCAGAGTTGCTGCGTTGGCGCCCTACAAGGGACTTGATATGGCACTGCAATGACTGCAGCTGCTTATTGGCGACAACATATTATTGGCCTCTGTTTATGTACTGGCATGTCGTCCGAACGCTGGAACATAGTAGACATCTCAACCTGGCGGCCGTAGTTCCTAATTTCGCCGTCTCACAGATAAGTTGGTGGCACCAGGTTCGTGGCGAGTCTTTGCCTTGTGTACGTCTTTGCGTCAAGATGACGTATTGTGTCTACTACAGCTGCCGGAACTATTGTTCAGTTATCCAAGGTTGTCCCCGGATATATAATCTTTACCCAAAGATATTGGCCTAAAATCATCCAAGGGGACAACCTCGGAGAATATAGCGACTAACGTCTTCCTATAGATGCACATAGAACCTAATGGCTGTAGCCGCTTAAGCCTTGCGCTGGATAAAAGACGTCATTGTGTCTGGATAAAGTATATTGGGTCTATGGAGCAACAAACGACGACGAGTTTCGCCGCACCGCGCGCCGCCGCTGCCGCTACTACGTTGGTGCCCAACAAGCGTCATTGTAACTTTCTGCAGGTTTTGTACTTTGTGTGGACAATATTTGTCTAATAATTTCCATATGTACGAGCGTACTTACAAGGTACGGACAGTTCAACCATATTTTCTTATTGCTCCAGTGGACGCGACTACGACGAGATCACGGTGGTTCTGTACGACGAGGAAGGTTGCAACATCGCCGAGCACATGGAGGCGATGCAACTACTCAAACTAGAGCCCTACACCATTGTGGACGACAACAACGTCCCACAAAAACACGTGGTCCCCTAGAACTGTCAGAACTGCCAGTGTGAGTCTTTGTGCCTGTGTTGAAGTTCCTTATTTCCTTGTCTAGTGGTGCATAAGGGTGCTGTTTGAATGAGAAATACCTGTCAAGCAACCGCAATAATATACCGCAACTAGTTTAGTTAAATAGAAATGAAGCTTCTATCAAATAACCGCTCAAACCCTGCACGTCAAATGAAACGTTACGAAGTATATGTAACTGATTTGTGATTTATGATGATTCAATAGTCCATTAGCGTTTACATATTAAGGTAATTTTAGAACACTTCAATGTCGTATTACATTCAAATAATTAACTTTACTAAGGCTTAGTGCGTCTAAATTCCTCCATTAACACTTCGTTATATCGATGTTTATGACGGGTGGTTTACCGACACTCAATTTAACCATAATAGGCACTATTATCAATCATAGTCAATATGTATCAGTGTAGTTCAGAACCTAATAAATTTTTTCGAGATTAATAGTAATAAAAACAATGAATATATGATAAGAACGAATACAAACAATCGATGCGCAGACAAAAACGGATTGTCATACGACAAGTTACCATAACATGTTAGTCTTAACCCGCTTCGTTGCTTGTTTTAAGACGATTAAGTGCCGAATTACTTATTAAGATATTATAGAATTTTTGTGTTACCTCAACCAAGTTTCGTTAACTCTAAGTTCATTGTTTAAACCTTACATTGTAGACAATGTAATAATCGTATCCGAAATAGTACAGTCATTAAGTTAAAGTAAGTAAGATAGTAATAATTGAATTTCCAAGAAACTGTGATTTATTGCTTTTAAGTACATGTTATGGTAATGATTAATATTTTCTGGACTCGAGACTCGATTATGATTATCATAATAAGTACTTGTCATTTTTAGATGTAAGCTAGGTTTTAAGATTTATCATTGTCACGTCAAATTATTACGACTTCTCGTCTCCCAAAGGGGTCAAAAGCATTTCAAGTAATCAATTGTATTTTTTATTGACTTTTATTGTTTTGGGCGCGTATTACACATGTCAATTTTTAATTTAGTTTCAACACGATCATTTGCAGTTAACTTTAGAATGCCGTAAATGTCTACTGGGTTTAAGGCGCTGTCCTAATTGGCAACGGTCGTGTGTGCGACCTTGGTCGTACGGCGGGCTCGCTCGACTAATAGAAGACCTCAAAACCGCCCGTCGCGCGATCATGGTCGTGCGACCGTTGCCAATTAGGACAGCGCGTAAGGCTGTTAATTTGATGATTTCCACTCACATTTTGAAACGTTTACAGAAGACCGCTTTGGCATTCAACTATCTCTTGACTCTTCAAGTTGAGTTTATTTGGCCTCCCAACCCAAGTAGGTATATAAGTGTAATAGTAATAGTGGGATTTATGTTTTATTATCATAAAAAATTATTACAAATAAATGGTTGTTTTCATTGAAACACGAAAATGAGCTTCAATTTTTTTTTTAAATCTTTGCCTTTAGCAACATTTCTTACACATCACCCGTCCCATAAGGCACATCCTTCTCACAAACAATACAATACGGTTACATCACAATCCACATTTCCAAATATATCCATCACTGCGAGTAACTAAGCACCACACCAAAGCCATTACAACACATTTCATTTCAACATGAGTTTATAAAAGTTTTCTTACATAAATAGGATGATATTATGTTTTACAAACGATTATATTAGAGTGATTCCATCGACTCGTCCAAATCGGAGCGATTACGAGGACTTTTTTTAAATTGATTGGTTACGCGTAATTTATCACTTAAATTATTCCTATACCTTATAACTATAGATTATTGTGAAAGGCGTTCATGCAAATGCTTTTCTTTTTAAGAAAATCGATGGAGTGTAATGAGGCCCCAGAAGGTATTGAAATATGGTGAGAGTGTAATGATTAACTTTGGAGGGTAATGATTTTGTAATGTAGATAATGCAAAATGTAAATTTAAATAGAAGTAAATCCCGTAAATTGTGATTATAAAACAATTTACGGAATTCACATGTCCAATAGAGTATTATATTATTACAGATTTTAAGTAAGTAAACATGAGTGAAGGTAAATATCAGATTTTATTTATGAAAACTTAAAGAAAGATTAATTTCCAATCAGGCTTCCCTACCTATTTAAAATTAAAATTTGGAATAACAAATTAAAAAAAAAATTAACTAAATTGTGCTCTAGATTCTACTGCTCCTCTAAACTCTGAAACCATGCGACGTGTACCTTCCTCCGAATATAGATCATTGTTGGTACGAACCTCAACGGCCAGGTGAGCCAGATGAGCGAGGAGTTGAGCCGGGAGCACGGTGGCTCTGGCTAAGGTTAGTGAAAGTTTACCCAGGGTGAATGCATCATTAAATCGCACAGAGTCCTTGTAGCATGCACAACGCTGCGAATCGTCTATTAATTGGGGGACTTAGAAAGACAATAGTCAAAAGATTATGGAGGCAGCCACCAACGAGCTTTGGTATAATCATTAACTATCTATAACTATAATCATTTCATACTCAAACTCGAACGCACAGTCCTCGGCAGGTTAAAAGGCGGTCGGAGAATTGACAAGGACACAGGAGGGCGGAAGAAGCAGTAAAGTGCAGACAGTGGTGAGGGATAAAAAGGTATACTTAAAAAATTGCAATGATATGGGTAATTGCATATCGGATAAGAAGGTGTCTTCTTCATCATCATTCCGGTTTGTGTTCTCGCGCGGTACATGATGGGCCAAGATCCGCCTTCATCGTTTTAGTCCACTTTGCTCGGTCTCATTCGGGTCTTTATTCCTTTTTTTAATGCAGAAAAAGGTCTTCGTGCCTATGAAGCACGGTCTCGAGCATGGCAGCGAGCGGGAGCTCGCTCAGTCTTCGGCTGGTGGTGAAATTATTGGCACGCATGTCATCTTTAACTACGTCTATCCATCGCTTCTTAGGCCGACCTCTCCTTCCCGTACCTGGAGGTCTAGGCCAGACATTTGTT
Organism: Blastobasis adustella; assembly: GCA_907269095.1. NCBI lineage: Eukaryota > Metazoa > Arthropoda > Insecta > Lepidoptera > Blastobasidae > Blastobasis > Blastobasis adustella. Next base: position 4,609,112 of record OU026120.1, read on the forward strand.
CCTTACGTTTGACATTTGACATTTGCTGCCATGAATGTGGACGTCTCGGCAATCTTTGCGTGAAACTTCACACATTCACCGCAGTATTTCCAATTCCGTGACGTTCAGCTTCTACTCCACGTCTCGCTGCCGGAGAGCAGGTCTAATTATAGGTCACAAGACTCACAAGTTATTACACCTAACACCTCGGCCTTTGGCCCAAGCCGCGAATATTCGGACTTTGACGTCGCTGTCGATGTCCCCGGTTGCGCTAAATACCGACGCCAGATATCAGACCTGATCCGAGGGCTTGACCTCATCTATGCCTATGCCAACGAGTAGGGGATCTGCACTGTTGCAGGCCATGTACGGATATACAGATGTACTTAGGAGCAAAGCGCCTAGCTAAAATAATTCCAAATGCACGTTCTGCACGGCTGGTTCCGTTGCATTTAGTAACTCATACATAAATAGGCAAAGTGAAGGCAAAAAGTCGAGCCGGTTTAGATGTGACGAAGTGCTGCCTTCACAAATCTGGACGGCGTTTTGCTCTACAAGTGCGAACTCTATTAAAGATTGGTATGACCATTTCAGAGAATCATATAGATAGAGCTTGTCTAAGCTGAAATGACGCGCCCCACTACTTAATTAGTTGATTTCGATGTGTGAGTGCAAATATTAATAACGACACTTCATCGGTGTTGGAGCGTCGACTGCTCAATCGAACGACGCGTGCTCCTACGTTTGAGTCTCACCGGCAACTGAATGACCAATTACAACGGCATTTGTATATGTATTGCGTCCATATTTTAAATTTGCTTGTGTGCGTTAATGCGATAGTGGGGCGCGTCATTTCAGCTTAGACGAGCTCTAATAAGTATGTACCACCACCATAGCTTCATGAAAAACTGAACATTATAAGCCCGATAATCCCTGATAAAGCGGAGAGATCACTGGCCCCTATGAAGAACGGAAAAGCTATCGACAATAACGGCATACCTATACAAACATGGAAAATAATGGGAATTTGGAGCGTACTCCTGCTCATTGCCCAAGACTAGGCGATGTGGAGGAGAAAGGAGGAGGACAAATCGTTCTGATGTTCATGGTTATTCGGTTTGATGAAGGAACTTAATTTCTAGGAAAATAATTTCGACATCATTTTTCTGTGAAACGAAGCATTCGTAAAATAATACGTTGAATAAACAATCTCTCGATTGACCCTCACAGACCCTCTTGAAAGCGTCATCATATCAGTCAGAAGACGCCCACTGCTGGGCATAGGCCTCCCCCAGAGATCTCCACAAAGGCCGGTCCTGTGCTTTTCGCATCCAGCTGGTACCTGCGATCCTTACCAGGTCACCAGTCCTTTCGCACAGCGTGGGAAGGCCTACCCACGCTGCGTCTTCCGGCACGTGGTCGCCACTCGAGAACTTTACTGCCCCATCGGCCATCTGTTCTTCGAGCTATGTGCCCTGCCCACTGCCACTTTAGTCTGGCAATCCTTAGAGCTATGTCGGTGACCTTGGTTCGCTTGCGGATCTCCTCATTTCTGATTCGAGCGCGCAAAGAAAGCGTAGCCTGGATTTAGTTAGCCTTGCCATTTAAAAATATGCGAATTAACGCGAACGTGAGTCTTAAGTTCAAAAGTAAACTCCCATCCATCAGGTGGCCTGCTTGTCTGCTTGCCTTCCGTATGACATAAAAAATAACTTGTTGTTGGGAGTAAGCTGACCCGTCCCTGCCCGGTGCCTCGCCCACGTTCGATGTGGCGTAGGTAACCCCTACTTTCACTATTCACTACAATTTTCATTACGTTCCAAAACGATTCATTACCTTCAGTCTACAAATTGGAGGGGAACGAAGTTTGAGCAGATTTTCTTGATTTATTTCTAATAAAATAGGATAATTAAATCTAAAAACTACAATAGGCTATAAACCAACAAAACACCATAATTTTATCACTAAACTAATTTTAGTATCATACTCTTACTTAGAAAATTAATGGAATGTAAGTAAGTAAGTACTTTCGCGTGACAAACGTCATTTCCACAACGAAAATCGAAAATATTTTTCGCTGCGATCGCACGCGTCCGTCCGTTAAGAAATATTTCGACAGACTTAGAGACACGGGAGGCGTAGGCATTGGAAATATACCAATAGGATTGCACACTTAAAAATAATTTCGATTACAACTTGCATGCACGGGCATGAAGTTTTTCGTTTGACAAAAATCAAATAGAAAGAATCGGCATTCTTTCTATGTTCCGCATTCGTCAAAAATACTATATTACAGGGTTAATGGTTATTAGATAACTTAGTAGCTACAAACAAAAACCTGTACTTTTACATTAGGAAGGGAAATAATGATCTGGGAACATTCTGAAAGGCCACCTGGATGTCGAATGGAATGAAATTGTAGCATGTTTTTAGTCATTTTCTTTTTCTTGTTTATATCTAGACCTAATATGACAAAGACTTTCGAGCTTTAGATAAATGTCAACTATTGCAATCAAAACATTTCAAATAACTGTAATATTCATGTCGACTTTTGCCCTGTAAAGGGGATTTGGACGATTCGGTGGAATCACTCATTAATATTATCTTAACCTATGACTAATAATTACACACAATATATATGTAAATAATATTTTCCGCATACGGAGTGTGTTTGGTTAGGTACACATAATTGAAACAATCAATGATTTTATAAATACAGACATAAGCCTGTTCTTATGACTCACTCACAAACAATTTTGGCAACTCCGTTTCAAGTCTCATAACTCTGACCATAGAAGTTAGACGCCAATTGTCATATGGGTTTGACTTCTTTGGAGCCACAAAAGTACTGTAGTAAGAGATTAGTTCATGTGACTGATCATCATACAAATCTGCTATCATTAGAGAATTCTCTTGGTACTCCAGGTCAGGTTGGCATATAGGTAAAGGAACTTGTGTATCAATTGGCCCCCTCGCACATATCTTCACTATATCCGTTTGACTCACATTAACATAATGTGTCTGAAGTTTATCAAATGATACAAGTACTATTTATTCTCTCAGAAATATCATGAACTGTAAAATTACTATATTTAATAAATGATGATATGGAAGCAACATTTATTGGGGGAGTTTGCTTTCGGACATTGTACCTTACTTCATCAGTTTTTAATGAACCCTTTGCCAAGTACGCAATATTCCACTGCCATAATTTCAAGACAAATCCTCGTATTGAATTTGCAAATGCAAAAGAGCTGGGCATCATAGCATATACATGACTAGCAGAGTATTCCCAGCTTATGTTCTGGATGCCATTTCGTTCGAGTAATAATTTGACAGATACTCTACATGAATATGGACATTCACCAGAGTTCTCAACTATCAGTTTACCTGGCCCATTAGGAAATTCACCTATAATATTCCCAATTTCCTTCTTTAAACTAAAATCTTTTTTTTCATACTGCTGACATTGAAGGAGGGTGGTTAGCAGTTTGATAGAGTTTTCCTTTTCTTATCAAAAAATCATATGATATGGAACGAACTGCTTCGGTTGTACCATCCTTACAAATGTAGCTTCTTTCAGAATCATTAAGTAATTTTACAGTCAAACAAAAATCTATAGAAATTGGATCACCAATTACATTGCCTGTTGCTCCAGAAATAATAAGCAATGAATTATGATTTGTATTAGGAATAATAGTCGCTACAGTTAAAAGATCGTTAACTTTATCTTCGTCAATGTCCTTAATAACAACAGGAAAATCTATAGCTGACATATTACTGTAAACATTACCGTTCTTATGTATGTGCCAGTGAAAAGTGCCAGACAAGTGATTCAGGGCCGCCAATAACCCTTCTGATCCTGCCACTATGCAGTCCTTTTGTTTATCTCTATTAACATCAATCAGGTGGCAATTTATTTCTGTCGGTATTCTAGATCTGGAAACTCTGGTATACCAACCCACTTTACCAGAGTTCCCGGCAATCAGTAACACACCATTCAAAGTTTCATTGCTTCTTTTATCTTGAATTTTCATGTGATTTCCACGATATATGAATATTAAGTTTTTCGTGTTGGGTATTGCGCCGTCGACAACATGCACAGCGCCTGACAATTCTATTTCATCGTAGGGAAGCTCCCAGCTTGTAGTTTTATCTTGCCATTCGTTTGTGGCACATCCACCAACCTCTGAACATGGAATCCCCCACAGGAATATGACAACGGTGAATATACACACCAGAATTGAGGCGATGAATGCACACCGGCGAGGCAGGGACATCTTGCTGGACATGTCCGATTGCATAAAACTTACGTTGTCCATAGTGCTCTCTACGGTATTAACATTCGTATTGAATTCGTCCATGTCACTCATGCTGTAGTTCTTAGAAGACTGAAGACCACTATTGTATACAGATTAACCCTTTAGTAAACTTAACCCTTTTCGAGATATTCGACTTTTAATTTTTTTAATTAAAATTGCCGATTATTAGGCTACTAAATTTAATTTTGTTTATTTTGTGTGTCTTATTATTATAATTGCATTTTTACATGTGTAATAAGATGCTTTAGGACGTCAATAATTAAAATCGTACATAAATGAATTGAATAGGCCGTAGTAGACAAGTCAAAGTTAAGAAATAAAAAGAAAGAAAAGAAATAATGCCCAGTGTATAAGTGTAATAGTAATAGTGGGATTTGCTGTTTTATTATAAAACAAAATTTTAACAAATAGGTACATAATTAATTTGAGATGCTCTAAAAATCTGTTTAGTTGTGTAACATGAATAAATGGTTGTATTTTCATTGAAACACGAAACTGAGCTTAAATTTTTATTTCAAATCATTACCTTTAGCAACATTTCTTACACATCACCCGTCCCATAAGGCACATCCTTCTCACAAACAATACAATACGGCCACATCACAATCCACATTTCCAAATATATCCATCACTGCGAGTAACTAAGCACCACACCAAAGCCATTACAACACATTTCATTTCAATACTAACTTAGAGAACTGCAAATAATTTAGGTGTGCGAAAAACGCACCGCAATGGTGGAACCCTCCGTCTACGGGGCATTTGAGAGTGCTCGGCGCGTTTTTGCGTTATCGCTTTGAGGATTGCCAGGCTGAAGTGGCAGTGGGCAGGGCACACAGCTCGAAGAACAGATGGCCGATGGGGCAGTAAAGTTCTCGAGTGGCGACCTCGTACCGGAAGACGCAGCATAGGTAGGCCTCCCTACAAGGTGGACCGACGACCAGGTAGAGATCGCAGGTACCAACTGGATGCGGAAGGCACTGGACCGGACTTTGTGGAGATCTCTGGGGGAGGCCTATGCCCAGCAGTGGGCGTCTTTCAGCTGATATGACAATGATGATGATTGCAAAATATATCAAGAGCTACCCTATAAATAATAATAAATAAATAAATAATAGGTTTATTTTCTCTTCACGTAGGCTCTTAAAATATACAAAAATTACTTTTATAATAAAACTTTACACAATAATTTTAACCTGCATGCGAGACTGGTGTCTGTACTAGGGTACTAGGGTATAAATAGGTACCTGTTTTACAGATCACCAGGCCCCCAGCCCATTGGAATGTAACCAAGCAGAAGCAATGATTCGTCTCTAAATTCAACAGCAGAGAAACGAAATAACAAACGAATAGTAGTTAGAAACTAGTACGTATAAAAAATTATCATAAACCAATTACATAAATAATTAAATTAAAATGAATTAAATTAATATAATTTTATAAAATTAAATTATAATTAAATCAGTCAAATCAAAATCAACAAAAATTAATTTAATTTAATTGATTATAGTTGCGTGTGTGTGCGTGTGTGTGTATGTGTATCTAGACATCCAGTAGAGCCTCTGTTGTATCGTAAGTTGCATTTCAGCTCCAACAGCCATCTGAAAACGCAGGTAATCGCTTCAAATTTAGCGAGCGAGTAATAGATAATGCTTTGTTAATATTATTGTAATAATGTGGTCCTCGAAACTGATAAAATCGATGTGAAAAAGCTGATTTACTTCAGGTCATGACTACTATAGATCAGGGGTCACCAAATGGCGGACCGCGTTCCGGACCCGGACTCAAATCGTTCTAAAGGCTCAATGCCAACATTGCTTAAATATTCTTTCAGGTGAGCTCCCCAAAGGTTTACTTCAGAACGTCGCGAAAGTGGCTAAGGCGACTATTACGCCGCGTCTTTATCACTGATGCCGCAGCCGCAGGGCCCTGTCAAGTCAAGCGACTGTATCGAGTATCCATAAGCTAGACTTTTGGCGTAGATCCATATCAATATCGTAGGTTTAATAAAGACTTATGCGTTCAGCGGCCTGAGCCGCCCGTCAGGTGCATATCAGTCTATAACTGGAGCCAGCTTTACACAAATACACTTACAAATTTTTTAACTATTTAAGTAATATTAATAGCAGTGAATACATGATGATGAATAATATTATAAAAATTACACTGAAGATTATAAGTTGTATTGTACAGATATTTATTATATAATATGAGTTTATACAAGTTTTCTTACATAAATAGGATGATATTATGTTTTACCAACAATGATATTAATATTATCTTAACCTATAACAAATAATTAGATATTATTGATATTATTATTATTTTTATACCACCAAGGTGAGGTAAGCAGACACCGGCCTATGGACGTTTGCAATACCAGGGGCATCACCCACGCGTTTCGACCCCGTATAAACCTATATTATGAACGCCAAACAACTAGAAGAAAATCATAATTTTACTAAGCTACTAGAAAATGACTAGAATAATAACACACAATATATCAGTGAATTTCATTTTCCACATACGGAATGTGTTTGGTTACACATAATTGCAACAATCAATGAATTTATAAATACATACAGACATTAGTCTGTTCTTATGACTCACTCACAAATAATTTTGGCAACTCCGTTTCAAGTCTAATAACTCTGACCATAGAAGTTAGACGCCAATTGTCATATGGGTTTGAATTCTTTGGGCTATAAGATTCTGGAGCCACAAAAGTACTGTAATATGAGATTAGTTCATGTGACTGATCACCATCCAAATCTGCTATCATTAGAGAATTCTCTTGGTACTCCAGGTCAGGTTGGCATATAGGCAAAGGAACTTGTGTATCAATTGGCCCCCTCGCACATATCTGCACTATGTCCGTTTGACTCACATTAACATTATGTGTCTGAAGTTTATCAAATGATACAAGTACTATTCTCTCCGAAATGTCATGAGCTGTAAAATTACCATATTTTATAAATGATGATATGGAAGCAACATTTATTGGGGGCCTGTAGTCATATGGATTTTTAGGACTTTGGTTTTGGACATTGTACTTTACTTCATCAATTTTTAATGCACCCTTTGCCAAGTGTGCAATATTCCACTGTCATAATTTCAAGACAAATCCTCGTATTGAATTTGCAAATGCAAAAGAGCTGGGCTTCATAGCATATACATGACTAGCAGAGTATTCCCAGCTTATGTTCTGGGTGCCATTTCGTTCGAGTAATAATTTGAGAGTTACTCTACATGAATTTGGACATTCACCAGAGTTCTCAACTATCAGTTTCCCTGGCCCATTAGGAAATACACCTCTAGTATTCCCAATATTTTTCTTTAAACTCAAATTTATTCTTTTTGTTACTGCTGACATTGAAGTAGGGTGGTTAGTAGTTTGATCAAGTTTTCCTTTTCTCCTCATCAAAAAATCATATGATATGGAACGAACTGCTTCAGTTGTACCATTCTTACAAATGTAGCTTCTTTCAGAATCATTAAGTAATTTTACAGTCAAACAAAAATCTATAGAAATTGGATCACCAATTACATTGCCTGTTGCCCCAGAAATAATAAGCAATGAATTATGGTTTGTATTAGGAATAATAGTCGCTACAGTTAAAAGATCGTTAACTTTATCTTTGTCCATGTCCTTAATAACAACAGGAAAATCTATAGCTGCAATATTACTGTAAACATGACCGTGCTTATGTATATACCAGTGATAAGTGCCAGACAAGGGATTCAGGGCCGCCAATAACCCTTCTGATCCTGCCACTATGCAGTCCTTTTGTTTATCTCTATTAACATCAATCAGGTGGCAGTTTATTTCTGTTGGTATTCTAGATTCTCTGGTATACCAACCCACTTTGCCAGAGTTCCCGACAATCAGTAACACACCATTCACATTTTCATTGCTTCTTTTATCTTGAATTTTCATGTGGTTTCCACGATATATGAATATTAAGTTTTTCGTGTTGGGTATTGCGCCGTCGACAACTTGCACAGCGCCTGACAATTCTATTTCATCGTAGGGAAGCTCCCAGCTTGTAGTTTTATCTTGCCATTCGTTTGCGGCACACCCACCAACCTCTGAACATGGAATCCCCCACAGGAATATGACAACGGTGAATATACACACCAGAATTGAGGTGATAAATGCACACCGGCGAGGCAGGGACATCTTGCTGGACATGTCCGATTGCATGAAACTTACGTTGTCCATAGTGCTCTCTACGGTATTAACATTCGTATTGAATTCGTCCATGTCACTCATGCTGTAGTTCTTAGAAGACTGAAGACCACTATTGAAGTCCAGATTGTTACAGCTATCGCCACTTTTGATGTGGAGAACATTATCCAGTTTTTGGTCGTCTTCAGAATCGGAATCTGTTACTATTTGCTTTAGTGGCGCGTAAATACCACCATTTCCATTTGTTGTCATGGCTTATTGCTCCTCACCTGTGATCATAACATCACGTTTAATTAAAGAAAACTCAAATTATTTTCAATCAAGAAATTCATTAATTGTCATGACAGAAAGCGGAAAATGCGCGAAAACCAAAGGTAGAACAAATTAATATTTTTTTAATTTGTGGCATTGGCATCTAGGAGTAAGACCTTGATCAGCTAAAAACGAAACAAATAACACAGTTTCAATAAGGTCCCGCAGTGGTACCATAGAGAAGAAATTTTATATACAGAAAGTGGTACAGCCTATCTCCATGGACTTATCATATTTAACAGGACTGAGTACTCTTCGGGTAAATCCGAGCCGAGCAAGAGGTGTAGAACAGATGCTGTTTGTCTCTATTTAATAGGATATCCATGGATAAATATATGTATATCTATAATACATTAGTCCATGCCTATCTCCGATTTTACGGCGCCATTTTGATGCAATTGAATTTAAACCATGGATTTATCATATGACGGCGCTTTGAGTCATTGGTCGTGATAAAATATCTATCGGTTTGATACTCTTTAGCTGGTTCTTGTTGCTTAGTGGTCTGTGTTTAGTGGAGAATGGCGGGCGCGCGCGCGCACGGCCGTGTGCTGCGATTTTTTTGTTTAGATTAAAACCGGAAACCAAGCACCCACAAGGACTTGCTATATAAGTCACGAATACCAATACCTTAGCCTTTAAACTGACGTCGTTGTGAATTTGTGTCTTGGTGGACCACGAGTCCTCATGCGCCGCGCTGGAAACAATCGGGCCTGATGGTAAAATGATGATAATAGATCCAGTTATAATGATATCGGCTATCAAGACTCTAGGGCGCCGATACATATATAACAGGACTGAAAACTCTCCAAAATTACAATTGCGAAAAGCAATCTTATATTCATACACTATTGTCATGAGTACAGTGGCTAACCCGAGCTGACAGGGACAGCGAGAACAGAGGCGGCGTATCCCGCTCTTTTATCTTGCCAGACTATAAAAATGTCGTTCATTGAAAGTTTGAGCTTTAATAACTCCACGAAATCTTGCCCTTCCTGCACCTTTGCTTTGTAAAATTGTACTTTTGTCATTCCTGTACTTTTTATTATGCATACAATTTACATACAAACTTTAAAAACGATATTTTTTTAAAACCATGAGGCCATACTTTTTATTTCTACAGGTAACCCTTTGAAATTGTAATGGTTTCGTGACAGCTTGATTCGCATTTATATCTTCACTATCATTTACCTACAATGGTGAAAAAGTTTTGTGTGCGCTTTTGTAGAAGTGAATCGTATGGTGTTGCGGTATATATTTTCAGAGAAAAAAAAATAACATTAGTTATTAAAGTTATTATAATTGACGACTAGGTTTACCATGAATTCATGATGGAATGAAACACGAGAAAACTTGATCCATTTAGAATGATCTACTTCTAAAGATGCGATCAAACCACAGTTCAAAATACGCTGTCACTGTATATTTAATATAGATAATAGTAGATTTTATTAGTTAGATAATGTAATTATAGATAGATATTAATCCATGGATATTGAATGAAATAAAAATATGTGGTCACCCTATTAGAAAGAGACAAACCGCATCTGTTCTACACCTCTTGCTCGGCTCGTTTTTACCCTAAGAGTTCTCAGTCCTGTTAAATCGCAGCAAAAGCTTTGGCTCTGGCTTGCTGCGATTGTGCATCAAAATGGCGGCGAGCTATCGGAGATCGGCGGTACCACTTCGGGACATTATTCAAACTGTGTTATTTGTTTCGGCTGCCGGACAAAGTTCAATGACGTTTATTTCAAGCATAGAGAAACATTTTTATATACAGAAGATTTCAAGCCAGTAGCCATGTCTTCACTCTCTAACAATAGCAATAGTAAGATATTGCAGGTTCTATAATGAGACTTCTTGGAGCAACCAGAAAGCTCAGTTCCGTTGCGATGAAAGTGTAAAGTGATAGAGTACCATCGCTAAACACTTTCACAGGTAATTAACTACTCATTAAACTATCACTAATGTGAATTAAAAGCCGAAATGTACAATAAAAGAGTTATTGAATAAGAACCAGAACTTCACTCCACAAATTCCCAATAAAAATTTAGAAAATGATTAATACAGCCACAAGTTAAGCACCTTACTCTTTTTGCTAATAGGACAGCCTCTCACGAACTTCACTATTGCTAGAAATGGGTGATAATTGATAAATAACGTCACTAGTATCGGCGGCATGTTAGTACCTTTTTACGACACATTCATAATTGTCCGCAGATAATGAAAGTTATTGTCCTAAAACTTGAAACTACCTACTGATGAAAAGACACTGACGCCCGCTCACGTTTCTTATTATTGTGTCCTATATGTTTCGAACCGCCGAACTCAGTTTAGGTCAAAACACAGATTAGGTATACTTTGTCAAATATTCGTAAACAAATTCACACAGCGCCATCTAGCCCCAAACTAAGCAATGCTTGTGCTAATATAATTAGTAGAACGAAACATAAAAACTTCCATAAGGTTAGAGTATACTTAATGTCGGTGTAAATCGTACATTTCAGTCCATTTTACTGGGTAGACTATTGGAGTAGAGCTTATAGGTTGTGATGTCATTCCACAGGGTGGAATCAAAATGGCGGCGTACTACCAGAGATCGGCGATCGTACCACCCCGTCCCCGGCGGCAGCGGCACCGCTGATCTCCAATAGCATGATCCTACCCTCTGGAATGACGTCACATGCATTTTGGATATTCTGTGACGTCATTCCAGAGAGTGGAATCAAAATGGCGGCGTACTATCAGAGATCGGCGGTACGGACCATATCATTCTATTGGAGATCGGCGGTGCCGCTGCGGGTTAGTACAGGGCCTAATGCTTTCAATCAGTAGGTATGGAGACAGTACGGGCAGTATTGTAGTGGGTACGGGGGTGGAAAGCGCTGTTACTTTCAGATTTTACTCCCACCCATCCATGGCACTCCTATATTGCAAAACCTACCGACTACCATCTTGGAACTTCCACTGTTCTCACAAGGAATGAAAATTCACCTTCATTTTTTACTTTTGGACCTGTAGCCGTATTCACAATGGTTCGATTCGGATTCGGATTCGAAAAATTTTTCGAATGACCTTGAAAATGACAGTTCAATTCGAAAGTTGTCTATTATTCGGAAATTTTCACAAATGCTATTTAGCTCGCGGGAAGTTTTTGTGAATTGTGGATTAGAACGCTTTTCTTGGAAAATGCAGTTTGTACTGGCGCTATAACACCGTAATAGGATAAAGGCGAAGCAGAGAGCCGATACAATGCACCTAAATCGGCAAATAAGGGATTTGTCGAACCCATTTAACATGCACAACTTTAGTAGGGTTTATCGCTTCTCTGCGGAGACTGCGATCCGCATTATAGAAGATATAAAGCCCTATTATCCTAGGACCTCATATGCTTGTGCGATTCTGGTGGAATTGAAAGTAAGTATGACAAAAATTGTGCTAAACGCTGAAAAATAACCTAATATTTTTTACAATAACAACAATACAAAACCATTAAAAATATCTGTATTAATTTCAGTGTCTATGTGCGCATAAACCCACCAGACGAAATGGAAACTGAGGATAGTGATTCATTTGCATCTGCCACTAAATTTGAAGAGAGGGATATATATAGGCAGAGGCACTGAGGGTGAGAAGGCAGTTAGTACAGAGGCTCTGCCATTGATTATGGTTAAGTGACTCTCTATAATAACTTGGTTGCAAAAGCACCAGCGTATCACCTTGACCGTTGGGACTATATTAAAAAACACGCTGTGAAAATTGTAGTGTTTGTTCTGAAGAAATATTTGTCTTGATGCCTACAGCTACTTTCTATCAACGCACCGCTCGCGTTCGGCATAGTTCATCCTCACATCGTGGTCCCAAAGACACATGCGAGGTCTTCAAGAAAGTGGGTAAAAGGTTTTTACAGGGTCGGCAACATGGAAATTGTTGGTAACTGTTTACCATCGGGCAAACCACAAGCCTGTCTTCTTTGTTTTCTGAACATTGAAATGTATTTTTTTTATTTGTCCTATATGCACTATATGTAAATTTTTTATGTTTCCTTTTATTTCTGTTAAGTTTAAATTAGGTAACTAATTAAATTATTATTCATAAAAACGTTTATTCTCTTTTTCTAATTATAATACCCCTTACAAACCCTCTAAGAAATTAAAACTGTTCGTTTTTACTTACAACAGTACCGATCAGCTGATCACATTTTTATAGAGTTTAGTTCAATAAGTAGGACATTCCTTTTGCGGATTTCTTACACCCTTCCTGATATAGGTATATTAATAAAAATATATACAGTTGTAAAAAATACTTTACTAATTATACTTTTAAAATCACAATTCATTTTTTTACAGCAAAAATTAAATGATCACTACCTTATTTACTAATAACCTAATTATAGGTACATTTAAAATCACAATTCAGTTGCTAACTTAAATCACAGAAAAAATGCTGTCTTAGTGCTTTTTGTATTTTCAAAGTGTAATTTAGTAAGTGATACATACAAAAGCATATCTCAATTATAAAATTTCTTTAAAAATAAACCTACATTGTTAATTATAATTTTAATTAACAGTACAGTTACTAATTTAAATCAGACTCAGTAAAAATGAAATGATCACATAAAACTAATAAAATAATAAAGTTGAAATTTAGTGAGTGGTGGGTAATTAAATTTAGGTAATCACTTAGTTAGATTTTCTATGGCAGTTGCGATTCGGGTGAAAACCTCTACAAGATTTTCTATCGCAACGGCCTGTCTAATTATGCCCTCTGACACTTTATTCACCGCTGCGGCTTGCACTTCGGCTGCTTCAGCTTGGCGTTGAAGGGCATTAAGCATTGGGTCACCCCCACCAGAGAAGGTCCACCACCAGTGCCAGATTTAAATACCCGAATTGTATGGGCTTTATTTTTTATATCTGACTTCCAGTCCTGCCAAGTCTGAAAATAAATACCAATTTAATAAATATATTATATTCAACCTACAACAACTTATGTTATATTCAAAATTAATCAATATTTACTTCTTCTTCGACCTTCATCCATTTGTCTGCAGTTTTAGTTGCACCATCACCGATAGCATTCAATTTTACGGCGAGGTCCGCTAACAATTTTTTCTTTTCCCTTGCTGCGTCTGGGCAATTCAGTCAACCCGTTGCGAGTGCGGGATGGGCCCGCATGTATTCTAACATCGCCACTCGTTGGCCGTATGATGTACGTGATGGCTGGAATCGCAAGAAATCAGGCAGTTTAAATAGCTATTTATCCAAAATTCAATCACCGAGTTTGTACTTGATTCAAGTGAATAGGTACTATAAATATTTAGTCAGGTACTTACTGTTAACATGGTTTCTTCGATTAGATTAGATACGAAAGGGTAAAAATTAATTTAATCACTAAACTAAATCGCTCGAAGAAAAACGGGGAAACTTTTTTGAAAACTTTAGTTTGACAATATTTATGTGTTCATAACGACAGAAAGAATTTAACTTTCAAATAATTACTTTATATTTTTGCAAATTAACTTGAAAGAAAAAAATATTCTACTTATAAACAATCAAATATCATATAAAAATTAATATATAGCGCGAAATATAACTTATTAATAGCAATTTTTACAAATTTATGTTATCAATTACCAATAATCCATTTTTCAATCAACAAAAGTGTCTTCGTAAACGCTCTTCTTTTCCGTGGGAGAACCATAGACATTCCCATTCGATAGAGTTTCCGTGGCCGAATATTCGACAAAGTTTTCGAATCATTGTGAATACGGCTACTGGATACTGGCTCATTTCATACAGTCGCCTCCGCGCAAGTCTTGTTATACTTGTAATGAAATACCAACTTCATGGCATATTATTCTATTAGGGATAAATCTACTGAAAAGAAATAAATAAAGCATTTAGGTAGTATAGGCAGACTGTATATTTTCATATTTTTTCTTGTATATAAATTATTTGCAGTTCTTTTGATTAGTTTATTTTACTAACATTGTATTAACATAAAGTAGATATTTAGTTTATATTATGTCACGTTTATTTAATATGTGCTTTATGTTGACAAAGATATAAAAAAATAAAATTTATTTTCAATAAATATATACTAGATGAACAAATCTAATGACAAGCAAATAATGGATGAAATAAATACACATTTCACTTTGAAGCTGAGCTCTAAACAAGCATAATCTTTCAACAATGAGGAAGCCTATAATTAATTGAGATTATCAAAGGTACACAATATTCTACATTAGTTTAACTACATCTGTCAGCTCTCCCATACCAAGTTACAGGTTAACGAGACTTTTTACAGCTCTACACTAAACACTGATCGATCTGTGCTGCTGACAGCTATAGACGAACCCATTTAAGACCTTATTATTTGCTCTCTATCAGTGGTCAGGGTGACCATTATATGGCTTGCTACCCCGAACTCCAATTAGCTATACTAAATTATATTTAGTTAATAAATAAGAAAACAAAAACAAGAACTATTTACATTTTCAGCCTCAAAAAACATCCTTTTCACAATATAATACATTCATGTGTGGGAGAATTCGCACTATGGATTGCAGATTTTAAATGGCACTTGTTTTGTAAACGAATGGCATGCAACAGAATGTACACACAACTCAGCTAACAGTAGATAGTTGATAGGAACAATAATAATTATTACATATTCTCTAATGCAACTGTGAAACTACATTAATAAATAAATAATTTTACAAAAGAGTGTGATGATATCTTAAAACAATGGACAAGATAGGCATTAGTGAACAATTTCCTAGCATCACTTTAAGTCATGATCGATCAGGCAGCATGTTACATAGGGAACACTCATTAGCTTTATGGAGATAAAATGTAGGTACAGTACGGGCGTAGCCACAGCACAAACCATGATAAGTAATCAGTCTTGCTTCACATTCTCGAGAACATCCTTATATACAGACACTGAATGAAATAACAAATACCTATATTCTGCATAAACATTTCACTAAATACCATAAGTTGAGTCCCATATTTATAATATAACTTATTGTAATTAAACATTCTACAAATTATTATAATAGAAAAGGAACCGGCCCTTTTCCTCTAGCAACCTGTACCAGAAAATATAGTTCTAAATATCGAGCTCTTGAGTCTAAACCGCTCGCTTTGTACAAAATTCAATAGTAAATATTATGAGGTAAGAGGTAAGCGCCGCGCCTCGCGCGCGTCCCTAACCGAATCTACATTACATAACTACAGATTAAATATCGCCAATATAAAATTTTAGGAATCAAAATAACCAATTAAATAAAAATTATCTAAATAACACTAATATCTCCGTAGACACGATTGAACTAATAATAAATAACTAGAGTAACCAGATCCGGGTGTTAGATCGAATACGTGTATTCGCCGAGATAGTCTATGAGCGAGGGTGGTAGGGGTAGTAGCCTGTGTTTGGGGGCGCACCAGAGTTTCGGGGTAAGGGGGTTCGAGTCGAGGTTTTTGTGGATGGCCAGCCGGGCGGAGTGCATGAGGGAGGGCGGGCTTCTGCGCAGCGGGGCCTTGAGCATCACCGGGGAGTGTGGGCAGCCCTCGCGGTCCACCCACATGGTGCCCGGGATGCCCTTCTGGCCCACGTCCGTGTAGTGCGCCACCAGCTCCATCACGCTGCGGAAGCGCGGCATGTAGCGCGCCAACGGCTTGTCACAGTCTAACCTGTCGACAACAAAAGATAGGAGGTCAATAAAATGCGACATAATAAAAGTGTTTGGCTTTGCTAGTGTTAGAGAATTTCCTAAGCCTAATGTACGACAAGTAAAACTTATCATCTTCTACAAGATTTTCGTAAATTGGGTTGGAGATATTGTTTAAATGACAAAAAATAAAAACAAACTACATATAATTGTACAGTTTTTGAACTATTGTTACTGAAATCTTTAAAGCTCATATCTTCTTGGCGTTAATATCTCGGTTGTGCGCTCGCGCATGAGGGCCCTGGGTCCGCCTTGACATAATTCAGGATTTGGTAGATCAGATAACTACTGCCATCTAACATCTGTGACCCTGCTACCAGGGGAACCTGACCAGATTGGATCATGGTTACACATTCAGTCGCCTGAAGTGCAGAGATCAACACAATGTTTTTTCTTACCATAAGAGCATCAGTGAGCATTCAACCAGTGTATCTCAAATCTTTAAAGCTATTCACACTATTTATTTATGTTTCAATGTAACTCATAAATTCAACAGCTGTTTTACAACCATACATATTTTACATGGAAAACATTCTCAACAGAAAAGGATTCCAAGAAAATACATTTACGGTGAATAATAAAACACATATAAATAATGCCAGATAACAATTACGCCACATTGTTTCAAAGAAATACAATACGATTGTACCTACTGAAAGCAGAAGCAGTAAATATTATTTATATTCTTTATGACTATGAAACAATGGCTGAAGTATATTATATAACATACTATATATTAAGTAGAGAACAATATTTACCTAAAATATCCATACTCGAAGTGTAACCGCACGGAAGTAGGACCCCTTTCCGTCTGGATTGACAGAGAGAAGTAGAAGTTGCTATCTCCTGACTCCCGTATTAAGAAAGTGCCGACACAGCTGTCCTTTAGTAGACTTCGTGCACCCTGGAAATGATAAAAGTTTTCTTAGTCAACTCTTTATGATGCGAAAGTTTGCCTGAAGATTTTATATTGGGTAATGAATTTATTTATTGTTATTTTTACATGTATGAACCATGTAAGGCAAAGAAATAAATCAATTAATTAGAGATTATAGCCATTTTAGTTAAATGATATTGGGATAATCTGATTTCTCAGTGATATAGGAATTTGTTATGCAATCAATGCTATATTCAAAATTAATTATTCCATTAATAGTATTCAAATCAATTTACCTGCCAGTCCAAATTCTTGTAGAACCACCCAGATATTCTGAGGACTCTGAGTGTCTCCGCTAGCCTGCTGAGCTCTTCGTGCTGTGCCTGTAGCACAGGCGTGAGTTGTCCGCACGGTGCTTGTGGGCACGGGAAGAAGGCCTGCGGCGATGCGGGGGCATTCTTCCCACAGCACGGCGTCACAGACAGCCGCAGCTCACGACGACAGTTCGGACACCACGCCACGCTCGACCAACTGAACGGGACCCTAACCTCGGTGCATGAGTCTGTAAAGAACGAGAAAACTCTAAAACTCAATTCAAGTGCTACTGATATAAGTTTCTGGGTTTGTGGTATTCTTGGAAATAGTACTTAGTAGATAGTGAAATTATTTAGGTATTTTATTTTGTGTTTCAATGGAATGACTAATATTGTAGGTGAAAGTCTTATCAGCACCTTATCATAACTGTGTGCCTATCACTTTTTGGAATTAAAAATGTTTAACAATGTGATGTGTAACCTCCCATTACACTTTGTTTTGTTTGTTACTGTTTATAATATGTAGGTCTACTTCTTAGTTATATTTAGAAATTCATGTAGGTATATTATTAAACTGCTCACCACAAATTGTAAATGCACATAACAAGTAATAAATAAAATACATACAACTTTAGAACCTAATTCCTACACAATGTCTGTTTTTTATTAATTGGTGCATATTCATATTTCCCTCATTGATATTGTATTGGTCAAGTAAACACTCACCTAATAAGAAAAAAAAACAGTAAAAAGTAATAATATAATAGTAGGAACATTTTATAAGTGAAAAAGTTGTGACATTATGCATAAGTATGTACTGTAAGTGGACAAGGATACCTAACACCTAACCTATTTAATAGATACTTAATCAATTTATCACATAAAAGCTTATTTTGTAATGTTTAAAAATGTAATTTCCACAGTAAATGAAGCTTTTAACATTCACCAGTATTAGATAAGTTGACAACGTTATCAGTCATGTCCCACAAACATTGTGATAAGCGTTATATGGAAATGTATTTATGTAAGTGCCTATTAAATGAGTTTCATGGTAATTATGTTAATTATACTAATTAAGGTATGTTTAAAATATCTATAAAACAAGCTTTCAAACTATAGAAAACTTTAAATACTACATTTAATCTTACTCACTACAGTTCTTTCTTAGAAACAAATTATTAATGAATGATCTAAGAAATAGTTTTAACATTACGATTTATTACATTCGCAACACATTTTTTCCTGGTGCTTCAAATAGGGAAGTCTATTATAGGCAGCGGACAACTTTGAGGTTTGTTTTAGGCTATAGGTACTTAGGCGAAAACTGTAACCGATTATTTGATAAGTTGGTACTTCTTAGAACAATATATGAAAATAAATTACACTAGAAATGTTGTAAGGACTTTACAACGTAGAAGCCTACTTAGTTCGGAGTTTCTAACTTTCTAAAACGTAAAATGTTTGACGTTCATTTGTTCACTTACTTTGGGGATTTAACCTTGCTGTTACAGTCATGTTTAAAGGACTTATGTTCACGTCACGCCGTTCGAGGAGACACATCGGTTGTTCCTTTCTAAGGGGACCGTGATGCAATCCACCGGTATCACCTTCAGAGGCCACGATTTAGTGATAGTTTCAGTCAGACACAAAAAACTCACAAATGTACTTTCAGTACACAACTTCCATGACTTTGTAATGACGGACGCATAAAACACTTTTCATTTCCTTTCGATCTTCACCACAAATTACTAAAAATTTAGTTTCCTTTCAGTTTCAGGATAACTTCACAACACAAACAAAATCCAAAAAAGTTCAGAAATAGAGTCACGCACGATATGTCACGTTCACGATATTTATTTTAGGTAGGTATTATTTGTTGCTACCTCACTAGTACCGTGAACAGAAATAAAATCCGAATAACAATTTTGAGGCGAACTCAAACGCGACCGGCGCAAACGAGGCAGCGAGTACGAGTAGCGAGCGAATGAATCGCTTGCTTGGTTGTGGGCAACAACCAACGGTGCGGTGCGGTGTGCGGGGCACGCGGGAGGACGAGGAGGGCCGAGGCCGCCGAATAGCGAGCGAGCTGCGACTGGCTGCGAGAGCAACAGAGCGATACGAACTCGAACGTTCACTGCTTCCGAGAATTCATTCACTGACCAATAATTACTAGTCGGTTATCTAGTCGTATGTTATCTTATTCCGCGGAAATGTGTTACGCGCGTGCTATTTCATTATAACACTACAAAAAGCGATAGTGGGCTTATTGTTTTTGAAGCATATTAAAATGAACTGATTTCCCATTTACCCCAATTTCCCCATTGTGATTGCCTATTAACTGCACTCGTACTCGTAGGCGTAGCAACGTTATCGGATATAACATAGGAAGGTACTAATGACATCTCTATTAGAAGAAGAAATTAAGCAAAAGGCGGGAGCGGGAAGCGGGAAATTTAAATAAAGCAAGAAAGCAATAATTTGAATAAAACCAAAATAATTATTACTTTCGTTTGTTTAACTTTATATGTACAAATGAAAGCGTATTTAGAAAAGCGAAAGTGAGATTTTTTTTAAATCATTTTGAATGAGGTCCCGTGCGATCGTGCTGAGCCGCGGTGTATGCATGTAGGCTGTCTTATGCAACACTCCGCTTTCGCAAACAGTTCTTAGAATGTAAGCCTACGTTATGTAGGTACATACATATACTCTACATTAAACTATTTAATATAATAGTGAACAATACATACTTACACCTAGGTATTTATGACATACCTAGATAGGTATTTACGGAGTTGTCAATTATGGATTAATAAGTTAAATATTAGTTAGATAAATATTAGTAGAGGTAGTTTAGTTATGTGTGAGAGTTTGGCATTCAGAACACACAATAACGTTTTCAAACAAATTATTTTTTTAATCTGTGGATATGCGCAATGCACATGGAATTTTCAATAGATAGTAGTAGTAGGTATTTCTCTTAGCGTTTACCTAAAACGGGTAACTAGGGGTAAAGTGCGATGCCTCTTATCTTGACGTTACTTAACTATCGAAATATATTATGTTAACCTTTAAAAATAGCAATGACAAAATTGAGAAAAGTAAGCATTACAAACATATACTTATCTATTAAAGTAATTTTGCGGATCCATTCTCCAAATCCACATACCTACCTATCTACAAATCGGTAGAGGAACCTATAGATTAACTATCCATTGTTCTTTAGTGAACAGCGTTCGTTGACGTTGATTTTCCTATTTCGGTAGGTACGATGGACATCCATCATTCCTTTGGCATTGCGCTCGTATGGTTTCGTGCGCAGATGTTGTTCGTATTCCTCGAATTGATTGATCAATAGCATTGTATTGCACTCACGCATGTGCGCCCCATAAGCTCGATGCGAATGGGCAATGGTACTTTATAATAGGTTTCTACTTATCCTAGGTACCTAAAGTTGTTTTTGTTTATTATACCTACTTAGGCTTTGTTTATTGTAGGTATATTAGAGATTTAAAATTTGTATGGTACCTCCTTGTTATCTGATAAACACTCGATCTAAAATCTCGGACGCTAACAATAAAATCCAATAATGAAACAAAGAACTTTCCAACTTTTTGCAGTCGTTGCCTCTTTGATTAATGACTAACTCGGATAACACGTGTTGAACGCGAAACGAATGTTGGTTTCTTGATGTCAAGATAAATTGTATTTCCGACGAAGTTTCCAACAAATGAATCACAGTGTCGAGGCGAGTTATTAACGCGCCATATTCCTATGATAAGTCGGGCGCAGACGCAGCGGTGCGGGCGCAGGTGTGCGATTCGCGTTTGGGCGTGAGTTCTGCGTAGCGGCGCGCCGCCACGCGGTTATATTCGGCGTTCTCGGAATCTCTTACCTGTTCGCTTTCACGACCATCTGCCTGGCGGCTCGTTCGGCGAACAATTTTAGGCGAACGCGTTCTCCCTTTTGAACTTTATTGCTAAGGCTATAGACACCGTTTACTGAGAAGTAGAGTACGTCTTGGTAGCGACAAAAACTGTTTCGATGAGTGAGATGGGGTGCCTCAATAATTTTAGGGGATCCGATGTCTATTCGTATGGGGGGATTAACCAACAGCTGTCACATGCTAGTCGCAATGGCAGCTGCGCGGAATAACGTCGTAATACTATCTATACCACGCTTCCACTCTCTCTAACGAGCTCAGTTGATATTATAGATGCTTTCTGTATTCACATTCAGATTAGTTATTGTAAGTAGAAAAGTCTATTCCTATATTGTAAGTGCAGCTCTACCAAACCCTAAGTTGGTACCTAATTGAGTAGAGCTGCACACGAGCATCGGGCGGATTCTTATTTTAACATTAAATATACTTGGACAAATTCACACGGCGCCATCTAGGTCCAAAGTAAGCAAAGCTTGTGTTATGTATGTTAGATAACTGATAAACTACTTATGTAAGTACTTTTTTTAAATATTTTTTAAATATTTTTATTTTATATGAACCCAGGCCGTAACAGCAATTAAAATTCATAATTTCAATTTCTGTTCGACCGCGAAACGAATCCGAGACCTCCACGAGGCGTTAACCAATTGAACCAGTCAGGTCGTCAATTCTTATTCTTTTGTAAAGCTTTTCACCGTGGTAACAATAGATACGACTACAATCTATTTCAGTGGGTCACTCACGATACAAAAACGTACCTACCTATGTACAGTTGTGGCATTCACGACACGAATCAATACGGACGCAGCATTTAGGCAGGTCATCGTAGTTCCGCGAACGGGCTCTGGCACACTTGGATTTCGATTTCACAGCGGATACCGTTCTCGGTACTCACTCTTTATTTGAACGAGGAAGAGGTGACTTGGGAGGTTCGCGGAAACCGATTTCAAACCGATCTCGTTCCAAGCCGTTGCGCTGGCGTTTTTGTAGGTACATTAGTATAACGTCTACGCGTCTAAGCGATTTTCCAGTGAGTGCGTCCTTTAGATTTCCTAGGTCAGTTCTCTTTTCAAATAAGTAGGTATGTATAGCAATAGATAGGAAGTCTTCCTTTCTTCCTTTTCAGTACTACAATTCGTAGCAATTATGAATCCTCAAGTTTGATAATAAATGACAAAGCACAGTGAAATGAGTTTCTGAACAGCTTTTCATGAGGGAACAATGGCGAAAATTTGTCCAATAACGGATGAGAATAAAGATTTTTCGGTTAAGTTAAGGAAAGGCGCTTTATGTTCTAGACAAGTACCTACCTACACCATTCTAAAAGCGATGTAGCTAACACTGATATATAAGTATGACTAAATTAGTGGATAAATGGGATGGTTGGCGTGGTACACACCTACATGAGATATACGAAAGTATCGACCTGCCTATCGAGTCATCTTTGCCGACTTCCCTTTATTAAGGCTTCCCTTTAGCAAGTAGTAGGCGTAAGCTTCCTGTGTTACGTGTGTAGGTAGGAACACAAAGGGGTACAACGGTGGTGCAGATACGTAGGTACTCCGATAAAGTCACAAAGACACCCTGTCCTCCTGTCCTATCTGCCCGCCTTTGCCCCGAGCATTGTTTCGAATCTCTCTATTCTTGAAAACCCCCCGTCGTATGACAGTATATTTCCGAGAACAGCTCTCGAATGCCCCAATACTCGGAAGAGAGACGCGTAAAGCATGGAAACGTGATTAGTGTTATGTTTCAACTGTTCAGAGAAAAAAAGTGACGAATAATTGTTCCTGGTCGGCTATCGCTGTATTAGGTAAAGTGTGAATCACTGATTGGTACGGCCATCGGAATTATGGTGACTTCCGTCGGGTACCTAAACTTTAGACGACAGGGTGAGGGTATTTGGACACTGTGTTCCTAGTCAGGCATGCTCCATCTTCGGCCGCATCGTCACTTACCACTAGGTGAGATGGCGGTCAAATGCCTGGAGAGTCTAATTAAAAAAAAGCCTAAAGAGGTTGAACTCATCATTATCAATAACTCAATGGCTTAGGATTTGTATGGCCACGGATAACGCCGTATCCGTGGCGGAGTACTGTTCCTCGCAAATTTAACCCACCATGAGTGGACACGCCAAGAAAAACAGTGGCTAAATAATATCATAAACAAAATGAACGTCAAACTATGTAGGTAGTGTCATAGGTTCTGTGCGAGTGATAAAATCGTCGCAGACAGAAGCCATAGTTACCTATCTAGCATATTAAACACAAAAAGATTACGAATTCTTATGAATGAATGATGAAACACTGCAGTCTATTTAGCCAATGGATGATTCAGTGTGATCAGCGATAGATATGTAAGATTACAAACGATCGTATTTTGTTAATGTAGGCTAACTTTTGTATTAAATAAGTAGGGTAAACAAACGGAAATGAAAATAATCAGTCATGGATTTTAAGTGAAATAAAATTATGGCTCTAGAGATAACAACAACATTTTGGCGAAGTGTAACTATACACAACATAAACAATTACTTATATACTCACACCAGTAGCCAAAATACTATTCATAACTAAACACTTTAACATTTTTAGTATTAAAAAAGATAAACTAGATCATACGATGGTTTTCCAATTAAGTTGGAAATTAAATGATAACAGGATTCGTAGTAGGCAAGTTTACCTACACCAAACGATAAGTTATGCTATCTAATATCGTATCAGGAATTTAAAACGATGATTTTGGTAAAACCTTGGAATTGGAAATACCTTGGTACCTATCCACTCCTGTCTTATCTACAACTAGCATTCCAAAAACGAGTTAGCTGGGTAGGTAGCTTCCTAGGTAACTTCTACACTTACGTAGGTATACTTATAAGTTAAGAAGCACGAAAATAAATAGCATTAAGTAAGTATTACAACACAATGTGCGAACTCCGCAACATTTTCGCGAAGTTCTAAAAACTACGCAGGTACCTTGACTCTATTCAGTAATGGATTACAGTAGTCAAATGCATAACAAGTCTAGGTATATAAATCACGCTGAGTTTGCGTTGAGTTCTTAGAAATCGCGCGGCTCGTTCGGCGATGTCCGGGCAGCGACGAGGACGTCACCCAAAGTCACGGGTCACGTGACCGGCCGTGGCCCATCCACTGTATGTCAATGCCGATTTAGGTTATATTTTTTATTTATTTTATGTTTTTCGGTAGACAAACAGGCGGCAAATCTTTTTCTTTTTTTTTCATACTATAGGCAAACAGGCAAGCGGGCCACCCGATGAAAAGTGGATAGCGGCCATCGCCGGCCATCACCAACGCGTTGCCTACCTCTATAAGCAAAGAGGGCAACATGTGCTGCTCTGGCATCAAATAATTAAGTCCTCGGTTTCTCATGGACCTGATGGTACCGGAGAAATAAGTTTGTCAGGATTGAAAAACTAAGTAATTTGGACCTGAAAACTTTAGGCCAAACTAGCCGTCGTATTTTGTTAATTGTCTAGTTATTGTTTTATTTCTCTTCAAACAATTTATTTCCCAATCGGTATCAATTTACGAATGTGGGAAACAGTAACTACAGACACTCATACAAACAATCAATACAAAATAAAACAATTTAGTAGGTATACAAACAAGCAGTCAGCCCCCCAGACAAGCGGTACATGACTGTGGCCCATAACATCTACGATCATCATCATTTATAATTAGGTAGCTAATAAGCTTAAATACTTAACTGTGTATTCAAATTATGTGTCGGAAGTAATACGTTACACGTGTATAAATTTCCGCATGAACAACCAAACCAGGGTACCCAATTAATTCTGCAGAACTCAAACAGGGACCGTGCGTTACAATTAGATACAACACTCAAAGGATAAAGCAATGTTGGAAATGGGATGTTGCTGTAGGAGTTTAATTGAAAACGTCGGAAAGCAATTACGAATTCGAAATTAAAATGTCGGTCGTGCCTCCAGTTTAAAGCAATATTTGCGATTGTATTCCGGTTTGAATTTAAAACAAGAGGCACTGAATTAATAAAATGAAGTGATATTAAACTTCTTTGTTTTTTCTTTTTAAAAATAATACTTTCCATGAATTGAATATGCAGCTGGAGCACTGAGAGTCAGTTCGTTTCATTTAATAATCACGCACAGTATTACATCGTTTCATTTGTAGTTGTAGAGAAGTATTCAGGGTACGTCTATGTGTCATTTCATGCTAAAAACAGAGTTCTGTTGAATTGTTAATCACTACCGTACCACGTCAAAAGGCTTATTAATTAGAAGAGTTAATTATATGTACGAGAGCTCAATAGGAAGCGGCGGGAATTCCCAGTTAGCTTTGGAACGCCTACATACGTGAGAGGATTAAAGCGAGATGTAGGAATACTACCTACTACTTCCCTTCAGATAACTTTTTGCTGTTTTTTAGAGTTCGGTTTAACAAATAAATTTAAAAATGGTGATTGGTTGCAACTAATAAAATAAAATAAATAATCTTGGCGTTAATGTCCCGGTATGCTCTCGCGCACGAGGGCCCGGGATCCGCCTTGACAACAATTTGCAGAATAACAATTGAGATCCACGATTTCGCAGATCAGTCAATTACAGTGGAGCGACTGCCATCAGACCTCCGCGACCAGATCAGACCAGATTAGATCATGGTTACACATTCATCACGATGTTGTCCCTCACCACTAGAGCACCGGTTAGTATTCAACAAATGTTGGTAGATACCTATATAACTCAGGTAAGAGTCATTGGTACATGGCGGCAGTAGGTTTCGAACCCGGTACCTTAACCACTAGGCCACCGACGTTCCGATTAATTGTACCTAATTAACTAGCACAATTGATAACTTGTTTGCTAAATAGGCCGTTTTGAAGGTAGTTTATATAGGTACGTCTTGCGTGTCTGCACTGCGCTTTAGCTTTGAAATTTCTGGTAAGTATAAATAAATCTGTTTCAAGAGAAGGCCATAACTTAGGTTCTAGGACCTCCCCCCTTCCCTCTGCCCCACGGTCGCCATAGCAACTAAGTTAATTTCTACGAACTTGCGAAGTCATCGCAAATATTAAGGTTACTCGTCACTTAATCTGTATTGTATTATAGCGATAGATAACGTCCGCGATACGCGATTCACATTAACGCGATGACAATGTCTTTGTGGAATAACTTTATTCTGCGAATTATATTGTTTTATTATTGTGGTAATAATTTAAATACCTCCCACTAAAAATAAACATTTAACGGGTTTGTTACCACCCCATTTAGTATTATTTTTACCCCGATATTTCGACGTAGTAGCATGCGTCATGGTAACCAGTAGACTGATGGACTGGCGGTAGTAACAAACCCGATAACGTGTGTAGTGAAAGCGTAGTGAATAACCACGAAACTAATAAAACCTATACCTACTAAATAAACTTAACTTAAATCACTGGAAAGTCTGAAGAATTAAGAAAACAAATTATCCTAAGTACTTTTATTGTCACGCGTACCCAACCACATCGTTCAGTGAAATCCTCAAACACTGCAACGGGCTGCATGAAACACGGTCGAATTAAAACGTAACCTATTTCTAGGTGTTATAACTGTAACGGCTTACTGGGAAGTGTGGAGTCACAATCGCTTTCTAGAAATAGGCATCGCCACTACTTTTGTGGACTGACTCATCGCAGGGCTAAGGTTTGCCGCTAATAGCTGGTTCCAGTTATTTATAACCGGCCTTTTGTTGTTGAGCGAAACCAGCAAAACAAATGGTTACAGGTCAGTTTATTTATTTACGTTATTTCTTTCTGAATACATAGTATAAAACAAAGTCGCTTCACGTCGTCTTTAATGTGAATGTGAATCTATGTATGCTTACATCTTTTAAACTACGCAACGAATTTTATTGCGGTTTTCAACAATAGATAGAGTTCAAGATGAAAGTTTGTAAGCAAGAAAAAGAGGGTAGAAAAAAATTGTAGATAAATAATGTATGGGTTATTTTTATCTACTATTTCGCTAACAATCTCCAATGGCCAATGGCACATAAATTTCAACCTCCTAACTAAACAAATGTTGATTTCATTCCTATATCCTTTAGATACGTAAATACCACATGAACAACCACATTAATTTATTACAATGAAATAATTTGCGTAATGTCCGCTGTATCGTTTACAAAATACACATAATAATGCGCCAGAGTTCACAGAAACGATCGCGATTGGAAACCGAATGTTAATTAAAGTTTTTTGTCATTATTACTTCGTAGAATGAAACTGCAAATTGTTATTCTGAGAACACTCCACGTTGTCCGACAGCTAATCAGTTGCTTATGATCGACTAATGTCATATTAATAGAAAAATACAATATATCAAAAGTCGGTACTGAGTCTTCTAGTCGCCAAGCCTGTTGTAGGTAGACAGGTCTGGTGTAATCGAGTTTCTACAAATACAAAACCATTTAGTAGTGCATATTTTATACATATTATATTTTAACATCTTGTACAGTTGTAGAATTGGTATGGGCACAGCATGAGCTTGTTTTAAGCCCACCCAGAGTCAAGAGAGGGAGATGACAAATTTTAAATTTTGATTTTAACTAGGCAAGACCAATTTTACACTTACACACAAGTAAAGCAGGTCTACAAAACTTCTTAATTATGACAATTATATTAAGTGTATTCGGATACTTTAAATAAGTCACTCTAATAATAACCATTTAACTTACGTCTAATTTATAGGCTGTTGTATCTTATTGCTTATAATTATTATCTAAGGTCTCCATAGGGGTCAAGACTCGACTACAATACAACTACTTAAGTTGTACGACCGGTTCATTTACGACTTTGTACATCACAAAAAGTAACAAGGATATGACATCGTATAATGTGTATGGGTATGTAAGTATGTGTGTATGAAATCAATAAATACTGGGGTCGTTACAACAACATTGAAGGATAATGACCTGAGTCAGTGACCACAGATGCAACAGCGCAAGGTCGACCAAGATTTTGAAGCCATAGTTGTGTTGTTCGTATTACACTTGTAGGTATTCTTCCAGCACGACTTTTCTTACAGACATACAGTACGAGAACATAAGTGCATTACAACTTCAAGAAATTTTTCCTCTGACGTTACAGCAACATTCATGATGCATCTTTAGTCAACAACAGTTTGCTGAAAGAAGGGAGCATTAGCTGTCCTTTATGCCCATAGGACGCGGCCTTTATTCCCAGGCTATTTTCGCAATGTACGACACCCGTAAGTCGAAGCGATAGGTGCTATTTTGCTCTACCAGGCGCCATATGACAAAGTTGCGTGGCCGACACGTAGTCTAAATGAAATCAACCGTGAAAAAGAAACCCATCCTTCTACTAAACCTTCAGACTTATTTTATTTTCATTTCTTTGCCATTTATTTTTATTTCTCACTTAAGGTACCTATGTACGTAGCTAAAGGCGCTCCACAAATCGCATTACGCTTATGGTGCTTTAATACTTAGTTAAAATGTAACCAAAAAAAGGTTTTTATTTATACCCATATGCATACATTTAATAAGAAACATGCCCATAAAGGCATAGCACAAAAGTTTATTCATGACACCAAAGCGTTTACTATCTCATAAATTATTATACAAGTCCAGTATCGCAATATTACACTGTCAATGGTAACGAATATGAAAGGCACTACCAACAAGTTATGCACAAGTACCGAGAATACGTTTATGAATAAGGTTATTCAATAACTATGCAAATAGAAAACTCGAATAACAAGCGCTGCGTTTATAGACCTTGATCATGTCGGCGGTGATTGCGGGCAACAGACGTTCTTTACTGCTAATTGCTAAGACTAACTGTTCATTTTGACCATTCACTGTATTTGGATTTCTCTGGAACCATAACGGTGTCTAATTACAAGTTTTAATACTTTATAGAAGTACTTTATTCGGGAGAAGTTAGTATTTGATAAAATGATGTATAAAATTATAATGTAATTGTTGTTGTTATAGTGCGATTAAGTTGTGTTCTTTACTGTAAATGTTGATTGTTGATACCATTGTTATCCTATGAATGCAACTTATTTATAAGCTATGGTCATAATGCAGGGTAGTCATAATAATGGTTGCTGAGTATATCTACCTACATAGTAAAATACTCAGCCTACCTCTATCCAAATGTTTGTATTTATGTAGCTTCTAAGTTTAAGTTGTCTGTGTGTGCATTAAGTATGAAATAAACCATATTATATTCTATTCTATATGTCTGTATCTGTACTTAGCTGAATAAAATAAAATAAATAAACAAATAGTAGTTTCATTTCTAGTAAACTAGTTTCACGCCCGCGTTATATCGCAGAACAATAAAGAATAAAATAATTACCGATGTATTAGTTGCGTCTATTTACTAGATAATTGAGTAATGATTAATTACGTAATTATAAAATTTTACGTGACATCTCATTTCCGTAATGTCTAGTAACTGGACGCAATTATTAAATGGGTATACAGATTTTTAATAAAATATTTACTGGCTCAGCGACCCGAAGTGGATCCTGGCCTCCGGCAAAATATCATTTTATATTGAGCATCGCAGTTATTATTCTTATTAGACAACAACATGAAAACAATTTTCATTCCATCGAACGCCGTAAGCTTATAAATATTTCATCGAAGTTTTCGTTGACTCAATAAAGAAAATACTTAAGAGGATATAAAAATTGTAGGCCCTTTGAAAAAGGACGACATGAGAAATTTCGGTAAATACCTACTGAAGTAGGCAAGTACACACCGTTAGAAAAGATAAAATACAATATACTTATAAGGGAAACATGAAAAGAAATACTTTCTTTTATTACCTACCAAATAGAAATACGAGAAAAATACTATAGACATAAACTTATAAGGGTTCTGTTTGAAATAAGAATTCAATTTCTAAAGGCAAGAAAAAGATATGTAGTTTGATAAACTAGAATATAATCAGTAAATAAAATCAGTAGGTACTTATATACATGCGTAATTTCTTGGAAATTGTGTATTAAAGTGAACCTACTCAATTTCTCTGAATCAGTTGTCAGATAACAATATGCTTCATCATTTGGATATGGAAATCTTATCTTCATTGGATTTATATTCCTTATCTATTACAGTCGCACCATTACTTGGAAAGATAGTTTAAAAATCTTGATGCAAACAATGAACAGCATTAAACAAATAAAACTTGCAAACGAATGCTACAAAATAAGACCACCTCTCAGCATTGACGTATATGGGGGCTCAATTCAACCCACGGACCTGAAAAAAATAGGGACGCCATTCTACTCTAAAGAGAAGTGAAACATGCAAAGTACGACAATTTCTTGGTAATTTCTTTTGTTGTATATGACCTAGACAGTCACACAAATACACCAGGTCTGACAATCCTCAGTCATTTTCTTAGATTTCCTACTGCGCTGTCACGCCAGTGACAGTGTCAAAGCACGCACACACACATATATATGAGCGGTATTTTTTATACTTCACTCATGATTTTAGAGATTATACGTCCGTTTTTTAGGTCCGTGTCTCAACCCTTGAATTAACGAAGGAAATGGAAAACAAGGCGTTTCGAACTTCGAGCCACAAAAACTGCTACTGTATGCGCAAGAAACCCGTGTTCGGTTTTGTGCAGGCGCCAAGGAACCCTAAAAGCGAGCTGCCGGCAATATCAGCGGATTCTCAGAAGCGGGATCTCTTCGAACGACTATAAATAAACTTTATTTCGGATGGAGGTTATTGAGAGTGAGTACTTGCGTTGAAATATTTCATAAGGTGCAATACGCGTAGCACGACTGGTATAAGGATAGGGAGACGAGAACTTTCTATGAACTGTCCAAACACAAAAAAATAGTCAAATGTGTTCCCATTTAATATTTAAAGTGGCTTAAAAAGAAAAAGAACAGCCGTTATCCGAGGTGTCCTATTTCCGGAAATAAGAGTACCTTATTTGATATGTCAATCGACATAAGCCGATATCAAGTTATGTCAGTGTTCGCGATCAAGTAAACAACAAATATACCAGCAGTAAAAACCAACTCCACTTTTTTGGCTGAGCAATGTCAATTCGATCCGTCCAATGTACCGGCGGATAGAGAGACTGGTAATGAACGGGACTCTAAACCGGAATAAGTCAAAATAGGGCCTTTTATTTTGCGACGATTGTAGCTACTATATAGCAGTAAGTAAATAGTAGCTAGTAAGTAAGTGGCTAGTAAATAAGTAGCTATTAATGAAGTAGCTAGTAAGTAAGTGGCGTTGAATTAAATATATTTAAGTCGACTGGTCGACACAATATTATTTATTCATTATTGTACCTATTTTAACTGACATGTTATATCACCATTTGTAATGAATGTTATGGGTTTAGCGACTGAAATAAATGACTTTTATTTTTATTTATATACCTAGAAATGTATGCGTAGGATATCTTAATTTAAGTATATTTACGTCAAATGTTTTGATTTTATCGTTATTACAGTACTGTTTGAGGTTGTTGGTGGTGGGCGGCCGCTAATGCGACCTTAGCCTCAAATCTGATTGTATGTTGTACCGACACGTAGGCGTGACGCATCCATAGGCACCTACACGAGAGGAAAGGTTTTACGAGCAATTCAAACAAATTTAATTAAGGCTATAAACGTTTTGCAATGTTTCCGAGTATTCGGCAATTCGCGCCGTGTTTAACCGGGGAAACATGCCTATTAATTATCGAATTTAACCGTGCTAAAGTGACGGATTTTTATGCGGTTTTCACCAATAGACAGAGTGATTCATTGGGAAGGTTTAGGTGCATAATTTGTTAAGGTTACTATCCGTGCGAAGACGGGGTAAGTCGCTAGTAAATAACAATATTCCATAGTAAATAACAGGCCCATCGGCTCTCGAGTCCCGAGACTGTTCAACCAGTCTCAGGGTCCCCAGCGAAAGATCTTTGTCAATTTCGCTTGGCCAACGGCAGTGGGAGGCATTGGTACGAGTAGCGAGCTTATTGCGCTATTGAAGTTCGATTAGCATCAAAGTTAGGAACGGTCACTCATCCAGTTCCGGAACTCTGCGAGCATTGCTTAACCATGGTTTTTGACTCGCACGCTACAACTTACCACTTTCAAAACTATAATAATCTCAACGGTTGAACATTCAAAATGGCATTCCCAGCGTGGGTATATACCTATAGCCTTTGCCCGGTCGGCGCCCGCGTCCCACAGCTGATCTCATCAGCGTGCCGCCCGTGGAATGCCGTAATGGCCTCAGCTAGGCAGATACCAAGCCAACATATACTTCCTACACGTCTAGTTTTTATGTAGGTTAGATTTCCTACGAATACTTATGTACTAAATCTGAGAGAAATTACATGTGTTGCGCCTAACTAACAGTGTACAGTAGGTACAGGTAATGTTATAGAATTATAATAATCACAATTCATTGGTTAGAATTAATAAATGTAAAATGCACAAATTCTTCGTACTATAGCCTCGCTAGTATCGCTCGTTGATGTCTTTTGTATGTCCAAGAGGATCGCTGGTTGATGTCTTTTGTATGGCCAAGAGGATCGCTCGTGTCTTTTGTATGGCCAAGAGAATCGCTCGTGTCTTTTGTATGGCTAAGAGGATCGCTAATTGATGTCTTTTTATGGCGAACGTTGGATGGGTCGTGGATGGTGTTTGATTTTAGTACAAGTACAGATCTTGGTCAAGGATACCCTTCTACAGTTATAATATATGATAGTCTTTAGTGGGTTGTTGTTCGTTTTTTTCGTGTACGAAAAGAGTATGTACGTATCTACTCAAAAGTGAAACATTAAAAACTCAACGTGGTCTTTACATGGAAAATGTTTTTCCAAAGGTAAACAGAATGCCTCTCTCAGCCCCTCTACGGGGAAAAGGCAAGACGGTATTTATGTACCGTATGTAAAAGGAAAACAAAACCTTTAAAAACAAATAATGCCATAAAAGTACTTGTACATAAAACTTCTGGCAGTAATCGACTTCAATGTAAATCAACGGACAATAGGAAGCCTTAACAATGAAAACTCTTGGTTTAATTTTACGTACTCCAAAGAGGACACCTTTCGCTCTCAAAGGCCGTTCATGGACTCTGTGCAGAAGCAAATAGGGTTCAAAATGGCATTGTAATGGGAAAACAAGTTTCTACGGTTTGTTTGAAGCGCGCTCGCACCGCATATTTCTGCAACCTTCGTTCAGCTCGAATCATTCTGAGAAGCACCGACCGGTTGAAGGTAAGTTCTAAGGTTCCCGGAATGAATACTCCAAAGATAAAACAGTCATAAAGAAGAAAGTTGCGCTAAGACTTCAGTTTTAAGATGGACGGTTCTTCTTTGATAACGGCAGGGCACTACTTTTTTGTCAAAATTGTCTTGGTTTCTTAAATTTTCTTTTATTCCCGTCCGCAACAAAGCCTGACTGCATATTTGCGGGTAGTCTGTCAACAAATAGTCTTTTCTCTTTGCCGTCTAAATTATTAGCCCGTTTCTGATTAATAATGTGTCCCCAACATCCAATTTTCGAGTGAAATCCTAATTGCAATGCCATCATTGCAATTGGACGAATTTATCAATTCAATTTGCGATAGCCATGTCAATGTGGTTTCGACCTCAATATTAATAAAGTTGTGTTAAAATTGGAGGCTCGGCTGTTGATGCCATAGGAATAAAAAAATAAACCTGCACTAGATGGCAGATATCAATTCAATCCCCGGGTAGTATGGTTGTGTGATTCTGTAGTTGTAAGTCTATTGAACCTTGTAGTTTTTAATGAATTTATTCGAACAAATTTTCCCCTTCCACATACAGACAACTCCACAACGATAGCAGCCCAACTTTATGGCCAGCTAATTAGGATGTTGTGTAATCTTGGAAGAGTTCGACTATTTTTGTCTCGTGCCAGACACGCTTCCGAGTGAAAGGGATCCGACCAGTTGGATCAACAAGTTTTACCGCCAACAGGTTTTATTTCGTTGCCGTGGCGCTTTCTGTCTAAATCGGGAACTTTTTCTGGCCCTTGTTGCTGATTGCCTCTGTATTCCTAGCGACTCGACGTCGAAATGCAATTGGAACGTTCGCTTATTTGTGGGCGTGCGAAAAGTATGGCGCCACACTTACTACGTTGGTTCCACTCCATTAGAGCAGGTATAGGAGTCGTGTTGTGGCGGTCACGGCAGCCGCGGCTGCCTCCAGTTATCAGCTGTTGCATTATTCATTGGGTCGCGCGTTCGCGTCGTCGTCGGGCTGTGACGTCGACCGACGCTCACGACCCGCCGACCTACCTACAGGCTACGTACACGACTATCTCGTGTCGTGACGTCCGCCACTCCTACAGCCCTCTTTACCTACATGGCTTGTTTTTTCTACAGGACAGCGCGTGGACGGACTTTTCTTGTATCGGTGCTAATTGTTGTTGACAGGGTTTGTTGCACACCCAGCCAAGTGCGACTCCATTAAATGATCAATGGAATATATAGCGGAAAAATAGTTCACAATAACGTTTGGATATCACTGCACAGTATGCTTATGTTTAAGGTTTCCTTTAAAATTAAAAACTAACTAACTAAAGTAATTAAAACTTTAAAATTTTTAATAAGCCGAGTGTTGTTCGTATCCTGATTATACGATATTAAGTGGAATGAAGATTTTTTGTGCAATTTTTGCTAAAACATTAAATTGAAGCCCTCGTCGCTTGCAAATATAAACGGCGGTGAATTTAGCCATGTTATCTGTTAGCCCGTAGTGTGCTCTATGTGCTTTGCAATACAGTCGATTTCGGCTCGGCATCCGTGATCAAAGCCGTATTTCAATCGGTTCGTTAGCTGAAGCTGTCGGATTCGCAGTATTCCGCCATTGAAATTTAAACTAGCTCTTCTGGGAAGGCAGTGCACGCATTCTTTTTGCGTTACGCGAACGGCCCGCTCGACGAGGAAAGGGATGCCCGCAGTGCGCATCCAATCTAGAATTTGTTTATTTGCGGCGCCTATGTATAATTCGTTATTGGAGATTCGTTTGTGCTTCATAAAAAGAGCAAAAACCTTTCCGGTTCTATTTCTCTGTACTGTGTAGGGACTATATGCATATGGAGAGACCAGGATACAAAGTCGGTGATACAAAAAGGTTTCGTGTTATTTTAGAAGTAAGTTATCGATATTCTTACAAATTCAATATTGTAGTTACAGCTTAGATATATAGGTTCCGTACCACTCATCCTTTAATTCCTAATAAGTAACCCATTATGATGATAATATTAAGATTAAATACTTATTAGACTTACGTAATTGTGGAACGTGGACGACGTGGTGAATTTACAATATATTATCGGAAAGCCTTTAAAATTGATGGCACGGTAATTCATAAAAGTAAGGATACAATGCACGTCCGCCGCCGTCACGTAAAAGCGCATCGTGTAATTAAACTACAATGTACTGTAATTTAATGGCGAGTACCGCGAACGCGGCACAAAGCAGGGTTCCATGAAGCGCCGCGGGTCGGCGGATACAGGGTCAAAGGCTGCACGTGAGCCCGCCATTGTCCGCCCTGCGCCGAACAATAACCCGCACAATTTCCAAAACGAGACAATGCAAAATATAATAATAACAATTTAAGAAGAAGAAGAAGAAAAAAAAAATCATAACGCCTGCGATTCTCATAACAACCCTCAGGTCGGAGGCTTCCAAGGATTAATTATGAGTTCCGAGTAGGGCCGCCACCGGGCCATTCAATTCTCGGTAGAGTCGAATCGAAAAAGGAGCAAAAACGAGCGCAGCGTGTTCCGAGAACACGCATACCTGCGCCCGCGCCGCCGCCCGCGCGCCGCCGCCTGCGCCGCGCCGCTCCCGCGCAAGCTTTGTTTCAACTCCGCTCTCTCCGCGAGCTCTATCCCTAGCTATATCTCCCTACCTACATCAACCTACCTACTGACGCAATTTTCATCTCCTTATCTACTTTAGGTAGCGAACTACAGAGCCGTGCGTAAGTACAAACGCACTGGCTCAAAGGTAACTATGTAATTAAATGTAGGTATACATTTCACAACAGTTTCATAGTTACCATACAGATGGTAATTGGACGCCCCGCAGAGATACCCGAGATCTACCTTACTATCTCTCTGTGTGCTCGCAAGTAACAAGGATATTAATTTATCAATGTGGTATAGACGTCTGTGTGATATACATGAGATAATACAATATCGAAATGCTCTTTAATTCCGATCCGTCTCGGATTCCATTCTAGCCATTCCATTCAAAATGAAGGCATTAAATCAGCAACATATTCATACCAGTATAATAGAAACGGGTAGATATTGGATTCTCCTCCGGTTATAGTTAAATGGTTGGGTCTGATTGCATACGACAGGCTAATACGATGACGGTGTACACGGCCACATAGTGTTGCATACGTCGTCTAACTATTTATCCTTGTGACCTGGCTTATTACTTGTGGGTACTCGTTAAACAATCTTATCTAAACGGGCCACGCGACGTGACATCGGATTCTCGGTACGCCGTTATTGGTTATCAATGGTAATCATTTCTAATAGTCTTCAAGTTTTCATAGAAACACTCGCATTTGGTAACCAACACACCAAACAACCTCAGTACACTCAGGCAACAATGCGCAATGGCTGCATTCGATTGCGAAACCTCCGCCAAATCGGTCACATTGCGGTTCTCAGGCTAGGTACCTAGTCATTCAGGGCCATGGAGTACTAGGCAAATGACCCGAATGATTCCTGGTAACGGGCTCTACTCCGAACAATGGCTGACAATCCGAGCGGCCCTTTCTAGTTGGAAATGACCGCAAAAAGGCTCATTGTCTCCCTTCGTAGATAAACAGTGCTATTCCGCAGTTCCTGGTATACGATTTACATCGCACAGGGCTGTCGCAGCAGCGCCTAGCCATTCACAATCGTACGCATTAGCATAATTGATTTACGAGTAAACTTAATTGGGCTCGATTGTGTTTAGAAAGGTAAATTGGTGTTAATAGGAATATTTCCTTGTAAGTAATCATAACTGCAAACAGACTTCCTGTCTATTCTGGTTGGTAAGTATAAATTTTCCCTCTTCCTTTGAAGAGAAAAGTTAAATTAAATTATTAAAAGTTGTGCTCTAGACACGTCGCCAACGATTTAATCACATCTGGATTTGAGAGAGATTTCTCCGTTATATGATCGGATCATTTTTCTTGGATGTTTTTCCCTCGTTATTTGCCTTCGTTGGATGCTTTTACAAAATTATATTTGTAAGAGCGCCTGTCTGGAATCGTACGATCGATGTTCATGTTTATAAGTTTTTCCGGTCATTTGCGCCACAGTGCTGTCCCCGCGGTAGCCCTGTGTGTGCCTGACGTTCCCGGTAAACAATACAATGTGCAATTGTCCAACAATTGTATTGGAGCACAATGTTGGGTGCTGCCGCAAGACAGTAGCAAGAATCGCAACCGCCCGCCTCGCGCCAAGGAATGCAAACAACACACGCATATAGCGGACTATACAAACTCGATTTTATTCAATGACTAGTGCTAAAAGTGCTTCGGACGAAATATATGTTACATGCCATTAGAATGACCTAATCTTTGTGGTTTTGATTTATGTAAATAGGTTGTAATAAACACGAATTGCGCGAACGTCTAAGTTGCCCACAAAATGACTAGGTCAGCGACCGCGCAAATACTGTTTAGCTAGCAATGTAGATACGAAGGTAGGTACTACTTAAACAAACAAGCTTCAGTTAATATTACTCAGCGGGAAAAGCTGAGGTTGGCTAACTCAGATTCCATGATGACCAAGTCTACACTTCTCATTCTGCCCCGCCCGAGTTGAAAGAGAACCGCTTCGTGGGGTCAATGCGTCGTCACAACTCACAACACTAACCTAACCTAACGGAATTTAAACTTAATTGATTGAGTGTTACATAGAATAAACACTATGGGTTATAACGGTGAATTCCATTGAATTTATTACTTATTACGTTGCATCACCATTCGTGAACTAACACACCGATCTGAATTGTTTATTTGGAAAAATCATAAATGGTTACCCACGAATCGTGTTCGTAGTGTTAATAAAACGTTTAAACTGTCTATTTTTTGGACGGTTTTATTTTAAACAAATCGATACCATTGGACACTCTAATTAAAGCGATTCCGAGAAACTATTTACGTTGTACAAAACAAAGTAGTTATTTGGAAGAAGATCTAACAAAGCCGTGATTAAGGTATAAGTCAAATGTAAGTAACGAAAAGTCCTATTGATCAACTTTCAACGTCTAGTTCCTAGAAGCAATCATAAAAGATTAAAGCGAAATTACGAAGAAGCTCCAAAAATGATTACTCGTCGTAGTACCTACCTAAGCCGAGTGGAAGTGGAACGAGAATCGATTTTGGTGGCGATACGAATTGCGTATCAGCTAAGGATTTACCGCGTTTTTGTGAAGACGATTTCAAAATATTATGTCATTCTACATATGCTTATGTTGATGTATCTACTTATGTTTGCACAACGAAGCTACCGAAACACAGTGTTTCGTCAGGAACCAAAACATTTACCCAATATTTTGAGTAGTTGCACGAAAACATTGATCATGACATGACAGGATGTTATCGTAGTGCTGCAATACATGGATTCGACTTCGCTGCGAAATCAGGCTCTCTACTAATAGGTAGGTACTATTTACGTCTAGGTGTTATGCTACTCAGTAACAAACGAGCCCCCGTAGATCCCATCGGATGGTAAGCGGTAACTGTCGCCCATATCATCTACCATTTATTCACGGTTTCATATGATCTTACCCGTCCAATGGTACTACCTAATTTTTTATCTTCAAATTCTGTTTCACCCTATTATAGCAGGTCGGCATATAGCCTTTCCTGCATGTTCTTATGTTTATTAAAAACAAAAAGTACCTATTGAAATTAAACTCTAACGATCTTTTTGACGGCGTTTTTGAAAACGAGGATGGACATGGAGAAATAAAAATTAAGAACACCCGAATACGTTCCGTAAAACATAGCAAACAAAGACACACTTAATTACTTCTATATTTACGACATTTAAGAATAAAATGTCACGTGTCCGTTAATCGAACCACGAAAGAAACAACTAAGTGCCTAATTAAGTAAGTACCTAAGGACAAAATGTGTGAGAACACCAACCATCGCGCCACCATTTACGTCAAATATGAATCGTGAGCAAAAACAAGTAGGCTGGTCATTATAATTCTAATTGGATAAACAAGTTTATCTTTCAGCTATCTTCGTAGTGAGTAGTCGTTGAAGTAGTAGGTATGAGTAGGTACTATTATGTCGCGATAACGGACTAGTACGGCATCATTCATTGTCTAAGTACAAAGCCGGATCGAGATGAATGTGCTGGTCATTGTTGAAAATAATAATAATAATCATCATATTGGCGTTAATATCCCGGTTGTGCTCTCGCGCACGAGGGCCCGGGGTTCGCCTTAACATGGTCCAAGACT
The DNA here is from genome assembly GCA_907269095.1 of Blastobasis adustella. Classification (NCBI taxonomy): domain Eukaryota; kingdom Metazoa; phylum Arthropoda; class Insecta; order Lepidoptera; family Blastobasidae; genus Blastobasis; species Blastobasis adustella. The sequence continues at coordinate 4,649,292 of OU026120.1, forward strand.
GGCAGATCACATAATTACAGAGGAGCGACTGCCATCTGACCCTGACCCTGCTACCAGGGGAACCTGACCAGATTGGATCATGGTTACACATCCAGTCGCCTGAATGTGCAGGTTTCATCACGATGTTTTCCTCCACCGTAAGAGCATCGGTTAGCATTCAACTAATATACATAACTCAGAAAAGAGCCATTGGTACATGGCCGCAGTGGGATTCCGCTCATTGTTGAAACTTTACTTAATTAGTCAATTACCTGCTCGACTAGGCTACATTGGGTGGTCTGGAACGCAAGACGTTTGCAAAAACTCAACTAAAAATGTACCTAGTTAACGTATTAAGGACGCACATGCCGCTAAAAGCGAATACCACAGTGTAATTAGCAACAACAGTTGTTACAGTCCAAACAAACATGTGTCAACGTTACAGTACACACAACAGCTGACGTAGATGCCGTTTTCTATAAATAATATGTCACGAACACGCTCACGCTCACCAGCAGTCGTATAAGTGTAAATATTTGTACTTATTGCAGCTGCCTTTCTTTTTATAACGTGAGTGCAAACAATTTTGAGATTAAAACTTACTATTAATTATCTACGTTTTGTATTCTCTGATTAAGTTTAAACAACTAGTGGACTGTACCTACGGAAAGCGGACAGCCTGTGTGGTTATTTCAGTGCCGTATTTAGATTTCTCTTCCTGGAATTAATGTATATTCCTTCCTACCCTGCACCTACGCTACACCTACTACAACTGGGTACGTATGGGAATTTTATTTCCAGTTACATTTTACGTACTGACTGTGACTGGAAAAAAATCCCAGTCGTACGCAATGGGTACGACCGGAAATAAATGTATTACAACCTGAATGGAAATTGGAATCAATCTAGCAAGAGTTGTCATCGTTTACAATACATTGCTCGGCTCGATAACGACGAGCTCGTACCCTATACGTAGGTGAAACAAAACTAAAACGAGTGAATGTAACAAAACGTCATCATACTCGTACAAACACGTAGGTACCTAATAAATATTGTGCTATATTAAGGCGACTAGCTATATTACCAACTTGTAGAGTTGTTTGTTTTGATTTCTGTAGCATACTTGCACTCCAGTACGCAGAAGATATTCGCATTAATTAACCTGTTGATACGAAGACGGTTGGCGCCGCGACATCGTCACTGCGCGCCACATGCTCCGACATTTACATTCTACTCGCGGCAACTGTTCACGTTTCATAACAAACTTTAAGTTGATAAACAGAATAAATAGCCAGATAAAGAAGGTATAGTGGTCAACAAAATTCGAAGTAAAGTAGTTGAGGTGTTCGACACTCACCTGGTAGTTTCACCACCATCGGAGGACTGTTGGGGCGATTGGGATCCAATGTAACAATCTTATTTAACAACAATACACAGAAACACACAGGGCCACTTATAATTACTCGTACTTCCTCAAATCCACTTTATGGCCGTTTCGTTTCTCAGTACAACTCTATGGAAGCGGTTTCGCAGAAGGCGAGCGCACTGGAGAAATTAATTTGCGGGAATGGCCGCCGCGGGCGCAGCGTCCGCGGGCTCGCTGAGGCTTCGGGGAACGCGTACATGAAATTTCACTTGCGGCGCGGGTTATCACAGATAACGAGTGCGCGGAGGTGAAAGTTCGGCGCGCGCGCCAGCGGGGACTCGGCGCGGTGGGCCTCGGCTGACTGCCGCGCGGCGAGCGGCCGCGGCGCGTTCCCCGAACCGGCCGGCGGCCGCGTCGCACCGCCGCGCCGCCGCGCCGCCCGCCGGCCGCGTGCCGCCCGCTTCCACGAAACAACGCGCCTACCTACACACTCACTAATTTATAAAACTCATGCTCTTCCGTCCAAGGCTAGCTAGTCGTGTATCTCGATAACGTATGCGCGGTCTGTTGACCTCAGCCCTACTTTACGTGTGTAGATGCGCTATCCGACCATCAATCAGGCGGCCCAGGCGCTGCCTTCGGGCTGCGCCTCCGTTGCCTTTCAAGGTAATAAATGTTGGAAAGTTCATTCACATTCGATTCTATTTGTGAGTTAGTGATTCAGGTGGCTCGTAGCTACGTTTCCCTATTTACAGACTACATTAACTCGGGGAAAGTTAGTTAATTAAGGTATCTATTATTTCGCTATTGCTATTTAATTTTGTCGTCAACTTGAAATTAGAGAGCGATCTGTAGGTACACACCAAATGTTAATTAACAATTAATTACCTTCAACTTAGTCGACTTCGTCGTGGAATTCGTGAAATTACTATTGTAATTTTAAGAAACAAAGTAAATACGTACTACGAACATACGAACTCAAAACAAATTGTAGCTTATATTGTACTGTGACATTCACAAACTTTCTTTTCCAAAATTATAGCACGCTTTCTCTCCCACACTTTTGCTACACTATATCGTATAGGTAGGTAGATGTTGATGTTTCTACTGTCTAAAAAGTAACGCTACTTGGGAAGTTAGAAGATTGATTGAAATCAACAGGTAAGCAACCTGATTTTGAATAATAACGTCCTTGTTTTAGATACTATCTTGTTGTATACAGACGGACGTCTTAATTATTCAATCTTTTTCGCTTACTTGTTGATTTAGATCAATCATATAATTATGAATTTCTCAAGTCGCTTCACTTTATAGACAGGGTCTACTTAGTCATCAATTTTGTATTCACCCATCCGAATTGATTTCACATTTCAGGTAAGCGTGGTTATCAGCGGAACTAAAAAATTTTGTTAGATATATAGCTAAGCTAGAAAGATCAGCGCCACTCTTGATCGGTACTCTCTTCATCATGTTGTGACAGATTTTAGAACGTTTTTGGCGTAATTTCCTCAAAAAATAAGAAATAAGCAATGGCGCTTGACTTTAAAAAACATCAAAGATTAAATTATGCAAGGTGGTAACACTCGAGTGATAGATACAGTTACACGCTACGTACATGTGTAACGATGTCTTGAATATTATAATATACACATAGAATGTAAATTACTGCAGCAAATTACTGCAGCAAATTACCCATTTATATACATAATTTCCATAACCAAATAAGACAAGTCAGTTTGAACAGATTTCATCGTGTAATAATTAAAAAATAACCTGGGTGTTAAATACGACTTATTCAGGCCTTCCCCCTTCTTACAACAAACATATTTTGGCTAACTATGCACCAAATATCCTGTGTGTTGCTGTAGCTGCAAAGGATTTTTTTCTTTAAGTAGTGATGCACTTATGCCCTCGTACTGTAGCTACCCGACGTCCAGCGAGCTAGGTGGACAAAGGTGGCACCCAGGAAGTATTTTCAATGGAAATTATTGCAAACATCCGAAGTCCACGGTAACTGCTCTCTATCAGGCGGGCCGTGCTACGGTTTGTTTGCATTATGCTTGGTGGTGGGTATAAAATAAAATAGTACCAATTACTTTAAGTAGTCGAACACTAGCCGATGTTCTTGCGAAGGCATCGTGATGAAACCTGCAGATCCAGGCGACTGAATGTGTAACTATGATCCAATCTGGTTAGGTCACTGTAATTAATTAACAGGGACAACTGTAATTACCTGATACGCCAAATCCTGGATCATGGTCAAGGCGGACCCCGGGCCCTCTCGCGCGAGATTACAGCCGGGACGTTAACGCCAAGATGACCACCTATACTTAGTGCCTACTTATTTTGTAACTTGATTGATCCTTATGATCCTTTCCTTATTTCTGCCGTTTTCCCGAATGAACCCGGACGCTCGTTCCCACATGGCGAGTCAATCGTATCACCGTAAAGTTTCGATCAGGAGTTTGCAATGTTAAAGCACTGTCTGTTCGCGATCGATTCGGGAACACGGCGATATAGCAAAATAAGCCCTCGGTCTATGTCATCATGGTCATCAACTGCCTTATTTGCTTATATCACTCGTTTTCACGAATTTAACCCGGACGCTCGTTTCCGGAGGCGAGTCAATAGTATCACCGTAAAGTTTCGATCACGAGTTTGTGATGTCAAAGCCATGTATGTATAAAGGTTTTGGTTCACTTATGTGTTCACGTGGCCTGTGTGTGAGTCTTAAAGGTAGAAGTGTGGTGAGTACGTCACTAGCGATCGGGCTCCGAGGGTCAAAATTGTCTGTCTGCGGTCGATTCGGAAACTGCGATTTAATCTAATAAGCCTCCCGGTACAATAAGATATGTCCATGCCCAGTGCCACTATTAAAAGAGATTTCTATGCCCGGCACTAACATTACCATGCCCCCGGTCTGTGTCATCTGGTATACCGAACTCTTTGGTGTCATCGGGAGGAGCATCCGTGACCAAAACGAGAATGTCAATTCGCCGTACCCGCGTGACGTCGCCGTAAATGGTGAACGCATCAGTTATTGTCACCATAATGGGCGTACACACGGCGGCACAAGATACCCCTATTTCAGAGTAAATAAATAAAATGCTTGGACAAATTCAGATAACGCCATCTAGCTCCAAAGTAAGCAAAGCGTGTGTGATGTCTGATGAACTACTTATACACTTTTTTTTAATTGCATGACCGTTCCCAATTAGACAGCGCATAATTCACTAGCTCCAAAGTAAGCAAAGCTTGTGTTATGGGTGTTAGATAACTGACAAACTACGTTTATACTTTTTTTTAAATACATTCGTATTATACACTAACTACATCCAGATCCATAACAGAAATTAAAATTCATCATTTCAATTTCTGCCTGGCCCGGGACATGCAGCGTGGCAGAACTGGTGGTGTTAACCAACTGAACCACTCAGGTCGAGGAAATAATAAGCTATAATAACTTATAATAAGCTGTCAACATGTCAAAATCGTTAGCTGTTAAACCTGTACATAAGAACGGTCTTGACTCCGCTATTGAATTGCTAAGATTAAGCTTATGCAGTTCCGTGGTAGAATGAGACAAAAAATTGAGACCGAAAGTAAGGGTCTACCTACTTCCATACCACCCACCAACGGTCACATCGGACACAACGTCACAACGGACGTGTCGGTTGGAAAATACCACGAAGTAAGTATTCTAAATAGACCTACCTTAGCACAGGTAAAGTATGACAATACCGTCCGCGCGTCCGTAATGTACTTCTACGGCAAGCACTGCTTACCAGCCAGACTGCAAGCTTATTTGGTAAAAAAACATTCTTACTCACATTTTAAAGGTATGTTCCGGGTTTTCTACCGCGCACCGTTGTTACCTATAAAATCTGTGATAATAACAGCAATAGTTTAAAATATTATGATATTCTTACTCGTCCCTCAAAACTCCCATACCGTTCCGTGCCTGTGTAGCGAACTAAGAAATTTAAATATGATATAAAATGATATCAGACCTCACTGAGTTGAAATATGACTTGTTTTGCTGCGTTGTGTACTCGTACCCAAGTGGAGGTGGCGTGGAGTGCAATCAATAAGAGCGGAGATAATCGGGGGTTCCTCGAACCGCGCCGCGTGTGACATGACATGCGCCACGCTTCTTTGAAAGAGTGTTTCTTCATACTGGCGCAGGTACTGTTGCGTCGAGAAGTGTTTGTCGCGATTGATATTTTGTTATGTGTTGCCGGAGTACTGTTTTATAAAACAATTAAAAGCTATGCTTATCCCAAAAGCATATTATTCTGTTAGTGAGTTCCTTAAAGAGTGAACTAAAATATATAAATTTGTTTAATTTTAGTAATCATATTATTTTTAATTTAACATTTTATTAATTTTATAATGTGACATGTTAGGATGACTATTGATACTTAATTAATATCTAAAGGTGACAATTTCAATTCTATTATTAATTCTATTGACTGTGATACTATTTATTGATGTAAATACTCAATATACCTATATGCATTGTTAGTTAGGACATAATGTATAGCTAGATACTGAATTTTGGACAATGTATGAACAAAACTAATAAAGAAATATGAATATGAATATGCTATTGATCGCTTTGATTATTTGTAACGTGACATTATCTTGGATGTCGACTGTATACGGGAAAGGTGGCATGAAGGGCAATACATTATTTAATATGACAGGAGTGTGATAGACCGAAATAAGAGGCTCATTTCTGACTGGTTAGGGGAGAGTGGGGTGAATACGGACGCCTGGTAACCGGACTGGCTGTGTAGGACAGGAGATTCGGTAGTGTTCTTCAACTTTAGTACACGGACAGTAGGTACCCAAGGCGGAAGGCCACGCAACAATTTTTTTACGTCTTTACTTATAATTTTTAACAATTTTAAATGTCGTGTATTACTGAAACATTACTTTTGGTTCAGACTCTTACGGGATACAACGTTTAAACTGTAGTAAAAAATGAATCACGTGTGCTACCATAACCTCAAACAAAAATGAGAAACATAAAATGACGATTGGGTTGATCGCGGACTAATGAGGTGGTTTTAAAATTAATATTTGTTAAAAAATAACGTTAAAAATCAGAAGTATGTGTTATTTAGCTTTTATCTGTAAACTATTTAATACTAATAGTATGAAGAGAGTAAGTAAATTTTTATGTTGACCCATCAGCGTCCGTATTAATTACCCGAAGTGGTTTCTGAATTCACCTAGTTAAATGTCCCTAATTACCCATTGAAGCTTACGACATGAAGCTTTTTTTCTCATTTATAGTAATATGTAGTTGTCTAATAACTGATAGAAGTACCTATATGTTTATTTTCTACTATTATAACCAAGCTTTACGTATGATAAAACAAACACTGGTTATTGCTGGTATGAATTATGTTAGGTTCAATTTGAAGTTAAGTGTCCGCAATTTCCCTCTCTTCCTTTGGCCATTGATGTAACAAAATAAAGGTCACATACACAAGTGCACAGACAGAGCTCAGAATTTCAATAGATATAGTGCTAGTTTTTCAAGTAAAAAAATTACTGTAATGAGTATAGTGACAAATACAAACTGCTACCATTACGGTTGTTTGTAAGTAATTAGTTAGACCCATTACAGTAATCTCTTAATAATTCCCAAGACACGACTATAATTTTCGTCCATTTAGATTAAAAGTAAAGAAAAGTAGTACATAGGTAGGTATATGGTTGGTTGTTATGTCGCAATTATCCCGGAAAATCCCTCGAACTAATCGTAATTCGTTAACAATCCGTTTCAAGTCTAATCGAATCGGATGTGAACGTGATTTCTCGATAGCATTCGCACACAAGCATATTCTTTTATAACATAGACATTTTAACTAGAAGACTGCAAGGATAACTTAGATCGCCTAGCACTCTATTATCGGAGTTTGTGTGAAGGATAACATTCGTGATTAACGTTGTCCGCAAAAGTACCAAAGTTACTGACGTAGCGCACAGAGTTAGCTAGTTGAAGTGGCAGTGACAAGCGTAGGATGCCCTCCAGTCAAGTGAAGTGTCGATTTGCAGAGGCTGCAGGTGGGCACCGGGCGCGACACGTCGAGAACAAGGGCGCTATGACGCTCATAGGGGGAAAGCTAGAGTCAATAATATGCTTGGACAATTCATACAGCGCCATTTAGCCCCAAAATAAGCAAAGCTTGTGTTATGGGTGCCAGAAAACTTATAAACTACTAATAAATATTTTTAAATACATACTTATTTTACATACAACACCCAGACCCGTAACAGAAATTAAAATAATCATCATTCCAATTGCTGCCGGAACCCGGCACCGTTATGTGACAGTGAACAATTGTTAACCGGCCGGCATGTTAACCAACTGAACCACAGTCGTATGAATTGAACCACAATGGTCAATCAGCTTAATCTACAATTATATCACTTAAAGGTTCTACGACAAATGTTGTACGGCAAATGTTGATACAGATATGACCCCAAAAATAACCTTGTGGCGAAAATGTACAAGGAGTGCCGACCCTAAATCATCACAGCCCGTTACAGTCCACTGCAGCACTGAGGGCCTCTCCCACGAAAGGGGAGGTTATTGCCATAATCTCCACGCTTGGCAGGCGGATTGGATATCGCAGTGTTTAAATAATAATAATAATAATAATAATCGTTTATTTACCAACTTATAAAAAAAAAAAATGTATATATATGTATATAAAATAAATGTAACAGAATTAAAAAGAAAAAAGAAAATAAAACAAATATACTATAAATACATTGCAAAAAAGAAAAACGAATTGAAAATTTACAAGATGATAAATGGGCTTATGGCTCAGGGTAGCGTGACACAAGTCCCACCCCCTGCTATTCTGCCACTCCCTTCAAAATATATATTTATTACACACACACGAAGTTGAAGAAGAAAAAAAATAAAAATAAAATAAAAACAAGAAACACAAATAAAAAGCACACAGCCACCAAAGCGCTTAGCCAGCCACCTCACTGCGCAGCGTCACACCCCACACACCAGAGCCTGCTTCGAGAGCAGCCAAGATTTCGTATGTTTTATAAATGTATTTTTGGTGACTTTGACTAGCCTTCGTATAGGTGGAGGCAGGTCGTTCCAAATCTTGGATGCTGCATATTTGAAACAGCCCCTGGTGCGTGATAGGGAGCATAAAGGTAGTACCAATTGAGGACCTCTATCGCGAAGCCGAAAACCGTCAAAACGCTTCCATATTAATTTGTCAATTAGATAGACAGGCTTCTCGTTGCGTATAAGCGAATGGATAAAGGAAGCATATTTCAACGATAAATATAATAATGGAAAATGCTGCTGCCCATTTTCCAGACTACGAAGACTCTTGATCTTTTGCTTCGAAAACATTAGTCGCCTTGTACGACACCCATGAGTGTAAGGGGTTGGTGCTATTCTACTCTGCCGGACACCACACGGCCAGACCCTAAATAATATGGGGATAATAAAGCAAGGAAAAATAAGAAGAAGGAAGGTTCTACGACAACTTTTACATTTTCTATTCAAAGATTTTAAAATAACCATATTTTCTTCCTTCGTAACGAGATCGTTAAGTAATCGACAGATGAGGTAATTAAGGATCAGTGGAATAAGGCACGAGGCGGCGAGGTAATCTCCAGGAGGCGGAAAACTTATTAAGGCATTTTTTTTCCTTTTACTCCTTATAATATTTGTCGAGTTTGATTATCCTCCTCTCTTCTACAGTAGGAGGTATTTGCTTTACCTATGTAAAACTTTTAACTTATCTATCTTTTTATTGTGAAAATACCTATTGTGGGGTGTGATTTCTAATCATCCTAAATACTCACCGCGTCAGTCTGTCTGTACATCCTATACACTCAACAAATGTTAATTTTTTATTTTATTTATTGTACATTTTATTGTGCACAATAAATAGTATACAAAATTGATGCGGTTTTCCCTATCATTTATAGAATTTCTTCCCGAAAGTTTATATTATAGCAGTGAAAACCCGAAAACACTCGCAAGTCGCAAATAACTTTTATGAATTTCATTTCCTGCCTCCCAATATCCAATTAGTCTGCGCACTGTGCCGCACCAGCGATGGGTCGAAATACTCGACTGATTCGTTTTAACTGCCTTTTTTGTTAATTTTATACTGAGAATTTTCCCTACCACCATCCCCTGCGACCACGAACCTAACTCTCGCGCTGTGATATCTCAAATTCAACATTATCTGTATTAAAACGTAACTGAAATCGATCTTCGATATTATACGACTATCGAAGATAGTTGGTAAAAATGTTTTGCTTGCAATAAACATTTCACTGTCATCGTCAATGGAGATTTGTGGGTAGAAAAAATATAGATTTAAAGATGTCACAGCGCGAGACTAGCACCCACATAACCACATTACCACGCACGAACATATTATTTTATCTCTAGTACATATTATACGAAATCTCGTTTTGACTATGTCAGTCTTGAAAAGAAACGAAACTCTGTCTGATCGATCAACTGCCATTAGATTGTGTTGACTCTGACTTCGACGACGAAATCATCGTCGAGTCGAAACCATGGAAGCCATATTTTGAAAAGAAAAAGAATCCCTTGCCACCACGAGGCATGGTCCCCCTGCTGATAGACAGGCGATACCCGGGGGGTATGAAGGTTATAAATATCTATGTTATATAGATTTCTTTGAGCACAGTGATCCAATTAAAATCTATGCTCGAGGAGAACATTGGTATCATTAAGCCATCACCGCGGGCTATTGTTTAAAATCATCGTAAGGCCCTTAGTAAGGTCGTTAGGTTAGACCCTTCCCGCTTAGTGGGTAGGACATAGGACCCGTTGCTATGGTTCGTCCACGTGTGACATATCGACTTAGGGCTTTACAATTCTGTACAATAAGTAGGTGAGTATGCCTCTAACTACATTAAAATAAAAAATAATCATCTTAGCGTTAATGTCCCGGTTGCGCACTCGCGCACGGGGGCCCGGGGTCCGCCTTGACCATGATCCAGGACTTGGCAGATCAGGTAATTACAGTGGAGCGATTGCCATCTGACCCCCCTGACCCTGCTACCAGGGGAACCTGACCAAATTGGATCATGGTTGCACAATAATGACGATCTCTAACTACATTTTCATGCGATTTTGAAAGACCACAGTTTGAGTCCAAACATTTTTTTAAAGAATATTGATCTGCTACATTATTAAAATTTAATATAATTTAAGGACTTTGCTATCGTCTGTACGCGCACCAGAAGGCAGATGTCACACACGTGTGGCTGCCGCTGCGCACAGCGCTAGAGAGCATCGTAAATATTAAACGGGAGTGTGTAGCGTCGTTGCGGTTTAGCGCCATTTGGTCAAGTAGCCATGACGTCACAGTCGAGGACACTGTCACTATCCGGAACTGTTGGGAAAGATGGCATGCCACTTTTTAGCAGAGTGTACTTGGACCAGAAGAAGCGGTGGATGCTACCAGTGAGGCCATGATGGACCAATATTCTGGAACGCAGGAAGTGATCGTCGCGCATAATGACCGTCTCATGAAAACATTTATTACACTTACTGACCTTTAGGTGGCTGTTAAGTTAACCCCAAGAGAAAACTGAACTCGCTAAGTCAGTCTTAACATTATGATGACGTTTTATGAGGTCTCAAGCTTAGGAGTAGGTATCATAAGAAATCAACTTAAGAGTCGCCTAAGTTTAGTGCAATCGGGAAATCAGCACATAACGACTCAATCACTACTTAAAAAACGAAGTCCCATGCCGCGTCTGTCTGTCTGTCTGTTCGCGGTAAACTCAAAAACTACAGAACGAATTTTCAACAATGGACAAAGTGATTCATGAGGAAGGTTCATAGGGTATATAGGACAACACGCGAACGAAGTAGCGGCGTGCCAACTAGTAATAAATAATATAAGAAGATAACGTTAATAAACTTCTCCAAAAGATTTCGTTGGCTAAGCAACTCATATAATTACTAAAACGTAAGCCAAACAATCAAACACAATCTCAATTTTAATAAGAATCTTGCAAGATTAAATATTTAATTTGCGCCTTTCAAAGCGCCAACTACCCACGTAAAACGAGCCCGGGGTCGACGCGTGGCGAACTCTTGAATGAAAGGTAGCGCCAAGTCGCGGAAAGATTGCGCGCGTGGCGGCGCCACGTCGCGGTAAATTCAAATTGAGTGCTAGTGAAGGCGGGCATGGCGTCCATTTCATAGGAACGAATGATTTTTAAATGTCCAGATTGGTGTGGCAGGACATAATTACAATAAAAAAAATTATAGAGGATCGCTGAAGAACTAAAATAATAGTATCACTTAATAGATTATTGAAATATTGTTTTTGTATTGCAAAAAAATCAAGAACTTTATAGGTACCCTATAGAAATTAGTTTTAATCGCTTAGATCTCAGGATTTACAGTTACGACTACAATTTCTTTTATACAAATGTGTAGATCTATAACTAAACTAAAAGTATCACTGAAGAGATTTTTCATTTAAGGGATAGTTTTTGCAAAAATCTATTAAAATTAGCGCTTATTCGCACAACTCGTAATACGACAATGACTCTTATACTGTGTGGAGTCGGTGCACCCTCCCCCTCCCCCAAAGGCTTTACCTCCTCCCCTGGCTAACATTGCTGTGCTGTTACAGTGTCTATAAATAATGATATCTAACTTACTCGTATTGTAGGTATGATAATAAGCCTATTTTTTACTTTTTTGTGAGTCACTTTTGTTTTTTTATTTTATTTTATTATTTCAAAATTTTCAGTGGTAGTTATGATACCCTTTCAGAGGCATTATGTCACCCCTAGATACTACTCTGTAGTTCCTGTCGACAAATTGCGTATATGGCTAAAATGTTCGAGGGTAACCCTCGATTTCACAGGGGTTTCATCATCAGATCCTGACCTGATGACCATGGAACCATCAGAATTTTACAAATCCATCCAAAATCCATCAAAGAATTTTCCAAATCCATCCAGGCGCGTTCGAGTAATCAGGGAAATTAAGAATCTCCTCCTTTATTAAATCTGTTAAAAAGAATACCTACTTCATTTCCATACTGAACAAAACTTAATTAACATTTCACTTTCAAAAGAACCTTACTAGTTCAATTTTCCTTGAAAAGAATGAAAAAATGTTTGAATATTTCATTTTTCTTTGGACGCTCAAAGTAAACAGAATTGAGCTTTCACGTGGAAAGCAGGTATCTAAATATAGAGGAGCCGTTTCTGGGAACAAATTCTTTAGTGAGGGATTCCCGGTGTGATTCCGGTGAAAAAAACCACAAACTCAATGAATATTTTTATGTGATCCATCTAACAAAAGTTTTAAATAGATATAGAAGACACAGACCACATTTTCTTTCGATGCTTCCCGTTATCCCGTACAATTTGTAGCTTAGTAATTTGTGGTGTACGGAATGAACCGTACAGGTTTCAAAGCATAATGGGGTGACCTATATCGCAGTGTAATTATGATAGGTATGATAGATATGTTAGGTATGATATTAATTTTAACTTGATACCTTTACCCGTTCATAGAAAAACTCACCTCAGACTCACGACAGACAGAAAAACACTAAGTTGTCTATGAGGGTTCAAATTTAAACTTTAGAGGTTCGAGAAACTCCAAAAACAAACGTTTCTCGCTCGTACGAGTCGGATGTGGAATGGGCTCCCTGCCACAGTGTTGCCTTTGGACTAGGACTGGGATCGTCCAAGATGTATATTAGAGGTCTCTTCAGAAGCGGGCAACGCATGTATCTCCCCTGGTGTTGTTGATGTCCATAGGCGGCGTTGACCACTTTCAATCAGTCTCGCTTGTCTGCCGTGTAACATAAAAATAAAATAAAAAAGGAGGTAGAGGTACACCCCGCATCTTCACGTATTATACTCATTTCGGCGTGTTCCACGCGTTGAATAACAACGTGATCAACACAACGTGGGCGATATCATTTTTTACGAAATAGAATGCGATTACGTAACACACGTAAGCCAATAATAATCTTGTTTACAAATAAAAGATAGCAGAGCACGTATGAGTGCAATAACAATTACTAACGCAATCCTAGAATTCGAACAAGGCTGATTTTGTTTATCTACAGATCAGATTTGTTTGTATCTTCCTTCTGTCAAGGTGGAGTAAGTCTGAACTACCTGTCTACTATAGAGAGTATGGTCTACGGTTATATGGAAGGTGGGATTTCAGATTAAATGAATTGTGATTCTCCACTACCTACGAAGTTAAAATCGGATACCTAGTGGCCTGTTGCGGGGAGCCAAAGATGTGATGATGAGAGTGGAGCCAGATGCTTTGTGGAAGACTGAAATGGTTTTCATTTTTGAACCAGGAGACAAAAAAACCGGCTTAAAATGAAAAAATATACAAAGTACCTATATCTACAGTAAGCTGCAGCTGAAAGGTATAGGTATATACTCTGCAGCTGACTGCAGCTATGTTACTGGTAATAGAAGCTCTTTTAATAAATAGTAAACGAGTTAAATCTAATATGATGGCATATGCGATAAGGTCACTTATTGCTTTTTACTGCTCTTAATTTTTAAGTGCCCATTGTCTTATTTTAAATGTGCAATAAAGGTTATTCATTCATTCATTATGATTACCAGGAAGAGGTCCATGGGGTGCCAGTGCCGACGTGCAAGAACCGTGACAAGTCGTTTTCTTATCCTAGCAGATCCTGAGACAACAGAAGACCGAAACTACTTTAGACTAGTAGATAAAGCCCCAAAGCTTTAAGTCCACCTTTGTACTATTTTGTGCAAAAAGTGTTAAATAAGTGTTAAGGTGGACTGGCTGATCGTTTGTTACTGACTGAATAGCGTAAATAAAAAAAAAAGTAAAGATCATTCACATGGGAGAGCACTTCGAATACAGTACTTGCGATGAAGTTTCCGACGAAGTATCGCCTGAAAAGACACGAGGTGGAGCAAAATACGGCTCGAACCTTCATACCTTCATCAGCACGCAACTACTGGGGCAAGTCTTTCAAATGAAAAATATAAGATTAATGCGACAAATTGGGAACTGAACCAGGCCGTAAGCTTGTTGGCCGTCAAAGTTCTATAAAAAAATACCTCCTCCTTATTTGAAGTCGATTAAAAGAGTCTAGTTATATGATTACACAATTATGTGATCATGGAAAGTATTACCCACTACACTATCTACCTTTTTATCTACGATATACCTTAGACAAAATAAGATTCATAGGTACAATACATAATATATGTGCGTAATGTTACGTGTTATAATCTATAGTTCTTTGTACCTTCGGATTATGGGTAACGGGTAACGTATCTAATCTGATAGAATATTAATTTCCTTACATGTTCTATTAACATGACGATCAATATTGCTGTTTGGTATTTTTAATATGTATTTTTTATATTTACTGCGCTCTTTTCCTGTTATGATGATATTCGGAAAAGTTGTGTTTTTAGGGAAGTTTTAGAAGAGTTCAGTTTGTTTTATCTTATCGATATCGCCATTTAAGAAACAAAAATAAAGTATGTAGTATTAAATTCTTGGATAACAATATTAAATAACTTTCGAGGAATAATTTAAAATTATAACTCCTACAACTGGAAGAATGGACGCGAATAATATTAAAGATACCAGACAGTACGTTTCCAGGCGCCATCTTTTTTTATCACTCGCCTCGTGTCGGTTTCCAATTTTTATTTTTTATTTGCGGCGTTAAAAATTAAATAATAATCATCTTGGCGTTAATATCCCGGTTGTGCTCTCAAGAACGAGGGTCCGAGGTCCGCCTTGAACATGATCCAGGATTTGGCGATCAGATAATTACAGTGTAGCCACTACCATCTGACCTCCGTGACCTTGCTACCAGGGGAACCTGACCAGATTGGATCATGGTTACAAATTCAGTTGCCTGAATTTGCAGGTTTCATCACGATATTTTCCCTCACCGTTAGAGCATCGGTTAGAATTCAATAATGTACATAACTCAGAAAATAGTCATTGGTACATGGCCGCAGCGGGATTCGAACCCGGTACCTCTCGCTTACGAGTTGGTTACTCAACCGCCCGGCTACCGACGCTCCGCTAAAAATTCAATATGACGCTATATTTCCGACGGCCGATGGATTTAAACTGATGGCTTTCGCTGTTGCCAATGTAATTAAGAAAATATTGAAAATTAATACCGAAAATGAAAATTGAAATACTCGACTCGAAATACTAGCTAGCGCTTTAAACATAGAGCCTCAGGCTAGACTATAATAGGTACCAGATTATACGGTTTGCCATAGAGATTGCCTTTTAACTATACCTACCTACACCTTACTACTTAATAAGAAGTCTGCATATTTATTTTAATACACCCTACTACTTAATATCTATGTTTAAGGAAGTCTGAATATTATTTTTAACAGGGTTGTAGTACCGACGACATCGGTATGAAATGAAATTCCGCATAAAGATAACTGGAATAGTCTCCTTTTTATCTAAATGTGAACGAAATTGTATGTCGCAATTAGTTATTAGACTTGGATACTTTGTATAGGTACTATACGAAATCGTAAAGAACGCGTGATTATACGTGCGTACGTGCTTAGTAAAATAGCCGCTATAATAAACAATGAAATAGTAGGTGATGTCGTAAACGCACACACGAAACGCGTTTCTCGGTATCCGCTCTATTTTTTGCCGGTGGGTCGTACATAATTAGGAAGGTTCCGGGAAAACGTGCAATGCGTGTCGCGGTGTCCCAAATGAGAGCAATTACGCGATCACAATGCGTCCGACGCACGCAGCGGCGCGGGCGCCGTGTGACGTGTGCACGTCGACGCGGTCGCAACTCCAGTCGACGCGTCGACAGAAAACCCCATCTTATTCTTACGTGACCACTAAAATATCAACGTAAAAACTGAACTATTCACATAAAAATAGACGGTCAGGAATTAGACGTAGGTTGTCCTGAATCTGTAGAAAGGACCGCGAGGTAAACGTTTTGGGTACCACAATGTCTGGAGATGATCAAGAAGGCGAAAGTTTCCGGTCTTCCCTACTACTTAAATAGTTAAATAATTATGAAACGTCCACGACTTCTTTCCAGTGGTCAAGGTGATTCATTTTCAATTAAAATAGATAGGTATGTAAACGCGACACACAACAATAATCTCCGAAATTCTAAATTTAGATCTATACGTGCATGGTCCGAAATTCGTCTAGACAAAACCGAACCTACGCATGTTCAGTGTTTCTCTTTGATTAATTTCTAAAATCCTACGACCAAGAAACCGTTGTCCGCTCGATGGTGCCGTGGTGCCTAGCATTCATTCTATATTGTATGACGTTCATAAGTGTTTGTGAAAACCTAAACTGAATAAACGTATTTGATTTGATTTTATTCTCCTAGAACCTTCGATACCTACACCAACGATAAGGGGGCGAGAACATCCTTAAAAGATTTTTTAGATCCTTCGGGAATATTTTGTAACGGCCTCACTTCCTAGCCAGAGTGAGGGTTCTGGCTGTGAGCAGTCCCTTCCTCGTGGTCGATATATTTCGGTTTGAGCCAAGATACGTAGTCTCTTCTCCTTAGTCTGTGCTTTGACGTAATGCAGCCAGGTTTCTGATCACATTCGCAGTATCCAGCGGTACGGACCACTTTTGCCATTTCTAAGTCTTTTTTTGCGTCTAATATTGCTTGTTTCTATCAAACTATTTGTTTAATCCAAGAGGTGAAACGAAAAGGGGTATGATCGAAAACTTTATATTCTTTTAAATAAATTCTCGTGTAAAATATTTTTTTCTGAAATGGGGCCCATTTTCGGTTACCCTTCAAAATTCTAACCACCAATCAAATCACATGCAAGCTATACCTTTACCTAGAAGGTATACAATACATGATAGGATCGCATATCACACCATCAAAGGTAGCAGTTTAACATAATCATTGTTATCCATCCATTGTCTAAACATATACCTACGTAGACTACTTAACGATTTCGGCAAATCACCGATAAGATAACATTCGCAGTTCCGCTAAGTGTATCTCATTGTCGTACGCATTTAGGTATTTCCTGCGAATTGGACGGCGTGGAACAGTTTCTGTTATTTATTCTAACAAGCTTTTTTTCATACAATCTTCCCGACCTCGTGTCTAGGGTTGCCAACCCTACTATATAATATAGTATCCTACTGTTTTAGCTGCCCGCCTACTATTATTTTAAAATTATAATACTAGTATTGTAGGCGAAACTACTATATTTTATCAGCAAAGTCGGTTATCAGGAATGTGTCCTGAATTTTAATGTAAAGAATTCAGAAATAACTCAATTAAACACCATCCTGGACCAGCTAACTACTTACCGAAGATCAATTTTATACTAAATATATTTTATTAATAATACTATACATATATAATTTTAATTAATTCTACTATATTTTTATAGCTATTGAATCCGAAAACATTATATTTGATCTTAAAAAAGTTGGCAACCCTACTCGTGTCATTCCTAGTCCGGGGGTAGGAAGTAATGACACGAGGGCGTTTTTGTAGTTTGTTTCTCACTAAGTAACCTACGCTTGATTCGTTTGATATCCTGGGTCCGTTGCTCGGTTTAATTTTGTAAGTTAAATTAAATTAAAATATTTCGGTATTTCTTTAAAATAATGGGTACATTTTTACTAATATATTGAAGCATCCATTGAAGCATTTTGCTTGTGTTAGGAAGTTTCGCCCTTCTATAGCAAATAATTACCCAAACTAACTAAAGAACTTAATTCTAGTTGGCGTCGTGGCCTGTGTTTGTATTGTTTGAAGAGGTTATGTTCGGTTTGTAGGTACCAAAAGCAAACTCACCTAAGTACCTACCACTAATCCTATTTATTCAGGAGTGTCAGTTCTAGGTCTAGGTAATGGAAAGCAAACTGTCAAATTCTATCAACGTGTTTCTCAAAGCTGCAAATAACCCTTTACCTATGTTACCTATGTACATAAGAGTTCATATTGTATAGATGTATTTATTTATTTATTTATTAAATCTTCATGCACAAAACAGTACAGTTGCGGACTTAAAGCTAAAATAGCCTTATCTACCAGTCAACCAGGAGATGATGGGTAAAGAAAAAGGTAGGCGGTGCAACAGAAGCTACTAGACAAAAAGGAGGAGGGGAACCGTTTATGCAACTACAACCGAACCAGAGATCATGTACAGATAAATAGATAGATAACTGAAAATAAATTAATATAAATATAATAAAGCCAGAAATAATCGTGGTATTATTAGTATTTAGTATTAGTAGTATTTAGGTACCTACTTATGTTACAAGTGCTAATTTTGTAGTAGATAGACTAGGCCTTATATCTCACTTCACCGCTTTCCACCGGCACGCAATCGCCGCTAAATTGTCGGTTACTAACGCATTTTTCCTACAATTTGCGTAAACAATTCCACGATCACTGGAAACATAGAAAGCATGTAATCGCGCGCTAGCTGGAACAGCTGTTGTAGGAAATAGAAATACTTGAATTGCGTACATTGCACACTTTTCCCCCATTGGGAATTGTTCGGGTTGCATTCATTCTGTAGTGTACCGAGAAATGACGAGTACTTTGACGTCACGCCAGGCTGACTGCGCGTTGTTACTATAGTGATTATTGACTGCATTTGAGTTTTCATTGTTCTATTGTATTAATAATTACAATAAATAAATAAAATTGTATTTAAACAACTGGCCCGACGCGACTTCATTTGCAAGGTGTCCTACCCTACCCTACTCCTACTCTACTCTAGCTCCCCTTACCTACCCGACACTTACTTACCCTTTTTTCTTACATACAAACCTTGTCCAAAAAAGAAAAGAATTTGTTAAATAGATGCAGCCGTTCTGAAAATATGTGCGAACATGTAACATTTTGATACCTTGAGTTATATTATTGTAATTTACTAGGGATTACTATTTTTTTGAAAATATAATATAGCCTAAGTATGTTACTCGATGATAATTTCTATTGGTGAAAGAATTTAAAAAATCGCTTTAGTAGTTTTTGGGTTCATCCATTTAATACAAGCCCTCAAATAATCAAATCTTTACTCTTTAAAATGTTAAAAGATTATAGATGACATAATACAAGGGGTACCTATTGTAGAAGGTTTACCTCATTAAGTATTTCTTTGTGGCTGGCGTCGTTGTTCTCGATCGAAAACCCCAACAGAATCATTTTGAGGAAATACTCACACTATTTCCGGCAATAGAACTTGAAGATCTCTGCAATATGAATATATTGCAGAGATCTTCAAGTTCAAGATTTAGGAGCTCTATAATTTTACCGTGAAACCAATTTCGAATTTAGAAATGGGTGCTTTCAAATATCCATTTTGTTCAAATAGCTGGAAAAAGGACAAATTAAATTACCAGTCTTATTCAAGTCGAGTCTACGTAGGATTTTAAGGTCTCTTTTGTCTAATTCATACTTTTGTCGAGACGGTACGGGAGGAGATACATGGAGACTTGATTGCTGTATCGATCCAGACGCGAATTCAAAGCGAAAAGAGGAACAAAATTGCTTTCTCTTAATTTGTTACTAACGAGTATTCTCGTAACGAGTAGTCAGTATTGACTAAGATTAGATTTTATCCCTTTTGCCAAAGTTGCTCTCCCGCAGTCCAATTTGGCACCAATCCGGCTTATGTGGTCAACCGTCAGTTTGCAAGACTTGAATGAAAGATTGAAGGCTCTCTTCATGGTTTACAAGTATGCGGAGACATATATATACTCGAAGGTATTTGCATTTTGTTGTATGCTTCAGCGCGACTGGAGTCGGTAATAAACTATGGGCGATATTTACTATAAGTCTAAGTCAGAATGAGGAAGATTCCATACCCTGCCGTATAGCCGTGGCAACAGCAGCACAGCTTCACGAATCTCTTGAGGTTCTCATCATGCCCCCCCCCGCCGGATGAAAAGAAGTGACGCATCTGCTGACAGGGTTGCAGGATTTTGCTCGGGTGGAGAATGAATGTGACCAGACAGTGATCGGGTACCAAGTGATACAGAAACTGACACTGAGAGTATGTCTTGATCGGTTCTCAGCAGAAGATTCAAACAGTTGGAAATATCTGGAATGCTTATGGCACATTTTCTATGTTCACAAACTAGGTGAAATGTAGGATCACAGCTAATACACACGCCTCTCCAGTAAGATCAGACACCTGGTATGGGAACAGTCATCCTTGTTCCAATGTTCTCGTGCGTCATCCGCTATCTCGCTGTCTTTGTTGTGATAAAGGTTATGTAAACAAACACCATTTGTTTTTATCAACTCTTCTCTCTTTATCGACATAATTCCAGCTTTGAACCTTATAAGTATTGCAATTATTTGAACTAGACGGCGTCTCTTTGATAGTCAAGAGCGAAATTGCTCACTCGAGTCGAGGGCTATTATTAAAATGCGTACATACATAACAAACTATCTTACCAACTATTCATTATCCTGTACTTACAAGAAAATTAGTGCCTACTGTCATGGGCAGTAATGACTGTAACGACTTACTAGGTAGCCGATTGAGACATGGAAACCTTTTTACTCTTAAAATGCTTTTTCGCGCTAAGCGAACTATAGTTTTAAATTGTAGTTAATTACGAGATGTTTTTTTGTGCTGCGCGTACGCCGGCGCGGCATCATGGTTCCGAGTAGCGCGTTGTAATCTCGAGTGTAATTACCGCCGTTCGTGGTACTAGGCAGGAAACCAGAGACGCAGTGAGGAGGCGATGAGACTATCTGCCCGAAGGAGAAGAAGGGGGCTTTTTAGCATATCAGTGTGTAGTATTACCTCGAGAGGCACATATTCAGACCATCCATGGTCAGATGGAAAAGGCCATCGTCGTCCAAACGGTACATTAGCGTGGATGGGGTGCCGGCTTTGAGAAAACCTAAGTTTTTCTTTATTCTACGCAGTGTCAAACGAGCAGACCGTCCACCTGATGGTATGCGGTAACTATCGCCCGTAACATCTACGATTTATGCACTTAGGTTGCGGGCAACAAAAATGCAGATCCGCAGCACTGTAAGGACTAAGATGAAAGGCCTGTAATTGCGCTGGATATCTTATCCTTCAAACCGGAACATAACAATGCAAACATTATTGCTTGGCGGCAAAAATAGATAAGGCGGTCGTCGGTCTGTCTGGGTACTCACCCAGGCGGACTCATCAGGCTTGACAGCGACCTACCACCTGGTAAAGGGCAAAGAAAAAATTTCGTAAGGGAGCTCTTTATATTTCTTGCACATGCGGTTATTTTAGTCTATACAGTATCTAATAAGTTAGGGAGGAGACGGCCGTTGATAGTCGGAACATGGTTTCGAAGAGTCTATGACTATCGAGTTCGGCTCTGTGTAATGTCATCATATTTGTTCCACGATTCGGAAACTTTCTACTGAGATACATTTCTTAGGAAACAGTAACGACTATATTCGCAATATTCATTTAGGCGTAATTAAGCTAATATTGGTTTGTAGATTACAAATGCACGCGTTAATATTGTTCGCCTTGACGTGATAACTACCTAAATTTATTTAGAGCAAATTACGAAGTTAATATACGAATTTCTTGGAACCCTGCCTATTTAGATTGCAGTATAATGGCATTTCGGAGAACAATTATATAACCGTATTTAATTGACGCGATGCACCGACGACTTACCGAGAATTAGCTAATGAAGCTAGTTCTCCAAATAGTCTTAATATTTAATATAATAAATGGACAAAGGAGGTCCGGACAACTTAGCCTATATAACCGATAACGTTGAGCGATATGTCTTTGGATTTTTCATTTTGTACAACTTTTACTATGGCGACAACGTCTTCTCCACAGCGATTCGACAGTTACCCCCGTGGTAAAATTGGTAGAAAATGATAAATACTTTCTATTGACATATCGCTCAGCGTTACTGGGGTCCATACATTACTGCAGGACCGCCTTTCATAGCAAAGCTAACCTAACCTAACCTATTAGCCCCACCTACCTGGAAAGCTAATGTTCTGCCTAAAATTTGTTTGCCGTTTTGGTAGTTATTTTAATTATACCCAACTATTAGGTACATTAAGATATAAATCTCTCGTGCAACCTATGGGTGGAATTTAAACTATGTTACCATCAGCCAGGCCGTAAGCTTGTTTGCCACCTTAGTAGTATAAAAAATGACACTTATATATGTTAAAATTACGCTCTACGTAATTTTTTTTTATCAAATTTGGATCTGTATCTCTAGAAATCTAGGGTTCTGCAACCTTTAAGCCAAAGACTAGGTAGTAAGGTTGCACAACCCTAAAAGTATTTGCAATCGCGACTTTTTTTCTTTTATGTTTATTGTGAGAAAGAAGAAAAATGTTGCAACTTTCGAATAAACTCTCTTAACAATGCCAGTTTCCAGCGTTTTCATACGAATTTGAAAGTTCCAAATTCAAATCACATTACCCTTGGGAGTTTCATTCAAAATTATCTCGCTGCGGGGAACAATGCCCTGCTTTACGTTACCATTTCGTGACATAATGGAGGATGAGCAGGAGCTATGAATAATAATATTTGCAGGTGTTCGAATAATTTAGAACGATCTTAGTTCGACGAGATATTAATAATAAATAGTTTGATTATAATTAAACAAGCTTATGCCCACCTAGTAAATCTTTAGTATCTAATAGTCTCCTTTGCACACCATACGTGTTTCGATTGCTATCTCTCCTGGTAGACTGACTGGTGGATAATGTTATTTTAGCTATCCGCCGTACTTTTAGTGCATAAAGTGAAATAAATTATACTGATTGTAGATACTGATGACAACGAGCCTCTCCATGAATGAGCTCTATTTGCCTAATTACAAAATCTCGTAATTTGCAAAGATCTATAACCTAATAAAAATATCTGTAAGGTAATACTCCATAGTAATGGCTATCCACCAGCGCCCATCTGACCTTAAGAAAATAGGTCAAACGCCCTCAGTACGAGGTCGATCGCTTGCGCATAGGATAGACTTAATAAAGGCTGCTACACACAGTACAGTTCAATGTTACGCTGAAGACCGCAACAAGTGGAGGCGCATCGCGAGGGCTGCGTTACCCGGAGACGACGCATCGTCATGAAACCACGACCACTCTGCCAAGAGTAGACGACTGAGGAGCGTGTGGAACTTTTGTGACATGTACCTACTTTGTTTTTTATTAAATTACGATTTCTCCCGGTCATAGTGGCTGGAGAACCAGCATGACAAACCACTATTGTCACATTAGTGATAAGACCGCCCTTTGTACTACCTAGCATATTTTTTGTATCTTTACTTGTGTCCTCTGGTGTGCAATAAAGAGTTTTGTATTGTATTGTATTGTATTGTATTACTAAGTTTGCAAGTACTAAAATGTTTTCTAAACTGCTGAACCAATTTTAATGAAACAAAGATAAGAACCGATTAAACTGACTTTCAAATAAAGAAAACCGCATCGAAATCGATTCATCCGTTCGGGAGCCACCACAACAGACACACGCCTCCACACATACACAGGGCCACAGATACACACGTCAAACTTAAAGCCCCTACTTTGTCACCGGGATTAGAAAGCTGTGAAAAAATTGAAGAAATTAAATACAAAATACTTTCTTTTTCAGTTCGTAAACGCTAAAAAATAAACAATTCACTAGACTTCGCTGCTGATTTGATTACATGCCAACTTTTTTATTAGTAACACAGCATGGGTATGCCCTCCAAATGTCGCGTGGTTTAAAATGTTATCTTTCAATTCTCAGAAACCTGATAAAGCAGAATTTAGGTGAAAAGGACCACTCAAGGTTGTTCTTTATGACCGGAGTTCATTTACCTCGTAATTTCCGACGAAATACTATCTGTCAAAGTCTTTTATCAGCGTGATATCCGCGAATCCATAAAGCTATACAGAATTCCAGCGAATGATAAATAAATTACGTTCACAATATGTACTACATTATTCTCACTAGGTATCTAGATAGAGTTTTGAGAATTATGTAGCTTGCATTAGCTGTGTTCATATGATATGCTAATATTACGGTTATTACATTTGACGGGACTGACACGCGACGCACCTTTTCGATTTGTTTTACCAACGTTTCGGTAGGGATACACCCACCGTGGTCACAAAAAGACTGCAGTGGAGATGTGACAGCTACGTGCGGTAATATGTGTAAAGAGTACGAGTTCAGATTGAAACAAATAATATGCTAATAGTTAGAAAACATGTATTAAGCCTAATACGGTCTTAAGGCTTTGACAAACAGCGAGCTCGGCGGTAGCGAGACTGGGGGACGCGGCGCGATAGTCTGTAAGCAACACGCCACGCCACTAGAGGGCTGAGTGTAAGTTTTGCTTCGGTTTTACTTTACTAGTATGGAAAACATGTATAGCGCCATCTAGTGGTACGTAAATAAAGTTTTTTCTTCATACTAATTTCGACGTAAACGCAAACGCGATAGTAAAGTAAAATCGAAGCAAAATTTACACTCAGCCCTATGAATCGGGCCCCGATTTTTTTTGCAAAACTTTCCCAAATCAGTGACATTTTTGTAAACTTTATTACTGAAATCGTAAAGTATTGAATTTAGCTGTACAATTGTAGTCATATAATTATTGTAATAAATTGTACTAATGTACAATTGTACACAATTGATACATTTTTAACTGCCGCGCTGCAGTTTCTCATCGTGACAAGGGCTGGCGTGGCAAGTCACTCCCCGCCAACCTCGGCGCGACGTATTTTGTGTGACGACTTCCTTAGCGACTGGGCACACAGAAAAGACGAAGACACGTCCTTGACTGGTCCCAGAAAAGGAAACGTGACACTGCCACAAAGACGGGGCAAGGTCCCGTCTTTTCCTCCATTTTACGTCTTTACTGTCTGGCCGGGACTGGGTACATCCAAATATCACGAACAAACACGGCGCGTTGTATTTCATCTGTACGAAACACAACTATTATTAATTACTTACGTCAGAATCACAACATTACACAGAACGATCGTTGATTGTTATTGAGTAATACATGTTGTCAGTTTATGTGTTCGGGTATTAATGATGACACGGATTACCGGTAACTAGTGTGAAATAAGCTTCAACTTAAACGTAATTACTCAATGACTTCAGGTTCGCCATTCAGGGATTTACGCGTTAGATAATTAATGGTAATAAAAATACCCGCAACATTGCCCGCTTCAGAGAACTGAAAAGAAAATATCATTGTTTTTCGTGTTCGTCAATTTGAGTCAAACAGCCTATGTTGTCCATGTTGTCGAGTCTCATCCAAGTCTTGTTAAAAAAAACATAGTCGGTTTGTGGTTTATATTTTGAGTTCGTAAGGGCAAGGATTGCCGTACTAGGTGTATCTTATCCCTGCCAGAATCTGTGCTATAATAAGTAGGTACACCATCAACTGAGTGAAGCCTTTACCACAAAGTGAGATGGCCATCAAATACCTACCTGGCTGACAATGACTAAAAATGCTTAAAGCGTATTGTCACACTCATCATGATCAAACTTGAAGCCTGTATCTTTACTACAGATCTTATTGGATAGCTCAACCAAACGTTACCTCGCTTGAATGAGCCACATAATAGATAGGTAACGTGACGCCATGGGAAATAAACCCATTCAGTTTTAGTGGAACAAGTTTTTCCTGTTTGCTCTCGTTGTAGGAAACGACGGTTCGGATCATTCATGCGCAGCCGTTGCGTAGTAACACGTCTGTGTGTGCTTCCCACTGTGACGGGACGTTTGGGTTTTTTTTTTTTTTTGTACCTATTCGGCAGACCATGTTGCCGTGACCAATCCAGCCAAATCGGAACGTCTGTTATTACTTTAAGTAGTGTTGTGTGTGATCGTTGGCCGTGTGGCATCCGGCATAGTAGAATAGCACCAAACTCGAGGGTAGTACAAGGCGAAAAATGTTTTACAGGCAAAAGGTCTAGAGTCTCCGTAGGCTGGAAAATGGGCAGCAGCGTTTTCAATTGTTATGTTTACAACACTGCGATCTCCAAACCGCCTGCCAAGCGTGGAGATTATGGCAATAACCTCCCCTCTCGTGGGAGAGGCCCTAAGTCCTGCAGTGGACTGGTATGGGCTTTGGCGATGAATCGGCAGACAAACAACTTGCCCCTTGTGCGAACCCCATACCCATGGGGTGTCGCATCCGATGAAACCTAAAAAGCCTGGCAGGCTACAGGTAGTCCCAAGGGGGTGTTTAGCACGTTAAACGCTTAGGTCATTTTACCCGACTGCCCGACGCAAAGGAGGGTAATGTGTTTATCAGCCTATCTATATATGTATGTATGTACCTATGTTTGTTCCTTTGTGGCACTCTAGAGACCAAACGCGTGGCCCGATTGTGATGGTTCTTACGTTTATCAAATTGTCTTAATCTTACGAGTGTCACTGAAGACATATTATTGATCACAATTCAATATGGTGACTAAAAGCCGCCATTTTGTGAAAAATAAGCAATGAAAGTCGACAAACTATGTCATGTAGGGTATCGTTGAATAGGTATAAAATCGTCTTTAGGTTTCCTTTACCATTTTTTATTTAGAAGGACCGTTTAGGATTTATAACGATTTAAAGTTAGCAATCATTCTCACTTTTTTCTGTTCTCTTTTCCATTCTCACTTTCAAGATCTGATCATTAATACGAAAGAAGTGGAAAATAAAAAAGTAGTTCAAAACGGGGACCCATTATCGTAAAGTACAGGTCGTAAGTGGACACGGATCATCATAATCAGCCATAAGACGCCCACTACTGGGCATAGGCCTCCCCCAGAGATCTCCACAAAGGCCGGTCCTGTGCTTTTCGCATCCAGCTGGTACCTGCGATCCTTACCAGGTCGTCAGTCCACCTTGTGGAAGGCCTACCCACGCAGCGTCTTCCGGCACGTGGCCGCCACTCGAGAACTTTACTGCCCCATCGGCCATCTGTTCTTCGAGCTATGTGCCCTGCCCACTGCCACTTTAGTCTGGCAATCCTTAGAGCTATGTCGGTGACCTTGGTTCGCTTGCGGATCTCCTCATTTCTGATTCGATCGCGCAAAGAGACTCCGAGCATAGCTCTTTCCATTGCCCTTTGGGTAACAGTGAGCTTTCTTATAAGGCCCACAGTAAGCGGCCACGTTTCAGTTCCGTATGTCATCACTGGCAACACACATTGGTCAAAGACCTTCGTTTTGAGACACTGCGGTAATTGGGACGAAAATATATGGCGTAGCTTCCCGAATGCTGCCCAACCGAGTCGGATTCGTCGATTGACCTCTTTCTCGAAGTTGGACCTACCTAACTGAACTATTTGTCCTAGGTATGAATAGTCGTCAACAACTTCAAGTGGAATGCCTCCAACGGTCACTGGAGTAGGCACAACATGGACATTCGACATAATTTTCGTCTTGTCCATGTTCATTTTAAGACCTACTTGTTGAGAGGCACTACAGAGTCTTCCAGGGTTTCAGCCATGACTACGGATACTTAATATTTATAAAAATTTAAAATTGGTCTTCGCCTGCTTTCAAGTTTAAATTACGCTAACGTTTGCACTATATACACCTATTCATATACTCGTACACCATTTGGCTTGTTTTTAACTTTCAGTTTTTTAATAGCAATCGAGGTTTTAGTTTTTGTACTACTTTTTGTAGCGAGTTGTGCATACGGCCAAACGGCTGGTACTTGTGAGAGTTCACCTCCTCCCTCCCCCGTTACCCCGGAGGGTGCCCATTCCATTGCAATGGGAGCAAAAAAAAGCTTTCCTCTTGGATGAAAGCTGCTCACCGCCGCCTATACTTTTGTCTGCTATATAACGTGCAAAAATAACGCCCGTGATTTTCAGTTCGTAAATCGCAGTGGTCGTTTTGAAAATAGTAGGTATATCGATTTACTTTATTTTTAAGCCCACTGTTGTTACAACATTAAAGCGACTTTATCGAACGATTAACAAAGGAGCGGAAGCCCCTAGGATTTCCACAACAATGCAATACCACCTATAAAATAGAGCTACTACGACCCGATGAAACCCCTGATATCCAAGACACAGGTCTCTGACCTACTTTGCTATTATTATTTTATTACTAGCTGTTGCTGCTGCCTGCGACTTTATCCGCGTGTAATTCTGAATATAAAGTAGTTCTATTCTTTCCAAAACCATATCTCGATTTTCCTAGCATCTCTATAAAAGTTCAACCTTATATAAATGATACCACTTCAGGACTTTCAAATAGTAAAAGAAATTTCAAAATAGGTCAATGTATGACGAAAATTTTCGAGATTTTACAAATAAATATCATCACAACCCGTAATAGTCCACTGCAGGACTTAGGGCCTCTCCCACGAAAAGAGAGGTTATTGCCATAATCTCCACGCTTGGCAGGTTGTAGATCGCAGTGTTTAAATATAACAATAGAAAATGCAGCTGCCCATTTTCCAGACTACGGAGACTCTAGATCTTTTGCCTCGAAAACATTAGTCGCCTTGTACGACGCCCATGAGTTTAAGGGGTTGGTGTTATTCTACTCTGCCGGACACCACACGGCCAAATAAATAAATACGTGGCGAATGAGAAACTTTTCTTTTTTTTAAGTCGGTTAATAAATATTAGGTCCTTACCTATGAAATTAGCGTGAGAAAATATTTTTCTTCAATTTTAGCGCCTTACTGGCATCTAAAACTACTTTATTTTCGAAGTAAATATGATTTGAGCAAATGTGTTGTTGCGAAAAAAACGCCAATTTCATAGGTATATTAAAATCAAATAAAATTTAAATTACTGAGTTTTTAAATCGTATACTAGGTCTAGGTATTCTTACGTAATGTTGAACATATTGCATGCCTTCATCGCGAATATTCGGGCTGGGGGTGTCAGATGCTTACTGGGTCAAATAATGGATTCTGAAGTACCTAATTTATAGTAAGCCTATTTCCGGCTTTGTTGAAATAAAACGTGTCTAAAATCCCCGGTGAGTTTAAACATAGTATAAAACAAAGTCACTTCCCGCCGTCTGTTTCTCTGTATGTATTTACCTACATATGTACAAAATTTAAACTACGCAACGGATTTTATTGCGGTTTACAACAATAGATAGAGTGATACAAGAGGAAGGTTTATAGGGTAAAACAACACGTCAATGAAGTCTCGGCGAGCCAGCTAATCTACTTATAAAATAAGATGCTATAGAGAAATCATGAATAAATTAAAAATACTCCTCCGATTTAAAAGTTAAAAACTTCCTTTGATGAGGTTTACCAAACTGTATTTAGTAAAAAAAAAAAAAATTTGTCGTTAATGTCCCGGTTGTGCTCTCGACAACGAGGGCCCGGGGTCCGCCTTGACCATATCCAGGATTTGGCGATCAGGTAATTACAAAGGAGCGACTACCATCTGACCTCCGTAAACCTGCTACCAGGGGAACCTGACCAGATTGGATCATGATTATAAATTCTGTTGCCTGAATTTGCAGGTTTCATCACGATGTTTTCCCTCACCGTAAGGGCATCGGTTAGTAATCAACTAATGAACATAACTCAGAAAAGAGTCATTGGTACATGACCGCAGCGGGTTTCGAACCTGGTACCTCTCGCTTACGAGTTGGATACTCAACCGTCCGGCTACCGAGACGCTCACCAAACTGTATTTAGTAAATACAAATTTGGTGGCCCTCTCTTGAGACCCCTGGCAGCTGCCCCGGTACCCGGCAGATCATTAATGGAGGATTTGTCAACCACAGATCGGTTATGTTTATTAACATACAACCCACTCATAGTCCAAAATATCTCCACACCATATCTATTACAAATCGATATGTTATGTTGGTACCACAAATCCCATTACTTTTATTACCTACAACAAAGAATGAACCCATTGAACAAATTAGCAATTACTTAAGGTAGCGATCCCATCCAATTGATCGAATGGGGTCAGGAATTACTTATCTTTTTGCAACAAAGTGGTCCTTTTATTCTCGCTATAACGGACAGCAATAGAGAGTATCTATTACTAAGTAGGATGTAGCAAAAAGGTACTTACCGTAATTAATTTCTAAATTTAGGCACGGCTTATATTAAGCGTCGGCGAGGCAGGTTGCGTAATGCTGTCAACTCAAAATTGTACGAATTTCATACAATTTGGAGTTGACAGCATAACGCAATCTGCGCCGAACGTCTGATATAAATATTCCGTTCTGTATGGTTGTAACTAGGCTGTACTGCACTTGGCGATGTAGGTCAGATTCTAAGGGCGACAGATTCTGAGGAGGTCAGTTATTAATTAGGTCAGGCGCGGGCATGATGCAAGTTGCGTTAGCAAGGTTACTACCAAATAAAAAAATGTCGAAATCGAATTTTTCAATTTAAGGAGATTACCCTCACAATGTAGGGTTTGTAGAGTTCAGCTTTGTAGACTAGGTGATGTGATAACTATTTCACAGTAAAACCGTGAGATGCGAGGCTTGTCAAACCAATTTTACATCAAATGTTTTGGTGGAATGTAATGGGTAAAGTTCCTGATGCAAAAGTGCGGCGCGTCAGCGCGCGCATTTAAAATTCATACAATTTGGAGTTGACAGCATAACGCAATCTGCGCCGACGGTTTACATAGATACTTATTTCGTTCTGTACGGTTGTAACTAGGCTGTGATACTGCAAGATGTAGCAAATTAGACAATTAAAGCGTGTGTACCTAATTATAATCAGTTGCTGGGAAACGTCTGCAATGATTTTTAATAGAAGTCATAGAAATTTTCTATGAAAGTAAGAATATTGTTCAGAGGTTAGTTACAGAATACAGAATACTTAATACTACACTAGCTAGACTAAATGACGTAGCTCGCTATTGATTAACGATTTCAATTAAAGTAATGATAGGTACCCATTGGTACGTTGTCTAATTTAAGTACAAATTTTTGGTTCAGTGAACAATCCTTAACAGGTGATTACACCATTTAGCACACATTATTTCCTGCCTAATTGCTCACCTACCGGAAAACAATATATTAAGGCAATGACTAACACAGTAAAATGGTACTTCTGTAACTTCTAAGTAAGGAAAATAATAAGGAAGACTAGACCAGAAAAGAACCAAAGATTACTTCATAGCATGACGTCAAGGCTACGCAGATAACATCATCTACTTCACTATTGTTCAATTTTCCCGTTTAATATTGATAGTCAAATTATAAGTTAATTGTAATAAACAACATCTTGTTTATGACAACTAAAGAATGCCTGAAGGCATATATTCAATTAAATAATAGAAAAAACTTCATGAAAACAGAGATAAGTAAATACAAGCCAATTACGTCAGTTCAACTGTGAAAAATAAATTAAACAACATAAAATGCGCATAAAAAAAGGCGACAACAACAAAAACTTTCAAAATAAAAATCCATTAAAGAAGGTAACGCTTGTCAGCCCATGCCAATAGTGAAATACATGCATGAACGAAAACAGACGCGTGTGGGGAAAAATGCGAGTGTGAATTGGAACACGTGGAACAAACGTGTTTGGGGAACTGATCCAGGCACTCCAAAGCTTAGTTGCGAGTTGTGACACCGAATAATCGATCAGCGAACGCGCTGAGACCGAGTATAGTACTTACCAAGCAGTGACCGAATATGGGCCTTTTACATAATAAACAACAAGGTACCAATACCCACTATTACACGGCCCATAGTATTAGCAAATTTTAACTTGTACTTTATTAGGCAATAGGTATTGGCGACCAGGTTTAGTTGGTTAACATCTGCCACGCTGGGGGGTTCGATTCCCAACCAAAAAGAAATTAAAATGATGAATTTTTATTTCTGTTACGGGTCTGGGTGCAGTAGAATAAAAAGTACTGTTTAAAAAAAAAAAATTATGTATTTATATTACGAATTCATTTATAATTTTTTTTTTATCAAATACGAATTTGTTTTTGTTAAACGCTTTGGATTCTGTCTGTAATTTTGCATTTATTTTAAATAAATAAATAATAAGTAGTTTATCATTTATCTCACACATATAACACAAGCTTTGCTTATTTTTGGGTTAGATGGCGCTGTGTGAATTTGTCATACAGATTTGAACAGATCGGTGTAAAATGAAACGTATCAAGACTACGTGCCGTTGAGGGGGTGAGGGTGGTCTGCAAAATACCATGCTTGGTCACAGGTCGGAGGGGAGTATGGGGCTTAGCTCTTTGACACGTATTCAATATCCATTAGAAAAATCTCGCGCTTTTTCGAGCTAAATTAAATTTATGCTTTTTTGCTTGTAAATTATAGGGACTATTCTTGGCGTCACGCGGCAAGCACCGTAAATAATAGAAATAAAGACAAAATTTTAGCAAAATATTTTTTTTCACTCTCTGTTTGCAAAAATATATTTAAAACCATATTTATGATTCACTAGCTGTTCCCCGCGACTTCATCCGCGTGGAAATCGTTTTTAGGGCAGTTTATATTTTTACCGAGCGACTACTTCAAATGACCACCCTAATGTATAAAAGCTACGGAGTAATACGGAGAGGCCAAGCTGTTTCATCTCGTTCTACCCAAATTAATTAGATAAAACATGGCCCAGATTTTAAGTTAGGCCCCAAACTACGAAACTGTGCCTGTATGTAATGTACTGTACGATAAATCAAAATTCATTGCAAGCCATTTCCATATTTCTTATAGATAGTTTAGCTGGCTATTATGGTTCTACAACTGTTGTTCGAGTTTCCAAAATCAATTATACCCTATATGTTTCCCAGGCTTATCTAATGCTATACAATAAAAAAGTATTTAAATCTGTCTAGTTTAAGAGATTAACGTGTACAAAGAGACATACAAAATTTTTATTACTATTCCTTCATCGTCCTAAGCTACATTTTTGTAAATATATTCAATGTACAGACACCATTTTTATGTTTAGATATAGATCATAACAATGTTTTGTCAGTTTATAAAACATGAGCCGCGCGGCACTTTATTTCTTGACATTGACTCCCCTCCCGTACCCCGTGCTGCCTAGATAGCCGAGCGGACTGAGCGGCGAACACGCGACTTTTTTCTAATATTCACATTTTTTAAACTCGTGATATCTTTCGAATGGAATGTCTGAATTGAATAATTCAAAAAGTTATATAAAGGTATTGAAGCAGTCGTGAATATGAAGTATATTTTGATAAGGATTAATACCAAGGTACAAATAAAGAGCGTTTTTTAGCGGCGGCATTTCAATTAAATTTTGAAAATAAAAGAACACTTATTGTGACATAACTATAATAGTTAGACATATACTGTCGCGACACTTTTTGTAGATAATGATGTGTTCTGCAAAGTCTTAGTACATTATTTTGTTCTATTATCAATAGTTTTCGCAGCACACGCGATGTAAGGAATTTTATGGGTATTTTTTTACACCTTAGGTTACATTATTGGAGTTTTATTCATGATCCGTAATTTTTTAGAAAATATAATATAGCCTATGTCACCCGGGGATAGTGTAGCTTCCCAACGGTAAAAGAATTTTTGAAATCGGTATAGTAGTTTCGAAGCCTATTCAATACAAACAAGCAAACAAAAAATCAAACATTTCCTCTTTATAATATTTGTATAGACTACATGAAAACAAGAGAGGGAGGGTATTTACATATACTATGTGTGGTCACCGTAAGGGTAAAATGGTAAAAAACAAGTCGTGTAGTATGGGTACGCTCCCGCTACGTGGTGGCTACGTGGCGGCAACGTTCCGGTTTCACGGCGGCTACGTGGCGGCTACACGGCGGCTACGTGGCGTCTATGCTATGGCTACGTGGCGGCTACGTGGCGGCTACGTGGCCGCTACACGGCAGCTACGCGGTGAGTAAGAGGACGCAGCACGTTCCCTGTATAGACGCTATGCGGTGAATAGGCGGACTGCATGGTCCAAGTTTAGTGGAACAATGATAAAATAAGCTTACTGTCGTCCACAGTATGTTTTAATAAGACCACGCTAAGTCCGAATCGCTTATTGAAAAAAATTAAATAAAAATTTATGTAGGGCAACTTTTTAAACGTTATAGAATGTCATTCATAAAAGCCATAACAAACAATTTGATTTCTGTAGGATTGTTTATTTTAGTGAGCTATGAAAAATATTACCTATTAAATAATAGGTAAAACAAATAAAAATAAAGTTGCGGGAGAAAATTTTCATCATGATTTAATAATTTAGACAAACTAATAGTACATGTTCAAGCTAATAGTGACCAAATAACTGAATGTTTACAAGAAGCACTGACAAGCACTGACAAGGACAGATTATCCCCAGATTATTGCCATATCCACACTTTATAAGTTTTACTACTATCAGTCAATACGGACTTATCGTGGTCCTATTATATCACTATACTATAACTTATAGTAACTATACTATAAGTACGACAGAAGGCCGAGATAGAAGGAATCCTTCAGGATCGGCATGAGTGGCATATTTTGGCCCACACCCTCTTTGAGTCGCTGAGCCATCGCAGTAAATTGGTGTACAAGAGAACTCAAAATTACACAATAAATTTGGACAACGCGCGTTTTTTAGGTAGGGACTTACTTTAATAA
This sequence comes from Blastobasis adustella, assembly GCA_907269095.1. Classification (NCBI taxonomy): domain Eukaryota; kingdom Metazoa; phylum Arthropoda; class Insecta; order Lepidoptera; family Blastobasidae; genus Blastobasis; species Blastobasis adustella. The sequence goes on from OU026120.1 coordinate 4,684,275, forward strand.
GAAAATCTTTCTGTAAAATGTTTTGGACAGTCGGTGGATGTAATAGTGCCATGGCGTTCCCTCTGTCGAGGGAGGCCCGAGAACTATACAAAATCAGGGGTGGGTTTAAACTGTAGGTTACTTTGCTCAAACCCTTTTTTTATAAAAGTGTAACCAAAGCGACCATACGTCGCTTTAATGTGATCGAGTTCCTTAAATAAAGATTTAACAAAAATGTAGGCAAATCCTGGAAAACCCAAAGCAACGACACACGGGAAAAGCCGCGGCGATAAACCATTATCACTATGTCCGTTGAACCCTAGTTGGGTATTCCCAAAGTAAATTTAAGCGAAGGCTGTTTTTAGAAGCAGAGAACTTTAAATTAAAATAAAACAAAGAAAATGGTATTTAGTATCAGTAAAACTAGCTTTATTGGAAAGATAATTTAATAGCATTTATGTTTCGGTAATGTGGCTGCTGTGACTGGCGCGTAAATGGCGGTAAATTTTTTTTATCCTTATTGCAACAATTACGGCTGTATTTCGCTAATAACTAACCGAATACTGAGTTCGATCGTGTCTCCAAAGAAAATAATGTAATGGAGTTAGATCACACAATCTCGAGCCAACGTAAAATTATTCGTTGATGTTCATTTCTTTCCTCATACAAAAATTTGTTCGGCGCTGAAGCTCACTTTTGATTGAATAAATAACACGACGGCCACACGACCGAATTCATATCAAATGCCATTAAATTATATTTCCAAAAAACTAGTTTCACTGATATGTAACCCTTTTTCTTCGTTTTGTTTCAATTTAAAGTTCTCCGCCTCTAAAAAGACGTCCTTTATGCGACCCTATTTCGGTTTCGTGTTTGGTCGGTCTACTGCAGGTCAAAAATTGACCTGCGAAATAGCGTACGTGGAATTTTGTATGTCGGAATTAGGTAGATTCATCGTGGGCCAATCGTTTATTCGGACAGATCGTCGACCAGCAATGACCAGACATATGATGATCGGTCCAATTCAATACGATGAAACCTGTAAATGTAATAATTGTATAGTTTGGGCGATAGTACTGGGAAGGCTCGTTTAAATAATATTACGCAAGGGATTTTTCCTAGAGCTATTGGGAAGATATTTCCTTAACTAAAATAACTTCCTACTTAGTACTCTATTCAATATTGACATTGACAGTTTTCATAGACGTCTTGGGGGAAAACCTTTGTGAGAGCCTCAAATTCCAAGCTGGTTAAACCGTGGGGAAACTGCTAGCAGGTATTCCGGTGTATCCGTAGTGGTATATCCGTAAATGAATGAACGTGATTGCTTAGCGATAATTTATAATAATCTTATCCTTACCTTGTTGCTCATTTGGAACTCTCCCCGCAGAAATTTCAATAAGTAGATACCTACCCACTTACCTAATATGGGCTAGCAGAGAAGCGAACAATACAGTCTAGACCCTATTAGCTCATATCTATACATAGTAAAAAGCAAAGTCGCTTCCCGCCGTCAGTCCCTATGTATCTATGTACGCTTAGATATCTTTAACTACGCAACGGATTTTAATGCGGTTTTCAACAATAGGTTGAGTTTAGAAAGAGCCAGAAAAAAAGGGTAGGTAGGGTTAAGTAGGTGTGTGTAAGTAGGTGTGTGTAAGTAGGCGAATGAAGTCGCGCCAGCTCCACTAGTTAGGCTATAAATAATACTCACAGTAGGTTCTCACCCTAGAGAGAGAACAAAAAGAAAGCCTTGGTAAATGTTCAGCTGCCCAAATGCCTGCCCATAGGATCTATCTAAATTTACTTGTGGTTGGAAAAACACCTTTCCGTAAGACATAGTAAGAAAATGCAGTTTATCAATTACAAATAGGTAGGGCAGCGCACACTAGAAGAGGGCATAGTGGGGTATCCCATTGGAATCGGAGCCACACGACTGCGGTAGATAGTACCTCCACCTTACAGAATACCGCAGCTAAACAATAGGTACTATTTTAAATAGTAGGTATAGGGTAAGGTCGCCAGTGTTCTGTAGGACAGAGATTTGGGGAACCGTGGCTTTGGGAGTGGAGGGATATTTGCTTTTTGATGCCGGTAACGTGTTTTAAGGTATGCCACCGCTGAACCCCTTTCCATCAGGTGGTCCGCTTGCCTGTTTGCCTAAAGGCAAGCGGACCTAACCTAACTACAACAAAACTTTAACAAGTTTAGTTCTTTTTAATTTGTTGTAAAAAATTTAAGCACTTGTTATAAAAAATACAAGATTCCGGTTACTTTCTTTGCCAATGACTATGGGAAGTTATGATTGTGACGAAGATGGGTCAAATATACACAGTAAAAACACCACACTACTTTTTCAGAAAAACGTTGGCGTTAAGCTCCGTGGAGAAGTGACATTTGTACGTGTACGGTTGTAGTGTGATTGTGGGGAACCATTAACAGGCTTCCGCCATTTTTTAAACTATCGCGATATGTCACACATATCTATTATCACACATTATAACTATTACCACACAGGTAAAGGTATGTTCTGGGCTTCCTACCGCGTACATTTGTTTACGAGTAGCCCTATATTTCGACGCAGTTGCGCATCATGGTTACGGGACGACTGGAAAGCTGTGAGCGCCGATGTTAGTTAGCGATAACTACTCTACTAGCGACACTGTACTACTTCTAGCGATAGGTACTCGTAAACAAAGGTACGCGGCAGAAAACCCGGAACATACCTTTAAAAAGATCATTTCTATTTGACTGCACCCACCCACTTTAACAATTCTGAACTTCATAATTAATCATACAACGAATACAATAGTAGTACAACGAATACATCACCGAACTTTATCATTAAATATTTATTGATATTAATTGGTAGGCACACGAGTGCGCAGCAGTCGGCGCGGGCTTCGCGGAAGGCCGGTTCCCGGAGTGCGCGGGCGCACGCGACCGCAGCCGTTTGTTTTTACACGCAGATACTATGAAGACGTTAAATGCAACCGATTTGTGGAACCACTCGCCAAGGATGGCTGAGCACACATACCGCGCTTTGTAGTTCTGGGATCTGCTAGTTCTCTTGAAGGAGATCGCGTGAAGGAAGTGGGTGAATGTCGTTAATCGCGTCGGGCTATGCCAATCGCGAATGTTTTGTCGGTGTTGGATTTTTTTATATTTGTTGGAAGTTCTATAGATGGGTACATAAGTAGTTAAACTGTATTTTATTAAACTCTTTATTGTACACAGAATGCATAGCATAGAATTCTTAAAACAAACACATGTTTACAAAGGCGCACTTATTTATCTCTCTAAAAAATTTCTTCCCGGACGTCTATGAAATATTACTGGATATTGTACGAACAGGACTTTTAAAGCTAAAGTTAGCAAAATCTTTCCCATAATCTTGCAGAACCCAGCATAAACTACAACACAACATTAGTAGGTAGTTAAGTAGGTTCTTTTACTAAAATTAATCACCTGCTTTATGGATAAAGGTCAAAGTCGCTCAAATGCACGTGGAAATCATCAAAGCCATGTCTTGAAGAAAACATTCATAAAATACACTCGAAAAGTAAATCTTACACGACACGTGCTCTACAAATATTGCTTTGATCGGCCTTTGTTTGGCTCACAATAAAACGTCGAGAGTCCCCGGAGCTATTGTTCCGTTTATAAAATACTCGTGGGGACTTCTTATTGTAGCACTCCAGTTGTATGGCTCTTGGCTATATAGGTAAGCGTATATCTTGTAAATACATATTGATCGTTACGAAGTACGGAAACATGAAAGCTGAATGGCCCAGAGAAAGATGATACAATTAGATATAGACGTATGTTTATTCATATATTATTATAACACATTCAAAAAACGAACAGAATAAGTACACAATAAGAAAGCAGGGCAAAGCGTCGTCAGACAGGCATGGCAGCAGCCAATCATAGCGCTGGTTTTCAAACTGACCCATAATAGAGCACTATGTTAACCCAACAAAACAAATTTAATCTATGGAATTAGCTTCCTTACAAACGTAACAACGTCATATCAATGACGTTGTTCCTGAGCTCTTAGTTTTAAAGAGAAATGATGGCAGTGCTGCAGAAACAGAAGCGGATCGGTGACTGATGCAGCGGGAAGACTCCTCGTTGAATGTTTGTCCCGCTAGCTAGACGGATGGGCGACCTCGCCAAGGGCGTAGGATATTACGTTATTAGGCTCACATATTGAGCTCGCAGCTTCCACTCAGCTACTGCGCGGAAACAAAACAAAGCAATAAATAAATCGATGCCAATTCACGAGCGAAAACAAAGCGATATGATGTTCTCGTGAGCGGTTCACAAACACAAATAGCTGTTCTTGGAAAACCAATTTAATCGTTTATTTCCAACGCTCTGGCGCCGGCGGCACGTGCGCGGGAGAGCGTCGCCGTCGCAGTATAGCTAGATGTGTTTGCATAACGCTCATACTGCGCCAGAAATACTTGTCAGCGAAGTATTCGGACGTTTTTAATTATGAGTCAGATAGAGCGTAGACCGTCGCGTCGGTGGACTAGGGGGTTCGACTAGTATGCGAGAGGTACGGAGTTCGATCTTTTTCGGAGTTGTGTAAAGGGTGTCCCAGAAGTAAAGAGACTTTCTTGCGTGATACTTAACCATATGAAATATATTTAATTGAAAAAATCAAACAGCATCAAACAATCTGTTGTTTACAATCCTAGTTAACAATATATTTTTTACCATTTCATTATCATATTTTTACACCAAAATCAAACATTCAGATCAGTCAGCTGGGTTAAGCAGTATTATCTACACCAAAATCCAAAGTAAGTATTACCAAACTAATATTGAGATCAAAATGCGCGAGCCAAGATACAGAAAAGTTTGTAAAAAGTATTTCAATAAGCGTTTTTGTTATATTAATGTCGAGAATTATGTGCCGCTGGAGTAACAGCGGACGCAACAGATATTTCAGGAAAACAATTTTTTCTTGCATTAATATGTTAATTACGAAGACGGAATCACTCCCAAAGCAAATGTTTTCAAAAATATTTGGCTTTACAATGGCTATGGATGCAAAAGGCAATGTTCAAGAATCTAGAATTCCCATAAAAACCGTTCTATGACAAATAATTGGAAAATTGGTTACATGGGTGTTTCTGGATCAAAATGAATATAATTTATTCCACAAATATAGACCTAATATGTGTAATTAACCAAATTACTGTAGCTTCTTTTAATTATAAAATATTTTATTTTAAAGTTTGTCTCTTTACGTCTGGGACAGCCTTGTATGTGCATTAGTTAAACATTAACCGATGTACCTTACGGTGAGGGATCGTGAGGAATTCAGACGACTAAATGTGTAACCACGATCCAATCTGATCAGGTTCCCCTGTTGACAGGATCACGAAAGGCAGATGGCAGTCGCTCTACTGCAAATTACTTGATCTGCCAAATCCAAGATCATGGTCAACGCGGATCCCGGGCCCTCACGCGCGTAATATTGACACCAAGATTATTATTCAGCTAGTAATGGGTAGGAGCAGGAATGGGGGCTAGGGGTTGCGGGTGGAAGGGGATCAAGAGCGAACACTGTAAAAGCTTTTGTTAATGGGTGTGTCCCAGTTGCTGATAATGAGTGCCTAGATATAACATGTACTGCAGACAGTCCAACGTAAAGTTATAGTAAACATGTGTACCTACACTTTGAATGTTAACCATCCAACCTATTGAAAATACCCAACGTGGTCGATTATCAAATTTTACAAGCATCGGGTTTTTACATTTAGTTTATGTAACGAACGAATGCAGGAAAATACGACGTAATTACTAGGTTATCCAAGGAACATAACAAGTTATTTAATGGGGAAAAATCTGTTGACATATTAAACTATTCTCTGCCGAAATACAAAAAAATTATTAAATTATTTATTTATTTATTTATTAAAACTTTATGCACTAAAGGTACATTGGCGGACTTAAAGCTAAAGTAGCCTTATCTACCAGTCAACCGTGAAAAAAAAAAGATCGAAAACGGTAGGCGGTGCCGGAGAAACAATAAGAAAAGGTGAAGGTAAAAAGCATTACATAAACGCTTATGTAAATTATTATATAAGCCTATAAACTCAGATGTGTTTTCTAACTAAATTGCTTGTCTCATTATTTATTAAATGGAGTAGATTAGTACCTACGTTATAAGCACGTTTTATATAGTGCATTTAATTTTTGACAGTTATTGGCGTTGCTTTTATGTAAATTGTTATTGTTACTATAGTTTAAGAGTGTGAAAAAAAACCTTGGAAAATTGAATAAATAAATATCTTTTCATACCTACCTATAGGTAGTCTTCTTCATCATTGAGTAAATTGGATTGGGATGGAGAGAACCCCACAGTCGTATAACTGTTGTGCCTGATTGACGAAGCCCCATTTAGCGAGGTATAGTTTCTTTCATTTAGTTTCTTTACAGGTATGCTCAACCTTCGGCATCGTTGCTTCCCAACAGGTGAGATGGCGGTTAAATGCCTGACTATTAAGTTACTAAATAAATAAAAAATAAAGTAATTCATCTGTGTAAAAAAATTTGATAGATACTGTAGCCAACAATTTCATATACTCCTTATACTCCATATACTAAAGTTCTCGTTCACCATCCTCGCATCCATTTTCTTTCCGAAAAACGTCTCCGAACCATTCCTTTGCCAGTGATGAATCACGATGGCGAAATAAAACCGGCATGTGACCAGACGCAACCTCGCGGCAGTTGACGCTGCGTAGGCGCAGCGTCACCGCTCCTCAGTTACTCACGATGTTTGTCACAGATCCTTTGTCGCCATTGTCGCTTTTTACGCAAATGCGTGTGTTTGCTATTGAGAGTGTGCGCCGCATAGCAATGGCACACGTCACAAGATAAAGCTTCTGCGCTTTTAGAACGGCGCTCACGTAGTTTCTTGTTTGGAAATTAGGTAAGTAGGTAGGTTATAGTTGACTAGCGGTACCTAATGTGGAGTTATTTGTTAAGGATACAAATTTGGTTGTTTTATTAAACATTGAGTGAAAATGAGACCGTGTGAGGCTGTGAAAAATTAGGTATCGAAAGTAACGGAGTTTGAAGAGTTGTCTTGTATTCATGTGACTCTTTTTTATATTTTAATGGTAGGTACGGATATCCTCTACATTATTGTGGATTCTTCTGAAGCCAAAACTGAGCACATTTTATTTGAATTTAGGTCATAAATAAAGATATCTAAGATCATCTAAAGATGCATAAAATATAAAGATACCTAAATAGATAGTTAACTACCGAGTAACCTACTTATTTTTTTGATCACTGAAAATAAGCAAATGAAAATTAAATTATGCCTAGACATATTTTCGTTTTCTTTACATATACGGTATAGCAAGCATACCTACTTATTGACAGAGTGATTGTAGATTCTCCACATTGCAAAACTTCTCTGAATCTGTCAGATATCCTACGTTTAGGTATTGCGTAAAAAAAAAATCGTTTTATAGTAAGAAGTAAGAAGATTCCCAGAAATACTACATCAGTATATTCTGTTAAAAATTTAATAAGAATTATGTTGTTTACGAAACCTACTTCTTTGTACCTAGTTATTGAAGTATTCTATGATTGACTGCTTCGATGATGATGATGATTGTGATAATTATGATGATGATGATGACTATAATGACCACCGACCCTGTAGGTATTTAGCCCATCGATAGCCAATTACTAGCTGCAAAGTTAGGCAAAGTTTGCCTGAAACAATTTTATCCCGCTGGAATTCCTTAGAACCTTCCTTTATACCTACTAAACGGGGCGAAACCCAAGCTTGATATAACCAACCAAAGGGAAAACTCAGATTGGGCTATTATCAGAAGTGCCGGCCAGCAAAAAACACTTATTATTAAATACAGATTCTTCCCCTTATTCAGGTAGTCAGGTCAGCGCCATACAGCGCCATGCTCATACAAATGCCAACTCCTTGAGCTGAACGCATCAGCCACCTTTAGGAGGTGATGGGAATGCCCGCCAAGAGATCACCCCTAAGCAACCAATCATAGCAGAGGCCCTAAAACCGATCCCTGTGGAACACCAGATTCATCCCGGTCCATAAACAAGACTTTCCTGTTGTAGAGGTAATCACGTAACAGGACCTCCAAATATGAAGGCACCCCGTAGAATTGGAGTGCCTCCAGCATAGACGCGTGGGGGATCGTGTCAAATGCGTTGGCTTTATAAAACGATAATAATGAAGTTCGTGCACATGTATGTTGATTTTGTTCCACTGACAGAATTGATATTTTGAAGTTAAATAATATATCAGAAACTGGACTTATAATTACTTCCGTGTCATAATAATAGTAGTTTATGCAACTGTCATATAATACTTAATTATATGCAGTTGCATACACTACTTTATCTACACTCATATTTTCATGTTAAAATTTCGTACATAAAATTGTTTCAACTTTGCTGGAAGTAACTGCGAGTCAGTTCTATTGTATCTACGCGTCGAGGATATCAAGCGGCGGGAAATTCGCTTTACTACTTTCACATTTATCTATTTATTTGCTTCAAACAAGAAAAACATTCAAAAACACAAATTACAACAATTAGAAAAAATATTCTGTTTAGCGGGAAAATAGTTCCAAATGTACACAATCACAACCACAGACTATGAACTGATCACAAATATAAACAGGAATTTTGAATTTGTTGAAGACATTTAGGTATTCAGCCTACATTTAGCCGTGTCCCGGCGCCCGACAAAAATTTAAAAAAGAAAAGTGTTGCATAATGATTAAAAAGTTATTTTACGATACAGCTGTAATGAAAATAGTATGGGAAATGCTGTATCGAAAAGTAATTTTTTAAAATTTTATAGACTGGCGTGAAAAAAGTGTATCCTTAAACAACTGTTTTCGAATATGTAATTGGAACATTACGCTATGAGTGTAGATAATAGTAGTTTATGCAACTGTCATATAATACCTAATTATATGCAGTTGCATACACTACTTTATCTACACTCACATTTTCATGTTAAAATTTCGTACCTATAATTTTCTCAACTTTGCTGGAAGTAAGCTGCGAATCAGTTCTATTGTATCTACACGTCGAGGATATCAAGCGGTGGGAAATCCACTGCACTATTTGCTTCAAACAAGAAAAAACATTCATATTCACAAATTACATCAATTAGAAAAAATATACCGTTTAGCGGGAAAATAATTACACACAAATACAAAAAGGAAAATTTTAATTTTGAATTTGTTGAAGACATTTAGGTATTCAGCCTACATTTCACCGTGTCCCGGCGCCCGACAAAAAAATAAAAAAGAAAAGTGTTGCATAATGATTAAAAAGTTATTTTTCGATACCGCTGTAATGAAAATAGTATGGAAATGCTGTATCGAAAAGTAATTTTTGAAAATTTTATAGACTGGCGTGAAAAAAGTGTATCCTTAAACAACTGTTTTCGAATATGTAATTGGAACATTACGCTATGAGTATAGATAAAGTTATTTTTCGATACAGCTGCAATGAAAATAGTATGGGAAATGCTAAATCGAAAAGTAATTTTTTAAAATTTTATGTACTGGCGTGAAAAAAGTGTACCCTTAAACGACTGTTTTCGAATATGTAATTGGAACATTACGCTATGAGTGTAAATAAACAATGTTTAATTAGTTATGCTCTACTCAAATATTAAGTTTTCTTTTGTTGTCAGGCACGTTTGAAAATAGCCCAATAATGTATGGAGCCTCATAATATCAATTTCATTTTAACTTCAAAACGAAAATGAAGAGTCTCATAGTAACATTGCATATGGTTTCCTTTCATAGATTCGCAGAAGGTCTTGAGAGGTTTGTTCGTAGACTCGCTCGTCCAATATTAACTGGAATATTCAAATAATAGGAAATCACTAGGTTGCTTAAAGTCCTTCCCAGAAGCATATTACGGGGAAGCCAGAACAATTTGTTGAATAGAGTACATGTATGAATATGGCGTCATGTGGTGTAATAGGAGCTAGCTGTTGCGAGGAGGCTTCTGTTTGTATCGATGCCATAGCAAGTAGTACATAAGTAGAAAATTAGGTAATTATTAATTACTTATAGGTCTACAATTAAATATCTATTATTTTTTCTTCAGTACGTTTTCAACACACTTGTTCGTAAAGGGGAAATTATTGAACAGATTTTATTCCCATTATAAGTAATGTTTGGTTCAAGATTGACAAATAAATGAATGAGAATATGTATGTAAATCTATGTATACCTACTAATATTATAAAGAGAAAAGCTTTGTATTTTTGTCTGTAATTAATAAACTCAAAAACTACTAGACCGATTTGAAAAATTCTAAAACTAATAGGAAGCCACATTAGTAGACTCCTCTTTATTTCGGGAAAAGAATAGGGTCCCGCGGTAACGTTGAATGTTTACAGAAATACGAATTGCGCGCGGGTGAAAGCCGCTGGGAACGGTTAGTTAAATATGTTTTATACCGATTCTGGTCTAGCCTCGCATCCATACATATGCGCGGCCTGGATATTGACGCTGAAAGAGGGGAATAAGCTCTTGAAGGCAGAAAGGAAAGTTTGCGGATCATTCTGGCACCCCTAAACGTGAGGATGGTAACTGGATGATCAGATAGGCGGACTCCGGGCCCTCGCGAGTGCATAGCCAGGACTGATGCCAAGACGACGATGATGATGATGGTAACTGGAGGATCCGAATGAATACAGAGATTGAAGAGTTAGTGCACGTGCACATGTAGGGGAAGCCAAGGCTGCGAGACTGCGGTGGCTCGATCAGGTGAAGAGGATCGCACCACGAACAGGCCTACTCTCGACGTCCGACTGTGAAACGTAGTGTATAATAAATGTTTCCGCTGGTTGGGCGAAGTGCTGCAAGACCTGCTCGATGTTCAGAGACCCAGGTGAAAGGATTTCGTTCAGTATCAGCATGAGTGGCGTCTTTATATATAGATTCACACTAAACTTAGGCGGCGCTTAAATAGACGCCTTAGGATATTCCTAAACATAAAGGCGTCACAAAATCCCTGTCATAATGTTAAGACTGACTTAACGAATTTAGTTTTAAAATAAATTTTATGTTTTTTTTAACAACAACACGTCACACACACCAAAAACTACACCATGGCGAAAAATTAACAATTAATATACGTTGGACATGGAATAAGCCAGTCCTGCGGTCACCAGAGGCATGTATGTACCTATCAATGTGTTTTCACATAAACTTGGTATTGGTGAAATGCTTTTTCTCGTTAAGAATATTTTAAATCACCTTAATCGTCGGCTACAGTTAGAGCGTCGGTAGCCGAGCGGTTGAGTATTCAACTCGTAAGCGAGAGGTACCGGGTTCGAATCCCGCTTCGGCCATGTACCAATGACTCTTTTCCGAGTTATGTACATTAGTTAAATACATACCGATGCTCTTACGGTGAGGGAAAAACATCGTGATGAAACCTGGAAATTTAGGCAACTGAATTTGTAACCATGATCCAATCTGGTCTGGTTCCCCTGGTAGCAGGGTCACGGAGGTCAGATGGTAGTCGCTCCACTGTAATTACCCGATCGCCAAATCCTGAATCATGGTCAAGGCGGACCCCGGGCCCTCGTCCTCGAGCGCACAACCGGGACGTTAACGCTAAGATGATTTAATCGTCGGCTACAGTTGGCAATCAGGCAGACGTACCGTAAAACAAAGTACCTAGGTACCTAAGCTGTAAGTATTAATTTTGTGGTTAATATTCCCGTTGCGTACCTAAACACGTAGGAAACATGTGTTGAGTTCCAATAAACTGCTCTATGCGGTTGTGTAAGTATTTAATAACAGACCTACGTCATGTCAAAGGCGTAAAAAGTCCGCTTATTGGATGAATTAGGGATAATTCCGCGGTTTCCCTGTGAGTTTCATGATTGTAGGTTGCCTACGTAGGCTGTTGCTATGGAGTGTTTGGGACCTAGCGACAGGATAACGGAGGGTAATACTTATCAAGTACCTACACAACGTATGTGCTGAAGCGTATTCGGCGTGGCTACGCATGCGCGAAATAATTATTCTAATGTGTTTTTTTGTTCATGTGCACAAAAACTTGTTTAATAAAAAAATATTTTGGCGACTAATATAATAATATTTTTTCTGTCTATTATTTCTCTTTTATACCTACTTATCTAAAATTTTTACCTTATACTTACAAATATGTACTTACCTATAGAAGATATATTGATTTTTTTATTTTTCGGTATATTACCCTAACTACAACTCACACATCGCCATCTTTTTTTTATACCACTAAGGTGGGAAACAAGCTTACGGCCTGCCTGATGGTAAGCAGTCACCGCGGTATTGCAATACCAAAGGAAGCAAAGCTTGTGTTATGTGTGCTAGAAAACTGATAAACTACTTACATACTTTTAAATACATAGTTATTATACATATAACACCCAGACCCGTAACAGAATCAAATCCTCATATCAATTTCTGCACGGCGGGGATTCGAACCCGGCACCTCTGCGTGGCAGACCGGCATGTAAACCAACTGAACCACTCAGGTCCCTAGATACCTAAATCATTGCACGACCTTACAGTTAAATACATGTAATATCCTCTTAAACGGCTCCGTAGCCCGTTCGCCGGAAAACCCAAAAGCATGATCAAAATTCATTTGGAGTTATTGTACTGTACCTACCTACACGCAATGTCAAATGATAACCCACGCGTACGGGAAAAAACGTAATAAACCAAGTTATCATTAACCAAGTTGGCAACCGCGGCAACAGCTAACAGTGTACCTACATCTAGTTGAGTGTAATAATATTTATCTTGACGTCATTATCCAGAGTTCACGCGCGAGGGCATGGGGTTCGCCAAGACTATGACCCAGGATTTGACAGATCAGATAATTACAGCGGAGCGACGGCCATCTGACTTTAATCAATCGATCATTGTATTTGACCTCCGTGACACTGTTAACGGGGGAACCTGACCAGATTAGATCATGGTAAATATACCTAGTAACTCATCATCGTCGTCCTAGCGCTTATCCCGGCCTCTGCCAGGGTCCGCTTTCCTACTCGTTCTCCTCCACATCACCCGGACTCAGCGATGACAATCTATCGCTTCTCGTGTTGCCAACAGGGCCTCTTTCCTGATACCCGCAGGATCACCTATTTCCCACGTATCCCTGATAAATATACCTAGTAAGTATAAATGTATGAATATACTTGAGTATACACGCAAAACAATTCATTCAAATAGTACTCGGAAATTGTGACAATTGGCTTCATGATCGGCATCCCGCGGTGTGGAAGAGTGGAACTCATTGCCTGCGTATCTGTTCCCCGAATCCGATCAATCAACTTCGAAATCATACGGTTGCATACGCTGAGTGTGACCCATTTACACGTCTTCCCATGGCACGGGTACCGATACATTATGGTTATAATGTCACTGTTTCTTTTTTTTAATATTTGAATGCACCATGCAGCGTACCGTACCTATCGTGTTATGAGTTTATGTGTAATAAACGTCATTTATTTATTTATGTCTCACCGGAGACACGCGATGAGTGTTTAGTGGAGCTCTATAATATGTAATCGTCATTATTGTAACAAAGAATTTGATTTGAGCCTTCAGTCAAGAGTGAAGAGTGAGTGAAGGCACATCTAGGTAAGCATGCTACACCATCATCGTCCGTATTGTCCCAATTTTACGGTGAGATGGCGAACAAATGCTTGCCTACTCGTATTGTCATAAAATACGTGGTACATGTTTAAAAATTCCTAATTCCGTCACTCGCCGAATGTCAATCGCCTCCCAACACTGTTCAGCCAGGCATAAGACCTTGGTCAACCTCGCATCAGCAACGGTTCGGAGGCACACCCAACGGTTGGCGATTTGCGGTTCTGAAGTGCTACTAACTTCAACGTATAAAACCACAAAGATGGTACGTAAACGCGACACGCCCCTCTATTACGAAACCACAAGGCAAGTAAAGCAGACGAACTCGTCACCCATCCAGTTCCCGGACTCTGCGTGCGTTGTTACTTTGTTATCTGTCTCGCGAGCACACTGCCACTAGACTGAGACACGTTTCATTCTCAGAAATCGAATTAAGTAGGTAGGTAGCTAGTATGACCGAGACCGACAATAACTAGTACATCCGTGGCAGTCTTGGTGTAAGAGAAATGCCAAAGGTCTTACGAATTCTGCTCCCTGGGTGTTGTTGGCCATAGCCGTCGTTTACGAATGGATGGCGGCGTAGAGGGCGCAAGGTGAGCGTGACGCCGTACGGCAAGAAGCTCTCAAGACCATTTCCGTCTTTGACAGGATGACATGGTAGCTTTGTATACCTAGGTATCTACATTGTGAATTAATTACTAAGTCTACCTCTACACAAATGTTTGTATTTATATAGCTTCTAAGTTGAAGTAGTCTCTGTGTGCATGAAGTATGACATAAACCATATTCTATTCTATTCTACAAGGTTTGCAAGTAGTATGTACCTGAACGCTCGACACCATCGGTCTCGTTAATGAGGACTGGATTGAGCGTCCCGGATATTATTTTGTGCAGATAATATCCGGGATCTTTCCTGCACCTAATTGGGACAGCGGAAGCCCCGTCGTGCCACAGCCCGCGGGTCGGAGGTGCTGGGGCATCTCCGCCTGCATTGCAATTTTAATTACTCTCTTAGTCATTTGTAATTAGTTACTTGAAATTAATTTAAAAAGTACTACTTGACAACTTAGTAGGTGTAATCAGCCTTTACGCATGCCTACTCAACCGTGGGCTTTATAACTAAATAGTATATACATAATATTGGCATAATAAACTTGCACACATCTGCAAAAATTGACTCTCAAAGCGGTTACAATGGGCAACGTAGGCCTAGTGGAGCTGCATTATTTCGACTTTATTAAGGTGCACTTTACAAATTTTGGGGAATTAAAACTCTACATATGGACATTCAACTACAACAGTAGTTAGGTATATTAGGCACAACTTGTACGCGAATAGGTACATCTGTTTAAGTAGAAACCTATCCTACGTCAAAATTGACATTGGTCCGATGCAACGTTGCGCGAGCAACCGTTACTAGGAAGTCGAACGAATTCGTAGTAATGCTGGTCCCCAATTTGCCGAGCATTCGGGACGCGTTTCCGACGATTTGTCGTGGGAAGGGCGCGCGGCGGAACGGCCGGACGTGGCGCGTGGCAGGGGCGACGCACCTTTTCGGATACTGAGAATTGCAGACCAATAAATTTGGTTTGAAAAAAAGTCAGGTATGGGTGAAAATTTTGTACGGATTTGTTATAGAGGCCTTCATGAAAAATCTAAGTATTTGATCTCGGGGTGCGGCGGGCACAGAAATGTCCATAAAACGCTGAAAATTACGACGTTTTTGGGTCACTCACTAATATCTCCAAAACGGTGCGTCGTAGAGAAAATGTTTCTTCTACCGCATGAAAGCTCATAAAATTCTTTACAACTTTTGCCTTACCCACTTTTTCAAATTCCCAACCGTTTACGAGGAGTAGACTCTCGATTGTCGCAGCGGGTATTGACAGCTTCTTAGGGAATTGTATGAAACATTTTTATGTGTACATACAAATTAACAGTTTTAGTTTTTTCCCCTTCACCTTTAGAATTTTCTTTTAGACTAGCGAGCAAAAGCTAGTAAACCATAAAAACCAATTAAATAACCTTAGGATTATGAGATATAAATGTATATTACCAGTTGGTTGCTCTCTAAGCCCGTTAGTAATAACAGAAAGGAAGTATAGAAAAACGGACTATAGGTCGCTATTTCGGGATGAATTATAGCCTATATGCTATTCTGGGCTATACGCTATATTGCTACCTAATTTAATTAAAATCCATTTAGTAGTTAACAACGAGTAACAAACATAGGTACATCTATCCTTAAAAACTTACACATATATAATATTACTAATGGACCTGGCGCGGTTTTTTTTTTGGATACTTTGTTTTATATTATGTAAAGATTATAGTAGGACAGGATAGGATATATCAACTCCAACATACTATTTATAATTAAATTAAAAGGTTTGCCATCCCTGCCACTTTAACGGTGAATGCTTTAGTAGGTACAAACTATCCTGTAATAACGCGGTAGTGATTCTAAGAACACGTAACAGTTGGGACAGGTGTGTATATTTATTTGACGCATTTTAAGCGAGAAAGGGGGACACGTAACGAATATTTTTTGTAACCAGGATTTTTTTTTTACACAAAATACACACACTGATATACAAAAAGTTCCTACCATCCTAATTCCTCCAGGAAATTCTAGAGGCTTTTCAACTTTTAAAGTAAGTAGTTACTTCCCTAGGTAACTTTAAAGTTAGATATGGAATTGTTTTTAGACCATTAAGCTTACGGCCCGCCTGATGGTAAGCAGTCACCGCAGCCTATGGACGTTTGCAATACCAGGGGCATCACCCACGCGTTGCCGATCCCGTAAAAACCTTTTCACCACTTTTTTGAAGAACTCCATGGTGTACTCTCCAGGGAATACCTCTCCAGGCAGTTCTTTCCATAACCTTAGTGCCAAATGCCGATAAGGACATTTTGGTAAACATTAGTAAAAGTAATGAGGGTTTTTGGACAAATACAAGTGTAAGAACCACCCACTGTGAATTGGATCGATAGAGTTAGCTGCAGCTGACCGTATATGCTTTGGATGTCCGTTCACTCTACAGCTGACTGTACCTCTCGTAGCCTCGTTGCATCGCCGGCGGCTGCGCCAGCGCCATGCGGGCTGGCTTCCCGAGAACCGCGCCGGAAACCGGCAATCGCCGCAAATTGCCTCGCCGCCTTCCAATTGCAACACATTACGTAACGCTACTGGGTACTGGTATGCAACGGACAGGCAACATGCATGCCTGGGGCGTACCAACTACATCGTTGCGCGGTTTTGTGTGTATGAATGCCTGGTATCAATTTTTTGTATTCACAAAAGCATTACTGTTTATAACCGAACACATTGGTGAAGGAAGCTCTTTGAGGTTTGTGTCAATGATAACTTCTAATTGTAGTTCTAATTATGAATTAAATCACTTTTTTTACACTAGTTCCACTTTATTATACAATTTTTTTTATTAAATTGCTACCGATTTCGAATTACTCATCTTTATGCTTGCCTGAAAATTCATAATAATGGAGTTCCATCATGTAGTGACAACACAAAGTGTTAAATAGTTCTAATTATCTGGGGTCTAAAAGGCCACATTACCGTTTCGTATTATGATACATATGCCACAAACTTACCTGATCCAGTGGCCAATACTGAAGTTATCATGTCAACAACAGCGACGCCGCAGATAAGTTTGTAACAAATTAATATAAATCATGTTATGAAAGGCTAATGTAGCCTTTTTAGATCTCCTGATCTGTCAAATATGGTCAAAGCAGACGCTGGGCCCTCGCGCGCGCGATGGCCAAGATGATGAAGAGACTTGTTAGGATTCTAGCAAGTGGAATAATGTGGTCTCTGGTCTACTGGGTAAAAGGTGTGACCATGTATGTACGATGCGGCCGAGGACGAAGCATGCCCGTTTAGAAACAGCCCATTCAATCTACTCATCCACTCACCAACGTAGCTATCGTCAGAGATACGATGCGAACAGGGCCGGATTATCCTTTAGACTGAGAAGGCAACTGCCTGGGGCCCCTGCATCGATTAGGGGCCACTGCTACAAGAAAAAATATGTTTTAAAAGTTATATGTACCTATCCAAAATGGCAAAAGTTGCGAGCTCGGTGCGCATGTAACTAATTGATTTATGTTTATTTTCTTTACAATTAAATTTGAGTAAGATTTTAATTGGCACAAAAATTACGGGCTCGTAGCGCTTCCTAATGAATTTATGTTTATTTATATATACATACCAATAATTACTTTCTTAGTACTAATTTCATAGTAACTTTGTACGAATCAGTGGCGATTTGTACGAACCTCCCCGTGTACCATGCACTAAGAAGTGTCAAATTGAACACAACTTTTATTCGTCGAAATGACATTAGAAGTTTTAATGAAAATGAGTACACCAACAATTTGATTCTGCTCTATTCGTCCTCAAATGCAATCCTGGCTGCAGCCTGGGTAAAGAGGCCCCGAGAGGTTCATGGTCTAGGCCCACGGTTAATCCGGCCCTGTGTGCGAGAATGCGAGGGCGCGTTCACCGAATTGTTACACAATGTAGTTCGCACTATGTTGGTGTGTATATATGGCAATAAGTAGTTCTACTTAATCCTACAAGGAAAGAATTGTTAGGGTACTTATCTTGGCCTCTTGGCCTCTTCTGGACTATTGGCCTCATGTTTCGTAGCAAGATATGAAATACACATATAAGAAGTGAATTTCGTGTGTTGGTGGTAAAAAACTACTCAACCGATTTAGAAAATTATTTTACTAATAGGAAGCTATAATACATTGTTCCCGAGTGACATTTCTGAAAAATAATGGGACCCAGCGGTATAGTTGAATGTTTATAGAGATTCAAACTCCACGCGGTTTACTCGCGTGGGGTTTGGATCTGCTGGACTTGAGACACGGCAGGTTTACAGTCTACGGAGGTATGAGCAGGGTTGCCTATAAGACATTTGTAGCTTTGTACGACGACTGGAAGGAGTGTAGGTACTCTTTCCAATAGTCGTGCATAACCATCAATGCTATATTTCACTCTGCCGGCCTTTCATATTGTACAATATTTCTTTGCCGAATTTACAAAATACAGTTTGGTTTCAGAAATCAAAATCTTTGTTGTCGTCATAGAGAATGATGGGTACTTCTCCATCTCCATGGACTCAAAATAACAGGCCTAAAAATAAAAATAAACCAACTTGACAAACTGACGAAAATGTCGTAAAAATCACGGTGTACTTTTACATAAAAATATTTTTAAACTTTTACAAATTAAAAAAAAATACGGACCATGTCGTCGTTTGTGGGCGGTGGATGTATCCCTTACTCCGGACGTTGTTGCGGGCCTTGTGGGCCGTGTCTTGGCCCGATACCCTGCGGACCATCGCCCAGCGTAATACCAGCCTATCGAGGACCGTGCCGTGGGCCAAAACTGTGCGGTCCAGCGCCCTATGAACCGCGGCGGCCCTACGGGCCACCGGCTTGCCGTGGTCCATCGTGCTACTTACCTCCTTGCTGTGCACAACCGCGCTGCCTTCCATCGCCCTGTGGACCACCGGGATGCCGACCACCGTACTGTGGACCGCCGGTCTGTGCATATCCCCCATGAAGCCGCCGAGTTGCTAACACTGCTGTGGCGGCTCCTGCCACAGTACATTGCTTCTGGTGGCAAGGGCTTCGTGTAAACAATTTGCCTGCATATTCGAAAGCGAGAGCCTTCCGGGTTGAAATGTTGTCATAGATAAGAATAAAATGTATTTGATTATCGATCTACTTACGTTATTTTTAATTTCCTTCGACTTAAGCTTTTGGCAGCTGCTATTGGAGCAAAATAAACCAACCAATAAATTAAACATAGCCCAGCTATGTTTAATTTATTGGTTGGTTTATTAATTGGTTGTTCAGTCAATTTTTCGCATGTTAGTGCTTTGAGAGCCTGTTCTTTGTCTCAGGCCATTACTATGTTCTAATCTATGTCAAGAAAATACAGTCTACATTGGTATGTGCGCCAGGAAAGGCCGTCAGCAGCGCCTCGTCTGAATTTTAGGTATAGGTAATACATATATTAATAGTACATATATGGGGTTAAAATGAAAAATATCACAGCGTAGAGGACTCTCAGACTAAGTTATGAAATATAGTTGGATTAGCAAGTATTTCCTACAATTTGTATGGAAAAAAATTTAAGCGGTACATTTATAACTTTGCAATGTGTTTATAGTTTCAGAAAGTCTACTTTTGCACGCATATTATGACAGGCAACTACGGAATCTTAAAACTGCACGTGGCACGACACGTCTTGGCCGTTTTTTGAGGCCGCCCACGCCACAACATTAGGAGGGCCGCAAGCTGGTTTGCCAACTAAGTGGTAAAAAAAAAAGGGAACTGGCTCTCACGGGCTACACCCGGAACACACCTTAAGGTACTTTGCGGTTGCGTCACCGGGGCGTGAGGGTGGGCGCTAGCCAGTCGGGAAACTACCATCAGCATTTCACTGTCAATTTGGCGCCATCCGAGGATCATATGCAGGGAATCGAGGGCTACCATCTGCGGACGCGAACAGTATTAATCCCCTATCTCCGACGATGAGATAGAATTCATGCACATCATGTAGATGCCTGGCATACAAATACTGGCTGGCTTCGCGAGCCTCTTTACCACGCACGTGCAATATGTATGATCTGGCCCGAAGTATTTCTTTTGCACTATAACATGGGATTCTTCAAAAGGATGTCTACAGTAACCTCAAAGGCATCGGTTACAGATGACCTGGACGACAGTGGCCGCTGGACGTCGGTGGCCGCTTTCTATCAGGTGAACCGAAATGCAATAAAAAATAATCTTCATTCTGGAAATGTCCAAAGAAATGAAAATAATATTTAAGTATGAATGGTATTTTTATTCTTGAATACGTAGGTACCTACTCTCACATCACGAAAGACTTCTGGCTGTTTGCACAGAGTGCAAGACTGAACTCTCCTTATAGGTTTTAATACTTTCGTGGTTATTCACTGCCTACACATAAATCGTCACACACATCAGGTTTATTGCCACGGGTATGATTTTATTACCTCTATTTCGAAGCGGTTGCTTGCTCCATGTTCACGAGTAAACTGTCTCTCGTGGTAAAAAAATATGTATATTTGATGATTTATGCGTAGAACTCTCCATGTCCTTAAGCGGGACACCACACAGTCTTAGCACTTCGGAGTGCAACACGGTCGGATGGGTCCCTTTGAGTGTGAGTGGGATTTGCTGTGGCTTTTGGAGGAGTGGTAAGACTTTTTCGGTTGGCACCACCCTACGCACATTGGTCCGGAGCACGGTGGTTTGCATGGCGGTGGTCCACAGCACGGTGGTCCGCGGGGCGGTGGTCCGAAAGTCGGTGGTCCACAGCACAGTGGTCTGGATGGCGGTTGGTAGCACGATGGTTGGCAGTACGATGGTTTACAGGACGGTGGTTTACAGCAAGATGGTCGGTGGGGCGGTGGTCCACAGAAGGATGGTCCACAGCTCGGTGGCCCACAAGCCGGCGGTCCGCAGGGATAATATCCGCAGCCCGATGGTGCAGAACATCCAGGATATGGTACACAACTAGGCACACAACCTCCACACACCATCGTTATTATTGATCAGTTATCTTCTTCTTCTTCTTTTTAGGTTGTGGCTTCCATGAAGGAGCTTGTGATTAATGTAATAATTTACTTACAACATACTTAAAATTTTATGAGATTTTTCGATTTTTTTTGGGATTTTGACAATATTTTTTTAATCTGTAAGTATAAAATATAAAAATTTGTTTATATTTTCAATATTCGATTTTTTCGTTTTATATTTTTATTGTGATCCGAGAAAGATCCGCGATGATGAAGTAAAGAGATGGAAGTCGCATTGCAGCCCAGTAACATAACCTTGCAAAAAACGCTGTAACATCAAAGTTTATTATTTATTGAAAACAGAAAATGTAGAAATTTTCTGTTTTATATACGTCTGACTGAACAGTCTCGGGAGCCGATTGGCGCCCTGTGACGGTATTATATTCAGGCTTGTACTTGCTGGAAAGTACTACTTCCCTTTTTTCTATTATCCGACTATTGTCGAAAAAAAGGTACAATCTCATCACCATCTTCTTGGCGTTTATCCCGGCCTCTCCCAGGCCCACTTTCAGGCAGGGTTTCCTACTGATTGTTCTCCACTACACGCAGTCTTCGGCATCCTTGCGTCGTGCCGTTGGCTCACGAATCCGACTCAGCTATTTCTATCCATCGCCATCTTTAGGCAGACCTCGGGGCCTCTTTGTTCATTTGTGCACGAGAGTACGTATACATCTCAAGTGTGGAACCCTCAGTAGGTACGAAATATACAAAAACTCCTAATGAGATCTACACTAGGGCTAAAATCAAGTCCCGTGATTATAACGAACGTTGCAAACATTATTCTTCCACGTCGAAACAACACGAAATATTTTATTTTTATAGCGATATCTGCTATTTGATGGATGAGTACTTCTATGGTAATGTTGTACTGAACTATTGTCTGTATATAGCTTACTCAGCTCAAATTTTTTTTCATTAGTTATGGGGCTGCGGCCCGCAATATAAGGGGCGCAATGTGGTGAGCATGAGCGAGCGTAGCAAGCTCGAATTTTTTGCAAAGTATTGCTGAATAAAAATAAAAAGTGCAAAGTATTGCTGAATAAAAATAAAAAGAACGTGATTGGGTTTATCTAAAAATCACATGCAGGCTATTCTAACTTTGGCTGTCTACAAAAAAAAAACAAAAGCAATTAATGTACGATCGGCGAGCTTTTTCGCTATTCAGTAAATTGGCTGACGTGCCATAACGAAGACGACAAATGGATCTGGAAGATCGACATGGATTTCTTCAAGAAAGGGATTAAGTTTTTACGGGGTCGGCAACGGGTGATGCCCCTGGTATTGCAAACGTCCATAGGCTGCGGTAACTGCTTACCATCAGGCAGGCCGCAAGCTTGTTTGCCACCTTAGTGGTATAAAAATAAATATATATATACGGGATAGAATAAAATAGCAAATGTTTATCTACTAATATATACTCTTCAGTAAGTTCTATAAGTAAAAAAAACGGGGTGCCTCGCATCCTATTGGTAGTTTCCCTTTTCAGCCACATCAGTGTCACAAAAAAAAACTGGATGTCGTAGGATAACCAACGGCGCCCTCACGGTCTATTACGTATTTACCACAGATAATATAAAATATAAAATTCTTCTGTATATACCATTTTTTCTCTATGGTATTTACTTTAAATTTTACAGACCAGTAACTATTTTGTTATACCGTGGCGTTCCTGATATTATTGCATTGTAAGAGCCCATATGCGCTGCAACGCTGCTTACAATGAAACGCAACAAAGAGCACACGAGTACAAATCTATCGCAAATATTCGATATAAACCTACGGTAATCATATTTATACTCTGTGTTTATCGTTTCATTAATATTGGATTTATTTATTTTTCTTCGAAACACTGCAGTTATGAGCGCGCCGCTTTCAGAAACAGTTTTGAGAGCTACTTGGAGTTTATTTGAGTCGAAGTTAAGTGTAGTCCGCAAGAAGCAAGGCCCTAGCAAACTCACTGGAGTATAAATATTGTACAAGTTAATCTTGCCCAGATCTGAGATTTACAATATTATTACAGTATTACAATATATTACAATATTCAATATTATTCGATGTTATGAAACGATGTGCGGTTTTCAACAATAGATAGAATACGAGGAAGGTTTATACGAAAATAAGGGTAGGTAGGGGTAATGTAGGGTAGGTGTAGGCTAGGTAGGGTAGGGCTAGGGGTAATGCGCTTATTACACATGACTAAATTCAGAAGCAACTAGCTTCTAATGTGATATCTCTAAAAAGGCAGTAGTATGATTTTTATACTTAATTTCATTATTAAACATACAAAATCGTGTGCCTAATGTTACAAAATTAAACTCACACAGTTAAATTACCAGGCAAAAATGAGTTTCTGAACGTCCATCTGAATTAAATAAGTTACTAAATGCTATTACATTTTCAGAAACCATACGTTCTTCTAAATCTAGCATCCTAATTTGCTAAATGCGATTACATGTGGCTGAATTCAGTAACTGAATCATTTAGTCTACTGAATTTAGGCATGTGTAATCGCATAAGGGTAGACTGTAAGACGTGCCATGGGGTATTTTCAAAATTAATAGATCACTTTTTTGGTCGACCGGATCTATCTCATATCATAAAATATCTCTCTAATTTTCAATAGGGATCACTTGAAACCTTATGTCGATAGCGTTGCTTTGTGTCATATAAATAAGGTTTATAATAATGGGGATTATTGGGCCACCACCATCTCAGGGGCCTAAGCCAATCTCTCATTTTACTCGTGATCCCCCGTGGTACTTACGAGACAGCGAGACTGGCAAATTGGCGTTTTCCTACCAGATTTTGCGGGTTCGGTGGTAGTCAGCGCACGTAAAAAGCCAAAACACCGAATAACATATGACAAGCCAGTTCTAAAACAAGAGCCGACACAGCTAAGGCATGCCCCCATTATGACGCGCAGGAGGATCACCTTTGTCTTCTTGAATATACTTAGTATTTTTTGAGCGCTACAATGACGATGGAGAGACGGACCCCGGGCCCCCGAGAGCAACCGGGATTTAACGCCAAGATGATGATGATGATTAAGGTACACATAAATTATTTACAGTTATAATAAAAAAATACACTAATACCTACATCTAAAATACCAAATATATACACTAATACATATAAAATTGACTAAACTAAAACCTTATAGTTATAAATATTTTATTATCTAACTGAATTAAAAAATATGTAAAAAACCAGGGCCCCGCGGTAAGGTTCCCATCATGGCGGCGGCATTCCCGTGCTGGATGGCGATACTTATCCGCTGCGCGAGAAAGCCGCCGGCACGTGGGTCACCCGTCGCCTCCCTGAGCCGCTTACTAAGCTCCCTGAAAAGCGAATGTGCGCCCGGGCCCCACTGACCCAGTGTCTCGACACGAAATGCGACAAAGTCGTATTGGGCGCCGAGACAACTGAACTTGCCCACCTTCGAGCGCTCACGCATCTTAGCCGCCGCGCCAGCCCGTTTGGCGGTTGTCGGAAGATAGGTCGCAGCTAGTGTGTCGGCGCACATGCGTCCCACACCAGCGGGCGACCCATCCTTCATGGTATCATAGACATCCCGTCAGGTCTCTTGCCATCGTCCCGTGCAATGTGTTGAGGTTCCAGGATTGCGGGGACGTTGGCGCTGACGAGAGACCGTCGCAGGATGTCATTGATCGCGGCGTGACGGGAGAGGCGGCCAGCGCTCGAAGAACAGGCAAGCCCATGGTGACCGAGGCGGTCAACACTCGCTCCACAGGAAGCACAACTATGGTCGATACAAACCTCGGCTTCCAGCCGGAGACCGATGGCGAGACGGAGACTGGTCGGGTCGATGAAAGTGCCGGTGTTGGGGGATGGGTAGGTGTTGAGCCAGTGCCCGGATTCTCGTCTGGCAACTGCTTCCAGCCTGGCGCGGTCTTTTAAAGATGATGAGTTATTGATGACAGTGTCTAATACGACTTGAGATGAAATGTTATCCCAGGCCTTTTGAATTTTGGGTGTGGGAGGAAAATTTGGGCTCGGTCCAGCTAGCCAGGCAGTTACAGCCTCCGCCAAGCACGCGACCTCACAGTTTGTAGCTACGGGGGCTTTAAGAATATTTCCTGTGAGGTCAGACGAGCTATAGATAGAGGACAGAAACGCCGGCAGTGCTACACTAGAGATCTTACGGGTTCCCAGGCCACCATACCTAATTGGCAGGGAGGCCTGGGTCCATGCCTGCTCGCTGAGTGTGATGTTTGTGATTGATAATGATGATGTTGTATGACAATATGCAGAGAATTAATGGCGCGAAAGTATATTCACTTGTAGTTGTAATGTTCATTAATCAATTGTTAAAATTGGCGTTACCGCTGCTAATGTCGTGCTGTGCTAAAACTTATCTTTTCTATGAAAATTACCTACTGATTGTTTTGTGTACTGTGGCTGAACTTGACATTATCTATTCTTTAATTTAGTCATAGAGAAAAAATTTTATGTCTGTGAATTTAGTATAGTATCTTGACAAAATTTCAGCCGGGCGCAAAGTCTCGTGGCCCCTTCTGTATATACAATTTTTTCTCTATGCGTGGCCCTCACTTTTTTTTTCTACTTTAGCTGTCTGCTCGTTTGTCACGGACAAGTAGCATAAAAATAAATAGTGGGGTCACTTTAGACCATAGAGAAAAAATTTTATATACAGAAGCAGAGAGTACATTTCGAGTTTAAATACGAGACAAAATGTCACACATCTCTATAACACACACACTAATGCAAATGCAGGGACGGAACAAGGCAGCTCATCTGCAGCAAAATATAACTCATCATGAGTTATATTTTGCTACGACTTTCTACTCGTAACGAACACAAACAAATCTGACTTATTGTTCGCTGCAGATGACTATGCAATTTTTTTAGGCTTGTCCTTATATTTTAATATTGACATTATAATAAAAGGTAAGGTATCTAGTGAATCAAAGCCATGCCCTGATACCTACCACCGTCTTTTCGATCTCTCGATCCTACATACCGTGAATCGGCAGTGCTTGCTTTTGCAAAAAGGAGGGTTATGATTTTGACCAGTATTAATGTTTATTTGTTGCCTCATAACTTCTTAACTAAGTAGGTACCTACCTACTTACTTATAGTTAGAAGCGTCTTCATTGTTTACAGGTTGGCCTATGTGACTTCACAAATGTAATATGAAAGGCTACATTAATCAATTAAACAAGCAGCATATTCTTTATTTTCAGTAAAAATTCATATAATGCTGGTGCAGCAGGACAGAAGGGACTTGCATCTAATTAATATCTTGTTCTTCAAAATGTTTACAACGCAGCACTTCCAATTTGCAACCCACACATAACCATGTCTGGTCTTTAGGAAACCTAGAAAAACAAATATTTATGTAAATAAACGTAAATACGCGATTAATCCGTTGTTTCATATAATGTCTGAACATTTAAAATAACATCTAGGTATGTTTTTGGTATGGAACCCTGATACATATAAAATTGTGGACCGCTATTCACAAGATTTGAGTAATAAAATACTATACAATAAATACTAAGTCCGACCCTGTTACCATCAAAATATTTTCGTACCTATTTAGACACCGAAATATTGCTCAATTTGCCAATAATTTTAAATCTATCTCTAATGGCATGTTGTTTTAAGGTAAAGCATTTCAATTATTGCAAATTTACACTATTTCGATGCATATTTTTGCCACAATTTCTAAAATTTATTTCGGATCGCCGCGACCACGAATGTTTACTTACCGGTGAAAGGATAATCCAGGTGTATTTCCATACTTTGCGCTTTCACATAAATGTGCATTAAATTACACACAAAATTACAATCTTTTAATTGGTTTGATTTAAATTTTATTAGGAAATCATAAAATTTACACCGATGTTTCAAAAAAAACGTCAGGTCGATAAGCCCTCGAGCAATATGTCGAACGTTCAAAACATTGCGCGCGTCATTTTCCGTGAACTTATTCCAATGGATATAACACGGGATAGCAAGATTCATAATCATTGTAGAGCGAGCGAACAGGGAATATTTGTGATTTGTGTTTAGTCTGTTATGTCTGTGCTTTAGACCAAATCTAAACGGGCTTACCGTTAGCTCTTATAGCAGGACCTAACAGAACTGCCCTGCTTAGAACGAGACAGCGCTATACGTGTCACATAAGATTGTCTCGTTCTAAGCAGGGCAGTTCTCTTTAGGTCCTGCTAAAAGAGCTCATGGTAAGGCTCAAGATCGATCTTGATCTCGAGGTGAAGAGATAGCGCACGACCGCTTCCGATCCCCTAGTCAGCTGGATTCTAATGGGTCCAGCCAGCAGCGGATTTATCTTAAGGTGGGAGTTTATGGCGATGTGATAATATGATTCTAATTAACGAAAAATTATCATGAAACCATTTTTGCTCTTTGTAACGCAGTATCAGAGGATCACCAGCCCCTTGAATTGGACTCTACCGTGCTACATCGAACCGTGTACTCTATACCAACAACTAAACATATTATAAAACAAAGTCGCTTCCCGTCGTATGTCCCTATGTATCTATGTACACTTAGACCTTTTAAACTGCGCAGCGGATTTTAATGCGGTTTCAACAATAGATACGAGCGATTCAAGAGGAAGGTTATCAGCAAAAAAAAAGAATAGGTAGAGGTAATATAGGTGTAAGCGAACGAATTCGCGCCGGGTCCACTTGTATTAGGTATACGAGTATAAGACATCTGCGGCGCAGTTTTAGCGTGACCCAGCGAACTATCAAACAAGGAAAATCTATTCAAAATTATACACATATCTACGGAGATATTACTGTTTTTATTGGCCACATGTTCTTAAAAATCACAACTGTTGTCTAATACACATGCATCAAACTCGTCGTCAACAGATTCAAAGACTGCAAAACCGTCTTCGCCGAGAGATTTTGCACATATGTAATAAATCACAGTCAAGCATACTGCAAAAGCTAATATATTCCATACGATTTCTTTTAATTGCTTTGTAATATCCAGGACAGGGCTCTGAAACAATACGAAATGAAAGTTGTTAGTTTAAAAGTAAAAATGTTGCTCGAAAGAGGAGATCCTGTTGGGCACAGACGTTTAACGAGAGGATGTGGAATGGAATATCGCTAATGCACCCTCGATTCTATACAGTTACGGTGCGGACAAGGCAATCAGCATAAATACGGCCCCAGACCGTTCAACTAGGTATTACGTGAGCTACAAAGGGGGGAGGTTTGCAATGCTTATTTTTAATGATTTCATAGGGGGGATAGTTGATCCGCTTCCCCGCTTCCGACGGGGATATCGTACATCCGTCCGTGATTGCACGTTGAAAGGTAACATACAACTTGGATAAAAAATAGAACGAGGGCGAACCCTAGGCTATGTGTTCCCGCCAGTGTCAGCATTGAAGCTGGGTCTTGGCCCTAAGGGGTCCGCGTGTGATCCTTAGAATTTACTGGCAAATGGCAATACGTATAGATACCTCATCTTTAGGGATACGCGCCGTGTAGATAGGCTGGGTAATAGGGAGGGCACATGGGAGGGGTGCTCTTCGGGGGGGCTGGCGAGAAGAGACAGTACCCGCCCCCCTGCGGGCCTCCGGGGTACCCTCCGTAATAAACAGGCATTCTTCTTCTTCTATTATGTCCCTCAAATTAGGTACCTACTGGTACTGAAATTAGATTTATATACTGAATTCCGACTGCGTCTCCGAAGAACAGGAATTTTATTCGAGAAGAGAAATTTTCGAGGTGGCCTACACAATTTCTGTCACCAAAGTCTGTCACCGACTAAAAATGACAGATAATACAAGTATTTTTTAAATTGTGAACATGATTTGAAGCTCAAGGCGAGATGGAAAAATTTTTGGCCAGCTTTATCGTGTCGTGATTATATTAAAATCTTTTCATTGCCTGATTTTATTCCCGGTTTTCTTCCCTCTGCATTGACTTGTTAATGTCAAATGTCAATCATCCCCTATCAAATCTCAGTATAAAATCAAATTGTTTTATTTTATAAGGAAACTAAGCAACAAAACCAAAATAAAACTAAAAGCAAAGAAAAAATTGGAAAACCCATCAACAGTACAGATAGTTAGTAGTGTTATCCAGTAACACCCTAAAATGCCTTCAGAATTCGGCTGCTACCGCGACTTCCTCTCTGGCTGCTTCGCGCGGTGTCCTGGCGCCTGTCACTCTCATCTGTGCCGCTGCCCGCCCTATTGCGTGCAAGGGAAGTACTGCCCTCCACTGGGGCCCTGCTGTAACAGGCACAGCGGCGAAGTGCCGTGACAACAGACCCCCACTGGGGCCATGCTGTAACGGCCACAGTGGCGAAGAGCCGTGACAACTGACCTCAGAAATACCGTTTCGTGTAATAAACGTTTTTGGTGCATTCCATAGTTATTACTAATAACTGAGTTTTGAATTACAGACTAAGCTTACTTCTACAACTAACACATTCTCATCCCCACCACCATAATTGAGTGTCTCTCCAACGACAACCACAACACCCAGGTTCCACAGCTGCAACAGTAGCTTCTTTGTCTTTGTCCAGTCCACTGCTGGACCTGAGCCTCCTCCTCTATACTGGAAGGGTTTGCTCTAATCTTTTACACACAGTCGCGGGCGGGTTAGAGATAGCGATGTTGAAAGTATAATAGAAATCGGTGCTACCCGTTTTCTGGTCTACGGAAGCCCTAGGTGGTCTACCTCTAGATCCTCCAATAAACAATAATTTGCCTTGTGCGACACCCGTGGTTAGAAGGCGTTGTCGGCGTTATTCTGCTCTGCCGGATACTAACTTCTTTGTACTTAGCCAGAATCGAAAATTGCATACCTTAGAGACACGGTGATAGAGTATTGACAGGACAAGCAGGTGCCAGAGTGTTCTTAGGTATTGTTATACGGTCTTGGAAACCCCAACAAATACAGAAGTGTAAATATTTAAGAAATACGTCGATTATCGTAAGCGTCGTAGCCGTCTAGTCTAATAGGCCAACTATATTTTTTATTTTTTCGTCGGTCACCCTTGGAAATGGACAATAAGGTATCAATCAATAGGTCTTGATATCGCCCCTCCAAAAATGTTCCATGTAAACTGATAGGTTTTCACTGTGAAAAAGTTATTTCATATATCATTTACACTCCCTTACTCCTCCCTCACTCGTTATTATGAACATATAGCTATGATTTAACTTTGTAAGTAAATGTGGTTGTTGAATTTGTATTCACTAACTAGCTTCCAAGGCAGAACACTGACATCCAAGATACAGGCTATTGCCTAGTTTGGATCTCAGGGTTTAAAATTAAATTTGTGCAAATAGATTTTAGCAACCTAATTAAAAAAAAAAAAAAAAAAAAAAAATTAAGAGCCAACCCCGTAGCTTTACAAAGCCTAACTCTAACAACCCTACATTTTTTACCAGGAAGTAGAGCTTGGCCATTTCATAGAGTTCTGTTGTATTGCAGTAGCATAGCCTGCACTGTATTTCTAGTTAATCTATGTGGTTGGAATTGCTGGGCTTGGCTCTACATGAGATACAATTACTTTTCACACGTGAAAACGTTATGTATGTCAATACTTAGACATTATACAAGAATATTAGGTAAGTCACACCACCCCGACAACATCAAATAAGCATTTATGAGAACAATCAAGCCGTACCTTTTGAAACCTTTGATTTATTAACAACGAAGGCGAGTCTACCAACTAACACGCTGCGGTTAACTACTAAAATAAACAGTGACATTGTATAGGGGTTTCGTAGAAGGCACTCCCTCGACCTCTGCCACTGCCACGCTTCTATGAAACAGTCACCCTTTGTATAAAAATATCTCATAAAAAAACCACTGTACGTAGAGCTCTGCGATCAACAAGCAGCTTAGCTCGAAGGTCCTATATTAAATGGCTGTGTTATCTAGGATGTTAATAATAAACGCGAAATTGAGGTTTCGTCGGAACGAGGTCAAAGGCCTAGTGGGTGCACGCACGCGAGGGGGTCGGCCTCGATTAAAAGGGATACGCATCAATTAAATTAACTACAGAACGCAGAAACATTTATGAGTTCTAACATTCGGTGACTGTAACAACTTGTAGCAAGTGGTACCGATATGGAAGTTAGAAATTTATAAAGTTCGTCATGGCTTCTTATTAATATTAGTACCTACCTAGATATGTAGATAGATAGGAACCTACACATATAAACTCGTAATCTGTTAGCCGATTCCTCGTTTTGGTCGGTCGTTTGGCCTCCACTGTCGAGGGGGAAAAAGTGATCCTCCCTTAAATGGGAAGGAAAACTATTTAATTTATTATTATTATTATTATACCGTCGCAGGGAACCAATAGGCTCAGAAAGACCTTGGTCAATCACGCTTCGCGAATGGTATTAAGAGGCGCACATAACTAGAGTTCTCCAAATTTTTGAGAATAGGTACAACTAACAATACAACTACAGTCATACAACTAATTAGCTAACCCCTTACTCCATATGGTCATATGGATTATCAACTAATTAGTTCAATGACTGTAATCTCTCTTTTACGTAAAGATCTAGCTGCCCATTATTGACAAAAAAAATTATACCTAAATCGTTTTAGTTCACTTTCATAATCAATACTATTATTACCTGAAACGCTATGGTTTCGAATATACATATTTGACAGAAAAAAATGGCTGTAAGAATGGACTTACGTTACGACTTTTGCGCCCGGGGTTAAAAAGAAGGACATGCAGATACAATGTTAATGAAAAGTCGAGACACAAATCCATATAAGAGCAAGAGGCAAATGAAAATAAACGGCAAACAAAGTCGATCTCTCTTACTTACAGTGTCAAGTCGAGTGTTAAAAATGAGGCAGTTAAGAAAGTTTGAAAAGTAACAACTTTAAGAAAATCACGAAGTCGCCCGGATGGAACGTTTTCATAACAACAGCCGCGCCGTTGGCAAAAACAAAATTGGTGCAAGTTTCCGCGAACCAACGTTAAACTGGCACTACAATATTTTGCCATTTCAATTTCAAAGAAGACGGTTGATGCATGCCGAGTTGTTTTTAATATCTGTTATTCCGACCAGTTCAGACGCGTGGTTCCCCGAAGTGAAATTGGAGTGAGCGACGTATTTACACGACGACATGGTATTAATGCTGTCATTAATCACCTGAACGACGTCTCAATTACTTAGATGTTGGCCCCGGTTCAAACGTCCGGCGATACGTCGCATAGCTTTAATTTAACGAATACCGCGCGCGCCATTATTCTCCGCGGCGGATCAATTATCATAAATACCTGTTGAGCTGGCTCGGATCCGCGACAAAACAAACTATTAGCGATGTTGCGTTAGTTGAAACTACCTAATAAAATAGTACAAAGGTATTTAGGAAAACACAAGACAGTCATTAGATTTCAGAAGGTAGAAAAAATAACCAAAATCTCTATTAAAAAATACCTTTGGTGTTGAATTTGATGAAGGGGAGTTGTGGAGCCTGACCACCATCTCAGGGGCCCAAGCCCCTCACTTGCACTGGTCCCCCTGCTGGCAGACGGACGAGGCTCTGGCGAATTTCTTTTTTTAACGGGTGGTGTGGATCGGATGAGATTCGCGCACGTATAACCTAAAACACAGCAATGGCAATACTCATAGGTAATAATCGTAATCATAAAATCTTTATTGTAATAATTAAAAATGAATCGTTAGGTGTGTTGATAGCTCGTGAACGGCTGGATCAATTCAGCTTGTATTCAACTTCTTTCTATTTTCAAATATAATATAAAGAGGTAGGTATGAGAGGTAGAGTTCGCTAAATTGAAACCACGCGAAGGAAGTCGCATCAGGCGACTAGTAAGTATAAAATAAAACAAAATACATTGCTAATCAGCGCGTCCTAGCTCCATGTGCAATTGAGCAGCGCTGGCACAGGCACTGGGCAGTCCAGCAGACCCGCCATCAGGCCAGGTTAGGTGTTAACCTGGACTCGTGCATATCAGAGATGTTAAATACAGAATATTGTTATTTTTTACCATACATTTCTTGGGTTTTACTAGATAAAGCTTGCGATGTTCAAGCTAAAAGTTTTCCGCCAAAGTTTATCGATGAATATTTTTACCTGGCTGCGTCATCTCAAATCTACATGAGCTACCTACCAACCTATAACAGAAAGGATATTCCTTGTTAGACCCTAAACGCTACAATTTATTCATCAATAGATAATTTCGCCTTCTTGGAACGGATTTCGCCTAGACCGAGTTGCGGGAATCGGTCCGAATCTATAGCTAGGTTATCTCTTGATTGGTTTATTTGTGAGCCCCCACGGCCAGGCCCGGCGTGGGCCAGTTTTCGGAAATAGTTGGCGTGCCCAGACAAGTGGGATGTTCACCAATCGGTGCCTCTTGCGTAAGCAATCCAATTAAAATTCCATCGTCGAAAAATATCCGACACAATTCAGATGTATTAGGTATCTACCTACGTTATGATTACGAGCTAGATGGTATACTGACCTAATAAAATAGACAAGTGACTCTAAATATAGATATTATGTGCTATTGGAATGATTTCAATGAGAATAGAGAGGGTGGGTAGATAGTAAATATGTGTGTATGGTGGTATGGTGTAGGTATATGTCGCCGCCAGATAGTTAAATTAGCCTATTAATTACACAGCTAACTTATTAAGCAATTATTTAATTGAACAGAATTCCAAATTCATGAACTTTGAAAGTAACGTCTGATGTACCTAAGTTTACGGACCTCCTCCATGCATTGTCACAACGCTAACCTAACAACTAAATTTATTAAAACCTAATGTTAACTATAATTATCGTTTGAAGTCGCTTAATTTAGGTTGGATAGTATTGTGACAATACATGGATTAGGTCCGCTAACTCGGGGCATTATGGTTCGTTAGACAATACTTTCAAATTGGTTGAATTTAGACTTCCATTCAATTGAATAATTGATTAACGATCTAACAGTTAACTGAACAGCTAATTTAACCATTTGGCAGCAACATAACATTACATAGATATTATGTCGCTACCTATGTGAGAACTAGTGTTGATATCAGTTTAGAAAATTTGCACCAACTGTTTCTTCATTGTGTTTCCTAAAGGCACACCTGGACTGAGGTCCTATTGTCTAACTCCTTTATCGCATTTGCGATAGCTTTATCACTTCATCTTGCTAGTTGCTTGCTCCATTTGCGGCGCGTATTTATTAAACATTGAAAATAGGTGATAGGCTCGCCCTCTGTCATGTATTTTACAGAGCAATTAAGAGCTAGGCGTTATTTAAAACCTTTTTTAAATAACGCCTAGCTTTACTATCAGACTAGAATACTACTAAGGAATTCAGCGCCTATACCCGCGAAGGTAGAGATTAACTTTCCAATCTGTTCGACGACGACGCAGCTAAAAATCGGAAATATGGAGGTAAAATGTAACTGCATGCCATGACGTCAATGCAATTTTCACAGCCGCTATGTCGGCATGCGGCGACGGTTCCAGCTACCAGCCAGCCCCCATCGGCTTTCCGATAACTCAGTTGCAGTGAAATTTCATGCCGCCCAGTTACGCAGAATTCGAACGATACCTAGTAAACGTTATTATTTAGAATGTAGATTAGAGTGGGTTCGTCGGAATACTTATTTTGTAACAAAATGGGATACGGATCGCAATTTTGTAGCACATGTTGCTAACCGTCCCAAATAACGAGAACTGCCGAGTTCCAAGATTTAGTTGTTTGGATAAGGATTAGGTACACAGCTGTATCTTATGTGCCTAAACAGCGTTCTTTTTTAACTTATCCTATTTGTGATTATGAAACATATTTGAAGAAAGTAGATGGAGGACTAGAGGAGTGTAGTGTCTTACCTATTATTGCCCAATGATAAAAGATTGATGTGTCAAGCATTGTTTGATGCAAAAAATATTTATATATAAAGACCGTGTGGTGTCCGGCAGAGTAGATTAGCACTAACCCCCTATGCTCGTGGGTGTCGTACAAGGCGACTAATGTTTTCGAGGCAAAAGATCTAGTCTCTATAGGCTGGAAAACGGGCATCACAGTTTTCCATTGTTATATTTATTACACTGCAAGCTCCAACCCGCCTGCCAAGCGTGGAAAGGGGCGAGGTCCTAAGTCCTGCAGTAGACTGTTTTGGGCTGTGATGATGAAAGCGAGTGTTTTAAAGTAAAACAATTTCACTCTAAAACAGGACCAGTATTATAACCCAACCGACAGATGTTTGAAATCCCCCGACAATGTAACTAACCCGATTTTAATTGATGAAACAAAATGAAGAAACATCTTGATTAAACTGGTGTTTCAATACACGAAAACAGCTTCAAAATCGGTCCATCCGTTCATGAGCTACGATGCTACAGACACACATACAGATACACACGTCTTTGAACACTATTTCTACGTCGGGGGTGTTACAAACGATGTTAATCCCTCGTTTCCTGGGCATCCCGCGGGACCTCATTCCCGATACCGGCAGGTTAAGCACTTATTTCCTACGTATCTCTGGGATATACGCAGCACGTGATAAAACCAGCGCAGGCCGGGGTTTTCACAGGACGTGACCTGACTAAATTAGCGCAGGTGGACCTCTTCAATCTTATGCGTAATAATGTCACACACGCACGCCAAGGCTGCAACAATGTACTCGTTCCAATCGAGACGCCGTACTTCCCAGCTACATTTCATTTCGTTGGCGTTAGGGTTTTCTACCCGGGTACCCGGGGTCGGGTATACCCGGTTATTTAAGGAAATTTATACCCGGGTACAATCTGAGGGCCATACCCGGGGACTCGGGTATTTAAAAAGAACTCGTTGATGCGGTAATGTAACGCCTTAAAGAGTTTAAATAGCGCATATCTTCTCCGATAAGTCATAAGGCAACTAAGAAAAACATAAGTCACAATAAGTTCACGAGTAGTTTATTTTTTGATAATTGTTAACTTTTCTTACAAACCTTTGGTTTTTAAATTGAAATTATACAAAGAAGTATAGTCCATAGGCGGCGGTGACCACTTTCCATCAGGTGGCCCGCTTACCCGTTTGTTTGCCTTGCAACAAACAAATTAAAAATAAAATTAATATCGGTGAAACTAACTTTATTGGAAAGATAATGGAATGCCATTTATGTTTGAATATTATTTCGGCCATGTAGACGCCGCGTAGATGGCCCTGGATGGAGTTAGAAAAACGCTGAGTGCCTTTTGACGGAATGTCGGCAATATAGGGATGGTACGCTGACTTACACCTGGAGCCTGGAAGATGGATTGGAATGGGGCAGGTGGAATTAACTCGTGTAATTCCGTCGCACATTCCCCAAAATGTAATCTGTAGAAAACCGCCAGAGATGCCACTTTACGGCGGTGATCCAGATCCTGTAGATTTTCCTACACCAACGGGGGATTGTCTATCAGTTTCTTGGCGTGTCTCTCAATCGAGTCCAGAGCAGCCAGATAGACCTTGGCAGATCCGTCCCATAGGTGACAACAATATTCCATGCAAGGTCGAATTTGGGCTTTAGGTATAGAATTTGGGTATAGTGGCAACCTCTGCTCAGATGAGAAATACCGCTTTGGCCTAGAGAGGATGCCTAGGTTTTTGGCAGCAGTTTTATCTATGGACTCGATATACCCTCCAAAGTCACGCTTGGATGTCACTTCCATGCCCAGCAGGCGGCGTATTTGTAGGGGCACACACTGAAAAGTTGAAGTGCAGCGAAATGTACTTCGCTTGGCGGTGAACAAACATGCCTGTGTTTTAGACTCGTTGAACTGCACAAGATTGGCAACTCCCCAATCAGAAACATTCTGGAGAGCTTGGTCCAGGCGATCAATGAGAGACTCTCGACAAGACTCGACATCCTCTCTCTTGGCCTTTGCACTGGATGTGTACCTATCTGTCACTGTGGTGCTATCTGCTTACCCAAAAGAACCGGACACGAGCAGATAATTTACGTGCAACAGGAACAGGGTATTCTGTTCTGTACAGGGTTATGTTCTATCGTCCCTAGTTTATCAGCGTAGACATATACCCAATTCCATTCATTGATGTTCTTTTTTTACTCCATACCAACTTTTATTTAGCGATGAAGCCCTCTTGGTTGAATGGTTTTGAGTTTTGTTAAAATAAACACGCAACGGCCACGTGACCGAAATCTTATTCATTAGCTTTCCAATAAGGCAAGTTTCACTGATATTAAATATATTTTCCTTTGTTATATTTCATTTGAAAACAAAAGGTTTAAAAAAATACCTTTTACTTGCATATTCTTAAAAAGTGGGTAAATACCCGGGTATACCCGGGTATTAAAAATAAAAATACTTGATACCCGGGTATCTAAAAAGGTCGGGTATTCGAAAACCCTAGTTGGCGTGATGGAGTTCGCGGACGTGCTTCTTCTTTTTTATTATTTTTATCAATAGGCATGTATTTGACCTCGACTCACCTGATGGAAAACAACAATTAGGTCGAAGATGTGATGTGACTCATGACTTGGAGACACAAAGGTGATACTAATCGGGGAACAATGACTCGGGCAGAGTTCCAGTCAAAGATGAATTGGGAATTTATAGTCTTTAATGCTGGCCTCTAGTCTTAAATGGGTGATGATAATTCAAAAATGTCAGCACGTTCGTCATTTCATTTTTATGTTGACAGAATGTGTCAAATATTGTTTGGCTTGATAATGCCTAATATTATGAAATAAAACCAAACATAGCTTTAAAAATTTGGATTGTATTATTATAACAGAAATAACGAATCATAAATATTATTAAAGAGTATTGACATTCGATAAAGTACGGTACAAACTGTCTATTCAAGTCCAGAGTTACAGTTCAATTACACAGTCAATATGATTACCCATGTAGGAGTGCCTGTAAATGTTACAAATTACAAAATACTTATTTCGCAAATTATATACATTTTTTATTACCTAACAAAACCTTATCACAGTAGGTTTTTCAACCGTATATGAGTATGGTAACAACCACAGAATTATAACAATAAACTTAAATTACCAAGAAACAGATAAATTCTCATAAGTAATAAATACCTATATGTAAGCTAAGACAGTAACATTGCTATTTATTCTGTTTCTTGTTTTAATATAACTAACTTATTAAATGTATTGTACTGTAGTGACAATGGCACATGTTTTTGTAATTATGTTGTAATAAAAAATGCTGTCAAATGATCAAGGCACAAATATCAGTTATTATTATCACAACAAGATTTGGCCGCTAATTATTTGAAAAGACTTTGAGTGGCGTATATTTATGATGATCACTGATGTCGCAGTTCTTTATGATTTTCGTCTTTTCCTTTGTGGAGACTGCTCTCCCTCGCTGTCATCCTCCTGGTCATTGGCTTCAGGCATTTCCGTGGAAAGGTCGTGTATGTCATCTGTAGCACAAGTAAAACAAATTATAATAGAAAACAACATATGCAAAACGATTATTTAGGTACATCAACGTCTTAGACCTAAATTGCACAAAGGGGTGCAGCTTTTCCAGCCAGCCATTTTTCTATACACGTTTATTATTTAATCATCTCTAATGAGAGGAGATGTCAATTGCCATACAAAAACTGGATGGTCATTCATTTTATTATCAATTTAAATACTAGACTAGCACCCGGCCCGGCTTCGCACGGGATTTCTCGGTTTTTCTTTACTATGCTGATATGCATGTACGACGTCTGTTCAAAAAGTATCGCGAATTTTGAATTTCCACGGGCTACGTATATATATTTTTTTATATTTTTTGTAGCGTCATGTTGGTACTCATGTCCCTTACTTATGTTCACAAGGTCGGCCA
Organism: Blastobasis adustella; assembly: GCA_907269095.1. NCBI lineage: Eukaryota > Metazoa > Arthropoda > Insecta > Lepidoptera > Blastobasidae > Blastobasis > Blastobasis adustella. The sequence goes on from OU026120.1 coordinate 4,723,437, forward strand.
TTTTGTTTAGTTAATTTTTGACACCTTGGATATGTTTTGGCTCGTCTTCGATTTTTGTCTATTCCAAAAAATGGATCAAAGAATCTGTATCAAATTTTGTGTGAAAATCAAAATAAAGTGCGCGGACGCATTCCGAATGTTGACTGTGGCATATGGTGAAGCTACCTTGGACCAAAGCAACGTTTATCGATGGTACAAAATGTTCTGAGAGGGCCGAGAAGATGTGAAAGACGAAGAGCGTGCTGGACGCCTGAGCACGTCAACAACAGACGAAAAATTGATAAAGTGAAGACAATAGTATTGGCCAATCGTCGAATAACCGTTAGAGAAGTTTCTGAGGACCTAAACATATCGATTGGCTCGTGTCATTCGATTTTGACCAATGATTTGGGCATGAGTCGGGTCGCCGCGAAATTCGTGCCAAAATTGCTCAATTACAATTGCCCAATTTGGCCAACACAGTAATGGTGCCAACGCATTCCCCAGACCTGGCCCCCTGTGACTTTTTCCTGTTCCCAAAACTGAAGAGGCCCATGAAAGGACGACGCTACGCCACGATTGAGGAGATAAAGACGGCATAGGAGGAGCTGAACAAGATCACAAAAAATGTTTTTTTAGGTGCTTCGAGGATTGGAAAAAACGTGGAAAATACTTTGAAGGGGACAAAATAGATATTCAAAAATAAATAAATACTTTTTGAAAAAATACAAAATTCGCGATACTTTTTGAACAGACGACGTATAAACCTCACGGAAGAAATTCTATAACTGATGCTAAAAACAGCATCAAAATCCTTCACGTGGTTTAGGAGATAAACAGACAGACAGAGACACAGACAGACCGACGCGGAACGCGACTTTATTTTATACTATGTAAAGAGAAATATCTAGTTATAGTTGTACCTTCTTCTCTAGTGTCGTCCCTTGCCTGCGCTTGCAGCACCTCCTGCAGTATCGGCGCCTTGATGCGGAAATCGCGCGCCGTGCCCAGCGACAGGTACTGTTGGTAGTTCACCTGCGAACGAACGAATGGAATTAATAGAATTATAATTATGTAAATAAATGGACAGTGCAGAGGATATCCATCGCTATTAAACTCGGCAATGCGGCGAGTGCGATGTGTACCTTTCTGGGACATTTAATGTATTGTGATGGCATGAATTTTACGCCGAATAAAAATGTGACTGCCTGTAAATAAACATTATTGTCTCTGTGGAGCGCCTTGTGGTGGCAGGGAAAGGTGGAAGGCACAAGACCACCACGCGGGAGATCACCGATGCGCTGGACAGACCAAGTGAGGGCTGCCGTTAATGGTACTCTCTAAGAACGTAACTCGAGAGAAATTTGAAGACTAATCAAACAAAACCAGTTTTAAGTTTGGATCATAACTCAAGTAGCCAAAATGTATACTAGGAAAGCAGCAGTTGAAGAAGACTGGCGACGGATAGTAAAGCGTTGTGCTAATCCTAAACGGATGACCATGACCACTCTTGTAGCTTTTGCCCACGATTTCGTTCGCATAAAAATCGTTTCGTTTTTAGAACGAACAGTCCTACTCTAACCCTTTGACAAATTTTATCCAAATCTGTTTAGCGGTTTAGGCGTGAAAACGTAACAGACAGATCACTCACTTTTTTTTAATATTCTGAAGTATAACAAGCGGTAAGTTAATGTTACCTAACCTTTTTTTTTAGATTTAACGGGTTTTATCATTTATATTTATCTTAAGCCGGGTTTTCCGCTGCAGTGGTCGGCGGCGTACGAGGCCAATTTCGACGAAAAACTGCAAATCAATGCACTCCAGATAACACAGGTACTTTTTTTTGTTCCCTCCCTCCCATCCCTCAAATGATTCGTAATATCCTCACGGAAGGGATTTTGGAGATATTAATGTTTTAATATTTTTTTTCATAGTTTTTCTTTATACCAATGTAGAGCAGTTATTCTATTTCGAATTCTTATACAAAAATGAACCTTTGTTTATAAGCACTACATTCCGGTTTGATTTGCTCACGCTCTATGCTTCTGAATTTAGTGGACTAAATTTAGCCAAATGTAATAAGTGCATAAAGGGTAAAAAATAATATTTTTAAGAACTGCTGGTCAAAATGATTATTTGAGCATCTAGTACACGTGTGCCCCCCAAACCGTTACCAAAAGTCTGATCCGGCGAGGAATGCATCCCAATGCAGATATGCGAATGGGTTTGGCAGACTCGGCGGTTCAGCAAGGCAAGGCGGATGGCCTAGGGCGACGGGAGAGGACGTATAGCTTCCGTCGGCCAAACACATCATCCGATCTATCCTTCAGTCGTAGCGGTTTCCGTTCCACTGGACCAAGGAGAGAGAGGACGAGTGTGTGCACCTGCGTCTGCGCGAATGTTGGTTCACCTTAATATATCCTGCGCACTTGACCGCTTCCGTACAAGGGACCTAATGTCGCTGAAGTCCTGTGGCGATGGGAATAGGTAGTCAGAAGTCCGGCCTGATGCAAGCTGGGCTTTGACGTGCCCACATTGTGCACGGGAGTTTGCCGCGAAGATTGGCTATGCAAGCCATCTTCGTGCGCATCAGCGCAGATCTGACTAGGGGTTGAAGGGGTCGCCATGGCCGAAACCGGTCGGAAGAGAATTATACACGTGTGCCAAACGGCTAGCTTGTACATCGATTTGCAGTTTTTAGGCGTACACCTAGAACTACTGAGAACATCAAAATTATTTTGCCTGTAAACATGCAGCCAGGGCCAAAACACGTTGAAATCTCAAGCAGTACCTAACACAATATACTTAACATGTTTCTGTTTATTACGGTAATTAACGAGCTGGTTATTAAATACGGGGAATCATAAAATTCATTGACCTCTAGCACCTGATTCCTCGGTATTCGTGTAAGACCTAGGTACATACTCGGTATTACTTGGTAGGGAAAAAAACAGAAGGGAAAAAACTGCCACAATCACATTTCCGAGATTTCGTCGAACGCTCTTGTACCTACTTGCATTCTGGAGGCATAATAAGAACTACAGTTACACTATCTCATGTTTATCACGTATTTTCATCCGTTATCAAGCCGTCATTTTTATTTTACTTAAACAAACTAGGTTTGTTTTACTTTAATATGCGTTTATGTAATTCAATTCAATGAAACTCAATGTTGTCTGTTGAGAGATTACGTTTTATTGGCCGATGAGTGTGGACTTTATCGTTCGTGCCGCGTCCGCTTGTCTAGCGGCTGGGCATTAGGGTTTTTAAGATGTAACTAGAGATGTACCGGGTAATGGGTTTGCCGGATACCCAGCTGCCGGGTACCCGGAGGTCCAATCTGCTGGGTACTCGGCTAAGAAACACGTCAACATTGCTCGCTTTCTCGTGTAATCTCGGAATGATATATCCAATTCAAACTAAAAAATTACAGTTTCTCTGTCGAGCGGAAATGCTAAAAGTGAGGCGGCGATTTCACGAAGAGGGAACGTAGAAAATCAGGGATGTCGTTCATACGCTAAAGAAACATATTTTACGTTATATACTAACATAAAATCGAGTACGACCGGCTTCTGAGAACATCTAGGTCATTTGAAGATGTGGAAATGAATGTTCTCCAGTCGAGCAGATCGCACTAACCATCAACAAGTTCAATTTTTTTTATTCAAATTTAAATTTTATTTGAAAACGATCGTGTCCTTTATAGCTGGTTAAATACCCGGCACCGCTAGGTACTCTATTACTCTATTGTTGCGCTATTACCCGGTACCCGGCCGGATCCTTAAAAAGTACCGGATCCGCCGGGTACCAGCTCCAAACCGGGTACTCGGTACATATCTAAATGTACCATCCTTTTAAGAGTTACTAGTCCCTTTTAGACTTATCTCGGTAGAACAATATGAATATTACGAAAATTACTGGTAATCAACTGTTGATTCTTGATTATTTCATTTATAAAGCTTAATATTTAGAGTTCGATTTCCAAGTATTTAATATCGCGATGTTATCTCAGCTCACTGTTTCGTGGTACGCGAGCCCTGTTACTAAACTCCATTCCGAGAAACACTTGACAACGTGATATTGATTAAATACTGGGTATCGTATATGTAGCTGTAGGTAGGTAGGTACAGTTATTATTGTTATTCCTTTATTCCTTTTTATTTTTATTTTCAAATATCATTATTTGTGTTTTATGTTGGTATGCTTAGTTCGTTGTTTTTATGTTGTTGTACCTAACCTACCTACCTACCTACCTTATCGTGTCGTGGTGTCTATTGCAAAAAATTTTTTCTTTCTTTCTTTCTTTCTTTCTTTCTTTCTATATTGAAAATTACATTTTTGCTGTTCGAAATATTCAAGTTGTGACGTTTTAATACAGTTATGGGCTAGAGAAAAAGGCGAATTTGGGATGTCACAGAGCAAGAATCAAGGCAAAACGGCTGGCAGCCAGTGGATGCGCAGAACTGAGGAGTGGTTCAAAAGACGCGACTTGTGGGAATCCTATACCGTGTGCGCTCTTGATGACAAGGAACCTAGATTAACCATGGCCTACCTGGAAGGCGCTTAATAAGCTGGGAAACAATGTGGGTCGATGCAAGGTGAATCTCTTCAGATGGGATATACCTGAAAGAAAGTTTTTTGTGTGACCATATTTCCGCAACCCATGGACCACTTGGTCTCATGCTCGGCGTTACCTGAAACTAACATGAAGGAAGCCAGTCCGCTGGCTGGAACGCTGTATGCGTCGCCAGATAGTGGGCAATGAGTAAGTTGGAGTTTACTCCATTAGAGGAAGACACTGATCTAATGACAGCGTGCTTGATAACCAACGTCAAGCAACGATCGTAGAGGGAACTGAGGTCTTAGTGTGAGTTTCGCTTCGATTTTACTTTACTATCGCGTTTGCGTTTACGAGAAAATTAGTATGAAGAAATGTATAGCGACGTCTAGTGGTACGTAAATGAAGGTTTTTTCTTTATACTAATTTCGACGAAAACGCAAACGCGATGGTAAAGTAAAATCGAAGCGACTCACACTAAGCCCTCTGGATGGGAGACCGTTTCGTACTTTGAGTCTAGTCGAACTTTTCAGCACCGCAACGAGCTCGCCACTCGTTAGGAGTGCCAACAATTCTCAGATTGCAATGATTGAAATTGTTACTTTTGCGATTCCGTATCATCGATTTCATGGTTTCAGTTGCTAACAAATTTCCATTGCAATAAACTGAAACTGCTAAATTGATCATACGTAATCGCAAAAGTAACAATTTCCATGACGTATTTCAGTTACGTAATAAGTAATAAACTTCAACCAGTCTCATAGTCCCAGCGGAATACCTTGGTCAACGCTTCGCCTACTGCAGCGGTACCGCCGATCTTTGATAGTACGCCGCCATTTTGATCCCACCATGTGGAATGACGTCACAACATGCAATTCGGATAGGTTTTACTCTCAATAGGGCCTACCCTGTGAAATGCACTGAAATGTACGATTTCGAACGAGATGAAGTTGGTTATACTCTAACTTCATGGGAATGAATTTTATGTTCTCAAGGTTTTTAGTTTTAATTTGATCTCGTTTTAATTATAAATAAATTTGAAATTGAAGAATACTTAAGATGCACTCAAAATAACAAAATACGAAAAGAATATATTATAAACTAAATTTCTCTAGGATTTTATTTAATTTAAAATTACGATGTTTTAAAAATCGTTTTAAACGGATCGTTACTGTATACTCCACAATGGCATTCATTTCGTTCATTCTGGTCGATACTGAGTTCGACGGTACGAATTCTGTGACGTCATTCCACAGGGTGAGATCAAAATGGCGGCGTTCAATTGGAGATAGGCAGGTCTCGGAAGTCGATTGGCACCCGCGGCATATTATTACAAAGAACATCAAAAGCCACCAACCTTCCCCCTCGTATCCAGCAGCACGATATTCTTGTTGAACTGTTCAGCTGCCAGCACCAGTCGCGGTATGAGCTTAGTGTCGCGAAGCACCCGCGCCGCGCCCCCAGTAGTTGTGTTCGCGGCCGCTTCTAGGTACGGGATAAGGGCGTCTAGGCTGCCTGATAGCTTCCTGCCGCAGGTTTTCAGGAGGCGGTCGAGTCTGGGGGGAATGACTGGTGTAAATTTAGGACTTACGACAATAATAAACATTATGGGCAACGTAATCCATTACAGAAACAAAATTGTTAATTGTGTCAGACGCCTTGTAAATATATCGCTCAAAGATAATTTCGTGATTAATTGCTCCCAGTTTGAGGGCAGGCGCCAGCGTGCATTGTATGTTGTGTGGGAGTAGTGCCGGACCACGTTCGACAGTGCCTTATAACACTTCATAGATCTAAAATGGATTCATCTCTTGTTACCTGGTACCTAAACCTTCCACCAATCATGATCGTACCGACCTCTCGATCATACGGATCGTGTCAGTCTAATTCACAAGAGGTGCGCACAGTACTTGTCAGTGGCTCCTTTTCACGCTGCTCGACTCTCTACATGTTCTGTAAAGTGAATAGGCTGTTCCTAGACGGGCATTCTCCATCTCCGGCCGCATAGTCATTTACCACCAGGTGAGATGGCGGTCAAATGCATGGCCAATCTAATTAAAAAAAAACTTCCTAAATCGTATATGTGACTCTTCCCTTTCTGGGGCTCCGGCAACATAAATAACACACTTTAGTTGCCTGTTACCTGACGGTCTCAGCGGACAATGCTGCCAGTAGCCTTGTAACCGCCAGTCCGCAGTACGGCCCCGGCCCAAAGCTGCGCCAACAAAGCTTCAAAAATAACTGTGACCAACTAAAAACGACCCTCGGTTACCTGACGGTCTCAGCCATACCGGGGTCTATCTACCTAGACAACGCTGCAAACAACTAGTACAGTCTCCTGACCGCCTGCACCACGCGGTCCGAGTCCACACCAAAGCTTCAAAGAACTATTTAATTAACCAGGACCAATTAAAAGGGACCCTAGGTTACTTAACGGTCTCAGCCATAGTGGGGTTTATACGCCTGGCCAGGTCTGCCAGCACCTAGTACAGCCTCGTGGCCGCCTGCACCACGCAGTTTGAGCCAGCCCCACGCCGCTTCAAACAGAACTATGCCCAACTAAAAGGGACCCTCGTTTACCTGACAGTCTCAGCCATAGCGGGGTCTATCTGCCTGGCCAACGCTGCCAGCACCTGGTACAGCCTCGTGGCGGCCTGCACCACTCGGTCCGAGCCGGCGCCCACGCTGCAGCGAGCCAGCGCTGCCGAGGACACCCAGGTGCCGCCAGCCGACAGCTGGAGTACTACCGCCTTGTATAGCCGGGTCAGGTCTGGGGAATCATCCAAATAATCAAATACAGACGGCGTGCTGGAAACGGCGCGTATCGTCAGGTTCCTGTTTCTGCAGCCCTCAAGGCTGCCGCTTCTAGGTTAGGTTAGGTAGGATTGGGAAGGGTTTTATATTTATTTTTCATTATGTATTGTATAAAACTTATAATGTTTATAGTTTTAGATTTTTACATGTGTTTGGTGTATATTTAGTAAAAAACTTCAATTTGAGAAAATAATAGTCATCACCGTCCCGGGGTGCCAAAAACCTGTTCAACCATTAGTAAGTGGTGGGATTAACCCCCAGGTATAAATAATATACTAAAAGCCTCCAGACGGGACCTTTGAACTATGATAATGTTATTCTGTAACTGTCGAAGTTTGCTTTATTGCAAACAACTTGCTATTCACAAAGCAACTTTATCAAAACATGTTGGATACTTATCGATAACCTACAATCATGGTATTTGGCGAACAGGAAAGTCTTGCACCACAGATACCCAACTGATAATTTGTACATACATACATATACATATTTGCATGAATTACGAGCATTTCTTTTCATGACCAGAAAAAAATACTAGGACACCAATGTCTAACGACTGTCTTACTTTCGTCAGTTTATCTATTAAGCTAAAATAGTATTGTAAAAATGTTCAAAAAAAATAGCTTTTTTACCCAGGAATTCTAATAAGCAAATCAGACAACGCCAAAAACATTCACGCGGGAGCAACCGAAATAGGCTGCGAGCTAACCCAGCCGGTATAAGAGTGCTGAGTAAAGATTGGGTTGACTTCTTGTGGCGATATCTTTTTGCAAGTATTATTATGCTACATAATTGTATAGAGACAACGAAGTCGCGCACGAGGGTCTGGGGTCCGCTTTGACCATGATCCAGGATTTGGCCGATCAGGTAATTACAGTGGAGCGACAGCCATCTGATCTCCGTGACCCTGCTACCAAAAGAACCTGACTGGATAGGATCCCCTACAGAATATCAACAACTTTAGTTTCATTAAATAGACGTACTTAACTTTGACATTATTTATAATTCAATTAAATATTAAGACTCCTACAAATGATTATAGTGACAATATTTGACTTTAACTTCATTAACTCTTAATTTTTTTTTGTAATTAGTGTATACATTGTCCTCTATATTTCGTACGCCATAATATGACACAGCATTGAGCACTTTTCATGTATTCATAACACCTATATATACCTCATTTAATCAGCGCGACAATGCAGCTTCAATAATGGGCACTTTTGAGCGTGGGACTACATGGATTATTTGAATAGTTTTCGTCTTTATTTAACGATGTCTTTTCACAGAAGATTATAAATATATTGCTGAATTTTTTTCCATTTCTTTGACGTTGACGCATAATTGTGAATTACTTTGTGTTGACAGTTGTATTATTGACATTAATTTAACGTGACATGTATGTATACCTACCGCATTTCACAAAAGAAAGAATCTTGAAACCACAATCCCTCACCCTTATCAATCTTCTGCAAATCCTGGTGTACAGCATACACCCTGCCGTTAGCCATGTCCCTTGCCCGATGCAAGAGATGCTCGACTGGCCGCAGTCGGAGTACCAGATGGGAGCAGACCGTGCCGAGCGCCGTGTGCGCCGTTTGGGTGGTCAGAGAGGGGAATAGGGAGCATTCCGTTGAGGTTTCTTCTTCTTGCTGGGAATAGTTTTATGTATTAGCCTATGCTCTATATGATATTCAAGATTCAAAATTGTAAACAAATCCGCACTCTAAACAATAGACCCAAGGGTTGGATTATTTAAAATCGTTGAAATATTGATAAAAACTACCACATTCAGCGACTGTTTTCTGAGTTATGTACATTAGTTGAATACTAACCGATGCTCTTACGGTGAGGGAAAACATCGTGATGAAACCTGCACATTCAGGCGACTGGATGTGTAACCATGATCCAACCTGTCAGGTTCCCCTGGTAGCAGGGTCATGGAGGTCAGATGGCAGTCGCTCCACTCTGTAATTACCTGACCTACCAAATCCTGGATCATGGTCAAGGCGGACCCCGGGCCCTCGTTCTCGAGAGCACAACCGGGACATTAACGCCAAGATGATTATTTTTTATTTATCACATTCAAAATGAAATAAAATCGTATGAAAATATTAAAAAGCACTATTAAAATAATCCACCCCTTGGGTTTATTTTTTATAGGGGCAATTTGTTTACACTTTTGATCTTCAATAAGTTTAGTTTATGATAAAAAAAATTGTTTCAAGTCTTTCGTGGTTATTCACTACACTTTCATCGCACACGTTATCGGGTTTATTACCACGGCTATTATTTTTGCGTCGATATTTCGACGCAGTTGCATGCGCCATTGTCGTGAGTAGTCAGTGGTAATAAACACGATAACATATGCGATTAAAGTGTAAACAATTGTGTTTGAACGTGAAGGTGTAAGCATGTAAATTGTACACCAAAGTTGAAAAAATACACGGCCGAAGGATCCAACACCTAACAACATTAAACCATCGATATCTCGGCCAATGGGATATTTCCGAGAGCCAATTAAAAAGAAAAAATAGATCAAATAATTGTAATAGATGGCGTTGGTTAGACAAGTTTCAAAAAATGAATCAAAGAGACCGTTACATGTATAATAATGTGGACAATTTGCTTCTTAGAAAAGGTACTTTAAGTATATTTTCCCGAAACACCTTTCCGATTAACTTCGGTTACCAAATTTTAAACATGAGAATCCTGTCAAAGCAGCGCCATCTAATGGCACGCCGAACTACACTTTGTTAGGTAGCTACATGAAAATCCCTTGGATCATTCATCGCCATCTAGCCCTAAAGTAAGCAAAGCTCGTATTGTGGGTGTTGGATAACTGATAAACTATATTTTAATTTATTTTTTTATACAAACTTAATTACCACACCCAGACCCGTAACAGAAACTGTTTTATTAGTGATTACTGCCTAACCGGAAATCGAACCCGGGCCCTCTGCGTGGCGACCAACATATTAACCAACTAAACCACTCAGTTCGTAAAGTATTTCGAGTTACCCACGTCGATCCTGCCCAAAGAGGCATGCAGTTTCTTGAACAGGTCGTCCAGTAGTGACGAGTGTCCTTGCCCGCGCGCCACAGCTGTCAACAAAGGCCCCAGCAGTGGCGACCACTCTTGACGGGACTTGCGGATGTACTGCGTATACTGTTCTACCACCTGGAAATAATGAATGGATTAATCAGGGTTTTCGTGATTGTAAGTGGTGTCACTGAGACATGAGGTCTGATGTCAAAATAAAGCGTTATATTGTTTTCCAGGGCTCCATGGGATAGGGATTTGGGAAACCGTGGCTTTGGCAGTGGAGATGCATTAGCCTTATTGCTGCCAGAGTAAAGTATTACAGAGGTGGGCAACGCATCAGCGAGAGCCCTGGTGTTGCTAATGTTTACAAGCAGCGGTGACCACTTTCCATCAGGTAGGCCTTGCCTGTTTGCCTACCGTATCATATGAAAAAAAAATTCAGTGAGCTAGGTTCCCCCCGTTAGCACCCCCATGCTTCATGACACCTCTCAAAGCTACCCACCTCATAATTATCAGGGTCCGAGTCGATAGGCACCTCCAACAACATGGCCGCTATGGCCACCAGCGTAGCCGTCAGTCTCCTTTGCGTGATGTCGGGCTCCGCCCCAGCCTCCTCTTCGGATTCCAGTCGGGTGAGCGCTGACAGTATCCGGGACAGGATGGCCGATATATTGGCGGAAGGGTCGGCGGTGGTGCCGGCTGGGGATTGGATGTTTTTTTAGTGGAGGTAACTAAACTAGGGCTGGGGGCTTACCATGAGCTCTTATAGAAGGACCTAAACAGAACTGCCCTGCTTAGAACGAGACAGCGCAACACGTGTCACATAAGCTTGTCTCGTTCTAAGCAGGGCAGTTCTGTTTAGGTCCTGCTGTAAAAGCTCATGGTAAGCCCCCTGATGGTAAGTGATCACCGTTTTATTTATTTATTGTGGTATAAAGTATATACAGTCTGGGGCTCTACTTTTGATTCGCTCGTCTCGATTCAAACGGTTTTCAAGTTTTGATTTTCGGCATTGAAAATTCGATATTTTAATGCATGATGCTGAGTTTTCCTATTTTTGAACTTTACTCTTTCAATATTGCCAAGGTGATTAAAAATTATAGAATTTTTCATGCCGAAAATCAATATTAAAAACCGTTAGTATCAAGATCAGCTATTTGAAAATAGAGCCCCAGACTGTATTTAAGTAATTATTGTCTTGAAATGTCAGAGGAATATCAATTTTTATCATTCATGTAACCATGACTACGTTTTCCTCGACCGGAATAATAAATCTTCATCCTCACCATAGGAGTTACGAGCGACAGTCACCGCTTTCCATCAGTTGGATTGTCTGCTTGTTTGTCACTGGTTAGCATAGAAATATCTCACTTATTGTAGGCAGGAAGCGTTCCATTTTGAGCGCGTGCGCCGGTAAGAACAGAACAGTGAGACACTCCTTGAACAAATCCAGGCAGCACAGCGTCGTTTGGTCGTCGAACTCGCACATCGCTTGGAATCTGGAACAATTACCATCGTCAAGATATATGCCTGAAGTCAACAGTGTCGTTTGTTGGAGCTTTGCTGAATACATATTAATATGGCAGTCTCTAATGAAAGTCAAGAGAATTAAATAAAGTCAGTCAATCTAACCCTCGAAAGGAACGTCGATGGCCTCATGGCTAACGGGTCCGACTTCTTAGCAAGAGCAGTAAGAACCCTAACGCCGCCTTGTAGGTAAAAATAACTTATACATAACATTAGTTGAATATTAACTAATGATCTAACGGTGAAGGACTGAAGTGCCAAAGAACTGCCAAATTCTGGATCATGGTCAAGGCGGACCCCGGGCCCTCGTGCGCGAGAGCATAACCGGGACATTATGCCATTATTAGCCAAGATGATGATCTAACGGTGAAGAAAAACATCGTGAGGAAACCTGCACATTCAGGCGGCGACAGATTGTTATATTGTAAATTGCAGACATGAGGAATTTCATCTTAGTCCTAACAATGATAACGCTCCTGTGGTTCTGCATTTTTGTTACCTGCAACCTAAATGTATGAATTTGTCAGTTACCACTTACCATCAGATGGGTTGTCTGCTCATTTGACACTGAGTAGCATAAAAAACTACAGATTGTTATATTGTCTAGCTAGACTTGCAGTCGCATTGTACACTCACCTGCAAAGACACCGGTGATACAGCACCGAGGCGATGTTAGCAGCGGTCCGTGCGTCGTGGCGGTCGGCCGTGGGCAGCGAGCTCGCGATCCCACGCAGAGCCCACTGTTGGAACTCGCGCTTGCTGCGCAGGATGTTACGGGACTCGAGAGTACACCATGGGACGTCCTCGCTGGGGAAAGGGGCGTGTGCTTATGGACGGACCATCGGAAAATCGATTTTTATAAATCCTCATTCAATATTAAAAATTTAGTAACGTCATCCCTGCATACATATTATAAAATAAATCAATAAATATGCGTGGACAATTCACATAGCGCCATCTAGCTCCAAAGTAAGCAGTTGTTTTATGAGATAACTGATAAACTACTTAACTTATACTTATTAATTTATTACACCCAGACCCGTAACAGAAATTAAAATTCATCATTTCAATTTTCGCTCGGCCGGCTATCGACCTCTGCGTGGCAGACCATTATGTTAACTAACTGAACCACACAGGGTCGTCCTAAACCATGTAACGAAATTTGAATTATGAAAACTTCATTGCACAAGTACAGTTTGCAGTCGGTACATACCTGTAGCAACAAAGAAAACAATAGGCGGGCTTATCGCTTAGAGCGATTTCTTCCAGATCTTTTGAGCTATTTTGATGTGGTTTTCATATTACAATGGAGAAAACCTGTGCGAAGCCGGGACGGATCGCTAGTTTTTAACCAATTTAGATACATTTTTTATTAGTTCTAGGACTTACTTGTACAGTAGTTCAACTACCCGCAGACAGAAATTCAAATCCCACAGACACGGCAGCGGTTTGAAGGGCCCAGCCCTGTCTTTGACCAGATTGTTCAATTTCGCAGGACCCTTCCCTTTTTGGGACTTCTGGCTCTTCTGCGATTTGACCGTCTCTCTTGTTTCGTTTAGACTCGACTTGCTGCCTTTTTTGCTTATTTTAGGTTGGGACTGAAATTAAGACTTATTATTAACACTCGCAGATCCGGATACCGAAAGCTCCTCCAATAACGATCACGGCTAACACAACGTAGGATAGTACCTTTTTGTATCCCTAATAGCGATCGAAATGCCACTGAATGTGCTCCAGCATAAGACTAAAATTGGTTTGGCAGGGTAAAGAAAGCAAGTTTGTTTTATTTTCCTATGGCAATTTCAGCCGTATGTCTCTCGCTGTCGACGGAACACGGCCTATGAGACAACGGCAAACACACGGGTTGAGAGATGAACTACCCCAAGAACAGAGAGTAAAGTGAGTAGAAAGCCGACAGATGCAAGAGGCACTAATCTGAACGATATATTAGAAGCTTCGGAGATGACATAATGAGAGTTTTCCAATTTCAAAATCCAACAGATGGCGCTAGTGAGAAGAAGTAAGGTCCGTTGTTATAATACTGGAAAATAGGCAGCTGCGTTTTCCATTGTTATATACAACACTGCGATCTCCAACCCGCCTGCCAAGCGTGGCGATTATGGCATTAAGCTCCCCATTCGTGGGAGAGGCTCTAAGCCCTGCAGAGGACTGTTATGGGCTGTGATGATGATGACGATGGTGATGAATACAAAGGAAAACCAAACTCGTATTTTACCTTAGTCTGTTCCAACAACTGAACGCAGTCCTTGTAAAGCTTGTATACTTTATTGGGCACCTCCTCGCCACTGCTGCGATTCCAATGTAGGATCTGTACCGATAAATTACATACATTTACATTTAAATTACATACATTTTGTTATATTAATTCCTAAACTTTGGCTAATTTCATATCCCTAACTATTACGAAGGTACGCAACGAAGACGATAGATGGCGCGGCGCTGTCATGTGGTTAAAACGCGGTAATGGGCGACCAAGAAAGTTTCCCGTACAAATTGTCATCCCTTATTTCACCCCTTTCAGAGTTTTGTATAGTAGTGACAATCAATCACGATTCGTGCACTTAGAATCCAGCAGGTGCGTTGTCAATGTGAGGTTTAAGCTGGCTACTTTATCCTTCAAAGAGGAATACAACAACGCAGGCATTGCTTGGTGACAAAAGTAGACAAGGCGGTGTTCTCATCCCACTGTCACCAAGAAAACGTGTGACCTAGATACATTTAAGTTTATAATTTGTAAGTGACCATCAATTACCTGGTAAGCGATCAGTGCCTCGTAGCATTGCAGGATTTGCTGGACCTTCAGACTCTTCGCTTTGGACTCTGGACTGAGGTCTGTTAGGCCTGGGTCATCCTGTTTGGGTGGAATAACTATGTGGATAGATGTAGATAATAATATTATTATAATATGTTGATACAAGAATCTTATAATGTATGCTAGGCCTAGTCCATTGTCCAATATGGATGTCCAGATGATTGACATTCAATAATAAGAACTTTTTTTCTTATGTGTAGTATTTATTATACATAGACAAAATATAAATTTCAATATACGTAATTAATATTTTAGCGCCAACATCCCGGTTGTTCTCTGCCCGGGGCCCACCTTGACCATGATCCAGGATTTGGCAGATGAATGTGTTATTATGGTCCAACCTAGTCTGGTTCCCCTGGTAGCAGGGTCACGGAGATCAGATGGCAGTCGCTCCACTGTAATTACTTGATTTGCCAAATCATGGGTCATGGTCAAGGTGGACACCGGGTCCTCGTTCGCGAGAGCAGAACCAGAACATTAACACCAAAACGATTTTTTTATGATATTAGGAAGGTAACATACAGTCACATGTTCTCCGCCCCAGGGCCACCAGGACCACATACCATCTCGACGCTGCCGAATCCCTCGCTACAGCACAGCCTGTCCAGTGCGGTGGTAAGCTTGGTTTTCAGGTACCCGCAGGTGGTATCGTTGCTCTGGCTGGACAGGATGTCTTCCAGGTCCTCGTCGATAGGCTGCGTGAACTGGGCAGCTGCGTAGAGCAGGTAGGCTATTGGTTCCTGACAATTTATACGTTTCGGTATCATTGGACTGATCTGTCAAATCAGACCTCGCGCGCGTGTTCACTTCCGGGACATGAACGCTAAGATAATGACCATCATTGTAAAGGTTATATATTTTTACTCGAAAACATAGACATATACAGGGTGTCCCAAAACTCAACGTCAAGCCGAAACGGGGTGACAGGATTGATTGTAACCATCATGAGAAAAATCACAAAGAAAATCTATCCCATGCAGTTTGAAAATTATGGGCATTTAAGGAAAACCTAGAAATTTGGTCAAACTGTAACCATTTTTCGGTTATTGTGGTTAATTTTTATTATTTTTGTTCATTTAAACTTTGGAACCGTAACCCTCAATAACATTTCTAGAACCACAGTCAATAATAATGACACAATTGCCCCAAGTTTTCTAGAATTAAGACTATTTGTTAAACTATGAATTTAAAATTTTCAAAATTTGTCGAATTTAAAAGGCCCTCCTTTAAAAAAAATGTACTTAAGTGCCTTGGCAAGTGCCATTAAAAGTTTGCGCATTTAATCATGATTGTAAAATGGTACAATACTTGTTAGTTTCAAACTAAAAAAAAACGAGTAAAAAAATAAAAACCTCAAAAAATGTTATTTCCCTATCTTACTTTTATTCCAATAAACCTAAACTAAACTAGGTCAAGATTTTTCATTATTTTATTAATTTTACTTACTTTTGTTCACTTTGGTAGCAAAAATCGGGTTACTTGAGGTTTTTATTTTTTTACTCGTTTTTTTTTAGTTTGAAACTAACAAGTATTGTACCATTTTACAATCATGATTAAATGCGCAAACTTTTAATGGCACTTGCCAAGGCACTTAAGTACATTTTTTTTAAAGGAGGGCCTTTTAAATTCGACAAATTTTGAAAATTTTAAATAAAAGTAAGATAGGGAAATAACATTTTTTGAGGTTTTTATTTTTTTACTCGTTTTTTTTTAGTTTGAAACTAACAAGTATTGTACCATTTTACAATCCTGATGAAATGCGCAAACTTTTAATGGCACTTGCCAAGGCACTTTAGTACATTTTATTTAAAGGAGGGCTTTCCAAAGTCGACAAATTTTGAAAATTTTAAATTCATAGTTTAACAAATAGTCTTAATTCTAGAAAACTTGGGGCAATTGTGTCATTATTTTTGACTGTGGTTCTAGAAATGTTATTTAGGGTTACGGTTCCAAAGTTTAAATGAACAAAATTAATTAAAATTAACCACAATAACCGAAAAACTGTTACAGTTTGACCAAATTTCTAGGTTTTTCTTAAATGCCCATAATTTCAAACTGCATGGGTTAGATTTCTTTTGTGATTTTTCTCATGATGGTTACAATCAATCCTGACACCCCGATTCGGCTTGACGTTGAGTTTTGGGACACCCGGTATACGAAGCTAAGGAATGAAAATACACAATATTTTTCTTATAAAAAATAATTTGTAAGTCATACGGTAGGCAAACAGGCAAGCGGAAAGGCCACCTGATGGAAAGTGATCACCGCTGCCTATAGACATTAACAACACTAGGGATATTGCCAATGCGTTGCCCACCTCTATAACACTTTGCTCTGACAGTATAAACTCAAATGATCATTCACTGCTAAAGCCACGGTTCCCCAAATGATTTGGGATGAGGATTTGGGCCAAATGCCTACCCCATGGAAAACTGGAAACCTTATTCACCGGCAGGAACACAATACTATTTAAAATAGCAAATCTAACGATTCACTCATTCGCTATATTGTTAACATCATAGAGATAGTATATTGGTTCATCGTCATCATCATATCAGCCGGAAGACGCCCACTGCTGGGCATAGGCCTCCCCCATAGATCTTCACAAAGGCCGGTCCTGTGCCCTCTGCATCCAGCTGGTACCTGTGATCTTTAGGTCGTTAGTTTCAGGTCGCCGGTCCACTTTGTGGGAGGACTACCCCACTGCGTATATGGCACACAATATTGTTATCTATATACGTGTTGGAAGAAATAATGATTTCGTCCCATACCGTCAAAACAGCAGTAGTGGCGTTCATCTGGACACACTTGTCCAACAACAACGGGTTCCCAGGCGCGTCGTGCGGCAAATACTTGCAGAGGTGGTCGTACAACAGTTCCAGGATCGATTCGTGGAGGACCGTCTTCTCTTTTGCGCAGTTGTATAACTCTGGAAGGGATGAATTATTCAATTATACGGTAATAATTAGCTTCGATAATTTGTATTAAAGTGGTTCGTCACCCATACTAAATTTATTTTTATATTAATATGAGTGTTTATTAAAAGTATTGTGGTTTATACTGTTAGTAAATGTAGTCTTTAGTGCGCGAAATGGCTTTCATTAGCATAATGATATTAAATATAGCAGTAAAATCGAAAAAAAAAAAAAAAAAAACAATTCGCCGCTAGATGGCGTGCTTTGAGATTTTTTTTTATTTTTTTTTTTTCGTTGCTTTTTTATTGCATTATAGTATGAATAAATAAACTCATTTCACGCTCAATAGGATACATTTAATAACGACCAATTGCACAAACACAAATTCAAAACGTCAATCCCTTGAAACAATGGAAATTGGCGAGCAGAACAAACTGGCGGTAAATAATATCTGCCTATCCCTCCCGTGGGAAAAAGGCGTGAGCTTTTATGTATGTATGTATGTGTGTGTGAACTCACGGGTGTACAGCATCTTCTTGACGGGCTTGTCCTGTCCGAGGCAGCGCCGCAGGATGGCCACCACCTCTAAGCACATGGCCTCGTTGCGGACGCGGGACGTCACCCTGGGGGTACACCAATTTATATCACTAACGTTCAGATACACAATTTTAAAAATACTAGGTATTGTAAGGAAGCGGCACTGGTCTAGTAGCAGCGTATTTACGAATAGATGGGTGACCGTTTCGTTCCCTAATACAGTTGACGAAGCGAGGTTGATATTAGTGGAATTGTAATATAAGGCACGGGCACAAAGCCCGGCTTGGCTAAGTAAAGAAGATGATAGAGGATCGGGTAGTGAAGAGAGTTCCCACACCCCATTGAACACTGAAGACCTAACTCACCGACAACTGTTTTCCCCTCTAACATGCGATCGGTTCGTAAACCATGAGTAGTTTTTTAGAATGCATAGGCCGTTTTACAGTGCCAACATTTTTTGGTTGTGGTATTAGGTGGAGATAGATCTACAATCGAACAGCTGCAATTCGAACGGAATATCTCGTTATGCACTACCTCCCTTCCATACATAGTATTTTAAAGATGCTTTCCACGTCTATCTGTATTTTATGTCAGACTGTTTATTTGTATATACGCTAACTCCTCCTCAACCACGGATTTTGATGCGGTTTCTACCATCAATTAGAGAATTTCTTCCGGACGGTTTATATGAAAACCCCCGAGAAGCCGGGGCTGGTGACCCAGCAATATAATAAAATTAAGTCTCACTGTCCGCCCTGCTGCGTGGCATGTACATCGCAGGTCAGCTGCGTCAGGCACGAGTGAGCGCTTCCTTCACTGGCGGGCAGACCTCGCCGGGACAGCCTCACGTGACGGAGAAGCGTCAGGAACCCGCTTAGTGCCAGGCAGCGGTATGAGGACTCCCTGAGTGATGGTTATTGTTGTTGTTGGTGTTTGCGACTTCAAAAAACAACAGATGGCGCCACGGAGACGAGCCAAAATAAAGCTTCGATATTGGCTGAAATCGAGCCGTCATTTTACAGTACAGTGCTACAAGGATCAGTAGGCACGTGTATGAGGCCTTGGGTGTGAAGCATAAACTCCAGCTGACTGTCAAAAGGGACGCTTTACAAGGCTGCGTTAGTTTTGATTTCTACCAAATGATCCTTGTAGTACTATACTTATTTTTGTCTTACTTCTTAGCAGCGCCACCATAAGGATTTTTAAAAACGCAAAAACTTTCATTACATGACGCTATTCATTGTTACTAAAAGTAACAACGCACCTGCGGTTCTGTATATTTTTGGTACATGAAACATAAATATATTATAGTTACATGTATCATCAATTAGCACATAATTTCCTTAATTTTTTTTAAACAACGTTTTAGTTACTAATTTTTATTGTGTTTAATGGTTTACGCCAGCGTTTTATCAGTAATTTTTTTCTTGGAATGGAACACAAAAAAAAATTCAAAATTCAGAAGAAGAAATAGAGAAAGTGACAATAAGTAGGTTAGGTGTGAATGTGGGAGTCAGAAGAGGATGGTAGATTGTGGTTCCCTACTCCTAAGAGATACGGGCGTGAGTGTGTATGTATGTGGCATCTAACCTGGAGTACAGCATCTTCCGGCAAACCATGACCAGCGCATCTCGTGTCCGCATGCTGAAGTTCAGGAGTGGATGCACAGCATCCAATACAGCAGCGCCGGCGGGCGGCTGGCAGCATTCCAGTATGGTGGTCAGCTGGGAGCAGCGCTCGATGGCGACGGGACTCAGAGCACAGAGCGAGAGGAGGCAGGCTGGAAGTTTATGTATTGTTACAAAAGGCGCACGGCCTGCCTAATGGGAAGCCGGTTTTTTTCTATCTTAGGCATACAAACAGCCAAGGGGGCCATCTAATGGAAAATGGTCACGGCCGCCTATGGACATCCCAGGGCCGCTACCAATGCGTTTCCCACCTCCATTTTCTATAAGAGACACTGGGGCTGGGAGCTCATTCCACATCCGAATAGTACGACCGAAAAACGAACACGTGGAAGTCTACCTACCCAGCGTACCCAGTCTGCAGGGGTGGTACAATGGCAGAACTGTGCTGTAGGCACCAGACCAAAAATATCCTCAAACATTTTCCATAATACAGCCGGTAGGACACACACAGGTAGCCAAAGTACATTCGAACAGCCAGTTTGAACTTACTTGACTTGTTAATACATGTGAGATCGTTGACATTACAAACAAACTGACAAACAATCAAATCTCTTCTCTTTATGATACTATTATTCCCCTAGAAATAGGAAAGTAGGAATAGAAAATAAAACTTAGTCAGTCAGTGTACTGAGTCTGATTTCCCTCCGTAGTCAGTCTGTCAGCCAATTTAGACAGCACAGTGGGAGCCGCGGCGGGCTGTTCCCTGCACAGCCTCGCTAGTACTAGCTTTCCGTAAGACCACCAGGTTGCAGACTAGCAGGATCAGAACTAGTCGGCTATGTTCGGCCAGCTTCGCAACATTCGCGGTACAATCACTCTGGCGATCCTAAATGTCCTTTAGCGATCGCTTATATCACATTTCTATTGCATTTCCCATATTATTCTCCTGTCGCTGTCGATCGCGAAAATAGTATGCATATTGGCTAGATCCGGGCCGCTTTGGTCATCTTGGCCGCTTTGGCTATACGTAATATAAAATCTAGTCAGCGCTTACCAGCGAACTGCGTCTGATTCCCCTCCGTAGTGAGCCTGTCAGCCAATTTCGACAGCACAGTGGGAGCCGCAGCGGGCTGCTGTCTGCACAGCCTCGCCAGTACCAGCTTCCCGTGGGACCAGCAGACGGAAGACCAGGGCTTGGTCCGCGGCACGCTGAGTAGTTGGAACGCTAGGTTGACCAGGCCGACCACGGTTAGTTGCTGGTGGTTCGTGCTGTCGGACAAATAAGGGATCTGTCAGACATAAAGCGGTCACGCGGTCAAGCGTTCAGTGGTCCATAGAACTCGTGTCTGTACGAGACACGAGTTGCATAGACCGTGGAACGATTGACCACGTGACCGCTTGCTGCCTCATAGATACCTAAGTTGGAGCTCTATATTCGATAGATGCTGGATAGTGTGATATAATACACGATTTTAGATGGCACTAGTGTGGGTAAGGTCTATTGTCAAAATACTGTCGTGATATTGGACAGAAAAAACTGCCATAAAATGACGAATCTATTCCAGCCAATGAGAGAGCTATATTTTGACAGCAGACTTTGTACCACACTAACGCCATCTTGTGAATTTTGGAATCTAGAAAACCCCCATTAATTGAATTCTGCCAAGCTTTTGGACAATAGTCGCAATAAAATAGCTAGGAAGCGATGGGCATCTTCGTTGGGGCGTGCTATCGGCCGTCCTAAAGCATCCTTAAATAGTACAAAATAAAGTCGCTTGCCGCCTCTGTCTGTTAACATATCCGTTAACTCCTAAACAATGAAACGATTATGATATACTTTCCACTACCAGATAGAGATACTTCTTCCGGAAGGTTTATATGTATAACACATGCATATTAAAACTGAGAAACCCCGAGATTACTTGTGCGAGACGGTAGTAATATCCACATACCTCTCAGTAGTAATCAGTTTAAGCACGGCGGCAGGTTGGGCGGCGGGTGGTAGCGCGGTGCGTGCGGCGGCGGACTCGCGAGCGCGGAAAGAGTCTTGGCAGACCATTTCCACTGACGACTTTATCACCTGAAGCGGAGGGGAGAGATGGTCTGAACAGTGGGTCCAGCCAAGATGCCAAAGCGATTGAAGATCGGAATTTGTCGGCTAGCTTCGGCCAGCGCTCGTAAATCGGCGCAGTAAGTCAAGTCATGCGTTGTTGTTTATTTATTTATTTATTTAACAATTTATTGCACACAATACATAGTAAACAGAAATTACAAAAATGAAAGACGACACAACAGGCACTACTTATTTCTAAGAAGAAATCTCTTCCAGCAGGCCTATAGAAGAGAGACATTGTAGAGTATAGGGAATGAGACGTGCGCAATTTGTTGTATTGCAAATTAAAGAAAATAATGAAACCAATGTATAGATATGTCAGGTAGTTCTAGCCGTGTGGTGTCCGGCAGAGTAGAATAGCACCAACCCATTTTACACTCCTGGGTGTCCTACAAGGCGACTAATATTTTCGAGGCAAAAGTTCTGAAGTCTTCGTAAGCTATAAATGGGCGGCAGCGTTTCCCATTTTTAAATTTGCCTACAACCCTGCGATCTCCAACCCGCTTGCCAAGCGTCGAGATTATGGCAATAATCTCCCCTCTTATGGAATATACCCTAAGTTTTGCAGTGGACTGTTATGGGCTGTGATGATGTAGGTGAGCGATGTTCTACACAGCGGGTCTGGCCAAGATGCCAATCGCTTCATAGCAATTGCCGATCGGAAATTGTCGGCTACGTTAGGCCAGCGTTCGTAAATCGGTGCAGTTTGTTCTGATGCAAAGCATCAAGTCATGCGTTGTTGTGTTGCAATTTAAAGAAAACAAGGAAGTTTGTGTATTTACATATTTGAGCTAGTTTTCACTATAAGAAAGCTTTTTACTTAAGATAAGCTGGACTGACTACTCTTTTGCTAACATATATTCAGACGCCTCATAAATTCCTGAACGACTTCTTTACTTACATCCAAGCAAACGGATCTGAAGTCCGCTCCCTTATCGGACAGTGCCAAAGCGACATCCAGCATGAACGGTGAATGCATCAGCTGTGTTCGGGGCCAGAGCTTCAGGTGCCTTCGTATCACCTCGGGCTCCGCCGCGCCCTGCGATATGTGGTAGATACAGGTGGAAAGGCACTGGGTCAGCTCCGATGGACTGTATTGCACTGTAAGAGAGAGTAGCTCTGTTCGACTAAATTGCACTGCAGAGAGTAAACATATTCTAGAGATGAAAGGTAGCTTCACTTACTAAAAGCCCTTTAAGGTAGTTTTTTTTTACAAATAAGACCTTGGTCTGTGGCAAAAAACGATCTAACTTTTGCCACTATACGGTGGCAAGGAAAAGCCCCTATTAAAAGCTTTGTCTTAGTGTAATTTAAGTCTATCGAAGACAAGCGCGAGGGCTACCCTGTCAAGCAAGCCGCGAGCGTATATCTTCTTCACAGCCCATAACAGTCCACTGCAGGACTTAGGGCCACTCCCACGAAAGGGGAGGTCATTGCCATAATCTCCACGCTTGGCAGGCGGGTTGGAGATCGCAGTGTTTTTATAAATATAAGAATGGAAAATGCTGCTTCCCATTTTCCAGAGACTTTAGATATTTTGTCTCGTATTGAGCGTATATCAGTAAGCTCCATTTGGCCACATTGAATGTTAGCACTCAACACGGGTCGGTTCTAAAGTGGCGGGGCTCGAAGTCAAGGGACATAGTGCAGGGATATAAGTTGGTATACAAGGGATCGCCAGAAGGTAGGGATGAGGGACGGCACAGTGACCACGCAGGTCACGAAGCACGTCAACGAAATAGAAATGGTGCTGTGTTTGTGCGGCGTAACACGACCCGATCGAGTCCGTAACGAGTACATCCGTGGCAGCCTTGGCGTGAGAGATATTGCAGATAAGATTGAAGAGGCTCGCCTGCGCTCGTTACGCTGGATACGTGGGAAATAGGTGCTTAAACCTGCCGGTATCAGGAAAGAAATCCCACGGAAGGCCGATCTGTGAGCGTCCGAAGAGACTGCTGGACTTCTGGGGGGAGCTGGGCTAGCTAAATTAGCATGCCTTAACTAAGTATAAAGGACCAAGTTTGAGTTCAAGTGCGGAAAAAGGAGCCCATTAACCTATATCTAACCCACGGGAGGCCCAGGAAGCGATGGATTGACATTGCTGAGTCACATTCGCGAGTCTGCGACGTTGAGGATGCTTAAG
The DNA here is from genome assembly GCA_907269095.1 of Blastobasis adustella. Taxonomy (NCBI): domain Eukaryota; kingdom Metazoa; phylum Arthropoda; class Insecta; order Lepidoptera; family Blastobasidae; genus Blastobasis; species Blastobasis adustella. Next base: position 4,747,530 of record OU026120.1, read on the forward strand.
ACTAGGCGAAGTGGATGAGGAAAACAAGGAAGCTAAAAAGGTAGTCTGTTAATAAGATGATGATGATTATGAAAGATTAATGTAGTTTTCAGATCACTTCGTAATTTTTCTATTTTGCTCACAATAATTTACCAGTTTTATTTTTTCAGATACAATAATTAATTCCTATATTTAATTTTCTCATGAATTTATTTATTGACAGTTAATATAATCCGTCATTTACTACTGACCTATATCATCCATGTCCATAGTGGTAGATTCTGAACCTTCTGGTGGAGGTTGGATGTTGCCATACACCCGTATATTGAAGTAGTGGCTCAGATGAGCCAAGACCACCTCAACATTGAATACTTTGCAGAGCCTGTAAATATTTAAATATAATAGTAAACACAGCTAAACATGACGATTGCAAAAATGGGGTCCTGTGGGAGGCCCAAAACGCGATAGATGAACATCAACAGCAACAGCTATAACAACAACATAACATAACAACGGGCAGGTAACATACTGTGAATCTGTAACTGGCTTGTTTGCAAGTAGTAGGCTGTAGATTCTTGTTGACTTAAGAAATTTAAAGTAAAATAAAATAAACGGCTTACATAAAGGGTGATGAAGGCCCAGTGCAGTGGAGGAGGAATAGTAAGAAAAAGGATTCCAAAATCTGCTGGACAAATTACAATAATGATGATGATGGTTCATCAGTTAAGAGCAGGACCAAGCCATAACTCTGTTATTTTTAAGAAATAGTCAATGCAGTTCATTTTGAAGACAGTTCAACAAAATAAAAAGAATTGCCACAACAGTCTTCCATTCAGAATAAAAAATAAATGATCCAGATACACTTACTTTAACAGTTGATGTACTAAAGCTGGCAGTGTTTCAGGGGGGAAATCTATCATATATGAGCATATCTTATTCACCACCTGCTTGTGGTCATTCCGGGGCAATTGCATATCTCTGCAATTCACAAAAAAACTACATACACTTTGAAATATTTTGTTACCACAGTAGAAACATGTGTGTGAATAATTACAGAACTGTTACAAAATATATATTCTATCATACTTGAACATGGCTGCCAACTGCACCAATTGCTTTTCCTTCCAGCGACACTGGCACAAAGTGTGAATACACTGCTCTTTATATTCATCTACTGTCAACTCAGTGCCACAGTGCCTCACACTGCCATGTGAAGACAACGCACTTAAGCATTCTGGGAGAACATCTCTCCAGCTGTGTAAAAAATAATTGAAATTAGTAGTGTTCTGATAGAAAACAAAAAATGCAATCAAACTTAAAACCCTTACATCATGTTAACATCACTGTCCTCAACAATGGACTGGATACTGTCATTGGACCACCGCAGCAGATCTTCAGCTGGCATCCGGGCTAACTCTAGGCATAGTCTACTAACTACATCTCCACAATGGGTTAGTGAAGTGAGTTCCGATCTCATTGATGTCATAACAATATCTAGCACCTAAAACATACTTGCAATATTTTATTTGTAGAACAAAAGCAAAGGACAAATATTAAGTACATAGTAAATAAAGTAAACCCACCTTGACTTTAGTTTTGATGGAAACTGTACCTTCAGGAACTTCAGGGAGCCCATTAAGAAGGCAGTCTAAGATATTAGCTCCATCGCTTTTTAATATACGACGAGATAAGCAATCTAAAATCTGTAACAAATATTTTAAAAGTCTTTAAAAGTTTCTTTGGATAAGAGTATTAGTTTAGTAATTAATACTAACTTTGTCAATTTCTTGTTTACAAAATTCTCTCAGTTCATCTCGTTTATTATTTGAATGGCCCAGTTCTTTTATTTTATTGAAGATATTCTCAAAATCCATGTTTTCGTATAGAGTATTCTTACATTACATGCAAACAATCACAAAAATAAACAATGAATTGGAAATAAACAAGAATGAACATGAAAATTTTTCTCCCGCCTTTCAATTCAACAAACTGTCAATTTTATTTTTCTATTAAGGCTATGGCATCTTGGGCCATCTATCAGCCAACAACTGATATTTTAGAAAAGAGAGGCAAGATATCGATATATCCATTTCATGTTATCGATGGTCTATAATCGAAGGTTTTACCAACGACCAATAATATTATTTGAAGACGTTACTTTTTAAATATTTTTCTTTTTTAGCAACACTTGTTCAAGTAACGTCTTTTTGAATGATGACGTCATCAGTTTATGTTTAGCGAGCAAAAATTACGAAATTCCATAATTTCATGGTTGCTCGCTGTTTGATCGTACAAATACATGTACGCTTGTATTATTTACTGTAAAACGGGTTGTTTTACTAAATTATTATTTTTGTTAAATATCTAATTGAGATACAGTGTCTTGTGTGTCGAGGTCGTGATAAAATTGGTTACGTTTTTGGCGGCATCAAACGAAGCCACAGAAATAGATTTCCTTGTGCAATATCTGTGTTAAGACTAGAGTGAGTCCTGAATAACTTTTGGACCGATTTGTGAAAATGGGTCACGGCCCATGAGGTTGTGTTCGTTGAAATGCATTCAAAAAGATAAGCCGAAGATCGAGTGGATTTAGAAGCAGCTATGGACGTTCCAGGCGTAACTGGATTGCGGTCAAGGTCGCGGTCGAAAACACCCTTCTTACGGTCAAGCTGTGACCGGGAGAACTGTACAGAAGGTGGAGAACACACCCATCACAAGTCTGGCAGAAAGACACCTGTAAAAAGAAGCACACCAGTTAAGTAAGTATATTGATGAGTTCTGCTTAAGTGTACTATAGCTTATCTCTTGTCAATCATAAACTCTTATCAACATATATAGGTAACTAATCTTCCAACTGGATTTATAACTAGATTTCTAGTTGGAGATGTAAACAAAGAACCATGTCACCAAAAACTTTAAAAATCTGGTCAAGGTTCTTATGTACTTTGCTGTAACTTATGTTTACATGGTGACATCACATACCTATTCATTGTAATATAAAACTGACTGTATGAGGTCATCTATGGTAAATAGTGACAAAATTACACCATAACTTAAGTACATACATATCAGAGAAAATAAACCAAAAATACAAAAATTTTACCATGCCTGTTAGTAATCAATGGTTTAAATTTATATTTTTTAAACTGAAATAAATTAATATCATCACAATTATTTTATTATTTGTAATTAGTAGTAAAGAATATCCATACAATACAAAAACATTTCTTTCTCTCAAAAGGCATTAGGTTACATTGTTATAAATATGTATAATTTATTTTGCATAGTTGCATGAAATTACATTTCCTTTCCTCAGACAATTGGGTCACACCAGCACCAAGCTTTTATCAGAACCCATAGAAGAATTGGAGGAGGATGCGCCAGCGCATCACACCAGAATGGCAGAAAAACTGATGAAGACCTCAGACTACTCCTCTGAGGAGAGTCTCGATAGACTGAAAGGCAGCCGAAAAGAAATTTTGCAGGTAACATTCCAACAATTCATGGCATTGTCATTTTACTAATTAGGTGCCGTTCAAATATCCAGCAACATGGGGTGGGGTCTTGGTGGAATTCCCCATATCATAAAAATAAACAAAGCCAAAGTCATTAATATTTTAGATTGATGTTAGGGTAGGGGCTCCCATTTTCCGTACTCAAAGTAAATCCTTTATATTTTAGTTTCATAGATTAAGATACATGCTCAGGAACAACAATAGACAAACAGATTTTGTAGAAATAATACCAAATCTTAGGCAAGCATAAGAGGTATGGTAAGAGCTTTACCTCCCTTTTTTTTATTGCCTAGGGAGGCACATGGATGGATGGTACTATTACTGGCAATGGGGAGAAAGTCGTTGAAAATTACTTAAATTCTGCTTATGTAATAGTTGAAGGACCCCTACTATATAGTAATAATATTAAATACTAGTTATAAGTCATTAGGTAAGCACCTCATAAAGTTATTTAACAAACCCATTCAATTCATAGTGATATTTGAGTAGAATATCATCTAATCAGATGTATGCATTTCTCAAATGTATAATCATAAATCTAGTAAATTATTTCACTTTTTCCTTATTTCGTCTGTGCATTTTTATAATGGTGATGTAAGAAATGTGGTACAGTCAGCATGAAAAACATGTAATACAGTCAGCATTAGAAGCATGTAAATTAACAACAAGATCAAAATGATCTGACGCTATTGAAACTTAATTTCTATTGGATAAAGTCGATTTCGACATGAACTTACTTATGACATGTTTGGCTACTTTAGATGCTGACTATATTGCTTTAGTACTGTACCATGTTTTACATCTAAGGCAATAATGTAATGAAATATCATATCAATCTCAAACAATGCTAACAATAATAACATGAACAAGAACAGCCAAATAAACATCATCTTTGTCTTATTAACTCAAAAAAATGATTGCATACATAATATTACATATTCCATACATAATATAACATTCCATTCGAAATTCGCATGGAATGTCGTCCAGTTGTACACTCAAAAATTTATTTTTGCTACCATATCCGTATCACATTAGATTACACCGAACAACAACTGATAATATGATGACTTATGTTGAAGGATCAAACTTTCAAAAGTATATCTGCACCTATTTTGGTGCTGCGCAAAGTTTCCGCATAATAATAGCCGCGCAGAGTAAGCGCGTAACATTAAACTAGATTTGCATTCTCAAGGCGACTCACAAAACAGCATTGGTGAGGTGAGGCAATCAACCTCATGGTTTTACGTCACCCGGCCCTGTAGCCGCTTTGTGATCTACTACTTGCCATCGTCAATACTAGCACAAGGCCAGATTTACGGGCTCGGTCGGTGTTGACGTGTTGAGATACGAATTTTTCCCGGAAATGCTGTCGTGCTAATTTCGTTCTATTTTCTTCTCCGAAAAACAGTCTCGAAAACATTTTCATTTTTAATATGTACGTAACTTACTATAATCTATGAATGAGGGAAGGAACAGCTATCTGTGTCGTCACGCTTTCTGTTACGTTAGAAACTGATTTTGGTTAGTTTGGCATTGGTAAACAGGCTCACCTTATCAATAGATGCGTATTACATACACACATACGCGTCAGCAGCCCAACAGTATATTATTAGTCTCATAGAAAACATTTTTCATTGTTTTCTATGACTAGTCTCAACGTCAATCACATTAGTGGAGCGATCTCCACGCTGGCGGGCTGGAGTTCGCGAAAACGACGCTGTCTATTTTGTGGTCTATGGAGATCCGTAAGGTGGTCACGAGTACGTGGTACCACATTCTACTCTGTCGGACATTGACGCGATAACTATTACCGTTTTTTTTATATCAGACTAGCCAGGCAACTGACCGACATCTCACCTGGTGGTAAGTGACGATGCAGCCAAAGATGGAGCATGCCTGTCGAGGAACAGCCTATTCACTCTAGCCTTGAAGCAATCATTGATTCCGATACTTGTCTTCAAATTATTATATATTTAAAACGCAGCTAATTCTTTAAGTGGTTCTTTAACTTACCATAAATAACGTCCCCACTCGGTTCTTTATCTTCCGACCAGTGCGTCTATCCTAATTGAATCCGAATCATAATGCATCCATAAATAACAATCAGTCAATTGAACCGACCGCCCACCCAGCTCCAGCCATCGGCTTCCGCGACATGTGCACCGTATAAATAAACGTACGCCCTACAGTCCTGTGTTATGTTACCAATATTTATTTATTGACTTTTTGTTTGAGGACATTATGAAGACAGATTTGGTCAAGAGCGACACGGCGCGCCTGCCTTATTCGTAGGTCATACGTATGATGCAAATACAGGAGCATTGCGCTGTCATTGTGACAATTTCGTGGCAACGCATAAAGTTCAATTTTAATGGATTACTTATTTTTACGAATACTTATTTTGTGCTTTAAATGCAAAGAGGAAAGCTACTCCTAAATTAAGTGCATAGCTTAATGGTTTTAGATTAAATGTTATCTAAAACCATCTTATAACGGTTCTGTTCTAAGCTACCACTTTGTTCCCTCAACTCGACAGGATAACAGCATTAACCTTCCAAAATTAAACGGAATCGAACTTCCCCCGCGTCGGTTTATTTTTAAATTGCCGTCTCGCATATGGGTATTATTATTTCGAGCCATCTGCTTCATTTCCAACGCGGGGATATCTGAGTTTGGTCATACTTCTCGCTTCCCGAGTCCAAGATAAGTGTAGTAATGAGTGTACATGGCGGAATCTTGACCTAGTTTCGTGTTTTTTATAGTCAGTTCCCAAGGATCCCACAGCGCAAGGTACGTCCAACGTTGCTATAGTGATGTGTGGTTTCAAGGTGAGCCGTGCATCTTCGATCAATAAGGTGTTTGTTCTTTAGTTCAACTGCGATTTCAATACTCGTGTGTCATGTGTTCCTGGTCATACAAGGTCAGTGCCTATCATGTTATATGCGATATTGGATTTCACTTGATTAATTAGCCCGAACGACTTAGAAGTGTTTTTCATTACTATCGTACCAATGTTGTAGTATTGTTCAGGTATTAATGAGTGCTTATCAGATTTGTTTGTGGCACGATCGACATTCGTTTATTAAATCTCATACCTATTCAATAATTGAAGTAGGAACGTGATGTATACCATGTACCTAATTTTGTTCATTACTTATTTCAAACCTATCCTTCTTCTGTAGATTATCCTTCTTAGATTGATTGTTATGCCATTATTGGCGAGGACTAATTGACTTCGTCAACTTCCGTCTCCAATTATAGATACTTATCGTTTCAACGAAACGTGCCAGTTAGAGCCACGAAACCAGCGCGTTAAAAGTGTGAATTTTGGCTAAGCTCTCAAAAATGGTTAAATGACTCGTCTAATATTATGATGGAGAATCAAACAAGAATGCACACAATATTGCCCTGTTTTTGTATTCTCTGCCCAATAGGCAGTTATAAACATGAACTCACGACAACTCATCATCATCAACAGCTACGTCACTGTCAACTTTAGACCATGAGTCTACAAAGACCGCTGGTAATTTCCTTATTTGGCAGGCCGTCGGCCGGTGAGAATTTGAGCAGTTGACTGTAACAACACAACATACTATTATAAAAGTGTTTTACTTACTTAATTATACCCCTCGCTCGAGACAGAGGAGCGTCATCTTCTGTCGAAAGCCAAAATCTACTGTGGATCGTTGTGCCTTAATAAGGCTGTGTATTTAATTTAATTTAGCCATTTCTGTCCCACGGCAGGGCAAAGGTCTCCCTGTTCATTTTCTACGACTTACGGTCGGATGCTTCCTCAGCCAATACTTAGAAAAGACGACCAACTCGTCCCGCCATTTCCGTCTGGATCTACCGCGCTTCCTTGTTACGTTTTGGGGGGTTTGTGGATGTTTTAGCTCACAATTCGTTTGGCATACGGCATAAATGTCCAGCCCAGTCCCACTTCAGGTTGGCAGCTTTTAGACCCACATCGGTTTCAAGATTATGTAGGTCCTCAAATATAGTTCTTACATTTTAAGTAGCCAATCACATCGCTGGCTTTATAGCCCCGAGTCCTGGACAATACTCGGTAACCAATGAGTCACCACATCGGCGGTACGGCTCGCGTACGTGCCGATCGAGCGCTTCGCCACGCTTCAATTACATTCTCAAAGAAAAGCACTTGCTTCGGTGATTTTTTTATGTTGCTCGCTACTGATGATGTCATTTCGGATGACGGATGGATTCTGAGCAACGTCTGCATGTTTTTTGCTCAGATCACTGTTTAAATCAGATGGATTCTTAATTAGGTAAAGGTTAATGGCACGGTTGGAACGGTAGTTACAAAAAATGTATGTCTAATGAGTTTTGTGCGCTGATATTGTGTCACTTTTGCGCCAAGGATGAGATTAATTTATAAAACGTATAAAATAATATACCTACTTTAGCTTTACGAACACTAGGTTAAGTTCATTGTTGCTAACACTATCTGAAATAAATATTTTGAATTTGTAGCACCAAACTACGCGAGGCTGTACTATGTCATAAATAATCCTAATCATGACATGATAAGTACAATAAATGTTATTATCATACGGGGGAAATCGGATCCTCGGCCTTCAGACCACACGCGGGCAGGGTCATTACCAGCTGTATTATGAATTTATTATACACTATGCTACCAACTTACCAGTTCAGCTGGCGGCGTCGCCACTGGCTTTACCAAACTGTCATTTTAGAACAACGACGGCTTAGTTCCGTTTTCCTCCGCTGAACAGCTAAGTTGGTGGCACTGTATATGTATCGTGTGATAATGTAGCGTGGTATGTTTGTCACCAGAACGAGATCAACTCGCAGCATGAGCGCATCTCGACGAGCTCGCGCCGCTACGGGACGCTGGAGGACGTCACCCTCAGCCCCATACACCTGCCGCACAACCTGACCAACGACCGGTGAGAAAAGTTATAACGTATCTATAACGTAGATAAGGTACTTATAAAGGTTATCCGAGAGAGGACCAAGGCTACCTGAAATATCTGGCCATATATTTTTAACCGGCTTCAAAAAAGAAGGAGGTTCTCCATACGCCTGACAGCGTGATGGCTCTGTCTGAAGGATCCCTAAGATCACCATCTCATCTGGCTGTAAGTGACGAAGCGGCAAAAGATGGAACTATTTGTCTAGAAACAGCCTCTTATAATATAATAATATAATGTTCAGGCAACACACTCACTTGCAACACGTTCCATTCCTCAACCGTACTTATTATAAGGTCAAAACGGTTTATGCTTCTAGCTCGAAGGACCGTGGCATAAGGGTGGGACGCCCGCGATGTTGCATTTCCCAAAAGCGGGAGTTATTCTTAAAGCCGTTAGAATTATGTTCCACCTACCAAACTGGAAATACGTCGTCGAAATCCCTTCCGGTGATAATAAAAGTCATAAAAGCACCAAGCTCAGGGAGTATCTGAAAGACAACAAAGGAAGCTGTTTACAAAAAACGGGTTTTACGTTGACCATTGGTCGTAATAATCTTCATGTCGCTTCCCACCGTCTCCTATCGATGTAGGTCGTAGACGCTTAGATCTTTTAAACTACACAACGGATTTTAATGCAATTATCATCAATAGACAGAGTGATTTACTTAAAGATCTACGGCAGACGAACAGGCAAGCCGGCCGTCTGATGGAAAGTGGTTACCGCCTCCCATTGACATCAGCAACACCAAGCAAGAAGAAGGTATATACGTCGCAGCTATCTGGTTAAATCAGCCATTTCATTAAAACGCCGAATCGAAAAACACTTTTTGAAGCGGTTTATTCCAATATTTTCAGCTAAAATAGAGTGTTCTAACCCGTAGAATCAAACTATAGCTTTTTCTCGCATTTATACTTGACTCAACTCCACCCATAACTATGCGTTGCGTTATATGAAACGCAGCCATCTGGTTAAATTAGTCATTTAATGGAAAGGCTGTCCGTTAAGTTAGCTGCTAGCCAAGTAGTTAAATGTAACGTTAAGCTACTTGGCTAAACGTTATTTAGCCGTTTTGTTAAAGGAGATATAGATGTTTGGTTAGAATGACCATGAGTTCGTAATTTAAATGAAAACCTTACTTCAGATAAAAAATAACTAATTAATAAAGATCACTTTTATTTAATAAAGCAATTATGCAATAAAAGTATACAATTAATTGTAGTGCTAGCCGATCTTTATAGTTATAGTATTTAACACAATAAAAACTTTAAACATATAACTTATTAACTACTTGTAACTATGTAGCAGGAACAATGCACTTTCTTCATCATCACAGCCCGTAACAGTCCACTGCAGGACTTAGGGCCTCTCCCACGAAAGGGGAGGTTATTGCCATAATCTCCACGCTTGGAAGGCGGGTTGGAGATCGCAGTGTTTAAATATAATAATGGAAAATGCTGCTGCCCGTTTTCCAGACTACGGAGACTCTTGATCTTTTGCCTCGAAAACATTAGTCGCCTTGTACGACACCCATGAGTGTAAGGGGTTGATGCTATTCTACACTGTCGGACACCACACGGCCAATGCACTTTCTTATTTTATAATATTAAATATAAACTGGCAAGAAACTTTGGCAGACATTTATGATTATATATGTTTATTATAAGTACCTGTCTGACGCCATATTTGTTTTGGCGACCAGCGCCGGAGTGGATAAAAGTGTAGGTAGGGGTAAAGTAGATGTAATAATGTAGGTTTAGGGTAGGTGTGTGGGTAACCACGCGAACTAAGTCGCGCCGGATCCACTAGTACTTAATAAAGAGAAAAGATTTGTATTTTTGTACATTTATATTTTTGTTTGTAATGAATATACTCAAAAACTACTGGACGGATTTTAGAAATTCTTCCACTGATAGGTAGCTACGTTATTCCCGAGTGATAGTAGTAATAAATAAGAATACGGACCCTCCTAAACTCACACCCCAAAGGTAATAAACCGGACTTACGCACGTGATGACCTACTTTTGTGTAATTCCCTTTACAATATCCGCTTGAAAATTCGGAACGTGTTTCCATTTTAGTATTGATGCACAAAGGATACTTGAAGGATGCTTGCATGTTGCTAGATTTCTGGTTTGATCTCATTCAAAGACACTTTAACGAACACTTTATTGTGTTCCAAAACCTGCGAGTGTGTTTCCTGATTATTGTAATCTAGACGCCTACAAGGCTAGAGTGAATAAGTAGGCTGTTCCTAGACAGGCATGCTCCATCATCGGCCGCATCGTCACTTACCACCAGGTGAGATGGCGGTCAAATACCTGGCTAGTCTTATTTTATTTTTAAAATATAAATTCAACCTAAATTTTTATTGTAACATCAAATTATTATGAACCTAAATATTGTAAGAGTAATTTGGACGGTTCTATTTAGCAGTTTTCCTTGTAGATAACAGCCTGGCCAGGCCTAATGACACCCATGACAACGTTATGTCAGTGCCTAAAACAAAACCCACACCGTAAAAACTTAAAAAAAGCCGGTAATTCCATTTACCGAAACCATTAACATAAAAGGTCACGTTTTAAAAACGGCGTTACTTTAATTCTATTTAACCTTAAACAGCACCTGTTTTGTTATCAGATATATTTATCGTAAACATTACAACTTCCTACAATGACATCACTACAGTTTTTATGACAAAAGTATAATATAATCCCAACGATACCTAATCGAATCATTTATTATTTTTACATTTTTTTTATACTTACATGCTACAATTACGTAAAAACCAACTATGTTAACCTGCATAATTTCATGTACCTGGCCAACATCCAAGTATTTTTTCCCCAACGCAAGATGAAAGTATTTGCGCGTAGTCTGGTTGCGGTGACGCAAATTCAAATTAAAGTGCACGATTACAGATTCAGCTGCTGAGTTGATATCAGCAGCTGCAACAGTTCTCGCATAATTCAGACTGTCCTTGGCTACTTTACGGACGCACTCAAAACTGCCTTACCACCTTAGAATTCATATTCCTTTGCAGCTATTAAAAGGTTATATAGCATGTTAGAAAGGGAATTAATACATTTTAAAATAAAATCAATATGAAATTCACTTGAATTTTTTTTATTATTACCTTCCAAAATTACTTTGTCAGCTTTCCTTTTAAAAGTTACAATGGACTTTTTACTTAAAAAAAGTTAACATTATGTGCAAATATTTTGAATTTGTTAAATAATAAAAAACATGCAGTTTAAGAATTATTTATTGGTGCCTAAGGGACCGTTAATATTAAGTACTTATTTTAGCTATTTCATTTGTTTAAAAGTGCACCTAACAGCCTCTATGTGGCAGTAGCAACTAAATATTTTTTCTAAAAGTGGTAATGCACTTATGAGCGCGACTGTACCTACCAAGAGTTCTTATAATTCTGACTGTCCTTGCCTTGCAAGCGTGGTAAAGACAACTTTGCCCATCGTAGTGTGATTAGAAGCTAAAATAACAGAGTATTAGATAAGAAGTTATAGTTCCCGTGTAGTAAAAAGAACCCTGAGTAACTGTGGAGGGGGATAAGTCTGTCCCCGTCATACAACCAATTTGTTATATTTTTTGTCTCATACTTAAAAAAACACCCAGCGTTCTTCTTACGTGACGGGACCTATACTAGTAATAATTCGATTATTTCTTTCTTTGTGTGGTTGTAATGTCTGGAACAATCGAATAGAAAGCTACCTTATTTCTTTTTTGATAATAAAAATAGATTTTCAGTTTGAAGTCTCGATTTACGTAAATTTAGTCGGAAGAGAAAAGTTGTGCTCGACTTTTTACCGGAGTGAGGGATATTCTCGATTTAAATATTTGATCTTAACCGAAGTACAGTTTTTCGGACACTATCAAAGATTTGAAACAATTTTTGTCTTGACGACCTGAGTGGTTCAGTTGGTTAACAAGCGATCTGCCACGGAGAGGTCCCGGGTTCGATTCTCGGCCTAGCAGAAATTGAAATGATGAATTTTAATTTCTGTTACGGATATGTATTTTATGTACGTATTTAAAAAAGTATAAAGTAGTTTATCAGTTATCAAACACCCATTACACAAACTTATGCTTACTTTGGCTAGAAGGCGCTGTGTGAATTTGCTTCAGCAAACATTCGGGACCAGTCTTGAAGTGAAAGGATAGTGCTGTTGCTGGATAGTTATTTATTCTGCACCATGACCCAAACGCAATGCTTATCAGCAATTATGATATATGGTCGGGATGCGAGAATAATCGGTATATTCAAACAATTCAATAAAATTTTACGTCGGGGGTTAATAAAACACGTTATATTTATTAACCCCCGACGAAAAAGAGGGGGTTATAAGTTTAACGTCTGTATGTGTGGCTTTGTTGTTGACATGACCGATTTTTATGCGGTTTTTTCTATTCGAAAGTCAGTTGCGGAGATGGTTCTTAACTTTATTTCATTAAAATCGGTTCTGTAGTTTAGGAAATATTTCAATTTAAGTAAACATGGTCGGGAGCTTACCGCCTTTTTCTTTCGGTCATGTTATTAATACGAATCACACTTTTTTGTAACGCCGGAGTAATCCAAAAAAGCTCTTAGCTTAGCGATAGCAAACGTGGATCTAAGTATGTTTTAGCTACAATTTTTATCGCCTCCATAAAGCTTCCCTATGATGAGGTGAACCGGTAGCAGCTACCGTCTCAATCGAGTGTTTATGCGCTTTGGTGGTAACGGCCTCGTGCTCTATGTATGTAAATAAAATGCTGCGGTCGCCTCCGATGCGTGCTCTAGCTAGATCACAAGATGTTATGCAACTCAGCCCCCGTTGGCCATGAAGATGTTTTCGTGTTACATAAGGTTTTTTAAGTTTTACATATATATGTTAGAGTGAATGCGTTTTAATTAAACATAAAATAGATTATTCGAGAATTATAACCGATTATGAATGAATTACGAGCGTACCTAATTTAGAGTTAGCTGCCGGCGACGGCATTCGATTCGAGTCTCGAATTGTTATTTAGTTTTGGAAGTCAGTAATCTTACTTCCTACTAATATCCTTCTTTAAATCTACAAGGAGGTTATTACCACAACCCCCAGGCAGGCGGATTGGAGATCGCAGTGTTGTTAATATAAAAATGGAAAACGCTGTTGCCCATTTTCAGCCTACGGAGACCCAGACCTTTTGCTTCAAAATCATTAGTCGCCTTGTACGACACCTATGAGTGTAATGGGTTGGTGTTTTTCTTCTCTTCCAAATACCACACCGAAATCGTTCAACGAAAATCGAAAAAGCCAGCTAGAGCTATCTCGCAGGCAAATAAAGTCATAGCTCCTCCTCTTTGCGTCCTATCTCCTCAATGTTGAGGATCGTGACCTGGCCGGAGCACTTTTACGCGGACTATATGGCGCCATCTCGCCCTATCCTCAGCGATATGGATAGCATTACAGACATTGTAGGTTAAAGCGGAACGAATTTGGTCTCACGCGCATTGGACATCGACCTCTCGGTCGTGATCCCTGTACATTTTATTTTATCGCCTATGAGGCATATGGCCAGACGGTTCGCCAGTTGGAAAGCGTAGCGAAGCGAAGCCACCTTCGACCAGGACATCTGCTACCTAAGGGGAGCTGATTTGGTGCCGGCCGGCCTGCTGTCTGCTGTAGAAGTGTCGACATTTTTTTTGAGGAACATTGCCTTTAATAATGCAAAAGAAAGACTTTGCTCTGCTGCTGAAGATTGCCTTGGGGCTGTACAAGCTTTAGGCTCAAGCTGCTGAGGAGGCTTGTATCTTGCAGTGCACAGAATAACAAGGATTTTTTGGTTGTATTGTGCACGTCTTATCGGCGTCTATTATTAAATCTCCCTGTGGTAGGTAGGCCTGCTAGAAGAGATTTCTTTCTAGAGATAAGCAGTGCCTATTGTGTCCTATACTTCTGTAACATAACGTGTATGTTTTATCTTGTGAACAATAAATTTTTAAATAAATAAAGAAATAGGGATGTCGAAATAACTAAATGTAGGTAATTTTCGCTGGAACCTTTATTAACACGAGCATACAAAGGTTTTTGTAATGTCCGTAAGCTAAAACTATGTATAGACTGTATGGGGCTCGATATACAGGTAAATGCGGCCTCCAAATTTCCGCCTAATATACATGTGTCCCTACACTTTGAAACTCATGCTTCTCTCCCCATTGCCCCAGGTCCCGCTTCGGCAGCCCGGCGTACAGCGGCTGCTCGTCGGACAGCTCGTTCGCGGAGCAGGCGCTCGCGGACGCCAGCCTGCTGCTCGAGCGGGAGCCCAGCACCGAGCTGCTGCCGTATAGGCTGTACAAGATGGCCGGCGAGTACTGGAAGTGAGTACTGTAACACTCGGGGATCTAGGGGTTTTTAAATAAAAACGGGTAATTGGTTACTTGAAGTTATATTCGTGAAAGTATACGGAAGAATGCTATAAAATACAAAAGACACCTTACATCTAATTCAAATGGAACCCATTTGAATTCCTACCTAGCCAGTGCTATGTGTGCTCATAGAGACAGGCTAAAGACCTGCGTCCTGCTTGCTCCGAACTATCTAAGCCTACCGACCTTCTTCCTACATGTTTTAACCTACTTAACTGATTAAAGCCCCGGCTGCCCTATGGGAGCAGCAACCTCACCCGGAAGCCTACTTAACCTAAAGCCCATCCAGACATGAGGCCTCCGAACGCCTACCTGTCTTGGGATCCGTCCTAACCTAGGGCCTGCCCGAGCACACATGCTACAGTACACACAGCTTAAGGTTGAAATTCAGTTTGACATAACATAATGTTTTAAACTATTGCGGTTATTATCACACATTTTAAGGTATAATAAATAATAACAAAATTTATTTTCCTTGCAATGATATGTTGACAGTTGCACGGGAAATTTTGTCAAAAATACGCTCAGGAGCAAAACATCCACAGTCGCTTCGAAACCACTTTTTTGACCTGACTGTATGTGCCAATGGACAACGGTCCCTTACTGCTAGTGTAAGTTTTGAATAGAGTTACCATAGATAGACGGAAAATTTCCCACTTTCTAATATCAAGCTTATGCCACGTCTCTTTTAGCTTCAAGGGTATAAAAGCTCTTTGTTCCGTTCAGAAACGGAGATTAGATAGCTGCTCTGAGGATATTTTTCCTATGAGATGACTGATTATGACTGATTTACTCCAAGGCAATACGTAAATTTTGTTGATGCTTATATATCACGCTATATATTGAAAAAATATTTATGAAAATCGGCCCCTTTCTGTTCCCCACCGTCCATTCTAAAACAACATTGCTTTGTGTTCAAGTGTCTTGGCATATAAACTTTAGTTTAAACCGTGTTAAAACTTACGTTACTCAATAATTGATGACAGATTAAAATACCCACTCATTTTATTGAATTATTCCAGAAATCCAGTGGGAATTGTTAGTTATTCTTCCAAAATTCCCCACTAGACAAGGTCATACATCCTAGTGGGGATTATTAGAAAAAAAAAAGTTTATTTATCCCCAACAGATGTTGTTGTCCTAATATACCTTCGACTGATTTTTACTAGTTTGATTCTTGTGGGTATTTCGTTTTTCATATTACCGAATGCCAATATTACTTCAGATACTTGCCAGCTGGCTGGCTAGTTGACATTTTAATTGCATTTTTAATTTATAATCGAATTGGTGATTAATTGTAATTTGTTGCTATATTTATTTAGATGCGTTGTGTAAAATTATTTTATATGTAAAAGTGAGATAATAGGTTTTAACGAAATGGAGAATCTTATAACAGTTACAAACGTCGAAAGTGTCGAACATGTCTTCACGTTGAGGTAATCTATTAAACCAGCTCTTCATGACATAATTACGAAATAGAAGTAATAAGAGTATTTAGATATTTCCTAGGAAATTAGTGAAAATCCACTTAGGGTACGAGGTGGGTAATTCATATACAAACCAGTCACCGGCAGCTCAGCTCCCGTATCCTGTAGGTCAGAAACTAGATAAAATGTAGCTTTAATCCAGGATAACCCTGCTTAAACTGTATTCCGACGCGTCTCGGTGTGGTTCGAGGACAAACAAACTCACTTCCGCATTTACATTAGTTAGATTAACCTTTAAACGTGGCACGAGCGAACAGGAAAACGACTATCCTTTAATAGTACCAATACAATAGTACCAACTAACTTTAGAAGGATGACGACTGAATGACCTATGTAACAATGCTTATTCAGCTTCAAGTAATCACTAAAAATAGTGCAACGCATTGAGCCTCTACAACCGTTTTAGCCCGTGCACCCGAGGCAGCGACAGGACAAAACGACCGCACCAACTAGAACTAGTGTGACATTAAATATAATGTTGGTGCTATATTTGCCACGCGCTTTCAAATGCCACAGTGGCGAGCCCATGCTCTTGCTAAATACATTCCTCCTGCTGTTTCTCGGTTAAAACTTTGCTATGGCCGTTGATGGTTTACCAAGTGTTTGTGCTAAAGACTATGTGATGTGTATGTGTCGTCAAGTGTCGTGATGTCTTTTCCACCTGAACGGTGAAGGGCAGTCACGCGCGAAGCGTTCCACTATTCCGCAAGGTACCCACTCAACTGTTGAATTCTCGTGTTGCGCTTGTGCATTCATTCATAGTGTTTATTTTGTTTACAAACATGTAACTTGAGACAATAATGCTAGTGGATCGATTGTCTATGATGATCGGATCGGTTCCATTTCGATGTTTTATCTCGTTTTTATGATTGTAAATGAAATGTAATATACATGTCCATAGTCATAGCTATTAGTTTATCTACTTATTATATATCTTAGGTAAATTGTATTTCACATAAATTCGAACAGCTTATTTCTGTGGATAATAATCGACATCGATATATCTAATTGTTATAGTCATAGGTTTAAATAAGCATATTCGTCCGTTAACCCATATATTAAAAGTTAAAATATTTGTATTCCCTTTCTTCCTACCGAAAAGGAGCATCTCCAATGGATGGGCTTTGTGAATGACGGCATGCGGGTGAATGGAGTGAGTTGAGTACTTGGTACCGAGATATTGAGTGATAGGGCTCGAAGAAAGAGATATATTGTGCCAAGCCCGCCTAGTGGGATAGTGGCAGGTAGATAATGTTGATATTGACTTTATTTGTCGGGGGTATTCCGACACCTGTCGGTTGGGTTATGACAGAAAAATAAAAGTTACATTATTATGCATTTGCGTTGTATTTAGTTTGGATGACTTACAGCGTAACCAATGTAAAAACATAGGTATGCTAATGATAAGTCTCCATCTTATATTTCAACTTATACTAATAAAACAATGTGCTAAGGGCAAATATCACAAAATAAATCTATATTTCTTGTAACCAATAGACCATTAAACACAAACAACGAATGCAGAGAGGTACTTAATTATTCAAAACGATTGACTAAGATTGTGTACAGCAGAAGAAGTTTATTGCCATTAGTTTCTTAAAGTTGTAGTACTTGTGCAGGACAGGTCAACATCAACTAAAATGTTGTTGAATAGGGTATATGACAAATTAACAAAAACGAGGAACTCGTCCCAGGGTTTTAGATGTGATCAACTGTTTGGTGATGCCCCTGGTGTTGCTAATGTCCATAGGCCCACCAGAAAATACCACTTCCTATTTATGTATTTTTAAAAATTTACCGTCTTTATTCCAGCAAATACCCGAAGACGGACTACACTTACTCGCCGCTGTCCCGCGACCGCGTCGAGCTGGCGCCGGGGCAAGTCGCGGTGCCGAACATGTCGCGGCGCTCCCTGGCCAACTTCCGGACCCACGGCCCGGTCACTTCCACGGACGAGATAGACTGTGCAGTGACGGAACATAGCTTGCGGAAGCGGTACGCTGTGAGTACTCTTTTTGTGATTCTATGGCGGTGTCTCGTGTAAAGTCCGTGTTTATATTTTAATATGGAAACTAGGCTTGACGGAAGGTGGGCATTGGAACTACTGAACGCAACAAGATAACCGTATCGTATTTGGGCTCTGGCCGTGTGGTGTCCGGCAGAGTGGAATAGCACCAACCCCCTAGAGTCTCCGTAGACTGGAAAATGGGCAGCAGCTTTTTGCATTGTTATATTTATATCACTGTGATCTCCAGCCCGCCTGTCGAGCAATAAGGCAATAACGTCCCCTTTCGTGGGAGAGGCCCACGAAAGTCAAGCAATGGACTGTTATGGGCTGTGATGATGAAGGC
Organism: Blastobasis adustella; assembly: GCA_907269095.1. NCBI lineage: Eukaryota > Metazoa > Arthropoda > Insecta > Lepidoptera > Blastobasidae > Blastobasis > Blastobasis adustella. The sequence continues at coordinate 4,766,232 of OU026120.1, forward strand.
GGTCATAGCTTATGACACTCCTGTTTTAGCTTTATATGAGCAAGTATGAGCCCTTATTACTGAAACGCAAACACTCATCTCCACATTACTCCCGCAGTCATTGGAGGGTTCCGACGACGAGGCGTCCTACCTGAAGCGAGCCAACGGCTACCAGCCAGCCGACAGCCGGTGGTGGATCACGCGGCTACTGGTTGCCATCGTCACCACCATCACCACCACCACTTCATCGGCGTACCGCAGCGTGGTTGGACCCCCCCATCGGTACCCCTACACGGAGCGGCGGCCGGCGCAAGGTGAGACTGCTTGTTGCTAGTGGCATGGGTAGACGTTTGCTTGAAATATCGGCCTTATAGACAGCAGTGTTGTGACGGGTAGTGTAGAATGGCACCCAACTCCTCTCGAGTTGAAGGCGACAGTTTCAGTAGAAAAATTAGGATACTGAATGTGGCGTAAATTGTAACTAATAACAAAGTAAGCTTGTGTTATGGGTGTTAGATAACTAATAAACTTTTTTTTAAATACGTACTTATTACACCTTCACCCATACGCTCAGTCCATTTTGTCTTTAAGAAACTTTTTGTATTAAGCATACAGAAAATCTGTTACCTTATAGGCCAATAAAGATTTATATTTCTATTTCACGTCCAGACCCATAACAGAAATTAAAATTCATCATTTCAATTTCTTCTCAGCCGGGAATCGATCCCGGAACCTCTGCGTGGCAGACCGACTGTTAACCAACTAAACCGATGATGATGATGTTTTGACTGTATCATTTTGTGTCACAGCTGGCGTAGTCTCGCGGACGGCGGCGGTGGCAGCCGCACCCTTCTACTGGATCTACACAATCATCAAGAAAGTTGTCACCACCACTGTCACCACTGTTACTGAAACTGTAAGCATGCTAGAACTGTGATTGACCTACCTAGTCTGAATAGACTCAATAGACATTTAATCAATCATTAAGCAATATAAATACATGTTACGTTAAATTAATATCAATAATGCTAGCCATATGAATGCAATAATGCCATGCTGGAACTGTAGTCGTTGTAACTGTAAATATGCCCGAATTTAAATACTATTTTGACAGCTCACAGACGACTTTGACTACACGTCACTTTTGGTTGATCCAATGATTTTGCATATGTATGTGTCTCTCTTTCTAACTGAACATTAGATGGAAGGGGAATGCTTCGCTTGCACTGTCAAAACATAGTTACATATCTGTAAAATTTTAGTTTGTCCTACGTAGCTTCCTCATCTCGTAGCTCCATCGTTTGTATTTTGCAGAACTTTGGAAAATATACTGACTGATTTCGAATTGGTGATACCAAGAAGTACCGTATGGCTTTTTTTACGATATCAGAGTCGGTGCCATAGCAACAGTTACAACACACATGCGTACAGTACCCCTTGATATAATAATTTGAAATCATTCTGTATATATTATATGTATTGGTATTGTAATATTTGTTGAGAGTTTTTCAACATCTGTCAGTTAGGTGACACCTGTTAATAAGCAACGACACGCAATCTCATTCCCCATCTTCCATCTCCTTCAGATAACGCCGAACCACGTTGGCGAGACCGAGAAGCACGTATCGCGCAGCTACCAGCAGCAAGCGAAGCGGCGGTGGTGGCCGTGGCTGCTACTACTGCTTCTACCCGTTCTCGGATATGGATGTAAGTAGTTGTCTAATCTAGGTGACAAGTGGCGAAATGCTATGGAAGTTAAGCGGCTTGCTCTTAGGAAAACCCACTAAGACTTGATAAATCGTACTCAATTATGAGTACAGTCTTTAAATAGTAAATCATACAAGTTTGCAGCTTGTTTAACAGCAAATCTTACACTTAACATAGTATTTCTGTCACGTCACTCAGCCGATCTTGCGACCATTGGATGAAATGACACCAAATAAGCTCATGTCATTTGATTATTTAACATAAAATTATGCAGTTCAAGGGGGCTATTGTCTAACTCAGTTGGCAACTGAATTTACATTAGATAATTCTACACTACGTCATTTACGGCGGCCACTGGCAATAGCGTCTACAAACTTAGAGTAGTGTAAGATTATTATATGTCAAATTAAGTTGTCCACTAATAGCCAATAGCTCCCCAAGTTCGTATTACTCAATTAATATAAAATGTTATTCTGAGCTTGTGTCGTTTTCAAGTTGATAATATAAAGAAAACAATTTTCCGAAAGAAATGCATAAGAAATTTATGGGAATGCCATTTAGAGTTACACAGAAATCAACAACCTAAATCCGATATTTCAGCGCACTACACGTACGAAAACCTGGAACACTTCACTGTACCGAACTTTACCGATTTCCGCATAGATTTATCAGAGTTCACGGCGTTGGAGTTGCCTAAGTTCTCTTTACCGTCAATGCCCAACATATCCCTGCCGGAGATCAGTTTGCCGACGATCAACTTGACTATGCCAGAGATCAACATCACACTTCCAGACCTGAGCGACAACCTTCCAGAAGTGTCGAAGACCTACAACGAGTACAAAGACATAGTTCAGAACAGAATGGCGGATGCCTCGGACTATGTCAGGGTTGTAGCCAAGAGCTGTGGCGAAGAATTGAGGAGATTCTGGCGCGGTATAATTGGATGACTATAATGGAGGCTTTTTGTTTGTAGCGTATCTGTTTGTATTTTGGAACGAGCTAGGGGGACAGCTGAATTGGCTGGTCAATCGTATATTGAAGATGCAATAATTATATATATAATTAGCAATGAGCTTGGGTTGAATCAAGACAGTAGAATACTTTAGCTCAAAATGTTCCGCCTGGATCCATGCAATACCTATTAGCAATATTGTTTAAAAGTTTTTCTTGACGGCAAACGATGTCGTTAACATAGAAGGAAAAGGAAAAATTTAAGACTTCCGTTTTTTTTGGGGTAAAGAAACCTTTCAGGGTAACCCGCGCCAACAATGTACGTAAATCATGCGTTATGTTATACACGTGTTTTATGAAATCAACAAATGATTATGAGTACTTACTTATAATATTTTGTACTTACAGTATAAATAGAATAGAATAGGATCCTATTCTATTTACTTACAACAACACCACATTTCAATGGCTCAAAAATGCTTGAAACACTGAGCTTTGTATGCATGGTATTGGCAATTGAAAGTTTTATCTGCAATCTGTAACTTAATTTCATTGGTATTGTATTCAACAACAGCTGATTTTCATCAGGGCAAAGATAAAATAGTACTATACTGGTCACTACAAGACAAGTTATTTGTCCTTCAGGTCCTATTATTATATTGTAACAAACTTGTTCCAAAATAGAAATATTTAATCGGGCACTGATTTCCTATGTTTGTACTTAATTACTAAAAGAATTTGTGGACGTAAATTAAAGAACAATGTTGATCGTGAAGCAATAATGTAAAACAAATCCATATCTATTTTTTATCCAATTTCTACTTTTCTCAAATTACCATAAATATTGCAGAATACTTAAGATAAGGGAACAAGCTACATAGCAAATCTGAGCCCGTCCGTCTAGAGCGCTTTTGCTAATAAAATAATGATAATATATTTATATTTAATATGTGTCGGTTCATATCGAGTAACATAATGTTGTGTCTTATTTTTGTGTGTAATTGGTTCTACAACTTTCACAGTTTTATCGTAGCTTTAAAAATGAGTCATTCGCTAAGGAAGGGTCATTGATGCATTTGCTCTAAGCCTAGCGGAAACGAAGTCCGTGTTTTGTACACTTAACAGGCCGCTCCCATGGTTGGTTCTTCAGCTCTTGCTAACCGATGCTCTTACGGTGAGCGAAAACATCGTGATGAAACCTGCACAGGCGTCTGAATGTGTAACCATGATCCAATCTGGTCATGTTCTCCTAGTAACAGAATCACGGAGTTTAGATGGCATTCGCTCTACTGTAATTACCTGATCAGCCAAATCCTGGATCATGGTTATGGTGGACCCCGGGCCCTCGTGCGCGAGAGCATAACGTAATACTTACGAGATGAGGTAAATAGATGTTCCATAAATGTCAAATTTCTAGTAATCAAAAGTAGAAACATAGATTTATAAAAATTTCTTTTATACTTTTACGAAGGGTCGGGTTAGGTTAGCGGACTGTTAAGATGTATTTCGTTGTCTAAATTACTTGACAGTTTTGTATATTCTTTATAACAATCTCCTGTTGGCATAATTAATACATTTGACCCTTTTAAAACGAACAACGTAGGTTAAGTGTAAAATGGTGATTATTATCCCAAGTACAAATATATATTTTTCTATAGCCTATTGTGCTTGTAAGTTTAAAGTTTTACTATTTAATATTATTTCAACTGTGTACCTTCATTATGTGGCCATAAATTGGACAAGCTTTAATTTTAAATATTGGCGGTAATTGGGCATTAATTTCAAAGATGTTGTGTTCTAATCAATTGTGAAGACTAACCACTAGTCAGTAAGTCAGTGCAAAGATAAATTAATTATAAAATTAAGTCATTCGAGAGAAATTTGTGCTTTTATGTTTCATGTTTCAAACATATCGTAGACGACAATAATTTATTAACGTAAATGTAACTATAAAAACATTGTGATATAAAATGATAAATATGGGCGCAATTACATTAGGTCGTTCACCCGAATAACGTTCACACAATAACTCTATAGGAGTGTTCAATATTCAAAGGTCTTTTAAAGCTAAAACTATCAGCTAAGGCTGTGAGCCAATCAGATTAACAGCTTTAAAAATTAATAATGGAGCGTAACTCTATCGATTCGATATCGGTTTTTATGATGTCGGTAAACGAATGATGGCTCAGTATTCGATGTTAAATAACTATTAGAACCGGCAGGCATGCTAGTTGCCGCATGCCGGCCCGAATTCGGGCTACCGTCCTCGTGTGATCGCGCCATTATTTGCAAACCTCCGTATATTCGCAGATTATTAATTTAAATATGTTATTTTTTACATTGAATACCTTTATATTGTACGTAGTACGTAAATAGGGCGAAGCAGCTACAGCAATAAACATATAATTTATCAATAGGTTGTAAACTTTATTGTATTTCTTAAAGATAATTCATGTTCACACTGTAAAGGATTCACTCGTTTTTTAATGAATAAAATTCATATCGTAGCTGGGTCGCTGGTACATTCCTATTTATGACAATATCTGCCGCAAGGACTTAATATACTCAACTACTTCAAACATATCCTAGTTATAATGATCCTATAGACAATACCTATTTATGATTTGCTAATTTATAATCACATGGGTTGGTGACTTGTTTCTAAGTTTATTTGCTGGTCTACTTTTATCTTAATTATACTATTTTCTATGCCACATGACTTTTAATCTGTTTCCGATTCCCACATAATTCTTCCCTTTCTGAATAATAGTAAATCAGTTTCAATATTAATGAATGAACGATCAAAGCTTGGGAAGGATAGAGGTCAAACATCACCTATACAAAGTGGATGCATACGGACGCTACACTTTATGGTGAGTTGCGTTTTATTTTATATAAATATTTTACTCTGTCCTTCCCTATATTTTTACACTATCTCGTTAAGTAACTTATCTCTTTGAAAAGGCATTATGTGGGAAGGACAGAGAATATAACTGACAATTTAAACTGCAGAAACTGAACGTGCAAATGTCTCTATTTCCAGGTTACAACTACGCCGACCAAATCGTACCTTTAGTCACAAAAGAACCTATGTACGCACCACCAGTGATAGTGCAGGACCAGGAATTGTCGAAACGCATGTCCGCTTTGGAAAGCTGGGCACTGAATGTCGATTCGCGATTGAAGCATTTCGACCAAAAACTGTCCAAACTCGACAACCTTGAAGCACAGATTGAACAGTACTCGATAAAACACATGCAGAACAACCTGATACAGATATTCAACGCGGGAAGTAACAGTGACGCTATAGCGTTGAAATTAAAGGCGTATTTCGACCAGCACTACGTGACGAAAGACCAAGTGCAGAGTATGAGTCAGGAGATACACGAGAAGTTGATAAGCTCGTGGAAGCCAGACCTTGATGAGGATAAGATTCGGATGATGATACAGGAGTACCTGTCGGTGTTTGAGAAGCGGCAGGTGGTGTTGGTTGTGGAGAAAGTGAGGCAGTACATCAGGGAGATTGAGATAAGAGGAGATGGTGGTGCGATGGACGTGGAAGCGATAAAGAAAATCGTGGCGGGAATGCTGAATGTCTACGACGCAGACAAGACGGGGATGGTGGACTACGCGCTGGAGTCGGCAGGTCAGTTTGCACTACTATTGTAATGTATTTGTTTTATAATGAAGGCCTCTCTATGGCTACTTGGTTCTCCAATGAGGATCAATCATATGGTATAATTTTATAGGTTTGTTGATAAAATCTGAACGCATTTTCATAGTAATGAAACCCAGTGAAAGAATTGTTGAAGTCCATTTTGAAATGCCTAACTTATATGGCTTTCAAGGAAATGTCAAGCGCAATGAAATGTGTTTTGTTAAGTGTTACTTACCGTTTACCCGGGTGTCGAATGGCGTCATTAGACATGCCTAAATCACTTTGGTTTAAGACCTATAGTGAAAGTTTCTTCAGTCGTTATGTGGTATCATAAGCTAATGGAAAAGTCACTAAACAAATATTGTGGTTGATCCTCATTGCAGTTCAGAACTCTGTAAACATTCAGCTGCCCCGCGCGCGATCCTGATACTTTTCCAGGATGAAAAATACCCTATGTCAGTGAGGAATATGTTAGAGTAGTTTCTCGTTAGTTAAAAACATTTCGAAATCGATTCAGTAGTTTCGGAGATTACCTACCCCCCAACATCCAAACTTCCAAATATACAACTCCTCTTTATAACATTACTATAGATGTAAGTCCAAAATAAAACATTCTTCAATTCCGTCTCTTACCTCGTCCCCAGGCGGCCAAGTGATATCCACCAAATGCACGGAGCTGTACCAGATCAAGACTAAGCAGTACTCAATTCTGGGCTTGCCGGTGTGGTGGGTGTACACCTCGCCGCGGTTCGCGCTGACGCCGGGCGCCATGCCTGCTGAGTGCTGGGCCTTCCAAGGCTTCCCGGGATATCTGGGTGAGTGAGCTGTGTTGCCTGCTGTACTCTTTTTACATTTTCCTAGCGGGCTGGATTCCACCCCCTTTTTCCGGGCTGGATCCCCTTTTTTACGTGGGGAATGCATAACGCACGGTACCCTCCGTAAGGGGGGACGGAGGGCCTGTGTGGAACTCTCAACAGTCGCCGGTGTACCCACTAAACTCCTCGGCGCTCCTGTATCGCCTGAAAGGAGGTGTCATGAGAGTAGTCGAAGCCTTGTCATCCACGACACCTCCGGAGGATCCCACCCCCTAACCCCTTGTATAAACAGCGGCGTAAAAAATGCTACTGAGTATTGACACCCAAGCACGCTCAAGGACAACCTAATGCTGTCTTGGAAGCTGCAACAAATTTCACTAAGAAGGAAGGGGTAGGGGTAGGTAAGGACTTCTACCTCTTTTAACACTACCTAGGGGCCGATAATAGAGCATCCTATCATCCCAGTGTCTTTTGTTCCGGAAACATTCAATCTGGGCGCACTGACTGCCGCTTCTGAACATCAGTGACCTGGTACCCATGGACATCTCGCTTTGTATTAACGTGACCTAATATTGAATTCCAGTGGTCCGTACATACGCGATAATCGAGGTGACGGGCTTCTCTTTGGAGCACATGTCGAGGCTGCTCGCCGCAGACGGGAAGATCGAGTCTGCGCCCAAGAACTTCTCCGTTTATGTGAGTTGAATACTAGACCTGCTGGTTTACATCATCCTAAAGGACAGTCAGAGTAAATGAACCCCCCTCGTTTATTTTAAACGTGTGGTAGGGGGGTCAGTTCTCTCTGTCGTTGCCTGTATGTATCAATAGAAAAACACGAAATAATACTAAATGTTGCGTAAATATGAACTAAAGTACGTTTTAAATAGATTGGCAATAGCGGTAGTTGACCTCTCGGTCGAAACTAACTCGTTTGTGGTCAGATGTTGTAATACTTCAGAGGGTCATATTTGTCAAAATTTTGTTTAGATTTTCATGCGATTTTCCCCAATAGACTAGTGATTTATGATGAAGGTTTAGGTGTATGTTAAGGTTACTACCCGTGCAAAGCCGGGGCGGGTCACTAGTGAAAAATATAAGAAACTGTTCTACTTACATACAATTCTAACTAATATGAATATTTAAATCATTAAATCAATTGCAGTGACCATTTATAAATTAGTTACAATCGAGAGGTCAAAGTCCGCTATTGCCAATCTACTTGGCACGTACTATAACTATATAATAAAAGAAGAAAAGACAACTGACGCCCCATCACCGTCATTATTATTTTTGTCTCGCACAATTATTTTGTGTTCAGCCATTGAAGCATATTTGAAATACTTCCATCTTTCTTGACTTTACGCTCACACAGTAACGGCAACAGAGCGAAAAGTATTCGTGATCCATACTGCACAACAATAGTTGATCGGTTCGGTTTGTCAGAAGGTATGACAGATATTATACTGATGCATAAGTCCAGGAAGATGAGGTTGCATGTTTTCTGAAGGTGTGAAGTTACAATTTCATTTGCATTACAGTTCTTAAATGAATGGTCTTACGTTTTATTTGAATAGATAAAGCTTCACTGGGTTAAATTGTTTGTAGCGGTTTTTTTAATACGATGCTTTTTAATTTCAATAAAATTTTCATGAAATATTGAATGTTTAAAATGGAGGATTTTGTTGGAGGGCTGTTTTATTATTTTCAAGTTTTTCATGTCATATTTATTGTTATATCTAAATCAATTAAATTAAAAGAACTTGTTGCCTATTACGACACGTAAGACGGAGGGGTTGATGCACTTCTACTTGCCTGTCACCACACGTCAATCTCATATACTGGTCATCTATAGCACATAATGCCTCTGAATGACTCTATAGTTAGAATTTCCCGCCACAGATTGCCTTCTATGGTGGCTCACAGCCACGCGGACGCCTAAACGGGCGTTGGTACTAAATAAGGCCTGATACAGTCATATGATTCTAGTCCGTATTTGTTGATGTTGAATAAGAAGGTGGATAATATTACGCAATTCTCGTGGATAGCGTTTTAGGACTAAAGTCAATACCTAAACCAAAATGAGGCCGTTCCAGCTGAAACCTTTCTTTCTAATTTAAGATTTTAAACATCTTTGTCTTAGGCGATATTACTAACCAACCTAACAATATAAACTCTAAATAATTAATCAAACTCTTACAAGTAGGTAATTCAGTTTTGGTGCTGGCTTTTATTCAATCGGGCGAAACCTATCACTCAAAGAAACACTAGTGCTAACTTATTTGCACGATTCATACATAATGTGTTCTAATCTTCTTATTAAGCTAAGGTAAGGATCGCACAGCGTTCATTAACAGAAGTATGCTAATTGCATGGCATTCTCTTTTGTTTGTTTTTACTTTACTAATTCAACTTAGATACGGCTTCCGAGCTACCAATTCACTCTGTTGTTATGGAAACAATTTTCAAGAGAAGTAATTTCTGGTATCCTCTATGGTCGCGGAATCAGCCTACTGTAATCATTCCAGTACTAAAATTTAATCACGATATACTTTAGCATGAACCAGCTCTTCTATTATCATCTGAAGATGTTTTACGTAAGAAATGAGTGCTTGTGGATGTTAGTAAGTGTCGATTACGATACGACTTGTAGATATTCAATCTTACCAATAGCTCAATGCCAAATATTTATACACACACTAGAATGGGAAAGTAGGGCGCTATATAGTCGGTTATAGTGGATACCCATGTTTATTCGTAAACTTGCATAACATGTCCTTGATGTACCAGGGCCTCCATGGAGAGCTGGACCCGGAGCCTCATCTATTCGGCGACTACATGTACGACGCGAACGGCACAGCGATCCAGTATTTCCCTGTCCAATACCCGAAGACCACCGACATTGGGGGCACGCTGTACCCAGAAGCTTATGACACGTTTGAGCTAAGGGTGGAGACCAACCACGGCAATCCGACGTACACCTGTGTCTACAGGTTTAGAGTACATGGTAACCCCCTAACGGACATCCGACAGGCCACCGAAGACAGTATAAAGGACAGCGAATCCTAGCATCAGTGAATATAACTCAGAGAGTTCAGTGACACGAGACAACTGTGTTGTGAAGTGTGCAGCAAAATAAATCATCTCGAAATTAATATTCGTCCAGTTTAAAAATGAATTTGTGTTCAATTAGGTAGCGTAAATTGGACAGTGATCATTCCTAGGTTTACAGTTTTAGTCGATAAGGTATGTTCGTGTCGTGGCCTTAGAATTTGTAACAATATGTCCAAAGTACAAATCGGTAGTTCAGAGACTAGCATAGTGATGTTGTGGTCGTGTACCGGGCGCCCCGTTGTTAGAATTGTATTTGTTGATAATCTCGTGTGTAGAATATCGCACAAGAATCGTTTGAATACGCTTAGCTTTTCTGGATTCTTTTTACCATTAATTTATAACTAATTTTAATTTTGTAAGTTTTTAATCATGTTTTTAGTTACGATTACTTAATTTGAACTATGTTTGTATTTGTGTATGGCGTGAACTGTGTACAATATAGGAGTAGTATACAACGTTTTGTGCATTTGTACAGTCAGTGATTATTTTATAAACTGTTTCAATGCATAAAGAAAATTTATTGACTAAGTATTTACAGTTATAGCACATGTTTGCAAAAAAGCACTCGAATTTGATTTTAATAGTTCTTGAGTGATTGAATAGTGTTTACTAAAAATAATTCTTTGGTAGCATAGCATGCAGCCATAACATTTAGAAGAGGAAAAAAGAATTATGATGTGAGCAATTATTCTAATGCAATTACAAACACACACTATAGTTAACTTTGATAGTAACTAGATTTAGTGAAGGAGCTAGTCCAGTTTAATGTATAATTTTACGTTTTTTGCCAACTTAAATTTAAGTATTTTATTTAGTTGTCTCAAACACTAAATTAGTTGTAGTAGAATCCCAACGTCCTACTAACAATGGGTGATTAAGAAACAAAAATAGTTTGTGACTTAATTTCTTACATAATGTATTGTTCTCCTGTGTCTCTCATTGCTACTTGAATACGAGATACTAGGCTAACTATTATAGAGTCTGCTAAGAAGTACAACTGCGAATAACTTCGGTGTATGTGTATAAAAATTGTCGTACGTGACGTACATTATTTGAATGCAGTCCGGTTTTTTTTATCAAGAGTACACAACTATTGTTATGTCATTAACTATAAAATATACTTAAGAGCACAGCTTACGAGGTGTTAATATAAATAATATTTATAAAAAATCTAACAACACCCCAAAGATCAATCAGTTGTATTACAAAAACCTGTACAAACTTAAATTTTATGGTAAGAGTTTTAGATTGTTCCAAAGACATGTTTATTATGTGTTTTTGATTGTTTATAAAATTATGTATGTTCAAAGCGCTGTTCTAAACAAGATTATGTCCACAAAGTTTTATCTTTTGACTTATTGTTAAGTAATTTTATAAGATTTGTATGTATTTTCATGTCAACTAACGATTTATAATTGTGAAAAAAAATGTCGCTAAGTTCCAAAATAAAAGTTTTATTGTAATAATCGTATTTTCATTTAATACTTCATATGTAGCCTCAAACAACTATGGTGCTGTAATGCATTCCGTATACTACGATGCCTGTTTTTGGTAGTAACCGTAGATGGGCACGGCACAGAATCTTTTTGGCCTTCCGGCTGCGTGTTTTCTTCATCCTGTCTTGCTTGGTCGTACATGGATGGATATAAGCTATCGAGCAGTAGACGTACCTACAGTATAAAATAATCATCTTGGTGTTGATGTTATGGTTGTGCTCACGCACGCGAGGGCCCAGATTCGGCGTTGATGATCTAGGATTTGGCAGATCAGGTAATTACAATGGAGCTACTGCCATCTGACCTCCGTGTCTCTTGACTCGTGACCTAACAGGGGGACCTGACCAGGTTGGATCATGGTTACACATTGAGTCGCCTAAGTGTGAAGGTTTCATCACGATGTTTTCCCTCAGCGTAAGACCTGGGGTTCGAACCCGGTACCTGTCGGGGTACCGGGGTACGAGACGGACCCCTTAACCATTAGGTTACCGACGCTCCTAGTTTTTTTTTTTTTTTTTAATAGGTAGGCAGGGGAAATCCGTCATGGACACCTGGGAAGGGGACCCAGGTAGTGCCGGACTCTTACCGGCTAAAACCCCTACCTGCCCTCGAAAGCCTCTGGTGAAGCCAGAGTCTTTCGGTGGTGAAATCAGTTCGCGAAAAAGAATGTGGGTTAAGGTGAGGGACCTGTGCACATCAGGCGTGCCATTGGATACATGCACCCGGTGTGCACAGATTTCTTAAAGCTACAAGGATGAAAGATATATTATAATAATATTAAACAACATGTCATGCACGTATGGTACTTGAGCTAAGTATTGGGCTGTTGCCCATGTTGAGTTAATTTTTTTTTTTTTTTTTGTGTTTATATACTTTTTTTTTCCGTAAGTAACTACACTAGCGACTAGCGAAGTAACTTAACAATTATTACCAATTTAAAAAAAGAAACAACAAATCTAGGTTCCATTTATTAATCTGATAGTTTTAATTATGTGACTAGTGTACTGTTTATACAAGTCAATGTTGCGCTTTTTCTTTAAAGTTTCAGTAATCGCGAATGGAGACTTTATTCCCAGACTGTGGCAACCCTCGGTGTAATCGTATCGCTCTCTGCCAAAAATCGGGCAGTATTCAATGAGATGTGCTAGGGTCTGACAGGTGGAGTCGTCACAAGGACAGACGTTATTCTCTGTGATTTTAAATCTTTTGAGATAGGCCTTGTGGAAACCGTGTCCGGTTAGGATATGCGTAAAGTAAAAGTTTACACAGGTTTGGTTCCACAAGGCATCTATGGCGTCCAGACTTGGGAGAATGCGTCTGGTGTGCGAGCCTTGTTCCGCGCTCATGTACCGGCGCTGCCATGTTTCACGGCTACGAAGCTTCGCCTTGTGTTTCACATAGGGAAGCAGAGATAATCCGGTGTCTTGTGGAGAACAGCGGCGCTATTAGCAGCTCGGTCAGCAGCTTCGTTGCCCGCTATACCGGTATGCCCTTTTACCCAGGCTATCTCCAGCCTCCCTGTTCCCAACCAACGGGTGCGCGTTGTTCCTGTCTCCAATGGCCATGACAGACGACATGGAGTCGGTGAGGATCACAACCTCATTCAATTGTCTTTCCTGCACCCACTCGCAAGCCTTGAGGATTGCGAGCAGTTCAGCCTGAAAGACAGTGCAGCTGCTGTGCAGTTTGAATTTTTGGTTGTGTCCTCACGATGTCCATAGCAGACAAACGCTGCGCCCACTGATCCGTTCTCTTGCTTGCTACCGTCGGTGAAAATTCGCACGACGATTGGTCCGCACAGGTCATCTACCTCCTGTTGACTATACGCTGTGCGAATAGGAAGTGTCACTCTAAAGGCGGGGTGGAGTAGAGCGCTTATTGGCGTAGGCCGTTCTAGCAAGATGTCTGCCGGGAGGAATTCAGAGGCGCCGAGCAGGCGAGTCCTCTCAATCTCATAGACCTCCATGACTTTGAGGTCCAGGGGGAGAAATTGCGCGAGCGCCAAAGCAGCATTGGCAGAGACAGTGCGGAAACTGCGGGTTGCCCTAATGGCAAAAGCTCTTTGTAAGCTAATAAGTTTTGGCTTATGTTTAACTTACCACCAGATATAGTAACATATAACAGACAATAATAGTAAATGATCACCAAAATTAAACTCGCATTTTAATGTAAAATTATAACCAAAGTTTTAACATTTCGCTATCCTATTTAAGCAAAATTACTCCAAATAAATCATTGTTAACCCAAAAGTAGTAAATTATCACCAAAATTAAAACAGCATTTTAATGTAAAATTATAACCAAAGGTTTTACATCTTGCTATCCTATCTAAACTAACTGACTCCAAAAAAATCATTGTTAACCCAAAAATAGTTAATGAACATAAAATTATTATCACATTTTAATTTAAAATAACATGCAAAAAAAAAAATATCTCGTTATCCGATTAAAGTAAATTACCATCGGGAAAAGAATATTTAGCCAAACATAGTAAATAAACTCCTAACCTTTTCGTTTCGTTTATTCAACCAAATGCAATATCTAAGATAAAAAATAAAACTGTTACAATTTCAATAATCCTTTTCTTAATTATTTAAACAATCATAACTTAATAACTAAATATGGCATCATAATACTTTATTTGGTAATAAGCCTACATTTTATGGCAATCATAGTGGTTTATTTAGGCAGAAATAGCGCATTAATTTGCTCGCTAAGATTTGGTGACCATTTACTAAATTTGGTGTTCGAATACAATTTGAAGTGCGTCGTGACTAAAACAGCTAGTAAGGTCCGTCGGGGCAAGTGCACCTACGGGGTAAGTGCCCCTATCTCAAAAATATCGAAAACTACCAATATTATACAACTAACGAAATCTTACATACACGCAACAAACTAAACTACAGTTCCACTTCTATAACACAGATGGCTCTGTTCACCATAACTTGAAATATCCGCCATTTTAATTTTAGTGTCATTTATACCGGCTGCCTAAGATGATCTCGTGTCAGTAATCAATTCAAATCTGGAAAATTTTGACTTGTTCCGGTAAACTAATGCGGTGAGTAAAGAATTTAAATGTTTTTCTTTAATACTATGTTTGTATTTTACTTCTAAACGTTGATATTAATGATTTTTATTTAATTGAAAATCGTAACCTCAAAATAGTTAAGTTGAGGCAAGTGCACCATAGATGACAGAAGTATGGCGCACTTGCCCCCACCCAGAGGTCGCCAACCTTCCTGGCGATGTTTTTAACCCACTTAGAAAGGAGCAAGTTGTCGAGTAACTGTTTTGTGTGTGTGTGTTAAGTGTATTTTGGGCTCATTTCAAAAGAAGTCCTTTGATTTTTTTTCAAGTGGTTTCAGTGCAGATAGTAAAACTATGTACGGTGGAGAGCACGTCAAGCTTCACATAACCAGTATAAGCTGAGCTCTAATTCATACTTCAATGATTTACTCAGTAGACAAAAATTTTGTTTTAATATTCTTTGTGCAACTTAATTTAGGCAATAGAAACAATAATAAATCAGAGTTCAGCTTATAATGGTTGTGTAAAGCTTCATGTGCTCTCGACTGTACTATTTATTCCTTTTACTCTATAGGTGTCCACATTTCATACTTACCTTACATTAGTCCTAAAAATGATTTTGTGCATTGTTTTTCAGATGGTTCGTATATACCGAAGAAAAACCGATGGCCCTTCGTGGTCAAAAGAAACTTTATGTCAGGCAGTTGACGCTGTCAAAGCCGGCCTATCGGGATATGAAGCAGCTAAAACTTACAATATTCCGCGTAAAACTATCATGGACCACGTGACAGGCCGAAGGGGTGAAAAATCTTCTACGCAAGGTAGACCAACAGCATTATCAGCCGAAACAGAAAAAATAATAGCTGACTGTCTTCACATCATGGAGAGACATGGTTTCGGGTTAACCCGAAAGGAAGTTCTCGAACTTGTTGGCGACTACGTGAAAAAAAACAACATAAAAACACCATTTGCAAATGGCCACCCTGGAAGCGATTGGTTTTCCAGTTTTATGTCTCGATATAAATTGTCTATAAAAAAGCCTCAGGCAGTTGAGCTTGCCCGCAAAAAAGCAGCGGACCCTTTTATTATACAAGAGTTTTATAACATTCTCGAAAAAGTAGTCAAAGAGCTAGGACTCGAAAATAAGCCAGAAAGAATATACAACATTGATGAAACCAGCTATTGCAGCGACCCTCAAAAAACCAAAGTGGTTGGCCTCAAGGGATATCCTTCGACTCGCACAACGTCATCGGCTGGTAAAACAAATACAACTGTTTTGGTTGCTAGTAATGCCGCCGGGGGCAAAGGGCCTCCATTTATAATCTTTAAAGGGAAGCATGTTTGGAGTAGTTGGACATCTGAAGAAGCATATCCCGGCACTGTATACTCTGCAACATCCAATGGTTGGATTGAATCCAACGCTTTTAAAGAATACCTCACAAAAAGCTTCATTCCAATGGTCAAAACCGAGGAAGAGCCAACGCTCTTAATTTATGATGGTCATAGCACACACGTGCAACTTGCTGTGGTCGAAAAAGCAAAACAAAATAATATAACCATCATAAAATTGCCACCACACTCAAGCCATCTAATTCAACCACTGGATCTAAGTGTATTCAAACCGTATAAAGACGCATGGGACATGGAAATGGTTAAATGGCAACGCCAACATAAAGGTGAAAAATTACCAAAAGATCAGTTTTCAGTGATAGTGGGAAGGGTTTGGGAACAACTTGATTCTAATGTAATCAAGAAAGGGTTCGAAAAAAGTGGAATCTATCCCTTCAATAGAAATGCCGTACCTGAGCACAAACTCGACCCGGAAGCCCTAAAAAGATGGAAAAAACATCTCGAAGAGTCATCAAAAGAACAAACAGTCACTCGTGGCTCACCATTATCTTTGATCAGAATATGCCTGAAGAAAATCAACTACTGTTCTGAATTAAACTCGAATCCAGACCCCACTTTTCCAAGCACTGTTGGGTCAAACCCTTCGAAGAAAATATCTTTTGAAGATTTATTAATACAATACATAACGCCAACGCAAACTGGAAAAGGCAAGAGAAAGACTGTACAAATTTCAGCAAATGCAGAAGTGATAACGCATCAGGACGTCATTCAGAGATTAAAACAGAAAGAAGAAGATAAAGCCAATAAAGAAAGAGAAAAAGAAGAAAACCGAAAGAAACGAGAAGAAAGAAAGAAGGCTATGTTTAATAAACAAAATGAAAAGAAAAAGAATGAAAAAGGAAAAAAGAGTGACGTAAAGAGGAAAAATATAAGACTGACGAAAAACAAAAAAACGGATGTTAATTCAACCGAAGCCATCTCTACGGATGTTTCGGACTCACCAACTCCAGGTCAATATGAATTTCGAGCAACTCTTTCTGAAAAAATACTATCCGATTCAAATTTGAACGTTCCTGATCCAGTTCATCTTGTAAAAGTTGATTCTCCAATACTTTGTCTTCCAAGCTCCTCTGCAGCACCACTGCCACCAACTCTCAAACCGAAAATTAATATTTTAGAAGATAGATATTTGAAGTGTGAAGAAAAGCTGACTGAAGATGTTTTTACAGGACACAAAATAAAACGCCCAGCCGAACTTACTTTGAAGGGAACTGACAAAAAAATTAGTGTCAAAAAAATTAAACTTGAAAGAAGTAACAAATGCACTAAAAAGAAAAGAAAGCAAAAGAAAAGTAAACTTAAAGATGAAGAATATTTAGAAAAAGATTCTAGTGACTACACAATTCACGATTCAGATAATTCAGACATTGATCTAGAAACTTATTGTAATATTTACTTAACAGACAATGACTTAGATGACCAGGAAAATGTGGGTATGGACTTTGGCCTCGCAGATCTCGAGTATTATGAAGAGACATCGAGCAAATTAAAAATAGGTGATTGGGTCCTAGTCAAGTTTGCAACGAAAAAAAGTGTCAAGCATTATGTCGGGCAAATAATTGATATCCAAGATGACAATCCAACGGTGAAATATTTACGAAAAACTGAAACAAAAAAAACTGGCTTGCTTTTTGTCTATCCTAATGTG
Organism: Blastobasis adustella; assembly: GCA_907269095.1. Classification (NCBI taxonomy): domain Eukaryota; kingdom Metazoa; phylum Arthropoda; class Insecta; order Lepidoptera; family Blastobasidae; genus Blastobasis; species Blastobasis adustella. The sequence continues at coordinate 4,784,036 of OU026120.1, forward strand.
GATGACATATGTGAGTTGAAACATGTTGCTGATATTGTGTCAGTTTTGCCGAAACCTACATTATCACGTCGTGGCCAAATATCATTTAGTATTAATCTTCGGGAATTTAATATACAGTAAGAATTGTTCTTACTATTATTGATTAAATATAACTGATGTTTTGGAGATGTTTGTTTATGATTTATTTTTTCATGTTCGGTTTTTTAGAAGGTAATTATAATTTTGAAGATTGTTGCGTTTTTATAGATTTTGTTAGATATTTAAGTACACACTTAATGGCATTGGATGCCTTTATATTAAGTATTGTTTGATTTTAATATTTCAAGTCATTTATTAAGTAAGTCTATCAAAGACTGAATTGCTTTATATTTTTATTTGTAAGTTCCTGCGTGCCATCCACTAAATAAATGTTTACGTTCTATCTAGATTCTAGCCAAAGGATAACATGTTACCTATATTTGTGTTACTTAAGTAAATAAATAATAAAAATATTATAATTTAAAGTTTGACTTAATTATTCAAAATAAATATATATTTTATACCCAGTCAAACAGTTTTAATTCATTTATAATTTAAAAAGTACCATTAAAGGTATAGAACCCCTGATTATTAATCTATGGCGCACTTGCCCCACATTTGCGAAGAAAGCTGTAGTAGCTCTATAAGATTAGATAATAATATGAAAAAAAAAGGAATGTGTTTAGTGATCAATATTCCATAGAGTAAAACTATTGTTTTTATTGTTACGCAATACTTTGGCGCTTTTTTTTTAATAGGCGCACTTGCCCCGTTTTGAGGGGCAAGTGCGCCTAAGGCCATGTTTTTAAATTTCTTACAAAATATCGTTAAATTTATGATAGATTTGACTGCATTGATAGTTATTGCAGTTACAAAATACCAAATATTGTAAATGTAATAAATATACACTCATAAGTTGATATTTAAATAGAATATTTTGCATCGAAATCATCTATGTAAAAAATATGGCGCAATTGCCCCGACTGACCTTAATATTATAATTTTAGACTTTATTTTTCTGGTGTTATGAATATATTTTTGGTAAAAGAACTAAGGGTATCAAAGCATTTTATGGTGGTCATTAAATTTAACCCCATAAGTTTTTAGCAACACCTTTCTTTAGTGCCACATGTCCCCAGACTCCTGCTGCATAGGTAATTGTGGGTTGAATAACCATGTTGTAAATAGTTTTAATATTCTCCGGGTGAGCGCCCCAAGTGGCCCTGCAGTACATAACAAGTTTGCCGAATAATTTGTTCGACTTCGCAATTACGTGCTTGACGTGCTTACTGAAATTCAGCTTTTCATCAATGATGACTCCGAGCAACTTAAATTTCTGTGCATATGAAAGATCGTGTCCATTTAAGTTTAATATTGCCGCCTTGGCCTTAGGCGTGAAGGCTACAACCTGGGACGCTCCTAGTAGAAGTAGGTAGACTCTTACAAGCCTGAACCCATTATATTCAACTTTATGGTTGTACCACATGATTATGGATCCAATAGACTGGGATAGACTCATGGATAGACCTCAGCATCAGCTGACGACAGGGTTCGCGAACTTTTGTTTAGTCTTTTTCTCTTTCCGTTGGCCTTGCTTTAGAGTGGATGTTTCACGGCTGTATTGTCACCACCGCCCAAGTGAGATTGCGGTCAAATGATGCCATTAGTAAACCAATGAATCAACTCATTGGCATGTAATTATTATGTGTTATCGGTTTACTCCTACGTATTTACGTATTGCCGGTTTAAAAACAACAATAAATCTGCTCCAATAAAGTGCTAACTTGTTTTTTTTCTTTGTGCAATGTGTGTAAAATAGTGCCCGCAACTTGTACATTTTAAACATAATATGTCCAGTTCTTAGGCATAGGTGAAAGGTTTAACCCATTTACCTACCCGTACGTACTGCCCATAGCTGGGTGCGCTGTGTCCCAGTAGTGACATTCTTTATGTCTGTGTAACGCTCGCTGATAATAAGAAAATCCAAGTGACGAACGTCTCAAAAGGACGAATTCTCTCGTTTTTATGACCACCAAAAGATTGGACTTTAATTATACGGTTCGGATTCTGTCACTGCAAGTCTTAAGTCGTAGGGTCACCATCAACATCCGAGCGGTCAACCCCGGCTTTTGCCAGGGTCTGCTTTCCTACTTATTCTTCTCCACTTTACACGATCTTCGGCGGACTTACGTCGTAAGCCGTTACGGGCTCTCGCGTCCGACTCGGCGATGGCAATCCATTTCTTGGGTCTCCCACCGGACCTCTTTCCTGATACAGGCAGGTTTAGGCACCTATTTTCCATGGATTCGCTGGGGCTTACGCAATACGTGACCAAACCAGCACAGGCGTGTCTCTTCGATCATATCCGCGATATCTCTCACGCCAAGGCTGCCACGGATGTACTCGCTATGCACTTGATCAAGTCGCGTAACGCCGCAACATTTTTATTCCATTAGCGTGGAGTTCGCGGACTTGCCTCGTGGGCACAGGCCAGCTTTCGCAGCCGTAAAACATGTGATGCTTTACTCTCGGCCTAAGTAAGCTGTTGTATATTAGCCCCTTGAGCTAGATCGGGATTTTTCACCAGCTGAGCTTGTTCACCAGTGCGATTTCATCAGCGTATTTTATAAGCCAAGGAGGCGCATCCAGCATTTGTGCCGAGAGAACATCGAGAACAACGCAAAACAAGTAAGGGCTCAGCACTGAACCCTGGTTAACACCTACAATAATCGGGAAGAGATTAATATAGCTTACGATGGTTTTGACGATGGCTTCAGCGTTGGCGTAAATGTCCTGGATAATCTTAATGTACGCCTCGGGCACAGACTTTGATCTCAGAGCCCACCAGATTACCTCCGGAGGGATACTGTCGAAGGCCCTCTGCAGGTCGAGGAATGCGAAATGCAAAGGTTGATTCCTACTGCAGTGGGACTCCTGGAGGACCCTGAAGACAAATATTGGATCCACGGTGCTACAGCGTGGCCTGACCCCGTAATGCCAATGTGCTAAGGTGTTCGGATTTTTCCTGGAAGGTGTAGGCCACGGACCGTCCTAGAGTACCCTCTGGTTAGGTAAGATAGATTTTCTCTGGATATTTAAAATAGGTAAATATATTTTACGTTTGTGCCAGGGTTTGCTCTCGTATCCGACTCGATTGATATTCTAAATTATACAATTAAAATAAAATATTCAAATATATTCACTTTCCAAATGTCGAAGGGGGTACAGATTCAGTACAAACAACTTCGCTAGGTTCGCCGCCCGTATGGCGCAGCGGGTCGCCAGTTCCATAGTTTTCTATAATTAAGTAGTATCACATTTACCAATTTTAGAAAAAAAAATCTTAGCAACTGCAGCAACTTACAGAGTATTTGTTGCATAGTTAGTTTAATTGAATTGCTAAAATAAGGGGTCAATAGCTTGTCTCTTGGCCTCAGGATTCCTTTATTTAAAAACTCCAGTATTTGCCCTATATATTTTAGGAAGAATATGATTCTTATAGTGGTACAGGTAATGCAATTATACTCTTTAACTGATACATGTATGTCAAGGCCTTGCTTTATTTATGTAGAAATGGGTCCAAACTGGTCAGGTTCCCCTGGTAGCAAGGTTACGGAGGTCAAATGGCAGTCGTTCCACTGTAATTACCTAATCTGCCAAATCCCCCCTGGCCTTCGCAAGCGGAAACCAACAAGGATATTGACAAGATGATTAAGCACGTCACGGAATACCACTCTAAATACTACGGGCGAAAAGGAAAATGTCAGAAATCAGGAAATGACCAATATGTGTCTGGAAAACTCTCGTCAACAAGAATGTTCAATTTTTAAGCCCCGACCATTAGCATAAATACTCTGTGCCCAGGCCCCCGAACACAAGAAAAATGGTGGTCAACGGATAGACCGATTTCAATATCTTTGTCTTTGTACCTATGTAAGCCAGTTCAAGGCGGACCCCGGGCCCTTCGCGAGAGCATAACCGGGACATAAACGCCATGATGATTTAAGCCAGTTCTAGTCGAGATAGGAATCTAATCAGTTTGGTTTGTTTGGGAAGTATTATTATGTCGTCGAGGGTTTTAGTATCTAATCGATTTTCAATTTATTACTTGTTACCCCAATCAAAGCTCAAAAACCTTGTAATGGATTATCCACTCAGTTTAAGATGCATAATTTGAGGGTAATACTGAGGATGACAGTTTCAGTTCAGTTTAATACTGATAAGATTGAAAAGGCTCGCCTGTGCTAGTTTGGTCATGTGTTACGTAAGCCCCAGGGATACGTGGTGGGAAATAAGGGCCTAAACCAAGAAGCCGGTATTAGCAAAGAAGTTGCGCGGAAGGCCCAAGAAGAGATGGATTAAATATCGCAGAGTCGGATGCGAGAACTAATGGCTTACGTCACGGGATGCCAAAGACCGGGCGAAGTAGAGAAGGAAACGTCGGAAAGCGGGCCCTAACATAAGCCGGGATTGATACGCAACATAAGCAGGGGAATTGTTAAGCGCTCGGAAGATGATGATGTATCAGCGTGATGCGAGATGCCCAAGACCGGGCGAAGCGGAGAAAGGGTCGGAAAGCGGTCTGTCTTGCAGAGACCGAGAACTAACCGCTCGAAAGATGATGATGATAGCGTTATGTGGAATTGTGGGAAAGTGGACGGGATGGCAGGTTGGTTGAACGCAAAAAGAAAGACGGATACAATTTTTCAGTTTTTTTTTTGTAATTTTCATTATTTTTTATAATTTATAAATGACCTAGTAAGAAAGTAGTCTTATCCGTTTCAGCACATACAATCATCATTCATGAGATTACAAAAAGATCCTTTGGCGAGTGCAGTACCGAGGCCGGCGGGAGGCGCGCGCCGCGGCGCCGCGCTCCGTCCCGCCGTCACTATTACCGTTTAATTACAATAATATCTTACGTACAATTAAATTAACGGAGATTACAAGCCTGAGCTGAGCAGCCGGCCGCGAGCCGGCCGGGCCGCGGACTGCCGCCTGGGGCGGGCGCCAGCGCCTGGGGATGCTTAGAAGCACTTCCTGTGCACGATGGAGGGGCCGGACTCGTCGTACTCCTGTTTCGAGATCCACATCTGCTGGAAGGTCGAGAGGGAGGCGAGGATCGACCCGCCGATCCATACGGAGTACTTCCTCTCTGGGGGCGCGATGATCTTGATCTTCATTGTGGATGGAGCCAGGGCTGTGATTTCCTTCTGCATGCGGTCGGCGATTCCAGGGTACATGGTGGTACCACCGGACAATACTGTGTTGGCGTACAGGTCCTTACGGATGTCCACGTCGCACTTCATTATGGAGTTGTAAGTGGTCTCGTGGATACCGCAAGCTTCCATACCCAGGAATGAGGGCTGGAAGAGAGCCTCAGGGCAACGGAACCTCTCGTTTCCGATGGTGATGACCTGTCCGTCGGGAAGTTCGTAGGACTTCTCGAGCGAGCTGCTGGAGGCGGCGGTGGCCATCTCCTGCTCGAAGTCGAGAGCGACGTAGCAGAGCTTCTCCTTGATGTCGCGCACGATTTCTCGCTCGGCGGTGGTGGTGAACGAGTAGCCACGCTCCGTGAGGATCTTCATGAGGTAGTCTGTGAGGTCGCGGCCGGCCAGATCCAGACGCAGGATGGCGTGCGGCAGCGCGTAGCCCTCGTAGATGGGCACCGTGTGCGACACACCGTCGCCGGAGTCGAGCACGATACCGGTGGTACGACCGGACGCGTACAGAGAGAGCACGGCCTGGATGGCCACGTACATGGCGGGCGTGTTGAACGTCTCGAACATAATCTGCGTCATCTTCTCCCTGAAACAACAAGAGAGGCGGATGAGTGACTGTGACTCCGAGGGCGCGGAGCGCTAGGGCCGGGCAAGAGTGACGTCACGCGACACCTACCTGTTAGCCTTGGGGTTGAGTGGGGCCTCGGTGAGCAGCACGGGGTGCTCCTCGGGCGCCACACGCAGCTCATTGTAGAAGGTGTGATGCCAGATCTTCTCCATATCGTCCCAGTTGGTGACGATGCCGTGCTCGATGGGGTACTTGAGGGTGAGGATACCTCTCTTGCTCTGGGCCTCGTCGCCTACGTACGAGTCCTTCTGGCCCATGCCCACCATGACGCCCTGGTGGCGCGGCCGGCCCACGATGGACGGGAACACGGCGCGCGGCGCGTCGTCGCCGGCGAACCCGGCTTTGCACATGCCGGAGCCATTGTCCACCACCAACGCAGCAACTTCCTCGTCGCACATTTTTAATTAGTCTGAAATAGACATTTCATAAAAGATTAGTTATGTAGGTAGACATGGCCTAAAGTCACAATGATTCAGAATCCTAACTAAAGTGTGTCAAGTAAAGATATAAATTACCCTCATTAAAAGTAACCCTACTTGCAACTTACAAAAAATAAATTTGAACTTGTAACCTACTAATAGTACCTACTGCCTATATCGGCATCAATAACTACATGAATAATTGAAAACTTATTGATTGCGCGAGACCAGGCTTCCATTTTAGGAGTAGCTCGAAGGATTAAACCTACGCGGCTAGGTATTCGTACAAAGTGGGCGATGAAGTCGCTAACCGAAACCAAATATGGTCCGGTCTAACGAGAGGCGGCGCGGCGGAGACGTGGCGTGACCACCTTTCTCGGAGACGGCTGCTGTACCGGCAGGTAAAAGGAGAGCACCAGTTGTGCCACTTTCCAATCCAATTAGGAATAAGTTTCGGTAACGGCCGAGCCAAAGGTCCGGGTGATCGCGCCACGCCCTACCGCAACCGCTCCCGGGGTCCCGAACCCGGGACACGCGACGCCGGCACCCCTCCGGCGACGTGTCACTGACCGCACACCACTATGTAATTAGATTGCACTACTTATCACTACACCAAGACACATGTCACATTAATGTTAACACTTACTTTTAATTAAATAGTCCTATATAAATAATAAATTAATTAAGTTTCTATTGCACAGCCTCGGTGGGTGCTGCACAACGTCTCAGCTCAAGCTCACTTCGTGGAATGTCGGCGAGCGCGACTCGCGGGGTATATAAATGAGAGTGGTTATCGGGCGCCCCTACCCGCCGCCGCCGCGAACTCGACCAATCGCGGCGAACCTGAGTTTTCGTTACCATATATGGTATTGCGCGCTGCATGGAGCCTGCGCGTCCCCCTTCGCCCCGCGCCAGCCACCCCGCCTCTGATATCGCCTCACTTGATAACTTGAGCCAAGCCGCATTGAAGTTAGGCATCTGCATTTTACGACTTTACACATCGCGGGTCAATTATCTTTATCTTATCAATATCATTCTCACAAGAAAAAGTGCCCCTGTTTACAAACAAAACCCAATAAGAAAACTAGACAAAGTTCAAATAGGAAGGTAGGGAACTAACGGTCTTCATTTGGCATCATTCCAAATCCAATGCCGGCCCGCCCAGCCAGCCGTTCGGTTACCGACCTACCTAGGTGGGTGGGCTACCAAATTACGAAGCGGGTGGTTAGATACCGTCCGCTAATTAGGGTAGGTATAAAAGGTTACCTATCCTGGATCCTTTTATACTATCACAAATTCACAAGGTCTTATCAATAATGTGGGGCTGGTGGTATAAAATGTATAATATGACAGACACTTCAGCAATCGTAAAGATAATGGCGGATAATATGTAGGAAAGTGCAGTTTCCCAACAACATTACTCTCTAAAGCAGTTAATTATTAGAGCACCGCGTAGGTATTCGTAGGCGAAATTAGTTATTGAAGTAGGTAGGCTTGGTACTTACCAGTGATAATGATAACCGCCGTAAGCAAACAGTACTACAGCAATCGGCGATCCGTGAGAAATGCCGGCCGGTGTCTGTCGCTCGCTCGCCGAGGTCGATCCGCTCCACTAGCACTACTCTACGCAAGCGCCACGCGACGCGCAATCGACTCTCCTAACGGACCTCTTATCACCGGAATAATTTCAAATATTTTATCAATTTACGAGAATATTTTATCAAAACGGTCTCCAAAATACGTCCGCTGACAAACTCGTGTGACAAATGTCATGCAATTGTTCTTTATTTGAATTAAGAGTTCATTATTTTTCTGACATAACAATGGACTCGCCCAACTCCCCACTCGGAGCAACCGATGGCATTACCTTATATGGGCATCGAGAATATCGTGACTTGTGATTGGTGCACGCCAGCAACGGTCCATGTACAGACAAGGCGCGCACACAATGACATACCCTAAAGTTGTATTTGTGTGTGCTAAGTAGCAAAAACGATTCATTCAATATCGCGGCATTGACGGTAAAGTAACGCGGCCACATTGAGAAGGTCTATAGGACATCGTATTATTACGAGACCTCTTACGTACTGAATTTAAGGGGGTTACTTTAACCGACTTTGGGCCGGGCCGTGCGCGTGACTTACCTATCTCTGCGAATTCCCATACTTATAATCCTTCCTATACATATAATTCCATATTCAAGTATGCTAGGAGACGAGAAGTAATTTATAACAGGTATATCTTCTAGACATAGGCACCTATGTCTACAAAACATTTAAGAGCCTAAACAGCCGAGACACTTCGAGAAAAAGAAGCACGCTAAGTTGAAATGGGAGCTAACTTTCCAAACTCTTTGGGGAGCTTAATAAATACCAGATAGTAATTTTGTAATAAAGATCCAACAGTGCGTTGCGTTTCCAGATGAACGTGATGATGCGTTACAATACAGCTGGCTGTTCGAACAGATTACTACTGAGCTAGTCAGTCTAGTCTAGCTAAATGTGTAGGTAGTAAGTTCCGGTGCCATATACTTTGTTCATATTACTTTACTTATTCAAGCCCACGTAGTCCCCCTGTGGCGGACGAGGCTCTGGCGATCGGCTTTTCCCTAACCGGTTGTGTCGAACTGATGGGAGTCGCCTCACGTAAAAACACCGTAAAAAATATGGCAGGTTAAAGAAAAAGGATACCGGCTGCTGATCTGGCCGTCGTGAGCAGGTTCTTACCTCAATTTTTTCCAAATGAAATCCAAGCATTTGCTTACCGGCAAGTGTGAAAGTTGCGCTGCTTACTTCCACACTCAGAGAGACAATATTGACAAAATAGCCACCTCTAAAGTCATACCCGTAACAGTGGTGGCTCTCTGAAGAAACCAAGACCCATGAGTTCGCTGCTGCTGTCAACGACCTTAGTGTTGCCATTACTTGTGAATTTGCGACAGACGGCGAACCCATCCAACAACTCTACGACAGACAGAACTCATGCAGCTATCGCACGGGGCGACGGATGCTGACACGTGCTGGTGGTGTGTAGGGGTGGACGCATGTTGACCTAGAGGAGACCTGGTGGTGGAACAACATAACCCAGGTTGAGACTAGACTCAAGATAACCCTCTTAAAAAATGGCAATCGTTCAGATCTCCCGACGACCACGCTGCGCTGCACAGGAGATTTCCAAGTGCCACTGTGAGTAGTAAAGGTGCAGTAAAGGAGACGGCGCTCTTATTTCCACGAGCTGCTGAACAAGCAACATGAAGAAATGCAGCCACCGGACCTGCTTTCAAATCAAGGGTAACGTCTGAGGGCCATAACCTTCCCATAAGTACCCACAAAACACGCACAGAATCTCGATTGTAGTTTCCATGGAATAGAAAGCAAAATCTAAAACGAAATGAAGATAGTCGGTACCTAGCCGAAGAAACAGTGCATGATTATGCACAACGTGAGATAACCACTCGCTAACCAGCTGACAAATGAGAGTTAATTAATTCATAAAACTTTCGCTCTAAGGTTATGAATTTCAAGTCTTCTAAGCCAATTTAAATTGTTGAAATGTTAGAGTTATTACAATAAAACGAATATTTTTAGCGAAAGAAATTTGTTCATAGTCGATGTTAGCCTACATAACGACGCATATCACAGGTATAAATAAATTATCTTCATTTTAAATTGCCACCCATAATTTTTATTTAACAGGTGCATTCGCTGGATGCTAAGTTTTAGAAAGTTATTATGACATACCTACCCAAGTAACTTTGTTTTGCATAATTATACTCACGAGTGTTGTTTATATTAACTAAATTTAACTAATTTTACCTTTCATGCATAGACTTTTACGAGTTTTTGCATACCGATTACTAACAGTCGGCTTTGTAAACTTGGCAAATATTTTCAAAAGTCAAAATTCTTGCGCTTTGAAGATCTGATTTGATGAAAAATGAGTTAAGTACCTGGGGTGGATCTTTAATAAATCCCCATTTTGTGATTTGTAACATCCTTTATTTTGGGGTATAGGTTCATACATATCCCAATATGCTTCGAAAGGGTCTACGAGATGTCTATGAGGAAATTCGGCGCACACAAAGCGAGCTATAGCTAGGCACCTGACCCGGGAACAGACACGACATTCATTATTCTTCAAAAGAGTAAATCCAGTAATTACATCTTTATCACCGTGATCCATTAAGTTGGCGAAAACGATTCTAGGTATTTAAGCCTGTTGGCCTACACAGATGTCACTAAATTCCTTGATTTTTCTTTAAGATTGTTCAGGTTTCTTCAAGGTTTTCCTTCTTCTTAATATCTGAACCTTTATAGACCATAGATAACAGAGGAAAAGGTACTGTGCGATTAAACCTGCGAAAAACGTGGGATTTGAACCTGCGTAATCCGCACAAGACGCCCCGCACCAACCTCTTTATACAGTGTTGGAAACTCGTATCTGCCTGATCAAATCTGCAGTAGGCGAGCCCTTGCATGAGTGGCAAGAAATCAGGCGAGTGACATCTAACGAGAGACGTAAAAAAGCCAAGGAAAAGGAAACCAGTGCTTCACATTTGTAATCAAGAAGACATTTGCGCGACCGACACTTTTCCGAATCTAACCGGACGGAAGGTTTTATTTTTATATTCGAAACGAAAACGAACGATGACGATAAAGCCATAATGAGAACGGACATGCAAATACTAAGAACCCTATGGTCTGAGTCATCATAATATAACGATCGCAGTAGTCCACCAGGGGACTGTGACTCATTATTCCGGGGACCACTAATGTATTAGGTACGTTTAACTGGACTGTCTATCGCAGCGGCAGGCGGAATCGATAATGTGAAACATCACATACTCATGATGATTCGCGTCATAGACTCATAGCTCGCGTAATCACGTTTACTAATTCGTTTTTCAAGCTAAAATGAATGTTACAAATTGAATCAAAGGAAATGGTTTCAAATTATCCCCATTTGTAAAGGAAAAGTTCACCGCTTACTCTTAATTAGGTACCGTATTTATGAAACTTGTTTCGCAGGTACCTTTGGATGCGAAAATATGTCTTCTTATTTTGAAGTGCTAATAGTGACTTGTAACTTGATTATTCTTACCTACTTTGATACCAGGTCAGGCATTTCAGTTAATTTGAATGACTAGCCTCTCCAAATCGCAAAGAATCGAGTCGTTCGCATTTCCAACATGGTCGTCTTCGATTTTGTAGCTACACATTCTGAACTCCATTCTTGTCGGAACCTTCGATGAGCGAACGAGACAAACAACAAGTTCAAATCAATTGAGCAAACGCCGCAGACATTGTATGACACATCATGTAAACATTGGTTTTACGTTACGCATTTTATTAATTCTTCAGTGAGTCATTCGTTAAATCTCGTCAATCCAGTTACGGATCCTCCTAACTGGGCCCAAGCTTACTATGAGTAGCCTATCTGACTATGTAGTACGTAAAGTATCTGACGAATGATCTCAAACGCCAACGTAAACGTGTGGGTATAATAGTGTAGATAATTGAAAGAGAAATCAAGATTTCTTCATTGTTGCCTCGTAGGATGTGGTCTATATTGCGCCGATGTCGTTTTGTAACACTGCAGTAGCAGTATTGTATGCATATGACTAGAATTATGTATGATATGGTGTGGTGGCATATTCATGGCCAGTACCTATGTTTTAAAACATATTGCTACTTACTCACTTATAGTCACACATAATCAGTTTTGGCATTCAGTCTTTTAGGAAGAATTGAGATTGTACCTCACATGGTTTAAACCATCAGGTGAAATTGAGGGCAGACGTACACCATTGGTTTTAGAGTGGGTTGGTCGAGAGTTGAGTCAATTTGGGCCACTCCAAAAACTATGGTTAAAAATAAACATGCGCACGCAAAATGTTCGCATGCAAGCTTTCCATCCACGTGATCCTTATTATGTTTTTAAGATGTGTATTGTAGATCTAAGGCTCTGCTTCATTCAAATAAGGCAATAAAATCATCGTCAAAACGCTAGCTAAAAGGAAAAAGTGGGCATATACGAGTACTTAGGTAATACTAGAACTACGCGTAGCGATTTCCGATAAACGCCAATGCCAATGCAGTGCAATCTACTTATATCGATTTCTTCCAATAAACGCAGTGTGACGAAGTAACAACTCAGCGGAATGACTCAACGAAGGAAATTGTATGCTTCACGCGTACATATTGTGTCTTGCGTGCAAGGCTGGCTGGTACATATGGTCAGCCAGTGTAATACTGTATTGACACAGCCGTTATGGTGACTCATTAGCATTCACGTTCGAAGACCTTGCACGGATGGTGACAAACTCGATGCCACTGCCATCAGTTAAGCTTTCTGGGGACACAATATTTTAATATTAGATCTGAAATTCTTTGCAGAAGGACATTGACATCTTGTTCTGATAAAATGACGGACAATATCGCCAAGATGGAGGAAGCATAACCATAACCAGAACATCCTATTCATGCCATGTTTATGTTTTTTTTTACGTAGTTGAAAGGGGGTTATTGTGTTGAAATCTGCCTGGTCTTTATCAGCCGCTGCTCAGTGAATCACAGAGTCAGTTCAATTGAAATTTGTAGATTTCGCGGACGCTACCTACATACGGAAAAGTTAATGAATAATTAGGTACCTCTTACAGATTTACATATATATTTGTAGACCAAATTACTCCCCAACATAAACCTATATATTTTTCATAGATATCATTAGGTAATGCTGTTTCCGAGAAACCATTAGGTTAACCAATTATCTTCCTAATGTATACACATGATTTGCTTGTTAAAAGTTTACTTGATGGATCTACCTGCCTATTATGCAATAGCGTCACATTTCATTCAATTTGGACGGCTCGTTTTGCAGTACAATTGAAGCCCGTTTGATTGTTAGGTAAACCATCATTTTACTACGCATTGCTATGAGCATTATTCAAACGCAATAAAGCAGAGTTTATGTCGTGTTTCGTGCAAGCTAAGTTTGTTGAAGTGGTTGACACAATTCCGAGGATTGGATTAAAAAATAAAATGTGCTCTAAAATGGGGTCGGATCCATCCCAACACAATAGGTTCGTGGTGCGGGATGACAGGCCGAGATACGGGTCTCTTTGACCTTTTTATCAACCTGTTTGCGAACGTAGTACCTACCCTGGATATTTTAAGGGCTTTTGTATTATAGTACTTAACACCAGCACCTCTGTTCTGCTTTCTATGACCCGCACTGTCCTACTAATATCGAAAGTTTATTTATGTTTATGTTTCCTACCTAGCTTGCTGTTTCATTAATATCGATCGGCTAATTATGATATTGATTAAGATGTTGACCCGTAAAACAGGCTATTAACATAATACAAATTTCACCAATGTCTATTAGATTCCGCGTGACACACGTCCGGACAGACAATATACATTCGGTGATCAGTTTCACTACCACATCAATTTCACATCATTGGTAAACAGTTGACGTAAAGGCACTCTTGTCAGTTTAGCTTTGTAACTTTGTACTTGCCGTCGGTGTGTTGTTGTTGATGATTTGGTATCGTCGATAGAGGAGTTGCAGGAGATGGTTAGGGAAAGTTAATGTAAGAAGAAAGTCAGTTATGGTTTTTGAAGAAGGTGAAGATATAACTGAATGTGAAATCGTGATCGCGGGAGAAAAAAGTAGAACAGGGGAAAGAGTTTGTATAGGATCAATGTTTACAAGAGATGAATAGTGTGTAAGTGTTGTGGAAAGGAGAGTGGAGCTTTACTTATATTTGTAAACAGCCATACATTGTCCAAAAAGGCTGTGTTCCAACATTAATGTATGGAAGCGAAAGTTGGGAAGGTATGGCAGAAGAAGCATGAAAGTGGGATAAATGCAGTGCTTATGAGAGCATAAGAAGTTCGAAGGAATTGTTAATGAACGATAAACTACAAACGAGTTGTAGTGAAAGAAGATGTAGCGACTAGGCTAGAGAAAGGAATGCTGAGTTGGTTTGGTCATGTAAAGAGAATGAATAAAGAGGAGCGAATTGAAACGTTGGAAGGGAACATCGAAACGTGGTGACATTTCACGATCAATTCGAAGAAACGAAAAAAAACGAAAGGTTTACACTAACAGGGTTACACTAAACCGAAGAGCATATATGAAAAGGTTGATGAATGTGGAACAGCGTGAGCGATTGGTCAGGACCGTATCAAGTAGAACAATGTCGGGGAAAGGTGTCTTATGGTGTTATTATATATGTACCCATTGTTGTTCCTTAACATTAAAGATGTCACTAAGACCAAGTGTGTAAATAAAGCAAGATAATCGCTGTCTGCTGTCCAACCGAGCTTGTGCCAGGGTCCGCTTTTCTACTCTTCCTTCTCCACTCAGGTTCAACGTGCTCGTTTCGTAAGCCGTTGGCAAGCAAATATGTATAATAAAGCGAAATCAATTACACTCTTATAACAGAGATCTGGCTTCCCCTTGATTATTTTGCGAGACCTATATACTGTTGTAACTGTGCTTACCTGATTTATAACTAACCTAATGACGATGCGTTCTCGGAGTGTATAGCGTGCATGCACTTCGCATGCCTACTAACCTACAGACTCACATACTGTTTAAAACAACTCTTCTCATTTTCAGAATTCTAAGCCACAAATTAATTGGACAACATAGCGCAAATACCGATCCATATGTCCGAAAACACGTAGTTAGTGGTTAGGCATGTTCTCGACGAGACGAGGTCTGCTGAGCGCGCAACATTCTCTCGATAACATAGTTTACATAACTACACGTAGAAATTGTAGATTAAAATTTACTTTACATATTGAATTATGCATATATTTTTAGATCGAGTTCTGGTAAAATTTCTTCCGTAATTATGTTGGTAGATAGCCAACTACCTGCCTAAATATGCATCGAATCCAGTTAACTAGCGATTTGCGTTCGATTTTCGATTCGTGTCGTGACGTTTGTGCTAACAAATATGATAATTTGCTTGTTAACTTCCGTGGATATTTGATTTGAAAACGCGAAGTCGTGCCAGTCTAAATCATAATGTTTAGAAACTAACTTGATGGTCTAAATCGCTTTATCCATTAAAATATCAACGAAAACGGATACTATGTTATGTGGGATTTCAACCCTTTCGTGTGGTGCGGATCACCCTACCAAAAGGGCTGTCGTACAGTCATCCATAGAGAGAACGGAATCCCTACCTATAATAGGCTACCTACATTTTAATGCAGGTATGCTGAGCGGATCGTTCACTCTGCCCCATAAAGTTAAATTAGTACCTACTATACAGCCCTAAGTCCTGCAGTGGACTGTTACGGGCAGTGATGATGATGATACAACCGTATAGGTCTGGCTGTGGCTCGGCCAGGGTTTCAGGCATAAAACAGAAATTGTTTTCTTCTGTGGTTTCAGAGGTACCTTTTAGGGAGTTTTGTTAGGCAAAACAGTACATTCCATAATAGTCTCTGCCTAGTGCATTTTTCGATCCACCCTAATAACCTACTCTGGCGCGTACTGTGACCCGCAGATGGGTCTCTTCAATGGGCCAACAAAATGGGTACAAGCCTATGCAAGCGCGGATCCAGTTGCCCCAAGGGTCAATGGGCCACCCGAGTCCTGACTTACAATCGTCCACGGCTTTATTAGCCAAAAAGCACGAGCGCGTTGCGCTTTTTAATTTGCGATAATATTTACCGATTTTAACGAAACCCCAGCAGGAAGCAAGATGTCACAACAGAGGTTTCAGTTTCCTTTCTTATCATTTTTCAGGGACGTTTCCACCGCAAAGACAAAAAGGTCTAAAACATCGATTCATCGAGCCATTCATTGATTTCAGTTAATTTTATTACGGTCACCTTAAGACCCAAAATGTCAAAGTTTCGGGCACGCCCCGCTCGCTCTTTATTTGATTGATAGGAACCTAAGTGCCTACCGATATTTTTTAAATTGCCCTCCCCTGCATTAAAACTTAAACCTATACACTATGCTTAAACATAAATGTAGGTTCCATCTAGTTATATAGGTACCTACTGTGCCGGGGAGAAGGCACACGCTCGTTTTAGTATTATGTTGTACGGGGGGCGGGCAATGGCGAGCATACAGGCTCGGCTTGGCAGTTCGCTCGTGACTCCTTTGCCGTTCCCGGGCGGGGGAAGGGTGCGGAGAGCTCAGCGCGGCGGCGCGGGATCGATCGCCCTTGACCGCCGCTGCACTGCACCAGCCGTCTGGCGCGGCGGGACGCCCCCTCGTGCCGTCGCCCTGTAGAATTTAATATTCTGTGACACTAGTCCATGATCAAAATTATTAAATAGGGATTTGGAAACATGCTGGGTGCTGCATTATTCCAGGCTGAAGATATTTAGGAGTTATTACTGCTTTCTGTAACCAAAGTCCTTTGCAAAACATGAACTACAGCCCTCTTTAAAAAAAATACGATTTTGTGTTTCCCTTGCCATATATGTGGGTATAGATAGGTACCTACTTACGCAAAATGTTGCTCCCCTCTTGCAACTGTATCTTTCTTTCTGCCTTAATTGTTCCGAATTCGAGACTCAGTAGAGGAGACAGGGGCAGGATGTTACTAGATGTTACCTAGTCCCTATAATAGGAATAGCATAGGTAGAATCCTACCTATACAACCTACTTATAGTAAATTTGTAGTAATTTAATTTTTGGAATTAGAGAGATTATAGATATTATATCTACGTACATTTTCATTACAACATGTTGCATGAAAGATATTTCCTATTATAATTCACAACAGTGATTTTATATTTCCCATTATGTTTAACCGACTTCATAAAAGGAGGAGGTTCTTAGTTCGTTGGAATCGGTGTTTGCCTTGACCATGATCTACATTAGGCAGATCAGTAGTAGAGCGACTGCCAATTGACCTCCATGATCCTGTTAAGAGGGGAACCTGACCAGTTACACATTTAGTCGCCTGAATATGTAGGTTTCATCGCGAGATTTTCCCTCACGAGTAGTTCCCTCAGCTAGTGTTCAACTACTTACATAACTCAGAAAAATATCTTTGGTAAGTACAAGGCGGGACTGGGGATCGAACTTTGTAGCTCTTGCTTACGAGTCGGACCCGCTAGCGATAATGGCCACCGACGATTATATTCCCTAGCGATCCAATAATAAAGGACTCCCAGCCACATAAAAACCAAACAACGGATAGATATGGTACGCAAGCTAAATAAAAACCAGCCAAGACGGGTCGTGCCACGTGCAGTGTAGGTTTTCGTAGTTGCCTGTCATAATATGCATATGTGCAAAAGAGGGTTTCTGTCACTATAAACACATTTCAAAGTTACAATAGCTAGTTAAAATTTTCTTCCATACAATTTGTATGAGTTGAATTACAACTACTCGTTACGGTACTCGTTTCTTTGAAGATTGCACGAGACTGTGATAATTTTCCTTAAAAAACGTTCTTTAGGTATCCTAACTGGTTTCAAAAGACCTATCCAACGACAACTCACGCAATGCAGTATGCGCGAAAAAAGCCGTGTGGTGTCCGGCAGAGTAGAATAGCACCAACCCCTTACACTCATGGGTGTCGTACAAGGCGACTAATGTTTTCGAGGCAAAAGATAAAGAGTCTCCGTAGTCTGGAAAATGGGCAGCAGCATTTTCCATTGTTATATTTAAATACTGCGATCTCCAACCCGCCTGCCAAGCGTGGAGATTATGGCAATAACCTCCCCTTTCGCGGGAGAGGCCCTAAGTCCTGCAGTGGACTGTTACGGGCTGTGATGATGATGTCGGCGTGATTAATATGTATAAAAATACAAAATTTCAGCTTTCTAGTGCCAATACTTATTTAAATAAACCACGGACAAACAAACATGACGAAACTATTATAAGGGTTCCTCGTTTACTACGGAACCCTGAAAACCAGTTAGTATTCTGTGTCTCAGTCAAATTCTGCAGTATAAACTATTAGGAATCGTCCGTGGCAAGTGGGTGTGTCTACGGGGCGTCCCGAAATAGCCGGAGTCTATATCCGTAGCGATGCAGTGGGTCTAAATACGCGTCTCGGGATATTCTTAGCACGATGCCTTGTTGATGTTGACGTTACAAAATAGGTCAGGTTCACTCAGTCAAGGCGAAGAAAGCATATTGCTTAGCAAACGTAACGCGATGTAAATGTGGCAAAATAGTAAGAACTGAGTGACGCTATCTAATTTCCTAAAAATTTTAAGTCTTTTCCTGCCTATGGACAAATAGTTGTAGCATACCTACGCTACTAGGAATTGTTTTTGCATCTTTAAATAAAACATACACATTATTCCTGTTATTTATAAGTACTTACTTATTACTGGCTGAAGTCCTGCCGTTTCGTGCAGTCACAAAGAGCTTAAATTTACCTGTTTTAGCATTAATGTTCAGGCCTCGCAGCCATACATCAAAATAGATAGATAACATAGATAAAGCCATAAATCGGTCTAAAGACCATATTGCGTAGATGCATATTTTAGTCTTCCTACTTAGATTAGAAGCTTGGACACTAACACTTGGCAAAAGGCGGCTGTGCATCTTAGGGCACTCAACAACACAGGATACTAGGAGGTCTATCTCGTCTTCTCGTACTTCCTTTTATAAATTTGCTAATAGGGGAATATCAATGTAGAAGGTACCTATTATTAAATATTTGTTTTCCTCTAACAACATAATTTTATTGAGGACGCGCAAATAAACACCATAATAATAGGTTTGAGGATAAAATATTTAATTCTTGTTATTCATCGTATTTGCTTACATCACGCATATGAGTAATACAGGATAGCCACGCCCTATGTCAACCCATTAGAGTTATTAAACGGTCCACGCCTTTCAGAAACTAGGTATCATATCATTTGCGAAATGGGAACATTGAAAATAGTAGAGCAAATTATTTAATTTATGGGCTAGAACTTCTTAACTAAACTTCCAGAATTTGTGAAGTTAGGTTAGTTAGGTTTTATTTAGGTTATTTTCTTTCTTTTCTTTATCTAGGTAAACTTCTAACCTATCCTGACAGAATTATGTTAACATCTTTCTGTTTTAATTCTACCTATAATAAAACATATTAACTGAGTAGGGGTTAAAGAAAATGACGTGGTTATACCGGTACAAATTATTTTTATTACAAATGTTTGTTAGTAATAAGTTAATATAAATCTTTGTCAAAAAGGAATCAACAACGATCCCTAGATTTACGTAATATGCATATTACGACACCTTACAACCTAGTTAAATACTGGACTTAAATAATAGATCACAAGCGTAATTTGAGCATCCCTATAAGGGTCTCGGTGTAGGGCATCATAAATTAATAGTCTCACTGGGCGATTAGAAGCACTTCCTGTGCACGATGGAGGGGCCGGACTCGTCGTACTCCTGCTTCGAGATCCACATCTGCTGGAAGGTCGAGAGGGAGGCCAGGATGGACCCTCCGATCCATACGGAGTACTTCCTCTCTGGGGGTGCGATGATCTTGATCTTCATTGTAGAAGGAGCCAGAGATGTGATTTCCTTCTGCATGCGGTCGGCGATTCCAGGGTACATGGTGGTACCACCGGACAATACTGTGTTGGCGTACAGATCCTTACGGATGTCCACGTCGCACTTCATGATAGAGTTGTATGTGGTCTCATGGATGCCGTTGGCTTCCATACCCAAGAACGAGGGCTGGAAGAGAGCCTCGGGGCAACGGAACCTCTCGTTTCCGATGGTGATGACCTGTCCGTCGGGAAGTTCGTAGGACTTCTCGAGCGAGCTGCTGGAGGCGGCGGTGGCCATCTCCTGCTCGAAGTCGAGAGCGACGTAGCAGAGCTTCTCCTTGATGTCGCGCACGATTTCTCGCTCGGCGGTGGTGGTGAACGAGTAGCCACGCTCCGTGAGGATCTTCATGAGGTAGTCTGTGAGGTCGCGGCCGGCCAGATCCAGACGCAGGATGGCGTGCGGCAGCGCGTAGCCCTCGTAGATGGGCACCGTGTGCGACACACCGTCGCCGGAGTCGAGCACGATACCGGTGGTACGACCGGACGCGTACAGAGAGAGCACGGCCTGGATGGCCACGTACATGGCGGGCGTGTTGAACGTCTCGAACATTATTTGCGTCATCTTCTCCCTGAAACAACAAGAGAGGCGGATGAGTGACTGTGACTCCGAGGGCGCGGGGCGTTAGGGCCGGGCGTGAGTGACGTCACGCGACACCTACCTGTTAGCCTTAGGGTTGAGTGGGGCCTCGGTGAGCAGCACGGGGTGCTCCTCGGGCGCCACACGCAGCTCATTGTAGAAGGTGTGATGCCAGATCTTCTCCATATCGTCCCAGTTGGTGACGATGCCGTGCTCGATGGGGTACTTCAGGGTGAGGATGCCTCTCTTGCTCTGGGCCTCGTCGCCTACGTACGAGTCCTTCTGGCCCATGCCCACCATGACGCCCTGGTGGCGCGGCCGGCCCACGATGGACGGGAACACGGCGCGCGGCGCGTCGTCGCCGGCGAACCCGGCTTTGCACATGCCGGAGCCATTGTCCACCACCAACGCAGCAACTTCCTCGTCGCACATTTTCAATTAGTCTGAAACAGTAAAGATAAAATCGTAAAATTCCCAAACTCTCCACTGCTCTACTCGCGGCCGTCTTAAATAATGAGATGAGACAGTTCACACACTGCTTTAAAATGGGGTTTCATTTCACTTGCTTA
Organism: Blastobasis adustella; assembly: GCA_907269095.1. Classification (NCBI taxonomy): domain Eukaryota; kingdom Metazoa; phylum Arthropoda; class Insecta; order Lepidoptera; family Blastobasidae; genus Blastobasis; species Blastobasis adustella. Next base: position 4,805,022 of record OU026120.1, read on the forward strand.
CGTAACCGTCATTATGTAATGCTTTCATTTGTCGTTTGTTTTCTGTATTCCACATTGTCTGAATCCACTTGTTTAACTATTTAAACACTTTAACAATGGCATTAACACACCCACAAACACAATAATGATTACTATAACAAATTAAAACTTACTGTTTTATATAATATGAGGAAACACTAGGTGCAACTCCGCTGCCGCCTTGGTCAAGCACACACCACAAAATGAAGACTGGCACTTGAGGATACTCTATATAAAACACTCCTTATCAAGAGTTCGCATATGTGCGTTACTATCGGCGAGAGGTTATTGTGCGCCAATCACGAGCCGTTAAAATTTTTGTTACCATATATGGTAACGCGGTACAACGAGCTTGAATTCATGTGCAGGTGATAAGGTTTGTGTGATAAGCGCATAATCGCATCCCATCTGTGATAAGCAGGGCGCGGCGGCGGCGTCGGCGCGGGCGGGGCGGGTGGCGCGCGGAGCCCGCGGACCCGCTCGCTGCCTACTTCATTTCAATAGGTCCGCCGAATGTGGCCGTGATTTTGAACATGTTAAATGCTTTTCTCCTCGGTTTCTCGGTGCTTTCTCTATGAGTTGGCGGTTTTGCGCTAATTACCGCCGACGTCTGACATTAACCTAAATTTTGTATTTAATTAGCTGAAATTCTATTCCAGCCAGAGTATGTTGAAAGAAATTGAAATATTTTAGAAAGCATTGTACTAACGGGCGCCTTAGTCATATAGGTACTTGTTATTATTATGGACGATGAAACTCATATCTGTGAGACAGAACGAGATTAGACGAATTTCACTGTTCGAGTACCAGTAGGTTTTGTTAGTGCACCTACATTATATTCTTGACCTCTTCTTTTTTGCTTCAAGGTGAGTGTATGGCAAGTACGTATATGGCAAATACTCTAAAATATCCATCGCAGAGTAGACAGTACAATTTATTTGTAGAGACAATTATGTCAAGCAGCGACCCACACGCCACCGCCGATGTTTGACCATCTTCGGAGTGTCCTCATTTTGCAATGTCGCCTTAAAGCCTTATGGGGCCGCACACTTATTCGCTAACAATCTTTTCGACCTTGTTCCTAGCTTTTGTATTAAACCGATTAGCAGAAATAACAACTTGTTTGGTCGATTTGCATCACCAACACCGCAAGTTTCGAGGAATACAGAACGAAAGTGCCAAATAAATGGAAAGTCTACGTTAAAATTCTATATTCGGAAACATTCACTTGTGCCGGTATTAATAACACTCGTGAATTGGAAAGTAATGTGAGCAGTGCAAGGATCGAATCGATTGGCGATGTCTGCAAGTGTCTGCCTATCGACTGTGCCACCCCTGAGATACCCTGCCAGGGGCGATTCGGGGGGGTCACGGTGCGGATGACTCATCGTAGACACCATAACGATTAATAGATACCTCCAAAGGTAGGTAAGTCTACTCTTGTTTCCACCATTCTTGTAACTTCATATCGTAGGTTTCCAATAAAGTTTCATTTGAGGAATTTTATACTTGTAGCCGTGTGGTGTCCGGCAGAGTAGAATAGCACCAACCCCTTACATTCGTGGGTGTCGTACAAGGCGACTAATATTTTCGAGACAAAAGATCTAGTGTCTCAGTAGACTGGAAAATGGGCAGCAGCGTTTTCCATTGTCATATTTACAACACTGCGATCTCCAACCCGCCTGCCAAGCGTGGAGATTATGGCAATAACCTCCCCTTTCGTGGGAGAGGCCCTAAGTCCTGCAGTGGACTGTTACGGGCTGTGATGATGATGATGATACTTGTAGCGTTTGTTGTTGAAACTAATGGACAAGAATCGGCGAGATATTTTAAACTAAAATATTTTCTCTCAGAGTAATTTTATTTTATTAATAGGTACATTATGTATCAGTAGCAGTAGCATAATGAATTAGGTATGTCAGTATTTCTTGTCCATGCAGTAGTTCAATTCCCTTAGAGAAAAAACATGTGTGATTTTCCTGCTTACTAACATAAATGCGAAAGTTTGTGGGTATGTCTGTTACATCTTCACGCCTGAATGGATGAACAGATGAGAAGATTAGGGTCTGCTCTATAATTAATATGGTCATTATTATTGAAAGCCATTGAAAGTCATTATTATAAACAATTAATTTAAGGTACGACTATATTTTTTCTGCAAGGGAATTTGCTCTTTACGATAAATTAAACTATGAGTCATACCATCATTGGAATCATACAGTAGGTGATACGCATGACATATTTATCCTGTCATAGCGTCATCTCAATTCAACATCAAAATATCGTCATGTAGGTAATCGATCCTTACACGGAATACGTTATTACTAATAAATCTTTATCGTATCAAGAATTTTATAATTTCGATGATTTCTGAGTAAAAATTACAAATAAGTATCTACATATTTGGTTACTATCGTATTATATCTAAAGAATTTAACAGTTTTATCTAGAGGAGTGGTTGTAATTGGAATATAATGTTTTATAAGCCTTATATCTATATGGATCGGTTTATCGTATCGATAAACGTATTTAAACCTTCCTATACCTTATAAGTACTATACCTGTCATAAACAAAATATTATGTCACCATAAGATTGTGAAAACAAACCGTTAGTGTTAGTTAGTATTCTTTTTTTGTATTATTTAATGAATCCTCGGGCCCTTTGTCACACTCCTCATCCTCCTCAGTTTACTTATAGGTAAATAATTCTGGCTCAGCGGCTAACTTTAATCTGCCAGCCAGGGTCCGATCTTTTACTAGAAAAGCGTTTTCAAATTTACTAAAAGCGGTTTCCTACAGTAGATACCTTAATAATGGTATTTACACTTTTTACGTGCGGCCACTGCTATCTGACTCTCACAACCCTGTCCTTTGTTACAACATTAACCTAACCTAAACCAATTTTTTTATGTTCGTCTTGTATTTTTACGACTATTTCTTTGTTGCCTCAGTGTTGCGGTAACAATATTGCGGTGACATGTACCATTGTTTATAGTTATTACATGGTTTAATTTTGTTTCGATTAACCACAAAAGGAAAAAAATACATAATATTATAAAATATTATCTATTAATATTAAAAAATTAGTGTAAGTGTTACTCGACGTTTAAATTCCAAGGAATTTATGTCTAGCGCTTATAATAACGAATAAGATCACGAAGACAAGATTATTCAAAGTAGAATAAACATGAAGTCGCACATTATATTTATCATATCAGCTGACTGGAGACCGACCGATGGCGTCATCCAGATGTAATGCGGCGTGAGTGACGTCACTCCACAAGTATTCCGTGATAAACAGCCAAGATTACGTTTTGTTTCGGTCTCCAGGTAGGTATGTGGTCCCTACCCATCTACCTATAGGTAGTTATAAGTCCCTGTATTCTCTTCTCTTGAAATTTTTGTAGACGTGACACAAATTAATATTTTTATAAACGCGATTTCCATCGCGATTACGATAAACTATAATACTTATATTTCTGATAAAATAATTTAATTCGAGACAATCTGAAATTTTCTGAACGTGATGCCTTGCCTCACTTTATACACTGCCCTATGCAATATCGATAAACAATCTAAGTTATTAGAATAAGTAATTATTCCAAGTAGGTAATTAAGTATTTAGCCATGTTTTAAACACACCAGCAAGGCTATGTTTTCCTTATAATGCAATACTAACTTAAAGAATAAGGAATTAGTAGGCATTAAGGAAAGGAAGGCATGACTTAATGAGGGCTTTGCCATGTAAATTATCCGTTTATACTTTGTACCCTAGTTGCTAGTAAATTCGAAATAGATACACATTTCAAGTTAAATATCTTTAAATAGACATTACGTACGTATAGTGGTAGGTACTAGTAATCGAGCGTCATGTTACTAACGTAACATGATAATGAAATAAATATCATAACATGATGCCATATTTATAATTATAACTTGCTTTTTTGCCCGCGACTTTCGGTTACTACGCTCCGGAGTACCCCGGACCCGTTCCCAAGTGAATTTCGGGAATAACTATACCTAGCCTATGAAACCCCCTGATAATGTACCTTTCTATAGGTGAAAGATTTTAAAATCGATTATTTACAAACACCTTGTCCTCGATTGATAGAACTAGGCGCAAAAGAGGAAAAGGTGGCGATCTCTGGTGTCGGAAGCGCAGTAAGTAAGTAAGTATGTAAAAAACACACAAATCTTTTCTCTATTTAATATTAGTGTGTGTATAAAAGGTAGGCTAAGTATCCCTCTCGTAAGCTTCTTCATCTTCAACAACAGACCGCAATACTCTGCTCGACTTGAACTCCACTTAGTGGAGGATATTGCCATAATGTCCACGCTTGGCGGGCAGGATCGATTTAATTATATCTTAGGGCAACATTACAGAACCATCCTTTTTCCCGGGTCCCGGGTCTTTGGGTGTGGTTTGAGTTTGTAATATTTTTAAGGTGAATTTTGAATCATAATTAAAAACCGTCATTGGACTTATCAGGCTCAGGTGACTCAGCACTTAGAAAATACTTATTGAAATACCGCCCACTAGCAAAAAGAACGTACGTGGAGATCGTATACGTATGATATACCTTTAAGAAGGAAAGTCGAGAGAGGTCTGGTTGTGATGGTCCAAGACGATTTTTGCCATATTTGTCGATTTTTTGTTTAGAAGTTTTGTTTTACTCTGATTAGATTACCCCAAAGATGGACCCCCATTACCTGCATAATGTAGGTACCTACATTGGAATGAAAATTTGTTTTTAAATTTTTACAGTTTGTCTGATGATTGCCAAAAATTACCCAAGTTATTCGATTCGTCGTTGGTTTTAGATTTATATTAAAATCTATTCTAATAAGTAGGTCATATAAAAATCGAATTATTTGTGACTTAAACAATGTCATTGTGTTTTTTTGGGTGACTCGTATTTCCCTCATCTCCCCATGCCAATGGGTGCGTAGGTATCTACTTATGGTAGTTGTTGCACCACAATTTCGTTGTTGCAATGTTTCTTACGGTGGATTAAGATTTATTTTCCATAAAGCATTATGGAGATTTTCAAGATTTTACCAGTTCGTCAACATGCGAGTTGATTTTCCAATAAAGAAAACCGCATCAAACTCGGCTGATCCGTTCGGGGCTTGGATCTTGTTCTTAATCCGAGGTTCAGGGGCTACGATACTAAAGACAGATACAGACAGACACACACGTCACACTTGTCTTTTTCGTCAGGGTCTAAAAAAAAGAAGAAGACTTTTTAGACAATAAGACAGTAAGGTATCCTACCTACTTTAGTTGGGTTCTGATTACTTCTGACAGTCAGGCAACTGAAGAAATGTTGATATTTGAAAACCCAAGTGGTTAACAAAAAACCAAGCGTTAGTTCAAATATTATAGTAATACGAATAAAATGTCCGATTGTTCTTACGTCTTACACATTGGCATAACCGCCAGCCTGCCGGTAGCGTGCGCCGGCGCAAGGTCGAGGCGAGCCGCTTCTACAAGTTCAATGCACATAGTAACATCAGTACTACCTACCTATATAAATACACTTACCACATTCTTGCACATATTGATAAATGATAACAATGCGATCATGTGATTAGTCAGTATGTAAACATTAGCACATACTTATCTTACTTTAGCATCACAGAGCCTTATCACAGCTTAGCGTAGGTAGATCTACGTGGATCACCTTTGGAGATTCTGGTTAAACTTTATAGTTCTTGTTACGTTTGCTTACAGTTTTCCTCTCGTCGTCGGAATCGCAGGAAGGGTATTCATGGAAATGACAACCTTGAAGCAATTAGGTACAAGGCGCAACTTTACCCATGGTTGTATAAAATTGCCTCGTGTGTTAACGCGTACAGCCCATGCTCTTTCAGAAATTCGCGTTACCTTCGCCGAAGTAGTTAGCCCGCTGTAAGGTTGGTGGGAAACCTTATAAGGACTATTCACTGCGCACGCGCGCAGCCGCCATCGGTCGGACCATTTTTGGCCGATTCAGAGCTAAACCTTGGAGCCCGACCCGTGACCTTATTCTACGGCCCGTAATAGAATCTGAGAGCCCCTTTTGCGGTGTACTTACACATAATGTATGTATTGAAGACCTAACAATCAAATTGAAGTACTTACCTGGATTGGGCTGGTGGTAAGTCATGATGTGACTGAAGACTGTCGAAGGGAATTCTCTATCCTAAAATATTTACAGCATATCTACCTACCTATTAACTCTGGCCTTGACAACAACCTCGACGGTACCCAGCACAAGAAACGAATGATGTGGGTTTCCCTAGTAGAATAAAAACGAAAGAGGATTTGGCTAGTTATCTGGTACCACCTACTTACCTTAAAAGCGTAAGGACCTCTGGTACCTTCTGTTAAAGATAACTAACTGATAACGGCTTGCCGAGCTATAAAAACCTGTTTTTAAGAACTCCACAGAACTCCAACTTGTAGATAGATACCGGCAGCTGCAGAGAGAAATGACCCAATGTATGGTATATGTACGTATCTAACTAAGCAATGCGAACATGATATGGAAGTCCATTCACTCCACAGCTGCCTGTACCTACTCGCTTCGGAACACCTCTACAGGGAGTTCATTCCACAACCCAAGAGTGCGTGAAAGAAAGATTACTCTGTCACAAAGTAAATAGAATTGTATGAGTGTATCAACGACCATTCAAGTTCTAGTTGTAAACATTATAAAAAAGTTCGTTTCTCACCCCGCCCTGTTTCGTTTATTGTACAACATATCGAGCAGGTGTGGCTGTTGTATAGGGCTCCAGTGGCCATAAACTGGGCCAGAGCGGAACACATCTGGCGGAAGGATCGAGGAAGGAAGCAGCCGTAACAAGTGAAGGTGAACCAGTCAACTTGCTAGGTCACCGCGTGTATGTGATCTTTAGATTAATACCTAAGTAAGTAAAGGAAAAGGTTCCTCGCATTCCCTTTGTTGTTATATTTAAAGGTCTGTTTTCTTATGGGAAGAAAATAAAAGAAGATCCATTCATTTTTACCTAATCCAGGTAGGTTGTAGGTTAATAGATAGGTACATACATCTAACTTCAGCGGACCTGAATAAGTAACTTATACCCAAACGCACTAAACTTAGGCGACACCACAGAATATACAAAATTCTTCGCTCACAAAATCGGTGTCGTAAAGTTACAAGCGACTTAGAGAGTGATAGACTGTGAGGGCGCCGCCGCCGTAGGATTTTCTTTTTGGTAACATATAATGTGGCTGTAAAGCGAATCTGCCAAGAGGATGTGAATCAACCAGTGTTTTTACTTATGGTACTCTCCACAAGAGGATATGCTACGAAAAGTCGAAGTCGGTAAAAAAATAGTTGTGCGAGGTTGTGCACTGGCAGGCCAACGTTTTGTGGGGTCTACTTTCGCTACAAAGCGGAATTTTTCTTGTACTTACACGATCACTTAGGATAACCTACGTCACCCTTACAATCAAAAGATTGAAAATAATGATATTATTTTCAATCTTTATACCTAATTAATGTTGATACTATGCAATGCTTTTCTTGTTTGGAATATCTGAAATCAATTTAGGCGTCGCCTAAAGTTAGTGCAATCGGGCATAAGTTCGTTAGTTCTACGAACTCTCTTAACTACGAAATATTTTTCTTAAACTAATCTAATAGTACCTACTTACTTAATAACTTCCGTTAACTGTTATCATCATGTTCCGAAATAGTTGGACGGCCAAGCTTCTTGGCCTTGAGCTCGCAGCCGAGTCGTCGACCACTACATCCGTTACAATTCAAATTCAAAGCGCAACGTTCGCGAATTCGGCTAACGGACGCGGCGCCGGGGCGCAGGCTGTGGCTGTGGCGGCCAGTATGTTGTTTTAGTACCTAATAAAAAAAACTCCTTGTCCTGAACAGGCGGCTATATTTTTAGATGCACTGTTTGACATCACCGCATTCTAGGTAACCTATCTACAAATAAAACATGCGTGCTAAATAATAAGTATCTACCTACCTACTTATGTACCGTACCTACTAAAGTAGGTATGTATGTACAGTACATAATTATATTACATAATAGCTACTTACTTATCTGATATTAACCTATGGTTCTTAAAATTTCAAACATTACCTAGCTCATAAGTTAAAGGTTTTTATTCGCGCCTAAAGGATTTTAATTTAACGATCTACCTTGGATTTTTATTGCATTGGCTGCATAATCTTCTGCTCGCACATTACAAGAATTATGCACTATTCTAACACAGAAATGGCGGGAAAGTGAGAATACTTCGTATGAATAGAGAAAGTAAATCTCTACACTACACGAAAGTGAGGAATCTCCCGACAGTTTTGATGATAATGATCACACATTTTCGCTTATTTATTGAACGTAAAGTAGACCTAAATATTTGAGATCATTCATGAAGAGATTAATTAACTCAAGTGAATCACAGAGTGCCTAGGTAGGTCGGTTGATACTAGCTAGTTGCTGTAAGTAAAGTACTTATCATTTATAACTTTCATAAAAAATAACTATCTGGTACATAAATACATAATGTACCTATCTAATGTCAGTTCACAAAGTTTTAACATATTTAACACTTTGTGTTGTCACTTCATGATGGAACTCCATTATTATGTATTAGATCACTTTTTGTACACTAGTTCCACTTTATTATACCTACAATTTTTATTAAATTGCAACCGGTTTCGAATTACTCATCTTCAGGCAATGATTTTATTTATTTTTAAATATTTAAATCATAAAGTTTTAACAGTTTACATATAAACTAACTTTAGATAAGTATCACTACATATTTTAAAACAAAGTCTCACCAAGAGTCTATTTTCAAACTATTTTAAGCTGTTTTCACCATAAGTTAGAGAATTTCTTCATGCATACGAGTAAGTTAAGAAAACCTGTGCGGCCAGTGCGGGTCGCTAGTTTTCACAATCTTACTGTGGCATCTAACTAGACACAATAACATCCCTGCATATAGTAAGTAGGCACCACAGAACACATGAAAGTAATATAGGTACAATGTACATAGTAGGTAAGTATTGGTATTACGACTGATTACTGAAGCCCTAAAATATAGGTCGCGCTCTAATTCCCACGCTTGGCAACAATGGAAGCGACGGGTATGTACTAGGTAATCAGACAATGGATCAGGCGTGGTTCATATGGCAAATACCAGACCATATAAGGCATGGATGCCCACTGGTGGGCAAGGCAACCAGCTAAGCGGAAAAGTATGCGCGGATGCGCTTCCGAGAGCTCACCGGCAGCCAGACGCCGTCCGTCACAACTCAACAGTTTGCGTTCTTTGCTTGTGCTATTGCTATGTATTTAATTGCGTTGTTGTTAACGCTGTCTCCGAAGAGTACCTAACGATTTTAACCCTTGACGAAAAAAGAGGGGTGTTCTAATATGACATGGGTATTGGTGGTATCGGTATATTTGTAGCTCAGAGTAGGTGCGTCTCCGATGGACTGATTTCGATGCGTTTTTCTTTACTTACTTGAAAGCCAGCTTAATTAAGATAGTTCCCGGCTTTAGCGGTTTAGTATTTTAGAAAATCTTTACGTCAGTAAGGTACCCTAGGTGGAGACGGGGACTCGGATGTTTTCCGACGTTTTTCAGGCGGGTTATTCCCTATTTCTGACCGATGTCGAAGGCTTAAAAGCTCTAAGAAATTTTGGTTAAGATTGGCTACAAGCCTCTATGTGTAATGTTATTATCTGGTAAAGTAAAAAGTATATAACAAATGATATTTTATTATTTTAGAAAAAGATATGGAGAAGACGACTCCTGTGAGTTCATGCCATATTCGAAGATGATTAACAACTTGCAAATAAACCCAGGGTTCCATCACAAGAAGGTAGTCAGATAAATGGTTTAATAGATAATTGTTCATGATTCTCTACAACCCTCTATGTACCTATATGTCAAAATCTTTGCCTACAAATTACAATGAATAGGTCAGTAATACCTTTATTATTTTTAAACTTTAATAGTGCAGGTTTATTTTGACTGTATAATACGGAAAGGTAATTTAAATCGTCTCTAGAAGATTATCTCGATATGATGAAAAAAAAATATTTTTATTGATGTGTTCGGTCAACACTTTGCCAGGAAAACCCTTGGCGAAACCTTTGGTTTCGGCCCGGAACCCGGGTTTTTTGGCCGAAGGTCTGAAGCCGAAGCTTCGGCCAGACACTAGTAAGTAGGTAGTAATACATACATATACACTTCGAATCATATATGTATAAAATATAGGTAGGAGGGAGTGATAAGGCCAAACGACGGCGACGCCCTACTGTTTTTCTGGATAATGATTCTTTTTAACCCCCGACGCAAAAAGGAGTATTAAAAGTTTCGAGACGTGCGTGTTCTGCGACCGCGCCTGTCTGTGGCAAATGGCATCGTAGTTGTTACGTAGCTCCTCTGCAAGATAAATTTAAATGCTGTATACATATTATATGGCCCTTCTGATTAGATACAATGACTCAAAACAAAAAATCTAGGAGATAATTAAATTACCTGGGTACGTAAAAGGTTTCAAAATAAGTGGGCCAGAAAAACACAGTATCGGTTACCAAATCCGTCAAAGTAGCGTCATCTATTCAGTTCACGTTACTATTATGCAGCAATTTGTTTGGACGAGCTACTACTCAATCTCTTTCGTAGTTCTAAAATACCCAACAAGGTGGCGTTGTACTGAGTGCAAAATGACGGCCTTCCGTTCGATTTCGTTGTTTTAAGGCTTTGTTGTCAACAAAGCAATATTCGTTCGTCTGTGGTTGTCTGTCAATCAAACTTAGAATTTGACAATTTTCTTTGTCATCTCGTCTGTCTTCTTTCTTGTCTGCTGGCTCATGCTGGCTGATTACAGTGTCTGCTATTTGTTTTCATACAAAATTTAATTATATTATATTGCTTCCATTACTACAGACTCACATACATAAAAAAAAATCAAATTGTTTTCCGAAATCTCATAACGAAAAATATTGCATGCAAGAATTTTGTGATCAGATGACTTTTGTAAAGGGAGTTCCTCTGAACTGGGATTCCTATGAAAATAATGGAAATTATATGATCAGAACCATGACAGATAATAGCAGGTATTTAATTTCGTTCAATATTAGACGAAGCCAAACATTTTCACAACTTATTTATGCTCTTCCCTGACGTGTGTAAATTGTTATTGTCTGGCAAAGTAAAAAGTAATAATAAATACTATTTTATGTTTCAGGAAAAGAAATCGAGAAGATGACTCCTGTGAGTTCATGCCACTTTCCAAAAGGATTAACAACTTGCACATAAACCCAGGATTCCCAAATGTTGCTGTGCCATCACAAGAAGCTAGTCAGATAAATGGTTTAATAGAAAATGGAATCTCATCACCAAGCTCATCCTCAGATTCTGATAGAAGGCCTAGCTATGACCCTGGCCTTTCTTCTGCACAAAGCAGATACTACTATGACAATAAACTGTTGTTTGAATTACATTTAGAAAGAATACAAAGAACAGGCCAACAATTTCCATTTTGAATTTTAGTTTTTGTGCATGTGATCTATTTGATTGTTTCTAAGCATTTGTGTGATTTTATTGTTATGCTTAGTATGTACTTTCTAATATATAGAATGTAATGTAACGTTAATTTAAAAATTTTCATTTAGGCTTGTACCTACCTATTTATATACTAGCCATACACTTATTTTGTTAGCCATAAACTTATTATTTGACTACAAAGTATTAGCCACCGAGCAGATAAAAAATATTCTGTTTTCATTAACAAATGAGACTGAAAATTAATTATGTGTATTTTTAGTGTCTGACCGAATCTGCCGGCTTTGGCCACCTTCGCCTGAAGGTGGTTTTATTATTTTTTATAAATAAATTGGAAGGAAATTTTTTGTCATCTCTACAACTTCTAGAAATGGTTTAAATTACCTTCCTATAATATTTTAAAATAATTTATATTGTTAATTGTAACCTGTGGCAAATCTTCAACAAAATTTCTTAGAGCTTTTAGGCCTTAGGCTTCGGCCAGTAATTGTCCTTTGGTCGGACACTAGCATTTTAATATATTTAAAGCTCGAATCTTGTTTGTGATTTGTATTATTTTAACCACAATAAGAAATAATTATTAATACTATCCTGTTGGTGCTATTTTAATTTCACAGAAAACAAAGTTGTTTTGTTTTTCCATATCCTTCAGATATGTTTATTATGATTAGTTTTTCCATATGTTCCATAGTATTCATGGATAAAGGAGAACAAAACATCAAAATTAAATATGCGTGAAGTACCAATTACGCACATTATACATTGAAGTGGATTACATGATAATGTGAAGCTTTTTACTAGGTATACTAATATTTTTCTTTGTGCTAATAGTATTAGCACAGTGGGTTTTATCTTCCTGTTTATAATCTCATTGGTCAATATCTAAAATCTCAACAGAGGTATGAACAGTTTCAGCTCATGAGTTTAAAAATTGTGGTTTCCAATGAGTTGTGGAAGAAAATAGACTAGACCAGAAATTGGAAAAGCGAAATACCATAAGCATATCACATTACTATTTGGTATGTTTATATGTTACCTATGTTTTGTTACTAATTCGAGCCCACTGAATCCAAAAATGCCAGGAACCAACCGAAGTGACCCTTGCTGTTGTTTTTTCATTTTACAGTAAAACGGTTACAGATAGGGAGGTAATTGTCAAAGAAGAAATTAATGTTTTTCTTTACTTAACTTTCTTCTCAATTTGCAAAAAAGTGACCGCAGTTACGAGAAAGTAGTTTTCAGACATTTTAAAGCTTATGAATTTAATTTACTCCTTCTAAACGACGAAACGAAAACGACTTCTACTAATTCATGGTCCTGTGAAAAAGGGTCCTCGAGATAGTTTTCCGCGTGGGGGTGTTCTAGTAAGGGTCGTCCACTCCCCTGCATAGAGGAAAAAAAAAATTACGTTAAGCTACTGGTTCTACAGTGACACAAGCCAGCCCTAAAATCCATCTCTCGGAGGCAGATGGGTGACTTAACAGCAACAGACGAGCCTGCGACCCAACACCCCCGCTGTCGTCCGGACAGCTTCAACAGCAGCTTCGTCGAGGTTAACAAGAGGCCACGCCGGAAGCGCTGGCCCTCCGAAGCCAGAGTCGTGGGTCCCTCCACCCACCGCCGCAAATGTACCAGCCGAGCGCTCGACTGCAGCCACCGGACACATTCGGACCTGCTGGCAGCAGGCGCCCTAACTGCCCACTCATCCATGGAGTTTATTCCTACATCGTAGCTACCCCCAACGCTACGGCAACCCCGGCCCCCGCCCGCCAAGTCACATTACCGCAGCTACCCACGCCCGCACAAACGCTACCGCTGCCCGTACAGGTCAACGCAGAGGCACTCCTGCGGATGTACTGCCCACCAAGGTAGCCATAACAGGACACCCCGTATCCCCCGCCGACACACCTACGGAGAACTGGCTGCAGACTTCAAGAAGCACGCATACGAAGGTTAGCTGGAAGAAATCCCATTTTGGGATAAGCCCGCCTTTGCAATGTATATTGATTTTCTTTTGTTATTGTTATTTATGTAGTTATACGCAATAAAGAGTTTACATACATACATACATACGTTCTGCATGGCCGTAACATCCCGGCAAAGAGAGGCTGAGCGGGTGTCTTATCTTTGCTCAGCTAAAAGAGGAGTTGGGACGGTCGAAGCGTTGCGCGGGCGCAAGGGGCGCCGTCAGTGCCACCGCTGCCAGGGCTTCGGGTACTCATCTGCGAACAGAGGGCTTAGTGTGAGTTTCGCTTCGATTTTACTTTACTATCGCGTTTGCGTTTACGTGAAAATTAGTATGAAAAAATGTATAGCGCCGTCTAGTGGTACGAAAATGAAGTTTTTTTCTTCATACTAATCTCGACATAAACGGAAATGCGATAGTAAAGCAAAACTTACACTCAGCCTTCTGTTTCAGAGGTGCGGCCGCCCACTGCCCGTGGCCCCTAAACCACCAACTGACCGACGCAAACTGTGGAGGATCCCACACAACGAAAGGCCGCCGTTGCCCCAGCTTCCGCCGCGAGGCGAAGAGGAGTTACAAACTAATGCCACCACCGCTCCCCGGATAGGTAGCAACGACCCACAAACCATCGTGGAAGACCTAGCGCTCCGGCAGGCACCATCATAATGCTGCAGCCTCCCGTAAACCCGCAACGCTGCTCCCTTGTGACCGAGGCGCCCGCAGTGGAAGGCGCAACCGATGCTGTAACCAAACGAACCTACTGCAAGCAATGAGCCGCTATCCGCGCCCCCCAGCTACCACACCGACACAGCGCGAAAATATCACATACACCGACTAGAACACTACTCCCTACCGAGAGGGCTAGACCCACCGTGGACGCTTCGACGCAGGCAATACAATGGGTGCGATTGCGCCGAGCAACCCATGGGAAAGGGAAGCAATGAACGAGAAGTTCACATAACTAAGTCATAACCCACGGAGCCACGCCCGAGGGGTACGAAAGACACCCAGACACAGCCGGAGAAGTGCCAGACAAAGAAGTAAGAATACGAAGACTTAGAGTGCGCGCGGGTAAAACCGTAGCCCCTCTCCCAACTTCTTAGCCAGGGTTGTGCCCTGGCTAAGAAGCCGCTCCCTACCTACTGGAGAAAGGAGCCCCGAAGATAAGATTCTATAATGATACCTACTAGCCAATAGAATTCATTACCGAAGGAGTCTCCACTTGTTGGCCAGAACTCCATGGGTCATGGCATAGCCTCCGAGGCTATGGTCATGGCCAATAAGTATGGCCTCTTGGGTAGGCCACTTGAAGGCCTCATTTGTCTTTTTGCCGTAGACAAAACGTCCTTCGATGCGACAGTGGGAGTGGTACCGCCTATCGCCGACAGTACGCCGACATCTTGACGCAATTGAGTTTAAATCAATCACAGCAAGGCAGCTCTGGCTCTGGCTTGCTACGATTGGTCCTTAATCAATTGCATCAAGATGGCGGCGTACTATCGGAGATCGGCGGTACGGCTGCTGATATTATGCTATGTACACACCGGCCCAACGAATGGGCCTAGTGGTTTCGTTGACCTTCGTTAAAGAGCGGATGAGCTAACGCCAATGAGCGTTAAGCACACTCCACATGTGGGCAGTTCCGCGGGAACACGAGTATGTAGAGCACAGACATAACAGACTAAACACAAATCACAAATATTCCCTGGTCGCTCGCTCTACATAGATTATGAATCTTGCTATCCCGTTTTTTCATCCATTGGAATAAGTTCACGGAAAATGACGTGCGCAATGTTTTGAACGTTCGACATATTTTCTCGAGGGCCTAACGACCTGGCGCACAGTGGGCTGAAAATCGAGCTTCATAGACATAGGCAACTCAACTTTTAATGTGTCGTTTTTTTGGCGGGAATTGCTTCCATGAGCTATAACTATACATAAAAATGTTATCCGAGTTAACTCTGCGCAAAAACAAATGAATTATATTTTTTTTACGAAAAAAATGTATGGAGCCAATATGAAAAATCCAATTATCTCTGAAACCGCTAGGAAACCCGTAATATCCTTACAGATGGTTATAAAACTAATTATTCATGATTTTTTGACATACTCCATATAACGGTTACTGCTGCAGAATTTTTTTTAAAAATCGTCGAAATATTTTATTTATTTATTTATACACGGTTCCTTTCGGTGAGAATTTAGCAACACGTTAAATCATATAGTATTAGGCTTGGTTCCTAGAAATAGTAGGTAGATGTAGGTAGGGTAAATTCTCACCGAAAGGAACCGTTTATAAATAAATAAATAAAATATTTCGAAGATTTTTAAAAAAAAATCTGCAGCAGTAACCGTTATATGGAGTATGTCAAAAAATCATGAATAATTAGTTTTATAACCATCTATAAGAATATTACGAAAAAAATGTATGGAGCCAATATGAAAAATCAAATTATCTCTGAAATATTTTGCTTGGTTATAAAACTAATTATTCATGATTTTTTGACATACTCCATATAACGGTTACAGCTGCAGATTTTTTTTTTAAATTATTGAAAAAAAGTATTTTCAAATTTTAAATGGTAGGCAAATATATTTGCTCAAATGTTTAGTAGGTATATATATAATAGGTATATGTATATAAAAACCGTTTAATCAAATTGATAATTGTTTATATTGATAATTTACATTTATATAAAATGGTGGGTTACAAAAATGTGGTTTTTATTAATATAATATGTATTGATAATAAAAAGATAGTAATTTATAATATCTTACAAACTATTGATAAGAAGAAACTTAACTTCTTCACTTTTTATTATTATGTACAAGTAATAAGAAATAAGGAATAACAATAGCATGCAATAATATTATTGAAATAAAAAAAATAACAAAAAATAATTAAATATGACTTAATCTAAAACACATTATTCAGTTTATTCATTTTCCTTATCACTCTCGTCGTCTTGGGTATCCATTTCTGAGTCATAATGCACATTGGAAACATCTAGAAACTCAAAGTCAGTTTCTCGAAACTGAATTATCTCGAGAGTTTCAGAAAAATACTGCTGCCTTTTCTTGGTATCTAACTTGGGCCTTTGTGCACTTATTATAGGATCTGAAGAAATAATAAGCATATTAAGGATATCTTGATTACTATCTTGCCTGTTCTTTTTCCGCGAATGATGTTCTCGAAACCTTCTAAAATCTTTATTTCGAGCTTCTGATGCTTCTTCTGAGAGACTTCCAATCGGTACAATATCATTATTTTGGATTATATCTGCCCCGTGTATAAGTATTTTATGGACGGTTGAAGACATATAATACCAGTCATATAACTCCACGTACTTTTCTGCGGTTTGGCGAGCATAATCTTTGAACTTACTGACATCGATGTTCTCACCCGAAGTGATTGTTTGCAAAATTACAGCAAATCTTCTTACAAGTTCTTCATCCAACCCGGTAATGGCTGCAGTTTTATTTGGGAATTCAAAGAACCTTCTTGCTGTATTTCCGTCATTGGTAGTTCCCGAGCCTTGTTTTACGATGTCAATCAAAAGATTGAGTTCATTTTTGAACTTATCCTGGATAATCTTTTTTCTTCTTTTTAACATTTCTTTGTGCTCATTTCCTCTCGCTGCCCACTCTTTGAAATCAAGTCTGTACGAAATATGTAACAAACATTCCATACAATTAATACGGGCGTGTAGAGATGACAACCCAAATTCGTAAACGGCAGCGGACACGGTCTTTGACGTCACAGCATCCAAACGGTTCATTTCAGTTGGTTTTGCTAAACACAGATAGCATGATGAATTTGATCTGGCATCAGATAGGTACGTGCAGACTTTAGCATCGATCATTGTCATCATCAGTTGATGGTTCACCTTATTTCCATTATTGCACTCTGTGGGAATAAGAGCCTTGATTTCATCATCCATGTGTCTTTTATTATCAATGACGACTGCTTCGCTCTCCTTCACAAAAGTAAACTGAACTGGGCGACAATACACCGCTGAGCACGGTTTCGGGTTCGTCCATAAAGTGTTGTCTCCATCAGTCAGTTTAAGTGGCACTAAGGACGTCATAAAAATGCTGGAATCATCTTGCTCACCCTCCATTTTCTGCTTGTATCGGCTTTGGTTTGAAGCACCATCAAATCCCCACTTTGATATCAGTTTCAAATGTTTATTTTGCACATTGTTAGAAAGAGTGTGGAGGATTCTCTTCACTGTGATGTCAAGTAAACTTTGAAGTGTAATCCTGGCTGATGAATCCGTCACCGACACTGCTTGCTTTGGCGGATAGCATTCAAGCTTCGCTTGTTGCACTTTATAGTACGATGGATAAATGTCCTTAGCACCTTCTCTAATGGCCGTCTCTCGCAATGTGATATATTGCCACTTCGATAGTTTTAAAGAGAGCAATAATCCAAGCGCTTTTTCTGGGGTAAATATATCAGTTTTCACAGTTTTTTTTATTGATTCCTTAATTTGACCAGCTGCTTCAGGATTTTTTAATATATATTCGATGACAGATGCGATATCCTCGTGGCCTTTCTCTTTTAAACGTAGTGCAGCTGTATATGCCAATTCACTTGGGTCTTCGTCTTTATGATCATCAGATCTTCTCTTTTTCTGTTTGCTTCCTAGATCTTCAAAAGGTTTTCGAAGTATCTTGGTCATTGTTCCAACAGAGGATGATGTCGATGGCTCTGGTGAGACTGGTCGTTCATCAACAGTTGCTTCTTGAGTGTTTAACATTGTTTGTACGCAACTTGGCCAATCGATATTTGCTTGTAGCCAATTATCGTACTGTTTTCTGAATGTATCTTTAATTCGGTGAGATCTCTGCCATCTCTGTGATGCAGCTCGTGTGAATTTCCGACAAAATTCTTTTAAAGTCACACAATCTTCGGCACCAATGCAATCGCCTAAGCGAGACATAACTGCACCAAACAATACTTTATAGTCAAATGAAGTACTTTCACTTTTTAGAAGAACAAACAAGTCTAAATTAGTTATTAAACTTTCCATTCTAACACTTTTCAGTCGCAGGACAAATGTAATGTTAACGGTTACAAAGTTTTGTAAATACTAAATTATAACACAAAATTTTAGTCCTTTTATTGTAGTGGTCGCTCATTAGTTAATTACTACCCTCATTAAGGGTAGTTACCTAATGATCATTAGTTAACTACCCCGAATTTAGACTTGTTTGTTCTTCTAAAAAGTGAAAGTACTTCATTTGACTATAAAGTATTGTTTGGTGCAGTTATGTCTCGCTTAGGTTACGGGTATACGGTTTTCCTTGCTGTTTCAGAGATAATTTGATTTTTCATATTGGCTCCATACATTTTTTTCGTAATATTCTTACAGATGGTTATAAAACTAATTATTCATGATTTTTTGACATACTCCATATAACGGTTACTGCTGCAGATTTTTTTTTAAAAATCTTCGAAATATTTTATTTATTTATTTATAAACGGTTCCTTTCGGTGAGAATTTACCCTACCTACATCTACCTACTATTTCTAGGAACCAAGTCTAATACTATATGATTTAACGTGTTGCTAAATTCTCACCGAAAGGAACCGTGTATAAATAAATAAATAAAATATTTCGACGATTTTTAAAAAAAATTCTGCAGCAGTAACCGTTATATGGAGTATGTCAAAAAATCATGAATAATTAGTTTTATAACCATCTGTAAGGATATTACGGTTTTCCTAGCGGTTTCAGAGATAATTGGATTTTTCATATTGGCTCCATACATTTTTTTCGTAAAAAAAATATAATTCATTTGTTTTTGCGCAGAGTTAACTCGGATAACATTTTTATGTATAGTTATAGCTCATGGAAGCAATTCCCGCCAAAAAAACGACACATTAAAAGTTGAGTTGCCTATGTCTATGAAGCTCGATTTTCAGCCCACTGTGTGGCGTTTCTTTTGAAATATCGGTGTAAATTTTATAATTTCCTAATAAAATTTAAATCAAACCATTTAAAAGATTGTAATTTTGTGTGTAATTTAGTGCACATTTATGTGAAAGCGCAAAGTATGGAAATACACCTCGATTATCCTTTCACCGGTTTTTTTTTTTTTTTTTTTGAAAGATAGGCTCTTCAAGGCTTTCCAGACCCAGTATCACTGCGACCATTCCTGATCTATTGTGATCGCCTCTTTCTACAATTCAGTACTAATTCCTATAGCTTCTATGAACTGTAATAGTTTCTTAGTACTGATTTCGTGCACCTTATCGGGTAGTAGTTGGTGTTTACCCAGATGGATGCTGCGTTTGCGCACCAGGGCCTCACATTTGCAGATCAGGTGGAGAGGCGTTTCGTCCTCCTCCTTGCAGAATCTACAGTCCTTGGTTCTGCTGATCTTCAAATTATACATGTGTTTGTTCAGCCCACAGTGGCCAGTCAGTGCCCTTGTTAGGATACGCAAGTTATTCCTACTAAGTAGTAACAGTTCTTTGGCATGCCGCCTATTATAGGGTTTGACTAATGCCTTAGAATGTGTTAGGCCTGGCTGATTTTTCCAGTGCTCTAATGATTGTTCTTTGAAATTTATATAAAGGGTCAATTTTGCAAGGCTATTTGGTATGCCACAGAATGGTTCTGGACCATATGTCGCAATTGTGCTACCAGCCTTCGCGAGTTCGTCCGCAATTTCATTGCCTTCGATCCCTTCATGCCCTGGGACCCAGCGCAAGATCACTTGGTTTTTCTCACCCAAGGAATTGAGGACCTTCACGCAGTTTAGCACCAATCTTGAACTCACAGAGTCTGATGAGAGGGCCAATAGAGCTGCTTGACTGTCTGAGTGTATATAAATACAATGGTTCATGTATCTCTTTTTGAGGTTTATGTCCGCACATTCTAAAATAGCGTACACCTCGGCCTGAAATATGGAGGTGTATTTGCCCAAGTTTAGGAATTTCTTGACCTTGGGCCGCTCTCCGTATATTCCACACCCTACATGAGCACCTGATTTGGACCCATCGGTGTACCATATCAGGCTTCCATTTTTCCAGTATACTTGGCTTTTAAGCCAGTCATCTCTGGATAAAAGTTCCACAGAGTATCGTTTCGGGAAGCTGCTCTGTTTTGTCATAGAGTCAGTGTACATACTCAGTATGTTGCTGCCCATAACAGTGTCCTGGAACGATCTCAGTGACTTTGAGAGCCAGTTTCCTTCTCCCTGGGTGGTTAGCCTGTATATGCTGTTTACCGCCACCATCTCTACATGCAGGTGTAGGGGCGGGATATCCAGCATTGCATTCAGGGCCTCACCAGGTGAGGTTGACATAGCTCCTGTGACCAAGAGACACGCAATTCTTTGCATGCCGCTTAGTTTAATTGTAGCAGTTTCCTGGCTGGCTTTCCTGTGCCACACTGCGGCGGCATATGTTATTATGGGCCTTACGACCGTCTTATAAAGCCATAGGGTGTTTTTAGGAGATAACCCCCACCGTTGTCCTGCCAGTCTGCTACATATTCCCAAGGCTGTTTTAGCCTTGTTCAGTATTCCGATTATATGGCTGTTCCAAGTAAGTTTTTGGTCCAATATTACACCTAGGTGCTTGACCTCCTTGGAGAATTCAATAGTTTGGCCATTCAATCGTGGTTTGACTAAATTGTCAAGTTGCCTTTTGTTGGTAAATGGTACAACCACTGTTTTCCCCGCGTTGATGGACAGCTCGTTGTCCTTGCACCACTTATCAACAATATTTAATGCTCGTTGCATAACGTATGACAGCATACTTTGACAGAAACCTCGGACGATTATCACCAGGTCATCAGCAAATCCCTGCGTGTCTATCCTAAGCTCCGCCATTTTATACAAGAGCTGATCCACTGCCAGGGTCCAAAGTAGTGGAGATAAGACCCCCCCCTGGGGGCAACCCCTGGTAGTGAATAATTCAAGTGAGGTTTCATATAGGGTTACCTTCACTTTCCGGTTTGAGAGCATCGCTTCGACCCACTTCACCGTCGCACGGTCAACATTTTTCTCAGTGAGACCTCGAACTAGTGTCCTTATAGGGGTGTTGTCAAATGCGCCCTCAATGTCTAAGAATGCACAAAGTGCAATTTGTTTATCCTCTAACGCCTTTTCTACCTTGTCTACCAGATTCATAAGGGCAGTTTCAGTAGATCTCCCTTTGCTGTAGGCGTGTTGAGAATAATGAATAGGATAGTCAATTTTGATCGCCTCCCTAATGTAAATATCCAGAACCTTTTCCATAGTCTTTAGCATAAAGGAGCTTAGACTAATAGGCCTGAGTGATCTCGGTTGAGAGTAGTCTCTTTTTCCGGCCTTTGGAATGAATAGAACCTTGACTTCGGTCCATTGTTCTGGAATATGTCCCCAGGCGTAGCTTGCTCTGAAGATTTTTATCATGTAAGGGATTATTACTTCTATTCCTTGCTGCAGTAGTGCTGGAAAAATGCCATCCGCTCCACATGATTTGTATGGTTTAAAGGATTTAACGGCCCATTTTATTTGAGATGGCCTTATTATAAGTGAGGCCCTCCTCCATTCTTCATTACCTGGGCGAAATGATTGCGTTGAGGATGGACTTTCTGCGCAAGCACCAGGAAAATGGGTCGATACCAATAAATTTAGAGTTTCTTTTTCGTTGGCCGTGTAAGTCCCATTAGGGTATTTAAGCAAGCCAATTTGGTTAGGTTTGTCTTTTGCGAGGAATTTGAACCGGTTAAACATTCGTGGTCGCGGCGATCCGAAATAAATTTTAGAAATCGTGACAAAAATATGAATCGAAATAGTGTGAATTTGCAATAATTGAAATGCTTTACCTTAAAACAACATGCTATTAGAGATAGATTTAAAATTATTGGCAAATTGAGCAATATATCGGGTGTCTAAATAGGTACGAAAATATTTTGATGCTAATAGGGTCGGACTTAGGATTTATTGTATAGTATTTTATTACTCCAATCTTGTGAATAGCGGTCCACAATTTTATGTGTATCAGGGTTCCATACCAAAAATGTCTCTAGATGACATTTTATATGTTCAGACATTATATGAAACAACGGATTAATCGCGTATTTACGTTTATTTACATAAATATTTGTTTTTCTAGGTTTCCTAAAAACCAGACATGGTTATGTCTGGGTTGCAAATTGGAAGTGCTGCGTTGTAAACATTTTGAAGTACCTACAAGATAATAATAAGATGCAAGTCCCTTCTGTCCTGCTGCACCAGCATTATATGAATTTTTACTGAAAATAAAGAAAATGCTGCTTGTTTAATATATTATTGTATTTATGCTTTTCATTATTATTATTTTTTTCATGACTATGTCCTCTAGAGGGCATCATATTAAATTTGTGAAGTCACATAGGCCAACCTGTGAACAATGAAGACGCTTCTAACTATAAGTAAGTAGGTAACAAATAAACATTAATACCGGTCAAAATCATAACCCTCCTTTTTGCAAAAGCAAGCACTGCCGATTCACGGTATGTAGGATCGAGAGATCGGAAAGACTGTGGTAGGTATCAGGGCATGGCTTTGATTCACTAGACACCTTACCTTTTATTATAATGTCAATATTAAAATATTAGGACAAGTTTAAAAAAATTGCATAGTCATCTGGAGCGAACAACAAGTCAGATTTGTTTGTGTTCGTTACGAGTAGAAAGTCGTAGCAAAATATAACTCATGATGAGTTATATTTTGCTGCAGATGGGCTGCCTTGTTCCGTCCCTGCATTTGCATTAGTGTGTGTGTTATAGAGATGTGTGACATTTTGTCTCGTATTTAAACTCTAAAGCGTACTCCACATGTCCGTCGAAACTTTCGGCGAAACTATGGCCGGGACTTTGGTCGACCCTCTACATTCTCGCCTATTAGGGATGTGGTGGGTGTCAAAACGCGACGACATTATATCGATTCATCGGTGTAATATCGCTAATCCGCTTTAAACAGGGTCACAGAGGTGATGGCAGCTGCTATACTGTAATTACTTGATCTACTAATATCCTGGATCATGGTCAAGGGTACCCCGAACCTGTTACTCGAAAAAGCGCTGGGAATATAAATATAAAATCGATCGAATCGAGACGACAACGAACTATCTCTACTTAGTCTATGAAATAGGCGAGACATGCCAAACATGCACGGGACTACACGAATGTAGGCGAATACTGCCTCCACATTCTCGTGTTCCCGCGGAACTGTCCTAATGTGGAGCGCGCTTTAGGCCCTCGAGCAATATGTCGAACGTTCAAAACATTGCGAGCGTCATTTTTCGTGAACTTATTCCAATGGATGAAAAAATGGGATAGCAAGATTTATTATCAATGTAGAGCGAGCGAACAGGGAATATTTGTGATTTGTGTTTAGTCTGTTATGTCTGTGGTTTTAACACCCACCACATCCCTAATAGGCGAGAATGTAGAGGCGCGACCAAAGTCCCGGCCAAAGTTTCGCCGGACATGTGGAGTGCGCTTAAGTCCCGGAAAAAGTTTTGCCGAAAGTGCTATTAAGGATGTGGTAGGTGTTAAAATGCGTCGATATTATATCGATTTATCGGTGTAATGTTGCTATTCTGGTACGTTCTGCTGTAAACTCCTCAGTGATCTCCTCAGTAAGGGTAACAATATAAATGTTGCTCTAGACTTATTTTATGAAATTACTCATAGATGGCGCTGACCGTCCTATATGCCACGGAAGTTGGCATATTTCGCTAACGCGATATAGGACGGTCAGCGCCATCTATGTGCGGACGCTTGCCAACCTTGTGTCCGCATACTCGTTTAACTTTTTATATGTATATTTCTAGATATTTACTGTGTGGGACATTTATTTTCACAACGAATGCAAAAACGTATAAAAACGGCACGAGAAAAGTAATATTTAGAGTTGTTCAAGAATGTATTGCCGAGTTTAGAGCATATAAGTTTCTGTGCGATTTGGAAGATGTTTTCGGTCGAATAGCAAAATTATCGATACGTAAAATTTATCTCAATTTTGAAAATAAGGTGACCTTTTGGAAATCATTTGAATTTTTGTAAAAATAATGTGTTTTTGTAAAAATAATTGTGCACAATAAATAGTATACAAAATTGACATACAGATAAGATCACAACATATACAGCTTATTTCTAAAGAAATATCTTCCAGCCGACCAACACAAGATAGAGGGCAAAATCGAGACGCAGATGTTAATAAATGTTAATGATGTGTTGCTGTTAATAAATTTATAAGAGTAAATAGATACCAGACTCTTATTTTAATTTCCAATACTTCCCCTTTTTCTTAATCTTCCACCATGATGTGACAGCTAAAGTGGGTACTCAGTCTGGGCAGTCAGGTAACAGGGGCCGTACCATGAGCTCTTATAGCGTTCTTTGTTTATAGCTCTAAACAGAACTGCCTTGCTTACAACGAGACAGCGCTATACGTGTAACATAAGCTTGTCTCGTTCTAAGCAGGGCAGTTCGTTTAGGTCCTGCTATAAGAGCTCATGGTAAAGCTCCAGGTATCAAATTTTCTAGTCGAAGTATACGAGGCACAGACACAAAGAAACGGTACATAGAGGCAAGGCACAGACTTAAGATTGTATTTTTTAATATTTTAAGTTCACACACTGATACAGTACAATGATACCATATTAACGATAGTGGCGCCCTCAACTTTTGTCACGACTTTCTTGCCAGTGAAAGCTTCTAATTGGCAATACATTGTACCTAATTTTTTCTTCCTATACATAGTGTATTTATTATAGGCGTTAGCTTACCTAAATAAATAAACAGGGTCACAGAGATGAAGGCAGCTGCTCTACTTTAATTACCTGATCTACTACAATCCTGGATCATGGTCAAGTGTACCCCGAAGCTGTTACGGGAAAATGCGCTAGGAAGAAAAATTTAAAATCGATACATTGGTCATCGGATACATCAATATTTTTTCTGCGTAGCAGACCTGGCCTGTATATGCATATTGTACATTTTGTTTGTAGTGAGTGAATTAACTTCTCTGAAAATGTTGTACATTTATGGATTGACCTAGTAGATTCTCGACTAGAAAGCACCAAAGTTATGTGATTCAGCACAATGCGAGATGACAACAAATAATCGAATTAAAATCTCCACTTCTTCTTCTTATCGTTTCAATGTTTAATAGGTTATATTTTCCCAGACCAAAACCGAGCAACGCAGATGGCACTATCTGAGGCACTGAATACATCTTCGAGCGAGCAGGAGTTGGGGCAGGCCGGGCAGACGTGCAAATGCGCCATGGTCTGCGCTTTCCGTGGTGTTGATGTACCCCATCTGCACAAACATCTCCACTTAGTCTATGAAATAGACAAGATATGCCAAATATCATAGAGAAAAAATGTCTGTGCCAAAAATGCACGGGAATGTTTTTCTGTTTGATATAGACTAATACTCCCTCTACATTCTCGTGATCCGCGGATTGACAAACATGTGGAGTGTGTTTTAGTTTGCGTGTGCCGGCGATCCAAAGCGTGGCAGTAACATTAAAGGGATACAAGCAATCGACAAACAAAACGCACTTTGAACGGATGCCAAACCCATTTGTAGAATTCATCTATGGGTCCTTGAGCCGCCCATAGGGTTTCTTTCCTGATATCGGGAGGTTTAGGCACCTTTTCCCCACGTATTTCTGGGGTTTACGCAACACGTGACCATATTTTAAGCTATAACATGCTATAACTTTTGTTAGTGTAAGTCTTGTTGGTTGTCTTAAATAAATAAATACCAGCGACCTTATTCGTGGTATCCCTCACGATGATAATATAATTACTTCTCGAAATTGTGTAGGTACATAGGTGCTATAGACTTTGGGGGTACCAGCCATCGAGCACATGACATTGTAAATGAAGCAGTAAACCTTCCTTTTCTGGTTATCGACAAAAATATTAAAATTACATTGAACCGATCGGTATCGATACTTTTTTACTCTTTGAATCCCTATTAACTTATTTTGACGCTTTCGTAGTGACATTGTCATAATAGTTATTCCTTCCCTTTCTTATTTACATTAATTACTAACTAATTTTAGAAGGTATACAAGGACGAAGACGGTAATAAACGCTTTTGGCTTTTTAATAATGTCGAATTACATTTCCTTTTTTTTCGTCTATTATTGCCAGTAAAATAACTTTAGTATACTAGTTTTTCCGAAACCTGTCAAAGTAACCTAAGCCCCTGGTCTCCCTATACTTTGAGTCGGTCCCTTTCGGGTATACGCGCTTGTCATATCATGTCATATCCATTTAATTCTTGATCCTAGATATGTAGAGTCTCCTTTAGATCATAGACCAATATGTTTATGGTCTTCGACTGACTGACCGTGGCGCCATCTAGCGCTAATTATTGGTACTGATGTTGGAAATGAATAATGGCGGATTTTCGGATTCATTTTGTTGACATGTCAAGGAGAGAGATTGTATTAAACCCAGTTCGTGAATTCAATCAAATAAATTATATGTGTGAATGGAGACATTTTTTATAATAAAGTTTATGCCGTCACAAAAACACTAGGATTTATAATAGCTGGTAAGTAATAACAACAATCATTTTGTTTATACGCATATAAATCCGTGACCCGAATAATGCAGCGGTACTTCGTGTACCGTTAACCGACCGAGGCCATGGCCTGGCGCGTGGCGAGTGGTGGTGTGAGTGTCGTCCGATTCGAGGGCCGCGTGCAACCTCTCCTCTCGTTTCCCTGGCGGTGGAGGAAGCGCCGGGAGCGGGAGTGATTTTGTGTCGACTCGTTCGCGCATGGAGGGGATCCCTCACTTGGTGGGGATGCGTGGCGTCCGCGCGATGGCCGATCCAAGGAACTGGTAGGGGTGAACAACCTTCGCTTTCAGTCAGGATCCGCCCACTATCATATGGTTTTCCTAAACTTTTCAAACTTTGTAAACACAAAACCTTTTTGTAATTGCGTAACGAAAAAACAGTACGCCATTTTTGTCGTCGTTCTTTGTCTTGTATTGCTTGACCTAACAAAAGCTCTGAGCTGTAAAAAAGTTTAATTATTTACTAAAAACTCTACTCAGATTAGTAACTACATAATTTATTTGTTATATTATGTGCTTAGAGGCAAATCATAATTTATATGGAACTGCCACCTTGGAGGTACAATGTGCAGCGAATGGTTGACCTCAAAATAACTTTCTAAAAGTTAGTTCAAAGTATTACCAAAATGTAAAGCAATACCTAACTTAGGTTATACAGTTATAAGATTGGATGTACACAAAATACACTAGCTGGTGCAATAGCAAAATAGTCTTAAATTTAATAATAAGTAATAATATACCATCACGGAGTGCCAACCGGCTCCCAAGACAGTACAAGCAGTCTCGGGGTCCCCAGCAAAAGACCCTTGGTTTTAAATTTCTCAGTTAAATATTTTAAATTGCAGATATTATCAAAGCTATCTTGTGGTATTTTTAATAAAATCAATTTCTTTTTCCAAAGACAACTTTAGAATAATGTATATACTTGTAGGATATTTTCTTTATAATGTTATAAAATAAGTTCCTTTTATATTTAGAAACATCACTACATTTACAATAAAGAGTTTTTACTTACTTACATTTATAAAATAAAGCCGTGTCTGTCTGTCTGTTTGCGATAAACTCCAAACTACTGAACCAATTTTCATGTGGTTTTATGGGGAAGTTTTAGGTATGTATAATTTGTTAAACTAACCTGTGCAAAACCGGGGTGGGTCACTAGTAAACTATATTTTAGGAAGTTATGCATAAAATGTGTCAGAGGCCAAGACTCATTTTGGGTCGCTGCGTTGTCATAGTAAGTAAGTAGTATGCAAAAAATGTTAAAATTCAAATCCAGGTTATGTTTTACTTTTTCATTTATAGTTTACGAGTGACAACAGATAGATTTGATTTTCAGACTGCCACTGATCTTGTTAGAGTTACAAATCTATATTTTTATCCTATACCTAATGTAATCAACTAGCAATTTGCCCCTCCTGAATACAAATATGTACTTTGTTCACATATTTATGCAAGAATAAAATGCATAATATTTTTACAGAACATTACCATAATACAGTGACTATATGATAGGGTACAGGCCTCAATTTTTGACTTTAACATGTTAATATCTATGAAAATAAGCAACACAGTAAGAAATAAGCTAGTGCAGACAATAACAAGATTACCCAACACTAGCCAACGAAGCAAGACCACACTCGGTTGTGTGATGTCTTGTGAAAGTGCAGCCAAAGAGAAAGTGAGCATCACGTTAGAGCAGGCCGGGAGCGGCGCACATACACAGCGGCCAGTGTGTATAACTAACTCGCCCGTCGACTGTCGCGCCCGCATAAAAAACTTTCTTTAACCCACTTTCTTGGGCGCGATCATCTCGCGTCTCTCGCTGGGTGATTTTAGTAGTGTGTCGCGTGTGGTGGTCGCCAGTGGTATGTGCCCTACCATCGGGGTGCCAGCGTAGTCCCGCGGGTGGTCGTGGTGGGACGCCGTCGACGCGTCTCCGGCGGTCTCCCGCTTCGCCGCGCGGCGGAGTGGAGGGTGTTGCGCGATGTGTGACATGCAGAAAATGCCTCAATCGAGAGACGATGACATCTGGTATGAGTGAGGATCAATAATTATTTTGTCCTTCGATCGTAGAAATTTCGAGTTGTATTTATTGTGCAACAGTGATGTTCCATGTTCAATTTATTGCTATATTTTTGAAGTAATTTTGTGAAGGGTATTTGTGTACTTTATAAGTGATCAATACCGTATAGGTACACATTAATTCACATACGGCCGCAGTTCCTGCTTTCACTGTCCCTCGTTGAGCAATATTTTCGCGAACTTGCTAAACTACTTTCTAATTTACAATTATTAACAGCGGAAATGGGTCTATCTACAGTACATTTGTAATTTCAGGAAATAATATAATAGAATTAGTAAATCGTTAGTGAAGTTTGAAATAATTAAAAAAATATACCAACCTATCGTATTACTACAGGAAAATATTAAATTACTATTAACTTAACGAGCTTAATGCGTAATATAATTTTTTATGTAGGCATTAACTAATCGGATTTGGCTTAATAATATAGAAAGCAAATATGTTTGTCGTGATTTTTTGCAGTCGTGTTTTTATATTCATTAGTACCCACTTAGTAGCCACTGCAAACATCAATGAAACAATATTACTAAAATAGCTATAAGATTCATCGAAGATTCTCTGTGGCCAACTCGAACCTACACTTATTGCCTCTTCAAAGAGCTTTCAAAGGCTCACCATAAATATTGAAAGTTGAAACTACATAAAGGCGTTTTGGATTGGCGTCTATGTGATCGAAAATGCGCGACAATAATGCTTCTGTCTATTTATCACTTTGCGATGCGACGGTCCTAAAAGTAGATACGTCTCAGTCATCAATTCGGTTTGCCCCGAGTTCGCGGGGCTTTTTGGCACTTTGACACAACCTAGCCTAACCCAATTGAAACTTCCAACTAACCAGGTGAGATGGCGGTCAAATGCCTGGCTAGTATAATAATAAAAAAACGACAGGCTCAATTCGACGATTTGCCCACGACACCCACGCTTGCTGAGTCGCGTGGTCGCGGTCTCCACTCAAGAGCTCGTTTACCCCAGCGGTTGTTGGATCTTCGGCAAATAATGCTGCCAGCCCACTGCCACTTCAGCTTACTAATCCTGTACGCATGAATGAGGGCATTGAGGCTG
Source organism: Blastobasis adustella (assembly GCA_907269095.1). Classification (NCBI taxonomy): domain Eukaryota; kingdom Metazoa; phylum Arthropoda; class Insecta; order Lepidoptera; family Blastobasidae; genus Blastobasis; species Blastobasis adustella. Next base: position 4,835,299 of record OU026120.1, read on the forward strand.
AAGAATTACACTTAGTGGAAGTGCTGTGTGCTATCTACTCCGGAAATCACAGTACCTCATCAACATCTTAGCGGTTAATCCCTGCTTCTGCCCGCTTTCTTGTTTCTTCCACTTCGCACCCTCTCGTCGTATGCCGTTAGCTCTCGCACCCGGCTCAGCGAAGTCTTCGCGAAATATATCTTTCAATATACCGGCAGATTGAGGCAGCCATTTTCCACATACCTAGGTACCTCTGGGGTTTACGCATTAAGTGACCAAATAACTCACAACCTATAAAGCACTATTTATTTTATTACTAGCTAGCGTACTAGTAACTCGCCCGTAACCAGGGCACAGGTTACGAATTAGAGATACCTGTACCTAAAAAGCATTGCACGGGACGTGTTTCCGATCCGCAAGGGATAAGAGGTAGGTATATGTACCTCGAGGTAGGTCGAGGGAGTTCATCCTCACATCTTGGAACCTATCCATAATTGGTCTAAGAACTTTCTCCCGCACACGCTAAAATTGTGGATTGAGCTCCCTGGGAGAGGTAGTCTTAGGAGAATACAACATAGATTTCTGCAAGAAAAGGATTAAATAGGGTTTTGTTATAGGACAGCAACGACGGGAGTTTTACCCCCGTTATAGCAAACGTCCATAGGCTGCGTTAGTTACTTACCTACTTACTTGCAGGCCGCAAGCTTGTGCCACCTTATTGGTATAAGAAAAGATAATATCGTTGTGGTATCCGGCAGAGATAAAGCACCACCCACTCCATCACGGGGGTCGTGTAATACAAGGTGACTTATGATTCTGTGATAGACCACCTAGGACCTCCGTAGACCAGTAAAAGAGCAGCATCATTTTCTATTGCCTTTTTTAACACTGCGATCTCCAACCCGCCAGCCATGCGTGAAGATAATGGGCTGAGTCTCCACCACAAAATTGGAGGAAGCCCCAACCCAGTGGTGGACTGTTATGATATGAACTAAAAGACATACCCGGGATCCTGTTACTTTTTCGACAGACAGACAGAAGCGGCGAGGGTACAATGTTTTATACTCGTAATATGTGTAGATTATATAGAGATCTATTGAACCCTACAGTATTTTTCTGTTTATTTCCAGCGAGGAGGAGTCAGACATGAACTTCGCGACATTCCAAGCGGTGGGCACCTCCGGGACCCACTTCGTGGCCACGACCGGCGGACAGATCCCGGTCACCAAGCTACAGCAGAATGTCGGCAACAACGGCGCATCTTTGCAACAGGTGTGTGTTTGTATGTCATTTAAAACGGCCTAATGGCATAGGGGCAGACCAGGTAGTAAAGTAAAATTTATTTTCCATTAATAATTCAAAGAAATACCAGTTGACTCCGCATTAAATGACTGATTTACAAAAAAAAACAAGGTTACAACAGTGTGTGGTATAATCATCATAGTAGTCTACTGCTGGACGTAGGCCTTCTTTTCTCGCGCCATGCACCCTGTCTTCGGCCGCATCCAGCATCCTACTGTCGCAAATCACCACTCCACCGCAGTCGGAAGGCGTTCTACGCTTGTCGAGTCGCAGTCTACGCTCAATAATTTGTTAATACTCGTCGTACTCGCAGTATTATTGTTAATCTACCCGTTTCTCTATCTGAGTAACCTTTGGCACTCTCCCTGTCCGAATACTTACCGTTATGCTTGTTACTATAGCGATTACTGTTACATTTAACACTATGAGGATCACCGAATACTTACCTGTTACAAGCTATTATATTCTTGTCCGGCAGGTGGTGGGTATGGTGGGCGGCGAAATGCAGTACCTGACGCACGCTGCGCCTCAGCTCATCTCCGTGCCGATCGCGCTGCCCGGCGCCAAGCCCGGTACGTGCTAGTTTTAAGATAAATAAGAAACAAAAACCAGGTAGTGGTAGGTCAAGCCTAAGGAGTCCGCCAGGGTGAGAACCAGTGCCTTATCTATTTGTGCCGCCAAGCGACAATGTGGGCGTTGTTATGTTCCGGTTTAATTTAGGATGAGGTAGCCAGCACTATTTATTACAGGCTTAATTATGTAAGTACTGTTTTTGGTTCTAATTAAATCTTCAAATCTTAATCTAAGTCCTGACATGAGACCTGAGATTCGGCCTTTTTGTTATAGAAAATCTAAATGCATAAATCGTAGATGTTATGGGCGACAGTTGCTGCTTAGCTAAGTGGTAGGTAGGTGGGCTGTGGCACGCATTCTTATCTCAATAATATTGTCATTTAAATGTATTGTTTCGCCAGGGATGTGGATCAAAGGTTTCAAGATTGAATAAAGGGAAAAGTAAATATTTTGTTAAACCTAAAACGGTACAAAATCATCCTACCGAAGCATGCATATCCTTAGTGTTCATACTAGTTTATCATATCAGTATGCCTACGAGGATATACGTGTCCTCGGAGTCGCTTGCTACTATTTCATTTTTACTCAGCCATAAAAACATGTGACGTGTCAGTAGGTTTTACGAACGACCACCTGCTAGGCTGCTACATGTATTTGTAATTATGACAAATAAACAGCTCGGTAACCAAACGCTTCGTCCCCTCCAGGCGACCCGCAGCCAACCGTGCAGATCCAGGTGTTGAACCCCAACATGCTGGCTCCGCAGCAGCAGCCGAAGTACCAGATGCAGATCCCCATACAGGGATTCCCTCAGGGTGAGATACGTAAGCCTACTACTGCCTGCGCAGCATGATGACGGACTGTGTTGCTTATTACAATGTTAATAAGAGCTAGAGTTATGTCGCTCTCTCATGCGCGATAAACGCCGCCGTATACTGGTCTAGCCTACTAATATACTCCGTGTTCGAGATTGGTCCAAATGGTTAAGAAAGTCCAATTCCCTCTGGAATCTCTATACAACTGGGAATTTTTATTCTCATTTATTACCATTGGAAACATTACTAGGAAATAGTGGGATTTTCCCCCAGAGTATGTTCCCAGTGGGTCTGACCGTAGAATAAATCTATAATATTAAAATTCTTACAATGCTGTTAAATAAGGACTTTTTTTTAAGTCTGTATGGGCCTGCACAACTAAAACGTAATCGGCGCTACACGATTGCGCTCTCCTGGTGCCGTATGCCGTTCCAATTTGATTCGCATGCGTAATCATGTCTATGTCTAATTAGCTAGCCATCTCTTTCACACTGGTGGTAAGTTGCTACCAGCGTGAACTAGATAGATACGTGTCAGTACTACCCTACCACCCATTGTCTATCAACTCTAATGAATTTCATTAACTTTCTTACCGTTGGATCCAATAGAAATCGATGTACTGTATCCGTATTATCATACATTGGTTGGTTCCAGGTGGCGCAGTATTGACAGTGGCGTATTCGCCCGACGCCAATGAGGCTGGCGGCATACAACTGCTTGGGAACACCTTGCCGGAAGGTGAGACTATTTCTGTCATTTTATTTGAAATCGTAGTCCGTATAGGCGGATATACGGGTGGTGAATATAGATAAATACCGTGAGATACCATAGCCAAGGCCAAGAAAACAACGCAGTGGCAATATTAAATAGAATTCGAATTTTTAACTTAATTATTACAATATGTTCTATGTAGCTGATAAGATTGCGTGTTTTATTGGCGTATGTATACTAATTAATCACAAATTATATTATTATGAGTATCAAATTGATACTGTCAGTATTTACTACTAGTAGTAATCGGAAGCGGTTGCAATTATCTTGTTGAATTCAGTAGTGGTAAAGGTCAAAATACACAATATCATGTCCTTTTATAAATAAAAAATATTTTTTCCCAATATACAGGTACTTTAAGGATGAGAACCAGTGATTATGGTAATTGACAATGATGTTTACTAAGTGTTAACGTGTGTTATGTGTGCATTACTTTCATTTTGTGCCTAAAGTTTTTTTGTATGGTTTTATTATTGTATTTTATGTGTAATGTGTATTAAATTCACCCATGCACACAGTCCTTCCATTCACTATAAAGTATGGACTTTATCACGGATCATTATGCACTTTTTCATTAATGAATGATTAGCAGCATTATTTCACCCTACTTTCATCCGTAGATTGTTTTTTAAATGTTTGGAAACGATTGAAAATATGAAAAGGACTTTTTTGGTCGGTAATGAGATTAGTGACCTTCTAGTTCATAATATAAAGAAAAAGAAACATTGCTTCACATTCACATAAGTTGAACCCAATTAGACCAAGCGCTGCCTATTAGTATATTTTATAAACAAGAAACAACTCGCTCATTTGGAGAAACAAAGACAAAACTGCATGTTTAGCGATTTTACAGGAGATTTTACAATCAAAGTTTTAGATGTAAGTGTAAGTTAAGGAAAAATCCAAATATTTGTTGAAAGTACTTTTCCTTAACTTACACTTACATCTAAAACTTTGATTGCTTCTCCTGTAAAATCGCAAAGATGCAGTTTTGTCTTTGTTTCTCCAAATGAGCGAACTTCAAATGAAGGTTGAATGATCGCTAAAACTATCACAAAGCCATGACAGAATGAGATAGACATCGTTCATTGAATATTGCTTCCTATGGATTAAAAAAAACTGGTCACTATTCTTCAAACACTAGCACTGTTCGCTAACCACTGCACCATTCCAGGTCTGCAAGTGGTAGCCGCGCTGCCGCAGGAGATGCAGCTGCTACAACCAGAAATCAAAGAGGAGCAGCCGATTCATCAGGTCAGTGCCACAAATACACACATAAATGCACATTACACACGAACGCGAACATTGTGGGGACATATTAGAGTGACTAGCGGGCCTGGCGTGAATTCGTTCGCGTAGCGTCCTGCCGTCCTAATAGCAAAATGTCAAAAATTTCGAGCTCGCTCCGCTCGCTCACACATTCGTTCTTCTCCTCCAGATTTTAAAACCTACAATTTCCGACCTCGCTCCGTTCGCTACAATAAAAAAGGCAATTATTTTTTTATTTTGGGCGCTCGCTCATTGAGTATAGAATTTCCTATTATAATTAGAAGATACATATAATTTTGACTTTTGCCCCCCCTCAACCAAATCCTGGATCCGCGCCTGATCTGGTTGGATTCAGTTCGAACGTTTAGGTTTCATTACGACTTGTTTTCTCTCGTCGTAAATATTGCACCCCTTGATGTCTTATATTAAACCCCTATATTAAATGAAATTATACCTCCTAATATGACATTGAACCCCGTCAGGTGTACATAACGCCGAACCAGCAGATAGTGATAAACGGCCCCGGCACCGGGTCCGGCGCGGGCGGCGATGACGTCACCAACATCGTCATCAAGGAGGAGTACGACGACACCATGAACGATGAGGTATGCTGGGGAACAACCCTGACATATATTTGGTCACCATATTTTTAGCGTAAAGGCCTGTCGACACGACACCAACTTATGTTTGCGCAGCGCGTTTGTACAAATGAAGTTCGGATCGGATCGTGTACACGTCAAATTTAAAGTTGGCGTCAACATTTTTAATTTGACGTCTGCACGATCCGTTTGCGCAAACTTCCGTTTGTACAAACGCGCTGTGGAAGCATAAGTTGGTGTCGTGTGGACCGGCCTTAAGGGATATCGTATTTACGATCGACGAGGCTCGCCTGCGCTGATTTGGTCACGTGTTGCGTAAACCTCAGGGCTACGTGGGCCGTAGGTGCCTGAACCTGCCGTTCACAATCAAAAACAAAGCCCAACAATCGATGGATTGACATCGCTGAGTCGGATGCGAGAGCCAACGGCTTACGACGCAAGAATGCCACAGACCGGGCGACGTGGAGAAGAATGAGTAGGAAAGCGGACCCTGGCAGAGGCCGGGATGAGCGATAGGACGATGATGATGATTTTTGGTCACAAGCACGGCTAACACAAGTGTGCGCGTGAGAGCGAGAAGAGGCGCGACATATATCTTCATATCTCTTTCGTCTCAGTATTGCGAGAAGGAAATGGAGGCATTCTCGCGGCGCGAGCTATGTGGCGAGCTAATTGTGTTAGCCGTGTAGTTGACGCTTATGACGAATAAATTTTAAATTCTAGATTATGTTTCTGCCGGTAAGTCTTACCGCTTACCTCTACCAGAGTCCTACCGCTTGCCTGTTACATAGGAAATTATGCGTTAAATATACACTTGTATTGGTTGCAGGAAAGTTCCGCCGATAAGGATACAAATTGGGCTAGCACAGGGGTCAACGCCGACCTCATCAAGTATTTACATACGCTGCCGCCACAGGTAACTAAAATATTTCATTTCTTGTGCGGAGTTAAGGTGCGAGTTCGCAGCCGACAACGACGGGATCATAGCAATTCATTTTTGACAAACCTTTTCTTCTTCTGGCTCGCATATTCTGTCTAACACACCTATTAAAATTAGAGTATCCATAATCCAAGTAATTTTAGAACGAGTTTTACGTATAGCAATTATCGAGGAAAGTTTCCCTATATTAGTTTGGCGGTCTCGTAACGTCAAGAATATTCGTGAACGCTTGCCCACGCCGTGACGTTAGCGCGGTACTAATACCTACGGACTACGATTGTGAAAGATCAGCTTGACGTGGAAACCTTGGAGGAGAATAAACATTCAGACACTGTCATCAGTGTTTCACTCCAAAGAATGCACCCGAAACACTTAACAACTGGTGTCTCAATTGAAATTTTAAGATGCCACTCACTACGAGCTATCGATATAATCGATAATATCGATATAATTTGATAGAAATTTTGTTGACATATTAATTTTTTATAATTCCTATTACTTTTTTATTTATTGTGACATTTTGTAATATTAATTGAGACTGTTTTTTAACACATGTTTTATATATTTTTTAAATTTGATTAGCTTGACATATTATTGTATTTTATTTTTTCTTCATTGATTTGAATACTTACACGAGTAAGTATTTTAAATTCTATTTTTAAACTGATTTTAATACTTACAAAGTAAGTAAGTACCTACCTAAAATTTCATATTGTAATGTTTACAAAATATTTTATTTAATTGCAATCATTGCTTTTTATTTAATTGCACTCATAGCCGTCTCTTTTAGACACGTTATATGCACCATTAAAAAAAGATACAAAATATTTATTGTGACATCAGCTGTGAGTAGGCTCACAAACTATGAACTAAATATACAGACGACCGACTTCATACAAAATAATGTGCACAATAGCTGAGCACGCACACACGTGAGTGTTTGAGTGTGGTTCGTGTTGTCATGGGATGCAATCTGTCTCTTTCTGAGGAAAATAGACAGTTGATTCTAATCCTTACAAGATAAACAATTAAGTCGCTTTTCGTTTAATCATCGGTCGTCGGTTGTTTCCTCACACGCAACTACTACAGTTGATTCTAATCCTTACGCAATAAATAATAAAGACGCTTTTCGCATTATAGTCGTGCACGTGATGGAGGGAAAGGGACAAAATTCTTTTAATATGAGTAAGTAGAGATGGGGACATCCTAGAGTGATTCTTATTAGACACATTAAGGTATTGCAAGTTGGACAGCCCTGAGTAGGCTCCTGCTATCCCTCTATGTCCAATTTCTTTGGAGAGCCACAGACTGACAAGTACCACATGTGACAGCCACAAATACACGTCAAACTCAAAACACCCTCTTTTTTGTCGTTGTTTTAATAGTAGTTTATGCAACTGTGATATAAAAGGGGGTATTAAAACATGAGTGATAAACAGGAAAATTTGAATTTGAATGTTGAATTTGTCGAAGACATTTACGTATTCAGCCTACATTTCGCCGTGTCCCGGCGCCCGAATTTTTTTTTAAAAAGAATGCACAATGATTAAAAAGTTATTTTTCGATACAGCTGTAATGAAAATAGTTTGGGGAATGCTGTATCGAAAAGTAATTTTTTAAAATTGCATGGATTGGCGTGAAAAAAGTGTATCCCTAAACAACTGTTTTCGAATATGTAATTCTAACATTACGCTATGAGTGTAGATAAAAAATATAGCATATGCGGTGCATTCCAGCAAGCGCAAGCGTTGCCGGTGTCGCTGCAGCAGTTCCTGCGGCTGAACCCGCCGCCCGCCGCCGCCGACAGCGAGAACAGCGCCATGGACGCCGACAACACCGACACCGAAATGCCTGATGGTAGGTGGATCACATTTTATGTCATCGTATCAGCCAGAAGACGCCCACTGCTGCACAGGCATAGGCCTCCCCCAGAGATCTCCACAAAGGCTGGTCCTGTGCTTCCCGCATCCAGCTGGTACCTTCGATCCTTACCAAGTCGTCGGTCCACCTTGTGGGAGGCCTACCCACGCTGCGTCACTTTACTGCCCCATCGGCCATCTGTTCTTCGAGCTATGTGCCCTGCCCACTGCCACTTCAGTGTGGCAATCCTTAGAGCTATGTCGGTGACCTTAGTTCGCTTGTGGATCTCCTCATTTCTGATTCGATCGCGCAAAGAGACTCCGAGCATAGCTCTTTCCATTGCCCTTTGGGTAATAGTGAGCTTTCTTATAAGGCCCACAGTGAGCAGCCACGTTTCAGTTCCGTAAGTCATCACTGGCAACACACATTGGTCAAAGACCTTCGTCTTGACATGTCGGAAAATCCACGATAAATATTTAATGAAGTCAAAGCTGATAACGGTCATGATTAAATTGGCTTCCAAAGGAAAACCTGGTGGAAATCGGTCTATCCACAGACAGACATACAGATACATAAATAATTAAACATCTAAAACAATGCGTAGCCTCCCATGACACTGTCGGTGCCGCGGCGGCCAGCGTTAGTGGTACCCACTCAGCATGAGATGCTAGCATTGTTGTGTGCCGGTTTGAAGGATAAGGTAGCCAGCGCAATTACAGGCATGAGGCATTTCATCTTAGTACTAACAGAAACAACACACCTGCGGTTCTGCGTTTTTGTTGCGTACAACATAAATGCATGAATTGTAGATGTTATGGGCGTCAGTTATCGCTTACCATCAGGTGGGCTGTCTGTCCGTTTGTCACAGGGTAGAATATAAAAAAAAATTCATCACCCCTTTTTCCCAGGGGCAGGCTCTCAGAGCACATCGTTTCATTTGCTACGGTCCTGACAAATCTCTCGCTTCTTCCACATTCATCAACTTTTTCGTACATGCTCGTCGGTTTAGGGAACTTGACCTGACCTTCCTTTCTTTTTGCTTTAAGATAATATCTTTTCTATATTATTCTTTATTGACACTTTATGTTGTGCATTCTTGATGGAACTCCATTATATCATAGATTAAATCGTTTTTATACACTAGTTTCACTAAATATATTACATTTATAAACTTTAAATTAATTGCGACCGGTTTCGGACATCATATTCTGGCAATGTTTATTTTTCTTTAGTACCTGAGATGCTTATAACTACGGTCCCACCCCCCAGACTCGCTGCTCGTCGTGACCAACAAGAAGAAGAAGAAGTACAAGAAGAAGCCCCCGAAGCCCGCGCGGCCGAAGCCCGGCCAGGTCGTGATCGCCAACGCGGCCGACGGCACCACCATCTACTGCTGCCCCGAGTGCCAGATGGCGTATCCGGAGAAGGAGCAGCTGGAGATGCATCTCATTGTGCACAATATTGAGAGGCGGTTCATTTGCGGCATCTGCGGGGCTGGGTGAGATGGTTTTCGCAGTTTTTTCGTTCTTTTAATAAGTGATCCACCACACCACATACTACTACGCACCACATTACAGACTACTTTCCACGAGGCTCTGCACTGTGCTGAGGACAGGGGAGATGGCGTGCCTTTGTCCGTGACAGGATTATGGGGGAGAGAGGTCACGACTCTCAGATATGAGGAATACGAACGGAGGAGGGAAAGAGTGACCAATTAAACAATTTTTTTAATTGAGTAGGACATTCAATATCTCTTTCAATCGCAGGGAGCAGAAAAGTAGAAAGGAAACACCCAATGATATATCGGCCGCCCCAGGGCCAGCGCACACCCTCCCCACCCACGGCCGGACTGTGTCCGACAACGCCGGGCAGAGTCGAACCATGCCCGATATAATATACATGTCCTACCTAACTACCTAAAACTACAGCAAAAGTTAGCTACTCCACCAAGGCAGAACCGTTCACGAGTATAACGCAATGACAACAGAAACTCTTTACTCGAGGTGAAAGACATACTGGTTTAATTTCAATGGCGATTATTCGCCATGAGATGTCGAGTGCCGATTCGCTATATGTATACTGTGATGCTAGAGAATACTAGTTCTTATGCTAGCTTTTTTTGGGCACATCCGACGGAAATTTTTTGCATAAATACCGGCGGTCTTATCAATTATAGCGATTTCCTCTAGGAAACCTTAGATACCTAGTAAAAAAGATTATACACGCATTATTTGACAGTATAGCCTGCCCTCTTAAAGGGAGTTCTTAGTCATTTTGACGTCGATCGGAAAATTCCGACAAATGTCAACTACTTTCGGCCAGCTTCGGAGCGTTCGCAGTAGTCCGCCGATCTACAGGCACTGGCCGAACGTTGCCGACAAGTTTCGATCGAAAGTCGCAATAGAATAGCTACGGAGCGATTGGCATTTTCCATTTTGGAAAGTGGTTACCGCTGCCTATAGACAGATTAATTTATTTATTTTCTTCCCCAGGCTGAAGCGCAAAGAGCATCTGGAACGGCACAAGCTGGGCCACAACCCGGAGCGGCCGTACGTGTGCGACGTCTGCATGAAGGGCTTCAAGCGCCGCGAACACCTCAACCTGCACGCCGTCATACACTCCGGTGTCAAGACCGAGATGTGCGGGGAGTGTGGGAAGGGTGAGTGTTGGACTTTTTCTATAGGTATAACAAGCCCTCCTCCAAGGGCTGTAGTTGATCTTCCAACTATCCGCACGAGCCGCTTTGGTTCAACCTTTATAATGCGTACGGCAAAGAACGCATTACCCGCAAGTGTGTTCCCTGATCATTATAATTTAGACGCCTTCAAGGCCAGAGTGAATATGCTGTTCCTAGACGGGCATGCTCCATCATCGGCCGCATCGTCACTTACCACCAGGTGAGGTGGCGGTCAAATGCCTGGCTAGTCCAATTATAAATTTAAAAAGGTATAACAAGGGGACAACCGAGCAAGTAGCTTACTTGATGGTAAGTGAACAACGCAACGCTAGGGGTGTCAGGTATGGTTAGACTTTTCTTGGAATGTTCCAATGTCGTACCGGCTCGGGAACTCTCTTTATTTCGTAGAATGATCGTACGCGGCAGAAAGTTTGAAAAGCGTACAGCAGTTGACCGCCACCTGGATGAGTCCAGGTGGTACAAATGGATGAATCAACTATGACCCTTAGGCAACTGATGATAAAAAATAGCTCTCATTGTCCTTTTTTTACATTATACAAGACAGGCATTTGACCGCCATCTCACCTGTTGGTAAGTGACGATGCGGCCGAAGATGGAGCATGCCCGTCTTGGAACAGCCTACAACAATAGACTTACATCCTTCCCATCTCTCCCCCCAGGCTTCTACCGCAAGGACCACCTTCGCAAGCACACGCGCTCGCACGAGACCAAGCGCGCGCGGGACGAGGCGGCCGCGGGGGAGGAGCGGGGGGGCGCCGCGGCCCTCGCCCGGGGGCCCCCCGTCGCCCCCGCGGTGCCCGCCGCCCCCGGCGGCACTATACTGCCGGAGATCACTATACATGTGAGTGGTGAAACTAAACTCGCTAACAATTGTTTTTACAGAACCGCACGTTTTCATAATGACACTCTTGAGTGATGTAATAGGGCCACGATAAGTCCGTATTGACTGGCAATAGTAAAAATTATAAAGTGTAGATATGGCAATAATCTGGGGATAGTCTATCCTTATCTGTCCTCCTTGTACACATTCAGTTATTTGGTCATTATTAATTTGAACTTTGTCTAAATTATTGATCATGCTGAAAATTATCTCCCGCTCTTCCTTTTTAATTATTTTGCCCATTATTTAATAATATTTTTTATAACTCACAAAAATAAACAATCCTACAGAAATCAAATTGTTTGTTATGACTTTTATGAATGACGTTCTATGACGTTCAAAAAGTTGCCATACAGAGCTTTTAATTTTTTATTTTTTTAAAAGCGATTCGGACTTATCGTGATCTTATTATAAAACTAAAGTCGCTAAGAATTACAGGTAAAGGAAAAGGTTTTTATGGGGTCGGCAACTCGTGGGTGATGCCCCTGGTATTGCAAACGTCCATTGGCTGCGGTGACTGCTTACCATCAGGCGGGCCGTAAGCTTGTTAGCCACCTTAGTGGTATAAAAAAAAAAAATATTTTTACAGACGAACCGCACGTTTCTATAATGACACTCTGAGTAGTATTGACATCTTTGTTAACAACATGCCACAGCATAAAAATAAATTAAAACACAAACTGTTATATGCTAGCACTGTAGAATAAGTAATTGTCAGGTTAGTATTGTGGTCAGTCGTAGCAGCTTATTATAAATTAATTCTAAATTACAGTTAGAAAACTATAGGTATATTTAAATCTATTTTTAAATTTATAAAATTTGTTAAAGACAGAAGAAAGGAAAAAAGACATTTAAGTTCATGACACCAATTTTGTGACTCCTAAATGTTTAGGAATGTCTGAAGGCGCCAACTTTAGTGCTGCTTATGTGTTTAGCCAGTGCAGCGGTGACCACTTTCCATCAGGTGGCTGGCTCACAACGAGAAAAAAATAATAACGATATCCATTGTTATTGGTCCCAGGTACCGACTAGCGGGAATATGCAGATGCCCGTCCAGATCAACATCCCCCAGCACGTCGTGTCGTCGCTTCAGGCCGCGGCCAACGGCGACTCCTCCTCGCAGCTAGACGCTCTTTTGGCCCAACACACGTGACCCCGCGCCTAGGCGGACCTACACTGGCTAGAGGACCTATGATACTAGGACTATAGACGTCTGGCGTCACACGGACCGCTCGCCATGCCAGCCACCAAGCCATATAGTAAGCCTTGCCATCTATTGCAAAGGAATTTGTAAGGTTTTAGCTGTGTCTGTCTTTAGGGACCAACACGCCGTGACTAGCGCCGGCGCCGTCGCCTTTTTAACCCTTCCATGTTCCAAGTCGAGGAATTTGTAACAATAAAACTTTGGGGTTGTATTCTAAAAGGGTCTCCTTTTGGAAACCTGGCGGTCAATATGTCGTGTGATTCCGCAGAGGGTGTTTTACAAAATTTCATAGGTAGATTGAATTCCAGTCTGCAAACGAATTGTGTCGCCGCGTTGAAATTTAACTAATATTTTGGTGACTATCTTTGGCAGTAATTCCATAGAAACCAAGGCAGTAAGGCTACTATCGCTACCAAAGATTTTGGACTCAGGAGCATAGATGGAGCCTCGATCTATAGAGAATGTACATTGTCAATGTGTGTCAATACGGGCGTTTTGCAGAGAATCGTAGAATGCCCAGGATTCTATACTATCGAATGCCTTCTTATAGTCTATGAAAGCCAACCATAGTGGCATCTGGTATTCTGTGGCCATCTCGATAACGACTCGCAGAGAGAGGATCCATTGTACTCATTCCACTTTTGAATCCGGCTTGCTCTATGGGCTGGTAAAAATCAAGCTTATTGGTCAGCCGTAAGGTGATAATTTTGTGAAGAGTTTGAACATCTGCGATAACAAACTCATTGGCCGGTAGTCGCTAAGATCACCCTTGTTCCCCTTTTTAAATAAAAGGACAACTGGATACTTTATATGCACTATTAAAAAAGAAACAAACTAGATTGTGACTTTGGCTGTGAGTAGGCTTCTTCTGTGCCTCTATGTCCAATTTCTTTGATTGCTACGGTCTGAAAGTTGCTATCGTTTGTGGAATCCCTAAATCAACACATGCATGAAAATATTTGTATGAATTACTAAAGAGGTCACGGCGGCGTCTTTTCGTAAAAAAAGCGGCTTGTTGCAAAAAAATTAACTTGGCGAAGTGAAAATTTGTCTCATCACAAGTTCTAAAGTAGTTCTAGTATTGGTGAGCGCGGCAGGCTTTGAAGTTGCCGGCTAATAACATTAGGGAAGAGTCAGTCACGTGATAGATAATATTAGAGGAATGTTTTCCATGACAGTTTTTTAATTTATTCGTTTTTGAATGGTTTTCTATAATAATGTCAGAATGATACTCTCGAAATTATCTTCTAAATAGAGCTGCTATATTAACCAGTTCTTATTAATTTATTTTTATTATTAGAAAGATATTTTCCAATGCAGAAATGTATGGTTCCCAGCCTATATGACCAATAACGTTGAGCAACATGTTATTAGAAAGGATTTTTAATTTTCTAGAACAACTCTCAATTCGTTGTGGGGAAAAAGTTATGGTCAATTAAAATAAACTTCATTTTGTACTGAAAAGTTGGCATATTACTCAACGATATTGGTCATATTGGCTGCGTTTTCTGAACCTCCTTTAGTGCGTGTATAGGTATACTACAGCTGACTTAATTAATTTAATAGAATTGGAGAGGACAGGGTACGTTAATAATATACCAATGTAATCTTTTGGCGTCACACGTCAGTTTATATGTGAAAATAAGCAATTGGCGAATACGAGGCGAACTTGGTCAGTATGTTTTGTAAGAATTTATTTATCATATTCATAAAAATGTTTTAGGTTGTCATACAAAAGAAATCGGTTTAGAAATTTAGATGTAGGACCAATTTTTTTGATGTTTTAATTATTTATACAAAAATACATATCGTTTTGCTCATTGCAGAAATTGATCCGCAATTTGTGCGGGTTGAATATTATGAAGAGGCCATGAAAAGAAATGCAATTGTTATATACACTTAAAAGGTCAAATTATTATTGCAATTGTTTTTTTGTGGTATCGAATTATGAGCCTGGAGTTTCAAAACACTGCAAAATATCAAAACAGTGTGCGGTTCCTTCATAATCACAGGCAGCAATCCTCATTGTAAAAAGTTGTAGGAAAAGTAAATATTGTAAATGTCATTTCCACTGTGATATTTATACCATTTTCCTTAATTACTGCCGCTAATCATGTTGTGATGGAAATTATATCGGATTTCTTATAATATTCCGTCGTATTTGTGATATGTAAACTACTTACCTACATGTAGAGTGATAAGCGAGTACCGGGTAAGTATTGTGGGGTAAATGCGAATTCAATAGTGTAGGTATTGTTAATTAAGACGAAATGTCGTCTTTTTTAGTAAAATTAAAGGAAAAGTTATATTTATTTCCCCATAATTTTTACCCTTGGAACAAAAAAAAACAGTCTAAAACGTAATTTCTACGACAAACTAATATTATATCAGCTTTAATATAGGTGTAAAAACTGATTTTTTTAAATTACAATTTTGTAGTTAGTTATAAGTATTTTTGACATTGTGTGTAAATTTTGCTTGGAATACTAGAATTTAATTTTCGAGGTGCTCTTAGGCAATTTTTATAGGTTCGGATTTGGGTAGCCTGGATGTGATTGCGAGGCCTACAAATCGTATTATTTAAGTTATTTGTTGTACATTTGCACGATCATAATTGTACATTGCCTGCGCTCGAATTGGCCCGCGATCACAATTAGCTGGTCTAGTTTCTTCTGCATAAGTTCAACATTTTCCAATATTAGGGTACCTATTTTCATATATTTTGTAAGCTGTAAAGTGTTGTTTTTTATACTTTAAAATTAGCTAGTACATAAGTAAATCATCATCACAGTATTTCTTGTAAATTAAAGATCCTGAAATCTCATTGTACGCAAAAAAAGAAAATCATCTACAAATTTTTGGCTGAACATGTTTTTTTTCCAGCGGGAGTTTTTCCCATTGTGAAATACTCAAAGAATTTCAGGTCATCTTACCAAAAATGTTGTCAGCCAAAAAGCTACTTAATTTTCTCTCTTTTTATATGAATAATGTTAACCAATCAATATGTTTAAGCAGATGTATTTTTTCACTGTTAATTTTGATATTAGTTAAGTATTATAGGTGTAAACATTTTGGATCATCATTTTGTGAGACCACATAATGCAATGAGATTAAAAATAAAACGATTTTTTCAAAAACAGTGTTTTATTCCTATTTTTATTTTTGACCGATGGAGTTACGGCGGAGCGACTAACTTATATACTTATGTGATACGGTACCATTTTGTATTATCAAATTGAGTTCACTCTGTAAGTTACTAACTACGGGGGGACTATGCAAGAAGCACGCGTTATGGTCTGTCCAGACTGACTTGTCTTATCTGTAATCACGCTACGTACATTGTGTATAGATGTCTTGAATAATATAAGAAACACATAGAATTAAAATTTGAACTGTATACTGCTGCAAATTACCCATTAAAATACTTAATTTCCAACCAAATAAGACAAGTCAGTTTGGACAGATTTTACGTTTGTCGGAGTATATTTTGGCTAAGGTTATGAAATGAAACGCAACCTGCCTATGAGCTCTTTTTACTCTCACGTTTTACAAACAAATACAAAATGTAATTTTGAAGTGGCTTTTGCGCATTATTAGGTTATTATCTTTTAGACTCGTTCCCACGGGAACCTTTCGGGATATTTTATAGCGATACTACTGGGCTCATTTGTTCTAGGATAAAAATGCGTTAAGTAGTTTTTCGTGAAGTACAAACTTTCGCATTTATAACTAACTTTCCGCACGCGTGTGGAGGGGAATAGGAAGTACCTAGCCTATGTCCATCCTCAAATTATCTATCTACATACCGAATTTTACCAAAATCGGTGCAGTGGTTAAGCCGAGAAAACGTAGAGTATCGCGTTACTAGTCGGATATTTAATAAAATATTGGTTTCTTTCGCAATTATACATTTGCTCATTATATTTTTAATTATACGTACAAAGTTTCATCGTAATCAGATTGGCCATGTCCAAGAAATTGAAAAATTTGCTTGTATGAAAATTAAATTTCTCGTCATTTTCGCCATACAAAACGCTAATTTTATTGGTTAGGTTATGTACTAACGTACTGAACCCATTTCGAAAATCATTTCCAACATTTTTTTAAAGGTAATTTTGATAGGTAATTTATTTTTTGCTATAATAAAAGTTACAGTCGTCCTCCCGGGTTTCTATTGTGCTTAGCCAAAATAAGGCACGCTCTTTTAGAAATGGGCACTTTCCCAAAATCCGTGGGAAGTAGTTTTAATAATAACTGTCCTCTGTCATAATCATCTTTGCGTTAATGTCCCGATTGTGCTCTCGCGCACAAGGGCCCGGGGTCCGCCTTGACCATGATCCAGAATTTGGCAGATCAGATAATTACACTGGAGCGACTGCCATCTGACCTCCGTGACACTGCTACCAGGGAAATCTAAACAAATTGTATAATGGTTACACATTTAGTCGTCAGAATATGCAGGTTTTATCCAGATGTTTTCCCTCACCGCAAGAGCATCGGTTACGGTTAGTATGCAACTGATTTAGGTACATAACTCAGAAAAGAGTTTTTCTACCTGTATTGACTTTATTAGCAAAATTAATTATTGCAGTTGGAATAATTACATCCAATCCATCATGTCTACGTAACCTACGCAAAATTCCTTTGTTTGTAAATAGACCGTTGTTTATATACGGGACCTTGGGAGGTGCGGCGACCCCCCGCGCCCAGCGCCCGGCGCGCGTGGTGGCGCACTGCCCGCCGCCGCCACCCGCCGCCCCACGCACCGCGCATGCGCGCGCCGCCGCGCACCGCCCCGCGCATGTTCACAACCCTCGTCTACCATATTTCACCGAAGACAGAGCGCTAAAACAGCATGAAAACCTTCCTCGACGCGTAGAATCAGGTAACGCTCCGCGTATCCACGCAACCCTCGCCGTCCGCCAGCCTCGGGGGCCCGCGGCGGCCCGCCGGCCCGCGATGGTGTGGGAGCGCGGGCCGGTAAAAATAAAGCGCCACAACCGACTGGGGTGAGGCAGAATGGCGGGGGTTGAGTGAGCGCCCTCCGGGGCGGGCGTCGCGCCCGGCACTCGATGCCGCGGGACTAGCGGGCATGGTTGCGGTTTCAGCGCGCCGCGGGTGCTGCCGCGATGAACTTCGCGCCGTTCACGGGGCACATCCCGTCGGCGGCGGCGATCCCGAGCATCCACCAGTTCGCGGCCAAGTTCGGGTACGAGGGCGGCGCGGCGGCGGCGGGCGCGGCGGGCGAGCGCTACGCGGCGGGCGCGCTGCAGTTCGCGGTGGCGCCGGCCGTGGTGGACGCCAAGTTCCGGCCGGCCGACGGCGTGGTGGTGGTCAGCGCCGCGCCGCCCGCCGCCGTCGCGCTCGCCGGGATGGCGCCCATACACACAGGTCGGCTGTACCTTGTTTATTACACTATGTTTCTGTTTATCCGGCTTGGTTGTCACTGTAACTTCTCTTGTTACCAAATCTCTAAAAAATTTTTCTTCTTACACTGTCTTAACATATAATACAAAAGATTTAAAATTGCCAACACAATCAGCCCAAACTACCCTTGCTTACTAATAAAACTCGTACCTACGTTAATAACACATAATTAATGTTCAGTGTTTTACGAACGTAACCTACTCACTACTCGTACGAGTTTTCTGCATGACGCAAGAACTTCTCCGAAATATAAATACTCATCCCTTCCCGAGCAGTGAACACTGGCGTGAAGTACCAGACGATATCGTCGTCGTCCGTGAGCCTGGGCTACGGCGGTGCGCAGTACGCGGCTGAGCTGAAGGGAGACAAGCGAGAGTACCGAGAGGACCTCCACCATGACATTATGGCCACTATGATGCATCAGCAAGGTAAGGATTCACTGTTTATAGCCAGTCACCTTATTTTCTCCTTTTAATGTTCTATTCTACATCACGTCTACCGTGGATTGGAGATTATAGCAA
The DNA here is from genome assembly GCA_907269095.1 of Blastobasis adustella. Classification (NCBI taxonomy): domain Eukaryota; kingdom Metazoa; phylum Arthropoda; class Insecta; order Lepidoptera; family Blastobasidae; genus Blastobasis; species Blastobasis adustella. Next base: position 4,854,137 of record OU026120.1, read on the forward strand.
ATCCTTCACTATTGTGAAGGAATCTCAAGTCCAGTAGGCTAATTACGGAGCTCTGTTCCTAACAAATCTCTGATTACAAAAATTGAAATTGTTACTTTTACAATTAGGTATCATTGATTTCGTGGGCTCAATTGCTAACAAAGTTCCATTGCAATAAACTGAAACTATTCGACATATTCAAACTCTGAACTGTTACGGTTTTGGTGTGATTTAGGTATATTTTATTTAAAAAGATTTAAAGGTCCTATCGACCTCGCTTGGACGTAAGGACCGCATCAGACCTAATCAGGTGCGCTTTTGCCGGTAATATAACAATAATACCTACACCGCCAGTACATAAACCGCCTCGTGTGTCCCCAGTCTCGCAGTCAGCGCCGCTGAGCATGGGCACGCAGCAGCTGGTGGTGGTGCTGGCCGAGCCGAAGGACGCCCTGCGGCCGGTCAAGCAGGAGGTGCGCGCCGACCGCGCCATTGGACCCAACGATTATATCAGTGAGTACAACCCACCACCACACAAGGTGCTGTCGAGCTCTCGGTGATACTATGGACCGCGAACATCTAAGTGTCAATCACACAGGAGGTACACATGCTAACTTGCCGAGCGCGCACTTCTTGACTCCCAACCACTCTCGGTCACACAGTGAGCTAGATTCTACAGTTTTGCGTGTGACTTCGTTTTAGAATTATAAACATTTACCTACTTATTCTTCCTTCCGTGAGGGCGTATCATTATCGCATGAGCCCAAGCTAACCTCATCTGCTCGTGACTGCGTTGTGTAGGTCAGTGTAAGCAGCCACGCTATGCGAGTTTGTTTTTCTTGACCTGTGTGTGGTCCGAGCTACAAACTAAATTTGATCCAAACCGATGCAGACAGATGAATCACCTTCGTATTTATAGGTAATTTATAAAAACTAATTTTAATTATTATCTACTCCTACTGTTATTCCAAAAAGAAATTATGTCCCAACTAATTTCACAGGAATTAAAATGGATATTGACAAATACATACTTTCGGATTGACTACCTTTAAAGATTTTTTATAATTTTGAAAACAAATTATTGACGCCCTATAGAACCTTAAGAAACCCTAAAAACGTAACCTCCCTACACAGCCGTCAACCTCGCCGGCTTGGGCGACGTGTCGGACGCATCCTGGCAGCTTGGCGGCGTGACCGGCGTGGCGGGCGTGACAGGAGTGGCGGACTACCTGTCGGCGCTGCCACTGCCGTTGCACCACTTGCTGAAGTACTCGGCAGACAAGCGTGATGACCAGCCCACTGTGCTTGCTGTCAACGCGCTGCCGGCTGGCGCTGTGCCTGTTACTACGGTGAGGGTCTCTGTCATACTGTGTCCGGTAAAGTAGAATTTTGCATTAACCCCGTTTGACGTATATCATCATATTGGCGTTAATGTCCCGGTTGTGCTCGCGCGCACGAGGGCTCGGGGTCCGCCTTGACCATGATCCAGGATTTGGCAGATCAGGTAATGACAGTGGAGCGATTGCCATCTGACCTCCGTGACTCCGTGGTAGCAAGACCCGGGGAACCTGACCAGATCAGATCATTTCGGTTTCATCACGATGTGTTCCCTCACCATAAGAGCATCGGTCAGCATTCAACTAATGTACACCCATAACTCAGAAAAGAGTCATTGGTGGTCAAGAGTCACATGGCCCCAGCGGGATTCGAACTCGTTACCTCTCGCTTACGAGTCGGATACTTAACCGCTCGGCCACCGACCCTCCAATCTGTGTTCCTGCCTTATTATTATTTTAATAATCAGATGGTGGCTGCGGATAACAGCACGGTGGTGGTAGCGGAGGGCAGCCCCGCCCCCACCCCGCCGCCCGCGCCCGCCTCCAACGCTAAGAAGAACAAGAAGAAGAAGAAAAACGGGAAAGAGAAGAAGCCACGCCCCGTGCCCGGCGAGATACGGCTCACGACGGCTTTGGGTACTTTCATTTGATTTTCTTGCTTACTTTTGGAAAAGAATAATTCATTTTTTTCTCAGCTTAAATCAGTTTCATTCCAGGAGCTCCCTAGGAGCGCTAATGCGTTCAATTTGGTTATTATAGTGAAGCGATTGCTATCTGACCTCCGTGACTCCGTTAACAAGGGAACCTGCCAAGATTGGATCATGGTTACACATTCAGGTTGAATGTGCAGGTATCATCACGATGTTTTTCCTCACCGTAAGAGCATCGGTTAGTATTCAACTAAAGAGTCATCGGTACATGCCGGCTCTGGGGTTAGAACCCGGGACCTCGGGGCACGAGTCGAACCCCTTAACCATTAGGCCAGCGATGCTCTGATATCGCTACATATCTTCAAACAAAGTTCCACGCCACGTCAAGTCTGTTTGTTCGCGATAAACTCAAAAACTACTACCCGAGCGAAGCTGGAGCGAGTCGCTAGTGTATTAGGGTTTGTTTAACTCTAGCCGTAATATTTTTTATTTAAACTTTATGTTAAGATCGCGAATTTGCGACTACTTATGCCGTCTATAAATTCATAAAGTGCTTTAACAGCCCTCGATGTCGACCAAAGCCGCCTAATATTCCCCCTTTCCCTAGACGGCAGCACGCTGTACTGCTGCCCCGAGTGCCACATGGCGTACCCGGAGCGCGGGCTGTTGCAGCAGCACCTGCTGGGACACACCATGGAGAGGAGGTACGCACCACCGGGGGATACGATTTACATAAAATTTGTATGAAAAACGTACCCCCTTCAAGGCTACACTTAAACTGTAGTTCATTCGCAATAAGAAAATTTAACCATCGACCAATCGGGTCGCAACAAATTAGAAAGCGAAGTTCTACATTGACCAGTTGACGGCAGAAAATAATAAAACTGAATACTCCGCTGGTTAGAATAAATAGCAAATAGACTGTTAAGCAAAAATACTTGACTTTATTTTTAATTTGAGACAATTAATTTGATTTTTACCATTAATAATAAATTTTAATTTTTTTTTAATTTAAATTGTTTGAGTATTTACTCCACTGTGAAAACAACTTTACTCACTATTTTCTTAACGCGAATGGACTACAGAGCTTCATTACTGGCTGCCCACTAGTCGACTAGCTAGGTTCTAATGGTGGCTCCCACCCTCATGACGCTTGATCCAAAGGACTGATCAAGCTAAACTTACCGTCTGTAAGGAGAAATTTTCTCACGCACACGGTCAGTTTGATCATGTTTATTTAATTCTATTACCTACTGGATCAAGCGTCAATACATAATAGTGAGTGGCTATCATAAGCAAATCACCTGTCAGTCCGTAACTTTATCAAAGACTTCTATATCATAAATGCTTGAGCTATGTGCGGTCACGTACACATTCCTTTCTTGGGGAAAATGTCTAGAAGATGGAGACCGCCATCTATCAGGTGAACTGTCTGACCGTGTGCCTCTCTAGGTAATAAAAAAATTATACTACTACTTCGATGGATAGGGTCGTGTTATGCACACCCCATTACACACGCAGTCGACGGGAATCGCAAGCGCAATCCTCCATCCTTTTAACCTTTCGTATTTATTATGGAGGCTTACCAGGTGAACTCCTCAAGCCAGAGTCACCACCGGTAAAACGTGTTGTGATGACACGTACACTGGAAGTAGTGGATTGAGCTCCCCTGATATGTTATTCTCTAAGACAACTTCCGTGAGCGCAACGATGAAACGTGACAGTCCGTGGTCAGGTTGCCAAGCAACGCGGAAATTTCTATTGAAACATTGTTATCATACGACAGAACATTCTATATTTCATCGTTGCTATCAAGGATGTTTCTTAGAAAATCGCACCCCAGGAGAGTACAACATGGAATTCTTCAAAAAAGGGGTGAAAAGGTTCTTACGGGGTAGATAGCGCATGGGTGATACCCTTGGTATGCAAACGTCCTTGCTGCGGTGTCTGCTTACCATTAAGCAGGCCGTAAACTCGACACCGTAGTGGTATATAAAAAAAAATATTACGTTCCCAGATTCATCTGTGACATCTGCAACGCGGCTCTAAAGCGCAAGGACCACTTGACGCGGCACAAGCAGTCGCACAACCCGGAGCGGCCGCACACCTGCAGCGTCTGCCTGAAAGCCTTCAAACGCAAGGAGCAGCTCACGCTACACTTTGTCATACACTCCGGCGAGAAGCGGCACGTCTGCACCGAGTGTGGGAAGGGTGAGCAATTCCTATTCATACAAGAATTTCGTAATAGTAGGCTAAATCCTAACCTCAATCCGTGTCGTAGTTTGGCGCGTTTGAACAGACGGATTCCATTTGAACAGCACGCATGCCTGCAAAATTGTAGTTTGCACTGACACCCATCGCAAACAGACCACTCACGAGCCTTACTTGAATTGAACGCTGCCATCTTTAGCCAATAGGGATAGGGACCAATCGCAGCAAGGCAGCTTAAGGTAAAGATGGCGACAATCAACCTGAGTTAGGCGGTAAGGACCCTGGTTGTGAAGCACAAAAACTGCGCTTAAACTACAATTTTGCTGTTGGCGTGTATTTCAAATAGTCTAACTCCAGTTCGGTACAATATGTATGTATTCCTACTCTACTCCTAGTTTATACTTTCGGCTCGTGTCTCGCCAAACAAAGCACGAAAGTGAGACACGAGACGATGCGGATGAGAGCTTGTGTATTTAGTGATTGCTTATGTCAAATCCCATACATTTTCCTTTCAATTCTACTGTCCATCACGAGAATGCATCTTGGCTAGACCCGCAGGTGTACGTTAAGTACGTTGGTTAACAATTTGTATGTGCGTCATAGAGCCCTACTCACTCTGCATTTATCAACTTTATGTACCAGAGGGCTTAGTGTGAGTTTCGCTTCGAATTTACTTTACTATCACGTTTGCGTTTTCGTCGAAATTAGTATGAAGAAAAAAACTTCATTTACGTACCACTAGACGGCGCTATACATTTTTTCATACAAATTTTCACGTAAACGCAAACGCGATATTAAAGTAAATTCGAAGCGAAACTCACACTAAGCTGGTCATCTTGGCGTTAATGTCATGGTTGCGCTCTCGCGCGCGAAGGTCCCGGCGTCCGCCTAGACCATGATCCAGGATTTGGCAGATCTGTAACTAAAGTGGACCGACCCTGTTAACAGGAGAACCTGACCAGATTGTATCATGGCTACACATTCAGTCGCCTGAATGTGCAGGTTTCATCACAATGTTTTCCCTCACCGTAAGAGCATCGCTTAGGTTCAACTAATGTAGGTACATAACTCGGAAAAGAGTCATTGGTGCATGGTGCTACTGGAGTTCAAACCGGGGTACGACTCGGACCCCTTCACCATTAAGCCTCCGATGCTCCTTATCAACTTTACGCACTTATGACAACGAAATAAATATAACAGTAACCCATCTTCTACCCCCAGGCTTCTACCGCAAGGACCACCTTCGCAAGCACACGCGCTCGCACATAGCGCGGCGCGTGAAGGCCGAGCTGTCGGCGGGGGGCGCGGCGGGGGCGGGCGCGGGGGACGGGGGCCCCCCGCTGCCCGCCGCGGTGCCCGCGCCGCAGCCCGAGCCCTCCTGACCCGAAGACAAACACGACCTGCTCACGCTAATCGCAGCTGCCAAGGACGTGTTCTGAATGAAAAATAAACATTCACGTGAATAGAAGTACGTTGTAAGCTTTCGAGTACGATTTTATTTAAAATTAAAAAAATATTTATTTCAGACAACTTGATAGTTTTTGTACTACTAATGTGGCAAATAAGCTTACGGGCTGCCTGATGGATTAGTAACATACTAGAATTGTCTTTTTATAATACAAATAATGAATAAATAAATATGCTTGGACAAGTTCACACAGCGCCATCTAGCTCCAATTATATTACGTTAGTATTGTTAATCGCGGTATTTTAAAATAATTTTACTTTATTGTTTACACCAATAACCTCCATCTCCACCCAGTATTTTTGGATGGGACAGTCTAGTCTAGCAAGTATAAGTTTCATGATACTGTACCGATTACGCATGCGCTGCAGTAGTGAAACCGCTTTCTTACGCATAATGGCATGAAAGCCGTCCTGGTCCTGGTATTGCAGATTCTAACCATATACCTAATACCTCTAAGGACGTGCACACATGCACATAGCATCGGCTTCAAGTTAACTTCAAGTTATTTGGACAATGGACATAGAACCATGAACTGTGTTCTATGACCATGAAGTTGTAGATAATGGTGGAAGTAATACTCCTTAAACTAGTAACAGACGATCCGATTTGGCTGGAGCCGACTAACTGACTAGCAGTCGATACTAATCCTTACGCGGTACAAAATAAAGTAGCTTTTGGATCCAGGGACGTGGTCGGACGTCCGACCAAGGTCGGCTCGCCTGCGCATCCGAGCGGGCTAGAAATAAAAGAAAACTCGACATTTTCGGACATTTCCCAGTTTTTTGCTTATTACTTAAAAACGGCGGCCTATAGCAAAAATATCTTGTACTAAGGTAATTGATATAAAATTCTCTGCAGCGTTTGCTTTATATACTTTTTCAAATTCCCAACCGTTTACGAGCAAAATAGTCTCAGTTTTAGCGGTAGATATATGTAAAGAAATATTTTCTTACAAGAATGGTTTGGAAAACTTAAAAAACATACTCCAAAAAATGGAAAAAGTCCGAAAATGTTGCATGTTTTATGCCCTGAGTTGTATAGTACTTCGATTTGGAAGATATTTTTATGAGGATTTAAATAAATAATGCAAATTAATGTGTGAAATTATGCGTTATGTTGCTGTGATTTGTTTAATTAGGAAACTAAATTTTAAAAGATAAAGGGTTGAAATAATAATGTTTATAAATGTTGGCGATCTCTAAAAGAGTTGTTTTATGTGATATTTTATTATTTGTAATATTTTTGTGTGTGGAAGTGTAGTTTGTATAAATTCATAAATTAAATATTATAATATAATATAGTGGTAATAAACCACATTAGTAGCGTAAGATGCAGTTTGATTTTACTTAAGCCAGGCACCATTTTAGCGTAGTATTCTCTATCTATAAATATTTATATTCCTTCAAAATATTTTTATAGAAAACAGTAGTTTTCCAAAATGTTTAGGAAACATGTTTAATGTAGGTCTAAAACAAAGTACAAACATTTCATAAATACGATAAAAATTTGATATAGAGTACTTAGTAAAATCAAGATAAATTAAAATGTAAATAAAAGCTGCAATCGGTAGTACATTTTTGATGAAAATTGTGCTTCCTTTAACTTATGAAAGATTTGCTTTGATTTAACAATAAAATTAACTATAAATAGCGTTTCATAGCGTTATATTTACTGGTGTTTTATTTCTGTATTAAGGCTAGTGTCCCCCTAGTAGTAAACAAATTTTTAATATTATGCTATCAAAGCCAATTTTGCAGACGTGATCCAAAAACCAATATCAATGCTTGTAGTTTGTCAGATTTTCCTTAAACTATGTATTTTCAAAGTTCTCTCTCAAATCTTAAATCCCGTGTAACTTTGAAACAATATATTTTAACGAACTTCTGACAAACTACAAGCATCGTCACGGCTACAAAATTCATAATAAATTTTGTTGTGCGGGGGGAAAGTCCTCTTAAAAACTACTACGAAAAGAAAATACATACTTCCATGACGTGCAAAATATTTTATTGTTTGTACTCTTTTTTATACATAATTATGAAACTTATCATTTAACATCACATCAACTATGCGTTAAAAATCTACGATTTAAAGACGAAGTGGAGGAACTAGAAAGTTAAAACTAGTTATTTGGTACGATGGCACGTCGAGTGTCACATTAACTTAATGAAAATGTATTTACATTGGTGAAAACTAAAGAATTACATTTGGCCAATTCAGTGCAGGAATGTAATAATGACGATGTAAACTCATCATGTTTTATTTTTTACTGATATAATGTATTTGTGACGAATGATTTCAATAGGCGATTCATGTTTTAAATATGATGATAAAAGCGGATTATGAACACCTAAACCATGATGTTTGTGAATTTCATGCGTGTTATAATCTAAAATCTGTCCAGTCTGACTTGTCTTATTTGGTACGAAAATTATGTATTCATTGGATAATTTGCAGAAGCATGAATTGAAGTTCATATTCTATGTGTTTTTCTTATACAATTCAAGATATACACCGTATTCGTAGTGTGATTGATACGGCAAGTCGTGATTTTGGGTATTGCTTGTTCACCAAATAAGCCAAGTCAGTCTGGACAGGTCATACCACAGCAGGGCAACACAAGTGCACTCTCGCGCGCGATAAACGACAACAGGCGCGTCAGAAATACTACTATCTCTTTCTTTCTAGTATTAAGAGAAGGAAACAGACGCTCTCTCGCAGCGCGAGCTGTGTCGCGGGCACATTTGTGTTGCCCATGCAGGTTGGGATATGTACAATTTCATAGTCTAACTAATACAGCAAAGAAAACTGACCTAAGTACTATTAAATTGAGATCACGCAAATTATAATACGTATTTGTGTGTGACGACACAATTTGGACCCATTGAATACAAATAAAGTTATTTAAAATTTTACGCTAGGAAATTAAAGTTTTTGGGACCACACATTTTATCTTTTAAAGACATGTCACATGGGCAAGGTTTTAAATTTTAATACATTCTCACATGGACTATGTATATCTTAACACTAGAATTCGAGTAAAGATCATCGCCTACATAATTGAATGAAAAACAAACTTATACTTATCTAGTAACCTGTACAATATACACATATAAAATCTCAATATATCCTGATATTTCTTAATTAAAAGTAAATTGGGTTAAGAACTAATACACTTTCCGAATTTGATTGCAAATTAACACGATTGTAAAATTTTAATTCATTTTAATAGTGGACTTATTATGGTCTGTAGATATTAATACTTAAATCAATATGCAGTGGTAATAGTAGATAGTTTTTCTGACATTTTCGCAATTAACATCCTTCAAAAACTCACCACGATATTGTAGATACTTCACTTCTATAAGTAGGTATTTCATCTTTTCGAATATCTGTTTCACAGTGCAGATATGGCCTTCGCTTTAAATATAGGTATTGCTGAGAAATTCGTGAGGCTGATACAGTGTAGTAGTACAGTGTAGTGTGCCTTACGATATCTTAACCCTGCGGTCATTTATTCATTAATCTTATTAGGTCACCTTAATACTCCTACACTGCTGCTTGTAATCAGTAAGTCTTGTCACTTTTTTATGTCATACGGTAGGCAACAAGCGGACCACCTGCTGGAAAGTGGTCACCGCTGAGTAGACCTTAGCAACATAACAGGAATCACTCGCTATTCGTATATGCCGAAGAACCGAAAACCGCCAGGGTAAACGAGTTCTTGAGCGGAGACAGCGAGTGGGCAAGCGTAGTGTAGTACGGCGAGCACGGCTGCAGTGGCGATTTGGGTCTGCAAGTGAATGCTGGATGCGGCCAAGGACCCTGCATTGGCGCGACGGGGCTATCCTACGTCCAGCAGTGGCCAAGTCTAAGACTATGCTTACTTAGTGAACCCCTGGTGCTACACCATAAACCATGCACCACCTTTTATGCGGCCCTTTTTGCTGACACCGGCACAACGAAAGACCTCTACGCCACTAAAAATGCATTGTGCGTTGCCAATTTCTTGTTGTCAAAATTATAATCTAATTTGCCATCGAGTCGCTAAGAAGAACAGTGGACCCCTGCTGCTAGACTGCTATCTGAGGGTTGATTGTACCCCACACCATGTCACGGTCGCCTAGTCCTGGGGATGTACGGTCACGGGGCGCTGGTCCGCGGCGCCCGCCACCACTACTTGGTACGGCACTTTGATCTGCAAAGGTATGCGCAGCTTGGCCGCCGACGGCGCCTGGGAAAGACACGTATAGATTAGATAGATATACAGCTTGTCTAAGCTGAAATGACGCGCCCCACTACTTAATTAGTTGATTTCGATGTGTGACTGCAAATATTAATAACGACACTTCATCTGTGTGGGAGCGTCGACTGCTCAATCGAACGACGCGTGCTCCTACGTTTGAGTCTCACCGGCAACTGAATGACCAATTACAACGGCATTTGTATATGTATTGCGTCCATATTTTAATTTGCTTGTGTGCGTTAATGCGATAGTGGGGCGCGTCATTTCAGCTTAGACGAGCTCTACCAGCGGAAATGCCAATATATCATAATAAAGTGTTTGGACATAGAGCATAGATGGAGTCTAATCACAGCTGACGTCAGAATCTATATTTTGTTTCATTTATAGAGCTTTTGCCCAAAAGTGGACGAAGCTGAAGGTTTAAAAGTTCTAAGATTTTTTATGCAAGATTTATTGCCATGTTACGTTACGATATGTGGCCACGCAAGCTACAATTAATAATATCAATGATTTCATAACTTAGAAATGTAAGGTTCTTATTGACTGTATAATATAGATAGGTAAATTTAAACCATTTCTAGAAGTAAATTGTGAAATAAAAAAAATTACATTCCAATTTATTTGCTAAAAATAATAAAAGTCACCTTCGGCAAAACCCGGCCGCAGCCGAAGGTCTCGTAAAACTCCGGAACACATTACTCTGCCACCAAACTAGGCCTCGCCACTACCACGAAGCATAGACCTCACTCCCAGCTTGACAACCTACTTACAGTGATAGTGATCTCCGGCTTGACCTCCGCCTTGACGGGTGCCTTGACGGGCCGCTTGATGGGCACCAGCCCCGGGACCGCCTTCCGCTGCAGGTAGGGCGAGCCGTCCGCCTTCACGCTGTTCGCCTTCATGTGCACTATGTAGTGCTTCTGGAGGTGGTCTTTGCGGTAGAAGCCTGGGGGGGATTCGTTGTGTGAGTTGCGTTTTTGGTGGAATAGGAGGTTCTTTTGGAGCGTATGGTGAGGTCAAAGTAGGTACATGTGCATGTAAATAAATATGCTTGGACAATTCACACAGCGCCATCTAGCCCAAAGCAAACAAAGCTTGTGTTATGGTTGTCGGACACCTGATAAACTTCTTAACAGTCTTGAGTGTATATATACTAAATGTAACAATGACTAAAACGAATAGCGAATTAAATAAACTACTTATATATTTTTTACATACACACTTATTATACATACAACACTCAGAACCGTAACAGAAATTAAAATTCGTCATTTCAATTTCTGCCCGGTCCGGAATCGAACCCGGGACCTCTGGTGGCAGACCGGCGTGTTAACTAACTGAACCACTCAGGTCGTCAGGCATGTACAAAGTTAACAATGTTATTTTTTAAACTTTAATAGGAATATGTAGTCATATACGGTAACACAAAAATTTTAAACAACCATTGTTAATTAACAATAGACATACTAATTTCTTATAACACAACCTACAACAGAAAGGGCTTTGTCGCACCCGACCTCTTTCAATTTACGTAGAAGCAAGACACAGCCCGTCTTGCTACTCAGGCTGTGACCAAAAGGAAATAAAAACGAATAGAAAAACCCCTCAAAGCACGCACCTTTCCCGCAATCCGGACAGAAGAACGAGCGCACGCCCGTGTGTATGTTCAGGTGTATCTTGTAGTGGTCTTTCCGCTTGAACGGCTTCGAACAGAACTTGCAGACGAACACTTTCTGGGGCGTCGGCAGCGAGCGCTCGGCCGCCAGCGCGGCGAGCGTCGCCCCGGCGCGGGACGGCGTCGCGCCCACCGGGGCCGCTTCCGACACCTGTTGGAGTGATCACATGCGGTTGAGGCAACTGGATGGTTGGCAGGTTTATCGCCACCGGAGCCATTTCGGAGACCTGTTGTAGTAGTAACATATAGTCGAGGGAACAATGTTTAGCAGTTTAACCGCCACCGGGGCCACTTCGGAGACCTGTTATAGTAATAACATATGGTTGAGGGAACTGATTGTTCGTCTATAACAAACGTTTTCTCAATTTGTTTCGTTCTAAAACTATCGCCTATAGTCTATTCGCGTTAAGAAAATAGTGAGTAAAAGTGTTTTCACAGTGGAATAAAAATTCAAACAATTAATATTTTAAAAAGATTAAGTCTATTAATGGATAAAAATCAACTTAATTGTCTCTAATTAAAAGAAAGTCAAGGACATCCCTATACTTAGCAGCCAGTCTAGTATTTGCTGTTTGTTCCAACCAGCGAGGTATTCATTTTTATTATTTTCTGCCGCCAACTAGTGGCTGTCATTATTTTCTTATCGCGAATGAACTATAGTGACAAATCACATGTCGGAAAATAGAAGCGCGGCCAATTTCAGACTTACATCAACTTGCTAAATATGATGTAGTTAAGAAGTAGTGGTACTAACATCAATGAACTCCGGCGGATAATCCGTCTGGTAGTCCTGTGCGTAGACGGCCTGGTACTCCGGCCGGTACTCGGGCTCGTTCTCCTTCTTGGCGTCGCCGGCCGCCGCGCCCGCCGCCTCGCACGAGTGCCGCACGAACTGCCCGTTGTCTTCGAAACCTGCGAGATCGGTGGTAATGTAAATTTGATGATGTTGATGATGATGATCAAAGCCCATAACAGTCCACTGCAGGACTTAGGGCGTCCCCCGCGAAAGGGGAGGTTATTGAAATAATCTCCAAGCTTGGGAGGCGGGTTGGAGATCGCACAGTTATAAATATAACTATGGAAAATGCTGCAGCCCATTTTCCGTTCTCTGCTCTGCCATATACCACACGGTTAGTTAAACATACGTGGGCTCAAATGATAAAGTAGCCAACAATCCTCACAGCATAAAGAACGTCTCTGCCCAGCAGAAGGGTCTCTTTCTTCGCGACTTCGCCTGGAAATGCCAAAGAGCACCGTTGGCTCTCGCATCCGACTCAACGTCGCTTCTTAGGTCTTCCTTGGTATTCTCTTTCATGATACTGGCAGGTCTAGACACCTATTTACCCCGTTCAATAACTAGCAGGCACCAGGCAACCAGAGCAAGCTAAACAGCAGCTTGTTGAAAACCCTCGACCAAGTACACATATACTCAAATATTCCCTAAGCTACTGACTCGATTTTAATGAATTAAAGCTAAGAACCATCTCGATTGAAATAGCTATCAAATATAGAAAATCGCATCGAACTCGGACCCGCCGTTAGAGAGCCACAATGCCTCAATTCGAGTAGCGTTAGCATTCAATTATTGAAGGCTTGATACATCGCCATCTCACTCGGTTGCGGTCTGACCGAGTGAGATGACGGTCGATAAACGGTCGGGCCCGATGAATATGAACTCGCTCGCGCACAGTATGCATGTAGATTTCAAAATAAGAATGTCACCCACCGTCCCCGCAGTTGGAGCACCACACGCTGCAGTTGGCCGAGGCCGAGGCCGGCGCCCGCAGCCGCATGTGCACGCTGGCGTGCACCTTCAGGTGCTGTTTCCTCTTGAACCGGCGCCCGCAGATGTCGCAGGCGTGCGGACGCTCGTCCGAGTAGTCCGGTCGGGGGACCAGCAGGTCTTCTATTGGCTGGGGAGGCGGGAGGAGCGGTTGAGAGTAATGACAGTGGAATGGATATCCCAGAACGGTCTAAAGCCCTTCAGAGCCAGAGTGAATAGATAAACAAGTTCATCCTTGGCCGCATGGTCCTGGACTATCAGATGATGCGGTCAAATGCTTGCCTAGTCTATACTAATATTATAAAGATAAAAGATTTGATTGAAACTCAGAAACTACTTTTACTTTGCCGATTTTTAAATTCTTTCAACTACAGAAAGCTACGTAACATAGGCTATAGTTTTTCCTGAAATTCAGACGGGAACGGGTCCGGAACGTATTGAACGAATTTTACGCGGGTGGTGCCGCGGGCAAAAAAGCAAGTGGTATAAAGAAAATGTTACCACAGCAGTGTGGAGTCCGGCAGAGTAGAATATTGTACCAACTCCAATTTCTCCAACAACCCCAAATTATAGGCGCTCTAAAAGGCGACTAATGTCTTCGAGGTTAAACAGTTAGGACCTCCGAAAACGTAGAAAAGTAAGTACCCTATATAAAGACGGTGTAAAGAAAAAGGTTTGGCCTTGAATATTATATACAATGGAAAATCAACCTTGTTGTTTTATGAAGTGGTACTGAACTGCTACTTTTGGGTAGTAACCACTTTTTTGGCCGACCGTACTTTCCTAGGATTCAAGCTTCTCTTTTGCAAATTTTATCATAGTCGATCCTGGAAGAAGCGTCGGAGTCTTACGATGAGTGAATATGTAATTATCCAAACTGGTCAGGTTCCCCTGGTAGCAGGGTCACAGAGGTCAGATTTAAGTCGCTCCACTGTAATTATCTGATTTGTCAAATCCTGGATCATGGTCAAGGCGGACTTATTATTTATTTACCATAGTCGATGCTGAGGTTTACCCATAAAATGCAGATATTGTTACTTTCGCATTTATTTTGCAATATAAAGGGTGCAATTTCATATCTCAAGGATATCTGGTGACCAGTTATAAATAAGCCCTCTTCTCTTGTACAAAAAAAACACGACGCGCACCCTTAGGGGTCGTCTATTAATCATGTGAGCTGAGCCCCATATAGGGGGGTTCGTTGACTAACATCACTATCGATCACAATGGGGGGAGGGGGGGGGAAGTTGTTATATTAGGTCAATTTAGGCCCTTACCTACGACATTAGTGTTTACGATAAATCTTTGTATGTATACCCAGATAAGATTAAGCTAACTGGTGCATACCATTTCATTTTGATAACGTCTGGAGATAGGATAAGAGGCAAAACTGACGACAAATGAAAAGCCCCCAAATTAAAGAAATGAAATGAAAGCATTTAAAACCCCTACAAAAATTTGAGACAATATTTTTTATGAAATTTTAGAGACTTACTGTTATCTAAACATATTCTATTTTAGAAATGGAGTATTATTTTGTATTTGTTATGAATTTACAATTAAAATTATTTAAGCAAGTGTGTACTTGGTAAAATACGCCACTTTCATAGTAAGGACCCAATACATGCTGCATATTTAAGAATTTGCATCGTACTGCACGGCGAGAGCAGTGCAGTATGCGAAAGTGACGTAGTCCACTTTGTGATATCGTGTTTATTGGCAGTATCCGAACGACCTACATTTTTATTGGATGACTGATTCAGTGTTCATACAATATCATAAACAGATAGATCTGTAGGTAGATGTGTAAGAAACATAGTAATTGCCAAACTTTACGGCTGTCATCTCAAAAATCTACCAAATGTTTAATGTTGCACAAGGCTTAAGCGGCAAATAAAAATGCTTCTTTATAAGCCGTTCTGAGCAAGTGCGTATACAACTCCTAAACTGTCATTTAAAGAAACAAAGCTAGAAACGGTCTCAAATTGGTTTTCAAATATAAAAACTGTATCGAAATCGGTCCAGAACTTCGGCAGCTACGATGGCATACAGACACGCAGATACACACGTAATCTTTATAACATCCTTCTTTTTTCATCAAGGTTTATTGCGAGATGAGTGAGTGTGAGTAAAGAAATGGTCATCTCACGTGCTTAACTTTGGAATAGCATGTTTGCCAAATGGATGTCCATTTGCTATTTCCGTCAAATAGAAAAGTATTTTTTTTCCAGGTGAGATAGCGGTAAAACGCCTGGCTAATATAAAAAAAGCAAAGTATCCGATTAGATACGCGCTGTGTAACTTCTCTCTCGAGTTTGACCTTGGGCTATATGATTACCGGACATAGGTCCATAGGGTTAGCTAACTAATGTAAGGATTAACAACCCTTCCACCGAGCGCAGACCGAATACTTTCTCATCCATATTACAAAACCAGGTGCATTCAAAGCCCTTTTCTTCTACAAAACCAGTTGCGAACACAAGTGAACACGTTCCCCTCACCATGATTCCGATGTTGTGCTCGACGTAGGGCTCGCCGCCGCTGTCTCGCAGCCCGTCGCCCAGCCCGGAGCGCAGGTGCGTGCTCATGTGGTTTAGCAGCTGCTCCTCGCGGTGGAACGCTGGAAGGGGGAGCACCAATTTGAATACACATAACCCTTCTAAGGCAGTAGGGTGAAAACACACACCCTGCAAAACATGACCCTTCTTCTAAGGCAGTAGGGTAAAACACATGGAGATCACGGTAAACTTCTTGGCCGCAGTAGCGACATTACGTACATTACTTTACCCAATGCTCAAGAAGCTTGTCGGTTACTATACCGGAAACTAAAATACTATAACATTTTAAGGCTGATGCCACATCTTTTTTTTGGTACCTCCCCTACCCTTTAACCAGGGGTGAATTTTTTTTTCTCGTCTTTTGTATGGGGTGTCGTTGAATAGGTAATTTAAAAACATTGAGGATGGGTTAAGAGTATTTTTCGATTAAACGATCTTTTTCCGAAATATGAAACTCTGAAGCGTTTGTTTTTGTTAGAAACACGCCGAAATCTGCACGAAATACTGCACGTGGTCCGTCACGTCTTAGTCGGTTCTCGTTCATAATTTTAATATAAAAATAGCATCTAATCCTCAAAAGTCGTGCGTGCCTCGTGCTGTCTAGCTAGCTGATATAAAATTTCCAGCCTATTTTTATTACTAGACCGGAAAACTTACAGCGAAGGGGCTGTAATGAGTAAATTTTTTTGTTAAGCACAATATTTTACAGTTTTAGTTTGTGTTTTTGTTTGTTCCCTCAGAGCCTAAAGATTCTAAATTCTACTGAAAATCCTTTACCAAATACGAAGCTAGTACATTCGCGAGAGACTTAGGGCACTTTGATGCCGGTATTTCCCACGGGAAGGGTGCGAGACGGGGGTGGGAATATTGTATGGAATCCGAGAGGGAAATAAAAAAGTGATCTACGCGAATAAAGTCTATCGGGGTTTATCTAAAAATAAACTTGCTTATGGAGACAAAATAGAATGCATCTACGCTATAAAACATTGCAGTTCACTTTAAAAGTAAAAAGAAACACAGCGCCTACGGAGTTTTGTCGGGGACAAACAGGACAAAACCCAGTTTTGCGAGATAATCTGTCAAATAATGGCTTTGTGGTACTTCCAGCATGTCACATTACAAGGAGAATAAAATGAAGAATTTTTCAAAAACAATCCCTTTTATTTATTTTAATTTCGGTCACAAAGTACAAACTGATTCACCAAGGTGGAGCACGGAACCCGACACATTTCGTATTTCATATAGGTATTTTAACACAACAAGACTAATTACATCTTATCGACCATAAGGCTGGGCACCGGGGTTGCTAGGGTAAATTGGTAGCTATATCGTAACCCCACTTGTCCAAGCACCTAATACGTATAGTTCGCCAAATACAGGTTACCGCATGGCAAGAATAGGAACTAATTCTGATAGTACTGTATTTCAATGTATGTAATGTAATGTAATATTACATTGGTACCACATTGATTATTTTACTTTTCTTTTGTTTTGCTGCATTATGTGTTTTGAGTGCTTTACTATGTTTTAGTCTGTGATTATCAGCGAGTGGCTACTCATCGTATTTTATTTGTTTTATAAGCTGTTGGTACTCCAACAAATAAATGAATGTTTCGTACTTGGATGAAGAATACCGTATGTAGCAAATGCCACCTTTAGAACGCCCTTGACAGACAAATTAGCACAACAGTTGCGCTGTTTTGTTGTCGTCGCATCAAACAATGACATTGGTACCTACGTCCTGTAAGACGAACGTCTATTATTGTGTTTTAAAAGAATACAACCGTACTGACTTACACACGAGGATATGTAATATGTAGGTATGAATAGGTATAATTACCTATGGTAGCGTTTTCGAAACAAAAAGATGTAATTTATTTGTTATAGCTTCTTATGAAAATAATGACACCTATTGTTCAAATTCAGCATGATGTTATGGTTTTGTTTGTTGACCGTACTGTACTTCAACTAACTGCTGATTATAAAAAAAAAGTTCACCTGTACCTTAAGTACTTGAACTATAGAAAAAAAATCACCATTGTCGTAAGTACAATATAACAGGGTGACACAGAGCGTTGCACTGAGACAGTGGAATAAAAACCGGCCAGGATGAGACGGGCTACATGCAATTTAGGGTTCCGTAGTTGCCAGTTAATATGCATGCTTGAATTAGGTTTTTTTGGTACTATAAACAGATTACTAAGTTACAAATGCATACAACTTATATAAAATATTTGCTTCTCCAACTACACTTTATATGGTGGAAGACAATTTTTTTATGTAACTACATATTTACTATTTAGGGTTTCAGATTTTTTTCTTTACTTGTGCTACATAGCATTGCTTCTTGCTAATTTTCATGATTCTAGTTCAACGGGAAGTATACCTATAGGTTTTGATTCCCTTGCGAGCGTCAAAATATGCGGCTTAAACGGCCGTATCTTTTGATTGAGTTGACTTAGAAGTTTGCTTTTATTACTGGTCCAAGCCCAAGGGATTGCGGACCTCAGTAGGTCATCATCATCATCATCATCACAGCCCGTAACAGTCCACTGCAGGACTTAGGGCCTCTCCCACGAAAGGGGAGGTTATTGCCATAATCTCCACGCTTGGCAGGCGGGTTGGAGATCAGTAGGTATTTGATATTAATTTCAGCTTGATACCTCCACGCGTACTTGAGAAAAAGAGCCTATACAGACGGACGGACAACAAAGTAATCCTACAAGGGTTCCGTTCTTTTGGGGTACGGACCCCAAAAAAATAGGTACGTAATAATAAATCAATTTTTCTGTTCACCACCGACTGTTACTGTGTCTATTGTATATCGACAGGGTAATACTAAAGAAATACGGAATTAACGGTCGACATTTTACGATCCCCTTTCCCCTACCTTATCCTACCTGTACACTTAGAAAGCAAAAAGTAATGCTGGAAAGTCCCGGTCCTACATTTTTCTGTCGGAATTGTTCAACAAATAGCCTGCCCATGTCACACTCCCAGGTAGGTGAAAGTAGGTATCCACGTGTACCGAGCGGAGGGCAGCCGAGCCTTCTGGGAAATAGAGTATGGCATGGTATAGCCCCCCCCACCCACGGCCGCCCCCACCACTTGCGACTACCCGGCCCGGCTACCCAGTAATACCCACTGGGCACTGGTCGCTGGCATAGGCTCGCATCGACTGCATGGAGTGGACCGCTAGATTTTAAGTACCTAGGTAGGTATACTTTGTATATGTTTTCTAACGAGTTGGGGTTCCAGATCGGGGGGGGCCGGTGACGTCACTGACTGCGCTTATACTTGTATTGTTATAATTATTGTTTTATCTCATTCATTATTTGCCGTTTGAAATGGATAAATTCGAAACTATTGAACAGACTTTCAAAATTCTTTCTGTAAAAGGAACGCGGGACGAGTTGGACGGCTTTTCTAAGGATTGGCAGAGGAAAGCATCCGACAATAAATCGTGAAAGATGGATAGAGATGCCTTTGCCCGGCAGTAGGACAGAATTGGCTAAAATAGGATCACACCTGCGGTTCTGCGTTCTTGTTACTTTAAAAAGTGCATGAGTCGTAGATGTGTGACAGTTACAGCTTTCAATCAGGTGGGCTGTCTGCTCGTTGGTTACCAAGTAGTATAACAAAACCTATCATGACCCCAAACCCAATGCCGAGTGATTGATTCCGAAATTTCCATAGGGAATGGGGTAGAACGAGGGAAGGAATAATAATAACCGGACCGACTGATGTAGGAAAGTCCTAGACACAGTCTAGATATACTCAAATATTTCCCAAACTATTCGAAATGATTTTATTTAAACGCGCCTAGAACCAAACTCGGTTAAACAAGTTTTCAGATAAAGAATACGTATCGAAATCGGTCCAGCCGTTCGGGGGCTACGATGCCACAGACACACACACAGACTTATTTCAACACCTAAACTGGTCAACTGGAAGTCGGGGCGATAATAATTTTTTTCCACTCATAATCCGATATGACTCAGTTTGTATAGTCACACGATAAAAGGTTGACTAACCTTTTGACAGTGAGACAAACACGCAAACACCCAGACTCAAAAACATAACTACCTAAATTTCATTTGAAACTTCCAAACAATAACTGTTAGGAGCCACGTACAAACGTTAAAAATAAGCAAAAAACAAACCAAATATCGAGCTCTGGCCGCCGTTTGCCGGCATTATTCCCCCCGAACCGAGTCAGGGCATGGCATATAACCGTCGGCTCCCCGGTCCCCCCACCAGCAAACAAAAATGTGATTAGATCCCATACGCAGGGTCTCCCCTCCGTTATTCCCCTATGCCTTTTTGCTTTGCTCACGTGTTGCCCCACCGGGCTGTATCCGCCAAGCGAGTAACGCAAGTGTCTCGTCGACGACGCGCACAATAATCTTGTAAAATAAATACGTTATGCTTCAATGGACTTGTACACGGTTATTTGCATATGGATATGGATATTAACGGTAATTTTGTTAGGTGTGAAAACATAGTTTTTCGTTTTGCCAATAAACTTAGGTTGACCGATACAAACGTACATACGTAAGTTACAACTATATAGTTGTTACAGCTAAGAGTAAAGACGAGTTTGAAGTTTAAACTTAGTGACCTTCAAACCTAATTAACAATAAGCTAAGGTCACAAGGGTTAAAAACTAGGTCAAGGGTAATTTAGAGCTTCTGGGGCCAATTCTCGCGCTGTGACATCTCGAAATCGTCTGTTTTTCTAGTTAATAATTGATAAAGGAAGAAAATAAACAATAAACGATTGGTGAAAATCGTTGTCGGAAGGTTTTGCTTGCTATAGAGATTTAGTGACTGTTTTTTACTGTGATTTGTGACTAGAGAAAATGTCGAAAGCGCGAGAATCGCCCCCTGATACTTTGCCTCGAAGTTAGCGATATCTTTTTTACCGAGCGTAATAATTGGTGTAACATTATCACCTACCTACGGTACCTACAAAATTATTATTTCATATTTTCAAATCTTAAACTTAGTCATCAGATTTCGCCCTATGACCCTGAGGTATCTTGTTCCACTTCCCAAGCGAAGCCCCAACATTTACATTATGAAGCCAGCGCGCGGGAGAGGAATTTTGGATCGTGGGAGGGATTTGGTCCTAAAACTTGTCCGGTGGGAGGCGACCGGCTCCAGTTCAACTCGATAAATTGCCAGTACATGGGCTTATTTACCGGGGCTTATGTACAGGCGAACCCCGACACGGTGGCTATGTGAACGGGCGCCTGTTCTAGCTTCACATGTTAATGTTTCTACACTTATCATGCGCTAAGCGACCTATGCACATAAATCATTTATTTATTTATTCATTTCACTGTTTATTGTACACAATAATTATATACAGAGAAATATAACAGTATAGAAGACACAACAGGCGCAATCATCACCGTAATCACCTTTATAAACGAATAAATATATCCATGTGCACATCTAGCAAACATTATACGCATTATAAATCAACTGCGGACATATTCTCAACAGGTGGGACGTGGTTGTACGTAAAAAGGTCGCGTAAGCGTAATGCAACAGACACTTGAGCAATGCGTCGTGACGTCATCCAGTGCCATGCAATTCGCTCTTGAATACCGGACGGGGGCTTCTTTTTTTTCACTCTCAAATAAAAATAGAAAAAGGACGTCGCTCCATAAGCTCCTGTTCAAAAGGCACCCCTCCCTTAAAATAAATTAGATCCAAAAAACGGTCGGCGGGTTAGAGCTCCCCACCGGTTTACCCCCTCGGTTACCCATGGGGCTCTCTCTCCCCTATTCTAGGGGAGGATAGGGGAGGGGCTGAGTGGCGCGCACCGGGCGGTTGGTAACCAACGTCCTAATAATAATACGTTGGCTTTACGACCCACCAGCTTCAGAGTTTGCGACGCGCTGAACTAAACGTATTTTATGGGGGCCCAAATGAGGCTTATCGGAACAAAAACAGTCCTCGTAGTAGATCACAGACAGACTGGATGAGTATTTATACCCCTGTATAGGTACATGTATGTGTACAGCTAATTAACATAGAATATGTAAACGCTTGTGATATTAGTCTATCTAAAGATTTAATGTTATTAAATTATAATATTTAAATTAATTAGGGGAAAGGATAAGATCCGTTCCTCTTCGTAGTAAACCAAGAAATCGTATAGACTTAAAAGTTAATGAGAGTTAAGTACGACCACCTTATCTACTTGCGTAAGCAACACTTTCAGACAAATTTCATATAAATAATTGAACTAAGTGCACTTATAACTTTATGGCAGGCAACTATGGAACGGAACCCTACACTGCATGGCCCGATACGTCTAAGCAGCTATTAGCGTCTTCCTTTTTCAACAAGTGACAGACAAATGACGGAGACCAAAGGGTCCCCCCGTTGCGTGATTACTTCGCAACTCTGAAAGCAGGTCAGGAGCAAGGGCAACAAGACGGCCCATACACGGCCCACGTGAGTTAAAATACCATATTATAAAGCGGCAATGCAAGTTTCACTACGTCAGTTGGTATGAAGTGTGCAAGGCGAAAGACGCACGCTCGATGGTGGCGAAATTCGTGACGCGACGGCTAGCGCGTGCGCACACTATTTTTAACCCTCGACGATAAAAGGGGGGTGTTATAAGTTTGATGTGTGTATTTGTGGAGGTGTGTCTCTGTGGCATCGAAGCTCATGAACTGATGGACTAATTCCGATGCGGTTTTCTTTATTTTAAAGGCAGTTTCATCGAGATGGTCCTTAGCTCTGTTTCATTAAAATCGGAAGTAGTTTTGAAAATATTTGAGTATATTATGTATACTTGGTCGAGGGTTTACGACGTTTTTCGGTTGGTTAAGCTTAGAAGGCAAAAGTCGAATCAATTTAGGGTTGCGTACCTTTAGAAGTGTGAAAAGAATGGATATATGCTAGGGTTGTGTCAGGACAGAGCGAAGTAGCGGTCCATAATACTCTCCCGTAGGACAAAGGCGTAAGCTTTATGTATGTCTCCTTGTACCTCTAGGGTAAAAATGGAGCCTTTATTTATAGGATCACCTTTTATAGGGTTATCCGGATTTGACGATCCTTTTTATCTGACGTCAGTTTTTTAGTATCAGGATGATGTTTCCTGGAACAGATTTCAGTGGGAGGCAGCATATTTTGCTTGATACAGGTAGATAGATGTCTGCTACTGAATTAGATTGAATGATTTTGAATGTCATCAAGAGTCCCCGTTTTTACTTAAGTTTGTTTTGTTTAATGAATATAACATAGCACTACTTTAGAACTACTGTCTGCGTTTTTACTAAGGAAATTCAAATTCATATATGCAGTTATTTTTAAGACTTAGACGTGTTAATTAGACTAGCCAGACATTTGACCGCCATCCCACCTGGTGGTAAGTGACGATGCGACCGATGATGGATCATAGATAAATATATGCAACACTTCGTACCTAGGTTTTGTTAGCGAGTTGTAACAACGTAATAATGAGAATCGCGAGTGCCTATAAGAACTTTCAATTTCCTTGCGGGAATCGTCTACCGAGAACCGAGAGGCCCTACGACGGTCGCAAATAGTGTAGGTAGTCTCCGACATGCGAAAGCATTTGCGTTCCTTTTTTTTAATCGATCGCCTCAAGTCGAACGGTTTTCAATCGAGGTGCACAGCAGTGCGCCAGCCTGAGTTCCTGCAATGATATGCACGACGCTGAATTTTCCTATATTTGATAATGTAATTTGCTAAATATCAAATCTTTAATGCCGAATTGAAAATCGTTTCGACTCGAGGCGAGTTATTAAAAAATTGAGTGCTGAAGTTCAGTCTAACCTACCTACCAACCAACCTAGAAAATTGAGAAAGTATAATAGATTATCAGACGAGAGCAAAATTAATTTAAAAACTATCGCGCCAACTAAATGGTTGTTGGGTATGAAAAATCTGTAGTTTATCCGTTTCAGTTCCTTGGTTTAGTTCAATTGGGTACAGTGGAAGTGGAATGGAATGACAGAGCTTTTCCTTTTGTACAAACAACTTGACAATTGATAGGCAGATAGAACAATCTTTAGAGAGATCAAAGAATAAAAAGAGCGGAGAAATGAAGGCATCTTTTTTGACAGCTAATTCGTCTTACTACCTATATGTAAATGTATTAACATTCTGTTGCTATTCTGCAATAAATAAGAAAGTAAGGTGAGGTTGTAAAGAGTAAAGCTTAGACAATTTCAATTCACCGTAACGTGGCTTTGCAGTGACAGTATAGTGGACCGTGCGTTCTAAGCCCGGGCCTCCCCTTTTATGTGGGGAGGGTTGTATGTGGGTTGTAC
This sequence comes from Blastobasis adustella, assembly GCA_907269095.1. NCBI lineage: Eukaryota > Metazoa > Arthropoda > Insecta > Lepidoptera > Blastobasidae > Blastobasis > Blastobasis adustella. The sequence continues at coordinate 4,878,364 of OU026120.1, forward strand.
TTCGGTGAGGATACCGATCCCCTAACACCGACCTGCCCCACACCCTAACGGGTGACGTAAAGACCGACTACACATGGTCGCTATTCAATCCGTTTACAATTTGAATGGGGTTGATAATATGGAGTGCCATTATTTAGGGCCGCTCACATCGAGACGAACGGATTTAAATTTTTGATAGATTCAATATTTTTTTTTAATTACAACACCGAAAGCGAACGGTCCAAAAATAGGGCTCCTGTATTGGGAAGTTTGAAACTAAAGAGGTAGTGGAAGATATGTCGTAAATACTGCAACCCGTGCGCTGTTTGCCAGCCCGGGAAACAACAGTTAACCAACTCAATTATTCACCAAAGTCTCAGAAACTACGACTTCCAATACAAGGTTCCCAGATAGATTAGTGGTACCTACTCATTCAATCACACTCTATAATACAAACAGTTATGCAATGGCAATTAAAGTATGTAATAGCCTCGATAGTAATATGAAACTATTGCCATTGAATATGTTCAAATGCAATTTTAAAAAGTGGTTGATTCAAAGCGGCTTTTACAGCATTGAAGAGTTTTTTGAGGCATTTTAGCGCCGCTGAGTTATTTGGGACTACCTCCAATTAATACAACGGACAGTTTACGACGGATATTTTCATATAAGGCGTCTTCGTACGCTAAATAATGTGACACCAATATGATTTACAAAGTACAAAATAATAAGTAGACTCACTTGCATGGCGATCGTTAGGTACAGGAATATAGGTCGTTAGCAATATGACATCGGTCTGAAGTGGTCATGACGTAGGAAATGTTGCCAGTGTAATTGCGCTTATTACATTTGGCTAAATTCAGTAGCCTAAATTCAAACCAAAGCAAACTAAAGTGGAATGTATTGTTCATGGAATAAAGTCCATTTTTGTTTCACTTATATTATGACACGCGTCGCTCCGCTTTTCAAAAGCCGTGATACAAAAATGGACCTTATTTAATGAGCAATACATTCCACTTTCATTTGCTCTCATACTTTTTGCTTCTGAATTAAGGCTACTGAATTTAGTCAAATGTAATAAGCGCAAATGTGCTAACTTTTTGGTTTGGTTTGGTTTTTTTTTGTTGCTGCTTTAACGTTGTTTCTTATTTTGACGTTTAAAATTAGCATAATTGTAATGACATCTATTTATCTTCGTCTTAATTAATTAAGATTTACAATGACATATTTATTTTGTAGATTAATGATTACTCATGAAATTTGTTACCTACAGACATTTTGCTATTAACTAGATTAACCAATTATTGCATGCCAGATTCTGGTAAAGTGTGAGAAGCGAGTACCTATCTTATTATAAAATCTTTTTTATACCACATTTTGAAGCAATAAATAATTTATTCATTCATTCATAGGCTGTAAAGGCGAGAGGGGAGTGTTACATCGCGATCGAAGACGATGGGATAAAAATAATCTTGTATTTTGTTCTTTTTCTAAGCTACCTCAGCGTCAAGAAACTAGAATGAACAGGCGTAAAGACTAGCTACGCCAACGTGTTCGTCCGCGAGAACCAGTTTTTGATATTATTACGCATTCTACTTATTCGATACAATATTGTCAGACCCTTCCTGTGGGATTTCTTGAGATCAAAGTGCCGTATGTCAATGGGTAATAGGTGGATGTTAGTGAAAGTATTTTAGTAAGCGATTTAGTTTTAAAGACTATCGATAGATAAAACCTTACCTCGTAAAGACCAATCCGTGAACTGAACTATTACCAGGATTATTGGGTTAAAAGATTGAAAAGTTTGTAAAACAATGCAAAAGCTCAAATTACTGTAATGCACTTCGGGTCGCCCATTGATGACGTGAAGAACCCTGGACATACGCGGTCAGGTATTAAGCGACCCCGCCCCCCACCCATCTAAACCTAACATTACATGTAGGTAAATTCAGTATTTTTTGTATGGTAAAAATAACACCTACATGTGAATGAATTTAATAAGCAGAATCTGCAAACTATAGGTTTAAATTGACTATTTTAGGTACTCCATTCGGGGGGCAGTAACAAGTCATAATCCCCCCTCATTGCGATCAATAGTGACGTTACATGCCCCCCCTCCCCTTCCCCCCACCACGTGATCAAAATGGACGACCACCTCAAGCTTTAGGTACATTATCTGATGCGCATGTTGCATTACTTGGTGGCTACACACGTAGGCATGTTACGGTAAGTACCATAAAGTCTAATGTAAAAGGTAATCATCATCAGTCCATAATCGCCATACTGAGCCCCAGGCCCACTACAAATGTTGGTGCCAATGAATTACGCATAACGCCCTTATCTATCACATGAACAGCCCATAGCAGTCCACTGCTGGACATTAGAAGGCATTGCCACCACCCTTGGCAGGCGGGTTAGAGATCGCATTGTTGGAAATATATATTTTTATTTAAAAGTCATTAGTCGCCTTTTACGACACCCGTCATGGATTGGTCGGTGATAAGGACCGACGGAGACTGGATTTTTTGTCTCGACGGAGATCAAGACCGAGAAATAATTATTCTCGGCCGAGTCTGAAAAAGGAAACATTTACTGAAATAGCAAATTCATAAATACACGACCCTGTTACCCTGTAATCTGTTGTCATTTAGCTGTCCAGCACGGTTAGGACAAGTGTGCCCGCGATACATTTTGTGCCGCGGGAGAGCGTTTGTTACCTTTTCTCAATACTAAGATGAAAGAGATAGCATTTGCCTATGAGCCTTCTCGCTTGTCGCATTAGGGGGCACACTTGTGCTCGCCGTGCAGATTTAGTTAAAAGTTATTATACAGACATTACTCGAACAAACACTCGGCATTCGAATTTGGACGATCCACCGTGTGCCGTACAGTCTCGGAATCTTCGGAATCGGATTTTTGCCGAGAACCGAGACCGAGATCTCTGCTGGATGTTTTGCCGAGAACAACCGACACCGAGATTTCGCTCGGTCCTTCCTTAGTTGGTGCTACATTCTACTGTGCCGGGGGCCGAGGACGAGGGGCCAGTACTAGTACAGTGGCGAGTGGCGAGCGCCCATACAGTGTCTGTTTACACTGCAACGGGTCCAATGATATTTCTCTATTGAATTATGGACGAGCAATGTCAAAAAATACGTACAATTTTACGCTTCTGTAGAAAATTTTACTGTGTTTAAAGTACGCAAGTGCCACGCGTGAGTTTGAGCGCACGCACGAGAGGGGTGCACTTGCTACAAAAAATTGAATGCGCATCTATTTGGATCTTTGCTTGCAAGCCAAGTTGACTCGCTGCTGTGCGATCGGTTTACACCACTGTACTTACTCATTGTACTTATTTAACATTAGATCATTTTATTCGGAGCTTTAGGCTTCGGCCAAACCAACGTGTTCAGGTTAATGGGGGGTTTCAAACAGACGCGTGCATGCGGCCACCCTGATTCGGTGACAGCCACCGCGGCCGCGGCTGCGGACGCAGGCTGAAAGCATTAGTTTGACCGAAACTTGAAAGAAGACGAGATTTCCATGAAACCGAAATTATTATAAGTCACCCAAATACAACATAAGACGACGATGAAATCTACACATTCAGGCGACTGGATATGTAACCATGATCCAATCTGGGCAGGTTCCTCTATTAACAAGGTCACGGAGGTCAGATGGCAGTCCTTCCTTAGTTGGTGCTACATTCTACTGTGCCGGACACCACACGGTCAATTTATCTACAGCGCTGACCTAGTGAAGGTACCATTGAAACTCGCGCATTATAACTCGTTGTCTTTACGTACTGGAGTGTGTGTAAGCGATTTTGAAGCTTCGGTTGGATTATGTAATAGGTTAGGTCAGGATAGGTTAGTACGTTTCGAAGTTATGGGTTAAGTGATTTTTTTGAGTTCGACTATTTCCAGTTTCGGAATAACTATCTCATAAGAACCTACTCAATGGATTACGGTATAATTTGCTCTTATTCCGTACGGAGCAAAACTAGATACTTATGATATGGTCATAGTGTACAAGATAAATATTTACTTAGCAATATTAAATTGCATCAAGGTTTAGCAATTTCATAAGTAACGAAGATGAAGAAAAAACAGAAAAATACGAGATAAACGGTACTTAATTTTAATAGCCCGTTTTGGACACGTTAAGAGTATGTAGAAAAACGTAGGCTATATTAGAAGATAGGCCTTATATTCCAAGTTATTGGACATAAAGGAAACACATTTTACACAGATGTCTTTTACGGAGATCTCCGGTCACGTCGTTACTCACGGTCGTCCCACCTACACTAGAGTTGAGAGGGCGGTAAATTGCCTGCCCACTAGTGTTGCCAATGGATAGTCACACATACACAGATACACACATCAAACTAATAACACCCCTATTTTTTATAGGGGTTATAAACATTGTCCCTTTACATCAATACTATTGCTGAATATGTAATGTCGATACTATAAACTATTTTCGAGGTCATCAATCGATAGTTGGGCAACACTAGTCCACGAATAAAACAGCAAATCGTCACTCACCTTTACCGCACTCGGTGCATATTTTGTTTTTCTTCGTGTGGGTGTAGCTGTGCATCTTGAGGTGGTCCTTGCGCTTGTATGTCTTCTCGCAGAGGTCGCAGGCGTGTGGGCGATCCTTGGTTGGTATGCCGGCGCCAGTCGACTGCGAAGAGCCCATTGGTTCCACCTCCTCACCGCCTACCTAGTTTGGGTATGGACGAGGTCAATAGTCGTAGACCTACAAATGGCTCAACTTATAAGGGCATGGAGCGAGTAAGTATCTCTCTTGTTGACCGCCTTCGGGGCTGTTCAAGTATTACATAAGTTACAATGGGGGGTTTTGGCTTTGCTTATTTTTGATGACATGGGGGCATGGGAGACGGAGGTTTTGAATGGTGGGTAACAATATTTTATAGTCATTGACTAAGGCACACGCTAAGAAATAACAATAAAATAAACGAACAAATTTTGTGAACATTATACAAATGCTTATGTAAGCGTATGAAGGGTATGGTGTGGTAAGCTTCGCTTACTTTTGCTGACAAGGGCGGAGTGAATATTACTTTAATCCTGTTTCCGTAACACTTCGCGCCGTTCCCAACAAAATCATAAGAAATCGCATAGGCCTTATGGTGGGTATGGTCACTAAAATCTGCAGGCCAAAATGGTGATGGGCTAGACATATGAGTCGACGAGAGAATAACATATGGTCCGATAAAATCGTAGCGTGGAGACCAAGAACCCGTTATAAAGGCGTGGGAAGGCAGCCCGCCCGATGGCCGACGACATTGCCATTTGCCGGGGAGCGGGGGGATGTAAATCTGATCTACCAAATCATGGTGAAGACGGACACCGGGCCCTCGCGCGCGAGATCGCAACCGGCATATTTCCGGGGAGGCGGGGAAATGTTGGTCGAGACTGCATAACGACCGGGGAGATTGGAAAAGTCATGAAGAGAAGCCGCCTATATCCAACTATGGGTGACGAAACACTGGGCCGAAGAACAAGAATAGTGGTAGGAGTATGGAAGCTGACCGACTGGGCAGAAGTGAGTCAAATCGTAGGACTTTGCCAAGGCGCCTGTCAGACGTGACGATTATGATACAACTCCAATATAGAGAAGGTTCAAGTCTCATTAGGGACCACCTAACTCAAATGCTATCGCTCGACTTGTCATCTCGTTTGGTTGCGAAAGCACCGCGTATGAATATAGGGAGCGAGATGAAGTCAATAAACTATCGCAAATGCCATCGTCAAGAGTAAGGCTCCAGGATGCAGTGACGGTAATTTGGTAACCTTATGTACCTTATCAAATACAGTTATGACTAGCTTTTGCTCACGACTTTGTCCACGTAAAATATGGTTAATTGGAGACTGTGTCCTCCCCCCTGGCTGTCATCTGTTCAGCGGGTAAGACGCAGCGGGTTAGGCGGTGAAAACGTAAGACAGACTTACTGTCACATTGTTACCTAGTTTGGATCATGAATAACTGTTAGGCAAATACAGTACATACATATAACAATAGACAAAGTAAATGACTTGTTTATAGAATTTTTGAGTGAAATTAAGAGGTCTAGACAGGGTCTTAAGAGTGATGCACAGGTGAAAAGTTACCATGTGTTGCAGACAAAATTTTAAAGCTAAACATTTTTGTGACTCACCTCCATGCTGGCAATGAAATTCTGTTCGCTACTTAAGTCTTCCTCATCATAATCCAGCATCTCTTGCTTGACATCCATAAATTCCTCTTCTTTTATATCCACAAATTCCTGATCAGGCATGAAATCTTCATGCACATTAAAAGATTTACTATGAGTCTGAATGTGCTTCTGAAGATGGTCCTTACGGTAGAATGCTAAAACAAGCATGAACTGTAAGTTTTTGTTGTATTTCCTTTAATAGGAGGCAAATGTTCAGGTAAGTGTACATAGCCTGATCACTAATGTTTAAAAGTGATGGCAACAGTCACTGAAATATTGAGGAAAAACTGGTAAGGTAAAGGTAAACTGGAAACTTACAGCGGTCACATAAGTTGCACGCATGGGCTTTTTCACCTATATGTATAGCCCTATGTATGTTTAAATGTTCTTTCCGCTTGAAGCACTTGCCACACTCCGGGCATGCATGTGGCCGTACTTCCTGGTGGCCAAGTGTGTGTCGGTCCAGGTGCTCTTTGCGTTTCAATCTGTGATAACAGTGGACTCTTTAAAGGCACATTCATTCATGCAGCTCACACACACTACATTACTAAAGACAGGTAATTCATTTAACATTTTACAGTGGAAAAAGAACTGCATTTTATGTAGTTGCAAAATCTTTTAATTTATAAAGTTAATTTTCAAGATGATGCCACTACTTAAAAACTAATGTATATTGTCCAACAGACCAACAATCAAAAACAAATAAAATTAAAAGTTTTTGTTCTTTGTATTGTATTAAAAGAACTAGCCAGTCATTTGACCACCATCTCACCAGGTGGTAAGATACAATCTCACAATGATTTCAAGCATCACAAATATTAGAGATATCTACATCATCAAAACCAAAAAATGAATAATATGCAGAGACTTACCCCGTACCACAGATGCCACAAAGAAACCTGTAGACCTTGTTGTGTGATATAAAATGCACCTCCATCTTATTCTTATCATTAAACTGGGCACCGCAGTCCACACAGTGGTATGTTCGACCTTCGGTGGTATCCTCTATCACTGCCATTTGGTTCTTTGGCATCAACATGTTACGCAAAGCCATTTCAGTGATGTGTGTTGTGTAGTGTCAGAAATAATAATGAAAATCCTAAAAGACAATATTACTTTTTTGAGACTCAGAAGCACAATGTCACAACACAATAGTAGTTCAATATAAATTCATTGTAAAAAAATGTATATACATAATAAAAATAAGTAACTTTATTAATTTTATCAAATTAAAACTAAAAAAAAAAAATGGTACCATAAAATTATTTCAATACATACACTAATATCCCCCACAAAAGGTAACCTTTATTAACACACAAACATGTCTTTAAACTTTCCCACAGTTGCATGAACCGTTAGTAAAGGGAGAGGCAAAAAACTAAACTTGGAATAGTGATCCCCTCCCCTACCATCCACCGGCGGGAATCACCCAAGGCCGGCTCCCCTCCGCAATAGGGGTGACTACCCTTTGTCTACCTAAAAGAGGGGAGGGGACCCCACTGTGTGACAGGAGGGGCGGGCTCGGGCTCGGGCTTACCGTACCGTACCCGTACATCGATTCAAAATCGCTACCTGCTGCCTCGAAACCCACCAAGTAATAATAACATCGACCGCTAGGTTAATCTTTCACAGTTTCTACACGTAAGTTATCCACTAACATGGTAAATGAGTACCTATATTGAGGGTATCAAAACGAATTAGATAATCCATTCGACATTTAAATTTTTTAGAACCGATACAATATACGATTTACGGCATATTAATTACAAATAATTTTACCTAAAATTCTTTTAAATGCTTACAGACTATCGTACTTACTGTTAAACCTAATTATAATACTAAAAACAGCACAACGACGAAAAATAATCATAAAAACTACACAAAAAACAAATAATCACAGGCACACACAACACTCCCCGCCGACGTAGGTTTGGCGAATGAATGAAAAATTTAAAATGTCAATGAATGAATGAAGGGGACAAGGATTACATGGCCCGCCTAATACATTCCGTTTTCATCCGTTCCATTACGAATGAAAACGTTTCGTTCCGTTTTGATTATTACTTCGTTGCCGTTACAAGTACTTTTTATTGTCAATGAGTGTATGTATTTATACCTATGTTGAATAAATAATTTTGAATTTAAATTTGAAAAATTATCTGATTTCTGATAAAATAAGCTTTGAGCGAGAACGTTACGGATAGCGATGACTGCCGGATACTTAAATTAATTTTATTAAGATGACCCCAGCCATAAATTGGTTTTAGTTATTTTATTGTGTTTAAGAGCCATAGAATAACAATTTCGAGCTCTTGGAGGTCGCTCATTCATTCATTGCAGTCAAATCCTACGGCAAATATAAATAAATATGCTTGGAAATTCACACAGCGCCATCTAGCCTCAAAGTAAGCAAAGCTTGTGCTGTGGGTATTAGATAACTGATAAACAACTTTAAAAAATATATATACTTATATATACCTACACCCAGACCTGTAACAGAAATATTAAAATTAATTATATAAATTTTTGCTTGTCCGCGAATCGTACCGCAGACCGGCAGCGGTACGGCCGACATCCAATCGCATGACCCCTCTGGAATGACGTCACAGCATGCATTTCTGATATTCTGTGACGTCATTTTAGAGGGTGGTATCATGCGATTGTATTTAATAACGTCGATACCGTTCCGGCATGTTAACAAACTGAACCACTCAGGTCGTTTAAAACTAGTATTCTTAACATAACGAGTAATTTCTAAGTCGGTTACGGCAATTTTATTGTTCGACTGGCGGCAACACTGCAAACCGAGAGATGTAAGCGCAACCGCGACCGCGGACAAAATAACGACTGAATCAATTTAAAAAAAAAACGAAAACGGTGAGTGCCTATTTTCATTTTACTGGGGTGGTACCGCCGATCTCCAATGCCGCCGCCATCTTGATCCAATGCTGTAGAATGACGTTACAGAATCGATACCAACCAAAGTACCGCCTAACTCAGTATCGATCACGAATTATCGAAATGAATACCATTGAAGTGTAATGTAACAGTATAAGCTAAATTGCCTAAATCAAAGTAAAAATTACTCGTAACGGCCACCCTATGTGACGGGCTGTGGGGCGTAATATATGACAAAAATATGTAAACCACGCCTGTTGCTTACCGGTGCGAACAGATCGAACGTCGATGTATTCCGTCTTTTCGAATCAGTTTTTTTTGACCGGCCATTCTTAACGGAACGGACAGGTCTAGTGTGGCATAATAAATGGCGATTTTATTAAATTTGCACCTTTCGTTTTCATTACTTTCTTATCGGAGCGGATGAAAACGGCTAGTATGGCGCTGGCCTCGTAATGAATGAATGGTTTATTGTTGAGTGATTGAATAGCGTGAATAATTTAAAGCGTGCAACGAACGCACGATATTTATGGATAGCGGATTTTGTGCATTTTGAGGATTGAATTTTCAACTTTGCTCAAGCATTAATCGCTCTCGACTTGGAACTCGAAGGAGTTTCGTATCTCGATGGTTTTTATCGACTTAATAACGATTGACAGACTGACAGATTTGTATGTGTACAGCATTATGCGAGAATCGATTTGTCAATCACTTTGTAGAAATGGCATTGGTTGTCAATCAATTTTTTATCAAACGACCTCGCTACTCGCGATAAATCAAAACAAAGAGTATTATTTATTGTTTAGAAATGGAAAGTATTGTTAGAGAATTGGAAATCAGCAACAATAATATATTTCCTACTGCCTCGCATAACCTTTTTACAGTAGTTGTTCATACAAGTTGGTTGAAAAACTGGTTAAAGAATATTGAAGTTGATAATACAGTGAATAACATAGATTTTTCTTTACAATCTGGCGAAAGTGTCCTTTATCCCTGGCGTAGAATTTTTATCAGAGTATGTATGCAACTATTATTAAAAGTATAACGATAAGTACCAACAAGTGCAACTAATTTATTTTTCTTGTTGTAGGTATTACATAAAAAAGTATCCAAAGTTTTGCCACTGCCTCGATATAAGCTTAGCGAAAGTAATACAGACCCGCCCCTCACATTTTCACAATTACTCCAATATGTGTCCCAAAACAATCAGAGAAACCTATGGAAAGAATCATATAAGAAATATTGCCAGAATAGTGATAGCACCAGAGAGAGTACAATTGTCAACCTGTTGGAGCATGACCAGCTACTATCCGAAGTAATATTACGACTATATGGCTGTAATGTGATAAGAATAAACAATGACAACACTGGAAAGTCTGCAGAGTACAAAGAAATCCCACCCAACAAATACGTCACTAAATCATATGAAACTCATGTCAATTTATTAGCAGCTATGTTCACTTTAGAAACTGACAATAACTATTTTATAGTATACAGAGGAAATTATGAGAATAACTTGCTTGATTGCCTTAACTTCAGTCCAGCTTTATTAGATAAGAATTATGGACGGGGATTATTTATTGTTTATCAGTTATTGAATGCAGCGAAAGCAATGAGCGATAGAGGGCTTAGTTTAGGCATGCTGGAGCTCAAGGATATTTATTTGACAGAGAATTTGTGGTTGCAAATTGTACCTGTGATAACAAATAATATACACACTTTGGATGCTTCCTTGATCTGTGAGCACAGTAGGAACAAGCAGACTGCCTCTGTGAGTGCAACTCAAAGTGGCCAGAGTAAGAGAGGGGAGGATTGGTGCTGGAGGAATGACGCGGTGCAAATGGAGAAGCTGTGTATGCTGTGGGTGCGTGGTCAGATATCAAACCTGGACTATTTGCTACATCTCAACAAGTTAGCTGGCAGATCAGCCACTGATCCACAGGCACATTTTTTGGTTCCTTGGGTAACGGATTTTGCATCTAGATGTGGTAAATACAACCTTTTTAATTGTTAGTTAACTGATTATTATAGTAATAAGATACCCTTATTGGATGCCAATCGGCTCCCGAGTTAATATATTTGCAAAAATATTATTTTGTTAAATTTTTTGTTCTTTCTACAAGGTAAAATTGTAATGGAATTTATTGTTCAGGTCGCAACTGGCGTGATTTGAGCAAGTCCAAATACCGTTTGAACAAGGGTGACAGGCAGCTGGATATGACCTATGAAGTGTCCAGCTGTTCCCAGCAGATTCCACACCATGTGTCTGATGCTCTGTCAGATATTACCTGCTATGTTTACCTTGCTCGCAGGTTAGCAACATTAAAATGAAATGTATACTAAAACTATTACCAAAACCTTTTATTCCATTGGTCATTGCACTTTGGAGCACATTAAATTAAGTAATTTTGCAATTCTAAATATCTAAAACCTTAAATAAAATTATCAATCTGTAAAACCAAGTGTAGTGATCCAGTGTAGTGGTGATCCAAATAAAAAATTGTAGTTACCTGTTTTGTTTCTACTGCATCATACCTAAAAATATTATCTGAGGATAACAAAATTTGGCACCACTAAGTTCTTCTCAACTTTATAAATTTTGGCATCCTTCCTGCCTTAGCAGCTTATCTAGAGCTTTATGGGGCTTTTTAAAACATTAATTAACATTGCAGAACCCCAAAAGAAGTGTTATGCAAGTATGTGCGTAACAAATGGGTGCCAGCTGAGTACCCAGCTTCCATACAGCGTATGCAAGAATGGACCCCCGAAGAATGTGTGCCAGAGTTCTATACAGATCCAACAGTGTTCAAGAGTATACACGAGGATTTACCTGTAAGCCTGTAACCTATTATTAACAACCCAAGTCATAATCATCATCTACACAAATAATCCCGGAGTCCATCAGGATCTGCTTTCCTGATTATTCTCCTCCACATCATGGGAATGTCAATCCCGCAGGTCCTCCATCCTAAAACCCGAGACACCTATTAGACACATATCTCTAGGGCTTACGCAATACATGGCCAAGCCTCTTGTATCTTGTTGATGTCTTTTACGCCATGGCTGCCATGGCTCGTATTCATCTAATTTATAATTTCATGCTATTTGAAGGACCTTGGCATACCGTCGTGGGCGTCGTGCGTCGAGGACTTTATCATGAAGCACCGCGAAGCGCTGGAAAGCACTCATGTGTCGGACAACCTACATCATTGGATCGACATAACATTTGGATACAAGTAAGCGAAAATCTCCATAGGCCATATTCCATAATTTAACATCAATAAATTTCAATTTAAGATTCCTCCCACAAAAGAGAAGGCTTTTGCCATCGCTACAATGGTCTACGGAGACTCTAGATATATTTGCCTTTAAACATTAGGCGCCTTGTACAACACCCACAAGTGCAAAGAGTTGGTGCTATTCTACTCTGCCGGACATCACACGGCTAATCTATAAACTAGAATTACTCCCAACAACCATAGTGTCTATAGCTACCCTAACGCGGCAACTGTACCAGCTTGCCTCACAGGATACTCTTAACAACTAGAATAATGATAAAAATAGTTTTTATTTTCTCTACATAACTGCAACATGTGGTACAATAATGCACATCATTTGATAATTATATCTGAATTAGGTCTGAAGTAGGTTTGTAAAACAAACCTGTAACACAGATCGCCCGAATTACACCAATAACCACACCAACTAGTGCTATCCTAAAGAGCCAACCATCCACACTCGCCGCAGGATGTCGGGCTCAGCGTCGGTGAAGGCCAAGAACGTGTGTCTCTCGCTGGTGGACGGGCACACGCGGGCGCGGCGGGGCTCCGCCCTGCAGCTGCTGACGGCGCCGCACCCCGCGCGCCGCCCCCCGCCGCCGCCGCCGCGGCCGCCGAGATTGCATTGGACCGCGCCCAGGGACCACAGTGAGTGTATACCATTGTCATTGTAGCGACACCTATCGCTTCAATAGGGAAACTCAACAATACTCACATTACGTGTCGATGAATACAAGGTTGGCAAGCATCAGCACATAGATAGCGCTGTTCGTCCTACATCGCGCTAGAGAAGTGTGCCAACTCCTCGGCATATCTACCACTTCTGACGATCAACTGTCGGACCCTTGGTACCCTGGTTGCAACACCCGGCCAGGTGGGTAATTACCTTTTCCACCTTCTCCATCTTCGCAACTTGCCAACATTGGCGACTACCTTATTCCTACCAGCCAAATACTTATTACAGCGACAAATTACGAAAGCCACAGCCGAAGATTATTTATTATTTATTACAAGCATTGAATATACGATGAGTTGGCAAGCATCAGACATAGATGGCACTTACCGCCCTACGTCGCGCTAAAGAAGTGTTCCAACTTCCTCTATATAAATCTACTTCCGACTATCATCTGTCGACTGACCTTTATTTGCCAAAGTCCTCCAAACCATTCATCATTCTAGCAATCAGTCCCGGCTTCTGCCAGAGTCCGCTTTCCTGCTCTCCTCTACTTCGTACGGTCTTGGGTACGCTCGCGTCGTAACTAGTCGTTAGCGGTTAGTCATCGCTTCCTAGACCTCCCATGAGGTCGCTTTCCGATAGGTTTAGGCACCTATTTCCCGCGTATCCCCGGGGCATCGCAACACGCGACAAATCCAGCGCAGGCGAGCCTGTTCGCTACGGCTTCAAGCCCTTTAACCGATATTTCGACGCCAAAATCCAGCCAAATCCAGTAGCACACCATACATCATACAGTACAAAGTAGATTAGATTAGGTATACCCGATCATTCTCTGCAGCTCTTCCACTTAAAATAAACCCTCCAGTAACATCTTCATGTTTATCGTTTTTAATTTCCTAACAACTTTTTATTGCAGAGAAATCAATAAAACAAGAGAGCTCGGACGAATTTTCGGAGGAAGAGGAGGAGTCGGTCAGCATATCACAGCACTTGGCGCGCGGGGGGGTCGCGGGGGCCCCCGGGGACCGGCATGCACGTCCGCGGGGGCCCCGGGCGCGTTCGCTGTCCAAGCGTGGGGAGCCCCCCTCCGCGGAGGCCCGCGCCTCCTCCCACTCCCGCCACTACCGCGTTCAACGCTCCGAGCTGGGAAAAGGCGTGATCTACCTCCCCAAGGAGTTCAACCCTGTCGCTTCCATCCAGGCACTCGAGGGCCTCGACAACTTCCGGACCAAATGCTTCCTCAGCCGAGCGCACGATAAAGAGAAACAGAGTGTCAACACCTCCACCCTCAATCTCTACCCCGTGGAGGAGATAAAGGAGAACCCGCCGACCCCCAAAGACGCTCCCGACGAAAACGCCTTCACCAACCACATGTTCCTCGCGTCCTACGACCACAGTTATTTACGGAAATTCAGCCAGGACTCTCATTTAGAAACCGTGCTAAAAGAAAGGAAGAATAGGACCTTCAATTCCAGATACACCACCGACGCCGTCGTCTATAAACAATTCGTGACCGAGAGCCGCCGCCAGGATATGCTGGTCATCGGGTGCCTTATTGTGGAGATATTCCTCCACACACATATGCGGCCTCTGCGTCTCACAAATTCCAATTTCATAGACAGATACAACAATTGCCGTACAGTTCTGAAATTCAACTTCAGTTCGTTGCCAAAGTGCGTTTCGTATATAGCTTCGTTGTTGTTGAACGTTCAGCCGCCCAGTTTGAGTTATAGGAACGAATTGGTGCCAAAGAAGGAGGAACCGTTGAAGAAGGTCACTGTGACCGATAAGGGTCTCCCTTCGCCGACGCCGGCGCAGCTACTTCAGCCGCTGCTAATGCAACACTTGATACCCTTCTCGCAGAGCTACAATGTCCTGTACAGCCTACTGAGCACTTTACACGAGTACGAGCTGACCAGCAACGAGCTGAACATCCTTTACATGTACGAGTGTGACGGTGTCCAATGTGAAAAGTATCAGAACGTAGACAAAACGAAGATTTACTTCAGTCAAAGAATAGCCGAAGGGAAAATCCAGGCCTGCATAACACACCTAGACGCGTTGCTCTCACAAGTGAACAACCAGTTTGATGTGCTTGATATTTTCTTGACGCATTACATAGAGCTACTGCAAAATAAGGAGACTTCGGTCCTGGCAGCTTGGTATTTGTTTGACACAGTCAGTAAGGCGATCGGCCCGGCTGAGACCAGGAGCAAATTGCTGAGACATATTCTGAATCTCTATGAAGATGATGAATTTGCTGTCAACCCGCCCGACAACAACCGCTCCGCCGACCTGGACAGTTCGAACCCAGGCCCTGGGAAACAGAAATTCGTGAAGTTGTATCACAATATATTTTTGTTACAACTGATGGTTAGACTCGGCCTTCAGTGTTTTCTTGACAATTTTACCCAGCACCTAGTCGAAGCTGTAGGAGGCTACAAAGATGTCACCACAGAAGTTGGATCTCCAGGTCATCTCTGCCATAATAGATTGATGGCCAACAAAAAGCCCAGATATTCTGATGACAATCTGAAAAGCGCTCTCTCAGCTACGGGTGATATTTTCTCACCTGACACCTCTTACGGTTCGGAGAATCTAATCACGCCAAATGTGGAGCAAAATATTGTAGTAAATGACTCGAGAGAGAAAGAGTCCGACAACAAAAGTGAGAATGAAGTGTTCCATTTTGAAACAGACAAAGAAAGGCTGCCAAGTCGAAGCAGCAGGAGTAAATCGCCGGCTGAGTCAATAGAATCGTATTCCTCGCTAGCCGGCCAAGAGTTAACCGTCCAAAGCCCGTCGTCATGTTCCGAGTTCTTTTCACCGATCAGTTCAAAACAATTAACTCCGACCACATCGCGGGTAGTACTAGAACCCAACGTGATAATTACAACAGAAGACCAAAATTCGCCAGAAACCCCAGTCAAATCGCCTTCTATTGACATACCAACGAAACCCATGTTCACGAGCTACTTGCACTTTGCGGATGACGATTCAAAGTCTGATGAAGCCGAGGCAAGGGCAAAGGCGCATCACATGAGTCGCGAGAGCGAAAGTATTTCGCCGAATACGTCGAGAATTTTGCAGGAAGAGGTATTGAGTCAGAAGGAGATGAGTTCGGTCAAGATTTCCGACATGAGTTCCGAGAGTCTGATTTGGCTCGCTCACAGACTGGGGCCGGTGCTGACGTGTCGATATATCACGCGGAACCTGCTGAAGATGCTGACCCTCTGCTATATAGGAAAGGAAAATTTGGCCCCGTGCGAAGACGACGAGAAAGACGAGTTTGACGAGATAGACATTGTTGACAGCAGGGTCGTGGGAGACAGGAACGCAGCAAAGGTCATCAACTGTCTCACAGCTATAGTCGGTAAGTGCAATTATTCGTTTTTGTAATTTGTTTGTCATGTTATAAAACTTGATACCTACGGTTTTTCAAAATCCGAGGCTTGAAAAGATTTGAAAATAGAGTTCTTGTTGGATGTAGGGCGAACAGTGCAAAACCAACCGCTGTTCTGTTCTTTGTTAGAGGCTTTTTGTCTACATTACGAAGCAAGGATGAGGGTTTTCAATTCGCGATTTTTAAATCCACTAGGTGGCGCTACTGAGTTAAGGTCCGTTGTCAAAATACTACCGTGTTAAACGGACAGAAACCACTACTATAAAATAACGGATTCATTCCAGCCAATGACAGGGCTTTATTTTGACATCAGAGCTTATGTTTCAATAGCGCCACCTGCAGGCTTTTGGTACCGCGAAAACAGTCATTCCCTTTCTTAGCCGTACATATAGCCCTAGAACTCCCTTACCGGAGGTTTCAAGCGTATTAGTGAGTGTCCATGGCCCCCTGAGAGGGTTCACGCTTGGGGCCCAAATGTAAATTTTACCTTCAAGTTCGGTTCAAGTGCAATTGTGAGTGACCATCGATCCCCGAGAGGGTGCTTCTTCTACCTCTTCCTTCGAGTTCCAACCAGCCAATTCTCCCGCAGAGATGTACGGCGAGCAAGTGGTGGTATTCCAGTACCTGCCGCACATGGGCGAGCTGCTGGCCGTGTGCCGGCGGCGGCTGTCCGCGCCGCTGGAAGGCGGCGTGGTGGCGGCCTTACAGCTGGCGAGGCGGCTCGTACCCTGCCTCGGGGATCATACGCTTATGGATCAGTTGCAGGTGAGCGGGGAGGGAACAGTTGCAGGTGAGCGGGTAGGGCCAGCTGCAGGTATGCAGGGAGGGAGGGGACCAGCTCAACTTAGCTTCACTAGTGTGGCTTAACTTAACCAGTGTAAATTGGTCGATGTATGTGAGGAGTGTGGTAGCTGGCGCGCCGCGGGTGCATAGGGATTATATCCCAAGTTGATTATACCAGCGTAAGTTTACCTCTGTGTTAAGGAGATCGGAGGAGGAGGTGGTTTAAGTAATGTTGGTCTGCGCCGCTGGAGGGCGGCGGGGGCGCCGCGCTGCAGCTGGCGCTCCGGCTCGTCAAGCCCACATTAGACTGCATCACACCCGGCTTGGAACCGCAGGAGCTTGGCACTACTTAAACACGTCGTGTTACGAGCTGCCGGCGCGGGCGCCGCGTCTAGCCGCGACCTAGTCGCTAAACCCCCCACCCGTCACCCCCAGGACACGTTCCTGAAGAGCATCCTGCTGCCGGCCCTGCGGCTGGCGGCGACCGCCCGGCGCGCGTACCCCAGCGGGGCGTGCGCCCGCGCCGCCGCCGCGCGCAAGCTGGCCGCCGCGCTGCACGCGCTGGCGCTGCGCGTCGGGCCCGAGATGACCCGCCGCCATCTGCTGGACCCGCCGCTGCAGAGGTGAGCCGGCCCCGGGTCCCATACACCCCAGCGGGGTCAACACCCGCCGGTTAACCGCCACCTGTTGTGTACGTGGTCGTACTGGACGACTGCAGAGGTACCCACTAGAGTACCCTTCTCCTAGAGTAGACTTCTCCCCACTCGAAATTTGGGATGCGTCTTGTGGCGACGAGGCTCTATATTTTAAGAGGAGCAATGGTTGTCATTAGGACAAGTCAAAACTATGCTCACACCCAAAATTCCACCGACTGCACTTTAACTGCATAGGTGGATAACAGGTTGAATTTAAATAAATACATAAAACATTTCACAGGTAACAAGATAAATTTATCTTTTATCCACCGATTTGTTCTCTGTTCTACTTTTTTTTTTTGCTATAAATATTTTTGAATGTATTGCCGTGTCTCTGAGTGGCATAAAAGTGTTTTAATTTACTTTCATAATGATAATAGAAAAAATATTTTTGCAGGTTCTTTCTGACATTCGACAAGGCTTGCGGGAAGACAGATAATTGGCCTAAACCGGAAGAAAGCAACAATGACAAGGTAAACCGATATTATATTCATATTAGTAATATGAATGTAATGGTATTTAATAACATGGTGGAGTGATGTAGTAACTAGGATAAAGAAAGGAATGTTTAGATGCTTTTTTCATCAAGGATTTTCAGCAATAATGTATGAAAGGAGAATAACGAAAAATATATGCACCGAAAAGATATGTAAGACCGATACATATCTATCACGATTCACAATTAAACCAATATTTTTAAGGTATGTTCCGGGTTTTCTACCGCGTACCGCGACTGCAGTGCCGTGACCGTAATGCATGCAACTACGTCGAAATATCGGGCTACTCGTAAACATAGGTACGCGGAAGGAAACCCGGAACATACCTTTAAAATGTGTGATATTAAGCGCGATAGTTTAAACCATTATGTTAAACCAATGATATCTTGAAGAAATGTCAGGTCAGGAATACCCTAAACCGACGTTAATGTATGAAAAGTTTAGCGAATGTGGAAGTAGCAAGACTCAGTACATTCGTTCTTGTACAGAGTTGCGTTTGATGATGACTAGCTACAAATCCCCTCCCCGAACCCTCTACTGTATCTCTTGTCTCCTATGCCTACCTGTATACATATACATATGCCTACTCGTGACCATGACGCATGCAACTGCGTCGAAATTTCGAGGTAAAACAATACTAAAGGTGGTAACAAACCTGATAAAATGTATAGTTCCTTACCTGTTGTTACCTCTTGTTTACCGCAAGAATCCACTGACCCGACCGCCTATTGTACCCCAGAGCTTAGGTACATACGCATACCGCATACCACACACACACACACACACACGCACGCACGCACGCACGCACGCACGCACGCACGCACGCACGGACGGACGCACGCACGCACGCACGCACTTCTGTGCGTCGTTGTTTTTTACAGCTCTTAGATGCTCCTTCGTGCGGTCGACGATTGTTATTTTGTGTGAGCTGCCATAACTGCAATTCACTTTATAGACGCCAGGAGTTTGAAGAGGTAGGTAGTCTTTAGGCGAACGAAGCAGCTTTCTTATTTCGCTTAAGGGGGTAAAAACTTTTTATAGAGTATTTCCCCAAGAAAATGCCAATTTTATCAGTTACCACTCTCACATACGGCAAAAGTGGCTGTCGCTGTGCCTCATCCTTTCTCGTTTTTTGTGTGCGTTTTGGTTTGCAGGCTGTCACGCTATAATAAACAATACTAACCGTAACATGTTCGAAAATATGTGTAGTGAAAGATCTCATGTAAAAAAGAGTAGCTTTATACTGCGTGCGTGTGCCTCTGTAAGTCGTAAGGGATGTCGACGTTGATTTGAATCACACTAGTGCTCCGGCGGCAGGAAGGCTTTTGGTTATTCTTGGTTTTGAAATTTGTCTTTCGAATTAGTGTCTTAACTGCTTTTTTTGTTTGTAGTAGTTATAATGGAGAAAAGCGTTCGGTTATACGATGATGTAACCGATAATATTTTAATCTGTGAGAATCTGTAATTGGCTTTCTGATACTTAAGTTTACTTCTAAGCCATATTACAACAGCTGTTGATTTTCCTAAGAATAAATGAATAAAAAAAAGGAAGCATCATCATCATCATCTTGGCGTTAATGTCCCGTTTGTGCTCCCGCGCACGCGGGCCCGGGGTCCGCCTTGACCATGATCCAGGATTTGGCAGGTCAGGTAATTACAGTGGAGCGACTGCCATCTGACCTCCATGACCCTGCTACCAGGGGAACCTGACCAGATTGGATCATGGTTACACATTCAAAATAAAAAAGTATTATTTATGTATTTATTGACCGCAGAGCTGGTCCCCGGGCCCGTCCGCCCCGGGCGAGCGGTTCCTGGAACTCTGCCGGGACGGCTCGACGGCGGAGTGGAGCGTGCTGGGCGGGCGCGTGGTGCGGGCCGACCTGCCCGACCTGCCCGCCACGCCGCCGCGGGCCGTCACCAGGGACCCGGATGCGCTCACGGTCAGTACTACTACACACTACACTGTTGTCCCTACAGCATTTAGGGCGGCCGTTCTTTGACGCCGACCAGCACGGCTAGAACTAGTGTACTCTCGTGCAATAAGCGAGAAAAGACGCGACATAGATACTGCTATCTCTTTCATTTTAGTAGAGAGAAGGAAACAAACACTCTCTTGCGACGCGAGCTGTGTCGCGGGCACACTTCTGATAGCCCTATTATTTAGCGCCGACCAGCAGCCGTACCGCTGATCTCCGGTAGCACATCGCCATTTCGATGCAATTTGAACGATGAATATGAACCAATCGCAGCAATCCAGAATCAGAGCTATCTTGTTGCGATTGGTCCACATTCGAATAATTTTTTTGTTCTTTTTTGTGCAAGTTAAATAAAGCTCGTAAACCCCATTGCCAGGCGCAACAAGAACTAGCCCTGGTGTTCGACGCGCGGCTGGCGTACTCGGCGCGGGCGGCGTTCTCGCGGCTGGCGGGCGCGGCGGCGCTGCAGCGCGCGCTGCGGAACCCCGACACCGTCAACGCGCTCGCCAGCCAGCACGCCGGCGAGCGCCGACACAGGTACGGGTCACAGGTTTAGGTTGGTGCGGTAGCTGGCGTCTGTGTCGCTGGCATGCCAGCGCTTGCTCGTTTTGTAGGCAAGTCCATCGTTGGCGGTACAGTAGCTAGCGCCAATGACACCGAATTCATGAACATCCTCCTGTAAGGATTGACCAGACCGTAGCTCAAAATACGGTCAAAGGAAGAGGACGCTGCAATACACAAATACCGATGTGGTTGCGCCCTGAACGACTTTTTGCGATTTTTACGAAGCTCAATTAACGCAGCTTTTTTTTTAGCTCCATAGTGGACAGCACGCGTCAATAATCGACGGATCAAGTCGGATAACCCCGACCAAGTTTACATTTACTCAAATATTTTCTAAACCTCTGGACCGATTTTAAAGAAACAAAGCTAAGAACGATCTCGATTAAACTGGCTTACAAATAGGGAACACCGCATTCAAATGGGTCCAACATATATACACGATGCCACAGGCACACAAATACATAAAGACAAACTTATAACATCCCGTTTTTTTGTCGGGGTTTACAAAAGTGACGCACGAGCCGCGTCAGCGTATTTTGAGCTGCGCTGTCGTCAGTTAATTAAGTCGTACTTTATTTATTTATTGATACACGAAACATAATAGAATTTCTAACAATTTACATAAAAACAGCAATGGTCATAAATTAAATCCTAACCCAAAACAAGTGTACACGTAATGACTAAAATCGAAAATACAGTAAACAAACAGTATTTTAGACATAGACATAGACATTATTTATTTTGACATCACAATACTCATAATACAAAACTCATTGTATTATATACACTCATATATATATATATCTAAAACCTACTTAAATAACTGTTCGGTTTGCTTATCTTTTATACAATGTTTATTGGTGGAAACCTGTAATTGGCTCTGTGCTTCCAGTGTTATTTTATATTGTAATCATTGCTGTTGGTTTTCCTTAAGTAAATAAAATAAAATAAAAAATAAAATAAAGCGATTCGAATAAAAAAATTTGAATTAATAATAAATTTTGTACTGTATCCACAGAACCAGCTCCCCCCAAGAGCCCCCCCGCTTCCAGTCGTCCCTAAGCGACGAGCCGCTCCACCGACGCACCATCGACATCCCGCACCCGCCGCCCGATCAGCTGTCGTCCTCCAACAGCTTCGGCTCCAACGTGACGCTGGTCGGGAACCGGATAGAGGTGGCGAGTGACGCGGGAGAAATCGCGGGGCATGGCGCTGGATTTGACGTCGTGGCTTGCAAGCTGGATAACGGGGCTAAGAGTAGCAGGTAATTTTAGACAGAGACATAATGTTTATTTGGCAATTTCTACAATAAAAATAAACATAATATTTCTTACTAACACAAACTAGGTTAAATAATGTAGTGTCATGTAAAAATAGAGCTCAGCTCAGCATATGTTGTAGACAGTGAGACCACAGCTGATTTTCAGCTAAGCTCTACAGTTAGTTGTGATATAGGTTTCTACTTGTGCTAGGGCAAGAGAGCGTTGAATGTTGTGCCACGCTGAGGACCTTGAGACTGGTTGAACGGTTTCAGGAGCTGATTGGCACCCGTGAACGGTATTTATTTCTTTACTGTTTAGGTGACTTACAGCGTAATAAACATTTAGAGTGTAACCAATGTAAAATCATATTTTAATGATAAGTCTCTACCTTACATTTCAACCTGCGTTAATGTCCCGGTTGTGCTCTCGCGCATGTGGGCCCGGGGTCCGCTTCGACCATGATCCAGTATTTGGCAGGTCAGGTAATTATAGTGGAGCGACTGCCATCTGACCTCCATGACCCTGCTACCAGGGGAACCTGACCAGATTGGAATATGGTTACACATTAGTCGTCTGAATGTGCAGGTTTCATCGCGATGTTTTCCCTCACCGTAAGAGCATCGGTTAGTATTTCAACTAATGTACATAACTCAGAAAACAGTCATTGGTACATGGCCGGAGCGGGATTCGAATCCGGGACCTCTGGCTTACGAGTCGGATACTGTAACCGCTCGGCCACCGACGCTCTATTTTAGATGACGTAATTTAGAATAAATAAATAAACTCAACTGAGTTAGACAATAGCCCCACAGGTCAACATGAACTAAAATATTGTGTAACATTATGATCATCATCTGTTTCACAACCCAGACACCTGCGAGGCGACTGGCTGATATACTGGGAGCACGAGATAGGCCGCCCCGAGAAGGACACCCGGTTCAACCTGAAACAGATCAAGTTGCAGACGTTCGTGGGCCACTCGCACTCCGTCAAGTCCATCCACTGCCTGGACAACGAGAACAGCTTCATGACCGGCTCCAAGGATAAGACGGTCAAGCTGTGGTCGCTACGGAATCAGGTATGGTGGACTCGTTTCTTGTAGACGTTTTGTATTTTATAGATAGTTCAACTCAGTTGTGCGCGCGGCGCTATGTGTGCGTGCGCTTGTAAATATACAGCTTTCATTTATGGGGCAGTGACGCGACCACTTGGCGTGCCAATGGCGTGGCGTCATTGTGACGTGTCTGGGTTACCCACACATAGGGCCGCGCGCACAACTGAGTTGAAATATCTGTAGCAACATTTTGAAGTGTGTATTTTAAATTAGGGTTTTTTTCGCGATTGCAATTTGCAATATCCATCAGATGGCGCTAGTGGACAAAATAAAGTCCTGTCATTGTCTGGATTGTATTCGACATTTTATATCAGTTTCTACCATGGCAGTATTTTGAAAAAGATGGATCTTACTTCTCAGTTTAGCAATCTGGTGCATTTTGAAAACGCGACCCTCATTGAGCTACTTTTAATTTTATGGATTTCATAGTATTCATTTTATATTTATAAAATAGTTATAAAATCTGATCGTCAAGTTAGAAATATAGAGTAGCATTATTTTTCAACTGTCCAATTAACACTATCAGTCAGTTGCTGGGGGGTTTCTGACTGTACGTGTTTGTGTCACCAGACTACAATTGTACTCAATGTGAACTCTTTTGGTCCACTATGTTTCGAGAAAAAGAGGTGAGACAGACGGACAAGAGCCACGAGTGGTCTTAAAGCGCTCCGTGTTACAACGAATGTACTGTATTCTAAAACATTAACGTTCTTTTTTCCTTTTGAATTTATTTATTTGTGTTCTAACTATACTATAAATAAACAAATAACTACTACTATACTATAATAAATAACTATGTTTCGCAGGGTGACGGCAACGCCACGACGCAATGCAACTGGACGTACACGGGACACAAAAAGGGCGTTCTGTCCCTTTCATTCTTGGAGTCGTCGCGTCTTGCTATCTCCACTGACTCCGTCGTTCACATATGGGATCCTTTCATGGAGAGCGTTGTCACGCAGGTAAGACATAGAAATAAATTCGCTGTGATACATTTCCTGGTCTGCGAAGGTTTCTAGTCGGTCTGCCTGTAAGACATTATCTACATTGTTCGAAACTCGTAACTTGACGGCGTTGGTGCTTCAAATATTATAACAGACACAAAACGTCTACAATAAGATAATTATTTTGGTGCCAATATCTCTGTTTATCGGGGAATCAGACCAGATTGGATCATTGTTACACACGTTCATAGGCTGCGGTGACTGCTTACCATCAGGCAGACGGTAAGATTGTTTGCCACCATATAAAAAAAAAAAAATTAGTCGCCTGAATGTGCAAGTTTGCTCACGATGTTTTCCCTCACCGTAAGAGCATCAGTTAGTTTTCAACTAATGTACCTACATGACTCAGAAAAGTCCCGGCCGGACCACACGGCTGAAAAAAATTGTTTATATTATTAACAAAAACAATCTTTAAATTTGACCTAGAGTTATATAACAGATTTTTGAAAAAATTAATTAGTTTGAACTGACAGTCACAAAAGCAGCACTTTAACTAAGTATAACAAAACAAATAATATGAGAAATTAACGGTAATGTCTTAAACCTTCAATTTACAATTCTGACCCTTCAACAGCTCACTCACTTCCTTATTATAACTATCAGCCTAAATGTCAGCATCACCCAAGCATTTGTTATCAAATCAAATTGTTGTCAATTAACATGCATGTGTTAGAAAGGGTGTATAGAGTGTACAGATCTATGGTGTGAATTTAAGTATTTACAAGATATTATTAATGTTGGCCTAGTATTTTATCGAAAACTAAACTAAATATAAATAATTATGGAGTGTCGGTGGCCGAGCGGTTACAGTATGCGACTCGTAAGCCAGAGGTCCCGGGTTCGAATCCCGCTCCGGCCATGTACCAATGACTGTTCTCTGAGTTATGTACATTAGTTGAATACTAACCGATGCTCTTACGGTGATGGAAAACATCGTGATGAAACCTGCACATTCGGGCGACTGGATGTGTATCCATGATCCAATCTGGTCTGGTTCCCCTGGTTGCAGGGTCACGGAGGTCAGATGGCAGTCGCTCCACTGTAATTACCTGACCTGCCAAATCCTGGATCATGGTCAAGGCGGACCCCGGGCCCTCATGCGCGAGAGCACAACCGGGATATTAACGCCAAGATGATTATTTAAACTAAATATAAATAGCTATTTCTTCAGGAAAGGAAAAGCATATTTAAACACACAAATTAGATCAAATTATATAACTTATTATATTAGAGGATAGGCAATCATAGCAAATAAAGTTACATGGGAAACATAACAATATATTCGGAACTTAATAGAACATGGCAAAATATATATTTATCCCTTAATAATGGGACAGTGGTATTACGTACGATTCAATAAATAACCGATTATATAAATATATAAAACTAATACAAAATATAAAGCAGCAATAATACAATGCAAGTTTGTACTTAACTCTGTGCCGGGTCTGGGGCAAAAGTCCCTCTTAGTCTCTCGACTGGGTTTATATACCCAACATTTAAACGAAATCGGAAACCGTTACATTTCAACCAATGACTTTGAAGTATTGCGCAAAGATACTAACCAAAAACATCGAAATAGCTCTTAAAACTATTTTTAGTAATTATTTAGAAACCTAAGACTAAACTTCGCTCAGGAATCTCTTACATTCTATCAGAAATGTTTATAATTTTATTTGGCAATATTAATAATTATCATAGTTTTACTTTTAAATAACAATTAAAAATAGACTATAATACCATATGATATAATACACATGCGACCCTGTTCGTTGTGCTCGGCGTCCGTGAGCGGGGAGGATCACTTACCATCGTGTGATCGGCTCGCTCGATTGCCTCCCACTAATATAAAAATATGAAATAAACGATAATTCCATCGTACCCCACAGCTGGACAGCCTGAAGAGTCCGGTGAGCATAGTCCGCGCGCTGCCGGGCGCCGCGCCGCTGGCCGCCGCCGCCACCACCGACGCCACGCTGCGCGTGCTCGACGCCCGCGACGCCCGGGACGCCGCCAGGTCCCTCGAGCTCAAGGTGAGCCTAGCCCGCCCGCCGGCCGCCGCCACCGACGCCACGCTGCGCGTGCTCGACGCCCGCGACGCCCGGGACGCCGCCAGGTCCCTCGAGCTCAAGGTGAGCCTAGCCCGCCCGCCGGCCGCCGCCGCCACCACCGACGCCACGCTGCGCGTGCTCGACGCCCGCGACGCCCGGGACGCCGCCAGGTCCCTCGAGCTCAAGGTGAGCCTAGCCCGCCCGCCGGCCGCCGCCGCCACCACCGACGCCACGCTGCGCGTGCTCGACGCCCGCGACGCCCGGGACGCCGCCAGGTCCCTCGAGCTCAAGGTGAGCCTAGCCCGCCCGCCGGCCGCCGCCGCCACCACCGACGCCACGCTGCGCGTGCTCGACGCCCGCGACGCCCGGGACGCCGCCAGGTCCCTCGAGCTCAAGGTGAGCCTAGCCCGCCCGCCGGCCGCCGCCGCCACCACCGACGCCACGCTGCGCGTGCTCGACGCCCGCGACGCCCGGGACGCCGCCAGGTCCCTCGAGCTCAAGGTGAGCCTAGCCCGCCCGCCGGCCGCCGCCGCCACCACCGACGCCACGCTGCGCGTGCTCGACGCCCGCGACGCCCGGGACGCCGCCAGGTCCCTCGAGCTCAAGGTGAGCCTAGCCCGCCCGCCGGCCGCCGCCGCCACCACCGACGCCCGCGACGCCGCACCACTGAGCTCAAGGTGAGCGGCAAGTAGACATTGAACTCGTTCGCTGCGGCCGCCTTAACAAATGAGTTGTATGCGAGTGCGCACGACTCGTTTGGCCGGTCCATACGAAATTTGGCGCTACGCGAGTGCGTATCAGACCAATCAAACAATATAATTAGTCGCGAACTGTGCAATAGTGGTACAACCGCTTTAGTGGTACAAAAAAAAAGGTCGTAACTTGTTACAGGGGTGGGGACAGCACATTTACAGACAACAGCATTTTGGTTTACACAAAACCAGTATAAGCTGACCTAGCGTCTTAACAGACGCGCATAGCAATGTTAGCTCCATTTATACTGGTTTGTGTAGGTCGATATGCTCTCTTCTCTATTTTTCCCTCTCTCTCTCTTTTTAATTCTCCCTACGAAATTCTGACACTCAACCGTCCGTCCAACACCGTCCACAGCTCCCAATGAGTGCGTCTACGTTCATCCGCTGCATGTGCGTGTGCTCGGACGGCGGCGCCGTGGCGCTGGGGCTGGCCAGCGGACACGTGTGCGTGCTGGACCTTCGGACTGGACAGCCAAGGGCGGCTTGGAAGGCGCATGATGGGGAGGTAACCATACTATAACACAATATATAAATGTGTAGCGTAGTTTAACACAATACAAATACGTGTTTTTGGACACGTTCATATAGTGTCATCTAGCCAGAAATAAGCATAACTTGTATAATGGATGGCTAGATAACTGATATACTATATACATATTATTTATCGTCGTATCAGTCGAAATACCCACTGCTGGGCAAAGGTCTCCCCCAGAGATCTCCAGAAAGGCCGGTCCTGTACCTCTCGCATGCAGCTGGTACCTGCGATCTTTACATATTATATATACAGGGTGCAAATCCTGAGACTGTTCAGTCGTTCGTACTTTATACTAGTCGAACTTTCAGCACCAGTTCAGGTATGCCTCCTAATACTGCGAGGTTGATCGGTCGACGCTGGGAACCCGAGATTGGACTTCTATTAAAAATGTTTGGTGATTAGACTATTTGCGTAACACAAGCGCACAAAGGAAAGGTCGATTCGCTAGAGCCTCGTCCGTCTGTCAGCAGGAGACCACGAGCAGGTAAGGTTGGCTTGGGTCCAGAGGCTGATGGTAGACTGATTATCTGGTACTTCCTTACTTCGCTGGTTCAGCGACCCGAAGTGGATCTTGGCCTCCGACACAAGAATTCGCCATTGGTTCCCATCCTGCGCGAACCATCGATATCTGGACCATCCCACCGGGCGCTTGACGTTTGGCTGCACGACCCTCTCCCATTCTCTCAATGTATCCGATTCTATTAGACTCGGACACGAGTTCTTATTTATCCGTTCAAAATAGACAGTTGCATCGTATCTAAGTTTGACTGTAATTCATGTCAAGAGTCCAACCGGAGAATCGTAAACCTGTAGTGGCAATGGGTAGACCATATAGTTGGTTGAAACATTTGGGCCACCCATTATACGGTGGTAAACATATGATGCGGTACTGTCAGGTGCTGCGTGTGGCGTGGGCGGGAGCCGGGTCGGTCCTAAGCTCGGGGCTGGACCAGGCCACGGCGCTGTGGCGCGCCGACGACGGGGAACTCATTGCACATCTCAAGTCAGTATACCAAATTACCAACAGCTTATCAGCGGCTGCCATACATAGCTTTATTAAAGAAAGAAAGAAAAAAAATAGTCATTTATTACACATAGCACACCACGACACAATAACAGTTACAGTTACAGACAACGGAAACAATAATAATTGAAATATCTAAAACAATGCGTAGCCTCTCATGCCACTATGGCTGCCGCGGCGGCCAGCTGCTGCTGGCATTATGCTGAGGCTGGTCCAATTTGGTCCGATGACGCATGGCTCTGCTTCCTTATTATGCCCTTATTCTGTTAGTTTTAGTTTTTTGAATGTGTTATTGGACCAAACAAAGATACGTCTATGTCTTGTTACACACATACACCGTCACGCCTTTTCCCGTATAGACAGTGAGGGCGCCGTAGGTTTTCCTGCGAGTCGAGTACACGAAAAATTCCACTTTGTATCAATAGTAGATGTTGAGGAGACCCACAAAACGTTCTGCCCGTGCAGAACCTGACGCAAAAATTTATAGAAACTACACAAATGGATATGTAAGCACTGTCGCTACGAAAAGTCGAAGTTTGGGTCACTAGAAAGAAGCTTTTTTTGTACACAGTTTTGCGCTGGCAGACTAACGTATGTATGTAAACTCTTTATTGCTTAATAAATACAGCAGTTACAAAAATAACTTTTACAAAGCAAAGGCGGGCTTATCTCACAATGGGATTTCTTCCAGCCAACCTTAAATAGACTAAGAACATCCAAGAGGCGGTGAACGTTATGTGGGCCTCCTAAACGTCTACCAACCATCGCTACAAAGTGCAATTTTTCTTGAAGTGTCCCCTCACAGTTTAGTAGGGGGAGGCAAATACCACATTCATTCATCAACCTTTTCATACATCGGTCGGTTCAGGGAACTTTTAAATGGTATATTATGATTTTTTTATAATAGAAGGAGGCGAACAAGCGAGCGGGTCACCTGAAGGTAAGAGGTAACTGTCCCCCACAACATCTACGATCCATGCATTAAGGTTGCAGGCAACAAAAGTTCATTGTCACTGTAAGGACTAAGATAAAATGTCCCATGCCTGTAACTGCGCTAGTGAATAAATAAATGAATGAATGAAAACACTTTATTGCATCCTAGCGATACTGGCTTCGCGCGGGTAATCAAAATCTTTAAAAATAATCATGAAAATCACTTAAGTAGTTTTTGAGTTTATCACGAACAGACAGACAGACGCGACGTGGGACTTTCTTTTATAATATGTAGTGACTACAGAATACAGTATGTACATAACTACATCGTTGATTATCTTTCGTTGATGCGGTAATTATCCATTTTTGGCAAAAATGTACTAGCCTCTAACTAATAGTACATTATATCACAAGGGAGCAAAATTTTTTTTTATACCCAATCGAAGAGCCAATACACGAGGTTATCTCCTCGTTTTGTCACGAAGAATAGAAAAAATATCATTCACCAACAGGGGCACCACGGAACCTGTGCACTGCCTGTCGGTGTACTACAACGAGCTCATCTCCGGCACCACCAACAACAGGATTGGGGTCCACACATCCCTGGACCAGGAAGCCAGTTTCTCCAGCACCAAGCTCCGCTCGGACACCTTCAAGGGAGTGTTGACCTGCATGACCGTACTGCCTCTGAACAGGCTTCTGCTATTAGGAAGCGACAACGGCACGGTCAGTCTGCTCTGCTGATCGCTAGGTAGGTCATTGACCTTTTATTCCGCAAATACGCGAAAGGTCCTACAAAAACTGCCGAATTTTTTTTTCACGCCTCTTCAAAAAACCATAGCCTTTTATTAGAGTATTTTGACTCAATGCAATGCGGCGTAACGCAATGTGATCTGGAAACTGGAGTGAATATATGGTTCCCAGGCAGCCATCTTGCATTTTCGGCCGCATCGTCACTTCTCACCAAACAGCCGATTATGGGCCTTCCGTGCGTAACCATGACTACGAATCATAGCGAGCTCCTTTCCTTGTATTATCCGCGTGTATACAGCCACAGCGCAACATGCTTTATGGTGTCGCACTAGCCGCTGGAGTGCGACTGTTTCCCCCGTCTGAGACTAAGAGAAATACCCGTGGAGTGACCGTCATGGGTTCACAATCACCATTTTCATGACACTCGACGAGCCCTTGCCGATGGGTCGACTGCCTGGCAAAAAGTAAAAAAAGACATGACGATTCGTAAAACTGTATTAACTGAAGATAATACAAGTCTTAAATAACCGTTTGTGATTAATTTCCAACGCCATAATATTTCTCATCGAGTTGATTAAACTTCTGGTATGGCTACCAAATGGCGGCCAAAGCGTTTTCGCTCGCATTTCTTATTATTACATTGAATTGTAATAAATAAATTAGGAACAAACATTACAATGTTATTAATGAACATACGAAACTAGCCGGCGGTAAATAATGCACATTGGCTGTAGTTCGTGCCAAATGGATAGAAATAGCGGACATCGATCTCTCGGTCAGAACTAATTTGTAAGCGGTCTAAGCGATAGCTGTTACGCTTGAAGTAGTCGTATGGAAACTGTTAGAAACTTTTCTATTTCGTTACAATATGACGAAATAGAAAAGTTTCTACCAGTTTTCTTGTATTTGTCATGGAATAACACCAGTAGTTGACCGAGAGATCGAGGCACGCTATTGCCAATCTATTTTGGCATGACATTTCCATAGAACTAGCTGATGTGGATTATTTACAGCTGACATCTGTTTGTAAAAGAAATGATAATTAAAACTGACAGTTATGTGTGAGTTATTATCACTGGTTATTACTCAAAACTAATCGACTTTATTGTCATATGAATGACTCGATTTATTAATCAGATTATACGTGTATTTCCTTTGTAAAAACATATTGTGCGAGTAAAGCTGAAAGTATGAAAAGATATATTGTTTCGCGGTTTGATAATTAATTGTGTAGTATCTTCTGTAGTTTATAATATTTTCAATTATATTAGCTGTTCATTTTTAGTAAATGTCACCGATACCTTCCTTACAGGTCTTATAAAGATAAAAATAATTTTAACTGAATTTAAACTGATGAATTTTATGTAAAATAAAAAATTATTTTGTAATCACTGTTATGTATAGTTGAATGTGAAGATACGTACGTACATGCATTTTATAGACAGGGTTTCAGTTAATAAGGTAACAAATATATTTTTATTGTTAATACGTGAATACAACTATAGGATATTGTATATTGTTTGTATATTTTCAGTTTTAAGTCCAAAAATCGCAAAGTTTAGCCTAGATATGTTGCATTGTAGATCCAACGGTTAGGCGTCTGCTCCTAACATTAAATTTTCCGCTGAATCATGCCAGATTCAGATTCAAGCTGTGAATATCGTGTGTACGTTTTCAGGCTACTTACGACCCATGCTAATGTTCATTTAATCTTTTTCGAACGAAATTCTAAATATGCTTTTCTAAATTTCAGGTAAAATTCCTCTTACCAGTTGTTACCTTACTTAACAAAACAAATTTAAATACATCGAAGATAATTTAACACATCATGTTATGGTTTACTTTATAAAAAGAAAATTAGAAACACATACTGAAATTTTACATGTCTGAATCATAAAGCTGACTCAGAAATGTGTTATATTTTTATTTGTAAGAGGATCTGTATGAGACAAATAATATCCTATTGACCATACCTCGTAGGAATCTAAAGCCTTTAATCGTTTGATCCGTGCATCATATTTATTTTATGTGCTGCTCACAATATAAAAAAAGGATAATTTTCGACCAAAACCAATTTATTTATCTATATTTTAGCTAAAAATGTATGTAAACTACGTACTCCGAATGTACAGGGCCCTGGTGTAGCGTATATCTGCAAGTACAAAGTAATGTTACCATAGACATTGTACAGGCACTTGGAAGCATAATAGTAAATGTTGAAGCTTTTCTTATTTACGCATTGCTTATAATTAGTTTCAATACGATCGATCTCATAAGTTTTAAAAACAATTTAATTACTACCAAATGAATTAATGAATGTAAAGCTTACGTATTATGTATATTTTTTGTATGATTGTATTGGATTGAAAATTAATGATGTAGTAGAAATAATTTTATGATTTTATATTAATAAACCTTATTGCTGTTTAGAACAGTTGTACTATATTAGTGTACATTTTGTTTAGGTAAGTAAAGTTTTGTGTGTTGGATGGAGCCACGCTGCCGGCGCCGTGAGTTTAGGCACAAATTGATACTTTCACTACTTTCGCGGGCGTATTCCTATTAGTATATCTGTTTCATTCAGTTCCTACTATAAGTTTAGATTCAGCTATGTTTGTCGTAGCTTTAATGTTGCCAGATACAACAAGGAAAAATATTTAACGCACCTTAAAACATTTATAGCTCGAGAACACTCGAAACACAAAATATGCAGAGATATTTCTAGATATTATTGTGAAACTTTAGGTCAGCATCAAAGGTAGCTAACTAAAGTCAAATAACATTCCAGAATGATCTGAACAACTAAGGTAATTTAAACCTTATTTCAACGACATAAAGTTCGTTACGGTGTGGACACAGGCCGCGAATGTAACTTGGCGATGTTATGTTACGTTAGGAAATAATTGTTTTGCCAATGGATTTAAATTCTACAGATTGTCTTCGAATGGTCAGATCATTCTGGACAGTGGTAGTTACTTCTAATGCTAACTGTCAAGTACGTTAACTGCTATAGCAAAGGCTTTACTCTTAAATTTTATTATACTGCGTCGTACAACACGATTTAAGGCGATGGACGATAGAAGATCCATTTGGAAGATTTACGGGATCTGTCAGACAGAAAGCGGTCACGTGTTCAAGCGTTCGAATTTGTTCTGGTTGACCGACGAGGTCTGACCGCCTGTTAAGTGGGTATGTCTATGTAACGTAGAAAAAGACAACGACCGCAGAACGCCTGAACGCATGATCCTTAAGAAACTCCTTAGTTTCTTTCGTCATTGAGAGAAGTACCCTCCGACTCTACCACCTTTTCCAATGGTCTGCGATATTTCACCATTCCATATGTTAATAGTCCTGGATTTCACGTCCGGTGCCGACAGCGATGGTACTTCCTATATTTTTATTAAACCAAGTGATAGTGCGAACAACGTTAATTTCCTGTACCTATTTATTTCTAAGTTTTACCCAATTTGTTTGTAAGTTACATGTCTGTTGAGTTCCTGATCATTTTAATAGTTTAATATTATTAATTTTAATAGAAATGTATTGTTTATATCATAAATATATTTAGGGTAATACAGTTGAGTTCTCGTAACATTTTTAGGGTTATTTTCAGGGTCGATTGGCTGGAGGGAGTTTTGCATAATTTATTGCGTGTTACGTTTTAATTTTGCAATTAGAAGTAAGACTTGCTTTCTATACTCCCCTGTATTGATCTTGCCCACAAACTCTTACATAAATATTAATAAGGCACGCAATATTAGTTAGTTAGTATGTATGATTTTACCTTTGAGATGTTTAAACCATAAAGACAAAAATGATTCCAAATATTAATTATACTTTCAAAATTCCCTTTAAGGCTGTGTATTTTTTTCCAGATTTTTTCCACTAATGCGATGCTTACAGTTACTTTGTTTAATGTAAAAGACAACAATAATTCCTTAGTGCAGGTAGCTATCTGAGATTTTATAATAATAATGTAGTTATAAAAATGTAAAAGAATAAAGTAACATGGCACTTGACTATACCTGTAACGTATTACAAGGTAGAGGTATTTTTACAATAAAATTATTTTACAATATTAAAATGATGAATTTATTTCATTAGATCAGTAGGCTAATTGCGTAACGCTGTAGCCAACAATTCTTTGATTTCAGTAATATAAATTGTTACTTTTGCGATTCACTTGTTACAGTTACAGTTGCTAACAAAGTTACATTGCAACTATTAAATCGATGATACGTAATCGCAAAAGTAATTGTTGGCAACAATGTTACTAATTAGCCTACGTATCTCTCACTACGACGCTACAGTGTTCCCTACTCCTGGTTTTTCTTTTTCCATGGGAGACTCCTTTGCAGAATTTAGTACCTATGCAGTTATGTTAGCAGTACAGTGCTCACTAAATAAAAAATAAAGACGTGTATCGATTTTTTTTTGTGAAAAGAAAGAAATATGGATGTAGAGCGGATGGATTAAAAAAGATTGAAGAAAGAGGTAAATAACGCGTATTCGGAATACCGGCCCTTAAGAGGACGATGCAGGAAAACATTCACTGATCAGATTAGGAATGTTCTCCAAAAGCTGGGTTTCGAAGTGGTAAGAAGAGGGTACCTCCCAAGCTACCTCACATCAGCTGCTTATTATTTATAGTATTATTTATTAATTATTGAGTATTATAGTCCGCAAAGTGTGTTTATTGGTTTATTAAGTAATACCTCAGTGAGAATAAATATAATTTTCTATGTGTTTCTGGTCTTCGAAGTAGTACTTATAAATAATGTCTCAGTGCAGTGGGTGTCCAAACGCTTTGAACTCTACAGACTCAATCAAATGTTCTCTACCGTAATGTACTCATGTCTACCACATTTTATGTGTTGGCCTGACTAGTGCTACTGATAATAAGGAATGGGTATGTCCACCATGCAAGGTGGCACAGCATAAGAGAGGGGTCAACAATACTAACACTACGCCAGCAAAGGCAGGTACCGTATCCTCTGTATCTATTGAGCCTGCAGTAATCGATGACAAATACGTGAACACTAAAGAAATGCACACTAGACAGACATGCAGTCCCATAATGTTTAACCTGCGAATGATAATAGTGAGAATATCGAAGCTCTCACCCTCGGTAGTTTACGCAAAGAAATTCTTATGGCAGTGCACAAAGATCTGCCTGGCTGTATTGAAAAAGCTATTAATAATGCACTGAAACCACTGATTGATAAAATAGATACGCTGGAAGAGTCAGTCATACTTATAAGTGCAAATTATGACGACTTCAATAATGTTTTGGATCATCATAGCTGTCAATTAAAAAATTAGCAAGTAGAAAATAAGGTATACCAGGTCAGCATCAAATCTTTGGAGGAAAGAATAGCTCAATTAGAATCATCCTCTGCCAAGCAAGCGCAATGGGCACGTCTACCAAACATCGAAGTCTTAGGGTTACCTGAGACCGAAAAAGAATTACTTCCCGAAAATGTCGTCGAATTTCGAAGGTCGTTGAAAAATTTCATTAACTCATTAAATTATTTTGGTCTTACTCAGTATAAAAAATTGCGTAACTGTGCAGGTCATACATTGGACTTAATTTTTTTTAATTTTAATGTCGAGGTCTCGGAAAGCGACACCCCGCTGGTGTCGGAGGACAATTTTCATACCACATTACAAATAATTGCGACAGACTTTAGTCTAGGAGATCTACCAAAATGCTGCACACAAAAGCGAATGTTCCGAAAAGCCGATTTTGACAATATCAATTCTGATTTCTTCAACACCTGCTGGACCAATCTTTTGATGAATTGATGGACTATTAAAGGTGCTGTGGATGCTTTTTATTCGAAATTGCGTAGTAGCATTAATGATCATGTCCCCCTAGTTACTACCAATAACCAAAAATCTTATCCTATTTGGTACAGCAGGGCTCTCAATAATTTAATAAAAGAAAAATCAAAATTACATCGTCGCTGGAAAAGGTATAAGAATAACCTTGATTACGACAGCTACTCGTTATTGAGTCTATATTACCTACGCAAGCCTCAATAAAAAAGCATCCAAAACTATTATGGGCTTATGTAAAAGCTAAAAAAAAAGATTCAACAGGTTATCCCAGTTCAATGACCTATGAATCTAATACACTATTCACTGCAGAGGATATGTGTTCCACGTTCAGTGACTGCTTCCAAAAAACATTTATCCGATTAACGAGTGCTTGCACTAAACCTTTGACTAATAACATGAGTTTGACTGGCACTATCAATACCCTGGAGGTATCAGTTATCTCAGTCAAAAAACATCTTGACGCGCTGGATACTAAGAAGGAAGCTGGAAGGGACGGTATCCCTCCAATATTTTTTCAGCGTTGCTCGGAGTAATTGGCATTTCCTGTGTCCGTCTTTTCAATAGATATATCAGAGAGGCAGAATTTCCCTCTCTATGGAAAGAGGCACACATAGTTCCTCTTCATAAGAAGGGGCCAAACGACTTATAACGAATTATAGACCAATCTCCAAATTAAATATTTTAAGCAAATACTCGAAGTGTTATTTGTGATGGCATTTACTGGGTGATTGAGGGAGGCGTACTTGCAGAACAGCACGGTTCTATCAAGGGGCGCTCTACAGCTTCTAACTTGGCTGTGTTCACGTCCGATGTGATCGAGGGTATTGGATCGCTGTCGCAGGTTGACGTCATCTACACATACTTCGAAAAGGCGTTTGACCGGGTGGATCACGTTATTCTGTTGCGAAAATTGTATGAATTGGGCATACATACGTGGTGGTCTGCATAGATGGCTAAAATCTTATATTTCCAACAGAAGGCAGGCCGTGGTGCTTGGTGGATGCTGTTCTAATTATATTGAAATTCCTTCAGGAGTTCCTCAAGGATCGGTCCTCGGACCTTTGCTATTCATCGCGTATCTCTACGACATTGGTACTTGCTTTCACAATGCAAGTTATCTCAAGTTCATTTGAAAGTGAACACCCAGAATGACTGCATCCAGCTCCAAAAGGATCTCAATCGACTATGCTCGTACTATGACGCTAATATGTCGATAAATGTGCTGTGGTGACTTTCACCCGACGAATGTCTCCCATCAAATACGACTATAGACTTAATGGCATAAACATAAAACGAGAAATTCAAATCAAGGATCTGGGCGTTATCCTGTACACAAAACTAACATTTACATCTCACTATGAGTACATAACTAATAAAGCGTATAAAGACCTAGGTTTCGTGGTGAGAGTCACGAAGCCGGAAACAGATGTTGAATTTATCAATGTGCTGTACTACTCCTACGTTAGAAGTATCCTGGAGTAGACTAGTTCTGTCTGGAATCCCCATTATGCCACTCATGAACATGCTCTGGAACGTACCTGAATGAAATTTATTAAATATTTAAACTACAAATCTCTTGTGGAGCATGGAAATTATAAAGCGTCCTATCACAAATATAATCTGCCGACTTTGGGAGAGCGTCGTATCCTCGACATGTCGTTATTTCACGATGTTTGTTCTGGAGCACTGGACTGTTCGGCGCTAGTAAACAAACTTCTGTGTTTTCGTGCGCCTCAAAAGCGTACTAGGCAGACGCAGTTGTTCCATATTCCGGCCGCTTGCACAAACTATGCGGTTAACAGTCTAACCCTACGCTTACCACGTAGGTACCTATAATAAATATTTTAATAATCTGGATATATTTCATATGTCCACACAACAATTTAAATCCGCTCTAAAACAGAGTAATATAATAATATAAAAGTGTAGGTAATTGTATTGATAACTGTTTTCTACGTGATTCTGCAAGGATGATAATACCCGTGAATGTGTTGCAGTGTTGGTGTGTACGTAGAAATATTATAAACAAATCTTATTTCGGTATTTGTCTTGGTTTAGTTTGGAATCACTTTTGAGGGTAAAAGTAACTATGTCTGCAATCTCCATTAGTGTTTCTGATTCCATGGCAGTGTTTATGTCTTCTTAGGCGGGTAGGCGGGCGGAGCGCGGCTTCGACGGACACACTCACTACTTACATGTACACTACATAATTCACTCACAATACATAAATAAACCAATTAAAATTGAAAAGTTATGTAACTATTTGATAAGTAATGCTTTTGTCGTATAGGTACCTTCTTTCTATGTTTGTATAAATTATAACGTAGCATAGTGTGAATCTGCAACTGGCCTATTTGCAAGTAACTTGTTCTTTGTTTACTTATAATGTAATGTGCTGTAGATTCTTGTTGAATAAAGAAAATAAAAATAAAATAAAAAAGTTACTGCTCCAGCAACTCACGAGCGGCGCATACGCCAAATCCGGACACACTATCGAAAACTTCTTTCTCCCATGAAGCCTGTAATACACAGCCGCAGTCTGCGGCGAGCTAGCTCTCTACAATGAAAAATATTTTATCTAGGTCTGGTATTCAAATGGTTGGATAAGTGATGATGATACATATATAACCAACATAACAACATATTTGACTAAATTCAGTCGTCTAAATTCAGAAGCAAAATGCGTGAGAGCACGATCAAAGTGGAATGTATCGCTCATAGAATAAGGTCAAATTTTCTACCACTTAGTAATTGTTACGCGTCGCTCCGCTTTCAAAAAGGCGTGATACAAAAATAGACCTTATTGTATGAGGAATACGTTCTTCTTACTCTCACGCTTATTGCTTCTGATCTTAGTCAACTAAATTAACCAGGTGTAATAAGCGTATTAGACAAGCTGGATGTCTCTGAAAAGCAAAAGGATGAGGCGCTAAAATGCCTTAGCAAAGAACTTTTTAGCTTATGGTCCAAGTTCTTTGTGCCTTAGCAGAAGCAGAGAGAAAATAAGATAATCACTTGGCAGAAGTTTGACACAATGGTGACACGGCGTAAAATTAGTGACACCACGATCGTAAAATGTTATTTTGCTTATGCATATCTCGTGAACGATACAATATATAAGTCAGTTTATTGTGTGAATTGTGAAGTACATAAGTAAGCAAGATGCCGCGGGGCGATAAAATGATGCTGTCGTCGCACCGGCTGAGCTTGCAGGGCACGAACTGGACGCACCGTACCAGCCTGGGGAGAGTGAATTCCCTCACGGACGAGGTCAACATGCTCAAGGAGGAGACCCACACCGGGGACCACTTCCTCACGCCGAAGCAGCTCGAGGTGGTCTACAACACCAATATCGAGACGGGGCTCACGGAACTGTTCGCGGCAGAGCTTCTCGAAGAGCACGGCCCGAACGCCCTCAAAAATCTTAACACCACCAACTACTGGACCATATTCCGTCGAAATTTTTTTGGTTGGTTCCAATGTATACTCTGGGCTGGCGCTGCGCTTAATTTCGTCGGCTACTTCTCCACCAAGGCCCAGAACAAGGCCGAGGGGGGCGACGGGGGCAGCGAAGGACACAGTGAAAAAGAATACCTTTACTTGGGAATCATAATATCATTTATTATTATTGCTACGGGCTTATTCGGGTTCTACCAGGAAGCGAAAAACGAAGCCGTCATGAGCGGCTTTGACGATATGGTTCCACCAGATGCCACCGTGATACGTGATGGACATAAAAAGCAAATACCAAACACCGATGTTGTTATAGGAGACATTGTTGAAATGAAAGGCGGGGACATAGTACCCGCGGATGTGAGAATATTGAAATGTTCACATTTCAAAACAGATATGGCAGCCTTGACCGGAGAGTCCGAACCTATTCAGCATACGCCAGAATGCACGCATCAAAATCCAGTAGAATCTAAGAACATGGCTTATTTTGGCTGCCCTATAGTCGATGGTCTTGGTACGGGAGTTGTTGTCTCCACAGGCGAGTTAACACAAATTGGAAAAATTGCGGGACTTGTCACCGGCTTAGAAAAAACTGAAACCCCTATAGCTAAAGAGATCACCCACTTTATAAAACTAATTTGTGGAGTTTCATTCGCTTTTGGTATTATATTTTTTACTATGGTTTACGTAATTCAAAAAAGTTGGATACATGCTTTGCAATACATGTTGGGCATTATTCTTGCAAACGTGCCAGAGGGCTTAATTGTTACAATGACAGTATGTATGACTTTATCTGCGAAACAGCTCAAATCGAAAAACTGTCTTGCTAAAACTCTACAGGCCGTAGAGACGCTAGGCTCCACCTCGTGCATATGCTCTGACAAAACTGGGACCTTGACTATTAATAAAATGTCTGTATCACATTTGTTTTGCAATTATAAAATATTTGAAAAAGATGATCACAGCCAAGTTGCTGATCAAGTTTATTCAGAGCTATGTCTTTCTGCATGTCTTAACCTAAAAGCAGTATTTGATTTAAACTGCGCACATATGCCAGTTGCAAAAAGAAAAGTTCTTGGAGATGCCTCAGAGGCAGCAATTTTGCGGTATATGGAAGAAAATCGTGGTGCGACACAAGTACGATTCGACAATCCTAAAGTTGCCGAGATACCATTCAGTTCGGTATACAAATACCAAGTTACTATACATATTTTGAAGGAACATCCAGGACATTTTTTGGTAATGAAAGGTGCACCTGAAATAGTCGTAGAGTATTGCGCCTTTGTCATTACTGAGCAAGGTCTACTTGAGTTGAATCCCCAATTGAAAAAAGAGCTGAAAGAGAATTTCATTAAACTAGCGAATATGGGTGAACGTGTTATTGGATACTGTTACGAAAGGCTACCCGAGTCCGACTACCCTGCTGGGTTCCCATTTGACACTGATAATATAAATTTTCCTGTAGATAAATTAACATTTGTTGGAGCAATATCTATGATCGATCCACCTAGAAATGAAGTTCCAGGAGCTATAGCCCTGTGCAAACAAGCTGGAATTAAAGTGAGTATGGTAACTGGAGACCATCCAGTGACAGCCTTGGCAATATCTCGAAAGGTGGGAACCATAACAATGCCAACAGCGTTTGATTATGCTTTTGAACATAAAATTGACGTAAGCGATGTGCCGCCGCATATTAAAAACCAGTTTGATTCAGCAGTAATAACAGGCGATGATTTGAGAAAAATGACTTTAAAAGAATTACAACAGGCCATAAAGAAATATAAAGAAATTACTTTTGCTAGGACTAGTCCAACACAGAAACTTGTTATAGTTGAAACATATCAGTCACTTAAATATGTCGTGGCGGTGACAGGAGACGGAGTAAACGACTCGCCCGCTTTGAAGAAAGCAGACATTGGCATCGCTATGGGTATTACAGGCACAGAAGTTTCTAAGCAGGCTGCAGATATGATTTTATTGGACGATAATTTTGCTTCAATAGTTTTAGGTGTTCAAGAAGGACGTCGAATATTTGATAATTTGAAGAAGACCATCGCTTACACTTTGACTTCTAACACACCGGAAATGTTACCGTTTGTATTGTACGCCACTGTCGGTATGCCGTTACCATTGACTTTAATGCTTATCTTAGTGGTAAATGTGGGGACCGACTTGTTACCGGCCATGAGCCTCGCGTACGAAACCTCCGAGGAAGATATCATGCGGCTGCCACCTCGGCAGTTAAAGGACCATCTCGTTAACAAAGTACTGTTATTCATGGCTTACTTCCAAATCGGTTTGATACAATTCTTTAGTGGAATGTATGCTTACTTCGTTATATTCGCACAGGATGGTTTCTTTCCGTCTAGTTTATTTTTCATTCGTTCCCAGTGGGACTCTAAAAGTCTCACCCTCAACGATTCTTTCGGTCGGTCTTGGATGTTCGATGAACGGAAGAAGATAGAACGTAGGGCACAAACTGCGTATTTTGTATCTATTTGTTGGACTCAGGTATCTGACGTCATTATTTGCAAAACCAGACGTATATCCCTACTCAAGAAGGGAATGAAAAACCATTACTTAAATTTCAGCGTCGTAGTAGAGATGATTGCTGCAGTTATTGTGACTTATGTTCCGTTTTGCCATGAGATTTTTTCCACGGAGCCACTTCCTTGGTATGACTTTTTCCTTGCAATTCCTTTTATGGTTTTGATGATATTGGGAGATGAATTCAGACGTTATATAATTAGGAAAAATATATCTCCATGGGTTGAAGAAGAAACTTATTATTAGGGAAGAGTATAATATAGAATGCTACTAGAGTCCAATACGGCACGCTATTCACTTTCTACTCGTATTAAACTTCATGATTTTGATAAGTACCTACTCTTTAAAGTTGAACCCTTAAGAATTCGTGTTATGTTTTTTTTTAAGTATAAAATTATGTAAGAGAATGAAAGTTATGTTATGTGTACTACTAATAGATAGCATTCGAAATATTTCGGTACCAGTCCTAAGAATGATAATTTTTAAAATACTTAGGCAGTACGAATGTTATAACATTTTTCTGGGTTGAAGGTGCGATTTATGAGGATATTTTGTTTGAAGTAGTGGTAGATACCTGTGCACCTAGGTAGCTAGTGAATTTAGGTACTTATTTTAATAAACAATTAAGCGCATACCGTTTGTATTTCGAAAGAACGATCCAAATATGATCCAAACTGAAAATTCGTCATAAGTTAGAAAAATACTATTTTCGTAAAATTATAAACTCTACAGTCCGAAAACTTGGATTTACAAAGCCAGCCGCGATCCCGCGTGAACCAACTTTCTAGGCGGTCCGCAAGTTTGTTTTAGGTAATGCGCTGATTACATTTGACTAAATTCAGTAGCCTAAATTCAGAAGCAAAAAGCGTGAGAGCAAATAAAAGTGGAATGTATCCCTCATATAAGGTCCATTTTTGTGTCACGGCTTTAACAAAGCGGAGCGACACGTAACGCAATATAAGTGATATAAAATGGACCTTATTTCATTTGCAATATATTTCAATTTGATTTGCTCTCACGCTTTTTGCTTCTAAATTTGGTTACTGAATTTAGTCAAATGTAATCAGCGCATAAGGCAGTACTTAATTTTATTTATGTGCTGTCTGGAACACACACTCCAGTTGGAATAAACTTGCCGTTCAACTGTATCAACTCCGTAACCGGACTACAGGAAAAATATATTTTCACGAAGTCCGGTCATCGGACTACGGATGAATTTTGTTTTCCGTAGTCAGGTTGACCGGACCACGGAAGATATTCAACTTTTCCATCGGTAATACCGTAATATTTGCTGTATACCACAATTACGGACTATCTTTTCAAACGCTTACGCGGCACTTCTGGTATTGCGAGCAAAGATTTTTTTATCGAGTGTCCATGGGGGGCGGTGTTCGCTTTCGAACGGATCTGGAGGCTTACCATGAGCTCTTTAGCAGAGCCTAAACAGAACTGCCCTGCTTAGAACGAGACAGCGCTATACGTGTCACATAAGCTTGTCTCTTTCTAAGCAGGGCAGTTCTGTTTAGGTCCTGCTATAAGAGCTTATAGTACGCCCCCAGAAGATTTTATTGCGATAAAGTTTGGCCACGTTTGTGACGAAGAGTTTGTGACGCTCAGAAGAATTTTCACTTAAAAATTGAATAATTTATCTGAACTAATGCTAGGCTCGAGGAGACATTTATTTGTGATGTGATGATACGTGTATAATAGTAATAAGCATTGAACTCGGATCTGAATTTAATGATAATAAGATACGATCTAAGTACAGTCAGCATCAAAACAAACTAAGTGTACTATCGGTTCAGAATTTAGTGGTAGAGCCACATTATACTGGTGTATGTATGTATGTATGTAAACTCTTTATTGCAACAACATAGTACATTTCAATAGGAAACAGTTACA
This sequence comes from Blastobasis adustella, assembly GCA_907269095.1. NCBI lineage: Eukaryota > Metazoa > Arthropoda > Insecta > Lepidoptera > Blastobasidae > Blastobasis > Blastobasis adustella. The sequence goes on from OU026120.1 coordinate 4,922,513, forward strand.
AAGCAAAAGCGAACTTATCCCACAACGGGATCTCTTCGAGCTAACCTTAGACAAGCTAGTGAGTTCAGTTACTACTCGACCAGTAACAAGAACAGAATAAACCAGCCTCTGCTGTCCTGGGAAGTACTTACTATATTCTCAAAAAAAATCCACGCAGTCGCAGTTGCTATAATTCGTTCGGTAAGTGAGAATGCCGGTGGCCCAACCAGCCCCTATTCACCGAGTTTGGCATTTCAAGACGGACTACCCCAGGAAAACCTTTGCTGAGCGTTCCCTCTCAAACAGCCCTGTTTATTCTGGAGAGAGCGAAATACCGATCGATAAATCTGTCCGACGACAAAGCGTCACCCCTGCCTGTGCTTTTGTAACATCAGTGGAATCCAGTCCAATATTACCTAATTCCGTCCAGGGGCCGTACCGCCGATCTCCAATAGAATGTAGCCATATTGGTCCAATAGAGTAGAATGACGTCACAACATCGATTCGAATAGGCTCGACTCCAATAGAATGGACTGTAATGTACGATTTTGAACGACATGAAGTTGCTTATAGTTCATGGGAGTGGCAAATAACATTGCAGAATGCATATAATGCACTCAAAATATTAACAAAATACGACAACGTTATAAAAATATTCTATTACGAAGTATTATACATTATTCTAGCATTTTATTCAAATTAAAAAGTACGACGTTTTAAAATTGAAATGCGCAAAGGATCGTTACTATACTCCCCAATGACATTCATTTCGTTCATGGCTTAATGCTTGGACAAATTCACACAACGCCAGTCTTCAACCAGTCACAATTCATCCAGTCCCAAAGTAAGCAAAGTTTGTGTTATGGGTGTTAGATAACTGATAAACTACTTATATACTTCTTTTTAATACGTACTTTCTTTTTTAAGTTGATGAATGTTCGTATATTAAGTACAGACAAAATATTTACAATTAGAAATAAACTAATACTAAAATATTATATATTAAAAAAATCATCCACACCGTTGTCCCGCGGAATGGTGCCCAGAAAGCTAGCTGCGTTGCCTCGTTGGATAGCAATACTTATCCTCTGTCCGAGCAACGAGCCAGCGCTCCGGTCACCTGTGGTGTCGATAAGCTTTTTGCTTAAAACTTTCATAGTCAGATAAACGTTTCCCAGAAAATGCTAGAAATAAGTGGGTGCCCGTGGGTGGCTCCTTGATTACATGCTGTTCACAAAATTAAAGGAAAGATGAAATTTGTTTCAAACGTGAACAATTTTCTGACAATCTGAAGGTGATATCTACTGTGCAAGCGTGTTTTTACGAGGATGGACCTATTGTAATGATGGAGCGCCAATGGTAAAAGTGTAATAGTGTTACAAGGGACTATGTTGAAAAATAAAAAAAGAAAAAGATTTGTAAAATAGCTTTATTGGAAGTGGGCCAGGAGCATAGGGATCAACCTGCGTTGAAGCCACAAACATAAAATTTTATATATAATAAATTCTGTATATAATTTTTTTTCTCTATGGTTGAAGCGTAGATTCATTTATGGGTGTTGGGCTATGACAATGAGGAATGAAACTCCTTTCAATGTGTAAGGACTTTCTTTCGTCATTGCTTTCATCATTGACCACTGACTGAGCATAGTGATTATCTTCTCTCTGACTGCGCAGTAATCACGTTGTCATTTCTGTCAACATAATGTAACGCAGGTAAAGGTTTTCGGGGCATTTTATTCTATATTTTCAGTAAATTTGGAAATCAAAATGCCCTACCGCCGACGATCATCGAGCTCCACCCATTCGGTGCACGGGCACCGGTTCAGCTTGACGAAGTCAAGCCCGTCGCAGCTGAACATAATGAAAGAGGAATCAACTAGTGGCGCTCATTTCCTATCCATAAAACAGCTGGAATCTGTGTATCGCACTAACGTCGAAAGAGGACTAACCGAAGCGTTTGCCGAAAAACTGTTGCAAGAACACGGGCCGAACCAACTCAAAGATCTCAAAGGTACTAGTAAGTGGACACTTTTACGCCATAATTTATTTGGATGGTTTCAATGTGTTCTGTGGGTAGGCGCTTTGCTCAATTTCGGAGCTTTTTTTTTTACATATTATTCAGAAAAAGATGAAGGTGCCCATTCTAATAAGGAATATTTGTATTTGGGTTGCGTTATATCAGCCACTGTGCTTGGGACCGGACTTTTTGGATTTTACCAAGAAGCAAAGAATGTGGCTGTCATGAGTGGATTTGAAAAGTTGGTCCCTCCTAACGCAATTGTGATACGAGACGGCGAAAAGAAAATTATATCCAACGTGAACATTGTGGTAGGAGACGTTGTGGAAATGACGGGCGGAGAAATAGTACCAGCCGATGTACGGATACTAACTTGCGCCAACTTCAAAACTGATATGGCGTCACTGACTGGAGAATCGGAAGCTATTGCCCACAGTCCGAAGTGTACAAATAAGAATCCGTTAGAATCAAAGAATATGGTATATTTTAGCTGTCCGATTACTGAAGGCACTGCTAAAGGTGTTGTAATTGCTACAGGGGAGTTGACGGAAATTGGGAAAATAGCCGGCCTAGTCACAGGTCTCGAAAAAGTCGAAACGCCTCTTGCCAAGGAAATCACTCATTTTGTCAAAATAATTTGTGGAGTGTCATTTTTTTTGGGTACTATTTTTTTTATTATGGTATATCTTGTTCAGAAAAGTTTTATTTCAGCATTGCAATATATGCTGGGCATAATTCTCGCGAATGTGCCGGAAGGCCTGATAGTAACTTTAACAGTTTGCATGACTTTATCTGCGAAACAATTAAAAAAGAAAAACTGTCTTGCTAAATCACTACAAGCTGTAGAAACTCTAGGATCCACGTCGTGTATATGCTCGGACAAAACAGGGACTCTGACTATCAATAAAATGACCGTGTCGCACTTATTTTGCAACTACAAGATTTTTGATAAGGATGACAAAGGTCATATCGATTCACCATCATTACGGCAGTTGTGCATAGCTGCATCGCTTAATCTTAAAGCTACATTTACACATGATACTTTACACTTGCCCATAAATAAAAGAAAAATCTTAGGCGATGCTTCTGAATCGGCTATACTGCGATATATGGAGATGACTCGCTCTGCGACTCACATTCAAGAAGAAAATCCTAAAGTTGGCGAAATACCTTTTAGTTCAGCTTACAAATATCAAGTTACCATACATCTCCGGAAATCTTCCAATAGCTATTATTTAATTATGAAAGGTGCACCAGAAATATTATTGGAGTTTTGCTCTAAGGTACAACTCGACGAGGATGATGCAGTGGCCCTATCACCACACGAGAAAAAGAAACTCACAGAAAATTTTATTAAATTGGCAAACATGGGAGAACGGGTAATAGGATACTGCGATTACAAGCTACCTACAGATACATTTCCTTTTCCATATACTTTCAATACTCAGGAACAAAATTTTCCCTTAGAAGGGCTTACCTTCGTCGGCGCGATATCTATGATCGACCCGGCAAGACCCGAGGTCCCGGATGCTATTGCCCTCTGCAGACAAGCTGGGATAAAGGTGACTATGGTGACAGGAGATCACCCAGTAACAGCCCTGGCCATATCACGAAAGGTTGGTACTATTACTATGCCTACAGCTTATGATTACGCCTTTCAAAACAAAATCGACGTAGCTGATGTGCCGCCACATATTAAAAAGCAATTTCGATCGGCTGTTATAACTGGTAATGATTTAAGACAAATGACTGACGTAACTTTGAAAGAAGCTATTATGAACTATCAAGAAATTACGTTTGCGAGAACCAGTCCTCAGCAAAAATTATTTATTGTAGAAAACTACCAAGCCTTGAAATATGTGGTAGCGGTTACTGGAGACGGCGTGAATGATTCGCCGGCTTTAAAGAAAGCAGACATTGGCATCGCTATGGGTATTACAGGCACAGAAGTTTCTAAGCAAGCTGCGGATATGATATTAATGGACGATAATTTTGCCTCTATAGTTTTAGGAGTAAAAGAAGGGCGGCGTATTTTTGACAATTTGAAAAAGACAATCGCTTACACATTGACTTCCAACACGCCCGAAATGTTGCCTTTTGTATTGTACGCTCTTGTTGGCATGCCGTTGCCAATGACTCTGATGCTTATATTGGTGATAAATGTAGGGACCGACTTGTTACCAGCCATGAGCCTCGCATACGAAACCTCCGAGGAAGACATCATGAAAATACCGCCCCGAAAGTTGTCTGATCATCTCGTAACCAGGATGCTCATTTACATGGCCTACTTCCAAATAGGCATGATACAGTTCTGTGGTGGAATGTATGCGTATTTCATGATCTTTGCTGAAGAGGGGTTCTTTCCGTCGAGTCTGCTGTTCGTCCGCAACGATTGGGAAGCAAATAAATTGATAACAGATACTTATGACCGCGTGTGGACCTTCAAAGATAGAAAGCAGGTGGAAAGAAAAGCTCAGACAGCCTACTTTGTGTCCGTCTGCTGGACGCAAATATCGGATGTAATAATTTGTAAAACAAGGCGAATATCGTTGTTGAAAAAGGGTATGCGTAATCACGTGCTGAACGTGAGCATCGTGGTGGACCTGATTGCCGCCATCCTTGTCACCTACCTGCCGCTGTGCCACGAGATATTCGGCACAGAGGCCTTGAATTGGTATGACTTTTTTGCAGCTGTTCCTTTCATGGTCCTAATGATATTGGGGGACGAATTACGCCGTTATTTAATTAGACATAATATATCTAAGTGGATGGAAGAAGAAATTTATTATTAATGTATTAGCTATTTGTATTTAGTTTAGATATTCGAGTATCTGTCTGTTTCATTTTTAGGGCGTAGAATTATGTTATTGTGAATTATTGAAGAGTAATATTAAATATACACAATATATAGTAAATATAAAGATATTACAGATAATGCTTATTAAACATTATTTAAATACGATTTTTTTTAGAGTCCCAGTAGATATATCCGGCCGATTGAATTTGAAAAGAAAGATTATTGTAGGTAGGTACTAATTGTGAACAATTTTTGACTTTTTGGAAACGACCTTGTTGCTTTGTGACTTGTAGAGAATTTCGAATTTACTTAACTTAACAGGACTTCGCTTCGCTTTCTTATTTACCTACCTACAGTAGATCCCGCAATGCGCTTGAGAGTGGCATGAGCCGGGGCGAAACCTGATGAACACTAGTCACCGCTAAATTAGACACATCGGCTAGTGTCCGCCTCGTGTTTGCTAACACGTCTGCGTCAGAGAAGATACTCGGAGCGTCGCTGGCCGAGCGGTTAGGGTAGCCCACTCGTAAGCGAAAAGTTTTTTTATTGCCAGGGTCAGAAGGCAGTCACTCCACTGTAATTACCTGATCTGTCAAATCCTGGATCATTGTCAAGGCGGACCCCGGGCCATTGTGCGCGAGAGCACAATGGGGAGATTATTTTTATTTATATGCGTCAGAGACGAAACTACGAAGCTGAAGTAGGTAGTTGATTAATACAGTCGGCAGGTATTTACGACCTAGACACAATTACGATTTAAATTAAATTTTAGGAATTTGTTCGGGAATAGTTTGGGGTGCTTTTTTCAAATTAAAAATGTCTTTATTGATTAGGACATTAAATATCTATTTCAATCGTCAAAAGCATTATGCTGAGACTGGGCCATTTCGGTTTCCGTTACATCACTGGCTGGTCTTACGTAATTTAAATTTCATCGCGCAGCGTAATAATAATTTACTGTACTCACCTTAGGTTAAGGATGTAATGTGGAACCGAATAAAGTGCTGTCTATGTCTATGTCTATGAAAGTAGGAAGGAAGCACACAGGACACACTGGCCGCCTCAATGCCGCAGCCAAACCACCCCACGCCAACCACGACCGGACCGTGCACGACAATGCTAGCTTGGGGAGGGGCCAAAAACCTCGAATTTGTTTTTTCGTATACACGTCCGCCATCTTGAATTCTGAGTCCAGTCCAAAATCGGGAGTGCTAACCTGGAAATTCGTGTTCGTGGGGTCCGAATCAGTAGAAAAAAAAACCAATCGTTACACAAAATGCCGCTAGAATTGTAACCCGTCGAATAGTGAACCAGTCTATACCCTGTACGTAGCGTGGGCTTCGGGAGATTTGGACGCTTGCCTTTTAAAGAGAGCTTTCTTCACCCTAATCTCCCTCTGGATAGTGTCGTTCCACCATCAGGTCTCCTTGTCAAGCCTGCGTCCGCCCTAGACACCCCCAGCACCGTTCTCGCCGCCCGTGTGGTGCCTAAGTTATATCCCAGAGTTGTTGGACGAGTTCGCCATCTCCCAGTATTTGTCTCGGAGCTTCACGCGCAGTTACATCACAAGGACCCGGTATTGGGCAGGGAGACTCTTTCCAGGTATGACTTATACTTTGCTGATATGGTTTTCAAAGTTTTAATTTTAGAGGTATTACCTGCTCGCGGTCCCCCTGCTGACGGACGGACAAGGACAAACTCCCTAACAGGTTGTGCTGGCGGAACCTCTGTTTATATCATTTAATCTCAAGATAATGATACTTATGCCTATTGTTCTATCTATTAGAGTATCAAAATGATAAAACACTCATTGGCCGTGTGATGTCCGGCAGAGCAGAGTAGCACCAACCCCTTACATTCGTGGGTGTCGTATAAGGCGACAAATGTTTTCGAGGCAAAAGATCTAGTCTCCGTAGGCTGGAAAATGGGCAGCAGCGTTTTCAATTGTTATATTTCTAACACAGCAATCTCCAACCCACCGGCCGAGCATAGAGAAGACTTAACACAGAGAAAACACGTACATACGTACGACTTAAACCTTCGTCATAGGATAGATCGATAAAATCCGTGTTGAAATCCTTTTTACAAGCTTTTATTGAACTCCACGTAAGTCCTGGAATTATGATTTCTGATTCTAATTTGACCCATTTTCCGGCGTTCAATTGATCTGAAATTTTGTATACCTACCTGTGTGACTTGGATGACAATGCATATTAATGGTACCATAGCGCTGGTCTGATGTTGGAGTTGGAAGGTGGTCTAATGAACGCTGCAAGATAACCCCGTCGTGTTTGAGCTCTTTAAAGTGGTCTTAATGAGTTATAATACTCTATGATATTCAATCAAAAGCTTTTAATCAGAAAATGTTTTTCATTTGAGAACTTATTTTCAACTATCTAATTATAATACACACCTATGCATTTTTTATGTTCTATTCGGTGATCATGAACGTCGTCAACAATAAACTCAAACATCTGCGCATAAATGTTAGTACATATATCGTTAGCTGGCCATTAGTCGCATTTAGTGCAATAGGGCAGTGTTCGTTGCACGGGCACAGACGGGCGCGGTCTCTATGAATTGTAAACCTGCTGCGCTGCGCCGCGCACGCAAGAATGTGACCCAGATCGCACCGAAATGTGCCCCACACGTGTGTGCATGCATTCGTATTCGCACATAATTGAACTGTATCAATATGGCTGCACCCTGCGCGATAAGGTAGGTACGTAACTCAATTTGGTCGTAGAAGTGGCAACATAGAATGGGTCTCCGACACCATTTGTTCACTCAACTTCGGTTCAGTATGCCAATTTTAGAACATGGTACTTACGTCCTTCCAATACTGAAACCTTGGCCTTCCTCTTCCCCTCTTTCCGTTAACTTTGCCTTCTATTCATGTCTCATAAGTTGGTTAGAGGTGAAGAGGTTGGCGGACAGAAGAGAGGAGGGGCGATTGCTCCACCGATTGATAATGATGATGATACCTATTTAAATTACCTATTTAGCTTTTTCTCTCGGCCAAAGATAATATAAAACTAATGTAATATAATACTAATTGCGATAAATATACAAAGATATTCTGATAATTATGAACCACGAAGAGAGCAAGAATGAAGAGTTTGGAAAACCTTATTGTGCATAATAAACACATCAACTCCTTTCGGTTTATGGGAAATATTTGTTTCCCATATTAAACAGGACTCACACACCGAAACGTCTGGAAAACAATTCGAAAAGGTGCGCCGCGCGTGACTCCCGTTTAATATAATATTATGAGAAATGCAGCCATCGTAAAGCAGTCTTATATTAAATAATAAAGCTTAGACAAATTCACACAGCGCCATCTAGCCCCAAAGTAACAAAGCTTGTGTTATGGGTGTCAGATAATTAAGAAACTACTTATATACTTTTTTAATGCATACTTATTACATATACTACACCCAGATCCGTAACAAAAATTAAAATTCATTATTTCAATTTCTGCTCGGCCGGGAATCGAACCCAGGACCTCTGCATGGCGACCGGCATGTTAACCAACTGAACCACTCTGGTCGTCACAGATTGTGCTTGTAGGTCGTTTCTAGCCATTTAGCTTGATTACTCGATAGCTATTGACCCAATTTCGGCCTGCCAGTGTGATTTACGTTTAACGAATTAAATTTTAATGCAGTGTAAAAAAGGCGAACGTGCGGACCGGCGCAACCTAAAAATAATACGCTCAAGTTCTCAACTAAGTACCAATAAGTGTGTGCGTTCCATAGAAGGTTAAGATTAATGATAACTATGATCTATAAGGATTGATTGACGGTAGAAAAAGTTTCAATGAGTAGATTAATTTTCATGCGAGAAGGTACACAGCTGCAGCTACAGTGTAGATGGCGATAAACTAAATAAGGCGAGCCGAGAAAAAAGAACTAAAATATAGTTCCTCCTGGCCCGCTACAGTCTGCCACAAACAGGTGGATAAGTATAATGAAGAATTTACTCTTTCATAATGAACTTCCGAAATTTTAGATTGCGTCCAATTGTGATTCCCTGTACATGTCTTATATAATAATAAATAAATAATAAATATTCATGGACAAATTCACAGAGCGCCATCTAGCCCCAAACTAAGCAAAGCTTGTGCTATGGGTGCTAGATAACTGATAAACTACTTAAATACTTTTAAATACATACTTATTATACATAGAACACCCAGACCCGTAACAGAAATTAAAATTCATCATTTCAATTTCTGCCCGGCCGGGAATCGAACCCGGGACCTCTTGCGTGGCAGACCGGCATGTTGACCATTGAACCACTCAGGTCGTCGATATAGTCAGGGACATCGCGCATCGCATCACTCTAACAGGGAAACCAGCCCTATCTTTAAATCACGGTTTTCAATGTTAATTTCCGACATGAAAAATTCAATATTTTGATATATGACGGTGTTCATTTTTTAACCGTACGCGTTCGGTGTTGCCAATGTTATTTTAAAATATTTAAAACTTTTCATCATCAAAAATAGGGCTCCATGGTTACACATTCAGTTTCCAGTTTTCTCACGACGCTTTCCCTCACCGTAAGGGCATCGGTTAGTATTCAACTAATGTACATAACTCCGAAAACAGTCATTGGTACATGGCCGGAGCGGGATTCGAACCCGGGACCTCTGGCTTACGAATCGGAAACTGTAACCGATCGGCCACCGACGCTCTCAACGTTATAGCCAAAAAACACGCAAAAACACAAGTTTTTTTTTTATTTTTTTTTATTAGGTCTACTAAACTAGATGTTACACAACATAGAAGACTTCATTAACAAAGCTCGTATCGTAAAAAACAGTGTACATCCTTCTTGAAGTAGACACAGCATGCATATATATCACTACTTATGAGGTACCTAACTCATAAATTTCACTACATTATACGTATACTAATAACAAAAAACAGAATAAACTTAGAATTTTGAGATTGAACACTTTCATATACAAGTACACGATCACGAGTTCAGTGTTTTCTTTATAAAGCCAATTGATGTTCCAAAGATATCAAACAATGGTATCAACCCATTATAATTTGCACACATTCTGGACAAAGAAGAGTGCTGCCCATAGTTAGTTCTACTGTAAGGAGGACAGAAGGTAAGCCTATTGTGCAGTCTGCTGGATAAACGCGGGACGTAAATGTTAATTTTTTGCAGTAACTCTGGACAATCTATTAACCCATGCAAAATCTTGTACAAAAATATCATGTCAGCTGTGTTACGCCTTTTGTGGAGGGGGGTCACTTTGTAGTACGCAAGTCTAGACTCGTAGTTTGGGTGTGTGTGACAGATTTTGTCCATATATGTATGAGACGTGGTATAGAAAACTGAAATTGAAGTGCCCAAGGGATCGCCGCGTCATGTAATTGTTTCACGGGTAGCCTCGGGGATATGTTTAAATAAATACACCCGTAAATAAGTAACCCGCTTTGCATAGTTGGGATTTGGATCGGGTTTTCTTTTCTTTTTTTTTATATTATCCGGCAGACAAACAGGCATGCGGGCCACCTGATGGAAAGTGGTCACCGCCGCCTATGGACATCAGCATCACCAGGGGTGCTACCAATGCGTTGCCCGCCTCTAAGGAAACCTCTAATATACCTCTTGAACGATCCCATGTCATAGTCCAAAGGAAATACTGTGGCTGGGAGCTCATTCCACATCCGAATCGTACGAGCGAGAAACGTTCTTTCGCATCTTCGCGTGGACACCACTAGACTGCTGTATCCCCAATAATTGCCTACAATTAGTATGTACATACCTGCATAGGTCGGCGCTTGCGCTACACACCATTCGGCCAGGCTTGGCCCTTATGTTATGTCACACTGGCCCATGTTCAAGTTACCGCACGTATGGGACACGTGTGCGCTGATCCTGTTTTACATTGCGACATTTGCATAGTAAGGAAAACGAACATGGTCCCGGGGTTTTATGGTTGTGAGTTATGAGTTCAGAAAATGTCACCATGATTCCTGTCTGGAGCATTCAGAACTAATCTCTAAATACCCAGGCCCAATAATACATTAGAATTATATACTTTTCTCTTTATGGTAAATGATTTTTAATTGATTTATTTGCAAAAATAGCTGTTCTCGATGACTACTAACAAACTTAGGAACACACATAATTAAGGTAATTTTTGCGGAATGCTGAAATCGGACCCATATCCTCTGCATGGCAGATAGGTGTGGTAACTACTACTACTTGGCTCGCCTACGACAAGCGGCTCATGTTCCACGCAATAGCCACATCGTCCTCCCGTGGGAATTTCCAAAAATCTGTTGCCCATTTCTACCAAAAATCTGTTGCCCATTCCTACTATTTATATTTCCCATCCTAGATGGCATGCCTCTCCTTAGACTTATTTATAACATTACTAGCTTATGCCCGCGACTTCGTTCACGTTAAATTCAGTTTCTGACCCCTTCCCGCGGAAGCCACATTGAATTTCGGGATTAATTAGAGCCTAAATACTATTCTAGGTATAAGCTATATTGCTGCCAAATTTCATCAAAATCCGTTCAGTAATTTTTGCGTGAAGGAGTTTGGCGGTGGTTGGTTATAAGGTAGCCGCCAATGTTGGCAAGCGAAGATGGAGAAGGTGGAAAAGGGTAGTTACCTACCTGGCCGGGTGTTGTGACCAGGGGACCACGGGTCTGACGGTTGATCGTCGGAAGTTGTATATATGCCGCGGAGTTGGCATCTTCGTTAGCGCGATGTAGGAAAGTAATATATGGGCGGATGCTTGCCAACCTTGTGTTCGTGTATTCATAATGTGGATATCGTTGAGTCTTCCCTATTGGAGCGGTAGAGCGATAGATGTCGCCACAGGAGTAATAAACATCCAAATATACTTCCATCCTTACAAACTTTCGCATTAAAATATTAGGATTTAGTACAAACACTCTAACCCTCTATCTAGCTCAGTGGTCGTCATCCTTAAAAATAGAGTGAAGGTCACACTCGTTCATAATTTTGATAAATAGTTGAGTAAACTATTTAATTTTAATAAAATTACATGATAATGTAATGAAAAAACTAAAATCAACAATTGTAAACATTTTGGCTATTCAAAAATATTGCTCGGTTGTAACAAAAAGCACAGCGATCACTGAGCGCAATATTTTTGATATTTTCGCTATCTATCTAAAAATATTGTGTGAAAACCAACTGAAATAAATGACAGAGCCAGGGCAGCGAGCTCGAAATTCGTATGAAGGACTTTTCTAATAAGTAAACCTGACAAACGAAACATTAGAATTTTCACTATAACTAATTTCATTATCATAAAATGAAGAGCCTCTCTTGTCGGTAGAGCAATCAATCTAAACACTTACTAAATGATTGTAATAGAAAGAAACAAACTACATAATGAGCGAGCATAGCAAGCTCGAAATTTTTGGTATTTTAGCTACCCATATAAGAATTAAGATTTATGACGTAAGGAAAGCTTTTGCGGACTGTAAGTTTTGTTGTAACTTTTGCGGCCACGGGTTGAGGCAGCTGTTCAAGCTGTATAGCGTATTTTAGCATAAGTAGTCAAACTTAATGGTTGTAACCGCTTCTAATCACAGTACTTGAGTAGCACAGTGATTGCTTTCGGATGCAATGGATATTCCCGACAGAAATGATGAATAATTTAATGACTTGCACCAAATTCTTAAACACGTTTAAGAAAGACGTTTAACGTCTTAAGTTAAAAGTAAGTTAAAATATTAAGTTTAAAGATAAAGTATCAACTTAAATGTCTTTAAGAATTTGGTGCAAGCCGCCCTTAATACCTATCAGTATGCGGTGACGATTTTTTATATTCAATCCATTTATTTATTTGTTTTCGTGAATGGTTTTTGGATATTCACTAAAGCAAATGAAGAATTAAAAAAAAAATTTAAGTAATTAAATGTACGTTCTACAGTATGGTTTAGAACAGAAATTAAAATTCCTCACTTCAATTTCTGCCCGACCGGGAACCTACCACTGCCCTACTCACATCGCTAATTACCTATATGATTGATGAACGGAATACGAGTGATGATTTTCAAGCGTGTTAATGCGTTAAGATAGTCGTTGCATAGTGCGTTGCATCACAAGCCAAGATTTTGTGCCACTCGTAAGACTCTTCTTCTTCGTAAGTTTCTTAGAAGAGATTTCTTCTAAGAAATGAGTAGCGCCTGCTGTGTCATCTATAACTATGTAATTTTCCACAAATTTTCATGTGTACAATAAACTGAAAATAAAATAAATAAATAAACATTGCGAATATCATCAAATTGCATTTCGGCCACCAGGATCCTTAGCCGGATCCCACAAGGCATCCCAGTAAGTGTTTATCAGAAATCTCCATAAACTAAAAGTACCTAAGTAAAGACAATATCACACCGGGTATTGTTGTAGGTATATCACAGTTTACTTAAAACAATTTCTAAGATATTACCTGTTTAATTATGTATCCGCGTTTCCTGTATAAATCAAATAAATGTCTTGCGATATTCTTGCAACCCAATGCATTGGACAGTCTCCATAAATTTATTCTAAGCCAATATTGGAATGGCTTATTGTTTTTGTATTGTCCCGGCTATTGTCCTCGTGTAAAAGGACCTTATGTCATAGCTGGTAAAAAATCATAATCATCAACAAACAAGTAATTAACAAGATGTGAACCATAACACACATTGATAGCTACTTGTCAATACACGGCCTGTTAAACCACCTAGTTAAGATCTGGAATCCACGAGTATAATTATTTGATCTAATTTTGGCGCAGCAGGTGGAAAATTGGCAATTACAAATATAACAACTACCACAAGTTATATTGGTATTGGCTAGAGTCCCCGTAAATTATGCAAATTAGACATATATGCATATAAATTAGATACATAGGTACAATCCTGAACGACAGCCTAAGCCGTTGAACGTCCACCGCGGAACATAGAAATGTTCATATCGCCTGAGTGCATATAGTCAATAGCAAAAGTAACTCGATATTGCATCAGATTGGTCAGATCCAATAGCGATATTTTCGTTTTGTAATAAGAAGGTGGTGAAGAGTCAATGCTCAGCAGAGATCAGGCCTGAGAATTTCCGTCGTATGACATCACGTTTTCATTATGGTGGCTTGGAGGGATATTTATACATAGGATAGAACAAAGTCGCTTCCCGCCGTCTGTCCCTATGTATCTATGTATGCTTAGATCTTTTAAACTACGCAACGGATTTTAATGCGGTTTTCAACAATAGATAGAGTGATTAAAGGGGAAGGTTTATTTGCAAAAAAGGGTAGATAGGGGTAAAGTAGGTGTACGCGAACGAAGTCGCGCCGGATTATCTAGTAAAGTTATATTATGTAAACGAGGAATTAATATTAAAGACTATAGTAATAAAATACTAATTGATGCTCGTTATTAAATATATCAAATGTTACAGAGTTACGGGTGAATTTAAGAGGCTGGGCTAACAATGGCAATGCTATTTATAAGTCACAAGTAAACTATACCTACCATCAAAAATGTAAATCGTAATATTTGCCTACTATTGTTTGCAGATACGCAGCTCGGTCACTTCTCATCTCAATGGAAAGCCAGTCTCTTTCAGCTAAGGTTCACAAGTAAACTTAATCGAAATCCCTTGATTTGATTTAGTGCCCCGGCCATATCTCAACGTCTACTGCATTCCTGAGGCCGCGTTATCATGCGTGCTCCATATCACCCTGCACACATAGGCGGCAGGACAAGTGGCTCGTTAGCGCAAGCGCGGGCGAGCAAGTGGTGGGCCAACTGCCATTTTGATCGCGTACGTTTTAGGGGCGCTGGAGTTTAAGGTTTGAATTCATCCAGCATAATATGATTAGGTGAAGATTATTCGTCCTGAGGGGCATTTACTATTACAATTTCATGCACATTGCTGTACTTATCTAGGGTACATTGAGTAATTATCGCTAAAAACTCAGCAATGTTCGTCGAATTGTCATGGTAAATTACAATTGTCATGTTTATGAAATAGAGGCCTGATGGTGGGAAATATATGTCATTCAGACGAAGAATATCGCTGGGAACGATTATGTTGAAAATTAGTACATTAAATAAATTACGTACTAGCATTCGACCTGCAATTTTTATCGAGATTTAGACTATTTCCGACAAAGCTGAAGAAATTTATAAACAAAACTGCACATTTAATAGTTATGAAACATTTTAACAGACATCTAAAAAGGAGGAGGTTGTTAATTCGTCGTTTTCGTATTTAAAAAGATTTTGTTTTTAACTGCAATTGATGATGCTTAGTTACATAGTACACAGTAACTATGCTTCCCAATCAATCTCACGAACATTAGGCTTTACATATGTTTAGTTCCCCCTGCGACCACCTGCAAAAGCTTTCGTGCTTGCTGTTGGTATCCTTGGTTGCGCAACGCGTGTGTGTGGCCGGACACTCGTGCGCAGGTCGGCTTTATATAGCATGCAAGAAGTACTGTAGACACACGTGCTGTGGACTCGACGCGTGGACGCCGCAGACATGATCGCTAAGGTAAACGGTGGTGGTTAGCTATCTTGGTGGTTGATTTCTATATTTCGAGTGGGTTTTTATTATAGTTAGGAGGTAAGAGAAACGCAGGAAGTAAATTATCGGTAGTAGGCCAGCCATCCGTTTGGTATTTTATTTTGAGATTATTTTCGATACACATGTGGTTAGAACTTAAAAATTGTTTGGTGTCAGCCAATATGAGCTCGACAGCGTGTGATTCTTATATCCATAGATAGGATGATTAACAACCTGTTCTAGATTGTGTGCATTATGTTTTACCTTGGATGCTGAAACGCATTAATAACAATTGTTTTGCAATTGAAACTGCAATCAATGCAGAAAAACTGCAACTCTAAAAAACAACAGTTATTCCATGTGTTTCATTTTAGTTAAACAAGTATCGATAAGAAAGATTATAGTTTATTTTCATTTATAGGTTCAGCCAATAAAGCCAGATAAAGCGGCTTCCAATTACGGCTTTTTGCAATACATGTAATTTCAGCGAAATTATCCAACACTTCTATTCTAAGACACCGATAGTAGAAGTGCTTTAATTTTTCCAATTCCAAAATATATCTTAATATCCTCACAAAACCTGAAATTTTTTCATTCTCAAATTATTTTATGAAGTTCATATGTTATATGCATTAAATGTTGTCATGGAGGAGCGTCGGTAGGCCTAGCGCGTCCGACTCTTAAGCGAGAGGTACGAACTTTAATCCTGTGCCCCAATGACTTTTTCTGCATTATGTAGGTTCATTAGTTAGACATTTCAGGTTAGGTTAGGTTAGGTTATCACTAACTGATTCTCTTACGGTGAGGGAAAAATTAATACAGTGAGGGAAGACATGTTAGCAACGTGCACATTCAGAAACCATGATCCAATCTGGTCAGGTTCCCTTGTTAACAGGATTTCGGAAGTCAGATGGCAGTTGCTCTTCTGTATTACCTGATCTGTTAAATCCCGGATCATGGTTAAGGCGGACCCTGGGCCCTCGTGTGCGATTTATATTTAGCCGCACAATGTTATAATTATAGTTATAAAGTATGCATAACTCCACCGTATTCTACTGTTTAATTGAAAGTTCAACCCACACTCTAGACTCTGTCTAAAAAGTAAAGTGACTTGGAAAATTAGAAAATTAATTGAAATCAACAATAATCAACCTGATTTTAAACCATCCATCTATTAGCTACTATCTTTTTGTGAACAGACAAAAGTCTTATTGAAGACGAATAATGATTGAAAAACTTAAAAATACTAGGGTTTCTAATTTTAATAACAATGTTACTTTAGGTATATCATCTACCTATCGATCAATCGAACAATCTTATAATTTTCCAAATTGCTTTATTATTAAGACAGAGTTTCCCACTAGGTTGTTAAGATCTTCAACTTGAAATCCTTTCATCATTGTCACCATGCACCTGCCCTTATCCACCTAATAGGTGGGGTCGGGTCACCATCTCTTTCCCTCAATCTTATCACATACACATAGACCTCACCCCTAACATTGTAATCATCATCGTCCGACCGGTCAATCCCGGCTTTTACCACTTTTCTGCTCTTCTTCGGCATCTTCACGCCGTAAGCCATGTACAGCTCACCCCACACATCGTGTCGACAGTTGTTAATGTTATGCTGCGCGTGCGCGGCGGCGACCGCGGTCGGGATCTACGACGGGCTGGGCGGGCTGGGGTACGCCTCGCATGCCTACGCCGCGCCGGTGGTACACGCCGCGCCAGCTTACGCTGCGCCAGCCTACGCCGCGCCAGTGCTGCACGCCGCACCCGCCGCAGTGAGTTTACTTTTCACAGCTTACAGCGTTAAGACTACGCTACGGACCTGAAAGGTGGCTTCATTAGCGCCTAGAGCTATGGCGCCTATGGCGAAGTAAAACGAAGAGAATGTTCGCACGCCTCTCTAAAGCCTATAAAGCCTATGCTTCTCCGGTAACTTGTTACGTCCCAGAGAGATAGGCCACTTCGCTTTATCCTGACAACTCTGACGCGAAAATAAAATTAGCTGTTTCATACAAAATAAAAAAAGAATTCTGCCATAAGTATGAATAAGCTAATTATTTGCGATTTTAGAGTTGGTGTCATAGTAAAAGTTGTTTGTTATGACTAGCACATGCATACGGGACCCCTCGATATCATGAATTTGAAGTCACCGTTTCCGTAAATCCCACAGGTGATCCGAGCAGAGCCCGTGGACCCGAACCCAGCGTACTCGTTCTCGTACGGCGTGGCGGACCCCACTACGGGTGACCAGAAGAACCAGGCGGAGACCCTGCAGAACGGCGTGGTGCACGGCCAATACAGCCTGGTGGAGCCCGATGGCCACCTGCGGAGAGTCACCTACACAGCGGATAAGATCAACGGGTTCAATGCAGTCGTCGAGCGCTCTGGTGGCGCGCATGCGGTGAGTTGTTGCTTTTTATTTTTAATACACGACGCAAGTAACGGGTGTTGTGTTTGACGTGTGTATCTGTGGCCCTGTGTATGTGTGTCTGCATGTGTGCGTCTGTCTGTGGTGTTATAGCTCTCGGAAGATGGACAGATTTTGAAACGGTTTTATCGAGATAGCAGTACATCACTGTTTGGTTACATCACGGACACTACGATCTGCTACGAAAGCGTTGAGGTCTTTTGTATGGAGAAATTAAATAAAAAATATTCGGTGCGAAATATGATTAGAGAGACCTTTGTCACCATCTCGCAACTTTCATTGCATATGCAACCTGGAATGAAACTAGATCTTGAGCTTTGCGAAATAGCCTTTTTTAAAACCCAATTCCACATAGAGCACATTTTTTTAAATTTCTGAAAACAAGAGACATCAACGCGCGCTATTTCTTAGCAAATCTTGGTGTCTTGTGTCTGGAAACTAGTCAAACTGCTAATTCTTATACTATTGATCTTAGAAATGCGTTTGTTACTCGTTTATTTAAAAAAACTTATATTGATGAAATTTAGTGGTATAAAACTACAAAATAATACATGTTATCCCAACTAAAATATTTCGTGTGTAATTGGGTAACCAAGCCTCGTAAGCACTTAACGGTTTCAATGACAAAAGTTATTAAAAGTCATGTAGAGCCAAGCTAACTCCACAAATTCTACCATTTTGGGTAGAAAGTATGGCTTGGCCGTTTCATAGAACTATTGTTGACACTTAGCCTGGATTCAGTGCTCGACCAACGCGATGGTTAATGTCGTCGGTCCGACGACAATTTAGCTAACATCAGCTGATCATTGTCTCTGATAGCACTCCGTTTGAATCTGTGAAAGGAAAGCTTGTGTGTTAAATAACTGAGAAACTACGTATACACTTTTTTTAATACATACTTATTATACATACTACATCCAAACCCGTAACATAAATTAAAATTCATCATTTCAATTTCTGCTCGGCCGGGAATCGAACCCGGGACCTCTGCGTGACGAACGGCATATTAACCAACGGAACCACTCAGGTCGTCAATAAAACGACATTATGTAATTAAGTTAAGCTTTTATAACGAATTAACTTCAACTCATCTTATTTAAACATATGTCCCAGGTGGCAGCAGGGCCAGCGATAGCCAAACTGGTAGCGCCGGCGCCGGTCGCGGTCGCCGCCCCCGTCGCCCGCTACACCCTCCCCGCCGTCGGCGTAGCCCACCCCTGGGGCTAACCACCCCCTGGGGACTCACCAACCACACTACAACACGGCATATCTATATGAGGTCACGCCACGATGCGCTGAGAGGAAATATGGATGCGAAATAGACAGACTACGCTATGGTATTATTAACTTAGAAAGTATGGTTATTGGAAATTGTGTCTGTGATAATTATTGAGCTGGAGTGATGTGTAAAGTCGATTCTGGTCATTGTGTTATGTAAAGTTTGTATGTTCATTGTTTAAATAATGTAGGAATAGGTTTTATAGGAAGGTTTCGATAGTTGGTTGTGCTGGTAAACAACAAGTGTTGTTCGAAATGTTTTTAAGAAGAGTTTTCGAGTGTTGTTAGAAATACTTAATGTTGTAAAGTTAGTTCTTTTTTGTGTAAAACCTCATGTAGCGATGCGGTGTTGTTACTAAGACCTCACCAATGGATTGTACGATACTGACTACTGATTTATTTATTTTGTACTGCTTTTGACTGTTGCCTACGGACTAGATCTTGACGCGTTGTATTATGTAAATATAATGTGTAGTTTTATTATAATATAAATGCAATGTTTGCAGTATTACCCAAGCATTTCATTATTCAAGGGATCCTTTACCACAAAATATTGATCGATCTTATCTCATATACCGAGGGATGAAAAGGTTTTCACAGGGTCGGCAACGCGTGGGTGATGTCCCTGGTATTGCAATCGTCCATAGGCTAAGGTGACTGCTTACCATCACGCAGGCCGTAAGCTTGTTTGCCACCTTAGTGGTATAAAAAAAACCAAGCAAGATAAGTACCTAATTCTTGGATTCGAGGACTGGATTCGTTAAAATCACACGTATCACACGATAGACAGACAGTCAGATGCTTTGCCCGTATCGGTTTAATGTCACGCAGGCAATTAGCTGCGGTATCTCGACCGCGAGAACATTGCTCGCATTTGGCTTGGATGGCTAAAAAACTAGTCCCGTGGCAACACAGAGCAAGGAAAACTGCTGTCTAGCGAAGGAATAAAGTTCATTAATTTATCCTTATGCGTTATGGATACAAGGATAAGTTAACACTCTAAAAATGTTGACGAAATTTGGAACACAAATATAGTTAGAACTTAAACCAAACGCCAAAGCCATAGAGATAAACAACTTTCTTGAACTACTTCTACAATAGACCCAACTACTATACACGCCTAGGTATTATACATACTTAGTTAATATTACCAGTAGGAATTAATATAGCACGCAAAGAAACTCAACATATTATGCTCCAAGCATAGCTCTTTGCACAAAAGCTACTAATACAGACAAACGCGTCCGTCCTTCCTACCCTTGTGGGATACGGACGTGAGTGTGTGGGTATGTACGTATGTATATATGTATGCGTCCTTCCAGTCACCGTGCCGTGTCGGAAACGCCAGGCTTTACGAGACCGCTGTTTGCGGTGTTGAGTAATGTATCCGTTGCACTTGCTAGCTCGGAGGCTTATTTACATCGAGTTGCCTTGGCTCTACTTTCGGGTTTGTGGGTAGTGGGACTATGGTAGTAAATGATTAAGACACAATATTTTATTACAATCAATTTATTTCACTGTACACTTCAAATGTTACACTAATGTTTATTATAGGTATTAATTCATAATACAAACGGTGGACTTGATCGACAGGCTAATAATAATATATAATTTATTACATTGCTGATTATATTTTCATAGTCACAGACTCGACTTAGGTGCGTGTCTGAATGGCCGTTCGGCTACCTCAAGGACGTCTGATAAAAATCAGATAAAATGCGAATTTTGGAATCCCGCCACAGATACTCGCCTCATTAGATACTGTGCACCGTCGCAATCCTAGTCCCTACACCAATGCCCAATGCTAGACATGCGAGCTGGTACGTTTTCGGCTTGATACCAGGCATTTGACCGCCGTCTCACCTGGCGGAAAGTGACGATGCGGCCGATGATGGAGAATGCCTGTCTAGCAACTTCCTGTTACTTCTTCTTCCTAGCGTGTCCTCGGGCTGCTCGAGTGTCGAAACTGCTGTACTGCAGGCTATACAGGTAGATACAATGGCTAGAGTGGAAAAATGTGCACATAGAACATAACAGAATCTCCAATCATCCTCTACACGGGTATCCGACTCTGCTGCGCCCACCGCATGATGGGCCTGAGCAGTTGCTCCGCCCTCGGGTGCGCGTTTGGCGCCCGCAGCAGTGCCAGCGCGTCGCGCAGCCGCGGGCCGGCGCCGGGCCGCGCGGCCGCGGCGGCCTGCGCGCACCCGCACACCGCCCCACGGAGACCCTCCCACATCTCTGGGCCGCCGTCCAGCCTAGTAGGGGGGACAGATATAGGTTTTAAGACTTGCCGTCTAGCCTTACTTGTCTAGCCTTAGTAGTGGTTATTCACTACAATTCATCGCGCATGTTAGCGGGTTTATTACCACGGTTAGTATTGTTTTTAGCTCGATATTTCGAACGACTTGCGATATTTCCTTAGGAGCGACTTCACACAGCAGCACCAGTCTACTCGTGACATGTAGATTTACCAGGCCGTATCAGAAATGAGGTCCCGAGGGAGGCCTAAGAAACAATGGATTGACCTTGCCGAGTCGGACATGAGACCCAACGATGAGACTCGAGCATCTCGAAGAACGGATCAAATGCAGAAGTAAGAGCCTCACCGACAAAGTGGAGAACAGTCTGTAAACATACTTATTTTTTGGCGGTTTAATAAGGTAGATCCACTAAGTATTACGATAAAACAAAAAGTAGAAGCAACTATGTACCTGTCGAGCATATGGAAGGCCTTGGCGGCGACGAGGAACTGCCCCATCCGGTAGCTGTCGTTGGCCACCAGCTGCAGCAGCGCGAACGCGTCCGGCGTGCCCGCCGCCTGCACACAAGTTATTCGGTTTGGATTTTAAATGGTCCAAACATTTTTGTTTTTGTTTTCTATTCTTCATGTCAGCCGAAAGATGCCCACTGCTGGTCAGAGAGGCCTCCCCCAGAGACCTCCACAAAGACCGGTCCCGTGCTTTCCGCATCCAGCTTGTACCTGCAATCTTAACCAGGTCGTCGGTCCACCTTGCTGCTGTTTTCTATTACTTGCTGCGTAATATAAGTTACCCCAACTGTGATTGCAATCTTCAGAAATACCACGACGGAGGTTTTCCTCCGTCGTGGTATTTCTAAACTATTTGAGTTGTGGGCTGCTGGACATGTCCCTTCCTTCAGGGTCTTCAACTCGATTGGCTCTGATTTCATGCCCCTCTGGTTATCCTCTTTATTAATCCTTATTAAGTTCCTCGATCATGACTCTGCCGACGTAGAATGCACTTCTTATCTTCCATGTGTTGCGATCGACGGCTTGCTGAAGGGCCGCGCTCAGGCATTCTAGACACTCCGAAACCTGGTTGAGCCGTCACTTAGGGCTTCGGCATCTTGGTCTTCTGCCGTCCACTTCCAAACAGTAAGTACAACCAGTCACAAAAAAGTTGATGGATGGACCGGTTATGTGTCCAAAATACTGACAACTCTGACTCGTTATATTTATAGCGGTACTTATAAGTAAATAACATAACCACTCTGCGCTCCAAGCCAACAAACCTTAACACAGATATCCCAGGCGAGGTGCGCGTCGCGGTTCATGACGTGGCAGCGGCACAGGCACGCCTGGAACGTGAACGAGCCGCGGATCGCCTCGTCCTGGATCGTCAGGAGACACTCCTCGGCCTCGCGGTAGAAGCCTGTTGCCACTTTGGCCTGAACGAAATGGAACGAATATTTATGTAAGTACTAGGTACCCTGGCGACAAACGAACAGACAGCTCATTAGATGGGAAGCGGTAACTGCGTCGCCCGTAACACTTTTCATTCAAACATTTCAATACATGGTTTAGTTTTTGATGGCATACCTACTGTTTAATATTTTTTTGTTTGTGACGTCAAATAAAATAGGAATCATACTTTATTGAGGACTACAACGTACTTAGTTTTCTCTTGTCAACGGCTCATAAAAGTCCACTACTGGATTTAAAACTCCATCCTCCACGCTTGGCAGTTGGGTTAGAGATCGCAAAAATTAAAATGTATCACAGAACCTAGTCTGGTCTACACAGGTCCTAGCCGGTTAGCCTCTAAGAATCCTTTAATTACAAATAAACATAGCTAGGTACTTAAATATACATCTATTCGAAATTGCTGTACTGTGGCACTCCCTGCCAACAAAAAGACCTTACTCAGGTCAGCATTGGACATTTTAGCCATGTGCACTCGAACGCCAAGACATTGTTTTTCAACCTGCGTGCGCATCCATCTTGATCGACAATCCGTGTCCAAACAGAAATCTTAACTTTTATACTAAGCTTATATTTTTATACCTGAGCATAATTGAAGTTGAACGTATCGTCGTTGACGAAGAAGCTCTTGATCGAGTTCAGGTAGACCAGCACCTCCTCGAACTGCGCCGCCAGGAAGTACGAGGAGGCCATGCACTGCCGACCCGGGATCGTGTCGCACTCGGACGCTGAGCTGCCGACCAGGTGGAAGCTCTGCTGAGCCAGTTTCAGATGCTCCTCCTGGTTTGGTTGGGCGTGGAGGATAAGCGTGTTGAGTCTGTGTCTAATAGTCAACTGACTTGTGGATTACATCAGGGGTACGACTGCGTAACTCGAATTGAACGTCGCCATCGCAATGACGTTACACATTATGACTTACATATGTCATGTCATTGGAATCCTATTACTTAAAGATGCGACGTTCAATTCGAGTTAGGGGATCGCACTCCAGGCCAGTCCATCTGTAGGGAGGGGGGAGGGACGACAAACGTGCAGACAACCCACCATTCGCCGTGTGAGGTATTAACTCCTGGTGTCCGAGTGTCGAGTTGCCCTAGAGCCCTCTGACTTGGATAATGACGGCCGCTATTATGAATCGATGCTCTGTAACAACCGGGGCAGAGAGCTCGTGCGAAACGTGTACTTCGAAATACGGAGCGCGTCAAAGTATGATCTGTATCTATGTGGGTATTAGAAAAAAATCATTGATACAGGGTTCCGAGCGTGGTTACTTACAAGGCAGTCATTCTCGCCAGCCCAATAAGTGGAAAACAGTAACTGTCGCCCATATATTTACAATAGTTAATACTATAATTTAGTTAGATGAAACAAAAATGCAGAAGCGTAGTTTTGTTGTCACTAGAGGGGTTTAGTTGATATGTTATCCTTGGACCGGGACGCAACATGCAAACTAAGCGTCGTTACTTGGCAACTGATTACTTAAGGCAAGCGGACCAGGTGTTTCAAAGTCCTATCAAGAGTTCGAAATACGTTTATCTAGAAATAAATAGTTAAATCCCAATAAAACAGCCACCTGCGCCGCGGCCTACTGCCCATCTCCTCTGCCCACAGCGACCCAGCCTGGCTAGATTCGGCCGCGGTGACAATGTCACAGCGACACTGACGTGGTCATAGGTCATAGGTCATAGGGTCATAGGGTCATAGGTGACTTGACTCTGTCATATAGCAATAGGTGATTTGACTCAATCAATATGCAGTCTCAGGATTGCTGCCTCACTGCTGCCAGAACCGCGTCAGAGTAGCACCACAAGTGATCGAACCTCCGCTCTAACTCTAAGGCGCTATCCTATTTGGCAACGTTCGTGCGATCATGGTCGTGCGACGGGCTCTTTTGAGGTCTCCTATTGGTCGAGCGACGTCCGTCGTACGACCATGGTCGCACGACCGTTGCCAATTAGAACAGCTCCCATGAACACCCCCACTCACATCACCAGTATCGTTGTACAGCCTAACCGCTACCACCGCCCGCAGGATGTAGTGCAGCGGCGCGGCCGGCGGCAGCGGCGCCAGCAGCTCGCGCGCGGCCGCCGGCTCGCCGTGCCGCAGCCGGTACCCGGCCAGGTTTAATCGTGCCTCTGGGACCACGTCCACTAGCTCGGGAAGGACCTGGGTAGGAGACGGTTGTATGTCATCGTCAACTTTGGTTATCGCAGTTGGTGGACGTCCACTTATAGGCAAGTAAGTAGACGTCCTTCCTCAAGGCTTCCACGCCGATCGACTTTGTGACTTTGCTGTATCTATCGGCTACCTTCGATGAGGTCCCCTTATGATTACCCATGCTACGGTCGGGCACTACCTCCACTAACTCGGGGGTACCTAGGTCGGAGACGATTCTATCAAATCCCATGTCAACATCATCGTCAGCGCAGGATGTCCACTTATACGTGTACAGTCGAAGAAATTAAAGGTTTAGCAGTTGGTCTTCTTAATTTGTTCGTATTATTACGAGAAACATCGTATAATGACATTAATGACAAAGCACACGTCGTAAAATAGTTATTCGACCAATATCTGACATAGATACCTCGCCACAAGTCTTATAAACCGATAAATTGTACGTTATCATCCTCTCATCAACCACTATAATATATCCACACCAATCAATTTTGTCCCCTGCATCTATAGCTCCCTATCAGAAGATCCTCCTCTCATCTCTCAGGAATGCATCCGACGCTGCTGTTCGTATACCGATTTTAAATTAATAACTCTCAACCAATACTCATTATAGAGCCCAGCTGACTACCGAAATAAGCAGTCCCTGACAAAGCCAGAACTATCGAGTAATAATAAATACTTTACCTTCAGTGCACCCTCGCCGTTCTTGAATACTACAAGATTATGCTTCACCAAATCCTGGCCGAACGTATGTTGCTCGGAGGAAATTTGTTTAAGTTCAGTCTCTGCTGCTTTGCCGTTGTATAGTCTGCGAAAACAATAAAAAAATTAGCAACGTCACAATATTGTCCACCCTAAAACCATGGGTTACGATGCTCTGACAGCAAATAGTAGTACTAGCTACTCTACTCTGGAACTCTGGAATGGACTCTGTCCTAAAACTGCGCAGCAGTTTGACAGATCGACTTGAATGTAGCACTACTGTTGTATCTTTTTACTTAATAAATAATAAAAATAATAATAGCTGGAAACCCTACTCATTGGCAGGAATACAATACACCTCGATTAAACTGCCTTTCAAATGAAGAAAACTGCATCGAAATCGGTCCATGCAGTCCGGGGTTACCAACCTGAACAGATTACAAGCTTTGAGGTTGCACGCGATGGCCGAGGTAGGGTGGTGAGTGAGGTACACGCCGAGCACCTCCTGCGACACGTCGTAGTAGTCCAGCTTGTAGTAGCAGAGCGCCACGTACACGTTCAGCGCCAGGTACGTCCTGGATGGCAAGGGAGGGGTGAAAACTTTTAGTCGAACCACTTGGGGTCCTATTTTTGAATCGCTCCTTTCGATTCGAAAAATTCAGTGTTTTAATGCATGATGCTGATTTTCCATATTTTTTAACCATACCCTTTCGGTGTTGTCAATATATTTTTTTAAATATTGAATTTATCATGCCGAAAATCAAAATTGAAAACCGTTCGAATCGAGCGATCGATTAAAAAATAGAACCTGTACAGACTCTTGGTAGTTCTGCACAGTGTTGTAGATGATATCTTGATATGATGAATAAAACTAGTAAGTATGGGTTGTAAATCCATTTTATTTGAGTCCTTAACACGTGAGTACACTGTCTGATGGTATGTAGTGAACCGGCTAGCGTACTGGCGGAATGCCTATGTCGCATAAATGCTGACACGGAACGATGTGCGGTAATGAGACCGTACAGAGCCCCTGGTCATAGATTTAATACTTATAAATTTAAAGAGTGGTACGGTGTAGTATCTGCGTACTCCTACACGATAAAGGCGACACGTTATATCAGTTCAAATCAGTCATGTACTTATACGTTTATGAGATTCTACCAAAAACAATACTTATATCGTGTAGTAGCTACAAAATAAGTAGGTACGTTAAATCGTTAACTACTAACATTTACATAAGTATACCACTGCCTATATAAAATCATTACAATACTTATTAGTGTAAAACATTACCCAGAAACGAGTGGCAATACTTTAGTCCATCCCAAGTCATCGTTATCGTATCGTTTATATCTGAAATATAGACTTTACTTATATAAAACCATTAAGAATTATTTCTCTCTGTACCTACAATCCTCGCTACATCCAGTGTGTAGGCGTTAGGCGTTCTGGAATACATATGGAGCCTAACAGTGGACTAATTATATTGAGCAGACGAGTAACAAAATGCTTCTTGCGCCAACTGTACTCTGCCATAGCAGCCTTATAGCCACCACAGGAAATCCAAATGGAACAAAATTTTGAAGTGGAACCTATCTTTGGTATAAATAGTAGGTGTATTAGGGAAATATTTATTATACCGTAGTCAAGTCAACTGTTCTACCGCAAGAAAGTACGACACTGGTCCAGTAAGGTTAACTATCGAAACTGTACTACGGGCAATAAGGAATGATGACATACCGTCTATCCAACAGCAGCTTCTTGTAAACATCGATGGCCTCTTGGTAGTGCGCGCGCATATAGTGCACGGAGGCCAAGCAGAGCTGGTCCTCCGGCACGTCGCGCAGCGCCCCGTGCGCACCCAACAGCGCCTCCTCTTCTCCCAATTTGTGGGAGAGGTGGAAAACTAGGCGAGTCTGAAGTAGGGATGATTAACTTTCAGGACTAAGTTTTAAATAAATAAATGTACTTGGACAAATTTACACAGCGCCATCTAGCCACAAAGTAAGCAAAGCTTGTGTTATGGGTGTTGGATTACTGATAAACTACTTATATACTTTTTTGTATACATCACTGAAGTTTTAATAAGCACTGACTAGGACTTTCTTCTACACGTTTTTACCCGACTGCCAAGGAAGGGTTATATTTTTATTTACATTTCTTGTCAAACAACCAGTGCGTAATTTGTGAACATAGTAAAAAAGGTAATAAATAAAGTTCAGCAGTTGTATCCTAATATCCCAGTACAGTGTAGAAACTAACATTGAACAATGTCAATCGTCAAATAACGAAATAAATAATGTTTACCTTCAAAGCACAATCTGGAGCTTCCTCGGCCATAGCTTTAGATTCCGTGTACATTCCTAAAACAAAAAGAAACCGCGTGTTAGATTCTATTTCTGTTGGCCCACAAGGCGACAGTATACGTACCCAGACAGAAGTTGCAACAACGAGTTGATTGAACGATTTAATGATCACACAGTCGGCCACGGCACGCGGCTAGCTGGGCTACTCGCCCAAATGGAAGCGGAACCCAATATGTACCACGCTGCTCTTATTGCCCACACAACATGTCTCTCTCAAATTAAAATGAATAGCGAGCACACAGAGGGTCTATTGATAATTCGAAAGCAATATCAAACAAAAAAGCTGAATTTCTATCCTACGCCACACGACGGCTGCTTGTGTTCTTACCTAAATAGTTCAGATCACAGTTACTACTGAGATTCAAAATTAATCGGTGTTGTTCTCCTCGCCATCAAAGAGCCACCGGCATTTCACAGCAAATACCTACAGCGCACATCGCGAGATTCGGTGGTTCGTCCGAGGAACTATCCTCGTGCGTAGGGAGAAAGAACGTTTCTCGCTCGTACGATAATCAAATGGTGAATTAGTGTATTGTGGTGGAATCATTTCCCCGCCGCAAAATTTCCATTGGACTAAAACATGGGATTCTTCAAGAGGTACGTTAGAGGCGTGTGGTGTCCGCCAGAGTAAAATAGCGTCAACCCCTTACGCTCGTGGGTGTCGTACAAGGTGACTAATGTTTCGAGACAAAATATCTGTCTTCGTAGGCTGGAAAATGGGCAGCAGCGTTTTCCATTGTTATATTTAGAACACTGCGATCTCCAACCCGCCGGTCAAGCATGGAGATTAGGGCAATAACCTCCCCTTTCGTGGGAGAGGCCCTTAGTCCTGCAGTGGACTGTTATAGGCTGTGATGATGATGTTAGAGGTAGGCAGCGCACTGGTGTTGTTGCTGATGTCCAAAGGCCGTTTTCATCAGGTGGCCAGTTTACCTGTTTGGCTACAATACAACATGAAAATAAACATAAACCTCAGCATCCTCACCCAGATAGAAGTAGCAAACAGCGATGTCGATGGCCACGCAGTCGGCCACGGCCGGGTCGAGCGGGTCGCGCGTGCGCACGCGCTCGTACGCCGACAGCGCGCGCCGGTACTCGCCCAAATGGAACCAGCACCACGCCGCCCACACTTCCGCCCATACGTCCGTGTTACCCTCTTGCTTTAGAAACTGCAATTAGAAATCAATTTACTCAAGTCGGCACCGTATCCGCTCCCCTTCTGTTGAAGGTGGCCGCTTTCCACCAGGTGGACAGTATGACTGTATGTCTCTGTAGGCAAAAGAAATATTTACCACCAAGCTACAAATTATAATTGGTGAAGCGCATAATTCAGTACGTTCGTAAGCGGTATGCACAGGGGATCCTGCTAGATACTCTTGAAACAGATCTGTCGCTCCCATGCTCCGCATACCGCAATAACCTAGCTCTCTAAGCAAAGCTCGTATGTTTAACAATTCGCATGTCTCTTTGTTCGCTAGCTCTGCAATATATTTATTTCAGTCTTACAGCAATTATAATACAAATAAAAAGAGAAATGTTACAAAACAAATTAGGCATCTGTTTTTTATTAACATAGTTTCCTTCACTAATGAGGGAATGTACGTTACAGTCAATTCTTGGCGTTTAAATAGTTATTTTAATTTGTTTACGGTCGTTCTAATGTAGATTGTGCTTGTAGGTGTCATTTCACTTACATCTAGCATGGCGAGCGCTCCAACATAGTCCCTTTTCAGTATGAAGTCATCCAGCTCTGGAAAATTTTTCTTGGCCGAGTTACCCGCGCTGCCGCGACCCTCGCCCGCAGGCTTGGACCTTGAGAGCATCTAAAAGTAACAAAATGTTTTTATATTGTATTTTTATATTACATTGCTACTTCAACGGATTGTAACTTCTAGCTCTTTAATGTTAAAAATGTCCCTGAAAACAAACGTGAAATATGCACCTATATTTTTTACATGACTACATGGAAATCGATAGAGAAAGGCTTACCATTTTTATTTTAGTTGTATTCCTGTTGTCCACTTACGCAAAAGAAATAATTATTAATTCTTTATTTTAGTTTTATATGCACAAAAACTCTACAACACAATCGCAGCAGAATGTTTACCAATGTTTACGTAGCCGTTGCCATGACAACGCTGACGTTTGTTCGACTCGAAAAAGATGAATGGAAGGAGGTTTGATCGTTATGTCTATGTCCTTTGGGAACATCATAGAGAAAGTAAATAAACAAAAGTTGTAGCGGTAGCCTAGCAACAGACGCCATTTGAACTTTTGAAGTGAAGTATTATAATCAATTTTAGTTTTCACGCGAATTTTATAGCAAGTTTTAGCGAAATATTTTTACGTTGTAAGTAATTAAACATTTTATTTCCATCACATTCTAATTAAACTAAAAGTTGAAATTTGTATTTTTTCATAGACTGTCTTGCTTATGAAAATAAAACTAACTTGGGCTAGTTTCACCAGTCGATATCCACCAATCCAGGTCCGCAATGTCAGAAACCAACGATGAAATGGATATGTTGGAAGCCTTGGAAGGCGAGGAAGTCGAGGAGGAGAGCAGGAGCCACTGTCCTTGCACGGAGACCACGAGCTCGTCGGAAACCACAGAGGTGCCGCCGTGCGTCTGCCCGCGAGCGCCGACCGGCGAGGTGGCCCATGAGGAACCCTGCCTTATGAACCGGCGGGAGAAGCTTATCTATCCACATGTGAGTTGGAGTTTGTAAAGATAAGGAGAATAAAAGGAGATGTGTGAAAAGAATTGAGGATACAGGTATGCGAGGCCAGGGAGTCGTGTCAGGCAGCAGGCGCAAAGTGACCGTCTATAGTCTTCATCGGCATCATATGTATCTATGTAGCATTAGGTATGGGTGTATCGTAAGTTAGGAGGTGCATACGGTATGGAGACTAGAGAGGGTCATTATCATTCATCTTTATGACGGTGAATCCCAGCTTCTACCAATCGTGTCTACTGTCAAGGGGAGCTATCAGGATTTTTAGACCTGATGTCTTCCCTAGGTCGGGGAGATTTCAGAATATTGCTTTTTAATATGTCGAGAAGGTACTCGTATCAAGTTTAGATATACGGGCCATTCGAAATCATCGCCAATCATCAGGGAGCCATCTTAGGTACAGTCAATAGCATATCGACGTACCCAAAACCAGTATAAGAGAACTGGCGTCTCTATGAACGCGCATAGCAATGTTAGCTCTTTTTATATTGGTTTTTAGTGGGTTGATATACTGCCTTCTGTACTTCGGCGTCAACCACGGTCGGCCAACAGCATTCAACGACGCATAGGTACCTCTCGCCCCGTCGCAATTAAATCGGTTACAAGAGTTTAGGACAAAAACGTTCCGAATCGCTTTCTACTGGTTACCGTTCTCTGTGTCGCCCGCACATACGACACTGCGGCAGGGCCGATCTAGGAGGCAGCAAACATTTGAAACTAATACTTACGTTGTATAAAATAAAGTAGCTTTTCGAATACGCAGGCGAGCCGACCTTATCCGCATCCGAAAAACTACTTGATTTTGTACTAACTGAAGTTTGTTTCCTAGATTGCCCTGCCGCAGTGTCTCTGTATATGTATATCCTCTTAACGGGTGCGAATTCCCTATCCACTATCTGCAGGAAGTGACGGAGTGCGAGTGCACCTCGCCGCGGTTCGCGAGCGGTGTCTGCGAGTGCTGCGCCTGCCTGCCTAACCAGTGCGTCTGCCCGCGCGCCGGCTCCGCCGCCCTAGAGGAGTGAGCTCATTTTTTTATACCATTAAGAAGGCAAACAAGCTCACGGTCCGGCTGATGGTAGGAAGTCATCGCAGCCTATGGACATTTGCAATACCAGGGGCAACACCCACGCGTTGCCGACTCTGTAAAAACCTTTTCACCCCTTTTTTGAAAAACTCCATGTTGTACTCTCCAGGGAAAACCTCTCCAGGTAGTTCATTCCAGAACCTTACACAACACCTCACCTCCACTTTACCCCACCCCTACCTCTATCATCTTACTTCATAGCTATTGTACACGATCGCAACCAACCACCAACAGAGGTCACCTTGGTTGGTTGGTGTAGAATTAAGTGTACAGACTTTCATCATAACAGTCCACTGCAGGACTTAGAGCCAAACGCGTAAGAGGGGAGATTATTGCCATAATCTCCACGCTTGGTTGGCGGGTTGGAGATCGCAGTGTTGTAAATATAAAAATAGAAAACGCTGCTGTCTATTTTCCAGCCTACGGAGACTCCAGAACTTTTGCCTCGAAAATATTAGTCGCCTTGTAACGACACCCACGAGTGTAAGGGGTTAGTGATATTCTACTCGACGCTGCGGCTTACGACGAGAGGATGCCGAAGACCGGGCGAAGTGGAAAAGATTGATTAGGAAAGCGGACCCTGGCAGAGCCCGGGATAACCGCTAGGACGATGATGATGACTCTGCCGGACACCACATAACAGACACACGTATAGACATTAGTTAATTTCAAAATTTTGTTGGTCAACCAAACGACCTTCCAATCACTTTGTTGGTGTGCATCCCTCACTGCCAAGGACCAAAATAGAGTTTCTCTTCATCCGTGTGGAATCTTGTTGACTGAGGAACCGAGGGAGTTACTGTGTTTAGTTTTAGAAACAGCGTCGGAACCGCGCGGGCGGCCGTTTGATATTGACGTTTTAAGTTGTGCGAGCTAGTTCGCAGGGCTAAATTGTTATTGATAAATAACTCACCCCGCTTGAGATGCGGGTAGCGCTGTGCGTTCCGGAGCGCCTATACCCACGCTCAACTGGCGCCCAGGGCTCATATTAAATCGCGGATTCTGTACTTCACAATAAAATAACTGTGTAGAAAAGATATTGAGAAACATGGTTGTTCCACTTCTAGATGGCGAAGAAATCGTCCGCTGGGCGAGATGCCCGCGGTGCTGGAAGCCACCCACCCGCTCATGCAGAAGTTCCAAATTACGCTCAAGAACTTCCTGCAGAAGGAGAATTCCATTGCAGAGGAAGAAATAACAAAACTGGTAGCTCTTTCTCTTTACTCTAACTCTTTCTCTGGAAATCCTCTTAGTAATAGTAGTACCTACATAATATCCACTTCCAATCAAATAATCTCTGGAACTTCCTGCGTCAGGTGTTTAGTAATGAACTAATGCGGCTTTTATCACACATTTTAAAATGTACCTACTTAGCATAATTCTAACATTTTCAGCGAGATGAGCTGAAGAACCAAAAGATACAGTACGACACCGATTTGGAGACTATATACAGAGACGACCACGACACCAACGCTCAAAGGGTATGGCTCTTTCTGTAAATACCTATGAGGCGCTAGGTATGTAGCAAAGTAGGCTGGTATACGTACGCAATCCCATTGTTGGATGAGCCCGCCTTTGCTTTGCAAAAAATCATTCTTTTTTCTTTTCTGTATTTAATTATTATGCAAAGGCGATGACGGAACGTGTCTGTCTCTTGACTAGAAATGGGCATTTTGTGTTATTTTGTTAAGCATTGTGGCACTGCAACTCCAACTGTGAAGAACTTGACATATCTCTTGTATCAAGAAGTGGCTCATGCCATCGTGATGTGGTAACTATCAAAATACATTGTTTAGAATATTTGTACTGAATATAATAATATTTTTAATTTTATGGTTAGGTAGGTACTTAGTGAGATAGGTGGATGGATAAGCAACAAGTCGTTTGAAGCGTCGGTCTGGAAAGGTCCACAGCATTTGTAGTCCTGCCGCTGATTGGTGATAACGATGGTTCCCCCAATTAATCACCTACTCATTTCATTTGATCAGACCTTGATTGTGGAATACGAGAAGGAATTGGCGAAGAAGACGAGCGAACGGCAGGAGATGGAGGAGCGGCTGCGGCTGGCCGCCGAGGAGCACCGCGACTCCGGCGACGCACTCACCGACGGCATGATGCGCGGTATGCCAACTGAGGGATCTGACAGAGAGCGGTCACGCGGTCAGGCGTTCCGCGTTCTCGTTCTGTTTCGTTAGCCTCAAAGTACGAAACGGTCACCCATTCTGTTCCCGAACATTGCGAGCATTGCTTAACCTCGGTTATCGGTCTCGCAAGCACGCTGCCACTAGACCAGTGCCGCTCTCCCAAAGTGTGATGCATGTAAGTTTAACCACTACGCGATAGAGAACAATTAAATACCTCTGAAAACGTATGGAGACACCCCCATATTTTAGATTTATTATTATTATTTGTTGTTATAGCGGCCATAGTAACACATACTCTGTGAATAGCTCAAGTGTCTAGCTATTACGGCTCCGAAGATACAGTCACTAAGAGTTTCAGTGTATGGGTAGCTCCATAGTGGCGGGCGGGATGACGGCCTGGTGACGTCACAGCTAGATCGCGGCAGCAATAATTTCGCGAAAAAATATGGCAACTTAAATATTGTATAACTCAGTCACGGATTTCAAAATTCTTTTCACTGGCTTTTTAGTTTTGATCTATATTTTAACACTGTCATTAAATATGGCAATATCGATATTCGGAAACTTCCTAATTTTGAAAGAGTTATTAGTTAGATAAAAAATGTCGAATTCGATTTGTCACAGCGCAAGAATTAGGCCCCTAAAAGATCCCTGAGCGCGGTCAATCGACATTTCATATACATACATACTCACTCACGCCCGTATGCGATACAGGTAGGCAGATAATAGGTAGAGCGCGACAAGCTACGATCCTCACATCTCTACCACATTCATACATATTTGAACATGCACAACAACTACGTGTAGTCCCCAAGGAAAAGCTAGTTTGAAAATTTTGTAAAATTACTTTTCGTGTAAGTTAAGGTGTGATAATTCCAAATAATGTTTTATATTACTTAGGATGAAATAGGTCACTGCCATCTGTAAAGATGAGCTCTGAAGTCGAATGATTTCATTCGTATTACTTTACACCAATGATAAATAATGGTAATATTTAACGACTAATCAAGGGAAAAGTAACGTATTTGTAAAAATTGCAATCCCTCAGAGCGCGAGGCTCAAGAAGAGCTGACGGCGCTGAACTCGCTGGTGAAGCAGCTGGAGCAGTGGCGGCAGGAGACGGAGTCGGGGCTCACCATCAGCCACCGCATGTCCGACAAGATGAAGCAGGAGAAGAAAGTGCTCGCCGACGAGAAACGACAGCTGGTAAGGTTGCGCAAGTCTTGTATGATCGAAATTGTGGAATGGAGTTTTTATGTATTCTCTAACTTTAATACTTATACCAGGCAAATTTGTGGTTTTGTATGCACATCATAGACGGCAGCAAATAGACACGTCAAGATAGTAACCAATTATCGTTTCGTGATGACTTTCTTGGCTCAATGATATTTCTATATTAATATCTAGTCCTGACTCTTATCGACTACTTTCGCTTGATAAAATAGGTTAAAATCGTACCTAATTATTTGCATAATTTGAACGGTTCAGTCTATTATGTGTTCATTCAAAACCATTATGCCTGATGATATACCTATGTCAGGGTACAGACTGTATGAAACGAGTAGTAGAGTAACGGCATAAAGTCCGTATCAATATGGATGCAGTTCCTGGCAAATGTAATTCTGACCCAATTCTATGGTAATCAGTGGGCATTAGCTAAAAACGTAGGTGTTGTATATTTAGATAATTTTGAACGGTCTCTTCATTTAACTACAATTGATGGTGACTCACAGAGGGTGATTTACGGTGTATGCTCTGTGAGCTGATTGAACGAGCACTGATTCGACGGACCTAAACTTAAACCAATGCATTTATTTATTATATCTACTAACAATAAAAGTATTTATACTGGATTGCGTTTTCGCAGGATATGATATTGTTCGCCCTGTCAAACGAGGTATGGAAGCTGGAATCCAGAATGGAAATGTTCCAAAAGCAAATAGAAATCAAGACCGGGGAAATGAGCAAAGTGAACGACAAAGTGAGTATCGCAGATGAATATTACGATAGTAATAAATCAAATCTCATACTCTAAATTACTATTATTGATAGAAAGAAAGAAACATTCATTACACATAGACGCCACGACGTAATAATTTTACAATACAATAACATGAAAAAATAAAGTAAGTACTTAGAAGACTTAGACAGTTATTAGGTTCGCAGTGGCATTAGTCGTGGGCATCCAGCGTAAGTGGACCCTCCTCAGCATAATGTTGTGACCGCTTGACGCGAACCTCAACGCTGGTTTTCAGGGGGCCCAGTAATATCTCATTTTGCGAGTGTACACAGGTTCCTACATCATATTTTACTTCATACACAATAAATCTTCCCCAGACAGCGGGCAGTAGCTTCCTCGAGATGTCAGAACCTATCGCAGAAATGGTTTTGTCCGGCTAAATATAACTCATGGCAAGTCGTTTGGTGTCTAAGCGACTTAACACAGAACTTTCTACGATTAGGACAAAACCTTTACTGATTTCACATAGGTATATTGTCACTTAGATACATCGGATTTGTCGATTATGGTTATTTATACCGCTATATTTTAAAGCGGTTGCACGGGAGCGTCGGTGGCCGGGCGGTTAGAGTGTACGACTCGTAAGCAAGAGGTACCGGGTTCGAATCTCTTCAGAGATTAGTTGAATACTAACCGAGGAAAACATCGTGATGGCGACGGAATGTGTAACCATGATCTAATTTGGTCAGATTCCCCTGGTAGCAGTTTCATGGAGGTCAGGTGGCAGGCGCTCCACTGTAATTAATTGATTTGCTAAATCCTGGATCATGGTCAAGGCGGACCCCTGGCCCTCCTGCCCGAGAGCACAACCGGGACATAAACGCCAAGACGAATTTTTTATTATTTCAAAGCGGTTGCATGCTCCTTAATATGGTCACGAGAAGACTGGTTCCGCTTGCGAAAGTCTTAAAACCTTTAAAACCTTTTTTTTTATGACGCTCAAGTCAAGGATTATTAGGGGTGTTGATGCAGAAGGTGATGTCATCCTCATCATCTTGGCGTTATGTCCCGGTTGCGCGTCCCCGCGCGGCATGCGAGGGCCCAGGGTCCGCCTTCCTGCTACTCCTTGCCCACCTTGCTCGGTCTTCGGCATCATTGGTGGTGAGCTTATTGGCACGTATATCATGATGTGATGAGCGTCAACTGTGATCGATGTGCAGGTGACGGTGTACGCGACTGAGCTCGAGGACCTGGAGCTGGACAAGCGGCGGCTGGTCGGCCTCTGGAACTCCGTGATCGTGAACATCAAACAGCGGGACAAGGTGTACGACTCCGTGCGCGACGATTACAAGTACGGCTTAGGTTTTTCTTGTAGTGTTGTGACATGTTGTGTTATGTAGATCTAACAGTGTCGGAGGACAGGGGTGAGAACTGCGGACTTCTCAAATCCTACATTAGAATCTCACAGAAGAATAATAATTCGTAAGAAGTATAGTAAAGGGATTCTTCATTGTACAAAAAATGACAAATAAATGCCTCAAAAATATAACGTAAATTTTTTTATCGCGTACCTTTGTTTACGAGTAGACCGATATTTCGGCGCAGTTGATGGCCACGGAATGGTCTGCGTCGAAATATCGGGCTACTCGTAAACAAAGGTACGCGGTAGGAAAACCGGAACATACCTTTAAAATGTGTGAAAATAACCGCGATAGTTTTAAATATTATGTTATTAGTTAACTTATGTAGTACATACCTTAATACAATGGCAAGCTTAACAATTAATATTTCATTTAGAAAACGTTGACGCGTTTGACCGTTCGCGTTCACTTCTGTACGAGCACTTACGGTACGCTTGATCGCGTGACCACATTAGAATAGTTTTTGCTAAACTAACGTAATAAAATAAAAAGTTTTTTATGACAGTTTAGCTTCTGTCCGCGTTACCATTTTAAATGACCTCCGTATTGTATAAATGCTAGTTTTACGGGGAGGTCAAGCTGTATCTCTGGTCCAACCGAATTAGATGAAACATTACTTAGATTGTACCCTGGACTTCAAGCTACCAAATTAAAACCGAATCAAAATCCGTTCAGTAGTTCTTGTGTGATGGACAGACAGACAGAGACAAAATAAAAAATAATTACCATAGTACGACTAGGTACCTATGTCTTAATATCTTACGGCTTTTGTACAGTTTTATAATAGAGAATTTATAAAATAATTTTATTGTAAAAACACTGACCAAAGTTATTGCTTCCATCTGATAGAACCTTATAAGAGCTAGTCAAGCTCCTGGTCCGGGGACAACCATCTGGGCAGTTAATCGGGTTTCGAGGACGTAGGATTTTTAGGTTAGTTCGTGAAGTACCCAACTAGAAAATAATATTTCCAGCACCCTGCAAGACAACTATAGTACCGTCGTGACCAACCTGGAATCCACCAAGAAATCTGTAAAGGACGAGATGCAGATAAGCCGCGGGCTGGCCATGGATAAGGACAAGCTGGATTACGACTTGAACAATGCCACCAAGGCATGTAAGTAGCGGGATACAGCTCTATGATACAGCTGTAAAAGCATTGGTTTAAATCAATTTTATTTTATTTTATTTATTTATTTAATAACTGTTCGGGAAACTAAAAGCATATAAGCATTATTTACTTATATTCCACGTATGTTAAAGTAACATAATTATTTTCGCTACACCATGGTATGCAGTGTATATGGTATGTCGTACGGCAAAGTAGAATATAGTCCATTACCACCATCACTTATCACCACCACTACCCCTACCAATTATGGGTGTAGGGCATATCGATTAATGTGTTAGAGACATCCGCTAGGGACGATCGACCATGGTCGTACGACGAGCGTCGCCCGACCAATAGGAGACCTAAGGTAAAGGTTGATATAATCTCCTAGGAATCTAGGAGATTATATCAACCTTTAAGTCTAACAATGGACAGCCATGGGTTGTCCTTGATTTAACTTCACCACATGATTCCCTGTTGATCACAGTTGAAACGGAAGATACGAAGAAAAATAACCTGGAGGCACATATAATTGAGTTGACCGAGTCAATAGAGCTCACTGAGAAGGATCACAACATGATTAAAGTGGTAAGCGAATGGTAGAATTATATTTTAGGCTTTAAATAAAATTAGAGTAAATTCTTTGATTGATTTGACCTTATCGCTAAAATTAACCAATATCGATATTTGTAAGCACATCATTATCATCATCCGAGCGGTCAATCCCGGCTACTGCCAGGGCCCGCTTTCCTACTTTTTCTTCTCCACTTTGTCCGATCTTCGGCATCTTCACGTCGTAAGCCGTTGGTTTTCACGTCCGAATCGGCAATGTCAATCCATCGCTTCTTGGGCCATCGATATTTGTAAGCACATCACAATGTTAAACACAATTTATACTACCACAGGAGAACAGTATAAAGCGCAACGTCTTGAAAGGGGTCGAGAAGGAGTTGGACAGACGCCACCTGAGGAAGACTAAACTGGAGAACGAGATATTGTCGAATCTCCAGGACTGCCTGTTGAACGACAAGGCGGCCAGCGCGATGGCCGCCGGCATCAGAAAAATGAGGGAGATGTCCACCAAACTGGTGAGTTGGAGCAATTTGAAGAATCAAGTAGAAATAGTAGACTAATAAATAAATAAATAGTATAGTCAACTCTTTTCCACCCACGGTTTCGGAGTAATAAGGTTATCCTTTAAATCGCCGCTCCTCGAGCACGTCGAGAGACGACAGGCGCCACCCCCGTAAAATGAGGAAAATAGGAATTTCCCGTGCATACTAGGATTGTGCGCTACTGATTGGCGTATGAATATTATGTTTTATAATTAAAATGTAATGTAATATGATAGCAAAAATTACGAAGTAAGCAAAAAATACCGTTGTAAATTTGTAGTCAATTGAATATATTCTTCAAATGATATAAACTTTATCCACAATTTTGTTATGGAATATATTATTAACAATATATCTAATGCCTACCGTCCAATTGCAGGAGATCTCGCTGATGCAACTGGAGAACGCGCACGCGAAGATAATGCTCGACATCGAGGTGTACCACCACCGGCAGACCCTCAACAACCAGGAACTGTCAAAGCACTTGGATGCAGTGGCCGAAGTAGAGAAAGAGATGAACGAAGCTGAAGCCATGCACGAGAAGAGGACAGTGGAGATGAGCCGCAGACAGCGCGAGCTGGATTTGATGCTGAAGAAGTACGCCGCGCTGAAGGAGTTGTTT
The DNA here is from genome assembly GCA_907269095.1 of Blastobasis adustella. NCBI lineage: Eukaryota > Metazoa > Arthropoda > Insecta > Lepidoptera > Blastobasidae > Blastobasis > Blastobasis adustella. Next base: position 4,962,748 of record OU026120.1, read on the forward strand.
GATGTATGGATAATTTTACTTTATATGAATAAACATAGTCGAACATAGAAGCTGGGTATTGGTGTTCCAGATCGAAGGATAAGTTAGCTGGAGTAAGAACAGGCATGGGGCATGTCGGCTTATGACTCACGTTACGGATCTTCACTATTGTTCCGTTCATGTAAACGGATTCATTCCGATCGTTTGCGTCAAGTCGTTTTACTGCTGTTTATCCATGGCTTCACTGGTAACTTATATAGCTCATAGAATAGCAAATCCAAAGGGCGTATGGGCCGACCACATAACTCGTTGCCCGTAGCACCTATGTCCTGCAAGCACAACGTAGGACTGCCCCACACGAGATAGATTGAAGGCCTTGTGGTAGCACAAGGCCCTTCTAGGGGAAGGTTTATGCCTTGCAGTGGACGTCCTGCATAACCTACATTCGATAATGGTGTGAATGAGGGTTTTCAAGACTTTAAAATTCACCAAACGGCGCTACTGAGACGTTAGATCGATCAAAATACTGCCTTGCTATTAGACAGAAGCAACTGCTGTAAAATGACGAATCCATTCCGGCCAATGACAGAGCTCTATTTTGACATCAGATCTAACATCTCAGTTCTTCTTCTTAGCGTGTCGACTAGTGGCAGCTTAGATTTGCGAGAACCAGTACTCCGTCATAAATACAGCGTTACCCGTGGCCGCGCATTAATCCGCGCGTGTGCAAGTGGACATCTCAGTTGCACCATCTAGCAGATTTTGGAATCGCGAAATCCCTTATCCTCCGCCGCAGATGAAGTCGCCCCAGGAGCGCCGCATCTCGGAGCTGGAGCTGCAGATCCGCGCGCTGCGCGACAAGACGGAGGTGCTGCAGCACGAGTGGCTGCGGCAGCAGGGGCACGTGGTGCGGCTCACGCAGCATCACCAGAAGAGCATCGCCGATATCAATCTGCTTGCCAAGCGTGAGTGGTTGCGATGGTTTTTGGGTGTCTATCGGTTGATGTATGTCACACAGTCAAGCGTGATGGAAAGTGGTAACCGCTGCTTATGGAAATTTGCAGCATCAGTTGTATCTGTTTGTTCATTTGTTTTGTGTTTGCATTACATCAATTATTTTTACTCAGTAATGTAATAAATCTGAAAACTTTTATCCGAGGCACATGGGGATACCTATCATATCAGTCACTATCGGGTCAGCTAGAAGTCCTCCTGATAGTCCACAACGATTTGGCATCGTCACCCCTTTCAATCAAATCAAATCAAATCAAATAGTTTATTTGCAAGAATACAGTAGTTGATAATACAGTTCTTAACATTAATACAGTGGTAGGTATTCAACTTGCATGCAAGTGTGCAAACATTGTGAATCTAAATCATTTGTCGTTCAAACTTTAAATTCTAGGTACTCTTTAACACTATAGAAAGAATGGTGGAGCAACCAAGCAGTCAGTTTAGATTTGAATGAGTTCCCAGTCAACAACTTCAAGTCTTCAGGAAGATGATTATATAGAGCTACACACATGTGGCCAATATTCCTCTTATATATATCTTTGTAAGCAGTGGGCTGATAAAACAAATTCATAATTTTGGGCCTAGTTTCTCTCTGTCTAATTTCCCGTAACGTCTTCCAGTTTTCAGGGTTGGATGTAACAAAAACACAAACATCCCTGATATACATACATGGAAGTGGTAAAATATTATGTTTCTTAAACAAAGGTTTGCAACTATCGTCAAATTTGGCACCACAAATAGCCCGTATGCACTTTTTTTGCACTTTAAAAGCTTTTTCCACGTCAACTGAGTTGCCCCAAAGAATCAATCCGTAACTCAAAACCGAAGACACGTAACCGTGGTACGCTGTTAGTGCCGCCTCAGTAGAGATTGTCTGTCTTAATCTTTTAAGGGCAAACACAAAGCGGTTCAGCTTAGTACATACTAAATCGATGTGCTGTTTCCAATTCAGATGCTTGTCCATCATGAGACCGAGGAACTTTATACCGTCAGCATTTTCCGCTATCTTATTATCATGTCTTAACTGTATTAAAATTGGATTAGAATTATACGATAAAAATTGAATTAATCTAGTTTTAGTCACATTTACTTGAAGATCATTTTCACCCATCCATTGAATTATGTTCTTAAAGGCATATTTTACATTAGATTCAAAGGAGGCACTGTCTGTACACTGTATCAGAACCGTTGTATCATCTGCAAACTGTAAACATCGGTGGGAAGTGGCCGTAGGTAGATGATTTACATAGAGTAGAAATAATAGTGGGCCAAGCACACTTCCCTGTGGAACACCCACCGCGTTAATTCTAAAGTTGGATCTGTAAGTTTGCTTAAATACAACACCGTCCGAAGCATTTAGTTTAGTTATTTCTGTGCATTGTTTTCTATCTTTTAGAAAACTAGCAATCCAATCGAGTGCTCTACCACGAATTCCGCAATTTTCAAGTCTACGCAAAAGTATGGAATGATTTACGAAGTCAAACGCCTTGCTCATATCTAAAAATACCCCTACTATGGGTGTATTTTTATTTAAACTTTCAGTTATAGTTCGTACTAAATCAAAACAAGCATGTGTTGTTGAGGTGCCCTTACGAAAACCATACTGTTCAGGTCGAAGTATTTTATATTTTATTAAAAACTCATTTATTCTGGATTGTATCGCCCTTTCAAAGATTTTTGACAGAATTGGAACCAAAGTAATTGGTCTAAAGTTTGCTGGGTCTAGTGGATCTCCCTTTTTGAACAATGGCTTTACTATACTTATTTTAAGTTGTTCTGGAAAAACCCCTTCTACAAATGATAAATTAATAAGATGTGCAAGTGGATAGCAAAGATGGTAAGCATTTAGCTTAAGAACTTTGGTTATTATGCTGTCATATCCACTAGCTTTGCTGTTTTTTAATGACATGATAATATTGTACACTTCTGTCATTGTAACTGGTTTTAAAAATATGGAATTGCGATTAGTTAGATCTTCATGTAAATGTGACTGCGTCATTTTATTTTTTTTGGGTAGTGTCGGCTTATTAGTTAAATCTATAAAATAATTATTTAAAATATTACATATGTCATCAGGGTTAGAATAATAACTATTATCGAATCTAATTTTGCTTATGTCATTCTTATGAAAATTATTAGAAATAGTTGAAGAAATTGTATCCCACGTAGCTTTGCATTTATTTTGACTAGATTTTACATAGTTATAGTTTTTAATTTTTTGCGCACTATTAATACATTGTTTTAAAATTTGGTTATATTTCTTAAAATTATTTTTATTTGCACGTTTATTTATATTATTCGTTCTATATTTTATATACAGTTTACGTTTTGTTATACATGACCTTTTTAAACCTTTACTTAACCAGCGCAATTTTGTAGGTCGGTTATTAATTTTAACTTTAATTATTGGAAAACACAAATTATAGAACAAACATAGCAACTCATAAAAATTTTTAAAAGCCTCTGTAAAATTATTGCATTATATAACATCCGAGAATGTCAGAGCCTATTTACCTGTTAGTTTATTTGAATGTCAGAGCCTATTTATATGTTTCGCAACCTATTTACCTGTTAGTAAATGCTGTAAAACGTAGAAGAGATCACTTGTAGCTATAAGGCCGCCTTGCTCATACGGGTTGTTTATTGTTGTAAGCGATTGGTTTATTGTGTTTAACCTCCCCACAGAGAACCAAATATGCGAGCAGAAAGTGATGCACGTGCAAGCCGACATAGAGAAAATTCAGGACCAGCGAAGCGCCGTGGAGCGTGCGCTGCGCTCGCTGCAGGGACAGCTGGAGCTGCTCGAGCGGACGCGCAAGGCGGCAGGCGAGCGGAACCAGAACGCTCAGCGAGCAAACGTCACCATCACGCAGGAGTATGCGGCTAATCTCAAGGTGGGTGGATTTGTAGAGAACAAGCAGAAGATTTTTAGATGAAGGGAGGGAATTTTTGCGGCTAAGGAACTAGAGTGCACCGCGGACGCTTGTATGGAACTTGGGAGAGTTTGTCTACACATCCTGAGGTTTAGATTAGTGGTGTATAATATAAAATATCTAAGGAAATAGACCGCGCAGCGAAACTATGTCGCCAGGACCATGACCGACCTCACACCATGAGGTCTTCTACACTGACTGCATTGCTGCCGTACGAATTATTGCCTTAAAAGCATGTAGATAGTTAGGTACCTACCTACTATACTTTAGAAATTATCTATGTATTTACTGTTTCGATACGCTAAGATTTTAATTTTTTTGTAGAATGCCGAAACTGAGATAATACAAATAGAAGAGGAAATAGAATTATTGGAGAAAGAAAAGGTTGATCTCACCCAGGATTTGGACAAAGTTCAACGCGAGGCACTCATTTGGCAGCGAAAGGTCAGTTAATTTAATGGTGTTTTCTATCAGTAAGAACCTATATTCTTTTCCTTTGAAGATTGCTTAGTATTGGTCTCGTTTTAGGGAATTCTCGCTGTGGAGCTGAAGAGAAACATTAAGAACGCACAAAGCGCGGCCGGCGATATCGGCCAAATGAAGTCAGAAATTCACCGGATGGAGGTAACATTTTTTTGTTATGTTACCCGGGTTTCAAGGCGATAACTACCTACGACAGGCAGTAGGATTGCCTACTGTCCATTTTGTGGTCTACGGAGGTCCTGGCATTTACACATTACCCCTACACAACATTACCCCGCCTTACACGACATCCATAAACATTATTTTCTTCTGTGTAGTTTTCTATCTGGTATGTCACCCCAGGAATGTTGGGTTCTTAGTTTTACGCCACGTTCAGTATTATCGTTGTTTGGTCCTTTCCTGTTGAAACTTACTTTACATAGAATCTCTTGCCTTTAGGCGCTGTCCTAGTTGGCAACGATTGCATGATCATGGTCGTTTTTGGTCGGGCGGCGTCTGTCGTACGACCATGGTCGCACGACCGTTGCCAATTACGCCTTCGTCTACCTGACGCGCTTTACCGTACAGGTGCGCAACGAGCAACTGCGCCGCACCGGAGAGAAGTTGTCCGGCGACCTCGCGCAGTACGTGACGCGGCGCAGCAACGTGCTGGAGAAGACGCGCGCCACCGCGGCCGTGGGCGAGGCGCGCGGCGCGGAGGCCGTCGGCCGCACCACGCAGGCCGCCTACCACCACCGGCTGCGGCTGGCGCGAGCCGACGTCACGCGGGTCACCAAGGTACGGCGGGACGGGGGCCGTCGGCCGCACCACGCAGGCCGCCTACCACCACCGGCTGCGGCTGGCGCGAGCCGACGTCACGCGGGTCACCAAGGTACGGCGGGACGGGGGCCGTCGGCCGCACCACGCAGGCCGCCTACCACCACCGGCTGCGGCTGGCGCGAGCCGACGTCACGCAGGTCACCAAAGTACGGCGGGACGGGGGCCGTCGGCCGCACCACGCAGGCCGCCTACCACCACCGGCTGCGGCTGGCGCGAGCCGACGTCACGCGGGTCACCAAGGTACGGCGGGACGGGGGCCGTCGGCCGCACCACGCAGGCCGCCTACCACCACCGGCTGCGGCTGGCGCGAGCCGACGTCACGCGGGTCACCAAGGTACGGCGGGACGGGGGCCGTCGGCCGCACCACGCAGGCCGCCTACCACCACCGGCTGCGGCTGGCGCGAGCCGACGTCACGCGGGTCACCAAGGTACGGCGGGACGGGGGCCGTCGGCCGCACCACGCAGGCCGCCTACCACCACCGGCTGCGGCTGGCGCGAGCCGACGTCACGCAGGTCACCAAAGTACGGCGGGACGGGGGCCGTCGGCCGCACCACGCAGGCCGCCTACCACCACCGGCTGCGGCTGGCGCGAGCCGACGTCACGCGGGTCACCAAGGTACGGCGGGACGGGGGCCGTCGGCCGCACCACGCAGGCCGCCTACCACCACCGGCTGCGGCTGGCGCGAGCCGACGTCACGCGGGTCACCAAGGTACGGCGGGACGGGGGCCGTCGGCCGCACCACGCAGGCCGCCTACCACCACCGGCTGCGGCTGGCGCGAGCCGACGTCACGCGGGTCACCAAGGTACGGCGGGACGGGGGCCGTCGGCCGCACCACGCAGGCCGCCTACCACCACCGGCTGCGGCTGGCGCGAGCCGACGTCACGCGGGTCACCAAGGTACGGCGGGACGGGGGCCGTCGGCCGCACCACGCAGGCCGCCTACCACCACCGGCTGCGGCTGGCGCGAGCTGACGTCACGCGGGTCACCAAGGTACGGCGGGACGGGGGCCGTCGGCCGCACCACGCAGGCCGCCTACCACCACCGGCTGCGGCTGGCGCGAGCCGACGTCACGCGGGTCACCAAGGTACGGCGGGACGGGGGCCGTCGGCCGCACCACGCAGGCCGCCTACCACCACCGGCTGCGGCTGGCGCGAGCCGACGTCACGCGGGTCACCAAGGTACGGCGGGACGGGGGCCGTCGGCCGCACCACGCAGGCCGCCTACCACCACCGGCTGCGGCTGGCGCGAGCCGACGTCACGCGGGTCACCAAGGTACGGCGGGACGGGGGCCGTCGGCCGCACCACGCAGGCCGCCTACCACCACCGGCTGCGGCTGGCGCGGGCCGACGTCATGCGGGTCACCCTACTACGCGCCTACACCGCACTATGGAGGTCACGTCATGGTAGGTACACTGTCTCGCGTTGACATTACCAAGGTCACCACTCAGAAAGATCGCATTGCTACACTGGTAAGCTTCAGATAGTACGAGCTCGCTGCATGAGTGCAGCAACGTGCTGTTCTATGGCGCTGTTCTAATTGGCTACGGTCATGCGACCATGGAGCAAAAGGAGGAGGCCTCAAAACCGCCCGTCAGACGACCATGGTCGCACGACCTTTGCCAATTAGGAAGACGCGCGCTAATGCAGAAAACACAGTGCTAACCTCCTGACGTCATCCTACACAAGCAACCGTCCGTTGTAGACGGTGGTGACCGCTACAAAATCTACAAAATTAGGAACCTGGCACCACCCAACACTTTATTCCGGGCCACCGCATTGTAGAAACATACCTCACCCTACCCGTCCGTACCCAAACCTCAGGAGCTGTCCGACGCGCAGAACCAGCTGAAGCATTTAGAATCGGAGCGCGAGCGTTTAGAACGCGAAGCGGACGAGGCGGCCGTCGCCAACGCGAAGCTGGAGGAGAGCGTCGCCGACCTGATGCGGGAGACGCGGCGGTTGGACCGGCAGCGGCAGTGGGTGAGCGGGATTACTTGGTTGTTCGGCCAGTCTGTTTTAAGAAGTTCCGTGGTAGTTAACGGGACTACCGTTTTGTTATTGGCATTGCAACTTTGAATTGTACAAGTTATAATTAAATTTCATTGCTGTAAAACTGTATGGAAATAAATAAATAAAAATAAATAAAAAAGAAGAACGGCCGTAGAATCCTAAGTCTGAAAACAATAGCGCGCAAGAAACTCTTTCGTGTAATGGTCTACAAGCGCACAGGGCGTTTTATAATGCAATGCCACCGCCACTTACTGAAGCTACGGCAGCTTTGACATGGCTTGCTTAACGCCTAGAGGCTAGCTAGGTGCCGATGGCGAAATAAAATTAACGTGTATACCTACACAGTAGGCCTCACTGCGCGCACTTATTAGGCACCTACCTAGCCTCTATGCGCTAAACAAGTCTAAAACTCGGGTCACCTAGATCCGGCAGCAAAACGCCCAATGCGCCTCCACTGCCAAACCCACACATGGTTCCCTAAAACCCACCGGTTACCTACTATTGTTAGTGTAAGAAATGAGTTCTAAAAACTCCGTAAGATGGCAGCACCTCATATATTCCTGGTATCTAAGGCTTAACCAATCTATACTCGGAGATGAAATTCAAGATCATTCTTTTGATCTTGAATTTTATCTTCGAGTTTAGTACCGTCACTGCCTCCCCAGGTGCTGGAGCGCGTGGTGCGTCGTCAGCGGCTGGCGGGCGAGCTGACGGTGGCGGTGAAGCGGCAGTCGCTCAAGATCAAGAAGCCGAAGGCGTCGGTGCTGGCCGAGTACGACCTCGCGGTGGCGCTCAACGACCGCATACGGTTCATCGTTGAGGTGGGTGCGCGGGTTGTAAGGTGCAGGTGTGTGTACAAACCTTTTTGTGCCGAGCCGATTTGAGATTTTGTTAAATTCAGATGCTAAAGAAAAATATTTAGCATAATGTTGGCCCTAAAGGCCAAGCCTACAATGGGTCGTGTTTAGGAACTCCTGCCCCCTTTAACATCGCAATAAGCCTCCACGTACCCCCTGACCCTGTTTAGGAAGCCCTGAGCTAAACAACAAGTGCGAAATCTAAATAAATAGCCCATACCTAACACAAATAACGTGCCCGATGTTATACCAATAGGGCTATAGGACGACCTCATATTTGACTAAAAACGAAGCACCCAGGTGACAGCTTATAATGAAAATTAAATAGGTAGGTCTCGTGGTGTGGAATTTTGGCATCACCGGTACAGATTAGGCCCTGAATTCTTGACTTCAAGCGGTATAAGGGAATATCTCAACTAAAGCTCCGTTTCACGTTTCAATCAAGACACATTAGGTACCAAAAAAACGACGCGTTTCGATCATTTGTTATATTTACGGTGCACTGCTCATTTTCCTATATAAGTAGTAGTTAGTGGATGGCATAAAACAAAATTATTCCGTTGACAGTCGCTGGCCAGGGACTACCCTTACATGGAGGAGCAGTTCGAGGGTATCCTGAACACGCTGAACATATACTCGCCGGACCACTCGCCGCGGCTGACGCGCGACGGGCCGGAGGGCTGCGTGCCTTCGCCGGTTCAGGAGGAGGCCGAGCAACCCTTCGAAGACACTCCCATCTGCGGCCCTTGCAAGATCCCGCGAGGGCAGATGGAGTGCACCCATGCTGATTCCACGCGCTAGGACAGCCAATTACATGGACCTATCATTATTTGCACCTAAAGTAAGGTCAAGATAAATAGTGCAAACAACAGTTCGCGACTACACCAGGGCCAGCGGTCGTACTGCGTAACTCCAATAGTACGCCGCCATCTTGATCCAGTTGATTATGGACCAATCGCATTAACGCAGAGGCAGAGCTGCGTTGCTGCGATTGGTCCCTACTCAATTTTATCAAGATGGCGGCGTACTAACGCAAATCGGTGGGACGACTACAGGCCACAACCGTACCTACAAATCTGCGATGCGACGGCGCGCTACCGTTCACTCAGTGTCCACACTTTGAAAGATGATTAATTACGACACCGATTATTTCATTTCTTTAATAGATGAACGTCCCGTCCTTTGGGAAATTGAATTCATTATCTTGTTTTATACGATGCCGTTGCGTTAAAATTGTTTGCGTTGCGTCACCGCATCGTATCGCGGTGAGACTCCGTTTTTACGATGCGACGCCGCAACGCAGTGTTGTTTCCTTGCCGTCAGACCTGTCATTTCACACTTCGTTTTCTCTCACTTGTGCGAGGCGTGAGCTTTTTGTTTACACTTGCAGTTCGGGACTCGCGTTCGCCTCGTGGCTCGTGCACTCGCGAGTAGTTTACGATTTTTAGGCTCGCGTAAGCATTTCAGGGGGTGCGACCGCCTAACTCGAATTGAACATCGCCATATTTTATCACGTACCAGTAGACGAGCGTGGGTAGGCCTCCCACAAGGTGGACCGACGACCAGGTAAAGATGGCAGATACCAGCTAGGTGCGGTAGGAACAGGACCGGCCTTTCTGGAGATCTCTGGGTGAGGACATGCCCAGCAGTGGGCGTCTTTCGGCTGATATGATGATGATGATAACCTAACGATGGCTACGTTTAATTCGAGTTAGTAGGCTGGTATATACGAGGTGAAACATGAAAATGTTTCCCCCACCTTCGAGTTACATATAAGTACTTTATGCGTGAATATATTTTTCTAGAATTATTAATGAAACAACAATGTAACGAAGAATAAAAATATTTATTTCCAACTTCAATAGTTCTATTTTGGTTTGTACCCTTTAATCAAATAGTTTGATAAAACTAAACATAATAGATAATATTAACACTTAGTTACATAATGAAGAACAGAATAGTCACTAGTAGCCCCCATATTAATAAACGTAGACTAACTTTACACCTAGGATTAGCAATAGAAACTGCTATGGCTATTTCTGTAAAGTTTTGCCATGTTTATTCATAGGGCCAATAAGTTTGGTCTTGCTTTGTACCCCTATCTTCTCCACCATATCGAGAGTATCACGGAAATCTCACCATGTTATCGTATACGATAACGTATTCAGTAAAAACTATATGTATGAATCAATCTGTGAATCGCAACGTGATGCATCGAGCTTGGGGCGATATCGCAACGTGAATCACCGGACTCGAGGCGATATCACAACGTGAAGCACCCGGCTCGCGGCGATATCGCAACGTTAAGCAACGAGCTCGCGACGATATCGCAATGCAACGCAACGTGTAGGAGGGATGAGGGCTCATAATCATCGTGATACTCAATTGTGGTATTCGTTTCAACCCAAAATTTCCGCTTATTCTCAACACATTATTATCTTAAAAACACCGATAAAACTTAACTAAACAACATTCAGACTTGGTCCTTCTCAGGGTTAATAATAAATGTAATGAACATAATCATAATCTTTACGATTTTTACCGTTTAAACAGTTAAACCAAATAAATAAAACTATGGTTTTTGCACCTTTTTTATACACATTAGAACTCAACAGGCTTTATTGCATTGGTATCATCATCATCTACATCATCTACGTTTTCCCCAGCTACGTCAAAAGCTCTAGAAGTTTGCCAGCAACAAAGACAAAGTAGGAAAGCGAACCCTGGCAGAAGCCGGTTAACCGTTACGATGGATACGCCGATGACGTCGCACTGGTGAGCAGGGTTAGACTGGATCTTGAGATAAGGGGTTAACCCTTAACGAGGAAGGAAGTGATAGAAAACGGCGGTTTGAAGCTGAACATCGCCAAAACAGAGCCCATGGCTAGCTGCAGAGCGGGTTCTTGAAACCATCCATGGGTATAAGTAACAAAGCCTTCAATACAACAGATACATTCGAGTACCTCGGATCCGTAGTCTGTACTACACGATCCGGTGATATCGGGTCCGATGTAAGTACAAGAAAACGGCGGTGGTGCTGGATGATGGTGATGACGATAGGATGTTTAGATAATTGTATGGGTGGATGTTTATTAATTTTCACCCAAAAACTAGGAGTTACCCAGGAGGTACTGAACGAATTTTTATGAAACTTAAATATTGTTGGTAAGTAACTAAAAAAACCTTTGCGAGGACCACTCGTGATCTCTGTAGTCTTTCAAGGACCACTCGTGGTCGATCTGTTGGTAACCACTGCTTAAAACGGTATCTCACGATGGCACGTTCACACCACGACCGTGCTGTCCGTGGCCGCGAGCACGTGTTTCTCGTGCGCGGTGTGCTCGTGCCGGCGGCGGTGGTCCGAGCGTCCGAACAGGATCCCGCAGTACTTGCACGGGTGGCGTTTCTCCTTCGTGTGCGTGCGGATGTGGCAGTTCATGTAGCTGTTGGGGAATTGTTTTGAAACTCAATAAATTATAATTCAAATAGAACTGAAAGATTCCTATCTTAGCGAACGTCAATAGACCATGAGCTTATCCATTTAGACGAATGTAGCGTTTAGGGTCTTATGGTCCATCATATCAATATGTCCACGGCGTCAGAATGTTCACTTCATCAAAAACCACTATATCAGACCGTCCACTTTATCAAAAAGTCCACTACATCAGAAAGTCCACAGTAAAAGAAAGACCGGCCAGGCGCCGTATTTTTGAACCGTCCCAATTCAAATCGTATGCGAATTAGCTATCTCTTTCACACTTGTGCTAACTTACTACGAGTGTGAAAGCAAAAGGTTAGGGTTTAGCGCCGCACGGCCGGCCGTCACCACGCCGATTGTTGTAAATGGGTTTGCTCTTGAGCATGGCAATGTAAAGTCGACGGTGGACAAGCTTTGTGTTTTAAAAATGTTATGTTATTCATATGGAAATGCAGACGCAGGCGGTCAATTCCACTCCTTTGTGCGCACGATGAAATTAAACACAAAGACTTTTGTACGACGAAACCATTGTCGACTTTACGAGCATTTGAATAGTGCTGACATTTCGGAATTAATCGTTTAGATGGAAACTAAGTATGTGAATGTAAAGCCGTTAAATGTAGGAGGTGCAAATCCGAACAGTACGGAGACTGTTACATGTAGCTCGATAATATAAGTAACTAACGACCCGCCCCGGATTCGTACGGGTAGAAACCTCAACAAATAATACACATAAACCTTCCTCATGAATCACTCTGTCTATTGGTGAAAACAGCATGAAAATCCAATCAATAGCTTTTGAGTCTGTAGCGAACAGACGCACAGACACGGCGTGGGACCTCGTTTAATAATATGTAGTGCTAGGAGTTACACAGATACTGACCCAAGTCTGGCGAACTTCTGGTCGCAATGCGGGCATTGGAAGGGCCGGTCATCGCTGTGTGTGGTGCGGTGGTTCCGCAGGATGCTGCTGGAGCTGAAGCATCGGCCACAATCTTGACATTTGTAAGGCTTCTCTTTTGTGTGACTCCTGTAGATGACAAACATTTTGGTTAGGGAGAGAAGGGAGAGGTAATTAGAACACGTAATTGGTCTGCATCATGCGTCGGTAGGCCTCCCACAAGGTGGACCGACGACCTGGTAAAGATCGCAGGTACCAGCTGGATGCGGAAGGCACAAGACCGGCCTTTGTGGAGTTGTCTGGGGGAGGCCTATGCCCAGCAGTGAGCGTCTTCCGGCTGATATGATGATGATGATGATGCTATAAATTAGAGACTGGGGACAAATTTCATACTTTATTAATAATGGGTGTACCTTAAATGAATTTGTAAGTGGTATTTCTTGAAGAAGCTTTTTGAGCAAAACTGGCAAAGGTGGGCTTTTTCATTGTCATGCACTTGTCGCCTGAAAAGAAAAATTAATCTGTAAACATTCGTAAATTTATTACGTATGAAGTTTTAGAATAAAGTAGTTCTCTACAGTCTGGCTATCTGTTGCCCTTTATTTCTTCCCTATTGAAGCGATAGCACTATGTCTGATTATCTATGCAATCCTTAGAATCTTGCGCTCAATTGCGCTCTTCAGCAAAATATTGCAGGAACAACCATAACCTATTTTATCATTTACTTATTAAAAAATCATCTTGGCGTTAAAGCCCCGGTTGTGCTCTCGCCCACGAGGGCCCGGGATCCGCCTTGACCATGATCCAAGATTTGGCAGATCAAGTAATTACAGTGGAGCAACAGCCATCCATGGTTACATATGACCTCATCATGGTTACATATGCAGTTGTCTGAATGTGCAGGTTACATCACGATGTTTTCCCTCAACGTAAGAGCATCTACTCAGAAAAGAGTCATTGGTACATGGCGGCAGTGGAATACGTACCCAGGACCTCGGCTTACCAGTCGGACCCCTTCACCACTAGGTCACCGACGCCCCCCTCCTTACTTTACTTACATACTTATCAAGTGGTGTCTTTGGTTTACAAAGCTCACTAGTTTGTAAGATACTGAGTTTGACTAGGACATATTTTATACAAAACATTATACTATTGGCCGTGTGGTGTCCGGCAGAGTAGAATAGCACCAACCCCTTACATTCATGGGTGTCGTACATGGCGACTAATGTTTTCGAGGCAAAAGATCAAGAGTCTCCGTAGTGTGGAAAACGGGCAGCAGCATTTTCCATTATTATATTTAAACACTGCCATCTCCAACCCGCCTGCCAAGCGTGGAGATTATGGCAATAACCTCCCCTTCCGTGGGAGAGGCCCTAAGTCCTGCAGTGGACTGTTACGGGCTGTGATGATGATGATGATGATTATACTATTAGGTTTCCGAAATGCTGTATTACCTGTGAAGCTGCATGACACCTTTCAGTCTAAATCTCTTCCCACATTCTGAACACTCATAAGGTTTATCTTTGGTATGCAAAGTGATGTGCTCTTCAAGCTTTGTCGGAGAGAGGAACCTTCGGTTGCACAGTGCACATTCAAATTTCAATGCCGAAGTGTCGTGCTTCAACAGTTGGTGGCATTTGAGATTTACTACAGCTGGAACAATAACATTGATTGATAATTTAGATAATTTAAAAAACAAATTTTCTTCCTTGTGGTGACATACACACGTCCACAGTGCTGCATTCGTTTGACTGGCTGTCACTTGGGATGCTGCCGTGTGTATTACGCAAATAGATAATAACGCATGCCTACTATTCACTAATATTATAAATGCTGTAAGTTTGTAAGAAAGAATGAATGTTTGTTACTCGTTCACGTAAAAACTTCCAATCGGATTTTTATGAAGTTTGGCAGTTAGCTTATAGCCCAGAATAGCACATATGCTATAATTTATCCCAAAATTCAATGTGATTCCCGCGGGAACGTAATTTTACAAGGACGGACATAAGCAATTATTATATTTCATCGAGGTATTTACTGTACAAAACAAAGTCGCTTCCCGCAGTTTTTTCCTATGTATCTATGTACACGTAGACCTTTTAAATAATGCAATGGATTTTAATGCGGTTTTCAACAATAGAGTGATTCAAGAGGAAGGTTTATAAGCAATAAAAAAGGATAAGTACCCCTACTTATCGTATACTAAAGTAGGCATAACGAAGTCGCGTCGAGTCCAATAGTTTATTATATTTCTATAAATAAAAATGATACAGATAAGCGCAAACTCCAGAATGGCTGGACAAACACAGCTCATTCTTTTTTATATTAATTAATGAAGTGCAAAAAAGATCCTTTGAAGAGGAAAATTACTGCGAAGTATGTTAATAGTCCTTAGGTTAAGGATGTAATGTGGAACAGAATAAAGTGCTGTCTATGTCTATGAGTAGTTGCTAACTCGAACCTCATTGTTTTGAAAATATTTCTTGGATTTTTAGAAAACGTTGCGAAATGTGTTGGTGTAGTATATTTTTAGAATCGGCCCGTGAAGGCCTTTCATTTGATACTAAACCCGAAAGGTTTCTAAAAAAGAAACTTCCAATCCTAGACAAAAAATTGATGAGGTCATTACTGTGAATATTTTCAAGGACTCCCCCCATGGGAATATTTTCAAGAACTACCTACAGTATCTATGTACCAAACGGCTATCCTGTACATCGATTTGCGGTTTTTTTATTGTAGCCCGACCACTACAGGCCAGAAATTGAAATGATGAATTTTAATTTCTGTTACAGGTCTGGGTGTTCTAAATAAGTATTTAAAAAAAGATTTAAGTAGTATATCAGTTATCTAACACCCATAACACAAGCTTTGCATACTTTGGGGCTAGATGGCATCACAAAATAGAAAACTAACAGAAGGTCCACTCCCGTCTTCTTCGAAAATTATTACCTAAACTTGCCGACTCACTAGGGTTACTACTGTATTTATTCTGAATTTTGAAAATAGTATTTAAAAGATCGAATAGAATTTTAAAGATGGTTTACAATAACATGTCCCTTGCAAAGGACCAATATCTAATCCTTGCCAGAAAGTGATTACAATTGCTTCCCAAGCTGTTCAGATGTGTTCAAGTGTATTAGATTTTACATACCAGCTTCAGACATTATGCCTTTAGTAGGCGTAATAATAATCTACAGTTTATTCACTTTTTAAAAGTTCTTCGCCACCTGATTATATCATCTGAGAATAACCTTTATATGAATGAATAACCAGAATAACCTGGGATATGACCCACTTCAGGGTAATCAAAAGAATTGAAAATTTCATACACGTAAATTGATGAAAATGCAATGTTATGATATTAGTCAGTAGATCTGATTATGGATAGCGGTGCTGAAGTTCGACTAGCCTCAAAGTCTGAAATGGTCACCCATCAGTTTTTGGACTCTGCGTGCGTTGCTAATATGTTAAGTAATCTTAGTTACGTACAAGTACTTTTATTTTATCAATAATAATAACGTATAATTAAATAATATTCAATTTAAGTCGAGAATATAACGAATTCTCGCGTTAGCAATCGCGACCGAGCACTGCTTGAAACTGCGTGAGAATGCCCGTAAACGTAACGTCAATGTGTGCGTGACGGAAATGGCGCATTGTTTCCAGTGGACCTTCTGCTAGGGGCGGGCCGTTCTTTATTTTGTGATGGCACTGTGTGAATTTGTCCAAGCATACAATTATTTATATTAATAAATTGAAACCAAATGAAGTTGTGCCAGACAGCGAGTACAATAAAAAATTAAAAAGTTTTAAGCGGTTGAGCACCAAATTTAACAATAGGCAATCTTTTCTTTGTGTATCATTTTTGCAAGCCTGGCGCGTAACATGTTAAAGTTAAAATGCAGTCAAAATGACAATATGAAATGTGTGTCAATATTAATTTTCCCAAAACTTATATTCAGTGCATCACTACTAGTAGAGTCCAGAGTAAAGGCCTACCCTCAAACATTAGTTCCGACACATGCAAATCATAAAAATAATATTGCAGCATACATTTTGTAGGATGCTATCCAAACATGTTAGTGTCTGAGACATTTAATGTCAGTGCTGCGCCAACGCTTGCTGAGACCAGAGCAAAATTGATCAGACACCAATTTTGCAGAGAATAGTTTCACTGACGGCAAAGATGGATGACAAAAAACTAAAAGAATTGGTTTGATCACTAGGTACTCTACAACCTGGTACATAAAGTATACAAGTGAGTATACCCTGATGAGTGCATATAGCATGACATGGTACTGATAAGCACATGACGGCACAGATGTGTGTGGATAAGTCTAAAATAATATAAAGTTCACACAGAATTTATGTACTGAGCCAAATAATGAAATAAAAAAAAAATATACCTTTGTTACAAATTTCACAAGTCTGTTTCAGGCCTAAGTGCTTGACTCTGTGGTGCCTTGATCTTGAGTTATGTGTAGCAAACACTTTATCACAAACTTCACATTTGTATATTTTTCTTTCTTGTTTTGGTCTGTGCTGTTTCTTATGTGAATTTAGATCCTTTACTTCTTTACCACATTCATCACATATTTCAAACAGTTTAATGACTTTCAAGTTTGGATCCTTTTTCTTTCTACCACGTTTTTTAGGTGTACCTAAAATCAATTTATTGTTAATGATTTGTAGGTGGTAAGCACTTTATAACAGACGATTCAGATGGATAAAAGAAAAACTTACTGTTTTCTTTACTTTCTGGTGATATAAATTCATATTTGATCTTTTGGATAACACTAAGTAACTCATCATCCGACGCAAAGTCTCTTTCTTCATCTACATCAACCACTTCTACTTCTTGTTTTACCATGAAAGCCCCAGATTCAACGACATTGAATTTGTTGTTTTCAATATTAATTTTACTGTTTATATTGGTCTTTCTGTCTTCCTCCTCTGTCTTTAGGTTATCATCCCCAATATATATTTCATGTTTAATGTTTACAAGGGATTCTGGCTGTAAAGTTCTTAAATATGCGTCGTTCTTTATGGCTAAACATTTGAATGAGTGAAAATTTTGAATTTTCTTGTAGCACTTCCAACATAGGTTTGTATTATTAGTGCACTCTGTAATCTGAAGTTAGAAGCAAAACAATTATTATAAATATTTATTTAATCATTGTGTACCTATTTAATCTTTAATCATTAGAAACTTTCCTTACCAGTATGCCTAAACAAAATGAAACTTTTTCTAAGAAACATTTTTCCTTTGAACGGACTCCAGATATATATTTGGGGGCGTCAGTTGATAAACAAATTCTACAATAATCCATTTTCATACTCTCATTTGTTCATTTTCAGAAATCAACAAAAACAAACGTGGGAAAAATAAATTCTTCCAAAATCACCACAACCAAACCAAAGCCAGCCAAACAACACAACAAATAGTGTGCGACCGAAGGTCAATTTCTCACCGAAGCCGAAGCTGATTAATCGGCTATCGCTATCATCTTCATGTAAGCCAAAAGTTTAAAAGCTCTAAGAAATATTTTTCAAGATTGCCCACAAGCTACAATTAATAATATAAATGATTTTAAAACTTTAATATTGAACTTTTTTAATCTAAGTCCCGGCCGTGTCCAGTAGTAAAACACGGGGTGGAATCGCAGTATCCAGAGCCATAAACTTAGTAAAAGCGAACCGCCAGCATCGAGTATCTGTCAAATAACTTTTTTAAATATAATTTTCGATACTAGACATCCCGGTTGAATACAAAATTGCAGATAGGCGGGTGATATTAATAAATTTTACAATATCTTTACATTATGTTTACCCATTTTTTAAATAAAATTAATAGATTTATAGAAATAATACGTGAAAGTTCTTGTTCCATAAACATTTACTACTGATACCCTGTATAGAAAATTTTTTCTCTATGCTGATACCTTGTATCCAACTAAAGCCAAACCAAACTCCTAGAAAAAGAAACTCCTTTGTGACAGAAATCGAATTAATTTTTTTGTTTTTGTTTTTTGTTTTTTTCGTTCTTTCGTGAATTCTGTTGAGTTCAAGATTTTACGTAAAATGAGTGGGTCAAGCCTCGTAAGCTCTTAACGGTTCCACTGAGAAAAAGTTCAGATCTACAAATCCAGCATTTTGGTCAGAAAGTATGGCTTTGACATTGGACTGTAGTAAACATCGTAAATGCGAAAGTCTATGCATGTTCTGATATGCACTATCATGTGTTCCTAATCACAATAGAAATCTGAATAGAATATTGTATTCGAAAATGTATTCGGTCGACGTAAGTGTTGTGTATTTTGTCAAAACCTTTATAACTAATATTTCTTTTTACTTTAAAACGAATACCCTAAAAAATACCCCAAGTAAATTAAATACTCTCGAAAATACCCTAGGAAAATGCATACCATAAAAATTACCTGGTTTGATAAGTTTTACTCTAAATCTAGGGTAAAATACCCTAAGTTGGCAACACAGCCAACACGCTCGGTGTACAAGGCGACTGATGTTTTCAAGGCAAAAGATCTAAGAGTCTACGTAGGCTGGAAAATGAACAACAGCGTTTTCCACTGTAATATTTATAACTCGCAGTGTTATAAATATTACAGTAGGAAACCACCACTCCAGTCCAACCCGCCTGCCAAGCGTAGATATTATGTCAATAACCTCCCCTTTCTTGGGAGAGCCCCTTTTATGCGCTGTGATGATAATGAAAATAGGGAGGTAATTTAAATCATCTCTAGAAGTTGACATAGAGATAAAAAAATACCTTGCAATAAAAACAGTAATACCTTCGTGCCAAAGCCGAAGGTTAGCCAAATGTGTTTTTTTTTTTTACCGAAGATGACCGAAACCAAGGCCGAAGCTTCTGTCGGACACTAACAAAACAAAAACAAACGTACGAACGTGACGTGCGTAACGCAGCTCAAGTCACAAACGTCAACGTCAGCTGTCACTGTCAACTTTTTTTTTTTTTTTAATTTGAGCAGTCTACGGTTTTGTAATCATACCGCCAAGTTTTTCATGCTATCTTTGCGATATCACTAAACTTAGGAATCACCTAAATTATTTCTTATCTCAATTTAGACGTTGCTGATTCGCAAAAACTAGATATTATGGAACTTAGACAATTCCTAAGTTTCGTGAAAACGGCCATCTATCTAGTTGACAAGACAGTCTATTTACAGAGGCTCTCGGGGCTGCTGACCGCCCGCCTAACTCGATTGAACGTCGCCATCTCTAACCCGGCGTCTGTATGGTAGAAAATTAGTACAAGGACTGTATTGTGGGTCAATATGACCCGAATTTTGAAAATGGTTTCATTCTTAATATTTCAATTATTTTTGGGAATGATATAATAAATCAGTTTAAATGATGTTAAAATTATTATATTTTAATAAAAAACAATAAAAAAATTGTACAATATTAGGACCCTGTTATGTATTTACGAAAGCTCTATAAAATCTATTACAAAATATTTAACTTCTGTAATCTTACTAACAAATAAACAAAATTGTAACTTTTTAATATTATTTAACTATTTGGAATACCTAATGTGAGGTAAATAAGAAACTTTATGCTAATTTAATGGAAATTTTAAAACTAATCACAGTAAGCATCTACATTTGCATATCCACCATAGTAAGAAATTATGTAGTCTAGACAGACAATTCTTACAATTTAGACAGGCATTACATATTTGGCACCGTTTTTGAACTCCGTGAATATCAGTTGGTGACCCCTCTGAGGGTTTTCCAGTAAATTATCTTGTCTTGACCGTTTCTCTAGGCAAACGAAACACATATTTGCAGGGGTTCAAGTGATCGTTTAGCATTCTCTTCTAAGCCGTGTAAACCAGTAAAAAGAGTAAACCAGTCTTTTTGTCTTTTATTTTTTCGTACTTGTCAAATTATGATCCTTGAGAAGGTGAAGCATTAGCTAGTGACTAGTAAAAAAATTATCAAATAAATAAAAACATGAACGTAATTGGCACAAAATGGTTACATCGATTGTATGGTTGGGTCATATTAACCCCGTTTGACCTTTCACCCCTGTGCAGGGGCACACCGACTGAGCTAATACTGGAACCGAAAGGGGAGGGGTATGAACTGCAGCTACTGGAAAGCACGGCAACTTCAGACTATTACTTTAAAAAATACGCGCGTTTAAAAATGTGGCGGGTCATTATGACACAATCTGACAGACACCGGGTTAAGCAAAGCAATAGGATCGCAAAGTAGTTTCCACTAATCGCAACGGAGTTGCCTGGTACAGATTGCTTTGCGATCCTATTACCTAACTATCCATGTACTGAAGGCTTAGTGTGAGTTTCGCTTCGATTTTACTTTACTATCGCGTTTGCGTTTACGTGAAAATTAGTATGAAGAATTGTATAGCGCCGTCTAGTGGTACGTAAATGAAGTTTCTTTCTTCATACTAATTTCGACGAAAACGCAAACGCGATAGTAAAGTAAAATCAAAGCGAAACTCACACTAAGCCCTCTGGTGAACGGCACGTACTGTAACTGTCCACGTCTCAGCACCGAACTCATGCAGGTAGTGCACACTGGTCGAAAAGTAGTTTTTAAGCATTGTAGTAATACTTAGTTGTTATATTTATAATACCGCGGAGGCCGGCAGAGGCCGGGATAAGCGCTAGGACGATGATGATGATGCTTTATAATACTGCAATCTCCAACCCGCCTGTCAAGCGTGGAGATTATGACAATAGCCTCCCTTTTCATGGGAGAGGCCTTAAGTCCTGCAGTGTACTGTTATGGGCTGTGATGATGAGTAATACTTAGGTATGGGTGATGGAATGCTTGACGAATTTTTTTGAATCAACCAATGTCTCTACTCCAGCAGCGTCTCTATGTAATCATAAAATAATACAATTTTTGTATACTGTAATCTTAGCATTTATTTTCGTGTAAGAATGTTGGATACAAATAGCAAAATTTATATCAAATGGTTAAAAATGCTATAGAGAAAATTGTACATTAAAAAGCGAATTGGAGCGCCGCCGCCGGCCTGCCCCGGCGCCCGCTACGGCATTACCAACGCGTGGACATTCATGAAAAGGTCATATAGGTATAAAGAACGAAACACATTCACCTTAAAGCTATAATAAAAATAAAATTTCTAAAACAAATCAATCCCATGGTATCACAAGTTGTGATGTAAGTAATAAAGGCGCTAGTCAGCTGCCATCTTCGCTCCACTACTCTACTGCAGTCAGCTAAACAATACAGCAAAACAGTAAATATAAAATTAAAAAATCTACAAAAAGCTAAAAAAATATTGCGTAGAACTTTCCATTGGTAATCATAATTTATTAAAATAATATTTACTGAATATACAATTCAATGGAAATGTTGCAGAAGGATACCTTATCTATACAACAAAATCTCTTTATTAAAATTGGCAATGTAATAGTTACTCCACTGCCTGGAAACCTAAATGCTATCTATCTCTTATTAAAATATTCTTTAATATTACTTGTCAAAAAACTTTTATCACTAATTTAATTACCTAAATACAAATTTTCTTCATTATAAAAAGAAATAAATAGGCACATCGCATTCCCGGAGAATGTTCAAGGGGTTTAAACTTAACGCACTAAATTGGTATATTATACGTTAATTTCAAATTGTTCACTAAATTATAAATATTTTTAAAATAAACCACAATCATATTGTAGCATCGCTTACGTAGGACTAACTATGGCTTCCGGTATTTGTACCACGGATAATTTAATACAGCTTTTTACAGAAATCGCACCTTTCACTGTTTATTCTAATTGTATCATTTAGAATTTTATAAATTCAAGTTCTCGAGATGATCAGAGGCACAATTAAGGATGTGTTAGATTTGTACTCAAATGATAAAAAACACTGTGGCATAAGCTCATCAATAGTTAAGTTTTAAGTACGCAATATTACAGTAGTACATCACATTGATAAAATTATTGACAAATATATTTATGAATGAAACATACACATAAATTGACAAGTAAAATACATAACAAAACGCATACATGCTTGTACATAACCGAGAAAATAAAATTTGTTAATAAAAATAAATAAGACTTCCCATATTTATTCATTTATCATTGTTTATATCCAATAACACGAGTAGGTATGGTATGAATCCCATGTTTCACACAGTTATTGACAGAACTTCCGTTTAGAAAAGGAAATATGGCAGTATGTTCTAGCTGTCGTTTACACAGAAAACTAAGCAGTGCTAAATACAGTCATTAATTAATAATCAATCATAAATATATAATAATTAATACATAACATAGTAAAATTACAGGCTGTCACATTATTTAATACAACATTTTTACCAATAATAATATTATAAAAACCGGTACTAAAAGAGTGTGTATCGGTGGATTTATTACCGGCTCACGAGTGATACCGTTCACCAGACTGGGGGGCCGAGAGAAGCGTCAATCCGCCGACGTTCGAGAGCTATGACGGCGGTGTACGATATTTGTCTCGGCCGCCCAGTCCCACGGTCGTGGGTTGTCCTGTTCGGTTGCTTGTAAGTAGCGCTGGACACGCACCGGACCGTGCCGCGTTTGTATGGGGAACAAGAAATTAAATTGGAAATTTTCTCCAAACCAAAAGGGTTCTGAAGACACTTGAGGTACTCTGGTACCAAAGTCAAAATTGCGAAAAATTTGCCCAAATTTTTGCATCCACTCATCTTTTTTGCGACTACGAATCCCACGATTCAAGTTACTCAAAACGATAGTTGCACCACGCCACCCTTTTTACCCCATACGTCGCGTCAGTTTACCCCATACGCGGCGGTCCGGTGCGGCCCCGTCAGTACGCGTGGTCGCTAGTGCGTCTCCGCGGGCGCTGGCGCGGGCGCGGGCGGTACAGGCACGGCGAGCGGCGCCCGCTGCCGGTCGAACATCTCCAGTATCAGCTTGGGGTCAGTCCCGGCCGGCACCGTCACGGTCCCTGTCTGCGCACACGGTTATGAGTACCACCGCACGTTCTTCTCTACGGCGGTGCGTGGCGTCGGCTTGGGCGGTTCGGGCACTACATTGGATAGCAACGGTTCACTAGGTGTCATTGTCTTGGCTTGTGTCACTGCGCTCCGTTAGCTGGGACTTAAGATGTAAAAGAGCAACGTTGGAATTGTGCTTGAAACGCTTTTCCATTTTACAAGCAGCGAAACGTCATAATAGATGGTGTTGTTCTGTTTCATATTGGCCATATTGCGAATGTATCGCATATTTGTCGCTAACGCGGGCGATTTAGCCGGATAATAGGAAAGCGATTCAAAAACATTCCTTCTTCACAATCTCAGAGTAATAGGAGGCAGTGACAAAAGACCTGTACAGCAATAAAATTCTTGATGGTAATTATGAATGAACCCGGAGACGAGACACGAGCGGACGCCACAACAATGTCGCTTATTAATGTTAGTTAGCACTCTCTGAATTGGTTTGTTAGAACAGAGGGACAGGCTAGAGAACAGAGTTTTTCAGTCGCTGGAAAAAATAAAGAGCTACAATAACGTAGAGAGCATGGCATTGTAGTTTGTGTGTTGAATCACAGGATTTCATACATATTCTTTGCCACGCAAATTGAAGTAGAAATAATTATTGTAGCATTGCAAGGAGTTGTTATCGTGCAGAATATAGGCTACAAGTAATAGAGGTAGTTAGATAGAAGAGTAAATAGAAATAGATAAGCCATCGTTTCTCAACCAAGAGACTATACAGATTACACTAAATCACAAATAAATAAAGTGGCAGAAAGGAAAATTGGGACTGGTAACAAGTAATACAAAATTACAAAATTAGACGGCAAGAGGACTATAGGAACATGTCCAGTATCCCTTAAAATTGCTTACTTCACTCTTTATAGATATAGAATGACATTTAATGTATTGAATTCCTTCCAGTTTGGTTGAGAAGCGACTGCGGTAAGGTTAAGGTACTAAAGCAAAGTGTGGGATACCTCAATGCGGGTGATGACTCCCTCCTCTCGACTGTGCTCTAGGACTACGAACAAAAACACAAAGCACCGGTCAGCGTACGTGTACGTACAGACGAACAAACAAAACATATAACAATGGTATATGAAGCAAGATATAATATTAGGACTCGTCTATCCCGGTGGCAGTCAAATTTTGTCATGGGGTCAGTGATAACTAAATAGGTTTATTTGTTTATTTATTTTTCAGTTTATTCTACACATGAAAATAGGTTTCCTAATTTTCATTACATGTGTAAAATATCACATTACAATCCATCAGACGGCGCTAGTGAAACGCGAGTTGCTGGGAGTCTAAAAAGGGCACATTTGCGTTTATTCATATTAATTTATTGCAAATTTATATGCAGCGTCGCTGTTGCTGGTATTGACACGAAAATTAAAAATGGCGTCATTTAGTTCAAGTATTGGCCACCGGATCGAATGAGTTTGTGGAACTCTAATATAAAGCGCCAATATGGACTTTTTAGACCCCCTGATGCCTGGAATCGATCCCACATTTCACAGCTCTTGTTTCTGTCCAATAGCAGGACAGTATTTTGACAACAGATAAGAAAATAATTTGGAATCGAAACTGTCACTGGGTCAGACAAGTCTGTAGTATAATTTACAGCTCATTAATATTGGTCTATACGTAATTGTATGTGGGTACTACAGAATTATGGATAGGTATATAGAAGCGTCGTATACAACCAATGTTAATGACTTTATTATTTGTAGTTATTTCACCAAAATACACGCTTAACTTTATCAAGGAATAGAATATTCAATATGAGTAATGTAAGACTTCTACGATTTATTTAAAATGTGAATATTGTGACAAGCAAACTGGTGGTAAAGGTGAAATAAATTTATTGAACTTATCAAATAGGAGGCTTCCATGTTCATCGATTAAATACACAGTAAATAAGTATACCTAATCACACAACATGATTCAAGTTTACTTAAATTTTCAATTATAGAGTTTACACAATAATAACTCAATTATTGATTATAAAGACAATTCTTTTATAAATATGTCTGCACTTCGTAAAATATACAAATATATAGCAACAATTTAATTGGGGTTGTAAAGCCAATTCAAAGCATGTTACTGCTTCCATGCAGGATAACAACTATTTAAATTATTTTTGCGTCACTCAACGGAGCAATAAATTAACGTCACTGCATCCGGTCCCTAGTACCATCCATACATTCAGCTTGGCTGTATCTATAGTATGAATAGGCCTTCTGCAGTACTCAAACCTGCACATTCAGGCGACTGAATTTGTAACCATACATGATCCAATCTGGTCAGGTTCCCTTGTTAACAGGGTCACGGAGGTCAGTTAGCAGTTGTTTTATTGTAATTACCTGATCTACAAAATCTGATATTGACGGCATGGTGATTATCATTTATATTTATTTATTGAAGATAGAGGTGCGGTAATTGGTTGCCTGTGATCAGACCGGCAACCTTAGAGCGAATAAGTCATCAACTCAGCCGTCATGTCAACGCAACGTTACTTACTGTTCTCAGTGGTGTTGTTGGTGGTATTCGTGGTGGTGGTGGTAGTGGTGGTACCATCGGCGTTGTTCTCGTTCATTGTGGTACGCGTCGTCGTCTTCACCACCATGGAGCTGGTGTTCACTTGCGAGTTCTGTTTGTTGAGCCATTGTGTTGGTATTGTTTGTAATTTTATAAAAAGTGTTACAGGGAGGAAAAGTTACTTGTTCGTTTCAATGCTTTAATTGAATATGAAAATCAAATCACACAAAAATCTCTCTCTCTATGTCCCTAAGCGAGGTTTAACGGTTATATCCAAATGGAAAACTAGGTGGTGCATATAAATTCGACCATGAAATTGATTTACCACTCTACAGTTGAAATTTAGTTGCACGTCATGAAGCAATAAGGTCGATTACCTTTGCAATTATATTCTGTCAGTTAACCAGTGCGGCCCGCTGCGACTATTCTCTTCCTTCGTTACCCCCAGGCGACAAGCTAGGCTGTAGGCACTAAGCGAAACTGAGTGGTGGCCGATGATAGAGCATGCCTGTCTAGGAACAGCCTATTCTCGCTAGCCTTGAAGGCGTCCAGATTATAATGATCAGGGAACACACTCGCAAGCAACTTTATTTTATGTCGTGCAACAGAACTTCAATCTTAGGGTGGCAGACCACCTATTTGTCCCCCAGTACCTGCAAGTTGATGTTAAGTCCATCGTTGGGCTCGCCTTGGGCCTGTGTGTGGTCTCGTACTGAGTCCACGGTGATGTCGCCCGACGCCGCCGTCACGTCGTGCGCTTCCACACTCACTTCCTCCTAAGTAACAATATCGACCTTAGCGTAATGCGCTTATTACACCTGGCACTACACGTAAATTCAGTCGACTAAGTTCAGAAGCAAAACTCGTGACAGTAAATCGAAGTGTAATGTATTGCTCAAAGAACAAGGTCAATTTTTGCAGATATGCTCTCATACTTTTTGCTACTGAATTTAGACGACTGAATGGTGCCCGAATTATAATTAAATACAGAGAGGACCATGACACGATGTTACGGGGTACAAGATTTCCTGGGTCCATAGTTATGGAAAAACAGACGAGACAATTGGCCAATACTAGGGAGTATTGGCCAATTGTCTCGTCTGTTATTCCATTATATATGTGACATATCAAATTCAAAATTTTAGTATTTGTATTTGTAGGAAAGAATTTTTATTGAATTTGTCGAGTCTCTGGCACTTGTAATAATACAATTTTAATTTATTTTTTATTTCTCGTATTGGTCAAGTCTCGTGGAATTTCGACCAACACGTGTAGCCACCTGTAGAGTCACATACCTTGGCGTCGCCGTTAGTCAGCGGGGGCTCCTCCGCGCCTCGCAGCGCCACCGCCCACGGCGACAGCAGCACCTGGCACTGCGCCACCGTCACCTACAAATGTTAACAAAAAGTGTTACAACTTATCATAACGTGTTGGAGGTGTGATGTAGTGTAGGAGGCGGGGTGTAGTGTTGAAGGTGATGTAGTGTTAAGAGGTGTGATAGGGCAGGTAATCGTTGGTAGGTGTGTCGATAATATAAATGTCAATTTCCCTTAGGGTAAATTAAAACGTCTTATATACGATCCCCATGATTCTTAAACGCACTAGTGTCACCACAACGAGGCAGCACGTTGGCTGACCTTATTGAAGACCTTTTTTTCTCAATAAAGATAAAATTTTTTGATGTATTATATAATAATAAATAATCAATAACTTCATGTTGTTATTGATAATTTGCTATTACTACAAATTTACTACTTATCTAAATAAGCAAAATACCATACCTTAGAAGCGGAGAGCGTGATCCTTTGCAGTTCTGACGACGAGTGCAAGTAGAGGGCTTCACCCCGTTTCGAGAAGCATAAGCTCGAGATGCCGCTGAAACAATAGCGATGGTTAGATACTCATAGGGTCCGTTTCCCGGTAAATTAACAGTTAGTTCACTTTATCTGTTAGATAGAAATATCAAGGATTTGACTGCAGCCCTGTGGGAAAGTTCGTGTATGGTGAATTCTTTTCCAGGAAAGTTTAGTAGGAGTTTTGTAAGTCATTTAGACTTGAAAAGGGCAAGTCAGGATTCTTAATAGGCTATATTTTATATAAAAAGATGCGTGACGGCTCTGGCCCCGTGGGATGAAGGCTTGTGTCTGTTACCGTAAGATTGTTAAAACCGTCAGTTTACAATCTAATGTATTGAGAGTACGTTAAATTATGAATTGTCGAAAAATTTTAAACTGTTACATTTTAATGCAAGTCGGCATTGGGCCTAGTTGTGGCAACTCACAACACAAACCTAACCTAACCCAATTTATATCAAATATTTATGTGTTTCTCCGAAAAATAATACGTTTAATTGTAAATGATTGCATTATTTTGTTGTACTTTACAATATTTCAATTGTTCATAATCGAAAGTATCTCACTACTTTAAATAAAAAACCAACGATTTTCACAATCCCACAATGCCATATCCAGGTACACACGTGCACCGTACTCACTTGATATCCTCCTTCCTAACAGCGGCGGCGTTGAGCTGCCGCTTGAGGTCTGCGGACAGCACGAGACAGTCGCCCAGGTTGGTGAGGCAGAGCAGCGCGCACTCGCGGTGCCGCTCCGGCCCGCCCGTGCCCAGCCCGCATTCGAACCACGCGAACGCCGTGCGGCGGACCTGTGATACACCGTTGCACGTATAGATATATGGAATATTATTTATTCATGAAAGCTTAACACTTCCCCTGCTAACTCAAATGCCAAAGAGGCTACAGCAGTGCTATGTATCATGGCCGGATGAGTCGCGCGCACACGCATAGCGCCGATTTCGACCCAATCGTTGCTTTTGTACATAATATGATAACTCGCGCATAAGGGTGACTCACCGAGCCGGGTCCGAGCCAAGGCAACCAAAAGCTGCTATAGAAATTGACACTCGGCTTGGATCCGACACGGTGTAACCTTGGTCATCCTATAAACATAACTTACGGATGCATTGACATAAGAAGCGATGGATTGACATCGCCGAGTCGGATACGAGTGACAAAGCACTATGCTTGCGATTCTTAATTTTTGATATACTTAAACGAAAAATCTTTCGATAAGAAACACGTATAATCACGAACTGAAACGTATAATCTATACTCGGAGATAAATTCCAAGATAAAAAGTGTAAATAAATTGCCATTGTAAAAAATAAACTCTAGGGCTGGATTATTTAAAATCATTTATATTTTGATAAATATTATCACATTTAAAATGTAATAAAATATATGATTATTAAAAAAAAAAACAATTTAAGATAATCCTAAATAAATAGGTAAATGGTTTTTTTATAGGGCCAATTTGTTTACACTTTTGATTTTGAATTTCAACTCCGAGTTTAGGTATAGGTCGACTCGAGGCGAGCGCTTCAAATTGATGGCCAGCAGAACTGTGCGCTACGATTGGCCAGTCTGCGAGAATAGATGGCATAGTGATGTGGTGTCTCACCCTGGCGCCCTCGTGCGCGGTGAGCTTGTACTTGTTGTGCGGCCGCAGCGCGGGCAGCGTGAACACCTTGAACTGCTCCTCCGACGCGATCACCACGCGCTGCCCGCCCGCCTCCGGCAGCGGGGACACGCCGCGGGACACCTGCCGGGGACACGACACAAATCAAATTATAACAAACGATCAACAATATGGAATCCTTCAAGATAGGGTTGAAAAGGTTTCTACGGTGTCGGCAACGCGTGAGGGATGCCCCTGGTATAGCAAACGTCCATAGGCTGTGGTGACTGCTTACCATCAGGCAGGCCGTAAGCCTGTTTGCCACCTTTGTGGTACAAAAAACAGACAAGCGGGCCACCAGCCCTCGTATCATGAAGGGTTTTCTTGTGCGCGAGAGAGCAGCATAACTCTAGCTAGTACGGCTAGCACAAGTTGCTCTCGCGCGCGATAAACGAGAAAAAAGTGTGATACTGTTTTCTCTTTCATCTTATTTATTTTATTTATTTATTTTCATCTTGTTGTTGAAGGAAACTAAGGCTCGCGGCGCAAGACATGTCGCGGGCACGCTTGTGCTAGCCATGCAGTTCTCATAACAGGAAGGGTTTTATCATGTGCGAGAGAGCAACAAACGCTATCTAGGTCTTTCTGTTGGAATTGCTGTAAGCGAAATATAACATATCTCGCGTGACAAAGCCCGTCATACTATAGGGGCTTACGAAGTGGTCACCATTGCCTATGAACTTCACAGCAGGGATCCGATGCCCAAAACCGGGATGTTGCTCTGGCTCCACTGACAAAGCTACGGTTCCCCATGGTGCACATGAGGCTTGAAATAGTATTTGTTTGGCGGTATTTTGTGAGGTGGTACCTCCGATTCGAAAGGGATATTCCGTTACGCTATATCAGTGTTAGACAAGCGTTTTAAGTCTAATTTACGTCAGAGACAATACTTGCAATTCTGCAGCATGGCACAGGGCCGCATGCCACAATAAAATTCTCAAGTGTCGCTTAATGTAACATAAATCTTAAGGCATGGCAACACTGCTGACTGGCTACCTTAATGTCACAATCACACAATCTATGATTTACTCTTACCCTCTATTCTTATCTGTGAACGCATGAGCAGTGTGAGACAAAAACATTACAATAATACATAGTAAGAAAGGAACAGACATATCCATTGTTGCTAATATCATTTTTATGTAATGGGAACTACACATCGGTATAGCCTAGCTACCGTCCAACCCTTTATCTCCTATTATGTACAAAACACTCACCTCTAATGGGTCAGGCAAAGGGACTGATGCTCCGTCTAAAATAGTGATCCCTATTACAGGCGCTCTGTGCTTTAGCTGAATTTCTTTTGCTAGCTGACATGTGACCTGTGAAGAAGAAAATTCGAGTTATAAGCTAAGCCTCTTGGCTTGAAATTGGTAAAATTTACTCTCAAGTTTAATGTAGGATCTCTGATTTATCGTATCGTTTATCATATTCACATGGTTCATGATGGCTCGTCAACGCACACACAACAGGTCGCTGTTACCTGTGTCCACTGTCACCAGTACATCGCTGTCAACTGACTTGCCCTTTAGTGGTATATGTGCTCATGACAAGCCTCATACACTACATACATCGTAGAATATTCGCTGGATCATAGGTCTCCCCAGGAGCTTTCTACATCATTCAGCTCTAATCTGCTTGCACCCATCAGTTTCATACGACTCTTTCAATGTTATTCCTCATTAATATTGAGATGTGTCGAATGTCGATCTATGGTCCTGTGGTCGCCACTGAAGAACCTTTTCACTGCATTGGCCATCGGTGCTGAGAGCTGTGTGGTCTATGAGCTATGTTGGTGACCATGAAAACAACAATGCGATTGGATAATAATGTAATGTAATGAGTAAATATACTGACCGGGTCCTCTTTCCGTTTGTTGTTGGCCGGCACATTGAGTACGAACGCGTACACTGTGCCGTTGTTGGTGCCCGCCCATAACGTCGCCGACGATGATTGTGCTGAAAAAATTGTAATTTTTATAGCATTTACAATTTTGGGTCTCTTTGTTTTTATATTCTCGACAACTTCATCACGTTTTTAACTAGAATAGTGATTATTAGCGATTTTTTTCTTCACTGTTTCGATAATGGTGATAGTTTCGTTGCTTTAAATACCCAGTTTTGACCTCGTCACCGACATTTCGTGTTTCAGAACAGTTTTGCAATCAATCTGTAGCCTTTCGCAAATCTTCACTCCACTTGGCCGGAGGGTGTCCTACTCTACCACTACCCTTCCCTCCTTACCCTACCCTCCACTTAAGAAGTCGTTCTGTCGGTTCTTCGGCAGATATGACCACCACGACTAACCGTACCGGCGACCAGTCACCAGAAGACGCAGCGTAGGTATGCCTCCCGCAAGGTGGACAAAATGCCTGATACAGGTAGCTGGTAATGTATTTGGGCCAAATAAAGCTTTATAAATGTCTAAATCTACTCACTGCTGACAAGGAACGTCCTAGCGAAGTAAAGCGCCCGCACCATGGAGCCTGACGAGTCGTCGCTGGGGCGGGCTTCCACCGCGCGTTCCACTGGTTTCACGTCCGCGTCGGGATCCGCCGGGGCGGGGGCGGGGGGCGCTGTTTTCTTGGGCGGCTGGGGGGGGCGATTTATTGAATGAATAAATAAATAAACAACATTCGTAATGTGTATATGGGTTGATCTCACCCAGTAAGTAAAGATTTTTGTCTGTTAGGAGAGATCGCTCCTCCTTAGCAATAATTTTGCGTAACTGATACGTGATTTAGAAACAATTAAATAATGAAATAAAAGAAATCGAAAATGAATTTACTTAAACTTCAAATTCAATAAAGCTAAAATTCAAGATACTAAAAATATACTTAATTGTAAATCTAAATAATTAGTAAATAAATCACTATTAATCAAATGAATGTGTAATGATTATAAACAGCCAAAGTAGATTTCTACATAAGCCGAGCGATGTGGGTGTGGCGAAATGTGACGTAGTAACATTTCGCGCGAAAGCTTGCGGCACAAAAATAACATTAGTTTACAGCTCTCTCCCGTAGCATTCAAATTGTAGAAATCTACGGATTACGCGCTGAATTTATAGTAGGATGTCGAAGATATGTTGACAGTTGAAGTGTCATAGTTAAACCACTGCCACGAGATCCATTATCGCTATTAGGGGGGGCATACCATATTACCCTAGCTTGCTAGAACGAGAATCATTTTAAAAACAAGGCCACACCACCTATTGGGGAGCAGCGGAAGGGGCAGACGCCACCGCGCAAGCGCTAGAACGAGCCGAGCGATTTTCTGGACTAGCGACGCAAAATTGAAGTCTCAAAGTATAACTCTTAGCACAAGGTCCATTATACCGTGCGCACGACTCTGTATAACTTCTAGAAATTGGCGACAAATACTACACATATCCCAGATCATGGTACAAAATCAGCCTTAACACAAAGCCACAAGGTCCAACCTGTTGGGGAGCCGCGGGGGCGGGCGAGGCGGGGGTCGCCGCCGTGGTGGCCCGCCGCTGCGAACGGCCCTTCCGGAGACGTCGGAAGGACTCTCGGAGTGACTTCTTGAACGACTTGCGGCGAGAAATCGGCGTGTCGCCCGCGCCGGAGTGGTCTGGGGAGGGAATCGGTGTTTAATTGAGAGATAGAGGCAACACGTTTTAGGTTCACATATTTAAAATGTATGTAGTATCTAATGTTTTGTATTAGCAATAAAGTGTTTGTCTATCTAAAAGGTTTGAATATTGGTGTATAGTGTAGTCGAGCTGGAGCGTCGGTGGCCGAGCGGTTACAGATCCGACTCGTAAGCCAGAGGTCCCGGGTTCGAATCCCGCTCCGTCCATGTACCAATAACTGTTTTCTGAGTTATGTACATTAGTTGAATACTAACCGATGCTCTTACGGTGAGGGAAAACATCGTGATGAAACCTGCACATTCAGGCGACTGGATGTGTAACCATGATCCAATCTGGTCAGGTTCCCCTGGTAGCAGGGTCATGGAGGTCAGATGGCAGTCGCTTCACTGTAATTACCTGATCTGCCAAATCCTGGATCATGGTCAAGGCGGACCCCGGGCCCTCGTTCTCGAGAGCACAACCGGGACATTAACGCCAAGATGTTTTTTTTTTTTTATAGTGTAGTCGAGCTGATGCGTAGCCTAGTGTATTGTCGAGCTGAAGCATAGCCTAGTGTATAGTTGAGCTGCTATGTAGCATAGTGTATGGTCGAGCTGTCACGTAGCCTAGGGTATAGGCGAATTGATGCGTAGCCAAGTGTATAGTCAAGCTGATGCGTAGCCTAGTGTATAGTCGTGTAATCTAGTGTATATACTCGAGTTTCCAGTGTATACTCAAACTGATTCGTAGCCTAGTATATAATCTAGCTGATGCGTAACCTAGTGTATACTCGAGCTGATGCATAGCCTAGTGTATGCTCGAGTTTATGCGTAGCTTAGTTTGTAGTCAAACGGATGCATAACATAGTGTATACTTGAGTTGATGCGCAGCCTAGTGTATAGTCGCACCGACGCGTAGCCTAATAGCTGACGCGTAGTCTAGTGTATAGTTGAGCTTATGCGTAAACCCGGAACATACCTTTAAAATGCGTAATGCAGTGTGGTCGAGCTGATGCGTAATCCAACAAGTGTGCGGTCCAGCTTACGCGTACTCTAGTGTGTAATATGTTTAGTGTAATGCGTAATAGTCCAGTCGATGTGTAGTGTGGGCTTACCGTGCGGGTTGAGCGTGCACTTGTGCGTAAGAGGCTTGGCCTGCACGGCGTCCAGAACCGCTAGTCCGTGCGCGGTGCCGGCCGCCACCAGCCCCCACTCCCACTGAGCCGCCAGCGCGGTCACCGCCGCCGGGGGGGATATTTGCACCACTGATGTCGCCTGGGGGGGGACACGTTTATTATTATTATCAAGCAGGCAAGCAGTTGTCAAAACACTGATTGATGGCCTTCTCTATTCATTATCAACCTGTATTCAAATATTTGTCGAGTCTGTTTTTGAATTGGTTAGCATTTTCTGTTGTCACCACGGATTTTCTTCGAAGTTTCTTTTATAACAGACGGAGACAAACAGTAAGTAGGTCACTGCCGTCAATGGACATTCGCAACACCAGGGGAGTCGCCAAGCATTGTCCGCCTCTGAAGAAATCTCTAATATACCTCTTGAACGATCCCATGCCATAGTCCAAAGGAAACACTGGCTGCCAGGTCACACAGCCACAGCAAACCCCATGGCCCGACGTCCATAGCCGGCGGTGACCACTTTCAATCAGGTGGCCCACTTGCCTGTTTGACTGCCGTATAAGGTAAAAAAAATGAACCATTACCTGATATCCCAGCGGCAAGGTGTGCGGGCCGGCGCGCAGCGTCAGCTGGTCGTGGCCCTTCCACACGAACCCGTCGCGGTCCGACACGATGTTCACCGGCACCGACTGGAAAGGAATATTTCTTTGTTACTTTTATGTGTCATCTTGATTTACCCGCGATAATAACTTACTTACTTGGAGTGACTGAAAATTATTTGCAGCAATTCATTGCTTGATCCGAAATGCACAATGAGATTCGCATTTTGCGATTTTAACAATTTAGGGGAAGATTGACCGACGCGACTGCTAGCGCCTCTGATAGGTTATATACATAGTCTTGGACAAGCTGTATTTGGTTAATATAATAGAATTTGAGCCATCCATACTTTGTTAATAAATCTTGAAATACCAAGTAATTGAGTGAATGATTGTGAACCAAAGGTGACACATACTTTAATATTACAGTAAATAAAAATTCAGAGCTAAACGTCATCAACACTTTTCAAGTTAATGCAAATAGCAGCTTTTCAACCCTACCTTAACTTCTGTGGTATTGGACGAAGTCTTCATGGTGGCGATCACGATGTGCCCCGCTGCGCCGCCCACCGTCAGCATGCCCGATAGCGGACAGAGAAGTACCTATGAACATATAAAATTGATAGAAAAACATCTTATTTAGGTGGCAGTATTAAGTTTCTAATAATATCTATACATCGCACAGTCAGTATCAAATAAAACTTCAGGTGACTTCAGTGCGTACAAGTCATAAGTAAGACTTATTGTAAACTTGACCTTATCACCCAAAGGCTTAAAAAAAAAAAAAAAACAAATCGTGGACAGATTCACACAGCGCCATCTAGCCCCAAACTAAGCAAAGGTGGTAGATTACTGATATACTGATTACTAGTTTGTCTCAACCTTACCGATATTTTGGTTAGACAGGATGTCTTGTCGAAACTGGTACCTAAAACACTTTCTTGGGCTGACTGTGAATACAATTTTGCAGCTGAATGACAGCTGGAGTATATAATCAGTAGCGAACTCGATCCTGTTTATATCTTGCATTGATAATATGTAAAAAGATAACGCACCCGTTTGATGGCGAGCCTTGGATCGTCGCTGTAGGGGTCGAAGGCGCCGACTCTCCGGAAGGGCGGCCACTCCTCCTCCTCTGTCTGGCTGTCGTTGTTCTCGCCAATCTCCTCCCCACTGAGGAACAGTCGTTTCAGTGAGGGTTAGGTGATCGTTTTTTTTATGTCATTCAGTGGACAGGCAAGCGGGACACCTAATGGAGAGCTGTCACCGCTGCCTATGAACATTGTCAACACCAGGGGCATTGTTTAGCCCTCTGGGACACGTAGCTCTGGCAGCATTTATAGGCAAATGCTAGGTCCCTCCACTACCAAAGCCACGGTTGCCAATAAAGTACTAAGTAGGTGATAAACGTGCGAGGTCACACTTTAAAATCGTAAAAGTTTGTCAGTAATCCAGCCGGTCTTGTTCGTTACGCGTGACTTTGATCGCCGCGAGCTGCGAACTTTGCGCTATTTCGCGTATTTCTCTTTTTTTCGCGTATTCTTTTCTAAGGCCGTTTTTCATTCAAACTCGCCGGTTATGGCATTATGAGTAAACCTGCTGTGATCGTCAAATCAAGTAAGTTGATTTTGTAGCTCGCGCGTCTATTACCCACTTTAGATTAGGACTCTATGCCGTACAAAACGTGGAGATATTTTATACAAATTTTTAACAAACGTTGTTACTTTTTCAAATCACTTCCTACATAAAATATAACTGTGAAAAACGCCAACCAAACAACTTCTAAGTACCGAAAGTGAAAATTTGAGTTTCTACAAAAGTGACAAAATGCAAAATAAAAGTAAACTGCAACTTCAAAGTAATACGTACAAAATTAAAAGCTAAACTACAGAGAAAGTGTCCATGCGATTCAAACTGGGTATTTACCTCGTTGTCGAACGTTTCAGCCCACTTCGGGGCGGCAAGCGAGAACCAAGTGGGGGTTACATTAGCTTCACATTACAATTACAAGCGTTATAAACACAAATATAATTTTTAAAGTGACCATTCCGAAATGAGGCTGTGAAATTACAGAAATACGGTATTGGACTAGGTTTAAAAAACATATAAATTGTGAAACAACGTGAAAATTTAAGAAACCAAAATACAATTGGGATAAGAGAATTTAAGAATCCCATTATCAATAATAGTTTTTAAGCCAGGAAAGAAAAGAAAGGGAACATAATATAAATTATGAAGCCACCATGTTTTGTCATTTTGTAAGAGACATGACTAACGAGTCCAATACTGTACTGTTTCAATAGATGGATTACGAAATACTAGCCACAAGCCCTTTGCATTTTAA